>OX940896.1:2467500-8138602 GCA_954871355.1 Cabera pusaria
TTTTAGAGTGGAGAACACGGCTCGGTAAACGTAGTGTAAAACGCCCTCCAGCTAGGCGGAGCGATGGCAAGCTGGCTGGCAGCGGTTGGAAACAAAGAGCTCAAGATCGAGCTCAGTGGCGTGCCATAGGCATTTCCAGAAGTGAACAGAAAACAGGCTAAGGCTAACAGGCTGCTTTGAGCGGATGGATGGAAATCTATCATGTATGGACAGCGCATATCTGTACGTCTAGTAATTAAGTTCAAATCCACCATATTCTTATTTTGAATTTATATTCCGCTATTCGCTTATTACTTGTGTTATGTAAGGACGTGATCAGGGACGAATTGTGACGGATAGCAGTAACGAGAGAATCAAAGGGATTGTTTACCGAGACTGATTGTGATTTTATTCTATTTCGGCTATTCGCATTGTAGAATCTGTCTGTTTGAGGTCACCAAGGAAAAGGTTAAATTATAATGAAATTGATGAAAATATTTTAGTCAGAGCTAAAAATATCTGGTAATATAATATAATATTATACTTATATATTATTATACTGTGGTTGGGAACCCTCCGTGTGCGAGACAAAAGTCTGACTCGCACTTGGCCAGTTTTATTTTATATCTTAATAGGCTAGCGTTTGACTACTATCTCACTTGTTGGTAAGTGATATTGATGGTGATCGTTTTAATGCGCCCGTTTATAATTTATCTGTAACACATTCTATTAAATTGCTGAGCGCATTTTAAAGATTTTAATTTTACAGGGTGTTTGGTGGATTGACTGACAAATTTTTTTGGGGGGTTAGTGGGGTCATACGTAAGTTTTCCTCGGTAGACCCGAAGTCCTAAGTGTCACAGTGTTTAAGATATGATTTATTTTTGTTTTTTTTTAAATCACCCAAAATTAAAAGTTGTCACTTTTTAAAACAGTCGATTATTATTAACAACTTTGAAAGATTAGAACTATTTTTTAAAGGGAATGTGTTAGGTAATATTTTATTTAGAATACGGACACATTGAAAAATACAGCACAAGTTTATTCGTCGTATTACAACCACAACCAAAAAAGTTAGCACGATTTAAAGGCAAGATTTTGGGTGATTTAAAAAAAACGAAAAAAAATCATATCCCAAACAAACACTTAGGGCTTCGTGTCTAGCGGATAAAACTTACGCATGACCCCCTAACCCCCCAAAAATGTTGTCGGTCCATCCACTAAACAACCTGTATACCGATACAAAATTATAATGTACATTCATTTTTAGGGTTCCGTAGCCGAATGGCAAAAAACGGAACCCTTATAGATTCGTCATGTCTGTCTGTCTGTTCGTCCGTATGTCACAGCCATTTTATTCCGAAACTGTTAGGACTACAGAATTGAAACTTGGTAGGTAGATGTATTCTGTGAACCGCTTTCCGATTTTTATACAAAAATATAAAAGTTTAAGGGGGGGCATCCCATACATGGAACTGAAACAAAAAAAAAATTGTCTTCAAACCTATACGTGTGGGGTACCGTGTCTATGGATAGGTCTTCAAAAATGACATTGAGGTTTCTAAAATCATTTTGTCTCAAAGTCAATCATTTGAAAGATAGGGGCGTCTAAAGTGGTAAAATGTGTGTGTCCCCCCTCTAACTTTTAAAGTATGGGAGTGAAAAATCTAAAAAATATATATGCTGTAGATCTCAATAAAAACTAACAACGAAAATTGGTTTGAACGAGATACAGTCAGCAGTTTTTGAGATATGGCGATCGCAAAGATAGTTTTGTTTTTCATACAAACACTATGAAAAACAAAGTTAATTTTGTAGTTGCGAAAAATCATAGTTATGGAATACTTAACTGTGTTACGGAACCCTACGAGTGCGAGTCCGACTTGCACTTTGCCAGTTATTAATGAACTGTGTGTAGCAATATTGTAGATATCTTAAAGGCTAGAAAATGTAATTTATTATCATGACCAATTTTAATCATTGTTCCGTCATGCACCCAGTCAATTGTTTTATATCTCCGGCAGCTATCCTCGAGAGCCAGTTCCCATTCTAGGCCTAGCGTGCTTACCATCTTCGACCGCATCATCACTTACCAACATGTGAGATAGAGGTCAAACACTAGCCTATAATATATATTTGAAAAAAAAACGTAATACTTTATATTCTTCCTTTTCACACGATTTCCAATTGCTTCGAATCAAAATTCAGCCCTCGTGAACAATATTCCTGAGACCTAGGACATAAAGGGTGAGTGAAATAGCCTAGGATGCCTAGAACGTTTAGGATTCCTCTCTGGGGAAATTTAACGTTGCGGTGTCACGATGAAATGTCATAAATGTCTGATAAAAATTAAATGTTGGAATTGTGGCAGATATTATTAAAAGTTTTGAGAAGGGTGGTAGTGGAGTTTGGTCTGGTATGCCCCAAATAGACGAGGCAGAGGTCTGGATTACAGTGTTATTTAACTTCTTTCTATATCTTTTATAATGGAAAGGAATTATGTGGTCAAAGTTGGTGAACACGCTAGACCTAGAATACTCAGACTCTTAAGGGCTTTGTGCTGCCGGCGCACCGTAAGGTTATAACGGCAGATTTTCTCCTTAATGGCTTGTCTGTCAGATATTTAAAAATGAAATTGCTTTTTTAGCACTTATACTTTTCTTAATATTATTAATAGAAAAGCTCTTTCCGTCTGTATTTGGTACGTCATCACGACTATGGTAGCACAGGACAAAGTTTACTTATTAAAGGCAAAGCCGCAATGCAAAACTAGTTCTCTATAAATTCCTATATCCAAAAGTTTTTAAACATTTCACGTTCTCGTTCAATTTAACCCTGGCGGCGATGTTCTGGCTACTCGTCAGGTATATCCAATAAAGTGGAGGTTCCCAATACGCCAACTGATCAGTATGCTGATCGCGCCTTCATCTCACGACCCCTTGAAACTTAAGGTACAAACTTTTACTGCTCCTTCACCTCGTTTTTTATAGGACAATAACGGTCACGTTGTTTTCGAACTTGGAACTGTTGGTAGTCTTATTTTTTATATTATTTTGTTTGGGGGCTTTATCTTCTTTATATCATATAGGCTAGCATTTGATCACTACCTCACCTCGCTTTTGGCGAAACAGGTTGGGGTTGTCATAAAAGGGTATTACACCACGCTAAATCAGAGACCCTAATTAAGTGTGGGAGTGTTTTGAGTCAATTAGGCGCTGATTCTCCCTAAATGTTATTACACTGCACGGTGGCAAGGCGGACTGGGTCCTATCTTTCTTCCTAATTGGAGACCTTTACTGTCTTACTCTTATTACAACTCCCTTATTAAGTAGTTAGGGACCCTGATTCCGTGTGGTGTAATACCCCTTAACAATGACAGCCCCTATAGTCACTCACAAAGGAAACGACTATGTTGCAAACGAAAAAAAAAACAAAAAAAAAAACATCTTTTGTTTACGTTTGTTCATATTCTGTAGATGGAGCATTCTAGTTGTGTCCGACACGAAAATCTTAACCTATTTTACATATTGGGACCGAACATCATACCGGAACTTGGCGAACCGAATGGCTGCGTATTATTTCTTAAAAATCTAAATTAATCTAATTTGCATGGTGGTAGGACACTATCTAGTGTCCGCCTGGCCAGCTACCACCCTCAAGTTAGAAAATCTGTCGCCAAAACATCTGGCTATCCTAGCTATCCTGAGAGCGTGCTTACCATTCTAGGCTTAGCAAGCTTACCATCTTCGACTGCATCATCACTTACCAACAGGTGAGATAGTGGTGAAAACGCTAGCCTATAAAATATTTTTTTTAAAAAATTGTGTAAAAGAAGCTTATACAATACAACACAAAACTCTTTATTGATTACCATATATTTACAAATTGTACGACTTATCTAGTATAAAGTAATAGTAAGGCAATACAATCAGCGGTCTTATTGCATAGAGCAATTTCTTCTAGACAACCTTGGCATGGAAAAAGAATAAAAATATAATTATAATCTTTGCGGTAGCGTACATTAGAACCTCAATGATCAGAGAGAAGAAATGAAGTCATATATACATAACAAAAATAAATACTAGAATATTATAGTTATAATACTATTTATTTCTACTATTTAGTGCTATTACTGTACTTACTTAGTTTTAAACCGACTTCAAAAAAGGAAGAGGTTTCTCAATTCGACCGTATATTTTTTTTTTTTTTTATGTTTGTTCGTGGATAACTTCGTCGTTTATGAACCGATTTTGATTATTCTTTTTTTGTTCGAAAGGAGATATCTCCTTCCAAGTGTGGTACCATGGTAATTTTATCGAGGTCTGATAAGTATCTCCAGAGATATTGAGATAAACATCTCAAAATTAGTACTGAAAATGAATAGCGCGGCATTGAAGTCGGTTCTTTTTTAGTTTTTAAACGATATTATCTTTGATACATTCGACAATTGAAATACACTGCGAGTGAAATTGCCTCCTCTTGTGAATTCAGAATTCATTCAATAATTTTGTTTGTAATTATTCTTGAATGTAGTTATTAGTTACTATTAATGACTGCAACTGATATATTAGTAAGAAAATAATTTATTTTAGTAATTAGCATTATTTTTAAAATGTATCTGCAAATGAATTTTCATTGTTTGATAGGTAATTAAAATTACTGATCATGACTTTTAATTTATATATGACGAAATTTCTAATGTAATTTATTTTATTTAGTAATTTATTAATTGTATTCTATAAGGCATTTGTACACCCACACGGGTAGAAAACTAATTTACCTACTTTAAGCATAACACAAGCTACTTTAATATTGTAATCATAGTTTTCTGACAAATAAATATTCATTCATTCAGGCAGAATAATTATACGCAGCAACATGTAAGCACTAGGTGTTAATTATTCTAATACGTAATTGCAAAGCACTTTAAAAAGAGAAACCGGCCATGTGCGTGTCAGGCCACGCGCAGTGTAGGGTTCCGTAGTAGCCCGTTATTCAATGCAAGTCTTTACCCGTTATAAACAAGCAACGAGGTACTCCGTCCTTGTCATTTTAAAGTATTTATTCTAAGGATTTTGTATTTTTGTACAAAATTATCTAACACCAAGTTCAACGACTATTACTGCTAAACCAATAAAGTTATCTTAACCGCTATCGTTTTCCTTTAAAGTTCATGAGATGCACTATGATCCAGATTTTTTAAGCCAGCAGTTTAGCTTTTAGAGGCCCTGGGGGGACGAAAATTTTATTTCACCACTTTGTCGGCGTAATTAATAAACATACCCTTACAAAATTACAGCTTTCTAGTATTAAGTCTCTTAGCAAAACCTCGGACAGACAGACAGACGGACATGACGAAACTATAATTGTGCCTTGTCAGGACTACGGAACCCTAAAAACCATTACATAAGCTTTAATCAAGAGTGTTTTGACGTGATTTTATAAAACAAAACATGTTTTTCTCTGTTTTTTTTCACTCCGTTAATTGAAGGCTAAGTTCGCTAACGCCACATTAGTATTCCGAGCACACGCTTCCGAGGCGACTTTACCGTGCTCTGGTAAAGTGATTGCACACGGGCAATGCTTTTACCACTAATCGCCCGACTTTTCTTTCTCGTTCTTTTCGAGAACATGACAATATTGCAGAGTTTTGTTTCTATAAAAAAGTAACTGAAGTTTTAACTTAACGAGACTCATAGTTAATTCAAAATAGTTTAGTAGGTTAAGTTAATGTGTTTAACCCTGGTGTATGCTCAAACGTAAAGAAACTTGTCTGACTGGGAGAAGAAAATAATAGTAATTAAGATGTGGAATTTGTCACCTAATATTATCATTCTGTATTATTTTAATTTATTTATCTAAATAATTATATCATTATCATGGTGTATTGACCACAAGTTCACTCGTACGCAGCTATTGGCTAGTCTTCTTACTTTCATGAGAGTTGAAATAACCAATGATCGATTCGCTGGTCTATTAGCCAATCAACGTCCACCGGACATAGGCTTTTATATTTCTAATATTCACCATAGATGCATAATATAGACCTACTAAATGTAGACTTCTGTTTTTACTCTATTATCGCTATCATGGTTTCGCTCGCCGCGCGAGTCTTTTTCAGTACCAAGTTTAAGACGTCTATCATCACATATTTGGAGATACTTATCAGATCTTATCTATATTGCTTATCTCCATATCTCCGGAGATGATCAGATCAGAGATGCTACCATTCAAAATTTATTGAGATCAGATCTCAATAAATGTTGAATGGTACCAAACGGAAAGCATAATATCTGAAACAAAAAAATGTTTTTCTCAATACGGTTAAGATTTGACGGAGTTCTGATGTAACAAACATAATAAAAAAACAACGGGTTGCACTCCGGGAGTGTCGCCAGAAGTGAAAACTTGAACACGTCATTTTTGAATATTTTGGAATGACACCTCCCGCAAGCGCCCTGCGCTGCGTCTTACGAATTTTCGTCTAACGATCAGGACATGTGACCCTGACGCGAGTGTTACATTGTTTACCCTTCCCAGGAAAAGTGCACAACGCCGCTAAAGAAGTTTTCACTTCAAAAAACCGTCGAATTGAGAACCTCCTCTTCTTTGAGAAGTCTGTAAAAAAAAGAATCATTCAAATCGGTTAAGAATTGGCAGAGAAATCGGTGAACGAACATAAAAATAATTAAGATATTTTAAAAACTAAAACCGACTTCAGAAGACTTTTATCATCATATATCTGGAGATACTTATCAGATCTCGATGAAATTACAATGAAACTATCTCGGAAACGTACGCTACCGATTACAAAAAGAATAATTCAAATCGGTTCACAATTGACGGAGTAATCGCGTAACATACACACAAAAAAATATATATTTAAAAATATAAACAGACGAATTTTGAACCTCCTTGGAACCTATTTGGAAGTCAGTTCAAAATAGTTGCCCGCCTGATACTGTCCCACTTTCAGAATACACGTAATTAGTCTTCATTGTGTAGGCTAAGAATTTTAAATTAACGACGCCGAGACAAAGAGCTTAAAAGTGAATTTAAAGTATAGCCTAGAGCTTTCAGCTTTATTGGGCAGCGCTGGTGCTCGTAACAGCTTTTTTCTTGAACTTGGTAGCTTGCTGCAGATAACATTCTTCTGTTCAGGTTCATCTCATCGGTAATTATTCAGTGTTTTAAGGTACGGCAACACCGTGGCGTCCTGCGATCTGCGGGCGCGATCTCAGTACTTTTCTATTATTTTCTGATCGCGTTTGTATAGAAATAAAATATGTTATTAACACTGTACTGTAATCGGATACACTATGAAATAAGAATACAACAAGTAGTAAGTAATTTTACAGAATTTTAGTTATTTTAGAAAACTTGAAATATGTCCCTATACAGTTTCTTCTTTGAGTATTATCTATATTTTTTTGTACATTATTATTTATGTATACCCATGCAGATAGCAGGACGCTGCCGTGTGGCCGTACCTTAACTGTTCAGTACAGTTTAAGTTTCCAAGTACTATATGCAAATGTCTCCCTAATACCTACGCTTAAAAGGCGTCACCGTCGCCATGGTAACGGGCCCCGCCCTTCTGTAGGCGGCAGATGCGCATGAGTCGACTAAACGTGCGCCTTTGTGTCGACTGACACGTCTGATATGTCGACGGATAAAAAACTTGTCGGTTACTGTTAAAAGGTTTTGAAAACTACAGTTGTGTATCCTTTGATATTTTTTGAGATTATTCTTTGTATTTACGGTTTTAAAAGCTGTTGTAAACCCTGTTGTTAAGTGATGATGCGGTCAAAGATGGTAGCGCACTAGGCCTAAAATAGGCACTGGCTCTCAAGGACAGCTGCCGCAACATATGAGATGTTTAGCGACAGATTTATACAATACCGTGCTGGAGATTGAAAGTTTGTAATTTTTTTTGGTGTAAGGATGTTTTTCCTTCACGGAAGTAAGTACCACTGTAAAATGCGCGCATAAAGTTTTCGATAGAAAAATCCAATGGTGCATGACGGAGATTGAACCACTACCTGTGGGATCAAAGGCGAACATTCTCCCACTGCGTCACTTAGCCCTTATACCGATATCAATCAAAATATTTAGAATTAGATACATTTTCCCAATCCACTGAGCGGAGTTGTCTCAACGACGTGGTAAGAACTACGGCTAAAACCTACCACTAGTGAAACCACAGAAATATTAATTCATAATATCTGTGAGTGAAACCGAGAGGCTTTAAGGTACAGACACACCGCAGTGTCCTGCGTGCGCGATCTAGGCAGCGATGAGATAGCGCAGTAGTATTTGTACTAACTTGTTCACATCAAACGCGATCAAAAAACAATTGAAAAGTACTGAGCTCGCGCCCGCAGATCGCAGGACGCCAGGGTGTGGCCGCATCTTTACAAAAAAATACCATCATACAGCCACTGAAAACATAATCTACCTTTCAAAGCAGTCAGTCAAAAATAATAATAAAATTCTCCCAATTGTATTACCAACACCTCCCTATAAGCTCAGGTTTCATACATTCAATGGGATTCAAATTGCTGGTATTTGAGTGCGCGCACAAATGTTCCATTGTACAAACGGTAATCACCACTTTATAGCCGTTTAAATGATCAAAGATAGGCTTGACGCCGTTTTGTCGTGAACTTGATTAGAGGGTATTGAATTGTATGTTTTATTATTTTTAAGTGCTTGAATTATGGCGGTATGGGAATTTGATACGACGACTTATTAAATCCTAGCTGAACTCTGCGACTTTGCCCGCATTTAATCTTATTTGTTCGCTTGAGGCACCGAGCTGTGTGCGCGTAAAATAGTTAATTAAATAAACAAAAACAACAACATACGGCGTCGGGGTCAAAACTTACCAACGAATTTTAAGGTTAAATTTCCCTTTTTTTTCACATAAGCACTAATCACTTGGTAATGAACCATTTAACTTTATATACACAAAAACGGCACAATTCACCAAAAACAATAAAACATCGTTATAAACTTGAATCACTATATGTATAGCTAAGAACTGCATTAAGGCCTACGCAGACCGGGACAGCATGGCAAGGGATTTAGATTTTCACCAATGGACATTCAAACGTATCGATAGAGAAATACGACATAAATTGCTATGCTCCAAAATTATGCCGTGGCACCGAAAGGGATTTCATCCTACCACGGCATCATTTTAAAGTATAGTAATTTATGTAGTATTTCTCTATCGATACGTTTGAATGTCCATTGGTAAAAATCTAAATCCCTTGCCATGCCGTCCCGATCTGCGTAGGCCTTTAAAATCCGTTGCGTAGCTAACTTTGTTTTATACTATGTATAAATACTTACTGTTAAGGCTTCAGCTAAGATTAATGGAAAATTTGAAAAGGATGGAAGGGTACTCACATGCAGCTCTCGTTTGATACACGCACATTAGTAAATATCCTGTTATGATTTAATGTGTTTTGAATAGTTAAGATGATAACACAGCACTTGACGGGGAATTCTCACTGCGGAAACTTTTATGCACACAAAATTACGTTTTTTACATTTTCATTGCTGTAGATTGATTTCGCGACTCCATGGCGACTGGCGGCGATTGTAGGATGCGCCGGCCAATCAGTGCGCAGGAGCATTTTGCCGCGAGTTTTAAATGCGGAGTTGGATAATGGTAGTGGAGGGACGTTGGCGGGAATAAGGAAAGTGGACTGTAAACTAAAGCCTGAACATATCCCCCCACATGAAATCATCATGGATTTCACAAGGTTAAATGAGGGTTCGTGACCCTGCTACTAAGATACTACTCGGATTCATAAGGTCATTGGTATTAGATAAATAGGTGTGATAAGTTGCATAATAAATTACATATGTGAACAATTTAGAAGTGTAAGTTAATGTTAATGTATATATAAATATTTAAAGTTAAATGCTAAGAATATTGTTTTTTAAGTTAAGAATAAGTTTAAGGTCTGCTAATTATGAAGATAAATGCTGCTCTTCGATCGGAAGAGGACAGATTTTGACCGCTGGTCGCACTAGCACGCCTTTAGCAGTTTTGACAGTCACAACGCGGATGATGTTGTCTTTTCCGGGATGCAACTTTACGATACGACCTAGACGCCATTCGTTAGGAGGTAAGTTTGGTTCAATAATGGTTACAAGATCGTCCAATTTAGGTTGTCGGTTATCTGACTTGAACCATTTTACGCGTTGTTGGAGAGTATGAAGGTAGTCCCTTTGCCAAGTACGCCAGAAACTTTGAGTAAGTCTCTGTATAAGCTGCCAGCGAGAACGCAGACATACATTCTCATCGTGTACTGGTTCAGGTAAGGAAACTAACGGGCGGCCAATCAGAAAATGCCCAGCAGTGAGAGCGTCAACTTCACGGGGATCGGATGAAAGCTCCACCAAAGGTCTGGAGTTTAACATCGCTTCGATTTTAGTAAGAACAGTATAGAATTCTTCGTAAGTAAGGGTCTGAGCTCCTATGACTCGCCTAAGGTGATACTTAGTAGAACGAATACTGCGTTCGAAAATACCGCCAAAGTGTGCTCCCGAAGCGGGATTAATTTTCCAGGTTATGCCTCGAGACGCGAGCTGCTGAGAGATTGAGTCGCTTTCTTTATCTAGCATTTCTGAAACTTCTGATAGATAGCGCTTAGCACCGATGAAGTTGGTTCCACCGTCGGTAACAACTAATTGGCAAAGACCCCTCCGTGATATGAAACGGTCGAAAGCTGCGATAAAAGCTTCTGTGGTCAACTCGGTGACCAGCTCGAGATGAATTGCCTTAGTTGAGTGACAAACGATAAGACATAGATATGCCTTATAAGATCGGGCGTTACGACGCCTACTTTCTTTTATCATCACCGGCCCTCCAAAATCAATTCCAATTTTCTGGAAACATTGTGGTGTTACACGAGATGA
This sequence comes from Cabera pusaria, assembly GCA_954871355.1. Classification (NCBI taxonomy): domain Eukaryota; kingdom Metazoa; phylum Arthropoda; class Insecta; order Lepidoptera; family Geometridae; genus Cabera; species Cabera pusaria. The sequence goes on from OX940896.1 coordinate 2,478,415, forward strand.
AGGTAGATCACCCATCAATGGTTGCAGATGAGTAGGTGCTGTTTTGAAGCAAGTGACGCATTTAGATAGTCGCGATCTAATAAGGTTACGTAGGCCGAGAATCCAAAATCGACGTTGGATTAATGACTGCAGAAGACGCGGTCCACAGTGAAGGTAAGTTGCATGAAAATGATCGATAAGGAGTTGACACAGCCGAGATGATTTTGGTAAAAGATAAGGATGTTTGACACTATCAGGTAAGTCGGATTGCCCTAGTCGTCCACCCACACGAATAATACCAAGCGAATCTACAAACGGCGAGAGCTTAGAGATGTGTCTCGGAAGAGATTTTTTGGTTGAAACTAAAGGTGGGATTTCTTTAAGTTGTTGCTGTTGAACATATTTCACTAAAGAATTGACTGACCGATCGAGTTCGGTGGAGGTGAGAAAAGGCGATAACTTACGCTCCGAGCGTTTACGTTTAGCGTTATCTATGAAACGGTAGATCCACGCTACTACTCTCTGCACGCGCGAAAAACTGGAGGAGCGTTCCAGCTGAGTTTGTAACACATCAGCATCTTGTGTAGTGAGGTAAACGTTACACAACTGTGATGACGATTTCAGTTCTGGAAGGTTTTCCTGCCCTTTGACTGCTGATACAGGCCAGTCGTCAGGTGCATCGGTCAGCCACTGGGGACCTGACCACCAGCTTTCACAGGTAGCTAGCTGAGAGCATGGTAGACCACGACTACATAGATCAGCCGGGTTATCATGTGTGGACACGTGACGCCACACAAACTGTGCGGACGCATCGATTATTTGAACTACACGATGCGCTACAAATGTTTTTAATTTGTGCGGTTCAGTGTTCAGCCACGACAGCACCGTCGAACTATCAGTGAAAAGATAGCATTGAGATAAGTTTAGGTTTTTGCTAAGCAAGGAGTAAATTCTACTAGCGACTTTTGCTAGTAAAACCGCGCCGCAAAGTTCCAAACGGTTGACAGTGAGGACCTTTAACGGGGCTACCTTGGACTTAGCTATCAGAAGATGGACATTGACCTGGTCATCAGTGGCAGCACGGAGATAGACTGAACAGCCGAAAGCCTTGGTCGATCCGTCACAATAGCCGATAATAGAAAATGTCTTGCCTTGATGAGGGATGACATGACGCGGTATGTTGATGAAATTTAAATTATTTAGGTCCGAGATAAATTCTCGCCAGTCTTGAGATAAGTCTCTGGGAATCGGTTCGTCCCAAGAGAGATGTGAACGCCACAAATCTTGAAGGAGTAATTTTGCCTTGAGAATGACAGGTGTGAGCCAGCCGAGAGGGTCGAAGATGCGAGCAACGTTAGATAAGATAGAACGCTTCGTATGTTCAGTGTCGACGATCGGAAAATGTGAGTACGTGAAACTATCCTCCTTCGGATCATATTGGACTCCTAAGATTTTTAGCATATTTTTATCGTCTTGTTCTGAAAATTGTTTTGGAGATTGGCAGTGATCTACTGGCAAGGTTTGCAAAAAGGAGGTGGAGTTGCTGCTCCATTTTCGCAGCTCAAGTTGAGCGTGGCCGAGAAGTTTGATAAGCTCGTCTTTAAGTTTGATTGCGGCTTCAACAGAGGGCGCACCTGTCGTAACATCATCCATAAATGTTTCATGACGAACTGCTTCAGCAGCGCGGGGATACTCATCGCCGTGATCAGCCGCTAGTTGATGGAGAGTGCGAATCGCAAGGTAAGGTGAACTCGATACTCCGTACGTCACGGTGGAGAGTTCGTATTCCGTTACCGGGTCACTAGGGGACTCACGCCACAGTACGTGCTGATAGCAGCGATCCTCTGGTCGAATTAAAATTTGACGATACATTTTGGATATGTCACAGGTAAACACTACTCTGTGCAGTCTGAAGTTGGTTATGATATCTATGATATCAACTTGAAGCTTAGGGCCAGCGTACACTACGTCGTTGAGAGATAAACCATTAGTAGTCTTGCAGCTTGCGTCAAAAACCACTCGCAGCTTAGTTGTTGTGCTTTCTGGTCGGATGATGCAATGATGCGGGATAAGATAACGCTTTTGCGGTTGTGGATGAGACTGAGATGGATATATCGGTTGCATGTGACCGAGACTTTCGTACTCTTGCATAAAGTTTGTGTAATCGGTTTTAAGGTGAGGTTGTCTGTTGAGCTTCTTCTCGAGGTTATTTAACCGAGACAAAGAAGTGGGATACGATTCGCCTAATGTGCACTCGCGGTCCTTTAGAAGGATAGGTACGACGTAACGTCCGTTAGATTCGCGGGAGGTAAGATCGGCGTACATAGTCTCACAGATGTCATCTTCGGGCTTAGTAATACGCGCGCGCGGTGGCTCCTCGACTTCCCAGAATAGTCTGACCTGCTCGTCGAGTGTGCGCGAAGCAGCTAACAGTGACGAGACAACGGGTGGCGGTGATACGTCGATGTCAACGGCGCCGGTGAGTATCCAGCCGAATACGCTGTGCAAGGCGGTAGGTAAACCGGGACCTAGCTTAACGCGTTGACCGTCATAGATTTCTGAAAAAAGTTCTGCTCCGATTAAAAGATCTATCGGTCCGGGCCGGTCGAAGTCGCGGTCGGCGAGAACAAAATGTTGACATAGACTCCGGACGACTGACGGCACTTGAACGCTAGGCATCTGCGAGGTAATGTTGTCTAGAACGATAGGTTTTAGCTTGTATAGCGGGTCGTTGTTATCGAGGGGTTGCAAAACGCACTGTGTGACTCCCCTGACTTGAAACACAGTGTTCTGACCAAGTCCAGCTACCGTAAGATTGCAGCGATGGAGCTTGAGGCCTAAATTCCGTGCGCAGGCAGTAGTTATGAATGAGTCTTGCGCGCCGCTATCAATAAGAGCGCGCACGGTGCGCTGCGTGCCGGCAACGGTATTACAAACGCGCAGCTGACACGTCCCTAGTAGCACTATGCTGCGGCTCGATCCTAAATGCGCGCTAGTGCTCGCTTGAGTGATGTCACTCGAGTTCACTCGGGGGCTCTCAAAGTGCAACAACGAATGATGACGTAATCCGCACATTGAACAAGTTACCTTTGATATGCACTTGTCTATGACATGGTTGTTACGTAGACAGTTAGTACACAATTGTTTATTTTTTACTAAGTCAAGTTTAGCACGAGAGTCTAACGATTGAAAGGTAGGGCACCGATATATGGAGTGCACCTCGCCGCAACACAAACATTTGAATGTTGGCGGGCTAGATTCAGTAAGATAAGATGAGCGGTTTGATCCGCCGCTAGATTGCCGATTATTTGGCTGAGATTTCTTTCCGTCGAAAGTCCGCGAAGGATTGTTTTTCCCGTCAAAGGTCCGGGATGAGATAGGATTTGGAGATCGTTGTGTAGTTTCTAAGATCTTTACGTAGTCTTGAAGAAACTTGAGAAGATCACTAAAGGTAGGTATTTGTGTGCTGTTTTGAGTTTCGAACCGCATGCGAGTATCCGCATCGAGCGATCGCGAGGCTAAATGGAATAAGATATATTCACCTAAATTCTCAATATTTATAGCTTCGAGGGCGTGACTCGATTCATAAAACACGTTGGTGAGATTCTGTAACTCCCTATAATTACCCGCCCTTACTAAGGGATAATTAACAATTTTCTCTAAGTAGGTAACGGCTAAGATTCGTTTGTTCTGATAACGTTCGACTAATGCAGCGTAAACAATCTGATAATTATTCGCGGTAACCGGAATTCCTTTCACTAATGACAGCGCAGGACCGGATAAACACGAGATGAGATAATGATATTTTTCTATATCGGATAATGTATTGTTTTCATGGATCAGTGCTTTAAACGTATCGAAAAATACTTGAAAATCTTCGGTGCTACCATTAAAGTGGGGTAATTGTAGTTGAGGAAGTCGCACATTCACTGAAGGTTGATGTGACGACGAACAATTAAGTGCCCCGGCGGCTTTGACGCCCGCGCTGGAGGCATCTGATAACTGGTCGGCCGCACTTATAACCGTGTAATACAACTCATCGAACGCACTAATAGCCGACAGATCGACTTCCGAATCAGGTTTCAGTTCTAATTCCAATTCATTTATTTGTTCAGAAAGCTTCATGTATTCCTCGCGAATTGAATGTATGCGCTTATATCTAGATTTAAACGACGATTCCTTTGAACGATCTTGAATCATCTCCCGTGACAGATCGTACAGAATTTGAATGTCCCGAAACACATATTCGCGTTGAGACCGCAACAATCTAAGTTTATTTTTCTCCATACTCATAAGATAGATAAAGATAACAGTAAAGTAAGTTAACTGCGAGACCGGTCGGTCGATCGCTAAATGAGTTGAAGGTAGATACAACTTGATATGATTGTTACGAGTTTATTCTGTAAATACTGTGATTAGGATTATTTAATTTAGTTATAAGTGTAGTTAGAGACGATTATTATGTGTATTAGATGTTTATTTATGTGAGTTATAACGATATTTTGTTAAAAATTACTAGAAAATAAAAGATGACGCAATTTTGAATAGGAAACCAAGTTAACTTGACATATGAAACCGAGTAGCCTGTATGTAAAACCGGGCCAACTTAAGCTGGTTGCTTGTTGATTTTGCCGGTTTTACTATCAGATTTTCTAATGAAATTTAATAATGAATTTGACGATAATTCCATAGGAATTCGCGCTCTGATAGGACCACAAAAAAGGGGATGTTAAGGCTTCAGCTAAGATTAATGGAAAATTTGAAAAGGATGGAAGGGTACTCACATGCAGCTCTCGTTTGATACACGCACATTAGTAAATATCCTGTTATGATTTAATGTGTTTTGAATAGTTAAGATGATAACACAGCACTTGACGGGGAATTCTCACTGCGGAAACTTTTATGCACACAAAATTACGTTTTTTACATTTTCATTGCTGTAGATTGATTTCGCGACTCCATGGCGACTGGCGGCGATTGTAGGATGCGCCGGCCAATCAGTGCGCAGGAGCATTTTGCCGCGAGTTTTAAATGCGGAGTTGGATAATGGTAGTGGAGGGACGTTGGCGGGAATAAGGAAAGTGGACTGTAAACTAAAGCCTGAACACTTACTATATCTCCTAACGTAATATCAAAATCATGTCAGATAGAAGCAAGATTGAGGGCCCGGTGGCGTAATCGGGAGAACGTTCGGCTTTGATGCCGTGGTACCGAGTTCAAACCGCCGTGCACCAATGGATTTTTCTATCGAAAAATTTATGTGCGCTTCTCACAGTGGCCCTCCGGTGAAGGAAAAACATCGTTAAGAAACCAACAAAACCCCCGCATGGTGGTAGGACACTATCTAGTGTCCGCCTGGCCAGCTACCACCCTCAAGTTAGAAAATCTGTCACCAAACATCTAATGTGTTCCGGCAGCTATCCTTGAGAGCCAGTTCCCATTCTAGGCCTAGCGTGCTTACCATCTTCGACCGCATCGTCACTTACCAACAGGTGAGATAGTGGTCAAACGCTAGCCTATAACGTATAAAAAAAAAAAAAAAATATATTTAGCTAACACTGTGCTTTTATTCTGACTAAAACAGTATTTGTCTAAAATACTCACTATATACCGAATGTTTTATCTAAAATACAAATAAAATTAAAATTGTAGCGAATTGCATTTCAAGCATTATCTTCGGCGATAATGACACATTTGCTTCTTCATTGTTACTACTGTATTAAAATTGTTACCTACCTAATATGTATTAGTTGTTTCCTAATTTCTTACGTATACTGTATTAAAATTTAAACAAATGCAAATCAATATTTAGAAATTATAACACGTCCATAAACACGAATACGCTTACAACTATGTAAATGTATCACAATGTTAAGGTGCGGGGACACCGCAGCGTCCTACGTGACAATCTAGGCGGCGATCAGATAGCACAGTAGTATTTGTACCGACTGGTTCACACCAAACGCGATCAGAAAACAATTGAAATGTAGTTAATTAGATCGCGCCCGCAGATCGCAGGACGCCGCGGTGTAGCCGTGCCTTAAATGTATTACACTATCAGTATACGTATGATACAGTGTAATAATTAGAAGGTGTGTGTCAGTGCCTGGACAAGAAAATCTGATTTCCAGACACTACTCCTTTTCACAGATACATCCAAAGATCACATGTTACGGATAGAAGGTACTATATAGGAAGTACTACATTGATAAATAAACGTATTCAATACGCTTACTCAATAGATGTAAAATTAAATGCACTCTAAACAAACAAACAGCTTAGGAACAATTTTGGTGTCATACATAAAAGTAATATGGACCTGTAATTTATAAAAACATTATCGTATAAAAGTTATGAATGTCTTCAATTTGTTTATATGTGTTTATATGTGACAAAAATCCTCAGAGAGAATAAAAAAGTGTTATTGTAAAATACAATATCTAAAACGAAACAAACCTCAAAAAAATCTTGAATATATTTTATTCAAATTTTATACCACGAATCTACGCTTAGGAACTCTATCCATCAAATAAAATTGGAAGTATTATATTACTCTGTCTAGACGAAATACAATGAGAATTGCGAAAAAGTCGTTTAATTAAACCAGCGGTGTATTTTACAGTGTCTTGGAATAAACGAAATTCCTGTATTAGAAGCAATACGTATTCAAATAATTCAGAAACTTTTTCAAGTTCTTTAGCGGTCTGACGACACAAAAAGCAGTTTTTATAATGCAATTTTCATTTCAAAGTGGTCAAAGTTGGTCTAACTAAAGGTACGGCCACACCGCGGTGTACTGCGATCTGCGAGCGCGACCTCAGTACTTTTCAATTGTTTTCTGATCGCGTTTGGTGTGTACCAGTCGGTACAAATACTACTGAGCTATCTGATCGCGTTTGGTGTGAACCAGTCGGTACACATACTGCTGCACTATCTGATCGCCGCCTTGATCGCGCACGCAGGACGCTACGGTGTTAAGCAATAAAAAGAAATAGTACGCGATTTTTCTTATGTCGTCAATGATATTGTAAGAAAATTAGTCTGAAGCTATCCATCCATCTCCCATCTCCTGAAATTTGTAGAATACTCTACTCCTCACCAACTTACAGCAGAGATGTCGTATTTGGGCTCAATGAACAGAATATACATAGAACAGTCGGGGGTGGTTGTACATTTTGAATTTAAGTACACATATAATTTGATAACTAAATATTCCAATGTTTGACCATTATTTCACATGGTGTTAAAAACGATGTAATCTTAGATGCATTCAGGATTTTTTACAAAATGATAAGGAGACAAGGTGTTGAACTAAACGTTCACTCACCATTAGTGAAACTATCCTGTCTCCGGAGTCAGTGAGGTGGTAAACATCATTATCATCATCAATTAATCACCCGGTGTCAGTACACTGCTGAACGAAGGCCTCTCCCAAGACGCGCAACTGAGCCCGATATGAATATAGAAAATTATATAAGGTTTGGTAATTATAGACGTGTCATGCGAATGTCTTATTTTGTGGTATAACTTACAACTTATAAGGTAACAGGACAAGCACGACGCAAGCCTGATGATAGGCGATGACGTCTACTTATCTCATATATAGTGATATGCAAAGTTCTTGATATTCAGAATTTTGCACGGCATTACACTGCACTGCGCCTATATAGGCACAGTGCAATGCCGTTTATGTCTCGAGGATATCCTCCAGACATAAACAAAATCTTCAACATCATCTGGGGTCAATCTTCGTGAATAGGTATCTTCTAGCCAAGCGTGCTACATCGTCGACCACATCGTCTTTTAACATCAGGTAAGATAGTGGCCAAACGCTGACTTTAATGAATAAAAAACATTAAAAATAAAATTACAATCTCTCTAAGCCACAAAAATATGATTCTACAAAAGTACTTGGAATGCCGTGAATTTCAATTATTAATGGATAATTCCAGTCAATACATAACTACGTATAGTAGTAAGTACTTACCATTGTTTATTTTGTGCCGTAACATAGAGTTATAAACGTGTAGAGTTGTTTGGTGCCGCACAGCCAGGGAGTCTCTGTAAATAGAGCTGGCACGTGCGAGGTAAAGCTTATTGACTCAATCTTCTATCGTACATATTGACTACGTTAATCAGTTGAGAGATATTGACGGAATATCCAGTAGAAAGTATTACAGTGGTTCTATCTGGACATCTCTGGCGAAAGCCGTGGCTAAAACTCTAAAAGCTAAAAAAATGAAGGCACTCGAATTTTATATCGAAATGGTGCGCGTTTAGAGGTGCTCGTTTCGGGTTTACTCGAAAATTTGGCTGTATGCAGCGTCACTAAATCTATATAGGTTTTATTGAGATTAAAAATCAAGCCCTGTGTAGACTGAATTGCAAGACCATCTTTGTTTCAGGTAAGTAAATTACATTTTTCTTCAATTATTTTATCATAATATAAGATAGTCACGATAGTGGTAAAACAAAGAAATAGTATGCACTCTTGTAAGGCTATGTGGTAGAGTGACCGATACAATTTTATTACAATTTTTCTTCAACTCCCTTCATTAAGTCTGTCACAATATCTTTTGACTTTAAATGACGAATAATTCTTGTATATTATACTAAAATTATAAGGAGGATTTTATTTTTTGTTTGTTTGTTACAATGTAATTCAAAAACTGCTAGACCGATTAAAAAAAAATTTCACTAATGGAAAGCTACATTATCAGCAAGTATTATGAGCTATATTTTATTTCCGTATTCTTACGGGTACGTGAACTACGTGGGTGAAACCGCGAGGCGCTGCTATTACTATATAAATATATGTCATCTATCAACGGCTCAAACAACTTATATCAAGTGTTGTATACAGATAAGGTTATCCTGTTGAAGGTTATCAATATACAAAACATGAACATGATCTAAATATTTGAGCCGTTAGGCATCTTCCTAAAAATCGGTCACCTATGCACCAAATGCACTTTCTTTAAATTTTTGACACCAGTGAACTAAACATAATGATAAAATGATTATCATCATCAGCACGATCCTTGGCTATGCTCATTCAGCTTGTACCAACAGAACTACCTTGCAATCTCTCCACCTAGTCTGATAAATAAATATCTGATAGGTACTAAAAGACCACAATTTAATTGGTGAAATTTACTCAACGTGGACAAGCTGTACGGTAATATTTCTTTATTTGTTCTAACTACTAGAAGCAAGATAAAGTCAAAGTCGACAAATATCTAGACTTTGTTCAGTTGTTTCTTTTGTTTACTTTCATGGAAGTTGTCTTTCGATGACTCTCGGGGATTTATATTATTACTCTATTATTCTTCTGGAAAAGTAGAAACACAAATAAATTACTATTCAACATTCTAACTAATTTCTCGGCACCGAGCTTTTAGTAAACTTTTGTTTTCTTATAATAAGTTTTATTATGTTGTTTATTAAATAGTTTGAGAGAGAGGAGAGGAGGGAGATAATATGAAGATAGATTAGTATCGGCTGATAGCTATCTAATCGTTACTAAAAATGTGCGTAATTCCTTACATCTTGATAATATTCATTAAGATACCGACCAAACTATACGCCAATAGAGAGTCAGTGGGCAAACTCCGTGAGCTCTTTTAGTTTGAAGTTGTTTAGGGTTACCCTTATAAATCTCTGAAAAGTAATTTTGGATGCGTATCTATGTCGTTTGGGACTCAATGATAAAGATTCCATTGTTGCTATAAATAAACTAAACTAATTTGACAGCATTAACAATCTTGACATCTCTATTATACTTGAGAGGTAAGACAGGGATAGCTGAATTATGATTCTAATTTTAGTTTGATTGAGTAAAACCACAACAGAAACAGCTCCAATGTATATATTTCTCATTTGATATAATATAAGTTAACTAGCTGATACCCGTGACTTTGTACGCACACCGAGAATTTTATCACTGTAAAGCTCTGTCAACCAACATTTGTGTGATCTTAGTTATTTAATTATGTGGAAAAATTATTTCGACAAAAGTTGCCTATGTTTATCCTCATGCTATAAAAAATCTCCTTGTTAAATTTTATTAAGATTGGATGGTCTGTTTAGGCATAATTAGGGTAACAAACAGGTGGCAGACATAGTTACAAACGTTTTTAGTATATTGATCTAGACTAGTCCGGATATTAAGTCTGCATTATATTCACACTTTGTAATGTCAAGTTATAAATATGATAATAATATCGTTTAAAAACTAAAAAAGAGCCGACTTCAATGCCGCGCTATTCATTTTCAGTACCAATTTTGAGATGTTTATCTCCATATCTCTGGAGATACTTATCAGACCTCAATAAAATTACCATGGTACCACACTTGGGATATCTCCTTTCGAACAAAAAAAGAATAATCAAAATCGGTTCATAAACGACGAAGTTATCCGCGAACAAACATAAATATATATATATATACGGTCGAATTGAGAAACCTCCTCCTTTTTTTGAAGTCGGTTAAAAATACGGGACTTATCGCGCCTAAAACATTTATTTTATTAACTCGACGATTCGACCAAGTTGCATTGATCGTGGTCACGAGACGACTGGATAAATAAAATTAATGTTTTAGGCGCGATAAGTCCCGTATTTTTAACCGACTTCAAAAAAAGGAGGAGGTTTCTCAATTCGACCGTATATATTTTTTTTTATTTTTTTTATTTTTTTTATGTTTGTTCGGGGATAACTTCGTCTTTTATGCACCGATTTTGATTATTCTTTTTTTGTTCGAAAGGAGATATCCCAAGTGTGGTACCATGGTAATTTTATCGAGGTCTCATAAGTATCTCCAGAGATATTGAGATAAACATCTCAAAATTGGTACTGAAAATGAACATTGAAGTCGGTTCTTTTTTAGTTTTTAAACGATATTATCATATTTATAACTATGTGTTCAAATCGCGAAAGTTTAAAGTAATGTCAAGTTATCGTTCCTTCCGCGTCCTGAATCCTCTGGGAGGAAGCCCAGTTTTAAGTAAACTACGTGGCTTGTAGATAATAGGTTTTCAACCCTCTCGGCCCAGGGGGACGGTCCTGAATGAGACGCTATCAGATTGACCGCGTTAGATAAACCCCTTAGCAGTCAGTTACGATGTTCTATTTACTGCAGGGTTAAGGTTAAATTAAAGGTTGATTTAAGGGATAAATGAATGTTGAAAAGGTGTACTTAGCTACAGGTAGCGATGGCTTAAGTAATGCATTGGCACAAATATGACTAGTTCGGGTATTATGTTCAGCTCCAGGTAAGTTGAGATATTTGCGCTCTGTGATTAAAGTCAATTTTTAGGGTTCCGTACCCAAAGGGTAAAACGGGACCCTATTACTAAGACTCTGCTGTCCGTCTGTCTGTCTGTCTGTCTGTCTGTCTGTCTGTCTGTCTGTCCGTCTGTCACCAAGCTGTATCTCATGAACCGTGATAGTTAGACAGTTGAAATTTTCACAGATGGTGTATTTCTGTTGCTGCTAGAACAACAAATACTAAAAACAAAATAAAGTTAAAAATTAAAGGGGGTCTCCATACAAAAAACGTGTTTTTAAACGCCATCTATCTAATTAGTTTCGGCAAAATGACATAGATGGCGCTAGTAAACGAGCCCCGTCTTTCTAGATCGCGACCATACCAAATATTCTTGTTAATATCAATATCAAATATATGAGGTTAAAACTCTGTTATGTTTCGTATTGTACGGAACCCTACCTAAGTGTGCGATAAGAGACGCGATGCTGACTCGCACTTGGCCAGTTTTATTCAATGCTCTTATTGTTCTGTTTGTAACTCTGTCACTCTGTCTGTGTGTTACTTAATCACGCCTAAACGGACGATTCGATCTTCATCATCATCATCATCAGCCTGTATCAGTCCACAGCTGGACATAGGCCTCTCCCAAGATGCGCCACTGAGCCCGATCTTCGGCTCCGAGATTCGATCTTACTGAATTTTAACAAGGAGATACTTTATAGTATGAGTATGAACTTAGGCTACTTTTATGAAAATAACATCATGATTTTTGCACATAATTTAAATAACTCAGTTCACACGAACGTTGATTGACAGAGCTTTAGTGATAAAATACTTGGTGTACGTGAACAAAGTCGCGGGCATCAGCTAGTGGTATATAATAATTTAACATCGTTTAAAAAACTAAAAGAACCGACTTTAAACGTCACGCTAGTCATTTTCAGTACTAAGTTTGAGGTGTGATCTGCATATCTCTGGAGATACTGAACATATCTCGATGAAATTTAAATGGAACCAACTGTGAAGTATACCATTTCAAATAAAACAATAATTTTCCAAATCTTTTCGGGCGTCTTTGAGTAATCAGTGAACATACATTAAAAATAATACATACAGTTGAACATAAAACCTCCACCTTTTTTATGTTGGTTTAAAAGTGTTTACCCGCCTGTTCCAATCTATAAATACCTTTAGTCAGCGTCGAGCGGGATCGGTCATGAATGTTATCAGCGACCGCTATCTCTAGCTCTTTAATAACTTGGCTTTCAGTTTAAACTTGCTTAGAATTATTATCAACGAGATATTGCTTTGTTGTTAATACAAGCAATATTATAAATAAACTGAATGGTTAAATCTTTTTTAAACACTAGCACTTTATAAAGACATTATATTATTGCTAAATTATGAAATAAAATTATTTAAGATCGTTTAAAAAACTAAAAGAACCGACTTCAAACGTGGCGCTAGTCAAAGTAGCCAGCAGTCAGTATCGATCATCGGCATCATCATCTTATAGGCTAGCGTTTGACCACTATCTCACCTGTTGGTAAGTAAAGATTCGGTCGAAGATGGTAAGCACGCTGGGCCTAGAATGGGAACTGGCTCTCAAGGATAGCTGCCGGAACACATTAGATGTTTGGCGACAGATTTTCTAAATTGAGGGTGGTAGCTGGCCAGGCAAACACTAGATAGTGTCCTACCACCATGCGGGGGTTGTTGGTTTCTTAACGATGTTTTCCTTCACCGGAGGACCACTGTGAGAAGCGCACATACATTTTTCGATAGAAAATCCATTGGTGCACGGCAGGGTTTGAACTCGGTACCACGGCATCAAAGCCGACCGTTCTCCCGATTACGCCACCGCCACAACCATCGTATCGTCACTTAACATCAAGTGTGATAGTTATCAAACGCTTACCTATCTAGTATAAAATAAACTGGTCAAGTGCAAGTCAGACTCGCACTCGTAAAGTTTCGTAACACACTACAATATTTTATAAGATCGAGCAAAAATACCACAATCATTTTGCGCCAGCAAAAAATTAACTTGTTTTTTATAGTGTTTGTATGAATGACAAAGTTGTGCGATATCTCAAAAACTGCAGACAATATTTCGTTCAAACTAATTTCCGTTGAAAGTATTTATTAAGATCTAAACAGTGAATGTATATGAAACATTCTAAAGCATATATTTTTAAGATTTTTCACTCTCTTATTTTAAAAGTTAGAGGGGAAGGGGAACTCACATTTACCACTATAGAAATATCTTTATCTCTTTGAAAACTAATAACTGTAAGAACCTCAAGTTTATTTTTAAAGACCTATCATTAAACACACCGCACGTATAGGTTTGTTAAAAAAAACTGTTTTCGTATCAGTTCAGTTTGTATAAATAACTAGCTTTGTCCCGTGGCTTTATCCGCGTTAAAAACTACTTTATTTTATTGAAAAATTTATTTTATTTAAAAAAAACTTTGTTACATACCCCATATTACGTATTTAAAGGTTGAAGGGGCTTGAGTTAAAAAAAAAGTTTAAAACACGTATTTACTTATTTATTTACAGAAGTACTTGTGTGAATTTTCGAATAACAAAGTGTTATCTAATTGTTCTATCTATATAATCTAATTGTTATTATCTTGTTTCTCCGTGCAAACATTGGACCCCGTTTCATCCCCATTGGAGGTGAATTTTGGAAAATTCTTTCTTATCGGAAACTAAAATCATAATAACTATCTGTGTGCCATATTTCAACGCAATCCATTCAGTGGTTTGAGCTGTGTGCTGATAGATCAGTCAGTCAGTCAGTTATTAATGATTGCCTTTTATAATATATAATACATCCACACATAAAATCACACCTTTTTCCCGTCGGGGTATCCGGAGACTACTTCTTTCCACATGCTACGATCCTGACATACCTCTTTCGCTTTTTCCACTTTCATGAGTGCCTTATACGCTGGTTATTTTGACTTGCCCTTTCTTTAAAACGTCTCCAATCTGATCGTTAAACATTATACACAGACTATACCTAAAAGGTCTTTCTTTGCACGTGTAGATATTTTTTCACTTATTTTCGTAGGCGTGGCTGTTTAAGGTTAATTTATTTTTATTAATGGTGACATTCAGTTGAACGCCATCCAAAATCTCCAGGTGGCCGACACGAGTCAATCGAAAAAATGGCATTTGTAAAAGGTTCTTTGCTTTCTGACCCGTTGATTTTTTTGTGTTATCTAATATCTGATATAACGTGTGTTAGCAGAGATATAAAAATATAATAAATAATTTCGTTTCTAATCACACAGAACCGAATTCGAATGACCCCTGAGTCTTTTTCACCCTCTACACAAAAAGGAGTGTTATGAGGTGGACGTGTGTATCTGTGAATCTGTGTATCTGTGTATTTGTGTACCTGTCTGTAGCATCGTGGCGCCCAAACGGAAGAACCAATTTTGAATTTGTTCTTTTTTTACCCACGACGGAACGGAGACTGTATATGCGTTTGGAGTGAAAGGATGTTTGTTTGTTTGTATGTGTGTGCAAATCCATCTTGCCATTTTCTTCAAAACTACTAGTCCGATTTTGATGCAGTTTTTAGTTATGGGTTTGGATATAATTGGTGCATATTTTTAGATAGGTGTTACGGTGACAACTCAACAGGGGGCGCTGCAGTAATCATTTGTTTGTGCAAATCCATGTTGCCATTTTTCTCCAAAACTAGTTCTATTTTAATACGCTTTTATTAGCTTCAGACGTATGTATGTTTGTATGTTAGTATGTAACGGAATCTTTGAACATGATTTTAACCCCCTTCAAAACGTCGGATTAACTCGAAATTTGGCATACTTATTAAGGACCGATGACAATTCAATATTTTAAACATTTTGACCCGTTATCCTTACTAGGATAATCAGGATTACGCTTTTAAAAAAATCCGACTAAAAAATGAAAAATATATAATAGTTTAAAAAAACTAAAAAAATACGCTTTTATAGAAAATCCAACTAAAAAAAAGAAAATAAATTTTAATAAATTTGAATTAAAAATAGTGTAAGAAAAAATGATTTTATTGTAAAAAAACCGTGGGGTGCTTTTCAGGATATTATCAAAATAACCCTTCTAGTCATATCTATTCATAAAATATTTGGAACTATTGATACCATGCACCCCACGCTTTTTTTACAATAAAATCATTTTTTTTCTTACACTATTTTTAATTCAAATTTATTAAAATTTATTTTCTATTTTTTAGTTGGATTTTCTATAAAAGCGTATTGTTTTAGTTTTTTTTAACTATTATTTATTGACTTTGAACTGTTCGTAATTAATCAGTGGTGGTTCTTAGATAGACGTCATGACGTAATTTTTTTAAGGACATTGTCGTGGGTGTTTATTCAAAATTTTAATGTTGTTACTTGTGTTTGAAAAGTAACTAAGTCGAGAGTGTTTTCCGTTCAGCCGTTTTAAAACTATGAGCTCTCAGGGGTTAAATGACAACTAAAGCAAAATGGCTATGGAAAGCTTTGGAAAGAGCTATGCTCGGTGTTTCTCTGCGGGATCAAATCCGGAACGAAGTAATTCGCCACAGAATCAAAGCAAAGAATCAAAGAATCAAAGCATTTATTCAGTATGTAGGCAGTATAAATATACGCACATATACACGTCAAAATCATAAATCATAAAATAAATCATAACCAATTATCAAGTAAACATAGCAAAAGCAGAATTTAACGCTTTGAATTAGAAAAAAAAAAGTAATGAACCATTCAGCTTTCCAATTGTTTACGTCAGAATATTTAAAAAAAATTAAAGTAGGTTAAAACCAACCATACATGTAAGTGTGTGTTTCAGTACTTCAGACAATTTTTATATAAAAAAAAATAAAAAAGTGAAATAGTGAAACACAACATAGAGAAACGCATACCGATCACAGTACATATCATGATCCAAATGGAACTGATAGTCCGTCTGTCAGCTGCATAATATTGTTTAAATAAAAATAAAAATAAAAGAGAACTAAAAAAAAGAGAACTAAAGTGATCGACATAGCTCAGCGGATTAGCAAACTGAAGTGGCAGTGGGCTGGTCATATCTGCCGTAGGACCGATAACCGTTGGAGCAGACTGGTTCTAGAGTGGAGACCGCGAATCGGCAAAAGTAAAGCTAGGACGCCCTGTAACTAGGTAGAGCGACGACATTCGCAAAGCGGTGGGCAGTGACTGGAAACAAAGAGCCGAAGACCGGGCTCAGTGGCGTTTCTTGGGGGAGGTCTACGTCCAGCAGTGGACTGATACCGGCTGATAATGATGAAAGCAAAATTATTTTAGCAGTTTAAGAACTATGGTGCCATAGAAAAATATACAAATATACGCCAGTTAAAAAAAGACCTCCGATTACCAAATACCAATCGATTCAATGGAACCAAGAAAATGAGACCGAATGGAATATTCCACGGCATAGAGTATGTAACAGAATTTTCCAAATGAAATTGTTTATCAAGAAAACAAAAACAATTCTGTTTTTGTAAACAACAGGTTAAAAGAGGGCAAGTTAGATTAGTTTACTACATTATTAACTAGAAATTGGATTATTTTCCCATAGGTTGTAGGAGCAAATTGTATCGATGTTCCGCCTGACTAGCTACGAAAAAGTACCAAGGTTACCACCATCAAGAAGAAAATCTGCCGCCATAATCTTACGGTGTTCCGGCAGCGCATAGCCCTTGAGCGTCAGACTATTCTAGGCCTTGAGCGTCAGACTATTCTAGGCCTTGAGCGTCAGACTATTCTAGGCCTAGCCTCAGACGGAATAAGACGTCTATTCCATCTGAGGGCCTAGCGTGTACAACATCTTCGACCACGAGACATGACGAATCTATAAGGGTTCCGTTTTTTGCCATTCGGCTACGGAACCCTAAAAAGATTCCGGCTCAATAAGAACCTCCTTCTTTTTTGTAAAGTTGGTAACAAAAAATAATCATTCGCATCGTTTCACAAATGACGGTGTAAACCCGATTATATATAATTTAAAAAAAAAAAAATTCAGACGACTTGATAACCTTCTTTTCGAAAGTCAATTAAAAAGATAATATTCAGACATTGATGCAAAACATGTCAACAACTAACAGCTGAAAATCCATTTGAAGTATTATTTAAATTTCTAACCGAAACAATTCTTTAATATTGCTTGCAACTTAATTTTCTTCACTAAAAACTTAATACATTCCTTGCGTGTCTAACACTCGTAACTTTATTCAAAAACTAATATGACTACACGAGTCTGTCTGTCCGTTCATCATTTCTGAATTGGATCACACCTCTCGCTGTTTTATTGGTTACTCTCACGCGATACGTAGATAATAGTTTGAAAAACTACGTGATGAATTGTTTGACTGAATCACGCGTATCAGAAAACAATTAACTCACGTATTTATAATCAACACATAGTATATTACAGTGCTCGTGAATGTATAGTGCTCAGACTATCATAAAAAAGGCAGACAGATTTGTGCCGAACACTCGAGTGACCGCAAGTTCAGTAATACTAAATTCTTAAGTAATAAGTTTCCGCGCTCAGTCCAGCATAGTGAATATGGCATGATTACTACGTAAGCAACGCTGCGAAGTAATACTGCACGGCAGCGTCGACCTTGCTACCGCTTGGTAGCAAACTGAGCGCGGAAGCGTATTACTGAAGCATTTGGTATTACTGAACTTGCGTTCACTCGGGTGTTTGGAACGAATCTGTCTGCCTTTTTTATGATAGTGTGAGGCATAGTGTTATTCAAACTTATACAGAACAGTAGCTAGTTCTACTGTGAGCTAATAGACCTCGAGAGTTGGACTTGGCATAGCATATAATTTAAGATCGTTTACAAAACCGAAAAAACCGACGTCACATGCCGCGATAGTGCAAATGTCATCAAGGTATCAAATTTGAATATATTGTTTATCTCCATATCTCTAGAGATAATTGTCATACCTCGATAAATTTTGAACGGGGCCTCACTGGAGGCATAATACAGTACAAACAAATACAGTCGAATTGAGAACCTCCTCCATTTTTGTGAAGTCTGAAACTGAAAAAAATGTTCACTGCGCACCATAAATACTATAACTAAGTTCAATAATTAAGATAGTCTAATAATTAAGGTATTCTTATAATTAAGATAGTGTTACAATTAAGATAGTGTTATAATTAAGATAGTGTTATAATTAAGATAGTGTTATAATTAAGATAGTGTTATAATTAAGATAGTGCTATAATTAAGATAGTGTTATAATTAAGATAGTTTAATAAATATTATGTTATTAGGTCGGTTATTTTAGTTTAGTTTTTCTTATACCGACTGCCATGCCACGCGAGTCAGTTTCAGTGGCAAGATTGAGTTGAGATGTTATCGTAATTTTTTTAACCGACTTTACAAAAAAGGAGGAGGATCTCAATTTGTTTAGCATGTCACCGAAGTAAATAAATGCATCATAATACAAATCAACACCAATCAATCAACACCAATATTATAAATGCGAAAGTCAGTTTGTTTATTTGTTTGTTTGTTTGTTTGTTTGTTTGGGACTTCTTCATGGTCAAACGGCTTGACCGATTTAGCTGAAATTTTGTAAAAAGATAGAACATAAGGCAGAATAGGATACAGAATACTTTTTTTTGGCTATCGAGTCAGGGGGTCCAGATATTTTTAATTGAATTTTGTAACTAAAGGACCTCTTTTCGAATAAACGGCTTGACCGATTTGCCTGAAATGTTGTATAAAGACAGTTCATAAGGCAGAATAGGATATAGAATACTTTTTTTCTGGCTATCGAGTCAGGGGGTAAACATATTTTTAATTGAATTTTGTAAATATAAGATCTCTTCTCAAATAAACGGCTTGACCGATTTGCCTGACAAATTGTATAAAGACAGTTCATAGGGCAGAATACTTTTTTTCTCGCTATCGAGTCAGGGGGTCCAGATATTTTTGATTGAATTTTGTAAATATAAGACCTCTTCTCGAATAAACAGCTCGACCGATTTGCCTGAAATGTTGTATGAAGACAGTTCATAAGGTAGAATAGGATATGGAATACTTATATTTTGGCTATCGAGTCAGAGGGTCCAGATATTTTTAATTGAATTTTGTAAATATAAGACCTCTTCTCGAATAAACGGTGACCGATTTGCCTGAAATGTTGCATAAAGACAGTTCATATGGTAGAATAGGATATATGATACTTTTTTTTTGGCTATCGAGTCAGGGGGTTCAGATATTTTTAATTGAATTTTGTAAATATAAGACTTCTTCTCGAATAAACGGCTTGACCGATTTGCCGGAAATTTTATATGAATACATGTCATAGGGCAGAATAGGATATAGGATACTTTTTTTTGGCTGTCGAGTCAGGGGGTCCAGATATTTTTAATTGAATTTTGTAAATATAAGACCTCTTCTCGAATAAACGGCTTGACCGATTTGCCTGAAATGTTGTATAAAGACAGTTCATAGGGTAGAATAGGATATAGGATACTTTTTTTTGGCTGTCGAGTCAGGGGGTCCAGATATTTTTAATTTAATTTTGTAAATATAAGACCTCTTCTCAAATAAACGGCTTGACCGATTTGCCTGAAATGTTGTATAAAGACAGTTCATAGGGTAGAATAGGATATGTGTTACTTTTTTTTTGGCTATCGAGTCAGGGGGTCCAGATTTTCTTAATTTAATTTTGTAAATATAAGACCTCTTCTCGAATAAACGGCTCGACCGATTTGCCTGAAATGTTGTACAAAGACATTTCATAGGGTAGAATAGGATATCGGATACTTTTTTTTTGGCCATCGAGTCTGAGTGTTTAGATTTTTTTTATTGAATTTTGTGAATGTGTGGCCTCTTATCAGCTAAACAGCTTGACCGATTCAGCTGAAATTTTATACATATTACAGTTCGTATTGCATAGAATCACATAGGATACTTATTTTCTGGCAGTCGAGTACAGGTGTCTAGAATTTTTAAATTGAACTTTGTAATGTGTGGCCTACTCTCGGTCAAACGGGTTAAACATTTAAGCTGAAATTTTGTACACAGACAGTCAAAAAGTCAATACAAATACTTTTTTTTTGGGTGGAAATTTCGGTTGTCTATATTTTTATTATGGAATTTTGTAAATATGTGGCCTCTTTTCGGCCAAACGGCTTGACCGATTCAGATGAAATTTTGTACAAAGACATTAAATAGGGCATAAAAGGGGAAGGAATACTTTTTTCGGCAGTTAAACCTTTGTTTTATCTACTTTGAAGGTAATTTTTCAAAATTTTTTTTGTATTTTAATAGCCACATGCATCAAAACGCGGCCATAAATTACAACCTTCAATAATCATAATGATTATTAATCTTAAAATAAGTGGATATCAAGTTTAACCTCATCATCATCAGTGTTAACTTAGTAGGTCATAAAAACTGTCAGGGTCTTAAAATGACGTAAACATTTTTCTTTTGTGATAGCGCTTGCTACGCTCGCGCAGTAATAGCGCTCGCTCCGGTCGTGCAAGCATTTGAAAAAGTTTTTTTTGTAGTCATTGTGTCACACATTATATCACATGTCATAAATTGGAACAGTTCAACCTTCAATAATCATAATGATTTTTACCTTAAAATGAGTGGATATCAAGTTTAACCTTAGGGTCATCGGTGTTGACTTAGTAGTTCATAAAAACTGTCAGGGTCATAAAATGACGAAAAAATTTTCGCGCTCGCTTCGCTCGCGCATTGATAGCGCTCGCTGCGCTCGCGCAAGCCTTTCTTTTATCTACTGTGTAGGTAATATTTCAGCATTTTTTGTATTTTAATAGCCACATACATCAAAACGAGTTTAAGAATTGAAACAGTACAACCTTCAATAATCATAATGGTTTTTTACGTTAAAATATGTGGATATCAAGTTTAACCTTAGGGTCATCGGTCTTGACTTAGTAGGTCATAAAAACTGTCAGGGTCATAAAATGACGTAAACATTTTCGCGCTCGCTTCGCTCGCGCATTGATAGAACTCGCTGCGCTCGCGCAAACCTTTGTTTTATCTACTTTGTAGGTAATATTTTTGCAGTTTTTGTATTTTAATAGCCACATGCATGAAAACGAGTTTTTAAATTGAAACAGTACAACCTTCAATAATCATAATAATTATTAACCTTAAAATAAGTGATATCAAGTTTAACCATTGTGTTATCGGTGTTGACTTAGTAGGTCATAAAAAGTCATAAAAATTTTTCGTGCTCGCTTCGCTCGTGCCGTGATAGGGCTTGCTACGCTCGCGCTGTAATAGCACTCGCTCCGGTTGCGCAAGCATTTGTTATATCTACTTTGTAGGAAACATTTCAGCAACTTTTGTATTTTAATAGCCACATGCATCAAAACGATTCATAAATTGAAACAGTACAACCTTTAATATTCATAATGATTTTTTACCTTAAAATAAGTGGATATCAAGTTTAACCTTAGGGTCATCGGTGTTGACTTAGTAGGTCATAAAACTTTCAGGGTCATAAAAAGTCATAAACAAATTTTTCGCTTCGCTTGCGCAGTAATAACGCTACATAGCGTATAATAGCGTGTTTTAACAGCCTCATACATTAGACTGACTCAAATACTTAAACAGCAAAACATGGTAAACCTTGGTTAGGTTACGAAGTACCAAGTAATGATTAATGACTTTAACAATAGACGATATCGAGTTCGACTTAAGAGTCATCTATATAGACTTGATGATTAGATCATTAAACTGTCAGGGATATAAAAAGCCATAAAAAATTTTCACTTGCCCAATAATAGCGCTTGCTAGGCTCGCGCAGCTATTTACCTTATTTTCTTTGTAAGAAATGTTTCAGGCACTGTTGTGTTGAGTCAAACATTTAAACAGCACAACTTCGTATACTAACCTAACCAAAAAAATTAATGACTTTAACAATACAGGATATTGAGTTCGACTTTAAGGGTCATCTATGGTGACTTGGCCTAAGAGATCATCGATCTAGACCTCAATGATCATAAAGACACAAATAACGCGGGCGAAGCCGCGGGTAACAGCTAGTGTTAATATATTAAAAACGGCTCGACCGAATTCGTTTAAATTTAAATGGCACAGATTCCCAGGTGGGAAGTGTACCATTTGAAACAAAAAAATAATTTTCTAAATCGGTGCAGGCATCTTCGAGTAAACGGTGAACATACAAAAAAAGGATTCTGACGAATTGAGAACCTCCTCCTTTTTGTGAAGTCGGTTAAAAATACTTAAAGCAATTCTTTCCAGTAATTTATAACGCGAACACTAAATCGAAACAACATTAATTACTCGGTCAATTTGATCAGTAGGGTCGGACGATAAATTCAGAACAGACTGCAGGGAGAGATATAAACCTAGCACCTAATGGCTGGACCACTAAAACTGCGGGAAATGGCGATTGTACTGCGAGGCACGAAGGCTCGTTAGCATGGATGTGGTATTTTAAAAATTATATATAAAAAAATAAAAATACAGTTATTGCCGAAAATACAAATAACAACATAAAATGAGAAAAAAAAATTATACGAAAAGTAACATTTTGGCAATAGGGGTAGACTCAGCACTGTACCAAGTCTACGCAGAGCTGAATTTTAGTCTACCCCTTTGAGCGAATTGGGCCGGTAGTCTCTACATGAATAGCAATGAATTTCGAGCAATGATCGCTTCTAAGAAAATACATACATGCTAAAACACAACTATCTAGCCGCATCTACTTCAATATTTTTAATATGCTTTTATTAGCTTTAGACGTATGTATGTTTGTATGTTAGTATGTAACGGAATCTTTGAACATGATTTTAACCCCCTTCAAAACGTCGGATTAACTCGAAATTTGGCATACTTATTAAGGACCGATGAAAATTCAATATTTTAAACATTTTGACCCGTTATCCTTACTAGGATTTTTAAAAAAATTCGACTAAAAAATGAAAAATAAATAATAGTTTAAAAAAACTAAAAAAATACGCTTTTATAGAAAATCCAACTAAAAAATAGAAAATAAATTTTAATAAATTTGAATTTAAAATAGTGTAAGAAAAAATGATTTTATTGTAAAAAAAGCGTGGGGTGCTTTTCAGGATATTATCAAAATAACCCTTCTAGTCATATCTGTTCATAAAATATCTCATCATTTTTCATCATTTTTTCTTCCACTATTTTAAATTCAAATTTATTGAAATGTATTTTCTATTTTTTAGTTGGATTTTCTATAAAAGCGTATTTTTTTAAGTTTACTATTATTTATTTTACACATATAAACTAAATAAATCTACACCATTGTCTATTGCATTTCAGCGTGTCTATGTGTAGTTGGTGTGTTATTATATTAGGTTAAAGGACAATAAGCACGCCAGCCGAGCAATAAGCGATTGCAAATGTTCATGTGTAATCGCCTTAGTACCTTATAGTAGCATGAATCTTGCTAGTCCATCTGGAGCGGTACCATCACTTTTGGACGTGAATAATATCGTTTAAAAACTAAAAAATAACCGACTTCAATGCCGCGCTATTCATTTTCAGTACCAATTTTGAGATATTTATCTCAATATCTCTGGAGATACTTATCAGACCTCGATAAAATTACCATGGTACAACATTTGGAATATCTCCTTTTGAACAAAAAAAGAATAATCAAAATCGGTTCATAAACGACGAAGTTATCCGCGAACAAACATAAAATATATATATATATATATATATATATACTGTCGAATTGAGAAACCTCCTCCTTTTTTTTAAGGCGGTTAAAAAGGAATGTTTTTAGTTTGTAAGTGTCTTGAACATCAATAACAATGAATGAATGAATATCCATGTATCCATTTGTGTACGCTTTAAATTTGATTCCCGCGACGTACTATTAATTATATTCCTCGACCTCCCCCCCCCCCGTGACGTCAGCGGGATGTCAAGGAATCTATCTTTTACCCGAACGGGCCGTCATCTTCAGAACTGGCCGCATCTAATACCATACCAGCACTCTGAACGTTGAATCTGTTTTTTTAGCCCACGACGCAAAAATATTCTGTGTATGTGTGTGCCTGTCTGTGAATCAAGAAGAATCAAAGCATTTATTCAGTATGTAGTATGCAGTACAACCACACACAAAAATCTATCTGTATCTTGTAATAACATTCAAATACCCCAAGTGAAACACGCTAAGTACTTAGATTTTATAATAGACTCAGGTTTGAAATGGGATATGCATATTGACTATCTGTGTGAAAAGCTAAGCAGAGCATGATTTGCACTATCGAGACTGACTCAAATGATGAGCGCATCAGCGGTCAAAAGTGCATATTTTGCATATTTTCAATCACTCCTCTCCTACGGTATAGATCTCTGGGGCCAAGCCGCAGATCGCCAAAGAGCCTTTGTTTTGCAAAAGAGGGCAATTAGAATTATGTGTCGTGTTCCATGGGACACACCCGCTCGACAATTGTTCATCGAACAAGGTATACTAACAATGCATTCATTATATATCCTGGAAGTCTGCAAATTTGTTAAACTAAACTTACAGAGTTGTCTATCAGTGATATTCACAACTTCAACACTCGTAATAAAGACAGGCTTATACTAACTTCCACAAAATTGAAAAAAAAATCACAATCTGTTTGGTACGAGGGACCAAAAATATATAACAAATTTGACAAAACTATTCGTGAAATAGAATCCTATGTAATATTTAAAAATACAATAAAATACATCTTAATAAAAAAAGCATATTACACATTAAATGAATTTCTGGATGAAAAAATAAGGCTGATGTAACAATTGTTTCACAAACATAATATTTTATGTTGTTTAATGAATTTAATTCTATTCTACTCAATTATGAATTCTATAATGATGTTTACTTAATGTAAATCAAATTTATTATACTGTAAAATTGACCTATAACAAATGTTATTAAGAAATAAATGATAATGATAATGATATGTAGGCAGTATTAATATTATGCACATATACACGTCAAAATCATAAATCATAATCAATTATCAAGTAAACATAGCAAAAGCAGAATTTTAACGCCTTGAATTAGAAAAAAAAAACAAAAGCAATGAACCATTCAGCTGTCATCCAATCGTTTACGACAGAATATTAAAAAAAAATGTAAGTAGGTTAAAACCAACCATACATGTAACTGTGTGTTTCAGTACTTCAGACAATTTTTATATAAAAAAAATTAAAAAAGTGAAATAGTGAAAAACAACTTAAAAAAACGCATACCGATCACAGTAAATGATATTTACGGTATGCGTTTTTTTTTGCGATCCGAATGGAACTGATAGTCCGTCTGTCAGCTGCATAATATTGTGTGGCATCGTAGCGCCCAAAAGGGTGAACTGATTATGATTTAGTTCTTTATTTTTATAGGTGTTTTGATCGAGAGTGTTCTTAGTTTTGATTTATGACAATACGTTCAGCTGTTTAAAGACTGTGAGCTTTTTTCGAGTTGATTACGTTATGAAATCAACTATCATGGGTTCTGATCTATTTGAAATTCGGTATCCTCTTACTTTAACGATATTGTAAGAACATGGTAGCATTGACCTGATGCTGGGACATCTGGAATCTGCAGAATACTCGACGCCTCAACAACTTACAGCAGAAATGTCCAGTTTGGTCTCATTCACAGATCGATCAGTTGAGGGTGATTATAAATGTTGAACCGACTTCCGAAAAGTAGGAGGTTCCCAATTTTTCTGTATATATTTTGTATGTTAAGCGATCACTCAATTTTACAATTATAAAAAAATCACACAATTATAAACCGATTCGATTTATTATTTTTTTAATCGGTGGGGCATCTAAATTATGTTTTTTTTTAAGTATTATAAATCGACAAACTCAAAATCTTTGCTAGTGATTTTATTCTTATTTGTTTTTTTATCTTTCTGTTTTGTTTTCCCTTATATGAAATCATATAAAGGACTGTAGAGAACAAGGCCCTATACCATATCCTAATTACACGTCTTCACAGATCCTAGTCTTGTAATTTCCAACGCAATGTGAATCTTCGTGCGGGCCGTACTAATCAGTTGCTGGATTGATACCAACTTGCTGACTATATCACATATCTACAAAGATAAAAACAACTCTATCTCAACTGAATACTGAATTTAATCCTGTGGCAAAAATGTGATCTTCTTTATGACTCCTTTTATTTCTCTTAGGTAGCAAAGTAAGTCTTTTGTGTCTGAGTAGAAGGTTGTTTTTTCTGTGACTGAATTTAATCGCAAAATGCGTGTGTTTTATTTTCAGTGCCTACTTGTTAAGTCTAGTGTATTGAATGTTGCAAGAGATCGTGGATTGTAAATGTCTTTAGTACTTGTTTTATCTAGTGTAGGCGATATCTTTTGTCGTATTGCTTTAATTGGAGGTTTGACCCTGAGTTTATGTTTGATTTTAAAATTATGTGACTAAATAGATAACTCTTTATTTGCACACCATTTATAAGATAAACATTGAAAATAAAAAAATACCTATGCTATGTAATGCAAAGGGCGGTATATTACAATATTTTAATAGTTAATTGTTTCATTAGAAAACTAAATAAATGTTATATTGGTATAAACTTTTTTTTTTTTTTTAAATAAATACTATTCTCTGTTATATGTTTGTACCGTCCAGGCTGTTAGGCTCTGGAACTCTCTTCCCGAACCTGGGAAATCTTCACAATCCCTTCATATTTTCAAGAGCCGTTTAAAAGCTTATCTTTCATTATAAATAGTGTCAAGCTGCTTCTCTATTCTGTCAATCTGTTTAAAATTTAAAGAATGCGTGTTTAGGAATTTATGTAAGTAATCTGTGTTTATTGTTATAGGTAAGTAGGTATGATTATGTTAGTTTAGGTATAATATGTTATTGTTATTCTTTCCATTTTATTTTAAATTGGGCGCACCCTGCATTAAGCTATTATTTCGATCCTCTCCATACAAATGTTTGTCTGGAAGAGATCGCTGTTAGCGATAAGACCGCCCATTGTTACACGTTAAATTTAAGCTGTAGAAGTTATATGTGTCTGTATCTTTGGTGTCGCAATAAAGAGTTTATCTATCTATCTATCTATCTTTGTATTTTTGGATGAATATGTAATATTCGTAAACAGTAGTTTCCGATACTATTAGAACTGTGTTTCCGCCACCTTTAGGTCGTGACTGAAAACCAGCGCTGGGTGTGTACTATGCTATGTAGGCACTCCGCATTATGCCGAGTCTCGACCTCTTTGGCACTATACCCATAAAATTTTTGTTTTGTTTATTTTTTAGTTTCCTCTATTCTGTGTACAGTCACAGAAAAGAGTACAGTGATGAATGTATTAATAATTCTTTCTGATTAGTTTTTTTTAGAACAACCTTTTTATATTGTATTTTAAATTGTATGACATGCAATGTAAAATGACGAAACGTGACCTTTATTGTAATAATAAAAAACTGGCCAAGTGCAAGTCAGACTCGCACTCGTAGGGTTCCGTACCACACTACAGTTTTTTATAAGATCGAGCAAAAAATACCACTATAATTTTTCGCGAGCAAAAAATAATAATTAATAAACATATTTTATTTCTTATAACGCCATTTAACGTCTAACAAAGGTGTAAGGGATCAGCATTTCAATATAACGCCATATATGGACGTTTACCTAAGCGTTTATAGATGGCGTTGTATTGAAATGCTGAAAAAACACGTTTCTTGTATAGGGACCCCCTATAATTTTTAACTTTATTCTATGTTTAGTATTTTTTGTTATAGCGGCAACAGAAATACATCATCTGTGAACATTTCAACTGTCTAACTATCACGGTTTATGAGATACAGCCTGGTGACAGACGGACAGACAGACAGACAGACAAACAGACAGACAGACGGACAGCGGAGTCTTAGTAATAGGGTCCCGTTTTACCCTTTGGGTACGGAACCCTAAAAAGAACAATAAAAAGGAATGTAGTAAGTAGGTTCATTTTGACAAAATAGCTTTAATTTGAAAAGTTATAATGTCGGGCTACTAAATCAAACTTTATGCGCATGATTCAAATTAAATAAAAGTACAATAAAACTTTTTTTTCATGAAATAAAAATACTCACCAAAAACCAATAAAATATGATGACAATATGTTTCAAACTTTTTACACCAAATTAAAAAAAGAAACACAAAGTACTAATTACTATAATGACGTCAGCATATCAAATTGTAAACGTTTTGTCACCATTCATTCACTCAATAAATTTTGAATAGAATAAAGAAAACAAATTAAATGTTTAATTCAAATACCAACTGGTTTTATTCGTCACACTATGTCAATTACTTTTAATTTCAAAGATTCAATATTGTAAGACTCTATTGCAATTGTGTAGAGTTGAAATTGACAATAATTGTATTGCAAGCATCAAAAACTAATTTTGGCAATGCACACTACACCGTTCCTTAAAATTAAAAGGTCTTAATGTTTTTGTTATGAGCTTTGTCAGCATTATTTTAGGTGCTATTTTTACTAATCATGTTTGTATTTTATTTCAATTAGAAAATGTATTTATTAACTTTTTGTTGTTACTGTAGGATCTCTGCTAATTCAATGCGTATAAGGTTTAATTTTGTTTGACAGATGTATGAATTAGGTAGGAAGAAATAACAAAATAGAAGCATATGCGATACTTATAGGGAATGAAAAGTACCTACTTTCAAAGCCAAGGGTGAATGTGAATGAATAAGTACAATTGTTTGTCATTGTGGAGAATAATGTTTGTAGTTGGTTTGATTGGGTTTGTTTCATTGTATAATACTCAAGGATTTAAGCAATAATGTGGTTGAATGAAATTAACCCTTTTTAGCCGACTTACGCGTTCACACGAGTAATCTACTTATTATATTGTTAATATAAATAGCTCAGCCTACTGGATTTATACAATTTTCTCTAAACGTGAATTTAACTTTACTTAAGGATTTTAATTACTTTATTTCATTATGGTCGGACGTCTTACAAAACAGTCAACCTCTGCATTTAAGTATGTTTCATGAAAATTAATATGATAATTGTGTTGTCAATATTTCCTATCAAGATTTAAAAGATGGTCTCCGATGAAACAAATAGTAAATCACTTATACCCAAGGTTTAAATTCACATAACATGACTGTAGGTATATATTTATACGTATATATTTTTTTACCGTTTGCTTCGCCGAGCAAGTTGTTAATAACCATTTTTAGGGTTCCGTGGAAGGATCACTTTGTTGTCCATTTGTTTGTCTGTCTGTCTGTCAGTCTGTCCGTCTCTCAAGACCCTTTATCTCCGTAATGCGTAGAGGTATCAAGTTGAAACCTATGTAAAAAAATACTTGGGTCTACGGTATCTTTCGGCTGTGAAAAAATCAATCCTGGGGCCTTATTCAGTATGACCATTTTAAAGACTTACCGTGCCGTGTTACGTTATCTCAGCGTTATGGTATTCTCTATGCCAATTTCAAGTTCGATAACGCGGTAGAGTAAGGTTATGAGCGCGTTTTGAGCTGTCAAAATATCGTGACATATGAGGACGTGTAACGCGCGCGTTTTGTATAATTTATCCATCGTGTGGCATACAGAATACAATTTTTCAATAACGTAACGTGGCGCGTTAAGGAACGCGTTATCTCATTGGTCATACTGAATAAGGCCCCTGTAAGTCAACGCGATCAAAAAGTATGACCGTTTATGTCGCATATTTTCGCATATTTTGCGATTTCACAAGAGAAACAAAACCTATAGGGTACTTCCCGTGGTCCTAGAATCATGAAATTTGGCATAAAGCAAGGTCTTGAAGCACTTATACAGGAATACATCTGAAAACCGTAAAAATGTAGTGTAATAACTAAAAAAAAGTTAATTTACTTTTGCAAACTTATTATTTGTGGTTGGTGCAACACATTTTCTATGGATCGAACTTCAAGCCGGTTTTATTTTACCTAATGGTGCTCGGCCACTAGCGATGGGTCGTTGACGTATTTTTCGTAAACGCAACTAGACCGTTGAATTAACCTCCGTCAACTAGTCGATTAACTAGTTGAATTGATTAACTAGTTAATGCTTTAACCATAGTCAATTTCGCAGTGCGCGTATGAATTCAACCGTTATCGTAGTATTGGTTCATTCAATCGTTTAAATCCCAATAGCGCTGTACGTTAATTGTATTTTAATTTTTTCAGCAATAAATATATTTTGATTTTAAGTAGGTATGTTTTAGTTTTACATCATGACGTCAATTTCTAAGAAATTTAAATACTAAGTCTTTGAAATTAGAGCTATTAATGTTACTAAATACGTACATTAAATACATTATGTTATACATAAAAAAAACCTACGTTGTTGCAGTTCCCTTTTCTACTATCGAATTTAGCCGTCTAACAACGAATGTTACCGTTCGAAATCAAGTTGACAGTTAATCGCGCGGTGCGCCTCCGTTCGTTGACGTCAACTGATACATTTCTCTGTACTCTTGAATTTTGCCGTCTATGGATTCAACTAGTTGATCGGTAAACGATTAACGGTCGAAACGTTGACAATCGATGGACGGTTTTTTTAACTAGTTCGTTTAATCAACGCCTATCTCTATCGGCCACATCATAGTATACCATTAGGCAAGAAGTTCTTTCCTGGTAAACGATGATGTAGTCGACGATGGTGAGCTCGGTAAGACTAGAAATCTATAATATTTTGCGACTTCATGCCGGAAGGCACGGAAGCCTCGGTGGATGAGTCCAACTGGCACTCGGCCGGTTTATATATGCTATTTTTGTAGTTTAGTACTTGTCCCTATTTCGGAGACTATTAGCAAACCTTTTTGTATCCTGTCAATATTATGACTTGTTTATATTTCTATAAACAAGATCCGTTGTAAAACAAGCAGTAAATACAAACAAACAGTGCAATTAGCTGTAATCTGTTTAGCTAAGGTCGCGTGTCGGCCTGTAGCGGCACACTTCTTTCATTAGCAGAGTATGCCTCAAGGCAGAGGTGACTGTTTATATGAGAAGTAGCTTCTAATTTTATTAACCGACTTCCAAAAAGGAGGAGGTTCTCAATTCATCTGTATGTTTGTTTTTTAGTATGTGTGTTACGCGATCACTTAACCGTCAATTGTTAACCAATTTGAAAGATTCTTTTTTTAATTGGTAGGGTATATTTCTAAGGTGGTCCCATTTTATTTTCATTCTGGTAAGTATTTCCAGAGGTACGGAAATAAACGCCTCAAACTTGTTATTGAGACTGACTCTCGCGACATTTGAAATCGGTTTTTTGCGTTTTGTAAACAATCATATATAACATTGTATACATATAATAGGTTATATTGTAGCATTACATTATGTCGCTACTATTCCGTGTTTTATAGCTACATCATCATTCATCGACCCATTCATCTATCTACCATTCCTTGCATGGTTGTCTGGAAGAGATCGCTATGAGCGATAAGACCGCCCATTGACACTGCCATTTAAAATATGTTTCTAGTTATAAGTATTTTTCTTTCTGTAACTGGTGATCAATAAAGTATTTATCTATCTATCTATCTATACTAGTCCACTGTTAGAAATAGGCATCTCCCATCGCACGTAACTGAGCACGATCCTTGGCTAATTATATCCAGGTTTTGCCAGTCACCTTGCAAACATCATCGCTTCTCCTAGTTTCAGAGCATTAGAAATCAAATATTAATTTGCATTCTACGCTACGTTTACCGATTCGCGGTTTCCATTCAAGAACTCGTTTACCCCAGCGATTGCCAGTTCTTCGGCTAATGTGCCCGGCCCAGAGTCACTTCAGCTTACTAATTTAATGGGCTTTGTCGATGACTTTGCTTCTCTGTTGGATCACTTTGTTACGGATCTGATTCTTCAGAGAAACTCCGAGCATAGCCCTTTTCATAGCACATTGAGCAACTTTAAATTTGTGGACCTCCACAAATTTTAGGGCTTTTAACATTACTATAAATATTCATGGTGTACTATTTTTTTTTTTCTATTTGGATTAAACCTGAAACAGAAAAGTTGCAAAGGATTTTCCGTGTTCTTTGAACCTTTTTGTACCCAAAAATGGCTGACCAGATACCATCATCCGTTAAATGATCTTACTTATACTGAACGCGACTGTGAATGTGATCCAATATATCCTTAGCAAATCCATATCCTGTGGCGTGTTTCCTTTTATTTGGAACGAAGCACAGACCACTTCTCTGCCAAAAAAGTGCAATCTCTCCTCTTTCTCTGACTATCGACCTGTCTCCATACTTCAATTTCTATCAAAACTCCTCAAACATCTCATACATCAGCAAGTGACCGCCTATCTTATCTGGCACAACCTTATAAATCCTTTCTAATCTGGTTTCCGCCCTGGTCACAAGTACAGTCTTTATTTATTTATTCATTTATGAAAAAAAAAAATGTTGCATTTACAGTTTTACACCAAAGCGTACATCATGCCAGAACTAGTAACTACTGACTATATATCTAATATTACTAACTAAACATCTAATACAGTCACTGAGAAAAGAGGTAAATGAGGAGAAAAATATATCCACATCCGACTCCTTTGCAATCAGATCGTTGAGGAGGCAAAGAGCCTGACTTGTGGGAGCAAACCTCGCGGTCTGAGTTCGTGAGCTAGGTACTTCTAAGAGACGTCGCACGCGCAGCCGCAGGTACTGATCTGGCACTTAAGTTAAGACTTAGCTTAAGTTAAGATTACGGAGGATGTTCGTCAAGGCATGAATAACGGCAAACTGACAGTCCTTGCTAGACTTCAAGTAACTTAAATATAATATAATATAATATAATATAATATAATATAATATAATATAATATAATATAATATAATATAATATAATATAATATAATATAATATAATATAATATAATATAATATAATATAATATAATATAATATAATATAATATAATATAATATAATATAATATAATATAATATAATATAATATAATATAATATAATATAATGTAATATAATATAATATAATATAATATAATAATAGGTATCAATCACATCGAGATAATTAAAAAAAAATATTCGTTTTTGTATGTTGTAATTTATTTATTTCAATTATATACTGTTGTGTGCTATGGATTGAACCACCGTGTTTTTGTGCTTTCAATTCTGTCGCTATATCGACATCGTATAATCCACGTTAAATTCCCGTATTTTTTTTTATCAACACTGAATGACAAAACTATCAATTATTTTGAAGCATCCATCTGAATGACAAAACTATCATTATTTTGAAGCACCCATCAAAAACCTCTAAGTGCGTACTCTATCCATTGCTATAAAACGCACTTACATCGGAACCAATAAATCTATGCTCCACCCTTAGCAACCACAAATCCGAATAAAACCCTGCATTTAGCACATTTTTTACGAACACTCCCTTTGTAATTTTACATCAATTTTACGGAAACCTAATGCATTCTTTTTGTAAATCTCTGATAGATATTTTTTTTCAATCTTGTCTTAAATTTATTAGTAAGGGCGGGGCTAGAGATTTTATTTGGCATAAAATTTATAGAAACGACATAAAAATGGATAATAAGTGGAAAGCGTGACACGATAGTAGTAAATGATGCGAGTAATATGAAAGGTTTTATGCCAACAGATGTTCTTGCACGAGTCGACGGGTTTGCCTGCTTTTATGTCCGAGGGATACGATGTATTGTGTCGCGATATGGTATTTATTATTGTTAATATTACGAATTATGAGCTGAATTGATTTTTATTAGCGGTGATTTTATTAATATTTTATTGGTGTTTGTGATTTGTATGATTAGTTCGTTGTTAGCTTTGATTTTGTTGTATCTGTGTTATGTTCTTTTAACTATTAGTTTCTTTTTTTAGGGTTCCGTAGTCCTGACAAGGAACCCTTATAGTTTCGTCATGTCCGTCTGTCTGTCTGTCCGAGGTTTTGCTAAGAGAACGTTAATACTAGAAAGCTGTAATTTTGTGGGGGTATGTATATAAATTACGCCGACAAAGTGCTGAAATAAAATTTTGAAACATATTTTTTTTAGAGTAGCTATCCCCTATATGAGAAGTGGGGATGAATTTTTTTTTCATCATCTACCCCATTATGTGGGGAATCGCTGAATAGGTCTTTTAAAATGATTTAAGGCTTACTAATACCATTTTTCGATTGAATGCTCTATTTACGAAATATAAACTTTAAAGTGCAAATTTTTGTTCCTGATTGGGTTCCCCCCTCCCCCCTCTAAAAGCTAAACTGCTGGCTTGAAAAATCTGGAAAAATTCGTGATAATAGCGCATTTCATGAACTTTAAAGGAAAACTATAGCGGTTAAGATAAATTTATTAGTTTAGCAGTAATAGTCGTTGAACTTGGGTGTTGGATAATTTTGTACCAAATACAAAATCCTTAGAAAAAATCCTTTACAGTGAAAAAGACGGAGCACCTTGCTGCTTGTTTATAACGAGTAAAGACTTGCATTGAATAACAGGCTACTACGGAACCCTACACTGCGCGTGGCCCGACACGCACTTGGCCGGTTATAATTATTAACAGACACGCACTTGACCATTTACTCGCCTGATGAGAAGTGAGAATACGGCTTTTAATGTATTCATATATAGTTTTTTTTTAAGATAGCATTATCTTGACGCGTCAGTATAGACTTATTAAATTACTGCTATTGTATATTTTATACCAACAAAACGTACATAAGTAAATGCATCACGCCAATATATTACCGAATCCTCAGTTATAAAATAACCAAGACAAATTTGATTACTCTTAATTAGTCTGTGCTAAGTCTAATTTACTCTGTGATAACCTTTTGAGATTACTTCATTGAATTAGCGGACTAAATACTTCTTTAGTAAAATAAACACATAATTTTACTTGCAGCTATTTAGTTATAGTTACATACTTACATATACAAAGTAAATTTTTGCATCTGTCCTTTACACCAAACGCCAAGAAAAAATTACTAACTCATAGATAATCGTTCACCATAACAAATATCATTGCATTCATCCCATACAATCCATACAAGTAGCACTTATAACGGCGACAATAAGTCTAACTTTACGGTCAAATCGCAGAAAAACTCGGAGGCATGCATGAAATTCCTTTCCATAATATATTATAACTATAATAAGATAACTGCGTATCAATTTCTGGATATTTAATACCAAAATGGTCCCTAAACGCTGTGAAAAGGACTTTACGATTCCGCGATCTTTCCATTTATCGCCTTACCATTCGCCATTCTATTGCAGTCATAAATGGAGTCTTAAACCTTATTGTCGTAGATATAAGATTTTTATTTACTAGCAATAACTGCATTATGATGAAATTGGAAGATTTTTAACAATAGAAACTTGGGAGCCGATTTGTCGCCGCATGTCAAACGAGTTCAATGAATGAGTGAATGAATGAATGAATGAATGAATTGAATATAAAGCGGCAGTTATGCAATCAATTAGAAGGGGGCGGTACTAGATCTTTTATTACTAGTCTGTAACAAAAACCTTTTGAGATTTGAGACAAGATGTCGCCGCGTCCACGAACTTACAGCATTTTAAATTAATTTTAAACTGCTAACAAACGCTCTTAGAAGTTAAATTTTAAT
The DNA here is from genome assembly GCA_954871355.1 of Cabera pusaria. NCBI lineage: Eukaryota > Metazoa > Arthropoda > Insecta > Lepidoptera > Geometridae > Cabera > Cabera pusaria. The sequence goes on from OX940896.1 coordinate 2,514,337, forward strand.
TAGAGTACATTGTTTCTTGAGTTTCGTTTAATCGAATCTTAGAATTAAGGAAAGGGTTTAATAAAACCCAATTACTTAATTTTGTTTATCAGTTTAATCTTACTTAGCATTGAGTTTTGTAATATAAAGTTTAGAATGATACAATTATAATTATTGTCACATAAGTATTATATCAACGTATTTAATAAATCTAATAAATAAATACAATATCATTACTCCTAAAATACCTGCTTTTTTTCTGCAGACTGCATTTCATGGTATAGACGCACATTGACCAATACGCATTATGACATATTATGATAGTTACTAATTTTGTCAATCGGACTACAATATAACCATATAATGTTATCAAGTATTACATTCGCATGATTGAGCTTAGCTGTAAGCTATAACCGATGATACATGTACAAATCATCGGTTATTATAGCTTATAACTATTAACTATATAAAGTCAATACAATAACTCTTTATTATGCACACATGACAAAATATACAATCACAGAAACATGTTTTCAAAGTAGACAAGTGGCGGTCTTATCTCTAAAAGCGATCTGTTTGAGACAACTGGAGAATACATAATTATATACTCAAACACATAACCTCTCTTTAGAAGTGAAGTCGGTAAATCGCGCTCGCTCATCAGTCAGCATTCCGCTATCCGCTGATTTGATGGCCCACATCACCGCATCCATTTTGCCTCGACACGAGTCAAAGATGTCGCGCCGCTACTTAAACACTGACATTTTACACTCAAATGCCTTACATTTTGCACTAAAATGCCTTACATTAGCTTCACGTATCTTCCATTGTATAACATCCATACATAAGTTAACTTTAAAATGAGTGAGTAAAATTCTTTTTCTATGAATGAAACCTCGAGTATCTGTGACTAAATCACAATGAGTTTTTTGTGGGCACTCAATGTTAAATTTATGAATGAAATTGCCTTTTGGCCTTGCTGGACTATTGTAATAAAATATTTGTAAGTAATACAGTGCAGAGAGAGAGAGAGAGAGAGAGAGAGAGAGAGAGAATTACTTAATATCTGGTGAGATAGAGGTCAAGTTCGGTATAAATTAATTAAGATCTAGTCTAAAAACTGAAACAATAAACTTCCATTCCCCGCGAGTCAGTTTCCAGTAGCAAGTTTGAGACGTGTGTCTTCATATCTCTGGAGATACTTATCAGATCTCGGTGAAATTACCATGGGACCACCTCGGAAATGTACCCTACCGATTCAAAATAAAATCATTCAATTCGGTTCACAATTGACGGAGTTATCACGTAACAACCATACAAAAAAATAATGGAAATATACAGATGAACTGAGAACTTCCTCCTTTTTGAAAGTCGGTTGAAGCAATCAGAGTCCCCCGCCGCGTCTGTTTGTTATGTTTACGATAAACTCAAAAAGTACCAAACAGATTTTCATGTGGTTTTCACCTATAGACAGATTTGTCAGAGTTTATCAGAGTTTATTGTGTTTGTATTTACAGAGTTAATAAAAAATGATTGATTTTTGTATTTAAGTATATTTGTTAGTTTTTAACCGACTTCAAAAAAAGGAGGAGGTTTCTCAATTCGACCGTATATATATATATATTTTTTTATGTTTGTTCGCGGTATATATAATGTAACTTCTTTTTTTCTTTTATTCTTTTTTTGTTCGAAAGGAGATATCCCAAGTGTGGTACCATGGTAATTTTATCGAGGTCTGATAAGTATCTCCAGAGATATTGAGATAAACATCTCAAAATTGGTACTGAAAATGAATAGCGCGGCATTGAAGTCGGTTCGTTTTTAGTTTTTAAACTATATTATAGTCACTATAGTGCCAGAGTGATTTGTGGGGAAGGTTGATGTGTATAATTTTTTAAGGTTTTCTGTTAATTGGTTGAAATATGACGATGACTGTTTAAGATCTAAATTTACAGTCGTGCAGCGAGCTGATGCAAAAAATGTAGGCATATTTATTATGCTTTACCTCTGCGAAGCCGGGGCGGGCCGCTAGTCAAAGATAAACTTATTTTGAAATAACCGGCCAAGTGCGTGTCGGACAACGCGCAGTGTAGGGTTCCGTAGTTGTTATTCAATACAAGTCTTTACCCGTTATACACAAGCAACTAGGTACTCCGTCTTTGTCACTTTAAAGGATTTATTCTAAGGATTTTGTATTTGGTACAAAATTATCCAACACCCAAGTTCAACGACTATTACCGCTAAACTAATAAAGTTATCTTAACCGCTATAATTTTCCTTTTAATTTCATGTAATGCGCTATTATCACGAATTTTTCCAGATTTTTCAAGCCAGCAGTTTAGCTTTTAGAGGGGGGGGGACGCCCTACTGGAACAAAAATTTGCACTTTAAAGTTTAATATTTCGTAAATGGAGCATTCAATCGAAAAATGGTATTAGCAAGCCTTAAATTATTTTAAAAGACCTATTCAACAATACCCCACACGATGGGGTAGACGATGAAAAAAAAATTCATCCCCTCTTCTCATATAGGGGATCTACCCTAAAAAAAATATTCTTCACAATTTTATTTCAGCAGTTTGTTGGCATAATTTATATACATACTCCCACAAAATTACAGCTTTCTAGTATTAACGGTATCTTAGCAAAACCTCAGACAGACAGACAGACAGACAGACGGACATGACGAAACTATAAGGGTTCCTTGTCAGGACTACGGAACCCTAAAAAGGAGGTTTCTCAATTTGACCGTATGTATTTTTTTATGTTTGCTTGCGGATAACTTCGTTGTTTATGATTCGATTTTGATTATTAATTTTTGTTGGAAAGGAAATATCCCAAGTATGGTACGATGGTAATTTCATTGAGGTCAGATATATGGAGATAAACACCTCAAACTTGGTACTGAAAATTAATAGCGCGGCATTTGAAGTCGGTTCTTTTCGTTTTTACGATCTTATTTTTTAACAAATCAAACGTTTTCAAAAACCTCGCATACTCTAGATCTGTATTACAGTTTGACGTAAAAAAAAGTACAGAATAATGTATTATTTAGTGATATAATATTATTGCTTACAAAGCGTCGGAAATAATTTAGTTAAAATGTATTGAGAGTGATGTGTAATCAGCTTAAATTAAGATTCGCCATTTTTAGTTTTTAGAAGGTATGCAATGTCGTGCTTAGTGGCGTGCAGTTGGAGAGGCCTACGTCCAGCAGTGGACTAACATATGCTGGTGATGATAAGGTATGCTATATTCATCATCATCATCATCATCATCAGCTGCTATCAGTCCACTGCTGAACGTAGGACTCTCCCAAGATACGCCACTGAGCCCGATCTTCGGCTCTTCTAATGACTTTCCATCATTGGGAGGGATATGCCCTAAGAGCAATAATTACTCGATACTCGAGCGATCGCAGGACGTAGCTTTGCAGTATTCAGTATTATTTATTGGAACACAATGTAAAGTATTATTAATCAATCTTATTTTAATGCTAATCTACTTATTACTAATGACCCGTACTATGTACTGTTTAGTGTGCTTTTACAGAGACGCTTTCACCAGCAACGCGGTTGGGCGTCGCGGGCTACGAGCTTAGCATTGCTTAGCTAGCCCAAGCGACGTCCAACTATATAACGATGTAACGACGCGCGACAATGTAACGATCCTAGAGATGCCATCTCTTAGATCGTTACATAGTCGCGCGGATATCCTGCGCTGACGGCAATTCGGCCGCTCTCTCATCACGTCTGGGACAGACAGAGACGCAAAGCCCGTGGCCCGCGACACTTACCAACCACGTTGGTGTAAGCGTCACTGTAAAACCACACTAAATATAGCAACACACTGGTTATAGCAACCATTTACTTCATTCACACTGACTAAGAAGAAAAATAAATTATAAGTAAAAAATATTTTTAAAAACAAGCTTTTATCTGGGAAAATGAACTAAAATGTTAAAAATAAATTCTAGTAAGTATTTGGCGTGTAGGTACTTACCTATATTCTTAAAAGCTTGAAGCACTACGAGTTTTTCAGGCTAAGTAATTACTATACTTCAGTGCCTCAAGCTTTTAAAAAAATTGGTATGTACCTACACGCCAAATACTTACTAGAATTTATTTTTAACATTTTAGTTCATTTTCCCAGACTAAAGCTTGTTTTTAAAAATATTTTTTACTTATAATTTATTTTTAACTTTTTAGTAGGTAGGTATATATACCGACTACCTACCTACTACCTAAGTATTTAAGAGAAGGCATGATATTTTAAAATATTCCACGGATATTTGATGTAATTATAGGTAAAGTGCTCTTCAAGGAAAATCAATCGACTCGGTGGGGCTATGTTGCTTTATAACAGACATGCCATGGCCACCTTACAGCTTCATCATCAGATCCTGGCTATCATTTAAGTGTAAAGTGCTCCTCAAGCCGAATCATTTGAGCCCAAACTTGGTAGAGTTACGTTGATTTATCACAGAGATGCCGTGGCCACCTTTCAGCTTCACCATCAGACCCTGGATATTATCTAGGTGTAAACTTATCTTCAAGAAGAATCAATCGAGCCCAAACTCGATAGAGTTACGTTGATTTATCACAGAGATGCCGTGGCCACCTCCTAGCTTCATTATCAGACCCTGGATATCATCTAGGTGAAAAGTTATCTTCAAGACGAATCAACCGAGCCCAAACTCGGTAGGGTTGTGTTGATTTATCACAGAGATGCCGTGGCCACCTTCCAGCTTCATCATCAGACCCTGGATATCATCTAGGTGAAAAGTTCTCTTCAAGACAAATCAATCGAGCCCAAACTCGGTGGGGTTATGTTGTTTTATCATAGAGATGCCGTGGCCACCTCCCGTCTCCATCATCAAACCAGCTCCATGGTACCATATTATTATATTGTCACCGAAGATACATTAGTAAACCAAATTTGAGTCCAATCGGACATCGGAAAGTGGGTCTAATTTAGCTTCCAAGATTCCACCCGAACAAACATAGTGACATACATACATACATACATACATACATTGCAAGTTAAATAAAAGCTTGTAATAAAGAAAGTGTGGTGTGGTTTTATGAAACTATGATGCAAGTTAAACTTTTTGTTTATGTGTAGTTATGGTAGCTAGCTACTATGACAGCAGTTGACATGACACATTAGGATGTATACAAATATCACTGCGTCCGCTAATCACAGCTAGACCTAAATGTCATGCATCGAATCCACCAATCAAGCTAAAGCATCGGCAACATGTGACATGCAATAGATGGATGAAAACTTTTGAAGCGATGCAATAATAGCTTACCTTTACTTTAATATATTCTAAAATTTCTCATCCAATCAACCGAAAATAAAATAACACAATAAAACTCTTAAGTAAGTTAAAAAAAGCTTAAATTCCCATCAAAATATTCCGACATAGTCATCGAATAATCTCATTTAATGCAGCTAATGGCTCCCCTTTTCCTGTTCCAATGCGGAAATGACGTCATACGCGTCCACGCGCCCGGAAGTACCCTGCGTTTCAATTTGGCGCTATATTTAAAAGTTAATACTCAAATTTAACGGTTCATTGAGTTTTCGGACTTTGTTTATTTTAAAATAGATAATCGAATACCAAACACTACGACTCTTGCCTCCGATAATGTAGAAAGCCTTAAAATTTGAAAAAAAAAACTGATTAAAAAATCCTAATTCATAGGTTTTTTTTAAATATATATATATATATATATATATATAGCGTTTGACCACTATCTCACCTGTTGGTAAGTGATGATGCGGTCGAAGATGGTAGCTCGCTAAGCCTAGAATGGAAACTGGCTCTCACGGATAGCTGCCGGAACTCATTAGATATTTTGGCGATAGATTTTCTAACTTGAGGGTGGTAGCTGGCCATGCAGATACTAGATAGTGTCCTACCACCATGCAAAAGATGAAATGACGATGAACTTTGCAATATGCATTTATTTATTATTTGGAGTCAGGAAAAGATTCTTTAAAGGTATGTGTATTGGTTATAATTAAGTGGCTTTAAATTATAAATTTAAAACTACTAACCTGGGTATAATTTGTACATTAAGGCTGTTCCAATGAGCCCTAATACGACATATCGGTTGTCAGTTGGTTAAGTCATCACCTAGAAAATCACTCATAGGCGTCCATTACACGATAGGCTTTGCTGTCAGTTTGCTCACAGTCACGGCTGTGACTGATGAACTGATCGTGTAATGGGGTGACTGACGGTGACTGACCGATATTTACATACTTTGATTTGCTACATAAGCAACCATCAGTCATGACTTTTGGTTTTGAATGACGGATTACCTACCGTGTAATGGACGCCTTATGGACGTTTAAATCTTTTTTTGAAACAAAACACTCTCTATTGAGTCACGTCATACCAACCCGTTTTTCACATAATACCTTTATAACCTTCATTTATAAATTGTTTGAAATTAAACTTAATTTTGTTTTCGCTCCTTCTAACAATATTATTATATTACTCAAACCACAGTTTATATAATAGTTATTACCCAAACAAACACTTGTCTGTGAATACCCTGTAGGAACTAATCACCATGTCACAGCAGCCAGTAGTCATGTTATGTCACCCCTTTATCATGACACGTGTGTACCCTGCCTAACTCGATGTTCACGACACATTTCATAGCTACTTAGTTTAATTTAGTTTATTTAGAAGACTGCAATATGATACGCTTTAAACTTACACGAACTTTAATCAAGTGCTACAATAGGGACTACTGCATGTGAATTTTCCGCTAGAGGCGCTAGTGTGCTACAAGGTCCGCGAAATGTCAATGTCATTTTTAGTTGAGGATTTATCCCAAACTGTCATTGATATGACATACATTTTGATATTTCATTACCTTATAGGCTTACGTTTGACCACTATCTGGCCTGGTGTTACGCGATGATGCGATCGAAGATGATAAACATGCTAGGCTTAGAATGATCTGACTCTCAAGGGCTGTGTTCTGCTGGAACACCGTAAGGTTATGGCAGCAGATTTTCTCCTTAATATTTACTTTTTGGTATCAAGTAAGGAGAATCGATATAATACTCCTAACCACTGCCACAGAATAATTAATAGTACAAGTAAGCAAGGAATATAATATTGAGGTAGGTACAAGTAAGGCGCGCGGCCGATCGAGAGCGCGCGTGACACTTTACTGACTGAACTTGCACCCAAGCGGGTACGCGGAGGTACTTGTAGTTTCATAGCCACAGCGCGGAGTGCGACAGGCCTGCCACTGCAAAAATTTCTAGATAAATATGTGACTTGTACTTGTCAAAACATCCTATTTTATTTAATTTTTTTAAATAAAATACACGTGTAACAGAATCGAGTCTTCGTCAATCACGCAAATGCGGCTAATCAGATTTTGATGCAATTAGGTACTTACACTGATAGTTTATAAGGATAGTTTTAACACGAGTAAAGCTGCGGCGAACTAGTAGTAAATAAAATAAAATACATCCACCCCTAATGAATGACAGCGCATATAACGAGTAGAAGACGAGTGTGCGGATCTAATTCTGTTGGCGGAACTCATCGTACTTCGCATTATTAAACAACATCACAATATGTCCGCGATTGGTTGTGCAGTCGGATATTGGATAGACGGAGTGCAATTAGTTATTTATTGGTTGAAGCCAGACTAATATTATAAAAACGTTTTGTAACTCTGTCACTCTGTTTGTTAACAAATCACGCCTAAATGGACGATCCGATCTAGAACTGAAATATAACAAGGCAGTACTTTATAGCCTGAGGATTAACATAGGCTACTAAATTCTTGGTGTACTTACGTGAACAAAGTCATAGGCAATTTAAATATTCTGTCGCACAAAGCGCTTTGCATCCACATCCATCATACACGAACAGCGAAGGAATGGAATTTCCTGCCAGAGTCTGTGTTTCCTGACCCGGGGGTCTGAAGGTCTGAGGTATAATGTTCTAGGCAAGTGTGCTACATTGTCGATCACATCATCGCTTAACATCAGGTGAGATAGTGGTCAAACGCTTGCTTATCTGCTGTAAATATTTAAGATACTTTAAAACCCAAAACAACTTACTTCCATGCCCTGCGAGTCAATTTCAGTAGCAAGTTTGAAATGTTTATCGTAATATCTCTAGAGATACTTATCAGATCTCGATGAAATTACAATGGGACAATCTCGGAAACGTACCCTACCTATACCAATTCGAATCAATTTACAATTGACGGAGTAATCGCGTAACATACATACAAAAAAATCATAGACGAATTGAGAAGTCGGTTGAAATATAGGAGTTATAGTGTATGCAAGTATAATTAGAAAAAGATAGGTATAGTAACGTGTCTAAATCTGTAACTGGAATCAGAATATCTTTGAAAATATAAAAGGTAATAATATAACTTAGTATCGCGATACAAAAGGAGACTAGTAATACAAGACGTGTTTCTGCCGCAGTTTGAGCTATATACATAATGAATTCCCCTATAATACGTCTATACTATGTATTGTTCAAGCATCATTTATAGTGGTCAGCTCTTGGATATTGTTTTTTTATATCTTATTGGCTAGCTTTTGACCATAATCTGGCATGGCGGCAAGCGATGATGTGTTCGAAGATAACGAACACGCTAGGCCTAGAAAACTCAGACTCTCAAGGGTTGTGTGCTGCCGGAACACCGTAAGGTTATGGCGGCAGATTTTTTCCTTGGCCACCACCAAGGAAAAAATCTAGCTACTTTTTGGTAGCAAGTCAAGCGAAACTTCAATATAATATGCTATTACCACATATTGTAGTTGAACTTGAGCAAATATCAAAATGGAATAATATAATCGATATACATAATAATTCCAAATACAGATTTGGTTTAGAACAAATAAATCTTAGTATTTTTGACTTTGTATCTTTAAGGAAATAACATTAATTATGGATTATGGAATGAGCTGCCTGTTGATATTAGACGTGCTAAGTCAATCACACAATTTAAATCCATGGTTAAGTCTTATTATTTGTCTCTAACAAGCTAAGCTGTTAAAAATTGTCTCAACTGCCTGTACTATTTTGACGTATATATGTATGTATATAAGTATAAATATATGTGTAGGTATATTTATGTAATATAGTAATGGTATATAATATCACAATAATTATATATAATTATCATTGTATATGATATATATATGTGTGTGTGTATATGTGTATGTATATATGTGTAGTTATATGCTATTTTAGTATATGTAACTATTTAATATTTAATATTATATGCTGTATTATTGTAATAAAGATGTATACAACTCTTTTAGATGTTTATAAATGTAGTTATATCATATTAGGAATTGATTTGTTTGCTATGATTTTTCTTTTGCTAGTAATTTTACGTTATTCGCCAACACTCTGTGTATTATAACCAATCCGTAACTAGGTTGTCTGGAAGAAATCGCTTTATGCGATAAGACCGCCGATTGTAAAACCGATTTTTGTTTTATTGTTACTTTAACTTTAAGTTCTTTTGGTTTTCAATAAAGAGTTAATCTATCTATCTATCTATCTATCTATTAATTGACATCACTTCTTTCAGAGTATGAGCTATGGTAGAACATTTAAAACTTACTTAGATAACATTTCAAATCTTCAAATACGACTACTAAAACTTATAGTAGGTACCTAAACACATCAAGCAGCAATACAAAGAAAATATCATCAAACTTTTTCAATATTGTAATGTACTGCCTGTGCATACTAAACGTTTACTGTCGCTTACAATAGAACAGTTTGGTTATAAGCTCATTCAAGTACCGGTATCCCACAGCATACATACCAGACAAATAACACAAAATAAATTAAAAGTCCCTAAAACAACCAATTATTACGGAAGACGAACGGTTGAATTTTTAATCCCTACTATACTAAATGAATTTCCTCAAAATCTACTAGAAAATACAAATAAATTAAATTATAAACGTAAATACAAGCAGTACTTTTACAAAATTAACAACACTTATTAAAAATAAATATAATAAAACTAACCTTCTAAATGTATTATTACAGCTCATATACAATATTACAACTTTTTGTTGACTGACTGTTGAAGTCAAAATATTACCAACCTGTATCTAATAGAGATAATAGCTACGTAAAACCGGTTTGCCATCCTCCACACGTAAGCTTGCAAACGACGAAGCGCACTACCGCAAGACTGTATCGTGTTATTTTTGCTAACATAACTGCATTATTTACTAAAGATAACATATCTTAACATAATTATATAAATATATACAACAAGATTTTTGTCAGCCAATCAGGAATAAAACCAAAATCCGCAACTTATTACCAACATTGCTCTTTGAACTTTGAGTAACCAAATCCTTACTTCAAAGAACTGATTTAACTCCGACGGATTTTGCTGCAAAATGAGGTCGTATCATGCCTCATTTTGCTGAAAACCTGCTGCAGTCGCAAACTGTCAAGTTCAGCTCATGGAACAGACTACCTGCATTGCACCACTGCAGTAAGATGTGTTTTTAATATTCACTCAGAGCCGCATATCACCTCTAGACACCGCATGGTTTTACATGCGAAAACGAAATCACCGTAATGTTTTACAGTGAATTCATTAATTAATTTGTACCTACCATTTATAGGTTTATTAATAATGAAAATAAAAAAAAGAGAAACACAAAAATCCTTCACTATCTTTCTCTTATAATTCCATCGCACTGCATCACACCATCGCAACGTATTTATTCACAACAAAAAAATTGCAACATACCTACACAAGCCCAGCGGCAATCCCCATTATTGCTGGCAACACGTACAAACCATTACAAAAGCTTCACTAAAGGGTTGCCATTCACAATCCTTTCCGTTTCCTGTTCAAGGTGTTTATTTAGTTATTGATATAAGTTTTGTGATAAAGATGTCGTAAATTGTACTTGCTTTTGAGTACGCTGTCTGCTTATTGTATGTTACTTTTCATTTCATTCTGCGAGACTTAATACTATTAGTATTTGGTTTGTTGGATTACACTAGGGGACATTTTATTTAGCAAAGTGTCCCAACAAGGCAACAAGTGCCGCAACATTTTACGTGACGTGGGAGTCGGGACATGTTGCTTGCTCCTGCACATGGAGCGAGCGCACGCAAAATGTTCCACAACATTTTCTCTCGGGTCATTCACGTAAAAGCCGAGCAACATGTTTCACAACATGTCGCTCCGTTTGTCCTCTTAGTTTATTCTAGGCTTTAGATTTACATTTTGCTTCGTAGTATTTTATTTTTATTTTCAATAGTCTAACATGTTTCCTATCTATTTTAGGAGAGGCCTATGCCTAACAGTGGACTGACAGAAGCTGATTATGATTAAAAATATATATTTTTAATATCTTATACACTAGCGTTTGACTACTATCTCACCTGTTGGCAAGTGATGATGCGGTCAAAGATGGTAAGCACGCTAGAATGGGATCTGGCTCTCAAGGATAGCTGCCGGAACACAATAGATGTTTTGGCGACAGATTTTCTCACTTGAGGGTGGTAACTGGCCAGGCGGACACTAAATAATGCCCTACCACCATGCTGGAGTTGTTGGTTTCTTAACGATGTTTTTCCTTCACCGGAGGGCCACTGTGAAAAGCGCACTTACATTTTTCGATATAAAAATGCATTGGTGAACTCGCTACCTCTGGCATCAAAGCTGACCGTTCCCCCAATTAAGCCACCGGGCCCTCATAATGTTCCTCATAAAGCAATGTTATCCATATACAGATTTATAGGTACACAAATTAGTTCAATGATGAATTCTACTTATGCACTGCATGCCTTTATACGACTAGCATAATTATGGTTCATTTGTCATATATTTAAAAAAAAAACGAATTCAGCGTTAATAATAATGCAAATAAATATATATTATATAGGTTGATTCAACACTTTTGTATCAAACGATACCGGTGGTAAAAAACTTTACTGCGCATTTATTGGACACATCATTTATGTCCCCCAATTTATTTATTTTTTTAGGATAATTGCAGTTTCTTTGTTTTCTAGTTGGTGCCAGAATTATTGCATTTTTTACCCGACTGCGCGACGCAAAGGAGAGGTAATGTGTTTATCAGTCTATATTTACCCGACTGCGCGACGCAAAGGAGAGGTAATGTGTTTATCAGTCTATATATGTATGTATGTATGTATGTTCCTTTGCGGCACACTAGAGACCAAACGCGTGGGCCAATTTTGATAATTGACACGTCAATAGGTTCGCCATGCTAGCGCGAGTGTCAACGAAAACATAAAAAATTGAAAAATTCACAATGGCGGATTTCAGACGCCAAAATTTGGGGTTCAAAAAAAATTTTTTTTTCAAAACCTATTGAGTGGGGTATCGAATTAAAGGTCTTAAAATGGAAATTCAAAATATATTTATAACAAATAATTTATGATCGTATAAATCGAAAAAAAAAACGACTTTACATGCCGCGTTAGTCACTTTCAGTAACAAGTTTGCGGTGCTTATCTCTGAAGTTACTTATCAGATCTCAATAAAATTACAATGAGACCAAACGAAAATCATATAAACTCAAACAAAAAAAGAATTTTTCAAATCGGTTAAGAATTGATGGAGTTGTGAGGTAACAAACAGCCTCTTCCTTTTGGTATAGTCGTTTAATAGTACAACTGTAAAGTAAGTAAGCTTAATAAAACATTAAATAAAAAAATCAAAACACCCGACTGCGCAAAAAGTGAAGTGTTAAAAAACGAACTGAAAAGAAAATCCCCATTCGTTAATGTGTCCCGACTGTTAAAGTCTCTATATTCCATATAACAATGTATAATTTATTTTATGAGTGTACACTTTTTGCGCAGTCGGGTTTTTTGATTTTTTAATTTAATGTTTTACTAAGCTTACTTATTTTATAATTTTCTCCCAAACCATTAGGCCTAGACCCTTGATATTATTTTAGTAATTGTGAAAACACAATAAGTCTTAGAGTAAATTATAAAAACTTCTGATGTATGCCTATTATTTTCAGAAAAAAAAAAGCAAAACTATGATTTTTGTGTGCGGAAGATATTTATTTAACTGTAAGTTAAAGTAAACTTGTTTGTTTATTTATTTATTAACATAACGCAATAGTCAAAACAATTTAAAAAACTAATTAAACTAATATATTAACCATGACTAATAATTAAAATAAAAACTACAAATAATAAATGGAATTTAGGTCGCTGTCAGCTGGTAGAGTACCCAAAAAGCTGGTGACATTACCTCTTTGAATCGCGAAACTAATGCGTTGTCCGAAAAAAAAGTAAACTTACCTTCATAAAAGCACATAGGTAATAAAAGACATAAGAGTCCTTTAAGGTACGGCCACACCGCGGCGTCCTGCGATCTGCGGGCGCGATCTTAGTACTTTTCAATTGTTTTCTGATCGCGTTTGGTGTGTACCAGTCGGTAAAAATACTACTGCGCTATTTGATCGCCGCCTAGATCGCGCACGCAGGACGCTGCGGTGTGTCCGTACCTTTAAAAGGGTCGTTAAAAGAATCTTGACAGGTTGGCAACACATGAGTGACACCCCGTGTTGCAAGTGTTCATAGCTGACGGTGACCACTTTATATCAGGTGGGCCGTTTGCTTGTTTGCTACCTAAACTTATCATTAAAAAAGTTAAAACAAATACACGCTATTTAAAAAACTTGTCTACTTCAAGGATCGAGACCACAGATATCATATATATATATAGATCTGTGATCGAGACCTACTGCATTCCAAATGTCATGCGGCATTCAAGTCCAAAAACAAAGGTACTTATATTTTTAGTACATAATCTAAAAGAATTTTAGTTCATCAACCGACTTCAAAAAAGGAGGTTCTCAATTCGTCTGTATGTTATCATACACACAAAAAAATAAAAGCCGATTACTCCGGCAATTGTAAACCGATTCGAATGATTCTTTTTGTGATCGGTAGGGTACATTTCTGAGGTGGTCCCATTGTAATTTCATCGAGATCTGATCAGTATCTCCAGAGATATGATGATAAACGTCTCAAACTTGCTACTGAAATTGACTCGCGGGGCTTGGAAGTCGGTTGTTTTAGTTTTTTAACTATCTTAATTATTTAATGCATTACATTTGCAATACTTTCATAAAATTATACCTAAAATTAAGCACCCTAGTTGTCAACTAAATCAAAAATAAAGACCTACTTCAAATAATTTGTTTCACGACCAAAGTCAATCGGAAGTAAAACATCACTACACGCTTTCAATCAAATAATCCAAACAAAAGACGGTAAAGGATTGCCTCGAAGTCATTGCAAGTACAACTTAAAACAACAACTATTCTAGAACTTTGTCAAAATAAACTGTACATCAAACCTACTGTAAATTTTTTCTTTGATGTATTTGAATAGATTTCGATAAGGTTCCAAAACCTACTTGAAGTTATTCGACGTAAACAAAGAATAGTGCGAGTGCCTTGTATACTTATACAAAGGTCACAAAGAAGCAAAAATGGTGAAATACGACAAAGGGTGAATCGATTCATGTATTTTATTGAACACAATGGCAATAGCGTATTTGTGATTGCATTTGCGGTAAGCGGGCTTTGTGAAAAAGTATGGTGCAAGAGATAGGAGACGGGATTTTAAATACCTACTAGTCAAAATACGCCTGCGTTGCTTGTATGTGCGTATGGTCTCTTCTATTTTATGTGTGGTAAATGTGCCAGAACTTTTACTGTTTTTTTTTAATTTCTCATAGGCTAGTGTTTGACCACTTTCTCCTGATAAACTGATAATCTCCTGTAAACACGCTAGGCCTAGAATACTCTGATTTTCAAAGGCTGTATACTGCTGAAACACCGTAAGGTTATGGCGACAGATTTTCTCTTTGATGGCGGTAAGCTACTTAAGTAAGTAGTACTAAGGTAAGCGGAATATCAAAACAGATTCCCATTTTTCCCCATGCCCCATTCGAAAACCTATAAAATCTTCCTTACAAAATAAAAAAAATATATATATAACTATAAGACCTTAATATATTAAGGTATCGTAAGTTCACATAAACACCCCGTTTAATAATACCGAAAAGATTTTAATCCCTACCACTTGTCCCTCGTACCGGGACAAGTTTTAACGATTTGCTGTTAAAGCACCACTTGTAGTACTCGTAGTTCTCTGCAATTAATATGGCACTCGAGTGTAAGTGACATGGGAATCCTGTACACTTGCCACTCAGCCCTAACTATAACGCACTCATTTGTGTTATTTTTTTTACATTTTTAGGGTTCCGTACCCAAAGGGTAAAACGGGACCCTATTACTAAGACTCCACTGTCCGTCTGTCTGTCTGTCTGTCTGTCTGTCCGTCTGTCACCAGGCTGTATCTCATGAACCGTGATAGTGAGACAGTTGAAATTTTTACAGATGATTTATTTCTGTTGCCGCTATAACAACAAATACTAAAACAGAATAAAGTTAAAAATAATAGAGGGTCTCCCCATATAAGAAACGTGTTTTTTTCAGCATTTCACGCAATCTATGAACGCTTAGTTAGGTAAACGTCCCATAGATGGCGTTATATTGAAATGTCGATCCCTAACTCCTTTGTTAGACGTTAGATGGCGTTATAAGAAATAAAATGTTTATTAATTATTATTTTTTGCTGGCGCAAAATGATAGTGGTATTTTTTGCTCGATCTTATAAAATACTGTAGTGTGGTACGGAACACTACTAGTGCGAGTCCAACTTGCACTTGGCCAGTTTATTTCAGCTTTTTATGCCTCAACAAACTTAACATTAGATGTGGTATTTCGATTATTCCTGTTTTATTTCACTTCATTACCTACTTTACTTGTTTATATTAACTAGTTAATGTCAAGCAATAACCATTACCAGTTTGACCACTATCTCACCTAATTATATTGTAATACGGGACTCATCGCGCTAAAAACATTTTATTTACCTCGACGGTTCGATCAAGTTGCATTGACCGTGGTCACGAGAAGACTGAAGTTGTGGGTATCAGCATTGTTTTGATTGAGAGTAGTTGAAACGACGAGGTAAATAAAATAATATCGTTTAATAATATCGTTTAAAAACTAAAAAAGAACCGACTTCAATGCCGCGCTATTCATTTTCAGTACCAATTTTGAGATGTTTATCTCAATATCTCTGGAGATACTTATTAGACCTCGATAAAATTACCATGGTACCACACTTGGGATATTTCCTTTCGAACAAAAAAAGAATAATCAAAATCGGTTCATAAACGACGAAGTTATCCGCGAACAAACATAAAAATATATATATATATATACGGTCGAATTGAGAAACCTCCTCCTTTTTTTGAAGTCGGTTAAAAACTAAAAAAGAACCGACTTCAATGTCGCGCTATTCATTTTCAGTACCAATTTTGAGGTGTTTATCTCCATATCTCTGGAGATATTTATCATACCTCAATAAAATTACTATGGTACCACACTTGGGATATCTCCTTTCAAACAAAAAAAGAATAATCAAAATCGGTTCATAAACGACGAAGTTATCCGCGAACAAACACTAACAAAAATAAAATAAATAAAATATATACAGTCGAATTGAGAAACATCCTCCTTTTTTTGAAGTCGGTTAATTATGTTTTTAGCGCGATAAGTCCCGTATTACAATATAATTATGTGTGTAAATCGCGAAAGTTTAAAATTTACCACTATCTCACCTGTTGGTAAGTGATGATGCGGTCGAAGATGGTAGCTCGCTAGGCCTAGAATAGTCACTGATAAATATAATCCACTGGCTGCACCCGGTCCGCGTATAAAGTGGTAAACGGTTAAAAAAAATTAACTAATGTCCTATTTGTACTTATATGCAAAATTCTAGCCAAATCTTGCTGTCGCGTTTATTGACCGAGCTAAGCGAAGGTCTCAGTTTCAGCTAGGGCAAAAATGCTCACCTACGTAAGGCCGTTTTCCTCTACTGGTCTAATTTCTCAACCGATTCCCGTGAAATTTTTGAGAGCGGATTCGATAATTATGTATTTTTTTGTCACTTCAGTTTTTGGAAATTTTTCAAAATGGTGGGGTTCCAAAACGTAAAAAAAACTTATTACAGCCTTTTCGAATATTGTTGGTGGTATGGGGTTTGTGGGGTTTGTGGCCTATTTCGGTAATCGCTGTTTATTTATATCGGTATTGAAAATTATAATAGGTGATAAGTACATTATAACAAAAGTTTTTTTTATATATTCTGAACGATATTTTTCCTTCACCGGAGGGCCACAGTAAGAAGCGCACATACATTTTTCAATAGAAAAATCCATTCTTGCATGGCGGGGCTTGAAGTCGGTACCTCTGGCATCAGAGCCGACCGTTCTCCAGCTTACGCCACCGGACCCTCGAGTAGTACGTACAAATTCTGAAATTATTAAGCGTTAAGTTACTTACTTGCTACACTTTCACCCTACTCTTATATATTTTACATGAAATTCGCTACATTAAATGCCTCATAATAATATAACGCCTTTCTTTTAATGATCATTTTTTCATGAAGCACTTTAAAGCACATTCTCCATGTTCTTTCAAAATTAAATATTGCGTTCCACCCCGTATAACCCCAGTCATTATCCTCCCTCCCCCACCCTTACATTAAAGTTATTTAGCGCACGTGCACTACAATTTGGCCGTTGTAAAAGCATTTCACAATCTTGTTACGTGTGCGAAGTGGGCTAAGTGCCAATCTGCTGTTTTTGCGCAACACTCGAAGCACTAGGTTTAATGCTATGAAGACGTGTAAGAATCAAGAATCAAGAAGAATCAAGAATCAAAGCATTTATTCAGTATGTAGGCAGTATAAATATACGCACATATACACGTCAAAATCATAAATCATAAAATAAATCATAACCAATTATCAAGTAAACATAGCAAAAGCAGAATTTAACGCTTTGAATTAGAAAAAAAAAAGTAATGAACCATTCAGCTGTCATCCAATCGTTTACGTCAGAATATTTAAAAAAAATTAAAGTAGGTTAAAACCAACCATACATGTAAGTGTGTGTTTCAGTACTTCAGACAATTTTTATATAAAAAAAATAAAAAAGTGAAATAGTGAAACACAACATAGAGAAACGCATACCGATCACAGTACATATCATGATCCAAAGTTGATTTTACATCTCTCATATTCGGTAAGTATGTCCTCATTACCCCCAAATGGGGCTTGTAGGTAACCAATTAGCGCTCTAGGGTAATAATGTAGCAAGAAAAGCCCTAGGGCGGTAAGTAATTAAAAAAAAAAACTCTTCACTCTTTCAAAAAGTTCGCGTACATCTAACCATCATACTGGCAATAGACATCATGCATTCAGCCCAATGACAAAAGAGGTCGCTTCGCTATTCAGCCTTGTCTTCGTGTGAGTATAATAGTCATCAATTTTAAATATCGAACGGATGCTGGGGCTAACTTAACCACTATAAAAAGGCTCGGTGGGTGGAAATCCAGCAAGGTGGCTGAAGGTTACATTGAAGATTCCATACAAAATAAAAGTAAAATTACCAACCAAATAACGGAAACTATTCAGCTTTCAAAAAATGCAACATCTTTCTCAAGAGATGATCCGCAACCATCAACTTCTGCTGAAGAAAGCTTCATCCCGTCAGATTTTGTCCATGACCAACAAATATCACAATCTCAAACTATTAACTTACCCAAAAACACCTGTCCCTAAAATTTGAAAATTGTTCTCATTTCACTATAAATTTTAACTAATAAAATGTTTTATTCTTGTAATGCCGATTTTTTTCTACTTACCTCACAATCGAGATGTAAAGCAGAGTAGTTAGCTCGGGTGTAAGCATCAATTGCACCCTCGAACTATAGGCGCCCTCGCTGCGCTCGAGCGCCTAAATATCTCGGGCTGCAATTGATGCCTTACAGCCCTTGGCTACTAATCTACTATTAAGTACTTGCTTAATATGTGCATTATTAAACTTTTGGAATATTTGTTTTTTTCTTAATAATTTCAAAAACTAGTAAAATAAACTGGCCTAGTGCAAGTCAGACTTACACTAGTAGGGTTCCGTGACACAGTAGAGTATTTTATAACTATGATTTCATACATTTCCGTGTACATTTTCGACACCAAAAAATGAACTTTGTTGTTCATAGTGTTTGTATGAAAACCAAAGTTATATATGCGGTTTTGATAATGTGCTATATTTTAAAAACTGCTGACTATAATTATATTGTTTAAACCAATTTTCGTTAAAAGTGTTTATTAAGATCAACAGCATATATTTTTTAACCGACTTCAAAAAAAGGAGGAGGTTTCTCAATTCAACCGTATATTTTTGTTTTTAAAGATTTTTCTCTCTCTTATTTTAAAAGTTGGGAGAGCGGAAAGAGGGAGGAAACACATTTTAGCAGTTAAGAAGTGTATATCTTTCAAAAGATTGACTTTGAGAAGAACTGGTTTTAGGAACCTCGATGTCATTTTTCTTCACAAAAAAGGAGGTTCTCAATTCGTCGGAATCTTTTTTTTTAGTGTATGTTCACCGATTACTCGAAGATGCCTAAATTGATTTGGAAAATTCTTTTTTTGTTTCAAAGGTGGCATTTACATTTTAACGAAATCGGTTGAGCCATTTTTAATATATCAACATTTGTATTACGACGCATTTACTTATCTCGACGACTTACGTTACTACTAACTACTGGCACAGATTAGGTAATAGTTACTGTGTCTACTGGCTACTTCGACTAGCGCGACGTTTGAAGTCGGTTCTTTTAGTTTTTTAAACGATCTTAAATAATATTATTAAAGTCCTTTTTATAGACGAATAGTTTTGATGAAAAAAAAATTTTTGTTCCATGAGATGGAATGGAACCCCTTAAGAAGGAATGCGGAGTGCACTTTTCCACACAAATCTATTCCCCCTTTTCCTACTTACTTCTAGAGAAAAATTTGTTTCACCTAAAAATCAAGGTCTGCTGTAGCAACGCAAGCAATGCTAGCCCCTATAACAATCTTATCCATAAATATTTTTTTCAGCGAATGTAATAGTTTGTATATGAGTTGTTGTGTATACAATATCGTTTAAAAAACTAAATAAAACTGGCCAAGTGCGAGTCAGACTTTGTCCCGCACACGGAGGGTTCCGAACGCCATCTATCGAGTTTCTAACGAACTTCTAACACCAACTAAGTAAACGTTAACACAAAGGTAGAATAGTATTATATAGTAGTAATAGTAATAGTAGTAATAGTAATTGTAGTGATTAATATTATTAAATATCTGGTTGACCGAGCTTTGTTCGGTATTTTTTGCCACTTAAACAGACAAATATGACGCTTCCCGACATCTATTGACGAATAATAATACTATTTTTTTTTAATTGAGAGCAACTAACTGCTTTACTGATACAGTACTTCTACTCACCAATAGATGTCGGGAAGAGTCATATTTTAAGTTGATTATCAATAAAGTTGATTATTGAAAACACGAAAAAAACAACATTTTCTGAAAATGACTCCTAGCTAGATCGTTTTATCGCCTCCGAAATCCCCCGTAGGTATACTAAATTTTATTTAATCGTTGGAGCCGCTTCCGAAATTCAGATTAAGGTATAGACGATAGCGCCATCTTAGCAACTAGATAGGTGGCGGTGCATTATCGTAAAAAACTTTTTTTAAACTTTTCTTTAATTTTTGACTTTGTTCTGTTCTTAGTATTTGCTGTTATAGCGGCAACAGCAATACAGCATCTGTGAAAATTTCAACCGTCTAACTATCACGGTTCATGAGATACAGCCTGGTGACAGACGGACAGACAGACAGACAGACATACAGACAGACAGACAGACAGACAGACAGACGGACAGCGGAATCTCAGTAATAGGGTTCCGTTGGTACCCTTTGGGTTCGGAACCCTAAAAAGAACCGACTTCAATGCCGCGTTATTAGTTTTCAGTACCAATTTTGAAATGTTTATCTCCATATCTCTGGAGATACTAATCAGACCTCGATAAAATTAACATGGTACCACAATTGGGATATTTTATTTCCAACAAAAAAAGAATAATCAAAATCGGTTCATAAACGACGAAGTTATCCGCGAACAAACATAAAAAAAAAACATATATACGGTCAAATTGAGAAACCTCCTCCTGTTTTGAAGTCGGTTAAAAAGAACCGACTTCAATGCCGCGTTATTAGTTTTCAGTACCAATTTTAAGATGTTTATCTCCATATCTCTGGAGATACTAATCAGACCTCGTTAAAATTGACATGGTACCACATTTGGGATATTTCCTTTCCATCAAAAAAGAATAATCAAAATCGGTTCATAAACGATGAAGTTATCCGCGAACAAACTTAAAAAAAAACATATATACGGTCGAATTAAGAAACATCCTCCTTTTTTTGAAGTAGGTTAAAAAACTTAAAATTAAAACGTACTCTAGGTAAGGTATATCGACTCAGAGAGGTCTCCGACTGAGTTTAAAAACGCGAATATTTTTTATCAATCAACTCTGTAAGTAACTCAGTTTACTCCGTCACGATCCATTAACTTTGCTTTGATGTTTTTGCAAGTAACTGCCTCCCGGCTGACTTTTAATTTTTTAACTCCTACCCTCTGAGATACATTTGAAAGTTAAATGGACCTTTTATAGGGGTAGTTTTAAAACGCTGGTCACTTTGGAATGAGTTTCATTTGTTTTTATAGCCAATGTAACGAGAACTTTTTAAGTGTAGGACTAACACAATGACTGTCACTTTTTAGGGTTCCGTTGTCCTGACGAGGAACCCTTATAGTTTCGTCATGTCCATCTGTCTGTCCAAGGTTTTGCCACGAGACCGTTAGTACTAGAAAGCTGAAATTTTGTAAGAATGTGTGTATCAATTACGCCAACAAAGCGGTAAAATAAAATTTTTACAATTAATTTTTTTAGGGTAGTTCCCCTACATGTGAAGTGCTGATTTTTTTTTCGTCGTCTACATTATCGTGTGGGTTATAGTCGAATAGAGGTCTTTTAAAATGACTTAGAGGTATCGAATACTATTTTTCGATGGAATGCTCTATTTACGAAATATTAAACTTTAAAGTACAAAATTTTGTTCCAGTAGAGCCCCCCCCCCCCCCCCCCCGCCAAGCTAAACTGCTGGCTTGAAAAATCTGGAAAAATTCTTCATGATTATAGTGTATTTCATGAACTGTTAAGGAAAGTTATAGCATAGCAATTCAGATAACTTTATTAGTTTAGCAGTAATAGTCGTTAAACATCGGTGTTTGATATTTTTTAACAAATACAAAATCCTTAGAATAAATCCTTTAAGCTAACTAAGATGAACAAGTTGCTTGTTTATAACGGGTAAATACTGGCATTGAATAACGGGCTACTACGGAACCCTACACTGCGCGTGGCCCGACACGCACTTGGCCGGTTTTGATTATTTTATTTTATTATTCATAATAATTATGCTGGAAAAAGAAAAAAATGCTGTTATATTGCTGTATTAATAGTTGTAGTCTTCGTTTTCCGCCTTAGTATGATTGAAATATAAGTACATATATCGTAAAACTTTTGGTAGGATATTGATCAGGGGCCTTATTCAGTATTAGCAATGAGATAACGCGTTCCTTACCGCGCCACGTTACGTTATTGATTGTATGCCACACTATAGGTAAGTTATACAAAACGCGCGCGTTACACATCCTCATATGTCATATGATATTTTGACAGCTTAAAACGCGCTCATAACCTTACCCTACCGCGTTTTAATTGGCATAGAGATTACCATTACGCGGAGATAACGTAACACGGCACGGTAAGACTTTAAAATGGTCATACTGAATAAAGCTTGATATTGAACTAGCTGACCCGGCGAACTTCGTACCACCTAAGAGACAATGAATGTCGTGTTACCTTTATATGAACTTGTTTTAAGCTTTTATGAACGTAATAAATGAATACAAAAGAGATATTAAGTTTATTAATGTATTATGGCAATGCAGATATAGAATAAAAATTGGTAAAAATGGTTTTTGGAAATATAAACTTTTTTAAGTTGCTTGTAAGCATACATATCTGAACCTAGATCTGAACGCACGCATATTTGACAATCAATAAATATGTCATTATTATCTAAAAAATTTAAATAAATTATCATTACTGACAATATTTAACATTTTTAAAATCTACGTGACTTGAATTCACAAAAACTTGAAGATTTTTTACTTGACTTACTACTTGACACGTGCTAAACACACTATCGTGTGGAGCCATAATTATACCAAAAAAAACGCGATAATCCGAATATTGTAATGCTATCCACACATGGGAAGAATGTTTATACTTGACACTGGCTAAATACACTTATCGTGTGGAGCCATAATTATACAAAAAAAAATACGGCGGGATAAACAATTGAACATCAAATTATTGGCAACTTTAAACCCAGGAACATTTTGGCAAAATATTTTTTCTTATAGAATTTTTTTAGGTCAATCATTCATTGTTTTTAATACTTATTATCCTATTCCTGACAAAGACAATTCCAAAAATACAAAAATCATAAATATTGGCCCAGCCCTTCTTGATTTATAAGTATAGTAACTAACACGACTTTCTTTTATATATATAGATTTGACTGCATTATAATTTTGTTTGACTGGGTTTATGATTGTAAAACTGTGATGTAAGTATGTGTGTTCATCAGTTCCCTCACAAAGAGAATATAAATACTAAATCAAGCTCAATGGCGCAATGATTGCGGATCGAACTCATTACCTCTCGATTGCCAGGCTCACGCCTTAGCCATTAGATATAAGGGCTATTGCAGCATTTTACATGTAAGCGTAAAACTGTAGGCTCACTAAAGAGGAAATGTATCATCTATATAATGTAAGCACTGTTGACTCGATTACCTTAGATTTAGACAGTGAGGATGGATCACCGTGTTATCAAGAGACATGCACGCACAGTTGTGTAATCACTAAAGTTCAAAGGTGAGAGTCATTAAGTCTTTATATAATATACAAGCAGCCCGCCCCGGCTTCGCACGGGTAGAACATGCCTACAAAATGTTGCATCAAATATAAAATATTAACATATTTAACAATCATCGTCATATTTCAACCAATTTACACAAAACCTAAACGAATTATGCACCTAAACCTTCCTCATAAACACTGGCTATTGGTGAAAACCGCATGATAATCCGTTCAGTAGCTATTGAGACTATTGCAAACAGACAGACAGACGCAGTGATGGACTTTATTTTATAATACTTACGTAGTGATATTGGACGGCCCTTTGGCGTAAAGGATAGTTACCCTGATTCTGACCCGACGGTTGTTGGTTCTAATCCTAGCTATATACCTACCAATGAAAGTTTTATGTGCATTCATGAATAATGGGTTTTCGTACAGAGGTAGTGGGATCATGGAATCAAAATCAATCAAATCATGGGATCAAATGTGGGGTATTACTTATACGTTTAACGTGTGTATCTGTATCTGTCTGTAGCATCTTAGCACCCAACCGGATGAACCGATTTTGATTTTATTATTGATATTTTTTTTTTGTTTGATAGATGTTCTCATCGAGAGTGTTCTTAGCTTTTATTCATGAAAATTCGTTCAATCGTTATAAAACTATGAGCCTTTTTATAGTTAATTGCGCTATGAAATCAACTTTCATAGGTCTGATCAAATCGAAAATCTTTTTCTTCAACGATATTGTAAGAACATGGAAGCATTGACATGATCCTGGGACATCTCTTGAACACTACAGAATACTCAAATCCACACCAACTTACAGCTCAGATTTTAAATGTCGTGTTTAGAGTCATCGGAATGCTTTTATGGAAAAGACTATACATAGATCAGTCGGGGTGGTTTATATATAGATCATAACAATATTATACAATATAATTTTATACAGTAAAAATATATTATTATACTATATTGACTTCAAACTGATTGTGATCGGTGGGGATCTACAGCATCGCTAAGCTTATAATAATATTTTCGAAGTAACTATGACCTAATCTGTGGTTTCACTGCAGATATTTTATTAATTTTGCGATGCGTGTATGTGAAACTCGTGATATCTTCTAAAGTTTTCATTTGAATTATATACTGTAAGGGACAATTTTAATCTATAGTATGTGGCCAAGCTAATTAACGTAATTATTTGGATAATAATTAATACTATATACTTGAAAATAACCTTGGAAGTTATGTAATATTTTTTAGCAACAAATTAAAGATTAAAATGGTTAGTGTGAGTCAACCTTAAGAGATAGACATATGCTGTCGCGGACTTTTTTGTAGGTCTTATTAAGTTGTACAACTCTTGTATAAAAAATATTCTTCCATCTATTTTCGATTGAGCAGCGTTCGTAAGAAACGTGTTGTTTCGACCGTTTTTTAGTCGACTTAGGTTGCAAATTAGGTCTCCACGAATGTACCTTTGATTTAAACGGGATAATATATAGCTTATTTTCATTTCGAAAGTCTATTCTATATATAAGTGAAAGAAGTTTTTAAATCGGTCCAGTAGTTTTTGTGCCAAATCATTACAAACATACAAAAATACAAAAATACAAATGTTCTCTCTTTATAATATTAGTATAGAAAACTAATTGTGCCCCGAGCTTCAACCGGGTCAAAATGTATTTTATATCCGACTTTACTATATATTGTCTGTATCTCTATATCTTTATGAAATTACAGCCAAATCGGTCTAGCCGTTTGACCTTGAAAAATTCACATACGAACAAATAAACAAACTAGAAAGGCCCAACTTATATCGTTTATAAATTATAAAGAGCCTTGTCTACTTGTATAATGTCAATTTAACTTACTTTCAGAGGAAATCAAACCTAGTGCTGTATGTTACACACTTTATTTTTTTTTTGTAAATAGTTTTTTAAATATCTTATAGGCTAGCTTTGATCACTATCTCACCTGTTGGTAAGTGATGATGCGGTTGAAGATGGTAAACAGCTAGGCCTAAAATGGGAACTGGCTCTCAAGGATAGCTGCCGGAACACATTAGATGTTTGGCGACTGATTTTCTAACTTGAGGGTGGTAGCTGGCCAGGCGGACACTACATACTGTCCTATCACCGTGCGGAGGTTGTTGGTTTCTTAACGACGTTTTTCCTTCACCGGAGGTCCACTGTGAAAAGCGCACATACATTTTCTGAATTTTTAACACAATCCAAAATTTCATCGTACCAACGGGACTACTAGTGCCGTATTTATTACAACCGACTCCCAAATAGGAGGAAGTTGTCAATTAATCTGAATATTTTTTGTTTGTTCCCGATAACTCCGCCAATTAGTAATCGATAAGAATGATTCTATTTTTCGTAGGTAAAATTGTCATTGTAATTAAGTTTACTTTAGGTGAGGTGAGGTGGTGAGGTGAGGTGGTGAGGTGAGGTGGTGAGGTGAGGTGGTGAGGTGGTTCCATTAAAATTGTATCAAGATCTAATAAGTATCTCCAGCGATATAATAAACGTCAACTACTAAAACTGACTCGTACGGCATGGAAGGCGGTTGTTTTTAATTAGATCTTCATTATTTTTAACCGACTTCACAAAAAAAGGAGGAGGTTCTCAATTCGTCTGTATGGTTATTTTTTGTGAGTGTATGTTACGCGATTACTCCGTCAATTCTAAACCGATTCTAATGATTCGTTTTGTAATCGGTAGAGTATGATTTTGAAGTGGTCCCATCCCATTCTAATTTCATCGAGATCTGATAAGAGAGAAGAATATATCTCCAGAGATATGACGATGAACGTCTTAAACTTGCTACTGAAATTGACTCGTGGGGCATTGAAGTCGGTTGTTTTAGTTTTTAATTATTCATATATTAACATTTGTATTACGACGCATTTACTTATCTCGATGACTTTCTCGTACTACTAACTGCCTAGTGAAGATGGTTGAACACGCTAGGCTTAGAATACTCCGAAGTTTATATTTGCCTCTCTGTTCCCCGATGGGTTTCAGGGGTCTTCAAGTCTTCGAGTGCTACAATGTAGATCCTACCATCACATAACATCAAGGTGAGATAGTGGTCAAAAGCTATCATTATTATATTTAGTATCGATAAATAAGACAAAAAGTAAAGCTTAGTTACTCGTTTGTGGCTCTTACATAAAGCAATTTGTTTTCTAATTCATCCAAGGATTAATTCTCTCTATCTCTCTCTGTCTCTTACTATCTCGGGAAAAAACTGTATCAAACCTTTATTGCCTGAAACCTTGTCTTTTAAGTCGCAGGGTATCTTTTTTAGGCAATGTTTTAATAAACTTAAAATTTACCTAAAATTTAATACATACAATTAAATATATACGCGTCGACTTGAGAAAATCCTCCATTTTTTTTCGTCGGTAAAAAAAAACATGACGTGACTTTAGTCGCAACGTGTCAGCTAATTTAGAGCGCTAATGAATAACAAAACATAGTAAATGACACTGAAAAGTCCTTAAAAACGTCATTAGACTTTAATTAAAAGTTAATAATGAATTCAGTAAAAGTAAAATGAAAATCCAAGCTTGGTATTGTAGTAGCGGTCAGTAACAGGTTTTCGCCTTACACACAACAACCTTTTTGTCCATCTTATGGACTTAAAATTCACAAAAGCTACAAAAATATAGTCTAACAGCTAACTGAACACTTGCAAACTTGCACTAAGCTAATTTTAAAAACTAAAAAATCAAGCAATTCTAATATTTAAACCTCACTAGATAGAGTTCAGTGTGATATTTTTGGTGGGTGTATGTAAGTTTGTAAGAAATCGATACCTGTGCCACAAACAAGTGTATGAAAGTACAATAGATTACAAACATAATGCAAAGCCTCCATTCACAACCGTGTCTAAATTTATGAATGAACGTGGAAGTTTATGAATGAATGTCACAAGTGGACCCCGTAGTGTTTCGGAGCAGACTGGCCGGCGACTGCATTGTTAAAAGCGATGTTCGTTCTTAGAAGTCAAACGTTTGCTTCCTTAATAAAATAGGAACGGCCAAGTGCGAAATATGTTCGCGCAACGAGGTTGGTGATGGTTCCGTACCTTGGCATGTAACTTTTATAATCCTTTTGCATATTAAAACATTATTAATAATTTTTATTAAATTTTTGCACACGTACCAAAGTTATAAAGTATTCGGTGAATTCTATTAATTTATTCAATACAAAGTGTTTATTGTTTCAGTTAATTTAATCAATACAAATATTGAAGTTAGCTTTATTAATATAATAAAGGGTGCATTACAGACTATAAAGACAATTTGTGTTTTAAAGTCATAAAGTTTATTTTGAAAAAAGTAAGTAAAGTAAAAATTATCACTTTTTACAAGATCCTGAAATATGTATGTGCTGTGATATCTAATATGCAAATGTTTACTAGTTTTAATATTTTATATTGCAACCTGTTCATACAGATGTTATACGGATCGGTTGTACTAGTTTTCCATTTTAAAAATCGTCTTTATTTTTTATTAGCTTTACCTGTATGTTTGTATGTTTGTAACCGACTTCTTTGGCCGCGATTTTGACCCACTTTAAACGGTCAGATTTCGTTCAAACTTTGTAGATTTATCGAGGACCTATGACAATGTGTAATGTCATCATGTAATTTGATAAAAAATTATTCCATTATTCAACTAAAAAGTAGAAAATAAATAATAGTTTAAAAAAAACTAAAAAACACGCTTTTTATAGAAAACCGAACTAAAAAATAGAAAATAAATTTTAATAAATTTTAATTAAGAACAGTGTTAAAAATTTCAATAAATATTAATGTTATAAAATTTCAATAAATATAATTTGTATAAGCGTGTTTTTTAGTTTTTTTTAAACTATTATTTATTAAGTACTGCTTTAAATTTACAAAAAAAAACTGACTTACTACATTTGTAATATTATGATAAACTTTAATTTGTTTTTTATTTTTAACGAGTTTCTCGAATATTTTAAAAGGTATCGCTTTTTGTAACCGATTCTTTTTTTATTCATGATAGTCAAGCGTTGACCTATCTATCTCACCTGATGTTAAGTGAGGATGTGCTCCAAGGTGTAACACGCTTAGCTAAGTAAAATTAAGAACATTGTTGGTTATCACCTTAAAAAAACGGAATCAAAAACTAAATCAAAACCAGTTCATCCGTTTAGACGCTACGATGCCACAGACAAACACAAACACATAAACGATTTTTTTTTGTGGACTTGGCCATATCACGGTCTGTATATTGTGCCACTTTCCACATACACGTTATATGTTTGATGTGACACTGTCAAACATAGAACACCCCTTCTTTTTGCGATAGTTATCAGATTATTACCAGCCTATCCTACCTGCTAATTTTATGGAACCCTAAAAACGCAAGTATGAATGTCCAAATCTATGAATGAATTCAAATGAATCTTGAATTGAATTTATCTTTGTGTAGGCACTTAACTTATAGCAGGTGGTCATTAAATGACTTTTCTGTTCTCATTTCCGTTTTGTCAATTATTTTGCGAGAACCACACTAGGCAAGGCGAAATAGCTTCACGGGATACTTTCAGTGTTCTGTTGTTAAATGCATTTTAAATTGTTTTTTAAATGCATATTCGTGTGGATTTGTAACGAAATTGGAATTACATATTTGAACCAAAATTAAATGATAATTTACTGATTATTAACTTATTTGATGGTTAGGAATGAATAAGGTGAGTATAGTGATAAGTTTATTCAAACTACTGTTGGAAAAGTTGACATATTAATCTGGTTTTGCTATATTTTACCGACATTAGGAGAAATATTAAATAACTTTGCAAACATGAACTTGCATGATATTATGAAATCAACTATTCTTATTATAAAAACTCACGTTTATTTTGATTTATAACATGCGTTTAGCACTGACGCGTCGGCGAGCGCCCCGCACTAAAGATCCTGAAGAAGGCCTCCGGATGAGGCCGAAACATATGTCGATCGCTATATCGACATCGCGTAAGTCACGTTAAATTCCCGTCTTAAATCTATAAGTTAAAATCAACTATTCTTTTAAATAAGTTATAAAATAAAATACTATTTATACTATGTATCATGTTTTAACTGGGTAGGTATTTGAATATCGTTAAAATAAACAAGGTAACTATAGTTGGATAGTAAGTAAGTAAATTAGGTTTGTTATTTTGGTTTTTTATCAAACACCTCCGATAGTTTTTCAGTCCTCTCCGTCCAAAGGTTGCCTCGAAGAAATCACTTTTAGCAATAAGGCCGACCATTGTAGCACTATTATTAACGTGTATACTATTGTTTGTTACGCTATATTAAGAGTTGGTATAATTAATTATTTTATCTATCTATCTATCTATGTAGTAAAAATCAGGAAAGGAAGAAATCGTCTAAAACCAGAAAGAATTAGAAATAGAAATATTTTTATTGTATAACTGTGAAGGTACATTGGTACAAGATGGTCTTATGTACGATATGTATGGTTTCAACAGTTTACCTTTTCGGGCGTACAATATAATGTTACTTAATCTAATAAGGCTTAAGTACAACCATAGAATGTATCAAACATTTAACAAACATCATTTAACATTTTTTATTATTTATGTACATTTAACAAACTAGCTGAAACCTTCACTTCTTTGACTTCGTTTACGTACTTACACCAAGAATTTAGTAGCATGTCCATTCTCATGCCATAAAGTATCCTTGTTAAATTTCAGTAAGATGGGATCGTCCGTTTAGGTGTGATTTAGGTAACAAACAGACAGAGTGACAGTGTTGTGGGTATGGATATAAACATTTTAGTTGAAAATTAAAGAGTTAACGACAGGTCAACGTTACCATGTTTTTGTAATAATATTATTATCATTGAAGTAACAGAATACGACATTTTGAATCGATCATTGCTATGGATGTTTCTCTGATACCCTCATCAACTAGTAAAGAGCCGAGGATCTTTAAATGGAGACTTCAACGTAAGCAGATTTTCAGAAAAAAATTTACATAATATCAAATCTGGGGCCTTATTCAGTATGAAAAATGAGATAACGCGTTCCTTAATGCGCGACGTTACGTTATTGAAAAATTGTGTTCTGAATGCCACACGATAGGTAAATTATACAAAACGCGCGCGTTACACGTCCTCATATGTCACGATATTTTGACATCTCAAAACGCGCTCATAACCTTACCCTACCGCGTATTAATTGGCATAGAGAATACCATAACGCGGACATACGTAACACGGCACGGTAAGACTTTAAAATGGTCATACTGAATAAGGCCCCTGGTTCATCCGTTTGGGAGATATTAAGCCACATACAGACACACAAATACACACGTCTATTGTAAAACTCTCCTTGTTTGCGTTGGGCGTAATAAGCGTAGAAATGTTAACAGCTGCCAGCTTTGAATTATTCTCAAATTTTCTTATTCAGAATATTAATTTATTTGTAGCTATTAATATCCTTAACTTCAGCATAACATCCTACGCTGGAAATGTTGTTACCGTCTTCTTGTAACTACCAACCTAGCTTGGATCCGTGGAGTGTCAGATAACGACAGTATGGTTACTTGAGCCGTCATTTGACATTTATCACCGTTAACAACCGTTAATCGTCCACTATTGGACATAGGCTTCTCTTATGGCACGCCACTGAGCTCGATCTTCAGCTATTTCTTTCACTTATTTTTCTTTCTTTTCTTTTCCTCTCATTTTTTTGTTTTTAGATAAAAATATTAATTGTTTTAAAAAAAAAAAATTTTTCTATGATTTTCTCGCTGTTTCGCGTGGTTTGCTACCAAAAAGTAGCTAACCACCATCAAGGAAAAGATCTACCACTATAACTTTAATATGGTGTTCCAAAGCCCTTAAGACTCAGATCATTCTAGGCTTAGCGTGTTCACCAGCCCCAACCACATGTCATGTTACCACCAAGCGAGAAAATGGTCGAACGATAACCTTTCAGATGAAAAAAAAATGATAGATTATGTTTCATGATTTTATAAGTAACAAGAAAAGCAATAAGTTCATGTGATGCAAAGTGATAACGTCTGCCTATTACGCTGCCAGATCATGCAGCACGCCAAATTTTGTATTTTGAATTTTGGGTACCTACAGTGCGCTCAATACCCAAAGATATCTTAATGTTATCTCTTGTCTTACATTCTCAGTAATTTTACTGGACGGACCCCTTACATTTAAACAGAAAATACTTTTTCTATTCTTGAATATCTGACAATAATGTCCACATTAGCACAAGTCCTAACAATACAGCAGAGATCTTTTTTGTGTCTACAATAAAATTGCGTAAGACGAGAAGTAAGTAATTTCAAAATAACATACACGTTTATTATGTCTGTATGACTGATTTTTGGAAAGTAACAAATAACAAAATTAAAATTTTGAATAAACACCCACGACATGTCCTTTAGAAAGTTAACGTCATAACATCTATGCAAGAACCACCACTGATTAATTACGAACCTTTTAAAGACAAAATCGAAGTAAATTGTTAAACACAATCCAAAATTTCATCGTACCAACGAAGTAAATCGAAGTAGTTTTTGATAAAAATGGCAACATGGATTTGCACAAATAAATGTGTACTGCAGCGCCCCCTGGTGAGTTGACAATGTGATACCTATTAAAAACATGCACCTATCGAACACGAACTCATAACTGAAAACTGCATCAAAATTGGACTAGTCGTTTTGGAAAAAAATGGCAACATGGATTTGCACACACAAACTAACAAACAAACATCCTCTCACCCCAAACGCATATACAGTCTCCGTTCCGTAAAAACAACGCAGAAAGTAAACATAGTTAAGCAGAACTTTTTGTTCTGTTATTTTTAAGCGAGATAGAGTTCAAACTCTAGCCTATAAGATATGTATGTATAATAATTAAGATAGTTTAAATACTAAAACGACCGACTTCTATGCCCCGCGAGTCAATTTCAGTAGGCCAGTTTGAGACGTTTATCGTCATATCTCTGGAGCACTTATCAAATCTCGATAAAATTAAAATAAGACCACCTCGAAAACATAGCCTACCGACTAAAAAATAATCATTTAAATCGGTTCACCATCGATGGAGTAATCGCGTAAAATACATACAACAAAAAATAAAAATAAAACATACAGAATTGAGAACCTCCTTTTTTTTGGGTAGTTGGTTGAAAAAAGTAACTTAAAACTTTGGAAATAATACAATTCACAACTTATATTATAAAATTAAAGTTAACTCATCTATATGTATGATGTTATCAACCATTATAGCAAAATAATGCACAATTACACCATACACAGACTTTTCGAAATAATGCTACAAACGCATCCAACGGTAATTTCAGTTCATTACGATGTCACATCTGGTATATCACCATCCACTGGATGGTTACATTCAATAATAACCCTTCCACCTATGTTTACCTTCTTATTTGCGAGGGTGGCTCGATCAGACGATATTAAATCTTAACCCATAACAATAAGGTTGTGGGATATCTCTATTTGATCAGTTACCTCATGTTGGCAATGTTTGCTTGATATTGTTATCTATCTGCTATTATTTTCTGCAATTTCGTGATATACGCTGAGACGAGCAGATTTTGCAACAAAGGGTAAAGATTGTTAGTTTGCAAAAAATATTTGATTGGGATCTGAATTGTATTTCGAAAAAAGTCGAAGTTCGAAAAGTTCGAAAATCCTTTTATCGAGACGTCGCGTCTTCTTTTTCAAAGTCACCGCATAAATATTCTAAGCGAGTTATTTAGATTGTAAAATATAACCAACTATTAACATTTCATTATCATTGTCTAGCTGACCCGGCGAACTTCTTAGTGCGAATATAAATAAACGGTCCAAGTGCGAGTCAGACCTGCTAGGCTATTCTGTAAGCTATCTCGACAGCGGAATCCGCGGTGAGATTCAAATTTCGTACTACGAAATTCAATCGTATCACGTTCGTAATACGGTTGAATTTCGTAGTACGAGATTCAAATCTCACCGCGGATTCCGCTGTCGAGATAGCTTACAGAATAGCCTAGCAGCACACGCTAGGTTCCGACTGAACAATATTTGCCGGATAGATACGATTCTTTTATGGGGCCCCCTTTAATTTTAAATTTAATTTAGTTCTTATTATTTGATCTTACAGCTATTGCAATACACACCATGAGTAAATTTCAAGTATTCATCGATCAACAATATTTACCGGATAGACACGATTCTTTTATGGGGCCCCCTTTAATTTTAAATTTAATTTAGTTCTTATTATTTGATCTTACAGCTATTGCAATACACACCATGAGTAAATTTCAAGTATTCATCGATCAACAATATTTACCGGATAGATACGATTCTTTTATGGGGCCCCCTTTAATTTTAAATTTAATTTAGTTCTTATTATTTGATCTTACAGCTATTGCAATACACACCATGAGTAAATTTCAAGTATTCATCGATTAAGTTTTGTAAGATCGAGCATAAAAAGCCTCAAAAACTCGATGTTTCAATATTTTCGTACGTTTCAACCTTCCCTGGACTACGACAAACATTTCAAAACCAAAATCAGCTTCATCAGCCGTTCTCCAGTTTTAGCGAGACTAACGAACAGTAATTGACTTTTATATATAAAAGAAGAAGATATAAAAGTGTTGCTCTACTGGTATCTCTATAAATTTTGATAAAATCATGAATAGGTTAATGTTATATAAAACATATGAGATTGAATTCACACACATGGATAACCTTTTGAAAATCATCAAAAATGAAGTAGCTGACAATTTTGATCCAAAAAATGAAGATATAAAACTGCACGTATTCAATATAACTTGCTCTTTCAAAGAAACTACAAACAAGTTAAGTACAAAAGTCACACAAAATATTCTCACCACAGACTTCTATACAGTAATATCATCCCCATATAAATGCTTTATCAAACCACTTTGGAAACAGCTTCCTAATTAGATCTGACATGATAATAACGAGCATTGATTCACAATTATAATGCTACCAAACAATATTCCCTTTAATATTTCATAACTAGTTTTAAAGGGGAGAAGAGGATAAGGGCGTGGCCAAGCGCTTGGGCGGCCCTTAGTAGCCCTTCAAGGGCTAAGACCACGCGTTCACCATACGGCCGGTATTATAGGGTATTCATACTTAATTAATGGGCCACATTGTAGTGCAATTGAAAGGTTTTCATTATTGAATGTTGCTGAGATTTGAGATGTATTATTAGTTTATTAAACTGAATTTGGATTTTTTGTATCAATAGTTAAAGTAAATGTGTCGACAGGTTTGTGCGATCAATGAATTTATAAAGATGTTAAACCCCAGAAGAGATATTAGTCCTACGGACGTTAAACATGCAAAATTGACTCACGTTATTATTGTAATACTTGATATAAACAAAGTTATTGATAATGTATTAAAATAACAAAATGAAATAATTTTTATCAAAGATTGAAATACAATACACATTTTGTATAATAAAACACAAAGGTCGACATTGAAAGGCCTACAATAAAACATGAGATCAAGAAAAGCTAACCCAAAACATAATAAAAACATTAATCCTACATTTCAAAATCCCGTTATGAATTATTGAATGGATCAGAAACAGTAACCAAATTGGATTTAATGAGATAGATATTAGGGATGTTAGCGTCCCATACAAAATTATTCATAGCTACTAAAACGTTCCATTCAATAGTTTTTTTTAACCAACGTCTGGGGTTGACGGGGCCCCGACAAAAGGGTGGGACGGGCCAAATAATTGCCAAAACGCTTCAAGTGAGACCCATTGTATGCATTCACAAAGGGTGCACTAAGTGGGGGTAGTTTTTGTAATTGTTACTTTAGAAGAGCGCACCCTACACGATCAGTTGTGAATCGAACGCCGTAGAGTGCACCAGCAAAATGTCCCGGTCGTTCTTAGTCGACACCCTTATTAGTGATACGAAAGATTGTAAGAAGACGGAGATGTCCAGTGAAACCATGAACCCCTACACGAATTTTATTGGACAAATGGACGCTCGTCCTAAGTTCTTGCCGTACCCTTACCCAGGAAATTTAAACAATCTCCTCACTCTTGGACTGCAACACCCTCAAAGATCTCCAGATCTCTTCAGACCGTTCCTGGAGCATTTGAACTTCAGATATCCGATTTTACATCAACTGCCGCGTCAAGATTTCTTCGAGCCTGCTCAGAGCGAACAAAGACCGTTTGATTATCTCAAGACTGAAGATCAGGAACCAATGAACTTTGTGAATAGGAGAAAGAAATCTGTTTCGCCGTATTTGCATCATCCTTACAAATTTGCAACATCACCGTCGAAGAGTCAAGGTCAAAGATCACCATCGGTGTCGAGTGAAAGCAGGAACGGGTCACCGAGCCCTCCGCTTCCCCTCGGCCATCCTGAAGAACTCTTACCAGGCTACTCTAAAGATTTAAAGCGCCTGCCCTTGAAAGAAGACTCCAGCAAAAGAATTAGAACCGCTTTTACTGGAACACAGCTACTAGAATTGGAACGTGAGTTCTCTATGAATATGTATCTGTCACGATTGAGAAGAATTGAGATCGCTTCGAGGCTGAAACTTTCTGAAAAACAAGTGAAGATCTGGTTCCAAAACCGTCGCGTTAAGCTCAAGAAGGAAGAGTCTCCGATGCTTCCCAACGACAAAGCCAACAAGTGCTGCTGCGCTAAATCTAACTGTTCTTCGAAAAATGATGACTCTCAGTGCGATAACGAACATATTGACGTAGTAAGCGATAGCGACACAAGTTTTGAGGTGCAAAACCTTTCGCAGTACAAATAGATTTTGATAAACATTTTCAAAAGACTGTTAATGTAAGTTTGTGATGTTAGTATTAATATGAGTAATTTATTGATAGAGAATTGTAGGTGGTTCTTTGGTGTAATAACTAACTGTATATTTTCATATCGTTAAAACTGTAAATAATAATTTATAAAAGTTCACTTACCTACATAACTTTTAAAAAATATATTTTCTGACGACTTTACTAACTGTTAGTGGTAATAAATTTTATGCGAAGAATATTGTGTTTTCTTTGGAATTTAATTAAAAATTGTCTCATAAGGGGATCGACAAATTAGATGTGAAGAGTGATTTTATTTGGGACCAGGAATGTCAAGTGGTATTAGGAATGTAGGGGACAGGAGAGTTGTGACGTCATAAGCCCTTCAGAGATGTGTTTAGAGGTTCGGACTGTAATAATAATATTTAGTTGGAATTCAGCAATTTAATTTGCTTCTACTACCCTTGTACTTCGGTTTTATTAACATGGAAACTAAGGGTTAATAAGTTTGGAGCAAAATGAAGGTCATTTTAATTCAAATAACAATATGACAAAGGTTCACCCGTTTCGAAACTAATTAGAGATGATAAACTAATTCAAGTATTCTCTCGCATGTTTGCATAGTTTAGTTTCTAGACATTAATAGTTTGAATAGGACTGAGCGCTAGTTAGGATTACTAATTTTAGTTTTAGTACTAATAAAGAACACTTTATTATTATAACACAAATCAAATAAATAATTTATCTGAAGTGTTGATATTTAAGCAAATCAATAAATAAATGAAGTAAATGGATTGTTAATCGTATCTTTTTCATGATAATTATTCTATTTTAGGAGCTAAATGGTGGTAATCATATTCTGAATTACGGTAGGTTTTAATAAGTAATACTCGTATCTCCAGAAAAATACAACTAGGCTAGCGATCGAATTTGACAAAAAGCTTTTTAGCAATACTATTTTTAGGGTTCCGTACCCAAAGGGTAAAACGGGACCCTATTACTAAGACTCCGCTGTCCGTCTGTCTGTCTGTTTGTCTGTCTGTCTGTCTGTCTGTCTGTCTGTCTGTCTGTCCGTCTGTCACCAGGCTGTATCTCATGAACAGTGATAGTTAGACAGTAGACATTTTCACAGATGATGTATTTCTGTTGCCGCTATAACAACAAATACTAAAAACAGAATAAAGTTAAAGATAATAGAGGGTCCCCAAACAAGAAACGTGTTTTTTTCGGCATTTCACGCCATCTATGAACGCTTTGTTAGACTTTAGACGTTAGATGGTTATAAGAAACAAAATGTTTATTAATTATTATTTTTTGCTGGCGAAAAATGATAGTGGTATATTTTGCTCGATCTTATAAAATACTGTAGTGTGGTACGGAACCCTACTAGTGCGAGTCCGACTTGCACTTGGCCAGTTTATTTGGTTAATGATACTACTACAGACATTTCGAAGCCATTAGACCGCGGACGACAAGAATCTAAATGTTGCTTCTGCGCGCACTACTTACCCGCCAATGAACAAATTATCGAATCAGTCGGAGATTGTTTTAAATTATAATTTCAACTTTTATATGTATTTAGTCGAGAGTTTTCGTGGTCAAGATAACTATTAGAGTAAAGTACGAGTATTTTGTTGTAACGTTAACAACTACAAGTTTCCACTTTATTTTGCTGGTATGTATTTTGTTACCTAATAGTGGACTGACGCCGGCTGATTATGATAATGATGATTTTAATTGAGGTTTTCGTGAAGATTATGAAAAACAATAGTTCAACGTAACATTTTTGATCGATTCATAATGTTAATGTTTTATTTAGAAGAATCATTAAAAGTTAAAAGTCAAAAAGTCAAAGCATTTATTCAGTATATGGGCAAATTAAAAATTTGCACTCTCACACGTCAAATAACATTAAATAGATCATATTCAATAAAAATATAATAGATATAATAGAAACATAACTTACTTACTTACTTGCTTTGAATTTACAAAAAAAAAACAAAGGTATTGAGCCATTCAGCCACGGCATTCAGCTTTCATCTAGACGTCGAACGTCACACTTAAAACACATGTTTAATGCCCCTAATGTAGGGTTGCCAACCGTACTATTACGTGCACCCGCAACCCAGTGCATGTTTCAGTACTTCAGACAATTTTTATCCAAAAAAATTGTGAAATAATGAAACATAATAGACAAATAAAACGCAGACATTAGTCTGCGTTTTATGCAGTACAAATCATATTCCGAATGGAACTGATTGTCCGTCTATCAGCTGCATAACCTCGTCGTAACAGGCAACCCTAGATCTGCAAACAAAATATGAAAACTGATTGACTGTTGAATCTACTGGTGTTTCGGAAGTTTAATTTATAAATTATTTGAATTAGCAAAGTTATTTTTATTCAGCATCTTATTTATGATATAAAACTGCTTTGTTATTTTCATCCTGTTTCAACTTTGTTTCAAGAATCAAAGCAGAAGATTTTCAGTTTTCATTGCAAACTTTTAGAAAATTATTCAATACAAACTTTAAGGAATGTTTCACAAATAATTTAATTAGTGAGCAGGAAACAACTCAGAGAAGCAATTGGAACTATTGAAGCATCTGCTACTGAAATGGACTAAGTTTTCGGATCAGTTGATGTCGTGGTTTGATTATTTAGAAGGAGACAGTCGGAAATCCTGCCTTTCTCGTTAGTTAGATTGACTTATCTGTTAGTATTACAGAAATATGAAGGTATTATTTATACTTCTGTGGTTAGGATGGTAGATGTTCTTGGCAAGAATTTTTTCTCTTTTTTTTCTCGTTTGAGGGCCCGGTGATGTAAATGGGAGAACGGTCGGCTTTGATGCTAGAGGTACCGAGTTCAATCCCCGCCGTGCACCAATGGAGTTTTCTATCCAAAAATGTATGTGCGCTTCTCACAGTGGCCCTCCGGTGAAGGAAAAACATCGTTAAGAAACCAACAACCCCCGCATGGTGGTAGGACACCATCTAGTGTCCGCCTGGCCAGCTGCCACCCTCAAGAAAATGTGTCGCCTAACATCTAATGTGTTCCGGCAGCTATCTTTGAGAGCCAGTTCCAATTCTAGGTAGGCCTAGAATGGGAACTGGCTTCTAGCGTGCTTACCATTTTCTACCACATTACCACTTACAGGTGAAATAGTGGTCAAACGCAAGCCTATAAAGATATAAAAAAAATCTTCCATCTAATAATGGGTAGGTTTTACAGCAACCACCTTGAGGAAGTCAAAATAACACAAGCTTACCAGTAATATATACATAATATTTAAAAGCCTGGTTTAAGGATATTAACAGATATAAGACTACAATTTAACAATATAATTTTGTACTACACAAAAAAAATTACGTTTCGTTTCGCATATCTTCCACGTTATTATTATGCGACAATCAGTATGTTCATTTGTTCACGAAGAAACGGCTCGGCCAACATAACTTTAGCTATTGTCGGTGTGAAAAATAACATACTAGAATACTAATAAACGCAATGGGTAAAAACAACTTCGAGAAAGAAGCTCGCTGAAGGATACAGCTGGGATGGGCAGCATTTAGAAAAGTTCGTCGAGTCTTTTCATCGCCCATACCACAAAGCCTAAAGAAGAAAGCTTTTAACGAGTGCGTTCTACCTGTTATCACTTACGGAGCCGAGACGTGGACACTGACAGTGCGACTGGTTCACCAATTTAAAGTCGCTCAGTGAGCTATGGAAAGGGCTATGCTCGGAGTATCTCTGAGGGATCGAATTCGAAACGAGGTCATCCGTCAGAGAACCAAAGTTATCGACGTAGCTCAAAGGATTAGCAAGCTGAAGTGGCAGTGGGCTGGTCACATCTGTCGTAGAACCGATAACCGTTGGGGTAGACCACGGATTAGACAAAGGAGGTTGGATTGGCAATAATCACACTTTTGTTTGAAAACCAGCGTCGCCGCGTTACTCCCACCAAACGATTCCACAACATAAACAATACAAATAGATACACGAATTACGCAAACTAATAAACAAATTACACATAGAACACGGGGCTGCAATTGCTTCGCACACTACTGCAATTGTTACGCACATTACTTCGAGACTCTATAAGTTACACACAATCACACGCGGCCGACCGGCCGGCGACCGACGCGAACGTGAATATAACGAGTCGGAGAGGCGTGGTGATTTCGCTCGCTTTGCAATCCATTGCGCGTAAACTGCGTCTCGAGGTAGAAATATTCGTACTTTACCAGCAATGTATAGTTATCTGTTCTCTGGGTATGTTGTCGTTTGAACAAAGAATTTCATAATTAAAAATAGTTTTTGGACAAAAATATCTATAATACGAAGATTTTATGCTTACCGATGAAAAGAAATTCCTCCTTGTTTAATACTTGATGTCTGACTCTTTAATTTACACGTAATAATCGCACAACACGGCATTTTGAGACGATTTTAGCGCACCTCCGCGCTGCGACGCAAACCACGAGCCACTAAAAAGTATGATCGCGTGGTTCTATGAATCTATGATTGTCTAATCATACTAGTGGCGCGCCTGCCCCGCCCACATTGCCAATCCAACCTCCTTTGTCTAATCCGTGGGGTAGACGTGTTCTAGAGTAGAGACCACGGCTTGGAAAACGGAGTGTAGGGCGCCCTCCACCTAGGTGGAGCGATGATATACGCAAACTGGCTGGCAGCGGTTGGAAACAAGGAGCCGAAGATCGAGCTCAGTGGCATGCCATAGGTGAGGCCTATGTCCAGCAGTGGACAGAAATAGGCTGATGATGATGAA
Source organism: Cabera pusaria (assembly GCA_954871355.1). Taxonomy (NCBI): domain Eukaryota; kingdom Metazoa; phylum Arthropoda; class Insecta; order Lepidoptera; family Geometridae; genus Cabera; species Cabera pusaria. The sequence continues at coordinate 2,555,985 of OX940896.1, forward strand.
TAAACGCACGGGATGCTGCGAGACACAACTAGTAAGTCACGTTTAGGATTCTGACTTACGGCTGTACCTATTCACAAACCTAAACACCGTTATAAGGTCTCATAGTACTTGTAGACGCATAGGAATATTAAAAGCCATATATTCTTCCTTTAAATGTGTCAAATCCACAGCTAAGACGTGTAACTCTCCACGAATAAATGGGTGTACCTTTGATCTAAAATATATATACAATAGTTGTGTAATTTTAAAATTGTAGTTTTTTAAAACAGGTCTCTAATAAATAACCTAGGTTTGAGTAGTAGTTCAGTACTCCAGTTACGCCTTGCCCTGACTTACCTGAGTTTTGTTTCTGGGACTTAATTTGTACAATCAAGATTAAATTTAGTTTTGCTAGTCGTAGTTTGTTCAGTCTTTGAGTGTTAAGAGGGTTTTCTTGGTTATAGATTAATTATTAATGGCCATTTATTTTTATTGGATTGCAATAAATTACGTAATCGGTGATAATTTCACAATTTTCATTTAATAGCTAGATTTTTTAATAGCTTGGAGACTTTATATTATCCCAAAATTTTAATACATATTTGGGGAATGCACAAATTTCTTCAAGAAGTTTTATTCAAAAACTAATTGGAAACTCGATAATGTCATACAATGAGTTCCGCCGCGTGGTGATTATGAATTTATATCTATTGCAAAAATTGCTCAATCATAATGATATTATCTCCCTTTTTAACCTTTTTTTATACCACTTTTATGTTTAATTACCTTTATGATAAAATATTTTATAACTAGCATTTAATTTAAATTATTTTTCAATAAAATAGATCTAAACCATATTGTGATCAGCTTCCATAATAAATCTCTCCCACGAACAACAAGCAGCCAGACCTAATGTTTGCGAACAGCCATCATCCATCTAAAATCAAATAACGTAATTATTTGCCAAAAGCATTTATTATCTATGGCGAACGCGCTGCCGCGTGCATCCATCCACCCTTAATTTAACTTTGCTACCCTCAAAAACTTCACCAAACTTTAGCTTGTTAGCAATAGAGTTCAATTTGCAACTGAAATTTGGTTTTAGATCTGTATTTTTATCGTAGTGAAATTCTAGTTGGCCACGCGGCATCTTTTCAACGGTATCTATTTGAGTAGAGAACCCATTCAGATTTAGAATTTGTTTTTCATCAGCCAGTACTTCTTTACGATCGAACTGCCATTAAGTAGGTACTACTCATTTATTTGTCGAAGAGATTTTTCGGTCAGCAGTTATTACGGGGTGGGAATTGATTGTTTGGTTTAGGGTTTACGTTTGAACCATTACCTTGTTAGGTTTCTATTTGTTAGGTTAGAAGTTATTGTGACAGTCAACCGAATAACAAATAAAAATGTTAGGTCAGATTTAACTAGGCTTGTTGAGGAAAGTTAACAGTAAAAAGTATAGGTGTTTAAAATGTCTCATAATAAACCTAAAAAATAATATAGTCATCTAATACTATAAGAATCTTTGTCCTGACATACTGACTGACTGACTGACTCACTGACAGACAACGCACAGCCTAAACCGCTGGTCGTAGAGACTTGAAATTTGGACGGTATATTTGTCTTAGTACGTAGGGGTGTACTAAGAAAGGAATTTCCAAAATTCACCCCTTAAGGGGATGAAATTAGGGTTCAAAGTTTGTATGGAGAAACAAGATTAGATAGTCTTTTCTATCTGAAACTTTACATAAGTGCTCCAGTAAGAAAATAAATAAATACGTGTTTCACGTTTTTTTGAAAATCCACCCCTAAGAGGGTGAAATGGGGTAACAAAGTGTGAAAATCAATATTGTTTTGGATTGCGCTGAAATTTGGCATGCAGATAGTTATTACAACGTTAGTTACCTCTGAAAAAGGATTTTTCAAAATCCACCCCTGAAGGGGATGAAACGGGGCTTCAAAGATTGTATGGAGAGACAAGATCAGATAGTATTTTCTATTCAAAAACTTCATACAAGTGCTCGAGTAAAAAAATAAGTAAATACGTGTTTCTGGTTTTTTTTATTACACACCTTAGAGGGTGAAATGGGGTAACAAAGTGGGAAAATCAATATTGTTTCGTATTGTGCTAAAATTTGGCATGCAGATAGTTATTACGACGTAAGAGCCCTCTGAAAAGGATTTTCCAAAATTCACCCCTGAAGTGGTTGAAACTAGGGTTCAAAGTTTGTATGGAGAAACAAGTTCAGATAGTATTTTCTTTTCGAAACTTCATACAAGTGCTCTAGTAAAAAACAAGTAAATACGTGTTTCAGGTTTTTTTTAATTACACCCCTAAGGGGGTGAAATGGGGTAACAAAGTGTGAAATCAATATTGTTTCGGATTGCGCTGAAATTTAGAATGCAGATAGTTATTATGACGTAGGTATTTGCTCAGAAGGGATTTTCTAAAAACTCCTCCCGGATACTGAACGGGGATTCATAGTTTGTATGGCGAAATAATATGAGATAAAGTACGTGTTGTAGGATTTTTTGAAATGGGGTAGGTAACAAGGTCTGAAAATTTGGATTTTTCGGTTTTTATAAATATGAATCCCGAATTGCCTTAGTCATGCGATAACATGAAAACGGGTGCACCGATTTGGCTAATTCTTATTTTATGTATTTAATGATAGAATCGTTTTTACAAAAAAAAGTTTGAAGTAAATAAAATAAGTTTTTATCGCGGGCGAAGCCGCAGGGCACTTCTAGTGTATGTATAAATTTAAGACACAAAAGTTGTATTAAACACAGCGTACTGAGTACTCCAATCTAAAATAGGTAAGCCTAATTAATGTACCTAATTATATTTAACTAGAAGTCCCCCGCCGCGGCTTCGCCCGCGTTAAAAACTCCTTTTATTTACTTAAAACTTTTCTTTTGTAAAAACGATTCTATCATTAAAGACATCAAATAAAAATTAGCCAAATTGGTTCACCTGTTTTCATGTTATCGCGTGACTAAGACAAATCAGGATTCATACTTTTTAAACCCGAAAACCCAATAAAGCGCAATCCGAAACTACATTGATTTTCAGACTTTTTACCCCAGTTCACTCTTTTAGGGTGGCATTTTGAAAAAGTCTGAAACTCGTATTTACTTATTTATTTACAGAAGTACTTGTGTGAAATGTCGAATAAAATGACTATCCAAAATTTGAGCCCCCGCTTCATCCCTTGAAGAGTGAATTTTGAAAAATCCTTTCTCAGCGGATACCTACGTCAAAAATTTCTATCTGGATGCAAAATATCAGCGCAATCCGAAACAATATTGATTTCAGACATTGTTACTCCACTTCACCCTTTTAGGAATAGAATTTCAAAAAGCCTGAAACACGTATTTACTCATTTATTTACTAAACTACTTGTGTGAAGTTTCGAATATAAGAGACAATCAATTCTTGTTTCTCCATACAAACTTTGAACCCTCGCTTCATCCTCTTCAGGGATGAATTTTGGAAAACCTTTCTCAGAGGGAACTAACGTCGTAATTAATAACTATCTGCATGCCAAATTTCAGCGCAATCCGAAACAATATTGATTTTTACACTTTATTACCCCATTTCACCCTCTTAGGGGTGGAATTACAAAAAAACCTGAAACACGTCTTTACTTATTTTTTTACTGAAGCACTTATGTGAAGTTTCGGATAGAAAAGACGATCTAATCTTGTTTCTCCATACAAACTTTCAACCCCCGTTTCATCCCCTTCGAGGGTTAATTTTGGGAAATCCTTTCAAAGAGGGATCTAACGTCGTAATAACTATCTGCATGCCAAATTTCAGCGCAATCTGAAACAATATTGATTTTACACTTTATTACCCCATTTCACCCTCTTAGGGGTGGAATTACAAAAAAACCTGAAACACGTGTTTACTTATTTTTTTACTGAAGCACTTGTGTGAAGTTTCGGATAGAAAAGACTATCTAATCTTGTTTCTCCATAGAAACTTTGAACCCCCGTTTCATCCCCTTAGAGGGTCAATTTTGGAAAATCCTTTCTCAGAGGGAACTAACGTCGTAATAACTATCTGCATGCCAAATTTCAGCGCAATCCGAAACAATATTGATTTTCACACTTTATTACCCAATTTCACCCTCTTAGGGGTGGAATTAAAAAAAACCTGAAACACGTGTTTACTTATTTTTTTACTGAAGCACTTGTGTGGAGTTTCAGATAGAAAAGACTATCTAATCTTGTTTCTCCATACAAACTTTGAACCCCCGTTTCATCCCCTTCGAGGGTTAATTTTGGAAAATCCTTTCTTAGAGGGAATTAACGTCGTAATAACTATCTGCATGCCAAATTTCAGCGTAATCCGAAACAATATTGATTTTACACTTTATTACCCCATTTCACCCTCTTAAGGGTTGAATTTCAAAAAAACCTGATACATGTGTTTACTTATTTTTTTACTGAAGCACTTGTGTGGAGTTTCGGATAGAAAAGACTATCTAATCTTGTTTCTCCATACAAACTTTGAACCCCCGTTTCATCCCCTTCGAGGGTCAATTTTGGAAAATCCTTTCTCAGAGGGAACTAACGTCGTAATAACTATCTGCATGCCAAATTTCAGCGCAATCCGAAACAATATTGATTTTCACACTTTATGACCCAATTTCACCCTCTTAGGGGTGAAATTAAAAAAAAACCTGAAACACGTGTTTACTTATTTTTTTACTGAAGCACTTGTGTGGAGTTTCAGATAGAAAAGACTATCTAATCTTGTTTCTCCATACAAACTTTGAACCCCCGTTTCATCCCCTTCGAGGGTTAATTTTGGAAAATCCTTTCTCAGTGGGAACTAACGTCGTAATAACTATTTGCATGCCAAATTTCAGCGCAATCCGAAACAATATTGATTTTACACTTTATTACCCCATTTCACCCTCTTAGGGGTGGAATTCCAAAAAAACCTGAAACACGTCTTTACTTATTTTTTTATTGAAGCACTTATGTGAAGTTTCGGATAGAAAAGACGATCTAATCTTGTTTCTCCATACAAACTTTGAACCCCCATTTCATCCCCTTAAGGGGTGAATTTTGGAAAATCCTTTCTTAGTACACCCTTACGTACTAAGACAAATATACCCTCCAAATTTTAAGTCTCTACGACCAGCGGTTTAAGCTGTGCGTTGTCTGTCAGTGAGTCAGTGAGTCAGTGAGTCAGTCAGTATGTCAGGACAAAGATTCTTATAGTATTAGATTCCAAAAAAACCTGAAACACGTCTTTACTTATTTTTTTATTGAAGCACTTATGTGAAGTTTCGGATAGAAAAGACGATCTAATCTTGTTTCTCCATACAAACTTTGAACCCCCATTTCATCCCCTTAAGGGGTGAATTTTGGAAAATCCTTTCTTAGTACACCCTTACGTACTAAGACAAATATACCCTCCAAATTTTAAGTCTCTACGACCAGCGGTTTAAGCTGTGCGTTGTCTGTCAGTGAGTCAGTGAGTCAGTGAGTCAGTCAGTATGTCAGGACAAAGATTCTTATAGTATTAGATTACATTAATTAGATTTACCTTGATGTAGCTTTCTCGAATTTGAAGTTTATATAAAACTGTTACCAAAATCACTATTGTATTGTCTTATGTCTTTCCCTGGAGTTAGTCAAAGATGGGTAGTGAGATATGAAGCAGGACAGACACTTTCCCAATCCACATAGCGCAATAATCATCCCAACCGAACTTGGTGGCAACAATTTCACTTCATAAAATCTCATATGTAATTAAAATAACACTGTAATAACAATACTTTTAAACTTTTCCAATACAATAGTTATCATCGAGTGTAACAGAAAATTCATCAATTCAATCTTATTTGCAAATAAAATGAGGCAAAGTTGCATTGTCACATATGAAATTACCATCCTTGTTACGCTTCTCCTAATTATTTGATTCAATAGAGGGCTTCTAATCTACTGCTATGGTATTATCGACCTTAATACTATACTATAAGATTTATTCATTATCTGCATGGTTAGTAGCAATAAATTCTGCATCATGGTGACAGCCGTGTTTTGTCACTGCTAATAGGTTACGGTTTTCAAAACTTATGTTACCCATCACAACTGCTTCATCATTTGAATTTGATCCTTATTTACTGCTATTGTAAGTTCTTTCCGCTTTGGAAGATTCACTGTTCTCTATGTCGTTTTTAATATTAGCTAGTATTCCTGTAGCATTATTGTCATTCGAGTTAGTGTCTTCTGCTAAAGTTCATGGAGCTTATTTTCGTTTGTCATCGTTGAATTTTAGTGATGCCCTTAGAGACCCTTGATTGCAATCCAGATGGGAATCACAATCACAATACGATGTAATATCATTTTGTCGGTGTAACGAATGAAATGTTTGATGCTTGATAAATGAAAATTTAAATTTGTTTTTGGATTTGTTATCGCAACAATGTGAGATCAATTCGATAAGGTGTCGACGTCAAATAACACACGGGTTTTAATGGACTTGGTGATATTTGAAAATAATAGAATGTACTGTTCATTTGCAATAAAACAGCTACAATGACAGTTTTATTGTTTGTACCGTAGATATTCACATGAGTTTTGGACTATTTATTCCAAATTTTGGATTAATTATTATATATAGTATAGTAATTATTACACAATTGCACAAAGCGCCATTACAGACATATATAACGACAAAAAAAGTTAAAGTCGTCCCAGTCGTATCTAAGATTATTAATTAACTTTATGGGTGATTGTAGCAAAATATAATATGTGGCGTTATAAACAGTCTTGGCATCTTCAAGATAATGTGGTACAAAATCACGTAGCACGGAACGTTCGACCCGTAGCTCGACTGGGTTTTCGTAACCCAATTAGGTACTACGAACTACGAGTTGGAAGTCGGAAAGGCAGGCTGTATTTGACTAGCTAGAACAATTTTAGTAAGCTATATCGTAGGCTTTCAGGCTTACTAAAACTACTTCGCCGTGAACTGTTGATAAACTGGGGGTATAGCTACCCCCAATTTAAGGATTAGTAAGTTAGTCTAAGGATTAGTAGCAACAATTTTACATTGTAATTTACCATAGTACCAAAATTACTTACATTGTAATGTACGTAGTGCTCGCCATGGTCTGACCGTCTGTCAGTTCGTTTTAATTTTTAAAGCTTTTTAACTTCAACAATTATAAACGTACGAGTAACTTTATGCAATTTTGCATTTCCTGTAGAGCTTTCAGTTTTTGAAAACTGTATGCATAGTTTTACATATATTTACAAATCTTAAATATTAAACCGAAAAAATTAAAACATATCATCATCACGAGACAGTAAACAACTCCCTTGTATAATAACAGAAAGTAGATACTCATCGATGTTATTAGATTATTAAAATCGCAATATAATTCCTCAATATAACGTCAGGCATCAGTCATTTCACGTTACATTGGGGATTCGATAAATTTCTACCCACCTGCGGCCACAGGTGATAACCGCGGATCTGCTTGAGTAACGATCAATTTAATGCACTGTTTATTTGTATTGAAAGTCCAATATTGAGCGTAAAAAGCAATACTGCAATTTAAGTTGCAATAGCCCAATGGCTAAGGCGTCAAATTTGCGATCAAAAGGTTGTGAGCTCGATCCCCACCCATGGCACTATTGACGTGAACCCACTCCAGACACAAGCATATTTAGCTTAGTTGGAGGGGTTAACAAGACAAGTTCGTTGTGGGTGCACATTACTAGTAAGTTTTATGAATAAAATATCTGCTTTCTGTCACATTTCAAATTTAATTAAATAAAAATTTAAATAAAATATACCTACACCATGAAAGCGAGTGTCCAGATGTACGTAAACCGGGACATTACTGATTTGTAGTTATATTAAATGTAGTTTATTTTGTCTTAGTCTTAGCTGGAATGTAATTTGAGAGGTATTATTTCAAAAGCACCTTTTGTATAGACTTGACAAAACTTTGCTAAAGTCTCGCCACAGAACTTGACAAGTCTACGTCTCCTAAGAATAGCTCTTGTAAGAGGTAAACCGCTTTTTGAAAAGTGATATTCTTATCGTATGGTTTAAACATGTAACTACTTATAAGATGATTACAGATATTGAACGTTATTAGCCTATTTTTTGTTTTCACTTGATAGTAAAATAAAAATGTTTATCAAACAACGATTTCAGACTAACTTTACCAAAATCTTTTATCCATCATTAGTTCACACCCTTAATCATATTTATAGACCCGACTGATGACATTAAGTAGATCAAACTCAACCATTATTGTATTGATCTGTGCAATGCCCTTACCCCATCAAAAATTGCAAGAGCCCACATTTAACAATGGATATAATTCGTCATACATTGACATAAATTACCCATCGTTTCACACAAAACTAGATCCTTGAGCAATGGATTAACGTTGAGATTTTTTTAGTATGAGAGCTTGAGATGAATTTTGAAGAGTGTATTCGGAGAATGGTCGGCTTTTAGGCCAAAAGTACCGAGTTCAATTCAACTTCCAAAATAGGTGCATCGGACATGCACGAAACCTGTGTCGAGACAGTCGAAAACAATCAGTTTGTGAGTATTATAGTCAATACTTTTATTTAACCTTTATTTCATTTTGACTACTAACACAAAACAGATAATTATAGTACGAAAGTACTATTAGGGCCTGTGAAGTTATTATCATTTGATTTGATTTAGATTAGTTTAAACCCTTTTAGATGTTTAATTTTGTAATGTTTACTTTGCATATTACAAAATAAAATGGCAACAAAAAATATTTTATCATAATATCTCAGAATAGAAATTAGCGATGTGTGGTCTTCGATAAGCTGGCGAGAGGTATTGCGCTGCAAAAATAAGATGGCTATAAGATAAAGCGCAAGAATCTTAAAAGTATAACCACGTATTTAAACAGTGTGAATATACCTCAGACTATCACAAAAAAGGCAGACAGATTCGTGCCGAACACCCGAATGACCGCAAGTTTAGTAATACTACATTCTTGAATAATAAGTTTCCGCGCTCAGTCCGGCATAGGCAATACGGCATTATTTCTACGTAAGCAACGCCGCGAAGTACTACTGCACGAAAACGTCCGACCCTGCTGCCGCTTGGCAGTGAACTTAGCGCGGAAGCGTATTACTCAAGCATTTAGTATTACTGAACTTGCGTTCACTTGGGTGTTCGGCACGAATCTGTCTGCCTTTTTTATGATAGTTTGAGGAATATACGTTGTCAAACAAAATCCTTTTGTTCTTGATAACATCACATTATGTAGTTTTCGCCAAACTCTGACATAATTATCAAGTATTTTTTTATTGAAATATACGCAAAAACTAATGCTTAAAACCCCATCTCAGAACCCGTCAGTAGCTCTCGGGCTATTCTGATCATAATCGATAATTCGCTTACACACTCGAGTTCTATCACCAGGACTCTTTTATTGTTATTTGTCACTTCTTGTAATCTTTTGTAATTCTTTGTACCCATTCTTATATCATACCGTGTGGTGCGAAATTGGGCGAGAAATTTATTTTTGTGAAGTCTTTGATGTGATTTCTTTTGAAGCTTAATCGACTACTTAAGAATTAAGAGTACTTACTGTAACATTTCGAAAGATCGTTTTGGAATGGCAGTTAAATAATTTCTTTCGATAGATTTTGTCACATACTGTTGTTACACCTTTGATGATAATAATTGAAAAGGTATCTACAAGAAACTTAAAATGTCTTGATTGTAGGAATTGTATGTATAAATACTCATCGAGTACATGTAAATCAGAGGCGGCTATCGTAAGCTGACTTACGTACCGAGCGGCGCGCAATCAGGCGTGAGGAGTACTTACGCTAAACTAAGCGAGATGTAGATTCAGCACTGCTTTTTATTTGAACGTAGAGCTAGTTCGCAACGCCACATCTGGTACGTAGTACATATACATCGATGATAAATACTACTATTTATATACTTCATACTCTCTCTGTAGATCTAAATATGATCAGACTAGCTGTGCCCCGCGGCTTCGCCCGCGTTAAGAAGTAGCCTATAGCATAATCCATAGTCCTGGCTATCCCTGTACAAAACCGTGAAGAATCCCTTAACAAATAAACAAACTGAATTCGCATTTACAATATTGGTGTTGATTGAGTGCTATTTTCAGAACTATTGAAATTAAATAAATAAAATCTGGACTCTGCTAGTCCGGGATTGGAACACAATTTATTTTTTTAGAACAAAAAAAAAAGTAACTCATCGTAACACATGACTGCAAGATATTTTCCTTAAATTCGTGATATAATAATTCAGCCGCCGTCAAGATACGACAATGTGTCTGCTAACTACAAGCGTACGCCTTCATTTTTAACCGACTTCAAAAAAAGGAGGAGGTTTCTCAATTCGGCCGTATTTTTTTTTTTTTTTTTTTATGTTTGTTCGCGGATAACTTCGTCGTTTATGAACCGATTTTGATTATTCTTTTTTTGTTCAAAAGGTGATATCCCAAGTGTGGTACCATGGTAATTTTATCGAGTTCTGATAAGTATCTCCAGAGATATTAAGATAATCATCTCCAAATTGATACTAAAAAATAATAAAAATGAATAGCGCGGCATTGAAGTCGGTTCTTTTTTAGTTTTTAAACGATATTATACACCATCCAAGTGGCTTGCTAGTCTTGGATAATAAACTAGCTGCATACCGTAGCTTTGCCTGCGTTTAATCCCGATTATAAATCTTTCTTTTGAATCACTCTATCTATTGCTGAAGACTGAATTAAAAGCTACTTTGTTTTATTTAAAGTGTGGGCACACCGCAGCGTCCTGCGTGCTCGATCTAGGCGGCAATCATACAGCGTAGTAGTATTTGTGCCGACTGGTTCACACCAAATATGATCATAAAACAATTGGAAAGTACTGAGATCATGCCCGCAGATCGCAGGACGCCGCGGTGTGGCCTTACCTTTATACTATGTAAAGAAGAAAAAGATGTGAAAAAAACGATTCGTCTTATTAAACAAACTTTTGTCTGGATTGTTCAAAAAGGCTCGTCTGCCTTAACAAAGATTCCTAAACAAAGTTCAAAATTTCCGAATATTCTCGAAGTTAGCCGACCACTCGTCAGGTGTCGGGCCGGCCCCAACAGTACATAATTCACTGAACTTCGTCAGTTTTGTAGTTCCCTAGAATCATCCCGAACTCGTTAATTATTCCCCGTCTTGTTACCTTGACAAGTTGAGATGAGATTACATTTTTATTTTTATGGCGTAAACTTTGGGGGATATACAGGATGTTACCCAAAAATAAGAAAAAAGCCAAAAATTAAGGTCTTGGCTCGTATCATCTGACAAGGTTAAGATTAAGACTAGCCTGTACATTATTTTATTTTATAGTATTTAGCTAGTGTTTGACTACTATCTCGTCAGCTGCTTGGTTTTTGTTATTTTTTTTATATAGAACTGGGCAGCACTTGACCACTATCTCACCTGATGTTAAGTGATGATGCGGTCGATGATGGAGCGCACTTACCCAAAAGATACCTATTCACTCGCGATTTGAAGACCCCCATATTGTATTAAGCCGGAAACATAGACTCAGGCAGAGCATTCCATTTCCTGGCGGTTCGCAAATGAAACAAAGTAATAGTAAATGACAAAAACCTACTAGAATTAGTAATATTACCTAGTTATCTATCTACTACCTATTAGACTTGTAAGTAAATGACGATAAACATTAACACTAAGTAAATGACGATATGGCGAGGATTGTAGCACGCTAGGCCAAGAATCGGTCCTCACATGCACGAGGCTGCATTATCATCAAAATTATACCAGGAAGTTGTTATTACCCCACTAGCAAGTAAAAATAAATAAGTTGTAAATAATAAAATATTAAAAAACGGGACTTTTTGGTGGCAAAAAAGTAATAAATTCTGCCAAGATCAGCTAATCATCTTATATGAGATTGCCTACCAGATATTTACGAAATCCAAGTTTATTATAAAACTCTACTAAATGAGGAGTGGTGTAAGTGGGAGAATAGTCGCTTTGACGCCAGAGGTGCAGAGTTCAATCCCCACTATGTACCAATGGATTTTTCTTTTAAAACCTAGCAACCTAGGTTCTGTTTTTTATTTATAACATTTAATTTATTGTCAGTTAATAGTATAATTTATTTTTTAGTTGTATATATGTACCTTCTGTAAATAAAGTTCATTTAATTTCAATGTGATTTAATATTTGTTACATTCAATAATACATTATAAATTATTTAATTGCCTACATACGAGTAAATTATAATACATTCAAATTGTAAATAATTGTATGTTTGCTTATCACAGTGGCCCTCAGGTTAATGAAAACATCGTTAAGAAACCCCCGCCCCCGCATGGTGGTAGGACACTAGCTAGTGTCAGTCTGATCAGCTACCACCCTCAAGTTAGAAAATCTGTCGCCAAACATCTAATGTGTTCCGGCAGCTATCCTTGAGAGCCAGTTCTCATTCTAGGCCTAGCGTGCTACTATCCTCGATCACATCATCACTTACCAACAGGTGAGATAGTGGTCAAACGCTAGCCTATATGGTATTAAAAAAAAAAAACTCAATCGTGGCCAAGTAGGTATGTAAGCCGGATTATATTTCACGAAGTTTGGATAAGTTATCAAAACAACATATTCAGAAAGAAACCTTAGAAGGAAACTTCTGGGAACCGCTTTTAAGGTTCCGTAGCCGAATGGCAAAAAACGGAATCCTTATACGTCATGTCTGTCTGTCTGTCTGTCCGTCCGTATGTCACAGCCACTTTATTCTGAAACTATTAAGACTACGCAGTTGAAACTTCGTAGGTAGGTGTATTCTGCGAACCGCTTTACGATTTTTATGCACATATATTTTAAAAAATGGGGGGGGGCTTCCCATTCATGAAACGGAAACTTAAAAAAAAAATATTGCATCAAACCTATGCGTGCTGGGTGTCTATAGATAGATTTTAGAAATGATATTGAGGTTTCTAAAGCAAAACCATTTATTCTCAAAGTCAATCATGTGAAAGATAGGCACGTCTAAAGTGGTAAAATGTGTGTGTGTCCGGGGGGGGACTTAAAAAGTTAGAGGGGGGGTCCTCTAACTTTTAAAGTATGGGAGTGAAATATCTTAAAAATATATATGCTGTAGATCTCAATAAAAACTAACAACGGATTTGGTTCTAACAAGATACAGTCAGCAATTTTTGAGATATAGCGACCGCAGAGATAACTTTGTTCTTCATACAAACTCTATCGAAAACAAAGTGAATTTTTTTGGTAGCGAAAAATTAAAGTTATAAAATACTCTACTGTTACGGAACCCTACGAGTGCGAGTCTGACTTGCACTTAGCCAGTTTTTTTACTATATAAGGTAACAGGACAAGCACGACCCTTGCCTGATGGTAAGCAATGACGTCTACCTATAATAGGTATATCTATATATCTATATATATAGGTATATGTATAATCTTTAGATAATAATTATCTACAGATACAGCGGCATACAAAATTCTGGACTGCCAGAATTTTGCATGTCACTGCACTGTGCCTGTTACCTTGAGACATAAAGATGTTGAGTCTCACATGCCCTGTAATTTCACTGGACACCTTGCCATTTCAACCGAAAAACATTTCTATTTCGTGGCTGAAAATTAACGACCATTAATTATTTAACGAATATCAGGAGAAGCTTTGCGTTTCTGAGTTTTAAGGGCAGTTTCATAGGTTTCTGACAAAGTAACAGATAGTTATCTGACAGATGACATGGAGTCATCTGAATTCCAAAAAATAAAAAAAGTTGAAAATTAAAGGGTGTCCCCATACATACATAGTTTACGCCATGTAAGGTAGACCTCTGAGTTATATGAGCGCTAATACAATTTAGAGGTCTAGCTTAATTGGCTGATACGGAAGCCTCGGTGGGCGAGTTCAACTCGACTTAGAAGGTTTTATTTTTATGTATGTTCACCAATTACTGGAAGACGCCTGAACCGATTGATTTAAATATTATTTTTTGTTGTTTTTTTTCGAAAGGGTATTACTTCCCAGGTGGTTTCATTTAAGTTAAGGCGGCAATAGCCCAATGGATAGGGTGTCGGACTGGCGATCGAGAGGTCATGAGTTCGATTCCTACTACACCCATTGCACTATTGACGTGAACCCACTCCAGACACAAGCATATTTAGCTTAGTTGGAGGGGTTAACAAGAATATTAGTAATGTGCAACCCACATTACGAGTAATCTTTAGTTGAAAAAAATAAATCTCAAATCTCAATTTCATCGCGATATATTCAGCATTTCCAGAGATATGAAGATAAACACCTCAAAAATAGTAAAAAAAAAAGACTAGCGTGACGTTTGAAGACGGTTCTCTTATGCCCGTTTGCACTAAACTTAAGAATCGCCTAAGAATTCAAAATATCTCAAATAAAGCAACATCAGGAATCAAAATCTCAAAATATATCTTCCAGATAGGCTAATGATCCTATAATTATTTATATTTTGAGATTTTTGTAGCCGGATTTGTTTATTTTGTGATATTTTGATAAGCTAAGGCGATTCTTAAGTTTAGTGCAAACGGGCATTAGTCTTTTAAACGATCTTAAATTATTGGTAGCACAAGTCAAACGGAACATTAATAAAATGCTTGCACCCCACCTTATAACACAATATTAAACTTTAACGGTGGTACTTCATTACACCACTGGCCAGTAGACAATTTCACGGTGATCGGTTACAGGTGCCACCGGTGGCCCATAACGTGTTGATGTGTTTTTTGTATCGAAATTACTGATTGGTTTTTAAATTGAGTGATTTTGATACGTTGCGTAAGTGGTTGTAAAATGAATGGGTGTTAAATTGGGGAGGGAGTTGGGAAGTGTGTTTTTATGTTGTTTTTTTTTTAACCGACTTCAAAAAAAGGAGGAGGTTTCTCAATTCGACCGTATATTTTTTTTTTTTTTTTTTATGTTTGTTCGCGGATAACTTCGTCGTTTATGAACCGATTTCGATTATTCTTTTTTTGTTCGAAAGGAAATATCCCAAGTGTGGTACCATAGTAATTTTATTGAGGTATGATAAGTATCTCCAGAGATATTGAGATAAACATCTCCAAATTGGTACTAAAAATGAATAGCGCGGCATTGAAGTCGGTTGTTTTTTAGTTTTTAAACGATATTATTAGTATTTGACGCAGCTTACGTGACAACGCGTTTTATTGTGAGAAAAATAATTACCTATATGTTTTATAATATTTTTTTTATATCATACAGGCTGGCTAGCGATTGACCACTATCTCACTTGTTGGAAAGTGATAATGCGGTCGAAGATGGTAAGCATGTCCTCCTATTGTACTAATTTTCGTGCAATTAAGAATTTACAAACAAAAAAACAAATCATAACTCACAGTCTTAACTTAAACCTCTGGTGCTCATAAATGGACCTTTGAATATATATTGTTTTAAGCTCACTAGCAATGTACTGTGTACACCAGGTACCGGTGGGGTTATGACAATATTAATAATTGATAATTTAAATTAGTTAAATATGTCGCTTTAAATATAAACAATAAAATGCATAAACTTGGTGATATAGATATAAATAACTGCAGGCGCAGTGCAGTAATGTAAAATTCTGGCAGTTCAGAATTTTGCATGCCGCTGTATCTGTTATAGGTAGACGTCATCGCTTACCACCAGGCGAGCGTCGTGCTTGTCCTGTTACCTTAAACCATTTAAAAAAAATACCGGCCAAGTGCGTGTCTGGCCACGCGCAGTTTAGGGTTCCGTAGTAGCCCCTAATTCAATGCAAGTCTTTACCCTTTAAAAACAAGCAACTAGGTACTTTGTCTTTGTCACTTTAAAGGATTTATTCTAAGGATTTTGTATTTGGTACAAAATTATCCAACACCCAAGTTCAACGACTATTACTGCTGAAGTAATAAAGTTATCTTAACTGTTATAATTTTCCTTTAAAGTTCATGAAATGCCATGAATTTTCAAGCCAGCAGTTTAGCTTTTAGAGGGGGGTGGGGGGGGGGGGGTACGCCCTACTGGAACAAAAATGTGCACTTTAAAGTTTAATATTTCGTAAATGGAGCATTCAATCGAAAAATGGTATTAGCAACCCTTAAATCTTTTTAAAAGACCTATTCAACGATACCCCACACAATGGGGTAGACGATGAAAAAAAAATCAGCCCCACTTCTTATATAGGGGAGCTACCCTAAAAAATAATATTCTTCAAAATTTTATTTTAGCACTTTGTCGGCGTAGTTTATATACATACCCCTACATAATAACAGCTTTCTAGTATTAACGGTCTCTTAGCAAAACCTCGGACAGACAGACAGACAGACAGACGGACATGACGAAACTATAAGGGTTCCTTGTCAGGACTGCGAAACCCTAAAAAGCTTCTAAGATTTGACCCACACGAAGCATACATACTCACAGACTTATATACATACTAACATGGCAAAACAAATAGAAGCTTCTGATTAATTCATCATCATCATCTTAATCAGCCGGTATCAGTCCACTGCTGGACATAGGCCTCTCCCAAGTCATGCCACTGAGCCTAATCTTCGGCTCTTTGTTTCCAGTCACTGCCCACCGCTTTGCGAATGTCGTCGCTCCACCTGGCCACAGAGCGTCCTACGCTACGTTTGCCGATTCGAGGTCTCCACTCTAGAACCAGTCTACCCCAACGGTTATCGGTCCTACGGCAGATATGACCAGCCCACTGCCACTTCAGTTTGCTAATCCGTTGAGCTATGTTGATCACTTTAGTTGTCTGGCGAATAAGTTCATTCCGGATTCAAGACTGATTAAAGACTTTTGTCTTTAGGCACTTTGGTATATGCGACGAGAAGACTCGACGGAGTTTTCCAAAAGCTGCCCAGCCCAGCTGAATTATTTTCTGAATAACTATTGCCTGTTTAGTATCGTATTGACTTTATTTCATTTGTACTTTTAGAAAATATTTTCTTTCTCTACACTTTTCTCTGCAACACATCTTTCTCATGATTATAAAACCTTTTACCCGAATATTTTTCAAAAATAAATCGGTGATACCGCAGTTTGGGTATTTAAAGGTGCGTCCAGACTATGCAACATATTATATAACTTGTATTTTACAAAACTTCCACATTATGTAACCTTGTTATCCAACATTTAAACATAAAACAATACTGTACACATTAGAAAAACAATACCATATAATAATGTTATTTAACAATTCAACAGAGCTAATGTGTACATGTGACTAATATAACATTGTTGTACATATTAACATCTTGTTATTATAACATGTTTTATAACATTCCGAGTCCACACTATCTGAAACATGTTAAATAACAATGTTGTATAACCTGTTATGTTAATCGTCTGTAGGCACCTTTAGCGCTATAGCCCGCGACTTCAGCCGAATTATGCCATTTTGTAGAGGTAAGCCTTATAATGGTCGGCCCTAATAAGAAAATATCTCGAATTATCTCATTTTAGTTTGTTTACCGTAATAGGGTGAACATTTGGGAAAACTCGTTTGGGTATTTTTAACTTCGAATTACTTTTTATAGTCGTTCGTTGTGATAAACGACATAACTTAACGTTTAAATTTCTTTAATATTATGAAAATATTGAGAAATCTATTATGTTTTTAACAGACTTCACAAAAAAGGAGGAGGTTCTCAATTCGTCGGAATCTTTTTTTAAATTTATTTTTTATTTTTATGTATGTTCACAGATTTCTCGAAGATGCCTGAACCGATTTGGAAATTTTTTTTATGATTCAAAGGGTACCCTTCACAGTTGGTCCCATTTAAATTTTAACGAAATCGGCCGAGCCGTTTTTAGTTTATCAACATTTGTATTACTATGCATTTACTTATCTCGACGATGTACTACTTACGAGTACCTACTAACTACTGGCACAGATTATATAATAGTTACTTCGTCTACTGGCTTCTTTGTCTAGCGCGACGTTTGAAGTCGGTTCTTTTTTAGGGTTCCGTACCCAAAGGGTAAAACGGGACCCTATTACTAAGACTCCGCTGTCCGTCTGTCTGTCTGTCTGTCTGTCTGTCTGTCACCAGGCTATAGCTCATTAACAGTGGTAGTTAGACAGTTGACATTTTCACAGATGGTGTATTTCTGTTGCCGCTAGAACAACAAATACTAAAAACAAAATAAAGTTAAAAATTAAAGGAGGTCCCCATACAAAAAACGTATTTTTAAACGCCATCTATCTAATTAGTTTCGGCAAAATGACATAGATGGCGCTAGTAAACGAGCCCCGTCTTTCTAGATCGCGACCAAACCAAATATTCTTGGTAATATCAATTAATCAAATATATGAGGTTGAAACTCTGTTATGTTTCGTATTGTACGGAACCCTCCCTAAGTGTGCGATAAGAGACGCGATGCTGACTCGCACTTGGCCAGTTTTATTTAAACGATCTCAAATTATTGTTATAATTATTTAGGTGTTTTTTTTTTTCAAACCTTACTAGGCAAAGTGGGTTGCGGATCACTAGTATTCTTGTTAACCCCTTTAACTAAGCTAAATATGCTCGCGTCTGAAGTGGGTTCACGTCAATAGTGCAATGGATGGGGATCGAACTCACAACCTCTCGATCGCCAGTCCGAAACCATATTTATTGGGCTATTTAATTGCCGCTTTATTTTTAGATGTGTGTCATAACTCTAAATCCAAAATTGGTTATGGCCACAGAACAGCGTGCTAGGTAGTAATTCTACTATTCTATGATTTTAGGGTGTTTAGATATTTTTAGGAAATATATTAAAGACACAGAACATGAAATACCAGTACAGTTTAATTGATTAAAATGCAATCCATTAGTTTCGTCGTATTGATAGGATCGCGCTCAGTGGCGTGACTTGGGAGAGGCCGATGTCCAGCAGTGGACTGATACCGGCTGATTATGATGATGATGATGATGATAGGATCGTACTGTTGCTGAGTTTGTTACGGCGCCTGGGCATGTTTCCCAGAAGACGCCGGTTCGAGTCCCGTCAGTGCGATGAAATTTTAGAAGTGTGTAACAATGAACCTATTTTCTGTTCTGTGGTTAAAAATAATTTTAATTATCAATTACGCATTTTCTTAAATAATAATAATAATTTAAAAAAGAATAAATAAAGTGAATAATAATAATAATAAGTCATTTATTTCAGAAGCTAAAGTTCCATAATTTTTGTTAGTAAACACACCAATAAATTAAAATCTAAAGAAACTATGTTAGTACACAAAACAATTGGCAAATACACTACCTTAAAAAATTTGTCACTGAGTCACTAATTTTGCCAGTGGTTTAAGCTGGCTAGACCAATGACGCATGAAGTCTGAGCTTAGATCCTCTACAACACCAGCCAAGAGTGTATTAGAACTCCCACGTATGCGGCTCATCAGGGATGCAGTCCTTTTACGCATAATAACATAATCGTCAGTACGTGCTTCTGCAAACATCCCTGATGCACTACAGTATCGTGGTACTCCCATCAACATCCTAAGGCCGTTATTGTTTTGGATGCGCAGAGCGTTCTAAGATCGTTGCGTGTATTTGACCCACAGACAGCACGTATAAAACGATTGGCAGTAAGCCCTGAAAAGAGTAAATTTATTTTCTTTGGAAAAACTGCTCACATTTTTTTGACAGGTGAAATGTGCTCAAAAGTATAGTATACGGACAGTATCTTAAGGATAGCTGTATCCGGACAGTATCCTCAGTATCAGTATAATGTGATACAGTAAAAAAAAAACATACAGACGAATTGAGAACCTCCTCCTCTTTTGTGAAGTCGGTTAAAAACCAATTCCATCTCTAAAAATCCTAGTTCTATTTTGTAAAATTAACCTTATGAATACCTAAAAATAAATTCCTTCGATCAGGCGATACTGCCTCACAGATAGCTAATATTATAATGACAAAAATAGCTTCCATGAATATCGATATCATAATAGCCCTGAGCCGTCCACTCAACGCCATGGTCGGGCCCAATGAGCCGTGTAATACACCCATTAGACGACACGATAGCTGTTTTTGGATGGATAATATAATATTAGACCCTGAATCAAGTTATATTGTTGTCATTGGGAGATAGATAAGTTTGTAATATAAATTTTATATAAATTAACGAATAATTTAATATTAAACCTAAATATATCTATGTATCTTTAATTTATATATTATACATGAATATATACATAATATCCATATATATAAAACATATACACATTATAAAATTGATAAATAACGAACCTACCTATAAGAAAGCATACAATTTATCGGTCATTTAAAATTATATTAGAAGGATTATTAGTAATATTAGGTTAGGGAAATAGTATATTTCATTACAAGTGCGGAAAGGCTGTCATTGCAAATAGTTCCGACAGATGTCTACCCAAGCCGAGGCGCAGCCGAAGGCGAGGGTTGACTGTCGGAACAAGTTGCAATGACGGTTCCGCACGTGTACTGAACGACTATTTTTAATACAGTTGCGAAAAAATGAAGCAATTTAATAAAATAATAAAAACACAATAAACTCAACTAAATTAACATTTATTTCTTGGAAAAGTTATAATTCACATATACATTGAAATTGGTACAGTTTTTTATACTAACTGGGGAATGAGTTTTAATAAAGCGTTTAATTTTGGGTATTCACTTATATCCACGTTGTTCCTTATTTTCAGCATATTTTTTATCATCGAAAACCTCGACCATAACGTAGAAGGTTTTAATTTTGCTGAGAGTTCGGAGAAGTATGCCAACATAACATTTTCTGAAAAACTATTTGCTTTTTTCTCTTCTCTCCACGCAATAAATTCGTCGTATGTAGATATGTAGCGACTTCTTGACTTTTCCGGTAAAATGTTCTCCGAAGCATTTTGTGCAATTATACTAAGTTCCGGTGGTGTTAATTCAAATAATCATAATAATCATTTAATTCAAAAATTTAACAATATCCTTAATACTAAAACACATGGTCAACCTATCATTCACATAAATTCAAACAATATTATAAAGAGGCATTGTCGTGAATAATTACAGTGCAAAATAACACGTAATCAAAAGTATCCTATTACAACCTCGTCGCTCGCTTGGCGACCGATACCATAGCTGACATAATCGATGCACTAATGTTTATCATTACCCGACTACGACGACACAAAAGCCACTGTTGATTAATTTCCCACTATACGGTTACCTCCACTAAGTATCTGCTGATGAGATAACTTACTGGAGACAACTACTACATATGGTATATATATATAGATCGACGGAGGGTCCTTCCTATATTCTACTAATGCGTGTACCGCTTAGTGTACTAAGGATGGGGTCCTGACTGCACTGTGAGTTACTGGCACTGGCGTTCTATCAAATGAAACAACTATTCCCAATAAACAACTGTATTGTCATAAGATCAATTAGGTTAACTAAAAACCCCAAGCTAAAACAACTACACTCCTTGACCAGTGCGCAGTAACTGGCCGAGGTTCGATCGTCCATCTCTTTCATACACAATATTGCTGACATGCATCATTCACACTTACATGGTCCCTACAAAACTAGGGTCGATATTACTCATTTTGTGCAACAAACAACTAAACTCGCAAAGGAAATTTCTGAAAAATGGCGCCAACCGTAAAATATAAGCAGAGTTTTTTTTTTCACCCATTCTGGTAGGCAAAGGGAACTATGCTCATACAGCCAAGTCTTCAGTAGAATTTTTTTATTGATATGAAATGAAAATGAAATTTAATGAGATGAAATGAAATGAAACCTAACCTAACTCATTCCATCAAATCATTAAATCTGTTATTGAAACAAATTAGTAGCTTCTTTTTAGAAATATACGAATTTGCATGAATCATAAAAACTTTTTTGAATTTTTTTAGTAAAAACTCGAGTTCGGGAAAGGTAAAGAAAAAGCACGAGTGTGTAATAGCCCACATCCCGAACGCTATACGTTCCTACAATACGCCACTTTTTGAGCAACTGTATTAAAAAAGTCTTTTCGCATTATAGTAAGTATGAACTTGTAATAAAATCTCTTTGGCTATACTATTTGTATCTGGCTGGTTTTGGTATCATTAAAAGTTTAAATTTTAAAGAAGTAATAATTCCATATTCAAATTAGGAAAATGTGTGATTTTCTTTTGTTTTTCGTACTGTGAAGATGAGTGAATCTAATGAAGAAATTCAATACATTTTAAAATTTTACTACAAAAACGACATAGCTGAAGAACTGGGAATTGACCACAAAACAGTTTTGGCGCATTTGAAAAAAACTGGGTACACAAAAAAGGTCGATATTTGGGTACCTCAAAGACTGTGGTGAAACCCGGGTTAACTCGCAACAAGGTGATGCTGTGTGCTGGGATTGGAAGGGCATTATTTATTATGAGCTGTTACCACCAGGCAGGACCATCGATTCTGAACTCTACTGGGAACAACTGATGAGATTAAAGCAAGAAGTTGAGAGAAAGCGGCCAGAATTAATCAACAGAAGGGGTGTGGTTTTTCATCATGATAACGATAGACCTCACACATCTTTAGCCACTCAGCAATAATTAAGAGAGTTTGGCTGGGAAGTGATAATGCATCCGCCGTATAGTCCTGACCTTGCACCTTCAGATTTCTACCTGTTTTGGTCTCTTCAGAATTCTTTAGGCAGTATCAGATTAACATCACGAAAGGACTAGCAAAACTACTTGTCGCGGTTTTTTGATCAAAAGCCCCAACATTTCTATAGCAATGGGATCATGTCCCTACAATACAATACAATAACTCTTTATTGATTACCAAGAAGAAGAAAAAAAAAACTTAAAGTATAATAACAATATTCAGGTAATACAATCGGCGGTCTTATCGCTAAGAGCGATCTCTTCCAGACAACCTTAGGACGGACAGGAGTAGTATTAATAATAATGGACGGCGGTACACAATAAAAATAAAACATAAAATAAAAACGAATGCGTACTTTAGTACAATTTAGTTTTGTTTGCAATTGAAATTGTGTGAGTCTAAATACATACATACAAATTCTAATACATGTATAAAAATAAAAATATTCCAATATATATGGGTATAATAAGATAAAGATAAATAAATATATCGATAGCGTTTAGTTGATGGATGACAAGTAGTGATTCTTTACCATATCTTTAAATACTGGCAAAGATTTGGCACGTCTAATTCAAGGGCAGAGCATTCCATAAACGGATAGCGTAAACTGTGAAAGAATTGTCATAATACTGAGTGGAGTGAAGAGGTATTAGAAGTTGATAAGTTTCAGATGAGCGCAAGGACAGAGAATGAGAGAGGTATAGGAAGGTAAATCGTTCTTTGAGGTATAAAGGTGAGGAAGGAATGAAAAGGATAGTATATAGAAGATTCAGAATATGAGCATTCCGGCGAAGACGGATTGGTAACCATTTCAGCTTTTTTCTGAATTCTGAAACATGGTCATATTTTCTCAAACCGAAAATAAACCGTATACATAAGTTTTGTAAGCGTTCAAGCTTATTAAGCTGATCTTCTGTTAAATCTAGATATGAGGCATCAGCACAGTCTAGTATTGGAAGAAGAAGAGTTTGTGCAAGTGCAATTTTAGTGGTAGTTGGGAGAAAATTTCGCAACCTTCTGAGAGAAGAGGCAGACGCAAAGATCTTGCGGCTTATTTCGGTCACTTGAGGTAACCATGATAGGTGTTTGTCGATGAGTAGACCTAGGTTTTTTACTGTGTCCCTTATTTGAATAGAGTTGCCGTCAAACATTACCTGAGGCAGACGAAACCAATCGATTTTTGATATCATCCTTGAACTTCCGACAACTATGATTTTGGTTTTCGTTTGATTAATTTTAAGGCCATACGAACAGCTCCAGTCAGATATTCGCTGTAGGTCTTTATTTATGGTGTCTATAGCTGAATGCAGATTTTGTACAGATGAACGAGTATAAATTTGCAAGTCATCGGCATAAAGGTGGTAGGACGAAGAAAATTGTTTAGAAATTGAATTAATAAAAGTTGAGAAGAGAAGAGGAGAGAGAACGCCGCCTTGAGGCACGCCTGCAGTCGTGTTACACCATGATGAGAATGTCTCATCGATGCGCACACGCTGCCGGCGACCAAACAGGTAAGTGCGAAACCATTCGATAACTGTTGGAGATATGTTAAGGGAGCGTAGAAGGCCAAGAAGTATATAGAAATCTACGTTATTGAAAGCATTACTAAAATCGAGTAGTGACAGTAGTGTCACTTGTCCGTCTTCCATTCCCTGGCGAATGTCATCAGTTATTTTTACTAATGCTGTGACCGTACTGTGGCCTGGGCGGAAACCGGACTGAAAGGAGTTTAAAAGGTTATTGCGGATAAGGAAGGAAGTAAGCTGTTGATGTACAAGACGCTCAAGAACTACCTACCTCCCTACCTACAAGATGGCAAAAAGTTATCAAACAAAATGGTACCTACATACTTTAGTTAAATGTAAATAAACTATATTAAAAAATGTTTTAAATTTTCTTAAATAAAACTGGCCAAGTGCGAGTCAGCATCGCGTCTCTTATCGCACACTTAGGGAGGGTTCCGTACAATACGAAACATAACAGAGTTTCAACCTCATATATTTGATTAATTGATATTACCAAGAATATTTGGTTTGGTCGCGATCTAGAAAGACGGGGCTCGTTTACTAGCGCCATCTATGTCATTTTGACGATACTAATTAGATAGATGGCGTTTAAAACACGTTTATTGTACGGGGACCCCCTTTAATTTTTAACTTTATTTTGTTTTTAGTATTTGTTGTTCTAGCGGCAACAGAAATACACCATCTGTGAAAATTTCAACTGTCTAACTATCACGGTTAATGAGCTATAGCCTGGTGACAGACAGACAGACAGACGGACAGCGGAGTCTTAGTAATAGGGTCCCGTTTTACCCTTTGGGTACGGAACCCTAAAAATGCGAAGAAACTTTTTCCCCAACCTATTATTACGGAAACTAAAACTAAAAATATACGAATAAATTTTATTTGAAAGAGATACAAAATGTATGCAGAGAAAGAAAGTTGCGTGAAAACCGTTGCTAATGCCCCAAAACAGACTGGAAATGCGTAATAAAAATTGTCATAGTATGGCCATCAAAATATTCAATGACTTGCCAAATGAATTTCATGACATGACCAACAAATTCTATAATTGGCTAAGTGACAGATGTTTTTACTCTGTAGGTGACTTTTTTAAATACAAGCCATCAATATATTTGTACGACTGATATATCAGTCGAATATAGTGATACTAATGTATCATCAATCATCTACTAATGCTCCTATATTCTAACAAACAAATGATTCATTTAATTTAATTTCGCACCCAAATATGTATAAAAACCTTATTATGAAAAGTAAAGCATAATGTAAATAGTAATTACTTATCTAAAAATAATAAGGTAATCAATTTTTCCTTTAAAAATATTAAAATGCAGAGCGATATTTCTGTGCTATAATTATACTGTACCTATAATATGTTTGCCATACATATCATACCCACTTATTTCATAAAGGTTTTATAGCATAGTCTAAACTGTCTTTTATTAAACTTAACCCAAAATATTTACCTCTCACAACAATCCATGGTAAATTCATCCCCTGTTATTAAGCCGACACGTGGCTCACACACATATTAGTAATAACTACAAACAATATTATTAGACTGTTTGTTTACTTGCAATTATCGCAACAAACTTATGTGCTTTAGGGAATAATGTGTTAGGAGAAGTATTAGGTATCAGTTATTTCGCGAAAAATAATACCAGACTATTTCTTTTAAAATATGGGTCTGCCTCAGTGTATTGGGCGTTACGTATAATACCTTTACCCAAGACACTGAGCTCGATCTTCGGCTTAGTGGCGGGGGATATGCCCTAATCACCACGCTAGGCAGGCGATTGGCGATCGCAGGACGTAGCTCCTCGCACCGGTGACGCTGCTGCCCATCACCAGCCTGTAGTATTTAGCTACGCCATAATTTGAAATGGTCATACCGCTATTTGTCGGTCGCCAAAGCCCCGTTTGTTGGTCAGAAGGATGCACCACGGGCAGATGAGATTGGCTGAGAGCACTGAGGTGGTATTTGTGCTCCCTTACATCTCTAGAAATACCTTGAGGATCAGAGAATTCTATGCGTAGCGTATACCCTATTATTGACCACATTACCGCTGCATCATTATCAGCCAATTTCCGTCCACTGCTGAACATAGGTCTCTTCCATGGTTCGGCACTGAGCTCAATACTAATTACTTATTAAGTATTTGAATTTAAGTTGATTGGTTCATTATATATACCACCTATGGTAGGATCATGATATTATATCAAAGTTCCGCCTGAATTGCTACCAAGAAGTAACTTACCACCATCAAGGAGAAAATCAGCCGTCAGTTCTTCAAAGTTCTAGCATCATACAGCCCTTGAAAGTCAGAATATTCTAAGTCTCGCGTGTTTACCATCTTTGACCACATCATCGCTTACCACCAGGCGAGTTAGTGGTCAAACGCTAACCTATGAGATATAAAATAATTTAAGATCGTACAAAACGAAAAAACTGACTTTATATGCCGCGATAGTCAAAGTACTGCCTATTTATACTCATGTCATCTTAGTATACATATTTGCTTAATTTGTATATATCAATATCTTCGGAGATAATTGTCATAGCTCGATAAAATTTGAAAAGAATCAAACAAAATGAATAATCTCTCAAACAAAAAAATAATGTTTCAAATCGGTTAAGATTTGAGGGAGTTCTGACGTAACAAACATATAAATATATATATATATATATATATAATTGATAACTTCCTCCTATTTTGTAAATTTGGTTAAAAAGAACAAACTTCAAAACGATATAAATGCGATTCCACTAGAATAGAATAGAATAGAAAACACTTTATTGAACACCATAATAAAGAAACAGTACAATACAATAAATAAAAATAAAACAAGTGTAACAATAGGCGGTCTTATCGCTAAGAGCAATCTCTTCCAGACAACCTTCTGATGGAGAAACAATTAACGTGATACGGCGGTGTATGGTGATTTATCGAATTAAATATATAATATATAATACATAATAAGTAGGTATATGTATGTAAATACGATTTTAAAGGAAAATAAATAAATAGGTGTATATATGGAAATTGACTAAATGTAAAAAAAAAACAATACGTTTATGTAAATAAGTAAATTAGTGACAAATAAATACAAAAATGATTACTGTTTAGCAAGATAGTAAGTCTTAACGCGAAAAACTAGTTAAATGATATAACAAAACATACCTACCGACCTAAAGATCTTATGCTTAACCATAATTGATGATACTTACCCACCATAAAACATCAGTAAGCACAGGTACGTTACATTGTTGGCCGTTAGGAATGGCCATCTCGAAGATACACGGTCTCATTACTTAAAGTAAACGTAAGGTAAGTAAGTGGGTAAACCGACCCATTTAGGTAATGGGTAATACGTTGCTACCCGGCTACCTATTTAGATCTGCGTTACATTCAGTCAGTTCAGTTTACACCGAGATTCGACGCAATGCGACCACAGTTTTAAAATCATGTTGTAAAACAGTGATGAAATAACCGACTTCACATGCCGCGATAGTCAAAATAATGGCTATAATAGTTATAATCATATTGTCATCTAAGTATACAATTTTTTCACAGGCGTCATCGAGGCGTCACATATTATATTGGACAATACAATTGTATTGGAAATTATTACACAAAAAAGAAAGAAGAATAAGAAAGAAGAATAAGAAAGTAGAAGAAGAAGAAGAAAGAAGAAACAATCATACTTCATCAATTCATTCATTCAAAATTAATCATAGGAACCACGGATACTCTATCACCGTGTCCGGAGTCTATTCTCCGTGATAGGAACAATCATATTGTAAAAGTGTACCGCTTGTAGGTTCGCGCCGCGTACTTCTCAGCCAGGAACCGCGCCGTGCATTATCTCAATTAAATGTGTATAATTTGCGTACTTTGTAAATAAAGATCTATATTGTATTACACAGCTCCATCGCGCGATGCCGCCGAATGAAATGCGTATATCTCAATGAAATGCGTATATTTTTGTGTAGTTAATAAAGTTCTATAATTATTATACCACCATCTGCAAATATTGAGAAGCTACAGGTAATACCTAGTTTTGAAATATTTTAAACATAATTTGATAATATCTTTTATAATAATTATGATCGTACAAAACGAAATAACCGACTTCACATGCCGCGATAGTGGAAATATCCACTAGCCATAATCATGTCATCAAGGTATCAAATTTGTTTATATTGTTTGTTTATCTCCATATCTCCGCAGATTATTATATAAGAGAGATAAAATTGTCAATTTTGTGGGACTAAACGGGATGCATAATCTTTCTAACAAAAAAATAATAAT
The DNA here is from genome assembly GCA_954871355.1 of Cabera pusaria. Lineage (NCBI taxonomy): Eukaryota > Metazoa > Arthropoda > Insecta > Lepidoptera > Geometridae > Cabera > Cabera pusaria. The sequence goes on from OX940896.1 coordinate 2,584,494, forward strand.
AAAAAAACCTCAATACAATACAATACCTGAAAAAAAAACCTCCTTTTTGTGAAGTCTGTTAAAAAGTAATAGATGACAGTACTTTTTAATTCAAACGCTATCTATACAGTGTTTCGAGAAGCTCTTTACCTACGTTTTATAATACCAAGTTTAAATATAAAATAATAGATGGCGGTAGCTGTTTTGTCTAAAAGTGCCATCTGTGCAGTATATTCTGAAACTGTCTACCACTTTACGTGTGGACTTTACTAGCTTAGCTTACAAAGTTACTATTACGTTGCTCATAAATATTAGTAGATGGCGCTGTAACAAATAGAAAATTATTTCAAGAACATAATACTTTATTACTACGCTAAATAAAGAATGTACATAATGTAATGCATTGTTTTGGTGGTATAAAAGTTATCATTATTACCATTACCAAATACACATTAAGTTTACGAGTACCGTGTTTACATTATTACCTTTTCTAAAAATGTTATTGGTTGAATGGTTTACTCTAACGGATAAAAGTAAAAACCAAATGTTATGTTTAACTAGCTGCGCCCCGCGGCTTTGCCCGCGTTAAACACTTAAAATGTTGTTTTCGTGTATCCCTATTTTTTTTATCTAAAATAAAAGTAGACTACTTTACTCCTCTCTACATCAGCTACCTGCCAGTGACAGCACATGAGTAAAAAAAAGGAATATCCTTTTTTAGTCATGTGGTGCCAGTCCCGTTAAAATCCAAGTTAAAGTCCAGTTCAGCCAGTACAGATATAGAGCCGGAAAAAACAGACAGAATACCTTTTAAAAATGGATTTTTCTATACAAGTATGTACCATATTCATTTTCATTATGCATTTAGTGAAAAGCTGTTAAGGGGGTACGATTTCCATACAAAACTATAATGCACAAATATGAGTCAACGGAGCAAAAATATGCACTGAAATCACAGTTTTTGGTCTTGTATAAGTTTCAACATGTCGGAAATTATATTTATCTACATGATTTATATGAACAATATAAACATATTACTCAATCAATTTTTTTTTGGTTTAACTCGAATAATACTATTATTAAAAATAATTTCATCTCAATCAATCAAATAATGTAGGTAAATACATTTCCCGACCCTTAAATATTTATAAAAGACCAATAAATGTGATTTCAGTGTAAGTTTTCCCTCCATTTACTTATATTTGTGCATTATACTTTTGTGTGGAAATCGTACCACCTTAATTTGGAATTACAAACATATACATACTTCAATTTTATTTATCTGTACGAATAGATGACTAATATAATAATCAAAATAAAAATTAAAGATAACAAGATAATATCGTTTAAAAACTAAAAAAGAACCGACTTCAATGCCGCGCTATTCATTTTTAACCGACTTCAAAAAAAGGAGAAGGTTTCTCAATTCGACCGTATATATTTTTTTTTTTTTTTTTTATGTTTGTTCGCGGATAACTTCGTCGTTTATGAACCGATTTCGATTATTCTTTTTTTGTTCGAAAGGAGATATCCCAAGTGTGGTACCATGGTAATTTTATCGAGGTATGATAAGTATCTCCAGAGATATTGAGATAAACATCTAAAAATTGGTACTGAAAATGAATAGCGCGGCATTGAAGTCGGTTGTTTTTTAGTTTTTAAACGATATTATTATCAGTACCAATTTTGAGATGTTTATCTCAATATCTCTGGAGATACTTATCAGACCTCAATAAAATTACCATGGTACCACACTTGGGATATCTCCTTTCGAACAAAAAAAGAATAATCAAAATCAGTTCATAAATGACAAAGTTATCCGCGAACAAACATAAAAAAAAAATAAAAAAATATGCGGTCGAATTGAGAAACATCCGCCTTTTTTTGAAGTCGGTTAAAAACGGAATTTAGCTCGCTTTCTGCTGGAAGAGTTCTACTATAAAACTACAGCTAAGTACTAGATTATACACATAGACCTACAACAAAATGTACTGACTGATTTTTAAATTATGTTTATATGGAATATCAACAATATTAACGGATATTCCGATCGAGTACTATAAATAATATAGATAGATATATAGAAAATACTCTGCATTCCTGTCAGGGGATATGATAGATATGCCACGAGTGGCGAGAACTCGTCAACCACTATTGTCTACCAAGGCACTAAGTGCTACTAAGCCATTATTATCGTGCAGACAAGTGTCAGAACTGCACTCTGATTTCCACTAGAGCACTGAGTATAAAGCAGGTACCTCCGCTTTGAGGCGACAAGTACGGATTGCACCGTTTAGCGGTTCTTATCTCGATTTTGTGGGAGGCTGGGAGGAGCTTTTAGGTTTTGGTTCAGACTGTAATGATTTCCTACTAGCGACCCGTCATGGCTTTGCCCTGGAAGAGCATAGGTATAAGCCTGCATTAGTGTTTGCGTCAGTTTGTTACGTCGTCGAGTATGAATTAACAACTTCAAAAATAATTGTCGTATTTCAACCAATTTACACCAAAACCTAAACGAATTATACACATAAACCTTCCTAATGAATCATTCTGTCTACCTATTGGTGAAAACTGCATGAAAATCCGTTCAGTAGTTCTTGAGTTTATGGTGAACAGACAAACGCGGCGGGGGACTTTGTTTTATAAATCGAGTGATATAAAGAACGAACTCCTGGGTAGGTACCTATTCAAAATGAACATATTTGTTATTTATGTTCTTAGGTAAAAGAAAAGGCTCGCTTGATGTTCAAAAAATTATAACGATTTTCCGCCTGACTTGCTACCAAAAAGTAGCTTACAACCAACAATAAAAAATAAGTTCAAAAACTAAAACCCGACTACTGAAAGATGACACTCTAAAAAGTATGAAACATGAAAATATTCTCACCTGAGATCGCTATGTACAAACTATTCAATATGTATCGTGTATTATATAAACAACTTACTTTTAATAAATATTTTATTGAATTTCATAAATATTCTTAGTGGTGCACAGTGGATACCCGTGGTCGTATGCTACTTTGCAGAGTGTACTGTTTTGTTAAGGTTACACAGCCACGACGGACGGACATACGACCACAGCTATCCTCTGAGCACCACTAAGAACATTTATGAAATAAAATAAAATATTTATTAAAAGTAAGTTGTTTATATAATACACGATACATATTGAATAGTTTGTACATAGCGATCTCAGGTGAGAATATTTTCATGTTTTATACTTTTTAGAGTGTGATCTTTCAGTAGTCGGGTTTTAGTTTTTGAACTTATTTTTTATTTAAAGCGTTTTTGGGTTTTTCCATAATTGTATACATGTCAATATACTTACATAAATACACAGCGATCAACAAAAACATAACCCTCCCAACTGCTTCTTTGCGACGCCGTGGGGTAAAAATTAGTTTTCTGGACTTCGGCGGGATATATCTCGCCAACGCTACGCCCCACAAAATATGATAAACGAAACCCTATCTTCATTTTAAAATCCCTATTCAACGATACCACACACGATGGGGTGTGGTGAAATTTTTTTTTAGTTCTGGTCTTCGTAGAGAGAGATCTGGAGAGCGCCACATTCAATTTGTTGTGACGTCACATAGCTTATAACCAGCAAACAAATAAGACGCATCCAACGACACCTCATTTGTCAAATTATGATAAGTAGTTTAGAAGTTATGAGGGAACGATGAACATACATACAAACATACATACATACATACATACATACATACATACTTACATACATACATACCCACATACCGGTCAAAAATATAACCCTCCTTTTTGCTTCGCTGTAGTCGGGTAAAAAGAAAATCTCCCGCCATAAACTTACGGTGTTCTGTCAGCACACAGCCCTTGAGAGTCAGAGTATTCTAAGCCTAGCGTGTTCACCATCTTCGACCACATCGTCGCTTACCACCAGGCGAGGTAGTGGTCAAATACCAGCGGCTAGCCTATAAGATACATAAAAAAGATATCGTTTACCTTCAGTCGATCTTCATGCTTGACCCGCTACCATCATAAAAAAAAAATCAACATGAGCTTTTATTAAAGAAAATTCATCCAGACAATCTATGGGTGTCGTAAGAAGTCTCTATTCAAATTTACAGCTCTTTCAGTTTGTTTTCCATTTCATTAAAAAAAATAAGGAGTAAAAAGTCTAGGAGCAAGCGCCCGTTTACCACGAAGCAATCAGCATCCCTTTTACACAACCCCCCTGGAGGGGAGAGGGGTGGAAAGCATTTCTTCGTCGCCTTGAACATCTGCCAGCGTTTGATTTGTACTATTTGTTGTATACTATTGGTTATACGTTTTTAACCGACTTTGAAAAAAGAAAGAGGTTCTGTATTTGTCGGAATTTTTAATTATTTATGTATCTATGTTCCTCGATTACTCAAAAAGTCTAAACCGATTTAGAAAATTATTTTTTTTATTTGAAAGGTTATACTTCCTATGTCCCATTTCAATTTCAGAGAAAATTTCAGTAATTCCAGAGATATGGAGATAAACACCTTAAATGCGTATGATTACTTGTTCTGTGCTAACACGGTGCATTTGAAGTTGGTTTTTCTAGTTTTTTAAACGATCTCAAATTATTGTTTCCGATCCGCTTTCTGTGTGGCCCAATATGTATAATCTGAATAGCTAGAATAAAAATATATACGGTCGAATTGAGAAACCTCCTTCTTTTTTGAAGTCGGTTAAAAACCGGCCAAGTCCGAGTCGAACTCGCGCACTTAGGGTTCCGTACCATTATCTATAAAAACAGCAAAAAAATCATGTCTGTTGTTTGGGAGATTTTTATTTCCTTTTAGACAAGTACTTGACTATTATCTTACTGATGTTGTTGGTAAGTGACGATGCCGATCTAAGGCTATATTGCTCGTTGAATATGGAAAACGAAAGTTAAACGACATTCAAAATTAGTCAAATTTATACATATTTTTTTCTCCATCCAAAAGTTCACTGGAAGAAATCGCTTTTAACGTTAAACCTCCACCCACTTTACTGTAGGTTTATTTGTTCACTGTTTCTTAAGTTAGTTTTAATAGGTGCACAATTAATAATTTTGAACTGTGTACTGTATTGTATTGTACATATTGTAGTAAAAAATTGACTACTCAATGATAACATTCTGACAACAAGGAATGTTTCACTGTATCTGTACTATTACAGATACTATTATAGATAGGAAGACGTCATCGCTTACCATCAGGCGAGACTCGTGCTTGTCCTGTTACGTTACACGATAGCATAAAAAAAGCTAATTTTAAAAGCGTGTTGAATTATCCGCAAACAGTCAATCAATGACCAATCATGTTTTTCTAACACCATCTAAATAAATTTGGAACCTTAGGTATCCATTAAGCACAAAACAAAGAGGGTTTGATTAACAAAACGAATACAATATTGGAAAACGATTTCTGTTTTAATTCCCTACGTAAAAACTGGGCAGGTATTTGTACCGGGAAAACGGGAGATGTACGGCAAAATAGGGAGATACGAGTTTGCATTGCGCAAATGTATTAGATGTGGTCGCTGTCCATTGGTAACAGAAGTATTTTTTTTTTATTGTTTCGCTACTTATTTATATTCTTCCAACATGGGTAGGAGTTCTTTTTGAGCGGGTTTTAATACAAATCTATGTTGTAATTGACTTCATTAAGCTTTCATGCATATCCATTATTATAATGCAAGGTGTAACATAAGGGTGTAGTAATATTTAAACTGTGTATACCTAGCCTGATGTATAATCTACCTGCAAAGTCTCGCTTTCCTCAGCAGCATGGATCCAGAGTTATGACAAGTTAAACTTTTCTAAAAACTTCGCTATTTATAACCCTAATGTCAGCTGATTAGCAGACGTAAACGCACAGAATAAATAAAAGTACAAGTAGTAAACTTATGCATTGACTAAAATTATTTAAAATAAAATTGATTATTTAAGTCAAAGGAACCGACAAGCCATAAAAATATTTTTTTGTGAATGCCGCTCGCCAATTGGGTACGGAAACCATCACTTCCTTGAAATACCGCGGGCCAATCGAATACGAGCGCCATGTCCTTGAAATACAGCCAGCCAATAGCAATACAAAAGAGAGGAATAAAAGAAAAATGGCGGCGACCAGTGGCGAAAGAACAGTTAGGGTTGTCCAAAATATTGCGAAAAATTATTTTTTAAACTTTGTATGGTGAAATAAAGATACGAAAGTTTGAAGTTTGATATTTAGGTATATGATTCGTGACATGCTATAGCATGTCATATGCTATAGGGTGTAGTAATATTGAAAGGTGTGTATGTATACATACACACCTTTCAATATTACTACACCCTTATGTTACACCTTGTATACATTTTTGTTACTGTTTTTTTTATTGTGTGCGTTAGTGTGTGTTCGTTCGTGTACGTGTGTATGTATTCCAGATTATTTTCTTTTTTGTTTCCTTGTCTTCTTTGTTTTCTTTTTTTTCTTGTTTCAATTTATTACAATAAAATCAATTTAATACGTCAATCATATCAATTTAACACAAGTGTCGAAGTAGTATTATTATCTGTTTTATGGTGTTGAATCAAAGATTGATTTTATGGACCAAACTTAGAGATGAGTTGTGTTAAGTAGGTCCTTACAATAAAGGTCCTGTAAGTCATAATAATTAGGCACTCTGAAAGAATTAAGGTAAAAGTAATTAATTGTATCTGGAGAAAGATAAAAAAATCTAAGATTTAAAAGAAACTTACTTTTAGCGGATGATTTTTACATACTTGATATACATTATAATAAAATTAATTTAAAAAATATAATTGACACATTAGCGGCGTCATTATCTCACATATGCGGGACCTCACGAGCAGCAGGTGCGGCAGCGGATGCGGCAGAAACCCTCAAACGGAGGAAATATGCTGCCATTGGTGATGGCTACATTTTTCTTCCGTTTGGGGTCGAAACAATGGGTCCGTGGGGTCGAGATGCGCGAGGTTTTGTAAAGGAGCTGTCCAGACGATTAATAGACGTCACTCGTGACCAAAGAGCTGGCGCTTACCTCGGCCAACGGATTAGCCTAGCAATTCAACGAGGTAACGTCGCCAGCTTTTTGGGAACGTTACCGGCAGACAGCTGCGACATAGGTTCTGTTTTTTATTTATAACATTTTACGTATTTATATCAGTTTAAATAGTTTTTATCTTAATTTAGTTTTAAGTTGTATATATATGAACTATTTATAAATATTGTTTAATATGGAAATAAAAGATCTATATTCTTTACTGTAGATTGTGGGAGGTACAAATAAACATTTGCAAATTTTAAATACTTTTAAAAACAATGTCAAGTAGCCAGTTTTTGAGCTATTTGATCGCAAGAACCAATCCGATTATTTTGAATTGGAATGTCATAAGTTTCAGATCGGAACATTGTGAATTGCAAATATCCGAATCAAATGAAAAACTTTTTTCGAATCCGAATTTGTTTTCGAATGGTTTTGAAAATTCCTATTTTTTCTATCCAGTGCACGTTTACCTTAACCCAATTCTACCGTGCCTATTGGGACGCTTAACGTAACAAATTGTGTAGACATTTTGATTGTTTTTCCAGCTATTAAAATAAAATAAGTCTTGCTGAAAATTCGGCCAAGATATTGAAAATCAGTGACTGATTGAACTGTAATGAGTTTCTGATAAAGGAAGATTTACACTGGCAGTGAAGGAAAATTTAAATTATAATTTTCCTTTTTAGGCTTCCGTAGTCCTGACAAGGAACCTTTACAGTTTCGTCATGTCCGTCTGTCTGTCTGTCTGTCTGTCTGTCTGTCTGTCTGTCTGTCTGTCTGTCCGAGGTTTTGCTAAGAGACCGTTAATACAAGAAAGCTGTAATTTTGTGGGGGTATGTAAATAAATACGTCCCCCCCCCCTCTAAAAGCTAAACTGCTGGCTTGAAAAATCTGGAAAAATTCGTGATAATAGCGCATTTCATGAACTTAAAAGGAAAATTATAGCGGTTAAGATAACTTTATTAGTTTAGCAGTAATAGTCGTTGAACTTGGGTGTTGGATAATTTTGTACCAAATACAAAATCCTTAGAATAAATCCTTAAGTGACAAAGACGGAGTACCTAGTTGCTTGTTTATAACGGGTAAAGACTTTTGACATTGAATAACAGGCTACTACGGAACCCTACACTGCGCGTGGCGCGACATGCACATTGCATGTTATTATATTTTGGCAATTGATTATAATAATAGAATACTTTCTACATAGATAATATCGTTTAAAAACTAAAAAACAACCGACTTCAATGCCGCGCTATTCATTTTCAGTACCAATTTTAAGATGTTTATCTCAATATCTCTGGAGATACTTATCATACCTCGATAAAATTACCATGGTACTACACTTGGGATATTTCCTTTCGAACAAAAAAAGAATAATCGAAATCGGTTCATAAACGACGAAGTTATCCGCGAACAAACATTAAAAAAAAAAAAAAAAACGGTCGAATTGAGAAACCTCCTCCTTTTTTTGAAGTCGGTTAAAAAGTAAAATTGTTCTTCATACGTGTGACAATTTTAAGACCATATGCCGAACGTTTTGAATTTAGTGAAAATTGCGTTGAACGATTTCGATGTATAGATACACCGTCACAGGGCAAGCTAATATATAGTGGTAATGTAGTGGTAGGACCTCTGCTAGTCCGCCTGGGGCAGTACCAACACTTTGCCAATTAATTCAGCCGTAAATTAGGAATGTGTTTCGGTTGAAATGGCAAGGTGTCCAGTGAAATTACAGGGCATGTGAGAATCGACATCTGTATGTCTCAAGGAACAGGTGCAGTGCAAGACAGTGCCGCTGTATCTGTAATAGGTAGACGTCACCGCTTACCATCAGGCGAGCGTCGTGCTTGTCCTGTTACCTTTTACCATATTTTTTTTATGTCTTATAGGCTAGCGTTTGACTACTATCTCACCTGTTGGTAAGTGATGATGCGGTCGAAGATGGTAAGCACGCTAGGCCTAGAATGGGTACTGGCTTTCAAATAAATATAAATAATAATAAGATGCGCACTAAAAATAGCAAAGGATTTGATGTTTTTTTATACATTATAATTAAATACGCTAGTGTTTGTCCACTCTCTCATCTGTAAGGCTATTATGTAAGCTATCTCGAAAGTGGAATCCGCGGTGAGATTTGAATTCGTAATGGAATTTCGTATTATGAAATTCAACCGTATTACGATTGTATTACGATCTGTGTAGTACGTGTCTGTGTTTCCCAGTAACTATAACCCGGGGGTCTTCAAATCGCGAGTGAACAGGTATCTTCTAGGTAAGCGTGCTACATCGTCGATCGCATCGTCACTTAACATCAGGTGAGGTAGTGGTCAAACGCTTACTTATCCAGTATAAAAAAAAATAAAATTTCGTAGTACGAAATTCAAATCTTACCGCGGATTCCGCTTCCGAGATAGCTTACAGAATAGCCCCACTAGTGTTAAGCAATGATGTGGTAGCTGGTCGTAAACATGCTACGGCTAGAAACTCGCAAGGACTGTGTGCTGCCGGAGCTCCGTAAGGTTATGGTGACAGATTTTTCTACTTGATAGTAGTTATCTACTTTTAGATAGCAACTCAAGCGGAACATCGGTATAATATTCTCCTACCACCTGTGTGAAATGTTCCACTCTAGTTAGCCTTGAACCCAGAAGATACTTCACAGATTATTTGAACATAAAACTTGTCGAGTTTTTCGGTTCAAGCCCCTCCATTCCCCATTGGCCCTCAACGGGGCATTAACCCTAAACTTGCCAAAGTAGCAACATTACCTGAAACTTGTTCACGGTCCCGCATGATACTTCACTTTATATATAACTGTTAAGTATACACATGTTTGACTGAAGAAAGTTATGGAGGTAGTTTATACAACTACCGTACCATAGATATATATGTACAACCGCTGTCATTAAACGCGGACAAAGCCGCGGGACCCAGCTAGTTGATTTATAATATGAAGATTTTTTTAAGGATGGAACGGTTAGCTTATGGCTTTGCTTGGAACGAAATTTGAATATTTTTAACCGACTTCACAATAAAAAGATGAGGTTCTCAGTTCGCCTTTTTTATGTTTGTTATCTCATAACTCCGTAAGTTCTTAACCGGATTGGAATTTTTTTTTCGAGAGTTTATTCTGCCCGTTTGGTCCCTTTGTACATTTTTTGAAATCTGATAAGTATCTCCAGAGATATGGACATAAACACCTCCAACTTTAACTTTATACTGAAAATGGATAGCGTGGCATTTGAAGTTGGTTTTTTCGTTTTGTGAACGATCTTAAAATATTATAAAAAGTGATCAAAGTAATGTAGCGCAAAATTAGTAGTAACTAGGTACCTAATTATATTATCAGCACTTATACTTACTCGTATTCAATCTATTATTACTTATTTATATTATTATATACTATTATATATATTTTTATGAAGAATGTGTGACAGTTTACCACATCAATATATTATATCATTTTGTTGCAGGTTTCCAAAATGTCCGAAAATCCAATCAAGTGGATAAAGGCAGTAACTGCAGTAAGGCGTGAAAATTAGGATCCAACGAAACACTTCAGACTTTGTTCTAAACATTTTGATAAATCAATTTTGTACCTACTAGATTATCAATCAAGCTGGAACTGACACCGAGGAAACGGAAAAGAATAGAAGCTATTTTGATTTTAAAATTATCGTGAATTTGTAACATTATTATTGTTATATACCGGCTGTAATTCAAGTACCTTTAGTCGAATTTACTGATAAACATCGCGATCTCACCGCGTGACCTCACTCCCGAGGAAGAGCGACTGACTCGCTCGAAACCCAGGTCGAGAAAATTCGACTAATGGTACGTGAATTACAGCCGGTATATAACAATAAGAATAGAAGCTAGTGGAGTCAAGATAGAAAATCTTCCTGTAAGTCTTCCTATAATCTTCCTCTGCGAGCAATGAAAGATGATGAAACGGTTTTGAAAGTGTTTTAATCGAAAGTGTTATTAGCTCTGATTCATGAAAATCTGTTTAGCCGTTGTAAAACTATGAGCATTTTTCTAGTTGATGGCGCTATGAAATCAACTTTCATAGTGATTAATTCGAAATTCGGTATCCTTTTCTTCAACGACAAAGGACACTGAAGCATTGACATGATGCTGGGACATCTTCTGGAATCTGCTGAATACTCAACTCCTCGCCAACTTACAGGTGAGATGTAGGGTTTGCAGTACCGGTACTGAAATAGGATTTGTATTTCCCGGTACTGGAGTAGACCCAGAACCGGGAAATACCGGGAAATTCGATACTTTCGGTACTAGAAGAAAATGAATTGTTGTGCGTTGAATAAATTTAAATCACGAAATTACCCCAATGTAGTTCATAATAAGACTCAATAAAAGCCTTAACAGATCAGAAAAACAGTTCCTGACATATCAAAAACTCGAACTAAACTTTTAAATATTTTATTAATTAAATGTATCATATTATATTATATTATCATGTGAAGACAATAAAAATAAAATTATTTACTTATGGTAAAATGTTAGCGAAACATACGTAGCTGTTGATTGTTAATGAAAATACGTACACGAAATTAAAATCGTATCTAGTTTCACCGGTTCCTGATAATACTACTAGAAAATTTTAAACTTTCGCGATTTACACACATAATTATATTGTAATACGGGACTTATCGCGCTAAAAACATAATTTTATTTACCTCGACGTTTCGATCAAGTTGCATTGACCGTGGTCACGAGAAGACTGAAGTTGTGGGTATCAGCATTGTTTTTATTGAGAGTAGTTTGAAACTACCCTCATTTGATCTTGATCGGAGTTGCCATTGCGACACACAATAAATTATGTTTTTAGCGCGATAAGTCCCGTATTACAATATAATTAATACTACTAGAAGCTTCAAAAGTCAGAAAATGACAGATTTTTTAAAAACTTTTATACCGCGTTATGTGTCAGATAGCTATAGAATTCCCGGGGGCAAACCCTAGTGAGATGTCGTGTTCAGACTCATTGGAATATTTTTATTTTCATTATAGATTTTACATAGATCAGTCGGGGTGATTTCAAATTTTGAGTTTTGGAGAGTGGAGAGCGACGGCATACGCAATGCGGTGGGCAGTGATTGGAAAAAAAGATCTGAAAATCGGTCTCAGTGGCGCATCTTGGGAGAGGCCTACAGTCCAGCAGTGGACTGACACTGGCTGATGATGATGATGATACAATAGATCATACTATATTGACATCAAATTACTTTATATCGTTAGCATTTACAAAAAAATGAGCTAATTTTTCTGTAGTGGTAGGACTTCTGCTAGTCCGCCTGGGCCGACCACTTTGCCAATTAATTTTCATAGGAATGTTTTTCGGTTGAAATGGCAAGGTGTCCAGTGAAATTACGGGGCATGTGAAACTTAACATCTTTATGTCTCAAGGTAACAGACGCAGTGGAGTGACATGCAAAATTCTGGACTGCCAGAATTTTCCTGTATCGCTGTATCTGTAATAGGTTGACGTCATCGCTTACCATCAAGTGAGAGGCATGCTTGTCCTGTTACCTTTTACAATTAAAAATCTGATTAATGTTTACAAAGTAAGTATGGCCTAATTTGTGGTTTCACTGCATTTTTTTTTATTATTTGCGATGCGCGTAATTTTATATGATAATTTATCTAATACTATAAGAATCTTTGTCCTGACATACTGACTGCCTGACAGACAACGCACAGCCTAAACCGCTGGTCGTAGAGACTTGAAATTTAAAGAGTATATTTGTCTTAGTACGCAAGGGTGTGATAAGAAAGGATTTTTCAAAATTCACTCCGTTAGGGGGTGAAATGGAGGTTCAAAGTTTGTACGGATAAATAAGATCAGATAGTCTTTTCTATTCGAAACTTCATACAAGTGCTTCAGTAAAAAAAATATGTAAATACGTGTCACAGGCTATTTCAAAATTCCACCCCTAAAAGAGTGAAATAAGGTAACAAAGTCTGAAAACCAATATTGTTTCGGGTTGCGCTTAAATTTGGCATCCAGTTGTTTTAACATAAGTATCCGTTAAGAAAAGATTTTTCAAAATTCACTCTTTAAGGGGATGAAACGGGGGTTCAAAGTTTGGATAGTCATTTTATTCGACCTTCACGCAAACCGTACTTCTGTAAATAAATAAGTAAATACGAGTTTCAGGCTTTTTCAAAATGCCACCCTAAGAGGGTGAAGTGGGGTAACAAAGTCTGAAAATCAATATTGTTTCGGATTGCGCTGAAATTTAAAATGCAGTTGTTATGACGTAGGTTTCCGCTGAGAAAGCATTTTGTAAAAATTCCCCACGGATATAACTTATAATTTATAGTGAAAAAATATATATATATATAAAAACTTATAGATTTACGTAAGTACTTCTATAAATAAATAAGTAAATACGTGTTGCAAGATTTTTGCAACGGGTTGGTAAAAAAGTCTGACAGTCAATATGTTTTTTTGTGTTTTATAAATATGAATCCCTATTTCCCTTAGTCACGCAATAACTTGAAAACGGGTGAACCGATTTGGATTTTACTTCTTTGATGTCTTTTATGATAGAAAGGTTTCACAAAATAAAAGTTTTAAGTAAATAAAAGAAGTCTTTAACGCGACCGAAGCCGCGGGGCACTTCTAGTATTTTCATATAAATTATATACTGTAAAGGACAATTTTAATCTATGATATTGGGCCAAGATATTTAGCGTAATTATTCAAATAAGGATTAATACTGTATAGAAGAAAATAGCCTTGAAAGTTCTGTAACATTTTTTATTAAAAAATAAAGATTAAAATAGTTACTGTGAGTCTGTGCGATAGACATATGTTATCGCGGACTTTTTTGTAGGTCTTATTAAGTTGTACTACTCTTCGATACATACTTTCTTACATCTATTTCAGATTAATAATCTTTCGTAAAAAACGTGTTTTCTCGACCGTTTTATTGGCGACTTAAGTTGCAAAATAGGTCTTCACGAATATACCTATCTTTTAAACAGGATAATATATAGCCTATGTTCATTCTAAAAGACCATTAATATATTTATATATGAGAGAAAAAATAATTGTCCTGTAGTTTTTGAGCTAACTCAATACAAACATACATATTATCTCTTTATAATATTAGTATAGAAGTATAGATGCCTTGTAGCTCAAAATTGTAATATTTAATTGACGTATTGAAAACGCAAAAACATTTAAGATTTGTGTTATAGAAAAGCTAAGAAATCTATACCGCCAGATTTAAGGTTGCCTAATTACAGTTAAGTACTGTAGCATTTTTTAACAACAACTAATTTCCATAAGTTCAGTAAAGTAACTACGTATTTTATCACATTAATTGTTTTCTTTTTACATAAGTTTTAGTTTTCTACATTTTTCACTTTTTTATCGATATGTTCTACACTAGTGATCACTTCCCTACTCACGCACACTCTAGCAGTTCTAGACACTAACACAAACAGAAAATGGACATGCTGCCAAAGTTTTGACGCCATCCATTGTAATCCATCATCCTAGGTTGAAACTTAGTAACAGTCAGATCATACAGTCAGTCAGATAACGACATAGATAATGAGTACACCAAATAACAGTTTATATGAAAATATACTTCATGCATTAGAACGATTGATTCTTTCATTTTAAGCGTTATATCCCAAGTAGGAAGGAATTAAGAACCAAACAGCAACATTTTCAGCAACGTGGTTCTATAATTTAGTCTGAATTAATAAAATTGCCAAAGGAGTCTGGAAACATTTTCTATTTCGAGCGGACTTACAAAATATTTTAGTGGAGAGGTACTTAATTAGGGATTCTTTCAGTATTAGTTGAAGTAGACTGTAACGTACTGGTACAGGTCACTTACAGCGCAAGTGGTCGGCTTACGTACTCATATTGAGAATAGAGGTAGGATAGAGACTCCTAAATGCTAAAATGTTTACCACTGTAGAAATATTAAAGATTTTTTTTTCTAATAAAAAGTAGATATTTAAAAACTAGTGTTATTTTATGAAAAGAACTAGTGATCAATGTACGGTCAGTATTAACAAAGAAAGAAAACCAATAAAACATTAAATTAAAAAATCAAAAAACCCGACTGCGCAAAAAGTGAAGTGTTAAAAAACGAACTGAAAAGAAAAAAACAAGTAAGTCTAGTAGTTTAGACTTCTGTTTAGGGATATCAAAAAACTATACCATTTAAATTCTTTCTCGGTCGATACACTCATAAAATATGGAATATAGAGACATTAACAGTCGGGACACATTAATCCCTATTCGTTAAGCCATTAGTGTCCCGACTGTTAAAGTCTCTACATTTCATATAACAACGTATAATTTATTTACAATGGGGGATTTAACAACAAATACTAAAAACAAAATAAAGTTAAATATTAAAGGGGCTCTACATCACAGTGTGGTCTACATACAAGTAACGTGAATTTTTCGACGTTTTGTGCTCGAACTAATAATAGATAGAATAATAGAACGAATAATAGATAGAGACTTGAAATCTTCACAAAATATGTATAACTGTGACCGTTATTACTATTATGGAAAAAAGAACAAAAAACCGAAATGCGTGAAATAGATAGGGTATTATTGCTTTTCAAGCTTACTTACTTTACAGTTGTACTATTAAACGACTATACCAAAAGGAAGAGGTTGTTTGTTACCTCAGAACTCCATCAATTCTTAACCGATTTGGAAAATTCTTTTTTTGTTTGAGCTAATATTATACTTAGGTCTCATTGTAATTTTATTGAGATCTGATAAGTAACTTCAGAGATAAGCACCGCAAACTTGTTACTGATAGTTACTAACGCGGCATGTAAAATAGTTTTTTTTTCGATTTGTACGATCATAAATTATTTGTTATAAATATATTTTGAATCTCCATTTTAAGACCTTTAATTCGATACCCCACTCGATAGGTTTTGAAAAAAAAAATTTTTTTGAACCCCAAATTTTGGTGTCTGAAATCCGCCATTTTGAATTTTTCAATTTTTTATGTTTTCGTTGACACTCGCGCTAGCAATGCAAATCTATTGACGTGCCAATTATAAATATCGGCCCACGCGTTTGGTCTCTAGTGTGCCACAAAGGAACAAACACACATACATACATACATATATAGACTGATAAACACATTACCTCTCCTTTGCGTCGCGCAGTCGGGTAATAAATGAAATATAAATAGGTAGTCATCGTACATTATTTTACACTTATGAACATTTTTACGAGTATTTTTGTTTCAATTATTTCAGTGTAGTTGCTTACTTCAATGAAAGGTATTGTGGAAATTATCTTTGGTTTGAAAACAGAGTCAGTGCTGCCTAACTCCTATATCATAGAAAAGATAATAATACTACGTACCTATAGGTAAAACACTAAAAAACGAAGTACATGGATAAATATTTTTATACAATTCTTTTTTCCAAATATCTATTTCGATTTGAATTTCAATTTAGTTGATTTACTTGAAATGAATAAACATAATTGTTATAGGTTCTGCTTAAGAAAAGAAGTTATGAATATTGAAGAAAAGTCTTGTCAATATAAAAAAAAAATATTACGAAAACTTAGTTTCCATTCGTTATCATGGATATCGCAAAAGCCTTAATAATTTACGCTCGTACCATCTTTAGGGTAAAATATCGGGATATAAAAATAAACTGGCCAAGTGCAAGTCGGACTCGCACTCGTAGGGTTCCTAGCAAAAAATAATAATTAATAAACATTTTATTTCTTATAATGCAACGCCATCTAACGTCTAATATCTAAGTGAAAGTTAACACAAAGGTGTTAGGGATCGGCATTTAAATATAACACCATCTGTGGACGTTTACCTCAGCGTTCATAGATGGCGTTATATTGAAATTCTGAATAAAACACGTTTCTTGTATTGCGACCCCTATTATTTTTAACTTTATTCTGTTTTTAGTATTTGGTGTTATAGCGGCAACAGAAACACATCATCTGTGAAAATGTCAACTGTGTAACTATCACTGTTCATGAGATACAGCCTGGTGACAGACGGACAGGCAGACAGACAGACAGACGGACAGCGGAGTCTTAGTAATAGGGTCCCGTTTTACCCTTTGGGTACGGACCCCTAAAAGAAGATTGTGTCGACTCCACATGTTTCTGTTGTCCATGCTATAAGGCCGATATTAGAGTAGGTTTTAATAATGAGTTAGCGCGTCTAGACCCGTCTATGTGCACCTGCACACCATCAACTAAAATGATCGTGCAACTAAATTCCAGCACCCAAAAAATCAACCTTATAATAAAAACAAATAAGTCTATATTAGCTTAGTAAAGTTTTGAGCTCGGACTTCTTCGATAAACAATTTTGAGTCAAGTATATAATTAAGTTAAGTTTACATTAGAATGTTGGCGACAAAATTACAATGTTATTGGATTAAAACGTATATTGCTAAGTATGTAGGACGCAATTTCGTTTGCCACGTCTTACAACTGGTAGATATTTTGCTATGCGATTTTGAGCTTTGTTCTCAGGTAAATTTGGTGAAATTTGAATTTTGATGTAAGTTTTAAAGCTCGGTGATATTGTGTCGTTTT
This sequence comes from Cabera pusaria, assembly GCA_954871355.1. Lineage (NCBI taxonomy): Eukaryota > Metazoa > Arthropoda > Insecta > Lepidoptera > Geometridae > Cabera > Cabera pusaria. The sequence continues at coordinate 2,602,117 of OX940896.1, forward strand.
ATACGACTGCTTCCGAAAACGATTATGGTTTGAATAAGCAATTTTACGGGACAAGTTTATTTTAATAGGAGGTATGATTACGACTTCGGTTTAGTTTTGATATTTGTAGTGAATGCTAAATAAAGATAATCGTAGGCAAACTTCGCCTGTATTTGGCCTACACCCTCGAATATAATTGAATTGAAAATTATTATCCTTATCTGAATATTGGACCCTAATAGAATACAAATCGATTTAATGGAAGGTGCGAACTTTATCCCTTCGTAAAATTTAACTACACTGCTTCGTGGTTTTACCCGTTTTATTAATGCTTATGTCATTGAATCAATATATAAAGTACCTTACTTGCATTTATTCAGAGGACAAATATTGGGATAATTACGGGATAAATTGCTTGTAGTGGTAAGACATTTGCTAGTCCGCCTGGGGCGGTAACACCACTTGCCAATAAATGCAGCCATGAAATAGTTATGTTTTTCTTAGTTGTTACGCTCAGAAGGTATTTCAAGGTACCTACGACATTTTCTTTCGACACCCAAAAAAGAGGAGGTTTTCAATTCGTCTGTATGTTGTTTTTTTTTGTATCTATGTTACACGATTATTCCGTAATTTTTTTTAAATTTCTTATAAGCTAGCGTTTGACCACTATCTCACCTGTTGGGAAGTGATGATGCAGTCGAAGATAGTAAGCACGATAGGCCTAGAATGGGAACTGGCTCTCAAGGATAGCTGCCGGAACACATTAGATGTTTGGCGACAGATTTTGACAGAGCGGACCCTACCTGGCGTGTCCTACCACCATGCGCGGGTTGTTGGTTTTTTTAGGATGTTTTTCCTTCACCGAAAAATGTATGTGCGCTTTTCACCGTGGCCCCACTGTGAAAAGCGCACATAAATTTTTCTACAGAAAAATCTATTGGTGCACGGAGGGGAATGAGCTCAGAACCTCTGGCGTTAAAGCCGACCGTTCTCCCAATTACGCCACCGGGCCCTCATTGCGAACCGATTCGAATTATTCTTTTGATCGTTACATTTACGAGGTGGTCCCATTGTAATTTCATCGAGATCTGATAAGTATCTCGAGAGATATGCTGATAATCGTTTCAAACTTGCTACTGAAACTGACTCGCGGGACATAGAAGTCAGTTGTTTTAGTTTTTAATCAGCATCTCTCTGGAGATATGCTGATAATCGTTTCAAACTTGCTACTGAAACTGACTCGCGGGACATAGAAGTCGGTTGTTTTAGTTTTTAAACTATCTTAATTATGATACATCGATTCATTCCTATTGCATCAGAAAAGTAAAAGCCCACAACAGATTGCGATGGCATATATAGATATAATAGAACAATTAATTAAATTATCGCAAACCATACACGATGATGATTTTCTACCAGTATCCGGTTACAGACGACACAACCGGGTTTAAAGCGGATGTAACCCTGAGAACCGGATAAACGACGGTAAGCGATCTCTTGACTCCCGCCCTCATTATGACAAATTAAGGACTTTTTATTCCTTGGGCAAAGAGCTCGGATTGCGCACTCTAAACTGTTTAATGTTGGTCGTAAGCGTCAGGAAATTATTATAAATTAACATAAAACACATTTCGTTGAAAAATATATTTTTCGCAAGGTTTGCGTTTAGGTGTTGAACGCAGTACCACAGATTATATAATAGTTCAGTAGTATTTAAATAACAAAGAACACCTAACTGTTTTACAAGCTTTTCTTTAACTTATTGTATTTAATATGTTTGTGTGGGTCTAATCTTAGAATCGAATTCGGATGTCTTACCTGTAGTGTTACTTTTTGTTCGTGGATATATTCGATCGCGACGTATAAATGACACACGCAATGAGATTGCATCGTATATCGTCTAACCTACAACCTCTATGGATGGAAAAGCTACACAACTCGTCAGTCCGGGCGGAAGCGGTCCAACATCGTTCTATGTGTGGGTGTGGAAACAACCGTTAGGCTTCCCGCTTCCCGCCACCGCTTCGACACAATATTTTGCCGCACAAGCTCAGTGATTGGTTCTCAGCCGATTTTGAATTTGTTACGTTGGCATTCATGAGTGGACGTACATAGGAGGCCGCCAAAGCTGAGATGAAGCGATTGGCAGAAATGCGAGATTGATTCGATATGGTCCAACCCGATTGGCTGATATCCAAAGTGTCGGAACGTCACCTGGTGGTCAGTAGCAGCGACAGTTGGCGACGCGAGGGCGGTGGGCCTGGCAAGGCGGCGAGGACGAGCTCGGAGGATTGCCGTGCCTGACAGCATCAAGACATCCGTCCGTCAGAGTGGACATCCGTCACGGGCGCTGCAATTCGAGGACTTCAAAGCGAGACCTCGACAAGTGTGACGTCAGTTTCGACTGCCCATTTCAAATGAGGAAGTGTAACCTGTGTCCGGAGAAAGCTCTGGACAAACTCTGAAAGAACGTTCCTGTCGCCGTGCGAGTAAGCAATCTCATTGTCGCGTAGATGGAAAAGTTAGCCTAGGCCCAAAGAGGGTTAGGTATATAAGTAGGTACTAAACTAACTTGTGATAATAAACTTTGTATATTCTTCTTTGGGTTGTGTCATTGTCGAGGGATCTCCTATAGGGTCTTTACCTGTTTAGTCACCACCTCTCTGAGGCCATCCGGAAGGCCACACATACACCACGGCTGAACCCACGCCCTGTTGTCTCATCGCTCTGCCGGATGGTCTTAGTAGTGATCCGCTTTGCTTAAGGATTATAGGTAGACGTTCCTATCTAAGTGTACGAGTTCAAATCCTGTACTTGTTTGGTGTCCGTGACTCACTAAATGCCCTGAACTGTATCGTTAGGGCATAGAAAAGATAATAATACCTACTACGTATAGAACGGACCCTCTGTTCCCCCCACCTATTGCGGGCTTCCTCACCCCGCCACCGATTTTGATTTGTCGAGGCGTCAGTCTGAGCAAGGACGCTACACGCTTACGGCTACAGAACAATAGGTACTACTCTCGAGGAGAAGAACATCAACTTCATAGATTTATGTTAAGACCAGTAGACACCGGAGGTTCAAATTTACGTAGGTTCTTATTATGTAGGTATATTATAAATACTTATATACCTACCTATATATCCGTATTTTAGAATTCATTTTCATAAATGAAACAACGATATATACTCGTGCGTAAATAACATTTAGTTTGTAAAATATTTAAAAAAACTTTAATGTTTCTGTAGACTGATGGTTTACGAAATAGCGACTAATATTTTTAGTGTTAAAAGCTTTTTGGGTAAGTGTACACAAATATTCATACGGTCAGTACGTGGTACGTATGTACGAAGTAACTATTATATAATCTGTGATACGGTGATTACGGGCTACCACCTTAGACGTCACGCACACAGTGCACGTATAGAAAAACGACATGTGTGTAGTGTCTGTGTCGGTGTCACAGTGTCGGTCGTTAAAACGCTAGTTTGTATGGAGATTTAGCGAGTGTCCGGGATGTGGTTAGGGCCTAAGTTCAGGGCATTTAGTGAGTTAGATGGTTTAGCATGTAAAAAGTGCCCCCGGGCACTTGGCAGGTGACATACCATATGCCATTACAGAGTTCAAATCTCTACAGCCCAACTCCATCATCAGGTCAGCTTGATGGTTCAATATTTTGATGCATTGTCACCGAAGATATGAAATTTTTTTTTTGCAGATTTGAGTCTAATCAAATGCCAGGAAATGGTTTTGATGGAACATGACAAGTTAAATAAACGTGTTTTTTTTTATATCTCTTATGCTAGCGTTTGACCACCATCTTGCCTGGTGGTAAGTGATGAAGTGGTCGAACACGCTAGACCTAGAATACTCTGACCCTCAAAAGCTGTATGCTGCTGGAACACTGTAAGTAAGGAAAGGGTGACAGATTTTCCCTTAAATAATTTTTTTTTCGATCGATTTTCAAATAAATTTCGTAGGTATAGAATGTAGTCGCTAATGCATGAGGTATATAATTTCAACGCATAACCTTGCACAATATCAAAATACGCTTCTCTTAAAAATAAAACTGTGCGAAAACTAACATAAAATATAAATAAAATGCAAGAACTGAACTCCCAGTATACTTTGTCCGCAAGTTTTTGTTCAGAGCTCTGAAGCGCAGCTGCACAAACACGGTGTTTTCCGCTTTACCTAGCAGTTTCCTAGCAGTGCCGGTCGTGTGAACTACTCTTATTTATTGCATGATCCCATTTTAATTAGGGTTCCGTACCCAAAGGGTAAAACGGGACCCTATTACTAAGACTCCGCTGTCCGTCTGTCTGTCTGTCTGTCTGTCTGTCTGTCTGTCTGTCCGTCTGTCACCAGACGTATCTCATGAACCGTGATAGTTAGACTGATAGTTGAAATGTTCACAGATGATGTATTTCTGTTGCCACTATAACAACAAATACTAAAAACAGAATAAAGTTAAAATAATAGAGTCCCCATACAAGAAACGTGTTTTTTCGGCATTTCACGCCATCTATGAACGCGTTAGGTAAACGTCCCATAGATGGCGTTATATTGAAATGTCGATCCCTAACAATCCCTATGTACAACAATTATGGAAGCAATAAAGTATTGAGTATTAACCTTAACCTTTGTTAGACGTTAGATGGCGTTATAAGAAATAAAATGTTTATAAATTATTATTTTTTGCTGGCGAAAACTGATAGTGGTATTTTTTGCTCGATCTTATAAAATACTGTAGTGTGGTACGGAACCCTACTAGTGCGAGTCCGACTTGAACTTGGCCAGTTTATTTTAATTAGTTGTAAGATTTCTATTTATTGTGATTTGTGACATTTTATTTTATTTTTTAATGACGAATTTTAATTGATCATACTAATTATAATTAAAAAATAATAATAATTTTATTTAACTTATGGTTTTTTTTTTGTAAATTATATTATATAATGGATAGTATAATACAACTTTAACTGTAATATGATATTGATATAATTGATTTGAAATTGTGAATTGTTTATGAAATTTATGAATGTATGGGTGACAAATACTTACCTGTAATAAATTAATTTTAATTTTTTTTAAATTATTTTTTTACTTTTAGAGCTTTGTGATTAACTTGCCGTAAGCACTCAATGTAGAAATATGCAAAAATAAATTATACAGCGATATTGTACAGGTTTTTTTTTTATTCGAGGCTTGGACCTACTTTTCTTATAAGCAAGACTGCTCATCTCGTTACTTTCTATCCAACCTACCAACAATCTTGTAGGCAAAAGGCTTCAGAGCCTTCAGCAACGCCGCTAGTTTGCAACTGACTTCTAAAAAGAAGGAGGGTCTAAATTCGTCTGTATGCATTTTTTGTTTTTTGTATGTATGTTACGTGATTACTCCGTTAATTGTGAACCGATTCGAATGATTCTTTTTTTAATCGGTAGGGTATATTCTCGAGGTTGTCCCGTTGTAATTTCATTGAGATTTGATAAGTATCTCCAGAGATATGACGATAAACGTCTCAAACTTGCTACTGAAATTGAGTCGCGGGGCATGGCAGTCGGTTGTTTTAGTTTTTAAACTATCTTAATTATAATTATATCGGAGACATTTCGGAGGGTATGCCTTCCAAGTGCCCGAATTAATTCCGCCGTCTCTTTTTTTCTTCTCCCTCCCTATCGCATTACCATGCGCGAGCGCGATCGATACATTGGTAGATATTCCATCGTGTCGCACAAAGCGCTTTGCATCCACATTTATCTTACGCAAAGCGAAGGAATGGACTTAACTGTCAAGTCTGTGTTTTTAGCAGGATCCGAGGGTCTTTAAATCACGAGTAAACAGGTAAGCTAGGCAAGCGTGCTACGCCGTCATTCACATCGTCACTTAAATTCAGGGGCCTTATTCAGTATGACCATTTTAAAGTCTTACCGTGCCGTGTTACGTTATCTACACGTTATGGTATTCTCTATGCCAATTAAATCGCGCTAGGGTAAGGTTATGAGCGCGTTTTGAGCTGTCAAAATGTCGTGACACATGAGGACGTGTAACGCGCGCGTTTTGTATAATTTACCTATCGTGTGGCATACAGAATACAATTTTTCAATAACGTAACGTGGCGCGTTATGGAACGCGTTATCTCATTGGTCATACTGAATAAGGCCCCAGGTGAGATAGTCATAGACGTAATAAAATAAACTGGCCAAGTGCAAGTCGGACTCGCACTCGTAGGGTTCCGTACCACACTACAGTATTTTATAAGATCGAGCAAAATATACCACTATCATTTTTCGCCAGCAAAAAATCATAATTAATAAACATTTTGTTTCTTATAACGCCATCTAACGTCTAACAAATGTGTTAGGGATCGACATTTCAATATAACGCCATCTATGGGACGTTTACCTAACTAAGCGTTTATAGATGGCATGAGCTGAAAAAAACACGTTTCTTGTATGGGGACCCTCTATTATCTTTAACTTTATTCTGTTTTTAGTATTTGTTGTTATAGCGGCAACAGAAATACATCATCTGTGAAAATTTCAAATGTTCATGAGATACAGCCTGGTGACAGACGGACAGACAGACAGACAGACAGACAGACAGACAGACAGACAGACAGACAGACGGACAGCAGAGTCTTAGTAATAGGGTCCCGTTTTACCCTTTGGGTACGGAACCCTAAAAAATGATGGTGCACTGCAGATGTTTTGACAAATTCAATTTAATCCGTATGCTTTAACTATAAGGTTGTAATTGCTTTGTAGAACAAAACGGCCCAATTGAGAGACACCAGGGTGGGAGTGTGTCCTTGTCTAACAACCTGATAGTCCCATATATGTTCTGTACTATATGTTTGGTATATATTTAAGTTGTCCATACAATAGAAAGAGACAAACTCCGTTCAAGGTCGGTCTCATGGGGGCCGGTGTACGCGATCGAGTTTAATATGTAGCAGGTCTGTGGAGATAGTAGACAAACGCTTGCTTATATTGTGTTAAAAAAAGTTACCTTTTTTTTCGCTTTATGCGAAATTTAATAAGTAGTGTGTAGATAGAATAGATAAAATAGATATACTTCAAGTTATAATTTAGTTAATGAATTTTAGTACAGTGTAAGTTTTCCGAACAAAATAACAAAAAATAACAACGGGTTGCACTCGGAAGTGCCGGCAGAAGTTAAAACATGAACATTAACGTTGCGCATTTGGTCTAATCTCCCTCCGTCTTACGAATGTTCGAACAGGTCACGTGTTCAGACGTGAGTTTAACATTTTTACCCATCCCAAAAAGTTCAAAACGCTGCTACAGAAGAGTTCACTTCAAAAATAATTCAATAATTGTTTGCAATATCAGAGAACGGTCAAAAGGCAGCCATTTCAAAGAAAAATAGATCAAGCCAACAAACTATGACTCACATCCAATATCCGATCTCCGGCGGATTGCTTTGAATCGCGGAAATTGTATTCCTAGTCCATCTACAAACAAGATTTAATATTGAAGAGAACTGAAATTGTTTCCAACACAAATCAATGTATGCATTTATGAAAAAACAATTAAAAGTGTGTGTTTTCAGCAAGGAAAGAGTTAAATATATAAGAAAAAGATACAGTGAAGGTTGAGTGTCCATTTCGATATGCATCATAAGCACTTATTTAACCGACTTCACAAAAGGACGAGGTTGTCGATGTTCGACTGTATGTTTTTTTATATGTTTATATGTTTTTAATGTAAGTTCACCAATTAGAACCGATTTAGAACTTGATTCTTTTGTTTTTGTTAGAAATGGTAATTTCCTTTTCAGATGGTTCCATCTAAATTTCATCGAGATGTGTTCAGTATCTCCAGAGATATGAAGATAAACATTTCAAACTTCGTACTGAAAATGACTAGTGCGACGTTAGAAGTCGATTCTTTTAGTTTTTAAAAGATCTTAAAGTATTAGGATATGTATCTGGAAAGAAGTAGTATCTGCCTACTCCAACGGGAAAATGCGTGTTTTTATGTATCCCATAACATAAAGCACCTTTCTATCGAAAAGGATGCAAGTGTAACACTACCATTGTGCTTGCAAATGAAGTCTTTATTTGCAAAATTCGTGTTAAAAGTTAAACATATCTTTTAAAACGAAACACATTAATCACCAGCACTATCAAAACTAAAACATTTTACTCGATTTTACATCAGCGTAGGTAAGTGTTTTCAGTTTGGCCATTTTGTGTGTGTAGCGCTCGTTAGGATACATGTTTTATTTATCTTGATATAAAACCGTAGGTAAACTAGATACAAATAAAGAAAGGTTTGAGTACCTTTGATTTGTCTAGCTATATCACTATTTCTCAAACTTGTATTACATCATCATTATCAGCCGGTATTAGTCCACTGCTGGACGTAGGCCTCCCCCAAGACACGCCACTGAGCCCGATCTTCGGCTTTTTGTTTCCAGTTACTGCCTACGGCTTTGCGAAAGTCGTCGCTCCACCTAGTCACAGGGCGTCCTACTCTACGTTTTCCGATTCGCAGTCTCCACTCTAGAACCAGTCTGCCCCAACGGTTATCGGTCCTATGGAAGATATTATGACCAGCCCACTGCCACTTCAGTTTGCTAATCCGCTGAGCTATGTCGACCACTTTAGTTTTTTAGGGAATAACTTCGTTCCGGATTCGATGCCGCAGAGAAATATCGAGCAAAGCTCTTTCCATAGTTTGCTGAGCGACATTATATTGATGGACTAGTCTGTCCACATCTCGGCTCCGTATGTCATGGTATGTCCACATACGGTATTGCAATTACTTTTATTATATTTATTTTTATGGCATTTATTTTTCCCGGAGAGCTACATGGTCAATTTCATTGTGACAAGACCGACGGTGGTCGAGCGCTTACGTTGACGTATAACGTTTAGTATGAAAAAGTTGGTAGATAATTTCGTCTGCCTTGAACTTTATTCGACTATGTTTGTGACCAAAGCTCTTACAGTTACTTCACTTTTACTTCACAAAAAGGAGGAGGTTCTCAATTCGTCGGAGTCAATTTTTTTTTATGTATGTTCACCGATTACTCGAAGATGCCTGAACCGATTTCTAAAATTATTTTTTTTGTTTCAAAGGGTGCCCTTCCCAGGTGGTCCCATTTAAATTTTGATGAAATCGGCCGAGCCGTTTTTGATATATCAACATTTTGTATTACGGAGCATTTACTTATCTCAACGACTTATTACTAACTAGTGGCACAGATTATATAATAGTTACTTCGTCTGTAGGGTGTGACTACATGTCTAGGTGATAAACATGTAATAAGAAAGAATGTGACATGTTGATGTAGCACGTACTATGTGATAATGTTAGTATATAAGATAAGTATCTTTAAGTATTTGGATTAATCAATATAGATATGTCATTATGTAAAGACTATACGTTGTTTCTCTTACCCTGGTCCCCCGGTAGTAGACCACACTACATATTATTATATAATAGTTACTACGTCTACTGGCTACTTTGACTAAAGTGACGTTTGAAGTCGGTTCTTTTAGTTTATTAAACGATCTTAAATTATATTATATAAATGTTGAATTCAATGTTTTAAAATATTTAAAAAAAGTTCTTTTAATAAGTACGCGCCGCGTCGCGTCGCTGTCTGAGCTGACCCTTAGTTACTAAAATCGAAAGAGTACAAATCCTGAAAGGCTTACTCCGGATAGAGCCAGATACATTTTATTCTGAGTAAAGTTCAACATGCTTTTACAAATGAATTTTAACTAACAAAGAAGTTTTATTAAAAATATATTTTATACATTAAAAATATCACAGTTCGATTTATTCCTTATTTTGGCATAATCCATATAATGTTTTTACTTAATGTAAAAATGTTGCGTATTAGTTAGGTACTTAATAAACTCATCAAAAGATCACTCAAAAATGGCTGAACGGATTTGGTTGAAGTTTTGTAAACAAACTACATACAATACTTCTTATTCTGTGCAATGCCGTGGAGCACTTGTACAATGTTTGATATAATTATATATATGATTTATTCAGATATTATTTCTTACACGTCGTTACTTCAAATAATATTTATTTGAACAACTTAAAAATAATTACCTAATGACAATATCAAAAATACATAAACTATACCTATCATCTTTATCATTATCAGCTTTTCAGTCCACTGCTGGACGTAGACCTCTCTCAAGGTGCGCCACTGAGCCCGATCTTCGGCTCTTATTTTCCAGTCGCTGCCCACCGCTTTATGTTCAGTATCTCCAGAGATATGAAGATAAACATTTCAAACTTCGTACTGAAAATGACTAGTGCGACGTTAGAAGTCGATTCTTTTAGTTTTTAAAAGATCTTAAAGTATTAGGATATGTATCTGGAAAGAAGTAGTATCTGCCTACTCCAACGGGAAAATGCGTGTTTTTATGTATGTATGTATACCGTAACATAAAGCACTTTTCTATCGAAAAGGATGCAAGTGTAACACTACCATTGTGCTTGCAAATGAATTTATCTGCAAAATACGTGTTAAAAGTTAAACATTTCTTTTAAAACAAAACACATTAATCACCAGCACTATCAAAACTAAAACATTTTACTCGATTTTACATGAGCGTAGGTAAGTGTTTTCAGTATGGCCATTTTGTGTGTGTAGCGCTCGTTAGGATACCTACATGTTTTATTTATCTTGACATAAAACCGTAGGTAAACTAGATACAAATAAAGAAAGGTTTGAGTACCTTTGATTTGTCTAGCTCTATCACTATTTCTCCAACTTGTATTACATCATCATTATCAGCCGGTATCAGTCCACTGCTGGACGTAGGCCTCCCCCAAGACACGCCACTGAGCCCGACCTTCGGCTCTTTGTTTCCAGTCACTGCCCACGGCTTTGCGAAAGTCGTCGCTCCACCTAGTCACAGGGCGTTCTACTCTACGTTTTCCGATTCGCAGTCTCCACTCTAGAACCAGTCTGCCCCAACGGTTATCGGTCCTATGGAAGATATTATGACCAGCCCACTGCCACTTCAGTTTGCTAATCCGCTGAGCTATGTCAACCACTTTAGTTTTTTAGCGAATAACTTCGTTCCGGATTCGATGCCGCAGAGAAATATCGAGCAAAGCTCTTTCCATAGTTTGCTGAGCGACATTATATTGATGGACTAGTCTGTCCACATCTCGGCTCCGTATGTCATGGTATGTCCACATACGGTATTGCAATTACTTTTATTATATTTATTTTTATGGCATTTATTTTTCCCGGAGAGCTACATCGTCAATTTCATTGTGACAAGACCGACGGTGGTCGAGCGCTTACGTTGACGTATAACGTTTAGTATGAAAAAGTTGGTAGATAATTTCGTCTGCCTTGAACTTTATTCGACTATGTTTGTGACCAAAGCTCTTACAGTTACTTTTTAACCGACTTCACAAAAAGGAGGAAGTTCTCAATTCGTCGGAGTCAATTTTTTTTTTTAATGTATGTTCACCGATTACTCGAAGATGCCTGAACCGATTTCTAAAATTATTTTTTTTGTTTCAAAGGGTGGTCCCATTTAAATTTTGATGAAATCGGCCGAGCCGTTTTTGATATATCAACATTTTGTATTACGGAGCATTTACTTATCTCAACGACTTATTACTAACTAGTGGCACAGATTATATAATATTTACTTCGTCTGTAGGGTGTGACTACATGTCTAGGTGATAAACATGTAATAAGAAAGAATGTGACATTTTGATGTAGCACGTAGTATTTGATAATGTTAGTATATAAGATAAGTATCTTTAAGTATTTGGGTTAATCAATATAGATATGTCATTATGTAAAGACTATACGTTGTTTCTCTTACCCTGGTCCCCCGGTAGTAGACCACACTACATATAATATTATTATATAATAGTTACTACGTCTACTGGCTACTTTGACTAAAGTGACGTTTGAAGTCGGTTCTTTTAGTTTATTAAACGATCTTAAATTATATTATATAAATGTTGAATTCAATGTTTTAAAATATTTAAAAAAAGTTCTTTTAATAAGTACGCGCCGTGTCGCGTCGCTGTCTGAGCTGACCCTTAGTTACTAAAATCGAAAGAGTACAAATCCTGAAAGGCTTACTCCGGATAGAGCCAAATACATTTTATTCTGAGTAAAGTTCAATATGTTTTTACAAATGAATTTTAACTAACAAAGAAGTTTTATTAAAAATATATTTTATACATTAAAAATATCACAGTTCGATTTATTCCTTATTTTGGCATAATCCATATAATGTTTTTACTTAATGTAAAAATGTTGCGTATTAGTTAGGTACGTAATAAACTCATCAAAAGATCACTCAAAAATGGCTGAACGGATTTGGTTGAAGTTTTGTAAACAAACTACATACAATACTTCTTATTCTGTGCAATGCCGTGGAGCACTTGTACAATGTTTGATATAATTATATATATGATTTATTCAGATATTATTTCTTACACGTCGTTACTTCAAATAATATTTATTTGAACAACTTAAAAATAATTACCTAATGACAATATCAAAAATACATAAACTATACCTATCATCTTTATCATTATCAGCTTTTCAGTCCACTGCTGGACGTAGACCTCTCTCAAGGTGCGCCACTGAGCCCGATCTTCGGCTCTTATTTTCCAGTCGCTGCCCACCGCTTTACGTATGTCGTCGCTGGTCACAGGACGTCCTACGATACGCTAAACTATACCTATACCTGCCGGTAATGTTCCCATAAAGCTACCGACATTATCTCGTTGTATAGCTAGGCATAAGCCTAGCTATACAAAATCCTCGGCCAACGTATAAACGTTGGCCGAGGAAAGCGCCAGCTTTTTGGTCACGGGTAATGTCAATTTAATGATAAGGTAACGTTCTACGTGCGCGATATAGGCGGCGATCAGAGAGCGCAGTAGTATTTGTACCGACTGGTTCACACCAAAGGCGATCAGAAAACAATAGAAATTCAGATCGCGAACGCGCTCGCGGACGCAGGACGCCGCGGTGTGGTCGTACCTTAATTGTAATTACACTAAATGTATTCCTTTTAAAAACGACGACCAAAGTGGTGGCACAGCCACAATTAAAAAAGCAGAAGTGGTTACACTACTCGCTTTTTAAACCCATTTATAAATCACGTACCATATTTAGGTTAGGTTATATTATGCAATCGATTTTCAAAAAGAAGGAGTTTCTCAATTCGTATGTTTTTTTGTATGTATGTTACGCAATAACTCCGTCAATTGTTAACCGATTCGAATGATTATTTTTAATTGGTAGGGTACATTTTTAATGGTGGGTCAATTGTAATTTCCTAGATATTTGATATGTATCTCCAGAGATATGACGATAAACGTATGAAACTTGCTACTAAAATTGACTCGCGCGGCACGGAAGTCGGTTGCGTGAGTTTTTAAACTATCTTATTTATTGTATGCAAAAGAAAATGGTTTCACCACTACCTCATATGATGTAATGTGACTATGATGACCCCAAGAATTAAGTAGCTATGTTCATCCTCATGCTATAAAGTGTTTCATGATAGCCACGACTTTGTTCATGTACCCCAAGAATTTAGTAGCTATGTTCATCCTCATGCTATAAAGTGTTTCATGATAGCCACGACTTTGTTCATGTACCCCAAGAATTTAGTAGCTATGTTCATCCTCATGCTATAAAGTGTTTCATGATAGCCACGACTTTGTTCATGTACCCCAAGAATTTAGTAGCTATGTTCATCCTCATGCTATAAAGTGTTTCATGATAGCCGCGACTTCGTTCACGTACCCCAAGAATTTAGTAGCTATGTTCATCCTCATGCTATAAAGTGTTTCATGATAGCCGCGACTTCGTTCACGTACCCCAAGAATTTAGTAGCTATGTTCATCCTCATGCTATAAAGTGTTTCATGATAGCCGCGACTTCGTTCACGTACCCCAAGAATTTAGCAGCTTATGTTCATTCTCATGCTATAAAGTGTTTCATGATAGCCGCGAGTTCGTTCACGTACCCCAAGAATTTAGTAGCTATGTTCATCCTCATGCTATAAAGTGTTTCATGATAGCCGCGAGTTCGTTCACGTACCCCAAGAATTTAGTAGCTATGTTCATCCTCATGCTATAAAGTGTTTCATGATAGCCGCGAGTTCGTTCACGTACCCCAAGAATTTAGTAGCTATGTTCATCCTCATGCTATAAAGTGTTTCCTTGTTAAATTGTAAGATCGGACTGTCCGTTTAGGCGTGATAAGGCAACAAGCAGACAGAGTGTCAGAGTAACAGAGTTACCAACGTTTTTATAATATTATTATAGTATGGATGGTAGGATCATATACCTCATTTATACATGAGGTATATGATAGATCTACAGCATTTTTTTATAAATATAATATAATAAAATATATAATATATAAATATATGATATAATACAAATAACAATGAGACTAAAATCTTTTCATTTCAAATTCCCGCCGTATATCAATGGAATTTTCCTGATTGTCCTTTCCTATGGCACGCCATTGAGCTCGACGTTTAGTTCTTTGTTTACAACATAACTGTTGCCAGCCAGCTTGCGTTTACCATTGCTCTACCTAGCTGGAGTGAGGGGCCAACCTTCTCCGTAGATAGTGCTGAATAGGTGACATCTAGTATTGGGCTTTAGACGCTCAAAGCACTTACTGGAAAATACATGTCGCCAATCAGTTCAGTGCCCGCCAGTTCAAGCATTTCGTGTTCAAGCGAAAAGGCATTTTATATTTTTTTTCGGTGTTAAGTGGAAAGCATTTTGTACTAAGCTGTTAATCTTTATTCGAAACAAAAATTTCCTCTTTTGTAATTAATCATTTTTTAATTAAAATTCCGGTTTCTTAGAAAATTCGTAAAACAATTTATAGGCTGAAATTTTGTTACGTAACACAAAAAATTAAGGTTGTTTGACCAAACACGACTTACTAAAAATACAAGGTCACATAGAACCTTTCCCGGGGCTACAACAGTCAATTTTCATGACACTCGAATTATCTATTTTTTTAGAACTTTCTAAATGGCTTTGATAAAAAATACATTTATAATTGCCTGTGCAAATATTGGCCTGCTTTATATCTATACTAGCTGACCCGGTAAACGTTGTTTAGCCATATAAATAAATGGCTATTAAAAAATAAGGGTTGATCGTAGAAGGGTGAAAATTGAGGATTGTATTTTTGTATGTTGTATTATAAAAAAATAGAAATTAAAAATTTTGTCTAAAAAATAAAATAAAAAATTTAGGGGTGGACTACCCCTAACATTTAGGGGGATGAAAAATAGATGTTGGCCGATTCTCATAGATACCGGATAAGCACAAAAAATTTCATCAAAATCGGTCAAGCCGTTTCGGAGGAGTATGGCACCGAAAACTGTGACACGAGAATTTTATATATTAGAGATAAGCAGATGCTTATCATATAAACAATAATTTAAAAAAACACATTCAGTCAGGAGAGAAATAGGAATAATAAGGTGTTATTATTCCTATTTCTGTGGATATATCATTGTTTATTTTCTTAAAACCATGTGTTCTGCCGCGAGTTCATGTGTGATAATAATAATCTCATATACATATAGGTATATACATATACATATACACATATACCTATATAGGCATATAAATTATCTTTATACATTTTTACAAACAATCCAAACCAAATTTCACCGACGTGATTCGTTTGTATCTAGTAATTCGACACAAATCCGCAATGTCTACATCTCCAATATCTAAACGTGTTCGCACATACGTACGTACTAATAGTCCTGATATGTACAGAGTAGAGGCACATTGGTAGAGGTAAATATTCCTCACCTGGACCCAAATATTGCAATATAAGATACCAGGGATTGTTTCCGCCCGATATAAGGAAAACTCTTTGGCACATAAGTGTTTCCGAAACAGGATAGTCCAACAGTTGAATATGAATTCTGTGTTTAGTCCATACGGATTTTCGACATTGTAATCGTACTATAATAATAGAAGAGGCCTATCTATGTCCAGCAGTGGACGGAAATTGGCTAATAATGATGATGATTAGTGTAATCTCCGTAATTTGATCATGAAGCCACATTAGTCCATTGCTAACTAGACATGCCTCTCCGATTGTACGCCTCTGAGCACGACCCTTAGCTACTATCATTCAGTTATTGCTAGCTATATTTCAAATATCATCGATCACAACCCACACCAATTAGTTTGGCTGTATAGTACGCTTCGATTGACAATCCGTTGTGATTGATAAAGAGATTTCTAGCCTATTTTATTTAAAAGTCCTACCTTTAGCTGAATAGGCAAGTAGTTTTAGACATAGTTCCAGGTGAATATTTAGCCTACGATTAGTTTCAGACTTAATTAAATTTATGGTACACTGGACTACTACTTACCACCTCATCAATGTGTTAACAAATGGAAAACTCTGTATTGCCAGATTTTTGCGAAATAATCTACACCTATCTGTCTCACATTTGAATTACTATAGCAAAAATAAATAATAGGACAAGCAACATTTTTGCTACAAAAAAAAAGTTTAAATTACATGACGTTCATTTTAAAAATAATTTCATTGTATATATTATTATGATAACCAATTTTATAAAATGCGAAAGCAATTTTGGTTGTATGTGTCCTCGTTACAGAGAAACCATTTAAAATGTATGCTAAGATATACCTAGTATTGTGAAATTGGATTTAATATACTTTTTAACGCGGGCGAAGCTGCGGAGCGTAGGTCATAGTACATAAAACAGTAACGCAATGGTAGCCTGTAGCGGTGTAGCCGTTAACTTGGCTGCTAACAATAATCTTATGTAGCCCGTAGCGCTGCTACGCTACTACGAACTTATGCTACGGCAGCTCTACAAGCGGTCTTGCATTCTATTAGCTCGATAAACGTAGGTGTCGTTACGATAGAGCTACGTTTCCACCAAGTCGCTAGAATTGGCTACCAGTCGGCTATTAGCAAAGTTATGAGATACGAGAGCAACTGGTATCTCGGTTCTTCTCAATAAATTTTTTATGTAAGTATTTGTAAGTTCAGCGATTTCTCTGTCGATTGAGGACCAAATTTTGTTTTATTTTTGTTCGAGAAAATATACTCCTGACATGATCTTATTGTAAAATCATTGAGATTTGATGAATATCTTCAGAAGTGGAGATAAATACCCCAAACTCGCTACTAAAAATGACTTGCGTGGCATTTGAAGCTGAAAGGAGGAGGGAAAAAAAAGCACGTCACCAGTGGCAACAGTGAGGAGGACACTTTGAGTTCCATCTGCCGGTTAGATGTGGTTTCGTCTGAAGAAAAAAAAGTCAAAAGACAAAGCATTTATTCAGTATACGGGCAAATTAAAAATTTGCACTTACACACGTCAAATTACATTAAACAGATCATATTCAATAAAAAATATTATAGATATAACAGGAACATAACTTATTGCTTTGAATTTACAAAAAAAAAACATGGTAATGAGCCATTCAGCTTTCATCTAGACGTCGAACGTCACACTTAAACCACATGTTTAATTCCCCTGATAAAAGAAGGGGCGCCAACCGTACTATTACGTGCACCCGAAACCGCCGGCCGTCGTTCCCGTGCCTGCCCCACGATCGGCAAAGCAGTTACGTGACGAAGCTCGATGCGCGAGGAGCTTAACTTCATAATGAAATGAAATTTTATTAAAATAAGTTGTCATAAACATGAAATAGTTTACATTGAGCCCAAACTTGGCTGTGCCTGTATTTTGTAGTGGCAGGACTTTTGTTAGTCCGCCTGGAACGGTAATACCACTTTGCCAATTAATTTTCGGCCGTGATATAGGATTATTTTTGATGGAAATGGCAAGGTGTCCAGTGAAATTACAGGGCATGTGAGACTCAACATCTTTATGTCTCAAGGTAACAGGCGCAGTGCAGTGACATACAAAATTCTGGCAGATCAGAATGATCTGATAAGTATCTCTAGAGTTTAGTATGGAGATAAACACCACAAACTCACTACTAAATTTTACACGAGTGAAAATGACTGAGTGCAGATTTTTAATCTTCACAAATACTGAATAAATGCTTTGAGTCTTGACTCACTGCTAAATATTTAAAACGTTATAATACCTCCTCTTTTTTATACCCATTACACAGGCTAGCGTTTGACTACTATCTCACCTAAGTAAGTAAGTGATGATGCGGTCGAAGATGGTAAGCACGCTAGGCCAAGAATGGGAATTGGCTCTCAAATATTGCTTGCGGAACACATTTGATGTTGGCGACAGATTTTCTAACTTGTGGGTTGTAGCTGGCTAGGTGGACACTAGATAGTGTCCTACCACCATGCGGGGTTGTTGGTTTCTTAATAATGTTTTTCCTTCACCAAAGGGGCCACTGTGAAAAGTACATACATGTTTCTATAGAAAAATCCATTGTTGCATGGCGGAGATTGAATTTGGTACCTTATGGTCATCAAAGCCGACCATTCTCCCACTTACACCACTCGGCCCTCATAATCGGTCTCAAAACATTAAAACCTTAAAAAGAAAGAAATTGGTCATTGAATTCCCATGCATTTATCGACATCAGATGAACAATGAATAATAAAGTTATCACGATAAAAAACTGTCCTAAATAATAAATTACATCAGAATCACAATTCCGTATCAGAAGGTATGAATAATTAGAGGTCCAAAAGGGTCTGCATTTAGTCAGATATATGGGCTGATGAGTGCCACAATTGCGGGTAATGAGGGTAGGGAAAAACTCCACTGTCGCTTTTAAAATTGGGTAATTTGATAACGAAATTATACGAATACTACGAGTGTCGAATAAACACGTAAGTAAGGATGTTGTGGACACACAAAAGGCTACCAATTAAAGAAACGAGGTTGCTGATGCTTCTTTTATTTATAACCAACTTTAAAAACGAAGGATTCAATTCATGACCTTGACTTTGAATAACATGGGGTAAACTGTTTTTGAGTAATCGGGGACATACTTAATTACGCATAACGCCTGGACCAATTAGGAAAATTATTCTATTTTTTAACCGACTTCAAAAAAAGGAGGAAGTTTCTCAATTCGACCGTATATATATATATATATAGTTATATATATATATATATATATATATATATATATATTTTTATGTTTGTTCGGGGATAACTTCGTCATTTATGCACCGATTTTGATTATTCTTTTTTTGTTCGAAAGGAGATATCCCAAGTGTCATCCTATGTATCCTCAAACTTGGTACTAAAAATGACTTGTGCGTCGGTTCTTTTAGTTGTGTAAATGATCTTAAATTATATTTTTGACTATTTGGTTAAATGGAGTAGGTAGTTAGATCGGGTGGTTAAAGCTTAAAAACCGGCCTAGTAGAGTTGGACTCGCCCACCGAGGCAACCGTACCAACTTCTCAGACTAGGTTAAAAGACAAACTTAACTTTGCAGTGAGATCCACAGAATAATATGTACTGCACTAACCGCATATAATAAGTTTGTAAAAGTAAATTCATTTTTTTTTGTTATTTAACTACGTATTTACGGATTTCAGATTTATTCCTATATTAATGGTTCAAGACCTTGCTTTTTGCCAAATTTCATGATTCTAGGTCAACGGAAAGTACTTTACTTATAGGTTTTGATTTCCTTGTGAAATCGCAAAATATGCGAATATATGCGACATAAAAGGTTTATCGTCGCTTATCGTCATATCTCTAAAGATACTTATCAGATATTTATGAAATTTAAATAAAATCACCTTAGAGATGAACCCTACCATTAAAACATACAGAAAGATTGAGAACCATATCCTTTTTGGAAGTTGGTTAAAAAGGTTCAAAGTACTGGCGTTAAGGCCTTATAATTACGAATTCAATACGATATTGCTTTCCTATTAGGTACTTACACCTTTTTATGTTGTGAAAGAGTTTGTAAATAATTCAACAGTTATATGAGGTGCTAAAAGAACCCTCGGACCTCCAGATTAATGGATTTTTAGCCTCCCTTTTCGGTAAAGGGTTTTTGTTCTTATTACAGTATTTTCGTTTTCTGCTGAATAATCGATGTGTGTATTTATGTTCCCTACGGACTCCAAAACGGTTACAACAATTTTCTGAAATTTTAAGTCAATCTTCAGACTGTTACACACAATCAAACATTTCATCGTGCCGACGGGATTCGAACCTGCGCCTCCTGGGAAACTTGCACAGGCGTTCTAACCAACCACAGTACGATCTTAAATCCATACGAAGAAACTTATGGATTGTATGTTTAACCAATTAAGCATTGGTGGCGCCATCTATGTCAACTATTTCAAAGTTAATCATTCAGATGAAATCATTACTAATTGACATTGTGTTTTATTTTTATATATATAGCTTGCATAACAACATGCCTTTTTAACCCACGACGCAAAAAGAAGGGGTGTTATAAGTTTGACGTGTGTATCTGTGTGTCTGTATATGTGTGTGTCTGTCTGTGGCATCCTAGCGCCCAAACGGATGAACCAATTTTGATTTAGTTTTTTTTTGTTTGATAGGTGTCTTCATCGAGACTGTTCTTAGCTTTGTTTCATGAAAATCCATTCAGCCATTTAAATATTATCACCTCTTTTTTGGTTGATGAGACTACGATAGCGAGTTTCGTAGTCCTTGACCGCGGACGTTAAAAATATCTCAATGGCGCTTCTGTGAACTACATACCCGTCACTCTGCTACTGTTTGTTTAGCGTATTTTATATTAGTCAAATCAAATGTAATATTTAAAATTCAGTATTACTGAATACTGAATTTCAAATTAATACATTGACTTCAATGATATTGCCAATATATATTTGCAATATCATTGAAGTTAGAATTTTAGAAGTTTACCATATATATGGTAAACTTGACCTAATGCTGAGTTACTTCTTGAATCTGCAGAAATCTCCTGAACTTTTCGTCTAAGATGTCGTGTAGCTCATTGAAATGGTCTTAATTAACAAATTATATACTACACATACAATTCAGTCGGGGGTGGTAAATTTAAGTATTATTAACTAATTGCCATCTTTACATGTTTCTTGGTGTTATAAATAAAAAATAAATTAAATTGTATTTATTTTAGGCTCATGCCTCATGGCCTCTGCTCATTATGCATGGTTGTTTTATTTAGTACTAGCTTGCGGTTTCACTCGCGTAGTTCCCATTGCCTTGAGAATACGGGGATAAAATATAACTAATGATACTTGCTGAAAATAAAGCTTTCTATTAGTGAAATAATTTTTAAAATCGGTCCAGTAGTTTTTGAACTCAAAAATCGTAACAAACAAAGAATCAAAACTTTTTTCTATATAATATTAGTTTATATTCGTCTAGGTATTTTCGACAACGCCTAAATTCTTCTTATTCTATAAGTAAAAAAAATCTCTTACATAATAATAAAACGCCTACTTTATTGTATCAGATAGGATTACAAGCGCAATAAATTGATTGGTGATAATTCTCAGCCCAATCATCGAACATACGACGCAGATAATGGTCACGTAGTTTCAAACCTTGCACAAGCTGAATCTTGTAAGTTTTTAAGGCAAGCTCTTTTCGCAGATTCTTCCACAAAGTGGATGCAAGAGGATTAATTTGCCATGGCCACACCACACCTCAAATAAAACTGGCCAAGTGCGAGTCAGCATCGCGTCTCTTATCGCACACTTAGGGAGGGTTCCGTACAATACGAAACATAACAGAGTTTCAACCTCATACATTTGATTAATTGATATTACCTAGAATATTTGGTTTGGTCGCGATCTAGAAAGATGGGGCTCGTTTACTAGCGCCATCTATGTCATTTTGCCGAAACTAATTAGATAGATGGCGTTTAAAAACACGTTTTTTGTATGGGGACCCCCTTTAATTTTAAACTTTTTTTTTTAATATTTGTTGTCCTAGCGGCAACAGAAATACACCATCTGTGAAAATTTCAACTGTCTAACTATAACGGTTAATGAGCTGTAGCCTGGTGTCAGACGGACAGACAGACAGACAGACAGACAGACGGACAGCGGAGTCTTAGTAATAGGGTCCCGTTTCACCCTTTGGGTATGGAACCCTAAAAAACACACTTTACTAGAAAAAAATTAAGGCTATAATTATTACACTAATTTTCGCTGCCGAACAAACCAACCTCCCAAAGATATTTGTTTAACATTCTGTCTGGCAGGCTGTAGTAAGTACGAATTTCAGGTAGGCTATGATTCGATCTGCCCGATGAAGCCCTAAACACATGGTCCTGTGAGACCACCCTTTCCGAATTAAGTAAGTATCGAAGGGTTACATCCGAACGTTCGTAAACACGCCCGAGACAACCCTCGTTAAGTGGCCCTGAGCCGTTTCCAAACAACGTGTGGGACGCTCAACCTCTAATATATTTATAGAAAGTTGTTAGTTCTACCCCAGAAGATTATACTCAATGAAGGTTGAAAGTAGAATAATTTAATAGATTAAAAATATGACCTTGATTAATATTTCTGCTCTTTTCTTCAAATTTTTGACGGATATTCTTAGGGTATGTGTGAGCGAGGCGAGATGGAAACAAAGGTGAAGTGAATTAAATTGTCTTCACAGCAATGTTCAACCGTGCAAAGTCTTGTGAGGGTGCAACGTTATATCTATATAAAAGTTGTCTGGGAGTGACCACTTCAAGCTATAAGGACGCCCATTGTATGGCCTCTAGTTTAGGTTTGTTTCTTTTTATATTGGTGTACAATAAAGATTGTTTCTATTCATTCTCTCATCAGCCTGTATCAGTCCACTGCTGGACGTAGGCCTCTCCCAAGATGCGCCACTGATTCATTCTCTAATATATATTTTTTTTAAAAGGGCCAGAAAAATACCGATATACCGTTATAAGTACCTACCAAAACAAAATATGCATCAATTTTAGTTTATAACTTTTTTTTGTTCTAAGCCTGAAAGTGATAGGAACAAAGTGGTAAAAATAAATTGTAATAAAAAAACTATTACACATTTTCTGTGCGACGAATAGAGTCTAGACCAGAGTCTAGATTTACACCTCGACGCTGATTTTAAAATAAGCCTGCGGGTGATGGACTAATGCGAAATATGACAACTTAATAGATCACATTTGACATCTGTCAGTCTCAGCTTCATAGTAAGGTGACTTGCTTAAAAACATCGATTCAATTGATGAATCGATACGCATCAACACAAACAAGAATGATGTTAGTTTGATGTTATTCGAAATAACCAATTTTCCGGCAGCTCTAAATAAGAAATACAATTAGTATTGACATTATTCAGTGTTATTTACTTGTTTGTTTTGCGTTAATATGAAATTGATAAGACACGTTAATACAAATTATACAAATCGGATATTGTACATATTTAAACGATTTTATATATATTTATGGACAAGAATGTAGCTCCATAGAAAATGGCCCAATAAAATAAAAAACATACTCAAATGTACCCAAGGATCTAATGTTTAGTAGTTTATCGTTAGTTTTTTATCCCAAATTATTATTGATTTTAGTTCCTATTCAATTATTCTTGTATTTTTAGTCAAAGAACAATATTATGTGTTAATTACAATCACAGTGTATTTATTTTTATCGTGAAACATCCTTCACGAGTAATCATTGCATTCGATTCAACCTATCGACTGATCAATCTTTTGATTTTTTGGGTAGCGTCCCTAGTGTTTATAAAGAAAAAGTGTTCACTGACGTAACCTTGTACTGACGTTTAGTTTTTTAGAACAAAAATTGTTTATTATGTTTAAAATGAATTATTAGTCAAAGTAAATCGTAAAAACGCTTTCTTTTGTAATTATTATAATAAATATGTATTTGTTACTGAAAAATGTTAAGTAATTATGCAGTTCTGACTTCGAAATTATTAATAATTTTATGTGCCCTTCATTACAAGGTTACGTTGTTGAATTTTTAATAAGTGTCAAATGTGATCTATTAAATTGACTGTACTATAGATGAATTATAATCAAAAGAGATAGGTACTTCTTATTACTAGATCACGATAAGTTGATACATAGATAAGTACACACAGGTACATTTAGATACCATATTACCATATTCGACCGCATCATCACTTGCCATAAAGTGAAATAGTGGTTAATTGCTAGCCTGTAAGATATAAATAAAACTGGCCAAGTGCGAGTCAGCATTGCGTCTCTTATCGCACACTTAGGGAGGGTTCCGTACTATACGAAACATAACAGAGTTTCAACCTCATATATTTGATTAATTAATATTACCAAGAATAGGTATTTGGTTTGGTCGCGATCTAGAAAGACGGGGCTCGTTTACTAGCGCCATCTATGTCATTTTGCCAAAACTAATTAGATAGATGGCGTTTAAAAACACGTTTTTTGTATGGGGACCCTTTTAATTTTTAACTTTATTTTGTTTTTAGTATTTGTTATTCTAGCGGCAACAGAAATACATCATTTGTGAAAATTTCAACTGTCTAACTATCACGGTTAATGAGCCTGGTGACAGACGGACAGACAGACAGACAGACAGACAGACGAACAGCGGAGTCTTAGTAATAGGGTCCCGTTTAACCCTTTGGGTACGGAACCCTAAAAAGGATATATTAGATTATAACTCTCTCTCAAAGCTTCAATATCACCAATCTTTACTTTGCCAAAGTTTCTTAACCCTTATGAAAGCCTTACCTCTTTAACCGATGAGCTAAGCTTGATTATGACAGCAGAGCGCAGAGGCCAAAGTTTATATTGGCAAGTAACAAGTGTCGTAAAGATTGCTCGAAGATTCCACCGCCAACAAGTAAAGAAAACCTATGAAAAGGTTTTTATAACCTATTCTATAAACTTCGAATTAACGCCTCTTGCGATAAACGTATTAGTTGAATGTGTAGTTGTATTTAGGTTATTTCACAACAAACTTCCAAAAAAAAACAAATGTATGTTTCATTTAGCCACAATTTATGTCTATTTTAGATATAAATGGCTAGACTTCTAAACGACAGGTTGCCGGTTTAAATCCTAGCACGGGTGTTTGTTTACAGATAGTAGCAGCACATTTTATCGATATTTCGCCTGACTTGCTACCAAAACGTAACTAACCATCATCGAGGAGAAAATCTGCCGCCATAACCTTACGGTGCAGCTCACAGCTCTTCAGAGTCAGAGTATTCTAGGTCTAGCATGTTCACCATCTACAACCTTATCATCGCTTACCACCAGGCGAGATAGTGTTCAAACTAGCCTATGAGTTACAAAAAAAAAATCAATCTAGAAAATATTATGATTTTTGACAAACGTTTTGCACGAACGTTCAGAGGCAACAGTATCAGAATATTATTACAGAGATCGGCGCAGACAAAGCCGTCAAAGTAATTAATACAAAAGCCTGGAACACCTGAAACTTCGTGTAGGTTCACCACTTGTAGGTTAGCGATAGTAAACTAGGGGCCGCAATTCGTTTTTAACTCGCCAACTATCAAATGTTTTTTATTATTAATAATATTTTATAATTTGTATCATTAGTCATATTTGTCGTAAAAACAATATTTTATAAATAGAATACAATATTTCTAGATTATCAACAAAAAATTCTGTACTTAATTCTATTCCAGGCCTTCACTTACTGTCACAGTCTTTCACAGTCTTTGGCTATGTATAAAATGTTAAACATCGCTCCATAATGATTTCTAAAGTAGTTTGGCCCCGTATTTAAAAAGTGTTGGCCACTCTTGCGCTGAACTTTCGCTTAGGACCTAGCATGCACAAAATGCATGGCCCATTTTGAACCCTATTACACGTTGTGAAAGTTTTAATTGAAAATTCAGGAAACGTTACAAAGCACAACTTCTGACGAATTTTGCTTTTGAATATACACCAATGATTAATTTCGTGTTTGTATCGATTTTAATAATGAAAGGAACTTTGCGTTCAACTTTATTACATTGAAAGCGGTTGTGACGGAAATTAACAAAATATTTTACTAATAACAATAAAGCTGCTCAAATTTTAATAAGTAATTTTTGTGTTTTACGAAAATAACAATAACTAGCTGACCCGGCAAACGTTGTTTTGCCATATAAATTACTAGCAGCCCGCCCCGGCTTCGCACGGGTAGAACATATATGCCTACAAAATTTGCATCAGTTTGTTGCATCGAATATAAAATATGAACATATTTAACAACCATCGTCATATTTTATCCAATTTACACAAAACCTTAACGAATTATGCACCTAAACCTTCCTCATAAACACTCTGGCTATTGGTGAAAACCGTATGATAATCCGTTCAGTAGCTATTGAGATTATTGCGAACAGACAGACAGACGCAGTGATGGTCTTTGTTTTATAATACTTACGTAGTGATATTGGACGGCCCTTTGGCGTAAAGGATAGTTACCCTGATTCTGACCCGACGATCGTTGGTTCTAATCCTAGCTATATACCTACCAATGAAAGTTTTATGTGCATTCATGAATCATGGGTTTTCGTACAGAGGTAGTGGGATCATTAAATCTACCAAAAAGTAGCTTACCACCAAGGAGTACATCTGCCGCCGTAACCTTACGGCGTTCCCCGACGCAAAATGTAGGGGTAATATACGTTTAACGTGTGTATCTGTGTGTCTGTCTGTAGCATCTTAGCACCTAACTGGATGAACCGATTGTGTTTTTATTATTGATAGTTTATTTTGTTTGATAGATGTCTTCATCGAGAGTTTTCTTAGCTTTGATTCATGAAAATTCGTTCAATCGTTATAAAATTATGAGCTTTTTTCTAGTTAATTGCGCTATGAAATCAACTTTCATAGGTCTGATCAATTCGAAAATCTTCTTCTTCAACGATATTGTAAGAACATGGAAGCCTCCTGGACTCTACAGAATACTCAAATCCTCACCAACTTACAGCTCAGATTTTAAATGTCGTGTTTAGAGTCATTGGAAAAAGCTATTATACATAGATCAGTCGGGGTGGTTTAAAATATTATATTATATTATTATATATATAGATGAATATTATTTTATACAATAGATCATATTATTATACTATATTGGCTTCAAATTGATTGTGATCGGTGGGGATCTACAGCATAGCTAAGCTTATAATATTATTTTCGTAGTAACTATGACCTAATCTGTGGTTTCACTGCAAATATTTTATTAATTTTGCAATGCGTGTATGTGAAATTCGTGATATCTTCTAGAGTTTTCATTTGAATTATATACTGTAAAGGACAATTTTAATCTATAATATGTGGCCAAGCTAATTAACGTAATTATTTGGATAAGGATTAATACTATATACTTGAAAATAGCCTTGGAATTTGTGTAATATTTTTAAACAAACATTTTAAGATTAAAATGGTTACTGTGAGTCAACCTTAAGAGATAGACATATGCTGTCGCGGACTTTTTTGTAGGTCTTATTAAGTTGTACAACTCTTGTATAAAAAATATTCTTCTATCTATTTTCAATTAAGCAGCGTTCGTAAGAAGTTCGTATTTTTTCGACCGTTTATTTGCCGATTTAGGTTGCAAATTAGGTCTCCACGAATGTACCTTTGATTTAAACGGGATAACATATAGCCTATTTTCATTCCGAAAGTCTATTCTATGTATTAGCACAGAATAAGAAATAGTACAAGTACAGAAATTGCACTTCCTGAGAGCAAATATGCGAGATTAAACCTAGTTACAACGCTAGTAACGTTCAAAATGCGCTTCACGCCTCGGGTGCGACCTTGAATTTGCGCCACAGTATCAACTAATAGTAACTATGAACCGCGTGTTGCGCACAGTAAAATGCACCGTAAGTCCGCACAGCGAGGGTCTGAATAACTCGGTCAACTCGCGGCCTTTACTATAGGGTTGAATGTTATGAGAAAACTTATAAGCCTTTAATTGGTAGAAGAATACTCGTAGAACAATGTAATGAGTACATTACTGATAATAAGTACTACATTAATGTTTAATGTCGAGGTAGGATAAAAGTACTACAGTTAAACTAAAATACGTGACGTTCAATTAAAAATTGAGTAAAGTTTTAGATTGCGTAAGTTAAATAACGCGACAATAGTACTCCTGGTCTAGAATTTTTCTGGTTTGTTTGTGCTATTTTGATTATGGAAACATTGATGTAAATGTAATGTAATTTCCTATACAATAATGATTGTTTTTGGAATAAATGAAATGAAATGAAAAAATGAAATTAAATCGTAGGTTGTTTGACTTGTAACATTATAATAGTGTAGGAGCCGACTCACCTTTTCGACCAAAAATAATTATGTATTTTATTCATTCTAGGAAAGCTTTATTTTGTAATAGTTGAATATCATTAAAAAAAATAAACTAATATTTTATTTCACCATTTTGTCGGCGTTATTGATATACACACATACCTACACAATTTTAGCTTTCTAGTACTAACGGTCTCCTAGCAAAACCTTGGACAGACAGACAGACACACAGACAGACAGATGGACATGACAAAAATACAAGGGTTCCTTATCAGGACTACGGAACCCTAAAAAATAATTTTCAATTTCAAATCGGTTAAGATCTGACAGAGTTCTGAGGTCACAAACATTAAAAAAACCGTCAAATTCAGAACCTCCTCCGTTTTTGTGAAGTAGATTAAAAACTAAAACACCGACTTCCATGCCCCGCGAATCAATTTCAGTAGCAAGTTTGAGACGTTTATCGTCATATCTCTGGAGATACTTATCAGATCTCAGTGAATCTCAGTGATCTGAGATCTATAAGTACTTTAATTACATTAACTCTCGGATTATTAAAATCTGACTATCGTATGACACGACAAAATCTTTAAGAAAGAAAAAAAAATTGAAGTAAACGTTAGTAGGTACCTACCCTATTTATTTATCTTAGAACTAACTAAATAAAGCAAGATGTAATGTCGATAGAAATTCCTTAAAGATCATTACGTGAATTCCCTTGTAACATGAAACTCAGCTGATTTATACCTACCTACCATTTTATGTGTGACATTCTTTGCTTTTTACATAATTATTCTTTACAGTTACTATATGAAGCAAGGAATATAATATTGAGGTAGGTACAAGTAAGGCGCGCGGCCGATCGAGAGCGCGCGTGACACTTAACTGACTGAACTTGAACCCTAGCGGGGAGGTACTTGTAGTTTCAGAGCTACAGCGCGGAGTGCGACAGGCCTGGTATTAGTGAAAGAATTTTTTAAATCGGTTCAGTAGTTTTTGAGCTTACTCATTACAAACATACAAAAATACAAAAATACAAATGTTCTCTCTTTATAATATTAGTATAGATTATTTCTAGGTAATTTCTAGTGTAGACAAAAAATAACTGACTTATTGTAAGTGTGTAAGGATGTGGTATATGCGTGAAATAGGTATGGAGAGTTGTGAACGATGAGAGAATATAAAAATAACAAACGCCAAATATTATTATTACAAAGTTATTGTAGGTTATTTCTTAAAATTACACATCACTAATTAATTACGACAGTAACACTAACAAACAATATCAGTCTCTTAATGCTATAGCGTGAACAATATTTTTTGTTAGCCCGTCTTTAGCTAACATAGCGGTCGCCCGCGGCTCCGCCCGCGTGGATGTCGGTTACCGCTGCAAAAAGCCTTCCCAAGAAAGACACGGTCAGCAAAATGATTCCCAGGTCGATTCACAGACACCGACACTAACATCGACGACGCAGTCATTATCCGCAGGCTGCATGGATTGTCTTTATGAGGATGTTAAAGTTGTTAATGATGAAAATATTTAAATGTAATTAATACTAAGTTTTCACTTCTGCCGGCAGTCCCGGAGTGAAACCTGTTGTTTTAGGATAGATAACTAAAGCGATTATTGTAGAGCTTCTCTATAAACAACATTTGACGTTATATCATACGGAACCCTATTTTTTTACAAAATAAAATTGAGCCTTTGTTACTCGTGGATAATGTAGCTTTCGAATGGTGAAAGAATTTTTAAAAACTGAGGATTGGAGGGGCGGGGTGGGGAGGGGAGGGGAATGCAGGGGAGCGGGAGGGAAGGGGGAGGCGAGGGGAGGGGAATCGAGGGGAGGGAAGGGAGAGGGGAGGGGCGAGGGAGGGGAGGGGGAAGTGATGGGAGGTGGAGGGAAGGGTAAGTGAGGGGACGGGTGGTGGAAGCGAGGGGGAGGTGAGGAGAAGGGGAGGGTAAATAAGGGGAGAGGAAGGGGGGGGGGTCGTATGGTGTGGTGCGGTGTATTTGGAATACATATATGTCTTATTAGTTAATGCTACCCATAGACACTATTCCACGCGGACAAAGTCGCGGTGGACAGCTAGTACGCTATAAAAAGTTATTTCCGATAATAATTTGACTTTTCACTCAATTGAATTACCTACTAAAATACATTTACAAAAGCTATGAAAGAAGAAAACCGCCCGATTCGTAAAAGTTACCTAAAACCATCCAAATCACGTCCGAAACGAAAATTAGTTAACAGTCAATTTAACTCCATAACGGATGAACTTGAGAAATCATTTGATTTTACATTGTCGTAACTTTTATTAGAATTGTTCGTTTAGAAATGATTATTATTTATGAATCTAATGCCCGTTTGCACTAAACTTAAGAACTTCCTAAGTTCTTGCCTAACTAATTTAGGCAACTCCTAGTAAAAAATTCGCTTGCACTAACCTTAGGTCATTCCTAAATGCGCTTAGGAGGGTCCTAAAGTTATGAGACCGATTAGGAAGAGACTAGAGCTTAGGAACAGCTTAAGTCGTATTTTTGGTTATCTGCGGGTCATTTTGTTCTGACAATGTCAAAACAAATGTCATTACAAAAATTACAAACGAAATAATGAGAAAAAAAATATATAAATTTAATCAAAAATAATTGAATATATATAAAAACCAATCGGAAATACGCTCACAGACGCCGTTTGAAGACCAGGCATATACCCAAGCCCCTTTGATAATGACGACGAGTTTATAATTAATGCCAAAGAAGCCAAGCCCTTATGAATATCATCATGATATATGTATTGCAGTATCGTATCGTATGCATATATCGCAGATGCAGTAACGGTTGCTGTGTTTGGAAGTCTACGGAAACGCTTCACCATCAATTTAATAACCTAACTAACTGAGCTACCGAAAGCTAGCGCGGCCGCTTGTGTACCAAGAAACCTCACCAAAAGATGCACATGGGATCATTAAAGCTTACACTGAAGTTGATACGTGGACCGCACATTTGGAGAGGATTGGTCAGTCTAGCCATCTCATTAAGGCTGTGAGTCAATGGGAAGAACCTATAATGGAAGAACAGAAGTACCTACGTAATAGAAACGAAATTTTGTCACTGTCGTCTATTATGAAACGAGTATGAGATATAATAACTGTCAGAGCAGAGGTTTCCAGATAAATAAAAACGTGTTAGCATGGTGTATTTGTGTGCGAAACAATGTCAATGATGTATCTGTATGTATCTTTAGGTTTATATAGACAGTATATATTATTTTCAACCGAATTCCAAAAAGAAGGAGGTTCTCAATTAGTCTGTTTTTTTAATGTGTGTATGTTACGCGATTATTCCGTCAATTGTGAACCGATTCGAATTGAAAGGATTCTTTTTGTAATTGGTAGAGTACGTTTTCGAGGTGGTCCCATTGCAATTTAATCGAGATCTGATAAGTATCTCCAGAGATATAACGATAAACGTCTCAAACTTGCTACTGAAATTGACTCGCGGGGCATTGAAGTCGGTTGTTTTAGTTTTTATTATATAAATAAATATTCTTTATCAAACTACGGATCAATGTGTTTCACTCTGCCTGCATCGTCGTGGTTGTTGCAGGCGAAGCAGGTCGCCTGCAACAACCACACCATCACGTTCACTAATAGAAAATGATCATGCATGTATATATATATGAAATCTAATATAATACCTAAATATGGCTTACATATTTAGGTATTATATTATATTTCATATGTTAGGAATTAAAGATGATGATAATGGCTCTAGCAGGTAAAAAAACGACAGTAAACACAGTTAAAGACATTTATTTTACTTATAATAATCAAGAGAACTTTCCTTAACAAAGTTATTCAGATTTTAATACGTACACAAATTTTGTCGCCACTTTTGCTGTGTGCGTCTGGAACAAATTGTTTTAATTTTTAACAAAATTGTTTAATTTTCCGTTTAACTACCTGGTAATGCCTTACAACTCAAGACCAAATTTAAAACACCGAAACACTGTAGAGGCTATAATGGAGAAGTCAAACGGTGTAGCTCTTGCAATGAGGTCTCTGGATCCAACTGGAAACTGCACTGCCTGCTTGTTAGGTTATTGTAGCTGCTGCGTATTCCTTCATATTTGTACTATGGATTGATACAAACCCAGTATCCTACTAGCTTACTAAGCCAGGGTATTCATACTGATTTTACAAGCTTTTATTTAACTTGCAATGTATATATGTATGTTCGGGTGGAATCTTGGAAGCTAAATTAGACCCACTTCCCGATGTCTGATTGGACTCAAATTTGGTGTACTTATGTATTTTCGGCGACAATACAATGATATGGTACCATGGAGCTGGTCTGATGATGGAGACGAAAGGTGGCCATGGCATCTTTGTGATAAAACAACATAACACCACCGAGTTTGGGCTCAATTGATTTGTCTTGAAGAGAACTTTACGCCTAGATGATATTCAGGGTCTGATGATGAAGCTGGAAGGTGGCCACGGCATCTCTGTGATAAATCAACATAACCCTATCGAGTTTGGGCTCGATTGATTCGTCTTGAAGAGAAATTTGCACTTAGGTGATATCCAGGGTCTGATGAAACTGGAAGGTGGCCACGGCATCTCTGTGATAAATCAAAGTAACTCTACTGAGTTTAGGCTCGATTGATTAGTATTAACGAGAACTTTACACCTAGATGATATTTAGCGACTGATGATGAAGCTGGAAGGTGGCCACCACGGCATCTCTGTGATAACGTAACGCTAGCGAATTTGGGCTTAAATGATTCGTCTTGAGAAGCACTTTACACTTAAACGATATCCAGGATCTGATGATGAAGATGTAAGGTGGCCATGGCATTTTTGTTATAAAGCAACATAGCCCCACCGAGTCGATTGATTTTCCTTGAAGAGCACTTTACCCATAATCACATCAAATATCAGTGGAATATTTTAAAACATCACGCCTTCTCTGAAGATCTTAGGTAGGTAGTATGAAGGTAGGTAGTCGGTATCTATACCTACATACTAAAAAGTTAAAAATAAATTATAAGTAAAACATATTTTTTTAAACTGCTTTTATCTGGGACAATGAACTAAAATGTTAAAAATAAATTCTAGTAAGTATTTGGCGTGTAGGTACTTACCTATATTTTTAAAAGCTTGAGGCACTGAAGTATAGTAATTACCTAGCCTGAAAAACGGGTAGTGCTTCAAGCTTTTAAGAATATAGGTAAGTACCTACACGCCAAATACTTACTAGAATTTATTTTTAATTAAAATTAGTTCATTGTCCCAGATAAAAACTTGTTTTTAAAAATATTTTATAATTATAATTTATTTGTTTATATATGTTCCTTTTCTTAGTTGCCTTGCGCGCAAATATTAATTTTTCCTCCGTCGTGAAGATGAGGGTTCTTTTTCATTCAAAATTTTCTATTTTAAAATTCCAATTCAATTTAGTTCGATTTGCTTTTAAGGTAATAGTTGTTTACTCGTACATATTGTAAAATTCCGTTTAACATTGGATTGGATTTTTTTTCTAGTTTCACTATGGCTCCACACGATTAGTGTATTTAACCAGTGTCAAGTAAAAAAATTCTTCAAGTTTTTGTGAGTTCAAGTCATAAAGATGGGTCAAAGTAACATTTTAGGTCAACTTGAAGTCATAGTCTAGTCCAAGTCATACCCTATTATATATTTATTATATTCCTATACAATATTATTATTGAACCTCCATAGACGGCACTATAAACGAACATTAATAAGCCAAAAATTAAAATATCACTTTCCCGCCAATGCGCGTAAAGGCGAAAATCAAAGAGGTTTAATACTTATTTGTGTTACATTTATAGATATCTGTGGTTTCATTCGTTCAAACGTTCACCTAACTAGGCAATGCCTAAATTACGACACGGTTAGGGAAGGACTGTTAGTGCAAACCAATGCAAACCTTATTTCCAGATAGGCTGTTCTTACGATAAGTTGTAACTTTACTAGGATGATCTTATCTGCAGTTTAGTGCAAACGGGCATAAGTCGGTTTGTTTTGAGTGGACTTCTGTTAAGAAATTTTTTGTTGTAAGTTAAATATTATTGAGAGTTTGGGTAAAGGCAACACCGCGGCGTCCTGTGATCTGCGGACGCGATCTCAGTACTTTTCAATTTGTTTTCTGATCGCGTTTGGTGTGAACCAGTCGGTACAAATACTACTGTGCTATCTGATCGCCACCTAGATCGCTCACGCAGGACGCTGTGGCGTGTCCGTACCTTAAACGATACATTATTTGAAAATTCTATTTATGATCTTTTTAACCAACTTCATAAAAAACTGGCCAAGTGCAAGTCGGACTCGCACTAGTAGGGTTCCGTACCACACTACAGTATTTTATAAGATCGAGCAATAAATACCACTAACATTTTTCTCCAGCAAAAAATAATAATTAATAAACATTTTATTTCTTATAACGCCATCTAACGTCTAACAAAGGTGTTAGGGATCGACATTTCAATATAACGCCATCTATGGGACGTTTGCCTAACTAAGCGTTCATAGATGGCGTGAAATGCCGAAGAAATCTTGTATGGGGACCCTCTATTATTTTTACCTTTATACTGTTTTTAGTATTTGTTGTTATAGCGGCAACAGAAATACATCATCTGTGAAAATTTCACTGTCTAACTATCACGGTTCATGAGATACAGCCTGGTGACAGACGGACAGACAGACAGACAGACAGACAGACAGACGGACAGCGGAGTCTTAGTAATAGGGTCCCTATTTACCCTTTGGGTACGGAACCCTAAAAAGGAGGATTGTAGACAATTTTTCTGATTTTTAGGGTTCCGTACCCAAAGGGTAAAACGGAACCCTATTACTAAGACTCCGCTGTACGTCTGTCTGTCTGTATGTCTGTCTGTCTGTATGTCTGTCTGTCCGTCACCAGGCTATAGCTCATTAACCGCGATAGTTAGACAGTTGAAATGTTCACAGATGGTGTATTTCTGTTGCCGCTAGAACAACAAATACTAAAAACAAAATAAAATGAAAAATTAAAGGGGGTCCCCATACAAAAAGCGTGTTTTTAAACGCCATCTATCTAATTAGTTTCGGCAAAATGACATAGATGGCGCTAGTAAACGAGCCCCGTCTTTCTCGATCGCGACCAAACCAAATATTCTTGGTAATATCAATTAATCAAATATATGAGGTTGAAACTCTGTTATGTTTCGTATTGTACGGAACCCTCCCTAAGTTTACGATAAGAGACGCGATGCTGACTCACACTTGGCCAGTTTTATTATGTATGTTCACCTTGATTAATCGAAGATGCCTAAAACGATTAATAAAACTATTTTTTTGTATTATATTGTACCTATACTTTCCTGTTGGCCCCATTTAGATTTCATTGAGATTTGGTCAGTATCTTTAGAATCTCCATATCTATGGAGATAACCTTAAAACTTGGTAGTGAAAATTAATAGCGCAACATTTGAAGTCAGTTAGTTCTTTTAGTTTTTTAAACGATCTTAAATTATCTTAAATCTAATTCCAATAACAGCGTTGTTTAGCAATTATTCACATTGACATGATAATGTGTGTCAACATTTTATAACTAAGAATATTGCCATATTTTACATTAAGTAAGCAACTAAAAATATGGCTTCTACCTAATCTAAAATGTTATACATTATCAATGCAATAACTCTTTTTAAAGTGGATAAATAATAATTCCATTACATTTCAAAATTTCACCTATATCCACCCGATCCCAGCTTTTGATATCAAATTCAACCAATACCAGCCAAGTCATGCATAAATCCATCTGAGGACTTGCACTATTCCGTCTCCAAGCCAGTTGTAATCCTGACTTTGCATAATTACTGCTGCTATTGAGGAAGCAGTACCTTAGTTTTTGATATGCAGATACCGGAGTATATTCATTATTTGAGATACAAACCGGTCTGCGATTGACATTTTTACAAGAATGGAATCGAAAAATCTCTGTATATTGCATTAGTCAATCGCATCGTAGATGTGGTCAAATGCTACTTAGTTCAAAAAAAACTGGTCAAGTGCGAGTCAGACTCGCGTCTTGCATACGTAGGGTCCCGTACCTCAATACAATACCACGGTAATATTATATTATATTACCGTAAAAAAACTAAACATTTATTAAAACAGAGTTGTGAGCCGCGTGCTTTTACTATAACGCCATCTAACGAATATCTAACACCATCTAAGTATAATATCGTTTAAAAACTAAAAAAGAACCGACTTCAATGCCGCGCTATTCATTTTCAGTACCAATTTTGAGATATTTATCTTCATATCTCTGGAGATACTTAGAGAGTAGAGTCGTAGAGTCTTAGTAATAGGGTCCCGTTTTACCCTTTGAAAACCGTAATCCGGAACCGGAACCCTAAAAAACACGTTTCTTGTATGGGAACCCCTTTTGATTTTTAAATGTATTATGTTTATACATCATCTGTGAAAATTTCAACTTTCTAACAATCACGGCTCATGAGATACAGCCTGGTGACAGACGGACAGACAGATGGACAGACAGACGAACGGACAGCGTAGTCTTAGTAATAGGATCCCGTTTTTACCCTTTGGGTATGGAACCTTAAAAAATAGTAGATTCTATGTTACCTACTGTTATTGTAAGGTTAATGTTTGAAAAAAAAACACGCTTGAATAAAATAAACCTGCCAAAAACAAGTCGGAATCGCACACGTCGTCATAAGATATAGGAAAAATTCCGAAAACACACGTTTCTTGTATGAGAACCCGTCCCGAACCCGAGAGTCTTTCGAGAGTCTTTGGGTAGCATTTTTAAACATTTAGGCTAATTATTTTACAAATAAGACACATGCGTATCCCACCTACACCGCACCATACCACGCCGCGCAAATCCCCCTCCCCTCTCCCTCCCCCTCACCCATCCCTTCCACTCTCCCTTTCTCTTCCCTCCACCCCCTTCCCCTCACTTCCCTTTCCCCCTCCCCTTTCCCTGCCCCTCCCCTTCCCTCTCACTTCCCCCTCTCCTCCCCCTCTCTCTTCCCCCACTTACCCCTCCCCTCCCTCTCTCTCTTCCCCCCACTCCTCTTCCCTCACTTCCCTCCCCTCCCTTTCCCCCCACTCCCCTCCCCTCCCTTTCCCCCCA
This sequence comes from Cabera pusaria, assembly GCA_954871355.1. Classification (NCBI taxonomy): domain Eukaryota; kingdom Metazoa; phylum Arthropoda; class Insecta; order Lepidoptera; family Geometridae; genus Cabera; species Cabera pusaria. The sequence goes on from OX940896.1 coordinate 2,639,530, forward strand.
CTCCCCTCCCCTCCCTTTTCCCTCACCTCCCATCCCTCTCCCCCTTTCCCCTTCCCCTCACTTCCACCCTCCCTCCCCTCCCCTCATTCCCCCTTCCCCTTCTCCCTTTCCCTTCCCCCTCACCAACTTTGAATGACATATTAATTTATATCGAATCAACAGCCTAAAAAATAAGTTTCAAGCTTCTAGCTCTAAAAATGACGATACTTCCATACAACTTTTCATCCCTTCTTTCAACCCCTTACAACCCTCTTTTCGCATTAAAAAGTAGCCTATGTCCTTACTCAGGCTCTAGACTATCTGTATACCAAATTTCATTTAAATCAGTTCAGTAGAACATTAACATAAACCTTACATATTTTCATACAAATTTTCACCCCTATTGTTATTTTACATCCTTGAGGGTAAAACTTTTACAAACCTTGAATGTCAAATTTATTTTATCAAATTCACAGCCTAAAAAATAAGTTTCTAGCGTCTAGCTCCTAAAATGACGATACTTCCATACAACTTTTCATCCCCCCTTTCAACCCATTACAACCCTCTTTTCGCATTAAAAAGTAGCCTTTGTCCGTTCTCAAGCTCTAGACTACCTGTGTACCAAATTTCATTTCAATCGGTTCAGCAGTTTTGGCGTGAAAGTGACACAGACAGACAGACAGAGTCACTTTCGCATTTATAATATTAAATATTAATTTAGCAAGTTAGCATTAGGATATGCTATGATATATACCAAATGCTATGTAGCTATGGCCGCTGAGTGCTCACAGACAGATGGACGGACGGATAGTGAAGTCTCAGTAATAGCGTTTCATTGGTACTTCAAAAACGGTATTTTACTTGCCATCAGGCTAAAAGATACATCTTAGTGAAGTAAGTTAGTTTATGGTTGGGCTATTTACCAAGTATCTGCCACAAAAATGCAAAGTAACCTCACAGGACTATTATCTTTTCTGTGTCCATACCAATATCACACAAGTTCAACGACGCTTCAGAGTCTATATTCGCAAGCAAAGGACCTGCGATTACCTCCCCCCTCCCTAAATGCTTCCTTGCATCCCCTAACCGTTTCCTGAGGCATCCTGCAGGAAATAATTTGTGACAGAGTGTCGGAAGCCGGGATTGTAAGGTCCTGGCTGATGAGGGACTTAGCGGATGTATGTGATTGTGCCTTTGAAGTACCTACGTTTTTATGTTGTTTGGTAATGTTTCAGGGGATTTTAGTTTGAAAGGTTAGTATTTTGGTCTCAGTATTTACAAAAACAATATTTAAAATAAGTAAAATCTCATACTAGAAACGTGTTTTTTCGGGAGTATTTCGCTTAATTTTATGAATCGTAATAGAAACTTGATATTTTCATCGAGTGTGTATTAGAGTGTGTAGTTTGTAATCTATAGTTACAAATAATGTAATAATAATCTAAAATTAAGGGGTGTATAAAAAGAAACATGCTATTCACTATATCTAGTGAATGCAATTGAAAACTAACTTGTACAATTCAGATTTGGTAAAGTGGAAAAAAATATTAATATTAACTTTCTTTTCCATAAAACTAAAACAAATGTTCGTTATTCTTTGTGGAATATATATAAAATCGTTTAACAAACTAAAAAAGAACCGTCTTCAATGCCGCGTTATTAGTTTTTTTCAGTACCAATTTTGCGATGTTTATCTCCATATCTCTGGAGATACTAATCAAACCTCGATAAAATTAACATGGTACCACACTTGGGATATCTCCTTTCCAACAATAAAATAATAATCAAAATCGGTTCATAAACGACGAAGTTATCCGCGAACAAACATAAAAAAAAAACATATATACGGTCGAATTGAGATACCTCCTCCTTTTTTGAAGTCGGTTAAAAATACAAATATATTCTATTCTCAACTAGGGATATGTTCCACCACAAAATATACCAAAACCAGTGCCTTAAAATATCTATATAATTTTATTCTATTAAGCATTTTCTTTCTGCAACATAAAGACGATCAGAATTTACTGGGATGCATAAAATATTAGCCTGCTGCATAATTTATGAAACACTTAGGACGTCCTAAGGACATCTTAATAGACGTTCTTGAGCCAGTCAGTAGATATATCTACTTCTTTTGAGCTGATCTTGTTTTAGATTAGATTCCTAATTTTACAAGTATTTTGTAATGAAATATTGTTAAAAAGTCATCCGTCAGAGAACCAAAATTATCAAAATTGTTTATAGGCTAAGCAAGTTGATGAGGCAATGGGCTGGTCATATCTGTCGTAGAACCGATAACCGTTGCGGAAGACGAGTTCTAGAGTGGAGACCACGACTCGGCCAACGTTACTTTTTGAAGTTATACTTCTTGTGGCGCGATAGAGAAAAATGATGAGAGTGAATTTTTACGATGCGCGCGCACACCGACACCTAAATTCTGGTAAATTGTTAAACACAATCCAAAATTTCATCGTACCGACGGGACTCGAACCCGCACCCCCCGGATTACACGTCCAGGTGCTCTGCCAATTAAGCCACGGTTCGATACATCGATACGACGAAATTAGTGGATTGCATTTGTTAACCCAATTATGCATTGGTGGCGCCATCTATGACTACTTATTACGTAAGTTCAATTTTGGATTGTGTTTAACAATTTACAAAAATATAAAGTGTGAGACACTTCAAAGAAACATAATATTTGACCTAAATTCTACACCGTGAAGTTAGTTCTAGGTGGCATGACTATGTTCAAGTTGTATATTTCATATTTAACGTCATATGTATACGTTAATAAAACCTTTTTTATTTAAATAAAATCTTTTTGATTAATTTTAATATTTATCGTTAATCACTACTGCATTTTAGTTATTTTTTTTAGCTATTTTAGAAGTATAACTTCTAACGCGTGTACATAATTACACACACTCTTTCCTTTTTTTGTGGTAAGAGGCAACAGTACAAGCACAACGCTCGCCTGATGTTAAGCAATAACGTCTACCTATAACAGATACAGCTGCATGCAAAATTCTGAACTGCCAAAATTTTGCATGTCACTGCACTGCGCCTGTTACCTTGAGACATTAACATGTCGAGTCTCACATGCCCTGTAATTTCACTGGACAACTTGCCATTTCAACCGAAAAACATTCCTATTTCACGACTGAAAATTAATTGGCAATGTGGTGGTACTGCCCCAGGTGGACTAGCAGAAGTCCTACCACTACAAAAATGTAGTGTAGAATGCCCTCCAGCTGGATGGAGCGATGATATACGCAATCAAGCTCAGCGGCGTGTCATAGGAGAGGCCTATGTCCAGCAGTGGACGGAAATTGGCTGATAATTATGAGATAATAGTGAGTTCGTAGAATATAATATCGTTTAAAAACTAAAAAAGAACCGACTTCAATGCCGCGCTATTAATTTTTAGTACCAATTTTGAGGTGTTTCTTTCTCTCTCTCTCTCTGAATCAATATCTCAATATCTCTGGAGATACTTATCAAACCTCGATAAAATTACCATGGTACTACACTTGGGATATTTCCTTTCCAACAAAAAAAGAATAACCAAAATCGGTTCATAAACGACGAAGTTATCCGCGAACAATCATATATATATACGGTCGAATTGAGAAACCTCCTCCTTTTTTTGAAGTCGGTTAAAAAGAGAGTAATGTATGTAGGTGACCTGCCCTACTCGTAGTACTAAAATAGATTTTAGAGATTTCAGGACCACAAAGACCTCAATTTACCTTCAAATAATTTATTACGACAGATGAGAATCACAAGTTTTCTTGGAGAATCCATATCACTGCCCATATTGGAAATATGAAATAAAAGTCGCTTGGTTTATTTACTACTGACCGCCTGGCCGGCTACCACCCCGAAGTTAGAAAATCTGTCGCCAAACATCTAATGTGTTCCGGTAGCTACCATCCTCGACCGTATCATCACTTATCAACAGATGAGAAAGTGGTCACACGCTAACCCATATGATTAAAAATTACTATTTGTATGTCCAATGTTGTGTGCATGTCCATGCACGGCGATCTAACAACAACCCCCCCCCTTTTATCTTTTATTAGGGTTCCGTAGCCGAATGGCAAAAAACGGAACCCTTATAGATTCGCCATGTCTGTCTGTCTGTCTGTCTGTCTGTCTGTCTGTCTGTCCATCCGTATGTCACAGCCATTTTATTCCGAAACTATTAGGACTACAGAATTGAAACTTGGTAGGTAGATGTATTCTGTAAACCGCTTTCCGATTTTTGTACAAAAATAAAAAAATATAAAAGTTTAAGGGGGGGGCATCCCATCCCATCCCATACATGGAACTGGAACAAAACTTTTTTTTTTTGCAAACCTATACGTGTGGGGTATTTATGGATAGATCTTCAAAAAAGACATTGAGGTTCCTAAAATCATTTTTTCTCAAAGTCAATCATTTAAAAGATAGGTGCGTCTAAAGTGGTAAAATGTGTGCCCCCCCCCCCCCCCCCCCCCCTCTAACTTCTAAAGCAAGGGTGTGAAAAATGTAGAAAAATATATTCTGTAGATCTCAATAAAAACTTTCAACGAAAATTGGTTTGAACGAGATACAGTTAGTAGTTGTTGAGATATAGCGACCGCAAGTATAACTTTGTTTTTCATACAAACACTATGAAAAACAAAGTTAGTTATTTTTGTAGTTGCGAAAAATCATAGTTATAGAATACTCTACTGTGTTACGGAACCCTACGAGTGCGAGTCCGACTTGCACTTGGCCAGTTTATTTTTTTTATTTTTGTATAAAAATCATAAATCGTTTCATAGAATACATCTACCCACCAAGTTTCAAATGTGTAGTCTTAATAGTATCTAAATATAGACATATTATCTAATAATATAGACATAATAATATCAGACAAACATGACGAATCTATAAGGGTTCCGTTTTTGCCATTCAGCTAGGAAACCTTAAAAACTCAAGCTCACTCGAACCAAACTCTCCATACAGTTCGCTAACAAACAATGACTGTCAGATGAGTCTAAGTCATAAAGTACCCGAAATGATGTCCACTATTAAACCATGAATATCCGGACCCCTGCACAGCTCATTAAGTACGCTTTAACAGGGACTAAGGTTTATTTACGTTACTTTTTTAAGGATAGGTAAAGGTATGGCAAATTTTATACAATTTTTTTTAATGTCAATTATGATAATAATATCGTTTAAAAACTAAAAAAGAACCGACTTCAATGCCGCGCTATTCATTTTCAGTACCAATTTTGAGATGTTTATCTCAATATCTTTGGAGATACTTATCAGACCTCGATAAAATTACCATGGTGCCACACTTGGGATATCTCCTTTCGAACAAAAAAAGAATAATCAAAATCGGTTCATTAACGACGAAGTTATCCGCGAACAAACATAAAAAATATATATATATACGGTTGAATTGAGAAACCTCCTCCTTTTTTTTGAAGTCGGCTAAAAATACTCGTGCGGTTCGTGTAATTAACAGTACTGATATTAATGTAACCCCCTGATAACACTGTCTGGTAGTATTTTTTACACTATAGTATTTTTTAATACTGCGTAGACCTTATTTCAATGTTTGTAAAGACATTTTTACAGCTGGTAGAAGCATGACTTATTTCAAGGTTCCTCCTGACTTGCTACTCAAAAGTAGCTTTCCACTGTCTAGGAGTAAATCTGCAGCCGTAACCTTACGGTGTTTCAGCAGCACACAGCCCTTGAGAGTCAAACCAAGCTAGGCTTAGCGTATTCACTATCCTCGACCATATTATTGATTTCCACCAGGCGAGATAGTGAGTGTTCTATCGCTTGCAACCTTACCTTAAAATCAAAAATAGTCAAAAGTCAAAGCATTTATTCAGTATATGGGCAAATAAAAAAATTGCACTTACACACGTCAAATGACATTAAATAGATCATATTCAATAAAACATATTATAGATATAACAGAAACATAACTTATTGCTTTGAATTTACAAAAAAATAACAAAGGTTTCATTGAACCATTCAGTTTTCATCTAGACGTCGAACGTCACACTTAAAACACATGTTTAATTCCCCTGATTAATGTAGGGCTACCATCCGTACTATTACGTGCACCCGCAACCCAGTGCATGTTTCAGTACTTCAGACAATTCTTATCCAAAAAATTTTGTGAAATAATGAAACATAATAAGATTTAAAACTAAAACAACCGACTTCCATGCCCCGCGAGTCAATTTTAGTAGCAAGTTTGAGACATTTACCGTCTTATCACTGGAGATACTTATCAGATCTCCATGAAATTACAATGGGAACATTTTGGAAACGTACCCTTCCGATAAAAAAAAAGAATCATTCGAATCGGTTCACAATTGACGGAATAATCGCTTATCATACATACAAAAAAAAACCTCCTTCTTTTTGGAAGACGGTTGCAAAAAACTCATACAAGTTTCTGATTATTCTTTTTTTGTTCGAAAGGAGATATCCCAAGTGTGGTACCATGGTAATTTTATCGAGGTAGAATAAGTATCTCCAGAGATATTGAGATAAACATCTCAAAATTGGTACTGAAAATGAATAGCGCGGCATTGAAGTCGGTTGTTTTTTTAGTTTTTAAACGATATTATATTATAAATCTAAGATGCCCCGAACCATTGCCATTTGATACGTTGCGGCGTCGGTACGAATTTACGCTGTCAAATCTAAAGTGCTCGGTCCCACCGTCTAGCGATGGGTGTAAGCTATAAGTCAGTTCAGTGTAGACAAACCCTTACACCACGTAAAGCTCGGACAGGAAAACTTGTTTGTATTCAATTTCCGACCCCCGTTGACCTTAAATTATGTTAGTTTGGACTGGACTCGTGTTTTAAATGTTGTAGAGGGTTATAATATATGGGAATTTGTGTAATGAATAAACTGGTCACATGGGGCCTAATTTTGTTGCGGATACTCTGTTCAGTTTTTGATGTGAAAACTTCTGTAAGCGCGCTGAGAACTTTTCTAACCGACTTCTAAAAAGGAGGAGGTTCTATGTACGTCTGTATGTATTTTTTTGTGTATTTTCATCGTTATTTTTGCCAATTATGAACCGATTAAAAAAACTATTTTATTTCGAAAAGGTATACGCGAAAGGTAGTCCCATTGTAATTTCATCGAGATCTGATAAATATATCCAGATATATGACGATAAACGACTCTAAACTTGCTACTGAAAATTACTCGCGCGGCATGGAAGTCGGTTGTTTTAGTTTTTAAACTATCTTAATTATTTTTATTTGAGGGCCCGGTGGCGTAAATGGAAGAACGGTTGGCTTTGATGCCAGAGGTACCGAGTTCAAACCGCCGTGCACCAATGGATTTTTCTATCGAAAAATGTATGTGCGCTTTTCACAGTGGATCTCCGGTGAAAGAAAAACAACCAACAACCCCCGCATGGTGGTAGGACACTAACTAGTGTCCGCCTGGCCAGCTACTACCCTCACCGCCACCGGGCCTTCAGTTAGTCACAAAAAGACAGCCAAATTATTGAGAAACGTTACACGAATACTCTCGTCGTCAATTTGGTCCGGAAATGGCACGTTATGATATTTATGATATTTACACGAGGCAAATCGACGTAACGTTTTAGTGAAACCTGCAGCAATTTTAGCTTTGTGTAAATATATACAGTTGGTTGCAGTCAGTTTAGCGTGTTGATGCATATATTGCACCTGCTCTGTACTGCTGTTATATTGCTGCTCTATACTGATTTACTTACAAGAATGGTTTGCGAATAAATGCCCCGTTCTATCTCTTAGTTGAGTTCATTTAATTTTAAGAGATCTATTGGTGCACAAGGAGAATAATCGTGGGCTTATATCCCAATAAGCAATTCTCAATGGTTCAGGATAACGGCTGGGATCTTAAAACGAGTCGCCTGAATTTGAGGATTCTGCTGCTGTGGGAGGGTCACAGGGGCTTGTCTTGATCCTCCCAAATAGATTTTAGCTGCCGGAGTTAAGTCAAAATATTTGAAAATAATATTTTTCTTTTTGTAAATTTGCGTGATAAACTTGCAAATGCGGGAAGACGTAAATTAAATATTAGGTAAAGTCATAGTCTGACACTAAGGCAACACAATAGAGAACAGTGACCACCGCGTGACGTGCGACGACGAGCGCAGCGAAGAGGGGAGCCGCGGCAGCGGCCGCGCGTCACCAGAACCGACGCTACAGAAAACGTTATCTGTTAAATATCCGTCTAATTTGATTTAATGACAAGTCAATTCATTTTCATAAAAAAATATTTTCTATATATCTTTATATATCTATATTTTCTTTATATTTTCTCGTCAACTACGTTTCCGCGTTTCTCCGCGCATAGTGGAGTGGTCCACCTTCAACGCCCCCTCCCCCTCTCCAACTTAAACTAATTATTGATACATTGTTTAGTACTTAACCTCAAACTATTAAAATATTTATATCTCCTAAAGGGAGAGGTTCCGCAATCTCCCCCCCTAAATCGACGGTTTTTCAATAGAGGAGCGTCAATAAACTTTGATATTAAATTTAAAAAAATAACTGTGCGTTTCCGGCGGGGGAAAATGGTGCGGGGGTTCCTCACGTCTCCTCCTCTCCCCTTTCCCCCTCTACATCCCTAAATGTATGCGACTCGATTTAAAATTTTACCCAGGATAACTTCGAAAAGAAATCAAATCAAGTCAAAACAATTATACAAAATGTAGGCAGTATTATATACACACATATACACGTCAAAATCATAAAACAAATCATAATAAATTATCAAATAAACAATATAAGAAAAGAATAATTTAACGCTTTGAATTAACAAACAAGTAATATTCAAAAAACATTTTTTAAACACAAGCTTTTACATAACTTAGGACCAGAGTAAGTCAAGACAAATCCAACGAGCCCAAACACAACAGTTCCTTTGACCACCTTCCAGCTCCATCATCAGATCAGCACCATGTCATCATAAAATTACATTGTCATGCGATTTACACATGTATGCGAAATTTCAGCTCTAACGGTAACCGGGAGTGGGTCAAATTTAATTTTTAAGATTCTATAACAGACATCGGGACACCTTCCAGCTCCATGATCAGATCAGCACCATGTCATCATAATATTGCATTTTTACGCAATTTGTACAAAATTTCAGCTCAACCGGTAAGTAGGTCAAATTTAATTTGCTAGATTTAATTACAAACATCAGGATGAAACTAAATAAAAGCTTGTAAATAAATAATAGTTTAAAAAAACTAAAAAAATACGCTTTTATAGAAAATCCAACTAAAAATAGAAAATACATTTTAATAAATTTGAATTAAAAATAGTGTAAGAAAAAATGATTTTATTGTAAAAAAAGCGTGGGGTGCATGGTGTCAATAGTTCCAAATATTTTATGAACAGATATGACTAGAAGGGTTATTTTGATAATATCCTGAAAAGCACCCCACGCTTTTTTTACAATAAAATAATTTTTTCTTACACTATTTTTAATTCAAATTTATTAGAATTTATTTTCTATTTTTTAGTTGGATTTTCTATAAAAGCGTATTTTTTTAGTTTTTTTAATTTATTATTTATTTTTCATTTTTTAGTCGAATTTAAAAAAAAATCCTAGAAAGGATAACGGGTCAAAATGTTTAAAATATTGAATTGTCATCGGTCCTTAATAAGTATGCCAAATTTCGAGTTAATAAGACGTTTTGAAGGGGGTTAAAATCATGTTCAAAGATTCCGTTACATACTAACATACATACGTCTGAAGCTAATAAAAGCGTATTAAAAACAAAATTACTTAACAAAACTCACACAACTAATTTAATTCAGCTGTAATCCAATCGTTGACGTCAGACTATTAAAATTCATATTAAAGTAGGGTTGCCAGCCATACTATGACACGTACCTCTATGTTTCAGAACTTCAGACAATTTTTATATGAAAAAAAATGTGAAATAGTGAAACACAATTTAAAAAAACGCAAACCGATCACAGTTCATCATATTATATCATGATTCGATATATATCCCTCAGCTGGTATAATATTGGTGTGGGGCAAGCTTGTATTAATCAAGTAACCATCCCCGCATGGTGGTCTACACTGTCTAATGTCAGCCTGGCCAGCTACCACCCTCAATTTAAAAATACACATGTTATCAATGTGCTCTGGCAGCTGTCCTTGAGAACCAGTTCAGATTGTAGGCCTAGCGTGCTAGCATCACCGACCCGACCGTCACTTACTATCAAATGAGATAATGGTCAAACAATAGCCTATATCTGATAAATAAAAAAGTTAAGTTGTATTTATGGGGTTGACGAGTTTTAGAGTGGAGACCACGGCTCGGCAAAAGTAGTGTAGCACGCCTTCCAGCTAAGTGGAGCGATGATATACGCAAGCTGGCTGGCAGCGGTTGGAAACGAATAGCTGAAGATCGAGCTCAGTGGCGTGCCATAGGAGAGGCCCATGTCCAGCAGTGGACGGAAATTGGCTGATTATTATGAAGTTGTATTTACATGAGTGTGATATTGGCAGATCACACTCATGTAATGCACAGAAAGTTTTTTTTTATTTCATTAAACGATACAGTCAACGTATTTTTAATTGTAGGGGACGGCAACCTTTAATTTTAAGTTTATTATGCAATTTTTAGTCAAACAACCTTTAGTCTAAGTACTGATGTCTTAACTATACCGGCTAACTTAGATTACCCAGGTTGCCCTGGATCTTTAATTAGCCTACTTGATCGTGTGTAATTCGAAGTAAACGATGTAGCCTCAGGCAATTACCCTAGATCTCCTTCAAATACAGCGATATATAGATACTAGCAGTGCCCTGCGGTTTTACACGCGTAGAAATCGTTCCCGTGGGAATATCGGGATAAAAAGTACCTTATGTGTTCATAAATCATAAATTATTTATTGCTGAATTGTAGTCGGTACAGATGGTGAAAAGTTACAAAATTGTTTCATACAATCTACCATGAAAATGGTGTGCAATGGTTTACCTGTAGAGGCTACAGACATATATCAAGTATAATTATGGCTACGGAAACTTTGACACTATATAAAATTATGACATAATATCATTGTATTACATTGTACAATTCGTTCATTTATATTTATACCGTAGGATAAAATGTTTACAGAGTAAAATAGTATATAATAGAATAATAGAAATGTATAAAGGTAATGTAAAGCAATCAAAATGTCGACTAAGTAAAATTAATGTGTGATAATAAAATATTACATAAGGTGATTCAAGCAATGTCAATAATATTCAATCAAAGTTATCATTTAAAAAATCGTCAATAGCATAATAATATTTGGTCGTCAACATTCTCTTAAATTTATTCTTGAACAATGTCATGGTGAGGTCCTTCATACAATTTGGTATTTTATTAAATATATTGGGAGCCATACATAACGGCTGTTTTGGCTCTGTGAATGCACAATCTGTTGTTGCAGCGCCTATTGCGCTGCACAACATCTGACATCCGTTGAAATAATTGAAGGTTGTTTCGCACAAAAATTGCTACCTCAAAGATGTAGAGGGATGGGACTGTCAGGATGTTGTGCTTGCTGAAATAAGGTTTGCAGCTTTCTGTTGACTGTAAACCAAACATGGCTCTTATGCAACGTTATTCCAGGGTCTAGGATATCTACGTACCAAGCAAGCGCAATCGGTTAAGTAGTTTTAGCGTGTAGAAGTAACAAACATTTACACACGTACAAACTTGGTGTAGTGGTAGTAGATTGGTAGTTTTTAGGGTTCCGTACCCAAAGGGTAAAACAGGACCCTTTACTAAGACTCAGCTGTTCGTTTGTCTGTCTGTCTGTCTGTCTGTCCGTCTGTCACCAGGCTGTATCTCATGAACCGTGATAGTTAGACAGTTGAAATTTTCACAGATGATGTATTTCTGTTGCCGCTATAACAACAAATACTAAAAACAGAATAAAGTTAAAAATAATAGAGGGTCCCCATACAAGAAACGTGTTTTTTTCGGCATTTCACGCCATCTACGAACGCTTAGTTAGGTAAACGTCCCATAGATGGCGTTATATTGAAATGTCGATCCCCAACACCTTTGTTAGACGTTAGATGGCGTTATAAGAAATAAAATGTTTATTCATTATTTATTTTTTTTGCTGGCGAAAAATGATAGTGGTATTTTTTGCTCGATCTTATAAAATACTGTAGTGTGGTACGGAACCCTACGAGTGCGAGTCCGACTTGCACTTTACCAGTTTATTTTTTAATTATGCCTATGGCTAGCGTTTGACCACTATCACACCTGTTGGTATATGATGATGCGGTCGAAGATGAAATTACTCGGCAAATTGTGAGATTTAACATCTTTATGTTTCGAAGTAACAGGCGCAGTGTAGTGACATGCAAAATTCTGGCTTCTGTCATCATTTGCTAGCAGAAGTCCTACCACTACATAACTAACTAATGAACAGAAGAAACTACCATGATCCAAGTAATACGTCCTTGTTAATTATACAACACTTCTATGATAAGGGTACGGACAAATTCGTCCCGTGAATTTGTAGCTTCACGGAGCCATTTGGCCGAGTGCCACTTTCTAAAAGCCGGCTAAATGGCTCACTCCTATGAAGTAGTAAAGAACTTTGACAGAGTAATCTACATAAACTATGCCTTTGACCCGAATACGGTCGATTTACTGGAAAAAGTAACTCGGTACGTCAGATAGAAGATATTTATTTTGTTGATGTCTCTTACTATCTGAACTTGCTTGTTATTTAGAAGAAAACAGTTCATAAGTGCTGTAGCATTGTTGATGATGCTCGTTATTTTGTTATGTTTATAAGAGTTGTTTTTACGATTCAATTACATTGTAAGTATATATTGTTATCGGCGAAGAAACTACTGGGGTATGGTTGATATTCTTTACGTAGTTACCAAGACGTTCCCTATCGTCTAATAGTAAGTGTGCTTATAGTTAGTTACATATTGCCTTGTCTTACAAATAGATAAACAATTATCGGTATCAAGATATATGTACAAACTACCTTAGGGTCGGCTCACACTGCGACGCGACGCGACGCGGCGCGTACTTATTAAGAGATTAATACAAAAAAGAACTTTATTCACCATACAAAAAGATAGACATTTCATTAAGTTAGTTCGGTGGCTTCAGGATGCACAGTGCGGCGTCACGCTGCGCCGCGCTGCACCTCGCGGCTTCTGGCTGCGCCGCGCGGCTTCGTGCTGCACCGCGCGGCGCAGCGGGAAGAAACAATCGAACCGCGTGATAAACAATTGAACTTTATTTACTACAAAATAAGATACAAATTGCATTGAGACTATTTGGTGGCGTCACGCGTTTTGCTGCGCCGCGCGGCATCAGGCTGCGCCGCGCTGCGCCGCGCAACTCCAAATATATCGTCGCGTCGCGTCGCGTCACGGTGTGAATCGACCCGTAGTCGGTGCTCAATATGTAGCTAAATCAATTGTTTTTTTTAAGTGAAACTACTTTAGACGCACTCGGCTAAAACTAAACGGATATGACGTAGCGTCACGGTTCTAAGGCAGCGGAAGTGACGTAAGCGTTATGTTATCATCAACACCAATCAACACCAATATTATAAATGCGAAAGTCAGTTTGTTTATTTATTTGTTTGTTTGGGACTTCTTCACGGTCAAATAGCTGTACCGATTTAGCTGAAACTTTTCACAGGGATAGCCAGTGCTACGCATTAGGTTATAGGATACTTTTTAAGGCGGGCGAAGCCGTGGGGCCCAGCTAGAATTTTATATTCATAGACTCCCTCTATTATAGAACGGCGTAACTTCGTTGACGTATTTGCTAAAGTTCAACAAATGGAGTTGTAGAAAAATAAACTGGTCAAGTGCAAGTCGGACTCGCACTCTTAGGGTTCCGTAACACAGTAAAGTATTCTATAACTATGATTTTTCGCAACTAACAAATTAACTTTGTTTTTCATAGTGTTTGTATGAAAAACAAAGTTATCTTTGCGGTCGACATATCTCAAAAACTGCTGACTGTATCTCGTTCAAACAAATTTTCAATTTTGTTAGTTTTTATTACGATCTACAGCATAATTTTTTTTAGATTTTTCACTCCCATACCTTAAAAGTTAGAGGGGGGGGGGGGGGACACACATTTTACCACTTTAGACGCGCCTATCTTTCAAATGATTGACTTTGAGAAAAAATGATTTTAGAAACCTCAATGTCATTTTTAAAGACCTATCCATAGACATCCCACACGTATAGGTGTGAAGAAAAATATTTTTTTTGTTTCATTTCCATGTATGGGAGATACTTTTTTCACAGGAGTCAGGCCTACCGCGCGTCCCTCGCGCGACTTGATTCGGCACGTAACTGCCTAGCCGTGCGGGGAGCGGGGAGCGTAGGTGCCGAATCCCGTCGCGCGAGAGACGCGTGGTAGGCCTGACTCCTGTGAAAAAGGACTTCAAAAATGTCCGAAACGTGTCGGAGTTATTTCGATATTTTAACCCGTGAGTGTAAAGCCGTTTTAATAAACTATATGTATACAAGTATATGGAATAGACCAATTTTAAACTTAGGCACGTATTGGAAATAATTAATCTATGGTTGAGTAGTCTATACAAAATAAGAGGGTGCGTGGGTGCAGCCCGCCCCGGCTTCGCACGGGTAGAACAAATATCCCTATAAAATTTGCATCAGATTGTTGCATCGAATATAAATATGAACATATTTAACAATCATCGTCATATTTCAACCAATTTACAGAAAACCTTCGTATTATACACCTAAACCTTCCTCAAAAACACTCTGGCTATTGGTGAAAACCGCAGGATAATCCGTTCAGTAGCTATTGAGATTATTGCGAACAGACAGACAGACGCAGTGATGGACTTTGTTTTATAATACTTACGTAGTGATATTGGACGGCCCCTTGGCGTAAAGCACAGTTACCCTGATTCTGACCTAACAGTCGTTGGTTCTAATCCTAGCTATATATTGATTGATTGATTGATTGATTTATAGTTTATTCTAACGACCAAATGTACAAATAAAATTAACAATTTTACTAAAAACTAGCGAATCAAAAATAAAAACACAATTTTTTAAAATGTAAACATGATGTTGAGAATCGCTGACGTGAACATAGCCGTTGGAAAAGGGTTGGGCTCAGCATATTACTGTGACTCTGAAGAACCGCAGCACTGATTTTCACCCCAGCCCTAAGGAGACGTACGGATTTCTATCTATGTAGTAGTTAATGTATATACATATTTTTAAATTGATATTAAAGAAACGCAATAAAAAAGAAAATAAATAAATAGTGCTTTGAGTAGACAGACATCATTAATATAATAAAGTAGCAACAAGTTTGAAAATAAAGTGAACTGATAGGTATTATAAATCAGTGACAGTATAAGTACAACAAGGCAAAATACATATACCCGCGACATAGAAATTAAATAAGTAAAAACATGCCGTACTATATACTTACAAATGAAAGTTTTATGTGCATTCATGAATCATGAGTTTTCGTACAGTGGTAGTGGGATCATTAAATCTACCAAAAAGTAGCTTACCACCAAGGAGAACATTTGCCGCCTTAACCTTACGTCGTTCCTCGATGCAAAAAGTAGAGGTAATATACAGAATCTTTGGAATAAATCCTTTAAAGTGACAAAGACGAAGTACCTAGTTGCTTGTTTATAACGGGTAAAGATTTGCATTGAATAACGTGTTTATATAGAGGTAATATACTCTTAACGTGTGTATCTGTGTGTCTGTCTGTAGCATCTTAGCACCCAACCGGATGAACCGATTTTGATTTTATTCTTGATAGTTTTTTTTTTTTGATAGATGTCTTCATCGAGAATGTTCTTAGCTTTGATTCATGAAAATTTGTTCAATCCTTATAAAACTATGAGCTTTAATCAACTTTAATAGGTCTGATCAATGTGGCCAAGCTAATTAACGTAATTATTTGGATAAGGATTAATACTATATACTTGAAAATAGCCTTGGAAGTTATGTAATATTTTTTAACAAAAATGTTAAGATTAAAATGGTTACTGGGAATCAACCTTAAGAGATAGACATATGCTGTTGCGGACTTTTTTGTAGGTTATTAAGTTGTATAACTCTTCCATAGAAAATATTCTTCTATCTATTTTCAATTGAGCAGCGTTCGTAAGAAACGTGTTTTTTCGACCGTTTTTTTGCCGACTTAGGTTGCAAATTAGGTCTCCACGAATGTACCTTTGATTTAAACGGGATAATATATAGCTTATTTTAATTTCGAAAGTCCATTCTATGTATTAGTGAAAGAATTTTTTAAATCGGTTCAGTAGTTTTTGAGCCAAATTATTACAAACATACAAAAATACAAAAATAAAAATGCTCTCTCTTTATAATATTAGTGATTTGTGTTATTCTCACGATAATTTTCATAAAGAAACACTTGTATACACTTATCCATACACATACCCATAGCAGATCTATATAGAATTATGTCAACCACGGTCACCCGTAAGTCCAGACCTGAATTTTGCATGAAATCTTTAAGTGGATTAGACTCATGTCAGTTGCTCAAAGCCTAGACGCTGCCATCTTCTACATTTAGTTCTACTAAAACCAAATTACTAGTTAGTCTTGTTAACCCCTCCAACTAAGCTAAATATGCTTGTGTCTGGAGTGAGTTCACGTCAATAGTGCAATGGGTACTTTGCTTGTCATATCTCAATAAAACTGGCCAAGTGCGAGTCAGCATCGCGTCTTTTATCGCACACTTAGGGAGGGTTCCGTATAATACGAAACATAACAGAGTTTTAACCTCATATATTTGATTAATTGATATTACCAAAAATATTTGGTTTGGTCGCGATCTAGAAAGAAGGGGGCTCGTTTACTAGCGCCATTTATGTAATTTTGCCGAAACTAATTAGATAGATGGCGTTTAAAAACACGTTTTTTGTATGGGGACCCCCTTTAATTGTTATCTTTATTTTGTTTTTAGTATTTGTTGTTATAGCGGCAACAGAAATACACCATCTGTGAAAATTTCAACTGTCTAACTATCACGGTTAATGAGCTATAGCCTGGTGACAGACGGACAGACAGACAGACAGACAGACAGACAGACAGACGTAAGAGAGACAACGTAAGGTTATGGCGGCAAATTTTCTCCTTGATAATAGAATGTTACTTTTTGGTAGCATGTGTAAGGAGCATCATAGTATTACTGTTAATCTGTACTGTATTGGTAGTCTGTGAACACCGAGAGTCAATGTCAAATGTCAGTCTGATATTTTGTATTCATTAATCACTTACAGTGCCACAAGTATAACTTGGCGGTGGTGGTTTTTGGAACTAATTCTTTTAATTGAAACTGTGAGTTTGACGTTTGAGAGATTACCGCGACATTATTGTTGATATATCTGCTACATTAAAATAGTTCAATAATGCCAAAAGTAATTAAAAGTGGTTTAAGAGAAACTGTTATCAAAGTACAAAGTAAAAGCACAGTGGCGCACAGGCACGCCAAGTTATACTTGCCGGACTGTACCGCTACCACATATAGTAATCTGTGACCGCTACTACAAGAACGACTATAAGTTTCGTCAGTCGAAAAAAATAATCCTTATAAGTGTTCTGTGATCATCCTTATCGATCGAGTCTTATATCTGAGATTAGGATCGATATTATAATGTGGCGACAAACTTTTTGGAGCTGTATTCAGCCTTCATACGTTTGGCGTGATTTAAAATAAGAAGAATAAAAATATTTAAGACATTGTCAGGCGGAAAAAAATTCAGATATGTAAAATGACTATTACGAATATTATCGTAAAATAAATGGTAAAATATTGGAGTCAGATAAAACGTATTACAAGCATATTATGGTAATGGCTGTTTATTTCAACACCCGAACGCAACCGTCTATAATAATAATGTTCCTAACTCCGGTGGAAACGTGTACTACTTAATTAAATATTTCATTTTTTACTTTACACATACTGATTTTAGTGAAATTTTATGAAGAGATGGTAGATTGGTAAAGTTCTAAAGGTCTCTCATCACGGAGATGGCTGAATAGATTTCGAGCTAGTTTGCCTGTTGCAGCCTAATATCAGATATTTATCAATTAAGTACAAGAGACTTAACATCATTATGACTCGACGTAGCAGGCGCAGTGTAGTGACAACATTCTGGCTATCATAACTTACCATCAGGCGAGCATCATGTCTTTGCTGTTACCACAAAAAAACTCAAACTAAAGATGCACTGCAATTAATGCTGGAAAAAAGCAAATTTAAGAAACAAAGAAAATTATTTGTATTTTGCTTGTTACACGTCGAATTTAAACTAATAACTAACTATAACTTGGGTCTCTTCAAGTCAAGAGTGAACAGGTATCTTCTAGGCAAGCGTGCTACATGCTCGATCACATCGTCACTTTCCACCAGGTGAGTGGTCAAATGCTTGCCTATATGCAATAAAAAAAAAACGAATAAACATACACAGCACTAAGATAAAATATTACTATCTGTGAAGATGGGCGGTTTTATCTATAATAGCGGTCTCTTTCAGGCAACCTTTGGATAAAGAGAAAAGAAAAGACATTCTATGGATGAAGTGTAGGTACCAAATTTGTTAACTAAGTTTTCGGTAAGTACTATTTGGACCCCCAAATTGTACTTAACGGAAACTCAGTAAGCATCAAGTCCTAAGGTTTTTCGAGTTGATAGGTGTCTTTTGA
This sequence comes from Cabera pusaria, assembly GCA_954871355.1. NCBI lineage: Eukaryota > Metazoa > Arthropoda > Insecta > Lepidoptera > Geometridae > Cabera > Cabera pusaria. The sequence continues at coordinate 2,658,271 of OX940896.1, forward strand.
GTAAGAGCGCTTTATTATTGATCGTACCATTAGTTGTCATGAAGGTAAGATAGTGGTCAAACGCTTTTCAACTTCATTTTGGCAAAAGAACAATATTACTTATTTCTACAAAATCGTTTTTTTATATTATAAAGGTTAGCGCTTAACCACTATCTCACCTGTCGGTAAGTGACGATGCAGTCGAGGATGTTAGCACGCTAGGCTTAAAATGGGAACTGGCTCTCAAGTATGGGTGCCGGAACACATTAGATGTTTGGCGAAAGATTTCTTAACTTGAGGGTGGTAGCTTGTTGTTATTGTTTAATAAGTTATTCATATAAGTTGCACAGTGAGCTATGGAGTCAGTTATACTATGTGTCTCTGAAGGACGAGTGAAGTTTTCTGTTGGATGACTTAATTTGGAATTCTAATTCGAAACTAAGCCATCTAAAAGAAAACTCGGGTAACAGACATAGCTCAGAGGATTAGCAAGCTTAAGTGGCAGTGAGTGGGACATATATGCCGCAGAACCGAAACCGTTGCGGTAAGCGTGTTCTAGAGGTGATACCACGACTCGGCAAACGTAGTGTACGGCGCGCTCCAGCTAGGCTATTCTGTAAGCTATCTCGACAGCGGAATCTGCGGTGAGATTCGAACTTCGTACTACGAAATTCAATCGTATCACGTTCGTAATACGGTTGAATTTCTTAGTACAAAATTCAAATCTCACCGCGGATTTCGCTTCCGAGATAGCTTACAGAATAGCCCTACAGCTAGGTTGAGTGACAATATTGTATAATAGTGTTTTTGTTAAAAATCTGTTTTTTATGTTTATTTTATCTAATTACAAGTAAGTACAACAATTTACTATAGAAGGCGACTTGGTTAAAAAACTGTAATGCCCATATAATCTGTCTATCAAATAAATAAATAAAATAAATAAATATTCGTAGGGTGGCTGGTAGCGGTTGGAAAATTATATTTACCATGTTTTTATTATAGAGCTTCCGACATTTCGACGCCGTTGCAAGCCGTTAGTTACTCCGCAAACATGGTGCTTTAAATGGCGCTGAAATATCGGAAACCCAGTAATGGTGAAAAACATGCTAAGTATCCCGTTAAAATATCCTTTGGAAATATTTTTGTGACCCATAGTAGCCCCCCGGTCACGCAATTAGCCCGTGGAATTGGCTGCGTTCATTTAAGCGGACTCTGAATAAATTATTACCGGAGATGTTTGTGACCACAGTAGACTGCAGGTAGACTGACAGATTTGTGCTCGCCTCGATAGACTATTTGCCAATTTAATTATAGTCTTATAATTTGGCTTAAAATGACTTAATCCTACAATATGGTAAAAGGTATTTTTTGAAGACGAGAAGGGTCTTAAGTTTTAGGTTTCCGTACCTCAAAAAGTAAAAAAGGAACCATTATAAGATCATTATCTTGTCCGTCTGTCCATCCGTCTGTCTGTCTGGCTGTCCGTGTGTTACCACCGATTTTTAACCGACGAAAAATAAAATAAACTGTCCAAGTGCAAGTCGGACTCGCACTCGTAGGGTTCCGTAACACAGTAGAGTATTCAATAACTATGATTTTCGCAACTACAAAAATAACTTTGTTTTTCATAGTGTTTGTATGAAAAACAAAGTTTTACTTGCGGTCGCTATATCTCAACTACTGCTGACTGTTGTTCAAACATTTTCTTCGAAATTTTTAATTGAGATCTACAGAATATATTTTTTCTAGATTTTCACTCCCTTACTTTAGAAGTTAGAGGGGGGGGGAAACACACATTTGACCACTTTAGACGCGCCTATCTTTTAAATGATTGACTTTGAGAAAAAATGATTTTAGGAACCTCAATGTCATTTTTAACCGACTTCAAAAAAAGGAGGAGGTTTCTCAATTCGACCGTATATTTTTTTTTTTTTTTTTTTTTTATGTTTGTTCGCGGATAACTTCGTCGTTTATGAACCGATTTCGATTATTCTTTTTTTGTTCGAAAGGAGATATCCCAAGTGTGGTCCCATTGTAATTTTATTGATATTTGATCAGTATCTCCAGAGATATTGAGATAAACATCTCAAAATTGGTACTGAAAATGAATATTTTTTTTATGTTTGTTCGCGGATAACTTCGTCGTTTATGAACCGATTTCGATTATTCTTTTTTTGTTCGAAAGGAGATATCCCAAGTGTAGTACCATGGTAATTTTATCGAGGTATGATAAGTATCTCTAGAGATATTGAGATAAACATCTCAAAATTGGTACTGAAAATGAATAGCGCGGCATTGAAGTCGGTTGTTTTTTAGTTTTTAAACGATATTATTAAAGACCTATCCATAAACTCCCCACACGTACAGGTTTGAAGAAAAAATTTTTTTTTGTTCCAGTTTCATGTATGGGATGCCCCCCTTAAACTTTTAATTTTTTTTTGTACAAAATCGGAAAACGGTTACGGGGTGTCTATGGATAGGTCTTTAAAAATGACTTTGAGGTTCCTGAAATCATTTATTCTCAAAGTCAATCATTTAAAAGATAGGCGCGTCTAAAGTGGTAAAGTGTTAAAATGTGTGCTCCCCCCCCCCCCCCCTCTAACTTCTAAAGTAAGGGAGTGAAAAATCTAGAAAAAATATATTATGTAGATCTCAATAAAATCTCTCAACGAAAAGTAGTTTGAATCAGATACAGTCAGCAGTTGTTGAGATATAGCGACCGCAAGTATAGCTTTGTTTTTCATACAAACACTATGAAAAACGAAGTTATTTTTGTAGTTGCGAAAATCATAGTTATAGAATACTCTACTGTGTTACGGAACCCTACGAGAGCGAGTCCAACTTGCACTTGGCCAGTTTTTTTTAGTTTTTTATGTGATCTTAAATTATTTTTATTCACGTTATTTATTTTCGTTCTTAGTTTTAGGTTTTTTTACAATAAAGATATCCAAACAAAAATATAAAAAAATCATTACAAATAAACAATATTATAAAAAAACCTAAACCTAGAGTGCCGCCAGCAGCGGGGCAGGGCCCAAGCTACCGGTGGTTAGGGCTGCAGAGAGAGGAACCTCCTGACGATGCGTGCCGTGTCAAGAAGTACCGCCTTCTGTATCTGACCCTTGATCCAGCCGTCTAGCGAGAGTCTCTTGAGATGTTGGTCGAGACTCTTCGCTATTAGGCCGTTCGCAGAAACGACTATTGGGACAATGCTAGTCGAATCAACATCCCACATGGCGGTAACCTCGAAAGACAAGTCAAGGTACTTGCTGATCTTGTCCTTTTCAGCCTTCACGAGGTTCTCGTCATGCGGGATGGTGATGTCAACTAACACTGCCCGCCGCTGGGACCGGTCGACTATCACGATATCAGGTTTATTGGCGACAATAGTCCTGTCCGTGATAACCGATCGGTCCCAATAGAGCAAAGCATGACCATTTTCAAGAACTGGCGCAGGTGCGTACTTATAGTACGGCACTTCAGACTCGACAAGGCCGTATTGAAGAGCAAGTTGCTGGTGGATGATCCTGGCTACGAGGTTATGTCTGTGCAAGTACTCGGAGTTAGCAAGATGAGAACAACCGGAAATGATATGTCTGAGTGACTCTCCGGGACGGCGGCATGCCCGACATATGTCGACCGTACCGTCCTTCATAATATATTTCCGGTAGTTGTTCGTCTTGATAATTTCGTCCGCAATTGCACAAACAAAACCTTCGGTTTCCCCAAAGAGGTCCCCGAATCGTAGCCAGTTCACCGACGCGAGCAGGTCCACATCGGGTCCCGTTAAGACTCGATAGAACCGGCCATGCAGCTCCTTGCTCTTCCATACGTCCTTGCGGTCCTCGGTGCTCAGCACCTGAGGCTTGCGCCAGTTCTCTTTGCCTAAGGACAGAGGGGTGAAAGTCTTGTCAACTGACACCACATCGCAATGCATCCCACACTCGTTGTTTAGGAAATATTCCCGGAGACTGCATACCTCACGGTTGTGGAGTGTCTTGGCATTTAAAAAGCCTCGACCACCCCATTTCCGTGGGATATACAGTCTCATAACAGACGAGCGTGGGTGAAGCATGCGATGTGATGTCAATTGCTTTCGAACTTTTCTATCCAGGGCGTCTAGTTCAGTCTGAGTCCACCTTAGTATGCCAAAGGTGTATATAAGTAGGGGCATAACCCAGCCGTTGAAGGCACGTACCTTGTTGCCTCCTGACAAAAGACTGTTAAGTACTTTCGTCAGGCGACCGAAGAAACGTTCCTTCACCGACTGTTTTATCCCCCCACTCTCGATACCCAATGACTCTGACATACCAAGGTATTTATAGGTGTCGGCTTCGGAGAGAGATCTGAAAGTCATTGTATCAGAAAGTTGTAAATTCATTGAATTAACAACTTTCCCCCGCTGCACGTGCATGACCGCGCACTTATCTACACCGAACTCCATGTTGATGGCGTTGCTGAAAGTCTCAGTGACTTTCAATAATTCCATCAAATCATGGCGCTTCGGTGCAAAAAGTTTGAGGTCATCCATGTACAGCAAGTGTGAAATGACTTCACCCTCTCTCCTAAGCCGATAGCCTAGCCCTGAATCCTCTAATAATGTGCTTAGAGGATTTAGGGCTAGACAGAACCACAACGGACTCAGACTGTCACCCTGGAAGATGCCTCGCTCAATCCTTATAAAGTCCTGCGGACCAGAGAGACTGTCCCAACCACCCGGTTGACGAAGGACTGTGGTCCACTGCCTCATACAAGAACCTAGAAAAGACCTCAGAGTTGTATCAATTTTATACAACTCCAAGATCCTCTCCAGCCAGGTATGAGGCACTGAATCATAGGCCTTCTTGTAGTCAATCCAGGCGGTGGAGAGAGCACCTTTGTTCCGCCGGACTTGTTGGCAAATGGCCGTGTCGATGAGGAGGAGCTCCTTAGTACCACGGGACCCAACCTTACATCCATTCTGAGAGGGGGCCAAAATATTGTGCGCAACAATGTGCGAATTAATTTTAAACCTCAGAATAGATGTAATTATTTTTATTATTATTATAGAGAATAAATGTTCAATATAACGTTTGTCTAGGCCAGGGGTAAGCAATGACGCCTGCTTTAAACATAATAGATTATGGCTACAAAAAATTATAAAATAAGACATTTTTACAAAAAAATTAAACCGCCGAAAAAACTGAACAGCAAAAAATAATTAAACTTCTTAATAACGAAGTTCTTAAACTACTGTTTGTATTTTGATTTGAAAATTATCGTGAATTTGTAACATTATTATTGTTATATACCGGCTGTAATTTACGTACCTTTAGTCGAATTTTCTCGACCTAGGTTTCGAGTGAGTCAGTCGCTCTTCCTCGGGAGTGAGGTCACGCGGTGAGATCGCGATCTTCACTCAACATCACACTCCCGAGGAAGAGCGACTGACTCGCTCGAAACCTAGGTCGAGAAAATTCGACTAAAGGTACGTGAATTATAGCCGGTATATAACAATAATAATACTGTTTGTATACCTGAGTTACGAAGTAACTATTATATAATCTGTGACCTGAGTATATATTTTTGTAATTGTTTTGAGTTTTTAACTAAACATAATAACTAAGTTCTTAAACTAATGTAAGTATGTATACCTAAGTAATTTTGAGTCGATGATTATTTCACTTCATAGACATTGATAAAGTGTTAAAATATTCAAAGAAACGAGAGCATTTTTACTTTTCATTAATCTACGCAGGTAAATGTTTCCACATCAAGTACTTATTAAGGTTAAATACGGCTGTCTGTCTGTCAAAGGTTACCACTGAATGAGATTAATTCGGACCCAGCCTACCTTCCATAAGTGGTAGCTGAAATCCCCTCCCATGCGATATGGACTAATTAACGCTTACCAAAGTTAGCGGATTCGGACTAAACTTAACTACTTAATGCTTTTAGCTTTTCTACGGGGAATTAGTAATGTATTCAAAATTTACATTGTAGAGAGTGTAGCGTCGAATTTTATAATCCGATTCTGGTATTTTGTTTGTTTACCGTCGAATTACTAGCTAGGTTAAGCTAATATTAGAGTCTGTTTCAGCGGTTTCTGATAGATATTAGGAGGTCAATAATCAAGCCAATAGGCTTGATTATTGACATCTATTATATGTAATAACGCCGGCTAGTTATCAGAATTCGTAAGTACTAAACATATTGACTAAATTTACAGGAGCATAGAATAAAGAAAACATGTTTTTTAATTGTTTAACTATGACAGGAACGACAAACAACTGATTTTCTTCCAAAATAATTGATTTATTTTTATGATATACTAGCTGACCCGGCGAACTTCGTACCGCAAATATATATAAGGAGCCCTAGTGCGAGTCTGACCTGCACACGCAGGGTTCCGATTTGAACCTGGGAAAACCATAAAAATTCAGAATATTAAAATTTAAATACCTACGGGATAATCCGACTAATGTGGACATTATTATGTCGTAAATTCAAAACCCTTAATTAGATACGTGTTTCAAATTTGAATTTGAGAGTGGAACTACCCTACAGTACCGAACATCAAATGTTCGACGGGAAAGTAAGTAGAACAGTTTATATGGGAATATGAAATTATTGCTTAAACTATCTTCCTCGCAATTTTTTCATATTTTCTCACCGTTTAAACCATCCCTGGACTACGACAAAAATATCAAAACCAAAATCAGCTAAATCGGCCCAGCCATTTTCGAGTTTTTGCGAGACTAACGAACGGCAATTGATTTTTATATATATAATAGAAAGAAGAAGAAGACGATTTACTCTGTGATTGTGGTAAGCCAATTTTGTCAGTCAGGTGGAACGTGGATATTATGTTATTACTACCTGTATTAAGTATGTTTCCATTTTGTAAGCTACGGTGACCAACTAGATGTAGACACAGACGCTCCAAAGACGCGGCAGAATTTTGTCAGTCAGGTGGAACGTGGATATTATGTTATTACTACCTGTATTAAGTATGTTTCCATTTTGTAAGCTACGGTGACCAACTAGATGTAGACACAGACGCTCCAAAGACGCGGCAGAATTTTGTCAGTCAGGTGGAACGTGGATATTATGTTATTACTACCTGTATTAAGTATGTTTCCATTTTGTAAGCTACGGTGACCAACTAGATGTAGACACAGACGCTCCAAAGACGCGGCAGTTATTCGACCTAACATTTTGTCACTACAATCTGTATCACCGCAAAATGTAGCATGAATACTCCCCCCCCCCCTCCCCCCCTCCCCCCCATTCAGAATATTTGCATGCAAAGCGTAGTGAAGTGTGTCATTTCCTATACTGCACAGCTGCTACAAGCCGGGCCAGGACAATTTGCATAACTTCTATCAGCTGCGAACGTTTTATATTAAAGTTCTGTTTCTAGTAATCTGCTTTGATTTTGGCATGATTGAAATACATATTCAGAGATTTTGTTCAGAGTGATACGTCAGATTGTTCAAACACGCTACGTAACGATTTCAATGAAATTTGGTGAGTGATATTTTTGGATCCAGCTTGAAAGATTGGACAGTTTGAAGCCACGATCACTGACGCGTTGACACATCTATCCATGCTTTCTTTTATGTACTGTGAAATACACACTGAATATAAGTAATAATCATGCCATGGTCATTAAATCCAATATTATGTTTCTTTAAAGTGTTACACACTTAATATCTTTGTAAATTGTTAAACACAATCCTAAATTTCATCGTACCAACGGGACTTGAACCTTTAAAATTTGTCATTAAATCCTTTGCAAAATTCTCCTTTATCTCTTTTTTACCTAAATTAAAAGTTCAAAAATGTCTTAGTTCACTCTGTTTGTTTGATACACAAACGTCATTAATGAGTGTATTCCTCCTGTAATGACGTACATACGTGCTGCATACCTATCATATATGCCGCAGAACCGATGGCCAGTGGGGTAAACGTGTTCTAGAATGGGGACCGCGTCTCTGCAAACGCAGCGTAGGACGCCCTCCAGCTAGGTGGAACGATGATATTCGCTAGGTGGTTGGTAGCAGATTGAAAAAGCATATATTATGTTACCCACATTTATCTCAAATCTCGTTTGAGCTGTCTATCAATATAAACTATGTTGTTAACGAAGCGTCCAAAACGACATAATTGCTTACAATTAAAATTTGTCTACTTCTCTCTATTCGAAACTTCATGGCAATATAATCTTTAGTTAAGTTCTATTAAGGTCGAAAGTGATATCAGTGTCATTGATTAGCGAGTTTGGGAGAATATATTTTCATCGAGACAGGAATTTAATAATGGCGAGATGTGATATCGTCCAATTAAGTTGCATGCCTCCCGTCCCACGGAGATTCCTCGTGTATGCCATAGTTTTAATAACGAGCAGATATATTGGGACGAAATTTGATTTTGTGCTGGCACAGATTTAGTATCTTCATAATATGAAAACCATTCTAGGCCAAGCGTGTTCACCATCTTCGACCACAATCATCGTTTACCTACTGGCGGGACAGTGGTCCAACGCTAGCTATAAGGTATAAAAAAAAGAATCGATAAAATATAAAGGTCTTCAAGGTCTTCTGGGTAAGGGTACCACATCATCAACTGCTTCATCATTATCACTTATCTGCAGTGAGATGGCGGAATAATCGGAAATAATAATAAATATTAATATCTGTATTAGGAGTTAAGTGTCATAATATTTCAAATATATTTACGCTGTATGTAAGTTTAAATAAATGCTTAGTACTTAGGAAGTAGTAAAAATAAAAACAACAATATCAGATACAAAATAAAAACATTTTATTGGAGCATTTATAAATCAAACATTGAAACACTTAGTACTACGCAATATTGCTAAACGATCTTATAATAATATTAAAAACAATCATGAAATTCTTTCGTTCTTAGCTTAAAATTAGTAAATGCAATATTGTTCAACTAAATTCACAGATCTTGTAGCTTGACTAGACATAAGTTAAGTATGTTTTCATGAAAAGTTATCCCAATGCTCTTTGAGAGCTAATCAAATTTACTCATTACTACAATTCTGCATTACATTTTTTTTATTATTTACATTAATTTGGATATTGCACTGCCCGTAATAGTCAGTCCAAATTATTTAAGTAATATATATTTCAAATTACTTAAACTGTTTTTACGTTGAACTCACGATTTAAACGCCACAGAAAATAAATATAGAATAATTGCAAAATATTGTTAATAAAATCTAAAGTAATGTTGAAAATATGGTAAATAGTGAAATTCAAATTCACTACAATATATATCTAGATCTTCATGAATTACAATTTGATTATAAAACTCTACTCTTTCTCTATGGTGAGACTACTTTACAATATGGTGATAGATGAAAAATATATGAAATATTTGATGATATGAAAGAGTAAATATGTGGCAATATTCACAGGATTGGTCCTTACATCAACTAATGGGGATAGGGGACAAAATATGGCAAGATAATTGTATAGAGTATTACACTAAAAACAAACAACATGACTTTCTTTAAAACCAATCACCATTTTCAACTCAGTCTTGACCACATTATCTTTGGTTATGTTGAACCAAGAAATATTGCATTATATATTGCACTATTCTTTAAAGCTCTTTAGTTTTAGTTTTATTGTGGTCGTAACTTTAAGTCATCATATAATAATTTTAATTAAACACACTTTATCCATGTCTTTTTATCTTTTCTTACAATAATGATCATAATATATTAAGCCTTTCAGAAGGTCATTTGTATACTTTTCATGCTCTTACATTATACCTATCAACAATTCTGTTGCTGTCAGGAGACGAATCGTCGGCGAATTTAATATCATTAGAAGAATCAGAATTTTCATCTGCAAATCTTATATCGGTGAAATCAGACCTTTTCAAAGTGTCCGTATCTTTTGTCTCTCTTGTAGTATCGTTTACTCTTTTCAGCGTTGAATCTTTGTCGTCGTTTTTGGTATTCCTGTGTACTTTTACAGGAGAGCGAGACAGCGTTAAATCTTTCATTGGTATTGCTATGGCGCTTTCGACTTTCTTTTTTCTATTTCTCTTACCGAGATTTGGCGAGTTTTGGAGATCACTAATACTGAAGTTTAGAGGGTGAATGATGTGGCCTTTTTCGATTACTTTTCTGAAGGACTTAATAGATTCGTTGGATCGGTTGCAGCGGTTGTCATTTCTCTTGAGAGTGCTTGATGTTGGCCGATCTTCTGGAGATTCTGTATTACTGCCAGGATCTGGTAGAAGATCTTTGGGCAAGATTTCCTGTGGAATACATACATTTTCATAATGTTGCAAATTATAGCACATTTATATCTCTAAATGTAAAATAACCCTCCTGAGACATTATCATATGAGGTTATTCATTTAAATCCTCTTAAATAGGAAGCAAAGTTACGAGGACGTAGATGAATGGCAAATAGATATATATATAAACACTTTGTTAAATACCTTTTATATGATATACAGTTTCAAAGTATTTTACGACAAGACAACTTCCTTTCTGTAAAATTTCTCCAAAAGTTCCTTACCTCATATATTGGCTGCTCATTATCGTTGATTTCCTTCATAATATCCCCGTCTTCAAGTGGCGGTATCCAGACAAGAAACGCCGGGTCCATTCCGAGATACGACCCTGGAACTGATCCTGTAACAACATGGAGATCTATATCCGGATTGTGAAGATATTCATTGTAGATAAGATTTAAAACAGCATGACCAGTTGTGTTAATTGTATTATACCCTGACATACTATGTACATTTGAGAGCTAGATGGGTTTCCGTAACCAAGGATCGGAACGGAATGCTATTACTGAGACTTCGCTTTCCGTCCGCCCATCCGTCCATTTGTCTCTTGGAGTATTTTTTTTTATAGCTTATAGGTTAGCGTTTGACCACTATCTCACCTGTTGGTAAGTGATGATGCGGTCGAAGATGGTAAGCACGCTAGGCCTAGAATGGGAACTGGCTCTCAAGGATAGCTGCCAGAACTCTTTAGGTAGTTTACTCCATAGGTAGGTAGACACTTGATATTTTGACTTAATAATATGTATTACTGTAGCTGCTATATCAACAAATAATTATAAATAAAACAAAATTCTAAATTTTAAGGGGTCGTTATACAAGAAACTTTTATCTTAGGATTTTTCAGCGCGATCTTAAACAAGATTGTACTTGATAGGTTTTTTAATTAACCGACTTGAGGTTCTCAATTCAAAGTAATTTTTTTTTTTGTTTGTTAACTCAGAACTCCGTCAAATCTTAACGGACTTCAATAATTATTTTTTTGTTTGAAAAATTATGTATGCTTCCCGTTTGGTCCTATTCACATTTTATCGAGCTATGACGATTATCTCCGGAGATATGAAATAATCAATATAAGCAAATTTGTATACTTTGATGACATGATTATAACTAGCCAGTAGATATACCAGCGATAAATATTGCACATCGACCTTTAGAAAGAGACAATCGGCTAATTTCGGCTTCGTAGAGCGTTATCTCTGTCGCACGAAATACTAACGGTCCGGTATCTATTAGGAGCGGTTTAAACAATTATGATTTGCTTCTTTTGATCATTTTTTTGTGTACACCATTGTTTTCTAGAAGTTCTGTCTTCAGTCATTTCTCGTAGTTTTCGTTATTCATTTCATTGTGATAATCACCCGTAGTGTCCGTGGATTCATACTAATGTATTATGTCAAAGGCACCAGGTACAATGCCTTTTTCATTTCCCGCATGAACGATTATCGAACGTTGACCTTTTGAAATTGGATTTTTTACTCCTTTTTTCTTATCATCACTCCAAGATTTTCTTTTAGTGTGAGATGTATGTACGTAAGACTCTTAAATGTCTCGGCTTCTGTTGCAAAATATTTATAGACATTGTAGATGATTTCGCGTGACTGACCTCGTAAAGTTTTCCCTCTTTTTTCTAACGATGTCATAGTACAACTTTAAAATTATTTAAATTTGGGGGTGTTAACAACTCTATATATATATTTTGAACGGGACGCGACCGCACTCTATCGCACTTGAACAACGACTGACAAAACGTCACATAGGTAGTATGCACAGAGTTAACGCTCCACGAAACCGAAATTAGCCGATTGTCTCTTTCTAAAGGTCGATGTGCAATGTTTATCGCTGGTATCTGTACATTGACTATCGCAGCATGTGAAGACGGGTTTTTCGTTTTGTACGATAATAAATTATTGTGAAATTGGTTAAAAAAAATTAAAAGTATTTTACCATTTCCATACAACTCTTTTTGTTGCAAAAGTTTGTGTGTGTGTTTGTGCATATGTGTATTATCGGCGTGCGTGTTCAAAGCAATGTAATATATGCAAACTTTTACAGAAATCTGTCTAACTCAAAAGTTTGGGAAATCACTAGGTGCTTTCTTACGTGCCTGCTTACGTTCAAAAATAACAGATTTACATTAGCTGTAGTGGTAGGAATAGGTGCGTCAAATATAAGCAATTCCTTTCTCGATTAAATAATCTTACCAGCATTGTTGACTTCGTAATCATAGTAGTCGATCTCCATTTCTGGGTGAGAAGTGAGGCTGAGGTCTGATTTGAGAAGGCGCCTGTTGCAAGTCTCCTTCGTTTGTTTGGCGTTGTCGCAAATTTTTGCTGATGAGACTCCACTAAGAGCTGGAGAATACCAGCCCTAGAGAACACAAATTAGTTTAAAGCTTAATTTTACACTTTTTGTTCTAACTTTCATGACATTACAACAAATAGAGTTAAATGAAAGAGAACACCAACGGACCAACCGGACCAGTGGCACCAAACGGACCTCACGGATACAGAACATCAAATGTAGGTATCAATCATCAAATGTATTTGATGTTCTGAGAGGTGGGTAAAGAGTAAGAAAACATTTCTTGTTAAAAAAAATGATACCATTTCAATTTTGAGATTGTAATTTGTTGTGTTATTTCTCTTTCTTTGAGTTAATCGAAATATTTTCTGAAAGGTAATCGCGGTCAAAGATTAATAATCTTAAAACAGAAGACATTTAAATAGCTTTGAATTTAAACAAAATGAAATTGTTTTCAGCCAAAATATTCACAAACGTAAATAATAAATACTTAGTAACTCACGTTCGTAAGTGTAGCAGCGGATATAGAGGACGAAGCTCTGCTTTCACTCCTGTCCTTTTCCCATGCACTATCCCTGTCCTTCTCACTATCTGTTCTCTCGCTCACACTACTGACGCTGGTGCTCATGTCTACTGTCACTGTCTCGCACTGCGAGGGTTGCGGAAGTGAAGTTATCTAAATATTAAAACAATAGATGATATAAAGATTCCGGAATAAATAAAGTTATCATCACAATAAAGCCACATCAGCTAACTGCTGAACATATATCTTTTCTAATAAAAGAGGACCATTTGCTCCTTTTTCAGGGGTTTTATTCAGTATGACCATTTTAAAGTCTTACCGTGCCATGTTCGTTATCTCCGCATTATGGTATTCTCTATGCCAATTTCAAGTTCGATAACGCGGCAGGGTAAGGTTATAAGCGCGTTTTGAGTATCGTGATATATGAGGACGTGTAACGCGCGCGTTTTGTATAATTTACCTATCGTGTGGCATTCAGAATAAAAGTTTTTAATAACGTAACGTGGCGCGTTAAGGAACGCGTTATCTCATTGGTCATACTGAATAAGGCCCCAGTGGCCGATTATTAATTAACCACTTCACCACGTATATTGATACTGTTGCAGGTCCACGGTCAATTAGTTTCGACTGCGAAAATGACGACAACGGTTAGATATCGCAAAGTGACCACCTACTATTTCTTTCCAAAATGGATACAATAATCGCAATAGATTCTATGTTTAAGCCATCTTGTCGGAGTTTGGTATGTCATTAATATGCTAAGAAAACACATGTATTTTTATTTTGTTTTCATGTGAAATAAGTTTTTATATTGGGAAAAAATTAATAGATTTATTTACATTTTTAATTTACCATTACTCACAAAAAACTTTGAATTTGAACAAAACCATTGGTGTCATAAAGGAATGAAAGCATTCGTTCTATTTACGAGAGACTTTAAATTGTGTTAAGTTGACTCGATAATTCACATTTTACTGAGACCATTCACTCCCCTTTGACTGGTTTTAGAAAAGATCTGAATGGTTGACTTTTCAATCTTCTGAAAAACTACTCACCCGTGTTGCTACTATTTGATTTATTCATCTCGGGATATATTTTCCTCACACAATTAATTGCTAAGGTTAATCTTATTTTAATATTACTTTTTAAACATTTATTTATATGCATTGTGACTCTCTATAGACAAAAAAGTTGTAGGTAACAGATTTTTTCAATGGGGTTAAAATTCCATTTGCTCACTGCAGGTGGCGCTACTGTAGAATGTTCCTTAAATCTGACAGATATCTGTCATTTTCAATAGTAATTTTGTAAACAAATAAATTCCCATTGGAATATTTACTTATTATAACGCTATATGCAGCTATAAATTACAAAAGCACAGTTATTAATGTTTTCCCGAATGAAATTGAAAGTAACGTTAGAAATTATTTTTTAAATATTTTTTTATCTACAAAAATGGATTTTAAATGTGACACTTTGCCTTGGTTGAAAGTCTAGGTTGAATACATTATTATATCTCTTTAAGGAAATAAGTTTGTGAAAAATCCATACAAAATTTTTAATATGGTAGTTTTTAGCAACACTCAACAGTAGCGCCACCTACTTAGAGCTCTCAGTTTTTAACCCCCATTGCTAGATCGAAAAAAATTAACAGAAAATATTTAAGCCTTTTATACCTACCTTAAACAATGTTATCTTACCTTTGAGCTCGACTGCGAGATGGTAACATTAGTAGCGGACAACGTATGAGACCTCCTCAATGGAGAAGCTTGTACATTAACTCGTCCTACAGGAGCACTGCTAGAAGAAACTGTCTCAGGAGTGACAGTAGCTTGACTTGCTACACTTGCAGCACTGACAACACTTGCTGTGTCACCTGGCTCTGCTTCATTTTCTGATGGTGTTTCATCGTCGTCCTCCTCTTCTTCTTCCTCTTCATTCCTGGTGAAAGTTATGTTTGTAATAATAAAGATAGAATAACAACAAGGATACGATTTACCTGTATTGAAAATTGTGTGTTTGTATACACAATAATTATTACAAATTTTCCAAGACGATAAACTACGCTACACTAAGGGCCAGTTTCACTGGTTCCTAATATAAATTTAAAGCTCTATTAATATCTTAAAATCTTAGCTCTATTAGGATCTAATTTGATAGGTTTTTGACAACTTTTAAAAGGCATCATAACTTAAATAATTATAATTATACCAGTCTGTAGTAGTGAAACTAGCTTTTGAAGAAGCATTTGCGGCAATTAACGGTGACTATTCCAATAAACCCAAAAAAGCAATCACAGATAGTGCGAGTATTATCAAACTTATTTTCAACATCGAAAAGCAAATCGTAGTGCAATTAAAATCCGAAATTCTAGACGAAACGACATTCAACAAAGATGAGTATAATGAATACAGCACTTATATGAATGCCACTTGATAAATAATGAACAAACATACAGACTGGGGTAGAGGTAATCAAGTTAGAGAGCCTGGTAATAACTGATGTAGTGCCATTGTCTGAACACGTATGTATTTTGTTAGGGGGTTGGCTGTGATTGTTTTAATTGGTGTTGATAGGGGTTGTACTATTTATTATTTTGTATGTGAAGTATCGTCATTTTTAAAGCTAGAAGCTTGAAAAAAGTTATGGTTTCGATATAAAAAAATATGACATTCAACATTTGTGAGGGGGGAGGGGGAGTGGAAGGGGTAGGAGGGGTGGGTAGGGTAGGGGAAGTGGAGGGGGAGGGGAGGGGTGGGTAGGGGAGGGTAGGAAAGCTGGAAGGGAGGGGATGTGGAAATGAAGGGAAGGAGAAGGGGAAGGGGAGAGGAGGTGGAAATGAGGGGAAGGGTGAGGAGAGGGCATGTGAGGGGAGGAGGGATGGGGGGATTAGCGTGGCGTGGTACGGCGCGGTGTAGTTGGGATACGTATGTTTCATATTTGTTAATGCTACCCAAATACACGACATTCCACGCGGACGAAGTCGCGGGCACAGCTAGTTTCTCATAAAATAAGTATTTGTGGTATTGCCATCGTATTACCATGCCTTTAAAAATGCCATTGAAGTTCCAAAAACTGGTTTATCAGTTAATCGTTTGAAAGATAGACACTTCTACAGTGGTAAAATGTGTGCCCCCCCCCCCTCTTCTAACTTTTAAAATAAGGAAGTAAAAAATCTAAACTAATATAAATAAAAACACTTTCAACGAAAATTGGTTTAAACAAGATATAGTCAACAGGTTTCGAGACATAAATAGATTATATATATTTCAAATCCGCCAATATAAGTTTGTTTTTCATGCAAACACTATGAAAAACAAAGTTAATTTTATGCTGGCGAAAGATGACAGTTATGAAATACTCTACTGTGATACAGAATCCTACGAGTGCGAGTTCACCTTGCACCTGTCCAGTTTTTTTATGTCTTTCAATACGCTTATGAGTTTCCTTCAGTTACCTCTGTTCCACAGTCTCAGAAGCGGTGTCCCTGAGCCTGGTGTGTCTGGTCTTCCCAGAAGGAAGAAGTCGCCTCAATGATACTCCTCCACCGACCACTTCTGAGAGGAGAGTGCTGCGGGACCCAGCGTGTGTTACTCCGAACTCCATCGATGCTGAGCAGGCTGATGAAAAGAAATGGATTTATTCAAATTGTAAGTGAACAGGTATCTTCTAGGTAAGCGTGCTACATCGTCATAATCATAATTAGTCATTTATTTGCAGAATGCAGGTTTACATAATATTAACATGTAGGTGATAGATGATAATTATCATCATCACTTACCAACAGGTGAGATAGTGGTCAAAACGCTAGCCTATAGGATACAAAAAAATCATAAATAGTTTCCTATACATCATCATCAACACCAATATTATAAATGCGAAAGTCAGTTTGTTTATTTGTTTGTTTGTTTGTTTGTTTGTTTGTTTGGGACTTCTTCACGGACAAACGGCTTGACCGATTTGGCTGAAATTTTGTACAAAGATAGTACATAGGGCAGAATAGGATATAGGATACTTTTCTTTTGGCTATCGAGTCAGGGGGTCCAGATATTTTTAATTGAATTTTGTAGATATAAGACTTCTTCTCGAATAAACGGCTTGACCGATTTGCCTGAAATTTTGTATGAATACATGTCATAGGGCAGAATAGGATATAAGATACTTTTTTTCTGGCTGTCGAGTCAGGGGGTCCAGATATTTTTAATTCAATTTCGTAACTAAAGGACCTCTTTTCGAATAAACGGCTTGACCGATTTGCCTGAAATGTTGTATAGAGACAGTTCATAAGGCAGAATAGAATATAGAATACTTTTTTTCTGGCTATCGAGTCAGGGGGTCCAAATATTTTTAATTGAATTTCGTAACTATAAGATCTCTTCTCGAATGAACGGCTTGACCGATTTGCCTAAAATGTTGTATAAAGACAGTTCATATGGTAGAATAGTAGATAGGATACTTTTTTTTTTGGCTATCGAGTCAGGGGGTCCAGATATTTTTAATTGAATTTCGTAAATATAAAATCTCTTCTCAAATAAACGGCTTAAACGATTTGCCTGACATGTTGTACAAAGACAATTCATAGGGCTGAATAGGATACAGAATACTTTTTTTCTGTCTATCGAGTCAGGGGGTCCAGATATTTTTAATAGAATTTAGTAAATATAAGACCTCTTCTCGAATAAACGGCTTGACCGATTTGCCTGAAATGTTGTACAAAGACAGTTCATAGAGTAGAATAGGATATAGGATACTTTTTTTTTGGCTATCGAGTCAGGGGGTCCAGATATTTTTAATTGAATTTTGTTAATATAATACTTCTTCTCGAATAAACGGCTTGACCGATTTGCTTGAAATGTTGTATAAAGACAGATCATAAGGCAGAATAAAATATAGAATACTTTTGTTTTGGCTATCGAGTCAGGAGGTCCAGATATTTTTAATTGAATTTTGTTAATATAAGACTTCTTCTCGAATAAACGGCTTGACCGATTTGCCTGAAATTTTGTATGAATACATGTTATAGGGCAGAATAGGATATAGGAAACTTTTTTTCTTGCTGTCGAGTCAGGAAGTCCAGGTATTTTCAATTGAATTTTGTAAATATAAGACCTCTTCTCGAAGAAACGGCTTGAGCGATTTGCTTGAAATGTTGTATAGAGACAGTTCATAAGGCAGAATAAAATATAGAATACTTTTTTTTGGCTATCGAGTCAGGGGGTCCAGATATTTTTAATTGAATTTTGTTAATATAATACTTCTTCTCGAATAAACGGCTTGACCGATTTGCCTGAAATTTTGTATGAATACATGTCATAGGGCAGAATAAAATATAGGATACTTTTTTTCTGGCTGTCGAGTCAGGAAGTCCAGGTATTTTTAATTGAATTTTGTGAATATAAGACCTCTTCTCGAATAAACGGTTTGACCGATTTGCCTGAAATGTTGTATTAAGACAGTTCATAGAGCAGAATAGGATATCGGATACTGTTTTTTTGGCTATCGAGTCTCAGTGTTTAGATTTTTTTAATTGAATTTTGTGAATGTGTGGCCACTTACTAGCTCAACAGCTTGACCGATTCAGCTGAAATTTTATACATATTACAGTTCATTTTGCATAGAATCACATAGGATACTTTTTTTCTGGCAGCCGAGTCCAGGTGTCCAGAATTTTTTGACCGATTCAGCTGAAATTTTATACATATTACAGTTCATTTTGCATAGAATCACATAGGATACTTTTTTTCTGGCAGCCGAGTCCAGGTGTCCAGAATTTTTTGACCGATTCAGCTGAAATTTTATACATATTACAGTTCATTTTGCATAGAATCACATAGGATACTTTTTTTCTGGCAGCCGAGTCCAGGTGTCCAGAATTTTGAAAGTGAACTTTGTAAATGTGTGGCCTACTCTCGGTCAAACGGGTTAACCATTTAAGCTGAAATTTTGTGCACAGACAGTCAAAAAGACAGAAGGACAACGAATACTTATTTTTGGGTGGAAATTTAGGTTGTCTATATTTTTATTATGGAATTTTGTTAATGTGTGGCCTCTTTTCGGCCAAACGGCTTGACCGATTCTGATGAAATTTTGTACAAAGACATTTAAAAGGGCATAAAAGGGCAAAGAATACTTTTTTTCGGCAGAAAAGTGCGGGTGCCTATATTTTTTGTTAACTTTACATAGAGTTTGCATAATCATAAAAGTTTGACCTTAGCTTCATCTATAATGACTCAACTTAATAAGTGCCTTAATTAGGCCATAAAACTGTCAGGGTCATTAAAAGTCATCAAAATTTACGCGATGGCTTTGCTTGCCCAACGTGTTTTATCTGCTTTGTGGGAAGTATTTCAAAAACATTCGTGTTTTACCAGCCACATTTAACGTTAGGGTCATCGGTGTTGACTTAGTAGGTTATAAAAACTGTCAGGGTCATAAAACGTAAAAATGTTCGCGCTCACATCGCTCGCGCAGTGAAAGCGCTCGCTGCGCTCGCGCAATAATTTGTTTGATCTACTTTGTAGGTAATATTTCAGCAACTTTTGTATTTTAATAGCCACATTCATCAAAACGAGCCATAAATTGGAACAGTACAACTATCAATAATCATAATGATTTTTTACCTTTAAATTAGTGGATATCAAGTTTAACCTTAGGGTCATCGGTGTTAAATAAGCAGGTCATAAAAACTGTCAGAGTCATAAAATGACGTAAAGATTTTCGCGCTCGCTTCGCCCGCGCATTGATAGCGCTCGCTGCGCTCGCGCAAACCTTTGTTTTATCTACTTTGTAGGTTATATTTCGGCATTTTTTGTATTTTAATAGCCACATACATCAAAACGAGTTTATAAATTGAAACAGTAGAACCTTCAATAATCATAATGATTTTTTACCTTATAATAAGTGAATATCAAGTATATAACCTTAGGGTCATCGGTCTTGACTTAGTAAGTCATAAAAACTGACAGGGTCATAAAAAGACGTAAAATTTTTTCGCGCTCGCTTCGCTCGCGCATTAATAGCGCTCGCTGCGCTCGCGCAGACATTTGTCATCAGTGTTAACTTAGCAGGTCATAAAAACTGTCAGGGTCATGAAAGGTCGTAAAAATTTTTCACGCTCGCTATGGTCGCGCAGTGATAGCGCTTGCTACGCTCGCGCAGTAATACTGCTCGCTACGCTTGCGCAAACATTTGTTTTATCTACTTTGCAGGTAATATTTCAGCATTTTTTGTATTTTAATAGCCACATCCATCAAAACGAAGCTATAAATTGAAACAGTACAACCTTCAATAATCATAATGATTAATAACCTTAAAATAAGTGAATATCAAGTTTAACTTTTGTGTCATCAGTGTTAACTTAGTAGGTCATAAAAACTGTCAGGGTCATAAAAAGATGTAAAATTTTTTCGCGCTCGCTTCGCTCGCGCATTAATAGCGCTCGCTGCGCTCGCGCAGACATTTATCATCAGTGTTAACTTAGCAGGTCATAAAAACTGTCAGGGTCATGAAAGGTCGTAAAAAAATTTCGCGCTCGCTTTCCTCGCGCAGTGATAGCGCTTGCTACGCTCGCGCAGTAATACTGCTCGCTACGCTCGCGCATTCATTTGTTTTATCTACTTTGCAGGTAATATTTCAGCATTTTTTGTATTTTAATAGCCACATCCATAAAAACGAAGCTATAAATTGAAACACTACAACCTTCAATAATCATAATGATTAATAACCTTAAAATAAGTGAATATCAAGTTTAACTTTTGTGTCATCAGTGTTAACTTAGTAGGTCATAAAAACTGACAGGGTCATAAAAAGTCGTAAAAATTTTTCGCGCTCGCTACGCTCGCGCAGTAATAGCGCTCGCTCTGGTCGCGCAAGCATTTGTTATATCTTCTTTGTAGGAAACATTCCAGGAACTTTTGTATTTTAATAGCCACATTCATCAAAACGAGTTATATTTGGAACAGTTCAACCTTTAATAAGCATAATAATTTTTTACCTTAAAATAAGTGGATATCAAGTTTAACCTTAGGGCCATCGGTTTTGGCTTAGTAGGTCATAAAAACTGTCAGGGTCATAAAAAGACGTATAAAGTTTCGCGCTCGCTACGCTCGCGCAAACTTTTGTTTTATCTACTTTGTAGGTAATATTTCAGCATTTTTGTATTTTAATTGCCACATGCATCAAAACGAGTTTATAAATTGAAACAGTACAACTTTCAATAATCATAATATATATTAACCTTTAAATAGGTGGATATCAAGTTTAACCTTTGTGTCATCGGTGTTGACTTAGTAGGTCATAAAAACTGTCAGGGTCATAAAAAGTCGTAAAAAATTTTCGCAGTGATAGGGCTTGCTACTCTCTCACAGTAATAGCGCTCGCTCCGTTCGCGCAAGCATTTGATATATCTACTTTGCAGGAAACATTTCAGCAACTTTTGTATTTTTATAGCCACATCCATCAAAACGAGTCATAAATTGAAACAGTACAACCTTCAATAATCATAATGACCTTGGTTAGGTTTACCAAGTATCAAGTAATGATTACTGATTTTAACAATAGACGATATCGAGTTTGTCCTAAGAGTCATCTATATTGACTTGATTATTAGGTCATTAAACTGTCAGGGTTATAAAAAGTCATAAAAAATTTTCACTCGCCCAATAATAGCGCTCGCTACGCTCGCGCAGCTATCCACCTTATTTTCTTTGTCAGAAATGTTTCAGGAACTGTTGTATTGAGTCAAACATTTAAACAGCACAACTTCGTATACCTAACCATAATGATTAATGACTTTAACAATAGAGGATATTGAGTTCGATTTTGAGGGTCATCTATGGTGACTTGGCCTAAGAGATCATCGATCTAGACCTCAATGGTCATAAAGACACAAATAACGCGGGCGAAGCCGCGGGTAACAGCTAGTTCATATATATAATACTAGCAGTGCCCCGCGGCTTCGCCCGCGTTAATAACTTCATTCATTTCTTTAATTTTCTTTCGTAAAAACACATGAAAAACTGAATTAGACGTAGACCATATCGGTCTACCCGTTTTCAAGTTATGGCGTGACCAAGGAACATAGCGACTCATTTATATAAAACCCAAAAAATCATATTGATTTTCAAATGTTGTTTTGTTTGTACCACATTTCACTCTCTTAAAGGTGGAATTTCGAAAAAGCCTGAAACACATATTTACTTACTTATTTACAGAAGTACTTGTGAGAAGTTTCCAATAAAATAGACTATCTTATGTTGTTTCTATATAAAAACTTTGAACTCCCGTTTCATCCCTTTAAGGTGTGAATTTTGGAAAATCCTTTCTTAGCGGAAATCTGCGTCATAACTCATAACAACTATCTGCATGCCAAATTTCGCCAAATGCGTTAAGTGGTTTGTGCGTTGATAGATCAGTCAGTTAGTCAGTCAGTCGGTAACGTTATCCGTTTATATATACAGATTTCATGATTTACGTTAAACTGTATTTCCCTACATAGTGAATGGAACCAGGAAATACGAGTACATGTTTTCTATACTTACAAATTTCATTGCACACGAATGTTGAGTGAATCTAACCAAATATGTAATCAAATTTACCATAGAAACTTTATCACCCTGTTTAACCATTTTAGGGGATGATTTTTGAAAATTAAAATACCTTATTATGTTTTATTTCAGGACCTATACTATCTACATTTCCAATATCATCAAAATCGATTGAGTAGTTATGCAGATACGTGGAAACAAACATTAATGTATTTTCTATGATTTCTCCAGATAAAATTACATATTCACTCCTCCTAGGGGTAAATTTGAAAGAAATAAAAAATACATGTTTCATTATTTGTTTTAATTTTTATTTGTACCTAGTTTTGAGTGAACCAGACCAAGGAATAACATTTTTATAACTTTATCAACCTAAGTTACCCCTTCAGGGATCGAATTTTGAATATCAAATTCCCTATATGTTATTTTAAAACTTACACTATCTACGTGTCAAATTTCATTGAAATCGGTTAATTAGTTATGCAGATATGTCAAAACAAACATGACTGGATTTTATATGATGACCCCTTAGGGGTAGATTTGGGAAATAAAAAAATACGTGTCTCGCTATTTGTTTTATAGATTTTATGTACCGAGTTTTGAGTGAATCAGACCAAGGAATACGTGGAAATAAACATTACTGAATTTTCTATGTCTTTTCCAAACAAAATTAAAAACAATTTTACACAATTTTTTTTTTATTTTTTTTTATATTTTTTTAGGGGTAGATTAGAAAAAAAAAACACGTGTCACATTATTTGTTTTAAGGTTTGTTTGTGCCGAGTTTTGAGTGAATCGGACAAAGCAATACGTGAAAACAAATATTACTGAATTTCTTATAATTTTTACAAAGAAAAATCATTTTTCAAGCCCCCTAAGGGATAGTTTTGGAAGAATGAAATACACATGTATCATTATTTGTTGAAAAGATTATATGTACCGAGTTTTAAGTGAATCGGCCCAAGAAATACGTGAAAACAAACATTACTGAATTTTCTATCTATTCCAAACTAAATCATTTTACACCCCCCTAAGGGGCAGTTTTGAAAAAATGAAATACACGTGTATCATTATTTGTTAGATAGATTGTGTGTACTGAGTTTTAAGTGAATCGGGCCAAGGAATACGTGAAAACAAACATTACTAAATTTTCTATCTATTCCAAACAAAATCATTTTACACCACCCTAAGGGGCAGTTTTGAAAAAATTAAATACATGTGTATCATTATTTGTTGAAAAGATTATATGTACCGAGTTTTAAGTGAATCGGGCTAAGAAATACGTGAAACCAAACATTACTGTATTTTCTATCTATTCTAAACAAAATCATTTTACACCCCCCTAAGGGGCAGTTTTGAAAAACTGAAATACACGTGTATCATTATTTGTTAGATAGATTGTGTGTACTGAGTTTTAAGTGAATCGGGCCAAGGAATACGTGAAAACAAACATTACTAAATTTTCTATGACTATTTTTTTTTATGCTGTATAGGCAAGCGTTTGACCACTATCTCACCTGATGTTAAGTGACAATGCGGTCGACGATGTAGCACGCTTACCTAGTAAATACCTGTTAACTTGCGATTTGAAGACCCCCGGGTTGTAGCTATCGGGAAACACAGACATTCCAAACAAAATCATTTTACACCCCCCTAAGGGGCAGTTTAAAAAAAATGAAATAAACTTGTATCATTATTTGTTAGATAGATTGTGTGTAGTGAGTTTTAAGTGAATCGGGTCAAGGAATACGTGAAAACAAACATTACTGAATTTTCTATCTATTCCAAACAAAATCATTTTAAACTCCCCTAAGGGGCAGTTTTGAAAAAATGAAATACACGTGTATCATTATTTGTTGAAAAGATTATATGTACCGAGTTTTAAGTGAATCGGGCTAAGAAATACGTGAAAACAAACATTACTGTATTTTCTATCTATTCTAAACAAAATCATTTTACACCCCCCTAAGGGGCAGTTTTGAAAAACTGAAATACACGTGTATCATTATTTGTTAGATAGATTGTGTGTACTGAGTTTTAAGTGAATCGGGCCAAGGAATACGTGAAAACAAACATTACTAAATTTTCTATGACTATTTTTTTTATGCTGTATAGGCAAGCGTTTGACCACTATCTCACCTGATGTTAAGTGACAATGCGGTCGACGATGTAGCACGCTTACCTAGTAAATACCTGTTAACTTGCGATTTGAAGACCCCCGGGTTGTAGCTATCGGGAAACACAGACATTCCAAACAAAATCATTTTACACCCCCCTAAGGGGCAGTTTAAAAAAAATGAAATACACTTGTATCATTATTTGTTAGATAGATTGTGTGTAGTGAGTTTTAAGTGAATCGGGTCAAGGAATACGTGAAAACAAACATTACTGAATTTTCTATCTATTCCAAACAAAATCATTTTACACTCCCCTAAGGGGCAGTTTTGAAAAAATGAAATACACGTGTATCATTATTTGTTGAAAAGATTATATGTACCGAGTTTTAAGTGAATCGGGCTAAGAAATACGTGAAAACAAACATTACTGTATTTTCTATCTATTCTAAACAAAATCATTTTACAGGGGGGCCTAAGGGGCAGTTTTGAAAAACTGAAATACACGTGTATCATTATTTGTTAGATAGATTGTGTGTACTGAGTTTTAAGTGAATCGGGCCAAGGAATACGTGAAAACAAACATTACTAAATTTTCTATGACTATTTTTTTTTATGCTGTATAGGCAAGCGTTTGACCACTATCTCACCTGATGTTAAGTGACAATGCGGTCGACGATGTAGCACGCTTACCTAGTAAATACCTGTTAACTCGCGATTTGAAGACCCCCGGGTTGTAGCTATCGGGAAACACAGACATTCCAAACAAAATCATTTTACACCCCCCTAAGGGGCAGTTTTAAAAAAATGAAATACACGTGTATCATTATTTGTTAGATAGATTGTGTGTAGTGAGTTTTAAGTGAATCGGGTCAAGGAATACGTGAAAACAAACATTACTGAATTTTCTATCTATTCCAAACAAAATCATTTTACACTCCCCTAAGGGGCAGTTTTGAAAAAATGAAATACACGTGTATCATTATTTGTTAGATAGATTGTGTGTACTGAGTTTTAAGTGAATCGGGCCAAGGAATACGTGAAAACAAACATTACTGAATTTTCTATCTATTCCAAACAAAATCATTTTGAACCCCCCTAAGGGGCAGTTTTGAAAAAATGAAATACACATGTATCATTATTTGTTAGATAGATTGTGTGTACTGAGTTTTAAGTGAATCGGGCCAAGGAATACGTGAAAACAAACATTACTGAATTTTATATGACTTTTTTTTTTTAATGCTGTATAGGCAAGCGTTTGACCACTATCTCACCTGGGGCCTTATTCAGTATGACCATTTTAAAGTCTTACCGTGCCGTGTTACGTTATCTCCACGTTATGGTATTCTCTATGCCAATTAAAACACGGTAGGGTAAGGTTATGACCGCGTTTGGAGCTGTCAAAATATCGTGACATATGAAGACGTGTAACGCGTGCGTTTTGTATAATTTACCTATCGTGTGGCATACAGAATACAATTTTTCAATAACGTAACGTGGCGCGTTAAGGAACACGTTATCTCATTGGTCATACTGAATAAGGCCCCTGATGTTAAGTGACAATGCGGTCGACGATGTAGCACGCTTACCTAGTAAATACCTGTTCACTCGCGATTTGAAGACCCCCGGGTTGTAGCTATCGGGAAACACAGACATTCCAAACAAAATCATTTTACACCCCCCTTAGGGGTAGATTTGAAAAAATAAAAAACACATGTCTTATTATTTGTTTTAAGGTTTGTTTGTACCGTGTTTTGAGTGAATCGGACAAAGGAATATCTGAGAACAAATATTACTGATTTTTTTATCATGTTTACAAAGAAAATTCATTTTTAAGCCTTTTAGGGGTGGTTTTGAAAAAATGAAAAACACGTGTCTCATTATTTGTTTTAAGGTTTATTTGTACCGAGTTTTGAGTAAATCGGCCCAAAGAATAAAATTTTCCATAGAAACTTTATCACCCTTATAACCCCTTTAGGGGATGATTTTCAAAAATAATATTAGCCTATGTCTTAAGTGAGAACTTAAACTACCTACGTTTTAAATTTCATCAAAATTAGTTTATTGGTTATCGAGATACGTGGTAACAAACATTCACACACACACATTTACTTTCGCATTTATAATATTAGTAGGAGTAGGATTATGGTGTGCAATCGTCGATTGCGTCATGACTTAACGACAAGTGAGATAGTGGCCAAGCGCTCACCTATATAGTATTAAGAAAAAAAGTTCTTGTGATATGCGTCTAGTTTTCAATAGTTAAATTGTTTTTTTTTATCCTGAGAAATTATAATTTTATTGTGATGTACATTTTATAATTTTTTTGACTCCTCGACACGGAAATAGTGAAGAGACTAAAAAGGATTTTTTTACAAGCTTTTATTTAACTTGCAATGTTTGTATGTATGTCACTATGTATGTTCGGGTGGAATCTTGGAAGCTAAATTAGACCCACTTCCCGATGTCCGATTGGAGTCAAATTTGGTGTACTTATGTATCTTCGGTAAAAATAGAATGATATGGTATCATGGAGGTGGTCTGATGATGGAGACGGAAGGTGGCCACGGCACCTCTGTGATAAAACAACATAACCCCACCAAGTTTGGGCTCGATTGATTTTTCTTGAAAAGAACTTTACATCTAGATGATATCCAGGATCTGATGATGAAGCTGGAAGGTAGCTACGGCATCTCTGTGATAAATCAACATAACTCTACCGAGTTTGGGCTTGATTGATTTGTCTTGAAAAGAACTTTACACCTAGATGATATCCAGGATCTGATGATGAAGCTGGAAGGTAGCCACGGAATCTCAACAACAAAACCCTACCGAGTTTGGGCTTGATTGATTCGTCTTGAAGAGAACTTTACACCTAGCGACTGGTGATGAAGCTGGAATGTGGCCGCGGCATCTGTGTGATAAAATAACGTAACCATAGCAAATTTGGGCTCTAAGTATGCGTAGCATATATATATCGTAAAGCAGGTAGGTAGTCGGTATCCATACCTTCCTACTAAAAAGTTAAAAATAAATAATAAGTAAAATATATTTTTAAAAACAAGCTTTTATCTAGACAATGAACTAAAATGTTAAAAAAATAAATTCTAGTAAGTATTTGGCGTGTAGGTACTTACCTATATTTTTAAAAGCTATATTTTTAAAAGCTTGAGGCACTGAAGTATAGTAATGAACCTAGCCTGAAAAACAGGTCTTGCTTCAAGCTTTTAATAATATAGGTAAGTACCTACACGCCAAATACTTACTAGAATTTATTTTTTTAACATTTTAGTTCATTGTCCCAGATAAAAGCTTGTTTTTAAAAATATTATTACTTATAATTTATTTTCAAATAAGACACTAATATTACGAGATTGTATTTTTAATGGCATTCCATCATATAGGATCATATATTTTTTATTAAATATTTATTTTCTATTAGTATTTTTCTAGTATTTTTTTTTTCTTTTTTATAAGCTTGCTAGCAATGTGGGTAGCACATTACTAGTATTCTTGTTAACCCCTTCAACTAAGCTTAATATGCTTGTGTCTGGAGTGGGTTTGCGTCAATAGTGCAATGGGTGGGGATCGAACTTACGATCTCTCGATCGCCAGTCCGACACCTTATCCATTGAGCTATTGGCGCTGACGCGCCGCGTCCGTATGACACTGATTCCGACATAAGACTGCAACTGACGCGCGTCATGTCGTGAATTGATTCGCATACAATTGTTGTTGGCCGTCTGCCACGTACTGCGGAATCCCATCTTTACACGTCCTATAATTTCACGAGAGACTTTGGCCTTCAAACCGAAATACATTTCTAATTCCTTGTTGAACGACAAGCTGCAAAAGTCACTCAATGCGGAACAGCAGAAGTCCTATAACTAAAAGCTAAAGATAGTATAATGATATAGAGTTAATCAGTTAAGTCAGTGACTCACCATCACTATCAGTAAGCGACTCCTTATCAGCAGCTCGCTGGTACGCCCTGGTCCTGTGCGCTGAATGCAGCGCAAGGCAAAGCGCGGCCAGTGCTGCAGCGGCTGCAAGTGCCACGGCTGCACCTCTGGCGCCGCCACCGCCACGCCACCATACGCCACCACTCATCGCCCAAGCGGCTGACGCGTTGCGGATTGGTTCTAATCATAAAGTTAAAACACTTCAACATTCCAATTATCCTCGACATTAGTTACTTATTCATAGCTTAAACTTTCTCAAATTCTCGATAAAGTCACTTTTCAAAGAATCAAAACTAAATTAAAATCAGTTCAGCTGTTGGCGAGTTACTATGCCTCAGGTAGCCAGTAACATGTTTACATGGGGATAAAATTTAATTTTCATCCCATCTATTCAAAAAACTGATTGGTTCGTTGATAAGTGTCGACAGTTCGCGCAAAATAGGTCATTTGTTTTCAAGCTGTTTGAGCGATCGGTAAAGTTATTTAAATTGTTGGCTCATGAATGTTCTTCTATCGCATTCTAACCGCATTAAAATCTTTCTTCTTTGTATGTAAAGATAAAGATAATATTCTTACCGACTTGAATAGCATGCGCTAAGAAGCCTCCAGCGCATTTCTCGCTGGGGTCTCCAGACCTTAGCTCTACGAGGATGTGTCGACCTCCAGCTATCTCCACCACTCCCGTACCGTCCGTTGTGGTCTCCACATCACCAGCCTAAGGGAGAATATTCAAGTAAGGTTCTAAGTAGAGTCTGTGCGAAAAGAGAACCGTCGTAGAAATTGATGTCGCGTCGGTTGTCGGTCGTTTTAATTATCTGTTTTTGTTGCATTGACAACACTGCTGTCATTACTAGTACGACTTAAAATGTTTGATACTTGGTAGATACCTACTCTTATCATTATCATGTGCTACTAGGTAGGTACCTGCCTTCCTTACCTTTGAATGTTAGTTCATTAGTTCATCGTAATGCCACGACAGTTCTCTTTTTGCACAGACTCTACGTATTGAGAACTTCCAAATCAGTCCCTTGATTCTCAATCATTCGAAAACCTATTCGGATTCGGAAGCTTCAGTTTTTATTTTGAATATAAATCCGTGAGCTATTTTGTCACGGAAACCTATTCAATAAAAATCACAGATTTTTTCGAATTGAAATATCAAGAGTTACCGATCGGAGCATTGTGAATAGCAAAGATCCAAGTCGAAGTAAAGGCAGTTTCCAAATAAAAATTTGCCTTCGAATGATTGAGAATATGCTGTTATCCTTTTGTTAGACAATGGGCGTTTTCACATTGGACGATAACTCTAACTACACGATAACTGTACGATATCGTCGGACTGGTAGTTTCATACAATCAACTACTAAATGCTTTCACACTGTGTCGTTGTAGTCAACGTTATGGTCGCCGACAGATTGTCGTGCCGATATCGGATGACGACACAGTGCGTCGACGACACAGTTTAGATAAAAATTGCGCGTCGTTTCATAGAACGTTCATAACAGCTGGGCAAAGGCCCGAATGGATTATTACCCACTGTAAATTTCCTATACAACTAAAATATTGTTGTTGGAATAAATAAATATGAAATATGAATTTTCCATCGACAAAGCTTGCTAATCTAGAAGAATACGGCCTAGCGCATACAAACAACTTCTGCATCGACTACATTTAGTCGAGTTGTGTACTTGTCGTGAATTCCACCCAACTAAACTATTTAGTCGATAGAAGTGCGCATACAATTGATTAGTTGATTTTTTTATCGCTGCTTCAAACGCTAATGTGAAACTGTGACAGTCGCGGATCGACTATTTAGTTTATGTTATGCGCACATTAATACACTGCAAAGCAAACAACGTTTGTGCAATAGTTGTACAACTTTATTAAATATTTGTTATTTCTATTGTTATTCTATTTCTATTGTTTTTTCTCACCTATTGTGTTCGTTAGTGTAAGTGGTTCTCTGCCGTTCTAATTATCAATAAATAAATAAAAAACTTTATAATAAAGAGCAAATCTATTGGGCTTTTTGATTTTTGTCGAACAACTATCGTGTTGACATCTTGCGCAAGTTCTTTAATCGCAGTACATTCCTATGAACTTATGAAACACAACAAAATAGTTGTTCAACTAAAAATGTTATGTATGCGGTAGCCCTAACTGAAAGGAACATCACTCATTAGTTTTGTTGTACATACCACGGCAGAGCTATCTGGTCCATCCCAAGATGCAAGAAGAGGTGATCCCAAGGAATCTCCATCTCTGGCTCTCAATGCTTGTCCGGCGCAAGGCAGCCGCACCGCTTCCATACGTAAACGGACCACTAGGCCTTCTTCAGCCTGTCAAAATAGAATACAATTATGTTAGAATTATTATAGTTGATCTTATGAAAGACATGGAAACATTATTTGACCGTAGATTATACACATTAGGAGATGAGATTAGCATGATCATGCTACATGATCACGATCTCATCTCCTAATGTGTGTGTCTTCCGATGTGGATTTGTTTTTTTAAATCTTTCATCCAAGGGCTTTTGGCTTAATACAGCTTTGACAGCCCCGTATTTGCTTACAAAGAGAAGTAAAAACGACATTTTTGATGAATGCTCGTCAACCACCCTAAGCACACATAAATAAAGCATTCTAGCTGCGTCCAACGATGGGGCAGATAGAATGCTTTGAATTATGCCCATATCAAGGTGGTTGATTTCAAACTTCTCGAAAATAACGAATTCAATAGTTATTAGTAGTAGTTATACAGCAATTTTGTGGTAAGGTACAAATACAATCAACACCAATATTATAAATGCGAAAGTCAGTTTGTTTATTTGTTTGTTTGTTTGTTTGTTTGTTTGTTTGGGACTTCTTCACGGTCAAACGGCTTGACCGATTTGGCTGAAATTTTGTACAAAGATAGAACATATAGCAGAATAGGATATAGGATAATTTTTTTTTGGCTATCGAGTCAGGGGGTCTAGATATTTTTAATTGAATTTTGTAAATATAAGATCTCTTTTCGAATAAACGGCTTGACCGATTTACCTGAAATGTTGTATAAAGACAGTTCATAAGGCAAAAAAGAATATAGAATACTTTTTTTCTGGCTATCGAGTCAGGGGGTTCAAATATTTTTAATTGAATTTTGTCAATATAAGATCTCTTTTCGAATAAACGGCTTGACCGATTTGCCTGAAATGTTGTTTAAAGACAGTTCGTAGGGTAGAATAGGATACAGAATACTTTTTTTTTGGCTATCGAGTCAGGGGGTAAATATATTTTTAATTGAATTTTGTAAATATAAGACTTCTTCTTGAATAAGCGGCTTGACCGATTTGCCTGAATTTTTGTGTGAATACATGTCATAGGGCAGAATAGGATATAGGATACTTTTTTTCTGGCTGTCGAGTCAGGGGGTCCAGATATTTTTAATTGAATTTGGTAAATATAAGACCTCTTCTCGAATAAACAGCTTGACCGATTTGCCTGAAATTTTGTGTGAATACATGTCATAGGGCAGAATAGGATGTAGGATACTTTTTTTCTGGCTGTCGAGTCAGGGGGTCCAGATATTTTTAATTGAATTTGGTAAATATAAGACCTCTTCTCGAATAAACAGCTTGACCGATTTGCCTGAAATGTTGTTTAAAGACAGTTCAAAAGGCAGAATAGAATATAGAATACTTTTTTTCTGGCTATCGAGTCAGAGGGTACAAATATTTTTAATTTAAGATCTCTTCTCGAATAAATGGCTTGACCGATTTGCTTGAAATGTTGTATAAAGACAGTTCATAGGGTAGAATAGGATATAGGATACTTTTTTTTTTGCTTTCAAGTCCAGATATTTTTAATTAATTTTTGTAAATTTAAGACCTCTTCTCGAATAAACGGCTTTACCGATTTGCCTGAAATGTTGTATAAAGACAGTTCATAGGGCAGAATAGGATATCGGATACTGTTTTTTGTCCATCGAGTCTGAGTGTTTAGATTTTTTTTATTGAATTTTGTGAATGTGTGTCCTCTTATCAGCTAAACAGCTTGACCGATTCAGCTGAAATTTTATACATACGAGTATTACAGTTCATATTGCATAGAATCACATGGGATAATTTTTTTCTGGCAGTCGAGTCCAGGTGTCCAGAATTTTTAAATTGAAGTTTTTAAATGTGTGGCCTTCTCTCGGTCGAACGGGTTAACCATTTAAGCTGAAATTTTGTACACAGACAGTCAAAAAGACATAGAAGGGCAACGAATACTTTTTTTTTGGGTGGAAATTTCGGTTGTCTATATTTTTACTATGGAATTTTGTAAATGTGTGGCCTCTTTTTGGCCAAACGGTTTGACCGATTCAGATGAAATTTTGTACAAACACATTGAATAGGGCATAAAAGGGCAAAGAATACTTTTTTTCGGCAGTTAAGTGTGGGTGCCTATATCTTTTGTTAACTTTACATAGAGTTTGCATAATCATAAAAGTTTGACCTTAGGTTCATAGATTATGACTAAACTTAATAAGTACCTTAATTAGGCCATAAAACTGTCAGGGTCATTAAAAGTCATCAAAATTTACGCAATGGCTTTGCTTGCCCACCATGTTTTATCTGCTTTGTGGGAAGTATTTCATAAGCATTCGTGTTTTAACAGCCACATTTAACCTTAGGGTCATCGGTGTTGACTTAGTAGGTTGTAAAAACTGTCAGCGTCATAAAACGTAACATTTTTTGCGCTCACTTCGCTCGCGCGGTGATAGCGCTCGCTGCGCTCGCGCAATAATTTGTTTGGTTTACTTTGTAGGTAATATTTCAGCAACTTTTGTATTTTAATAGCCACATGCATCAGAACGACTCCATAAATTAAAACAGTACAATCTTCAATAATCATAATTATTTCTATCCTTAAATAATTGGATATCAAGCTTAACCTTTGTGTTATCAGTGTTAACTTAGTAGGTTATAAAAACTGTCAGGGTCATAAAATGACGTAAAAATTTTCGCGCTCAATCGCGCGCATTGATAGCTCTCGCTGCGCTCGCGCAAGCCTTTGTTTTATCTACTTTGTAGGTAATATTTCAGAATTTTTTTGTATTTTAATAGCCACATGCATCAAAACGAGTTTATAATTGGAACAGTTACAACCTTCAATAATCATAATGATTTTTTTACCTTAAAATAAGTGGATATCAAGTTAAACCTTTGTCTCATCAGTGTTAACTTAGAAGGTCATAAACACTGTCAGGGTCATAAAAGGTCGTAAAAATTTTTCGCGCTCGCTTCGCTCGCGCAGTGATGGCGCTCGCAAGTATTTGTTATATGTACTTTGTTGGATACATTTCAGCAACTTTTGTATTTTAATAGCCACATTCATCAAAACATGACACAAATTGGAACAGTACAGACTTCAATAATCATAATGATTTTTACCTTTAAATAAGTGGATATCAAGTTTGACCTTAGGGTCATCGGTGTTGACTAAGTAGGTCATAAAAACTGTCAGGGTCATAAAATGACGTAAAAGTTTTCGCGCTCGCTACGCTCGCGCATTGATAGCTCTCGCTGCGCTCGCGCAAACCTTTGTTTTATCTACTTTGTAGGTTTTATTTCAGCATTTTTTGTATTTTAATAGCCACATGCATCAAAAGGAGTTTATTAATTGAAACAGTACTACCTTAAATAATCATAATGAATTTTTCCCTTAAAATAAGTGGATATCAAGTTTAACCTTAGGGTCATCGGTGTTGACTTAGAAGGTCATAAAAACTGTAAGGGTCATAAAAAGACGTAAATAATTTTCGCGCTCGCTTCTCTTGCGCATTGATAACGCTCGCTGCGCTCGCGTAAACCTTTGTTTGATCTACTTTGTAAGTAATTTTTCAGCATTTTTTGTATTTTAATAGCCACATGCATCAAAACGAGTTTATAAATTGAAAAAGTACAACCTTCAATAATCATAATGATTTTTACCTTAAAATAAGTGGATATCAAGTTTAACCTTAGGGTCATCGGTGTTGACTAAGTAGGTCATAAAAACTGTCAGGTCATAAAATGACGTAACAATTTTCGCGCTCGCTTCGCTCGCGCATTGATAACGCTCGCTGCGCTCGCGTAAACCTTTGTTTTATCTACTTTGTAAGTAATGATTCAGCATTTTTTGTATATTAATAGCCACATGCATCAAAAGGAGTTTATTAATTGAAACAGTACAACCTTCAATAATCATAATGAATTTTTCCCTTAAAATAAGTGGATATCAAGTTTAACCTTAGGGTCATCGGTGTTGACTTAGAAGGTCATAAAAACTGTAAGGGTCATAAAAAGACGCAAAAACTTTTCGCGCTCGCTTCGCTCGCGCATTGATAACGCTCGCTGCGCTCGCGCAAACCTTTGTTGTATCTACTTTGTAAATAATGATTCAGCATTTTTTGTATTTTAATAGCCACATGCATCAAAACGAGTTTATAAATTGAAAAAGTACAACCTTCAATAATCATAATGATTTTTACCTTAAAATAAGTGGATATCAAGTTTAACCTTAGGGTCATCGGTGTTGACTTAGAAGGTCATAAAAACTGTAAAGGTCATAAAAAGACGTAAATAATTTTCGCGCTCGCTTCGCTCGCGCATTGATAACGCTCGCTGCGCTCGCGTAAACCTTTGTTTTATCTACTTTGTAAGTAATTTTTCAGCATTTTTTGTATTTTAATAGCCACATGCATCAAAACGAGTTTATAAATTGAAACAGTACAACCTTCAATAATCATAATGATTTTTACCTTAAAATAAGTGGATATCAAGTTTAACCTTAGGGTCATCGGTGTTGACTAAGTAGGTCATAAAAACTGTCAGGGTCATAAAATGACGTAAAAATTTTCGCGCTCGCTTCGCTCGCGCATTGATAACGCTCGCTGCGCTCGCGCAAACCTTTGTTTTATCTACTTTGTAAGTAATGATTCAGCATTTTTTGTATTTTAATAGCCACATGCATCAAAACGAGTTTATAAATTGAAAAAGTACAACCTTCAATAATCATAATGATTTTTACCTTAAAATAAGTGGATATCAAGTTTAACCTTAGGGTCATCGGTGTTGACTTAGAAGGTCATAAAAACTGTAAGGGTCATAAAAAGACGTAAATAATTTTTGCGCTCGCTTCGCTCGCGCATTGATAACGCTCGCTGCGCTCGCGTAAACCTTTGTTTTATCTACTTTGTAAGTAATTTTTCAGCATTTTTTGTATTTTAATAGCCACATGCATCAAAACGAGTTTATAAATTGAAACAGTACAACCTTCAATAATCATAATGATTTTTACCTTAAAATAAGTGGATATCAAGTTTAACCTTAGGGTCATCGGTGTTGACTTAGAAGGTCATAAAAACTGTAAGGGTCATAAAAAGACGTAAAAAATTTTCGCGCTCGCTTCGCTCGCGCATTGATAATGCTCGCTGCGCTCGCGCAAACCTTTGTTTTATCTACTTTGTAAGTAATGATTCAGCATTTTTTGTATTTTAATAGCCACATGCATCAAAACGAGTTTATAAATTGAAACAGTACAACCTTCAATAATCATAATGATTTTTACCTTAAAATAAGTGGATATCAAGTTTAACCTTAGGGTCATCGGTGTTGACTTAAAAGGTCATAAAAACTGTAAGGGTCATAAAAAGACGTAAATAATTTTCGCGCTCGCTTCGCTCGCGCATTGATAACGCTCGCTGCGCTCGCGTAAACCTTTGTTTATCTACTTTGTAAGTAATTTTTCAGCATTTTTTGTATTTTAATAGGCACATGCATCAAAACGAGTTTATAAATTGAAACAGTACAACCTTCAATAATGATAATGATTTTTACCTTAAAATAAGTGGATATCAAGTTTAACCTTAGGGTCATCGGTGTTGACTAAGTAGGTCATAAAAACTGTCAGGGTCATAAAATGACGTAAAAATTTTCGCGCTCGCTTCGCTCGCGCATTGATAGCTCTCGCTGCGCTCGCGCAAACCTTTGTTTTGTCTACTTTGTAGGTTATATTTCAGCATTTTTTGTATTTTAATAGCCACATGTATCAAAACGAATTTATAAATTGAAACAGTACTACCTTCAATAATCATAATGAATTTTTACCATAAAATAAGTGGATATCAAGTTTAACCCTAGGGTCATCGGTGATTTAGTAGGTTATAAAAACTGCCAGGATTATATAATGACGTAAAAATTTTCGCGCTCGCTGGTAAACCTTCGTTAGGTTTACCAAGTACCAAGTAATGATTAATGACTTCAACAGTTGACGATATCGAGTTCGACCTAAGAGTCATCTATATTGACTTGATGATTAGGTCATTAAACTGTCAGGGTTATAAAACGCCATAAAAATGTTCACTCGCCCGATAATAGCGCTCGCTACGCTCGCGCAGCTATTCACCTTATTTTCTTTGTAAGAAATGTTTGAGGAACTGTTGTATTCAGTCAAACATTTAAACAGCACAATTTCGTATACTAACCTAACCAAAATGATTAATGACTTTAACAATAGAGGATATTGAGTTCGACTTTGAGGGCACCTATGGTGATTTGGCCTAAGAGATCATCGATCTAGATCTCAATGGTCATAAAGACACAAATAACGCGGGCGAAGCCGCGGGTAACAGCTAGTGTAAGATATACTCAATTAAATTTAAGCCACGTTGGCGTAAAGGATAGATGGTTCGACGAGCGAAGCGAACGAAGCGAGAGATTGCCGGTTCAAGTTGCGATCTAGCACGGGTGTTTGTCTACAGGTGGTTGAAGCTTATTATATCGATGTTCCGCCTAAATTTCTACAAAAAATAGCTTACCACCATCATGGAGAAAAAGAAGCCAAATTTTATGTGTGATTGATTTTGTTAATTATTGTAGGATGGTATGGGACCATTCATGTGTGAGTCGCGCTCGCACTTGGCCAGTTTATTTCTATTTATAATATAAGTTCTCACAGATATCCAAAAATATAAAAGTGTACGGAGACCTTTTAAAGAAAGGCAAAGTCAAAAAGTACTACCTATAACCGGCGAGCATGTATGAAGGCGCTCATGAAAGTGGAAGAAGCGTAGACGTATGTCAGGATCGTAGCATGTGGAAAGAAGTAGTCTCTGCCTACCTCAACGGGAAAAAGACGTAATTTATTTATATGTGTAAATAGAATTGAATAGAAAATAATTTATTCAAGTAAAAAACACTGTACACAACAACAATATGCATATAAAGTAACTACCTAATTCACTGACTAATAAATTATAACTACTACTTATACTAGATACTAAAAAGTAGGTACAACGGTGTGTATACTGTTGCTGTAGTATACAGTACTACCGGAATAGGTCTGAGCTCAGCTTAATGCTGCAGTCGGGACTACAGCGCTGATTTTCAGCACAGACCTCGGGTGACAAAACGGATAACATAGGTACTTGAAATTATAAATGAATATGTTGCTTTAAAATCCATAAATATCATAAATGAATAAACTTATTGTAAAAATAAAAAATAAAGTTTGAATAAATAATTATACAATAGGTATGGCATAATACCTAAAGGAGGGACATAAAAACAAGATATGACTATTAATGAGAGTTAAGTAGTAGTTAAGAGAGTTAAGTAGTAGTTAAGTAGTTAAGTAGTAAATGTGTTACATGGTATAAAACAAAATCACTCCCGTGGTCTGTACGCTTAGATATTTTAAACTACACAACAGATTTTAATGCAGTTTCAGCAATAGATAGAGTAATTCAAAAGGAAGGTTTATAAGCAGGATTAAACGCAGGCAAATCCGCAGGGCGCAGTTTTACAAAGTTATTGAACCAGTAGGCCTACAAGTGTGGCTAAGTTTTAATTGAAATATAACTAGAAGCTATGAAGTTTAAGCATGGTAATTCTCCCGAAACCCCGAAACTTGTATCTGAATGTAACTTTTGATTAAATCAGGATCAACAAGTTAGAGTGAGAGAGACAGCGGAAAAACTCTTCTCTGATATAATTTAAGATTATTTACAAAACGAAAAAACCTACTTTAAATGCCACGTTAGTCACTTTCAGTACTAATTTAGAGGTGTTTATCTTCATAATATCTCTGGAGATCATATAGATCTTTACAAACACACATATACACAGACAAACAGATACACACGTAAAACTTATAACATCGCTTCTCTTTGCGTCGGGGCTTAAAAAAGAATTATAAGGCTCGGTTCACAATTGAGGGAGTAATCACGAACACGACATACGAGTACATACAAAAAAAAACATACAGACGAATTGAGAGCCTCCTCCTTTTGGAAGACGGTGGAAAATTATAGTTTAACTGACTTGGCTTCTTTGTGGTAGTATTTATAACTAACGGATATCCAGCGTGTGCTACT
Organism: Cabera pusaria; assembly: GCA_954871355.1. NCBI lineage: Eukaryota > Metazoa > Arthropoda > Insecta > Lepidoptera > Geometridae > Cabera > Cabera pusaria. Next base: position 2,697,404 of record OX940896.1, read on the forward strand.
ACGCTAAAAAAAAAGAAATATGACCTAATGTGCCTAAGGCTACGCTCACTTTGTATCGTACAGTACAAACGTACGAATGTGGTCGTACGAATTGATTGTTCACAATGAATACATATTTGTCCGTCTACAAGTAATTATTTCGGTGATATTGCATTTGTTAAGTCCTTTTTAGTCGAACTTTACCTACGAACGTATTTAAAATCCTAACAAGTTCGGATTTTATTCGAACGTCGGATGTACATGAACTCGCACTCAGTGTGAGCGTTCCCATAGTACTTTTAAGTTTAAAGTCTTTTACTATTAAGTTTAAGTTAATCGGGATTATTTATGCGTGTTTGTACGTGTATGCACGATTCAAATTCGTACGGAAACGCGTCCAAAGTGAGCGTTGCCTAATGCATTTTTTTAGCCAAAGCCCTATATTTTCACTACGTAGTGAAATCCTAGGGCTTTCACTACGTAGTGAACTCTGAACAATTAAAAATTGTTAATGTAAAGCGATTCAAAATAGAATTATGAAATTGGTTAAAAACAAAGAATTTTTATAGCGTAAACGATTTATTTAAATAATTTTTAACGATGTAATATAATCACTGACGGAGACATTTTTGATATAATTTAATTTGTATAAATTACCACTAAATGTGTTTAAATAAAATGTGTAATAATAAATTTAATACTGAATATCAATTGTACATTTCATATGTAATAATATCATGACAAAACAGACGTACTTATAACATCACCAACATCTGTGTACCTACTCTATTTTTTATGAAATAAATGAATTTGTTTTTGTATTTATAGCACAACAATATCGCTCACCATACATTTCTTTAGAACACGTGCACACTAAGCTATACCTACTAATATTTTTAGCTATACTATATATACTAGCTATAATATCGCCTGGCCAGCTACCACCCTCAAGTTGGAAAATCTGTCACCATACATCTAATGTGTTCCGGCAGCTATCCTTGAGAGCCAGTTCCCATTCTAGGCCTAGCGTGCTTACCATCTTCGACCGCATCATCACTTACCAACAGGTGAGATAGTTGCCAAACGCTAGCCTATAACGTATAAAAAAATATATATTTATATATATTTGCCTGTAATGCTGCACCATATAGCGAAATAATATAGCGTAGTCTGAAATGCGCTTTGCGGTTCATAAGGTCAAGCAAAAAAACTTCGAAAAATTCACGTTTCTTGTATGGGGTCTGTCTCCAAAGGGTACCAACGGAACCCTATTACTGAGACTCCGCTGTCCGTCTGTCTGTCTGTCTGTCTGTCCGTCTGTCACCAGGCTGTATCTCATGAACCGTGATAGTACGACGGTTGAAATTATCACAGATGATGTTGTATTTCTGTTGCCGCTATAACAACAAATATTAAGAACAGAACAAAGTTAAAAATTTAAGGGTTTAAAACAAAAAAACGTGTTTTTTACGATAGCGCCATCTAGCTAGGATCATAGATGGCGCGCGCTATCATGTTTACCTTAATAGAATCTGAATCTCGGAAATGGCTACAACGATTAAATAAAATTTAGTATACAGGGGATTTCGGGGGCGATTAATCGATCTATCTGGGATTCATTTTGTTAACCCAATTATGCATTGGTGGCGCCATCTATGACTACTTATTACGTAAGTTAATCATTCGGAAGAATACATTACAGTTTTCAAATCCGACGAGAGATGTTGCACTGCGTAAATCAAATATTATGTTTCTTTGAAGTGTTTCACACTTTATATTTTTGTAAATTGTTAAACACAATCCAAAATTTCATCGTACCGACGGGACTTGAACCCGCAACCTCCGGAATAACATGTTCCGGTGCTTTGCCAATTAAGCCACGGTGCGAAGTATCGTTACGACGAAATTAGTGGATTGCATTTTGTTAACCCAATTATGCATTGGTGGCGCCATCTATGACTACTTATTACGTAAGTTAATCATTCGGAAGAATACATTACAGTTTTCAAATCCGACGAGAGATGTTGCACTGCGTAAATCAAATATTATGTTTCTTTGAAGTGTTTCACACTTTATATTTTTGTAAATTGTTAAACACAATCCAAAATTTCATCGTACCGACGGGACTTGAACCCGCAACCTCCGGAATAACATGTTCCGGTGCTTTGCCAATTAAGCCACGGTGCGAAGTATCGTTACGACGAAATTAGTGGATTGCATTTTGTTAACCCAATTATGCATTGGTGGCGCCATCTATGACTACTTATTACGTAAGTTAATCATTCGGAAGAATACATTACAGTTTTCAAATCCGACGAGAGATGTTGCACTGCGTAAATCAAATATTATGTTTCTTTGAAGTGTTTCACACTTTATATTTTTGTAAATTGTTAAACACAATCCAAAATTTCATCGTACCGACGGGACTTGAACCCGCAACCTCCGGAATAACATGTTCCGGTGCTTTGCCAATTAAGCCACGGTGCGAAGTATCGTTACGACGAAATTAGTGAATTTTGGATTGTGTTTAACAATTTACAAAAATATAAAGTGTGAAACACTTCAAAGAAACATAATATTTGATTTACGCAGTGCAACATCTCTCGTCGGATTTGAAAACTGTAATGTATTCTTCCGAATGATTAACTTACGTAATAAGTAGTCATAGATGGCGCCACCAATGCATAATTGGGTTAACAAAATGCAATCCACTAATTTCGTCGTAACGATACTTCGCACCGTGGCTTAATTGGCAAAGCACCGGAACATGTTATTCCGGAGGTTGCGGGTTCAAGTCCCGTCGGTACGATGAAATTTTGGATTGTGTTTAACAATTTACAAAAATATAAAGTGTGAAACACTTCAAAGAAACATAATATTTGATTTACGCAGTGCAACATCTCTCGTCGGATTTGAAAACTGTAATGTATTCTTCCGAATGATTAACTTACGTAATAAGTAGTCATAGATGGCGCCACCAATGCATAATTGGGTTAACAAAATGCAATCCACTAATTTCGTCGTAACGATACTTCGCACCGTGGCTTAATTGGCAAAGCACCGGAACATGTTATTCCGGAGGTTGCGGGTTCAAGTCCCGTCGGTACGATGAAATTTTGGATTGTGTTTAACAATTTACAAAAATATAAAGTGTGAAACACTTCAAAGAAACATAATATTTTATCTGGGATTAATTTTCAAAAAATGTTGTTTTATTCGTGTTTTCAATGATCAACTTTATCGATACTCAACTAAAATATGACTCTTCCCGACATCTATTGGCGAGTAGAAGTAGCTTTAGTGTTATTGTGTCGGTAAAGCAGTTAGTTGCTCTCAATTAAGAAAAATACTATTATTATTCGTCAACAGATGTCGGGAAGAGTCATATTTTTCTGTTTAAGTGGCAAAAAATACCGAGCAAAGCTCGGTCAACCAGATATTTAATGATATTAATAACTACTTTTACTATTACTACTATATAATACTATTCTACCTTTGTGTTAACGTTTACTTAGTTGGTGTTCGGTTCGGAACCCTCCGTGTGCGGGACAAAAGTCTGAATCGCACTTGGGCAGTTTTTTATTGTTATAGCAGTTGTAGTAATATATACTTTAAAATTACATTTTAAGTGACTACCAAATTGCGAAATAAGAGATAAAACCCTCTGACAGACCGACGGACATTCATTTTGTTTTGTTGGTACTTTTTGGGTAGGAAACCCTAATAAGGGTTTAAAAAGGTGATAGAGTCTATGCAAAAAGAGAACCGTCGTGTCGTTACGATGAACTAACATTCAAAGGTGTTGAAAGAATGAAGGTAAACTAAAATGAAAGAACATACCTTTACCTAGTAGCACACGATAATGATAAGAATAGGTACCTACGAGGTACCTACCAAGTATCAAACATTTTTATTCGTACTATTAATGACAACAGTGTTATCAATACAACAAAAACAGTAAATTAAAACGACCGACGACCGACGCGACCTCAATTTTTAAAGACGGTTCTCTTTTTGCACAGACTCTACTATCTCCAACCTTATAAAGAAGAATTTAATCTACTCGATAGGTAAACGACATTGTCATTGCTGTCAATCTTCTAATGAAGACCTGACAAGAGTGAATATAAATACTACGTAAAAAAATAATTTCGTTGCCTGTTTTTTTTTCCAACATAATAATTTAACTGGCGTTTTTATTTGTGTAAGGATCTTTGTTAAAGTTTACTGTTTTGTTACAATTTTCATAATAAAACATTTATCATGGCACCAAAAAAAAAAGATGAAGGTAAACCTGAAGGTGCCAAAGGTGGTCCATTTTTTACAGAAGTGGAAAGAACTTTTCTTATACAGCAATTAGCAGAAGCCAATAGAATAGTAGGACGTTTGCGCCTGGCTGTTGATGATTACGAACAAAGAAATGAAGAACTGCAAAAATCTTACGACAAACTTGACGAAGATAGAGCGGATATAATTGCCTACTTGAAAAAAACACTCACTACCAAAAGCGAGGAAAATAATGAGCTTAAAGATAGAGTCAAAGAACTCGAAGAGGTCAGAGAAATTGAAACTGCGCATTTCAAAGAAAGAGTACAAGAACTTGAAAAAAATTTCACTACAATGAAAGATCAACTTACTTCAGAAAATAAACTTTTTGCTGGTAAACTAAATACCCTGGAAGAATTCAGAGCGATTCGAGATGATTTGATGAAAAAATACGAGAAACAAGAACAAGCCTTCAGAGATCAAGATATGAAATACAAAAGAATAATATACGAAGCTGAAAAAAAATTTATTACTGGGAAAGATAAATTGAAGAAAGAAATGGAGGCTAGGCTCTTGCAGCTAGCTCAAGACTTTCAAGACGCAACTGAATTAAGAATTGCCGCTTCAACTCATCGGGTTATAAGAGAAAATATTGCTATAAACAATGAACTTGATAGTATATTATCAACACAAGCAAAATTATCCGAGCAAAATGAGAAATACAAGGAGAGTGAACGTGATGCCAAAGTTGCTATGGAACTAGCAGAAGAAGAAAGAGACAAAGCAATTAATAAAAATATTGTACAGTTAAAAGTTATTGATCAGTTGACAAATGCTTTCCAAGAAGTAAAGAAAGAAAGAGCTATATATCAGAAAAACACATTTGATTTAGAGACTTTTCAAGCTAAAATTAAAAAACTTTCAAAAGAAAACGACACATTGAATTTGCAAGTGAAAATTTTAGAGCAAAATTTACATGCTAGATTAACAGATCAAAATAAAACTGTGGTTGAAACTTCCAAAATTGCAAAAGAAGCTAATAAATTAAAATGTATTTTAAAGGATGCTGATCTAGCGATTCAGGCTGCACTTAAACTAGACGAATGGGCTACAGTAGATACCAATAGAGAAATAATGAATCGCAAAGGCTTATTGCACAAATTACTTTACATCATAACTAAATACCATGATATTCAACGAGTGGAATCCATTGAAACTGTAGCGTCGTTTGGAAACATTTACGAAAAAGGAGATCTTGGGTTTGTCCCAAAAGTATCCACGAAAAAAAAATCTGTGACTGCGTTAACATCTCATACTTCTAAAGATCAAGAGCAAGAGCGAACATCAGCTACGTCATCTGTCGCTGCCTCGTCGATCGGTAGCGTAAAAACTATCCCGAGCATGAAAATCATCCCCATATCTTTAGAACCTGCGTTGGTTCCGAAAGATAGTCTCGAATCATTCGCTACTTCATTACATTCTTCTGTAAGTTCAGAAGTGGTATCAGAGGAAGAGTCGGAGCATGCAGAAATGATGAGCAAGCTTGAAGCCAGTAAGTTAGAGATACAAAAATCTATAATGAAAGATTTGATGTACACGCAGAGCTACCAGTCTAAACTAAGACTCAGCCATGATCAGGGAATAACTTCAAAGTCCTTGCTGAGAATGGAGCCTGAAGAGTATGATGCGGAAAAATCTACCAAATCAATGGTTAGGATACGTTCCAGCGTAGTGGTCCATGATGAGCAAGGAGAAGGTCAAGCAGAAGATAAACAAGATAAAGAAGATCAGGAAGATAAAGAACACGTCGAAGCCGAGGAGAAAGATAAGGAGCCAGATAAAGAAGAGGTTCACGATGAAAATAAGCATGTACACATGGAAGAGTAAAGCTATATAAAATATTTTGTTATTTTCAACCAACTTCAAAAAAGGAGGAGGTTCTCAATCTGATTGTATTTTTTAAAATGTTTCTCACAAATTCCCTGAAAAATCGGTGAACATAAATAAAAAAGACAAACTGAAAACCTCCTACTTTTAGAAGTCGGTAAAAAGAAGAAGGTTTTCAATCCGAGTGGATTTTTTGTGTTTGTTCCCTCAGAACTCCGTTATTTATTAACCGATTGGGAAAACTGTTTTCTTTTTTGTTTGAGAGAGTAAGGGCCTTTTTCACCGGTTCCTGATAGCGCTAATATGAAGAAATCTGACAGATTTTTGACAGTTTTTATATGGCGCCATCTGTCAGATAACTATCTAACGCAATATCAGGAAACGGTGAAACTGGCCCTAAGTATATTTTCCGTTTGATCCCATTTTAATTTTATCGAGAATAAATGAGTATCTTCAGATATATATATAGATAAATAACTTAAACTGGGTACTGAACATGACTTTTTTTTTTCTTTTTTTGTTTTTTTCCTTTTATCCAAGTTCGTAACTGAGCTGTGATACGAACTAATTTTTTTAATTTTAAAATTATCGTGAATTTGTAACATTATTATTGTTATATACCGGCTGTAATTCACGTACCTTTAGTCGAATTTTCTCGACCTAGGTTTCGAGCGAGCTTTGAGATCGCGATGTTCACTGGTGAACATCGCGATCTCACCGCGTGACCTCACTCCCGAGGAAGAGCGACTGACTCGCTCGAAACCTAGGTCGAGAAAATTCGACTAAAGGTACGTGAATTATAGCCGGTATATAACAATTTTATTTTTTTTTTAATTGCTTGATAACCAGTTACGGTACTCACAAATGGCGGTAAAAACATTTCAAACATTTCAAATTATGGCGTAGTTAAATACTACAGGCCGGTGACGGGCAGCAGCGTCACCGGTGCGAGAGGCTACGTCCTGCGATCGCCAACCCGCCTGCCGAGCGTGGCGATTAGGGCATATCTCACCCAATGAGCCGAAGATCGGGCTCAAGGCCTACTTCCAGCAGTGGACTGACACTGGCTGATTATGATAAACCATATACGAAAACGGAATGTACTTATTTTTAACCGACTTCAAAAAAAGGAGGAGGTTTCTCAATTCGACCGTATATATATATATTTTTTTATTTTTTTTTATGTTTGTTCGCGGATAACTTCGTCGTTTATGAACCGATTTTGATTATTCTTTTTTTGTTCGAAAGGAGATATCCCAAGTGTGGTACCATGGTAATTTTATCGAGATCTGATAAGTATCTCCAGAGATATTGAGATAAACATCTCAAAATTGGTACTGAAAATGAATAGCGCGGCATTGAAGTCGGTTCTTTTTTAGTTTTTAAACGATATTATCATAATAATTTTTCATTATTATTATGCACTAATACGATGTTTTTTCCATAATTGTGATATTAATGTATTACAATAGCATATTACGATACGTGTGACTAAGTTAGGTGCTGCGCCCTGCAATAATCGACTATTTAAGTCACGGAAAAGCGTGCGTTAAGTGCGGGTTTAGGTCACACTGTGCTATAATAATAATAATATTAAATTTATTTTTAAACAGCGATCGAAATTCTGTTTTTATTTGCAGTTTGTAATAAAATATTAGTGTAGTTAATATTTTAGTTTTATTTCTGTGTTAAGTGTTGAAAATTGATATGAATTTATTTATTTTTTTACCGACTTCAGAAAAACGGCTTTATTTTTTAATTTTTTAATCGACTTCAAAAAAAGGAGGAGGTTTCTCAATTCGACCGTATATTTTTTTTCATGTATGTTCACCGATTACTCGAAGAAGCCTAAACCGATTTAGAAAATTATGTTTTTGTTTTAAAGGGTACTCCTCCTTGGTGGTCCTATTTAAATTTTAACAAAATCGGTTTAGCGGTTTGTAATATATCAACTTTCGTATTACGATGCATTTAATTACCTCAATGAGATGATACTGGCTACTTTGACTAGCGCGACGTTTGAAGTCGGTTCTTTTAGTTTTTTAAAAGATCTTAAATTTAAACTGGATTTTTTCTTTGTCTTATTTACAATCGTACATAACTAGATTTTACTTCGAGTAGATATTTACTCAAATAAATTTGAGTTTGTTGTTACCCGACTACGGCAAAGCACAATAAGGGTTTAGAGTCTGTGCAAAAAGAGAAACGTCGTAGAAATTTAAGGCGCGCGTGTTAATGGTTCTGATTTATTGTTTTTGCTGCGTTGACAACAATGCTGTCATTGCCAATACGAATAAAAATTAAAAATTATTAAAAAAAAAGTTTAATACCTTGGTACTTCGTAGTACCTACTCTTATTACTATCGAGTGATACTAAGTAGGTTTAAACCTTCCTTCTTTACCTTTAAATCCTAGTTCATCGGAAAGCCACGACGGTTCTCTTTTTGCACAGACTATGATTGGTTAAAAATGCAATACATTAATTTCATCGTATTGATAGGATCGTACTGTGGCTTAGTCGGTTACAGCGCCAGGACATGTTTCGCAGGATGTGCGGGTTCAAATCCCGTCAGAACGATGACATTTTAGATTGTGTGTTGTTACACACAATCTACAAAAATATCATACGGTAATGTATGGTAATGAATGTATGCTTATCTATTTTATCTTCTAAAATACTATTATAATTTGACAGATGTATCGATGGAAGTGTTGTGAGCGTCTTAATTTTTCCCCTGGTTATAGGCTAAAACACAAGAAACTCGCAAAAAATGGTCTCAAAGTTGGTAAATGTGCACCTTACCCCTTGGATGTAAGGGAGCACAAATAACAGTGCTCCCAGCCAACTTCACCTGCCCGTGGTGCATCCTACTGACCAACAAACGAGGTTGTTGCGACCAACAAATGGCAGTATAACTATCTCAAATTACGGCGTAGCTAAATACTACAGGCCGGTGACGGGCAGCAGCGTCACTGGTGCGAGGAGCTACGTCCTGCGATCGATATTCTTGCCTGCCCAGCGTGGTGATTAAGGCATATCCCTCCCAATGAGCCGAAGATCGGGCTTAGTGGCGTGTCTTGGGAGAGGCCTTCGTCCAGCAGTGGACTGACACTGGCTGATTGCATAATCAGCCAGTGTCAGTCTACTGCTGATCATCATTGATGATGACCCCTTGACATATTCGTACTGTCCACACCATCCAAAAGTTGTCTGGAAGAGATCGCTTTAAATTATAACGCCGCCTATTGTACTTGTAAAGAATATGTTTTGTTAACTTATTTATGTAATGTATGGTGTGCAATAAAGACATTTATTCATTCATTCATTCAACTAGGAGGACAGGACTATTGCTATAGCCTGCTACGTATACGCTGTAAAGTTAATTATGTCAAAAAGTTTATTTTGTGGTAGCAAGGCAGGCAGATAATCGATATAATGTTCCTACCATCTGTGGATGTCAAAATATATTACAATTCTAAAAAGATAAATTATTCGGGGTTGTTTTTTGATATTATTAATGTTTTGTAACGACATTACTCATCTAATTATTAACCTACTAGCTTTTTCCCGCGACTTCATCTGCGTAGAAGTCAAAAATGGTCCTGATAGGATTTTTAGTTGGTTTTTACGTTTTTAATTTTGTATATAAATTATTATGATAAATGTTTGAATCAAGTAAAAAAAGTCAAAAGTTAAAGCATTTATTCAGTATATGGGCAAATTAAAAATTTGCACTTACACACGTCAAATTACATTAAACAGATCATATGCAATAAAAAATATTATAGATATAACAGAAAACTTATTGCTTTGAATTTACAAAAAAAAAACAAAGGTATTGAGCCATTTAGCTTTCATCTAGACGTCGAACGTCACACTTAATACACATGTTTAATTCCCCTGATTAAGTTGGGTTGCCAACCGTACTATTACGTGCACCCGCAACCCAGTGCATGTTTCAGTACTTCAGACAATTTTTATCCAAAAAACTGTGAAATAATGAAACATAATAAATAAATAAAACGCAGACTAATTGCAGTACAAATCATATTCCGAATGGAAATGGTTGTCCGTCTATCAGCTGCAAAATACCGTCAAGGTTAAATATACATAAAAATAAAATAAAAGGTTGTTATATTTTATGAACACGAAGCTCGGCCTTTAATCTGGTGAAAGAGACACGGGGGTATTATCTTTTTACAAGGAAATCGAAATACGATATACCTACCGCAGTATTTCTTTGTAAAAACATGTTCTTTGTTTTTCCTTCGGATGCCCAGAGTCACCAGACTACTCGGTGCGCTTATTCTGGAGCATGCCACCTACAACTGGCCGCGGGAAAAGCAGCTTTCTCTCGTCTACTCCCGCTATCTTAAGGGTTTGACCTTGACCTTTGTTCATGGTAATGGGCGTACTTTGATAGGAAACTGCACTGACTTGAATTCGAAGGGGGTAATTTAATGGTGTTAGGGGAACTCTAGGAACAAATACAGACTCTCCTCGAGAACAACCTGTCAGTATAGTTGCCTCGATTACATTGTGATGCATGCATTTTGTATGTATATATATTATTAATATTTGGGTAATTTTTTGCTATAAGCTCTTCTACAGTGGGAACCTCTGTTTAGGGAGAATTATATTATTATACAGTTCCGGGGAATCACCATTTTAAATTAATTGTAAGTACATGTCAGCTTTAAAATTTTAACAATATATTAATAATTATTATACAATTGATATTTGTTCTTGGAACTTGGGGCATTCAGGCCATGCATTTTTGTCATCCATATAGTCACCTATTGTATAGTATGATTTTTTCATCAAATTGGATTTTACATAGATTTTAAATTTGCTCATAGGCAATTGATCAATATCTTTAGGTAGCTTATTGTAAAAGCGTACACAGTTCCCCATGAATGAACCACTAACTTTCTGCAGTCTGAAATTAGGTATAATTAATCTATGTTTATGTCTTGTATTAAAATTATGTACATCAGACCTTTTCTTATAATCATTTATATTTTTGCGTATGAACATAATAGTTTCATAAATGTAATGACATGCCACTGTTAGAATTTTAATTTCCTTAAATTTTTCACGAAGTGAATCTCGCGACCTCATACTATATATAGAGCGAATAGCTCGTTTCTGCAAAACAAAATATTGATTGGATTTCAGCGGCTTTCCCCCACAATAAAATGCCATAAGACATTATACTGTGGAAGTAGCTGAAATAGACCAATCTTGCAGTGGCTTCGTCCGTTAAAAATCTAATTTTACGTACTGCGTATGCAGCGGAGCTTAACCTACCTGCTAGAACCGATATTTGAGAACCCCATTGAAGCTTTGAATCCAGGGTGATGCCCAAGAATGTTGTGGATTCAACAAGTTCTAATGGTTCATCATTTATTAATATACTTCTACTTAGGATACCCTTTCTTACATTCCGTCACCAAAAGTCCTTGTCAGGGGAGTGACAGCAAACATAAAAAAGCAAAGTCGTGCGTTACAAAGCCACCACTGAATATACTGGCAGTATAATATTCCTGATGCAAAAAAAATTACGTCTGCGTTAGTCTCACGGAATTCCAAATCGGAATTACGCATTAGGAAAATAAATACGGAATCCATACTGATGCACCCAGCCTTATGTGACCTCAACATTTGATGAACAAAATCAAATCGAGTTTTCAAACATGTATCAAAATAGAATGTTAATTTAAATTAAAAGCACTAAAGAGTAGTTATATCAATTTCGATGCAAATCACCCCCAAAATAGCTTTCTACACCTTTTTAAGCCTATTAGGCAATGAGTTTCAATAAAATACAAAACACGTCTTTCATCAATTATTTTGAAAAATGTGTATGCAAAATTTGAAGTAGATTGGACCAAAGAATCACGTTGTCTCATACAAAGTTTGCCTCCGTTTTTCACCCCTTTAGGGGCATAATTTCGTAAAATCCTTTCTTATCGGATGTCTACGTCATACAAACACTCACCCTCCGAAATTCAGGTCTCTACAATCAGCGGTTTTGACTGTGCGTTGATCCGTCAGTCAAAAATGAAGCATTTTATATATATAGATAAATTTTTGATTTTTTTTTTAATTTTACCCCTGTGCGCATTAAAGTTTTACTTCAGAAACCTGCATAAAGACGCACAGAAAACAATTTACAATTATTTCCATTCCATTACCTCATGAAAACAATTGTCCAACTCAACGGCGCTCAGCCAACCGGCAATGTACGAAGTATAAAGGTCGTCCCTCAGTTAAGTTAAAATTTTAATAACTTCAAATTGCCCGGAAGCATTTCAGCGCTGAATAAACAGACAATGGACTGAGGACGTAATCAGTGACGCATTTATAGAATAACTAGCAACCCGCCCCGGCTTCGCAAGGGTAGAAATCATATGCTTTTAGTTTTTGCATTAACTTGTTGTGTCGAGTATGAATTAACATTTTGAACATCATTCAATACCAATTACACAAAAACATAACGAATTATACGCATAAACCTTCCTTCTCAGACTATCATAAAAAAGGCAGACAGATTCATGCCGAAAAACCGAGTGACCGCAAGTTCAGTAATACTAAATTCTTGATGAATAAGTTTCCGCGCTCAGTCCGGCATAGTCATTACGACATGATTACTACGTCAGCAACGCTGCGAAGTAATAAACCGTTCGAATTAGTCTAGTTATAGTGTATAGTGAACCTTAGTGGTATATAGTGTAAGTACTATGCATTAAGAACACGATAACAATGTGTCTTCACCTTAACAATAGAGAGACAATAAGAAAATTGCCGATGGGCGCATGGGCACATTCTTTGTTTATGTCAATATATAAGTTTAGGGCCAGTTTCACCGCTTCCTGATAAAGTAACAGATAGTTATCTGCCAGATGACGCCTATATAAAAGCTGTCAAAAATCTGATGGATAAGTTTCTAATAGGGCTATCTGGAACCCATGAAACTGGCACTTAAAATACTTATAAGTGCTACTATATAATTATATAACCTAGGCTACTGACTAACTACTATCCAGTAGTTTAAGTAAGCGATATAATCTTCGAGCATTTACCAATGGAGATGTTAACGTTGTAATCCGCAAACATTTTTTTTCTGCCGATACTTACGGGGGACGAGGTAAACACGCATTGCACACACACAAATCACTCATTTTAACGATCCCGCACACTAGCTTAAAACACGCACACAGCATTAAAAATACGGCGTAGTTACGCAAGCTCATACGGCCAAATGTGGCTATATGGCCAGCAGAGGGGAACGCCTTGCGTTAACATCTTCATTGGTAAATGCTCGAAGGATATAATACTTGTATATTAATATTAATGTTGCGTGCATGAGTAAAAAACATTCATCCATCGATCTATCACAAACTTTCCCATATACAATATTAGAATATTCATCATCATCATCATCAGCCTGTCTCAGTCCACTGCTGGACGTAGGCCTCTCCTAAGATACGCCACTAAGAGCCCGACCTTCGGCTCATTGGGAGGGATATGCCCTAATCGCCACGCTGGGCAGGCGGGTTGGCGATCGCAGGACGTAGCTCCTCGCATCAGTGACGTTACTGCCCGTCACCGGCCTGTAGTACTTAGCTACGCCATAATTTGAAATGATTATACCGCCATTTGTCGGTCGCCAGAGCCTCGTTCGTTGATCAGCAGGATGCACCACGGGCAGGTGAGGTTGGCTGGGAGCACTTAGGTGGTATTTGTGCTCCCTTACAGTATATTACATTATATCCTACGTAGTTATATCCTACTAGCTTTAAAATTTTGTATATTTCAACTTGATACCTCAGACAGACGGAAAACAAAATGATCCTACTCGTATATGAGCTCTTTTTATCCTTATGAGGTACGGAAAACTTAAGGTTTTTTTTAATCCTACGATATTGACTACAAAAGGGTAAAGAACAAACAATATTAGAAGCAGAAACGGAAATAAATTAAGTCTGTTCTGTGGTAAAGATTTTCAACAGTGTATAAAAAATCAGAACACCAATCGGGCTTCAAGTCACACCACGCCAAAATCCAATTTCTGAATTCGCTGAAAATTTCGATGAAATTGTACGCATTTTTTCATGGAGTGACCCTTTTCAGAATATTAGGGTGAAAGGGGGTGAACCCCCAATTCTACCCCTAGCTACGTTCCTACGGAGCGGTATTAGTTGTTAAAACGGACGGTGATTGGTTAACGGACCCTCTACAATGGAAGTTTTAATGACTCTACAGCGATACAAATTCAATGTCGGCGAGTTTGAATGGGGCCAGTTTGGTGGACATGTGAAAAGTTTTGGTAACTGTTATACAAATTTTAGGGTTGAGTGTGTATGAGCAGTGACGTAGTGGGATATTTCCTGTATCAGAGTGGGATGTTGTAAGCTATATTATATTTTTGTATATTTTTAAGTGTCTATGTATTATATACTTTGCAAATCTCTACAAAATTTTGAATTATTGCACAAATGTACAGTGGTTTATAATTCATATGAATAAAATTGGTATTTTCTGTCGAATATAGATATAATTCTGAGAAAAAGGGTCTAGAAAGACAGACTAGTAGACAGACGGATAGACAAACGAACAGACAGACAACAAAGTGATCCGACACGAGTTTCTTTTTTATTTTTAGGTACGGAACCCTAAAAATTTGTCTAGTTATGCAAAGATTTCGAAGACATTCATTCTGTGGTCGACACTAAAACTCCAAACCACCGTGAAAGCAAAGAAAATGTACCACTCAGCTTGAACCATAGTTTAAATGACTATTTATATGGAGAGGCAGGATTTCTGCTAGTCTGCTTGGGGCGGTACCACCACCTTGCCAATGAATTTAGCCGTGAAAAATAAAAGTTTTTCAGTTTGAATGGCAATGTGTCCAGTGAAATTACAAAGCATTCGAGACCTTTATATCTCGAGGTAACAAGATTGGTTACCAAAAATTTTGCATGCCGCTGTATCTGTAACTTGTAACTGTAACGGCGCTTACCATCAGTCAAGCGTTGTGCTCGTCGTGTTACCGTTTGTTATAAAAATAAGCAACACTGTAAAGTGAACTGTCCCGTCGGCACTGTCTCGATTCATAGTGTTGTAGCGCAATGAAATTTGTGATGGCTCCATTAAATAGCTCAGAAACAAGGACGGCGTAACTTTGTTACCGTCGAGCGCTGTAGCCTTCCTACCCAGTTATATTTATAAGCTCTGGGCCTACTAGAATGAATAAAATACTTTTATTTTGATCTTACTACGACAGAGACAGAGAGAGTTGTTAATCTACGGCAGTATAGCGGTATCAAAGGCAAATTCCATTAATACCGCATCGTTTCTATACAGCAGAAATTTAAACAGAATTTAAATATGGCCTTTAGTTCGTACTTGTGGGTTAGATAAAATTTACAGTGATAAAATTTTATAGCAAACCGCGATACGTATTTCATTTCCTTGATATTGAACTGGCCAGTGTTTAATCACGATACTAATGCCTAATGTTCATAATAATATGACTTGCATACACTAACGTTTTTTTTTGTGCAGTCCAGTAAAGCATTGGGTAGGTTATGGTCACCCAAGGGAAGTCCATTGTTGCCTTTCAGCGTCTGTACTACGGACGACTACGCACGACAGCCTAAACTAAGATCTTAAGGGAGAACGCGGGACCCGTGCATTTTTCAATACAAATGTATTTCCCTGTTTCCTCCCTGGAAAATTTTATCGAGCATATTTTTTATCTACAAAAAATTGAGGTCTGCTATAGCTATGCCCCTTTCAATGACCAATCAATTGCAAAAAGAAATATGGCCCTAAAAAACCTGAAAAATTATCTATTTTACTGTTCTGATCTAAACAATTACCAGACAAATTTGAAAGGGTTTTAAGACAAAAAATATTGTAGGGGCACGGATGCACTCATTTGCAAACATATTTAGCAAAAAATAATTTGATCGGATTAGTTTTCAAGGAGACAACAGGGGAATACGAAACCTTAATTTAGAAAAAAAATTTGTAGGTAAAATGAGTCTGAGTTTCTGTTGTCCCTATCGCACTCTTGTTGGTTGTTCGGGCATTGCGCGACGGCAACAGTTTCTTTAAAATACCTATATTTTTAAATGCCTTGCACCCGCGTACCCTCTTCATCTTAATACGTGATCCCTGGATTATTAAAGACCTCATCGTCAATTCACATGAAGTTAGCAAGAATAAAAAACATACATTTTACGGGTTGCGATGAAAAGCATGTGAAGTCGATACATTTGTTTATTTTACACAATGTTTTAGTGTCTTACTTGTAACAACTAGAAGCTCCTAAATGGACATGACCTCACGATCCCAGCCAGCAGCTTCGGTTCTGGACCGAGTGCAGAACACACACACATCTGCACTGAGGACCTACTTCAATCACCACCACGGGAGAATCTCCCGCTCCTCCTCCATCAGTTTCCACAAGTGACCCACTTTCCACTTGTGATGACAGCAAGTTATCCTACCTTCCAGCTATAAGGTTTTTTTTTATTACCTGTAGCAACCAAAAGCTCCGAGATGGACATGCCCTCGCGGAGCCAGCTAGTAGCCTGGCAGCCGGAGCCAGGTGTAGAACGCACCCACATCTGCACCGAGGACCTACTTCTGCCACCACCATGGAAGAATCTCCCGCCCACGGCTTGGCTGAACACTCGCAAGCTTCCAGCTCTACCGCTTGACCCTGGATTAAAAAAATATTAATTGATAAACAATTACAATTCCGAGGGCCCGGTGGCTTAATCGGGAGAACGGTTGGCTTTGATGCCAGAGGTACTGAGTTCAAACCCCGCCGCGCACCAATAGATTTTCCTAACAAAAATTTTATGTGCGCTTCTCACAGTGGCCGTCTAGTGATTAACATAATTTATGATCGTACAAAATGAAAAAACCGAACTCACATGCCGCGATAGTCAAAGTACAGGGGCCTTATTCAGTATAACAAATGAGATAGCGTTCCTTAACGCGCCACGTCACGTTATTGAAAAATTGTATTCCTGTATGCCACAAGATAGGTAAATTATACAAAACGCGCGCGTTACACGTCCTCATATGTCACGATATTTTGACAGCTCAAAACGCGCTCATAACCTTACCCTACCGCGTTTTAATTGGCATAGAGAATACCATAACGCGGAGATAACATAACACTGCACGGTAAGACTTTAAAATGGTCATACTGAATAAGGCCCCAGGCTAGTTATATTCATGTTATCAAAGTATACAAATTTGCTTATCTCCATATCTGGAGATCCAGAGATAATTGTCAGATCTCGATAAAATTTGAATGGCACCAAACGAGAGGCATTTAAATCTCTCAACAAATTAAAAAAAAAACAAATCGGTTAAGATTTGACGGAGTTTAGAGGTAAAAAACATTAAAAAAACAGTCTAATTGACAACCTCCTCTTATTTTGTGAAGTCGGTTAAAAATGCACACCATAGCTTAAGTTGCCTTAATAAGTATAAAAGTATGTATATCCTATTCTACAATGTTGAAATCATTACACTTGATAGTAGTAGTGATCGTGGTGAAGGATGGTAACACGCTAGGCCTAGAATGGAATGGTCACTGACCTACCTAACGCTTAGTGCAAATATAAATGCAGCAAAAATAATTTAAGATCGTTTAAAAAACTAAAAGAACCAACTTCAAACGTCGCGCTAGTCATAGTAGCCAGTAGATGTAGTAACTATTATATCATCTGTGCCAGTAGTTAGTAAGTAGTTAGTAGTATGTCGTCGAGATAAGTAAATGCATCGTAATACAAATGTTGATATATTACAAACGGCTCAGCCGATTTCGTTATAATTTAAATGAGACCACCTAAAAAAAGATTCCGACGAATTGAGAACCTCGTCCTTTTTTGTGGAGTTGGTTAATAAATGAATTAGATTTTGTTCTGTTTAGTAGAAATAAAAATAAATTTAATTAAAATTTAAAAAAAACTTATAACGTGCATTGTCACGAAAACCGAACCATTGTGACAATTAGCGACCCGGTAGCTTTAGTGGAAGTGGGTGGAATATTGATTGCAATATTCCAGGATAAACAAGTCAAGGTAAAGTAAGCTTATGTAATGAGAGTGTAAAGAAAACACACCAAACTCTGAAAAATCAATTTTATTAGAAACATCAGTTATAATAGCAAAAATATGTCCGGATTTTTTTGACCAATACAAACGATCTCATAATTATTATATTTTATCAAAGGTACAACTTTATCAAAAATATATAAGATACATAATTGAATGAATATGTTACACGTTTCCGTTTTTATTACGCGGGATAATGATCACAACAGCTATCAAAGCTCTAACTACCCGTGTATACTACTTACTATCTTACACACAAACATAATGCACACACATAATGTTATTCTTTGATTGATTGTTCTTTTGTTTCATCTATGGTATCTGGTTGAAGCTCTTCAGGATCTTTAGGATCATTGTCTTCTTCGTGAGATTCTTTAGGTTCTTCCTTTGATTCTTCTATAGGTTTTTCTTCGTATTTTTCTTCTGCTTTTTCAATATCTTTGAGTTCTCTCTTTACTTCTTCTACTTTTTCTTCTTCTACGATTGTTTCTTTTTCTTCGCTTTCAATTTTGTCACCTTCGATACTTTCAAAAGATTCTGCTTCTTTTTCTGCAAATTCAACTCTACTCACCTCTTTTTTGGACAAATCATCGCCACTTTCCATAATTAATACAGATTTATGAGATCTTAGTGTTTCTTGACTGACTCTTAGTTGGGAATGAAGATTGATGTGTGACATAACCAAATCCTTCAATATTGATTTTTGTATCTCCATTTTACTTGCTGCAAGCTGTCTTTCAATGTCCGTATGATAAGTTTCTTCTTCTACCACAACCATTTCAGTACTTTCTGTGGATTGTGTTGACGTAATAAATGATTGAAGACTAGTATCAGCTATTATTTCAGTCTCTGATGATGCTGGTATGATTTTCATGCTAGGAATTGTCTTCAAACTACTAATGGACGACGATGAGATAGTAGTTACGGCAGAACTTGGTACACCTTTTCGTAATGACTCTCTATCTTTTGATACACTTGACGAAGATCCTGACGTAGTAGATTTTCTTTTGGTAACTTTAGGGATAAACCCAAGGTCACCTTCTTTATACACTGAAATAACAGCATCTTCAGATTCAACGGTTTGTGTTTCACGATACTTACTCACAATTTCGAGTAATCGTGAAAGTAAAGCCTGACGATTCATTATTTCTCGAGTGGGATCAGCAACTGCCCATTGATTTAATTTAAGCGCAGCTTGGATTGAATTTGCAGCTTCTTTGAGAATATTTCTTAACGTTTCGACTTCTTCTGAAATTTTACTTGTTTCAAATACAGACTTGGATTGATCACTTAACCTGTTATTTAAGTTTTGCTCAAGTAATTTCAATTTTATTTGCAAGCTTTCATTTTCTTCAGAAAGTTTCTGTATATTTTTTTGCAAAACATCTGCATCAACCGCTTGTTTTGTGTATAAGATACGTTCTTCTTTGGCCCTTTGAAAGGCAGTGGTAAGTTGATCAATAACTTTTAATTGCACTACGTTTTTGTTAATGGCTTTATCACGTTCCTCTTGCGCTAACTCCATAGCTACACGAGCATCACACTCGCTTTCTTTTAATTTTTCGTTCTGCTCAGCTATCTTTGCTTGCGTTCGTAAGATATTGTCCAATTCGTTATTGATAGCAATATTTTCTCTAATAACTCTATGTGTAGAAGCTGCAATACGCAATTCTGTAGCATCTTGAAAGTCTTGAGCTAATTGCAAAAGCCTTGATTCCATTTCTTTTTTTAACTTGTCCTTTGCAACAACAAATCTCTTTTCCGTATCGTAGATTATTCTCTTATACTTTACTTCTTGTTCTTGATAAGCTTCTTCTTGTTTTTCAAATTTCCTCATTAAATCATCTCTTATGGCTCTAAACTCTTCTAAGGTATTTAATTTACCTGCAAGGAGTTTGTTTTCTGAAGTAAGTTGCTCCTTCATTATGGCAAAGTTTTTTTCGAGTTCAGTAACTGTTACTTTGAACTGAGCAGTTTCAATTTCTCTCGTTTGCTCAAGACCCTTGACTTTTTCTTTGAGCTCACAATTTTCTTCATTCTTGACATTGAGCATCTTCTTTAAATATGCAATTATATCAGCTCTGTCTTCGTCCAGTGTATCAAAAGCTCGTTGTAACTCGTCGTTTCTCTGTTCATATTCATCGACAGCCGTGCGGAGACGTGCTACTTTTCTGTTGGCTTCGGCTAAGTTCAGTTCGAGAAAAGTTTTTTCAACTTCAGTGAATCCATTAGTTTTTGCAGCCGCAGCTTCTTCTTTCTTCTTGTCTTTTTTCGGTGCCATTATTACGAAATGATTTGTTTACAATTAGAAATAATCTAAGCGTGCTGAAGCTCCGTACGGTTGTGCGATTACTAACACTGTAATGACAAAACAGTTGCCTAGTTACGTGTGTCATGGAAACCCATGGCCACGGTTCGTGTTGCTAAAGTACTTGACGATCTTATCTAAATATTGAAGATCATAGTGATGAAACTAAAGTATATGCATAGGTAAAAATGCTGATTTAACTATATTATGTTCTGAAATAAAAAAAAAAACGCTATATTATTTATTACTTAAAAATAAGGTGAGAACAATACATTACATTGGTTAATAAAAGCTATTCTATTTAACATATTACATAGGTGCTGTGTATAAGTTTAAATACAGGTTTCACCGGTTCCTATTAGAGCCCCTCGTAGCCTATTATAAACAAATCTGCCAGATAAACTACAACTTTAATGTGGCGTTATAATTAAAAATTTTATCAGGTCCCATGAAACTGGCTCTAATGTTAAGGACACTTTTAATACATTTTTTAAAGCTTACTAGCATGGGTTGCACATTACTAGTAGTCTTCTTAACCACTCCAACTAAGCTTGCTCGTGTCTGAAGTGGGTTTACGTCAATAGTGCAATGAGAAGGGGTTCGAACTCACGACCTCTCAATCGCCAAGCCGTCGCCTTAGACATAGGGCTATTGCCGCTATTAAAATTTTACTTTTATAAATTGCCTCCATATCACAAGCTCACCTCACAATACTTGGCTCCATAGGCTGGCGGTGGAGAGTCACAGAATCGGTGCCGGCTCCGAGTCCTGGTGGAGCAGTGCTGAGGAGCAGGGCATGCCGACCAGGGTGACCACTCGCCCCAACCACCCGCACCACCCGCTGTAACAGTGGTTTATGAATAGAATAAGAATCAAAAAAATAATTTATTTTGCAAACTTAGCTCGTTAAAAACAGAGTTTTATATAGGTTATGAACTAACTTAGCATATTTGAGCTCCGAGTCTCACATCCCTGTACTGTATCTTTAATTATGATTTGTGTCCTGCTGTTTTACTGTTTATTGTTTAATGAAGATTGTAGGTATGTTTTTGTTTTTATTTTTGTTTATAATTATATATATATATATATATATATTTTAGTTATATTATATTAGGTAAACTTTGTGTTTTTGTTTAGTTTTTTTTTTCTTTACTTTAATTAGATGCACCCTGTTGTTGACAGTTTTTTAGATTCTTTCCATACTAAGGTTGTCTGGAAGAGACCGCTATTAGCGATAAGACCGCCCATTGTAACATTATAATGTAAGCTATTGTGTATACATATATTAGTTGTATTTGTGGTGTAACAATGAGGTTTTATCTATCTATCTATCCCTGTGTCGTGAGATTCAGTCTCTTCCTGTTTTGATTCACGTAATGTTAACTATATTATAAATAATTCTTAAAATAAATAACCTTATAAATATTTTTTTAGCAAGGTAATAATTACATACAGTATGACAAGAAAATATCTATCTGAACGCACTTTATAGTGAAAATTTGTATTGTAAGTAGAAAAAAAAAACAAATTATGAAAACAGCATAAAATAGAAAGCAACCCCTTGAATATAAACGGTACAAAAAACCTGCCGCCATAAACTTATGGTGACACAGCCCTTGAGAGTCAGAGTATTCTAAGCGTGTTTACCATCTACGACCACATCATCGCTTACCATCAGGCCAGGTAGTGTTCAAACGCTAGCCTAAAAAACATTAAAAAATCGACTATCTATAAAGACATACCTGTAGTGGCCAGCGTCGGTAAGCAGTCCATCCTCACATCAGCAACCGCCCCCGTTACTGCTTGAGATACGTACACGAAGCAATACTCCGGGTAACGCTCGCTGAATAGTCGACAGTCGAATGATGCCGTGTGCTGACCTCTATTGAAAGAAATAAAAAACATTGCTTAATAATTAAGATAGTTTGAAAACTAAAACAATGATGCCCCGCGAGTCAATTTCAGTAGCAAGTTTGAGACGTTTATCATCATATCTCTGGAGATACTTTTCAAATCTCGATGAAACTACAATGGGACGACCTCGGAAACGTACCCTACCGATTACAAAAATAATCATTCGATCGGTTCACAATTGACGGAGCAATCGCGTGACATACACACAAAAAAAGAGAGAAAAACATACAGACGAATTGAGAACCTATTTGTTTTTGTAAGTCGGTTGAAAAGTAGAACATCTTCTACGCACCATTAACATTATTCTGATATGTGTAGAACATCTTCTACGCCCCACTAACATTATTCTGATATGTGTAGAACATCTTCTACGCCCCACTAACATTATTCTGATATGTGTAGAACATCTTCTACGCCCCACTAACATTATTCTGATATGTGTAGAACATCTTCTACGCCCCACTAACATTATTCTGATATGTGTAGCGCATCTTCTATGCACCTCTAACATTATTCTGATATGTGTAGAACATCTTCTACGCCCCACTAACATTATTCTGATATGTGTAGAACATCTTCTACGCCCCACTAACATTATTCTGATATGTGTAGCACATCTTCTACGCCCCACTAACATTATTCTGATATGTGTAGAACATCTTCTACGCACCACTAACATTATTCTGATATGTGTAGAACATCTTCTACGCACCTCTAATATTATTCTGATATGTGTAGAAACTGAATATGTGTGCCTGCAAAATGTATAGGTTAATATCGGTTAATGATATTTTGACAGTTTCCAGTTTTTTTAGGGTTCCGTACCCAAAGCGTAAAACGGGACCCTATTACTAAGACTCCGCTGTCCGTCTGTCTGTCTGTCTGTCTGTCCGTCTGTCACCAGGCTGTATCTCACGAACCGTGAAAGTCAGACAATTGAAATTTTTACATACGATGTATTTCTGTTGCCGCTATAACAACAAATACTAAAAACAGAATAAAGTAAAAATAATAGAGGGTCCCCATACAAGAAACGTGTTTTTTTCGGCATTTCACGGCAGTAAGGTAAACGTCCCATAGATGGCGTTATATTTAAATGTCGATCCCTAACACCTTTGTTAGACGTTAGATGGCGTTATAAGAAATAAAATGTTTATTAATTATTATTTTTTGCTGGCGAAAAATGATAGTGGTATTGTTTGCTCGACCTTATAATATACTGTAGTGATTTACGGAACCCTACGAGTGCGAGTCCGACTTGCACTTGGCCAGTTTGTTTTTTCAACGGTTGACTAAATAATCGTTTGCCTGCAATCTCACCTGATGGTAAGTGATGATGCAGCCGAAGGTGTAGCACGATTGCTCAGTAGATACTTATTCACTCTTGACTTGAACATTCCGAGTTTGTACTTTTTTTTCTTTTTATTGTTTATTAATTTCTATCGCGTGTTATAGTTATCGTCAAAGAAAATGTAAATGTACTATGTGTTATCGTGTATAAAAAGCTCTCAGGCTCAGTTTCACTAGTTGCTGATAAAGTTTCAGATAGCTATCTGACAGATGACGCCATATAAAAGCTGTCAAACATCTGTCAGATAAATTCTTAATTATCCTATCAAGAACCGATGAAACTGCCCCTAAGTATCACATATTGGTACGGTATACTATCTAGCGCCTGCGGGCTAGCTATAAATCAGTCACAAGACAGAACACTAGAGTTTTTTAGCGGTTGTCTTCACGAAATTTGATAAAAAGATTACATATAATTAAGACAAGAGCTTTCGTCGAACTAACCAGCTTATATCTAAACTAAACACAATTAGAGTTATGTTAATATTAGCTTACATTTAATCGTATGTAAACGTGAATTTAAGTCCTGCGGGATTAAAATTCGAGCTAACCCTAACTTAAGCAATTTAAGTATAAGTTTTAGTGTAACTGTGAGTAGGATAGTGTAAACTACGACCCAAGTTTACGCGTAATGTAAGGGATTAATCCAGAAACGAGTTGTTAAGACGGGTCCATGTAAGTTCTACTGAATTAGAGATGTACATCTCTATTTCAGTAGAGTACGTCTCTGTTCGAATGTAGGTAGACAAAATTTCAATATCCGGATTTTATTGGTTGAATAAAAGCTTGGTTCAAGTCCGTACAAAATATTCAAATACTTTTTACTAACAGAAGCTTAAAAATATAAAGCCAGCTAAAAATTACCAGATTTATTTTTATGTCGAAGATTGACAACCTAACCTTGTTTTCTTGGACTATTATAGATCATAGATAAAACAGTATTTACTTATATTCTGTCTTCTTTTTTTGAAAACTGACGTCCAAAAACGAGGAGGTTCTCAATACGTTTGTATGTTTTTTTTTGTATGCTTATTACATATACTCCGCCAATTGTAAGCAGATTAGAAAGATTATTTTTTAATTGGTAGGATACATCTCCAAGATTGTCCAATCGTAATTTCATCGAGATCTAATTAATATCCTCAGAGATATGGACTTATAACACCTTAAACTTGGTATTAAAAATGATTTGCGCGGCATTATAAGTCTTTTTAGGGTTCCGTACCCAAAGGGTAAAACGGGACCCTATTACTAAGACTCCGCTGTCCGTCTGTCTGTCTGTATTTTGTCTGTTTTGTCTGTTTTTTCGGCATTTCACGCCATCTATGAACGCTTAGTTAGGTTAACGTCCCATAGATGGCGTTATATTGAAATGTCGATCCCTAACACCTTTGTTAGACGTTAGATGGCGTTATAAGAAATAAAATGTTTATTAATTATTATTTTTTGCTGGCGAAAAATGATAGTGGTATTTTTTCTCGATCTTATAAAATACTGTAGTGTGGTACGAAACCCTACTAGTGCGAGTCCGACTTGCACTTGGCCAGTTTTATTTAGTTTTCAAACAATTTCAATGATTACAAAACAGTAACCGTAGTACGAGTTTTCATACCAAACTCGATGTCGTATATCGAACAAATTTTGTATGAAAAACAGTACAACGCCTTTAGTGGTTTTCACACTTTAGTAAATTTAAACTAATCAGGGAGCAAAAATAAGTCAAAAACTAAGTGATATCTGTCAAAAGCGTTTCCGATGGGATACTGTGTTAGAATAGTTGTACATGTGCATTGCGGTAGATACTGTCTCTTTCCAAATAAGAATAAAACTTATTTATATTCCACTGATATCCTCTTACAAATTAAAACAATTATATCTAAGACATCATCGGTAACTGTACATTGTTATAAATTTAAAATGTAATTAACAATGTGAAGATGTGTGACAAAAAATGTGAAGTGTAGATCTATCTATCATCGGTTTCCGTCAGGTGAGGTCATGGTCAAGTGACGTGTGTGAGTCATCATCAGCCGGTATAAGTCCACCGCTGGACTTAGGCCTCTCTCAAGAGATGCCACTAAGCCCGATCTTTGGCTCTTTTTTTCCAGTCACTGCCCACCGCTGTGCGTGTCGTCGCTCCACCAGGTCACAGGGCGTCTTACACTACATTTGCCGTTTTACCCGAGTAAGTGCCGATTTTCAATATGCTTATACACACAATAAAGGCTTTGAATTTGGGAAGCGTTTATTTTGTGACAAAAATGTATGAAATGCTTCCGGAAAATCCCATCGTCACATCCCTTGAGAGAATGTCTTAAACAGATGGCTTGTAAGTTTTATAGCGTGCGCGACCCTCGGTGCTTACTCGGCTTTTCTTACTCATGTGGCTTTGTACTGTTCTCTAATTACCTATATTAATACAGTTCATATTCTGTTTTACACTGCTATAGACCATTAGTATTACTGTTAGTAGTTAAGTTGTATTAGTTATTGATTAAGGCTGGGGTTGCACCATCTTACTTTTACCGTAACCATAACTAAAACCGGTGTTTATGTATGGAGTTTGACTGATTTTTGATGATTCAGCTTAAAAAATAATGTGCAAAATACATGTAAGAATGTATTTTGTCGTGACACGATCTGAAAATAGCAGGCCAAGTGCGTGTCGGGCCACGCGCAGTGTAGGGTTCCGTAGTAGCCTGTTATTCAATGCAAGTCTTTACCCGTTATAAACAAGCAACTAGGTACTCCGTCTTTGTCACTTTAAAGGATTTATTCTAAGGATTTTTTATTTGATACAAAATTATCCTACTCCCAAGTTCAACGACTATTACTGCTAAACTAATAAAGTTATCTTAACCGCTATAATTTTTCTTGTCAGGACTACGGAACCCTAAAAAGGTGTTCAATAGGTTAAAATTGTCTATCTATCTAATAATTGTTAAAAATGTTTAAGTGTATACCGTAGATATAAAAAAAACGGTAAAACGCGGTATCGTTAATACTTGACGGCATCGCTAGTTATCAAGAGGTGAGATAGTGGTTAAACGATAACCGATATGATAATATAAATACTCGATTAATACACTCATCAAATAAAAACAAACTAAATCAAAATTGGTTCATCCACTTGGGAGCCACGATGCCACAGACAAACACACACAATACACAGACAGAAATATTAATAATAAATATTTCTGTGCATATACATAGATATACACAGATACATACGTCAAATTAATAACAGTTATAACACCCCATTTTTAACCAACTTCAAAAAAGGTGGAGGTTTCTCAATTCGACCGTATATATGTTTTTGTTTTTTATTTGTTTATGTTTGTTCGCGAATAACTTCGTCGTTTTAGAACCGATTTTGATTATTTTTTGTTGGAATGGCGATATCCCAAGTGTGGTACCATGGTAATTTCATCGAGGTCTGATAAGTATCTCCAGATATATGAAGATAAACACCTCAAAATGTGTACTGAAGATTAATAGAGCGGCATTGAAGTCTTTTTAGTTTTTTAAACCATCTTATTTGCGCCACGGGTTCAAAAATTCATTCTTTGCTATTAGTAAAGACAAAACATACGGCTTAATATCTCAACATTAGATCAATCAAAATACCAGCACTGACCACAACTATTCAAACTAATTGGGTTATTATCTCATCATTCTAGTTAATCGAAATTTAATAATAAAGCTCATTAATGTAATCACGAATCTCCAACCAATTGGCAAAATAATTATACAAATTAATGGACACTGTACCACTAATATAATTGTCTAGATAATATCTGTTTGAGATATTCAACATTATTTAGGTTATAATTCTGTGATGCTACTCACTTCATGCCTGATGTATTTTTTTAGGGTTCCGTACCCAAAGGGTAAAACGGGACCCTATAACTAAGACTCCGCTGCGCGTCTGTCTGTCTGTCTGTCTGTCTGTCTGTCTGTCTGTCCGTCTGTCACCAGGCTGTATCTCATGAACCGTGATAGTTAGACAGTTGAAATTTTCACAGATGATGTATTTCTGTTGTCGCTATAACAACAAATACTAAAAACAGAATAAAATTAAAAATAATAGAGGGCCCCCATACAAGAATCGTGTTTTTTTTCGGCATCCCACGCCATCTATGAACGCTTAGTTAGGTAAACGTCCCATAGATGGCGTTATATTGAAATATCGATCCCTAGCACCTTTGTCAGACGTTAGATGGCGTTATAAGACATAAAATGTTTATTAATTATTATTTTTTGCTTGCAAATAATGATAGTGGTTTATTTTGCTCGATCTTATAAAATACTGTAGTGTGGTACGGAACCCTACTAGTGCGAGTCCGACTTGCACTTGGCCAGTTTATTTTTATATCTTATAGGCGTTTAGCGTTTGACTAGTAACTCACCTGTTGGTAAAGTGATGATGCATACGAAGATGGTAAGCATGCAAAGCCTAGAGTGGGAACTGGCTTTCGAGGATAGCTGCAGGAACACATTAGATGTTTGGTGACAGATTTTCTAAAGCACACCGCAGCGATCTGCGGGCGTACTTTTAAAGTATTTTTTATCGCCAACGCAGAAAAAAAGGGTTTACTTTTTACTTTGTTAAATGTTTTAAATTGTTCGCATGCCAATTTAGCTACAATATCATTGTATGTGTACACCTACCCTATAACAACATATTTAATGTAACTATATCTGAGCCGAATAAATTATAATTCTGATTTTGATTATGTGGCTATAATAATAATGGAGTAAAATCGGAGAGGAATTTATCAAGCAATGTATAAGTGTTCTATTGAAAATTATAATCTTTAACAAAGCACCGAATGACATACAAATGTTACATTTTAATCAATTTTGTCGATTCACTGCTTTGACCACTCCAAAAACAAAGTCTGAATAAAAAGATTCAAGCATTGCTAAAATCAATGTTAAGCATCATCATCATCATCATCAGCCTATACTAGTCCACTGCTGGACATAGGCCTCTCCAATTGTACGCCACTGAGCACGAATTTCCGCTAATCTTTCCAGCCGCCTTGCGAACATCATCGCTCCACCTAGTCTGAGGGCGTCCTACACTACGTTTGCCGATTCACGGTCTCCACTTAAGAACTCGTTTACCCCAACAGTTGTCGGTTCTTCGGCTAATATGACCGGTTCACTGCCGCTTCAGTTTGCTAATCCGCTAAGCTATGTCGAATGTCGATAACTGAAGTTATTTGTCGGATCACCTCATTTCGGATTCGATCCTTCAAAGAAACCCCGAGCATAGCCCTTTTCATAGCTTGCCGAGTGACTTTAAAAATTTAAAGTCACTCAGTGATGTGTTAAAAGCATTGGAAATTACACATTGGAAATTTTGAATTGCAGCACACAAAAGTGGTAAAATCTGACCACCAATTAGAGGGATACATGCACTGTATAAAATGGGTAACTCAATTTAATATACATATTTTTGTATCCATGAAACATCGATGTCGACAGCAAAATGCAAAATGTAAATTAAAATTAATTGTTTTGCAGGCGAGTGCAATGTTCAAATTATTTACTGTTGCGGTAAAGATAAAATTCAATTTTCTTGTTTACTGTGGTTGTTATTGCAGTGAATGTGAATTTGTAGATTGGTGCTCTTGATTGAGTTTATACTAACAATTCATCTATAATGTTGAGTGAATTAAAGGTCCATCCACACCGCAGCGTCCTGCGTGCGCGATATAGGCGGCAATCAGATAGCGCAGTAGTATTTGTATCGACAGGTTCACACCAAACGCGATCAGAAAACAATTGAAAAGTATTGAGATCGCGCCCGCTGATCGCAGGACGCCGCTGTTAGGTCGTACCTTTATAGATATTTTTATTTAGATATTTAGACCTATTAGATATTAAAAAAAATACACAGTAACCTATATTCCTATGTGCCTAAACCAACCTTATTATCATATTTAAAAATGAACTTTTGTCTGCAGTATGTCCTTTATAGAATCGTAAACTATGCATTTGATCATGTGATGATATTTAGCAAAGTTGTTGTGCATGAGCCAAAGAAGGTTGCTGAGTTGGTACAATCAATTTTCAACAGATGGCGCCACTGTCATTCCAATATAAATTGAGAGGGAGTGATGTAGGCACATAGATAGAACTTTTCCAGACAGGACGACGTCTACCGGGACAGCTAGTTATTGATATTTATGTGGCCTGAACGGACATCAAAATGAAAGAAAGTATTAAGGCCGTAAGCACACGGTGTATTTTAAACGCTTTACGAACGCGCGTTTTCGGCGCCGTAGATGCCGATTGTTGCGTTTGTATTGATGATACAAACGCACGCATGAAGCGCGTATACGCGCGTTCGAAGCAATACCAACGCGCGTTCAAAGGGGCGGAGGAGGGACAGAAGAGGGGCGCGCGCTCACCCCACCGCACCGCTCGCGTGTAAAATACGGAAGCTACGAGGGACTACAGCACGTCTGTATGGCTGTATCTGCGCGTATACGCGCAGTAGAGGCGCGTTTCACAATTGCCTCGGGTGCATAGCTTAGAAAGTTGGTGGGTTCGAATATTGTTTGAAGCGCGTAGACGGGAGTCATCTGCGCGTTTAAAATACGCCATGTGCTTACGGCCTAAGGGTAATTTGATGCTACTATAAAAATAAAATAGTACGTAATATTCTCACATCTAGGATAGCAAGCGTATTACCGTCTCGAATATTAATGCTTGCTTATTTCTAATATAAAGAAACGTTGAGCATCTCCACATTATCACAAGGAAGCCGTGAATAGGAACGTAAAATCTTACGAGGCGCATTATTTTGACATAAAGACAACTGTGACCATTTCAACATATTTGCAAAACAAATCTAGTATAATAATGCTATTTAAGCATTGTTTTATAAAAGCTAGAGGTGACAGTATCATCGTTAATGTTTCTTTATAGAGGAAAATGTGTAATAACCAAAAATATAGTAGCCCCTGATATAATACTTGACTTTTCAATATTTACTTGATGTTTTATTTTAGCTGACCCATTGGGAACAAGTAGTAGAATTTGAAGAAATTTTAGCCTCTCTGTGTTACTCTTCTGCCCGTGTCAATTATTATATTTTGCCTTTTTCGCATTTAGTGCTGTCCGTCCGTCCGTCCGTTCGTCACAGATGCACTTAGGTACCATTATATTTATGTCGCACTTATGGTAGATTTCTGAGGTACATTTATCGAGAGTTTATCTACTCAATTGTACGTACCATTATTGAATAGATAAGCTCTCAATAAACGTACTCAGAAACCGGCCATAATACAAATAAAAAAACTTAAAGTATAGACACAGAGTCACCTCTTGAACATGATATTATAGTCCTACCGCGCTTGTGTCTATATATCTGTGTTGCCGCTATAGTTGCCGCTCACCCTCACCGGGGGGTTATGATAAGGTCGGTTAAATAAAATTTAATTGGGGATAGACTGGAAGTCCTCATATGAGGTCGTTCTGGCAGGTTTACTTGTGAAGTAGTTGTCACGTGCTAGGATAGCCGAGAGTTAAACTAATAGGAGTACTTTAAGTTAATAAAGTTATATTTGTTTACGAGGAATCTAGAAGTTACTTGAAGTCAACTATTGTTACTTAATCTTACTATTGTAGACAATGTTTCTTCAGTCGTGTAGATTAGAGCATATCGTTCTCTCCAGCGATTAGATTAAGGTAAGAATATTTTAGAACTTGTAGTAGGAATCCTAAAATCTAGACACTCAGTAGTGTACCATATTATGTCATAGAAAACGGTAACACAATGGTCGCTAATTAAGTGTGAATAATTAGGTGACTATGTATTTCTGTAAAAAATGTTAAAAGTTGTAAAAGAAGAGCCGAAGATCGGGCTCAGTAGCATGTTATGAGTATGTCATATCACTAGAGTATGTCACATCACTAGTCGTTAAGTAGCGGGACTGTCAAGATGTCGCCTCAGCCATGGTGAATCTCAATCTGTATTTCTGTATCAATATGTAAGGTTTATAATAAAACCACGTTTATTTGAAGACTATATAGTATTATTATTTACATAATACACAGACTATCACATAGCATATCTCTGGAGAAGCCGACGTCTAGCAGTGGACTAACACTGGCTGATTATGATTGTGATGATACAATTTGTGATAAAGTATTTTTTAAACTTATCCTTCGTGCAAGGTTAACGTGGCTATTAGACTAGTCAAGGACTTCAAACTTTGGGTTTGCTCAGTGTGTTATCTTTTCATGCGACTGAAAAGTCGTATTAATTTTAGAATTAAGTATTTTAATATATTATTGTTGATGTTATTACAAAACTGCACGATCACATTTCTTTTCAACCGACTTCCAAAAAGAAGGAGATTCTTAATTCGTTCTGTATCCATTTTTAGGGTTCCGTAGCCGAATGGCAAAAAACGGAACCCTCATGTCATGTCTGTCTGTCTGTCTGTCTGTCTGTCTGTCTGTCTGTCTGTCCGTCCGTATGCCACAGCCATTTTATTCCGAAACTGTTAGGACTACAGAATTGAAACTTGGTAGGTAGATGTATTCTGTGGACCGCTTTCCGATTTTTATACAACAATAAAAAATATAAAAGTTTAAGGGGGGGCATCCCATACATGGAACTGAAACAAAAAAAAAAATCTTCAAACCTATACGTGTGTATTTATATAGGGGTGTCTTTGGATAGGTCTTCAAAAATGACTTTGAGGTTTCTAAAATCATTTTTTCTCAAAGTCAATCATTTGAAAGATAGGCGCGTCTAAAGTGGTAAAATGTGTGTCCCCCCCCCCCCCCCTCTAACTTCTAAAGTATGGGAGTGAAAAATCTGAAAAAAATATATGCTGTAGATCTCAATAAAAACTAACAACGAAAATTGGTTTGAACGAGATACAGTCAGCAGTTTTAAAGATATGGCGACCGCAAAGATAACTTTGTTTTTCATACAAACACTATGAAAAAAAAAGTTAATTTTGTAGTCGCGAAAAATCATAGTTATACATGGATTACTTAATTGTGTTACGGAACCCTACGAGTGCGAGTCCGACTTGCACTTGGCCAGTTTATTTTATGTGTGTTACGCGATTACTCCGTTAATTTGTGAAACGATTCGAATGATTCTTTTTTTAATCGGAAGGGTACGTTTCCGAGGTGGTCCCAATGTTATATCATATCAAATCAAACATCAAATCTGATAAGTATCTGCAGAGATATCAAACTTGCTGCTAAAATTGACTCGCGGGGCATGGAAGTCGGTTGTTTTAGCTTTAAAACTATCTTAACTGTATCATATACACTAAACTTTATTCCAGTTCCTATGAATACCTTCAATTCAAATTTAGCAGTATTCACTACGTTTGCTACAGTTAGGAGAATACTTACAAGGAAAACGGTTAGCCAAGAGCGTGGCCAAGAGTTCTCCAATTTTTCGTAAGTAGTTTTTCTGCTAGCACCCGGAAATTGCACAACATGATTACCAGAACAGATGATGCGGACTGTACAGTTAGGGAAAATTGAACTATTCTGCTTCGTAATACTTGGACGTGTGTTTACATGAGCGTATAACAGGGCTATCGAAATTTAGCGGGAACTAAAAAGTGTGTATATTCTCATTGTAATTTTTCCTAAAACTTGTGTAAGCGAGTTAATCAACACCAATATTATAAATGCGAAAGTCAGTTTGTTTATTTGTTTGTTTGTTTGTTTGTTTGTTTGTTTGGGACTTCTTCACGGTCAAACGGCTTGACCGATTTGGCTGAAATTTTGTACAAAGATACTACATAAGGCAGAATAGGATATAGGATACTTTTTTTTTGGCTATCGAGTCAGGGGGTCCAGATATTTTTAATTGAATTTTGTAAACATAAGACTTCTTCTCGAATAAACGGCTTGACCGATTTGCCTGAAATTTTGTGTGAATACATGCCATAGGGCAGAATAGAATATAAGATACTTTTTTTCTGGCTGTCGAGTCAGGGGGTCCAGATATTTTTAATTGAATTTTGTAAATATAAGACATCTTCTCGAATAAACGGCTTGACCGATTTACCTGAAACTTTGTGTGAATACATGTAATAGGGCAGAATAGAATATAGGATACTTTTTTTCTGGCTGTCGAGTCAGGGGGTCCGGATATTTTTAATTGAATTTTGTAAATATAAGACCTCTTCTCGAATAAACGGCTTGACCGATTTGCCTGACATATTGTATAAAGACAGTTCATAGGGCAGAATAGGATATGGGATACTTTTTTTTGGCTATCGAGTCAGGGGGTCCAAATATTTTTAATTGAATTTTGTAAATATAAGACCACTTCTCGAATAAACGGCTTGACCAATTTGCCTGACATGTTGTATAAAGACAGTTCATAGGGCAGAATAGGATATAGGATACTTCTTATTTGGCTATCGAGTCAGGGGGTCCAAATATGTTTAATTGAATTTTGTAAATATAAGACCTCTTCTCGAATAAACAGCTTGACCAATTTGCCTGACATGTTGTATGAAGACAGTTCATAGGGCAGAATAGGATATAGAAAACTTTTTATCTGGCTATCAAGTCAGGGGGTCCAAATATGTTTAATTGAATTTTGTAAATATAAGACTTCTTCTCGAATAAACGGCTTGACCAATTTGCCTTGCATGTTGTATAAAGACAGTTCATTGGGCAGAATAGGATATAGGATACTTTTTCTTGGCTATCGAGTCTGGGTGTCCACATTTTTTTATTGAATTTAGGGTTATGTGTGGCCACTTATCAGCTAAACGGCTTGACCGATATGGCTGAAATTTTCTACATATATAGCTCATATGGCATAAAAGCACATAGGATACGTTTTTTTCTGGCAGTCGAGTCCAGGTGTCCAGATTTTTTTTATTGAACTTTGTAAATGTGTGGCCTCCTCTCAGTCAAACGGGTCAACCATTTCAGCTGAAATTTTGTGCACAGACGGTCAATTAGACATAGGATACTATTTTTTTGGCTGGCAATTTCAGGTGTCCATAATTTTATTATAGAATAATGTGTTGCCTCTTAGCGGCAATCGTTTTGACCGATTCAGCTCAAATTTTGTACAAATACAGTTAATAGGGCATAGAACGACAAAGGATATTTTTTTAACAGTTGAGTTCGGGTAACTTATTTTTTCTATTGCATTTTTGA
Organism: Cabera pusaria; assembly: GCA_954871355.1. NCBI lineage: Eukaryota > Metazoa > Arthropoda > Insecta > Lepidoptera > Geometridae > Cabera > Cabera pusaria. Next base: position 2,732,430 of record OX940896.1, read on the forward strand.
AACGTGTGACCTCTTCTCGGTTAAACGAGTTGACCGATTGAGCTTAAATTGTACAGAGACAGTCAATAAGACATAGACCAAGAGTAGAGTCCGAGATCCGAGCACATTGGTTACTTTTTTTACAATCGAGTCTGGTAGTCAGTTTATTATTGTTGAATTTTGTATATGTCTGGCCTCTTTTCGGCCAAAAGGCTTGACCGATTCACATTACATTTTGTACAAAGACATTTAATAGGGCATAAAAGGGCAAAGAATACTTTTTTTTCGGCAGTTAAGTGAGGGTGCATATATTTTTTGTTAACTTTACATAGAGTTAACATAATCATAAGAGTTTGACCTTAAGTTCGTCTATAATGACTTATTTAGTGTCTTGATTTGGCCATAAAACTGTCAGGATCATTAGAAGTCATCAAAATTTACGCGCTGGCTTTGCTTGCCCAACGTGTTTATCTGCTTTGTGGGAAGTGTTTCAAAAACTTTCGTGTTTTAACAGCCTTAGGATAATTGGTGTTGACTTAGTAGGTCATAAAACCTGTCAGGGTCATTAAAACACGTAACATTTTTTCGCGCTCGCTTCGCTCGCGTAGTTATAGCACTCCCTGCGCTCGCGAAAGCATTTGTTTATTCTACTTTGTAGGAAATATTTCGTCTTAAAAAACTTAAACTTTTGAATTTAAATAGCCACATGCATTAAAACGAGTCATAAATTGAAACAGAACAACCTTCAATAATCATAATGATTAGTAACCTTAAATTAAGTGGATATAAAATTTAACCCTAATGTCATAAGTGTTGAAGTAGTAGGTCATAAAAACTGTCAGGGTCATAAAAAGTCGTAAAAAATTTCCGCGATCGCTTCGCTCGCGCACTGATGGCGCTCGCTACGCTCGCACAAGCATTTATTTTATCAACTTTGACGGTAATATTTCAGCAACTTTTGTATATTAATACCCACATACATCGAAACGAGTCATAAATTAAAACTGTACAATCTTCAATAATCATAATGTTTATTAACTTTAAAATAAGTGATTATCGACTTTAACCTGAGTGTCATCAGTGTTGACTTAATAGGTCATAAAAACAGTCAGGGTCATAAAAAGTCGTAAAAAATTTTCGCGCTCGCTTCGCTCGCGCAGCGATAACGCTCGCGACGCTCGCGCATGTATTTATTTTCTCTTTTTTTTAGGAAATATTTCGTCATCTTTTGAATTTTAATAGCCACATTCACCAAAACGAATCACACATTGAAACAGAACAACCTTCAATAATCATAATCATTATTAACCTTAAATTAAGTGGATATAAAATTGAACCCTAATGTCATCGGTGTTGACTTAGTAGGTCATAAAAACTGTCAGGGTAATAAAAAGTTGTAAAAAATTTTCGCGCTCGCTTCGCTCGCGCTGTGATAGCGCTCGCTACGCTCGCGCAAGCATTTATTTTATCAACTTTGTAGGTAATATTACAGCAACTTTCGCATATTAATAACCACATGCATCAAAACGAGTCATAAATTAAATCAGTACAACCTTCAATAATCATAATGATTATTAACCTTAAAATAAGTGAATATCACGTGTCACTTGAGTGTCATTAGTGTTGACTTAGTAGGTTATAAAAACTGTCAGGGTCATAAACAGTCGTAAAAATTTTTCGGGCTCGCTTCGCTCGTGAAATTATTTATTTTATCTACTTTGAAGGTAATATTTCAGCAATTTTGTATTTTAATAGACACATGCATCAAAACGAGTCATAAATTGCAACAGTACAAACTTCAATAACCATAATTATTATTAACCTTAAAATTAGTGATTATCGACTTTAACCTGAGTGTCATTAGTGTTGACTTAGTAGGTCATAAAAACTGTCAGGGTCATAAAAAGTCATAAACACTTTTAGCGCTCGCTTCGCTCGCTAAGCTCGCACAATTATTTATTTTAACTACTTTGAAGGTAATATTTCAGCAACTTTTGTATTTTAATAGCCACATGCATCAAAACGAGCCATAAATTAAAACAGTACAACCTTCAATAATCATAATGATTATTAACCTTAAAATAAGTGGATATCAAGTTTAACCTTAATGTCATGTGTGTTGACTAAATAGGTCATAAAAACTGTGAGGGTTATAAAAAGTCGTTAAAAATTTTTCGCGCTCGCTTCGCTCGTGATAGCATGATAGCGCCGCTCGCAACGCTTGCGCAGGCATTTGTTTTATCTTCTTTGAGGGTAATATTTAAGCAACTTTTGTATATTCATAACCATATACATCAAAACGGGTCATACATTTAAACAGTAAAACCTTCAATAATCATAATTATTATTAACCTTAAAATAAGTGAATATCACGTTTTCCTGAGTGTCATCAGTGTTGACTTAGTAGGTCATAAAAACTGTCAGGGTCATAAAAAGTCGTAAAAATGTTTCGCAGTAATAACGCTATATAGCGTATAATAGCGTGTTTCAACAGCCTCATACATTAGACTGACTCAAATACTTAAACAGCAAAACTTGGTAAACCTTGGTTAGGTTTACCAAGTAATTATTAATGACTTTAACAATAGACGATATCGAGTTCGACCAAAGAGTCATCTATAGTGAGTTGATTATTAGGTCGTAAATTTGTCAGGGTCATAAAAAGTCATAAAAAATTTTCGCTCGCGCAATGATAGCTCTCGCTGCGCTCGCGCAGCTATTCACCTTATTTTCTTTGTAAGAAATGTTTCAGGAACTTTTGTGTTGAGTCAAACATTTAAACAGCACAACTTCGTATACCTAACTTAAATGATTAATGACTTTAACAATAGAGGATATTGAGTTCGACTTTAGGGTCATCTATGGTGACTTGGCCTAAGAGATCATCGATCTTGACCTCAAAGGTCATAAAGACTCAAATAACGCGGGCGAAGCCGCGGGTAACAGCTAGTGAGTAATAAATGTAAGATTAGAATTAGAAAAGTAAGATTATTAACCATTAATTGCCGGTGAATGTGTGCGAGTGTAAAGAAACAACACAATGTTGAACATGCTATTTGAGTTCATACTAAAATTCCGCTGAAAGCCTTCAGTGAAGGCCGCATCTTTACTGAAGATATGACTTGGACTATGACTTCAACTTGACCTGAATTGTGACATTGACCCATCTTTATGATTTGACTTCACAGAAACTTGAAGAATTTTAGTACTTGATACTGGTTAAATACACTGATAATGTGAAGCCTATTCTAGGCCTAGCGTGCTACCGCGTCCTCAACCGCATCCTCAACCGCATTATCACTTACCAACAGGTAAGATTGTGTTCAAACGCTGGCCTATAAGATTTATTTTTAAAAAGCCATAACGAACCTAAAAATAAAAAATCAAAAACAACGGGTTGCACTCCGGGAGTGCCAGCAGAAGTGAAAACTTGAACAGGTAATTTTTAAATATTTTGGCAAGCGCCCTGCGCTCTGTCTTACGAATTTTCCATCAGAACACGTGACCTGACGCGAGATTAACATTTATACCCATCCCAAGAAAAGTGCACAACGCCGTTAAAGAAGTTTTCACTTCAAAAAAATCATATCAATCTCACCTTCGCACCCTCCTCTCAGCGACGTATCTAAGGCGGTCGTTGTCCCTCCCAAACACTCTCACTCGGTCTGCCCTCTCGAGCACACACTCAGGGTATTGGAACAGGACCTTTACTCCGTCTCCGCAGGGAAATACTGACCCCCCGTGCACGTTCAGCACGAATTGCTCTGACCAGTCAGCCTGCAACAAGAAGTACGTATGAACACAGAATTGTATATAGTAAGTACTGTAATAATATCATTATCATTACATATTATAAAACAAAGTACCCGGCCGTGTGTTTGTCTGTCTGTTTGAGATAAATTAAAAAACTACTTAACGGATTTTCTTGCGGTTTACACCAATAGACTGATTGATTCATCAGGGAGGTTTAAGTGTATAATGTGTTAAGGTACGGCCACACCGCGGCGTCCTGCGTTCTGCGTGCGCGATCTCAGTACTTTTCAATAGTTTTCTGATCGCGTTTGGTGTAAACCACAAATACTACTGCGCTATCTGATCGGCGCCTAGATCGCGTCCTGCGTGCGCCGTACCTTTAAGATTTGGTGTTAATTGGTTGAAATATGACGATTATTCTTGAAGATGTTAATTCATACTTGACTTAACAAGTTAATGCAAATAAAATAGGCATAAATATGCTCTATCCGTTTTAAGCCAGGGCGAGTCGCTAGTACAATACAAATTTTGTTGTTATATTTTTTTTTGGAAATTGTATAACATATTAAAAGATCCATGGAAATTTAAAACCTCTTCATTTTTGTGAAGTCGGTTAAAATATCATCAGTCATGATATTGATAGCTAGTGATAACTATATAGGATCTACTGGGTCCATAAACCATCCAACATAGTTACTTATAGAAAAGCGACAAAACCTCTGAAACAATGTTCCCATAAAAAGGCGGTAACAATGACCGCACACTCAAACACAACGACCCTAAACTTTTATGTAAATTGTTTCACAAGTTTGCAAATAATATCTCAGTAAAATACAACTTTTTTCTCCAAATCGGACCGCCGAAATATGTAACGGGAATATAAAAACGAATCACTTACAGGAAGTAAGTACGGAAATAAGGAAAAATACAAACTGTTTCAGAGAGGATTTATACTGTAACATGGAGTTTCTTCAATTAACTTCACCTTTATTTTCAATTCAATTTATTTATTCCTGAACAATAACAAATTGTATGGGAAATTAATTACATCATTAAGTACACACACAAACATCATAATTACATATACAAATACAAGATAAGAATGTGAACACACATCATCACGTATCATGTCATCGAGGTATACAAATGCATCGTTTTACAAATGTTGATATATTAAAAACTACTCGACCGATTTTGTTAAAATTTAAATGGGGCTACCTGGAAAGGGTACCCTTTGAAACAAAAAAAAATGAATTTCCCAAATCGGTTTAGGCATCTTCGAGTAATCGGTGAACCACCTCCTTTTTTGTGAAGTCGGTTTACAAACCAAACATAAATATGTATATCCGGAAAGTTGAAACAATCTTTGGCGTTTCTAATTTGAAAATGGCATTTGCAAATATCTTTAGTCTCATTTATTCTGTGAGACAAACATATTAATCAAAAGAGCTTCCAAGGAGGTTGTAACATTCAGCTTATTCATTCTCGTAATGTGAAACTCTTTGGTGTAATTAAAAAAAACCGTAAAGCGCCATACAATGAAGCGTGCGGTAAGTAGGTACTTGCCGCACGCTCTTAGGTGAGAGTACATAATATTTACCGCACGCAGCACGCTCCGTTGTATGGAGCGTAATTTTTAACTTTAACTTTTATACAGGCTTTGTAAATGCACTTTTTGAGCAAATGTACTGAAAAATATATCACCTATCAAGGGGGTATTTTAGTGTGGGCAGTCTTATTGTGAAATAAATGAATCGATGTTCCGCCTGTCATGCTACCATAGTTATCATATGCGCTCACGCATAAAGAAACAGGTCGGAGAAAATGAAGAATTTGAGGGCCCGGTGGCGTAATTGGGAGAACGGTCGGCTTTGATGCCGTGGCACCGAGTTCAAACCGCCGTGCACCATTTATGTGCGCTTCTCACAGTGGCCCTCCGGTGAAGGAAAACATCGTTAAAAACCAATAACCCCCGCATGGTGGTAGGACACTATCTAGTGTCCGCCTGGCCAGCTACCACCCTCAAGTTAGAAAATCTGTCACCAAACATCTAATGTGTTCTGGCAGCTATCCTTGAGAGCCAGTTCCCATTCTAGGCCTAGCGTGCTTACCATCTTCGACCGCATCATCACTTACCAACAGGTAAGATAGTGGTCAAACGCTAGCCTATAAAGTATAAAAAAAAAGACAAATTGGAATATTTTACCTGTACAGATCATTACCTACCTGTACCGGGAATCCGTCTCTTTATGTCCTCACCCTTAGGCATACCAACCTCGAGGCACGAATATATTGTTGTCTGCCGTATGTCCACCTCCGGATGAGTCGGTTAATAAACTTAATGAGAGTTTAATGAGAATGTACGGTTGTTCTTTATTATATTTATTTCAGATATTATGCTCCGACCAGGTCTCGACCTAATAACAGTAATAGATAGTAGCCATCATTTGGATGTTACTAGGAGATTATTTGAAGTTGCTCAGTTACAAATTAGGACAGCATTTTTATTTTTTTTATTTATTCATACATTTCTTCTATAAGTAATTATATAATTCAGCCCAGTTGAAACATGATCTATATGCTGTAGGTATGTATCTACTACCAACACCTTTTCGATGAACTCCCAATCGTAACATTGCTTTTACGCCAATTTTACAGACCAATTTCCTTTATTACGAATCTATCTCACCCACCTCATAAAATATTCTCCAGGGCATTTGCCTGAGCCCATAAATCTCAATAAGTAGACGTACCTTTCCTCGTGCAGGAGTTTTTGTGAATTAAACACAGTTCCGATATTCTGAAGTGGCGGATAGTGTTGGGCAAGCGATATATCGATGGTACGATGAAACTTGACAGTAATTGGATGGGGTGCTTGGTACTGGTGTGCGGGTTCTTTTTCGCGACGTGTGTCGGTCTTTTTATGTGTTGTCGGTTGGTTGGGGTAGTAATTTCCTTGTGATTTTGGATCTTGGCATTAGTACGTGTATGTTTACTCGTATATTCGGATATAATTTAACGTAATATAAAATCTAGACAACTTAAATTGATTAACACGTAAAACACTGTGAAAATTTACAGCTCACTACGGCTCTGATAAGATGTCAGGGTCTAACCGAAGAAATTTTGTCATTTTGTTTTAAGATGATCTTCACAATTTTTATTCTGAAGTTTAGGTAAATCGGAAAAAATAATCACGCGCATTTCTAGTTTTAGCATTCTACCTATACTAGTTTTAACTGTTTTACATTTATTATTTTTTTATTTTTAAATACTGCTTTCTGCATGTGATAATGATGTGCTAATTAAATATTTTCTTTATTTATTTCTTTGCTTATAAAACGAGTTCAATATAATTATAGGGGTTGCTTGAACATATTATGACTAAAACTAAGTATCGATACTGATTGGAAATTACATCCCTATTCTGAAGTAACCTGTTCCCGCCTAAATATTTATAGAAGTTTATTCTGCGCGTCCCTCGTGATACGGCCCGCCGGATATTGTTTATGGAGATTCTTAATAAATTGGAGTATGATCAGAATTTCGATGAAATGGGCCAATATCGGCCTGTTGAATGTTTCACCGTTTCAACTAGATTATATATATCGCACATTGCTTGTTAGTGAACTAATTAAAAATTTAAAAAACTACAATATATGATATTTAAACTAAAAATAAACACTGTCATTACCAGCCGCTAATGTTCCCTAAAAGCTAGCGACGTTAATATAATGTTTTATCAACTTTTTATCAGATGAGGACTTTATTAGCCATGGAACGGAGCATTGTCGGAGTTAAACGAACATACCCAGTTCGAAACACTACGCTTCGTTCAAAAACCAGCATCACAGACGCAGCTTTTAAGACTTCAAAACTCAAATGGGACTGGGCAGGGCGTGGTTTGTATGCATCCAGCAAGGTGGGCCAAAATCGTAACGGATTGGATCCCCACAGATCGACCATGAAAGAGGTGGCTTGACGAATAGTGGTACACCAGCCTGGCTGGACAGACATGGCATTAGTCCAGGTACAGTACCTTTATAAAAGCAGTAGCTAGATCCTGCGGTCCTGCCGCTGCCGCCGGCCGCAGCGTCAGCGCGTAGTCTCCAGCCTGACCAAACAACTCGCAGCGGAGAGTCATCGTGCGACGACCGGTGAACCCATGCATCTATACAAACAACATAAAATTAGTAATACCATTCACCCGAAGGAAGCGATTTGCTTCTTCGTTCATCATACGAACCGCCAAGGAATGGAATACCCTGCCTGAGTCTGTGTTTCCAATTAAGTACAATACGGGGGTCTTCAAACCGCGAGTAAATAGGTATTTTCTGGGTTCAATCAATGATATTGCAGAACACGGTAGCATTGACCTGATGCTGGGGCATCCCTGGAATCTGCAGAGTGTTTCGATTTAGAAGAGTACTTCTCCTCACCAACTTACAACAGAGATGTCGAGTTTGGGCTCATTGGAATAGTCTCAATGAACCGATTATACGTAGATCAGTCAGGGATGATTTTAAACCTTGAATTTATGCATTACTTTAGGTAATACAAATTGGTGTTTTTCTTTTCAATTACTTAATTTCATGAAAAATTGTAAAACAGCTTACTTAATATAAAATTCTGATAAAAAGTAACTAACTAACTTATTAAGGTATAATGTATTACGTATATAACAATATTAATGTAAATTGTTAAACACAATCCAAAATTTCATCGTACCCACGAGGCTCGAACCCGCACCCCCCGGATTACACGTCCAGGTGCTCTGCCAATTAAGCCACGGTTCGATCCATCGATACGACGAAATTAGTGGATTGCATTTGTTAACCCAATTATGCATTGGTGGCGCCATCTATGACTATTTATAACGTAAGTTAATTATTCGGAAGAAATCATTACAGTTTTCAAATCCGACGAGAGATGTTGCACTGCGTAAATCAAATATTATGTTTCTTTGAAGTGTCTCACACTTTATATTTTTGTAAATTGTTAAACACAATCCAAAATTTATATAATATAAATGTAATATAACTATTCGATATTATTATTCCATTCAATGTATAGTATAGCAAGTCACCACCCGCCTAAATATTTTGTAATGAGGCATAATTGGCGGGTGCCGTACCTCATCCCATAGACCAGGAACCAGACATCAATCAGGTCATCCAATAATCATAATACAATGTACCATCTTTTTATAGTTTTCATTATCTTTTCATCCACTATTAATTAGTAAAGTAACAGTTGTAAAGGGCCTCTTGATGTTGGCTTCGGCTCCATCAATGCCTTCCAAACGACTGGGCGTGTACGACCCGTGACATGTAACGAATAAATGTAATATAATCAACACCAATATTATAAATGCGAAAGTCAGTTTGTTTATTTGTTTGTTTGTTTGTTTGTTTGTTTGTTTGTTTGTTTGTTTGGGACTTCTTCACGGTCAAACGGCTTGACCGATTTGGCTGAAATTTTGTACAAAGATAGAACATATGGCAGAATAGGATATAGGATAAATTATTTTTGGCTATCGAGTCAGGGGTTCCAAATATTTTTAGTTGAATTTTGTTAATATAAGATCTCTTTTCGAATGAACGGTTTGACCGATTTGCCTGAAATGTTGTATAATGACAGTTCATAAGGCAGAAAAGAATATAGAATACTTTTTTTCTGGCTACCAAGTAAGGGGTCCAAATATTTTTAATTGAATTTTGTAAATATCTTTTCGAATTAACGGCTTGACCGATTTGCCTGAAATGTTGTATAAAGACAGTTCATAAGGCAGAAAAGAATATAGAATACTTTTTTTCTGGCTATCAAGTCAAAGGGTCCAAATATTTTTAATTGAATTTTGTAAAAATAAGACCTCTTCTCGAATAAACGGCTTGACCGATTTGCCTGAAATGTTGTATAAAGACAGTTCGTAGGGTAGAATAGGATATAGGATAGTTTGTTTTTGGCTATCGAGTCAGGGGGTTCAGATATTTTTAATTGAATTTTGTATATATAAGACTTATTCTCGAATAAACGGCTTGACCGATTTGCCCGAAATTTTGTATGAATACATGTCAGAGGGCAGAATAGGATATAGGATACTTTTTTTCTGGCTGTCGAGTCAGGGGGTCCAGATATTTTTAATTGAATTTTGTAAATATAAGACCTCTTCTCGAATAAACAGCTTGACCGATTTGCCTGAAATGTTGTATAAAGACAGTTCAAAAGGCAGAATAGAATATAGAATACTTTTTTCTGGCTATCGAGTCAGGGGGTTCAAATATTTTTAATTGAATTTTGTAAATATAAGATCTCTTCTCGAATAAATGGCTTGACCGATTTGCCTGAAATGTTGTATAAAGACAGTTCATAGGGAAGAATAGGATAAGGGATACTTTTTTTTTGGCTTTCGAGTCAGGGGGTAGATATTTTTAATTAAATTTTGTAAATTTAAGACCTCTTCTCGAATAAACGGCTTGACCGATTTGCCTGAAATGTTGTATAAAGACAGTTCATAGGGTAGAATAGGATATCGGATACTTTTTTTTGTCCATCGAGTCTGAGTGTTTAGATTTTTTTATTAAATTTTGTGAATGTGTGTCCTCTTATCAGAAAAACAGCTTGACCGATTCAGCTGAAATTTTATACACATTACAGTTCATATTGCATAGAATCACATAGGATACTTTTTTTCTGGCAGTCGAGTCCAGGTGTCCAGAATTTTTAAATTGAAGTTTGTAAATGTGTGGTCTACTCTCGGTCGAACGGGTTAACCATTTAAGCTGAAATTTTGTACACAGACAGTCAAAAAGACATAGAAGGGCAACGAATACTTTTTTTTTGGGTGGAAATTTCGGTGATCTATATTTTTATTATGGAATTTTGTAAATGTGTGGCCTCTTTTTGGCCAAACGGCTTGACCGATTCAGATGAAATTTTGTACAAAAACATTTAATAGGGCATAAAAGGGCAAAGAATACTTGTTTTCGGCAGTTAAGTGTAGGTGCCTATATTTTTTGTTAACTTTACATAGAGTTTGCATAGTCATAAAAGTTTGACCTTAGGTTCATAGATTATGAATAAACTTAATAAGTGCCTTAATTAGGCTATAAAACAGTCAGGGTCATTAAAAGTCATCAAAATTTACGCGATGGCTTTGCTTGCCCAACGTGTTTTATCTGCTTTGTGGGAAGTATTTCAAAAGCATTCGTGTTTTAACAGCCACATTTAACCTTAGGGTCATCGTTGTTGACTTAGTAGGTTATAATAACTGTCAGGGTCATAAAACGTAAAATTTTTTGCGCTCACTTCGCTCGCGCAGTGATAGCGCTCGCTACGTTCGCGCAATATTTTGTTTGATTTACTTTGTAGGTAATATTTCAGCAACTTTTGTATTTTAATAGCCACATGCATCAGAACGAGTCCATAAATTAAAACAGTACAATCTTCAATAATCATAATGATTTTTAACCTTAAATAAGTGGATATCAAGTTTAACCTTTGTTTTATCAGTGTTAACTTAGTAGGTCATAAAAACTGTCAGGGTCATAAAAGGTCGTAAATTTTTTCGCGCTCGCTTCGCTCGCGCAATGATAGCGCTTGCTTCGCTCGCGCAGTGATAGCGCTCGCTCCGGTTTCGCAGCATTTGTTATATCTACTTTGTAGGAAACATTTCAGCAACTTTTGTATATTAATAGCCACATGCATCAGAACGAGTCCATAAATTAAAACAGTACAACCTTCAATAACCATATTGAATATTAACGTTAAAATAAGTGGATATGAAGTTTAACCTCTGTGTCATCAGTACTGACTTAGTAGGTCATGAAAACTCTCAGGGTCGTATAAGGTCGTCAACATTTTTCGTGATTTCAGTTTCGTTTTCAATGATAGCGCTTACTACGCTCGCGCAGTAATAGCGCTCGCTCCGGTCGTGCAAGCATTAGTTATATCTACTTTGTAGGAAACATTTCAGCAATTATTGTATTTTAATAGCCACATTCATCATATCATGACATAAATTGGAACAGTACAGACTTCAATAATCATGATGATTTTTACCTTAAAATAAGTGGATATCAAGTTTAACCTTAGAATCATCGGTGTTGACTTTGTAAAAAAACTGTCAGAGTCATAAAATGACGTAAACATTTTCGCAATCACTTCGCTCGCGCACTGATAGCTCTCGCTGCGCTCGCGCAAACCTTTGTTTTATCTACTTTGTAGGTAATATTTCAGAATTTTTTGTATTTTAATAGCCACATGCATCAAAACGAGTTTATTAATTGAAACAGTACAACCTTCAATAATCATAATGAATTATTACCTTAAAATGTGGATATCAAGTTTAACCTTAGATTCATCGGTCTTGACTTAGTAGGTCATAAAAACTGTCAGGGTCATAAAATGACGTAAAAATTTTCGCGCTCGCTTCGCTCGCGCATTGATAGCGCTCGCTACGCTTGCGCAAACTTTTTTTTATCTATTTTGTAGGTAATATTTTAGCATTTTTAGTATTTTAATAGCCACATGCATCAAAACGAGTTTATAAATAAAACAGTACAACCTTCAATAATCATAATGAATTTTTACCTTAAAATAAGTGGATATCAAGTTTAACCTTAGGGTCATCGGTCTTGACTTAGTAGATCATAAAAACTGTCAGGGTCATAAAATGACGTAATAATTTTCGCGCTCGCTGCGTTCGCGCAAACCTATGATTTATCTACTTTGTAAGTAATTTTTCAGCATTTTTTGTATTTTAATAGCCACATGTATCAAAACGAGTTTGTAAATTGAAACAGTACAACCTTCAATAATCATAATGAATTTTTACCTTAAAATAAGTGGATATCAAGTTTAACCCTAGGTTCATCGGTGTTGATTTAGTAGGTTATAATAACTGTCAGGGTTATATAATGACGTAAAAATTTTGCGCTCACTGTTAAACCTTGGTTAGCTTTACCAAGTACCAATTAATGATTAATGACTTCAACAATAGACGATATCGAGTTCAACCTAAGAGTCATCTATATTGACTGGATGATTAGGTTATTAAACTGTCAGGGTTATAAAAAGCCATAAAAATATTTCACTCGCCCAATAATTCACCTTATTTTCTTTGTAAGAAATGTTTCAGGAACTGTTGTATTGAGTCAAACATTTAAACATGACTTTAACAATAGAGGATATTGAGTTCGACTTTCAGGGTCACTTATGGTGATTTGGCCTAAGAGATCATCGATCTAGACCTCAATGGTCATAAAGACACAAATAAAGCGGGTGAAGCCGCGGGTAACAGCTAGTCTATTATATAAAAGAAAGTCGTGTTAGTTACTACACTTATAACTCAAGAACGGCTGGACCAATTTTTATGATTTTTGTATTTTTGGAATTGTCTTTGTCAGGAATAGGATAATAAGTATTAAAAACAATGAATAATTGACCGAAAAAAATTATATAAGAAAAAATATTTTACCAAAATGTTCCTGGGCTTAAAAACTGCCAATAATTTGATGTTCAATTGGTTTTTTTTGTATAATTATAGCTCCACACGATTAGTGTATTTAGCCAGTGTCAAGTATAAAAATTCTTCCCATATGGGGATAGCATTACAATATTCGGATTATCGCGTTTTTTTTTTCGGTATAATTATGGCTCCACACGATTAATGTATTTAGCCCGTGTCAAGTAGTAAGTCAAGTAAAAATTCTGCAAGTTTTTGTGAATTCAAGTCACGTAGATTTAATAAATGTTAAATATTGTCAGTAATGATAATTGTTTGTCATATTTATTGATTGATTGTCAAATATGCATTTGACAATCAATAAATATGTCAATATGTGCGTTCAGAAATGTATGCTTACAAGCAACTTAAAAAAGTGTATATTTCCAAAAACTATTTTTACCAATTTTTATTCCATATCTGCATTGCCATAATACATCAATAAACTTAATATCTCTTTTGTATTCATTTATTACGTTCATAAAAGCCTAAAACAAGTTCATCTAAAAGGTAACACGACATTCATTGTCTGTTAGGTGGTACGAAGTTCGCCGGGTCAGCTAGTAATATATAATGTATTATGTTATCGGAATATATTAAAATACATTATTTATTATATCCCAATAGCACATACTGCAAGATCATTCTCGAAAACTCTATATACTACTAGAGAATTGCTTTAAATCAAACTTTACAAATTGTCAATGTTAACTCGAGAAACAAAAGCAATATATATCATCGCAACAACCTCAGCCCAAAAGAAAAAGTTGCATCCGTTTCCTGTGCGATAGAAGGACTCCGTAGTTTTCTTTATTGCGTCCATAAATCTTGAATCTCATTTACCTGAATAAACAAATGGTGTGTATGCAGAGCCATTTTCCTGCTAACGGCCACTAGTCGCCATAAAATATGATGTTCATTAGTTGCTGTACCAGCTAATGATTTAACTTCTTGGCATTTATTTCTCTTTGTAACTGTATTTATGTTACCAGAAGAAAACTAATCTGGTTGTGTTACTTGAGTTTCATACAAAATCTCAGTTAACTTGTGTTATGCAGGTAGACTTTTTTCTATTCGTTTGTACTCATACTATAGTCTGGCCATAACTGCTGTGCACTCTCTGAGGTATGCGCGCGGCGAGACGGGGGGGACGCGCTCCGTCAGTCTGCCGTCAACGCTCTTTTTTCCCCGGCTCCCACCTCGCCGCGCATACCTCAGAGAGTGCACAGCAGTTATGGCCAGACTATAAGTACAAGTCCATATTGTGCTCATGGTCTGCTGTGCTAAGCCTATAAATTCCTAGTATATTCGTTTTGTACACAATATAGGTTAGAGAATGAAAATATTAGAGGTATTACATTTTGCGATTTAGATCAGCAATGTAAACGCAGCCTAACATTTTCATTCATTAGTCACGCCCATTGACCAATCCTGAGAGATTTAGGTCCGTGCTGCATCCTTAACACTTTAATACGATGGTGCAAAGTACAAGGAAGAGGGCGCCATATTAGTTCGTTTTATCAACTTTATTTATCAAACTCTAGGTGCCAATTCAAAAGGCGGGTGGATGTTGTGTAGCTATGCGTATAAGAATTTCAGCTCCTAAAATTGCCCAACGCTTTACCTTAGTCATTATCAGTTATAACACTAGTACCAACAGTTGAAATCGTTGTCAGTTGCTTGCATGTATAATAAACCAGACAAGTGCGAGTTGGACTCGCACACCGAGGCTTACGTACAAATTTCTTAAACTAGGTTAAAGGACAAACTTAACTTTGCAATTCGATTCAAAGAAAATGTATTGCACCAACCGCAAATACTAAGTTTGTAATAGTAAATTAATGTTTTTTGTTATTTAACTAGTATTTACAAATGGTACATATATACAACTTAAAAATAAATAAAACTATTTGAACTGTGAATAAATGAAATGTAATATATGAAAATTCAAATATTTATAAATAACATACAGAACCAAGGTCGCAGCTGTCTGCCGGTAACGTTCCCAAAAAGCTGGCGACGTTACCTCGTTGAATTGCTAGGTTATTCCATTGGCTGAGGTAAGCGCCAACTCTTTGGTCAAGAGTGACATCTATTAAGCGTCTTGACAGCTCCTTTACAAAACCTCGGGCACCTCGAACCCACTGACCCATTTTTTTGACCCGAAACGGAAGAAAAATGTAGCTATCGCCAATGGCAGCATATTTCCTCCGTTTGAGGGTTTCTGCCGCATCCGCTGCCGCACCCGCTGCTCGTGAGGTCCCGCATATGTGGGACGCCGCTAACGTGTCAGCACACGTCGCGTCCCACACCAACGGTCTCCCTCAGCACCACGGAACCAACGTCATACCGTCGGGCCTCTTGCCATCGTCACATGATATACCGTTTGGCTCTAATATAGCCGGCACGGTAACGGTGGCAAGGGCCCGACGAATGACGTGATTCAAGGAGGCGTGACGTGAGAGACCCCCTGCACTGCGGCGGTATGATAGGCCATGGTGGCCTAATCTGTCTACTTCACTGACGCAGTAACAATTGTGAGGTACTGTCTGGGACATGCCCAGACGTAGCCCCACAGCAATGGAGAAGCTGTTATCGTCCATAAGGGTACCTATGTTACCTATGTTATTTAACTACATATTGACGGTTTTCAGATTAATTCCTAATTAGGTACTTCAAGACCTTGCTTCTCGCCAAATTTCATGATTCTAGGTCAACGGGAAGTACCCTATAGCTTTTGATTCCCTTGTGAAATTGCAAAATATGCGACATAAACGGTCATATCTTTTGATCACATATACTTGCAAGTTTGTTTTTGCTCAGCCAAAAGAGACCGTAGACCCGAGCATTTAATATGTGTTTCAACTTGATATCTCTACGTGTTCCTGAGAAATAAGATCTTGACTGACAGACGGACAAACAGACGGACAGACAGACGGACAACAAAATGATCCTATAAGGGTACCTTTTTTCCTTTTGAGGTACGGAACCCTTAAAATGAGTATTTAATTATTATAAAAAACAGTGTTTCACTCACTACTCTCTTCCAATATACAACTACTTGTTAGTAATCCATTAGAAATCTATGTTGAGCCACCGTCTTCTAATAAAAAGTGTCACCTCACCTGTTCAGAATAAAGCACATGTGCATGAGAGCTAGTATTTTTTCCATCGCACAGCACAGCACCTCCGCTGGAATGTCCACAATACAGCAGCTCCAGCCAAAAATCTGCACTCGACTCGACCGGAGTGCACACCACCCTGGGGAACTCCAGGATAGCAGTCACCTGCCTCTCAGGGTACGTCGCAATCAGCTCCGGAGTCACGTCCAAATTAGCCGACGGCCACATCACATCAAACTTCCACGACTTCACTACACTGTCGCCTGTCTCCATAATGCTGCCATCGTCACGTTTCACTCTCACGTTTTCCGTAGTACTGTTTTGTTTCACGTCACGTTTAGTATAATTGTCTTTGTCGTCAAAAGTGTCTGTGTTGTTGTCATAGTCTGTAAAGTAGTTGTCTTTGTCCGAGATGAGTTCGAGGTAGTAGGTGCCACCTCGGGAGAAGTAGCCGCAAGGGAGAGTGACTCTGCTCTCAGCGTCGAGGGCTAGAGGCATGGTGGCGAGTAAGACTCGACCTTCGTCGTCTTCTCTGGCGAGGCGGACCTTTAAGCCGGCTCCGATGGTGCCATGGACCTCGACGTGGACATCTCCGCCGAGGGCCACCAAGGTAGAGGGAATGTCCACCCATACTTGGTTGAGATCGGTTCGGTCGTCACTCGCGTATGGATTCACGAAGTTTGCGCCGCCTGTTGACAAAAAATATTTATTAAGTACCAACCATTTAGTAGTTATAATGCCTAATAGTGATAGGTATTCAGTGTTTTATTGCAGTCTTTTATAAAATGTACAGTTCAGGGTCTACCTTGAAAGGATACAGCAACTTTGATTATTTTTTAGGAAAAAGGAGGAATATAACATTTCAATCTAAATTATTACTTTTTTTTTTCTTAACCTCTAATGTCCCACTGCTGGGCAAAGCTCTCCCCCATAGTGTTCCACGAATCTCTCTCCATCGCAATGCTGTCCAGCCAGGCTGGTGGGCCACTATATCGTAACGCCACCTCTATATTTTATTACTATAAATTAATTATTAAGAAAAAGAATCAAATTCTAAAATTATTTTTTAAAGAATTTCCTACTAACAAAAAAGTAGGTAATGAAGGCAAAAGTAGTTGCGTACTTCCAGCTACTCCAAGAAGATTTATTGTTAAGATTAGCCGGGGTCAATGCAATTTACGTCGAGCTGCTCACGAAGGAGAATTTAAATAAAGTTCGCATTTAGATTAGGTTACCACAAATAACCGTCTGGCATGCTACAAGTACTAGGTTCATTGGTCAGAAGGAATTTAAAGTCTAGTGAAATTCCATGATGATGATCTTTCAAACGATTGTGAATGCAAAAGCTGTAAAATTTCAATATGTTTACTGTGAGCTTGTTACTAAGTACCTACTTTCCTCTGCTGTTCTGTTTTTCATTGTTTTAAATCTCAAGTAATGTGTAAATCAAACTTTGCTGAAACGTGATAAGTGTATCACTGAATATTTTACAACCCATTTTGAAGTGGAAGGTCATCTTGATTTAAATTCTAGCAGCGTTTAAAACATTTGTTATTATTTTATTTTATTATAAAGCCTACCTCACAAACTGCAAATCTTTCCACGAAAAATCTACCCGAATGTTACAAAAGCTTTTGCGAAACGAGAAAAGCTTACCGCACTTGAACTACATTATTATTGTTGCAGTAAATAAAACATACAAGTGAATAATGTTGGCAACTATAAATATAATGTAAAATAAATACATTGTCGCTTTGTGCGCATTGCAGACTTTACTCATTTTAACTCAACTCTGGATACGACTTTAATCACAAACAATCTTAACTCAACGACGTCAAATTGGTGCTCTCAATACTTTTTAAGAACTTACGCAACTCGATTATTTAAATGTAAGAACATAACAAAAAGAAGATTAAACTTTGGTTTATCTTTATCTCGTTTTGCTTAGAAAAGACATTGAAATATTTATTGGCCAATGATTTTAATCTTAGATGGGTTCTATAAATGGGTACTTATAAATGGCAAAAATCTCAACATCATAAGTTACCGATCACGATACCGTTGCTTTAACAAAATTTGTTGATAAGTGTGAATAAGAGATAAGTGCAAGATTCAGAGTAAAGAAAAATACGTCATGAAGAAGAGATAAATATAAATACTAATACCATTTTACAAACATACTAATTTACCAAAAAACATACATCTAGATAGAGATAAGTAATTTAATTTTTTTCTAAGTTTAGTAATGTCAGAGCATTTTCAATAAGGTAATTTTACGATTGTTTAAAATCAATAAAAAGATTTACGAAAGTGTGACGAACATATTATAAGTATCTTGAGAAACTGCTGCAATGCTTTAAAAGGATAGAAAAATTAAAATATTTGTCTATTTCAGACCATTTGCGCCATTCCATGTTGCGCCATTTTAGGCTCGTCGATGGCATATCTTTGTAGTTTAAAAATCATTGTTCTGTACATCGACTTCCGCTCACAGTAAACGCGAACAAATCTAGAAGTGTGAGATTTTATGTAAACTGCGAAGGCGGTATATTTTGAGCTACTATGGGGATTCAATTCTTACAGGTGAATGCACATTTTCTGCGCCAAATGCGCCAAACGAACCGAATGAATTGAATTCAGGAATATTTTGAGCTCCGTTCCCCCGAGTCCTGACAGTCAGAGTATTCTAGTTCTAGCGTGTTCACCATTTTGGACCACATCATCGTTTACCACGGGGCGAGATATTGGTCAACCGCGAGCCTATCAGATATACAGGGTGATTCAGTACCGATGGATCAAACGAAGCAGGGTGGTAGAAGACCTCACTGCGCATCTATTGAACCCCCATTGTTCTACCATTTTGTATAGTTTATGAGATATGACATTTTTTTAAATGTTTTTGCCACTCGCCGCTTTGGTTCACAAAACATTTTTTTTCTGCTCAGCCCTTTATGATAGAGCTATATTTTTTTTTTGTGATCGTAGGATAAGAATCGACCTAACAAATAGTATTATTATTATTTTACTCAAATAGTAAATACTTTCATAATTATAGAAAAAGTTACAAAAATCTCATTGATCAATGCTACTGCATAAAGTTTGCGAGGCCAATACAAAAAAAAATCACATATTATTTATTTTTTACCTATTTTAAAAACTTTAGTATTTATCTAGCTACAACCCCTGCATATTTTATTTACCTAAACTATGCGGTTCATATTAAAAAGCTGCGATGAAGTCAAACTTAGTTCACATTATTACTTCAAATTTGCCCTTTCTTTCATAGATGTTTAGATACAATAAGTAGGTATAAGTTGCATCGCTAGATGCAGCAGAAAAATATAGATTTGATATAAAATGAGACTGATTAGCGCTACTATTAATTAACTTTTAACGTCTCTATTACATGTATTAGTTTTTAAAATGTGTAGATTTCGATTTTTGTAAAACTACTACTACCTACGGGAAGGTCATTGTTGGCTTCCTGTGTCCGTTAGCTTAGACCTTAAACTACCCTTCACGTGATCCCTGGGTGGTGCTAAATAGTTGACCACATGTGGTAGGGTGACGACCATGGCTCGAACCACCCACGGGTAAAAGACATGTTGCTAATTTGTTCACCAAGTTCCGGCATGATGTCAGGCAGTATGGATGACAGGGTGAAATAGTTGCACTCTGTGAATTGGCCGACAGTGAGTCGATTCCATTTTGTAGTTCAACAACGTTTTTTAATGTTTGACAGATAAGCGTTTGACTGCTGCCTCACCTTATGCTAAGTGAATATGCGGTCAAAATATGGATTCGTGTTTGTCTGGAATTGAATAACGTACTGAGACTAGGCGCTGGGCGACTGACTGTCTTCAAACTGGCTATTAATATCATGCCAGAACTTAGCGAAGGAATTAGCAACATGTCTTTTACCGGTGAGTGGTTTGAGCCATGGTCGAACCCGACCACTTATGGTCAACTATTTGGCACCACCAAGGTATCACGTGAAGGGTAGTCTAAGGTCTAAGCTAAGCTTACGGATACAGGAAGGCAACAATGACCTCCCCGTAGGTAGTAGTAGTTTTACAAAAATCAGCGAAATCTACATATTTTAAAAACTAATACATGTAAAAGAGACGTTAAAAGTTAATTAATAGTAGCGTTATTCAGTCTCATTTTATATCAAATATTTTTTTTTCTGCTGCATCTAGCGATGCAACTTATACCTACTTATTGTATCTAAACATCTATGAAAGCATGAGCAAATTTGAAGTAATTTTGACTTCATCGCAGCTTTTTAATCTGAACTGCATAGTTTAGGTAAATAAAATTTGCAGGGGTTGTAGCTAGATAAAAACTAAAGTTTTTAAAATAGGTATAAAAAAATAATAATATGTGATTTTTTTGTATTGGCCTCGCAAACTTTATGCAGTAGCATTGATCAATAAAAAAAAAACTGGCCAAGTGCGAGTCAGCATCGCGTCTCTTATCGCACACTTAGGGAGGGATCCTTACAATACGAAACATAACAGAGTTTCAACCTCATATATTTGATTAATTTATATTACCAAGAATATTTGGTTTGGTCGCGATCTAGAAAGACGGGGCTCTTTTACTAGCGCCATCTATGTCATTTTGCCGAAACTAATTAGATAGATGGCATTTAAAAACACGTTCTTTGTATGGGGACCCCCTTTAATTTTTAACTTTATTTTGTTTTTAGTATTTGTTGTTCTAGCGGCAACAGAAATACACCGTCTGTGAAAATTTTAACTGTCTAACTATCACGGTTAATGAGCTATAGCCTGGTGACAGACGGACAGACAGACAGACAGACAGATAGACAGACAGACAGACAGATGGACAGCGGAGTCTTAGTAATAGGGTCCCGTTTTACCCTTTGGGACGGAACCCTAAAAATGTCATATCTCATAAACTATCCAAAATGGTAGAACATTCATGGGGGTTCAATAGATGGGCAGTGAGGTCCTCTACTACCCTGCTTCGTTTGATCCATCGGTACTGAATCACCCTGTATAAAAATAAAACCGGCCAAGTAGAGTTGGACTCGCCCACCGAGGCTTCCGTACCGACTTTTCAAACTATATTGATGGACAAACTTAACTTTTTAGTTTTGATCCACAGAAAATGTAATGCACCAACTACAAATAATGAGTTTGTAAGTTAAGTTTGTAATTGTAAATGAACTGTTTTTTAGTTATTACACTACATATTAACGGTTTTCAGATTTATTCCTACATAAGAGGTACCTTGCTTTTTTGCCCATTTTCATGATTCTAGGTCAACTAGATAAAGGGTCTTGACAGACGGACAGACAGACAGACAGACAGACAAACAGACAGCCAGACAGACAACAAAGTGATCGTATAAGGGTTCCTTTTTTCATTCAAGGCAGGTAGAAACCCTAAAAATTATATGAAATCTTCATAGATTTCATGAAATCATTTCATTAAATGTGTCATCACATTAATTTAATTTTTTTTATTGTTATAAATGAAATAAATATTTACACAAATACACCTTTATAAAATGTGTTTATAAAAGCAATTTTGTATTTGTATTTTGTAATTCAGCAAACCCTTTAGAAAGAACTTTAAAAAATTGATTTCGGTAGCTACCTACTGAAATCAATCAAATCAAAAAAACCTACTTGGATGATTCGTTACTTTAAATTTGTACACATTTGTTGTTAAAACATGCGTGTCACTCACCCCGACGCAAAAAGAAGGTGTGTTATAAGTTTGGCGTGTGTATCTGTGTATCTGTGTGTCCGTGTGTGTTTCTGTCTGTAGCATCGTAGCGCCCAAACGGATGAACCGATTTTGATTTAGATTTTTTTTGTTTGATATGTGTCTTCATCGAGAGTGTAATTCTTAGCTATGTTTCATGAAAATCCATTCAGCCGTTTAAATACTATTAGCTCTTTTTTGGTTGGTGAGACTACGATAGCAACTTTCGTAGCCCTTGACCGCGGACGTCAAAACATCAAAATGGCGCTTCTGCGCACTACTTACCTGCCACTCTGCTGCCGTCTGTTTAGTTTACATTAGTCATATCGTTAAACACAATCCAAAATTTCATCGTACCAACGGGACGTCCCGTTGGTACGATGTAATTTTGGATTGTGTTTAACAATTTACAAAAATATTAAGTGTGTAACACTTCAAAGAAACATAATATTAGTCATATCGAATGTATTAATTTGAAATTCAGTATCCTGTTACTTCAATGATATTGCAAGAATATGGTAAACTTGACCTAATGCTGAGACATTTCCTTGAATCTGCAGAATACTCTCAACTCCTCGTCTGAGATGTCGTGTTTAAGCTCATGGGAATGGTCTTAATGAACAAATTATACAAATAGAAATCAGTCGGGGGCGGTTTCAAATTTTGAATTTAAGTATTATTAGCAGATGACATACATTTTTGTAATGTATGCAAGCAAATAAAATATCTAAATGTTTTAAAACAAGCTTTGGGTACTCATGATTACAAAGCATAATAGACCAAATTTGACTATCCTAAAATTTGCCATCATACATTTTCAGTCGCTACGCGGTTGCGTCATCACTCAAAAAATCTCAACAAAAATACTTTAAGTACTTAAGGTACGCCCACACCGCGGCGTCCTGCGATCTATCGGCACAAATACTACTGCGCTATCTGATCGCCGCCTAGATCGCGCACGTAGAACGCTGCGGTGTGTCCATACCATTAGAAATAATTCAATTATGAAAGACCTACTTACATTTTACCGGTAAACTTTTTAATAAAACAAACAATGACCGCTTTGATAAAATATTTATCTTGCTTTGCATGATTCATTTTACAATATCTCGTGTAAAAACGTTTTGCGTGACAACAAATCGTGTATCCGAGACAAGTAAATTGTTCAGTTGTGGAAGAGTAATTTCGTTATAAATTTGTTAATTATATGCCTATCGTTTTATACTCTAAGTTATATTATTAATGTTGCCTAAATGACTAGAATGTTTTGGCAGATACATATAACACATTTTTGTATTTAATAAGCTTAGACAACTTTGTTTAACCGTTGAGATTTTTTGATTTTTTTGACAAACTACTAACCAGGATGAATTTGTAAGGTTTTATTTTGAGCAGTATTACTCGATAAAATAGGTTTAAATGGTAAGATCTTTGAATAAAAATAATAAAAGTAACAGTAATTATCGTATACAGGCCCAACCGTAGCACTCGTAGAGCTCCTCGTAGCATAGCTATAGTCTATAATGGCTACAAATTAAACCTTCAAGCACCTTCAAAAGTTGACCGATATTAAATCGAAAAGTGATAGTGTCCCATTAATAATATACGGAATAGCACAGTATATTCCTCGTTTTTAGGGTTCCGTACCCAAAGGGTAAAACGGGACCCTATTACTAAGACTCCGCTGTCCGTCTGTCTGTCTGTCTGTCTGTCTGTCTGTCTGTCTGTCTGTCTGTCTGTCTGTCTGTCTGTCTGTCTGTCTGTCTGTCTGTCCGTCTGTCACCAGGCTATAGCTCATTAACCGTGATAGTTAGACAGTTGAAATTTTCACAGATGGTGTATTTCTGTTGCCGCTAGAACAACAAATACTAAAACCAAAATAAAGTTAAAAATTAAAGGTGGTCCCCATACAAAAATCGTGTTTTTAAACGCCATCTATCTAGTTTCGGCAAAATGACATAGATGGCGCTAGTAAACGAGCCCCGTACTTCTAGATCGCGACCAAACCAAATATTCTTGGTAATATCAATTAATCAAATATATGAGGTTGAAACTCTGTTATGTTTCGTATTGTAAGGAACCCTCCCTAAGTGTGCGATAAGAGACGCGATGCTGACTCGCACTTGGCCAGTTTTATTTAGTGAATAGCCAATAGTATTTTGAATCAATGTAACGACATATATTTTTACGTATCAGACTAAACTGATGCCAGTCTGATGCAGGCCCGACAGCGAAATTGTGTGATAATTAAATAATTTTAACACATATTATACAAGAGGTTTCCAAATTCTCGGGTTAAATGAAAGATTTAAGAAATTGTCAAGGGTTTTGAATTTAGATAATTTGTAAAATTAAAATATCACAAATTAATGCAACAACATTTTATTTAAGGTAATAGGATTCCACCTCTTACGTCGTTATAAACAAAACTTTCATCACAGATACGTAGTACCCTGGCCGTACCCACGCCGTCATGTAAAACCCTGGCTGAAATAATAACGGACGATAATAGCAATGGGAGGCGGTGAGAGAACAGCCTTCCACATCATTATCCATCGTTCCCTATCACAAAAGACCTTAATTAGGGCTCTTGCGCGCATAATTCAGTGGAAAATTCCACGCGGATTTCTAGAGGCGACACTCAGGCAAAAATGTTGTCACGCAATGGTCGAGAACGCGAGAACGCTCTATTAGCGCGTTATATGCAAAGTACTCTGTAAAACCCATTTACATATTTTATGAAGCATGGAATATGCAATATGCACATTTTATTAAATTTCAAGTCTGTATAAAGGAAGATTTTATATAAAGGAAGACTTTGACACAGGTTATCTTAGAGTTGGATCTAGGGAACCGGATATTAGATTTTTTTAATGTCTAATAGGCTATAATATATAATAGGCTGGCGTTTTACCGGTATATCGTCTGGTGGTAAGCAATGATGTGGTAGAAGATGGTGAAGAAGTGGGTGCTGCCGGAGTACCGTAACAATATGGCGGCAGATCCTTTCCCCAAATAATTCCAGTTGGAAGGGTAAATGGTCGTCATTTGATCTTTTGCGTGCCACAGTTTATGTTATAGGCCATTTATCGTTTAACATCAGGCGAGCATCATGCTTGTCCTGCTACGTAATATTATTTAAAACCGGGGTCTTCAAATCGCTAGTGAACAGATCTGCTAGTCATGCGTGCTAAATCGTCAATCGTATCGTCACTTAGCATCAAATGAGATAGTAGTTAAATGCTAGCCGGGAGTTTAAAAAACAAATAAAAAACTTTAAAAATACGAACGAGTACTTTAAAGTAAAAAAATAATAATATAAATAAACTGGCCAAGTGCGAGTCGGACTCGCACACGTAAGGACGTGTACGAGTCCGACTGAACAAAATTTGCCGGAAATATACGTTTATTGTATGGGGACCCCTTTAATTTTAATCTTTAAAGGTATGTGTTGTTATAGCAGCTATAGTAATAAATACATTGTGAAGATTTCAAGTCTCTATCTATTTGGGTTCATAAGTTCTAGAAAAAAAACGCCGAAAAAAATACGTTTCTTGTATGGTTAATTTTTTCGTTTTTCATCTGTTTCACCCCCTTTAATGTTTATTTTAATTTTTTTTTTGTATTATTTGTTGTTAAATTTCCCAAAGTAATACATACCTCAAGTAAATTTCAAGTACCTTCCTATTACGGTTAAGGAGATACAGCTTTGTAAAGTGCGGACAGACAGACAGACAGATGGACGGACAGCGAAGTCTCAGTAAAAGGGTTCTTTTGGTACCCTATGGGTATGGAACCCTAAAGATGCTCCTCTAGAAATAAAAGTATACCTCAACGAGAAAAGCGATTTTTTTAAATATTTATCGGCTAGCGTTTGACTTCTATCTCACCTGTTGGTAAATAATGATGCGGTCGAAGATGGTAAGCACGCTAGGCCTAGAAAGGGGGCTCTCAACGATAGCTGCCATCAATGTTATAATAATATTAATGAGATAAATATGAGATAATAGTATTATCAGCTGCCATATTTGCATTTAATTAAAACGTGTAAACACCTGTTCACGTCTGTCGGGTGTCGGATCCGATTTTTAATCTGATGCTCTAGTGATATAACATTTTATATGAGCTAAGCTATTCACACTTGCCGGCTCGATCTTGCCGTTTGTTTTGACAACCCGATTAAAAATCGGATCCGACACAGGATGTGAACAGGCGGTCAAAGTTACGAACAAAGGGTTCTGTTGAATTTTTGGCCTGCATAATCAGATTTTGCATAAAACTCTTGTAGAGTTAATACTTGTAACCGAAATTTTACTGAACGAGATTGTTGTGTCAATCACCATATTTTAACGATCAGATAAAATGGTGCGTGCGGCTATATTGTAACTTTTGAACATCACAGGATTGCAACGAACACATTACACTATCCATACTAATATAACAAAAACGTTTTACTGTCACTCGGTCTGTTTGTTACCTAATCACGCCTTAACGGACGATCTGATCTTCCTGAAATTTAACAAGGAGATACCTTATAGTATGAGGATAAACATAGGTTACTAAATTCTTAGTGTACGTGAACGAAGTCGCTGGTATTAGCTAGTATTTTATTCATATAAATCTTCACAATAAATTATGTCCACACGTCTGTTCAATTAAACTAATACGAACAATTTAAGTACAAATACACCGAATTATACAAAACTCCTGATTCTAAACCAACTCTTAAATTAGAGTCCAGAGGATGACAATGTCGTTAAAATCGATGTCTTCTTTGCAGTAACTTCTGCTAGTCCGCCTAGGGCTGTACCACCACTTTGTCAATTAATTCAGCCGTGATATAGGTATATTTTTTGGTTTTAATGATCTTTAAATGGATCTTTATATCTCGGGATAACAGGCGTAGTGTAGTTATGTGCAAAATTTTGGAACTTTGCATGCCGCTGTATCTGTAATAGGTAGACGTCGTCACTTACCATCAGGCGAACGTCGTGCTTGAACTGTTATCTTATCATTATCTCATCATCATCAGCCTATCTTTGTCCACTGCTGGATATAGACCTCGGCTATAGCACACCACTGAGCTCGATGTTCAGCTCTTTGTGTCCTGTTATCTTATATCATAATAAATCTAGTCAACGTTACTACGTCACTAAATTTAGTCCGCAGGTATATTATTTTATGTCAAAGTTGGCCAACGCAACACACCTTTACACACCTTCAATACAAGTAGGGGTACGCACGTGCTTTGCCTACCTTTTGCATAGGGGACTCATTTTACCCCTCTCGTAAATCGCTGTATGTTGTACTGTAGCGGCAAAGCCTCAGGTGGGAGATCGTTCCAAATCTTGCAATGTCCACGTGTCTACAATATGTGGATGGGCTCTCTGACGGTGTCATGAAGATTGATGATAAAAACGAGATGGCAGGATGAGGTTAAAGATTTCGTCCAAACATTCCCCGTTATAGTAACAATAGAAGAGGTGATCAATAGGTGAGCCAATATCTCGATGTAAAGTGGCTTTAGTTTTTTTTATATATATCTTATAGGCTAGCGTTTGACCACTGTCTCACCTGTTGGAGTGATGATGCGGTCGAGCATGGTAAGCCCGTTCGGCCTATAATGGGAACTGGCTCCCAAAGATAGCTGCCAGAATACATTAGATGCTTGGCGACTGATTTTCTAACTTGAGGGTACCTACCACTATGCGGGTTGTTGGTTTCTTAACGATGTTTTTCCTTCACCAGAGGGCCACTGTGAAAAGTGCACATAATTTTTTCGATAGAAAAATCCATTGATGCATGGCGGGGATTGAACTCGGTACCTCTGGCATCAAAGCCAACCGTTCTCCTGATCACGCCACCGGGCCCTCTAAAATAGTTAATTCTAGTAATCTTAGTTAATTTTAGTAGAGAACGTTATCGGAATTCAAAGCAAGCACAGTCACATTATTCCACTGACTGATTTGGAACAACCTCTTCCAGTAGAGATTAATTTGACAGCGGCGTGGTAATCACTCACGGCATTCACGGCAAGTGCGGCTGCCGATGCAAAATGTGCTAATTGATTTGCCACTTGAATGTTTCGGCCACAAGTACTCGCGAGCGAACCGGCGTAATTGGTCTTATTGAAGTTGCTCTATTTCACTTACGCAAGCGAAGACGTAGTAGTTTTTTTAAGAAATGTATAGCACATAAATAAAGAAAAGGAACAGAGAGAAATCCCCTAAGGAACTCTGATGCACATATACATAGATACATAGTAACACAGATACACTCGTCAAACTTATAGCAACCTTTCATTTTGAGACGGGATTTGACAAGAAGATAAAAATTATAAAGACCACAGACAACTATATAGGTATTTCCACGCATCCGAGGTCTATGATTATTTCACACAAAATAACTGACTCTAATGTAAAAATGATTCAAGCGTAACGAAAATTATTCAAGCGTAACGAAAATTATTCAAGCGTAACGAAAATCCTTCATTAATATTTAATTAGACCTATGTCGATTTTTTAATTAAACGGAGTAAAATGATATTAAGAGTATTGTCACTTTTTCATGAAATAAAAATAGGCATGTGGTATAAAAGATTTAGTTAATGGAGTCATATCAGTTCAGTGAACTAGTTCAATAACTCATATTAAAGTCTTACTAAAAGTATTACATATTTTATCATCCTTATTCAACTAGTACGCTGGACTTTAAATGCTTATGCGTAATACATTGATCATATACATAATTCAGTTATCTAGAACTTATACGTACTAATTAATTTAAGTGTTTTTAATCTATAGTTCAGTTCTTTAAACAATAAAAATAAAAAAGATCATCACTACGTTCGAATGTTGGCAACATTATTTTGATAAGTGACATGTTGGAGTTTTGGCGGGAACGTGGAAAAGTGTGTGTGATCTCATTGTATTTTTTCCTAAAACTTGTGTTCTTCCGCAAGTTAATGTGTAATAAATGTGGATTATTAACCATTAAGTGCCGGTGAATGTGTGCGAGTGTAAGGAAACAGCACAATGTTGAAAACTATGCTATTTGCGTTCTCACCAAAATTCCACTGAAAATCTTCAGTAAACACCACATCTTTACTGAAGGTATGACTTATACTAGACTTTTACTTGAAAACTGACCTGAAATGTGACTTTGACCCATCACTACGACTAAAATTCTTAAAAACTTGAAAAATTGCAATACTTGACACTGGCTAAATACACTAATCGTGTAGAGCCATAAAGAAAATAAAAAAAAAAATAAAAAAAAGTGACATGTTGACCTGTCAGTTTACTCCGTCTAATTAAAAATTCGACTATACATACCTATATTTAAGAAAATATAAGCAAATGATATTTTAAATTATATTGTTTATAGTATTTATTTAAAAGAGAAAATACTAAGGAAAAAAATATCAAGAACAAATCCATAAGCTCAATATTAACAAAACAGGTATCAGTAACTGAGATAACATCCCATCTCCTACAAGTTATGGACTGACCCTTTTAGCGAAGTTCTGCCCTAGTGGCGGGGTAGCAAATATTTACCGAGCTGTGTATTGGCGGTACCTCCATGATCAGATCAAATTACAAACCTGACCGGATTTGCTTGTGGTGAACCCCGGCTTGCTTTGAATTAAATTAGTTCAATTTAGTCTCAGGTGAGAGCTTTTAGTGGTCAAACCCTAGACTATATGATATAAAAATAAATGGCCTAGTACGTGTCGGGCCACGCACAGTGTAGGATTCCGTAGTAGCCTGTTATTCAATGCAAGTCTTTACCCGTTATAAACAATCAACTAGGTACTCCGTCTTTGACACTTTAAAGGATTTATTCTAAGGATTTTGTATTTGGTACAAAATTATCTAATACCCAAGTTCAACGACTATTTCTGCTAAACTAATTAAGTTATTTTAACCGCTATAATGTTCCTGTAAAGTACATGAAATGCGCTATTATCACGATTTTTTCCTGATTTTTCAAGCCAGCAGTTTAGCTTTTAGAGGGGGGGGGGGGGACGCCCTACTGGAACAAAAATTTGCACTTTAAAGTTTAATATTTCGTAAATAGAGCATTCAAATCGAAAAATGATATTAGCAACCTTGAAGTCATTTTAAAAGACCTATTCAACGATACCCCACACGATGGGGTAGACGATGAAAAAAACATTCATCCCCACTTCTCATATGGGGGAGCAACCCAAAAAAAAAAGGTTTTTTTAAATTTTATTTCAGCACTTTGTCGGCGTTATTTATTTACATACCCCCACAAAATTACAGCTTTCTAGTATTAACGGTCTCTTAGCAAAACCTCGGACAGACAGACAGACGGACATGACGAAACTATAAGAGTTCCTTGTCAGGACTACGGAACCCTAAAAATCTTATAATTCTTTTAAAATAAACACTTTTGTGATCATTACAATATGCAGATGTAAAACATATTATGAATCAGTACATTTTTAAATGTCAATAGGTTTATAATACTTAAATTCATAATTAAAAGCCTTCCCTGTCTAATCTAATACATATTTATTAAAGAACTATATATAAACACTTTTCTTAAAATCTCTATTAAAAGAAGCACACACTTTTTTTTGTTGTTGTAAGTCTGCGGAGCTCTTAGACCAATCCCTAAAGCACAATAACACTAAAACGCAAATAAAATGGATTGTAAAAATGTGTCAATACTATCCCAACCGTTAATTCCATCATTCTGTCACTCAAAGAAAAGTATCAGCCGTTTTCTATAATTGTATACGAAAATAACAAAAAATATTGTAACATATGCCTTCTGATCGACTAAAATAAGGAAATCTGTGCCTACACATCGACCTACTGAATCCTTTGTAATCTCTTTATTTACGCGCGAAAGATTAACTACGAACGATATACTGTCTCAAGGTTATTATTCACCAGAATCCTGGAATTTCCCCCAGGAACTGTTCGCTTGAACACAACAAATTCTCATCATTTTTTCCGTTCAGAATTTGTGCCATCAATTTCAGTTCCTGCCTGCTCTTTATAGCCAGTAAAAAGTGTCCCTGTAAACTTTATGGTTCCCGTTACAATGTTTTTTAAGTCTCATTCTTTTCGGCGTCTACTCAAAGAGTTAGTGCCTCTTACATGGATCTGTGCGTTTATTTAGAATTCTGTTTAATCTTGAGACAGCGCAATTACGTGAAGTGCAGGCAGATAAGTCAAAAGAGGTGTTAATTACATGTCTGTTGATTATAGAGCTTTTTTAATTGGTACTTACATTATTAAAATAAAACTGTACAGCGTTTATTTAGAATTCTGTTTAAATCTTGAGACAGCGCAATTACGTGAAGTGCAGGCAGATAAGTCAAAAGAGGTGTTAATTGCATGTCTGTTGATTATGAAGCTTTTTTAATTGGATCTTACATTATTAAAATAAAACTGTACAGCATTTAGAAGAAAAACAAGTGAGGCTTAATACCGAATTGATCAAGTTAATATTTTGGATATGTATATGTTATTAATATACTCAGTAATTGATATTGGCTGACAAAATTGCCTAAGTATGCGTTATCGATAACTACTATCTTGGGGTCATCAAATCGCGCGTTAGGTATTTTCTAGCCAAGTGTGTTACATTTTGGACCACATCGTTATTTCAGGCACAGAATAAATAATAGTTGCGTCAGGTGAGATGGTGATCAATCGCTTGCCTATTCATCATAAAAAAACATCGCTAAATATCAGATGAATTATCGTTCTTCGTTAATTTTATTTAATTAACTAGAAATCAAACTGAGACCAGATGAGCAGCAATAAGCGTCGCCTTTTAGACACATACAAAACCAGAAGACGTAGTAACTGTTATATAATCTGTACCAGAAGTGTTTCTGATGCATTGTCTATTATAACCCATCCTATAGAAGAGCCCTATATTTTATGTCCGAGTAGGACACGCTTATTCCATATCTAATACTATAAGAATCTTTGTCCTGACATACTGACTGACTGACTGACTGACAGACAACGCACAGCCTAAACCGTTGGTCGTAGAGACTTGAAATTTGGAGGGTAAATTTGTCTTAGTACGTAAGGGTGTACTAAGAAAGGGTTTTCCAAAATTCACCTCTAAAAGGGATGAAATGGGGGTTCAAAGTTTGTACAGAGAAACAAGATCAGATAGTCTTTTCTATTTGAAACTTCACACAAGTGCTTCAGTATAAATATAAGTAAATACGTGTTTCAGATTTAATTCTACCCCTAAGAGGGTGAAATGGGGTAACAAAGTGTGACAGTCAATATTGTTTCGGATTGCGCTGAAATTTGGCATGCAGATAGTTATTACGACGTTAGACTCTGAGAAAGGATTTTCCGAAATTCACCCCTGAAGGGGATGAAACGGGGGTTCAAAGATTGTATGAAGAAACACGATTAGATATTATTTTATATTCGAAACTTAACACAAGTACTTAAGTAAGTAAATACGTGTTGCAGGCTCTTTCGAAATTCCACACCTAAAAGGATGAAGTGGGGTAACAAAGTCTGAAATCAATATTGTTTCAGATTGCGCTGAAATTTGGCATGCAGATAGTCATTTTGACGTAGGTATCCGCTATGATTAATAATTTTTCAAAATTCACTCTTTAAGGGGATGAAGCGGGGGTTCAAAGTTTGTATAGTCATTTTATTCCACATTTCACGCAAGTACTTCTGTAAATACGAGTTTCAGACTATTTCAAAATGCCACCCTAAGAGGATAAACTGGGGTAACAAAGTCTAAATATCTATATTCTTTCGGATTGCGCGGAAATTTAGAATGCAGATAGTTCTTATGACGTAGGCATCCGCTCAGAAAGGATTTTCTAAAAATGACTCTCGGATACGGAACGTATTCAAAGTTTGTATGGCGAAACAAGACGAGGTAAAGTACGTGTTGTAGGATTTTTCGAAATAGGGTAGGTACCAACGTCTGAAAATTTGGGTTTTTCGGGTTTTATAAATATGAATCCCGAATTGCCTTAGTCACGCGATTACATGAAAACGACCGATATGGCTAATTCTTATTGGCTGTCTTTAATGATAGAATCGTTTTTACAAAAGAAAAGTTTTTAACGCGGGCGAAGCCGCGTGGCACCTCTAGTTTTGCATATGCAGCTAGACAATTTTTCGAAACGAAACCCTTATGTGGGTTTCGTTTATCTAAATATACTATAGCATTGTTGAAACACCGCAACATTTCTATAACATTCATCTGTCCTAATTCAGTTCTGCAACGTCTAGAGATCCTCAAAGCACAGGATAAGCAGTCGGTTCCCGGTAAGAAAACATTAAAGTTCCACAAAACCACCTAAATAGATATGTTTCTTATACGCGCTACCAACTTTCTGAGACATTAGCCACTACAAAATTCATCACAACGCTTAAAGCAAACGTGAAAAGTGAGAGCTCAGATCTCTCTGGTTGTTCCTGTTAGAGACTGTTTACATAAATTAGAGATTCCAGCATTAATGTTTGCAAAAAGCGAAGATAAATTGGCATTGTTGTTAATTTAATGATATTACCTATCGCCTCGGTAAATAGCGACGATGGGGCTGATAGCTTTCTTTGATTTACAAGGTTCGTGTATTGTTTGTAAGTCTTTCTTTAGTGGCAGGCTTTCTATTAATAGAACTTTTAAAGCGATATTTAGCATGTTTTTAGGGTTCCGTACCTCAAAAGGAAAAGAGGAACCCTTATAGAATCACTTTGTTGTCCGTCTGTCTGTCTGTCTTTCAGTCTGTCAAGACCATTTCTCGGGAACACGTAAAGATATCAAATTGAAACACATATCAAATACCCAAGTCTACGATCTCTTTTGGCTGTGAAAAAATCAAACTTGTAAGTCAACGCGATCAAAAGATATGACCGTTTTTGTCTCATATTTTCGCATATTTTGAGATTTCACAAGGGAATCTAAACCTATAGGGTACTTCTAAAATCATGAAATTTGGCAATAAGCAAGGTCAAATTGGAATAAACTTGAAACCTTTAATATGTAGTGTAATAATTTAGAAAAAAAAGTTAATTTACTATTACAAACTTATTATTTGTAGTTGGTGCAATACATCTTCTATGAATCGAACTACAAAGTTAAGTTTGTCCTTTAATCTAGTCTGAGGAGTTGGTACGGAAGCCTCGGTGGGCGAGTCCAACTCGATTTGGCTGGTTTTTTTATTCTTTTTATTAGTTGCCGATTTTTCGGCTTTGTTGCAAGCGCCATGATTATGTATGGTAGGGCTTCTGTTAGACTGTACCACCACGATAAAATAAAAAATGACTTTTAGTTTTAACGACAAAATGTACAGCATCAAACATCACACGTTTTATTCTAATTACATCTTAGATAATTTTCTTCAATCTTAGTAGGTGAGTAGAATCTAGACTTTTATTAGAAAAAAGTTTGTAACTCAATAGAGTTCGTATTCTCTTAAGGTCGTCGGCTACACCGTGGCGTCCTGCGTCCTGCGGGCGCGATCTCAGTATTTTTCAATTGTTTTCTGATCGCGTTTGGTGTGAACCAGTCCTAGTCGGTACAACTACTGCGCTATCTGATCGCCGCCTAGATAGCGCACGCAGGACGCCGCGGTGTGTGGATACATAGCATAGTGGATAGCATGAGGATGAACTAGGAATTTTTTGTGAAAATAAAATCATAATTTTTACAAATACCTAAATTACTTAGATCACACAAATGTTGATTGACAAAGCTTTACAGTGATAAAATTCTAGCAAGTTACTAATAAAGAAATTAAAATTCCAAACGCCTGTGATAAATTAATTCATTTATTAGTTAGGCATTTTGGAATTTCGACTCTCTTAGCGTTGAATTGACAACCTCTTCAACCTCACTCTGCTTTTAAAACCTTATTCTCGAATCTGATTACTCGAGTAAAATACTTGTAGAAACTTAATACGATTTTCAACTTAACGAAATTAGATTGTAACCGGCCATGTGGAACCTTGAACAATTTTGGTTGGAAACCGTGGAAGCACCCACTTCAGAGGGTTAAGGGTTTGTACGAGCTCGAAGGAATTTTAGTATTTTTTTTATTTGATATTTTGAAAGCGAAATACAGTGTGTGTTACGGTTTAGGTTGTATTGATACCTGTTATTATTATTTTAGGAAATTATTATAATTACTATTATCCATACTATTTTGTTGTTTGGGTTTCAAGCTTTAAAAGTTTCACCGGTGATACTGGCCCTTCAGAAACGTAACTTAACGTTTTTTTAATATGTGTCTGATAAGCACTCGCTATCTCACCTGAGAGTTTAGTGTGCGTTTATTTAGGTTGAAAACGCAGATTTGTATGGAATTGAAAAGCGACATCTAGTGTGCATAATAGTTTACATTGCTATTGACACACAAATTTCCGTTTACTTTAACTTGATCAAATTAGTAAATAAAATCTAAAGAAAATTGCACTTGGCACTCTGATGGTGCGTAACGATGCAATCTAAGATATAGTCGTTCTTGTTTGGAATTGAAAAGCGCCATTGAGGCGAGCCGTTGGACAACGGACATAAGTCCTATCAACAGCGCGCAACTATCTCAACCCGTCTTTCTTGCTGGTACCGAATAATAATGCCAAAACTCGGCAAACCGATTGGTGACGATGTTTTTGTCTAGTGTAGGTGTATTGATCTATGGCCGAAGCCTACCACCAGTGGCCACCCATTAAGCACCACCCAAGGATCTTGATCTAACCTGCTAAGAAGAGCAGCCGCAGTATAGCGGCAAGCGGCACGCGGCGCATGCTGCGTCACCGCGCCATCAATCTCGCGCCCGCACTGCCCGCCGCGCCATCTCTGTAACAATGGAAATAACTTTTCAATACGATATCGTATTGAATCTTGATCGTACGGGAAATTTCGATACACAACCCAAGGAGAATGTTGATGAATATAAATTCTATAGTTTTACTTGTCGGCATATTATATTATAAATAAACGAAAAGATTCTGGCTTTTGACAGTGGAGAAGAAAATATTTGTATCTACCCACTATGCCTATTGAGCTATGCCTAGGTCTAGACTCATATAAGCCCAGGCCTGAGTAGCTTGAAACAGAGATTGCCTAATTTATTTGTTCAAAGGTGCTGGTGATCTATAAATCAGTTCATGGAAATTAATGTTGCATAATAATTAAATGAAAAGCGTTAAAATAGCGATGATTTAGTACTTATACATTTTTACCTCATTAAATAAATAAAATGTTGTCTAAATTGTCTAGCAATTATTGTATTAGCTGTAACTCCCATAACCGATAAAATAGCCATTTAATTATTTTATTTTAATTGATTGTTTTAATATTAATATCTTATAATAACTTACATATTATTAAAATTTAAAAACCTAGTGTATTAAGCTAATAGTTGATTACGATACGTGTGACTTACGAAGCACGGAGTAGCACCCTCGTTGCGCTCGGGTGCTAACTTCACGCCGTGCAATAATAGGCAACTTAAGTCACGAGTATCGTATAGTATTTTACACGCCGTGTAATAATAGACAACTTAAGTCACGAGTATCGTAGGTATATTATTTTATAGCTGTCAGTGTGTCATAAACCCGCACTTTACGCTTGCTACGCTTTTCAGTCAAATAAAAGACTATTTATTGCACGGCGTTAAGTTAGCACCCGAGCGCAGCGAGGGTGCAAAACGTCGTGCAATAATCGACTATTTAAGTCACGGAAAAGCGTACGCATAGTGCGGGTTTAGGTCACACTGTGCTTTTAAAAATAGACAAGGTTTCATGATATCTTGCGTCGATCTGCCAAGGACAAGTCATATTACAACAGTGTTGAAAATGTTTCTAGCCAGTAACTCAACACATCCGGGTATTTTCCAAATTAAATTATAACATTACTCGGGTATTCAGGATAGCTGTAATCTAGTTACTTAATATGCACAAGTTAGTTTCACCCTCATTTGGTGTTAACGTTTCACAACTGGTTGTAGTTATAACTGCTTGGTTAACTGAATGTCGCGTAATATGTTTAACTCACTTTCAGGCGTGGGTCGCTGGTTGCAACTATTGTTTTGATGGTAGGTAGTTTTCAGATACATCCAAGTATTTTTAATTATATAGACTAGCAAAACTTAGACTTGTTTAGGGCTTTTTTAGGGTTCCGTACCTCAAAAGGTAAAAAAGGAAATCTTATAAGATCACTTTCTTGTCCGTGTATCCGTCTGTCTATCTGTCTGTCTGTCTGTCCGTGTGTCACCACCGATTATCTCAGAAACGGGTGAACTTAGCAAGTTTAAATTTATACCAGATAGTCCCTATTAGGTGTATAAAAAGGTCCTGAGTCAACACGATAAAAAGATATGGGCAAATTTATATTTTCGCGAAAACTTGTAAGTACCAATATTTACCTTAAGTTTCCAATTGTTTAATTTTTCGGAATTTTTCCTTTACTTGTGCTATAAGACCTTGCTTTTAACCAAAATTGAAAATTCTAGGTCAACCGGAAGTTTTGGATTTGAAAACTGTAATGATTTCTTCCGAATGATTAACTTACGTAATAAGTAGTCATAGATGGCGCCACCAATGCATAATTGGGTTAACAAATGCAATCCACTAATTTCGTCGTAACGTCACTTCGCACCATGGCTTAATTGGCAAAGCACCGGAACATGTTATTCCGGAGGTTGCGGGTTCAAGTCCCGTTGGTACGATGAAATTTTGGATTGTGTTTAACAATTTACAAAGATATTAAGTGTGTAACACTTCAAAAAAACATAATATTTGATTTACGCAGTGCAACATCTCTCGTCGGATTTGAAAACTGTAATGATTTCTTCCGAATGATTAACTTACGTAATAAGTAGTCATAGATGGCGCCACCAATGCA
Source organism: Cabera pusaria (assembly GCA_954871355.1). Taxonomy (NCBI): domain Eukaryota; kingdom Metazoa; phylum Arthropoda; class Insecta; order Lepidoptera; family Geometridae; genus Cabera; species Cabera pusaria. Next base: position 2,770,412 of record OX940896.1, read on the forward strand.
TAATTGGGTTAACAAATGCAATCCACTAATTTCGTCGTAACGTCACTTCGCACCATGGCTTAATTGGCAAAGCACCGGAACATGTTATTCCGGAGGTTGCGGGTTCAAGTCCCGTTGGTACGATGAAATTTTGGATTGTGTTTAACAATTTACAAAGATATTAAGTGTGTAACACTTCAAAGAAACATAATATTTGATTTACGCAGTGCAACATCTCTCGTCGGATTTGAAAACTGTAATGATTTCTTCCGAATGATTAACTTACGTAATAAGTAGTCATAGATGGCGCCACCAATGCATAATTGGGTTAACAAATGCAATCCACTAATTTCGTCGTAACGTCACTTCGCACCATGGCTTAATTGGCAAAGCACCGGAACATGTTATTCCGGAGGTTGCGGGTTCAAGTCCCGTTGGTACGATGAAATTTTGGATTGTGTTTAACAATTTACTCTCTCTCCTGTTGGTAAGTGATGATGCGATCGAAGATTTAAAAGCTTACTAGGAATGTGTCTCAAAACACACTATGTGAGTATTGTGTATTCAATCTATTTCCATGCTACAATGACACGGAAATAGATACTTGAAAGAAAACAAGACATAATAAAGAAAACCAGAAAAAATTGATCCCATTAAAACTACAAATGAAAGGAATTGTAAAAAATATCGTTTAAAAAACTAAAAATATCCGACTTCTATGCCGCGTTATCAGTACCAATTTTGAGATATTTATCTCCATATCTCTGGAGATAGTAATCAAACCTCGATAAAATGAGCATGGTACAACATTTAGGACATTTCCTTTCCAACAAAAAAATAATTATCAAAATCGGTTCATAAACGACGAAGTTATCTGCGAACAAACATTAAAAAAAAACATATACGGTCGAATTGAGATACCTCCTCATTTTTTTGAAGTCGGTTAAAAACTTATATGAAAACTTCACAGAAGGTAGATAAGTTACTTATATTTTTGTCTCTCTCATTTACTAAAATACAAAATACATATACATTGTAAAGTGCTGAGTGGGCAATGCACTGACCATCTTTATCTATCTAGTGGATGTTGAGTCTCTGACACCAGTTAATTTCATCAGGTCTAAATGTCGAATTTCAGACACTAGTTAATTTGATCTGGTCTAAATGTAAGGTTTCAGACACTAGTTAGTTTAATCTGGTCTAGATGTCAGGATTCAGACACTAGTTAATTTAATCTGGTCTAGATGTCAAGTTTAAGATACTGGTTAATTTAATCTGGTCTAGATGTCGAGTTTCAGACACAAGTAAATTTAATCTGGTCTAGATATCTAGTTTCAGACACCAGTTAATTTAACTGGCACTGTCCTTCAAACTTAAAAATATGATCTAGTTTAAAAGTTTGCAGACAATTCAATAAGAGACATACACGTGGTATAATCCCAGTTCAAAAGTCAAAAGTCAAAGCATTTATTCAGTATATGGACAAATTAAAAATTTGCACTTACACACGTCAAATTACATTAAATAGATCATATTCAATAAAAAATATTATATAACAGAAACATAACTTATCGCTTTGAATTTCCAAAAATAAAACAAAGGTATTGAGCCATTCAGCTTTCATCTAGACTTCGAACGTCACACTTAAAACACATGTTTAATTCCCCTGATTAATGTAGGGTTGCCAACCGTACTATTACGTGCACCCGCAACCCAGTGCATGTTTCAGTACTTCATACAATTTTTATCCAAAATATTGTGAAATAATGAAACATAATACCAGTCCAGTCTAAATTATTGGAACTATAGTCCCAGATGATCTAACTCTTACCTCTTAAACGAGGAATACTAATATCGATGTATTTATTAATAGAAATGTTGAAACGCACCAACATTCGAGGTCAAACGGAAAACTAATATAAAACAAAGTTTACACAGACGGGCCATAGAGTCCCTTCATTTAATCTGAACCAGATGCAGAAGTAGTTAAAATTATCGTTTAACTGTTTCATAGTAAAGTAGTTATCCACCTCAAGCCACCCAAGGAGTGATGGCTTCGAAGCCCGTCTAGTCATCTAATCGTGTTAGGAGTTAGTTGCAAACCGTTTAAAACTTTGAGGGTGTTGTCAGCTATAGTTTCTATCCCTCTACCAAAATAATAGTGTGACAGTTTGCAGTTGCCATGTTGCTTCTCTGGGGACAAACAATCTGTGAAGATACTTAGGCTTTTTGCAGTGATTATAAACTCTTGAGATTATTCGAGACTTTCGCGGCTCATTCAAATTAAAAAATACATTATTTTTCGGTTCAAAAAATGCGTAGCTTATTCTAAATATTATTCCAAAACATAGTGGTACACAGACATACCACAATATAATTTAAATCCATTCAGAAGTTTTTGTTGGATTGAGTAAGAAATTCTTTACATATTATATCTAGAACTCTTTGATTATAAACTCGTCCTAGGACTTAATCAAAATACAAATTCCAATTCTAAAATAACAAAAGACATTTTACACCATGCTCATGAAAATCGTTTTCTCAGTAAAATCTGGTCCACAGTGAAGTTTATATATAAGATTACTTGGAACATTCCAGAAGAAGTGCTCGGACGGAGAGCAGAAAACAAACGAAAATATCCTATGGATCTTTCGAGAAGCGTCACGTTTCAAAGGAACTTGTTCTATTTACTTTCATAAACAAACGCTTTGGAGCTTTTTATGAAGCTTTCGTATGAAGCTTTCGATTTGATGTTTGTAAGTAAAAATAAAACTGGCCAAGAGCTATAAGAGGTAAATAAGAAATCAAGGAATTGGTATTCAAAAGATAATGTCGCCAGCTGTTTGGGTACCCTACCAGCTGCAGACACAGACCTAAAATCCGTTTTTTATTTGTAGATTTTAGAATAGAATCGAAATACTCTTTATTGAATACCAGCAAAGTAAACTTTTAAAACTTTTAAAACTACTTTTAGTTTATGGTATTACACTGGGCGGTCTTATCACTAATAGCGATCTCTGCCAGACAACGTTTTGATGGACAGTATAGTAGTAAGAATGGACTGGTAGTGCAGTGCGCAATACATCAATCTACTTAGAAACAATCGAAAACCCATAATTAAATAAATTAATGTAAACATAGGTATACACATTAATATACATAAATATCAAATACATAAGATTCACATACAGATACTACGTACAATATACATACATATATCTTATAGAAATACATATACATACACATAAAATACATAAGCATTAAGTATACAGTATACATAAACAATGATTAACCTGAATGATAATCATAGTGACAAAGTAAAATAATGTAATTATGAAAGATAGTGATGTTTAACCATATTTTTAAAACTTGCAAGTGATTTAGCTTGTCGTATGTCCAAGGGAAGGGCATTCCATAACCGTGCGGCTTGGACAGTGAACTATTTGCCGTAATACTCAGTGGTATGAGAGGGAATTTTTAGGATTAGGGATTAGAGTATATATTTTTTAAATATCTTATATCGTCTGACCACTTTCTCACCTGTTGGTAAGTGATGATGCGGTCGAAGATGGTAAGCACGCTAGGTCTAGAATGGGAACTGGCTCTCAAGGATAGCTGCCGGAATACATTAGATGTTTGGCGACAGATTTTCTAACTTGAGGGTGGTAGCTGGCCAGGCGGACACTAGATAGTGTCCTACCACCATGCGGGGGTTTTTGGTTTCTTAACGATATTTTTCGTTCACCGAAGGGCCACTGTGAAAGCACACATAAATTTTTCTATAGAAAAATCCATTGGTGCACGGCGATTTGAACTCGGTACCATGGCATCAAAGCAGACCGTTCTCCCGATTACGCCACCGGGCCCTCGTAAATATATAATAAAAGATAGTTGAATAGTCTGTAAGTTTGAGGAGTAGTTTGTATTATAGTTCTAGTTTTGAAAAGGTTTTCAAAATATAAAAATTAATATATATAACTGGATTATTTAAGGTCAAATTTCAAATAAAATATAAAATCAGTATTCAATTAGCTCGTTACATTAATTTTATAAAATATATATTTATATATTTAGTTGAGAATTCCACCCCGCAACGTTTCCGCGGCGGTGAAAAGGTGCCCATAAAGCTCGCAGCGTTGCCAATTATTTTAAATATTGTTGCTATGCATCATAAAAAAGGAGTTAGTTTTTTTTTTTTCAAAAATATTTATTTTTTTTACAGATAACGGGGCCATGCTAGCATTTGGCTACAATTTTACCTGTTGATAAGACGTGACGATAATGGTCTAGAATAGTAAGTAGCACGCTAGGCTTAAAATGACTTAAATGAATATGAAGACCATATAAGTCTCGGTCTTCATATTTATTTTGCAATAACATAAAAAGCAGTTCACATTTCATACAATAAACCATTGTGAGAAGAGAATTTCCCGCTCCATGCTAAGTAAAATGTAAACATTGATCGGAAAAACAAGGCATTGTAACATTACCAGCCAGTAGATAATGAAAAGTCAACAAAGCGGGGTGTGCAAACTCTATCTATGAAGCCTCCGAAACGCCATTGATTTCTGTTAATTCACAAAAGGATACTTCGGGAAAGTTGAGACTTTATTATTTCTTCGAGTTTTGCTCGTTACGCTTTCGATGAAAACCGACCTTAATGCTTCTATACTCAAATGTGACGATGAACAGAAGGACGACTTCCTACAAGATAAACAAATTCAGGGATGATCGTTTCAAAACTAAAAGAACCGACTTCAAACGTCGCGCTAGTCAAAGTAGCCAGCAGCCAGTATGACGTCATCAAAGTATACGAATGCATCGTAATACAAATGTTGACATATTAAAAACCGCTCGACCGATTTCGTTTAAATTTAAATGGTGGTCCCGTTGCCCCTGGGAAGGGTACCCTTTGAAACAAAAAAAAAGAGTGTGTGTACTTATGTCCACGCGTTAGAAGTTATACTTCTGTGGCGATTGAAAAAAAAATTAACTAAAATGCAGTAGTGATTAACGATAAATATTAAAATTAATCAAAAAGATTTTATTTAAATAAAAAAGGTTTTATTAACGTAAAAATATGACGTTAAATATGACATAATACAACTTGAACATAGTCATGCCACCTAGAACTAACTTCACGGTGTAGAATTTAGGTGTCGGTGTGCGCGCGCATCGTACCACCTAGAACTAACTTCACGGTGTTAAATTTAGGTGTCGGTGTGCGCGCGCATCGTAAAAATTCACTATCATCATTTTTCTCTATCGTGCCAAAAGAAGTATAACTTCAAAAACATGGAGAAGAAATTGTGAACCACCTTTTTGGAAGTTGGTTTACAACGAATTCAGTGAAAGAATTCCACTCCTTGGCGGTACGAATTATGTATTTGGATGTTTATATACTGTTTCAACACTGCACTTTCGTCACGAATTCACAAAGTTTACGATAACATTTTGTCAATGGAAGCGTCGAGGGGTGGTTTTGTACGCAATATTTGCGTTTTGTCAAACAATATTGATTTGATTAACGGGACTCCTTCTTTGAAATATATAATAAGACATTGTTACGCAAATGAGACGGGGTCGAGGGTATCATCAACTGTTATTTGGTAAATTATATAATTTGGAAGCAGGAATGAAAGGGAAATGATTGAAGTATGTTGATGGAGTGACTTTTTTGGGGTTCCGTACCTATAATAGGAATGGTAGCTTGTAGAGTTGATAAATAATGTGTTTTTGTTAACAAAGAAATGAGAAGCCAACAAAGTCAGCTTCTGTTAAAAAAGTTCCAAAGATTTTTTAACTTTCTATTGACCTATGAACTTGAAATTTTGTTAAAATGTTTACGTATATTTCACAATAACACCCCTTCTTTTTGCGTCGGGGGTGAAAATGAGAGCATGCTGTGTTTGTCTGTAAGCATAGAAAAGATAATAATACTCTGTAAGCATACGCAGTCCATCCGAAGATATAGCGATAAACTATTCAGCTTTTATCCAGCGCTTTGCGTTTGTCTTTGCTCCAGTCACAAGGCGTACCTACTACGCTACGTTTGTCGCCTCACAATTTTCGTTCGCGACTCCACCGAGCATAGCTCTCTCTTCACGGCTTGCTGAAGGATTTTGATATCTATTGCAAGGGGCTGAATATACATATAAAAAAGAGGTAGTGTTGCACACCTTTTCCCGTCTAACTTACATCTATCAAATGCACGATAAGAAACATAGTTCCAAATAACTAACAAAAGCCATACCATGCAACAAATCTGCAACAAAAACGATTAAATATTATGTTTCTTAAAATGTTACTACAATTTATATTTATGTCTGAAATCTGTAATTATTTAATCCGAGTAATTTACTTCTTAACAGTAATTACAGATGGCAAAACCAAACCAATGCACCTCATTAATAATGAGCATGTTCCCCGAAATTTTGGATTGTAAAAAAGTTTTGTTTTTTGTTTTCTTTTTTTTCTTCCCTCCTAACGATAAACAAACAAATGGTCCGCCTCGTCCTAATACAATATAATGTATGTTCAATTAAAAAGTTGGTCAAAGTTATGGTTAATCCGTTACTATCCGGATATCCAGATAAACAAAGAACGTGTGTAATATTCGAGCATTACAAATGATCTACAAGACGTGTGGGGATTGTTTCGTGTCCGGAAAACAATTTGGTGTATGGTCAGCGGAAACGCGAAAGCTAAACTTTTGGGTCCCCTATTTTTAAATTTATACTTCTTTTGGCGCGATAGAGAAAAATGATGAGAGTGAATTTTTACGACGGGCGCGCACACCGACACCTAATTTTAACATCGTAAAGTTAGTTCAAGGTGGTACGATGTGCGCGCACACCGACACCTAAATTCTACACCGTGAAGTTAGTTCTAGGTGGCATGACTATGTTCAAGTTGTATATGTCATATTTAACGTCATATTTTTAAGTTAATAAAACCTTTTTTATTTAAATAAGACCTTTTTGATTAATTTTAATATTTATCGTTAATCACTACTGCATTTTAGTTACTTTTTTTCCATACGCCACAGAAGTATAACTTCTAACGCGAGTACATAAGTACACACACGTGTTTTTATGCCATTGAACTAGTAATCCGACTTCTATACTAATACTAATCTATACTAATATTATAAAGGGAGAACATTTGTATTTTTGTATGTTTGTAATGAGTAAGCTCAAAAACTACTGAACCGATTTAAAAAATTCTTTCACTAATACATAGAATGGACTTTCGGAATGAAAATAGGCTATATATTATCCCGTTCAAATCAAAGGTACATTTGTGGAGACCTAACTTGCAACCTAAGTCGGCAAAAAAACGGTCGAAAAAACACGTTTCTTACGAACGCTGCTCAATTGAAAATAGATAGAAGAATACTTTCTATGGAAGAGTTGTACAACTTAACAAGACCTACAAAAAAGTCCGCAACAGCATATGCCTATCTCTTAAGGTTGACTCACAGTAACCATTTTAATGTTAAATTTTTTGTTAAAGAATATTACATAACTTCCAAGGCTATTTTCAAGTATATAGTATTAATCCTTATCCAAATAATTACGTTAATTAGCTTGGCCATATATTATAGATTAAAATTGTCCTGTACAGTATATAATTCAAATTAAACTCTAGAAGATATCACAAATTTCACATACACGCATCGCAAAATTAATAAAATATTTGCAGTGAAACCACAGATTAGGTCATAGTTACTACGAAAATATTATTTTAAGCTTAGCTATGCTGTAGATCCCCACCGATCACAATCAATTTGAAGTCAATATAGTATATTAATATGATCTATTGTATAAAATAATATTCCTCTATATATATAATAATATAATAATTTAAACCACCCCGACTGATCTATGTATAATCTTTTCATTAAAAGCATTCCAATGACTCTAAACACGACATTTAAAATCTGAGCTGTAAGTTGGTGAGGATTTGAGTATTCTGTAGAGTCCAGGAGATGTCCCAGCATCAGGTCAATGTTCCATGTTCTTACAATATTGTTGAAGAAGAAGATTTTCGAATTGATCAGACCTATGAAAGTTGATTTCATAGCGCAATTAACTAGAAAAAAGCTCATAGTTTTATAACGATTGAACGAATGTTCATGAATCAAAGCTAAGAACACTCTCGATGAAGATATCAAACAAAAAATAACTATCAATAATAAAAACAAAATCGGTTCATCCGGTTAGGTGCTAAGATGCTACAGACAGACACACAGATACACACGTTAAGCGTATATTACCTCTACTTTTTGCGTCGGGGAAAGCCGTAGGGTTAAGGCGGCAGATATTCTCCTTGGTGGTCGGGTCAGAATCAGGGTAACTATCCTTTACGCCAAAGGGCCGTCCAATATCACTACGTAAGTATTATAAAACAAAGTCCATCACTGCGTCTGTCTGTCTGTTCGCAATAATCTCAATAGCTACTGAACGGATTCTCCTGCGGTTTTCACCAATAGCCAGAGTGTTTATGAGGAAGGTTTAGGTGCATAATTCGTTAAGGTTTTGTGTAAATTGGTTGAAATATGACGATGATTGTTAAATATGTTTATATTTTATATTCGATGCAACAAACTGATGCACATTTTGTAGGCATATACCTATGTTCTACCCGTGCGAAGCCGGGGCGGACTGCTATTATATTATAAATGTGTTTTTTTTTTCGTTTGGTTATTCAATTGCACAAAAACGGTTAAATTAATTTAGGTTCATAGATAGATCACTCGTATACCTAACTTAGGAATCGAGTCGAGTCGGACACGGACGCGTAGGGTGCCTTACCACAAAAAATATAACAAAGTTTGCCGGAAAAATAAATTTCTTTAATAAAATAACCCCCCTTTAATTTTTAATTTAACTAGCGACCCGCCCCGGCATTGCACGGGCAGGGCATATAATGCCCAATTTTTTTTTGTCATTAGCTTGTTTTGTAGGGTATGAATTAACATATTTAACAACCATTGTCATATCATTATCATCGTATCATTCACTACTCTGCCTATTGGTGAAAATCACAAGAAAATCCGTACAGTAGTTTTTCAGTTTCTCACGAACAGACAGATAGATAGAATGTTATAGCAGGACTCCCGGTATTGTATATGTATTATTTTAGAACGCGTATCTTCTGACCGTTAACCTAAATACCCACAGCATTCCACCTAAGCCTATTCCAGCATTGCTCGGATAGTTTCATCAGTGTACCGATGGCGTGGCGTGATGGAGGTCAGCGGGACGGCGACGGGACGTGTCACGCTGGCATATTGTGACAAGCGTGACGGGAATACGGTCGGGACATATGGCTTAATGTGTGTAAATATGATGCAATTTTATAAATGGTTTCCGGTTTCAACACACCCTGGAGTATGTGAATAGCTGGAATATGCGTGTTGTTTAATCATTTATATTGTTATGCCTGACCTTGATGTTCCATGTAGTGACCTATTTATTAACCGACTTAAAAAAAAGGAGGAGGTTTCTCAATTCGACCGTATATATATATATATATATATATATATATATATATATATATATATATTTTTTTTTTTTTTTTAACGATATTATAAGAGTTACATTTTAGCTGACAGTTTTTGAAGTGACCTCTTTTTTAGGCGCGTTGAGCTCTTTTTTGTGTGAACAAAAATCATGGAACTCGCGACATCGTCACCGAACGCTTTCCATGAGCTATATGTATACTGTGTATATATGTGTACTTTTTGGGTGAACAAAAAGCGTGAAACTCGCGTCATAGTCACCGCACACTTCCTATGAGCTACAATTATATATACTGTGTATCTCGACGATACAATTCACAAGTTATTTAGTTTTCACTTCTATCGGCAGTCCCCAAAGACCCCGCATGCTTTTTAGGGTTTCGTAGTCCTGACAAGGAACCCTTATAGTTTCGTCATGTCCGTCTGTCTGTCCGAGGTTTTGCTAAGAGACCGTTAATACTAGAAAGCTGCAATTTTATAGGGCTATGTTTATAAATTACGCCGACAAAGTGGTGAAATAAAATTTTGAAAAAAATTTTTTTTTAGTGTAGCTCCCCATTATGAGAAGTGGGGATGAATTTTTTTTTCATCGTCTACCCTATCGGGTGGGGTATCGTTGAATAGGTATTTTAAAATGACTTAAGGGTTGCTAATACAATTTTTCGATTAATTGCTCTGAAATATTAAACTATAAAGTACAAATTTTTGTTCCAGTAGGCCCCCCCCCCCCTCTAAAAGCTAAACTGCTGGCTTGAAAAATCTGGAAAAATTCGTGATAATAGTGCATTTCATGAACTTTAAAGGAAAGCTATAGCGGTTAAGATAACTTTATTAGTTTAGCAGTAATAGTCCTTGAACTTGGGTGTTGGATAATTTTGTACCAAATACAAAATTCTTAGAATAAAACCTTTAAAGTGACAAAGACAAAGTTCCTAGTTGCTTGTTTATAACGGGTAAAGATTTGCATTGACTAACGGGCTATTACGGAACCCTACACTGCGCGTGGCCCGACACGCACTTGGCCGGTTATTTCTGTATAGGACAGGCAATCGCTTTCTAACCAATATTTGCATAATGAACGCGATTGCAATTGTATATGATTTCTGAAAGCGCTACATCACTACTTATTATAAAACAAAGTCCCACGCCACGCCTGTCTGTATGTTCATGATAATCTCAAAAACTACTGAATGGATTTTCATGCGGTTTTCATTTATCAACAAAGTGATTCCCAAGAAGGGTATAAGCGTATAATTTGTTACGGCTTTGTGTAAATTGGTTAAAATATGACGATGGTTGATGAATAAAGGCTAGCCGTCTGGAAGCTTTTGTGGTGGTGTAGCTATTAAAACTACACTTCCACTTAACTCACAGTTTATTCAGTCAATACAGAGTTTGTATAGTTCAATCACACGCGAATCGAAGGGTAAGAACGATAGGTAGGTACAGTACGGATGATCGTAGTAATTAAAGCAAAGGGAATGGAGAAATTCGGAAATGCCGAGATATGAGCGCGCGCGATACGAAATGGCACAGGTCTAGTGTGTATGCGGTTTATCGAGCACTGCGCGGGCGCCGGTCAACTGACTGCAGGTTCCCGTCTCACCCCCGCGCGCCGCGGGCTCCTGTACGAGAGCTTGAATAGGGATATATGTAGCGGTTAGTGTTGTGCCGCCACACCACCCCCCTTGGAGTTTGAAAAACCTGCGGAAAAATAGTTAGGAAATCTGACTATGCGTCCCGACCTTGTGGTTTTTACAGGACGTTGACCATCAGGGTTTTCTATCACCGACTTCGGTGCGTCTTCAGGCGAGTCGGTTAACATATAGGCAGGCTTTACGCGATCTATGGAGACTGTCACTGGTCCTCTGTCTAATTCCACAGTGACTGTCTTATTTGTTCTGTCTAGAACTAAATATGGTCCTGAATATGGAGGCTCTAACGATCCCTGAAGTGCGCCTTTCCTTAAGAAAATGTGCTTGCACGTCTTGAGGTCCTCGTGAACGAATACAGAGGCTGGGGAATGTCGTGATGCTTGTTGCGGTCTCAGAAGAGACATATTGTGTCTAAGCTGTGAGACAAAGTCTGAAGGTTTCAACTGATAGGTAGTAGTTTCTTGAAGGAACTCACCCGGTATTCGCAAGCGCTCACCATATACCATCTCAGCTACAGAGCATTGCAGGTCAGCTTTCCAGGCAGATCGCATGCCGAGCAAAACCACAGGTAAGACGTCTGTCCAACGCTGCTTGCCCTGAGCCATTATTGCAGCCTTCAGTGTACGGTGAAACCGTTCGACCATCCCGTTAGCTGCCGGGTGGTATGCAGTTGTGTGGCGCAGCTGGACTCCGCAGAGGTCTGTAAGGGTTTTGAAAAGGTGAGATGTGAACTGGCGTCCCCTGTCTGTCGTCAAAGTCTGCGGACAGCCGAAACGTGATATCCACATATCGTAAAATGCCTTCGCCACTGTTTCAGCTGTAATTTCTTGCAGTGGCTGTACTTCTGGCCAACGCGTGTACCTATCAATAGCTGTAAGACAGTACTTAAAATCGCGAGATGGTGGCATTGGACCGATCAAATCGATGTGCACGTGACTGAATCTCGACTGCGGCAACTCAAAACTGCCTAGTGGTGCTGAAGTGTGACGGTGCACTTTCGACTTCTGGCAAGCTTCACAGGTTTTAACCCAAGCACGGCAATCCTTCCGAGCCGAGGGCCAAATAAATCTGTCTGTTACCATCTTGGTCGTTGTCTTTGCTCCAGGATGACTCATAGAATGAACTGAGTGGAAGATCTGTCGACGCAGCTCCTTCGTAACAAAAGGACGGGGCCTCGGCAGAGAGACATCACAGTATAAAGTGAGATTCGTACCTGGTACAGGTATTCGTTCCAGCTTCAATGAGGTCGAATGATTGGAGAGCAGTTCCTGGAGTTCAGTATCCTGTCCCTGAGAACGAGCTAGCTGTTCTGAGGTCGGCGGTGATGTTACAGCTTCAATACGCGTTAATGTGTCTGCAGGGATATTGTCCTTTCCTGAAATGTGTCTTATGTCTGTGGTAAATTGAGACACAAAGTCAAGGTGGTTAAACTGCCTTGGTGAACACTTCTGCTTGTTCTGCTGGAATGCGTAAGTGATCGGTTTGTGATCCGTGTATATAACAAAGTGTCTACCTTCAATCATATAGCGGAAATGTTTGACGCTTTCATATATTGCAAGCAGTTCTCGATCGTAGGCACTGTAAAGCTGCTGAGACTTGTTCAGCTTCTTTGAGTAAAAAGCGAGCGGCTGCCATTCTCCTTCTACCAACTGCTGGAGCACCGCACCCAAGGCTAAATTAGAAGCATCTGTCACAAGAGCTAGCGGTGCGTTCATGACAGGGTGTGCAAGCAGGGTGCATCTGACAATACTTGCCTTACAGTTGTTGAAAGCGGCGAGAAGTTCAGGTGTCCAGGTCAGTGGCTGTGTACCCTTTACTTTAGGACCTGACAGCATTTCATGCAGTGGTGCTTGGTCGACGGCGGCGTGCGGAATAAAACGCCGGTAAAAATTAAGCATGCCTAAAAATCTGCGCAAGCCGTTTACTGTCTTCGGTGGTGGAAACTCTTTTATGGCTTTAACCTTGTCTTCCAGAGGTTGCGTGCCATGCTGAGAAATGTGAAAACCAAGGAAATTAAGCTCACCCATGCCGAATTCACACTTTCCCTCATTGATGCGAAGTCCGTAGTCTCGAAGACGCTTGAAAACAATTTCCAGGTGTTCCAGGTGTTGGATCTTACTTCTGGAATAGATCAAAATGTCATCTATATAAGGGAAACAGCAGTAATCTAGGCCTCTTAACACTTCGTCGAGAAACCGCTGGAACGTCTGTGCAGCATTGCGCAAACCGAATGACATAAATGGAAATTCCACCAGGCCAAAAGGTGTAGTTATCGCCGTCTTGGATATGTCCTCTGGAAATACGGGAATTTGGTGATACGCGTTTTCCAGGTCTATTTTCGAGTATACCGTACAACCTGCTAGCCTATGTGCATAGTCTTCTACGTACCTAATAGGGTACCTGTCAGGTATTGTGCGTGCGTTGAGAGCACGGTAGTCTCCGCAGGGTCTCCAGCTGTTTTTCTTTGGAGCCAGGTGTAGTGCTGATGCCCATGGTGAGTCTGACGGTCGCGCAGTACCATCTTGAATCATGTTCTCGATCTGCTCCTTGGCTATCTTGAGACGATCTGGAGCTAAGCGTCGTGGTCTGCAAAATACTGGGGGTCCAGGTGTTGTATTTATGTAGTGTACAGTCGAGTGTTTGACTTCACGGAAAACTCCAGAAGGCTTGGTCAATTCAGGGTATCGAGACAATAATGAGTGAAACTCAGTGGTACCTGATATCGCTTTGATGCTGGTTTGTGTGCAGGTCCTCAAGGTTCCAGGTGTAACCAATGTAGTTACGGTATCCATCAGGCGTCTGTTCTTGCAGTCTACCAATAACCCGTAATGCGCGATGAAATCAGCCCCGATGATTGGCTTATCAACGTTTGCCACCACGAAGTTCCATACGAAGTCTCGTCTCAAACCTAAGTCTAGGTGTAAAGTCATAGTACCGTAGGTATTGATGACGCTTCCGTTTGCAGCGGTAAGACTGTAGTCCGTGGGCTGTCTTGACTGGCGCAGAAATCGACGCGGCAGCACACAGAGATCTGAACCGGTATCTATCAAATATTGTACCTTCGTTTTCCGCTCGGTGATGAAAAGGCGACTGGTAGCACCTTGACAGTCGTCTGTCGCCTCTACGAACTGCCGTTGTGGTTTCCCGACTTGTAAGAACAAGGAGATGTGCACTTCTTCGCTTTGTCCCCGAAAATGTTGTGGTACCAACATACACCTGGTGTTCTACTGCGGCTGCGGCCTCTCGATTGGTTCCTACCTCGAGACGATGAGCGGCCGCGAGAATTTATGTTGAGTTCCGAAATTTGGTGTTTCAGCTCCGTCTGTATGCGTGACGTAATCATATCGTCGATCCGTTTCAATAAACCGTCAAAATTACTAGGTGAAACGGCGGCGGAGGTACTTGTACTCGCTACCTGTTGTTGTAACGGTGAAGGCGCAACCTCACAAATTTTATCTGCCAGCTCGGCGACATCTTCTAGGCTGCCCGAAGTTTGCGACACAATAATCGCCTGAACATGATGCGGTAATCGACTCGACCACAAACTGCGCAAAAATTCGTCAGTTATTCCGTCTGCCGCTAGTGTTTTTAAATGACGTAAAAACTGTGACGGTTTTCTATCGCCCAACTCTTCATCAGAAAGTAACTGAGTGATTTGATGTTGACGTGAAACAGATAATCGCTTCGTCAGCTCTTGTTTCAACTTTTCATATTTGTTAATCGCCGGCGGATTCCGCACTACGTCTTTTATTTCACGTATATACTTCTGATCGAGCTGTGAAATAACGTGATAAAATTTCGTGGTATCTTCTCTAACGCCCGAAATTTGAAATTGCGCCTCCGCTTGAGCGAACCAAACCTCTGGGTCTTCTGGCCAAAATGGTGGCAAGCGCACGGCAACTCTGTTTACATCGGCACTAGTCGCTGTATCTCCAAGCTTCCCATCGACGTTGACGTCACTATTAACTGCGTGTTCGTTTGGCATGTTTAAATCGGCGGTCACCAATGTGGTGGTGTAGCTATTAAAACTACACTTCCACTTAACTCACAGTTTATTCAGTCAATACAGAGTTTGTATAGTTCAATCACACGCGAATCGAAGGGTAAGAACGATAGGTAGGTACAGTACGGATGATCGTAGTAATTAAAGCAAAGGGAATGGAGAAATTCGGAAATGCCGAGATATGAGCGCGCGCGATACGAAATGGCACAGGTCTAGTGTGTATGCGGTTTATCGAGCACTGCGCGGGCGCCGGTCAACTGACTGCAGGTTCCCGTCTCACCCCCGCGCGCCGCGGGCTCCTGTACGAGAGCTTGAATAGGGATATATGTAGCGGTTAGTGTTGTGCCGCCACACTTTCATCGAAAACGCTACCTAATCCGTTTTAGATATATACACAATATAATACACATTTCAACCTTATGGAGTCGGGGCTGATCGCTTGTGAATAATATGAATAATAAAACAATATAACGATGATTATGATGACCGTTATAACCAAAACTCTGTAACAATAATTAAAAAATTAAAAAATAACTTCCTCATCTCATTATCACAAAAAAACTGCCAACTGTTCTTCTTTATCAAAATACTTCTCAGAGAAATTACAAAGCTACAGCAACAAGTAAACGCACCTCCATTACATTACGGCCAAAAGAAAGTCGGACTCGCTTTCGTAGGGTTCCGTACCACTGTACAGTATCGGTCAAAATTGGAGAAGCAGTTTCAAAAAGCAATAACATGACAGCAAAATATGCACATACGACCTTTTTCTATAAGACGTTTCGAAAGTAACATAATAAAAGAGAAAGATAGAAGAGATAGAAAGACCCATATATCGCACTCTCTCATTATGAATCCATTAGAAAGAGCGCATGTACTAATTGTAGAATAGCTAGACCAGTTTTGCTTCTTTTATCAGTTTTACAAATAATGTGGGTAGATTTGAAACAAAATGTATTGATGGCATACATGTATGAAGATAACATTGTCGGTTGGTGAACTTTGGTGGTGGTTGAAGTTTGGTTAATAAATAACTTAAAAAATAAACTTAATAAGCAAATACAATGCAAAAGACGTAATTATATCGAAGTTTCGCCTAACTTGCTACCTAAAATTAGCTTACCACCAACAAGGAGAAAATCTGCCGCCATAACCTTACGGTGTTTCGACAGCACAGCCCTTGAGAGGCAGACCATTCTAGGCCTAGCGGGCTCACCATCTTCACATCACATCATCGCTTACCACCAGGCGAGATAGTAGTTAAACGCTTGACTATCAGATATTAAAAAAAAAAGAATTAATATTGATTATTTTTCCATAGCAAGCATTAAAGACAGCGAATATTGAGGCATTGCATAGAAATTTACTAAATAAATTATATTATCTCAAATGTATAGTGAAAGCGGCATAAGTGTAAGTTATTGCTGAGTGATAAGTATTGAGAAATCCTAGTTGTGAAAGTAAATTGTTAATAAAGTGTGTTAATAAGATTTGGTGTTTTCAGACGGATTTTATTCGCAATTATGGAATGTTGGCCGCGCACCCCATGGGCATATTATTATTTTCTATGCCATGGGGTTTAATAATGCAAAGATGAGCGCGAGACGAGTTATGATTAAAAACGATTAAGCTTTAATCCTCTTTTCCTATAGAAAATGAATAATTAAACTTATAACCTTAAATAATCAATAGGTAAGAGCAATTCTTAGATGCAACGAAATGAGTGTTATTTTGTCAAAGAATAAAATTGTCAACGAAGATGGTTTCAATTTAATATAATATCAAATAAAAATAGTAGTTTATGATATTTCGATATGTCGTAAATCAGTTTATTTAAAAACATTGTTGCTGTGTATTCATTTCCTCAAAAACTTAAGATAACATCACCGTGCTATTTATTTTATTTCACATATAACATAGATCACCAATTTACCTGTAGTAGCGAAGTTTGTTTAAACAGATATAAAATAATACAAGCTATTAATAATTGTTTTTTATTTTAAATATTTTATAGACTAGCGTTTGACCACTATCTCACTTGTTGGTAAGCGATGTTGCCGTCGAAGATGGTAAGCACGCTTTGCCTAGAATGGGAACTGGCCCTCAAGGATAGCTGCCGGAACACATTAGATGTTTGACGACAGATTTTCTAACTTGAGGGTGGTAGCTGGCCAGGCGGACACTAGATAGTGTCCTACCACCATGCGGGGGTTGTTGGTTTCTTAACGATGTTTTCAAACCATAAAAAAACTTCAAAAGCGTACGTATATTTTTCGATAGAAAATCCATTGTTGCGCGGCGGTTTGAACTCGGTACCTCTGGCATCAAAGTTCAACCAAACGCTCTCGCGATTACGCCACCGGGCCCTCAAAATTATAACAAAATCATGCAATGCATGGAGATTCGAACTCGGGCCTCATGTTTCCTTATCAGTTCATATTACCACTCGACCAATCTGCCAGTTATGACTCATTCGAATTTAAGCATCCGTTACTTGTTGCCTAGCTTTCTCAACGTTATGTTAACTCAACAAAAAGAAAACTAGTATACAGTGGAATATTGTTATCTGTACCAAATGTATCTGACGCTACGTTTCACCTTTTTATTCGTCTGTGGTCTGGGTAAGCATGCCATCTATGCCGTACTTACGTGTTATTGTTTGCGTTGGAACATTCGACAGAAATATCGTGCAGGCTACTATGAACATTGAGGTGCTACTGGACTATTGTCCCTCGATAGTACATTTTTTTAATAGATCGAGCGAAAAATGCTGAAGAAATATTACTTGCAATTTTTGCCACGACAAAATGACTTTGCACAAACAAACACAATGAAAAACGTTTTTGTTTGTCGTTTATACGTCAAAGTTATATTTGCAGGTTTTGAAAATGTACTATTTCTCAATTATGTCTCAACCAATTTTTTGTTGAAATTTTTGTTGTTGTTGATGGGTGGGGGGAGGGAAGGGGGGGCGGCAGATTTAGAAACCTCGATGTCACTTTTTAACACCTATCCATAGACACCCCGCACGTATCGGTGTGATGAAGAAAACTATTTTCTTTAGTTTCAGTTCCATGCATGGGGCCCTCCTTTAATCTTTTATTTTTTTATTTTTAGTTTTTAAATTATCACGAGTTACTTTTATATTTAGTTTTTATACTAACTGGTTTTCACTTGCATTTAATTTTCGGATAATGCTTCGACCGCTTTCGAATCAATGATGAAAAAGAAAAATCCCAAAGCGGTTTACAGAATACATTTACCTACCAAGTTTCAACTGTGTAGTCCTAATATTTTCAAAATAGAGTAGCTGTGAAATACTGAAGGACAGACACAAAGACATGACGAATCTATAAGGGTTCTGTTTTTGCCATTACTGAACCCTAAAAACGACTTCTTTACGTCTAACAATTTAATAGCAATTTAAAAGCAAGTAATTGCTAAACCTATTACACAGTAGGCATTAATGTCAGACAAGAAAAACAGATTCTTTTACATGAAAGCGGATTGTTCCCCACTGAGGGTTAAACCCCGTTCTCGTTATAGCAAACACTTATTAACAAAACCTCAACCAATTTTGTAAGCCTCTGGAAAAATGCGAGCGCTTAGCGCAGGCGACGCGGTTCTATTTTATTACTGATACAAAGAGAGATAGAGAGAGAGAGAGAGACGCAAACAATTTAAGCTTCAATTTATTAGAATATTATTCATTTTTATTTATTAGCTTTTTTTAGAATCAAGAACGTAAAGCTGAGTTCTAAAACTTGATTAGAAACAGCAATTATTTCTTTAAAAGATAAAAAACCTTGGATGTATCTGAAAATGGGTTGTTTATATAATTCAGATATTGTAACGTATAATGCTAACATTTAGTTTTTACAAGGCAGTATATTCATGTTTATTTTGTGAAAAGTTACAAAGTATTACAAAAGCTCAAAATATAAAAAACTGTTATAAACTTACATACAATACACCAAGAATTTAGTGGCCTATGTTCATCTCCAATTTATAAAGTATCTCCTTGTTAAATTTAAGTAAGATCGGATCGTCCGTTTAGGCGCGATTAGGTAACAAACAGACAGAGTGACAGAGTTACAAACGTTTTTATAGTATTAGTATGGATTGCTATATACAAACTTATTAACTAATGTTTAAAAGAGGAAAGATTTGATATTGTTTTGTTGTTTGTTTGCTTGTTTATTGCGGTTTAAATCAAACATTACTGGATCGATTTAAAAAAAAGAAAAAGAGTGTGTGTACTTATGTACACGCGTTAGAAGTTATACTTCTGAAATGCAATAGTGATTAACGATAAATATTAAAATTAATCAAAAAGATTTTATTTAAATAAAAAAGCTTTTATTAACGTAAAAATATGACTTTAAATATGACATATACAACTTGAACATAGTCATGCCACCTATAACTAACTTCACGGTGTAGAATTTAGGTGTCGGTGTGCGCGCGCATCGTACCACCTAGAACTAACTTCACGGTGTTAAATTTAGGTGTCGGTGTGCGCGCGCATCGTAAAAATTCACTCTCATCATTTTTCTCTATCCCGCCAAAAGAAGTATAACTTCAAAAAAATTTTCATTAATAGAAAACCACATTATCAGCAAGTAACATAAGTCATATTTTATCCCCGTATTCTCACGGGGACGGTACCTAACAATGCGGGTGAAACCGCGAGGTGCTACTACAATATAATATGTCAAGATTTTTAAGCGCTAGATGTGAACATTTTAATCCGGAGCTCCTTAACTACAAGCAGATTTATAAAATCCACTTTTATTTCAACTATCTGGTACAAATACTCGTAACTTTTATAATGCGCATCGTGCTGCCTGACTACGGTATGTTTTGCCAATCTTTTCACCAAATAATTAGCTTATTGAGACCTATAATCTTCGAGCATTTACCAATGGAGATGTTAAAGTTGTACTCCGCAAACATTTTTTTCTGCCGATACTTACGGGGGACGAGGTAAACACGCATTGCACACACACAAATCACTTACTATAGCGATCCCGCACACTAGCTTGAAACACGCACACAGTATTAAAAATACAGCGTAGTTACGCACGCTCATATGGCCAAAAATGGCTATATGGCCAGCAGAGGGGTACGCCTTGCGTTAACATCTCCATTGGTAAAGGCTCGAAGCCTTTAACGGATATTAGGGTAA
Source organism: Cabera pusaria (assembly GCA_954871355.1). Classification (NCBI taxonomy): domain Eukaryota; kingdom Metazoa; phylum Arthropoda; class Insecta; order Lepidoptera; family Geometridae; genus Cabera; species Cabera pusaria. Next base: position 2,790,763 of record OX940896.1, read on the forward strand.
TATGTATAAAACTAGGATATAAGCCGAAAAATAAACTTTCTGTAAAATGAGCTATTATTACACTACACTAATTTCGTCGTAACGTTACTTCGCACCATGGCTTAATTGGCAAAGCACCGGAACATGTCATTCCGGAGGTTGCGGGTTCAAGTCCCGTTGGTACGATGAAATTTTGGATTGTGTTTAACAATTTACAAAAATATTAAGTGTGTAACACTTCAAAGAAACATAATATTTGATTTACGCAGTGCAACATCTCTCGTCGGATTTGAAAACTGTAATGATTTCGTCCGAATGAATAACTTACGTAATAAGTAGTCATAGATGGCGCCACCAATGCATAATTGGGTTAACAAATGCAATCCACTAATTTCGTCGTAACGTTACTTCACACCATGGCTTAATTGGCAAAGCACCGGAACGTGTCATTTCGGAGGTTGCGGGTTCAAGTCCCGTTGGTACGATGAAATTTTGGATTGTGTTTAACAATTTACAAAAATATTAAGTGTGTAACACTTCAAAAGAAACATAATATTAGATATTTTTAGGTTTTAATTTTGGCAAAATTTTAAGTTACACTCATTTTTTCTTAGCGGCTGATGAGAGGTCGATGCACTTTAGTACCAATATATATGGCACGGACTATAGTTATGTGCAAAACACGTTGCTAGTTAGCTTTTTTATAAAAAAGAAAAAAAAACTGTTTTTTGTCGACTGCTTTTAGGTATACTGTTTGATGGTACTTTATAATGATGATATTTTTATTGGCAATAGTCTTTAGGCTGATTGATCGAAAACTGCAAAAACCTACGACAGAAGCATCCAATCTATCAATGAGAAGCTGTATAAGTCTTATTAATAAAACAAACACACAAAAGCTAAATTATCCAACAGCAGAAACAGAGACTTCAATACGAGCTTGCTAAAATTAAATGTGAAATCTAAGCACATTGCGCTAAAATTAATTTAAGAGCTCAAGACTACTCACACACAAAGGCGAGAGCACTCACCCGCTCACCCACTCATCCACTCACCCAGTGCCTCGGGCGCTCATTTCACGACTTTCATGTGCTAACAGGTATTATCTTACGTCACGACTTACTTATGACTCCATTTTGTTTTGTTCACTAAGTAATTAGTCTTTTTAGGGTTCCGTACCCAAAGGGTAAAACGGGACCCTATTACTAAGACTCCGCTGTCAGTGTGTCTGTCCGTCTGTCACCATTCTGAATCTCATGAACCGTGATAGTTAGACAGTTGAAATGTTAACAGATGACGTATTTCCGCTGTCGCTATTACAACAAATACTAAAAACAGAATCAAGTTATAAATAAAAGGGGATCCCCATACAAGAAACTTGTTTTTTCGGTATTTTTCTTTTCACTATAACGCCATCTTTAAACTTTAACACACGTGTTAACATTTACTTAGATGGTGTTAGACGTTTGTTAGATATTCGTTAGATGGCGTTATAGTAAATAAGCACGCGGCTCACAACTCTGTTTTATTAAATGTTTAGTATTGTACTGCGGTACGAAACTGCGAGTGTGACTCGAACTTGGCCAGTTTTTTTATGATACAAACAAGCAAACGGCCTAAATGATGGTAAGCAGTGACCGTCGCCTATAAACACCTGCAAGACTAGGGGTTTCACTCATGCGTTGATGAACTGTCAAGATTTTTTTAACGACTCTTTTAAAGGACCTAGTATGTTGTAGCTCTGGGGAAACCAGCTGGAGCCTTATTCAGTATGACCATTTTAAAGTCTTACCGTGCCGTGTTACGTTATCTCCGCTGTATTCTCTATGCCAATTAAAACGCGGTAGGGTAAGGTTATGAGCGCGTTTTGAGCTGTCAAAATATCGTGACATATGAGGACGTGTAACGCGCGCGTTTTGTATAATTAACCTATCGTGGGGCATACAGAATACAATTTTTCAATAACGTAACGTGGCGTGTTAAGGAACGTGTTATCTCATTGGTCATACTGAATAAGGCCCCTGACGGCTGCTCGTTCCACATTTTACAGGTGTATAGGATGAGGCTTAAAATGATTCGAAAACGGTTGCGATGTTAGTTATCATTACAAGCTTGTTTGAATAGAGAGAGATGCCATCATCAAAAAAAAACTGTCGTTTTTTTGGTTTCATCTAGTTTAGAATAGCTTAGAATACGTAAGAAGGATTTTTACGATAACGAAAGTTTCAGTACGATAGAATAACTATTCCATAGACTTATTGAAAGATCGATTTCAGTCTATGCAATACATAACACGTACATAATTTGACTCAACACAATTGTTATTTTAAACTCAATCCCGAAATTTGCTTCTGAATAAGAGACTAGCAAATTTTTGACACAGGAATATTAGAATCAGATGTCTCGAACTAGGTTTAGAATATTGATTGCTATTATCACAAGTATCGAAAAGAAGGGGATATCAGCTATATCTCTGCATTTGATCAATATAGATGGTCTACCAAGATCTAAAACATTATTAAAGCAATTGGGGTATATTTAAACAATGGACCTGTAAAACCAGATCTAAGAAAACTATAACATTCTTAAAGAAGTTACAAACAACAATTTCTCATTAGAAGTAAACTATAACATTCTTAAAGAAGTTACAAACAACAATTTCTCATTAGCAGTACCATCAAAGTTCTCAATAAGCAGTAACAAGCAAAGTGCAGTTATTGATGGCTGCGCAGAGTAATGGTCGGAGTTGTGGCAACCCTACTCACTGATTTGTGGACGTTATAACTCATAGGTAGACAGGGTTGGCGCGAGATATTAGATTTAAGAAATTAGATATTTTTGTGCGTTTTATTAGATAACTAACGGCACATTAGCGTAAGGGATAGATAGATTGAATTCTAAGCGTAAGGTCGCCGGTTCTAATCTTAGCACGAGTGTTTGTCCACAAGTTGACCACGTGTTGACTTGCTACCAAAAAGTAGCTAACCACAACCAAGGAGAAAATTTGCCGCCATAACCTTACGGTGTTCCGGACTCACACAGCCCTGCAGAGTCCAACCATTCTAGACCTATCGTGCTCACCACTTTCGGCCACTAGGCGAGATAGTGGTCACACGCTAGCCTATATTAGATACATACAGAAAAACGTGTTGTGATTAAAAAATAAACTGGCCAAGTGCAAGACAGACTCGCACTCGTAGGGTTCCGTACCACACTACAGTATTTTATAAGATCGAGCAAAAAATAACACTATCATTTCGCCAGCAAAAAATAATAATTATAAACATTTTATTTCTTATATTATAACGCCGTCTAACGTCTAACAAAGGTGTTAGGGATCGACATTTCAATATAACGCCATCGATGGGACGTTTACCTAACTAAGCGTTCATAGATGGCGTGAAAACCCTCTATTATATTTAACTTTATTCTATTTTTAGTATTTGTTGTTATAGTGGCAACAGAAATACATAATCTGTGAAAATTTCAACTGTCTAACTATCACGGTTCATGAGATACAGCCTGGTGACAGACGGACAGCGGAGTCTTAGTAATAGGGTCCCGTTTTACCCTTTGGGTACGGAACCCTAAAAAAAAACAAAAATCATATCTAAAACATCGTGATACTTAGGACTTCGGGTCTACCGAGGAAAACTTGCGCTTGACCCCCCCAAGACCCCTAATAAGTTTGTCGGTCCAACCACCAAACACCTTGTATTGTAAGAAGTGAGCAATCTTAAGCAACTAGAACCCGACGGTTTTAGTTTTTTTCTGAAATATGGCGTTTCGTTAAAAGTTCGTGAAAGTTTTAAAACTATTTTGCATTGATGTACCACTAGATAACGTGCTGAGAAAGATAGATAGAGAGAGAGAGAGATGCTGTCGTAGTACATCAGTGATATTTTGAAATATTTTCCAATATCTGATGTAATGATAATAGCAGTCGACAATAGTTTCGGCCTCATTCGGAAGCCTTCTTCAGGATCTAGAGTGCGGGGCGCTCGCTGACGCGTCCTGCCTTGCAGAGCGAACAATTGTCGCTATATCCTACCTTATTATCACGGTAATAATAATAATGTATTAATATTGCTGTGGTTATGTCGACATCGCGTAAGTCACGTTAAATTCCCGTTTTAAAATCAATAATCTCACATGTATTTTTAGCACGCTTGTCTCCTCTGACAGGTCCCACACAGGATTGTTATGCAGATATTAACAAACTTCATTACTGTTCTGGGAAAGCGCTCGGCGAACACTTTATAGCTGCAAAAACTTGTTTTTCCTTACAGGTCATGTATACCCAAAGTATATATCACAGTATATGTACGTATATACATTATGATGATCATTTGAAGGTAGAGAATACGGGTAGAGAAGATGCCTGTGACGTAGACAAACATTTTGATTTTCAGATTGCAGCGCCGCCCGAATTCTGCGTGAGTGAATGATATGTCGTTCATCTAACATAATTATATTATGACATCTTGTCTACTACTTAAATATTCCCTTCTCTTGCCATAAACCATAGATCACATTTTGCATTTATATCCAGCATTCGTATGTATATATTTATTTTTTCTATATATCTATATATCGTCGATGATACTGCAATACCGCGTAACTAACATTAGCCGATACCGCGTAAGTACAAAAGTAGCAAATTTGAAATTTCGCAGTCATAGACAAACCGTGCTGATTGGTTCCGAATGCATTCGACAGCCAAATAAGTATCCAATCAGAAAGTGACAAAATCATAACAAGTCGATTCCGCGAGAGCGCGTCTCCGAAAGTTTTATCTCTAAATACCGCGTAAGTACGCAGTTGCAATTAGAAAAGTGTTCGAATTATTGTTGCTGTTGGAAAAAAAAATATTTTTGTGTCCAAAGTGTATTATTAAACGGTAAGTAAGTTATTATTGTTATTTGATTGTTTATTGTACGTATAGCTTAACAAAGCATAATTTTTAATAAATTACATGGTTTATAAAGTAAAAAGATTATTTACTAATTTTGCCAGCAGTTACGCGGTTTCAGATCTTTATTTTTTTTTGCCTTTTTCCGTAGTTTCGCGGTTTTGTCATTTAAATCTCAAACGGTTTTAAAGCAACAGAATGCTAAGAATAACCAATAACTTGGATAATTAATATCAACCTAAAATTCTTATTTTTTATGTATGTAGGTAAATTAATAATATTGTGTGAACCAAAAAATACACTTTAATGTAATTTTACTATTTATTATAAATGAGTAAGTTGTGAGAATGGATGGTTGAATGCAGGTGTGTTTGTCTTTCACGCTAAAACTACTCAACAGATTTAGATGAAATTTGGCACACTGAAAGCTTAAAGCCTACACAGTACTTTTTACAAGCGTTGTTCGTCTATTCCATCCAAACATAGTTTATTTACTTCATGTTAAGCCATTAAAAAAAATGTGTGTGTGTGTGTGTGTGTGTGTGTGTATGTGAGTGTGTGTGTATGTGAGTGTGTGTGTATGTGAGTGTGTGTGTATGTGAGTGTGTGTGTGTGTGTGAGTGTGTGTGAAAGAGAGAGTGCGCGCGTTCGTGCTTGTGTCTGTGCCTGTGTGTGTATTAATGTTGCGACTTGCTTAACTTGCGACCAATAGAACAAGTTGTAGATACAATTCATAATAAAATGTCACATGCAGCACTAAAACTTCCTGAAAAAATCTCTGAACAATCTAAACTGTGCCAACGGATATCGGTACTGGTATGGCTTATTTTAATACTTTGAGAACTGATACTGAAGCCGTTCAACCTATCCCCTTGATAACGATCATCTCGAATGTTAGAGTAGATTTAAATTTTTCATCCGATGATTCTGTTCGTGACCCAAATTACGTTTCACTTACTTGATAACTTACAATCAATCAAATTGCGCGATAATATTGACTGGTTTCCTGAGAGAGACACGGAGGCAAATGTTGCTAGAGAATCTAGAAGTAGAAATAAAAAAGCATACGTGGAAGAAAGAAGTCAATATAAAAAGCAGGATGCTCGGAAAACAGTACACCGGGTATAAAAAAGTTAACAACAAATACTTACAAAATGAGTCAAAACCAGAAAGATCCATAGGACCTAAATGAAATTCTAGTTTTTGTGCTCGCAGTAAAGTACTATGTTGCACAAAACTGTCTGAAGAAGAGAGACGAGACATTTTCAAAAAAATTTAGAAAATTTCTTGGCCAGAAAAGAAAATGCATGTCTCTTCATTAGTAGATAAAACACCGACACAGAAAAAAACTAAAGGAAGTGAATCAAGACGTTCAAATTCTAAATTATACTATTTACAAGTAGATGGCAAAAAAGAAAGAGTCTGCCTGACAACATTCCTACAAACGCTGGGTATAAAAGAATGGACAGTCCGTTACTGGCTCGATGAAGATGCCAAGAATCACAGAATGACTCTCTATCAACTGCTGGTCCAACTAACTCGGGTCCCCTACAAAGTAAACTTGATTCCGTTAAGATTTATTTGAGCGCTCTGCCCAAGTTGCCATCACACTACTGTCGTAAGTCGAGTACGAAACAATATTTGGAGCCTATTATTCAGTCAAAATCTCAACTTTATAATTTGTACGTGAAGTATGCAACGTCTTCATCAAAACCAATTGCAAGCTTTTTTGTGACATTTTGAATGTCACAAAAAAGCTTTTTCGATGCAATGAAAACATAGGTTTATTCCAGCCTAAGAAAGACGCATGTGACTTTTGCTGTTCTGCATAATTCCACGTAAATGCATTGAAAGATCAAAAATATAAAGTGAATACTAAATTAAAACCGCGTAAGTGCATTTCCTAAGGAACTTCTGGTAAAAATGGCTAATAAATGCTCACAATAGTCAAATCATGTTATTAACTGATGTGTTTAGAGTTTAGACAAGTCTAACATCAATTAATACGAAGATGTTTAGTTTTTTAACTCTCCTCTAAAAAGTGACCCATATTAGTTACGCGGTATTGTAGTATCATCGACGATATATATATATATATATATTCTATGTATATATTTTAACTTACTATATTACATTGTATATAATATTCAAATTTAATTAAAAAAAAATCTCGCGCAAGTCCATCACCCGCAGGCTTAGCTGAAAATCAGCGTCTAGGTGTGTAACCCCAGACATACGAGTATGTGCTGAGTTAAGCCTTTTTGGCACTTCACTTCTCATAAACATATTTTAAAACATGTTTTCTTTCTTCTTTCTATGTTTACATTATTATATTAATTAATTTAATTGGTTTACTATGTGAGTTTTTGCTAAATAAACTATTTTCTTTCTTTCTTTCTTTCAATTAGTGTGAATAACTAGTGAAGAAAAAAAAGTTTACCTATTCGACCCCTCTGGGATGAAACGTCGTAAAAGCCATTTTGACCAAAATCTGTTTTCAGCTGTTTCTTAGTCAGAATCGCGCGCTCTATCGATCTGTATACTTAAAATGTTCAAATTCGCAAAAAATGTATTTTACAACACGCTACGAATCCCTCTCTAAAACCGGGTTTCTTGTTTTATAATGTCGTAATGAGCAACTTTTAAAGAAAATTTTCAAATTTCTGAAGTAAGAGACTACGACGAGACGAGATATTTTTTCGTTTCATGGTTAATACGACATAATAGAATACAATATAAGAAAATAATACTTTTTAACTTTTTGTAATAAAAGACACAAGATTATCAATTATGGCTTTTACGTCAATTTTTGAAGTAAAAAATTAGAAATAAACGATTTCAATTTACGTCGTAAAATCCACGACTTTTAAAAATATGGCTTGTACGACCATTTTATTACTAAGAGACTATTGAAAAGTAATGCTAACTTTAGTTTTAAAGAGCATGACGCATTTTTATTTGGCTTATTACGGCTTATACACATTTTTCCCAGGTCATCTATACAAATATTTAATCTGCATGAAAGTGTAAAAGACATTATATCGATCCCTTCAGGACTAAACGTAGAAACAAAAGGCCATTTTTCAGTACGGCTGTAAAACAAAAATGGTAAAGTTTATTTCTTGTATATTTTTTTAATTTACTTAATCTATAATGTTTATGATAGATTAACACTATATCTCATTAAGCTAAGGTTTTTGAGTTGTTTACTAAATAGAAACCCAAAATAACCTACATTAATTCGTTCCAGATATTGCATGGCTTTTACTACAAAAAAAAAGTTGTAAATGGCTTCTACGTCTTTTATCTTCAGCTTGGTAACTGTAACCTTTTTTTATTAAGTTGCATAAGACTTAATCATTGGTTTTATCACAGGGATTATCGAATTAAAAGACAATTGTAATAAGAGGAAAGTGTAATTTAGTGTTGTAAATGAGGAACACATTAATGACCAAAATCATATTTTTTTAATATTGTTCATTATATAAATGTAATATTGTACTTTTTCTGACAAACCCTAATAAAATTATCAAAATAAAATCAATACAACCTCTAAACTATGCCAAATAGGCAGTAAATTGAACCTAGTAATGAAAATCGTCTAATCTTCTGTTTTATTAAAGTAGTAACAAAAGGCCATTTTTCAGTACGGCTGAAAAACAAAAATGGTAAAGTTTATTTCTTGTATATTTTTTTTATTTACTTAATCTATAATGTTTATTATAGATTAATACTATATTATCTCATTAAGCTAAGGTTTTTAAGTTGTTTACTAAATAGAAACCCAAAATAACCTACATTAATTAGTTCCAGAGATTGCATGGCTATTACTACAAAAAAAAAGTTGTAAATGGCTTCTACGTCTTTTTTCTTCGGCTTGGTAACAGTAACCTTTTTTTTACTAAGTGGTATAAGATGTCACAATTTGTTTTATCAAAGAGATTATCGAATTAAAAGACAATCGTAACAAGAAGAAAGTGTAATTTAGTGTAGTAAATGCAGAACCCATTTATGACCTATGGTTGGTTTTAACCTACTTTAATTTTTTGAAATATTCTGACGTAAACGATTGGATGACAGCTGAATGGTTCATTACTTTTTTTTCTAATTCAAAGCGTTAAATTATGCTTTTGCTATGTTTACTTGATAATTGGTTATGATTTATTTTATGATTTATGATTTTGACGTGTATATGTGCGTATATTTATACTGCCTACATACTGAATAAATGCTTTGATTCTTCTTCTTTGACCAAAATCATATAATTTAAATGTTTTTCATTATATAAAAGTAATATTGTACTTTTTCTGACAAACACTAATAAAATTATCTAACTAAAATCAATATAACCTCTAAACTATGCAAAATAGGCAGTAAATCGAACCTAGTAATAAAAATATTCTAATTTTCTGTTTTATTAAACTACGAGATACAACTGCGCACTGTGCACACACGAAAACAGGTAAATATTCAACAAAAACATAGCTTAAAACAAATTGATATCGTAAAGTAATCATCATCATCAGCCTATCCCTGTCCACTGCTGGACATAGGTCTCACCTATGGTACGCAACTGAGCTTGATCTTTAGTTCTTTTTTTTCAGCCGCTGCTAAGCCTTGCAAGCTGTGGATGAGTTTGTGTGCAGTGGCAGTGCTAAGGCAGATAGCGACGACGATGATAGTAATAGTGAAACTGTTTATACCTATCGTTGTGGTTGCCGCGGCTGGTATTCTTCATCTGTGTCACGGTCGTATAACTTGGCTGTGGCTCTTATCTCATCCAAGACCGGGTACTGTGAGATCCCATGTGTCACGGTCTCATTTTCAAGCATGCAGCCTTGACACACAGGACGACTATCTGTGGCGCCAATTATGTAGAGGTGATAATTTAGATTACAGTATTACGTGATAGGCCTACTATGTTGTATACGAATATCACGTCTTTGTAATATTAGCAGTCTGTTTGTAACTTTGCCGTCTAAATTCGGAAAAGCTGCTTTTGTATATTTACAGCTTGTCATGTCCACACTGTCCCACAACTTTTGCTGCTCATTTTCGGTATGACAACGTAATAGGTCTCTGACTTCCATTGCTAGCGGTCTACAAAGGTTCATCACATCGTCGCTTACCTGTTGTGTCATTCTTTCTGTAGCGAGTATGTCAGCCGTGATATTGCTAGCACATGATGCATGGCTTTTCGTCCATCTTATCTTAACGTTATACTCGGTTGCCAGTGTTTGCAGAGTATCGTGGAATTTCGCCACTACTTTTGATCTTGTTGTAGGTCTCCTGAGTATGTATAAAGGGGCTGCACTATCAGTGACAAATTCTAAACTGACTTTATCTTGATCATTTTCGAATTAAGACTGATTTATGGACACTGCTTGCGCAGACAGTAACAGTCCGTTTGTTTCGGCTTGTAAGACGGTTATAGTCTTGGTTAGCGCTATCGATGCCGAAAGTCTTATACTAAGTTATTAGTTCATACTTTTTACTATCTAGATGGGTACTGTCTATCCTTTCCATGCCTTAAATGGCTTCCGAAATGATCATTATCCCTTTTTTTAGTATTTTGCAGTGGTTTGTGGGCGGAAGATATGTTCAAGACGCTGAATTGGAAAGATGGGGCATACATATAAACGGCGAGCACCTCTCACACTTGATGTTTGCGGACCATATCGTCATTATGGCTGGAACCGCGCAGGACTTGTAATACATGCTGATCTCTCTAGGTGATTCTTCTCCACGCATCGGTCTCCTTATGAACTTGGATAAAACCTTCATCATGTTCAATCAATCATCATCAACGAACATGTTATTCCGTACCCGACTGCTTTAAATGGAGTTCTTCTTGAAGTTGTTCACGGATACATCTATCTACCTAAGCCAAATCTTGCAATTGGGTAGAAATAACTTCGAGAAGGAAGCTCGCAGAATGATACAGCTGAGATGGGCAGCATTTGGACAACTTCGTCGAGTCTTTTCGTCGCCCATACCACAAACTCTAAAGACAAAAGTCTTTAACAAGTGCGTCCACCTGTTGTTACTTACGGGGCCGAGACGTGAACTCTGACAGTGCAACTGTTTCACCAATTTCAAGTCGCTCAGCGAGCTATGGAGGAGGCTATGCTCGGAGTCTTGTTGAAGGATCGAATTCAAAATGAAGTAATCCATTAGAGAACCCAAGTATTCGACATAACTCAATGGATTAGCAAGCTAAAGTGGCAGTGGGCTGGTCACATCTGTCGTAGAACTAATAACCGTTGGAGTCTACCCCAACAGTTATTGGTTCTAGACTGGAGACCGCGTCTCTCCAAATGTAGTGTAGGGCGCCCTCCAGCTAGATGGAGCGATGATATACGCAAGCTGGCTGGCAGCGGCTGGATACAATAAGCTGAAGATCGAGCTCAGTGGCGTGCCATAGGTGAGACCTATGTCCAGCAGTGGACAGGGATAGGCTGATGATGATGATTACTTTACGATATCAATTTGTTTTAAGCTATGTTTTTGTTGAATACTTACCTGTTTTCGTGTGTGCACAGTGCGCAGTTGTATCTCGTAGTTTAATAAAACAGAAAATTAGAATATTTTTATTACTAGGTTCGATTTACTGCCTATTTTGCATAGTTTAGAGGTTATATTGATTTTAGTTAGATAATTTTATTAGTGTTTGTCAGAAAAAGTACAATATTACTTTTATATAATGAAAAACATTTAAATTATATGATTTTGGTCATAAATGTGTTCTGCATTTACTACACTAAATTACACTTTCTTCTTGTTACGATTGTCTTTTAATTCGATAATCTCTTTGATAAAACAAATTGTGACATCTTATACCACTTAGTAAAAAAAAGGTTACAGTTACCAAGCGAAGAAAAAAGACGTAGAAGCCATTCACAACTTTTATTTTTGTTGTAAAAGCCATGCCATCTCTGGAACTAATGAATGTACGTTATTTTGAGTTTCTATTTAGCAAACAACTCGAAAACCTAAGCTGAATGAGCTATAGTGGTTTATTACAGATTAAATAAATCAAAAGATATGCCAGAAATAAACATTACCATTTTTGTTTTTCGGCCGTACTGAAAAGTAGCCATTTGGCTTTTACTACGTTTCATCCCAGAGGGGTCGTATTTGCTAGTGGCTCTATGAGCTGTAGACCTCACAAGTTTGTAGTGGTAGGACTTCTGCTAGTCCGCCTGGGGCGGTACCACCACTTTGCCAATTTATTTTCAGCCGTGAAATAGGATTGTTTTTCGGTTGAAATGGCAAGGTGTACAGTGAAATTACAGAGAGATGACATGGGGATACAGACATGTGAGACTTAATATCTTTGTGTCTCAAGATAACAGGCGCAGTACAGTGATATGCAAGGTACTGGCATTCCAGAATTTTGCATGCAACTGTGTCTGTAATAGGTAGACGTCATCGCTTACCATCAGGCGAGCGTCGTCTTGTCCTGTTACCTTATTTCCCAAAAAAAAAAAAAATGTTTGTCTTTGCACGACTTAAAACTGAATAACACACCTACTACCCCTTGAAGTTAATCAGATAGAATAAATAGGTTTTCCGAAAAAATTGCGTCTTAACAATGGTACAAAAAATGTTATATGACACTTTTAAAATATTTTCAAATGGCTGAAATATGATTTTGAAGTTTTACTTCTTTTGGCATGTTTGGAAGACTAATGAGAGCAAAATTTTTACGATGCGCATCACAAAAAATAACCATCAAAATCGGTATATAAACGACGAAGTTATTCGCGAACAAACATAAAAAAATATATATGTACGGTCGAATTGAGAAGCTTCCTTTTGTTTGAAGTCGGTTAAAAAGCATAGGAATTGGTGTCCAGCCCCCGTGTCACGAACTTCGATAGTTGATTATTGAATGAACAAAATGAACTATATGACGGGGACGCAGCTTTGTAGGCTGTATCTTGAAGTTACAACATTTTTGAGTAGCTGTGCCCCGCAGCTTCCGTTTGTCTTATAAAAAGTATCCTAGTATATGCTAATCCAATCCAATAATTAGATAGAGTTAAAATTCTAGATATTTAGAGAATTTCAAGCAAACAATCTGAAACCTTACGCTCCAGTCGTTTCCATTTAGCCAGCCATTACTACTTTACTAAATACTCTGGTGTTGGCTGATCTGACCAAACTGACATTAATATTCAAACGGTGAACAGACCGAGGATAACTTGTTACTGGCTGGTTACAACTGGATTTAATTAGATTTAATTGGATTTAACTGGATTTGACTGGATTCAGAGGTATGTAATGATTACCGTAAGTAAATAGATGTAGATAGCCCTTTTTTAAAAGTTCGACAAACATTGTTATTTAACCAGTACGTGTAAGTATGTTGGTATGTTTGTTTTAAAATCTGCAAAAAGACTAAATGGATTTGTATAAAATTTAGTCGACAGAGTGTATAATACATATAACGAGCAATAACTGGTAGGATACTTTTTATCGCGAAACACTTTTTTTTACACCGAACTGGGTAGCATTGGACCACTATCTCACCTGATGTTAAGATCACTTAACATCAGGTGAGATCGAGATATATATAAGAAAGCTCCATCATCAATCGCATCTGATGATGCGATGGAGCTTTCTCACCGAGAATAAACCTATTCACTCGCGATTTAAAGACCCCCATATTGTACTTAACCGGAAACACAGACTCAGGCAGGGTATTCCATTCCTTAGCGGCTTATAAGCTTAATTGGCAATTAAGCTCAATTGGCAAAGCACCGGAACATGTTATTCCGGAGGTTGCGGGTTCAAGTCCCGTCGGTACGATGAAATTTTGTATTGTGTTTAACAATTTACAATAATATAAAGTGTGAAACACTTCAAAGAAACAATACTTTCTGTATTATTTTGTTTTTTTTTTACTGTGTTAAATAGATGTATTCAGTGAAATAAACATATAAAAAAATCATGCATATTCCCTATTTTTTTCTTAAGGCGTTTTGTGTGAGTAAGTCTTTTTTTTTATTTTTATACTTTATAGGCTAGCGTTTGACCACTATCTCACCTGTTGGTAAGTGATGATGCGGTCGAAGATGGTAAGCACGCTAGGCCTAGAATGGGAACTGGCTCTCAAGGATAGCTGCCGGAACACATTAGATGTTTGGTGACAGATTTTCTAACTTGAGGGTTGTAGCTGGCCAGGCGGACACCAGATAGTGTCCTACCACCATGCGGAGGTTGTTGGTTTCTTAACGATGTTTTTCCTTCACCGGAGGGCCACTGTGAAGAGCGCACATAAGTTTTTCGATAGAAAAATCCATTGGTGCACGGCGGTTTGAACTCGGTACCTCTGGCATCAAAGGCAAGCGTTCTCCCAATTGCGCCACCGGGCCCTCAAAAATACAAATACTATACAGTAAATACTATGTATTTTAGTATATACTACTATAACTACTATATAAATACTATACTATACAGTCGATACAAATACTACTGCGCTATCTGATCGCCGCCTAGATCGCGCACGCAGGACGCCGCGGTGTGTCCGTACCTAGAATAAATCCTTCTAAGTGACAAGACGAAGTACCTAGAAGCTTGTTTATAACGGGTAAAGACTTGCATTGAATAACAGGCTACTACGGAACCCTACACTGCGCGTGGGCCGACACGCACTTGGCCGGTTATTCTTTTGTAGTTTTTATTTTAATTATTAGTCATAGTTCATATTTTAGTTTTATATTATTAGTTAATGAAGTTATAATTACATCTCATAAATCATTTTAAAAAAATCAATAATATTTGAAATTTTAGAAATAATTAGGTAATTAAAAGACAGCTGGTTTTAAAATTAGCATTATTAATTAAAATTACGTCATGATAATATCATCAAGTATTCGTCCACTGTTGAACATAGGCCTCTCCTATGGCAGGCCACTGAGCTCAATCTTCAGCTATTTATTTCCAACCGCTGCCAGCTTGCGTATATCATCGCTCCACCTAGCTGGAGGGCGTCCTACGCTTCGTTTACCGAGCCGTGGTCTCCACTCTAGAAATCATACTACGAAGTTTGGTCTACTAACCAGGATTTTAGCTTCTTTTCAAACATTGTAAAAGGTTCTGTGGTTTATAAAATAATTACCGTGTACAATCTTGTACATAATTTACTCGTACAATATCCAATTTCAATAATTTATGTTATACTCTTGTTAATCCTTGCTGTGTTTGTAATTAATTCCTGTGTATTATGTTACCTCATACATAATAATTATTTAATCAGAGTTAAATGTCAAATTTACGGATTATAATTAATTCAATTATTCTAAGTACAACTCGAAGTGAATTTCTGAGTAAATAGGTAAGTATATCAGTCATAATGAAATATGCTGTTCTTTGCGAAAATAAATAAAGCCCTTTTGTGTTTTCCGTACCTTAAAAGGAAAATAAGTATACCTTATAGGACCACTCTGCTGTCCATTGGTCTGTCTGTCCATATGTCTTTCTGTCCATATGTCTGTCTGTCCATATGTCTGTCTGTCCATATGTGTGTCTGTCCATATGTATGTCTGTCCATATGTATGTCTGTCCGTCTGTCAAGACGCTTTTTATGCGGAATGCGTGAGGTATCAAGTTGAAACTTTTACTAAATACTTACCCTATAGGAAATTAAAACCTATTGGGTATTTTGACCTAGAATCATGAAATGTGGCATCAAGCAAGGTCTTGAAACAATTATATGGGAATAAATCTGTAAACCGTATATTAAATACGAGTATGTAGTGTAATAACTAAAAAAGAGGTAATTTACTATTAATACCTTATTATTTGTAGTTGGTGCAATACATTTTCTATGGATAGTACTACAAACTTAAGTTTTTCCTTTAACCTAGTGTGCGAAGTTGGTACGGAAGCCTCGGTGGGCGAGTCCAATTTGACTTGGCCGGTTTTTTTATAGCAAACAGATTAGTATTCGTCCCAGAACTGATAACCAATGGGGTTAACGAATTCTGGAATTAAGACCACGTTTGAGAAAACGTAGTGTAGGACGCCCTCCGACGAGAAGGAGCGACGATCGGTGCAAGGTAGCTGGCAGTCATTGGATGCTAAGAGCTTAAGATCGGGCTCAGTGGAGAGAATTAGGAGAGTACTATGTCTTAGTAATACCGGCTGATTGTGATGATAATGATAACAAAAGGAATACCATTGTTTTTATTCTTCAAAAAAAAATTAAGTGCATATTCAGTGTTTACAAAAAATACGGAAAGTTGTGTGATCAAAAAATGAAAAAAAAAGTGATCAAAAGTCAAACAAACCGGTCGTCGTCACAAAAGCGCAGTAACGTTTCATTTGGCGCAACAAAAATTGCCAAAACATTAAACTGCCGTTACCTTTGAGGCCGAAACTTTAGAAACTGCTGAAACTCAAATTGCAAGTCTGAAAACTTTGTTATCCCTGAATATGTTTACTTCGATGAGATTATGTGTATAGATGCGTCATTTGCTCTTGATGCACTGATCTTTTCGCGCAGAATTTGGTTTCTAAAATACAATTTTTTCGTTATTAGGCTAACGTTTGACTACTGTCTTGCCTGGTAGTAAGCAATGATGTGGTCGAAGATGGTGAACACGCTAGGCCTAGAATAATCTGACTGTCAAAGGATGTATGCAGCCAGAACATCGTTAGGTTATGGCGGCAGATTTTCTCCTTGATTTGTATCAAGGAGAAAATCTCCCACCATAACCTGATAAGAATAGTTACACAAACTTAAAGGCGGTAAAAGTAGGTTTATGGAAAAAAAAAACAAATCAAAACACTTTAATCATACCTAGTCAAAGTCGTTCATGGAAGTCAGACTTTCTTTGAAGTATTTTTTTTTTTATTTTATTCCAAAATATTCTGGGTAAAACAAGAAGTACCATGAAAATTTTTATCCGTAGACTGTATCATAAAATTTTTTTTTTAGTCTTACATTATTCAATATTGAACTAATGTGAATAAATGAGACGTGTGAATTACATTATGTACAACGCAACGTAGTTATGTTCTCAGCTATCCACGTCTTTCCTAAGTCCACCGCATATTACTGACGACTATAATAAGTCAGAATGAATAACATAAGCGACAAACTAATTAAAGATTTAAAGCTGCCGACCGGCATCAATAGGATAGGATGGGGGTGCCTTTGCCCAGCAGTGGGACGAAAACGGCTTAAAATAAACAATAATAAAATAATACAAGTAATAAAATTAAAATTTTGAATAAACACCTACGACAATGTCCTTTAGAAAATTAACGTCATAACATCTATCTAAGAACCACCACTGATTAAATTACGAACGGTTTAAAGACAAAATCGAACCAGTTTTGTGGTAGTTTTGGAGAAAAATTGCAACATGGATTTGCACAAACAAATGTTTACTGCAGCGCTCCCGGGTGACTTGACACCGTAACGCCTATTTAAGCACATGAACCAATCAAACACGAACCCATAACTGAAAACTGCATCAAAATCGGACCAGTCGTTTATTCTTGGTAATGGCAACATCGATTTGCACCAACAAATGATAACTGCAGCGCCCCCTGATGAGTTGTCACCGTAACACCTATTTAAGAACATGCACCAGTCAAACCCAAACCCATAACTGAAAACTGCATAAAAATCGGACAAGTAGTTTTGGAGAAAAGGGGCAACATGGATTTGCACACACAAACAAACAAATATCCTCCCAACCCAAACGCTTATACAATGTCCGTTCCGTCGTGGGTAATAAAAAGAACATTCATAACTCTATGTCTATGTACGAGTAACATATCTATCTACGTATGGAAATCCAACATCATCGATTCCGATGGATCGATCGAACACCTGACGCCTGGATTAAGATTAAACAAGTTTTCAGGAATGTTATGTTTTACGGGACTTGCGAATGGGGCTTTTAAGAGATTGAACGTAAAACTTTGGAAATAATTTGAGAAGTGAATTCGAAATGGCCGTCGAACGTTGCCCGTTAATGCGGATGTTCAAGAATCAAGAATCAAGAATCAAAGCATTTATTCAGTATGTACGAAACTATAAGGGTTAACTAACTAACTAAACACTAAAAAAAGAATCATTCAAATCGATTCAAAATTGACGGAGTAATCGCGTAGCATACACACAAAAAAAACATACAGAAGGAGAGAACCTCCTTCTTTTTGGGAAGTTGGTTGCAAACATACCCCATAGAGTTTCTTGGTGTTTCTTCTCTGATGGGAGTATTTCCGAAACACCGGTAGATTCAACAGCCATTCAGTTTTCCCCTTTTGTCCGCAGATTTTCTTTCTAGGCTTGCCATTTTTATTTTTATTTAAACAATATTATGCAGCTGACAGACGGACTATAAGTTCCATTTGGATCATGATATGTACTGTGATCGGTATGCGTTTCTCTATGTTGTGTTTCAATATTTCACTTTTTTATTTTTTTTATATAAAAATTGTCTGAAGTACTGAAACACACAGTTACATATATGGTTGGTTTTAACCTACTTTAATTTTTTTTTAATATTCTGACGTAAACGATTGGATGACAGCTGAATGGTTCATTACTTTTTTTTTCTAATTCAAAGCGTTAAATTCTGCTTTTGCTATGTTTACTTGATAATTGGTTATGATTTATTTTATGATTTATGATTTTGACGTGTATATGTGCGTATATTTATGCTGCCTACATACTGAATAAATGCTTTGATTCTTGATTCTTGATTCTTGAACATCCGCATTAACGGGCAACGTTCGACGGCCATTTAGAATTCACTTCTCAAATTATTTCCAAAGTTTTACGTTCAATCTCTTAAGACTTAACGGCAGATTCTCTCCTTGATTTGTATCAAGGAGAAAATCTCCCACCATAACCTGATAAGAATAGTTACACAAACTTAAAGGCGGTAAAAGTAGGTTTATGGAAAAAAAAAACAAATCAAAACACTTTAATCATACCCAGTCAAAGTCGTTCATGGAAGTCAGACTTTCTTTGAAGTATTTTTTTTTTATTTTATTCCAAAATATTCTGGGTAAAACAAGAGGTACCATGAAAAATTTTATCCGTAGACTGTATCATGAAACATTTTTTTTTAAATCTTATATTATTCAATATTGATCTAATGTGAATAAATGAGACGTGTGAATTACATTATGTACAACGCAACGTAGTTATGTTCTCAGCTATCCACGTCTTTCCTAAGTCCACCGCATATTACTGACGACTATAATAAGTCAGAATGAATAACATAAGCGACAAACTAATTAAAGATTTAAAGCTGCCGACCGGCATCAATAGGATAGGATGGGGGTGCCTTTGCCCAGCAGTGGGACGAAAACGGCTTAAAATTAACATTAATAAAATAATACAAGTAATAAAATTAAAATTTTGAATAAACACCTACGACAATGTCCTTTAGAAAATTAACGTCATAACATCTATCTAAGAACCACCACTGATTAAATTACGAACGGTTGAAAGACAAAATCGAACCAGTTTTGTGGTAGTTTTGGAGAAAAATTGCAACATGGATTTGCACAAACAAATGTTTACTGCAGCGCCCCCTGGTGAGTTGACACCGTAACGCCTATTTAAGCACATGAACCAATTAAACACGAACCCATAACTGAAAACTGCATCAAAATCGGACCAGTCGTTTTGAAGAAAAATGGCAACATCGATTTGCACCAACAAATGATAACTGCAGCGCCCCCTGGTGAGTTGTCACCGTAACACCTATTTAAGAACATGCACCAGTCAAACCCAAACCCATAACTGAAAACTGCATAAAAATCGGACAAGTTGTTTTGGAGAAAAGGGGCAACATGGATTTGCACACACAAACAAACAAATATCCTCCCAACCCAAACGCATATACAATTTCCGTTCCGTCGTGGGTAATAAAAAGAACATTCATAACTCTATGTCTATGTACGAGTAACATATCTATCTACGTATGGAAATCCAACATCATCGATTCCGATGGATCGATCGAACACCTGACGCCTGGATTAAGATTAAACAAGTTTTCAGGAATGTTATGTTTTACGGGACTTGCGAATGGGGCTTTTAAGAGATTGAACGTAAAACTTTGGAAATAATTTGAGAAGTGAATTCGAAATGGCCGTCGAACGTTGCCCGTTAATGCGGATGTTTGCAACCAACTTCCCAAAAAGAAGGAGGTTCTCTCCTTCTGTTTTTTTTGTGTGTATGTTACGCGATTACTCCGTCAATTTTGAATCGATTTGAATGATTCTTTTTTTAGTGTTTAGTTAGTTAGTTAACCCTTATAGTTTCGTCATGTCCGTCTGTCTGTGTCTGTCTGTCCGAGGTTTTGCTAAGAGACCGTAAATATTAAAAAGCTGTAATTTTGTAAGGGTATGTATATAAATTACCCCGACAAAGTGGTGAAATAAAATTGTGAAAAATATTTTTTTTTTAGGGTAGCAGACTATCCTATATAGCAGACTATATAGCAGACCTACATGAGAAGTGAGGATGAATTTTTTTTTCGTCGTCTACCCCATCGTGCGGGGTATCGCTGAATAGGTCTTTAAAAATGACTTAAGGGTTGGTACTACCATTTTTCGATTGAATGCTCCATTTACGAAATATTAAACTTTAAAGTGCAAGTTTTTGTTACAGGAGGGCGTCCCCCCCCCCCTCCAAAAGCAAAACTGCTAGCTTGAAAAATCTGGAAAAATTCGTGATAATAAATGCATTTCATGAACTTTAAAGGAAAACTATAGCGGTTAATATAACTTTATTAGATTAGCAGTAATAGTCGTTGGGTGTTGGACAATTTTGTACCAAATACAAAATCCTTAGAATAAATCGTTTAAAGTGACAAAGACTAAAGTACCTAGTTGCTTGTTTATAAGGGGTAAAGACTTGCATTGAATAACGGGCTACTACGAAACCCTACACTGCGTGTGGCCCGACACGCACTTGGCCGGTTATTAATCGGTAGGGTTCGTTTTCGAAGTGGTCCCATTGTAATTTCATCGAGAATTGATAAGTATCTCCATAGATATGACGATAAACGTCTCAAACTTGCTACTGAAACTGACTCGCGGGGCATGGCAGTCGGTTGTTTTAATTTTTAAGCTATCTTAATTATGAGTTGAACAACTTCATTTTTAACCGACTCAAAAAAAGAGGAGGTTTCTCAATTCGACCGTATATTTATACATTTTTTATGTTTGTTCGCGGATAACTTTGTCTTTTACGAATCGATTTTGATGATTCTTTTTTTGTTGGAAATGACATTTCTCTTAAATAGTACCATAGTAATTTTATAAATATCTGAAAAGTATCTCCAGAGATATGGACATAAGCACCTCAATCTTGGTACTGAAAATTAATAGCGCGGCATTTGAAGTCGGATCTTTTCATTATTTAAGCGATCTTACTTACTAAAAGAGTCTGTCAGGTGGTAGAAGCATATTATACCGATGTTCCGGATGACTTGTTACCAAAAACTAGCTTATCTTTATCAAGAAGAAAATCTGCCGCCATAACCTTACGGTGTTCCGGCAGCACACAGCCCTTGGAGTCATAATATTCTCGACCTAGCATTTCCACAGCAATGTATATTATAATTATGGCTATAGGTTTAAGCTACACCTATTATGGTAGTAAGATAGGTCAGGTGTCTTAAAGTTTAAGTCTAAGACATAGTAACAAAACATTTTTAACCGACTTCAAAAAAAGGAGGAGGTTTCTCAATTCGACCGTATATATTTTTTTTTTTTTATGTTTGTTCGCTGATAACTTCGTCGTTTATGAACCAATTTTGGTTATTCTTTTTTTGTTCGAAAAAAGATATCCCAAGTGTGGTACCATGGTAATTTCATTGAGGTATGATAAGTATCTCCAGAGATATTGTGATAAACATCTCAAAATTGGTACTGAAAATTAATAGCGCGGCGTTGAAGTCGGTTGTTTTTTAGTTTTTAAACGATATTATTCGAAAAACAAAATCGACTGTGCTATATAGTATAAGTAAGAATATTCTTAACCTTAAGTTACGTGTTTACGACAGTTTCCAGTTTTAGATGAATAATTATTTTTTAATTAGCTCAAAATGTGTTATGTTATGAATTTAATTGTTCTCTAATAGCTTGGTATTGTATAAAAGGTATCAGTACGGAGTGATTTGTATCAGTTGTATTTTTTCTCACTTCAACATTCACTACAATTGCAATCAAGGTAAGCACTTTAAAATTTAATTTTAGAACTCTTGTATTTTTCTAAGAAAATTATTGTTTCTAAGTTAATTTTAAAATCAACGACTTTTGGCAGCAAATCTAACCACCGCTGTTCTAGTGCACATTTTAATAAGTATTAAATAATTTAATATAGTTAAAAAAACGAGAAAATACGGTTTCAAATGCCGCGGTAGTCAGTTTCAATACCAAGTTTGAATTAAATTAAATCAATTTCAGTTCAGTCAAATCCAGTATGTAGGCAGTATTAATATACGCTCATATACACGTAAAAATAATAAAAGAAATCATAATCAATTATCAAGTAAACATAGCAAAAACAGAATTAAACGCTTATTAAAAAAAAAGCAATGCACTGCACCATCCTGTGTTTTACAGTACTTCAAACAATTTTTATATTAAAAAAAAGTTAAAAAGTGAGTCACAAGTTACACATACCGATCACAGTACATATCATGATCTGAATAGAACTGATTGTCCGAGCAAAATTATAGTAACTAGTATCGAGGTATTTATCTCCATAGATAGATATCTCCATAGAGAGATAATAATCGAATCTCGATTAATTTACAATGGAAACCCCCTTAGGACTACTGTTTCGAATAAAAACATAATTGACAAAGATGAACAAACATTAAAGAAATAAATAACTGAGAAACTACCCCTTTTTTAGGGTTCCGTAACCAAAGGGTAAAACGGGACCCTATTACTAAGACTCCGCTGTCCGTCTTTCTGTCTGTCTGTCTGTATGTCTGTCTGTCTGTCTGTCCGTCTATCACCAGGCTATAGCTCATTAACCGTGATACTTAGACAGTTGAAATTTTCACAGATGGTGTATTTCTGTTGTCGCTAGAACAACAAATACTAAAAACAAAATAAAGTGAAAAATTAAAGGGGGTCCCCATACAAAAAACGTGTTTATAAACGCCATCTATCTAATTAGTTTCGGCAAAATGACATAGATGGCGCTAGTAAACGAGCCCCGTCTTTCTAGATCGCGACCAAACCAAATATTCTTGGTAATATCAATTAATCAAATATATGAGGTTGAAACTCTGTTATGTTTCGTATTGTACAGAACCCTCCCTAAGTGTGCGATAAGAGACGCGATGCTGACTCGCACTTGGCCAGTTTTATTTAAAAACGTCCTCGTTTAATGTTAAACGATACTTTTACTACTTTACTACCTTTACTGATTACGATATTCAAGCAAAATTGTGAAATACTATTATTTAGCTCATCACCGCACTATGCTATACCTTATGTACTCGTACTACTTACATACCTTCCTTGAGGCATAAATATTGTTAAAACTCATAGGTCTTTCTATAGTTTACTAAGCATTTTGTCTTTCAACCCTTGTGATAAATGTAAGTGGTAATAGCCCAAAGGCTAAAGCTAGGTTCATATTGCTGTGTCGGGGTGTGTCGGGTCGCCGTCTGTTGTGTCACAGAGTGTTCATGCTAATGTGTTGTCTTGTGGCGCAATATGTCGCATTTTTAGATCATTCTCATTTTATGAGTTGTGGAGTGAATACTTGTTTTAAAATGGAATCGTCTGACAGTGACTTCGATGAAGATATTCCTTATATTCCTTACATTTCGTGTCATAGAGAACTTTGTATTGCCGTACTAATTCAATAAGTTCATCAGACATTTTACAGAACGAAAACCAGAATTATAATAATTGCATGAACTGTGTTCCCTCGCAATAACGCGTCGTAAATGATAGATTCACATTAGTGTGGCGCGACAGATCCCCCACCACCTCTCTGGCGCGATTAGGCGTCGAGCGATTTTACTGCGACAGAACGCGCCACAACACAACACAACCTACTAATATGAATCTATTCATAGTAAATGAACGTAAGCGATTGCGTTCTGGCGCGCCCCGACACACCCCGACACAGCAATATGAACCTAGCTTAAGGCGTTGGCCTGGCTATCAAGAGGTCGTGAGTTCAATCCCCACACATTGCACTATTGTCGTGAACACACTCGACAAGTAATTTAGCTTAGTTGGAGGAGTTAACAAGGCTACTAGTAATGTGCAACCCACATTGCTGGTAAGCTTTAAAAAAAATAAGCAAATGTGATTCTGATTATTTTAATAATACCTAACGTTTTTTTATTTGGAACTAAGCACATTAAAAACAGACTTTCAAAAGGCTTGTATTCTAAAATAAAGCTTATGAGCTCTGAATCTCACACTAGAGGAAACCCTGTGTTGTATGATTCAGTCTCTTCCTGTAATGATCATTTATGGAATAGATTACAGAAGCTATTAATATACTTACAAGTAACAAAATTAAAATTTTGAATAAACACCCACGACAATGTTGTTTAGAAAATTAACGTTATAACATCTATCTAAGAACCACCACTGATTAATTACGTACCGTTTTAGACAAAATCAAACTAGTTTTGGAGAAAATTGGCAACATGGATTTTCACAAACTAATGTTTACTGCGGCGCCCCCTGGTGATTTGACACCGTAACACCTATTTAAGAACATGCACCAATCAAACACGAACCCATAACTTAACAATCGGACAATTCGTTTTGAAGAAAAATGGCAACATCGATTTGCACCAAAAAATTATTGCTGCAGTGCCCCTTAGTGAGTTGTCACCATAACACCTATCTAAAACATGCACCATTTACACCCGAATCCATATCTGAAAACTGCATCAAAATCGGACTAGTAGTTTTGGAGCAAAATGGCAACATGGGTTTGCACACACAAACAAACAAACAAACACCCTCTCACCCCAAACGCATATACAGTCTCCGTTCCGACAAAAATTAAAATCCGATAAAAAATAAAAAGAGGGACACTAAATTAATTAAGTTTTTCAAATCAATTATGATAACGATGGACTAACCCTTACATCTCATTTCAGATGAAACTTCTCATCCTCACCTTGGCTCTAGCCGCCGTAGCTCTCGCTGCTCCGACTGAAGAATTGAAACCATCTCCACCGACTGATGTGACCACTCCTGATGCTGATGACTCAAAGAATATCCAAAAACGGGATGTGTTATACGAGCCTTACTGGTACGGCAGATACGGGCTTGGGTATCGATACCAGGACTACGCCAGATATCCTCTGTACTACCCTGGAAGGGCCTACAACGTACTCCCCTCTGAATACTACTCACCGTATCGCGGTCTCATTTACTGAGCTCTAGATTCTACGGACTAACTTCAGCTTTTGACGGTTTCGAATAAATTATGCTTAATGTGACTTTTGTATTTTATTTTTTTAAACTTCTGACGGAAAAGGAGGGGTATTATTAATTTCACGTATGTATGTGTGTATTTGTGAAGGTGTGTGTCTGTCTTTGCCATCGTAGCGCCTAAGCAGATAAACCTTTTTGATTTGATTTGATTTTGTTTGATAGTGACTTAATCGAAAGTGTTTTTAGCTTTGATTCATGAAAACCCGTGCAGCCGTTTTAAGACTATGAGCTATTTTCTATTGGATGATGCTATAAGAGCAACTTTCATAGGTCTGTTTAATTCTAAATTTGGTATCCTTCTAACTAGGGCATCGCAAGTGTTATAACTCAATTCAATGGGAACATAATACCTTGTTCTTTGGTTTTACATAGTTTACTAGCAGGTAGGGGAGAGTGGGGGAATCACGGACGGCTGGTAATGGCGAACACTAAGGTATTCGCATATTAGAAAGAAATAGTAGATATCTCGAGTATCGCAATCGTGAGTCGGACCCGAACTTAGTGCCGAATAGTAACTGGTGAGGTGAAGTCGCGCTCGGTGTTCAAGGTAAGTTAATCCTTTTGTCTTCTTGAAATTTCATCTAATTTTTTATATAAATTGTATACGTGTATAATCCTCTATGCAAAAAATAGTAATCTGATATTTTGGTTGTGTAGTAACGACTAAATATATAACTTATTTAAATAATCACCACGTGCATTGCAAGTTTCTAACCTCAATAAATTAAATAGTTTTAGGTTTCTGTGTGTACCGGGTATTGGCGGACGAATTAAGTGGGGCAATCTCGGACTATTATAGGTCCAATTTAACAATTTTTAAATAAAAAAAAAAATGTTTAATTTTTATTTACATTTTTTTCTCTGGGCCCACGAAAATTGTAACAGTGGTGAAAGCACGTCTAGAAGATTTCTCTGTGATTTCTGTGCCGATTAGGCTAGATTAGTCCGCAATTACCCCACATGCTGCGGGTAATTCCGGACAACAAGTGTTTTGTTTTTTCCTCAAAATTTGATTTTATACTAAATATTTATCAAAGTTGATTATGACAGTACAAAAATGATTAGTTTAAGTTAACATTTATCAATAAAAGACTTTTATAACTTTTTTTCTTTTTGTTTTATTACAGTTCTCCTTTAGGTGTTTGCAATTACCCCACCTTCCCCTATATGTAATATAGACCTTTAAATTTTCAAAAATACCATTATTTAGACAAATTCGAGGACATGTACATTTTACAAGTAATTTAATTCATATACATTGTCCAAAGAAACATGGATGCTTAATGAGACGCAACTTTTTTACCGTGTTTATTCAGTTTTAAGTTATGTGTGATTGATTAGCTTAAGATACGGCCATACCGTAGCGCACTGCGTCAGCGTGCGCGTTCACGATCTGATTTTCAATCGTTTTCTGATCGCTGTAGATCGCGTTTGGTTTGAACAAGTCGGTACAAATACTACTGCGCTAATTGATCGCCGCCGAGATCGCGCACGTAGGACGCCGCGGTGTCGTTGTACCTTTAAGCTAAATCATACATAACTTTAAAGTGAATAACCACGTATCTTAAAACAATATTATGACATCCCTGACCCCTAGAAGTTTATTGGATGAAAATATGTTTAGATAAATAAAACTGGCCAAGTGCAAGTTGGACTCGCACTCGTAGGGTTCCGTAACACAGTAAAATATTCTACAACTATGATTTTTCGCAACTACAAAATTAACTTTGTTTTTCATAGTGTTTGTATGAAAAACAAAGTTATCTTTGCGGTCGCCATATCTCAAAAACTGCTGGCTGTATCTCGTTCAAAACAATTTTCGTTGTTAGTTTTTATTGAGATCTACAGCATATATTTTTTTTAGATTTTTCACTCCCATACTTTAAAAGTTAGAGGGGGGAGAGGATACACATTTTACCACTTTAGACGCGCCTATCTTTCAAATGATTGACTTTGAGAAAAAATGATTCTAGAAACCTCAATGTCATTTTTGAAGACCTATCCATAGACACCCAACACGTATAGGTTTGAAAAAAAAATTTTTTTGTTTCAGTTCCATGTATGGGATCCCTTAAACATTTATATTTTTTAATTTTGTACAAAAATCGGAAAGCGGTTCATAGAAAACATCTACCTACCTATTTTCAATTCTGTAGTCTTAATAGTTTCGGAATAAAATGGCTGTGACATACGGACGGACAGACAGACAGACAGACATGACGAATCTATAAGGGTTCCGTTTTTTGCCATTCGGCTACGGAACCCTAAAAAGACGCGTATCATTAAAATTTAACACCATACTCACCCCTCCATGTACATTAAACAAATCCTCATTACCCAAAGGTTGTTTGGAAGAGATCGCTCTCAGCGATAAGACCGCCTTTTATAACACGTATTTGTGAATGTTTACTTAAGTTTTTTAATGTTTTCTGAATGTTGTTCAATAAAGAGTTTTTCTATTCTATTCTAAATATATAAATGTGTCTATATATAATCTAATCCATGTTTTTTTCGACAATTTATATGATTAAAACTATTTATTTATTTTATTTTATAATATCAAATTTGTCTAAATTATGTATTTTTGTGTGCTAATCACACGTAGGAGATACTTAGATAAAGATATTCTTAAATAAGGATCCGAAGTTTCCGCAACACTTTGCTCCTACGACCCTAAAGAACGCATTACGTCACGACATACCTACCTACATTTTATCCTTAAATTTAACGACACATACACGCAAGCCAATTTCTAACTAATAATATCGTTTAAAAACTAAAAAACAACCGACTTCAATGCCGCGCTATTCATTTTCAGTACCAATTTTGAGATGTTTATCTCAATATCTCTGGAGATACTTATCACACCTCGATAAAATTACCATGGTACCACACTTGGGATATCTCCTTTCGAACAAAAAAAGAATAATCGAAATCGGTTCATAAACGACGAAGTTATCCGCGAACAAACATAAAAAAAAAAAAAAAAAAATACGGTCGAATTGAGAAACCTCCTCCTTTTTTTGAAGTCGGTTAAAAACTGACATTATTATCACGAATCAAAACGTTGACCCACACAGTCTGTGACCTATCTCGCTATCTCAAAGCAAACAACTTTCAATGCAGTCTCAAATCACAAATACGTTCCACTTTTATGTTCCAAACTTTACAAAACTTAAGTTACGATCTAAAGAATCGTCTCAAGTTGTCAGTTGAAGCTCTGCAATTGAATTTATTCGTGTTATTCCCTCTCTATGTCTAACTTTCTGTGTTTTTAAACTGCGGCGACACGTTTATCAGTCTGGATAGAAATGTGCAGACAAAGGAGCAATTTATTGCAGATATCTCACTATTTTGAAAGCTTTTGCTTATCTTTACTTTTTTATCCTGGAATTTTGCAATCAATATTTCACCATTTTTAACCGACTTCAAAAAAAGGAGGAGGTTTCTCAATTCAACCGTATATATATATATATTATTTTTTTTATGTTTGTTATATATCGCGGATAACTTCGTCGTTTATGAACCGATTTTGATTATTCTTTTTTTGTTCGAAAGGAGATATCCCAAGCGTGGTACCATGGTAATTTTATCGAGTTTTGATTAGTATCTCCAGAGATATGGAGATAAACATCTCAAAATTGGTACTGAAAATGAATAGCGCGGCATTGAAGTCGGTTCTTTTTTAGTTTTTAAACGATATTATCGTAAGGCCGATTGGAGGGAACGCGGGGTTCACTTTTCCATACAAATGTATTCCCACGTTTCCTCCCTGGAAACTGCTTTTAGAGCAAAATTTGTTTCTACAAAAAATCAAGGTCTGCTTTAGTTATGCCCTATCATTTGCTTTATTTTGACCAACACATTGCAATAAGGAATATAATCCATTAACCTCCTCTTTGAGATTTTTGAAGAGCCATATTTCTATTTACAATTGGTTGATCAAGAAAAAAAAATTATAGGGGCGTAGCTACAGCAGACCTTTATTATTTGTAGATACAAATTTTGTTCTAGAAGCATTTTCCAGGGAGGAAACGGGGCAATACATTTGTATGGAAAAGTTCAACCCGCGTTCGCTCTTTAAGTAGCTGGGAGAGATTGCTTTATGTGATAAGTAACCTATGATAGTTGTTAAAAGTAATGTTCTGTTTTTTTTGTGTATGTACGACCTATAACTAAGTATGTATTGTATTATGTTTGTGCGATAAAGTAAATTAAATAAGGAAGCAAGACTTATCAACCGACTTCAACAAAGGAGGAGATTTTCAATTTGACTGTTTTTTTATGTTTATGTGGTACGTTTGTATTTTTAATAATACTTAAATGAAAACTTTAAAACCACCCCCGAATTATTGAGACGTCACGCGGAATTTCGACGCTCTATATCTTAGTATTTTATGTTTAATTGACATTAAATAAACTGGCCAAGTGCAAGTCGGATTCGCACTCGTAGGGTTCCGTAACACAGTTAAGTATTCCATAACTATGATTTTTCGCAACTACAAAATTAACTTTGTTTTTTATAGTGTTTGTTTGAAAAACAAAGTTATCTTTGCGGTCGCCATATCTCAAAAACTGCTGGCTGTATCTCGTTTGAACTAATTTTCGTTGTTAGTTTTTATTGATATCTACAGCATATATTTTTTTTAGTTTTTTCACTCCCATACTTTAAAAGTTAGAGGGGGGGGGACACACATTTTATCACTTTAGTTTCGCCTATCTTTCAAATGATTGACTTTGAGAAAAAATGATTTTAGAAACCTCAATGTCATTTTTAAAGACCTATCCATAAACATCCCACACGTATAGGTTTGAAGAAAAAAAATATTTTTTGTTTCAGTTCCATGTATGGGATGCCCCCCCTTAAGCTTTTATTTTTTTTACTTTTGTATAAAAATCGGAAAGCGGTTTACAGAATACATCTACCTACCAAGTTTCAATTCTGTAGTCCTAACAGTTTCGGAATAAAATGGCTGTGACATACGGACGGACAGACAGACAGACAGACAGGCAGACAGACATGACGAATCTATAAGGGTTCCGTTTTTTGCCATTCGGCTACGGAACCCTAAAAATACGTATCCAATATTTCTTGATCATGTAAATGACGGACTAAAAAAATTTTTGAAGATATACTTCTTTTGGCGCGATAGAGAAAAATGATGAGAGTGTATTTTTACGATGCGCGCGCACACCGACACCTAAATTTAACACCGTGAAGTTAGTTCTAGGTGGTACGATGCGCGCGCACACCGACACCTAAATTCTACACCGTGAAGTTAGTTCTAGGTGGCATGACTATGTTCAAGTTGTATATGTCATATTTGACGTCATATTTAACGTCATATTTTTACGTTAATGAAACCTTTTTTATGTAAATAAAATCTTTTAGTTTAATTTTAATATTTATCGTTAATCACTACTGCATTTTAGTTATTTTTTTCCATACGCCACAGAAGTGTAAATTCTAACGCGTGTACATAAGTACACACACTCTTTTTTTTTAGGTGTCTAGCCTATAATGTTCATAACAATTATAGGTAATAGTATAATATATTCTAGATATAACGACTTAAGACAACAAATATTAGTAGTATTTTTTAAAATAAAGTGTAAGTTGATTGAAAGCATTATTTATTCATAAACAATCAAAGAAACAACACCAAATAATCACTTCTTTTGATCAGGGTAGAATCCATACAATTCATTAAAGTACTCAGGATCATATGAAGCTCTAGCATTTAAAGGGTAACGTACCGTTTCTAAAGAGTACCCTGCATACGGTATCGAGTACCGGTATGCCGGTATCTGGTACCCATGGAACTGGTACGCGGGTACCCGGTATTGGATAGGTATGACGCTGCTAATGCCGTATTTGCCGTAAATGGCACTCCACTGTTGCTGCATCGGATCTGAAGTTTCTTCGCGAGGGGCGTCTTCTAATGCGTAAGCAAGAGAGACGACAGTAAGAAGGAGATAGAACTTCATCTGGAAAATTAAATAATGTAGGTATTATTAGGACCGGCATGTTTTTACTGATTTAATGTGGATTTCACTAAACTCAGTTACTGTAGAGTAAATTATAATTTGTACAAAACACTTTTTTGACGTTTCCAATGATTTACTCTAGAGAAACTCTTATCCGAGTTTGGTAAAATCCGTTCTTAGGAGGTTCTCAATTCATCTCTACTGTTATATGTGTGTATACATACACTAGCGCTTGACCACATTCTCACCTGTTGGTAAGTGATGATGTGGTCGAGGATGATGGTACGCTAAGCCTAAAATCTAAACTGGCTAGCAAGGACAGCTACCGGAATACATTAAATGTTTGGCAATAGATTTTCCAACTTGTGGTTGGTAGCTGGCCAGGCGAACACTAGACAGTGTTAAACACTAAAACCATGCAGAAATAAATATGCCAGACATTTTGGGAAACCTTTACCCAGTAGTAGAACAATACAAGTAATTTCGAATATCACTGATAAAAAATACAAACTGCTTGTCTTAACAATAAAGTAAAAATAATTTACCTTCGAAGCGTTATACTTTTCCTGAATCCCCAGTCAAAGTTAAATATTCGAGGTAAAATTCTGATTTTATACACGCTTTATCTCGATTGAGATGAAAACATACACATGCGTAATTGAAATATAATATTCCGTTCATAGAATTTTAACGATGTTAATTATTATAAACATCATTAATGTAAATTACCCCAAATATTAAGATAAATGCGGTGTGTTACGCAAATAAATCTCACCTATTACAGTTCAGAAGATATCAAAAGACAAAAGTCAAAAGTCAAAGAATTTATTCAGTATATGGGCAAATTAAAAATTGCACTTACACACGTCAAATTACATTAAATAGATCATATTCAATAAAAAATATTATGGATATAACAGAAACATAACTTATTGCTTTATTTTTCCAAAAAAAAAACAAAGGTATTGAGCCATTCAGCTTTCATCTAGACTTCGAACGTCACACTTAAAACACATGTTTAATTCCCCTGATTAATGTAGGGTTGCTAACCGTACTATTACGTGCACCCGCAACCCAGTACATGTTTCAGTACTTCAGACAATTTTTATCCAAAAAAATGTGAAATAATGAAACATAATAAATAAATAAAACGCAGACTAATTGCAGTACAAATCATATTCCGAATGGAACTGATTGTCCGTCTATCAGCTGCATAATACCGTCTTAACATATATAGCACTGTGACAAGCGGACATATGGACAGACGGACGGACAGCGAAGGCTCAGTAATAGGATCCCGTTTGCATCCTTTGGTCACGGCACCCCAAAAAGTAAGTACTCATTCCAAAAAGTTTTCTAAAATCAATATGCATCTATTTATGTTTATGTCAAGTCAATTATAATGTTAATTAAAACCGGTACGTTAATTTACGTGACAATTGGGTACTTTAGTATGTAATTATGTAGTATCCTATATAAACGCTTGTCAAATTGTTTAAGTATACAGATCATATAGTCAGCTTGTAAAGGTCAGTTGAAGAATTTATTATATATATTCATATTTCACTCATATATATTATATATCAGATCTCGATGAAAACAATGGTATATATTCTTGGGTTATCGCTTTTCCTTGTTCATAAACGACAAAGTTATCCGCGAACACACATAAAAAATATATATATGGTCGAACAGAGTAACCTCCTCCTGTTTTTAAGTCGGTTTAAATATAAAGAAACTTTTCTCTCAATAAAAACCTAGTTATGGGAATTGGGATTTACGGAGAAACGTATTATCTCAGGCGCCGTCTTTTCTTTTCCCCATGCTTTTACCACCTGCTTTTTAGTAGACATGACACTAACCGGTCCCTGCGGATATAACTGCTTTTCCGGGATAATATATAAATATATCCGTCTATTTACGTGTCTCTGATAAAGATTTACAGATACATATTTACAGATTTAGAAGATAACAGAATTGTCTGAAGTACTGAAACATGCACTGGGTTGCGGGTGCACGTAATAGTACGGTTGGCAACCCTACATTAATCAGGGGAATTAAACATGTGTTTTAAGTGTAACATTTGACGTCTAGATGAAAGCTGAATGGCTCAATACCTTTGTTTTTTTTTGTAAATTCAAAGCAATAAGTTATGTTTCTGTTATATCTATAATATTTTTTATTGAATATGATCTGTTTAATGTAATTTGACGTGTGTAAGTGCAAATTTTAAATTAAAAAAAATTAAAAAAAAAAAAAAAAAACTTCGACATATTTCTATTGGTATGACTTCCTATAATATTTTCTTTTACACCGAACTGGGTAGCTCTTAAACACTATCTCACCTGATGTTCAGTGATGATGCGGTCGATGATGGAGCGTGCGTACCGATTAATAATAATAAACTATGATTAATTTATCGTGATTAAATAAGCACTTGTATTTTGAATTTTCATTTATTTGTAAGTTAGTTTAGTTATATTCATAATTTGTATTATTTATGCATAATGAACTAAATAATACTATAAACTAATGGTGATGTAAGGGAGGACAAATACCACCTCCGTGCTCCCAGCCAACATCACTTGCTCGTGGTGCATCCTGCTGACCAACAAACGAGGCTCTGGCAACCGACAAATGGCGGTATAACTATTTCAAATTATGACG
Organism: Cabera pusaria; assembly: GCA_954871355.1. Lineage (NCBI taxonomy): Eukaryota > Metazoa > Arthropoda > Insecta > Lepidoptera > Geometridae > Cabera > Cabera pusaria. The sequence goes on from OX940896.1 coordinate 2,824,784, forward strand.
TAGCTAAATACTACAGACCGGTGACGGGCAGCAGCGTCACCTGTGCGAAAAGCTACGTCCTACGATTGCCAACCCGCCTGTCCAGCGTGGCGATTAGGGCATACCCTTCCCAATGAGCCGAAGATCGTTCTCAGTGGCGTATCTTGGGATAGGCCTACTTCCAGCAGTGGAGTGTAACTGGCTGAATATGATGATGATGAAACTAAATAAATTTTAATATAATAATGAAACTATTACTACTATTATAAATAATAATTAATTTCTTATAAACTTTTAATTTATTATTAGATGAAGATTCTTCTCCTAACATTGACCATCGTCGCATTGGCTGCAGCAGAACTGCATTGGGACGAGAGTGGCCAATACCGGATAATCGAAGACAAACCAATCGGACTGAAGTACAAAGTCGCCCCACTACCTCTGGACTACCCATACTACCGGGACTACCCGTTTTACCGGAACTACCCATTTGACCGAAATAGCCAATATTATCCTTACTACCCGTACTATCCTTACCCAATTAATGCTAGATTAGCTTTGTCCTTGAATGAATACAATCCTTTAGCCGCTCCTGTAGAGGTAAAAAGCCTTGAATAATCAATTTCCAAATGTTCCAATTCAATAAAAACTGCTAAATAAAACGACTGTTGTTTGCACTGTTGCTTTTGTACTATTGTTTTACTAAGATCTCAATCACAGTTATATATATACAAAAGTGTCACTATTTGTATTGAAACTAAGCGTGTCTTTTCAATACATTCTGTGACGGCACAGCCGAAATGTAGTAACGGAAAAAGTTAAAAGAAATATGTCCTTGCCTTTGGGGGCTCGAAATTTTAGTCCTTTGCGGTGAATTATTATGCAGCGAGGCATTTTTTTAGTTTTCGCGGCCGTCCGGCTGCAAAAATAGACACGCGTGGACTTTAAGTAGAGGCGGCTAACCTAGATGCTTGGGCGAGGTTCGGACACGGCAAGTACACGCAATTGCGTTATCTATTGTATATATTATGTAAATCTGTGATCTCAATAATATATAACATTCCAATCAGAATATTAATAGTCACCGAAACCAAAACGATAATGTATCAACATCCAACTCAATTTACTCTAGGTACCGTAAATATTTAATTATATTGTAATACGGGACTTATCGCGCTAAAAACATAATTTTATTTACCTCGACGTTTCGATCAAGTTGCATTGACCGTGGTCACGAGAAGACTGAAGTTGTGGGTATCAGCATTGTTTTGATTAAGAGTAGTTTGAAACTACCCTCATTTGATCTTGATCGGAGTTGCCATTGCGACACACAATACTGACGACATCGGCAGATTTCCGTTGATATAAACTTCGACTGGAACACTTGCTAATCACTGGGTTCCGAGTTGTGGCCAATCTAAAACCATCCTCCCGGTTGAAATTTGGATGTTTTTACAAGCTTTTATTTAACTTGCAATGTATGTATGTATGTATGTATGTCACTATGTATGTTCGGGTGGAATCTTGGAAGCTAAATTAGACCCACTTCTCGATGTCCGATTGGACTCAAATTTGGTGTACTTTATATATCTTCGGTGACAATACAATAATATGGTACCATGGAGCTGGTCTAATGATGGAGACGGAAGGTGGCCACGGCATCTCTATGATAAAACAACATAACCCCACCGAGTTTGGGTTCGATTGATTCGTCTTGAAGAGAACTTTTCACTTAGATGATATCCAGGGTCTGATGATGAAACTGGTAGGTGGCCACGGCATCTCTGTGATAAATCAACATAACCCTACGGAGTTTGGGCTCGATTGCGACCGGAGCTTGCTGTAGACGTGGCTCCCAGAAAAAGGACATCAAACATGTCCGAAACTGGTCGGAGCAATTCCGATAAAAAAATCCGTGAGTGTACAACCGCATTTAATAATAATATTATTTCAATACTGTTGATCATTGCACATCACTATTGTGATAGAATGTATCGGTCATTAATTTTCTATAACAACTACTTGTACTACATTCTTGAAATAAAGATAAATAATAAAAGATATATTTTATTTTATAAAATTTCACTTCAGTTACAGTATATCTTGCTCTCTTATAATCTGGACCACATGTCGTGAAATTTCCACATAGGTCTTGAGAATCAAGGCAAATCTCGAAAAAATATTATTATGGCAACATCCATGAATGCAGAGATATGCTATAGGTTGTTGTTGTTGCACGACTCTCACTTATCACTTACTCGCTCGATGGCCATTCCAGTTCGGGCAATGGGGTAAACCAAAAATTAACCCTGCATAAAACAGTGTTGAGTCTGTTCCAATTACAAAAATATATTCATATTAAATGTGTTCCTATGTATATATTTATATGTATTCATAATGCTATAACCTGGTACCACTTCAGCTTAATAATATTAAAGACTTTCTCAGCACCTATGCCATCCGTTAAGTCAGTCTAATCCACAGGAAATACAAAGTCGATAAATGTGGCTCCAACTAGGCTGACCTAGTTGGAAGTAACCCTTGAGAGTTGATTCCCTAACAATGTTTCCTCTCATCATACGAACACATGCAACATACATTTTCCGATAAAGTCTAATACTCGGTATTTACCGCGTATTAGACTGATATTTATCAGAACCCAAGAAATTCGAAGCGGGAATCGAGGCTCTCCTAATTTGCCAAACTGGCCATCAACAAATATTATTTAAAAACTTAAGGGAATGACTGATATGAGATCGACTTACTTAAAAGAATAAGTAGTGCCTGGCATGACCTATAGGGACTACTTGTGAAGTATGAAACAGCTAGAAGACGATTATACAGATAAGCTTGTTGTGAGTGCCCTATTGGCGTAGAAGATAGATGGATGACTTAACTTGTGAGCGAGAGGTCATTTGTTCAAATCCTGCACAGGTGGTCGTTCACAGGTGGTAGAAGCAATTATATCAACGTTCCACCTGACTTGCTACCAAAAAGTAGCCTATCGCCATCATGAAACAATCTATCAACATAACCTTATGGTGTTCCGGCAGCAGACAGGCCTTGAAAGTCAGAGTATTCTAGTCCTAGCGTGTTCACCATCATCGATTACAACATCGCTTCCCATTAAGCAAGATTGTGGTCAAACGCCAGCCAATCACAAAATTAGTCTTATTTTTATGATAAAAGGTAACAGGACAAGCACGACGCTCGCCTGATGGTAAGCGATGACGTCTACCTATAACAGACACAGTGGCATGCAAACTTCTGGATTGCCAGAATGTTGCATGTCACTGCACTACGCCTGTTACCTTGAGACATAAAGATGTTGAGTCTCACATGCCCTGTAATTTCACTCGACACCTTGCCATTTATTAATTGGCAAAGTGGTGGTACCGCCCCAGGCGGACTAGCAGAAGTCCTACCACTACATATTATTTACTAGCAGTTGTGCCCCGCGGCGTCACGCCGATCCTACAGACTAATCCACAATACTGGTTATCCCAATGCAAAATTTCAGCTAAATCGGTCCAGCTGTTTTTTAGGGTTCCGCTGTACAAAAAAGTACAAGGAACCCTTATAGTTTCGTCATGTCCGTCTTTCTGTCTGTTGGTCTGTCCCAAGTTTTGCTAAGAGACCATTAATACTAGAAAGCTATAATTTTGTGGGGGTATGTATATAAATTACGCCGACAAAGTGCTGAAATAAATTTGTGAAAAATATATTTTTTTTAGGGTTGCTCCCCTATATGAGAAGTGTGGATGAATTATTTTTTCATCGTCTACCCCCTCGTGTGTGGTATTGTTGAATAGGTCTTTTAAAATGACTTCAGGGTTTTTAATACAATTTTTCAATTGAATGCTCTATTTACGAAATATTAAACTTCAAAGTGCAAATTTTTGTTCCAGTAGGGCGTCCCCCCCCCCCTCTAAAAGCTAAACTGCTGGCTTGAAAAATCTGGCAAAAATTCGTGATAATAGCGCATTTTATGAACTTTAACGGAAAACTATAGCGGTTAAGATAACTTTATTAGCTCAGCAGTAATAGTCGTTGAACTTGGGTGTTGGATAATTTTGTACCAAAACCAAATACAAAATCCTTAGAATAAATCCTTTAAAGTGACAAAGACGGAGTACCTAGCTGCTTTTTTATAACGGGTAAAGACTTGCATTGAATGACAGGCTACTACGGAACCCTACACTGCGCGTGGCCCGACACGCACTTGGCCGGTTATTTAAATATATTTTGTATATCATATAAGCTAGCGTTTGAATACTATCTCACCTGTTGGTAAGTGATGATGCGGTCAAATATGTATAATAACATCTTAATTTATCTTTTGTGTCAATAAAAAAAATTGCTATTATTATACCTAAAACAATAAAGAAACACGTAGGAAATGTAATTTGCACAATATAGGTGCCTAAACGTGGGAGGAACTAGATCCCAAGGTACGGGCAGTCATTCGCCTAGTTTGGTATCTAACGACTATATTATTAACTAGCTGACCCTGCAAACGTTGTTTTGCTAAAACCCAAATATCTTACGGAACCCTATTTTTTTCCAAAATAAAATTTAGCCTATATTACTCGTGGATATTGTGGCTTTCGAATGGTGAAAGAATTTTAAAAAACGGTTCAGTAGTTTTTGAGCCTATTCATTACAACCAAACAAACAAAGTTTTCCTCTTTATAATATTAGTGTAGATAGTGTAGATGTAGATGTGTTATTTTTGTGCAATGAAAACACAACATTTTGAATGGATATAATTATACTACTATAATGTTTACAAAGGTATCTACTACCTAATAACTTGATAAAATAGCATAAAAACTTAATTTAAATCTTCATCGTTATAAATTGCCGCAAAAGCAGAATCAATTTTACTGTCAAACATGCTGCAGCTTTCATTGCACATGCGACGGAAAAATGGCAGCAAAACACTTAAAGTTGTTAAACTGATTTGTTGCGGTTTTTTTCAAAGAAAATATAGTTTATTTTGCTTCTGATCATTGTTTTATGTAAGTATCAGCAATTTTTTAGATGCTGAGAGTAGAATACTACGCCAGTAATTCTGAGACATCTCGATACATCTAAAGTTTTGCTATAATTATAGACTGATGCTGCCGAGAAACCTTCTCGAGTCTCTTTCTAGAACCTTGTCCACTCAGATACGTATCGCTGAATGACTTATTGGAACAGATTCTGATAAAGTATCTTTGTAAGTAAGATTGTATGAAATAAGCTTGATTTGCCCTGTTGTCTGAATTAGTCTCAAAAACTTCTAATATGGCAATAAAGATACCTAGTAAGACTGATAAGGCAAGCGTACGACATCGTTTAAATCACTTCGTCACTTAACATCATTTTTGTCTTTAAAAAAAAAGCTTACTCTCAATGTGGGTTGCAAGCACATTACTAGTAATCTTGTTAACCCCTCAAACTAAGCTAAATATGCTTGTGTCTGGAGTGGGTTCACGTCAATAGTGCAATGGGTGGGGATCGAACTCACGACCTCTCGATACCATCAGGTGATTAATGTAGTTCAAAAGTTTGAATATCCTCGATTAAATAGATTGCTTCAACGTTTCTTGAACAAGAATATCAGGCTAATAGTAAAAGTACTACATTTTCTTATGTTGATATCAATAACGTTTATTTATTGATTAAGATAACCAGTTAATAAACACAATATCAAAATGCAATATTATTTATTCTAAAATCAGTTATCCATTCCAAAATCTTTCATTGAATCACAGGAGGCTCTTCACTTGCTTATAATCATAGACAAATGGTCTGTACTCGTTCAATTTCACCGCTAACCGAGCATCGACAGCAGGATACGCCAGGTTGTACGGGTAGTCTCTATAAATGGGGTAGTCAAGAGGTAGTGGGTGATCAACAAGCTTGTAATTGATGGCTACAGGTTTTTCGTCGATAATTCGGTATTGGCCACTCTCGTCCCAGTGTTGATCAGCAGCAGCAAATGCGAGGATCAAAGTCAGGAGGAAGACCTTCATCTGAAAATTAGCCATCATAATCATCATCATCATCGTCGTCTGCCTATCTCTGTCCACTGCGGGATATAGGCCAAGTACGAGTGAGTAGCAATTCCCGTACAAAAATGTTTATTTAACTTTTTTCGATTTTCCAGTTGTTGCTTTTGGTTTTCCAAATTTTATCTTTACAAACATTCACTTAACTTGCCGTGATAGTATGTACCTATGTAGGTGTGATTATGTGTGGGTCAAATCTTGGAAGTTAAATCAGATCTACTTTTTGACGTTCGATTAGATTAAAATTTGGTATACTTTCATAAAATCCGTTTTCGGTGATCATGCAATAATATGATATCATCGAGTTGACCTGATGATAGGATATTGCCGGGCTGTAGAGATTGGAACACCGTGCTGGCATGTGGTAGGACAGTCGAATTTGGGTTAGTATCTATTGTTATCATTAGTACTTTTCACCACATATGGTAACCGTCTTTACGTCTTACGAGCGAGTGTAAAATTATAGCTGAGGAGAAACAAGCTCAGCAGTGGCGTAGGTTCGAAATGGCTCATTGACATTCATAGTCTCCACGATAAAGTCATTGTCATCATCATCATCAACCTTTAATCGTCCACTGCTGGACTTAGACCTCTCCTATTTCACATCGACATGATAATAGACAATCAAGATAAAAAACAATATGTACGTTTTTAACCAACTTCCAAAAATAAGGAGGTTCTCAATTCGTCTGTATGTTTTTTAAATTTTTTTAATGTATGTTACGCGATTATTCCGTCAATTGTGAACCGATTCAAATGATTATTTTTTTACCGGTAGAGTACATTTTCGAAGTGGTTCCATTATAATTTAATTGAGATCTGATAAGTATCTCCAGAGATGTGATGATTCAAACTTGCTACTGAAATTGACTACTCGTGGGGCATGGAAGTCCGATGTTTTAGTTTTATAATAACAAAAACAAAAAGACTAAACAATTAAAAAGCTGTAAAAGCATCCCCGAGATCCTTCTAAATACCTATTCACCCGAGCACCGGACCTGTCAAGTTGGAAGAAAAATTGTTCTGAGTCACGCAAAAAACGGCTAGCTCCCCTACATTCTAAACGAAGGGAAATTAAAAACAAACGAAACATAATGTTATTAGTACAAGCCCCATCTCAAGTCGAGTGTACTTGGACAGAATTAAAAGAATCCAAGCCAGGTCTGAGAAATGTTTCCTTGACACTAATCAGGACTTGGCCTTGTTGGTTTTTTATTAAGTTTATCATTATTTCTGCTTAAGTTTAACAAGGGGAGTTGAGGGTTTGAGCTGTTATAAGATTATGAGATTTAAGGAATTATGTGAGGGGAACTGCCTATCTTCTTCGTTATATGACTACATATTATAAAATAATACTTACATATTGATTTTACTAATAAAAAACAAAACTACCACCCGGTATTCATAAATGGCCAAGCAGTGCCACACGAAAATACAGCCAAGTACCTAGGCATGACTCTAGACGCAAAGCTTCGCTGGAAGCCACACGTCAAAAAGAAAAGGGAAGAGTTAGAGCTTCACTACAAAAAGATGCAGTGGCTGCTTGGAAGACACTCCACGCTGTCGGTGCAAAACAAATTGCTTTTATACCAACAAGTCCTAGTGCCAGTATGGACTTATGGAATTCAACTATGGGGCTGTACCAGTCAAAGTAACATCCAGATTATCCAGCGATTCCAAAATAAAGTTCTAAGGAGCATCGTAAATGCACCATGGTACATCAGAAACTATGACCTCCATCGGGACCTTAAAGTGGATGACGTAATTAGTGTTATTACAAAATATGCCGAAGCTCACGGTCGTAGACTTCATCACCATGTGAACGTCGAGGCTATCCAGCTCCTCGACAACACGGACATAGTGAGAAGACTAAAAAGGATCAAACCTTTTGAGTTAGTTTAGTGAAGTGACAGTAAAATAGTGAACAGTGCTTACAAAGAACGCAATAAAATAGTGTCTTCGCCTTAAAAGAGACAATAAGGAAAGTGCCATTGGACACATTCTTAGTTTAACAATAGTTAGCAGTTTAGGTCAAATTTAAATTACTTATTAGTCTTAAGACTAGATTGTAATTTTAATGATATACCATAATATTGGAATATCATGTGAAAAAAAAATAATTATAAAATGTCCCCCGCCGCGTCTGCCTGTCTGTTTGTTTGTGATAAACTAAAAACACTACTGTACGGACTCGTTCTCACTAAAAGAGATACGTAGAGAGACGAACGTTTTAGTGTATATTTTTTAAGTGTTGTGTAAATTGGTTGAAATATTACGATAAATCTTGAAGATGTTAATTCATATATTCGACGCAACAAAGTGATGAAGAAATTTAGGCATATACGCTCTACCCGTGCGAAGCTGGGTCGGGCTGCTAGTGGTTTAATAAATATATTTATAGCTGCCAAAGGGGGTGATATGATTTTGACTTTCAATTATTTCTTATTTTCATAGACATAACAATCGAACTATTCATAAATTTAATGCGATTGTTTCAATATCAAAATAGGTTTTAATCAATATTATTTTTATTCAATTACTTACCTTGGCAAGTTCCCAAATGAATATGGATTCAGAATGCAGATGTAGCTCGTATTTAAAAGGTTGATTTACTCAGTCATATTCATATAAGTATATATGTAAATTACCGACATAATGTTGTCTACCGTTAGAACTGACCACTATATTATTTTTCTATTAAGATAATACAATCATTTTCTTGTTTTTGTGTTGTGGTAAATACGAAATATGTTCTATGGGCCATTAAGTATACACTTACGGTTCTACGTCTCAAATGGAGAAAGCTTTGGCACGTGGCTAGCCGGAGTGACGACTGTAAATAATGATATTATCTATAAGAGAAGTAAGAAGAGAAGTATATACGTATACACTTACCCACAAGATTACATGTAATCTTTTTGGGTAGGTACCTTTATTATATCATATAGGCAATCTTTTGACCAATATTTCGCCTGGTAGTAAACGATGAAGTGGTCGAATGGTGAACACGCTAGGCCTAGAATACTCTGACTCTCAAGGGCTGTGTGCTGCCGGAACACCGTAAGGTTATGGCGACAGATTTTCTCTTAAATGGTGGTAAGCTACTTTTTGGTATCAATCAAAATACCTATCAAATAGTGGTATTAGTTTGAGGATGAAGACGCTACGTTATCTTGTAGTGTTGATAAGGTGGTAAAGTTTATAGTTGTAAAGTAGGTAACAGGACAACAAAACGCTTGCTCTATATTAAGACGAGTTAAAACGGGCACGTAAAATTCTAGATTGTGAGGGTTTTGCGCGTTTCTACATATCTAATGTTGAATCTCATATGTCATGTAATTTCAATTGCTAATTGGCTCTTAAACTCAAAATTAATTTTAGATTTAATTTAAGATCGTTTACAAAACTAAAAGAACCGACTTCAAACGTTGCGCTAGTCAATGTAGCCAGCAGCCAGTATCATGTCATAGAAGTATACCAATGTATCGTAATACAAATGTTGATATATTAAAAACGGTTCGACCGATTTCGTAAAAAAATTAAATAGGACCACTTGGGAAGGGTAAGGTTTTTAGAAAAAAAAAAAGAATTTTTAAATCGGTTTAGGGATCTTCGAGTAATCGTGAACATACATAAAAAAAAAAAAAAGATTCCAACGAATTGAGAACCGTCTCCTTTTTTGTGAAGTCGGTTAATAATAATAACCGGCCAAGTGCGTGTCGGACCACGCGCATTGTAGGTTTTCGTAGTAGCCTGTTATTCATTGCAAGTCTTTGCCCGTTATAAACAAGCAACTAGGTACTCCGTCTTTGTCACTTTAAAGGATTTATTCTAAGAATTTTGTATTTGGTACAAAATTATCCAACACCCAAGTTCAACGACTATTACTGCTAAACTAATAAAGTTATCTTAACCGCTATAGTATTCCTTTAAAGTTCATGAAATGCGCTATTATTACGAACTTTTCCTTTTTCACGACAGCAGTTTAGCTTTTAGAGGGGGGGGGGGAGGACTCCTTACTGGAACAAAAATTTGCTCTTTAAAGTTTAATATTTCGTAAATGGAGCATTCAATAGAAAAATAACATTAGCAACCCTGAAGTCATTTTAAAATTCCTATTCAACGATACCCCACACGATGGGGTAGACGATGAAAAAAAAAATTATCCCTAAACATATAAGAAGTCCCATCACTAAGAAGTATGCTTATTTTTTTCTTTCTCAAAGTAACAACGTATTGTAGGCTAACCGATCCAACTACAGTCATTTTCCCCTCTCAAGCCCTCACGGTTTTCATAAATCTTGTTAAATAAAGTTGTTTTGAAAGTAACGGGAGCCAAAATCCCTTAATATTTAATCCCCTGAGAATAATCTGCAAAGTAGACATCCGTTATATCATTCTTCATCATCTTTATCCATCAAAGTAATTTATTTGCGCTTGAATCAGATAATATAATAATCAGAATAATATAATTTATCAATGATGTTTTACTATATACATGACTAGCAGCCCGTCCCGGATTCGCACGGGTAGAACATATATGCCTACAAAATTTGCATCAGTTTGTTGCATCGAATATAAAATATGAACATATTTAACAATCATCGTCAAATTTTATCCAATTTACACAAAACCTTAACGAATTATGCACCTAAACCTTCCTCATAAACACTCTGGCTATTGGTAAAAACCGCATGATAATCCGTTCAGTAGCTATTGAGATTATTGCGAACAGATAGACAGACGCAGTGGTGGACTTTGTTTTATAATACTTACGTAGTGATATTGGACGGCCCTTTGGGTAAAGGGCTATATGGTACTTCCGGTTGACCTAAAATTGTCAATTTTGGTTAAAAGGAAGTTCTTACAGCACCAGTAAAGTAAAATTCCGAAAAATAAAATGAGTTGATACATAAGCTACATTTTCGTACTTACAAGTTTTCGCGAAAGTCTAAATTTGCCCATATCTTTTTATCGTGTTGATTCAGGACCTTGATTTTTATAAATCTAATAGTGACTATAGACCTCAGTATCTGGTCTAAATTATAGCTTGCTAGGTCCACCCGTTCCTGAGAAAATCGGTGGTGACACACGGCCATACAGACAGACGGACAAGAAAGTGATCTTATAAGGGTTCCTTTTTTACCTTTTGAGGTAAGAAACCCTAAAAAAGGGAGAAACATGGATGAAAATCTGTAAAAACGGTTAAACAGATTCATGAATCAAAGCAAAGAAAAAACTCGATAAGTCACCTACCAAACAAACAAAAATAACTAGCCAAGTGCGAGTCGGACTCACACACGTCGGGTTCCGATTTAATACAATTTTGCGGAAAAATAAGTTTTTTGTATGGGGTTATTTTTTGTATGTATTAAATTTTCAATTTATTTTAGGTTTTATGAGGAATCACGTTTCTTGAACGGGAGATTCAAGAAACGTGTTTTTCAGGCGTTTTTCTTTTTCTTTTTTTAGGGTTCCGTAGTCCTGACAAGGAACCCTTATAGTTTCGTCATGTCCGTCTGTCTGTCTGTCCGAGGTTTTGCTAAGAGACCGTTAATACTAGAAAGCTGTAATTTTGTGGGGGTATGTATATAAATTACGCCGATAAAGTGCTGAAATAAAATTGCGAAAAATATTTTTTTTAGGGTAGCTCCCCTATATGAGAAGATGGGATAATTTTTTTTTCATCGACTACCCTATCGTGTGGGGTATCGTTGAATAGGTCTTTTAAAATTACTTAAGGGTTGTTAATACCATTTTTCGATTGAATGCTCCATTTACGAAATTTTAAACTTTAAATTGCAATTTTTTGTTCCAGTAGGGTAGTTCCCCCCCCCCCCCACCCCTCTAAAAGCTAACTGCTGGCTTGAAAAATCTGGAAAAATTTGTGATAATAGCGCATTTCATGAACTTTAAAGGAAAACTATAGCGGTTAAGATAACTTTATTAGTTTAGCAGTAATAGCCGTTGAACTTGGGTATTGGATAATTTTGTACCAAATACAAAATCCTTAGAATAAAGCCTTAAAAGTGACAAAGACGTAGTACCTAGTTGCTTGTGTATAACGGGTAAAGACTTGCATTGAATAACAAGCTACTATGGAAGCCTACTCTGCGCGTGGCCCTACACGCACTTGGCCGGTTATTATTTTTAACTTTATTTTGATTTTATTATTTGTCGTTATAGCGGCAACAGAAACACATCATCTGTGAAAATTTCAACTGTCTAACTATCTCTGTTCATGAGATACAGCCTGGTGACAGACGGAAAGACAGACAGACAGACGGTCGGACAGCGGAGTCTTAGTAATAGGGCCCGTTTTACCCTTTGGGTACGGAACCCTACTTAAAACCAATTCATCCGTTTGGGCGCTACAATGCCGCAGACAGCATAACACACATAAAATGCTACGTACCAAACCGTAAATAAAAATAGTATTGGCGTCTTTGTTTTATGGAAGCAAAGTACTAGTCATATAGACATTGCAATAAGAGTCTTATTCTGTATATCATTTAGAGCGAAATTTCTTCGACTTATCTCACGATCGCAGGCTCTTCACACGTCGGTTGACTTTGCGGACAAGAAGCTTCACCTGCACAACAATTAATTAATACTGTAAATACCCACCGTGCAGTGTACACCGGAGAGTTCCCCTGTAGACTTAGCGATGGTGCAATTCAAAAGCGGTAGCGGTTATGAAGTAGACGGGAGAAAGATCCAGACTAATATTATAAAAACGTTTGTAACTCTGTCTGTTTGTTACCTAATCACGCCTAAACGGACGATCCGAGATCTTGCTGAAATGTAATAAGGAGATACTTTATAGCATGAGCCATTTTTTCGATATTTTGACCAATAGGTATTATGAACTTCGGTGTAATAAAAGTTGATATTTTGCAATTCGATACAGATTATAGACATTTTTAATCATTCGATATTATAAACACTCGGCATTCCAATCTTATACATTTTAAGCTTCAACATAACAATTTTCGATATTTTTAACCGACTTCAAAAAAAGGAGGAGGTTTCTCAATTCGACCGTATATATGTTTTTTTTTATGTTTGTCCGCGGATAACTTCGTCGTTTATGAACCATTTTTGATTATTCTTTTTTGTAGGAAAGGCGATATCTCAAGTGTGGCACCACTATTCATTATTCTGTGACCATAGTAATTTTATTGAGGTCTGATAAGTATCTCCAGAGACATTTTAATTTTTTTAAATAATAATAATAAACGCGTATTAAAGGCATTAAAGTCGGTTCTTTTTAGTTTTTTAAACGATCTTATAATACAGTCGATATTTTAATTTTCGATATTGTGATACATCGCTATTTTATCAGTAGATATTTTAACTTTTGACATTCAAATGTGTAACCGTAGTTGCAGATATCAACTAGTTATTGTAATAAATTGTTTGTGGCGATTTAAAAATTACTCTTCTTATGATTATTTAATCGCTTGCTTCAATCACTTAAGCCACAGCAAAGAGATTATAAAGTAGTGAGGCAAAATTGATTGAAGAATGCACCGACCGGGATTAAGGACTGAGCTCTTTGAATTAACTTTTAAATATTGTGCCTTGTTTTGAAGTTAGTAAGCTGGAACTCAGGGTAGAATGGAGGTTTAGATTCCAGATATAATATATAAATAAAAGCTAATTTTCATCACACTAAGGGCCAGTTCTGGCTTATGACGCCATATAAAACCTGTAAAAAATCTGTCAGGTAAATTCCCATTTATCATGAACCGGTGAAATTGGACGTAAGCCAATAAACGTATTTCTTTACTTTGAAGTATCGTATATTATTCAATAGTTAGGTGTCCGACCATAATGGATAGAAAAGGTAACATCCATACTGTAATAATAATAGATAAACCTGCCTGAAATAGTTATATTTTTTAGATACACTGTCTATTTTTGCACAGCACATGTTTAATACATTACAAAAATCGAAATAATTATGAATTATCCAATCGATTGTCCAAATAACTATTAGTTCAGTTTATTTATTTTTTTTATTACCCACGACGGAACGGAGAAGGTATATATAATATGCATTTGGGGTGAGAGGAGTTTTGTGTGTGCAAATCCATGTTGCCATCTTTCTCAAAAACTACTTGTCCGATTTTGATGCAATTTTCAATTATGGGTTTGGGTTTGATTGGTGCATGTTTTTAGATAGGTGTTAAAGTGACAATTCACCAGGGGGCACTGCAGTAAACATTTGTTTGTGCAAATTAATATTGCCATTTTTTTCTAAAATGACTAGTCCGATTTTGATGCAATTTTCAGTGATGGGTTCGGGTTTGATTGGTACATGTTCTTAAATAGGTGTTACGGTGACAACTCACCAGGGGGCGCTGCAGTAAACATTTGTTTGTGCAAATCCATGTTGCCATTTTTCTCCAAAATGACTAGTCCGATTTTGATGCAATTTTCAGTGATGGGTTCGGGTTTGATTGGTGCATGTTCTTAAATAGGTGTTACGGTGACAACTCACCAGGGGGCGCTGCAGCAAACATTTTGCAAATCCATGTCGCCATTTTTCTCCATAACTACTTGTTCGATTTTGTCTTTATACGGTTCGTAATTAATCAGTGGTAGTTCTTTGAAAGACTTTTTTTTTATGTTCAGGGGCCTTATTCAGTATGACCATTTTAAAGTCTTACCGTGCCGTGTTACGTTATCTCCGCGTTATGGTAATCTCTGTGCCAATTAAAACGCGGTAGGGTAAGGTTATGAGCGCGTTTTGAGCTGTCAAAATATCGTGACATATGAGGACATGTAACGCGCGCGTTTTGTATAATTTACCTATCGTGTGGCATACAGAATACAATTTTTCAATAACGTAACGTGGCGCGTTAAGGAACGCGTTATCTCATTGGTCATACTGAATAAGGCCCCTGCTATTAATACTCCTCCGACATGGGGCCGGATACTTTTTTCGAACGGGTATATGTAGTATCATGTGTAATTGACTTCGTTGAGCTTTCATGCGATTTGATGTATAGTGTATATTGTTTTTTATTCTTCGTGTGAGTATGTACGTGCATGATTTTTTTTTCCTTGTTTTGTACGTTCTCATGTCAAGATTTGACAGATAATCAAATTTTAGATAGATGTTATGACATTAACTTTCTAAAGGACGCTGTCATGGGTGTTTATTCAAATGTTTTTTTTTTGTTACTTGTTATTTTCAATGTTGTAATGTATTTCTAACGGCCTTAGAGTGGTAAAGATTTATTTACTCTGTATGCACGTTGTATAACACAAAAGCTGAGTAATAAAAATATTTTTGACGTTAAAAAATGATTATTTATAATAATTCCAAATACTAAAATGTAGCTTAAAAAGCATTCCCCTATTTGACAAATCAGCTTAAAATATTGGATACAAAAATATCGTTAGCAAAAGTATCGTCTAAGTGTAAATTCCATTATCAGGAATAGCAAAGGCTTTTTTCACAATAGAAATGCAATCAAAACACGTCTGCTTTGCAACCATCTAACCTAACAAATTAATTTTGACAAAGTTGCTTTTAGAACATATAAATGGAACTGTAGGGTGCCAGAGTTTCACGCCCAAACCAACAATTTCATTTGTTTTATTGATATTTTTGTCGCTTAAAAGGGGAAGTTGGGGTAAAACGGCGACCGTAGGGCTGAGAGGGGAGACTGGAGTGGTGAAGTCCAAGTTGTTTAGGAGAAAAATAAGGTTGTTACCGCGAAAATGCACTCGAAGTTTGTTTGCAATTTTTTTTTCTTATTTGTAATTGTGCAGGAGGCTTAAATTGCGTAGTATTTATGAAATGAAGGAAATTTATTCCATAATTAAAGGTCGTAGTTTAAATATTTGATTTTGCAGAAAATGTATGTAATTTTTGGAAGTATGACACGTTATGCTAATTGAAGACTTTGAAAACCAATCAGCTCGTGACTCGCACAGCGTACAGAAGTACTAGCCACTAGATTCGCAAGTTTCTATAAGTAATGTTATGTCATCATCATCATCAGCCTCTGTCAGTCCACTGCTGGACTTAGGCCACTCCCAAGATGCGCCACTGAGCCCGATCTTCAGCTCTTCTTTTCCGACGCATTCTTTTAGGACGCAGCTTCTCGCGCCGGTAACGCTGCTGCCCATCCCCGGCCAGTAGTAGTTAGCTACGACACAATTTTGAAATGGTTATAACGCCATTTGTCGATCGCCAGAGCCTCGTTTGTTAGTCAGCAGGATGCATCACGGGCAGGTGAGGTAGGCTGGGAGCACTGAGGTGGTATTTGTGCTCCCTTTTATCCCCAGTAATGTAACATTTTACTAGATATATTAGTATACATAATTTGCGATGTAGTCAGTTCTTCAAGCCATCTTTAAGCACATTCCTTTTGATTATATTCCTAATACTTCATATTATCTAGCAAGTTGTAGTGGTAGTACTTCTGCTAGTCCTTGGGTGTTACCACCACTTTGCCTATTAATTTTCAGCCATAAAATAGGAATTATTTCAGTTGAAATGGCAAGGTGTCCAGTGAAATTACAGGGCATGTGAGACTCAACATCTTTATGTCTCAAAGTAACAGGCGCAGTGCAGTGACATGCAAAATACTGGCAGTCCAGAGTTTTGCATGCCGCTGTATCTGTAATAGGTAGACGTCAGTGCTTACCGTCGGGCGAGCGTCGTGCTTGTCCTGTTTTCTTATATCATAATAAATTAAAAGTAAAAAATATTTTTAAAAACAAGCTTTTATCTGGGACAATGAACGAAATGCTAAAAATAAATTCTAGTAAGTATTTGGCGTGTAAGTACTTACCTATATTCTTAAAAGCTTGAAGCACTACCCGTTTTTAAGGCTAGGTAATTACCATAATTCAGTGCCTCAAGCTTTTAAAAATATAGGTAAGTACCTACACGCCAAATACTTACTAGAATTTATTTTTAACATTTTAGTTCATTGTCCCAGATAAAAGCTTGTTTTTAAAAATATTTTTTATTTGTAATTTATTTTTAACTTTTTAGTAGATAGATACCGACTACCTACCTACTACCTAAGTATTTAAGAGAAGGCATGATGTTTTAAAATATTCCACGGATATTTGATATGATTATGGGTAAAGTGATCTTCAAGGAAAATCAATCGACTCGGTGGGGCTATCTTGCTTTATAACAGAAAAGCCATGGTCACCTTACAGCTTCATCATCAGATCCTGGCTATCATTTAAGTGTAAAGTGCTCCTCAAGACGAATCATTTGAGCCCAAATTCACTCGGGTTACGTTATTTTATCACAAGATGCCATGGCCACCTTCCAGCTTCATCATCAGACCCTGGATATCATCTAGGTGAAAAGTTCTTTTCAAGACGAATCAATCGAGCCCAAACTCGGTAGGGTTATGTTGATTTATCACAGAGATGCCGTGGCCACCTTCCGGCTTCATCATAAGACCCTGGATATCATCTAGGCGTAAAGTTATCTTCAAAAAAAATCAATCGAGCCTAAACTCGGTGGGGTTATGTTGTTTTATCACAGAGATGCCGTGGCCACCTTCCGTCTCCATCATCAAACCAGCTCCATGATACCATATCATTGTATTGTCACCAAAGATACATAAGTAAACCAAATTTGAGTCCAATCGAACATCGGGAAGTGGGTCTAATTTAGCTTCCAAATTTTCCACCCGAACATACATAATGCATAGTGCATAGTGTATAGTACATCAAAAATGACCCATTAATGTCACTTAATGAATGCAATCAGTACTTCGTAACCGTAGGTAAATCGCTCGCAGATAACATCCTCAATCAGCTTAATGTCACTGAGACTATGCTAATCTCTTCATACAGTCCCTCTCTTACAGTTTCAGCATCGCTTTTTTTCTATCCCACCGATCCATACGAAATTAAAAAAATCATTAACCAGCTAAAATCTGGAAGCTCACCAGGTTTAGACCGTATTACAACTTTATTGCTAAAAAAATCAGCTCACTCTGTAGTAGTTCCTCTCACACACATCATAAACCTAAGCTTATCCTTAGGAATTTTCCCTGACTGCTGGAAAACTGCTGCAGTGTCACCAATTTACAAAAATGGATCGAAGAATCTTCCTGAAAACTATAGGCCTATATCTCTCTTAAGTATTGCATCAAAGATTGTTGAAAAAGTTGTTAACCATCGCTTAGTATCTTACCTAGAAACTAATAACATTTTGTCTGACAGGCAATTTGGTTTTAGGAAAGGTAGGTCAACCGAGGACGCTGTGACCCTTTTGGTCAACACTGTGGCCTCTTACATAGAAAACGGCGAAAATTGTGTGGCGATATTTCTAGATTTGTCAAAAGCGTTCGACACGGTCTCGGTTGGTCTGCTTCTCAAAAAAATGGAATGTCTGGGTGTTAGAGGTTTGGCACTAGACTGGTTTAAAAGCTATCTAACTGATCGGAAACAGTCTGTAAAGATAGGTTCGCACAAAAGTGGTAGCCTTCCAATAAATTTCGGGGTCCCGCAGGGTAGTATACTCGGTCCAACCCTGTTATACATTAATGATATCGTTAGCTTTCCATTAAAAAACGCTGAAATAATAACTTACGCTGACGACACTGTTATTTTATTTCATGACAGGGACTGGCATCGGGTATACCGCTCTGCGGAAGAGGGGCTAGCACAAATCGGAAGACTGTTAGACACTAACCTTCTCACCCTTAACACCGAAAAGACTAAATACGTGGCTTTTTCCAAGACTTGTGTTTCAAGCCCTCCTATTGACTTGTCTATAAAAATACATCACTGTTTACAAAGTCACAGTCTTATACGTACCTCAAGTTGTACGTGCAATCCTATTGACCGTACAGTTTCAATTAAATACCTAGGTGTCACGCTTGATGAAAACCTTACGTTTAAGAATCACATTATTGAGTTATCGAGTCGTGCTAGAAAACTCATATATATTATGAAAAAGCTCAGGGACTGCACCCCAACTGATGTTCTACGACTAGTTTACCTGGCTTTATGTCAATCAGTATTTCAATATTGTGTTGCAATATGGGGTAGCGCTGGTAAAAGCTATTTTATAACAGTAGAACGTGCTCAAAGAGCCCTCATCAAAGTTATCCAAAAAAAGCCCTTCAGATATCCCACTAATACTCTCTATGCAGAATTTAACGTACTTAGGGTGCGACAATTGTACGTGTTACTTGCCACAACTAAAGCACACAAACAGTATTTAAATAGTCCTGAATACAATGATATAATTTGTAGGCGTACATTTAGGCTTCCGGTACCCCGAACTATTTCTCTACTCGCACGTAGGAGCCCGGCGTTTGCACACATTACTACTTACAATAAGGTCTGTAAGTTGTCTGACATTAAAAACTGCACCTTGTCGATGTGTAAGAAGAAAACTAAGGATCTGTTATTAAAACTGTCGTATGAAGAAACAGAAGACTTAGTGTAGGTTAATAATACTAAGCCAGTAAAGTATAACACATTCCATAAACGCCAACACACTCACACACAACACACACACAGACACACACATACACATACACACACATACACATATTCATACACATCTACATACACATATACAGAGAGTACACGCAAGTTGATAATGTTATAAATAAAATGTGCAATGCTTTCTTTCTTTAATCATATCATATTATTAATAAGTTGTTGATATTGAT
Source organism: Cabera pusaria (assembly GCA_954871355.1). Classification (NCBI taxonomy): domain Eukaryota; kingdom Metazoa; phylum Arthropoda; class Insecta; order Lepidoptera; family Geometridae; genus Cabera; species Cabera pusaria. Next base: position 2,844,498 of record OX940896.1, read on the forward strand.
CTGCACATTTTTTTGTAATTATATATTAAAAGGTATGTTGTCATTGTGTCCTAGATACGCACTCAGAAGTCCAAAATACAGGTTCATCGCCTAGTTTGGTCTTCGCTGTAAAACTACCTTTTCTGGCATCTTGTAAAATACTGTTATATGTGCATATCACTGTTTATTTAAGATATTCTTTCTTGGTAAATAAATATATTTTCATTTTCATTTTCATAGTGACATACATACATACATTGCAAGTTTAATAAAAGCTTGTAAAAAGCAAGTTAGACAGATACAAAGAAACGCCTACTTGGCTTAGTTATAAAGTCCCGTCTTTTTAAAACAGTTCTGATAACACTTACATTGATAATAAGAATGTAAATTAACTTTAACCTAAGATTACCTAAGCGTTTTGCTTCGTCTTTTATCATACGTTCCACCAAGGAAAGGAATTCCTTGCCGGTGTCTGTGTTTTCCGATAGCTAATACAGCCCGGGAGTCTTCGAATCGCGAGTGAACAGGTATCTACTAGGTAAGCGTGCTACATCCTATACCGCATCGTCACTTAACATCAGGTGAGATAGTGGTCAAACACTTGCCTGTTTTCCATAAAAAAAACCTTGGCAGGTCAAAGTCACTATGTTCTTAACGTGTGTGACGGGTGTTATCATCCATATTTTAGCGTTGCGTCTGATTTAAAAAATTGCATAAGTTTATCTAAGTATATAGGTACAAGTATTCATCATAGCGACTGCTAAATAAACAAATATATATATATACCATTTAGAAGGCAAAATATCCACACTTATGTCGAACAAAGCAGTGTTTGTGTAGCTGACATGTGAATAAGATATCATCACAGCACCGATATGGACAAATATCACATGCCGGAAAACGGCGGCACAAAGAACCGGAGACGGCTTAGGCCTGCTGCATACCGGGCGGGAATAGCGGTTGTATCTGGCAAGACGGGTTATCTAAATTGGAATTCATCGTATTGGTAGGTCCATAGGAAGATGTGATTGGTCGGTTATTCTGAAGTTTTAAACTCTAAAATGCTTTCGAAAAGAAAAGGACTTTTTCTGTGATGAGGCACACATTTTGTTTCATTTTTTTACATTATTAGGTCAAATAATGACAAATAGTGCAGGCTTAAATCTGCTATGCCTGCGTTTTTCTAAAGGTATCTTCTCACTGCTGATAGATGACAGATAATTACAAAATAGTTAAATTAATAATTGATGGTGATGAAAAACTAGACTGATATGGTCTTTTCGTCGTGACACCACTGCTTTGAATCTTCTTCCACAATGCTAAAAGTAGCATTTTCTGGATTTATGCGATTATTTAAATAATATAGTTGGAAATTTAGCAGAAAACCCGCATAATGAAGCATTCGTGGCATTCCGCTATTGCTTGTGCAATAGCGGAAATCCACCATAAGTAACTAATACTATACCGGTACGGTACGGTACCTAACACCGAAAGGTAACAAAAAGGTTAAGGTAAGCTAACACCACCGACCACTTTCATCTAATTATCTCTGTTTCATTAAAAAAAAGTTGACTGCTGCGTTCGCTTTTAGCTATAAGCCTACTTAGCATTGTACCACTGTACACTTATTTGATTCTATACATTAAACTAACTGTATCCCGCGGTTTTATCTAAGCAGATATCGTTCTCGTGAAAATATCGAAATGAAAATTTCCCTATGTGCTATTCCAGGGTCTAGGCTATCTATATACCAAATTTCAGTTATAATACGTATATTAGTTGGAAGTAAGATAATAAAGTAGGATTATATTAATTAGTGCTAAATAAAAAAATATATAATATTAGATAAATTGTGAGCCTTACGCCACTTAAAACGAAAGCAGAAACCAGTGTGCCCTAAACATTACTACGGAAAATGACTAATGGCGAAGGAAAAAACTTTCCCGACGGTCGACGTGGCTTCCTATCAAACGGAAAAACTAGAAGATTGATGGACTTTTTGTCGCGTTGTCTCACTCGTTTACCGGAGTTATTAGACGAAGACAAAAATCAAAGACTAACTAATGAAGAGGAACATTTGGGGGCAACGACCGCATTAATTACTACAGGGAAAGTAAAAGAACGTTAAAACTAAAAAAAGACAAAATATTGGTTGGAGGTTGGAGGTGGAGGTAGGAAACGCTCACAATATAATTGCAAAAATACCATATTTTTAACCGACTTCAAAAAAAGGAGGAGGTTTCTCAATTTGACCGTATATATATATATATATAATAAATATATGTATATATATATATATATATCTAATATATAAAATTCTCGTGTCACAGTTTTCGTTGCCATACTCCTCCGAAACGGCTTGACCGATTTTGATGAAATTTTTTGTGCTTATCCGGTATTTATGAGAATCGGCCAACATCTATTTTTCATCCCCCTAAATGTTAGGGTAGACCACCCCTAAATTTTTTTTTAATTTTTGAGACAAAATTTTTAATTTCTATTTTTTTATGATACAACATACAAAAATACATACAATCCTCAATTTTCACCCTTCTACGATCAACCCTTATTATTTATATATATACATATATTTTATGTTTGTTCGCGGATAACTTCATCGTTTATGAACCCATTTTGTTTTTTCTTTTTTTGTTGGAAAGGAGATATCCCCAGTGTGGTACCATGGTAATTTTATCGAGGTCTGATAAGTATCTCCAGAGATATGGAGATAAATACCTCAAAATTGGTACTGAAAATTAATAGCGCGACATTGAAGTCGGTTCTTTTTTAGTTTTTTAAACGATCTTATTATTTATTAATCAGGTTATGATATTGCTTTTTATAAGATTAACTAATCTCTGAAGACCTTGCTCCTTTAAGGAAAGCAGTTAGTTCTTTACGAGTTTTTTTTATATCATATAGGCTAGCGTCACATGAGTAAATAAGGAATAATGTGCTAGCGTTTGACCACTATCTCACCTGTTGGTAAGTGATGATGCGATCTAAGATGGTAGCACGTAAGGCCTAGAATGGGAACTGGCTCTCAAAGAGAGCTGCCGGAACATATTCGATTTTGGCGACATATTCAGATCAGATCCAGAAATTGAGGATGGTACCTGGCCAGGCGGACACTAGATAGTGTCCTACAACCATGCGGGTGGGGGTTTTCTTAACGATGTATTTTCTTCACCGGAGGGCCACTGTAAAAGCGCACAGAATTTATTCGATAGAAAAATCCATTGGTGCACGGCGGGGATTGAACTCGGTACCTCTGGCGTCAAAGCCGACCATTATCCCACTACATCACTTGGCCCTCAAACAGTTAAACTGGAAAATCTGTTTTAAAATCACCAGAAGGGCTGAACCGTCCAAAGGGTATGCTTTCGTACTTCCATTGGAAAACTTTTAATCCCCGAAAACTTGCATTAATTTTCTCCGACTTCCCTCTTGCTCGTTAGCCTTTACAAAAAGTTATTCAATAGAAAACTGAAATACATTGGCTTCAGACAGTTTTATGTACATTTATATAACACAAATGTTAAATATTTGTTTTTAGGTTATCAATTTAAACAAATTGAAACCAATGAAGTTGAAACAAATAAAATCGAATGACTTAAAATATTCAGTAGGGAATGCTTTATTGTAAACTAAAAATAACAGATTAACTAAAAATAACTACAATTCTAAATAGGTAATACAATCGGCGGTCTAATCATATAAAACAATAACTTCCAAACAACCTAAGTGTGGAACGGCTAATAAAACTTAGGGTATTCGACGATGGTGGGTGTGTAGTAACTAATTACTGGAAAGTGGTGATATTAGGTAAATGATTTTCAAGTGTATTTGAGTATTTCTCATGACTTTTGGAATAGTTAATTTGTGTACTTAGATTTTCTTATGATCTATTCCTAAGAGAAAAATAAACATTTCGGTTTACAGTGGTACAAAAATTTGGCACATTCAATTTACACGGTCCAAAATTTCATCGTATCGACGGGATTCGGTAGGATGAAATTTTGGACAGTGTGTAACAATGTACAAAAATATAAAGTGTGTAAATATACTGAAAGAAACATAATATTTCGGCATACATAATTATTTCTGTGATAAATTCACAATAGCTAAGTAACAGTGCTTTGAACAGTGCTTGAAACCCCACACAGTGCATTTATCAATTATTCAGAATCTTGTCCCCATCTGCACCCTTACCCCACCTTCCCCTTCCAACCTCCCCCGATGGCGTGCCGTCACTCATTCATCACTACCATCTGACGGAACAAATTGCTGACCATTTTTTAGGGTTCCGTAGTCCTGACAAGGAACCCTTATAGTTTCGTCATGTCCGTCTGTCTGTCTGTCTGTCCGAGGTTTTGCTAAGAGACCGTTAATACTAGAAAGTTGTAACTTTGTGGGGGTATGTATATTGTTAGCATATTTACGAGCGATTTTGCTGAGAGTTACCACATTACCCTCCAGACTGTATAAAAGCGGGTATGTACGCCTGCACAGGGCATTTTGTCGTTGGACTTAGAGCAGTAAGGTTGTCTGGTGGGTGATCGTTGCAATTTGCGGTGAGACCTCTTGTCTTTGTTTAATTGTTGTTAAAAGCTTAACTAATGTCTATTTGTATGTCGGAGTCCTGACAATTATTAAATAAAAGATGTGGTTGTAATAAAATGAGTTTGTATTCAAATTATTGTTTCTTTTAATAAAATACCACTTCTGATGCCAATAATATATATTACGCCGACAAAGTGCTGAAATTAAATTATGAAAAATATTTTTTTTTAGGGTAGCTCCCCTATGTAAGTAGTGGGGATGAATTTTTTTTCATCGTCTACCCATCGTGTGGGCTATCGTTGAATAGATCTTTTAAAATGACTTAATGGTTGCAAATATCATTTTTCGATTGAATGCTCCAGCTAAACTGCTGGCTTGAAAAATGTGGAAAAATTCGTAATAATAGCGCATTTCATTAACTTTAAAGAAAAATTATAGTGGTTAAGATAACTTTATTAGTTTAGCAGTAATAGTCGTTGAACTTGGGTGTTGGATAATTTTGTACCAAATACAAAATCCTTAGAATAAATCCTTTAAAGTGACAAAGGCGAAGTACCTAGTTGCTTGTTTATAACGGGTAAAGAGCTTGTTATAACTTGCATTAAATAACGGGCTACTACGGAACCCTACTCTGCGCGTGGCCCGACACGCACGTGGCCGGTTTCATTTTTTATGTAAAGACAGGAAACTGACCGTGTCCGTAAAATCTACCGGAAAGGGGCTACCATGGAGCCTAATTCGTAGGAAATGGAGGTTCAGGCTCGTGTAAGTTAGGCTTGATTAATGAATTGTTTATGCTCTTCATTTGTTTCTTGCAATTTTTTTTGTTTTTTTTTAATATATTATCTGAAAAGCGTTTGAACACTGTCTTACCCGATGGACAGCAATGATGTAGTCGAAGATAACTGAAAAAACTGGCGACGTTGGCTCTCTTAGCCTTTTTTATAGGTTCTATCATGGGGAATGTTCTGAAGACCTTTTTAATATCATACCACCGTCCTGATTCTACCATCGAAACTCCCGACACCGTCAAAAAGCACATTATAGATACGTGGGCATCACATACTACTCGTTTCACACGATTGTTGTTCCCACGGACCTGAAAGATGTGGAATGACCTCCGTTTCCAGAAACATTTAATCTGAGTAGCTTCATACGAAGAGTAATGAGAGTGCTTTCTAATAAGGGTAGGCAACACACCGGCAATACCTCCCTCTGGTTTTGCAGATGTCAATAGGCGGCGGTGACCACTTCCCATCAGGAGGGCCGCTTACCTGTTTGCCGCTCCATATTATAAAAATTTGAAAAAATATCTTCGTTACCCGTGAACGTCGATCGGTACATGACAGTTTTAGGTCGTGGGGAATATTTTTATCTTCTACGAATTAAATTTTATTATTATTTGTAGGTTATCTGTCATACGTTTCATCATTCGCTGAGCACGATTTTCGGCTTCTTTCACTCAGCTCTTTCCAGCCACCTTGCGAAGAACATCGCTCCACATAGTCTGAGGGCGTCCTACAATACGTTTGCTATTCGCGTTCTCCCCTCTAGAATACGTTTAGATAGCCTCTTTCTTGCATTTAGGGTATTTCACTGGTTCCTGATAAGCCCTATTAAGAACTAATCTGGCCGTTATCATTCAAATAACTATTTAAACTTCATTAGGGACCGGTGAAATATGGCCCTTAGTATTAGTAAATTCTCATCATTGGTTATAAGCATCTTGGCAGTGTCTACTATTTTTTTTTTTAAATTGTTTTGTGATACATTAATTTAAATGTATTTATAGTGTATTGTGTCTGTTTTTAAACGTTTTTATATAATTTTTTCAATTCCATCTATGAACGTTTGATAAGTGTAATGCTTTGCGATTTCACTGTTTCGGAAATTTCGGAATCCGTTGGGTAACATTGTAATAGCATGCATTACGATTACTTCACACAGTTAATTTTTTCTTCTTATTATTTGGTTATTGGCATATAGCATGTTATTTTTATTCAGTATTTTTTTCCAGAGTTTAAGCATCCATTCAATTAAGCTTTTCATCGAACATTATGCCCAGACAAACGTAAAAAGCTTTTGAAAAAGGTTTAAACGAGTTTAATCCGGTTAAAAGCGAATCGGAAATTAGCTGAAATCCTGTGAAAACTACAAACTGCTCGTCATTGCTATTCCTGAGAGAAATCTGCCTTGGTCAGATAATTTGTTTATATTATAATCTCAGTTGCTGTATGTCCCCTATTTGATTGGTTTATTCTGGTGGAAATCATTTTTACATGCTTTTAAAAGGTAAAAAAGGAACCCTTATAAGATCACTTTCTTGTCCGTCTGTCTGTCTGTCTGTCCGTGTGTCACCACCAATTTTCTCAGGAACAGGTATACCTGGCAAGTTGAAATTTATACCTAATACTAATGTCTATAGTCCCTATTAGGTGTATAAGAATCAAGGTCCCGAGTCAACACAATAAAAAGCATTGGCAAATTTAGATTTTCGCGAAAACTTGTGAGAAGTACCAAAATACACCTTAATTTTCAACTTTTTTTTATTTATCGGAATTTTTCCTTTACTTGTTGTGCTGCAAGACCTTGCTTTTAAACAAAATTGACGATTCTAATAAGTCAACCAGAAGTACCCTATAGGTTTTGGGTCTTAAACCTATAGGGTACTTCCAGTTGACCTAGAATCATGAAATTTGGCAAAAAGCAAGGTCTTACAGCACAACTAAAGAAAAAATTCCAAAAACTAAACAAAGTTGAAAATTAAAGGGTGTCCCGATACATACATAGATTACGCCAATTAAGATAGGCCTCTGAGTTATATGAGCGCTCATACAATTTAGAGGTCTAGCTTAATTGGTACTGACGAACGTTGGTACGAAAGCCTCGGTGGGCGACTGCAACTCAACATGGCTGGTTTTATTTTGGTCTTAATCTATATTTTTTAAAGGTGCGACCACACCGCGGCTTTCTGCGTCCGTGTGCAAGTTCGCGATCTGATTTTCAATCGTTTTCTGATCGCCGTAGATCGCGTTTGGTGTGAACCAGTCGGTACAAAAACTGCTGCGCTATCTGATCGCCACCTAGATTGCGCGGGCCGCGGTGTGATCGCACCTTAACTCCCCAAATAACACATAAATACGAAATTTTAAACTACCCTGACTGTTCTTTTTATAATATGTTCATTCAGATCATTTGTATGAACCTAAACACAACATCTCTATTATGAGTTGGTGAAGAGTTGAGGATTCTGCTGATTCTAGAAGATGCCCTTAAGGTGCCTGTAAGAGCATTCGATGAAAGCACCTATTACAGAAAAATACTAAATCAAAATCGGTGCATCCGTTTAGGCGCTACGGTACCACAGACAGACACAACACACACACACAGATACAAACGTCAAACTTATAACACCCCTTTATTTCGCGCCGGCGTTAAAAAATCAATCAAAAAAGAAAAAATGCTCAGTTTTCCATACAAAAACTAAAAAAGCACACCACAACCTAGAGTTTTAATCTTACACTGGGGTTTTATCTTTGAGAGTTAAAGCTAAAAACAAAATAATACAAAACCATCAGGTCACTGAACTTTCTTTCATTCCATCCAAACAAAACAAACATGTAAACGCACTGTCCCATTCATTACCATTATTACCGTTATCAAAGCCCTGTTTCATGTAGAAATTATTACAGGGGACCGTCCCCGTTTCAAAAATACATAAAAACGTCGTTACGTGTGTATATCTGTGATATTACGGCTGTATTCGTAAAAATAACGTAAACTTGTAATGGTATTTGAAATATGAAGTGATTACTTTGATAGCTATAGGTGTATATGGGTATGTTGATGTCATATATTAGCTCGTTTTATTCGATTAAATTAATATTATTAGAGTCTTACCTAGTAGAATATGACCATGTGTTCTGAAATCGAGCTTTTTCTCTCCTTTTCACTTTTTATCTCTCTCTCTCTCTCTCTCTTTATGTCTATTATGTATATATTGTAGTGGTAGGACTTCTGTTAGTGCGCCTGGGGCGGGACCACCACTTTTCCAACTAATTATAAGCCGTGAAATATGAATGTTTTTCGGTTGAAATGGCAAGGTATCCAGTGAAATTACAGGGCATGTGAGACTCAACATCTTTATGTCTCAAGGTAACAGGCGCAGTGCAGTGACAAGCAAAATGCTGGCAATCCAGAATTTTGCATGCTACTGTTTCTGTTATAGGTAGACGTGATAGCTTAGCATCAGGCGAGCGGCGTACTTGTCCTGTTACCTATTACGAGTACCATAAAAAAAATTGACCGCCAATTATTTCCGTTTCCATCTACAGACTAAATGTGATAATATGAAAGACCAGAACTATGTAAAACTGTCTCGTTCGTCATTTTTGTCATCATAGATAAATCTATAAGTCTAGTCTATTGAAAAATAAAACTTACAATTGTAACAGAAAACCAACATTAGCAAAAACAATTTTCCGAAGCCTTCACCATATCGCACATCAAATGTATTCAGCCACCGCTTTCCCAAGCGAAATAAATTAAGCACAAAATAAATAGGTACACGCGAAATTTCCAACTTTACGGACACGTGTTGAAAACGTTACAATTTCGGTTACGGTACAATTTCGAACACATGTAACTTTCAGAGAGGAAAGCCTAAAACAACAGGTAGAGGACAAAGTGCCCGCATCCCTCCATTCGGTGTTAAAATAAGATAAAAACGCTGCTTTGCTCGAATTTTCTGGAACTTTGGGCTCGTTTAAATGATACACGTATGTAAAAACAAAGAATAATGAGTTGGATCTCTCGGTAGGCTTAAAACACGTAGATAGAACGACTAAAAGGACGAAATACAGGTACTATATGTAGATATTTCAATTCAAGAGTGAGTGATAATTATTTGAATTTTAACCCAAGGCGCTGGCCAAATATGATAGACGTAAGGTGAGCACAAGGCGCGGGCTTGGGGTAAATTGATTTGGGTTAGCGTACCACTGGTCAGTTTCTTTACTCGTAAAATTTTACTAATTCACCAGTTTACTCATTAGACAGTTTCGGTAGGTTGACAATTTCGCTAGTTAGAAATTTTCCTGATTCTTCAGTTTCCTCCTTCGCTAGTTTTGCTAGGATGTCAGTTTCGTGAAATTTCCAGTATTGCGATCCGCTAGATTTTCAATATTTGTGTGATCTAAGTTATTTAAGTTATGTGTAAAAATTATGATTTTACTGTCTCAAAAAGTAGCGTATTAGATATTCTATGTTCAATCATCTTCAGGCTATAAAAAATTATCTCCTTTTTAAATATCAGCAAGATCGAATCGTGCGTTTTGGCGTGATTAGGTAACAAATAGAGTGACAGAGTTACAAACGTTTTTATAATATTGGTATGGAAGTATGGATGTATGGAAGTCTCGCAATGCTAAATATACAGAACGATTAAAGCGCAGACGAGACGCAGACGCATTTAAATTAAAAAAAAAAAAAAAAAAATAAATTCATTTATTTCGAGTAACTTCGACTCATATAGGTACAATTATTTAAAATACATCACAACTAATAAATCATAATAAAGTACATATAACAAATAAAATTAAAAAGAATTAAAAATTACTATGCATTCACTCAATCAAATCAAAGTTCAACATCAAACCAAATCTACAAAATCAGTCAAATAAATAATTTAAAATCAATTTATTACCAAATGTCAAATTTAAAATATGTTAATTAGGTACTATTAAAGATGTCTTTGAGAACATTGCCTAATAAAAGGGCAATCCACTCGGTCCGAAATCATCGCTAGAACGATGTTATTACTGGCCCGCACCCTGCGTACCAGAGACGCGGCACGCTTGCGCAGGGTCGCGTGGAAACAGTTGACGCGAGCCTGCGCAAACATGCCTGAGGCACTGCAGTAGCGGGGCAGTCTCATCATCGCTCTGAATGCGTTATTGAACTGGATGCGAAGAGCGTTATAGGCCGAACTGGTATACCTAGCCCACAGGCTGCAAGTGTAGAGGAAGGTACAGTACGCTCGAAAGAGTGTCACCTATACCTCCCCCGAGCTACGTGCAAACCTACGAGCAAGCATGTTTGCCCGTACGCATAACGCTCTTCGCTCACGTTCTATGTCAGCGTTGTCCTTGAGGTCAGATGTGACAATGTGGCCTAGATATTTAAATTGTCTAACCCTTTCCAGTGGAATTCCATTCAGGTAAACAGGCGGCACATTATGGGTCGTTTTGTACCGACCTCAAAGACCATGCACTGACTTTTTGTCACATTATATTTTAGTCCGTGACCAAGGGCATACTCACAGATCTGCACTAATTTTTGGAGTCCACAGACCGAAGCACTCAGCAACACCATGTCGTCTGCGTAACTAAGATTATTTACACATACTCCATTAAGATGGCAGCCAACATGCTGGTTGCTGAGCTCAACAATCAGGGCGTCCAAATAGAGGTTAAACAAGGACGGAGATGTCAACCCTCCCTGCCTCACCCCACACTCTAGCCGATACGGCTCTGACATTGCGCCAGCCCACCTGACAGTATTGACCTGATTTTTGTACCAGTATTTAAAAACGCGGGTAATCTCTCGAGGTAAGCTTATGCTCTCCAGCTTCTGCCAAAGGATACCATATGAAACCAGGTCAAAAGCTTTAGACAGGTCGAGGAAACATGCGTGTATGGGAGTATTTCGATCCGTGTAGTATCTAACGACATGCTTGAGACACAGTATTGCACTTTTAGTTGAAAGTTTGGGCCTAAACCCAAACTGGTTGTCGTGCATGACTAGATATTTGTTAAGCTGTGTATCAAGCAAGCCGTCAAAAACTTTCGCTACAGTAGCCGCTAATGAAATCGGTCTATAGTTACTGCTATCCGCCAAGTCACCGGTTTTATTTTTCACTATAGGCACTACTACTGTTTTCATCATGTTGCGAGGTAGGTACGAATGGCTCACGCACAGCGTATAGAACATCGCTAAGACCCGTGACACATGAGGACCGGCGTGAACTAAGTGCTCAATGCTAAGGCCGTCGTGACCAGGTGATTTTCCTTTCGATATATCTTTTATAATTCTGAGTACATCTCTGGCATTAAACCTGGTCTTCACTATTCCACTAGGCATTTTATCATTGAACTCAGTTCCCGTCGACCCAAGTGGCGACTGCACACGAAAATGGTCGCTAAAGTGGTTAGCGATGCTCTTGGGATCATTCACTCCTTCGACACTCATTGGGAGGCCAGGACGAACATTTATTTTATGTGTACCCTGCCAAAAATCGTGAAAGTGTCCACTAGAGTGCTTCTCAGCAAGAGCGTCCATTCTTATCTGGTCTTGATGGTTTTGACACCATTTAAGACGAGACTTAAATGTCCGCCTGCTTCGACACATCTCTTCATGGACACATCCGGACTTAGGCTTATCCGGACGTGGGCCACGCTTCCCACTCGCACGCACTCTACTCCGACCAATCCTAGCAGCGTCACAAAAGCTGGCTACAATATCTGTATAAAGCTCGTCAAGTACACGCTTATGATCCGGATCATTACAAAACCTATCAGCACAATTATTAAATTTAATGGGAAAGTCAATACATTTCAAACGTTTATGGCATTCATTAGTGTACATAGTTATTTCGTCGTCAGATCTGTCTCCCCACCGTACATCATTGTTTACAATCGCAAAACTTAATGGACGTCTTGTCTTTTTGCCGAACATACAGAAGAGACAAGGCGAGAACAGGGCAAAGACGTCGCAGAAACGATGCAGGGAGCGAGTTAGGCGCGGGTGCGGAGAAGGAGGGTACTGACCGTTCATTCAGATATTCAGTACCAAGAAAGAAGATAGTTTAAGTAAGAACTGGTACTATCCTTCAAGTGATAACTAATAAAGTTAGCCACACCACTGTTAGAACGAGACTCAAAATAAGTTAACCAGCTAAACTTTGTTAAGCTCACAACTGTTTAAATGCAAACTCTTTGTATTGAACGTTTTATGAGCGTTCTATGCTCATCTCTTCCATATAATTTGAATTGACGTACCAGTGCCCCTTTTTATCGGCATTATAAATCCGTTCCTTCGCCTTATCGCTTTTCTATTTTAACTGACTTGCGTCTTATATTGATGACATTAAGTCACGAAGCGCTCGTTATTTGCGTGAACTAATACGGCAGGTATCTACAAAGATACAAAAACCTGAGATGATAGTTAAATTCAAGTTCAGAAAGATGCAGCTATCAGAGCTGCTGTTATGTTGCTGCATTTTGCTTTTAGACGTGTGCGTCTATAATAAAACTGGCCAAATGCGAGTCTGACTTTTGTCCCGCACACGGAGGGTCCCGAACGCCATCTAGCGAATATCTAACGAACTTCTAACACCAACTAAGTGAACGTTAACACAAAGGTGTTAGTAATTAATATTAATAATAAGGTAAACAATCGTTCATAGATGGCGCTGTAGTAAAAACACGACTTTGTATGGGGACCCCCTTTAAATTCACTTTGTTCTGTTTTTAGTATTTGTTGTTATAGCGGCAACAGAAAATATATCACCTGCGAAAATTTCAACCGTCTAACTATCACGGTTCATGAGATACAGCCTGGCGACAGACGGACAGACAGACAGACAGACGAATAGCGGAGTCTCAGTAATAGGGTTCCGTTGGTACCCTTTGGGCTCGGAACCTTAAAAATGCGATAGTAAGGACGCACTATCTGTAGCATGTGCCTACGCGTCTACAATGGTCTACGTAAAAGCGTAGCAGGTGTGTCTCAACTCCTACATCTAAACAACAGCATCGAAACTTATTATTTATATCCAATTTAACTAGTAAACGTTTAGGAACTATTTAACCGACTTAAAAAAAAGGAGGAGGTTCTCAATTCGTCGGAATCTTTTTTTTTAAACACAGCAACAAGTTGCACAGTCAAGTTGCAATGTAAATAATTTATAAACGTATTTCACCTTACATCAAAACAAAACAAAGGTTTCAATACCAATAGTAAAATTGACACTGATATTATACTAGAAGTTTTAAAAGTTCTTTTGATAGCATATTTGTCAGACCCTGCCACATTTCATCAAAAGCTAACAGGTCTTTCCGCAATATTCTCGTACACGATATAACCAACATCTACCGTTAAATTAGCAGCCATTTTTATCCTCAAATATAAAGGATACATTACATAATCCTCGGGTTTCCTGCAAACTTTCAGCTTAATACAAAAGGTGCTAAAGCAGAGGTTTTTGAGGTTGTGTGAAATGCGGCTTGAATTTAAAAGGTACTTAATTTTTGAGGGAAAAGGTGCCTGTTAAAGTTAATTTGGGATGAAACATTACGTGAAAATTTGCCTGTGTTTTACCGTGGATTTTTTGTATTAAATTTCGTGAGAATAAAAAGGCTGTAATTATTACCTTTTTGCTGATTGTGTGGCCTACAAAGCCTCAGACGAATTGATACAGAATTGTAATCTGTATAGATAGTTTAGCGAACTAACTATTTAAGAATATAATTTAAGACCGTTCAAAAAACTAAAAGAACCGACTTCAAACGTCGCGCTAGTCAAAGTAGCCAGTAGACCTAGTAACTATTACATAATCTATGCCAGTAGTTAGTAGTAAGTCGTCGAGATAAGTAAATGCGTAATACAAATGTTGATATATTAAAAATGGCTCGGCCGATTTTGTTAAAATTTAAATTGGACAACCTGGAAACGGTACCCGTTAAAACAAAAAAATAATTTTTCAAATTGAGAACCTCCTCCTTTTTTGTGAAGTCGGTTAAAAACGGAATTGTATTTGATAAAAAATGGAAGGACAGGACAAATAACTTGAGTTAATTTACCGAAAAACACATTTTCTGAAGATATTAACAATTACCAATATTAATACAGAAACTTACGATGGTGATCAGCACGCTTGCTATATAGTTAGTTATTTATCTGGAACGTATCGAATACACATCTCTATGATCTAAAGGTTTTACGGCCAGTTTTACCGGTTTCAGATAGCGCTAGACAGATTTTTGACAGGTTTTATATGGTGTCATGTGTCAGATAACTATTTAACGCATTATCAGGAACCGGTGAAACTGGCCGTTAGTAAATTGACATGTAGTTACATAAGAGAGAGTTTACTCTGCCTAGAGTAACAGGGTAACACAGCGGAAAACTAACAAGGAGCGAGCAAAAGAAACTAGACACATTCCACTCAAACTGGACAAAGCTGGTTCAACACAAAGTGAAGGAAAGGATGTTTTCAACCGACATCGAAAAAGGAGGTTTATAATTCGTCTGTATTTTTTTGTGTGTATGTTAAGTGATTATTCCGCCAATTGTGAACCAATTTAAATAAGTATTTTGCTATAAATAGAGTTAATCTCCAAGGTGATCTCATTTGCATTTTATCGAGATCTGATGAGTATCTTCATAGATATGACGATAAATGACTCAAACTTGCAACTGAAACTGACTCGCGCGGCATAGAAGTCGGTCGTTTTAGTTTTAACTAACTTAGTTTTAAACCTTAATTATTGTTCAACAGTGATGGCTTAAATATATATATATACTAGCTGGCCCGGCGAACTTCGTACCACCTAACAGACAACGAATGTCCTTTTACCTTTTATATTAACTTAATTTAGGCTTTTATGAACGTAATACAATGAATACAAAAGAGATATTAACTTCAGTAATGTATTATGGCACTTTGATTATCAAGTAAATAATAAAGTTGTGGCAATACAGAAATACAATAAAAATACAACAATCAAGTACTTCAACCGCGTGTCAGCAAGACATGATGCCATGAAACAATGTTATTATTGTTATAGATAAGTTATTAACTTGAAATTAGTTCGATTGAGTTTAATTTTGATTGTAAAAATATAATCACCAGTATATAATTTTAATTCTGAATAAGTATAGGTACTTACTTAATGAATAACTGTCTAATATTTTTTGCCTTATGGATAAGACTGTATACATACGACAATCATAACTTGGCTATCACATTCTTGCATATCTCTGTATTTACCTACATTCTGACAAAATATAAAATTGATTAGGCATTGATTATTATTGTCTCGATTGCTTGTAAGAATACATTTTTTTTAGGTTCATTATGTCTCCACACGATAAGTGTATTTAGCCAGTGTCAAATATAAAAAATTTTCAAGTTTTTATCAATTTTGGTCGTAGAGATGGGTCAGAGTCACATTTCAGCTCAGTTTTCAAGTACAAATCTAGTCTAAGTCATACCTTCAGTAAAGATGAGCTGGTGTTTACTGAAGATTTTCAGTGGAATTTTGGTGAGAATGCAAAAAGCATGTTTTTCAACATTGTGCTGTTTCCTACACACGCACAGATTCACCAAAAAAAATATAAAAATAATAATAATAATTAAAAATTAAAAAATCACCAAAATAAATAGTATCCTATGTCCGTCTCCTGGCTCTAAGCTACCTCCTTACCAATTTTCAGCCATATCGGTAAAGCCGTTCTTGAGTTATAAATAGTGTAACTAATACGACTTTCTTTTATATATATTATTATATATTATGTATAGTTTGATATCACTATACTCGTATGTAATCAATTAGCTAGAAACAAATACAAATACAAATATTATGCTTTATTGTAAACAGCATTTATGTACGAAGTTAGTAAGTAATTATTTGGTCTAATTATGGTTGATACCAACTACGACTAAATATTAATATATTTCTGGGATAGATAACAAGAGTTGTTACATTGTTAGACAAAGAAAGGTCAACTTCCAGACAAATAAACATCACAATTCTATGGTGGCTGACTCAGGGGAAAATACACCATGAATTTATGAATGCGATCGATTCTGTCTGCACGTCACATTCTGCTGTTTGTGCTTTGTTGTCGAAATTAGAGGCCGTTATAATATGATGTTTAAACTATTATTTTTGTGATATTTTGATGCAAAATGCGTAAACGAGTTGGACTAGCATTTTTTTAAAGCTTTTTTTTATATCTTATAGGCTAGCGTTTGACCAATATCTCACCTGTTGCTTAGTTAGTTGCTGCTTACTATATATATATAGCAATAATATATATAGCAATGTTGGTTGCACATTACTTGTAGTCTTTTCAACCCCTCAAACTGTGTCTGGAGTACGTTCATGTAATGACGTGACGTTCAATAATGATTGAAATAGGTGGGGATCGAACTCACGACCTCTCGATGACAAGCCGAGGCCATAGCCTATGGGCCTACAGAAACTGTACTATATATAGGGGATCTCTTCACAGTCTAACGGTATGTTCAATTTGTCAGAAATTTTGCACGGGCAGTATAGTCACATGAGTAAATACTCATGTGGTATAGTGGATTAGGAAAGAGACATCAACAACCATCGCATGGTGGTAGGACACTTTCTAGTGTCCGCCTGGCCAGCTACTACCCTCAAGATAGAAAATCCGTCGCCAAACATCTGATGTGTTTCGGCAGCTATCCTTGAGAGCCAGTTCCCATTATAGGCCTAACGTGCTTACCATCTTCGACCGCATCAGCACATACCAACAGGTGAGATAGTAGTCAAACGCTAGCCTATAAGATATAAAAAAAGAATTATTATAAACGCGGGCGAAGCCGTGGGCTACTAAGCTACTAATTATTATACACTGAAGTCGAGCTACAACAAAATCAAGATATAAAAATTTCTTAATCCATTTCTTGGTAGTTTCCGTACAGAGTCTGCCATATTTCCAATAAGGATCAACTAGCTTTCTCCCACACCACGAATGGCGGTTTAGCCTGTTGCAGTCTACACATTCGATTTCATAGAAATTGACTCGAGAAATAGATAGCTGGGCTCAGTGGTTACGACATACGTTGCCTATACCAAACTAGATGAGAGTCAAGCAAAAATGAGCTTTAACCTGTACGGTGTAAAGTTCAATCTGATATAATAGTGATTGTTGCATTTGGCTGATAAAATTAAATGAATCTTTGTATCAATGTAATCCTTATATGCGACGTGTTCTAGAGTGGAGACCACGACTCGGGAAACGAAGCGTAGGACGCCCTCCAGCTAGATGGAGCGATGATATACGCAAGCTGGCTGGCAGCGGTTGGAAACAAATAGCTGAAGATCGAGCTCAGTGGCGTGCCATGGGAGAGGCCTATGTCCAGCAGTGGACGAGTACAGGCTGTTAATGATGATGATGAATCCTTATATGCTGGTATAGAAATAGTTTTATACTAACACGATATTCTAAAGGCATAAATAAGCCTATGGAATAAAACTTTGTGCCCATAAATTGAGGGCCCTGTGGCGTAAACGGGAGAACGGTCGGCTATTGATGCTAGAGGTACCGAATTGAAACCCCGCCGTGCACCAATGGATTTTTCTATCGAAAAATGTATGTGCGCTTTTCACAGTGGCCCTCCGGCGAAGGAAAAACATCGCTAAGAAACCAACAACCCCCGCATGGTGGTAGGACACTATCTAGTGTCCGCCTGGCCAGCTACCACCCTCAAGTTAGAAAACCTATCGCCATACATCTAATGTGTTCCGGCAGCTATCCTTGATAGTCAGTTCCCATTCTAGGCCTAGCGTGCTTACCATCATCGACCGCATCATCACTTACCAAGAGGTGAGATAGTTGTCAAAGGCTAGCCTATAAGATAAAAAAATAAATAAATAAACACTTGCATCTTTCCTATTTAACGATTCCAGCAGGGCTAGCATGGCAAGGGGACTATTTTGTGTTTCCACCTATCCGTGTTTTGTTTGGTGGAGAAGGCAAATTATAAGTAAAGTTTTTCGACAATTATAAACGCCCGCTTACTTTAATTCAATTATTTTTTTAAACTTTTTAATACGAAACAAAATCAAAACTCGGGGTTAAACTTCACCAAGCGTTTAACTTGTTGTGTTGAATACCAGTGTCAGTGGCGAAAAACAGGGCAATAATTTTGTCTTTCCTTGAGGATAGATAGATAGATAGATAGAAACTCTTTATTGAATACCAAACAAATAAAACTTAAAAAATAAACATGTAACAAAAGGTGTAACAACAGGCGGTCTTATCGCTTAAAGCGATCTCTTCCAGACAACCTTAGGGTGGAGAAAGAAAAACTTAACATACATGGCGGTATATCGGTGTTAAAAATGAATAAAATAATAAATAAATAAATCAGAATAGGTAATAAGTACATTATAACAAAAGTACGTACATATGTTATACATTACAACACACATACATAATAATACCATACACACAATTAAAGTATACAATACAATATATATATACAAAACTATGCATATATACATACTATACTTATACATAATATACATATACATATTATACATATATAAATATAATAAAATATATAAGAGAACTTAGATAGAAAACAGTAGCAGTTTAGGAGAGATAGTGGGCCTTGACGCGGTCTTTAAAAGTAGCAAGTGTTTGTGAGCGTTTTACTTCCAATGGAAACGCATTCCAGAGTCTGACAGCTTGTACTGCAAATGATTTGTCATAGAATGAGCTATGATGGCTGGGCATAGAAAGTGTATGACTTTCTATGCCCAGCCATCATAAATCATTTGCAGTACAAGCTGTCAGACTCTGGAATGCGTTTCCATTGGAAGTAAAACGCTCACAAACACTTGCTACTTTTAAAGACCGCGTCAAGGCCCACTATCTCTCCTAAACTGCTACTGTTTTCTATCTAAGATTCTATCTTCTCTGATGACCGTAAAGTCAGGGTATTGGAGTCGCGAAGGAATTGGAAAAATGAGCTTAAGGTAAGGAGGGGAAGTAGGATTAAATAGGATGTTGTAAACAATTTGTTGGGGATAATTTCATGCTAGCTCGCAGGAGAATAATTTTCAAAATAGGTACTGCGCAAAATGCTATTGTTTTTTAAATGGGCAGATCCATTTAGCTATCGACATGTGTCTCTGTCTGTCTAGCAGTCAAGCAGACATATAATTAATTACAATATGTTTATATATATATATATATAATTATATGTGATATAAACACAAGATATATTATATAATTATAAATGAAATTAAATGTTAAATATGATTTTCAAAATAAATTCTTCACAAATTTGACGACTAAAATCCATCAAAACTTGAATTGAAAGAAAAACAAACCCTCCACAAAAGGCTGCAAAAGTTACAAAAGCAATGAAAGAAGTAAAAAGGGAAGAAATATATTTAATTAATATTCCCCTAAACTGGTATATACGGGATCAGTTTTCCGGTGCAAACCGGATCACGCGCAGTTCTCAGGAAATTGAAACAATGTTACACGTAAAATAATATGGACCAAGTTTCTAAAAGGTTTTTGAGGAAAATTGGAGGAAACTGAGCGGCCCTTACATGCTCCCACTTCTTGAAGAATTAAATGGAAATGTTAAGATATATTTGAAACTTTCGTTCTTTTACTGTAATTTATCATTAGGTGGCATAGTGGTCAAGCGCTAACCACTTACGCATAAAAAAATTGAAATTATGGCTCAATGTGTCTCGAGGAACTTGATACATACGAGTATTAAGATCGGAAATTTAACGTGACTTACGCGATGTCGATATAGCGATCGATATATTTTATGTAATATCGACATCGCGTAAGTCAAATATTATGTTTCTTTGAAGTGTTACACACTTTATATTTTTATAAATTGTTAAACACAATCCAAAATTTCATCGTACCGACGGGACTTGAACCCGCAACCTCCGGAATAACATGTTCCGGTGCTTTGCCAATTAAGCCACGATGCGAAGTATCGTTACAACGAAATTAGTGGATTGCATATGTTAACCCAATTATGCATTGGTGGCGCCATCTATCTAAATTTTGGATTGTGTTTAACAATTTACAAAAATATAAAGTGTGTAACACTTCAAAGAAACAAAATATTTGATTTATGCAGTGCAACATCTCTCGTCGGATTTGAAAACTGTAATGATTTCTTCCGAATGATTAACTTACGTAATAAGTAGTCATAGATGGCGCCACCAATGCATAATTGGGTTAACAAATGCAATCCACTAATTTCGTTGTAACGATACTTCGCATCGTGGCTTAATTGGCAAAGCACCGGAACATGTTATTCCGGAGGTTGCGGGTTCAAGTCCCGTCGGTACGATGAAATTTTGGATTGTGTGTAACAATCGCGTAAGTCACGTTAAATTCCCGATCGTTTAAAATGAACGTGAGTTTGTATAATGAGACTCGAGGAACATATATCCTCAGGCTAAATTATGGATTTTGCTTACTATGTAATATTAATAAAAAATCCTGAAATGTATCAAATATTATTTCATAAGTATTATTCAGAATTATTTGTGTCTAGTCAATCATTGTAGATATTTCATAATAATGAAAATACTTTTTAACCGACTTCAAAAAAAGGAGGAGGTTTCTCAATTCGACCGTATATATGTTTTTTTTTTTTTTTATGTTTGTTCGGGGACATTTATGCACCGATTTTGATTATTCTTTTTTTGTTCGAAAGGAGATATCCCAAGTGTGGTACCATGGTAATTTTATCGAGGTCTGATAAGTATCTCCAGAGATATTGAGATAAACATCTCAAAATTGGTACTGAAAAAAAACATTGAAGTCGGTTCTTTTTAACCGACTTCAAAAAAAGGAGGAGGTTTCTCAATTCGACCGTATATATATATATATATTTTTTTTTATGTTTGTTCGGGGATAACTTCGTCATTTATGCACCGATTTTGATTATTCTTTTTTTAAAAAAACTGCCAGGTCAATAAATCTGCTATCGCCGAGCACTTACTGGAATCCGGACCTAATCACTGGATCGAACTTCATGACCCTAAGATCCTCTCGACCGACCGCTACTATTACTCCCGTATTGTGCGTGAAGCGGTAGAAATAAAGAAGCATCCCAATTTCAACCGGGAGGATGGATTTAGGTTGGCCGCAACATGGAACCCTGTGATTAGCAAGTGTTCGAATCAAAGATCAAAGCAGCAAAAATCTGCCGATATTGTCAGTATTGTGTGTCGCAATGGCAACTCTGATAAAAATTAAAAATTAAATTAATTGAGGGTAGTTTCCAACGATCACTCCTATAAATAGCGGTGCGGACACTCACAACATTCAGTCGTCTCGTGACCACGATCAATGCAACTTGGTCGAAACGTCGAGTAGATAAGATTTATGTTTTAGGCGCGATAAGTCCCGTATTTAAATATTTATAACTGGATATTTCGGTTTAAGATTTCGGTTAAATATTCGGTTGGATATTTCAGTTAAAACATTTCAGTTAAACATTTCGGTTAAAAATTTCAGTTAAATATTCTGTTAAAGTATTTTAGTTAAATGTTTCAGTTAAATATTTCGGTTAAATATTTCGGTTAAATATTTCTGTTAAATATTTCAGTGGCTGGGAGTGGAGCTCGTGGTGTGTACGGGTGCAGTGGGTGGCAGAGCATCGCGGGTCGTTGTCCCTGGTGCAGGCGCCGACTTGCTGCGTCGCTGCCTTCACTCGACGACGCTGCGACTGCCGACTCCGTCGCTCCCAACTCGTTTCACTTTAATATTTCAGTTAGATATTTATGTTGAATGTTTTAGTTGAATATTTCAGTTGAGTGTTTCGGTTAAATATTACAGTTAAATATTTCAGTTAGATATTTTATTTATAACTATGTGTTCAAATCGCGAAAGTTTAAAGTTTACTATTCTTTTTTTGTTCGAAAGGAGATATCCCAAGTGTGGTACCATGGTAATTTTATCGAGGTCTGATAAGTATCTTCAGAGATATTGAGATAAAAATCTCAAAATTGGTACTGAAAATGAACATTGAAGTCGGTTCTTTTTTAGTTTTTTAACGATATTATAATGTGTTTATTTTTATGTGTTCTTAATAATGTCTACGAGATTGATTTGGCCTCCACGACACAGGATAACCTAGTGTGGAGTCAATGGACAACCTTTTATGGGTTTTTAAATATATGTAATCTAAATGTATTGTTATTAGCCGTAAGTTTTGTTCTACATAAATTATTCAAATCATTCAATCATTCAATATTTTTTACCTCACAGGTACAGAACCAGTGAACTAAACATATCCACCTCAAGGAAGAGGGACGTCATATTCCCGAAACGACTACTAACGGAAACAAAATATAGCATAATATTGTATAGATATACAAAATATAACAATATATGTAAAATATTGTGGTTTCTTGCTAAAAGAGTCGTGAGATTTTACACTTATTTTTTTATAGCAAACAGAACATAATCACATGGATCACATTTAAATAACTGACCAAGTGCAAGTCGGACTCGCACTCGTAGGGTTCCGTAACACAGTTTAGTATTCCATAACTATGATTTTTCGCAACTACAAAATTTACTTTGTTTTTTATAGTGTTGGTATGAAAAACAAAGTTATCTTTGCGGTCGCCATATCTCTAAAACAACTGTCTGTGTCTCGTTCAAACCAATTTTCGTTGTTAGTTTTTATTGAGATCTACAGCATATATTTTTTTTAGATTTTGCACTCCCATACTTTAAAAGTTAGAGGGGGGGGGACACACATTTTCCCACTTTAGACGCGCTTATCTTTCAAATGATTGACTTTGAGAAAAAATGGTTTTAAAAACCTCAATGTCATTTTTTAAGACCTATCCATAGACACACGTATAGTTACATAGATACACGTATAGTTGTGAACAATTTTTTTTTTGTTTCAGTTCCATGTATGGGATGCCCCCCCTTAAACTTTTATACTTTTTATTTTTGTATATAAATCGGAAAGCGGTTCACAGAATACATCTACCTACCAAGTATCAATTCTGTAGTACTAACAGTTTCGGAATAAAATGGCTGTGACATACGGACGGACAGACAGACAGACAGACAGACATGATGAATGTATAAGGGTTCCGTTTTTTGCCATTCGGCTACGGAACCCTAAAAAGGATGATACGGTCTTGAAGCTTCGATATTTTGATCGGAACGCACAGCGCTGCGGGATCCGATTTGCAGTGTCGATAATGTAATTATAATGAAAAATAAAAGAACATTTTTGATGTCTTTATAGAATCCGACACCGCAGTGTTGTTCGGTACATAAATCAAGACACCAAATCTACAGACAGAATAGTGATTATGTTTAATTACAACCTAATGTTCAGGGCATAAGGATTAAATTGAATTTGTCATAAACCTGCTGTACACGATCATGTTCATAGGAAATAATCGTTGATACATTATTTAAGATCGTTTAAAAAACTAAAAGACCCGACCTCAAACGTCGCGCTAGTCAAAGTAACCAGCATCCAGTATCATGTCATCGAAGTATACAAATGCATCGTAATATAAATGTTGATATATTAATAAACTGGCCAATTGTAAGTCGGACTCGCACTCGCAGGGTTCCGTACCATAAATGTACCGTTTTGCAGTACCGTGCAAAAAATACCACTATCATTTTTCGCCAGCAAAAAATAATAATTTATAAACATTTTATTTCTTACAACGCCATCCAACGTCTAATAAAGGTGTTAAGGATCGACATTTCAATATAACGCCATCTATGGGACGTTTACCTAACTAAGCGTTTATAGATGGCGTGAAATGCCGAAAAAAACACGTTTCTTGTATAGGGACCCTCTATTATTTTAACTTTATTCTGTTTTTAGTATTTGTTGTTATAGCGGCAACAGAAATACATCATCTGTGAAAATTTCAACTGTCTAACTACGGTTCATGAGATGCAGCCTGATGACAGACGGACAGACAGACAGACAGACAGACAGACGGACAGCGGAGTCTTAGTAATAGGGTCCCGTTTTACCCTTTGGGTACTGAACCCTAAAAACAGTTCTGGCATCTACTTATTACAAGCTTTTATTTAACTTGCAATGTATGTATGTATGTATGTATGTCACTATGTTTGTTCGGGTGGAATCTTGGAAGCTAAATTAGACCCACTTCCCAATGTCCGATAAGAATCAAATTTGGTGTACTTATGTATCTTCGGTGACAATACAATAATATGGTACCATGAAGCCGGTCTGATGATGGAGACGGATGGTGGCTACGGCATCTCTGTGATAAATCAACATAAACCCACCGAGTTTGGGCTCGATTGATTCGTCTTGAAGATAACTTTTCACCTAGATAATATCCAGGGTCTGATGATGAAGCTGGAAGGTAGCCACGGCATTTCTGTGATAAATCAACGTAACTCTACCGAGTTTGGGCTCAAATGATTCGTCTTGAGGAGCACTTTACACGTAAATGATAGCCAGGATCTGATGGTGAAGCTGTAGGGTGGCCATGATTTCTGTTGTAAAGCAACATAGCCCCACCGAGTCGAATAGGAATAGTCGAGTCGGAATGTTTTAAAACATCATGCCTTCTTTCACAAGATATTTGAACGGGATATTTACCATGTTTTTCATTATTTGTGAGCTTCCGATATTTCGGTGCTGTTGCAAGCACCATGTTCACGGCTAAACTGTCGATTGCGGGTAAATGGATTGTTTACGAAAACACGAAGCGGTCTACCCGCTTTCGCGTTCTTTTTGCAGGTTCGCCGCCCCTACTACTTGCTTCTGCTGGAACTCGATCGCGACACACAACACTGACAATATCTTCACGTTTGTTATTTTTGTTCGGGCATTTATATGATCTACAAAGATAATACATGTACTTAGGTACCTAGTAGGTAGGTAGTCGGTATCTATACCTACCTACTAAAAAGTTAAAAATAAATTATAAGTAAAAAATATTTTTAAAAACAAACTTTTATCTGGGACAATGAACTGAAATGTTAAAAATAAATTCTAGTAAGTATTTGGCGTGTAGGTACTTACCTATATTTTTAAAAGCTTGAGGCACTGAAGTATAGTAATTACCTAGCCTGAAAAACGGGTAATGCTTCAAGCTTTTAAGAATATAGGTAAATACCTACACGCCAAATACTTACTAGAATTTATTTTTAACATTTTAGTTCATTGTCCCAGATAAAAGCTTGTTTTTAAAAATATTTTTTACTTATCATTTTTATTCTGATTAATATATTCCTTGATTCAACCGCATATAAATTACTGTGAAAGATAAAGTAAAATATTATGATTCTCTTAATATTTTTGTTTATTGGTTACAGCGCCTAGACATGTTTCCAAGGAGGTGAGGGTTCGAATCCCGTCGGTACGATGACATTTTGGATTGTGTACTACATAATTAAGATAGTTTAAAAACTAAAACAACCGACTTCCATGCCCCGAGAGTCAATATCAGTAGCAAGTTTGAGACGTTTATCGTCATATCTCTAGAGATACTTATCAGATGTCAATAAAATTACAACAGGACCACCTCGGAAATGTACCCTATCGATTACAAAAAAGTCTGTCGAATCGGTTCACTATTGACGGAGTAATCGCGTAACATACACACTAAAAAAAACATACCGACTATTTGAGAACCTCCTTTTTGGAAGTCGGTTGAAAATAGTGCCTGTCCAAAATTGCTACGTATAAAGGCTTTGAGGGAAATTGTACGCAACAGAACTTTAGTCGAGACACAATATGACGCGTTTAGGGTGACGCAGATTTCTTTGTTGTGCGTAAATGAAGTGTGGCCGTACTTTGTTATTGTTTTCTTTTAACTTCGGCTCGAGGGCGCTTCGTTTACGTATTTCTTTTTATATTTTCTGCCTTGCAGGTAGGTAAATAGCCTTTAAATATTTATGTACTTGCGAAAATACCGGGTCTTTGTCTTGTGGAGTAATAGGTAATTGGAATTTTTATCACAGTAACTTGACTATGATTTTTATTAGATAGAACGTTAACTTGTGGTCCAAAATATTGATGTATTTTGGTTTAATTTAGTTATTTTTAGGGATCTGTACCTCAAAATGTAAAAAAATTAACCCTTTTAAGATCACTTTCTGGTCCGTCTGTCCGTGTGGCACCACCGATTTTCTCAGGAACGGGTGGACCAAGCAAGCTGAAATGTATACTAGATACTGAGGTCAATAGTACCTATTAGGTACATAAAAATCAAGGTCCTGAGTCAACACGAAAAAAGATATGGGCAAATTTAGATTTTCGCGAAAACTTGTAAGTACAAAAATATACCTTAATTTTCAACTTTTTTATTTTTCGGAATTTTTCCTTAACTTGTGCTGTAAGACCTTGCTTTTAACCAAAATTGGCAATTCTAGGTCAACCGGAAGTATCTTATAGGTTTTGGGTCGAAAACCTATAGGGTACTTCCCATTGACCTAGAATCATGAAATTTGGCATGAAGCAAGGAAAAAAGGAAACATGTCAAAAATAAAAAATGCATATTAAAGGGTGTGCCCATACCATACATAATATACGACAATTAAGATAGGCCTCTGAGTTATATGAGCGCTCATACAATTTAGAGGTCTAGCTTAATTGGTACCAACCAACGTTGGTACGGAAGCCTTGGTAGGCGAGTCCAACTCGGCTTGGCCGATTTTATTTTAAATTAGCGACATTATCGAATAGTGTAATAATACAGGTGTACCTACCTATACACGAGTTCGATTCCTGGCTAGGAATATTGATATTTCAAAAATCCAATGATGCAGTTTTGGTTTTCATCAAAATCGGGGCCGAGACTCCATTGAATACTTACCGCTATTCCTCATAGTTTCAGATTTGGCCATCCACATCTCCTATAAAAATTCATCCTGTATAGCTTGAAAATAGTTTTGTTCCTGTGATGGGCATTACGTGTTAAATAAAGACAGTTTCTAAACTGAAATAACCACAGAAAAAAGAATAACATTTTATAAATATTTCTGTGAAAATAACCGACTTCGACTTCAGTTTCAGTAGCAAGTTTAAAACGTTTATCGTCATATCTATGGAGATACTAATTAAATCTCGATGAAATTACAATGTGACCACCTTGGAAATATACTCTAGCAATTAAAATCCTTAGCAATTAGAACCTTTCAAATCGGTTCACAAGAAAAAGAAAAAAGTTCACAATTGACGGAGTAATATACATACGTATTGAGAACCTCCTACTTTTTGTAAGTCAGTTGAAAATAAGGGAAGAAGCAAACCTACCACCAGTGGTCATCCATTTATCACCACCCAGGGATCACTTGTAGGATTAGGCTCTAAGCCTACAGACAGTAACAATGACCTTTGTGGTGAGTATGACACCTACTAACAATGATGATAATTGATGAAAATGATGACAATGATTGTGGAGGTAGGACTTATGCTACTGGGGCGGTACCACTTTGCCAATAAATTCTGCCGCGAAATAGAAATATTTTTCGATTCGAATGGCAAATATTCAGTGAAATTACAGGGCATGTGAGCCAAGTCTCGAGGTAACAGCTGTCCAAAATTTCGCATGCCGCTGTATCTGTAATAAATAAGTCATCGCTTATTAACAGGCGAGCATCGTGCTTTTTCTGTTACTTTATATCATTAAAAAAATAACCGGTTGCACTCCGGGAGTACCGGCAGAAGTGAAAACTTGAACATTAACGTTGCGTAACGTTTCGATCAGGTCATGTGTCCTGACGCGATTTTAACATTTTTTACCCATCCAAAAAAGTTCACAACGCCGCTAAAGAAGTGTTCACTTTAACAGTTACACTTAAATAGATGAACATAGCGACAAATAAATAAAAGTCCGTTCCTTTATTTTTAAATTCTGTCAATCCCATCTACCAAGTTTAAATTGGAAATTGATTTCAACGTTAAATGCCCGTTAATTTGGCCAATATTGAGAGATTATTATTGTTATATACCGGCTGTAATTCACGTACCTTTAGTCGAATTTTCTCGACCTAGGTTTCGAGCGAGTCAGTCGCTCTTCCTCGGGAGTGAGGTCACGCGGTGAGATCGCGATGTTCAGTGAACATCGCGATCTCACCGCGTGACCTCACTCCCGAGGAAGAGCGACTGACTCGCTCGAAACCTAGGTCGAGAAAATTCGACTAAAGGTACGTGAATTACAGCCGGTATATAACAATAATAATGTTACGAATTCACGATAATTTTAAAATTAAAATATTGAGAGAGCTAAATATAGCAATTAAAAACCTATTATTGGTAATGGCTCCATCGTCAAAGTATTTATTGATCGAATAATGGGTATTCATTTTATTGAGATGTTTAAATACCTTTTGTCATTAAAGGTTTTATCATTAACACGGCATTAAGCAACGTAAACTGGCTTTTGAAATTGTTGGTGTACATTTTTATGCGTGCTCTCAATGGGATTATATCTGGTATTAATATTTCGCGTATAATTAGACGGAATACATTATAATATACTGATAAGTTTATACCTTATTAAGTTACGAGACCAAATTTTTGATCAATCATATTTTTTATATTGTTTAGGCTAGCGTTTGACTTCTATCTTGCCTGGTGATAAGCTATGATGTGGTCCAAGATTGTAAACACACTAGACTTCGCTCTACAGGGCTGTCTGCCAAAACACCGTGAGGTTACGGCGGCAGATTCTACCACATACAAACACAGGTGAGTTTGTGTACTATTTTGCAGATAAAAGGTTAAATCCGTTGAAACAAAAATATTTTGCCATCCTGGGTTTCCCACCCCCTGTGAACTACCAGGTGTAGTAGGTATACTCTCATATAATAGCACAGTAGTGCACAGTGGCCCCCCTGCGTGTGATAGGTAGGCGACATCGTACCTCACTCACATGATTACCTGCCTCGATACCGATAACTACGATACGGGGTCGATGAACTTGGAAGGTTTGGTCGGAGAATGTGCGGACACCGGAACATATTGGATATTTGAAGACAGATTTTGTTACTCGAGGTGGTAGCTGGCCAGGCGAACACTAGATAGTGCTCTACCACTTTGCAAAGTAAAGATATCTTGCTGTTTCAGTTTTTGAAATAGGAAAATCTTGCCTTAACTTGAAAGTTTGCAAGCGCTTCGTATAATACACCTTAAAGTCTCTCCATCACGCATAATAATGATGGTAATTGTGTTTTTCTTGAGTTAAATAACCAGAGTAGCCAGCCGCTTCTTCATCGCCGTATTCATAAACAACACTACTCGCGTACGCATAGCGTCATTCAAATCAATACATATGTCAAATCCACTGCTATACGTTTGTCAAAATCTTTATAAATACGAATGTTCTCATAGTATCACCATAGAAAAGATAATAAAACTACGTATCACTACAAACTACAATTTTGACGATCCTATTGCAGGTACTAATACGGTTTTTCTTTTTATCAAATCTTTGTAATCTTAATGATATACAAATGTTTGTGAAATCTCGTGCACGGTATTATGTCTATGGATAAATAAATACATCAAAATCGAATCATTTGAGATAGTTTAAAACGAAAAAAACCGACTTCACATGCCGCGATAGTGAAAATATCCACTAATCATAATCATGTCGTCAAGGTATCAAATTTGCTTATATTGTTTATCTCCATATCTCCTGAGATGATGATCAAATCTCGATAAAATTTGAATGGCACTAAACGGGAGGCATAATCTCTCAATAGTCTTGTCAAAATAGACATTACAGTTTGCATTAATTACCAACAAGCTGGATTTCTGTGCAGGCCTTGAATACGTCATTACAAATGATATGTCAAAAGTCCCCATCGATCCCGCTTGTGCGTTGTTTTTTATTCGAGGTCTGAGGTAACAAACTATAAAAAAATACAGTTGAATTGAGAACCTCCTTCTTTTTTGCGAAGTCGGTTAAAAATTGAAATTAACTGTATCAAATATTATGTTTATTTAAGTTTTACAGACTTTATATATTTTTTATTTGTACACACAATCCAAAATTTCGTCTATATCTATATCAACTCGCTATCAACTGCACCACGTCTTCCTTTGTTCAGTCTGTCAGTCCTTCGTGACCGATGCCCGTAACAAGATAAGGTTCCCATCCTACACAACATGAAAAAAAAGTGTTATCAAACTTGTCCACGACATTCCCCCACTTTCTTTTACTTCAGCGGAACGGGTATCCGATAGGACGAAGGGTTCGTTTGATAAGCTTTTAAGGACAGAAATATTGTGGCGACTGTATTTTGTTGATAATTTTTATACCGGGTCTTCAGTTTTCAGATCCATGGCTACATACGCTCATTTCAATTGGAAAATGATATTAAGGTCTTAAAATTGCACGTAGTAGCGCTGCGCTATTTTTATTTATTTTAGTACTAAATAACTACACACATATTTTTATGTTGTGCCAATAAAAATCATAAGTTTGTGCTGGAACTCACATTCAGGACCGCGCCACTTAAAAACAATAAAAATCTTAAGTTTGTGCTGGCACTCACATTCAGGACCGCGCCACTTAGAAACAATAAAAATCATAAGTTTGTGCTGGCACTCACATTCAGGACCGCGCGCGCCACTTAGAAACAATAAAAATCATAAGTTTGTGCTGGCACTCACATTCAGGACCGCGCGCGCCACTTAGAAACAATAAAAATCATAAGTTTGTGCTGGCACTCACATTCAGGAGCGCGCCACTTAGAAACAATAAAAATCATATGTTTGTGCTGGCACTCACATTCAGGACCGCGCCACTTAAAAACAATAAAAATCATAAGTTTGTGCTGGAACTCACATTCAGGAGCGCGCCACTTAAAAACAATAAAAATCATAAGTTTGTGCTGGCACTCACATTCAGGACCGCGCAACTTAAGTACTATGTGTACTTATTCAGCTATAGGTATAGCCATTTTACAAAATAAAGCTTAAAAAGCACTTACAATAAATACATACCTTGTTGGGGTAGGCAGATACTACTTCTTTCTACATGCTACGATCCTGACCCACGTCTTTCGCTTCATCCACTAAATAAATTGTATTTATACCAATTACAAGTTGTTTTTCTGTAATATTAGT
The DNA here is from genome assembly GCA_954871355.1 of Cabera pusaria. Classification (NCBI taxonomy): domain Eukaryota; kingdom Metazoa; phylum Arthropoda; class Insecta; order Lepidoptera; family Geometridae; genus Cabera; species Cabera pusaria. Next base: position 2,875,963 of record OX940896.1, read on the forward strand.
ATTTCTATGTAGGTGTTGCGGATGTATAGAAGGTAATGATTGATTACTGTCACAAATTGTATATGAGACATTTAAGTGTACCTAAAGACAATCATGATTTTAGAAGACCTATATTGAATAGTTACTTTCAGAGTGAGTGAGGGCCCGGTGGCGTAATCGGGAGAACGGTCGGCTTTGATGCCAGAGGTACCGAATTCAAACCTCTCCGTGTACCAATGAATTTTCCTATCGGAAAATGTATGTGCGCTTTTCACAGTGGCCCTCCGGTGAAGGAAAAACATCCTTAAAAACCAACAACCCCCGCATGGTGGTAGGACACTATCTAGTGTCCGCCTGGCCAGCTACCACCCTCAAGTTAGAAAATCTGTCGCCAAACATCTAATGTGATCCGGCAGCTATCCTTGAGAGCCAGTTCCCATTCTAGGCCTAGCGTGCGCTTACCATCTTCGACCGCATCATCACCTACCAACAGGTGAGATAGTGGTCAAACGCTAGCCTATAAGATATTAAAAAAAAGTGTTGCGGGAAATGCTCATGATTGTCCGAAAAAAGCTACAGAGCGGAGATAGTAATAGTTAAAGGGAAATTCCACTCAGAGCCAGTTAGTTTGAAGTCAGTCTCAATATTCTTATCTGTGTATTAGCTACATGCATCAATGAAAGTCACATTTAAAATCTAGTATAAATATCATTATTCATAATACATATCATATTATAATTATTAATATTATAAAAACGTTTCTAACTCGTTTATTATATAAACTCACGTTCATTTTAAACTTATAGATTTAAGACGGGAATTTAACGTGACTTACGCGATGTCGATATAGCGATCGACATATGTTTCGGCCTCATCCGGAGGTCTTCTTCAGGATCTTGAGTGCGGGGCGGTCGCCGACGCGTTCATCGCTATATCGACATCGCGTAAGTCACGTTAAATTCCCGTCTTAAATCTATAAGTTTCTAACTCTGTCACTCTGTCGGTTTATTACCTAATCACGCATACATGGACGAACCGATCTCACTGAAATTTAACAAGGAGGTACTTTACAGCCTAAGAATGAACATAGGCTACTAAATTATTGCTGTACGTGAACGAAGTCGCAGGTATTAGCTAGTGTCTATATATAATATCCAAATGAGTATACTTTATGTTCGGTGGTTGAACAAAACGAAGATTTATATAAATCAACTTTTCCACAATAATATGACCTCTGGGAAAGTTAAAAAAACCGGTAGAAGTCGACAGCACTACTTCATTCAAAATAAAAGGACAACCATCCTCAATTATTTTATTATTTGACAAGACAATTTAAAAATTTGTAAAATCTGAATAATTGAAACATATAGTTGACAGTATGTAAATACAAGTGTCGACTGTGAGCAAATACGAGTACTACCAGGGAGGGTTAACAATTTTATTTGATCAATGGTTTATATAGATTGAGCGTAAATTGTTATAGTCGCAATTAGACTAATAATTTACTATGAGAGCGAAAAAAAAAATATTTTTCATAGATAGGGTTTTCCGAAGTTTCCAACCACTGCCAGCCAACGTGCATAAAGGTACGGACACACCGCAGCGTCCTGCGTGCGTTATTTTTTTAAGTAGGTTAAAAACTACAAAAATATACTAAAACTATAAAAATATGCTGGAACTAAAACTACAAAAATATGCTGGAACTAAAAAGTACATTCCTGGCTACATTATCAGATACTCGTTACCAAGTCCAATATTTTATTATAAAACTCACGTTCATTTTAAACTTTTAGATTTAAAACGGGAATTTAAACATATGTCGATCGCTATATCGATATGGTGTAAGTCACGTTTTGACATCATTCATATAATCTTTGGTATTAAAACGTTTTATGTTGCTTTATAACGAACGTTTTCAAATTTTAAAAACCAATGACGGAAAAATATCGAGAAGTCAGTGAAGTCAGAGCAACGAAAAAAAAGGACAGACATGGTCCAGGAAAATATATGATTCTTTACATTTATATTTTCTCTGATTAATTGCTGAAAACAGAGCGCAAACATGATTAGGAAATGGGTTCGCGCATTTAGAATAATGAGCCAACACGGTGGCCGTTCAAATCACTACTTGTAATTGTAATTGTTTCTTTGCAACTTAGCACATTAAAAACAGAGTTTCAAAGGCTTATATTCTAAAACAAAGCTTATGAGCTCTGAATCTCACACTAGAGAAAACTCTGTGTTGTAAGATTCAAAATGGAACTTAAACTATGGAAGATGTATGCAGAACTTTGGAAAAAGTCGATTTTCCAAATAGTGTAATAGACGCTGAAGTATTGGCAGAAGAATTGAAAATTGTCACCAAAGAAGCTAAACAAGCCTATACTAATAGGACTACAACGATTTCCGACGTCACTGATAAAATGAAGTCGAGCATTATACATGAGCTAAACAAAGCCGGTATAAACGGGATCCTCACTGGGATATAATTACGAAGAGGAAGATGCGCCAGAACAGTTAGTGTAGTGGTTTAAGATAAGTTGTGTTTTGAACCTAATACAAGTATGTTAAGGTGGTACGATTCCCATACAAAAGTATAATGCACAAATATAAGTAAATGGAGGGAAAACTTGTAAACTTTAAACTTTCGCGATTTGAACACATAGTTATAAATAAAATATCTAACTGAAATATTTAACTGTAATATTTAACCGAAACACTCAACTGAAATATTCAACTAAAACATTCAACATAAATATCTAACTGAAATATTAAACTGAAACGAGTTGGGAGCGACGGAGTCGGCAGTCGCAGCGTCGTCGAGTGAAGGCAGCGACGCAGTAAGTCGGCGCGTGCACCAGGGACAACGACCTGCGATGCTCTGCCACCCACTGCACCCGCACGCACCACGAGCTCCACTCCCAGCCACCTGAAACACTTAACCGAACATTTAACCGAAATGTTTAACTGAAATGTTCAACTGAAATTTTTTACTGAAACTTTCAACTGATCTGAAACTTTTTAATTGAAACTTTTTAACTGAAATATTTAACCAAAACATTTAACTGAAATATTTAACTGAAATATTTGAATATTTCAGTTGAGTGTTTCGGTTAAATATTACAGTTAAATATTTCAGTTAGATATTTTATTTATAACTATGAGGGAAAACTTGCACCGAAATCACATCTATTGGTCTTTTATAAGTATTTACGGGTCGGGAAATGTATTTACCTACATAATTTGATTGATTGAGATGAAATTATTTTTAATAATAGTAAAATTCAAGTTAAACCAAAAAAATATTGATTGAATAATATGTTTATATTATTCATATAAATCATGTAGATAAATATAATTCCTAACATTTTAAAACTTATACAAGACCAAAAGCTGTGATTTCAGTGCATATTTTTGGTCCGTTTACTCATATTTGTGCATTATAGTTTTGTATGGAAATCGTACCCCATTAAAGTCTCTTGTATTTTTCTTTGTCTAGATTCCCTCTATACACGTAGCGAGAGGTAGGCGTTCCGTTACGTTACAACTATCCAAAACGATTCAATTCAGGTCAACTCGAGGTGTTTAGCCACTGAAGGGTTCCACTATCCGGCTTCTAATTCCATCATCAGATCAGTAACAAGATACTAATTTATAGTATGTTCCAAACTACTTATACATACCTACATAGCTTTATTTCGATACGACAATAAGAAAAATGTTAAAATTGTCTACTAAGATTTTATTACATTGTTCGTTAGTTATAATTAACATTTTTTTAAAACTAAAACCATGCCCCGTGAGTCAATTTCAGTAGCAACTTTGAGACGTTTATCGTCATATCTCTGGAGATACTTATCAGATCTCGGTGAAATTACAATGGGACACCTCGGAAACGTACCCTACCGATTAAAAAAAGAATTATTCAAATAAGTTCACTATTGACGGAGTAATCGCGTAACATACACAAAAAAAACATACAGACGGATTGCGAACCTCCTTCTTTTTGGAAGAAAGATGAAAAGTCAATAAAAGTAAAGACCTGTTGTAACATTGCAACAAGTTGCAATGGCACATAACAATGAATCACAATAAATCTAAATAATATAAGTGAAATTTACTACAATTACTAAAATACAATTTATTAAATTATTAATCTTATTCTTTTTTTAATGACAATGACATCTACTTGACGTTGTCACGTATTACTGTCATCTGTCATTCACTTACTGACAGATAACCGGCTATCAGGATAGGTGACATAACGGGCGGTTAAGGGACCGTTATATGGGCGACTGCGTACGGCGCGAACGCGTACCGGCCTGCCTAAACTTCTCTAAAGAATAAATTATTAAACCTATTAAACTACCTTAGAAAGGCTATCTAGCATAAAAAGTATACTGTGCATCACTCTGTGTTGATATCCCTCTGGGGTGAGTTCCTAATATGGTTGTTCTTTTAAAACTAGTGTTTGAGCTTAATTAATATGTAGTGGCACCTATCGCAATTAAGAGTAATGACATGGTGATACGGGGGCCGTCTGCGCATAAGCCTCACTGACCCTTAACACTGGCAATTCCAGGATCACCGTACCAGCGCCGATCTGCTGCAGGATCCTACGATCCGACCCTGACGCGCAGCCTCTGGACTGGAGACACCTTGGGCGGGCCCTACAGCACTACTCCCACCGTTCAGGCCAGACATTACCCCGTCTAACTATTCTAGTGCCCCACACTCCATATACTCGGTGGAAATAAGACTGACAAATCTAGCAATAAACCTACTAAATTAGTATTAAGCAACTGGATTTTAATTCACCCACTACCCCTAGTTGTACCTAGCTACTTAGGTTACACTGTAAATATTATAAATATTATGTTTCTTTGAAGTGTTTCACACTTTATATTTTTGTAAATTGTTAAACACAATCCAAAATTTCATCGTACCGACGGGACTTGAACCCGCAACCTCCGGAATAACATGTTCCGGTGCTTTGCCAATTAAGCAACGGTGCGAAGTATCTTTACGACGAAATTAGTGGATTGCATTTGTCAAACCAATTATGCATTGGTGGCGCCATCTATGACTACTTATTACGTAAGTTAATCATTCGGAAGAAATCATTACAGTTTTCAAATCCGACGAGAGATGTTGCACTGCGTAAATCAAATATTATGTTTCTTTGAAGTGTTTCACACTTTATATTTTTGTAAATTGTTAAACACAATCCAAAATTTCATCGTACCGACGGGACTTGAACCCGCAACCTCCGGAATAACATGTTCCGGTGCTTTGCCAATTAAGCAATTTACAAAAATATTATAAAGCCGTCAGTGTTAAAATGAGATGGATCTTTTGCACTTATCAGGTTCAAGGTTCTCGACAATCTTTTCTAAATCCACGTGTCCATCATGTTTCACGATTCGACAGATCTTTGCAATAATTACCATGCGTCATGTGGTCGTAATCATAAAAGCTTTAGCATTACTTATAAATCACGTGGTACTAAGCAAACCGCTGCTTGGCATCTATCGCTGCGGTAGACATTTTGGCAAAGGCAGAATATCGGTGTTTGGCAAGTTAATCGCGTTAGAAAATGTGTTTAGCATCGCCTAATTAGCCGTAATTGGACTTCACGAACAATTTTGGCAAGTATAGCTGAGAGCACAGATTTTCTCATTATCTCACGAACCTTTTGTCTGTTTAATGTCGTTTACACGCAAACTTATGCCCTAGAGATTTTCGAATCTCTGGAGGCATTAATGATAAGACTTTCGTCTGTTAGGGTCAGTTCACACCGCAACGCGATGCGACGCGACGCGGCGCGCACTTATTAACACTTTGACTGCGGCACTTTTTCGCATATGTTTTAGTTTTTAAAATTTTTTTTTTTTCGTTGGTGTGGCATCAAATAAAAACTAAAATCCAACAACAGAAGGTCACACGCACCCCTTGTAAAAAATTAATTAAAAATAAAAATGTACTTATTATATATTTTTTTTAATTTTACTTCCGACACCAAAAATCGAAAAAACGCACGGTGTGTGTTTTCAGAGAGTGATACATAAAATAACTGTATTTACTACACAAAAAGATACAAATTTCATTGAGTTAGTTCCGCGGCTTCAGGCTGCGCCGCGCGGAAAGCCGTGTGATAAACAATTTAACTTTATTAACTACGATAAGATACACATTGCACTGAGATAATTTGGTAGCGTCGTGCGTTTTGCTGCGCCGCACGGTGTCGGGCTGCATCGCACGTCTTCTCGCTGCGCCGCGCGAAACCAAAAGCATCGTCGCGTCTCGTCGCTTTGCGTTGCGATATGAACTTAGTGAACCTTTAGTCGGTCTGAGGACGTACTAAACCTAGAACTAAGCTACTCTATACCTGATATTTTAGTTAGTTCTAAGCCTGTGACAAAGAAATGCTTTTTGGTTTTGGTTTGCAAGCAAAGGGGTCAATGACATTATGTCTAGCGCGTATCACACGCGCTAGACTTGACCAAGAAATGTCTATGTAGTTGTACGTTTTATACTTAAATGACTCAGGGAAACGGGAGCAGTGGAGAGTTTAGCTGTATGTACGCTACTATGTAATGCTATATGTAATAATATGTATACCTGTAATCATATTTTGTAGTGGTAGAACTTCTATAAGTCCGTCTTGGGCGGTACCACCACTTTGCCAATTAATTCAACCGTGCAATAAGAGTGTTTTTGGCTTGAATGGCTAAGTGTTTAGAGAAATAACAGGGCATGTGAGACTTAACATTTATTTATTTATTTAACCTTAATCAAAACGGTAAAAAAACATCTTTATGTCTCGACGTAACAGGCGCAGTTCAGTGACATGTAAACTGGCTGTGACACGGGCTATGCAGAATAATGCATGCCGCTGTATCTGTAATATAATATGTAGACGTATAGTTTACCATCACGACGAGTCCTGTTACCTTATCTATCTAATACTATAAGAATCATTGTCCTGACATACTGACTGACTGACTGACTGATAGACAACGCACAACCTCAACCGCTGGTCGTAGAGACTTGAAGTTTTGAGGGGTATATTTGTCTTAGTATGTAAAGGTGTACTATGAAGGATTTTCCAAAATTCACCCCTTTAGGGGATGAAATGGAGGTTCAAAGTTTGTATAGAGAAACAAGAATAGATAAGTTTTTTTCTATTCGAAACTTGACACAAGACAACAAAAAAAAACGTAAATACGTGTTTCAGTCTTTTTTGAAATTCCACCTCTAAGCGGGTGAAATGGGGTAACAAAGCCTGAAAATCAATATTGTTTCGGATTGCGCTGAAATTTGGCATGCATGTATAACAAAAATACAGTTAGTTTTTAGTAAGTAAAATGTATTTTAAATAAAATTGCATAAAAAACTATCTGTGAGAACATGACTCCAATTTCAGAGAGTCGACTTTATTATACCGGCTCAACTACAAGTACAATAATAGATAGATAAATAAAATTATCAATTTTACCACCTCTTAATTTATAGCACAGCAAACGGAAGTATACATGTTAATTATAGTGTTACAATGGGCGACCTTATCGCTAATAGCGATTTCTTCCAGGCAACCTTTGGATGGAGAGGACTAAAAAACATTTGTCAGAGGCGTTTGACAAATAAAAACCGGCCAAGTCGAGTTGAACTCGCCCACCGAGGCTTCCGTACCAACGTCGGTATGTACCAATTAAGCTAGACCTCTAAATTGTATCAGCGCTCATATAACTCAGAGGTCTACCTTAATTGGCGTAAACTATGTATTTATGGGGGCACCTTTTAATTTTAAACTTTTTTTATTTTTTGGAATTTTCCTTAATTTGTGCTGTAAGACCTTGCTTCTTGCCAAATTTCATGATTCTAGGTCAACGGGAAGTGCCCTATAGGTTTTCGACCCAAAACCTACGGGGTACTTCCGGTTGACCTAGAATTGTCAATTTTGGTTAAAAGCAAGGTCTTATTACAGCACAAGTAAAGGAAAAATTCCGAAAAATAAAAAAAGTTAAAAATTAAGGTATATTTTGGTACTAAGATGTTTTCGCGAAAATCTAAATTTGCCCATATCTTTTTATTGTGTTAACTCAAGACCTTGATTTTTAGGGTTCCGTACCCAAAGGATAAAACGGGACCCTATTACTAAGACTCCGCTGTCCGTCCGTCTGTCTGTCTGTCTGTCTGTCTGTCTGTCCGTCTGTCACCAGGCTATAGCTCATTAACCGAGATAATTAGACAGTTGAAATTTTCACAGATGGTGTATTTCTGTTGCCGCTAGAACAAGAAATACTAAAAACAAAATAAAGTTAAAAATTAAAGGGGGTCCCCATACAAAAAACGTGTTTTTAAACGCCAATTATCTAATTAGTTTCGGAAAAATGACATAGATGGCGCTAGTAAACGAGCCCCTTCTTTCTAGATCGCAACCAAACCAAATATTCTTGGTAATATCAATTAATCAAATATAAGGTTGAAACTCTGTTATGTTTCGTATTGTACGGAACCCTCCCTAAGTGCGATAAGAGACGCGATGCTGACTCGCACTTGGCCAGTTTTATTATACACCCATTAGGGACTATAGACTTCAGTATCAGGTATAAATTTCAACTTGCTAGGTCCACCTGTTCTTAAGTGATCTTATAAGGTTCCTTTTTTTACCTTTTGAGGTACGGAACCCTAAAAACATGCTACAACAATATACTACATTTACTTACTTGCTATGCAAATATACAATACAAACCTAGTCTATATAAACGATTTTTAAATAAGTTTACCTAAACACACTATTACATTATATACACCTATTATCAATATCGTTAACAAATTTTACAAATTATGTTTGATGATAAGACTGATGAAGAAATTGATAACCTGCGCTTTAAATGAATAATAGTAGTGTACTCCACAAAAATAATTAGGATCTTTACGAGTTTTCATACCAAACTCAATATCGTATATCGAACAAATTTTGTATGAAAAACAGTACGGCGCCTCTAAAGGTTACTACACGTCACTAAATTTAGACCAATCAGGGAGCCAGAATAAGTTGAAAACTATGTGAGATCTGTCAAAAGCGTTTACGATGAAAACTCGTACTAAGGGTACTTATCGCGTGAATAGAAATTTTGAGGGCCCGGTGGCGTAATCGGGAGAACGGTCGGCTTTGATGCCGTGGTACCGAGTTCAAATCGCCGTGCACCAATGGATTTTTCTATAGAAAAATGTATTTGCGCTGCTCACAGTTGCCCTCCAGTGAAGGAAAACATCAGTAAGAAACCAAAAACCCCCGCATGGTGGTAGGACACTATCTTGTGTCCGCCTGGCCAGCTACCACCCTCAAGTTAGAAAATCTGTCGCTAAACATCTAATGTGTTCCGGAGCTATCCTTGAGAGCCAGTTCCAATTCTAGGCCTAGCGTGCTTACCATCTTCGACCGCATCATCATTTACCAACAGGTGAGATAGTGGTCAAACGCTAGCCCATAAGATATTAAAAAAATATATAGATTTTGTGGGAAATGTGGATGTCATAGAGCGAAGCGATGTCACTGAGCCATTCACCATTAAAGTTTAAATACAATATTGGTTTTGAATAAATTACTTCCATTTGTAAACTTTAAACTTTCGCGATTTGAACACATAGTTATAAATAAAATATCTAACTGAAATATTTAACTGTAATATTTAACCGAAATATTTAACTGAAATATTTAACCGAAATATTTAACTGAAATATTTAACTGGAATATTTAACTGAAACATTTAACTAAAATACTTTAACCGAATATTTAACTGAAAAGTTTAACTGAAATGTTTAACTGAAATGTTTAACCGAAATGTTTAACTGAAATGTTTTAACTGAAATATCCAACTGAATATTTAACCGAAATATTAAACCTAAATATCCAGTTATAAATATTTAAATACGGGACTTATCGCGCCTAAAACATAAATCTTATCTACTCTGATGAGTAGATAAGATTTATGTTTACTACTCTGATGAGTAGATAAGATTTACGTTTACTACTCTGATGTTTCAGTTAAAAAAAATTCAGTTGAAAGTTTCAGTTAAAAATTTCAGTTGAACATTTCAGTTAAACATTTCGGTTAAATGTTCGGTTAAGTGTTTCAGGTGGCTGGGAGTGGAGCTCGTGGTGCTTGCTGCGTCGCTGCCTTCACTCGACGACGCTGCGACTGCCGGCTCCGTCGCTCCCAACTCGTTTCAGTTTAATATTTCAGTTAGATATTTATGTTGAATGTTTCTGTTGAGTGTTTCGGTTAAATATTACAGTTAAATATTTCAGTTAGATATTTTATTTATAACTACTTCCATTTGATATTAACACTGACAGACAATAGATGGCTCATCAAAAATCCGTATGAAAACATTTCATCCAACTTTTTCATTTCATATTCACACTAACCACAAATCTCGCGAGCCTCATAACGCAAAACGGAAATAGTGCACATCATAGTGTGCCGCAAATGGTAGCCGAAATAAAAGTTTCCGTTCAATATTTAGAACATTTTCGTGTTCGAAATGTTGTAGAAAATATTGGCATGAAAGATAACCTGGGGCCGTGCCAACGACGGGCCGTAACCGTGCCGTCACGTGCATGTACTCTGCACCGTGTTTGAATAATGCAGCCGGAAATGAAAAGGTCAAAAGTAATGTAGCGGTTTAGTTAAGTGCTGGATTAATTTATATAGGAATTACTTTTAGAGTGGTTAGGAAAGTCATTTTGTTGGTGCTTATTGATTTTAAACTTGTTTTTAAGCGACTTCACAAGAAGGAAGAGGTTCTCAATTCGTCTGTATGTTTTTTTTTGTGTGTATGTTACGCGATTACTCCATCAATTGAGAACGAATTCAAATGATTCATTTTTTTAATCGGTAGGGTACGTTTTCGATGTGGTCCCATTGTAATGTCATCGAGATCTGCTTAATATCTCCAGAAATATGGAGATAAATACCTCAAACATAGGAGAATGTACTGGTTTTAGAAGAAGAGTCCCAAGAAGATTATACACAAATTAAGTTGCTATTGCAAATACTTTTGAAGACTAAATAATATCGTTTAAAAACTTAAAAAGAACCGAGTTCAATGCCGCGCTATTCATTTTCAGTACCAATTTTGAGATGTTTATCTCAATATCTCTGGAGATACTTATCAGACCTCAATAAAATTACCACAATACTATACTTGGGATATCTCCTTTCGAACAAAAAAAGAATAATCAAAATCGGTTCATAAACGACGAAGTTATCCGCGAACAAACATAAAAAAAATATATATATATATATATATATTTTATGTTTGTTCGCGGATAACTTCGTCGATTGGACCGTATATATATATATATATATATATATATACGGTCCAATATATATATATATATATATACGGATATATATATATATATATATATATATATACGGTTGAATTAAGAAACCTCCTCCTTTTTTTGAAGTTGGTTAAAAATATGACCTTGAATAATGTTTTTACATCTTTCTTCTCGTTGATTTTGGTTTTTGGCAGATATTCTTACGGTAACTGTGAGCGAGATAGAAACAAGGGAGGGAGAATTAATTTGTCTTCACAGGAATGTTCTACCGGGCAAAGTCTTGTTAGGGTGCAAAGTTAGTTAATATTTTTTGATATAACATGACGTTTGGCGAAGATGGCGGGCATATCAGTCCCGCGATACTGCATAGATAATTAAATAACTTAGAATTATGAACGTACGTACCAACCAACACTGCAAAAAAAAATTATAAGCATAATACCACAGATTATATAATATAATACTTTCCGTTGTTAGGTTGGCTACACAGTGCTTTCATAATTCGAGTATCAACAATGTAGGGAAGTGCCAACTCTTATAACGTAGTAAAGTGATTCAGTACTCTGTAGGCCATGTGGCGGCAATTAATTTTAATAATCGCAAATAATACTTTTTAATATTCATTTTGGAATACAACTAGTCCGTGTTATAAAAGTATTTGGAGCTATTGTAATAAAATAGACAATTAATTATCGTGTGTGTCAGATGCTTTTATTGCACAGGCCCATTTTGGACATTGTCCTTTAATACCTTGATGACGTCATTATGACTAGTGAATATTTTCACTAGCGCGGCATTTAAAGTCAATTTTTTAGGGTTCCGAACCCAAAGGGTACCAAATGAACACTTTCTGAGATTTTGTTGTCCGTTCGTCCGTCCGTCCGTGTGTCTACTGGCTGGCACCGAGTTCAAATAGATAAGTAGGTAGCGCTTATAATATTTATATTAAGTAATTTTTTTTCGCTTTTGAGTGCCTGTTTGTGTTTATGAAGTCTTGGATAACTTAAACGCGAACCTCCTCCTTTTTGGAAGTTGGATAAAAAAATCACTTCACAAACAAAAACCAAACATCACATCCATATATAAAGCACCAACCATATAAGCCCTTCCGCTCAGGAAGAAACCAGCTCACGTCCAGTAGGGTCAGATAGTGACGTCACATGCTTATAATGACGACATGCGGTTGGACGGACGCCAACAGTGCCAGGGTCATTGCCGGCACCTCTGCGGCACTTCATGTTACCATGCGGTGCTTGGAGTTATTGGGTATACCTTGGGCATTTAAAATTAGCTGCCAAAACAGCGGCAAAATTTTGGTGTATTTTTTTTTTAACCGACATCCAATGGGAAGGTTCTCAATTATTCGTCTGTTTGTTTTTAGGGTTCCGTACCCAAAGCGTAAAACGGGATCCTATTACTAAGACTCCGCTGTCCGTCTGTCTGTCTGTCCGTCTGTCTGTCTGTCTGTCTGTCTGTCTATCTGTCTGTCTGTCTGTCCGTCTGTCACCAGGCTATAGCTCAATAACCGTGATAGTTAGACAGTTGAAATTTTCACAGATGGTGTATTTCTGTTGCCGCTAGAACAACAAATACTAAAATCAAAATAAAGTTAAAAATTAATGGGGACCATACAAAAAACGTGTTTTTAAACGCCACCTACCTAATTCGTTTCGGCAAAATGACATAGAATGCGCTAGTAAACGAGCCCCGTCTTTCTAGATCGCGACCAAACGCGAAAAAAAATGTTTGTTCGCGGATAACTTCGTCGTTTATGAACCGATTTCGATTATTCTTTTTTTGTTCGAAAGGAGATATCTCAAGTGTGGTACCATGGTAATTTTATCGAGGTATGATAAGTATCTCCAGAGATATTGAGATAAACATCTCAAAATTGGTACTGAAAATGAATAGCGCGGTATTGAAGTCGGTTGTTTTTTAGTTTTTAAACGATATTATTGTTATCGGTAGAGTACGTTTTCAAGGTAGTTCCATTGTAATTTTATCGAGATCTGATTAGCATCGCCAGAGATATGACGATAAACGTCTCAAACCTGCTACTGAAATTGACCCCGATGTTTTGAACCTATCTTAATTATTTTGTATTAGATTTATATGATTATTAGATAGGGTACATTACCAAGGTGGTCCCACAGTATATCATTACTTTACTTTATCTCTTGTGTGTCTATTTGCCTTAATATTACCATTTCAGAAGGTAATAAATATAATATTATGATACTCTTTGGTAGTCCCATTGCAATTTCAATAAGATATGACAAGTATCTTCAGAGATATGACGATAAACGTCTCAAACTTGCAACTGAAACTGACTCACGCGGCATGGAAGTCATTTGTTTTATTTAGTGAATCTTAATTATTTTATAGGCTCGTGTTTGACAACTATCTCGCCTGGTGGTAAGTTATGACGTGACCGGAGATGGTGAACATGCTAGGCCTACAATACTCTGACTCTATAAGGCTGTGTCCTGCTGGAACACCAGAAGATTATGGCGACAGATTTTCTCCTTGATGGTGGTAAGCTACTTTTTGGTAGCAAGTCAAGCGGAACATCGATATAATATTGCTCTTACCACCTGTGGACAAACACTCATGGTTGGATTTGAACCGGCAACCTCTCGCTTAGAAATCAAGCCATCTAGCTCCTACGCCAACTGGGTTCTCAAAATAATGAATTATAATAGTATATTATCATAGCGCTGTTAATAGGTATCCCTGTAATGTTTTTAAAAAGCTTACCATGGACGTAAGTTTAGAGGTAGGCTCCGTAGACTTTATAAATAGCATGTGTTGTTAATGAACGACTTTCTAATCTAGATGCCTCAAGGTAACGAACGCAATGCAGTGACGCGCAAAATTTGACCTATTTTGCACGGCACTTTTATAGACCGACGTTATTGCTAACATCGGGCAATACGGTCTTACATGACACTGTTACCAAAAAAATCTAACTTTTCGATTGGTAATTTAATAAGTTTGTTTTTTTTTATGTCAAAGTTGACAAACAAGCATGCGGCCCACCTGATCGAAAGTGGTAACCGCCGCCTATAAACACCTGCAACACAAGTAGTATTTATTGCACGTGCTTTGCTTACCTTTTGCATAGAGGACTCTTTTTACTCCTCTCTTAAATCGCTGCATGTTGGACCGTAGCGGAAAAACCTCTGGTGGGAGATCGTTCCACATTTTGCAAGTCCGCGGAAGAAACGACCGCATAAAACGTATCGTATGCGATGTCCACGTGTCAACAATATGTGGATGAGCTCTCTCGTGGTGTCGAGAAGAACGATGATAAAAGCGAGATGGCGGGATGAGGTTAAAGATTTCATCAGAACATTCCCCGTTATAATATCGGTAGAAGAGGCTAAGTGAGCCAATAACTCGGCGTAACGCTAGTGGCTCTAACTTGTCAGTAAGTACAGGACTGTCAACAAGTCTAACGGCTCTTCGCTGTAGGGAGTCAAATGGTTGCAGCTGGTACTTCGGAGCCCCACTCCAGAGATGAGAGCAGTACTCCATATGCGGCCGAATTTGGGCTTTATAGAGTAGAAGCCGTTGGTTTGGCGTGAAGTACCGCTTGGCTTTGTTGAGGACACCAAGCTTTTTAGCAGTTATACTTGCTTTGCATTTCAAATGACTCCAAAACTGGACTTCGCTGGAAATGTCCACACCTAAGATTCCTATACTTTCCGATAAGGTTAGGGGAATGCTCTGAAACTGAGGAACAACTAAAAACGGAGTTTTCTTTGCCGTAAACACGCATGTTTGTGTTTTTGTTGGGTTGAACTGTTCAAGATTTCGTGTACACCAATCTGAAACCTGTATCAGCGATCGTTCCACTTCAGACACAAGTAAGTTTCTGCTTTCCAGGACCTCTGCTAAAGGGACATTTGCATAGCCTGTATATCTTGCATCTCCCGTGCTATCATCCGCATAGCAATGAATATTGTTTATAGAATATTATTTATTTTGAATATTTCATAACACAGATAATTTAAGATCGCTTACTAAACGACAAAAACAGACTTCAAATAGCAATTCAATGCTGTCATTTTCAGTACTAAGTTTGAGGTGTTTATCTTCATACCTCTGAAGATACTTATCTGATCTCGATACAATCCCAATAGGACTAAACTGAAAGCATCTCAAAAAGCATTTCACAAAAAAAAAGTTTTTAAAATCTGGTAATTCAATAATGAGTTACAGGCGAATTAAGAACTTGCTTCTTTTATGTGAAGTTGGTAAAAAATCTTGTCATATTGACGACCTGGGGCTATAGTATACCTAATCTTACACCCGTACCGTATAACATGTATACCAAGTAAACATAAGTACTTTGTATTCGATACTAAAAAAGATAACCATACGCTCTACACTCTTAAGTATTCTCGAACTTTCCGAATTGAACAAAGGCCATACTCATACTGGTGTCACGTGTGAAGACTCTCGACTATTTCTAGTCGGGAGTGGTCTTCAAACTAGGCCCGGATCGGGGCCATGTCGCCCTTTGTCTTATGTTTTCAAACAGGGAAACAATTTGAGAGGAAATATTGAGAATTTTATTTTTATTTGTATTTTATTTATTTTAGTAATCAGACAGTGAATGATAAACTTAGGTACTTATTAGGTGTCTAACTTATGGCATAGAAAAGATAATAATACTACGTATAAAACGGACACTCTGTTCCCCCCACCAACCCCGGCTACCTCACCTCGCCACCGATTCTGATCTGTCGAGGCGCAAACGTGAGCAAGGACGCCATACGTGCACGACTACAGAACAATACTATCTCACAAGGAGAAGAACATGAATTTCATACATGTATGAATATAAAACACAGAAATATTAATAATAAGTATTATGGAATATTTCTGTGGGACTGGGTAGACACAGGAGGTTCAAATTTACGTAGTTTCTATATAATATATATACTAATACACTTACATTTGTATACCTAACTATATATTCGTATTTAAGAATTCATTTTCATAAATAAAACAACGATATACTCGTGCGTAAATAAACCTTAGTTTTTAAATTATTGAATAAAAACCATAGCGAAGTACTGGTTAGCAAGTCTAAACCGACTTCAAAATGAAGTAGGTTCTTACGGTGACATCCTTAGACTTCACGCACACAATTGCGCCTGTAGAAAAACGACTTATGTGTAGTGTCTGTGTCGGTGTCAAGTGTCGGTCGTTAAAACGCTAGTTTGTATGGAGATTTAGTCGAGTGTCCGGGGTGTGCTTATGGACTATGGCAAACATTTTATACATTAGAAAAAATAAATAAAGATAAAATGAACAGTTGCAAATTTTAGTTTACGATGTTGTTACGTGCATTGTGTGTGAGAGAATGCAATAATTCCCAACAGTACACCTTGTACTGTTGGGCCCAAATCAGCGATCAAAAGTTCAGTATCTTACAAAACGATACAAAACTCTTTGTTGATTACAGACTTTGATTATTGACAAGTAAATAATCAAATATTACAGAAAACATATCTAATACTATAAGAATCTTTGTCCTGACATACTGACTGACTGACAGACTGACTGACAGACAACGCACAATCGCTGGTCGTAGAGACTTAAAATGTGGAGGGTATATTTGTCTTAGTACGCAAAGGTATACTAAGAAAGGATTTTCCAAAATTCACCCGTTTAAGATGAAATGGGGGTTCAAAGTTTGTATGGAGAAACAAGATTATATAGTATTTTCTATTCGAAACTTCACACAAGTGCTTCAATAAATAAATAAGTAAATACGTGTTTCAGGCTTTTTTGAAATTCCACCCCTAAGAGGGTGAAATGGGGTAACAAAGTCGGTATTGTTTCGGATTGCACTGAAATTTGGCATGCAGATAGTTATTTTGACGTAGGTATTCGCTAAAAAAGGATTTTTCAAAATTCACTCCTTAAGGGGATGAAACGGGGGTTCAAAGTTTGAACCGATTTAGGTTTTACTTCTTTGATGTCTTTTATGATAGAAAGGTTTTTACAAAATAAACGTTTTAAGTAAATAAAAGAAGTCTTTAACGCGGGCAAAGCCGCGGGAAACTTCTAGTATATTATACAAGCTGCACCCCGTGGCTTTGCCCGTTTAATCCTGGTTATAAACCTTCCTCCTAAATCACTCTAGCTATTGCTGAAAACTGCAATAAATACGTTGCGTAGTTTAAAGATCTAAGCGTACAGACAATGGGAGCGACTTAGTTTTTAAGCTCTGACGCAAAAAGAAAGGGTGTTACACGTTTGATGTGTGTATCTGTGTGTCTGTGTATCTGTGTATTTGAGTGTGCGTGTGTCTGTCTGGGGCATCGTTGCGCCCAAACGGATGAACCGATTTTGATTTAGTTTTTTTTTAATAGGTGTCTTTATTAAGAGTGCTCTTAGCTTTGTTTCATGAAAATCCATTCAGCCGTTTAAATATTCAATCAGCTCTCAATCAAATGTATTAAATTGAAATTCCGTATCCTGTTACTTCAATGATATTGTTAGAATATGGTAAACTTGACCTAATGCTCTCAGCATTTCATCTCCATGAATCTGCAGAATACTCTCAACTCCTCGTCTGAGATGTCATGTTTATGCTCATTAGAATGGTTTCAATTAACAAATTATACATTTACAAATCAGTCGGGGGTGGTTTTAAATTTTAAATGTAAGTATTATACATAATGTATAGATGAAATAGACGGATACTTCTCGCTATCTCCAAGACAAAAACTAAAACGTACAATATTTCAAACTATAGTTTTCTGTACATTGTTGCATTATTATAGACGAACATTATCATTGTAGTCTTGTAAGTAGGATCTTATAGTAGCAATCGTAATCAATTTAGTTTAGCAAGTAATTTTAAGCCTGCGAATATAAGGCAAATAAAATATATATTTATTCGAACTTACCCAATATTTGAAGGCGATCCGAAGAAATATCTGAAACAAATCAATTTATGTTGTTAGTTTTAATCAATATTACCCACAATCATGTGGCACCGTAACCGCTATTGCAAAAAACATCATATTATATTTAAAAACTAAAATAAACCTTTGAACAAAAGAAGAATTTCCATATTCAGTCCAGTAGTGTTTGAGTAATCGGTAGACAATTAGACATACATTAAAAAAAATGTCTATATACAGTTGAACACCTCAAGCTCCTCCTTTTAGGAAGTCGGTTGAATTCCAGGCTGTTTGGTGCCAGCCAGTATGGAAGACTGGTTGGGATAGTTCTGCTCTGAGCCCGCATCTTCATTTACCATCAGGTGAGAACACGGTGAAGTGCTTGTATGTCGGACATAAAAACTAAGCCTATGGGTGCAGGTAGAGAAAAAATTCCGTTGCATCTATTCTATTGATCACTTTGTATATTTTTTTTATTATAGAGTAACTATTTAAATTTTACATTTATTTATTGTACACCACCGTCTGCTACTTCCTGTAATTCTGTCCATCCAAAGGTTGTCTGGAAGAAATCGCTGTTAGCGATAAGACCGCCCATTGTACTACATTACTTTTTATTTTCTGTACATTGTTATCTTTTCTTTTTTTCTGTATGTTGGTATACATAAGAGTTTTTGTATTGTATTGTATATTATTGTTGAAAATAGGTAGCACTTGACCACTATCTCACTGATGTTAAGTGATGGTGCGGTAGATGATGTAGCGCGCTTACCCAAAATATACCTATTCACTCGCAAATTGCAAACATAATAAAAATAGCGGGAAAGGACTGGATTAAACCGCGAACAAAAACACCAAACGCGATCAGTAAACAATTGTAATGTACTGAGATCGCGCCCGCAGATCGCAGGACGCCGCGGTGTGGCCGTACCTTTAAGTTGCGAAAGAACGAGACAAATGGCAAAAGATGGAGGAGGCTTTTACCCGAAAGGGATCATGCAAGAATTAAAAACAACCAACTTACCTTACTTACTTAGGAACAAAAATGTAATTCAATTGTGCATGGGAAACACAAGCTTAATAATAGTGATAATAAATTAAAAGTAAAAAATGTTTTTTAAACCAAGCTTTTAACTGGGACAAGGAACTAAAATGTTAAAAATAAATTCTAGTAAGTATTTTGCGGGTAGATACTTACCTATATTCTTAAAAGCTTGAGGCACTATCCGTTTTACAGGTTAGGTGCTTACATACTTCTGTATCTCAAGCTTTTAAGAATATAGGTAAGTATCTACCCGCAAAATACTTACTAGAATTTATTTTTAACATTTTAGTTCCTTGTCCCGGATAAAAGCTTGGTTTAAAAAACATTTTTTACTTTTAATTTATTTTTAACTTTTAGGTAGGTAAGATAACTAACTACCTGAGTATTTTAGAGTAAGCATGATGTTTCAAATATTCTACGGATATTATGATTTGATTATGGGTAAAGTGCTCGTCAAAGAAAATCAATCGAGCCCAAACTCGGTCGGTGGGATTATGTTGTTTTATCACAGAAATGCCATGGCCACCTTTCAGCTTCATCATCAGATCCTGGATATCGTTTAAGTGTAAAGTGCTCCTCAAAACGAATCAATGTAGCCTAAATTCGGTGGAGTTACGTTAATTTATCACAGAGATGCCGTGACCACCTTCCAGCTTCATCATCAGACCCTGGATATCATCTAGGTGTAAAGTCCTCCTCAAGACGAATCAATAGAGCTCATATTCGGTTGGGTTATGTTGTTTTATCGCAGAGATGCCGTGGCCACCTTCCGTCTCCATCAATAGACCAGCTCCATGGTACCATATTATTGTATTGTCACCGAAGATACATAAGTTCACCAAATTTGAGTTAAATCGGACATCGGGAAGTGGGTCTAATTTAGCTTCCAAGATTCCACCCGAACATACATAGTGACATACATACATACATTGCAAGTTAAATAAAAGCTTGTAAAATTGTATCTAATCGTAAAAACAGAGTCAGTATTAGTACTGGTACTATTATTCTGTTGTATCAGATTGTAGTAGAAATTGTACACGAATAAGCCGTCTCTAGCAAACTCTTACATCCGCTGTACTGTGGTACTTCACAGGTACGAGTTAGTAACAAACGCTTGCATTGGACAGGTTATTTAAAGTTAGCAAGGTAGGTAATGCTGATGTTGGTCGTGACGCCACGTATGATGTGGGTCTCTCGTCGCATCGGAACATTTCCGACATCAAATAGTATATTACAGAGCTATTCATGTTGACAAAACTATTATTAACATGAATTGCTCTGTAATAAACCGTTTTGAACTATGATGACATAATTATAACTAGCCAGTACTTTGACTATCGCAGCATGTGAAGTTTTCGTTTTGTACGATCGTACATTATTTTCAAATTCCTTCTTCCGTGAGAAAAACTATTATTGGGAGCCAAAATATTTCCAAAAAAGTACTGAGCGAAGCTCGGTCATCCAGGTACTTATATTTATAGAATAGATATTGAGGTGGCACTGCAAAGGTATTGTAGATTGTATCATAATTTTCGCAATTATGAAAATTAATTGTTATTTGTTTTATTAGGAACTAGCTGACCCGGCAAACGTGGTTTTGCTAAAACCCAAATATCTTATGGAACCCTATTTTTTTCCAAAATAAAATTTTGCTATGTTACTCGTGGATAATGTGGCTTTCGAATGGTGAAAGAATTTTTAAAAACGGTCCAGTAGTTTTTGAGCCTATTCATTACAACCAAACAAACAAAGTTTTCCTCTTTATAATATTAGTGTAGATAGAGATGGTATCACCAATAAATATAAACATCAGAACAATATCTCAAAATCAAAATCTCATAAACTTAGGACGGCAGACCCGATATCGACCAGACATCGGACTGTATTTAACCAATCATAGAATTTTGTGACAAGATTTCCGATGCGGAAGGTTGGGGATAGACTCTGTGTAAATAGAGAACCATTGTGACTTTACGATGAACTTGAATTATGAATGCAAAGGTAAGGAAAGAAGGTATATACCTACCTAGTACCACCCGATAATGATAAGAATATGTGCCTACCAAGGTATCAAACATTTTTAGTCGTATTGGCAATGACAGAGCAATGTTGTCAACGCAACAAAAACAGTAAATTAAAACCTAAACACGCGCGTCTTCAATGTTCTCTTTTTGCTTTATTATTTGTTCTCATTTGTTTATTTATACACTTGCTGTTACCCGCGGTTTCGCCCGCGTTATTTGAGTCTTTATGACCTTTGAGGTCAAGATCGATGATATCTTAGGCCAAGTCACCATAGATGACCCTAAAGTCGAACTCGATATCCTCTATTGTTAAAGTAATTAATTATTTTGGTTAGGTATACGAAGTTGTGCTTTTGAAATGTTTGACTCAACACAAAAGTTCCTGAAACATTTCTTACAAAGAAAATAAGGTGAATAGCTGCGCGAGCGCAGCGAGAGCTATCATTGCGCGAGCGAACATTTTTTATGACTTTTTATGACCCTGACAAATTTACGACCTAATAATCAACTCACTATAGATGACTCTTAGGTCGAACTCGATATCGTCTATTGTTAAAGTCATTAATAATTACTTGGTAAACCTAACCAAGGTTTACCAAGTTTTGCTGTTTAAGTATTTGAGTCAGTTTAATGTATGATGCTGTTGAAACACGCTATTATACGCTATATAGCGTTATTACTGCGAAATTTTTTTACGACTTTTTATGACCCTGACAGTTTTTATGACCTACTAAGTCAACACCGATGACACTCAGGTAAAACGTGATATCCACTTCATCATTATCAGCCCGTATTAGTCCACTGCTGGACATAGGCCTCTCCTATGGCACGCCACTGAGCTCGATCTTCAACTGTCCTTTTCCAACCGCTACCAGCTACCCTGCGAATATCGTCACTCCACCTAGCTGGAGGGCGTCCTACACTGTGTTTGCCGAGTCGTGGTCTCCACTCTAGAACACGCTTACTCCAACGGTTATCGGTTCTGCGGCATATGTGTCCCACCCACTGCCACTTAAGCTTGCTAATTCTCTGAGCTATATCGGTTACCCTAGTTCTCTGTCGGATGACTTCCTTTCGAATTCTATCCTTTAGAGAAACTCCGAGCATAGCTCTCTCCATAGCTCGCTGCGCCACTTTCAATTGGTGGGCCAGTCTAACCGTGAGCGTCCACGTGTCGGCTCCGTAAGTCATAACAGGGAGAACACACTCATTGAAGACCTTCGTCTTCAAGCTTTGCGGTATAGGTGACGAAAAGACCCGACGTAGTTTGCCAAATGCTGCCCAGCCTAGCTTCTTTCTCGAAGTTATTTCTGCCTAATTGGATAGTTTGCCCGAGGTAGACATACTCGCGAACAGCTTCGAGAAGGTCTTCATTTAGAGAAATTGTCTCCGGTTTAGTATGTTCATTGAACATGACCTTCGTTTTGCTCATGTTCATTCGGAGTCCAATTCGTTCGGAGGAATCAGCTAAGCTTTGCAGCATCTGTTGTAAGTCATGAGTGGTTTCAGCCATGATTACGACATCGTCCGCAAATCTCAGGTGTGAGATGTACTCGCCATTTATGTTTATGCCTCGTCCTTTCCAGTCCAGAGTCTTCAACACATCCTGTAATGCATTCGTGAACAGCTTCGGGGATATGACGTCCCCTTGTCTCACTCCTCGATGCGGTGGGATGGGTTCAGTCTTCCGGTTCTGTACATGGACGGTCATAGTCGCGGCCTCATAAAAGTTCTCAACACCTGGATATATCGCCAATCAACCTGGCACCGCTGTAAAGACTCCAGAACAGACCAAATTTCGATAGAGTCAAAGGCTTTCTCATAGTCCACGAATGCTAGACACAGGGGCTGATTATACTCTTCAGTTTTCTGTATAATCTGCCGAACTGTGTGGATATGGTCTATGATTCTATATCCTCCACAAAATCCGGCCTGTTCGGGGGGTTGGAATTCGTCAAGTCTGCGCGCGAGACGATTTGTAATGACCCTTGAGAACAGCTTATAGACGTGGCTCAAGAGTGAGATTGGTCGGTAGTTCTTCATAAGTTATTTTTCAAAAAAAATTAAACCGACTTCATAACCACAAAAAGGCACTCAAAAGCGAAAAATAATTTACTTAAAATTATTATAAGCGTTACCCACTTCTCTATTTGAAGTCGGTGCCAGCCAAGTCTAATAGGTAGTAGATAGATAATACCTACATGTATCTACCTACTTACTAACCTACATGTACCTACTTACTACTACTACATACATAGTATCTATCTAATATCCAATAGACTTGGCTGGCACCGACTTCAAATAGAGAAGTGGGTAACGCTTATAATAATTTTAAGTAAATTATTTTTCGCTTTTGAGTGCCTTTTTGTGGTTATGAAGTCGGTTTAATTTTTTTTGAAAAATAACTTATTTTACCCTTTTTAGTGCCAAAAAAGTTTTAATGAAATTACATGCATCTATTAAATTTCGTGTCTGGGCCGTTATACACTGACGGATATATACTTTGTGAAAATGTCCAGTATGTACCTATAACAGTTAAGAAGATACAGATCTGTAAAGTGCGCACATATAGACACACGGACGGACGGACGGACGGACGGACGAACAGACAACAAAGTCTCAGAAAGTGTTCATTTGGTAGCCTTTGGGTTCGGAAACCTAAAAAAATTGACTTTAAATGCCGCGCTAAAGTGAAAATATTCACTAGTAATAATGATGTCATCAAGGTATCAAAGGACAATGTCCAAAATGGCCCTGTACAATTAAAGCATCTGACACACACGATAATTAATTGTCTATTTTATTACAATAATTCCAAATACTTTTATAACACGGACTAGTTGTATTCCAAAATGAAAATAAAAAAGTATTATTTGCGATTATTAACATTAATTGCCGCCATATGGCCAACAGAGTACTGAATCACTCTACTACGTTATAAGAGGCACTTCCCTACAGTGTGTATACCCGAATTATGAAAGCACTGTGTAGCCAACCTAACAACGGAAAGTATTATTTACGTAGTAACTATTATATAATATGTGGTTTTATGCTTATATTTTTTTTTGCTGTATTGATTGGTACAAAGTACGTTCATAATTCTGAGTTAATAACTATGTATGCAGTGTCGCGGGACTGAAATGGCCGCCATCTTCGCCAAATGTCATGTCATATCAAAAAATATTAGGTATGTTTAAAAAAGTTTGCACCCTAACAAGACTTTGCCCGGTAGAACATTCCTGTGAAGACAAATTATTTATATTTATATATAATTATTTATTATAATTATTAATATATAATTATTTATTGAGGGCCCGATGACGTAATTGGGAGAACGGTCGGCTTTGATGCCGTGGTACCGAGTTCAAACCGCCGTGCACCAATGAATTTTTCTATCGAAAAATATATATGCGCTTCTCACAGTGGCCCTCCGGTGAAGGAAAACATCGTTAAGAAACCAATAACCCCCGCATGGTGGTAGAACATATCTAGTGTCCGCCTGGCCAGCTACCACCCTCAAGTCAGAAAATCTGTCGCCAAACATCTAATGTGTTCCGGCAGCTATCCTTGAGAGCCAGTCCCCATTTTAGTCCATTTCTCTATCTTCGACCGCATCATCACTTAGCAACAGGTGAGATAGTGGTCAAACGCTTGCCTATAAGATATAACAAAAAATTATCCCCACCTTTATTTCTATCTCGCTCACAGTTACCGTAAGAATATCTTATATGCAATAGCAACCTCCATTGTGTATAATCTTCTTGGGACTCTTCTACTAAAACTAGTACATTCTCCTATGTTTGAGGTATTTATCTCCATATCTCTGGTGATACTAATCAGATCTCGTTAAAATTAAAATGGGACCACCTCGGAAACGTATCCTGCCTATTAAAAAAAGAATCATTTGAATCCGTTCACAATTGATGGAGAAATCGCGTAACATACACACACAAAAAAAAAAAAAAAAAAAAAAAAACATACAGACGAATTGAGAACCTCCTCCTTTTTTGTGAAGTCGGTTAAAAAGGGTTTTATCTCCTTTTTTGAAGAACATTACCACCACACTCTTGGTCCACGCCTTTGGAGTTCTCCCAGAGAAATCGACGGAATTAAAGATGCGCTGAAGTTGTGTAAGCGCTGGCATTCCTCCAGCTTTTAGGAGCTCCGTCGTAATTCCGTCTTCGCCTGGGGCTTTTCCATTCTTAAGCCGTCTAAGAGCCATTACAATTTCGTCCAGGCTAATCTCAGGCAGGTCTTCGGTATAGTGGCGGGTTAATGTGGCTCGAGGATCCTCCATGTCGGGTACGGGACGGGATGCGTGAGAGCTGTAAAGTTCACTGGAATTCGAAATTCTCACGGAAATTCAGGACTACAAGTCCTGAATTTCCGTGAGAATCTCAGGCTTGGATACAACAGTTTTGCCGGTTGATGTTGTCAGCTTTGTCAGATGGCTAGTTTCTGTACAAAGACTTACCACTTATTTTAAGGTTGATAATCATTATGATAATTGAAGGTTGTACTGTTTAAATGTATGGCTCGTTTTGACGCATGTGGTTATTAATATACAAAAGTTGTTTATATATTACCTTCAAAGTAGATATACCTATATAACCTACCATAAATAAACCTTAGTTTTTAAATTATTGAATAAAAACCATAGCGAAGTACTGGTTAGCAAGTCTAAACCGACTTCAAAATGAAGTAGGTTCTTAGGGTGACATCCTTAGACTTCACGCACACAATTGCGCCTGTAGAAAAACGACTTATGTGTAGTGTCTGTGTCAGTGTCAAGTGTCGGTCGTTAAAACGCTAGTTTGTATGGAGATTTAGTCGAGTGTCCGGGGTGTGCTTATGGACTATGGCAAACATTTTATACATTAGAAAAAATAAATAAAGACAAAATGAATAGTTGCAAATTTTAGTTTACGATGTTGTTATGTGCATTGTGTGTGAGAGAATGCAATAATTCCCAACAGTACACCTTGTACTGTTGGGCACAAATCAGCGATCAAAAGTTCAGTATCTTACAACACGATACAAAACTCTTTGTTGATTACAGACTTTGATTATTGACAAGTAAATAATCAAATATTACAGAAAACATATCTAATACTATAAGAATCTTTGTCCTGACATACTGACTGACTGACTGACAGACAACGCACAATCGCTGGTCGTAGAGACTTAAAATGTGGAGAGTATATTTGTCTTAGTACGCAAAGATATACTAAGAAAGGATTTTCCAAAATTCACCCGTTTAGGATGAAATGGGGGTTCAAAGTTTGTATGGAGAAACAAGATTATATAGTATTTTCTATTCGAAACTTCACACAAGTGCTTCAATAAATAAATAAGTAAATACGTGTTTCAGGCTTTTTTGAAATTCCACCCCTAAGAGGGTGAAATGGGGTAACAAAGTCGGTATTGTTTCGGATTGCACTGAAATTTGGCATGCAGATAGTTATTTTGACGTTAGTATTCGCTAAAAAAGGATTTTTCAAAATTCACTCCTTAAGGGGATGAAACGGGGGTTCAAAGTTTGAACCGATGTAGGTTTTACTTCTTTGATGTCTTTTATGATAGAAAGGTTTTTACAAAATAAACGTTTTAAGTAAATAAAAGAAGTCTTTAACGCGGGCAAAGCCGCGGGAAACTTCTAGTATATTATACAAGCTGCACCCCGTGGCTTTGCCCGTTTAATCCTGGTTATAAACCTTCCTCCTGAATCACTCTAGCTATTGCTGAAAACTGCAATAAATACGTTGCGTAGTTTAAAGATCTAAGCGTACAGACAATGGGAGCGACTTGGTTTTTAAGCTCCGACGCAAAAAGAAAGGGTGTTACACGTTTGATGTGTGTATCTGTGTGTCTGTGTATTTGTGTATGCGTGTGTCTGTCTGGGGCATCGTTGCGTCCAAACGGATGAACCGATTTTGATTTAGTTTTTTTTTAATAGGTGTCTTCATTAAGAGTGCTCTTAGCTTTGTTTCATGAAAATCCATTCAGCCGTTTAAATATTCAATCAGCTCTCAATCAAATGTATTAAATTGAAATTCCGTATCCTGTTACTTCAATGATATTGTTAGAATATGGTAAACTTGACCTAATGCTCTCAGCATTTCATCTCCATGAATCTGCAGAATACTCTCAACTCCTCGTCTGAGATGTCATGTTTATGCTCATTAGAATGGTTTCAATTAACAAATTATACATTTACAAATCAGTCGGGGGTGGTTTTAAATTTTAAATGTAAGTATTATACATAATGTATAGATGAAATAGACGGATACTTCTCGCTATCTCCAAGACAAAAACTAAAACGTACAATATTTCAAACTATAGTTTTCTGTACATTGTTGCATTATTATAGACGAACATTATCATTGTAGTCTTGTAAGTAGGATCTTATAGTAGCAATCGTAATCAATTTAGTTTAGCAAGTAATTTTAAGCCTGCGAATATAAGGCAAATAAAATATATATTTATTCGAACTTACCCAATATTTGAAGGCGATCCGAAGAAATATCTGAAACAAATCAATTTATGTTGTTAGTTTTAATCAATATTACCCACAATCATGTGGCACCGTAACCGCTATTGCAAAAAACATCATATTATATTTAAAACTAAAATAAACCTTTGAACAAAAGAAGAATTTCCATATTCAGTCCAGTAGTGTTTGAGTAATCGGTAGACAATTAGACATACATTAAAAAAAATTTCTATATACAGTTGAACATAGAAGCTCGTCCTTTTTGGAAGTCGGTTGAATTCCAGGCTGTTTGGTGCCAGCCAGTATGGAAGAATGGTTGGGATAGTTCTGCTCTGAGCCCGCATCTTCATTTACCATCAGGTGAGAACACGGTGAAGTGCTTGTATGTCGGACATAAAAACTAAGCCTATGGGTGCAGGTAGAGAAAAAATTCCGTTGCATCTATTCTATTGATCACTTTGTATATTTTTTTTATTATAGAGTAACTATTTAAATTTTACATTTATTTATTGTACACCACCGTCTGCTACTTCCTGTAATTCTGTCCATCCAAAGGTTGTCTGGAAGAAATCGCTGGTAGCGATAAGACCGCCCATTGTACCACATTAGTTTTTATTTTCTGTACATTGTTTTCTTTTATTTTTTTCTGTATGTTGGTATACAATAAAGAGTTTTTGTATTGTATTGTATATTATTGTTGAAAATAGGTAGCACTTGACCACTATCTCACTGATGTTAAGTGATGGTGCGGTAGATGATGTAGCGCGCTTACCCAAAATATACCTATTCACTCGCAAATTGAAGACCCCTAAATTGAATCTATAAGAGAAGCGTTGGCAGGCAAAGGAAAAGATGGGCAGACGACATAATAAAAATAGCGGGAAAGGACTGGATTAAACCGCGAACAAAAACACCAAACGATCAGTAAACAATTGTAATGTACTGAGATCGCGCCCGCAGATCGCAGGACGCCGCGGTGTGGCCGTACCTTTAAGTTGCGAAAGAACGAGACAAATGGCAAAAGATGGAGGAGGCTTTTACCCGAAAGGGATCATGCAAGAATTAAAAACAACCAACTTACCAGGAACAAAAATTTAATTCAATTGTGCATGGGAAACACAAGCTTAATAATAGTGATAATAAATTAAAAGTAAAAAATGTTTTTTAAACCAAGCTTTTAACTTGGACAAGGAACTAAAATGTTAAAAATAAATTCTAGTAAGTATTTTGCGGGTAGATACTTACCTATATTCTTAAAAGCTTGAGGCACTATCCGTTTTACAGGTTAGGTGCTTACATACTTCTGTATCTCAAGCTTTTAAGAATATAGGTAAGTATCTACCCGCAAAATACTTACTAGAATTTATTTTTAACATTTTAGTTCCTTGTCCCGGATTAAAGCTGGGTTTAAAAAACATTTTTTACTTTTAATTTATTTTATATGTGTGTCCCGTACCTTAAGTGTTAGACTGTTAGAAAATGCTTTTTGCATTAAATCATCTGTTTGTACATTTAAGTTAATTTGTGCAATTAGTAATTTTATCGTACGTACTTACGTAGCACGATGATAAAAAATCCTAAAAATATTTGTAGGAGTAAAAGGGGCCACCAGTTATCTCTACAATCACAATATGGTGTACGATAACTTTGTAAGTTTTGCTACATACCCACCCATGTTTTATAGGAAGAACAAATATCCTACCACTGTAAGTATTCTGTGCCGCTGTCTAGCAGCATCTAAAATCATCTATTAGACGTTTGCAATAAAAGAGTCTGTCGGAATATATGTAAATGTTATGTATTGTAAATGTTATTATCTATATCTATATATGTACCAATTATAAAGATGAAACATTTAACAATGATTACACACTTTCAGATATTAGTTAACAAAGCAAGTGCATCAGGTTCCAATATCGCGGAAAATATCGTTTGCGCCATGCAGGATTTCATACATTTAAGCAATATTTACAAGGAGAGCTATTCCACCACCACATTTTAGGTAGGTAAGATAACTAACTACCTGAGTATTTTAGAGTAAGCATGATGTTTCAAATATTCTACGGATATTATAATTTGATTATGGGTAAAGTGCTCGTCAAAGCAAATCAATCGAGCCCAAACTCGGTCGGTGGGATTATGTTGTTTTATCACAGAAATGCCGTAACCACCTTCCAGCTTCATCATCAGACCCTGGATATCATCTAGGTGTAAAGTCCTCCTCAAGACGAATCAATAGAGCTCATATTCGGTTGGGTTATGTTGTTTTATCGCAGAGATGCCGTGGCCACCTTCCGTCTCCATCAATAGACCAGCTCCATGGTACCATATTATTGTATTGTCACCGAAGATACATAAGTTCACCAAATTTGAGTCAAATCGGACATCGGGAAGTGGGTCTAATTTAGCTTCCAAGATTCCACCCGAACATACATAGTGACATACATACATACATACATACATTGCAAGTTAAATAAAAGCTTGTAAAATTGTATTTAATCGTAAAAACAGACTCAGTATTAGTACTGGTACTATTATTCTGTTGTATCAGATTGTAGTAGAAATTGTACACGAATAAGCCGTCTCTAGCAAACTCTTACATCCGCTGTACTGTGGTACTTCACAGGTACGAGTTAGTAACAAACGCTTGCATTGGACAGGTTATTTAAAGTTAGCAAGGTAGGTAATGCTGATGTCGGTCGTGACGTCACGTATGATGTGGGTCTCTCGTCGCATCGGAACATTTCCGACATCAAATGGTATATTACAGAGCTATTCATGTTGACAAAACTATTATTAACATGAATTGCTCTGTAATAAACCGTTTTGAACTATGATGACATAATTATAACTAGCCAGTACTTTGACTATCGCAGCATGTGAAGTTTTCGTTTTGTACGATCGTACATTATTTTCAAATTCCTTCTTCCGTGAGAAAAACTATTATTGGGAGCCAAAATATTTCCAAAAAAGTACTGAGCGAAGCTCGGTCATCCAGGTACTTATATTTATAGGATAGATATTGAGGTGGCACTGCAAAGGTATTGTAGATTGTATCATAATTTTCGCAATTATGAAAATTAATTGTTATTTGTTTTATTAGGAACTAGCTGACCCGGCAAACGTGGTTTTGCTAAAACCCAAATATCTTATGGAACCCTATTTTTTTCCAAAATAAAATTTTGCCTATGTTACTCGTGGATAATGTGGCTTTCGAATGGTGAAAGAATTTTTAAAAACGGTCCAGTAGTTTTTGAGCCTATTCATTACAACCAAACAAACAAAGTTTTCCTCTTTATAATATTAGTGTAGATAGAGATGGTATCACCAATAAATATAAACATCAGAACAATATCTCAAAATCAAAATCTCATAAACTTAGGACGGCAGACCCGATATCGACCAGACATCGGACTGTATTTAACCAATCATAGAATTTTGTGACAAGATTTCCGATGCGGAAGGTTGGGGATAGACTTTGTGTAAATAGAGAACCATTGTGACTTTACGATGAACTTGAATTATGAATGCAAAGGTAAGGAAAGAAGGTATATACCTACCTAGTACCACCCGATAATGATAAGAATATGTGCCTACCAAGGTATCAAACATTTTTAGTCGTATTGGCAATGACAGAGCAATGTTGTCAACGCAACAAAAACAGTAAATTAAAACCTAAACACGCGCGTCTTCAATGTTCTCTTTTTGCTTTATCATTTGTTCTCATTTGTTTATTTATACACTTGCTGTTACCCGCGGTTTTGCCCGCGTTATTTGAGTCTTTATGACCTTTGAGGTCAAGATCGATGATATCTTAGGCCAAGTCACCATAGATGACCCTAAAGTCGAACTCAATATCCTCTATTGTTAAAGTCATTAATTATTTTGGTTAGGTATACGAAGTTGTGCTTTTTAAATGTTTGACTCAACACAAAAGTTCCTGAAACATTTCTTACAAAGAAAATAAGGTGAATAGCTGCGCGAGCGCAGCGAGAGCTATCATTGCGCGAGCGAACATTTTTTATGACTTTTTATGACCCTGACAAATTTACGACCTAATAATCAACTCACTATAGATGACTCTTAGGTCGAACTCGATATCGTCTATTGTTAAAGTCATTAATAATTACTTGGTAAACCTAACCAAGGTTTACCAAGTTTTGCTGTTTAAGTATTTGAGTCAGTTTAATGTATGATGCTGTTGAAACACGCTATTATACGCTATATAGCGTTATTACTGCGAAAATTTTTTACGACTTTTTATGACCCTGACAGTTTTTATGACCTACTAAGTCAACACCGATGACACTCAGGTAAAACGTGATATCCACTTCATCATTATCAGCCCGTATTAGTCCACTGCTGGACATAGGCCTCTCCTATGGCACGCCACTGAGCTCGATCTTCAGCTGTCCTTTTCCAACCGCTACCAGCTACCCTGCGAATATCGTCACTCCACCTAGCTGGAGGGCGTCCTACACTGTGTTTGCCGAGTCGTGGTCTCCACTCTAGAACACGCTTACTCCAACGGTTATCGGTTCTGCGGCATATGTGTCCCACCCACTGCCACTTAAGCTTGCTAATTCTCTGAGCTATATCGGTTACCCTAGTTCTCTGTCGGATGACTTCATTTCAAATTCTATCCTTTAGAGAAACTCCGAGCATAGCTCTCTCCATAGCTCGCTGCGCCACTTTCAATTGGTGGGCCAGTCTAACCGTGAGCGTCCACGTGTCGGCTCCGTAAGTCATAACAGGGAGAACACACTCATTGAAGACCTTTGTCTTCAAGCTTTGCGGTATAGGTGACGAAAAGACCCGACGTAGTTTGCCAAATGCTGCCCAGCCTAGCTTCTTTCTCGAAGTTATTTCTGCCTAATTGGATAGTTTGCCCGAGGTAGACATACTCGCGAACAGCTTCGAGAAGGTCTTCATTTAGAGAAATTGTCTCCGGTTTAGTATGTTCATTGAACATGACCTTCGTTTTGCTCATGTTCATTCGGAGTCCAATTCGTTCGGAGGAATCAGCTAAGCTTTGCAGCATCTGTTGTAAGTCTTGAGTGGTTTCAGCCATGATTACGACATCGTCCGCAAATCTCAGGTGTGAGATGTACTCGCCATTTATGTTTATGCCTCGTCCTTTCCAGTCCAGAGTCTTGAACACATCCTGTAATGCATTCGTGAACAGCTTCGGGGATATGACGTCCCCTTGTCTCACTCCTCGATGCGGTGGGATGGGTTCAGTCTTCCGGTTCTGTACATGGACGGTCATAGTCGCGGCCTCATAAAAGTTCTCAACACCTGGATATATCGCCAATCAACCTGGCACCGCTGTAAAGACTCCAGAACAGACCAAATTTCGATAGAGTCAAAGGCTTTCTCATAGTCCACGAATGCTAGACACAGGGGCTGATTATACTCTTCAGTTTTCTGTATAATCTGCCGAACTGTGTGGATATGGTCTATGGTTCCATATCCTCCACAAAATTCGGCCTGTTCTGGGGGTTGGAATTCGTCAAGTCTGCGCGCGAGACGATTTGTAATGACCCTTGAGAACAGCTTATAGACGTGGCTCAAGAGTGAGATTGGTCGGTAGTTCTTCAAAAGGGTTTTATCTCCTTTTTTGAAGAACATTACCACCACACTCTTGGTCCACGCCTTTGGAGTTCTCCCAGAGAAAACGACGGAATTAAAGATGCGCTGAAGTTGTGTAAGCGCTGGCATTCCTCCAGCTTTTAGGAGCTCCGTCGTAATTCCGTCTTCGCCTGGGGCTTTTCCATTTTTAAGCCGACTAAGAGCCATTACAATTTCGTCCAGGCTAATCTCAGGCAGGTCTTCGGTATAGTGGCGGGTTAATGTGGCTCGAGGATCCTCCATGTCGGGTACGGGACGGGATGCGTGAGAGCTGTAAAGTTCACTGGAATTCGAAATTCTCACGGAAATTCTCAGGCTTGGATACAACAGTTTTGCCGGTTGATGTTGTCAGCTTTGTCAGATGGCTAGTTTCTGTACAAAGACTTACCACTTATTTTAAGGTTGATAATCATTATGATAATTGAAGGTTGTACTGTTTAAATGTATGACTCGTTTTGATGCATGTGGTTATTAATATACAAAAGTTGTTTATATATTACCTTCAAAGTAGATAAAACAAATGCCTGCGCAAGCGTAGCGAGCGGCACTATCACTGAGCGAGCGAAGCGAGCGCGAAACATTTTTTACGACTTTTTATGACCCTCATAATTTTTATGACCTACTTAGTCAACACGCATGACATTAAGGTTAACCTTGATATCCACTTATTTTAAGGTTAATAATCATTATGATTATTGAAGGTTGTACTGTTTTAATTTATGACTCGTTTTGATGCATGTGGCTATTAAAATACAAAAGTTGCTGAAACATTACCTTCAAAGTAGATAAAATAAATAATTGCGCAAGCTTCGCGAGCGCTATCACTGCGCGAGCAAAGGGAGCGCTAAAAATTTTTACGATTTTTTATGACCCTGACAGTTTTTAGTACTACTAAGTCAACACTGATGACACTCAGGTTAAAGTCGATAATCACTTATTTTAAGGTTAATAATCATTATGGTTATTCAAGATTGTACAGTTTTAATTTACGACTCGTTTTGATGCATGTGGTTATTAATATACAAAAGTTGCTGAAATATTACCTTCAAAGTTGATAAAATAAATGCTTGCGCGAGCGTAGCGAGCGCTATCACTGCGCGAGCGAAGCGAGCGCGCAAATTTTTTACGACATTTTATGACCCTGACAGTTTTTATGACCAACTAAGTCAACATCAATGACATTAGGGTTAAATTTGATATCCACTTAATTTAAGGTTAATAATCATTATGATTATTGAAGGTTGTTCTGTTTCAATTTATGACTCGTTTTGATGCATGTGGATATTAAAATACAAAAGTTTCTGAAATATTATATTCAAAGTAGATAAAATAAATAATTGCGCGAGCCTAGCGAGCGCTAAAAAGTTTACGATTTTTATGACCCTGACAGTTTTTATGACCTACTAAGTCAACACCAATGACATTAACGTTAAATTTGATATCCACTTAATTTAAGGTTAATAATCATAATGATTATTGAAGGTTGTTCTGTTTCAATGTATGATTCATTATGGCTATTAAAATTCAAAAGTTGACGAAATATTTCCTACAAAGTAGATAAAATAAATGCTTGCGCGAGCGTTATCACCGCGCAAGCGAAGCGAGCGCAAAAATGAGTCGACTTTTTATAACCTACTAAGTCAACACTGATGGCACTCAGGTTAAAGTCGATAATCACTTATTTTAAGGTTAGTAATCATTATGATTATTGAAGATTGTACAGTTTTAATTTATGACTCGTTTTGATGCATGTGGTTATTAATATACAAAAGTTGCTGAAATATTACCTTCAAAGTTGATAAAATAAATGCTTGCGCGAGCGTAGCGAGCGCTATCACTGCGCGAGCGAAGCGAGAGCGGAAATTTTTTCCGACCTTTTATGACCCTGACAGTTTTTATGACCTACTAAGTCAACACCGATGACATTAGGGTTAAACGTGATATCCACTTATTTTAAGGTTAATAATCATTATGATTATTGAAGGTTGTACTGTTTTAATTTATGACTCGTTTTGATGCATGTGGCTATTAAAATACAAAAGTTTCTATATATTTCTATATATAGAAATATTACATTCAAAGTAGATAAAACAAATAATTGCGCAAGCTTCGCGAGCGCTAAAAATTTTTACGACTTTTTATGACCCAGACAGTTTTTATGACCTACTAAGTCAACACCGATGATATTAGGGTTGAATTTAATATCCACTTAATTTAAGGTTAATAAGCATTATGATTATTGAAGGTTTTTCTGTTTCAATTTATGACTTGTTTTGATGCCTGTGGCTATTAAAATTCAAAAGTTGACGAAATATTTCCTACAAAGTAGATAAAACATATGCTTGCGCAAGTACAGAGAGTGCTATAACTACGCGAGCGAAGCGAGCGCGAAAATTTTTTACGTGTTTTAATGACCCTGACAGGTTTTATATCCTACTAAGTCAACACAAATAACCCTAAGGCTGTTAAAACACGGAAGTTTTTGAAATACTTCCCACAAAGCAGATAAGCACGTTGGGCAAGCAAAGCCAGTGCGTAAATGTTGATGACTTCTAATGATCCTGACAGTTTTATGGCCTAATCAAGACACTAATTAAGTCATTATAGACGAACCTAACGTCAAACTTTCATGATTATGTTATTTCTATGTAAAGTTAACAAAAAATACATGCACCCTCACTTAACTGCCGAAAAAAAAAGTATTCTTTCCTCTTTAATGCCCTATTAAATGTCTCTGCACAAAATGTCATGTAAATCGGTCAAGCCTTTTGGCCGAGAAGAGGCCAAATATATACAAAATTCAATTAAAAAAATCTGGACCCCCAGACTCGATAGCCAAAAAAAAGTATCCTATATCCTATTCTGCCTTATGAACTTTCTTTATACAACATGCCAGGCAAATTGGTCAGGCCTTTTATTCAAGAAGAGGTTTTATATTTACAAAATTCAATTAAAGATATTTGGACCCCCTGACTCGATAGCCAGAAAAAAAGTATTCTATATCCTATTCTGCCCTATGAACTGTCTTTACACAACATGTCAGACAAATCGGTCAAGCCGTTTATTCGAGAAGAAGTCTTATATTTACAAAATTCAATTTAAAATATCTGAAACCCCTGACTCGACCGCCAAAAAAAAAGTATCTTATGTTCTATTCTGCCCTATGACATGTATTCACACAAAATTTCAGGTAAATTGGTTAAGTTGTTTATTCGAGAAGAAGTCTTATATTTACAAAATTCAATTAAAAATATCTGGACCCCCTGACTCGATAGCCAGAAAAAAAGTATTCTATATCCTATTCTGCCCTATGAACTGTCTTTACACAACATGTCAGACAAATCGGTCAAGCCGTTTATTCGAGAAGAAGTCTTATATTTACAAAATTCAATTAAAAATATCTGGACCCCCTGACTCGACAGCCAGAAAAAAGTATCTTATATTCTATTCTGCCCTATGACATGTAAACACACAAAATTTCAGGCAAATCGGTTAAGTCGTTTATTCGAGAAGAAGTCTTATATTTACAAAATTCTATTAAAAATATCTGGACCCCCTGACTCGATAGCCAAAAAAAAAGTATCCTATATCCTATTCTGCCCTATGTACTATCTTTGTACAAAATTTCAGCCAAATCGGTCAAGCCGTTTGACCGTGAAGAAGTCCCAAACAAACAAACAAACAAACAAATAAACAAACTGACTTTCGCATTTATAATATTGGTGTTGATTCCTTAGTGCACAAAAATAACTACAAAAGGTGGAAGGATCAAGACTATTCTGTTCCTAATTTTTTTTTAAATATTATGTAAATATTTATCATCTGCGATCGAAACCGAATCCGTCTTATAGATAACGTTTTTTAACAGAAAACAATGCTTATTGCTAACGCGAAGTTTGATATATTAAGTAAGCGATTAATTTCACTTATCGTAAATTTTCCGTGCCTCATGGCGCCTCTTCACAATCGGCGATGATCGACACTCGTTGATCGTCTGTGATCGGCAAGGTAATCGTCACGATCATTGTGCAAGCATCCACACGATCGCCACAAGCACCACGCGCTTCCCAACTACAAGCGATTCCCTTTGATGCGTGCCCGAAAAACCGACAAGTCACCGATCGCCGCGATCATGACGACGAATAAGGTCGATGATGGCCGACTACAGGCGAGTAGCCCTTCTACACGATCGTGCTCGCGTGTGATCGTCTATGATCGCCGATTGTGAAGAGGCGGCATCAAACAAAAAAAATCTTTTATTGCCAGAATATACAAAAAAATATATAAACACCAACAGTTAAATCGGCAAACACAAAAAGTAAAATATTTAGGACGTATACGCCGAAATCAAAATCGGCCTACATCAGTTTACTCTCAGACATAGGCCTCTGAAAGCAAAAAGTGAAAGTGAAAAAGTTTATTGTTGACAGCATAAAGTAGTACAAAAATAAATAAATAAAATTAGAATGAACTTATGACTTAAAAATAAATCTTAGACATAAGGTACTATGAATAATTATCACCAATCGGTCCCACCTCAGCATAACTGTCAGTCTAATGACCAACGCTGGTCTTCCGGTAATGCCGGTCGCCACGGCACGTTACAGGCTAACAGACAGACAGAACAGAATGACATAAAACATGTACTAAGGAATAGAAGTTAAATTCTCCTCTCCTAATTTTCTACTCCTCTTATTAGCATCTTCTAAAATAGGATAATGCAAATCAATATAAATCAATACAACAGCTCACAGCAGCTCACAACAGCTCACAGCACAGCATTTAAAATAATTAAAATTCATACAAATGTGATTAATTAAATTAATTGTACTTACCAATAGGCATTTAACGTCGGTATACGTAAGGAGCCCTTAAAACGTTGTTGTAACCACACAACAGGAGAAGAAGTAATATTTCAGCTCTGTGGGTATAACTAATCACTCGTGAAAGAGATACCTAAGTATAAATTTATTCTTTGACGAAGATGCCTCGACCATAAAGTGTCTGTCAAGATAGATTAATGCTCGCCGTCTTAGGACAGCTTCCATTAGCGAATCTACGCAGTTTCTGCACACTACCTTCGAGTATGCTTACTGTAAAATGTGGTTTGCCTACAGCTAGACTAATTAATAGGTATATTGTGGTATTAATAATGGGGACTATGTAACGAGAGATGTAGGTTTAGAATTAATTATCCCTTTTACCCACAACTGAGAGGATGGCGAACTAAATAATAACCGAGCTGCAATGAAAGCGGTTCGGTTAAAAAAGTCATAACTTTTAAAATATTTGGACCATAATTTCATTTGAAATACAAACTTTATTTCATTAAAAATATAGGAAGAAGTAAAATATTTTCAACCGGCTTCCAAAAAAGAAGAGGTTCTCAATTCGTCTGTGTGTTTTTTAGGGTTCCGAACCCAAAGGGTACCAACGGACCCCTATTACTGAGACTCCGCTGTCCGTCTGTCTGTCTGTCTCTCTGTCTGTCTGTCCGTCTGTCACCAGGTTGTATCTCAAGAACCGTGATAGTTAGACGGTTGAAATTTTCACAGATGATGTATTTCTGTTGCCGCTATAGCAACAAAAAGGTAACAAGACAACCACGACGCTCGCCCGACAATAAACGATAACATCTACCTATTACCTATTAGATAAAGCAATGGATAAGGTGACGGACTGGCGATCAAGAGATCGTGAGTTCGATCCCCACCCATTGCACTATTGACGTGAACCCACTCCAGACACAAGCATATTTATTTAGTTAAGTTGGCGGTGTTAACAAGAATACTAGTAATGTGCAGCCCACATTACTAGTAAGCTTTAAAAAATAAAACTGGCCAAGTGCGAGTCAGCATCGCGTCTCTTATCGCACACTTAGGGAGAGTTCCGTACAATACGAAACATAACAGAGTTTCAACATCATATATTTGATTAATTGATATTACCAAGAATATTAATATATATAATTAGATAGATGGCGTTTAAAAACACGTTTTATTGTATGGGGACCCCCTTTAATTTTTAACTTTATTTTATTTATAGTATTTGTTATTCTAGCGGCAACAGAAATACACCATCTGTGAAAATTTCAACTGTCTAACTATCACGGTTAATGAGCTATAGCCTGATGACAGACAGACAGACAGACAGACAGACAGACGGACAGCGGAGTCTTAGTAATAGGGTCCCGTTTTATCCTTTGGGTACGGAACCCTAAAAAAGGCATACAAAGTTCTAGATTAATGTATATATTATATAGGTACACTAGCTACGCCTCGCGGCTTTGCTCGCATTTAATCCTAGTGTTATAAACCTTCATCTTGAATCACTCTATTACGGATTTGAATAAGTTCAAGAGTTGTTTACGTTGCGTAGTTTAAAAGATCTAAGCGTACAGACAGTGGGTGCAACTTTGTTTTATATTATGTAAAGATTATATGCTTTTTAAAAACAGACCGTTCGTGAAACTACTTAATAATGTTTTAACAAATTATTTCAGCTTTATAAATGTTATATATTTATAGATTTAAAAACGGGAATTTAACGTGACTTACGCGATGTCGATATAGCGATCGACATATGTTTCGGCCTCATCCGGAGGCCTTCTTCAGGATCTTGAGTGCGGGGCGCTCGCCGACGCTTTCAACCTCACACTGCGGGCCGCTGCTCGTGCAGCGCGGGCGGACGGAGCGGGCGGCGGCGGCGGCGGTGGTGGTGTTGTTGGGGTGATGATGCGGTGTACATAGTGGAGGCGCGGGATTAGGTTGGAGGGCTTCGTCTTCATCACTGCTGTTTACTTCAGACGAAACCTCATCCAACCGGCAGACGGAACTCAAGGTGTCCTCCTCACTGTTGCCACTGGTGACGTGCTTTCCATGAAGAACGGTTTTCCACGTATTTGACAGGTACCACCCTCTGTCTCTGTTGAAGTTACGACGATGACTGATCTCAATGGCTTCTCGGATTTTGCGGGGTACAAAGTACTTTTCACGCGCCAAAATCCGTGCCTTGTCAAATCTGATGTAGTGCGTCCACAAGACTCAAAGAACACATTGCTTCCATGAAGAACGTGGACAGCGGTAGCTCGGCGGTTACAGAGCACGCTCTCACATCTGGGACGACGCACTACATCAGATTTGACAAGGCACGGATTTTGGCGCGTGAAAAGTACTTTGTACCCCGCAAAATCCGAGAAGCCATTGAGATCAGTCGTCGTCGTAACTTCAACAGAGACAGAGGGTGGTACCTGTCAAATACGTGGAAAACCGTTCTTCATGGAAAGCACGTCACCAGTGGCAACAGTGAGGAGGACACCTTGAGTTCCGTCTGCCGGTTGGATGAGGTTTCGTCTGAAGTAAACAGCAGTGATGAAGACGAAGCCCTCCAACCTAATCCCGCGCCTCCACTATGTACACCGCATCATCACCCCCCACCAACACCACCACCGCCGCCGCCGCCGCCCGCTCCGTCCGCCCGCGCTGCACGAGCAGCGGCCCGCAGTGCGAGGTTGAAAGCGTCGGCGAGCGCCCCGCACTCAAGATCCTGAAGAAGGCCTCCGGATGAGGCCGAAACATATGTCGATCGCTATATCGACATCGCGTAAGTCACGTTAAATTCCCGTTTTTAAATCTATAAGTTTAAAATGAACGTGAGTTTTTATAATAAAAATGTTATATAGGCTCTAAGTACTTATTTCCATTAAAGTTTAACAAGCTCAGACCTCTAATCTAGCAGGGACTGCCGGCAGCCTAATTAATATCAACCTAACATCTAAGGAGAGGT
Source organism: Cabera pusaria (assembly GCA_954871355.1). Taxonomy (NCBI): domain Eukaryota; kingdom Metazoa; phylum Arthropoda; class Insecta; order Lepidoptera; family Geometridae; genus Cabera; species Cabera pusaria. Next base: position 2,917,205 of record OX940896.1, read on the forward strand.
TTCCATTAGCGACTCACCACAGATTTGTCTCGGGATGACTTTGAACCGCATTAAAGCCGCTTTCGGGAAGTCTTAGGTAATACGCCTGCTTGAACCTTGATGGGTGCTTTGTTAATTTATAATAAGTTGCTTATTTTACGATTAGGGACTTAAAGGAGTTGTGTTTAGAATGATTAGAAAGATTTGACTAAGCGCTTCAGCGCTTGACAAGGCCAACATCCCTTGTGCAAAAAAGTGTGTAATATTATCGGGTATTCTGTCGTCCCAGTTCCACGTGATTCCTGATTGGTAATAAATAGGAGACTAGTGGCAACTTTAAGCGGTAACACGAACTACTTTTTAGGGTTCCGTAGTCCTGACATGGAACTCTTACAGTTTCGTCATGTCCGTCTGTCTGTCTGTCTGTTTGTCTGTCCGAGGTTTTGCTAAGAGACCATTAATACTAGAAAGCTGTAATTTTGTGGGGGTATGTATATAAATTACGCCGACAAAGTGCTGAAATAAAATTTTGAAAAATATTTTTTTTAGGGTAGCTCCCCTGTATGAGAAGTGGGGATGATTTTTTTTTTTCATCGTATACCCCATCGTGTGGGGTATCGTTGAATAGGTCTTTTAAAATGACTTCAAGGTTGCTAGTACCATTTTTCAATTAAATGCTCCATTTACGAAATATTAAACTTTAAAGTGCACATTTTTGTTCCAGTAGGGGCGTCCCCCCCCCCCCCTCCCCTCTAAAAGCTAAACCGCTGGCTTGAAAAACTGGAAAAAATCGTAATAATAGCACATTTCATGAACTTTAAAGAAAAACTATAGCGGTTAAAATAGCTTTATTTGTTTAGCAGTAATAGTCGTTGAACTTGGGTGTTGGATAATTTTCTATCAAATACAAAATCCTTAGAATAAATCCTTTAAACTAACAAAGACGGAGTACCTAGTTGCTTGTTTATAACGGGTAAAGACTTGCATTGAATAACAGGCTACTACGGAACCCTACACTGCGCGTGGCCCGACACGCACTTGACCGGTTATTTATATCTGATGCGGGGTACTCACCGAGTCGAACAATCGTGAACGAACGCTAAATACAGGGAGATGAAGCTATACACCTGTATAGATGCGTCTTCTTCAATTTGTCATTCGTTTGCCTTTGTACGGTTGGTCTGTACCTGTTAAGATTGACCAATAAATTAAAAGATTAAGCGAAGCGAGCGAAGCGAGCGAAACGTTTCTAGCGTACACAGTCTATTATAAGCTAACCGTTACACGAGCGTTTGGGTTTACATTTGTAACTTAATCAACGCCAATATTATAAATGCGAAAATCAGTTTGTTTGTTTGTTTGTTTATTGTTACTTATTCCAGGTTAAGCCGCTAGACCGATTTATCTTAAATGTTTTACAGGGATAGCCAGTACTATGGATTAAGCTGTAGGATACTTTTGTAATGTTGGTGACGTCGCGGGGTACAGCTAGTGATTCATATTACAAAACAGCACGTTTATGACCGACGTATCACAGCTTTCTATAAGACTAAATCATTGCCATTAGCGTGTATGTCCCAAAAACAAAGTACTTTATGGTAGCTACTGAGCTACCATTTTTTGCCTCATTACTGCGAGATTCTACATCATGAATATTCCACATAAGAAGAGCCACTGGCAAAACATATTTCCAGCGCCGAGAGCGTGTTTGTACTCTCATGCTCAAAGATCTGTTAACATTAGTGCTGCTCTTTGCGTAATGAACTTGCGGAAAACACAGTCAAAGAAATTCAGTAGTGTACTACTAAAATCATCTGTCCAGGGCCTCGTCGCACTGCCATCTTCCGTTTCATTATCAGACAAGCACGAGTCGGTCTGTGCGCCTATTGTCACTTGACATGAGGCAAAATATTGGTCAAATTATTCGAACAAGATTAAAAAAGTAGCATGACAAAAACCTTGACAGGAGAAGCTAGGTATATAACTTTATTAGGAAGATAACAATACTGGAAAACATCGTTAAGAGACCCCCAACCCCCGCATGTTTTAGGACACTATCTAGTGTCCGCCTGGCCAGCTACCACCCTCAAGTTGGAAAATCTGTCACCAAGCATCTAATGCGTTCCAGCAGCTGTCTTTGAAAACCAGTTCCCATTCTAGGCTTAGCGTCTCAACATCCTCGACCGCATCATCACTCACAGGTTATCAGAGGTGACATAGTGGTTAAACGCTAGCCTACACGATATAAAAAAAAACTGTACCTACCTAAGATGTGACACAGAAACCAATTAAATTAAGAGAAATATAATCATATTTTATGAATATGAGACATCCCACTGTATTTTCTACACTGTGGCAAAAGCCGTAGCACTGACACGAAATGAGGGTAGCAAGGTCTAGAATGCGCTTAATTGAATGTGCGACATGACTCCGCGCTACATTATGTCTGTGAGTAAAGGAATTACGATTTATTCAGATAAAGGAGATTCTTAGAAAACTGAGGGCCCGGTGGCGTAATCGGGAGAACGGTCGGCTTGGATGCCAGAGGTACCGAGTTCAAACCCCGCCGTGCACCAATTAATTTTTCTATCAAAACATTTATGTGCGCTTTTCACAGTGGCTCTCCGGTGAAGGAAAAACATCGTTAAAAACCAAGAACACCCGCATGGTGATAGGACACTATCTAGTGTCCGCCTGGCCAGCTACCACCCTCAAGTTAGAAAATCTGTCATCTAATGTGTTCCGACAGCTATCCTTGAGAACCAGTTCCCATTTTAGGCCTAGCGTGCTTACCATTTTCGACCGCATCATCACTTACCAACAGGTGAGATAGTGGTCAAACATTAGCCTATAAGATTTAAAGAAACCTTTAGCTCGTACTGAGAGAAGCTAAAACAAAGTAAGTAAATGTTTTGTCTTGCTCCCATTCATAGTTATACTTTAATAATTAATATAGTTTAAAAACTAAACAACCGACTTCTATGCCACGCGAGTCAGTCTCAGTAGCAAGCTTGAGACATTTATCATCATATCTCTGAAGATACTTATCAAATCTCGATTGAAATTTAAACGAGACGACTTTGGAGATGAACCCTACCTGTAAGGAAAATAATTATTCAAATCGGTTCACAATTGGCGGAGTTATCGCGTAATATAAAACAAAAAAAACATACAGACGAATTGAAAACCTTTTCCTTTTGGAAGTCGGTTGAAAAGAAAGGGAACTTGACATTGGATAATACGAATTAGAAGTATATGTTTAGTGTGAAAAGATTTTCTATATCAGCCACTGCATATTCTTTGAGTCTATAATTGTTCTCCACGCATTATTTGCGCATAGATCTAGACAGAAGATACCTATTAAAAAAATCTAAATGGTAGCTTTTTAGGGTTCCGTAACCGAATGGCAAAAAACGGAACCCTTAAAGATTCGTCATGTCTGTCTGTCTGTCTGTCTGTCCGTCCGTATGTCATAGCCATTTTATTCCGAAACTGTTAGGACTACAGTATTGAAACTTGGTAGGTTAATGTATTCTGTGAACCGCTTTCCGATTTTTATACAAAAATGAAAAATATAAAAGTTTAAGGGGATCCCGTACATGGAACTGAAACAAAAAAAAATATTTTTCTTCAAACCTATACGTGTGGGGTGTCTATGGATAGGTCTTTAAAAATGACATTGAGGTTCTTAAAATATTTTTTTTTTCTCAAAGTGAATAATTTGAAAGATAGGCGCGTATAAAGTGGTAAAATGTGTGTCCCCCCCCCCCTCAAACTTTTAAAGTATGGGAGTGAAAAATCTGAAAAAAATATATGCTGTAGATCTCAATAAAAACTAACAACGAAAATTAGTTTGAACGAGATACAGTCAGCAGTTTTAGAGATATGGCGACCGCAAAGATAACTTTGTTTTTCATACAAACACTATGAAAAACAAAGTTAATTTTGTAGTTGCGAAAAATCATAGTTATGGAATACTTAACTGTGTTACGGAACCCTACGAGTGCGAGTCTGACTTGCACTTGGCCAGTTTAATTTAAATATTTTACTGCCTGAATATGACATTTACTTTCTAATACACCATACACCACTACAGCAAGACGTTAAATGCATCTAGTTCTAAAAGTTGTCTGAAAGATATCACTTTTAGCAATAAGACGACCTATTGTTACACGACTGTACAATTTTGTTAATGATAAAAGATAACATTACAAGCACGACACTTGCCTGATGGTAAGCAATGACGTCTACCTATTACAGATACAGTGGCCTGCAAAATTCTGAATAGCCTGTCACTGCACTGCGCCTGTTTACTCGAGACATAAAATTGTTAAGTCTCACATGCCCTGTCATTTCACTGAAAAATTACAAATGCAACGTGTCTTTTTTATAGTTGTCATGACTATCTAGAACTGTAGAACTGACCGTCTTAATAAAGATAAATGCCGAGAAGAAGGATGCACGCACGACAGACATCCCTTTTTCCATTTACATCATAATTTAAGTTTAAAAAAACTAAAAGGACCAGTAGTCATCAGTACAAAGATTGAGAGGTTTTAATCTATTCGAGCGTCTTTGAGTAATCAGGGAATATACAAAAGAATAAAAGATTCCAACGAGTTGACAACCTCTTTTTATTTTAATAGTTGGTTAAAAAGCAAATAACTCAGGGATCATTAATTCCAATCAAACTTTTATCTCTTACCGGTTCATTCTACCTTAATTTTCTTCCTCCCAACTGAAATAAGCGAAGCCCACGGAAGGTACAATCAATTTGTCTTATCTGTCTTTTAAAAAGTTCTAAACAACTTTCAAGTCGTTTACCAACATCCGATCAGTGAATGAAAAATCGGCGTAATCGATGCTCGCCGGAATATCGGCAGGTATCGCCGATTGTCGGCTGACAGTTTGACTAACGACTCGATCCTGCCCGATACGGCAGTACCTTCTATAATGTATTCTGTCATACTGTGCTCAGTTTGAGTTTGTAAGGGTGTGGTGCAAGTTGAAAGTTGAAGCGAAATAACAGCAACAGTTTTTTTTTATATGAACACTGAGACATGATTACTTGTGATAACGTCTAAATTATACTAGCTGTGCACGGCGGTTTTATCCGCGTAGACTTAGTTATCGTAGGAATATCGGAATAATAAACTGGCCAAGTGCAAGTCGGACTCGCACTCGTAGGGTTCTGTAACACAGTAGAGTATTCTATAACTATGATTTTTCGCAACTACAAAAATATCTTTGTTTTTCATAGTGTTTGTATGAAAAACAAAGTTGTACTTGCGGTCGCTATAATTCAATCTTTTAAATGATTAACTTTGAGAAAAAATGATTGTAGGAATCTCAATGTCATTTTTAAAGACCTATCCATAGACAACCCCACACGTATAGGTTTGAAGAAAAAAAATTTTTTGTTCCAGTATCATGTATATTATATATATTATTTTTGTATAAAAATCAGAAATCGATTTACAGAATACATCTACCTACCAAGTTTCAATTCTGTAGTCCTAATAGTTTCGGAATAAAATGGCTGTGACATACGGACGGACAGACGGACAGACAGACAGACAGACAGACATACATACATGGCGAATCTAAATCGAAAGGGTTCCGTTTTTTGCCATTCGGCTACGGAACCCTAAAAAGTACCCCATGTTTTATTCCAGGAGTACTAAGCTATCTACGTACCAAATTTCAGCTCAATAGATTGAGTAGTTTTATCGTGAAGAAGAAACAAAAATACACACAAACTTTTATAATATTAGAAGAAAGTAAAATAGTAGAATAAGTGATATGGTAAGTACTACGCCCATTATTCAGAGAAAATCTATGACTACAGCCTCACATGTTCTATATTTTAATACGCTTTTATTAGCTTCAGACGTATGTATGTTTGTATGTTAGTATGTAACGGAATCTTTGAACATGATTTTAACCCCCTTCAAAACGTAGGATTAACTCGAAATTTGGCATACTTATTATGGACCGATTTTCAGGATATTATCAAAATAACCCTTCTAGTCATATCTGTTCATAAAATATTTGGAACTATTGATACCATGCACCCCACGCTTTTTTTTACAATAAAATCATTTTTTCTTACACTATTTTTAATTCAAATTTATTAAAATTTATGTTCTATTTTTAAGTTGGATTTTCTATAAAAGCGTATTTTTTTAGTTTTTTTAAACTATTATTTATTTAAATAAAGAAGTAAGTAGAATAAAGAAATAAAGAACTACTAGTTAAAGTACTAACTCAAAATCAAATTATAAACATTTATGTATACTCTTTTGTTTTTTGTCAAAATGTGGGTTTTTATGCAATTGTTTATTTCCTTTACCAAGGAACAGGTAACAGTACCTAAAACTACTAAACTTACTCAATATAAGTTAAAGAAATATGATGACTGGACTCAAAGAGTTACATAATAATATATACTACTGGACTTCTCGCTTTCTTTAGTATCAAAACGCTGTCATTGTAACCATAACTCAACCCTTTTCAAATAAGTTCGACACATAAACAAACAATATCTTCTACAGCACTAGTTCATACCTCATCAATACTCAGTGATGACATTTTACATTGCGTACCTTGTTACCCTCATCAAAGAGGTTCCAAGTAGGGTTTGTGTGAACAAAACTGTTCGGTTTAAAATACTAATTTTGAGGGTATATCAGATTTTAATTTTAAAAAAAAAACAGAAAATGTGTTAGATCAAATTAGATTATGTTAGACTGTTAACTTTTTTTATTTAAATATTCTACTATTACTGTTTCAATAATAAAGACACATTTGGTGTTGAATTACTTAGGAAAGTGAATGTAAAATAGCTCTTAGATCATCTGATTTTTCACTCAGGAGGCATGGTCATGTCTAACTGAAAAAAAAAAATATTTAGAAGACAGTTAACTGTCTTCTGAGATTCAATTTCAATTCAATTCAAGATCATCTAGTAATCCCTCATTCTTGCTAGCTATCAATCCTACCATTTTGAGGGTTAGCATTTCACAAAGGCCCCCCCATTCCACTCCACCATCAATTCTTAGGCCGCTATTATTGAATAATACTCGAGTACCGATCCGCTCTTGGCTCGCAATCGACCAACCCTAAGTGAATTCAACTCTGAGCTGGCGCAATTCCAAGCAAAACTCGAATGAATGTTCTAAAAGCGGATTTATGGTTGAACATGTTCTTTAATAAAGACCATAAACTTCTAGCTTGAACGTGGAACAAACTGCCTGCTATCACCTGCACCACACATCTAATACAAATACTTCAAAAACAAGCAGACATTTTGACATATCTCAATTCGTAGTGAATTATTGACAGCTCACAAGTGAGGTTATGTCGGCCATGGTTTGTATTTGACACGTGAGACGGGATCACGTTCATATTTAGAATCGTTGAGGCCGGCAGAGACTATGAAATAATTAATTTGAGCTTTTCGTGTACACCTTCTATTTTCTCCATGATGGTGGTAAGCTACTTTTTGGTAGCAAGCAGGGCGGAACATCAAATATAGTTCTTCCACCAGTGGACGAACACCCGTGCTAGGATCTGAACCAGCGACCTCTCGCTTAGAAGTTAAGCCATCTATCCATTAGGCCAACGGATCTCTGAGCTCTCTAAACAATTTACTTAACTGGGTGCTTCCTTACGATGTTTTTCTTTAACAGAATATATTATTTATAAATGCGTGCTTTTAAACAATTTTTCTGCTACTTCTATTTAAAAGAGGCACTTTATGCAGCTTCCCATCCCTCTATTCAAGTTAGCACTAAGTGACGACACGACTGACAGAATGCATGCATAACAATGCGAAACTAATGTTCACTTCATAGCCATCAAGTAAGGAATAAGTTTAACTTAACTTAGTTTCGTGGATGTGGTCTAATTGATAGAAGATAGCGGGACTTTGTATGCCTTCTGGCTAGGTAGTCTTAACTTACTGCATCACCATAATCAGCTGGCGTCAATCCACCGCTGGACATAGGCCACTCCCAAGATACGCCACTGAGCGCGATCTTCGGCTCTTTTAGTCCAGTCATAAATCAACAGTCATTTTATTAGAAAAACAGAAAAAGCAATATCTACTGCTCTGCATCTACTTGCTACATAGCGTTAACCTTGTAAGTGGGGAATCGCTGTCTTTCTCATTGCTGCGTTACCGGCAGGGAAGTACAATTTAGTCTGACAATAAAAATACTTATAATGTATAATTTGTAGCGACTAATTGGTCACGTTCCCGTTACTTCACAAGTGAAAACCGCTGACACTTCTAACTTAGAGATTTCAGTAAATTGAAACTAGCACAGTGCGCGCATAAGATGAAGTTACTTTAGTTAAGTCAACTTAGTAACCCACCTTGGTGAAGTATGAAATGGAATTTTAAGAAGGCGGATGATTGAATGAGTACGTACAACAAGTTAAGTAAAATTGTTGTTTAATAATTAGCAAGCCTACACACAAATACGTTAAGTATACCAGATGGTATGGCATACACGTCCTGTTATTTATTTGACTGAAGATTCGGACCGCACTCTATTCCACTTCAGATATCAGATTTCGCCGCCAAATTTAAGGGCGTATAGTCCGGTTTTTTTTGAGTTGTTGTTCAAAAAGCCGTTCCGGATGAACGTATAATAAGTTCATTTCAAAATTTAAAACCACCCCCCGACTAATCTTTGTGTAATGTGTTTATTGAACCATTCCAATGATCCCAAACTCGACACCTCTGCTGAAGGTTGCGGAAGAGTTGGTATTTTGTAGATCCTTCAGAACATGTTTGAAATACTTCGAGCATTTACCAATGGAGATGTTAACGTTGTAATACGCAAACATTTTTTTCTGCCGATACATACGGGGGACGAGGTAAACACGCATTGCACACACAGAAATCACTCACTTTAACGATCCCGCACACTAGCTTGAAACACGCAAACAGTATTAAAAATACAGCGTAGTTACGCACGCTCATATGGCCAAAAATGGCTATATGGCCAGCAGAGGGGTACGCCTTGCGTTAACATCTCCATTGATAAATGCTCGAAGTTGAAATAAGAGGATACCGAGTTTCGAATCAATCAGACATAATAAGGTTGATTTCATAGCGCCATCATCTAGGAAAAAGATTATACTCTTAATTTTTATGAATCAAACCCACTCAAAGCTAAGAACACGCTCAATTAAGACACCTGTCAAACAAAAACAAAACTAAATGAAAGTCGGTTCATCCGTTTAGGAACTACAATGCCACACACAGATATACACGTCAAACTTATAACACCCCTTCTTTTTGCGTCGGGGTTTAAAAATACACACACTCAAACACGCTCTACGAAAATCAAATTATCTAACGTGTATAGTAGAATACACACAGACCAAAAATTTCCTTACGAAAATAAGATGTTAATTTTGAGATATCGCTCGGTACACAAGGCTGGCTAAGCATAAGCCTCGACGAAAGCACTAAGCTTACGTAGTAACTATTATATGATCTGTGACTAAGCACACAAGCGGCGTGCTGTGTTCCTCCACGTGACACATTTCACTCAAACAATGGGTGCCCGACATCGGTTTTAATGGCTTCTTTTCACAGGAAAAGTAGCGATCGCAAAACAATGACACGTTTCGGAATATGGAGTAAGTAGCTGCGTGTTTGCACGAAACAAGTCGTTGCGTGATTATTGTGGAAATGGCATAATGATGATTGTAGGCTTGTTTCGTTATGGATTTTCCTATTATTTTCTCATAAATTCTAGGCCCTTTTTGTGAAGAGTTTCCACTTAGGTTTTCCTTATAAACAAGGTTATGTTTAATTGTAATTAAAATCTCGTTTAATAATACCTTTTTAGATTGATAGAATATAAGAGTTGTTTCAGGTTTCAACTGCAAATCTTATTATGTCTCTTTAAGAATTTACTCAGAAACTTTCTCTACTTTCGTACCAATTAGATTAATTAATATTAATTAATATTCAAAACTTTCATATTTTAAGTACATTACCGACGTGCTTGCAAAATTACCAGTTTTGTTAACCGTACTCTAAGAAAGCTTACAAAAGCAGTACGTGTACCTCAGTTCATATTCACCTAAGTAAGCTTTTTTAATTTGCGCACCGTACAAGGTGTGGTCCATTTGACAGCGTTGTGGTTTCCACACAAGCGAATAAATTGAATTTCTGTGTGTTTGGATTTTGAGGCAGACAGGTGTGATATTAAATTTATTGATCACGGCTTTGTGAGAGCTTTGTTGTAAATTTAGTTATTTGTGATATGTACGTCGTCTTTAATAGACTGTTGAAAGTAACCGCATAGTGAGTTGAACTGAAAACTGTTTTGGCTAGTTGGTTAGACTTTGAGAAGTTATATTTTTACAAGCTTTTATTTAACTTGCAATGCATGTAAGTATGTATGTTCGGGTGGAATCTTGCAAGCTAAATTAGAACACACTTCCCGATGTCCGATTTGTTTGTTTGTAAATACTTTATTGCACAAAAAACAAAGTACAAAAGGAGGACTTAATGCTAAAAGCATTTTATACCAGTCATCCAGCAGCGATAGGGAAATTTTTTCGATTTGACTGAAATTTGGTGAACTTATGTATCTTCGGTGACAATACAATAATATGGTACCATAGAGCTGGTCTGATGATGGAGACGGAAGGTGGCCACGGCATTTCTGTGATAAAACAACATAACCCCACCGTGTTTGGGCTCAAATGATATGTCTTGAAGAGAACTTTACACCTAGATAATATCCAGGATCTAAAGATGACGCTGGAAGGCAGCCACGGAATATCTGTGATAAAACAACGTAACCCCATCGAGTTTGAGCTTGATTGTTTCGTTTTGAAGAGCACTTTGTACCTAGATGATATCCAGGGTCTGATGATAAAGCTGGAAGTAGGTCACGGCATATCTGTAATAAAATAACGTAACCCCGCCGAGTTTGGGCTCGATTGATTCGTCTTGGGGAGCACTTTACTCCTAGATGATATCCAGGATCGGATGATGAATCTGGAAGGTGGCCATGACTCTTCTGTGATAAAACAACATAACCCTACCGAGTTAGGACTCGATTGATTTGCCTTGAAGTTTACTTTACACATAATAACATCAAAATATCCGTAGAATATTTTAAATATCACGCCTACTGTAATATACTTAGGTAGTTACCTATACCTACTAAAAAGTTAAAAATAAATTAAAAGTAAAAAATATTTTTATAAACAAGCTTTTATCTGGGAAAATGTTAAAAGTTTGAGGCACTACCCGACCTACCTACACGCAAAATACTTACTAGAATTTATTTATAACTTTTTAGTGCATTTTCCCAGATAAAAGCTTGTTTTTAAAAAGACTTTTTACTTTTAATTTATTCTTTTTGGTTTACTAAACTTAGATCTAGTGACATACAGTTAGTTTAGAGTTTTAACTCTTGTCATTATTTTGAGGAGCTGGTACACACATTTTCAACAGACTTCCAAAAAAGAAGGAGGTTCTCAATTCGTCTGTATGTATTTTTTTTGTATGTATGTTACTCGATTACTCCGTGATTTGTGAACCGTTTCGAATGATTATGTTTTAATTGGTAGGATATATTATCCAAAATGGTGCAATTGTAATTTTATCTAGATCTGATAAGTATCTCCCGAGATTATGGAGATGAACACCTCAAACTTAGTACTGAAAATATGAAGTCGTTTTTAGGGTTCCGTACCCAAAGGGTAAAACGGGACCCTATCACTAAGACTCCGCTGTCTGTCTGTCTGTCTGTCTGTCTGTCTGTCTGTCACCAGGCTATAGCTCATTAACTGTGATAGTTAGACAGTTGAAATTTTCACAGATGATGTATTTCTGTTGCCGCTAGAACAACAAATACTAAAAACAAAATAAAGTTAAAAATTAAAAGGGGTCCCCATACAAAAAACGTGTTTTTAAACGCCATCTATTTAATTAGTTTCGGCAAAATGACATAGATGGCGCTAGTAAACGAGCCCCGTCTTTCTAGATCGCGACCAAACCAAATATTCTTGGTAATATCAATTAATCAAATATATGAGGTTGAAACACTGTTATGTTTCGTATTGTACGGAACCCTCCCTAAGTGTGCGATACGAGACGCGATGCTGACTCGCACTTGGCCAGTTTTATTTTGTTTGTTTTGTATACGATTTTAATTTACTTTATTTGTTCTTCAAATAATGTTATCAAGAACCAACACGCTACCCGCTCCAACTTAGACCACAACCGCACGCCATGGGTAATTAAACTTGAATTCGTGATTTATGAATGAAGAAAATTTTATTTCCGTTTTCACGGGTTTTCAGCCGGATTAATTGAGAGGAGACTAGTTTCAGCGGTTCATTATGCCGCTACTGTTACACTAATGTAGTTACTGGGAAAGTTTCTTGTTTCTGTTTTAAATAGGGAATTTCAGTGAAAGTTTTGTTAAGCGTCGAGTATGTAGTTGTTAAGACTCGACAGTGATTTATTTTTCTTACAATTATAATTATGGCTACATATTCAACTGTTAAGAGGATTATAGAGCGCGTCGAAAGTGTCGCGTCGTGGACACGCGTCCATACAAATAGAAAAAGCTTTTTTCTATCTCTTAATATTATCCGATTTCGATGATTTTTTTCCATGTAATTATCACACTATTTTTAAGGATTAATTGTCGTACTTTTTCAGTTATTTTAATAACTTTAAGTTATTAAAACCACTGAAAAAAGTAAAACTATTAATACTAGAAAATAGTGTGATAATTACATGGAAAAAAGAATCATCGAAATCGGATAATATTAAGAGATAGAAAAAAGCTTTTTCTATTTGTATGGACACGCCCGCGCTCTATAATCCTCTTAAAAGTAATGAGAACCACAAGATGACGCAGTTTTTCTTGTACCCATCGCAAGTGGCTTTTCCTATCGGTATTAATATACTTAGATTTTTTTATATCTTATAGGCTAGCGTTTGATCACTATCTCACCTGTTGGTAAGTGATGATGGGGTCGAAGATGGTAAGCACGCTAGGCCTAGAATGGGAAATGGCTCTCAAGGATAGCTGCCAGAACACATTAGATGTTTGGCGATAGATTTTCTGACTAAAGGCTGGTAGCTGGCCAGACGGACACTAGATTAGTGTCCTACCACCATGCGGAGGTTGTTGGTTTCTTTACGATGTTTTTCCTTTACCGGAGGGCCACTGTGAAAAGCGCACATTATTTTTTCGATAGTAAAATCCATTGGTGCACGGCGGGGATTGAACTCGGTACCTCTGGCATCAAAACCGACCATTCTCCCTCTTATTTTCTTCTACCTAAACAAGTATTGGATTTTTTTTATATTGTATAGGCACCGTATAAATAATATTATAAGACAAGGCTAGAGTTTGACTACTATCTCACCTGGTGGTAAGCGATGACGAGGTCGAAGATGGTGAACACGCTAGGCCTAAAATACTCTGATTCTCAAGGCTGTTTGCGGCCAGAACATCATAAAGTTATGGCTACCCCGTGCTGGGATTTGAACCGGTGACCTATCCCTTAGTCAATTCTCTAAGTCAAGCCATCCATAATTAAATAGGAATAGAATTCCTTGCCAGTGTCAATGTTTCTCAGTAACTACAACCCAGGGGTCTTCAAATCACGAGTGAACAGGTATCTTCTAGGTAAGCGTGCTACATCGTCGATAGCATCGTCACTTAACTATTAATTAAACATTTGTTTTAAGTGTGACGTTCGACGTTTAGATGAAAGCTGCATGGCTCATTGCTTTTGTTTTTTTTTTTTTTTTTTAATTCAAAGCAATAAGTTTTATATTTAGAATAATTATAGGATGCTTGCCATTTTTATTTTTATTTAAACAATATTATGCAGCTGACAGACGGACTATCAGTTCCATTTGGATCATGATATGTACTGTGATCGGTATGCGTTTCTCTATGTTGTGTTTCACTATTTCACTTTTTTATTTTTTTTTATATAAAAATTGTCTGAAGTACTGAAACACACACTTACATGTATGGTTGGTTTTAACCTACTTTAATATTTTTTAAATATTCTGACGTAAACGATTGGATGACAGCTGAATGGTTCATTACTTTTTTTTTTCTAATTCAAAGCGTTAAATTCTGCTTTTGCTATGTTTACTTGATAATTGGTTATGATTTATTTTATGATTTATGATTTTGACGTGTATATGTGCGTATATTTATACTGCCTACATACTGAATAAATGCTTTGATTCTTTGATTCTTTGATTCTTTGATGAAGAAAGACTGACTAAACAGATTTATGAGACGAGTGTGAATGGGGCAGCCGGTAGAGGCCGACCTAGGCGAACGTACCACGACCAGATCGGAGACGTTTTAAAGAAAGGCCAAGTCAAAAGTACTTATAACCGGCGAGCATGTATGAAAGCGCTCATGAAAGTGGAAGAAGCGAAGGAGGTATGTCAGGATCGTAGCATGTGGAAAGAAGTAGTCTCTGCCTACCCCAACGGGAAAAAGGCGTGATTGTATGTATGTATGTAGAATAATTATTACTGATATGATCTATTTAATGTTATTTGTGTAAGTGCAGATTTTTAATTTTCCCTTATACTGAATAAATGATTTGACTTGACTTTGAGATTTGACTAACATCAGCTTAAATAGTGATCAAGGGCTTGCCTATCGCGCATAAAAAACAAAATCTACCCATAACGCGCCGCCATTGGGCCTCATAGACCAAATAAAATACACCTATTACCGACACATTTCAAACCCTAACAAAACAATATAATATATCAATTTTCTGCAAATTCCAGCGTGAAATATCATTCAAAATATGGTCTCTCCGAAATAGATTCACTAACGACATCCTGTCCCAACTAAACCGACTATATTGTCAGTAAGTTAAACTCTGAACATTTTTAATGAGGGTAGATGTATGAAGCCAGGCTAGTGGATGTAATCTGGCCGATCAAGCAGATTACACTGTATTTTGGTTAGAGTAAAGGATATTGATTGGTTAGGGTTAAGAGCCCTTTCATTTTCTACCGACTTCCCAAAAGAAGAAGGTTCTCAATTCGTCTGTATGTTTTTGTTTGTTTTACTTTTTTGTATGTATGTTAAGCGATTACTCCGTCAAATGTGAACCCGTTAGAATTTTTTGAAGTGAAAAAAAAGGTATGTTTTTGTTATAATTAGAATAATAATTATTTATATGATCTATTTAATTTTATTTGACGTGTGTAAGTGCAGATTTTTAATTTGCCCATTTACTGAGTAAATGGTTTGACTTTTGACTTTTGACTCATCATATTATTTATACGAAATTCAAATGGGATTTCGGTGTCTCTTTCGATTAAAAAATAATTATGAAAATTTGTTTGTGTTAATATGACGCAGTTATTAAATATATGAAAAAAATAACATCCTATTTGAGAGCCTCCTCCTTTTTGAAGTCGGTTAAAAAGCGTATTAAAAAAAAAACTATCTATAATTTCACTCTCCAATAAACCAACAAAAGTCCCAATGTACGCTTCCAAGCAAGTAACAGAAAATAAAACATCACTATAGTCAGTAGACCAATCCGTCCTACACAGACAGTCCATTACTTACGGACACTTTTCCGGACACTTCGCCGGACACTCCCGGACACTCCCGGACACCCGAAACTCTTGACAAATTAAAAAGGACGATTTGTTCCGTTCATCGGGATACCAGGTGGCTCTCGCCTCGGATTTATTGGCACTTGCCCGTTTTGTAACACTTTTTTGCACGAGTTGTTGGGTTTTTATTCTCTTTTTGATAAGGGTTATGTATATTTTATTTATGTAATGGTTTCAGATACAATAAATTTATTGATGGTTTGGTTTTTGTACGACTAGTTGATACGTTTCTATTTTATTTAGAGAGATTTGTTTTATAATTTCATCTAAAAGAAAATTAAACACATTTTTATTGAAAATCTAATTTATCAAGATTTTTTTTTCTCCCTAACTTTAAAAGTTAGTGGGAGGAGGGGACACACATTTTACCACTTTAGAAGTGTATCTATCAAATTATTGAATTTGAGAAAAAACGGTTTTAGGAACCTTAATGTCAGTTTTAAAAACCTATCTATAGACACCCCGCACATATAGGTGTCATTATATACTAGTTACAACTTTTAAATTACATTGAAAGTACCACAGATGTAACAACAATAGATACGACTAAAATTATAATACAAGCTATAAATAAAATAAAACTGGCCAAGTGCGAGTCAGACTTTTGTCCCGCACACGGAGGGTTCCGAACGCCATCTATCGAATTTCTAACGAACTTCTAACACTAACTAAGTAAACGTTAACACAAAGGTAGAATAGTAATATATAGTAGTAATAGTAATAGTAGTAATAAATATAAGATAAAGATAAAGATATTTTATTTGCGTAAAACATGCGTATAACAAAATATTCAAACGATCGTCATGTTTTGCCTTAACAGGCGTGCAAACTTTGCTTTAGGAATTTTATTGAAGACTGTTGGCGCCATACCAATTACACTTTTAAATAGTAATTGTAGTAATTAATATAATTAAATATCTGGTTGACCGAGCTTTGCTCGGTATTTTTTGCCACTTAAACAGACAAATATGACTCTTCCCGACATCTATTGACGAATAATAATACTATTTTTTTAATTGAGAGCAACTAACTGCTTTACTGAAACAGTACTTCTACTCTCTAATAGATGTCGGGAAGAGTCATATTTTAAGTTGATTATCAATAAAGTTGATTATTGAAGACAAGAATAAAACAACATTTTCTGAAAATGACTCCTAGCTAGATCGATTTATCGCCCCCGAAATCCCCTGTAGGTATACTAAATTTTATTTAATCGTTGGAGCCGCTTCCGATATTCAGATTAAGGTAAAGACGATAGCGCGCCATCTTTGATGCTAGATAGGTGGCGCTGCGCTATCGTAAAAACCTTTTTTAAACTTTTCTTTAATTTTTAACTTTGTTCTGTTTTTAGTATTTGTTGTTATAGCGGCAACAGAAATACATCATCTGTGAAAATTTCAATCGTCTAACTATCACGGTTCATGAGATACAGCCTGGTGACAGACGGACAGACAGACAGACAGACAGACAGACAGACGGACAGCGGAGTCTCAGTAATAGGGTTCCGTTGGTACTCTTTGGGTTCGGAACCCTAAAAAACTAATTAAGATCGCTGTCTGAAGAAAATTGTTTATAAATATTAAATACTCTATACTGATCTACACAACCTTGATAGTAGTAAGTTTATAAAGAGTGCCTAGAAAATAAACTGACCAAGTGCGTGTCGGACACCGTAGTACCTTCTTTACTCATGTGACCGTAGGGTTCCGATTGAACAAAATTTAACGGTAAAATAAGTTTTTTTGTGTGGGGGGACACCCTTTAATTTTTAATTTTATTTAGTTTTTCTTATTTTATATCATGGCAACCATTGTAATACACATTATGGGCTAATTTTAAATCTTGTAAGATCTAGCAAAACACGCCAGAAATAACACGTTTTTGTATGGGAACCCCCTTTTATTTTTTATTTTATTCTATTTTAAGTATTTTTTGTTATAGTTGCCATAGTAATAAAATTTTTTGTGAAGATTTTAAGTCACTGTCTATTATTTTATTATTAAGAAAAAAAAGCAGAAAAACACGTTTATATTATCTTTTTTTTTTAGTATTTGTTGTAAAGTTCCCCATAGAAAATTCGCCACAGTGAAAATTTCAAGCACCTATTTGTTATGGTTAAGGAGATACAGCCCTGTGAAATGCGGACGGACAGCGAATACCATTTATAAGACCAACCAAATAGGATATAAATCAATAGCTTTTTTAAATGTTCCACACTCATATTATTATGTTCGTTATACGAAGGAAGACCTTGTACTGCATAAATATCAATACTCGATTAAAATTGCTGCTGTTGAAAAAGCCACTGACAAAGCTAAAAAAATAAACAGCTCAATTTATTCTAGCTAGTAATTCGTGTTTATTTTTCATAACGGTCGTTGGTATAGTCAGCAGAAATCACTTAATATGCAGTATGACTATGTATATGAGCAAAAATAAATCAAAATTAATATGTGAAATACCGTCCGTGATGCATGCAGGTATATATAGACTGGACTATATATATACAAATATACACCCAATCAACACGGGACTTACTCGAGATTGTACGAAATACTCAATCGGCGATGAGAACGTCGATAACAGGTGCGTCATTTAGATTAAAACAAAATCTGGTGTTATGTTGTCTCATTGCTATTATCTACTTCCAAGCATGATTGCATATAACAGTTAAAATAGTTTTTATCGTAGTTTTTATCGTTTTATTTGACTATATATATATATATATATATATATATATATATATATATATATATATTAGACGATCAAATAGACACATAAAATTAAATAATTTACCGCAAACAAATCAAATGGGTTAGTAATATATGTGAAAGTATTGAAATAGAGATTATAAACAGTCAACTAAATAATAATATAAAATGAACATGAAGGTTTTTCTGTCATCATCATTATCAGCCGGTATCAGTCCACTGCTGGACATAGGCCTCCCCCAAGACACGCCACTGAGCCCGATCTTCAGCTCTTTGTTTCCAGTAACTGCCCACCGTTTTGTGAATGTCGTCGCTCCACATGGTCACAGGGCGTCCTACGCTACGTTTCCCGATTTGCGGTCTCCACTCTAGAACCAGTCTACCCCAACGGTTATCAGTTCTACGGCAGATATGACCAACCCACTGCCACTTCAGTTTGCTAATCCGCGGTTGTTCTGTACTAACAACTCAAAAAACTCAAAAAACGTGAATTATACTTATCGAATTATTAGATAGTTTTAGGTTTTATTGTAGGTAGGTAGCCTGTTTCCAGAATTTTATTTAATCGATAAAAGTGCGTTATATTGTGCAACGAATAAACTAATTCATTAGACGATATCGTTAGGTTTATTGTATATTTTTAATTACTGTTATTTTACTATTAAATAACACTAAAATGTGATCTAAGCAAGCCTAAATTCTGGGTTTCAAGAATAGTATAATTTAAGATTGTTTTAAAAAACTAAAAGAACCGACTTCAATTGTCGCGCTAGTCAAAGTAGCCAGCAGTCATAGAAGTATGTAAATGCGTCGTAATACCAACGTCGATATATTAAAAAGCGCTCGACTGGTTTCGTTAAAATGTATATGGGACCACCAGGGAATGGTATTAACCCTTTGAAACAAAAAAAAATCCAAATCGGTTCAGGCATCTTCGAGTAATCGGTGAACATACATGAAAAAAAAAAGAAAAAAAAACCGACGAATTGAGAACCTCCTCCTTTTTTCTAAAGTCGGTTACAAACTACTTTTTTCTTTTCTGTGACGCTAAATAATCGTATAGAAAGGTCTACAATCAAATAATTCAAATACAAGGATTTAAAGATTGACTCCAACCTTCCAAGACTATAAAACCAGTTGCTAGCAAAGAACGATACGGCCCGATTTCCTGAACGATTTGCAAACATATTGGGGATCAATGAACATATTTCCGGGCTTTTTGACTTTCAAATGAATCACCAGAAGCAAGGTTGACAGATAATAGCAGTGAGGCAACTTGCAAGCTTAATTTACGAGCATGCGACACGCGAGCAGTATCTTGAAATTTCGATTTTATTGTGAAGTTGTAGCTAAATAACCCTGGGCCGGAGGTATCCACATAGTTACTGATGCCTATAGAGGAAGATACAGTTGTATAGCTGCATCGCAGTCGACACAACAAAATCGGTCGTAAAACCATCGCTGTCAATATCATGTAATCGTGGGTGTTTTTATTGACATTTATTTAAAAAAAAAAAAAAAAAAATGCTGTAGCATTAAAGTTAATGGTATGAAAAATCAAACTACTTTCATGGATTGCTTATGACGTAAGTGGGTAGTTACAGAAGGCATCGACAGTAGGCTTCTTAGCAACTGTATTTCTTATTTCTAATCAGCTTCTAGTAAAGTTGACCTACGACATCTATCACACACTGCGCCAGGGCCTCGCGACATGCACGCTAGATTGGGCCGATTCACAGTGACCTTTCCTTGAGCCGATTATTTTGTTTTCTCATGCCGTCGCACTAAACTGACGTTCTGCCAGGTTTTCTGAGAAATACAAACTTGGGAGAAAATCATTGCTACGCGATGCGAAGAAACGTTTTCATTCGTGATTTAATTTGAAACCAACGAAGGGTATGGTGACGTACACAGAATATGTACGACGTATTAGTTTTACCAAAATGGTTTATTGATTCTGTGGGTACGTGGGATGACAGTGATGATTTTTATTTATTTTTTGAGCCCGACGCAAAAAGATGGGTGTTTTTAAATCACCCTTTAAAAGAAGAGGAGGTTCTTAATTTGTAGGTATGTTTTTTTTTTTAAATTGAAACTTTTTTAAGTGCACTGGGGTAAAATTTGACGGAATTGACGTAAGCGTCATGTTATTTTTTTTTTTTTATTGTAGATAAGCAAGCGTTTGACCACTATCTCACCTGATGTTAAGTGAAGATGTGATCGACGATGTAGCTCGCTTGCCTAGAAGATACCTGTTCACTCGCGATTTGAAGACCCCCGGATTGTACTTCACAGGAAACACAGACTCTGGCAGGGAATTCCATTCCTTTGCTGTGCGTATGATAAATGTTGACGCAAAGTGCTTTGTGCAACAGAATGGAATATCAACCATTTATCGATGGTGTATATCTGTGCGTCTGGTAGTACGATGGTAAAAGGGGGACGGTGGAATTAATTCGTGCAGTTGGTAGGCACACTCCCCGAAATGTATCCGATAAAAGACCGATAAACTGGCGACTTTGCGGCGATATTTTATATTTATAAACGCCCTCTATAGTATCACGGCGTAACTACGAAGACGTATTTCATGACTAAACGGTTCATATGAAAATAGTCATGAAGTTGTTACTAACTTTCGCATTTATAACAATTGTATTGATAATTTTATAGTCATACAGAGATAATACACACACGAGTTATAGCTCCACGGAATTATGAACTTGTTGTTTTGTTCATTAAAATAAATACACGCACAAATTTACCTAATTTTGCGGCAAAATCCGTTTGTTTGTCTATGAATGCTGAAATTCGCACATGACGCTAATGAGAGCGCTTACTCAACATTTTGATTTCAGGCATTCGGAAATGAGGCCATAAATTCGGCCTAAGGGCGTTACCATGCAAAGTAGCCATTTGTGGTATAAAGGGCCGTAGATAGGACGAGCTCCACGACGAGATGACTAGACGACGGGAGATGGCGACCCAAATCTTTATAAAAAAAATTAAAAACATGTATTTCAACTACATTTAGCTTGCGGTATTTTAGAGTAGAGATCACGGCTTGGAAAACGTAGTGCAGGAAGCCCTAAAACTAGGTGGAGTGATGTACACGCAAGCTGGCTGGCAGCGGTTGGAAACGAATAGCTGAAGATCGATCTCAGTGGCGTGCCGTAGGAGAGACCTATTTTGTTCAGAAGTGGACAGAAATTGTTTGATAATAATAAAGAAAGAAAGAAAAATCATTTATTTAACCGTCTTCTAGTTACAGATGATATCACACAAGAAAATATTTGATATCTTGATAAAGAAATAAATAAATAAAACAAAATCAAAAACGAATACATTATGAGGTGCTGAAACAGACCAGTATCAGCACAAAAGTCCAGATTTTCGGATCATAGACCCTAAAAATCGCCCATGGTGATTAAGTTTTGTATTTCTTATCTAGTTTTAGACCGCAGCCTCTCTTACCATCATCCGATGAGACACAGTCGCAGGGACGTGGTAGTAACGGGTCGTAAACGTTGTAATTACGTCATACATGACTGGTCGGCGCTGGTTGCTCCTTGCCTCATTACCTTTCACATTTCTCTGGGAATGGTTTGAACATTATGTAGTAAGAAGTTAGAGCTTTTTTGGACGTAATGGTAGTTCTCAGTTGCATATACTTTCACTTTCACTAAGCCCAAAACAAATTTTCCATAATCATCAAAATCTGATCGGCGGCGAAGTACGTAGGCGCTCATGAAAGGGGAAGAAGCGAAATAGGTATGTCAGGAAAAGGCGTGATTTTATGTATGTATATAAAATCTAATATTTTAGTAAAGATGTTTTGGGATAATATCGTTTTGTGAATAGTTTTCAACCGACTACCATTAAGGTGGAGGTTATCAATTTGTCTTTATGTTTATTTGTTGAGCGATGAATCTGCCAATTGTCAACCAATTGGAATGATTCTTTCTTCATGGGTTGTATATGGTTATATTGTATATCCCCCTAACTTGCTAGTAGCTTACCACCATCAAGGAGAAATTCAACCGCCATAACTTTACTGTGTTCCGGAAGCACACTGCCCTTGAGTATAGTATTCGAGGTCTATCGTGTTCACCACTTTCAACTGCATCATTGCTTACCACCAGGCAAAATAGTGGTTAAACGCTAGCCTATAATGTAATAAAATAAAATCTAATATATAAAATTCTCGTGTCACAGTTTTCGTTGCCATACTCCTCCGAAATGGCTTGACCGGTTTTGATGAAATTTTTTGTGCTTGTCCGGTATCTATGAGAATCGGCCAACATCTATTTTTCATCCCCCTAAATGTTAGGGGTAGTCCACCCCTACATTTTTAATTTTATTTTTTAGACAAAATTTTTAATTTCTATTTTTTTATGATACAACATACAAAAATTCATACAATCCTCAATTTTCACTCTTCTACGATCAACCCTTATTTTTTAATAGCCATTTTAGTAATTTAATCATTTTTCCTCCATACATACTTACAATAAGTAAGCTATTTTTTGTCTACACTAGAAATTACTACGAAAATATTTATATGGCAAAACAACGTTAAAAACGTTAAATTTCAGTAAGGTCAAATCTTCCGTTTAAGCGTGATTATGTAAAAAACAGACAGAGTAACAGAGTGACAGAGAAACGTTTTTATAGTATTAGTATCGAAGTATGGATTCGACTGCAGTGCGAAGCTATTTTTTTCGACCTGTTCTAATGTAATCCTGCCTGTGGCCAGTCTTTTGTTTATGGCAGATAGGCAACTGTTTGACCTTTATCTTATCATCATCATCGTTATCAGCCGGTGTCCGTCCACAGCTGGACGTAGGCCTCTCCCAAGGTGCGCCACTGAGCCCGAACTTCGGCTCTTATTTTCCAGTCACAGCCCACCGCTTTGCGTATGTCGTTGCTCCACCTGGTCACAGGACGTCCTACGCTACGTTTGCCGATTCGCGGTCTCCACTCAAGGACAAGTCTACCCCAACGGTTATAAGACCTGCGGCAGATATGACCAGCCCACTGCCACTTCAGCTTACTAATCCGTTGAGTTAGGTATGTCGATAACTTTAGTTCTCTGGCGAATTACTTCGTTCCGGATTCGATCCCTCAGAGAAATACCGAGCATAGCTCTCTCCATAGCTCGCTGAGCGACTTTAAACTGGTGGACCAGTCGAACTGTGAGTGTTCACGTCTCGGCTCCGTATGTCATCACAGGTAGGACGCACTGGTTGAAGACTTTTGTCTTTAAACACTGCGGTATAGGCTACGAGAAGACTCGACGGAGTTTTCCGAATGCTGTTCGATCTCACCCGTTGTTAAGGGACAATGCTATCGACGATGTAGTACGCTCACTTAGAAGATACCTGTTAACTCGGCATTTGAAGACTCCCAGGTTGTAAGTATAAGCAGTCTGTTGGAAATTATAACGTCTATGACTCAATCAATACTTATTTATAAATGCGAAAGTCAGTTTGCTTATTTTGTTTGTTTGGGTCTTCTTCACGGTCAAAAAGCGGGGCCAATTTAGCTGAAATTTATAAATGTACAGGGATAGCCTATGAATTAGGCTAGATACTTTTTAAGGCAGGCGAAGCGGCGGGGCACAGCTAGTATAGTATGAAGGATGCTGTTTATAATGCACACAGCTTACTAGCTTCCTCTGGACCTGAGGATCCATAAATCCACGTCGTATTCAGAACTCGGTGGTACATTGTACTGCAGTTTAGTATAGGTACGTTCGCTCATGGGCAGACTCTATTAATGACTGCCGGGGTATTGTTGGATTGGATGCTGTGTGCTAAGGCTGCTGTGTGGATGCAGAGCTCTCTCTACAATGGCCTATACATTAAAGGATATTAAGGTGCTTTAAATATTGTATCTTCCAACACTATTGTAAAACTTAATAAACTGGCCAAGTGCAAGTCGGACTCGCACTCGTAGGGTTCCGTACCACACTACAGTATTTTATAAGATCGAGCAAAAAATACCACTATCATTTTTCGCCAGCAAAAAATAATAATTAATTAACCTTTTATTTCTAATAACTCCATCTAACGTCTAACAAAGGTGTTAGGGATCGACATTTCAATATAACGCCATCTATGGGAAGTTTACCTAACTAAGCGTTCATAGATGGCGTGAAATACCGAAAAAAACACGTTTCTTGCATGGGGACCCTCTATTATTTTAACTTTATTCTGTTTATAGTATTTGTTGTTATAACAACAAATACTATAAACAGAATAAAGTATATAGCCGCTATAGCGGCAACAGAAATACATCATCTGTGAAAATTTCAACTGTCTCACTATCACGGTTCATGAGACAGCCTGGTGACAGACGGACAGACAGACAGACAGACAGACAGACAGACGGCAGCGGAGTCTTAGTAATAGGGTTCCGTTTTACCCTTTGGGTACGGAACCCTAAAAAACAAAATTATTATTTATTAATGCTTGTTTTATAGCTAGTATACTTGTATGTACAATGTGCCTCGTAGGATGTCAGAGAATTAGATAACTGAATTGATATATATATATGCATAGATACCATTTTTTAACCGACTTCAAAAAAAGGAGGAGGTTTCTCAATTCGACCGTTTTTTTTTTTTTTTTTTTTTTTTTTTTTTTTTTAATGTTTGTTCGCGGATAACTTCGTCGTTTATGAACCGATTTCGATTATTCTTTTTCTGTTCGAAAGGAGATATCCCAAGCGTGGTACCATGGTAATTTTATCGAGGTATGATAAGTATCTCCAGAGATATTGAGATAAACATCTCAAAATTGGTACTGAAAATGAATAGCGTGGCATTGAAGTCGGATGTTTTTTAGTTTTTTAACGATATTATTGTAGGTAAGGTGTTTAAAAAGTTTTATTTCAAAATATATAAAACAAAGCAGCATGCAGTATCTGTTTTTAGGGTTCCGAACCCAAAGGGTACCAACGGAACCCTATTACTGAGACTCCGCTGTCCGTCTGTCTGTCTGTCTGTCTGTCTGTCTGTCTGTCTGTCCGTCTGTCACCAGGCTGTATCTCATTAACCGTGATAGTTAGACGGTTGAAATTTTCACAGATGATGTATTTCTGTTGCCGCTATAACAACAAATACTAAGAACAGAACAAAGTTAAAAATTAGAGGGTTTAAGACAAAAAACGTGATTATTACGATACGATACGATATAAAATTAATTCACCTCGACGCAGCTAGATGGCAGCACAGGAAAAATTAGCACGCGCAAGCGTTTCATTTGTTAAATTTGTGGGCCTCGATCGATTTGTTTACTTATAATACATCCACAATTTTAGTACTTCAAGAGTATACTATATTAATTACCTTTGTTTGTCTTAATACTTATTTATTAAATACTTAGTTGGTGTTAGATGTTTGTGGCGTTCGGACTTCGGAAATTCGGAACCCTCCGTGTGCGGGTCTGCGGGACAAAAGTCTGACTCGCACTTGGCCAGTTTTTTATCTCTTGAAACGATTTACTAAACCACAACATTTTAAAGTTTCGCACAGTTCGCCATTACCGAACTAAACGATCACTACGATGCCTTCAGTAACATCGATTTCAAATAAAAGTGGTCGTTGAAAGCCAACGGTCTGCGGAATGTCCTGCCTCTTTATATCGGTCGGGATTTTACTTATATGTATTACACTTGTATATAAGACCACTAAGAAAGCGTTGATATCGTATTTTAAAGTATATCTCATAAACAAGAGGGTGTGTAGAAATATACACGTTAGAAGAGAAACTTCCAAGTTCCATTTCATTTATTCCTCAACATCACTAATAATTATTTTGTACAACTGTAGATATTATTTGCTGATATTATTTTTGTACAATGTTGTTTTGTGTATAGTATTATTATGTATGTACTTACGTTTTTTAGATATTATGTACTTATTATGATTTAGCTATATTAACATCATTATACCGCCATATATATATTTCAGATATTTCTTTAAACCCCAAAGTTGTCTGGAAGAGATCGATTTAAGCGATAAGACCGCCTATTGGTACACTGTTTGTTAGTAACTAATTTTTTATGTTTAACTTTTAAGATATTATGTTTCTTTGAAGTGTTTCACACTTTATATGTTTTGTAAATTGTTAAACACAATCCAAGATTTCATCGTACCGACGGGATTTGAACCCGCAACCTCCGGAATAACATGTTCCGGTGCTTTGCCAATTAAGCAACGGTGTGAAGTATCGTTACGACGAAATTAGTGGATTGCATTTGTTAACCCAATTATGCATTGGTGGCGCCATCTATGACTACTTATTACGTAAGTTAATAATTCGGAAGAAATCATTACAGTTTTCAAATTCGACGAGAGATGTTGCACTGCGTAAATCAAATATTATGTTTCTTTGAAGTGTTTCACACTTTATATTTTTTGTAAATTGTTAAACACAATCCAATGAAAACAAACGATGAAATCTATATAAACTTTTAAGATGTTCAATAAAGTGTTTATCTATCTATCTGTTGAATTTTAGCGAATACGTCTTTGTAGTTACGCCATTGTACAATAGAGTTAGAGGGCGTTTATAAATATAAAATATATATAACATGTCGCTTACGTTACTTCCGCTGCCTTCGGACTGTAACGCTACGTTACTTCCGGCAAATTTTACCCCAATGCGTTTCACTTTCAAAAAAATGTTTCAATACACTGTAGGTATTTAAATAAACTGGCCAAGTGCAAGTCGGACTCGCACTAGTAGGGTTCCGTACCACACTAAAGTATTTTATAAGATCGAGCAAAAAATACCACTTTTTTTCGCCAGCAAAAAATAATAATTAAGAAACATTTTATTTCTTATAACGCCATCTAACGTCTAACAAAGGTGTTAGGGATCGACATTTCTATATAACGCCATCTATGGGACGTTTACCTAACTAAGCGTTCATAGATGGCGTGAAAAGCCGAAAAAAACACGTTTCTTGTATGGGGACCCTCTATTATCTTTAACTTTATTCTGTTTTTAGGTGACAGACGGACAGACAGACAGACAGACAGACAGACAGACAGACAGACAGACAGACAGACAGACAGACAGACAGACAGACAGCGGAGTCTTAGCAATAGGGTCCCGTTTTACCCTTTGGGTACGGAACCCTAAAAAAATAGCACATGTTAGTCTCATATAATACATTTTTTTACCCAGAACTCCGTCATTTCTAAACCGATTCAAAGTTTTTTTTTATGAGAGTATGCTTTCCGTTTGCTCTTATTGCAATTTTATTGAGATCTGATAAGTATCCGAGATATGGAGATAAGCACCTCAACACTAGCGCTGCATGTAGAAGTTATTTTTATTTTCGTTTTGTAAAGGATCGTAAATTATAGTATCAAATATAGGTGTACAATACTAGGTGTGCCCGGTGGCTTCGCCCGCATTGAAAAGTATATTATGGCCTAATCCATAATACTGGCTATCCCTGTTAGTTTAGCTATATAGTTATGTATATATATAAACTAGCTGACCCGGCAAACGTTGTTTTGCCATATAAATAAAAAATGGCTATTAATAAATAAGGGTTGATCGTAGAAGGGTGAAAATTGAGGATTGTATGTATTTTTGTATGTTGTACCATAAAAAAATAGAAATTAAAAATTTTGTCAAAAAATTAAAAAAAAAATTTAGGGGTGGACTACCCCTAACATTTAGGGGGATGAAAAATAGATGTTGGCCGATTCTCATAGATACCGGATAAGCACAAAAAAATTCATCAAAATCGGTCTAGCCGTTTCGGAGGAGTATGGCAACGAAAACTGTGACACGAGAATTTTATATATTAGATAATAGTTTCAGCCAAATTGGTCAAGGCGTTTGACCGCGAAAAGTCTCAAAAATACACAATTTGACTTTCGCATGTATAATATTACTATTAATTTGTAAAAACACTTATAAAGTTCCCCTAAATAAGTGTTGTTTTCCCCCTATTTCGTTTATTTATAGTCGCCAAATTTCCTGCATAATTAAAATCTAATCACGGAGCTGCCTACTTCGTTCACGTACACCAAGAATTTAGTAGCCTATGTTCATCCTAATGCCATAAAGTATATCTTTGTTAAATTTCAGTAAGATCGAATCCTCCGTTTAGGCGACATTAGGTAACAAACAGACAGAGTTATAAACGTGTTTATAATATTATAGTATTTATGTGAGGGCCCAGTGGTGTACGTGGGAGAATGGTCGGCTTTGATGCCAGAGGTACCGAGTTCAATCCCCGCCGTGCCCCAATGTATGAGCACTTTTCACAGTGGCCCTCCGGTGAAGGAAAAACATCGTTAAGAAACCAACAACCCCGTGGTGGTAAGACCACTTAGTATCCGCCTGGCCAGATACTACCCTCAAGTTAGAAAATCTGTCGCCAAAACATCTAATGTGTTCCGGCAGCTATCCTTGAGAGTCAGTTCCCATTCTAGGCCTAGCGTGCTTGCCATCTTCGACCGCATCATCACTTACCAACCGGTGAGATAGTGGTCAAACGCTAGCCTATAAGACAAAAAAAAGTATGGATTACAATATTACAACTACAATATTGTTAAAACTTTGGAAATGAAAACAGATAGAAATAATGCGTGTTAATAATAACAAAGCATTTGTAAAAACACTTAATATAGTAAAATAAAGTTCCCCTAAATAAGTGTTGTTTTCCCCCTATTTCGTTTATTTATAGTCGCCAAATTTCCTGCATAATTAAAATCTAATCACGGAGCTGCCTCACGTACTGAGGTTGTATTTGTATGTGCGAAGGATTTGAGGGAAAGGACACTAATGATGTACATATTCTGATTCATCGTTGGAATCATTCTAGAATATTCATACATTACAAAGTTGGGTAATGGCGAAATTTCTGTTTAATGATGACCCTTACATTTTTTTATTTTAGGGCAACCATGGTTGTTTATCTGATTGTAGGCGATGATGTCGGCTTAA
The DNA here is from genome assembly GCA_954871355.1 of Cabera pusaria. Taxonomy (NCBI): domain Eukaryota; kingdom Metazoa; phylum Arthropoda; class Insecta; order Lepidoptera; family Geometridae; genus Cabera; species Cabera pusaria. The sequence goes on from OX940896.1 coordinate 2,946,541, forward strand.
AAAAGATTTTAGATGTTATGAGTCACTGCCACTGCAGCTTTTATTTAGATATCTTTTATTTTTATTACAGTACTTCGTTTTGGTCTCACTACTGGGCAAACGCCTGCCACTTTCCATTCATCGCGGTTAGGTCTAGGTATCTAGGTTGTCTGGAAGAAATTGCTTCAAGTGATAAGACCGCCGATTGTGTTGCTATTCAGATACATTTTATTTTATTGTTTTGTTTTTGTACAATTTGTTTTATTGGTAATCAATAAAGAGTTTTTGTATTGTATTGTATTGTTAGTTGCCATTATTTACGATCCCGTCTGAAAGGAGTCTAAACTCGTCCCGCCATCTTCTTTAAGGCCTTCTGCGATGTAGTCTACGGCTTCACAAAGTATTAAGAAACGCGGGGTGCACTTTTCCTTACAAATGTATACCCCGTTTTCTCCATGGAAAAGATGTGCGCTCCATCATCGACCGCATCATCACTTAACATCAGGTGAGATAGTGGTCAAGTGCTACTCAGTTCTATGTAATAAAATGCTTCTAAAACAAAATTTGTTTCTACAAAATATCAAGGTCTGCTGTAGCTTTGGTTGGTCAAAAAAGCAAATGATAGGGGCGTAGCTACAGCAGACCTTGATATTTTTGTAGAAACAAAATTTACTCTAAAAATTTAACTCTCAAAAATTTACTAAGTTTTTTAATGTTTACTGAATGGTGTTCAATAAAGAGTTATTCTATTCTACTCTATAAGCATTTTCCATGTAGGGAGGATACGGGGGAATACATTTGTGTGGAAAAGTGCACCCTGTGTTCGCTCTTAAGCTTACCTCACAGCTCTTTCGACATGCAATACATCTAAAATCTACACTGAAAATAATAATTATTTAAAATCGTTTGAAAACGAAATAATCCGACTTCCAATGCCGCGCTATCATTTTCAGTAGAGTAGTTTGAGGTGTTTATCTCCATACCTCTGGAGATACTCATCAGATCTCGATGAATTTATAATGGGACCACCTCAAGAGTAGGAGTGCCAACTATTATTTATTACCTACGCTCTTGTAAATAAAAAATAATTTAAAAAATCGGTTCACAATTGACAGATAAATAAGGTGAACATATATAGAAAAAAAAATTACATACAGACGAACTGAGATCCTCCTTCTTTTTGAAGTAGGTAAAAATAACGTCAAGTTTTAGAGTCTAAAATGATCTGTTTACTTAACTGACATTTTGCCGACGACATTCGCAAAGCGGTGGGCAGTGACTGGAAACAAAGAGCCGGAGATCGGGCTCAGTGGCATGACTTGGGAGAGGCCTATGTCCAGCAGTAGACTGATACCGGCTGATTATGATGATGATGATTATTATGACACTGTGCCACTGAAAATGTTTACCATTTCTCCGATTAATCGCGGTGGGATCTTCTCAGACGGTCTAGCGGAAGTTTTACCCCCAAAACAAGCCCGTTCATGAATTTATTTTAATATTTATACTGAAAGTCCACAGTCCCGTTCAAGTCTATGCCTTAGTAGGACTTGAATGCTTCACTGAACGCCTTCGCTTTCGCCGGAAGAGAACACAAATCGGCATTTTTTTATCAATATTGTAAAAATTGTAAATGCCTACAATTTTACACATTCACTGACATAATAAATAATAACACAGTAAATAATCCACATTTATTATTACATTGATCATAATACTCAGCATAATTCAAACTTTGGGGATACACTTTTATTGAGAGCTAGTTTCTATTCTACGCCTAGATTATGCTTAAAAAAATTCAAAATTGACCAAACACACATTTTCACGTTCCCACCATGATTCTATAAAACATAGAGCTTGAGCTGACGTCTAACTTTCTATAACATATAAACCTCCCAATAAACGAAAAAAACTTTGTACAAACATGCAATAAGTAATAAAATAGTTCACAAGTACAACAAAAGTAATTTATCAGTTAATTCTCACAGCATAGAAACAACACGACATCCTTTTCACAAAAGCGACGACAACTAACACAATGAAATTAAACGAGAAACTAAACCCTGCTCGTAAATTGTGAACCCAACTGGACAACACACAACAAGGCGAGATATACGACAACACTACATCATACAAATAAAACGTATATAACGCTAAAAACTCAATTTACTATCTCCCCAAATGGATGAAAACGAAATTACATTAGATACGGAGCAGCAAAAAACAATTGGATTTTTACTCGATAAAGATGAACGGAAAGTTGAAAGCCGTGGTGATCCCATGCCAGATGTATGGGGGCGAAGCCTCATTTAAAACATTATATGCATTACAAGGAGATACAAAATACCTATAAATTTACATACAAAGGGGAATATCCAGAATATTTAAGGAGCAACGACAAATAATTAAATAAAATTAACCTCTAAGACTTCCGAGACCTAAAGAAATTTCAAAAAATGAATAATTATTGTTATTGTCCTCTGCTCAAAACGGTGCTCATAATCACAATGTCTGTTCTATGCAAATAACCTCTAATCTCACAATCAAATTGCTGTGTTAATGAAAAGCGGCGAATCCGATAATCATTTTAATACGGTTTTTTCCGTAACAAGCGTCGACGCGCGGTTGGCGCCATTTTGCCGTTTTGCCGCGTAATTAAACGTCAAGCAGCCATTCTGCGAAATAAACATGCATGAACGAAGCCATGTTTTAACGTCACGTGCCCAGGGATATGATTTTTTAATACAAAATACTTTTAACCCGACGATGTTTGCAAGGCACGTCTCGCGTCGACATTATTTACAACAGGTGAAGTGTTTGCTTTTACCGTTCTTGCATCACTACTTACAAAATCATGCAGAAAACATTTTTGGGGTCACGTCAAAAGCATAGGTCAAAAGTAGGTATTAGACTGGCAGGTTCTTTGCCAAGTCTAGTCTAGACGTCGTGTTAGCATCATAGAAGCTCAAACAATAAAATATATGGTAATGAGAACGTAATTGTAATGCTAACATGAATCATCTATCTATAATTCGGTCACGGTGTCGCATACTTAGTAACTTGGTTCATGTCCTAATGAAAACCATAACCGTGGAGGTTCATACATAATGCATCGGTTCCATACACCCTTGGCTCTTAATTGGCGGTCGCTGCCAAGTCACGTGACTCGTGAAACGCTCGCAATCACCGCAAACTGCTAGTCCCTAATTAGAGACTGAGACTAAAAGAAAGGGATTTCTCCACGACTCATGAATATTGAGCTTGTAATTTTCGTAAGATTGTCACCTCGCGGCGTCGGCATGCGAGGCACGTGCTTCTAGCACAATGACAGGTCCTAATCGGCATCCGTTACACAACCGCCAATCCTCGCCCGAGGGGGCCAATGCCGCGGCCCGCTCGCGCAGAATATCGATTATGAAGGAGAACACCACGCTTTTTACCTTAAGACTTCGTCCGGACGGAGCGGAAACTCGACAGGAAACTTGGGAAGTAGTATAAAAGCCTATCGGCAGCCGAACGCAGCATCATTCGCCTGCAGTCAGTCGAACAAACAACAATGAAGGTATTCGCTTGTGTTTTACTGATCGCGTCGGTGGTGGCTGCCGAGCCAGGTAGGTTGGGGCAGAACTTCAGGCTGGCCAGGCAGGAGCAGGAGCAGACCACGACGAGACCGTATGACGCACCATACCCCGCGGCCGGATACAGGCCTGACATCGAATTCAAGCTACCTCAGGAGCAAGGCCTGTCTTCCAATACATATGGCCTTCCCGATACAAGCTACGGACCGCCTGCTGTCGAGTACGGGCCTCCGGAAATTCCCACTACTCAGGAGCCATCCGAGCTATCTACCGAGAGTCTCCAAGTTGAAGGTCTGCAGAAGGAGAAAATCGAAGAGGAACCGAAACAAGATGCGGAGGTAGTCAGCAACCAGGGAGCATACTACGTGCTCCTTCCCGGCTCCCAGCTTCAGCGCGTGCAGTTCCAGACGGAGAACGATCTGACGAACATGGCTTACACCGCCCGTCTCCAGTACAAGGATGAAGACCGCGCACCGCTCTACGTGTACACCTCAGTGCCTCAGTACCAACCCTCCGCTTCTGTAGTCCAGGTGTCCGGAGCCCTCGTTCAACCCTCATACCAGAATGCGGCCTACGTCGCCCCCTCGGCAGCCTACGTGAATCCCCCCGCCGTTTACAACCAGCCATGGTAATCGACAAACGAATCTTCAAATCGAGTGCAATTTGAATTCGGAAGGCTTGAAAAGACTGTTCAATCCGTGGTTCCATGTTAATTCGGTATAACAGTTATTCAAATGAGATTATTGAATTGCGCCGGTTGTACCAAATATTTAAATTATTTAGGTCAAGGTAATAAACTGTCAAACATTACACGGTGTTGTTTTCATATGAGGTTAAGTTGTGACGAAGCGTGTCAACAGAAGGTGACACACGGCGTTTGTTCACTTTCGAGAAAACATTAACATCACAAAGTGATGTTCGGTCATATTTGGTAATTTTGGAGGTATGTATGTTAATTTTTGTTTGTTTTGTTTTTATTGTGAAACCGAAAAGGTCACGAGAGGAACATGAACCTAATTTAACGGAATTTTTGAATTAGGCATAGTACATTATATTTTACAGAATCAACAAAGAAAGATAGAATACAATAGAAATGTACTTATTTCATTTTACCGATAGGATATCAATAAGTAGTGAGATCAACTAATCACGGTAATGTTATCTATCATTACCGTAAACCGATCATCCAAAACATGTGTTAGTATAATTTCGCTTTAATATAGTTCATCATGATCATCATCTCCGTCCACTGCTGAACATAGGCCTCACCTATGGCACGCCGTTGAGCTCGATCTTCAGCTCTTTGTATCCAACCGCTGCCAGCCAGCTTGCGTATATCATCGCTCCACCTAGCTGGAGGGCGCCCAACACTACGTTTACCGAGCTGTGGTCTCCACTCTAGAACACGTCTACCCCAACGGTTATCGGTTCTACGACAGATGTGACCAGCCCACTGCTACTTCAGCTTGCTGATTCTTTGAGCTACGTCGATAAATTTGGTTCTATGGCGGATGACCTCGTTTCGAATTCGATCCCTCAGAGATACTCCGAGCTAGCCCTTTCCATAGCTCGACATTGAATTGGTGAACCAGTCAGTGTCCACGTCTCGGCTCCGTAAGTAATAACAGGTAGGACGCACTATAATTACAGTTATATACCGGCATTTAACATTAACAATGAGTAGTTATTGTTCATCCACTAAAATACTCAATTAAAATCTATACTAGATATCTAAGTTACAATTTTATTCACAGAAAGGAATCGACTCATCTTCATTATTACGTTTCCAAACTCGGAACCCTCGATAAAGCCGGGCCCTAGTGGGTAGTTCAATTAATCATATTTGAACTACCTCCTATACTACCCACATGCCAACAGACCCGTGGACAAACAAACATTAGCATGGCGTAGCGTAGAGACGTCACCATATAGATATCGATAAAAAGTTGTCGATAAAAAGTACATATATACATTTATTTAGAACACATTTACACTTAGCTATACTTTTGAGCCGGTTTGCTTGTAATTTGCTTGTCATGTTGTACTATAAGACTTATAGTATACCATACTTATAGTATACTGTACTTATAGTACATATATCTTGTAGTCTGAAATGCGCTTTAGCCTAAGTAAATTGAAGATAGCACTTACCCTTCCGCTGGCATGAAACCAGCTAAGACGAGCCGCTGAAAATCTAACTCTTATTTATATCAGCAAATTTCCTACCTTAACTACTGTATAAAATAAATCTAGGAACTTGGCAATTATTATATTTTTACCTATAAATCAGTATATAACAGAATACGACAGTATTTGGAATCTTAGTTAATATTAGTAAGTATGCCACGGATATAATCGAATAAAGGCAATATTATCGATATACGAGTACACTGATACACACCACAACCCTATGAATAGTGAAGACCATTCGACCACTCAAACACAAGATGCAATCTACATCTTGTAGGTCGTTGATGGGAGTATTAGTGTAGGTACATAGTGATTATCTATGCTCTATCTGCCTCAGAATATAGAATAGATAAATCAGAAGGCGTCAACTCACTTAAAAGTGAACAACTAAAAGTTTAGTTTCACGCGCCTAATTCACTCTGTGAACGTCGTAGGGTAGATAACGAATGTGTAATCGTAAACAGCCCTCTTGTGCCGTTTGTACCTGTAAAAATTCTAGCTGCTTTACTCTACTTTTTCAACCGACTTCCACAAAGGAGGAGGTTCTCAATTCGTATGTACGTTTTTTAGGGTTCCGTAGCCGAATGGCAAAAAACGGAACCCTTATAGATTTGTCATGTCTGTCTGTCTGTCCGTCTGTCCGTCCGTATGTCACAGCCATTTTATTCCGAAACTGTTAAGACTACACAATTGAAACTTGGTAGGTAGATGTATTCTGTGAACCGCTTTCCGATTTTTATACAAAAATAAAAAAATATAAAAGTTTAAATAAAAAAAAAACTTCATGTCTGTGGATAGGTTTTAAAAATGACATTGAGGTTCCTAAAATATTTTTTTCTCAAAGTCAATCATTTGAAAGATAGGCGCGTCTAAAGTGGGAAAATGTGTGTCTCCCCCCCTCTAACTTTTAAAGTATGGGGGTGAAAAACCTAAAAAAAATGTATGCTGTAGATCTCAATAAAAACTAACAACGAAAATTGGTTTGAACGAGATACAGTTTTAGAGATATGGCGACCGCAAAGATAACTTTGTTTTTCATACAAACACTATGAAAAACAAAGTTAATTTTGTAGTTGCGAAAAATCATAGTTATGGAATACTTAACTGTGTTACGGAACCCTACGAGTGCGAGTCCGACTTGCACTTGGCCAGTTTTTTTTGTATGTATGTTACGCGATTACTCCGTCAATTGTGAACCGAGTCCGATTTTTATCGAATTGTTTTACCGAAATTTGAACCGAAAATTAATCGGTAGGGTGGGTACATTGCCGAGGTGGTCCTATTGTAATTTCATCGAGATCTGATAAATATCTCCAGAGATATGACGATAAATGTCTTAAACTTGCTACTGTACTGACTCGCGGGGCAAGGAAGTCGGTTCTTTAAGTTTTTAAACTACCTAAATTAATTTTGCTAGCTAGAAGCTAGCGCGCGCTTCCCGCGCAGTTTTTCGGGTCGGTTTTTGGCTTGAAATTAATTTTGGACGCGGTTCCTGGTTTTTAGGGATGCGTACCCAAAGGGTAAAACGGGACCCTATTACTAAGACTCCGCTGTCCATCTGTCTGTCTGTCTTTCCGTCTGTCTCCAGGCTATATCTCATGAACCGTGATTGATAGACAGTTGCAATTTTCACACTAGATGTATTTCTGTTGCCGCTATAACAACAAATACTAAAAACAGAATAAGGTATAAAATATAGGTCCTCATACAAGAAACGTGTTTTTTCGGCATTTCAATATAACGTCATCTATGAACGCTTAGGTAAACGTCCATAGATGGCGTTATATTGAAATGCCGATCCCTAACACCTTTGTGTTAACTTTTACTTAGACAGCTTTTAGAATTAGACGTTAGATGGCGTTATAAGAAAAAAACACGCGGCTCACAAATTTGTTTTGATAAAATTGTTTTTTGCTGGCACAAAATGATATTGGTATTTTTTGCTCGATTTTATAAAATACTGTAGTGTGGTATGGAACCCTACGAGTGCGAGTCCGACATGCACTTGGCCAGTTTTATTTCTGTGTTCTGAGGCTGAATCAATACTATCTCATGCAGACACAAGCTTCTGCTGTATAGTGCAGGATTAATAATATGGCAGGAGTTTGATTTGACAACTGCATATTATCCGGCTACCCGGCTAGTCACAGAGCGACGTCCGCCAGTCAGTATATATTAATTGTAATGTAAACTTCATCGTACCGACGGGACTTGAACCCGCACCCCCCGATTAGGTGTGATAAAGTGTGAAACACTTCAAGAAACATAATATTTGAGTTTATATTATGTTAATCTTTGCGTGCGCGCCTTTGTACAGTGTCTTTTTAAGGTGATACAGAGTGTGGATGGGTGTATTATGACAGACGTATACTAGACAGTGTCCTACAACCCTGCCTGGCAATTCATAACTATACCGGCGAGCATGTATGAAAGCACTCATGAAAGTGGAAAAAGCGAAAGAGGTATGTCAGGATCGTAGCATGTGGAAAGAAGTGGTCGCTGCCTACCCCAACAAGTAAAAGGCGTGATTGTATGTATGTATTCATTTCCCCACTTGAACTAGAACTACTAGAACATTCTCCCACTGCGCCGTTGGACCATCTAAGATACATCATATAAACATACATAAACTTCTAAAACATAACTATTCCTTTTAATTTTATCGTAGTTGGGCTAAGTATCTAATATAACAGTGACTGTAAATCCATAGAAGTGCCAGCAATTAATTACTCGTACACGCGACTTTCAGATTTCACCGAAGCTGTACATCGGAAGCTTTTTACAAGGTTTTATATATCTTGCCGTATTCATATATATATGTATGTACGTTTATGTGGGTCAAATCTTGAAAGCTAAATTAGAATTACTTCCTCCCTATTATTTTCGTTTCATAATACAATAATATTGCAATACAAAAAAAGCCTTAAAACTAAGGTATTCAATCAGTGCGTCGTACCTGTTATGACATACAGTACCGAGACGTAAACTCTAAAGTGCCCCTGAGACGGTAATTCGCAATTGTCAATTTTCATGTCATTGATGCATCAAATGATTGTCTACGGAGGCAATTGAACCCTTGTCACTCGCAACTACGAGGTAAAAAGCGAATGATGGAAATATTGATTGAAGCCCATTGACAATTTCGAATGACCGTATCCGGGGCACCGTATGCTGAGAGGGCTATGGAAAGAGCTATACTGAACATAGCTCTCTCCATAGCCCGAAAACACCAGTTTCTCTAAGGGATTGTATCCGAAACGAGTAGTTCGCCAGAGATCAAAAGCAACCATTAGCAAGCTGAAATGGCAATGGGCGGTCATATATGTCGTAGAACCGACAAACGTTAGGGTAGACGCGTTGTGGAGTGGAGACCACGAATTTGCAAACGTAGTGTGGGATGCCTTGTGACTAGGTGAAGCGACGATATACGCAGGGTGCTCAGTGGCGTTGGGAGAGGCCTATGTCCAGCAGGGGACTGACATAGACTGATTTTCAGCCTTATCATTTATTATCATTCCTGTTACCGCCAGAATTAGTATTTCATAATATTAATGCATTTCATCGTTCTTTAGCTGTCACTTTCTTTCACATGGTAATACAGGCTAATTGAGCGATTTCCTATCTCATTTACCCCCGCCATATATCCATATCCATCCACGTCGCACCGCGCGTATTGGAAGCAACGACGTCCTTCAAGAAACCAGTCTCAAGGACAAACCGTCGCAGAACGCACTTCGGTGTGATCTATTTTATTGCATTACCTCGTACGTGATAACAGTGTTTTTATACAAAGTTTGGACCCCTTTAATGCTAATGTGGATGAGGACATTTGTGAGGATTTTGTGCTGCGCAGCCTGAACAATCCAGGACGAGAAGGAGCTCCCGGAAAGTTAGAAGGTGCGTGGATATTCCATTTTCCTTACCTAAATCGCTCTAGTTGTCCTGATATATCATGTAATGATTATTTAGATTTGTAATCGGTGATACTAGCGAATAAAAGAAAAATACAGTCCACTTAAATTAATGACGCTATAAGACCTTCGGGTACATAACGCCTCCCGCCAAAAAGCGGTTGAATATAAATTTTTGGCCGCTTCATTTTTTGGTCCATACGAACCGGATTACATCTTAATTTCATTGTAGTTGTATCATTTCTCGACTCAATTCGAGAACATTCCTTACTATCTATATACATTCCGCCTCGTAACTTATTGCGAAGTCTACCCTCATTTCACTTGCATAAAAGTGTTAATACTCGACTATAATTAATTATTTACTAAAACCGCTTCGCTCTTATAAATGTTTGCCTTTAGAGATTGTATTATTATATTTCCGCCCTTTAGGCACATACATTTATAAGGTGTTATATATTATATACGTATACAATACACAATTCACGTACTAATTTATTAATTAACATATTATAACATAACTACTATACCGCATCCATAAAATACTTATGTAAGTACTTACTTATATACTTACATATTTACCTATAAGCGACTATTATTATTTGTCCCGCATAACATATAGTTTTTCGATAACTGTAATAGTTACCAGAGCTATTACACTATATCATTCATAATTTATACGTTTAAATAATATCGATAATGACTCGCGAAGCGAAGGTAGCTTCTCCGTGTAGTCCGCGTTTGACTATCCTAGAAGCCAAGCGGAATGCTCTTTTTGAACGAATTAACATTGTTTATAACCAAGCTAAAAATGCTCATATTTCGGAAGAAACTCGAGAGTTGTTTCTGGTTTCTTGCGTAACGATTGATAATATACGCACGAGTTTTCACAAGGTACTCGATAGTTACAATGAGACACTTCTCGAGCTCAACCCCGAAGCTACTCCTGATTATCAAGGTTACTCCTCCTTCGAAGATCTATATTGTTATATCAAGCAGATCATGTCGAAGTTCACCGCGTCCGCGTCAGAGCATTCCACTTTGCCCGCCAAAGCTAAGCCTAGACTTCCAAATATTGAACTGGTGTTTTTTGACGGTGATATAAAAAACTGGCCATTGTTTTACGCTAGTTTTCATGCCACAGTGCACGAAAACTCATCGTTAACAAACGCAGACAAACTATACTATTTAATAGGTAAATTGTCACCAACCGCCCAGTCTTCATTTGCTGGTATAATTCCGAGTGCCGAAAATTATGAAGCGATTTATCAATCTCTTCTCGATAAATATCAAGATGTACGGCTATTAGGTTTTAACTATTTAAATGAAGCACTTAGTCTTAAATTAAATGGTTCTCCGTCTACATCTAACTTCCAGATGTTTATCGATAAGTTTGTCGTCGCTATCAGCTCACTCAAAGCGTTAAAAATTGACGATCTGTTGGATTTTGTTCTGCTACACATAGCTACGCAGAAATTTGATGCAGAAACTATACGTGCGTTTGAAATGTCTTCTCGTCATAACAAATTGCCTACCCTCAATGAGTTTATCGAATTCATAAAAAAACAGTGTCGTATTTTTGAGAGCACGCAACCTGCCGCAGCTAATAATAGCACAAGGTCTAGTGCTAATAAACCTCCTGCCAGGACTAATCGCCCGCCAAATCCACAGTCATACGTCACATGTTCGGCTTCTGATAAATGTTCACTGTGTAATTACGCATCTCATGATCACTACTTTAAATGTACCGCGTTCGAAAAGCTTTCACCTACTGAACGGTTTAAGTTTATTAAAAATAACAACGCGTGTGTAAACTGCACCAGTCGCACACATAAAACCGTTAATTGTTCATCTAAATGGAAATGTCGTGTGTGTTCTCAGCGACATCATTCTATGTTATATTTTAATAATAACAAACCGCGTTCGGAACCTGCGATGCCTACCTCGGCAACCGCCCATACAACCACTACGCCACGGGCGCCCGTCCCTACTACGATGGATAGCGAGCCACGTCACTCGGTACAACGCAGCGATCTATCGCTATGCACGACATCCATTGCCGCCTCGCTGCCCGCGCGCACTGAGTCATCGGCTGATAAGCGGCAACGCGTAGGGTCCAGTGCAACCGTACTGCTAGCCACCGCTCAAGCGATTGTATTCGATGCTAGAAATAGACCGCAAGTTATTCGTTGTTTACTTGATAGTGCATCTCAAAGTAATTTCATAACTTATGAATGTTGTGAACGCCTTGGATTATTAAATCGTATGATGCCTTCACATACGGTTGTTAGGGGGATCGGGGGTTCAGAAAAGCAAGTTAAAGGTTTGGTTAACTTTAAAATAAACTCGCGATTTAATTCGAACATTAATTTTGATCTTGACTCGCTCGTTATGGACCGCATAAGCGACAATCTGCCGTCGGTGGCAGTCGATAAGGCTGCGTTTACACATCTTGAATCACTCCCGCTCGCCGACAAGGATTTCGCGACTCCTGGACCAGTCGACTGCTTGGTTGGAGCATCGACTTTCTCGCATCTGTTGCTACCCGGAGTTGTGAATAGCAGTTATAGTAATGTACCGCCCGCGATTCAGACTGTGTTAGGTTTTGTGATTATGGGCTCCGCGCCTACGTCGCAGATCGTTCACAATAGTTTATCAACACTATGTTGTTCCGTTGTCCACGAATCAATGGATACTCTCTTCAAGCGTTTTTGGGAACTTGAAGAGGTAACCGCTCCGCCCGCTCAAAGTCCTGAGGAATTTGAGTGCGAACAGTTCTTCCGCGCTACCACCGTTCGTGACGATAGTGGTAGATATGTCGTTGCCTTACCATTTCGTGATGACGTAAATTTATTAGGCGATTCGTACGCTGCCGCGCTTAGGCGACTTAAATGCTTAGAACGAAAGCTCGATGCATCGCTCAAAACCCGCGCCGCTTATAATGATGTAATACGCGATTATATAAATAAGGGCTACCTAAGTCCTGTTGACATAAATACTGATGATGTCACGCGACCTTCATATACGATTCCACATCACGGTGTGTTTCGAGAAGACAAAACGTCGACCAAGCTTCGCTGCGTTTTAGACGCCAGCTGCAAGTCTTCATCTGGTCACTCACTTAACGATCTTCTCCACCCAGGTGCTAATTTACAGGGAGACTTGTTTAGCATCCTTATACATTTCCGCCTGTTTGCAATAACGCTGTTCGCTGATTGTCGTCAGATGTTTCTCCAAATCGGAGTACGCGAACTTGATCGTAGGTATCAAAGAATTTTATATCGGTTTAGTACGGAGGATCCAGTTATTATATACGAATTTAACCGTGTTTGTTTCGGATTAAAATCAAGTCCATTTCACGCAATGCGCGTCGTGCGCCAGCTGATCGCCGATGAAGGTGATAAGTTTCCCGCCGCAGCCGCTGCTGCTTCTTCATGCCTTTACATGGACGATATTGCCGTTTCTGTCATGAATAGTACGCAAGCCATCACTCTTAGTGATGAGCTCATCAAACTTTTCAAACTGGGTCAATTTGAACTCGTCAAGTGGACAAGCAATTCTGATGCTGTACTTGCTCACATACCAGATACACATAAAGAATCTCACGATAAAATGTTTGACGACTCTATTCAACATAAAATTCTGGGATTACGTTGGGATAAATCATGCGATTGTTTCCGCTTCGAAGTCGACGCTCCAGATGATAAGTGCACTAAGCGCACGATATTGTCTGCGATTGCTAGGCTGTGGGACGTTATGGGCTTTGTGGCTCCGGCCATTTTGTACGCCAAGCTTCTTATTAAAGAGCTTTGGTTGTCGAAGTGTGACTGGGATGCCGAGCCTCCCCCTCACATCGTTAATGATTGGATGCAGTTTTGGAAGGAGCTTCCCTCGCTCAACAAACTGTGCATTCCCCGACATCTGGGTATTGTCGAGAGTTGCGAGGTCAACGTCATAGGTTTCGCTGACGCGAGCGAACGAGCATACGGTGGTATGGTTTATCTACAAATCCGCGTAGGTTCAAAGTACACTGTACAACTGGTGTGCGCAAAGTCCAAAGTGTCACCTGTCAAGGTCGTTTCTATTGCACGATTGGAACTTTGTGCAGCGGTTCTGTTGTCACAGCTGCTTCGCAAGGTCTTGGATATTATAACCCCGCGTTATACCGTCAGCAATGTCTTTGCCTTCAGTAATTCTAAAGTTGCACTTTGTTGGATTAACGCTTCTCCGCATCGATGGTAGACTTTTGTCGCAAATCGAGTAGTAAAAGTGACGGAAAATATACCCGCGAGTCGATTCTTTCATGTTTCTGGCTCCGATAACCCCGCAGACTGCTTATCACGTGGTCTTACCCCAGATAAATTAGCCGACCATCCCTTATGGTTTACTGGACCTCCTTGGATCACGCGCGATCCAAGTGAATGGCCCTTAAATAAATTAGATACTAATGATAACGCAGACGCTCCTGAGCAACGGACTCAGGTGCACGTCACGACTAGTCCGGAGGATTCTCCGCTATACTCGCTTGCGCAACGATTTTCGTCGTATTCTAAATTATTACGCGCTATCGTTTACGTTTACCGCTTCATGAAAATATTACCCCGTGGTAATTCCATAACCACCGCAGATTTAGAGTTTGCAGAAAATAAATTAATACTCGCCGTACAAGATTTTCACTTCCAGAACGATAAATCTAACTTAATTAAAAATGAGACTTGCTCGCCCGCTCTAAACAAGCTTAGGCCTTTTTTAGACAGTAACGGTCTTATCCGTGTCGGAGGTCGCTTGTCAAACTCCGCTGAGGAATACACGCTTAAGCATCCTTGCATTCTACCGCGCCGCGATCATGTCGTTGACTTGATAGTCGATCATTATCACCGCAAGCACTTGCATGCTGGACCAGAGCTTCTGATGTCTTTATTAAGACACAGATTCTGGATCTTGGCTGCAAGACGCATCTTACGATATCGTATTCATAAATGCAACGTGTGCTTTAAATCGAAGCCGCGTCCGTTATACCCGCTCATGGCTGATTTGCCCAGTCACCGCGTCAACCAAGTCGATAAGTGCTTCACAAATGTCGGATGCGACTACCTAGGCCCGATGCAGTACACACCGGTACGTGGTCGGGGAGTCCAGAGCCGTAAAGCTTGGATATGTGTCTTTACGTGTCTTACGACGCGTGCGACCCATATAGAAATCGCCACAGACTTGAGTACATGCAGTTTCCTCAATGCGTTCAAACGTTTCCTTTCCAGACGCGGACCAATAAAGTGCTTATATTCCGATAATGGGACGTGTTTTGTGGGGGCGCGCTCGTATCTTCGCGACCTTTATAAATTCATAGACGAACTCCGCCCGCACCTGGAATTGGAGTTAGCTGAAAACCGCATTGAGTGGAAGTTTATTCCCCCTGCTTCTCCACACTGGGGAGGTTGTTGGGAAAGTATGGTGAAGATAATTAAAACGCATTTATTTAAGGTCATAGGACAACAAATCGTATCGTACGAAGAGCTTCTCACTATCCTGACGCAGATAGAAGCGCTCATTAATTCGCGCCCGCTGATAACTATGAGTAGTGATCCCGCAGAGCCTTCAGCTCTTACGCCGGCACACTTTTTACAAACTGTGCCCCTTTCATCGATTCCCGCGGCTGAAGTTAGTTCCACAGATTTACTTCAGAGACATAACTTAATAGATAGTATTGTACAGTCTTTTTGGAAGCGCTGGCGTGCTGAATATTTGCATCAGCTGCAGGCGCGAGCCAAGTGGAATGTTCCTTCTGTTCCTATACAGGAGGGGACGGTAGTCATTATCAAGACTGACAATTCCCCGCCCTTTGCTTGGCCATTGGGAGTCGTAGAAAAGGTATACCCGTCCAAGGATGGCGCTACTCGAGTTGTCACTGTAAAAACTTCAAAGGGGAGCTACCTTCGTCCGGTAGTTAAATTATGTCCCCTTCCTAATCAATAATTATTAAATATATAAATTTCGTTTAAGTATTTAACCGCATATTATATTAACCGCATATAATATTACCGCATATTCACCCGCATACTATAATATTGATTTATACATATCCCGCATTTTTATACATATTATTTTGGTTTCTTAAAGGCAACCCTTTAAGGCCGGGGGAGATGTTACCGCCAGAATTAGTATTTCATAATATTAATGCATTTCATCGTTCTTTAGCTGTCACTTTCTTTCACATGGTAATACAGGCTAATTGAGCGATTTCCTATCTCATTTACCCCCGCCATATATCCATATCCATCCACGTCGCACCGCGCGTATTGGAAGCAACGACGTCCTTCAAGAAACCAGTCTCAAGGACAAACCGTCGCAGAACGCACTTCGGTGTGATCTATTTTATTGCATTACCTCGTACGTGATAACAGTGTTTTTATACAAAGTTTGGACCCCTTTAATGCTAATGTGGATGAGGACATTTGTGAGGATTTTGTGCTGCGCAGCCTGAACAATCCAGGACGAGAAGGAGCTCCCGGAAAGTTAGAAGGTGCGTGGATATTCCATTTTCCTTACCTAAATCGCTCTAGTTGTCCTGATATATCATGTAATGATTATTTAGATTTGTAATCAGTGATACTAGCGAATAAAAGAAAAATACAGTCCACTTAAATTAATGACGCTATAAGACCTTCGGGTACATAACGCCTCCCGCCAAAAAGCGGTTGGATATAAATTTTTGGCCGCTTCAATTCCACTAAAGTGAAATCGGTCAAAATAAATTACATAAATAATTAAGTTACTTAAAAACTTGTTTATATGTACCTATTTACATAGACATAGACAAAACGGGCGACATGTTCTACTTTATCAACTGTCACGTAGAGGGAGAAGGTATTAATACTGTCTAAGAACTGTCACAATATTTTAAAGGCGCAGTTGGAGTGTCTGTTCCAAATAAATAACAGTATTAAACATATTTTGTTGTATGAGTATTTACCTGTATATTAATCTTATTAATTAGTTAGTCTCAGAAGTAATATTTTCAGTAAGATAGAGATGATAAGATCAAGTGTAGCTGAGAGTCCGGTAATCTTATTAAAAGAATCTGATAAGAAACAATGCCAGTGCATTGCCTGGTTTGTGTTATCTCAATGTAAGTACTGATATTTTTATAAACTTATTCTTTTACGCATATTTAAAACATTTTTAAAAACCTTTACTATATAGTACGCTATATTTGATAGCAGTTTTTTTTATTTTAGATTATGAGCCGACCGAATTTAACCGACTTCACAAAAAAGGAGGAGGTTCTCAATGCGTCGGAATCTTTTTTTTTAATGTATTCACACCGATTACTTAGAGATGCCAGAACCGATTTGGAAAATTATTTTTTTGATTCAAAGGATACTCTTCCCAAGTGGTCCCATTTAAATTTTAACGCAATCGGTTGAGCCGTTTTCAATATATCAACATTTGTATTACGATGCATTTGTACACCTCGATGACATGATACTACTGGCTACTTTAACTAGCGTGACGTTTGAAGTCGGACTTTCAACCGACTTCCAAAAAGAAGGAGGTTCTCAATTCGTCTGTATGTTTTGTTTTCTTCTTTTTTTGTGTGTATGTTACGCGATTACTCCGTCAATTGTGAACCGAATCGTATGATTATTTTTGTAATCAGTAGGGTTCATTTTCGAGGTGGTTCCATTGTAATTTCATCGAGATCTGATAAGTATCTCCAGAGATATGATGATAAACGTCTCAAACTTGCTCCTTAAATTGACACGCGGGGCATGGAAGTCGGTTGTTTTAGTTTTTAAACTATCTTAATTATTTAGTTTTTAAACGATCTTAAATTATCTAGTTGATGAGGCTATAAGAGCATCTTTCATAGATTTGTCAGACAAATCTAAATTCGGTATTCTGTTACTTCAATGTCATTTCAAGAACATGATAATCCTAACCAAATTCTGGGGCAATTTCATTTGAAATCTGCAGAGTATACTCAACTCCTCATCAACTAACAGTAGATAAGTTGGGTTTAGACTTATTGGAATGGTCTCAATACAGATTTTATTTATTAGATATTTTATTTTATTTTTGTTTTTAAAGCACCCCCTGCAAGTGGGAGAATGGTCGGCTTTGATGCCAGAGGTACCGAGTTCAATCCCCACCGTGCAATGTATGTGCGCTTTTCACAGTGTCCCTCCGGTGAAGGAAAAACATCGTTTAGAAACCATTAACCCCCCCCCGCATGGTGGTAGGACACTATCTAGTGTACGCCTGGCTAGCTAGCACCCTCAAGTAAGAAAATCTGTCGCCAGGCATCTAATGTGTTCCGGCAGATATCCTTGACGGCCAATTCCCATTCTAGGCCTAGAGTGCTTACCATCTTCGACCGTATTATCACTTACGAACATGTGAGATAGTGTTCAAACGCTATAAGATATAAAAAAGACATAGATCATTTATTATTATTCATACCTCCAGGTATCTGCCTCTTCGCTATATCTATAACGATCCTCGAATGTGTCTGGACGCCGCACCTGATGGAGTTTGACCCTTACAGGCTAGCTAGCATCATGTACCTATACGATACGAAGGAGTGTGGCTTACCTTCGAAGGTTAAGACGCTGAATATCCTGAAGCTCAGTAACGATACCAGAGGACTAAATGTGTATCCGATCAGGTGGGAGCCAGCTATCTTGACAGTGGCTACGAGACTCTCGCATAAGACTAGATTGTAAGTTTTAGTATGAGTAATATAAAGGAGAGTACATTTTAATTTAAAAATTTAAAAAGAAAGTCACAAGTATGACAAGAATTATAAAAGCGGCCCAAGATTGAATGTTTGACGCAGCCGCAAACAAATTTTACATAGTACAAAAGAAAATCGCTTCCACCGTCTATACGCTTAGATCTTTTAAACTACGCAGCGGATTTTAATACAGTTTTTAGGGTTCCGTACCCAAAGCGTAAAACGGGACCCTATTACTAAGACTCCGCTGTCCGTCTGTCTGTCTGTCTGTCTGTCTGTCTGTCTGTCCGTCTGTCACCAGGCTGTATCTCATGAGCCGTGATAGTTAGACAATTGAAATTTTCGCAGATGATGTATTTCTGTTGCCGCTATAACAACAAATACTAAAAACAGAATAAAGATAAAAATAATAGAGGGTCCCCATACAAGAAACGTGTTTTTTTCGGCATTTCACGCCATCTATGAACGCTTCGTTAGGTAAACGTCCCATAGATGGCGTTATACTGAAATATCGATGCCTAACTCCTTTGTTAGACGTTAGATGGCGTTATAAGAAATAAAATGTTAATTAATTATTATTTTTTGCTGGCGAAAAATGATAGTGGTATTTTTTGCTCGATCTTATAAAATACTGTAGTGTGGTACGGAACCCTACTAGTGCGAGTCCGACTTGCACTTGGCCAGTTTTTTATTTCAGCAGTAGATAGTGATTTAAGAGGGAGGTTTATACCTGAGATTAAACGCGGGCAAAGCCGCGGGTTGCAGCGAGTAAACAATAAATACCGTAATGGGATAGTACTGGCTTCTTTCAATCGTCATATTAGAACCTATAACCGTTGGTTGGGCTTATCCCAACATACGGCTATCGGTTCTACGACGTGTTTTACAGTGGAGACCACGGCGCGGCAAACGTAGTGTACCACAGCGTCTAGCTAAATGAAGCGACAATACATGCAACCCGGTTGACAGCGGTTGAAAAAAAGATCTTATGATCGAGCTCAGCGGCGTGTCATTCATTTATTCATTTATTTATTAAACACCAACAAAAAGTACAATGAGATACATACATGGTAAAACGGTCAGTGCCATTTTGAATTATAGATGAAGACTGCATGCACAGTCGTCATCATCAGCCTGTATCAGTCCACTGCTGGACATAGGCCTCTCCCAAGATGCGCCACTGAGCCCGATCTTCGGCTCTTCTCTTCCAGTCACTGCCCACCGCTTTGCGTATGTCGTCGCTCCACCTGGTCACAGGACGTCCTACGCTACGTTTGCCGATTCGCGGTCTCCACTCTAGGACAAGTCTGCCCCAACGGTTATCAGTCCTGCGGCAGATATGACCAGCCCACTGCCACTTCAGCTTGCTAATCCGTTGAGCTATGTCGATAACTTTAGTTCTCTGGCGAATTACTTCGTTCCGGATTCGATCCCGCAGAGAAATACCGAGCATAGCTCTCTCCATAGCTCGCTGAGCGACTTTAAACTGGTGGACCAGTCGGACTGTGAGTGTCCACGTCTCGGCTCCGTATGTCATCACAGGTAGGACGCACTGGTTAAAGACTTTTGTCTTTAGACACTGTGGTATAGGCGACGAGAAGACTCGACGGAGTTTTCCGAATGCTGCCCAGCCCAGCTGGATTCTTCTCTGGATTTCCTTCTCGAAGTTATGTTTGCCTAGTTGGAGCGTTTGCCGTAGGTAAACATACTTAGTGACAACTTCGAGTGGGATTCCATCTACGGCAATCGGTTCCGGAACAACGTGGTCGTTGTACATGACTTTGGTTTTATCCAAATTCATCCAGAGACCGATGCTACGAGAAGAATCAGCTAGGCCATTCAAGATCCTTTGTAGGTCCTGCAGCGTCTCTGCCATAATGACGATGTCATCTGCGAATCGTAAGTGAGAGATGTACCTGCCGTTGATGTTAATGCCACGATCTTTCCAGTCCAGCGTCTTAAACATATCCTCCAAGGCGTTAGTGAACAGTTTCGGGGATATGACGTCCCCCTGTCTCACTCCTCGACGCAGGTGGACATGTTTAGTTCGCTGGTTTTGTACTTGTACAGTCATCGTTGCGGCATTATATAGACATCTCATCACTTCGATATATCGCCAGTCGACTTGGCAACGCTGCAAGGACTCGAGAACAGACCAGGTTTCGATTGAGTCAAAGGCCTTCTCATAGTCCACAAATGCTAAGAACAGGGGCCGATTATACTCTTCGGTCTTCTGTACAATCTGCCGCACCGTGTGGATGTGGTCTATGGTGCCGTAACCGCTTCGAAACCCGGCCTGTTCCGGAGGTTGAAACTCGTCGAACCTTCGCGCAAGACGGTTCGTGATGACCCTTGAAAACAGCTTGTAGACATGGCTCAGAAGCGAAATCGGGCGATAGTTTTTCAATAGGGTTTTGTCTCCTTTTTTGAAAAACAAAACCACCATGCTTCTGTTCCATGCCTGTGGAGTTCTCCCAGTAAAAAGAACGGAATTATATAGCTGCTGAAGCTGTTGAACTGCTGGAGCTCCTCCGGCTTTTAAAAGCTCCGTTGTGATTCCGTCTTCTCCTGGGGCTTTTCCATTTTTGAGTTGTTTAAGGGCCATCACGATTTCGTCTCGGCTAATTTCGGGCAGATCTTCTGTGAAGTGGCGGGTTAAGGTGGCTCTAGGATCCTCAGTATCGGGTTCGGGCCTTGAAGCATGCGATGCGTAGAGCTTGCCGTAGAAGTCTTCAACTTCCGACAGAATCTCCGGCTTGGATGCGACGACGTTCCCGATTGACGTTGTCAGCTTTGTGAGGTGGCTTCTACCCAGAGGCTGGACGAACACTTTCGACCCCCGATTTTGCTCAATTGATTCTTTAATCAAGAGCGTGTTAGAGGATCGGAGGTCGCGTCGTACCAGCTTCTTTATGGATTTGTTGCGCGCCAGGTTAGTTGACAAAGCTGACAAAGGGTCTGTTCGTCTCTCTTCCATTAGCCGAAGTGTTTCTGCCGAGAGTTTGGACTTTTTGCCCGTACGCTTGCTCTCGCAAAACTTCGTCCCTTCATCACTGAGGATTTCCACCACTTCTTCGAGTTTCTGGTCTACGTCATCTGTGGTTTCCAAGGTAGCGAATCGATTTTCCAATTTTAATTGGAATGTTTCGGACCCAACAACGGTTTGGAGTAGGTTCGGACGGAGCGTAGACTTCATCAATCGGAATCTCTCGGCTTTAAAGTCGATATCCAGAGTGCCTCGTACCAGTCGGTGATCACTTCCAGTATTAAACCTAGTGATCACTGAGACGTCTCTGAATATGCGCCGTTTGTCCGTAATGATGAAGTCAATCTCGTTTTTAGTCACAAAGTCGGGGCTTTGCCACGTCCATTTCCTTTGGGGCTGTTTCTTGAAGAACGAGTTCATCAAGAAAAGCCCCTCTCTCTCGAGGAAATTGACGAGCATTTGTCCCCTGTGATTCCTACTCCCAAATCCGTGGGGTCCTATAGACGATTCGCCGCAAGTTTGTACTCCCACTTTGGCGTTAAAGTCTCCCACGACAACGTTGTAGTGAGCCTTGGAGGTGGTGTGTAAAGCTCTGGAGATATCTTCATACATGCTCTCCACCTCGCTCTCATCCAAGTGTGTCGAGGTCGGTGCGTAGACCTGGATAACCTTGAGGCTGTACCTCTTGGTTAACTTAATTATGAGGTACGCTACCCTGGTCGACACACTGGAGATTTCTACAACGTTGTCACTGAGAACCTTGTTGACCAGAAACCCGACGCCGCCTTGGGATGGCTGATCTCCTTCTCTGTAGTACATAAGATAGCCCGATTCTAAGGTTATGGTGTCCTCTCCCTGTCTTCGGACTTCACATAACCCCAGAATGTGCCATCTTATGTGTTTCAGCTCCTCCTCTAGCTGCGCCAGATGATCGTCCAGCCGAATCGTGCGTCCATTGTACGTTGCGAGGGTCAGTTTGTTCTGGCGGCCTACCGTAACCCGGGGACTCTTAGCACCCCCTGCCCTGCCGTTACCGTGACCGTCGCCGTGGTCAGGAATAGCAGGGCGGCCGGGAACTGGGGGCCGCGGCTTATTATGACTTTCCATTTCATGCATGCATCCCTTGGGAGGGATATGCCCTAATCGCCATGCTGGGCAGGCGTGTTGGCGATCGCAGGACGTAGCTTCTCGCACCGGTGACGCTGCTGCCCGTCACCGGCCTGTAGAATTTGGCTACGCCATAGATATGAAATGGTTATACCGCCATTTGTCGGTCGCCAGAGCCCCGTCTGTTGGTCAGCAGGATGCACCACGGGCAGGTGAGGTTGGCTGGGAGCACCGAGGTCGTATTTGTGCTCCCTTACATCCCATGCACAGTCGACCAATGAGCAAATAACAAAGTGTCGTAAATATAAGTCACATTATTAGATATAGTCATAGGGGAGACTTTTGTCTAGCAGAGGACAGAGATGTACAGAACTATTATATTCATACGTATTGAAACTTGACAAAGATTTTTCATTACAGGTACTTAGAAGTGAGCATAGCAATACACACTATCTGGATGTTCCTCACGTTTGCCTTTAAAATTATTGTTGAAAAGAATAGCAACAATCGCTTAATTCGAATAGCCCTAAGAGTCTACCTCTACACCTTCATAAGTATCATCATTTTCGACTTATCAATGGGAATAGTGTACGTCTCTCACATCAAGCAAGCTTTGACGAAGGGCATGATCGTGCGGTACAGTGGTTGGAGCGTTGAACTCCAATTCGCTCACATGGAAGACTACGCTGGCTACCTCCCAATGATCGCCGCAGCCTGCTGGATGAGAGGTCTTATCGTTCTCGCGATGAATTTTTACAGCTGCAAGCGCATTAATCAAATTCGGTACAAAGTAAAAACAAGAGAAATCTTCATGCGCATCGTACCAAAACATAAGCCATTTCCCGAAGTCATTTGCGAGAACCAGCAGAAGAGCGGAACTCTGTATTTTAGAGCTGGAGACCAAAATTCACACAATCAGAAATTGGGCGGATTCTTCGATTAATACACTAAGCTATAAAAGTTACAAAGTTTTTTCCCGAGAGGAATTCAATTAGAGTCGGACAGGGAAGGCATTAAATTTTTCATTATCACGCCGTCTCGGTGACGTCCATTAATTTAGGAGTTTACCTGAGACCTTCCCGACTCGGCCAATTTACTAGGTACAAATGGAGGCACGGCCCACCTGAAATTTGTTTGCAACAAGACGGTGTTTTATACGATTCTGAAATGACCCGAGGGATTTAAAGTGTTCAATTAATATTATATTATTTCCATTTGAGTCAATAAAGTTAAAATGACTGTTGTTAGTGTTTGGAGTATGCTGGCTATCTTTTACCAAAGTAAGTTGTCTTTTCATCAGAATTAATTGAGCTGCGAGTAATGTTTGACTGACATTGATTTAATATGAAAATAACGTGTAAGAAATATTGTCACTTTTGAGTTGCTGAACTTAGTAACAATTTACTAGTCTTTCAAACATTCACTTTTATCTATTTGAGTATACTCAAAGCATCGAATTATAACCTACAGAAACCAAGTACGCGCGTTTCAAACTCGCCGTTCATTTGGGTCAGAATCTGACGCAATCGACCCCCGCGTAATCAGTGCTCCGAGTCACATGTTAGGGAGTGCGTCTCCCACAAAATTATCAAAATATGACATATTGTACAGTGATTTTGTGCCACAAAGCATCGGAAAAGGATTATAAGGTTTGTAGAGTATCATTCCACAGTTAATACATACATTTAATTACGTAAATTGTGTGATAAAACAAATACAGTGAGTCAAATTAACTAGCTCTGAGTACGAGCGGAGTGTTGTAAGATAAAAGAGTGATAAGTGGGTGTGAAATTGGCCTAATTAAATTTACACATTCTTTACCAAATTTTCTTTAATTTACAATAATTACAAAAAAAATTAGGTACATAATATACCTCAACTAAATTTTACTGATTTACCTATAATAATTTAGTTTTTTAGTAGGTTATGTTTATTACTTATTTAGTACTTAGGTTCTGTTTAGGGTCGTCTCGAACAAGTTACACAATATCTTCGTCGATTCTGAATGTATTATTATTCGAGTGTGTATGTTTGTATGAGGTATATGTAAGTATGTATGTACTTAAGAGATTTAAACGCGATTAAAAATGAAGATGATGAAAAGTTCACTTTTCTGACTCACAAACGATACCTACATGCAAAAATCACGAATCATCTTTACCCAACTTTCAGCTAAAAGTAATTCTTACTGGCAACATTATTAGTGCGTCTGTGTGTGTGACATGGCAAGTAAACACAGTGCAGTTCCGCACACATAGCGAATTTTCGGCCTAGCTAACCTACTTTCTGTAGGTAATAATTCGATGACTCAAAGCTTTTATCTATAGAAATCGAAAACAATAGACTCGCAAAGAAGTTTGTGCTTCAGCGATTAAGGAGGTATGATTATAAAATACCCACTGTACACTCACTTCTATTTACGTCATCTGTCCCGACCATAGACGTAATATAAAAGGACGTTGCACTGCAGATGTTTTGACAAATTCAATTTCATCTGTATTAACAATAAGGTTTTATTGCTTTGTAGAACAAAACGGCCCAATTGAGAGACACCAGTGTGGGAGTGTATCCTTGTCTAACAACCTGCTAGTCCTATATATGTTCTATACTATATGTATGGTATATATATAAGTTGTCTATACAAAAGAAAGGGACAAGCTCTGTTCAAGGTGGTCTCATGGAGGCCGGTGTACGCGATCAAGTTTAATATGTAGCAGGTCTGTGGTCCCGACCTAGGTTTCGTGCATGTTCGGGAGTTAACGCAGCAAGATCGCGACGACCGAGAGAGACAGTCATGTTTAATTTTCTATTCTATCACTGTTTCTATTGTTTTCTATTTATTCATAAAAGTTTTTTTACCAGCGGTTCTCTGCATCATACTCAGCTGGTTAACCTTGAGTTGTCAGCTGTCACCGGTATCTACAGAGCTCGCCGAGATCACGATCATGAAACTGTTGTACTTGTATGATCCTGAAGCGTGTGAGAGGCTGCATTTCTACAACTACACCACGACACACGCCGTCGATGGCGAGGGATCGGCAGTTGTGTGGCCAGTGAGGAATCCATTAGCTGCAGCATTCCGAACGTCAGTCTATCTCATACTTGTCCCGCTTAATATCACTTATACGCTAGACGGCGGACTCTGTCTGAAGTGTTCGCCTGGCCAACTACCACCCTTAGTTTGAAAATCTTTCGCCAAGCATCTAATGTGTTCCGGCAGATGACCTTGAGAGCCATTTCCCATTCTAGCCTTGCGTGCTACCATCATCGAATGCATCGTATCAACAGGTGAGATATGGTGGTAAAACGCTAGCTTATAATATGATATTAAAAATATATATACTCCTTACCTACTAATAATCATAATAAAAAAATCATAATATTAAATCTTAGGTATAGCTATCATGAACAGCTCTTCTATCCAAAGTGTATATGAAAGATGTGAACAGCAAAGAGCAAAAGAAACTAATTCACGAAAATATTGTTAGTTAGATAATCCTTTCTGTATACATATGTAACAGCCTGAGCTGTGTAACAGTCAGCTATTAAGCTTTTTAGCCTTACAGATAACCTACTATAGGTACCAAGTTTATTGAAATCGCTATTAATTTACATTGAAACCCGTAGCCTAGCTATTTGTCATATATATATAACTGTCCCGCGGCTTCGCCCGCGTTAAAACTTCTTTTATTTACTTAAAACTTTTCTTTTGTAAAAACGATTCTATCAATAAAGAATTCAAAAAAGAATTAGCCAAATCGGTTCACCCGTTTTCATGTTATCGCGTGACTAAGGCAATTCGGGATTCATATTTATAAAACCCGAAAACCCAAAGTTTCAGACTTTGTTGCCTACCCCATTTGGAAAAATCCTACAACACGTACTTTACATTTTGCCATACAAACTATGATTCCCCGTTCCGTATCCGGGAGGAATTTTTAGAAAATCTTTTCTGAGCGGATACCTACGTCTTAATAACTATCTGCATTCTAAATTTCAGCGCAATCCGAAACAATATTGATTTTTAGACTTTGTTACCCCAGTTAATCCTGTTAGGGTGGCATTTTGAAAAAGTCTGAAACTCGTATTTACTTATTTATTTACAGAAGTACTTGTGTGAAATGTCGAATAAAATGACTATCCAAACTTTGAACCCCCGCTTCATCCCCTTGAAGAGTGAATTTTGAAAAATTCTTTGTTAACCTATGTAAAAATAACTATCTGCATGCCAAATTTCAGCGCAATCCGAAACAATATTGATTTCAGACTTTGTTACCCCTCTTCACTCTTTTAGGGGTGGAATTTCGAAAGAGCATGAAACACGTATTTACTTACTTAAGTACTTGTGTTAAGTTTCAAATATAAAAGACTATCTAATGTTGTTTCTTCATACAAACTTTGAACCCCCGTTTCATCCCCTTCAGGGGTGAATTAAAAAATAAAAATTATCAGAGGGAACTAACTTCGTAATAACTATCTGCATGCCAAATTTCAGCGCAATCCGATACAATATTGATTTTCACACTTTGTTACCCCATTTCGCCCTCTTAGGGGTGTAATTAAAAAAAAACCTGAAACATGTATTTGCCTATTTTTTTACTGGAGCACTTGTATGAAGTTTCGAATAGAAAATACTATCTAATCTTGTTTCTCCATACAAACTTTGAACCCCCGTTTCATCCCTTTCAGGGGTGAATTTTGGAAAATCCTTTTTCAGGGGGCACTAACGTTGTAATAACTATCTGCATGCCAAATTTCAGCGCAATCCAAAATAATATTGATTTTCACACTTTGTTACCCCCATTTCACCCTATTAGGGGTGGATTTAAAAAAATGAAACACGTATTTACTTATTTTTTTACTGGAGCACTTGTATGAAGTTTCGAATAGAAAATACTATCTAATCTTGTTTCTCCATACAAACTTTGAACCCCCGTTTCATCCCTTTCAGGGGTGAATTTTGGAAAATCCTTTTTCAGGGGGCACTAACGTTGTAATAACTATCTGCATGCCCAATTTCAGCGTAATCCAAAATAATATTGATTTTCACACTTTGTTACCCCCATTTCACCCTATTAGGGGTGGATTAAAAAAAATGAAACACGTATTTACTTATTTTTGTACTGAAGCACTTGTGTGAAGTTTCGGATAGAAAAGACTATCTAATCTTGCTTCTCCATACAAACCTTGAACCCCCATTTCATCCCCTTAAGGGGTGAATTTTGAAAAATCCCTTCTTAGTAAACCCCTACGTGCTAAGACAAATATACCCTCCAAATTTCAAGTCTCTACGACCAGCGGTTTAGGCTGTGCATTGTCTGTCAGTGAGTCAGTATGTCAGGACAAAGATTCTTATAGTATTAGATAGATATAGCTTAGAATGTTGGGACCTAGCCCGTTGCTACTTTAATGTTACTAAAATTGTAGCTGCTATTAGATAATAACAAATTGTTTGCAGAAAGATAGAAATATGGCTGTTCCTACATTTATTGTGGATATTGCTGGCTATAGTAATCATGAGTCAAGGAAACCGTGCTTGTAACTTCTACGCGATGTTACTGCCATTTACCTTGACGGGGCTGGCCATCTTGTCGGTAGATGTGATCTTCTGTATCTTGTTCCTCGTTGACCTACCGCATACAAGCACTGAACGTAAGTTATTTACCATTTTAAAATACTGAATGTTGGGATAGATTTACGTTTAACTATAC
This sequence comes from Cabera pusaria, assembly GCA_954871355.1. Classification (NCBI taxonomy): domain Eukaryota; kingdom Metazoa; phylum Arthropoda; class Insecta; order Lepidoptera; family Geometridae; genus Cabera; species Cabera pusaria. Next base: position 2,974,737 of record OX940896.1, read on the forward strand.
GTTGTTTCCAAGAGCAAGAATATGGCGACGATTTGCTCGTCAATTCAACGCTACGATAATATAAGTAGATTGATTATACTTTACATTGTTGTACATTGTTATATGCTGTTGATAGGGTTGTACTGTAGTCGAATTGGTACAGCGTTTGGGCATGATCCCTGGGAGGCGCGGATTTTATTTCCGTTGGTACGGTGAATTTTGGTTGATTTATAGAATTCTATTGAATTTGATGGCACGGCGAGACCATGGCCTCCATACACATTTGATGCCTTTTATGATCCTTTCCAGAAGTTAGGCAATATCTATACCAAACTCAATACATTCTTCTGTTAGCCACAACCCTTTCAGTTTTGACTCAATGATTCCCTAATAACAAAACCAACAAATCACCGCCAGCGATGCCGCTTTTATCCATCACTTCGGTTCATTTGTCCCTATATTTTCCATCCGACGTAATTCCATATTCATTGTGGATCCACTCACACATTAGCATTCAAAAAAGTCATATCAAAATAAAATAGTCATTTCCATCGCAGATTGTGTAAAAATTAAATCACCCCACACAAAGCTTGGTATGAATTGGGCCAATTTTGTCATCGAGTCCGAACCTTAACAAAGGCAATAAAAATTCATGCCTGTATTTGAAATACCTATGCGTGGTGCCGGCAGTGAATGGTAGCAATACAAGAGCACTGGCCGTAGTTTTGTTTCGTTAACGCCTCGGGCAGAACTGGTTCGATTTTTGATTGGATAAACTAACTGGTACATTTTCATTCTGTACTGATTTACCTTTATGTTGCGCCGGAAGCAATGTGACATGACCCGAGGAAGGGAAGGTAATTTGGAATAACATTTTGGTTTAGGCCTGTTTTTTTTCGGTAGGGTTTGAAGAATTAAAACCTACATTAAATTGAAGCAAAATTAATAAACTATCAATCGGCAAGCTATTTAGGTTGAACGCAGTAAGGCAGGATTCAGTTTCCGACATGTGGTGCAGATATTTTGGAATAGGGGTATTCCGAATTATATTCACTTGATTTTTTGGGAACATTACCGGCATTACCTAGGTTCTGTCTTTATTTTATAATATAGGTATTATATATTGTAGTTTATATAATTTTGATAAGGTCATTAGGTAATTATTTTTAAGTTATTAAAATAAATATATCACTTACTGATATACGATATTATAACAAACATATTATTTAAAGTTGCTCAGCGAGCTATGGAAAGAGCTATGCTCGGTGTTTCTCTGTGGGATCAAATCCGGAACGTGGTAATTCGCCAGAGAACTAAAGTTATCGACATAGCTCAGCGGATTAGTAAACTGAAGTGGCAGTGGGCTCGTCATATCTGCCGCAGGACTGATAACCGTTGGGGTAGACTGGTTCTAGAGTGGAGACCGCGAATCGGCAAACGTAGCGTAAGACGTCCTGTGACTAGGTCGAGCGACGACATACGCAAAGAGGTGGGCAGTGACTGGAAAAAAAGAGCCGAAGACCGGGCTCAGTGGCGCATCTTGGGGGAGGCCTACGTCCAGCAGTGGACTGATACCGGCTGATAATGATGATTATGATTACAAATTACCCTCTTTTCCTCTACTCATAATCTAAACTGAATTATCCTTACAAAGACTCACATTGTAATAATTAGTGTTGTGTAAAGTCAGTATGTCTTTTAAAACTTTTAACTAAACGCAATGTTATGAGAATAACAATACTTAAATTGAAAATGTAAAACCACCGACTGAATATTTAAAATCTGTTTATTGAAACCATTTCAATGAGCCCAAACACGACATCTCTGCTGTAAGTTGGTCAGGAGTAATGTATTCTGCAGATTCCAGGAGATGCCTCAGCATCAGGTCCAATGTTACTATGTGCTTATATATATAATATTACACATTTATCGACAGCTTTCAACGAAATTTGAGAGGCACACTAAGGACTTCATTCTACGTAAGATGTTGCGAAAACAAATCTAAAATTTCAAGTGGAAGGGATAAAAAGGGGTGAAGTTTCCTGTATAGAGTTATATTCCTAAATCTCTAAAACTTATATCTCTATTTTTTGGCATAAGTCAAACCTCTGAAATGGGTTTGCTAATCCATGGGAAAGGGGAAGTGTCAGTTATTCCATGGTCATAAGTACATGCGAAGTCTACAGTACAGAACTACTAGTACATAGTAATGTGGAACCCACATTGATAGCACATCTTTTCTTTAGTCATGTGTTGATAGTAATCTTTTATTAAAAAAAAATATTAAAGACTTTAGTTTTACTTTTTACTTTACTTACTTTAGATATTACTGTGCTTCTTCGTATGTTTATGTCAAAATTGGAGGAACACTTTGTGTAAATTTTAGCTTAAGTCTATGAAAAGCTGTTTCCTCTTCACATTTCAAAATAAAGAAAGGGGAAAAAGACGATGTGTGTTTTAACAAAAACGCTGCTATTGAGAAAAGCTTTTATTGTCTATTAAATCAGCTTTTGATTTTTCGGCGATTTGTTTTTCAACCGACTTTAAAAAAAAGAAGTAGGGTCTCAATTCGTCTATGTGTCTTGTTTTTGTTACCCGATTACTTCGCCAATTGTGTAGTATTTTGAATGAATTTTTAGATTTCCGTACCCGAAGGGTACCAAAGGAATCCTTTATAAAGAACTTTTTTTTAGATAACATCGTTTATAAAACCAAAAGATCCGATTTCAAATGCCGCGCTATTAATTTTCAGCACCAAGTTTGAGGTGTTTATCTCCATTTCTCTGGAGATACTTATTAGACCTCGATGACATTATTATAGTACCATACTTGGCTTATCCCCTTTTCAACAAAAAATAATAATCAAAATCGGTTCATAAACGACGAAGTTATCCACGCAAACATAATATATCTAATACTATAAGAATCTTTGTCCTGACATACTGACTGACTGGCAGACAACGCACAGCCTAAACCACTGGTCGTAGACTTGAAATTTGGAGGGTATATTTGTCTTAGCACGTAAAAACGTGTACTAAGAAAGGATTTTTCAAAATTCACCCCTTTAGGGGATGAAATGGGGGTTCAACGTTTGTATGGAGAAACAAGATTAGATAGTATTTTCTATTCGAAACTTCGCACAAGTACTTCAGTAAATAAATAAGTAAATAAGTGTTTCAGACTTTTTCAAAAGGCTACCCCTAAAAGGGTGAAGTGGGGTAACAAAGTCTGAAATCAACATTGTTTCGGATTGCGCTGAACTTTGGCATGCAGATAGTTATTTTGACGTAGACATCCGCTAAGAAAGATATTTTCAAAATTCTCTCTTTAAGGGGATGAAACGGGGGTTCAAAGTTTGTATGGAGAAACAATATTAGAAAGTTTTTTCTATTCGAAAGTTCACACAAGTACTTCAGTAAGTAAATAAAAAATAGGTGTTTCAGGCTTTTTCGAAATGCCACCGCTAAATGGGTGAAGTGGGGTAACCAAGTCTGAAATCAATATTATTTCGGATTGCGCTTAAATTTGGCATGCAGATAGTTATTTTGACTTAGGTATCCGCTAAGAAATAATTTTTCAAAATACACTCTTTAAGGGGATGAACCGGGGGTTCAAAGTTTGGATAGTCGTTTTATTCGACATTTCACACAAGTACGTCTGTAAATAAATACGAGTTTAATTGTACTATTGTGTTATTGTGTTGTTGTTTTGACGTAAGTATCCGTTAAGGAAAGATGTTTTAAAATTCACTCTTTAAGGGGATGAAACAGGGGTTCAAAGTTTGAACCGATTTGGCTTGAATTTCTTTGATGTCTTTTATGATAGAAAGGTTTTTACAAAATAAATGTTTTAAGTAAATAAAAGAAGTTTATAACGCGGGCGAAGCCGCGGGGGCATTTCTAGTATATATACTCAAATAAAATATTATGTTTCTTTGAAGTGTTTCACACTTTATATTTTTGTAAATTGTTAAACACAATCCAAAATTTCATCGTACCGACGGGACTTGAACCCGCAACCTCCGGAATAACATGTTCCGGTGCTTTACCAATTAAGCCACGGTGCGAAGTATCGTTACGACGAAATTAGTGGATTGCATTTATTAACCCAATTATGCATTGGTGGCGCCATCTATGACTACTTATTACGTAAGTTAATCATTCGGAAGAAATCATTACAGTTTTTCAAATCCGACGAGAGATGTTGCACTGCGTAAATCAAATATTATGTTTCTTTGAAGTGTTTCACACTTTATATTTTTGTAAATTGTTAAACACAATCCAAAATTTCATCGTACCGACGGGACTTGAACCCGCAACCTCCGGAATAATATGTTCCGGTGCTTTGCCAATTAAGCCACGGTGCGAAGTATCGTTACGACGAAATTAGTGGATTGCATTTATTAACCCAATTATGCATTGGTGGCGCCATCTATGACTACTTATTACGTAAGTTAATCATTCGGAAGAAATCATTACAGTTTTTCAAATCCGACGAGAGATGTTGCACTGCGTAAATCAAATATTATGTTTCTTTGAAGTGTTTCACACTTTATATTTTTGTAAATTGTTAAACACAATCCAAAATTTCATCGTACCGACGGGACTTGAACCCGCAACCTCCGGAATAACATGTTCCGGTGCTTTGCCAATTAAGCCACGGTACGAAGTATCGTTACGACGAAATTAGTGGATTGCATTTATTAACCCAATTATGCATTGGTGGCGCCATCTATGACTACTTATTACGTAAGTTAATCATTCGGAAGAAATCATTACAGTTTTTCAAATCCGACGAGAGATGTTGCACTGCGTAAATCAAATATTATGTTTCTTTGAAGTGTTTCACACTTTATATTTTTGTAAATTGTTAAACACAATCCAAAATTTCATCGTACCGACGGGACTTGAACCCGCAACCTCCGGAATAACATGTTCCGGTGCTTTGCCAATTAAGCCACGGTGCGAAGTATCGTTACGACGAAATTAGTGGATTGCATTTATTAACCCAATTATGCATTGGTGGCGCCATCTATGACTACTTATTACGTAAGTTAATCATTCGGAAGAAATCATTACAGTTTTTCAAATCCGACGAGAGATGTTGCACTGCGTAAATCAAATATTATGTTTCTTTGAAGTGTTTCACACTTTATATTTTTGTAAATTGTTAAACACAATCCAAAATTTCATCGTACCGACGGGACTTGAACCCGCAACCTCCGGAATAACATGTTCCGGTGCTTTGCCAATTAAGCCACGGTGCGAAGTATCGTTACGACGAAATTAGTGGATTGCATTTATTAACCCAATTATGCATTGGTGGCGCCATCTATGACTACTTATTACGTAAGTTAATCATTCGGAAGAAATCATTACAGTTTTTCAAATCCGACGAGAGATGTTGCACTGCGTAAATCAAATATTATGTTTCTTTGAAGTGTTTCACACTTTATATTTTTGTAAATTGTTAAACACAATCCAAAATTTCATCGTACCGACGGGACTTGAACCCGCAACCTCCGGAATAACATGTTCCGGTGCTTTGCCAATTAAGCCACGGTGCGAAGTATCGTTACGACGAAATTAGTGGATTGCATTTATTAACCCAATTATGCATTGGTGGCGCCATCTATGACTACTTATTACGTAAGTTAATCATTCGGAAGAAATCATTACAGTTTTTCAAATCCGACGAGAGATGTTGCACTGCGTAAATCAAATATTATGTTTCTTTGAAGTGTTTCACACTTTATATTTTTGTAAATTGTTAAACACAATCCAAAATTTCATCGTACCGACGGGACTTGAACCCGCAACCTCCGGAATAACATGTTCCGGTGCTTTGCCAATTAAGCCACGGTGCGAAGTATCGTTACGACGAAATTAGTGGATTGCATTTATTAACCCAATTATGCATTGGTGGCGCCATCTATGACTACTTATTACGTAAGTTAATCATTTTTCGTCGTAACGATACTTCGCACCGTGGCTTAATTGGCAAAGCACCGGAACATGTTATTCCGGAGGTTGCGGGTTCAAGTCCCGTCGGTACGATGAAATTTTGGATTGTTTTTAACAATTTACAAAAATATACTCAAATAGTATAAAAAAGTAAAAAGTATAAAATATGTAATAAAGTCTGTTAAAAGTGAAAACAATATTGCTGCTTATTTTTAGCAAACATGTATTTAACAACACGAGTATGATATATATTTATCATACTCGTGATATATCATTCATGATATTTTTGTATTGCTATCTTCTATTTACTTTGCAATATACAAACGAGTCTTTGGTAAACTGAATAAAGGGATATGTGTCAAAGCCTCGCTAGCAATCTGTCTAGTGATCTCAGATGGATGGTATCTTACATATGTATAGTATTACCATGTCACTTTGGTTACCCGCAATGCATTTAGACTAATCCATGCTACCCAATATGTTTGAATGGGGCAAATAGCCTCCTGCATACAGGATGTTCCATACGCTGTACAGATGATCAGCTTAAAGGATTGTGTGATGAAGATTAATTACTGTTTGCTGTTGAATACTGAAGTCGACATGGACTATGATTTGTATTCCTGTACTGTTTTATTTGTGTTTAAAACGATTTGAAATTGGGCTGCATTTTCGGCAGAACCCCAGTAGCGCTTGTGCCAATTTTTAGGATTCCGTAGCCCTGACAAGGAACCCTTATAGTTTCGTCATGTCCGTCTGTCTGTCCGAGGTTTTGCTAAGAGACCGTTAATACTAGAAAGCTGTAATTTTGTGGGGGTATTACGCCGACAAAGCGCTGAAATAAAATTGTGAATTTTTTTTTTTTAGGGTAGCTCCTATATGAGAAGTGGGGATGATTTTTTTTTTCATCGTCTACCCCATCGTGTGTGGTATCGTTGAATAGGTCTTTTAAAAGAACTTAGGGTTGTTAATACAATTTTTCGATTGAATGATTCATTTACGAAATATTAAACTTCAAAGTGCAAATTTTTGTTTCAGTAGGGCGTCCCCCCCCCCCCCCCCCCCCCCACCCCTTTAAAAGCTAAACTTCGGGCTTGAAAAATCTGGAAAAATTCGTGATAATAGTGCATTTCATGAACTTAAAACTATAGCGGTTAAGATAACTTTATTAGTTTAGCAGTAATAGTCGTTAAACTTGGGTGTTGGATAATTTTGTTCCAAATACAAAATCTTTAGAATAAATCCTTTAAAATGACAAAGACGGAGTACCTAGTTGCTTGTTTATAACGGGTAAAGACGTATTGAATAACAGGCTACTACGGAACCTTACATTGCGCGTGGCCCGACACGCACTTGGCCGGTTACTAATTGTAGTATTGATTTCGCAGTGAAAATCGTAATAATTTTGCTTGAAATTACCCGCAATCGCTGTCCAATGAAAACACGACCTAAACATACATTAGATCATTGTATCGGAGCCCCAATTTGCTTATACATTTCAGCTGTTTGATGAAAATCTTGTTACGCAGTATTGGTAATTTCAATTTTGCGAGCCTAGATCTTCTGATATAAGTATAAGTATATCCCGTTATGTGGATTTAGAGAAGTAAACGTGATCTCAGCCAATGTTAAGTGAAGATCTGGTCTACATCATATGTGTTAATCGCTTATTTAGGAAATACACTTTTGAAGATGATTCAGTTGTACCTTTTGTAGTTGCAAACTTTTTTATATATCTTGTAGGCTAGCGTTTGACTACTTTTAGCTTGGGATTTGCATTGTCTATCAGTTTGTCAGAAGGCTAACTTAGGTACAAGAAATATTTCAATACTCTCTATAGAATAAATAAAATGGATTATATGTCATTATATCTAGTCCAAGTTATTATATTAGAGTAATTCTAAGCCTAACGTGTCCACCATCTTCGACCACATCATCGCTTACCACCAGGCGTGATAGTGGTCAAACGTTATTCTATCAAATATAAACTGGCCAATAGCAATTCGGACTCGCACTCGTAGGGTTCCGTACCACACTACAGTATTTTATAAGATCGAGCAAAAAATACCATTATCATTTTTCGCCAGCAAAAAATAATAATTAATAAACATTTTATTTCTTATAACGCCATCTAACGTCTAACAAAGGTGTTAGGGATCGACATTTCAATATAACGCCATCTATGGGACGTTTACCTAACTAAGCGTTCATAGATGGCGTGAAATGCCGAAAAAACACGTTTCTTGTATGGGGACCCTTTATTATTTTTATCTTTATTCTGTTTTTAGTATTTGTTGTTATAGCGGCAACAGAAATACATCATCTGCGAAAATTTCAACTGTCTAACTATCACGGTTCATGTGATACAGCCTGGTGACAGACGGATAGACAGACAGACAGATAGACAGACAGACGGACAGCGGAGTCTTAGTAATAGGGTCCCGTTTTACGCTTTGGGTACGGAACCCTAATAAAAACGGCATATAGCGACAAATCCGTTAAACTATGAGTATAGTTTCCTATCATACTAACCCTTCCTCTAAAACTTTTAATTAAGTTTCCTCCTTCTTTTATTCTGCAGCAGATATCATCAACTACTTAAACTGGAACCAAGGCAATGTACTCAGCATCAACATGACGTTGCAACAATCTCACACCGACCCTGTGGAGACCTCCTGGATCTCAGTAACGTTGGCATACTGCAGTGTCCGGGGAATCGTGCAGTGGGTCTTTAACTTCTGGATCGTTAAGGACTGCCATTTCAATGGATTAGCTTTGATTAGTAAGTAATGGCAGCAAATATTTAATTAGCTCTTCACAGTGTTATTATATTAATCACTATCACCATCTTCTTTAGCAGCCTGTGTTAGTCCACTGCTGGACGTAGGCCTCTCCTAATGCTCACCACTGAGCCCAATCTTCGGTTCTTCGAATCCAATGACTACCAGCCACCTTGCGCAGTGTCGTTCCATCTCGCCAGAGGGCCTAATTCGCCGTTATTTGCCATGTTTCAATCTTCGATGATTTATTCGAACCCTTCATGGTAATAGAACATAATATTTCTTTATTTGTATACTAGCAGCCCGCCCCGGCTTCGCACGGGTAGAACATATATGCCTACAAAATTTGCATCAGTTTGTTGCATCGAATATAAAATATGAATATATTTAATAATCATCGTCAAATTTCATCCAATTTACACAAAACCTTAACGAATTATGCACCTAAACCTTCCTCATAAACACTCTGGCTATTGGTAAAAACCGCATGATAATCCGTTCAGTAGCTATTGAGATTATTGCGAACAGACAGACAGACGCAGTGATGGACTTTGTTTTATAATACTTACGTAGTGATATTGGACGGCCCTTTGGCGTAAAGGATAGTTACCCTGATTCTGACCCGACGGTCGTTGGTTCTAATCCTACCTATATACTTACCAATGAAAGTTTTATGTGCATTCATGAATCATGAGTTTTCGTACAGTGCTAGTGGGATCATTAAATCTACCAAAAAGTAGCTTAACACCAAGGAGAACATCTGCCGCCGTAACCTTACGGCGTTCCCCGACGCAAAATGAAGGAGTAATATACGTTTAATGCGTGTATCTATGTGTCTGTCTGTAGCATCTTAGCACCTAACCGGATGAACCGATTTTGTTTTTAGTATTCATAGTTTTTTTTTGTTTGATAGATGTCTTCATCGAGAGTTTTCTTAGTTTTGATTCATGAAATTTCGTTCAATCGTTATAAAACTATGAGCTTTTTTCTAGTTAATTGCGCTATGAAATCAACTTTCATAGGTCTGATCAATTCAAAAATCTTTTCCTCAACGATATTGTAACAACATGGAAGCATTGACATGATGCTGGGACATCTTCTGGACTCTACAGAATACTCAAATCCTCACCAACTTAGAGCTCAGTTTTTAAATGTCGTGTTTAGAGTCATTGGAATGCTTTTAATGAAAGATTAGGTATACATAGTAGATCAGTCGGGGTGGTTTAAAATATTATATTATTATATATATAGATGAATATTATTTTACACAATATTTAAATTTTTTAAAATCGGTTCTGTAGTTTTTGAGCCAAATCATTACAAACATACAAAAATACAAATGTCCTCTCTTTATAATATTAGTATAGATATTATGTAGATGTTATCTCAATCAAATACCACCTTAGTGCTGCTCCCAGCCAACCTCACCTGCCCGAGGTGCATCCTGCTGACCAACCAACAAACGAGGCTCAGGCGACCAACAAATGGCGGTATAACCACTCAATTATGGCGTGGCTAAATACTACAGACTGGTGACGGGCAGCAGCGTCACCGGTGCGAGGAGCTACGTCCTGCGATCGCCAACCCGCCTGCCCAGCGTGGCGTGGTTAAGGCATATTCCTCCCAATGAGCCGATGATCGGGCTCAGTGCCGTGTCTTGGGAGAGGCCTACGTCCAGCAGTGGACTAACACAGGCTGATTATGATGATGATGAGGTAGGTTTCAGTGTGTATTTATTACAGATTTGCTATAGTGATGTCCTGTCAATCAAAGAGAAAATCTACTGCCATAACCTTTGGTGTTTCGGCAGCACTCAGGCCTTGAGAGTCAGAGTATTCTAGGCATCGATTTCATAACAAATTGTCATAACAAATTGTTATGACGTCGATGATTCTAGGTCTAGCGGGCTCATCATCTTCGACTAAATCATCACTCACCACCAGTAGGGCTATTCTGTAAGCTATCTCGGAAGCGGAATCCGCGGTGAGATTTGAATTTCGTATTACGAAATTCAACCGTATTATGATCGTGTTACGATTGAATTTCGTATTACGAAATGCGAATCTCACCGCGGATTCCGCTTTCGAGATAGCTTACAGAATAGCCCTACAGGTGAGATAGTGGTCAAACGCTAGACTAAATGTAGTAGGATTAGTAGGTGCAGTAGGTCGATAATTTTTGGATCATTTAGGACTGTAATTTCAACAGATTAGCTTTAATTAGTAAGTTTTGGAAATATACCCGCGCGGAAGGTATCTAACCTATACCTCTATTCTGGTCGTGAATCTTGGGTCTTGATACTTATGGTATTTATTGACTGTGGTCGAACCGAACCTCCTTTTGATTCGTCGCTACGTCTCTCAGCGATTTATTGTCGATGTAATGTTATTTGTTTTAACTGTGTAAATAGATACTTACATATTACTTTTTATTTTATGATCTGATACCTCATATTATACAAGACATGCACGACGCTCACCTGATGATAAGCGATGAAGTCTATCTATTTCAGATCAAACGGCATGCCAAATTCTGGACAACCAGAATTTTGCAAGATTTTAAGACCGACAATTTCACACATTGCCATTAAAATCGAAAAACAATTCTATTTAACGACTGAATTAATTGCTTTTCCAATTTAATTGGTGGTGCCGTCCCAGCGGACTAGCAGAAGTACTTGCAATATACACTACTACCTACCTATTACTGTTCAAAGACACAGCCTTTTAAGCAATAATACATTTTGTTGGCTCACTAATAGGATCCTGTCCTTCGGTTTCATAACCCTAAAAAATCAAAGCCTTGAAATCTAGAACATCTTAAATCTATTTTCAGATCGACTGGACGTGATGAAAGGAAGATCTTACGTGAAAACCGTCATAGGAAATCGCAGCCGTTCATGTGTAAAATTATATTAACAACTAATGTATAAAAGCGGGCATATTGAGAAGCTTCCAATCAATGTTTGACCCTCGTTCACGAATCTGGCAGCTCTTAATTATTGTTGAGAACACTCGAGTTTCAGACTTAACAAGATGTAAAAATGTCAAATGAATTAAGTTGATGAAAAGTTGCCGTTGAGTGCTTCATTTCCGAGTTGAATTTGGTAGTCTTAATTTAAATCCAATATCTAATTGATTTTCTTTCAGTAGGAAGGTTATTTCAAGCTAATCAGCAAACTTTACGTAGGACAGGTACTCTAGAGCTATATTATTTTAGAGAAGAAAGATGTTTAAATTGAAAGTTTCTGCGAGAATTATTCATATTTAATGTGAACGTACCGGTTTGTTCCGCGTTACATCTTTCGCATTTATTTTTACAATAGGCAAGCGTTTGACCACTAACTCACCTGATTTTAAGTGAGGATGTGTTCGAAGATGTAGCACGCTTGCTCAGAAGATACCTTTCACTATAGTTTAGTTCACTCGCAACTTGAAGACCCTCATGTGGTAGTTATCGGGAAACAGATTCAGGCAAGGAATCCCGTTTCTTGGCAGTGCGTCTAAGGTATGTAGAAGCAATTCGCTTCGTGCGTATTGATGGAATGTCGGTTGTCACTGCTCACGCGCGCGCAACGTATATTATTATTCAAATGACGGGATAACTTCGCATTCGTATTCTAAATTAGAAACGATTTAAGTTTTTCATTATTATTTTGCGGATTTGTCAAAAAACAAGCATATTATGTTTCATTTATTATGCTACCGATACTAAAATGACAAAACGGCGTAAAATTCACTTTCTCGAGTTCAAATTCGACTCTTAGTTAGGAACTTTGATGTTATTTTGTGAGGTAAATAAAATAATTCGTAAACTTTTTTTTATTTCATTGAGTCAACCCTTTACTGTATCAGGCGCGCGCCGATACATCGCGCGCTAAACGAAGTAATAACAACGCTAGGTCGAGTACCTTAGACACATTTTTGCTTGTATTGTCTGAAATAAACGTTGGTATTGTGTTTTTGTAGGGGAGTGAAGTATCTGTTACGTAGTAACTATTATATAATCTGCGATGACGGTTTTAGTTCGTGCAGTTCGCTAACTAGGAGCTATATAGCAGAACTTCTATTTATCTGGCCATCCACCGTAGACCGCTTCGTCACTTAACATCAGGTGAAATAATGTTCCAACGCTTGACTATAATGACATAAAGAGCACTCTTTCTCATTAATCAACTTCGGCATATATTTCATTTAACCATTTTATCTCCTTCAGTTTTACTATGCTATTTTTTATGCATATCTTAAAATGATAGTGCTATAAAATGAATCATATTATTCATATGGCAATAATTTCCCACACGCGAATGTAAATCTTTGATACTTTATCATAAGAGTCAAAGTGGCAGATCTTTATTTATATGGAGCTTCTGAATGGGTGGCAGCAATTAAAGTGCGCTTCATTATAAATGATATAATTATCGCGAAGATGCCCGTCGTATCCACACCCGCCGCAACCACAGTGAATGGTTAAGAAGGTAAACTCAACACAAAACAGAAAGAACATTAAAAAAAGGAGATAAAATATAAGAAATGTAAACCAATATTGTAAATAAAAAATGTCAGTTTGTATACCTTTTTGTTTGTGACTAAACTATTTTGACTGTGATACTGTCAAAACGGTCGATCGATTTTATCCATGGATTTAGCACAGACTCAGCCAGTATAGTAGAATAAGACGTATGGGACGGAAGTTCCCTGGAATCTCTGAGTGAGTCGCTAAATACGTTTGCATACTGTGATTTTATCTGTCTCCTCACTGATTTTAATGTTGACATGCTCAAGTGTGACTCAGCAAAAGCTACTGAACTGACTTTATTCAGCACACAGCAGAACCTTACTCAACTTGTTAATGAGCCGACCAGAGTCACAGATTCAACGGAGAGTTTAATAGATTTAGTTTATACAAACGTGCCGGAAAAGTGTAAAAAAATTACGGTACTACACAACCCGTGTCTCAGCGATCATGCTATGGTGCTATGCGAGCTAAATATAAAAAAACCAAAATCTATTCCTCGTGTTGTTGAGTCTCGGGCAATTCACCAAATTCATAAAGACAAATTTAATTTTGACCTTAAAAATATTGACTGGCAAAAAGTGATCTCGCTAGAAAAAATCCAGGACAAAATTGAAGAATTTAATAAAAACATAATTCATCTATTTGATATACACGCCCCTCTAAAACGAAAAACGGTTAGAGAAAGATCGAAACCATGGATAACTAGTATAATTAAGCTAATGATATCTCTAAAACACAAAGCTCTTGTTAAAGCTCAGAACAAAAAAACAGAATCATCTAAAATATATTATAAAAATCTTAAGAATTTTGTAACAGGTTCGATTGAGAGAGAAAAATCAGTTTTTTTCACCCATTACATTAACAAAAACCGCCACCAGCCTAAAAAAATGTGGAATTATCTCAAACAAACAAAGTCAGTCAACAATAAAACTTCAATTTCTATCCCTGAACACCTTTTAGATCCTAATAAAATTAATAACCACTTTTTAGACATTCCAGGTGACGGAAAAATTGACAATGATCTATTAATGTTTTTTAAAACAAATAAAAAAAAGTGCAGTTTATTTCACCTGAAGCCAGTAGTCGAAAATGAAATAGGAAATATAATCCTAAAAAATTCAAACTAATGCGTCCGGGCACGATCGGTTGAACGCAGAAATGATTAAGCTCACTTTGCCGGAAACTCTAGCAGTAATCACAAATATCATAAACCATTCAATATCTACTTGCCAATTTCCAGATGTTTGGAAACGAGCCTTGGTAATGCCGCTACCTAAGTCCAGTACAGTAGAAGAATTGAAACATCTTCTTTGTATAAGTATTCTTCCTGTGCTGTCGAAGGTATTAGAGAGAGTTGTACTTGACCAGATAGAGAAATACATAAGCCGTGAGAGTATAATTCCTGCTTTTCAATCTGGTTTCAGAAAGAACCACGGTACTGAAACTGCTCTCCTAAAGGTTACTGACGACATCATAACAGCCTTCATAACAGTGCTTCTAGATTTTTCGCGAGCTTTTGACTGTTTAAGTCCGGATTTACTCATATCAAAGCTCTCATATTACGGCTTCTCAGAAGATGCATGTAACTGGTTTAAGTCATTTCTTTTCGATAGAGAACAATACGCGGAAATAGTAAGCTCGAACGGCAGCAAGCTTATCTCTGATGTCCTAAAGGTTCCGAGAGGAACTCCACAGGGATCAATTTTGAGTCCAATTTTGTTCTCTATTTTTACTGCTGATATGCCTAACTACATAAAAACGTGCAAGTATCATCTTTACGCCGATGATACACAGATTTACCATAGCTTTAAGTCAGGTGATACACAAGAAGCTACTGCTATGATTAATGATGATCTAGAAGCATTTTATAAATGGGCTAATCGCAACTCCCTCGTTGTTAACCCAGGTAAATCAAAAATGATAGTACTAGGGACCAAGGCGCAAGTTCAAAATGTTATGAAACAGATTCCTAGATTAAGTATTAACGGAACAGATATTCCCGGTGAGCCAGATGCCAGAAATTTAGGTCTCGTCATTGACAACGAAATGAGGTTTACTAAACATGTTAATGAAAAGATTAAAAATGCATTTTTTAAACTCAAAGTCTTATACGGTGTACGGAAATACATTTCGGAGGAGGTAAGGATACTGCTATGCGACCTCCTAGTGCTGTCCCCGTTTAATTATTGCAGCGCAGTATATGGGCCAAGACTCTGGGTTAAAACAGAAAACGCCATCCAACGTGTGCAGAATGCGTGCGTCCGTTTTTTTTTAACATACCTAGGAGGGCGCATATTAGTCTTTATCTTGTGAATAAAGGTATACTAAACATGAAGTTAAGGAGAGAGTTACACATAGCATGCACTACCCAGAAGATCCTCTGGAATAAACGACCAGAATATCTGTTTGAGAAATTCACGTGGTTTAAAGACATATATACGTTAAATACCCGTTCAAAAGGCAGTAATCGTCTATTTATACCGCCAAACAGAACTGCAGGTTTTAAAGGATGTTTTAAATACCGGGCTTCTAAGATTTGGAACGACATTCCACCTCCCATGAGGAAAAAACTTTGTATTCATACTTTTAAATGGCGACTTAAATTACTGCTAATGTTAAAACAAAAACACGAATATGAAACAACCTTTAAAACCTAGAAGTCAGACACAAACAGAACCATATACTTACAACCATGTTATCAGCACAAATACCTCACACATCACACACACATCATCTCACACACACATACACATACACACACACACATCACATTCACAAAAAAAAAATCGCGTTCATTATTAATCAATTTAAAATATTATTCTTAATGCAAGAATGTTCATATTCAGATTTTAAAATGTTGTTTACTTCTCTTTAATTGTATAATGTTCAATACGTGATAATGATTATTATAACCCGCCGCACAAACAATATCTCTCGGCGAAGAACCTAGTCCGAGTACAGGACAAATTGTTAACCAGCGCTGCCTGCGCAACAAATTGTGCACGCAGCAAATGCTGAATTTGCTCCTTTTGCCAATTTAATTTTTAAAACCATTAATTTGTATTTGTTTGTATCTGTGTAATTAATAAGTAAGTAAAATAATGTATGTCTGTATCCTATTTTTTCTGTAATGGCATTAAACACATTTTTATTTATTTATTTAAAGTTTTAACGCAAGCAAAGCCATGGGGCGCAGCTAGTAATGTGATAAATTGAACAGAGTTTTTTTTTTTTTTTTGTATTTTTTGTATTTATTCAAAAGACTGAGGGTTTTAGAAGAGCCCATCGATCACTGGCTTAATGTATAGAAACGGATCACCAAGCTGAGCGAATAACAGAGCAGTCCTATGCATTGATTTACATATTTTTTTATTTTATTAGCAAGTTTGAGACGTTTATCGTCATATCTCTGGGGGTACTTATTAGATCTCTATGAAATTACAATAGGATCACCTCAGAAATATACCCTACCGATAAAAAAAATAATCATTCGAATCGGTTTGCAATTGACGGAGTATTTGTGTAACATAAATACAAAAAAAAGACGAATTGAGAACCTCTTTCTTTTTGGAAGTCAGTTGAAAAGCAGTCTTCAACCTTCTGTACACCTTGTACTGTGACCAGTCATACCCCACTGTACTAATGAATGCTATCTAGGTTATTTAGTAGCGGTTTATCTGCAGCGGAAACAATGTGATTTAATGTTTGGAGACAAGTTTTCAACTTGGTGGAGAGCGTTCTTTTATGCCAGTAACATGTTATATTAAAATACTTAGGAGGCCATTGATATTGAACACTGAAACCGCGTAAAAATGTGTATTGTAAAAAATAACATCATCATCAGCCAGTTTCAGTCCACGCCTCTCCCAAGATCCGCCACTGAGCTCGATCTTTGGCTCATTGAGAGGGATATGCCCTAATCACCACGCTGGGCAGGCGGGTTGGCGATCGCAGGACGTAGCTTCTCGCACCGCATAGCGGCAATAGCGACACCGGTGCGAGTAGCGAGTAGCCAGATAAAACCAGAATAAAAAATAAACATTGACCTAATAAGTAATTATACATGCAGATTGAATGGATGATGAACAAAATAATTGATTTAAAAGTTAAGTGTCATCTTGGTATTCCATATGAAATTAAAAGTATTAATTTACCTTCTGTGCCTTTTATATTATCAATATTAACTTTGATCAATTAAACTTATTGATTAGAGCGAAATATCTCAAAACAAATGGTTTCCAAGCTAAAGAGTTCAATAATGAAGTTTGGCGCAAATATTGTGGAGGCTACATTGTTCTAAGAAACAAACAAACTGAAGAATCAAGAAACGCTAATTTGCGTACAAAAATTATGGACCTTGGGATGAAACCCGAAGTTTTAAATTAACATTTTGAAAAGGTTCAACCGTATTGTTTGATGTACTTAATTGAAGTTAAAGTGTCTGCAAATAATTGTGTATCCGATGGGTTTGTAAAGAGCTGAAACTCTGAAAAGTTAAGTATTTAGACAATCGGCCACATTGTAACTGAAGGTTTTACAAATATGTAATGAAGCGACATACATAAGCAATGATTAAGTAATCATTGTTAGATTAATTCAAATTGTTGCAGAAAATAGAAACATTAGCTATAAATAAAAGTAGTGATGGAGTATGTACAAGCACGTAAACAAACAAGTAAGTAATCAAAGTAATTAATAAAATCAAAACGTTTGTAACTCTTTTATTCTGTCTGTTTGTTACCTAATCACGCCTAAACGGACGATCCAATCCTACTGAAATTTAACCAGGAGATACTTTATAGCGATATATGAGGATGAGCATAGAATACTAACTTTATGGTGTACGTGAACGAAGTCGCGGGTATCAGCTGGTAATAATGGAAACCAGTTAGTTATATCACTGTAATTTATTAATATGAAGTAGAAATCAATAACAAATAATATTAAGGTCTGAATATAAGCAGCGGTGCTTGTTCCCTCAGCTGAAGTCTCGCCGTGTATCTCATTTTTTGGATATCGTTTTCAGTCGCAAAGTCTACTTTCTGGAGTTGTCCGTTGGGCAACAACACGTAATAAGTTCCGATAGCTTTCTGCACTTCAACCGGGCCCTCTAGTCTTTCAGCTTTAGATTTGTCTGTTGTAGTAGGAGCTTCAGTTGTGGTAGCTTCATCTGGTGCTCCGTAAGTGTTCTCCGGCGCTCCGTATGTGTTTTGAGGTAGCTCGAAAGGTTGGTTCGGTTTCCATCCAGAAGGAGGGTAAGGACCACTTTCTTCAGGAGCTCCGTAAGTATCCGTCGGAGCTTGTTCGTTGGGAAGGTTAAACGGTTCGCCAGCAGGCTTCCATCCGGACGCAGGGTAAGGTGCAGAAGCCTCGGTTGTCGGAGCGTCCGTCGTGGTCGGCACCAGCTCGATTCGCTGGAACCTAGTCCCTGGCCTGAACCTCGCTGGCCTAAAGCGAGGCAGCTCAGCGGAGAGAGCGCAAGCGACCAAACACGATACAACTATGAACTTCATATTTGGATTGTCAACTGATGCTGGTCTGAAGATACCTATCAGTTTTATACTATATCGATGATATTTTATGGTGCTTTGTGTTATCATAAAAGGCGAGTATTAAGGTCGTCGCAGAGGATATTTTAGTTTAGTTAGGCGCGGCACGTAGCGCGTGGCTGGCAATGACCCCGCTCGCGTCACTGGGTCTAACGTCGGTCGGAACTGAGACCATTAGACGATATATAGGTTCCCAATCGAAGCTGAATGCGTGGTATATAATCAGTATTTATCAAAGTGCTAGATTGCTTTCGTTTCTGGTATGTGACGCCGATATTAATGCCTACGGAATTTCAGCATTATTACCTACTACACTAAACATAAATTTGTAGGATCATAGATCTTGTGTAGCGAAGGCCTCACGTGCCATCATTGGATGCCAAGTCGACGGCAGACGTGTGTTTAATTAATTAAATTAATTAATTAAATTAATTGATAGAGATGTATCAAACCGCAGCCCTTCGAGATGTTTGAGGTAACGATGAGGGCTTTGTTTGTATTATATGAGATATTGTTTATGTTATATGAGAGATTTAATGAGGCTTTTTAAATTACGTATATTGTTTAAATGTGTATATAAGAAACATGTAGTGCAATAGTTTGCAAGATGCAACATGCTTTAACACAGGAAGTTCATGTTTTCACAAAACAACACATTATAATAAGCTGTAATATATAGTTATAGATTGTATATAGTTATAGAACATAGACATATATTATAGCTACTGTATTTGCCTAATGCTGAAACCACACTATAATGATATCGCAATAATCGCCACAATTGAAACAACGCCTAGGTGTAGCCACCATGTCAATCCACATACTCACATAGCTCCAGTGGCGGTATTTTTCACATAATTATCAAAGACTATTACCGCGAAAATGTTTGCATCAAATGGCCACACTACATTTTACTAATACGTTTTACCAAACTCCAGCGTAACCACAATAGGCATGTTTACTAAAAAAAATTTTTAGCCCGTAATTTACATTATCAAAAAATATTGGATACATCTTTTTTTATTTTTTCAATTGAACAAAAAATGAAGATACAGAGCGTTGAAATTCCGCGTGACGTCACAAACCGCTAAAAAGTGTTCTACTTTCTAGCGGTTAGTGACGTCACGAGCCCCCACTCCCGAACTTTGACGCTCTTTCGATGACGACGACGATCTTTGTCAATTTATATTGATAAAAAAATACGTGTTCAATATATTATGATAATCCAACTGACGGACTAATTAGAATAACTATTTTTTTGACCCAGACAACATCCCTATTCTTCACGCGGTAATTTCGGCTGTAATTTAATGCCATAATGATGGCGGTAAACGGGCAGTAGACGGAAAGGTAGTGTGGCCGTAGTATAAGAGCAACACAAAATAACCCTAGAAACATTCTGTTGAAATAACGAAACATTGTTTCTTGGCATCATAAAAAAATCAAAAATAAATAATAATTTAATTGACCAATTATAACTTCTTTAAACATTTTACATTTGTTAATTAAAACTTTTTGACAGACGGGAGAGTTGAATTCCTTCTGTGAATTTAAATTCGACAAAAAATTGATTAAACCCGTATACAGGGTATATTAAAATAGACCTGGCAATAAAATAACACTAATAATATGAGGAGGATAAAACTATACAATCACTAGTATGAGAGAGCGAGACGGACAACAATTTTTTAAAGTGAAACTTTTATTACATCGCTTCAAACTTTTTCTTCCATATATCCAAAAAAAAGTTTCACTTTTACCGTGGTTTCATAAAACCACACAATCATTTTTTTTCCTTCCCTGCATATGCGATTTTATTGTTTGGAACCAGCTCACGGATCCAGCTCTAAAGACGCCTATTAGCTTTCACCCGCTGTCATGTATGACCCGACCAAATTACATTGTTTATTTTATCTTATAGGCATATGTATCACGTGTTCATCTTTTTAAGTCGGGTTATATATCTATAGCTACTTCATTTGCATACGCTAATGTCTTGTCTATTTAATATTCCGTCTACGATTAAAACCAGCATTCTAATTATATCCAAAAATACTCACCCCTCTTGTAACCTGAAGTGGGTACTAGTCGATACCTGGAACAAGAAATACTAATTGGAATATTTAATAAGAAAAAATGTATTCATGAAGAAACGCCCTCAATTTTAATGGCTCTTGAAAAAAATCAATTTTGAGAACATTTTTACTTAATAAGACATCGCTGATGATGTTTATGGGAGAATTAGATTTGCACATGATTCTGCAGTTTAGTTTAGTAGAAAAAGATAGCATGCTTGAAAATATAATGTTCAATTATACTAGTTACTCACTCGAAGTTAGATAATCAATAACCAAGATAGTTTAAAAACTAAAACAACCGAATTCCATGCCCCGCGAGTCAGTTTCAATAGCAAGTTTATCGTCATATCTCTGGAGATACTTATCAGATCTCAATGAAATTACAATGGGACCAACTCGGAAATGTACCCTACCGATAAAAAAAAATAATCGTTGAAATCGGTTCACAATTGCGGAGTAATCGCGTAACATACATACAAAAATAAAACTGGCCAAGTGCGAGTCAGACTATTGTCCCGCACACGGAGGGTTTCGAATGCCATCAACGAATATCTAACGAACTTTTAACACCTACTAAGTAAACGTTAACACAAAGGTATAGTCTGGCCATAACTGCTGTACACTCCCTGAGGTATGCGCGGCGAGGTGGGAGCCGGGGAAACAGAGGCAGACTGACGGAGCGCGTCCCCCCCGTCTCGCCGCGCGCATACCTCAGGGGGTGTACAGCGGTTATGGCCAGACTATAATTAATAATTATTATTAAACTAGCAGCCCGCCCCGGCTTCGCACGGGTAGAACATATATGCCTACAAAATTTGCATCAGTTTGTTGCATCGAATATAAAATATTAACATATTTAACAATCATCGTCATATTTCAACCAATTTACACAAAACCTTAACGAATTATGCACCTAAACCTTCCTCATAAACACTCTGGCTATTGGTAAAAACCGCATGATAATCCGTTCAGTAGCTATTGAGATTATTGCGAACAGATAGACAGACGCAGTGATGAACTTTGTTTTATAATACTTACGTAGTGATATTGTACGGCCCTTTGGCGTAAAGGATATTTACCCTGATTCTGACCCGTCGGTCGTTGGTTCTAATCCTAGCTATATATCTACCAATGAAAGTTTTATGTGCATTCATGAATCATGAGTTTTCGTACAGTGGTAGTGGGATCATTAAATCTACCAAAAAGTAGCTTACCACCAAGGAGAACATCTGCCGCCGTAACCTTACGGCGTTCCCCGACGCAAAATGTAGGGGTAATATATGTTTAACGTGTGTATCTGTGTGTCTGTCTGTAGCATCTTAGCACCTAACCAGATGAACCAATTTTGTTTTTATTATTCATAGTTTTTTTTTTTTGTTTGATAGATGTCTTCATCGAGAGTGTTCTTAGCTTTGATTCATGAAAATTCGTTCAATCGTTATAAAACTATGAGCTTTTTTCTAGTTAATTGCGCTATGAAATCAACTTTCATGGGTCTGATCAATTCAAAAATCTTCTTCTTCAACGATATTGTAAGAACATGGAAGCATTGACCTTATGCTGGGACATCTCCTGGACTCTACAGAATACTCAAATCCTCACCAACTTAGAGCTCAGATTTTAAATGTCGTGTTTAGAGTCATTGGAATGCTTTTAATAAAAAGATTAGGTATACATAGATCAGTCGGGGTGGTTTAAAATATTATATTATTATATATATAGATGAACATTATTTTACACAATAGATCATATTATTATACTATAGTGACTTCAAATTGATTGTGATCGGTGCGGATCTACAGCATAGCTAAGCTTATAATTATATTTACGGAGTAACTATGACCTAATCTGTGGTTTCACTGCAGATATTTCATTAATTTTGCGATGCGTGTATGTGAAACTCGTGATATCTTCTAGAGTTTTCATTTGAACTATATACTGTAAAGGACAATTTTAATCTATAATATGTGGCCAAGCTAATTAACGTAATTATTTGGATAAGAATTAATACTATATATTTGAAAATAGCCTTGGAAGTTATGTAACATTTTTTAACAAAAATTTTAAGATTAAAATGGTTACTGTGAGTCAACCTTAAGAGATAGACATATGTTGTCGCGGATTTTTTTGTAGGTCTTATTAAGTTGTACAACTCTTGCATAGAAAATATTCTTCTATCTATTTTCAATTAAGCAGCGTTCGTAAGAAACGTGTTTTTTCGACCGTTTTTTGCCGACTTAGGTTGCAAATTAGGTCTCCATGAATGTACCTTTGATTTAAACGGGATAATATATGGCCTATTTTCATTCCGAAAGTCCATTCTATGTATTAGTGAAAGAATTTTTGAAATCGGTTCAGTAGTTTTTGAGCCAAATCATTACAAACATACAAAAATATAAAACTACAAAAATACAAAAATACAAATGTTCTCTCTTTATAATATTAGTATAGAAGTACAGATATCTGGAAGACCAAGTGTTCGTAATCGTACGACTAACTCAAAGAGAATATAAATACTACGTACGTGACTAACTTTACCCACTGATTCTACCTAAATAAAACTCTGTAAGTAAATGTAATAAAATAGAAGATATAATAATCAATACTGACTGTACACCAAAGAGAATATAAATACTGACTGTACACTACTACAATTAAAACTACAGTGAACAAATCGACCGAGGCCCAAAAATTTAACAAATGAAACGCTTGCGCGTGCTTATTTTTCCTGTCCTGCCATCTAGTTGCGTCGAGGTGAATTAATTTCAAAAGCACATGTGTACCTACACAGGTAAGTTATTTGTAGCTGATTGTAGATTGAACACCGCACAGCTATTCTCGGTATTTTTTGCCACTTAAATAGAAAAATATGACTCTTTCCGACATATATTGGCGAATAATAATACTATTTATTTTTATTGAGAGCAACTAACTGCTTTTACTGCACAATAACACTAAAGCTACTTCTACTCCACAATAGATGTCGGGAAGAGTCATATTTTAAGTTGATTTTCGATAAAGTTGATTATTGAAAACACAAATAAAACAAAATTTCTGAAAATGAATCCTAGCTAGATCGATTTATCACCCCCGAAAACACCTGTATACTAAATTTTATTTAATCTTTGGAGCCGTTTCAGAGATGAAGGTAAGCACGATAGCGCCATCAATGAAGATTCGTAGATGGCGCTATCGTAAAAAACACGTTTTTTGTTTTAAACCCTTTAATTTTTAACTTTGTTCAGTTCTTAGTATTTGTTGTTATAGCGGCAAGAGAAATACATCATCTGTGAAAGTTTCAACCGTCTAACTATCACGGTTCATGAGATACAACCTGGTGACAGACAGACAGACAGACAGACAGACAGACATATAGACAGACAGATAGACAGACAGACGGACAGCGGAGTCTCAGTAATAGGGTTCCGTTGGTACCCTTTGGGTTCGGAACCCTAAAAAACACACAGACAAATTGAGAACCTCCTCCTTTTTGGGAAGTCGGTTGAAAATCTAAATAAACTGGCCAAGTGCAAGTCGGACTCGCACTCGTAGGGTTCCGTACCACACTACAGTATTTTATAAGATCGAGCAAAAAATACCACTACCATTTTTCACCAGCAAAAAATAATAATTAATAAATATTTTATTTCTTATAACGCCATCTAACGTCTAACAAAGGTGTTAGGGATCGACATTTCAATATAACGCCATCTATGGGACATTTATCTAACTAAGCGTTCATATATGGCGTGAAATGCCAAAAAAAACACGTTTCTTGTATGGGGATCCTCTATTATTTTTAACTTTATTCTGTTATTAGTATATGTTGTTATAGCGGCAACAGAAATACATTATCTGTGAAAATTTCAATTGTCTAACTATCACGGTTCATGAGATACAGCCTGGTGTGACAGACGGACAGACAGACAGACAGACAGACCCTTTGTACGGAACCCTAAAAAAAACAGGATAAAATAGCTAAAATACAAACAACCCAGTTTCTTCACTGTATTAACAGGGAACGGGGAAGCTTTTGGGTCAGCAATCAATTTAATTTGAAAAGCCGCAGTCTGGTCAAAAGCAATCAATTGAAATGAGGAAGCCGAAATGAATTGAATCACTTTACCACCCTTACAATGAATTTTAGAGATAAATCAATCATTACTTACTATGTACCCTTTAGAAGATCATATAAGAGTCACCTAAACTACCCTATATTATTAAATTTTATGAAGACAAGGTAAAGAAAACTCAAAGCAGTTGCCAGATATTTTTTTTCATATCATATAGGCTAGCGTTTGATTACTATCTCACCTCAGACTATCATAAAAAAGGCAGACAGATTCGTGCCGAAAACCCGAGTGACTGCAAGTTCAGTAATACCAAATTCTTGAGTAATAAGTATCCGCGCTCAGTCCGGCATAGTCAATACGGCATGATTACTACGTAAGCAACGCTGCAAAGTAATACTGCACGGAAGCGTCCGACCCTGCTGCCGCTTGGTGCAAACTAAGCGCGGAAGCGTATTACTCAAGCATTTAGTATTACCGAACTTGCGTTCACTCGGGTGTTCGGCACGGCTCCGTCTGTCTTTTTTATGATGGTTTGAGTATCTCACATGTTCATCATCATCAGCCTGTGTCAGTCCACTGCTGGACGTAGGCCTCTCCCAAGATGCGCAAAGAGCCCGATCTTTGGCTCTTCTCTTCCAGTCACTGCCCACCGCTTTATGTATGTCGTAGCTCCACCTGGTCACGGGACCTCCTACGCTACGTTTGCCGATTCGGACAAGTCTACCCCAACGGTTATCAGTCATGCGCTAGGCTTATAATGGGAACTGGCTGTCAAGGATAGCTGCCGAAATACATTAGATGTTTGCTGACAGATTTTCTAACTTGAAGATGGAAACTGGCCAGGCGGACACTAGATATAGTGTCATACCACCACGCGAAAAGATTTGGTTGGATTGAAGTTAAAACAAAAAATTAATGTACATTAAACAAAAAAACTGGCCAAGTGCAAGTCGGACTCACACTCGTAGGGTTCCGTAACACAGTAGAGTATTCTATAACTTTGATTTTTCGCAACTACAAAATTAACTTTGTTTTTCATAGTGTTTGTATGAAAAACAAAGTTATCTTTGCGGTCGCCATATCTCTAAAACTGCTGACTGTATCTCGTTCAAACCAATTTTCGTTGATAGTTTTTATTGAGATCTACAGCATATATTTTATTTAGATTTTTCACTCCTATACTTTAAAAGTTAGAGGGGGGGGACACACATTTTACCACTTTAGGCGCGCCTATCTTTCAAATGATTGACTTTGAGGAAAAATGATTTTAGGAACTTCAATATCATTTTTAAAGACCTATCCATAGACACCGCACACGTATAGGTTTGAAGAAAAAATTTTTTTTTTTGTTTCAGTTCTATGTATGGGATGACCCTTAGGACCCTTAGGACCCTTAGGACCCTTAGGACCCTTAGGACCCTTAAACTTTTATATTTTTTATTTTTGTATAAAAATCGGAAAGCGGTTCACAGAATACATCTACCTACCAAGTTTCAATTCTGTAGTCCTAACAGTTTCGGAATAAAATGGCTGTGACATACGGACGGACAGACAGACAGACAGACATGACGAATCTATAAGGGTTCCGTTTTTTGCCGGCTTTGTTCTTGTTGTTCGGCTACGGAACCCTAAAAAGACATCTAAAAACAACATTCACAAAAGAGGCGTTGGTTCTCAGTTCGACTGTTCTTTTTTTAAGTTGCCTCAGAACTCTTTCAAATCTTAACCGATCTAAAAAATTCTTCTTTTGTTTGAGTTTGAGTTCTCTTGTTGCCTTTCGTTTGGTCCCATTCAAATTTTATCAAGATCTGACAATTATCTCTGGAGATATGAAGATAAACAATATAAGCGAATTTGTATACTTTGATGACATGCTTATAACTACTGGCTACTTTGACTATCGCGCCATGTGAAGTCGGTTTTTTTCGTTTTGTTAACGATCTTCAATTAACGAGAAATAACGGTTTGTATTGTTTTTCTGACATTGCTCAACGGATTAGCAAACTGAAGTGGCAGTGGGCTGGTCATATCTGCCGTAGGACCGATAACCGTTGGGATAGACTGGTTCTAGAGTGGAGACCGCGAATCGTTAAACGTAGCGTAGGACGCCCTGTGACCAGGGCCCCTAGACAAAATCTAATTTCCTGTTCCTATTCACGCTAACGCAAGTTCAAAATGTATGGAAATGACATCTTTGTTGCGAAACATAAATGTAATGCCATACATTTTGAACTTGGGTTAGCGTGAATGAAAACAGGAAATTGGGTTTTGTCTAGAGGCCCAGGTGGAGCGACAACATTTGCAAAGCGGTGGGCAGTGACTGGAAACAAAGAGCCGAAGATCGGGCTTAGTGGCGTGATTTGGGAGAGGCCTATGTCCAGCAGTGGACTGATACCGGCTGATTATGATGATGATTATTGTTTTTCTGAGGTTAGGTCAGCATTGCATGCTAATAAATAAGTATCTAGAATGCATCATCCGATGATGATGATGATTTGTGAGCTTTCCTGAAACTTTCAGCCGGATGGCTATTCGGGAAGTGCTCGAAATTTGAGTGCAAGATTCTACCTGAAACGACAAACAATCAAGATTTAGAAAGTGACCTAATAATAATTAAGATAGTTTAAAAACTAAAACAACCGACTTCAACCTTCAACCGAGTCAATTTCAGTAGCAAGTTTGAGACGTTTATCGTCATATCTCTGGAGATACTCATCAGATCTCGATGAAATTACAATGGGACCATTTCGGAAACGAATCCTACCGATTACAAAAATAATCATTCGAATCTGTTCACATTTGACGGAGTAATCGCGAAAAATTTACACAAAATATAAAATAAAAAAACATACAGACGAATTGAGAATCTCCTTCTTTTTGGAAGTTGGTTGAAAACAGGGTAAAATGTTGATAATGCGGTTACAGATTTTTTTATATTTGACAATGATAACTATATGAAGTTGTCTAGTCTAGTCTAGTCTGGTATTAAAAAAAACTTACTTTAGTCTAATCTACAGAACGCAACTATCCCAAACCGTCTTCCACAGTGGCTGATTATGATGTAATGTGATGATAATCCATCACCACTCACCAGTACTTCTGAATAATATTTTATTAGGTCCAGTTGATAAGTTGACTAACAATCAGTTAGTTAATGTCCCGTTAATTCATTTTTCCATAAACCACAGGAAAATTACATTCTCGCTATTTTTAAAACCGACTTCCCAAAAAAAGGAGGTTCTCAATTCGACCGTATATATATTTTTTTTTTATAAAGATTACTCGCAATGTGGGTTGCACATTACTAGTATTCTTCTTAACCCCTCCAACTAAGCTATTGCCTCCAACTATGCTTGTGTCTGGAGTGGGTTCACGCCAATAGTGCAATGGGTGCAAAATACGTATATATATATATATTATTTTAAATGTTTATTCGTGGATATCTTAGTCGTTTATGAACCGATTTTAATTATTCTTTTTTGGTTTGAAAGGAGATATCCCAAGTGTGGTACCATGATAATTTCATCGAGGTCTTCAGAGATATGGAGATAAACACCTCAAACTTGGTACTGCAAATTAATAGCGCGGCATTTGAAGCCGGTTCTTTTAGTTTTTCAAACGATCTTATATAGTTTCCGGTTTAATCAGGTTCTATTGATGTAAGGACCTATAGAAGGACCTATATAATTACACAATTAAATATTTGGTAGTAAGCACTGGCAATAAAGCTCGTAGATACCTTAGCTTTATTGTCGTTACATAACTTATGTAACGAGAGCCCATTATCAGCAGCTCAAAAAGCAAATTGCCCAACTTGGAACAAAGAAGGGTTCCGGACGTAGCAATTAATTAGAGTTCCGTCGATCCAGACAAACCTCGTTATAACTAACGTGAGCCGCGGGAACCCATTAGTATGCTAACGGGATTCCCACAATTTAATGTGTACCCGATCCCGAGTTAAGATAAAATATTAATCGCACTTTCTGCTGAATGGGCAAGATGGCGGAATTTTGATTTTAAAATTATCGTGAATTTGTAACATTATTATTGTTATATACCGGCTGTAATTCACGTACCTTTAGTCGAATTTTCTCGACCTAGGTTTCGAGCGAGTCAGTGAACATCGCGATCTCACCGCGTGACCTCACTCCCGAGGAAGAGCGACTGACTCGCTCGAAACCTAGGTCGAGAAAATTCGACTAAAGGTACGTGAATTACAGCCGGTATATAACAATAATAATGGCGCAAATTGTTACATGTAAAATTTTAATGGGTTTTATATGCTTTGTAGGTGCAATGTTATCAATTTTAAGTTTTCTTTTTTAGAAATTGTTTTGTGTTAGTCCAACACCCGCTCTAGGCCTATCCGAAAATCAGCGTTTGGGTGGTTAGTTGCTTGAACATTTGTGCTGAGATAGGCCTTTTCGGCAACAACTACCTGGTGTTAAAAATCTAATTTTTAGTTTCTATTTTAATTTTTCTTTTTTTGTTTATGTAACGCTTTCTATATTTGTTTTATATTGTTTTTGACTGTGTAGTTAGTTGAGCTGAATAAATGTATTTTCTTTCTTTCTTTCTTTCTTTCAATGAAATTGATTTTCGGGGTGGAAGTCTCTACATTGTTAGCGATGCGTCGATTATCTGCATCTCTTTTCTAATCGACGATTATCGCTCAAAATTAATCGCTATGCACGTAGAGACTACCGGCACAGGCACCACCCAAACAGACGAACCAATTTTTATTTTTTTTGGTGGATGTATTAATCGACTGAAAAATTCTCGCACGCGGGCAGGCACTTGCGTTCCACACATTTTAACCGACTTAAAAAAAAAGGAAGTTCTATGTTCCACTGTAATACTGTCTATGAATATTATTAATGATTGGCACCTACGACGCACTACCTATATGTAATAAATTAATATATAATATAAATATATTATCGGGACCTACCGATGATATGTAATTAAGATACTAATTACGTCGTATCGATGGATCGAACCGTGGCTTAATTGGCAGAGCACCTGGACGTATAATCCGGGGGGTGCGGGTTCGAGTCCCGTCGGTACGATGAAATTTTGGATTGTGTTTAACAATTTATAATTAAGATGGTTTAAAAACTAAAATAACCGACTTCCATGCCCCACGAGTCAGTTTCAGTAGCGAGTTTAAGACGTTTATCGTCATATCTCTGAAGATACTAATCAGATCTCAATAAAATTGCAATGGGACCACCTCGAAAATGTACTCACTCTACTGATTAAAAATGAATCATTCGAATCGGATTAAAATTGACGGAGTAATCGCGGCACATACATACAAAAAAAAAGATATAAAAAACAGACGAATTGAGAACCTCCTTCTTTTTGGAAGTTGGTTGAAAATATCTCCTTTAATATATATACACTCCGTTTGTATATATTTTGTGTAATTTTATTATATCGAATTCGTTTATAAATGTCTATTCTAAATGCAAAACAAATGTAATGATTCGAAGCAATTATTTAAGTTCATACTTATTCATTAAGGCTGAGTTGCACCCGTAACTACAACCACAGAATAATGAATAGTACAAATACTATAAGTATAACCGGTGTTTTTGTATTGACTGATTTTTAACGTTTGTTATAGTTAAAGTAAGTTGTTGCAACGATATCTTTTGTCAAGATGTTTTTCTTGTATACGTTGTAAATATACCACAGACGTAATATAAAAGGATGGTGGACTGCAGATGTTTTGACAAATTCAATTTAATCCGTATATTTTAACAATAAAGTTGTAATTGCTTTGTAGAACAACACGGCCCAATTGAGAGACACCAAGGTGGGAGTGTGTCCTTGTCTAATAACCTGCTACTCGTATATATGTTCTATACTATCGGCCTTACTAATAAAAATTTGCCTATACATCTGTTAAACGGTTGTACAGTTGCACAGTGACGGCCTTACTAATAAAAAATTGCCTATACACCTGTTAAACGGTTGTACAGTTGCACAGTGAATGAGCGCTAAACACGCGTCAATCCATAGTTTGACTAATAAACGTTGAATAGGCGGTGGTTATCTACATAGACGTTTAACACTTTTTTCTTTTTCATCTGGCAACTATTAGTCAATTCGTTTCGAAACTGTTTTCGTCTTAAATAGTTCCGTAAATTATTTTTTCATAAAGTTTACTAATTATTAATATTAGTCATGAAATTTTGTTTTAGGAATGCAATATTAATCAAACTACGTTGTTTTTAGAACTTTTTGTTGAAATTTGTTGATATAATGGAAATATTTTCTTTTAGTAGGAGTAAAAGACTTAAAACAAATTTTAGAACGAAACATTCAAATTGACTGTTGTCCTCTGTCTACGCTGTTGACATTGTATCCATGGAGACTAGCGGTCTCCATGGATACAATATAAACATGATTGTAGCGATCTTTTAATAAATTGACAATTTCCAAAGAGAATGTAATCACTGCGTTTAGTTTGTTCCACATAGCTTTTCGTAAACCTGTAATTTGTATTTCAAATGGAAAATCTGAATTGTTCAAACAAATGGATCTGCACGATCTTCATAATGTTTTCGTTTTTTTTATTTGCCTCCTCTATCTCCCAATGGTCAAATATGTCGAAATAATTTATGTAATCCATTTCAATGAGAACAAATCTAACACATACAAACGATCCTCAAATAACAACATACTTTTTGAAGTTTGAAGAATCAAAACGTTTATTCACAGAATACTAGACACAGATTCAATAATAGTAACTACGTCTAGACATGAATTTGATCAGCTAATAATAGAGAAATCCGCCATTTTAATCCTTTACACACTCGCTAAACTAGGGTCCCAGGCTGTTTAAGAAATGATTAGCCTCCTTTGATAATGGCACATCTGTATACCAACTTTATCCAACGCCTACGTCAAAAATATTTTTATTGGTCAGCTTTTGTGGTATACAACGTGTACACAGAGTGAAAAAAACTTTATTAGTAAGGCCTATATGTATGGTATATATATAAGTTGTCCATATAAAAGAAAAGGACAAACTCCGTTCAAGGTCGGTCTCATGGGGGCCGATGTAAGCGATCAAGTTTAATATGCAGCAGGTCTGTGAAATATACTGAACACTGACCATACTTTTGACACTGGCAAAAAAACGTCAAGCAGCGTTTAAAAGCCATAACAAGAAGAAGAAGAAGAACGATCATGATTGTAATTACCGAAATTATAGATGCATATTCTGATTCTT
The DNA here is from genome assembly GCA_954871355.1 of Cabera pusaria. NCBI lineage: Eukaryota > Metazoa > Arthropoda > Insecta > Lepidoptera > Geometridae > Cabera > Cabera pusaria. The sequence continues at coordinate 3,006,917 of OX940896.1, forward strand.
TCACATTTCGTTCATTAGTTAAAGATTTTTTTATGTAGCAAAGGTTAGCGTAATTGAGAATTATTTCTCATGGTAAGTAGTATGTGATGATGTGGTCGAAGATGGTAAACACCCATGGCCCAGAATGGTCTGGAGGCCTACTGCGAAATGATACATCCGAAAGATCGAGCCCGATCCGCCCGACCGAAACACGATCGAATTTGCTGATATTGCGATTACCTACGACAAACAAAGTTTGGACATTTTTGGCATAAAATGACGATAAAAAAAAATAAAAAAATTGTCTTGTAAAATTATCGGACGGGCTTTTTTTGTTCAGAGTAGGGTTAACAAAACAGCAAACGTCAAATAAATTTCAGTCGGACCGAATGATAAAATAACCGACCGACCGAATCGAATGTGATTCATAGTAAAACGCCCGATAATTTCGGCCGATACTTCGGAGTAGGCCTCCTGACTCTCAAGGGCTGTGGCTGTGTGCTGCCAGAACACCGTAAGTTTATGCCGGCAGGTTCTCTCCTTCATGGTGGTAAGCTTTTTTTTGGCAGCAAGTCATACGGAACATTTGTATAATGTTGCCACCACCTGTGGATATGAGATAATCACAACGGAATAAGCAATGGCTAAGCAATTGTTATTATGTTTTGTAAAACAAGCGTGCAGCCTGTATAACTGAACAGTCTAATCTGCACTATCCCGTGCTAATTATTGTTTGGACTACAACTAGTTGGGGTAAATACCTGCAAGCTCATTTAATCCTAACGTTCGGTCTGAACCAGTGTAATCACCTAACTGTTACGTGAGAGCTAGTTAGGTTTTAAGGTTGGATCTCACGGTCTGTTGGTGTACTTAGGGGTTTGAAACATTTTGATCGAAAAGGGGGATGCTATGATAGGGTGCTTTACTCTATATGAGAAAATATCTAAAAATATGTTATTGAGTTAGCTTAGGCAAAAAGCTGTCGGAAAACCTTAATTTCAGTTCATAAAATAGCAAACTAAATTTTAAAATTCAATTCATAGGTTTCAGCTTGTGAAATGAATGTGAATGAAAATGAATGTGTTCTGGCAGCTATCCTTGAGAGCCAATTCCCATTCTAGGCCTAGCGTGCTTACCATCTTCGTCCGCATCATCACTTACCAACAGGTGAGATAATGGTCAAACGCTAGCCTATAATATATAAAAAAAAGCTTTTTTATTTCTGTTTCATAACACCATTAAATAGTAGTCTCCTCGTTAATTTATTACGTCACACGGCTAAGTAAACTTAGAAGTGTTAACTGTCATATCACTGCATTTGTTTACACAGCCAACTGACGTCATGACCACAGAGCAATATGGCATCCACTGCGTCCAGCGTTTTTGTAAAATTACGCGCGAAATTGTATTAATTGAATTGAATTGATTGAATTAATAAAATAAAATAAAATTGTGGTTCATTAACACTATAGAATCTAATTGAGACACATTTCAAAAAATTTTTGTAATACCATTTTCTAATTCACAAGATTGTTGTGCGTCAGTCTTTAACATCTGTCGACAATATTATGAAGTAGTAATGTTTGTCTCGTTACGAACTTAAAACGCGTGAAGGAAGTTTCTAGATATTGCAACACTACCTGCATCCGCCGGCTTCGCCCGCGTTAAAAAATGTCCCAAGTCCTAATCCACTACATTGGCTATCTCTGTACAAAATTTCAGCCAAATCCGTCGAGCCGTTTGAACGTGATGAGTGCCCAAATAACCGAACAAACAAATACACAAACCTATTTTCATATTTATAACATTTGTGTTGATATCACACTTTAACAAGTCTGCTTAAGTGCTGGGTTGGATTTTTTTTATTTTTCATTTTAACTTTCTATTAGCAATGTGTGTTACACAGTACTAGTAGTCTTGTTAACCCCTCCATATAAGCTAAATATGCTTGTGTTTGCAGTGGATTCACGTCAATAGTGCAATAAAATTAAAATTAAAAGCTATTGCCGCTTTTTCGCTTAGCAATAAGTCATAGATTGGATTTAAAGATTTGTTCACTTGCGATTAAAAGACTCCCAGATTGTACTTAACAGGAAACAAAGACTGGCAGGAAATTCTATTACACAATAATATCGTTTAAAAACTAAAAAACAACCGACTTCAATGCCGCGCTATTCATTTTCAGTACCAATTTTGAGATGTTTATCTCAATATCTCTGGAGATACTTATCATACCTCGATAAAATTACCATGGTACCACACTTGGAATATCTCCTTTCGAACAAAAAAAGAATAATCGAAATCGGTTCATAAAGGACGAAGTTATGCGCGAACAAACATAAAAAAAAAAAAAAAAAAAAAAAAAATATATACGGTCGAATTGAGAAACCTCCTCCTTTTTTTGAAGTCGGTTAAAAACAGGTAAGTTTTTGTTTTCAAGGCTGATGTCTCACAGACCTTGTATTACGATCCTATAAGTGTAGTACGGTACAATCAAGTTTCAGTCAGTGCAAACTAAAATAGCCAACCAACCCTTAGGTATTACGAGGACAGCTACAAGTTAGGTCACACCCTAATACAACCTGTGTCCTGAAAGGACGTGACTGGACTCGGTAGAAATGGATGAATTCAAAATCAAATTGTAAAGACACCCACCGCGTCGTGTAAGGTTGGTATTGTGTAAGGTAATTTGGGGTGCCTGCTCTTATAAAAATATTTAACAACTATATTCTTTATTTTTTTCGAAGGCTACAAGACACCTACTAAAAGTGCTTAGCAAAATTTTTATATACATATTTATTTCTTAATCATAGATCTACAATTTTTACAAAATAATATATAAAACTAAATAGTTAACAAAATTGCTATAAAAAACCCTATACATAATAATACTATAACCACTCCCGGCCGATCTGTTCATTAAGGCCATTCCAAAAAGCCCAAACTCGACATCTCAACTGTAAGTTGGTGAAGAGTTGAGTATTTTGCAGATTCCAGGTGATGTCCTAGCCTGGTCATCGCTGCCAAATTCTTACAAAATCGTTGAAGAGGATACCGAATTTTTAAACAAACCATTTTACAAACTAACTTTTGCATTTATAATATTGGTGTTGATATACATGTATATTTAGTTAAAATCCCCACAACCAACTAACTCACTACTATGTACTTAACTTAATGCTAAATGACAACAAAATAGAACCAATTCAGAACAAAACGGTACACTCCGGCACCAGATTCCAGCGGCATTAGCACGATTTGACTAAACTAGGTAAAACGCTTTAAATTTGCGGGATTTAGAACAGATTTACTTACCTTTGTATTTGTACTGGGCGATTAAGGCTATTGCAACACCTCTCTGCAATATGAAGCGAATGAACGAAACCATAATACAAATCATAAATTAAAACTTTCATGCAAATTCCGCGCGAGTCAATTTCAAGTAGAGCGTTCAGTAGCAAGTTTGAGCCATTTAATCGTCGTATCTCTGAACATACTTATCAAATCTCGATAAAATTTAAATGGGACCACTTTGGAGATGAACCCTACCTGAACCAAAAAGAATCATTCAAATCTGTTCACAATTGCCGGGGTAAACGCGTAACATCAAAAAAAAAGAAAGAAAATCACACAGACGAATTGAAAACTTTGATGAAAAGGGTCATAATCTTCATGTTCTTATACTCCACTAAACTTTAACTATCCAAAGCATTTTAAGTTCACTCGTAGGACGGGCTAAATTCGGACATAAAGTTCGATGTTCCGCCTGACTTGCTTACAAGAAGTAGCTTACCATTATCAAGGAAAAATTTGCCGCCATAACCTGATGGTATCCCGGCAGCACACAGCCCTTGAGAGTCAAACCATTCTATGCCTAGCGTATTGACCATCCAAGACCACCTCGTATTTTATCTCCAGGCGAAATATTAATCAAACGCTAGCCATAAAAAAATTAAGTAAATATGCACCAATATCAAATTATTTGCAAGTCATTTCATCTTAGTATGGATAAGTAATTTGTCGCAGGACTTTTAATGGGCGGTTCACGTTTTCTCATTCAGTGTACTCGACGGATTTCTGCAGAGCTTTTCTAGTTTAGTATTCTCGCTAAATAAATAGGGCAGGGTAAAGGGACTCGTTTTGTTGAATTAATTATTTTTCAATTATGTGAGATTTAAGGGTAAAATTTTTGGTAAATTTTAGTGGGGTTTCGTTAAGTAAAATAATGCTTTGTTCGTAAGAATTATATGTATTGTGTTATGATTAATGATAAATTTTAAATTAATTAATTGTACAAGTACAGGCAAATTCGAGGTAACTACTCTTTGATGTTAGTTAGCGTTGGAACACTATCTCGCCTGGTGGTAAGTGATGATGTTGCGATCAAAAAGCCTGACGCCAAATATATCTACGCTACGGCCGGTACGTTTTCAGAAAGAGCATTGTTTTACAGGTCCGTCGTTGCTCGCAGAGGAAGACTTCGACGTAGCAGAGCATGATTGGTGTGGTGCTAATCAATTAAATTGTTTGCGAAAATAGAATAAGGTCAACATTGGAAAGACCGTGTACAAGGCAAGATAGTCTACGCGCAATAACTTTCGTTTTTGAGTAGCTATGCAGTTTGCATTGACAGTGTCGATAAGGCGCGTCCACACAGAGCGAGCAGCCTCGCGAGGCATTTGCCGCGCGAAGAGAAGAACGAGCGCGGCAGCCTCGGAATCATCGCGAGGCTGCCGCGCGCGGCAAGCCCGAGCCATTTTGTTCGTTCGTTCAGTTGGCAATAAGACATCATGGCATAATTCGTATTATGCTCGAGCGAGGCACGAAACAAAATACGCGAGCGTCCAGAGTGCGCGCGGCAAACGACTGAGGCGCCTTTGAGCAAAACCAAAAGCCGACACTCGATGGCTCGGGCGCTCGGTCGCTCGGCCGCGGCAGCGCGCGCGCTTGCCTCGGCCGAGGCACGTCCACACTAACCTGGCTGCTTCGCGAGGCTGCTCGCTCTGTGTGGACGCGCCTATTCAACAGTTTTATAGTTTGGTTCAATGTTGTATCACAAATATCGCTAGGAACACTATAGAGAAAAAGAACTATAATTTAACTTAATGACGGTCTTACCCTTAATAATAGAGTATGCCGGTCTTACCCGAGTCGACCTTACTTATGAAAAAAATGCAGCAAATATAATTTTGCATTAAGTTTTTATATATATTTACAGTTGCAGCCTATCAATAACTTTGTGTAAAGAATCTTAATAGTATTTTATGACTGGATTATAATTACCTTCTATTCATAGTCTGGGATTTTGGGATAAAGCCAACCGCAGACAATTGATAATTCAATAATCTCAGGGCATCTCCACTCAACACGGCCAAGCTCTATAAATTAAAGACTAATTGGACCAATTTTCACAAACGTACCAACAAGCACCTAATTTTTCTTATTTCTCCGCGAAAATGTGAATAACGAGCATCTGCTCGTAAAAATTCAATTTGACAACAAACGTTGGGCCTCTAGAAATCTCGGAGGAATTCGGTGAAATAAGGAAAATTCCCTTACATTTGCTACAAGGGACAGAATTCCAGTGTTGCCAGTTCCGTATCACGTTTTAGGGCTAACCCGATTAAAAAGACCTATTGTAAGTAGGTGCACAATGAAACGTTAAATAAGCGTTAGTTTTATAAACATTATGTATAAAGTTAACTGAGATTATCAACATTTTGGACATAGGAAATCACGATGACTTTTAATTTTATACCAACCTATTTTTTAGGCAGTTGGTTGACGAAATTGATAAACCCGTTGTTTTTTTTAATACCATCAAACATACTTTAGACAAATCCAAACAACAGAAATATCCTAAAATCAAATGTTAAAATATAAAATAAATTACAAATAGACAGACAGGTAGATAAAAGTTTAAAAAAACAACGGGTTGCACTCCGGGAGTGCCGGCAGAAGTGAAAACTTGAACATTAACGTTGTGCATTTGGTGTACTCTCCCTCCGTTTTATGAATTTTCGATCAGGTCACGTGTCCTGTGCGAGATTTAACGTTTTTTACCCATCCCAAAAAGTTCACAACGCCGCTAAAGAAGTTTTTCCTTCAAAGGTGCTATTAAGCCAAAATGAAGATATTCATGGTATCACTGAGAATACCACCCTCACGCCCGGTGTTAAAGGTTAACAGATGCGTGCTTACTCGCGCACCTGTCGTCTAATTATTTTCTGAGAACGTTTTATGTTGCCAGCATTTGGATTTCTTATTTTCCCTATAATATAGGCAAATTTGAGATGCTGGCATCGTATCGTAATGTATTTTTGCGAGTGGTTTCATTATCATCCAAACATCACATCCTGTTCCCGAATTTTGCTTAAGGAAATTTTTCTTTTTCTGTTTATGAATACTGAAGAATTAATAACATATTCTTGCTAACTTTTAATTTCTTGGCTTAATATTGTTGGCTTATAATTAGTATTAAGATTTTTATGCTTCATGAAAATCAGATTAAATAATTCATTTTATATTAATTAACTAAACAGGCGGTTAATTTATTGGGAGAAATCACAATATCAAGTGATGTTAAGTGATGATGAAGTGTAGGTACTATCTAATACTTTGCTCGTTCAGAAATGGCAGGGAGATGTGGGCGCTGGAAAATCTTCTAAAATTCCAGCATAACGCAGCTCTCCCGACCTGTTCTTAAGATGCTGAACATCATGCCAGAACTCGGCGAATTGTTTGTCGTCATTTGTCCGATGGTGACTAGCTAAATTATGTCGATGTTTTTTATGTAAACTCATTTTAACTTATCATTACCAGGGTGATTTCGACGTTTATTTTAGTTCGATATTTATCTAATTTATTGGCTCATAATAGGATCAATGGAAATAATCGGATCTAATAATAGGATAGAACAATCGGAAATAATGTGAAGATACCACATGATATCGGATATTGGCTATCGACTATCGGCGTCCGATACCGATATCAGCTAGGCTATTCTGTAAGCTATCTCGACAGCGGAATCCGCGGTGAGATTTGAATTTCGAACTACGAAATTCAACCGTATCACGATCGAAATACGGTTGAATTTCGTAACGCCTAGCTGATAGGATTGTGTGGAAACGCTCTTATGCTCTTTTATCGATGCTCGTAGTTCTCTGCCCAATATTAGTAATAACAAACTGAACTTCCGGATTCGCCCTTGTTAAAAATATGCCATTTGATTTTATCCATTCAAAAAATAATTGAAATCGATAAAATCACTAAACGTAAAATAACAAACCGCTTCGCATTTTTATTAATATTTATAGTGATGTCGTCTGACAATCAGTGGCTTTCATAATTGTCTTTCGCAACGATTTTATCGGCGGACTATTTTAACCATAATTTTAACGGCAAAACACTGCACAGTAATTTAAAAAAAAACAAAGTATCGTACTGTCCCAGTCTTATTCATCAGAGGGGCGGGCACAAATTTTTGCTTACATTTCCGGAAAGCCACCTTTCCGTAGTCGCTTTTATTTAGATCCATTCGGCATCGATAAGTTAATCTAAATCGGAGTACAACGGTTCCAAATCAGTTCCAGCCCTTTGAAATTCCATTTCATTCCTTTGGAAATTCGAATCCTTTTCGACTCGACGATATTTTAATTTGAAAAATCGTTGTTTCTAATTCCTCCATTTGCTACCGCACTTTGAAAGTGGTAATGTGGATGATTTACGGTGACTTATATTGCCACAATGAGCGATGGCGCCATCTCGCGTTAATTTCTACAAATTGCTTGCGCAGGTGCCGAGATCGTCGTCATACCACGTGTGAAGAAAACTAAGTAATAGTTAAACTTTGTAAAGTAAAATGCCTGTATAAATGGGAATGCTATAACGAAAATTTTGTTTATGTACATTTTTTACGGCCAACTTTCAGGCACTTAAACTTTCAGGTAATTGTAAAAAAGTCTCTAAAATAAAAAAGATTAAAGAAAAAGAGTGTGTGTACTTATTATGTTATGTACACGCGTTAGAAGTTATACTTCTGTGGCGTATGGAAAAAAAATAACTAACAACTAGCAGTAGTGATTAACGATAAATATTAAAATTAATCAAAAAGATTTTATTTAATTAAAAAAGGTTTTATTAACGTAAAATTATGACGTTAAATATGACGTTCTTACGAAACACGTGATCTAAATATAAAAATACTAGAATATACAACTTGAACATAGTCATGCCACCTAGAACTAACTTCACGATGTTAAATTTAGGTGTTGGTGTGCGCGCGCATCGTAAAAATTCACTCTCATAATTTTACTCTATCGCGCCAAAAGAAGTATAACTTCAAAAAAAATCCTACGATAAATGACTAAACGGATTAATGGATGCATTACGCCACAGAAGTTAGCGATAGAATTACACAATACACAATCAACAATTGATGAATTACGACAACACACGGACAACAAGGCAAACTAAGTAACAAACGGCATCAACTACAAACGGCTATGGCTACAAACATACATCCATACATCAGACATCCATACATACAAACATTCGCGTTTATAATGTTATAAGTAAGGAAAGGATGTAAAATGCAAGTTTTTTTTATCTTTTTTTAATATAACGCCTTTTACACCTGAACAATCTTCTTTAATAGAATTGTTTTCTAAATGAATTTTTAGTTTATTTTAATTAAATTACTAGAAAATAGAATGTTATCTATTTAAATACCTAAGTAGTCAATTTGTTAGAGAAAGTGTCTACCTGTGTTTCTCGCAGAGCCATGTGTTTATTTCTATTCGTAATTTTTATGCTCCAAATTGTAAGTATTCTGCAGACATTAAGTATCATGAACAAACTTAATAACGCGCATTCATTAATAAATACGATCGTTAGGTATTGTTAATAAAAGTCATAAATTTTCAGTGTTTTCATGAAGCGTGGTCCGTTAAGGTAAAAGTGGGACAAGGCTGGTTGGAAGGACAGATCTTGAAGACTTCGACAGGCTTGGCGAAGTATAATAGCTTTAAGGGAATTCCGTATGCTGCTCCACCAATCGGTAAACTTAGGTTCAAAGTAAGTACCAACAATTAAATACCATGTTCATCCAGTTAATCTATATAGAAATGGATGATTCATATAGTAATAGAAAAATAATAATTATTATTTAACATTATCCGTTTCATTTTAGACTCCTCGACCACCTCTAAAATGGACAGGAACGAGAAACGCTTCGGAGCACGGCTCTGTTTGCGTTCAACGTGATTCGCTCTCAGCTGAAAGTAGAAATATTTTAGGAGATGAGGACTGTCTCTTCCTTAACGTCTACTCTCCAAACATAAACCCCAAGATACCCCTGCCCGTTATGTTCTTTATCCACGGAGGTAGCTGGACTACAGGCTCAGGGAACGGCGATCAGTATGCACCCGATTTTCTCGTGCCTTACGGTGTCGTCTTGGTTACTATTAACTACAGACTTGATGTTTTTGGATACATATCTGTTGATACCGAGGAAGTACCCGGCAACGCGGGAATGAAAGATCAAATAGCAGCCCTCCAATGGGTACAACAAAATATACGACAATTTGGAGGTGACCCTAAATTAGTCACAATATTTGGACAGAGCGCAGGAGGATCATCGGTATCCTTTCATGTTGTGTCGCCGGCGGCTAAAGGTCTTTTTCAAAGAGCCATCGTCATGAGTGGAGTTTTATTAAATGATTGGTGTATTACTCTAGATCCAAGAAGACGTGCATTTACCCTCGGTCAGAAACTAGGCGTCATAACCGATGACCCTTATATATTAATCGAGTCTTTGCAAAACATTTCAGCGAAAGATTTAATTTTAGAGCTTCCAAACATACTCTTCTTAGATGAACCTTCGAATTTTGTGCTAACCACTAATTACTACACGCCGATCGTAGAAAAAAAGTTTAAGAACTCTTCTGGACAGTACCTGACAGAGTGTCCTACTCTATTGATGTGCAAGAGGCAAATTAACGAAGTGAACCTCATGATAGGTCATACAGCCTTGGAGGGCTTGCGTTCCACTGTTCTCGCTGAGGATAACATTTTTAAGTATTTTCCATTTTACAAGGAACTCTTGGTTCCTCTAAAAATTACGTACTTTAGAAGTCCCACTAAGGTCCTTCAACTCGCTGACCGTGTTCAAAACTTCTATTTCGGAAATAAGACTATCAGCAGAGAAAATATTCGAGAATTTGTCAATTTCTTTACATATTTTTTGTATGTATATGACATGTATGCGTACGTTGAAAAGCTGCCAACGTTGCCGTCGATGGCGATATACTTCTACCAGTTTGAAATATATGCATCAAGGAACGTTTATTCAAGGCCGGGTGCCATGCGATACGGCATTAGAAAAGCTACACATAGAGATGACCTGCCGTATTTATTTGACGGGAGCTATTATAACCTAACTGTCGACACAGAAAGTGAAGCATTCAAATATATTGAGTTGATGTGCACGCTGTATACGAACTTCGCTAAATATGGGTGAATTAATCTTTTCTTTTAATATTTTCTAAATAAGGCCAAAATTAAAAACAAACAAGAAGTAACTATAGAGTTCCTTCTAGGCCATGGTTAAAAACAAACAAGAAGGAACTCGATAGTTCATATATCGGTGTTAAATATGGGTAAAATTTTCTTTTCTTTTAATATTTTCTAAATAAGGCCAAAGTTAAAAACAAACAAGAAGGATATATAGAGTTCCTTCTTGTTTGTTTTTAACCATTTTCACAAGCCGTCTTCAGCTTCCTTACAAGCACGATTCTATCTCGACCTACATCTTCACTTAACATCAGGAGGAAGGGTTATGTTTTTCGAGTGTATATTATGTTACATACGACATGGAAACTTTTTTGTTTGAGATTGTATACTTCTAGTGTTAGCTCATTTTAATTTTATCGAGATCTGATGAGTAAGTATTTCTAGAAATATGGAAATAAACGCCTCAAAACTGCTAATAAAGATGACTAACTAGAGCAGCATTAGAAGTCGGGTTTTACATATAAAAAAAACTCGATAGATAGATAACAAACGTGGACGTGTGAACACGCATATTCTGGTGGTCTAGACTCTAGTTTCTCTCACGTTTAGTCACAAGTAGTACTAACTTTTGGCGATTCCTATCTGTCTCCAATAAAAAAGTGCGCTGATAAATGAGGATAGAGATAGGCAGAGCTATAGGAAACTGAACCCTATGGCTTAATAAACAAGAACGTTATTTCCCAGAACACCGACTCCGGACAACTCTCTTGGCTTAACTTGGCCGGAGTACAAACCTTCCAGAACCGCCGTGGTCATTGGCGAGAGAGGCGAACTCACCGCTGTTCCGAGCGACAACGACGACTTATATTTCTGGCATCAACTGTACTTGAGTACAGGCATTAATTTGTAACTTTGAAGACCTTTTATGAATAAAACTTTTGGGCTTCGACAAATTATGATTGTGAAACTTCTGATGTTTTTGTTGTCTATGCCATTTCGTTCGAATGGTTGGCTTGTGCTCGTAATCTTGTAGATACGTCACTAACTATAGTATTAAATGTATCAGAACAGAAACAGAACGAATAATGCGTATTATTTAATTTGTTTTACATCGTCTAGGCTAGAGTTTGACCAGTAGCACACCGCGGACACTCGCTAAATCTCCATACAAACCAGCGTTTTAACGACCGACACTGTGACACCGACACAGACACTACACACTGGTCGTTTTTCTATACGTGCATTTGTGTGCGTGATGTCTAAGGTTGTCGCCCGTAATCACCGTATCACAGATTATATAATAGTTACTTCGTACATACGTACTAAGTACTGACCGTATGAATATTTTTTGTACACTTCCCAAAAAACTTTTAACATTAAAAATATTAGTCGCTATTTCGTAAACCATCATCTCCAGGTCCAGTCGACTTGCATAGAATAAACTGCACCACAGTAACTATTTTTTATTCTGTGTTGGGCGGCCAGCCAGAGCTGTACGAAACAATGTCGTGTGTCTTGCTCGCTCGTTAGAACGACATCAAGTAAAGATAATATAAATACTACGTACCTACATCAAGTTCCCAATTGCTGTGTTATAAAAATGTTTAAACGTGAAAGTTTTTTTAAATATTTTACAAATTAAGCGTTATTTACGCACGAGTATATATATCGTTGTTTCATTTATGAAAATGAATTCTAAAATACAAATATGTAGGTAAGTATACTAATATAATTAAGTGTTTATTATATACCTACGTAAAAAGAACCTACGTAAATTTGAACCTCCAGTGTCTACTGGTCCCAACATAAATGTATGAAGTTGATGTTCTTCTCTCCGTGAGTAGTAATTGTTCTATAGTCGTACGCGTGTGGCGTCCTTGCTCAGCGCAGCTCCTCGACAGCTCCAGAGTCGTGGCGGAGTGAGGAAGCCCGGAATTGGTGGGGGGAACAGAGTGTCCGTTCTATACGTAGTATTATTATCTTTTCTATGCCAGTAGGTATATCGCCTAGGGGTAAGCGAGAATGTGGTCGAAGATGATAAATACTAACCTAAAATCTTTGCCTAAATAAAATACTCGAACTCTCAAGAGAAGTGTGCTGCAGATTTTCTCCTTGACGGTGGTAAGCTACTTTTTGGTAGTAAGTCAAGCGCAACTAAAACGAAAACAAACGACTTCAAGTGCTAGTCATTCTCAGTAGCAAGTTTGAGGTGTTTATCTCCATATCTCTAGAGATAATTATCAGATCTCGATAAAATTACAATGGGAACTAACGAAAAAAACAAAAATCCAAATCAGTAAGAAACGACGGAGTTCTGTCTGAAGTAACAAACAATAAAATAAAAAAACCATCGAGTTGAACTCGCCCACCGAGGTTTCCGTCCCAACCAATTAAGCTAGACCTCGAAATTGTAATAGCGCTCATATAACTCAGAGGTCTACATTAATTGGCACATACGATGTATGTATGGGAACACCCTTTAATTTTCAACTTTTTTTAACTTTTGGAATTTTCCCTTTATTTGTGCTGTAAGACATTGCTTCTTGTTAAATTTCATGATTCTAGGTCAACGGAAAGTACCCTATAGGTTTTCGACCCAAAACCTATAGAGTACTTCCGGTTTACCTGGAATTGTCAATTTTGATTATAAGCAAGGTCTTAGAGCACAAGTAAAGGAAAAATTCCGAAAAATAAAAAACGTTGAAAATTAAGGTACATTTTGGTACTCACAAGTTTTCTCGAAAATCTAAATTAGCCCATATCTTTTTATTGTGTTGACTCAAGACCTTGATTTGTATACACCCAATAGGGATATAGACCTCAGTATCAGGTATAAATTTCAACTTGCAAGGTTCACCCGTTCCTGAGAAAATCAGTGGTGACACACAGACGGACGGACAAGAAAGTGAGCTTATAAGGGTTCCTTTTTTTACCTTTTGAGGTACAGAACCCTAAAACTATGGGTGAATTGAGAACCTCCTCCTTTTATGTGATGTTGGTTAAAAACAGAAACACATAAAACTCAACAATTTAAATCTAATAGCGTCAGTGGCAGTCTTATTAATTAAAGCGATCTCTTCCAGACAAGACAAACGTGCATGGAAATGATTACAATCGTGGACGGTGGTGGTTTATAAAAATGTGTGTCGTGAAGGAAAATATCAAATCAAGAGTCCAGTAAAATTATAAGGCGTGTTAAACAACAAATACTAACTATAATACTTTTCTCGAGATTCCTTTTTATGGTTCCATAGCTTAAAAGGGAAAAAATATTTTTCAAAAAAATAAAACCGACTTCATAACTACAAACAGGCACTCAAAGCGAAAAATAAATTACTTAATATAATTATTATAAGCGCTACCCACTTATCTATTTGCTCACCAGGTACATTCTTCTATGTTTGAGGTATTTATCTCCATATCTCTGGAGATACTAATCAGATCTCGATAAAATTAAAATGGGACCACTCGGAAACGTACCCTACCTATTAAAAAAAGAATGAATGAATCCGTTCACAATTGACGGAGTAATCGCGTAACATAAACACAACAAAAAAAAAAACACAGACGAATTGAGAACCTTCTCTTTTTTGTGAAGTCGGTTAAAAAGAACCCTTCACCTTCTTCCGTCACTTTGTCATCACTTTGTCCATCACTTTGTCCGTCTGTCTGTCTGTCCGTCTGTTAAGACCCTTTATGTCCGGGATGCCGTAGAGGTGTCAAGTTGAAACTTATACTTAAAATTAAGATATGGCTATGGTATCTTTCAGCTGTGAAAAAATAAAAGCTGTAAGTCAATGCTATCAAAAGATATGACCGCATATCTTGCGTTTTCACAAAGGAGTTAAAACCTATAGGGTACTCTCGTCGACCTAGAATCATAAAATTTGGCAAGAAGATTTTAACCTAATATAGGAATTAAAACCGTAAATATGTAGTTATAATAAATTAAAATAATAATTAATCATATAAGATCGTTTAAAAAACTAAAAACAACCGACTTCAATGCCACGCTATCATTTTTCAGTACCAATTTTGAGGTGTTTCTCTCCATCTTATCTCTGGAGATACTCATCAGACCTCGATAAAATTACCATGATACCACACTTGGGATATCTCCTTTATAACAAAAAAAGAATAATCAAAATCGGTTCATAAACGACGAAGTTACCCGCGAACAAACATAAAAAAAAAAAAAAAAAAAAAAAAAAAAAAAAAAAAAAAAACATATATACGGTCGAATTGAGAAACCTTCTCCTTTTTTTGAAGTCGGTTAAAAAAAGTGAATATACTATTAGAAACTTATTATTTGCGGTTGGTGCAATACATTTTTTGGGGATCGAACTACAAAGTTAAGTTTGAGAAGTTGATACGGAAGCTTCGGTGGGCGAGTCCAACTCGACTGGGCCGGTTTTATTTTCTCAATTGTCAAGGTAACGAGCTCAGTAGGTCACAAGTAGAATTCCTGAAAACCCTGTTACCCGATACGTTTTTATTTAAATTCATAACGTATAATATAATACCCTTCCACCCATCGATATATATATACATTAAATACACTGGCCAAGTGCAAGTCGGACTCGCACTCGTAGGGTTCCGTACCACACTACAGTATTTTATAAGATCGAGCAAAAATACCACTATCCTTTTTCGCCAGCAAAAAATTAGAATTAATAAACATTTTATTTCTTATAACGCCATCTAACGTCTAACAAAGGTGTTAGGGATCGACATTTTAATATAACGCCATCTATGGGACGTTTACCTAACTAAGCGTACATAGATTTCTTGTATGGGGAACCTCTATTATTTTTAACATTATTCTGTTTTTAGTATTTGTTGTTATAGCGGCAACAGAAATACATCATCTGTGAAAATTTCGGCTGTACAACTATCACGGTTCATGAGATACAGCATGCTGACAGACGGACAGTCAGACAGACAGACAGACAGACAGACAGACAGACAGACAGACAGACAGACAGACAGACAGACAGACAGACAGACAGACAGACAGACAGACAGACGGACAGCGGAGTCTTAGTAATAGGGTCCCGTTTCACCCTTTGCGTACGGAACCCTAAAAAGGGGAGATAAGGTACCCCGCTCCTCAAAGTTGACCGTATAAATTAGGTTCGCAAACCGAACAATCACAATCGAACTGGCGTTTGTGTAGCCCGTACAGAATAACATGTGCAATTATCGCAGATCTATTTAAATATTTAGCAACAATGCCTTCCTCTGTTCTTCATGCACATCAAGCTCAACATTAGAAATTCGTGTTTTAATGTAGTCGTTTCTAGTTCCATTATGTTCACGTGACGTAAGAGTGAGTACCGCATCTACCTTTTTATATATCGATGTCTACCACCATTATAATATCGTTTAAAAACTAAAAAACAACCGACTTCAATGCCGCGCTATTCATTTTCAGTACCAATTTTGAGATGTTTATCTCAATATCTCTGGAGATACTTATCATACCTCGATAAAATTACCATGGTACCACACTTGGGATATCTCCTTTCGAACAAAAAAAGAATAATCGAAATCGGTTCATAAACGACGAAGTTATCCGCGAACAAACATAAAAAAAAAAAAAAAAAAATATATATATATATATATACGGTCGAATTGAGAAACCTCCTCCTTTTTTTGAAGTCGGTTAATAAAATGTGGGTTAAAATGGCTGTCTAACACACTGCTTGTGTATGAAAATAATCGCCCACGTAGCAACAGAAGTGAGAACACTATTTCAATGTAAATATATTTACAAATAGCTGTTTATACTCGTAGATAAATTAACTAATTACAATAAAGAATGTGTTAGTAAGGTATTTCACAATGTAATTTAAATAGCTGTTACTTATTTCTGAATTGACTTGCTTGCGCCTCGCTGTTTAAAGAAGCTGGCTGGTTGTATTTTGTTATCTGATTGAAATGATTAAAATTCGATTTCTTCTTTTAATTAATTTATTATTTTTGGTGAGTTTTTTTTTTATTAGTGGCATGTTTTACTTTTAACTATTACTTTTGAATGTTATTAACCATTCATTTACTACAGCTACTACACCTTCTAGTCTCCAAGTTTAAATATCTATCCGTTTAACAGTAGGTTTGCATTTTAGTTTGCATCAGCAAGGACTCCTTACATCGTGTATTACTTAAAAATGATTAATTTTTTTAAAATAATTAAATATTTTTAATCTTATAGGCTAGCGTTTGACCACTATCTCACCTGTTCATAAGTGATGATGTGATCAAAGATGGTAAGCACGCTAGGCCTAGAATGGGAACTGGCTCTCAAAATACTTTCTCTGGTTTGATCTCAGTTTCACTGGTTTGATAGCCCTATTACGAACTTATCTGGCAGATTTGTTTACTTTTTATCACTTCATATTTCAGATAACTATCTAGAACTTTACCAATAACCCCTGCAACTGGCCCTTACAGTAATTTTCTAACATTAAATATCTTATTTCACGGGTGGTAGGAGCATTATATCGATGTTCCGCCTGACTGGCTACCAGAAAGTAGCTACCAGTATTAAGGAGAAATTATGCCGCCATAACCTGAATGTGTTCCAGCAGCACACATCCCTTGAGAGTCAGATCATTCTCTAGCGTGTTCACGATCTTCGACCACATCATTTCTTACCACGAGGCGAGACAGTGGTCAAACTTTAACCTATCCTACATTAACCTTATATTGTTGTACCTATTTTATCTACGTATCAATGTATTATTTATCGTTATTATTTTATTTATAAATATTTCGCATTTTTTTCATCACCCGCAGGCTTGTCTGAAAATCAGCGTCCAGGTGTAAATCTAGACATATGTCAGCACATATGTCAAGACAAGCTTTTTGACACCTCGCATTGGTTCTTGTTTTTTCTTTTTTCATAGTATAAGTTAGTATTTTAATGTCTGATGTCAAATAAATGATTTTTCTTTCTTTCTTTCTTTCTTTCTTTCTTTCTTTCTTTCTTTCTTTCTTTCTTTCTTTCTTTCTTTCTTTCTTTCTTTCTTTCTTTCTTTCTTTCTTTCTTTCTTTCTTTCTTTCTTTCTATCTGATATAAATAAATATTTTCCCAGTGGTATAATGAAGCAGCGACAGTGAAGGTAGAAGTAGAGCAAGGATGGCTGGAAGGAGAGGTTCTAGTGCCATCAACAGGAATGGGAAAGTATAACAGTTTCAAAGGTATACCGTATGCTGCTCCTCCTCTTGGCACACTAAGATTCAAGGTAAGTATTTCATAATATGAATATTATGTCAGAGTAATTCAGAACAGAGTTTAATAGAGTAAGTTTTTTTTAATGATATCAGGTAACAGAACAAGCTGGCCAGATCGTTAGGGATGACGTCTACCTATTACAGATACAGCGGCATGCTACATTCTGGATAGGCAGAATGATATGTCACTGCACTGCGCCTGTTACCTTGAGACATAAAGATGATAATCTTAAATGCCCTGTAATTTCACTGTAACAAGTAGACAAAGAGAGGATAATGCCGTGCAAAATAATCTCCAAGGGCGATGAAGATGAAATCATCTGAAAATAAAAACAGAATCAGTTTGGTCTAAGACAATTAAATTAAATTAATTAAGGAAATTAAATGTTTATGATCGATGTAACCTTGCAGGCCCCTCAGCCACCACTGAATTGGAAAGGAATCAGAAATGCCTCTGCCCACGGCTCCATTTGTGTTCAGCACGCAATTCTGTCTAGTAAAATCATCGGTAGTGAAAACTGTCTCTTTCTCAATGTCTACTCTCCCAAACTTGATCCTGCTACTCCTCTGCCAGTCATGTTCTTCATCCACGGAGGAAGTTGGATCACTGGCTCAGGAAACGACGATAGATTCGCCCCCGATTTCCTAATGGCTTACGGCATCGTGCTTGTCACCATCAATTATAGACTAAACGCCTTCGGCTTCCTTTCCGCTGACACGAAGGACGTTCCTGGTAACGCGGGATTGAAGGATCAAATAGCAGCTTTACATTGGGTACAACGAAATATAATACATTTTGGAGGAGATCCTAAATCAGTAACGATATTCGGACAGAGTGTGGGAGGAAGCTCGGTAACGCTTCATATCGTGTCACCCGCAGCAAAATACCTATTCAACCGAGCGATCGCTATGAGTGGCACCACGTTTAATGAGAGATCAGTAGACTTTAAACACAAAAAACGAGCTTTTATTCTAGGCCGAAAATTAGGAATCTACACAGATGATTCTGGTGAACTTATTGAATATCTGCAAAAGGTTGCACCTGAAGCTCTAATCCAGACACAACCAGAGATATTGCTATCGGACCGAGCTTCACACAGTGACTTCACTACGATTTACTTTACACCGGTTGTCGAAAAAAAGTTTGGTACCGGGGAAGGTCAGTTCCTAACTGAACGGCCATCTGTTTTAATGAGCAGTCGTCGAGTCAACCCAGTCGATCTTTTTTTGGGTCACACAGCGCTAGAAGGTCTATTTCTAGTAGCAATTCCACCCGTAGAGACTAACATCTTTAAATACTATCCAAATTACCCTCAGTTGTTGGTGCCTCTGAAGATATCATACATCCGAAGTCCAAGTAAAGTGTTACATCTCGCGGACCGCATTTACAAATTTTATTTTGGGAACCAATCAATCAGTCTTCAAACGATCAAACAGTTTGTGACTTATTACTCCTACTCGCATTACATCTATGATATCCATGCCTTTATTGAGAAATTTCCCAAATTGGCTGGCAAAAAGCGGTTCTTCTATGGCTTTTCTATTTATGGATCGAGGAATGTATACTCGAAACTTGGTGGCGTAAAGTTTGGAATACGACAAGCTACACACATGGACGATCTTCCTTACTTATTCGACGGTTCGAGCTATAACCTAACAGTCGATGTTAATGAAGAAGCATTTAAATATGTCCAGTTGATGTGCACATTGTACACAAATTTCGCCAAAAGTGGGTGAGTGTGTTTTTTCGAAAACAATTTTGGATTGTGTGTAACAATGTACAATTTTAAATTTCTTGATATGCTAGCGTGTGACCACTATCTCACCTAGTAGTAAGCAATGATGTGGTCAACGGTGGTAAACACGCCTAAAGGCCTAGAATGGTCTAACTCCCAAGAGCTGTGCTGCCGAAGTACCGTAAGGTTTTGGCGGCAGATATCCCCCTTCAATGCGGTAAGCTACTTTTTAGGGTTCCGTAGCCGAATGGCAAAAAACGGAACCCATAAGGGTTCCGTTTTTTGCCGGACGGACAGACAGACATGGCGAATCTATAAAGATTCGCCATGTCTGTCTGTCCGTCCGTATGTCACAGCCATTTTATTCCGAAACTGTCAGGACTACAGAATCGAAACTTGGTAAGTAGATGTATTCTGTAAACCGCTTTCCGATTTTTATACAAAAATAAAAAATATAAAATTTTAAGGCATCCCATACATGGAACTGGAACAAAAAAAAATTTCTTCAAACATACACGTGTGGTGTATCGATGGATAGGTCTTTAAAAATGACATTGAGGTTTCTAAAATCATTTTTTCTCTAAGTCAATCATACAAAAGATAGGCGCGTCTAAAGTGGTAAAATGTGTGTCCCCCTCCCTCTAACTTCTAAAGTAAGAGAGTGAAAAATCTAGAAAAAATATATTCTGTAGATCTCAATAAAAACTTTAAACAAAAATTGGTTTGAACGAGATACAGTCAGCAGTTGTTGAGATATAGCGACCGCAAGTATAACTTTGTTTTTCATACAAACACTATGAAAAACAAAGTTAATTTTGTAGTTGTGAAAAATCTTAGTTATAGAATACTCTACTGTGTTACGGAACCCTACGAGTGCGAGTCCGACTTGCACTTGACCAGTTTTTTTGGTTGCAAGACAGGAGAAACATTGAATGAATAATAATAAATGTAGTACATAATGTAAGAATAACTAGGCATGCAAACAAAATGATATTTCTAAGAACCTCTACCAAAAATGTTTAGATCATTTTGCACAGCACGTATCATGTAACCGTATACTCAAAGGCATATAAGTAGTAGTTAGTTATTAAATGTTTTAGGTATTATGTTTTTATTTGCAAAAATGACAAACAAGCAAGCAGCCTACCTGATCGAAATTGGTCACCGCCGCCTATAAACACCTGCTTTCTGTCAGCTTTGATGCCAGAGGTACCGCGAGCGCAATCCCCGCCGTGCACCAATGGATTTTTCTATAGAAAAATTGATGTGCGCTTTTCACAGTGGCCTTCCGGTGAAGGAAAATCATCGTTAAGTAGTCTATAAAAATAGTGTCCGCCTGGCCAGCTTCTACCACCTTCAAGTTAGAAAATATGTCGCCAAAACATCTAAATGAGTTCCGGCAGCTATCCTTGAGAGCCCGTTCCTATTCTAGGCCTAGCGTGCTTACCATCTTCGACCGCATCATCACTTACCAACAGGTGAGTTAGTGGTTAAACGCTAGCCTATAAGATATTTAAAAAAGTCCCTTAACCGTGAGAATACGAGGATAAAATATAGCTTTGTAATAGTGTTTTTTTTTTTAAATCGGTGCTTTAGTTTTTAACTTAAATCGTAACAAACAAACAAAACCCAATAATTCATCTTTTTTATATTAGTTTAGATTAACTTTATGTTATTATTTCAGAACTCCAACTCCTGACGATTCTCTAGGCCTGGTGTGGCCGGAATATGATCCTCATAAGACAGCCGTCATTATTGGAGAGACTGGAAACTTATCTGCTTTAAATATATCGTACAGCCCTAGTACGTCTGTCGGCTTCTGGCATCAACTGTATTTGAGTGCAGGAATCAATCTTTGATATAAGTACTTATCTGAGTTGGTTGTTAATAAAATTATTGCATTATTAGGTACTCGCCATCGATGTATATGTACTACGTACCAGATGTGGCGTTGCGAACTAGCTCTACGTTCAAATAAAAAGCAGTGCTGAATCTACATCTCACTTAGTTTAGCTTAAGTACTCCTCACGCACGATCGCGCGCCGCTCGGCACGTAAGTCAGTTTATGATGGGCGCCTCTAGTTTACATGTACCTCAATGGTACTCCCACAAAAAATGTCGCAGTGAAAGCTGTTTGTTTTATTTGCGTTCACTTATTTATAGTGATTTAAATTATGTATATCAATCGTAATATTGAATATGTATTCGACTAGCGACCCACCCCGGCTTCGCACGGGTAGAGCATATATGCCTACATTCTTGCATAAGCTTGTTGCGTCGAGTATGAATTAATATCTTCTACAACATCTACACATTTCAACCAATTTACACAAAACCTTAACAAATTATACACCTAAACCATCCTCAAGAGTCACTCTGTCTATTGGTGAAAACCGCAAGAAAATCCGTTTATTAGTCTTGGAGTTTATCGCGAACAGACAGTCAGAAAGACACAGACGCAGTAGGGGACTTTGTTTTATAAAACGTAGTGATTCTTACGAATGTCAAACGCAATATCACACTTGACATACTCAAGGCATAATGTCGTAATTATTATTTCCGGTTCAGGTTGTGTCCTTCACGAAAGACTACTATTATATCCAAACATACTTCACAGACTAGACACAAACTATGTGTAAGCAGACCTCATTGTCTGCCTAGCTCATGCCCGAAACGCTTATCACATTAAATTAACATCCAGGCGATTAAAAAAGTACCAGGATGAGATAAACAGTCAAGAGATGAATAGAATAAAGAAGACGAAGCTTACATCCATCGTTGGCTGGCTAAAAACTGTCGTCGATGATTGGCCCGTTCAGTCAAGATCACGGCACGGCACACATTTAAATCCGACTACAGAAAAAAAAAGCCCATAAGTCACCCGGACAGTAAATCGTCAAAATAAGATGATTAATGTGGAACTAGTTAAATACAAACATAGAAATATCGCTAAATATATAAGCATTCCTAAAATAAATAATAATCCAAAAAAATAATATATAATATATAAAAATAAAAAATATCTAAATACTAAATGTAATGCATACAATTGCATGCGGTGCTTCCCTTAAAAAATAGTGCATTTAGTTATATGCATTGTGTAAGTATACTTAAGTATTGTTATGATGTAACTATTACTGGGTAGCCAAATAAATAAACCACCCCCGACTGATTTATGTATAAGTTCATTGAGACTATTCTAATGAGCCCGAACTCGACATCTCTGCTATAAGTTGAGGAGTTGAGTATTGAGCCGTTGAGGTGAGGATTGAGTTCTATCGATTCCAGGAGATGCATCAGATTAACGCTAACATGTTCTTAATATATCATTGAAGTAAGAGGATACCATAAGGCTTGAAATAATTCAAATTCATTGGACCTACTATAGTTGATTTCATAGCGTCATCATGTACAAAATCGCTCATAGTCTTAAAACGGCTAAACTGATTTTCATGAATCAAAGCTAAGAAAACTCGAATCAAACAAAAAAAACTATATCAATGTCAGGTTCATCAGTTATGGTGCGACGATCAGGCAGACACACACATACACACATCAAACTTTATACAAACCTTTTTTTTGCGTTAGTGGATAAGAATAATGCATGATGGAAGACACTTGTACGTATATTCGACATAAGTAGTATAATAGGCTATATTATGCACATATTTATGTTTTATCTTTTTTTTTATCTCAGGTCTAGGTTTTTTTACAATATAGATATCAAAACAACAATACAAAAAATATTATAAAATAAACAATATTTTAAAAAAACCTAAACCTAGAGTGCCGCCAGCAGCGGGGCAGGGCCCAAGCTACCAGTGGTTAGGGCTGCAGAGAGAGGAACCTCCTGACGATGCGTGCCGTGTCAAGAAGTACCGCCTTCTGTATCTGGCCCTTGATCCAGCCGTCTAACGAGAGTCTCTTGAGATGTTGGTCGAGACTCTTAAACATCATATAATATGAATACAGCTTCTATACCATCGCTTAATCGAAATATACTCGGTAATATGAAGTTAAACAGAAAGTACTATAAGCAATTAATATTTACAACAAGGACCTCCAAAAATTCAACAGTAATCATACCCAACGACAGTTAACGCCTGTTAATATTTGCATAGCAAAGGAATGAAGACTATAAGTATTTCTTTTTTACCCACGATGGTACGCAGACGGAATATGCGTTTGGGGTGAGAGGATGTTTGTTTGTGTGTGCAAATCCATGTTGCCATTTTTCTCCAAAACTACTTGTCCGATTTTGATGCAGTTTTCAGTTATGGGTTCGGGTGTAATTGGTGCATGTTTTTAATATGGGTATTATGGTGATAGCTCACCAGGAGCGCTGCAGTAAACATTTGTTTGTGTAAATCCATGTTGCCATTTTTCTCCAAAACTAGTTCTATTTTGTCTTTAAACGTTTCTAAATAATCAGTGGTGGTTCTTAGATAGATGTTATGACGTTAATTTTCTAAAGGACATTGTCGTGCGTGTTTATTCAAAATTTTAATTTTGTTACTTGTAAGAAACTCGTCTCTGGTCTTCTGCTCTCTGAACGCGACCTGGCCTGCGTTAGACAGCAGACAGGTCCTACCTGGAGAAGGGTAATACTCTGGCTGTCGGCACCAACTTTGTAGCCGATACCTTGACCTTTTGGGAAAGCGTGTTCACCTCATTGGGGAGTAGCTTCTACTAATTATGTTTTGTTTTACTGCCTTTACCTATAGGGTTCCCTAGCCGAATAGCAAAAAACGGAACCCTTATAATATAATATTATTACTTATAGTCATGTATTTCTGTTTGTCTGTCCATCCGTAAGTTACAACCACTTTATTCCGAAACTATTAAGACTACACAGTTGAACCTTGGAACTTAGGTAGGTGTATTATGTGAACCGCTTTACGATTTTGTTTTTTTTTATGTCTTATAGGCTAGCGTTTGACCACTATCTCACCTGTTGGTAAGTGATGATGCGGTCGAAGATGGTAAGCACGCTAGGCCTAGAATGGGAACTGGCTCTCAAGAATAGCTGCCGGAACACATTAGATGTTTGGTGACAGATTTTCTAACTTGAGGGTGGTAGCTGACCAGACGGACACTAGATAGTGGCCTACCACCATGCGGGGGTTGTTGGTTTTTAGGGTTCCGTAGCCGAATGGCAAAAAACGGAACCCTTATAGATTCGTCATGTCGGACGACATCTCTTATGCTGTCGTATCGTATGTCGCCGATATCGAGCCCATTAGAGTCAGCTCGGACCGCGACGGGACGCGACGCGACGCGGCGCGCACTTATTAAGAGAGTGATACAAAAAGGAACTTTATTTGCTACACAAAAAGATACATATTTCATTGGGATAATTCGGCCGCACCGCGCTCCTCGCTGAGTCTAGCTACGCTACGCCGCGTGACTTCTCGCTGCGCTGCGCAACACCAGAAGCATCGTCACGTCGCGTAGCGTCGCGTCGCGATGTGAACTGACCCTAAGTGCTTGCATGTAGTGTAAAAGTGCGATGTTTAAACTCGTACGTCTGTCTATTACCATGCATGTGTCACTCACAATTTTTATTGGATCTCACATTTCTGCCAGGATGCCTGTGATCCTAAAGGCAGTGTATGAAGTCGTAAGCATGTTTTTTTTTGACACACATTTTACCATTTTAAAAGTGTCTTTTTAGGGTTCCGTAGCCAAATGGCATAAAACGGAACCCTTATAGATTCGTCATGTCTGTCTGTCTGTCTGTCTGTCTGTCTGTCTGTCTGTCCGTCCGTATGTCACAGCCATTTTATTCCGAAACTGTTAGGACTACAGAATTGAAACTTGGTAGGTAGATGTATTCTGTAAACCGCTTTCCGATTTTTATACAAAAAAATATAAAAGTTTAAGGGGGGGCATCCCATACATGAAACTGAAACAAAAAAAAAAAAAACTTCAAACCTATACGTGTATGTCTATGTATAGGTCTTTAAAAATGACATCGAGGTTCCTAAAATCATTTTTTCTCAAAGTCAATTATTTGAAAGATAGGCGCGTCTAAAAGGTAAAATGTGTGTCCCCTCCCCCTCTAACTTTTAAAGTATGAAAGTGAAAAACTTAAAAAAAATATATGCTGTAGATCTCAATATAAACTAACAAAGAAATTTGGTTTGAACGAGATACAGTCAGCAGTTTTAGAGATATGGCGACCGCAAAGATAACTTTGTTTTTCATACAAGCACTATGAATAACAAAGTTAATTTTGTAGTTGCGAAAAATCATAGTTATGGAATATTTAACTGTGTTACGGAACCCTACGAGTGCGAGTCCGACTTGCACTTGGCCAGTTTATTTAACGATGTTTTCCTTCACCGGAGGGCCACTGTGAGAAGCGCACATACATTTTTCGATGGAAAAATCCATTGGTGCACGGCGGTTTGAACTCGGTACCACGGCATCAAAGCCAATCGTACTCCCGATTACGCCACCGGGCCCTCAAAATATAGCTTAGGAACTAAGAATATAGCCTAAAATACACACTAAAACACACACTAGGACAGTCCTGTATTGTGTGGATCAATTAGTATCATTTCAATGTCGTCTAGATCGTATGTCTCATTCGCAACAACATGCATAGAGTGTCACAAACCAGTCTTCGTACAACCTCGGTCAAGGTAACTTAGTTACAACTTCGTTAACCAGGTGCCTAGGTACGTAATAAAATAATACTTTATTATGCATGATTAAATAATAAAACATAAGCTGTGGCTCGCTGCTTCACTCGAGTTGCAAAGTATTTTATGTCCTTGAGTTTATTTATTTTATTTTGTGTATGTTATTGTAAAAAGTACATACAAACTCTCTTCCACTAAACGGTGACAATAATAAGGTACCACCAAGCTGACCTAATGATGGAAAGGGGCTCTAGAGACTGGAACTCTCTTGAAACAATATACATTTTATTAAAATGTTGTATGCTACATTGAATGCAAGTTCAAGGATTCATCCTCTTTATTTTTTTTCTTAAACTACATAGGAAAATGCTATCTCACCTGACGAGGCGATCGACGATGTAGTACCATATTATCTTTTCTATGACAGTACGCTTACCAGAAGCAGAGAATACATTTTATTTTTAACCGACTTCAAAAAAAGGAGGAGGTTTCTCAATTCCGTCGTATATTTTATTTTATTTTTTTTATGTTTGTTCGCGGATAACTTCGTCGTTTATGAACCGATTTCGATTATTCTTTTTTTGTTCGAAAGGAGATATCCCAAGTGTGGTACCATGGTAATTTTATCGAGGTATGATAAGTATCTCCAGAGATATTGAGATAAACATCTCGAAATTGGTACTGAAAATGAATAGCGCGGCATTGAAGTCGGTTGTTTTTTAGTTTTTAAACGATATTATTGAGTATGCCAGAAGATACCTGTTCACTCGCGATTTGGAGATCGACAACTACCATTAACCATAATTTAGTTATCAGTGACAAACAACTCACAATCATACATTTGAGGGCCCGGTGGCGCAATCGGGAGAACGCTTGCCTTTGATGCCAGAGGTACCGAGTTCAAACCGCCGTGCACCAATGGATTTTTCCATCGAAAAATTTATGTGCGCTCTTCACAGTGGCCCTCCGGTGAAGGAAAAACATCGTTAAAAAACCAACAACCCCCGCATGGTGGTAGGACACTATCTGGTGTCCGCCTGGCCAGCTACCACCCTCAAGTTAGAAAAATCTGTCACGAAACATCTAATGTGTTCCGGCAGCTATCCTTGAGAGCCAGTTCCCATTCTAGGCCTAGCGTGCTTACCATCTTCGACCGCATCATCACTTACCAACAGGTGAGATAGTGGTCAAACGCTAGCATATAACGTATAAAAAAAAAAAAAAAAAAAAAAAAAAAAAAAATACATTTTATTTTATAAATACTTCATTTCAAAAGTTGAGTTTTAATTTTTTTACCTGTCTAGCAAAAGATAAAACCTGTACCAAGCTATTAATAAAAAAATCAAGATACGTAGAGCAGAAAATCTTGATTTTAACATTATTAACAAGAAGTGACTATAAGAAACTTTATAAGTTACTTGTTCTCAGTTGAAGAAGGACGCCATTAAGTAAGTTCATATAAATATACACACTTTATTATCTTTATTATACTTAGACATGATATTCATTTATTAACCGACTTCAAAAAAAGGAGGAGGTTTCTCAATTCGACCGTATATATATATATATATATTTTTTTTTTTTTTTTTATGTTTGTTCGCGGATAACTTCGTCGTATATGAACCGATTTCGATTATTCTTTTTTTGTTCGAAAGGAGATATCCCAAGTGTACCATGGTAATTTTATCGAGGTATGATAAGTATCTCCAGAGATATTGAGATAAACATCTCAAAATTGGTACTGAAAATGTATAGCGCGGCATTGAAGTCGGTTGTTTTTTAGTTTTTAAACGATATTATAGATTACTGTGTTACGTTATCGTGTATGGTGTAATTATGGTCGGTTGGTAGTTGATGTGATAATAATATGTATTTATTTTAATCAGATTACATTACAATTACATACATCATATAACAAAACTAGCAACTATTCCTGAATATATAAATACTAGCTATGAACCGCGGCTTCGCCCGCGTTAAAAACTACTTTCATTTATTTAAAACTTTTCTTTTATAAATAAGATAGTTTAATTACTAAAACCATTGACTTCAATGCCGCCCGAGCACATGAGTAAAGAAAAGGCCTGAGTCAGCTTCAGTTGCAAGTTTGTGACGTTGATCGAAATATCTCTGGAATACTTATCAGATCTCGATAAAATTACTATGGTACCACCCATCGATATAAAATACATTTTTACATTAGTGGTACCATTCTTTAGGTATTTCCTATCCAACAAAAAAATAATAATCAAAATCGGTTCATAAACGACGACGTTATCCACATTATATATATATATATATATATAAATATATATACTAAAATTGCCCAGCGGCTTCGCCCGCGTTAAAGACTTCTTTTATTTACTTAAAACTTTTATATTTGAAAAAACCTTTCTATCATAAAATACATCAAAGAAGTAATAAATTATAAGTAAAAAATATTTTTAAAAACAAGCTTTTATCTGGGACAATGAACTAAAATATTAAAAATAAATTCTAGTAAGTATTTGGCGTGTAGGTACTTACCTATATTCTTAAAAGCTTGAAGCACTACCCGTTTTTCAGGCTAGGTAATTACTATACTTCAGTGCCTCAAGCTTTTAAAAATATAGGTAAGTACCTACACGCCAAATACTTACTAGAATTTATTTTTAACATTTTAGTTCATTGTCCCAGCTAAAAGCTTGTTTTAAAAAATATTTTTTACTTATAATTTATTTTATCTTTTTAGTAGGTAGGTATAGATACCGCCTACCTACCTACTAGGTACCTAAGTATTTAAGAGAAGGCATGATGTTTTAAAATATTCCGACTCGACTATTCCTATTCCACTCGGTGGGGCTATGTTGCTTTACAACAGAAATCATGGCCACCCTACAGCTTCATCATCAGATCCTGGCTATCATTTACGTGTAAAGTGCTCCTCAAGACGAATCTTTTGAGCCCAAACTCGGTAGAGTTACGTTGATTTATCACAGAGATGCCGTGGCTACCTTCCAGCTTCATCATCAGACCCTGGATATTATCTAAGTGAAAAGTTATCTTCAAGACAAATCAATCGAGCCCAAATTTGGTAGGGTTATGTTGATTTATCACAGAGATGCCGTAGCCACCTACCGTCTCCATCATCAGACCAGCTTCATGGTACCATATTATTGTATTGTCGCCGAAGATACATAAGTACACTAAATTTGAGTCTAATCAGACATTGGGAAGTGGGTCTAATTTAGCTTCCAAGATTCCACCCGAACAAACATAGTGACATACATAGATACATACATACATTGCAAGTTAAATAAAAGCTTGTAAAAACCAAATAGGTTAAACCGTTTTCAAGCTATTGCGTAAATAGGGATTTATATTTATACAACCCGAAAAACCATTTTTATTTTCAGACTTTTTTACCAACCCCTTGCAAAGTTTATATATATATAATTAAACATAGTAAGTAATATCCGGGGAGAATTTTAAGAAAGTCCTTTCTAAGCGGATACCTACGTCCTACGTCATAATAACAATCTGCATTCTAAATTTCAGCGCAATCCGAAACAATATTGATTTTCAGACTTTGTTACCCCATTTCATCCTCTTAGAGTTGTAATTTCGAAAAAGCCTGAAACACGAATTTACTTATTTATTTAACGAAGCACTTGTGTGAACTTTCGAATAGAAAATACTATCTAATCTCGTTTCTCCATACAAACTTTGAACCCCCGTTTCATCCCCGGTGAATTTTGGAAAATCCTTTCTTAGTACACCCTTACGTACTAAGATAAATATACCCTCCAAATGTCAAGTCTCTACGACCAGCGGTTTAGGCTGTGCGTTCTCTGTCAGTCAGTCAGTCAGTCAGTCAGTATGTCAGGACAAAGATTATATATATATATACTAGCTGTTACCCGCGGCTTCGCCAGCATTATTTGAGTGTTTATAACCTTTGAGAGAGAGAGGTATAAATATGTCGCATTTTAGTCCCACTATCTGCTCCTGCCGAGGATAAGTCGAGTTGCCAGTAATCCTGTATAAAAAGTAGAATATTAGTATGATATAAATAAACGACGTATGAGAACCCTAGCTGTTCATAAAGAACTAAAAAAAATCAATTAAAGATACAGAACCACCTCTAAGCTAATAATACTCGTCCGGTATTTATATGAAGAAACCCTTATAAAGATAACTAATCCAATGAAAGGTACTTAACTACTAGTAAGTCAATTTTACTGACAATACTGAAATTATAATTTTTCAACCGAAATCCATAAAGGAGGAGGTTCTAAATAAGTCTCTATGTTTTTTTTAATATTTTTTGTATGTGTATGTAACGCGATTACTCCGTCAATTTTGAACCGATTGGAATGATTCTTTTTTAATTGGTAGGGTACATTCCCAAGGTGGTCCCATTGTTATTTTATTGAGATCTGATAAGTATCTCCAGAGATATGGAGATAAACACCTCAAACTCAGTACTGAAAATGACTAGTGTGACATTTCAAGTCGGTTTTTTTTTTCGTTTATTAAACGGTCTTAAATTATTTATATTTGCAGTTAAAAGTGATAATGGCTAAAGTGAAAGTGGCCCAAGGATGGCTAGAAGGAGATGTCTTGGATCTTGTGACTGGTGACGGACAGTACTACAGCTTCAAGGGAATACCATATGCAGCACCACCCGTTGGAAAACTTAGATTTATGGTTTGTTTCAAAAATTTTTTTCTTTGAGTTTAATTATGGCTACATACGATTAGTATAATAAGCCAGTGACAAAAATTTCGAATAGTTAATATGTCAAATAAACAAATGAACACGAGGAAGAACACAAATTTAAAAAAAAAATACATTAAACTGGCCAAGTGCAAGTCGGACTCGCACCCGTAGGGTTCCGTAACACAGTAGAGTATTCTATAACTATGATTATTCGCAACTACAAAAATAACTAAATAACTATTTTTTTCATAGTGTTTGTATGAAAAACAAAGTTATACTTGCTGTCGCTATATCTCAACAACTGCTGACTGTATCTCGTTCAAACCAATTTTCATTGAAAGTTTTATTGAGATCTACAGAATATATTTTTTCTAGATTTTTTTTCACTCCCTTACTTTATAAGTTAGAGGGGGGGGGACATACATTTTACCACTTTAGACGCGCCTATCTTTTGAATGAATAACTTTGACAAAAAAAATATTGTAAGAACCTCAATGTCATTTTTAAAGACCTATCCATAGACAACAACCCCACACGTATAGGTTTGAAGAAAAAAAATGTTTTGTTCCAGTTCCATGTATGGAATGCTCCCCCTTAAACTTTTATATTTTTTTATTTTTGCATAAAATCAGAAAGCGGTTTACAGGATACATCTACTTACCAAGTTTCAATTCTGTAGTTCTAATAGTTTCGGAATAAAATGGCTGTGACATACGGATGGACAGACAGACAGACAGAAAGACAGACATGACGAATCTATAAGGGTTCCGTTTTTGCCATTCGGCTAAGGTACCCTAAAAAGAGGACACACAGATTTTCAAATGATTATTTTTCCATGGATGGGGTACTTCTCCATTAAAAACAGAAACCATTTTTACCCGACTGCGCGACGCAAAGGAGAGGTAATGTGTTTATCAGTCTATATATGTATGTATGTATGAATGTATGTTTGTTCCTTTGTGGCACACTAGAGACCAAACGCGTGGGCCGATTTTGATAATTGGCACGTCAATAGATTTGCCATGCTAGCGCGAGTGTCAACAAAAACGTTAAAAATTGAAAAATTCAAAATGGCGGATTTCAGACGCCAAAATTTGGGGTTCAAAAAATTTTTATTTTCAAAACCTATCGAGTGGGGTATCGAATTAAAGGTCTTAAAATGGAGATTCAAAATATATTTATAACAAATAATTTATGATCGTACAAATCGAAAAAAAACCGATTATACATGCCGCGTTAGTCACTTTCAGTAACAATTTGCGGTGCTTATCTCTGAAGTTACTTATCAGATCTCAATAAAATTACAATGAGACCAAACGAAAATCATACGAATTCAAACAAAAAAAGAATTTTCCAAATCGGTTAAGAATTGATGGAGTTCTGAGGTAACAAACAACCTCTTCCTTTTGGTATAGTCGTTAAATAGTACAACTGTAAAGTAAGTAAGCTTAAGAAGCAATACCCTATCTATTAAATCTACGGAATTTGCTGTCCTTTACTTAACTAAAAAGTGTAAAATAAAACATTAAATTAACAAGTAAGTCTAGTAGTTTAGACTTATGTTTAGGGATATCAAAAAACTATACCATTTAAATTCTTTCTCGGTCGATACACTTATAAAATAAATTATACATTGTTATATGGAATATAGAGACTTTAACAGTCGGGACACATTAATCCCCATTCGTTAAGCCATTAAGTGAAGTGTTAGTGAAGTGTTAAAAAACGAACTGAAAAGAAAAAAACAAGTAAGTCTAGTAGTTTAGACTTCTGTTTAGGGATATCAAAAAACTATACCATTTAAATTCTTTCTCGGTCGATACACTCATAAAATAAACTATACATTGTTATATGGAAATTAGAGACTTTAACAGTCGGGACACATTAATCCCCATTCGTTAAGCCATTAATGTGTCCCGACTGTTAAAGTCTCTATATTCCATATAACAATGTATAATTTATTTTATAAGTGTATCGACCGAGAAAGAATTTAAATGGTATAGTTTTTTGATATCCCTAAACAGAAGTCTAAACTACTAGACTTACTTGTTTTTTTCTTTTCAGTTCGTTTTTTAACACTTCACTTTTTGCGCAGTCGGGTTTATTGATTTTTTAATTTAATGTTTTATTATCGATTCACTAATCGTGTAACATACAAAAAAAAAACACACACAACGCTGACAAATTGAGAACCTCCCTCCTTTTTAACCGACTTCCAAAAGGTTTCTCAATTCGACCGTATATATTTTTAGGGTTCCGCAAAAAATGAAACTATTATAGATTCGCCATGTCTGTCTGTCTGTCTGTCTGTCCGTCCGTATGTCACAGCCATTTTATTCCGAAATTATTAGGACTACAGAATTAAATCTTAGTAGGTGGATGTATTCTGTGAACCGGTTTCCGATTTTTATACAAAAATAAAAAATATAAAAGTTTAAGGGGGGCATCCCATACATGGAACTGAAACAAAAATTTTTTTTTCTTCAAACCTATTCGTTTGTGGTGTTTATGGATAGGTCTTTAAAAATGACATTGAGGTTTCTAAAATTATTTTTTCTCAAAGTCTATCATTTAAAAGATAGGCGCGTCTAAAGTGCTAAAATATGTGCCCCCCCCCCCCCCACCTCTAACTTTTAAAGTATGGGAGTGAAAAATCTGGAAAAATAGATTCTGTAGATCTCAATAAAAACTTTCAACGAAAATTGGCTTGAACGAGATACAGTCAGCAGTTGTTGAGATATAGCGACCGCAAGTATAACTTTGCTTTTCATACAAACTCTATGAAAAACAAAGTTATTTTTAACCGACTTCAAAAAAAGGAGGAGGTTTCTCAATTCGACCGTATATTTTTTTATTTTTTTTTTATGTTTGTTCGGGGATAACTTCGTCATTTATGCACCGATTTTGATTATTCTTTTTTTGTTCGAAAGGAGATATCCCAAGTGTGGTACCATGGTAATTTTATCGAGGTCTGATAAGTATCTCCAGAAATATTGAGATAAACATCTCAAAATGGGTACTGAAAATGAACATTGAAGTCGGTTCTTTTTTAGTTTTTAAACGATATTATTGTAGTTGCGAAAATCATAGTTATAGAATACTCTACTGTGTTAGGGAACCCTACGAGTGCGAGTCCGACTTGCACTTGGCCAGTTTTTTTTATTTTTATGTTTGTTCGCGAATAACTTCGTCATTTATGAAACGATTTTAATGATTATTTTTTGTTGGAAAGGAGATATTCTGTGATGATAACATTGTAATTTCATCAAAATCTGATAATTATCTCCAGAGATGTGGGGATACACACCTCTAACTTGGTACTGAAAATTAATAAATAGTCGGCATTTGAAGTTGGTTATATTAGTTTTCTAAACGATCTTATTGAAAGTCAGTTTAAAAGAGCATTTTAGTTTTATCCCGATTGAGTATTGTAGACAGTTGTATCAACTTACATCGAGTCATTCGCAAGGTCATAATGGGACTACTAATGATTACTAAGTATCTACATCGACTTATTGTTGACTAAAGTGTCTCGACGTACATTACGTAAGTATACGTCTCGACGACCATTGTTATTAATTATGATTGCAATTTATATGAAAATACAAATACGTAAAACGATTCCAATAAAATGCATGTATATGTCGTAGCTAACTACAATCAACAACTTAGCCCCTTTACTAAACAGTGCCATTCAACTAGCGACCTGAATGATACTCAGCCATTTGAAGGTCTTATGTACCTTTATTTAAACGCCATGGCGTCGGTTCTGGTGAAGCGCAGCCGCTACCGCTCCCCGTCTCGCTGCGCACGTCGGCGCACGTCACGCGGTGGTCGCTGTTCTCTAGTGTGTTGTCAAGTAATTAGACTAAGCCACTTTATCAAATGTTGTAACAAACGCTACGGCTAAATATCATTCAGGCCGCTAGTTAAAAGTAAAGAGGCTAGGCTGTTGATTGAACGGCTAGTTGCAGTTAGTTTGCAGTTTGCAGCGACATATACATGAACACTTGAAAATAGCTTTTTTCGTTTTAAGGCTCCTCAACCGCCACTTCCATGGAATGGAGTCAGGAAAGCCACAGATCACGGGCCAGAATGTCCTCAAAGAGACATATTTACAGAAGAATTGATCGCCGGCAGCGAAGACTGCTTATACCTCAACGTCTACACCCGAGATTTGAATCCTCCAACCCCACTTCCAGTCATGGTGTTCATCCATGGCGGTGGTTACAAGTGTGGCTCCGGAAACGTAAAACATTACGGACCAGACTTCTTAGTTAACCACGGAGTGCTCCTTGTTACAATTAATTACAGACTCGACGTGTTCGGATTTCTATGCCTCGATACAGAGGAGGTGCCCGGAAATGCTGGACTCAAAGATCAAGTGGCAGCTCTCAGATGGGTCAAAGAAAACATCAAACACTTCGGTGGCAACCCGGACAACGTAACAGTGTTCGGAGAGAGTGCCGGGGGTGCGTCCACAGCCCTCCACGTCTTATCGCCGATGTCCAAGGGCCTGTTTCATAAAGCGATACCGATGAGTGGAGTCCCACTCTGCGACTGGTCTCAGGCTCATCATCCCAGGCGCCGGGCATTCGTACTCGGTAAAATATTAGGAAAAGAAACAAACGACCCAAAGGAGCTTCTTGAATTTCTTCAGGGCGTTCCTGTGGAACAATTTGCTAATGCCTTTCCTACAGTATTAACTTCCGAAGAAGTTTTGAAAAATAACATTTTCAAAATGTATCTCTACACGCCGGTAGTAGAAAAAGATTTTGGGCAGGAACATTTTCTGACGCAACCACCATTAGAAATACTCAAAAAAGGAAATATTAACGAAGTCGACTTGCTAATCGGTCACACTAGCGAGGAATCGTTAGTTGCATCTGAGAAACTTGAATTTTTGAGTAAGCTTTACAATCGCTACCCTGAAATGTTAGCACCCAGGCATGTTCTGAACGGATGTTCTCCTGGCGTGATTTTAGAAGCTGCGGACAGTGTTCATAAGTTTTACTTCGGTCAACGCCCGATTGGAATGGATACGATAAAAGAGTTTGCCAAATACATCAGCGATTCGTGCTTGGTTTACGACATCCATAGATTCGCGGATAAAATGCCAAAAGTTGGGAATACTAAAACATTTTTCTACGTACTATCATGTTTGTCTGAAAGAAATTTCTACGGAAATAAAGGAGCCAAATACGGATTGTACGGGGCTGCTCACTTGGATGACCTACTTTATCTATTCGATGCTAAATGGCTGGATGTGAAAGTGGATAAATCCAGCAGGGAATACAGACTGATTCAGGTCGTCAACGCTACGTTCACTAACTTTGCTAAACACAGGTGAGTGATCATATGATACTGCATCTACTGTGTATGATATTTGATGTTTTGCTTGGATATAACAATAATGTAGGATAATCTCAAATGAGATGAAACCTTTAAATGGTGTTTCCCTGTTCTGTGGATGTAACACATTTTATGTAAAGTAACATAATCTAACTACAGGCAATAAAATGGTATCATCACCACAAAAGAATCCATAAAAAATCAAAGAACTTTATATGATGAGGAATATATGAATTATTACCTACTAGTTTTGTGTATGCCTGTAATGTTTTTTTGCTAATTGAAGATTATACATTGCATTCCACTGTGATAATTATTCAAATGAAATTTGGTACACAGATAGTCTAGAGCCTGAGAAAGGACATAGGCTACTTTTTAATGCGAAAAGTGGGTTGTAAGGGGTTGAATGGGGGGATGAAAAGTTGTGTGGAAGTATCGTCATTTTTAAAGCTAGAAGCTTGAAACTTATTTTTTTGGCTGTGGTTTCGATATAAATAAATATGACATTCAAGGGGGAGTTCATTATGAGGGGGAGTGGAAGGGGGAGGGGGGATTGGTAGGGTAGTGGGAGTCGAGGGTGAGTTTAGGGGGAGTTGAGGGGGTGCGCAGGGGAGGGGAGGAAAGATGGAGGGGAGGGGATATGGAAGTGAGGGGAAGGAGAAGGGGAAGGGGAGGGGCGGTGGAAATGAGGGGAAGGGGGAGGGAAGGGTATGTGAGGAGAGGAGGGAAGGGAGGATTAGCGTGGCGTGGTACGGCGCGGTGTAGTTGGGTTGGGATGCGTATGTGTCATATTTGTTAATGCTACCCAAAGGCACTATTCCACGCGGACGAAGTCGCGGGCACAGCTAGTAAAATATATACGTTCAAATTACACAAGGTATAGTCTGAATTGTTTCTCGTTTGCCCTAAATATCAACACCAATATTATAAATGCGGAAGTCAGTTTGTTTATTTGTTTGTTTGTTTATTTGTTTGTTTGTTTGGGACTTCTTCACGGTCAAACGGCTTGACCGATTTGACTGAAATTTTGTACAAAGATAGTACATAGGGCAGAATAGGATATGGGATACTTTTTTTTGGCTGTCGAGTCAGGGGGTCCAGATATTTTTAATTGAATTTTGTAAATATAAGACTTCTTCTCGAATAAACGACTTAACCGATTTGCCTGAAATGTTGTGTGTTTACATGTCATAGGGCAGAATAAAATATAGGATACTTTTTTTCTGGCTGTCGAGTCAGGGGGTCCAAATATTTTTAATTGAATTTTGTAAATATAAGACTTCTTCTCGAATAAACGACTCAACCGATTTGCCTGAAATTTTGTGTGAATACATGTCATAGGGCAGAATAGAATATAGGATACTTTTTTTCTGGCTGTCGAGTCAGGGGGTCCAGATATTTTTAATTGAATTTTGTAAATATAAGACTTCTTCTCGAATAAACGGCTTGACCGATTTGTCTGACATATTGTATAAAGACAGTTCATAGGGCAGAATAGGATATAGGATACTTCTTATTTGGCTATCGAGTCAGGGGGTCCAAATATGTTTAATTGAATTTTGTAAATATAAGACCTCTTCTCGAATAAACAGCTTGACCAATTTGCCTGACATGTTGTATGAAGACAGTTCATAGGGCAGAATAGGATATAGAAAACTTTTTATCTGGCTATCAAGTCAGGGAGTCCAAATATGTTTAATTGAATTTTGTAAATATAAGACTTCTTCTCGAATAAACGGCTTGACCAATTTGCCTTGCATGTTGTATAAAGACAGGTCATTGGGCAGAATAGGATATAGGATACTTTTTTTTGGCTATCGAGTCTGGGTGTCCAGATTTTTTTATTGAATTTAGGGTTATGTGTGGCCACTTATCAGCTAAACGGCTTGACCGATATGGCTGAAATTTTCTACATATATAGCTCATATGGCATAGAAGCACATAGGATACTTTTTTTCTGGCAGTCAAGTCCAGGTGTCCAGATTTTTTTTATTGAACTTTGTAAATGTGTGGCCTCCTCTCAGTCAAACGGGTCAACCATTTCAGCTGAAATTTTGTGCACAGACGGTCAATAAGACATAGGATACTATTTTTTTGGCTGGCAATTTCAGGTGTTCATAATTTTATTATAGAATAATGTGTTGCCTCTTAGCGGCAATCGTTTTGACCGATTCAGCTCAAATTTTGTACAAATACAGTTAATAGGGCATAGAACGACAAAGGATATTTTTTTAACAGTTGAGTTCGGGTAACTTATTTTTTCTATTGCATTTTTTAAACGTGTGACCTCTTCTCGGTTAAACGAGTTGACCGATTGAGCTTAAATTGTACAGAGACAGTCAATAAGACATAGACCAAGAGTAGAGTCCGAGATCCGAGCACATTGGTTACTTTTTTTACAGTCGAGTCTGGTAGTCAGTTTTTTATTGTTGAATTTTGTATATGTCTGGCCTCTTTTCGGCCAAAAGGCTTGACCGATTCACATTACATTTTGTACAAAGACATTTAATAGGGCATAAAAGGGCAAAGAATACTTTTTTTTTCGGCAGTTAAGTGAGGGTGCATATATTTTTTGTTAACTTTACATAGAGTTAACATAATCATAAGAGTTTGACCTTAGGTTCGTCTATAATGACTTATATAGTGTCTTGATTTGGCCATAAAACTGTCAGGATCATTAGAAGTCATCAAAATTTACGCGCTGGCTTTGCTTGCTCAACGTGTTTATCTGCTTTGTGGGAAGTGTTTCAAAAACTTTCGTGTTTTAATAGCCTTAGGATAATTGGTGTTGACTTAGTAGGTCATAAAACCTGTCAGGGTCATTAAAACACGTAACATTTTTTCGCGCTCGCTTCGCTCGCGTAGTTATAGCACTCCCTGCGCTCGCGAAAGCATTTGTTTATTCTACTTTGTAGGAAATATTTCGTCTTAAAAAACTTAAACTTTTGAATTTAAATAGCCACATGCATTAAAACGAGTCATAAATTGAAACAGAACAACCTTCAATAATCATAATGATTAGTAACCTTAAATTAAGTGGATATAAAATTTAACCCTAATGTCATAAGTGTTGAATTAGTAGGTCATAAAAACTGTCAGCGTCATAAAAAGTCGTAAAAAATTTCCGCGCTCGCACAAGCATTTATTTTATCAACTTTGACGGTAATATTTCAGCAACTTTTGTATATTAATACCCACATACATCAAAACGAGTCATAAATTAAAACTGTGCAATCTTCAATAATCATAATGTTTATTAACTTTAAAATAAGTGATTATCGACTTTAACCTGAGTGTCATCAGTGTTGACTTAATAGGTCATAAAAACTGTCAGGGTCATAAAAAGTCGTAAAAAATTTTCGCGCTCGCTTCGCTCGCGACGCTCGCGCAAGCATTATTTTCTCTTTTTTTTAGGAAATATTTCGTCATCTTTTGAATTTTAATAGCCACATTCACCAAAACGAATCACACATTGAAACAGAACAACCTTCAATAATCATAATCATTATTAACCTTAAATTAAGAGGATATCAAATTGAACCCTAATGTCATCGGTGTTGACGTAGGTCATAAAAACTGTCAGGGTAATAAAAAGTCGTAAAAAATTTTCGCGTTCGCTTCGCTCGCGCTGTGATAGCGCTCGCTGCGCTCGCGCAAGCATTTATTTTATCAACTTTGCAGGTAATATTACAGCAACTTTCGCATATTAATAACCACATGCATCAAAACGAGTCATAAATTAAATCAGTTCAACCTTTAATAAACATAATGATTATTAACCTTAAAATAAGTGAATATCACGTTTCACTTGAGTGTCATTAGTGTTGACTTAGTAGGTTATAAAAACTGTCAGGGTCATAAACAGTCGTAAAAATTTTTCGGGCTCGCTTCGCTCGCGAAATTATTTATTTTATCTACTTTGAAGGTAATATTTCAGCAATTTTGTATTTTAATAGACACATGCATCAAAACGAGTCATAAATTGAAACAGTACAAACTTCAATAACCATAATTATTATTAACCTTAAAATTAGTGATTATCGACTTTAACCTGAGTGTCATTAGTGTTGACTTAGTAGGTCATAAAAACTGTCAGGTTCATAAAAAGTCGTAAACACTTTTAGCGCTCGCTTCGCTCGCGAAGCTCGCACAATTATTTATTTTAACTACTTTGAAGGTAATATTTCAGCAACTTTAGTATTTTAATAGCCACATGCATCAAAACGAGCCATAAATTAAAACAGTACAACCTTCAATAATCATAATGATTATTAACCTTAAAATAAGTGAATATCACGTTTTACCTGAGTGTCATCAGTGTTGACTTAGTAGGTCATAAAAACTGTCAGGGTCATAAAAAGTCGTAAAAAAATTTCGCAGTAATAACGCTATATAGCGTATAATAGCGTGTTTCAACAGCCTCATACATTAGACTGACTCAAATACTTAAACAGCAAAACTTGGTAAACCTTGGTTAGGTTTACCAAGTAATTATTAATTACTTTAACAATAGACGATATCGAGTTCGACCTAAGAGTCATCTATAGTGAGTTGATTATTAGGTCGTAAATTTGTCAGGGTCATAAAAAGTCATAAAAAATTTTCGCTCGCGCAATGATAGCTCTCGCTGCGCTCGCGCAGCTATTCACCTTATTTTCTTTGTAAGAAATGTTTCAGGAACTTTTGTGTTGAGTCAAACATTTAAACAGCACAACTTCGTATACCTAACTAAAATGATTAATGACTTTAACAATAGAGGATATTGAGTTCGACTTTAGGGTCATCTATGGTGACTTGGCCTAAGAGATCATCGATCTTGACCTCAAAGGTCATAAAGACTCAAATAACGCGGGCGAAGCCGCGGGTAACAGCTAGTAGGGTATATTACAAACGATTAAAAACAATATTCACATAATACCCTGTAGGTATATAATCGGCTAAACGATAGAAAATTGGCGTTTAAACTATATCACTAATACTTTGAATATGTTGTTTAAGGAATCCAACCCCGGACAATTCTCTGGGCATCGTGTGGCCAGAATATGACAACAAAACCAAAACATATGTGGACATTGGAGACGAACTGAAGATTGGGAATAACTATAAAGCTGACGTCTTCAAATTTTGGAAGAGTGTCTTTGAAACAGCTGGACTTGAATTTTGAGATTAAACTATATCTAATACTATACTATAAGAATCTTTGTCCTGACATACTGACTGACTCACTGACAGACAACGCACAGCCTAAACCGCTGGTCGTAGAGACTTGAAATTTGGA
Source organism: Cabera pusaria (assembly GCA_954871355.1). Classification (NCBI taxonomy): domain Eukaryota; kingdom Metazoa; phylum Arthropoda; class Insecta; order Lepidoptera; family Geometridae; genus Cabera; species Cabera pusaria. The sequence continues at coordinate 3,048,358 of OX940896.1, forward strand.
GGGTATATTTGTCTTAGTACGTAGGGGTGTACTAAGAAAGGATTTTTCAAAATTCACCCCTTAAAGGGATGAAATGGGGGTTCAAAGTTTGTATGGAGAAACAAGATTAGATAGTCTTTTCTATCCGAAACTTCACACAAGTGCTTCAGTACAATAATAAGTAAATACGTGTTTCAGGTTTTTTGTTAGTAACAAAGTCTGAAAATCAATATTGTTTTGGATTGCGCTGAAATTTGGCACACAGGTGGTTATTATGACTTTAGTATCAGCTAAGATGGGATTTTCTAAAATTCACCCGTTAAAGGGTTGAAACGGGGGTTCAAAGTTTCTTAGATAGTCTTTTCTATTCGAAACTTCACACAAGTGCTTGAGAGTACATAAATAAGTAAATACGTGTTTTAGGCTTTTTCGAAATTCCACCCCTAAGAGTGTGAAATGGGGTAACAAAGTCTGAAAATCAATATTGTTTCGGATTGCGCTGAAATTTGGCATGCAGATAGTTATTACGACGTTAGTTCCCTCTGAGAAAGGATTTTCCAACATTCACCCCTGAAGGGGATGAAACGGGGGTTCAAAGTTTGTATGGAAAAACAAGATTAGATAGTATTTTCTATTCGCAACTTCATACAAGTGCTCCAGTAAAAAAATATTAAATACGTGTTTCATGTTTTTTTTAAATTCCACCCCTAAGAGGGTGAAATGGGGTAACAATTATTATATATTATAGGTATTACGACGATAGTTCCCTCTGACAAAAGATTTTCCGAAATTCACCCCTGAAGGGGATGAAACGGGTGTTCAAAGTTTGTATGGAAAAACAATATTAGATAGTATTTTCTATTCGTAACTTCATACAAGTGCTCCAGTAAAATGTTTTTTATATCACTGAGTGATGAAGTGAGTAAAATGATTTCCATGTTTTTTTTAATTCCCCCCCTAAGAGGGGCAATGGGGTAACAAAGTGTGAAAATCAATATTGTTTCGGAATGCGCTGAAATTTGGCATGCAGATAGTTATTACGACGTTAGTTCCCTCTGAGAAAGGATTTTCCAACATTCACCCCTGAGGGGGATGAAACGGGGGTTCAAAGTTTGTATGGAAAAACAAGATTAGATAGTATTTTCTATTCGAAACTTCATACAAGTGCTCCAGTAAAAAAATAAGTAAATATGTGTTTCAGGCTTTTTCGAAATTCCACCCCTAAAAGGGTGAAGTGGGGTAGCAAAGTCTGAAATCAATATTGTTTCGGATTGCGCTGAAATTTGGCATGCAGATTTGATGATTTGATATGATTTTGACTTAGGTATCCGCTAAGAAATAATTTTTCAAAATACACTCTTTAAGGGGATGAAGCGGGGGTTCAAAGTTTGGATAGTCGTTTTATTCGACATTTCACACAAGTACGTCTGTAAATAAATAAGTAAATACGAGTTTCAAACTTTTTCAAAATGGGGTGGCATTTTGAAATTTAAGGGGCAGTGTAAGGAAAGGCAATTTAAGAGGATAAACTGGGGTAACAAAGTCTAAAAATCAATATTGTTTCGGATTGCGCTGAAATTCAGAATGCAGATAGTTATTATGACGTAGGTATAGGTTAGGTATCCGCTCAGAAATGATTTTCTGAAAATTCCTCCCGGATACGGAACGGGGATTCAAAGTTTGTATGGCGAAACAAGATGGGATAAAGTACGTGTTGTAGGATTTTTCGAAATGGGGTAGGTAACAAAGTCTGTAAATTTAGGTTTTTAGGGTTTTATAAATACGAATCCCGATTTGCCTTAGTCACGCGATAACATGAAAACGGGTGAACCGATTTGGCTAATTCTTATTTGATGTGTTTAATGATAGATTCGTTTTTACAAAATAAAAGTTTTAAGTAAATAAAAGAAGGTTTTAACGCGGGCGAAGCCGCGGGACACTTCTAGTCTGTTATAATTTGTTTGATGTAGTTACATTATTTCTGGCATTGACGCTAATACAGGGTGGATTTTTGAGATAGGACTGTAAGGGTAGGTGGTACCTTATTTTATTTAAATCACATAGCCTATTGTTTGACCACTATCTCATCTGTTGGCAAGTGATGATGCGGTCAAGGGTAGTAACACGCTGGGTCTAAAATGGGAACTGGCTCTCAAGGACACCTGCTGGACAGCTGACATAAGACTCCATTGTAGCTACACGAGAAAACGTTCTGAGGAGACTGACCGCTGATACAATCGCTTGGCATAAACAATTCCTCAAAAAAAAATCATTGCCTAAAATATTTTTGGGAAAATTTCTAGTACCCTAAGCTCAGTTATTCCGAAAGACTATTTTGATCCCTATAACTTAAAATTATAAGTCTTACATGCCCTGAAATTTCACTTTAAGGTGTTTATCTCCATATCTATGGAGATACTTATCAGATCTCGATAAAATTACAATGGTACCGCCCTTGGTATACCTCCTTTTCTAACAATAATATCGTTTAAAAACTAAAAAACAACCGACTTCAATGCCGCGCTATTCATTTTCAGTACCAATTTTGAGATGTTTATCTCAATATCTCTGGAGATACTTATCATACCTCGATAAAATTACCATGGTACCACACTTGGGATATCTCCTTTCGAACAAAAAAAGAATAATCGAAATCGGTTCATAAACGACGAAGTTATCCGCGAACAAACATAAAAAAAAAAAAAAAAATAAATAAAAAAATATATATACGGTCGAATTGAGAAACCTCCTCCTTTTTTTGAAGTCGGTTAAAAACAGAATTATCAAAATCTCTTCGTAAACGACGAAGTTATCCGCGAACAAACATAAAAATAAAACCGGCTAAGTCGAGTTGGACTCGCCCACCGAGGCTTCCGTACCAACGTTGGTTAATACCAATTAAGCTAGACCTCTAAATTGTATGAGCGCTCATATAACTCAGAGGCCTATCTTAATTGGCGAAAGTATGTATGTATGAGGACACCCTTTAATTTTCAACTTTTTTAAATTTTGGAATTTTTCCTTTATTTGTGCTGTAAGACCTTGTCAAATTTTATGATTCTAAATCAACGGGAAGTTCCAAAACCTATAGGGTGCTTCTGGTTGATTTAGAATTAGAAATTTTGGTTAATGCAAGGTCGTAAACAGCACAAGTAACGGGAAAATTCCGAATAATAAAAAAAGTTGAAAACTAAGGTAAATTTTGGTACTTACAAGTTTAATCTAAAATCTAAATATCATCCCATACCTTTTTATCGTGTTCACTCATGACCTTGATTTTTACACATCTAATAGGGATTATAGACCTCAGTATCTGGTATAAATTTCAACTTGCTGGGTCCTGCCATGCCTGAGAAAATCGGTAGTGACACACGGCAAACAGACAGACGGACAAGAAAATGATATTATAAGGGTTCCTTTATTTACCTTTTGAGGTATGGAACCCTAAAAATATATATATATTTTACGGTCGAATTGAGAAAACTCTTTTTAAGGCTTCCGTAGCCGAATGGCAAAAAACGGAACCCTTATAGATTTGTCATGTCTGTCTGTCCGTCCGTATGTCAAAGCCACTTTATTCCGAAACTTCTAAGACTACATAGTTGAAACTTGGTAGGTAGGTAGGTGTATTCTGTGAACCGCTTTAAGATTTTTATACAAAAACAAAAATAAATAAAAGATTAAGGGGAATACGTGGAAGAGAAACTAAAAAAAATATTTTTTCAAACCTATACGTCCGGGGTGTTTATAGATAGGTCTTTACAAATTACATTGATGATCTCAATAAACACTTTCAACAAAAATTGGTTTGAACGAGATATAGTCAGCAGTTTTTGAGATATAGTGACCGCATAATATATAACTTTGTTTTTCATACAAACACTAGGATTTAATGACATAGTTAATATTTTGCTGGAGAAAAATTAAAGTTATAAAATACTCTACTATGTACTCTGTGTTACGGAACCCTACGAGTGCGAGTCCGACTTGCACTTAGCCAGTTTATTCAAATGTAAGTATGTATGTCATTTTGAAATTGCATCACGCCGAAACTACTGGACGGATTTTAACAACATGAAAACGGGCGTATAGGAGATGCAATATATTCATCGATATTTCCATTTTTCAATAAAGATGGGTCAAAGTCATATTTGAGGATAAGTGGAAGTTAAAGGTCCAAGTCAAGTCATACCCTCAGTAAAAATGTGGACTTTACTGAATATTTTCAGAGGAATTTTGGTGAGAACGCAATTAGCATGTTTTTCAACATTATGCTGTTTCCCTACACTCGCACACATTCACCGGCACTTAATGGTTAATTATCTACATTTATGACACATTACCACGGGAAAGAACACAAGTTTTAGGTAAAATATAATGCGAACACACACACTTTTTACGTTCCCGCCAATAAGTTGTTTACATTCTTCAACTTTTTTTTTAGTTTCTTTATGGCTCCACACGAATACTGTACTTAGCCAGTGTCAAGTATTAAAATTCTTCAAGTTTTCGTGAATTCAAGTCATAAAGATAGTTCAAAATCACACTTTAGGTCAAGTTGAAGTCATAGTCTAATTCTAGTCATACCCTCAGTCAAGATAAGGACTTTATACTAATTAATTATTGTTTTTTGCTGGCGAAAAATGATAGTGGTATTTTTTGCTCGATCTTATAAAATACTGTTGTGTGGTACGGAAACCTACTAGTGCGAGTCCGACTAGCACTAGGCCAGTTTATTATGGTTATTAATGGATAATCCACATTTTTTGCACATTAAACACATGTTTTAGGAAAAAATACAATGAGAACATAATAATTTATAAGCATAATACCACAGCATGCAGATCTCGCATGCGGAGCATGCACATCTCGCGGACACAAACCACTTTATCCGATTCAATAAAGCCTCCGTAGTAGCTAGAGAGAAGTTCTTTGTACCTAGAAAAGTACGTGAGGCTATTGAGATAAATAGACACCCCAATTTCAACTGAGATAGTGGATGGACTTTGCCGTCAGCGTGGAAACCGATTCTTAATATACGTCCTCGAAAAAGAAAGTGTCAGTCAGTCTGGAGTGTGACACAGTCAGCATTGTTTGCGACGGTACTTCTGGCGATAGGAGTAGCAGCGATTAAGAACCGACGATGACATCATTCGGGCTATCTCAGGCATCCTCGGTACCGAAAAGAAACAGCCGTTCCCGATCGCGGCCGAGTCCGCCCCCACCCCGGCTATCAAGCCGAGCGCAGCGAGCGGCGGCCCGCAGTGAACATCGCGTTCTCACTGCGTGACCTCACTCCCGAGGAAGAGCTACTGACTCGCTCGAAACCGAGGTCGAGAAAATTCGACTAAAGGTACGTGAATTACAGCCGGTATATAGTAATAATACCACAGATTATATAAAAGTTATTACTTAAATAATACTTTCCGTTGTTAGGTTGGCTACATAGTGCGTTCATTATATATGTATATATATATATTTTTTTTTTTAGTTTTTTTATGGCTCTACACGATTAGTGTATTTAGCCAGTGTCAAGTATTGCAATTTTTCAAGTTTTTAAGAATTTTAGTCGTATTGATGGGTCAGTCACATTTCAGGTCAGTTTTCAAGTAAAAGTCTAGTATAAGTCATACCTTCAGTAAAGATGTGGTGTTTACTGAAGATTTTCAGTGGAATTTTGGTGACAACGCAAATAGCATATTTTTCAACATTGTGCTGTTTCCCTACACTCGCACACATTCACCGGAAAAACACAATTTTTAGGAAAAAATACAATGAGATCACACACACTTTTCCACGTTCCCCCCAAAACAGAGTGCCAACTCTTATTATACTAACTCTTCTTATACCAGGTTCAGTCCAGGCGATTCTAGTCGTTCAACTTCCTAGGGACATCCCTATATATATCGATACGAGTTACAAAAAATACCCAATCCATATTTTTATCGATTAAATCGCGCTTGATTAGCAAATCAAATAGTTTCATTCGAAACCCTATTTTCTCTGTATAATGCCAGCCTTAATATTCTTCCAAAACAAATAATTGATTAGCGAAACGAGTACTTACAGCCGGTACTTACTAAGTATCGATTCTAAAGTATCGATACTAAAAGTACTTGGAATCGAATCACAAGTACATCCCTAGCCAGTTGAACGACTAGAATCGCCTGTACAAGTCCGGCAAGTATAACTTAGCGTGCCTGTGCGCCACTGTGCTTTTACTTTGTACTTTGATAACAGTTTCTCTTAAACCACTTTTAATTACTTTTGGCATTATTGAACTATATTAATGTAGCAGATTTATCAACAATAATGTCGCGGTAATTTCTCTAACGTCAAACTCAGTTTCAATTAAAAGAATTAGTTCCAAAAACTACCACCGCCAAGTTATACTTGTGGCACTGTATTTATAACGTCGTAGGTAGAGTGATCCACAGAGTACTTTTATATACTGAGTGATCTCCCCGTGAGTAATAGTGTTCTGTGCATACGCAGTATATACGCAGTGTGGTGGTGAAGATAGCTTGAAGATAGCGCGCTTACTTACTCCTTTCAAAAGTTTCAAATCCTTTGGTAAATGGTAATATTGGTTAATTGGTTGCTTTGGTTTGTTTTGTTATCGCTGAAAGTATTGATTTGTTTTTGTTTTATTCTTCTAATCAAAGTTCAAGTAGAATGCTACCTTATGGGCGTTTTTTAACATGTGAGACCACAGAACACTACTACTCTGCCGAGTGTGAGACAATATGTAGATATCGTGCCTGTCGTTAATGACTTACTAGCTGTGTCCCGCGGCACGATATCTACATACCCGCGGCTTCGCCCCCGTTAAAAAGTATCCTATAGCCTAATCCATATTACTGGCTATCCCTGTACAAAATTTCAGCTACAACGGTCCAGCCGTTTGACCGCGAAGAAGTCCCAAACAAATAAACAAACTGATTTCGCATTAATAATATCGGTATTGATTAGAATTTTTTTATACTTGCAGTTAAAAAAATTAAGGGCTAAAGTGAAAGTGGCCCAAGGATGGCTAGAAGGAGATGTCTTGGACCTTGTGACTGGTGACGGACAGTACTACAGCTTCAAGGGAATACCATATGCAGCACCACCCGTTGGAAAACTTAGATTTAAGGTTAGTTTCACATTCTTTTTCTATGAGTTTTATTATGGTGCCACATGATTAGTCAAATTAACCAGTGTCAAAGTATTAGAATAGTTTTTTTTTGTAGATTCAAGTTGTAATGTTGAGTCAAAATCACATTCAAGTCTTTAAGTCATAGTCCTTAATACTATAAAACCATTACATAATACAAAGTCAATAAAATACATGTAAACATGTACACTTGTAAAAGGGCCACTTTCACTTAATTGGGCCACTTTCACTTTAGCCAGTTCCCATTCTAGGCCTAGCATGCTTACCATCATCACTTAACAACAGGTGAGATAGTGGTCAAACGCTAGCCTATGAGATATAAAAAATAAAAAAAAATGTTTTTTTTCATTTGCAGGCTCCTCAACCACCACTTCCATGGAACGGAGTCAGGAAAGCCATAGATCACGGACCAGAATGTCCTCAAAAAGACATATTCACAAAAGAATGGATCACGAGCAGCGAAGACTGCTTATACCTCAACATCTACACCCGAGATTTGACTCCTTCAGCCCCACTTCCAGTCATGGTGTTCATTCATGGTGGTGGTTACATATGTGGCTCCGGAAACGTAAAATATTACGGACCAGATTTCTTAGTCAACCATGGAGTGCTCCTTGTTACAATTAATTACAGACTCGGCGTGTTCGGATTTCTGTGCCTCGATACAGAGGCGGTGCCCGGAAACGCTGGACTCAAAGATCAAGTGGCAGCTCTCAGATGGGTCAAAGAAAACATCAAACACTTCGGTGGCAACCCGGACAACGTAACAGTGTTCGGAGGGAGCGCCGGGGGTGCGTCCACAGCCCTCCACGTCTTATCACCGATGTCCAAGAGCTTGTTTCATAAAGCAATATCAATGAGTGGAGTCCCGCTCTGCGACTGGTCTCAGGCTCATCATCCCAGGCAACGGGCATTTGTACTTGGTAAAATATTAGGAAAAGAAACGAATGACCCTAAGGAGCTTCTTGATTTTCTTCAGAGTGTTCCTGTGGAACAATTTGGTAATACCTTTCCTACAGTATTATCTTCCGAAGAAGTTTTGAAGAATAGCTCTTCAAAAATGTATCTCTATACACCGGTTGTTGAAAAAGATTTTGGGCAGGAACATTTTCTAACACAACCTCCATTAGAAATACTCAAAAAAGGCAAGATTAACGAAGTTGATTTGCTAATTGGTCACACCAGCGAAGAATCGTTGCTCCCAAAAGAGAAACTTGAAGTTTTGAGTAAGCTTTACAATCGCTACCCTGAAATGTTAGCACCCAGGCATGTTCTGAACGGATGTTCTCCTGACGTGATTTTAGAAGCTGCGGATAGCATTCATAAGTTTTACTTCGGTCAACGTCCGATCGGAATGGATACGATAAAAGAATTTGTCAAATACATCAGTGATTCGTCCTTTGTTTACGACATCCACAGATTCGCGGATAAAATGCCAAAAGTTGGAAATACTAAAACATTTTTATATGTTCTATCATGTATATCTGAAAGAAATTTCTACGGTAACCAAGGATCCAAATACGGATTGTACGGAGCCGCTCACTTGGATGACCTACTTTATCTATTCGATGCTAAATGGCTGGATATGAAAGTGGATAAATCCAGCAGGGAATACAGACTGATTCAGGTCGTCAACGCTACGTTCACTAACTTTGCTAAATACGGGTGAGTGATCATATAATACTGCATCTACTGTTTATGAGTGTGAAGCTAAATCTGTTAACATAATTTACAAGCTTATTTGTGTTTGCTGTTTGATTGTTTTGCTTGGATATAACATAGTAGGACAATCTCTTGGAACATTCAGAGATATTTCCCTATTCCTTGGATGTAATAAATTTTTTGCAAAGTAACATAATTAAACTACATGCTACTGTGTGTATTAATGCCATCACCATCACAAAATAGTCCTTTAAAAAATCATACGATATGAGGAAATTACAAATACTTACTTTTTATTTGATTTTTTTTACACCGAACTGGTTAGCACTTGATCACTATCTCACCTGATGTTATGATGATGGAGCGCGCTTACCCAGAAAATACCTATTCACTTGCGATTTGAAGACCCCCATATTGTACTTATTTCTTATTTTGTGTACGCCTGCAATGTTTTGTTGCTCATTGAAAATTTGCCATATCTTTTTTTTTTTTTTTTAAAGATTAATCGCAATGTGGGTTGCACATTACTAGTATTCTTGTTAACCCCTCCAACTAAGCTAAATAGGCTTGTACTACTGACTATAGTAATACTGACATCTGGAGTGTGTTCGTGTCAGTAGTGGGGATCGAACTCACAACCTCTTGATCACGTCTGATACCTTATCCGTTGGGCTATTGTCGCCTTGATATTAGATTAGATTATTATGAGTACCTACATTGCATTCTAATGTTATATACATAAGTATCACTACGTATTATAAAACAGTCCTTCGCTGCATCTGTCTGTCCGTCTGTTCACGATAAACGTAAAACTACTGAACGGATTTTCTTGAGGTTTGCACCAATAGACAAAGTGATTCCTGAGGAGGTGTAGGTGTATAATTAGTTAAGGTTTTGTGTAAATTAGTTGAAATTTGATGATGACTGTTGAAGATGTTAATTGATATTCGATGCAGCCAGCTGCATGCAACCAGCTAATGTAAAAATGTAGGCATATAATTATGCTCTACCCGTACAAAGCCGGAGAGGGTCGCTAGTATGAAATAAAATTATATGTTTGAATTACACAAAGTTTTATCTAAATAATTTCTGGTTTGCCAGAAATATGGTATTTTTCACAAACAAATAAAAACAATATTCACACAATATCCTGTATATAATCAGCTAAACAATACAAAATTGCCGTTTAAACTATATCTAATACTTTGAATATGTTGTTTTAGGAATCCAACCCCGGACGATTCTCTGGGCATTGTGTGGCCTGAATATGACAACAAAACCAAAACATATGTGGACATTGGAGACAAACTGAAGATCGGGAATCACTACAAAGCTGACGTCTTGAAATTTTGGAAGAGTGTCTTTGAAACAGCTGGACTTTTTGAATTTTAAGATTAAAATTTAGTCATAATTGATGTCTTGATGTAGGTACATTATTGCTTAAGTTGCCCTTAAGGACTTACTGTTAACAGTAACTGTAATCGTAGTTGGAGGCAATGGTGCTTATACAGGTTGATTTTTTAGATAGGACCGTAAGGGCAGGTATATCTTCCGTTGTAGCTACAGGCAAATGTACTGAAGAGACTGTCTGCTTAAAGAATCGATTGGCATCCAAAACTTAAATTGTAAATTTTTCTTTTTTTTCATCGCCTACAAAATGTATGGGAAAAGTTTTTTGCGATTACTGACATTTCTGGTGCCCTTACCTTAATTGGTCCAAAAGAGAGAGTTAATCTCTATATATAAATATGTTAGATCAAATGGCATAAAAAAAAGTGTTTGGAGTAAATTAAAAATTTTCTTGCCTAAAAAAAGACAGACAAAAATAATGGACAGTCTCCCCAGAACATTTGCCTGTAGCTATAACGGAAGAGAGTACCTACCTGCCCTTACGGTCCAACAGTCCTATGTCATTAATCCATCCTGTATAATTTTATAGTTTTACCAAAGATAATGTAAATACTACGTGTTTTAACTAAACATAAAAATTGTAAATAAAATCAAGGAAGAATATGCAATATTTTTATTTTTAAACGCTGACGCAAAAAGAAGTAGTGTTATAAGTTTGACGTTGTTTGTTATCTGTGTTTTGTGTGTCTGTCTGTGGCATCTTAGCGCCCAAACGGATGAACCGATTTTGATTTAGTTTTATTTGTGTGATAGGTGTCTTTATCGAAACTGTTCTTAGCTTTGATTCATGAAAATCTGATGAGGTGTTTGGAGACTTATCAGCATTTTTCTAGTTGATGATGCTATGAAATCAACTTTCATAGGTCTGATCAATTCGAAATTCGGCATCCTCTTACTTCAACGATATTGTAAGAACATGGTAGCATTGACATAATGCTGTAACATCTGGAATATGCAGAATCTCCTCATCAACTTACAGCAGTGATGTCGAGTTTGGGTTCATTGGAATGGTCTCAATTAAATTAGATATAGATAGATTATACATAAATCAGTCGGGGTGGTTTTAATTTTGAATTTAATTATTATTTGCTTCCATTTTAAAGAAAGAAGCAGAAGTGTAAGTGTTTCTTATTTGCGACACTATCTAATGGTAAATTGTTAAACACAATCCAAAATTTCATCGTACCAATGTGACTCTAACCGCACCCCCGGATGGACGTGTGCTCTGCCAATTAAGCCACGGTTCGATCCATCGATACGACGAAATTAGTGGATTGCATTTTTTTTTACCCAATAGGGAATATGCATGAAGCATACATTTATTTTTAAATAAAATACTCTTAAATGTGTTAAAACATGCAAAAAAGCATGGTTAATTTTAATTTGCAAAACATATCATTACTTGTCAATTAGAAAGTGACGTCACAGGGTATCTCACAGTCTCCACAGATTAAATCTTTTTCATAGAAATACTATGCACTGCTGTACGAATACGTACTATTTCTAATAAAAAATTTAATCTGTGGAGACCGTGAGGTGCACTATGACGTCACAAAGGCGCGCGAAAATTTGGCAGCGTTTTACATACCTCATATTTTTTCAATGCTAAAAACTATTTTTTTTAGCTTAATTTGAACACTTTCAGTATTATTTCATTTTTTACTGTGTTTTAAAAATATTTAAAAAAATCATGCATATTCCCTATTATGCATTGGTGGCGATGTATGATCGGTGTACGATAAAATTTTGGATTGTGTTTAACAATTTACAAAAATATAAAGCGTGTAACACTACAAGAAACATAATATTGTATCTAATGGTGTAATAATACAGGTGTTTTATCAACGGATTCGATTCTTGGCTAGTAGTATTTATTTTTCAAAAATCCAATAATGCAGTTTTAGTTTTCATTCAGATTGGACCCGAGACAACTTTGAGTACTTTTCGCTATTCCAAATAGTTTCATAGATGTGGCGTTCCACGCTTACTTGAAAAATTTAACCTGTATATAATCTGAATCTCAGAAAAGGCTTCTACGATTTTCATGAAATTTAGTATGGTTTCCGGGGCGATAAATCGATCTAACTAGGTTTCATTTTTAGAAATCGTCGTTTTATCCGTGTTTTCTGGCAATGAAAAACTGCTACAATATCATTATAATACGAAGGTAATTTTTACTACCAAGGTTATACTCGTAATAGCTCTAAATAGAAATGGGGCGGTTCCGAAACCAGATGAGATTATAATTTTTTCCCCTATTTTTTTCCTTCTTTTGTGAGAAAAACTATTATTGAAATTTCCTAAAAACACGATTTACCAAAATAAAAACTGGCCAAGTGCAATTCGGACTCGCACCCGGAGGGTTCCGTAAAAGTATTCTATAACAATGATTTTTTGCAACTAAAAAATTAACTTTGTTTTTCATAGTGTTTGTATGAAAAACAAAGTTATCTTTGCGGTCGCTATATCTCTAAAACTACTGACTGCATCTCGTTCAAACCAGTTTTCGTTGTTAGTTTTTATTGAGATCTACAGCATATATATTTTTTTAGATTTTTAGTTAGAGGGGGGGGGGGGGCACACATTTTACCACTTTAGCGCGCCTATCTTTCAAATGATTGACTTAAAATGATTTTAGAAACCTCAATGACATTTTTAAAGACCTATCCATACACACGTATAAGTTTGAAGATTTTTTTTTGTTTCAGTTCCATTTATGCGATGCCCCCCTTAAACTTTTATATTTTTTATTTTTGTATAAAAATCGGAAAGCGGTTCACAGAATACATCTATCTATCAAGTTTCAATTCTGTAGTCCTAACAGTTTCGGAATAAAATATGTGCTAATAAAGTATGTGCTGTGACATACGGACGGACAGACAGACAGACATGACGAATCTATAAGGGTTCCGTTTTTTGCCATTCGGCTACGGAACCCTAAAAACCGAGCGTGTGACAGATGAGCCTGAACGGTGCAATGCCATAAATACATTTAAACTCGAGCCCAGTCGCAGGGCACCAATGGTACCATGCACTAGTTTACTATAACTATTATATCTTCAGTAAACCGATAGAAAAGTTTGCTATTAAACTCAGAGCCATATGTCTAATGCTTGCGGGATTTTGAACAGCGCTCAAAGTTTAATTTAGGACATGTTAGGATGAACTGGCGGCTCTCCGTTCCGTCGTAAAAACGTCTAATATCGGCTGGCAATACCTGCTGTGCTTGTAATTTACAGTGTACACTGTAAACACTATAACAGGGGAGCAGTGTCATTCTAGTGGCAACTCTGGCAGCCAAATTCAATATTGAGCGAAATAAGATTTATGACAGATGTCGTGTGCTTACGAAACAATTTTCGAGAATTTCGATCTTCACAGGATCGTATTTAATGTTATTTGAGGTACCTATAGAAAGTAAGCTGCAATATCTAACATAAGATTTTATCCATTAATTTATACCTATATCAAATAGCTATAGGTACATCGATGATATAATGCTTTTATTATCTCAAGTCACAAATATTATTTGACAATTCTGAATCTGAATAAGTGTGACTTACTATTTAGGTATTTTTAATCGACTTCAAAAAAAGGAGGAGGTTTTTCAATTCGACCGTATATATTTTTTTTTATGTTTGTTCGCGGATATCTTCGTCGTTTATGAACCGATTTTGATCATTATTTTTGTGTTGGAAAGGAGATATCCCAAGTGTGGTACTAATTTTAACGAGGTCTGATAAGTATCTCCAGAGATATGGAAATAAACACCTCAAAATTAGTAGCGCGGCATTGAAGTAGATTCTTTTTAGTTTTTTAAACGATCTTATAGAAAATCATAATATCACCACTACAATCTCAAAATTAACTGAACGCCTTATAGGTTGTCTAGGCAGGAAGGATTTAATTAAAAGGTGTTCATATGGAGTTCGTAAGCACCCTCAAAATAATCTTCATATAAGTACAACCTACCTATACGCAACTCCTAGCAGACGCAGACGGATTATATCCTAATATCTGGGAACACGTCAATGTTCAAATAAAACCTTTATTTGTCCCGTTCACATCGCCAAAATCTTCGCGTATTTACATAATGCCGCATAAAAACGTAATAACAGTCTGCTGGAGTGCTGGAGTGCAGTATGGGCGTTCACTCATTTACAGACTCGTTGGCGTAAAGGATATATTGATTGGCTTCTAAGCGAGAGGTAGGCATGGATGTTCTTTGATAGGCGGAAGGGCATATTATATAGACTTGATACAATAAAGTAGCTAACCACCATCAAGGAGAAAAAATTTGCCGCCATAACATTACGGTGTTACGGCAGCACACAGCCCTTGATACACAGCACATCATCGCTTACCACCAGCCGAAAAAGTGGTCAAACGCTTCCCTTAAAGATATTTAAAAAATCTGTGCTCTTTTTGAAAACAACTTTCGTAAGTAACGTAAGCAGTCTAGCGGGTGTTTTATAGGTGGAGTGACCATTTTCGGTCTTTGGATCTTTTCGATCAACTGCTTGCTTAACTTTTGACATAAAATAAAAACCAATATTATAAGTGCAAAAGTCAGTTTGTGCGGTTGTTTCCTCTTGATGGCTACGTGAATTGGTGGTTTTGTTAGTTTGGTGGTGGTGGTAGTTTGGCTGAAATTTTGCACAAGTTTATTTAGTAAGTACTAAGTTTAAGTGTTATTATTGTTATATACCGGCTGTAATTCACGTACCTTTAGTCGAATTTTCTCGACCTAGGTTTCGAGCGAGTCAGTCGCTCTTCCTCGGGAGTGAGGTCACGCGGTGAGATCGCGATGTTCACTGAACATCGCGAGCGGGCGCTTTTTTTTTACAATAAAATCATTTTTTCTTACACTATTTTTAATTCAAATTTATTAAAATTTATTTTCTATTTTTTAGTTGGATTTTCTATAAAAGCGTATTTTTTTAGTTTTTTTAAACTATTATTTATTTTTTGTTTTCATGCCTGGATGGCTTGGCATTTTTTAATTCATACTTTATTTATTTGGAATAGCGAGCATGTGTCGGAGGTGAGAGCCTCCGTGACATCACTTTAGGGTCCCAACGGAAGACCAGGGTTGGTCATGTCAGTCAGTCCTATTTTGCACCAAAACACACCTCCGGACACATATCTCCGGAGATAATTATCAGATTTCGTTATAATTTGACTAGGACCACACAGGAAGCATACTCTATCAAACTAAAAAGAATTTTCCAAATCGGTTAAGATTTGACGGAGTTCTGAGGTAACAAAAAAAACTTTAAAAAGACTGTCGAATTGCGAACCTCCTCCTTTTTGTGAAGTTGGTTGAAAATAAAAGATAAAGGGGAGTACCCATACATGGAACTGAAACTTAAAAAAAAATCATAAATCCTATTAATTCAAAAAAATTAAAAAGACGTTGAAAATCAAAGGGTTCCCATACATACATAGCGCACTCCAATCAAGATAGGCCTCTGAGTTATATGAGCGCTCATACAATTTAGAGGTCTAGCTTAATTGGTACCAACCAACGTGGGTACGGAAGTTTCGGTGGGCGAATCCAACTCGACTTGGCCGGTATTATAATGCCTTATTTTATGCCATAATTCAATAATATGATGGCAAATTTTATGCATTTGTTGGAGTGGTTGGTGTTTTGGAAAATTTTTTGCCAGTGTCGGGCAGATTCGCAAATAAATATAAAAAAAACTACATTAAAAATTATTACCAGGGAAAAAATACGCGAGCCCTCACAAAGCTCGGCTTTTAGCTAGTATACATGTAATTAATAATTGTGTTTGATGAAAAATAAATATATTTTCTTTCTTTCTTGCGTGCTTTGCGAATAGTTTAGTTCAAATCCGTGTCAACAACCCTTACTGCGTCTATTAAACTGTGCTGTAATCTAGTGGCAGTAAGGCTCCTTATATTGTCTGACATGACGTACTGTGGGGAAGCTATTTCCTGATATTAAACTGATGAAATTCTTCAGCCAACACTGGCAGCACTGTACGAGAGTCTTAGAGAAAGGTCTTGGTTCCACATTAACTAACTTTAGCTATAAAGTGTCACTGGGTAATCGACTAAGGTGAAAATTTAGAGGCCCCGCTTTCGCTTACTACACTCTACAGATTAGATTGATTCTCTTTCTGATTTATTTTAACCATTTTTAGGTTTCCGTACCTCAAAAGGAACCGTAATAGGATCACTTTGTTGCCCGTCTGTCTTTTTTTATATCTTATAGGCTAGCGTTTGACCACTATCTCACCTGTTGGTAAGTGATGATGCGGTCGAAGATGGTAAGCAAGCACGCTAAGCCTAGAATGTGAACTAGCTCTCAAGGATAGCTGCCGGAACGCTACAGATATATATACGGAACACATTAGATATTTTTGGCGACAGATTTTCTAACTTGAGGGTGGTAGCTGGCCAGGCGGACACTAGATAGTGTCCTACCACCATGCAGGGGTTGTTGGTTTCTTAACGATGTTTTTCCTTCACCGGAGGGCCACTTTGATAAGCGCACATACATTTTTCGATAGAAAAATCCATTGGTGCACGGCGGGGTTTGAACTTGGTACCTCTGGCATCAAAACCGACCGTTCTCCCGATTACGCCACCGGGCCCTCGTCTGTCAAGATCCTTTTTTTCAGGAATGCGTAGAGGTATCACGTTGAAATGTATATCAATTGCTGGGATCTACGATCTCTTTTGGCTGTGAAGAAATCAAACTTGTAAGTCAACGCGATCAAAAGATATGGCCGTTTATGTCGCATATTTTGCGATTTCACAAGTGAATCAAAACCTATAGGGTAAGGGAATCAAATCTACCGGGGATAAATATATCTAAACGGGGTACCTACTTCGCGTTGCCCTAGAATCATGAAATTTGGCAAAAAGCAAGGTCTTAAAGCACTTATAAAGGGAAAAATCTGAAAACCGTGAATACAAAAAAAAGTTAATTTACTTATTATTTGTGGTCGGTGCAATAGGTAGGTACATTTTCTTTGGATCTAACAGCAAAGTTAAGTTTGTCCTTTAACCTATTGTAACAAATTTGCAAAATAGCCTCGGTGCACTGTCAGGTTTTTAAATTTTCGGTTTGGTTATTTTGTTAGGGTATAGCTGTAGAGTGGTCCGGTAGACATTTTATCAAGACTATAACAATCTACGGAGATATGAGCAGTCACTGAGTATCAGACACATCAGCCCACGTCTAGGAAAATACTAACTGCCTTCTTTATCTCAGTATCTTTAGCTCAGTATTTGAAGTTGGTGCTTTGTTAGGTTTGTCAAACGATTTCTTTCAACTACAAATAGTTCCCTTCTCTTAAAACATCCTCAATACGACCTTGCTTATCACTCCTCGGTCGAAATAGTGAGTGTGTAGCTATTGGTGTATATGCGATAAGTCCACCATTTCACTATATTAACAATATATCACAATTTATGTGCGCTTTTCACAGTGGCCCTCCGGTGAAGGAAAAACATCGTTAAGAAACCAACAACCCCCGCATAGTGGTAGGACACTATCTAGTATCCGCCTGGCCAGCTACCACCCTCAAGTAAGAAAATCTGTCGCCAAACATCTAATGTATTCCGGCAGCTATCCTTGAGAGCCAGTTCCCATTCTAGGCCTAGCATGCTTACCATCTTAGACCGCGTCATCACTTACCAACAGGTGAGATAGTGGTCATTCAAACGCTAGCCTATAAGATGTTTAAAAAAAAACTTTATCAAGAATATTTTTTTCTGTTACCAACGTTACCTCGGCTAAACGTCTGCACCCGTCGATGTTAGATCTGGAACAATGAATACATTGTAAATAAATTAGTAACAATGTAGTAAAAGATCATAAGTTGAAGTACCTAGGTTTGGTAATTTAAATGGGTAAGTTTTTTTTTTAAGTTAGACGGGTTTATTGAAAAGAAAGACATTAATACTCAATTAAATTGTATCTGAATTAATCAATTTATTTCGTGAATAAATATTATGATTAATGATGTAGATACCATTTGGGCACGGAACTTGTACTATTATTTATTCTGTGACGGAACCCTAAAAACTGGCGTCATCATCGTGTAAATAATTACCTACATATTATCATAAACAAGAAAGAAATTTTAATATAATTGTTATAATTTTTATCTAGAATCAATGTAATTTGAACTCAGTACCTTTATGATAGAACACCTAGTACCTAGGTAGTTACAAAAAGTACATCGTTTTTCCTTGTAGTTAACCTTATATAGTTTAATGAGAAAATATAGAAGTCACGCATTCGTGTAGAACCAGTGCACAAGATAGTGGTCGATTACAACAAAAATAAAAAACAAATAAGTATCCTAAAAAATGGTCCAAGTGACAGTCAGGGAAGGCATTTTGGATGGGGAAGTGGTCCAAAATGAGTTTGGTGGACAGTTTTATAGCTTCAAAGGAATTCCTTATGCTGAGCCGCCTGTCGGAAACCACAGATTTCAGGTAAGACGATCATGACATTGAATTAGCAGTTACCGTGTGGAAGGTCGCCCAGAGATTTTTGTGGTGATATAGAATCCCAATTAAACAATAACTTAAATCAGTTTTAAAATAATGGAGTTATGGATGTAACGAGATAGATAGACAAATCTTTATTTACACATCAAAAGAACTGTTCATAGAGACCACTCCAATGAGCCCAAACACAACATATCTATTGTAAGTTGGTGAGAAGTACAGTAGGTATTTTATACACCTAACCAACTACAGCTAGACATACACTTTAACGAATTAATCGAAATGGTAACAGTTTAGATGAACGTATGGTGACAGCAACTACAGAAACCTATTTTGAGTAGACTAACGCGCACTTAGCAGATTTATTTATAATTTTTCACTCGGTAGCATTAAAACCGTAACTGTGCCATGCTTGTTTCAGGCACCAGTTCCCAAAAAACCTTGGACAGGTGTACGTGATGCCAAGAAGTTTGGTTCGCAATGTTACCAGGTCGATTTAATGGTATCTCCAGAACCAATTGGAAGCGAAGATTGTCTGTTCCTCAACGTGTACACTCCAGATGTGAACCCTGGGCAGAAACTACCTGTCATGTTTTGGATACACGGAGGAGGCTTCAGGTAATATGTAAATAACTGAAACTATTGAATTTTAACTATTTACAAACTTGCAATATTACGATAATTTGTTCCAGGGTCGGCAGCGGCAATGATGATTTATACGGACCAGAGTTTCTCGTTAGACGAGAAGTCATTATTGTATCGGTCAATTATAGAACTGAAGCTTTAGGCTTTCTGTCCTTGGATTCGGAGGAGATCCCGGGCAATGCTGGCATGAAGGACCAAGTAGCTGCACTCTGATGGGTCAAAGCGAACATAAATAACTTTGGCGGAGATCCAGAAAACATCACAATCTTTGGCGAGAGCGCTGGAGGAGCCAGTGTTAGCTATCACCTTGTCTCCGAGATGACAAAAGGTCTCTTTAAGAGAGCTATTGTTCAAAGCGGTGCTCTCACCTGTTTTTGGGCACAAACTTATGAACCTCGTGATCGAGCGTTAAAACTGGCGAAGCAACTCGGTTGCACCTCCGAAGATGACAGGGTATTAGCAGAATTCTTTAGGAACGTCCCTGTGGACAAACTCATTACACTAGATCTGCCTGTAACGCAATCTACAAAGCTCTACGAACTCAGCTTTGCCATTACTGACGAAAAGAAATTCGAGGACAACGAGAGGTTTTTCTACGGAGAACAATCTGAAGTTCTCAGAAATGGTATCCACGAAGGTGTGGATGTATTGACCGGGTACACCAAAGACGAGGGCCTCATAACTTTCGTCTTAGGGTCCTCTGTGGATCAAATGACGTCACAAGCTAACGCATTCAAAGAATTCTTTGTTCCAAAGCAAATTCAATTGAACTGTTCTTTCAAAGACCAAATGGAGGTCGGGAGAAGGATGAAAGAGTTCTACATCAAGAAGGATGTGATCAGCAAAAAACATTTTGATCAATTGCTGAGATTCTTGAACTGGGATATGATAATTCACGGCGGATTACTTTTCGCCAAAATGGTTTCCAAACAATGTAATGCATATTTGTACAAGTTTACTTGTCAATCTGAGAGAAATATGTATGCTTATCTAATCGGCCTGAGGGAAATGTTGGGAAACAAGTCTGTGGTGTGCCACGGCGATGACATGTTATATCTGTTCCCTTTGAAATTGGATGACTTTAAGGTTGACCAGAATTCAGAGACTTTCTCTTACATAAACAGAATGACGACACTCTGGACTAACTTTGCTAAATACGGGTAAGTCAATGTAAAAATGTATTAGGATTTTGTTTCATCTTATTTTTTTTTTGTTTAGAGCTATTTTGCAATGTTTCATAGTTTCTGCTGGAAATAATTTAGTTGGAGTTAAAAATTAATCATTACTGTTTATTTAGATTTGAACATTTTAGCAAAATATTTTTTTATGTTCTATCGTTACTTTCAAGGACAATTTGTAGCCTAGTGCTTAACTACCTCTAATAATACTCAGTATTGTCAGTAATTGTTCTGAAGCATCTCATTCGATTTTGATATAATCACATACGTGGGATTATTCTGCAGATACAACAAAAAATCGAGTACCTTCGTGAACTTCACAGACCTAGGATTTAATTACGTTAAGTGCCCCGGAGACGGTCATTCGCAATTGTCATTCGCAACTACGAGGTAAAAAGTGAATGATGGAAATATTGATTGAAGCTCATTGACAATTTCGAATGACCGTCTCTGGGGCACTTTAAGTGAAATCCTAGGTTTGTGGTTAACTCACACAAAACATTTGAAATTCAAACGCATTGAATCCGGTGAAATTGAATTTGTGTTTTTACTGTATTTTTCTTTCAGAAACCCAACTCCTGATGACAGCCTGGGCGTGAGCTGGGCTCCCTACAATGAAGAACAGAAGGCGTATCTGGATATTGGCAACCAGCTTGTGATGAGAACTAGCCCTGACGGTGAAGACGATGTCTTCTGGGAGTCCATCTTCAAACAATACTTGCCCAGTTACGCTGCTTAAACGTACTTTCTAAAACTTCCATTCCATTTTTTATGCAAAAATCGGTAGCGTAAGCGCTTGACCACAATCTCTCCTGATGTTAAGTGATGATGTGGTCGATGATGTAGCACGCTTCCGCAAAAGATAACTATTTACTCGTGACTTGAAGACCCCTGAGTTGTATCTAATTGGAAACACAAACTAAGAGCTTTTGTCCACAGCAACGGCACCGGGACGTCAACGAGAACGAGATGACGGCGCCGAAGTAGCGATACATATGTATAGTGTGGCAGCTTGTCCACAGCATGACCGGAATATTTCTATGGAAATGCATCTGCCACGCATGACAGCTAGAAGAAACAGAACCAACGGGATCGGTGGCGATGGACAAACAATCGCCGGCGCGTCGTTTTAAATCCGCCCGGAAAAATCTTGTTCTCGTTGACGGTGCCATTGCTGTAGTCAAACGCTCTCAGGCAAGTAATTCCATTCCTTGGCGGTACGTATGATGAAAGAGGAAGATAGAAGAAAAAGAGGAAGAAGAGGTATATCTGCCATAAAGCAGTGGCGCCTCGTCTTAGTAGCCCGTAGAGTGAGGAGGGCGGAATAAAGTTATGCAGTTCCGTCGCACACTCTCCGAAATGAATCCGATAAAAAACCAATAAACAAGCGTCTCTGCGTAGTACTTCACTTTCTTGTAAAATATTCTTCATTTTACAAATTATTATAGAACTAGAAGTGCCCCGCGGCTTCGCCCGCGTTAAAAACTCCTTTTAATTGCTTAAAACTGTTCTTTTGTAAAAACGATTCTATCATTAAAGACATCAAATAAGAATTAGCCAACTCGGTTCACCCGTTTTCATGTTATCGCGTGACTAAGGCAAATCGAGATTCATATTTATAAAACCCGAAAAACCCAAATTTTCAGACTTTGTCACCTACCCCATTTCGAAAAATCCTACAACACTTACTTTACTTACTTATTTACAGAAGAACTTATGTGTAAAGTTTCGAATAAAACAGACTATCTCATCTTGTTTCGCCATACAAACTTTGAATCCCCGGTCCGTATCCAAGAGGATTTTTTAGAAAATCCTTTCTGCGCGATACCTACGTCATAATAACTATCTGAATTCTATATTTCAGTGCAATCCGAAACAATATTAATATTCAGACTTTTTTACCCCTATGTTCACCCTCTTAGGGTGCGATTTCTAAATAGCCTGAAACACTTATTTACTTATTTGATTACTTAAGTACTTGTGTGAAGTTTCGAATAGAAAATACTATCTAATCTTGTTTCTCCATACAAACTTTGAAGCCCCGTTTCATCCCCTTCATGGGTGAATTTTGGAAAATCCTTTCTCAGAGGTAACTAACGTCGTAATAACTATCTGTATGCCAAACTTCAGCGCAATCCGAAACAATATTGATTTTCACACTTTGTTACCCCATTTCACCCTCTTAGGGGTGGAATTTAAAAAAAACCTGAAACACGTATTTACTTATTTTTTTACTGAAGCACTTGTGTGAAGTTTCGGGTAGAAAAGACTATCTAATCTTGTTTCTCCATACAAACTTTGAACCCCCATTTCATCCCCTCAAGGGGTGAATTTTAGAAAATCCTTTCTTAGCACACCCTTACGTACTAAGACAAATATACCCTCCAAATTTCTCTTCTTTCCAAAGTTTCTAGGACCAGTAGTTTAGGCTGTGCGTTGTCTGTCAGTCAGTCAGTCAGTATGTTAGGACAAAGATTCTTATAGTATTAGATTTAACAAATTGTAAGCATTATTATTTTGGTAGCAAAACTATAAGTCATAGATAGTTGAAGCGACGATAGCTAGACAGATATTGATACTCTTTATTGTCATTTAATAACTATCAAACAATTTCTAATAAAAAATAGGTTTTGTATTCCATCTGCATGTATTTTTTTACGTCCAAGATTTCCTATCTGCTGATCCGATATGGATAGAGTTTTCTTTCTCATGCATTTTTATTCAGTTTATATATCTGACGAGTATCTCTAGAAATATGGTGGTAGAATAGGAAGTATTACATCGATTTTCCGCTACCAAAAAAGTAGCTTACCACCATCAAGGAGAAGATCTGCCGTCATAACCATACGGAGTTCCGGCAGCACACAGTCCTTGAGTGTTAGAGTATTCTAGGCTTAGCGTGTTGACCATCTTCAACTATATCATCGCTTACCACCAGGTGAGATAGTGGTCAAACGCCAGCCTATAAGAAATAAAAATAATTAAATATGGAGATAAACATCTCAAATGTCTCGTGCGGCATGTGGAGTAATTTTTTTAAACGTTATATTTTTTTATTAAAGAATCAGGTGGTTGCCGTAAAGAAATAATTTCCGGTAAGCTTTATGGTTCCTGGACCATCATAGTAAACAGCCGGTGTTAGTCCACAGCTGGACGTAGGCCTCTCCCAAGATGCGCCACTGAGCCCGATCTTCGGCTCTTCTGTTCCAGTCACTGCCTACCGCTTTGCTTATATCGAATAAATTGGCCAAGCGTGAGTCAGACTCGTACACGAAGAGTTCCGATTGAACAAAAGTTTGCCGGAAAAATAAGATTGTTCTATGGAGACCGCCTTAAATTTTTAATTTAATTTAGTTTTTATTATTTAATGTTATAGCAACCACTGTAATACACACTATGAGCAAATTTCAAGTCTCTACCTATCTATTATTACTATTTTTTATTTAATATAAAAAAATATTATTAGACGATTATTATCTATTATAGACAACATTCAGTAACTAATAAACACATTGACAAATGTCCAGTACCGCTTACACTCAATCCTTCATCACCACTTAAAACACATATACGTATAATACAATTTATAATTACACAACACACACACGCACTCACGCGCATATACACACACACCCACACACACACACACAAACGCCCACACACACACACACACACACACACACACACACACACACACACAAACACACACACACACACACACATCTAAGCATAATTAGTTTAATAAGCAAGTTTTTACTCATTTTTGTTCTAAATCTTGGGAAGACAGTGCTTTTTGCAACACAGTTATAAATAAACAAAAGCAAAAAGCAGGGTTTCACACTATATTGTAAAATATTTATTTGTTCGCAATAAAGCAATTTTGTATTTGTATTGTATTCGCAAAGCGGTGGGCAGCGACTGGAAACAAAGTTCCGTAGATCGGGCTCAGTGGCGTGACTTGGGAGAGGCCTATGTCCAGCTGTGGACTGATACCGGCTGATTATGATGATGATGACCTATCTATAACGGTTTGTAAGATTGAGCATAAAACGCCTGAAAAATTACGTTTCTACTTTCTTGTATGCGGACCCACTTTTATTTTTAACTTCATCATGTTTTTAGTATTTGTTGTTATAGCGACCATATTTTGTAAAGATTTTAAGTATCTATCTATTCTTATCCGACTTAAAAAAAGGAGGAGGTTTCTCAATTTGACCGTATACTTTTTTTTATGTTTGTTCGCAACTTCGTCACTTATAAAAAGATTTTGATGATTCTTTTTAGTTGGAAAGGATATCCCAAGGGTGGTACCATATTGGTGGTATTTTCATCGAGATCTGATAAGTATCTCCAGAGATATGGAGATGGAGATAAACACCTCAGATTTGGTACTGAAAATCAATAGCGCGGCATTTGAAGTCGGTTCATTTAATTTTTTAAACGATCTTATGGTTCATAATTTCAAGCAAAAAACGCCGAAAAAACACGTTTCTTGTATTGAGATCCCCTTTAATATTTTATTTCATTTAGGACGGAAGGATAGTAAGTATCAGTAATAGGGTTTCTTTGGCACTCTTTGGGTACGGAACCCTAAAATCTGGCATCATTATCGTCGAACTTACCTACTTATCACTAACAACAACAAAAATTGTAATACACGTATTGTAGGCGTTATCTACAGTGAACGCAAATTAGTTATCTAGAATAATATAATTTGAACTCAGTGCCGTTGTGATAAAATTGTACCTACATTGTTACATCGTTTTTGCTTGTGTTATATAATATAGTTAGTAGATGACAAGCGTCAGTGTAGAACCGGCGTACAAGATAGTGGTCGTTTAGAACAAAAACAAAATCAAACAACTTAAAAAATGGTCCAAGTGACAGTCAGAGAAGGTATTTTGGAAGGGGAAGTGGTCCAAAATGAGTTTGGTGGACAGTTTTATAGCTTCAAAGGAATCCCTTATGCTGAGCCGCCTGTCGGAAACCTCAGATTTCGGGTAAGACGATCATGACATTGAATTAGGAGTTATACCATGAGAAAGGCCGCCCAGAGATTTTGTGGCGATATAATTATTGTAACAAAAAATAACAGAGTTAGAATATAGACTGTAGGTAAATATGATCATAAACAAGTGAATTATTTTAGGAACAATAATAATATTAAAAATCTAAAACAACCGACTTCCATGCCCCGCGTCAATTTCAAGTCAATTTAGTAGCAAGTTTGAGACGTTTATCGTCATATCTCTGGAGATACTTATCAGATCTCGATGGAATTAAAATGCGATCTTCTTTGAAACTAACCCTACCGATTAAAAAAAGAATCATTCAAATCGGTTCACAATTGACGAAGTAATGGCGTAACATACTCATAAAAAAAAAAGAAAAAAAAAACTTACAGACGAATTGAGAACCTCCTCTTTTTTGGTAGTCGGTTGAAAACCCCGACTGCGTGATAAAAAATTAAGTGATTAAACTTTTCCAAACTGCAATAAAACATATAAGTTATATTTATATGTGTGATAACGAATATAATAAATAAAATATAATACACCGTTAAAAATCTTTATTTTGATACCACAGTCCATGTATTTTGAAAATATATATTTTTTGTTTTGCTAATCCCAATTTGCAAGTTTGCGATACAAAAGACTTCTACGCGTGACTCGTTTTTAGGGTTCCGTACCCAAAGGGTAAAACGGGACCCTATTACTAAGACTCCGCTGTCCGTCTGTCTGTCTGTCCGTCTGTCACCAGGCTGTATCTCATGAACCGTGATAGTTAGACAGTTGAAATTTTCACAGATGATGTAATTCTGTTAACAACAAATAATAAAAACAGAATAAAGTAAAAAATAATAGAGGGTCCCCATACAAGAAACGTGTTTTTTTCAGCATTTCACGCCATCTATGAACGCTTAGTTAGGTAAACGTTTGAGGGCCCGGTGGCGTAATCGGGAGAACGGTCGGCTTTGATGCCGTCGTACCGAGTTCAAACCGCCGTGCACCAATGGATTTTTCTATCGAAAAATTTATGTGCGCTTTTCACAGTGGCCCTCCGGTGAAGAAAAACATCGTTAAGAAACCGACAACCTAGTGTCCGCCTGGCCAGCTACCACCCTCAAGTCAGAAAATCTATCACCAAAATATCTAATGTGTTCCGGAAGCCATCCTTGAGAGCCAGTTCCCATTCTAGGCCCAGCGTACTTACCATCTTCGACCGCATCATCACTTACCAACAGGTGAGATAGTGGTCAAACGCTAGACTATAAAGTATAAAAAAAAACGTCCCTTATATGGCGTTATATTGAAATGTCGATCCCGAACACCTTTGTTAGACGTTAGATGGCGTTATAAGTAATAAAATGTTTATTAATTATTATTTTTTGCTGGCGAAAAATGATAGTGGTATTTTTGCTCGATCTTATAAAATACTGTAGTGTGGTACGGAACCCTACTTGTGCAAGTCCGACTTGCACTTGGCCAGTTTATTATATTCGAATAGTCGAACCGCAATGTTCACTGCAGATATTTTGACAAATTCAATTTAATCCGTATGCTTTAACAATAAGGTTGTAATTGCTTTGTAGAAGAAAACGGCCCAATTGAGAGACACCAGGGTGGGAGTGTGTCCTTGTCTAACAACCTGATAGTCCTATATATGTTCTATACTATATGTATGGTATATATATAAGTTGTCCATACAAAATAAAGGGACAAACTCCGTTCAAGGTCGTTCTCATAGGGGCCAGAGTACCTACGCGATCGAGCTTAATATGTAGCAGGTCTGTGACCCAGTGTCACTCTCACGACTCAGACGAATCTATTCACACCACTCACATTAAAATACGAGTTTAGGCCCTAGGGCGTGCCAAAGAAATATACATACACTAGCAGTGCCCCGCGGCTACGGCCGCGTTAATAACTTCATTCATTTCTTTAATTTTTTTTCGTAAAAGCACATGAAAAACTGAATTAGACGTAGACCATATCGGTCTACCCGTTTTCAAGTTATGGCGTGCCCAAGGGACATAGCGACTCATTTATATAAAACCCAAAAAATCATATTGATTTTCAAACTTTGTTTTGTTTGTTTGTACCCCATTTCACTCTCTTAAAGGTAGAATTTCGAAAAAGCCTGAATCACATATTTACTTACTTATTTATAGAAGTACTTGTGAGAAGTTTCCAATAAAATAGACTATCTTATTTTGTTTCTATATAAAAACTTTGAACTCCCGTTTCATCCCTTTAAGGAGTGAATTTTGGAAAATCCTTTCTTAGCGGAAACCTGCGTCATAACTCATAACAACTATCTGCATGCCAAATTTCGCCAAATGCGTTAAGTGGTTTGTGCGTTGATAGATCAGTCAGTTAGTCAGTCAGTCGGTAACGTTTTCCATTTATATATACAGATTTCATTATTTACGTTAAACTGTATTTCCCTACATATTGAATGGAACCAGGAAATACATGTTTTCTATACTTACAAATTTCATTTTGCACACGAATGTTGAGTGGATCAAACCAAGTATGTAATAAAATTTACCATCTAAACTTTATCACCCTGTTTAACCATTTTAGGGGATGATTTTTGAAAATTAAAGAACCTTATTATGTTTTATTTCAGGACCTATACTATCTACATTTCCAATATCATCAAAATCGTTTTCGTAGTTATGCAGATACGTGGAAACAAACATTAATGTTAATTTTCTATGATTTCTCCAGATAAAATTACATATTCACTCCCCCTAGGGGTAAATTTGTTACATACATGTTTCATTATTGGTTTTAAGTTTTATTTGTACCTAGTTTTGAGTGAACCAGACCAAGGAATAACGTTTTTATAGAAACTTTATCAACCTATGTTACCCTTTCAGGGGTTGAATTTTGAAAATCAAATTACCCTATATGTTATTATAAAACTTACACTATCTACGTGTCAAATTTCATTGAAATCGGTTAATTAGTTATGCAGATATGTCAAAACAAACATGACTGGATTTTATATGATTTTTCCATACAAAATTCATTTTACAGACCCCCTAGGGGTAGATTTGGAAAATAAAAAAATACGTGCTATTTATTTTATAGATTATATGTACCGAGTTTTGAGTGTATCGGACCAAGGAATATGTGGGAACAAACATTACTGAATTTTCTATGACTTTTCCAAACAAAATTTGAAACAATTTTACACCGCCCTTAGCCTTACCGCCCTTAGGGGTAGATTTGAAAAAATTAAAAACACGTGTCTCATTATTTGTTTTAAGGTTTGTTTGTGCCGAGTTTTGAGTGTATCGGACAAAGGAATGCGTGAAAACAAATATTACTGAATTTTTTATAATTTTTACAAAGAAAAATCATTTTTCAAAGGGGTAGTTTTGAAAAAATTGGCCAAGTGCAAGTCGGACTCGCACTCGTAGGGTTCCGTAACACAGTAAAGTATTCCATAACTATGATTTTTCGCATCTACAAAATTAACTTTGTTTTTCATAGAGTTCGTATGAAAAACAAAGTTATATTTGCGGTCGCTATATCTCAAAAACTGCTGACTGTATCTCGTTCAAACCAATTTTCGTTGAAAGTTTTTATTGAGATCTACAGAGTATATTTTTTCTAGATTTTTCACTCCCTTACTTTAAAAGTTAGAGGAGGGGTGGGGGGGGGGGGACACACATTTTCCACTTTAGACGCGCCTATCTTTCAAATGATTGACTTTGAGAAAAAATGATTTTAGGAACCTCAATGTCATTTTTAAAGACCTATCCATAGACACTCCACACGTATAGGATTGTAATTTTTTTTTGTTTCAGCTCCATGTATGGGATGCCCCCCCCCCTTAAACATTTATATTTTTTATTTTTGTATAAAAATCGGAAAGCGGTTCACAGAACACATCTACCTACCTAGTTTCAATTCTGTAGTCCTAATAGTTTCGGAATAAAATGGCTGTGACATACGGACGGACAGACAGACAGACAGACAGACAGATATGACGAATCTATAAGGGTTCCGTTTTTTGCCATTCGGCTACGGAACCCTAAAAATGAAATACACGTGTATCATTACTTGTTGGATAGATTATTATTATGTACCGAGTTTTAAGTGAATCGGGCCAAGGAATACGTGAAAACAAACATTACTGAATTTTCTATCTATTCCAAACAAAATCATTTTACACCCCCTTTAGGGGTAGTTTTACGAAAAAATGAAATACACGTGTCTCATTATTTGTTGAATAGATTATATGTACCGAATTTTGAGTGAATCGGGCCAAGGAATACGTGGAAACAAACATTACTGAATTTTCTATGACTTTTTCAAACAAAATCATTTTACACCCCCATTAGGGGTAGATTTGAAAAAACAAAAAACACATGTCTCATTATTTGTTTTAAGGTTTGTTTGTACCGAGTTTTGAGTGAATCGGACAAAGGAATATGTGAGAACAAATATTACTGATTTTTTTATAATTTTTACAAAGAAAATTCATTTTTCAAGCCTCCTAGGGGTGGTTTTGAAAAAATGAAAAACACGTGTCTCATTATTTGTTTTAAGGTTTATTTGTATCGAGTAAATCGGCCCAAGGAATAAAATTTTCTATAAAAACTTTATCACCCTATTTAATAGGGGATGATTTTCAAAAATAATATTAGCCTATGTCTTTCCAGACCATGTGTTTCCAGACCAACCCTTTCCCGGCCTCCTTCCTTCTGTCAGCTAAATGATTGTTTTTGCATGTAAAATATTATAAAACAAAATCACCCGCCGCGTCTGTCTTTTTTATTAGCTTCACCTGTATGTTTGTATGTCTGTAACCGACTTCTTTGGGCGCGATTTTGACCCACTTTAAACGGCAAGATTTTGTTCAAACTTTGTAGATATATCGAGGATTGATGACAATACATTAATATGATAAAAAATTATTCCATTTTTCAACTAAAAAGTAGAAAATAAATAATAGTTTAAGAAAACACGCTTTTTATAGAAAACCGAACTAAAAAATAGAAAATAAATTTTAATAAATTTAAATTAAGAATAGTGTTTCAATTATATACATTAATAATAGTGTGAATAAAAAAAAAATATTTTTAAAAAAGCGTGGGGTGCTTTTAAGATACTATCAAAATGATAATCACTCTACTCATATCTGTCAATAAAATATTTATAACTATTGACACCATGCACCTCACGCTTTTTTTAATTTTTTTTTTATTCACACTATTATTAATTTATATTTATTGATATTTTTAACACTATTCTTAATTTAAATTTATTAAAATTTATTTTATATTTTTTAGTTTGGTTTTCTATAAAAAGCGTGTTTTTTAGTTTTTTTTAACTATTATTTATTTAAATATATTTTTACAAGCATTATCTCTACTTCACGGCGATTTTGTCCGTCACAAATCTTGCGATTGATTTTAAAGCGACTTCCAGGGGTTCGATTGAGCTGAAATTTTGCATACATGTGTAAATCGCGTGACAATGCAATATTATCATGACATGGTGCTGATCTGATGATGGAGCTGAAAGGTGGCCAAAGGAACTCCTAAACTACACATGTTATACTTATCGTGTTTGGGCTCGTTGGATTTGTCTTGACTTACTCTGGTCCGAGGTTATGTTAAAGCTTGTGTTTAAAAAGGTTTTTTTAAATATTGTAATTGTTGTAATTGTTTATTTGCAACTTAGCACATTAAAAACAGAGTTTCAAAGGCTTATATTCTAAAACAAAGCTTATGAGCTCTGAATCTCACACTAGAGAAAACTCTGTGTTGTAAGATTCAGTCTCTTCCTGTCGTGATTCATTGAGATGTTACTTGTTAATAATATGGAGCGGCAAACAGACTAGCGGCGCACTTGATGGTAAGTGGTCACCGCCGCATATTGACATCGGCAAAACCACAGGTATTTCCGGTGTGTTGCCTACCGTTATGAGAGAGCACGCTCATTACTCTCCGTTTAAAGCTACCCAGATTAAATGTTTCTGGGAAGGTTTCAGATGGGAGCTCATTCCACATCTTACAGGTACGTGGGAAGAACAATCGTGTGAAACGAGTCTGTATGTCTATTCGCAATAAACTCAAAAACTACTAAACGGATTTTCATGTGATTTTCACCAAAACACGAGGAATTATGTGTCACGATTAGGATAGTTTATGTGTGTAATTCGTTAAAGTTTTGTGTAAATTAGTTGAAATATGACGATGATTGTTGTAGACGTGTTAATTTATACTCGATACAACAAACTGATGCAAAAATGCAGGCTACATAAAATATGCTCTACCCATGCGAAGCCGGGGCGGGTCGCTAGTGGATGTATAAAAAAACTCAAGACCAGTCAGCATACTTATTTATCAAAGTAAAAGGAGACCTATCACAGCCAGGCTTACAGTATAACCAATTAGTCAACCACATAACAGTTTAATCTCTCTTGCAGAACATTTGTGAAATCCAGCCAATATACAACCATAATTATCTTAAAAATTATATCACTCAGTAACATGAAAACTGAAACTGTACTCCGTTTGTTTCAGGCACCAGTTTCTAAAAAACCTTGGACAGGTGTACGTGATGCCAAGAAGTTTGGGTCGCAATGTTACCAGGTCGATTTAATGGTATCTCCAGAACCATTTGGTAGCGAAGACTGTCTGTTCCTCAACGTGTACTCTCCAGATGTGAACCCTGCTAAGAAACTACCCGTCATGTTCTGGATACACGGAGGAGGCTTCAAGTAATATTCTAAATAACTTGAACTATTGGATTTGAACTGTTTAGAAAATTGAATTTACGATAATTTATTTCAGGTATGGCAGCGGCAATGATGATTTATACGGACCAGAGTTTCTCGTGAAACGAGAAGTCATTATTGTAACGATAAATTATAGAACTGAAGCTTTAGGCTTTCTGTCCTTGGATTCGGAGGAGATCCCGGGCAATGCTGGCATGAAGGACCAAGTAGCTGCACTCCGATGGGTCAAAGGAAACATAAATAACTTTGGCGGAGATCCAGAAAATATCACTATCTTTGGCGAGAGCGCTGGAGGAGCCAGTGTCAGCTATCACCTTGTCTCCCCAATGACCAAAGGTCTCTTTAAGAGAGCTATTGTTCAAAGCGGTGCTCTTACCTGTTTTTGGGCTCAAACTTATGAACCTCGTGAGCGAGCTTTAAAACTTGCGAAGCAACTCGGTTGCACCTCCGAAGATGACAAAGAATTAGCGGAATTCTTTCGGAATATACCTGTGGAAAAACTTGTCAAACTAGATCTGCCTGTAACGCAATCTACAAAGCTTTACGAACTCAGCTTTGCCATTACTGATGAAAAGAAATTCGGGGATAACGAGAGGTTCTTCTACGGAGAACAATCTGAAGTTCTCAGAAATGGTATCCACGAAGGTGTGGATGTGTTGACCGGGTACACCAAAGACGAGGGCCTCATAACTTTCGCGTTAGGGTTCTCTGTGGATCAAATGACGTCACAAGCTAACGCTTTCAAAGAATTCTTTGTTCCAAAGCAAATTCAATTGAACTGTTCCTTCAAAGACCAAATGGAGGTCGGGAGAAGGATTAAAGAGTTTTACTTCAAGAAGGATGTGATCAGCAAAACGCATTTTGATCAACTGCTGAGATTCTTGAACTGGGATATGTTTATTTACGGCGGATTACTTCTTGCCAAAATAGTTTCTAAACAATCTAATGTATATTTGTACAAGTTTACTTGTCAGTCTGAGAGAAATATATTGGCTTATCTATTTGGGATGGGGGAAATGTTGGAAAACAAGCCTGTAGTGTGCCACGGTGATGATATGTTCTATCTGTTTCCTTTTAAATTGGCGAACTTGAATGTTGACCAGAATTCAGAGACTTACTCTTACATTAACAGAATGACGACACTCTGGACCAACTTTGCCAAATTCGGGTAAGTCAAGATAAAAATGGATCAGGTTTTTTTTTGGGTTGTGCTATTTTGCAATGTTTCATGGTTTCTGATGGAAATATTTATTTGTGTAATGTGTTGTTTTTATTACATGCGTATTTGGATTAAAACATTTTGGCAGAATATTTAGAATTCAGAATAGTGATTCCGGAAGATGAGTCGCTATGCTGAAAGTAATGTTGAATGCATATAATTACATAATTTAATTATTTAATTATATTAATATAATTTAATTCATTCTCATATTAATTACCAACTTTCGTTGAAGTAACGTTGATTACTTCGAATAATACTTGTATTGTCAGATATTGTTCATCAGATATCAGATGTTGTTTATTGTTGAAGTATCTCATTGGATCTTGATATAATGTACAAAATACAGCTCACATTAGAGAACATTACATTAGAGTACAAAACATTAAACATTTTAACGAATAAAGTTGGATGAAATTGAATTTGTATATTTACATTTTTTCTTTCAGAAACCCAACTCCTGATGACAGCCTGGGTGCGAGCTGGTCTCCGTACAACGAAGAACAGAAGGCGTATCTGGATATTGGCAACCAGCTTGTGATGAGAACTAACCCTGACGGTGAAGACGATGTCTTTTGGGAGGCCATCTTCAAACAATACTTGCCCAGTTATGCTGCTTAAACGTAACTTTCTTGTAAAGTTATTATTAAAAATTATAATATAATTAAAAAATATATTAACATTATTATTTCAGTAGCAAAATCATTAGTCATCGATAGGAGTAGCTCACTACCATCAAGGAGAAAGTCTACCGTCATAACCTTACGGAGTTCCGGCTGTACAGCCCTTGAGAGTCAGACGATTCTAGGCCTAGCGTATTCTCCACCTGCCACCACATAATCATTACCACCAGGCGAGATAGTAGTTAAACGTTATACTGAAATTAAACCTATAATACGTGCGTGGTGTGTATAGATAGGCATTTCTAAAGTGGTAAAATGTGTGTGTGTAAACCCGAACACCTTCCCCCCCCCCCCCCCATCTGTTCTAACTAAAGTAAGGAGTGAAAAATCTAAAAAAATATATGCTGTAGATCTTAATAGTCAGCGGTATTTGAGATTTGATTTGACCGCAAATACAACTTTGTTCTTCGTACAAACACTAGTTATTTTTTGGTGGCGAAAAATGAAAGTTATATAATTCTCTACTGTGTTACGGAACCCTACGAGTGCGAGTCGGGCTTGCACTTGGCTACGTAGTAGTACTTGTCACAGAATACTAATAGTAACTGGCCAAGGCCAGTTTATTTCATTTAGGGCCGATTTTTCAATTCTTATACGGGCTTTACACTCGCGCTTCGTCCCTCGCCTCGTGGCTCGCCTCGTCCCTCGTGCGAGGCTCGTGTTGATCGATGGTAAATGAGTTGCCTGTTTACACTCGCGTGCCGAGTTCAGTCGTCTTTGAGCTAGCAACAATGGAGGACGTCGAAGTCTTAGCAGCAACAATTTACAAAATGCAAACTTAAATGTTTCGTCTTGCGACCAATCCATTATACGATTACTGCGTTTTTGTTTTTGCGTATTTGTTAAAACTAAACACAACCTGCGCGGCACGATGTAGAAGCCAGAATGAAGCGGCAGGGCGAATGTAAACATCCACTCGCGTGCGACGCGAGGTCCTTTGACTCGTGCCCCAAAAACCGCTCCGGACGCGAGCGCCGCGAGTGACGAGGCGAGGGACGAGGCGAGCTACGAGCGTCTGTTCACACTCGCACCTCGCCCCTCGCCTCGTCCCTCGCCTCGCGACTCGTACGCGAATGTAAATGGGCTATTAGATGAACGGCCAGATGCAGACCAATGCAATATATTTATCTGCCCATATAAACTACCGTATAAAACTTTCGATTTGTCAATGTGCTTTTATCAGTCATAGATATCTGTGGTCTTTTTGTAACTATCTTCACGCCAATAGTGTGGGAAAGAGATAATCTTACGCAGTGCTACAGATGTTAGAGCGAGAGCGAAGATTTACAACCATTTGAAATTTTGACTCAAGGAGATTCTATATTTGATTTTTAATTCTGCCAAGCACGATTTTTTAATATTTTTTTTGTTTTATTTTGGCTCCGCACAATTAGTGTATTTAGCCAGTTTCTGGCCTGAGTGTAATTGAGTGTAGTCGTAATGAAATTAAAAAAAAATGACATAACGTCAAGACTTGACGTCAAAACTTGTCACTAACTTAATTTATACCACAGAATAGTCAGCTATCTGAGGTACAAAGAGCCAGATAAATTAACTCCTCTGGTAAGGAATTTATTCCCTGGATTACCTCTATGTCATCATCATCATTATCAGCCTGTATCAGTCCACTGCTGGACGTAGGCCTCTCCCAAGATGCGCCACTGAGCCCGATCTTCGGCTCTTCTCTTCCAGTCACTGCCCACCGCTTTGCGTATGTCGTCGCTCCACCTGGTCACAGGACGTCCTACGCTACGTTTGCCGATACGTATGCCGACCTCTATGTGTCTATTGAAAAATGCGAAAATATGCTATCATTGGTATAAACCCTATCTGATCGTGTAACTGAGGAATGAAAAATCGGCCCTTAGAGGGATAATAAGAGAGGATTGTTATATAAATTGATATGTATACCCAGATCCATGAGATTATTTCGATGCATGGTTGTCTATAAGACATTGTTGAGTGCTAGACCTACCTAGACCATCATTTATTCTGTGTCCTAGACAAGCCTGCCTTATATTTAATTCTAATCGTTTTTTTTTACATTAGCAGAGATAGCGGTCAAACGTTTGCCTCTATTAGTATAATTTACGTAGTAACTATTATATAATCTGTGATGTAATGTGTACCGTTCTACAATGTTTGCATATGTGCATTAGAAATTACAATCAAAACCATTTGAGTTATAAAACTGACACTAAACATTTTGATTCAGTGACGTCGATGGCATTTACATAGCAGCGATTAGAAGTCCCTTTTTATGTCCCTCCCTATAGATAACGTTAATGGTCGATTTTATTTTTTATTACGCAATTTTGTAAGGGCGTGATACGCGCCATACACCATTACGGTAGAGTGAATTTTACCCTGAATATTTGATGAAATATTATCACTAAAATCTGAGTGTGCCAGCGAATATGTTAGATGGATTTAGTTGGTAAAATTACACAGAATAAACCTGTTCTAGACGATTGCAATCCAGCGATCCAACCAAGGTGACCTTAGTGGGAAATAAGTTTGATCCGCGGATTGTGTTATTACTATGGGCGCTTCTTTGTGAACATTTCAAGTATCGTCCTATTACCGTTAGGGAGATACAGCCCTGTGAAAGGCGGACAGACAGACGGACGGATGGATGGATGGATGGACAACGAAATCTCAGAAATAAGGTTCCGTTGGTACCCTTTGGGTAACGAACCCTAAAAACTACAAGCAAAGAATTTATTATCCCAGTAAATACCTCTTCAGATTATTTTAATAAGCTACTTACAACCGATGACCTGTAAGTTCTATTAAACGTGAAATAATAAACATAGTTAATAAACTAAAACAAACGACTTCAATGCCCCCGAGTCAGTTTCGGTATCAAGTTTGAGACGTTTATCGTCATATCTCTGGAGATACTTATCAGATCTTGATTAAATTACAATGGGACTACCTCGGAAATATACCCTACTGATTAAAAAAAGAAACATTCGAATCGATTCACAATTTTTTTTAATAATGATTTACCTATTTAATGCAGATGTCTCACTACCATCATAGAAAAGATCATCTATCATTACAATCTAGCCTTAGAACAACTAGGCTAATGAGTAATTTGATTTTGACTTAATTTGCTATTAGAATATTACTAAGATTGTGTCCATTAAGACTTTTCTTAATGTCTCTATTAAGGGGAAGACACTTTGTTCTTGTGTTCTTTTTATAGCGATCACTATCACTACACTTTGTTCACTTAATAAAGTATCACTAAAGCATCTCGAAGGGTTTGACCCTTTTTAGTCTTCTCACTATTTCCGTGTTGTCGAGGAGCTGGATGGCCTCGACATTCACATGATGGTGAAGTCTGCGATCGTGAGCTTCAGCAAACTGTTTGAATGTTTTAGCGACGTGCTCCACTTTTAGGTCCCGGTGAAGATCGTCATTTCTGATGTACCACGGTGCCCGTACAATACTTCTGAGTACTTTCTTTTGGAATCTTTGTATTATCTGTATGTTGGTTTGTTTGGTGCAGCCCCATAGCTGGATACCATAAGTCCATTATTGTCTTTAGGACATGTTTATGCAATAATAATTTATTATTCACAGACAGGGAAGAATGTCTTCCGAACAGCCAGTGCATATTCTTGTAGCGGAGCTCCAATTCTTCTCTTTTCTTTTTGACGTGCAGCTTCCAGCTTAGCTTTGCGTCTAAAGTTTTAAAGTTTCTAAAGATTCACAATTGACGGAGTAATCGCGTAACATACACACAAATAATGTTTATTTTAAATATACAGACGAATTGAGAACCTCCTCCTTTTTGGCAGTTGGTTGAAAAGACAATATTTTACGCCGAGTTTACTGAAATACAATATGAAGAGATAGTCGGCCATCAGGGAGGCATGCGATAGCCGCGGACGTAAACTTCCGTCACTTCCGGTAGGGCCACCGGATGGACCCATCAATCGGTATATCTTCTTAAAACAAAGAAGCTAACGATAACTTACTTTGTGATAAAAATATGTGTTCTATATTTTTGGGTGGATACTGATAGGGATTCTTAAGACGGGTTGGGTTGAGTCGGAACCTTTAAGGTGCTTTAAGTATTATAATTTGCTGTAATGTATTTGATTACAATATTTATCTAGTTAGGACAGATGCGCTTTGTTGATCTGATAAAGTAGTTGTAGTGTTGTCAAGCGCCTCGTCTCATTGCCGTGTGTCTGCTTTCAACCGTCTTCCAAAAAGGAGAAGGTTCTCAATTCCTATGTTGTTTTTGAAGTAAAAACTTCTTATTATATTATTAATCTTTTTGACAATGCTTTTGCAGATACTATAATTTTGATTAAGTTTTACTCTGTATTAAATATTTTAATACTTATGAATATTGTTATGTGACATATCTAAGTGTATTATATGATGTCTATGGATAAAAATAAATGAAATTAAATGAAATAGAGGCGTTATGCACATTTCTTGGTATGGGTAAAAATGTTAAACTCGCGTCAGGTCACGTGTCCTGATCGAAAATTTGTAAGACGGAGCGCATGGCGCTTGCGCGAGGTGTCATTCCAAAATATTCAAAAATGACGTGTTCACATTTTTTAGGTATGCTGGCACTCCCGGAGTGCAACCCGTTTTTTGTTTTTTGTATGTACGAGTATGTTACGCGATTACTCCGTCAATTGTTAACCGATTCGAATGATTATTTTTCTAAGCTGTAGTGTACATTACCGAGGTGGTCCCATTGTGATTTTTTATTTGAGATCTGATAAGAATCTCCAGAGATATGACAATAATTGAAATTTTGGATTGAATTGAATTGAATTGAGGATAGCTGCTGGAACACATTATGTTTAGCGACACATTTTCTAACTTGAAGGTGGTAGCTGGCCAGGCGGACACTAGATAGTGTCCTACCACCATGTAGGTGTTGGAGGTTTTTAACGATGTTTTTCCTTCACCGGAGGGCCACTATGAAAAGCGCACATTCATTTTTCTGAAAAATCTGTTAGTGCACGGTGGGGATTGAACTCGGTACCTCCGGCGTCAAAACCGACCATTCTCCCACTTCACCACTGCGCCCTGGCGGTTTCATTACATACTAAGACTAAGATCGAAACGACGAAATTCTTCGGAAAACATTTTCTGGCAGGTAACATTATGTTAGATCTGTTATGTTGAGGTACGGCCATACCGCGGCGTGCTGCAATCTGCGGGCGCGATCTCAGTTCTTTTCAATTGTTTTCTGATCGCGTTAGGTGTGAACCAGTCGGTACAAATACTACTGCGCCATCTGATCGCCGCCTAGATCGCGCAAGCAGGACACTGCGGTGTGTCCGTACCTTTAGTGTTTTGGTCTCACTCTTAAATCTCTACATATATTTGATAAAACCAACTCGAACATTTAATAAAAAGTAAACCTAATTACAAAGTCATAAAGTTGAAAGAACGAATGTTTCTGCTGAGTGTACCGCAGTGTCGGAAGCAGGAGGGAAATGCAACGGGGGTGATATTAGAGGGGGTGTGATGTACCGTGAAATATTGAGAGGGTCATCTGACAGAGATGCTCAAACTTTATTAGTCGCATCTCAGTAATAGAAAAACTTTAAAAACATGTTGAATGTTAAAATATGTTAATAATTCAATATTTCTATAAACTATTGAAACCGTTTGGGTTTGTAATTTTGGGTAATAATGAGATCTTATCAAAGTCATTATTATACATGTATCGCGTGAGATTTAATTATTAGAAACCAAAGTCCAAGGACAACGAGTATACCTCGTCGCGTTGTCATAGAAAAAATGTATTATTATAAATATATACAGGAGGGACAAATGTAAATAAACAAATTATTTAGCACAGCAACATCAAGAAACAACTTGGAGGTAACAAAATTTAGGTAATTAGGTAACAAATTTTTAAAGGTAATAAAAAAAATTGAGGATATTTTGAACAAATTATTTTATATTCACCGAAATATTATAGATATATATTTTTTTATGTATTACAACCCCACATTTCTTCTTTCACCCACGGTTCCAGCGTTTTACTTTAAAAAACTTTAGTAGCGTTTTTTTATGATTTAAGGTAATAGGACAATCACGACGCTCGCCTGATGGTAAGCGATGACGTCTACCTATTACAGATACAGCGGTATGCAAAATTCTGGACTGCCAGAATTTTGCATGTCACTGCACTGCGCCTGTTAACTTGAGACATAAAGATGTTGAGTCTGTAATTTCACTGGACACCTTGCCATTTCCACCGAAAAACATTCCTATTTCACGGCTAAAAATTAATCGGCAAAGTGGTGGTACCGCCCCAGGCGGACTAGCAGAAGTCCTACCACTACAATAAAGCCACATTATGTATATAAGCCACATTGTAAAAATAAATAATAGTTTAAAAAAACTAAAAAAATACGCTTTTATAGAAAATCCAACTAAAAAATGGAAAATAAATTTGAATTAAAAATAGTGTAAGAAAAAATGGATTTATTGTAAAAAAAAGCATGGGGTGCATGGATTCAATAGTTCCAAATATTTTATGAACAGATATGACTAGAAGGGTTATTATGATAATATCCTGAAAAGCACCCCACGCTTTTTTTTACAATAAAGTCATTTTTTCTTACACTATTTTTAATTCAAACTTATTAAAATTTATTTTCTATTTTTTAGTTGGATTTTCTATAAAAGCGTATTTTTTTAGTTTTTTTAAACTATTATTTATTTTTCATTTTTTAGTCAATTTTTTTTTAAATTTATTTATTGTCATCGGTCCTTAATAAGTATGCCAAATTTCGAGTTAATCCGACGTTTTGAATGGGGTTAAAATCATGTTCAAAGATTCCGTTACATACTAACATACAAACATACATGCGTCTGAAGCTAATAAAAGCGTATTAAAAATCATCCTATGCAGAACATCGCACATTGATGCTGTAATGCAAAGTTAAATCACCACTTAGAAGCTCGCTTTTAATTTCTACAAAGTGACCTCCTTCTTGTGAGAACGTATAATTTCGAGAATCTTTAATGGCAGTAAAAAAGCTATGAATAACAAAAGGTCACATATTGTCAAGGCCGTGACT
Organism: Cabera pusaria; assembly: GCA_954871355.1. Lineage (NCBI taxonomy): Eukaryota > Metazoa > Arthropoda > Insecta > Lepidoptera > Geometridae > Cabera > Cabera pusaria. The sequence continues at coordinate 3,089,625 of OX940896.1, forward strand.
TTTTACTTAACTTACTTTTAATTGGGGTTTTAGGGTTCTGTACCCAAAAGGTGGCAACGAGACCCTGCTACTGTGGCTCCGCTGTCCACCCTTCAGTCTGTCTGTCTGTCACAAGACTGTATCTCATGAATCATAAAAGGTAGACACTTGCGATTATCAGAAAATATATATTACTGTGGCCGCTATAACAACAACATTTAAAACCAAAATATGTACATTTTAAGATTAAAGGTGGTCTAATACCCTAATCCTAATCCTAATCCTAGGTCTAGGTCCTAATCTCTATACAAGGAACGTATTTTTCGGTATTGTTTGCTCGATTATATAAACAGTAATATATTGATATTATGTAAACAGTAATATATTGATATTATATAAACAGTAATATATTGATATTATATAAACAGTAATATATTGATATTATGTAAACAGTAATATATTGATATTATATAAACAGTAATATATTGATATTATATAAACAGTAATATATTGATATTATGTAAACAGTAATATATTGATATTATGTAATTTTCGCAGAGTGTGGCCTATGGCCTCTAAAACAAAAAATAATACAAGTAAAATATTATAAACTTTTTTTATACGGAATTTTTGGTCTACCTTATTAAATACAAGCTGCGACCTGCGGTTTTACCCGCGTAGAGATCGTTGCCGTGGGAATATCGAGATAAAAAGTACTCCATGTGTTATGCCAGAGTCTGGGCTATATACATACTAAATTTCAGCTCAATCGGTTGAGTAGTTATAGCGAGAAGTAACAAATATATACACACTCATAAACTTTCGCTTTTATAACAGTAGTAGGAAGAAGAATTATACAGTGTGGAAATTAAACTCAGGCCCTGGAGGGAAACTACTTTAAATCCTTAAGCTAGCTCATTTTACTTAAAGGAGACATTCCTTTATTTTTGAAAAGAAACAAATCTGCATTAAAAGATTTTTTTAAACTCGCTTGCTTCGCCCGGGACTCGAACCAACTAAAATTTTAAAAAATAAACACTCTTTATTTTAATATACTAATCGGTAGTATTAATATTCAGGATAAAGTTTCTCTAACAAACATTAGGTCTTAAAAATAAAAATAATCGTTAAATCTAACATCAACTTTATAAATAAAAAAAATAAAAAATGAAAATTTCAATGCCTGGATAGGTACAAACGGGACGATTAGATGGCCTGCAAGAAGTCCAGACCTGACGCCCATGGACTTCTTTTTATGGGGTCATGTAAAAAATGTTGTTTATGAAACTTGCTATGAAACCGTTCAAGAGCTAAGGATTGCGATAGAAAATGTTATTAGGGGCATACACCACAACACTTTGCTGAAGGCTACAAGAAATGAATTTCAACGGCGACTAATGTTGTGTAGCCGGAACGACGGGGCTCATTTCGAACAATTTATCAGTTAAATAATTTAAGTGTTACAAAATTGATAGTAAAATAAAGTTGATGTTAGATTTAACGATTATTTTTATTTTTAAGACCTAATGTTTGTTAGAGAAACTTTATCCTGAATATTAATACTACCGATTAGTATATTAAAATAAAGAGTGTTTATTTTTTAAAATTTTAGTTGGTTCGAGTCCCGGGCGAAGCAAGCGAGTTTAAAAAAATCTTTTAATGCAGATTTGTTTCTTTTCAAAAATAAAGGAATGTCTCCTTTAAGTAAAATGAGCTAGCTTAAGAGTAGGTGGTTATTGGGTGTTCTACTCCACCCACAGGGTGGTGGGTGGAGTAGAACACCCAATAACCACAAATTGATTATCTCTCGCCATTTGTGTTTTAGAACTCTCAACGACCCTGGTAAGAACAGGCAAAAAACAGATACAGAAATAGAAATAAAATAACAGAAACGAGCAAACGCAGTTGAGTATATAATTTTGATCAACATGTTTTAGAACTCTCAAAGCCTCCGGTGTAATAATTTTAATAAACATGTTTTAGAATTCTCAAAGCCTCCGGTAAGATCAGGCAAAAAACAGAAACAGATACAGAAATAAAAACAGAAACAGAAACGAGCGAACGCAATTACTAGTTTGCTTATTTGGTAACCAAAAAAACTCAACCGTTCCGCTCATAAGGTATATCGTTTGATCAACTGATGTGTTGTGGAACCCTCAATATATTTAAATTGGTCTGTTATAGATAGAAAAGAACGGAGAAAAAACTGAATTGGTGTTAAAATAACAGAAACGAGCGAACGCAGTTGGGTATATAATTTGATCAACATGTTTTAGAACTCTCAAAGCCTTCGGTGTAATAATTTTGATCAACGTGTTTTAGAACTCTCAATGACCCTGGAGTAATAATTTTGATCAACGTGTTTTAGAACTTTCAAAGCCTCCGGTGAGAACAAGCAAAAAACAGAAACAGATACAGAAATAGAAACAGAAACAGAAACGAGCGAACGCAATTACTAATTTGCTTTTTTGGTAACCAAAATCCCAACTGTTCCGCTCTTCAGGTATATCGTTTGATCAATTGGTGTGTTGTGCACCCTCAATATATTTAAATTGGTCTGTTATACATAGGAAAGAACGGAGAAAAAACTGAGTCAGTGTTAAAATAACAAAAAACGAGCGAACGCAGTTGGGTATATCGTTTTTAATACACTTGCTCATGAAGTGGCTCTTATTTCACTGCAATCAGGCACATAATGACGCCTGTTATCAAACTGTGACTTTTTAATTACTATTATTCGCAAGTGAGTTATAGATATGTTTTTTTAAATTTTATTGGTTGAGTTGCTTTGTTCTTAAAAAAGTTTCGATACAAAAAAGATCGTGTGCAATAGCACAAATAAATTAATATACCTATTGCTTGCTCATTTTAAACAACTTCGTGTTTAAATAGATAATTTTAACTTGTACGTGTTTAATAAACAAAACTTTTATTTAATTATAACTTTTGTTTAGTCTGTAAAAACCATAATTCCCCTGTACGTGGCCAAAACGCTAACCGCGTCAAACAAAAAAATAAATAAATAAATAAACCTCATTCTTTTAGTCTATGGCCGATCGCCATTGTTAGATGCGCGCGCATTGGAAAACTAATGAATTTTTTCCCACCATTGCGAAACATTTTTCACAACTCGTTTTCGCTGATGAAATTATAGTTATTTATTAATTGAAATGTCTAAAAGTACTAGTTATAAAGATAATGATTTATGTTGTACAACGCCCAATATAAGATGTGAAGCCCTTTGAACGTTATGGAAAGTTTACTACCTGAAAACTCCAAGGTAAAATATCTATAATTGTCTACTATATAACATGATTTTTTTGTATTATTTTCTTCACAAGTGTGTTAAAAAACATCGTATGATACACGTGTGTATTGATGAATACCGTCCTCGGCTCTCTTAAGACCTTCACCTAACGGCTCGGATCTCAATGGCGCCTCAGCGGTAATCACCAACATTACACACTTGTACCGTAATGTACTATTAATCAACTCGTTTGTTATATCATATCTATCTTAAAATTGATTATATCTCATGTGGTGCCTAAACACAATCGGCTGAGTGGTCCATGGTAAGTCTCACTCTGGAAGTCTGAGGTTAGATTATCTTCCACCAACTATGTTTCTAACACAAATGTTTTTTTTTTTTTTTTTTTCGTCGGAGGGGGAAATCCTCATTGGATGCCGTTGAGCACAGACTCTTCGGTTATGTCAGACTCCTACTGACTAAAACCCCCTCCCTTATGTCATCCTGAGAGTCCAAGGCAGGATTATCTCTCGCCGCATGCGATGTATAAACACAATCGGCTGAGTGAGCAATATAAGTATAAACTGAGAGTCCAAGGCGGGATTATCTCTCGCTGTATATGATTAACTCACTCTGGAAGCCTGAGGTAAGATTATCTCCCACCAACTGTGTTCATAAAACATACGGTTGGATGAATTGTGTAAGTGTCATTCTGAGAGCCCATGGTAAGATTATCTCTCGATGCTCAAACACATACGGTTGGATGAACCATGGTAAGTATCATCCTGAGAGTCCGAGGTAGGATTATCTCTCGTCGTATGTGATGAACTCACTCTAGGAGCCTGAGGTAAGATTATCTCCCGCCAACTGTGTTCATAACACACAGGGTTTGATGAATTGTGGCAAGTGTGATTCTGAGAGTCCAAGGTAGGATTATCTCTCATTGCCTAAACACATACGGTTGGATGAACCATGGTAAGTTCATTCTGAGAGTCCAAGGTAGGATTACCTCTCGCCGAATGTGACAGTTTACCAATTGTTCCACGGTTTTATAGCACATATTTTTATGTGTCAGCAAATAATATTCCAATCTAAAAGGTATTAAGTACTGATATTTTAACAAAACAAACGAAGTCTCGAGTTACGGCTTCATCGACATTAAAAGCTAAGGGTTTGTACATACGTTTTAACTCTACGATTAAAGTTTTCAATATATACATGAACTATCGAATGCTATTTTAATTAAAAACATTTAGTTAAAACGTGCAGCTAAAACTTTAGGTGAATATATAGATAGTTGAAAATGAATAGGCTGTAACGACATGATTTATGGGTACAGGAACGTTAAATCTTTGATCTAGCCGCTCCCAGAAGATGGTCTACTCATTAGTAAAATAAGTACTTACAAATCCAAAAAATAACAACGCGAAAAAAAGCCTATACATTCACATTCAATATGAATAAACGAAAACTTTCAAACTAAAATTAAATTGTAGAGTTAAAACGTATGTACAACACCCTTAGCCTTCAATGTTGTCGAAGCTGTAACTCAAAACCTTTTATCAACCGTGTGAAGAAATAAACTGGCCAAGTGCAAGTTGGACTAACACTTTACCATGGTTCCGTACCATCGAGCAAAAATACTGAATGAAAAATCGAGTTTTTTGTATACGCCTACTAACCCTAACTTAAACTTACTAGTTACTTAACTGAAAATATGATCAGTGATTCTGAATTAGTGATCAGCATTTTTAATTAAACAAGTAAGTAGTAACACACTTAATTTGTTTATATTGTTTTTGTGAAATAAGTCTAAATTATAGTAAGTAATTTGTATTAAACATGAAAATATAGTACAGACCTATTGTTTTATTTATTATAGTTACATAAGCAAATAAACACTTTTTTCCTACAAAACATTCTATAACTTTTAATGTTTTAAAAATTTGGCAGACCTACATTTTAACACTTGAGCTATTAAATCTTTACCATAGACTAGATATATACTTCAAGTACTGGACAATCAAAGGTATTTTTGCACCAAAACCACAGAATAAGTAAAAAAGGTGATTTTTGTCTGTGTCGCGGACTGGTTGTATTCGACAGTGGTGCTTCAAGACGTTTTTTCCTACAAACCATTGTATATTATAATAACTAAAACAAAATCACAATAAAATATATAATACTAAAAATATATTATTATAACTTTTAATGTTTAAAAAATGTAAAAGTATGTTTATATGTTATTTATCCTTTCACGTCAAAACAGCTCAACAGATTTATGTGAATTTTGTATAAAGTTGGTCAGAGGACTTCGAGAGTGACATAGGCTGCAGTTTATCCCAATAGCATGTTACAATAATATTTTCTTAAAATGTTATTTGTACTTTAATTTTTATTTATCGATATTTTATTGATAAATGTCATGGAACTCACAAGGTAACCGAACTATAAACCGGTTACATGAAGATTTGTACGCCAAGTCGATTGCAGTGTCTTGTCTTTTTCTATTGAACTAATAAGTAATATTTGATGAAAGAGTGCGTACTACATACAAAACGATCAATGTAATGGTCGTCCCCCAGGCTTGCTACTAGCTCCGAAGATTGCGTTGACTCAAATGACATGAGAGAACCCTATTATTTTATCCGTCTCAGTAGAATACTTATTTGTCAGCAAATAATATTCCAATCTAATAGGTATTAAGTACTGATATTTTAACAAAACAAACGAAGTCTCGAGTTACGGCTTCATCGAAATTAAAAGCTAAGGGTTTGTACATACGTTTTAAATTTATGTTTAAACTGTCATGTAGAGATAAATCATGTTCTTATAGTTTATTCATTTTCAAATATCTATAAACTCAAGTTTTCAATATAAACATGAACTATCGAATGCTATTTTAATTAAAAACATTTAGTTAAAACGCGCAGCTAAAACTCTAGGTGAATATACAGATAGTTGAAAATGAATAGGCTGTAAGGACATGATTTATGGGTACAGGAAAGTTAAATCTTTGATCTAGCTACTCCCAGAAGATGGTCTACTCATTCGTAAAATAAGTACTTACAAATCCAAAAAATACAACGCAAAAAAAGCCTACATGTTCACATTCAATATGAATATACGAAAACTTTCAAACTAAAATTAAATCATAGAGTTAAAACGTATGTACAACACCCTTAGCCTTTAATGTTGTCGAAGCTGTAATTCAAAACCTTTTATCAACCGTGTGAAGAAATAAACTGGTCAAATGCAAGTTGGACTAACACTTTACCATGGTTCCGTACCATCGAGCAAAAAAATACTGAAAAATCGAGTTTTTTGTATACGCTCCCTAACTTAAACTTACTAGTTACTTAACTGAAAATATGATCAGTGATTCTGAATTAGTGATTAGCATTTTTAATTAATCAAGTAAGTAGTAGCACACTTAATTTGTTTACATTGTTTATGTGAAATACGTATAAATTATAGTAAGTAATTTGTATTAAACATGAAAATGTAGTACCTACTGTTTTATTTATTAAAGTTACATAAGCAAATAAACACTTTTTTCCTACAAAACGTTGTATAACTTTTAGACATTTACCAGACCTAAATTTTAACACTTGAGCTATTGAATCTTAACCATGGAGATAGTACACTTTAACTTCAATTCAATTTTTATTTATCGATATTTTATTGATAAATGTCATGGAACGCACAAGGTAACCGAACTATAAACCGGTTATATGAAGATTTGTACGCCAAGTCGATCGCAGTGTCTTGCCTTTTTCTATTGAACTAATAAGTAATATTTGATGAAAGAGTGCGTACTACATAAAAAATGATCAATTTAACGCTCGTCCCCCTGGCTTGCTACTAGCTCCGTGGATTGCGTTGATTCAAATGACATGAGAGAACCCTATTTTTATCAGTCTCAGTAGAATACCTATTTGTCAGCAAATAATATTCCAATCTAAAAGGTAGTAAGTACTCGTATTTTAACAGAATATTTCACCTTTGCAATAGGCTTGGGTATCTGACAGAGGAGTGGAACTATCGTTTATCCTTCCATATAATCATAAATTTTGCTCATAAAAGGATATTGATCCGCTTGGTATAACTGCTTCTGATATATCTGAAACTCACTCAAAAAGACACATTATATCCGTTAGTATATTCCATATCCAAAATTAAGCATAGTCGAGATTTTAAACCTATATTATTTAACATTATTATGTCGTATCTGTTGTGTTTTGAACTTGCATTTTTTTTTTCTTACCTGTTGTTAGTGATGATGAGATCCAAATAATTGTATATCACGGTTGAAATTGAATTATAAAAAAATCTTCATTAAGATATACCGGATATATAAAGGTTTTGGTAAGAGGAAGGAAAGATCTAAATCTATATATCCGCTTAGGGATACATATTATCTGAAGATATAGGTCAGTTTATTTCCCTACACTGTTGATAAAAGGTGACTGGGTATCGACTTACGACTACGTCGACATTCTATAATTAAGGCTTGATTTATGCTGTAGAGACAAATATTACATTTTAACCGACTTCGATATATGGAGATACGTACTCGATTTGATTTTATGATTTTTTGTTTGTTACATCATAACTCCAGGTATGTAGAGACAAAGATTACTTTTTAACCAACTTCAATAAACGGAGATACGTACTCGATATGTATGTACGATTAACTCATATCTAACTGTTGTTTATGAACCAAATACTTCCTGTGTGGATTATTAGGCCTGCTAACATCATTACCTAACCACATATAAGTGTTTGCAATTAACAAACGCTGTTTCATAAAATCTTCGACCACGATCGTAAACTCGAAATCGTTCGAAACATCAGGTGAGATAGTGAATAATGAAGACTATTTTCAAATATTTGATGATTATTTAACTTTTTTACTTGTTGTATATTTGGTTTAATAGTGTGTGTAATATTTTACACATTCACTTTTAATTCTATCGTAGTCGGGTAACAGAATAGGTTTTTCTCATGTTAGTTGAGTGCGACCAGTAGGTACATTTATTAGCTTTATGTAATAGATTAAGTTCAAATTTGTTTATTTTGATAAAATACGAGTACTTATTACAATTAAAACTCCGTGTGTAGAGGCCTTCGGCAAAGATTACTATTTAACCGACTTCAATAAACAAGATACGTCGTACTCGATTTTTATGTATGATGTTTTTGATTGTTAACTCATATCTAACTGCTGTTTATGAACCGATTAGGTTTTTTTTTTTGGTATACGAGTACTTATTCCAATTAAAACTCCGTGTGTTTTTGTTCTTTAGAGGAGACTTTCGTTGTTTAGAGGCCTTCGGCAAAAATTACTATTTAACCTACTTCAATAAACGAGATACGTACTAGATTAAAAAATGTTATGTTACTTAACAAAGTGTTGTATATAAAGTACAAAATATATGCACGCAGGGAACCAACTTATTGCTTTGAATTAAAAAATAATCAGCCTTTCAGCATTCAACTTACCACCTGTCAACTTTATCAACAATGCGGAGTACTTACTGTACGACAACTATTTATTAGAGCTGTAATTATCAAACAATATTCTCTTGTAAATAGGTGTCATATTGAAGGAAACGTACTACAGCGAAGAAAATATAAGATCTTTAATATGAAAGTCGCGAGAAAATAATTTGGCTGGAACAGTCTAAACTCGCTAGGACCACTATTTGAAAATCGTGTAAGTAAACACGTTAATATACTGCGTACATCAAGGTATAATTGCAATAAAGTTATTTCCAATTTCCTTTATACACTTGATTATAATAATAATATGGTCACAGAGAATTTCATAGTATCATTAAAGTAGGTAACATCACATTTAAACACACTACACACGCTCACACACAATCAAAAAACACATTTTTGATAGGCATCTGTTTGAATCCATTCTTTAATTCATTCCATCCAATCATTCCAATTAGGTTACTTAACCTAATTGGAATGATTGGATGGAATTGGATTGGATTTGATTGGAAGATGGAAAACAATATTTAATTTTTTAACTCAATAGATACTTATCTATTGAGTTAAAAAATTAAATATTGTCATTAAATTAAACAGTAAATAAGGATTACATAAGATTGCAAAGTTGCTTACTATATACATTATTATAGCATACATTTGTCAAATGCTTAAGGATCAGAGAAGGTTCATGTAACTAGCAATACAGGCTCCTAGTAGACACAGTGCTGGGTACAGAGGTCAGCTAGGTACTACCCATATTGCAATGAAATTATAATTTGTACTGTAACTATTGCTATATACCAACACCAGTTGTAGACATAAATAAAGAATTTATTTATTTATTTATTTTATTCAGCCTTCATCCAAGCGTCGAATGTTGCATTAAAAATAATAATAATAATTCCTCTGATGATTGTACGGTTACGTGCACCCCCATTGCATGTGTTAGTAATTAAGACAATTTTTATCCAAAAAATGTGAAATAATAAAACTCAATAAATAAATAAAACGCAAACTAATCACATTACAAATCTTACTCTAATGGGGCTGATTGTCCGTCTATCGACTGCATAATACTGTCGTAATAGACAACATCTGCAAACAAAAGAGAAGAAAAAAAAAAACAACATAATATCGTTTAAAAACTAAAAAAGAACCGACTTCAATGTTCATTTTCAGTACCAATTTTGAGATGTTTATCTCAAAATCTCTGGAGATACTTATCAGACCTCGATAAAATTACCATGGTACCACACTTGGGATATCTCCTTTCGAACAAAAAAAAGAATAATCAGAATCGGTGCATAAATGACGAAGTTATCCCCGAACAAACATTAAAAAAAATATATATATACGGTCTAATTGAGAAACCTCCTCCTTTTTTTGAAGTCGGTTAATAAAAAGAAACTCTATGACGCTTGTCGCTTGTTTAAAAATCTTGTTTATTAAGATATTATTTAAATTTACAACAAATAATTATATTAACACACAATTTATATTATATTTTGGAGCTTGGGGTATTCAGACCATGCATTTTTGCCATTCATATAGTCATTTAATGTATAGTATGACTTTTTCATGTAACTGGGATTTGCAAAGGTTTTAAATCTGCACATAGACAGTTAATCATGAATATATTTAGGAAATTTATTATAAAATCGTATACACGTTCCATTAAGTGCTCGATTGTGATATAATAAAAGTCGAAGTATAAAATATGATACTTACTAGGTACGATACCATCATCATCATCATCATCATCATCACCATTCATTTATTTATGATTTCATCCGTCCATCATCTCTCTCAAATAAAAGTAATAAAAAATAAAAAGAATATTCCTAGTCGGTTTTGTTTGGTGACATGACAGTTTTTACTTTCTTGAACTTTACAACACTATTACAGATGTATTATTTTCTATAGAATTTAATAGAAAATTTCATACAATCTTATAGAATTTTTTTTTTTTTTTTTTTTTTTTTTTTTTTTTTTTTTTTTTTTTTTTTTTTTATAAAAGATTACTCGCAATGTGGGTTGCACATTACTAGTATTCTTGTTAACCCCTCCAACTAAGCTAAATATGCTTGTGTCTGGAGTGGGTTCACGTCAATAGTGCAATGGGTGGGGTGGGATTCGAACTCACGACCTCTCGATTGCCAGTCCGACACCCTATCCATTGGGCTATTGCCGCCTTATTAAAATAAGGCTATATTAATTAAAAAATCACCAACACTGTGAGACTGTTACGGAGGCTTATCTTCATATCTCGATAAATTTTCAATCAGACCACACCGAAAGCATACCTTCTCAAACAAAAAAAAATAATTATCAAGTCGGTTAATGTGCTGTCTTTCGTCTCCACGTCCACCATACTTACGAGCGTTAATTTCTGCTTGTTCGTAGACACGAGTTATGTAGTAATCTCTGCGTTCGTTACCCCACTAGGATTCCATTAGAATAAAACATTGAGCAGCTTTACATGCAAAGTTCTAGACGTTGAATAAAGTAATTTATCATGGCGGAAGTAAAAGTGCTTTTGAACCAATTATTTATTAAAATGATTGAGAAATTTGTAATCCGACACAATATGGTTTGTGATGAATATGTGCTTAGTGACAATGTAATAAATTCGTTTATTAAAGTAGGAATCATCTCAGCTGATGTGATGGAAAAAGGCACTATAGCAGCAATGATTATTGTTATGGAAGAGATTAATAACATCACATCCCGGATACTAGATCTGGCCGGAGATGTGACTATTATGAATAATTGGTTAAAAAAAAAAAAAATACCACGATGGAAGAACAACTTTGTTTAGAGGTACCTATATGGTAACTAAACAAACAAGCAGAGAGACGTAAGTGGATGTGTGTGGAATTAAAATTATCTTCCAAAATCGACGAAACGGTTCCGTCATTGTGGTTAATGACATTAAATAGTGTGATCCATAAATATTTATATTGGTGTGAGAAATATCTGTCACACAAAAACTCTGCAGTGCTTGCTAATATTAAAAAAGAATATCTATCTCGGGCCCATATGTTGGTGTGGAAGTGGCGACTAAAAACGTATCGTCCCGATAGCAAAATATTTCATGTTTGTGGTGAACGTTTCGCAAAATTATGTTAAGATAAGTAAAAGTTAAGAAGCGGTGAACAGTGACTTGGGAAAGGTCTATATCCAGCAGTGGACTGATAGCGGCTGATTATGATGATGATGAAGTAATAGTTTAATCATTAACGTATTTATATTATTAACGAAACATGTTTTGATAAATAATGTATATTTAGTTTTGTAAATTTTTTGAGGTATGACTTTAACATTTTAGTAGCAGTAATAAGAATATTGAATGATTCTTTTTCATTTTCTATTAAACATTTTTGTAAGTATATCAATCAATTAATAATAAAGGTACATAGACACATTGTTCAAAAATGTATGCTTTTCTGTTACTATCTGTAATAATATTGTATATTCAGTTTTGTTAATTTTTGAATTAATTGGTGTATGACTTGTACATTTTTGTAGCAATAAATGATTTGTGTGATAGAATGTTTAAATAATATTATAATATTACCTACTTAAATTTGCAGGAAAATTAAATAATAAGAATATTTTATTATTCTTTTTTTATTTTCTTCTGAAATTTTTGTGCAAGTATATTAATCAAAACTTGCTGCTTCTCTGTACTAACTGTAATAATAATGTTTATTTAGTTTTGTAAATTTTTGGTGTACAACTTGAACATTTTAGTAGTAATAAATGATATTTATGGTAGAATGTTAAAATAATATATATATGATAATTATTTGATAATAAAATTGAATGATTATTTTTGTTTTCTAATAAAATTGTTTACAAGTATATTAATCAATAAATAATATAGGTACATAGATACATTTTTTCAGAAACTGCTGCTTCTCTGTACTAACTGTAATGCTTTAAAATCGAAGCTAAAACTAATTTTAGTTAACAAATCCTACTATAGTGTGCAAGAATATTAATTGACAAAAAATTAACTGCCATTAACTATATTACCTATCAAATAATTTAATTTTATAATTAATTTTAAGTTGTATATGGATGAGTACAGAGGGCTTTATTAATCATTATGGTATACCTGTATTCTTAATAAATAAATTGATTGATTTATTGTTTTTTATTATAAAACCCCACAACAGGCACTCACATTATTAAAGTTTATTTTGAGATACTCTTTGGTTATTATTCATCTGTCAAAATTAGGTTGGTTTAAAAAGTAGGTTGGTCAAAATTAATAATATAATTAGGTAGGGTAATCCTACATTTATGAACCAATAAACTACATCAACGTTCAAGACGCCTTAGAAATAAAATATAAACGTTAAATATTATTTCAAATTTCATTACACAAATTAAAATTGAAACCTATAGTTTGGTTCGTTAACTTCATAGCAGCGAAGTATCATATCCTTAGGTGTATGTTTGTATACTGGAAAGGACCATTCAATTAATTCGAAAGTAATACTGAACTTTGATGCAGTTCCTTAGTTCGCGAGTGTATATTCTGTCAGAGAAATTAATTTTGATTTTATTAAACGAACATTCTGATCAGCTACATTTCATTATTTAGCATTACAATACATCCTGTATACTACATTTAAAGCACCTAATCATGCAACATCGTGATTATTTGAAAAAAATTAAGATCACCGGTTCTGGCAACGGATTTGGTACATAGGTAGTGGACCCGGTTGTCCGGATTGCAATCCCTTTTCATGTTTTACGTTATTATTTTCCCACGCTCCGATAGGTATCGTTATAGCTCGACTATGATTTATTCTGTAGTCAATTCCAAGAACTTTGTTAGCATTTCTATAAAATAAGGCCAAAACACCCTCTTTGAGTTTTAACTGCTCGTTTTCACTAAATAGTTTGACTATACATATAAATGATAGTTTAACTGAATAAGTACTCGTACTTTAACAAAACAAGCAAATTTTAACCTAATGGTCGAACCACCTTTGAAATCGGATCAAACCTTTGAAATGCGCCAACTCGAATGACAATATAAAAAATCACCCCATTACCCGACTACGATAGATTAAAAGATAGAAAAATTAAAAGTTAGTGCATAAAATATTAAAATCATATTTTATGTGTTTAGATAATAAGACGGTATCTAATTATTTGAACTGTACAATACACCATACGGAAAGTATTACTATAAGATCGTTCACAAAACAAAAAACCGACTTCACATGCTGCGCAAGTCATTTTCAGTACTAAGTTTGAGGTCTTTATCTCGATATCTCTGGAGATACTTATCAGATCTTGATAAAATTAAAATGGCACTACACTGTAAACATATTCTATTTATAAAGAATAAAAACATTCTCCAAATCCACACACAGTTAATTAATGATGAAGTTCTGAGGTAACAAAAAAATACAATTCTACAGACGAATTGAGTACATCCTCCTTTATGTGAAGTCGGTAAAAAGAAAAAAACAAATCAGTTCATAAATGATTTTTATAACAAACAAAAAAGTAATTCGTACAAACGCTATCTGTTAAGTCTGTTAAAAAATAATTTGTCGTAAGGCCGCTACACACCTTGAGTTTTAACTGCTCGTTTTCACTAAATAGTTTGACTATACATATGAATGATAGTTTAACTGAATGGTTATAATTATAATTTAAAATCGTTAATAAACTAAAAGAACCAACTTCAAATGCCGCGCTAGTCATGTACCAAAATTTGATGTGTTTATCTCCATATCTCTTGAGATAGTCATCAGATCTCGATGAAATTTAAATGAAATTACTTGGAAAGTGTGTCCTTTTAAACAATATGAAAATATTTTAAATCGGTACGCCCATCTTTGAGTAATCGAGAAGCATACATAAAAAAGATTCCGACGAATTCAGAACCTACTCCTTGGTTAGGTGTTGGTTAAAATAGCATTCAATTAACTGTACAGTGCAAACTTAATGGTATAAAAATTTACAGGTTATAGGGTCATGATTTATCTGTACCTACAGAACAGTTCAATCGCAGAATTAAAGTAGAAAGTGTGTGCGAACCCTTAATTAAAAAAATGCTGACATGTGTAACTCAACCTATGTGCCTATTTACCTTCGTGCGTGTGAACAAAACCATTCTATAAGTAATCGGTGTAGTTATTGGTGAGTGTAGTTCTGTGACTATTTGGAAATAACAAGTAAGTACCTAGCTTTTATTGTATAATACTTTCAGATTCAGATTCAGATATTTTATTTGCATGCATGCTTTGCAACGTAAACTTTTTTAGTTGATTCGGAAATAAAAACCAAGTTTCTATAATAAAGATTTTCTCAATGACTAGAAATCAAAAAAATAAAAAAGGTCTTAATACGACAAAAAGTTCTATTAACCAACTTAAAAATAAGGTGGATGTTCTATGTTTCACTGTAAAAATATTTATTATTTTTTTCTGTCAATTGTGGTCCGATTTTTTAAATTATATTTTTATTTGAAAGATTATACTTGTGTAGTGGTCCCATTGTAAATTTATCAAGATCTAATGAGTATCTCCAGAGATATGGAGATAATAACCGCAAACTTGCCACTCAAATTGATTATAGTGGCATTTGAAGTCGGTTTTTTAAACGATCCTAATTATTTTGAACATGTTATTTAAATGTTAGGTAAAGAGAATTATATTAAAAAATTAAATCAAAATTGTTATTTTTCGATTGCTGTTTATATCGATATAACTACACGCTGATTTAATGTTTAGTTATTTCCAAGTTTCATTTGAGTTATTCTGAGTAAAGATTTTTTTTAATTAAATTGTGTATTCATAGTTTTGAACTAATGTGTACCAATCTCTATTTTACAGGAGCGACAAGCAGCATCTCATCAGCAGATCTTCGTGAATTTCATAAATTAAAATCCTTTAGATGAAAATGGTGAGTGACTACGCTTGAATTTTAATTTATGTATGTACACACATTTTTTTAAAGCACAGAAAATATAAAAGTTGATGCTTTAGGGGTAGCAGATTTTAATTTTGTAATATTTTTATATTGTTTCAGATTTCCAGTATGAACACCTACGCTCTGGAATTATACTCTGGACACTACCATGGATCATCCAACCGTATGTGTTACGGACACAGTTGATCAAAATTATTACTCCAGGGTCATTGAGAGTTCTAAAACACAAATGGCGAGAGATAATCAATTTGTGGTTATTGGGTGTTCTACTCCACCCACCACCCTGTGGGTGGAGTAGAACACCCAATAACCACCTACTCTTAAGGATTTAAAGTAGTTTCCCTCCAGGGCCTGAGTTTAATTTCCACACTGTATATTATATATAATAGAGCAATTTATAATAAGTTTATTTCTTAACTGGTATGGGTAATTCCTAAACAGTCGTACCTATAGATAATAAATAAAATACCCATAAAATAGCGTTAGTGTTATTGAAGGCTGATGAAATTGAATTTGTTTTGGAAAGAATATTCAGATTTTACACCTCCGAACAAAATTTTGTGTAGCAACTAGAAGTCGCTTTATATATAAGAGCACACACTTTGTTACCCGACTGCGAAGGAAGGGTTATGTTTTTCGCGGGTTTCTTGAATGTCTGTATATTTGTTTATAAATACTTGTATGATTAATGTAGAATGTTTGTTCCGTCTATATAATACGTGAATCGTGAAGTATGCTTTATAACCTGTGCCCCAAGCTACGAGTACATCCCTGTCCTGTGACGTCACAAAGGTTGTCCAAACACAAATACCACTTGTTTAGCCACTGCGGCCTCATTTCCAGAACTGAATAAATACTGACAGCTGCCTCATGGAGGCTGGACTAATATGGGAAAAATATGTTTGACTCTTATGGTACTTACTATTCTACGGTTATAATAGTTGATAGTCATTTATAATTATTCTTCAAGATATTAAATTGCTGTGCCTAAAGGTGGCCATATACACTACGAGAAATCGTTACGATCAGATTGTACAGTTCGACAGTCTGATCGTAACGATTTCTCGTAGTGTATATGGCCACCTTTACGATCAGTCGGCACAGTTCGTCCGATTCCGATAAATCAATTGAAATTTTCGTATTGTTCCGTTCGACTGTACAGTCTGAAAAAATCGTGCGAAACTGCACAGTTTCATAACATACATGTAGCGATTTATCGGTACCGTTCGAACTGTACAGTCTGATCGTAACGATTTCTCGTAGTGTATATGGCCACTATAACTCTTGCAAAAGCATGATAATAGTGTGATTGTTC
Source organism: Cabera pusaria (assembly GCA_954871355.1). NCBI lineage: Eukaryota > Metazoa > Arthropoda > Insecta > Lepidoptera > Geometridae > Cabera > Cabera pusaria. The sequence goes on from OX940896.1 coordinate 3,106,631, forward strand.
ATTGTGTGATTGTTTCCCAATGTGATTGTTTTTTGTTTAATTCAAAAATACAACCTAAACTTTTCGAAATAATTGAAGATCGTTTAAAAAACTAAAAGAACCGACATCAAACATCGCGCTAGTCAAAGTAGCCAGTAGTCGGTAGCATGCCATCGAGGTATATATAAATGCTTCGTAATACAAATGTAGATATAATTCTGACTAATCGAGAATCTCCTCCTTTTTTGTGACGTCGGTTAATGAAGTATTTTGTATTGAATTATGTTGCTTTATTCGTTTAGGGTCGTTTAGGAAATTGCAAAGACAATTCCCACACAAAAAAAATAGCACATGGAATTTGCCAGTTCGGATCACCTTTAAATAGTTCGTTCGTAAAAAACCTATTGTTTCATGTAAATGTTGACTTTTGGAGTCAGACGTTTCTAGGCCTAGCATCTTCACCATCTTCGACCACATCGTCGCTTACCACCAAGTAAGATAGTGGTCAAACGCTAGCTATAAGATATATTAATAACTGGCCAAGTGCAAGTCGGACTCGCACTCGTAGGGTTCCGTAACACAGTTATATATTCCATTACTATGATTTTTCGCAACTACAAAATTAACTTTGTTTTTCATAGTGTTTGTATGAAAAACAAAGTTATCTTTGCGGTCGCCATATCTCTAAAACTGCTGACTGTATCTCGTTCAAACCAATTTTCGTTGATAGTTTTTATTGAGATCTACAGCATATATTTTTTTTTGATTTTTCACTCCCATACTTTAAAAGTTAGAGGGGGGGGGACACACATTTTACCACTTTAGACGCGCCTATCTTTCAAATGATTGACTTTGAGAAAAAATGATTTTAAAAACCTCAACGTCATTTTTAAAGACCTATCCATAAATACCCCACACGTATAGGTTTGACGAAAAAAAATTTTTTTGTCCCATTTCCATGTATGGGATGCCCCCCCTTAAACTATTATATTTTTTATTTTTGTATAAAAATCGGAAAGCGGTTCACAGAATACATCTACCTACCAAGTTTCAATTCTTTAGTCCTAATAGTTTCGGAATAAAATGGCTGTGACATACGGACGGACAGACAGACAGACAGACAGACATGGCGAATCTATAAGGGTTCCGTTTTTTGCCATTCGGCTACGGAACCCTAAAAACTGTGCTTGCTTGTAGGTTGTTGATAGAATGTGAAAATTTGTATTTGAAATGAAACTACCGGACTCCAAAGCCGTTATCTTTCCACAGGCCTTGCAAATAATATACATAATATGTATTATTTAGGATAGCCGTGGTCGTACATCACCTACCGTAACAAAACAATACATTCTGAAAAGTATCATACGACCACGGGTATCCACTGAACACCACTAAGAATATGTATAAAATACGATAAAATATTTATTAAAAGTAAGTTTTTTATAATAACAAACGATACATATTGAATAGTTTGTACATAGCGATCTGAAATGAGAATATGTTCTTGTTTCATACTTTTTAGAGCGTCATATTTCAGAAGTCGGGTTTTAGTTATAGCCTATTGGTACACACTGTTTGTTAGTAACTAATTTTTTTACATGTTTAACCATAACATTTTTACACGGGTTTTTCGATGCTACTGTTGTATTATAATAATTGTTCAAAAAAAAAATTTATTCATGTACTTGAAAGATGTGTTTATTACATAGGATCCATTTTATCCCATAATTTTAAGCAAAAATGCTCGAAAAAAAATCGCAAAAATAGCCTATTTTCGAGGCGCCTAAAGTGAGAAGACGCCTTAAGGTGTTCAATAAAGTGTTTATCTATCTATCTATCTAGTTTTTGAACTTATTTTTTATAACTCAATATCTTTTCTTTATATTAATTACATATAGTAAGTTTTAAGGTTTTCATGGTCACTGACAATATTATAACTCACGGGATATTTACCATGTTTTACAGTTCGTCCGTGATCATGGCGCTTGCAACAGAGCCGAAATATCGGAAACTCATAATTAATAAAAACATGGTAATTATCCCGTGAGTAGTTCTAATAATATTAATTACATAGTATAAAATACAGCTCCCGCTGTCTGTACGCTTAGATCTTTTAAGCTAACGGATTTTAATGCAGTTTTCAACAATAGATAGAGTGATTTAAAAGGAAGGTTTATAACTAGGATTAAAAGCGGGCAACGCCACGGGGTGTAGTTAGAATAACTATATATCTTAAACAATATGTTATTACAATTTTCTTCAAAAGTTTGAGCATCACGGAATATCGTCCACGGCCTATTCCATTGCCATTTTGCAATACATTGTTTGTGCAATTTATGCCCCCCTGTTCTCAAGAGATGCGTTACAATTTGTAGCAACTGTGGAAAGTATTTCACACCCTTATGTCTGGGATACAAGGGCTATATTAAAAATGGTAAGCAGTGAATATAAGTTTGTAATTGACTCCTTGGATAAATGTTACGTCGTCGACTTCTGAGGGGTCAACGAACTTTATCATTTGTTATCAGAGCTTGGTGGCTTATTTGCTACCTTTGTATACCTATTAATTTGTATTTTAAAATAGATTCAAATAAAATAGTTATATTTGTGTTTGAAACTTATAATTTAAGATCATTTAAAAAACTAAAAGAACCGACTTCAAATGACGCGCTAGTCATTTTCAGTACTGAATTTGAGGTGTTCATTTACCATAAGTATCTCTGAAGATACTAAACATATCTCAATAAAATTTAAAAGAGATCACATGGAAAGTAGGTATACGCTTTAAAATAAAAAAAGAATTATCAATTATAAGAATTATTAATTAATATCAGGCGTCTTCGAGTAATCGGTGAACAATGAACATACATACAAAATATTCAGATGAATTGAGAACCTTTTCCTTTTTCGGTTAAAATATACTCCATTGAGCTATACTATAATCACACTATATTCTACATACACTGTATACACCAAGCTGCTTATCTTTTGTCGAATACTTGGTGATTAGTCTAGGTAACCACACGGTGGGAATGATTTTAAATGTTTGCGTTATATTCGGATTTTTATACTTATTTTAGTTTTATTATGGCTCCACTTAGTGTATTAAGCCAGTGTCAAAGTGCTAAAATATATGTTTTTGTAGATTCATGTCGTCGTTAAGTCGTGTCAAAGACACATTTAAGTCAAGCAAAAATCATTGTCTCATTCAAGTCATACCCTCAGTACCTAAAGATTTAGACTTTTCTGAAAGTTTTCAGTCGCATTTTGTTGCACATAATCTTAGTGCACATAATCTTGATTCAAATCAAAACAAATACACTTGTCCAAACTTAAACACATCATCTATCCGTAATCAATACTTTAGTTAAATATACATGATATTTATTATTTTTTAATTTATTCGGCGAGATTTACCCTCAATAAATTATTATCTAACCGATCATTTCTCGAAGCAAACCACCTTTCCAAAGTAATAAAACATGCAACAAAAACCCACAAAGGCTAAAACTTTAATCCCACTTCATCAGCCGCGGTCATAAAGCGTATCCCAAGGTACGCCCTCCCCCACCACCCTTGGGCGGAGTTATGCCGGGTCTACACTCATATCGTATCTAAATTATCAAGGTATATCGGTGTCCTTGATTATACGCATTAGGTAGTACTGAAACTACGCCAAACATTGCTAACATTGATAAAATAATATTTCAAATCAATCTGATTATCGAAGTGGATTAATATCAAACTGCAACGTCACCTTTACATCAGCACTTCAGGCGTTAATTGCTTCTACCAATAGCTATATAATTCAATAACAGATAAGAACCCAACTATCTAGACATGACAATGCGTTACTGAAATGCATTGAGGTATCTGAAATGTAAGTATTGTTATATAAACTAGTAACAACTATTTGCAAACTGAAGATGTCTGCAGATTTGACGTACTTCGTGATGTTATCCCGACCCTCCCCAGACTCATATATTTTCCAATCTGATAGACATTGCACTACCTTGCGTCGCAGATTCCGACAATAAACAAGTCTAACTTGATATTTAAGGCAAACGACAAGTCTTTCAGTGCGTGATGATATACGGAACTGTCCGTTATCATCACGGGTAACCGTCCGAAATTATAATCTACCAACTAAAAGTCACTACTAAGAGCTATGGAGAGAGCTGTGCTCGGTGTTTATCTGCAGGATCGAATCCGGAACGAAGTTAATCGTCAGAGAACTAAAGTAAGCGACATCAGCGGGCTGGTCATATATGCCGTAGGACTGATAACCGTTGCGTTGGGGTAGACTGGTCCTAGATTGGAGACCATTAATCGGCAAACGTAGCGTAGGACGTCCTGTGACCGGATGGAGTTACGATATACGCAAAGCGGTGGGCAGTGACTGGAAAAGAAGAGCCGAAGATCGGGCTCACAGGCGTATCATAAGAGAGACTTACGTCCAGTAGTAGACTGACACCGGTTGATTATGATATGATCATGATGAACCTGATAGAATCATCATCATCAGCCTGTATCAGTCCACTGCTGGACGTAGGCCTCTCCCAAGATGCGCCACTGAGCCCGATCTTCGACTCTTCTCTTCCAGTCACTGCCCACCGCTTTGCGTATGTCGTCGCTCCACCTGGTCACAGGACGATAGAATAGTATCTCCTAATTATTACTTGTACATACAAGATACTATATAGATAAAGTTGTACTATTATTTATCATGTCATTCTATTTCAAATGCATGCGATACACGAAATAGTGTAAACTCTGCTTTAAGACCCTCGAGTAGAAAACAGTTAATTCCTTAGAGTACGTATACGTTATTTTTGCATAGTCTCGTCCTCTCCAAATTAAAACAGCTTTATATTGCGAATGCACGCTTTAATTTTAGCTGTTATGACTCGTTATATTTTTAAACCAGTGGTACCAGATGGGGTTTTATAGGTTTAACAAAATGTATGCCAACAATGGCATTATTTGATGACACATTAAATGAAACAAGTATTTTGTAAGTGTACAAATGATCCTTGCATAACATTCCAAATTTCCAAGTCACATTATTTTATCAATTCATAAAGACTTTTCTTTTTTCTTACCTTTTCTTTATGAGGTTTAAAATACCATAAGGCCTAGTGTAGTCTAATAAGAGATCTGTGATAAAATCACACTGTAATTTGCCACAAATGTTGGTAAGTTTATGGTGGAATAGGATGATATTTTCTAACGCGTGTGCAACTAGTAACATGGTTAAATATATAACAACAAAAAATTATAAAGATTTTGTTTAAGTTGTGGGGTAATCATCATTATATTTGTTCGACTATCACCTCTCGTGATATGCTAGTATATAGCAGTAGGTACCTCTTTATAGCACGATATTACTCTGTCAAAACGAATATTGCTATGTTTTCGTATGAGCTCAAGTGAGGCAGTTAGCATTTGCATGTGAAAATTTTATTGTAGCTCAGAGCGATGCACCCGGGAAACTGTACATTTGTGAATAGTTAACTACCCCAACTTTATCTTATGAATGATAGATAGGTTCATTTTAAATAGCAAACATAATCTAAACATACGAACTTGACACACATTTCTTAGTAGTATAGTTATTGTATAGAATACAGATAATTTTAATCTGTGAATTTAGTTGATGATTAAACAACTATCGAATTTCAATTCTATCATAATTATACTCGCACCTAGTACTCGAGATAAGTAACTATCCTGAAATTAATATATTATATTAAAAAATTAAAATTATATTAGTTATAATAGGTATTGCTGACAGACCTAAATAAATGCCTAATTCGTATAATATCAATACAGCCAAATCTCTTTTCAATATTATTCACGATAAAACTATATGAGACGAGCTAAAATTTTTGACAACCAAAGCACAACAAGAGTACCTAACACAAAAATCTCAGTTTACCGAGTCGATAAACAAAATCGTTCAAATTAACCTCGCGTCACACCTATCCATTAACTACCTTTTTTAATCAAGGCAAAGCACCGGCAACCAGCGAAATGTGCTTAACTTCGATTAGTGGTCAGCCCAATACGGACTGTTTGGTTTTACGCACTGCGACAGATTAGAAAATGGGAGAAACGGTATACCGCTCACAGTTCCCATCTGCTTTAAATTAAAAGACGTTCATTTTTATAAAAATTTAATGAATGCTTTTAAATTGAAATGACATTTGATAATGCGGAAATGGGTAGCGGTTGACCACTATGACACCGGCTGCGGTCGATGATGTCGCGCTTTTACCCAAAAGAGACCTATTTACTCGCGACTTGAAGACCCCTAAATTGTATTTCATACATCACCAAAAACTGATGATCACAGATAATGGTGCAATGTGAACAGACTGACGGACCGTGCTTGCTTGTGTTGACCCAGAAGTAAGTACCTACTTAGAATTGTAGATGTCGTAAGCGAGACGAGAATGTCGAAGAGGTAAATTTCTAAGGACAACCCAGCAATCAATACATCTAAAGTGCCCCAGAGACGGTAATTCCAAATTGTCAATAGGCTTCAATCAATATTTCCATCATTCGCTTTAAAAAGCGATGATGGCCTTTGAAAAGCGAAAATTGAAGCCATTGTAGACTATCATTTGGTAAATCAATTGCGAATGACCGTCTCCGGGGCACTTATGGCTTCAAAAATTAAAAGAAAAATTGAGCTTTGTGCAAAGTAAAGTAGTATTTATATTCATAGGACTGTTTAGGATGGTTGTGCAATGTGGAATGGATTAAACGATTAGGCTACATCAACACCATCAATATCTTCACTGGGAGCGTTATGCCAGCTACCTACCTACCTTCACTTCATAAGAGAGCTGAGATGGCTTGGTTACTCGCTATCAAGGAACATGGAATGTGTGTTGAGATTTGACGTTTAAACTACTTAAAGGCTGTTTTCCAGGGCTTTATCTCATTGCTTCTCAGTCTTTCAATTCCAGGCTAACACGATTATACTGTTTTTTTTTACCCGAAATAAAGATACAAACAGATACAAACATACATATATACCGGTATATATGTATGTATGTTTATCTGTTCCTTCATAACTTCTCAACTCCTTATAATAATTTGACAAATGAGGTATCCTTGGAATCATTGAAATATGGCGCCCTCAAGAGGACATAAAGCCATGAACTAAGCAATCTTTTTTTGTAAATGTATCCGTGTTGGGTACCCTTAATTCTTATACTTGTGTGCTATTAAACATTGGAAATATCAGAACGCATTATGACAGGACCTTCCAGTGAAGTACAAATCCACATCACACCGCATTCTTACCAAGTACGATTATCAGGTCCTAAATGTTCTCTAGTTATCGTATCTAGTGGGTACAAGTCCAGCAACCGTAACCCTCAGCCATTACCACAGTAAGGTCGCCTGACGACTGTCATACGAGCCCCAACTTACCTGGATATCGGAGCTGAGGGCGACCACCCTCGGCTTGCTTCAATTGAGATATTTCTCAGAATATTTTGGGGAGAGCTTTGCAGAGTTTGTTGTTGTTTTTTTTTCAACCACAAGACCGCTATCTCTCCTGGAGTTAAGTTACGAAGGGGTTCAATATGGAATTCGTACTTATCTGGAAATGGAACAAGGTAAGTAGATGCGGCGCTTTCTTATTTTAACCGTAAAACCGTCCTCTATCCTGGATGACACTGCATATCAATGATCAGCTACACGTCTTAATTTCGTGGGTGTTTCATGCCATTTCGTATCATCAGGGTTCATTCTGCATTTTGTTTTATTATTAAATAAAAAATAGAGGTAGGCAAGTGTGATCAATAACAATAGCAGTCAAACAATAAATTTGCAGACATGAATTTCAAATTGAACGGTGAAATTTAAAATATTGGCTTGCAGTTTTCCGCTCATTCATATGTAATCCGAATAAATGAATGAATTTTTACTAAAGTACATACATTTTTCTGAGTAGATTCTAGAAAAATCTTAGGATCCAATCATTGCTTGAACTAGCCCCGAACAAATACATGTCGCCAATCGGTTCTCTGAGTTCCAACATAATGCTAGCCAGATTAGCAGTAGGATTGCGCTGGACTGCTAAATTGGACAGTCAGTCAGTTGACTTGCACCTCATCTCACTGCCGTCTTCTATTTCGAGATCAGCATGAGACCGTACCGACACTTAACACAACATAAGATAGTGGTTAAGTACTTGTCTGGCTAGAAGAAAAGATAGCCCACATACCTTAAATTCCGTAACGTCGCGACGAATCTAATAATAACATTAAAAAACATAAAGTATAAACTAAACCATTTTCTAGGATCTGTTTCTAAGCTCTATATCATAAAAATCTCATCCACGAATTAAATTTTAAATCTCTTTCGACAACCCTATTCAGCCGGTTTCGAGCCACGATGTTCATTGCAAAAGAGTTTTTTTTTTGTCTGCGGGTGCAGCAAAGGAATAGAGGGTTCTACACTGCGGAAACTTAATCACATTTGCGGTTTATATGAGAGCAGGCCTACGAATAGATGGCTGGTTTGAGTTCAAAAAGATTATGCAGATGCAACGCGCGCTTTGTGGAATGATAGTGTGGTTATGCACATTCTGAACAGAATTAAACATGTTGCTAAAATGTCTGCCTTTAGCTAGGTTAGATTTCGTAGACTGATAGTCTAGACCAGTAGGTTAGGTTAGTTAGGTAGGGTATTTTTATTTAATTAATATATTTATAAGGTAATTACATCTTGATATCAATGAACAAATTAGCGACGATTTTGTTCTTTGAACGATACGAACCATTGCCTTTTATATATATATATATATATATATATATATATCTTATAGGCTAGCGTTTGACCACTATCTCACCTGTTGGTAAGTGATGATGCGGTCGAAGATGGTAAGCACGTTAGGCCTAGAATGTGAACTGGCTCTCAAGGATAGCTGCCGGAACACATTAGATGTTTGGCGATAGATTTTCTAACTTGAGGGTGGTAGTTGGCCAGGCGGACACTAGATAGTGTCCTACCACCATGCGGGGGGTTGTGGTTTCTTAACGATGTTTTCCTTCACCGGAGGGCCACTGTGAGAAGCGCACGTACATTTTTCGATAGAAAAATCCATTGGTGCACGGCGGCGTTTGAACTCGTTACCACGGCATCAAAGCCGACCGTTCTCCCGATTACGCCACCGGGCCCTCAATCCTTAATAGGCTTTTTGGGTACTTCAGTTTAAAACCATCCAAATGGTCGAAACTTGTGGTCTTTAGATGGTCCTAAACAAAATGCGTAAGAATTACATAATGGACCATAATACAACAAATAATGTTAATTATATAGAACAATACACTTTACCAGTTTTACCTATTCGGGTCTCAAATATGCAAGACATAATGAAAATGCGGTATAAGATGATGACTACATTTAAATAATGTTCAGCACATTTCGCCACAAACTAGCATCCAACTAATACAAAACAAAATCTTCATTCAATTAATTCGAATAACCACTAAAACTTTGAAAATACGCAAACGTTTTCGTGACGACCTTAAAAGCACGTACAAGTTTTCTCGCTTACATTTCCACAAAGGACACACTAGGGGGCAAGACAGGGGCGTCCAGTTTAAATAATTGGAAGCGAGTGGACGATCCGAGACAATGGACAGGCAGCGTACCGTACCACCGTGCGACATCCTTTGTTTCATGCTTACTACAATCTGGGACAACGTATTTCATTTTCTTGTTATTCAGTTTCGAAAAATAATATAGTCTAACGCAAGGGGATCCTTTGTCACCGTTATTATTTAGTTTATTGAATATTTTAATATTTAAATATGAATTTATAGAGCTCTTTAATGTAATTTTTTATTATTTCTACTAAAAATTTTTCCAACCTACTGCTAAAAAAACCTAACAACATCCAATAAATATAATCCAAGCTCGATCCTAAAAGAGTTATTATCACATAAAAATGCCACATCATGGCACTGTAATAAAAAGCGGATTTTTCAGAAAACGCAACAAAAAATATTATATGTAAATAGCCGATGGGTCCAAATATGATAAATGGTGGTGTCGCCATGATTAATGGTCTTCATTGACGCTTTGGATGAGCACGTTGTGGATACACTTGTTTAGGTACGTGTAACTCATGTGTACTGTAGGGTTGACACGTGGACGATATATTAGAAAAAGTCTTATTATAAAATCTTATTATTATTATAATTATATTACTGTTTCAAGAAAACCTCAATGAGAGGCTATATAGTTCACTATTTTGAATATTATTATTATGTTGTTCTCTCTTGCTCTATCTAATAATACTACAAAACAGTCTCGATCAAAGTTATCGGGTCAGGATTAGGATCATTCTTGTCTGAAATAATTAAGATAGTTTAAAAATTAAAACAACCGACTTCCATGCCCCACGAGTCAATTTCTGTAGCAAATTTGAGACGTTTATTGACATACCTCTGGAGACACTTATCAGATCTCGATGAAATTACAATGGGACCACATCGGAAACGTACCCTACCGATAAAAAAAAACATACGAATCGGTTCACAATTGACGGAGTAATCGCGTAACATACACACACAAAAATAAACTGGCCAAGTGCAAGTCGAACTCGCACTCGTAGGGTTCCGTAACACAGTAAAGTATTCTATTACCATGATATTTCGCAACTACAAAATTAACTTTGTTTTTCATAGGGTTTGTATGAAAAACAAAGTTATCTTTGCGGTCGCCATATCTCAAAAACTGCTGACTGTATCTCGTTCTAACCAATTTTCGTTGTTAGTTTTTATTGTGATCTACAGGATATATTTTTTTTATATTTTTCACTCCCATACTTTAAAAGTTAGAGGGGGAGGGGACACACATTTTACCACTTTAGACGCGGATATCTTTCAAATGACTGACTTTGAGAATAAATGATTTTACGAACCTCAATGTCATTTTTGAAGACCTATCAATAGACACCCACCCCACACGTATAGGTTTTGAGAAAAATTTTTTTTTGTTTCAGTTCCATGTATGGGATAGCCCCCCTTAAACTTTTATATTTTTTATTTTTATATAAAAATCGGAAAGCGGTTCACAAAATACATCTACCTACAAATACGTTTCAATTCTGTAGTCCTAACAGTTTCGGAATAAAATGGCTGTGACATACGGACGGACAGACAGACAGACATGACGAATCTATAAGGGTTCCGTTTTTTGCCATTCGGCTACGGAACCCTAAAAACATACAGACTAATTGAGAACCTCCTTCTTCTTGGAAGTCGGTTGATAATAAATAACATTTCAGACAAGATTGTTCCTATGTTATCAGTCCCTGCCATTAAAAAATTGCAACAACCCTAAACCGGTGTGGACAGCTACTAATACGATTATGAAGAATTCAACGGCCGAATTAATTCCATGTCCGTTTTCGTTTTGAAAGCATTTCCTAATGCTGAATTTAAGGGTACTTCAGGTCTGATGAGCGCAATGAATGACGATGAGCTCGCTAATTAAAAAGGGTGGGTGATGAAATAAGCAGATCTAATGTATGAATTATACCTCGGTGTTTTTATTAATATCGCGTAAATATACTTGGCGTGAGTGTGTTGTACTTGATCGATGTCTGAAGTTAGAGTATGTTTCGTTTGAAATATATGATATTGCAATCATATGGATTCAAAACGTAATGCACTTTTCCAAAAGGCACCACCGTAACTCTTTTTACCTGACTCCCGAGGAAGTTATGTTTTTCGCGCGTATTTTGTATGTTTGTAAATTTATTTATTACCTCGGATCTTGGAAACGGTGAATGTATTTGGACAGTTAGGGTATCGTTAGATTCGTCTCAAAAACCCAAGTGTCTTTAGATAGTGTACAAAAATATCGCTGCGAACTGAAGATAATGCATTGACTAGGGTAGACGATAAAGAATTTATTCTCAGCCAGGCAAATAAATAGGATATAATCAACTTATCCCCAAATGATATAATTAATTTTTTAGTAGCTTTAATCAAGCAGAAAATCTGCCGCCAAAAAGTAACGGCGCTCTGGCAGTACAGACCCAGAGAGTCAGACCAATCTAGGCCTAGCTTGTTCCCCATTCTCGACCACATCATCGTTTACCACCAGGTGAGATAATGACATATCAGGTATATAAAAACCATCATCATCACCCGGTATCAGTCCACAGCTGGACGTAAGCCTCTCCCAAGATACGCCACTGAGCCCGATCTTCGGCTCTTCTTTTCCAGTCACTTTTTCCCCCCACTATATAAAAAACTAGCAGCGCGCCCCGGCTTCGCACGGGTAGAACATATATGCCAACAAAATTTGCATCAGTTTGTTGCATCGAATATAAAATATAAACATATTTTACAATAATTGTAATATTTCATCCAATTTACACAAAACCTTAACGAAATATGCACCTAAACCTTCCTCATAAACACTCTGGCTATTGGTGAAAACCGCATGATAATCCGTTCAGTAGCTATTGAGATTATTGCGAACAGACAGACAGACGCAGTGATGGACTTTGTTTTATAATACTTACGTAGTGATGTTGGACGGCCCTTTGGCGTAAAGGATAGTTACCCTGATTCTGACCCGAGGGTCGTTGGTTCTAATCCTAGCTATATACCAACCAATGAAAGTTTTATGTGCATTCATGAATCATGAGTTTTCGTACAGTGGTAGTGGGATCATTAAATCTACCAAAAAGTAGCTTACCACCAAGGCGAACATCTGCCGCCGTAACCTTACGGCGTTCCCTGACGCAAAATGTAGGGGTAATATACGTGTAACGTGTGTATCTGTGTGTCTGTCTTTAGCATCTTAGCACCTAACCGGATAAACCGATTTTGTTTTTATTATTGATACTTTTTTTTGTTTGATAGATGTCTTCATCGAGAGTTTTCTTAGTTTTGATTCATGAAAATTCCTTCAATCGTTATAAAACTATGAGCTTTTTTCTAGTTAATTGCGCTATGAAATCAACTTTCATAGGTCTGGTCAATTTGAAAATCTTCTTCTTCAACGATATTGTAAGAACATGGAAGCATTGATCTGATGCTGGGACATCTCCTGGACTCTACAGAATACTCAAATCCTCACCAACTTACAGCTCAGATTTTAAATGTCGTGTTTAGAGTCATTGGAATGCTTTTAATGAAAAGATTATACATAGATCAGTCGGGGTGGTTTAAAATATTATATTATATATATATATATATATATATATATATATATATATATATAATAAAATATTTTAAATTATTTTATTTTATACAGTATTTTATACAATAGATCATATTATTATATTATATTGACTTTAAATTGATTGTGATTGGTGGGGATCTACAGCATAGCTAAGCTTATAATAATATTTTCGTAGTAACTATGACCTAATCTGTGGTTTCACTGCAAATATTTTATTAATTTTGCGATGCGTGTATGTGAAATCCGTGATATCTTCTAAAGTTTTCATTTGAATTATATACTGTAAAGGACAATTTTAATCTATAATATGTGGCCAAGCTAATTAACGTAATTAATTGGATAAGGATTAATACTATATACTTGAAAATAGCCTTGGAAGTTATGTAATATTTTTTAACAAAAATTTTAAGATTAAAATGGTTACTGTGAGTCAACCTTAAGAGATAGACATATGCTGTCGCGGGCTTTTTTGTAGGTCTTATTAAGTTGTACAACTCTTGCAAAAAAAATATTCTTCTATCTATTTTCAATTAAGCAGCGTTCGTAAGAAACGTGTTTTTTCGACCGTTTTTTTGCCGACTTAGGTTGCAAATTAGGTCTCCACGAATGTACCTTTAATTTAAACGGGATAATATACAGCCTATTTTCATTCCGAAAGTCCATTATATGTGTATTAGTGAAAGAATTATTTAAATCGGTTAAGTAGTTTTTGAGCCAAATTATTACAAACACAAAAATACAAAAGTACAAAAATACAAATGTTCTCTCTTTATAATATTAGTATAGATAATCATAGAAATTAGTTGTAAACTCGGTCAGTAACCAGTAATAAAAATATCGTCATGACACGATCAATACATAAAACAGTAAGAGTTTCACTCTACCCCTAAGTTAAAAGTCCATAATTAATGAGTATAGATCCTTGATAAGCCGAGTAGATGTCAACAACCTCGTAAAGGAAGGTCGTAGTAAGTCTAAGCTGAAGCCGTAGGACGCACAAGTTGGCACGCCGTATTGATTCGCTACCCCTGTTAAATACATGGAGATACTAATACAGAATAATAGACATGATCTAGATTTTTATCGTCATCATTCTTTAGCTCTTGCTTTCAAATTTTTGAAGTTGGGCTACAAGAATCGGTATTCATTTCGCAAATAGATTTGGCCTATATTTTTGTCTATTTTGTATTGCCTACATTCATCTATTATTTTAATGAATAAACCGAAATAATGAGATTCAGAGTATTCAAGGCCATGCTCACCATCTTCGACCACATCATCGCTTACCAACACGCGTGATTGTAGTCAAACGCAATAATATTATTTACAACAGCTTTCCAGACACTTTTTCATTTTGACCACCTTTTAGGATGGATTTCTTCCTCCTTGTCTCTACTTAATATGACAGTTACCTCGTTCGAGTTAAATCGACTGTGGTCACAAGAAGTTCTTCTCTTGACCTTTTTAGCATGATCTTATTTATCTGCAGAGGCACTGAGGGCCTCTATTAGAGGTTTTTTTGGATCTCAGGAACCAGTTTCAGAAAGAAAGCTACTATGTATGTCTTAATAACGATTTTCAATTAAGTTAATTATAATCTGCCTCATAATTTGCATGTGTGTAGTAAGGATCCATTCCTTCAGATTGATGGATGATTATTCCATTCACTGCATAGCATACATCTCCCCATCTCAAGCCATACATCTCTGTTCTAAACTCTTGACTGGCTCTCATCCACATACATCTCGTTATCATCGACAACCTATGAGTGGGTTTTCTCGAATTTTTCTTTGATCCTTCAAATCCAATAGGAAAATAATTTTAGATAGTTTAAAAAACTCAATGAACTGACTTCAATCGTCGCGCTAGTCATTTTCGGCCAAGTTTGAGGTGTTTATCTACATATCTCAGGAGATACTGAACATATTTCGATGAAATTCAAATGAGACTACCTGAGAAGCCCTTTTTACCCATTCCTAAAAGATATTACAAATCGGTTCAGGCGTCTTCAAGTAATAGATGAACAGCATACATTAAAAAACTGACTAATCGAGAACCTCGTCCTTTATTGTGAAGTCGGTTAAGAAGAAAAGAAAACGAACTTATATGTGTTCTGTTCACCCCCCCTGCGTCTACTAAGTAGTCAGTAGTATTAAAGTTTACGCGGCTATAAAATAGCCTTTGAAATTCCGAGAATACAAAACTCACTAAAAGCATTTTATGATGAGACATAACCGAGTTATTACTTAGGTCATGAATGAAACAAGCCAACCAAGCACTAGTCTGGAATTTGGAATTTTGTAAAATTATTTTGCCCTTTAGTACGGATTTTACCAAACTCAGATAAGAGTGTACTCTAGATTGTGTGTCTTTCTATTTTCTGCCAACAGTGTTTCGATTCTGTTTAATAAAATAATTTAAAATTCATTATCGTCATAAATTTCAATAGAATCTTTGGAAGAAGGTAGAACTGGTCATTGGCCTGTCCAAGTGAGGTTCTACCTAAAAATCTTAGTTCGCAAAGGCAATGGGACGAGCCACTTTGCAAAATTGTTCAAAAACTAATTTTAGAAAGCAGTGTTGATGATAAAGACCGGGCTCGTCCCTTGCCACAAGCGAACGAGAATCTAGTTATTGGTTACAGGCACTACGTTCATCCAATATAGGTACCCTAAAGGACAATGAAAGTTTTTCTATTGCCATAGGGTTGCGTCTAGGCATCTCGTTGTTATTGTAAAGTCAAAAAATGTGTGACAATTTTTTTAGAAATTACGATTTACTCTAAAGTAACGTTACCTTATCCGAGTTTGGTAAAATCCGCACTTAGTAGAATAAAACACTTTTTTGGAAATTGTTAAATGCTGCAGCTGATAAACAGGTTGTCATAGTTACTTAGTAATAAGTAGGTATTTAGTAGTCAAGCGTCTCATATATCTACCACAGTTTTATGAAACTCTAAGCCTAGCGTGATATCATCATTCACCGCATCGTCACTTACCAAAAGGTGAGATAGTGGTCAAACTCTAGCGTATATAATTTTTATATAATAGAATTTATCATGCATCACCGAACACCAAACCAAACGAACTATCGCAAGCGAAAGCAAACGAAAGATCACTACCGACGCAAGTAACAACAAATGAACATACGAATGTCCCTAGCTAAATACCATTCTTTCTCCTTCTTGTTGTTCATAAATGTACTGTTAAGTCTAAAACGTGCATAATAATTATATAATGATACAAATTTTGTTCCTTACCTTACAATTAAATTATAAATGTATTTTCATGCAATAAGCTTTTAATAAGTGTTTAGCTTGTAAAGCGTTGCTATTTGTTATTATTTTATGTCGCTTCTAGGTTTAACTAACTTACACTAGAAATGTTCAACTATATAATTATTTTAAATAAAGCATTTAAAAAAAAAAAAAAACTCTTTCTCCTTCGCAGGCGATTATAAGTATCCGAAATTAAGAACCAATTCATTATGAAGATCAGGGACATCGATAATGTTTCGAAAAATTTTAAACATGGTTACTTAACTGATCATTTGCTCTTCTTGTTTTCAGCGAATTGTAACTGAGGCATCCCAGGAGGAACGCAGTGGAGTACATGAATGGGTAATATCCGAATCGATGCTTATATATCTTAGAAATTATTTTTGCACTTTCTAATAAGAGCGTGTATGAAGACTCATAGGGACTCCAGATACACGAGCTCGCCTCCAACTTACTGCGGACCAGTGCACTATAAAGTAGCCTTATTACAGACTCATTCTTAAAGTCGCGCGAGTTCCGTTTAAACGATTCTTTTGAAACCGTATGCATGCTCATGGAACGTAAGCTTTTGGTCGAACGCGACACCCAAGTCCTTCATAATCAAAGGTCTGGCCAAGATAGTGGCACCGATTTGATATTCAATAAAACTGGCCAAGTGCGAGTCAGCATCGCGTCTCTTATCGCACACTTAGGGAGGGTTCCGTACAATACGACACATAACAGAGTTTCAACCTCATATATTTGATTAATTGATATTACCAAGAATATTTGGTTTGGTCGCGATCTAGAAAGACGAGGCTCGTTTACTAGCGCCATCTATGTCATTTTGCCGAAACTAAACAGATAGATGGCGTTTAAAAACACGTTTTTTGTATGGGGACTTTTATTATATACTATTATATACCCGTATTTATAATATTATATACCCCTTTTATTTTTAACTTTATTTTGTTTTTAATATTTGTTGTTCAAGCGGCAACAGAAATACACCATCTGTGAAATTTTCAACTGTCTAACTATCACGGTTAATGAGCTTATAGCCTGGTGACATACGGACAGACAGACAGACAGACAGACAGACGGACAGCGGAGTCTTAGTAATAGGGTGCCGTTTTACCGTTTGGGTACGGAACCCTAAAGATGATTGGGATGATTGGATTGATGTATGCCTAATTTCAATAAAGTAACCCGAATGATCACCACACTACGAGAGAGACTTAGGTTGTCTAGAAGAGAACGTTTTGTGCGATATGATCGCGTTTTGTTACATTAAGTTTCTAAGTAGTGTTAGGGGTTCAATAAAGAGTTTCTATCTATCTAGATATCTAGAGTTCATAATTCAAAGTCTACGAAAGCATTCAAGCAACGTCTTTTTCGCCCAGAGATCCAGAGATGGTTATGATTACGAGCAAACCCGCGGTGCGGCCAGTAAGACTACATTAAAGTTGAGCTATTCATGTCCTTTGAAAACCCGAGATGGATACACAAAGAGGATACTCTGTAAAGAAATTCAAAAGACACTGTAATGGATAAAAGGTTCCTTGAGGAAGCCGCCATACCTAGAAATGCCCCGGTTTCGCTAAAATCGTAAGATAGAGGTCTTGTGTGGAGAAATAAAACTGTCTTCCTGTTTCAACATACAATAAAAAATCATTACTGTTTGAATATCTATACGATTAGGATTTATTTTAACCGACTTCACAAAAAAGGAGGAGGTTCTCAATTCAACTGTAGGTATATATTTTATTTATCTTTGTTACCTCAGAACTCCGTCAAATCTTAGCCGATTTAAAAATTCTTTTTTTTTTAAATGCCTCCCCTTTATGCTTATTCAACTTTTATCGAGATCTGATAATCATCTCCGGAGATATGGAGATAAAATGTTGACTATCGCGGCATGTGAAGTTGGTTTTTTCGTTTTGTGCGTCCTTGTTCAATTTGAAATTATATGTCCAGCCAAGATTATCTGAAACTGAAAGGGATACACTTTGATCGATAATTCCGCCCATAGTAACTAATCTATAGCATACACTTGTACTATTAATTATTCTGTGTCTATAGCAAGTACCGCCCATAGTAAGTACATAAATCTTAATCGTATAGTACATTATATTCTTTCTAAAAGTATTTGTATTGTATTTTATCATGGGCTGTACTCCTGAAATATACACGTGCAATGTAAGTAATTATAATCTGGGATTAAATTACGTAGTTCCCGAACACGGAACAAGAACATTATTTTATTAATCAAAAATGTCGGAAGCTTCTTTAAAATTTCATACAGTCGAAACAATTTAACATGTTAAATTGTTTCGATGTGATTTTTGTTTGTGATGCATGCATCACAGTCACAGGTCACCGGCTACAAAGGAACTTCATATTTTCCGTTCATTTTCCTTATGAAAACACAATATAAGAGCAAACATGCCGTGCCTGGCAATGAATTACAGGCTAGTGTACACGAACACAGCGCACGCGAGTTAAGACTGCGACGGTCGCTTCCAACGGCAACTGCAGTTTAAAGCGGATGTATGGGACTGTAATAATTAATAAAAATTATGAATTAAAACTTTATGCCTTCGAAATTTAAATATTTCGTTCGTTCGAACTTCGAAATATTTCATTAATTACCTTTATAACGAAGTGGTAATCGGTTTCTGCACAAATCTTATTACAATATTTGTTGGTGTAATATATTTCACAAAATATGAAGATAGTGTGCCATTTTACGCGGGAAAATACAATTTATTTTTTTAGTCATAAAATCCAAACTACTAATAAACAAAAATACAATTGAGCACGATAATTGCATTTCAAAGTATGAATCTGTACGCAGAATGAATACTTCGGATATTGTAATACATGTAAATGCAAAAACCATGCTGAATAATTTATAATTTTTTATTTTAAACTCATGTGATAATCACTGACACATTGTTGGAAATTAGTAGCTCTACCCCATCTCTACCCTATTCTATTTAAAAAAAAATAGAACTAACTACTAAATTAATACTGTATTAATCCGAATAACAGCATATTATGGCGGTAATACACTCTAATCCGATTTGAAATATTTGTAGGATTTTTTTATGAACAAGTCACTCGTCGCAGGACTCTTAATAAAGCTCGAGTACACTGAACAGGAAAGGAAATGTAGCGTGATCTCGTGGAATGCTTCGCTTGATACATGGCTGATATTATTAAGGTTTTCGATGAGGCTTTCACGCTCAGTTTCCGAGTCTAGACGACACTATGCTGGCTATGCGACTATTTAGGCCTAGTCTGGTTACCATCCTCGACCACATAATCGCTCACCACTAGGCGGGATAGTGGTCAAACGCTAACCTATGATAGGTATAAAAAATTACAGTTGTATTGATGACTCATTCAAACTTAATGTTAGGGTAAGCATTCACAGAAAATACATATCGAAGGTTGTACTCGTATGTTAAACGATTTGTTCCTTCGACTAATTAGTTATTATCGTAGATTTATTATTTTATCTTGATGTGTTTAGAGAGTCTTTGAGTAGATAAATAAAGGATTTTATTTCATGTCGTACACAGCTGTGGCACTTAATGAAATTAATTCGTTTGTCTAAGAGATATGTTAAGACCAGTCGCCAGCCTTCTTCAACAACAATATATAGTTTACAATAGAGTCTGTGTCGTGGCTTTAAGATGAACTAACATTTAAAGGCAA
Source organism: Cabera pusaria (assembly GCA_954871355.1). Taxonomy (NCBI): domain Eukaryota; kingdom Metazoa; phylum Arthropoda; class Insecta; order Lepidoptera; family Geometridae; genus Cabera; species Cabera pusaria. The sequence continues at coordinate 3,126,816 of OX940896.1, forward strand.
GGAAGGAAGGTAAGGAAGAAAAAGCAAGGTATATTATATACCTATATACCTAGTACCACGGCATAATGGTAAGAGTAGGTACGTAACTAAACCAAGATATCAAACATTTTTAGTGGTATTGGCAATGACAGAGCAATGTTAGATTTAATTAGAACCATCAACACCAACAATCACACAACATCAGTCACGAAAATCAAGATATATTGGACTGATTTCTATTTACTCTTGTCTTAATTGTATAACCGCGTTCCGGAATAAATAGCAACCAACCTTTGTCCGACCTAAGTGCTCTTTTATTAATGACTTTTTGCTGTCTTGCAGTCGAGGTCACGATGTTAAATATTCATTCATCCACAATCCAAGCTAGCCACTAAACTAGGATATCAGGTCACTCCATAAATCGATCTTAATCTGGCTGACAGTTAGCATTTACTGCGAACTAAATCTCTAGGATAGATCGATCACGGAAACCTTCCACTTGCAAGCAAAATACTGCCTTTTTAAGCGCAATCTTAAGCAGGAAATAAAAACCGATTTACCTACCTTAAGCCGTTAGGTTAGAGTTGATAATAAGCACGGTTCTGCGGCTTCCGGTACGAAATTTGCTGTCTTCAGTAGGCATGCTCAAAGAAACCCGTTCAAAGCGAGTAAATGGAAGCAACGTCTGGCTGGGACGTCTTAACATATTACGAGTTCAAACCGATGGATGAAGTCGACCAAGTAACCTTTTGTGAGACAATTTGGCGCTCTCCGCTTTGTTAGCTCATTCCGAAGCGCCTGCTGCCAGTAAATAGCAATGCGTTTTGTTGCTAATAACATTATAAAAGGCGTTCTTCTTTTGTCAGAAATTGCTCGTAACGTTGAGGTAAGTACATAATTGTTTTGTTTTCGCTTTTCAATTTCGTTCAAAGGGGATGTTTTGAGGTTGACTTGATGAACGTAAAAAATTAAAGGAACATTATCTTCTGAATCTGAACTCTGTCGTCAAATTTTTAACATAAATAGGTACTTACCTAAGCACTAAAATATATACATTATTATGTGTAGGTTAATTAGGTACATCTACACACGTGAGCTTTTATGTAAGTATGTTTGTCATGGTTCATCATTATAATAGTCTTATAAGATTGTATTTTATGTAAATGGTAGATATACGCACAGTTTGTTTCGTATGCCTTGAATAAGTACATACTTACTTTGTACCTAGGTACTAGGTATCGATTATATTTAACGAATGAAGCGTGTTGCCAGTTTTTTTTTTGTGTGCCGTGATTTAGCTTTAGGTTTTTATTTTAGATTTTAGTGTACTAACGCCCAGGTTGCAAAAAGCGAGATATACACATTACTATTTTTTTTTTTAGATTGTTATTTATTTTATTTATTTATTTTTATTTATGTAAAAAACAAAGCTTTGTTTATACTTAAACCCCTTTTTTTACTCATGTGCTTAAACTATGATTTATTTTGCGAAGTAAATAAGAGCCACATTTTCCATCAAGGCCATTTCATTACAGTCATATATTGGGTCATTTCCGTAGCGATATAAGAACAATTTTACTAATAACTCGGCTATAAAGACCATTACTCCCTACATCAGGGGGAGAACAATAAATTGGCAATAAAGATAGAGGTTTGTAGATGGAAATAAATGCTCCCTAGTGGACGATATTTTAACGACAAATTCACAGAACCCTGATTTCAACATTTATGACCTAGTTTAAGTTAGGGTTTAGGCTTACTTAGGGTTTAGGCTTACTTGGATTTGTTTGCGACTCTGATCCTGTTAAGACTAGTCTTAGGATATCCTAGGCTTGAGACTTGACTGAGATGTAAACAGGACCCCGCTTATCCAGTAACTTATAGCTATACTTCTTTGAACCGAGCTTACATTTGTCATCGTTGTATTACGAGTATGACTTATGAGAGATTAAAACAATGTAGCTCTAAGATTTGTCGAGGATAGAGCGAAGTGAAGTGAAGGAGCTAGAAAGCCGCCTGATTTGCTAACAAAAACTAACTTTTACCACAGAATAATGAATAGTATAAGTACCAGCTTTTACCAAAAATTAGGAGAAAATCTGCCGTCGTAACCTTACGGTATTCCGGCACACGGCCCTTAAGAGTATTCTAGGCTTAGCGTGTTCACCATCTTCGACCACATCATCGCTTACCACCAGGCGACAAGTGGTCAAACGCTAGCCTATAAATAGGATATCAAAAAGTCGTCATATCATGATTGAATCCCAGGACTGTAAATAGAAAACCGTCTAACAGAGAGTGATGCAGCAAGATACCGGTATAATTGCATCTTGATATGTCCTACAACGAACAACGGTCGCAAAACTATTAGTTTAGACTATCTTTTAAAATGGTATCCACAAATTGGGTCGGCAATGCAAACAACAGCACTCATGAAGTTGCAGTTGTTCATAGACGACGGTAACCGCTTTCCATCAGGCGGGCTCTCTGCTTGTTTGCCTACCATAATACAAAATAAACTGGCCAAGTGCAAGTCGGACTCGCACTCGTAGGGTTCCGTAACACAGTTAAGTATTCCATAACTATGATTTTTCGCAACTACAAAATTAACTTTGTTTTTCATAGTGTTTGTATGAAAAACAAAGTTATATTTGCGGTCGCCATATCTCTAAAACTGCTAACTGTATCTCGTTGAAACCAATTTCCTTGTTAGTTTTTATTGAGATCTACAGCATATATTTTTTTTAGATTTTTCACTGCCATACTTTAAAAGTTAGAGGGGGGGACACACATTTTACCACTTTAGACGCGCCTATCTTTCAAATGATTGACTTTGAGAAAAAATAATTTTAGGAACCTCAATGTCATTTTTGAAGACCTATCCATAGACACCCCACACGTATAGGTTTGAAGAAAAATTTTTTTTTTGTTTCAGTTTCATGTATGGGATGCCCCCCCTTAAACTCTTAATTTTTTTATTTTTGTATAAAAATCGGAAAGCGGTTCACAGAATACATCTACCTACCAAGTTTCAATTCTGTAGTCCCAACAGTTTCGGAATAAAATGGCTGTGACATACGGACGGACAGACAGACAGACATGACGAATCTATAAGGGTTCCGTTTTTTGCCATTCGGCTACGGAACCCTAAAAACGAAGAGGGAAGAAATCAATATGCTGTCTTTAAAAAACGAAGTTGCCAACATGTTCCTTTATTTATTTTCTCACGAGATTTTCTTATGTAGTCAGAAACTACGAGTCGATACCGGTACGGTCCCTCGGCACCAATAACACAATACAAATACTGTCTAACTTGTAGAAACAAAGAAATACAGTAAAAACTAATTTACCAGTCCTGCTTACAAAGTTTGTTGTTGGGAAACTGAAAACAGATTTATGTACCTATATTAGGTACCTAGTTTTTTTTATATTCAAACGACGACTTGTGTTTTTAACCGACTTCAAAAAAAGGAGGAGGTTTCTCAATTCGACCGTATATATATATATATATATATATTTTTTTTTTTTTTATGTTTGTTCGCGGATAACTTCGTCGTTTATGAACCGATTTCAATTATTCTTTTTTTGTTCGAAAGGAGATATCCCAAGTGTGGTACCATGGTAATTTTATCGAGGTATAATAAGTATCTCCAGAGATATTGAGATAAACATCTCAAAACTGTGGTACTGAAAATGAATAGCGCGGCATTGAAGTCGGTTGTTTTTTAGTTTTTAAACGATATTATTTATGATCATTAACAGCTAGTATTTGTCCACTGTTGAACATAGGCCTCTCCTATGGCACGCCACTGAGCTCTATTTTCAGCTCTTTGTTTCCAATCGCTGCCAGCCAGCTTGCGTATATCATCGCTCCACCTAGCTGGAGGGCGTCCTACACTACGTTTGCCGTAAAAATACAAAATCCTTAGAATAAATCCTTTAAAGTGACAAAGACTAAAGCACCTAGTTGCTTGTTTACAACGGGTAAAGACTTGCATTGAATAACGGGCTGCTACGGAACCCTACACTGCGCGTGGCCCGCCATGCACTTGGCCGGTTATTTTATTTGGTTTCAGTTTGTCAATGACCTAAATGACCTTAGCTTTGTCAGAGACCTACGAGTCAAACTAATCTAACCATAACAGAAATTATCCTTCTCTATAAAAATATTTTCAAAACTAAATTATGCTAAGCTTATAGGATATCAAAAAATGTAAATATATGTATACACTGGCAAATAGAATTCAAATTTAAATTCTTTATAACCCCTGAGCCCCGTTACGGAAATACCTGAAATTGCTATTCAGCATTTTTGCTGCATTTTCCAAACCTTCATCAAACCTTCACAATTCTTGCACCGCTCAGGGGTTAGTTAGTGTTATGGAGTTGAATGCGACAACCCTAGCGCGTGCCACGGCGGGGGATGTCGCGCGTAAATTATAAAGGCGCCGGTAGTAGGGTTGCTACAGCACTGTTTTCTTGACTGATTATTTATGTTGTTGATAGCTTGAAAGACCAGTTTTAATTGTTCTTATTGATAATGGTTGTGGATTTTTGTGATGTTTTATTAGGAGCACTTTTTTAATGTATTTGGGGTATTGTGAGTAACAAAATAAGGTATAGGGCCAGTTCCATCGGTTACTGATAAAGTAACAGATAGCTATCTGAAATGCGATGCCATATAAAAGCTGTCAAAAATCCGTCAAATTAGTTCCTACTAGAGCTATCAGGAACCGGTGAAACTGGCTGTCTTATATTTATGTTTATTAATGGATGATCAATCCGTAGTAACAGATCTATTTAACTTCAAATAAAATAATAATATTTAACCGACTTCAAAAAAAGGAGGAGGTTTCTCAATTCGACCGTATATATATTTTTTTTTATGTTTGTTCGCGGATAACTTCGTCGTTTATGAACCGATTTTGATTTGTCTCTTTTTGTTCGAAAGGCGATATCCCAAGTGTGGTACCATAGTAATTTTATCGAGGTCTGATAAGTATCTCCAGAGATATTGAGATAAACATATCAAAATTGGTACTGAAAATGAATAGCGCGGCATTGAAGTCGGTTCTTTTTTTAGTTTTTAAACGATATTATAATAAATACACTTAAATAATAGTTACTTGTGGCAATTAGGCTATTACTTAAATGTTTACGAGATTAATGATAGCAATTAAGTGGAACGTTCTCCTAAATCATTTTAGCTCTCATATATACATTAATGTCAACTAATTGCGTTACTTTACTACACCTGGGTTAAAAAGTATTACTTGTCTATGCTGTGATATGTTATTATTTTTGTTTTTTAAAGATTACTCGCAATGTGGGTTGCACATTACTTTTATTCTTGTTAACCCCTCCAACTAAGCTAAATATGCTTGTGTCTGGAGTGGGTTACGAGCTGCGCCCCGCGGTATTGCCCGCTTTTAATCCTTATAAATCTTGAATCACTATCTATTGATGGATACCGCAACAAAATACGTGGCGTAGTTTAAAAGATCTAAACGACGCCATATAAGACAGGGAAGCGAATTTGTTTTATGCTATGTAAAGATGTCAACAAAACGACTACTTGGGCCATGGTTGATATCAGTTACTTAGTTGTATTTTCTAAGAGCAAGCCAAGAAGCTTATACTCAATGTTTCCCTAGTTGGTGCAATTTTTTTTTCTACCAACTCCCTGCACTAGCGTCCCTGTGTTACTGGGGACTTTACAAACATACATATCACCGACACAATTACACCCAGACTCGGCACAATTGTCTGTGGACCACTAAAACAATTGTTCTGTATGGGAATCGAACTCACGCACGACCTTCGGACCATGACCTGTGTCACTAACTACTTGACCAATTGGGCAGTCAATTCATCTAGTAACGCTAAATAATGACGTTTGCACGATAGTAAATAGCCGACTGATCAGTCCACAGTTCACACCAACACGATCGTGCTGGTGTGAAGTTAATGAAGTTTGCATGCAAGTAGATCGCTACCACGGCTGCAGAGTCAAGGTTGGTTTGCATTGGTTTGCACGAACCTTTAGCGTGGATAATAAAATCAACAAACTAAGTTTCGTATAGCAACTAGGCAAACATAACTTCGAGAAGGAAATCCAGAGAAGAATTCAGCTGGGCTGGGCAGCATTTGGGAAACTCCGTCGACTCTTTTCGTCGCATATACCACAGTGTCTAAAGACGAAAGTCTTTAATCGTCCTACCCGTGACGACATACGGAGCCGAGACGTGGACACTCACGGATCGACTTGTTCATCAATTTAAATTTGCTCAGCGAGCTATGGAAAGAGCTATGCTCGGTGTTTCTCTGCGGGATCGAATCCGGAACGAAGTAATTCGCCAGAGAACTAAAGTGATCGACATAGCTCAACGGATTAGCAAACTGAAGTGGCAGTGGGCTGGTCATATCTGCCGTAGGACCGATAACCGTTGGGGTACACTGGTTCTAGAGTGGGGACCGCGAATCGGCAAACGTAGCGTAGGACCATGTGGAGCGACAACATTCGCAAAGCTGTGGGCAGTGACTAGAAACAAAGAGCCGAAGATCGGGCTCAGTGGTCTGACTTGGGAGAGGCCTATGTCCAGCTGTGGACTGATACCGGCTGATTATGATGAAGTTTCGTATTAGTGGTGATATTGCCCAAATAATGTAGGTATTCTACAAGCACTGTTATTAAACCGTAATCCCACACCAATTACAAAACCTAATAATAAAATTACCCACAACACGTGACGTCATACTATCACAGTAATGGCGTGCACACACGCTCAAATATAATAGATATGTGAAATTAGTCGTAATCTTGTCTCGGCAGCGGTATTAAATAAAAACACATTAGTCACGCGAGCCAGCCCTAACTTGGGGTGTTAGGGTTGGCCCCTGTTTTAACTACGTCTGAACACAGGCTGATTTTATTATAGATCGTTATAGAGAAATGAATCTGTGATTGTTGAATGCTTCTGGTTTTGAGGGTACGTAGTTCTTATTGACCAAGTGGAGGTATCTGTTTAAGCTTGGGGAAATATGCTTTCGTATGACTATCCGGATGCCTGGTTCTACTCTACAGGTCGCATTTCTCATCCGATTATCGTGAAATTTTTGTGAGCAGAACAGACATTTTTTTCGAATCCGTCTTTGAAAATTTTTCAAAATGGCAGAGATATGGGGATTATAAACGTAAAAAAAATATATATGAGAAATTTCGATGTTTTCAAAAATCTCATTACACTAATTTTTTTGATACAGAACGATTTTGTCAAAAGGCTACCCCCTGGAGAGTTTGATCTAAAAATTACACTAATTTACAAGACCAGATTATGTTGAGTTAAGATGTCATTAAACTTTTCATATCAGTACCCTTAGTACGAGTTTTCATACAAAACTCGATATCGTATATCGAACAAATTTTGTATGAAAAACAGTACAGCGCCTCTAGTATTTACTACACTTAACTAAATTTAGACCAATCAGGGAGCTAGAATAAGTCAAAAACTATGTGAGATCTGTCAAAAGTGTTAAAGATAAAAACTCGTACTAAGGGAATTTATCACGTTTATGAGAAGAAGTGAAGTCCACGTGACTAGAAATTCAATGGACATGAACTAGGATGGCTGTAGAGGAAGAGGTAGACCGAAGAAATTATGGATGGACTGTATGATAAAATATATGGATGTTAAAGGAATGTATGCGGCAATAACTGCGGATAGATCCAAAGGGAAGAGAATGACTTGTTGCACTTAAGTGGGATAAGGGTAGAAAGATGATGATGATGATGAAGGAATACTATTTCAAATACGTTTTACTTACCGAAATACACTTTTAAGTATGATGTGATTAGTGAGGGCCCGGTGGCGTAATCGGGAGAACGGTTGGCTTTGATGCCGTGGTACCGAGTTCAAACCGCCGTGCACCAATGGATTTTTCTTTCAAAAATAAATGATCTTTGAAAAATTTATGTGCGCTTCTCACAGTGGCCCTCCGGTGAAGGAAAACATCGTTAAGAAACCAACAACCCCCGCATGGTGGTAGGACACTATCTAGTGTCCGCCTGGCCAGCTACCTCCTTCAAGTTAGAAAATCTGTCCCCAAACATCTAATGTGTTCCGGCAGCTATCCTTGAGAGCCAGTTCCCATAGGCCTAGGCCTAGCGTGCTTACCATCTTCGACCGCATCATCACTTACCAACAGGTGAGATAGTGGTCAAACGCTAGCCTATAACGTATATAAAAAAAAAGTCTGGTCTATAAGTTTTATTAAAGAACTGAAATCAAATTGCAACTTGAATAACTTTTGCAAAGGTCATTTAAAATAGGTACTTAAATAGGTACTCAAAAGTTATTTAAGTCTACATTAAAATCTTTACAAATCACTCTGATTGAAATCCATTAGCGAAACTTGAATGTTGTTACTGAATGGAAACTTAAGCTAGTTTTAAGTATCCTAAGTAATGACATAATTAAGTTACTACACAAAACACCTTTTACAAACTTCGTCGATTTTCACTTTGCGATATTCAAAACCAAACTAGAATGTTGTAATTAGAGGTACCTATCTACTTTTAAGGCTTGATTGTACATGACTTTATCGGAGACAGACAAGCACTTGACCTCCATCTTGATGGTGAAGATGGTTTCTTAATTGTTTGCTTATAGGAAAGTCATAACTACATTACTTAGATTAAATTTTTGCATAACTTATAGGCTAGCGTTTGACCACTATCTCGCTTGGTGGTAAGCGATGATGTGGTCGAAGATGGTTAACACGCTAGGCCCAGAATACTCTAAGAGTCAGTTCATATCGAGACGCGACGCGACGCGACGTGACGGTGCTTGTAGCACGGTAATATTATAATACAGTATTGTGACTCGGCCCGTTCTTGAGATGAAGCACTAAAGCCGTGCGGCAGCCGGCGGCATTGCGCGGTACGTACACGCGCAATAGGACTGCCCGCCTACAGTATTTTAATTTCATTTACGTACTTGACGATCTTTCTAGTTTTTTGTGATTGCTATATTATATTTTTTATTTAACGAAATGAAATATAACAATACATAAATTGTTAAACATAAATTGTTAATAATATAACAATACCTATTTTATATAATTAAATATCTTACTCAAAAAGTAAATTACAATTTAAATCTGATTAGGTTGGTACCTGCCATTTATTACTCTCTTAATCATTTCATAATGCTATTTCGTCGAATTCAATAATATACGTAAGTAGATCAGTACATAAGTAAGTAGATAGTCTAGCCTAGGAAACTACCTAAATACTAGTCTGTTTTTAACGCGAGCGTAGACTATAGGTCACTCGTATGAAGTCGTGTGTCACTTTTTTCACCCTATCCATTTATTTATTTGTTAAGGTAGGTTTTTAATCCAGTAGTAGGTATATAAAAAATATTTTATACTCTTACCGTTCGGAGCTTTCAGGTAATTTATAAAATGTTATCTCTGGGTGCGCTATTGAAGAATTCAAGCACCCATAAACAGTACAATATAGTCCTCTGTGCCATATTAAATATAATATTTATATATATTCTTTATCAATCAAATATTCACAATTCGCACGCTTGAACGCACGGTTTAATCAGTATTAAACCGTCATTACACGACCGTACCTTCACACGGTTCGTTCGTCAATGCGGCGCAATCACATTTATCGTGAGTTGTATACCGAGTGTGTACCGAACTCGAAGCGCGTAGGCATGACGCGCGTGCCGATCGTTAGTATGGAGTCACAGTACTGTTTATTATATTACCGTGCTTGTAGTATCGCTACGCCTAACGAGAAGCCGCGCAGCGCAGCGCGTTGCGGCCCGAGCGACGCAGTAAAACGCGCGGCGCCGCCGAATTATCTCAATGAAATGTGTATCTTTTTGTTGCAGTAAATAAAGTTCTATTTTGTATTATGCGCCTACCTGTAGATAATTTGCTCCTACCACATTACTTATTATACTTAATTATTACCCTAATGCGTTTTAAACTGGCCAAAACAATCATAAAACCCGGTGAATCGATTTGCAAACAAGTTAATATCGATTCTGCCCTGACCTAGCATAATTTATGACCGAAAAATATTAAGTAGGGACCTATTAACAGACAAAAACACGACACACATACATCAACCGATGTGTGTATGTATAGCGGAACAGGAGTACGCAAAACCGTAGGGGCGAATTTATTGATTCATTCAAAATAAGGGTCGATATACACGGTCAAGCAAGGGCGGCTTGAGCACATGATACAAGCGCTCATTCGATTAATGTGGTTTTTGATTGCATGTTGCGGACATGTTCTATAGGGCTTTTATTGTTTTAAATTATTTCGTTTTAATAAAACAGAGAGTAGCCAAAAATTGTGGTGAACATAACGTGATTAGATACTATAAATGAAATTGTTGTACGATAACATCGCTTTTTTTCTGTGATAGCCACGTGGTTCATTGACCCTTAAATGTGAACTTGAAGCCATGGTATTTATACTATTACTAATTCTGTTGTCATGGATTCAAATACCAACAATAAGCAAAAATGTATGTAAAGATATTTTTGCAAGTCTATTATTCCAGATCCTAGATTGTTTATGTCTTTGTGCTGCATAGGCAAACGTATGACCACTAATTAATCTAATAATCCTAGTATGTTACCATCCTCGACCATATCATCACTTACCAACAGGGGAGATAGTGGTTAAACGCTAGTCTACGATATAAAAAATAAATAAAAAAATATAATGAAGCATGATTGCTTAATAGACCTGTCGTTCCACTCGTGACTTGAAATCTCTCAAAATATACTTAGAAACTCTTAGAAAACAAAAGGCAATATACTATTTATGTCTTAATAACTTCGATCAAGAATAACTCTTAGAAAACAAAAGGCAATATACTATTTATGTCTTAATTACTTCGATCAAGAATCTATAGATATAAGGTCGACGCAAAAAGAATGTCCCGACGAATAAGAGCTCACACCGGGCGGTGAGCTCTTATTTTGTTCGTCGGACACAAATACTTTTGTGACGAATAGCCGTAAGTTTAAGATGATGTTTTACTTAATTAATATGAAATGTATAAATAATTTCCAAATTTCCTGAATTTGTTTTAAGATTAATTTAGCGCTGAATATCCTTAATCTTATAATTAAAAAAAATGTTGTATGAAACAAAACATGATTTGATTATATTCCTTTGACGTGCCGCAACGCTTTTATTTTTGATTTTATTTTGCTTGTGTATAAACTATACATAGTTGTGATATCGTTATATTTTATAGATTGAACTGGAAAACGTGAGTTTTTATTTTTTCAAAACCCTTCCAACTAAGCTAAATATGTTTGTAGCTGGAGTGGGTTTACGTCAATAGTGCAATGGATGGGGCCTCACGACCTCTTTATCGCAAGTCTGACGCCTTAGCCATTGGGTTATATTGCCCTTTCTGTTGGGTACACTAGATGGCGGTGCACATATAAAATAATCTTAAAGTTGTCAAGTATTTTAGAAAATTTCCTAATGGTTAAGCCATACTTGATAAAGATCATTTTATGTCGGTCGGGTCATCGCGTTCGCAGACCGCCGTGGTAGTTAGTTCAAGCTGCCTGACTGTGTATATGCACCCTTATGCCACCCTTATAATTTGTGCCCTCACCTACGCTTGTCCAACGTCGTATCCTATAATTTAGTTGGTTCCTTATGAATCTAGTTACAAACTAAGAAGACTGTCTACATTGTGAATATGCATGGACGAGAAAGGAAACAATCACTTGAGCTCACTTTAGAAATTTAACTTTGTATAATTTTCTTTGAAGAACGATTTTATAAAGAGGTCCTAAAATTTTACTCATATGGTTTATCTTAATTTTTCTTGACAATATTGCCCACAAGAATCCCTACTACAGAGTAGGGATTCTTGTTCGTGTTTGTATTCTGAAGTAGCCGTGCTACGAAGTCTACGAGTGCTACGGTTGGGGCTATCTACGAAAATTATTTTATAACATCCGTTGTTCATAACATCAAATGTTTGATTTTGTTTTGTGGATGTCTCATTCATGATCATGACACAACACAAATTAATTAAGATAAGTATTATACACTGGATACAATCTATGTCGTTAAATTAATGAAAAAGATAGCTGCTTTCAGTTTTAAAATAAAAGTTTTAATGTATATCCATTGTTATAGTTACGAGCATGATAAATTAAATGCAACTGAAAGTTGCGTTTTATGAGTGAGTTTTATGAATGTTCACAGTACATACAGATTTACGATAGATTTTCAATGTTTAAGGATGAACTCAGACCTCAGAGAGACTCAGACCAGATCACCTCTCCGTAATCTCGTAAGTGCAAATACTATCTTTACAGAACAAATTTAATACATTTAGGGCCAGTTTCACAGGTTCCTGATAATGCGTTAGATAGTTACCTGAGAGATGACGCCATATAAAAGCTGTCAACAATCTGTCAGATTTCTATATTTTAGCGCTATCAGGAACCGGTGAAACTGGCCCTTAGTATGTCACTTTTCGTTACTTAATTATTAAAACCAAAGATTACATGCGGCTTTCTTAAATTTTTTCTAATTTCCAAAGATATTAGATGAAGCTGTCAAACATTAAAAGCTCAAGGCAGAAAATAAGACGAATCTCAGTGAATATTTAAAAGAAGACGAAACGTAAAAGAAAATCCGCGCTAACTCGTCAATTCCGTAAATTCAAAACATGGAATCTCTTCTAAAGGGTCGTTACGTCGCGTGGGGCAAACATCACACAAAATCGTTTTATTCTCAGTCACGTTTTAGTATTAAGGGATAATGAAAAGTACATTGATGAAATTATATATTGGTTATTTAGTAAAATTGCATACGTGCGCTTTGGAATTGATTAACAAAGATTTTTTTAATATTGATTTATCTTCTTCAAATGTTTGTAAATAAACTGGCCAAGTGCAAGTCGGACTCGCACTCGTAGGGTTCCGTACCACACTACAGTATTTTATAAGATCGAGCAAAAAATACCACTATCATTTTTCGCCAGCAAAAAAAATAATTAATAAACATTTTATTTCTTATAACGCCATCTAACATCTAACAAAGGTGTTAGAGATCGACATTTCAATATAATGCCAGATGGCGTGAAATGCCGAAAAAAACACGTTTCTTGTATGGGGACCCTCTATTATTTTTAACTTCATTCTGTTTTTAGTATTTGTTGTTATAGCGGCAACAGAAATACATCATCTGTGAAAATTTCAACTGTCTAACTATCACGGTTCATGAGATACAGCCTGGTGACAGACGGATAGACAGACAGACAGACAGACAGACGGACAGTGGATTCTTAGTAATAGGGTCCCGTTTTACCCTTTGGGTACGGAACCCTAAAAACGAGCACCTAGAGTTTCTGCCAAAAGCTGTTTCCATTGTTCTGATTTCAATTAGAACTTGGGTTTCGAACTTAACATCTTCGATATTCATTTTCATGCGAAAACAAGTGTTAGGTATGTAAAAAATATTGGTTATGTCAAGAGGTGCCTACTCAAGGTACGACCACACTGCGGCGTCCAGCATGCGCGATATAGGCGGCGATCAGATAGCGCAGTAGTATTTGTACCGACTGGTTCACACCAAACGCGATCTATGGCCATCAGAAAACAATAGAAAATCAGATCAAGAACGCGCACGCGGACCAAGGACGACGCGGTGTGGTCGTACTCGTATCATATTAAAAATATATATTAATAAAAAGGTTAACTACTAGCAATGTGGGTTGCACATTACTTATGTAACAATTTTTGTCATGTTTGACCTACGCGGCGTAACGACTCTTTGAAAGAGATCCCATGTTAATATGCTTGTGTCTGGAGTGGATTCACGTCAACAATACAATGGGCGGTGATCGAACGCACGACCTCTCGATCGCCAGGCCGACACCTTAGCATGAGGCCGTTGCCACTTAAAATTGTAATTGCACTTAATTATTAGCACTTTATTTCTCATCAACTTAAGTACCTTTCACTGGACCACGAATTTTCTTGTGCAGCCATAGTTTCCTATTTCTCAAGATACTTCAAAGCCATGCAGACAGTTTCTGTTCGGGGAAACCTTGCAAGTGATCTACTCGTGTATCGAATATCTTTGAGTCTGACTCAGACTGTTCACATCCCTTTTATGTCTGTGTGATACCAGTTGGAATAAACATCGTATGATATATAACAAAATCTCCGTCAAGTCTTCTCGTCGCCTATACCGCAGTGTCTAAAGACAAGTCTTTAACCAGTGCGTCCTACCTGTAATGACATATAGAGCCGAGACGTGGACACTCACAGTCCGACTGGTCCACGAGTTTAAAGTAGCTCAGCGAGCTATGGAGAGAGCTCGATATTTCTCTGTGGCATCGAATCCGGAACGAAGTAATTCGCCAGAGAACTAAAGTTATCGACATAGCTCAACGGATTAGCAAGCTGAAGTGGCAGTGGGCTGGTCATATCTGCCGCAGGACTGATAACCGTTGGGGTAGACTTGTCCTAGAGTGGAGACCGCGAATCGGCAAATGTAGCGTAGGACGTCCTGTGACCAGGTGGAGCGACGACATACGCATAGCGGTGGGCAGTGACTGGAAGAGGAGAGCCGCAGATCGGGCTCAGTGGCGCATCTTGGGAGAGGCCTACGTCCAGCAGTGGACGGACACCGGCTGATGATGATGATGTATAACAAAATAAAGAAACCTACTTCAAACACACTCTAGGCCTAGCGTTCTAACCATCCTCGATGACGACCACATCATCGCTTACCACCTGGCACGATAGTAGTCAAATGCTAGCCGCTCAGACAAAAACGAACAAAATAAGCTTGCCTGATGAGTACCTGGACTGTCTAAAAATGTGTAACAAATTATAGTGAAGTGAAACCTTGCCTCCCTGCTGGGGATAACTAACAGAGTCACTAGATGCTTAACACAGTTTAATTCAATATTATCTAACTCTAACTTGTATCACTATGCTCTCGAGAATGTAACTCCATAACAGATAGTATGTATATCAAGTTAAAACCTGACTCAATCGAAGTGGAAATTTAACTCCCTTCTCTGAACACGTAACTTAAATGTCGTATTGGGAAGACACCTACACAAATACACTTAGGGTGCATTTACACATTGATGAATCGTTACTCTTACCGGATCGATTAAGTTATTATTTTTAACCGACTTCAAAAAAATGAAGGAGGTTTTTCAATTTAACCGTATATATATTTTTGTATTATGTTTGTTCTAGGATAACTTCTTCGTTTATGAACCGATTTTGATTATTCTTTTTTTGTAGAGAAGGAGATATCTCGAGTGTGATACCGTGGTAGTTTCAGCGAGGTTTAATAAGTATCTCCGGAGATATGGAGATAAACACCTCAAAATTGGTACTGAAAATTCATAGCGCGGCAATGAAGTCGGTTATTTTTAGTTTTTTAAACGATCTTATTTAAACAATATATTACTGCAGTAGCAGACACACACAAAGAACAATGAAATATGTGTTGTTTTGTGGGCACTCACATATGCTTCTGTTGCAGTATTTACAAGGTTACAAATAATTTACCGGCAGGTAGTTCCCTAGGTTCTTTTTTTTATTTATTGTTTAAGTATTATATATTGTAGTTTATATAATTTTAATATTGTCATTAGGTAACTATTTTTAAATTGTTTACATAAATATCTCAAAATCACACAATTCATGACGGTTTGATCAAATAATTTTTTATGACATTACGTAATTTTCTTATTAAGCCACGATTTTTTAATGTGAATTATTTATCTTTATCGAATCATCGCCAATAGCACGAGTAAACGCGACCTTACAAATTCTCCAATGTACGAGTACCTACCTATTTAAGTTCTCTCAGTTGTTTGTAAATGAATAGATTTCTCTAATGGTCTCGCAGAAATTGATTGTTCACATGGAAACCAGGAAAATAAGGTTCTTGTCGAGATGTTTTTGAGATGGAGTCATAGCAACCAATACATTTTATTAAATTAGTTTTCGGCTTTGCTAAGATTTTCAGCTACTTATACGTAACTTGTGCAAATCTGACTGACAAAGGAATATTAAAGTTTGTAACGGCTATCACGTAAAAATTGTATTTGCCGGAATTTAACTAATTTGAAATTAATTTTAAATACTTTTTTACGTCTTAATAGCCGTTACAAACTTTAATATGTTTAACTTTCACGATAATTTTAATAATCAGACGATATAATAATTTACAGATGAGCTTCAAAGCCCTTTTAACTGACTTCACAAAAAAATAGGAGGTTCACAATTCGTCGGAATCTTTTTTTTTAAATTTTTTATGTATGTTCACCGATTTCTCGAAGATGCCTGAACCGATTTGAAAAACTCTTTTTTTGTTTTAAAGCGTACCCTTCCCAGGTGGTCCCATTTAAATTTTAACGAAATCGGCCGAGCCCTTTGTAATATATCAACATTTGTATTACGATGCATTTGCTTATCTCGACGACTTACTACTAACTACTGGCACAGATTATATAATAGCTAGTTCGTCTACTGGCTAATTTGACTAGCGGGACTTTTGCAGTCGGTTTTTTTAGTTTTTTTAAACGATCTTAAATTATAACAATACCTACTACCTGCTACTAAACTTTCAAATCTAGTTCAAGTGCCTACAATAAAGCAGGCTAATTACCAATGTCTAAGTAATGTTCATTTGTACAAACTGATAAAAAGATTTATATTTCACTTGTCATCAAGAATTAACTACTCATCACTTTACTTAGAGGTCGTGAATCTAATATTTCAAGCGATACAGACCTTAAAACCTGCTGTCTGGTCAAAAAACATCAAATTTCGAACACCATGTACAAGTCTGTAGAAATACCAGAGAAAGTGTACGTGCATCTAACATAAAATAAAACTTTTAATTTCAACATAGAATCGTCGCCGCTTCACGAGAGTTCCAAACTCGAACCACAGAATAATTAATAGTACTACTCGAACAAAGAAAGACTCGGAAGAAACATTGCATAAAAATATTTTCACCCCTGGCACTGAAAAACGCAAAGAAAATATGGAAGTTGCTGCAAACTTTAAAACTTTAAATGGAAGCGTAGAACTGAAGATTGGTTTAATTTATTTTTGTTTTGTAGCAGATTTCAAGTTCCTCGAGACTTCAGTTAAATCCTGGAGTTTCGGTCACAGCGGTGCTGACAAATTGGATTGAGCAATATTCTGCAAACCTAGATGGATATACCTGAAGCGCCTTGAGGTTCTTATTTTTCCTGCTAGTTGAGCTCAAAGGAAGTGCCAACTAAAGGAGCTTCTTTGGTTAGCGCATTTTTCAGTATTAAAACAAGAGGAAACATGAAATACCTCTTTCTAGAATAAATAAACTGGCTAAATGCAAGTCGGACTTGCGTTCCGATTCCGTACTACACTACAATATTTTATAAAATCGAGCAAAAAATGCTGAGAGAAATAACGTAATAAATTGATAAATCGATCTAGGTAGGTTATCATTTCAGAAAATGTTGTTTTATCCCTGTTTTCAGGTAATGAAAAACTTCTACAATATAATTAGAACATGAAGGTAAATTTCGCCAAAGTTACATTGTTATGATAGCCCAGTGGAAGATCGATCAGATGGCGATCAGAAGGGCCCGGTCCGAGTCCAGACGAGATGATTATTTTTCCAAGTTTGTTCTTTTGTGAGAGAATTATTGGGAGCCAAAACTTTACATAAATCACGGTTTACCAAAAACAAATAAAAATTGCGAGCAAACCTCGGTCATCTAGATATTATTATATTATATTACTAGAAGTGTCCCGCGGCTTCGCCCGCGTTAAAACCTTCTTTTTTTTGTAAAAATGATTCTATCAGTAAACACATCAAATAAGAATTAGCCAAATCGGTTCACCCGTTTTCATGTTATCGCCTGACCAAGGCAATTCGGGATTCATATTTATAAAACCCTAAAAACCTAAATTTACAGACTTCGTTACCTACCCCATTTGGAAAAATCCTACAACACGTACTTTATCCCATCTTGTTTCGCCATACAAACTTTGAATCCCCGTTCCGTATCCGACAGGAATTTTCAGAAAATCATTTTTGAGCGGATACCTACGTCATAATAACTATCTGCTTTCTGAATTTCAGCGCAATCCGAAACAATATTGATTTTTAGACTTTGTTACCCTAGTTTATCCTCTTAGGGTGGCATTTAAAAAAAATTTGAAACTCGTATTTACTTATTTATTTACAGAAGTACTTGTGTGAAATGTCGAATAAAACGACTATCCAAACTTTGAACCCACGCTTCATCCCCTTCAGGGGTGTGGGTGAAAATCCTTATATATATCCTTATATATAATCCTATAAATAGAAAAGACCATTTAATCTTGTTTTTGCATACAAACTTTGAACCCCTGTTTCATCCCCTTCAGGGGTGAATTTTGGAAAATCCTTTCTCAGAGAGAACTAAAGTCGTAATAACTATCTGCATGCCAAATTTCAGCGCAATCTAAAACAATATTGATTTTCACACTTTGTTACCCCATTGCACCCTCTTAGGGGTAGAATTTCAAAAAAAAATGAAACACGTATTTACTTATTTTTTCACTGGAGCACTTGTATGAAGTTTCGAATAGAAAATACTATGTAATCTTGTTTTACCATACAAACTTTGAACCCCCGTTTCATCCCCTTCAGGGGTAAATTTCGGAAAATCCTTTCTCAGAGGGAACTATCGTAGTAATAACTATCTGCATGCCAAATTTCAGCGCAATCCGAAACAATATTGATTTTCACACTTTGTTACCCCATTTGCCTCTTAGGGGTGGAATTTCAAAAAAACCTGAAACACGTATTTACTTTTTTTTTTACTGAAGCATTTATGTGAAGTTTCGGATAGAAAAGACTATCTAATCTTGTTTCTCCATACAAACTTTGAACCCCCATTTCATCCCCTTAAGGGGTGAATTTTGGAAAATCCATTCTTAGTACACCCTTACGTACTAAGACAAATATACCCTCTAAATTTCAAGTCTCTACGACCAGCGGTTTAGGCTGTGCGTTGTCTGTCAGTGAGTCAGTCAGTCAGTCAGTATGTCAGGACAAAGATTCTTATTTTATTAGATATTATATTAACGTGCCAATTCCAAACATTTATTAAAACAGGAGCCGCGTGATTATTTAGTACAACGCCATCTTACGCACATCTAACGCCAACTAAGTCAAAGTTAACACACAGGTAATTAATATAATTAATACAGTCAAACGTTCATAGATGGCGTTATAGTAAAATGCCGAAAAGAAACGTTTCTTGTATGGGTACCCCCTTTAATTTTTAACTTTATTCTGTTTTTAGTATTTGTTGTTATAGCGGCAACAGAAATAACATCATCTGTGAAAATTTCAACTGTCTTACTATCACGGTTCATGAGATACAGCCTGGTACCAGACGGACAGACAGACAGACAGACAGACAGACAGACAGACAGACAGACGGACATCGGAGTCTCAGTAATAGGGTTCCGTTAGTACCCTTTGGGTTCGGAACCCTAAAAACTACAAAAACAATTGTGAAAACCTTAAATGAACAAAGTTGATATGAAAACAATATTTACATTACAATTAATTAAATATTTGTGCAACAATATGCGGTCTTATCGCTAAAAGAGTATTCCAGATAACTTACTTTTAAAGAAACATTTTATGTGATATGCAAAAAAATTACATAAAAAAGATAAAAATAGAAATCAGTCAATAGAAACAGTAAAAAAACTAAAATCCAAACAAAGAAAACTATAATTTATCGCTCTAAGGAATCGTAAAACATCGCCTCGAGCACCCTCTGTGAGTTCAATGAAGAAGAACTTCGAAGTACCAAATCAAAATGATTACTCTCATACATAAACATGTGCAGATTCACCGATCTAGAATGATCATGGATCTGGAATTTATCTCTTCTCTATACTAAAAACGAGTGTGACTGTTTGACAACTTATAGACTGGACAGGGCTGGACCTATAAAAATACTTATTGTATTTTTATCTAATGGTGAGGACATAAAGAGGCGGATTCTCAGTGCAGACAAACCGGTACGGGAAGGTACCGATCCGTACTGCTAAAATATTACAATGTTATGATATGCGCTCACACATAAAGAAACAGGTTGGAGAAATAGAAGAGGCACTGGAATATTTTATCTACACGGATCGGTACCTACACCTACCCCTACCGGTTTGTCTGCACCGGGAACCCGCCTCTTTATGTCCTCACCCTTACTACATCATTTTTCTGTACATTCCTTTGTCACTATACTGCTCATAAACGGCTGGAACGATTTGGATGTTTTTGTGTATGTTTGAGTTAATCCCTAGATTTACTTGATAGGTGGCGCTGCGATCGGGCAGGTCAACGTCTGCCGGATCCGCTAGTATATTGAAGTAATTCTTTGTGCACCATACATATCACTGTATTGTATATCACTTAGTTAAGAGGCCTCAGGAGTCGACATTATTATTATAGTGCATTGGACCACCGGTTCCCCACGACTTGAGGGGTTAACAGTGGCATTAATCTACCATGTATTTATAATGTACCTACTCGTAGCATTGCGTGCTCCTAGATCTGGGACAATTACACTCATGTACATTTTTAAGTTATCGCCAAAGTAAGAAAGTAAAATATGAGACCAAAGTTTGTATGAAAAATTGGCTGAATAAAACCACAACTACATTAACCAAGCGAAACTGTGAGCAAGTGAGATAGTATTAGTACAAATGTTTCTGAAACCCACACAGTCTAGAAAGTAAATTATTGTCTCTGGGAAGGATAATAAGGTTAGGGCTTGAGGACTTCCCTTTTAAGGGATAAGCCAGTTACACAACATTGTACTTATGTTATATACTTAGTACTTTATGTATTCTGAGAGGCAATGACCTTGTTCCTCGTGCCTTTACTCTTTAGATACTGGGTAGGATGAACAAATATGGAAATGAGTTTGCCGTCGGGTAAATGGTAAATTGTTGGTCGTAATATAAATCTCTTTAGCCTAACTACTAAGTTTTTGTGCACACGAATGCAGGAAAAGCGCTGGCATAAATATTTTTAAGCAAAACATTATTGTCAGTCCATCAATCCCGTTCCAGTTTACCTTTTAAATTGAAGAATGCTTTAAATGCGACCATACAACTATGGACTACTATCACAGTGACAACAAGGTCTAATTTGATCTATCTCAGTGGGTCTTATATGGTTTTCTCGCTGCTAGACAGTAACCGATATTTGTCCAATCCACATACGAGTACATCGAGCAACTATCTCATCTATTCTTCCCAACTGGCTGGCACCATACATGATGCCAGCAGGGATGCTCGAACATCGATGTTGCTTTATCGAAAACATTAAATCATCGATGTGAGATTTATTTCTAAAAAGTTCAAGCACTGTCTTTTTAGTATAACATACAGTGGCGGGGTGAGAGGAGGGTTACATCGATGTTCCATTTTGGTTAGTAATAAACTCAAAGGTAATAAAATATCGATCGATGTTAGAGTATTGATATTGACATCGATGTAATTGTCATTTTGCAACAAAACATCCCTATGTCGAAGCTCAACGTACCGCTAGGCCAAACTTTTGTCTTTGTTTCAAATCAAAATTTAAAGAGATATGCTCCGTCATCCAGCAAGTCACAAATCAGTGACAACAAAGGCAGATAACTCATTTAGCCGGCAGGTAGACATCAATTCAGTAGAATTGGGAGTGTCCAATTAAAGCAGCCATTTCCGGTCTGATGCGTGCCAGCGGAACCGTGAGCTTTACTTACTCATCGCTGGTATCGCAGAGATCGAATGAATAACAGAATTGCACGTTCAGATACAACGGTGTAACTAACTAACGTTGTTTACGCTATAGGTATTATTAGTAAGTATAGATATGGTATAGACAGGCACATTTGAAGAAGTACTTCTTCAAATGTGCCTGTACTTCTGTACTGTGTTCTTCAAATGTATCTATGTACATAGATATAGATAAAATGGAATTCTCTACCTGAGTCTGTGTTTCCGATTAGATACAACTTAGGGGTCTTCAAGTCTCGAGTGAACCTAGGTCCACCCAAAATGTATCTTTTGGGTAAGCTACATCATCGACCGCATCGTCACTTAACATCAGGTGAGATAGTGGTCAAGCGCTACCCATTTTCGTATAAAGAAAAGGTGATGGTAATTTGGGTAAAGATAGATACATACAAATAACAGTATCTTCAGTTATGTTTATACTTTACAGTGATAGTATAAAACCAGCGTTGTTGTCACTAACTAGTAGATAAGTTTTAATAGCAAGGAGTGAATCGTGATAGTGTATGTTAATGACGTCTCCCACGACCAAAGATCTGGCGCTTACCTCCGATAGCGCATTAGTTTCGCCATTCAATGACGTAATGTCGCCAGTTTTTGGTGTACTCTACCAGCAGAAAGCGATCTAAATTCCATGTTTTATTTTAAATATTAGTCATAGTTAATATTTTAGTTTTATTGAGTTATTAAATGGTTAATAATACTTATATTAAAATATAACTTATTGTACAAGTACTACTTACATACTCTGTTTTTACTCCACAGAAAATCTTTGATTTTGATTTCTGATTTTCATAATAAGTACACTAAAGAAAGAACTAAATACACTTCAACTATGCTTCGTGCACCACAGCCCATAACTCTTTCCACTTAGCAGCTCAAAACCTCCTAAAAATACAAAGTTTACAAAAACCGAGCAGACCAAAAGAGGCAATCATCTTCATAAAAAAGCTCAACGCTACGAGTCTACGTAAGCATAAAATATCGATACATAACCGAGCACGGCAATCATGTCAGCTCTTATTTACCCTTCCAAAGCCTGAACAAGGCTAGATTGGAGCGCACGACACAAAACAAAGATAAATCCCCACCGTCGCGCCGGAAATTGAACAGAAACTTTCATTCCAAACAAAAAAACCGTTCCGTTCTCACCGTTCAGGTACGTTTTCATTAATCAAAACGCTGAGAACGAAAAAATATAATACTTAATGAGGAATACTTCTACCGTGCAGACCGTACTTGAAAAATGAGGATGGCCATCCTTTAAACCCGAGCGACAGCACTCGCCTTCACACTTTATAAATTGCAACGTTTTATTTCGTGCGAAAATTTCGGTGAAACGGAACGGTTATTAAAAAGAAAAGACACCTGCGGAATAATGGCAGTGGCAGCTCGGGGCCCATTCCTGATCCGAGACAATAGGCCGGGAAGCGAGGAATAAAAGTCAAAAGGTTTCGGTACTCACTTTACGGGTCGAGCTGAGTCTCCTTCAAATAAACGGGGTTATTACCGCTGCTTTCTTTAAGCTGCTGTAGATAGGCACTAGGGTAATAAATTGAAAGTACCTAGAATCTTCAGAACATCTGATCTTGTGTCATGTATATCATACTAAAATAAGTTATAAAAGAGAGTAGATTGTAATAAACACCTGCATTTATTGTATCTGTAGTGTATTTAGACTAACTACGCGACGCTAAAAGGTAAGAAACATATTTTTCACAGCCATCTTAAAGCAGATGAAGCGTCGGGTAATAGACAGTCAGACCACATGAGTAAATGTGGTCAGACAGTAGACAGATTATAATAATGTGTTGTCAAAACAAGCTACGACATTTTCTGAGAGCTTTTGCATCTCCTTAGAAGTTTTAATGTCATCAGTTCACGTAGGTATTGTAGGTACTTAAAAACTTGTCATTCGCTAAGTTGAAATTAAATCAATTAGATCTAACAGATCCGATGTTTCGCATGAGTCCCATTAACTTGCCCTATTAACCTATTAGGGAGGGATTTTCCTCGTCAATTTACTTATTTACTTACCTTCTGAGGGCACAGTGCAAATAGTGGCAGAACAGAAACTTGGCAAAAGCTTGTAAGACACAGGAAGTGTGTACTTGGCAAACATTCTTGAAGAACGATGCGTTTTATTTCTCCTCATTTTCTTCCATTACTACTGTAAATAGTACTACCTATTAATAGTATTAAATCTAATACTATAAGAATCTTTGTCCTGACATACTGACTGACTGACTCACTCACTGACAGACAACGCACAGCCTAAACCGCTGGTCGTAGAGACTTGAAATTTGGAGGGTATATTTGTCTTCTTAGTACGTAAGGGTGTACTAAGAAAGGATTTTTCAAAATTCACCCCATAAGGGAATGAAATGGGGGTTCAAAGTTTGTATGGAGAAACAAGATTAGATGGTCTTTTCTATCCGAAACTTCACACAAGTGCTTCAGTACAAAAATAAGTACTTACGTGTTTCAGGTTTTTTTTAAATTCCACCCCTAAATGGGTGAAATGGGGTAACAAAGTGTGAAAATCAATATATTTTCGGATTGCGCTAAAACTTGGCATGCAGATACTTATTACAACGTTAGTTACCTTTGAAAAAGGATTTTTCAAATTTCACCCATGAAGGGAATGAAACGGGGGTTCAAAGTTTGGATGGAAATACAATATTAGATAGTTGTAAACTTTAAACCTTCGCGATTTGAACACAATATTAGATAGTCTTTTATATTCGAAATTTAACACAAGTACTTAAGTAAATACGTGTTTCAGGCTTCTTCGAAATTCCACCCCTAAAAGGGTGAAGTGGGGTAATAAAATCTGAAATCAATATTGTTTCGGATTGCGCTGAAATTTGGCATGCAGATAGTTATTTTGACTTAGGTATCCGCTAAAAAAGAATTTTTCAAAATACACTCTTCAAGGGGATGAAGCGGGGGTTCAAAGTTTGGATAGTCGTTTTATTCGACATTTCACACAAGTACAAGTTTCTGTAAATAAATAAGTAAATACGAGTTTCAGACTTTTTCAAAATGCCACCCTAAGAGGATAAACTGGGGTAACAAAGTCTAAAAATCAATATTCAATTTAGAATGCAGATAGTTATTATGACGTAGGTATCCGCTCAGAAATGATTTTCTGAAAATTCCTCCCGGATACGGAACGGTGATTCAAAGTTTGTATGGCGAAACAAGATGGGATAAAGTACGTGTTGTAGGATTTTTCGAAATGGGGTAGGTAACAAAGTCTGTAAATTTAAGTTTTTAGGGTTTTATGAATATGAATCCAGAATTGCCTTAGTCACGCGATAACATGAAAACGGGTGAACCGATTTGGCTAATTCTTATTTGATGTGTTTAATGATAGAATCGTTTTTACAAAAGTAAACTTTTAAGTAAATAAAAGAAGGTTTGAACGCGGGCGAAGCCGCGGGACACTTCTAGTTATTAATAATTTGACTTTAGGATTTGATAATTAACCACCTAACTAACCAAAAACTATGTAGTTATAAGATTTAACGTTACACCTATTTAAATAATGATCATTTTTTGAATCTTATAAAATCTTTTAAAAGTTAATTTACTTCTATTTTTACTCAATTATATTTGTTATTTATTTATGTAATTGCAATATTTGATTATGAGCACTCCCTAATATAAATGATTTTTTCTATCGATTTCCCAAAAAGAAGGAGGTTCTCAATTCGTCTGTATGTTTTTTTTTGTATGTATGTTACGCGATTACTCCGTCAATTGTGAACCGATTTGAATTATTCTTTTTTTAATCGGTAGAATATATATCTGAGGTGGTTCCATTGTGATTTAATTGAGATCTAATACGTACCTCCAGAGATATGACGATAAACGTCTCAAACTTGCTACTGAAATTGACTCTCGGGGCATGGAAGTCGGTTGTTTTAGATTTTAAACTATGTTAATTATATTTCTTTTTAAAACCTGGTGTAAGTATTTACATAACAACGAAGCTTACCCACTGAAGCACCTGTGACATCAACACAGCTACAAACAAGTACCTATATCCGAGAGCACCTCTACATCGAATATTTAATGAAACTCTATTTATCAGTAGCAAGCACATCTTGTTCCGATGTAAAGCCGATATTAAATTTGTTGATTTGTACCGCTACAGGGGTACAGGGCGGTACGACAAATATTAGTCAAATTAATTATAGGCTCGCTCCAAATGGGATTTGATTGGTTTGATTCTGGACGAAATAAATCACTGACTGGATTCCTTCGCTTTTGAAGGAAATTCATTTTGATTGAAACACTTCAATGGGCAATGTTTCGGGTAGTATTGGGTAATGTTGTTAGATACTGATTGAATATAACTGCTTGTTGCTACGTTAGTTGACCGAGTGAAGCGAAGGTCTCCGTTTCAGCTTTGGCAAAAATGCTTTCGCATTTCTGTCCGGATGTCTGTTATTCTCCTCTACAGGTCACATTTATCAACTGATTCTCGTGAAATTTTGTGAGCAATTTCGATAATTTTAGGGATTTTTATATCGATTCAATAGTTAGGACATTTTTCAAAATGGCAGACATATGGGCGTTGGAAACGTAAATGCATTTCGAACAATGTTCAAAATGTCATAAAACTTTTTGACAAAACCCAATCTGTATACATATGTATATATACTTTGTACTAAATATATATAGCTAGTACAAAAAGTTGTAATTTTATATTTTGCTATTATTATTTTTTTATATGTTATATCTGCAGGTGATTTCTTCCATTTACAGACGACGATCGCAACAATGCCAAGCCGCCATCTAAATAGGCTGGCACATAACATCATGTCAGAATGTAGCTGATGTATTATTTCTAAATCAAGTTTGTGATACATTTAAATAAATTCTTCGATTTTTTTTCTTCCTTTTTTTTTATTCATTCACTTTTCTTTTACTTTCAGGCACCAGAAAAGGTTAGAGGATAAATAACTTATCGTAGAATGTACCTACTACAATGGATATCATGAGCCTTGACTTCCAAAATCAGGTGCTAAGAATAGCGGTTGCTAAATGTATGCGACAACTAATAGTGTCCTTCGATAGTTTTATTGATTTCGCTTTTTTTATTATGTTGGGTAACAGGGCTACTGAAACATGCATTGGGGGTG
This sequence comes from Cabera pusaria, assembly GCA_954871355.1. Taxonomy (NCBI): domain Eukaryota; kingdom Metazoa; phylum Arthropoda; class Insecta; order Lepidoptera; family Geometridae; genus Cabera; species Cabera pusaria. Next base: position 3,153,838 of record OX940896.1, read on the forward strand.
CACGTAATAGTACGGTTGGCAACCCTACATTCATCAGGGAAATTAAACATCTGTTTTAAGTGTGACGTTCGACGTCTAGATGAAAGCTGAATCTACCTAGAGTAGAGTCTATTCTCCTGGCTGAATGGCTCATAACTTTTTTTTTAATTCAAAGCAATAAGTAATGTCTTTGTTATTTTTTATTTTTAGATTAATAATTATTGATATGATCTATTTAATGTTATTTGACGTGTGTAAGTGCAGATTTTTAATTAGCTCATATACTGAATAAATGCTTGGACTTTTGACTTTTGGACTTGCAAAGCGCCTTATTAGCCGTTTATTGAGGCCGATGGGTAAAAAATGTTGAACTCGCGTCAGGACACGTGACCAGGGCCGGTAGTCTCTACATGCATAGCGATGAATTTCGAGCGATAATCGTCGATACGAAAAGAGATGCAGATAACAACTGTATAGCTGCATCTCATTCTAGCAGACGTTTGCGATGACAAGACTCATCGCTATCAATGTAGAGACTTCCACCCCTGATCGAAAATTCGTGAGACGCAGGGAGAGTAGAAACTTTTTTTGGGATGGGTAAAAAAATGTAAACTCGCGTCTGTACACGTGACCTGATCGAAAACTCGTAAGACGGAGGGAGAGTAGACCAAATGCACAACGTTAATGTTCAAGTTTTCACTTCTGCCAGCACTCCCGGAAAGCAACTTGTTGTTTTTTTTATATATTTGATAGGCTAGCGTTTTACCATTTCGCCTGATGGTAAGCGACGATGATAACGAAATTTGCGCATCAATTTTGCGCAATTGATGTTGAGTCATGAAATAAATAAACACAGAAATATCATTTTTTCAGCTAACCTCACTTAAATTACAGATAGAAGTACCAATGTACGAAAGCAAAATAGTTATGTCCCGTTACTTCTCTAGAAAGTTTGTTGAAGACAAACTTTCTAGAGACGTAAACCTTACCGTAAATCTTTCAAATCACGGTTGAATTACTGATATAATGATAGTAGAGCCCCAGGTGGACTAGCAGAAGTCGTATCATTAGATAAATAAGAAAGAAGTTATGTAGGAAAATCATAATTACGACCTATAGAGCCACTGTTGCCAGGAACAAAACTGACTCAAAATATCTAAAGAGCCGACCTCTTGCCCTTTTCACCAAGATTTCCAGACCGTAAAATTATTCTACATATTAGGTAGACTGTGACCGTCACAATAGTGTCTGCAAGGTATGTAAGTACTTGCAATATCTACCTGTTGTACTTGTAGTTATAAGTGTAGATAAAGTCGGTCTTATTGCCGAATTTAATATACCAGGGATGGATTCCCTGCGTGCATATATAAATTCTAAATTCCACGTTTGTCCACCGGCGGTATGAGCATATTATATCGATATTCCGACTTGCTACCAAGAAGCAGCTTACCACCGTGAAGTAGAAAATCTGCCGCCATAACCTTACGGTGTTCCGGCAGTACACAGCCCTTGAGAGTCATAGTAATCATAGGCCTAGCGTGTTTCGACCACATCATCGCTTAGCGCCATGCGAGATAGTGGTCTAAAGCTAGCCTATAAGATATTTAAAAAAATCCGTCTGCAAATTAAGGAGAACTATCACAGACCTCGGATTACACTATACTGTAGCGACACAATTTTATTGGATGTCTAACTATCGCCTGCACGAATTAAATCTAAACCCGTAACGGAACAAGTAAGACGCTTTGTATCGTCGGCTAGGCGTATATTTTTCATGACGCAGGCAAGGCAGTATAGCGCAGATTTCATAATATAGGCAGAATATTTGTAATAACATAAGATCGTTTAAAAAACTAAAAAGAACCGACTTCAATGCCGCGCTATTAATTTTCAGTACCAATTTTGAGGTGTTTATCTCCATATCTCTGGAGATACTTACCAAACCTCGATAAAATTACCATGGTACTACATTTGGGATATCTCCTTTCCAACAAAAAAATAATAATAAAAATCGGTTCATAAACGACGAAGTTATCCGCGAACAAACATAAAAAAAAGAATGTATACACGGTCGAATTGAGAAATCTCCTCCTTTTTATGAAGTCGGTTAGTAAAATAATAATGTTGCGTGTTGCTAATACTGTTACGTCTCTGCGTAGCACCTCTGTTTAGCAGCTCTGCGTAATATCTCTGCGTAGCATCTCTGCGTAGCATCTCTGCGTAGCTGCTCTACGCAGGTAATGGAGTAAGGTCTGATTATGAAGCATAACTAACTAATCGTTTCATGAAGAAATCTAGCTATACATATAGTATCTTGATCTATTATTTATACTCATAGAAATAGGAATAAATTATTCCTATTTCTGTGTTTATACTGTACTTATAGTCAAACTCACATAAGAGATAAGGTCGATAGGCGTAGCGATTACTATAGAAAAGGGGTATCTTCTTTTATCATTGTACCTGTGAGTCGGATACATTCGCAATAAATTGCCATATGTCATTTACACGATTAGCTTTTCTTCGGAGACTTTCGGATTTAGTACCACGGTATTTGTTACACTTGCCACGCGTCTGCCTTAACATGTTGCCTTGTAGACATTTTCTTAATGAATACATAGGTTAGACTTTTTAGTTATATAAGACAACAGGATAAACAAGGCGCTCGCCTGATGGCCAGCAATTATGTGTGCCGATAACAGAATCTGTGATACGCTTATCTCTGAAAACGTATGTACGTAAATTAATAGGTAGTAGGCGCACCTAAACAAATATCTCCAAATGGAAAACAACCTAATGAAAAAGCTTTCATCAAATCGCCTTCGCGTGTAGACAAGGTTGCTATCTGATCCAATAAATTTTATAAAGCCACATCCACAATGTCCATAATAATAAATTTCAATCATGGATCTCCGCCTACTTCCCGCAACTACCATTTCATTATTTTACCCCGAATGCATTATATAATTAAAGCTATCTAACTACATAACATCCCTTGACCTTAGAACTTTACGATATATTGACGATAGATGACTCTGTCTACACAAAACAACCCTAGTTTGCCGTCTCGATTCTTACCCTAATCAAATCAGCTAACTTATTTCTGAACTTATTAGTGCAATTTTTTTATGGCTGTAGTTTGAAATGTCTTAAAGCTGAGACAGACGCCGCTAAAAAAATCTGTAATTAAAGTACCAGTAATTTGTAAGCGTCCTAAAGAACGTTTAGTAATTAAAAGTCACGAAAACATAGTGAATAACATACATTAAGCATTAAACGCAATGCAGTAAATATCACTTACGTAAGTTTGCCAAATGCGGTCCAAACTGTAGGCACAATAACACTGGCTCTAAAGAAACGCAATTAAAAATGTTAAACACTACCCCATAAAGAAAACACGGAAAAAGTTAGGAGAATGGAAAGAGTTTGAATATGGAAATTGAAAATAGTTGCACTTGAGTTAGTTTGCTCGAGATCGCGTAGTATCCCTTTCTACAGAGAGGGACAACACGAGTGTGTTTAGCGGAGTTCGAGAACGGACTGAGGGATCGAGGATTCATACCGCTAGGGGCGCTAGGGGTGGCAGGGGTTGGTAGACGGGGGTGTATGAATGGACGCCGGCTACGACACTAGGATCGGATACAGCACGCCAACGGCGCACCCTCTAGTTGCTCTAATTATCGACATTCCTAGCTAATGGTTATGAAGTGTTGTTTTAAGAAAACAATGTGGAAACGCCGCAGTACGATTTTCTAACAATTAGTGTAGGTAATTACAAACAACCATGTTAAAGATCTCATGTTGTGAAAACTTGGGGCAGGGTTCGAAAAAGGTCTCCATACCAAACTTCTGCGAAAAAGGAACGTTGATAATCGTCCACAGATCAAGCTGCTAAACATAAAACAAGCTTTTATTTAAAAAATTAAAACAAACTTTTCCTTTATAAAATGTTTTCTATGAACTTATGCCGTCATTACACAATTTATATGATACAAAAGCTTGCCCCTACCCGTATTTACTTTAATGTTAAAAAGTAAATAATCATATCAAGAAGTTATTTAATGTACTTGTTTATCTGCACAGGTAAATCTCGCGACAAGACGTTATAAGTTAATAGTAAAAGTAAATTATAAAGAAAAAAAATATTGTATTATTTTTAGCGAATTTAAATAAAAGCTTATTAAGCTAGAATTACTGCTTATTTTATTCCAGATTAGAAGCTGTTTAAGTGAAGGCTGTTTCCGTCTCAGAAAATATGCGACCAGCGCTAAACAAATGAATTGTGAGATAGTGTACTGTCTCACCTGTTGTTGAGTGATGATGCGGTCGAAGATGGTTGCACGCGGCTTTAAAATGATAACTAGCTCTCAAGGGCGACTGCTGAAACGCTTTCGATGTTTGGCGACAGATTTTTTAACTTGTGTGTAGATAAGTAGCTGGTAGGTGATATATTTTTAGATTCGGGTAACCACTTTACATCCTCGACCGCACCATCACTTAACCAGATGATATACCTACAATAATTACTTCAGATTAAATTAAATGATGAAGAAGTGGTTTAATAATATAAAATAATATAATTGAGTAAAAATTGGACCTACAAAAGTAGGTATAACAATTTTGTCCCCTATACCAAATTGTATATGCATTGCAACTTTACTTTATGGGTAGATGTAAAATAGGATTTTCTATATTAAATGGCATAATGTATATTGCATTGCAAGTCATCAGGAAGACCCACTGTCGCCTGCATATTTTAAAATCGATAACTAGTCAAGGCAGACAAAGGGGCGAGTTAGGGTAGCAACCCTCATGGATTAGTTGCTTTGTCTCCCGTATTATGTGAGACAAGTGGCATAGAGGTGGCAATAGAGGTGCTATCATTTGAGTAGCCATTGACCCGCTGCTTCTTAACCGACTTCACAAAAAAGGAGGAGGTTCTCAATTATACTGTTTTTTTAGGGTTCCGTACCTCAAAAGGTAAGAAAAGGAACCCTTATAAGATCACTTTCTTGACCGTCTGTCTGTCTGTCCGTGTGTCACCACCGATTTTCTCAGGAACGGGTGGACTAAGCAAGTTGAAATTTATACCAGATACTGAGTCTATAGTCACTATTAGGTGTATAAAAATCAAGGTCCTGAGTCAACACGATAAAAATATATAGGCAAATTTAGATTTTCGCGAAACTTGTAAGTACCAAAATTTACCTTAATTTTCAACTTTTTTTATTTTTCAGAAGTTTTCCTTTACTTGTGCTGTAAGACCTCGCTTTTAACCAAAATTGACAATTCTAGGACCGGACGTACCCTATAGGTTTTGGGTCGAAACCCTATAGGGTACTTCCCGTTGACCTAGAATCATGAAATTTGGCAAGAAACAAGGTCTTACAGCACAAATAAAGGGAAAATCCAAAAAATAAAAAGAGTTGAACATTAAAGTATGTTCCCAATCCCCATACATACATAGTTGACGCCAATTAAGACGCCAATGAGTTACATGGGCACTCATACAATTTAGGGGTCTAGCTGAAATGGCACCAACCTTAAATAAGGTAAATAAATAAAATTGTGCTATTGTGTGATTTATTTTATACATAGTTGACCGAACTACAAAGTTAAGTTTGTCCCTTAACCTAGTCTGAGAAGTTGGTACGGAAGCCTCGGTGGGCGAGTACAACTCGACTTGGCCGGTTTTTAACCGACTTCAAAAAAAGGAGGAGGTTTCTCAATCGACCGTGTATATATATATATATATATATTTTATTTTTTTTTTTTTTTTGTTTATGTTTGTTCGCGGATAACTTCGTCGTTTATGAACCGATTTCGATTATTCTTTTTTTGTTCGAAAGGAGATATCCCAATTGTGGTACCATGGTAATTTTATCGAGGTATGATAAGTATCTCCAGAGATATTGAGATAAACATCTCAAAATTGGTACTGAAAATGAATAGCGCGGCATTGAAGTCGGTTGTTTTTTAGTTTTTAAACGATATTATTATTTTTATATTTGTTACCTCAGAACTCCGTCAAGTCTTAACCGATTTGAAAAAATATTGCTTTGTTTGAGAGTATATTCCTCCTGTTAGGTCCTATTCAAACTTTATCGAGCTATGACAATTATCTCCGGAGATATGGAGATACACAATATACGCAAATTTGTCTATTTATATGACATAATTACAAGTAGGGCTTAAAATTATCTACTATAATTTAAGATTAAGATAATTTAAGAAAAAAAAAAACGACTTCACATGCCGCGATAGTCAAAATAGCCAGTAGTATCATGTCGTAAAGGTATACAAATGCATATGTCGCCAAGGTATGTAATGTGTTTGAGATGTTTATCTCTATATCTCCGGAGATAATTGTTATACCTCGATAACATTTGAATGGGACCAATCGGGTGGCATTATCTCTCAAACGAAAAAAGATTACATGTCATAAATAAAATAAAGTCGAATTGAGAGCCTCCTCCTTTTTAGTAAAGTCGGTTAAAAAGGTGAGTATCTTTTCAAAGTATATTTAGTTTATTATATTATATAATTTTAGTATAGCATATAGAATATTTACATATGTATAGGTATATAAGGTCGTTAAATATTTTAAACGTTTGAAGTAATAATAAAATGCACTGTAACAACACTGCACACTGTGCTGCACTGTACTGCAGTCCAGGCAAACAACACTGCACACTGTGCTGCACTGTACTGCAGTCCAGGCAAACAACACTGCACACTGTGCTGCACTGTACTGCAGTCCAGGCAAACAACACTGCACACTGTGCTGCACTGTACTGCAGTCCAGGCAAACAACACTGCCAGCATTATTTTATGCCCGTTTTTGCAGGCTAGCGTTTGACCACTGTTTCACATGTTGTTAAGTTAAGTAATAAGTGGCGATGCAATCGAGGATGGTAGAGTCTGTGCAAAAAGAGAACCCTCGTGGCGTCATGATGAACTCACATTCAAAGGTATGGAAGGAAGGTACCTAGTAGACACATACCTACCTAGTAACACACGATAATGATGAGGGTAGGGTAGGTACCTACCAAGTATCGAACATTTTAGGTAAAATCTTAAATTAAGTCGCCTGAATTTAGGGAAGTGGAGGGGGAAGGGGGAGGGCGAGACGTGAGGAACCCTCCTGCACTATTTTCCCCCCGCCGGAAATGCATAGTTTTTTTTTATTTAATATCAAAATTCATTAACGCTACTCTATTGAAACACTATCGATATAGGGGGGGATAGTGGGGGAGGGAGGGGAGGGGAGAGGGGTAGAACCCCCGCCTTGAAGGAAAAGTTGCGAAACCCCCCCTTTAGGAGATATAAATATTTTGATATTTTGAGGTTAAGTACTAAACAATTGATCAACAAATAGTTTAGCTGGACAGGAGGAGGGAGGGTCGGAGATGGACCACTCCCATATGCGCGGAAAAACGCGGAAACATAGTTGACGAGAAAAACAAACATTTATTTTGTATGAAAATTTATTGACTTTGCATTAAATCAAATCCGACGGAAATTTTACAGATAACGTTTTCTGTACCTTAATTTAAACGCTATAGCGTCGGTTCTGGTGACGCGCAGCCACTGCCGCGGCTCCCCTTCTCGCTACGCTCGTCGGCGCACGTCACGCGGTGGTCACTGTTCTTTAGTGTGTTGCCTTAGGGTCAGACTATGACTTTACCTAATATTTACGTTCCGATTCACGCATTAGCAAGTTTTCACGCAAATTTACAAAAAGAAAAATATTAATTTAAAATGTTTTGTATTAACTCCGGCAGCTAAGATCTATTTGGAAGGATCAAGACAAATTCAAATCAGGCGACTCGTTTTAAGATCCCAGCCAACATTTTTAATTGTAGGTACTAGTAATGACAGCAGTTTTGTCAATGCAAAAAAAAAACGGAAAATTAAACGACCGACGACCAACGCGACGTCAATTTCTACGACGGTTCTCTTTTTGCACAGACTCTAGTACTGTACGCTAGAAAGAATTGGGACTGGCTCTCAAGGACAGCTGCCGTAACACATTAGATTAGATGCTAGGCGACAGATTATCCAAATTGAAAGTGTTATAGAAGGTAACAGGACAAGCACGACGTTTCTCGCCTAGTTGTAAGCGATGACGTTTCCCTATTACAGCAGATAAAGCGGCATGCAAAATTCTGGATAAGTGCGTCCACAGGTAGGAATAACCAATTCAAAGAAAATTACGTTTCGGTTTACTCCAATTCGAGCGACTCAATATAAGATCTAACCCTATTCAAGTCATAAAGTCGAATCAAAGTTACATTTAAGTCAAGTTCACTTGAACTTGACTAGTGGTCCAACTCATACTTTCAGTAAAGATGTGGACTTTACTGAAGGATTAAGGTAATCGCCCACTTACACGAACCTGCTCTAACTTATGTTATGAAGTCGATGAAGCGAGACGAGTACTGAGTAGTACGATGTCGGATGCGTAGCACCTCTACCACGGATAGTCTATTCTCCGTGGTATTAAGGTTCACATTTTATAGAACACTATTTTTAACCGACTTCAGAAAAAGGAGGAGGTTTCTCAATTCGACCGAATGGAATATATATATATATTTTTTTATGTTTTTTCGCGGATAACTTCGTCGTTTATGAACTGATTTTGATTATTCTTTTTTTGTTCGAAAGGAGATATCCCAATTGTGGTACCATGGTAATTTTATCGAGGTCTGATAAGTATCTCCAGAGATATTGAGATAAACATCTCAAAATTGGTTCTGAAAATGAATAGCGCGGCATAGAAGTCGGTTATTTTTTAGTTTTTAAGCGATATTATGCTAGGTCGGAACGAAGTCGTGTATCTGGGCGACTACCTATGCATTGACATTTCATTCACCGAGACTCAATCATTATGTGATCATTATCTATTGCACATTGATTCGCAGAAGAACTTATAACACATGTTTTAGGAAAAAAAATACAATGAGAGCACACACTTTTCACGTTCTCGCCAGAATACCGGCATATTTTAAAAGGGGGCAAGGGGGTAGGCATGGAAACTAGTCTCCCTGGGGTAGGTAATAATCAGCATAAAATCAATTAATCAAGAGTGATTGTCAAAACAATGAAATCGCTAACATACTGGCCATAGACTTAATATAATTAGATTGGTAAACGTAGCGTAGGACGCCCTGTGGCCAGGTGGAGCGACGACATTCGCAAAGCGGTGGGCAGTGACTGGAAACAAAGAGCCGAAGATCGGGCTCAGTGGCGTGACTTGAGAGAGGCCTATGTCCAGCAGTGAACTGATACCGGCTGATTATGATGATGATTATGATGACTCCAAACATAAGGTTGTAATTGCATTGTACAACAAAATGGCCCAAACGAAAACGATTTCATTTCATTTCATTTCAAGAATTCGAATTAACCGTTAATAAAATAAAACCGTTATTAGATAATAAAAAGTTTAAATTTATTAAAGCACTAGATATGCCACAAGCTTCGCCCGCGTAAAAAAATTCTTTCATTTAGGTACTTAAAACTTTCCTTTCATGAAAACCTTTTTATCATAAAAGACTTCAATATAAACTGGCCAAGTGCAAGTTGGACTCGCACTAGTAGGGTTCCGTACCACACTACAGTATTTTATAAGATCGAGCAAAAAATACCACTATCATTTTTCGCCAGCAAAAAATAATAATTAATAAACATTTTATTTCTTATAACGCCATCTAACGTCTAACAAAGAAGTTAGGGATCGACATTTCAATATAATCTATGGGACGTTTACCTAACTAAGCGTTCATAGATGGCGTGAAATTCAGAAGAAAACACGTTTCTTGTATTGTTGTTATAGCGGCAACAGAAATACATCATCTGTGAAAATTTCAACTGTCTAACTATCACGGTTCATGAGATACAGCCTGGTGACAGACGGACAGACAGACAGACAGACAGACGGACAGCGGAGTCTTAGTAATAGGGTCCCGTTTTACCCATTGGGTACGGAACCCTAAAAAAGAATTAGCCAAATCAGTTCACCCGTTTTCAAGTTATCGCGGGCCAATAGGGATTCATATTTATAAAACCCGAATAACGATATTGGTTTTCAGACTTTGTTACCCGTGTCGTTTGAGAGGGATTGAAGCTAATGAACAGACAGGACAGAGATGGAGCTACTGGGTGGGGCAAAAGTAATCACCCTATTGGTGCTACTATAACTTTTGCAAATTGCGCCAAATACAGTCCGGCAAGTATAACTTGGCGTGCCTTTGCGCCACTGTGCTTTTACTTTGTACTTTGATAACAGTTTCTCTTAAACCACTTTTAATTACTTTTGGCATTATTGACCTATTTTAATGTAGCAGATTTATCAACAATAATGTCGCGGTAATCTCTCAAACGTCAAACTCACAGTTTCAATTAAAAGAATTAGTTCCAAAAACCACCACCGCCAAGTTATACTTGTGGCACTGTATCAATTCGGTTTTGACATTTGTGAAGTAAACAAACGCAGAATACAAATCGACAAGTAATGATCGGTTTACTCCGCAAGAACGCGGAATAATTGTTTCCATCATTTTGCGCAATAATTCGTCGGTTGTGTTGGCGCGGCATGAATTTTGTCGCAGATTTCCTGGCCGTCCGACACCAACTGGACAAACACTGCGGCCAATCGCCTTGAAGAGACTGAGACAACACGAGGTGTTCCCAAGGATAGCCGGCCCCGGAGCAGCCGTTCTGCTGAGAATATCGCTGCCGTTGCCCAAGAAGCCGAGACCCCGAAACATTGACAAGACGACGTCTCCATACAAACTTTGAACCCCCGTTTCATCCCCTAAAGGGGTGAATTTTGGAAAATCCTTTCTTAGTACACCTTTACATACTAAGACAAATATACCCTCCAAATTTCAAGTCTCTACAAGCAGTGGTTTAGGCTGTGCGTTGTCTATCAGTCAGTCAGTTTGTCAGGACAAAGATTCTTAATAGTATTAGAAGCTAGGATGATAATCCATCATCCTAGATTAGAAGATTATTATTTTCACAGATAGTCACAAAAATGCTACTCATTGGCAGTTTTAACAGTTTTTGTCAAACACTGAAGGGTGGGGGCGCCACCATCAAGGTGCCCCGGTTCAAAAAAGTCGTAGATGCGGGGCTGTATCACGAACCTCGACAGTTGATTATTGAATGAACGAAATGAACTAAATGACGGGGACGCAGCTATGTAGGCTGTATAGCTCCATCTCTGTCATTTCGTTCATTTCCCATCAAACTTCGTGATAGGCATGCTGCCAGTGCTATATATTGTTGTATATTATATGTAAAGTATATTTATAAGTGGTCCATACAAGAGAAAGGGACAAACTCCGTTAAAGGTCAGCCTCTTGCGGGCCGGTTTTGCGGTTTAGTTCGCAATCGAGTTTAATATATTAAGTCTACTAGCTGTGCCCGCGACTTCGTGCGCGTGGAATAGTGTTTTGGGTAGCATTTTTAAATATTAAGGCTAATTATTTCACAAATAAGACACATGCGTATCCTACCTACACCGCACCGTACCACGCCGTGGAAATCCCCCTCCCCTCTCCCTCTCTCTTCCCTCCACCCCCTTTCTCCTCACTTCCCTCTCCCCCTCCCCTTTCCCCCCACTTCCCCTCCCCTCCCCGCCCTCTCTCTTCCCCCACTTCCCCCTCCCCTCCCCGTCTCTCTTCCCCCCACTCCGCTTCCCTCACTTCCCTCTCCCCGTCTCTCTTCCCCTCACTCCCCTTCCCTCACTTCCCTCTCCCCGTCTCTCTTCCCCTCACTCCCCTTCCCTCACTTCCCTCTCCCCTCCCCTTTTCCCCCTCCCCCTCCCCCCACTACCCCTCCATTCTCTCTCCCCCTTTCCCCTTCCCCTCACTTCCACCCTCCCTCACCTCCCCTCGTTCCCCCTTCCCCTTCTCCCTTCCCCGTCCTCCTCACAAACTTTGAATGACATATTAATTTATATCGAATCAACAGCCTAAACAATAAGTTTCAAGTTTCTAGCTTTAAAAATGACCATAGTTCCATACAACTTTTCATCCCCCTTTTTAACCCCTTACAACCCTCTTTTCGCATTAAAAAGTAGCCTATGTCCGTTCTCAGGCTCTAGACTATCTGTGTACCAAATTTCATTTAAATCGGTTCAGTGATTTTGGCGTGAAAGTGACACAGACAGACAGACAGACAGAGTTACTTTCGCATTTATAATATTAATATATATAGTTAGGATTAGCATTAGTTGCGATGATACCGGCTGAACGAAACACAGCAGGCCTATCACGAAGTTTGATAGGGATTAAAATTAATGAACATGACAAAGATGGAGCTACTGGGTGGGGCAAAAGTAATCACCCTTTTGGTGCTACTATAACTTTTGCAAATGGCGCCAAATATAAATTCGGTTTTGACATTTGAGAAGTAAACAAACGCAGAATACAAATCGACAAGTCATGATCGGTTTACTCCGCAAGAACGCGGAATAATTGTTTCCATCATTTTGCGCAATAATTCGTCGGTTGTGTTGGCGCGGTGTGAATTTTGTCGCAGATTTCCTGGCCGTCCGACACCAACTGGACAAACACTGCGGCGTTTGGCCACTCGCCTTGAAGAGACTGAAACAACACGAGATTTTCTCAAGGCTGGCCGGCCTCGGAGCAGCCGTTCTGCTGAGAATATCGCTGCCGTTGCCCAAGATGTCGGAGAGGAGCCCGAAACATCGACCAGATGACGTGCCACGCAATTAGGCATTAGCCAATTACGCATTTTAGTGAAAGTGAAAGTGCAGACAGTACATGAGCTGTTAGCTGTTAATTAGTTGTAATAACGCACGAATATCAGCTGTGCGGCTCGAGATAGATAACCGTTTTGTTGTTGTGTTCAGCGTATACATGCCTACACAATGCGTAGATAACCTGCCGGAGTTTACAGAGTGTTTGAGCGAAATCAGTGCAATTATTGAGAGTAGTGAAGTAGAATGCGTTTATATACTAGGAGATTTTAACGCTCAGCCATCGGAATTGTTTTACATCGAACTATCAAATTTTTGTGCGGAACAGTCGTGGCTCTGTGCGGATACACTAAAATTAGGTTTAAATTCAAGTGAGTACATATTTGTGAGTGATGCACACGGGTCGCGGCGGTGGCTTGATCACTGTGTGGTGACACAGTCAGCCTGGGACACTGTGAAGGACATTAAGGTACTATATGATGTTATGTGGTCAGACCATTTACCGTTAATAATTTGTTGTGATTTAAAAATAGTTCGTAAAAAGTGTTTACCATGCAGCAATAAATTATATGATGTTATATGGGGATATCGTAAATCATCACAGATTAGTCAATATTTGGATTTTTGTAGTGAAAAATTGAAATCTGTTGATTTCCCCGAGGAATGTATAAAGTGTGCAGATAAGTGTTGCAATATATTCTCGCATCGACTAGTCATAGATAGACTTTACCATAACATTGTAAATATTTTAACTGAAGGAGCCAAACTGACGTTTCTATCAAATAAAAAGTCTAAACAAACAATTGTAGGTTGGAATAAGCACGTCAGTGAAGCCCATAGGGAAGCTAGATTAAGGTTTAATAACTGGGTAATGTGTGGTAGACAGAATAATAGTAAGGAATATGAGGAAATGTGTTTTAGTCGTAAGATATTCAAGTCGAAATTAAAGTGGTGCCAAACACACCAGGATCAGATTAAAATGGATGTAATCGCAAGTCAAAGGGAGTCTAAAAATTTTCCTAAATTTTGGAAGAGTGTCAAAAAGCTCAATCCTAAATCTGGCTTCCCGGCGAGCATAGACGGAACCTCAGAACCCAGTCAGATAGCAAATTTATTAAGGACTAGTTTTAATGTCAAATCTAATAGAACAGCTGTGACACCCACGCTACAGATGGTAGACTCTGAGGTTTGTGAGGTAAGAGAATGTAATAATCGAATCACAGCTACAGACGTGAGAAAAACCATTCAGGGTATGAGTAGAGGTAAATCTCCAGGACACGACGGCCTCTCTCTCGAACACCTGCAGTACGCTGGCGCTCATCTGCCGCGAGTACTGTCCCTGCTATACTCATTGTGTCTCAGTCATAGTTACTTGCCTCTTGACCTCATGAAAACAATAGTTGTGCCCATTGTCAATAATAGAACAGGTGACATCGCGGACAAGTGTAACTACAGACCGATATCCATGGCTACAATCGTGGCTAAAATCTTAGACCGACTTCTGGACAATCACTTGAGTAAATACCTAAGTTTGCATGATGGTCAGTTCGGATTTAGGCCTGGACTGTCCACTGAAAGCGCCATCTTGTGTCTTAAACATACAGCTAGGTACTATGTTGAAAGAAAAACGCCAGTCTATGCTTGCTTTCTAGATCTATCTAAGGCTTTCGACACAGTGTGTTATGACATACTCTGGCGAAAGCTTAAAGATGCCACAGTGCCGCAAGAAATATGTTCCATGTTTGAGTTTTGGTATAATAACCAAATAAATCACATAAAATGGGCAGGCGTGCTGTCCGATGCATATGGACTGAACTGCGGGGTTAGACAGGGGGGTGTGAGTTCTCCTAGGCTGTTCAATCTCTATGTAAATGCACTAATAGAGGGACTCAGCAGTATGCCCGTCGGATGTTATGTAGATGGAGTGCCCGTAAACAACATCAGTTATGCTGACGATATGGTACTGCTGGCTCCCTCTGTTAGGGCACTAAGACAGCTCGTCTCTTATTGTGAAAATTATGCTGCCACCCATGGCCTTCAGTATAATGGTAAAAAGAGTGAGGTCATGGTATTTAAACATGGTAACAAATCGATAGAGTCAGTGCCCCCAATTCTATTAAATGGTATTCCACTGAATAGAGTGACAGAGTTTAGGTATCTGGGGCATATTGTAACAGAGAACTTAAAGGATGATAAGAATTTGGAAGGAGAACGTAGAGCGTTGACGGTGAGAGCAAACATGTTGGCCCGTAGGTTTTGGTCATTGTTCAGACGATGTAAAAGTTACGTTGTTCATATCTTTCTGCCAAACGTTTTACACGAGTAGCTTGTGGGCCAACTATACTCAAAAGTCCCTTAACGCTCTACGCGTTCAATATAACAATGCGTTCAGAGTGTTGTTGCAGCTGCCGCGGTTCTGCAGCGCGTCCGCCATGTTCATGGAGGCTCGCACCGATGCGTTTGCAGCCATTATGCGGAAAAACATTGCCTCACTGCTGAAAAGAACGCGCGACAGCTGTAACAGCATCCTAACGATGATAATAGAGAAAACTGATGGGTCTCTTTATACGCATTGGGTCAAAATGCTCATTAAGAAATCCTAGATATTGATATTATGTACAAGATTTAAAATATAATTTGATCTAATTTAATTTGATTTAATGTAATTGAATTTAGTGTAATTTAATTTAATTGATTTAATTTAATGTAATTTGGTTTGATTTAATTTAACATAATAATTTTAATTTGAATGACTACTAATTCTAGCTATAAGTTTTACTAACAGTTATGGATCATGGTAATCTGAAATAAAGGAATATTTAATTTAATTTAATTTAAATTAATTTAGCTGTTGACCGCTAAACGCGTCTAACCTACGCTGAAGCCATTCTGAATCTCAACGAAGAGGTGGATGTTTTTTCATCGAAAATTATCATGAGCGATGAGGCTCATTTCCATCTTAGTGGTTACGTGAATAAACAAAATTATCGTTTCTGGGGCACCAAAAATCCGTGTATCACCCACGATGAGCCATTACACCCGCTCAAAGTTACTGCGTTGTGTGCTGTTTACGCTGGAGGTGTCATCGGGCGCCGCTGGCCAACTACGACTGTTGACGGCGCGTGCTACAGAGCCGTGATAATCGAATTTTTTCTTCCTCAATTGGATGAATTGGGACTGGATGTGGTCCAACAGGACGGTGCAACGGCGCACACTGCTCGAGCCACAACCGATATTCTGAAGGAAACATTTCCGGGTCGCTTGATCTCTCGTTTCGGTGATTTGCACTGGCCGGCCAGATAACCCGATTTAACCGCCCCAAACTTCTTTTTATGGGGTTTTTTAGCGGGCTTACGTCAACAAGCCTGAGACTCTCGAAGCTCTTAAGGAGAATATTCGCCAGGAATGCGAGAACCTGTCGACCGAAGTTCTTTCAAGAGTGATGGAAAATGCCATAAAACGGGTCCGTATGGTCATCAACATCAAGCGGCGGCCACTTGACCGATATCATTATCTCAACTTCGTAGAACAAATTCTAATGAATTAAGTAAACAAATTTTACAAACAGAACGAAAGTTTTTTTATTTAAAAAAAAAATTACAGCAAAAGAACATCGGATGACTACTTTTGCCCCACTCTGTATATAGCCTACATAGCTGCGTCCCCGTCATTTAGTTCATTTCATTCATTCAATAATCAACTGTAAAATTTCGTGATAGGCCTGCAGAACAGGGGGCTGATCACGAAAATCATTGAATGAACGAAATGAACGATATGACGGGGACGCAGCTATGTAGGCTGTATAGCTCCGTCCCCGTCATTTAGTTCATTTCGTTCATTCAATGGTTTTCGTGATACAGGTGCCAGTACTACGTAACGAAAGCTAGGTAGAGCAGCAAACACGGGCGAACGTCGAATCGTACGATTGTAAGGTCACGGTAAGGTACGCAGCGGGCATCTAATGTTCTGTGGCCGCCGGGCTCATCATAGGCTAGTTATATTTTTTATCTGCAAAATACTTCATTCATTTTTTTTTTCATTTACGTTTTGACTCTGCAGATGCAGTATATTTATCTTATTATATATAAATTTTAATCATATCTATCTCATATGTTTCAAACCGTTCGGTTTATAAAAATGGCTCTGAAACGTAATATTCCAAAGCAACAAGGATTATAATTGTTCGAGGGAGCAAACAAAACTATCCGGTGCGTCACAACACAACGAACGAAACGCCAATCAATTTCATTTTGAGTTTTTCTGAGCCGCTGTGTGTCTGCTGTTTGGATTTTTGCAATTTATTCAATTTTGTGTTTTTTGGAATGCAAAGATAGGCACAAATTGGTTAAAGACAAGCTACTCATGTAATTTTTATCTTTATTTATATCTTATGGTAAATTATCATCACAAAATCAGGTTCTTGCAACCGTCCTATTGCAATGTTTTTTTTGTCAATAGTTTTGCATTTCGTATTCCCATCGATTTTTGCAAACAATCATCAAATATTAGCGAGTGTTGTCTGGCTGGCAATTTTCTTTTATTGCATGTCTCTCTGTGTTCCACATTGATTTTTTATATTTCAGGTTATTATCGACCTGTCAAGAAGACATTTTTTCGTGAAGCTGTACTCGCAAATTTCGCAAAATAGGAGACGATAATCCCTTTAAGTTTTCCAATTTCATATCGAATCTACCACCAATAGTAAGTTATTCAGTATTTGTTGTTATTTTCGCTGGTAAGTACACCTTGGCTTGGTTATATGAAGGTTTATGTGAATATGAAAAATATAAACAATTTGTTCTGTGTGTATCCCAATCGTGTGTAAATAATTTATTAAGGTTTTAGTGTCTATTGTGAAGTAGTAGGTGTAACAGTAGTAAAGCTACTTCCAGAATATATCATCAAATGCCTGCAAATAACCTCTACAAGTAACAATCAGCCAACCACATCTGTCATGTGCCAGCTGATTCTATGTTATTATTTTAGTGTAAAAATTATTTCATCTCCTATAATCACAACAATACCTTTGACTAACATGCACATCTTGCATTATTTATTCCACTATCATTAGAGTATAATAATTGACTTTATATTATTAAAGTCTATAGAAAGACAGAAAATGGAATACTATTACCAATTATCATAATGTTGTTTTAAATTGGGTTCTTTCAAATTATATCTGTTAAAATTTTTATTTTAAAGCTAGTAAACCTGTTCTAAATATCAATTATAACTTTGTAATGTCTTAAACCTCATAATTCTTCAATTTCGTTGGTTGATGTACGTATGTGTTTTATCGTATATAATCTACGATCCTGCATGATGAATGGAAAATTGTTATTTTACAAAGACGAAAAGTTACATCAACTTTGTATTTAAAATAAAAACTCATTATTATTTTTTTAACCAGGCGATCGAGTTTAGTTGCATATATCAGTATAATCAACAAAATGTCTGAGAACTGATCGATAAGTAGCATTTGAGTTAAAACCATTACAACATGGAATCTTTTGCAATTTAATATGTCTACGAAGTCTGTTTAAATTTCAGTGAATACAATGTTTGTTGTCTTTGGTTGTAGATTTGTTGAATGTAATTTGACGAGCAAGGCTAGCATGCTTGTGATGAGTTTGATATTGGATGTTTGTGATTAGCTTTTACCCTACTATACTATAGTGCTGTAAAGATATACAGTAGGGCCTTGATAATCGAATGCCCAAATTGTATACCCTGTTTGGATGTATGCAGAAAATGGCAGAATGGCGCGCAGCATTCAAGTACGATACATGTAGAATGATCCATCTAAAAAGTTTTATTCGGCACTAAAATATGTGTGTGGCATAGCAAGTTACTTAGAAACGGTAGACGTGCGGGGGCAGGATTCTTTGGATCATAGACGCATTATCAAGGTCCTACTGTATAGGTATTTCCAAAGGCAATTAGTTCAGTACATGCATTTTATATATGCAAGCTGGCTAGCAGTGGTTGGAAACAAATAGCTGAAGATTGACCTCAATGGTGTGCCATAGGAGAGGCCTATGTCCAACAGTGGACGAATACTGGCTGTTAATAATGATAATGAGGCATGTTTTTTGTATCAAAAAATATTCACCACAATATTTACAAATATTTACAAATTATATTCACCACAATATTTACAAATATTTACAAATTATATTCACCAATAATTTATTCACGAATTAATTCCACCGTCCCCCTTTCACCATCGTACTACCAGACGCACAGATATACATCGATACATGGTTGATATTCCATTCTGTCGCACAAAGCGCTTTGCATCAACATTTATCATACGCACAGCAAAGGAATGGAATTCCCTGCCAGAATTTGTGTTTCCTGTACAATTCGGGGGTCTTCAAATCGCGAGTGAACAGGTATCTTCTAGGCAAGCGAGCTACATCGTCGATCACATCTTCACTTCACACATCAGGTGAGATTAGTGACTAGTTTTGTGGGCTGTATCTTGAGCGTCCTTCTCGTTTTCTATAGATATAATCTGGTCTGATGTTGCTCCAAGTCTGTTAATGTATATTTTTCTGTGAGACTATATGTTTTTAACCTCAATTAACCATGCTGATAGGTGGCTCAATATATACCCGGAATCAGTTTGTTTATTTGAACTACCCATTTCACGGAAGATAAATGAATTAAAATTACATGAAGAATAGAAAAAGAACGAGAGGACAGAGAAAGAAGAGAAGAGAAAAGATAGATTAATGTCTAAGTGTGATGTTTGGATGTTTGTCCTCAATATGATCTAGAATCAATTTAGGTAGGTGAAATCTAATCGGATTTTGATGAAACTCGGCACATAGACAGTTATGCATTAAGCATCGAATTTTTTTGTAAATCTAATATCTGATAGCTGGCAAGCTTTTGACCACTATCTCACCTGATGTTAAGTGATGATACGATTGACAATGTAGTGCTCTTGCCTAGAAATTGTTTACTTGTTCACTTGCGATTTGAAGACCACTGTATTGTAATGAGTGATTGTGTATGTTGTAATTATTTGGGAAGATGGAACATCCACCATGGAGTACAGCGGTATGTGGTTGTCCATACAAAAAAAAGGTTATGGTGCTACTAATTCATGCTATGTGATAGAACACTCTCCAAAATGTATCTGATAGAAAACAGACAAACTAGCCGTAAAGATCTTGAATCAAGTCCCCTTCGTATAGTCGGGGGAGGTAGAGGATGTTGAGAGGAGTCCCCCCCCCCACTTGTTTTTCCCTGCCGGAGAGGCGTAGTTTTATTATTTTTTTAAATTGAAATTTAAATATTTTCATCAGACATTTGTATCATTTATTTTCTAGCGCTTCGCCGGCCGCTGCCGCGGCACGCTCGCTACGCTCGCTCGGCTCGCGCGATGTGTGGTCACTGTTCTAACATAACCTAACCTTCATTTTAGGGCCATATTTTATCGCATCTCCGGTAGCAAGTTTTGCTCCAGGGCGCTTGGTAAGAACTCCCTTGACCCCCCCACATTCACAGTTTACTCAAATTCAGGCGACTCAATATAAGATCCAACCCAAACTAGTGACTTTGTAACAATGTTCTATGCCTTGAGTCTTTTGCCTATTAGGTTGTCATTATTGTTATATACCGGCTATAATTCACATACCTTTAGTCAAATTTTCTCAACCTAGGTTTCGAGCGAGTCAGTCGCTCTTCCTCGGGAGTGAGGTCACGCGGTGAGATCGCGATGTTCACCCTATATATTAGGTTGTCATCAATTACTTCGAGTATCTCGGGCTGGTATATGGCTGTACCATCCCAGCAGAGGTGAGAACAGTACTCCATGGAAGATTTGACTTGTACTTGATACATATTAAGCAACTGTCCTTTGTTTTAACCCAACTGGGCCTTGATCTCAAAGTGCAAAATTGATGCTAAGAAGCTGTTCTGTTATTGGTATCCTCCGCTGAGTACAGTCACACCTGGGTCTTGGCAGTATTGAACATTAACAAGTATTTTTAAATTGTTAAATATTATATTTCTTTGAAGTGTTACACACTTTACATTTTTGTAAATTGTTAAACACAGTCCAAAATTTCATCGTACCGACAGGACATATTAAAGTATTTTTAAAGTTACAATTAACTTTGTACATCTTCCATAGTGCAAGAAATTCTAGTACAGAGATTTGATTGAGTCAACGGAATTTCTTATTAGATTGTATTGAAAATCATACTCAAATGCAATCTTTATAGATTGCATTTCAGTATGATTTTCCTTTCAACACTTTGATAATCTGCAAGTTATGTAATAGAACCCAGAACCCTGACCTTACTGTTATGTAAGCTTTATTATCATAGTACCCATTGTACTTTGATCAAGGTATTGTTGACTGGGAATCTTTATTACACGCTCACTTGTAATACAGTATTGGGTTTCAAACAAGTTGGAGATAATGTATTGACTAGTGATATTTGGTATAGGTACATAACGTCCACCAATGACCAAAAGTATTGTGCCAGCAAAGCAAGGCCCTGCCATTGTATCGTTTTTTTAAACTCCTCCCCTATTTAAACCTCTTGAGAGATCCTTTTCCTTGAACTTCATCCCCCTTCGTCCCCCTTTGACGTAACTGACGTAAGCGTTATGTATTATTTTATATTTATAAACGCCCTCTATTGTAGAACGGCGTAACTACGAAGACGTATTCGCTATCATTCGGGCATTCGTCCCGCTAAGTTCAACAGATGGAGTTGTACAAAAAATAATTTGTGATGTAGAGAAATAAATTGAATTAACTCGGATGTTTCACGTCTAACGCGTAGCTTTCTTCACACCCTCCTTTTTTCAACCGACTTCCCAAAAACGAGGTTCTCAATTTGTATGTTACGCGATTACTCCGTCAATTGTGAACCGATTTGAATGATTCTTATTTTAATCGGTAGGGTACGTTTCCGAGGTGGTCTCATTGTAATTTCATCGAGATCTGATAACTATATCCAGAGATATGACGATAAACGTCTCAAACTTACTACTGATATTGGCTCGCGGGCTCTTTTTAACCGACGAAAAAAATAAAACTGGCCAAGTGCGAGTCAGCATCGCGTTTCTTATCGCACACTTAAGGAGGGTTCCGTACAATACGAAACATAACAGAGTTTCAACCTCATATATTTGATTAATTGATATTACCAAGAATATTTGGTTTGGTCGCGATCTAGAAACGGGGACGGGGCTCGTTTACTAGCGCCATCTATGTCATTTTGCCGAAACTAATTAGATAGATGGCGTTTAAAAATACGTTTTTTGTATGGGGACCCCCTTTAATTTTTAACTTTATTTTGTTTTTAGTATTTGTTGTTCTAGCGGCAAACGAAATACACCATCTGTGAAAATTTCAACTGTCTAACTATCACGGTTATTGAGCTATAGCCTGGTGACAGACAGACAGACAGACAGACGAACAGCGGAGTCTTAGTAATAGGGTCCCGTTTTACCCTTTAGGTACGGAACCCTAAAAACGGAGGAGGTTATCAAGTCGACGCGTATATATATATTTTTTTATGTATGACCACGCATAACTTTTTACACAGTAGTCTGATTTCAATAATTCTTTTTTTATTGTAAAGGGTAACCCACAAGGGGGTCCGATTTCGTTAAAATTTAAATGGGACCACCTGGAAAGGGTACCTTTACAACACATAAATAATTTTTCAAATCGGTTCATCGGTTCAATCGGTCATCTTCTAGTAATCGGTGAACAAACATTTTTTAAAAACCGACGAATTGAGAACCTCCTCCTTTTTTGTGAAGTCGGTTAGTAAATAAATAAATGCATAATAAAATTACTATAATATAATAATATCATATTAAAATTGACTTATAATATATTGACATAATAATTAAATTAATAATTATAGTGTATGCAGAAAATACAATTCACATACCAAATTAGATTAAAAAAAAACGTGTGTGTACTTATGTACACGCGTTAGAAGTTATACTTCTGTGGCGTATGGAAAAAAAATAACTGAAATGCAGTAGTGATTAACGATAAATATTAAAATTAATCAAAAACATTTCATTTAAATAAAAAAGGTTTTATTAACGTAAAAATATGACGTTCTTACGAAATGACATATACAACTTGAACATAGTCATGCCACCTAGAACTAACTTCACGGTGTAGAATTTAGGTGTCGGTGTGCGCGCGCATCGTACCACCTAGAACTAACTTTACGATGTTAAATTTAGGTGTCGGTGTGCGCGCGCATCGTAAAAATTAACTCTCATCATTTTTCTCTATCGCGCCAAAAGAAGTATAACTTCTAAAATTAGCATATCGTCTTCCTCTGCTCCAATATTGTTGTGTCCAACAGGGTCTCTAATGTACTGTAGATAGATGATAGATAGATAGATGAATACTTTATTGCATACCAATCAACACATTATAATCTAAGACAAGGAAAAACTAATTAGGTGTGATAATGGGCGGTCTTATCGCTCAGAGCGATCTCTACCAGACAACCTTTGGATGGACAGGAGCTAGTTTTGAAAATTAGCGGTCGGTGGCATACAATACCTTTGACAAAATAAGATAAGTCATAATATTATTTTTCATCATTCCGAGGCCGAAAGTTTGAATTTCTTCTTTTGTTTGTGGGAAGAAAGATGCATATTTCAGACTGCTCACAATTAGTGACAGTTTAAAATTTAGTCTATTTTTGTTTTAATTTTCTTCCCGTTATCTATTTGAAATAACTTATTACCATGGTAACCGTGCAGTTGTTATTTCAATAAGAGTCAAATTTTCTGATTCTGATAAAAATTACATCAAAAATATACATAGAAAAAAACTTGTGTATAAAAAATAAGTGAATACAGCTGTGTAAAAAAAACCCGACAATGAATTCATCGGATTATTCAAGTGACGACTCTGAAGATGAAGAAGTGCGACGAAACATTGCTGCGGAAGCTGCGGAAATAACTCAAAATTTAGCACCCTCCAAATCGGTACAGCGATATAAAAATTGTTACAATCAATTTATTGCTTGGAAGAAATTGCATCGTATTATGTATTATGATAATGAAAATTGAAATATAATTATTAAATGACACATTTATAATACAGTATTATTTACTGTTTTAATTACTTATTTTATGTACATATTGTTATTTCCTATTCAATATTCAATGTTTTTTGTTTGCGTTCGATAATAAATACTATTTTTCTCACTAAAAAAATTGAATATTTAATTATGTCGAATATTATTAATAATATCTATTAAGTTTAAGATAATTAAAACTATTAATTTTTTTTTTTTTCGCGCGATATTGTCACCCTCGCCTTCGGCTCGGGTGACAATATCGCGCGGGTTGAAATGTCCTACTTTCCTCCCTTGGCACGTAATGTACTATTACATAAACCTACATACAAATATAGTCAAAATACTAGATAATGATATCCATACAAGAACAAATACACTTACATATAACATTATAGATCTATATAAATATATATACATACATATTTATATATATATATAAATATACACACACACATATACATACACAAATACACTAAGTAAATATAATAATACAATACATACATATACATATTATATTTAGAGTAAAGCTAGTCAATTTGCGATAGTGTTATGTAATGCTTAAATACCATATTTTTAAATATTTGCGGCGTTCGGGCTTCTTTGATATTGACAGGGAGTGCATTCCATAGATGAATAGCTTTCATGGTAAATGATTTATAGTAGTGTTGCGACGTATGTGGGTGTTCTGGCATCCTCAATTTGAGGTTATGATGAGAACGCAATGGACGAGGGTTAGATGATTGTGAAAATTCAAAGCGTTCCTTCAAATAAGAGGGAGTGGCTGGAAGGAAAAGAATATTATAAAGCTGGGAAAGAATATGTGCGTTTCGTCGAAAACGGATAGGGAGCCATTTGAGCTTTGCTCGAAATTCTGAATACTGTATTTATTTATAAGATATTTTGTAAACAATTAGAGCAAGCAATAAACAAATGAATAGGCGTGACGAAAGATTTTGAAATCCTCTTCCGTAATGTGGGAACACATTTACTATTCACGAAAAAAACTATATTTCGGTAATTAACCTAAGTTTAAAGCAATTTTTCAAATATTGTTTCAATAGTGCGCAAAAACAGCTCACATGTGTCATGGCGTCGGCTGTGACGTCACGCATATGTTAATGACATACTTAACGTAGAAACCATTATATAATCTGTGACAATGAATACACATGGGCTTTCCAAAATTTAATAACATTTTCAAGAAAACCTCATAAGACGACACAGGTGTGACGTCATGCGCTGTGATTGGTGTTTCAATCAAAATGGCCGATTGCAGTATTTTAATGTTTTATTATATTGAAACTTAAAAATCTCAATTTTTTATATATATACTAGCTGACCCGGCAAACGTTGTTTTGCCATATAAATAAAAAATGGCTATTAAAAAATAAGGGTTGATCGTAGAAGGGTGAAAATTGAGGATTGTATGTATTTTTGTATGTTGTATCATAAAAAAATAGAAATTAAAATTTTTTGTCTAAAAATAAAAATAAAAATTTAGGGGTGGACTACCCCTAACATTTAGGGGGATGAAAAATATATGTTGGCCGATTCTCATAGATACCGGATAAGCACAAAAAAATTCATCAAAATCGGTCAAGCCGTTTCGGAGGAGTATGGCAACGAAAACTGTGACACGAGAATTTTATATATTAGATTTTTTTTTCTTTCTTAAAGATTACTCGCAATGTGGGTTGCACATTACTAGTATTCTTGTCCCTCCAACTAAGCTAAATATGCTTGTGTCTGGAGTGGGTTCACGTCAATAGTGCAATGGGTGGGATTCGAACTCACGACCTCTCGATTGCCATTCCGAAAATGAAAATATATGAAATAATATATGAAACTCAACTAGTGTTTTAAATTGTTTTAATTTGTATTTACCCTTAAACCATCAAATCTTTGATTTTTTGATACTGTCATGCCTATGATGATGTGTCGCAGGGTGGTGGAACGATGCCGCGCTGCAGCAAGCGGACCCGCAGCGGCGCGCCCGCCAGCGGAGACCTGGTGCAGGGCACCACGCACATTGAGGACCATCACCATCACAAGCGGTCCAGGAACACCAGGTTTGTTACACACAAAATGTAGTAATAATATAATATCAACTTCTTCTTTCATTATACGTACTGCCAAGGAATGGAACTGCCTGCCCGAGTCTGTGTTTCCGATTAGATACAACATAGGGGTCTTCAAGTCGCGAGTGAATAGGTATCTTTTGGGTAAGCGCGCTACATCATCGACCGCATCGTCACTTATCATCTGGTGAGATAGTGGTCAAGCGATACCCATTATCGCATAAAAAAAGCACAAGGGTCACACCACAAATATACAATAGATAACGTAAATGTGTGTACTTCCCGTGTCCGAACCCCGCCAAAACGTCCAGGTTGGCCGCCTCTACTTTAAGTCCACGCGTGTCTGTGTTTACAGCCGGACGGCCGCGAAAACTATAAAAATGCCTCGCTGCATGTTAATTCGCGGAGGAACGCCAGCGCTTACACAACTTCAGCGCATCTTTAATTCCGTCCTTTTCTCTGGGAGAACTCCAAAGGCGTGGACCAAGAGTGTGGTGGTAATGTTCTTCAAAAAACTGGCCAAGTGCGAGTCAGAATCGCGTCTTATCGCACACTTAGGGAGGGTTCCGTACAATACGAAACATAACAGAGTTTCAACCTCATATTTGATTAATTGATATTATTACCAAGAATATTTTGTTTGGTCGCGATCTAGAAATACGGGGCTCGTTTACTAGCGCCACCTATGTAATTTTGCCGAAACTAATTAGAAAGGTTGTTAGCTTAACAAACACGAATGAGTTGTTAACACCCAGATGACACGGTCTATGAAGGTCTTATAGATGGCGTTTAAAACACGTTTTTTTGTATGGGGACCCCCTTTAATTTTTAACTTTATTTTGTTTTTAGTATTTGTTGTTCTAGCGGCAACAGAAATACACCATCTGTGAAAATTTCAACTGTCTAGCTATCACGGTTAATGAGATATAGCCTGGTGACAGACGGACAGCGGAGTCTTAGTAATAGGGTCCCGTTTTACCCATTGGGTACGGAACCCTAAAAAGGAGATAAAACCCTTTTGAAGAACTACGGACCAATCTCACTCTTGAGCCACGTCTATAAGCTGTTATCAAGGGTCATTACAAATCGTCTCGCGCGCAGACTTGACGAATTCCAACCCCCCGAACAGGCCGGATTTCGTGGAGGATATGGCACTATAGACCACATCCACACAGTGCGGCAGATTATACAGAAAACTGAAGAGTATAATCAGCCCCTGTGTCTAGCATTCGTGGACTATGAGACAGCCTTTGACTCTATCGAAATTTGGTCTGTTCTGGAGTCTTTACAGCGGTGCCAGGTTGATTGGCGATATCTCCAGGTGTTGAAAACTCTTTATGCGGCTGCGACTATGACCGTCCATGTACAGAACCGGAAGACTGAACCCATCCCACTGCATCGAGGAGTGAGACAAGGGGACATCATATCCCCGAAGCTGTTCCCGAATACATTAGAGGATGTGTTCAAGACTCTGGACTGGAAAGGACGAGGCATAAACATAAATGGCGAGTACATCTCACACCTGAGATTTGCGGACGATATCGTAATCATGGCTGAATCCACTCAAGGCTTACAACAGATGCTGCAATGCCTAGCTGATTCCTCCGAACGAATTGGACTCCAAATGAACATGAGAAAAACGAAGGTCATGTTCAATGAACATACTAAACCGGAGCCAATTTCTCTAAATGGAGACCTTCTCGAAGCTGTTCGCGAGTATGTCTACCTTGGGCAAACTATCCAATTAGGCAGAAATAACTTCGAGAAAGAAGCTCGGCGGAAAATACAGCTGGGCTGGGCAGCATTTGGGAAACTACGTCGGGTCTTTTCGTCACCTATACCGCAAAGCTTGAAGACGAAGGTCTTCAATGAGTGCGTTCTCCCTGTTATGACATACGGAGCCGAGACGTGGACGCTCACGGTTAGACTGGCCCACCAATTGAAAGTGGCGCAGCGAGCTATGGAGAGAGCTATGCTCGGAGTTTCTCTAAAGGATTGAATTCGAAATAAAGTCATCCGACAGAGAACTAGGGTAACCGACATAGCTCAGAGGATTAGCAAGCTTAAGTGGCAGTGGGTGGAACACATATGCCGCAGAACCGATAACCGTTGGAGTAAGCGTGTTCTAGACTGGAGCACACGACTCGGCAAACGCAGTGTAGGACGCCCTCCAGCTAGGTGGAGTGACGATATTCGCAGGGTAAGCTGGTAGCGGTTTGAAAAGGACAGCTGAAGATCGAGCCCAGTGGCGTGCCATAGGAGAGGCCTATGTCTAGCAGTGCACTAATACGGGCTGATAATGATGATGATGTTAATTCACTGTAATAGCCCAAAAATTTCGAGCCCCCAAAGGCAAGGACATATTTCCTATAACTTTTTCCGTTATTACATTTCGGCTGTGCCGTCTCAGAATGTATTGAAAAGTTACAGCTAAAATAATAATATGAGACGCTTAGTTTCAATACAATTCGTGATATTTGCGTCATCTAATGTATATATATATCTGTGAATCTGTGGTCACACTGAGAATGGTGATGCTGTCGGTGATAGTCGGGTGGTAATTGTCTTCTTAGTTGTAGCGGGTTGTAGGTTTGATACACTCACGGGACAATGTATTGTTAGAGCCACAGAAGATTGTACAGTCTGTGTTTTTTTTTTTGTAGTAGACTAGCAGCGCCTCGCGGTTTCACCCGCGTAGTTCCCGTACCAGTGAGAATACGGTGATAAAATATAGCCTACCTTAGGCCCAGCGCACACAATATTTACAAGGAGAGCTTTTCAACCTACTCTAGCGCCATCTAGATGCTTTTATCTAAACTAATGTTATAAGAAGGAAAGATTAGATTTTTTGTTTGTATCGATTTAACTCAAAAACTACTGGATCGATTTTTAAAATTCTTTCACCAATGGAAAGCTACATTATTAGCGAGTAACATAGTCCCAGCGCACACCGCTGGAAGCGCGGCCGAGCGCATTATTGAAGACAGCAATGTAACATAAACCTTAACTAACTTGACATACAGTCAATAATTGTATACCAAGAATAAATTCGCCCGCTACCACAAGAGCATGCGCGCTACTGCTCCAGGCGCGGCTCTCAAGGGCTCTATGTCAAGGCAATAGACGTAGTAACTAATATATAGTCTGTGGTAATAAACTTATTCAAAAGGTAACAATATTGCGTATTGTTAAAAAATACGAAATAATGTTTCACATTACCGGATTTAAAATAATAAAAAGCAATATTAAAAAAAAATAACAAAAAATTATGCGATTCGACAAATTATTGTAAATTACTGCAAAAACAGCGTCATGATTCTTATTACTTTTTTACTAGATCGATAGATTTTGTGATAAGCTACAATATGATATTACAATATAATATACTAGCAGCCCGCCCCGGCTTCAAAATTTGCATCAGTTTGTTGCATCGAATATAAAATATGAACATATTTAACAACCATCGTCATATTTCATCCAATTTACAAAAAACCTTAACGAATTATGCACCTAAACCTTCCTCATAAACACTCTGGCTATTGGTGAAAACCGCATGATAATCCGTTCAGTAGCTATTGAGATTATTGCGAACAGACAGACAGACGCAGTGATGAACTTTGTTTTATAATACTTACCTATTGATATTGAACGGCCCTTTGGCGTAAAGGATAGTTACCCTGATTCTGACCCGACAGTCGTTGGTTCTAATCCTAGCTATATACCTACCAATGAAAGTTTTATGTGCATTAATGAATCATGAGTTTTCGTACAGTGGTAGTGGAATCATTAAATCTACCAAAAAGTAGCTTACCACCAAGGAGTACATCTGCCGCCGTAACCTTACGGCGATCCCCGACGCAAAATGTAGGGGTAATATACGTTTAACGTGTGTATCTGTGTGTCTGTCTGTAGCATCTTAGCACCTAACCGGATGAACCGATTTTGTTTTTATTATTGATAGTTTTTTTTTGTTTGATAGATGTCTTCATCGAGAGTTTTCTTAGCTTTGATTCATGAAAATTCGTTCAATCGTTATAAAATTATGAGCTTTTTTCTAGTTAATTGCGCTATGAAATCAACTTTCATAGGTCTGATCAATTCGAAAATCTTCTTCTTCAACGATATTGTAATAACATGGAAGCCTCCTGGACTCTACAGAATACTCAAATCCTCACCAACTTACAGCTCAGATTTTAAATGTCGTGTTTAGAGTCATTGGAAAAATCTATTATACATAGATCAGTCGGGGTGGTTTAAAATATTATATTATATTATTGTATATATAGATGAATATTATTTTATACAATAGATCATATTATTATACTATATTGACTTCAAATTGATTGTGATCGGTGGGGATCTACAGCATAGCTAAACTTATAATAATAAATTAAATGATTTATTGGCTTGTGGTCTAGGTAACAGTGGTGTTATAATAATAGAATATAGAATAGATCGCTAGAACCGCTTATTTAAGTCTACAAGCACATTACAAAATTTGAAAAAACAAATAAACATAATAAAATGGTGTTTTATCAGGTTATGACAGTTTCATAAATTCTTGTCATTTAAAAATTCTTCAATGCTATAGTATGTCTTTTGTATTAAAAATGTATTAAGCATGTTTTTAAATATATTTGTGTTGGTGTTATTTTTAATTTTTGTTGGAATTTTATTGTAGATGGTAGGTGCCATACAAAACACACTTTGACTAAACTGTCTTGTTTTACTCATTTTGTATTTTAAAGTCTCTGGTCGTCTTCTACCAACAGTGTGCGTCTCAAACAAGGAGGGATTGCATTTTACAAAAGTGGCAACCTCACTTATGTATAATGACGGTAGTGTGAGAAGCCCGTGTGACTTAAAAATACCTCTGCACGTATCTCTTTGCTTGAGCCCAAATATTGCTCTGAGGCATCGTTTTTGAGCTCGGAATATTAGAAGCTTATCTATGGAATTCCCCCAAAACATAATCCCATACCGTAGAATTGATGCGACATGTCCATGATAGGTTGTAAGTAGCGCTTTCAGATTAACTAATCCTCTTAGTTTATTTAGTGCAAATGAGAATTTATACAGTCGTTTGCATATCTCATCAATGTGCGGCTTCCATGTCAACTTGCTGTCAATAGTTAAACCTAAGAATCGAGTAGATTCTATTTGATTTATATGTTTACCTGAATAGTTAATGTCAATATTTAATGAAGTATTACGTCGATAAAAATTCACTAAGTTAGTTTTGTCCAAATTAATTTTTTAATTATTAAATGTCAACCTATTAATTAAGCATGTCAAATTATAGTTAATGTCCAATTCCATATTGTAATTATCATTATTTTTATCATATAAAAATCAGTGCTGTCGTCAGCAAATAATGTCATAGGGTGTATAGTTGCTGTATGGAAGTCATTAATATAAATTAAGAAAAGTAATGGGCCTAATACGCTTCCTTGTGGAACACCATAGTATATATATCTGGTACCTGAAGTGAATACTGTTTCAGTCTTGCTCTTCATGTCAATTTTGCTAATGTGCGTTTCCTACGTTCTATCACAGAGATAAGATTTAATCAAATCGTAAGCATTGCCTCTAATTCCGTATGCCTGCATTTTATTAAGTAGAATTTGATGGTCCACGTGACCAAATGCTTTGGTCATATCCATAAAGAGAGATATGGTAGATTTATGATTGTCTAAATTTGTCATTACCTTATTCAAGAAATTATAAATGGCCATATTTATCGTTTGATTTTTTCTAAAGCCATACTGATTGGCACTGAGTATATTATTCTTTTCAAAGAAGTCATTAAGTCTTACGTATATAACTTTCTCGAAGACTTTAGATAAGACAGGAAGTAAAGCAACAGGTCGATAATTTCCTAACTCTTGTTTATTGCCTTTTTTAAATAAGGGTTTAACTATTGATAATTTCAATTTACTAGGGAAGATGCCTAATTCCATACACAAATTCACAATGTGGCTTAATATCGGGCTTATTACTGTAGCAACTTCTTTGAGTAAACGTGTAGTTATTTCATCATAACCTACACTAGATGTATTTTTTAAGCCAGTGATAATCTTTATTATGTCAAATGGTACTGTTGGAGTCAAATATATTGAATTAGTTTGTTCATTTTTTAGAGTAATTGAATGTCCGGTGAATTTGTTACTACTATCTACAATATCAATAAAGAAATCGTTAAATGTTTTTGCTATTTCCTGAGGATCAGTTATTGTTTCACAATTTCTCGACATTTTTGAGATCTCCTCCTTAGGGTAATTATATTTATATTTATTTATGACTTTCCATGTAGCTTTTGCTTTATTACTCGCAATTTTGATAAAATAGTCATTTTGAGATTTCTGTGTCAACTTTATTATTTTTCGATACCCTTTGGAGTATGATTTAAATATGGCCCTGTTTTGTTTAGTAGTGCATTTTCTATATGTCCACAAAAGTTGCGTGTTTTTTTGCGACAGTTTCTTATACCCTTTGAAATCCATTTTGCCTTAACCTCAGTTGACATTCTGATTTTAATAACTGGAAAGCATAGTTTATGAAACAGTATCAATAACTCATAAAATTTATCAAAAGCTACGTTGGGATCATCAGATTCATAAATATCTTGAAAACTCAGATTACTTAAGCACTTTTTAAATTTTTTTCTGTTTTCGCTGCTATAGTCTCTTTTAAATGTGTACCAATATTTAAGCCTACAACTTGTCTTAACTTGAGCCTGAATCAGCTGAGCAGTGTGGTCTGATATTGCCAGTTCTATTACTTCACCCTTAGATCCACGGATATTATGTAAGATATTGTCTATTCCTGTCTTACTACTCAATCGGGTTGCTTCTCTAAATTGCAGTTTGAGATTAAAACTAGCTGCAAAATTTTCAAAATCAGTCGCAAGTTTAGATTTTTTTTAAATGTCAATATTAAAGTCACCACAAATCATTATTTTCTCAGAATTAATCAAGCACAAGTCAGTCAATAGTTCATTAAGTTTGTCAAAGAATGTTTCTGTATTTTGCAACTTAAAATGTGGAGGTCTGTATATACATATTATAAATATCTTGTGTACGATCAGTTCAATGGCGGCACATTCTATAATATTAGGTACAGATAGATTTACAATATGATCAACATTTCTGAACTCGTAACCGTGACGGACTAAAATACACGAACCGCCCCGTCGCTGGTTTCGACAACAGTACGAAGCAATCTGAAAGTTGGGTAAGAACAAGTCAGTAACGTCATCCCGTGTCATGTTATGTTCAGTTAGGCACAAAACATCAACTTTTTTGCTACTATCAAAGTTATCTAGACATACTTGTAACATATCAGATTTATTTATTAAACCATTTATATTTTGATGGAGAACATTAACGTAATTATACACGAAAAAAGTCATTATTATTGTTCAAAGCACTACTAGTACTTTGTTCCTGAGTGTGGGGGGTATCATCGTAAGTAATATTTCGGGGATATATCTCAATGCTGTCATCGGTTTACGTCCAACAGTCATTCACCTGTTTCACTTGACATATCTCAACTACTTTATCTTCTTTTAGCAATTTAGCCCTGTTTCTGTACCGATCTGATTTTACTTTATAGGAAATTCGTAATATTTCTCTAAGTATCGAGCGTCTTATATATACTGCAAAATGGTGTCTTTGCGGTATGTGTCGACTATAGTCCATATCCACAAATGTGGCATTACCAAATCTACTACATGTAAGTCTTAGTTCATAGTTGATTTTTTCCTCTCTCAAAAATTTGTTATAGGGGATTTCACTAATTATGATATTGGTATGCTTCATACATTCAAGCCAAGAGTTTAGACTAAACTGAAAGTCATATGGGTTTGTGTCGTTTGTGCCACCCAACACAATCACATAGTCATTTCTAGTGAAGTCCAGAGTTTCTTTTATCGAAGAGTCGAGTATATCACGTAATCTGGCTCCCGGCTTCCACAAACATTAAACTACGTAATGCGGTCCTATCATCATTTCCAATGTATGTCTTATGTGTTTTCCTTGTTGGTCTGCTAATATTAGAACCCTTTTCTTAATATCTTCGTAAGTATTATTATCTTGTACTTGTACACCATAGTTTCCTTTACTAATTTGAATAAGCTTCTTCTGAATACTTGAGAGGTTTCTATCTATCTTGATCAACTGTTTTGTCTCTCTATTTTGAGCTGGATTTACAGGATATTTAATATTCGCAGTATGGCTATTATCATGATTGTTTACATTAAGAGTGATTGAAGAAGGTCCTGAAGTCTGTATATCTACATCGTTTTTTCCTAAATCACGTATATTTTCATTACTAGGCGAGTCCATTAGTTTCTCGATGCATTTATGGTTTCTAGTAGTTCCTATTTCGTTGTCATCGTTTTTGCACTATCAATACCTTGTGAGTCTAACTTCTTATCGATGTCTGTTTGTAGAATAATATCTCGTATTTCATTCTCATCAGTCTGTAAACTCATTTGTGGTTTATCAGTGTTTACATAAGTATTGGAGATATCTTCAACATCATTATCTATTCTTAAATTCTCCTCGATGTCTATCTTTTGTCGCTTCCGTTTTCTCGTTACTTTGAAAGGACTCTCAAAACAACATATAATTTTAAACCTCTCTATAGTTTTGTTTTAAGCTGCTAGCTCAAACTTTAAGCGCTGATTTTCTAGATTTAAATTATCTATTTCCTCATTTGCAGTCAATAAATCGGTGGTCAGTTTTTGTACTTCTTGGTCTTGCTCAGATTTGCTATGATTCAAGTTATTTGAATTGTTTTGGACGCTCAACATTGTACACTCGAATAGCGAGGATTCTGATAAATTATTTAAAGAACTACATTTTCTATAATGTCGAAATGTTACATTATCTGTGTCCATTTTTAATAATTAAATGTATGTCGACTCGGTAATAATTGTGAAACACGATAAGTACAGCTGCGTATATGAAAACCATAAAATAAAATATTTGTCAATCCGTGTAATGTCAATACTTCATTCAGTTAACTGTCTCTGTTCCGTCCAAATAATATTGGTCAAAGTCAAATATAGCGGTGGAATTCTGAGTTCTACGTGGCTTGATGTTCTTGCATGTAAACAATTGAATAATAAATATAAAAAATAATCGCAGATGCCGAGATTCGAACTAGGGTGCTCCTCACGGTCCGTGAGCCGAACGTTCAACCACTAGGCTACGGCGGTCTTGTACCATACGCACGAAATAGCGTAACCGGTTCAACTTCTAGAGTAGCAACATAGAAACAACGCTTATTAGGTGCAAAGTTCAAATTCACCGGCTTACGATAACACATTCACTTGACACTATAAACCGTTAGTTTTTTAATTTATGTTAGCACAATAAACACTCGGTATATTTAATATTATTTTGAGATTTGCACATTATTTTACTATTGTATTTGAAGGTATAGTTTTTGTGAGATTGCTAATTGTTTATTGATACTGTTTAGGCTTTTAAAAGCCTAAGAAAAGTTCAAACTTATCCGCATATTTGTCACTGTATAGTTCATTTGTTGTACGTTTGTTTGTTTGGATAACACTTTCACTGATGCTACTATACATTAGGTACACATTTTAACAATTCATAGCTTTATTAACGCCTAAAATTATTTTATATGATTTTTAATTACGGTGACAATGTTAATACTGTTAGCGCCACCTAGGAAGCGGAATATTTTCGTAGTAACTATGACCTAATCTATGGTTTCACTGCAAATATTTTATTAATTTTGCGATGCGTGTTTGTGAAATTCGTGATATCTTCTAGAGTTTTCATTTGAATTATATACTGTAAAGGACAATTTTAATCTATAATATGTGGCCAAGCTAATTAACGTAATTATTTGGATAAGGATTAATACTATATACTTGGAAGTTATGTAATATATTTTAACAAATATTTTAAGATTAAAATGGTTACTGTGAGTCAACCTTAAGAGATAGACATATGCTGTCACGGACTTTTTTGTAGGTCTTATTAAGTTGTACAACTCTTGCATAGAAAATATTCTTCTATCTATTTTCAATTAAGCAGCGAACGCTGCTTACGAACGTAAGACACGTGTTTTTTCGACCGTTTATTTGCCACTTAGGTTGCAAATTAGGTCTCCACGAATGTACCTTTAATTTAAACGGGATAATATATAGCCTATTTTCATTCCGAAAGTCCATTCTATGTATTAGTGAAAGAATTTTCTAAATCGGTTCAGTAGTTTTTGAGCTTACTCATTACAAACATACAAAAATACAAATGTTCTCTCTTTATAATATTAGTATAGATATAAATTTACGGCTGTATGTCTATTACTTTATAAATTATTGTCGTTTGAACATAGCGTATGCGCAAGCACAAAAGACGTTTGTTGGAATCCTAAACATAAAATATTAAAAAAATAAAATCGGGTTTGACCCGAGTGTATAGTGTTTTTTGATATAAAAAATGTCGAAATATAAGTACCTAAAATATCTAGTCCTTGACCAGACCAGACACACTGTATATCACATCAGATGTCAATCGATTCTGTATATAAACCTTGATAACCACACGTTTCTTGATTGCAGTTCACGTCGACATTCCAAATCAGAAGAATCCGGATTCAATGCAAAGAAATGTCTAGTATGGTTTAAGGAATACACGACAGCTACAGAACCAGACATATTAGGTAACTTTAAACTTAACATAGTCATTTTAGGGTTGCGTACCTTTAAAGGAGAAAGGAACCCTTATAGTATCACTTTGTTGTCCGTCTGTAAAGACCCTTTATCTCCGGAATGCGTGGAGATATCAAGTTGAAGCTTAGGTATATCAAATACTCTGGTCTATGGTCTCTTTTGGCTGTGAAGAAATCAAACTTGTAAGTCAACGCGATCAAAAGATATGACCGTTTATGTCGCATATTTTGCAATTTCAAAGGGGAATCAAAACCTATAAATATGGTACTTCCCCTTGCCCTAGAATGATGAAATTTGGCATAAAGCTGGGTCTTGAAGCACTTACATAGGAATTAATCTGAAAACCTTAAATATGTAGTGTAATAACTAAAAAAAGTCAATTTACTATTTAAAACTTACTATGTGTAGTTTGGTGCAATACAAAATGTATTGCACCAACTACACATCGTAAGTTTGTCTATGGATCGATAGATTCCCTTGTGAAATTGTAAAATATGGGACATAACAGTCAAATCTTTTGATCGCGTTAACTTACAAGTTTAATTTTTTTCACAGCCAAAAGAGACTGTAGACCAGAGTATTTGATATACCTAAGTTTCAACTTATATCTCCACGTGTTCCTGAGAAAAATGGGTATTGACAGACAGACAGACAGACAACAAAGTTATCCTTTAGGGTTCCTTTTTCTCCTCTAAGGTACGGACCCTAAAAATAAAAATAAACATCTTATCTATCCTTTTTCTATCTCATTTCTATCTTTCCTAATCTGGGCTCTCAAATACTTATTATTATTAATGTAACTTTCAGGTCCAGAAGGAATGGAGAAGTTCTGCGAAGACCTCGGAGTAGACCCTGAGAATGTGGTGATGTTGGTTATAGCATACAAAATGGGAGCCAAACAAATGGGATACTTCACACAAGAGGAATGGTTAAAAGGTAATGTAGCTATTATAAACCCCCCCACGTAAAAAGGGGGTGTTATAATCGTTAAAGTTTGACGTGTCTGAGTATGTGTTATATGCGGTTTTTTTAAGTAACTTAATCGAGAGCGTTCAACTGATAACTGTTGGGGTAGACGTGTTCTAGAGTGGAGACCACGGTTTGATAAACAGAGCGTAGGACTCCCTCCAGCTAGATGATATACGTAAGCTAGCTGGCAGCGGTGGGAAACGTAAAGCAGAAGATCGCGCTCAGTGGCGTGCCATAAGAGAGGCCTATGTCCAGCAGTGGACGAATACTGGCTACTAATGATGATGATCAATCAATCAAATCAAATACATTTATTTGCCAGAATACATTTACATTCATAGGTCTTATAATTGTAGTTAGTATTAGTATTCAGTCTGCTTGCAGACGTGCAAATATTAAAAGTTTGTCATATTTTTAAATTTTATTTCAAATTTTTTAATACTGTAGAAACAATTAAATAATAGCCAGTCACACAGTTTCCTTTTAAAGTTATTTCCCTCCAATAATTTTAATTCATTAGCAATCATGTTGTAACTATCTATACACTTATTAAATACTAGCAGCCCGCCCCGGCTTCGCACGGGTAGAACATATATGCCTACAAAATTTGCATCAGTTTGTTGCATCGAATATAAAATATGAACATATTTAACAATCATCGTCAAATTTCATCCAATTTACACAAAACCTTAACGAATTATGCACCTAAACCTTCCTCATAAACACTCTGGCTATTGGTGAAAACCGCATGATAATCCGTCCAGTAGCTATTGAGATTATTGCGAACAGACAGACGCAGTGATGGACATTGTTTTATAATACTTACGAAGTGATATTGGACGGCCCTTTGGCGTAAAGGATAGTTTATTTATTTATTTATTTATTTAACCTTAATCAAAACGGTACAAAAACCAATTGCATTAATTAAGGAATATTACAACTAAATTATAATAGAACATTTTAAATCATAATAAAAATAAATCAGTCTAGAATGTCATAAATAGTTATCTGAATTATAAAAGTTAAATTATATCACATTAATCCAACAAAGCAAATAAATAGTATTAAAAGTTCTAATAACAAATTATCAAATAAAACTAAATTACATATATTAAAATTAAAATTAAATTTAAATGACATAGCACACTTTCAATCATATCTCTCAGAAAACATGAGACAATCCGACATAATCTTCTGCCATCCATCCTCAAACAAGTCGCAGTCGGTGTCGGTAGACAGCAGAGCATTGAAAGCTGCGAGTGAGCACGGTATGGGCGACATGCTGCGTGCTACCGTGCGGCAATGCCCCACGAAGAACAGCTTGTAATATAATGTAATAATAATAATAATGTAATAATAATAATGTAATTGTAACAGCAGTAATAGTTACCCTGATTCTGACCCGACGGTCGTTGGTTCTAATCCTAGCTATATATCTACCAATGAAAGTTTTATGTGCATTCATGAATCATGAGTTTTCGTACAGTGGTAGTGGGATCATTAAATCTACCAAAAAGTAGCTAACCACCTAGAAGAACATCTGCCGCCGTAACCTTACGGCGTTCCCCGATGCAAAATGTAGGGGTAATATACGTTTAACGTTAGTATCTGTGTGTCTGTCTGTAGCATCTTAGCACCTAACCGGATGAACCGATTTTGTTTTTACTATTCATAGTTTTTTTTTTTTTTATAGATGTCTTCATCGAGACTTTTCTTAGCTTTGATTCATGAAAATTCGTTCAATCGTTGTAAAACTATGAGCTTTTTTCTAGTTAATTGCGCTATGAAATCAACTTTCATAGTTCTGATCAATTCGAAAATCTTCTTCTTCAACGATATTGTTATATGTTATATAAGAACATGGAAGCATTGACCTGATGCTGGGACATCTCCTGGACTCTACAGAATACTCAAATCCTCACCAACTTACAGCTCAGATTGTAAATGTCGTGTTTAGAGTCATTGGAATGCTTTTAATGAAAAAATTAGGTATACATAGATCAGTCGGGGTGGTTTGAAATATTATATTATTATATATATAGATGAATATTATTTTACACAATAGATCATATTATTAAATAAAACTATATTGACTTCAAATTGATTGTGATTGGTGGGGATCTACAGCATAGCTAAGCTTATAATAATATTTTCGTAGTAACTATGACCTATTCTGTGGTTTCACTGCAAATATTTTATTAATTTTGCGATGCGTGTATGTGAAATTCGTGATATCTTCTAGAGTTTTGATTTGAATTATATACTGTAAAGGACAATTTAAATCTATAACACGTGGCCAAGCTAATTAACGTAATTATTTGGATAAGGATTAATACTATATACTTTAAAATAGCCTTGGAAGTTATGTAATATTTTTTAACAAAAATGTTAAGATAAAAATGGTTACTGTGAGTCAACTTTAAGAGATAGACATATGCTGTCGCGGACTTTTTTGTAGGTCTTATTAAGTTGTACAACTCTTGCATAGCAAATATTCTTCTATCTATTTTCAATTAAGCAGCGTTCGTAAGAAACGTGTTTTTTCGACCGTTTTTTTGCCGACTTAGGTTGCAAATTAGGTCTCCATAAATGTACCTTTAATTTAAACGGGATAATATATAGCCTATTTGCATTCCGAAAGTCCATTCTATGTATTAGTGAAATAAATTTTTAAATCGGTTCAGTAGTTTTTGAGCCAAATCATTACAAACATACAAAAATACAAATGTTCTCTCTTTATAATATTAATATAGACATTCTTTTTATAAATACATTTTCGTCATGGTGGTTGATAAAGCGTTCTTAAATGTTTTGACCTTCTATGCCTAGTTTGGATATCGCTTTGTTTTTAGGGTTCCGTACCCAAAGGGTAAAACGGGACCCTATTACTAAGACTCCGCTGTCCGTCTGTCTGTCTGTCTGTCTGTCCGTCCGTCTGTCACCAGGCTATAGCTCATTAACCGTGATAGTTAGACAGTTGCAATTTTCACAGTTGGTGTATTTCTGTTGCCGCTAGAACAACAAATACTAAAAACAAAATAAAGTTTAAGTTTAAGTAAAATAAAGTTTAGTTAAAAATTAAAGGGGGTCCCCATACAAAAAACGTGTTTTTAAACGCCATCTATCTAATTAGTTTCGGCAAAATGACATAGATGGCGCTAGTAAACGAGCCCCGTCTTTCTAAATCGCGACCAAACCAAATATTCTTGGTAATATCAATTAATCAAATATATGAGGTTGAAACTCTGTTATGTTTCGTATTGTACGGAACCCTCCCTAAGTGTGCGATAAGAGACGCGATGCTGACTCGCACTTGGCCAGTTTTATTTAAAGTATTCGGGATGTACATTAACAAAAAGACAAAAATATCTCTGAGATACATGCAAGGTAACGGAAGAATTTTGCACGCTTTAAACAATGGCGTGCAGGAATTTAAGAACCAAGCCTTGTTTATAACTCGAACGCAACGCTTCTGCACCCTAAAAACTCTCTCTATATCAACCGAGTCTCCCCATGTTATTATTCCATAGCTGATGAGGGACGCAACGTATCCATGGTATGCAGTTAATGCTGCTTCCATTGAGATAGTTTGTCTGAGCTTTTTTAATGCAAAAACGTAACGTTCAAGCTTTTGGCACAAAGTATCACCGTGCGTTTTCCAATTCAGATGTTTATCTATATCTATCTTCGAGCATTTACCAATGGAGATGTTAACGTTGTAATCCGCAAACATTTTTTTCTGCCGATACTTACGGGGGACGAGGTAAACACGCATCGCACACACACAAATCACTCACTTTAACGATCCCGCACACTAGCTTGAAACACGCACACAGTATTAAAAATACAGCGTAGTTACGCACGCTCATATGGCCAAAAATGGCTATATGGCCAGCAGAGGGGTACGCCTTGCGTGAACATCTCCATTGGTAAATGCTCGAAGATATCTATATATTGACACCCAAAAATAAAGTATTGTCCACCTCTTCAACTTGTTCTCCATTGTAAAAAATGTCCAATTTATTTTTTAACCGACTTCAAAAAAAGGAGGAGGTTTCTCAATTCGACCGTATATATTTTTTTTTTTTATGTTTGTTCGCGGATAACTTAGCCGTTTATGAACCGATTTCGATTATTCTTTTTTTGTTCGAAAGGAGATATCCCAAGTGTGGTACCATGGTAATTTTATCGAGGTATGATAAGTATCTTCAGAGATATTGAGATAAACATCTCAAAATTGGTACTGA
This sequence comes from Cabera pusaria, assembly GCA_954871355.1. Lineage (NCBI taxonomy): Eukaryota > Metazoa > Arthropoda > Insecta > Lepidoptera > Geometridae > Cabera > Cabera pusaria. The sequence continues at coordinate 3,195,645 of OX940896.1, forward strand.
AAATGAATAGCGCGGCATTGAAGTCGGTTGTTTTTTAGTTTTTAAACGATATTATGTTTGTATTATGAGAATTGAATTGTATAATTTTTGTGAAAAAAATTAAATGATGAATCAAGGATATTCTTAGATTAGCTTCGTTTCAAGAAGTTTTGAGCGCCCGGTGGCGTATTCGGGAGAACGGTCGGCTTTTATATCAGAGGTATCGAGTTCAATCCCCACCGTGAACTAATAGATTTTTCTATCAAGAATGTATGTGCGCTTTTCACAGTGACCCTTCGGGAAAAACATCGTTAGGAAACCAAAAACCCCCGCATGGTGGTAGGACACTATATAGTGTCCGCCTGGCCAGCTACCACCCTCAAGTTAGAAAATCTGTCGTGAAACATCTAATGTGTTCCGGCAGCTATCCTTGAGAGCCAGTTCCCATTCTAGGCCTAGCGTGCTTACCATCCTTACTACTACTTTCCTACCTTATCCTACCTTACCATCTTCGACCGCATCATCAACATCAATCGCTAGCCTCTGTTCAGCCGTTTGAAGATAATGTTTACTAGTTGATGAGGCTATGAGAGCAACTTTCATAGGTCTGATCATTTCGTAATTTGGTATTCTGTTTGCTAATATATATACTACTAGCTGACCCGGCAAACGTTGTTTTGCTAAAACTCAAATATCTAACGGAACCCTATTTTTTCCAAAATAAAATTTAACCTATGTTACTCGTGGATAATGTGGCTTTCGAATGGTGAAAGAATTTTTAAAAACGGTCCAGTAGTTTTTGAGCCTATTCATTACAACCAAACAAACAAAGTTTTCCTCTTTATAATATTAGTGTATATATTATATATATAATATATACTATATATAACAAGCAACCACTCGATCACTATCTCACTTGATGTGATCAGCGCTCCAAGATAGAATCATGCTTATTCGGAAATGGAAGAAGGCACTCGTCTTCCATACTGTCCAGAACTCGGCGACCCGAATGGCGACATGTCTTTATCCGATGGGTGGTTTGGGCATGACTATTTTTTTTTTATATCATATAGGCTTGCGTTTGACCACTATCTCACCTGGTGGTAATTGATATGCGGTCGAGGATGGTAGCACGCTAGGCCTAGAATGGGCACTAGCTCTCAAGGATAGCTGCCGGAATACATTAGATGTTTGGCGACAGATTTTCTAACTTGAGGGTGGTAGCTGGCCAGGCGGACACTAGATAGTGTCCTACCACCATGCGGGGGCTGTTGGTTCCTTAACGATGTTTTTCCTTCACCAGATGGCCACTGCAAAAAGCGTACATAAATTTTAATCGAAAAATCCATTGTTGCATTACGGGGATTGAACTCGGTAGCTCTGGCGTCAAAGCCGACCATTCTTCCACTACACCCTGGGCCCTGGGCTACTTTATAATTAGAATGGTTTCCTTGTTCCCAGGTCTAACGGAGCTCCAATGCGATAGCGTGCACAAATTGCAGAACAAATTAGAATATTTACGCAATTTATTAAATGATCCACATGTATTTAAGGCTATCTACAGATATTCATATGATTTTGCAAGGGTGAGTACTTCAGGTTGTTTGTTTTTATGGTTCCGTACCTCAAAAGGATAACTAACCCATATAGGATCACTTTGTTGATCGTCTGTTTGTCTATATGTCTGTCCGTCTGTAAAGACCCTTTATCTCAAGAACCCGTAAATGTATCAAGTTGTAACTCATATCAAATACTCGATCTATGGTCTCTACTCTCTTTTGGCTGTGAAAAAATAGAACCTGTAAGTCAACGCGATCAGAAGATATGACCGTCTGTGTAGCATTTTTTCGTATATTTTGCAATTTTACGAGGGAATCGAAACCTGTAGGGTACTTCCCGTCGACGTAGTTTTGGTAAGAAGCAAGGTCTTGAAGCATTTATAAAGAGCAATATGATGAATGCTAGCGTGACCCCATCTTGGAAGACTGCTCACACGTGGGGTTTTTAGCTGGTAAGAGTTCGGCATAACTACTCTAACACCTCCAATTTGGTATCCAAGAGTATTTTCCCCACGTCAAAATAATTTATGATCGTACAAAACGAAAAAACCGACTTCACATGCCGCGATAGTCAAAGTACTGGCTAGCTATAATCATGTCATCAAAGTATACAAATTTGCGTTTATTGTTTATCTCCATATCTCCGGCGATAATTGTCAGATCTCGATAAAATATGAATGGGACCAAACGGGAGGTATACTCTCTCAAATAAAAAAGAATTTTTCAAATCGGTTAAGATTTGACGGAGTTCTGAGGTAACAAGAAAAAAAACCGGCCAAATCGAGTTGGACACGCCCACCGAGGCTTCCGTACCAACGTTGGTTGGACCAATTAAGCTCGACCTCTAAATTGTATGGGCGCTAATATAACTCAGAGGCCTGTCTTACTTGACGTAAACTATGTATGTATGAGGACACCCTTGAATTTTCAACTTTTTTTATCTTTTAGAATTTTTCCTTTATTTGTGCTGTAAGACCTTACTTCTTGCCAAATTTCATGATTCTAGGTCAACGAGAAGTAAGTACCCTATAGGTTTTCGACCCAAAACCTATAGGGTACTTCCGGTTGACCTAGACTTTTCAATTTTGATTAAAAGCAAGGTCCTTACACCACAAGTAAAGGAAAAATTCCGGAGAGTAAAAAAAGTTGAAAATTAAGGAAAATATTTGGTACTTACAAGTTTTCGCGGAAATCTAAATTTGCCCGTATCTTTTTGTCGTGTTGACTCAGGACCTTGATTTTTATACACCCAATACGGACTATAGACTTCAGTATCTGGTATACATTTCAACTTGCTAGGTCACCCGGTCCTGAGAAAATCGGTGGTGACACACGGACAGACAGACAAGAAAGTGATCTTATAAGGGTTCCTTTTTTACCTTTTCAAATCGGTTAAGATTTGACAGGGTTCTGAGGTAACAACAAGAAACAAAACAGTCGAATTGAGAACCTCTTCCTTTTTTGTGAAGTCGGTTAAAAAAAGAAAGAAGAAGATGATGTATGTATGTATTGTATGATGTGTATGTATATTGTTGGGGCAGGACAAAGAGCAGCGGTCACTAGAGACGGGCACGGCGCGCGCGTTGTATGTATGTATTGTATGATGTATGTATGTATATTGTTGTGGCAGGACAAAGAGCAGCGGTCGCTGGAGACGGGCACGGCGCGCGCGTTGTATGTATGTATTGTATGATGTATGTATGTATATTGTTGTGGCAGGACAAAGAGCAGCGGTCGCTGGAGACGGGCACGGCGCGCGCGTTGTATGTATGTATTGTATGATGTATGTATGTATATTGTTGTGGCAGGACAAAGAGCAGCGGTCGCTGGAGACGGGCACGGCGCGCGCGTTGTATGTATGTATTGTATGATGTATGTATGTATATTGTTGTGGCAGGACAAAGAGCAGCGGTCGCTGGAGACGGGCACGGCGCGCGCGTTGTAGGTATGTATTGTATGATGTATGTATGTATATTGTTGTGGCAGGACAAAGAGCAGCGGTCGCTGGAGACGGGCACGGCGCGCGCGTTGTATGTATGTATTGTATGATGTATGTATGTATATTGTTGTGGCAGGACAAAGAGCAGCGGTCGCTGGAGACGGGCACGGCGCGCGCGTTGTATGTATGTATTGTATGATGTATGTATGTATATTGTTGTGGCAGGACAAAGAGCAGCGGTCGCTGGAGACGGGCACGGCGCGCGCGTTGTATGTATGTATTGTATGATGTATGTATGTATATTGTTGTGGCAGGACAAAGAGCAGCGGTCGCTGGAGACGGGCACGGCGCGCGCGTTGTATGTATGTATTGTATGATGTATGTATGTATATTGTTGTGGCAGGACAAAGAGCAGCGGTCGCTGGAGACGGGCACGGCGCGCGCGTTGTATGTATGTATTGTATGATGTATGTATGTATATTGTTGTGGCAGGACAAAGAGCAGCGGTCGCTGGAGACGGGCACGGCGCGCGCGTTGTAGGTATGTATTGTATGATGTATGTATGTATACTGTTGTGGCAGGACAAAGAGCAGCGGTCGCTGGAGACGGGCACGGCGCGCGCGTTGTATGTATGTATTGTATGATGTATGTATGTATATTGTTGTGGCAGGACAAAGAGCAGCGGTCGCTGGAGACGGGCACGGCGCGCGCGCTGCTCGGCGTGCTGCTGCCGCGCTGGGCGCTGCGCGGCGCGCTGGGACACTTCCTGTGCCGCGACGCGCGGTACCGCGTCGTCAACCGCGACCAGTGGTGCAACATACTGGAGTTCAGCCGCACCGTCGACGTGCAGCTCACCGCGTACGACGCGGACGGAGCTTGTGAGTCCACCTTTATTTTATTTTTTTGTCTAAATGTTTTAATCTGTCGCCAAACATCTAAGTTTTACTTATTAACGTGTCTCAAATTTTGAGCAATTGCTGTACAAGGAAAATCTCACTCATAAACAGAAATCAAAGTTAAGAGTTCATCGAGCATTGCATTGACAGCTCTCAAACTTAATCACCGCCGGGACCATAGATAGATTTTATTAAAATAGACTTAAAATTAACCTTAAAATAATAATAATGGTATGAGAAGGATTAAACTATACAATCACTAGTATGAGAGAGCGAGATGAACAACAATTTTTTTATCCTTCTCTGCGTATGCGATTTTACAAAGTGTTTCTCGCACAGGCTCCAAGTTCTAGTGCACCCATTGGCTTTCACCCGCTGTCATGTAATACCCGACCAAATTACGTTGTTCATATTATGTTATAACTGGCATAATATCACGTGTTCATCATTTTAGTCGGGTTATTTCTCTATACCTATTTCATTCGCATACGCTTATGTTATTATATATATATATATATACTTTCTCTGATGTGAGGGATGTAAGGGAGCCCAATTCCACCTCACTGCTCCCAGCCAACCTCACCTGCCCGCGGTGCATCCTGCTGACTAGCTGACGAGGCTCTGGCGACCGACCGATGGCGGTATAACCATTCTAAGCGGCGTAACTAAATACCACAGGCCGGTGACGGGCAGCAGCGTCACCGGTGCGAAAGTTACATCCTGCGATCACCCAACACGCCTGCCCAGCGTGGGTGATTATGGGTATTTCCTTTTATGGCAGACACGCTCACACAACGGCCCCCATTTCCCGGTCGCCCCGCTATCCCTGGCCAAGGTGGTGGTCATGGTTACGGCGGGGCAGGGGGTGCTAAGAATCCCCGGGTTACGGCAGGCCGCCAACACCGACTGACTCTGGCTACTTACAACGGACGCACGCTACGGCTCGATAAACATCTGGCACAACTGGAAGAAGAGCTGAAGAACATAAGATGGCAGATTTTAGGGTTATGTGAAATCCGAAGAGAGGAGGAGGATACCGTGACGCTGGAATCCGGCCATCTTATGTACTTCAGAGAGGGAGACCAATCATCCCAAGGCGGTGTTGGGTTTGTGATGGCTCTCGGACAGCTTAAAAACGGAAAAGCCCCCGGAGAGGATGGCTCCTAAAACCTGGTGGAACTCATACGCTACAATAGCTTCAGCGTATTTTCAATTCCGTCCTCTTTTCGGGGAGAACTCCGAAGGCGTGGAGCAAGAGTGTGGTCATTATGTTCTTTAAAAATGAAGACAAAACCCTCTTAAAGAACTATCGACCCATATCACTCTTGAGTCACGTCTATAAGCTGTTTTCGAGAGTCATCACAAATCGTCTCGCGCGTAGACTCGACGAGTTTCAGCCCCCTGAACAGGCTGGGTTTCGTGGAGGATATGGCACCATAGACCACATACACACAGTGCGGCAGGTTATACAGAAGACCGAAGAGTATAACCAACCCCTGTGTCTAGCGGTGGACTATGAGAAAGACTTTGACTCCATTGAAACCTGGTCTGTTCTGGAGTCCCTGCATGGTGCCAAGTTGATTGGCGATACGTCCAAGTGTTGAGAGGTCTGTATGACGCCGCGACTATAACCGTCCACAGCGCCGGCGTTAGGGTAGGGCGCGGTTGGGCGACCGCCCAGGGCGCCGTGCGTTGCGTGCGTTGTTAACGCTGTTTATATAATAATAATAATAAATAATAAATAGCCTTTATTCAGACAGTATATATAACTAGTTACATTATATCATAGTTTATAACAAAATTTCTAATTTTTACATTTGTGCATTCATTAACTATTGATTTTCGCATTGACTCCCTGTCTGTATGTCACTAGTTGACAAAGGCCTCCTCCAACTGTTGCCACTTCTCTCTATCTGTATCTGTTCTTGTCCATGTGCCACCTGCTATGGCTGTAATGTCATCAACCCATCGTCTTAATGGTCTGCCTCGTTTTCTCTTCTTATCTGTTGTGTACCTATTCATGAATAATTTTGACCATTTTTCACTTCCTCTGATTGTATGACCTGACCACTTCCACTTTAGCTTTTTTATTGTTCTTATGACATCTTTTGTCTTTGTGGTTTTCTTAATTGTTGCAATTTTTATTCGATCGGATAGTCTTTTCCCCATCATACTTCTTTGCATAGAGTTCTGACAAATTTCTAGCTTTTTGTTGTGTATTTTTGTGAGTGCCCAGGTTTGGCAGCCATAAGTAAGTACAGGAAGTATACAGGTATCAAAGAGTTTTCTTTTGATGGATATCCTGGTTTCACTGTTTTTCATAATTTCCTTTAGACTCCAATACTGTTTCCAGGCATTTCTAATGCGTCTGTCGATTTCTTTTGTGGTTAGATCTGAAGGAGAAATTATTTGACCTAGGTATATATTCATTGACATAGTCAATCAAGTTGTTATTGATCCTGATAGGTTCTTGCTTCCCATTTGTCATAGCTTTGGTCTTTTGTGTATTCATGACTAATCCCACATTTTTGTATCTAGGTCATTTAGCATCTTCTGCAGGCCTTCACTTGTTGGCGAGAGGATTATTAGATCATCTGCAAATCTTAAGTGTGATAGATTCTCACCGTTAATGGACAGCCCACATTCTTCCTAATCTAACTGACGAAAGACTTCCTCCAGAACTGCTGTGAAAAGTTTCGGTGAGAGGGGATCACCCTGGCGCACTCCCCTTTTTATTTTGATCTCCTTTCCTTCTTTCTCTAACTTAATTTTAGCTTTGCTGTTATTGTAGATGTTCTTTAGTATTCTGATGTATTTGTTTTCGACAACTTTTTGATACCTCCAGTTCTCTGTATACATTAGTAGCCGTTTATATATTTATACGTAAATTCCATAAAATGGAAGGCTGAAAACAATATGGCGTTTAGAGGTATTTCCGATAAACTATATACGCATTACGCCAAATAACGGAAAATTCCTGGGTTTAGTACAACTACTAGCTAAATTTGATCCAGTTATGTAGGAGCACTTGCTATTGGCCATGAAGGGTGATGTTTCAGACCACTATTGCGGTAAAGATATTCAAAATTAATTGATACAGCTGATGGGCGAAAAAGTCCGAAATTTTATCGCGCGCAAAGAAATCAAAATATTATTCAATTACAACTGACTGCACTCCTGACATTAGTCATGTAGAGCAACTTTCACTGACACTACGATTTGTTGGTTTATCATCAGATGACAATAAAATATCAGTAAAAGAACATTTTATAGAATTTATACCTGTCAATGAGTCGACTGGTGAAAGACTGACTGAAGTTATTATTGAAGTTTTAAATAAATACGGACTAGAATTAAACGACTCTAGGGGTCAGGGTTATGACAACGGGGCGAACTCGAAAGGAAAAAATATGAGTGTTCAAAGGAGAATTTTGGACTTAAATCCCTTAGCTGTTTATGTACTATGTGGCTGTCATAGTTACAGTCTTTACTATGTGATGCATCTAAATCATCAGTAAAATCAGTAACTTTGTTTGGGGTCCTTCTCATTATTTTCAGCTTCTGTTTGTCGATGGAAAATTCTAACCGATCACTTGGGATTATCTAATACTATAAGAATCTTTGTCCGGACATACTGACTGACTGACTGACAGACAACGCAGAGCCTAAACCGCTGGTCGTAGAGACTTGAAATTTGGAGGGTATATTTGTCTTAGTACGTAAAGGTGTACTAAGAAAAGATTTTCCAAAATTCACCCCTTTAGGGGATGAAATGGGAGTTCAAAGTTTGTATGGAGAAACAAGATTAGATAGTATTTTCTATACGAAACTTCACAGAAGTGCTTCAATAAAAAAATAAGTCAATATGTGTTTCAGGCTTTTATTAAATTCCACCCCTAAGACGGTGAAATGGGGTACCAAAGTCTGAAAATAAATATTGTTTCGGATTGCGCTGAAATTTGGCATGCAGATAGTTATTATAGTTCCCTCTGAGAAATGATTTTCTAAAATTCACCCCTAAAGGGGATGATATAAAGGTTCAAATTTTGTATGGAGAAACAATATTAGATAGTCTTCGATTCTATTCGAAACTTCGCACAAGTACTTCAGTAAATAAATAAGTTAAATACGTGTTCCAGCTTTTTCGAAATGCTACCCCTAAAAGGGTGAAGTGGGGTAACAAAGTCTGAAATCAACATTGTTTCGGATTGCACTGAAATTTGGCATGCAGATAGTCATTATAACGTAGGTATCCGCTAAGACAGGATTTTTCAAAATTCACTCCGGGGATGAAACGGGTGTTCAAAGTTCGAACCGATTTTGCTTTTACTTCTTTGATATCTTTTATGATAGAAAGGTTTTTACAAGATAAAAGTTTTAATTAAATAAAAGAAGTATTTATAACGCGGGCGAAGCCGCCGGGCACTTCTAGTATACTACCAAAAAGCTCAGTAACATACGTTGGGAAGCAAGAATAAGTAGTGTTAAAGCAGTCCGTTATCAAATTAGTGCCATCCATGACGCATTCATTACTTTGGCTCTTGAAACTCAGAAAACTGATGTTCAAATCTCTCATGAGGCTACTCAATTAAAAGATTTCAGCTTCATAGGTTCATTGGTTGTTTGGTATGACATACTTTTTCAAATTAATATCGTTAGTAAATCTCTTCAATCAACGGACATGGATCTCGGTAAATGCACAGAAATTTTGAAAAAATGCTGTGATTTCTTGGAAGGATATCGAAATACTGGCTTCAAAAGCGCCATTTTAACAGCGAAAGAATTGGCTCATTAACAAGAAATTGAATCTGTCTTTAAAGACTCAAAAAGAATTCGATATTTTAAGCGTCAAGCTGGTGAAACTGCGCGCGATAAGCATATAACTTCTCCAGAAAAAAAAACGAGGTTGTATTTTTCATCTGTCTTTTAGATTCTACACTAATTTCCATCATTGAAAAATTTGAACAGTTAAATGAGTACTCAAAATCATGGTCTTTTTTGTATAATATTAAACAGGTTCCGGAAAATGCTGATCTTATTAAATTATTGGTGATCTCCGATTGAAATTAAATGTGGACTCTAAATCAGATATAGATGCTTGTATGTTGTGCGATGAACTCCTAAGTCTGAAATATTTTTTGCCTGATCAGAATGTAGTTACTCCTGTTTTTGTTTTAAATTTCATCAAAGAACGCAACTTACAAGAACTATATCCAAATTCATGGATAGCATTGCGAATATTACTAACTATACCTGTAACAGTTGCTAGTGGAGAGAGGAGTTTTTCTAAGCTTAAGTTGATAAAGACCTATCTACGCTCAATAATAGCCCAATCTAGGTTAACAAATTTAGCCACTTTGTCAATTGAAAACGAAATTGCAGAAAACGTTGACTTTGATGACTTTATAAAAGAGTTCGCCAGGGCCCCTTCCACCTCCCCTTCCAACACAGGAACCCTTCGAGTGCGAATGCAATTCGTGCTTGGCCAGTTTTTTCGAATGGGTTTGCAGTTAGAAGGCGCGAGTAAAATAAGTGGGAGGGGGGCGCGGTATGAAACTCGCCCAGGGCGCTGGTAGTGCTAAAACCGGCCCTGACCGTCCAAGTACAAGATAATCAGACTGAACATATCCCTTTACATAGAGGTGTGAGACAAGGGGACGTCATTACTTCAAGGTTTTTCAGTCAATTATTGACATCTAAAAATATGTTACATAACTATAATAGGAGCCAGTGGCTAACTGGCTCCTGAAACACAGTTATTCTAGTTCGGGAGCCTATGGGTTCAAACATTTTAATGTACTCTAAATTATGTCAATAAAATTATTTGTATTTGAATTTCCCCCAAATTGTTCACAAACGCTCTAGTGGATATGTTCAAGACGCTGAACTGGAAAGGACGGGGCATAAATATTAACGGCGAAAACCTCTCACACCTGAGATTTGCGGACGATATTGTTATCATGGCTGAAACCGTGCAGGACTTGCAATACATGTTGACCACCCTTGCTGATTCTTCTGCACGCATCGGTCTCCGGATGAACTTGGATAAGACCAAGATCATGTTCAATAAACATGTTATTCCGGAACCGATTGCCTTAAACGGAGTATCTCTCGAAACTGTTCAAGAATATATCTACCTTGGGCAAACCCGCAGAAGGATACAGCTAGGATGGGCAGCATTTAGAAAACTGCGTCGAGTCTTTTCATCGCCGATAACACAAAGCCTAAAGACAGAAGTCTTTAATGAGTGCGTCCTACCTGTAATGACATACGGAGCCGAGACGTGGACACCGACGGTGTGACTGATCCACCAAAAAGTCGCTCAGCGAGCTATGGAAAGGGCTATGCTCGGAGTATCTCTGAAAGATCGAATTCGAAATGAAGTCATCCGACAGAGAACCAAAGTTATCGACATAGCTCAAAGGATTAGCTAGCTGAAGTGGCAGTGGGCTGGTCACATCTGTCGCAGAACCGATAACCGTTGGGGTAGACGAGTTCTAGAGTGGAGACCACGGCTCGGTAAACGTAGTGTAGGACGACCTCCAGCTAGGTGGAGCGATGATATACGCAAGCTGGCTGGCAGCGGTTGGAAACAAGGAGCCGAAGATCAAGCTCAGTGGCGTGCCATAGGAGAGGCCTATGTCCAGCAGTGGACGAATACTGGCTGTTAATGATGATGATGATACTTTCTCTATGGCCGAGACCTTGCACTTGCTGAGAGGCGTTGGCAAAACCAATCAGCTGATTTATGCAAGTCCAGACTGGCGCGGATTTCGCGGTATTTTTTCTGTCACTTTATCTGTCAAATCTAGTCCATTACAGATAAGAAATGAATATCTGGGGGCTGGAATCGTACTTTAGTCGACTAATTTGGTTATAATCTATGCCAACAGCCCATGGAGCATATCTATTTTGTGTCTCAACCAAGCAACCACGGTATAATGTTTATGAGTGAAACAAAGTTTAGCAATGATCAAGTCCTTGCTTCTCAGCTGAGAGGCAGTTCAGCAATTGATCAATAGATTTTTATAAGTAACACTGTTAATAAGTTTCGGCAGCTATACATATATATACGACTAGCGTGCTTACCATCTCGACCGCACCATCACTTACTAACAGGTGAGATAGTGGTCGAACGCTAGCCTATATAATATTAATTAAAAAAGGAGGAGGTTCTCAATTCGTCTGTATGTTTTTTTTATGTATGTAACGCGATTACTCCGCCAATTGTGAACCGATTCGAATGATATTTTTTTTAATCGGTAGGGTACATTTCCGAGGTTGTCCCATTGTATTTTCATCGAGATCTGATGAGTATCTCCGGAGATTTGACAAGAAACGTTTCGAACTTGCTACTGAAATTGACTCGCGAGGCATGGGAGTCGGTTGTTTTAGTTTTTAAACTATTTTAAATATTATGATATATGGTAACAGGAGAAGCACGACGCTCGCCTGATAGTAAGCGATGACGTCTACTTATCAAGAATCAAAGCATTTATTCAGTATGTAGGCAGTATTAATATACGCACATAAACACGTCAAAATCATAAATCTTAAAATAAATCATAACCAATTATCAAGTAAACATAGCAAAAGCAGAATTTTAAAGCTTTGAATTTAAAAAATAACTAAAGTAATGAACCATTCAGCTGCCATCCAATCGTTTACGTCAGACTATTAAAAAAAATTAAAGTGTGTTAAAAACCAACCATACATGTAACTGTGTTTCAGGACTTCAGACAATTTTTATATCAAAAAAATAAAAAAAGTGAAATAGTGAAACACAACCTAAAGAAACGCATACCGATCACAGTACATATGAGGGGTCTAAAAGCAAATCCGCCACTGTCCATTTTGAACGAAAACTTAAGTATGAATGCCATCTAGTGGAGCTAATTAAAACTAATTTAGTACATATAACAATTTAGACGCAATGTTCCCACTGTCCCATAGAAAATCGTGTGTAAAAATTGAGATGAGAAGCAAAAATGCCACTGTCCCAAGCAAATCATGTGCAAATGCGCCAGGTTTCTATGAATGACCTAGATATAATTTATGGACAGTGGCGGATTTGCTTTTAGACCCTTCATATCATGATGTGTATTACAAATACAACGGCATACAAAATCTTACTGAAATCTTACAAGGAGATACTTTATGGCATGAGGATGAACATGGACTACTAGATTCTTAGTGTACGTGAACGAAGTCGCGGGTATTCTTGGTGTACGTGAACGAAGTCGCGGGTATTCTTAGTGTACGTGAACGAAGTCGCGGGTATTCTTAGTGTACGTGAACGAAGTCGCGGGTATTCTTAGTGTACGTGAACGAAGTCGCGGGTATTCTTAGTGTACGTGAACGAAGTCGCGGGTATTCTTAGTGTACGTGAACGAAGTCGCGGGTATTCTTAGTGTACGTGAACGAAGTCGCGGGTATTCTTAGTGTACGTGAACGAAGTCGCGGGTATTCTTAGTGTACGTGAACGAAGTCGCGGGTATTCTTAGTGTACGTGAACGAAGTCGCGGGTATTCTTAGTGTACGTGAACGAAGTCGCGGGTATTCTTAGTGTACGTGAACGAAGTCGCGGGTATTCTTGGTGTACGTGAACGAAGTCGCGGGTATTCTTAGTGTACGTGAACGAAGTCGCGGGTATTCTTGGTGTACGTGAACGAAGTCGCGGGTATTCTTAGTGTACGTGAACGAAGTCGTGGGTATTCTTAGTGTACGTGAACGAAGTCGCGGGTATCAGCTAGTATGTTATAACTTATGTTGTTCATCCCCAGGGCCAGTAATGCTAGACGAGTTCGTGGAGTGGTTGCGGAGCGAGCGTGCCGGCGACGCCGCCATGCCGCCTGCCAGCTGAGGCGCACGGTAACCTCCTTGTCACTGTCACTGTCACTGTCACTCTCATGTCACTGTCATGCTTGCTGCTACGTCGTACTCTGGAAGAGGACGGTTTGTGAAGGAAGCAGGGGGCTTAGACTGGCGATACGGAATTACAAATTTAAATATCGGATCGGGATTCCATTTCCAGTCACATAAAACCTTGACAAATTATATACATAAACCTTTTTCATGAACCACTCTATCTACTGGTGAAAACCGCGTGAAAATCCGTTATCCATTAGTTTTTGAGATTATCGCGAACAAACATACAGACGCTGCGGGGCACTTTGTTTTTTATGTAGTGATACTGTACACTGGTTGTACTTTAAAACTGGCTGGAAAACGCCAAACGACGTAAATAAGCAATAACACGAAGATATAAAAAAACCATTTGACATATCATCACAGTGGACCTCTTACTACACTAGCGCCGGTAGCTGCAAATTCTCACACGATAGCCCTTCCAACACTTAGCCAACAGAGCAATCTGCTTCCTTTACAAATGCATCCGGCAGAAATATTTAAGTTATTCTACCCTGTGTTCATTCGTACCATTCGTTATTAATGTTTACATTTATAATTCACACTTACAATAGGTACCAATTTTGATGATTCCATTTTTGTTTCTAAGTTCTGTATAAGGATGGGACATGATTTAATACAGCGGTCAACAATGTGTGAATCAGCGTTTACACTAAGCTCACAACAATGTTACATGTATTTGTTTAGATCAAAAGCTGACAATGAGTAGTAAAGTAGTTTATGTAGACTTAATGAACCCTGCGTTTTTTATAACGCTATGCTGCGCGCCACGTTGCTTGAAATTATTTCGAACTATTTTGTAGTTTTCAAGTCGCGCCTAAACCGGCATCTTATTATAACGTTTTCTAAACTTAGATAATTTAGAAATGATTTAATTTGTAATTTTACAAGTGATATTGTTAAGTGTTCTTAGGATTTTACTCGATATCTCTGGAGATAGCAATAATATCTTAAGACAACTTTTATTTTATATGGAACCTCCGTGCAGCTATACTCTATTTTTTTAATAAAGCTTCCTAGCAATGTGGGTTGCACATTACTTGTCTTGTTAACCCCTCCAACTAAGCTAAATATGCTTGTGTCTGGAGTGGGTTGGGATTGAGAAAAAAATGTTCTACGCATAAAATCCTTAAATGCATTTTTTACCACGACTTATGCACTGCACTATTTAGGCATGTTTACGCATATTCGAATATGTCGAGTTGTTTTTTATTAATAACAATTATTTTGCTTCAAAAAGTTTTTTTGATGAAGACTATTATTATCTGCAATTGAAATAATGTAATTCAAGTAACGTGGCTAGCATTATATGTATTTATAAATACATGTATAAAATTTAAAAAAAATGTCCTAGCATTAGAAAACTTAACAGGGCTCATTATATTATAAAATTAAATGTATATGTAACTATATTACGATATATTTAATAATTCTTATGTTTATTAATTACTCTTTAGCATTTTTGCACATTGCTTTTGTGATAATTAAAAATGTGTTATTTTCGTTTTTTCTTTACTTATTTTACAATATCGTGCAGTTTCCCAACCTGACATTTTAGCATTCATTTTGTGTCACACCTGACAACAACCCCATAAAAACGATTTTACAACTGTTTGTCAAATATTCGGTTCACCCCTAGAGGGTCCGTCGAATAAAAACATGCATCATCCATATATAACGAAGTGGCCAACCGATTGTACGCGGTTCGCTGACCTTTTTTTTTTTGTTGGTCCGCCTTTATTCCCTGACACAGGTCGGAGATTTTTTGACGCCACATTTTGCTTCTGCTGTTTAATTGGTTTATTTTTATTGATAGATTTTATTTTTAACCTTTTGAGCGCCATAGTCACATACATATACGTGACAAGCACTTGCGGGCCCTGTACGCCAAGCGTTGTCTATAGATGACGAAAACCGTACCGCTTGACGTACCGGGCACGGGAGTGCGTTTGTAGCGTGGCGCTCAAAAGGTTAAAGAAAAATCAATTATACCGCAGACTAACTTCATTGTGATCCGTTTCACCACATACATTCTACACAATATTTATTTATACATACTTACAAATTAATCTTAACATCATACAATAATGCTATTTCAATTATTTTGTTTGTTTTCTTTCCTTTTTATAGTGTGTGAGTGTATTTTTAACCGACTTCACAAAAAGGCGGAGGTTCTCAATTCGACTTTTTTTTTATGTTTATTACCTCAGAACTCCGTCAAATCTTGACCAATTTCAAAAATTTATTTTTTCGTTTAAGAGATTTTGCCTCCCGATTGTTCCCATTCAAATTTTATCGAGGTTAATCAATCGAGGTCAATTATCTCCGGAGATATAGAGATAAACATCTCAAACACATTACATACCTGGACGACATGATACTACTGGCTATTTTTACTATCGCGGCATGTGAAGTCGTTTTTTTTTTTCGTTTTGTAAACTATCTTAAAATATTTCTTTTCTGTTCGCTGATCTAGCCATTGGAGTTATTGTTTATTGTTATGGTTTTTTTAAGCATAGTAATTAAAGGGTCAGATGTTATAAAAGGTTGGGAACAACTGCAATAGACATTGTGAAATTGTTTCATTTTACTCTATACTCTTTTTCGTGTATAGTGTAAGACTCAATATGTGTGTAGACATTAACTATATATAAAGTTATATTAAGAGGGGTCAGTACGTACATATATGTTATATATTTTCGCATTAAACTTTTAGATATAAGTTTGTGTATATTTTTAGCATTTACTTTTAGATGTATGTATGTAATATGATTATTGCCACCGCACCTCTTTATTTCAATTTAAGTATGTTAAAATATTTGCTATCTCAGTCGAGCCAAATCCGTATAAAAGTAATTTTTACCCACCGACATTTACTCCGATAAAAATAGTACGATATGCTCGACGTATCGAGCTTAGTATTGTTTATTGTTATTTATTTTGGAAGAAAGAGATTTGGTGGGAATGTTGCGAAGTACGCGATATAAAAAAGTATAGATATATCATAATTATAATCGCTTGTAAATCTGTTAACCTCAATTCGATGATGACTGATTTTTTTTCACACAGAACGCTGATAACTGCCTTTATAGACACGGTATTTACTTGTAGCAACTCTGATGTTATAACAAATACCCCTACTTAGAATATGTTGAAATCGTGGTACCAAGTAACATGTGCATTCTTCGCCATCTTGAAAAACGAGTTGAATTTTGTTGTCCTGTATCCTTAGTAAGAGTTTTCATACCAAACTCGATATCGTATATCGAACAAATTTTGTATGAAAAACAGTACAGCGCCTCTAGTGGTTACTACACTTCACTAAATATAGACTAATCAGGGAGCCAGAATAAGTCGAAAACTATGTGAGATCTGTCACCAAAAGCGTTTACGATAAAAACTCGTACTAAGGGGTCGACAATTTGAAGTTTTTTTAACCGACTTCAAAAAAAGGAGGAGGTTTCTCAATTCGACCGTATATATATTTTTTTTTTTTTTTTTTTTTTTATGTTTGTTCGCGGATAACTTCGTCGTTTATGAACCGATTTCGATTATTGTTTTTTTGTTCGAAAGAAGATATCCCAAGTGTGGTACCATGGTAATTTTATCGAGGTATGATAAGTATCTCCAGAGATATTGAGATAAACATCTCAAAATTGGTACTGAAAATGAATAGCGCGGCATTGAAGTCGGTTGTTTTTTAGTTTTTAAACGATATTATTTTCTTTTTCTTTTCATACCAATCCAAAAATCAATTTTCTCGGGTCACTTGCATTTCCAGATGTAGGTATATAATATCTGGGCTAGTTGTCTACATGACGCTTTCTGTGATCGGAAATGTCTAATAGAGTGCGATGTAACTAGTCAGCTGTATAGCTTCATCTCGTTTTAAACAACGAACATCAGTCGCATAGCCATCGCTATCAGTGTAGATACTAACAGGACAGCAATAATAGTCTCTACATATAGAAACTGATGCTTTTTGCCTTCGTTTGAAGACTACCATTGGATATAGGCATGATGACAAATTTTTAAAAAGAGCTTTATAATGTTCGAGAATATATATTTACTTTACTACAACGAATATAGTAAATTTGCAAAAATTTAATGCTTTTAGTATGAAAAAAAAAACATAAGTTTAAAATTCATGCAAAACCGGTGCAAAGTGTCGGACAAGGCCGGTGACGTCACATTCGAGTAAATCAGATGTAAGGCTTGCCACATACATTCGGAATTCCGATTCGAAATATCCAATCGGAATTTTACACGTTTATATTCCAATTGGAGAAAACTTCGACCGGAAGGAAAACTACTGTACGTATGAGATAGGTCCATATATGTGGATGAATTTACTGCGTCCGAAATCTCGAATTGATATTCCGAAACGGAATTCCGGATGTATTTGGCCGCTCTAAACAGTGTACGTTCCGATACTGGAGTCTGTGCAAAAAGAGAACCGTCGTCGGCTTTACGATAAACTAACATTCAAAGGTAATGAAGGAAGTTATATATCTACCCGGTAAGCTAGTACTATACTACCCTATAATGATAAGAGTAGGTACTTGCCAAGGTATCAAACATATTTAGTCGTACTGGCAATGACAGAGTAATGTTGTCAACGCAACAAAATCAGTAAATTAGAACCATCAACACGCGCGCCCTCAATTTCTACAACGGTTCTCTTTTTGCACAGACTAATTTGGTTATTCTTATTGTAACATGATATGATTCTTTCTGATTGACGTTTCGCAGTGTTCAGCTTATCATGGCAGATTGCATATTTTGCAGATTTATTTATCAAAATAATTCAGATAGTTTAAAAACTAAAACAACCTACTTCAATGCCCCGCGAGTCAATGTCAGTAGCAAGTTTGAGACGTTTATCGTCATATCTCTGGAGATACTTATCAGATCTCGATGAAATTACAATGGGATGACCTCGGAAACGTACCCTACCGATTACAAAAATCATTCGAAACGTTTCACAATTGACGGAGTAATCGCTTAACATACACAAAAAAAACTTAAGACGAATTGAGAACCTCCTTTTTGGAAGTCCGTTGATAATAAGGAATCTCGCTCATAATATTGAAATAAATACAAGTATTGTTATATAATATTTAGGCGTATGTTAAACAAATTCAACTTTAGTTATTTTTATTAACTGTCATCATGCCTATATAAAAGCCAGCTTAGTACATTTAGGGACAGTTTTACCGGTTCCGGATAGCGCTATTATAAAGAAAAATAACAGATTTTTGACAGCTTTTATATGGCGTCATGTGTCAGATAATTATCTAACGCATTTTCAGGAACCGGTGAAACTGGCCCTTACTATGGCGAGTAGATGTTAGGTATTCGATGTTATTTAAAATGCAATCGACTAAATAAACGATTTTTTTCTATTTTGTTGAACAATATAGTCTAGCACTACGTGTTATGCGTTTCTCGATGAAAATTGCTAGAATTTACTACCCAATACAATTTAAATTGACGTCAAGTTTAAGGGCCAGTTTCACGGGTCCTGATAGCGCTAATATGAAGATATTTGACAATTTTTTGACAGCTTTTATATAGCGCCCTGTGTCAGATTACAGATAACTATCTAACGCATTATCAGGAACTGGTGAAACTGGCCCTAAGTATACAATATTTTACAGGTATCACATATACTATAAATAGTGTATCTAACCAATCTTTTTTTTACTGAATTTACAAACGAACGGCACAAAAGCGCATTTGAAATTAAAATATTGTATACTACGTGCGCGTCAGTCTAGTTATAAGCTTTTATAAGCCCAGAATAAATGTCTACATAAAACCCCGACTCATTAGATTTAGAATTGCAATTTGTACAAACTGGTAATTATACGGCTCGCTCGATCACGAGCAGCATTTCTTTGTTTTCTGTTTATGCCCCTTCTTCTT
Organism: Cabera pusaria; assembly: GCA_954871355.1. Taxonomy (NCBI): domain Eukaryota; kingdom Metazoa; phylum Arthropoda; class Insecta; order Lepidoptera; family Geometridae; genus Cabera; species Cabera pusaria. The sequence goes on from OX940896.1 coordinate 3,214,874, forward strand.
ATTCTCCTTCCCTCCCCTCTCCCCTTATTCTTCTGTTTAGGCCCCTTACAATTTCAAGACGGAAAAGTTTAACTAAACTAGTACCTCCATTTTACGGAGGAAATTGTTACATCTTGTACTTATTTACTCCCCAAGCACTTAAAAAGGTCTTTTCTACACAATTCGATTCGTCATCATCAGCCTGTATTAGTCCACTGCTGGACATAGGCCTCTCTTATAGCACGTCACTGAGCTCGATCATCAGCTATTCAAAGCGATTAATTGTCCGATTTGAACAAACGAAACTCAAATAGAGAAAGATGCATCGCTGGATCTCTTTAACGTTTGGTAAATTGACGATTAAATTTAGTGGTGTAGCAGGGCCCTTACAAAACATAAGTAAATAACAGCTTTTAGTTTTATACAATGCCTTGTTACCATTATTTCAATTTAAATATGGTTGTAAAATGGTAAAGATATGAGATATTGTAATTATCAGTGTGTCAATTTCAGGGTTAACTTTGACTACAGAGACCACTGTTATGATTTGTTTCCATGTACTATAACTTTGACTACAGAGACCACTGTTATGATTTATGTTTCCATGGACTAGGTCTCGTCTAGTCTACACTTTAGGGTTAGATGTAGATATAGTTTTGTATAAGAAGTGTAGATAGATATTCAAATTATCTGATTTTGTAGATAATTTATTATTATTCATAGTAAGAAGGTGTATTTTTTACTGCGTTATTTTTTCACAAATGGCAGTATGAAATATTAACATAATTTTGAAATATCGTACATATACGAGTAATGTGGCAAATACATTTGAATATATCAGGATATTCATTACATCTATAGGGTTTTTATGAGACGCTCAAAGGTTTCACGAAATCCCAAAAAGATAGATTGTGATGTTTGCAATAAATTTTATTGTCATACTTGGTATTTTCCAGTGAAATTCATGGATTATTTCATAATTTGACTGGGGCCAGTCAAATAAAAATTATTTTGTGTACACAGCCCTTACGTCTTTTTTTCTTTTACAGATGTGAGAACGATATGGGCTGCCCCGAATACATAAATCGGTAGATCCGAATTACATACACGTTTTTATGTTGTAACCCTAAGGAATAAGGAATAATATGTCCCAATTCAATTGTTAGCTACTTCTTATATTTAAATGTTTATATTGAAACCTTTCTTACTATGAAATCGTATTTAATTTGTTTTAAAACACAAAATTACTCATAAAATTAGGCCATTATTGCTATTATTACCAGTTATTCGATCGGAATAGTTTGTGTATTGTTTTATAATTATTATTGAGAAATGTAATTTTTGTACCTGTGTAATTCTGCTCTGATTAAATTTTGAATACTGATTGGCGTGTTTTATTTTATCTTGAGCTTACTTAGTTGATTTTTAGGGTTCCGTACCCAAAGGGTAAAACGGGACCCTTATTACTATGACTCCGCTGTCCGTCTGTCTGTCTGTCTGTCCGTCTGTCACCGTGCTGATCTCATGAACCGTGATAGACAGTTGAAATTTTCACAGATGATGTATTTCTGTTGCCGCTATAATACTAAAAACAGAATAAAGTTAAAAATAATAGAGGGTCCCCATACAAGAAACGTGTTTTTTTCGCCATTTCACGCCATCTATGAACGCTTAGTTAGGAAATCGTCCCATAGATGGCGCTATATTGAAATGTCGATCCCTAACACTTTTGTTAGACGTTAGATGGCGTTTTGAGAAATAAAATGTTTATTAATTATTATGTTTTGCTGGCGAAAAATGATAGTGGTATTTTATGCTCGATCTTATAAAATACTGTAGTGTGGTACGGAACCCTACGAGTGCGAGTCCGACTTGCACTTGGCCAGTTTATTTATGCCATGTAGATGTAATAGGTTTTTTTTGTCAGTTTATTAACACAGCTACAATATAGTTATATAGCTTAAACAAGAATAATTTCAGGATTATTATTGGAGTTTACTACTTTACGATTTTCATACTTAGCCCGCGGTATGAACATTTTATGAGGAGTAAAATCGAGCAACTAAAAGTGATGCGTAACGTTTCTTTGTGCACCTTTCACTTCGAGATTATGTATGTGCCATGTATATACAAAGTATACTAGTGTTTACTCCTTTCATATTTAGCCCCCTTGACCTTGACCTTGACAACAATAATAATGTTTTAGGAGTAAACTCGTCGTGCGTCGGAGCTGACATACTATGTTCTGATCTTTACATATTAAATTAAACTGAGTGTAAGAAATGTTAGCATGTTTGTTTTTCGTTGTATGATTGAAGTAACAGTGCCGGATTTAGAGGTCTGGAGGCCTCGGGGCAACATAGGAGTGGAGGCCCCCTGGCCCCAAATATTTTCCAAATAAAATCGACAGTATTTTTGTCGAGTTTTCCATTAAATAATTTATTGTGAAAGAAAGTAAAGATAAGATTATTTTACTATTTAACAAACTTAATCTATACTAATATTATAAAGAGAGAACATTTGTATTTTTGTATGTTTGTAATGATTTGGCTCACAAACTACTGGACCGAGTTAAAAAATTCTTTCACTAATACATAGAATGGAATCCGAATGATTGTTAAATATGTTCATCTATACTAATATTATAAAGAGAGAACATTTGTATGTTTGTAATGATTTGGCTCAAAAACTACTGGACCGATTTAAAAAATTCTTTCACTGATATATAGAATGGACTTTCGAAATAAAAATAGGCTATATATTATCCCGTTTAAATCAAAGGCACATTCGTGGAGACCTAATTTGCAACCTAAGTCGACTAAAAAACGGTCGAAAAAACACGTTTCTTACGAACGCTGCTCAATTGAAAATAGATGGAAGAATATTTTCTATGGAAGAGTTGTACAACTTAATAAGACCTACAAAAAAGTCCGCGACAGCATATGCCTATCTCTTAAGGTTGACTCACAGTAACCATTTTAATCTTTAATTTTTTGTTAAAAAATATTACATAACTTCCAAGTCTATTTTCAAGTATATAGTATTAATCCTTATACAAATAATTACGTTAATTAGCTTAGCCACATATTATAGATAAAAATTGTCCTTTACAGTATATAATTCAAATGAAAACTCTAGAAGATATCACGAATTTCATATACACGCACCGCAAAATTAATAAAATATCTGCAGTGAAACCACAGATTAGGTCATAGTTACTACGAAAATATTATTATAAGTTTAGCGATGCTGTAGATCCCAACCGATCACAATCAATTTGAAGTCAATATAGTATAATAATATATTTTTACTGTATAAAATTCTATTGTATAATATAGTTATGATCTATATATAAACCACCCCGACTGATCTATGTATAATCTTTTCAATAAAAGCATTCCAATGACTCTAAACACGACATTTAAAATCTGAGCTGTAAGTTGGTGTGGATTTGAGTATTCTTTAGAGTACAGGAGATGTCCCAGCATCAGGTCAATGCTTCCATGTCCTTACAATATCGTTGAAGAAGAAGATTTTCGAATTGTTCAGACCTATGAAAGTTGATTTCATAGGGCAATTAACTAGTAAAAAGCTCATAGTTTTATAACGATTGAACGAATTTTCATGAATCAAAGCTAAGAACACTCTCGATGAAGACATCTATCACAAAAATCAGTAATAAAATCAAAATCAGTTCATCCGGTTGGGTGCTAAGATGCTACAGACAGACACACGTTAAACGTATAATACCCCTTCTTTGATCCCATGATTTGATTGATTTTGATTCAATGATCCCACTACCTCTGTACGAAAACCCATGATTCATGAATGCACATAAAACTTTCATTGGTAGGTATATAGCTAGGATTAGAACCAACGACCCTCGGGTCAGAATCAGGGTAACTATCCTTTACGCCAAAGGGCCGTCCAATATCACTACGTAAGTATTATAAAACAAAGTGCATCACTGCGTCTGTCTGTCTGTTCGCAATAATCGCAATAGCTACTGAATGGATTATCATGCGGTTTTCACCAATAGCCAGAGTGTTTATGAGGAAGGTTTAGGTCTTAGGTACATATTTCGTTAAGGTTTTGTGTAAATTGGTTGATATTGGACGATTATTGTTAAATATGTTAATATTTTATATTCGATGCAACAAACTGATGCAAATTTTGTAGGCATATATGTTCTACCCGTGCGAAGCCGGGGCGGGCTGCTAGTATTTTATATTCGATGCAACAAACTGATGCAAATTTTGTAGGCATATATGTTCTACCCGTGCGAAGCCGGGGCGGGCTGCTAGTATAAATATAATCGGAAACAAGAATTATCTGAAATGAAATTTTAGCGTTAACGAATGGAACTTTCCGAGTTTTTTCTGCCGAAAATTCTTGATGATTTCTATGTTTAAGGTGGTTCGATTTCCATACAAAAGAATATTGACAAATACGAGTAAATTGATCAAAAAATTGCAATGAAATGACATCTATTGGTCTTTATACAACTCTTTACATACGCGAAATCCAATCTTACTACATAATTTGATTAAATAATATGAAAACTAGGATCGAGATTTTAATTCATTTTTGTCAATATGTGAGTGAAGTTTTTACTGTGTCATACGCTAAACTCATTGGTGTGTATTGCCGCGATTGTCAGACGTTGCCAAACCGTGCGCTCGCTGAAAAGGCGACGTTGCCATACCGCTGACATGCGAGTCGCCGCTTTTTCAGGACTTTTTCAAGTTTTCATTAGCACTACAGTACCTATTATTAAAGTTTGTGGCCTTCAAATATTTCGTCGGTTTATCGGTTAGGTTAGGCTCTAACAAATTCAAATTTAGTTTTATTTTGTTTCTAACCGACTTCAAAAAAGGATGTTTCTCAATTCGACCGTATATATTTTTTTATGTTTGTTCGCGGATAGCTTCGTCGTTTCTGAACCGATTTTGATGATTCTTTTTTTGTTGAAAAGGAGACATGATGTATGTATGATAAATCTTCAAAGATATGGAGATAAGCACGCCAAACTTGGTGTTAATGGTATTGAAAATTAATAGCGTGGCATTTGAAGTCGGTTCTCTTTGTTTAAATTTTTTTTTATGGATCTTATCGTTTAGTGTTTTTTGGAAATTTTGGACCATATTGGCATTTTTTGTAATATTGAAATTGATAGGTACCCCAAGTTTTGAAATTTCGATATTTTTAACCGACTTCAAAAAAAATGTTTCTCAATTCGACCGTATAGTATTTTTTTTATGTGTGTGGATATCTTCGTCGTTAATGAACCGATTTTGATAATTATTTTTTTGTTGGAAAGGAGATATCCCAAGGGTGGTACCATAGTAATTTCATTGAGATCTGATAAGTATCTCTAAAGATATGGAGACAAACACCTCAAACATGGTACTGAACATTAATATCGCGGCATTTGATGTCGTTTCTTTTAGTTGGGACTACCTGGGAAGGGCCTTTGAAACATAAAAGAAATAGAATTTTCCAAATCGATTTAGGTATCTTTGAGTAATCGGTGAACATCTTTGAGTATTCTGGCTGAATACTCAAAGGAAAAGGCTACCGTTTTTTACCATTCGGCTACGGAACCGTAAAAATGAGATTGATTTTATTATAACGGACAAGAAGCGTATATTTAGAGATTTCACAGTGATCAGGATCACTAGGTTCAACACCGTAGTATTCACCGACTGGTCTTTTCATCGCTCTTATACGAATACGAAATAGCCTCGATACAAAAGTATTTAACGTGTGCGTCCTGCCTGTTATTACTTACGGAGCCGAGACGTGGACACTGATAGTGCGACTGGTTCACCAATTCAAAATCGCTCAGCGAGCTATAAAGAGGGCTATGCTTGGAGTCGGTCTGAAGAATCAAATTCGAAATGAAGTCATCCGTCAGAGAACCAAAGTTATCGACATATCTCAAAGGATTAGCTAGCTGAAGTGGCAGTAGGCTGTTCACAACTGTCGTAGAACCGATAACAGTTGAGGTAGACGTGTTTTAGTGTGGAGACCACGGCTCGATAAACGCACTAAAAGTATCTTTTTCGTAATAGTGTAGGGCGCCCTCCAGCTATATGGAGCGAAGACATATGCAAGCTGGCTGGCAGCAGTTGAAAACAAAGAGCTGAAGATCGAGCTCAGTGGCGTGCTGTAGGTGAGATAGGCTGATGATGGTGATATTTTAGAGGCCAATTTAAAACCAACATCAGCCTTTCATTCATAGATAAACCGATCCGATCCTGTCAGACCATCTGTCAGATCATTCTCAAATACGTCTTTGTATACCAATAAACGGACTAACTAACGGAATAACTCTTTAACCGACATCACAAAAAAGGAGGAGGATCTCAATTCGACGGTATTTTTTCTTCATGTTTGTTACCTCAGAACTCCGTCAAATCTTAACCGATTTCAAAATATTTTTTTTTGTTTGAGAGATTATGCCTCCCCTTTGGTCACATTCACATTTTATTGAGATCTGATAATCATCACGGTAATATTATAATATTACCGTGTAATCATCTCCGGAGATATGGAGATAAACAATGGAAACAAATTCGTATACCTTGATGACATGTTTATGGCAACTGGCTATTTTGACTATCGCGGCATGTGAAGTCGGATTTTTAGTTTTGTACGATTATAATTTATGTTAGCTATATTACCGAAACACACATGACATCACTATTCTCAAAATTTAACGAGACGAAGATTCTATAACAAACATGTTACCAAAATTAGTGACATTTTATAAAAAATGTGTTTTACCAGAGATTATACTGAAGAGAGTACGACTAATGACTAATTGACTAAAATGTTTAGATATTTTATTTGTGGTAGGACCAAAGAAGTAGTATCAGGCATATAGTTTCCTGATGGCCGGATTAGCAAACTGAAATGGCAGTGGGCTGGTCATATCTGCCGTATAGGAGCGATAACCGTTGGGGCAGACTGATTCTAATGTGGAGACCGCGAATCGGCAAACGTAGCGTAGGACTTCCTGTGACCAGCCCCCCTAGACAAAATTCAATTTCTGTTACCATTCACGCTAACGCAAGTTCAAAATGTATGGAATGACATTTATGTTTCCGCAACAAAGTTTTCATTCCCATACACTTTAAAGTCGCGTTAGCGTGAATGAAAACAGAAATTGGATTTTGTCTAGGGGCCCAGGTGGAGCGACGATATCCGCAAAGCGGTGGGCAGTGACTTAGGAAAGCCCTGTCTACCAGTGGACTGGTACCGGCTGATTTTGATGATGATGATACCAGCGCCAGATCTCGGAAATGGTCATGCATTGCTCTATTAGGACCGCTCCATTATCATTTACGGACAGGACTATTAGCGAATAGCCTCGATCAACATCTCAATAGGCTCTCGCTAGACGTTTGGTCAAGGTTTAGACACAGCGCCTGCTGTGTCTAAACCTGGACACGGCACATATTGTCAGGCAGAACTCCTCACTCTGCAGCTCTAACTATTGGTAACTTGTTGCCTGCGCCGCTGTTTAGGTTTTTAATTATATCTATTTATTATTTTTATAGAAATATTGTAAATGAAAATAAAATATTGTCGTGTACAATATTTTTGAAATACTTATAAAAGGAAAGTATACCTTAGTAAGTAAATTAATATACCTTACATATGACTTACTGTTTTTATTTTGTTTGTAATTTATAATCAGCAAATGCCTTCTACTCGCTCTAGTAGTCACATAGGCTACATTTTATCGCAAATGGCAGTTTCTATTAGATTGTGGGTAAAACCGCAAAGCACAACTAGTACGCCAAATGCTTCACTTTGGGTCCTTAGTACTCTGTGCTTTGGGATCTACAGAACAGACTCCAGCATGCAGCAACGAAATGTACGTTGAACCTCGTCGAAAAACCACCCAATAGCGTTAGTAAGAGTAGGTACTACAGTTCACATCAAAAAGTGGTAAAAATCTATATGATATTTTGTTATTAGCGAGAGTAATGTAGACAGTAAACTAATAACAATAAATAAAAAGGTAATGTTTAGAATGGAAAACGAAAAAAGTTTGTTAGTAAGGAAAGGTTCGAACCCGGTCATTGTTGCGCACAATCCAGTAGTTCTCACCAACCGGCTACATTACTCATTTAAAAAGCGACAAAATTTGCAAATGCTTTTGTAAATGTCAAATACACTATTAAATAATCTGTGATACGAAAATACTTTCGCGTGTGTGCGTGATCAGTCCTGACGCCACGCTTGTTTACAAATAAAAGTATATAGAGAGTGTTATATACTTCAAATTTAGCTGAATAAATTAAAATTTATACGCTTTACTGGCTAAATCAATATTTTTTATTTACCAAGTACTATTTCAGTCTTTAAAAAATTAAATTCATCAAATAAGAGGCCCTGTAAATGTGAAGTATCTGTGATTACTTAAGACCAGTGAAGTACTTTAGAGCATGGTAGATAGAATATAATTCACATTTTAACTACCTGACATAACATACTGATAAGGTAATAAGAACTTGGCAAAATTTATCTAAGTTTACTCAGTGGTAAATAAAAAAGAAAAGTGTTAATGTTGTCACTTAATTTTATTTGATCTTAAAAATACAATATTTACTATTATTATTTACAATATCTATCAGCTTTCATTTTACTCCTCCGATCGAGCAAAGTTTCATGCAGCGAGCCTTCCGTCTTAGCTTTCTTCAGCTCTATGAGGCTGCCTTCATTGACCCGCAACTTCTTGTCTTGAAACTTTTGAAACTTCTTGCTGTAAATAAATGTTAAATAATATCATAAATCGCATGCGAAGAGCCTAAGATTGAGTTCATCAGCATTACGAGAGATATTTGTCCAGCATTGGACTAACAGGCTGACGATGATAAATCATAAATTTTGTTTTTACATTTGTTTTATGCTTTCAAAATGAGTGCAGGGGGGCCACATACACCCCCTAAAATCCAACCGTTTCCAATTCACTACATGTAAATAGACCGGAGGAACCCGGTGGATATTGAAGGAAGAGGATGACCAAAGATGTTTGGCCCCCCGTCATGGAGTACTTCCGCGGTCCCTGTAGAAGAGTGAGAGAAGATTATGTTTGTAAAAAATTTTAATTTTTTTCATTATAAATGTATAGATTTTTTTTTGTGATTACTAACCTTTCTTATCTCAGTTGGTTTAAAAGCGTGTTTTGTGATGGTGTGTGTATGTGGCGTGATCCCTATAAGGAAGCCGATCGAATAGCACGAAAAAAGGTTTTTGTGTAAATTGCCTATTTTCATTCTCACAATTAATTTATACACAATTATTTTTAAATCTGTGAATGTTGCTTAAAATTTAATCTAAAATAATGGAGCGTCTGCTCAGAGTGTTTTACCGTAGCTACAACAGAAGAGAAACCTGCCCTTACAGTCATATCTCAAAAATCCACATTACTTGAAGCTAAATACTGTATATTACTTGAAGCGGTATGTATACAAACACGTCCAAAGATGTACAAAATTGAAACAAACTACATATACCTACTCGCCATCTTATGTTCTGATTCTATCACTCTCTATTCAATAGATAGGGCATAGATTAGTCTTAATAAGTGCAGATTTTACCAGACTGGGATAAGAGTTACTCAAGAGCGAATCATTGGAAACATCAAAAAAGTTATGGTTACTCTTAGAACATATGACGATTTATTCTAGAGTAACCTTATCTGAGCTTGGTTAAATCGGCACTTAGGCCCACTTGCATAGACCAGAGTTTACACATATTTTAATAATCCATGTTTATGCAAATATCTATGATCAAATTATGTATGAGTAATTGCAATGTTTTTCTCTATTTCTTTTGACAATATTGTAGGTAAGCCAATCCTTTTTATAAATATTTATGTAGACATAACGTATTTTGTCGTTTTATATTGATTTGTGTCATTATTGTGTATCACTTCATCCTGGATTATAGAAATATGTGTTTACTCTGGTCTGGGCCGGTAGTCTTTAAATGAATAGCAATGAATTCGAACGATAATCATCGATAAGAAAAGAGATGCAGATAACAACTGTCTAGCTGCATCTCCTTCAACTAGAAGTGTGCGAAGACAGGACGCATCACTATCAATGTAGACTTCCACTAAAAAAGGCAAAGTAAGTAGGCTGAACAAGTAAAACACAACTTACACATAGTTAACTTCCACTTCTGCCAGATCCCCCTCTTCCTCAGCAACCACTACTTTACTGATCTCCTTGCTCTTGTTGCTGCGAATGTTACAGAACGCACTCCCCGTTGCTGATGTACTCTGCACCACCAGAGAGTCGTCCTCAGGGCTCACTGACATGAACTTATTGAGGGAGCTTAGGATTGCTGTTTTACCTGAAAATTGGGGTTTCACTTTTAAAATAACAAAGTAGCGGAAAATAGAGCAGATCCAGAAATATTAGCCAATTTCTGTCCACTGCTAGACATAGGCCTCTCCCATGGCATGCCACTGAGCTCGATCTTCAGCTATATGTTTCCAACCACTGCCAGCTAGCTTGCGTATATATCATTATTATATTAGTAAATATATTATATAATATCATTTGAAATTGATTATATTGTTATCTCACCATCTTCCCAAACTGGCTCCCACTGCTCCATAGGTCCAACAGCATCCGACCTTCCCGTCACAACTCCATCCTTAGTTATCCCTACATACTTGCCGTAGCCTGACTTCAAGGCAAACTTATTATCACCAGCAGGGAACGCTGTGAAGATTTCTTCAGGTGCTGGACATTCACCATCACCGTGAGGAGCACCGATGGTGAATAAACCATTGTCTAGAGCTGACACGTATGATCCGTTGCCAAATTCAATTGATATGGATCCAGTAATGTCTTCAATCTTTTCCACCCGCCACCAACCCCCATGTCTCACCAAATCTGTGTCCACTTTAGACTCTTCTGAGCTCTCCTTCTTCTTGTGTTTGCGCTTTTTAGCTCTGAGGAATTAATTTTGGGTGAGTGAACTGAGTGAGATGAATATGTTTTGTTTTCAATTTGTTGTAATAATTAATATTAGGTTAATTTATACTTACTTGGGCTTATCTCCTTTCAATATTAATTTACCCCGTTTGACTGCAGCGTATTCATCAGCCATCGTAGTGATAACGAGAAAGGGCCACCGTTTTGGGATGGGAGGGAAGTAAAGTACAATGTAGTGATTCTAGTACAATGTAGTGTCACTATTTCGATTTTCAGTCTGAACTACCAATCATAAGAATTTGGTGACCAATTCAAATATTTAATATTTCGATCGAAAAATAATGCATGAATCATTCAAAATAAGGTAAGGAGCACAAGTAAGCAGATAGTGATTTCTTTCAAAAAGAATATATATTATAATACTTGAATTCTTTTCGTTTTTTTGTAAATAAACTAGAAATAATAAATAATCTTGCGGTGGACTTATGTTCAACTCCTTTTTTTTTTAAATGACGTTTAGGTATTATCTGTGGTATTATTAGTTGTAATGGAAATTTAAAGTCCTTTCCACACTCGCGCGCGATTCACGACGTGAAATTGCGGCGCGGATCACATTGATTCGCGCGCGATTTGTTTTGTTATTAAAATAATACGTCTTTTTTAGCGAGAAAACCAACCCCTTTTATAGGTTTGAATAATAAAAGTATGCCTATGCCTACGGCACATAATGTATTGCCTGATACATTTACTAGCCAGCTTCTATACACTCAGCCGTGCAAATCGATGCAACCAGTCAGCAGATACATGTAAGAGAATAAATAAGTAAATCAATTATTGCACTAAACCACTTCTCTCTACGACTAAACTTATTTTTAATGTTTGTTTGGCATAACACTGGCTAAATATACCTTTTGTGTGTAGCCATACACTTAAAAAATGTATTGCGCCATGAATAGACAGCTTTACGTGTTTTATTGAATTACTGAGAAATTTTGAATAAACATAATTTAAAATATTCTATAGAAATAAAAAATAATTTCATCTTCCGCCTGATTACATTTTAGCACTTAAAAATGTTTAATCCATAAAATGAAAATGTTTAATCATCATAAATCCCATTACCTAAGTATATTTTACTGGCAATGTCGGAAATCACAGAATAATTAGTAACACCTAAGGTCCATGAACGCAAGGAAATATTCACAAAATTTGTTGGTGTGAGTGATTTTTTTTGTTTGTGGTTAGATTTTTGTCTCTGTGTGCACTGAGTGCGGCTTTGTTTACCTTATAGCCAGATCGTACAATTTAGGATGAGCTCTGTTACAGTATATCTTTTTAAGCATAAGAGGTCTTCCGGTTGGTCTTACTCATAATTTCTTAGTGTGCTATAGGTACAAGGCCTTGTTATCTTACCTTACACAGTGACACAGAATAATGAATAGTACAAGTAACAGTGGTCGATAGACCAGTCAAAATGAGCTTTGCTAGCCTGATTTGCATGTTCGATAAGGGATCTAGGCAAATTGGTGATTATTTTAACAGCTGTTCAACATATGAATTACTCTAAATTATTATTAAGTCACAGAATAAATAATAGTATGTGAGTACATATTTCTAGCACACTGTTTTGGTTTTTTCCAATCAATCAGTTCTAGTTTCAGCGACGACGACCAAAGGTAGGTTAAAGTTTGGCAGGAAGTCGCTGTCTAGTTTACAAGCTTTTATCACGGTAATATTACCGTGCTTTTATTTAACGTGCAAGTTGCAATGTATGTATGTTGTGTATGTAACTATGTATGTTCGGGTGGAATCTTGGAAGCTAAATTAGACCCACTTCCCGATGTCCGATTTGACTCGTATTAGGTGAACTTACGTATCTTCGGTGACAATACAATGATATGGTACCATGGAGCTGGTCTTATGATGGAGACGGAAGATAGCCATAGGAACTTCTGAACTAAGCAAGATAAACCCATCGAATGTGGGCTCGATTGATTCGTCTAGAAGATAACTTTACTCCTAGATGATATCTAGGGTCTGATGATGGAGCTGGAAGGTGGGCACGAAATCTCTGTGATAAAACAATATAACCCCACCGAGCTGGGGCTCGATTGATTAGACTAGCGTAACACTTTACACCTAGATGATATCCAGGGTCTGATGATGAAGCTGGAAGGTGGCCACGGCATCTCTGTGATAAAACAATATATAACCCTACCGAGTTTGGCCTCGATTCTTTAGACTTGCGGAGCAGTTTGCACCTAGGTAATATGGATATCACCTAGGTGCAAACCTTCCATTCCAGCTTCATCATCAGACCCTGGAGGTGGCCACGGCATCTCCGTAATGAAACAATATAACCGTTTATTATTATATTATAACGAGTTTGGGCTCGATTGATTCGTCTTGAGGAGCACTTTACACCTAGATGATATTCAGGGTCCGATGATGAAGCTGGAAGGTGGCTATGGCATTTCTGTGATAAACCCCACCGAGTTTGGGCTCGATTGATTTGCCTTGAAGAGCACTTTACCCATAATTACATCATAATATCTGTAGGATATTTTAAAACATTACGCCTACTCTAAAATAGGTAGGTACTTAAGTACCTAGTTCCTTAAACCTAGTAACTAAAAAGTTAAAAATAAATTAAGAGTAAAAAATATTTTTTAAGAACTGTGATCCTCACCTATTGCACTATTGACGTGAACACACTCCAGACACAAGCATATTTAGCATAGTTGGAAGAGATGATAGAAAACAATAATAATAATGTGCAACCCACATTTACCAGTAACACAGAATAATGAATAGTACAAGTAGGTATCAGAAAATTAAAAAAAAATAATTAAATAAAAATCGTATTGACCTTTACTGCCAAGGCATAGAAAAGATAATAATACAACGTAGCCAAGGGCCTGCTAAGTACATAAGTAGTAACGTGACCAGACGTCACATTTTGAACGGGAAGTTCCAGCCTGGCCTGGTAGGTACGCAGACAGGCGATACGATTGGATTATTTGATACTCATTTGTTTATTAATATAGCCACGCCTATTTCTCGCTATTCTTTTATTTGCTAGCAGCAGATAGGCGACATGATGATATTTGTAATAATTTGTTCTTTAGCCACACGAGTTTCTCGATTTTTAGGGTTCCGTACCCAAAGGGTAAAACGGGACTCTATTACTAAGACTCCGCTGTCCGTCTGTCTGTCTGTCCGTCTGTCACCAGGCTGTATCTCATAAACCGTGATAGTTGACAGTTGAAATTTTCACAGATGATGTATTTCTATTGCCGCTATAATAACAAATACTAAAAACAGAATAAAGTTAAAAATAATAGAGGGTCCCCATACAAGAAACGTGATTTTTGCTATCTATGAACGCCTTTTTAGGTAAACGTCGCATAGATGGCGTTATATTGAAATGTCGATCCCTAACACCTTTGTTTGACGTTAGATGGCGTTTTAAGAAATAAAATATTTATTAATTATTATTTTTACAATTAAAAAGGGATTTTAACGCGCTAAGAGTGTTCTATGTTATACTTTCAAATAAATATGTATACATGTTTCAGAAAAAAACACTTTGGATATTTTAGTGGCACATACAAATTAGAACACACCGCTAAATAAAAAGAAAACCTAGTTATAATCACAGTCATACAAGGTTTGACCACTGAAAGGTCAACGCACTTTAGTCAGCTATTCATTATTCTGTGCTTTAGTGCCAATCTAAATGGCACATATATATATAGAGCAAAATTTGTTTCTACAAAAAATCAAGGTCTGATGTAACTAGCTACATTGTCATAATATATTATATCATTTTCTTTTAAATGAACCATTAGTGAAAAGGAATATAAGCCTTTTAATCTCGTCTTTCACATTTTTGAAGGGTAATAATTCTATTTACAATTGATTGGTCAAAAAAAGAAAATGATATAGGGGCGTAGCTACATCAGACCTCGTGTTTTGTAGAAATAAATGTTGCTCTAGAATCATTTTCCAGGGAGGAAACGGGGGCATACGTTTGTATGGAAAATTGCACCCCGCGTTCGCTCTTAATTTTAGGTACCGAGTTTTGAGTGAATCTAACCAAATACATTTTTCCATAGACATGGTTATCACCTTGTTAACAACAAAAAACTAGGTTAGTGTACAAACTTAACTTTGTAGTTAGATCCATAGAAAATGTAAAGTATTACACCAACTATAAATAATAAGTTTGTGATAGTATACTTTTTTAGGGTTCCGTAGTCCTGACAAGGAACCCTCATAGTTTCGTCATGTCCGTCTGTCTGTCCGAGGTTTTGCTAAGAGACCGTTAATACTAGCAAGCTCTAATTTTGTAGGGGTATGTGTATAATGGGTATACGCTGACAAAGTAGTGAAATAAAATTTTGATAAATATTTTTTTTTGGGGTAGCTCCCCTACATGAGAAGTGGGTAAGAATTTTTTTGCGTCGTCTACCCCATCTTGTGGGGTATCATTGAATAGGTCTTTTAAAATGACTTAGGGATTGCTAATACTATTTAAAGATTTAATGCTCCATTTAACAAATAATAAACTTTCTAGTACACATTTTTGTTCAGTAGGGCATCCCCCCCCACTGCCCCTCCCCACCTCTAAAAGGTAGCCGAATGGCAAAAAACGGTACCCTTATAGATTCGCCATGTCTGTCTGTTCCGGTTGACCCAAAATTGTCAATTTTGGTTAAGAGCAAGATCTTACAGCAGAAGTAAAGGGAAAATTCCAAAAAATACAATAAGTTGAAAATTAAGGTAAATTTTGGTGCTTAAGTGTTTTGGAATAAAATCTAAATTTTCCCATATCTTTATATCGTGTTGACTCAGGACCTTGATTTTTATACACCTAATAGGGATAGACCTCAGTATCTTGTATTAATTTCAACTTGCTAGGTCCACTCGCTCCTGAGATAATCGGTGATGACGCACGGACAGACGGACTTTTGTTTACCTTTTGAGGCACGAAACGTTAAAAAAAACTGGGAATCCAGAGATTTGCTTGCCAAAATGCAGACATCGTCGCTTACCATCAATTGAGTGTTGAATTTGTCCTATTAGGTATAGGTACTTAATACTTATATCATAAAAAAGTTCTATGCCAGCTAGAGCTAGATTCTGTTATAATAAAGCCAGCCCATAGGCTTATATATATATACTTACGGTTATGTTATGCCCTAAGACGAAATAAGGAGACTTCTTATTTCGTCTGAGGTTATGCCTATCGGAATGACGTTTAAATTATTGTTACTATAATGTCATGGGGTGAATATACTGCAATACAGGGTTCTATCACAGATTCAATGTACAATTGTGCTGACTAAATCTATCGTAATTCATGTTTTTGAAATAAATAAATTTTGATTTGATTGTACCTATATAACCTAGCTGATCATTCTGGACTTGCAGAATACCTATGCATACTTTAGAAAACTAGGTAATTTTTTGTCGATCGCGTTTTTTTGATTGGGGGAAAGGAAAATTTGCTGTAGCGTTAATCGTTATATATGGAATGGACGGATATCATTAGGGTTCCGTACCTCAAAAGGTAAAAAAGGAACCCTTATAAGATCACTTTCTTGTCCGTCTGTCACCACAGACTTTCTCAGGAACGGGTGGACCTAACAAGTTGAATTTATACCAGATACTGAGGTCAAGAGGCCAAGTGCAAGTCGGAGTCGCACTCGTAGGGTTCCGTAACACAGTAGAGTATTCTATAACTATGATTTTTCGCAACTACAAAAATAACTTTGTTTTTCATAGTGTTTGTATAAAAAACAAAGTTATACTTGCGGTCGCTATATCTCAACAACTGCTGACTGTATCTCGTTCAAACCAATTTTGAGATCTACAGAATATATTTTTTCTAGATTTTTCACTCCCTTACTTTAGAAGTTAGAGGAAGGGGGGCGGGGGGCACACATTTTACCACTTTAGACGCGCCTATCTTTTGAGAAAAAATGATTTATAGGTTTGATGAAAAAATTTTTTTTTTGTTCCATTTCCATGTATGGGATGCCCCCCCCTTAAACTTTTATATTTTTGTATAAAAATCGGAAAGCGGTTTTTAGAATACATCTAACTACCAAGTTTCAATTCTGTAGTCCTAATAGTTTCGGAATAAAATGGCTGTGACATATGGACGGACAGACAGACATGGCGAATCTATAAGGGTTCCGTTTTTTGCCATTCGGCTACGGAACCCTAAAAATCAAGGTCCTGAGTCAAAACGATAAAAAGATATGGGCAAATTTAGATTTTCGCGAAAACTTGTGTCAACATTTTCAACTTTATTTATCTTTCGGAATTTTTCATTTACTTGTGCTGTAAGACCTTGTTTATAACCAAAATTGACAATTCTAAGTCAACCAAGTCCTCACATAACCATGTACCTACTTACATAACTAGTTAGGTATGTGTACGTGGGTGGAGTCAGTGATATAAATAAAACAATTTATTTAATATTTGATAATAGTACTTTTTAATTAACACCTTTTCAACAAAATGTAATCTATACTAATATTATAAAGAGAGAACATTTGTATTTTTGTATGTTTGTAATGAGTAAGCTCAAAAACTACTGAACCGATTTAAAAATTCTTTCACTAATACATAGAATGGACTTTCGGAATGAAAATAGGATATATATCAAAGGTAAATTCGTAGAGACCTAATTTGCAACCTAAGTCGGCAAATAAACGGTCGAAAAAACACGTTTCTGACGAACGCTGCTTAATTAAAAATAGATAGAAGAATATTTTCTATGCAAGAGTTGTACAACTTAATAAGACCTACAAAAAAGTCCGCGACAGCATATGTCTATCTCTTAAGGTTGACTCACAGTAACCATTTTAATCTTAAAATTTTTGTTAAAAAATACAATACAATACAATACAAAAACTCTTTATTGATTACCAATTAAACAAATTGTACAACAAACAAAACAATAAAATAAAATATATCTGAATGGCAACACAATCGGCGGTCTTATCGCTTGAAGCAATTTCTTCCAGACAACCTAGTATGGAAAAAAAAAATAAAACAAAAACAAAACATGGCGGTAGCGTACAATTTATAACTGAAATAGATAAAAATAGAATAAGTAAATAATAGACATACACAAAATATTATATACAATACAATAATAATAATATAATATACTTATACATACACATACATACAACCTATATATTAGATCAAATAATATTATTATATTACAGCAGTGTGGTACTTTTAGCTTTGTTCGGACAAATAATGAGATTTTACCATTGTTTTAAATATTGCTAGTGATTTCGCACGCCTTATTTCTACGGGGAGCGCGTTCCACAAATGAACCGCTTGCACTGTAAAAGATTTTTCATAGACGTGCGAAGAATGGACAGGAATTTGCAATTGTAGGGTTTCTGTGGACCGAAGAGAACAAGGATGAGAGAGATGTAGAAAAGTAAAACGTTCCTTAAGATAGGGAGGAGTGGAAGGGATAAATAGAACAGAATAAAGGAGAGAAAGGGTATGACTATTTCGGCGAAGGCGAATTGGTAACCATTTCAGCTTTTTCCGAAATTCTGATATGTGGTCATACTTGCGCAAACCAAATATGAACCGGATACAAAAGTTTTGCAGTCTTTCGAGCTTGCTAAGCTGTTCTTCGGTTAAATCCAAATAGCAGGTGTCGGCATAATCAAGTATCGGTAGCAGAAGTGATTGTGCAAGCGCAGTTTTGGTGGTTATGGGGAGAAGATTACGTAAACGACGTAGTGAACTCGCAGATGCGAAAATCTTTCGACTTACCTCTGCTATTTGTGGTATCCAAGAGAGAGTGCGATCAAAAATTACTCCTAGGTTTTTTACACTATTACTGATTGGAATATGTGTTCTGTCAAATATTACCTGTGGTAAGCGGAACCAGTCAATCTTAGATATCATCCTGGAACCGCCGATAACTATCACCTGAGTCTTAAGGGGATTAACACTGATACCGTAAGATTTGCTCCAGCCGTGAATGGATTGTAAGTCAGAGTTGGTCTGAGTGATTGCATCTGATAATTGAGCGAGAGGGACCTGCCTGTAAATTTGAAGATCATCTGCATAGAGGTGGTAGGAAGTAGAAAGCTGTTGAGAGATAGAATTTATGAAAGTTGCAAAGAGAAGAGGAGATAAAACGCCGCCCTGAGGTACGCCTGCAGTCGTATCACACCATGATGAATATGAATCATCAACGCGAACACGCTGCCGGCGCCCATACAGGTAACTATGAAACCATGCAATTACTGTAGGAGATATGTTAAGAGAGCCAAGTATTGCTAGTAAGAGATCAAAATCGACATTATTAAAAGCATTACTGAAATCTAGTAACGACAGTACAGTCACCTGACCATTATCCATTCCAAGCCTAATATCATCTGTGATTTTAATTAGCGCAGATACAGTGCTATGGCCTGAACGAAATCCGGATTGAAACGGGTTTAGGAGGGAATTTCTATTGAGGAAAATGGATAATTGCTGGTGGATAAGACGTTCAAGGACCTTGGAAAGGAAAGGTAGTATGGAGATTGGACGGAAGTCTGAAAAAGTTAAAGGATTCGATTTTTTTGGAAGAGGTATAAGTTGTGCTTCTTTCCATAAGGAAGGAAAACTACCAGAAGTGATGGAATCGTTGAGGATGTGAAGGATTATTGGAAGAATTTCGTCCAGGATAGGGATGATCATATTTCGACTTATACTGTCGTTACCGACGGCATTTGAAGTGATAGAAGAAATGCTACTCTTAACATCACTATCAGTAAATTGACGAAAAACAAAAGGAGGATAATCTGGAGTTCGAATACAGGAGAGATATTGTAACGTAGATGCTTTCGTAGATGCATCGAAATTGCTGGAAGATGAAAAATGCTGATTAAGAGAGTCAAGGTTGAGATTTTTAGGAAAAGTGTCCGGACGCGGTTTTCCAACTCCTAATGTCCGAAGAAATTTCCACATTTTAGAGGGATCTTCATTTTCTACGGAACTTTGGATGTGCTGGCGTTGTGCATTCCTACACACCCTATTGCAGTGATTTCGTCTCTCTACATACTTCGTCTTGTTACGGTCAGTCGGATTCAACTTCAGTCTGGTCTTGGCTACAAGCTTTTTATGCATGATTGTCTTTAATTCGTTCGTAAGCCAAGGAGCAGGAAGATGCTTGATTTTAATAGGCCTCAGCGGAGCATGGACGTCATATAGATCAATGAGAATACTGTTGAAAAAAGCTATTTTGACATCAACGCTATTAGCATTTAAAACGGGGGACCAGTCAGTGTCTAATGCATCTTTGCGCAAAGAGTCTAAATCTATACCACCAAAACAACGTTGCAGACGAATAGTGGGCTAAATATTACATAACTTCAAAGGCAATTTTCAAGTATATAGTATTAATCCTTATCCAAATAATTACGTTAATTAGCTTGGCCACATATTATAGATTTAAATAGTCCTTTACAGTATATAATTCAAATGAAAACTCTAGAAGATATCACGAATTTCACAAACACGCATCGCAAAATTAATAAAATATTTGCAGTGTAACCACAGATTAGGTCATAGTTACTACGAAAATATTATTATAAGCTTAGCTATGCTGTAGATCCCCACCGATCACAATCAATTCGAAGTCAATATAGTATAATAATATGATCTATTGTATAAAATAATATTCATCTATATATATAATTATATAATTATATAAATATTAAATATATATAATTTATATATATATTAAATATAATTATATATATATATAATCGTGGGAACGCAATGCAGAGCACAAACTTTTTCTCTAATTTAAATGGCGGCGACGTGGTTCGCCACCCGTCACGTCTAGTTTCCCGTGGGGGCGAAAAGTGGGCTGCGGAAAGCCACTTTGCTACGTTGAATGTTAGAGGAGGAATGGATGATAAGATTGATGAAGTATGCGAAATGATGAGTGAAAGGCGGATTGATGCTCTTTGTGTAAATGAGACTAAGCGGAAAGGTTGCGACACCACCACGCATGGACCCTACACAGCCTACTGGTCTGGAGTTGCAGATACCAGCAGAGGTTGTCAGGGAGTTAGTGTACTGCTTTCCGCTAGAATGAATGAATGTGTGACTGACTTTGAATGTGTGAGTCCAAGACTCCTCTGGATGAGGTTGAAGGTGGGTCTAACGCGTATCTTCATATTAGGAGTCTATGCTCCACAAGATGCGCGTTGGAACGGTTCCACTGCAGCCCAAGCAGAGAGGCAGGAGTTTTGGGATAGCATGAAAGATGTTATGAGTAAATGCGAACAAAGTGAAAGAGTTGTAATGCTAGGCGACTTTAATAGCTGGGTAGGTGTGAAGCGTAATGGATATGAAAGTGTGTTGGGAAGGTTCGGCGATGACAGGGTGAATGAAAACGGGGAAAGTTTGCTTGAAGTATGTCTTGGGTGGAATCTTGTGGTAACAAACACTTGGTTTGACCATAAGAAGATTCACATGTATACTAGAGAAGAAGGAAGCGTGAGAAGTATGATCGATTTTGTTATAGTGGATGAAAGACTGAGAAAGAAAGTACAGGACACTCGGGTGTACCGCGGTGTCGGCGTGGGCTCAGACCACTTTCTGGTGATGTGCCGAATAAGTGGTCTCTTTAAGCGATGGCGGCATCGTGTGCATGAACCCGTTAGTGTACTGGAACGCATAAAAGTTGAGAATTTACAAGAAGAAAGTGTGAAAGATGAGTTTGTAAGTAAATTGATCGAGAAGTTTGAGTCATTAGATGAAGTGTGTGAGGTTGAAGATTTATGGAAGCCGTTTAAGGAAGGGATCGTGGAAGTTGCTGTAGAAGTGTGTGGTGTAAGTAAGAGAAAAAAAGGGTGTAAATTTAAGAATGTGTGTAAAGATGTCCAAAAAGCTGTATTTGAGAAGAAGAAAGCATGGCAAGACTGGTTAGCTTCAAAAGCCAACCTAAGAATGCAAAAAGGAACGACTGAAGATGTAAGCAAGGCAAAGGAAGAGTATAAAAGGTTAAAGAATGTAGCAAAAGAGGTTGTGGATAGAAAGAAAGATAACGATAGAGATGAATTTGATAGGAGGTTATCTGACGACTTCCAGACCAACATTAAGTTTTCTGGAAGTCCATAAGGTCAGCCAGAGGTAATCTTAATACCTCGCAACTGGACAAAGTCAGAAATCAGGATGGCAGTATTGTGAGAGGAGAGGAATGCATTCTAAAGAGATGGAAGGAATATTTTGAAAGTTTATTTGAAAAGGAAGATATGCAAGTGCCAGTGACAACTGGTAACGCCAATGAAGATGGCGATGAAAGTAATATCAGCATGGAAGAGATAATGACAGCGTTGAAAAGTATGAAATCGGGTAAGGCTGCAGGGTATGACAGGATTTCGGTCGAGATGCTGAGGGCTGGACAAGGTGTGGTAGCGAGTCAGCTGTATCGCCTTTTTAACCTTTGCTGGAGGAATGGAATTGTTCCAGAAGACTGGTGCAAAGCCGTCATTGTGCCGCTATACAAAGGAAAGGGATCACAGCAAGACTGCAAAAACTATCGCGGCATTAGCTTACTCAGCATCGTTGGAAAATTGTATGCAAAGGTACTGATTACAAGAGTGACGAATGAAACTGATAAGAAAATGTGGGATGTACAAGCGGGTTTCAGGAGAGGAATGGGATGCATGAATCAGGTCTTTTCTTTACGAAGCATAGCCGAAAAATGTTTGGCGAAACACCAAAAGGTCTATTGCGCATTCGTAGACTTGGAAAAGGCCTATGACAGAGTGGTGAGGAATGAATTGTGGTCAACATTGTCTATGTATGGGGTGGGCGGCAGTTTGATACAAGCACTGAAATCACTCTATGAGGGTTCCAGTGCTTGTGTCAGAATAAACGGAGCGTACACAGACTGGTTTAACATCGAAAAAGGTGTTAGACAGGGATGTGTAGCATCGCCAGTGCTGTTCAACCTATTCATAGACAATTGCTTGACAGATCTGAAAGAAAGTGTGTACGGATTAAGAATGAATGATTTAACCATCAAATGCCTCCTATACGCTGATGATCAGGTGATATTAGCATCATCGGAGGAGGAGTTGCAAAGAATGGTTAATATTATGCATGACGCCTTAAAAAGCAAAGGGATGAAAGTGAATGTAAGCAAGACCAAAGTAATGTGGTGGTTTTGAAAGAGAAGAAAGAATGACTGATTGTTATGTGACGATTGAAGGAGAAAGAGTGGAACAAGTGAAAGAGTTTGTGTACCTGGGTTCTAAGTTTACGAGAGATGGTAAGTATGAAAGTGATATTGAGCGAAGAGTTTTGGCTGGAAACCAAGTAAGTGGGGCACTACATAACTTTATGAGAAGTCAGAACGTGTCTAAAAAAGCACGACTGGCTGTACATAGGGGAGTGTTGGTTCCCACACTCATGTATGGTAGTGAATGCTGGGTATGGCAGAAGAAGCATGAAAGTAAAATTAATGCTGTAGAAATGAGAAGTTTGAGAAGTATGATCGGAGTGACTCTGATGGATAAGTTGGAGAACAGCGTGATAAGGGAATGTTGTGGTGTGGTAGAAGATGTAGTGACAAAGATAGAGAAAGGGATGCTTAGATGGTTTGGACATCTAGAGAGGATGGATGAAGAAAGATTGAAAATGAAAAAAATGAAAATGAAAAATATTTTATTGGCAGAACAAAACACATAATTTAAGTTACAGAAATGCACATAGAATGATAATGGAATACGATGACAAGAGAACTGTGAAATCCAAACTAGGCTCGAGGCCTGTATCTTGGATTTCCGAGTGTTTGACAATATATATACTTAATCTAAGATTTTAATATGAAAGATCGTGCATTATCAAAAAAAAAAAACATAAAGTAAATAAACCAACCTTAAATAGACCAAAATAACTATCCTTAAATATTCATCAGTTAGATTGACGAAACAGATTTATGAGACGTGTGTGAATGGGCCAGTTGGTAGAGGCCGACCTAGGCGAACGTATCACGATCAGATCGGAGACGTTTTAAAAAAAGGCCAAGTCAAAAGTACCTATAACCGGCGAGCATGTATGAAGACGCTCATGAAAGTGGAAGAAGCGAAGGAGGTATGTCAGGATCGTAGCATGTGGAAAGAAGTAGTCTCTGCCTACCCCAACGGGAAAAAGGCGTGATTGTATGTATGTATGTATGTATGTATATATATAATAATATAATATAATATTTTATTTTCGGGTCAGAATCAGGGTAACTATCCTTTACGCCAAAGGGCCGTCCAATATCAATACGTAAGTATTATAAAACAAAGTTCATCACTGCGTCTGTCTGTCTGTTCGCAATAATCTCAATAGCTACTGAACGGATTATCATGCGGTTTTCACCAATAGCCAGAGTGTTTATGAGGAAGGTTTAGGTGCATAATTCGTTAAGGTTTTGTGTAAATTGGATGAAATATGACGATGGTTGTTAAATATGTTCATATTTTATATTCGATGCAACAAACTGATGCAAATTTTGTAGGCATATATTCTACCCGTGCGAAGCCGGGGCGGGCTGCTAGTATATCCATAATTTTAATAAAAACACTTCTTAAAGGACCCGACTTCAAATGCTGCCACCATAGGTATCTGAAGATCCGCCAATACAAGGATAGCCTACGTTCTTAAACAATAAAACTGTCCAACTTCAAATAATAAAGTTTTAAAATGTCAATGTAATAAGATCGTTTAAAATTCTTCCGACTTCAAATGCCGCGCTATTAATTTTCAGTACCAAGTTTGAGGTGTTCCATATCTCTGGAGATACTTACCAGATCTCGATGAAATTACTATGGTACCACCCTCGCGATATCATCTTTCCAACAAAAAAAAAATCAAAATCAATAGTAGCTTAGCTTAGTACTCTAGGATAGGTAGAGGGTACTTTGCGATGTATAGAGTTCGTATTTCGTTATAGATTCGCATAGATAGAGATATTCGTTCGTAATAGATAACTAACTTATGTTTGTATAAGACTCGTAATCGTACATAGGTATAGCTAGATATACAACATATCAATCTAGACTAGACGATGTCACAGAATAGATAGTAATACTACGTAACTATGTTATCCGGAACAAAATCTATTGGTATTATTTAGTTCACACAATTGGTAAGTAGGTACTAGGCCGTCCGGCACTGCCTGCAAGGATAAAAGATTGTTGAAGTTGATTGAAGTTTTTCTCTAATATTATAGAGATCCTGTGTACCTACTGATATTCCGTGTTCGTTTCTAAAAGTCCTTGACTTTACCTACGTTTGTATTATACTTTAAGAACATTGATATATTGTCTTTAACCTGTTCAGTGGAGTCTTTATTTTTATTAATAAGCACTTGTGATTCGCAATCAACTTTTACCCGCGGAACTAAATGGTCTATACTATGCAGCCCTCTGTTAACGGAATACTGATAAAAAGTATTTTTGTCAACTGGGTGTTCGCAATGGTCTTCATTCAATAATGTGATGACGAAAGCTTTATATTTAGATCTGTATGAAACGTGCAATTGCGCTGGGCAACCTAGCTTTCTGGTCCTTTGGAGAGGTCGCATTCCCGTTGATTTACTTTTGTAACAACCATTGTGAGCACAAGAAAATCAGACGGATTGATACCCTAACTCGAGTGGCAATGAACGTTTATTGTGTTTATTATATGTGGGTACGGTCCTAGAATTACTGATAGTGAAAATAGGACTATATGTGCATTTCATATAATTCTCAAAGCAATCCGCAAAATCATTCCAAGATTTAAATTTCATACCTCGAGCAAGCCGTGCAGAACTCTCATCTATAAATAAGCAAACACGTGCTGTTAATTGACATGCATAGCGGGTTAGTTAGTATTAAGCAAAGTTTACAGTCCACACGATCATAGTGAACATACCCGGTTCGAGGGCCCGGTGGCGTAATCGGGACAACGGTCGGCTTTGATGCCATGGTACCAAGTTCAAACCGCCGTGCACCAATGGATTTTTCTATCGAAAAATTTATGTGCGCTTCTCACAGTGGCCCTCCGAGAAGGAAAAACATCGTTAAAAAACCAACAACCCCCGCATGGTGGTAGGACACTATCTAGTGTCCGCCTGGCCAGCTACCACCCTCAAGTTAGAAAAAGTCGCACTAGATATCCTCTATTGTTAGAGTAATTAATGATTTTGGTTAGGTTAGGTCTTATATTTACAAAATTAATTCAATTAAAAATATCTGGACCCCCTGACTCGATAGCCAAACAAAAAGTATCCTATATCCTATTATGCCGTAAGTACTATCTTTATAAAAAAAATCAGCCAAATCGGTCAAGCCGTTTGACCGTCTAAGAAGTCCCAAACAAACAAACAAACTGACTTTACTTTCATCCCCTATTGTTTCTATCTATTCCCAATTGTTATTTTACACCCTTGAGGGTGAACTTTTACAAACTTTGAATGCCATAATTTATTTATATCGAATCAGCCTAATTAATAAATTTCGAGCTTCTAGCTCCTAAAATGACGATACTTCCATAAAACATTTCATCAACCCTCTTTACGCATTTAAAAGTAGCCTTCCTTTCTCAGGCTCTAGACTATCTGTGTACCAAATTTCATTTAAATCGGTTCAGTGGGTTTTGGCGTGAAAGTGAGACAAACAGACAGACAGAGTTACTTTGGCATTCATAATATTAGTTAAGATTTTATTATATTACTGGCTTCTGTCCGCAGCTTCGCTTGCGTGGCCTACAGATGACAAATTACATATTTTTCCTGAGAAACAAATATTATATGCTTTCTCATCATCATCATCAGCCGGTGTCAGTCCAATGCTGGACATAGGCCTCTCCCAAGATGTGTTCTCCTTCCCTCTCAATTATAACACCTACAAACACATATTACAAACATATATTTTAAAACTTTGTTTTTTCTCTTTTACTGAGGCTTGGCGACCTCATGTGACCCCTTTATTATATGCTTTCTCATCATCATCATCAGCCGGTGTCAGTCCAATGCTGGACATAGGCCTCTCCCAAGATGTGTTCTCCTTCCCTCTCAATTATAACACCTACAAACACATATTACAAACATATATTTTAAAACTTTGTTTTTTCTCTTTTACTGAGGCTTGGCGACCTCATGTGACCCCTTTATTATATGCTTTCTCATCATCATCATCAGCCGGTGTCAGTCCAATGCTGGACATAGGCCTCTCCCAAGATGTGTTCTCCTTCCCTCTCAATCATAACACCTACAAACACATATTACAAACATATATTTTAAAACTTTGTTTTTTCTCTTTTACTGAGGCTTGGCGACCTCATGTGACCCCTTTTATAGAGGCTTCACGACCCCCCAGGGGACGCGACCCACACGTTGACAATCACTGCGATAGATGGACGAAAAACTTTGAGGCGATGTAATAAACTATTATGTTTCTTGAAATGTTAACTTTAAAAATAAATGATCAATTCATGAATATTATTCATCAATATTATTGTTACACACAATCCAAAACTTTATCGTACCGATGGGACTCAAACCCGCACCCCTTGGGAAACATGCTCAATACCTGGGCATGTTTCCCGGAGGAGTAGGGAATTCACTTTAACAAGAATACAACAGACAGAATAATCATATTATAGTTTGTGATTCATAGCTATAAATGCATGATGTCACTTGCAAAATATCTATCTATGTTGTATGAAGATAAATTAATGGGATGTATCCACCTCTTACTTTTTTTGTCCAGCTTTCACTGAAAAAATTTCAAACATAACCAATTGTAATTAAGTAGAAGCTAGGTATTCAAAATTGACTTACCCTTGTCCAAAGAAGGAACGCGATCACCCTGTTTTATAATAAAATTATAATGAAAATGAATAGATAACTACTATTGAAATAGTAGTGATCTATTCATTTTATTTTATTTTAGTAAAGGAAATTGCAAGGGCCACCTAAGCTTAGCTATTAATACATTGAACTCGCTCAGCTGCTAGGATATAGATACAGATTTTGAGCAAGCTTGTATCACCCAATCTAGTAAATCTAAAACTGTCTAGTGTCCATCTGGCTACTCCACCCTCAACTTCAAAAAATGTTAGGCAAAAAAGATGTAATCGCTGCAAAAGACAGCTGTTGTCTGTCCTTGGTATAAACCCGTACATAATCACATAGGTACCAACAAGTCAGATAATAGTCATATGATAGCCCATCTGTCATATAAAAATAATCACAGTAGGATCTCACTAATAACTCAATAGTCCAGCACCCTACTCCCACTCTGTGCTTGCGTTCCGGCAATTACACAACTTATTACAGATTATTTTAATACTATATATATATAAAATAAATACAGGCAGGTGACGGGCATCAGCGTCACCAGTGAGAGAAGCCACATCCTGCGATCACCAACCCACCTGCGCAGCATGGCAATTATGGCATAATAGTAAATTTATTTAGACACAAAAAAGTAATCCATACACATACCCTAAATATAGAAAAAGCAAAAACTTTAAATATATGAAAATTTACATCAAATTTGTAAAATATTTAAAAATTTGAATATATACCATACCCCTCCCAATGAGCCGCAGATCAGGCTCAGTGGCGTATCTTGGTAGAACTAGAAATAGTCTCAAGATATGAATCACAGTTCATTGTCATCATAATCAGCCGGTATCTGTCTACTGATGGACATAGGCCTTTCCCAAGTCACACCACTGAGCCTGATGTTTGGTTCTTTGTTTTCCAGTCACTGCCCACCCCACAGCTTTGCCGAATGCTGTTGCTCCACCTGGTCACAGAGCGTCCTACGCTTTGTTTACCGATTCGCGGTCTCCACTCTAGAACCAGTCAACCCCCCAACGGTGATCGGTCCTACGGCAGATATGACCAGCCCACTGCCACTTCAGTTTGCTAATCCGCTGAGCTATGTCGATCACTTTAGTTCTCTGGCGAATTACTTCGTTCTGGATTCGATCCCGTAGGGATACACCGAACAAAGCTCTTTCCATAGCTAGCTGAGCGACTTAAATTGGTGGATGAGTCGAACCGTGAGTGTCCACCTCTCTTACGTCATACTTTTGTATTAAGGCACTGTGGTATATTCTACGCCATTAAAGCACTCAGGTGGCGGTTAAAACCGCCACCTGAGTGCTGCGATAACTATAACATAAGATGCAGTAAATTGTGAAGATGCGGTGACGGAAGCGTGCTTTTGAGGTAATAGAAGATCGCACTGAGACGAGGTGGAGCATTAATAAACGGTTACTTACGGTTGACCTGTAACACATTACTATGCGTTATTATATTATTATAAGGTGAAAAATGTATAATACTCAGTCAAGTTAAAAACGGAGTGGACAAATCACAGATTACTATAAATCACAGACACCGACTACAGAGGGCTATGAATTGTTGGTCCAGTCTAAAGCTAGACTATTCATGAATTCTGTAATCTCGGCGGTAGAAAATCATGGATATTTAATACTGGTCACACTGGCGAAATAAACTAGTCGTGTGGAGCCATTGTGTACTCATATAGTAATCTGTGGCTGGGTTTACTTGAGTACTACTGTGGTTAAATAAGTGCGGCCATAATCTTGCCCTATATATAATGTACTCTATGCAATACAGAATTACAGAGTATGAGAGTAATAGTGTTCTGTGATGCAATAATCACAGATCATGAGGTCACAGACGTGGATGGAGTCATACTAGGAGTCATAGTAGTATCATAGTAGTCTGTGGATGGAGTATTTTTTTTTTTAGTTTTATATTGGCTCCACACGATTAGTGTATTTAGCCAGTGTCAAGCATAAAAATTCTTAAAATTTTTGAAAATTCAAGTCATAATAACCGGCCAAGTGCGTGTCAGGCCACGCGCAGTGTAGGGTTCTGTAGTAGCCTTTTATTCAATGCAAGTCTTTACCCGTTATAAACAAGCAACTAGCTAGGTACATCGTCTTTGTAACTTTAAAGGATTTTGTATTTGGTACAAAATTATCTAACACCCAAGTTCGACGCCTATTACTGCTAAACTAAGAAAGTTACCTTAACCGCTTACATTTTCCTTTAAAGTTTATGAAATGCGCTATCATCACGAATTTTTCCAATTTTTCAAGCCAGCAGTTAGCTTTTAGAGGGGGGGGGGGGGGAGGGGGACGCCCTACTGGAACAAAAATTTGCACTTTAAGTTTAATATTTCGTAAATGGAGCATTCAATCAAAAAATGGTATTAGCAACTCTTAAGTCATTTTAAAAGATCTATTCAACGATACCCCATAAGATGGGGTAGACGATGAAAAATAAAATTATCCCCACTTCTCATGTAGGGGAGCTACCCTAAAAAAATTGTTTTTCAAAATTTTACTTCACCACTTCGTCGACGTAATTTATATACATACTCCTACAAAATTGCAGCTTTCTAGTATTAACGGTCTCTTAGCAAAACCTCGGACAGACAGACAGACGGACAGACAGACAGATGGACATGACGAAACTATAAGGGTTCCTTGTCAGGACTACGGAACCCTAAAAATGGGTCAAACAAAGTCACATTTCAGGGCAAGTTGAAGTCAAAGTCAAGTCTAAGTCATAACTTTAGTAAAGATGTGGACTTTACTGAATATTTTCAGTGGAATTTTGGTGAGAACCCAAATAGCATGTTTTTAACATTGTGCTGTTTCCCTACACTCAAACACATTCACCAGCCATATATTACACATGAAACCGCGGAAGAACACTAGTTTTAGGAAAAAATACAATGAGAGCAAACACACCAAAGAGTAACATAATATATACTGAATAAACATAAACACACTTTTCCACGTTCCCGCTAAAACTCGGATGGAGAATTATTACATTACATTAGTATTATTACATCATATTATTATATTACAAGCTTCATTAGGCGCATTGGGGACATGCAACGGGAGCGCCGTACGCGTAAATCTAAATTGTCATTACAGTGCCACAAGTATAACTTGGCGGTGGTGGTTTTTGCAACTAATTATTTTAATTGAAACTGTGAGTTTGACGTTTGAAAGATTACCGCGACATTATTGTTGATAAATCTGCTACATTAAAATAGTTCAAGAATGCCAAAAGTAATTAAAAGTGGTTTAAGAGAAACTGTTATCAAAGTACAAAGTAAAAGCACAGTGGCGCACAGGCACAATATATTCAATGTACTCTGTGCACAGGCACGCCAAGTTATACTAGCCGGACTGTATTTCAATGTGATAGAAGTTTTACTTCTGACGCGTAGCTTTCTACGGACAAAGGTCACAGAGTACGGAACACAGACTATAGAGAGGGGGTTGGTACCTCATATAATAATCTGTGGTTGGTACAGAATCATATAATGGGCGGGCAAAGTCATAAATCTCAGATAGAGATGACCATACCAAATTACCGTAAAAAATATCGACAAAAGTTCAGCACACTATGGACATGGACGTATTAATAATGTAAAGTAAAGTAAAAATAAAGTAAAAGTAAAGTATAAATATGGACGTATATTATCTTATTAAGTAAAATATAAATGTATACTAACATCAGTTGCACTTGTTATGGCTATGTAAATTAGGAATAAAAAATTATGCGAATTAAAGGGATCTCCAAAATTCCACTAAATCATCAGTAAAGTCCATACTTAGGATATGACTTGGACTAGACTATAACTTCAACTTGACCTGAAATGTGACTTAGACTGAACTTTGTGACGAGAATATACGAAAACTTAAATAATTTTAATACTTGACACTGGCTAAATACACTAATCGTGTAGAGGCATATTAAAATAACCGGCCACGTGCGTGTCGGGCCACGCGCAGTGTAGGGTTCCGTAGTAGCCCGTTGTTCAATGCAAGTCTTTACCCGCTAAAAACAAGCAACTAGGTACTTCGTCTTTGTCACTTTAAAGGATTTATTCTAAGGATTTTGTATTTGGTACAAAATTATCCAACACCCAAGTTCAACGACTATTACTGCTAAAGTAATAAAGTTATCTTAACCGCTATAGTTTTCCTTTAAAGTTCATGAAATGCACTTATTACACTTATAACGAATTTTTCCAGATTTTTCAAGCCAGCAGTTTAGCTTTTAGAGGGGGGGGAGACGCCCTACTGGAACAAAAATTTGCACTTTAAAGCTAAATTTTTCGTAAACGGAGCATTTAATCGAAAAATGGTATTAGCAACCCTTAAGTCATTTTAAAAGACCTATTCAACGATACACAAGGATGGGGAAGACGACGAAAAAAAAATTATCCCCACTTCTCATGTAGGGGAGCTACCCTAAAAACAAATATTTTTCAAAATTTTACTTGGACACTTTGTCGGCGTAATTTATATACATACCTCTATAAAATTACAGCTTTCTAGTATTAACGGTCTCTTAGCAAAACCTTGGACAGACAGACAGACAGACAGACAGACAGACAGACAGACAGACAGACAGACAGACAGACAGACAGACAGACAGACAGACAGACAGACAGACAGACGGACAGACAGACAGACGGACATGACGAAACTATAAGGGTTCCTTGTCAGGACTACGGAACCCTAAAAAAAGAACCTTCGCAAAAACTTACATGCTCGGTTTCCATACAAAGCGACGTGCTTACTCATAAATGGTCTGTAGGATCTGGAGACACACTACATCCAAACTCACTACTTAATTGTAAATAGAATGTCGATAATATTTCTAATTCATCGATATGTGTATAGTTGCTAAAGGGGCGCAACACTAAATCCGTGCCTATCAAGAATAAACTGGCCAAGTGCAAGTTAGACTCCAGTAGACTACCGTATTTTATAAGATCGAGCAAAAAATACCACTTTCATTTTTCGCCAGCAAAGAATTACTAAACATTTTATAAAAACAAAACAGAGTTGTGAGCCGCATGCTTATTTCTTATAACGCCATCTAACGTCTAACGCTATCTTAGTGAAAGTTAACACAAAGGCTAGGGATGGGCATTTCAATATAACGCCATCTATGGACGTTTACCTAAACGTTCATAGATGGCGTTATATTGAAATGCCGAAAAAATAACACGTTTCTCGTATGGGGACCCCCTTTAATTTTTTACTATAATCTGTTTGTAGTACTTGTTGTTATAACGGCAACAGAAATACAGCATCTGTAAAAATTTCAACCGTCTAATTATCGCGGTTCATGAGATACAGCCTGGTGACAGACGGACAGACAGACAAACGGACAGCGGAGTCTTAGTAATAGGGTCCGTTTTACCCTTTGAGTACCTAGTACTAGAACCCTACAAAACGGAATAGAACTATAACATCATCCGTGACAAAAAGAGATAGAGATGAAACACAACTGACGAACGGCAAATATAAGCTGAGCTTTGCCTAAATTTTAATTTGAAGATTAGATACATTTAATAAGTGAAATTTGAGCTTGTACTGGTTTTTGCTCACCATCTTACACTGCAAGTAGTAGTCGATTTTGTCTAGGGGCCCTGGTTGAAACTAACATCGCGTTTGTTGGCGTGGATTTATATAAGGCGTTCATTACACGGTAGGTTATTCGTCATTCAAAACCAAAAGTCGTGACTGATGGTTGCTCATGCAGCAAATCAAAGTATGTAAATATCGGTCTGTCACCGTCAGTCACTCTATTTCACGATCAGTTATCCATCAGTCACAGCCGTGACTGCCAGCTAACTGACAGCAAAACCTATCGTGTAATGCCTAAGACTTATAAGTCCGATGATTTAGTGCTCGCCTTTCAATCGGCGTTTAGGATGTCGCTGCTGACGGCGAACCAACGCCACCGCTAGTATGCATGACGCTTAATATGTTAGTACTATCAGAAAAATTAAATGTGAACGCAGCTAAAGCTTTACCATAGAGTATAGATAGAGTTATTGTAGAAACGCCATTTTGTAATTCTCAGCATGTTGATCCGATGCGAAAATGATTTTAATTTTGCATAATAGTTTCATTGACTATATTATTTAGTATTTTATTGCAAAAAGCGAACAAAACCATCAAAATGGATTTACCGGAAGTTAAATCGTTCAACGCGGAGGTAAATTGTGTAAACTTCCTTTGCTACAATGGTGATGTTCCGTGGCATCAATTTTATAATGTTCTTCTTCCAGCTATCCGGGTTGTACGACAACAAGCCGCCTATATCGAAGGCGAAGATGAGTGCTATAACCAAAGGTGCTATCAAAGCCATAAAGTTCTACAAGCATGTTGTGCATAGTGTGGAAAAGTTCATTCAGAAGTGCAAACCAGAGTACAAAGTGCCAGGTCTCTACGTGATTGACTCGATAGTACGGCAGTCGCGACACCAATTCGGACAAGACAAAGATGTATTTGCGCCGCGGTTCGCTAAGAACATGCAGCATACTTTCGCGAACCTCTTCAGATGCCCCCCTGAAGATAAGGTTAGTTATGTAAAATTGTTAGGTTATAGCCTCTCTCGCTCTTATCAGTGCACTGGGTAACACAAAACATCCCAGATAACTTGAGCGCTTGTGATGATTTCTCAATTTTCAATTTGATATACATCTTATAGTAAAGACATCCATTAGTAAAAGCCGAAGCTTCAAGAATAAAGTTTCTAATGAAGAAAATATCAAATAAGTACAAGTCCAAGTTTTGGGAAGAATGTGGCATATGAGCTGGCTTGCTAGCTTCATCAGCTGCATAATTCATCCATTGATTCTGTTTTCATGTGTTTGTGGGTAGTCAAATTAGAATCGTCATAGCAACTAAACAACTGAAGCATGTTTCTTGTTGCCATTGTTGGTAAATTAATGCAAAGACAGTCCATCATTGGCCTTGTCTTGGAGACAAAAAAGGAGGTTGATCTCGATATTCCTGTTTTTTTTTGTGTGGATGTTACTTGATTTCTTTGTGAATTATGAACTGATTTTACTTCACTTTACTGTTTTCATGGGTGATGTAGATTAGGTCGGGGAAACCTTTTTGTTTAGAATCACTGATATTTTTCAACTCAAAATATCAAAAATATCTGATCATAAGGGCTCTTTCAATTTAGGCATACTATGACATACTGCTGCTGTACGTTAACTCTTGCTATGTCAAGCAGCAATACTGCAGGGCTAAATTGAAATTGTATCAGACTGCATTTCATTCGTACTTAAGTGATGATTGATCAGTTATAAAGCTATTTGCAACATTGCCGTCCAGACATCATGCATTATAATATTATGTAATAAATAATTTACAAATAGTATATTACGATATGTGTGACTTAAGTAGTCGATTATAACACAGCGTGAAGTTAGCACCTGAGTGCAGTGAGGGTGCTACACCATTTAATAATAGACAACTTAAGTCACGAGTATTGTATATTATTTCATAGATTGCAGTGTGACATAAGCCTGCTTACGCTACACTTTTCCATCAAATAGTCAATTATTGCATGACGTGTGCTCTTGGGTTGTAACGAGGTATTTCGACTCGTTACATATTTTTCGTTTGGAAGCACATTTCAGCTTCTAAGACTGACAAAATTACCTTTTGGTTTTAAATAATTTAGAACATTTTCGTATTTAGCCATTTTTAGTCGATTTTAAATAATCGAGTTATTACTTGGTCTGTGGATCATTCAATATCCTATAGACAATCTTTCAAAAAAAAAATGACTTTGACATCTGTCAATTCTCGATCGGAGACGTCACTTTATCTTGCCCCTAGGCATACAAAGGGGTCATTTTTAGAAAATTTTATAAATCGGATTCTATTAAGTGAATCCGTATTCCAAATCGCCGTTACGGTGATACTCGGCGTGCTTATGGCGTAGTGCCATATGATTACGTCGTGATTTTGCGCCTATGGCGCTGTTTGGCCGACTGTTTGAGCTGTTTGGGCGACTATGGGTGTCGCCAACTGTTGGTTCGACGCTGGAAGACGTCGTTATTTTGAGATGTTTGTTCGACGCACCACGTTTGGATGTCGTCGTAGTTTCGAGCTGTTTGAGACGCCCCCGGACGCTGCAGCTAAGCTAATTTCATTATAACTCTTTTTATTACCCTTAAAACTTTAATTTCATATTCGCAAGATGCAAGAAAGACAATAACCAAATTTCAGTAGTAAAATGTAAAATAAATTAACCTAAAAAGTAATGAAAACCGAATGGTATTTATAGTCAAATGTTTAGACATAGTATTCCGGCTTTAACTAAATAATGTGTATCTCATTCTGGAGGTAAGGGACGTTTTGAAGTATTAAAATTTGTCATACAATCCCAAACCGTGTTATCATTTGCCGTCCCCCGGTCCGAGATTAAAAGTCTCAATGACACCGCTGATTTATCCTGGTAAGTTTTAGATCTTGGTAGAACAAGGGCGCTCGATATTCATAAATACTGTCTACCTAACATTAGTTTTTAGCTTTTTATACTCTATAACCTTCATGTTACAACCAGTAACGTTTATATTATTATAAACCAATTTTTTTTTATTACAATTAGCGCGAGAACAGGGACCGGATTTACCTCCACATATATAATCTTTCTTGCATCTTATTTTTGTTTTTCTTGTCACAATTTAGTGCAATTTTTTTAGCATTTTTACAGTTTTTGTACTTTGAAAACACAATTGTAACTTTGTTTACAACTTTTTTTGTATTTTAACAAAACTAATTAACATACAATGTTCTTTATATGTCTTATATACTGGATAGACTAATCTAAGTGTGTACTTACTATATAATAACATTTGAGATATGTGTTGTTTACATTTTGTAAGGAACTGACCTTGACCACATTGAAAGTGCTAAGTTTTTGTTTGAATTGATATAACTTTGTCTTATATAAAGTTATAACGTTTGTTTACTGTTGAGAAGCATTAAACTACATTCATATTAGAAAATACTAGCTTATTAACATAATTATTAACCAGTTTATTGATTTTACTTTTCACAAATAGATATAACCTTAGCTGTTGTTAATAATCTTGAAAATTAAGATAAATTGTGAATCTTTTTTGCATCTTACATACTTCACAATTTGAATGTTTCTTTGTACATTCAAATTTCTTTAAATACTTTTGAACATTATTAAATATTAACATAAACTTTAAAACATAATAACTAAAACCGGTTTTTAACAAAAAATCTTATAAACTTTGATGAGTTTTAACTATTCTTTGAATTTTTAGTTGGTTGTTTGTCTTTGTTTCTTTAATATTTTTGATTATTCATCATGACTGACAAACAGGTTCAATTTCCACCCTTGTTGGAAGAGAATTTACCTGGTACTTCTAGGGATGTTATTTCTAATCCGGCGTTGGATAATTTAGTTATGCAGAATACAACAGAGGCTGTTGACCCTTTCTTACCTAACCTTGGTCATAGTAGCTTGCATAATTTTACACCTTTACCTTCGTTTAACTCGATGAATGTTCAACTCAATGAACAATTGAAAAAGCATTTGCCTTCAACAAATAAACTTCCTGATTTGAAGCGTAGTAAGATATCATTTGATGGGAAAACTTGTGTTAGAGACTTTATCACTTCGGTTGAGAAATATTTTTTGTATAAAAACTTTGATGAAAACTTTTTAGTCGGTTCTTTTTCTGATCTGCTCACTGGAACAGCAACGAAATGGTTCCGTAGTATTCGAATTAGGGTTTCTTCGTGGACAACACTTAAAACTGAATTGTTGAACAGATTCGACAAACCTGAATTTGATTATCATTTGGAGAATGAAATGAGAACTCGCAAACAACGGAGTAATGAGTCACTTCCTGATTTCATTACTGAGATTTTAGATATGTCTAGCAGATTAGCTAATCCAACTTTTGAGAATGTTTTGATAACTATAATTAAACACAACATGTTACCTATTTACACACCGTTTTTATTTGGAAAATCAATAGACACTATTGAACAGTTTATCCGAATTAGTAAGGAATTAGAGATTTTAGTTAACCGAAAACCTGTAAAGGAAATTAAACAAAACTTTCATGCGGTTGAAACCAAACTTTCTTGTTTGAAGTGTAAGTCGACTGACCACACTTATAAAGAGTGTACAGAGATTCTTGGACCTGTGTGCTTTAAATGTCATAAACGAGGCGTTTTGACAAAGAACTGTGATACTTGTCATTCTGACAATATTAAAAATAATAATAATTCAAAAAACTTGTAAGGCATCGGGCCCAGGTTTTTAAAAAAACTTCAGGTGCTCCGATACCCAATTATAAACCTGATGATGATACGTGTAAGAGAGAATTTTCAGAATGGCTTGACTATTTAAAAACATTTTTTTCTGTTCATAAAGCAGCTCCTATACTTTTTACTAAACAAAATGATACTAGACCATTTTTAAAATTTACCATTTATAATGAAACTTTTTCTGGATTGCTAGGTAGTGGTTCAAATAGCTGTGTTTTAGGTAATAACCAACACTTGCATTTTTCTAAACTAGGATTTCAAATCAAACCTATTGATGCCTCCGCTTGTACTGCTGACGGTTCATCAAGAAAAGTTATCGGTTCTATGCGATTACCGGTTACCGTTGACAATGTTTGTAAACTTGTAGAATTTTTAATAATACCCTCTTTTGATCCACCTATTATATTGGGATTTGATTTTTGGTTGAAATTTAACTTAGCTAAAGACTTGTGGAAAAATATTGAATATGTTCACAATAATAAAATTCAAGTGAACGCTGTTACTTCTACAGTTCATTTAACTCCTTCTGAGAAACAACAATTAGATGAAACCATTGCTTTGTTTGAAGATATTTCTTATGAGAAAAAAGGTTTAGGCCTTACCACCCTTGTGGAACATAAAATTAACGTTACTGGCGACCCTTTTAAAAGTAGATATTGGCCGTTGAGTCCTGCTAAACAAAAAGAACTTTATGATGAAGTGGAAGTTTTATTAAAGGAAGGAATTATAGAACCTTCAAAATCTCCTTGGTGTTCCCCTGTATTAGCCGTCGATAAAAAAGATGGTGGAACCAGATTATGTTTAGATTCGAGACGATTAAATTCAATAACTGTTAAAGATTCTTATCCTTTGCCGTACCCTTCTAGGATATTAGACAGCCTTCGTGGGGCTAAATTCATATCTACCATAGATCTTTCTAAAGCATTTCTGCAAATTAAACTTGAAGAGTCCTCTCGTGAAAAGACTGCTTTTGTAGTTCCTGGAAAAAACTTGTACCATTTTGTTCGGATGCCTTTTGGAATCACCAACGCACCGGCAGAGTTACAACGCTTGGTTGATAAACTCTTTGGACCTGAATTTGACAATGTCCTGTTTAAATATTTAGATGATTTGATTTTAGTAAATGATAATTTTCAAAATCATATAGAATACCTTAAAAAAGTCCATGAAATACTTAAAAACTCAGGCTTAACAGTAAATCTTAAAAAATGTGAATTTTGCAAAGAAAGACTCCGTTATCTCGGTTATATTGTAGACAGTCAAGGCCTACATACTGATCCGTCTAAATTAGAAATTATAGAAAACTTTCCACGACCAGAGTCCGTAAAACAACTTAGAAGCTTTTTAGGATTATGTTCATATTATCGACGTTTCATTTGTAAATTCGCTGATATTGCCTCCCCCTTAACTAAATTAACTTCCGGAAGTAAAAAGATAAAACATACTTTTGTTTGGAATGAAGAAGCTGTTCTTCAGCTTCTTCATTTATTATTCCTTCATTAATTTAAAAAATGCCTTAATAACTACACCTGTTTTACAGTGTCCTGATTTTGAAAAACCTTTCTTTTTACATTGCGATGCTAGTTCTGTAGGAATTGGTAGTGTTCTGAGTCAAGAAGACGAAAATAATGAACAACATCCAATTGCTTATTATTCAAGATCTTTAAATAAATGTGAAAGAAATTATAGTACCACTGAACGTGAACTTTTGGCAGTTTTAGATTCAATTGAACATTTTAGACCTTATGTCGAAGGAATGAAATTCACAGTTGTGACAGATCATGCTAGTCTTAAGTGGCTTTTAAAACTTAATAACCCTAGTGGACGATTAGCTCGATGGGCTGCCCGTATTTCTCAATTTACTTTTGATATCGTTCATAAAAAAGGATCTTTACATCAAGTTCCTGACGCTTTATCTAGAATCAATATAACTTCAATATTAGTTTCCGCTATAAATATTGTCTCACCAGATGAAGATATAGAAGACCCTTGGTATAGAAAAGTCTTTATAAATTGTCAAAAATACCCTTCTAGAATGAAAAACCTTCGAGTAGAAGATAATACTTTATATCGTTACTGTAAAAATAAATTTGACCCTAATAGTCGTTTAAATTGGAAAATTGTAATACCTAAAGAACATGTTTTAGATACTATTCGTTCTAATCATGATGATATTAATTCTGGACACTTTGGAATACATAAAACTCTTAATAAAATAAAACAACATTATTATTGGAAAGGAATGTTCGGAGACGTTCAAAAATATATTTCTTCTTGCGACATTTGTAAAGCTTATAAACATTCAACTTCTGCTCCTGCTGGTAAGATGGTTAACCCTAAGAAAGTTGATCAACCTATGGTAATGTTATCCGTTGATATTATTGGGATTTTACCTAAATCTTATTCTGGACATAGATTCATTCTTTCAATTGTAGATGTTTTTACTAAATATTGTTGGATATTTCCTATGATAAATGCTACTTCTAAAGTAATTTGTAAAATCTTTGAAAAAGAAATATTTCTTAAATTTGGTGTACCTAAAATTTTAGTGGCCGACAACGGACCCCAATTTATATCTAAACATATTGTAGATTTCTTAAAAAATTTCAACATAACTAAAATATTTTATAATGCACTATACACTCCACAGAATAATCCAGTAGAAAGATATAATAAGACAATTGAGACATGTATTTCTTGTTTTGTTAAAAATGATCATCGAACTTGGTCAAGGTTTTTGCCTCATGTCCAATTAGCTTTAAATAGTAGTGTAAATCTTGCTACAGAGTACACTCCTAACTTTTTGATGTTCGGTAGAGAACTTATTTTTGATGCATCTTTGCACCGTTTTAGTAACTCTTTTGATAACTTAGATCAACTTGAGCTTGGTACTAGAGATACTTATGCTCACTCTTTAAATTCACTTAGTGAAGTTTTTGTTAAAGTTCAAGCTTATCTTTTGAAAGCTTATAAGCGTAATGCTCTTTATTATAATAGGGGAAGAAAAGTCATTTCTTTTGATGTCGGTGATGTAGTTTGGCGTAGAAGTTTTGTACAGTCAAATGCACCTGCATATTTTTCGGCTAAATTAGCACCTAAGTTTATTAAATGTGAAATTGTAGAGAGAATCTCTCCTAACGTTTATGTACTAAAGGAATTTAATAAAACAAGTACTGGACGTTATCATGTTAAAGATATAATTAAATATTAAAATTTTCATTTTTGGATTTAACACTTTATTTAGATTTGTTTTGATACTCTGTTTGGGTGGAGCATTGTTTGTGGAAGAATGAGATTTGATGTATGGAAGAGGATGCTCAACGTGAAAGATGATTGCCTGCAAGGAAAACCAACACTTTATTGAAATACAACTTTAAATATACTAAACCTAACTTAGGTCTATTTTTGATACCTTCATCTTATTTTTGATACTTTTATCCTACTTATAAACTTTTACCCAACTTTAAAAACTACATCTAACGATTATATTTTCTTTTAGAAATTTTCTTGGCATCAAAAGATCTTATGTATATTTTTGTATATTTTATTATTTTGGTTACTTTGAAAAGCTTTTCACTTTTCAAGTACTCAACTTTCTTTTAGATACTTTGAGAAGTTTTCCACTTTTCTAGTATAAATATTGTTTTAGATTGCTATGAAAAGCTTTCCACTTTTCAAATAGCCTGCACATAGTGTAAATACATTTTTAATATAGATGTGTTTCAGTCTTTGTGAAGCATGTTATATATTATTTAGATTATTTAGTTTGTGTTTGTTGTAGACCTAAGCCTCGGATTTGACACTTAGAGCTCTATATAATTTTTACCCGGATTTGCCTCTCGGATTTGACTCTTTTGAGCTTTTGTCTCAGTTAACCTTTTTGGGTAATTTTTTACTCTTCATTTTTTCCTCGCTTTGACATTTTTGGTTCAAGCGTTGGAAACTTTAGATATTGTGAACGGAAAGTCGGTGGTGTTGAGCCGGTCACAATACACCTTTGTTGTTTTCCCAACAAACTTTTGTTAACTTGTTTTTGTGCACGGAATGTCGGTGGTGTTGAGCCGGTCACAATATACAATTTTT
Organism: Cabera pusaria; assembly: GCA_954871355.1. Classification (NCBI taxonomy): domain Eukaryota; kingdom Metazoa; phylum Arthropoda; class Insecta; order Lepidoptera; family Geometridae; genus Cabera; species Cabera pusaria. Next base: position 3,257,131 of record OX940896.1, read on the forward strand.
GGTCTGTTTGACAAACCCTTTTATTAATTTGTTAGTGTTCGGAAAGTCGGTAGAGTTGAGCCGGTCACTACTTATTATTTTTGGTTCTCTATTTTTATGAGAATAATTTGAACTTGTTGTTCAACTTTTTCATTGAAAACTTGTTCACTGAATCGTTTGCAGTGAATAATTATCTAAAGTCGGCAGCTAATGCTTAACCGTACTACAATATAGATAACCTTTGTTATTACCTTTTAATTTAGTTAGAATCGTTCTGAGATTATAAAAGATAGAGGCGATGGTGCTTATCTACACTTTTGTTAAATATTTCAGAAATATTTATTTGGTTTGTAATACAGATAGGTAGATGGAGGCTATGGTGCTTATCCACTCTTGAGTATAATTAATTTGTGATGGATTTTAGGATTGAGTCATATTGATGGATTAGTTTTGGTAAACCTTTACATTGTTTTTCACTTAGTTAGAAAGTTTTTATAACTTGTTTTTCTAGAGCAACTTAGTCAGTGGCTAGAAGCTTAACTGATTTAATGTTATGCTTTATTAGTGTCTTCTTTTAGTTTGAATAAATTTCATATTTTGGTGGCGGAATATTTTCTGTTTATTAATTTTTTTGAATAAGTTTTTGTTAGGAATTTTTTGGGAGTTCTTCTCAAAAATAAAAGAAGTTTCATTCTTTTATTTTTTTTTGGGAAGGTATGTACTGTAACGAGGTATTTCGACTCGTTACATATTTTTCGTTTGGAAGCACATTTCAGCTTCTAAGACTGACAAAATTACCTTTTGGTTTTAAATAATTTAGAACATTTTCGTATTTAGCCATTTTTAGTCGATTTTAAATAATCGAGTTATTACTTGGTCTGTGGATCATTCAATATCCTATAGACAATCTTTCAAAAAAAAAATGACTTTGACATCTGTCAATTCTCGATCGGAGACGTCACTTTATCTTGCCCCTAGGCATACAAAGGGGTCATTTTTAGAAAATTTTATAAATCGGATTCTATTAAGTGAATCCGTATTCCAAATCGCCGTTACGGTGATACTCGGCGTGCTTATGGCGTAGTGCCATATGATTACGTCGTGATTTTGCGCCTATGGCGCTGTTTGGCCGACTGTTTGAGCTGTTTGGGCGACTATGGGTGTCGCCAACTGTTGGTTCGACGCTGGAAGACGTCGTTATTTTGAGATGTTTGTTCGACGCACCACGTTTGGATGTCGTCGTAGTTTCGAGCTGTTTGAGACGCCCCCGGACGCTGCAGCTAAGCTAATTTCATTATAACTCTTTTTATTACCCTTAAAACTTTAATTTCATATTCGCAAGATGCAAGAAAGACAATAACCAAATTTCAGTAGTAAAATGTAAAATAAATTAACCTAAAAAGTAATGAAAACCGAATGGTATTTATAGTCAAATGTTTAGACATAGTATTCCGGCTTTAACTAAATAATGTGTATCTCATTCTGGAGGTAAGGGACGTTTTGAAGTATTAAAATTTGTCATACAATCCCAAACCGTGTTATCATTTGCCGTCCCCCGGTCCGAGATTAAAAGTCTCAATGACACCGCTGATTTATCCTGGTAAGTTTTAGATCTTGGTAGAACAAGGGCGCTCGATATTCATAAATACTGTCTACCTAACATTAGTTTTTAGCTTTTTATACTCTATAACCTTCATGTTACAACCAGTAACGTTTATATTTTTATTAACAAAATTTTTTATTACAGGGTGCTAAATGCCGTGCACTTTACGCACGTCACTTAGGTCACGGAAAAGCGTGCATAAAGTGCCGGTTTAGGTCACACTGTGCTATAAAATATTATGTAATAAATAAGTTTAATTTTGTTTTTAGTATTTGTTGTTGAATCCCCTATAGTAATACATACATCATGAAAAATTGAAAAATTCAAGCATATTATGATTAAGCTTAAGATTAAGAAGTAGCTACAGCCCTGTGAAAGGCAGACAGACGAATGGATAGACAGTGAAGTCGTAGTGATAGGGTTACGTAAAAGAATTTTGATAATCGTTCCACGATTGAGAAAGAAATCAGTGATAATTTATAAAAAAAACTTCCAAACTAACTGAGAACCTTTTTTTTATGTATCGTATAAGCTAGCTTTTGACCACTATCTTACCTGTTGGTAAGTGATGATGTGGTCGATGATGGTAGCAAGCTAGGCCTAGAATGGGAACTGGCTCTTAAGGATAGCTGCCGGCCTGCCTGTATGCCTTTATAAACCTCCTCCTTTTAGAAGTCCGTTAAAATATAGATGTTTGTTCCAGCGTAACATAATCCGTGTGCTGAACCTGTGGCAGAAGAACAACGTGTTCAGCCCACAGGTGATCCAGCCCCTGATGGACATGGCCGACCCCAGCCATCCGCTGCACCAGGAGATACAGCAACAACAGAATAATACTGCCAATGGTATGTAAACATTTTTTTTTATCAATAAATAAACAGGCTAAGTGCGAGTCGGACTGGCACTTGTAGGGTTCCCATTTGTTGTTATAGTGGCAACATTTTGTAGTGGTAGGACTTCTGGTAGTCCGCCTGAGGCGGTACCATTACTTTGCCAATTAATTTTCAGCTGTGAAGTAGGAATGTTTTTCGGTTGAATTGCCAAGGTGTCCAGTGAAATTACAGGGCATGTGAGACTTGACATCTTTATGTCTCAAGGTAACTGCAGTGACATGCAAAATTCTAGCAGTCCAGAATTTTGAATGCTGCTGCATCTGTTATAGGTAGACGTCATCGCTTACCATCAGGTGAGTGTCGTACTTGTCCACCTTTTACCATTAAAAAAAAGAGATACATTGTGTGTGAATATTTCAAGTCTAACTGTCATGGTTCATGAGATACAGCCTGGTGACAGACGGACAGACAGACAGAAAGACGACAGCAGAGTCTAAGTAATAGGGTCCCGGTTTTCCCTTTAGGTATAGTATGGAACCCTAAAAAGACTTCTCTCACAATTGTGAGTATGTAAGCCTGGTTACTAAGGCCTAAAACTTATCTAACATTAAATTATCTATTTATAAATTTGTACAATATTCTGGCTGAGTCCGAAAGTGGCTCAGCCAGATTACTGTTACAAGCGCAAACTGTTGTTTATTATAACTTGATCTAATTCTGCTATCTTCGTTTCGGACACATTCAATTAGCACATGATATAGATCATCTAGAACATTACAGTCAGAACAATTGGGTGTAGAAGATTTTCTCATTAAGAATGAAACTTATTGCAATATGGAATGTGTATATATTTTAAACCGACTTAAAAAAAAAGGAGGTGTCTCAATTCGACCATATATGTATATAATTTTTTTTTATCTATGTTCGTGGATAACTTCATCATTTATGAACCGATTTTGATTATTTTATTTTTGTTGGAAAGGTGATATCTCTAGATTAGTGCCATAGTAATTTCATCGAGATATGACAAGTATCTCAAGGGATTTGGAGATAAACACCTCGGACTTGGTACTGGAAATTAATAGCGCTGCATTTCAAGTTTGTTCATTTATTATTTTAAACAATCTTATATATTATTTATGATCAGGTGAGATAATGGTCAAACGCTAGCCTATCACTACAAATTATAAAGCCTGTGGCCCAACACACACTGCTGGAAGCACGGCGGAGCGCATTTAAAGAAAACAATCGATATATATATATAAAAGAAAATTGTGTTAGTTACTACACTTATAACTCAAGAACGGCTGAACCAATTTTTATGATTTTTGTATTTTTGGAATTGTCTTTGTCAGGAATAGGATAATAAGTATTAAAAACAATGAATAATTGACCTAAAAAAATTATACAAGAAAAAATATTTTGCCAAAATGTTCATAGGTTTAATACTGCCAATTATTTGATGTTCAACTGATTATCTCGCCGTATTTTTTTTTGTATAATTATGGCTCCACACGATTAGTGTATTTAGCCAGTGTAAGTATACAAATTTTTCACATGTGTGGATAGCATTATAATATTCGGATTATCGCGTTTTTTTTTGGTATAATTATGGCTCCACGCGATTAGTGTATTTAGCCAGTGTAAAACATAAACATTCTTCAAGTTTTTGTGAATTCAAGTCATGTAGATTTTAAAAATGTCAAATATTGTCAGTAATGACAATTGTTTGACATATTTATTAATTGTCAAATATGCGTGCATTCAGAAATGTATGCTTACAAGCAACTTAAAAAATAACTTATTCTATATCTGTATTGCCATAATACATTAATTAACTTAATATCTCTTTTGTATTCATTTATTACGTTCATAAAAGCCTAAAACAAGTTCATCTAAAAGGTAACACGACATTTATTGCCTATTAGCTGTGCCGGCGTCTTCGTCCGCGTGGAATAGTGTCTTTGGGTAGCATTTTTAAATATTTAGGCTAATTATTTTACAAATAAGACACATGCTTATCCCACCTACACCGCACCGTACCACGCCGCGCAAATCCCCCTCCCCTCTCCCTCCCCCTCGCCCTTCCCCTGCCCTCTCCCTCTCTCTTCCCTCCAACCCCTTTCTCCTCACTTCCCCTCCCCTCCCCTCTCTCCTCCCCCCACTTCCCCTCCCTTATCCCCCTCCCCCCACTCCACCTCCCCTCCCCTTTCCCTCACCTCCCATCCCTCTCCCCCTTTCCCCATCCCCTCACTTCCACCCTCCCTCACCTTCCCTTATTCCCCCTTCACCTTCTCCCTCCCCCTTCTCCCTCATAAACTTTGAATGACATATTAATTTATATCGAATCAACAGCCTAAAAATAAGTTTCAAGCTTCTAGCTCTAGAAATGACGATACTTCCATACAACATTTCATCCCCCCTTTCAACCGCTTACAACCCTTTTTAACCGACTTCAAAAAAAGGAGGAGGTTTCTCAATTCGACCGTATATATATATTTTTTTTTAATATTTATTCGCGGATAACTTCGTCGTTTATGAACCGATTTCGATTATTCTTTTTTTGTTCGAAAGGAGATATCCCAAGTGTGGTACCATGGTAATTTTATCGAGGTATGATAAGTATCTCCAGAGATATTGAGATAAACATCTCAAAATTGGTACTGAAAATGAATAGCGCGGCATTGAAGTCGGTTGTTTTTTAGTTTTTAAACGATATTATTGGCATTAAAAAGTAGCCTATGTCCGTTCTCAGACTCTAGACTATCACCATATGTGTACCAAATTTCATTTAAATCGGTTCAGTGGTTTTGGCGTGAAAGTGACACAGACAGAGAGACAGAGTTACTTTCGCATTTATAATATTAGTTAGGATTAGGTGATACGAAGTTGAACGCACAGCCTAAACCCCTGGTCGTAGAGACTTGAAATTTGGAGGGTATATTTGTCTTAGTATGTAAGGGTGTACTAAGAAATTATTTTCAAAAATTCACCCCTTTACGGGATGAAACATGGGTTCAAAGTTAGTATGGAGAAACAAGATGAGATAGTCTTTTCAATTCGAAACTTCACAAACAAGTGCTTGAGTAAAAAAATAAGTAAAAACGTGTTTCAGGCTTTTTTGAAATTCCACCCCTAAGAGGGTGAAATGGGGTAACAAAGTCTAAAAATCAATACTGTTTCGGATTGCACTGAAGTTTGGCATGTAGATAGTTATTACGACGTTAATTCCCTCTGAAAAATGATTTTCTAAAATTCACCCCTTTAGGGGATGAAACAAGGGTTCAAAGTTTGTATGGAGAAACAAGATGAGATAGTCTTTTCAATTCGAAACTTCACACAAGTGCTTCATTCAGTAAATAAATAAGTAAATACATGTTTCAGGCTTTTTTGAAATTTCAACCCTAAGAGGGTGAAATGGGGTAACAAAGTGTGAAAATCAATATTGTTTCGGATTGCGCTGAAATTTGGCATGCAGTAGTTATGACGACGATAGTTCCCTCTGAAAAATGATTTTTCAAAATTACCCGTGAAGGGGATGAAACGGGGGTTCAAAGTTTGTATGGAGAAACAAGATGAGATAGTCTTTTCTATTCGAAATACGCACAAGTACTTCAGTAAATAAATAAATACGTGTTTCAGGCTTTTTCCACCCCTAAAAGGGTGAAGTGTGGTACAAAATCTGAAATTAATATTGTTTCGGATTGCGCTGAAATTTGGCATACAGATAGTTATTTTGACGTAGGTATCCGCTAAGAAAGGATTTTTCAAAACTCACTCTTTAAGGGGATGAAGCGGGGATTCAAAGTTTGGATAGTGATTTTATTCCACATTTTACACAAGTATTTCTGTAAACAAATAAATAAATACTAGTTTCAGTATTTTTCAAAATGCCACCCTAAGAGGGTGAAGTGGGGTAACAAAGTCTGAAAATCAATATTGTTTCGGATTGCGCTGAAATTTAGAATGCAGATAGTTGTTATGACGTAGGTATCCGCTTAGAAATTATTTTCTAAAAATTCTGCCCGGATATTACTTATTATTTTTAATTATATATATAAACTTATAGATTTACTTAAGTACTTCTGTAAATGAGTAAATACGTGTTGAAGGATTTTTGCAAGGGGTTGGTAAAAAATCTGAAAATCAATATGGTTTTTCGGGTTTTATAAATATTAATTCCTATTTCCCTTAGTCACGGAATAACTTGAAAATGGGTGAACCGTTTTGGCTTATACTTCTTTGATGTCTTTTATGATAGAAAGGTTTTTACATAATATCGTTTAAAAACTAAAAAAGAACCGACTTCAATGTTCATTTTCAGTACCAATTTTGAGATGTTTATCTATATATCTCTGGAGATACTTATCAGACCTCGATAAAATTACCATGGTACCACCCTTGAGATATCTCCTTTCGAACAAAAAAAGAATAATCAAAATCGGTGCATGAATGACGAAGTTATCCCCGAACAAACATAAAAAAAAAAAAAAATAAAAAAAAAAATATATACGCATATGGCACGCCACTATTTGTATACCAAAAATAAATTCGGCCGTGGCGCTCGGAGAGTCCTCCAGCTGCCACAAGAGCATGCGCGCTACTGCTCTGCGTTCCGCCGCGCTGCTCTGCGGCGCGCGCGTCTTGATCAGACGCCCGGAGGGAGAAAGAGAGAGCACGTCTCTCCGGCGGAGTCCGGCGGCTGCGCGTCTCTCCGCTATAGGGCGCGGCGCGGGTGTTCGCAATAAACTCAAAAAAGACTGAACAGATTTTTATGCGGTTTTCACAATTAGATAGTCATTCAGAGGGAAGCTTTAGGTGTAATTTGTTAAAGTTTAATGTAGTAAATTGGTTGAAATATGACAAGGTTGTTGAAGATGTTGAGTCGTTAAAACCTTACGGTGTTTCAGCTGCACACAGCCCTTGGTAGTCTAGAGTGTTCTAGGTCTTGCGTGTCACCATCTTCGACCAAATCATCGCTTACCTCTAGCGAGATCAAAAGAGGTCATAAGTGTCAAAACGCTAGCCTTACTTACTTACTTCCTGCGGCACTACAAACCTACGTGGGTCTTGGCCTCCTCTACCAGTTTCCTCCAGTTGTTTCTGTCTCTGGCTGCAAAACGCTAGCCTATACAGTATAAATAAATACATAAATCTGATACATTGCAGGTAGCAGTTTGAACATAAGCCATACATCAGACAAGATTTCCCCCGCCCCTGCTCAACATTCACCGCACGATGCCTCCCCTATGGGGGGAGATCAGGTAATTACATACTACTTTATTGCTACTTATAAATTACGCTTAAAGGATGGACTGAGATGCTAAAATAGTGTGGTGTGGTTTTCAACCAACTTACAAAAAGGAGGAGGTTCTCAATATTTTTTTTTGTTGTATTTAAGCTACGCTTTTACTCCGTCAATTGTTAACCGATTTCAATGATTCTTTTTTTAATCGGTAATGTATCCTACATTTCCGAGGTGGTGCCATTGTAATTTCATCGAGATCTGATAAGTATCTCCAGAGATATGACGATAGACATCTCAAACTTGCTACTGAAACTGACATGCGGGGCTTGGAAGTCGTGTTAGTCGGAAGGTTGTGTTAGTTTTTAAACTATCTTAATTATATGAAACCATGATGCGAGTGAAACTTTTTGTTAATGTGTAACTATGGTAACTAGCTACTAAGACAGCAGTTGACATGACACATTAGTATGTCTACAAATATGCCTGTGGAAGCGTCTACCAATCACAGCTAGACCTAAATGTCATACATCATATCCACCAATCAGCACCGGCTGTAATGCAACATGCAATAGATGGATGAAAAAAATTGAGGAAATGTAATAAAAGTTTCTCTATAAAACGACCCAGGCGAATGTAGAGAAAGATATGGTTGGGAATGCAACACATATTTTGGATGACAGCTGAATGGTTCATTAATTACTGTTTTATTTTTAATTTTAAAAAAAATTATGCTATCTTTACACACTAATTGATTACGATTAAATGTATGCATATGTATATGTGCGTATATTACCGCGTATATTGCGTGTACTGCCTACTACATACTGAATAAATAAAGATAATTATTTCAAAAAATTATGCATGAATAATATAGTTGTAATTTGTTACAGTTAAAATTACTATACAATGTACTGTACAGGACAAATTTTTAAACATCGGAATAAAATTTTGCAGAGTAGGTAGGTATCGTCAATAATCATAATAGCACAGATAATAAATAGTGTCTGAATAGTGTCTGAACCCATAATAGGGAATATGTATGTGGTATAAATTTACTTGAAATCATTTATTTTCGAATCATTATTGTACTGGTGTTGTATGTTAAACATTTTTTTATAAATAAAATACTCTTAAATGTGTTAAATGTGTCATATGAAAAATGTAAAAAAAGCGTGGGAAATTTTAATTTGCAAAACATATCACCGCTTGTCAATTAGAAAGTGACGTCACAGTGCACAAACACGGTCTCCACCGATTAAATCTTTTTCATAGAAATAGTATACACTGTTGTACGAATACATACTATTTCTATTAAAAAGATTTAATCTGTGGTGACCGTGTGCTGCACTGTGACGTCACAAAGGCGCGCGAAAATTTGGCGGCGTTTTAGATACCTCATATTTTTTCAATGCTTTAACTATTTTTAACCGACTTCAAAAAAAGGAGGACGTTTCTCAATTCGACCGTATATTTTTTTATTTTTTTTATTTTTTTTTATTTTTTTTTTATGTTTGTTCGCGGATAACTTCGTCGTTTATGAACCGATTTCGATTATTATTTTTTTGTTCAAAAGGAAATATCCCAAGTGTGGTACCATGGTAATTTTATCGAGGTATGATAAGTATCTCCAGAGATATTGAGATAAACACCTCAAAATTGGTACTGAAAATGAATAGCGCGGCATTGAAGTCGGTTGTTTTTTAGTTTTTAAACGATATTTTCTGTAGCTTAATTTGTACACTTTCAGTATTATTTCATTTTTTTACTGTGTTAAACGGATGTAATCAGTGAATTAAAAATATTTAAAAAAAATCCTGCATATTCCCTATTAGCCTGTTGCTGCACACAGCACAATGCCTTGAATTTGATTAGCTGCAGGATATGGAATAAATATATTTTCAAATATAGTGCCAGTATTTGAAATCAATTATTTACTTATATATCTTAAACGAAATTATAGTAGTGATAGGACTTCTGCTAGTCCGCCTGGGGCGGTACCACCACTTTGCCAATTAATTTTCAGCCGTGAAATAGGAATGTTCTTCGGTTGAAATGGCAAGGTGTCCAGTGAAATTACAGGGCATGTGAGACTCGACAGGTTGATGTCTCAAGGTAACAGACGCAGTGCAGTGACATGCAAAATTCTGGCAGTCCACTGTGTCTGTAATAGGTAGACGTCGTCGCTTACCATCAGGCGAGCGTCGTGCTTGTCCGTGTGTTGTGTTGTTGCGTGTGTGAAAAAAACTCAAAATGATTTTTTTCCTAGTTTCAAGACGAACCATCGGGGCAACAGAACTTCAAGTTCCGCAAACTTCTCAACGACTTCGAGTACGACAGTGAAGATGACCAGATGATGGACGCGGCGCCGCCGCCCCCGCACTCCAGTCACAGTCACACCGGACACTCCACCAGCCACACCACCAGTCACAGCAGTCACACCACTCACACGAGTCACACGAACCAGCATGTTCAGATTCAGCAGCAGACTCAGCAGATAACACAAAATCCTGCTGATGCTATGGCGAGGTAAATAAAAAAAATTATAGCACAGTGTGATCTAAACCCGTACTTTACGCACGCTTTTCCGTGACTTAAATAGTCGATTATTGCACGACGTTTAGCACCCTCGCTGCGCTCGCCAACTTCACGCCGTGCAATAATCTTTTATTTGACGGAAAAGCGTAGTAAGCGTAAAGTGCGGGTTTATTTCACACTGACAGCTATAAAATAATATACGACACTCGTGACTTAAGTTGTCTATTATTGCACGGCGTAACACCCTCGTTGCGCTCGGGTGCTAACTTCACGCCGTGCAATAATAGACTACTTAAGTCACACGTATCGTAATATACTATTATAATACAGGGTGTCCTTGTGGCCCAGACCAACCCACCAACCAACGGGTGAGCCAATTGATCAATGTAATTTAAATTGTAATATTATGTAAATAACGAAGGTAATGGCGTGAAAATTCGCGAAAATAGCCGAATAATATATATTTTTTTAAAGATTGCTCGCAGTGTGGGTTGCACATTACTAGTAGTCTTGTTAACCCCTCCAACTAAGCTAAATATGCTTGTGTCTGGAGTGGGTTCACGTCAATAGTGCAATGGGTCGGGTGGGGATCGAACTCACGACCTCTCGATCGCCAGTCCGACACCTTATCCATTGGGCTATTGCCGCCTTTTAAAAACACATTTTATGTGATTTAATTTTGAGTAAGGATGGATGTTTGTTACTCTTCACACAAACACGGCCGAAGGGATTTGCCAATGAATGTAAGCGGCAATAGCCCAATGGATATGGTGTTGGACTAGCGATCGAGAGGTCGTGAGTTCAATCCCGACCAATTGCACTATTGATGTGAACCCACTCCAGACACAAGCATATTTAGCTTAGATGCAGGGGTTAACAAGAATACTAGACATTGCTAGAAAGCGTTAAAAAAAATATATTTTATTACCACTTTTTTAATAAGTCACTTTCTCATTTGTCTGTCTGATGCATTGTTATCGAAAACTCGACGACAATGCATTCTAGATACAATTATTAGCATGCTAATAAAGTATCTAGAATGCATTGTTGTAATGCTAAGCTTACCTTAAAAAAAAACATAAAAATCAGCGATAAGACCGCCCAATATCACACCTAAAAAGTACTAGTCAGTTTTAGATAAAAAAAAAAAAGAATGTGTCCATTGATATACAATAAAGTAGTTATTCATCTATCTCGTAAAAGCGAGAAAGAGCAAAATTAACAACGTGGTTTTATGATTAATATATTAATAGTTATTTATGATACTAGTGCGGTAAGTTGGTTTTTACAAACGAGTAGACGAATTTAAGCCCGAGACGAAGTCGAAGGTTTACCATAGTCACGAGTTTGTTAAAACCAATATCCGCACGTGTGTCATACAACATTTTTCAGCAAATTTGCAAGAAAACACTACAATTGGAAATAAAATAATCGACTTCAATGCCGCGCTATTCATTTTCAGTACCAATTTTGAGATGTTTATCTCTATATCTCTGGAGATACTTATCAGACCTCGATAAAATTACCATGGTACCACACTTGGGATATCTACTTTCAAACAAGAAAAGAATAATCAAAATCGGTTCATAAACGACGAAATTATCCGCGAACAAACATAAAAAAAATATACGGTCGAATTGAGAAACCTCCTCCTTTTTTGAAGTCGGTTAAAAAGACAAAACAAACAATCTTTGACGTGTCTAATGTGAAAATGGCGCCATGTGTGTTAAAAGTTAGAACTACATCTTTCGTCTCATTTACTCATTAGTATTAAAGTGCAACAAATGTATTAAGCAAAAGCGCTTTCAAGGAGGTGCTATCGTTCAGCTTATTAATTCTCGCAATATGAAACTCTTTGGTGGAATTCTTATGTAGGTTTTACGAAAATTAAAAATAAACCGTATAGGATACGCACGGTGCCATACCACAGATTGCATAATAGTTACCACGTGCCATACAGCGGAGCGTGCGGTAAGTACTTACCGCACGCTCCGCTGTATAGTATAGTGCGTAATTTTTAACTTTCGAACAATGTATACAGGCTTCGTAAATGCATTTTTTGAGCAAATGTGCTGAAAAGTACATAAATGTGTTGTTTGCAGCATATTAACAAACCCGGAGATAATGAGACAGCTACACAGCCTGCAAGCACAGATGCAGATGATGACCGGCATGCCTATACCTGTAAGTATACCTACACCAGGAGCTATCTGATAGGCTAGCGTTTGACCACTATCTCGTCTGGTGGTAAGCAATGATGTGGTCAAGGATGGTGAACACGCTAGGCCTAGATTGGTCACACAAGGTCTGGGTGCTGCCGGAACACCGTAAGTTATGACGGCAGGTTTTCTCCTCAACAGTGGCAAGCTAGTTTTTGGTAGCCAGTCAATAACAGTGATATATGGCTACCACCAGGCTATAAGGCTATTCGCCAGAGAACTAAAGTGATCGACATAACTCAGCGGATTAGCAAACTGAAGTGGCAGTGGGCTGGTCATATCTGCCATAGGACCGATAACCGTTGGGGCAGACTGGTTTTAGAGTGGAGACCGCAAATCGGCAAACATAGAGTAGGACGCCCTGTGACTAGGTGGAGCGACGACATTCGCAAAGCGGTGGGCAGTGACTGGAAGCGAAGAGCCGAAGACCGGGCTCAGTGGTGTGTCTTGGGGGAGGCCTATGTCCAGCAGTGGACTGATACCGGCTGATAATGAAGGCTACCACCTGTAGATAAAACACCCATGAATGCACATAGAAAAATCCATTCAGAAATCTGCCGCCACAACCTTACGGTGTTTCAGCAGCAAACATAAACAACAGCCCTTGATAGACCATTCTCCATCCTGGACCACATCATCGCTTCCCACCGATATTTATTAATTCTGTGCCACCAGGAGAGATAGTGATCAAGAGCTTGTCTTATTGCAATGTTTGCAATACAAACCTTGTATATTAATTTCTTGTCTCATTTCCAGAACCTGATGCCAATGATGACAGATATGCAATTACAACAGAACCAAAGTCAACAAAATCTTCCATTTCTGGTAAGTAATCTATAAAAAAAATGGTGTGTGCTTAAAAACCACACGACATAAGTGAAAACTTCATCAATGCAAGGTTTATATTCGTATTATAAACCTTGCCTATATGGTCGACTTGACCAGACTTTACCCGAACTCGAGCCGAGTTTACCCGAACACACGCCGACTTTACCCGAACTCGAGCCGACTTTACCCGAACACAAGCTGACTTTACCCGAAAGTGAGCAGAACGAGCGTTACATAGAGGAGCGTGACGCATCTCATTCAATACCCACAAAATAAACTGCTCAGCAAGCCTAAAGAAGTTTTCATTTCAAAAAACTTACTTAATTTATCTGAATAAACCAAATTGGCACCTGGGAGCCTACTACCAGATGTAATACATACTCATTTGAATCTTACTACGCTCGACAGAGTTAAGCTGCTTCATTACAGCCTCAAAGCAGATTAGGTGTGGTTGTAAATTTTTGTCCATTAAATAATTATTTCATCATTATAATCAGCCTATCTCTGTCCACTGCTGGACATAGGCCTCACCTATGGCACGCCACTGAGGTCAATCTTCAGCTCTTTGTTTCCACCCGCTGCCATCCAACTTGCGTATAAAGTAATTCTATAATATTAAGTACTGCATAACTAACGTCCCATATTTCCACTTGCAGGGTTCTCAAGAGCAACAAAAGAGTGAAGGCAAAGATGAGATTGGCAACAACGAGTCAGACATAGAGTTTGTTGACTCCGGACCTACCGTTATAGAAATACCCGATGCCAACGACTCTAGGTAACTAACCATAGACTACAATTTTTTTGTTTAAGAGCAGAATGGCCAATTATGGGCCAATTCTCAAAATCATATATCATTTTGAGAATTGGCCATTCTGCGCCTAAAACTTTCTTTTGTATCTTATAAGCTAGCGTTTGACCACTATCTCGGCTGGCGGTAAGTGATGATGTGGTCGTAGATGGTAAACATGCTAGGCCGGGAATTCTCTTTAACTCTCAAGGGCTGCGTGCTACTGGAACTAAGGTTATGGCCACAGATATATATATTTACAATATATAACGCAAGTATCACGATTTGTATTGAAACTAAGCGTGTCAACTTTTCCATACATTCTGTGACGGCACAACCAAAATGCAGTAACGGAAAAAGTTATAGGAAATGTGTCCTTGATTTGGGGGCTCGAAATGTTTGGGCTATTGCAGTGAATTATCATGCAACGAGGCATTTTTATAGTTTATGCTGCCGTCCAGCTGCTAAAACAGACACGCGTGGACTTTAAGTAAAGGCGGCCAACCTGGACGTTTTGGCGGGGTTCGGACACGGGAAGTACACACATTGGCGTTATCTATTGTATGTATATATCTGTGGTTATGGCAGATTTTCTCCTTGATAGTGGACTATAAGTATATGTAGTACTCTAACTAATCCACATTTAATACCACTGACCTCATGTATGATACAACCTAGAGCTAGAAGAGGTGTAGAGCTATGAGAGGTATTAATAGTAAAAGGTTAGCCATCGTCAAAGCGTGGTGAAAAAGCAGAGTCCCCACTGTAGATTTCAGCCTAAAAACCAAGCTTTTGATCACTTTGCCACCTGATGTTAAGTGATGATGCTGTATATATATATATCTATGGTATAGTATGTTTTTTTTTTCAAATTGCGAGTGTACAGCTTCTATTCTTCAGATCATTATTGGCTTCTAACTATATAATAAAAAAAATATTATTTTTATACAGTGTGTCTGGTCAAGGACTAGCGATGGTTTAGGTACTTATATTTCGACATTTTATTTTAATTCTAACGAATAGGCTAGCGTTTGAGCACTATCTCACCTGTTGGTAAGTGATGATGCGGTCGTGGATGGCTCTCAGGGACAGCTGTCGGAACACATTAGATGTTTTGGTAACAGAATTCTAACTTGAAGGTGGTTGGCCAGGCGGGCACTAGATAGTGTTCTACCACCAAGCGGGGGTTTCTTAACCATGTTTCCTTCTCTGGAGAGCCACTATGAAATGCACACCTAAATTTTTCCATAAAAAATCTATTGGTGCTCGATGGGATTTGAACCCGCTTCATCTGGCCTCAAAGCTGATCATTCTCTCACTGTCCCCCTAACTCCGAGATTCAAATATGTTCACTATGCAAATTTAAGCCAATTAAATAAATAAAAAATGTTCACTTTTCAACCAACTTCCAAAAAAGAGGAGGTTCTCAATTCGTCTGCATGTATATTTTTTCTTTTTATTTTGTATGTTTCTTCACCGATTATTCTGCCAATTGTGAACTGATTTGAATGATTCTTTTTTTCATTGGTAGGGTAAATCTCCAAGATGATCCCATTTAAAGTTTTATCAAGATCTGATAAGTATCTCCAGAATTTTGACGATAAATGTCTCAAAGAATCTTGAAAATAATCATTCGAATCGGCTCACAATTGATGAAGTAATCGCGTTACATGATGAGAACCTCCTACTTTTTGGAAATCAGTTGAAATTTAATCTAATTCTTATTTTTATGCCAAAATGGGTAGCGCTTGATCACCATCTCACCTGTAACCCTTAGTATGAAGTAGAAAGACTAAGCATAAGCAATAAATGGATTGTGTATTAAGAAATTTAATAATATCGTTTAAAAAATAAAAAAGAACCGACTTCAATGCCGTGCTTTTCATTTTCAGTGCCAATTTTGAGATGTTTATCTCAATATCTCTGGAGATACTTATCAGACCGCGATAAAATTACACTTTTTCGATCAAAAAAAGAATAATCAAAATCGGTTCATAAACGACGAACTTATCCGCGAACAAGCAAAAAAAAAATATATATATTTATACAGTCGAATTGAGAAACCTCCTCCTTTTTTGAAGTCGGTTAAAAAATAGATTTTAAAACGTAATTATTCCAATGTTGTACGATAATTAATAAAATATAATAACAACACCCAAAAGATAAACAAGAACATTGATATTGGAACAAATATTATTACAGCAATAACTCGACACGTAATACAAACAACTCTGAACAACATGACAGGTAGAAAGATTATTAAAAAAAAAAAAACCCTTAGTATGAGTTTTCATTGTAAACGCTTTTGACAAAGTTCACATAGTTTTCGACTTATTCTGGCTCCCTGATAGTTTAAATTTAGTGAAGTGTAAAAACCACTCTGCGCTCTTACTCTGCGTGGACTATTTTTCATACAAAGTTGGATATACAATATCGAGTTTGGTATGAAAACTCGTACTAAGGGTACTGATGTTAAGAAACTATGCGGTCGATGATTTAATCATGTATACATACAAACAATCACGCCCTTTTCCGGTTGGGGTAGGCAGAGACTACTTCTATCCACATGCTTTGATCCTCACATACCTCTCGCTTCTTCCCCTTTCATGAGCGCCTTCATACATGCTCGCCGGTTATAAGTACTTTTGACTTGACATAAAATGACAAGACAAGCCCCATAGAGTTTCTTGGTGTTTCTTCTCTGATGGGAAGTATTTCCGAAACACCGGTAGATTCAACAGCCATTCAGTTTTCCCCTTTTGTCCGCAGATTTTCTTTCTAGGCTTGCCATTTTTATTTAAACAATATTATGCAGCTGACAGACGGACTATCAGTTCCATTTGGATCATGATATGTACTGTGATCGGTATGCGTTTCTCTATGTTGTGTTTCACTATTTCACTTTTTTATTTTTTTTATATAAAAATTGTCTGAAGTACTGAAACACACAATTACATGTATGGTTGGTTTTAACCTACTTTAATTTTTTTTTAATATTCTGACGTAAACGATTGGATGACAGCTGAATGGTTCATTACTTTTTTTTTCTAATTCAAAGCGTTAAATTCTGCTTTTGCTATGTTTACTTGATAATAGGTTATGATTTAATTTATGATTTTGACGTGTATATGTGCGTATATTTATACTGCCTACATACTGAATAAATGCTTTGATTCTTGATTCTTGGCCTTTCTTTAATAATGTATAATTAATAATAATAATAAATAAAATGTAATCGTGTATTTTTATGTTCAAGTATAATGTATATTAACCTCCTAGTTCTGGCATTGAAGTAGGTGTGACGTGTTTGGCAGAAGCCCGTCCCCGAAGCGTCGCCACCGGTCGCGGTCGAAGTCTCCCAAGCGGCGGCGGCGCGGCTCGCGGTCGCGGTCCCGCTCTCCCAGGCGGCGCAGGGACCGGGAACGGGACAGAGACCGGGACAGGTGACACTATTATTGTTATGTTACCTATTATTGCATTTATTTATATGTTTTTTTTTTATACAAGTTTAGATTAGTAACAAAATTCGTCTTATAAATAAATATATTTGTGGTCATTACATTGCATGTCATACTGTATACAATAAAAGAAAATTAAATAGGTACATGATCATCAAAATAATTATAAATACAAATTGCTATTTGCTAATATGCTAAAAATATGTAAATATTAAATGTATTTGATTATATTTATTTTACTCAGTTATTTATTATTTATTTATTTTTTTATATTATTTATTTATAATTGATTGCCAACATAATAAATAATGTTTTAATTTTTTTAACATCAAAATCTCAGTAATATTTAGAAAACTACACAGGTGGCTGAAGCATATTATATCGACGTTCCACCTGACTTCCTACCAAAAAGTAGCTTACCACCATCAGGGAGTGAATCTGCCGCAATAACATTTCCGGCAGCACACAGCACTTGAGAGGCAGAGTATTCTAGGCCTAGCGAGTTTATAATTTCAATCACATCATCGCTTACCACCAGGCGAGATAGTGGTCAAACGCTAGACTATAAGGTTTAAAAAAAAATCTTTCACAATTGAATAATGAAACTCAGAGCCATGTCGGGTCTCGCTGTTCACTCTACCATTCCAACCTAATGTGAATACCACCATCAATTTATCGCTGTCGAGGGCGAGAGACGTAGGATGTCCTGTGACCAGGTGGAGCGACGACATACGCAAAGCGGTGGGCAATGACTGGAAAAGAAGAGCCGAAGATCGGGCTCAGTGGCGCACTTTGGGAGAGGCCTACGTCCAGCAGTGGACTGACACCGGCTGATGATGATGATGAGGGCGAGAGATTGGTTTCACGGCTCCGATACAAGTGTGAACATCGCTTTGCATCCACATTCATGATTCGCACAGCAAAGGAATGGAAACCCTGCCACAGAATGTGTTTCCTGTTAAGTACACTCCGCCGGGGGACTTTAAATCGCGAGTGAGCTGGTATCTTCTAGGCAAACGTGCTAAATCGTGGATCACATCATCACTTAACATCAGGTGATGAAGTGTTCAAACGGCAATACGATGCTTATCTCCTATCCTATAAAATTTATCTACACAAGCATATTAAGCTATTTTTCAACCGACGTCCAAAAAGGAGGAGGTTCTCAATTCATCTGTATGTTTTTTTGTATGTATGTTACGCGATTACTGAGGTGGTCCCATTGTAATTTCATCGAGATCTGATAAGTATGTCCAGAGATATGACGATAAACGTCTCAAACTTGCTACTGAAACCCGTTGTTTTAGTTTTTAAATTATCTTAATTATTTTAAACTCTTGCTTATCTCCTAAAAGGATGTCCGTAGAAAGCTACGCGTCAGAAGTAAAACTTCTATCACATTGAAATACAGTCCGGCAAGTATAACTTGGCGTGCCTGTGCGCCACTGTGCTTTTATTTTGTACTTTGATAACAGTTTCTCTTAAACCACTTTTAATTACTTTTGGCATTATTGAACTATTTTAATGTAGCAGATTTATCAACAATAATGTCGCGGTAACCTCTCAAACGTCAAACTCACAGTTTCAATTAAAAGAATTAGTTCCAAAAACCACCATCGCCAAGTTATACTTGTGGCACTGTAATGACAATTTAGATTTACGCGTACGGCGCTCCCGTTGCATGTCCCCAGTGCGCCTAATGAAGCTTCACATCAATTTATTAAGATTGTTTACAAAACGAAAAAAACCGACATGCCGCGATAGTGAAAATATCCACTAGTAATAATCATGTCGTTAAGGTATCAAATTTATTCATATTGTTTATCTCCATATCTCCGGAGATAATTGTTATATCTCGATAAAATTTGAAAGAGACCAAACGGGAGGCATAATCTCTCAAATGAAGAAAAATAATTTTAATTTTAAAATTATCGTGAATTTGTAACATTATTATTGTTATATACCGGCTGTAATTCACGTACCTTTAATCGAATTTTCTCGACCTAGGTTTCGAGCGAGTCAGTCGCTCTTCCTCGGGAGTGAGGTCACACAATAAGAAAAATAATTTTTCAAATCGGTAAAGTTTTGACGGAGTTCTGAGGTAACAAACAACAACAGTCGAATTGAGAACCTCCTCCTTTTTTGTGAAGTCTGTTAAAAAACAGCTTAATACAAAGCACTATACATATATTATATCCGATCCGAATCAACGGCGAACGTCCGTTAAATATGTCGTCACAGACAGTTTCACCGCCCTAATGTGAAAGTAAAATTAATAATCATCAAACATGGTACACATCAGTCGTTCCGGTGAATCTGTCGCTCCGACTGCGACCTCATGGAAACTGGCTCTTAAATGTATATTTAATTTGCAGAGAGCGAGAAAAGGAAAGAGAGAAAGAAAGAGAGAAGACTTATAAAGAAAGAGAAGCGGAGAAGGAAAAACAAAGAGAACGGGAGAAGAAAGGGTTACCTCCAATCAAGAAAGAAAATTTAAGCGGTTAGTGTGGTTTGATATATTTTATAATAGAGCGTCCTTTCACCTTGGTCTACGTGAATATACGATTTTGATGATTAAATTTAAATTCATACACCTTTTTGAAAAAAGACATAGAAATCGTTAAAGAATAATACGGTGTTATAACGATAATGTTCCATGTTTTATTCCAAGCTTGTTCCAAAGATGTTTTGCGACAGATTTTCTAACTTGAGGGTTGTAGCTGGCCAGGCGGACACTAGACAGTGTCCTACCACTAGTTTATGAGGATTTCTAAACGTTGTTTTTCCTTCACCGGAGGGCCACTGTGAAAACGCCCACATAAAATGTTCGATAAAAATTCCATTGGTGCACGGCGGGGATTAAACTCGATACCCCTCTGCCGTCAAAACCAAATCCTCCCACCAAACCCTCTAATAGGCTAGTTTACTAAAAAAATATTTTTTGTCTGCCATTTACATTATCAAAAAATATTGGATACGTATTTTTTATTTTTTCAATTAAACAAAATATTACGAAGATATAGAGAGCTTAATTGGCAAAGCACCGGAACATGTTATTCCGAAGGTTGCGGGTTCAAGTCCCGTCGGTACGATGAAATTTTGAATTGTGTTTAACAATTTACAAAAATATAAAGTGTGAAACACTTCAAAGAAACATAATATAAGATATAGAGAGTTGAAATTCCGCGTGACGTCACAAACCGTACTACTTTCTAGCGGTTAGTGACGTCACGAGCCCCCACTCCCGACCTTTGACGCTCTTTATCTTTGTCAATTGAAATGTAATTGTAATGTCTATTGATTTGTAAAATAACAAAATCGTGTTCAATATTTTATAATAATCTAATTGACGGACTAATTAGAAATACTATTTATCGACCCAGGCAACTTCCCTATTATGAATCTCCGTAAATGTTTTAGTTTGAAAGTTTTCGCTAGAATTATTCATATTTAATGTGAACGTACTGGCTTTTTTTTGCGTTATATTTATATAAAACTAAAAATGTGTTCCCCAGTATGCAGTACAACACTATGGGTGGGTCACCTGTCCAAGCTGGCCACGCCGGAGGAGCTGTCGGACCTGTTCGGAGGAGTGGGCGGCGTGGTCTCCATCGACGTGGTGGCGCCGCGAGGGTGTGCCTTCGTCGTCATGGAACGTCGGCGCGACGCTTACAAGGCGCTGCAGAAGTTGAACAAACATAAACTGCATTCTAAAGAGATTACGGTGAGATATTCATAGATACCTTCCTTTGTCTACTCATCTATACTAATATTATAAAGAGAGAACATTTGTATTTTTGTATGTTTGTAATGATTTGGCTCAAAAACGACTGGACCGATTTAAGAAATTCCTTCACTAATTTATAGAATGGACTTTCGGAATGAAAATAGGCTATATATTATCCCGTTTAAATCAAAGGCACATTCGTGGAGACCTAATTTGCAACCTAAGTCAACTAAAAAACGGTCAAAAAAACGTTTCTTACGAACGGCGCTCAATTGAAAATAGATGGAAGAATATTTTGTATGGAAGAGTTGTACAACTTAATAAGACCTACAAAAAAGTCCGCGACAGCATATGTCTATCTCTTAAGGTTGACTCACAGTAACCATTTTAATCTTACATTTTTTGTTAAAAAATATTACATAAGTTCCAAGGCTATTTTCAAGTATATAGTATTAATCCTTATCCAAATAATTACGTGAATTAGCTGGGCCACGTATTATAGATTAAAATTGTCCTTTACAGTATATAATTCAAATGAAAACTCTAGAAGATATCACTGATTTCACATACACGCATCGCAAAATTAATAAAATATCTGCAGTGAAACCACAGATTAGGTCATAGTTACTAAGAAAATATTATTATATGCTTAGCGATGCTGTAGATCCCCACCGATCACAATCAATTTGAAGTCAATATAGTATAATAACATATTTTTACTGTATAAAATTCTATTATATAATATAGTTATGATCTATATATAAACCACCCCGACTGATCTTTGTATAATCTTTTCAATAAAAGCATTCCAATGACTCTAAACACGACATTTAAAATCTGAGCTGTGAGTTGGTGTGGATTTGAGTATTCTGTAGAGTACAGGAGATGTTTCAGCATCAGGTCAATGCTTCCATGTTCTTACAATATCGTTGAAGAAGAAGATTTTCGAATTGATCAGACCTATGAAAGTTGATTTCATAGCGCAATTAACTAGAAAAAAGCTCATAGTTTTATAACGATTGAACGAATTTTCAGGAATCAAAGCTAAGAACACTCTCGATGAAGACATCTATCAAACAAAAAAAATATCAATAATAAAATCAAAATCGGTTCATCCGGTTGGGTACTAAGATGCTACAGACAGACACACGTTAAACGTATAATACCCCTTCTTTGATCCCATGATTTGATTGATTTTGATTCAATGATCCCACTACCTCTGTACGAAAACCCATGATTCATGAATGCACATAAAACTTTCATTGGTAGGCAGTTCATTGGTAGTAGGTTCATATAGCTAGGGTTAGAACCAACGACCGTCGGGTCAGAATCAGGGTAACTATCCTTTACGCCAAAGGGCCGTCCAATATCACTACGTAAGTATTATAAAACAAAGTCTATCACTGCGTCTGTCTGTCTGTTCGCAATAATCTCAATAGCTACTGAACGGATTATCATGCGGTTTTTACCAATAGCCAGAGTGTTTATGAGGATTGTTTAGGTGCATAATTCGTTAAGGTTTTGTGTAAATTGGTTGAAATATGACGATGATTGTTAAATATGTTAATATTTTATATTTGATGCAACAAACTGATGCAAATTTTGTAGGCTTGTTCTACCCGTGCGAAGCCGGGGCGGGCTGCTAGTTCTTCATAAAAAGATTACAGTTTACATTACAGTTTACAGTTTACATATTAGATATTCATAGATACTTTCCTTCCTCGACTTCATTCTAAGAGATTACAGTGAGATATTCATAGATACCTTTCTTCGTCTCATCATCATTATCAGCCGGTGTCCGTCCACTGCTGGACGTAGGCCTCTCTCAAGGTACGCCACTGAACCCGATCTTCGGCTCTTCTTTTCCAGTCACTGCCCACCGCTTTGCGTATGTCGTTGCTACACCTGGTCACAGGACGTCCTACGCTACGTTTGCCGATTCACTTTCTCCACTCAAGGACAAGTCTACCCCAACGGTTTAAGTCCTGCGGCAGATATGACCAGCCCACTGCCACTTCAGCTTACTAATCCGTTGAGCTATGTCGATCACTTTAGTTCTCTACCAAATTACTTCGTTTAAGATTCGATCCCGCAGAGAAATACCGAGCATAGCTCTCTCCATAGCTCTCTCCATAGCTCGCTGAGCGACTTTAAATTGGTGGACCAGTCGAACTGTAAGTGTCCACGTCTTGGCTCCGTATATCATCACAGGTAGGACGCACTGGATAAAGACTTTTGTCTTTAGACACTGCGGTATAGGCGACGAGAAGACTCGACGGAGTTTTCCGAATGCTGCCCAGCCCAGCTGAATTCTCCTCTGGATTTCCTTCTCGAAGTTGTGTTTGCCTAGTTGGAGCGTTTGCCCTAGGTAAACTACTGCGTTACAACTTCGATTGGGATTACATCTACGGCAATCGGTTCCGGAACAACCTGCTCGTTGTACATGACTTTGGTTTTATCCAAATTCATCCAGAGACCAATGCAGCGAGAAGAATCAGCTAGGTCATTCAACATACTTTGTAGGTCCGGCAGCGTCTCTGCCATAATGACGATGTCATCTGCGAATCGTTAGTGAGAGATGTACTTGCCGTTGATGTTAATGCCAGAATCTTTTCAGTCCAGCGTCTTAAACATATCCTCCAAGGCGTTAGTGAACAGTTTCGGGGATATGACGTCCCCCTGTCTCACTCCTCGACGCAGGTGGACATGTTTAGTTCGCTAGTTCTTTATTTGTACAGTCATCGTCGCGGCATTATACAGACATCTCATTACTTCGATATATCGCCAGTCGACTTGGCAACGCTGCAAGGACTCCAGAACGGACCAGGTTTCGATTGAGTCGAAGGCCTTTTCATAGTCCACGAATGTTAAGCACAGGAGCCGATTGTACTCTTCGGTCTTCTGTACAATCTGCCGCACTGTGTGGATGTGGTCTATGGTCCCGTAACCGCTTCGAAACCCGGCCTCTTCCGCAGGTTTGAACTCATCGAGTCTCCGCGCTAGACGATTCGTGATGACCCTTGAAAACAGCTTGTAGCCATGGCTCAGAAGCGAAATCGGGCGCTAGTTTTTCATGAGGGTTTTGTCTCCTTTTTTGAAAAACAAAACCACCATGCTTCTTTTCCATGCCTGTGGAGTTCTCCCAGTGAAAAGAACGGAATTAAAGAACTGTTGAAGCTGTTGAACTGCTGGAGCTCCTCCGGCTTTAAGAAGCTCTGTTGTGATTCCGTTTTCTCCTGGGGCTTTTCCATTTTTGAGCTGTTTAAGGGCCGTCACGTTCTCGTTTCGGCTAATTTCGGGCAGATCTTCAGTGAAGTGGCGGGTTAAGGTGGCTCTAGAATCCTCAGTATCGGGTATGGGCCTTGAAGCATGCGATGCGTAAAGCTTGCCTTAGAAGTCTTCAACTCGTCAAGTTCAAGTCTTCATCGTTAAAAAACCAACAACCCCCGCATGGTGGTAGGACACTATCTAGTGTCCGCCTGGCCAGCTACCACCCTCATGTTAGAAAATCTGTCATCAAACATCTAATGTGTTCCGGCAGCTATCCTTGAGAGCCAGTTCCCATTCTAGGCCAAGCGTGCTTACCATCTTCGACCGCATCATCACTTACCAACAGGTGAGATAGTGGTCAAACGCTAGCCTATAAAGTATAAAAAAAAAAAAGTCCGACAGAATCTCCGACTTGGATGCGACAACGTTCTCCGTTGACGTTGTCAGTTTTGTGAGGTGGCTTCTACCCAGAGGCTGGACGAACACTTTCTTCCCCCGATTCTGCTCAATTGAATTGATGATCAAATTGATTCTTTTATCAAGAGCGTGTTAGAGGATCGGAGGTCGCGTCGTACCAACTTCTTTATGGATTTGTTGCGCACCAGGTTAGTTGACAAAGCTGACAAAGGGTCTGTTCGTCTCTCTTCCATTAGCCGAAGTGTTTCTGCCGAAAGTTTGGACTTTTTGCTCGTATGCTTGCTCTCGCAAAACTTCTTCCCTTCATCCCTGAGGTTTTCCACCACTTCTTCGAGTTTCTGGTCTACGTCATCTATGGTTTCCATAGCAGCGAATCGATTTTCCAATTTTAACTGGAATGTTTCGGACCAAACAACGGTTTGGAGTAGCTTCGGACGGAGCGTAGACTTCATCAATCGGAATCTCTCGGCTTTAAAGTCGATATCCAGAGAGCCTCGTACAAGTCGGTGATCACTTCCAGTATTAAACCTAGTGATCACTGAGACGTCTCTGAATATGCGCCGTTTGTCCGTAATGATGTTCTCGTTTTTAGTCACAGTGTCGGGGCTTTGCCACGTCCACTTCCTTTGGGGCTGTTCCGTATTTCTTTGTCTACTTCATTATAAGGAGATTACGGTGACATATTAAATAAAATAAATAAATAAAATAAAAACACATTTATTGCCAAAAAAGGGTACAATAGATAAATACATTACAAAATAAAATACGCACAATAATATTTTGGCAACTGGAATAGACTCAGCACTTTTTCTGCGTAGACTGCATGGGTCTACGCAGGGCTGATTTTCAGTCTACCCCATTGCTCGAGCTGAGTTGGTCGTCGAGCGATTAGCTAGTAAGCGGGATTTACATACGTGGTTTATAGTTGTATGGTATATAATATAATTTCTATCACTAATTAACATGTTTTTTACACCAATTAACATAATGAGATTATTTACCATTGGCTGTGTATATATATATATGTGTGTGTGTGTGTGTGTGTGTGTGTCTCTCTCTCTCTCTGTGTGTGTGTGTATATTTGTGCATGGGTCGGTGTGTAATTTGATTTAATTTGTTAGGCTATTTGGTCTTGAAGGTAGCTTCAAATATGTTTTTATTGTGTTGAAACATAAATGTTTTGACTTTAAATTTAAATGAAATAAAACTGATTTTCTTACGCATCGGTGGAGGGAGATTGTTCCTAATTTTTGCCGCACTATATTTGAAACTACCTCTAAATCCGCTGGTTTTGTGACTAGGTAGGGAGAGATCAAGTAGGTACTGGCTGCGGGTATGTCGAGAAATCAGGTTTTTTTTCCATGTTAATTTTTCAAAGAGGTACTCTGGATTTCATAGATACCTTTCTTCGTCTCATCATCCCTCCTCCCTTTGTCAACTTCAGTTGTAAAACTAATGCCAGTCCCCCCTGGATGAAGGTATTTGTATTATAACAACTATTATAGTAGAGTCAATTTAATAGATCACATTTGACACTTCATCAAAATTCAACAACGTGACCTTGTAATGAAGGGCACACAAAATTATTAATTATTTCAAAGTTAGAACTGCATAATTACTTAACATTTTTCAGTTACAAATACATATTTATTGTAATAATTACAAAAGAAAGCGTTTTTACAATTTACTTTGACTAATAATTCATTTTAAACATAATAAACCATTTTTGTTTCTAAAAAACTAAACTTCAGTACAAGGTGAAGGTCAGTGAAAACTTTTTCTTTATAAACACTAGGGATGCTAGCCAAAAAATCAAACGACTGATCAGTCGATAGGTTGAATCGAATGCAATGATTACTACTTGTGAAGGATGTTTAACTATAAAAGTAACTACACTGTGATTGTAATTATTTGACTAAAAAAATACATAAATAATTGAATAGGAACTAAAATCAATAGTAATTTGGGTTAAAAAACTAACGATACACTACTAAACGATCCATACGTTAGGTACATTTTAGTATGTTTTTTTATTTTATTGGGCTATTTTCTATGGAGCTAAATTTTAATCCAAAAATACATATAAAATCGTTTGAATATGTACATTTTCCGATTTGTATAATTTGTATTAACGTGTCTTATCAATTTCATATTAACGCAAAACAAACAAGTAAATAACACTGAATAATGTAAATACTAATTGTATTTCTCGTTTAGAGCTGGCGGAAAATTGGTTATTTCGAATAACATCAAACTAACATCCTTCTTGTTTGTGTTGATGCGTATCGATTCATCAATTGAATCGATGTTTTTAAGCATGTCACCTTACTATGAAGCTAAGACTGACAGATGTCAAATGTGATCTATTAAGTTGACCCTTCTATAAGTAGTTATGATTTCTCAGAAAAAAATTAAAATTATTTACACAGAAGCTTGATAGGGCACAATAGTATGTATGCATGCAGGTCACAGCACAAAAAAACTATTACATCAGCCCAGCTGTTTGATTAACTTAGGTATATAAAGAACATAACATTTGCAGGTTGCCTGGGCGCCCGGTAAAGGTGTCAAAGGACGAGATTGGAAGGACTACTGGGAAGCAGAGCTCGGCGTGTCGTACCTGCCGTGGAACGAGCTGCACGCGAGGTGGACCATGGGAGCTCTGTCGTTAGACGCCTTGGAAGACGGCGGGGCGTGCGATGAGGAATCCCTGCCGCCCTGGTTACCTCCTAGAGTGAGTACTTTATATTTTATTTGACCAGGGCCGGTAGTCTCTACATGAATTGCGATGAATTTCGACCGATGATTGTCGTTACGAACAGAGATGAAAGTATACAACTGTCTAGCTGCATCTCCTTCTACTAGACGTTTGCGATGACAGGACGCATCGCTATCAATGTAGAGACTTCCACCCCTGATAATCTATACTAATATTATAAAGAGAGAACATTTGTATTTTTGTATGTTTGTAATGAGTAAGCTCAAAAACTACTGAACCGATTTAAACATTCTTTCACTAATACATAGAATGGACTTTCGGAATGAAAATAGGCTATATCCCGTTTAAACCAAAGGTACATTCGTGGAGACCAACGGCCTTACTAATAAAAATTGGTCTATACGTCTGTTAAACGGTTGCGCAGTTGCACAAAGAATAAGCGCTAAACACGCGTCAATCTATTGTTTGACTAATAAACGTTGAATAGGAGGTGGGTATCTACATAGACGTTTAACACTTTTTTTCTTTTTCATCTGGCAACTATTAGTCAATTCGTTTAGAAACTGTTTTTGTCTTAAATAGTTCCGTAAATTAATTTTTCATAAAGTTTACTAATTATCAATATTAGTCATGAAATTTTGTTTTGGAAATGCAATATTAATCAAACTCCGTTGTTTTTGGAACTTTTTATTGAAATTAGTTGACATAATAGAAAATATTTTACGAACGAAACACTCAAATTGACTGTTGTCCTCTGTCTACGCTGTTGACATTGTAGCCATGGAGACTAGCGTAGCGTAGCTACAATATAAACATGATTGTAGCCATCTTTGAATAAACTGTCAATTTGCAAAGAGAATGTAATCACTGCGTTTAGTTTCTTCCGCATAGCTTTTCGTAAACCCGTTATTTGTATTTAAAATGGAAAATCTAAATTGTTCAAAATAATGGATCTGCACGGTCTTCATAATGTTTTCGATTTTTTTATTTGCCTCTTCTATCTCCCAGTGGTCAAATATGTCGAAATAATTTATGTAATCCATTTCAATGAGAACAAATCTAACACATGCAAACGATCCTCAAATGACAGCATACTTTTTGAAGTTTGAAGTATCAAAACGTTTTTTTACAGAATACTAGACACAGATTCAATAGTAGTTACTGTCTCTAGACATGATTTCAATCAGCTGATAATAGAGAAATCCGCCATTTTAATCCTTAACACACTCGCTAAACTAGGGTCCCAGGCTGTTTAAGAAATGGACAGCCTCCTTTGATAATGGCACATCTGTATACCAACTTTATCCAAGGCTTACGTCAAAAATATTTTTATTGGTCAGCTTTTGTGGTATACAACGTGTGTACAGAGTGAAAAAAACTTTATTAGTAAGGCCGCTAATTTGCAACCTAAGTCGGCAAATAAACGGTCGAAAAAACACGTTTCTTACGAACGCTGCTTAATTGAAAATAGATAGAAGAATATTTTCTATGGAAGAGTTGTACAACTTCATAAGACCTACAAAAAAGTCCGCGACAGCATATGTCTATCTCTTAAGGTTGACTCACAGTAACCATTTTAATCTTAAAATTTTTGTTAAAAAATATTACATAACTTCCAAGGCTATTTTCAAGTATATAGTATTAATTCTTATCCAAATAATTACGTTAATTAGCTTGGCCACATATTAAAGATTAAAATTGTCCTTTACAGTATATAATTCAAATGAAAACTCTAGAAGATGTCACGAATTTCACAAACACCATCGCAAAATTAATAAAATATTTGCAGTGAAACCACAGATTAGGTCATAGTTACTACGTAAATATTATTATAAGCTTAGCTATGCTGTAGATCCCCACCGATCACAATCAATTTGAAGTCAATATAGTATAATAATATGATCTATTGTATAAAATAATATTCATCTATATATATAATAATATAATATAATATTTTAAACCACCCCGACTGATCTATGTATAATAGCTTTTTCCAATGACTCTAAACACGACATTTAAAATCTGAGCTGTAAGTTGGTGAGGATTTGAGTATTCTGTAGAGTCCAGGAGGCTTCCATGTTCTTACAATATCGTTGAAGAAGAAGATTTTCGAATTGATCAGACCTATGAAAGTTGATTTTATAGCGCAATTAACTAGAAAAAAGCTCATAATTTTATAACGATTGAACGAATTTTCATGAATCAAATCTAAGAAAACTCTCGATGAAGACATCTATCAAACAAAAAAAAACTATCAATAATAAAAACAAAATCGGTTCATCCGGTTAGGTGCCAAGATGCTACAGACAGACACACAGATACACACGTTAAACGTATATTACCCCTACATTTTGCGTCGGGGAACGCCGTAAGGTTACGGCGGCAGATGTACTCCTTGGTGGTAAGCTACTTTTTGGTAGATTTACGGCCTTACTAATAAAAAATTGCCTATACATCCGTTAAACGGTTGTACAGTTGCACAATGAATAAACGCTAAACACGCGTCAATCCATTGTTTGACTGATAAACGTTGAATAGGCGGTGGGTATCTACATAGACGTTTAACACTTTTTTCTTTTTCATCTGGCAACTATTATTCAATTCGTTTAGAAACTGTTTTTGTCTTAAATAGTTCCGTAAATTAATTTTTCATAAAGTTTACTAATTATCAATATTAGTCATGAAATTTTGTTTTGGGAATGCAATATTAATCAAACTACGTTGTTTTTGGAACTTTTTGTTGAAATTAGTTGATATAATGGAAAATATTTTCTTTTAGTAGGAGTGAAAGACTTAAAACAAGTTTTAGAACGAATCACTCAAATTGACTGTTGTCCTCTGTCTACGCTGTTGACATTGTAGCCATGGAGACCGCTAATATAAACATGATTGTAGCCATCTTTGAATAAATTGTCAATTTCCAAAGAGAATGTAATCACTGCGTTTAGTTTCTTCCACATAGCTTTTCGTAAACCTGTAATTTGTATTTAAAATGAAAAATCTGAATTGTTCAAAAAAATTGATCTGCACGGTTTTCATAATGTTTTCGATTTTTTGTTTGCCTCCCCTATCTCTCAATGGTCAAATATGTCGAAATAATTTATGTAATCCATTTCAATGAGAACAAATCTAACACATACAAACTATCCTCAAATAACAGCATACTTTTTGAAGTTTGAAGAATCAACACGTTTTTTCACAGAATACTAGACACAGATTCAATAATAGTTACTATGTCTAGACATGATTTCGATCAGCTGATAATAGAGAAATCCGCCATTTTAATCCTTTACACACTCGCTAAACTAGGGTCCCAGGCTGTTTAAGAAATGAATAGCCTCCTTTGATAATGGCACATCTGTATACCAACTTTATCCAAGGCTTACGTCAAAAATATTTTTATTGGTCAGCTTTTGTGGTATACAACGTGTATACAGAGTGAAAAAAACTTTATTAGTAAGGCCGTTAATGATTCCACTACCACTGTACAAAAACTCGTGATCCATGAATGCACATAAAACTTTCATTGGTAGGTATATAGCTAGGATTAGAACCAACGACCGTCGGGTCAGAATCAGGGTAACTATCCTTTACGCCAAAGGGCCGTCCAATATCAATACGTAAGTATTATAAAACAAAGTTCATCACTGCGTCTGTCTGTCTGTTCGCAATAATCTCAATAGCTACTGAACGGATTATCATGCGGTTTTCACCAATAGCCAGAGTGTTTATGAGGAAGGTTTAGGTGCATAATTCGTTAAGGTTTTGTGTAAATTGGATGAAATATGACGATGGTTGTTAAATATGTTCATATTTTATATTCGATGCAACAAACTGATGCAAATTTTGTAGGCATATATGTTCTACCCGTGCGAAGCCGGGGCGGGCTGCTAGTGCCTTATAAATCGATGAACGCCGGCTGCACAAAATGTGTCACGTTCCGCGTGCGAGCGTGAGCGTGGAACAAGCGATAGAGAGGCACGATCGTATGACGTTATCACGTAAAATTATCGTCTGTTAGCTGACTTTACAGACAACCAATTTTTTTTATTTCATATATTTTTTATTTAGCGTTTGACCACTATCTCACCTGTTGGTGAGTGATGATGCGGTCGAGGATGGTAGCACGCGCTAGGCCTATAACAGGAAATCGCTTGAAAAAGTGGCCAGGCGGACACTAGATAGTCGACACGAGGTAGTCCTTCCACAAGCGGGGTTTGGGGGTTTCTTATCGATGGTTTTCCTTCACCCGAAGGTCACTTTGAAAAGCGCACATAACTTTTTAACCGACTTCACAAACAAGGAGAAGGTTCTCAATTGGACTGTATTTTTTTATGTTTGTTTCCTAACAACATTTACAATCATCATCACCATCTGTTTTAGCTTTATCATTACATCCTAGTTCACAAATAAGCAGGCACACACACACACATTTACCAGCATCATCTTCACTGACCGATTCACAACCACCACCACCTTTACCATTGAAAGCGTTATGCCAGCAACCTAAAGCCGTGCTCCGCTTCGTCAAAGAGCTAGGATGGCTAGGGTAGACGCTGGCAGGGGGATATGCACAATAAACCCTGAGCAGGACGTCAGTGCAGGTCTTATCGCCCCCATTACCAATTAGAATTAGTTCGGGAGCCTTTGGATTCATATCGCTTTGTACAATGTCATTATGTCAATAAAGAAAAATTTTATTTTGTGTTTGTATACCTGTGAGCATAGACTACGTCTTGTACTGTTGATAGGTATCTAGGAAAGTTTTTGAGTGGAGACCGTGTTAAGACAAAGTTAGTGTAAAAACACGTAACCCGAGTATCGGTAACATCTCTGCGACTTACCTAACAAGTTAAAAACATAGACGTAATAAAAAGGATGGTGCACTGCAGATGTGTTGACAAATTCAATTTAATCCGTATGCTCTAACAATAAGGTTGTAATTGCTTTGTAGAACAAAACGGCCCAATTGAGAGACACCAGGGTGGGAGTGTGTCCTTGTCTAACAACCTGATAGTCCCATATATGTTCTATACTATATGTATGGTATATACATAAGTTGAAAAATTCAATTTAATCCGTATGCTTTAACTATAAGGTTATAATTGCTTTGTAGAACAAAACGGCCCAATTGAGAGACACCAGGGTGGGAGTGTGTCCTTGTCTAACAACCTGCTAGTTCTATATATGTTCTATACTATATGTATAGTATATATATAAGTCGTCCATACAAAAGAAAGGGACAAACTCCGTTCAAGGTCGGTCTCATGGGGGCCGGTGTACGCGATCGAGTTTAATATGTAGCAGGTCTGTGAGTTAAAGTAAAATGACATTTGTCCACAGATGATCCCAAAGACAATGCTAGACAACATGCCCAACATGTCCATGATGGGTGTCGGCATGCTGCCGCTGCCGCCCGGCGTGCCGCCGCCGCTGCGGCCGCAGGGACCTAACGGTGAGCGTAGCATCATCTATCATCATTTGAACCCACTCCAGACACAGGCTTAGCTTAATTGGAGGGGTTAACAGGAATACTAGTAATGTGCAACCCACATTGCTAGTAAGCTTTTTATTTAAAAATAAAAAATGGTGTAGTGGGAGAATAGTCGTCTTTGAAGGTACCGAGTTCAATCCGCGCCGTGACCCAATGGATTTTTCTATCGAAAAAATAGCCCAAAGGATAAGGTTTCGGACTGGCGATAGAAAAGTCGTGAGTTCGATTCCCACCCATTGCACTATTGACGTGAACCCACTCCAGACACAAGCATATTTAGCTTAGTTGGAAGGGGTTAACAAGACTACTAGTAATGTGCCAACCACATTACTAATAAGTTTAAAAAAGAAAAGATAGAAAGATGAATGTCTTAATATCAATGATATATATTTCCATTTGTGCGATAAACATGATTTCCATATCTTCTGATGGCATGAAATTCTATAAACAATATAAACATACATGATGTAACTTTATCTCTCTCCCCAGACATGCCGGGTGGTGCGATGAACTCCCCGCTCCCCGGCGGCAACATGCCGCTCCCGGCGGTGCCGCCCAATATGCCCAACCTGCCCATGCCCAACATGCCGAACATGCCCAACATGGCCATGCCAAGAATGCCGCCTCCTGGGTGGGTACATGATAAATATGCATTTTAATTAAAGCTTAGAACAATTCAAACAAATTCCCTCAATGTGTCTTAAATACAACGTGTCTCTACCCGGACCTACTAGAGACTGGGAACCTACTGGAGTAACATGAAAAATATGTGTTGATTAGGGTATTTATAACCGATGTACAGAATCACATACCAAACGGCATATTATTAACGGATAAATTACTGATTTACGATGTTATACTTCGGGACAGCCCGTATGTTGTATATAAAATGTCACAGCCAACTAGCTTAGTTAGCCGTTCAATCAACAGCCTAGCCTCTTTACTTCAACTAGCAGCCTGAATGATATTCAGGCGTAGCGATGGATACAATATTAAAAACAATTAAACATGTAAACTGGCTTAGTCTAACGCTAAGGCAACACACTAGAGAACAATGACCACCGCGTGACGTGCGCGCGCGCGCGTCACCAGAACCGACGCCATGGCGTTTAAATGAAGGTACAGAAGACCTTCAAACGGCTGTATATCATTCAGGCCGCTAGTTGAACGGCGCTGTTTAAAGAGGCAAAGTTGTTGTGCAAAGAGGCTAGGCTATTGATTGAACGGCTAACTAAACTAGTTGGCTGCGGCATATACATACGCTCGCCTGATGGTAAGCGATGACGTCTACCTATTACAGATACAGCGGCATGCAAAATTCTGGCAATCCAAAATTTTGTATGTCACTGCACTGCGTCTGTTACCTTGAAAGATGTGGGGTCTCAGAGGCCCTTTAATTTCACTGGACACCTTGCCATTTCAACCGAAAAACATTCCTATTTCACGGCTGAAAATTAATTGGCAAAGTGGCGGTACCGCCCCAGGCGGACTAGCAGAAGTCCTAACACTTCAACATTGGTATTATCACATATAGGTAATTAAAGAATAATGTCTCTTTAATCTTATCGACATTACAAACGACTGATACAGTATCTTACTATTAATTGTTGATTTGTTTAAATTAAATTTGTTTAAAAAAATGTTTCATCTCATCATATAACTTTAGAGCATTCCTGAGAAGTAACTTTACTCGGCACTCGGTCTTTGTCCAGAAACCAAGGACACATATATAACATTCCATATTGTTAACATTTCTGTATATTCAAAGATTAGCTGCTAGTCTTGTGCCAAATCGGACAGTTAAGGGTTATCACTCTAATGGTACAGTCCAAAAAATGTACTAGTACACCTTATTAGTACAGTAGTACACATAGTACCTATTAGCACTCTTAACAGACTCGCGACCCGCTGTCTCTCTTGCTCTTTCATTACCTGTGTGATGCCATTGCACTCTTGACTCGGACCATGTATCTATCTCGTTTACGCCTATGTTTACTGTATAGTGCTTTTTCATTAAAGTACAACGAATATTGGGCGAGGTGAGCACGGTAAAGTGTAGTGTCCGACTGTCCGAGTAACGTTTAGCGTATGGTACTAGATCTTTTAGGACAGTGTCGGGTATTGTTACTTTATAGTACATCGTACACGTACTACCCAAGTGTATTAGCTGCGCCCTGCAGTTTATTTCGCGTATAAGAGTATCTATATCTCCTATTTTACTTTAGTGGCTATCCCTGCTTAAATTTTCAGCCAAATCGGCCGAGCGAAGCAAGGTGATGAACGACCGCCTCGTCACTTAGCATTGAGAAATACTCGTCAGCTGTGTTTTTCTTCAGTAAAAAGTTACAAGTACATTCCG
This sequence comes from Cabera pusaria, assembly GCA_954871355.1. Classification (NCBI taxonomy): domain Eukaryota; kingdom Metazoa; phylum Arthropoda; class Insecta; order Lepidoptera; family Geometridae; genus Cabera; species Cabera pusaria. Next base: position 3,292,607 of record OX940896.1, read on the forward strand.
TAACTTTTGTATTACCAGCTGCTAACCTCGACTCCGTTCACACACCAAGAATTTATTAGCCTATAGAATAGAATAACTCTTTATTGAACACCATTCAGAAAACATTAAAAAACTTAAGTAAACATTCACAAATAAGTGTTACAAAAGGCGGTCTTATCGCTGAGAGCGATCTCTTCCAGACAACCTTTGGGTAATGACGATTTGTTTAATGAACATGGCGGGGTAAATATGGTGTTAAATACCTTAACTAAAATAAATAAGTAAATACATAAACACTACACTGCAGATACATATAATACATAAATAATATATTTATCAATAAACAATACATTTACTATATAAATAAATATAACAAGGAGAGAAAACAAAAAATCAGTAGGTAGCAATTTAATCTTACGAGAGATAGTGACACACGTTTGACACGTTCTTTGAATGTACGAGTAGTAATGGTCTGGCAACGTCTTACTTCAACTGGTAGCGCATTCCAGAGCCTTACAGCTTGTACTGCGAACGATTTATCGTAGAACGAGCTATGATGACTAGGCATCGACAATGTATGAGTCTCTAAAGACCGTAAAGAGAGAGAATTCGAAGTGTGTAGAAATTGGAAGAGGTCTATAAGGTAGGGAGGAGAAGTAGGATTAAAAAAAATATTAAAATATGTTCATCTTCACGCTATAAAAGATCTTCATGTTAAATTCCAGTAATTTCGGATCGTCCGTTTAAGCGTGATTAGGTAACACACATGCAGAGTGACGGATTTACAAACTTTTTTTTTATAATATTGGATGTTTGTTAACAGAATGACAGCAGGCATGCCTCCCGGAATGCCGCCCGGTATCCGGCCGCCCAGCATACCTAGCGGGTTACCTGGTAAGTTATGACACCCTAGAATTAAGACGGATTATCACATTTTGAATGTGCTAGTGGGGCGCAGGTGAAACCCATAATTACTGGGCCGGATTATTACCTGACAATTATGTCAGAGTTCGTAGACACAATCAGTGTTACTTATAAACGTGTCTCAAATTTTGAGCGATCGCTGAACTATTGATCAACTTGACAAAACACTAATATATAGATTTGTTCCAGTGCACACAAACTGAAACTCACGGAATTCTAAGTATTTTTGTAGAGTCATATATATATTCTTAGGCTGGGTTGCACCATCTTACTTTAACCGTAACTATAACTATTAACTGGTGTTTATATATGGATTTTGACAGATTTTTGACTTTTGTTATAGCTAAAGTAAGATGGTGCAACTCAGCCTTAGAGTTTATAAATTTAATGTAATTGTTAATTCTTTTGTTTTTTACATTGTCAAATTTTTTTATAAGTTAAAGTATTAATTTAGTTCTAAGAACTTGGATGGGTAAATTGGCAACTGTAATGCTCATCCAAAGTGTGATAAATAGATAATTAAATAAATAAATATTATACATTTATTAAAGTGAAACTTGTTTAGGCGCACTGAAATAAACACGCAACGGATGTGACGTAGCGTCACGGTCCGAGTGCAACGGAAGTGACGTACTCGTCATGTTATTTTATATATATAAACGCCATCTTAAAACTCATCATTAACACCTCAAACTTGTTACTGGAAATTATTAGCGCGGCGTTTGAAGTCGGTTCTTTTAGTATTTTAAGCGATCTTATAAGAGCCATGTGTTATTGTCAGGTGTACAAACCGACGCCGGCTTGCCGCCCACTGGTCCGTTGATCCGGTTCCCGCCTGGCATGCCGCCACAGTCCATGCCTCAACCAGGTCAGTTATATTGATTTTTAGGGTTCCGTACCTCAAAAGGAAAAGGAACCCTTATTGGATCACTATGTTTTGTCTGTCTGTCAGTCCGTCAAGTCCCTTTTCCTCAGGAACGTGTGGAGGTAGCATGTTGTAACTTGTGTCGAATACTTGAGTCTATGGTATCTTTCAACCGTGAAAACATCAAATGACCGTTTGTCTCGGATATTTTGCAATTTCACATGGGAACCAAAACCGATTCCGTTTACCTAGAATCATGTAATTTGGCAAGAAGCGAGGTTTAGAAGCACTTATAAAGGAAAACAAACTGAATATGTACAGCAGGGCCTCGATGATCCGAACACCGAAAATTTATACCCTGTTCGGATGCACGAAGCGTTCGGATTATAGTATGTTAAAATTTTGAAGGGGATTTTTCGAAATAAAACAAAAATATTTTACATTATAATGTGTTTATTGAAGTATGTACTTTAGATGTATGTTAGATGTCCGCGCGGGCGGACGAAAAAGCGATACGTATGTTATCTAAAACGCACTGCGTGGCACTGCGGGACAGAAACTGTGAGAAATGGCGGTTGCGCAGGGGTAAGGGGGGGGTCGTTCGGATTATAGAGGCGTTCGGACGAGCTGGGGTACGGATTATCAAGGCCGTGCTGTAGTTCAATAATAATAAACAAAAAAACACTATTACAGATGTAATATTTGCGGTTGGTTCCTGAACAGTGTCTAGCCCTTAATAACCTAGAGTTTCAATTTTGATACCAATCTTTTAAACCGAATGTTCACATTACTATTAGTTTTTTTAATAGGTTGGCTGTACGTATTTTACTGTTGTATAATATTCTTTCCAACGAAATTTAAAAATAAGAAAAAAAATGTGAAATTAAAAATAAAATGATTTTTTTTTTTTTTTTAATTATTTTTACTAGTTATTTTTTATTTATTGTTATATTGTATATGTATTGTTATTTTACAACTAGACCCTCAAGCAAACACAGTAATATTAAAAATAAATCACTTTCGTAAATCAGGCTATTAAGGGCTAGTCATCAGTCTAGCGATTGAACTGCAAAGTTAAGTTTGATTTGACAAGTTTGTCTGGAAGCCACGGTGCGTTTGGCAGGATTTTTAATGATTTTACAACAGGGCTAACAAGAATCTCTCTAACCCTCTAAACAAAGTACAATTGCTCTTAGCCTTTACGTCAAACGAAACTGTACAGTATATTGAAAGTGACGTTTGTCATGGAAATAAATCTAATTCTCATATTTTTTTTAAATTTGCATATGGCGTGAACGCAAAAAGTATTTTTTAAATGTTTGTTTTGTATTGTATAGGCTAGCGTTTGACCACTATCTCACCTGTTGGTAAGTGTTGATGCGGTTGAGAATGGTAGCACGCTAGGTCTAGAATGGGAACTGGCTCTCAAGTATAGCTGCCAGACACATTACACATTTGGCGGCCGATTTTCTAACTTGAAGGTGGTAGCTGGGCCATGCGAACACTACATACCTGTGTCCTACCACCATGCTGGGGTTAGGGGTTTCTTCGCGATGTTTTCCTTCACCGGAGGGCCACTGTGTAAAGCCCACATACATTTTTCGATGAAAAATCCATTGGTGCACGGCGGGATTGAACTCGATACCTCTGGCGTCAAAGCCGACCATTCCCACTACACCATTGGCAAGCGATGGTTTCAGTCTGTAACAAAAACTGTGTCATACAAAACACGGGAACGCCAGAATTTTGGGCATTATTGGACTGTATCCTTCACCAGCAGGGCTAGCATGGCCTTATCCCCGGGGGAAAGACAAAATTATTTCCCTATTTTTCGCCACTGACAGGAGATCAACACAACAATTTAAACGCTTGGTGAAGTTTAACCCCGAGTTTTGATTTTGTTTCGTATTAAAAAGTTAAAAAAAAGGATTGATTAAAAGTAAGCGGGCGTTTATAATTGTCGAAAAACTTAACTTATAATTTGCCTTCTCCACCAAACAAAACACGGATAGGTGGAAAGACAAAATAGTCCCCTTGCTATGCTAGCCCTGCTGCTTGACTCCAACCATCACCTGATTGATACAAGTAACTGTAGTCTCATACGGCTGTTATTTCTCTGGATACTGTTTCTTTTATCAACCGACTTACAAAAAGAAGGAGGTTCTCAATTCGTCTGTATGTTTTTATTTGTATGTATGTTACGCGATTACTCCGTCAATTGTGAACCGATTCCAAAGATTTTTTTTTATCGGTAGGGTACGTTTCCGAGGTGGTCCCATTGTAATTTAATCTGATTAGTATCTCCAGAGATATGACGATAAACGTCTCAAAATTGCTACTGAAATTGACTCGCGGGGCATGGAAGTCGGTTGTTTGAGTTTTTTTAACTATCTTAATTATGTCCGGATGGGTCCCCGTGAGTGTAGCATTTTTAACTGAGCTACTGTTTTTCTGGCAAATTCTTTAACTACTAACCAAAAAAAACCTAGCTAGTAATTTGCTATAGGAAATAGGTTAAATTTCTATTGTGATTATCTTAAAAACGAACACAGACAAAGTCGGCTAGCTAGAAGCTTGCTATGTAGCGGTTTTCCTTGTAGAATTGAGGCCGGAGATGTGTTGTGTTCATTTGTACATCTCTGCAGTTAAAGTGCAACAATTATATGCTGAGTTGGAAGAGTTAAGGCGGCCTGTAAAGTCTAACAACAATAGTAGACATTTTCATAACCAAGGAAATTAAAAGCACCCATAGCCCAATGGCTAAAGCATCGTCCTGGCGATCGAGAGGTCGTGAGTTCGATCCCCACCCATTGCAGGATTGAGGAGTTAACAAGACAAGTAATGTGCAACCCATATTGCTAGCAATGTATTATTTGTGTGTTGGTAACAGGCATGGTGGGCGGATTCCTGGGCGGGCTGCTGGGCGTGGGCGGGCTCATGGGCGGCGTGCCCATGCTACTGCCGCATCATCTACATCCGCCGCCGCAGGTTATTTAATTTTCACCACATTTCTTCAAAAATACATTTTCAGCACATTTGCTCAAAAATGTATTTTCGAAGCCTGTATACATTGTTCGAAAGTTAAAAATTACCACCAATGCATAGTTGGTTAAAATGCAATCAATTAATTTCGTCGTTTTTAGGGTTCCGTACCACAAAAGGTAAAAAAGGAACCCTTATAAGATCTCTTTCTTGTCCGTCTGTCTGTCCGTGTATCACCACTGATTTTCTCAGAACGGGTGGACCTAGCAAATTGGAATTTATACCAGATACTGCGGTCCCTAGTTATATATATATATATATATATATATATATAGTGCGGTTATAGTTCCTCCCTATTAGGTGTATAAAAATCAAGGTCCTCCTGAGTTAACACGATAAAAAGATATGGACAAATTTAGATTTACGCAAAAACTTGTATATAACAAAATTTACCTTAATTTTTAACTTTTTTTGTTTTTCGAAATTTTTCCTTGCTTTTGACCAAAATTGACAGTTCTTGGTCAACCGGAAGTACCCTATAGGATTTAGGTCGGAAACCTATGAGGTACTTCCCGTTGACCTAGAATCATGAAATTTGGCAAGAAGCAAGGTCTTACAGCACCAATAAAAGGAAAATTCAAAAAATAAAAAAATTGAAAATTAAAGGTTCCAATTAAGATAGGCCTCTGAGTTATATGAGCGCTCATACAATTTAGAGGTCTAGCTTAATTAGTACCATCCAACGTTGGTACGGAAGCCTCGGTGGGCGAGTCCAACTCGATTTGGCCGGTATTTATTTTTTATAATATAAGGTAACAGGCACGTCGCTCGCCTGATGGCAAGCGATGACGTCTACTTTTGCATGTCACTGCACTGCGCTTGTTACCTTGAGACATAAGGATGTTGAGTCTCACATACCCTTTAATTTCACTGGACAACTTGCCATTTCAACCGTAAAACTATCCTATTTCACGGCTGAAAATTAATTGGCTCATTGGTGGTGCCGTAGCTTAATAGGGAATATGCATGATTTTTTTTAATGTTTTTAATTCACTGATTACATCCATTTAACACAGTAAATAAATGAAATAATACTGAAAATGTTCAAATTAAGCTAAAAAATAATAGTTTTAACATTGAAAAATATGAAGTATCTAAAACGCTGCCAAATTTTCGCGCGCGTTTGCGACGTCACAGTGCACCGCACGGTCTTCACAGATTAAATCTTTTTATTAGAAATAGTAAGTATTCGTACAACAGTGCATAGTATTTCTATAAAAAATATTTATTCTGTGGAGACAGTGTGGTGCCCTGTGACGTCACTTTCTAATTGACAAGTGGTGATGTGTTTCGCAAATTAAAATTTCCCACGCGTTTTTTACATTTTTCATATAATATTTTAACAGATTTAAGAGTTTTTTTTTTTTTAAATGTTTAACAAACAACACCAGAACAATAATGATTCGAAAATAAATGATGTAAATGTACGCTACATGCATATTCCCTATTGGTCAGAGCACTTGGGCATGTTTCCCAGGAGGGTGTGGGTTTGAATCCCGTCGTTACGATGAAATGTTGTACTGTGTGTAACAATGATATACATTTGACAGAGATCAGCAGAAGCGAATCAGAGCGACGACGCTATGGAGCTCGATACAGAAGAACACGCAGAAGATAACAACACTCCGGACTCTGCCAACAAACATGCAGCCGCGCCGCTCTTGTCTGACCAGGTTACATATTTAATAAACTCTCTAGTGCGACAACAAAGATACAAAGTCAAAGTCAAAGCATTTATTCAGTATATAGGCAAATTAAAAATTAGCACTTACACACGTCAAATAACATTAAATAGATCATATTCAACAAAAAATATAGATATAACAGAAACATAACGCTTTGAATTTACAAAAAAAAAACAAAGGTATTGAGCCATTCAGCTTTCATCTAGACGTCGAACGTCACACTTAAAACACATGTTTAATTCCCCTTATTAATGTAGGGTTGCCAACCGTACCATTACGTGCACCCGCAACCCAGTGCATGTTTCAGTACTTCAGACAATTTTTATCCAAAAAATTGTGAAATAATGAAACATAATAGATAAATAAAACGCAGACTAATTGCAGTACAAATCATGTTCCGAATGGAACTGATTGATTGATACAGTAACCCTTAGTACTTGTTTTCATCGTAAACACTTTTGACTTTCGACTTATTCTAGCTCCCTGATTAGTCTATATTTAGTGAAGTGTAGTAACCACTAGCGGCGCTGTACTGTTTTTCATACAAAATTAGTTCGATATACGATATCGAGTTTGGTATGACAACTCTTACTAAGGGTTCTCACTACTGACACATATAATATTAAGTAGCAATAGTCCGACACCTTATCCTTTGGGATCGAGAGGTCGTGAGTTCGATCCCCACCCATTGCGCTATTGACTGACGCAAACCCACTTCAGACACAAGCATTTTTACCTTATTTTAATTTTAAAATTATCGTGAATTTGTAACATTATTATTGTTATATACCGGCTGTAATTCACGTACCTTTAGTCGAATTTTCTCGACCTAGGTTTGGAGTCACGCGGTCGTTCAAAGTTTGGATAGTCATTTTATTCGACATTTCACACAAGTACTTCTGTAAATAAATAAGTAAATACGAGTTTCAGACTTTTTCAAAATGCCATCCTAAGAGGATAAACTGGGGTAACAAAGTCTAAAAATCAATACTGTTTCGGATTGCGCTGTGATTTAGAATGCAGATAGTTATTATGACGTAGGTATCCGCTCAGAAAGGATTTTCTAAAAATTCCTCTCGTATACGGGAACGGGGATTTAAAGTTTCTATGGCAAAACAAGATGAGATAAAGTACGTGTTGTAGGATTTTCCGAAATGGGGTAGCTAACAAAGTATGAAAATTTGGATTTTTCGGGTTTTATAAATATGAATCCCGAATTGCCTTAGTCACGCGATAATATGAAAACGGGTGAACCGATTTGGCTAATTCTTATTTGATGTCTTTAACGATAGAATCGTTTTTATAAAAGAAAAGTTTTAAGAAAATAAAAGAAGTTTTCAACGCGGGCGAAGCCGCGGGTCACTTCTAGTAATATTATAAAGAGAAAAAATTTTATTTTCTGTTTGTTACGATTTAACGCAAAAACTACTGGACCGATTTTAAAAATTCTTTCACCAATAGAAAGCTACATTTTCAGCGAGTAACATCAACACCAATATTATAAATGCGAAAGTCAGTTTGTTTATTTGTTTGTTTGTTTGTTTGTTTGTTTGGGACTTCTTCACGGTCAATCGGCTTGACCGATTTGGCTGAAATTTTGTACAAAGATAGTACATAGGGCAGAATAGGATATAGGATACTTCTTATTTGGCTATCGAGTCAGGGGGTCCAGATATTTTTAATTGAATTTTGTAAATATAAGACTTCTTCTCGAATAAACGGCTTGACCGATTTGCCTGAAATGTTGTGTGAATACATGCCATAGGGCAGAATAGAATATAAGATACTTTTTTTCTGGCTGTCGAGTCACGGGGTCCAGATATTTTTAATTGAATTTTGTAAATATAAGACTTCTTCTCGAATAAACGGCTTGACCGATTTGCCTGAAATTTTGTGTGAATACATGTAATAGGGCAGAATAGAATATAGGATACTTTTTTTCTGGCTGTCGAGTCAGGGGGTCCGGATATTTTTAATTGAATTTTGTAAATATAAGACCTCTTCTCGAATAAACGGCTTGACCGATTTGCTTGACATATTGTATAAAGACAGTTCATAGGGCAGAATAGGATATGGGATACTTTTTTTCTGGCTATCGAGTCAGGGGGTCCAAATATTTTTAATTGAATTTTGTAAATATAAGACCACTTCTCGAATAAACGGCTTGACCGATTTGCCTTACATGTTGTATAAAGACAGTTCATAGGGCAGAATAGGATACAGAAAACTTTTTTTCTGGCTATCAAGTCAGAGGGTCCATATATTTTTAATTCAATTTTGTAAATATAAGACTTCTTCTCGAATAAACGGCTTGACCGATTTGCCTGAAATTTTGTGTGCATACATGTCATAGGGCAGAAAAAGATATAGGATACTTTTTTTCTGGCTGTCGAGTCAGGGGGTCCAGATATTTTTAATTGAATTTTGTAAATATAAGACGTCTTCTCGAATAAACGGCTTGACCGATTTGCCTGACATGTTGTATAAAGACAGTTCATAGGGCAGAATAGGATATAGAAAACTTTTTTCTGGCTATCGAGTCAGGGGGTCCAAATATGTTTAATTGAATTTTGTAAATATAAGACTTCTTCTCGAATAAACGGCTTGACCAATTTGCCTTGCATGTTGTATAAAGACAGTTCATTGGGCAGAATAGGATATAGGATACTTTTTTTTGGCTATCGAGTCTGGGTGTCCAGATTTTTTTTATTGAATTTAGGGTTATGTGTGGCCACTTATCAGCTAAACGGCTTGACCGATATGGCTGACATTTTCTACATATATAGCTCATATGGCATAGAAGCACATAGGATACTTTTTTCTGGCAGTCGAGTCTAGGTGTCCAGATTTTTTTTATTGAACTTTGTAAATGTGTGGCCTCCTCTCAGTCAAACGGGTCAACCATTTCAGCTGAAATTTTGTGCACAGACGGTCAATAAGACATAGGCTACTATATTTTTGGCTGGCAATTTCAGGTGTCCATAATTTTATTATAGAATAATGTGTTGCCTCTTAGCGGCAATCGTTTTGACCGATTCAGCTCAAATTTTGTACAAATACAGTTAATAGGGCATAGAACGACAAAGGATATTTTTTTAACAGTTGAGTTCGGGTAACTTATTTTTTCTATTGCATTTTTTAAACGTGTGACCTCTTCTCGGTTAAACGAGTTGACCGATCGAGCTTAAATTGTACAGAGACAGTCAATAAGACATAGACCAAGAGTAGAGTTCGAGATCCGAGCACATTGGTTACTTTTTTTACAATCGAGTCCGGTAGTCAGTTTTTTATTGTTGAATTTTGTATATGTCTGGCCTCTTTTCGGCCAAAAGGCTTGACCGATTCACATGACATTTTGTACAAAGACATTTAATAGGGCATAAAAGGGCAAAGAATACTTTTTTTTTCGGCAGTTAAGTGAGGGTGCATATATTTTTTGTTAACTTTACATAGAGTTAACATAATCATAAGAGTTTGACCTTAGGTTCGTCTATAATGACTTATTTAGTGTCTTAATTTGGCCATAAAACTGTCAGGATCATTAGAAGTCATCAAAATTTACGCGCTGGCTTTGCTTGCCCAACGTGTTTATCTGCTTTGTGGGAAGTATTTCAAAAACTTTCGTGTTTTAACAGCCTTAGGATAATTGGTGTTGACTTAGTAGGTCATAAAACCTGTCAGGGTCATTAAAACACGTAACATTTTTTCGCGCTCGCTTCGCTCGCGTAGTTATAGCACTCCCTGCGCTCGCGAAAGCATTTGTTTAATCTACTTTGTAGGAAATATTTCGTCTTAAAAAACTTAAACTTTTGAATTTAAATAGCCACATGCATTAAAACGAGTCATAAATTGAAACAGAACAACCTTCAATAATCATAATGATTAGTAACCTTAAATTAAGTGGATATAAAATTTAACCCTAATGTCATAAGTGTTGAATAAGTAGGTCATAAAAACTGTCAGGGTCATAAAAAGTCGTAAAAAATTTCCGCGCTCGCTTCGCTCGCGCACTGATAGCGCTCGCTACGCTCGCACAAGCATTTATTTTATCAACTTTGACGGTAATATTTCAGCAACTTTTGTATATTAATACCCACATACATCAAAACGAGTCATAAATTAAAACTGTACAATCTTCAATAATCATAATGTTTATTAACTTTAAAATAAGTGATTATCGACTTTAACCTGAGTGTCATCAGTGTTGACTTAATAGGTCATAAAAACTGTCAGGGTCATAAAAAGTCGTAAAAAATTTTCGCGCTCGCTTCGCTCGCGCAGCGATAACGCTCGCGACGCTCGCGCAAGCATTTATTTTCTCTTTTTTTTAGGAAATATTTCGTCATCTTTTGAATTTTAATAGCCACATTCATCAAAACGAATCACACATTGAAACAGAACAACCTTCAATAATCATAATCATTATTAACCTTAAATTAAGTGGATATCAAATTGAACCCTAACGTCATCGGTGTTGACTTAGTAGGTCATAAAAACTGTCAGGGTCATAAAAAGTCGTAAAAAATTTTCGCGCTCGCTTCGCTCGCGCTGTGATAGCGCTCGCTACGCTCGCGCAAGCATTTATTTTATCAACTTCGTAGGTAATATTACAGCAACTTTCGCATATTAATAACCACATGCATCAAAACGAGTCATAAATTAAATCAGTACAACCTTCTATAATCATAATGATTATTAAGTGTATCAGTGTTGACTTAGTAGGTTATAAAAACTGTCAGGGTCATAAACAGTCGTAAAAATTTTTCGGGCTCGCTTCGCTCGCGCAATTATTTATTTTATCTACTTTGAAGGTAATATTTCAGCAATTTTGTATTTTAATAGACACATGCATCAAAACGAGTCATAAATTGAAACAGTACAAACTTCAATAACCATAATTATTATTAACCTTAAAATTAGTGATTATCGACTTTAACCTGAGTGTCATTAGTGTTGACTTAGTAGGTCATAAAAACTGTCAGGGTCATAAAAAGTCGTAAACACTTTTAGCGCTCGCTTCGCTCGCGAAGCTCGCACAATTATTTATTTTAACTACTTTGAAGGTAATATTTCAGCAACTTTTGTATTTTAATAGCCACATGCATCAAAACGAGTCATAAATTAAAACAGTACAACCTTCAATAATCATAATGATTATTAACCTTAAAATAAGTGAATATCACGTTTTACCTGAGTGTCATCAGTGTTGACTTAGTAGGTCATAAAAACTGTCAGGGTCATAAAAAGTCGTAAAAATTTTTCGCAGTAATAACGCTATATAGCGTATAATAGCGTGTTTCAACAGCCTCATACATTAGACTGACTCAAATACTTAAACAGCAAAACTTGGTAAACCTTGGTTAGGTTTACCAAGTAATTATTAATGACTTTAACAATAGACGATATCGAGTTCGACCTAAGAGTCATCTATAGTGAGTTGATTATTAGGTCGTAAATTTGTCAGGGTCATAAAAAGTCATAAAAAATGTTCGCTCGCGCAATGATAGCTCTCGCTGCGCTCGCGCAGCTATTCACCTTATTTTCTTTGTAAGAAATGTTTCAGGAACTGTTGTGTTGAGTCAAACATTTAAACAGCACAACTTCGTATACCTAACTAAAATGATTAATGACTTTAACAATAGAGTATATTGAGTTCGACTTTAGGGTCATCTATGGTGACTTGGCCTAAGAGATCATCGATCTTGACCTCAAAGGTCATAAAGACTCAAATAACGCGGGCGAAGCCGCGGGTAACAGCTAGTAAGCTATATTTTATCCCCGTATTCTCACGGGAACGAGAACTACGCGGGTGAAACCGCGGGGCGCTGCTAGTACTTCATATAACAACATTTTGTTCGTCACCAGATCCAAGCCCTTCTGTCGAAGCCACCGCCAGCGTTCAACGCATCAGAACCACCACCGGGGTTCAACGCTGCGGAACCACCGCCCTTCCCACAACCACCCTCCGAAGAGAAACAGGACGATGAGAGGAAGGACAGAGACAGAGACAGGCGGGACAGGGACAGAGATAACAGGAGAGATCGGGGGAATGATCGGGATAGGAGGGACCGAGATAGAGGGAATGAACGGGAGCGGAGGGAACGGGATAGAGGCAACGAGCGAGGCAGGGGTGACAGAGATAGGTGAGTTGTTTAATTTATATTTTTAATTCCTTATAGAAACATTGCCAGTCGAGTTGTTGCCAAGTAGCTTTGACTTTTTTTTTCTTATATCTTATAGGCTGGCGTTTGTCCACTATCTCACCTGTTAATAATTGTTGATGCGGTCGAAGATGGTAAGCACGCTAGGCCTAGAATGGGAACTGGCTCTCAAGGATAGCTGCCGGAACATATTAGATGTTTGACGACAGATTTTCTATCTTGAGGGCGGTAGCTGGCCAGGCGGACACTAGATAGTGTCCTACCACCATGTGGGGGTTGTTGGTTTCTTAACGATGTTTTCCTTCACCGGAGGGCCACTGCGAGAAGTGCATATACATTTTTCGATAGAAAAATCCATTGGTGCAAGGTGGGGTTAGAACTCGGTATCACGGCATCAAAGCCGACCGTTCTCCCGATTACGCCACCGGACCCTCATTGACTTGGGTATCTTTGCACCAAGAGTGAACAGGTATGTTCTACTATCTAAGCAAGCACGCTACACCATCGATCACATCGTCACTTTCCATCGGGAGAAATGGTGCTCAAATGCTTGCCTAAATGCTATAAAAGAAAGGTCCCTACTTAAATTGCTAAACAGATCAGTTTTTCGATTACTTGGTCGAGATTTCTCGTTGGTGGTGGGGTAATTTACTTTGTAGTAGGAAGTAAGGTGGAACATCAATATAATGCTTCTATCACATGTAGATGAGTACCTATGAATGCACATAGAAAAGTCTATTGATGCTAGGAAATGGATGGCAAGGAATTGAACTGGTGACCTCCTGGCTAGAAGGCAATCTATCCTTATAATAATGTTTATTTTTTACCAAAGGCACACTTAAACCTAAAAATACATATTATGTTCTTCCTTATGGCAACATACTAGAATATTATATTAATTTAGGAACTAAATTTGTTACCGATAATATACCCACACTAGGCTCGCGGCCTTTTCGTGGGTGTTATCTGAATGAGGTTCATGCTGCTAGTAAAGGCTGGCAAACATTTTTACAAACTAGTTAGACATAAATAATGCATTAAATGTACTTATATTTTAAAACTATAACTAAAAACTAAATAACGCCTTTACGCTTACGATCCGTCAACATCCTTTAATAACAGTGATTCTAAGCATTTCTAGTCCGGGAGGCAATACGAAATGTGCGGCTAGTCGGGGAGGGGAGGGGGGAACAAAGATGTTTGATATCATTTACGTATAAACCGAAGACGAAACCGAAGTAGAATTCATTGCTGATAAACTGCAAAAAAAAAACATAATACGAAAATAATAACATACGTAAAAAACAATCATAAAATCTTCTATTTATTTTAATATCATTTTAAAAATGTCATTTTCAATTCCCGCCATAACATCCGGATGTTTAATTTATTTTTTACCATTGCCACTCAAAAAAGAGCACTTTATTCATCGATAGCAGTGAATAAAACGCTCATCTTTTACTCACTCGGTGAATAATAACATTTTGAATTTGGAACAAGTACGAAGTACGAATTATGTACAAAAAATAAATAAAACTTGCTGAAAGTGCCTACTAGCTGGCTAAATGGAGGTATACCATAGAAGCAATATAATACATTAAAAATAAAAATCCCGCCAATTTTGGTTAATTTGGTTTTTGTTTTCATTTTGTTCCACACAATTAGTGTATTCAGCCAGAATAAAGTATAAACATTATTCAAGTTTTTGGAAATTCAAGTCATAATGTTGGGTCAAAGTCGCATTTCTGATCAAGTTGAACTCACAGTCTAGTCCTTGGACTAAGACTTGTAAGAGTAAGACTTGTCTTACCCCTAGTAAATATGTGAACTTTACGGAAGATTTTCAGTGCAATTTTGGCGAGAACACAAATAACATGTTTTTCAAGATTGTGCTGTACCTACACACACATGCACCGGCACTAAATGGTTAATATTCCAGATTTATTACACATTAATAATAACATATGATAAATATGAATAGGTACTATAAGTAGGTACTTCTATTTATTTTCTCGCAGTCATTGGTAAAAAGAAGATTACACGACTCGTGAATAAAAAATTTAAACTTGGTCCTTGTATCCCTCGCTCCGTTCAGGATTCTAATCTAGAATCCTTCGCTGCTCTCGGGATCCAACTTAGTCCCTCGAATTAAATTGCCTTTTTATTCACTTGTTGTATAATTACTATTTTACCATTGCCACTTAAAAAAGAGCACTTTATTCATCGAACGCTCTTTTACTCACTCGGTGAATAAAAACATTTTGAATTTTTTGAATTTGGAACAAGCACGAAATACAAATGATTTACCAAAAATAAATAAAACATGCTGAAAGTGCCTACTAGCTGGCTAAATTGAGGTATACCATGCTATATATTTAAATAAAAATAAAAATCCCGCCAATTTTGGTTAATTTTTTTTTGTTTTCATTTTGCTCCACAAGATTCATTCAGTGTATTCAGCCAGATTAAAGATTACGTATTATTCAAGTTTTTGTAAATTCAAGTTATAAAGGTGAGTCAAAGTCACATTTCTGATCAAGTTGAAGTCACAGCCTAATCCAAGTCAACCCCATAGTAAAGATGTGAACATTACTGAAGATTTTCAATGCAATTTTAAAAGAACGCAAATAGCATGTTTTTCAAGATTGTGCTGTTTTCCTACACACACATTCACTGGCACTAAATTGTTGATAAGCCATATTTATTACATACTAGCTGTGCCCCGCGGCTTCGCCTGCGTTAAAAACAACTTTCATTTATTAATCTTTTCATAAGAACCATCTCCCGACGATAAAAAACACGACAAAAAAGAATTAGCGAAATCGGTCCATCCGTTCACGCGTGATGCCGTGACCAAGGGAAATTGGGATTAATTTTTATATATAAGATTAAAATTAACATATGATACATATGGATCTCTGCCTTTTCGCCGAAAATTGTTTGGCAGATTATCACTTGCCAACTAACGATACGCAGAATTTTATTTCGCCGAATAATCATTTGCCAACCTATCACATAATTATGTTTTATTTCTCTACCTAACAGTTGCCAACTGGTCTGCCTTTTATAATGACACTTTTCAAAAGGCCAACTTTCAAGTAGCAAACGTTTCAGTTAGAGTAATATTAATTTAGTCTCTCAAGTCCTTTGTTTCCACCGGTGTTCGGGCAATGTCCCAACGCGGCGATTTTCCCGGTAATCGCTGAGCATGGTAACCGATGTTGACCAAAAAACGGAACCCTTATAGATTCGCCATGTCTGTCTGTCTGTCTGTCTGTCCGTCCGTCCGTATGTCACAGCCATTTTATTCCGAAACTATTAAGACTACAGAATTGAAACTTGGTAGGTAGATACATTCTGTAAACCGCTTTCCTATTTTTATACAAAAATAAAAAATATAAAAGTTTAAGGGGAGGCATCCCATACATGGAACTGGAACAAAAAAAAAATGTCTTCAAACTTTTACGTGTTGAGAAGAGAAGATGACGGTTGGCGGCCATCTTTGTTCCCCCCATCTCCCCGACTAGCCGCACATTTATTATTGCCTCCCGGACTAGAAATGCTTAGAATTACTCAAGGAACATGATGAAGCTTATAGCTCCATAATTTATGTTTGAGTAAACTTCATAACTGGCTCCACTATTATAATAATCAACATGATTGTACCCAGGGAGGGTCGAGACGACCGCCGGGACAGAGACCGCGGCGGACGGCGGGACCGGGACCGCGGGGACCGAGACCGGGACCGGGACAGGTTCGGGGCTAACCGGGACGCTAACAGGTAAACAATTATGATATCAGAATATTATTTACAACTATAATTATGACTATAAGAAACTTTTCATATGTCAAAAGTAGGCCTCTCCCAATATTCGCCACTGAACCCGATCTTCGGCTCTTTGTTTCCTGTCACTGCCTACCGCTTTCCGACTGTCGTCGCTCTGGTGACAGGGCGTCTTACGCTACGTTTACCGATTACCTATGCTGATATTAAATAACATTTGTACATGTTATATAAAATCCCAAATTTCACCCTACTTTCCGGAAAACATGCCCGGCGGCAAATCTGTAATGATTTCATCCATCTGAGTAATTTACTTCTAAACCATGGATTCCCAACCAGTGGGGCGCGCCGCACTTGGGGGGCGTAGCATGATCCAAGGGGTAGGAATTTGTTAAAATTCTCGTGCACTGCGGACTGCGACTAGAACAGCGACAAGTCACGACGCGTTCTCCGCCCCCACGCCACCCTTGCCGGACCAAACCGGAAGAATATTTTGTGACAAAAAGCCGAGAACTAAAACGAATTCAGACCAATACAGCGGCATCGCTCATTTTTTTTACCTATGTTTTTTTATCGTAGTTGGGACAAAGGGGGCGTAGTATTTTAGCATAAATTTGAGTTAGGCGCATAGGGTAAAAGGTTGGGAAACCTCTGTTCTAAACAGTTATAGATAGCGCCATCTATGTATAATTGGTTATTACAATGCAATTCATTAGTTTCGTCGTGTCGGTCGTATTGTAGTTGAATTGGTACAGCGCCGGGCATGTTTCCCAGTGGGTGCGGGTTAGAATCCCGTCGGTACGGTGAAATTCGGATTGTATATAAAAATTAACAAAGATATATAGTGCAGAGAACACTTTAAGATACATAATATTTAAATAACATTTGCCTATCAATGATTATACAACGCCTTAATATAAATGTAATGGTAAAATATGACAACCATTTTAATATTTGCACGTCTGCATGCAAGCTGAGTATAAATACTAACCTCAGACCAAATAAGAAGTCTAGACCCCCACCACCGAACAACGCCCTGAGGCCGGTTTTGTAAATATGTGTGCACTTAGTGAGTGTTGCCGAGCAGTAAAAACTATGTGATTATGTGATGAAAATATGATTCCATCCTGCTTTTTATTTCTCGGAGATTCGTTTTTACACCCTTTCACAACACAATTCGGCATTTATTTCTTACAAATTGCGAATGATTATAGCGTGACACTCCGCGCGCCCGACAAGGTAAGACGTAGTTTCGTTATACGAGTGTGCGTGTAACTGTACATATGTCCACGGCGCAGCGTAGTTTTAACCGGCCTCAGTGCTTTGTTCGGCGTGCCTCAGTCTTGACTCGATTTCCTATTTGGTCTGAGATTCTACCTAAAATTATAAGACCTTTAAACATAAATGTATTCTGGCAAATAAATATATATTTATTACTTTTCACCCAGATCAAGCAGAGAGAAATCGCCCCGACAAGCGAACAACACTGATAATCCAGAGAAATCGTTACAAGAGCGACTCTGGGAGATGGCTAACGGTAACCCGCCGCCGGGACAGACTGACCCTGCCCGGGAAGAGGACAGACCGGACCGGGAGCACGACAGACAGGGGGAGGACACCACGGAGATGGGTAATGGTGAGTAGATGGCCACACTTTTTTTTAAGTGAAAACTTCTTTAGAAGCGTTTTTGAAACAGATTTTTCGCGTCCCATGAGCTAAATGTATTGTATATGTGTACTGTGTACTGTATCTGTATGCTGTGTATGTAATGTGTGGTGCGGTTAGGTAATGGTTTTATTAAAGCAAAATGCCGAATCGTTGCTCTGTAATATAGATTGTTTATATTTTACAAAGTTAAACTACAAAAATAACTCAACGTAACAAACTTACTAGCTACAGATTAAATATTAAAGCTATTGCTTCACGTATTCCTTATTTGTTTACATAAATGTGTTTAGTTTCAGGAATTAATTGAAGTAACATTTTACTAAATCATTGTGCCACAGAGTAAATCCAGAATGTCTCGTCCCACAGACGGGATTATACAGTACTTAAATACAGAATACCAAAATGCATAGTTTAAGAGCGGGAAATTAAATGAAGTATTAAAGATCTTCATTTACATGTATATATGTGTACTTTTTGAGTGAACAAATAGCGTGAAACTCGCGTCATCTTCACCGCACGCTTTTCATGAGCTATATGTGTACTGTGTATATATGTGTACTTTTTGAGTGAACAAATAGCGTGAAACTCGCGTCATCTTCACCGCACGCTTTTCATGAGCTATATGTGTACTGTGTATATATGTGTACTTTTTGAGTGAACAAATAGCGTGAAACTCGCGTCATCGTCACCGCACGCTTTTCATGAGCTATATGTGTACTGTGTATATATGTGTACTTTTTGAGTGAACAAAAAGCGTGAATCTCGCGTCGTCGTCACCGCACGCTTTTCATGAGCTATATGTGTACTGTGTATATATGTGTACTTTTTGAGTGAACAAATAGCGTGAAACTCGCGTCATCGTCACCGGACGCTTTTCATGAGCTATATGTGTACTGTGTATATATGTGTAGTTTTTGAGTGAACAAATAGCGTGAAACTCGCGTCATCGTCACCGCACGCTTTTCATGAGCTATATGTGTACTGTGTATATATGTGTACTTTTTGAGTGAACAAATAGCGTGAAACTCGCGTCATCGTCACCGCACGCTTTTCATGAGCTATATGTGTACTGTGTATATATGTGTACTTTTTGAGTGAACAAATAGCGTGAAACTCGCGTCATCGTCACCGCACGCTTTTCATGAGCTATATGTGTACTGTGTATATATGTGTACTTTTTGAGTGAACAAATAGCGTGAAACTCGCGTCATCGTCACCGCACGCTTTTCATGAGCTATATGTGTACTGTGTATATATGTGTACTTTTTGAGTGAACAAAAAGCGTGAAACTCGCGTCATCGTCACCGCACGCTTTTCATGAGCTATATGTGTACTGTGTATATATGTGTACTTTTTGAGTGAACAAAAAGCGTGAAACTCGCGTCATCGTCACCGCACGCTTTTCATGAGCTATATGTGGACTGTGTATATATGTGTACTTTTTGAGTGAACAAAAAGCGTGAAACTCATGTCATCGTCACCGCACGCTTTCCATGAGCTATATGTGTATTCTGTGTATCTCAACGATACAATTCACAAGTTATTTAGTTTGTCACTTCTATCGGCAGTCCCCAAAGACTGCCCGCATGTTTTTTGGTATCTGATAGGCCAGCGTTAGACCACTATCTCGCCACTATCTGACTCACATGGACTGTGTGCTGCAGGAAAACCGTAGCGTATAGATATATAGCGTGAAGAAGTAACAAATAATACTTACACATCTTTCGCCTTTATAATATTAGCAAAATACTTACTTACTACCATTTCCATAGCTCGCGGAGCGACTTTGAGTTGTTGGATCAGTCGTATCGTCATTGTTCAGCATAGACGTAATATAAAAAGATGGTGCACTGCAGATAGTTTGACAAATTCAATTTAATCCGTATACTTTAAAAATAAGGTTGTAATTGCTTTGTAGAACAAAACGGCCCAATTGAGAGACACCAGGGTGGGAGTCCTTGTCTAACAACCTGCTAGCGCTATATATGTTCTATACTATATGTATGGTATATATATATATATAAGTTGTCCATACAAAAGAAAGGGACAAACTCCGTTCAAGGTCGGTCTCATGGGGGCTGCGGTGTACGCGATCAAGTTTAATATGTCTGGTATATATATGGTAATAGATCTGTGGTGTTCAGGTCTTGGCTCCGTCATAACAAGTAGGTAGCATTTAACTGAAGTACCTACTAGACTTTTTTACCTTGTTACTTAAAAAAAATGTACGGCTTAAATTTAGTTAACGGAATTGTTTGTTTCCACCCAGGTCCTGAGGCTGAGAGTAACCCAGCTGGTGAAGGCTGGGCCCCCGCACCCAGACAGCCGCTGCTCGGAGCACCATTCCGCGCCGGTGAGTCGCACATCTCTGGTCTTCAACCATTCTATCTACACCAATCTAGCTAAAAAAAAATTTTTTAGGCGTTAATATCGTTTAAAAAACTAAAAGAACCGACTTCAAATGCCGCGCTATTAATTTTCAGTACCATGTTTGAGATGTTTATCTCTATATCTCTGGAGATACTTATCAGAGTTCGATGAAATTACCATGGCACCACACTTGGGATATCTCCTTTCCAACAAAACAAACAAAATCAAAATCGGTTCATAAACGACGAAGAAATCCGCGAACGATCCGCGGTCGAATTGAGAAACCTCATTTTTTGAAGTTAAAAATGGGTAGGAACATAGACGGAAACGGAAACACAGACTCGGGCAAGGGGTTCCATTTCTTGGCAGTACGTGTGATTAAAGAGAGGCAAATCGCTTTGTACGGGTAAATGGTATATCTACCATAAAGCGGTGGCGCCTCTTAGTATTCCTGGTTGTCCGATTATAGATGGAGATTTTCGAATAGTTTTAGCTTCGTATAACGAGGTCTCGAAGTGCAGTTGCAATTTCAATGTACTGTATAGATGCAAATTAATAGTTCGCATTTTGTAAATTTTGTTGAAATTCAAATAATCTCGTGCTCGTGAATTGAAACAACTACACATGCATGTATTTTTTTTTCACCCTCTATCCCGGCCTGCCATTTTGTCATCTATCTTTTTTGTTTTACTTTTATTTCTTCGTACATATGTTTTTATAAACCCTATATTCTTTGTAAAACCCACCTCAAACTCAGTTCTCTTTTGGTTTAAATGTTTTATTTATATATTCGACGTCCCTATTGTTTCTTTATTAATTGAAATAGTAGAACTAAAAGGCTATTTTAATTTACAGAGTTGAGGTTAAGAATGAGAGGTCCGCCTCGACAGCCCATGGCAGGTACGGTGTAAGCGCCCTGGTCATGTAGTACTGGAAGCGTGACATGTGTCTGATTACTGTGTTTGTTATTACAGGTGGTCCATGGATGGATGGTCCGCCCGGCCCGCCCGGGATGCCGTTCGGGCCGCGTTTCAACGGCATGGGCCCGCCGCCGTTCAATCGGCCGCCGTTCGATCGACCTCCATTCGACGGGCCCATGTTCGACGGCCCGCCGAGGTTCGAGCGCCCACCCTTTAACAGAATGCCTTTCGATATGAATCGACCGCCGTTCGATGGACCGAGGCCTCCGTTCGACGGGCTCAGGCCGCCTTTCGATGGACCGAGACCTCCGTTCGATGGACCCAGACCTCCGTTCGATGGACCGAGACCCCCGTTCGATGGACCTAGACCTCCATTCGACGGCCCCAGACCACCATTCGACGGGCCGAGACCACCATTCGACGGTCCCAGACCACCATTCGACGGACCGCGACCGTTCGACGGGCCTCCGTTCGATGGCGACCGACCGTTCGACGGCCCGCCACGCTTCGACGGACCTCCCTTCGATAGAAACAGACGGTTCGACGACCGCGAGCAGTATAACGACCGCGGCTGGAACGGAGAACGCGACCGCGAGTGGGGAGACCGGCGGTCCGACCGCGGAGACCGCGCCGAGTGGGACGACCGCCGCCGCGACCGCCGCAGCAGGGAAGACGACCGTTTCAACAGGAACAGAGACGACCGTCCCGACAGGAGGAGGAACCCTGACAGGAACGATGACAGGAACAGAAACGAACGCGGCAGGGACGACAGGGGTCGGGATGATAAGCCCAGAGAGGACAGGCCTAGAGAGGACAGGTCTAGAGACGACCGATCCAGAGACGACCGGCCTAAAGACGAACGTCCTAAAGATGACCGGCCCAAAGACGACCGGCCCAAAGATGACCGACCCAAAGATGACCGGCCCAAAGACGACCGGCCCAAAGACGACCGGCCCAAAGACGACCGCTCGAAAGAAGATAGACCGAGAGACAGATCGAGGGAAGACAAACCAAGAGAGGAACGAGCGTCGAGAAGAGACAAAGACAGGAAATCGCGTTGGGGAGCCGCCGAAGAAACCGTGCCAGAAGAATTTATACCGCACATACCTTCGGAGCACGAAGCTCCTTCGGAACAAGTCGGCGAACCTTCAGAGCAACCGGGACAATCTTCGGAGAAAGTCATGGAGACTCCGGAGCAACGTAGTACATCTTCGGAACAACTCAGGGAACATTTGGAACAACTCAGGAAAGAATTATTCCCCTCGTCCGAAGCTAGTATATCCGAGTCTAACGAACCGACGCCCGAAGCTCCAGCCACCGAGATCGATAAATCACAGGAAAACCTGCCCTCTGAAATGCAGACCGATTTCAACACACAACCGAGCACAGAAACTGCTGAGACACACGAAAGGCCCGAGCCGATCCACGAACAAAATTCGCCCGCGAGGGAAGCTGCTATCGTCCCAGACGAACCTGCGAAAGATGCAGATTTCACGGCTCCAGAGGAAATATCTCGGCCGCCTCGGACTAAGACTCCCCGCCATGTAGAAGAGTTCGACAGCTGCAGCCGCGAGGAAAGAAGCGAGGCGAATTCACCTCCCGCACAGAAGGAATCGACACCAGAAGACACGGGACATTCCGCCCCACCTGCTGATTTATACGAGGCCGGGGACGCGGTAGACACCAGCTTCGCGGCCGCACCGGTCTCCCCGCAGGCGGAGACTCCGCCGGAGAAGGCGGCAGGACCCGCGGAGTCCGCCGGCTCGGATATATTCGAGCAGGAGGGCGGCGAGCGCGCCTCGGAGCCGAGGGAAGGAGCCGCTTGACACCGGCGGAGATGGAAAGTCGGATATTTCCAGTGGAAATGATTCGGGTGACGCTAGAGGCGCCGGCGCGGCCGCGCTCACACGTAGGGCACTCCGGTAGCGGAGATCTCTTGAATAATCCTCGTAAATACGTTCAGACCGCGGTTTAGTTTTAAAACAGCGCGGCCGCGGCACGCGCGTTACCGCACGACGCCAAAGATTTAATTTTTTATACGAACAAAACGAGATTGAAATATACGAGTGCCTTATTTGTTACCGAATATGGTGTTTTGTTTTCGCCGGCACGCGTCGCCGAGAGAAGAGGAAACCCGCCTGGACGTTCAAGTGGAGCGATCCGGGCAAGGTACGGTTGCTAACTGATATATACGCGCGTCTAGGACAATTGCACTCACACACCTTGCAACCCGCGCGGCCGACGCTCGCTCGAGTGGTGCCGATGAACCGTCGAGCCCACATTTTAACATTGACCGTAAATACCAAGTTGCAACTTTACCATTACATTTGGAGCCATACACAATTGTACTCGGCGGGCGTTGTTTGTTTGTTATTTCGCATGTCGGAATGGAATCGGTTTCACTCGTGTAGTCTTGGATTTATATCGTAAATTTTGATCGCTGTTTACGAGAAGAGGTTTCCGTTCCGACATGATTTAATATCGCTAGCAATGTGTGCAAAACGGCTCCGCTTCGACCGTCACCCGAATCTACGCTGGAAATATAAACCTGCCGGACCTGAGACCGCGACCCTGCGAACATTCTGCGATCTTCATATTTGTATACTTTACTCTGTATTCTACTTTGTTACGTCGACAGAACGATCTGTTTAATGAGTTTTTTTTATCTGTGGATCCAGTTAACTTAATACTTTGTAGTGTGATTTGCAATTTGCTAAATACCGATACGAATGTTTTTCACCAATTCGAAACATAGAACTCTAGAAACCGCTTTTGAATGTCTTGTAATTCGGTGGAGGGAGGTTAGGGATTATCAAACGATAATTTAAATCTATCAGATAGATAATAGTATTTTTTATTGAAACGCTATAAAATTATTATAACGGTAGCGATGAATTATTCCATCATGTAAGGTTTTGTTTTGGATGTTTATGAACATCACATTTTACTAATTATTATAAAGTCGCGCCTTGGCGACATATTTTATTTGTATAAATGTAAAATATATGACATTTATGATAAAATTAGTTGAAATCTATCGGTGAGACGCGGGGGCTACTCACCGTTGAATATAATAATTAGTGTATTCGTGTAGAAATGTATGTTCACAATGCATGCTTCAGAAAATTTGTCATATTTGTGCTTGAATAAAATATTGAAAAAAATCACTATAGGTAGTTTTGTTTCTTAGATTAATTAGGAACTTTAGGGATGAACTATTTCAGTTTTGAAATCTAGCGTCGGTGCCTGATTGACTTCGGGCGTATGTTTTGCACACATTGACTGGTCTGTGCTTTGCCTCTTTTCTGATTTTCAGCAGAAACCTTAATGATGGTGCCTGATAAAATACCCCGAAGTCCTGATGAAATAATGGAAAATTCACAAATCATCCGGGTCGTGCCTACTCAAATAAAAACCGAGATTGATCCAAACAATGTATTATTTGTTTTAACATCTTACTATAGCTACATTTAATAATCTTAGAGATACCTACTGCTGTTTTCTTGTTCCATCCTATACGATTTTATCCCTGTTTTCTAATATACCTAGCTAGAACAGTAGGGCAGCCCCATATGTACTAAAATAATGATTCCACGAGTAAGTGGAAGTTAAATTTGGCAGAAGTGACGTAGCGTTATGGTCCGAATCAACGTAAGCGTCATGTTATATTTTACAACGCCATCTATTGTAGAACGGCGTAACTACGAAGACGTATTCGCTATCATTCGGGCATTCGTCCCGCTAAGTTCACCAGTTGTACAAAAAAATATTCCTTCAGGTTTGCAAAATAGAGTAGAAATAAATAGGGGCGCCACTATTGCTATATACTAGTAGTGGCCACAGAGTACATTGAATATATGGTAGTGGCGGTAAACTATACATTACTTCTTTAGTGAAACTACGGATAGTCTTATTCAAAGAGAATATAACCACTACGTTAAGAAGAGTCGGGACTCCCATAGAGCAAACTGACCAAATAGCGAAATGTCAAAACGAGAAGTAACGACGTCAAAGTAAGAAATAGTGAGTGAGACGAATATAGACTTCCATCGGACGCGCCCCCCTTTTCATTAGTTTTCATAGATCTTTTTTTTTGTACTGCAGTTTCGGTAGACTGGTCTTATTCATGTTAAAACATCTTTAAATCGCGTAGGTTACGGAAAATATTAAAATACTACTATTAGGTTGCACCTAGGATGATGGATTATAATCCATCATCCTAGAGTTCATCCTAGGTTGCACCTTAGATTATTAACTAAAGTAAGCAGTCAATAATCTAAGGGTTGCACAAAAAAACTCCATACATTTTCAGTCACTGACCACAGAAAATTTTATCACAGATTAGATTATTGCCAGGCCAGAAAAAAAATAGTTCCGTTTCAAGACGTTTTTGCCAACCTGTAGAAATAAATTGAATGAACTTGGAAGTTATACTAATTCTAACGCGTAGCTTTCTAAGCACAAAATTTGCTGAAAAAACATCACGTGATTAATGGACGACACCTTATGGCATCGGCCTATAACACGATCGCGCGCGTACGCAAATTTTACTCGTGCAAACGCACGATCAAACATTGAACTCGAAAGGTGTCCTAACTGACCATCGCACGACGCGGTCGCGTGACTAAAATGTTTGAAAATCTGTTCGCGCGAATTTAGTTTGTACGAACGCGTGATCAATAATATTGAATTCCTAATAGAAGATCGCGGCATAATCGCGTTATGGCCAGAGCGACCAATCTTCCGCGTAGTGTGTCCATTATTAAAGGGCCTTATTCACAATCCATCCCGGCTGTACGTCAGCTCAAGGATATGCACGATGCAAAAGTACCGTGAATAGGCTTGACAAACGTCGATAATTATTATTAATTGTTTGCTGGACTTGTACGACCAATTTTGCATCCAGCGAGCTCCCCCACCACCGCGAGCGTCGTGCAGATGGACAGTGAATAACGCGGACGTACGTCAGAGCAGTCCAGCATCGTGCAGCTTGATGGTGTATAGACTTGCTGTACAGCAGATTTAACATCTACGTATAATATACGTTTATAACTTAAAACATTTTTACAGTCACACACACAGTCAGTATGCTACATCCAGCGCCGCGGCCTTGAGCTGACGTACAGCCGGGATGGATCGTGAATAAGGCCCTTTAGTCATTTATATGCAAAAACATGTATTGGTATTCTGACGTGGAAGATCCGCGGTGGAATTTCCGTCAAGTGTGTCTTGCGTGTGTCAAGTGTGGCGTAGGCCTTAGGCATCGACGTCCTAGGCCTACTTTAGTGCGAGACTTTTTACTTTGTTGTGTACTTTAGTGCGAGCGCGCACTGCGGTTGTGGTGCGTTTGTTCTACCGCAACTATATGCAAAAATATTTCACCGCAATGCGCGCTCTTCTAGGTCACTCCATGATTTATAGATTATGCATACGGTGGAATAACACACCGTACATTAACTTGCGTAAAAACAAGTTTTATGAAAATATTAATAGGAGCACATCCAAAAGAAAATGAGTGTTCTCTTATTGTATTTTTTCCTAAAACATGTGTTCTTCCGCGAGTTATTGTGAAATAAATGTATGGACAATGAACCATTAAGAGCCGGTGCTGAGGGCGATTGTATTTGGTACCTATACAGTACAATGTTGAAAGGTAAAATAGCATATCTTTCAACATTGAGATGTGCTTGCTTGTGTATATAATCTTTTCGTGCACATCAAAATTCCACACACATATACAGTGTGTCTGGCCAAGGACTAGCGATATTTTAGTTACTTTTTTTTTTGATAGAAAAAATGTCGAAATATAAGTACCTAAAATATCGCTAGTCCTTAACCAGACACTGTATAATAAGTCCACATCGTTTTTGAGGGTATGTGACTTTTACTAGACTCTACGACTTGAATATGCGAAAACGTGAACTCTTAAACCTTTATTTAAGAAAGGTCTAAGCGTTAACTATATAAATACTTTGACACTGACTAAATACACTTATCGTGTGGAACAAGCAATAATAAAAAAAACATTGTCCAGCCAGTGTTCTGTCACTGCTGTCAATGTCATTCATGTTAAAAATAAAAAGCTCCATTTGTTTTCTATTCCATTGTGATTGATTTGTGAATATCTAAAAAACCAGATAAATTGCAAATATGGAAGACATTCAAGTAGTAACTCAAGATTTCATTAATGTCCACATAACAAAATCTGATACTGAAACTACTGAAACTGCTGAAAGCGCCGCACCCGTGGAAAGAAGGTTTAAAAAAGGAATCACTGTTCTCGAGTTTAAGGTTAGAATGAATCATTCCCACATTTAATTATTTTAGCGATTTTAGCTATAATTACTCAATTATAACAATATCGCAGTATTTCATATAATTAAATGAGCTATTAAATAAGCACCTGAATGTGAACTTTTCTACATATACATGTTAAAAGACTTTATAGCGGTTTTTCTTTGCTATATTCTGGACCATTCAACATGTTTTCCTACTCACAAACCGCCCCAAAACATTTACTCGATTACTGATTCAAAGGAAATCTTTTATCTGAATAGAATCAGACCATACATACATTTGTGTTTTATTCGACAAGTTCACCGGTTCCTGTTAAGTCTAGTAGAAACTTATCTAACAGATTTTTGACACCTTTTGTATGCCTATGTATACTGAAACTTTATCAGGAGCTGCTGAAACTGGCCCTAACACTGGTTCCCTGAAATCATATGGGAACTTTTCTGTTCGATAATACTTACTACCTACAACTTGATGAAATTAAATATTATGTTTCTTTGAAGTGTTTCACACTTTACAAAAATATAAAGTGTGAAACACTTCAAAGAATCATAATATTTGATTTACGCAGTGCAACATCTCTCGTCGGATTTGAAAACTGTAATGATTTCTTCCAAATGATTAACTCACGTAATAAGTAGTCATAGATGGCGCCACCTATGCATTATTGGGTTAACAAATGCAATTCACTAATATCGTCGTAACGATACTTCGCACCGTGGCTTAATTGGCAAAGCACCGGAACATGTTATTCCGGAGGTTGCGGGTTCAAGTCCCGTCGGTATGATAAAATTTTGGATTGTGTTTAACAATTGATGACAATAGTTGTATTGCTATCTGAAACTTTACAAAAAATTGGAGAAACCTCTAGAGTATTACTCTAAGGGCCTGTTTCATCAATTCTTTAATCCATTGAGATACAAACAATAATCTCTATTAGAAAGTAAGGTTTAATAACATTAAATTAATTAATTTAATTTAATTTAAGTTTTAGTTACATTCAAATTTGAAAAGGACCTAGTAAAGTAGGTTTAATTGGTATTTTACAAACTTTTCCTGATGCTAATTATAATTCAATATTATATTATTTAACTCGTTCGCTGCTGAAAACACACTCCGTGCATTTTTTTATTTTTGGTATCGGAAGTAGAATTTAAAAAAAAATATAATACATTTTTTTTTATTAATTTTTTCACAAGGGGTGCGTGTGACCTTCTACTGTTCGATTTTAGTTTTGATTAGATACCAGAGCTACGAAAAAAAATACAAAAAAAAAATTTTAAAATTAAAAAATATGTGAAAAAGTGCCACAGTCAAAGTGTTAAATATTTTATTATATCATTTATAATTAATTAAATTATATTAATTTACAAAAGAACAAACTTATAATGATGTAAAAAGAGCATAAAGATCACAAAAGAATGATTTCTTTATGAACACAGACTAAACTGGAGCTGGTCACTGGTGGTTCTGCAGCCACCATGTCTCTGAAGCTGTATGACAGCAAGAACAACTTTGTGTGTGACATTGACAACAATGATGCATTGCTCGGATCATATCCCATTGATGACTGGATGAGAATTCATGTTGTGGACAAATTTGCTCTTGTTAAAGACTTTGCATCAGCTGATGCTGCTGAAAGGTAATTTTACTATAGTTTGAAATCATTTTTTAACCGACTTTGCAAAAAAGGAAAAAGTTCTCAATTCGACAGGTTTTTTTGTCACCTCAGAACTTAGTCAAATCTTAACTGATTTGAAAAATTATATTTTTGTTTGATAGATTATGCCTCCCGTTTGGTCCCATTCATATTTTATCGAGATCTGATAATCATCTCCGGAGATATGGACATAAACCATGTAAAACAAATTTGTATACCTTGATGACATGATTATGGCAACTGGCTATTTTGACAATTGCAGCATGTGAAATTGGTTTTTTCGTTTTGTACGATCATAAATTATTTATTACTAAGCTTTTATTACGTTTGCCAATTCGCTGTCTCCACTCAAGAACTCATTTACCCCAGCGGTTGTCGGTTCTATGGCTAATGTGGCCAATCCATTGCCACTTCAGGTTTCTTACCCTTACTTACGTAGGACACCCTCAGACTAGGTGGAGCGATGATGTTTTTTCTGTGCTATTTCTATTATGTTGTCAGTAAAAAGATAACAAGAAAAACAGACTTGACTCTTCTCAGTAACATAAAAGTAATAAAGTTAACAGATAGATAGAAAGATAAATTCTTATTATGCTAAGATAATGCTGGTTTCCACATTTCTAGGTGAGTGGTTGTCAAGTTTGATAACTTGATCAATATTGTTACCATCCTCGACCGCACATCACTTACCAACAGGTGAGATAGTGGTCAAACGCTAGCGTATAAGATATAAAAAAAAAATGAATTATTTACAAAATTATATTAACCATGTTACTATAAGTTGAGCTCTGAAGAAAAGTTCTGCAAATTGTTGTACACATCCGTCAACTGTAATCCAACCATACAATGTTAGTAGCAGCAACAGTATGGGGCTTAGGCATCAGCCTGGCGATCGAGAGATTGTGAGTTTGATCTCCACCTATTGCACTATTTGACGTGAACCCATGGTGGTGTTTAAGGTTGGGCTGCACTGCACCAGCACCATTCACTGAAGAAACATATCACCAAAGAGACAGTAGCACAGTTTTTGATTCTTTTACAAATATTCAAACTATATATTCAAATTTTATCGTTTCAAGGTTTCGTCTCTCTGAAGAGGAATATGAGAAGAAAGGTGACACGCTGCGCTCCTTCCTGCAGAAGAACAGGCTCGGCAAATACAATGAGGAGGAGATGAACAAAATGAAGGAACAACAGCAGAAAGACATGGAGGAAGAAGCCAAGTTAATACTCTTTCTTTCTAGCTATAAAAGTATAAACTAACATACGGGTGAAGTCCTCCTATCCTCATCATGTACCTGGTGCTTTTGGCACAGCTGTGCACACACCTATACCGCTTTCTATTATGTCATCTGCTTCGCATCATCGAGATCTGAATCAGAAAATATTTTTCAGCACATTTGCTCAAAAAATGCATTTACAAAGCCTGTATATATTGTTCGAAAGTAAAAAATTACGCTCCATACAAATAAGTACTTACCGCACGCTACGTTGTATGGTACCGTGCGTATCCTTTATGGTGTTTTTACAAGCTTTTATTTAACTTGCAATGTATGTATGTATGTATGTCACTATGTATGTTCAGGTGGAATCTTGGAAGCTAAATTAGACCCACTTCCCGATGTCCGATTGAACTCAAATTTGGTGTACTTATGTATCTTCGGTGACAATACAATAATATGGTACCATGGAGCTGGTCTGATGATGGAGACGGAAGGTGGCCACGGCATCTCTGTGATAAAACAACATAACCCCACCGAGTTTGGGCTCGATTGATTCGTCTTGAAGAGAACTTTTCACCTAGATGATATTCAGGGTCTGATGATGAAGCTGGAAGGTGGCCACGGAATCTCTGTTATAAATCAACATAACCCTACCGAGTTTGGGCTCGATTGATTCGCCTCAAAGTGAACTTTTCACCTAGATGATATCCAGGGTCTGATGATGAAGCTGGAAGGTGGCCACGGCATCTTTGTGATAAATCAACGTAACTGTACCGAGTTTGGGCTCAAATGATTCGTCTTGAGGAGCACTTTACACTTAAATGATACCCAGGATCTGATGAAGAAGCTGTAAGGTGGCCATGCATTTCTGTTATAAAGCAACATAGCCCCACCGAGTCGATTGATTTTCCTTGAAGAGCACTTTACCCATAATCACATCAAATATCCGTGGAATATTTTAAAACATCATGCCTTCTCTTAAATACTTAGGTAGTAGGTAGGTAGTCGGTATCTATACTACTAAAATGTTAAAAATAAATTCTAGTAAGTATTTGGCGTGTAGGTATTTACCTATATTTTTAAAAGCTTGAGGCACTGAAGTAATTAGTTATTAGCCTGAATAACGGGTAGTGCTTCAAGCTTTTAAGAATATAGGTAAGTACCTACACGCCAACTACTTACTAGAATTTATTTTTAACATTTTAGTTCATTGTCCCAGATAAAAGCTTGTTTTTAAAAATATTTTTTACTTATAATTTATTTGTTATTAGTTTTATTAGTTTAGCAGTAATAGTCGTTGAACTTGGGTGTTGGATAATTTTGTACCAAAAACAAAATCCTTAGAATAAATCCTTTAAAGCGACAAAGTACCTAGCTGCTTGTTTATAACAGGTAAAGAATTGCATTGAATAACGGGCTATTACGGAACCCTACTCTGCGCGAGGCCCGACATGCACTTGGCCGGTTATTTTTATATTAGAAACGTCAAAGATTGTTTTGACTTTTTGATTATTTCATTTGTTTTTTTTTTTTAACCAATTGCAGTGTTTTCTCGCTGAAAAACGTTGTATGACACACGCGGATATTGGTTTTAAACCCACGACTTCGTCTCGGGCTTACATTCGTCTACTCGTTCGTAAAAACCAACTTACCGCACTAGTATAATAAATAACTATATTGCATAACTGTGTACTACACTAACTGTGTAAACAAGATGGTATATAAATGTAAATTCGTTCCAACGGCTCGCCCATTTGAGCATACAATATAAGTTTATGAACTAAGCTTATATTATCAACTTATCTTCTTCACTGGGAGTGTTACTCAGGCGTACTTTCGCGTCATAAAGGATCTGGGATGGTTTGTCACTGTTAGGATGAAATACACAATACACTCCAAGCGAGATGTCAGTGTATGACACACCACCTTGCCTAAAATTAAAGGTTGAAATCAACCCTTTCACTCACACTTTCAAACAATTTATGGCTCACCTACTTATCCTTCGTATACTAGAAGCTGCACAATACAGGGCCTCGCTAAGGCTTACCACAAAGCAGTAGAAATGTTGTTTTTTAATATTTGATTGGCTAGCGTTTGATTTGACCATTATCTCGCCTGGTGGTAAGCGATGATGTGGTCGAAGATGGTGAACATGCTTGGCTTTAGAATACTCTGACTCTCAGGGGCTGTGTGCCTGTGTGTTGCCGGAACAGCGTAAGGTATAGGAACATCGATATAATATGTTCCAGCCACTTGGACGCACACCCGTGCTAGGATTGGAACCGGCGACCTCTTGACTAGAAGTCTTTCACGCCAACCGGGCTCGAGTGTCACGGGTCTGAGCTTAGCTTTTAACGCTTAAATATTCCAAATCGACAAGCTTTTGATTCAACAGCAAACAATGAAATATTTTTTGTTTTGATCAGAAAAAAATATATGATGTATTTCAAGAAACATTCAAAAATTACGAAAACAAAGAAATTTAAATAGTTTTTTGGGTATTACTTAAGTACATTAAACTCTGACTCACAAAAAATATGCCAAAAACTAGGAAATTTAATAAGTAGTTTTTTTCAAAATAGTCCTTATTTTTTTTAACACACTATTATATAACAAAGCGACCAGGGCGCCTCACTTCGGTAGCCTGCGAGGCGTCTTCAAGGTAGGACCTGTGTCACTTTTGCTAGCTGGCTGACAGTTCCCCACTACGCGATCGAAATATCCGTCACGGGGACGGAGGTAACGCTAAATATCTACAGCGCTGAAATATAGTGGCCTTAATTTGACCATACGAAAACATTGAAACAATAATAGAGAAAATGGCCTGATCCAATATCATCAATCTAAACATGGAATTGAGAAATTATGTTTAATGTTGTTATTGGATTGCAACTACTTTCGGCGCACTGGGGTATAATTTGACGGCAGTGACGTAGCGTCACGGTCCGAAGTGACGTAAGCGTCATGTTATCGAATACTATAAGAATCTTTGTCCTGACATACTGACTGCCTGACTGACTCACTGACAGACAACGCACAGGCTAAACCGCTGGTCGTAGAGACTTGAAACTTGGAGGGTATATTTGTCTTGGGGAGGGTGTACTAAGAAAGGATTTTCCAAAATTCACCCCTTAAGAGGGTGAAATGGGGGTTCAAAGTTTGTATGGAGAAACAAGATTAGATAGTCTTTTCTATTCGAAACTTCACATAAGTACTTAAGTAAATACGTGTTTCAGGCTTTTTCGAAATTCCACCCTTAAAAGGGTGAAGTGGGGTAATAAAGTCTGAAATCAATATTGTTTCGGATTGCGCTGAAATTTGGCATGCAGATAGTTATTTTGACGTAGGTATCGGCTAAGAAAGAATTTTTCAAAACTCACTCTTCAAGGGGATGAAACGGAGGTTCAAAGTTTGTATCGAAAAACAAGATTAGATAGTCTTTTCTATTTGAAACTTCACACAAGTACTTAAGTAAATAAATAAGTAAATACGTGTTTCAGGCTTTTTTGAAATTCCACCCCTGAAAGGGTGAAGTGGGGTAGCAAAGTCTGAAAATCTATATTGTTTCGGATTGCGCTGAAATTAAGAAAGCAGATAGTTATCATGACGTAGGTATCCACTCAGAAAGGATTTTCTAAAAACTCCTCCTGGATACGGAACGGGGATTTAATGTTTGTATGGCGAAACAAGATGAGATAGTCTGTTTTATTCGAACCTTTACACATAAGTTCTTTTGAAAATAAATAAGTAAGTACGTGTCGTAGAATTTTTTGAAATGGGGTAGGTAACAAATTCTGAAAATTTGGCTTATTCGGGTTTTATAAATATGAATCCCGATTTGCCCTAGTCACGCGGTAACATGAAAACGGGTGAACCTATTTGGCTAATTCTTATTTTATGTCTTTAATGATAGAATCGTTTTTATATAAGAAAAGTTTTAAGTAAATAAAAGGAGTTTTTAACGCGGGCGAAGCCGCGGGGCACTTCTAGTATTTTATATTTATAAACGCCCTCTATTGTAGAACGGCGTAACTACGAAGACATATTCGCTAAAGTGCAACAGATAAGATAGAGTTGTACAAAAAAAATCAGTGATGTTGAGAAATAAATCGAATGACCTTGAAAGTTTCACTTTTGACGCGTAGCTTTCTACGGACCCTCTTTTTTTCATTCTAAACATTAAAGAATAAGTGAACAAATAACATTAAGTGAATAAATGCTTATGAGCGTCAATCTTCATTCCGCAACTTGTAAGAAGAATATTTTTGCATTGAAGTATTTAATTGGATAATTCCGTCAGGTTGGCAGAAGCAGTACTAGTGGGAGCTCGGTGCGAGGTCAGGGTGTCTAAGCAAGGTGTGAGGAGAGCCACCGTCCGGTATAATGGACCCTTGGACGGAGCTAAGGGACTCTGGATCGGAGTGGAGTATGATGAACCGCGGGGGAAGAATGATGGATCGTGAGTACTAACTATAGTCCGGCAATCTCGTGCGCGACCGTCCCGCGGGGTGTCACACGGTGGCGGGGACGCGGTGCCCAAGATGTCAGCGGGTAGCGGGTGGTGTAGCGGGGAAGCGAAGCGTGTGTAGCCGTGTCACAGATTATATAATAGTTACTGTGTAGCCGTGTGCTAGAATGACCGCTACCTCGTCCCCGCCACCGTCTGTCACCCAGCGGGACGGTCGCGCACGAGGTTGCCGGGCTATAGATCATAGACTCCTTTGTAACTTTTAATATCTATGGATACGTCACTTTTTCTTATATCTAGAGCAGTGTTTCCCAATTAGTGGTACGCGTACCCTTGGGGGTACGTAAAGTAACATGAAGGGGTACGGTAATCTTGACTATCTTCTAGCCAAGCATGCTAACACCTTGACAATAGGGATAAGGGAATATGCATGAATCTCAGATTTATTGGAAATAATTCTTTTTCGAATCTTTGTTGTCCTGGAGATATATGTAAAACTTTTTTTTTTTTAATTTAATTCCATTTTATTTGCTTAAAATAAAAAATGAAAAATTCAATTTAAACGAGATAAATTTAAGTTTGTAAAACAGATCACCATTGGTCGAATCGAAAGTTGACGTCATAATTCACTACTCCACGTGATAGAAACATTGAGCGCGGGATCCTATTTCACAGCTGAAAATTAATTGGCAAAGTGGTGTCACCGCCCCAGGCGGACTAGCAGAAGCCACTATTATTTTTTACCAAGCGTCATCCGAATTATTTGTTTGTTTCAGTGTAAACGGTAAGCGTTACTTCACATGCTCTCCGAAGTACGGAGGATTCGTGAAGCCAGCCTACGTCACCGTCGGAGACTTCCCCGTAGAACAATTCGACCTCGACGACGAGATATGAACACCGACAGTGACCGTCACCATTCACTGCTCACAGAGGACAAGGCTTTTGGCTTTTTGCGGAGGTTAAAAAGCGATTATATCAGAATTTTGAGTACATTTATTTACATGTGGGCATGTTTTTAGTATGAGCTTAGTTACTGACGCTTAGTATTTGTCGCTAGTTTAGAATTATATTGTATCGTTTTCAACGGACTTCCTTCCTAAAAGGAAGAGTTTTTCAATTCGTCTATTTATTTTGTTTGTATGTTACGCGATTACTTCGTCGATTGTTATCCGATTGGAATTATTCTTTTTTTTTTAATCGGTAGGGTATATTTCCGAGGTGATCCCATTGTAATTTCATCGAGATCTGATAAGTATCTCCAGAGATATGACGGTAAACGTCTTAAACTTGCT
Source organism: Cabera pusaria (assembly GCA_954871355.1). Lineage (NCBI taxonomy): Eukaryota > Metazoa > Arthropoda > Insecta > Lepidoptera > Geometridae > Cabera > Cabera pusaria. Next base: position 3,328,943 of record OX940896.1, read on the forward strand.
ACTGAAACTGAACTCGTGGGCATTGAAGTTGGAAAGAATTATTATATATATTTTTTACTAATAAAAAGTCATACAAAAAGGAAATAAGAGTTTAAAAACTAAAACAACTGACATTCATGCCGCGCTAGGTTATTTCAGTAGCAACTTTGAGACGCTTATCGTCATATCTCTAAGGATACTTATCAGATCTTGATAAAATTTAAATGGACCTTAGAGATGAACTCTACCTGTGAAAAGAAGAATCATTCAAATCGGTTCACAATTGACGGAGTAATCGGGTAACATACGTACAAATAAATCATAGACGAATTGAGAACCTCCTTCTTTTTGAAAGTTGGTTGGAAATACAAGACTGTATGTCGCATTTTTAGTTTACGTTAGGGTCGAATGTGAAAATCTTAAGGTTAGTGTCGCCCTTTCCTTCGCGAACTTGTGTGTCTGTCTGTTACTTCTGTAGTGAACTGTACTAAACCTCAGTAACTAAGCAATTGTAAACTAGTTCAAGTAACTATTAAAAAAATTCCATCTTACTCCGACCAAATATGTAACATTGGTCACCAAGACAACCGACATTTTTAATAAGATTGCATGAAGAGAAATAACTGCATTTATAAATCTCTGACCGGTTATCTATGGCTGAATGTTATGTGGTAATTAACGTTTATGAATACGTCTGAATGTACGATCTGTGAGGGACAAGCATTGGATGTAATGCCACAATTATTGTGTTTATATAATTTTTAATAATTTGTTAATTGTTTGTTAATTTTCAAAAATGTATCAATAATTTTGTATTGCTGGCAGGCTGTCACATTATATGCTTTAATAATATATTTTTACAGAACATATTATAAATCATGTCTCTAATAATTGAGAAAAATTGAGTTTAGATTGAGAGAGCAGCAACAAATTTTATAACTACTGAAATTGAAAAACACTTTTGATGTCGAAGATTATTCATTTTCTACGCGTTCGTGTTAAGTTTAGTTGATCAATTTCGTATGATTAAAAAACAATTACAATGAAAGAATTGCTTCTAAAATGATCTCACATCTGCCTTGTAAGTTTTATTTATAGCACTCAGAAGTGTAAACATTCCAGGGTGCATTTTGTAAAATTATGTTGTTTACTTGGGAGTGTGTATATTTATATAAAAATTGCTTATGTCAATATAGATTGTAAACACTCGATTATCTTTATATTTTTAATAACAATAAAGCATTTTAAATTAAAATATTGTTTTTCATTGATAGGGTCGTCCCCTTTGTAAAAAGTTTGGATGCAGAAAATATACAAAGTACCTACTCATATAGGACTAGCAGAAGTCCAACAAACCAATATAGAATCTGTGAAAAATTACATATATTTTTTTTATATCGAGTTAGGTAGCAATAGCCCAATGGATAGGGTGTCGGACTTGCGATCGAGAGGTCGTGAGTTCGATCCCCACCCCACCCATTGCACTATTGACGTGAACCCACTCCAGACAAGCATATTTAGCTTAGTTGGAGGGGTTAACAAGAATACCAGTAATGTGCAATCCACATTGCGAGTAATCTCTAAAAAAAATAATCATATAGGTTAGCGTTTGACCACTATCTCACCTGTTGGTAAGTGATGATGCGGTCGAGGATGGTAAGCACGTTAGGCCTAGAATGGAAACTGGCTCGCAAGGATAGCTGCCGGAACACATTAGATGTTTGGCGAAAGATTTTCTAACTTGAGGGTGGTAGCTGGCCAGGCGGACACTAGATAGTGTCCTACCACCATGCAAACAATGGTGGACAATCTGGACTAACTCTAGTGGCGCCGCCATGGCGTCCTTGTGAGACAGGACCCTTCAGTCTGGATGGTTGTCGATCGCCATTTGACTAAGTATATTAAAATAGACTTTAACCTTAAAATATTAATATTAGAAGGATAAAACTATATAATCACTAGTATGAGAGAGAGACATGAACAACAATTTTTATCCTTCTCTGCGTATGCGATTTTATAAACTGGCTCCAAGTTCTAGTGCACCCATTGGCTCTCACCCGCTGTCAAGTATGACCCGACCAAATTACGTTGTTCTTTTATCTTATAGCTGGCATAATATCACGTGTTCATCATTTCAGTGGGGTTATATCTCTATAGCTATTTCATTCGCATACGCTAATGTTCTTTACATATATATATATATCTTTGCATCACGCACTGATTCGTTTATTTTGTTCGCACTTATTGGTTTGGGATTCGTATTTCAACAAATATATTCAAAATGCATTTAAAAAAAAAAACAAATCAAACACGAGCCGTAAACGCATCAGTGCACAAACGTCCATACAATTACTAGGATTGCCATCCTAGTAATTGTATGGACGTTTGTGCAAAAATCAAACCGGATCAGAAACTAATCGGACACGGAGAACTAGACTAACGCCCTCTCTATGGGGTCGATAGTTACGTGGGTTTTTTAATCTGTTTCTGTACGAAGATTTGGGCGACTGTGACTATCATTATGTAGTGTAATCTAATACGCTGTTATAATAAATAAAATTAATAGGCTCTGATCATTTAAGCGGCAATAGCCCGATAAGCCCTAGCGATCGGATGGTCGTGAGTTCGATCCCTGCAATGGTCCCTATTGACGTGAACCCATTCCAGACACAAAGCTTAGTTGGGAGAGGTTAACAAGACCAAGACGGTTTATTCCCAACGACCCCCACTAAAACGAGCACCAGTGGGGGACGTTAGGACAAAATATTTAGTAATTTACAACCCACAACTCTAAAAAAATTCAATAAATATATCAAAACATTTATTTTATTTCTTAAGCGTAAAGTCCAAACCAACGTCATATCAACTAGAACTTCCGTCTCTTGAGTATCTCGGGCCTCCAGTTGATGGGATGCGAGTCCTCGGAGGCTGCGTCATCCTCCCGGTAGATCTTGATGGTCTTGTCTGCCTCCGTGGTGATGAGCCGCGAGCCCGACTGGTCGAACGTCATCGCGAATATGCCGGCCTCCGAGTCCATCGACCCGGGCTGTACTGCCGCCTGCACGACACAATATTACAAGTTACACTCTGCTCCACAGACCTGCTACATATTAAACTTGATCGCGTACACCGGCCCCCATGAGACCGACCTTGAACGGAGTTTGTCCCTTTCTTTTGTATGGATAACTTATATATATGAAAGTTAAGAAATTAAAAAAAATATTAGCAAGTTTATTTTTCTCTAAGGAATATCTAAAATAGTAGTTTATGCAACTGTCATATAATGAACTGCATATAACACGGGTATTAAAACACTCGTTACTATTATGAAACTCGCTGCGCTCGTTTCATAAACTCACACTCGTGTTTTAATACCCGTGTTATATGCAGTTGCATACACTACTTTATCTTCACTAATGCAATTAATCAAACAACAAGAGTAAAAGCTGACAATAGTTTATTTATAATAATTGTTCAAATTTTGGATGGTACAATTTTGAAAGTTAAAATGCCAAAAAGTTATTATATTCTTTTTCATATAATTTTCTAGATTTTTCTGGCAAAAGATTGTGAGTTACTTTTGTTGCCAATTCTAGAATATCCGGAGGCGTACAAATATCATCGTCGCTATCCATTTTTAACTTTTAATTTGTATTTTAAAAACAAAACACATTGCGAAACATTAAATTCACGCGTACGTGTATTGTCAGTGAACTAGCCGCCATTAAAATCTAACCAATGAGAGCGCAGCTGCGCGCGCAGGGCCAATCAGGAGCGAGCGCGCGCTGTTCTTTTTTTATTTAATTGGCACAAGATCTTACCAAAGAGTTTTGTGTATGTAAGTTTAGTAGTTTCGACGAAGTTTTCACGTATAACCCAACTGTTTTCAAAAGCCAGCCTAATATCAAAATTTTATACAACTTGTATGAGGATTTTGACATAAGGCTCGCCAGGTTAATTGGTCGCGTTTTATTGATGTTATAATGAGATTTTACGATATCGATGTGGATATTATACCATCATGTGAAATTGCTTAAATTGAGTGTTTTGTTATCTGCGCTATAACAGTAGTAATTATAAGTCAAGTATTGGAAACAAAAGTAGAATGTTATAACATTAGTGTAGATAAAAAATATTATGGCACTTGTTCGGCATGCTTTACGTATTGTTTTATTTTATTTTTTATTATAAATTATCTTCTACACTGTCGCCTATAAAACTACTTTTTTCCACGATATGTAATACAAACCCTAGATTGTTATACCTCGTTGGATAGCTGATGAACCGTAAATATTTTAAAAAACATCTGCCGAACAAGTGCCATAATATTTTTTTTAGATATTCCTTAGAGAAAAATAAACTTGCTAATATTTTTTTAATTTCTTAACTTTCACTTGTCTACTACGGTCTATTCTACTAACTTATGCACTATTTTGATTATTAACGCGTTAAAGAATCTTATTACACAAGTAAAAATGCAACAACAATAATAATAAGACACGTAAAAAAAACACAAATCAATGTATTAGCCTAAAAATCGGCAATTTTCAAAAAAATAAATAAAAGTCGTATAATCTCGAAAAGGGTTAAGTTTAGCGTGGGGTGTTTCATAGAGAAATAAGTCAGAAATGACGGGTACTCTACGCCCTTCACGGATCTAGCACGACTTCTCCTGTAACCCTGTATATAAGTCATCCATACAAAAGAAAGGGACAAACTCCGTTCAAGGTCGGTCTCATCAGGGCCGTTTTGCGCAGTCGAGTTATTAAATGAAGGTCTTTGTTAAAAATTTATGCTTCTGTCAAAAATGCGATGACAGTGACAGATAAACTTGTTCTGAAAACACCTCATTATAGATTGAACAAATTAGACCTGACCAGACCAAAGAAAATGGCTGAGGTTCAAAACAATTGGAAAGTCCAAGTGAAAATAAAAGAGACACAGAGCACAATAACATCGTTTAAAAAACTAAAAGAACTGACTTAATACATTTCAGTACCAAGTCAGGCCTCCCTCACTCGCCCTCCCTCACTACTGCGATTTATACCTAAACTTCGACCAGCGCCGGCGGTACTATCTGCCAGTCGGTTGTCACTGCTCACGCGCGCGCAACGTATATTATTATTCTAATGACGGGATAACTGCGCATTCGTATTCTATATTAGAAACGATTTAAGTTTTTCATAGTCACTTTGCGGGTTTGACAAAAAACATGCATTATATGTTTCATTTTTTTATGCTACCGATACTAAAATGACAAAACGGCGTAAAATTCACTTTCTCGATTTCAAATTCGACTCTTAGTTAGGAATTTTGATGTTATTTTGTGAGGTAAATAAAAAGGATTCGTAATTTTTTATTTATTTCATTGAGTCAACCCTTTACTGTATAAGGCGCGCGCCGAACGAAGTAATAACAACGCTAGGTCGAGCGCCTTAGACACATTTTTGCTTGTATTGTCTGAAATAAACGTTGGTATTGTGTTTATGTAGGGGAGTGAAGTATCTGTTACGTAGTAACTATTATATAATCTGTGAACAAGTTTTGAGGTGTTTATCTTCACATATCTGAAGATACTTGATATGATCAGATCTCGATGAAATTATAATCTTGTGGGATATCTCCTTTTCAACAAAAATATAATAATCAAAATCGGTTCATAAACGACGAAGTTATCCGCGAACAAACATAAAAAGTATATATATATATGGTCGAACTGAGAAACACCCATTTCTTGGAAGTTGGTTTTTTTAATGGTAAAAGGTAACAGGACAAGCACGACGCTCGCCTGATGGTAAGCGATGACGTCTACCTATTACAGATACAACGGCATGCAAAATTCTGGCACTTCAGAATTTTGCATGTCACTACACTGCGCCTTTTACCTTAACACATAAAGATGTTGAGTCTTACATGCCCTGTAATTTCACTGGACACCTTGCCATTTCTACCGAAAAGTAGTGCAATTTCACGGCTAAAAATGAATTGGCAAAGTGGTGGTACCGCCCCAGGCGGACTAGCAGAAGTCCTACGACTACAGGTTAACAAAAACACGCGCACCAACCTGCAACCTCTGGAAGTTATACCCGGTCCTCCAGTCCCAGCAGTACATGGTCCCGTTATCCCCCCCACTAACCAACACCCCCTCAGGGTTGACCGCCATACAGTTCACTATGGCATTATGTCCGGACAGGTTCTGTATGAACTTCCCTTCCGGACACTTCCACTGTTTGATGTTATCCGGCGAAGCGGACGCGAATGTGTACAATGTGGGATGTATGACGATCGAGCGGACGGACTTCTTGTGGTTGGTTAGAGTGCACATACTCTTGCCGGCTGCGAGGTCCCATAGACGGATCGTGGAGTCGTGGGATCCGGTTATTATCTGGAATTTTATAAATTTTATAGGATTTTATTTTATACTAATAGCGCCTTGCGGTTTCACCCGCGTAGGTCCCGTCCCCGTGACAATACGGGGATAAAATATAGCTTATGTTACTCGCCGATAATGGAACTTTCCATTAGCGAAAGAATTTTTTAAATCGGTTCAGTAGTTTTTGAGTAAAATCGTAACAAACAAACAAAAAATCAAATCTTTCCTCTTTATAACATTATAAGTTTAGATAACAAGACGCTTACGTCACTTCCGTCAAATTCGGAACTTCATTCATTTGGAAAGCGGAACTTCTTTATGCTCACTGGGGTAAACAAAGAACTTCTTTATGCTCACTGGGGTAAACAAAGAACTTCTTTATGCTCACTGGGGTAAACAAAGAACTTCTTTATGCTCACTGGGGTAAACAAAGAACTTCTTTATGCTCACTGGGGTAAACAAAGAACTTCTTTATGCTCACTGGGGGTAAACAAAGAACTTCTTTATGCTCACTGGGGTAAACAAAGAACTTCTTTATGCTCACTGGGGTAAACAAAGAAATTCCGCTTCAAACGTTCGTAACTCTGTCTGTTTGTTACCTAAGCACGCCTAAACGGCCGATCCGATCTTACTGAAATTTATTTCAGTAAGATCGGATCGGATGAATTATAAACATAACTTAAATGTAAGTTTTTAAGTTTTAATGGTCACTAACACTTTCACAAGATATTTGAACGGGATATTTACCACGTTTTTCATTATTTGTGAACAACAGCGCCGAAATATCGGAAGCTCACAAAAAATGAAAAACATGGTAAATATCCCGTTCAAATAACTTAAATCACACAAATGTTGATTGATTGACAGAACTTTACAGTGATAAAATTCTTGTTGTACGTGAACGAAGTCGCGGGTAGAGTCTGTGCAAAAAGAGAACCGTCGTAGATATTGAGGGACGGCGTGTTTAGGTTCTAATTTACTGCTTTTGTTGCGTTGATAACTTTGCTCTGTCATTGCCAATACGACTAAAAATGTTTGATACCTTGGCAGTCACCTACTTTTATCATTATATCTTATCATTATCGGGTTCCTTACCTTTGAATGTTTTTTTTGTTTTTCAGTAAGGCTCCCTGCGATTAGTGTATTTAGCCAGCGTCAAGTATTAAAATGTGCAAGTTTTTGAAACTTCCAGTCATAAAGTTGGATCATAGTCGCATTTCAGGTCAAGTTGAAGTAATAGTTTAGTCCAAGTTATACCCTCAGTAAACTTGTGGATTTTACAGAAGATTTTTAAGACTGGAATTTTGGTGAGAACGCAAATAGCATGTTTTTCAACATTGTGCAGTTTCCCTACACTCGCACACATTCACCGTCTTAATGGTTAATAATCCACATTTATTACACATTATCTCGCGGCAGAAAAGTCAGCCAGTTTTGGAAAAACACAATGAGATCACAAACACTTTTTCACGTTCCCGCCAAAACTCCCATTAAATTTGAATGTTAGTTCATCGTAAAGTCACGACGGTTCTCTTTTTGCACAGACTCTTTATTTTTTATATATCATATAGGTTAGCGTTTGACCACTATCCCACCTGTTGGTAAGTGATAATGCGGTCGAAGATGGTAAGCACGCTAGATCTAGAATAGCAACTGGCTCTCAAGGATAGCTGCCGGAACACATTAGATGTTTGGCGACAGATTTTCTAACTTGAGGGTGGTAGCTCGCCAGGCGGACACTAGATAGTGTCCTACTACCATATGGGGGTTGTTGGTTTCTTAAAGATATTTTCCTTCACCGGAGAAGGACCTCTATCAGGTAATAATATCGATATAATAAATAAACTGGCCAAGTGCAAGTCGGACTCGCACTCGTAGGGTTCCGTACCACACTACAGTATTTTATAAGATCGAGAAAAAAATACCACTATCATTTTTCGCCGGCAAAAAATGATTTATAATTAATAAACATTTTATTTCTTATAACGCCATCTAACGTCTAACAAAGGTGTTAGGGATCGACATTTCAATATAACGCCATTTATGGGACGTTTACGTAACTAAGCGTTCATAGATGGCGTGAAATGCCGAAAAAACACGTTTCTTGTATGGGGACCCTTTATTATTTTTAACTTTATTCTGTTTTTAATATTTGTTGTTATAGCGGCAACAGAAATACATCATCTGTGAAAATTTCAACTGTCTAACTATCACGGTTCATGAGTTACAGCCTGGTGACAAACGGACAGAGGGACAGACAGACAGACGGACAGCGGAGTCTTAGTAATAGGGTCCCGGGTACCCTTTGGGTACGGAACCCTAAAAAAGGGAGATAAGATACCCCGCTCTTAAACGTGGACCGTAAAAATTCACGAACCTAATTTCACCTTAGTCACAATCGAACTGGTGTTTGTGTAGCACGTACAGAATTACATGTGCAATTATCACACATCCATTTAAATACTTAGCAACAATGACTGATCCTCTGTTCTTCATGCACATCAAGCTCGACATTAGAAATTCGCGTTTTCATGTAGCTGTTTCTAGTTCCATTATGTTTACGTGGCACTAGAGTGAGTACCGCATCTCCCATTTTATATCGATGGATAGCTACGAATAAATCATAAGTCAGGAAAAGTAACTGCGTCATAAAAATGACCCAACAAAAGTCGTTTACAAGCAGGCGGGGTTAAAAGTCGTGTCCAGCGCGTCATTAGTCGAACATTTGTCTTGTTTGACTCAACTGTCATAACAAACATTGCAGCACATGCGCGAACCAATCCCTGCTTTCGTTCCGAATTTAAATCAATCTCCAAGCCAATCATTTGCAACTTTGGAAGTGATTCTTATTTTGAATCTACGTCGTTTTGGTTTAAAAGAAGGGCCACTTTTTGAGTGGAACTTGTTCTGAGTTAGAGTTCCTGACTTATGATTTATTAGAAGTCAAAAGTCAAAGCATTTATTCAGTATATGGGCAAATTAAAAATGTCTTACACTTACACACGTCAAATAACATTAAATAGATCAAATCAATATTAATTATTATAGATATAACAGAAACATAACTTATTGCTTTGAATTTACAAAAAAAAAACAAAGGTATCGAGCCATTCAGCTTTCATCTAGACGTCGAACGTGACACTTAAAACACATGTTTAATTCCCCTGATTAATGTAGGGTTGCCAACCGTACTAATACGTGCACCCGCAAGCCATTAATCATAGATACATACATACAATCACGCCTTTTTCCCGTTGGGGTAGGCAGAGACTACTTCTTTCCACATGCTACGATCCTAACCTACCTCTTTCTTATAATCGTAGATGGGTGGTAATAAACAAGGCGTGCGACAGACCTGCGGCTCCGAGGCCTGGCAGGCCAGCGAGGCGATGGTGTCGGTGTGTCCGGCCAGCGTGTGCACGTTGGCCTTGGTGCGCATGTCCCACACGCGCGCGGTGGCGTCGCGGCCCGCCGTCACCAGCACGTCGATGCTGGGGTGCAGCGCCAGCGTGTACACGGCCGACAGGTGCCCGTGGTAGTGGCGGATCACCTGCAGCGCACGCACTCATTACATTATGACATTAGCGTATGCGAATGAAATAGCTATAGAGATATAACCCGACTGAAACGATGAACGCGTGATACATATGCCAGCTATAAGATAAAATGAACGTTCGGTCGGGTCATACATGACAGCGGGTGAGAGCCAATGGGCGCATTAGAACTTGGTTCCATACAGTGTTGGAACCAGTTTAATCGCATACGCAGAGAAGGATATATAAATAAACTGGCCAAGTGCAAGTCGGACTCGCACTAGTAGGGTTCCGTACCACACTACAGTATTTTATAAGATCGAGCAAAAAATACCATTATCATTTTTCGCCAGCAAAAAATAATAATTAATAAACATTTTATTTCTTATAACGCCATCTAACGTCTAACAAAGGTGTTAGGGATCGACATTTCAATATAACGCCATCTATGGGACGTTTACCTAAATAAGCGATTATAGATGGCGTGAAATGCGGAAAAAAACACGTTTCTTGTATGGGGACCTTCTATTATTTTTAACTTTATTCTGTTTTTAGTATTTGTTGTTATAGCGGCAACAGAAATACATAATCTATGAAAATTTTAACTGTCTAACTATCACGGTTCACGAGATACAGCCTGGTGACAGACAGACAAACAGACGGACAGCGGAGTCTTAGTAAAAGGGTCCCGTTTTACCCTTTGGGTACGGAACCCTAAAAATGTTGTTCATCTCGCTCTCTCATACTAGTGATTGTATAGTTTTATTCTTCTCATATATTATTATTGTTATTTAAATGCCACTTAATACTCCATCCACGACAAATACAGAAGATGCACTCCCTGCGAGCAATAATGCAAGATTCAACCTAGTTACCACGTCGGTAACGTTCAAAGTACGCTACACGCCTCGGATGCGACCTTCAATTTGCGTCACAGTATAAACTAATAGTAACTGAGAACAGCGTGTTGCGCACCGTAAATCGTGGTTCGTGTGAACATTATGTGACAAAGGATGGGAGGGATCAAAGAAATCACGAAATTATATTGTCATGTACTTTATGGATGACTTGCTGCTTAAGATTACATACAATCACGCCTTTTTCCCGTTGGGGTAGGCAGATACTACTTCTTTCCACATGCTACGATCCTGACATACCTCCTTCGCTTCTTCCACTTTCATGAGCGCCTTCATACATGCTCGCCGGTTATAAGTACTTTTGACTTGGCCTTTTTTTAAAACGTCTCCGATCTGGTCGTGATACGTTCGCCTAGGTCGGCCTCTACCGGCTGCCCCATTCACACTCGTCTCATAAATCTGTTTCGTCAGTCTTTCTTCATCCATCCTCTCTAGATGTCCAAACCATCTAAGCATCCCTTTCTCAATCTTTGTCACCACATCTTCTACCACACCACAACATTCCCTTATCATGCTGTTCTTCACCTTAGCTTAAGATTAAAGTATCCTATTTTTATATTGTAAAAACTTAGAAGCGCTGACCTGAAGCTGGGACATCTCCAGGGATCTGCAGAATACTCAACTCCTCACCAACTTGAGAACAGATCTCTCAATGGACAGATTATGGATAGATAGGTCGGGGGTGGTTTTAAATTTTCAATTTAAGTATAATATCCTATTTTATAAATTTTTTTACTTAGTAGGTCTATTTTTCTGAACACACTAGGCCTAGAATACTCTGACTTTCAAGAGTTGTGTGCTGCCGGAACACCGTAACGTTACGGCGGCAGATTTTTGCCTCGATGGTAGTAAGCTACTTTTTTGGTAGCAAGTGAGGCGGAACATTGATATAATAAGCTCCTACCATGTGTTTAAAGATCAGATAACAATCCGACTTTTTATGAGCCGGTTAAAACTGGTTCGTTCGGAGGTAGTTTACCTTATTATACTCGAGATCCCAACATTTGACCTGTCTGTCTTCTCCACAGCTGAACAAGTACGGATGTCGCGCTGACACCTCCAAACCTGCAACATTACATCTAACATTGTTTGTTTGTACACACTTTATTTACAAACTAGCTGCAGCCCGCAGCTTTGCCCGCGTTCAATCCTAGTCATAAACCATTCTCTTGAATCACTATTATATATATCTATTGATGAAAACCGCATTATAATATGTGGCGTAGTTTAGAAGATCTAAGCGTACTGACAGCGGGAGCGACTTCGTTTTATACTATGTGAAAAGATAAACAGGTTTAGTTATCTAAACCTGTTTATCTTGTTTCTCTTGTTTATCTGTTTATCTTGTAACATAAGTATGTTTATACATACTTATGTTTTAAAAAAACATTGACTTCAAATGCCACGCTAGTCATTTTAGTATCAAGTTTGCGCTGTTAATCTCCATATCTCTGGAGATACTAATCAGATATCGATAAGATTACAATAGGACCAAACGGGAAACATACTCTCTCAAACAAAAAAATAATTTTTCTAATCCTTATCCTTACTTCCTTACTAATATTAATCATAATAATATATATATATGTATATATATAATCATTCTAAGTAAAATGTTTAAAATACACACCACCGTCCTTGTTCTATCTATAATGTTATGTCCATCCAAAGGTTGTCTGATCGCTTTTAGCGATAAGACCGCCCATTGTACCTAGTATTAGTTAGTAAGTCCTATTCAGTATGTATTTTCTAAATTGGTGTCAATAAAGAGTATTTGTATTGTATTGTATTGTATTGTAATATTATAAGTGCGAAAGTAACTCTGTCTCTCTCGCTTTCACGCCTAAACTACTGAACCGATTTAAATTAGCCATGTGCAAACCATACCCTTAAAGAGAAAAGATAGATACGTATCATTTTGAACAAAAGATATATATATATATCTCTATATATCCCTAATAACTCTGTGACGCTACGCTCCCTTTCCATCACATAGATTGTTATATGTTTACATCTCCCTTATTCTAACTCCGCGACGCTCTCTTTTTAACGCATAGAGAGATATATGCATTTCGCTTACTCTAACTCCTTTACCCTCTCTTTTTAACGCATAGAGAGATATATGCATCTCGCTTACTCTAACTCCTTTACCCTCTCTTTTTAACGCATAGAGAGATATATGCATCTCGCCTACTCTAACTCCTTTACCCTCTCTTTTTAACGCATAGAGAGATATATGCATCTCGCTTACTCTAACTCCTTTACCCTCTCTTTTTAACGCATAGAGAGATATATGCATCTCGCTTACTCTAACTCCTTTACCCTCTCTTTTTAACGCATAGAGAGATATATGCATCTCGCCTACTCTAACTCCTTTACCCTCTCTTTTTAACGCATAGAGAGATATATGCATCTCGCTTACTCTAACTCCTTTACCCTCTCTTTTTAACGCATAGAGAGATATATGCATCTCGCTTACTCTAACTCCTTTACCCTCTCTTTTTAAAGCATGGTATGTTATATGGTTACATCCCGCTTACTCTAACTCCGCGAAATGAGTTGTTGCGTTAAAGATATAAAAGAGTTAAAGAGATGGTGGTGAAATGTAAGATATACGGATATAATCTTTGGTTTAAGGAGATATAACTCTTTTTAGTTAATCACTCCTGAGTTACACACGTCCAATTTAAATGAAATTTGGTACACAGATAGTCTAGAGCCTGAGAAAGGACACAGGCTAATGTAAATAACAGGGATGTAATGTTGTATGGAAGTATCGTCATTTTTAGAGCTTGAAACTTATTTTTTAGGCTGTTGATTAAATAAATATGATAATTTGTCTATTAAGGTTTGTAAGATCGAGCATAAAACGCCTCAAAACACGTTTCTTGTATGGGAACCCCCTATTTTATTCTATTGTATTTTGCTATTATTGGGTTTTATACACAAAAATAGCGAATACCCATGTATGGAAGCGCCATAATGACAACCATCAAAATTCATAGTGATTCATTAGATCGATTCAAAAACTAAAATAACCGACTTCAAATGCCGAGCTATTAATTTTCAGTACCAAGTTTGAGGTGTTTATCTCCATATCTCTAGAGATAAAAATCAGATCTTAATGAAATTACTATGGTCTACCCCTGGACTCTCCTTTCCAACAAAAAATAAATCATCAAAATCGGTTTATAAACGACGAAGTTATCCGCGAATAAACATCAATTAATTTTTTACAGGAAAGTAGGTATAATAGTTTAAATGGGGAAATGAAATGTTTGTTTTTGCAATTTTTCCAAATTTTCTCACCGTTTAAACCTTCCCTGGACTACGACAAACATTTCACAACCCAAATCAGCTAAATCGGCCCAGCCGTTCTCGAGTTTTAGTGAGAATAACGAACAGCAATTGATTTTTATATATAAGATTTAAATTTGTAATGTGTAATTTATATTATATATTTATAAGAATGTAAAACTATTTTAAATTAATAATAAATTTTGAATTTGGACATTTAGGCCCAGTTTCACCAATTCTTGATAAACTTTCCGATAGTTATCTAGCAGATGATGCTATATAAAAGCCGTCAAAAACCTGTCAGATAAGTTCCCAATAGCGCTATCAGGAACCGGTGAAACTGGCCCTAATACCAGGTTCAGACCAGGCGATTCTAGTCGTTCAACTTCCTAGGGATGTACGATACGAGTTACAAAAAATTCCCAATCGATATTTTTTATCGTTTAAATCGCGCTTGATTAGCAAATCAAATAGTTTCATTCGAAACCCTATTATCGCTGTATAATGCCAGCCTTAATGTTCTTCCAAAACAAATAATTGAGTAACGAAACGAGTACTTATAACCGGTACTTACTTAGTATTAATTCTAAAGTATCGATACTAAAAGTACTTGGAATCGAAAGACAAGTACATCCCTAGGAAGTTGAACGACTAGAATCGCCTGGTGTGAACTCGGTATAAGACTGAAAAAAATGTACATTAAATATAGTTCACAATGAGAAGGAACTTTCCACCAAAATACAGGTGTCACCAACACTTATTTTGTAATAGCTTTGTTCTAGTTGGAAATGGCTGTATATAATTTTGTAATAATGTACTTTTGAAGAAATAAACAAATTTGACAATTTGTAATTTTTTAAATTTTGACTTGCTAGCAAAAAGTATCTTATCACCATCAAGGAAAAAATCTGCCGCCATAATCTTACGGTGTTCCCACAGCATACAGCCCTTGAGAGTCAGACCAATTTATGCCTAGCATGTTCATCATATTCACACAACATCACTTACCACCAGGCGAGATAGTGGTCAAGCGCTAGCCTAACAGACATAAATAATAGTACATTACGATATTAGTGCGTTATAACCAATACGCACGTATATCGTACCACGTTTTTTAACACATTTGCGAGGAAACAGAAAAAAAAAACATTTTATATTTTGTTCATTTCTAATTATTGAAACAGTTAGTGAAATTACAATTATTAAAATGATACGTAGTTGTAGTTGGTTTTTTAATTATGTTTTCATACGTGGTTATGTATCTGTCTTTGGATATTGACGGCAGCAAGCTGTCGCATGCGGTTCGCGCTTCTGTTAGTATATCCGGTGGAGTTGAAGTAATATATGGCTCTTCTTCATTATTGAAAGTTGTCATATTTAAATTTTCACAATACAAGTACAAAGAAAAGAAAATTTGAGAAAAATGGCGCGAGGATTATTTTCTGCCGTAGCTGCGTGAAAATGTTGGCAAAGACGTTAGAGCATGCAGCCAAGTTTTTAAATTACCGAATAAACGTTTACAATATAAACTACTCCTAAAACTATAATACAGACTATATCAAATCTACAAATAAAAAACTGAATTAAGGTCGCTGTCCGCTGGTAGGGTACCCAAAAAGCTGGCGACATTACCTCTTTGAATGGCAAGGCTAATTCGTTGGCCGAGGTACGCGCCAGCTCTTTGATCATGGGAGACATCTATCAGACGTCTGGACAACTCCTTTACAAAACAAACCGAATAAACTGATTATTTTATTTGAAATAAACTGAATCTGTGAATGCACACTGTTGCTTTCCCGCCATTTTAACAGCGCGCTAGCGCTGCCTACTGACTGGCGCCGCGCGGCGATTAGTTCGAAATTTGAATAGCAACAGCGCGCGAAATGGCAAATAATACTGTTATGGAATTTGTATGGACTATAACTTAACTATTTGCTTTGGTAACACACGCGTTTTTTATGACCCGCTTTACATATTTAAAACCGGTGGAATTACATCAGCTTTACGAGCAACGGTGTTAAAAAATACATTACCTCTGACAGTGCTGACATGTCCCGTGAGTGACACTTTCAGTTTCCCGCTGGCCAGGTCCCATATTTTTATCACTCTGTCTGCTGCACCTGAAATCATTGTCATTAAATTATAAACAGTAAGCTTTATCTATGTGTCTATATTTAAAAATCATTTACTGTCCATATTATTCATAATTTTAAAACTCACAAATAAATTGAACAGGTAATTTAGTTGTATTGCTGTATTTATATTATTATTAACCATCGAGGTACATGTAAACTAGAGGCGCCCATCATAAACTGACTTACGTGCCGAGCGGCGCGCGATCGGGCGTGAGGAGTACTTAACTAAGGGACATGGTAGATTCAGCACTCCTTTTTATTTGAACGTAGAGCTAGTTCGCGATGTGTCATCCTGTACGTAGTATCATTAACCTTAGATAGTTTTGACCTAGTAATGGGGCTCGGAGTTGAGAGATGCAATTAACAGCAAGTTATTTATCGTTTTGTGTTTTGCTTACACTGATCTTGGAAGGATGGAGAATTGAAGATTGAATAAGAAGGATTGTACTTATGCACTGTATGTACAATAGGTTTACAAATCCAGCCTCCCTGCAAAGACTATTACTTCATCTAGTCTGACTCAGACCAGTAAGGAGTATCTATAGAAAGATTTCTCTCAGCAGTCTTTAAAGTGGGTAATACATTATTTTTGAATAGTTTGAGGATTACTTTTATTGTACCATTAGTAATAGTTTTCATCATAAACTCTTTTGACAGATCGTCCATAGTTTTCGACTTATTCTAGCTCCCCGATTGGTCTAAATTTACCGCTAGAGGCGTTATACTGTTTTTCATACAAAATTTGTTCGATATACAATATTAAGTTTGGTATGATCTGCATTCACTCTTATCCAAAATATAATGACTGTATTTCCAAATAGAGATCAGAAAACAAGCATTTATTTGCAAGATTACCGTTTAATAATTTGGATTATAAAAATGTTTAGTATTTAAATCATATCAATATAAAGTATGAGTATCAATAATTTCAATTATGATCATCATGATCAGGCGGTATCAGTCCATGGCTGGACATAGGCGTCTCTCAAGACACGCCACTGAGCCCAATCTTCGGCTCTGTTTCCAGTCACTGCCCACTGCTTTGCGAATGTCGCCGCTCCACTAAGTCGCGTATCGACTACGCGCTCCTGGCGCGCGTGCCATGAATGACCGCGCCGAGAGTGCGTTCCGCAGAACTCGTTCCAAATATTTGAAGTATAGCAACTTAGCGCGCCTGGGTCGCGTGACAACTGTGCCAGTGTTTGTTCGTTCAGTAGGACAAGTAAGTACTAGTAATACTATCGTCCGTCTCAACTGGCGCGCGCGCCACCTTTGATACGTGGCTAAAAACCGGCACCTGATGGAACGGCCTGCTCCACCTTCAAGCGTTTCAACCAAAGAGCAATAATTACTAAAGTACAGAGCGCGGCTATGAGCCCGCCACCTTGCTGAGAGTTGTAAGCAGATGTGCTATAGCTACGTACATTGATATATAGGTCTTGCGTAGGGATGCCTGCAAACACCCGCGCGTTTATCGATGAAGCACGACACGTGACGACAAAAATGAATATAGGATATTTGTACATGAATGTTATATATTAATCTCAAGATACGCTGTTTGTTTTTTTCTATGATTTCTCAGTCATTATATAGGTATCTTAAATGCACGAAAGAGATAGTATAGTCTTGTCTTCAAACCACTCCATGAAGATATTGGCCACTACTGGAGCTATCGGTGAACCCATGGCCACTCCGTCCACTTGTCGATAATGGTCTCCTCGCCAGACGAAATAACGCGAACAGAAGCCGGTACGTTCACATTAAAATGAATAATTTTCGCGAAAACTTTCAAACTAAATATAAAATTTTACTTGAAAATGAAATGCTTATTTACATACTAACCCGTTTTTAGGATTCCGTAGCCCAACGGCTAATAAACTGGCCAAGTACAAGTCGGACTCGCACTCGTAGGGTTCCGAGAAGAGGGAGGGGAGGGGGCTTAGTGAGGCGTAGTACGGCGCGGTGTAGGTGGGCTACGTATGTGTCTTATTTGTAATATAATAAGCCTAAATAATTAAAAATACTACGCGGACAAAGTTGCGAAGTCGCGGGGCACAGCTAGTAACTAATATAAAGCTAACCACACAAAAATCTCAACATTAACACTTTAGAGCATCGGAATATTTCCTTACTTCGACTTCGCTTGAACGTAAAAAATGTCGTAAATCATATCGACAGCACGCACATCACTACTAAATGCATCACCGGCGAAGCGGCGGGCGGTGTAGTGGGACGCGACTCGCAACCGCACGTCTCACGTGTACTTCACCCCCGCTATCATATAATAGTATATCCGTTTAAAAGTATGAAAAACTGAATTACCTATGAAATGTTATGTTGCATTTTTGTTTCGTGTGTTTCCTTGTGTTATTTTGACAAGTTGGCACCGCACATTTCACCATTTTTTCGGCAAAAACGAAATAAGATCTTACTAAACGCTCTCCGCTCGAACTCAGAATGTCGACTGTTCGCGTTTGCCTGTGGACAGCGACGATGTTCTGACCCGTGCTACTGTTCACGCTCGAGTAGCCGCGCTCTGCACTTTAGTAATTATTGCTCTTTGGTTTCAACGAACACATTGGCGCGCGTTCCAAAATAGTATACAAGGCGCAGTCGGAATGCGCGCCAATGTTCGTCCACTTGGAGTGCATAGTCGATACGTGGCTTTATTCTACATTTCAATTATAATTATCTCTTAATTTAAAAGATGTCAGCATATGTAACTCACCAGTAGCAAACCATTCATTCCCCGGCTCCACAGCCACGCAGCGCACCCACCCGAGATGTCCAGATATCACCCGGAACAGCTTCCAAGGGGCGTGCCACTTAGGTTTGGGCATGGCGGGTGGGCGGCGCGGCACTGTCAGCGCGCCCGCGGGGGCTGACGGCGCGGGGGAGGGCGAAGGGCCCGTGTATGGAAGCATGGCACCTTCCGACCCTAGTGCTGCTGATTCTGCTATTTCTGTTGGATAAAAATATACATATAATATGAAGGCGCTCATGAAAGTGGAAGAAGCAAAAGAGGCATGTCAGGATCGTAGCATGTGGAAAGAAGTAGTCTCTGCGTCTGCCTACACCAACGGGAAAAAGGTGTAAATGTATGTATGTAAGTAGTTATTAGTCTTATTATGAAAGTTAATTGCTTCTTACAATTACAAAATAATAACATAACATTTACTTTTTACCTGTATTTCAACTCCTTCCTATAATATACTCACATTTTCCTCCACACATTTTTATGATACAGTTCTAAGGAATAAGAATGTCAACATTTTGGAAAAAGCAGCCAAGGATCGATCCTTGGCAATATGAGTAAAGAAGACTGAACGTTGTCACTCAGTGGAGACTGGGCTGTCTGCTCTTTATGTTGTCAATGTAAAATCTGTTAACAGTGAACATCATAAGGCTTATATTTTAATGTAAATTTTTTGCCGGGTGGGAGCAGAGTCGTGTTGCTGAGTTGCCTTAAGACAGACTACATAACGAGACAATTCTAAGGTTCACTAAGCCAGCATAGCACTTGATGGGTAGGCCACATGGCCAGGGCTGTTAAAGTCCTAAAAAAAGACCCCAAAAAAGCTGGCAAAAAGGTGTGGAGGAAGATTTGAGAAGAATTGGAATTAAACCCTGGGACAAAAGGACATGGGAAAACGCAGTCAGGGATAGGGTTAACTGGAGGAAACTTGTATAGGAGGCCAAGACACCACACAGGATTGTAGCGCTGCAGGAAGTAACTAAATAGTTCAGAAATAAAATAGAATAAATGTATATTACCAATAGAGTCGAGAGGTGTGTCAGGTCTGTTCATCATCTCTTGTTGTTTAACAAACTGTGACTTCTGTACAGCCGCCATCACCTGCCCGTAGCTGTCTCTTGCCTTCACCAACTTTAGTACATTCTCACTGAAATTAAATAATGATACCTTATCTATACTAATATTATAAAGAGAGAACATTTGTATTTTTGTATGTTTGTAATGATTTGGCTCAAAAACTACTGAACCGATTTAAAAAATTCTTTCACTGATACATAGAATGGACTTTCCGAATGAAAATAGGCTATATATTATCCTGTTTAAATCAAAGGTACATTCGTGGAGACCTAATTTGCAACCTAAGTCGGCAAAAAAACGGTCGAAAAAACACGTTTATTACGAACGCTGCTCAATTGATAATAGATAGAAGAATATTTTCTATGGAAGAGTTGTACAACTTAATTAGACCTACAAAAAAGTCCGCGACAGCATATGTCTATCTCTTAAGGTTGACTCACAGTAACCACTTTAATCTTAAAATTTTTGTTAAAAAATATTACATAACTTCCAAGGCTATTTTCAAGTATATAGTATTAATCCTTATCCAAATAATTACGTTAATTAGCTTGGCCACATATTATAGATTAAAATTGTCCTTTACAGTATATAGTTCAAATGAAAACTCTAGAAGATATCACGAATTTCACATACACGTATCGCAAAATTAATAAAATATTTGCAGTGAAACCACAGATTAGGTCATAGTTACTGCGAAAATATTATTATAGGCTTAGATCTATGCTGTATCTATGCTGTAGATCCCCACCGATCACAATCAATTTGAAGTCAATATAGTATAATAATATGATCTATTGTAAAAATAATATTCATGTATATATATAATAATATAATATTTTAAACCACCCCGACTGATCTATGTATAATCTTTTCATTAAAAGCATTCCAATGACTCTAAACACGACAATTAAAATCTGAGCTGTAAGTTGGTGAGGATTTGAGTATTCTGTAGAGTCTAGATGTCCCAGCATCAGGTCAATGCTTCCATGTTCTTACAATATCGTTGAAGAAGAAGATTTTCGAATTGATCAGACCTATGAAAGTTGATTTAATTGCGCAATTAACTGGAAAAAAGCTCATAGTTTTATAACGATTGAACGAATTTTCATGAATCAAAGCTAAGAAAACTCTCGATGAAGACATCTATCAAACAAAAAAAAACTATCAATAATAAAAACAAAATCGGTTCATCCGGTTAGGTGCCAAGATGCTACAGACAGACACACAGATACACACGTTAAACGTATATTACCCCTACATTTTGCGTCGGGGAACACGTAAGGTTTACGGCGGCATATGTTCACCTTTTTTTTTTATATATAATAGGCTAGCGTTTGACCACTATCTCACCTGTTGGTAAGTGATGATGCGGTCGAAGATGGTAAGCACGCTAGGCCTAGACTGGGGAACGGACTCTCAAGGATAGCTGCCGGAACACATTAGATGTTTTTGGCGACAGATTTTCTAACTTGAGGGTGGTAGCTGGCCAGGCGGACACTAGATAGTGTCCTACCACCATGCGGGGGTTGTTGGTTTCTTAACGATGTTTTCATTCACTGGAGGGCCACTGTGAGAAGCGCACATAAATTTTTCGATGGAAAAATCCATTGGTGCACGGTAAGGTTTGAACTCGGTACCACGGCATCAAAGCCGACCGTTCTCCCGATTACGCCACCGGGCCCGGGCTCCTTGGTAGTAAGCTACTTTTTGGTAGATTTAATGATCCCACTACCACTGTATGAAAACTCATGATTCATGAATGCACATAAAACTTTCATTGGTAGGTATATAGCTAGGATTAGAACCAACAACCGTCGGGTCAGAATCAGGGTAACTATCCTTTACGCTAAAGGGCCGCCCAATACTACTACGTAAGTATTATAAAACAAATTCCATCACTGCGTCTGTCTGTCAGTTCGCAATAATCTCAATAGCTACTGAACGGATTATCATGCTGTTTTCACCAATAGCCAGAGTGTTTATGAGGGAGGTTTAGGTGCATAATTCGTTAAGGTTTTGTGTAAATTGGATGAAATATGACGATTATTGTTAAATATGTTCATATTTTATATTCGATGCAACAAACTGATGCAAATTTTGTAGGCATATATGTTCTACCCGTGCGAAGCCGGGGCGGGCTGCTAGTTATGTATAACTTAATAAGGTTTTATGAAATCCGTAGGTATGAGCACGACCAAAAGATCGTGACGACTAGCACTGTAAAGGGGCACACATAACTGCGAATCGGCAACGCAAAAAATTGTGTTAGATTAGTCGTAGAGTAGATTTTAACGACGCGAAATCGCATCGCGTTTTGCTTTACAACCCCATCCATAGAGTTTTTATCATTATCCTAATCAGCCACAACGGTACAAACAGATCATTGGCGACAAAGATCTGTATCATTGTGGCCGATTATAATTAAAAAATGTTATTAGATACTTAGATACGTACGCTTTCTCATCTATTGGCGGCAGCAGCCCTTGGTTTGAAAGGAACATATCGTGAGACCTTTTCAAAGATCTGAACACCAAGGTGTGCACCGAATGTTTTATAACGTCGTCGGACATTTTAATATTCTTGCACTATTCACAATTCAATTCTATCAATGATATCGGCTCTGATTATTTCATTTTTGCGGAAATCAAAAATATAAATAAACACAAATATCAAATAACACAAGCGGCGAGACAACGAACGAGACGAGATATAAGCAAAGAGAATATAACCACTACGTTAAGAAGAGTCGGGACTCCCATAGAGCAAACTGACCAAATAGCGAAATGTCAAAACACAGGGCTTTTATAGGAGCCAAAATAACAGCGAAATAATCTTCTGCTAATTGACCAACATAACGAAAAAAAACCTAGTGATGTACCGTGTCGGCAAAAACATCGATAACGATCGAACTACCGTTGCTTGGTCAATACTTTAGAAGGTTATATTTTATACTAATTTACTAATTTAATTACTAATTTTGTTTTATTGGTTAGATTGTGAAAGTTATATTTTTCCTATTTTGGTTTAACAACTCCACCACTAAGACAAAACCAGTTTGAGAAAATGAAAATGATAGGCAGTAAAACAAAATATTAAATTTTATCAAGTTTTTTATTTTTGGAGTATGATGCTCTGTAGGGTTCGCTCATTCGGCATCGGCATCGGCATCGGCATCAGCAGCTTAAGATAACGATATACCTGTAATGTAATATTGACTTATTAGTTTATCGCTTAACACTAATTTCTGGGGCATGCTGTATACACGGCCGGATTTAGGGGAGAGCAACCGGGGCAGCAGCCCCGGGGCCTACACACACCTTACAATAAAAAAAATTCAAACAAGTAAAACATCAACGATATTTCGGTTAAAAAAACCGGCCAAGTCGAGTTGGATCGCTCGCTCATCGAGGCTCCTGATGGGTACCAATTAAGCTAGACCTCTAAATTGTATGAGCGCTCATATAACTCAGAGACCTATCTTAATTGGCGAAACTATGTATGTGGAGCACCCTTTAATTTACAATTTTTTTTTTTAATGTTTCCTTTATTTGTGCTATAAGACCTTGCTTCTTGCCAAAATTTGTGATTCTAGGTCAACGGGAAGTACCCTATAGGTTTTCGACCCAAAACCTATAGGATACTTCCAGTTGACCTAGAATTGTACATTTTAGTTAAAAGCAAGGTCTTACAGCACAAGTAAAGGAAAAATTCCGAAGATTAAAAGAAGTTGAAAATTCAGGTAAATTTTGGTATTTACAAGTTTTGCGAAAATCTAAATTTGCCAATATCTTTTATCGTGTTGCCTCAGGACCTTGATTTTTATACACCTAATAGGGACTATAGACCTCAATATCTTCAGTATCTTCTTCGTCTTCAGTATCTCACACGGATAGACAGACAGACACACGGACAGACGGACAAAAATTGATCTTATAAGGGTTCCTTTTTTAACCTTTTGAGGTACCAAACCCTAAAAAGCTTGGAAGGTTTCGTTCGTTAACGCTAAAATTGTATTTCAGATCATTCTTATTTCCGATTATATTTATATTATTTTTGGTCATAAATAAAATAATCTATACTACTTGGTTTCACAATAAATTATTTATTGGATAATTCAACTGAAAAATTATCTTCATTTTATAATGAAAATATTTTGGGGCCAGGAAGCATCCACTCCTTTGTTGCCACAAGGCCTCCAGACCTCTAAATCCAGCACTGGCCATTGACCTAATGAAAACAGAATAATAAGTGTTGTCTGTGCAGAAGCAAAATTGTTATGAGTGGACGCCTGAAAGGGTCTAGGTATAGTGCTAGTTGCAGTAGCTTGAAGTTCGTCTTGATGTATTCATCACCAGAAGGACGAAATCATTGCCCGATGATAAGTATGAGCTTGCGGACATTGTTGGTTAAAATTACTCAATATCACTTTGATGGTTTATCCCTATTAAAATATCGTCATGACATCCCGCGAAATTACACTTCTATTCCAATCACTGATCATATCATAACTATATAATAATATACACTATCGATATCGACAAGCACCGCAATGCACCCCGCACTATTTTTCACAAAGAGTTTATAAAGATCGTTAATAGATGAAATATTGAGTTATTTGGCCTAAAGAAGCAGTAAACGGCTATTATTTTAATATATTCTACTAACTGAGCTTTATAAAGTGGAAATCTTACCATTATTTTGAAAAAGCCGATTAACACGCTACCACAGGTAGAAGTACAGTAGAAATACATGCTAGCCACAGACTAAGTAGAGATGAAACTTCTTTTTCTTCACATCATGCTACTTGATGGCATTTATTATGACAACCAAACGAAAGAGATAGTAAGAAATAGTGAGTGAGACGAATATAGACTTCCATCGGACGCGCCCCCCTTTTCATAGATCTTTTTTTTGTACTGCAGCTTCAGTAGACTGGATATAAGCACGATATACACGCACGTCATAATATACGTATCTGTCAATGCCAATGTCAAGTTTAATCAAAGACATTTCACTATATTTACTTGACTATGCACTAAGCGCAAAACCAGCCTGAAAGACGTAGTAACTATTATATAATCTGTGCTGAAAGACACTGACTCATAAATAAACGAATAGGGAGTTAGGGACCATATATATACTATACATATAGCTTAGACATATAATATGGTACACATATAGCACTGGTAGGTTGTTTGACAAGGACATACTCCTTTCTAGGTTCCTTTGATTTGGACTGTTTTGATGTACATAGCAATTATTACAACTTTATGTTTAGCGCATACGAACTAAATTGAACTTGTAAAAGCATCTGCAGAGCACAAATAATAATATATAATGTACATATAATATATCCATGATTTGAATGAAATAACCGTCACTTCTTTTTTTAGTTTCAACATGGCTCCACACTGTTAGTGTATTTAGCCAGTGTCAAAATCGCGGCAGAAAACAAGGTTTAGGGAAAAATACAATTAGAACAAGAACAAACACACTTATTCACGTTCCCTCCAAAACTCTCCAAAACGCCAAAACAGGTGCAGTGCAGTGATGCGCACATATTATAATATGTGATTTGAACAGCCCTGGCCATGTGGCCTAACCATCAAGTGCTGTGCTGGCTCAGTGAATCTGAGAATGGTCTCGTTACCCAGTCTGTCTTAAGGCCATCCCTCAGCAACACGACTCCGCTTCCACCTGGCAAAAATGTACATTAAAATGTAAGCCTTATGATGTTCACTGTAAACAGACTTTACATCAGTGTTTTCCAACGTGTGGATTGCGACCCCCCAGGGGGTCGCGAAGCCTGTATAACGTTGTAACACACACACTTATTCACGTTCCCTCCAAAACTCTCCGACATATCTTGTCGCGCGCGACTTTTGAATTAGGTAACAGGCGCCGTGCAGAAATATTATAATATGTGCCCTCAGGTCATTATATTATAAGTATATGTGCCACAGTTTTTATTGGGCGTCTGTTAATGACCTTTTTACTTTCAGGCTGTCTTGCTTGCCGTTGCATTAGGTAAATAGGTAATAATAAAATATAAAATAATAAAAATCCTAATAAAAATCTATTCGACATGGAATGGAATTTATTTCAGTTAACTCTCCAATGGCTCATCTCATTACTTCTAGCATCTTTCACTTTAAAGAAGCAGTTCTATCTAAGACCACATCATCACTTCACATTAGGTGATATCACGAGATTTTTTAGTTATCTACAAAACAATTATAATTAATTACCTAAGATTTAATCTATAATGAAACTTTGACAATAATAAATAAAACGCTTTTATTAATGGTACAAAACTGGCTCAAATTTAAAATCACACGCATTCTAGATTTTCATTTAAAATAATTCCTAATTATTTATATCGACAACATTCAGTGAATAAATAGACATTCAGTATAGTTAAAAATCTTAGGTCAGTAAGTGACTTTTAAGTGTGCTAAGTGACTAGAAAGTGACGAGACTAAATGATACAAACGCTCGAAGCCATTTACAGATAAATAAGTATAAAAGTAATGTATTGCACTTAAGCGTCTACTTTGTAAAACGTAAACTTACATTTCAACTCTCTAACTAATCGATGGGGTCACTGTATTAAATAGATATAATGTTTTCATGTTCTATGTTATGGCAGTCAAAGTTATTTCTATTCTTTATACTTAGGTGTCTAACATGGTGCTTAGCGTCTATTAAGTAAGTTATGTATGTAGCATGTAATCTTCATAGTTGCTGTGACGTTGGCGGAATTCGTTTCATTCGAAATTCGAAAGATGAGATACACAGCTGCAAGAATATGCTCACAGCGCAATTCATAGCCTCCAAAAACATTGCATGCCACTTTAATTGGATTTATTTTAAAACAGCGTTAAAACGTCGTTACTATTGCGGTTCTAAGTTAAAATTCACAGAGTCCAGACAGTCAAGAGGTCTCAAGATACAACACCAAGGTGCACACGGATTTAGACGAGACGATCGACGGGGACGTTGGAATCGTGGCTCCAATCGTAGTCAATGTCTGTGGAGTCGGCGACGGAGAATACCGCGCCATCCTCGGTTCAGATGGCCGATTTCTCAGGGTTGTTGGCGTCGCTGACGCGGCGGGAATGAGGCGCGCGCCGCAGGGTCCGCGGCTGGAGGTTCAGAGGCGGCAAGTTGGGACGTTCGATGCGTGTAGGAGAGGACACTAGAGGACGTGTGCCTCGACGAAGCGTGTCCATGCCGTTTCTGAAGTACTCTTCTGTCCTATCGCTGTAGCTCTCGATCAGCGGTGCTGGGTCTTCGTACTCTACATTGAAGTGGCGTGTAATTGCAAGGTCTTCTGGAGGTCCCAGTTTGTACAGTGGAGGTTCGACGCATTCGTAGTGATGATCCTCGGTGTCATCGTGAGGGTAGGTATCAGCGACGAAGTGTCTGGTGCCTCGTGGGGTAAGAGCCGCCCAAAGCACCCTGGAGTCTAACGCCGCGCCCCCATATAGAGCGTTGGAGCCCCCGGCCTTCCCCGTGCCGCTCTTGCAGCCCCCTCGCGCTCTGCAGGCATTGAAAAAGCTGTTGAATTTCAGTAAGCTGTCAAGAACAAGAAAAATATATGGATACAAAAATGATTCAGACATTCTTCGGACAATCCAAAAACTACTGAGTAACCCGTGATGAATTTTGTAAAATTGCTTGAATCTATCTACATCGCATATGATTTAGCAGGTATTTTAGAAGGAAATATGAAATTAGTATTGCCTAGTGTTTGTGTCTGTGATAGGCGTCCATTACACGGTAGTTTATTCGTCATTCAACGCCAAAAGTCATGACTGATGGTTGCTCATGAAGCGAACCAAAGTATGTAAACATCGGTCAGTCACCGTCAGTCACCCCATTACACGATCAGTCATCCATCAGTCAAAGCCGTAACTGTGAGCAAACTGACAGCAAAACCTATCGTGTAATGGACGCCATAGACATACGTCTTCGGTTACCACCAGGCAAGCGTAGGTACCTAATATGACAAAAATCTTGACGTCTTTCTATCTTTAAATTATCTACACCGAACATAAATCATCAATGGAACTAGCAGACTATCTTGACCACATCGTCACTGTCCATCACTTGAGATAGTGGTCAAACTCGAGCCTATTTAAACTAAATAATACTTACATTTCAAATTTCAGAACTACCTTCGACTGATTTGTTAATTAGCGGGTAAGCAGTGCGCATTTAGATTTTTCGACGTCCGCTGTCAAAGGGCTACGAAAGTTGCTATCGTAGTCTCACCAACCAACAAAAAAAAAGAGTTGATAATATTTAAACGGCTGAACGGATTTTCATGCAACAAAGCTAAGAACACTCTCGATGAAGACACCAAGCAAACAAAATAAAACTATATCAACATCGGTTCACCCGTTTGGGTGCTACGAGATAGACACACACATAGGTGTAACAGATCTATATATTATCAAACTTATAACATCTCTTCTTTTTGCGCCAGGCTCTTGCTCGGCATTGGTAAGTAATAGTGGTTTATAAAATACGGCAACTTTTTTTTATACCTTATAGGCTAGCGTTTGACCACCATCTCACCTGTTGGTAAGTGATGATGAGGTCAAAGATGGTAAGCACGCTAGGCCTAGAATGGGAACTGGCTCTCAGGGATAGATGCTGGAACACATTAGATGTTACTACTTACTCTCTACATTTGAGTAGGAACAGCGCCAGTAGAGCCGCGATGCAGAGTACGGCTATGCAGCAGGTGATCAGCACCAAGAACCAAGTGTCATCGTTAGTGGCCGGCTCTGGAAACAATTGTCATAATTTTCAGACTTCAAAAAGGAGGAAGTTCTCAGTTAAGGTACGGACACACCGAAGCGTCCTGCGTGCGCGATCTAGGCGGTGATCAGAGCAGCGCAGTAGTATTTGTACCGACTAGTTCACACCAAACGCGATCAGAAAACAATTGAAAAGTACTGAGATCACGCCCGCAGATCGCAGGACGCCGCGGTGTGGCCGTACCTTTAGTCTGTTTTTTTTTTCTGTATGTCGCTAATCGATTTGCCAAGTGCCAACATAATGTTCGGTGCCAGCCAGCTTGGAAAACAGGTTGAAAATATTGCGCTTTGTGGATTGGACTAAAGTCAGGTCAGCTGAGCTGAAAACCAGGTGTTTTGGGCGGCTGCCCGGAACATTTATTGCCGTCTTCCATGACAAACATGAGCTCCTTGTTATATAAATAAAAATACGTGTAATGTAAAAACTTGGCCTCAGTGCCTACTGTCTCAGCCGAGTGACATTCTACTGTCTCGCCACTCTACCCGGTACTTAACATCACGTGAGCTAATGGTCAAGTGCATGGCTGTCTTATAAAAAACGAAAAAAAACTATATTTACAAGTATTTTCATATTTTACCATGTCTTGGCAGTTCATGGTACTCCACTCCTGGGAACAGAGAGTTATCTTCCGTGTTGGGTAGTGTAGGACACTTCGAGGCTCTACCGCAAGGTGGCGTCAGGTTGGCAGCATTGGCAAGAAACGCTGGCAGCGGCGGTGGAGGCATGTGAAGGATCGAGTCCGGTGGAGGGCCCAGCGAGAGACATTCTGAACCACATGTCATCCTGGTAACAAGACTCTTTGTGAAACTGTGCTATAACCGTGGATGTATTTTACAAATTCAATTTAATCCTTATGCTCTACCTATAAGGTTATAATTGCTATGTACATGAAAACGGCCCGAACGAAAGGAACCTAGATGGGAGTGTGTCCTTTTCTAACAACCTGCCAGTGCTACTGCTATGTATGTATATCCATACAAAAGAAAGGGACAAACTCCTTTCAAGGTCGGTCTCTGTCGGGCCGGTTGTGCACCGTTTTTATGTGAAACTAGCGGCCCGTCCCTGCTTCGCACGGATAACAAAATTAACAAAAATTTGAAACATTATAAATTTTAACACATACACACTCAGCATACACCCTACTTTTTGCGTCGGGTTACTAAAAAAGAGTACACTTAAATGAAAGTTGATATTATTATCTTCTCCCGTACCCCAGCAGTAACTATTATATAATCTGTGCCCCAGAGACGCCTACATCGCATAGTCACAGACTACTATGATACTACGTATCGCATTGTTAGCAGAGCGGAGTGAGCGGCGACCACGCGACTTTTTCAGTTTTTACAAGTACCACGCGATACTGAGAAGACTTATGAGAAGAGTAGGTACATACCAAGGTTTCAAACATTTTAGTCGTATTGGCAATGACAGAGCAATGTTGTCAACGCAACAAAAATAGTAAATTAGAACCATTAACATGCGCGCCCTCAATTTGTACGACGGTTCTCTTTTTGCCTAGACTCTATCAATTTAATCTTTCGCGGCAGATTCATTCACATACCCCTAGGCTAGGCCCTAGGGTATTTGCTATAAAATCGCGCAAAGTATCTACACGCTTAATTATTCGGTCTTACAATTCAAACGATTAAAAAGACGTTAAAGGATATTAAAATATATGGGTAAAAAAAATTAAGTTAAAACTCATCACTCGAGATCTCTGGCACAGAACACATCTATATCTATGCTAATACTAATATTATAAAGAGAGAATATTTGTATTTTTGTATTTTTGTATGTTTGTAATGATTTGGCTCAAAAACTACTGGACCGATTCAAAAAATTCTTTCACTATTATATAGAATGGACTTTCTGAATGAAAATAGGCTATATATTATCCCGTTTAAATCAAAGGTACATTCGTGGAGACCTAATTTGCAACCTAAGTCGGCAAAAAAACGGTCGAAAAAACACGTTTCTTACGAACGCTGCTCAATTGAAAATAGATAGAAGAATATTTTCTATGGAAGAGTTTTACAAATTAATGAGACCTACAAAAAAGTCCGCGACAGCATATGTCTATCTCTTAAGGTTGACTCACAGTAACCATTTTAATCTTAAAATTTGTGTTAAAAAATATTACATAACTTCCAAAGCTATTTTCAAGTATATAGTATTAATCCTTATCCAAATAATTACGTTAATCAGCTTGGCCACATATTATAGATTTAAATTGTCCCTTACAGTATATAATTCAAATGAAAACTCTAGTAGATATCACGAATTTCACATACACGCATCGCAAAATTAATAAAATATTTGCAGTGAAACCACAGATTAGGTCATATTTACTACGAAAATATTATTATAAGATTAGCTATGCTGTAGATCCCCATCGATCACAATCAATTTGAAGTCAATATAGTATAATAATATGATCAATTGTATAAAATAATATTCATCTATATATATAATAATATAATATTTTAAACCACCCCGACTGCTCTATGTATAATATTTTCATTAAAAGCATTCCAATTACTCTAAACACGACATTTAAAATCTGAGCTGTAAGTTGGTGAGGATTTGAGTATTCTGTAGAGTCCAGGAGATATCCCAGCATCAGGTCAATGTTCCATGTTCTTACAACATCGTTGAAGAAGAATTCGAAATTTCGAATTTCGAGATTCGAAATTTTCGAATTGATCAGACCTTGACAGAGTTGATTTCATAGCGCAATTAACTTGAAAAAAGCTCATAGTTTTATAACGATTGAACGAATTTTCATGAATCAAAGCTAAGAACAATGTCGATGAAGACATCTATCAAACAAAAAAACTATCAATATTTAAAACAAAATCGGTTCATCCGGTTAGGTGCTAAGATGCTACAGACAGACACACAGATACACACGTTAAGCGTATATTACCTCTACTTTTTGCGTCGGGGAACGCAGTAAGGTTAAGGCGGCAGATGTTCTCCTTGGCGGTAAGCTACTTTTTGGTAGATTTAATGATCCCACTACCACTGTACGAAAGCTCATGATTCATGAATGCACATAAAACGTTCATTGGTAGGTATACCTATAGCTAGGATTAGAACCAACGACCGTCGGGTCAGAATCAGGGTAACTATCCTTTACGCCAAAGGGCCGTCCAATATCAATACGTAAGTATTATAAAACAAAGTTCGTCTGTCTGTTCGCAATAATCTCAATAGCTACTGAACGGATTATCATGCGGTTTTCACCAATAGCCAGAGTGTTTATGAGGAAGGTTTAGGTGCATAATTCGTTAAGGTTTTGTGTAAATTGGTTGAAATATGACGATGATTGTTAAATATGTTCATATTTATAATCGATGCAACAAACTGATGCAAATTTTGTAGGCATATGTTCCACCCGTGCGAAGCCGGGGCGGGCTGCTAGTATATAATATCTCTAGAATTAGTGACCGGTAAAGGTTCGACGCACACATACATTTGTTTATTTTGTTCAATTATTACTCGTACCTATATACAAAATTCTAAATAATAAAAAAATCAAATCATATTATATTAAATGGATGCGTCTGATGACATTATAATTTTGCTTTGATTTGTGTTTGACATTTTTCTCATTTTATCTGTTCTTTTAATAATTATTATTTGACTTCATTTTTATTGATTGTAATTAATTGTAATGTAATTTATTTTATATGTATATAAACAGTTGTAATTAATTAAGCAAAAAACACTATGGATTTAATATTATTATTTTATATAAATGATTTAATAATAATAATATTTTGTTCCCTTCCTTTCTTTCCCTTCGGCTTTGTGGCGAGCCGACGGTGAGTGGCGACACTGCGTACCCCTATCCCGTGAGGGCTAAATGAGACCCTCTGACCCCCGGCTTGCCTTGACCGGCCGGCCGGTGGTGGGAATCGCAAGAGCTAAGACCTAAGCTCCAGGGTGGAAGTGTTAAAGGCATAAAGCCGCTAGTAGCGTTTAGTGAAAGTGCAGCACACCTCTCAACACCCTTAGCTATCCACGCCAATGTTGCCCCTCGGCGCCAATATAACGGTACGCCTTTATGGGGGGCCCATTCAGTGTATAGCAAGTCACCACCCGCCTAAATATTTTGTAATGAGGCATAATTGGCGGGTGCCGTACCTCATCCCATAGTCCTCTTGACGTTGGCTTCGGCTCCGTCAATGCCTTCCAAAGGTCCGGGCGTCTTACGACCCGAGAGATTACATCGAATAAAATAATAATAATGTATTAACCGACTTCAAAAAAAGGAGGACGTTTCGCAATTCGACCGTATATATATATATATATTATGTTTGTTCGCGGATAACTTCGTCGTTTATGAACCTATTTAGATGATTCTTTTTTTGTTGTAAGGGTAGTACCATAGTAATTTCATTGAGATCTGATAAGAATCTCCAGAGATATGGAGATAAACACCTCAAACTTGGTACTGAAAATTAATAGCACAGCATTTGAAGTCGGTTCTTTTAGTTTTTTAAACGATCTTATATTCATTGAAGATAATTAAAGACAATTCCGGTGTTACAATGATGGTCTATCTTAAATGAAAATTGAAAATCATACGTAGAATAAAATTCACTGGCAATATTGTAATTTTGTAGGTTATATTTAGTTATAAACAAGCATAAGTATATATAACAAAAACAAAAGAAGGCTTCGAGATCGATTGACAATTTATAAACGGAGGCGTGAGCACAAAATCAATCAGCTAAATAAAAAAGTTAAGACGTCTGTCCTTGGTAATATTAATTTATAAATAAATTACACTAACAAATACTCACTTTATATGGTATTTAACAATAATTTCACTCAAAATGGATGAACTTTACTCCAATCTCAAATTACACTTGCTTTGATATGGTCCAGGGATGCAGGGCGCAGGCGCGACCAGGTACCAAACTCTTTGGAAACCACTTCGAAAACTATAGTATTTTAGCTCGGAGCTTTCCATTGCGTTTTGTCTATGGTAAAAGGATATGTAAGCTAGCATTAAGCAAGCAATTGATGTGTGTTTAAGAGTGGATGTACCACGTTTTCGTTGCATGGTATGGGGTAAATTATCGATTCGCGCAAGCGCGGGAGCGATATTGCAACTTGCGACCCTTCTCTATTAGGCCCTATAGGGTGAGATTAAACGTATGAATAAGATACAAATTCTCTCTGTCTCTTTCGTTCTCAAGTATCATCATATGGTTGGAAAGAGATGAAAAATATTTTTAGTTTTTTGCAACCATTGCACATTCAGTCCATTTCAATGCATGGATTAGTTCATTAAAAAGATTAATGATTGTAGAAAGCGAATTTAGTGCTCAAATTTATCTAAGTAACTTTTTTATGTAGCACAATTTATAGCATCATGAATCTGACTGCTAGATAAAATGTTATGATAGTTTTATTCTCCATTGAAACTATTTTTTTTTAAGGATTACTTACATTCAGATACCTAATACTTACTATCTTAGATTACCTATGTATAGTATAACCTAAGCTATATAGGTAAACTTTAAGATTACTACCACAGAATGCTTAATAGTAATACGTATTACTACGCTGTTAAATTATTAGATGGATGTTGAAAGTTGAAAACTATTGTAGGTTATTGTCGCCGACGATACCAAGTTTGAGGTTTTTATCTCTATATCTCATCAAATCTCGATGAAATTACAATAGAATCTAACGGGTAGTAATAAAGTATACTGTGTTAAATAAAAAAAAACCGGCCAAGTCGAGTTGGACTCGCCCACCAGGGCTTCCGTACCAACGTTGGTTGGTACCAATTAAGCTAGACCCCTAAATTGTATGAGCGCTCATATAACTCAGAGACCTATCTTAATTGGAGAAAACTTTGTGGACACCTTTAATTCTCAACTTTTTTTATTTTTTAGAATTTTTTCCTTTATTTGTGCTACCTTGCTTCTTGTCAAATTTAAAGATTTTATGTCAACGGGAAGTATCCTATAGGTCCTATAGGTTTAAACCGGTTCGGTTTTGGGTCGAAACCTATAGGGTACTTTTAGGGGAAATTTGGTTAAAAGCAAGGTCCACACAAGTAAAGGAAAAAAAAAATGAAAATTAAGGTACATTTTGGTACTTACAAGTTTTCACGAAAATCTAAATTTGCCCATATCTTTTTATCGTGTTGACTCAGGACCTTGATTTACACCTAATAGGGACTTCTATAGATTTCAATATCTGGTATACATTTCAACTTGCTAGGTCCAGCCGTTCCTGAGAAAATCGGTGGTGACACACGGACAGACAGACAGACAGACAGACGGACAGACGGACAAGAAAGTGATCTTATAAGGGTTCTTTTTTTACATTTTGAGGTACGGAACCCTAATTAAAATATAAATCGGTATATAAAAGACGGAGTTTTGACGTAGCAAACATTATAAAAAAATACAGTAAAATTGAGACTCTCCTTTTGTATGTCGGTTGGAAATGCGGGAAATACAATAGTAAAATTACCTTGAACGTTTTTTTTCGTCGTTTCGTTTACGTTACGGTTAAAACGGTTACCCCGTTTGCCTAATGGTTCAACGTTAAACTTTTTTAGACGGTTAAACCAAAGTTGATGAACCTTAGCCTCATCAAAGTCTTTAAAAAACAATGGATAACCGCGCATAAAAAGCAAATTTAAACTTGAAATAGCGTAATTTTGGCTAATTACAAACTTTAATCGAACTAAAGTTATTTCATTAACCGAATATCTCTGCGAGGTACTTAGTTCGTCTGACACTTTGTAAAGTTGGCGAAGTTTGGAGTAGCATTGGTTAAATGCTCATCATTTTGTCTAAAACATTTATATAATTCACTCTCAGTTTAAACCACTACTACTATAAATAATATAAATAAAGATTTAAACTTTCTTCACGGCAATACAATGTAGAATACCTAAGTATACCTTTTTACTCGTATTCTGTCATTTAATCGATCTGAGTGAACTGATTTTCAATCGTTTTCTGATCTGCAAATGAATCTGATCTGAAATGCAAAGTATACTTGTCTAAAACCACCAAACCAG
This sequence comes from Cabera pusaria, assembly GCA_954871355.1. Taxonomy (NCBI): domain Eukaryota; kingdom Metazoa; phylum Arthropoda; class Insecta; order Lepidoptera; family Geometridae; genus Cabera; species Cabera pusaria. Next base: position 3,364,895 of record OX940896.1, read on the forward strand.
ACGTATCTATAAAATTTAATATGATTAGTAAAGAAGATCTTTTTAAAATAATTAAAAACATGAAATGTAAGACATCAACGGATATATACGACATGAATACGAAAACCCTTAGAGAATTAGTATTACATAATTACATGTTATTTGATTTAATTTATGAAGTAATAACTTCATGTTTTGACGAAGGGATTTTCCCTGATTCTTTAAAATTAGGTAGAGTAATACCGCTTTACAAAAAAGGAGAACACTCTGAACTTAGTAATTACAGACCAATTTGCATACTGCCTACGATATCGAAAATTTTAGAATCAATCTTAAAACATCAAATAATAGCATATTTTGAAGAAAATTGTTTATTTGCTCCCCAACAATTTGGTTTCCGAAAAAACAGGTCCACAGAAATGGCAATTAGAGAAGTAGTTCATTATGTTCTACAAAGTCTCGATGAGTCGCATAAATGCGCGAGCATTTATTGCGACTTATCGAAGGCTTTTGATTGTTTGCGACACGACATATTAATTTTAAAATTGACATACTATGGTTTCAAAGGCAAAGAATTGGATATGATGACGTCCTACCTAAGTCATAGAACACAAACGGTTTCAGTCAAAGATCAAACTTCTTTGACCGGAAATATTGACATTGGTGTTCCTCAAGGATCCATACTTGGGCCTCTTCTATTTCTAATTTATGTGAATGACATTGTAAATGCAATTCCAGATTGGGCAACTATTAGTCTATTTGCCGACGATACTCATGTTGGTATCAAAGATAAAAGTAATGACATTATGGACAGTAAAATATCGTTAGCCATGTCAACATTACATGATTGGTTTAAGGTAAATGGTATTATACTAAACGCTGATAAAAGCCTCGTTATGAAATATCAAGTGAAAAAAGTGAAGAACCACCTATTAACTGTAAAAGAAAATATATTCCTAGGTTATACGATAGACTACACTTTGAGTCATTCACCTCATATAGATAAGATATGTAAGAAACTAGCTAGTGCCAATTATGCTCTCCTGAAACTAAAGCCACTTGTTGATACAAAAACGCTTTTGTCAGTATATTATGCATATGTTCACTCAGTTCTAAATTACGCTATAACGACATGGGGCAATGGGGCTGAGATTAAAAGGGTTCTGATATGTCAAAAAAGATCTATACGAATAATTAACGGAATACGAAGACGAGAAAGTGCTAAAAAATATTTTGTAAAAAATCAAATAATGACTGTGATATCTTTATACATATACAAATGCCTTTTGGAGATTTATAATAATATAGATAAATATAGTACAAAATTTGACATCCATAAATATAATACTAGAAATAAAGATAAATTATACCTACCAAAAGTAAGACTTACAAAGGTGAAGAAACAAGGAGAGTATAATAAACTAAACATGTATAATAAATTACCAACTAGTATAACCAAATTACCAATGCCTGACTTCAAAATCAAAATCAAACTATTTTTTACAAACAATGCCTTTTATAGTATTAATGAATTTATGACAATGAAGCTGAATGAAAATTCCTTCAACATCAGATATGAAAATTGCGTGCACAAATGACTAATATTGGTATGTTATGTTATTTATTTTGTTATCTTTTTCATAATAAGTTACAATCAGATGATAATTAATGCAATTTTTTAATAATTATGTAAACGACGTGCCTAATATAATGTACATGTTATAATAATGGTTAATAAATATTCTGATTTCTGATTTCTGATCGCCGTAGGTGGCGTTTGGTTTGAACCAGTCGGTACAAATACTACTGCACTATATGATCGCGCCCGCGCATGCGGACGCAGGACGCCGCAGTGTGGCCGTAACCTTTAGTGTGGGTTGTTACACAGGATGGTATTTTGAGATGAGGCCGTAAGGTAAAGAAATGCAACTTTTTTTTTGTAAAGCTACTTTTTTTCATGGTGTACTTTGAGTATTCAACCGAATATTCAAAGATGGTGTAGGTTCAGTAGCTCTTCAAATATTCTAATAATAATTAAGATAGTTTAAAAACTAAAACAACCGACTTCAATGCCCCGCGAGTCAATTTCAGTAGCAAGTTTGAGACGTTTATCGTCATATCTCTGCAGATACTTATCAGATATCGATGAAATTACAATGGGACCACCTCGGAAACATACCCGATTACAACCAATCAATAAGAATCATTCGAATCGGTTCACAATTGACGGAGTAATCGCGTAACATATACAAGAAAAAAAAAAAACATACAGACGAATTGAGAACCTCCTTCTTTTTCGAAGTCAGGTGAAAAAAACATACAGACGAAATGAGAACCTCCTCCTTTTTTAAAGTCGGTTGACAAAATGAACTAAATGTACTATTCATTATTCTGTGATGCGGGCACGCAGTTATACAGGCTGTAAAGCTCTATGTTTGTCATATCGTTAATTTCAATTAATATTAAACTGGGTTCTGATAGAGTCTCTGATAGCCTATTAGGAACTTATCTGCAAGATATCTATCCTACTACTACAACTTTTTTATGGCGTTAGGTATATGTCAGAAACTTCAAGAATTTTATGTCTGATTTTTTTTAAAAGCTTACTATCAATGTGGGTTGCACATTACTAGCAGTCTTGTTAAACCCTCTTACCAAGCTAAATATGCTAGTTTCTAAATTTTATCATAAACTGGTGAAATTTCCTTTAGACGAATAGTAAGAGTGAAATGGCTGTAAAATGCTAACGAACAGAGACAAAATTACGAAGCAGTAAATTTAACCATTTGTTTAGTTCCAGAACTCTGAAAACTAACTGAATAACAAACACAATTACAACTCCTTTGTCCGTGCATGCAATATGTCGCTGTGAACGTAGGTATTCTTACATAGCGGGAATGGAGTTTCTAGTCTTTGTTGCATGAAACTATTATAGCGGCATTGCGTTAAGGTACAACAACAACGCGGGGTCCTGCGTGCGCGATCTAGGTAGTGATCAGACAGCGCAGTAGTATTTGTACCGACTGTTTCACACGAAACGCGATCTACGGCGATCAAAAACGATTAAAAAACTGATCGCGAACGCGCACGCGGACGTATGACGCCGCGGTGTGCCCGTACCTTTACGGCGCGGTCTAACTAAGAGCTTTATAGTAATACTGTAATAGCTCACGAAAAGGAAAACTGCCACTTGATACTCTTATTAGGTTCTAGCGATATGGAAGTAGAAATACAATAGCTGCAAGCACGATAGTTTTGGGTATTTACATTGCCAACATTATATTGGTGTCTAGTGATCCTGCCCATGAAACCAAAAGTCGTGTGTTCGATTCTCACACGAGACAATTCTTTGCGTGATGTGATCCACAAACAATTGTTCCGAGTTTGGGTGTAATAATTGTGTCCGTTATTTGTAAGTTTGTAAAGTCCCCCGCGACACAGGATTTTCTAGTGCGGGGCGTTGTCAAATAACTAAAACAAGTGATATTTTAAAAACCTTTTTTAATAACAAGCTTTTACATAATCTTAGACCAGAGAAGGTCAAGACAAATCCAATAAGCCCAAACACGACGGGCTTAACATGTGTAGTATAGGAGTTACTACGGCCATTTTCCGGCTTCATCATCAGACGAGCTTGAAGGTACCATGACATTGCATTGTCATCCGATTTACATATGTATGCAAAATTTCAGCTCAATTTCTTTAATAAGTTCCTATTACCACCTTCCACCTCCATCATGAGATCAGACCCTGGTAACCATCTAAAAATAAAGTACTCGCCAAGACGAAACAAAAGGGCCGAAACTCGATGGAGTTGCGTCGTTTTATTACAGAGTTCCTATGACCACCTTCCAGCTCAATCATCAGACTCTGGTTACCATTAAATGACAAACTACTCGTCAAGACGATTCAAATGAGCCCAAACTCGATGAGGTTGTGTCGTTTTATTGCGAAGTTCCTTTGGCCACCTTTCAGCTCCATCATCAGATCAGCACCATGTCATCATAATATTGCATTGTCACGCGATTTACACATGTATGCAAAATGTCAGTTCAATCGTTAACCGGGAAGTGGATAAAACTTAATTTGCAAAATTTGATGACAAAAATCGGGACAGCTTCCAACTCCATCATCAGATCAGCACCATGTCATCATAATATTATTGCATTGTCACGCGATTTACACATGTATGCAAAATGTCAGTTCAATCGTTAACCGGGAAGTGGATAAAACTTAATTTGCAAAATTTGATGACAAAAATCGGGACAGCTTCCAACTCCATCATCAGATCAGCACCTGTCATCATAATATTATTGCATTGTCACGCGATTTACACATGTATGCAAAATGTCAGTTCAATCGTTAACCGGGAAGTGGATAAAACTTAATTTGCAAAATTTGATGACAAAAATCGGGACAGCTTCCAACTCCATCATCAGATCAGCACCTGTCATCATAATATTATTGCATTGTCACGCGATTTACACATGTATGCAAAATGTCAGTTCAATCGTTAACCGGGAAGTGGATAAAACTTAATTTGCAAAATTTGATGACAAAAATCGGGACAGCTTCCAACTCCATCATCAGATCAGCACCTGTCATCATAATATTATTGCATTGTCACGCGATTTACACATGTATGCAAAATTTCACCTCAATCAGTAACCAGGAAGTGAAGTGAAGTGGATGAATTTGCAAAATTTGATGACAAACATCGGGACAGGTGAAACTAAATAAAAGCTTGTAAACAGTGGCCGTTCGAGCAAATACTCAGTCGCAGATTGAAGCGACGTGCATTTTACTATCAAACTATTATTATATTTGAAACTGCTGGGCGTCCAAATATTTCGCTTCTTTTCTACCAACTTCCAAAAAGGAGGAGGTTCTCAATTCGTTCCCGATTCGAATGATTATATTTTTAATTGGTAGTGCACTTACATCTCCAAGGTGGTCGCATTGTAATTTCATCCAGATCTGATAACTATCTCCAGTCATTGCTACTGGAACTGACTTGCGCGGCATGGAAGTCGGTTGTTTTAGTTTTTAACCGACTTCAAAAAAAGGAGGAGGTTTCTCAATTCGAACGTTTTTTTTTTTTTTTTTTTTTTTATGTTTGTTCGCGGATAACTTCGTCGTTTATGAACCGATTTTGATTATTATTTTTTTGTTCGCAAGGAGATATCCCAAGTGTGGTACCATGGTAATTTTATCGAGGTCTGATAAGTATCTCCAGAGATATTGAGATAAACATCTCAAAATTGGTACTGAAAATAAATAGCGCGGCATTGAAGTCGGTTCTTTTTTAGTTTTTAAACGATATTATTAAACTACTTATCTTAATTATTGTTTGGACTATTTAGACATCATATTGGTAATGGTAGTGATATGATGACGATGTAATTGTTAGGTTGGAAAGACATGGGAACGAGCGAGACAGCGATATCCGAAGCTACGCGAGGGAAAGAGACAGACGTCGCGAGCAAAGGCATGCGTGCGATAGAGACAACGCTAGTCCGTTATATGCGTAGGCAGCGCATGATTGTTGGCGATGGGAGCGTGCAGACGTAAGGTTTGGCAAGAACGAAAACAGCCCTATTTTTAAAGCTTACTAGCAATGTGGGTTGCACATTACTAGTATTCTTAACACCTCCAACTTAACTACTAAATATGCTTGTGTCTGGAGTAGGTTCACGTTAATAGTGCAATGGGTGAGGAGCGAATTCACGACCTCCTCGATCGCCAGTCCAACACCTTATCCATTGGGCAATTGCCGCTTATTATACTCAGCCCTATACTCTGCAGAGGGTAGATTTAAGAATGGTTAAATAAGTCAATCTTAACTTCCCGGATGACAAAAATTGGTAACCGAAAAAACCCATTTACATCGAACATAGAGCCTAATTTTTTTGAGTCGGTTAACAAGAGATGATGCTTATATACTTACCTATTTCACTTACCTATTTTACTATAGTAAGTTTTCTTGCTTGGTACCAGACAAAAACTGTCACTTCAGGATTTTCCGCCTGAGCTGGCTGGTGCTCATTCAGCTGTAAACTAATAAAAAAGCTTTGATCGAAACCGGCCGTCTGCCGTATCTGAAATAAGTAATAAAGAAAATTCTAAGAGAGGACTGGTAATAAAGTGTAAGTTGATATTATTTGATATAATATCAACTTAGACATACATACAGACATACAGATTATATAGACATATTTAACATACAGAGTTTTCTCTAGTGTGAGATTCAGAGCTCATAAGCTTTGTTTTAGAATATAAGCCTTTGAAACTCTGTTTTTAATGTGCTAAGTTGCAAATAAACAATTACAAAAAAAATAATATTAAGTATAAAACTAGCTGTGCCACGCGGTTTCACCTGCGTAGACATCGTTCCCGTGGGAATATCGGGATAAAAAGTAAAAACGTAAAATGTAAAACCGTTTTATTCCAGGGTCTAAGGCTATCAAATTTATCGTTTGTGTAGTTATAGCGTGAAGAGGTAACAAACATACTCAATTTTAAATTTTCGCCTGTTAGTAGTACTGTCAGTAGGAAGTAGGATATGTTAGCGTTTTGCTGTAATAAAACCTGCATGGTGCGTCTAACCGAGTGGGTGGCGCCTCTAGCGGTGAAAATTAGAAGATCGACTACGAACTCTGTGGTTACAGAGTAAAAGAGGGGGAGATCAGTATTGTATTATGAGCGAAAATAAATGCTTTTTAATAAATTGTAATACAGATTTTTATTAGATATGAGAATTAAGATACTTTAAGTTTTTTCACATGTTGGTATACTTAGGTTTATTTATTTTAAGGTGTTTCAAAAGGATTCATAGCAGGCCTTCATATCATCCTTTTCAACCAACTTTCAAAAAGAAGGAGGTTCTCAATTCGTCTGCGTGTTTTTAGGTTTCCGTACCCAAAGGGTAAAACGGGACCCTATTACTAAGACTCCGCTGTCCGTCTGTCTGTCTGTCTGTCTGTCTGTCTGTCTGTCGGTCTGTCTGTCTGTCTGTCTGTCTGTCCGTCTGTCACCAGGATGTATCTTATGAACCGTGATAGTTAGACAGTTGAAATTTTCACAGATGATGTATTTCTGTTGCCGCTATAATGCCGTTGTTACCAACACATACTAAAAACAGAGTAAAGTTAAAAATAATAGAGGGTCCCCATACGAGAAACGTGTTGTTTTCGGCATTTCACGCCATCTATGAACGCGTAGTTAGGTAAACATCCCATTGATGGCGTTATATTGAAATGTCGATCCCTAACACCTTTGTTAAAAGTTAGATGGCGTTATAAAAATAATAATAATAATAATAATAATCCCGCAGGGGCGGCTTTGTGGCGAGCCGACGGTGAGTGGCGACACCGCGGACCCCTATCCCGTGAGGGCTAAATGAGACCCTCTGACCCCCGGCTTGCCTTGACCGGCCGGCCGGTGGTGGGAATCGCAAGAGCTAAGACCAAAGCTCCAGGGTGGAAGTGTTAAAGGCATAAAGCCGCTAGTAGCGTTTAGTGAAAGTGCAGCACACCTCTCAACACCCTTAGCTATCCACGCCAATGTTGCCCCTCGGCGCCGACATAACGGTCCGCCTTTATGGGGGGTCCATTCAGTGTATAGCTAGTCACCACTCGCCTTAATATTTTGAAATGAGGCATAATTGGCGGGTGCCGTACCTCATCCCATAGACCAGAAAACAGTCATCAAGCAGCACACATTCATAGCCATAATAAATTATAGTACCATCTTTTTATAGTTTTTCATGTCTCCATCCACAAATCATATTTTTATTTAATTTAATATTGTAAAGGGCCTCTTGACGTTGGCTTCGGCTCCGCCAATGCCTTCCAAAGGACCGGGCGATTTGCAGCCCGTGATGTGAATTGAATAAAGAGTATAATAATAATAAATAAAAAAAAATAAAAAAAATAATAATAATAAAATAAGAAATAAAATGTTTATTACTATTATTTTTTTGGTGGCGAAAAATGATAGTGGTATTTCTTGCTCGATCTTATAAAATACTGTAGTGTGGTACGGAACTCTACGAGTGCGAGTCCGACTTGCATTTGGCCAGTTTATTTTTTGTATTTATGCTGCGCGATAACTCCTTCAATTGTGAACCCATACGAATGACTCTTTTTCTATTCGGTAGGGTACATTTTCGAGGTGATCCCATTGTGATTTACTTGAGATTTTATAACTATCTCCAGAGGTGTGAGGATAAAGCCGCATTTTCACTAGGGGACATGTCGCGGGAACAAATCGCCCGACATTCACGTAGATGTATCTGCAAAAGTTGCGGGACAATGTCCCGTGACATATGACTTGTTCACACTAGCCAGTATGATCAGTATGTCGCCCGAGGAGGTAGTGTTGTTCAGTGCAGCAGGAACACAAAGCGACACACGTTCTCACTAGTCAAAGCCTGTCCGGCGACTGTCGAGGGACACGAAGGTCGCACGTGTCGACGCTCGCAGACCGTCGACTAGCGACAAGTTGCGCGACCCGTAAATGTCCCAAGCGACGTTGGACGACGTCGGGCGACATCGCGCGGGACACGTGAATTTCGTGTCGAGCGACAGAGTCGCGCAACAAATGTCCCCTAATGAAAATGCGGCTTAAACGTCTCAAACTTGCTACTGATAATGACTCGCGGGGCATGGAAGTCGGTTGTTTTAGTTTTAAAACTATCTCAATTATTGCTAATTAAATCTACGCCTAAAACATAAAGAAATCGTTTGCGTTAAAACAAACAAAGATAATTAACTGCCAAGTACGTGAAAACTGTCTTCACATACCGCGTTAGTAATTTTCAGTTGCAAGTTTGAGATGTTAATTCCTCATCTCTGGAGATATTCAGTAAAACTCGATGAATTTTATGCTGGGATTACTGCCATATACATATCATCATCATCATCATTATCATCAGCCTATCTCCGTCCACTGCTGGACATCTAGGCCTCACCTATGGCACGCCACTGAGCTCGATCTTCAGCTATTAGTTTCCAACCGCTGCCAGCCAGCTTGCGTATATCATCGCTTCACCTAGCTGGAGGGCGTCCTACATATACATATATACCAATACAAATATTATTAATACCATATACAGGTGAATTTTTCAAGTGGGCCTGGATGGCCCACTTGAGATGAAAGCCAGACACTATATATAGTGTCCAGGTTATTATCTTTTCTATGGTCCAAAAATTCACCCTGTATATACCAATGAAAAAAATAATTATTCAAATCGGTTCACAATTGGCAAGGAAATCGAGTAACATACACTCTTTTTTACCGACTTCAAAAAGGAGGAGGTTCTCAATTCGTCTTTTTTATGTGTTACCTCAGAATTCTGTAGTTTTCAAACCAATTTGGAAATTATTTTATTTTTCTATGAGAGGGTGAACTTTTCGTTTAGTTCCATTATACAATACTAGAAGTCCCCCGCGGCTACGCCCGCGTTAAAAACTCCTTTTATTTACTTAAAACTTTTCTTTTGTAAAAACGATTCTATCATTAAAGACATCAAATAAAAATTAGCCAAATTGGTTCACCTGTTTTCATGTTATCGCGTGACTAAGACAAATCAGGATTCATATTTTTAAAACCCGAAAACCCAATAAAGCGCAATCCGAAACTATATTGATTTTCAGACTTTTTTACCCCAGTTCACTCTTTAGGGTGGCATTTTGAAAAAGTCTGAAACTCGTATTTACTTATTTATTTACAGAAGTACTTGTGTGAAATGTCGAATAAAATGACTATCCAAAATTTGAGCCCCCGCTTCATCCCTTGAAGAGTGAATTTTGAAAAATCCTTTCTCAGCGGATACCTACGTCAAAATTTCTATCTGGATGCAAAATATCAGCGCAATCCGAAACAATATTGATTTCAGACATTGTTACTCCACTTAACCCTTTTAGGAATAGAATTTCAAAAAGCCTGAAACACGTATTTACTCATTTATTTACTAAACTACTTGTGTGAAGTTTCGAATATAAGAGACAATCAATTCTTGTTTCTCCATACAAACTTTGAACCCTCGCTTCATCCTCTTCAGGGATGAAATTTGGAAAACCTTTCTCAGAGGGAACTAACGTCGTAATTAATAACTATCTGCATGCCAAATTTCAGCGCAATCCGAAACAATATTGATTTTTACACTTTATTACCCCATTTCACCCTCTTAGGGGTGGAATTACAAAAAAACCTGAAACACGTCTTTACTTATTTTCTTACTGAAGCACTTATGTGAAGTTTCGGATAGAAAAGACGATCTAATCTTGTTTCTCCATACAAACTTTCAACCCCCGTTTCATCCCCTTCGAGGGTTAATTTTGGGAAATCCTTTCAAAGAGGGATCTAACGTCGTAATAACTATCTGCATGCCAAATTTCAGCGCAATCTGAAACAATATTGATTTTACACTTTATTACCCCATTTCACCCTCTTAGGGGTGGAATTACAAAAAAACCTGATACACGTGTTTACTTATTTTTTACTGAAGCACTTGTGTGGAGTTTCGGATAGAAAAGACTATCTAATCTTGTTTCTCCATACAAACTTTGAACCCCCGTTTCATCCCCTTTGAGGGTCAATTTTGGAAAATCCTTTCTCAGAGGGAACTAACGTCGTAATAACTATCTGCATGCCAAATTTCAGCGCAATCCGAAACAATATTGATTTTCACACTTTATTACCCAATTTCACCCTCTTAGGGGTGGAATTAAAAAAACCTGAAACACGTGTTTACTTATTTTTTTACTGAAGCACTTGTGTGGAGTTTCAGATAGAAAAGACTATCTAATCTTGTTTCTCCATACAAACTTTGAACCCCCGTTTCATCCCCTTCGAGGGTTAATTTTGGAAAATCCTTTCTCAGTGGGAACTAACGTCGTAATAACTATTTGCATGCCAAATTTCAGCGCAATCCGAAACAATATTGATTTTATACTTTATTACCCCATTTCACCCTCTTAGGGGTGGAATTCCAAAAAAACCTGAAACACGTCTTTACTTATTTTTTTATTGAAGCACTTATGTGAAGTTTCGGATAGAAAAGACGATCTAATCTTGTTTCTCCATACAAACTTTGAACCCCCATTTCATCCCCTTAAGGGGTGAATTTTGGAAAATCCTTTCTTAGTACACCCTTACGTACTAAGACAAATATACCCTCCAAATTTCAAGTCTCTACGACCAGCGGTTTAGGCTGTGCGTTGTCTGTCAGTGAGTCAGTGAGTCAGTGAGTCAGTGAGTCAGTCAGTATGTCAGGACAAAGATTCTTATAGTATTAGATATCGAGATCTGATGAATATCTTCAGAGATATAGAGGTAACTTGCTATTGAAAATAACTCGATTTAGTTAAGAGCTTTCTTATGAAGTACCATATGCATTACACGCATCTATTATAGGTGTATTTTACAAAATAATAAATAAATTAAGCACTGAACTCACCCATATATTATCCAGACTTGATATTATAAATAAATAATAGTTTAAAAAAACTAAAAAAATACGCTTTTATAGAAAATCCAACTAAAAAATAGAAAATAAATTTTAATAAATTTGAATTAAAAATAGTGTAAGAAAAAATGATTTTATTGTAAAAAAAGCGTGGGGTGCATGGTATCAATAGTTCCAAATATTTTATGAACAGATATGACTAGAAGGGTTATTTTGATAATATCCTGAAAAGCACCCCACGCTTTTTTTACAATAAAATCATTTTTCCTTACACTATTTTTAATTCAAATTTATTACAATTTATTTTCTATTTTTTAGTTGGATTTTCTATAAAAGCGTATTTTTTTAGTTTTTTTAAACTATTATTCTATTTAAACTATTTTTCATTTTTTTGTCAAATTGTTTTAAAAATCCTAGGTCAAAATGTTTAAAATATTGAATTGTCATCGGTCCTTAATAAGTATGCCAAATTTCGAGTTAATCCGACGTTTTGAAGGGGGTTAAAATCATGTTCAAAGATTCCGTTACATACTAACATACAAACATACATACGTCTGAAGCTAATAAAAGCGTATTAAAAACTTGTGTAACTCTGTCACTCTGTCTGTTTGTTACCTAATCACGCTTAAACGGATGCGTCGATCTTACTGAAATTTAACAAGGAAATACTTTATAGCAGAAGGATACACATAGGCTACTAAATTCTTCGTGTACGTGAACGAAATCGTAGGTATCAGCTAACTACACTATAACTTAAGAAACATCACGTCGTCAAAACAAAGTAACGTACCTCGGTAGTAGACACATTATACCGGGATTGTAGCACAACAGGTGGTCTATTGTGTGGTTGTTGAGCTCCCAACACAAACATTACCTTGTCATCCGATGGATTGAGTAGGCGGGTGGAAACTCGTGTCTTGTACTCTTAGCATTAAACCGATAGTTCGCTTATAAGCTTAGTCAGAGCTGAGTAAAGTGTAAGGTTCAGTATTACATATAAGGTCATATCATGACGAGATATACAAACTTATAAAATCACCAAAATCTTAGTAGCTCATCTATTTTTTTAACGACTTCCAAAAAGGAGGAGGTTCTATGTTCGCCTCTGTGTATGTTTTTATGTATGTTCATCGATATTTACGCCAATTGGGAATCGATTTAAAAATCTTTTTTAATTCCAAATAGTATATTCCCGAGATAGTACCATTGTAATTTTATCGAGATCTGATAAGTATCTCCAGAGATATGACGTTAAACGTCTCAAACTTGCTACTGAAACTGGCTCGAAGTCGGTTGTTTTAGTTATTTCAATGATTATATAATTTATGAAATAAATGTATTTGTACAAGTACCCGAAAGAGCCCCTACTAGCTTATTAAACTTACCTGACAGATAATCTATCTGAAACTTTATCAGGAACCGGTGAAGCTAGCCCTTAGTCTACGAAATCAGTGATACACGTAATACTTGGATGTAACGTGAACGATGGCCCGTTGGCGTAGTGGCTAAATAGGTTGCCTTGACCGGAAAGTTACCGTTTCAAACCCTATCCGTGCACCAGTAATTTTTTCTATGTGCATTCATGGGTTTTCGTTCACAGGTGGTAGAAATATAATATCGTTGTTCCGCTTGACTTGCTACCAAAATCAGGTTACCACCATCAAGTAGAAGCATATTGTACTTACCTACATAAACAGACTATTTCAATATAGTAAATAAATACATAAACTTATTTATTTATATCATATAGGCTAGCGTTTGACCACTATCTCACCTGTTGGTAAGTGATGATACGGTCGAGGATGGTAACACGCTAGGTCTAGAATGGGAACTGCCTCTCAAGGATAGCTGCTGTTTTTACGTTTTTTTTTTACTTTACGTTGGTATTAACTTATTATGCATTTAATTTTAACTGCAACAACTTTATTTACGGCTGGCAGTGAATATTGTTCAATATAGGTATGTTGGAACGTCTCCGTGCTACGTGCCTATTGAAAGCCGTCCTGCTGACGTCAGCACGCCACGCGCCGTACGTTCGGTGCTATGTACGTCGGTTACTGCTGATATTAGGTTAACTTTGTACTTTATTATGGGCAAAGCCGCGGGGCTTAGCTAGTAATTTAAATTATAGTATATTAGTGATTGCGCCATCAGCGCAGCGGGTGATTTGGTTGTCACCACCAAACTGGTTGCGCAACCAACCGGTCATCAGGTAAGATAGCCACCATACAACTGTAATAACTGTATACATTTTGTTGGTTGGCAACCCTTAGATTAATCAGGGGAATTAAACATTTGTTTAAGTGTTTCGTTCGACGTTTAGATGAAAAGTGAATGGCTCATTACTTTTGTTTTTTTTTTAATTCAAAGCAATAAGTTATTTTTTTTTTGTTATATTTAGAATAATTATTATTGATATGATCTATTTAATGTTATTTGACGTGTGTAAGTGCACATTTTCAATTTGCCCATTTACAGAGTAACAGTGTTACTTATAAAAATCTGTTGATCAATTGCTGAACTGTCTCTCAGCTGAGAAGCTGTCAAGGACTTGATCATTGCTCAACTTTTTTTCACTCATAAACGTTAGTCAGTCGTTGCTTGGTTGAGACACGAAATAGATATGCTCCATGGGTAGTTGGCATACACTATAACCAAATTAGTCGACTAAAGAACGATTCCAGCCCTCAGATATTCATTTTTTATCTGTAACGGGCTGTAGATATGACAGATCAAGTGACAAAAAAATACCGCGAATTTTGAAAATCTAAAAACAACCCATATATCAGCTGATTGGTGCTGTCAACGCCATCTTGCCTCTCAGCAAGTGCTTAACTTTGAGAGCTGTCAATGCAATGCTCAACGACCTCTCAACTTTGATTACTGTTTATGAGTGAGATTTTCCTTGATCAATAGTTCAGTAATGTCTCAAATTTTGAGACACGTTTATAAGTAACACCGTAAATGTTTTGACTTTTCACATTTGACATTTTTCTGGAGCCGCGAATGGTCACAACACCACTGTTATTATTGTTATATACCGGCTGCTAATAATGTTACAAATTCACGATAATTTAAAAATTAAAACACCACTGTTGTTCTAGTGAGGTACCTATATTTGAGACCAAAATACGTAAGGCCCGTAAGGCTACGTACGGAGGGCCCGGTGGCGTAATTGGGAGAACGGTTGGCTTTGATGCCGTGGTACCGAGTTCAAACCGCCGTGCACCAATGGATTTTTCTATCGAAAAATTTATGTGCGCTTCTCACAGTGGCCCTCCGGTGAAGGAAAAACATCGTTAAGCAACCAACAACCCCCGCATGGTGGTAGGACACTATCTAGTGTCCGCCTGGCCAGCTACGGGTGGTAGCTGGCCAGTTAAGTCAGAAAATCTGTCCCCAAACATCTAATGTGTTCCGGCAGCTATCCTTGAGAGCCAGTTCCCATTCTAGGCCTAGCGTGCTTACCATCTTCGACCGCATCATCACTTACCAACAGGTGAGATAGTGGTCAAACGCTAGCCTATAACGTATAAAAAAAAACAAACGTAATCCACAGCATGAAATAAGCACAATGTTGTCAAGCAGATAGCTAAAAATATGTAATTTTAAAATGGCTACCTAATATCAACATTAATACTTTCTTTATAAAACCAAATGACTAAAATTACCAACCATTATATTTACAGACGACAAACCATTGTTCTTAATTAACAATTCTGATTCTGACATTTAATCAAGAATGTTAGCAAAAAATGTTTGTTTACGAAACAAAAGATCAACCGGCACATCTCATTCCATTTAAATAGGGGCAACAAAACCGCTTTACGTCGAATAACTGCGTTTAATTTCTCAAAAGCAATTTGTGTTGAAAGGCTCGACCCGCGCTTCAATTTGCCGTACAAAGAAGAACCATGGCCCATTGGTCAATAGCTGTCATAAATCTCGCAAATGAAAACAAACATTACATTTGGGCGGCCATATTGTTGACGTCAGCAAGATGGCGTTTCCATTGATAAAGGCTCCCGTCGGTGGTTGGCTCCGCGCATGCGCGGCTATATTACTGCCATTGATACATACAGGTTACTATTTTAGCTGACGACTTCTGTGGCGAGAAATTTGATATGTTAAATGCATAAGGTACTCTTAAAATATAGTAAATTATTCATTCAAACATATCGAAGTCATAGTGCCTCTGACATTTTGAATTGCCGTTTCTATCTATTCAAAGCTTAGTACACATCAATTTAGCTTTTCTAATAGAGACATACAATTAACATCAGGTTATTAATTCTTGACGTTTTAGTAACTACATTTTACTTTTTGTAGATATTTGTTTCGAAGTAAAACAGTGTCACTTTTAAGTAAAATATACGTAATCTAATAACGACAAGACATAGGTAACAAGCAAGAAGCAATTTAAATTAAGAATTACCGCGTAAAACAAAGTATTTTACCACCTTGAACAATAAAGTTTTATCACTCAAGTTATTTCCCGTAAATCTCAAAGGTCGTTAGGTGTAAATGGCATTTCACTGTAGAGAGCCTATTTCGGCCGACCCGCCATAAACTAGGCTGACTGGCTGAAGTGGCCGACAGAACTGGCTGAAATTCAGAAGCCGCCCTCTCTACGCAACGGACGGTCGAGTCGCGCTCGCCTAACTCAACTTTATTTTTTAAATGTCGAACGTTTTCTTCTTAAATTGACTTTTTTGACATGAAGTTTTAGGCGACGGCCAGTTTGTTTGTTCGAGATTCTACAGTTTAGAAAATCGGTAAGTTTTGTTTTGTAAGTTAATTTAGTTGGAGATTTTAATTTGTATGTTTTTATTTATATTATTATTTGTGTTTTTGTTAAAAAATAAGTTCAATGTAGTAAAATATGTTTCTATTTGGACTATTTAGGAAATAAGGCGCCTATATTTATAAAAGCGTAACGATTAATTTAGTAAAAATGTCGTTGTAATATTTTAAGATGTATATTTAACATTATCTGTAAAATATATACGCTATTTTGCACTTTGTTTTTGAAAAAAATGTTAAAAAGTTTAACCCATTTAGCCCATAACGATCGATTTTCAATGCAATTATTCAACAATCATGTCCTACCGAAACTGCTACGAGTACGTTGTTACGCGCTACGCAGTTCGTAGCAGAAAAGAATATCACTTTGCCATGTGGTTTTTGATTAAACTACTTGTTAATATATATATAAAATGTATATATATACATTTTTTCCATACACTTTTTTTAATTTCTGTAATTTTACATAGGTATACTTGTGTTAGGTACATATTTAAAATTATAATACTTTTTTACACGATTGCCTCAAATTGATTGTTATTTTACGGCTGCATTATTTTAGAAAATATTAACTTTTACATTTTTATAGATTTTGATTAGTTATTATCATTGATGAAAAAATAAAAGTTTAAAATGTTCTCTTATACGGTCGATCGAGATACGTCCCTCATATTGATTCATTATTATTATGTCGCGGTAGTAGCTAAAGTAGTCGCGTTTAACCGACTACAAAACAGAGGAGACGCACAATTCAACTATATATATTTTGATAACTTTACGTTTAATAATAAATTATTGTCATTGCAAACATTTAATAGAGGAATATGTGGAAGACAGTTGTATAGCTGCATCTCGTTCTATACAGCATATCGGTCGCAAAACCATCTCAAGCAATGTAGAATAACGGGGCCCGTGCAGTTTTATCATCATTATCATCATTAACAGCCAGTATTCATCCACTGCTGGACATAGGTCTCTCCTATGGCACGCCACTGAGCTCAATTTTCAGCTTCTTGTTACCAACCGCAGCCAGCTGGCTTGTGTATATTATTGGTGCAATTTGAAAGCACCAAATTTTTTACAAGAGATATTATTACGATGCGCCTGGAAGGCGACCATTATGATAATGTTTTTGAATAATTAAATCCCACTACTTTGTTACCCGCGATGACATGGAGAAGGTTTAAGGTAAATTTTAAACTTTCGCGATTTACACACATAATTAAATTGTAATACGGGACTTATCGCGCTAAAACATAATTTTATTTACCTCGACGTTTCGATCAAGTTGCGTTGACCGTGGTCACTAGAAGACTGAAGAAGACTGACTGAATGAACTGAGAAGGGTATCAGTATTGTTATGATTGAGAGTAGTTTGAAACTACCCTCATTAGATCTTGATCGGAGTTGCCATTGCGACACACAATACTGACGACATCGGCAGATTTTCGTTGATTTAAACTTCGACTGGAACACTTATAAATATAACTTATATAAGGAAATAACATTATGTTTTTAGCGCGGTAAGTCCCGTATTACAATATAATTAAGGTTTAAGGTGTTTAGATTATCCCTGAACTTCAAACGCAGGTTGTTAAAAAGTATGTTCCAATAAACGACTCGACTGGTTTAGATAAACTGCGATAGTTTTTAGATAGGTGTTATGACGTTAACTGGCCAGTGAGCGCTTTCAACGCCTTTATTATAAATGCGAGAGTCAGTTTGTATATTTTTGTTTGGGGCCTCTACACGGTCAAACGACTTGAACGATTTGGCAGAAATCGCATAGGTATAGTTAAAACATAGGGTAGAATAGGTCGTAGGATACATTTTAATTTAAGGCGAAACTGTAGGGCGCAGTTTTCTATTATTTTAATTTTATTCATTATCCAAATCTTGTCTTTTGCTTAACTTAGGTCTCGCCAATGGCACACCACTGATTCAGCTCTTTGTTTCGAACCGCTGAAATCCAGCTTGCATGGAGGTACTTATATCATCGTTCCACCTAGCTGGAGGGCGTCCCACACTGCGTTTATTTAATGTCTTGTATATAAATACAGATATATCATACAGTCGGATACAACATGTAGTTCACGTGGGGTCTCGTGGAGGATGGGTATTATATTCAGTGAGACAAGGACGTGTCGTGAAAATTACTTCACGAGACAAGAATTATTGGCTAGGGCACGGAGACTAGGCATTATCTCGACAGCCGCGGAGTTTATGTATATATATTCTATTAGATATTTTTTTTATCATATGGCTTGAATTAAATAACATTAACACATAAAAAATAGCACAGTCAAAAATAGAGCAGAACGTTAAAAAAACCATGAATAAATCAACTGATTAAATGCGGGGTTTAACGGGCAGGTTTTTGATCAGAGTTTGTTTTTTTATATATGTTAATATGTAACAATGTTATTTATATTTATGGAATTTGCTTCTTAAAAACGATTTTCATATAAGGCCCGCGGAATGGACATTTCAAAATTTTACAAGCGTTAACTAAAATGCTTTACGTTTAATTAACCGACTCCACAAAAAAGGAGGAAGTTCTCAATTCGTCGGAACCTTTTTATGTATGTTCACCGATTCGACTCAAAGATGCCTGAACCGATTTGGAAAATTCTTTTTTTGTTTCAAAGGGGGCTCCCTTCCCAGGTGGTCCCATTTAAATTTTAACGAAATCGGCCGAGCCGTTTTTAATAAATCAACATTTGTATTGCGACGCATTTACTTATCTCGACGACTTACTACTAACTACTGACACAGATTATGTAATAGTTACTACGTCTGCTGGCTACTTTGACTAGCGCGACGTTTTAAGTCGGTTCTTTTTAGTTTTTTAAACGATCTTAAATTATATTAAAATCAATTTTCTTTTCAAGACAATAATATCATACTAGTATAAGTATAATAGTATACTAGGTAGCCCGTTGGTCGAAATTTAACCATAATTAATTTAATTTTTAAATGTAATTCTAATGCATTTTATATTTAAAAACATGTTTTATGCACTTTATCTCCATAATAAACTTTGTCTATGTCAAATTTCACGTTCATTCGTTGGTGAAATTTTCTTAAAAAGGGGTACAAAGTTTTCTCTTCACGTATCAATATATAGATATAATAACAGTATTACAATAGAGGATGTGAAGAGGAGGAAGGAGAGAGAGAAAGGGATAGAGATAGAGTAGGTGAACTCCAGCGTGAGTCGGAGCTGGCACAAGTCCAACCCGTGTGTATGTCGTAGCGTAGTACGACATGCTACCATGCAATGGGTATCGTAACGTAGGTAGACATAATAAACATATTATAACAGTAAGGAAACGTTTATCATACGCCTAACAAAACATAATTCTTCGTCTGACATAACATAACAGTGAGAAGTACGAAGGTACTGCAAGTCATCCCAGTCCCTTCAATTTGTCTCGCCTGGGAACACGACAGGTGCTGATTGTAGAAAGGAAGATAGATAGATAGATTAACTCTTTATTGTTACATCGTAGCTATAAGCTAGGTTACATAAAACAACAAAATGTATAAGTGTTTACAGTGGGCGGTCTAATCACTAATAGCGATCTCTTCCAGATAACCTTTGGATCTATCAGTCTCTAAATATAATGTTCGATCCTCTCCATAGGATAGATATATAGAGACGGGTTGTATCTCATACTTATTTAAAATAACTTTCAATTATTAAAAACATTATATACCAAAACTTTTGAAGATTATACTCAACTAGCTGTGCCTCACGGCTTCACCCGCGTTAAGAAGTATTCTATAGCCTAATCCATAGTACTGGCTATCCCTATACAACATTTCAGCTAAATCAGTCCAGCGGTTTGACCGTGATGAAGTCTCAAACAAATAAACAAACTGACTTTCGAATTTATAATATTCGTGTTGACGGAGGTTGCATGTGGAATAAACTCTTGAAGTCTAAAAATGTGACCTTGAATGACGTCAAATCATGGTTTTGCTCTTTTCTTCACGTTAAAAAATAAACGAATATATCGTCAAACTCTTGTCAAGTACATACACATTAAGTTGGAAGGAAGCTAATTATGTTTAAAGTAAACTCCAAAAGTTATCGAGCTGATTTGATTTTATTAGCATACCAAGAAATCAGTAAATCAAATAAAAAAAAGTAATTAATACATGAATTACACTGTAGTGACTGTACTGTGAGTACTGTGACTTGGACTCAATGTGTGGACATGATTTTGACTCCACTTACTACACTTTACTAAAACCAAAGGACATGTGCTATAAACATGACTGCACAGCAGATATTTAACAAATTCAATTTAATCCAAGTGTCCTGAACAATAAGACTGTAAATACTATGATACATCAAAACGGGCCGAGCGAGACAATTGTAGAACGGAGTGTGTCTAAACAACCTGCCAGTGCAAAATATGTAATATATTATATTTATAGTAATTTATAATATATATATAATTTATAGTAATTTAATGTATTTATTTCTTATGTGGTCACCACAAAAGAAAAAAGAAAGGGACAAACTCCATGCAAACATCATCTCATTCAGTCCGGTTTTTGCGCCTAGTACTGTGCACTAGGCGCAAAATGAACGAGCCTGTTAGGCCTGTGTGCCTATAGTACAATGTCTTTGACTTAAACATTAGAACCTAACTTGACCCTGGCTAGATACACCGTGTGAAGCCATAATAAAACTAAAAAAGATCAATTGGTAAATGTGTCTATCATAAGTATGTATTTCGTAAGAATTTTAACGATATCGCCCTTCCGTGGGCGTAACACCTTTCTATCAACATTTATTTGGGAACCGCCGCTCTAAAGCGAAAGGAATAAAAAAACATTTATTCTTTGCTTGACAGAATTGACGTTTCATGATGGTTTAGGATCGAGGATGAAAAATACTCGTTTGAGTACTGTGTTGGTACATCTCTACATCATATTCTACCTTTGATAGGCTTGAAGAACAATTATTTTGAGAAAATTGATCAGGCAAAAACAAAATTATCCGGCTCGAAGGACCAAATTTGTTCAATCTTCGATTGAAATAATAATCGCGGACTGTAATAATGCTGGTATAGAAAAAGCAACCGCGTGTGTGCAGATTATCGGCCCGTTTGTTAATTTTAAGTAGTTAAGTTCGAACGGGGACGTCTTCGTGACGCAGACTGCTTGCTGTTAGGTTTAGTTTATGAACATTTGGCTCCAATACTGTATCTTTCCAGCTTTCACGATGTTTCCTTTTACTGGAAGGAGTCAATGCGCACATAAATTTATCGATACAAAAGTGTTGCAGGGTCGGTTTGAATCCATGACCTTTGGAGTCAAGCCAAAGTCAAGTGCACTCCCAAATACATCACAGACCCAGAAAACTTCAACATTCTATTAACCGATGGAGTAAAATAGTTCTAGGTGCTATATACTACTACAACTCATCTACGACAGAAATCTTCAAAGGCATTTAAAAATAGTACATTTTAAATTTTCGCGATTGACACACATAATTATATTGTAATACGGGACTTATCGAAAACTTGATAGAAACGTCGAGGTAAATAAAATTATGTTTTTAGCGCGTATTACAATATTTACATTACATTTAATGTCTTAATGTCTTTAATGGCTTTTGTTAAATATTTTTAAATTACATTTAAAAATATTTAACAAAAGCCTATAATCGGAAGGTAAATTTTAAATTACTAACCTGATTCCACAGACTAAAATATATCTACAAATATAGACTATAAAAATGGCATTACCAATGGACCAGTCGGATCCCATTCTGGTTAATTTTATTTTCGTATTCATTCCCCGCTCAAGTGGATAACTTGACGCTGATGAAAATTGATTTGGATTTACCGATGTATAAAGTACGACTGGATTTTATTTACTGAGTCGATGAAAAATCGGGCTTATCCACTGATTTTGCCATTCAGTACTTGTAACGATTTATTTCAGACTGGCAGATTAGGATGTTTTTCTGGGGCATTTATATTTAGAAACCCTGGATCTATGTATCTTAACCGACTAAAAAAAGAGGAGGTTTCTCAATTCGACCTATATATTTTTTTTTATGTGTTCGCGGATAACTTCGTCGTTTTTAATGTTATAATAAACCGATTTTAATGTTTTTTTTTAAAGGATGTGTGGTCCCATTATAATTTCATCGACATCTGATAAGTATCTCCAGAGATATGTCGATAAACGTCTCAAACTTGCAACTGAAACTGACTCGCGCGGCATTGTAATCGTTTGTCTCAATTATTTTGTAATCATCGATACAGCTTTTATATTATTTTAACAGAAATATTTAGTATTTGATTAAAGTGATTAAACCTGGAAAAAAAAAATATATTATCTAGCTCTAGCTGCGCTTTACCCGCATTTAATCCTAGTTATAAACATTTGATGAAAACCGCATTGAAATCCGTTGCGTAGTTTAAAAGATCTATGCGTACAGACGGAGGAAAGCGACTTTGTATTATACTAAATAAAGATATAACACCACATAAATAAATATATAACACCACATACATAAAGATATAACACCACATAAATAAAGATATAACACCACATAAAATAAAAGTTTAACTCAAGGTGATTAAGTTGATGTAAATAGCGCCAAGCCAGCCACAATTACTCGTATATATCAGCATTCTCCAGTCGTATACATAAACATTAATATAAGTTTTATACATAAACTTTCTATCCCAAACCGTCCTATCATTACATGAAACTCGCAAAATCCGAAATCAATTGAACCAATAACAACATCAAAACTTGTTATCTCTCGATTTGGTTTAATATAGAACCAGTTTGTGAGATATTTGAAATTCTAATGAAGGCTCCTGGTGAATTAGCGAAAAGGCGCTTTATTTGATTAATGACAAGGTTGTTACTCGAGTGAAATTCTTTGGGACTTTATAAAGTTACTGGAAAGATTGGTTTAAAGGGAGGTATTTAATGAACCGTCTGGATTATTGCAAGATTCCACGTAGACTTAACAGAAATAATTATAGAAGACTTTGGCTTATTTTCTTATATTGTTTTCTGTTTATTTTTTACTATGTAGTTAGTTTTTATGAAATTGATAAAATAGTTTGTGATTTGTATGTAAGTATGTTTTTATTAACCGTTCGAATGCCGTCTTCCAATCACACGGTCAAGGACATTTCTGTAGTAGATTGCAGAGTATTTCCAAAATTATAAATACTTATACATACCTTTAAATATGTGTACTCTAGGGCTTACGTTTAGATGTAACTGAGGATTTCTACCGCGTACCTGAAAGATGTGGAATGATTTTCTCTCCGCGAACTTTCCATCTAGCTACGGGATGGGATCTTTTAAAAGCACACCACAAATACATCCACAAATTCGTGAACACATCCACAGCAATCATGGTTTTGCAGTTGTTTATATGTTAGTAACCGGTAACCGCTTACCCACTGGCGGGATGTCTGCTGGTTTTCCTACTATAACATAAAAAAACAAAATCCTCTTTGTTTCCAACCGCTGCCAGCCAGCTTGCGTATATCATCGCTCCACCTAGCTGAAGGGCGTCCTACACTAACACTACGCTTGCCGAGCCGTGGTAGTGGCCTCCAGAACACTTTATGACAGGACGCTACAAACTACTAGATATGTTGCACTTACCAACCGCTACAGCGCTGCTGTCGTGAACATATCCGCCTATAACACAGTTTAAATAAATCTGAAACAAACCATCACCTAATGTTCAATCAGATAAGTGAAATGGGGTCACGGTAAAACCAAAGACATGTACTAGTAAGTATAGTATAATTACACGTTTCTATATAAGTAGCTACGAGTATATTTCAATCAAATCTTTTTTAAAAAAGCTTTTAAATCGCCTATTCATCCTTCGCTTTTGATATCGGAGACCAGACTAGCCCTTTGTGGACACAAGTCGTTTGTTCCTACTGTAATTAGCCGCGGAATGTGCATACTAGGATAACAATTCTTTCTGCCTCTTTTTAACATGCTTTTATTAGTTTCACTTCTAACTGAACAACTAACAAACTATGTTATAAAATCTTAGAAGTCAATTCTAATCCACCTCTAATTATGGAAATTATCGTGAGAATAACACATATAGTTCATTAAAACGGCTTACACTAATTATATACTTTACACTAATTATATACTTTACACTAATTATATACTTTACACTAATTAAATACTTTACACGAATTATATACTTTACACTAATTATATACTTTACACTAATTATATACTTTACACTAATTATATACTTTACACTAATTAAATACTTTACACTAATTATATACTTTACACTAATTAAATACTTTACACTAATTATATACTTTACACTAATTATATACTTTACACTAATTATATACTTTACACTAATTATATACTTTACACTAATTATATACTTTACACTAATTAAATACTTTACACTAATTATATACTTTACACTAATAATTAACTTCACACTTCTAATTATCGTGTTGAAATAAAATTATTATACTTTTTTTTATGGTAAGAAGACAAGCACGCTTGCCTGATGGTAAGCGATAACGGCATGCTATTAGATACAGATACAGCAGCATGCAAACCGATCTCAACAGACAGATTCTCGTGAAATTTATGAGCAGGTTAGATACATATATTGATTTTGTGTCAATTCAGTTTTTGGAAATTTTTCAAAATGACGGCGATATGGGGGTTGAAAACGTAAAAAAAATGATATTTGATATTAAAAATTACACAATACATTTTGTTACCCTGTTTAATTCAACAATTATTCGTAGGTCCCGTTTTTGTATGAACATCTTTTTTTTAACTGGATACTTTGGTATTTTGAGCCTCTGTGGTTGAGCCTCATATTATGTCCAGTAATTTCACTGGACACTTCACCCTTATACTTAGAAAGAAACCTTTAGACTAAGTCTAATAGGAACGCGCACATAACTATGGTAGAATTAATGAGAACAAAGGAATTGCCACTTTTAGACTGCCTACGTCCTTCCGGCTTCCATTTACCGAAGTTTATTACAGGAAAAGCATCCGTAGGCCACGCCTACGTCCAATTTTATGGTGTCAGTTTTTTATGACAAAGCTATGTAGGTACTGAACTTTTTAATTACAGAAAAATAGTAACTGTTTCCTCCTTTACTTGGCTATCTTACGAACTGCCGGTGCTAATGCAGAGTACTTACCAGTATCTACTGTTTACCTGACAACAGGAGGGTTATGATTTTTACCTACAGGAGAGGTGTGTATGTATGTAAGCGTTTGACCACTATCTCACCTGATGTTAAGTGACGATGCGATCGTCGATGTAGCACGCTTACCTAGAAGATACCTGTTCACGGTTGCGATTTTAAGACCCCTTTATTTGCTTAAAATGATAAATGTAAAATGCTATTTAATTTAAGCGAGGGAAATTTAAGTTTGTAAAACAGGTCACCATTGGTCAATCGAAAGTTGACGTCATAATTCACTACGTCACGTGACGGAAACATTGAGCGCGGGAACATAAAAATGAATGTATGGTATGGTCTTATTGTATTTATTTCCAAATATTGTGTTTGCCGCGTATTATTGTGCAAAAATGTACATTACTAACGATTTAATATAGGTAATAAAACTGGCCAAGTGCGAGTCAGACTTTGTCCCACACACGGAGGGTTCCAAACGCCATCTATCGAATTTCTAACGAACTTCTAACACTTCTTCTAACACCAACTAAGTAAACGTTAACACAAAGGTAGAATAGTATTACATAGTAGTAATAGTGGTAATAGTAATTGTAGTCATTAATATTATTAAATATCTGGTTGACCGAGCCTTGCTCGGTATTTTTTGCCACTTAAACAGACAAATATGACTCTTCCCGACATCTATTGACGAATAATAATACAATTTTTTTTAATTGAGAGCAACTAACTGCTTTACTGATACAGTACTTCTACTCGCCAATAGATGTCGGGAAGAGTCATATTTTAAGTTGATTATTAATAAAGTTGATTATTGAAAACAAGAATAAAACAACATTTTCTGAAAATGACTCCTAGCTAGATCGATTTATCGCCCCCGAAATCCCCTGTAGGTATACTACATTTTATTTAATCGTTGGAGCCGCTGGAGTCCGAGATTCAGATTAAGGTAAAGACGATAGCGCCATCTTAGCAACTAGATAGGTGGCGCTGCGCTATCGTAAAAAACGTTTTTTAAACTTTTCTTTAATTTTTAACTTTGTTCTGTTTTTAGTATTTGTTGTTATAGCGGCAACAGAAATACATCATCTGTGAAAATTTCAACCGTCTAACTATCACGGTTCATGAGATACAGCCTGGTGACAGACGGACAGACAGACAGATAGACAGACAGACAGATAGACAGACAGACAGACAGACGGACAGCGGAGTCTCAGTAATAGGGTTCCGTTGGTACCCTTTGGGTTCGGAACCCTGAAAATGAGTACGAGATTAGAGAAACTGCATAATTGAATAATAACATGCCATTGGCTAAATACAATAAATCCCGCGAAGTCTTAGTTAAAGAAAAAAAAGCTAGTTTGCTTCAAGCGGCGTGTGTCTGACGTAAGAGCGTGACGTCACAATTCACTAACAAAGAGCCCGGGAAATGATGGCGTTTAAACTGCTCAAATTTATTTGTATATTTAAATATTAATTAAAAAACAATTAGACCAATTCCAGCAGTATTTTTTTTATTATGTTATATGCATGTAATGAGTGAAAAAAAAATATTAATAAAAAACATGCATATTTCCTATTGGTTGGCACTCTCTCTAAAATGTATCCGATAAAAAACCGATGAACTTGCGATTTTGCTTGTATGTTAATCTGTTTCCTTATATATTCTTAACTCTTTATTACAATTAGACAAATGAGGTACGAGGAAGCGTCTTGATTATCCGCTGGTTATATTTAAATTGTTATGTCACATCAAATTGAATATTGCGCCCTCTAGAGGACATAAAGTCATGAACTAAAAATATTTTTTGTTAATTTAGCCGGGTTGGGTATTTATCAAATGAAAAGGCTTAACTTACTAAATTTTAGGTATATTTTAGCTCGTGGTTGCGGTTTTGCCTGATGCATCCGATAATTGGGAATATTTTTTAAAATTATAGGGTGACTTTTCAGTCGTTTAGTTTTAGTTTTTACATTTATACTTTTATACTTGTTATTTTGAGGAAAAACTAGTCTAAGCTCTAAAAGTAACTACCCCATGTGCTTTTCTACTATACAGACTATAACTGTAGAAAATTTCAGCTAAATCCGTAAAGCCGTTTAGTTGTAAAAACGTGTTGAGTAATTCAACCACTGGAACACGGGGTCTACAAACATGTGATCATTTTAAAGAATTTGTTGAACTATCTTTAGTTTATGTCAAGAAAAAGATACCTTAAATTGCGGTCGCGATCAGATAGTGCAATAGTATTTTTACCGACTGGTTCAAACCAAACGCGATCTACAGCGATCAGAAAACGATTAAAATAGATCGCGCCGCGCACGCGGACGCAGGACACCGCGATGTGGTATATATTACCTTTATAGGAGGTACTCGTAGTAGCGTTTGACGACTATCTCACCTGAATTTAAAATAAATAGACAGACCAATGGTGGACAGTGTCTAGAAAAGAAGAGTCGAAGATCGGCCTGGACGACTGTCAGTTAGACGTCCGACCGGTTTCGAGGCAATCGGTGCCTCATCATCATGGGTCAGTGCGCGTACCCTCGCGGAGCGCTGTACCCGCACGGTGCGGGCGTAGTATTATTATCTTTTCTATGGTGCGGGTACAGCGCTCCGCTATATCCAATAATACTCACGATTCGTTCAATAATGAAATATTATAGGTACCTTATTATTAATATTTCTGTGCTTCAGAGAACTACTATTGACATTGTACACACAGAGATGACTCTGAGTAATGAAATGTATTTATTTACAAAGCATTTAACGTTCCCTTTGAATCAAATAAGTACCACTCTTAGCGCCATGAATAAAACAAGATGGCGCCATTACGTCACAATTTCGAGAACAGAAATTGAAGGCCCAAACTTTGGAAATAATGATGAATACTATTCAAATAAGGCAATATTTCAATATTTACTGTAGCAAGACAAATACTCATTCACAATAGAAGGTTAGAGACTAATAGTATAGACTTTTGCCTTTGACGATGGGATGAAATCGCGAGCGATGGAGACTTCTTATTTATTTGTAGTTGAAGTACTTGACGACATTGAAGGCATCGGAAATCAATACGCATTATGATTTACATCAAAGCGTAGAATTGGCTGTGCTTGCCATTGAATTGCCGACCTTGGGCACACTTATAATTTTTGCTGTTAGCTGACTTGAAGAGACATGAAGTGCAATGTTAAACATATATATATAGTGAAGTACTAAAACACACAGTTACGTGAATGGTTGGCAACCCTAATTTAATAATTTTTTAATAGTCTGACGTCAACGATTTGATGACAGCTGAATGGTTCATTAATTTGTTTTTTATTTTTAATTCTAAGCGTTAAATTCTGCTTTTGCTATGTTTACTTGATAATTGATTATGATTTATGATTTTGACGTGTATATGTGCGTATATTAATACTGCCTACATACTGAATAAATGCTTTGTTTCTTTGATTCAAACATAAATTATTTAGTGCTTTATCACATCTTTTGTGACGTATAGTTTATATTCAAGTTGCTTTTATTTTAATCCATAGTTTAAATTTAGATAAATATAAAGTAATGAGCACTGCGATAGTAGTAAAGTAAGTAAACAATACATAAAGAGTATTTCTACTGGACAAAGCACTGACACATTCAAGTATGATGACAAAATTGCGTATTACCCTCAAACGTGAGATTTTCTATAGCTTGAATAATTATTTCACGCCATCTATTTGAAGATATCCATTGGGCTTTAATAAATGCTCTTGGGGATGTATTTTGAGGGCCCGGTTGTGTAATCGGGAGAACGGTCGGCTTTGATGCCAGAGGTACCGAGTTCAAAGCCCACCGTGACTCAATGGATTTTTCTATCGAAAAAAATATGTGCGCATTTTCACACTGGCTCTCCGGTAAATCCAATCCATACAGCTCGGCTCCAAAATCAGGTATTACGTCGGGATTATGCAGCTGATAGACAGACAATTAGTTCCATTCGGAATTTGATGTGTACTGCGATTAGTTTGCGTTTTATTTATTTATTGTATTTCATTATTTCACAATTTTTCGGATAAAAATTGTCTAAAGTACTGAAACATGCATTGGGGATACACGTAATAGTACGGTTGGTAACCCAACATTAATTAGGGGAATTTTTATGCGTGACGTTCGGCGTTTAGATGACAGCTGAATGGCCCATTACTTTTGTTTTTTTTTTATTTCCATGCAATAAGTTATGTTTTTGTTATATTTAGAATAATTATTATTGATATGATCTATTTAATGTTATTTGACGTGTGTAAGTGCAGATTTTTAATTTGCCCATATACTGAATAAATGCTTTGACTTTTGACTTTTGGTCAGCTCGATGGTACCATATTATTGCATTTTCACTAAAGACTATTTGTCCTAGAGGGCATCCGGGGAGCGTCCGGGTTTTTCGTTCTGTATTTGTAGTCCGGGTTTGAAAATTCAAAGTCTTGCAACACTGCGGGTGTTACACCACAGCACGCACTGTGCCCGCGCCCTAATCAACCGACGAACTGACTCACTTACGCACATTTAAAATGATGATAAAAGATGACTAAATTTAATTTTAAGGTCCAAGAAT
Organism: Cabera pusaria; assembly: GCA_954871355.1. Taxonomy (NCBI): domain Eukaryota; kingdom Metazoa; phylum Arthropoda; class Insecta; order Lepidoptera; family Geometridae; genus Cabera; species Cabera pusaria. The sequence goes on from OX940896.1 coordinate 3,394,957, forward strand.
AAATAAAAAGGTGATTTATGACATTTTCAACTGTTTTTTATTAGACTGACTATTTTTAAAAATCCTGTTGACATGTCCGGGCTCTGGGATCTAAATTCCGAGATTTTCACGCGTCTAGTCCTGGTCGCTAAATTTTAGAGATGGTAACCCTACTAAAAACACGCAAGTATACCAAATTTAGTCCAAACAGCCAGGAAGTATTTCTTATTTAGCTTCCAAGATTTTACCCAGACAAACATATATACATACATACTAACGAGAAGTTACAAAAAGCTTATAAAACATCTAAATTGTTCTACGTAATACCTATATAAAGATATGACGTGACATGTGTAAATTATCAAAGAAAGCAAAGCTCACTATACAAGTGAGTAAAATATAAATAAATATTATTTTTGCTTTTACCAATAAATTGCTCGATATTATTCCTTAATAATAAGGGTAAGTAACGGCAAACTTCCATTACCGACAACGTTTTCAGATGTTTGTCGTCTACTGAAAGCGATTTAACACCTAACTACACTACACATAAAATGGCGACGACATAAAAGAGACGCCGACAAAATCATATTTTTTTGTTAAAATGAAAATATATTGACGATTGCGAGCGAAACCTTTCAGTGAAGGTTTAAAGTCTTTGGTTAAAAGTACATTTATTGTGTTTATAAAATGTATACTCAAATAAAATAAAATGAAATTCACTTAACGGTATTTTTGTTTAGAGGATATAAAGGCATAATTTAAGTTAGTTTAATAAACTAAAAGAACTGACTTCAAATGCCACGCTAGAAATTCTCACTACCAAGTTTGAGGTTTTTATATCCATATCGCTGAATATACTGAACACATCTCGATAAAACTTAAATGGTAACCTATAAAACCCTTTTAAAAAAAACGAAGTGAGAACCTTCTCCTTTTCTGTGAAGTCGGTTAAAAAGCAAGACGCTCATTCGATAGTAAACGATATCATTTTTTAAAGTTCCGTAGTCCTGACAAGGAACCCTTATAGTTTCGTCATGTCCGTCTGTCTGTCTATCTGTCTGTCTGTCTGTCTGTCTATATATTATGGGGGTATGTATATATATTACGCCGACAAATTGCTGAAATAAAATTGCGAAAAATATTTCTTTTTAGGGTAGCTCCCCTATATAAGAAGTGGGGATAGATTTTTTTTCATCGTCTACCCCCTCGTGTGGGGTATCGTTGAATAGGTATTTTAAAATGACCTAATTTTTGTTCCAGTAGGGCGTCCCCCCCCCCCTCTAAAAGCTAAACTGCTGCCTTGAAAAATCTGGAAAAATATGTGATAATAGTGCGTTTCATGAACTTTAAAGGAAAATTATAGTGGTTGAGATAACTTTATTAGTTTAGCAGTAATAGTCGTTGAACTTGGGTGTTGGATAATTTTGTACCAAATACATAATCTTTAGAATAAATCCTTTAAAGTGACAAAGACGGAGTACCTAGTTGCTTGTTTATAACGAGTAAAGACTTGCATTGAATAACAGCTGGTACTACAGAACCCTACACTGCGCGTGGGTCGACACGCACTTGGCCTGTTATTTATAACAGAAATTGTAGCACATAACTGAGCATTGACAGATTTTTGTACCTTGAAACGATCCAATTTGTCAAACCTTTTAGTCCTTTGAATTGGGCTACGATTACAATACGTATACAATATAATTATAACGTCTATTTTTAACCACCTTCACAAACAAGGAGGAGGTTCTCAATTCGTCTGTGTTGTTGTTTTTTTTTTCTTTTTTTTTGCGTGTGTATGTTACGCGATTACTCCGTCAATTCTGAAACGATTCGAATGATTCTTTTTGTGATCGATAGGGTACGTTTCCGAAGTAGTCGCATTGTAATTTCATTGAGATCTGATAAGTATCTCCAGAGATATGACGAAAAACGTCTCAAACTTGCTACTGAAATTGACTCGCGGGGCATTGAAGTCGGTTGTTTTAGTTTTTTAACTATCTTAATTATTTAAGTAGAATAGAAACCACGATTTCTATAAAATATAGAAGTAACTCAACTTTTCACGAAGTTGAATTACATTATCTGAGAAAAAAAATCGTATTCGGCTGCCTAACAACCTGCCAAGAATGTTTTAAGGTACGGCCACACACCGCAGCGTCCTGCGTGTGCGATCGAGGCTTCGATCAGATAGCGCAGTAGTATTTGTACCGACTGGTTCACACCAAACGTAATCAAAAAACAATTGAAAAGTACTGAGGTCTGAGATCGCGCTCGCAGATCGCAGGACGCCGCGGTGTGGCCGTATCTTTATGCGACTTATATTTGATACGTACAGACAATATCCAGATTGAAATGAAAAGAAAAATATTTAATTTATAATCTTTCATTTTTGAAATGTAAGTTATATTTCTTTTAAAGTTTTAAGCAGATATGATATTTTAATGCGAAAACTTTACATTTTACAAAATTCGTGACAACTTTGTTGTGAAAGTTTTCAGTTTAACCTTAAATGTTGCTGCAGTTATATTTTTATCTTTTACTTTGGATTTATAGTGAAGCAACGAATAATAAGTGTAATAAACGACGTTTTATAGCCGTTACTTATAAACTATATATTTCAATTATATTCAATTATATTCAATTATTATTCAATAATTTATTTCAGATCACATATTAATTATTACATTATATTCTTACTTTTTTTAAATATATTATAGGCTAGCGTTTGACCACTATCTCACCTGTTGGTATTTGCTGTGGTATGATGATGCGGTCGAAGATGGTAAACATGCTAGGCCTAGAATGGGAACTGGCTTTCAAGGATAGCTGCCGGAACACATTAGATGTTTGGCGACAGATTTTTTAACTTGAGGCTGGTAGCTGGCTAGGCGGACACTACATAGTGTCCTACCACCATGCCGGGGTCGTTGGTTTCTTAACGATGTTTTCCCTTCACCGAAGGGCCACTGTGGAAAACGCACATACATTTTTCGATAGAAAAATTCATTGGTGCATGGCGGGGTTTGTTCTCGGTACCTTTGGCATCAAAGCCGACCGTTCTCCCGATTACGCCACCGGCATAGAAAAGATAACCAACCTCATTGTTGACATTACGTAGCACCGTAGCACCGTCGTAGCAGGCACGGCACGTAGCAGCTATAGTCTAATCATTAAACATTAGACTCTAAGAGTCATTTATTATTACAGAACACTTACTGCAACACAATATATCAGATCGTTTAAAAAACTAAAGTAACCGACTTGAAATGCCGCGATATAAATTTTCATTTCAGTACCAAGTTTAAGGTGTTTATCTCCATATCTCTGGAGGAACTTATCAGATCTCAATGAAATTACTATGGTACCATTCTTAGGACATCTTATATTCAAAATTTAAAAAAAAATACGGTCGAATTGACAAACACATTTTAGTCGGTTAATAATAAATTAATGTTAGACGAATAAACAAGTCTTTCGATACGTTAAAATATAGATAAACTAAACTACATACGAGTATATCATTTTTTTTTTTTCAAATATTCCATTAATCCAGAATACAGATATGCGAAAAAATTATGAAAAACTAAGAATTTATAAAGTTTTATCAGTTTTTTTTTTATCTTGTCAGTAACCCGAACAAGCTAGTTTTAGGGCCAGTTTCACCGGTTCCTAGTAATCCTATAATGCGTTATATAGTTATCTGACACATAACGCCATATAAAAGCTGTCAGATTTCTTCATAATATCGCTATCAAGAACCGGTGAAACTGGCCCTTAGCAAACAACTTTTTACCTACAAGAAATCAGAGTTTTCGTCCATATACAGAAGAAAAAAAAAGAAATTGTCAATGGAAATTGTCTTATTAATGGTTGGTTTCTGAGGTCGGTTTATTGAGAGTTTATCTACTCAATTGTACTGTTATTTAATTGATAAAATATCAGTAAATGTACTCAGAAACCGGCCATTAATATATTATTACAGTTTCGTCCTAACTTATTGCTTATTAACTTATATTACTCTTCGGTCTAGATTTTTATAACCAACCTACCTATAATAAGAGGTTTTTAAGCTGCATAAATTTGTTTTAGCCTTTTTTCTACTTCAATAAATTGTTATCCGATTTCAATAATTTTTTTAGGAGTATTGTACATATCTCAATGGTTGTCTAGTAATTAAATGTTATCAAAAACTTATTTGCGTTAATTTAGAAATATGGAGATCTAGCTTGCTATTGAAAAGTTCTCATAAAAGTTTCTTAAACGATATTAAAATCGTATGCCACGATATAGAAATAATATATGACTTGAGAGGAAGAAACTTGAATTCAGCCCACATAAGTGCGATATGGCCTCAATAATGATATCGGGAATGACGTCCTATGCCAACAGCGTTGACCTGCGCAGGATCGATCCAAGGTCTCGGTCGAATCAGAACCCTGTCTACAGACTGATGTGAACCTAAACCTACTTCTTACTAATACTATACAGGCGAAAGTTTGTGTATATATTTGTCACTTCTGCACGCTAAAACTAATAAACCGATTGAGCTGAAATTTGATATGGAGATAGCCTAGACTCTGGAATAACGCAGGATATCTTTTTTATCCCAATATTCCCACGGGAACGATGTCTACGTGGGTAAAACCGCGGGGCACAGCTAGTATAGTATAAAGAATTGTTCACCCTAGTGAAGCACTGACGCTGCAATTACGATAATGACTTCCCACGACTTTTTCGATTAGTTTAATGAATTTCTTACATGGTGGTAGGACAGTATCTAGTGTCCGCCTGGCCAGATACCACCCTCAAGTTGGAAAATCTGTCGCCAAACATCTAATGTGTTCTGGCAGCTGTTTTTCCCAGTTCTCATTCTAGGCCTAGCGTGCTACCATCTACGTCCGCATTATTACTTACTAAAAAGTCAGATATTTGTCAACGGCTAGTCTATATGCTTTACAAAAAAAAAAACTGATTTGATAAGCCAATAGACGGTCCGATTCTATGGAATATGTCAACAGCGACGACCTTCGCAGGATCGATTCAAGGTCTCGGTCGTCACAGAATCGTGTCTACGGACTGATGTAACATGGTATAAGGAATTGTTCACACTAATGGTGTAGTGACACTACGTTTACTATAATAACTGACTTAACATCGAGTCGTTGACAGATTGTCAGTTCCATATTTGAATTGAATATTTTCTGTGTTCGTTACGTAGTCATAGGCTATCCACCTAATATTAAAAATCACGCAAAAATGGTTCAGTGGATTTGGATACCATGGCACGCAGACAGTTTATAATATCATTAAAGATAGTTGAACGAAATCATGAAGAAACTAGTAAGTTCACTATAAAGTCAAGTGTAAATACAATTTAGGCGATAATGAGCAAAATGCAAGACACGCTACACGGTTTTTTAGTTTCGAACAGATTGATCAAACTTTACCCGTTTTATAGTGACTCGTGTCGTCAAATTTACGCCGTGTCATTGTGATTGAAGGCTTATATAGATGTATTAAAAGCTTTATGAAGAGCAGAGGGTTGGTGTTCAACGTCACGCTTATATACCATGTTCCAATTACGTGAACATATGCTTTCAATTAGTGATCTATATTATTTTGATTTATCCACACATAACTGCAAACAAGTAGTAACCAAGTATCTCAAATCTCTCACTTACCATGAAACCGAATCTGCTAAAAAAGAAATGAAAGATTTTAAAAAAATTGCCATTTTAGCTTCTACTAAATTGAATTTTCGCAAATACAAGAAGTACCATTTGTATCCCTAATCGACTCACTTACACTTGTTACACACGCACACAAACACACACACACACACACACACTATGCATCTACGCACTTACGTTTTAAATATTTATATATATAAATCATATTCTGAGGGCCCGGTAGCGTAATCGGGAGAACGGTCGGCTTTGATGCCGTGGTACCGAGTTCAAACCGCAGTGCACCAATGGATTTTTCTATCGAAAAATTATGTGCGCTCTTCACAGTGGCCCTCCGGTGAAGGAAAACATCGTTAAGAAACCAACAACCCCGGCATGGTGGTAGGACACTATCTAGTGTCCGCCTGGCCAGCTACCACCCTCAAGTTAGAAAATCTGTCGCCAAAACATCTAATGTGTTCCGGCAGCTATCCTTGAGAGCCAGTTCCCTCTAGGCCTAGCGTGCTTACCATCTTCGACCGCATCATCACTTACCAACAGGTGAGATAGTGGTCAAACGCTGATCGATAAGATATAAAAAAAAAAAAAATTATATTACACTGTATATAATTATAAATTATCGTTATAATGTTGTTTTAGATATAAAGGCTCTAACTGCTGCTCTAGCTTCAACTAAGTTTAAATTATATGGTAATCATGTTTATTCTGCCACATTTCCTCAGAGGACTGACCTACACAATAATCTACAATTATGTACATACGACGAGGGGGCCTGCCGACCTGTAATACAGGTTTTTTTACAAACACCTACGTCAGGCGCCAGCTCTCACAAAGTAGTTTTAAGTTTAAAGATTTATTGTTCACGTACTTTTATTATCCGATGTAAAATAAGTAAACTGTACCTTTGTGACGAGAAAATAAATATTTTTATTTTTATTTTATTTATATTATTATTTATCTGTGGAAATCGGAAAATTACAGGAAGAAAGCATTAGGTGTTTCGGTGATTTTGAATATTATGCATAGGTAGTACTTACATAGATAAAGTAAAGATCTTGAATCAAGTCGCCTTCGTAGGAAGATAGGAATAGTCGGGGGAGGTAGAGGGAGTTGAGAGGAGTCCCCCCCACTTGTTTTTCCCTGCCGGAGAGGCGTAGTTTTTTTATTTTTTTTAATTGAAATTTAAATATTTTCATCAGACATTTGTATCATTTTACTTTCTAGCGCTTCCCCGGCCGCTGCCGCGGCACGCTCACTCGGCTCGCTCGATGTGTGGTCACTGTTCTAACATTACCTAACCTTCACTTTAGGGCCATATTTTATCGCATCTCCGGCAGCAAGTTTTGCTCCAGGGCGCTTAGTAAGAACTCCCTTGACCCCCCTACATTCACAGTTTACTCAAATTCAGGCGACTCGATATAATATCCAACCCCTTACATATGTAGGTACCAGAATGTTATGCAAATTTTTACCTTTATTAACTGACACTATTTAATTTCATATTTTTCTTCGAAGTGGTTCTTTTATAAATTCATTTTTCTAATGAGTATCTCTAGAGATATACCTATATGAAATGATGAATGATGATGATGATGATGATCAGTCTCATACTTTACATTTACATTTACATACACAGGATTTAACTTGCGAGGCATATAAAGTAGTGTTTTTTAGGGTTCCGTAGTCCTGACAAGGAACCCTTATAGTTTCGTCATGTCCGTCTGTCTGTCTGTCCGAGGTTTTGCTAAGAGACCGTTAATACTAGAAAGCTGTAATTTTGTGGGGCTATGTATATAATTTATGCAGACAAAGTGCTGAAATAAAATTGTGAAAATATTTTATTTTAGGGTACCTCCCCTATATGAGAAGTGGGGATGAATTTTTTTTCATCGTCTACCCTATCGTGTGGGGTATAGTTGAATAGGTCTTTTAAAATGACTTAAGGGTTGCTATTACCATTTCTCGATTAAATGCTCCATTTACGAAATATTAAACTTTAAAGTGCAAATTTTTGTTCCAGTAGGAATGTAGGTAAGTAGGAACTGCTGGCTTGAAACTTCGGGAAAAATTCTTGATAATAGCGCATTTCATGAACTTTAAAGCAAAATTATAGCGGTTAAACATAAGTATCTACTCATCAAAACTCGATAAAATTACAATGGGACCACACGAGAAGCCTCTCTCTTACCACGGTTAGTAAAATATGACGGCGTTCTGAGGTAAAAAACATTAAAAAAATAAAATACAGGCGAATTGAAAACCTACTCCTTTTGTGTGAAGTAGATTAAAAACTATTTTGATCGATTTACAGGTTCAACAGTAAACAGATAGGTAAGTCAAAGTCACGGTCACAAGTTCAAAGTCACGCTTGTCGTGAAATGACAAAGAACTAATATTTTATTAACAGCACTGTCTGTGCATACCTACTACGTAATTATAATCGTTCTGCGTCCATTACCATGATAGGGTTTGCCTCGGAACAATGGAGGGTTTTGCTGTCAATTTGCTGGCAGTCACGGCTGTGACTGATGGATAATTGATCGTCTAATGGGGTGATTGACGGTGACTGACCGGTATTTACATACTTTTGATTGCTGCATCAGCAACCAAATGTCATTAATGAAGGTTTTGAATGACGGATAACCTACCGTGTAATAGACGCCTTACACGAGCTGTTCATTATTTTGATTGAACTGTAATGACAGTACCATATTTATGAACCAACAGAAATATTATTTATTATTAATATTTATGTGTATGTACCTAATGCCTAACTACAAGTAACTATAAGTAAAGTACGTTTGTTTTGCCTGGGCGGAGCAATAACAAAAATTACTAGTACGTCCATCTATATTAATAAAAAACAATAATAATAGTAATTTTTACAGATTTGTTTCACAGATTTGTTTCACGTAATGTAATCCTTAGTGTGCTTTTCACGAAACATTCTAAGCTACAAAAAAAATCAGTACAATCTGATAATATACATAAATTTATTATTTTTGTAGAAATTAAATTATTTCTAGTTATCGACACCCTACTATTGTTGTTTTATAAATAAAACAACAATGCTCGATTATTATAGACGCCCTGGGGACAGACATTTAAATTATATTATAGTTATAATTCAAGGTCGTTAAAAAACTATAAAAACCGACTTCGAATGCCGAGCTATTTATCAACCGACTCCCAAAACGAAGGAGGTTCTCAATTCGTCTGTATGTTTTTGTATGTATGTATGTTACGCGATTTCTCCGTCAATTGTGAACCGAATCGAATGATTCTTTTTTTAATCAGTAGGGTACATTTTTGAGGTGCTTCCATTGTAATTTCATCGAGATCTAATAAGTACCTCTAGAGATATGACGATAAACGTCTCAAACTTGCTTCTGAAACTGACTCGCGCGGCATGGAAGTCGGTTGTTTTAGTTTTTAAACTATGTTTTAAGCTAATTATTTTTAGTAGTAACTTTGAGATAATTATCTATACTCTGGAGATACCAGATCTCGATGAACTGATAATTGATGACCACCACTTTGAAAGCTCGCAGGCTCGCATTTGCGTGTCACACAACACTCGCCTACGAGCAAAACTATCGAGTAATACCGTAGTGAGTCCGCTGGGGCTACCATAAGTTTCTATCGTAAAGTATTCGTATTGTATACCTGAGCAATTCATTGGAAATGTTAGTTTCATTTTTGCGCGGTAAAGGTGTGCTGATAAATCAGTTTCATACAAATTGTCATGCTTATTATACGAATATTAGAAACGTGCTACTTAGCCTAATTGCGTGTTTGCCTATAACTAATTGTTTGTGGCCATTCGTAAAAAAAATTTATCAAAAAAATTCACGAGCATCACCGTCATCCGATGTAATACAATTTATAAAACACCCTCTATCATACTTGATACTATTAATATCGACTATTTTGTCTAGGTTACAAGCATGAGTGATGCTCTTCCTCAAGAAAGGATACTAGAGAGATAGCTTGAACCAATAAATACTGTATCATTGTAGTCACCTTTTTTTTTCTTTTTTTTTAATACTTTACAGGCTAGCGTTTGACCACTATCTCACTTGTTGGTAAGTGATGATGCGGTCGAAGATGGTAAGCACGCTAGGCCTAGAATGGGAACTGGCTCTCAAGGATAGCTGCCGTAACACATAAGATGTTTGGTGACAGATTTTCTAACTTGAGGGTGGTAGCTGGCCAGGCGGACACTAGATAGTGTCTTACAACCATGCGGGGGTTGTTGGTTTCTTAACGATGTTTTCCTTCACCGGAGGGCCACTGTGAGAAGCGCACATACATTTTTCGATAGAAAAATCCATTGGTGCACGGCGGTTTGAACTCGGTACCACGGCATCAAAGCCGACCGTTCTCCCGATTACGCCACCGGGCCCTCAAAACCTTGCTAACAATCTACTTATGAATAATTAATAAATATACACCATATATTATGAATATACGCACAGATATATATCCCGTCATCACCCACCTATGACGTCATTCATTTAGTGTGGGTAGATTTAAAGTCCCTCTAAAATAAACATCCCTTATGAATGAACTAATAAAACTCGATTAAAAAACGCCTTCAGCAAAGCCTTTCAACGTCAGATGAGGCATTGTGAACCTTAATCACTGTTATTTAAGTTAAATTTTAGCGCAGCAGGAAATCCCACACGAAATTTTAATTCATTTTTATTTATTCATGTAAATGTTGAAGTTGTGGAGAAATTTTGTGTGAGTTGAGTTGAGTGAGGTTTGTGGTTTGACTCGCATTTTCCGGTGCAGACATTTCATATAAGTACTTTTTCAAAAATGATCTTGATAAGAAATAAATGTAATCAAACAGCACCATTAGCACCAAGGACATAGGATAGTTAATCGCTGAGCTAAGATAAATAAGCTAGTCGAAGCAAACGACCGGTCACCTGAGATAAGCGAGTTCTCGAGTTCGAATTAGGCAAATTAGTAAACGCATAGTTTATCTATATTATAATGTGCTAGCATAACTCGTCCGACACTTACCAATAATACTATCTGAATAAAAATAAATAAACTGCCCAAGTGCAAGTCGGACTCGCACTCGTAGGGTTCCGTAACACAGTTAAGTATTCCATAACTATGATTTTTCGCAACTACAAAATTAACTTTGTTTTCCATAGTGTTTGTATGAAAAACAAAGTTATCTTTGCGGTCGCCATATCTCAAAAACTGCTGGCTGTATCTCATTCAAACCAATTTTCGTTGTTAGTTTTTATTGAGATCTACAGCATATATTTTTTATAGATTTTTCACTCCCATACTTTAAAAGTGAGAGGGGGGGGGGACACATTTTACTACTTTAGACGCGCCTATCTTTCAAATGATTGACTTTGAGAAAAAATGATTTTAGGAACCTCAATGTCATTTTTGAAGACCTATCCATAGGCACTCCACACGTATAGGTTTGAAGAAAAAAAATTTTTTTTTTTTCAGTTCCATGTATGGGCTTAAATTTTTATTTTTTTTACTTTTGTATAACAATCGGAAAGCGGTTTACAGAATACATCTACCTACTAAGTTTCAATTCTGTGGTCCTAACAGTTTCAGTTTCAGTTTTTAACAGAATAAAATGGCTGTGACATACGGACGGACAGACAGACAGACATGACGAATCTATAAGGGTTGCGTTTTTTGCCATTCGGCTACGGAACCCTAAAAACACATAAGCTTATTAGGTTTGTATATTTATTGAGATAGCTTAAGCGATTTGTGTATTTATTTTTCAATAGCTATTGAAATAAAACTGGCCAAGTGCGAGTCAGCATCGCGTCTCTTATCGCACACTTAGGGAGGGTTCCGTACAATACGAAACATAACAAAGTTTCAACCTCATATATTTGATTAATTGATATTACCAAGAATATTTGGTTTGGTCGCGATCTAGAAAGACGGGGGCTCGTTTACTAGCGCCATCTATGTCACTTTGCCGAAACTAATTAGATAGATGGCGTTTAAAAACACGTTCTTTGTATGGGGACCCCCTTTAATTTATAACTTTATTTTGTTTTTAGTATTTGTTGTTCTAGCGGCAACAGAAATACACCATCTGTGAAAATTTCAACTGTCTAACTATCACGGTTAATGAGCTATAGCCTGGTGATAGACGGACAGACAGACAGACAGACAGACAGACGGACAGCGGAGTCTTAGTAATAGGGTCCCGTTTTACCCTTTGGGTACGGAACCCTAAAAAAAACATCAAATGTTCAGTCAACGGAGTACACAATTTGGCTTGGAATTATAGAACTAACTATAAAAATAACTTTGTGCGAGTTACTTCAGTAATTCGAAGAATGAATGTGAATTAAAGCGAATATCACGAGCTTTGCCAAGACTGACATTATTAAATAAGTCCAATTTTACTCAAACTTTTTAGGATTCCGTAATCGTGACAAGGAACCCTTATAGTTTCGTCATGTCCGTCTGTCTGTCTATCTGCCCGAGGTTTTGCTAAGAGACCGTTAATACTAGAAAGCTGTAATTTCATAGGGATATGTATATAAATTACTCCGACAAAGTGGTAAAATAAAATTTTGAAAAATATTTTTTTTTTGGGGTAGCTCCCCTACATGAGAACTGTCGTCTACCCCATCGTGTGTGGTATCGTTGAATAGGTCTTTTAAAATCACTTAAGGGTTGCTAATACCACATTTCGATTGAATGCTCCATTAACGAAATATTAAACTTTGAAGGGCAAATTTTTGTTCCAGTAGAGCGTCCCTCTAAAAGCTAAACTGCCGGCTTGAAAAATCTGGAAAAATTCAAAATTATAATAGTGCATTTCATGAACTTTAAAGGAAAACTATAGCGGTTAAGATAACTTTATTAGTTTAGCAGTAATAATCGTTGAACTTGGGTGTTGGATAATACAAAATCCTTAGAATAAATCTTTTAAAGTGATAAAGACGAAGTACCTACTTGCTTGTTTATAACGGGTAAAGACTTGCATTGATTAACGGGCTACTACGGAACCCTACACTGCGCGTGGCCCGACACGCACTTGGCCGGTTTTTATTTTAAATTCATCTAGACACTTAGTGGTAGGACTTCTGCTGGTCCGCCTGGGGCGGTACCACTACTTTGTCAATTAATTTTCAGCCGTAAAATAGGAATGTTTTTCAGTTAAAATGGCAAGGTGTCCAGTGACTCAAGATCTTTATGTCTCAAGGTAACAGCCGCAGTGAGTGACATGCAAAATTCTGGCAGTCCAGAATGTTGCATGCCACTCTATCTGTAATAGGTAGACGTCATCGCTTACCATCAGGCGAGCGTTGTGCTTGTCCTGTTACCTTATATCATAAAAAAGACATCAGACGATATTGCAACCGAGTTAATTTGACTACATCTAGACTAAAATAACGTTTCCATGACGTAACAGCATTTTAATAATAGATGCCGAAGTTCCAATATTCATAAGGCCTTTTATATTGCATATTACGAGTACCTTCGAATTTCAGTACCCTAAGCCCTAAATAAATAATGCCCACTGGCCCTTAGTACCGGCTGTGTTACCTGAATCTGGGTCAATCTTTAATTTTGTATTAGGTCCAGATTTGAGAGAGTTAAATGATGTGGTTCCCTCTTTACTGAACTGGGGGAAATGTTCTAGAACAATTTTATTATTGACTTACAATGTTCTTGTACCCTTAGGGTCGGCTCGCACCGCGACGCGACGCGGCGTGCACTTATTAAGAGAGTATTACAAAACGAATTTATTTACTATACAAAAAGATACACATTTCATTGTGTTAGTTCGGCGGCTCCAGGCTGCGCCGCGCGGCTTCTGGCTGCGCCGCGCAGCGTCGCGCTGCATCGCGCGGCGCAGTTTGTTTCTTCTTTGTTTGTAAAAGGAATAAAAATTTGAGAGTGAGTTAACAGCTTTTGAGGGCCCGGTGGCGTATTCGTAAGAAAGATCGGCTTTAGTGCCAGAGGTACCGAGTTCAAACCCCGCCGTGCAACAATGAATTTTTCTATAGAAAAATTTATGTGCGCTTTCACAGTGGCCCTCCGGTGAAGAAAAAACATCGTTAAGAAACCAACAACCCCCACGTGGTAGGACACTATCTAGTATCCGCCTGGCCAGCTACCACCCTCAAGTTACAAAATCTGTCGCCAAACATCTAATGTGTTTCGGCAGCTATCCTTGAGAGCCAGTTTCAATTCTAGGCCTAGCGTGCTTACCATCTTCGACCGCAACATCAGTTACCAACATATGGGGTAGTGGTCAAACGCTAGCCTATTGATGTTATTTGTTATGAATTGTTGTTTTTTTTTATAATAATAATAATAATAATAATGATTTATTTCAGGCAAAAAAAACCCATAGGTATATACATAGTTGTCTTAAAACTAAATTTGAACACTGTAAAGGGGTGCCAAGTAAAAATAAAATACAATTAAAAAAAAATAAAATAAACCAAAATAAGTCGTAGCACTACACTAGTGCTGAATCATTTTTTGTTCTGATCCATGTGCACAGAGATCCAGCGCTTAAACGCAGGACCCCTAATGTCGTCAGAGACAGCCACGAGAATTTCATTGGTGGAGCGGCGCAGGCGATGCCAAAACGAAGCCACCCTAGATCGAATCACAGCAAAAAAGTCAGGGACCCCCGCTTCAGCAAACATGCTCGAAGCACTGCAGTACCGCGGAAGCCTCATAAGAGCCCGGAATACGTCATTATACTGGACTCTTATCCTGTTCATTGCTTTTTGTGTAAACGTTATCCACAGCTGGCAGGTATACATGCATAAGCAATACGCTTTGAACAGTGTGGTCTTTACGTCGTTACTACACTTGGCAAACCGGCGAGCGAGCATGTTTCCCCTGACGGCGAGGGCCCTCCTCTCCCGCTCCACGTCCTCATCGTCCTGCAGCCGCTCCGTCAACAAATGCCCTAAGTATTTAAATTGTTTCACAACCTTAACCGCTGTTCCGTTCAAATACACCTCGGGTACCCTGTCCGGACCCCGACCCGACGCGAACACCATCATCTCGGTTTTAGCGACATTGTATTTCAGTCCATGAGCATTGGCATAATGCTCACAGACGGAAAGTAGCCTACTCAACCCCTTGACAGAGGGGCTGAGGAGCACCATATCGTCCGCATAACTCAGGTTGTTGACACACACGTTTCCTATATGGCAGCCGACGTTGGTGCTCCTCAGCTCCTCGATCAAGCCGTTCACGTAGCAGTTAAAAAGGTCCGGAGAGGTTACCCCTCCTTGACGTACCCCACATTCTAATCTGTACTTGTTAGAAGTTGCGTCGCCCCACTTAACACTATTCGTTTGATTTCCGTACCAGAATCTCAGCAGATTGACCACTTGGGTAGGTACATGTGACGCCATCAGTTTGGCCCAGAGAATGTCATAATTAACCAGGTCAAACGCGCGGCTGAGGTCCAGAAAGCACGCATAGACAGTTGTCTTACGCGTTATGTAGTAGCTAACTGTACTCTTCAGGCTGTAAATAGCGGTATCTGTCGAGAGACCGGGACGGAAACCAAACTGCGCATCATCTATCTTTATATTTTTAAGCAGTTCAGGATGAATTAGACGCTCTAATATCTTTCCAATTATATTATAATTTTAATTATATTATAATTTTATGTTTTTGACATTCATAAGTGTACAATGTACCTAAATGAAAAAAATAAATGATATGATATGATATGATATGATATAAGATATTAAAAAAACTGCTTCTTCAGCTTCAGCGGTGTCGATGTGATCGTAAAAATTTTACTTTCATAATGTTTTCCACGAAAAGAAGTATAACTTAAAACTACTGGACCAAATTTAAAGAGTATTTCTTCTATCAAAAGCTATATCATAAGCGAGTAAAATGGGACTCGCGTGTGCAGCCGCGAGAGGCGTTAGCTAGTCATTTCTATTATCGTTAATATTGAAAAGAACTTTAAAAAAAAAAGCTTGCTAGGAATGTGGGATGCACATTACTAGTATTCTTGTTAACCCCTCCAACTAAGCCTAAATATATTTGTTTCTGGAGTGGGTTCACATCAATAGTGCAACGGGTGGGGATCGATTTCTCGATCGCCAGTCCGACACCTTATGCATTGGGCTATTACCGCTTAAATAATAATATAATAATAGCTCTGAATAATAATTGCCAGACAAATAAAACCAATGCCTTTCATAGCAAATAACCGGGCGCTGACAAAGCGTCACAGCTCTGTCAATAGCAGGCTTGTAATCCAATATATAGACGAATCCAGCTTTGATAAATAATAATATATATCGATGAGATTATCTATGAGTAAGTAGATATGGTTAGAGGTTTCTGACCACTGTACAGTGACCGTGCTTTTTCACTCTCTCTGTCTTCTGTCTGTCTGTCTGTCTGTCTGTCTGTCTGTCCGTCTGTCACCAGCCTATAGCTCATTAACCGTGATAGTCAGACAGTTGAAATGTTCACAAATGGTGTATTTCTGTTGCCGGTAGAACAACAAAAAATTAAAGGGGGTCCCCATACAAAAAACGTGTTTTAAACGCCATCTATCTAATTAGTTTCGGCAAAATGACATAGATGGCGCTAGTAAACGAGCCCCGTCTTTCTAGATCGCGACCAAACCAAATATTCTTGGTAATATCAATTAATCAAATATATGAGGTTGGAACTCTGTTATGTTTCGTATTGTACGGAACCCTCCCTAAGTGTGCGATAAGAGACGCCTTGACTCGCACTTGGCCAGTTTTATTTAGAACCTAGTTAGAAATTAGAATCGACATGGTCTTGTAATGTGTCTTTGTCTATATAATGTATGTGAGTATGTGTGTCTTCTATAATATTGGGAATCCAGGAGCATGATTAAAATTTTGAGAGTCGTTTGACTTAACCAATCCGTCGTGCTAAATTCCGATATTCCGACTGATCATACCAAGCCCAAAAATTACAAAGAACAGTTATACCCCACCCCACTTGTTTTCTCTCATAGCACTAATAGTGCTTATTTCTAAACTTTAATGTAAAGCAACATAATAAACCATAAAAAAGTTCGAAACTCATTTAGCCACATTCTCCGCGCATTACGGCGGCTATACCGACACCCTCTGGGGCGGTAGTCTTTATTTACATTGATATCCATGCGTCTTGTCATCGCAAACTCTAATGGAAGGAGACACAGCTAGACTAGTTTGCTTTTCATGTAGAGACTTCCACCTTAGACAATGCTCGATCACTATGACTTAGTAACTACCTACAGCTTGTTACAATTATATAATACACAATTTACACAAAATCTTTGCAGATGCGATTCCGATCATTGTGATCACAGTACAGTGGGCACTGGGCACGCACCTCATAGTCCAATATATCCGCCGAGTCCCGAGGCTTTTATCCAAGTGATAATAGCCGCTATATGTTGGTATATCTAGCCGCTTTACGGAGATATATCTAGCCGCTATATGTATACGGCAGAAGCCTGGGATCGATGCGCCCCAATGACGTCAGTGGTAAACCGTCGTGCACACTGCTGAGCACTCGGACTGGGTACAGTATAAATGTGACAGTAAACTGTCTTTTAACATTTATCTGAACATGCATGTAAGCTTGTGGTAGGAAGATGTTTTTTAGAGGATTAGATTGGAGGTAAAGTAAGAAGTATGAGATTTTGGAACGCTTAATTACAATGTTTTGATTGGGTATTATGTTTCTTTGTGTTACATACATTATATTTATATAAATATATATAAAGATAAATTACATATACAGTATTATGTTTCTTTGAAGTGTTTCACACCTTATATTTTTGTAAATTGTTAAACACAATCCAAAATTTCCGATACGATACTTCGCACCGTGGCTTAATTGGCAAAGCACCGGAACATGTTATTCCGGAGGTTGCGGGTTCAAGTCCCGTCGGTACGATGAAATTTTGGATCGTGTTTAACAATTTACATATAAAGTGTCTAAAAAAACAAACACTTTAAATTTTGGATTGTGTGTGTTTTTTTATGATTGGATTTGGATTTAGATGTTTTGATGTTTAGATTCTTTTTTTGTTAATTTAAAAGAGAGAAAATAGAGTGATGCCTTAGTGTATTGACATGGAATGAAACATGCAATCACAGAAATCATAGAATTCAAATTTTAATCTTCGTCTGCATTGATGTAAAAAACACAGTAAAATCATACAGGTATTTTATGTATTGTATACTACATACATGAAGTGAAGTTGCAAATCTGTAAGAATAGCAGTTGGTGTAATAGTAAAATGTATTTTTATGTAGTTCAAAGCAAATGCAATATTGATTAGTTTCATTTGACTCCCTTCACAAAAGTTGAATTTGTGATATAATGCATTGTTACCTCAGCACTCCAGAATGTGCAAAATGATACGGACATATATTTTATCCGTAAGGGGGTAGTTTTTACTGCTGTTTTGGTGCCATACGAATACATTGTATCGAGGTATCTCCAGATTTACGGCGAGAACTTGCACAAATTGAATCAATCAAATGACACGTCGCGACGCATGTATATTTTGTTTCCTTTAAAATGTTTGTACCATATTATTTGTACAAGACATTATCTGCCTTTTTTCAACGGACTTCTAAAAAGAAGGAGGTTCTCATTTCGTCTGTATGTGTATGTTACGCGATTACTCCGTCAATTGTGAACCGATGTGAATAATTCTTTTTTAATCGGTAGGGTACGTTTTCGAGGTGGTCTCATTGTAATTTCATTGAGATCTGACAAGTATCTCCAGAGATATGGATAAACGTCTCCAACTTGCTACTGAAATCGCGGGGCATGGAAGTTGGTTGTATAGTTTTTAAACTATTTTAAATATTTGTTTTAAAATTATCGTAAAATTGTAACACTGCCTACTTTACTAACTGTCTTCACTGTACCCCAAAGTTTTGTGTGTCGAGAATCTGAATGTGGAATCGGAACTTATTTGCGTTCGGAAATGTCTGCTAATGGACGTAGTTAATTGTGTCAGAGGAATATGCCAGAACTTTCTGGGTCCATGTTTTGTTCAATATATGAGTAGCAAATGTATTTCAAGTAGGTTTTCTGTGTAATATGCCTCCGCAGTTACACGCGTTTTTTTATTACGAAACTTTAAGAAAACTTGAAGAAATCACATCTTGTGTAAGTTGCTAAGTTTAGGTTTAATTTGGAGTTATGTTATGTTAATAGTTTTTTAAAGCTTCCTAGCAATGTGAATTGCCCATTACTAGTAGGTAGTCTTGTTAACCCCCCCAACTAAACTAAATAGACTTGTATCTGGAGTAGGTTCACATCAATAGTGCAATGGGTGGGGATTGATCTCACGACCTCTCGAACGCCAGGCCGACATCGTACCATTGGACTATCGCCGCTTTTTGAAGTTATACTTCTTTTGGCGCGATAGGGAAAAATGATGAGAGTGAATTTATACGATGCGTGCGACACCGACACCTAAATTTAACATCGTGAAGTTAGTTCTAGGTGGCATGACTATGTTCAAGTTGTATATGTCATATTTAACGTCATATTTTTACGTTAATAAAACCTTTTTTATTTAAATAAAATCTTTTTGATTAATTTTAATATTTATCGTTAATCACTACTGCATTTTAGTTTTTTAGGGTTCCGAACCCAAAGGGTACCAACGGAACCCTATTACTGAGACTCCGCTATCCGTCTGTCTGTCTGTCTGTCTGTATGTCTGTCTGTCTGTCTGTCCGTCTGTCACCAGGCTGTATCTCATGAACCGTGATAGTTAGACGGTTGAAATTTTCACAGATGATGTATTTCTGTTGCCGCTATAACAACAAATACTAAGAACAGAACAAAGTTAAAAATTAAAGAAAAGTTTAAAAAAGTTGTTTACGATAGCGCAGCGCCACCTATCTAGCATCAAAGATGGCGCGCTATCGTCTTTACCTTAATCTGAATATCGGAAGCGGCTCCAACGATTAAATAGAATTTAGTATACCTACAGGGGATTTCGGGGGCGATAAATCGATCTAGCTAGGAGTCATTTTGAGAAAATGTTGTTTTATTCTTGTTTTCAATAATCAACTTTATTGATAATCAACTTAAAATATGACTCTTCCCGACATCTATTGGCGAGTAGAAGTACTGTTTCAGTAAAGCAGTTAATTGCTCTCAATAAAAAAAAAATAGTATTATTATTCGTCAATAGATGTCGGGAAGAGTCTTTAAAGGACATGGACAATATTATGTTTAAAAATAGGCTAAAACAATTTTTAATTCAGAAATGTTATTATGGTATTGACGAATTTTTAAGTGACAAATTATAATCATTATTATTGTGGCCAATGGCCAATCACCAAAAAAGTAATTTAAAAATGAGTAATAAAAAGGGCTTACAATTTTTTTTATAAGATTTTATAAGATCGGTTAAACAAGTCTACAACAGATACCGTGGCACGCAAAACTATGAATTGCTCAAATTTTGTTCAAACCTGCGACATCTTAGGTGTTGATTCAAATTAACTAGGGATAATTTATTTTAATTTTAAAATTATCGTGAATTTGTAACATTATTATTGTTATATACCGGCTGTAATTCAGTTGACACAGTCAGCATTGTTTGCGACGGTACTTATGGCGATAGGAGTAGCAGCGATGAAGAACCGACGATGACATCATTCGGGCTATCTCAGGCATCCTCGGTACCGAAAAGGAACAGCCGTTACCGATCGCCGCCGAGTCCGCCCCCACCCCGGCTATCAAGCCGAGCGCAGCGAGCGGCGGCCCGCAGTGAACATCGCGATCTCACCGCGTGACCTCACTCCCGAGGAAGAGCGACTGACTCGCTCGAAACCTAGGTCGAGAAAATTCGACTAAAGGTACGTGAATTACAGCCGGTATATAACAATAATAGGGATAATTTGTTTAGTAAAATTACTTTATTTAATATATTTCTTGCTAGTTTCACGAGACACTTTGCTCTTCAAAACAAAATACATTTCTTTATTTAAATACTGACAAAAAGGTGACCTCCTAAGATGGACTACCAGAAGTTCTAGTACTACAAAATCTTTAACACAAATGTAACGTTAACACTAGATCAAGATCCTGAAGAAGGCCTCCGGATGAGGCCGAAACATATGTCGATCGCTATATCGACATCGTGTAAGTCACGTTAAATTCCCATTATTAAATCTATAAGTTTAACACTAGATATTTATAGCGCGACAACAGCATACATTTTAGCATTAATTCGGTAGTTCCAACTCTGACAATGGAGTCTATTAATAGCAGCAGTTTGGAACGCCCGCAGGCCGCATGTGTGGAATTTTGTAAATGTTATATATCTTACTCGACCTGAAATAGCCTACTTACTCGTATTATGTTAAGTTGCTAACGGTGTATTTAGACAATATAAATGCATGTAAATACACGCGGGGTTTACTAAGTATGCGTGTGTATTTTTTTTTATGTGCTATAAGCTATTTGACCACTATGTCACCTGTTGGCAAGTGACGACGCGGTCGAGGATGGTAGCTCGCTAGGCCTAGAACGGGAACTAGTTCTCAAGGATAGCTGTCGGAACACATTAGATGTTAAGAGGGAACGCGGGGTGCAGTTTTCCATACAAACGTATTCCCCCGTTTCCTCCCTGAAAAATGCTTCTAGAGCAAAATTTGTTTCTACAAAAAATCAAGGTCTGCTGTAGCTACGCCCCTATCATTTGCTTTTTTTGACCAACCAATTGTAAAAATAAATATAATCCTTTTTATCTTCTCTTTAAGATTTTTGAAGGGTCATTATTTCTATTTGCAATTGGTCGGCCAAAAAAAGCAAATGATAGAGACATAGCTACAACAGACTTTGATTTTTTGTAGAAACAAATTTTGCTCTAGAAGCATTTTCCAGGGAGGAAACAGGGGAATACGTTTGTATGGAAAACTGCACCCCGCGTACGCTCTTAAACGAAACATTTTTTAACGAAATACATAATATAATTAGATATACAGATAAACTCTTTATTGCCACACCGAAGATACAGGCACATCAACACCAATATTATAAATGCGAAAGTCAGTTTACAATGTAAACTGTGTAAATATGAAATATTATGTTTCTTTGAAGTGTCTCACACTTTATATTTTTGTAAATTGTTAAACACAATCCAAAATTTCATCGTACCGACGGGACTCGAACCCGCACCCCCCGGATTACACGTCCAGGTGCTCTGCCAATTAAGCCACGGTTCGATACATCGATACGACGAAATTAGTGGATTGCATTTTGTTAACCCAATTATGCATTGGTGGCGCCATCTATGACTACTTATTACGTAAGTTAATCATTCGGAAGAAATCATTACAGTTTTCAAATCCGACGAGAGATGTTGCATGCGTAATGCGTCATGTGTAAATATGGTCTGCAATAGATTTCAATATCACCCCAATTCAAAAGCTTGTACAGAAGATGCCAGGTTACAAATTTTTTTGATGAAAACTAGTTTTTATTTAAGGTCTCTCTTAAAAAAAATTAAATGTCTAAAGAAATAGATTGATACAGTTTACTATTTTACTTTGTGGTCCCTGCTACTAATAATAAACATAAACTGGTCTGATTACAAGAAGGTTGGGAACCACTGGTTTACATATTTGTTTGTTTGGGACCTCTTCACGGTCAAATGGCTCGACCGATTTAGCTGAAATTTTGAACAGGGACTACACTACGCACTTACTGACTTACTGACTTGTTACTAAAAAGGAGCTTACCACCATCAACGAGACAATCTGCCATAACCTTTTGGTGTTTCAGCAGCACACAACCCTTGAGTGTCAGACCATTGTAGTCAAAGCTTGTTCACCGTCTTCGACCACATCATGGCTAACCAACGGGCGAGATATAGATCAAGCGATGGCCTATACATTTTGCTTTGTTGTAGACCGGTCAAAAGCAACATACATAGGAACCGCATTCCCCTTCTTCTACCGTAAAGTCAGTCAATACTTTTATTGACTGACTTTACGTTATAAGGAATGCTATGCAGATCGCGTGTATGGAAACCTGCGAGGTGAAGCAAATACCCAATATAAAGTAAAACAACATCAATATTACATATCATACCCTATGTGTTACCTACGATGCTTTTCCAATGTAATATTACACTTTTCGCGCCGCTCTCGTCGCCGAAATAAAATTTTAAGATGGCGAATCTTCATCACAATCTTGTTTCGATATTGATTTGATTATCAAGTGACGCTTTGGCTGCAAAATTCAATTTGTAAAGACTTTTATCTGAAGGTGGTGAACGAATCCTTGACTAAATATTACTTTTTAAATATAATGTATAACAATAAAAGAATATTATAAAATAATATTATTAAAGAAATATAGGGAAGTAAAAGGGTATAGAGGGAACGTTTTGTGGTTATACGGCTGAAACCGCGGATGCTACTTAGAATATAATAATAGTGGAACTATAGTATCCTAATTTTTATCACCCTTGGTGTCACGATAATGGCCCTTTTTAACCCCCGACGCAAAAAGAAGGGGTGTTATAAGTTTGACGTGTGTATCTGTGTATGTGTGTGTCTGTCCGTGGCATCGTAGCGTCCAAACGGATGAACCGATTTGAATTTAGTTTTATTCGTTTTATAGTTGTCTTCATCACGCTTTGACTCATGAAAATCCATTCAGCCGTTTAAAAACTATGAGGTTTTCTCTTGTTAATGACGGTACGAAATCAAATTTCATAGTAAATCGCTCGCTGGAATCGATAGCATTTACTCAGTTTGGTTTAACTCCAAGCTCGAAATAATGTCATGCTAAAATATTTCGGGTTTACGTCATACCTTGTTATTTATTAACATCGAGCGAAACCTGAAGCTGAAATATTACGCCCAAACAACCTTCTATAAATAAACATTATCTAATTGCCCTATTATGGAATGTAATATGTATTATGTATTATGTATTATGGTTGAATTGGGAGAGGCCTATGTCCAGCAGTGGACTGATACCGGCTGATTATGATGATGAATTGCCCTAAGGTACGGTAAGTTAAGTAACAACGATCTTAGTGTTTTCTTATTTACCGAACCTAAAAATAAACTTACCAGATAAAATTGAAAGGTTTTGTGTATATTTTCAATGAAATAAGAATCTTTCAGGAGTTTTTGGAAGCAATTTGTTTTACCGTAAATAAGGCTTAAATTGAATAAAAAAGGAAAATACTGCTTTTTTCTATACCTTTTAGTATTTATATATGTATTTAGGAATCTATAATATAAAATATACATGAAAAATACGAGTTTACAACTGTAACAAAACTATAATTATATAATGCACATACATAAGAACTTATCAACTCCTAATGATTAACCTATTTTGGTATTTTTATAGAAACTTTAATATAATTTTCTGAAATACTCTTTTACATGTCATAAACACGTGAAAATAGATGGACTTACAATAACGACGAACATCCTAATGTTAACTTTGTGGAATAATCGTTCACAAATATATATAAGACTCGGATTAACCCTTGGATTGGAGTACAGCACGTAAACCTTAAACCATAATAATACATTTCCTCGAACCAACTTCTAGATTTTCCAAAAACAAAACGGCGAAAACGTTTTTGCCAACTCAATCAAATGTCAAAGCTTCCAATTCCGTATAAATATTTCGTTTCTCAATTCCGTATTTCCCGGAAAATCCCGGTCTGTCACTCAACCCGGGATTTGGTAACGTACTGCGGAATTAGCGAAATGTCGCCTTCGGTTACAACTCATTTACATTCTGACAGATCTAAGAATGTATACCAAACTAGACGTGCCCTTGGCTTCACCTGCGTAAAAAAAGCCTTTTTAACGCTGAATAGGCAAGCCATTAACCACAATCTCATCTAATGTTAAGTGATTATGTGGCCTAAGATGCAACACGTTTACACGTTTACCAAGACGATACTTATTCACTCGAACTAATTACCGGGAAACATATACTCAGGCAAGGAATTCTATTCCTTGACAGTGCGCATGATGAATTTTGAAGCTGGAGGGCGTAGAAATTGTTGAAAATCGTTGAATGTTCTCTCAGTAAATGCATGTGCCCACAAATACCTACAACACCGAAAAAAAGGTTTTCGAGATTCCGGAGACGACGACAGCAGATGTCATGTTGGGCGTACATGCACATATTTTCTAGGGTCTATTTTCCAGGAAATCGTGACATTTGTGCTGAGACTGCCCTGTTTCAGCGCCTTCTATTGTATATATCCTATTATTATTCAGTTGGCCTTCTACTTAAGAAATTGGAATCCATTGGAATCAGGGGACTAACGCTGGAATGGTTCCGAACGTACCTTATGAACCGAAATTAGTTTGTAAAAATTGGTTCCCTAGTAAGCGACCGTATTCCCATAAACTTCGGCGTCCCGCAGGGCAGTGTACTCGGCCCAACCCTGTTTACACTGTATATAAATGACGTCGTCGGTTATCCCCTGAAAAATGCAGAAATTATCACATATGCGGATGACACCGCCATTTTGTTTCATGACAGAGACTGGAGCCGTGTATACTGCCTCGCAGAAGAAGGCTTAGCTCGTATGTCCACATTATTAGACAGTAATTTACTGACACTTAACACTACAAAAACGAAATTTATTGCTTTTTCAAAAACGTGTGTCTCTAGCCCTCCCTCGGATATATCGTTAACGATTCATCGCTGCCAACATAATGTCACGCAATTTCGATGCTCATGTAGTCCTATCGAGCGCACAACGTCCATTAAATATTTAGGTGTCACAATTGACGAAAACCTTTCCTACAAAAACCACATATCAGACCTATCCAGTCGTGCTAGAAAACTTATCTTCATCATGAAGAAGTTAAGAGACTGCACTCCATTTGATGTAATACGGCAAGTTTATGTTGCTCTATGTCAGTCTATTCTTCAATACTGCGTGGGGGTCTGGGGCAGCGCTGGTAAATCTGCGTTCATATCTGTAGAATGAGCTCAACGTGCTCTCATTAAAGTAATACTAAAAAAACCGTACAGATATTCAACGGACAATGTCTATGCTGACTTTAAAGTTCTTCGAGTCCGACAACTTTACGTATTAAATGCCACCGCAAAAGCACATAAGAATTTTTTAAATCATTCAGACAGTATGGAGATTGCCTCCAGACGTGTATTCAGACTACCAGTGCCCCGTGCCACCTCACTTCTTACACGCAGAAGCCCTGCGTTCGCCCATAGCTCCACATACAACAAAATCTGTAAATTGTGTGATTTCAAAGACTGCTCTGTATTCAATTGTAAAAAGAAAATAAAATTACTTCTAAAAATGTCATATGATGACACTGAAGACTTAATTTAAGCTTAATATAGGTACGTAGTAATAGTATTTACAGCACATACACACATACACACACACAATACCACGCTCAGAACTCACTCACTCACATACATATAGACACACACACACACACACGCGCAACACACACACGCAACACGCAACACACACATACGCAAAACTTAACGCGCTCACACGCACACACACACACACACACACAAACACGCGCGCAAACGCGCAAAAAACACACATTAAAAAGTATTACCTATATAGTAATTATGTGATAAAAACCTATCATCGCGGGCATACAAAATACATTATCATATCATAATCGATCTTGAAATTAATATATACCTACTTAATATGTTTTAAATGTTAATTTCCCTTATGAACACGTAATGCTTTCTATTTCCTAAAGTTAGACTTAAAATGATACAACATTACACTTTCCAAGGTATAATTATAAAAATAATAACTGTTCTAACAGCTACTCAACATTGCTCTGTTCTACACAAATCAAGTTCTAACAAGAGTGATGTAGTAACCCATCACAAAAGTAACTCGATATCACAATATCGATAAAACTGTAAGCACCAAGAATAAATTCACTATTAGCTGATCGGGTCATAACAACTATATTTTTAATTAAGGTCTAGTGAAACATATAACTACGTAGCTTGTCGCATTCTTGCAGTATTTGTGCTAATAAACAACGACATTCCTAGCAAATGTTGGTTAAACTATTCAAATCAGATATATATATATGAAATGCATAAGATACATAGATTTACAAGGGTAATTGTCAACAACTGCTCTAAAACTTGGTCTGGATAAACTTATACCTCATTTTATCGACATTCATAGCGTCCACCTCACTGATTGACATCACTAGCTCACACAAACTAGTTTTACGATTTATCTTTGTTTACTTTACTTACGCTCGCAGCTTAGTAAGTTTTCCAACTACCCTCCAAATTTAAAATAATGTGAATCGCAATCTATGTAAAACTAATAATTATATTTTTATAATTAAGTACTTAACATATCTCTCCACTCTACTCCGCTCTCTTAACATATCTCCATCGGTGATTCACTGGTTTCACAGTTATCTGTATGGGCGCCGGCAGCGTGTCCGCATTGAAGATGTATTTTCTTCTTGGAGTGACACGAGTGCTGGTGTACCACAGGGTGGCGTGCTTTCTCCTCTTCTTTTCGCTATTTTCATAAATTCTATATCTTTTTTCCTTTCTTCCTCTTATCACCTATATGCAGACGATCTCCAAATCTACACGCAATCCTCACTTGAAAATTTAAATGACGCTATCAAAACTACCAACGATGACCTCTGTCGTATATCTAATTGGAGTAGATCTTATGGACTTACTGTTAATCCGACTAAGACACAGGCCATAATTGTAGGCAGCTCTAGATTAGTATCTAAAATTGACTTCTCAAGTGTACAGGATATTACTTTTAACAACGTCATTGTACCACTCAGCAAACAGGTGAAAATCTGGGAGTGATTATGGACAGCAATCTCACATGGGACCCGCAGTTGCAATCCGTGAGCTGTAAACTTTTTGCATAAGCTGCCTCGCTTAGGAGGTTGCGAAACTTTCTACCCACAGCTACTAAAGCTGCGCTAGCTCAATCTCTTTTACTTCCTATCCTTGACTATGCCGACGCCAGTTACCTTGATCTCAGGGAGGATCAGCTAAATAAGCTTGAGCGACTACAAAACTTCTGCATTCGATTTATTTTCGGTCTTCGTAAATTTGATCATGTCTCAGAATTTCGCGCAAAGCTCAAGTGGCTTCCCATTCGTCTTCGCCGGAATACTCATATTCTTTCGTTTCTCTATGGAATTTTGTTCAACCCCTCGACTCCTTATCTAAAAGCTCGATTCCATTTTCTTTCTTCCTCTAACTCCCTTTCCCTAAGGTCATCAGAGAACATGCTCCTCGACACCCCGGCTCATAGTACGAATTTTTATGACTCATCATTCACTGTCCAAGCCGTGCGCCTGTGGAATGAACTACCTATTGTTATAAGACGTGCACAATCCATAGATAGTTTCAAAGAACAAGTTCGCAAATTCTATCTCTCTTCTGTCAGATAACTTTTCCTATCATTTCGCAACAAATATATTATGTATGTATATAAGTGTATTGATTATGTATATGTAAGTTTATGATGTGCATATGTATTCGTATATAATATTATTATATGTAACGTTTTTATGTAGTCTATAAATATAATCATTCTAAGTAAAATGTTTAAAATACACACCACCGTCCTTGTTCTATCTATAATGTTATGTCCATCCAAAGGTTGTCTGGAAGAAATCGCTTTTAGCGATAAGACCGCCCATTGTACCTAGTATTAGTTATTATAGTATTATATATGTTATTATAGTATGTATTTTCTAAATTGGTGTCAATAAAGAGTATTTGTATTGTATTGTATTGTATTGTATTGTACTTAAGCGTTTAAGTACATAAGCGCATTATTTATGTATAAAGTAGTCACTAATGAAACTAAAGGTAATAATAGGTATATTTGTATCTCGGTATGTAAACACGTATGCCATAGTTATTTAGCTTGCACATCTTATTAGTCTTATTTCCTATTTAGATACGCACTCGGAAATCCAAGATACAGGTCTTGAGCCTAGTTTGGATTTCACAGAACTCTCTACTCAATGTTTGTCGGTACCAATCTGTAATTTTAACGTGCATTATCGATCTGTAACTCGTTTTTGATAATAAACATTTTTCATTTTTTCATTTTCATTAATATTATAAATGCGAAAGTAAGTGTGTGTGTGTGTGAATGATTGTTACCACGTATCTCGATAACCACTTAACCAATTTTGATGAAATTTAAAACGTAGGTAGTGTACCGTAAACGTAGGGTGTGTGTGTGTGTGTGTATTCTAACTTAAGACATAGGCTAATATCATTTTTGAAAATCATCCCCTAAAGGGGTTAAATAGGGTGATAAAGTTTCTATGGAAAATTTTATTCCTTGGGCCGATTTACTCAAAACTCGGTACAAATAAACCTTAAAACAAATAATGAGACACGTGTTTTTCATTTTTTCAAAACCACCTCTAGGAGGCTTGAAAAATGAATTTTAGTTGAAAAAATTATAAAATAATCAGTAATTTTTGTTCTCACATATTCCTTTTGTCCGATTCACTCAAAACTCGGTACAAACAAACCTTAAAACAAATAATGATACACGTGTATTTCATTTTTTCAAATCTACCCCTAAGGCGGGTGTAAATAGATTTTGTTTGGAATAGTCATAGAAAATTCAGTAATGTTTGTTTCCACGTATTCCTTGGTCCGATTCACTTAAAACTCGGTACACATAATCTATAAAACAAATAGCGAGACACGTATTTATTTATTTTCCAAATCTACCCCTACGGGTTCTGTAAAATGAATTTTGTATGGAAAAATCATATAAAATCCAGTCATGTTTGTTTTGACGTATCTGCATAACTAATTAACCGATTTCAATGAAATTTAACACGTAGATAGTGTAAGTTTTAAAATAACATATAGGGTAATTTGATTTTCAAAATTCAACCCCTGATATAACATAGGTTGATAAAGTTTCTATAAAAATGTTATTCCTTGGTCTGGTTCACTCAAAACTAGGTACAAATAAAACTTAAAACAAATAATGAAACGTATTTTTTATTTCTTTCAAATTTACCCCTCCCCTAGGGGGAGTGAATATGTAATTTTATCTGGAGAAATCATAGAAAATACATTAATATTTGTTTCCACGTATCTGCATAACTACTAAATCGATTTTGATGATATTGGAAATGTAAATAGTATAGGTCCTGAAATAAAACATAATAAGGTACTTTAATTTTCAAAAATCATCCCCTAAAATGGTTAAACAGGGTGATAAAGTTTCTGTAAATTTTATTACATACTTGGTTTGATCCACTCAACATTCGTGTGCAAAATGAAATTTGTAAGTATAGAAAACATGTATTTCTTGGTTCCATTCACTATGTAGGGAAATACAGTTTAACGTAAATAATGAAATTTATATATATAAACGGAAAACGTTACCGACTGACTGACTAACTGACTGATCTATCAACGCACAGCTCAAACCACTAAACGCATTTGGCGAAATTTGGCATGCAGATAGTTGTTATGAGTTATGACGCAGGTTTCCGCTAAGAAAGGATTTCCCAAAATTCACTCCTTAAAGGGATGAAACGGGAGTTCAAAGTTTTTATATAGAAACAACATAAGATAGTCTATTTTATTGGAAACTTCTCACAAGTACTTCTGTAAATAAGTAAGTAAACATGTTTCAGGCTTTTTCGAAATTCCACCTTTAAGAGAGTGAAATGGGGTACAAAAAAACAAAACAAAGTTTGAAAATCAATATGTTTTATTGGGTTTTATATAAATGAGTCGCTATGTCCCTTGGTCACGCCATAACTTGAAAACGGGTAGACCGATATGGTCTACGTCTAATTCAGATTTTCATGTGTTTTTACGAAAAAAAAATTAAAGAAATGAATGAAGTTATTAACGCGGGCGAAGCCGCGGGGAACTGCTAGTATTTCTATAATTTTAAGAGTGTGTAAACGTAAATCATCAAAAAAAAGTCATCTTTTATTATAAGTTTAATTTGTATTAATATTTTATTTTTATTCTTCTACAATTTTCGAGGTTTATCGGTGAATAAATGATTTTTCTTTCTTTTATATCGGGTCGTAGTTTAAAATTTAGCTCCAGTATGCTCCAAGGGATGTTCCACTGTTCATATCGTCCTCTCTATCTATGTATGTTCTGTCTTTTACCGGGAAACTTATAAGAAACTTACCTAAAAAGTTAATCCAGGTTATAG
Organism: Cabera pusaria; assembly: GCA_954871355.1. Taxonomy (NCBI): domain Eukaryota; kingdom Metazoa; phylum Arthropoda; class Insecta; order Lepidoptera; family Geometridae; genus Cabera; species Cabera pusaria. The sequence continues at coordinate 3,425,869 of OX940896.1, forward strand.
ACTATTTTTAACCGACTTAAAAAAAAGGAGGAGGTTTCTCAATTCGACCGTATATATATATATATATATATATATATATTTATTTTTTTTATGTTTGTTCGCGGATAACTTCGTCGTTTATGAACCGATTTTGATTATTCTTTTTTTGTTCGAAAGGAGAGATCCCAAGTGTGGTACCATGGTAATTTTATCGAGGTATGATAAGTATCTCCAGAGATATTGAGATAAACATCTCATAATTGGTACTGAAAATGAATAACGCGGCATTGAAGTCGGTTCTTTTTTAGTTTTTAAACGATATTATTGTTTATTATGCCTCCCGTTTGGTTCCATTTAAATTTTATCGAGATCTGATAATCATCTCCGGAAACAATATAAATAAATGTTAAACCTTGACGACAATTATAGCTAGTGGCTATTTAGACTATCGCGGCATATGAAGTCGGTTTTTTCGTTTTTTACGATCATAAATTATACTACAAGCTTTTATTTAGTTTCTCCGTCTGTCTGTGTGTAATCATATCTAACAATATGAGACCTAATTTTTTGTTTCGTTATTATCAGTGTTCAATTGAGCTGACGTATTTATGTGAATCTTGTGACAATGATATGGTTTCATCGAGTCGGTCTTATGAAGGAGACGGAAGGTGTCCAGAGGTACTTCTAAGCTATGATGTTAAGATAATTCCGCCGTGTTTTTTTTCTTTAAAGCTTACTAGCAATATAGGTTGGAAATTACTAGTAGTCTTGTTAACCTCTGCAACTAAGCTAAATATGCTGGTGTCTGGAGTGGGCTCCAGGATTAGCCATTGGGCTATTGCCGCTTTGGTCTTAGAGCTTGTTTTTAAAAGGGTTTTTAAGGTTACGTTTATGTACAACCAGCTGCGCCCCGCGGCTTTGCCCGCGTTTAACTCTAGTTATAAATCTTCCTCTTAAATCACTCTATCTATTAATAAAAACCGCATTAAAATCCGTTCCATCCTTTAAAAGATCTAAGCGTGCAGACAGCGCGAGCGCTTTGTTTTATACTATGTAATGATTGTACAAATGTACAAGTTAAGCATTTCTTGTATATTTTTTCATTGTTATGTGTTTCCAATAGCAATAAATGTTACATTTAATTAACCGAATCCGACATGTTTTTCGTTTAAATTGAATTCCTGCGCACGTTCGGCCCTTTACCTTTCAACCTTTAGTAGCCCCTAACCTCAAATCGAGGGAACGATGTGATTACCTACGATATTGGTGATGCTTTTGTACGTATAAGTAGATATGTATTCCTTTGTAAAATAATGTGCAAAGACATTTTATTGAGGCCTATCTCACTGGATACAGCGTTTTGTGGCAACAAGCCTTTAGTTTTTTTTAATTTATTTAAAGGCTTTTTTAATGATATAATGTAACAGAACAAGCACAACGCTCGCCTGATGGTAAGCGATGATGTCTATCTATTACAGATACAGCGGCATACAAAATTCTGGATAGGCAGAATTTTGCATGTCACTGCACTGCGCCTGTTACCTTGAGACATAAATATGTTAGTCTCGCATGCCCTGTAATACACAGGATCCATTGCCATTCAAAACGAAAAAAAAACTATTTCGCCACTCATTTAATTGGCAAAGTGGTGGTACTGCTCCAGGCGGATTAGCAGAAGTCCTACCACTACAGAAGTTAAATGAATGATGATTAATAATTCTGAATTCTTCTTCTTGTATATGGCTTTTAAACGCTAGTAGCTAGTAGTAGTTTTCTGCCAGAGCAAACGTAACTAAATTATCAACAAAGTGTGACCTAAACATCCTTGGTCTGGAAATTTCGGTCCGGCAATATACCTAAAGTGAGCCCAAAGAGCTGGATGTTGCCAGAAGATTCCCATCTTCTAGTCCAAAATAACCGCACGTTCCCCAAGTCTCCACTCTTATTTTATTAATAAGTACAATCAATTGTTTACTAATCCTTTTTTTCTATTATATCTAAGTCTGAAAAGTCTCTTAGAAGAGAGGTCTGTGAATGATATTATTAATTCTTCAAAATGTCAACTGAAGCCATCGAAATATATCTCTTTTGAAGTCAAGATAAGTTCAAAAGGCAATGAAAGAATAAAACATAATTTATCTACAAAAATATCAGCATTAAACGTGACTAGATAGCCACAAAGATATTTCAAAGTAATATAAATAATAGTTATTATGCTGTCGTCTCTCTGATTCTAGCTTTTAACATTTATGGTAATATCTAATATTAGAATGTCGATAATATCTACAAAAGCATTATTCATTAAAAGTAGTGCAGTAGCTTCTAATGATAGTTATGTTATAACAATAACAATCTCCGACATGGGTTTTATCATATTATCAGAACTTCAAAAACCAAAATATGTAGACTGAAACTAACTCGCTTTGTCAATAAGATCGTTTAAAAAACTAATAAGACGTTTAAAAAACTAAAAAGAACCGACTTCAATGCCGCGCTATTAATTTTCAGTACCAATTTTGAGGTGTTTATGTCCATATCTCTGGAGATACTAATCAGATCTCGATAAAATTACTATGGTACCACACTTGAGATATATCCTTTCCAACAAACGAAGTTATCCGCGAACAAACATAAAAAAAAAACATATATACGGTCGAATTGAGAAACCTCCTCCTTTTTTTGAAGTCGGTTAAAAAGAACCGACTTCAATGCCGCTCTATTAATTTTCAGTACCAATTTTGAGGTGTTTATCTTCATATGTCTGAAGATACTTATCAGATCTCAATAAAATTACCATGGTACTACACTTGGGATATCTCCTTTCCAACAAAAAAAGAATAATCAAAATCGGTCCATAAACGACGAAGTTATCCACGAACAAACACAAAACATATATATATATATATATATATACGGTCGAATTGAGAAACCTCCTCCTTTTTTTGAAGTCGGTTAAAAACATACAAACTAAAACTCATATGTAATGTAGTAAAATATTTGAAAGTTAGTTTTGATTATTCTTTTAAGGTACGACCACACCACGGCGTCCTGTGTTCGCGTGCGCTTTCGCGATATGAATTTCTATTGTTTTCTGATCGCCGTAGAACGTTTATGTAAACCAGTCGGCACAAATACTACTGCGCTATCTGATCGCCGCCTAGATCGCGCACGCAGGACGCCGCGGTGTGGTTGGTCCTTTAGAAAGGTGCAACGAACGCTTTAAATTTAGGTGGCGACAAGTCAATATCATCTATTCACTATTACGATTTTTAATTAAACAGTTAGCATTTTTAACCGATTTCAAAAAAGGAGGACGTTTCTCAATTCGACCGTATATATGTTTTTTTTTATGTTTGTTCGCGGTTAACTTCGTCGTTTATGAACCGATTTTGATTATCTCAAGTGTGTTACAATGGTAATTTTTTGAGGTCTGGTAAGTATTTCCAGAGATATGGACATAAATACCTCAAAATTGGTACTGAAAATTAATAGCGCGGCATTGAAGTCGGTTCTTTTTAGTTTTTTAAACGATCTTATTACAATTAGTAGAATGGTAACAAAGTTGATTGACCGTGTATGACCGATGTACGATGCTACAACTGCGAAATATTTACGAGGCGTTATGTACATTACTTGTGATTTATGGTTTATTTATGCTAATACTTAATGTTTATGTTTCGTGTTTTGGATAAGGAAGACTTTTTTGTTAAGTGATTTATGGTAAGACCTGCCAAACAAATAGTTATCAATAAAATATCTAACTGGAATATTTAACTGTAATATCTAACTGAAACACTCAACTGAAATATTTAACTAAAACTGCCAAACAAAGTTGTGGAATCGCTTAATATAATTTCATTGACTTCAGCCAGCTTTTTTGTAGCCGCATTGCCGCATTGTAAATTCCAAGTATTTTTTTAATCACTATTTTAATAATTACTTTCTATTCAACTTAAATAATATAATCAAACAATGTGTTAAAACGTAGGTATTCCGTCTTAGTAAAAAAAAGAACCAAACTAAGATAACATACTACATCTAATATTACTTCGACGACATGAAGAATTCATTTCACTGGACTTCAAAGCTTTACCTAACCCAGTTCTCGTCTAATATGGTTATGACCACAAATAGATTTGATATTCCGGGGCAGGACAGCAGTTCTCTCCGAATGTAGAGTGAATTAGTTAAAAGCACTTAGCCGCGGTCCTTTTAGTAAAAAGGTTCTATATTATAATGTTTGAGAGTGACAGATTCGTTAGTCTCATTAACAAGATTTGTTAATAATGTTGTTTTCAACCGTCTTTCAAAGAGAAGGAGGTTCTTAATTCATCTATAATTATTTGGATGATTTCTTTCTCTCTCACCTGTGTTTGGTCAGAAAATTATATTATGTTTATATATCGATGTGACAGAAAAGTTAAAAACAATAGGCTAGCCTGGCATTGACTACTATGAGAGACTAGTATGAGAGGAAGTGAAGCTCACGTAAATAGAAAGGTAATAATGGACGTGACAGTGGACGGCTATAGAAGAGGACGGCCGAAGAAAGTGTGGATAGACCCAAATAGAAGAGAAAAACATATTGCACCGACCCCACATAAGTGGGATAAGCTTAGGAAGATTATGACGATATCGATGTTCTGTCTGACTTGCTGACTGTCTGTTTGCTCCTGGAATACCGTAAGGTTATAGCGACAGATTTTCTCCTTCATGGCGGTAAGCTACTTATTGGTAGCAAGTCAGGTACATCGATAGGTATAATGCGTCTGCCACCTGTGGATCACCAGATTTGATCGAGATCTGATGGATATTTTCAGATATGGAACAAACATCTTTCTCTTGCGGCACGTGAAGTGAGTGCCTTTGAAAGTTTCCTTAATTAATAAATTAACACAAAGCTTTTTTTAGGGTTCCGTACCCAAAGGGTAAAACGGGACCCTATTACTAAGACTCCACTGTCCGTCTGTCTGTCTGTCTGTCTGTCCGTCTGTCACCAGGCTGTATCTCATGAACCGTGATAGTTAGACAGTTGAAATTTTCACAGATGATGTATTTCTGATGCCGCTATAACAACAAATACAAAAAACTGAATAAAGTTAAAAATAATAGAGGGTACCCATACAAGAAACGTGTTTTCTTCGGCATTTCACGCCATCTATGAACGCTTAGTTGGTAAACGTCCCATAGATGGCGTTATATTGAAATGTCGATCCCTAACTCATTTGTTAGACGTTAGATGGCGTTATAAGAAATAAAATGTTTATTAATTATTATTTTTTGCTGGCGAAAAATGACAGTGGTATTTTTTGCTCGATCTTATAAAATACTGTAGTGTGGTACGGGACCCTACTAGTGCGAGTCCGACTTGCACTTGGCCAGTTTATTTAATATCTTATAAGGTAGCGTTTGACCACTATCTCTCCCGGTGAAAAGCGACGATGTAGTCGAAGATGATGAGCACGCTAGGCCTAGAATACTTGTTACTCTCAAGGGCTGTGTGCTGCCGGAAGATTATGGTGGCAGATTTTCTCCTTGTCTCTTGAAGGTGGTAAGCTACTTTTTGGTAGCAAGTAAAGCGGAACATCCATTTAATATGCTCATACCACTTCTTTACTTACTTTCATCATTAATCTATTTCAGGAACAGTTTCAATAGACACCCACAGATCTCTAAATACGGTAGATAGTACACAACATCCCACAGATTAAACATAGCAGTAATCAGCTAATGGCAGTAATCGAGGCACATCCGGCACATAAGCTTTGGCATAAGTCTCTGGTCTAGTGTAATCCGATTATCTAATTAGCGTATACCTTTAAGGGATTACATTACACTAGAGATCGTATGTAGTAATTAACTGACTATTCACGTATTTTCGTAGAAGAATACATTTTCCTTTCAAAGTGATTTTATATTTAGTTAATTAAATGTTCAATACAAATATATTCAAAACAATTTAATAAACTAATTAAACTAAAATATTATCTATGACTATAATTGAAATAAAAACTACAAATAATAAATGGAATTTAGGTCGCTGTCTGCTGGTAGAGTACACAAAAAGCTGGCGACATTACCTCTTGAATCGCGAAACTAATGCGTTGCCCGAGGTAAGCGCCAGCTTTTTGGTCGTGGGAGACATCAATTAGGCGTCTAGACAGCTCCTTAACAAAACCGCGTGCTTGTTGACCCCACGGGCCCATAGTTTCGACACCAAACGGAAGAAAAGCATAGTTGTCACCGATGCTTATATATTTCCTCCGTTTGAGAGCCTCTGTTGCGTCTGCAGCTGTTCCTGCCGCCCGTGAGGTATTATGGAGATGGGAAACTGCCAATATGTCGACGCACGTCGCATCCCACACTAGCGGTTTCCCACGACACCAAGTAACCAACCTCATGCCGTCAGGCCTCTTAGTATCGTCACGTGTGATACCGTTCGGCTCTAAAATAGCCGGCACGTTGACGGTGGCAAGAGCCCAATGACGTCGTTCAGTGAGGCGTGTCGAGAAAGCCGGCCCGCACTGCAACGACATGAAAGACCGTGGTGACCCAGTCTATCCACCTGGTCACCGCAGCGACAGAGATGCGGTTCTGTTATGGGGTTGCCCAGACGCAGTCCCACCGCTATACAAAAACGGTTGTTATCCATAATTAAATTAAATAAATCTTTTATTATCAGGTAACAGGACCCATTAATTAATAAACATTAAACAAAAAATATTATACATGAAAAAAAAATTAGAAAATACTGACAAAATAAAATAACAATTAAGATAAATAAAGCCAAAAATTGTCAGAAACATAAACAATTAATTGACCGTCACGGAAGCCTGAAGAATAGCTGTGGCTAATAATGTGTGGTAATAATGATGTAATGTAATGTAACAGGACAAGCACGACGCTCGCCTGATGGTAAGCGATGAGGTCTACCTATAACAGATACAGCGGCATGCAAAATACTGGCTACCCAGAATTTTGCATGTCACTGCACTACGCCTGTTACCTTGAGACAAAGATGTTAAGTGTCACATGCCCTGTAATGTAATTTGACATTTGCCGTTCAAACCAAAAAACATTCCGTTCCGGACTATTTCATGGGTGAATTAATTGGCAAATATGTGCTATCTTGATGGAAAACATCTTGAAATACTTATATTAAGAAACGTTATTAATAGAGCTAAAAATGTATTTACATCTTGGCTTCTCTATTACAATTTCTCTTGGCCACAAAGTATATTTTTTTACAGCTAAAGGCGTATGATGGCGGATTTATTATTAAATAAAACCGGCCAAGTCGAGTTGAACTCGCCCACCGAGGCTTCCCTACATCGTTGGTAAGGACCAATTAAGCTAGACCTTTAAATTGTATGAGCGCTCATATAACTCAGAGGCCTATCTTAATTGGCTAAATTATGTATGTGTGGGGACATCCTTTAATTTTCAACTTTTTTTTTAAATTTTCCTTTATTTGTGCTGTAAGACCTTGCTTCTTGGCCAAATGTCATGATTCTAGGTCAACGGGAAGTACCCTATAGGTTTACGACCCAAAACCTATAGGGTACTTCCGGTTGACCTATAATTGTCAATTTGGGTCAAAAGCAAGGTTACAGCACAAGTAAAGGAAAAATTCCGAAAAATAAAAAAAGTTGAAAATTAAGCGAAATTATGGTACTTACAAGTTTTCGCGAAAATCTAAATTTGCCCATATCTTTTTATCGTGTTGACTCAGGACCTTGATTTTTATACACCTAATAGGGACTATAGTCGTCAGCATCTGATATAACTTTCAACTTGCTAGGTACACCCGTTCTTGAGAAAATCGGTGGTGACACACGGACAGACGGACAGACAGACAGACAGACGGACAGACAGACAGACAGACGGACAGACAGAAAGACAGACGGACAGATAGACAGACGGACAGACGGACATGAAAATGATCTTATAAGGGTTCCTTTTTTTACTTTTTGAGTTACGGAACCCTAAATACGATGTATAATAAAAACATTCTGGAATTCAGTTTTTTTACTTCATCTCGCTTAATGAATAAACATAATAATGAAACTACTGACATTAATCCATCAATATTAACAAAGGGTTCTAAGTGACAAGATTTGAATCTCACAAACATGCATACTAACACGAAAGTTAAATTAAAGCTTGAAACAATTAAAGCTTGTAATAATAATTAAATTCAAAACTTAAAACCCTCCCCGATCTATTTATAATCTGAGATCATTGAGACCATTCCAATAAGCCCAAATAAGACATCTCTGCTGTAAGTTGGTGAGGAGTTGAGTATTCTGCAGATTCTTACTTTACGTCAACGATCTGCCTTTGATTGCTGAACATTTGTGTGTTATGTTTGCTGATGACGCAACCATATTTGTATCTGCTAAAAACAGTTGTAATCTCTTCGAGCATTTACCAATGGAGATGTTAACGTTGTAATCCGCAAACATTTTTTTCTGCCGATACTTACGGGGGACGAGGTAAACACGCATTGCACACACACAAATCACTCACTTTAACGATCCCGCACACTAGCTTGAAACACGCACACAGTATTAAAAATACAGCGTAGTTACGCACGCTCATATGGCCAATAATGGCTATATGGCCAGCAGAGGGGTACGCCTTGCATTGACATCTCCATTGGTAAATGCTCGAAGTGTAATAAGAATAAGAAGAATAAGAATAAGAATGTTCTTTATTGCATTAACTGTGAAGAAAGTACATGGGTACAAGGTCTTATGTGTTGTAACGTGAATCAACAGTTATCCCATTTCGGGCGTGCAATGTAAAATTATAATAATATAAAATAGTTTCTAAAACTAATATTCTAAATAACGAATTACTTATGAACTTAATTAATATTACTTGCTCTAGTGACTAATTATTTTAAACATATATGTTTACATACATCTTATATGAACTAGAACTGCTACTTAGTATTTACACTATATAAATGATATCTACCTAATCTGTTTTAAGATCGTAATATTCTGTTATATTATAAAATACGTTATTTACAACCCAGTTTCTGAGAGATATTTTAAACTTCTTCCCGTCTAATAATTTTATTTGTAAGGGAAGATGATTGTAAATATTAATAGCAATTATAAATGGGCTTCTGTGGTACATCGAATTGTTACTTTGTGGGATACATATATTATGTTTATATATACTACGTTGACTCCCAGCGCGAGCAGACTCTACATTAAAGAAATATTTTTTATGACTTTTAATAAAAACACATATTTCCAGAATATATATACCAGTAATGGTCAGTAGGTTATAATCTTTAAAAATATTGCGAAGTGACTGGGTGCTATGTAAATTGAATATAGTGCGCAAACATCGTTTTTGTAGAAGAAAAGCTAACTGAACATCGACAGAATTACCCCAAAATATGATTCCGTAGCTCAAATGGGGATAAATGTAACCAAAATATGCACTGAGTGCAGTTGCCTTATTTGATATATTCGTTAACACTGATAATGCGTAAGAAAATTGTGAAATTTTATTATTTATATAACAGACGTGATGTTTCCAATTTAAATTTGAGTCTATACTTATAATTAAATTTGAGTATATACTCTTAGTCTTAACGGTCTAAACTGTATGTTTATGAAATGCAAAATAGTTTTAGCTGAAATAGCCCTCCGCCATTACGTATGCATTTATCCAGTCCCTACATAGGTTGTCTGGAAGAGATTGCTTGATGCGATAAGACCGCCGATTGCTTTACCATTATGTTATTGTTTTTTTTTAATGAAGCTATTGTACATTTTGTATTTTGTGTTTTGGTAATCAATAAAGAGTTTTGTATTGTATTGTATTGTATACTTAGTCCTAGAAACTTGGTCGTATCTACTTCATTTATCGAGTTGCCTTAATCTGGAGGAATTTGAAAATGACATAAATAATACATTAAATAGAATTACAAAATGGCTGACATCAATCAATTTAAATATTAATAGAAATAAAACAAAAATATGGCATTTAAAATTACAAATCACATCCGATCAAATTAAATATGACAGAATTAGAAACTATAATTAAAGAAGTTAATGAGATTAACTTTCTTGGTGTAACAATTGACACCCACCTACATTGAAAGTCTTATATAAACGGCAATAGCCCAATGGATAGGGTGTCGGACTGGCAATCGAGAGGTCGTGAGTTCGAATCCCACCCCACCCATAGCACTATTGACGTGAACCCACTCCAGACACAAGCATATTTAGCTTAGTTGGAGGGGTTAACAAGAATACTAGTAATCTGCAACCCACAAGCGAGTAACCTTTTATAAAAAAAATAAATAATAATTCCAAAATATCTTCGTATTGTTATATGTTATCTATGTTGGTAGAATCAACCTCGGAAGATGTAGCCCGTAAAGCCTACTTCGGATATGTCTATCGAGTGTTAAATTATGGTGTGATATATTGGGGAAATTCGGTAAAAGTTGAGTCAACTTTTATTCATAAAAAAAAATGTTTGCGTATAATCTACAGAATGTACAACGATGATTCACTAAGACATGTTTAATTAATATTCAAAAATGTACGATTCCCAAAAGTAAATAATAATATATATAAAAAAAAGTTCTTACATAACCGGAATAATGGTGTATAATCATCTGCCTCAGTGTATCAAACAACTAAATGGAAATATATTTAAATAAAACTGGCCAAGTGCGAGTCAGCATCGCGTCTCTTATCGCACACTTAGGGAAGGTTCCGTACAATACGAAACATAACAGAGTTTCAATCTCATATATTTGATTAATTGATATTACCAAGAATATTTGGTTTGGTCGCGATCTAGAAAGACGGGGCTCGTTTACTGGCGCTATCTATGTATTTTGCCGAAACTAATTAGATAGATGGCGTTTAAAAACACGTTCTTTGTATGGGGATGCCCTTTAATTTTTAACTTTATTTTGTTTTTAGTATTTGTTGTTCTAGCGGCAACAGAAATACACCATCTGTGAAAATTTCAACTGTCTAACTATCACGGTTAATGAGCTATAGCCTGGTGACAGACGGACAGACAGACAGACAGACAGACAGACAGACAGACAGGCAGACAGACAGACAGACGGACAACGGAGTCTTAGTAATAGGGTCCCGTTTTGCCCTTTGGGTACGGAACCCTAAAAACGACTGAAGGCATGGCTGATCGAAAATGTGTTTTATTCTGTACGAGAATTTCTTAGTTTTAAAATAAAATGAATTAATTACAAATTGTAATGCATGAAAATTATTTTATTTATAAATAATTTAATCAAATGTATTATTCTCAATTTTCGTTGTTATGTTTAAATAATTTGTATCTATTATTTTAAATTATAATAATATTCAATTACCTAATTATTATTTAACCAATGTTTTAATATTGCACACCCGACACGGGTAAACTGTTATTAGCTCATAAGTTGTTATTATACTGTCACCCATAATCATGTACTAACAGTTATGCAATAAAAATTACTTTACTTTACTTTACTTCAGGAGATGTCTCAGCATCAGTTCAATGCTACAATGTTCTTACAATATCGTTGAAGTAAGCTGGTACTGTATTTCGAAGCTATCAGACCTATTAGTCATCAACTAAAAAAAAACCTTATAATTTTTAAACGGCTGAAAAGATTTTCATAAATCAAAGCTAAGGACACTTTCGATGAAGAAACCTTTTAAACAAATGAAAATCGGTTAATCCGTTTGGGCATTACGATGCAACAGACAGACACACAGATACACAGATACACACGTCAAACTTATAACACCCCTTCGTTTTGCGTCGGGGATTAATAACACCCCTTCTTTTTGCGTTGGGGGTTAAAAATAAACAATAATAGAAAACGGTAAAAGCTCCTCAACCGTGTCACCCGAAGTGGCCTCATATCCGAACAAGTCCGTATCCTACTACATCTGGTTACTCTCCCACGCACGCCCTACTTACACAGATCAGAAGTAGGACGTCTAGATTATTTATATTTAAATGGATAACATTATCTATACCTATGTTATGAATTCGAAGGTAACTTTCTTTCTATATCTCTGTATGTGTTGACGACTAAACAGCTGTACTGATTTGGCTGAAATGTTGAACAGGGATAGCCAATCTGGTAAAATAGGACGTAGGATATTTTGGCACGGTTAAACCCGGGTGTGATTTTAGTTGATATATAAATAATCAAGGTGTACCAATCGTAGATGTCGGTTCTAATCGCGTAGTATTTCGTAGCAGCTACGAATTATTAACGGAGCTACGTATTTCTACGAGATAATTATTATTATATCCGAACGGCGCTTTCACCGTTATTAGAAAGATGCTACTGCATTTTTTAAGCTGCTTCTAATTTTTTTTTACCTAATAGTCTAGTGTTTGACCACTATCGCACCTGTTGGTAAGTGATGATGCGGTCGAAGATAAAAATAAAAAATCTCATAGACATCGGCCAAACCATATAAGGGGCCCAGTGGCGCATCAGGAAAATAGCCGGATTTAATACCAGAGGTAGTGGGCTGAAATTCCCGCTGGTGGTGAGATAGTGTTCAAACGTTAGACTGTACAAAAAAAATAGCATGCATTGTCCTTGAAGAGTAAACAAAATATAATACTAAAGGAGATCGGTGGGGCTTTATATCCAAGCATATTTTGTATTAAATGATACCCAAACATCTATTTGTGCTATCGTGCACTGAAACATGTGCATTATTTAACATTTCATTTACTTCGGATCTAACGGTCTAGCTCTAGCATGTAAAACGAAAACATCGGAAATTCAAAACAATATCGCAAAGCATAGCATTTAGTAGCAGCTTCTATATTCTACAATACGTGACTTTTTTAACAAACTAACTGTCGAGTCAGATTAAAAGGCGAATGAGACTCGACATCAAGTTTTTTTATGCTGACATCATCGCTTACTATCAAGCGAGCGTTTGGCTTTCTTAGCCACCTTATTTATAAAGAACCCTATCAGTGATAATCACCTAACCTTGTTGAAAGTAATGATAATATACCAAAATAAAGAGGTAAATGACTACTCCGGCTATAAATAAGTTTAAAATTAATGAAACAACAGCCCTAAAATTCACACATGAGGTTCAATGTCATATTCTATCATCCCTAAGCATAACAGGATTATATTTATCATTTTAGTTGATTAAAAATAGCAGGTCATCACCCCAGCTCCCGGATTAGCACGTTATAACGTAATAACGGCTATTTCGGAGTAACGAGATGATCTAATTTAAAGGGTTTGCCCTTGGGCCCGTCATTGTGACATCAAATTAGTTTATTAACGGTGTTTTTAATTTTTTTTATGATAATTTTGCTATTAGATAAAAAAACCCAAGGATTATTTATTTACACATATTTATTTCTTAAGGTTTATGTTTTTACACTATCATAAAGCAAAATAATAAACAAAATTGATATAAAACAATTTGAAAACCTATTCCTAGATTGCCACCGACACCGGGGCAGGGCCCAAGCTACCGGTGGTTAGGGCTGCAGAGAGAGGAACCTCCTGACGATGCGTGCCGTGTCAAGAAGTACCGCCTTCTGTACCTTGCCCTTGATCCAGCCGTCTAGCTTATTTATTTTATTTCTATCTAGAATTTATTTTAATTTTATACTCATGACAGTCGATAGATATTGCTGTCTGACATTTCACGTAAATGATAAAGTAGGTACATACAAGTCGCGTCGAGTGGGTGTTTCTTGATAGCTACATTTCGCTATTTATGTTGTGCTACGACGTCTTTCATACGACGTAGATGTTTGTTTTAGTAGCCTAAAGCTAAAATAAGCCACGCCAACGCTGTTACTTCATACAAATTAAAATCATGTACTTGTACCTACTTATAAACCACTAGCTTCGCCCCGCGTCTTCTCCCGCGTTTAAAAGAATCCTTTCTGCTGATACAGCTTAAAAGTATGTGTATGCCAAAACAGCATTAAACATTAACTAGCGAAAGAACACAACATTTTAAAAAACACAAAGAGATCACACACACTTTTTTCAAGATCTCGCCAAAAATCCGAGATTCTATTTCGATCGGAGATCGAAATTTTTGTATAATTTTTATTAAATTTAAAATATTTTTATAAAAATAAATAATATGTTATGAAAAAAAAACATTTTATTACTATAAAATTTGAAAAATATTGATTAAATTTGATTGTATTATCACTCCGCCATTCATCCAACCGATGTGCCCCAAACCGGTTTTATTAGAAAGGCAACAAAAAGATGGTTTTAGGCCACTGAAACAATGCATTAGGCACATTCGGTCACATTTATTTTTTTAGCGTAGTGCCACACGCCCGGTATCCGCAAGTAGATTATACGTAGCGAAAAGAGCACGACACCTCTCACCCACTATTTACTAAAATGATAATATTATCACTTTAGCAAGTTAAGAAGACAACGAGTTTCCTAGTATCTCTTCCAACATTTCTAGATGTATCTTTGCATCAGGTCGTAGACAAAAGCATGCACAAACATGTTCCGTTTAAAACTAAAACAGACTTCTATTATGTTGAAATCACATAGCCTTTTGTATCGGAACGAGCTTTGTGATATTAAATAAACTCGTTTTATAAAATGTTTGAAAACAGAGAACTGAGAGCGTGAATTTAAAATTCAAATGTTATGTAGTCTATAACGACATTGAAGTCTCGTTTCAACTCCCACACGTTGTATATACCTACCTTCATGTGTATACTATGAATCCATACAATTAATATTACAGAGCACGTGAGAATCATGACCTATATAATAATGTTTTGTTATTATAAGATTTTATATAACTTACCATGTTAGTATTATGTGTCGGTGAAATCTTGGAAGGTATTTTTTTAATATCGTATAGGCTAGCGTTTGACCACTATCTCACCTGTTGGTAAGTGATTATGCGGTCGAAAATGGTAAACACGCTAGGCCTAGAATGGGAACTGGCTCTCGAGAAAAAAAGCTAAATTAGGACCGCTGTCTGACGTTCTATTGAGCGTATCTTCAGTGACAATGCAAATAGTCCTCTGGTATATCGAGCTGACCTGATGATTGAGCCGGGCTGTAAAGACTGGAACTCCGCAATAGCAAATGGTAGGACAATTAAAATAGGGTTCATACTTGCCCATATATTGTTACCATTAGTAGGTACTTTTCATCACACATGATGACGTCTTTACAAAATCCTTGTGTTTTAAAAAGTTGTTTTTTTTAAAGTGAAAAGCTTCTTTAACGGCGTTGTGAACTTTTTTGGGATGGGTAAAAAATATTAAACTCGCGTCAGGACACGCGTCAGGAGACGTGACCTGATCAGAAATTGTAAGACGGAGAGAGGATAGACATTTTTTTTAGGATGGGTAAAAAATGTTAGGCTCGCGTAAGGACATGTGACCTGATCGAAAATTCGTAAGATGAAGGGAGAGTAGACCAAATGCACAACGTTAATTTTCAAGTTTTCAAGTGTGATTTTATATTTAGAAGGGTCAGACGCAAAATTCTGATAAACCAAAAATTTTGAATGACCCTATGCGGTAGAGAGCACTGTGCGACTTCATAGTATTTTTTGTGAGTGCGGTTGTTAGTATCTTTCTACTGAAGTATTTCTAAAACAATACTAAATATCCTAATAATATCTGTCATGAATGATGGTTTGTATAAATAGATACACTACAGAGTAAAATACATCTTGTTCTCATTTATAAACGTCCACTGATAGCTTTATAAAGCCCTGCCTGATCCGTCTAGATTAAATCGATTTCATTCAATTTGCGGCGAGCTGATAAAGCACTCCGGGACTGCGGTAGATTTATCCAGCACGACTCGACTTGGTCCGATGATAGCCAGCTTTATTAATTACCAGTCCTTTAAATTAGCGCAGAGTAATCCTAGGTAGGTAATTTCGAATCGAGCATCTATTTTTTTTGGTTTATCA
This sequence comes from Cabera pusaria, assembly GCA_954871355.1. Classification (NCBI taxonomy): domain Eukaryota; kingdom Metazoa; phylum Arthropoda; class Insecta; order Lepidoptera; family Geometridae; genus Cabera; species Cabera pusaria. The sequence continues at coordinate 3,441,816 of OX940896.1, forward strand.
GATTTTGCTGTCTGATACCCTGACACTTTGAAATTTAGTTAGGTATGTTTTTATAACATACAACATATCAAACGCTAGGCGTTTGGCCATTACCTCTCACCTGTTGGTAAGTGATGATGCGTTCAAGTATGGTAACACGCTAGGCCACAGAATAAATAATAGTACAAGCTAGGCCTAGAAAGAGACCTGGCTTTCAAGGATAGCTGCCGGAACAAATTTGATGTTTGGCGACAGATTTTCTAAGTTGAGTGTGGTAGCTGGCCAGTTGGACATTACATAGTATCCTACCACCATGCGGGGGTTGGGGTTTTCCTAACAATATTTTCCTTTACCGGAGGGCCACTGTGAAAAGCGCAAATGCATTTTCGATAGATACATCCATGAGTGCACGGCGGGGATTGAACTCGGTGCCTCTAGCCTCGAAGCCGATAATTCTCCCACTACACCACTGGGCCCTCATATGTTCTACTTTAATTACCGACTACAAAAAGGAGGAAGTTCTCAGTTCTTCTGTTTGTGTATATGTTTTTTTTCTGTACTGCCTGGACCGATATGGAACATTCTTCTTTTGTTCTTGAAAGGTTCTTCCGAGGTCGATTCCGATCCCATTTAAACTTCTGACGAGTATTTCCAGAGATATGGAGATAAACACCTCACACTTGGCATTGAAAATGACAAGCACGGTATTTGAAGTCGGTTCATTAATTTTTTTAAACGATCTTAATTGTCAATTACTAGCTGTTCCTGGCGGCTTCACTAGCGTTGAAAGTATCCTATAGCCATAGTACTGACTATATCTGTGTAAATTTTCAGCAACTTCGATCCAGCCATTTGACCGTGAAGAAGTCCCAAACAAACATACATACAAACAAACATACAAACTAACTTTCTCATTTATAATATTGGTATTGATTGTTGCGGGGTCTTCAAAGTTATTTTGAATCAATCCATTGTAATATGAGAATACACTTAAAACACTTTTTTATTTCACAATTCACTCCAGCCTACATAATACCTAGTTTCGGTCTGTTACATATTCATCTGGCGGGGGCAGTCTTTCCATAGACTCTTAACATTCTATATATCATCTTTTATCAACACCAATATTATAAATGCGAAAGTCAGTTTGTTTATTTGTTTGTTTGTTTGTTTGTTTGTTTGGGACTTCTTCACGGTCAAACGGCTTGACCGATTTGGCTGAAATTTTGTACAAAGATAGTACATAGGGCAGAATAGGATATAGGATACTTCTTATTTGGCTATCGAGTCAGGGGGTCCAGATATTTTTAATTGAATTTTGTAAATATAAGACTTCTTCTCGAATAAACGGCTTGACCGATTTGCCTGAAATGTTGTGTGAATACATGCCATAGGGCAGAATAGAATATAAGATACTTTATTTCTGGCTGTCGAGTCACGGGGTCCAGATATTTTTAATTGAATTTTGTAAATATAAGACTTCTTCTCGAATAAACGGCTTGCCCGATTTGCCTGAAATTTTGTGTGAATACATGTAATAGGGCAGAATAGAATATAGGATACTTTTTTCTGGCTGTCGAGTCAGGGGGTCCGGATATTTTTAATTGATTTTTGTAAATATAAGACCTCTTCTCGAATAAACGGCTTGACCGATTTGCTTGACATATTGTATAAAGACAGTTCATAGGGCAGAATAGGATATGGGATACTTTTTTTCTGGCTATCGAGTCAGGGGGTCCAAATATTTTTAATTGAATTTTGTAAATATAAGACCACTTCTCGAATAAACGGCTTGACCGATTTGCCTGACATGTTGTATAAAGACAGTTCATAGGGCAGAATAGGATATAGAAAACTTTTTTTCTGGCTATCAAGTCAGAGGGTCCATATATTTTTAATTCAATTTTGTAAATATAAGACTTCTTCTCGAATAAACGGCTTGACCGATTTGCCTGAAATTTTGTGTGCATACATGTCATAAGGCAGAAAAGGATATAGGATACTTTTTTTCTGGCTGTCGAGTCAGGGGGTCCCGATATTTTTAATTGAATTTTGTAAATATAAGACCTCTTCTCGAATAAACGGCTTGACCGATTTGCCTGACATGTTGTATAATGACAGTTCATAGGGCAGAATAGGATATAGAAAACTTTTTTCTGGCTATCGAGTCAGGGGGTCCAAATATGTTTAATTGAATTTTGTAAATATAAGACCTCTTCTCGAATAAACAGCTTGACCAATTTGCCTGATATGTTGTATGAAGACAGTTCATAGGGCAGAATAGGATATAGAAAACTTTTTATCTGGCTATCAAGTCAGGGGGTCCAAATATGTTTAATTGAATTTTGTAAATATAAGACTTCTTCTCGAATAAACGGCTTGACCAATTTGCCTTGCATGTTGTATAAAGACAGTTCATTGGGCAGAATAGGATATAGGATACTTTTTTTTGGCTATCGAGTCTGGGTGTCCAGATTTTTTTTATTGAATTTAGGGTTATGTGTGGCCACTTATCAGCTAAACGGCTTGACCGATATGGCTGACATTTTCTACATATATAGCTCATATGGCATAGAAGCACATAGGATACTTTTTTTCTGGCAGTCGAGTCTAGGTGTCCAGATTTTTTTTATTGAACTTTGTAAATGTGTGGCCTCCTCTCAGTCAAACGGGTCAACCATTTCAGCTGAAATTTTGTGCACAGACGGTCAATAAGACATAGGATACTATTTTTTTGGCTGGCAATTTCAGGTGTCCATAATTTTATTATAGAATAATGTGTTGCCTCTTAGCGGCAATCGTTTTGACCGATTCAGCTCAAATTTTGTACAAATACAGTTAATAGGGCATAGAACGACAAAGGATATTTTTTTAACAGTTAAGTTCGGGTAACTTATTTTTTCTATTGCATTTTTTAAACGTGTGACCTCTTCTCGGTTAAACGAGTTGACCGATCGAGCTTAAATTGTACAGAGACAGTCAATAAGACATAGACCAAGAGTAGAGTTCGAGATCCGAGCACATTGGTTACTTTTTTTACAATCGAGTCCGGTAGTCAGTTTTTTATTGTTGAATTTTGTATATGTCTGGCCTCATTTCGGCCAAAAGGCTTGACGGATTCACATGACATTTTGTACAAAGACATTTAATAGGGCATAAAAGGGCAAAGAATACTTTTTTTTCGGCAGTTAAGTGAGGGTGCATATATTTTTTGTTAACTTTACATAGAGTTAACATAATCATAAGAGTTTGACCTTAGGTTCGTCTATAATGACTTATTTAGTGTCTTGATTTGGCCATAAAACTGTCAGGATCATTAGAAGTCATCAAAATTTACGCGCTGGCTTTGCTTGCCCAACGTGTTTATCTGCTTTGTGGGAAGTATTTCAAAAACTTTCGTGTTTTAACAGCCTTAGGATAATTGGTGTTGACTTAGTAGGTCATAAAACCTGTCAGGGTCATTAAAACACGTAACATTTTTTCGCGCTCGCTTCGCTCGCGTAGTTAGTTATAGCACTCCCTGCGCTCGCGAAAGCATTTGTTTAATCTACTTTGTAGGAAATATTTCGTCTTAAAAAACTTAATCTTTTGAATTTAAATAGCCACATGCATTAAAACGAGTCATAAATTGAAACAGAACAACCTTCAATAATCATAATGATTAGTAACCTTAAATTAAGTGGATATAAAATTTAACCCTAATGTCATAAGTGTTGAATTAGTAGGTCATAAAAACTGTCAGGGTCATAAAAAGTCGTAAAAAATTTCCGCGCTCGCTACGCTCGCACAAGCATTTATTTTATCAACTTTGACGGTAATATTTCAGCAACTTTTGTATATTAATACCCACATACATCAAAACGAGTCATAAATTAAAACTGTACAATCTTCAATAATCATAATGTTTATTAACTTTAAAATAAGTGATTATCGACTTTAACCTGAGTGTCATCAGTGTTGACTTAATAGGTCATAAAAACTGTCAGGGTCATAAAAAGTCGTAAAAAAATTTCGCGCTCGCTTCGCTCGCGCAGCGATAACGCTCGCGACGCTCGCGCAAGCATTTATTTTCTCTTTTTTTTAGGAAATATTTCGTCATCTTTTGAATTTTAATAGCCACATTCATCATAACGAATCACACATTTAAACAGAACAACCTTCAATAATCATAATCATTATTAACCTTAAATTAAGTGGATATCAAATTGAACCCTAATGTCATCGGTGTTGACTTAGTAGGTCATAAAAACTGTCAGGGTCATAAAAAGTCGTAAAAAATTTTCGCGCTCGCTACGCTCGCGCAAGCATTTATTTTATCAACTTCGTAGGTAATATTACAGCAACTTTCGCATATTAATAACCACATGCATCAAAACGAGTCATAAATTAAATCAGTACAACCTTCAATAATCATAATGATTATTAAGTGTATCAGTGTTGACTTAGTAGGTTATAAAAACTGTCAGGGTCATAAACAGTCGTAAAAATTTTTCGGGCTCGCTTCGCTCGCGCAATTATTTATTTTATCTACTTTGAAGGTAATATTTCAGCAATTTTGTATTTTAATAGACACATGCATCAAAACGAGTCATAAATTGAAACAGTACAAACTTCAATAACCATAATTATTATTAACCTTAAAATTAGTGATTATCGACTTTAACCTGAGTGTCATTAGTGTTGACTTAGTAGGTCATAAAAGCTGTCAGGGTCATAAAAAGTCGTAAACACTTTTAGCGCTCGCTTCGCTCGCGAAGCTCGCACAATTATTAATTTTAACTACTTTGAAGGTAATATTTCACCAACTTTTGTATTTTAATAGCCACATGCATCAAAACGAGTCATAAATTAAAACAGTACAACCTTCAATAATCATAATGATTATTAACCTTAAAATAAGTGGATATCAAGTTTAACCTTAATGTCATGCGTGTTGACTAAGTAGGTCATAAAAACTGTGAGGGTTATAAAAAGTCGTTACAACCTTCAATAATCATAATGATTATTAACCTTAAAATAAGTGAATATCACGTTTTACCTGAGTGTCATCAGTGTTGACTTAGTAGGTCATAAAAACTGTCAGGGTCATAAAAAGTAGTAAAAAATTTTCGCAGTAATAACGCTATATAGCGTATAATAGCGTGTTTCAACAGCCTCATACATTAGACTGACTCAAATACTTAAACAGCAAAACTTGGTAAACCTTGGTTAGGTTTACCAAGTAATTATTAATGACTTTAACAATAGACGATATCGAGTTCGACCTAAGAGTCATCTATAGTGAGTTGATTATTAGGTCGTAAATTTGTCAGGGTCATAAAAAGTCATAAAAAATTTTCGCTCGCGCAATGATAGCTCTCGCTGCGCTCGCGCAGCTATTCACCTTATTTTCTTTGTAAGAAATGTTTCAGGAACTTTTGTGTTGAGTCAAACATTTAAACAGCACAACTTCGTATACCTAACTAAAATGATTAATGACTTTAACAATAGAGGATATTGAGTTCGACTTTAGGGTCATCTATGGTGACTTGGCCTAAGAGATCATCGATCTTGACCTCAAAGGTCATAAAGACTCAAATAACGCGGGCGAAGCCGCGGGTAACAGCTAGTATATATATAAAAGAAAGTAGTGTTAGTTGCTACACTTATAACTCAAGAACGGCTGGACCATTAATTATGATTTTTGTATTTTTGGAATTGTCTTTGTCAGGAATATGATAATAAGTATAACAACAATTGATAATTGACCTAAAAAAATATTTGAGAAAAATAATTTTGGCAAAATGTTCCTGGGTTTCTAAACTGCCAATCATTTGATGCTCAATTGTTTATCCCGTCGATACGGCAAACCGGTCATCGCCCCTACATACATTGCTACTTGCTATTCGTGATTGTTTATTGACATTATTTCCAAATATTGTTTGTTTTCTTTGATGTGACTTAAAAACCGATAGACGTGCGGTAGTGCATGTTCGTTATTTGCTATGTATGCCAAACACGCAAATAGGCGAACAATTTCCTAAATAAAACCCTCCACACATGTAATTTTTGTCACACATAGTAAATACGCAAATACAAATAGCTATGTGTGGATAGCATTACAATATTCGGATTATCGCGTATTTTTTTTTTGTTTAATTATGGCTCCACGCGATTAGTGTATTTAGCCAGTGTCAAACATAAACATTCTTCAAGTTTTTGTGAATTCAAGACAGTAATGCCAATTGTTGGACATATTTATTGATTGTCAAATATGCGTGCGTTCAGAAATGTATGCTTAAAAGCTACTTAAAAAAGTTTATATATTTCCAAAAACAATTCCTAAGACCTATTACGAAGGTTAAAAAGTTTAGTTCTTTTTTTGTGCGAGTATTGTTATTATTAACTAGCTGAGCTCCGCAGCTTCGCCCGCGTGGAAATAGATGCGTAGAAAGTTGAGAACGGTATCAGATTCACACACGCTTATTTTCGCATTTCTGATATCTGACATTTTGTGTTATTTTAGAACCCACACACTATCTACATTTCCAATTTAATTCAAATCGATTTTGTAGTCACGGAAATACGTGGAAAAAAAATTACATTCATATAAGCCTAAATTAAGTTCATCTCAAAGGTACACGACATTCATTATCTGTTAGGTGGTACGAAGTTCGCCGGGCCAGCTAGTAGTCTATAAAATATGAATCTACAACATTGATATCTTTAAGTAATTGGTGTCAATACAGACATATTTTATTGTATAATACAGACATTATGTGTTTGTATAGTATAGATATAAATTTTGTGCCAACCGAGCACTCACATTTCCAATATTTTCTACCCTCGAGTACGTGGGAACGTGACCTCTGTACCCCTAGTACGAGTTTTCATGGTAAACGCTTTTGACAGATCTCACATAGTTTTTGACTTATTCTAGCTCCCTGATTGGTCTAAATTTAGTGAAGTGTAGCAACCACTAGAGGCGCTGTACTGTTTTTCATAAAAAATTTACTCGATATACGATATCGAATTTGGTATGAAAACTCGTACTAAGGTACTGTATGAGAAGTGAGTGTGAGAGTGACAAAACATGCCCATTTTAATGAGTCGTTGAGTATTGAAACGTGACGTCACGCGGCGCCTTTTCTGTACACGGAATCATTTATTACGGTCTCGGTATTGGATATAATATATAATTTTATTAGAGGCTTTTCTTAATAAGAATACTAACTGATAGCCGCGACTTCGTTCACGTACTCCAAGAATATTATCACTGTAAAGCTCTGTCTTGCGTCTGATACTCTGACACTTTAAAATTTAGTATGATATGTTTTTTTATATATCATATAGGCTAGCGTTTGACCATTATCTCACCAGTTGGTAAGTGATTATCTAAGTTATTTAAGTTATGTGTAAAAATCATTATTTTATTTTCACAAAAAGTTGCCTATGTTCATCCTTATGCTATAAAGTATCTGCTTGTTAAATTTCAGTAAGATCGGATCGTCCGTTTAGGCGTGATTAGGTAACAAACTGACTGAGTGACAGAGCTACAAACATTTTTTAAATTATTAGTCTGGGACTGTTGGTACAATTGGCGCCAAATTTGCCAAATTTTAGCTTAATCAAACAGCGGAATCGAGTCAAATTAAGATTGCAAGATTTGACCCGAGCATACATAGGTACAACCATAAGTCATACTACAAACATTGCAAGTGAAATGAAAGTTTCTAAAAACTATTAAATTCTATAAAAAAATATGTATATACAGTGGAACATAGAACCTTCTACTCTTTGAAGTTGGTTAAAAATAAAATAAATTGTTATGTCCATTATAAGTAGCATGTATTCACTAAATTTGATTGTTGTATTCTGAGTTTTAATTAGATTTCCTACAAATTCGAGTAAAATAATACATTGTCGCAGTATTTTGTTAATCAAATATTTTGTTTCTTTGAAGTGTTTCACACTTTATATTTTTATAAATTGTTAAACACAATCCAAAATTTCATCGTACCGACGGGACTTGAACCCGCAACCTCCGGAGTGACATGTTCCGGTGTTTTGCCAATTAAGCCACGGTGCGTAGTATCGTTACGACGAAATTAGTGGATTGCATTTTGTTAACCCAATTATGCATTGGTGGCGCCATCTATGACTACTTATTACGTAAGTTAATCATTCGGAAGAAATCATTACAGTTTTCAAATCCGACGAGAGATGTTGCACTGCGTAAATCAAATATTTTGTTTCTTTGAAGTGTTTCACACTTTATATTTTTGTAAATTGTTAAACACAATCCAAAATTTCATCGTTTAACGAAGTCGCGGGGTGCAGCTAGTCAACACTGATATTATAAATGCGAAAGTCAGTTTTGCTTGGGGCTTCTTCACGGTCAAACGGCTGGACCGAATTAGCTCAAACTTTGCACAGAGATGGCCAGTAGGTACTATGGATTAGGCTAAAGGATAATTTTTGACGCAAACAAAACTGCGGGATGCAGCTAGTATACATTAAATGCTTTGACTCTGACTTTAGAGATGATAGTGCGGACACGCCGTGTTACACCTCTTTTGTTTGTCTTGGGTCTTACTCAGGGCCGGATTTAGAGATCTAGGGCCCCTAGGCACTTTACATTTAAGCCCCCTCCTCCCAACGTCCCGAAAAAAATGTGTCACCGTAACTGGGATGGGAAGTGCACCCAGGATGCTGGGCCCCTAGGCCAGTGCCTTGTAGGCCTAGGCGGAAATACGGCCCCGGTCTTACGTACGCCGTGTCATAGAGAAACAAGAATGCTCATCTCTGTCCGTATGTACGTAGAACACTCGAGGATTTAAGACATGATCCTATATCCTTGTTCCAGGAGACGATGAGGCTGGTAGTGCCAGGATGTGTGCAGGCGGTGCGAGGTCTGCCACTGCTGCGGTCGCTTCTGCTGCTCATCTTCTGGGCAGCTTACGTCGGAATGGGTAAGTAGATTCCTAGACTTCTAGATCTTTTGAAGGCTCGGTGGCGTAATCGGGAGCGCGGTCGGCTTTGATGCCAGAGGTACCGATTTCAATCCCCGCGGAACACCAATAGATTTTTCCATCGAAAAATTTATGTGCGCTTTTCACACTCATAGTGGCTCTCCGATAAAGGAAAAACATCGTGAAGAAACCAACAACCCCTGCATGGTGGAAGGACACTATCTAGTGACCGCCTAGCCTGCTACCACCCTCCAGTTAGAAAATCTGTCGCCAAACATCTTATGGGTTCCGGCAGCTATCCTTGAGAGTGCTTACCATCTTCGACCGCATCATCACTTACCAACAGGTGAGATAGTGGTCAAACGCTAGCCTATAATATATATTAAAAAAGACTAGTTTTCTAGAGGTGTCTCAACACAAGTTAGCTACTTAGTTACAATCTGAATTTGATCTCTAGAAATCTTGTTTGTGTGGTAATAGTCCGCCTGGAGCGGTAGTACTGTCTTTTGTTTCTTTTTAAAAAACTTACTAACAATTTGGGTAGCACATTACTATATAGTATTCTAGTTAATCCCTCCAACTAAGCTAAATATGCTTGTGTCTGGAGTGGGTTCACGTCAATAGTGCAATGGGTGGGGATCGAACTCACGACCTCTCGATCGCCAGGCCGACGTCTTAGCCATTGGGCTACTGCCATAAAACAGAAATGTTTATTAGTTTAAAGGGCAAACAAAGTTTGTAGTAAAATTAAGGCATATTAGACTCAACTTACGCCTTTACAGGCGTATTGTGGCGCGCGGAATTCTGCTCATACATAATTTTACCGACTTCGAAATAGGAGGAGGTTCTCAATTCGTTGGTTTTTTAATGTATGTTCAACGATTACTCAAAGATGTCTGTACCGATAAAGAAAATTATTTTTTGTTTACAAGGGTATACTTTCCAGGTTGTCACATTAAAATTTCATCGAGATATGTTCCTTATCTCCAGAGATATGGAGATAAATAATGACTAGCGCGTCATATGAAGTCGGTTCTTATAGTTTTTTAAACGATCTTATATTATTATATAAGCAGACATTATCGTATACCATCAGATGAGCGACTTGCTTGTCACGTTGCGCAAATAAAAAAAAACGTAAAGTTAAATCTGTGGACAGATAACATGCGTAATCTTTCTCGGAATCTGCCGACTTCCCTTAATTCCGTCCAAGGTTGGAGAGTTATAAATCGTTCTAGAACTTTCGTTATTTTCCCGCGACAAGATTAGCTAGAATCTCTTGATCTAAGTTTCTAAGATTGCGGAGGTTCTACGTATTTTACTTCTTGTTTAAGTTTTTGTTAGACCAAGTGTAAGTAAGTTAAGTTAGTTAAGTTTAGTTAAAAAGCAGTTAATGCGCTTAAATGTTTAAAAGATTCGCCGAGTCTTGCTGGAATTGAAGTTATAACGTTCTTACTGAATTGTTATAGCGTTTTCTATTAAGAGCAAAATTCGGGTGCAGGAATTTTAAAAATAGGTATTATAAAGAAACTATTGTCGTCGCGCTTTGCCCGATTAACAAACAAGAGTGCGATAGGGACAACAGCAACTCAGACCCATTTCACCTACAAAATTTGTGTCTAAAATAAGGTTTCGTTTTCCCCTGTTTTCTCATCGAAAACTGATCCGTCTAAATTTTTTTTTTGCACAACATTTTTGCATATAAGTGCATCCGTGCTCCTATCATTTTTTTTTGTCTTAAGATACGGACACACCGCGGCGTCCTGCGTCCTGCGGGCGCGATATCAGTACTTTTCAATTGTTTTCTGATCGCGTTTGGTGTTCACCAGTCGATACAAATACTACTGCGTTATCTGATCGCCGCCTAGATTACGCACGCAGGACGCTGCGGTGTGTCCGTATCTTTAAACCCTTTCAAATTTGTTCGATAGCAGTTTAGATCATGGCAGTAAAATAGGTAATTTTTCAGGTTTTTGAAGGGTCATATTTTTTCTTGCAATTGGTTGGTAAAAAAAATCAAATGACAGGGGTCTGCTGTGGGTAGAACTTCGCTGATTAGATTAAATGACAAACATAACTTTGTAGTTCGATCCATAGAAAATGTATTGCACCAACTACACATAGTATGTTTGTTGTTGTGAATTAACTTTTTTTTGATATTATACAATATTACATATTTGGTTTTCAGATTTATTCCAATATAAGTGCTTGAAGACCTTGCTTCATGCCAAATTTCATTATTCTAGGTCAACGGAAGTATAATAGGTTATGATTCCCTTTTGACAATATGCTATAATTATGTGATATAAACGGTCATATCTTGTCGTTTGATTTTTTCACAGCCAAAAGAGACCGTAGACTCGAATATTTGATATAAGTTTCAACATGATATCTCTACGCGTTCCTGAGAAGAAGGGGTCTTGACAGACGGACAGACAGACAGCTAGGGTTCCTTCTTAACCGACTTCCAAACAGAAGGAGGTTCTCAATTCGTCTGTATATTTTTTTTGTGTGTATGTTACGCGATTGGAGGAATCGCATAATACAAAAAAATGTGAACCGATTCGAATAATTCTTTTTTATAATCGGTAGGGTACATTTCCGAGGTGGTCCCATTGTAATTTCATCGAGATCTGATAAGTATCTCCAGAGATATGACAATAAACTTCTCAAACTTGCTACTGAAATTGACTCGCGGGGCATTGAAGTCGGTTGTTTTAGTTTTCAAACTTTTGAGGTACGGAACCCTAAAAGTAGACGGAGATGATTAAATTTAGTAAACAATATTAATTCTGCGTTTTCCGCCCCCATTCCATATACAAAATAAGCAGAATGTTTTGTTTATTTTACAAGATAAATTAAATACAAACTTACTTCAGAAAGTTACCTAAAAGAAGCGCGGGAAGCGCCTACACAAAACGTGTAGGCAACGCATTCGAAAGTAGGAAAATATAATTTATGGAAGCTACGTAAGTAGGTAGGTTCTTGGGGTGTTATTTTATCATTCGAGTTGAGCACTTGAGCCGTAATCTGTCTGAGCGACTTTAGAATATCCATCAAACACATTGTATTTAACTCAAAAATATTTTTTTACCTAACCTAACCTGATAGTTATCGAATGCCGACTTCGGGCACTGGCACAAAATATCATGAAATTTATTAAGACTAAATTACCCGTACCTACTCTACTCTTCTAAAGCAAGAATATAAATAAAGCTGCGATATTTTCATGCGACACTAAAGAGACAATTCATCGAGTAAATATATTTTGTCTGGAGCTTCGGTATTTCATTATTTATATCTACCCACTATGCAACTTAATTTAAAACTCCCGACCATAAATTCTCGTGTCATCCAAGCATGCTACAACTAACGCCATCTATATTCCAGGTGCGGTAGTGTTCCAAAGGTCCGAGGAGCCATGGGAGATCCAGACTAAATACAAGCTGGAGGTGACGAAGGCCAAGTTTCTGATGGATCATCCTAGTGTTACAGGTTAGTGCAATTTACAAGTTTTTATGGTCTAGCTATCCACACTAGCCAGCTGGCTAGTGTGGATAGCTAAAGAGTTATGATTTGTTAAAGTTAAAGTGAATGATTTGTGTGTGTGCAATGCGTGTTTACCTCGTCCCCCGTAAGTATCGGCAGAAAAAAATGTTTGCGGATTACAACGTTAACATCTCCATTGGTAAATACTTGAAGCTTCAACTAAGTTTCAAGTTTTTTCTGCCGATACTTACAGGGGACGAGGTAAACACGCATTGCAGACACACAAATCATTCACTTTAACGATCTCGCACACTAGCTTGAAACACGCACACATTATTAAAAATACAGCGTAGTTACGCACGCTCATATGGCCAAAAATGGCTATATGGCCAGCAGAGGGGTACGCCTTGCGTTAACATCTCCTTTGGTAAATGCTCGAAGCTAGCCAGTAAAAAAAATCGCCATTTTTTAGGTCAGGTAAATTAGGTTTAGATATAAAGAGGTTTATAATCTCCAGGGAGTTGACATGTAAGCAACTAACATGACACTTTCCCAACAAGTTTAAAAACAACAATAAATAGAGAACATTTAAAGTTCGCCACGTTCCCTCGAGGTGCAATTCACTAACAGGGTCATCCGACGTTCTCCCGGGAAACCCTTGAAAGATAGAATCCATTGAATCAGATCCGACGTACCCTTTTTCATATACTGTCGGTTGCTAGGGCTAGATATTGGTACCTATTTGTTAAGTTTTCATTCGACTGCTTCAAAGAGCGGGAGAAAAAGGGTAATTGGGTATAGATTTATATTGTGTAGGTATATGATAAGTCTATCAATTGTATTGCTGAATTATGAAATAGTGCTATTCACACAAGTCTTCTGAAACTCTGATTTTATTGTGCTAAGTTGCAAATAAATTATTATTATTTCTCTATTCAGCCAATTTGCGTCAACTGCTGGTCATAGCCTTTGGTACGCCACTGAGCTAGATTTTCAGCTGATATTTTCCAAGCTGGAGGGCGTCCTACGCTACGTTTACCGAGCCGTGGTCTTCACTCTAGAACACGTCTACCCCAATGGTTATCGGTTCTACGACAGATGTAACCATGTTTCTGAATGTTTCTGAATACCAGGCTTTATCACAGAAAATTGAGAGTATTGTTTTTTATATCATACTGGCTAGCGTAAAGCGTTTGACCACTATCTTACCTGTTGGTAAGTGATGACACGCTCGAGGATGGTAGCACGTTAGGCTAGAATGGGAACTGGATCTCAATATATGTTGTTCTGTAGTTATATCTTCTTTAGTAGGTATCTACTTCTCATTTCATCACCGGAAGACCAGCGTTGGTCATTCGACCAACAGTTATGCTGAGGTGGGGCCGATTAGTGACACTTTTGTCAAAGATTTATACGGATTAATCTTAAGTTTTTTGTACCTTTTTTTAATACCTAAAGTGTCATTAATAAACTTTTTCACTTTCACTTTCACTTTCACTCATTGAAACATCGAACATTAGCTTTGCCGTGACGATGTTCTGTTCAATTGGGCACTTCCTGTCTCTCTCTCTCTCTCTCTCTCATTGAAGTATAAGAAATCTATGCCATAGCAATAAGGACATGAACTAAGGAGAATCGAAGAACAATATGAAACTACATATATTATCATCATTAACACCATAAACACCAATATTATAAATGCGAAACTCAGTTTGTTTGTTTGATTGTATGGATTTAGCTAAATTTTTATACAGGGATAGCCAGTTTTTAACGCGGGCGAAGCCGCAGGGCACAGCTAGTACATAATAATTATGTAATTGTTCAATTTTTTTGCAATCTATATAACAAGCTTATACAATATCATGAGGGTCTTCTAAAGGTCTTTTAAAAAAAACTGAGTTCACTCGCCGCGCTAGTCATTATCAGTTTTGCATAGTTTGCAAGTTGTAAGGTATGAACCCCCCCCCCCCCCCCCTCCCCCCTCAAACAAAACAAAACCATCTCGTCTTATAAATGACAGAGATCTTAGGTAACAAACATAAAAAGAAAATATATACAAGCGAATCTAATCCTTTTTAACCGACTTCACAAAAAAGGAGGAGGTTCTCAATTCAACTGTATTGTTTCAATGTTTGTTACATTCCTCAGAACTCCGTCAAAACTTAACCGATTTGAAAAAATATTTTTTGTTTGGGTTGGGTCCCACTCAAATTTTATCGAGATATGACAATTATCTCAGGAGATATGGAGATAAACAATATAAACAAATTTAATACCTTGACGACATGATTATGACTGGTGGATGTTTTCACTATCGCGGCATGTGAAGTCGGTTTTTTTCGTTTTGTTAACGATTTTAAATTATTTTAAGTCTATTAAATGTAGCACATACTTACACAATATTCTAGGTAGGTAACTTAAAAATTCCACCGTTGTAATTCTACTTAAATTTCAAAAACATTAAACATTTTTAACTTTGTCATACCATCAAGTTAATTAACAATTAGTTAATTGACATGACGGTGTACCTAACGGCCGACAATTAAGGTACGTCCACACCGCGGCGTCCTGCGATCTGCGGGCGCGATCTCAGTACTTTTCTATTGGTTTCTGATCGCGTTTGGTGTGAACCAGTCGGTACAAATACTACTGCGCTATCTGATCACCGCCTAGATCGCGTACGCAGGACGCTGCGGTGAGTGCGTACCTTTAGAGTTCTCGTGGCGATAATACGTGAGTCTTCGATACTCGACCCCAGTCGACCCCAGATTGGTAAATTAGGTACCTACCGTTATCTATTGAGGTTGTTGCTAGCATCGGGGACCTTATTCCATAAGTACTTACACTTATACCAACGTCACTTCATTAGTCATTACAATGTATGAATTGGTCTCGCGCACCGAGGCTTCCGTACACACTGGTCAAACTAGGTTAAAGTACGAACTTAACTTTGTAGTTCGATACAGGGAAAATGTATCGCACCAACCACAAATCATCATAATCAGCCAGTGACAGTCCACAGCTGGACGTTGGCCTCTCCCAAGTTACGCCACTAGCCACAAATAATAAGTTTGTAAGTATTAATAGTAACTTCAACTTTTTTTGTTTTTAAACTATGCAAAACTAGCACGTTAGCTTTATTTGAACATTATTTAGATCCAATTATCTGAAACATTTTAGAGATATGTAGTGAAACATTTTAGAGATATGTAATGAAACATTTTAGAGATATGTAGTGAAACATTTTAGAGATATGTAGTGAAACATTTTAACGTGCATCAGAAAATTGAGAAAATCACACACGTGGCATGTCACAAGTAAAAATCATTACATCATTACAATGTAATAGACGTTGAAACTACTATATAATCTGTGGTAATAGGTAGTACTGAAGATAAGTGCAATAGGTACTATTAATTCTTGTTAACTTGTAGTTTTTAGGGTTCCGTACCTTAAAAGGAAAAAAGGAATCAAGACACCAGACTCAGACTTTATAGGCGGCAATAGCCCAATAGATAGGGTGTCGGACTGGCGATCGAGAGGTCGTGAGTTCGATCCCCGCCCCACCCATTGCACTATTGACGTGAACCCACTCCAGACACAAGCATATTTAGCTTAGTTAATAATAATAATAAACTTAAAAATTTAAAGACGAATGGAGAACCCCGTTTTTGGGAATCGGTTGAAATTAGGTTTTGTAACCTAATTTCAACCGACAAGAGTAGCGTAATTTTTTTTATTTCAATTATTTTAATATCGCCTTTCCAATCACGGAATTTTGTAAGGATTTGTATTTTGTATGATGACCGTGGTTTTTTTTTGTTTGACATCAGAGAGAATAGTGGGTTCGTTAATAAACCGTTTTTTCTGAATTTTTAGATAACGAAAAAAGGTCAATAATCCTTGGTTACCCTCATCTTCATCGTAGAAAAGTAAGTACTCTGTGAGCTTAGATTATTCTGTGAGTTTAACATTATGTAATTACATGCAACTAGCAAGTCAGCGTCCCGCCACATTAGTATATGGTCCCGCCACGATTTCTCTATCACTTGCAATCGATCATTCGTTTTATCACGTACCTACTTAAATAAATTACTTAATTGATGTTAAATGTAAAGGTTTAATCGTCGACCTACGCTGTAAACTAGGTATTAACGAAAGGCCCTTTTATACATGTACTAACTGTGCCCCGCGGATACACTGGCGTTAAAAAGTATCCTATGGCCTAATCTATAATATTAGCTATCGCTGTACAAAGTTTCAGCTAAATCGGTTAAGCCGTGAAGAAGTCACAAACAAAGAGCAAATAAATATAAAATCTGACTTTCGCATTTATAATATTGGTGATGGTGATGATAAACGTTTTATATTCCAAATATTCGTTAAGGAATTTTTGAAATTGTTTCGATAAAACACAAATTATAATAATTATGTACGTTAACACTATGTACTTTATAACAAATAATGAGGGTAGGTAAAATAAATGAGGAATTGAACTCAAGATAAATGCTAGTGTTGCTAGCTGAAGTCTTTTTGTTTTACCCAATATCTTTGGATTTTGTTGTGCAAATTACTTAAGTAGGTTTTCAATTTTTCATACATTTGAAATATATTATATAAGTAACTAAGTATGTACTAATTGTACTCCAAGTCAACATGTGATAATTTTGTCTCCGAATGTAAAAGTCAAACCACGAGCTTTAAAATAAATTAAAACAACAAGTAGGTCCTAAAGCTTTTAAGCTTTCAATAATTTCTAATTGAGGCGAATATTTTAAAGTGATCCTCAAAACACGAAGGTCAGGAATACTCGAGTCTATTCAAGTAGGCTTTCGGATGAGACTTCAGTCAAGATGGTTACTTGACGGGTTTAAATAAATAAAAAAACGAAAAATAAATTACATTAATAAGTTAAGCAATATCTTCGACTCTAAAGTAGATAATATATTTGTTCGACCTAGCTCCTTATCGCAAAATAAATACATCGAGTAACAGTAATCGCGGCATATCTCGGGTGTTTACAAACAAGAACTGGCAACATAATGTAAAGTGGAGAGATAGCGATGAGGTACTTCAATGTGTGTTGTGTTGCGGTCACTCGACTCAGTCAACGCTAACGGGCCCGACAGTAACCACTTCATTATCCGATAACTTTAACGGCTTCCGCCATATTTTATCCAGTGAGGCATTAAAATGTATAAAAATGGTGATACTTAAACTCGAAAAGTGCCGTCGCGCTACGAAAGTGACAGAGATTTTCGCGCTGTTTTTCGAACCTAATCATCCCAAGAGATTTTTCAAGTACAGTTGACCGAAACCCGGGCGTTCCGGGATTTTTGGTTTGTGTTCTGGAATCTGTGAGTGACCGACAAGCCGATTAGTGAAAGAAGCCGCGCTCGACTAACTTTTTTTAATATGCTGACTACGGACTCTTTTTGAATTTGGAATTAAATGAAAACTTTTTACTGGACTTTGACGTTAACTTTTTTTTAATTGTAAATTTTTTGAGGTTCTTGCCGCCTTTTTGTGAATTGAAAAAGTTTCTAGCTTTGTTACCGAAATGGAGAAACAAAAGTATAATCGCATTCATTCGTATGGGAGCATGGCTTCTAGCAGGAGTGATGATGATATGACGGTGCACAGTCAGCTGTTTCCTTATCCGAAGAAGATGGTTGTAGAACGAGAGATTTTGTACGAAGAGGAACATCCCCCGTTCCAGCCTTTGTTTGCAACTGGTAGAATCTTCGGCAAATCCAGATTCACCTGTCTGCTTCTGATTTACGTGATCTTCTACGCTTTCTACTTGGTCACTGGAGCCCTAGTTTTCTCGACGTTGGAAACGCCGATGGAGAATGAAATTCGCCTGGAAGTGATAAGGGCGAAGCTGGATTTCGTTGCAAAGTACCCAAATGTGACAGGTTTGTATTTTTGATTATTAACAAACTAGTTTGATAGGAATGTTGGCCTTGTAAGGGCCGCTTTAGGTAGGCAGGTATTGAGCAATCATGTCGCGTTGCCGCTCGTTAGATTATTTGATATGTAGATATAAAAACATATATACATTGATTCCTAACTATTGAGTTACGTGCGAGGCTTGGCCGCTAGATGGAGCTAATTTAATTGGAATTAAAATGGAAAATTACAGTATAATTTGACTGTATAGCGTTGTGTAACATAGTTATAAATATTAAAATACGGGACTTTATTTTATTTTATTTCATTTAATTTTTTTTCATTTTATTTCCTCGACGTTCTCGAAATAAAATTACCTAATGTTTTAGCGCTAATATTTATACTACCTATTGTACCTATTGTAATGACGTTTATAACATGCACAAACATTTATAACTATGTGTTCTCAAATTGCAAAAGTTTGAAGTTCACAAGTTGTGAAACATCGAATTATTACCAATTCTATAAACATCGAATGATTACCAACTCGATTTAGTGAAACTTTTAAAACACGGTGTGTAGAATGCACGGTGCATGGTTTACCTAGTTTGTCTAAACTATCTGAATACGTTTTATCTACAACAAAATATGTTTATGGCCAGTTTCACTATAATATAAAGAAATCTGACAGGTTTTTGACAGCTTTTATACGGCGTCATGTGACAGATAACTATTTATAACGCAATATCAGGGACCGGCCGGCCCTAATGGTCGGTTTCTGAGGGTCATTTATTGAGAGTTTATCTACTCAAATGTACCGTTATTGAATAGATAAACTCTTACTAAAATGTACTGTAACTGTAATAAATGTACTCAGAAACCGGCCATTAGTCAAACAATATTGTCATAGAATAAAAAATATTAATATTATTTGATTAGATTATTACTTACCTACGTAGATACATCGAAATAAATAAAATGCACAAGATTTGCGGCCATGTATTAGTATCTAATATCATAGAAGGAATCATCATCATCATCATTATCAGCCAATCTCCGTCCACTGCTGGACATAGGCCTCTCCCATGGCACGCCAGAGCTCAATCTTCAGCTATTCGTTTTCAACCGCTGCCAGCCAGCTTGCGTATATCATTGCTCCATATAGCTAGAGGGTGCCCTACGCTACGTTTTCCGAGCCGTGATCTCCACATAGATGGAATATTTGAAAAAATGTACATTCAGCAAGAAAATAGGCTATTTACCAGATAATAAAAAGCTGACCGGTCAGCTCTGATAGGAATACAGGGATACCAAAAAAATCAAATGATAAGAAGTTTTTATTAAAATTACAATACAAATCTCTGAACTAAATGCAAGAGAGGTAATAATATAACCTAAGCGTAACTACATGTGTAAAATATATAATTCCTAGGAACTAATCTCTTCGGACTCGGCGCTGGTATAATTATGATAGAACTTCGCGTACAGGTTAAGTTCGTTTAATCATTAAATATACAATAATACTGTTCATTTACACAACACGTTTTTAATGCCGATTGATCCGGGATCTTATAAGGTTCACAATACTTTTGAGGTAAGGGCACTAGAGAACTTAGCAACTGGTTACCTCCCTACAGTCCCATCTCAAACATCCACCCTGTCACCTGTCTACTAATACCATAATTTATTATGTGACTCCGTGTAGGTATATCTAAACTAATAATTTAAAGAGGAAAGATTTGATTGTTTGTTTGTGTGTTTGTTACGTTTATCTCAAAAGCTACTGGAACAATTTCAAATATTCTTTCACTAATGGAAAGCTACATTATCAGCGAGTAATATAGGCTGTATTTTATCACCGTGTGAAACCGTGGGGCGCTGCTAGTATATTATATATAGAGTATAAATATAGGCCCTTATCAAGCCCTTAATTTCCATTAGAGGATCTAAAGTATCGTAAAGTCCCGTCGCGTCGTCAATAAGCACTGCTTTTGTTCGCTAATGGAACTACATAATAACTTTTCTTTGATACCTTCATTTTAAGGAACCATTTTGTTTTGTGTTTCAAGGTCCTCTATGCGTAGCATCGACGTCATGGCAATTTCTGTAATGTCTTTGATGCGTAGGAACTAAGTATTTATGGTACAAAAATTAATAACAACAATAAATTACTTAATTACACCGTGTTTTAAAAAAATGTTTCTTTACGACTGTCGTGTGCACTTTCTCTTAGCTTAGTAAAAATAGAAGGTAGGTATCTCGAGTAGATATAAAAGGATGAACACCTCAAACTTGGTACTGAACATTGATAGCGCGGCATTTGAAGTCGGTTCTTCTGGGAAATATTGTTGTTGTGATATTCGATATTAGAAGCACGTGTAGCTACTACATAACAGATTTTAAGAATAAAACATCTCATGGGTTGTTTCGCAGAAGTGCAGTTAACACAAACAGCGCAGTACTATTTTATTCCAATAACTCTCAAGTCTGCTTGTTGTTGAGAAAAATATAGTTATTATAGTTATAGAAACTATGGCGCGCAATGCGCTATCAACTTTTACGATTCACTGCGCTGCGGAAATTCTCAACAAGTTCCTCGCTCAGACTATCATAAAAAAGGCAGACAGATTCGTGACAAACACCCGAGTGCCCGCAAGTTCAGTAATACTAAATTCTTGAGTAATAAGTTTCCAACTTTGTAGCCAACCTAACGGAAAGTATTGCTTGTAAATTTCATAGAAACTTTTTTTTGCAGTGTTGGTTGGTACAAAGTACTTTAATAATTAGGAGTTATTTAATTATGTATGCAATGTCGCGGAAACGGCAGTACCAGTACGCACACATGCGTGGTGGTGCGTTGTAAATACTTTCACAAATACTTTCAAACGTTTTTGAATTTTGGAGGGGCGGGTCATGTTATCGTAGAAGATCTCTACAAAGGAGAGGTAAATTGATTCCGCGTATTCCGATGATTCCAACGGGTTTACCCTTTGATTTTAAACGTTTACAATTTCCCGTGCGTTTGGCCTTTGCGATGACCCTAAATAAATCGCAAGGGCAGTCGTTGGAAGTTTGCGGAATCAACTTGGAGTTTCCCTGTTTCTCTCATGGACAATCCTTTTTCTATTCTAGTCTGAGTGGACAATTATTCCTACGTCGCGTGTTCACTGTTCACACGTCGAAAAACCCTTCAATATATTATTAGTGACGCACCACAAATAAAAAGGTAAAAATGTTGTTTATCAAAAAGATTTAAATTGATTAACTTAATCGTATTTAAAGTTCACCCCCAATTGCAGAATAAATAACTAACTAATCCGAATTTGTTTTATTTATACTCAGAGACTTCTTATTTCCTCTGAGTATTTATTTAAATAAGTTTTGACAACTTTTATTGGCGGTACGAAGTGCGCCGGGTCAGCTAGTAGTACTGTAGTAGTGTAAAAAAATCAAAATGTCATAATGCACTTAGCAAATTCTTCAAAATTGTAAAAAGAGTGCTCAATAAGCCATCGTTGCAGTCTAGATTTAAAACTATGAGCGTCAATTATGTAGCTCGGTAGCTTATTATACCTTCTACTAGCTGTGCCCCGCGGTTTTACCCGCGTACACATCGTTCCCGTGGGAATATCAGGATAAAAAGTCTCTATGTGTTACTCCAGGGTCCAGGCTATCTACATACCAAATTTCAACTCAATCGGTTCAGTAGTCTTAGCGTGAAGAAGTAACAAACTTACACACAAACTTTATAATATTTAACTTTATAACGCCTTTATAATATAAGTAGGAAGTAGGATATTAGGATTACTTGTATGGATTAACTTTGCTTAGGGCATAATACCTTATAACAGGGAAGGATACGAGATTCCTATCAAGGTATGAAATTACACGCGTGGTTATGCCGGCTTTAATACGGAACCAGAGATCGAAACCGGAGAATAGAATCAGGGAGATTAGGAAATCTCCCTGATTACTGACCCGTGATGATCTTGAGATCTTTGTTTAGGACCGGTTGATGTATTTGTGTGGTTGGATACGTTCCTAATTTTAGCTGGGTAACTGGCACGGCGGAGTTTTGGCGGGGACGTGAAAAAGTGTGCGTGCTCTCATTGTATTTTTTCCTAAAACTTGTGTTAAAGTTAGTGTGTACTTACCGCTGCCAAAAAGTGGAGACCGCGAATCGGCAAACATAGCGTAGGACGTCCTGTGACCAGGTGGAGTGACGATATACGCAAAGCGGTGGGCAGTGACTGGAAAAGAAGAGCCGAAGATCGGGCTCAGTGGCGTATCTAGGGAGAGGCCTACGTCCAGCAGTGGACTGACACCGGCTGATGATGATGATGATGATGATGAAACGCTGCCAGATACTACATACAACTAAACGACATAAGGTGTTTTACTATAAGATCGTTTAAAAACCTAAAAAGAACCGACTTCAATGCCGCGCTATTAATTTTTAGTGCCAATTTTGAGGTGTAGATCGTCAAAATTGGATACCACCGCGGATAACTTCGTCGTTTATGAACCGATTTTGATTATTATTTTTTTATTGGAAAGGAGATATCCCAAGTGTGTTACTATGGTAATTTTATCGAGGTCTGATAAGTGTCTCCAGAGATATGGAGATAAACACATCAAAATTGGTACTGAAAATTAACAGCGCGGCATTGAAGTCGGTTCTTTTTTAACCGACTTCAAAAAAAGGAGGAGGTTTCTCAATTCGACCGTATCTATTTTTTTTTTTTTTTTTTTTTTTTTTTTGTTTGTTCGCGGATAACTTCGTCGTTTATGAACCGATTTCGATTATTCTTTTTTTGTTCGAAAGGAGATATTCCAAGTGTGGTACCATGGTAATTTTATCGAGGTATGATAAGTATCTCCAGAGATATTGAGATAAACATCTCAAAATTGGTACTGAAAATGAATAGCGCGGCATTGAAGTCGGTTGTTTTTTAGTTTTTAAACGATATTATTAGTTTTTAAACTATCTTATTATTCGAAAGAGTAGGTATACCTAATCCTATGTTGGTCCCTCATAGTTATATTTGATGAGTAGATCTCTAGAGGTATTAGCGCGGCATTTGAAGACGATTTTTTTTGTTTTTAAACTATTTTAACCGACTTCCAAAAGGGAAGTTACTCAATTCGACCGTGTATATATATGTTTGTTCGCGGATATCTTCGTCGTTTATAAACCGATGTCGATGATTATTTTTGTTGGAAAGAAGATATCCCAGGGGTGGTACCATTGTAATTTCATCAAGTTCTGATTGGTATCTCCAGAGATATAGAGATAAGCACCTCAAACTTGGTATTGCAGATTAATAGCGCGGCATTTGAAGTCGGTTATTTAAGTTCTTATAAATTATTAAAATCATATCAATAAATAGAGGCTACAATTGGGTTACAAAGCTGTCAAGGTTTCATTAAAAGGTCAGCTTAGAAAACGAATTAAGGCATGTACCTACTACCGAGATAAGGGCAATCGTATGATTATGATATGAGACATAAAGAGTAAATAATTTAAGCAATACTAATACACTTATCTTATTATACCTGACACCCGATAACCTAACTAAATAATATCATGCGTTTACTTATAGGTATACATTACGTATATGTTTAATCTGTGTTTTGATTAAAGCGTTTAATAAACAGTCGATACATTGGAAAGTTTTACGCCTGCGGGTGATAAGTTGCGGGTGATAAGTTGCGGGTGATAAGCATAACATTAAATATTACTATGGAAATGAAAACTTTACGTCATGATTTGCGTAAATTGTTACATACAAAATTCTAACAACTTCATAAGTAGGCGAGTCATATAAATCTATGACTATGCCTTTCATTAAAATCCAATTAAATTAAACTATGTAACCATAGACTTAAAAAAGAGAGATTAAAGCCGGTCACATCACATACCTACATCCAACATTCCGTTTCGAAATTTCGAACACAGTCAATCCATCCAAAGCTATGGACCCATCACATACGTACGGTAGTTTTCCGTTCGAAGTTTTCTCTTCGAAACGGCATTCCGAATCGTTACTATCGATACGACGAACAGCACGCTTAATTGGTGGGCATGTTTTCTAAGGGGGTGCGGGTTCGAGTTCCGTAGGTACGATTAACGTCCCGTAACGTCGTTATGATGTGTGTAACAATGTTAATCTTAGGATAATTTATTATTATTTTGATTAATGTTTATTATATATATTAATATATATATATATATATATATTAATCAATAAACAATACAACCAATAAGTTCATTCTCATATATATTTTTTTAAATGTCATGAATTATTTTATTTCAACTAGTATTTACAAATGGTACATATATACAACTTAAAAATAAATAAAACTATTTGAACTGTGAATAAATATACAATAAATATATAATATACAATGTAATATACAAAAATATAAAGTTCGTAACACTTCAAGAATCATAACATTTGGAATTCCGAATGTATATGACCGGTAACGGAATCCCGATTCGATACTTCGATTGGGAATTCCGAAACGTAATTCAGAATGTAGGTGTTTCGCGGGCCTAAATCTATGCTCACTATACTACACTACGCCCTTTAATCTATAGTAGTACCTAGTAAATATTATCCGTGCTAGTAAAGTTGGTTGCTAAGCAACTGTTTGAGTAGACCGGATAAAAGGGAGCTGCTTTTGACACCGCGGTATTGGCAGCCGAGTGGAAATAATGTGAAACTCTGCAGATGAAGTTACACCAAGTTCATACCGGGCAAATTTAGTTGTTAAATTTCCTAGGGATATGTTACGAGACAAAACTCACTTCAAGTAGCTTAATTCTAAACTATAATATCGTTTTATAATGCCAGCTTAACTGTTCTTCCGCGTCACATCCCTGAGTAACGATACGAGTAGTTTTAACCGATACCAAAGTAAGTAGCGGTACTAAAAGTACTTGATGGAATCGAAAAAAATACTTCCCTAGGAAGTTGAACAATTAAATTCGCCTGGTGTGAACTCGGTATCATGTGCGATATACACATTAAGCGGCAATAGCCCAATGGCTAAGGCGTCGGCCTGGCGATGGAGAGGTCGTGAGTTCGATGCCCACCCATCGCACTATTGATGTGAAACCACTCCAGACAAAAGCATATTTATCTTAGTTGGAGGGATTAACAAGAATACTAGTAATGCGCAACCCACATTGCTAGTAAGGTTTATTTAAAAAAAATTATATGTATAATTTTGGAAATTTTTCTTGGAGACAAAATTGCAGAGAGATATGGTCGTTCACTGGAAACAAAACATCAAGCTGTATTAGGAATATGTCACAGGTGTCTGTTTTAGGTAGCTTTTATTCGAGATAAGCAAGCGTTTGACCACTACCTCACCTGAAGTTAAGTGACGATAATGACCAAGATGAAGCACGCTTGCCCAGAAGATACCTATTCACTCTACGAACCTCAGGTGGTAGTTGTCGGGAAACACAGACTCAGGCAAGGAATTCCATTCCTTGGCAGTGCGCGTATGAGTAATGTTGTCGGCCAGGCATTATTATACCCTACATTTGTCCCCAAACTCCGCAGTAGACTGTAGTACGCAGTACTACAGTCTAGACGCAGTAGACTGTAGAGCTCGTGCAGTTGCAATATTCTAGATCGAAATTTTCGCTAAAGATGTGAAACAAATCATCGAAACCCGACGGCTGATCAGCTTTCAATAATTTTTAATATTTTTTTAATAACTTTCACGGTTCCGTACCTCAAAAGGAAAAAAGGAACCCTTATAAGAACACTTTGTTGTCTGTCTGTCTGTTAGTCAAGACTTTTTCTCAGAAACGCGTAAAGATATCAAGTTGAAACTTATGATAGTCTGCGCTTATATATACTCGGGTCTATGGTCTCTGTTGGCTGTCAAAAATTGAACTTGTAATTCAACGCGATCAAAAGATATGACCGTTTATGTCGCATATTTGCGCATATTTTGCGATTTCACCAGAGAATCAAAACCTATAGGGTACTTACTTCCTGTAGAACCTAGAGAGAATCATGAAATTTGGCAAAAATAAGCACAATATGAAGGTCGATATAGGAATACATCTTTTCATTTCATTTTCATTTTGAGAGCCAGAAGTACCGAGTTCAAACCTCGTCGTGCACTAATGTATTTGATGAATGATTTTCTATCGAAAAAATTATGTGCGCTTCTCACAGCGGCCCAACGCGGTTAAGTAGTATTATTATCTTTTCTATGCTCCAGTGAAGGAAAAACATCGTTAAGAAACCAACAACCCCCGCATGGTGATAGGACACTATCTAGTGTCCGCCTGGCTAGCCGCCACCCTCAAGTTAGAAAATCTATCGCCAAACATCTAATGTGTTCCGGCAGCTATCCTCGAGAGCCAGTTCCCATTCTAGGCCTAGCGTGCTTACCATCTTCGACCGCATCATCACTTACCAACAGGTGAGATAGTGGTCAAACGCTAGCCTATAAGATATAAAAAATGTATGTAGTGTACCTAATACCTAAAAAAAAGTTAATTTACTAATACAAACTTATCTTTGTAGTTGGTGCAATACAGTTGGTGCAATACATTTTCTATGGATCGAAATACAAAGTTAAGTTTGTCCTTTAACCTAGTGCAAGAAGTTGGTACGAAAGCCTCGGTGGGTGAGTCCAACTCGACTCGGCACATCGACTGATGACTCGGCCGGTTTTTTTTTTTACAATGTTAGTCGATATTTTTATACCTTGAATTATCGGAAAGGCTTATTATTTCGGAAAACTGCGGGTAAAAAACAACACGAGGCGCAGCTAACATTTCATAATAGTTAACAGGATAAAGTAGTAGCGTAGCGCACATACGCCATATAGTTATAATCTCCTCTGAAACTACCCGCAAACTAGATTGGCCTATAAATTGAAGACGCGAGCTATACCTACATCGGCACCTAGTAGACTGCACTACTACAATATTGTGTGATAAAGTACTGCAGTGAACCTGGGGTCGATGCATTTCCCGGCAATCTGTGCTGACGCTCCCGGGCTGGGTCACGGGCTCCTAGCTGCGTGACAAGCGGAGCGATTTCTATTCATTGTCCGCTGCGTTTACTAGTTAGTTCTATGGCGCATCTTTTGTTAGAGTTGGTGGGTTAAAACCCTGCGAGCAAAATTGGATTTAAAAGGGGTCTGTATCACCTACGAGAAAGTCATTGTTTTCGTCCATAGGTTTGGACCAAGTTCTCTACACGTGTTTCCTGGGTTACGCTAAATGGGTGACAACTGGCGGCTCGAACCATCCTTCGGACAAAAACATGTCGCCAATTGGTTCGACGAGTACTTTATGATGTTCGGTTTCAGTCAGGCCAGTATCGAAGACGCTTCGGGATAGTAGTGCTAAGTGCATTGAAATAAAGTCAGTCATGCTGCGCATCGTCTCATTGCCGTCTTTTATTTTCAGACGATATTAAGCACCATATATGAAGATAATAAGACCACATCGTCACTTATCATCAAGTGCGATCGTGGTCAAGTGCTGGTCTGTCATGAATAAAAAATATAATTAAATAAATTAAGTGCCGTTGTGACAAAAATCGAATTGTAAGTAAACTTATTAATCTCCACACGTGTTGAGTATAATATGTTCTGTAGATTAGGCTGTCTTTGCTGGTGAGATAAGGTATCGGTTGCCTTGAGAGAGTCAGAACATTCTAGGCCTAGGCAGAGATTGTATAATAGTTACTTCGTACCAGATATTTCACTCTCCTACAAAAAAAATATGAATGAATGAATGAATGAATGAATGATAACTCTTTATTGTACACCAAAATTAAATAATAAACATCTTAAAATACATTATACAATAGTACAATGGGCGGTCTTATCGCTCAAAGCGATCTCTTCCAGACAACCTTAGGACGGAGTGGACAGTACGAATATGTAAAGGGCTAAGGTGCACATTTAACAATTTTGAGATCATAAAATGAATAAAAATCTATTTCAAAGTCATAAACATAAATATTTATTTCATAACATATATCTACATACATACAAACAAAACAAATATAAATAAATATGCATAATATATAAACATACATACACATACAAATATATAACAGTTTTAAGAAATACATGAGATAGCTTAATAATCATCAATACCGGTTTGTGTTACGTAGAATTTTTTTAGTTTTTCTTTAAAAGTATAAATTGAGGGAGCGTGTCGAATTGTAACAGGTAAGTCATTCCAAAGACGGATTGCCTGTATAATGAAAGAAGAATCATAGAAGATTGTCGAATGAGCTGGCATATCTAACTCTAAAGTTTCAGATGACCTCAACGCCAGGGAATGATTGGAGCACAAGAAATTGAAGCGTTCCTTAAGGTAACGCTTAACGGTAAATACCAACTTATTACTTACTTATTTTAACCTACTGCCAGACAATACAAGCAAAAATGTGTCTAAGGCTCGACCTAGCGTTGTTATTACTTCGTTCAGTGCGCGATGTACCGGCGCGCGCCCGATACGGTAAAGGGTTGGCTCAATGAAATAAAACAAAAGTTTACGAATTATTATTATTTCCCTCACAAAATAACATCAGTCCCTAACTAAGAGTCGAATTTTAAGTCGAAAAAGTGAATATTACGCCAACTTGTCATTTTAGTATCGTTAGCATAAAAAAATGAAAAATATTATGCTTGTTTTTTGTCAAACCCGCAAAATGAGTATGAAAAACATAAATAGTTTTTAATATAGAATACGAATGCGCAGTTAATTAGTCATTTGAATAATAATATACGTTGCGCGCGCGTGAGCAGTGACAACCGACTGGCGGACCGTACCGGACCGCCGGCGGTGCTCGAAAGTTTAGGTATAAAGCGCAGTAGCTACGGGCGAGTGAGGGAGGCCAGCCTGGGCCTTTATCGAAGATTGTGAACATAGTAGCTTGTTCGAACACACCATTGCTAACCACCTGGCGAGATCGATATCAAACGCAAGCCTACAAGTTATTTGAAATAATGAAGATAAATTAATAAACTCGTAGGGTTCCGATTCCGTACCACACTACAATATTTTATAAAATCGAGCAAAAAATGCTGAAAGAAATCACGTTTCTTGTAACAAATTGATAAATCGATCTAGCTAGGTTTTCATTTTTAGAGAACGTAGTTTTATCCATGTTTTCAGGTAGTGAAAAACTCCTACAATATAATTAGAATATCAAGGTACATTTCGCCAATCAAAAAATACAATCGTTACGATAGCTCAGTGGGAGATCGATAGGATGGCGATCAGAAGGACCCCGGTTCGAGTCCGGACGAGATGATAAATTTTTTCAAGTTTGCTCTTTTGTAAGAAGACTATTATTGAGAGCAAAATAATTAAATAAAACACGATTTACAAAAAAAAAATTGCGAGTAAAGCTCGGTCATCCAGATATTATATTATATTACCATGTCCATCCCAAACAATAATTATAACAGGAGCCGCGTGCTTATTCAGTACAACTCCATCTTACGAACACTAACGCCAACTAAGTGAAAGTTAACAGATAGGTAATTCATATAATTAATACAGTCAAACATTCATAGATGGCGTTATAGTAAAATGCCGAAAAATACGTTTCATGTATGGAGACCCCCTTAATGTTTAACTTTATTCTGTTTTTAGTATTTGTTGTTATAGCGGCAACAGAAATACATCATCGCTGAAAATTTCAACTGTCTAATTAAACACATAGGTAATTAATATAATTAATTCAGTCAAACGTTCATAGATGGCGTTATAGTAAAATGTCGAATAAAAATGTTTCTTGTATGCGGACCCCCTTTAATTTTTAACTTTATTCTGTTTTTAGTATTTGTTGTTATAGCGGCAACAGAAATACATCATCCGTGAAAATTTCAACTGTCTAACTATCACGGTTCTTGAGATACAGCCTGGTGACCGACGGACAGACAGACAGACAGACAGACAGTAGGACAGCGGAGTCTCAGTAATAGGGTTCCGTTGGTACCGTTTGGGTTCGGAACCCTAAAAACTAAAACAACCGACTTCCATGCCCAACGAGTCGGTTTCAATAGCAAGTTCGACGCGTTTATCGTCATATCTCTGGAGATACTTATCAGATCTCGATGTAATTACAATGGGGCCACCTAAAAAATGTACCCTACCGATTAAAAAAGAATCATTCAAAACTGTTTACAATTGACGGAGTAATCGCGTAACATACATACAATAAAAAAATCTTACAGGCGAATTGAGAACCTCTTCCTTTTCAGAAGTCGGTTGGAAATGATTACTGTAGATGTGTAATTGCTGTCATTGTTTCTATTTGTATTAAATTAAAGTGTCTACAATTATAACAAGATAAGACAGTGGTTATCACTCTAACAAGTATTACGACCGTTAAAACTTACTTTCATATCTTCGTCGTTATCTATATAGAATTAGACGTAGCGAGCAAGTTCTTAACTAATCATATCTATCTCTTACACATTTATTTATATACCTATTTTTATTACTAATTACATACGTCATTAAAATTATCACGGCACCTGTATCTATCTTAGGGTGATTTCAGACTATCACTGTTTCTGTGCTCGTTTATACTCGTTTTAAATACGCTTGTAAACGAGTTCGCTTGACGCTTTAAAGACCTTGACGCATGTCTTGGTTTTTAGGGTTCCGTACCCAAAGAGTTAAAACGGGACCCTATTAATAAGACTTCGCTGTCCGTCTGTCTGTCTGTCTGTCTGTCGGTCCGTCTGTCTCCAGGCTGTATCTTGTGAACCGTGATAGATAGAACGGTTGAAATTTTCTCAGATGATGTATTTCTGTTGCCGCTATAACAACAAATACTAAAAACAGAACAAAGTTAAAAATTAAAGGGGGCCCCCATACAAAATAAAATGAGTTTTTTACTATAGCGCCATCTATGAACAATTGTTTACCTCATTAATAACCCTAACAAATTTGTGTTAACGTTCACTTAGTTGGTGTTAGAAGTTCGTTATATATTTAAATTATACTTATATATTATGATACTGCGGTTCGGAACCCTACGAGTGCGAGCAAAAGTCTGACTCGCATTTGGTCAGTTTTATTAATACGCGTTTACACGCGAGTTCGTTTGATGCTTTAAAGACCTTGACGCATGGTTGGTGTTTAGGGTTCCGCACCCAAAGGGTAAAACGGGACCCTATTACTAAGACTCCGCTGTCCGTCTGTCTGTCTGTCTGTCCGTCTGCCTCTAGGCTGTATCTCTTATTGTCTTGTATTAACCGTGATAGTTAGACAGTTGACATTTTCACAGATGATGTATTTCTGTTGCCGCTAGAAAAACAAATAATAAAAACCAAATAAAATAAAAAATTAATGGGGGTCCCCATATAATAAACGTGTTTTTTAGTAAAACGCCATCTATCTATGTAACTAGGTGTTATCTGGGTATTAACAACTCCTTCGTGTTTGTTAAGCTAACAACCTTTCTAATTAGTTTCGGCAAAATGAAATAGATGGCGCTAGTAAACGAGCCCTGTCTTTCTACATCGCGGTGTCGAGATTCTCCGTGAACTCGTATACCAAACAAAATGTTCTTGGTAATCAATTAATCAAATATGAGGTTGAAACTTTTTTAGGTATCGTATTGTACTGTAGTACAGAACCCTCCTTAACTGTGTGATGCGAGACGCGACTCTGACTCGCACTTGGCCAGTTTTATTTTTACTTATAAAGCTTACTAGCAATATGGGGTGCACCTTCCTTAGTAGTCTTGTTCCAACTAAGAAGCTAAATATAGTGAGTGAGTGAATGAGTTCGATGTTATTTTGTGAGGCAAATAATAAGAATTCGTAAACTTTTGTTCTAAATCATTGAGCCAACCCTATACCGTATCGGGCGCGCGCCGGTACATCGCGCGCTGAACGAAGTAATAACAACGCTAGGTCGAGCGCCTTAGACACATTTTTGCTTGTATTGTCTGACAATAGGTTAAAATAAGCGTTTGTATTTTTTTGTAGGGTGTGAAATATCTGTTACGAAGAAACTATTATATAATCTGTGTTATAAGTGTACCTATGCAAGTACCTATACGCGAATACACGTGTACACAAAGTCATTAAAAGGTGTACATAAACAAGCTTATACAGTCAAAAAAACCTAATCTGATAACGTTTATATTTTGATGTCATCAATTTAGGTCAACAATAAACCCGCTCTCGCTTCGCTTATGCGTGACGTTATTACCTTATAACAGGAGATAGTTGGAGGGGTCAGCCTATCTGTAGAGAGCAGGGGTGTGTCTGATTCCATTACAGCCGAAGTGCCGATCTCTAGGTATTGTGGACATTTTCCTGTTATACTTTCCATGGAATTTTCTAATAGGCTTTTGTGGTGTATTGTTCGCCTCGTCTCACAGCATTTCAGCATTCTATAGCAAAGTGCTTAAAGGATTCCATTTATAGCGGGTGGGATATTAGAACCAATTTTGGTCCACGATTAATTTTCAGTACCAAGAATGAAATATCTCCATATCTCTGGAGATACTTATCAGACCTCGATCGAAATTGTCATGATAGCAAACTTGGGATATCTCCTTTCCAACAAAACAAAAATAATCAAAATCGGTTGATAAACGACGAAGTTATTCGCAAACAAACATAATATATATTTACGGTTTTTTAAGTCGATTTTAAAGTACTTGGAAACGAAAGAAAGTACATACCTAGGAATTTGAACAACAAAACTCGCCTGTTATGAACTTTGTATAAGCAAACTAACTTTTCCCTCCCTTATTTTGTTTGCTGACCAACGGTTACGGTTTGGCAAACAAACGCGGTTGGAAACTTTTCAGAAAACATTGTGTGTAATGTAGATTCAGGTCATCAGCGTAAACATTACTAACGGAAATTCCTTACAGTGGTTAGTTCGTTTTCAGCTGACCTCCAAAAACATAACCCTCCTTTTTGCTTCGCCGTAGTCGGGTATAAAAAGGGTAGGTTCTCATTTTGTCTGTATGTTTTTTTTTCTTACGCGATTACTCCGCCGATTGTGAACCGGATCAAAATACTATAAATGCGTAAGTCAGTACAAGGTTTTGTTTGTTACCTCTCTTCACGGTCAAACGGCTCGACCGGTTTAGATGAAATTTTGCACATAGATAGCCAAAAGAATAGCGCATAGGATACGTTTCAACGCGGGTAAAGCTGCGGGGTGAAGCTAGCTTATTTATATTATTAAGCTTATTTATTATTATTAGTCTTAAGTATAACAATTCAGTTTGAACTTTGACGTTGTTTTGAGTTGCAAACACGTTCACTATTAATTACATTTTAATTAAAAAACACCCCCGACCGACCATATAACATAATTAACACCTACACATCTAAACGAATATTATAAAGATTCATGGATTAAATATTAAGCGGATGTGGCAATTAAATAATAATAATAATATGAGAAGGATAAAACTATACAATCACTAGTATGAGAGAGCGAGATGAACAACCATTTTTTATCCTTTACCTGCGTATGCGATTAAACTGTATCCAGCAAAGTTTGGATACAAGTTCTAGTGCACCCATTGGCTCTCACCCGCTGTCATGTATGACCCGACCAAATTACGTTGTTCATTTTATCTTATAGCTGGCATATGTATCTAGTGTTCATCGTTTTAGTCGGGTTATATCTCTATAGCTATTTCATTCGCATACGCTAATGTTCTCTCTAATATACTTTCTCTATGTAAAGATTTGATTTTTGTTTGTTTTTTTGTAACGATTTTACTCAAAAAACTACTGGACCGATTTCAAAAATTCTTTCACTAATGGAAAGCTACATTATCAGCGAGACTATATTTTATTCCCGTATTCTCACGGGAACGAGAACTACGCGGGTGAAACCGCGAGGCGCTGCTAGTCGTTAGACAAGTTTAAAATCTGTGGGTTCAAAGCATCTTGGTAGTTACCTAAAATGTTTTTTTTTATTTAAATCCAGTTCCAAGGTGTGGGTTGAGCACGGAACCAGTTTTTGAGGTCCGTCTTAAAATGGATGCACCAATCTTTTCAAAACCCACTTCAAAAAGGTTTTTAATTCGTCTATACAAATATACAAATGTTTGTTACGCAATTCCTCCACCAACTGAGAACCGATTCGAATTATTCTTTTCTTAATTGGAAGGCTACATGCTGCGAGGTAGTCCCATTATAGTTTTATCGAGACTGATAGTATCTCCAGAGATATAGAGATAAACACTTTAAACTTGGTATAGAAAATTACTAGCGCAAGATGAAGTCGGTTTTTGTTTTAAAATTTTCTAATTATAATTTTAATTTATTTTGTGTGGAGGTGTAAAATATTAGAACCCAGTAAATTCAACGGACATAACTTTAACTCAGTTTACTACAACGTACCTTACTATTCATTATTCTGTGCCACAACCAGGAACAGGGGGCTGATCACGAAAATCATTGAATGAACGAAATGACGGGGACGCAGCTATGTAGGCTGTATAGCTCCATCTCCGTCATTTAGTTCATTCAATGGTTTTCGTGATACGGGGACAGGTTCCAATTTATACCTAGTCTATTCAGCTTATTAGCCTAACGATTAGGATTTGAATATATGATTTCGTTTTTAATTTTTATTTCATTGACAAAAATAAAACAATAGTAACAGGCGCAGTGCAGACACACCTTGTTCTGGTAAGCCGAGTATTGCGTTTTCCAAAAAGAAGGAGGTTCTCAATTCGTCTGTATGTTTTTTTTTGGTACTGAAAATTAATAGCACGACATTTGAAGTCGGTTATTTTAGTTATTTAACCGATCGTATGAGCATTATATATTATCGGCTAAAAAACAAAAAAAAACGTTTGCATGAAAATTATACCCTTTAACCACAGAAAAAATATACAAGTACAAGGACTACAAGGCTTACAGTCCGGCAAGTATAACTTGGCGCGGCTGTGCGCCACTGTGCTTTTACTTTGTACTTTGATAACAGTTTCTCTTAAACCACTTTTAATTACTTTTGGCATTATTGAACTATTTTAATGTAGCAGATTTATCAACAATAATGTCGCGGTAATCTCTCAAACGTCAAACTCACAGTTTCAAGAGAGCGGAATTAGTTACAAAAACCACCACCGCCAAGTTATACTTGTGGGACTGTAAGATAATTTTGAACGCACACAGTTAGGAACTAAACTTAGAAACACTTAGCAAGGAGCTTTGGCGGGAACGTGGAAAAGTGTGTGTGGTCTCATTGTATTTTCTCCTAAGACTGTAAACACCACATCTTTACTGAAGGTATGACTTCGACTAGACTTTTACTTGAAAACTGACCTGAACCCATCTGTGACTTTAACCCATCTCTACGACTTAAATTCATAAAAACTTGAAGAATTTCAATACTTGACACTGGCTAAATACACTAATCGAGTGGAGCCATAATAAAACTAAAAAATAGAAAAAAACACTTAGCAATGGAACTTAGGAACACTAAGAAATAAATTTAAGAACACTAACTGTAAAATTCAGTAAGTAGGACGATTTGATTCCTTATTTTGACCGAGGCACATAAAATCTATTGAAATGAGAATTTTACAACTTGCACCAGGAAGCAAAACAACGCGGTCACACACAAATACTATAATCAATACCATTAATTATTGCCGATAACAACTCTTTGTGACGTCATATGCAGTCACGTTGACCGACCTCGGAAAGCGAGGTTATCTCTTACCCCCAGTAGCTAGCACGCGACTGTACCTACATTTTATTATTATTAATATGTAAACATAAGTTATTTACGATATTGTCGTAATTACGATACTGTATAGCATTTATTTATTTGTTGACGGCGAACGTAAATAAAAGTTAACGAAATGATAATTAATAAAGTTAATGATTATTCTGTTTATTTTGATGCCTAGTAAACCTCTTGTTAAAGCGTCTCGTTTCCGTATAGATTTGTGTCTTAGACAATATTCTTGCCGAGTATACTATTTATTATTTATGATTTTTATGAACTAGGTAACTAATGTGTGATCAAAATGACATTTTGATCCACCTAAATCCATGAATGACCGCATCATCACTTAACATCAGGTGAGATAAGTAGTGGTCAGTTACTACCCACTTAAGTGTAAAAAAATAACTATTATTTCTCGTCTGGGGCCAGCCGTTATGAAGTGATGCGCTCACTTACACACATTCGGCAATAGCTTTTTATTTACATATGTATAGATAGACATGGATTAAGTTTTCAGCATAATCTGCAGTCAAGTTTTTGTGTTTTTCAGTAATGTCTTTCAGGTATTGGCTAAATACGCAGGCTTATAATAACCAAAAGTTTAAAATAAAACGCGCCAATTTTTCCAGTTTCGCGGTATTAAAGCCAGTCTATTGACGTCGTAAGAAGCGCGCGAAAACTTTTAATTAAGCCGATTACACGCTTGCCGGCCTGTTACCTACATTTTTTATTTATTTCGGCATTTCCTGGCAACTCATTCTGAGGCTAAATGTTTGGGCACTCCAGTTCAACACACAAAATAATATCGTTGTACGTCAAGGCTACTTTAATGTTGTATAAGGCCTCAAATCTTTTGTTAATGCAGCTGCCGTATCCGAATATTTATATAGTATTAACGTGTATAAGTGTTTATAATTTATGATGCTGTAATACAAAATAAATGCTTTGATTTTTTTTACTTTGAACAAAATGCAGGCTGTATTGCTGACAGGCGATTTTGACAAAAATGACAATAGAAAAAAATTGCAAAAGAATTCCCTATTAGACCTTGTCCGCACAGCGATATTTCACAGCACGATTTAAATTCCGCGACAATTTGCATCAATCGATCGCGCGATTTTTTCCCGCCAGTGC
The DNA here is from genome assembly GCA_954871355.1 of Cabera pusaria. Taxonomy (NCBI): domain Eukaryota; kingdom Metazoa; phylum Arthropoda; class Insecta; order Lepidoptera; family Geometridae; genus Cabera; species Cabera pusaria. The sequence continues at coordinate 3,478,998 of OX940896.1, forward strand.
GGATATGTCCAATAGATTCAATACTTCACGGAATTGCGAAAAAAAAATCGCGATGTGAGAAATCGCTGTGCGGAAAGGGCCTTAGTAATTAATCTGTCTACGGATTCCACGGATTAAGAAGTCTTCTTATTTGGTCTGAGGGCAGACGGAAAATTAAATAGGCAAGACATAAGTGAATGAGATAGCTATAGATAGAGATATAACCCGACTAAAAAGATGAACACGGGAAACATATACCAGCTATAAGATAAAATGAAGAACGTAATTTGGTCGGGTCATACATGACAGCGGGTGAAAGCCAATGGGCGCTCTAGAACTGGGAGCCAGAGTTGGCTCCAAACAATAAAATCGCATATGCAGAGAAGAATAAAAAAAATTGTCCATCTCGCTCTCTCATACTAGTGATTGTATAGTTTTATCCTTCTCATGTTATTATTGTTATTTTAATGCCAGGTCCATTCAATACTCCGTCCAGGGGTCTGAGGGATTCCATGTCGAATTTAACTAAATGTTGCCACTGCCAGTCATAAACCGAGTTCCAACTTCTGACCCTAATTATTTATTTACCTACTGTAGTAGATATTTTAAACGATAGTAACTATTTTTATGATCGTAAAACCTTTATTTCACGAGCGTGTTTGTGTCTAGTTATACGATACTAATGGGTGTCTACTTTATTATGCATCAAAGTTCGGCATTGCGAGACCGCATATGAATAATGTATGTGCGTGAAACATAACGTTATATTTAGTGTTGCCTAGTGGAAAAATGCTTTGCTCGCCCTTCGCTCGTGGGTGGGATAGTTTCAGATTCCCCAGACTCTAGATATGGAATTATTTAGTAACTAGCTGTTACCCGCGGCTTCGCCCGCGTTATTTGAGTCTTTATGACCTTTGAGGTCAAGATCGATGATCTCTTAGGCCAAGTCACCATAGATGACCCTAAAGTCGAACTCAATATCCTCTATTGTTAAAGTCATTAATCATTTTAGTTAGGTATACGAAGTTGTGCTGTTTAAATGTTTGACTCAACACAAAAGTTCCTGAAACATTTCTTACAAAGAAAATAAGGTGAATAGCTGCGCGAGCGCAGCGAGAGCTATCATTGCGCGAGCGAACATTTTTTATGACTTTTTATGACCCTGACAAATTTACGACCTAATAATCAACTCACTATAGATGACTCTTAGGTCGAACTCGATATCGTCTATTGTTAAAGTCATTAATAATTACTTGGTAAACCTAACCAAGGTTTACCAAGTTTTGCTGTTTAAGTATTTGAGTCAGTCTAATGTATCAGGCTGTTGAAACACGCTATTATACGCTATATAGCGTTATTACTGCGAAAAATGTTTACTACTTTTTATGACCCTGACAGTTTTTATGACCTACTAAGTCAACACTGATGACACTCAGGTAAAACGTGATATTCACTTATTTGAAGGTTAATAATCATTATGATTATTGAAGGTTGTAACGACTTTTTATAACCCTCACAGTTTTTATAACCTACTTAGTCAACACGCATGACATTAAGGTTAAACTTGATATCCATATTTTAAGGTTAATAATCATTATGATTATTGAAGGTTGTACTGTTTTAATTTATGACTCGTTTTGATGCATGTGGCTATTAAAATACAAAAGTTGCTGAAATATTACCTTCAAAGTAGTTAAAATTAATAATTGTGCGAGCTTCGCGAGCGAAGCGAGCGCTAAAAGTGTTTACGACTTTTTATGACCCTGACAGTTTTTATGACCTACTAAGTCAACACCGATGACATTAGGGTTCAATTTGATATCCACTTAATTTAAGGTTAATAATGATTATGATTATTGAAGGTTGTTCTGTTTCAATGTGTGATTCGTTATGATGAATGTGGCTATTAAAATTCAAAAGATGACGAAATATTTCCTAAAAAAAAGAGAAAATAAATGCTTGCGCGAGCGTCGCGAGCATTATCGCTGCGCGAGCGAAGCGAGCGCGAAAATTTTTTACGACTTTTTATGACCCTGACAGTTTTTATGACCTATTAAGTCAACACTGATGACACTCAGGTTAAAGTCGATAATCACTTATTTTACAGTTAATAAACATTATGATTATTGAAGATTGTATAGTTTTAATTTATGACTCGTTTTGATGTATGTGGGTATTAATATACAAAAGTTGCTGAAATATTACCGTCAAAGTTGATAAAATAAATGCTTGTGCGAGCGTAGCGAGCGCTATCAGTGCGCGAGCGAAGCGAGCGCGGAAATTTTTTACGACTTTTTATGACCCTGACAGTTTTTATGACCTACTAATTCAACACTTATGACATTAGGGTTAAATTTTATATCCACTTAATTTAAGGTTACTAATCATTATGATTATTGAAGGTTGTTCTGTTTCAATTTATGACTCGTTTTAATGCATGTGGCTATTTAAATTCAAAAGATTAAGTTTTTTAAGACGAAATATTTCCTACAAAGTAGATTAAACAAATGCTTTCGCGAGCGCAGGGAGTGCTATAACTACGCGAGCGAAGCGAGCGCGAAAAAATGTTACGTGTTTTAATGACCCTGACAGGTTTTATGACCTACTAAGTCAACACCAATTATCCTAAGGCTGTTAAAACACGAAAGTTTTTGAAATACTTCCCACAAAGCAGATAAACACGTTGGGCAAGCAAAGCCAGCGCGTAAATTTTGATGACTTCTAATGATCCTGACAGTTTTATGGCCAAATCAAGACACTAAATAAGTCATTATAGACGAACCTAAGGTCAAACTCTTATGATTATGTTAACTCTATGTAAAGTTAACAAAAAATATATGCACCCTCACTTAACTGCCGAAAAAAAAGTATTCTTTGCCCTTTTACGCCCTATTAAATGTCTTTGTACAAAATGTCATGTGAATCGGCCAAGCCTTTTGGCCGAAAAGAGGCCAGACATATACAAAATTCAACAATAAAAAACTGACTACCGGACTCGATTGTAAAAAAAGTAACCAATGTGCTCGGATCTCGAACTCTACTCTTGGTCTATGTCTTATTGACTGTCTCTGTACAATTTAAGCTCGATCGGTCAACTCGTTTAACCGAGAAGAGGTCACACGTTTAAAAAATGCAATAGAAAAAATAAGTTACCCGAACTCAACTGTTAAAAAAATATCCTTTGTCGTTCTATGCCCTATTAACTGTATTTGTACAAAATTTGAGCTGAATCGGTCAAAACGATTGCAGCTAAGAGGCAACACATTATTCTATAATAAAATTATAGACACCTGAAATTGCCAGCCAAAAAAATAGTATCCTATGTCTTATTGACCGTCTGTGCACAAAATTTCAGCTGAAATGGTTGACCCGTTTGACTGAGAGGAGGCCACACATTTACAAAGTTCAATAAAAAAAATCTGGACACCTAGACTCGACTGCCAGAAAAAAAGTATCCTATGTGCTTCTATGCCATATGAGCTATATATGTAGAAAATTTCAGCCATATCGGTCAAGCCGTTTAGCTGATAAGTGGCCACACATAACCCTAAATTCAATAAAAAAAATCTGGACACCCAGACTCGATAGCCAAAAAAAAGTATCCTATATCCTATTCTGCCCAATGAACTGTCTTTATACAACATGCAAGGCAAATTGGTCAAGCCGTTTATTCGAGAAGAAGTCTTATATTTACAAAATTCAATTAAACATATTTGGACCCCCTGACTTGATAGCCAGATAAAAAGTTTTCTATATCCTATTCTGCCCTATGAACTGTCTTCATACAACATGTCAGGCAAATTGGTCAAGCTGTTTATTCGAGAAGAGGTCTTATATTTACAAAATTCAATTAAACATATTTGGACCCCCTGACTCGATAGCCAGAAAAAAGTTTTCTATATCCTATTCTGCCCTATGAACTGTCATTATACAACATGTCAGGCAAATCGGTCAAGCCGTTTATTCGAGAAGAGGTCTTATATTTACAAAATTCAATTAAAAATATCTGGACCCCCTGACTCGACAGCCAGAAAAAATGTATCCTATATCCTTTTCTGCCCTATGACATGTATGCACACAAAATTTCAGGCAAATCGGTCAAGCCGTTTATTCGAGAAGAAGTCTTATATTTACAAAATTGAATTAAAAATATATGGACCCTCTGACTTGATAGCCAGAAAAAAAGTTTTCTATATCCTATTCTGCCCTATGAACTGTCTTTATACAACATGTCAGGCAAATCGGTCAAGCCGTTTATTCGAGAAGTGGTCTTATATTTACAAAATTCAATTAAAAATATTTGGACCCCCTGACTCGATAGCCAGAAAAAAAGTATCCCATATCCTATTCTGCCCTATGAACTGTCTTTATACAATATGTCAAGCAAATCGGTCAAGCCGTTTATTCGAGAAGAGGTCTTATATTTACAAAAATCAATTAAAAATATCCGGACCCCCTGACTCGACAGCCAGAAAAAAAGTATCCTATATTCTATTCTGCCCTATTACATGTATTCACACAAAATTTCAGGCAAATCGGGCAAGCCGTTTATTCGAGAAGAAGTCTTATATTTACAAAATTCAATTAAAAATATCTGGACCCCGTGACTCGACAGCCAGAAATAAAGTATTTTATATTCTATTCTGCCCTATGGCATGTATTCACACAACATTTCAGGCAAATCGGTCAAGCCGTTTATTCGAGAAGAAGTCTTATATTTACAAAATTCAATTAAAAATATCTGGACCCCCTGACTCGATAGCCAAATAAGAAGTATCCTATATCCTATTCTGCCCTATGTACTATCTTTATACAAAATTTCAGCCAAATCGGTCAAGCCGTTTGACCGTGAAGAAGTCCCAAACAAACAAACAAACAAACAAATAAACAAACTGACTTTCGCATTTATAATATTGGTGTTGATTTACTAAGTATTATATTGTGAAGAGTTGTATGTTCCTATGGCTACATTAATCGACCTCACATGCCGCGTGAGCACAGAATAATGAATAGTGGCGTGAGTCAATTTTAGTAGCAAGTTTGAGATATTTATTTCTTTATCTTTGGAGATACTCATCGATCACCGATGAAAATAACAATAATTCGAATCGGTTAACAATTGGCGGAGTAATCGCGTAACAAACAATCAGTTCCATTCGTATTATTTATATGTACTGTGACCGGTATGCGTTTCTTTAAGTTGTTTTACACTATTTCACTTTGTTTAATATAAAAATTGTCTGAAGTACTGAAACACACAGGTATGTGTATGGATGGCAACTTGGCAACCCTACTTTAATTGTTTTTTAATTGTCAGACGTCAATGATTGGATAACAGCTGAATGGTTCATTACTTTTGTTTTATTTTTTTAACTCAAAGCGTTAAATTCTGCTTTTGCTTATTTAAAAAAAATCATAATCAATTATCGAATATACATTGATTATGATTTATTTTATGATTTTTACGTGTATATGTGCGTATTAATATACTGCCTACATGCTGGATATTAAAAAAACATACAGACGAATGGAGAACCTCCTCCATTTGGATTTCGATTGAAAATCAGTAGCGCGGCATCGAATTCGATTGGGTAAAAGAAAAACATTAGGAAACCCCCAACCCCCGGCATGGTGGTAAGACATTATATAGTGTCCACTTGGTCAGCTAGCAACCTCAAGTTAGACAATCTGTTGCCAAACATCTAATGTGTTCCGGCAGCTATCCTTGAGAGCCAGTTCCCATTCTAGGCCTAGCATGCTACCATTTTAGGACGCATCATAACAGTTGAGATAGTGGTCAAACGCTAGCCTATATGATATAAAAAAGGGTGTGTCAGCTCCGACGCACGACTGGAGTACTCCTTAAGAATTATTATTATTGTGGTCAAGGTCAAGGTCAAAATATGAAAATCGTTTCTTAAGGAGTAGTAAACTCCAACAATTTTTCTTTATGTAAACGATATTAAATTAAGTATTATTGTTTCCTCAGATGATGACCTAGAAGCCCTGCTGGACGAGGTAATCCGCGCCAGCAGCCGTGGTGTCTCCGCGTCGAGGAATGTCAGCTCCGGACCTAACTGGTCCTTCGAGCAGTCCATGTTCTTCTCAACCACCGTTGTTACTACTATCGGTGAGACTATGCACTTAGTATTTATTATTGTTGACGAGACTATACCCCATACTATACCGTAGACTATACTCATAATATGTATTATCAATTATTAAAATATGTAGTTTAATAAAAACCGACTTCACATGCCGCGATACTGAAAATATCCATCTATACTAATATTATAAAGATAGAACATTTGTATTTTTGTATTTTTATATGTTTGTAATGATTTGGCTCAAAAACTACTGAACCGATTTAAAAAATTCTTTCACTAATACATAAAATGGACTTTCGGAATAAAAAAGGCTATATATTATCCCGTTTAAATCAAAGGTACATTCGTGGAGACCTAATTTGCAACCTAAGTCGGCAAAAAAACGGTCGAAAAAACACGTTTCTTACGAACGCTGCTCAATTGAAAATGGATAGAAGAATATTTTCTATGCAAGAGTTGTACAACTTAATAAGACCTACAAAAAAGTCCGCAACAGCATATGTCTATCTCTTAAGGTTAACTCACAGTAACCATTTTAATCTTAAAATGATTGTTAAAAAATATTACATAACTTCCAAGGATATTTTCAAGTATATAGTATTAATCCTTATCCAAATAATTACGTTAATTAGCTTGGCCACATATCAAAGATTAAAATTGTCCCTTACAGTATATAATTCAAATGAAAACTCTAGAAGATATCACGAATTTCACATACACGCATCGCAACATTAATAAAATATTTGCAGTGAAACCACAGATTAGGTCACAGTTACTGCGAAAATATTATTATAAGCTTAGCTATGCTGTAGATCCCCACCGATCATAATCAATTTGAAGTCAATATAGTATAATAATATGATCTATTGTATAAAATAATATTCATCTATATATATAATATTTAAAACCACCCCGACTGATCTATGTATAATCTTTTCATTAAAAGCATTCTAATGACTCTAAACACGACATTTAAAATCTGAGCTGTAAGTTGGTGAGGACTTGAGTATTTTGTAGAGTCCATGAGATGTCCCAGCATCAGGTCAATGTTCCTTGTCCTTACAATATCGTTGAAGAAGAAGATTTTCGAATTGATCAGACCTATGAAAGTTGATTTCATAGCGCAATTAACTAGAAAAAAGCTAATAGTTTTATAACGACTGAACGAATTTTCATGAATCAAAGCTAAGAACACTCTCGATGAAGACATCTATCAAACAAAAAAAAACTATCAATAATAAAAAAAAAATCGGTTCATCCAGTTAGGTGCTAAGATGCTACAGACAGACACACAGATACACACGTTAAGCGTATATTACCTCTACTTTTTGCGTCGGGGAACGCCGTAAGGTTAAGGCGGCAGGATGTTCTCCTTGGTGGTAAGCTACTTTTTGGTAGATTTAATGATCCCACTACCACTGTACGAAAACTCATGATTCATGATTGCACATAAAACTTTTGTTGGTAGGTATATAGCTCGGATTAGAACCAACGACCGTCGGGTCAGAATCAGGGTAACTATCCTTTAAGCCAAAGGGCCGACCAATATCACTACGTAAGTATTATAAAACAAAGTCCATCACTGCGTCTGTCTGTCTGTTCGCAATAATCTCAATAGCTACTGAACGGATTATCCTGCGGTTTTCACCAATAGCCAGAGTGTTCAAGAGGAAGGTTTAGGTGCATAATTCGTTAAGGTTTTGTGTAAATTGTTAGAAATATGACGATGATTGTTAAATATGTTCATATTTTATATTCGATGCAACAAACTGATGCAAATTTTATAGGCATATTTGTTCTACCCGTTTGAAGCCGGGGCGGGCTGCTAGTTAGCCATAATCATGTTATCGAGGTTTCAAATTTGTTTATATTGTTTATCTCCATACCTCCGGAGATGACTATCAAATCTCGATAAAATTGAATTGAATTAGACGAAGCGGGAGCCGCGGGAGGCATAATCTCTCAAACAAAAAAATAAATTTTCAAATCGGTTAAGATTTGACGGAGTTCTGAGGTACAAACATAAATTGAGAACCTCCTCCTTTTTTTGTAAAGTTGGTTAAAAACTAAAACAACAGACTTCCATGCCGCGCGAGTCACTTTCAGTTGCAACTTAGAGACGTTTAACGACATATCTCTGGAGATACTTAGAAAATACAATGGTACCTTTGGGGTATCTACTTTCGATTAAAAAAAGAATCATCAAAATTAGTAGGTACATGAACGAAGTTATCCGCGAACACACATAAAAAAAGGATACGGTCGAATTGAGAAACCTCCTCCTTTTTATGAAGTCGGTTATAAACAGAGCAGTTTCGACACGAGGTTTGGTGCCAGTTTGGAAGACGGTTTGGGGTTTAGATGTACCTAGGTAGTGGACTTCTGCTAATCTGCCTGGAACGTTGCCACTAACTTGTCTGTGATTCAGCCGTAAAATAAAATGTGTTTCATATTGGAGGACAAAGTATCTTATAAAATTGTGATGTGAGACTCAACATTTTCTTGTCATTAACTCATAAAAATAATGGTGTTATGTGGATTGGTCTCTTTCTTACTGCGGTCTTCCATTTACAGATAACCACGATTTCTTCTTGGAGTTACACTTAGATACGTATAACGTACAGTCCGGCAAGTATAACTTGGCGCGGCTGTGCGCCACTGTGCTTTTACTTTGTACTTTGATAACAGTTTCTCTTAAACCACTTTTAATTACTTTTGGCATTATTGAACTATTTTAATGTAGCAGATTTATCAACAATAATGTCGCGATAATCTCTCAAACGTCAAACTCACAGTTTCAAGAGAGCGGAATTAGTTCCAAAAACCACCACCGCCAAGTTATACTTGTGGCACTGTAGTACTATTATTTAATCTGTGACTGAGATAAGGTCTAAAGATTGTCTGTGCAGTATAAAACATTTTTTTTAAAATATCTTATAGGCTATCGTTTTGACCACTATCACCTGTTGGTAAGTGATGGTGCGGTCGAAGATGGTAAGCACGCTATGCCTAGACTGGCTCTCAAGGATAGCTGCCGATCACATTAGATGTTTGGCGACAGATTTTTTAACTTGAGGGTGGTAGACATAAGAATCAATATTATGTAGCCTGTAATTTCCAGGATACGGGCACGTAACTCCGCTATCGAAGGCTGGCAAGATGTTCTGCATCATGTACGCCCTGATCGGCATCCCGCTGACGCTGGTGATGCTGACAGCCATAGTGGAACACCTCCTGGAGCCCACCACGGCGCTGCTGCGGGCGTTGAACGCGGGTCTAGGTCACCTCTACCGCCCGTTTACTATACGACTCATACATCTTATTATTATTGGTAAGTTCATGGTTTAATAAAATGCAATATACCTTACTCAAAACTCAAGGCAGAGTAGATTAAAAATGTGCACTTACACACGTCAAATGTGCACTTACACACGTCAAATGTGCACTTACACACGTCAAATGTGCACTTACACACGTCAAATGTGCACTTACACACGTCAAATAACATTTAATTGATCATACCGATAATAATTATTATAAAATATTAAAATACATAAGTTACTTAAAAAACTGAAGTAATGAGCCATTTGGCTTTCATTCAAACGTCGAACATAAAAATAACATAGAAAGTTGTATCACAGATTAGATTATTGCCAGGCCAGAAAAAAAATAGTTCCGTTTCAAGACGTTTTTGCCAACCTGTACTTACCTACCTAATAGCATGACGTATTAGTCATGACAGCAGTGTTGTCAATAGTAGGTGGTTATTGGGTGTTCTACTCCACCCACAGGGTGGTGGGTGGAGTAGAACACCCAATAACCACAAATTGATTATCTCTCGCCATTTGTGTTTTAGAACTCTCAACGACCCTGGTAAGAACAGGCAAAAAACAGATACAGAAATAGAAATAAAATAACAGAAACGAGCAAACGCAGTTGAGTATATAATTTTGATCAACATGTTTTAGAACTCTCGAAGCCTCCGGTGTAATAATTTTAATAAACATGTTTTAGAATTCTCAAAGCCTCCGGTAAGATCAGGCAAAAAACAGAAACAGATACAGAAATAAAAACAGAAACAGAAACGAGCGAACGCAATTACTAGTTTGCTTATTTGGTAACCAAAAAAACTCAACCGTTCCGCTCATAAGGTATATCGTTTGATCAACTGATGTGTTGTGGAACCCTCAATATATTTAAATTGGTCTGTTATAGATAGAAAAGAACGGAGAAAAAACTGAATTGGTGTTAAAATAACAGAAACGAGCGAACGCAGTTGGGTATATAATTTGATCAACATGTTTTAGAACTCTCAAAGCCTCCGGTGTAATAATTTTGATCAACGTGTTTTAGAACTCTCAAAGCCTCCGGTAAGAACAAGCAAAAAACAGAAACAGATACAGAAATAGAAACAGAAACAGAAACGAGCGAACGCAATTACTAATTTGCTTTTTTGGTAACCAAAAAACCCAACTGTTCCGCTCATCAGGTATATCGTCTGGTGTTTTTCACTAGTAGTAACTGACAATTTACTTACTTAAATCTTACAAACTAATTTTGTATGACGAAATATTTATTAGATCAAACAAGATACATTTGTATAATTCCAGAGCGTAGGTGTTCATACTGGAAATCTGAAACAATATAAAAAATATTACAAAATTAAAATCTGCTACCCCTAAAGCACCAACTTTTATATTTTCTGTGCTTTAAAGAAATGTGTGTATATACGTAAATTAAAATTCAAGCGTAGTCACTCACCATTTTCATCTAAAGGATTTTAATTTATTAAATTCATGAAGATCTCATTGTTCCTGCTGCTTGTCGCTCCTGTAAAATAGAAATTGGTACACATTAGTTTAAAACTAAGAATACACAATTTTATTTTTAAAAATCTTTACTCAGAATAAATCAAATTAAACTTGGAAATAACTAAACATTAAATCAGTGTGTAGTTAATATAAATAGCAATCGAAAAATAATCATTTTTATGTAATTTTTTAATATTATTTTCTTTACCTAACATTTACATAACATGTTCAAAATAATTAGGATCGTTTAAAAAACCGACTTCAACTGTCACTATAATAAATTTGAGTAGCAAGTTTGCGGTTATTATCTCCATATTACTCAGAATAAATCAAATTAAACTTGGAAATAACTAAACATTAAATCAGTGTGTAGTTAATATAAATAGCAATCGAAAAATAATCATTTTTATGTAATTTTTTACTATTATTTTCTTTACCTAACATTTACATAACATGTTCAAAATAATTAGGATCGTTTAAAAAACCGACTTCAAATGCCACTGTAATTAATTTGAGTAGCAAGTTTGCAGTTATTATCTCCATATCTCTGGAGATACTCATTAGATCTTGATAAATTTACAATGGGAACCACTACAAAAGTATAATCTTTGACATAAATATATAATTTAAAAAATCGGACCACAATTGACAGAGAACAAAAATAATAAATATTTCACAGTGAAACATAGAACATCCTCCTTTTTTTAAGTCGGTTAGTAGGGCTTTTTGTCGTATGAAGACCTATTTTATTTTTTCGATTTCTAGTTATTGAGAAAATCTTTATTATATAATACGACAGAAACTTTGTTTGTAATTTTATTTTCGAATCAATCAAAAAAGTTTACGTTGCAAAGTATTATACAATAAAAGCTAGGTACTTACTTGTTAATTCCAAATAGTTAATTAGTATAGAATGAATGGTCTTGTTCACACGCTCGATAGTAGGTACAAACGTACGAAGGATGGATTGAGTTACATGTACATCGTAAGCATTTCTTTTAAGGGTTCGCATACACGTTCGTTTTTAACTCTGCGATTGAATTGTTCTGTAGGTACAGATAAATCATGTCCCTATAACCTGTAAATGTTTATACCATTAAGTTTGCACTGTACAGTTAATTGAATGCTATTTTAACCGACACCTAACCAAGGAGTAGGTTCTGAATTCGTCGGAATCTTTTTTTATGTATGCTTCTCGATTACTCAAAGATGGCCGTACCGATTTAGAATATTTTTTATATTGTTTGAAAGGACACACTTTCCAAGTAATTTCATTTAAATTTCATCGAGATCTGATGACTATCTCAAGAGATATCGGGAGACAAACACATCAAACTTGGCACATGACTAGCGTGACATTTGAAGTTAGTTCTTTTAGTTTATTAACGATTTTAAATTATAATTATAACCATTCAGTTAAACTATCATTCATATGTATAGTCAAAACTATTTAGTGAAAACGAGCAGTTAAAACTCAAGGTGTGTAGCGGCCTTACGACAAATTATTTTTAAACAGACTTAACAGATAGCGTTTGTACGAATTACTTTTTTGTTTGTTATATCAATCATTTATGAACTGATTTGTTTTTTTCTTTTTACCGACTTCACATAAAGGAGGATGTACTCAATTCGTCTGTATAATTGTATTTTTTTGTTACCTCAGAACTTCATCACTAATTAACTGTGTGTGGATTTGGAGAATGTTTTTATTTTTTATAAATAGAATATGTTTACAGTGTAGTTCCATTTTAATTTTATCAAGATCTGATAAGTATCTCCAGAGATATGGAGATAAAGACCTCAAATTTAGTACTGAAAATGACTTGCGCAGCATGTGAAGTCGGCTTTTTGTTTTGTGAACGATCTTAAATTATGTAAAAATGTAAATAGTAATACTTTCCGTGTGGTGTATTGTACAGTTCAAATAATTAGATACCGTCTTATTATCTAAACACATAAAATATGATTGCAATATTTTATGCACTGACTTTTAATTTTACGTAAAACATTAAAGGCAATCCGGACAACCGGGCCCCCTACCTATTTACCAAATCCGTTGCCAGAACCGATGATGTTAATTTTTTTCAAAATAATCATGCTGTTGCATGATTAGGTGCTTTAATAGTAGTATACAGGATGTATTGTAATGCTAAATAATGAAATGTAGCTGATCAGAATGTTCGTTTAAATTGAGCTAAAATAGAGTTAAAATAGAGAAAATATAAGGCGCGTCGCTCACTACCAAGTCGTGGCGGCGTAGTATTTTTGGTAAATGCATGTTGCCCTTTAATATCATCTGACAGAATATACACTCACGAACTAATAAACTGCACCAAAGTTCAGTATTACTTTCGAATTAATTGAATGGTCTTTTCCAGTATACAAACATACACTTAAGGATATGATACTTCGCTGCTATGAAGTTAACGAACCAAACTATAGGTTTCAATCTAACGTTTATATTTTATTTCTAAGGCGTCTCGGACTTTGATTTAGTTTAATATTCCGTAAATGTAGGTTTACCCTACCTAATTAGATTATTAATGTTGATCAACCAAAGAGTATATCAAAATAAACTTTAATAATGTGAGTGCCTGTTGTGGGGTTTTATAATGAAAAACAATCAATCAATTAATTTATTTATTAAGAATATACCAACAAAAAATGTTCGTTTTATAATGATTAACAAAGCCCTCTGTACTCAGCCATATACAACTTGACATTAATTTTAAAATTAAATTATTTGAAAGGTAATAGTTAATGTTATAATTTATATTAGTTATAATAGTTAAAATTTTAAATTTGTCAATTAATATTCTTGCACACTATAGTAGGCTTACTTCAGCCATGATAAATTACTTTATTTGACGTCTAGAATAGGTTTGCGTTTGCATGTAAAGCTGCTTAATGTTTTATTCTAATGGAATTCTAGTGGGGTAACGAACGCAGAACCATATGATAAAAAAATGACTACCGTACCATTCTTCTACATTACATGATTATGTATCTAGGTAATATTAGTAATTAGAGATGTTTCAGTTTAGCATATTTAAGCAAGGATGTAGAATTGAAATTTAAATTGTAGTAAGCGAGGAACATCTTCTTCGCTGTTCACGATGATATGGTAGAAAGAAGCACACCGTTGCCGTTTATGGGGCAAGGTTTATTATATGAGATAGAAGTATTACCTGATACTAGAATACTTAGGAGAATAAATAGGGGAAGAAAGCCTGTGAGTGAGGCGTTTTAGGCGGAGTTTGCAGCATGCATGTTCTTAAGACCTTAGATGCCTGGGTCTTACACCCGGCCTGGTGCAGCCTTAGGGCTACTCTGCCCCCTCATTCCACCTGGTAAACACCACAACATGTTACAATGTATGGTAATCATTAGATTATTTAAAGGGTATGTTCGCGGGGGACAAGTTTGAGCATTTTAAGAGAAGCCTTTCCTGACCCTTACTAATAATATTAGGGAAAGATTTGAGAGTAGAAAAGTGGAATTTATAGTCGCTATCTCACTGCTTTTAAGTTTATAATATATATGGTATTATTATATGTTAATAAATATGCCACGTACATGACCGTTAGGTCTAAAGGAAGGTTTTTAGGTAAGAAATATAACACTACACAACAAGATTTTGGATGAAATGTACAATTTATGCGCCCATCTTGTTAGACGGATTCGCATGGAAAGGTGGATTGATTTCAATGAAATTATACCTGTATCTCGGCGTTAGACAGAGATCTAGCTTTAAGCTTAAGCTAGAATATAACATCGATATAATTTGGACACTTCGTGCATAACAAGTTAAATATGATAACTCACAGTTTCAGTGTCCCTCAAAACTTTGAACAAAAAAACAAAATGGATGTCAAGGCGTGCCATTGACCACTGCACAGTGCACAGAGTACTGATCTGATACTGAATAGCCCTACTACGTTATAAGAGTAGGCACTTCTCTACATTGTTGATACCCGATTTATGAACGTACTTTATAGCCAACCTAACTTAACGGAAAGTATTGCTTATACATTTCATAGAAACTTTTTTTGCAGGGTTAGTTGGTACAAAGTACGTTCATAATTATGGGTTATTTAATAATGTATGCAATGTCGCGAGACGACCACTGTATATTTTTAATTCATTAGCGTCCTCTATGGAGAAACTACGTAACTACTACGATAAGTAGGTTATCATTGAGTATTTACCGTAAGATTTTATCAATTTTTGATTAGACCAAAACTTTGTAATGATTTCGACAGATAGCGTGAAATTTAAATAAGGAAGCCGTTCGATATTGATTATTATATACGAGGAGTTTATTGGATCCATTGATCGAGTTATTTAGATTGAATTTATTTATTGAGTTACCTATTGGAGAGCAATTATTTAGATATATTTATAGTATTTAGTTATTGGTGAGTTTATTAGTGTTCCCGTTAGATGGTGGGACTAGTATAAAAGGATGTATTGGATTATTTAAATTATGGTACTTTTATTAGTTTTATGCTAGATTTGTTGGTAAGATTTTAGGAAGTGTTAATAAATGAAATAATTCAAAACAACGATGTTAATGTATACGATTATATAATAAATTTCTTAAATATATTCATGATTAACTGTCTGTGAGCAGATTTTAAACCATTGCAAATCCCAGTTACATGAAAAATTAGCTATTATTAATTTATAATTATATTATTAATTAATTAGCTAAAGATTTGTGCCCTCTTTGAGAAACGACGTAACTATTACAATAAGTATGTTATCATTGAATATTTTTTTAATTCTTCTTCAGTCAGTTCAGTCTTATAAATTTATAAGACCCTAACTTGTAATAGTGCCGACAGATTAAAATTATTGTATTATTATTATGCGCTTTCAAATTTATTTATTTGTAGTGGATTTTAGGGAGTAATAAAAAATAAATTTACCAAAAAAAAAACCTAATCGGTTCATAAACAGCAGTTAAATATGAGTTTACAATCAAAAACATCATACATACAAATCGAGTACGACGTATCTTGTTTATTGAAGTCGGTTAAATAGTAATCTTTGCCGAAGGCCTCTACACACATGGAGTTTTAATTGCAATAAGTATTCGTATTTTATTAAAATAAACAAATTTGAACTTAATCTATAGCATAAAGCTACCTACTGGTCGCACTCAAATAACATGAGAAAAACCTTTTCTGTTACCCGACTACGATAGAATTAAAAGTGAATGTATAAAATATTACACACACTAATAATAAAAAAAATATACAAATATACAACAAGTAAAAAAGTCAATTAATCATCAAATCTAACATTTGAAAACAGTCTTCATTATTCACTATCTCACCTGATGTTTCGTTTCGTGGTCGAAGATTTTATGAAACAGCGTTTGTTAATTGCAAACACTTATATGTGGTTAGGTAATGATGTAAGCAGGCCTAACAATGCACACAGGAAGTATTTGGTTCATAAACAACAGTTAGGTATGAGTTAATCGTACATACATATGGAGTACGTATCTCTGTTTATTGAAGTTGGTTAAAAAAGTAATCTTTGTCTCTGGAACATATCTGGAAACATACCTGGAGTTATGAGGCAACAAACAAAAAATCATAAAATCAAATCGAGAACGTATCTCCATATATTGAAGTCGGTTAAAATGTAATATTTGTCTCTACAGCATAAATCAAGCCTTAATTATAGAATGTCGACGTAGCCGTAAGTCGATACCCAGTCACCTTTTATCAACAGTGTAGGGAAATAAACTGACCTATATCTTCAATTATGTATCTCTAAGCGGATATATAGATTTAGATCGTTCCTTCCTCTTACCAAAACCTTTATATATCCGGTATATCTTAATGAAGATTTTTTTATTATTCAATTTCAACCGTGATATATAATTATTTGGATCACATCATCAATAACAACAGGTAAGAAAAAAAAATTAAAAAAAATGCAAGTTACGACCTAATAATGTTAAATAATATAGGTTTTAAATCTCGACTATGCTTAATTTTGGATATGGAATATACTAACGGATATAATGTGTCTTTTTGAGTGAGTTTCAGATATATCAGAAGCAGTTATACCAAGCGGATCAATATCCTTTTATGATCAAAATTTATTATTATATGGAAGGATATACGATAGTTCCACTCCTCTGTCAGATACCCAAGCCTATTGCAAAGGTGAAATATTCTGTTAAAATACGAGTACTTACTACTTTTTAGATTGGAATATTATTTGCTGACAAATAGGTATTCTACTGAGACTGATAAAAATAGGGTTCTCTCATGTCATTTGAATCAACGCAATCCTCGGAGCTAGTAGCAAGCCAGGGGGACGAGCATTAAATTGATCGTTTTTATGTAGTACGCACTCTTTCATCAAATATTACTTATGTGTTCCGGCAGCTATCCTTGAGAGCCAGTTCCCATTCTAGGCCTAGCGTGCTTACCATCTTCGACCGCATCATCACTTACCAACAGGTGAGATAGTGGTCAAACGCTAGCCTATAACGTATAAAAAAAAAAAAAAAAAAGTTCAATAGAAAAAGGCGATTACACTGCGATCGACTTGGCGTACAAATCTTCATATAACCGGTTTATAGTTCGGTACCTTGTGCGTTCCATCTCATTTATCAATAAAATACCGATATATAAAAATTGAATTGAAGTTGAAGTGTACTATCTCCATGGTTAAGATTCAATAGCTCAAGTGTTAAAATTTAGGTCTGGTAAATGTTTAAAAGTTATACAACGTTTTGTAGGAAAAAAGTGTTTATTTGCTTATGTAACTTTAATAAATAAAACAGTAGGTACTACATTTTCATGTTTAAAACAAATTACTTACTATAATTTAGACGTATTTCACATAAACAATGTAAACAAATTAAGTGTGCTACTACTTACTTGATTAATTAAAAATGCTAATCACTAATTCAGAATCACTGATCATATTTTCAGTTAAGTAACTAGTAAGTTTAAGTTAGGAAGCGTATACAAAAACTCGATTTTTCAGTATTTTTTTGCTCGATGGTACGGAACCATGGTAAAGTGTTAGTCCAACTTGCATTTGGCCAGTTTATTTCTTCACACGGTTGATAAAAGGTTTTGAGTTACAGCTTCGACAACATTAAAGGCTAAGGGTGTTGTACATACGTTTTAACTCTACGATTTAATTTTAGTTTGAAAGTTTTCGTATATTCATATTGAATGTGAACATGTAGGCTTTTTTTGCGTTGTATTTTTTGGATTTGTAAGTACTTATTTTACGAATGAGTAGACCATCTTCTGGGAGTAGCTAGATCAAAGATTTAACGTTCCTGTACCCATAAATCATGTCCTTACAGCCTATTCATTTTCAACTATCTATATATTCACCTAGAGTTTTAGCTGCGCGTTTTAACTAAATGTTTTTAATTAAAATAGCATTCGATAGTTCATGTATATATTGAAAACTTGAGTTTATAGATATTTGAAAATGAATAAACTATAAGAACATGATTTATCTCTACATGACAGTTTAATCTTAGATTTAAAACGTATGTACAAACCCTTAGCTTTTAATGTCGATGAAGCCGTAACTCGAGACTTCGTTTGTTTTGTTAAAATATCAGTACTTAATACCTATTAGATTGGAATATTATTTGCTGACAAATAGGTATTCTACTGAGACGGATAAAATAATAGGGTTCTCTCATGTCATTTGAGTCAACGCAATCTTCGGAGCTAGTAGCAAGCCTGGGGGACGACCATTACATTGATCGTTTTGTATGTAGTACGCACTCTTTCATCAAATATTACTTATTAGTTCAATAGAAAAAGACAAGACACTGCAATCGACTTGGCGTACAAATCTTCATGTAACCGGTTTATAATTCGGTTACCTTGTGCGTTCCATGACATTTATCAATAAAATATCGATAAATAAAAATTAAAGTACAAATAACATTTTAAGAAAATATTATTGTAACATGCTATTGGGATAAACTGCAGCCTATGTCACTCTCGAAGTCCTCTGACCAACTTTATACAAAATTCACATAAATCTGTTGAGCTGTTTTGACGTGAAAGGATAAATAACATATAAACATACTTTTACATTTTTTAAACATTAAAAGTTATAATAATATATTTTTAGTATTATATATTTTATTGTGATTTTGTTTTAGTTATTATAATATACAATGGTTTGTAGGAAAAAACGTCTTGAAGCACCACTGTCGAATACAACCAGTCCGCGACACAGACAAAAATCACCTTTTTTACTTATTCTGTGGTTTTGGTACAAAAATACCTTTGATTGTCCAGTACTTGAAGTATATATCTAGTCTATGGTAAAGATTTAATAGCTCAAGTGTTAAAATGTAGGTCTGCCAAATTTTTAAAACATTAAAAGTTATAGAATGTTTTGTAGGAAAAAAGTGTTTATTTGCTTATGTAACTATAATAAATAAAACAATAGGTCTGTACTATATTTTCATGTTTAATACAAATTACTTACTATAATTTAGACTTATTTCACATAAACAATATAAACAAATTAAGTGTGTTACTACTTACTTGTTTAATTAAAAATGCTGATCACTAATTCAGAATCACTGATCATATTTTCAGTTAAGTAACTAGTAAGTTTAAGTTAGGGAGCGTATACAAAAAACTCGATTTTTCATTCAGTATTTTTGCTCGATGGTACGGAACCATGGTAAAGTGTTAGTCCAACTTGCACTTGGCCAGTTTATTTCTTCACACGGTTGATAAAAGGTTTTGAGTTACAGCTTCGACAACATTGAAGGCTAAGGGTGTTGTACATACGTTTTAACTCTACGATTTAATTTTAGTTTGAAAGTTTTCGTTTATTCATATTGAATGTGAATGTATAGGCTTTTTTTCACGTTGTATTTTTTGGATTTGTAAGTACTTATTTTACTAATGAGTAGACCATCTTCTGGGAGTAGCTAGATCAAAGATTTAACGTTCCTGTACCCATAAATGATGTCGTTACAGCCTATTCATTTTCAACTATCTATATATTCACCTAGAGTTTTAGCTGCGCGTTTTAACTAAATGTTTTAAATTAAAATAGCATTGGATAGTTCATGTATATATTGAAAACTTTAATCGTAGAGTTAAAACGTATGTACAAACCCTTAGCTTTTAATGTCGATGAAGCCGTAACTCGAGACTTCGTTTGTTTTGTTAAAATATCAGTACTTAATACCTTTTAGATTGGAATATTATTTGCTGACACATAAAAATATGTGCTATAAAACCGTGGAACAATTGGTAAACCGTCACATTCGGCGAGAGGTAATCCTACCTTGGACTCTCAGAATGAACTTACCATGGTTCATCCAACCGTATGTGTTTAGGCAATGAGAGATAATCCTACCTTGGACTCTCAGAATCACACTTGCCACAATTCATCAAACCCTGTGTGTTATGAACACAGTTGGTGGGAGATAATCTTACCTCAGGCTCCTAGAGTGAGTTCATCACATACGACGAGAGATAATCCTACCTCGGACTCTCAGGATGATACTTACCATGGTTCATCCAACCGTATGTGTTTGAGCATCGAGAGATAATCTTACCATGGGCTCTCAGAATGACACTTACACAATTCATCCAACCGTATGTTTTATGAACACAGTTGGTGGGAGATAATCTTACCTCAGGCTTCCAGAGTGAGTTAATCATATACAGCGAGAGATAATCCCGCCTTGGACTCTCAGTTTATACTTATATTGCTCACTCAGCCGATTGTGTTTATACATCGCATGCGGCGAGAGATAATCCTGCCTTGGACTCTCAGGATGACATAAGGGAGGGGGTTTTAGTCAGTAGGAGTCTGACATAACCGAAGAGTCTGTGCTCAACGGCATCCAATGAGGATTTCCCCCTCCGACGAAAAAAAAAAAAAAAAAAAAAAATACATTTGTGTTAGAAACATAGTTGGTGGAAGATAATCTAACCTCAGACTTCCAGAGTGAGACTTACCATGGACCACTCAGCCGATTGTGTTTAGGCACCACATGAGATATAATCAATTTTAAGATAAAATGATATAACAAACGAGTTGATTAATAGTACATTACGGTACAAGTGTGTAATGTTGGTGATTACCGCTGAGGCGCCATTGAGATCCGAGCCGTTAGGTGAAGGTCTTAAGAGAGCCGAGGACGGTATTCATCAATACACACGTGTATCATACGACGTTTTTTAACACACTTGTGAAGAAAATAATACAAAAAAATCATGTTATATAGTAGACAATTATAGATATTTTACCTTGGAGTTTTCAGGTAGTAAACTTTCCATAACGTTCAAAGGGCTTCACATCTTATATTGGGCGTTGTACAACATAAATCATTTTCTTTATAACTAGTACTTTTAGACATTTCAATTAATAAATAACTATAATTTCATCAGCGAAAACGAGTTGTGAAAAATGTTTCGCAATGGTGGGAAAAAATTCATTAGTTTTCCAATGCGCGCGCATCTAACAATGGCGATCGGCCATAGACTAAAAGAATGAGGTTTATTTATTTATTTATTTTTTTGTTTGACGCGGTTAGCGTTTTGGCCACGTACAGAATGGGGAATTATAGTTTTTACAGACAAAACAAAAGTTATAATTAAATAAAAGTTTTGTTTATTAAACACGTACAAGTTAAAATTATCTATTTAAACACGAAGTTGTTTAAAATGAGCAAGCAATAGGTATATTAATTTATTTGTGCTATTGCACACGATCTTTTTTGTATCGAAACTTTTTTAAGAACAAAGCAACACAACCAATAAAATTAAAAAAAAATATCTATAACTCACTTGCGAATAATAGTAATTAAAAAGTCACCGTTTGATAACAGGCGTCATTGTGTGCCTGATTGCAGTGAAATAAAAGCCACTTCATGAGCAAGTGTATTAAAAACGATATACCCAACTGCGTTCGCTCGTTTTTTGTTATTTTAACACTGACTCAGTTTTTTCTCCGTTCTTTCCTATGTATAACAGACCAATTTAAATATATTGAGGGTGCACAACACACCAATTGATCAAACGATATACCTGATGAGCGGAACAGTTGGGATTTTGGTTACCAAAAAAGCAAATTAGTAATTGCGTTCGCTCGTTTCTGTTTCTGTTTCTATTTCTGTATCTGTTTCTGTTTTTTGCTTGTTCTCACCGGAGGCTTTGAAAGTTCTAAAACACGTTGATCAAAATTATTACTCCAGGGTCATTGAGAGTTCTAAAACACGTTGATCAAAATTATTACACCGGAGGCTTTGAGAGTTCTAAAACATGTTGATCAAATTATATACCCAACTGCGTTCGCTCGTTTCTGTTATTTTAACACCAATTCAGTTTTTTCTCCGTTCTTTTCTATCTATAACAGACCAATTTAAATATATTGAGGGTTCCACAACACATCAGTTGATCGAACGATATACCTTATGAGCGGAACGGTTGAGTTTTTTTTGGTTACCAAATAAGCAAACTAGTAATTGCGTTCGCTCGTTTCTGTTTCTGTTTTTATTTCTGTATCTGTTTCTGTTTTTTGCCTGATCTTACCGGAGGCTTTGAGAACTCTAAAACATGTTTATTAAAATTATTACACCGGAGGCTTCGAGAGTTCTAAAACATGTTGATCAAAATTATATACTCAACTGCGTTTGCTCGTTTCTGTTATTTTATTTCTATTTCTGTATCTGTTTTTTGCCTGTTCTTACCAGGGTCGTTGAGAGTTCTAAAACACAAATGGCGAGAGATAATCAATTTGTGGTTATTGGGTGTTCTACTCCACCCACCACCCTGTGGGTGGAGTAGAACACCCAATAACCACCTACTGTCAATGCAACAAAAACAGTAAATTAAAACGACCAATGAACGACGCGATCTCAATTTCTGCGACGGTTCTGCTTTCGCAGAGAAAGTGTTTGCCAACCGTAGGTGGACCCCCAAATGCATGTTTCAGTACTTTAGACAATTTTTATCCAAAAAAACACGTGTGTTCGACGCATCTCTTACTTCTATTGAAACTAATGAATAGGTTCATACGGGGTTTATTTAAACTAATATTATTACTGCCAAAACACACATAAGTGGTGTGTGAGTCGCACTGTAGTAGCGCCGCGCCGCGCCACACACCGTCTGTGTGGTGCCGCATAGCCGTAACGTAAATTTCGCTCGGGCACCATGTCTGAGCGCCCGCACTCGCGTAACGTTACCAAAAACACACGGTGTGCGTTTTCAGCAGGCAACGTAGAAGATTCTTGATATAGAATTGATCACAAACAAGGACTTCTGCTACTCCTGTTCTTACCTTATAATGAATCATTACTAATTTAAGATCGTTTCCAAAACTAAAATAACCGATTTCAAATTCCGCGCTAGTCATTTTCATTACTAAATTTACCATATCTCTCAATAGGACCTTGATGATGACCTTGGTGTTCCCTACCAATTGAAAAATAATCATTCGAATCGGTTCACAAATGACGTACTTAGTAGTAATCGCGTAACATACATACAAAAAAAAATACAGACGAATTGAGAACGGAGGTTAAGGAAGAGTCCTTATTGGAACCTTAGTAAAACTAATTGGACTAAACTCCTCTTTTCTAGTGGCAACATTCGTGATCCTGATAATCCTGCTACCCGCGTTGGCATTCGCCTCCATCGAGCCGGAGTGGGACTACCTTGACTCCATGTACTACTGCTTCATCTCGCTCACCACTATCGGCCTGGGAGACTACATCCCGGGAGACGCGCCGGGACAGCCCTACCGACCGCTCTACAAATATCTTACCATTGGTGAGTAAGGGAAATAAAACCGGCTAAGTCGAGTTGAACTCGCCCACCGAGACTTCCGTACGAACCAATTAAGCTAGACCTCTAAATTTTATCAGCACTCATATAACTCAGAGGTCAACCATTTTTCAACATTTTTTATTTTATGGAATTTTCCCTCAATTTGTGCTGTAAGACCTTGCTTCTTGCCAAATTTCATGATTCTAGGTCAACGGGAAGTACCCTATATGTTTTCGAACCAAAACCTATAGGGTACTTCCGGTTTACCTAGAATTGTCAATTTTGGTTATAAGCAAAGTCTTAGAGCACAAGTAAAGGAAAAATTCCGAAAAATAAAAAAAGTTGAAAATTAAGGTACATTTTGGTACTAACAAGTTTTCGCAAAAATCTAAATTTGCCCATATCCTTTTATTGTGATGACTCAAGACCTTGGTTTTTTTTTATACACCCAATAGGGAATATAGACCTCAGTATCAGGTATAAATTTCAACTTGCTAGGTCCACCCGTTCCTGAGAAAATCAGTGGTGACACACGGACAGACGGACAGACAGACGGACAAGAAAGTGATCTTATAAGGGTTCCTTTTTTTACCTTTTGAGGTACGGCACCCTAAAAAAAGCTCGGTTGCGTAGAAAGCTACGCGTTAGAAGTGATACTTCGAAGTTCGTCCAATTTATTTCTCAAAAATAACTGATTATGTTTTTGTACAATTTCATCTGTTGAACTTTAGCAAATACGCCTTCGTAGTTACGCCGTTCTACAATAGAGGGCGTTTATAAATATAAATAATATCGTTTAAAAACTAAAAAAGAACCGACTTCAATGCCGCGCTAGTGTTTTTCAGTACCAATTTTGAGATGTTTATCTCAATATCTCTGGAGATACTAATCATACCTCGATAAAATTACCATGGTACCACACTTGGGATATCTCCTTTCGAACAAAAAAAGAATAATCAAAATCGGTTCATAAACGACGAAGTTATTCGCGAACAAACATAAAAAAAAAATATATATATACGGTCGAATTGATAAACCTCCTCCTTTTTTTGAAGTCGGTTAAAAATAACATGACGCTTAAGTCACTTCCGCTCCCTTCTGTATGGCTATTCTGTAAGCTATCTCGACAGCGGAATTCGCGGTGAGATCAACCGTATTACGATCGTGATACGATTGAATTTCGTAGTACGAAATTCGAATCTCACCGCGGATTCCGCTGTCGAGATAGCTAAGCTATAGCCTAGCTGACCCTAGTTCGCAAAGAAGTTTCACTACAAAAACCCTCATACATTTTCTTTCTACAGATCTATATGTAAAGCCCTTTAAAAAGTATTCTAAGCCTAGCGTGTTTACCATCTTCGACCACATCATCGCTTACCACCAGCCGAGATAGTGGTCAAACGCTGTCCTATAAAAATTTTTTAAAAAAAAAACAGAAAAGCAAGATTTCATCATAGACCGCAATGTCACTAACTATACGAACCATTACCATCAGATAATGGAGGAGATAGTAGTAAAGTGCTTGTCTGACTGAAATAAATGAAAAGTTTTTAAGCAAGATGACCTAAAATAATATTAAATGTCCAACCAAATCCAACAAAAGCCTTTTTTTTTTTTTTTTTTATACGTTATAGGCTAGCGTTTGACCACTATCTCACCTGTTGGTAAGTGATGATGCGGTCGAAGATGGTAAGCACGCTAGGCCTAGAATGGGAACTGGCTCTCAAGGATAGCTGCCGGAACACATTAGATGTTTGGTGACAGATTTTCTAACTTGAGGGTGGTAGCTGGCCAGGCGGACACTAGATAGTGTCCTACCACCATGCGGGGGTTTTGTTGGTTTCTTAACGATGTTTTTCCTTCACCGGAGGGCCACTGTGAGAAGCGCACATAAATTTTTCGATAGAAAAATCCATTGGTGCACGGCGGTTTGAACTCGGTACCACGGCATCAAAGCCGAACGTTCTCCCGATTACGCCACCGGGCCCTCAAATCCTAATGGCTAAGGCCTAATGGCTAAGGCGTCGGCCTGGCGATCGAGAGGTCGTGAGTTCAATCCCTATTCATTGCACTAATGACGTGAACCCGCTCCAGACACAATCATTTAGCTTATACTAGCAAATGTGTAAACCACATCTGCTAGTAAACTTTAAAAAAAAAACAAAAAAATCGACTACACTATCCGATCTTGGTTTTAGCTAAAGGGCCTGCTACATCTTTCAATTTGAACACAGTAAACGGCTATACGCAGCTGCATTTTCTTTTCATTCATAAGATTATAATAAGATTGGTTTAAAGATGACATTGTATTGGTGTTATAAAATTTTAAGTTGGAGCCTCAAAAGGTTTAACGTTACGTAGTAACTATTGTATAATCTGTGGTTTAACGGGTTTTAAAGCTTAGCTACGCTTAATTCAACCAAATAGGTTACTGACCCAATACTGACATGAGCGTTAGTAAAATCCACTACAAGTAAAGTTATTGCAATAGATATTTTATATCAATTCCCTACACTCGTGTAAAACATACATACGAGTATACACCTATAACGGATGAAGACTGAGTTTTAGCGTTTGTTGTTTTAGAACTTGTACTGTGGTTTTATGAGAATCAAAGTTGAAATCCGCAATATGTTTTTTAATACCGCCAAATTTGCAACAATATTTTTGAAGTTATACTTCTTTTGGCGCGATAGAGAAAAATGATGAGAGTGAATTTTTACGATGCGCGCGCACACCGACACCTAAATTTAACATCGTGAAGTTAGTTCTAGGTGGTACGATGCGCGCGCACACCGACACGTAAATTCTACACCGTGAAGTTAGTTCTAGGTGGCATGACTATCTTCAAGTTGTATATATCATATTTAACGTCATATTTATAAACCTTTAAACCTTTTTTATTTAAATATAATCTTTTTGATTAATTTTAATATTTATCGTTAATCACTATCACTACTGCTTTTTGCATAGTTATTTTTTTCCATACGCCACAGAAGTATAACTTCTAACGCGTGTACATAAGTACACACACTCTTTTTTGACCATGGCAACAAAATGATTAAAAAATCCATGTCACACGGGTGGATTATTTCAATACACATTATCATGTAATACTAAAATTCTTCAATGTTTTTTTTTCACAGCCTACCTTGTATGCGGACTGTCATTCGTCATGCTCGTCCTGACCGTATTCTACGACATTCCCCAACTGAACCTAAGCACTGTGTTTTCATCGGTGAAGCTGGAAGAAGACCCCGAGAAAATGCGTCTGAGCGGAACCATGGGGCCCGGGTACGGGATCGGAGGCCTAGTTATGAGGGACGATTACAATCATCATGATCAACGTCGGTCGGTTGTCCACATTCGGCCACATCTGGACGACAGCCCGAGTCCTGAGGATACAACGCCCGTGCATGCTCGAGATATGCGGGTCCATTAAAGCGTGATAATTCTTGGAATTTAAACACGATTTTGTTTTATGTTTCTCTTGATTTTATTTTTGTGAATCGCAATTGTTTTGTCAGATAGTGTCTTGACTATTTAGATGTTCACTTATTACTAACAAACAAAAACGATAACATTATAGTGTTGCCAACCCTTTTTGGCTTTATGTCTAAGAATGGAACAATGAAACATCACTATTTATTTTCTTGGAATGTCGAATTAAAAATAAAATAACAACAAGTAGTACAGTCCGGCAAGTATAACTTGGCGTGCCTGTGCGCCACTGTGCTTTTACTTTGTACTTTGATAACAGTTTCTCTTAAACCACTTTTAATTACTTTTGGCATTATTAAACTATTTTAATGTAGCAGATTTATCAACAATAATGTCGCCGTAATCTCTCAAACGTCAAACTCACAGTTTCAATTAAAAGACTTAGTTCCAAAAACCACCACCGCCAAGTTATACTTGTGGCACTGTAATAGGCATTAGTTTTGTGATTCGCAATTCGCAATAGTGTTGTGATCGCTAAATTAGTTACATATTTATTTTGACACTCGTAGCAAGTCGTGTTTGGATTCCATTCTGTTACGATGATTCTTCTGTTTTTACGGTTGGACGAAACGGAGGGTGCTAGATCCTGTTGTATTGTTGGTTTACGTTATCAGGTTTCGAAATATAATTTAAATTGATAAGTAGTAAATTATTTTGCTCTCAAAAAATATTTTAATGCGAATAAATTGGGCGCGGTGTTTATATTAAGGTAGTGTGTAAGTACATAATCTATGTTTCATTTAAGTTAACTAAATAGTGCATAATTTATATTTAAGGAACACTTATCTTAATTCTGATGATATTTCTAGAATTTCTTTTCTTATTACCCCTTTTATCGACCGCCCCATTTGCTTGACTTTAAATTTTTAAAATTTATAAAACATTGAATGTATCTATCTCGCAAGTCGCAGTTCGCTATGTATTGCGAGCGAACTTTCAAATAAGACTGAAGAAGTTTTGCAAATTTTCACACTTTTCTAATTCTTTTTTATAAATCGATAAAAACCCGCAAACGTTAAAATGGCGGACTAAAATATTAAAATATGACGAAAACAATGTAATATCAGACAGACTGACTCTATCTCAGGTCCTACTACATCTAAACGTATACGTTTTACGAACATGTTTTAATAATTGAATTTATGATCCTATTAAATAACTCTGCATAAGCGCAAATTGCTATTCGAAATATAAATATTATCAAAATGTACTATTAATTAATCTGTCATATCATTCAGTGGTCTTTACTATCTATCTTTTACAAAAAACATACGATAATGCCTGGACATATAGTACGAGTTTTCATACCAAACTCGATATCGTATATCGAGCAAATTTTGTATGAAAAACAATACAGCGCCTCTAGTGGTTACTACACTTAACTAAATTTAGACCAATCAGGGAGCCAGATTAAGTCGAAAACTATGTGACATCTGTCAAAAGCGTTTACGATAAAAACTCGTACTAGGGGTACTGTACCCCTAGTATTAGTATTTATGTATTCGTATTCTCTTACTTACCTGTCAAAGAACGTAGATTATCCTACAGATGTAGAAAATTAAAAGTAACATTTATCAAAGTACTAGTTAGTTGTACCTAAATGTTTGACCTAATATGTACGTATCAATTATGTGTGATAGATGACCAATTCTTAGTCTTGAAAAATGTATAAATTATAATAAAAAATGTTTAATGTAATTAAAACAATAACTGGATTTTTTAGTAAAAATGCACGAGTATCTATGATACAAATTTAACTACCTAATATTAATTATTAAACTTCTGTGTTTACGGATATTTAGAATTCCGAGTGTTGAAGTGTACCTATTGCTCATTTTAAAGAATTTCCTTTGCAATTTCGTTTAAAAATTATTTATATTTGGAAGTATCATGTGTTCTTTTTAATGTTGTAGTCTTTCTGAGTGTAACCTCGATGAAATGAATAATAATACCTATCTTATTTTATAACCATTATTATTTTACCTGCGTTAGATCAAATTACGAACAATGACAATATAAATTAAACTTATGAAGAGAGTTTCTTAGAAGTCTATGAAAATCAACTTAGTAATAACACAAATGAAGTAGATAGATAATATTTACACAAATTAATTATTTTAAAGTAACTAATTTATTTTATTATGTCGTATAAAGCATGTATGGTCTGATTCTTTACTTGATAAATGGCGTCTTCATAGAAGAATAAACTAAATTGCAGAAAATAGACGTTTATGTAGTGAGGATAAGTGTGACAAAATCAGATGATGAAATACAACACTCGTATAAAATAGGTATTTTGTGCCATCAAATCACTCATTTAGAGAAAACGTAAAAGAACATTTTAAATATACCTATTTTATAATCATTAATAAGCGTTTATGTAAACTTGATATGTATTATTGTAATTTAATGTCATACGCAAATATACCGTAGTGCTTAGAAATAAATCAGGTCTAAGTAAATTAGAGAAATCTGTAATCAAACAACGCTGATACTTGTCTAAAATATATCAGCTTGTGAAATAACACTTGTTTGTTTTATTTATTGCTATCCAGCCACCCTTATTACGAACTTTGACAGTTGATTACTTAAATACATAGACGTAATATAAATTGACTGAGCAAAACGGCCCTGATGAGACCGACCTAGAACGGAGTTTGTCCCTTTCTTATGTATGGACGACTTATATATACAGTAGAACTCCAATTATCCGAACTCCGACTATCCGAATCGCCGATTATCCGAATCACAAAAAATTGTCCAAAAAAAGTCTAAGTGCGCTATTATTCTTCCCCCCGCGAAGCCAGTGTTTGCGCGTCAAGTCTTGACTTGACTTGTCTTAACTGTAATGTGAAAATTTCATGTTTCTTTCATTTAATTCAATAAAAAAATAGTGCAATATCAAAACGTAGCTTTTATTCTCTCCAATGGCAATTTTTTTAAAAAAAATCCGATTATCCGAATATTTGATTATCCGAATGGGTCCCGGTCCCCATTAATTCGGATAATTGGAGTTCTACTGTATACTATACATATAGTATAGGACATATATAGCACTAGTAGGTTGTTAGACAAGGACACACTCCCACCCGGGTCTTTCTATTGTGCCGTTTTGAACTACTATCGTTAAAGCATACGGATTAAATTAAATTTGTCAAAACATATGCAGTGCAACATCCATTTATATTACGTCTATGCTCAAATATGTTTATTTCTTGTTTTTTTCTTTTTTCTTGTAAAAGCTTAATGAATTAACTAACCGGGCACCTGTTGCGTAATAATCCATATAACTTCCTTTTCTTGCAGTAAAGGTATTTTGTATATTCATTTTTAATCTACTAATATATATTTTTTAAATACTATGCAGCTAGCAGACGGACGATCAGTTCCATTCGGATCATTGTTCTGTGATCAGAAATTGTGTTTCATTATTTTAAATTGTGTTGATAAAAAAAATTCTGTAGTACCTATACCTGATATTTTGCTGGGCAATCAATCAACTTGAATTTAAAATCATGCTACTGGTCCAGTACAACAGTCTTCTGCCTAGCATCTCGTCTCACTGCCAGTTACACTCAGCTAATCTTAGCGCTATTTTTTAAACATAAGTGGAGTTTTGGCGGGAACGTGGAAAAGTGTGTGTGGTCTCATTGTATTTTTCCTAAAACTTGTGTTCTTCCGCGAGTTAATATGTAATAAATGTGGATTATTAACCATTAAGTGCCGGTGAATGAGAGCGAGTGTAGGGAAACAGCACAATGTTGAAAAACATGCTATTTGCGTTCTCACCAAAATTCCACTGAAAATCTTCAGTAAACACCATATATTTACTGAAGGTATGACTTCGACTAGACTTTTACTTGAAAACTGACCTGAAATGTGACTTTAACCCATCGCTACGACTTAAATTCATAAAAACTTAAAGAATTTCAATACTTGACACTGGCTAAGTACATTAATCGTGTGGAGCCATAATAAAACTAAAAAAAAAAAACATAAGTGTTACCTAGCTTAGAAAAACATTTTGATGTGATTATTTATATTTTAGAGATAATTATAACATATTATCAACTTCAGCATTCGACGACGATCGTGATGATGAACGCCTTGGAGATTGAAAATTAACGTCAATAAAATTATACGGAGACCGCGACGGTGAATATGTCGCAATGGACTTCAGACGCTCCTGAGTCATGACGGTTTGCAATTTTTGTTGGCAAATTAAAGCTTTATCTAAAGGCATATTCTTCAATTGCACCGCCAAACTTTTACAGAATAAGTCAAATTCATGTTCAGAGGAGTCTTCACGATCTTGCCTCAGGCTTTTATACTGTTTTCTGGTCCTGTTAACTCTATCAATACGTCTTTTGAGACTTCTCGACGGACGGGATGTATCGGCCTGACGCTGGTCAGTTTTTGGTTTCTGATATTGCACACTAGCTTTTGGTAGAGGTATTTCTTGCAAAGCGTCTTCTTCTACCACTTGCTCTTCTCCTTCTTCATTGCTTTCCTCCGCGTATATTTCTTCTGAATTTTCATATTTTACCTGTGACTGCTCGTTGGAATCGCTCTGTAATAAATAATATTGAGATATAAGAGAAGATGTGGAGAGTAACGAATAATGGATGTCGAAAGTTTGGAATGTGCCCAATGCATTGTTTTAATGGTCTAATCTCTCTGACTGAAGTGGGTCATGCATTCCCTTCGTGGGTTTGCGTAGTGGGCTTCGAGGTAATACCTCCTTACCCAGGTTGGGCTCTGGGGTTCACTGCCCCCAGGGATTTCTAGGGCTTGATACTAGCCCTTTGTGGCGGTTTCGATGGGCTGGTTGGCCTATCTGGGCGTGGTGGTCGTGTTGGCCATCTTGGCATGGTGGATCCATAAGTGTGGTATGCCGCTACTCCTCCTCAACGTTCTCGTCCGTCACCAGGACAAGGCCAGGACAAGGTCTCGTGGGAGTGCACGCCTGGTCGATACGTCGTCATCCGGCCGGGCGTGATGTGGCGCAATGTTGTTGAGGTGAGGGTGTGGCCCGTTGTCAGCGCGGTCATATTGACGGCGTGCCATACGGACCACGAACTCCCTCACCGTCTCGATTTTTACGTCCCGGGCGATGACATCATTGCGAACGTATCGACCGGCTCCCGTGCACATCCGCAGGGTGACGTTTTGAACGACTTCCAGACGTTTCCTCTGGCTCTCTGGACATAGGGCATACCATGCAGGGGCGGCGTAAGTTAGTTTAGTACGAATGTACGTTTTGTAGATGCCGATTTTTGTATGTAATGGCAACTTCGATTGGAGGACCGGACGGAGTAAGGCTCTGGCGGCTTTTGCCTGGTGGACCGCGTGGTCCACGTGCCGGCGCATCCTCAACGCCCGGTCAATGTAGACGCCCAGGTACTTCGTGCTCGTTTCCCACGCGACGTCTTGTCCTCGAAGTTGCAGTGGTGGTGGTAGTTTGCGTTGAGCGCCGGTGAGCAGCGCGGCCGTTTTTCCCACATTAACGGCCATACGCCACTTATCCAGCCAGATGGGCAGGAGGTGCAGCGTTCTCTGCATTCTATTTGCGGCGATGTTCCCTCTGACGGAGGACGTGATGTACGCGCTGTCGTCGGCGAACAAGGCTAGGGTCGTTCCTCTCTCTCCTTTCATCAGGTCTTCTTCCCCCAGCACGGGTATGTCGTCTGTATACACGGCATATAGATGCGGCGACAGACAACTCCCCTGGGGGACTCCCGCGGCAATTGGGCGTAGTCCGGAGTTGACGCCCTCGACGGACACGCAGAATTGTCGCTTGGTCAGGAATGATGCGATGATTTGGATCAGCGCCGCTGGAGTCGGTGTCCTGGATAGTTTGAAGAGCAGACCTTCGTGCCCAATGCATTGTTTTAATGGTCTAATCTCTCAAGTAGTGGTGGGCGTTGTTTAACGTAAGCGGTTCTAGAACCTGCTTAAGAGGTTTATAACTGTATAAGTACGTAGTTTCGCGGATCAAAAATAAGCAGTTATTTTTCGTAAGTAGTTTTGTGATAAGAAACGTACCTTCTCTTAAAAATGCAAGTCTTAGAAACTTAAATGCAAAATGGTTATTAGATTACGCGTACGCAGTTTTGTGCGGTGTGCTGTGATTACTAACTGTGTACAAGCTAATAGCCTCACACGAGAATCAATTTTATTTATTTTCGTTTTTTTCTGGGCATCCCTTCCCTGCCGCGGCGTGCAAACAATAAACAGCTAGGCTATTCTGTAAGCTAGTTTAAATGCATCTCGTAAGCGGTGAGATTTGAATTTCGTATTACGAAATTCAACAGTATTACAGTCAAATATTATGTTTCTTTGAAGTGTCTCTCACTTTATATTATTGTAAATTGTTAAGCACAATCCAGAATTTCATCGTACTGACGGGACTCGAACCCGCACCCCCCGGATTACACGTCCAGGTGCTCTGCCAATTAAGCCACGGTTCGATAATAATATAATATATAATCGTTTTACGATTTGATTTTTTTTTAAAAAGCCCAGGCGTTCGCTTCGCTTCGTGTCGAGTCGCCTACGTTAGGCGCATTTACATTGGGCGAATTTAGTTGAACAACTTTTCTCGTTCAACAAAAATTTGAATGCACGTGTTCAAACTGTTGATCAGCTTTCTAAGGCAAACAATGTATAAATCCAACAGAAATCAAAGATGTATATTTTCTATGACTATAGTCGTCGGACTATAGTCATAGAAAAGATAATAATACTGCTATAGTTGACCCAGCGTTAATTCTGCGGTGCTATTTTCGCAACTTTCCAGCTTTGCGAATTTACACACGTCTGTGTTTCGTAGCACTGGCGTCGGATCGTAACAAAATCAATCAGAAGTTGTAACAAAATTGTCGGTACAGCTGTGCGGATTACACGCCAGGGCCCCTAGACAAAATCCAATTTCCTGTTTGCCTTCACGCTAACGCAAGTTCAAAATGTATGGAATGACATTTATGTTTCCGCTACCAAAATGTCATTCCCATACATTTTGAACTTGCGTTAGCGTGAAGGCAAACAGGAATTTGGATTTTGTCTAGGGACCCTGGTGTGTTTTACTAATATTATTACTGCTGAGACACACACAGGTGGCCGCGCCGCACCACACACACTGTCTGTGCGGCGCCGAATAGCTGTAACGTAAATTTCGCTCACACACCATGTGTGTGAGTGCCCGCAATCGCCCGCAATCGCGTAACGTTACCAAAAACACACGGTGTGCATTTTTAGCAGATAATGTGGTGGAAAAATTGTGACATCAACTCTTCGAGCATTTACCAATGGAGATGTTAACGCAAGGCGTTCCCCTCTGCTGGCCATATAGCCATTTTTGGCCATATGAGCGTGCGTAACTACGCTGTATTTTTAATACTGTGTGCGTGTTTCAAAATAGTGTGCGGGATCGTTAAAGTGAGTGATTTGTGTGTGTCCAATACGTGTTTACCTCGTCCCCGGTAAGTATCGGCAGAAAAAAATGTTTGCGGATTACAACATCTCCACTGGTAAATGCTCGAAGCATCAACTACGAGTTGGGTATATATACATACCTACCCGAAATATATTGATGCCAAAGTTTTGATACTCTATGATTGTAAGTACTTTTTAGGGTTCCGTAGCCGAATGGCATAAAATGGAACCCTTATAGATTCGTCATGTCTGTCTGTCTGTCCGTCCGTATGTCACAGCCATTTTCTTCCGAAACTGTTTGATTTGATACTTCGTTTTCGCTGTCATAAATGTCATTAGCTCTTTCAATATTACATACAGTCTTTCTTTCAGTAGGAACATTTTCCAAAAAAGTCAGTCTTTCAATTAGAGGCCATTTTTTTGATTTGCTGCCGGCTGCTGATCCCGTTGGTAATTTATTTTTACGCTTAATTCTTTGATAGGAATCTCTGATACATTTCCAACGTTTTCTGCAGTCCTCACCTAAAACAGAATAAAAACTGATAGTATATATAAATATATGTTTATTACTTATGATTGTTAAAATTCGTTGAACAAAAAACAGATCAATTATTATTTATTTTTTTGCAATTTCAGATTCCTAGCAACTGGTGAAATATACGCGTCTTTGGAATTTAATTATCGTATATCGGCAAGCTATATAAGCAGAAGAGTGCAACAAGTTCTTGCAAGTTTGCGAAAAAATTTAGTACCAATTTTTCTTCCTGTGCCAACGGAAAATCAACTAAAACAAATTGCAGAAGATTTCTGGAATAGGTGGAATTGTCCAAATTGTTTTGGAGCTATTGACGGCAAGCATGTACGTATTAAAAGTCCGAAAAACAGAGGATCGATGTTTTTTAACTATAAAGACTACTATTCCACTGTATTATTGGCTATTGTAGACGCTAACTGCAAATTTATTGCTGTTGATGTGGGTTCGTATGGGAAGGAAGGAGATAGCGGTATATTTAAAAAGTCAGCAATAGGCCAAAAATAATGTCCGATCATTTTAATGTGCCTCAACCGGCAGCCTTACCAGGGACAGATATATTAACCCCACATTATCTAATTGGCGACGACGCGTTTGCGTTAGACGTTCACATGATGAAACCCTATTACAGAAACCATATTAGAGGCGATCGTGATAAAGCTATTTTCAACTACCGCATCTGCCGAGCAAGACGAGTCACAGAGAATTCTTTTGGACTTCTGAGTCAAGTTTTCCGAATATTATATACACCTATAGCAATTAAACCAGAAATACGTGATGACTTAGTTATTACACTATGTTGCCTCCATAATTTACTACGGGATGCTTATTTAGAAAAAAATGGAATACCACATTATAATTTTAATGAAAAAAATCCGAAACCAACGGAGAACATGATTCCACTGACACGTAGGGGAGGATTTCTAAGCATTGATGGATTTCAAATCAGAGATACTCTTAAAGATTACTTTATCTCAGAAGCTGGAAAAGTCTCATGGCAGGAACAGTGGATAAATAGAATGAATTAGAGTAGGTATGAACTACGCAATGTTGTACGCACAAGCAAGCTTTATTTGTTGTTTAAATGCATCTGTGTTCCGTTCAATTGTGGCGATCGTTCTCCACTTCACTCAGTCGCGCGCCTAAAGGCTTGCATAAAACTACATAAAAAACTAGGAAAATGTGGTGTGTGCTGAGTCATTGCACTAATAATACAAGAAATAAGGCAACGTGCAAAAAAAATCGAACGCTGAGTAAACGACTCATAATTAGATAAGTATAATAATTTTAAAATTAAATATTATACATTTTTCACAGACGCCATGTTGCGTCAAAACTACATTCTAGACTTTTCAAAATGGAACATGGCTTCGTTAATAGTACATAATAATATTACCTCAATGTTTATTTGTATGAACTATGTAAAAATAAAAAATAAGTAGGTACTTACTTGTTTTATTGAGTTTACTAGCAATATACTCCCATATATTATCTCGAACAATATTATCCTTATAGGTTTTGAGTCGAGAATCATAAAGCGGTGGATTTTTAGCAATTAACTCAACTAAAAACTCGTCATTTTCATCTGTAAACGTCGCCATTTTGTCACCCACTGCGAGCGGGCAGCGCGACCGTACTGCCTCCGGAGCGGCTCGGCGGCGCTGCCAAGGTCGCGCGTAGGCCACGCCCCCCAGCCGCGCTGCTCGGTCGCTTGCGTCGGAAACTAGCGCCTATAAATCCCTACAAAGCAGTGCGGCGCGACCACGGCTGCGGCTGCAGGGCCGCGGCTGCCGTGCCGCTACTGCCGTGATCCGAATGCTACCTTTTTAGGACTACAGAATTGAAACTTGGTAGGTAGATGTATTCTGTAAACCGCTTTCCGATTTTTATACAAAAATAAAAAATATAAAAGTTTAAGGGGGGGCATCCCATACATGGAAATAAAACAAAAAAAAAATTCTTCAAACCTATACGTGTGGGGTGTCTATGGATAGGTCTTCAAAAATGACATTGAGGTCCTACCTGCATTATCATCAAATCACTTTCCAGTATTCGTAGAATTTGACAGCATATTTAGTCGTAGTCCTATTGAAAAATATATTTATGCCAGGGCTGACTGGCTGAAATACCGTAATTTTCTCAACAGCAATATAACCTTGACCTCTCAAACGTATGACACCACTGAGAAAATTGACGCCACAGTAACACATTTACAGGCAATCATGTAACAAGGGAGAGATTAAAGTGTCCCGTGCTCAACACTAAAACCTTGGAACTCTGACAAGCTACCACGGCGTATAAAACGCCTTATTCAGCATAAAAATCAACTGCGAAAATTTTTCGCTGCAGAAAATAATATATATGTACGTAAAAACCTGCGTCATCAAATAAACCAGCTGCAGACTCAAATTACTATCGCTTTGAAAACCCACAATGATCATATTTGGAACCAAAAACTTAAACGAGTAGACAACCCCCGTGCAGATATTTGGCGCGTGGCTAAAGTCAAAGTCAAAGTCAAAGTCAAAGTCAAAGCATTTATTCAGTATATGGGCAAATTAAAAATTAGCACTTACACACGTCAAATAACATTAAATAGATCATATTCAACAAAAAATATAGATATAACAGAAACATAACGCTTTGAATTTACAAAAAAAAACAAAGGTATTGAGCCATTCAGCTTTCATCTAGACGTCGAACGTCACACTTAAAACACATGTTTAATTCCCCTTATTAATGTAGGGTTGCCAACCGTACCATTACGTGCACCCGCAACCCAGTGCATGTTTCAGTACTTCAGACAATTTTTATCCAAAAAATTGTGAAATAATGAAACATAATAGATAAATAAAACGCAGACTAATTGCAGTACAAATCATGTTCCGAATGGAACTGATTGTCCGACTATCAGCCGCATAATACCGTCGTAACAGGCAACCCTAGATGGAAGAAGAAAGGATTGCAGACTTCTAATTCTACAATTCCGCCACTTAAATATGATGAATTCCGTATGACTAATTCTTCCCTCGATCAATGCAACGTCTTTTCTAACGCCTTTTTAAGCAACATGCTCTTAACACAGGACTAGCACAGTGACGAACAACATGCGATCGACGATTCCTTAACTTTGCTAAACAACCCTAGTACAGATACACACACTAAACTTGTCCGCCCAGCAGAAGTAAAGAAATGCATCACAAATCTAAAACCTCGCAAGGCTCCTGGGCCCGATGATATCACCAACATACTAATTAAATACTTACCACAAAAATGCGTTGTTCTTATAACAAAAATATTCAATGCATGTCTTACACTAAACTATTATCCAGCGCCTTGGAAAACCGCTAAAGTCATCGCTATTCACAAACCTCATAAAGATAAATCGGATCCCACCTCCCATCGCCCTATAAGCCTTTTGCTCTGCCTTGGAAAATTGTTTGAAAAGATTATTTACACTAGACTTTTACACGTTTTTCACAAATCTATACTAATACTAGCTGACCCGGCAAACGTTGTTTTGCCATATAAATAAATGGCTATTAAAAAATAAGGGTTGATCGTAGAAGGGTGAAAATTGAGGATTGTATATATTTTTGTATGTTGTATCATAAAAAAATAGAAATTAAAAATTTTGTCTAAAAAATAAAAAATAAAATTTAGGGGTGGACTACCCCTAACATTTAGGGGGATGAAAAAAAGATGTTGGCCGATTCTCATAGATACCGGATAAGCACAAAAAATTTCATCAAAATCGGTCAAGCCGTTTCGGAGGAGTATGGCAACGAAAACTGTGACACGAGAATTTTATATATTAGATTATAAAGAGAGAACATTTGTATTTTTGTATGTTTGTAATGAGTAAGCTCAAAAACTACTGAACCGATTTAAAAAATTCTTTCACTAATACATAGAATGGACTTTCGGAATGAAAACAGGCTATATATTATCCCGTTTAAATCAAAGGTACATTCGTGGAGACCTAATTTGCAACCTAAGTCGGCAAATAAACGGTCGAAAAAACACGTTTCTTACGAACGCTGCTTAATTGAAAATAGATAGAAGAATATTTTCTATGCAAGAGTTGTACAAATTAATAAGACCTACAAAAAAATGCGCGACAGCATATGTCTATCTCTTAAGGTTGACTCACAGTAACCATTTTAATCTAAAAATTTCTGTTAAAAAATATTACATAACTTCCAAGGCTATTTTCAAGTATATAGTATTAATCCTTATCCAAATAATTACGTTAATTAGCTTGGCCACATATTATAGATGAAAATTGTCGTTTACAGTATATAATTCAAATGAAAACTCTAGAAGATATCACGAATTTCACAAACACGCATCG
Source organism: Cabera pusaria (assembly GCA_954871355.1). Taxonomy (NCBI): domain Eukaryota; kingdom Metazoa; phylum Arthropoda; class Insecta; order Lepidoptera; family Geometridae; genus Cabera; species Cabera pusaria. The sequence continues at coordinate 3,518,528 of OX940896.1, forward strand.
CTAAATTAATAAAATATTTGCAGTGAAACCACAGATTAGGTCATAGTTACTACGAAAATATTATTATAAGCTATGCTGTACATCCCCACCGATCACAATCAATTTGAAGTCAATATAGTATAATAATATGATCTATTGTATAAAATAATATTCATCTATATATATAATAATATAATATAATATTTTAAACCACCCCGACTGATCTATGTATAATAGCTTTTTACAATGACTCTAAAAACGACATTTAAAATCTGAGCTGTAAGTTGGTGAGGATTTGAGTATTCTGTAGAGTCCAGGAGGCTTCCATGTTCTTACAATATCGTTGAAGAAGAAGATTTTCGAATTGATCAGACCTATGAAAGTTGATTTCATAGCGCAATTAACTAGAAAAAAGCTCATAATTTTATAACGATTGAACGAATTTTCATGAATCGAAGCTAAGAAAACTCTCGATGAAGACATCTATCAAATAAAAAAAAACTATCAATAATAAAAACAAAATCGGTTCATCCGGTTGGGTGCTAAGATGCTACAGACAGACACACGTTAAACGTATATTAACCCTACATTTTGCGTCGGGGAACGCCGTAAGGTTACGGCGGCAGATGTACTCCTTGGTGGTAAGCTACTTTTTGGTAGATTTAATGATTCCACTACCACTGTACGAAAACTCATGATTCATGAATGCACATAAAACTTTCATTGGTAGGTATATAGCTAGGATTAGAACCAACGACCGTCGGGTCAGAATCAGGGTAACTATCCTTTACGCCAAAGGGCCGTCCAATATCAATACGTAAGTATTATAAAACAAAGTCCATCACTGCGTCTGTCTGTCTGTTCGCAATAATCTCAATAGCTACTGAACGGATTATCATGCGGTTTTCACCAATAGCCAGAGTATTTATGAGGAAGGTTTAGGTGCATAATTCGTTAAGGTTTTGTGTAAATTTGATGAAATATGACGACGGTTGTTAAATATGTTCATATTTTATATTCTATGCAACAAACTGATGCAAATTTTGTAGGCATATATGTTCTACCCGTGCGAAGCCGGGGCGGGCTGCTAGTATTTAATAAACGAACAATTTGACTTCCGCGAAGGACATTCTACTGTACAACAATTAGCGAGAGTTGCCGAAAGCGTATCGCATTGACTTAATCTCAAAGAATCTACTGGCATTGTCCTGCTAGATATCGAAAAAGCTTTCGACACCGTTGGCATCAAGCACTCCTACATTAACTGATCGCACTCAATATACCTCTACCACTTATTAAAATGATACAATCATATCTTACGAGTCGTAATTTTAAAGTACACATCAACAAATACACGTCATCGTCCAAACCTGTACCTGCGGGCATTCCACAGGGCTCAATTTTGGGACCGTATTAATTTTTGTTATATCTTAATGATATACCCGTCCAAACTCGCACTCACCTAGCTTGCTTCGCAGACGACACAGCATCCTTCACGGCTTCCCAAGATATCGACCTCATAATAGACCGCCTTCAGCTTTCTATTGACCAACTTCTACAATACTTCCATAGATGGAAATTAAAAATTAATTCCTCAAAAACAGAAGCCATTTTATTTACACGCAAAATAACTCTACCTACGCGTAAATTAAAAATTAACTCATTTAATATTTCTTGGAGCCGATCGGTGAAGTATCTAGGTATCACTCTAGACAATAAACTAAATTGGTCTGAAAACATATCCCAACTCCGACTAAAGGGTATAAAGGTTTTTAATGCTCTTAGCCCATTACTAAATAGACGGTCACGTCTTAGCAGCCAAACCAAACTACGCGTGTATTCCACTCTAATTCGACCAACTATCACCTACGCTTGTCCAGTGTGGAGCGGTACGTGTCAAACTAATATACATAAATTACAAACAATTCAAAATAAAGCTTTCAAATGTGCCCTTAATACACCTTTTAAAACAAATCTTCTAAACATTCATATTGAAAATGGTTTTCCCACTATCCAAACATATATTTATAATATTTCTAAAAAAAATTATATATTGAATAACAATCACATTCATAATAATAAACTTATTAAACATTTATGTAAGTCTCGTAGAAAAAATCTCCCGTATATCGATAGCAGTAGGTGGTTATTGGGTGTTCTACTCCAGCCACATCTGTTGATTAAACGATATACCCAACTGCGTTCGCTCCGCTTGCTGCGCTCACTTGTTGCAGTTGGGTATATCGTTTAATCAACAGATGTGGCTGGAGTAGAACACCCAATAACTAAAAATTGATTATCTCTCGCCACTTGTGTTTTAGAACTCTCAAAGCTTCCGGTGTAATAATTTTGATCAACATGTTTTAGAACTCTCAAAGCCTCCGGTGAAAATTATAATGTTTATTAATGTGGTTACTAAACATTACTTATCATTCTGCGAAAAGCGCTCTTGCAATGAAGTTCGTTAAGCAGCCAATATCATTAAAATTCGAAAATATAAATATTAATTCTGAAAAACGCAGTTTTCGTCATGGAAAGCTTTTACCAAATACAATACGATGTATAATATGTGGCCCGTCGAACTGTGGAAAAACTAATTTGGCTATCGGACTCATCTTACATGAAAATGGTTTGCAATTTAAAAATGTTTATGTTTATTCAAAAACTCTTTATCAACCGAGATACATGTATTTGGAACAGGTATTACGAATGGTTCCTGGTGTTACTTTTTCTAAGTATCATGAAAATGAAGAAGTTCTTACTCCAGAGGCAGCAAAATGTAACTCAATAATTATATTCGATGACGTAGCGTGTGAGAATCAAAATAATATGCGCGACTATTTTGCAATGGGAAGACATAAATATATAGACTGTTTTTATCTAAATCAGACTTATAGCAAAATACCAAAACAGTTAGTGAGAGATAATGCAAATTTAATTGTTCTCTTTAAGCAAGATGATATAAATATGAGACATATTTATGATGAACACGTCAATACAGATATGACGTGGCAGGAATTTAGAGAAATGTGTGCAAATATATGGAAAGAACCCTACAGTTATGTAGTGATTAACAAGGATTGTGAAAAAAACAAAGGATGTTACCGAAAGAAATTCGATACGTTTGTTGTGTTTCATTAGTATGTATGTCGTAAATATGTCAATGCTTGTCGAGGTGTTGAAAAGTAAACAGCTAATAGCAGTAAACTTAATAATTAAATATAGAAATCATGTTTAATAATCCTGTGAACCGTATATACTCCACTGTATACAAACGTTTAAGAAGTTTCGATACCTGGCCTCGAGGATTAACACAAAAACCACAAGAAATGGCTGAAGCAGGATTTTTTTATGCAGGCTGTGACGACAGAGTTATTTGTTTTTACTGCGATGGAAGGCTTAAAGACTGGAACTCTGAAGATCAACCATGGGTAGAGCATGCGCGCTGGTTCCAGTCATGTCCGTATGTTTTAGTAATGAAAGGAAAAGACTACGTTAAGAGCATGAAAAATTATGTATACGAAGAAATTAAAAAAAATTGCCAACAGACTCCACTGGATGATCTACCTTTGATAGTAAATACATCATCTTCAATAATCTGTAAAATTTGTTTAGAAGAAGAGCTTAACACTTGTTTTTTACCTTGTGGTCATGCTGCGGCTTGTGCAAAGTGTGCTTTTTCCATTGGTAATAAGTGTCCAATTTGTAGGCGAGTATTCGCCAATATAACACGATTGTATTTCTGATTACACTCTATTGCTAGCCTACTATAAATAGCTGAAGTAAAAACACATGTTATCACTTTCGTGAGAACACTGACAATAGTTCAATCAATTGAAATTCAATTTAAAGATATGGAAAAAAATCTAAAGAGACAAATTGTAAAGGCTGCGGCAGCTGTTAAAAATAAGGTTAAAAAGATGCGAGATATTGAAATGGAAAACAATAGTATTTTGGAATCTGTTTTTAAACCAATTACAAGTCCTCTTAATGAAATGGTGGAAAAATCTAAAACGTGTTCCCAAACTAAAGGAGTACAATTTGAAACTTCAAGTCCATTAGACAAGGACAAAACTCTTAAGAGAGATTCTAACATCGAGTTCGACGTATTTAGTCCAAGAGACTCTAATGATTCAGATGAAAGCTATGAGAATTCGGAAAAATCTGATAATGAAGAAAATGAGGAATCATTTAAATCAGTGCAATCAGGTTCAAGTGATCAAGAAATTTCTTCGTGGTCCATGTCTTCCAAAACTTTACAAGATGTTCCGTTTGGCGTGAGAAATGAACGAGGTAAACACATGATGGGATCTTCGCGTGTAACTCTTTTTGATGATTATATTCAAGTTGGTGCAAACAAGTACAAATATACTCCTGGTATAAAGGAACTTCTGTTTAAAAAAGTACCTAATATATCTGCAATAACTGATGAAGATTTGAGACATTATAAAATAATGTTACTAGAAACAAATGTGCACCGAAGAGAATTCGATCCAAATAAACCAATCAGAAGTAACAGAGGTCGAAAATACTTGAATATAATAAAACCGCTATTTAAGTTGCGTAAAGTTTCAGCGAGCACTGACAGTAGTCAACCTGATTTACTTCATCAAGGAAAAGGACTACCTCTGTTGAAACAGTGGAAGAAAAATGTTTACTACGTTTACTGGGACAATCCTAATGAACTGGTTGAAAGATTAAAACTATTGATTGCTTCAAAAGATGCTGGTAACACTGGGTTAGATAATGAAATAATATCTATTATAGAAGAACTGCGCGAAAGCAACATTATACCTTAATAAATAGCATACATTTCTAAAAATAGTATCATTTGATCTTTGTCAACAACACCCATCAGTTCACAATAATGGATAAGTTTGGACATCATATTCATAAACGATTGCGTTTACCAGACTTTTTAGAAAATTTTGATAAAGTCTTGATGCGAACTGAAACCGGAGAGTTCGATTTACAAAATACAAGGTTGACTGGGATTACAATTCCATTGAAAAATACCGATGCTGTGAACAAGGAATACGTAGACAGCCAATCTCAATTGTTTGTAAAAAAGCAAGAAGTCGATATAATATTCAACGATTTAAAAGCAGATGTTAAAAAAGGCATTGAGAATTTAAAAGCAGATTATTATACAAAGGCTGAATTAGACCAAATCATTAAATCAAAGAAATGAGTAAGCTACAAATAGTAAATGAAATTCATAAAACAGCTCGTAAAAACTTTGTTCGACGATCTGTAATATTAAGAGGAATTGATGATTTATGGCAAGCTGATCTTATGGATTTTCAAAATATAAAAAGTTGTAATAATGGATATAGGTATATTTTTGTTGTAATAGATTGTTTTTCTAAATTTTCCTGGGCTATCCCTGTTAAAACGAAGACTAAATCCGAAATAGCAAATGCATTTAGTTCGCTATTATTTAAAAATTATCGAAAGCCAGTTAACTTACAAACTGACATGGGCACAGAATTTTATAACGATGAATTTAAAAAAGTTATGCTAAAAAATAAAATTAATCATTACTCTACATATTCCATAAAAAAGGCTTCTATAGTAGAAAGACTAATCAAAACTCTCAAGAACAAGTTGTATAAAAAATTTAGTTTGAATGGTAGTTATAAATGGATTGGAAAGCTTTTAGAAAGTGTTATGGCAACATACAATAACACAATACATCGAACAATAAAATATAAACCAAACGATGTTAACCAATCAAACCAAAGTGAAGTATTGAGAAATATAATCAAATCACAGGAAATTAATTGTCTGTCAAAGACCAGAAAATTAGAAGTTGGTGACCATGTTCGTATAAGTAAATATAAAGGTAACTTTGAAAAAGGATACACCCCAAACTGGTCTACGGAATTGTTTTTGATTAAAAAAGTTCATGGTTCTAAACCTATCACTTATTCCATAGAAGATCTACACTATCAACCAATTTTAGGAAGTTTTTATGAACAAGAACTTCAAAAAACTAAGTGTCCTAATGTGTATCTAATTGAAAAGGTTATAAGAAAAAAAGGTAATAAATTATTCGTAAAGTGGTTAGGTCTACCTAGTACTGAAAACAGTTGGATTGAAAAACGAGCAATTGTATGATTATCTTTTCTATAGAGTTACATACCTAAGTATATAAAATTAAGTCAATTTAGATATTTTATCTCATTTATAACTCAGCTATGCACGGTGGTGGACTCGTTAACAGCATCATAAATAACTTACCATTTGAATTGCATTTACCTGGGTACAATTACTGTGGACCTGGTACCAGATTAAGAAAACGATTATTGAGAGGTGATCAAGGAGTTAATGAGCTTGATAATGCTTGCATGAGACACGATATAGCATACGATAATTCAAATAAATTGGAAGATCGACACAGAGCTGATTTAGAATTATTAAATATGGCAAAGCAACGGATGAAATCGAAAAATGCAGGAAGAGGAGAAAAACTGTCTTCGTGGCTTGTGAGCAAAGTGATGAAAACCAAAATGAAGCATGGTGCTGGCGTGAGAACATTTAAATCGATCGTCTCTACAATACATAAACGACTGAAAAAATTAAAACCAAAAAGCAATTCTAGAGCTATTAAAGCTGCATATTCAGCTGCGAAAAAACTGATAAAAAATAAAAAAGGAGTGTGTCTGCCTCGTGTAATACCGTTACCAAAAACAGGTGGTATTTTACCACTTATACCAATATTCGCAGGACTGTCTGCTCTAGGTGCATTGGTTGGAGGTGCAGCAGGTATTACTAAAGCTGTAAATGATCATAAAGCAGCTAAAAAGAATTTGGAAGAAGCCCAACGTCATAATAAAACGATGGAAAGTATCGCCTTAGGAAAAGGCTTATATATAAAACCATATAAAAAAGGCAATGGTCTTTTTGTAAATAGTTCAAAAAACTAATAGAAAGGTTACCCAAGCGTGCTCTCACTGATATAGACATATTAGAGTATGCTACTAAACACATACCTTACTTTAGAGGTGTTTTCATGAGAAATGAATTGCCGCCAAAGCCTAAGGACATTGAGTGTGCGATTGTTAATTTAGATAGCTCAGAGAATGAAGGAACCCATTGGGTAGCCTATGTAAAACATTTTAACTATTGTGAGTATTTTGATAGCTTTGGTGATTTAAAGCCACCAATTGAGTTACTAAGATATTTAAAATTTAATATAACATACAATTATTGTAGATATCAACGTTTTAATACATCTAATTGTGGTCATTTATGTTTAAAGTTCCTAAGTGAATTTTGGAAAAAATGTTATGCTAATACTATTTGTATAAAATGTTCTAATAAAGTATTGTGACTATATATTTATAAACGTGTTTTTATTACCATCATTTCTAAAATGTCTTTCACGCTGTCAATAACAGGCAACACCTCTATTTTATCCACTACCTATTATCCAGCTTTACAATTTGATGATGAATACGAGTGTGCTCTGTTATATTTCTCAACATTCAATTCAATACCTAACATTGATAACAGAAACAATAAATATTATTATGACAATAACGAAGTCGTAGACATACCAGAAGGCACTTATGAACTGCAAGATATTTCTGATTATCTAAAGTCAAACGTAAAAAAAGGAGTCGCTTTTAATTTATTTTGCAATAATAACACGTTGAAATCGTTTATCTTCTGCTCTAAAGATATCCATTTTGAAAAAGCTAATTCTCCAGGAACTTTACTAGGATTTGGTAATAAAACTCTTAAAGCCAATATAATACACGAGTCGCAACTCCCAGTTAACATTTTATCGACAACAGTGGTAAGAGTCGAATGTGATATAGTGAGCGGATCATATATTAATGGAAAACCAAGCCATATTCTTTATGAATTTGCTCCTAACGTGCCTCCAGGATACCGAATAATAGAAGTGCCAAAGAATATAATTTATTTTCCTGTCAATCAAATTGACGTCAGCACTATTAATATTAGATTATTAGATATTAATAATAATTTAATAAATCTACGCGGTGAAGAAGTTCAATTATATTTGCATATCAGGAAAAGATGATCGACTTCAATAAAAGTAGTAATTCAATAATGAAACACATCAGTACTCATCGAACAATCCGAAAAGGAACAACTAAGAAAAAAATTAAATTGACCAGGGAAAATAAAAAGTTCCTGAAATTAATTGGTCTATTAAAATGAACATTTTGGATATAACAAGTTCACCAGCATACGATAACACCATAGACGGTATCGAATATCATTCATATAAACCTTACGTAACAAGTTTTAACAGGAATGATGAAATCCGCATACCTATCAATCAGCAGGATTTATACATACTACCATCAGCAAGTACCCTTTATTTAGAAGGAACAGTAAACATCATAAAGAAGGATACAAAACTAAAAGTTACTGCTGTGGAATTCACAAACAATCCATTACTGTTTCTTTTTCAAGATATTCGTTATGAACTAAATGGAGTTGAAATAGATAGAATCAAAAATGCTGGAATGACTACAACAATGAAGAGTTTAGTATCATTTAATGAAAATGAAGCTAAGATAGCAAAAGCTTGGGGTTGGGATATAAATGGAACAAAAACAACCCATGGAAATAGTTTTTCTGCCTCAATACCTCTTAGTAATATTTTGGGCTTTGCTGAAGATTATAAGAAAATAATTATGAATTGTAAACATGAACTGATATTATTACGCAGTAATACAAATTTGAATTCTTTGAAAGTTCCATCTGGTGAGGTTCTTGAAGATATAATAATAAATAAGTTAGTTTGGCGCGTTCCACACGTCAAGGTATCAGATAAAGAAAAAGTTAATTTACTAAAGTTATTGGAAAAGGATCGTTCTCTATATTTGGCTTTTAGAAATTGGGATTTATATGAGTATCCCTTATTACCTAAAACAACTAAGCATACTTGGTCAATTAAAACGTCCTCACAGATTGAAAAGCCAAGATATGTAATCATAGGCTTACAAACAAATAGAAAAAATTTAGCTGATCGCGATATATCAAAATTCGACCCTTGTTATTTAAGAGATGTCAAAGTATATCTTAACTCTAACTATTTTCCATATGAAAACTTGAATATTAGTCTTGATGATCATAAATATTCATTATTGTATGAGCAATATGTCAGGTTTCAGACATCTTATTATGGACGCAGAAGTGAACCACTGCTAAGTACTTCTGAATTCAAAGAAAAAGCACCGCTGTTTGTAATCGATTGCTCTAGACAAAGCGAAAACCTTAAGTCAGGTCCTGTAGTTAGCGTACGTGTGGAACTTGAATGTCATTCAGAAATACCTGATCAGACAGCTGCATATTGTCTTATTTTAAACGATTCCATCATCGAGTACAGACCGTTGAGTAATATAGTAAAAAAAATATCTTAAAATATGAATCCTTGCAGAATAAAATATATATTCGTGGATGTACAAGGATTCAAAGATACACAAAATAATTTTATTATAAAAGAATTGTCTATTTTAAACGAAGAAAATACCCAAACCTTTCTTGTCAAGCCCCCCTATCCATTTAAAAACTTATCGATCGAAGAAAAGAAACAAGTGCGGTGGATAGAAGCAAATCGAGGATATTTCTGGAGTGAAGGCCACATTGACTACAGGGAATTCAAAAGAATTATAATACCATATTTGAATAATAAAAAAGTGTTAACAAAAGGAACTGAGAAAGTTATGTGGATCAAAGGCCTTTGTGAGAACTGTGAAATAATAGATGTGGGAGAAAAAGGATGTCCTAATTTTTTAAAATTATATCACGACTATGAAAAACCTAATATAAATTTAAATTGTGTACAACACACGAAAATGTGTGCATTAAAAAATGTATTGTGCTTAAAAAAGTGGTATGATAATAATAATATACATTTATTCAATGTAAGCTAAGAATTTAATTTAATGTTTTAAATAAAATAAAATAATTATTGCCTAAACTGGTTGTTGTTTTATTCTACCAAATTATATTTTAAAGAATTAAAGTGGTGAGTATTTAGGAATTAAAATACAGCAGATATTTGAATAGGTTTTTAATATAATATCGAAAATTAAAACATATCTTAAATTTAATGAATTAAATAGTACAATGCATTCAGGGAGATACTACTTACTGATTTGATTAAACATCTTAAGAATCACTTCTAATTTAATTTAACTGATCTATTTAAAAATAATGTTATTCAATTATGCGTCTCATCAGTCAGAATCACTTATTATATTTTCAGATATATTTTTAATCACTCTTTCGGTTTGATCTAATATTCTGTCCGTAAAATCTTTTACTATATATTGAGCCGATATTACAACATCACTTTCAGTGTCACTGTTATCACCACTAATGTCTATTATTTTGATCTGAATCAAACGTCTCCCTTTGTATGCTTCACGGTTTAAAACAAATGATGATCGCCGCATACTATTGCGAAGATTTTTAGTTTCACCAGGTGTCTTCTTTGTCTTCCGTTTTGGACGTTTTGGAGACGATTTCTTCTGATTAGTGATTGGAAAAATTTCGTCAAAGCCTTCTAACGGATTCTGCGCACAGTGGAAAAGAAGGTCTTGGGTATTAATTCCAAAAAGTCCATCTTGAGTCTCACTGTTATTATTTATTACAATGTCTGTCATAATCTGAAACAAAATAGAAAACTATTAGGGTCATTTTTATGGATAATATCGAGTAAATAGAAATAAAGGAATAAAAGTTCAAAACTTACGTCTTAAGTCGACTTGAAAGTATGTGAATATGTGTGTTAACTACGACGCTCGAACAGGCTATAATGAGCAGGGCATGATGAATTTTATTCAATGTTTGTCGAATGTGCAAAATCATGTAGTGACATGTCAGTGCACCTGCGTCGGTGTTAAAAGTTTATGCTGCGTTAGTGAATTTGAAGTATCTACGTAGATTACAGGAATAGCTTACACAAAATTTTTCACAAACATTAAATTGATTTTGCATTATTAACTTAAGCTAGATGTTAAGGCTCTTAAAATAAAATAAAAACAACAAGTATTCTAAATGAAATTCGTTTATTCACTATATTCTTACTTAAGGTTCACTTTACATTATTATAACATTATTATTATTATTATTATATTACATATTTATTTCATCTTACAGATAATCTTAAGCTACTTTCATTAGATTAGACCCCAAGAATTGAAATATGACCCCAAGCTCTGCTTGATTTTTTATCTTGCGAAATAAATCGTTTATCGTCGCTACTAGAAAGCGCAATTTTGTTTACAGAACGTGTAAATATTTCATGTTTTATACTTTTAAACAATATGTTTTTCTTGCGTAGTGTATTTGATGTAAGCAATGTGTTTGTATAATCTAAGATACTAAGATCTCGAACAACACATGATTTTACTCCCTTAGCCTTTTTAATTTCAGTGTCAGTATTTTTTATACAATATAATTTAGAGCGTAATCCTACATATTCAGTGATTATTTTTCCACCCATTTCATCTTTGAAAAGTCCTGGTACTTTTTTGTTAATTATTGGTAATTTGTGATAATTATCAACAGAAAAGTTACTGGTATCAAAATACTCCAAAAACGTATTTTTCACATCTTGATAAAAATTTTTGGTTTGGATGTGATAAATAAAGCTGTCTGTATCAGTATAACACATCGTCAAGCGGTCCCTGTAAAATGGTTTAAATATAGAATAGTGAAAATCATACATATGTGATTTTGATAATTCCAAAACTGTAAATCCGATATACAGTGGCTTATCTAATACTATACGATTAGGCTTTAATTGAATCGCAACCAAACTTTCCGTAAAAACTGAAGCACTGTGAAAGTTTGGACTCGCGATTAATTTTTCTGCGTTATTTCTTTTTTTAGTTCTATTGTTTTGATCATTCCATTGATTTATCAACTCAACATGGACCTTCTTGCGGTTGTTTTCTAACGTTTTACCAAAAACACTGTTATTGAGCAATTTGAAAAAGTCTTGCTCAAAAGTTGACGTTGCTTTTTGACGCAAATTTGTATTAAGATCGATGTATTGTTTTAAATATGCACTCTGTCGAAACGTTATAGCACGATGTACTCGTCTCAAGATCAAACCATGTCTTAAACAGGTTTTTAAATGTACATAATGTATAACATAATTAAATTTGTCATAAAGATTTGGAATTAACTTTTCATTTTTTCCACCCGGTGGAATATCTTTTTCGGGGCAAAACGGTAAATCATTATGTTCCCAATGTAATTTTTTTGGATAAATGAGATCGACTTCTAGAATGAAGCCGAACTCTGCATCATCAGATACATTATTTACATCTAGTTTATTAACTTCTGATTGATCAAGAAACCTAAAGTTTGACAAGGGCAATGTTTGACACATGCTGTATCCATAAAGATTATTGCAGTCTATATAGACTATGAATGATTCTGGCATCAACGGATCATGGTCGAAAATAAATTCGTTGTTTGCTTTGGCATGCCTATGTGCTGCCATTACCACACCTCCTCGTATGCCTGTCTGTAACATATCTACTATAGCAAAGTCATCTATTAGTTCTAACTCAATGCCTGTTTTATAAAGCATAGCATCGAATGATAAACTCGGTGCTGTAACATAGAATGCAGGGTCCAAGTTGTAGTAATGTTTGCAAGTTTTTCTAAAGTTTTCAAATATATCTGTTAACAACAACACATCACTTTTTAAATACAAATCGGTATATTCGCCTAGGTTCCGAATTTCAAATTGGGTCCAAACTGACTGTGCGTGCTCATAATCTTTATTTGATATGTGCTCATTGTTGAGAGAGCTATAAAAACTTTCTTTGCTTGGCAGAAATGGCTCGTTGTAACGTTCCCATGCGTTCATGTACTCGTAAGGGTAAACGCCTTTACGAGTTAGAAGGGAAAACTCATTTTCATTTGGGTAAATATTCCTTAAATGAGTAAACTCATGAGTTTTCATGGTTTTAACCAATTTTTCTAGACTGGTTCCTAAAAATTTAAACGAATCTACAAATCTTAACTGAACAAACTCGTCTCTTGATATTGGAATGAATTTTGTGAAAGAGATATAATTTTCTTTCGTTTTAGGAATTATTTTTATTGGTCCAGGCGCTTCACCAAGTGTTTTTATAAACAAGTGACAATCATACCCTGCTAAATTGTGGAAAAAAATTGGCACAAACTTTGGAACTTTGTACTGTAAATTACATAAGCTATGAGCTGCACCCCGATACTGTCCAGTAAGGTGACAATGGTCTCTGACCTTATCTCCGAATAGAAAACTCTCACAAATATGACATCGAACTGCATTCCTAAAATCAATTGCATCGTTTGCATTAAAAATTATGGGAACGTTTTGTGATAACACTGCATGGATATCCCGAACATCTTTGTAAAGAGAGCTAACAAATTTTTCTACACAATGAGGACCTCTAAAGATTACGAATTTATTGTAAGAAGGGTCAAGAGAATTAATCACATTGTAAGCAAATGCGATAGGTGTATGCTTTTGTGTAGTGCGCGTATAAGAACTTTGAGGATCTGATTCACTTTTGCTTACATCTTCTAGCATAGTTTCAAAGTCAGCATAAATTACAAAAGGAATGTCTTGTTTGCGTTCGAAATTCTTGAATTTAATTACTGACCCTTTTTCCGGTAGGACAGTGACAATTCCGTTACAGGTATGACTTTCTACATCCTCAACCGTTTTAAAAAACAACAAACAAGTGTCACAAAAATAGATCTGTCCTTTATGCTTCGTTATTTGACTTCTCACCAGTCTCGATAAATTCTTTATGAGACAATAGTGAGATGTTGTGTTGTTTTCTATCCAAAGAAGGTGAATCGTTTTTTTATTTTCATGGCTTTCTGATTTATAAAGCGGGCCTACAACAGTCTTGTTATTTTTTAAGCCAAAAATGATAAAACTTAGGTTTGGATTGTTTTCTTCGAATATTTTAACATCAGATAAAGTCATGGGAAACGAAATGTTTTCAGTGTTTAGTACATTGCGAAAATGTACATATGACGAAACCCTTTCAGGATGGTTTTTAGTTGGATAGAGGGCTGCAACCACGCTCCACAGAAAACAGTGTTTATCGTTGTTTTGAATATTTAAACATGCTTTCTTTTTCTTGATGAATATTGGTAGTTCAATATACGTGGAGCCGCGAAGTGGTTGATATTTATTAACATTAACCTCAATATGCATACAATTAAGAAAAGTCCAACCCGAATCTTGCTCTTCGAATTGGTCAATTTTTGTGCGTATTGTATTGATTACATTTAAATATAAATGCTCAAAATTATAATTTCCATAAACAGGGATATTTTTTGTCATAAACGATTTAGTTTCTTGTTCATTATTTTTGAAAAGTAAAAACTTTGAGAATATTTCGAAGTTGACTTTGACACAAATATGTTTTTTTATGCATTCATCTAAAATGAGTTTGACTTTGTTTCGTATTGAATCTAAAAATACATCAATAGAATGTTCATTTGCGTATTGCGCAGCAATCCTGTAAGATATTATTCGGTTCTGAAATGCTGTCGCTACAATATCTACGCCTTCCACATCGATATGCGGTACAGTTAAAACGTTTTGTTTATGTGTATTACTTCGCAAATGACCTGTCCAGCGCCTACCGCTTATAGATGTGTTACAAACTGAACAGAATGGCATTGTAGAAGCTACTTGCTTGTTTACCTACTAGATATAATTATTAATTTAAGTACCTACCTACATAGAAAGTTACCTATTTTTTGAAGTCAGTATTATAATATTATACGCTTTTAATTTTCTTTTTTATTTCAAATTAATTAAAAATTTTACTTTGAAAGTTTAATATAGTCTACCTACACTACATATATCAAAACATACTATAATAATTCTATCTACCTTTATGAACCTAACTTAATTTAATAAAATAAAAACCATAATAAACCTATGCACACGTTTTGTTTATTTAAAATTAATCTTATCACTATATTTTGTTGGTTTAGAATCTTTAAATAATTTAAACACCGTAATGAGAAACTCTTGTAAAATTTCCCACTCCTTAGTTTGTTCGTTGAGACGCAGCTTTACACTCGTCAACGCTTTTTTATAGCGTTCTTGAGGAGGCGTATTTTGAACGTCGACGACGTTGTAAAGCTTCACCTCAACGTAAAAGTCGCCTTCGGAGACTATTGCGGTGCGTCGGCTCTGCCCTCCGGAAACCCTCGTCGTGAAAGAAGAAGTCGATACGTTGCCTCCGGCGCTTTGTGATGCGTTAGATGCAGCAACGCTTTCTTCCCCTTTCAGAATCGAAAAGATGTCTGACTTGCGTTTTTTAGACCTGTAAAATAAAGAAAATAAAATATGATGAAATACTGTTATGATAATATTTAGGAACTTTTATCATCATAATTAGATTCAGAGTTAAATAATCATTTAAAGTTGCTCACTCCATACAATATACATTATTGTTAAATAATTATTATCATCATCGGTACAGGGATCCCAACCTGAAGCGAGGAAATTATCGTACCAGGGCCGTGAAATTATCGTATTTTAACGTTTTTGAAACAAGATTATCGTACACTCAGTATAATGGCTTAAAATACATTAAAAAATCATATAAAACGATAATTTTTATTACACTTTGTTTGTGTATACAGAACAGAATCAATGTATATTTAACTCCATACAGGCAGACGGGCTGAGAAGACAGACCACAGTACACAGATTTTATAAGCGTACCAACGTTTTGAAATGAAGAAATAAGCTGGCGCTGTGACCAATAAACAATAGTATATGCTCAATTTTTTATTGAATATGAGCGTAATTCTCAAACTTTGTGGTGTATGGAATTTATCGTGTATTTGCGTACATAATACGGAGGCCTAAATTATCGTATATACGTTAATTATAGTACGGTTGGGGCCCTGCATCGGTACCTAGTAGTAGTTACCACCAAGCGATAAAAACGATAACCTATCAGATATATATATATATATATATATATACGTACCACGAAAATTCCGGCTCTTGCAAATCGGGTGGTGTGAAGGATGGTGAATATGATGCATGACCGCGCTTAGCAAGGGCAGCAGCGTTAACGACGGGGGTGATCTTGCGCTTTGAGGCTTTTGGCTTCTTGGTAGGCTGCGACAACACCGACGGTGCTGTGGCCACGATTGCTTCAGATTCGTATTCAGAGTCCGACCTGAGAAAAAAAAAAAATGAGTATGGATGGAACAAAGATTTTAAAAAAAACACGTAATAAGACAATACTCACTCACATATTTCTGTAGATGTTTTCTCGAAGTGTCGTGGCTGCGCAATGTCAGGCGGCAGGCGGGCTGGCGGTGGCTGGCGGAGTCTGGCAGGCGGCGGCTGAGCAGGGTGGCAGGCGGCGGCTGAGCAGGGTGGCAGGCGGTGGCTGAGCAGGGTGGCGGGCGGTTGGCAGGGTCTGGCAGGCAGCGAGATTCTCGAGGATGATGAACCAGCGAAGAATATGTCAGTTTTCTAATTTTACGCGATTTTATAGCAAATACTTTTTATGTGTCAGCAAATAATATTCCAATTCAAAAGATATTAAGTACCCGTACTTTAACAAAACAAGCAAATTTGAAGCTAATGGTCGCACCACCTTTGAAATCGGATCAAAGAAAGATAGCGCCTACTCGGATGACAATATAAAAACTCACACCATTACCCGACTACGATAGATTAAAAGATAGAAAAATTAAAAGTCAGTGCATAAAATATTACAATCATATTTTATGTGTTTAGATAATAAGACGGTATCTAATTATTTGAACTGTACAATACACCACACGGGAAGTATTACTATTTACTTTCTTACATAATTAAAGTTCGTTTGCAAAACAAAAAAACCGACTTCACATGCAGCGCAAGTCATTTTCAGTACTAAGTTTGAGGTATCTATCTCCATATCTCTGGAGATTCTTATCGGATCTCGTTAAAATTAAAATGGAACTACACTGTAAACATATTCTATTAATAATAATATCGTTTAAAAACTAAAAACGAACCGACTTCAATGCCGCGCTATTCATTTTCAGTACCAATTTTGAGATGTTTATCTCAATATCTCTGGAGGTACTCATCAGACCTCGATAAAATTATCATGGTACTACACTTGGAATATCTCCTTTCGAACAAAAAAAGAATAATCAAAATCGGTTCATAAACGACGAAGTTATCCGCGAACAAACATAAAAAATATCGGTAGAAATGAGAAACCTCCTCCTTTTTTTGAAGTCGGTAAAAAAATAAAAAAAAAACATTGTCCAAATCCACACACAGTTAATAAATGATGAGGTTCTGAAGTGACAAAAAAATTAAATTATACAGACGAATTGAGTACATCCTCCTTTTTGTGAAGTCAGTAAAAAAAAAAAAAAAACAAATCAGTTCATAAATGATTGAGCTATGATATAATAAACAAAAAAGTAATTCGTACAAACGCTATCTGTTAAGTCCTCGTTTTGTTAAGTCGGTTAAAAAGTAATTTGTCCTAAGGCCGCTACACACCTTGAGTTTAAACTGCTCGTTTTCACTAAATAGTGTGACTATACATATGAATGATAGTTTAACTGAATGGTAATAATTATAATTTAAAATCGTTAATAAACTAAAAGAACCAACTTCAAATGTCGCGCTAGTCATGTGCCAAGTTTGATGTGTTTGTCTCCATATCTCTTGAGATATGTCATGAGATCTCGATGAAATTTAAATGAAATTACTTGGAAAGCATGTCCTTTCAAACAAATATAAAAAATATTCTAAATCGGTACAGCCATCTTTGAGTAATCGAGAAGCATACATAAAAAAAAGATTCCGACGAATTCAGAACCTACTCCTCGGTTAGGTGTCGGTTAAAATAGCATTCAATTAACTGTACAGTGCAAACTTAATGGTATAAAAATTTATCTGTACCTACAGAACAGTTCAATCGCAGAGTTAAAAACGAACGTGTATGCGAACCCTTAAAAGAAATGCTTACGATGTACATATTGTAATTCAAACCATTTTACCTTGATACGTTTGTACCTACTATCGAGCGTGTGAACAAAACCTCATTCTATAAGTGCACGGTTTCGGCTGTGGTGTCGGTGAGTGTAGTTCTGTAACTTTTTGGAAATAACAAGTAAGTACCTAGCTTTTATTGTATAATATTTTGCAACGTAAAGTTTTTTGGTTGATTCGAAAATAAAATTAAAAACCAAGTTTCTGTCGTATTATATAATAAAGATTTTCTCAATAACTAGAAATCGAAAAAATAAAATAGGTCTTCATACGACAAAAAGCCCTATTAACCGACTTTAAAAAAAAGGAGGATGTTCTATGTTTCACTGTAAAATATTTTTTTTTTCTCTGTCAATTGTGGTCCGATTTTTTTAATTATATATTTATTTCAAAGATTATACTTTTGTAGTGGTCTCATTGTAAATTTATCAAGTATCTCCAGAGATATGGCGATAATAACCGCAAACTTGCTACTCAAATTGAATACAGTAGCATTTGAAGTCGGTTTTTTAAACGATCCTAATTATTTTGAACATGTTATGTAAAGAAAATAATATTAAAAAATTACATAAAAATGATTATTTTTCGATTGCTGTTTATATTAACTACACACTGATTTAATGTTTAGTTATTTCCAAGTTTAATTTGATTTATTCTGAGTAAAGATTTTTGTTAATTAAATTGTGTATTCTTAGTTTTAAACTAATGTGTACCAATTTCTATTTTACAGGAGCGACAAGCAGCAGGGACAATGAGATCTTCATGAATTTAATAAATTAAAATCCTTTAGATGAAAATGGTGAGTGACTACGCTTGAATTTTAATTAACGTATATACACACATTTCTTTAAAGCACAGAAAATATAAAAGTTGGTGCTTTAGGGGTAGCAGATTTTAATTTTGTAATATTTTTTGTATTGTTTCAGATTTCCAGTATGAACACCTACGCTCTGGAATTATACAAATGTATCTTGTTTGATCTAATAAATATTTCGTCATACAAAATTAGTTTGTAAGATTTAAGTAAGTAAATTTTTAGTCACTACCAGTGAAAAACACCAGTAACAACTGAACATTTCATTTGGTTTTATGGTTTGTAAGATGATGTAAGTAAAATTATATTTTTTTAAATTCTCAGTTAGGACCAGAACAAAATACTGGTAACAACCTGAGAATTTGACATTGTGTTATTAATTAACTAAACCCAAAACTTTTCCTTTATAATCTTGAAGTATAGTGTGCGGTACGGTTCAGTCACACTATACTTTTATCCTTAATTGCACTGACTGGTGCACGGTAAAGGTAATAAGTCGCACTGGATAGTGCGCGGTAATTTATCGTAAGTATTCCGACAAAAAGTCATTACGGCTTTAGTAGAAGTAGTAGAACAGGTTTATCTGACTATACGATATACTCAAAACACAGGTAGGTTAGGGCGCGATAATTTATCGTAAGTATTCCAACAAAAAGTCATTACGGCTTTAGTAGAAGTAGTAGAACAGGTTTATCTGACTATACGATATGCTCAAAACACAGGTAGGTTAGGAATCGCAATCGGTGGAGATAATCCGACCTTGGGCTCCCAGAGTGAAACTTACCATGGATCACTTAACCGATTGTGTTTAGACATCGCAAACGGCGAGAGACAATCCAAAATTATTACACCGGAGGCTTTGAGTTCTAAAACACAAGTGGCGAGAGATAATCAATTTTTAGTTATTGGGTGTTCTACTCCAGCTACATCTGTTGATTAAACGATATACCCAACTGCAACAAGTGAGCGCAGCAAGCGGAGCGAACGCAGTTGGGTATATCGTTTAATCAACAGATGTGGCTGGAGTAGAACACCCAATAACCACCTACTGATAGCTATAATCGGTACAAGTTACCACATCACTTGTTCCTAGACTTTGAACCCGAGGAATAAGCAGTATACCGCCCAAACGCGAGCATCGCCCGCTGCGGCCGTGCGCACCATTATCGCTCCTATTATCAGGGGATATGAAGAGTACTATGGCGCGAGCGTCACGCAGCGTGCGGTGCGAGGCGACACAGATAGCATGATGTTCGCTAGCACTTTATTTGCCTACCCGCGTTCAGCTCATATTTTTATTTTGTAAATAGTCACCTCAAAAATGTAAGGCTCATATAAAGCTTACATAGTCAAATATTTATTTATTTTATGATGTAACAAATGAAAAACCTTATGTAATTCTATTTTAGTAAATTTATGATGTAAATCTTAGATAAGTGTTCCTACTTGTAAAACGTGTATTTATTATTTTGCATAGCTTGTACCTGTAGGATTAAACATACACTAGCTCGTACATTGTAATGAATATTATGACCAGTAAAGACCTTTAAAAAGTAAAGTATTGAGGTTCCTAAAATCATTTTTTCTCAAAGTCAATCAATCATTTGAAAGTTTCTAAATTGGTAAAATAAAAGAAAGAAACGCGTCTAAATTGGTAAAATGTGTGTCCCCCACCATCTAACTTTTAAAGTATGGGAGTGAAAAATCTAAAAAAAATATATGCTGTAGATCTCAATAAAAACTAACAACGAAAATTGATTTGAACGAGATACAGTCAGCAGTTTTAGAGATATGGCGACCGCAAAGATAAATTTGTTTTTCATACAAACGCTATGAAAAAGAAAGTTAATTTTATAGTTACGAAAAATCATAGTTATGGAATACTTAACTGTGTTACGGAACCCTACGAGTGCGAGTCCGACTTGCACTTGGCCAGTTTATTTTACTTTGAATAATGTTTTTCAAACTATTCTTTACTTATATAAGACAGCTTGAGGATTCTAAAAATAAAAACCTACTTATAAAATAAGTTGAACTAAAATTTTGTACCTACCTACTTACTTATTAATAGAACATATTATAATTATCAATAGTATTGTAACGAATTGTAAATAACATTTGCACGCCCGAAAGGGTATAAATAAGAGGACCTATTGTTATAATGTATTTTACCTTTGTGACCTTATTTATAGCAAATAAATAATTGATTGATTGATTGAATAGGTACTTCAGCTGAAAGATTTAACAATTACTACAAGGTCGATGCGACATAAGTAGGTACCCAGCGGGATTCGTAAGACAATTATTAACATAATAAATCTGTGATTGGGTCACAGAATAAATAATAGTTGATTTGGGTTTGGAAACTCATTTATATTCTGTTTGTAAAACGCTAAAACCAACATTTGAAAGCGATTATAGTTGAAAGGCGTCAAACTTTTGTTGAAGAGAGAAGAGAAGACGAGGCCTTACTATTCGAGTACCTATTTGCAAAATTGCCGCCTTCACCAATTTAATATTAAATTTGCAAGGAACCTAAACTTTTAACTATATGTCTGAGATATAAAAAAAACTAAATGGCTTTTACTAGTTCAAACTTAAAAAAAAAAAATATAACTTGCCAAGTGCAAGTCAGACTCGCACTCGTAGGGTTCCGTAACACAGTTAAGTATTCCATAACTATGATTTTTCGCAACTACAAAATTAACTTTGTTTTTCATAGCGTTTGTATGAAAAACAAATTTATCTTTGCGGTCGCCATATCTCCAAATCTCCAGGTTTGAAGAATTTGTTTTTTGTTTCAGTTCCATGTATGGGATCCCCTTAACCTTTTATATTTTTTATATTTGTATAAAAATCAGAAAGCGGTTCACAGAATACATCTACCTACCAAGTTTCAATTCTGCAGTCCTAACAGTTTCGGAATAAAATGCCTGTGACATACGGACGGACAGATAGACAGACAGACAGACAGACATGACAAATAGCCGAATGGCAAAAAACGGAACCCTCCATTCGGCTACGGAACCCAAAAAATATATGCTGTAGATCTCAATAAAAACTAACAACGAAAATTGTTTGAACGAGATTCAGTCAGCAGTTTTAGATATATGGCGACCGCAAAGATAACTTTGTTTTTCATTCAAACACTATGAAAACAAAGTTAATTTTGTAGTTGCGAAAAATCATAGTTATGGAATACTTAACTGTGTTACGGAACCCTACTAGTGCGACTCCGACTTGCACTTGGCCAGTTTATTTGAAGCTTGATCCGATATTATGGATCTTAATGGATCGCAACGTCTCGATCCGATCCGCGGATCGGATCGCATGAATTTATTCCGATTTTCAAAAGATCGATCCGAAAAAATAGCATGAAAATACAGCATTTATTTCAAACAAAAAGGGTTGGTTCATTCAACAAGGCAACATAAAATACATTAACCTGAAAAGACTAATGTCTAATGTAATCTTATTTAAATTAACTTATATTAAGTATAATATATTATAATATAATCAACACCAATATTATAAATGCGAAAGTCAGTTTGTTTATTTGTTTGTTTGTTTGTTTGTTTGTTTGTTTGGGACTTCTTCACGGTCAAACGGCTTGACCGATTTGGCTGAAATTTTGTACAAAGATAGTACATAGGGCAGAATAGGATATAGGATACTTCTTATTTGGCTATCGAGTCAGGGGGTCCAGATATTTTTAATTGAATTTTGTAAATATAAGACTTCTTCTCGAATAAACGGCTTGACCGATTTGCCTGAAATTTTGTGTGAATATATGCCATAGGGCAGAATAGAATATAAGATACTTTTTTTCTGGCTGTCGAGTCAGGGGGTCCAGATATTTTTAATTGAATTTTGTAAATATGAGACTTCTTCTCGAATAAACGGCTTGATCGGTTTGCTTGACATATTGTATAAAGACAGTTCATAGGGCAGAATAGGATATGGGATACTTTTTTTCTAGCTATCGAGTCAGGGGGTCCAAATATTTTTAATTGAATTTTGTAAATATAAGACCACTTCTCGAATAAACGGCTTGACCGATTTGCCTGACATGTTGTATAAAGACAGTTCATAGGGCAGAATAGGATATAGAAAACTTTTTTCTGGCTATCGAGTCAGGGGGTCCAAATATGTTTAATTGAATTTTGTAAATATAAGACCTCTTCTCGAATAAACAGCTTGACCAATTTGCCTGACATGTTGTATGAAGACAGTTCATAGGGCAGAATAGGATATAGAAAACTTTTTATCTGGCTATCAAGTCAGGGGGTCCAAATATGTGTAATTGAATTTTGTAAATATAAGACTTCTTCTCGAATAAACGGCTTGACCGATTTGCCTTGCATGTTGTATAAAGACAGTTCATTGGGCAGAATAGGATATAGGATACTTTTTTTTGGCTATCGAGTCTGGGTGTCCAAATTTTTTAATTGAATTTAGGGTTATGTGTGGCCACTTATCAGCTAAACGGCTTGACCGATATGGCTGAAATTTTCTACATATATAGCTCATATGGCATAGAAGCACATAGGATACTTTTTTTCTGGCAGTCGAGTCCAGGTGTCCAGATTTTTTTTATTGAACTTTGTAAATGTGTGGCCTCCTCTCAGTCAAACGGGTCAACCATTTCAGCTGAAATTTTGTGCACAGACGGTCAATAAGACATAGGATACTATTTTTTTGGCTGGCAATTTCAGGTGTCCATAATTTTATTATAGAATAATGTGTTGCCTCTTAGCGGCAATCGTTTTGACCGATTCAGCTCAAATTTTGTACAAAAACAGTTAATAGGGCATAGAACGACAAAGGATATTTTTTTAACAGTTGAGTTCGGTTAACTTATTTTTTCTATTGCATTTTTTAAACGTGTGACCTCTTCTCAGTTAAACGAGTTGACCGATTGAGCTTAAATTATACAGAGACAGTCAATAAGACATAGACCAAGAGTAGAGTCCGAGATCCGAGCACATTGGTTACTTTTTTTACAATCGAGTCCGGTAGTCAGTTTTTTATTGTTGAATTTTGTATATGTCTGGCCTCTTTTCGGCCAAAAGGCTTGACCGATTCACATTTTGTACAAAGACATTTAATAGGGCATAAAAGGGCAATGAATACTTTTTTTTTCGGCAGTTAAGTGAGGGTGCATATATTTTTTGTTAACTTTACATAGAGTTAACATAATCATAAGAGTTTGACCTTAGGTTTGTCTATAATGACTTATTTAGTGTCTTGATTTGGCCATTAAACTGTCAGGATCATTAGAAGTCATCAAAATTTACGCGCTGGCTTTGCTTGCCCAACGTGTTTATCTGCTTTGTGGGAAGTATTTCAAAAACGTTCGTGTTTTAACAGCCTTAGGATAATTGGTGTTGACTTAGTAGGTCATAAAACCTGTCAGGGTCATTAAAACACGTAACATTTTTTCGCGCTCGATTTGCTCGCGTAGTTATAGCACTCCCTGCGCTCGCGAAAGCATTTGTTTAATCTACTTTGTAGGAAATATTTCGTCTTAAAAAACTTAAGTGATGAAACGGTCGAAAATGGTAAGCACGCTAGGCCTAGAATGGGAACTGGCTCTCAAGGATAGCTGCCGAAACACATTACTTAGATGTTTGGTGACAGATAAACTTTTGAATTTAAATAGCCACATGCATTAAAACGAGTCATACATTGAAACAGAACAACCTTCAATAATCATAATGATTAGTAACCTTAAATTAAGTGGACAAAAAATGTAACCCTAATGTCATAAGTGTTGAATTAGTAGGTCATAAAAACTGTCAGGGTCATAAAAAGTCGTAAAAAATTTCCGCGCTCGCTTTGCTCGCGCACTTATAGCGCTCGCTACGCTCGCACAAGTATTTATTTTATCAACTTTGACGGTAATATTTCAGCAACTTTTGTATATTAATACCCACATACATCAAAACGAGTCATAAATTAAAACTGTACAATCTTCAATAATCATAATGTTTATTAACTTTAAAATAAGTGATTATCGACTTTAACCTGAGTGTCATCAGTGTTGACTTAGTAGGTCATAAAAACTGTCAGGGTCATAAAAAGTCGTAAAAAATTTTCGCGCTCGCTTCGCTCGCGCAGCAATAACGCTCGCGACGCTCGCGCAAGCATTTATTTTCTCTTCTTTTTAGGAAATATTTCGTCATCTTTTGAATTTTAATAGCCACATTCATCAAAACGAATCACACATTGAAACAGAACAACCTTCAATAATCATTATTATAACCTTAAATATATTAACCTTAAATTAAGTGGATATCAAATTGAAGCCTAATATCATCGGTGTTGAATTAGTAGGTCATAAAAACTGTCAGGGTCATAAAAAGTCGTAAAAAATTTTCGCTCTCGCTTCGCTCGCGCAAGCATTTATTTTATCAACTTTGTAGGTAATATTACACCAACTTTCGCATATTAATAACCACATGCATCAAAACGAGTCATAAATTAAATCAGTACAACCTTCAATAATCATAATGGTTATCATCCTTAAAATAAGTGAATATCACGTTTCACTTGAGTGTCATCAGTGTTGACTTAGTAGGTTATAAAAACTGTCAGGGTCATAAACAGTCGTAAAAATTTTTCGGGCTCGCTTCGCTCGCGCAATTATTTATTTTATCTACTTTGAAGGTTTAAAGGTTTTGAAGGGTATTTCAGCAATTTTGTATTTTAATAGACACATGCATCAAAACGAGTCATAAATTGAAACAGTACAAACTTCAATAACCATAATTATTATAAACCTTAAAATTAGTGATTATCGACTTTAACCTGAGTGTGATTAGTATTGACTTAGTAGGTCATAAAAACTGTCAGGGTCATAAAAAGTCGTAAACACTTTTAGCGCTCGCTTCGCTCGCGAAGCTCGCACAATTATTTATTTTAACTACTTTGAAGGTAATATTTCAGCAACTTTTGTATTTTAATAGCCACATGCATCAAAACGAGTCATAAATTAAAACAGTACAACCTTCAATAATCATAATGATCATTAACCTTAAAATAAGTGGATATCAAGTTTAACCTTAATGTCATGCGTGTTGACTAAATAGGTCATAAAAACTGTGAGGGTTATAAAAAGTCGTTAAAAATTTTTCGCGCTCGCTTCGCTCGTGATAGCGTGATAGCGCCGCTCGCTACGCTTGCACAGGTATTTGTTTTATCTACTTTGAAGGTAATATATAAGCAACTTTTGTATATTAATAACCATATACATCAAAACGAGTCATACATTTAAACAGTACAACCTTCAATAATCATAATGATTATTAACCTTAAAATAAGTGAATATCACGTTTTACCTGAGTGTCATCAGTGTTGACTTAGTAGGTCATAAAAACTGTCAGGGTCATAAAAAGTCGTAAAAATTTTTCGCAGTAATAACGCTATATAGCGTATAATAGCGTGTTTCAACAGCCTCATACATTAGACTGACTCAAATACTTAAACAGCAAAACTTGGTAAACCTTGGTTAGGTTTACCAAGTAATTATTAATGACTTTAACAATAGACGATATCGAGTTCGACCTAAGAGTCATCTATAGTGAGTTGATTATTAGGTCGTAAATTTGTCAGGGTCATAAAAAGTCATGAAAAATTTTCGCTCGCGCAATGATAGCTCTCGCTGCGCTCGCGCAGCTATTCACCTTATTTTCTTTGTAAGAAATGTTTCAGGAAATTTTGTGTTGAGTCAAACATTTAAACAGCACAACTTCGTATACCTAACTAAAATGATTAATGACTTTAACAATAGAGGATATTGAGTTCGACTTTAGGGTCATCTATGGTGACTTGGCCTAAGAGATCATCGATCTTGACCTCAAAGGTCATAAAGACTCAAATAACGCGGGCGAAGCCGCGGGTAACAGCTAGTATAACAATATATTAAGGTACATGTATGTCTATGAAGTATAAAAACCACACAACGAAACAATGAATTACATAATAATATCGTAATTATTGCTAATATACCTACTCCGTGTGCAAATTAAAATACATTACATTGTGAACACACCACAATGTTTGGACCGCGATCCGACATTTGATAGAGTTGAATTTATCCGTGAATCGGATCGCATGGTTTCGATCTTCGAAAAGATCGGCTCGAGTCGGCGCATCGCTAACCACTCATCTGTTTGTCTCGCGGCGTAATTTTTTTTATTGTGTAGAGTTATAGGTAAATCAAAAACCTAATAGTTAGTATTTTTTAGAAGGTAGGCACCTACCTAGTTACTCACCAGATTCAATAGTCTCCCTTGGAACGCAAACACTGTTCAAAAATTCATCTGCTTGTTTAAACCAAAATAACGTAGGAACGTAAACCTCATTGGTTGAACAAGCATGCAAAGTCATTCGTTTTACGAATGAATAGCGAGTGCGGATACTTTTAATTTTCAACCTTAAGTCTGATTCGTTCACGCCCTCAATATTTAAATCTTCAAGTAGTGATTTAGTAGCTTTATCGCGCGTAGCGCGGTCTTTATAACCATCCGCTTTATTGTCCCACAAGCAAGGATACTTTCTGTAATATTTCAAAAACCGCGGAGTCTGATCTTGTCTCCATTTATAAACCATATTTCTTCTAATTAGCACCTCTTCTTTCCTTCCACAACTAACACGTACCTATGTTCAATTTTCATTCAACAGTAAATTGAAGACAAAAGGCGTAAATTAATTCTTTCAGCGCTGGCCGATATGGCCGATATGTTGTACATTCAACACAGATTAGATTACTATATGAGTCAACATTCAACATTGTAAATTGTACAAATTGTACAATTACATTGAATGAATGAACGTCACGTCATTGAAAGGTTTTTTTTAGGGTTCCGTAGCCGAATGGCAAAAAACGGAACCCTTATAGATTCGTCATGTCTGTCTGTATGTCTGTATGTCTGTATGTCTGTCTGTCTGTCCGTCCGTATGTCACAGCCATTTTATTCCGAAACTATTAGGACTACAGAATTGAAACTTGGTAGGTAGATGTATTCTGTGAACCGCTTTCCGATTTTTATACAAAAATAAAAAATATATTAGTTCAAGGGGGGGCATCCCATACATAGAACTGAAACAAAAAAAAAGTTTTTCTTCAAACCTATACGTGTGTCTATGGATAGGTCTTTAAAAATGATATTGAGGTTCCTAAAATCATTTTTTCTCAAAGTCAATCATTTGAAAGACAGGCGCGCCTAAAGTGGTAAAATGTGTGTCCCCCCCTCTAACTTTTAAAGTATGGGAGAGAAAAACTTAAAAAAAATATATGTTGTAGATCTCAATAAAAACT
This sequence comes from Cabera pusaria, assembly GCA_954871355.1. Lineage (NCBI taxonomy): Eukaryota > Metazoa > Arthropoda > Insecta > Lepidoptera > Geometridae > Cabera > Cabera pusaria. The sequence continues at coordinate 3,546,689 of OX940896.1, forward strand.
ATCAACGAAAATTGGTTTGAACGAGATAAAGTCAGCAGTTTTAGAGATATAGCGACCGCAAAGATAACTTTGTTTTTCATACAAACACTATGAAAAACAAAGTTCATTTTGTAGTTGTGAAAAATCAAAGTTATAGAATACTCTACTGTGTTACGGAACCCTACGAGTGCGAGTCCGACTTGCACTTGGCCAGTTTTTTTTTAGTATTATTATGGCTCCACACGATTAGTGTAAAGAATTTTAACACTGGCTGTGTTAAAATTCTTCAAGTTTTTATGAATTTAAGTCGTAGAGATAGGTCAAGGTCACATTTCAGGTCAGTTTTCTAGTAAAAGTCTAGTCTAAGTCATACCTTCAGTAAAGATGTGGAGATTACTTAAGATTTTCAGTGAAATTTTGGTGAGAACGCAAATAGCATATTTATCAACATTGTGCTGTTTCCCTACACTCGCACTTTTGGACTCGCGCATCAAGGCTTCCGTACAAAGTCAAACTAAGTTAAAGGACAAACTTAACTTTAACATTTTACAAAAATATAAAGTGTGAGACACTTCAAAGAAACATAATATTAAACTTAACTTTATAGTTCGATCCATAGAAAATGTATTGCACCAACTACAAATAATACGTTTGTAAATAATAGTAAATTTAGGTATTTTTTTGTTATTCAATATGGATAAGGCCTGGTTAAAAAAAAAATTCTAATTAGTCCATTGGACTAATTGGGGTCAGTTGGATTATCATCAAATATTGGACACGTATTTTTTATTTTACAAACCAATAGAAATTGACAAAGATAAAGAGAAGATAAATAGATAAAGATAAAGAGTTCGGGAGTGGGGGCTCGTGACGTCACGCGGAATTTAGACGCTCTATATCTTTTGTTTAATTAAAAAAATAAAAAATACATATTCAATATATTTTGATAATGTAAATGACGGACTAAACAATTTTTTTTAGTATACTAGCCTATTACATATTTACGTTTTTCAGATTTATACCTTCATAAGTGCTTCGAGGCCTTGCTTATTGCCAAATTTCATGATTCTATGTCAACGCAAAGTACCCTATAGGTTTTAATTCCATTTTAAAATCGCATAATATGCGGAAATATGCGACATAAACGGTATAATCATATATTTTGATTGCGTTGACTTTGTAAGTCAACGCGATCAAAATATATGACCGTTTGAATTTTTCACAGCCAAAAGAAACCGTTGATCCGAATTTTGATATAAGTTACAACTTGATATCTCTACGCGTTCCTGAGAAAAAAAGGGTCTTGACTGACGGACAGACGGATAGACATACAAACGGACAACAAAGTGATCCTTTAAGGGTTCTTTTTTCCTTTTGAGGTACGGAACCCTAAAACGACATTATGTAGAGTAAACGTATAAGTTGGTATTCCTTATACTATACCAAAACAATTAAAAATTGAAGCATATGTGGCGTCACGAGTGTCACGACTTTACCACATACTAAGCGGAATTACATTTCCTACATCATTCTTCACGTTGATTTCAGTGTGTGACAGATGTTTTTAAGGTAAGTTAGAAAATCAATAGAAATACAAAGATGTTATGAATTAATTTATCTTCATAGCAATGTTCTACCGTGCAAAGTGCAGTTATCGTGCAACGTTTTTATTTTACCGCTTGCTACACTTTTGACGTTTTGTATAGCTATGCACATGTAATCTGTGGTTCAGCACACACCGACCACCGACCGAAACAGACCATTTCATTTCATTTATTCGTGAAAACATTTGTACACGCAGGTACCTTATTTATTACAGAGTTTCGGGCTTAACAAAAATAGACCATGGAGGTAGCAAATACATATAAACCAAGGGGCCTATCAGGAAGTTTTATAACGATTGAAATGAACGAACATGACAGAGATGGATTCATGGCCAGCTGTATGGAAATAGCTTCAAAAAGACGTCATAATGGAGCTTAAAATGGCTGCCATTGATTGTTTATTGGTCCATTGATGACCTTGAATGACACAATCCTAACAATGGACCAATGAACAATCTATGTCGCGCATTTTATGAGCCATTTTGATGTTTAGGCGTAGTATGTATATGTTCTGTGGTTTAGGTAGGTATCCACCTATTTTTCGTAAGTATTTCGTGTCCTTATATATACGTCTATGAAACAAACCGACAATCGCTCGGCCCGTTTTGGTAAAATCATTTATAACCTGCAGGCCCCTATCACGAACTTAAACTGAATGAACGAAATGAACTAAATGACGGGGACGCAGCTATGTAGGCTGTATAGCTCCATCTCTGTCATGTTCGTTCATTTCAATCCCTATCAAACTTTGTGATATTGACATGTTGCGGAACATTATGCTCGACAACTACGTGAATGTCCCGAGAGACAATACCGTGCAACATTTTGCGTACGTTCGCTCCGAGAGCGGGAGCTAGCTACAAGTCCAGCGTCACGTAAAATGTTGTGGAACTTGTTGCGGGATACTTAGCAACGTTGCAGCGACACGTAGATTGAGTATTGCGCGTCATGTTGTAGGATAAAATTACCCCTAGTGTATCCTAGGCTTAAATTAAAACGACTGACGACCAACGCGACCTCATCGAGGTATGTAACACAATACATCGATGCGCGACCTCAATTTCTACGACGGTTCTCTTTTTGCACAGATTCTAGGTATACAATGTCTTCTTATAAATATACGTAGATATATACAATGGTTTAACGACGTAGTAATTGTTTGTCTGGGACTACTCACTACTCCGTCAGCAGAACTATCTATAGACGATATATACGTGTAATGTAGGCACGTATAGGTTTAATGAAAACATTTTTTTTTTAGTTTCAGTTCCATGTATTTTAACCAGCCCAGCCTTAATTTTTTTTTTTGACGTGACACCGTCTCTTAAATCTATGAACGCCGGCTGCGTAATAGTAATAGTTCCGGAATAAAGTGGCTGTGACATACGGACGGACAGAGAGAAAGATAGACAGACATGATGAATCTATAAGGGTTCCGTTTTTTGCCATTCGGCTACGGAATCCTAAAAATGAAGAGTCTAGAATGAGATGATGTCCTAGAAATGAGAAGTCTGTGGCAGTTGGCACAGACAGACAGACTGACAGAGTACTTTTCTAGTCTGTTCTGCGGTTCTGTGTATGTTCTAACCTCTAAAGTCTACTTAGTCTGTGGCTGTGGTTCTAATACCCAGTTCACACCAGGCGATTCTAGTCGTTCAACTGGCTAGGGATGTACTTTTCGTTCGATTCCAAGTACTTTTAGTATCGATACTTTAGAATCGATACTTATTAAGTACCGGTTATAAGTACTCGTTTCGTTAATCAATTATTTGTTTCGGAAGAACATTAAAGCTGGCATTATATGGCGATAATAGGGTTTCGAATGAAACTATTTGATTTGCTAATCAAGCGCGATTTTATCGATAAAAAATATCGATTGGGTATTTTTTGTAACTCGTATCGTACATCCCTAGGAAGTTGAACGACTAGAATCGCCTCGCCTGGTCTGAACCTAGTATAACCTAACCTAAGAAAAGGAAATATTTGTTTGAACTTTGATTGAAGTGTGTTACATTCAATGCCTAGATTATTATAGGATTCAAATAAATACAAAGTATTACAACAAAGCAATAAAATAATAAATAAGTAACAATAGAGACATAATTTTAATGATCCGACAAAAGGAAGCTTCTTGCTCTATCTCATCTAGGGCTGTAAAATAAGAGTAGTATTTCACGTGCTACCTAAAACTATCGAAAAATGGATACTCCTATCTCAGCTTTCGCTATGTACAAGTCAAACAAGAACTCTAATAAAGAGAAAAAGAATAGAAAGAAGAGAAATCGTGCAGGACTAGCAAATTCACCAGCAAATATACCTCGAGAGACGATCGTGCAAATCGCTACAAAAGTAAAAAAACAGCTGAAAAGTAAAGAGTCTAAAAATATAATCAAGAAGAAGACTCACAAGAAGAAGCGAACGAAAAATGTCAAGGCTATCAAGTCGAAAGTAACAGCATGTACCAAACTTTCAGAGACTGACGATGTTCCCTCATTAATACCTGTAGACTTTCCCTCGGATGTTAGCGAGTTAGGCAGCTCGGACCGTGAATATGACATACCGTTTACGACCGTAGAGACCGATAGTGTGGAAGAAGGATTCAAAGTATTCAAATGGATGGTGGCTCCATACAACCCAGAAGAATTCCTGAACAAAATATGGGAAAAAAAACCGCTGCACATAGCCAGAAAGAAACCAGCTTACTACAAAGAAATCATCTCGACTCCTGTGATCGATGACATGCTGAGGAATGAAAACATTCAGTTCACTAAGAACATTGACATCACATCCTATGAAGATGGTAAGCGAGAGACTCACAACCCCGAGGGACGAGCACATCCACACCTGGTGTGGGACTTCTACTTGAACGGCTGCAGTGTAAGGCTCTTAAACCCACAGACTTACATTCCCAAACTACATTTGGTTAATGCCACATTACAAGAATTTTTCAACTCTTTTGTTGGAGCAAATGCATACTTGACTCCTCCAGACAGTCAAGGGTTTGCTCCACATTACGATGACATTGAAGCATTTATTCTGCAAGCTGAAGGAAAGAAACACTGGCGCATTTATAAGCCTCGCTCGGAAAATGAGACCTTACCTAGAGTATCATCGAAGAATTTTGACCAAGGTGAAATAGGGGAGCCTATTATGGAAGTGACATTAGAGGCCGGTGATATGCTTTACTTCCCTCGAGGTTACATACACCAGGGAGTGACTATAGACGGAGAGCACTCACTTCATATCACAGTTAGTATGTACCAGAAGCATTCGTGGGCTGATTTATTTGAAAAATTGATTCCCGCTGCTTTGCAAATGGCTATAGATGAGAATATAGAGCTAAGACGAGGACTGCCCTTTGACATCTACGACAACTTTGGTCTCGTCCATTCAGATTCTAACACGCCTCGCAGAAAAGAAATAGGGAACTTGGTCGGAGAGTTGTTTGATAAAATAAAAAACTACTTGCCCATTGATGATGCTGTGGATCAAATGAACAAGAATTACCAACGAGATGCCCTGCCACCTGTATTAAGTGACTTAGAAAAGGCTGTCACGGTTTATGGAGACTCTGATGTAATGATTGAAGACGGAAAGGTTACTAACAGAGTAGAAATCAGATTAGATGATGGCATAAGACTGCTCAGGAAAAATATACTTAGAATGGTTTCAGAAGACAAAATCAGGATATATTATTATGTTGAAAATTCTTTGGAATACCATGGAAACGAGCTACCTTTCCTTGAAATTGAACCGGAGCTTGCCCCTGGAATAGAATCATTGATAACTGCTTACCCACAATATGTGAGCGTTGAAAAACTGGACCTGCCCACAGATACAGATAAGATCCAACTAGCAGATGCTCTGTGGAGTCGAGGTTTAATAATGACTGCTCAGCCTATGGAAAATATCGACGATTAAAGTTTTGTACCTATGTTTAGTTGCTATTTTTATTTAGTATCCCTAGTAGTCTAGAAGAGAGAGCTCTAAGCAATAACACCACCTTTTGTAACTTTAATTTATTGTAAGTAATGTCTTGTTCTTTATTACTTTGTAATTTGTATCAACAAAGAAGTATCCCCACTGCACTGACGTTAGATTATATTAGATAGTTTACTCCCAACAGCCTCCACTTAAATAGACACCAGTGGGGGATGTTAGGATAAAGTAATAAAGTTTGTGCCAACAGCTGCCAGTGGCTGTATGACAAAACACTGAAAATAAAATAATATTTTTAATGTCCCACAAACCACCACTGGTTGCCATTGGCACAAAAATTAATACTCTGTCCTAATGTCCCCCACTGGCGCCTGTTTTATTAGGGGCCGTTGAGAGTAAACCGATTTGAGGATAATTTACAGGTTATCAGATAACCTATTTCATTTTATCGAAGTAGGTAATATAATATTTGTTATCATCAAGTAATAATGACTATATTAATTGTATTTGTAATATCGGATTAACGACTAACTAAATATTCAAGTAATCTGCATATGCTATGATATATAAAGTGACTGACTAAACTGTAGGTAAATCATAAGAAACATATTTTGAATAAGTAGTATCTTATAGGCTAGCGTTTCACCACTATCTCGCCTAGTGGTAAGCGATGATGTGGTCGAAAATGGTAAACACGTTAGGCCTAAATTACTTTTGACTCTCAATATTTGTTCCTATTTGCCGACTGCCGTTCTAGAGAAAAAAGGCTTAGGACAATCAAAGAGAATATAATACTACGTTAAGGACAATTTTGATAATTCTTATATGTGTTTCCTCACATGCATATTAGCTATTTGGCAGTATATTTTCCGAATATTTGTGGTACGGACAAATAGACAATACAACCATCCACACACGGAGCCAAATAATATAAAATACATGTTTGCTAGTAGAATGTAATTTGTTGTTTTTGATGCCGCTCGTTTCTAGTGTATCAAATACATGGGGGTGCTCAGACTATTACCTAGTATTATATTCTCTTTGAGACTATAATAAAATAAACTGGCCAAGTGCAAGTCGGACTCGCACTAGTAGGGTTCCGTACCACACTACAGTATTTTATAAGATCTAGCAAAAAATACCACTATCATTTTTCGCCAGCAAAAAATAATAATTAATATTTTTTTTTTATAATTAATACATTTTATTTCTTATAACGCCATCTAACGTCTAACAACACCTTTGTAAGACGTTGTTGAATCGATATTTCAATTTAACGCCATCTATGGGACGTTTACCTAACTAAGCGTTCATAGATGGCGTGAAATACCGAAAAAAACACGTTTCTTGTATGGGGACCCTCTATTATTATTAACTTTATTCTGTTTTTAGTATTTGTTGTTATAGCGGCAACAGAAATACATCATCTGTGAAAATTTCAACTGTCTAACTATCACGGTTCATGAGATACAGCCTGGTGACAGACGGACAGACAGACGGACAGCGGAGTCTTAATAATAGGGTCCCGTTTTACCCTTTGGGTACGGAACCCTAAAAAGAGTTTAGTCTGAGTAGGTTTCATACTTTTGATTGGTATTAATTTCATCGACTAAACTAAACAGATGGGTGAAGGTCTTTCATTATTTGGATCCTTTACTTAGGCACTACCACAGTTTTACAATTACTACTTCTTTTAATCACAAATATCAAAATTCATCATCACAGCGTTAACCAGTTGAGGGCCCGATGGCGTAATTGGGAGAACGGTCGGCTTTGGTGCCGTGGCTACTGTACTATTCATTATTCTGTGCCGTGGCATAGAAAATATAATACGTAGCCGTGGTACCGAGTTCAAACCCCGCCGTGCACCAATGGATTTTTCTGTCGAAAAATGTGTGTGCGCTTCTCACAGTGGCCCTCCGGTGAAGGAAAACATCGTTAAGAAACCAACAACCTCCGCATAGTGGTAAGACACTATCTAGTGTCCGCCTGGCCAGCTACCCTCAAGTTAGAAAATCTGTCACCAAACATCTAATGTGTTCCAGCAGCTATCCTTGAGAGCCATTTCCCATTCTAGGCCTAGCGTGCTTACCATCTTCGACCATATCATCACATACCAACAGGTGAGATAGTGGTCAAACGCTAGCTTATGAGATATTTAAAAATAATCAGGATCGCCCAGTTCCGATATCATATCGGAACGGGAGTTAGGTGCCAGCTAGTATTGAAAACGGGTTAAGACAGGTTGCGCTCTACAAACTGTATTGCAGTCAGTCAGACCAGCAGTGCATGCTAGAAATTAGCATGTTTATTTCTATCAATGTACGTACATAGACATGCTACAAAGTAAATCCGGGGCACACCTAGTCAGACACATTCAGATAATAGAAGGTTTAAAGGGAGTGTCAGACTACAAATAGAAAACCGCAAGATAAGATACTGTCCACCAAAAGGAATGTTTAAAAGAAGGGATCGCTTTCGTTTCGTACTGAGCTGTATTGAGATCATCGCATCGACGACTATTCCAAAGAGAATACTAGGCTCCGTTCACGACCTACGCTCGGCATACAACCTGTGCAACCAAACGCTCTAACCTCTCTTTCTAACTCGTTTAGCCATAGAGAAAGTATATTATATGTAGAGACAACATTAGCGTATGCGAATGAAATAGCTTTAGAGATACAACCCGACTAAAACAATAAACACGTGATACACATGCCAGCTATAAGATAAAATGAAAAACGTAATTTGGTCGGGTTATACATGAGAGCGGGTGAAAGCCAATGGGTGCAATAGAAAATGGCTCCATACATTGCTGGAGCCAGTTTAATCGCATACGCAGGTAAAGGATAAAAAAATGTCCATCTCGCCCTTTCATACCAGTGATTGTATAGTTTTATCCTTCTCATATTATTATTGTTTTTTAAATGCCGCATCCGCTTAATATTCCATCCACACGTTTAGCGAATGTGACGCTCTGAGGTCGTGAATGGGGTTAGAGCGTTTGGATGCACTCAAACCCCCCTCTGTAGTCTGTGGTTGCACTCCAAGCGTAGGTTGTGAACGCAGACCTAAGCTTCGTTCACGTCCTCCGGAGAAGGATTTTTGGTTGTTTTGCAACTCGCTCGAATGTGCGGAACGACCACGGGTGTTTTTCACTCAAATTGTGACTTTGACATTTTGCGCAGACTAGAATTTCGAGGTTATGTTCATTTATTTTTCTCTAGGATGATGGATTATAATCCATCATCCTAGATTTTTCTATTTCATTCATGTCACGTCTTGGTCTCGACAAAGCAAATTTCTTCTAATCCCCTTAATCTGTAAAAAAATTACGGATTTTCCCGCCATATTTACTGTCACAAACGTAAGAGCGTTTTTTAACCATCGAATTTGATGGTTAAAAAGTTGCAACTGAAGTAAAACAACCGAGTTCCCCGTATAAAAAAGTACTCTGTGCAACCGAGGTCGTGAACGACACAGTTGCAACAACCGAGGTCGTGAACAGCCCTTATACTAAGATTATTCCCGCACAGCTCCTTCCCAGCAAAAAAAGCTTTTTAAAATGAAAGGCCGTTCGTTTTTGACGTTCACTGTAGAGACTTTACATTGGCAACATAATTAATTGATAAAGCGTTGTCTCCTCGTAACGCATCGCCATGGTGGCACAGTTTTATATGATTGTAAAACTGACATGGGTTAGGACGTCGATGTATTAACGTCATAAGGCTTACATTTTAATGAAATTTTTTGCCGGGTGGGAGCGGTGCGGGAATAGTCGGCGACCATCGATATGAACGTACTCCTCCATGTCGGCGACAACCTTTGTGCAACTAGTGTAGTGGGTTACAAAAAAAGATATTTAAATAAAACAAACAACTCTCTTAAATTATTATATTTAATCTGAATTGCATATAAATTTGTGGACTTTCTGTTACAATAGTACTCTCCAACTGATATCTTTTTTGTATAAAACGCTAAAATATGTTTTACAACTATCGTACGGAGTGGCTCGCTCGGTTAACATTCACCCGCTCACTAGGTACAAGTTTAACAGAAAATACACACACAATAATTTATATTCTAAACCTTATAAGAAATATAACCTACAAATACCACCTAGATTATTATCTAAATTGTTTCACACACACTCACTCGCTCGAGGGGACAGTTATATTCCAACAACTCGGGGCTACCTCTCGGAGAACAATTCAACAAAATGTGGGAGCCGACAACGTCTCCACCTCGTGAAAACAAACTTAAACATAAATACACAGTGATGTAACAAAATGAATACAATTTATTCACAGCATACAATAGTATGACGAGTTACTTGAAAACGATACACAATTTGAAATTGTAAGCTCGTGTTGGTCTTTGATAAACAATTCCACGAACACAACTAAAATAAAGTCTCCGAAGACACCATTGTCTCGGCCACAGTAGCCACGGACGAAACAAAAAACTATTTAGTATTTTGCTATAACATGCCTTTCACAAAACATATCGGTCTGAACGGGATATCGAAATACACTCGAAGATATTTCAAAAATGTCTTCTAGGTATTGTATCCCTTCAAAACTCTCTCCCACACCGCAACTACCTATAATTAGAAAATAAACACCGATCATATCAAAATATATTTCTCGTGTCGAAGCAAACGTCCAAAGATAAAACATTATCCGATAAACATTTTAAATTCTTTGTACTGATATACAAGATTTTCATCGCACTCCCTAATCGTCTAACTTTTTGAATTTAGCCTAGACTTACAAAAGAAATATTTTAAAACTATTATTGATAAACGTCGCGAGGCAAAAAATATCCTCTGACGTCTTTCCTACTCGCTGAGACGGGGCGGTCGTTACTTTTTATAATATTTGTTTAGATTTAACTCAAAAACTACTGGACCGATTTTAAAAATTCTTTCACTAATGGAAAGCTACATTATCAGCGAGTAACATAAGCTATATTTTATCCCCATATTCTCACGGGAACGGGAACTACGCGGGTGAAACCGCGAGGCGCTGCTAGTTCATGATAAAACTTAGATGCTGTGTGCATTCAAATAAACATGCAAATGTATGGAATTTATTATTCTGTATTTATTTAATACCGTGAGTATTAAAGTCAAAAGTGAAGCATATAAAATGAACAAAAATACTTACGAATAAATCATAAGTACAAAGTTCGAAGCACGAAGTTACAAATGATTGGCTTGGAGATCGAACAAAAGCAGGGATTGGTACGCGCATGTGCTGCAATGTCTTTTATGACAGTTGAGTCAAACAAGACAAATGTAATAATGACGCGCTGGACACGACTTTTAACCCCGCCTGCTTGGACACGACTTTTGTTGCTGCATTTTTATAACGCAATTACTGACTTATGATTTACTCGTAGACCAAAACTAATTAAAGTATTGAATGGAAAAACATTCCTATTTGCTGTAGAGATAAAACGGCAGTCGAATCTGTATTTCAAAGATGTCACAAATTGCGCGATTGCGAAACGACCAATATAAAATGCAAGCAGTTAAATAAATTCATAAGTTCCAAAATACGTACAGAACTATAAATAGGCGTTAAAATAACATTAATACATAATTTATTGTAATTAAAAGTAACATAGATAAATCGGTAAATTTTAAGTACTTACATAAATGAATTGAATAAGCTGTTTAGTACAAAAACGTATAGAACAGCCCCCTCACAGCTTCGGAACAAGTTATAGCGGTTGTTAATATAATATTTACATTGTATCAAATCCTTATTTTAGTAATTAGTCCACGTTAGTATTACAACTAGCATTATCTTATCGATTCTTACAAAACCTGAATACCATCAGTGAAAATAATTGGGACAGACCACAATGTTACTTTTTTTTTTTTAGAAGGAAGAAAACTAATTTCTAACTAAATCTCTAGGTAGGTTTCATTGCTTTTCATTGCAGTTTTTAGGTTAAAAATAATCATTTGGAAAATGGCAACAATACTTTAGAATTCTTACAACGGCCGCCGTTTAAAATTTCTTCCTGAAATTGTCAACATTCTAAATATTATCATCTTTTCTTACAATCGAGCAACTTATTTCATATAACTTTAATTCTTGTACAATACAATAAATTGTGCTATTTATTTTATTATAATCGTGTACTTCCTCTGTAATTAATATTTGATACAATATTTCGGTAGAACGATGTTAACACGGTCATGATTATGCAGATGTATGTTCGAATGTAAACAAATTAATCTAAAAATATTAAGACGATCGAATAATAAAATAAAATTTTACAGTTTTACAATAAAATATAAAACAAACAGATTAATTCCTTATATTACACCTTTAATTAACCAAAGACAAAAGATAATCGTAGCGCTGGTTAAACAAGTCAATTCCATGATTTTAAAATCAGATTAATAAAATGCTAGATCTATTTTGATTGATACGATAATTTCGCGGCCATATTTAATTGAAACATCGGGTAAGACACTTACAATACGAGCGGATATGCGCCCAAAACCTAAGGCGGGCAGTCGACAGATTTTGAGCAATATCAATTCCAATGACAGTAACAGAAAAGGTAGACAAACTGAGCCCACGTACGCAACGTATGCGTACGTGGGCTACTCTTGATTTTGTATAAAAATCTATGCAATAGAAACACACTTGTCGTGTCGCAGGCTTAATTAGCCGTTCAATTAACTGCCTAGCCTCTATACTAAACAGCGCCGTTTAACTAGATTCCTGAATGATCCAGCCATAGCGCTTTGGGACAACATTTAACAAACTGGCTGGCTAATGTTTAGGCCAGTCATATAATGTCTTAATCTGACACTAAGGCAACACACTAGATAACAGTAACCACCGTATGAGGGGAGGCACGGCAGCGGCCGCGCGTCACCAGAAATATATGTATATGCAGGAATGAAACGTCATCGATCCAAGTAATTTGCCTAGCTGTTTGATCAAATGGCTGGATATAATTCAGGAATCTAGTTGAACGGCTAATTAAGCTATCTGCTTGCGACATATAAGTGTGTTTATATTGCATAGATTTTCATATAAAATCCAGAGTCCAGGTATCATTATGTATTGCATATTTTGCGTACGAAAGCTCAGTTTGTCTCTAGCTGACCGCTATTATATACTTCGACAGATATTTAAACGTTTGTCGCTCAAACACTATCACTATCAGATACAGATTGGTTTGCTTACCATCTTCAGAGAGGTTAAATGTTGCACATACGTACTGAAACATTTTTAGTTCACGTTGACAATTTTACGTGAGATTTGAATTTTGAATCCCCAGAATTAGAGAGAGAATACACATTACGACTCTTAACAGTGGTACTGAACACAAACGTGCTAGGCTCGCCACAGCTCAGTGAATGGAACCGAAACACCGTAAGGTTATGGCGGCAGATTTTCTCCGCAATGGTGGTAAGCTACTTTTTGGCAGCAAGTCGGGCGGAACGTCGATATAATGCCCTTGCCACCTATGGCATTTCATCTACGTCTGCTGTAAGGTTACAAAATAGCGATAGTGTCGCTCAATCATCGAAACAGTACAACTACAAAAAGTGTCAGTGTCTACCCGCACTAGTACAATATGTTGTCGACTACCCTCCTTTACTATGTGTGTAGTGGTGGGTATTATTTACGAGAGGGCGGCTTGCGGGGGGTGCGGGTCGCTTTACCCGTCGAGGTGGAGGGGGTTGCCACGATAGGGGAGGGTTTCGTTTCTGTGGACAAAATACTATATTTAGAACAACGCAGCACAGGTGCAAACACTTTTGTTAATACATATTTTAAAAAAAGCTCACGAGCAATGTGGGTAGTATACTCGATTATACTTCTATTTCTAGTAGTGTAGTCTGTAGTGGTAGGACTTCTGCTAGTCCGCCAGTCGGTTGTCACTGCTCACGCGCGCGCAACATATATTATTATTCAAATGACGGGATAACTGCGCATTCGTATTCTATATAAATAACTATTTATGTTTTTCATAGTCATTTTGCGGGTTTGACAAAAACAAGCATAATATTTTTAATTTTTTTATGCTAACGATACTAAAATGACAAGGCGTAAAATTCACTTTTTCGACTTAAATTCGAGTCTTAGTTAGGGACTTTGATGTTATTTTGTGAGGGAAATAATAAGAATTCGTAAATTTATGTTTTATTTCATTGAGCCAACCTTTTACCGTATCGGGCGCGCGCCGGTACATCGCGCGCTGAACGAAGTAGTAACAACGCTATGTCGAGCGCCTTAGACACATTTTTGCTTGTATTGTCTGACAGTAGGTTAAAATAAGCGTTGGTATTTTATTCTTGTAGGGGAGTGGAATATCTGTTACGAAGTAACTATTATATAATCTGTTCCATAATTGAATATGATGTAAGGGCTCATTCAATTTAGGCGTTTCGTGTCGGACCGCTGCCGTAGTAGGTTTACCGTGCCGTGCGCTGTACCGGGCAGCAATACTGCAGGACGGGAGCAGTCCGATATCGACCGTCTACATTGAAATCTTGTAGTGGTAGGACTTCTCCTGTCTGCTTAGGGCGGTACCACCACTTTGCCAATTAATTCAACCGTAAAATAGGAATCTTTTTCGGTTGAAATGGCGAGGTGTCCAGTGAAATTACAGGGCATGTGATACTCAAGACTCATCTTTGTCACATGGTAACAGGCGCAGTGCAGTGACATGCAACATTCAGGCCTATATCTGTAATAGGTAGATGTCATCGCTTACCATCAGGCGAGCGTCGTGCTTGTACTGTTACCTTATATCATAAAAAAGAGTATCGGACTGCATTGCGTTCGTGTTGTAGTGATTATTGTCATCAGTTTTTTTTTAAAATATATCTTATAGGCTAGCGTTTGACCACTATCTCACCTGTTGGTAAGTGATGATTTGATCGAAGATGGTAAGCACGCTAGGCCTAGAATGGGAACTGGCTCTCAAGGATAGCTGCCGGAACACATTAGATATTTGGCGACAGATTTTCTAACTTGAGGGTGGTAGCCAGGCGGACACTAGAAGGTGTCCTACCACCATGCGTTTTTGGTTTCTTAAGGATGTTTTCCTTCAACGGAGGGCCTCTGTGAGAAGCGCACATACATTTTTCTATAGAAAAATCCATTGGTGCACGGCGGTTTGAACTCGGTACCACGGCATCTAAGTCGACCGTTCTCCCGATTACGCCACCGGGCCCTCAAAAATACAAGCTGTTGGCGACGTTGCCGTCCTACCGTCGTGCGTACACGGTACCGGCAACGCAATGTAACCGCACCTTACCATCTTCGACCGCATCATCACTTACCAACAGGTGAGATAGTGGTAAAACGCTACGCTAGCCTATAAGATATAAAAAGTGGAACCAAGTGGACTCGCAAATCGGACTCGTAGGGTTCCGTACCACACTACAATATTAACAGTACCCTTAGTATGAGTTTTCATCATAAACACTATCTCACATAGTTTTCGAATTATTCTGCCTCCTTGATTGGTCTAAATGTAGCAAAGACCTGCTACTTAATATGAAACTTGACTGCTTACACCGGCCCTAATGAGACCGACCTAGTACGGAGTTTGTCTCTTTCTTTTGTATGGACGACTTATATATATATACGGCCTTACTAATAAAAATTTGCCTGTACATCTGTTAAACGGTTGTACAGTTGCACAGTGAATGAGCGCTAAACACGCGTCAATCCATTGTTTGACTAATAAACGTTGAATAGGCGGTGGGTATCTACATAGACGTTTAACACTTTTTTCTTTTTCATCTGGCAACTATTAGTCAATTCGTTTCGAAACTGTTTTCGTCTTAAATAGTTCCGTAAATTATTTTTTCATAAAGTTTACTAATTATTAATATTAGTCATGAAATTTTATTTTAGGAATGCAATATTAATCTAACTACGTTGTTTTTAGAACTTTTTGTTGAAATTTGTTGATATAATGGAAAATATTTTCTTTTAGTAGGAGTGAAAGACTTAAACCAAATTTTAGAACGATACACTCAAATTGACTGTTGTCCTCTGTCTACGCTGTTGACATTGTATCCATGGATCCTCCATGGCTACAATATAAACATGATTGTAGCCATGTTTCAATAAATTGTCAATTTCCAAAGAGAATGTAATCACTGTGTTTAGTTTGTTCCACATAGCTTTTCGTAAACCTGTAATTTGTATTTCAAATGGAAAATCTGAATTGTTCAAAAGAATGGATCTGCACGGTCTTCATAATGTTTTCGATTTTTTTATTTGCCTCCTCTATCTCCCAATGGTCAAATATGTCGAAATAATTTATGTAATCCATTTCAATGAGAACAAATCTAACACATACAAACTATCCTCAAATAACAGCATACTTTTTGAAGTTTGAAGAAACAAAACGTTTTTTCACAGAATACTAGACACAGATTCAATAATAGTTACTATGTCTAGACATGATTTCGATCAGCTGATAATAGAGAAATCCGCCATTTTAATCCTTTACACACTCGCTAAACTAGGGTCCCAGGCTGTTTAAGAAATGATTAGCCTCCTTTGATAATGGCACATCTGTATACCAACTTTATCCAACGCTTACGTCAAAAATATTTTTATTGGTCAGCTTTTGTGGTATACAACGTGTATACAGAGTGAAAAAAACTTTATTAGTAAGGCCGATATACTATATATATAGTATAGAACATATATAGCACTAGCAGGTTCTTAGACAAGGACACACTCCCACCCGGGTGCCTTACAATGGAGCCGTTTTGTTCTACAAAGCAATAACAACCTTATTTTTAGAGCATACGGATTAAATTAAATTTGTCAACACATCTGCAGTGCACCATCCTTTTATATTCCGTCTATGAAATGTAGTGAAGTGTAACAGCCCGTTCACATTAGTCGTAAGTCGCATATGACTAAAAGTCGAATGCTCTGGTCACCATACACTTTATATGGAGCTGTTCAGATTGGATGAGATGCGATTTTTAGTCTAATACAACTCAAAAAACGAACCGACGGGCCAGCGCCCGTTGTAAGACTAAAAATCGCGTCGAATCGTGCTCCTAAGGTGCCTGCTTGTTGCTGTTCACACTAATCGTGCATCTAATCGACTCGAGCGCGTTGTTTACCTCTCTCCCCGCCCCGCTTCCTAGATCGCTACACATTGTTTTTTGACATTTTTTACATTTGACTCGCGACGCAGTGTGAACAGGTACATCAGACTTTCGACTTTCAGTAATATGCGACTTACGACTAGTGTGAACGGGCTGTGACAACCACTAGAGGCGCTGTACTGTTTCTCATACAACATTTGTTGGATATACGATATCGAGTTTGGTATGCAAACTCGAACAAGGGTACTGAGACCTATTTTAGTTAATAGTTTAAAAAGTACTAAGAACAGTGTATTCACCTTTGGCAGCCCTTCGCCCCCTGGTGGGCGTGAGGACGGGGGGCTCCGGTTTCTGTTTGACCGGCGTCCGCTTCGGCGTTGTCTTAGCTGGGGGCTTCGCCTTCTCCGTGACTGCGGTCGCGGTCTGCGACGGTACACAGGTTACATGTTTATTCACCATGCATCACTTAGGGCTTGGGGGATTTGTTGAAAAACTTATACAGTGACTTACAATTTGTAAAAGATAAATATGTTTGTAAGTGTTAAGAATAAGCTGTAATTGATCTAGAATTTGTATTATATAGACTCGAAGTAATGGGACTAAGCTGAGTGATGCCCTTAGGGGAATGCGGGGTGTACTTTTCCATACAAATGTATTCCCCAGTTTCCTCCCTGGAAAATGCTTCTAGAGAAAAAATTGTGAATACAAAAAACCAAGGTCTGCTGTAGCTACGCCCCTATCATTTTCCTTTTTTGACCAACCAATTGCAAAAAGAATTATAATACTTTATATCTCCTCTTTAAGATTTTTTAAGCGTCATATTTCTATTTGCAATTGGTTGGTCAAAAAAAGCAAATGATAGAGACATAGCTACAGCAGACCTTGATTTTTTGTAGAAACAAATTTTGCTCTAGAGTAGCATTATCCAGGGAGGAAACTGGGGAATACATTTGTATGGAAAAGTACACCCTACCCCGCGATCGCTCTTAACGATTTTGAATGACAGTTTTGAGCTAATTGATCAGTAGCCACGAGGAGTATAGGATGATATTTTTGACAGCAGTCTGTATGGATAAGGTGGTGTATAATCGGTTATGAATGTATTCGATAATTGATTATTCTCATGGGACTTAGTATCGATAGTCGCATGGTATGATGTATTGTAATGTTTAATAATTTATTAAGTGCTGTGTACAGTCCGGCAAGTATAACTTGGCGTGCCTGTGCGCCACTGTGCTTTTACGTTGTACTTTGATAACAGTTTCTTTTAAACCACTTTTAATTACTTTTGGCATTATTGAACTATTTTAATGTAACAGATTTATCAACAATAATGTCGCGGTAATCTCTCAAACGTCAAACTCACAGTTTCAATTAAAAGAATTAAGTTCCAAAAACCACAACCGCCAAGTTATACTTGTGGCACTGTATACATATATAGTTCAATTTATTTTATTTTAAACAGATTCGGCCTTACTAATAAAGTTTTTTTCACTCTGTATACACGTTGTATACCACAAAAGCTGACCAATAAAAATATTTTTGACGTAAGCGTTGGATAAAGTTGGTATACAGGTGTGCCATTATCAAAGGAGGCTAATCATTTCTTAAACAGCCTGGGACCCTAGTTTAGCGAGTGTGTAAAGGATTAAAATGGCGGATTTCTCTATTATCAGCTGATCGAAATCATGTCAAGACATAGTAACTATTATTGAATCTGTGTCTAGTATTCTGTGAATAAACGTTTTGATTCTTCAAACATCAAAAAGTATGCTGTTATTTGAGGATCGTTTGTAAGTGTTAGATTTGTTCTCA
Source organism: Cabera pusaria (assembly GCA_954871355.1). NCBI lineage: Eukaryota > Metazoa > Arthropoda > Insecta > Lepidoptera > Geometridae > Cabera > Cabera pusaria. Next base: position 3,565,151 of record OX940896.1, read on the forward strand.
TTGAAATGGATTACATAAATTATTTCGACATATTTGACCATTGGGAGATAGAGGAGGCAAATAAAAAAATCGAAAACATTATGAAGACCGTGCAGATCCATTTTTTTGAACAATTCAGATTCTCCATTTGAAATACAAATTACAGGTTTACGAAAAGCTATGTGGAAAAAACTAAACGCAGTGATTACATTCTCTTTGGAAATTGACAATTTATTTAAAGATGGCTACAATCATGTTTATATTGTATCCATGGAGACCGCTAGTCTCCGTGGATACAATGTCAACAGCGTAAACAGAGGACAACAGTCAATTTGAGTGTTTCGTTCTAAAATTTGTTTTAAGTCTTTCACTCCTACTAAAAGAAAATATTTTCCATTATATCAACAAATTTCAACAAAAAGTTCTAAAATCAACGTAGTTTGATTAATATTGCATTTCTAAAACAAAATTTCATGACTAATATTAATAATTAGTAAACTTTATGAAAAAATAATTTACGGAACTATATAAGACGAAAACAGTTTCGAAACGAATTGACTAATAGTTGCCAGATGAAAAAGAAAAAAGTGTTTAACGTCTATGTAGATACCCACCGCCTATTCAACGTTTATTAGTCAAACAATGGATTGACGCGTGTTTAGCGCTCATTCACTGTGCAACTGTACAACCGTTTAACAGATGTATCGGCAAATTTTTATTAGTAAGGCCGATTATCGATAGTATGTGGTATTCATTTTGCGTGGTACTTTACTAAGGGGGCGGTACCCGTCTATGAATTACGACATTAATGTAGTAGATTTTACCGGAAAATAATACCAACCTTCACGGGCGCGAGCTGTCAAATATATCAACCTATAATAGACAAGGTATAGGTCCCCGCGTTGTCGTTATTTGATGTTACTTTGCGATAATATTATCGCTCTTATCATTAATTGATAATCAAAAAGTCTTTTAATACATTAATGTAATTACAGTCAGACGTTTGAATTCAAAATGTAAATAGACCTCTCCCAATTTTTAGCGTCACATTATTTAGCTTACAATATTTTACTATTAATATTTTTACACCAAAATATAACACCTCAGAATAAACCCATACTAAAAAAGAACACATAAATATAAACATGCAATACGGCATGCATAGTTAGAGAAATGCCAATAATAGAAGAACTTAGGCGGTAGGAATTTAAACGAAACAACACAAACAAAAGCGATGATGTGAGAAAATGATTTGATAGATTAGTCGTTCCAGAGAAGAATAATTAATGATCGTACAAAACGAAAAAACCGACTTCACACGCCGCGATAGTGAAAATATCCACTAGCCATTATCATGTCATCGAGGTATCAAATTTGTTTCTATTGTTTATCTCCATATCTCCGGAGATAATTATCAGATCTCGATATTTGAAGGGGACCCAACGGGAGGCATCATCTCACAAACAAAAAAAGATATTTTCAAATCGGTTAAGATTTGACGGAGTTCTGAGGTAACAAACATTAAAATAATATCGTTTAAAAACTAAATAAAAAAGAACCGACTTCAATGCCGTTCTATTCATTTTCAGTACCAATTTTGAGATGTTTATCTCAATATCTCTGGAGATACTTATCAGACCTCGATAAAATTACCATGGTACCACACTTGGGATATCTCCTTTCGAAGTTCGCGTGTTCGCGGATAATTCGTCGTTTATGAACCGATTTTGATATTTCTTTTTTTGTTGGAAAGGGGATATCCCGAGAGTAGTACCATAGTAATTTCATCGAGATCTGATAAGTATCTCCAGAGATATGGAGATAAACACCTAAAACTTGGCACTGACATTTAATAGTGCGGCAAGTGAAGTCGGTTCGTTTAGTTTTTAAATGATCTTATTATTATAGAGCGGCGGCCCGCAGTGGTCGTCACGATCTCGCTGCTGCTAAACTCCCGAGGAAGTGCATCGGACACGCACGAAACCTAGGTCGAGACAGTCGACATCAAATCGTAGTGAGTGTAATAGTCGGTGTTTTTATAATCATGATCTTTTTATGATTATTTTTAAACGATCTTAAATTATTAAACTATTCCATGTTATAAATGATAGTTGCTGAATTCCTCATCACGTATTCATGCATTCGTTCACCTCTCTCGTAGAACTGTTGTATCAATATAAATACATAAATATTCAATGACATCCATGGTAGTGCATAATAAATGAAATTATACCTTTACCCAAAAATAATACTGAACCTTATATACACTGGAAATTTATAAACAATTACTAGTTTGCATCACACATCACAATCGTTTTATGATATTATAAATAGTTTCATATAGCGCATTAAAAGACAACAATAAGCGTTGTCTATGCGTTAATCGCTTTATGGTTTCCGCCCACTACAATATACTGACATAACCGTGTTACGACCGTATCAGCGAGTCAATTTCAGTAGCAAGTTTGAGACGTTTATCATCATATCTCTGGAGATGCTTATCAGATCTCGATGAAATTACAATGGGACCACCTCGGAAACGTACCCCACCTATTAAAAAAAGAATCATTCGAATCGGTTCACAATTGACGGAGTAATCGCGTAACATACATACAATTGTTTTGAAAATTATAGTTAGTTCCTGATTTATTGTTATAAATCTGGACAGCGATAGTTGCTGTATACAATTTGGGTAATAGTGAGATGTTTAACGCGTACGCAGTCTTTCTACTGTATTTCGTCTTCAAGCACGATTTCACCTTAGACCGCATCATCATATAACATCAGGTGATATAGCGGTAAGTGCTTGTCTGTCTCATATATCTATGTCTTCTACTTCTACATATATATTATTATATAATTATTTATGGAGAAAGTTTAGGCCATGCGGTAAGTAAGCCACCTTTTGGACATGATACAAAATATTTTTTGTATGCGCTAATACGGCTACGGCTACGAATAAATAATAAGTCAGGAAATATAACTGCGTTAAAAAAATTACCCAACAAAAGTTGTGTCCAAACAGGCGGGGTTAAAAGTCGTGTCCAGCGCGTCATTAGTTGGACATTTGTCTTGTTTGACTCAACTGTCATAACAAACATTGCAGCACATGCGCGAACCAATCCCTGCTTTCGATCCAAATTTAAATCAATCTCTAAGCCAATCATTTGTAACTTCGGAAGTGATTCTTATTTTGAATCTAAGTCGTTTTGGTTTGAAGGAGGGCCACTTTTTGAGTGGAATTTGTTCTGAATTAGATTTCCTGAGTTATTATTAATTCGTAGGGTTACGGTCATAAATTACATTGTAGTGGACGCAAATCCTTAATATCAAAATCACGAGTGTGTGTATGTATGACACCATCATGCATCAATTAAACAATATTTAAACAACTCATTCATCCAAATCTCAAAGTTTTCTAACTAGAAAATAAAATTCATAAATATCTGCGCTTTGTCTGTTTGGATGTAGATTACTACTTGCAACTAGGCTATTATAAAAGCTTATAGCTATTATAATAGAATTAATCCTACATACAAAATCGCCAAAAATACTCAAATGCTTTTATTTATTTGAACTAATTTTTGTAAACTAAAGTTAAATTTAATTCTTCGCAATTTTTTAAAATAGTAAACCTTACCAGCAATGTGGGTTACACATCACTAGTAGTCTTGTTAACCTCCAACGAAGCTAAATATGCTTGTGTCTGAAGAGGGTTCACGTCAATAGTGTAATGGGTGGGGATCGAACTCACGACCTTTCGATCGCCAGACCGACTTAGTCATTGAGCTATTGCCGCATCAATTGATATTTATCATATTTACTCCAACAAACCATTTAAATATATATAAAAAAATAATCCAAACAGACATACCGCCCAGTCTGTATAGACTAGGCAAAGCGCACCGCACACATTCTTATTACGGTGTCACGGTACACAAACCTTTGTGAACACACACATTTATTTAGTACGAGGATAAAATGTTGCTAGTTAAGTTTTACTATTATTATGTGTAAAGTGAGGCAGGCAATACGAATAGTACTATTAAATCTAAACTAATAATATTATAGAGAGATTTGATTTTTTGGTTTATTACGATTTAACTCAAAAACTACTAGACCGATTTCAAAAATTCATTCACTAATAGAAAGCTACATTATCACCGAGTAACATAGGCTATATTTTATCCCCGTATTCTCGCGGGAGCGGGAGCTACGCGAGTGAAACCGCGGGGCGCTGCTAGAATGCGAGAATGTATAGACTGTTCTCGGTGTAAAAATGCTAGAAGGATGATGTAAGGCAAGTTTATAATCAATTTGTTCGCCAAGTTCCGGCTTGATGTCCGGGCGGGGACAGTAACTCGACACGTGGAAAGTGAAAGTGAAAAGGCAAGTGGAAAGAAGTCTTTAAGAAACCCCTAACCCCGCATGGTGGTAGGGCACTATCTAGTGTCCGCCTGGCCAGCTACCAAGGATAAGTATTAAGTAACATAAGTAGTACTTTACTCAAGTTAGAAAATCTGTCGTCAAACATCTACTGTGCTCCGGCAGCTATCTATCCTTGAGAGCTTTCCCATTCTCGGCCTAGCGTGGTTACCATCTTCGACCGCATCATCACTTGCCATCAGGTGAGATAGTGGTCAAACGCTAGCCTATATGATATAAAGAAGAAAAAAAAGTGGAAGATAGAAAAGGAGGCCTTTGCCCTGCAGGGGACATACCAGTATTTCTCCCTTTTTTAACAAGCTATTTTTCATATCTTTTAGGCTAGTATTTGACCATTATCTCGCCTGGCAGCACAGAATAATTAATAGTACAAATACAGAAGATGCACTCCCTGATAGCAAAAATGCGAGATTAAACCTAGTTACAGCGTCGGTAACGTTCAAAGTACGCTACACGCCTCGGATGCGACCTTCAATTTGCGTCACAGTATAAACTAATAGTAACTAGGAACCGCGTGTTGCGCACCGTAAAATGCACCGTAAGTCCGCGCGCGCTACGAGAGTCTGTATTCTGTATAACTCGGTCAGCTCGCGCCAGCTGTCTCTTAGTGTAAGGTTGAGTGTTGTGAGAAAACAGATTGAATAGTAAAGTAAAGGCGCGCGTCCGATCGAGAGCGCGCGTGACACTACTGACTGAACTTGTGGCCCGCGGGCTGCCACGGAAGTACTAGCATTTTCATAGCTACCGCGCGGAGTGTGACAGTGCGACATGCTGGTACTACTTTTTGGTAGCAAGTCAGGCGGAACATCGATATAATATTTTCCTCCCACCTGTGGACAAATACCCGTGATACCAATTGAAATTTCGATCTAGCCAAAAATCTATTTCCATACCCACATTAACTTCAAAAATCAGACTGCAATTAACTACCCTGCCCTATGTTACCTTGCACCCACACCCTTGAAACCGTTAAACATACGCAGCAACATTTTATCACCACACAAGCGCAACTTTTAGTCGTCTAAATTTTTTTTTCTATACGAGGCTGTGTACCGCGGCTCCGCCCACACTCGAACATGAAGATAATGGGTGATGGCGAATACGTACGTTTCTATATATCCTTTGGACTATGCCTACCTTGGATGTGGCCGCCACAGCGGGCGTACTACCTGGCGATTTTCTCTTATTATTGTTGGTAGGCTTCGGCGACGGTTTCTGTTTCCGCGCGCTTTTTGGACTGCGCTTAGGGGTGGTTCGTGCCTTCTTAGCCGGCGACGCCGCTTCCTTCTGCAAAAGAGGTATAGAGGTATTGATTAAATTTCAATCAAATAACATTTCCAAGACGTTCCATATAAGGACGATGCACTGCCGGCCTGAAAGAGACCGACCTTGAACGGAGTTTGCCCCTTTCTTTTGTATGGACCACATACATACAGGGTGTCGGGTTTCATATGGTCCAAACGAAAATCATCGATGGAGGACTTCAAGGGTTACCCAGAGATCATGTATGTTCCGCGAAAATCTATAATCGAGAAAATTGCGTTTTACTTGTTTGCGAGTTAGTCCCCGAAATGTTGCAATTTATTTAAATTTTCTCCCAAACTATAAAGGCCAGAGCCCTAGTTCTTTGTGAGACTATGAACAATGAATAGGTTTTTCAGGGAAAACTACAATTTTTTATTTAGGCTTATTATTTTGAGAAAATAAATAAGACATAACATTTTTTTTATTTAGACGATATTTGAACTTTTACTTTGGGCAGGCTTTTCTTCAAAAAAAAACAATAAAAAAAATTTATTTTTTCAACCGATTTTAAAAACTTGTCTGTTTTATGGACCTGCTGTTTGCCAAATTTCATACGGCTACGACAAGAGGTTCAGGTCTAAAAACATAATTAACGAAATTAAGAAAGGATTTTAATATTCAAATTATTTCTTCTGAAATACACTCTGGTAATCTCTTTTTACAGAATTAACGCATATGAAGGAAACATGCTGTAATAAAAGCCCAAAATCTTTTAATTAAGTAAATTAACCAACAACCCCCGCATGGTGGTAGGACACTATCTAGTGTCCGCCTGGCCAGCTACCACCCTCAAGTTAGAAAATCTGTCACCAAACATCTAATGTGTTCCGGCAGCTATCCTTGAGAGCCAGTTCCCATTCTAGGCCTAGCGTGCTTACCATCTTCGACCGCATCATCACTTACCAACAGGTGAGATAGTGGTCAAACGCTAGCCTATAAAGTATTAAAAAAAATTAACGAACAAAAATTGAGGTTTAATGTTACAAAAATATCGAAAATTTTCCTAGCTATGTCATTTTGATAATAAAACTTCAGGGGGAAAGAGGGTACTTACAAGAGGCGTGGCGGTAGAGTAGGTAAGGTGAGGGTACTTACAAGAGGCGTGGCGGTAGAGTAGGTAAGGAGAGGGTACTCACAAGAGGCGTGGCGGTAGAGTAGGTAAGGTGAGGTGAGGGTACTCACAAGATGCGTGGCGGTAGAGTAGGTAAGGTGAGGGTACTTACAAGAGGCGTGGCGGTAGAGTAGGTAAGGTGAGGGTACTTACAAGAGGCGTGGCGGTAGAGTAGGTAAGGTGAAGGTACTTACAAGAGGTGTGGCGGTAGAGTAGGTAAGGTGAGGGTACTTACAAGAGGCGTGGCGGTACAGTAGGTCACGGATTAGACAAAGGAGGTTGGATTGGCAATGTGGGCGGGGCAGGCGCGCCACTAGTATGATTAGACAATCATAGATTCATAGAACCACGCGATCATACTTTTTAGTGGCTCGTGGTTTGCGTCGCAGCGCGGAGGTGCGCTAAAATCGTCTCAAAATGCCGTGTTGTGCGATTATTACGTGTAAATTAAAGAGTCAGACATCAAGTATTAAACAAGGAGGAATTTCTTTTCATCGGTAAGCATAAAATCTTCGTATTATAGATATTTTTGTCCAAAAACTATTTTTAATTATGAAATTCTTTGTTCAAACGACAACATACCCAGAGAACAGATAACTATACATTGCTGGTAAAGTACGAATATTTCTACCTCGAGACGCAGTTTACGCGCAATGGATTGCAAAGCGAGCGAAATCACCACGCCTCTCCGACTCGTTATATTCACGTTCGCGTCGGTCGCCGGCTAGTGCTTGCACGGCTGATTGCGCGTGTGATTGTGTGTAACTTATAGAGTCTCGAAGTAATGTGCGTAACAATTGCAGTAGTGTGCGAAGCAATTGCAGCCCCGTGTTCTATGTGTAATTTGTTTATTAGTTTGCGTAATTCGTGTATCTATTTGTATTGTTTATGTTGTGGAATCGTTTGGTGGGAGTAACGCGGCGACGCTGGTTTTCAAACAAAAGTGTGATTATTGCCAATCCAACCTCCTTTGTCTAATCCGTGCAGTAGGTAAGGTGAGGTAAAGAGGCGTGGCGGTAGAGTAGGTAAGGTGAGGGTACTTACAAGAGGCGTGGCGGTAGAGTAGGTAAGGTGAAGGTACTTACAAGAGGTGTGGCGGTAGAGTAGGTAAGGTGAGGGTACTTACAAGAGGCGTGGCGGTACAGTAGGTAAGGTGAGGTACTTACAAGAGGCGTGGCGGTACAGTAGGTAAGGTGAGGGTACTTACAAGAGGCGTGGCGGTACAGTAGGTAAGGTGAGGGTACTTACAAGAGGCGTGGCGGTAGAGTAGGTAAGGTGAAGGTACTTACAAGAGGTGTGGCGGTAGAGTAGGTAAGGTGAGGGTACTTACAAGAGGCGTGGCGGTACAGTAGGTAAGGTGAGGTACTTACAAGAGGCGTGGCGGTACAGTAGGTAAGGTGAGGGTACTTACAAGAGGCGTGGCGGTACAGTAGGTAAGGTGAGGGTACTTACAAGAGGCGTGGCGGGCGGGTCCTGCTTGTCTCGCGGTTCCTGCCGGGCGCCGCGCTTGCGGGACTTTTTGTCAAGCTGCGACTCGTCCTTGTAGAGGGACAGGTCCACTGTAACATTCACCATGAGGTTCATGTAGTCGACTTAATTTAACCACTACATATTATATAATTTACAAGCTGCGCCCGGCTTTGTCCGCGTTTAATCCTAGTTATAAGCCTTCCTCTTGAATCAGTCTATCTATTGCTGAAAACTGCATTAAAATCCCTTGCGTAGTTTAATAGCGTACAGACAGCGTAAAGAAGATCGTTTGCAAAACTAAAAGAACCGACTTCAAATGTTGCGATAGTAATTTTCAGTACCATGTTTGGGGTGTTTATCTTCATATCTCTGAAGACACTAAACATATATCGATGAAAATTAAATGGGACCACCTCTGAAGTATAATAACCCTTTTTAACAATAATTTATGATCGTACAAAACGAAAATGAATAAAACCGGCCATGTCGAGTTGAACTCGCCAACCGAGGCTTCCGTACCAACGTTGTATGTACCAATTAAGCTAGACCTCTAAATTGTATCAGCGCACATATAACTCAGAGTCTACCTTAATTGGCATAAAATAAATATGTATATACGGGGGCACCTTTTAATTTTCAGCTTTTCTTATTTTTTCCTTAATTTGTGCCTTGCTTCTTGCCAAATTTCATGATTCTAGGTCAACGGTAAGTACCCTATAGGTGTTCGACCCAAAACCTATAGGGTACTTCCGGTTGACCTAGAATTGTCAATTTTGGTCAAAAGCAAGGTCCTTACAGCACAAGTAAAAGAAAAATTCCGAAAAATAAAAAAGTTGAAAATTAAGGTACAATTTGGTACTAACAAGTTTTCGAGAAAATCTAAATTTGCCCATATCTTTTTACTGTGTTGACTCAAGACCTTGGTTTTTATACACCCAATAGGGACTATAGACTTCAGTATTAGGTATAAATTTCAACAATCAGTGGTGTGACACGGACAGACGGACAGACAGACAGACAGGCGGACAAGAAAGTGATCTTATAAGGGTTCCTTTTTTTACCTTTTGAGGTACGGAACCCTAAAAACGACTTCACGTGCCGCGATAGTCAAAATAGCCACCAGCCATAATGAAGGTATACCAATTTGTTTATATTGTTCATCTCCATATTTCCGGAGATGATTATCAAATAGTTACCTATATGTGAATGTACTAGTTACCTATACGTGACTTTACTTGTTACCTATATGTAAATGTATTAGTAACCTATATGAGAATGGACTAGTTACCTATATGTGACTACACTTGTTACCTATATGTAAATGTACAAGTTACCAATTAGGGTACAGAACCGGGAAATCCCGGTCTCGAAAGTACCGGGAATTCCCGGTTCCTTTGTCAGTAAAATGGAACCGGGAAATCAATTTTGATTCCCGATTATTTCGGTACCTTCGGGAATTTTATTTTAATTACGCGATTCAGACTACTACTCTCTCACTTATTTACTCTTTACTTTTTACATTTTCTTCGTAGAAGTTTTAACTTCTCTAAGAATTTCGGGCTTAGAAGCGACGACACTCCCGCTAAAAGTGGTTAACTTCGTCAGATGGCTTCGGCCCAACTGTCGAACAAAGACTTTTGACCTCCGGTTTTGCTCGATCGCTTCTTTAATTGAGTTAATCTGACGAAGACGAGACTGCAGGGTTTTCATGTCGCTTCTGCATTAGCTGCACAGATTCATATAAAAGCTTAAGACTTCTTGCCGGCACCTCGCGTTTCACAGAATTTTGTCTAGAGAGCCTCGGACTAGTCGGTGATCACTGCCAGTTTTAAACCTAGTGATCACTGAAACATCCCTAAATATGCTTTTTTGTCCATCATTATGAAGTCTCTCTTTTCTATCTATCAGTTTTTGATCATAGAGTCGGGGCTTTGTCATGTCCATTTCAATCGCGGGTCTTTCTGAAAAAAAGTTTTCATCAGAAAAAGCCCCTCTTTTTCTAAAAAGTTGACGAGCATTTTCCTCCTATGATTTCTGCTACCGTGCTTCCGAGCAATCCTACTACCGATTCGCCGGTTGCTTGTACTTCCACTTTAGCGTTAAGATCCCCCATGACAACGTTAAAGTAGGCCTTTTGAGTGGTGTGTATTATTATCTTTTCTATGGTGGTGTGCAAGGCCTTGGAAATGTCCTCGTATATTTCCTCTACTTCATTGTCCAAGTGTGCCGAAGGCGGTGCGTATACTTGGATAACCTTGAGGTGTAACCTGTTGTCAGTGAGTTTGATCACAAGATACGCTACCCTTGTCGACAAACTGGAGATTTTTAGAACGTTGTCAGAGAGGATCTTGTGGACCAAGAACTCGACACCGCCTTGGGATGGTTGTTCTCTCTCTATGAAATACATAAAATGGCCTGACTAATGGCCAGGCCAGTGTAGTAATGGTGTCCTACTCTCTCTCTTTAGACTTCACATAAACCTAGAATATGCCATCTTATGTATAAGCTCTTCTTCCAGTAGTGCCAACTCAAGTGTGCATCCAGCCGTAGCGTGCGTCTATTAAAAGTAGCCAGTGTCAGTCGGTTTTGGCAGCCTTCCGTCGCCATAGCGGGGCGGCCGGGAACTGGGGGCCGTTTTATATCTGCGCGTGCCATGCAAGTTTTGTTCAAATGATCACCACGCGCTGGGCAGTCGGTTTGGGTGATCGCAGGACGTAGCTTCTCGCACCAGTGACGCTGCTGCCCGTCACTGGCCTGGTATTTAGTTACGTCGTTCTGATTGAATATCCCGCCATGGTCGGCCGCCAGAACCTCGTTCGCGGGATGCACCACGTGCAGGAGAGGTTGGCTGGGAGCAATCAGGTGGAATTTTGCTCCCTTACATCCCATTTTTTTAATTTTTAAAGCTAAACTTTTGTTTAATATAACAAAAACTACCAAGAACCGAAAATACCGAAAGAACCGGGAGAACCGGTTCTTTTCTTAAAAGGTACCAAAATTCCCGGTTCTCAAAAAGAATCCGGTTCCGGAAACCCTATTACCAATATGTGAATGTACTAGTTACCTATATGTACATGTACAAGTCACCTATATGTGAATGGACTAGTTACCTATACGTGACTTTACTTGTTACCTTTATGTAAATGTATTAGTAACCTATATGTGAATGTACTAGTCACCTATATGTGAATGTACTAGTTACCTATATGTGAATGTACTAGTTACTTATATGTCAATGTACTAGTTACCTATATGTGAATGTATTTGTTACCTATATGTGAATGTATTTGTTACCTATATGTGAATGTATTTGTTACCTATATGTGAATTTATTTGTTACCTATATGTGAATGTACTAGTTTCCTATATGTGAATGTGTAAATACTCACATCCGTCAGGGTGCTCCGGCGTGAGGTCGAGGCTGGCGGCGCCCTGCTCGGCGCGCAGTGCTCGCTCCAGTATGGAGGTGGCCCGAGCACTCTCCGCTCGCGACAGTGTCTGTGCGCCGCCGCCGGCGCGGGTTAGAGATAGTGTTGTTAGCACGCATTCCATGTCTGTGGACAAATGATACGGTTATTGTTTGGTTTCATTGAAAAAGGTTTGTTTTGAAGATTATAATTCAAATTTTACGATATTTGAGTAGATAAATATTATTTTTGCATCTTCCCTATTGACGGTTATACGCCTCAACCAATTTGTCCGATTTTTTCATTGTTTTTCTGAAAATATCGGTGGGTGATAGATAGGTCAGGAAATAAGATAGTTTGTTAACACGGGCAACGGCTCGCATCAAGTAAAAAGATGTTATTAAAATGCGCTTCACCAAGTAATTCATCAAATATTACCAGTGACATCGTAAAAGTCGGGCTTGTATGTCTCTCCCTTAGGGTCCGACTTCTCTTTGGACAACCAGCGTATCTTGATCTTGCGGCTGGTCCTGTACACGTTCTGTATAGCCTGGCACACGTAGAACCCGCCTTCCGCGTTACGCACCGCCAGGTATTCATTCCTATGGACAATGTTTTTTGTTAGACCTCAGAAGTAACTATGTATGTAAGGAAGATGCATCGTATTAGAAATGGACCAAGCATTTCTCCTGTATAGCAGGCCTGTCGCACTCCGCACTGTAGCTAAGACAATATTAGTACATACGCGGCAGCCGGCCGGCTACAAGTTCAGTCAGTAGTGTCACGCGCGCTCTCGATCGGACGCGCGCCTTTACTTTACTATTCAATCTGTTTTCTCACAACACTCAACCTTACAGTAAGAGACAGCTGACCGGGTGATACAGAATCTCGCAGCGAGGACTTCAGTGCACTTTACGGAGCGCAACACGCGGTGTATAGTTACTATTAGTTTATTCTGTGACGCAAATTCAAGGTCGCATCCGAGGCGTGTAGCATATTTTGACGAACTACCCTGCACAGGTGATCCCATTTAAATTTCAACGAAATCGGTCGAGCGGTTTTTAATATATCAACATTTGTATTACGATGCATTTATATACCTCGATGACATGATACTGGCTACTGGCTATTTTGACTAGCGTAACGTTTGAAGTCGGTTCTTTTAGTTTTTTTAACGATCTTAAATTATATTATGTTAAGTTGGTGAGTATAGATGGATGCATTTATGACTCTTACACGCAAAAATAGATTTGACAGAAATTTGGCAACAGGCATGGCCAAGGTATAATCTTTTTAGGGTTCCGTAGTCCTGACAAGGAACCCTTATAGTTTCGTCATGTCCATCTGTCTGTCTGTCTGTCTGTCCGAGGTTTTGCTAAGAGACCGTAAATACTAGAAAGCTGTAATTTTGTATGTAAATTATGCCGACGAAGTGGTGAAATAAAATTTTGGAAAATATTATTTTGAGGGTAGCTCTTCTATATGAGAAGTGGGGATGAATTTTTTTTTATCGTCTACCCCATCGTGTGGGGTATCGTTGAATAGGTCTTTTAAAACGACTTAAGGGTTGCCAATACCATTTTTCGATCGAATGCTCCATTTACAAAATATTAAACTTTAAAGTGCAATTTTTTGTTCCAGTAGGGCGTCCCCCCCCCCCCCTAAAGGCTAAACTGCTGGATTGAAAAATCTGGAAAAATTCGTGATAATCGCATTTCATGAACTTTAAAGGAAAATTATAGCACAAATATATATTGCACAAAGTCTAAAGATTATACCATACATTCAAAACTAGCGATAATAACAGAGAACTGAGATAACATACAACAAATAACCGGCCAAGTGCGTGTCGGGCCACGCGCAGTGTAGGGTTCCGTAGTAGCTTATTCAATGCAAGTCTTTACCCGTTATAAACAAGCAACTGGGTACTTCGTTTTTGTCATTTTAAAGGATTTATTCTAAGGATTTTGTATTTGGTACAAAATTATCCAACACCCAAGTTCAACGACTATTACTGCTAAACTAATGAAGTTATCTTAACCGCTATAGTTTTCCTTTAAAGTTCATGAAATGCGCTATTATCACGAATTTTTCAAGCCAGCAGTTTAGCTTTTAGAGGAGGGGGGGGGGGGGGGGGGGAATATTTCGTAAATGGAGCATTTAATCGAAAAATGGTATTAGCAACCCTGAAGTCATTTTAAAGACCTATTCAACGATATCCCACACGACGGGGTAGACGATGAAAAAAAAATTCATCCCCACTTCTCATATAGGGGAGCAACCCTAAAAAAAATATTTTTTAACATTTTATTTCAGCACTTTGTTGGCGTAATTTATATACATACCCCCACAAAATTACAGCTTTCTAGTATTAACGGTCTCTTAACAAAACCTCGGACAGACAGACAGACAGACAGACGGACATGACGAAACTATAAGGGTTCCTTGTCAGGACTACGGAACCCTGAAAAACCCACTTCACATGCCTCGACAGTCAAAATAGCCAGTAGTATCATGTCGTCAAGGTATGTAATGTGTTAGAGATGTTTATCTCTATATCTCCGGAGATAATGTCATACATCGATAAAAATTGAATGGGACCAATTGGGAGGCATAATCTCTAAAACGAAAAAAGAATTTTTGAAATTAGTCAAGATTTGACGGAGTGACGACTTCTGAAAACTAATATACAATTTTATCTTTGTCTGGCATTTTTATGTAAAGTGACATCTTATAAAGATTTTACTAGTTTTTTAACCGACTTAACAAAAAGGAGGAGGTTCTCAATTCGACTGTTTTTTTATATCTTATATAGCGTAGCGTTTGACCACTATCTCACCTGTTGGTAAGTGATGATACGGTCGAAGAGGGTAAGCACGCTAGGCCTAGAATGGGAACTGGCTCTCAAAGATAGCTGCCAGAACACATTAGATGTTTGGTGGCAGATTTTCTAACTTGAGTGTGGTAGCTGGCCAGGCGGACACTAGATAGTGTCCTACCACCATGCCGAGGTTGTTGGTTTCTTAACGATGTTTTCCTTCACCGGAGGGCCACTGTGAGCAGCTCACATAAATTTTTCGATAGAAAAATCCATTGGTGCACGGCGGGGTTTAAACTCGGTACCACGGCATCAAAGCCGTTCATCCGATTACGCCACCAGGCCACAGATTATATAATAGTTACTGACCAGGCCCTTGTTACCTCAGAACTCCGTCAAATATTCATCGATTTGAAAAATTATATTTTTGTTTGAGTGATTATGCCTCCCGTTTGGTCCCATTTAAATTTTATCGAGATCTGATAATCATCTCCGGATATAAATTATATAATATCGTTTAAAAACTAA
Source organism: Cabera pusaria (assembly GCA_954871355.1). Classification (NCBI taxonomy): domain Eukaryota; kingdom Metazoa; phylum Arthropoda; class Insecta; order Lepidoptera; family Geometridae; genus Cabera; species Cabera pusaria. Next base: position 3,580,215 of record OX940896.1, read on the forward strand.
AAAACAACCGACTTCAATGCCGCGCTATTCATTTTCAGTACCAATTTTGAGATGTTTATCTCAATATCTCTGGAGATACTTATCATACCTTGATAAAATTACCATGGTACCACACTTGGGATATCTCCTTTCGAACAAAAAAAGAATAATCGAAATCGGTTCATAAACGACGAAGTTATCCGCGAACAAACATAAAAAAAAAAAAAAAAAACCTTTTTTTGAAGTCGGTTAATAAACAAATTTGTATACGCTTATGACTACTTTCACTATCGCGGCATGTGAAGTCGGTTTTTTTCGTTTTGTACGATCATAAATTATCTTCTAATACTATAAGAATCTTTGTCCTGACATACTGACTGACTGACTCACTGACAGACAACGCACAGCCTAAACCGCTGGTCGTAGAGACTTGAAATTTGGAGGGTATATTTTTCTTAGTACGTAGGGGTGTACTAAGAAAGGATTTTTCAAAATTCACCCCTTAAGGGTATGAAATGGGGGTTCAAAGTTTGTATGGAGAAACAAGATTAGATAGTCTTTTCTATCCGAAACTTCACACAAGTGCTTCAGTACAAAAATAAGGAAATACGTGTTTTAAGTTTTTTCGAAATTCCACCCCTAAGAGGGTGAAATGGAGTAACAAAGTCTGAAAATCAATTTTGTTTCGGATTGCGCTAAAATTTGGCATGCAGATAGTTATTACAAAGTTAGTTCCCTCTGAGAAAGGATTCTCCAAAATTCACCCCTGAAGGGGATGAAACGGGGGTTCAAAGTTTGTATGGAGAAACAAGATTAGATAGTCTTTTATATTTGAAACTTAACACAAGTACTTAAGTAAGTAAATACGTGTTTCAGGCTCTTTCGAAATTCCACCTCTAAAAGGGTGAAGTGGGGTAACAAAGTCTGAAATCAATATTGTTTCGGATTGCGCTGAAATTTGGCATGCAGATAGTTATTTTGACTTAGGTATCCGCTAAGAAAATTTTTCAAAATTCACTCTTCAAGGGGATGAAGCGGGGGTTCAAAGTTTGGATAGTCATTTTATTCGAAATTTCACACAAGTACTTCTAAGTAAATCAACACCAATATTATAAATGCGAAAGTCAGTTTGTTTATTTGTTTGTTTGGGACTTCTTCACGGTCAAACGGCTTGACCGATTTGGCTGAAATTTTGTATAAAGATAGAACATAAGGCAGAATAGGATAAAGGATTTTTTTTTGGCTATGGAGTCAGGGTGTCCATAAATTCAAAATTCAATTAATAATAATTGAATTTTGTAAATATAAGACTTCTTCTCGAATGAAATGCTTGACCGATTTCCCGGAAATTTTGTATGAATACATGTCATAGGGCAGAATATAGGGCGTCATAGGGCGGATATAGGATACTTTTTTCTGGCCGTCGAGTCAGGGGGTCCAGTTATTTTTAATTGAATTTTGTAACTAAAGGACCTCTTTTCGAATAAACGGCTTGACCGATTTGCCTGAAATGTTGTATAAAGACAGTTCATAAGGCAGAAAAGAATATAGAATACTTTTTTTCTGGCTATCGAGTCAGGGGGTCCAAATATGTTTAATTGAATTTTGTAAATATAAGATCTCTTCTCAAATAAACGGCTTGACCGATTTGCCTGACATGTTGTATAAAGACAGTACATAGGGCAGAAAAGGATATAGAATACTTTTTATTTGGCTATCGAGTCAGGAGGTCCAGATATGTTTAATTGAATTTTGTAAATATAAGACCTCTTCTGGAATAAACGGCTTGACCGATTTGCCTGAAATGTTGTATAAAGACAGTTCATAGGGTAGAATAGGATATGGGATACTTTTTTTTTTGCTATCGAGTCAGGGGGTTCAGATATTTTTAATTGAACTTTGTAAATATAAGACTTCCTCTCGAATAAACGGCTTGACCGATTTGCCTGACATGTTGTATAAAGACAGTACATAGGGCAGAAAAGGATATAGAATACTTTTTATTTGGCTATCGAGTCAGGAGGTCCAGATATGTTTAATTGAATTTTGTAAATATAAGACCTCTTCTGGAATAAACGGCTTGACCGATTTGCCTGAAATGTTGTATAAAGACAGTTCATAGGGTAGAATAGGATATGGGATACTTTTTTTTTGGCTATCGAGTCAGGGGGTTCAGATATTTTTAATTGAACTTTGTAAATATAAGACTTCCTCTCGAATAAACGGCTTGACCGATTTGCCTGAAATTTTGTATGAATACATGTCATAGGGCATAATAGGATATAGGATACTTTTTTTCTGGCTGTCGAGTCAGGGGGTCCAGATATTTTTTATTTAATTTTGTGAATGTGTGGCCTCTTATCAGCTAAACAGCTTGACCGATTGGACTGAAATTTTATACATATTACAGTTCATATTGCATATAATCACATTTGTAAATGTGTGGCCTACTCTCGGTCAAACTGGTTAACCATTTAAGCTACAATGTTGTACACGGACAGTCAAAAAGACATAGAAGGGCAACGAATACTTATTTTTTGGGTGGAAATTTCGGTTTTCTATATTTTTATTATGGAATTTTGTAAATGTGTGGCCTCTTTCCGGCCAAACGGCTTGACCAATTCAGATGAAATTTTGTACAGACATTTAATAGGGCATAAAAGGGCAAATAATACTTTTTTTCGGCAGTTAAGTGTGGGTGCCTATATATTTTTTTAACTGTACATAGAGTTTGAATATTCATAAAAGTTTGAGCTTAGGTTCATAGATAATGACTAAACTTAATAAGTGCCTTAATTAGGCCATAAAACTGTCAGGGTCATTAAAAGTCATCAAAATTTACGCGATGGCTTTGCTTGCCCAACGTGTTTTATCTGCTTTGTGGGAAGTATTTCTAAAGCATTCGTGTCTTAACAGCCACATTTAACCTTAGGGTCATCGGTGTTGACTAAGTAGGTTATAAAAACTGTCAGGGTCAAAAAACGTAAAAATTTTCGCGCTCACTTCGCTTGCGCATTGATAGCGCGCCCTGCGCTCGCGCAAATCTTTGTTTTATCTACTTTGTAGGTAATATTTTATAGAACTTTTGTATTTTAATAGCCACATGCATCAGAACGAGTCCATAAATTGAAACAGTACAACCTTCAATAATCATAATGATTTTTAACCTTAAAATAAGTGGATATCAAGTTTAACCTTTGTGTCATCAGTGTTAACTTAGTAGGTCATAAAAACTGTCAGGATCATAAAAGGTCGTAAACATTTTTCGCGCTCGCTTCGCTCGCGCAGCGATAGCGCTTACTACGCTCGCGTAGTAATAGCGCTTGCTCCGGTCGCACAAGCTTTTGTAATATCTACTTTGTAGGAAACATTTCAGCAACTTTTGTATTTTCATAGCCACATTCATCAAGACGAGTCATAAATTGGAACAGTACAACTTTCAATAATCATAATGATTTATTCCTTAAAATAAGTGGATATCAAGTTTAACCTTAGGGTCATCGGTGTTGACTTAGTAGGACATAAAAACTGTCAGGGTCATAAAAGGTCGTAAAAAATTTTCGCGCTCGCTTCGCTCGCACATTAATAGCGCTCCCTGCGCTCGCGCAAACCTTTGTTTTATCTACTTTGTAGGTAATATTTTTGCAATTTTTGTATTTTAATAGCCACATGCCTCAAAACGAGGCCATAAATTGAACAGGTACAACCTTCAATAATCATAATAATTATTAACCTTAATATAAGTGGATATCAAGTTTAACCTTTGTGTCATCGGTGTTGACTTAGTAGGTCATAAAAACTGTCAGGGTCATAAAAAGTCGTAAAAAATTTTCGCGCTCGCTCCGGTCGCGCAAGCATTTGTTATTTCTACTTTGTAGGAAATATTTCAGCAACTTTTGTATTTTAATAGCCACATGCATCAAAACGAGTCATAAATTGAAACAGTACAACCTTCAATATTCATAATGATTTTTTACCTTAAAATAAGTGGATATCAAGTTTAACCTTAGGGTCATCGGTGTCGACTTCGTAGGTCTTAAAAACTTTCAGGGTCATAAGTCATAAAAAAGTTTCTCACTTCGCTTGCGCAGTAATAACGCTACATAACGTATAATAGCGTGTTTTAACAGCCTCATAAATTAGACCGACTCAAATACTTAAACAGAAAAACTTGGTAAACTTTGGTTAGGTTTACCAAGTACCAAGTAATGATTAATAACTTTAACAGTAGACGATATCGAGTTCGACCTAAGAGTCATCTATATTGACTTGATGATTAGGTCAACTGAAACTGTCAGGGTTATAAAAAGCCATAAAAAATGTTCACTCGCCCAATAATAGCGCTCGCTACGCTCGCGCAGCTATTCACGTTATTTTCTTTGTAAGTAATGTTTCAGGAACTGTTGTGTTGAGTCAAAAATATAAACAGCACAACTTCGTATACCTAACCAAAATGATTAATGACTTTAACAATAGAGGATATTGAGTTCGACTTTGAGGGTCAGCTATGGTGACTTGGCCTAAGAGATCATCGATCTAGACCTCAATGGTCATAGACACAAATAACGCGGGCGAAGCCGCGGGTAACATCTAGTCTTATATATAAAAATCAATTGCTGTTCGTTAGTCTCACTAAAACTCCTGATTTTGGTTTTGAAATGTTTGTCGTAGTCCAGGGAAGGTTTAAACGGTGAGAAAATTGTAAGGGAGATAGTAAAAACAACGATTTCATTTTTGCCATATAAACTGTTCTATCAACTTTCTTGTCAAACATTTGACGTTCGTCCCTTCGGTACGGTAGGGTAGACTCTGTTTCACCCTTGAATTTAAATTTGAAGCACGTATTCAATTAAGGGTTTTGAATCGACAACATAATATATCCACATTACTCGGATTATCGAGTAGGTGTTTAAGTTTTAATATTTCGAATTTTGATGGTTGTCCCAGGTTGTAATTGTTGGTTCTTGGTTCGTTCAGACATTTTTGTCATTCTATTGACATATTTTGATGGTAGTCATTATGGCGATTCCATACATAGGTATTCGCTATTTGTGTATAAAAACCGATAAAAACAAAATAAAATAAAATAATTAAGGGGATACAATGACCCATACAATGTTTTTGAGGTTTTTTATATTTGATCTTAGAAACCTTAATAGATAAAGACTTGAAATTTACTCATGGTGTGCAACGCAATAGCTGCTATGTAATCAAATAATAAAAACTAAATTAAATTAAAAATTAAAGGGGGATATACGAGAAACGTATTTTTGCGGCAAATATTGTTCAGTCGGAACCCTGCGTGTGCGGGTCCAACTCGCACTTGGACAGTTTATTTATATTCGCGGTACGAAGTACGCCGGATCAGCTTGTTACTTATACAAGCGAGAAATCCTAGCAAACGTACAAGGTGAAAACTTGAGCACATTATAGTTTCTAAGTTTAGCCATAAGTCGGTAATATCAGCCTTGACGGCGGAAAAGGTTACAGCTGTCGTTTTATTGATTTTACAATTACTGCAGTTGCAATGTCTGCGTGCTACTTGTCTTTATGATGTTGTCAAAGAGTAATTTCTTGTTGAAACAAACAATTTTACATTTAAACAATTTTAGAGGGCCTGCCTGGTGGCGTGATCGGGAGAACGGTCGGCTTTGATGCCAGAGGTACCGAGTTCAAACCCCGCGTGCACCAATGGATTTTTCTATAGAAAATTTTATTACGCTTTCACAGTGAAGGAAAAACATTGTTAAGAAACCAACAAACCCCGCATGGTGGTAGGACACTATCTAGTGTCCGCCTGGCCAGCTACCACCCTTAAATTAGAAAATCTGTCGCCAAAACCTCTAATGTGTTCCGGCAGCTATCCTTGAGAGCCAATTCCCATTCTAGGCCTAGCGTGCTTACCATCTTCGACCGCATCATCACTTACCAACAGGTGAGATAGTGGTCAAACACTAGCCTATAAGATATAAAAAATAAAAATTTCAAAATACAGCATTTTTTTTTGTTTATATCTTATAGGCTATGATTGACCACTATCTCGCCTAGTGGTGACAAGCGATGATGTGGTCGAAGATGGTGAAAACGCTAGGCGTAGAATGGTCTGACTCTCAAGGGCTGTGTGCTGCATTGCTGCCCGTACACCGTAAGGTTTATGTAGCAGATTTTCTCCTTGATAATGGTAAGCTACTTTTTGGTAGCTAGTCAGGCGGAGCAACGATATAATATGCTTGTACCACTTGTGATATTTTATTCTCTGCAAAAGATTACCGTCGAGTGTCGCTATTTAGCGATAATACCGATCGGCGTTTGAAGTTTAAGTGTTAACCTTCAAGTTGTAAAGCGTTACTAAGCACGAAGCCAAGCTTTCATCTTCGCCTTCACGAGCATTATAATTATTGTAACACAGTGAAAGGTTAACTTTCAGTCGAAAGTGACCATCTCAATCTCTTATGGTTGAATTTCTTGATATGGCGATTTTAAAGTGCCTTGAAGAAGGTCATTAGTAATAGTCAATTTTAACGTCAATTTCGATTGAAGCCCATTGACAATCGCGAATGACGTAACCATTGAACGTCTCATTGTGTAATTGCAGAAAGATAATATAAGATCGTTTACGAAAAAAAAAACGACTTCACATGCCGCGATAGTCAAAATAACCAGTAGTATTGTACGGAGTACATTACTTTACTTTATATTTGCAACTTAGCACATTTCACAACAACTGACTTACTTAGAGTACGCTTTGACGCGCCGCGACAGACACACGCGGTCGAGTGAGAATCGCCTTCCATTTTACTGTAATTTGTGTCTAAATAAACTCTACATAAAAACTATTACTACTACAACTTATTATTTTGTACGATCTTAACTGGGATCGTACAAGTATCATGTCTTCAAGGTATACAAATTCATATTATGTCGTCAAGGTATGTAATGTGTTTGAGATGTTATCTCTATATCTCCGGAGATAATTGTCATACCTCGATAAAAAAGGGCCCAACCGGGAGGCAAACGAAAAAAGAATTTTTGAAATCGGTCAAGATTTGACGGAGTTCTGAGGTAACAAACATAAAAAAAATACAATTGAATTGAGAACCTCCTCCTTTTTTGTGAAGTCGGCTAAAAAGAAAATGTTGGCGAGCAATTGACATGTAGATTGAAGCTCCATCATTCGCACCTTCAATTGAAACGATCAATCTAGCTCTCGTACTCATTGAAGAATGACAAATGAGGTTTTCTCCAAGGCACTGAATGACGAATGACCGTCTCCGGGCACAAAAGGTAATAGTCCTACCTCCGGGGCATTTTGCACTGATACTATCGGATCCGGTAGACAGTGTCCCTACCCGATCGTGGCGCTGCCTATTGGGTCTAATAGTAACTCCTTTTTAGGGTTCCGTACCCAAAGGGTAAAAAGGGACCCTATTACTATGACTCCGCTGTCCGTCTGTCTTGTGTTAACTTTAATTTAGATACCGTGCGTTAGACGTCAGATGGCGTTTTAAGAAATAAGCACGCGGCTTACAACTCTGTTTTGATAAAATGTTTTTTATTAAAATTATTATTTATTGCTGGCGAAAAATGATAGTGGTATTTTTTGCTCCATCTTATAAAATACTGTAGTGTGGTACGGAACCCTAGGAGTGCGAGTCCGACTTGCACTTGGCCAGTTTATTTTTCATAACAGATAGGCTAGCTTTTGACCACTAGCTTGCCTGGCGGTAAGCGATGATGTGGTCAAGGAGGGTAAACACGCTAGGCCTTGAATGATCCGACTCTCAAGGGCGGTGCTGCCGTTTCTGCTGGAACACCGTAAGGTTATGGCGGCAGATTTTCTCTTAGATGGCGGCAAGTTACTCTTGGTAGCAAGTCACACGGAACATCGAAATAATGCTTTTACTACCTGTGGAAATCTCAGCCATCCACTCAATCATACACCAACACAAAAAAAATCACCAAAATCGGTCAAGCAATTTAGGGAGTTCAATTACATACTCACGTACAGTATTATGAAAGTAGGATAAGTGTATTAAACAATTTTTATATCTGGCTATGGCGAAACAAAGAAAAGGTAAAATGAAACTTATTTATCCGGGTATTCGATTTTCCGTAATGCAGTGCCTATCTTGTTTGTAGTCGGGTCACAAATTCACAATATAAGAGCTTAGGGGGAGGTCATAAAGAGGAGGGTTCTTGGTAAACCGGTACGGGTATGTACCGATCCATACAGGAAATCTATTCCAATGTTATCATATGCGCTCACGCATAAAGAAACAGGTTGGAAGAACGAACGAAGAAACAATACAATCATCATCATCATAATCAGCCGGTATCAGTCCACAGCTGGACATAGGCCTCTCCCAAGTCATGCCACTGAGCCCGATCTTCGGCTCTTTGTTTCCAGTCACTGCCCACCGCTTTGCGAATGTAGTCGCTCCACCAGGTCACAGGGCGTCCTAAGCTACGTTTAGCGATTCGCGGTCTCCACTCTAGAACCAATCTACCTCAACGGTTATCGATCCTACGGCAGATATGACCAGCGCACTGCCACTTCAGTTTCCTAATCCGTTGAGCTATGTCGATCACTTTAGTTCTCTGGCGAAAACTATTTGACCTGAAAACCTACCCGTATCGGTTTGTCTGCACCGGGAACCCGCCACTTTATGTCCTCACCCTATGTCTAGTCTAGCCGTACTTACTTGTAGAAGACAATAAGCTTGTCATCGCTGGGCTTGGTCGGAGTGGAGCGACCAGCTGAAGCCGAGAGCTTCGTAGCCATCGTCAGCTCAGGAGTCGGCGACTGGTACAGTTGGACCTGAAATTACATTATACTATGTACTGTATGAATTAATGGACTAATCTACGTAGTTGTTAACAACGTTGTCTTGTGACGCATTACAGTCCGGCAAGTATAACTTGGCGTGCCTGTGCGCCACTGTGCTTTTACTTTGTACTCTGATAACAGTTTCTCTTAAACCACTTTTAATTATCATAATAGGCGGCAATAGCCCAATGGATAAGGTGTCGGACTGACAATCGAGAGGTCCTGAGTTCGAATCCCACCCCACCCATTGCACTACTGACGTGAACCCACTCCAGACACAAGCATATTTAGCTTAGATGGAGGGGTTAACAATAATACTAGTTATGTGCAACCCACATTGCGAGTAATCTTTAATTTTTATTTAAAAAAAAAAAAAATACTTTTGGCATTATTGAACTATTTTAATGTAGCAGATTTATCAACAATAATGTCGCGGTAATCTCTCAAACTTCAAACTCACAGTTTCAATTAAAAGAATTAGTTCCAAAAACCACCACCGCCAAGTTATACTTGTGGCACTGTACAAACACTTTGACTTCTAATAGTATGGTCACAGATTATATAATAGTTACGTATGGTATAGACTAGACATCCATAGATAATCACAGCGAGATAACAGGCTTTTCTCTATGATCTAACTAATGTATAAAACAAGCTTTTATTTCAAAGCAGTATTTACAATTTACAATATTCCTCAATATAATTGAGATAGTTTAAAACCTAAAACAACCGACCTCCATGCCACGCGAGTCAGTTTCAGTAGCATGTTTGAGACGTTTATCGTCATAACTCTGGAGATATTTATCAGTCTCGATGAAATTACAATGGGACCACCTCGAAAATGTACCCTACCGATAAAAAAAAAGAATCATTCGAATCGGTTCTAAATTGACGGAGTAATCGCGTATCATACCTACAAAACAAAAATAAAATAAAAACATATTACAGACGAATGGAGAACCTCCTCCATTTTGGAGGTCGGTTAAAAAGATGCCGGTCGGAGTTAATATCACCTGACGAGCTACAAAAGTAATCTTCTGGTAATACTGGATGCAATCTAAAGTCTAAATCTTTTTAAGTTTTGTTACGACTCCACACGATTATTGTATTTAGCCAGTGTCAAATAAAACTGGCCAAGTGCGAGTCAGACTTTTGTCCCGCACACGGAGGGTTCCGAACGCCATCTATCGAATTTCTAACGAACTTCTAACACCAACTAAGTAAACGTTAACACAAAGGTAGAATAGTAGTAATAGTAATTGTAGTAATTAATATTATTAAATATCTGGTTGACCGAGCTTTGCTCGGTATTTTTTGCCACTTAAACAGACAAATATGACTCTTCCCGACATCTATTGACGAATAATAATACTATTTTTTTTAATTGAGAGCAACTAACTGCTTTACTGACACAGTACTTCTACTCGCCAGTAGATGTCGGGAAGAGTCATATTTTAAGTTGATTATCAATAAAGTTGATTATTGAAAACACGAATAAAACAACATTTTCTAAAAATGACTCCTAGCTAGATCGATTTATCGCCCCCGAAATCCTCTGTAGGTATACTAAATTTTATTTAATCGTTGGAGCCGCTTCCGAGATTCATATTAGGTAAAGACGATAGGCCATCTTTGATGTTAGATAGGTGGCGCTGCGCTATCGTAAAAAACTTTTTTTAAACTTTTCTTTATAACAATGCAACATATTAACACTATCAAGAAAGCGTCAACGTAGCGCTCCAGAGACCTCACATGGACACAGGCACGCACACTGCGAGACGCCGGAGCTCACCTACACCATCCCACTCCCTATATAAGACGACCGCAGGCAATTCGGGATTCATTCGATCGCTAGACGGCAACGAGTGCGATAGCCCCGCAGTCCACTCGTTTGTCAGTGCTTGCTCTGAGCGGTAGCCCCGCAGCCCATTCCAGGAACCATTGATAGGAATGTAAATCTACCTACGTACCCGTACATAAAAATATACGATTGTACCTATTCTAAGTTTGCTGAAATAAATTTTAACTACTGTCAACATCAGTGGTATTATTCATCCGGCACCACCATATCTTTAATTTTTAACTTTGTTCTATTCTTAGTATTTGTTGTTATAACGGCAACAGGAATACATCATCTGTAAAAATTTCAACCGTCTATCACGGTTCATGAGATACAGCCTGGTGACAGACGGACAGACAGACAGACGGACAGCGGAGTCTCAGTAATAGGGTTCCGTTGGTACCCTTTGGGTTCGGAACCCTAAAAATGGCATGTTTTTTTAGACATTGTGCTATTTTCGTACAATCGTACAAATTCACCAGCACGTAATGGTTAATTATCCACATTAAATCGGGGTAATATAATTTTTAAGATATAAAGAATTAGACATACATTTTCACATTCCCGCCAAAACATAAAAAAGATGTTGTCACGTGAGGAAGTATGTTGTGTGACGCTATTGTCGGTTCGACCAATTTCTGATGCGTTTTACGAATTATAATATCCCTCGCTCATTTTGCAGTTTATATTTATTATTTTAAGAAATTAAGAAGTATTTAAATAAGGAAATGGTTTTACTTGTAATTACTCTAGGACAACGGATTTGAAAAATAAACATTTCAAATAAATGTAAGCCCATACCATACATATACTCTACTTTGCACGTCATTGCACTGCGCCTGTTAACCTAAGGCGCTCTTTAAACAGAAGAGACGTGACGCGGACGTAACGCGGGGGCGGATAGTCAAAATAACGCAATATAAACCTTATATCACGTAAAATAGAGTAGTAGTAGGTCCTCTTATTCTTGATCTATATCAATGACTTTCCATCTGTGATCAAACACCCAATGACGTTATTTGCCGATGATAGTACTGTACTCTTTACATATGACACACACTATGACAATACTTTTATAGAATCTGACATTAATAACAATTTGACATGTTTAATTAACTGGTTGACATCTAATAATTTAAAAATTAATTTTAATAAGACGAAAATAATGAATTTTAATAGATTTAACAGAATATCAAACATTGACATTAACTATTTCGGTTATAATGTAGCTGAAATTGACACAACTAGGTTCTTAGGTTTAATGATAGATAACAGATTGACATGGAGACCCTACATCGACAACATTTGTAATCGTCTACATAAGTTCTCATACGCTTTACACAAACTTAGGTCAGTAGTCAATGAAAAAGCATTACTGACATCTTATCATGGACATGTTGCCTCAATATTACGATATGGAGTCATGTTTTGGGGCAATTCTACGGATAAGTTGCGAATTTTTAGAGCTCAAAAACGGTGCTTAAGAGCTATATTTGGAATAAAGCAAACATAATCTTGTAAAAACATTTTCAAAAGCAACAATATTTTAACATTGCCTTCATTGTATATCAGCGAGGTTGCCACTTTTGTCAAACGGAACCCGTCTCTATTTGAAAAGTACTTCGTTGGTAGTAGACGGCCAGAGTCAATTAAACATGTTATGGGTAGGACGAGACAGCTGCACAAAAGCGTGTTCTGTATGGCACCAAGCATATATAATAAAATTCCAGAAACCATAAAAAGCATCGGTGATATAAATATATTTAAGAATATGCTCAATCGTTTTTTAATAAAGAAAGTGTACTACTCAATTAATGACTTTTTAGATGACAAATTCAATGATGTAAAATTAATGTTATTATTATTATTTATTTCACTGCTTCCCTGACATTACTGATTATAATTTTTGTACTAGGACGTAAATAAGCAACAATATAAATGTATGCATGAATATAACTAGGTATAAGGTAGTATTATTATATTTTCTATAGTATAAGTAATGCTTTTAGACTTATTAGCGGATCTAGCGATATTATTGGAAAATGTTTACACCACTGTATGTACTACCTAGACCCACAAGCAAATAAATCATTTCATTTCATTTCATAAATCATTTCATTTTTCATTTCATTTCAGTTTTTGTCCCCGCCACTATGTTACCCGCCCCTGCCACCGCGTGACGCGCGCTACGTTATTCGCAAGCTAGTCGTCGTACTAGGAGAAATTTAGCGTGAGCACTAATTGAACTGTATAATGCCACCGTAGCGCGCCACGTGTCTCCGTCGCCACTTCAGTGTCATTTATGAAGTGACGTGACAAAAGTCCACGCTACGCCACGTCTCTTCTGTATAAACCGCGCCTAAGACATAAAGATGTTAACACCCATATGCATAGTCGGTTCCTCAAGATTACCTCCACTCGAATGTGATTTGACTCAACCTCAAGGATAAAATCGGTATGCAGAATGAAAAAAAAATCCTCGACTTGAGCAAATTCCTCAGTCGAGTCGAGTAATGAACTGTCAAACTCAAGGTACGTCGCGATCTACCTTAAGGTCTCCTCAAAGCTTGTTATCAGCGCTTTCAAAGTTATTTCTAAGGTTATTTCAAGTTTTAATATATATAATAATCATATAATAAATAAATTAATGACGTCATTCCTTCACTCAACCTCGTCTCGACCTTACTGGAGTTTCCTCACTGGAGGGTGAAGACGTAACTGAACATACTGATTTCAAGGGTGTTTTCAAGAATTTCTTGAGGTGACCTCGACTAAGGTCGAGTGGAGGAAATCTTGAGGAACCGACTATGCATATGGGTGTAAGTCTCACATGCCCTGTTTTACTCGCCACATTTCCATTCAAACCAAAAACATTCCTATTTCACGCCTGAATCAGGTATTAAATTATATTGGCATACTGCCCCAGGCGGACTAGCAGAAGTCCAACTACTACACAAAATCACCACATCAGCACTTATATTATTAACCGACTTCTTATATCTCTTTAAAATATTTGTTACCTCAGAACTCCGTCAAATCTTAACCGATTTGAAATATTATTTTTTTGTTTAAGGGATTATACCTTCCGTTTGGTCCCATTCAATTTTTTATCGAGATATGACAATTATCTCCGGAGATATGCAGATAAACAATATAAGCAAATTTATATACTTAGATGACATGATTATAACTAGCCAGTACTATGACTATCGCGGCATGTGAAGTCGGTTATTTCGTTTTGTACGATCATAAATTATTATGCCAATTTTTCAGAATGAAACAACATCCCCGTTCATGCAATAGATGTTTTCGCGTGAGTCATTGACCTGAAGAGACGTTTATAAGTACCTAACTACCTACCTAATCAATTATCTTCATGGAAATCCTCTATATTACTGCAACTTATATACAAACTAGCTATGTTTTTAATAAACTGATAACAATGTGAACGCTCAAGTTAACCGAGTGTGATCCTGCGGTTTATAATTTCCGACAGAAATGATAAACTATTAACAAAAATAACATAATACGTACCTACGTATTTTCAACCGATTCAAAGGAGGAAATTATTATTTATCTGTGTTTTTTTTGTACGTTTGTTACGCGATTTCTGTCAATTGCGAACCATTTGTAGTGGTAGGACTTCTGTTAGTCCGCCTGGGGCGGTAACACCACTTTGCCAATTAATTTTCAGCTGTGAAATAGGAATGTTTTTCGGTTGAAATGGCAAGGTGTCCAGTGAAATTACAGGGCATGTGAGACTCAACATCTGTATGTCTCAAGGTAACATGCGCAGTGCGGTTCCAGAATTTTGCATGTCGCTGTATCTGTAATAGGTAGACGTCATCGCTTATCATCAGGCGAGCATCGTGCTTGTCCTTTACCTTATATCATAAAAAAAAAACAATAGGTACGAGATAATCACCTCAAACTTGGTTACGTAGTATTATTATCTTTTCTATGACTTGGTACTCAAAATGACTAGCACGGTATTTCAAGTATGTTTTATTTCGTTATTACTTTTTATTTCGGTTAAAACTATAATCCTGCCAAGTGCGAGTCGGACTTGCACTCGAAGGGTTCCGTACCACTTTACAATATGTTAAGATTTTATTTCCCAACACCATCACCATTGGAAGCGTTTTGCCAGCAACCTAAAGCCGTGCTCCGCTTAGTCAAGGAGCTGGGATGGCTTGGGTAAATGCGGGCAGGGGAAAATGCACAATACACCCCAAACGGGACGTCAGTGCAGGTCATATTGCCCCCAATTAGAATTAGAAGCCTTAATACACAGCCACAGTTTATGTAGTGGTAGGACTTCTGCTCGTCCGCCTCGGGCGGTACCACCACTTTGCCAATTAATTTTCAGCCGTGAAATAGGAATGTTTTTCGGTTGAAATGGCAAGGTGTCTAGTGAAATTACAGGGCATGTGAGACTCAACATCTTTATGTCTCAAGGTAACAGGCGCAGTGCAGTGACATGCAAAATTCTGGCAGTTCAGAATTTGGCATGCCGCAGTGTCTGTTATAGGAAGACGTCATCGCTTACCATCAGGCGAGCGTCGTGCTTGTCCTGTTACATTTTACCATTAAAAAAAACTGTTTGAAAATTTGAAGTATATCTATTACTGAATCATAAGATCTTGCAAAAAGAAAAAGCTGAAAAAACATGTTTCCTTGTAAATTTTAAACTTTGATTTTTATTAATTGTTTTTATAGTGGCCAATGGCCATAGATAGTATTACATACTCGTATATCTGTCTAAATTGCAAGTGTCTACTTATTACAGTTAGGGCCAGTTTCACCAGTTGCCTGATAGCGCGAATATGAAGAAATCTGATAGATTTTTGACAGTTTTTATATGGCATCATGTGTCAGATAACTAACTAACACATTATCAGGAACCAGTGAAACTGACCCTTAAGGAGATACAACCTATGAGAGATATCCACTGCCGTGTTCCTAACCAACCTTCACTCCCTGCTTTAGTCTGTATGTTTTTTGAATGATTTTTTTTTTTTATGTATCTTATAGGCTAGCGTTTGACCACTATCTTACTTGTTGGTAAGTGATGATGTGGTCGAAGATGGTAAGCACTCTAGGCCTAGAATGGGAACTGGCTCTCAAGGATAGCTGCCGGAGCACATTAGACGTTTTGGTGACAGATTTTTTAACTTGGGTGGTAGCTGGCCAGGAGGACACTAGATAGTACCCTACCACCATGCGGGGGTTGTTGGTTTCGTTCTGCGATCACTCCGCCAATTGTGAAGCAATTCTGATGAAGTTCTGTGAGAAAGATGCCTGAAAGGATGTCTATTTTAATTTATATACTGACTGTGTATTTAAACAATTAGTTGAATTATTATTTGTATGACATTTTTAATTGACATTTTCTAATATTTATATAAATTTTAAACTTATGTGTAATAATGTAATAATTAATGATAAATTAAATGATTTAGATTAAAGTAATTGGTATTATACCGTTTTTATCGAATAAATTAATTAATGGACAGCAGTCTCAAAAATAACAGAATGTTGCAATAATTTCTAGAAAACTCAGTTATTGTAACACTTATAAGGCTAATCTTAAGTAATAATAATATGTAGTAAGCTAGGCCAAAATAGTACGCAATATTTTAATCGTCACTTGCACATCGTGCACTTTATATAGTTTGTGCAAAATAATATGATTTAATTTAGCATTATCAAAATTGCAATGATAAAAAACATATGTTAAATCAGTTCGAAGCAGTGTAGTTAAACTGTATTATTTACGTATGATCCACTTGTTGCTGAATTAAACATCAATAGTGATTTAGTATTTTTAACTGACTTCAAGCAAAGGAGGAGTTTCTCAATTTGTCAGAATATTTTTTATGTATGTTATCTGATTACTCCAAGATGCCTGGACTGATTTGGAAAATTACTTTTTAGTTTAAAAGGGTATAATACTTCCCGGGTCCCATTTGAATTTCATTGAGATCCTATGAATATCTCCACAGATATGGCGATACATACCTCAAATGTGGTGCTGAAAATTACTAGCGCAGCATTTGGAGTTGGTTTTTTTTAAAGTTTTTAATTTTATCAATCTTAAATTATGGTAGATATTTTTATCTAAGTTAATACTGGAAACTTTTTAGAAGATATTTAATACATTAAAAACTGGTCAAGTGCAAGTTGACTCTGGCACTGAGGCTTTCGTACAGACTTTACTTTGCAGTTCGACCCCTAGAACAATGCCTAGACAATGTTCATAAATCAACCGCAAATAATTTAATCATATACTATAAGAATCTTTGTTCTGACATACTGACTGACTGCTAGACGACGCACAGCCTAAAACACTAGTCCTAGAGACTTGAAATTTGGAGGGTATATTCGTCTTAGTACGTAAGGGTGTACTAAGAAAGGATTTTCCTAAATTCACCCCTTTAGGGGATGAAATGGGGTTTCAAAGTTTGTACGGAGAAACAAGATTAGATAGTCTTTTCTATTCGAAACTTTACACAAGTACTTCAGTAAATAAATAAGTAAATATGCGTTTCAGACTTTTTCGAAATTCCACCCCTAAGAGGGTGAGGGTGAAATGGGGTAACAAAGTCTGAAAATCAATATTGTTTCAAATTAAGCTGAAATTTGGAATGCAGATAGTTATTACGACGTAGGTATCCACTAAGAAAGGATTTTCCAAAATTTACCCCTTAAGGAGATGGAACGGGGAATCAAAGTTTGTAAGGAGAAACAAGATGAGATAGTATGTTTTATTCGAAACTTTACATAAGTACTTCTGTAAATAAATAATTAAAATACGTGTTGCAGAATTTTTCTAAATGGGGTAACCAAGTCTGAACATCAATATGGTTTTTTGGGTTTTATAAATATGAATCCCTATTTCCCTTAGTTACGCGCAACTTGAAAACAGGCAAACGAATTTGGCAAATTCTTTATTTATATTTTTTATGATAAAAAAGGTTTTTAGGAAAGAAAAGTTTGTGTACGCGGCTGCTCATTGTGTACGGCATGGTGCTTGGCAAGTTTCTTACTTTTGTTAACTCCAGTTTCACATATTGAAATGACTCCGTAAATGTTACATCAGAATAGCTCTGATATTTTGTGTTGAAATATAAAAATGTTTTTTGATAATAAATGTAATTATTGATGGAAGTTTATTAAGAAATTATTGATGATGGAAAGAAGGCAACAAATTCTTATGGATAAACAATAAGCAACTGCCATAAAAATATAGTTTGACTAACCTTAGTTCTGTTTCTTTTAATTCTTGAGTCTGAAGATGTAGTGGAGGCCCCCTCCGCAGCCTTCTTAGCCGGGCTGGGTCCATCGCCAGTCTTGGCTGGAGACACCTGTCGCCGCTTCCTCATGGGTGGGGTCACAGTTGCCAGTTTCAGAGTAGATTTGGGCTTCACTTCTGGTTTCTTGGGTTCCCTTTTTTCTTCAACTTTTTCTTCCACCTTGGGTGGAGCGGGCTTATCCACCTGCTCCTCCTTCTTGGGAGTTTCCACTTTATCTTTGACTTCCTCTTTCTTTGCCTCAGGGGCACTGGAGGCTTTAGCCAGTATCTCAACCTTCTTCTCCTCTACTTTAGGAGCTTCCTTGGCAGTCTCTGGCGTCTTGACCACTGGAGGGTCTTGTTTTACAAGTGTAGGAGCTTTCTCGGGCTGGCTGGGTACAGGACCTGTCGATTGGTTGTTTGCAGATTCAGGTACGGGTTTGTTGTCACTCTGTGACGGTGCAACGTCTGCGGTAGGCGCTGGCGCCGGCTCGACTGGTTTCGACGGAGACTTTTCGGGTGGCTCGTTAGCTGTGGCGACTTTCGGTTGAGCTGGCAACTCTACCGGAGCGGGTGGCGCTGGCTTTACACCATCGGGTTTCTGCGGATTGCTCGGCACACCGGCTGGCTTCTCGGGAGGTTTTGGTGTACTCGGGGAAGTCTTGGCGACATCCTGTTTTTCTTTATTTGGTTCAGCATTCTGGGGCTTCAACAGAGCGGGTGCGTTGGGCGCAGACTTGGGCGAGTCTATGGTCCCGTTAGCGTGCGCCGCCGCGTCCAGTTCCTTCTTTTCAGGGGTGCGGGTGAGTGCCAGCGGCTGCGATGCATTGGGGAGCACCTTATCCTGCACCAGGCTGAGCGGCGCGCCGGGCGCGGGCGGCTTGCCGGGTGCGGCGGCGACGACAGGCGCGGGGGTAGCGGCCAGCCCCGCAGGCGCCGAGTTCTGGTTGAGGTGTGAGAGGTTGCCGTGGTGGCTCATGTTCTGTGCCATCTGCGCCATGTTAGCGGACACCGGCGCCATGGAGGGCACGGCGTGCGGCGGAGCGTGCGGTGGCGGCGGCGCGTGCGGCGGAGCCGCGTGCTGCGACAGGTTCTGCCCCACCAGGTTGTTGTGATGCGAGTTGGCGCCCTGCGGCAGCACAGCGGCGTGGTTCACTCCCGCTACGTTCCCCTTGGCGGGACTGGCCTGTCCACCGCCCGCCGGCAGCGCAGGCTTCAAAGCTGAATTCATATTTAACCACTATTAACTCCTCACGAGCTGAAACACAAAAGATACGAATCCCGGTTACGGTTCCGTTAAAGTGAGAGATCTGAGCGCCGCGACGTGCCCGGGACCGCGGCGGCGACTTGTTCACCGAGGCGGAGTGAGGCGGGCGCGGGAGCGCGAGCGCTGGGGCCGCTGCGAGGCGGACGGTCGGTGACGGTCAACGGTCAAATAGTAATGTTGGAAAGTTACCGCTAGTTGTCTCGTCGACGAAAGCCCATGAAACGATCCCGAGTCGCGGACCGTGCCGTAGATAGCCGCAAAAAATGCGCTGCGACAGCCAAGAAACTTCCCCAAGATCCGACCCGCCGTTGGTCGACACCCGCAGATGACACTAGTTTTTTCTAACGCACACTCAACTTTAGCTTGATATTAATCACAAAGATGTAATTCCATGATTCATTCACACATTTAACCGAGAATTAGCATTAATTTCATTAAAGAGAGAGCACATAATAGGCACGGTTGTTCAGAGATGGCGTCGGCACAACGCGCATGCGCCACCCTCTTTCGCTCTCCGCCAATAAAATCTAGTGACGAACGAAACTGATGAAATGATGCCCGATAATTTTTGAACGAATTGTCATCGTAGTGCGTCTCTTTTTATTACACTATACTAACAACTTGCTATCTCTGTTGTTATTTAGCATTACATTTCTAAAATAAATTATACTTGAGTTGAGGCACTGAAGTATAGTAATTATCTAGCCTGAAAAACGGGTAGTGCTTCAAGCTTTTAAGAATATAGGTAAGTACCTACACGCCAAATACTTACTAGAATTTATTTTTAACCGACGAAAAAATAAAACGGAGGAGGTTATCAAGTCGACATGTATATATTTTTTTTTAATGTATGACCACGCATAATTTTTTACAGAGTAGTCTGATTTCAATATTTTTTTTTTATTGGAAAGGGTATACCCCCAAGGGAGTCCCATTTAAATTTTAACGAAATCGGTCGAGCCGTTTTGAATAAATCAACAAATATAATGGATAAAGGTATCATTATTTTGATGATTTTATCATATCATCGATATCTGTCAACAAACACTGGAAAAAACAATGAGCCGAAAATCGGGCTCAGTTGCGTGTCTTGAGAGAGGCATATGTCCAGCAGTGGACTGATACTGGCTGATGATGATGATGATGATATTGTACAGGTGGTACCATTTAAATTTCATCGAGATATGTTCAGTATCTCCAGAGATATGAAGATAAACACCTCAAACTAAGTATTGAAATTGACAAGCGTTGACATGACGTTGGATGTCAGTTTTTTTAGTTTTTTAAGTGATCTTAAAATATTTTTATTATTATTATAGATCATAAATGTTCCATATAACGTTTGTCTAGGCCATGGGTAAGCAATGACGCCTGCTTTTAACATAGTAGACAATGGCCTCAAAAAATTATAAACTAAAACGTTTTAACAAAAAATTAAACCGCCGAAAAAACTGAAAAGCAAAAAATAAGTAAACTTTTTATTTAACCTTAATAACGAAGTTCTCAAACTAATGTAAGTATGTATACCTAAGTAATTTTGAGTCGGCGCCAAACAATCAATAAGCAAAGATCACTAAATAACCTCTTAAATATAAAGAAATAATCAAATCAAATTAACAATGCAACGTGAAATCTCCAGCGATGAACATAAACATTCCAAAAAATGCGCTTCCACACGACCCACAAACTAAATAGAAATGCACGACCACTCGCAACGACGTGTGCCCGTCACGGGCCGTCACAGATTACTATATGTGATGCCCGTTCGGGTTGTAGTCTCGTTGACATTAACTTCGTCAACACTCGGCATTTTCCGGCGAACTAGCGTGTCGCGCCATGCCTCCGCCGGGCATTACGCTTTACGTAATTAATTAATTTGCTTGTTTGGCGCCGACTCAAAATTACTTAGGTATACATACTTAAATTAGTTTGAGAACTTAGTTATTATGTTTAGTTAAAAACTCAAAACAATTACAAAAATATATACAATGGTTTACTAACAGAAGTTTAAGAACTTCGTTTATAGGTTAAATAAAAAATTTACTTATTTTTTGCTTTTCAGGTTTTTCGGCGGTTTAATTTTTTGTTAAAGTTTTATTAACATTTTAGTTCATTGTCCCAGATAAAAGCTTGTTTTTAAAAATATTTTTTACTATTTATTAATTAATTGATTTATTTTTAACTTTTTAGTAGGTGCCGACTGCCTACATACTACCTAAGTATTTAAGAGAAGGCATGATGTTTTAAAATATTCCACGGATATTTGATGTGATGATGGGTAAAGTGCTCTTCAAGGAAAATCAATCGACTCGGTGGGGCTATGTTGCTTTATAACAGAAATGCCATGGCCACCTTACAGCTTCATTATCAGATCCTGGCTATCATTTAAGTGTAAAGTGCTCCTCAAGACGAATCATTTGAGCCCAAATTCACTGGGGTTACGTTATTTTATCACAGAGATGCCGTGGCCACCTTCCAGCTTCATCACCAGTCGCTAAATATCATCTAGGTGTAAAGTTCTCTTCAAGACGAATCCATGGAGCCCAAACTCGGTGGAGTTATGTTGATTTATCACAGAGATGCCGTGGCCACCTTCCAGCTTCATCATCAGACCCTGGAAATTATCTAGGTGTAAAGTTCTCTTCAAGACGAATCAATCGAGCCCAAACTCGGTAGGGTTATGCCGATTTATCACAGAGATGCCGTGGCCACCTTCCAGCTTCATCATCATACCCTGGATATCATCTACGCGTAAAGTTCTCTTCAAGACAAATCAATCGAGCCCAAACTCGGTGGGGTTATGTTGTTTTATCACAGAGATGCCATGGCCACCTTCCGTCTCCATCATCAGACCAGCTCCATGGTACCATATCATTGTATTGTCACCGAAGATACATAAGTACACCAAATTTGAGTCCAATCGGACATCGAGAAGTGGGTCTAATTTAGCTTCCAAGATTCCACCCGAACAT
Source organism: Cabera pusaria (assembly GCA_954871355.1). NCBI lineage: Eukaryota > Metazoa > Arthropoda > Insecta > Lepidoptera > Geometridae > Cabera > Cabera pusaria. The sequence goes on from OX940896.1 coordinate 3,602,394, forward strand.
ACATAGTGACATACATACATTGCAAGTTAAATAAAAGCTTGTAAAAATAAGCTCAATACAATAATACCTTTGATTATTTATAATATATAATTTGAATAAATATAATATATAAACTAGCTAAAAGCCGAGCTTTGTAAGGGCTCGCGTAGTTTTTGTGCCTGGTAATAATTTGTAAGGCAGTTTTTAAAATTTTCTTCAAACCTACACGTGTGGGGTATCGATGGATAGGTCTTTAAAAATGACATTGAGGTTCCTAAAATCATTTTTTCTCAAAGTCAATCATTCAAAAGATAGGCGCGTCTAAAGTGGTAAAATGTGTGTCCCCCCCCCTCTCTAACTTCTAAAGTAAGAGAGTGAAAAATCTAGAAAAAATATGTTCTGTAGATCTCAATAAAAACTTTCAACAAAAATTGGTACGAACGAGATACACTCAGCAGTTGTTGCGATATAGCGACCGCAAGTATTACTTTGTTTTTCATACAAACACTATGAAAAACAAAGTTAATGTTTTAGTTGCTAAAAATCATAGTTATAGAACACTCTACTGTGTTACGGAACCCTACGAGTGCGAATCCGACTTGCACTTGGCCAGTTTTTTTTTATGCATTTGTTGGAGTGGTTAGTGGTTTGGCCATGGATTAAATATTAAGCGGATGTGGCATTTAAATAACAATAATAATATGAGAAGGATAAAACTATACAATCACTAGTATGAGAGAGTGAGATAAACAACATTTTTATCCTTTACCTGCGTATGCGATTAAACTGGTTCCAGCAATGTTTGGATCCAAGTTCTAGTGCACCCATTGGCTCTCACCCGCTGTCATGTATAACCCGACCAAATTACGTTGTTCATTTTATCTTATGGCTGGCATATGTATCACGTGTTCATCGTTTTAGTCGGGTTATATCTCTATAGCTATTTCATTCGCATACGCTAATGTTCTCTCTACATATTATATACTTTCTCTATGGGTTTGGCAGATTTTTTGCCAGTGTCGGCCGAATACCACCAACCACTCCAACAAACGCATAAAATTTGCCATAATATTATTAATTTAATTATGGCATATACAAGGCATATAAATAAAGTTTATTTACCTTCTCATTTAAAGTATTCCTTAATTCAGTTTTTTATTTGTAGATTTTATATAGTCTGCATTATAGTTTTAGGAGTAGTTTAAATTGTATATATAGTTATAAATTAATTAAGGTATATTAAAAGTATTACAAATTTTGAAATTTCCAACAAAATAAATGCATAGTAAAAATGTTATACTTTAAATAGAAACAGAGAAATGTGAAAATTCTATTTATATTTCAAAATGATCCTTGAAATCTGCCACTTTTTGGAATCGTCAGCTTAATCTGAGTTAAAATTTAGGTCCCAAACTTGTCTAAATGGCAGAAATCTGCCACAAATGGTCACACTGATACCAGACGTCATTAGGATCAGAGTCCTGAATCACGCTACTACGTTATAAGAGTCGGCACTTTCCTACATTGTTGATAACCGAATTATGAAAGCCTTTTGTTACCAACCTAACAATACAAAACTAGAGCCAACATTATGAAAACAGGAATATTGGTCTAGGGATTGAACATAACGAATTGCTTTTGTCTATCGATATCGATAAAAGTAAAAACAAAGTGAGGAGTAGTGGTATCATTTAATCCTGTGTTAGTTTGGTACAGTAAATAAAACAAAGCTACGGACTCTGCTTTTTTTTATTATATACATTACATATTACATAGTAGAATTAAGGAATCTATATCCAGCAGTAGCCGGAAATTGGCTCTTAATGATGATGGTTACAAAAGAACATAATGCAACTTAGAATTAACAACTTTTCATATATTATAACTTTATTCTATTCAAAAACGATTGAATAGCCTTAGGAAAGGTGTGATCCAGACGTGAGACGTAAAAATTTTAGTATTTGTATGGGTAGGTACACGAAATCTTCGTTTCCGCCATATCGTGAGTTTGAGCCGTATCCAACATCTGCAGTAACACATCAAATGTTTTATAGAAAAGTGTTGCTCATCACTATTCATGTTTTAAGTTTTTGGAATTTCGATATGAACGCAAACAGAATATTTTTCAACATTGTGTTATTTCCCTACACTCGCACACATTCACCGCAATAGTTAATAATCCACATTTATTATACATTAAATAGTAGAAGAACACAAGTTTTAGGAAAATATACAATAAGAGCACACACACACCTTATCACGTTGCCGTTTTTCTGACTCACCCACACCACTTCATATAATCGTAATAATTTGCCACCCATTACAATAAAACATGAGATTTTTATTAAAAATATTACAAAATAATAAGCTGTACATTATCACGCACAAATAAAGCTAAAAGGCCTTATTCACGAACCATCCCGGCTGTACGTCAGCTCAAGGTCATGCACGATGCACGATGCAAAAGTATCGTGAATAGGCTTGACGTACGTCGACAATTATTATTAATTGTTTGCTGGACTTGCACGACCGTTTTTGCACCCCACCACCGCGAGCGTCGTGCAGATGGACAGTGAATAACGCGGACGTACGTCAGAGCAGTCCAGCATCGTGCGGCTTGATGGTGTATAGACTTGCTGTACAGCAGAATTAACATATACGTATAATATACATTTATAATTTAAAACATTTTTCGTTCTATTTACTGTGCTCGCTTGATGCGCGCACGACAGTCAGTATGCTACATCCAGCACCGCGGCCTTGAGCTGACGTACAGCCGGGATGGATCGTGAATAAAGCCTTTTAATGAAGACATGATTTTTTTATCACTAGACATTATAGCCAACCTAACTTAACGGAAAGTATTATTTCCATTGTTGGTACAAAGTACGTTCATAATTCTGAGCTATTTAATTATGTATGCAATGTCGCAGGCCTGGGCAGTGGTGTATACCCCCTCCCCCCCGTGTATATGTGCACATTGTACAATTTTATTATTATTGTGCATGGTGGAAATTTTGGAAAATATTGAACGTGAATGCTCGATTAACTTCGGTTTTGTGTAAACAAATTACTCTTTTCGTCAACACAGTTCCAACTATATTATCGTAATGGTAAATAATTCAAATTGCAAATTCCTTCAACATCCCTCAACCAAAGAAAATCTATTGCATATTGCGATTAATTTGTGAGTTATTTCGATAAAATTTGCGTATATAAAACTATCATGAAGTATTGCTTGCCAAAGTGTTAAAAAATTCAAAGTTTCACTTGTTTATCTTTATTTCTATGGCACGTTAATGTAATCATATTCACATTGTACCTACCTACATGTTTCATGAATTAAATCTTCTGTGTAGGACGTCCTGAATCGGCCTGCTGAAGAATTCGGCAATGATGAAACTCTGGAACACCTGTGGGCTGCGAGAGCAATGGAACATAGTGATATATACTTCAATGTAAGTATGAAACCAGTTGCATGTTTTAAATGGAATTGTAATAGGTTAACTTTAATGCCTGCTTCAGCATAAAATCAAAATGAGGCAGTAGATATTATTTACAATAGATATTATTGAAAGTACATTTTTTGCTAACATAAAATTGTAACTTGTAGACAACACGCCACAGAAGCCATAAACTAACTAACTATTTATAAATTAAAATTTGAGACAGACTAAAACAAATTGCAGCGATCTAATTTTAATAATATTGAGGGTGTTATGGTAAAAGGAAGTATGCTGTAATTGCCGTAAATTCAAACTTTAGTGAAATTGATACATACCACATAGTCAGCTATCTATATGTACTAAGTACACGTTACGTTTACATTTACATGTATACATTTTCATGTATCTCGATGCAAATAGTAAGTTTTTCTTCCAGTCATGTAATTGTCAGTTTATTAATTCAAATCAATGAAAATTACAGGTTCTGTGTTCAGTGGATACAAGATGGCTACAGCTCACGCAGCATGATGACCTGATCTACACGCACTTCAGACAGGACTTCCCTGACCTCGACGTCTCATACATTAAGGAGGAAGTCATTAAAAACAACATCAATAAAGCAAAGTGGAGAGTCTTTTGTGAAAAGTTCAAAAACATAGTTGAAGACTACAGCTTCGGTACACTAATGCGCGCAGACACTAAAGGAGACTACTCTGAAGCGAACACAATCTTAGTTCCCCGAGTTCAATTCTATGCAATCGAAATTGCAAGAAATAGAGAAAATCTTAACAATGAAGTAAAGAAACGGTGCAAGTGTGCTTCGAAAGCTAATCTCGAAAAAAGTGAAGCAGCGTAATTTAGATCTATTTTAAACTGAAGCGGTTTCCTCTCAATATGACATGTCATATTTTATCATCAACATATTAGCACGAGTAAAAAAATGTCACCAACACGAAAAATCACCATTTAATCACCATCCAATACGAGAGTATGCATATAAGTGTCATTAACTTGCATGAATGTATGTGCATCAGGTTCACAAGCGTGATTTAATAGGGTATTTTACTCCATATGAGAAAAAAAATTATTATCATCTCAATCATAATTTTTTTTTAGGCAAAAAGCAGTCGGAAAATGTTAGTTTTAGTTAATAAAATATCGAACGAAATTTTAAATTCAATTCAAAGGTTTCAGCTTTTTAATCTGTTTCATAACACCATTAGATAGTAGTCGCCATGTTATTACGTCATACAGCTAAGTAATCTTAGAACTGTCAACTATGATATTACTGCATTTGTTTAGTAGCATACTGACGTCATGACCACAAAGCAATATGGCGTCCATTGCGTCCAGCGTTTTCGTCAAATTACGAGTGAAATTTGAAAATGCAAAATTTAAATGCATTTTTATGGCTGTTATATATATTATATTTTAGTGGTTCATTAGCACTATAGGATCTAATTGAGACACTTTTTTAAAAATGGGTGTAATACCCTATTATGGTATATTATCATGTCTATGTATGATGTACATTGTATGTTATTGCAACATATCAATGTTACATTTCATACAATTTTTTAATGTATTATAGTCATTATCACGATTATTACAATAATTATGATCCTAAACAATAATTCTATGGCACTGACATGATACGTATAGATAGATGCCTAGTGCTAGGTTGTGAACACTGATGTATACTTCATTTATAGTAGGTGTATAAAGTCACTGTTAAGTTTTATCCATGTGTAATATGCTTGAAGCGCGGTATGGTATGTCATATTAGATAGAGACGCCGATGCCTATACCTTGTGATTTTATGAGCCTAATCAGAAAGATTCTGTATTGCCCTAGTTATATTGTCAGAATATTGTGCTTTTTTTATTTCATAAAAAAATTGGTTGTCTGTAAAGTTGGTTTATGGACGATAGTTTAACGTGACAACGTCATAACAAAACATTGATGATATCGGCGCATGTGTACAATGAGCGTAACGGGACACTTTTTCGTGCATGCAGCCGGCGTTGATCGATTTATTAGACGTCAAAATTTAATAATTCCATGTACATTAGATGAAGTCTCTTTTTTTTTGGGTGCAAGGTGCGGGTCACCTTCCAATGAATTATTGTTGAAGTTGAATTAAGGAGAGAAAGATATACGCCTTTATTAATGTTAATTGGGCTTCAAAAATAAGGTTAAAGTCACGCCAAACTTTGAAAAGACAAGAAATACCAGAATGCTTTTGCTTAGAGTTAGGCAAGGTTTAGTTAAATAAAATGTATGTTTTAGCGCTATAAGTCCCATATATTTTAAAACATATAATTATGTGTTCAGATCGCGAAAGTTTGAAGTTTACAGTAAGCAACGTTAATTTTGCAACTTTCATTAAAAACAAATGTTTAATGTCACGAATGAATAAAATTAAAATGGTGCCTTTAACCAATGATAATGTGGTATGGCATGTCCGTGAAAAAAGTAGATGATATTTTTTTTGTTAAAATAAAATACAGGTTTTCATCAAAAAGTTCAGCGTGACTTGTAAAAACAGATTGTTGGCAAGAACTTCCAGTGTTTGTACTACAAGTTCAATTTTACTGTAAATATTGCTTTTCATTTACTAAATACATCATGAATCTGATATTCAAATGAGGTACTTCTTTCTATATATGCTTTGCTCCTTTTTTAACCCGCGAAACGTAGTATTATTATCTTTTCTATGCCCCTGACACAGAAAAGAAGGGGTGTTATAAGTTTGACATGACGTATCTGTGGCATCGTTGTGACGTTAAGCATTTTTTTAGATGATGACACTATGAAATGAACTTTTGTAGTTCTGTTAAATTTGAAATTCGGCGTACTCTTCATAATCAGCCAGTGTCAGTCCACTGCTGGACGTAGGCCTCTCCCAAGATACGCCACCGAGCCCGATCTTCGGCTCATTGGGAGGGATATGCCCTAATCGCCACGCTGGGCAGGCGGGTTGGCGATCGCTGGACGTAGCTCATCGCACCGGTGACACTACTGCCCGTCACCGGCCTGTAGTACTTAGCTATTGTCGGTCGCCAGAGCCTCGTTTGTTGGTCAGCAGGATGCACCCACTGAGGTGGTACCTTTTTGTGCTGCCTTACATCCTGGTATACTCTTACTTCAATGATTTTGTAAGAACTTAGTAGCGTTGACCTGATGCTGGGTCATCTCCTGAAATCTAGAATACTCAACTCCTCACCATTTTACAGCAGAGATGTAGAGTGTTGGCTCATCGGAATGGTCTCAATGAACTGAAAATGAATAGATCGGTTGGGGGTAGTTTGGAATTTAAATATCATATGTAAAATTTATTTGATATTTATGCTATTCATCATTATTTTGTCACTCAATTACTGGATAAGGGCGCCATCTTTTAGATGTACTTATTTACATAAGGAAAAATAAATGTCATTTCCATACATACAAAGTAGCGTTAAGCGTGAACGCTAACTCAAATAGGATTTATTCAACGCTCCGATGGGTAAGTGACTTGTGCATGAGTGAGATAAAGCGACTTTAGTGGCAACTATAAACTATCCCTTGCCAATCATCATCCGGCAATAGGGGATTGCTAGCCACGGCCGACGGCTGAAGTCCTGAATGGGATGACCCATTTATCATCACCCAGGGACGTTCTAAGCCTTCTGACGCAAGTTGATGACAATGAACCCTGGCGTCGGTTTGCAGTTGAGTTGATATTTAGTCGACTAGCCTGCTTCAGTCTGCCGAATTGTACGCCTAGCCTGAAGTATCCAGTTTCAATCAAGCCTGTTGTTATCTATCAGATACATAATTGCTAGGACGTCGATGGACATAAAATCACGCCTTTTTCCCGTTGGGGTAGGCAGATACTACTTCTTTCCACATGCGACGATCCTGAGAGACGTCTTTCGCTTCATATACTTTCATGAGCGCAATCACACATGCTTGCCGGTTATAGGTTGACTTGGCCTTTCGTAACTTCTCCGATCTGGTCGTGATACGTTCGCCTAGGTCGACCTCTACCGGCTGCCCCATTCACACTCCGTCTTATAAATCTGTTTCGTCAGTCTTTCTTCATCCATCCTCTCTAGAACCACAGCACGGCGGTAGTACCTCCAGATTGACATGGAGACTTCTAGTCATGACTGCAACTGTCATATTTCCCTTGTCAGAAGCCAATTGGCCAGATAATATTATTTTGCAGATTGTTCCTGCATTATCCTATAACAGATAGGTAGATAGATACACATAGGGCTGAACTAAGGCGAACAGAAGACGTCTATAGAAGCATATCCATAGCTCCATCTCTCTATTCAGAGTTTATTCGGTCCTGCATGTTGCAATAAAGGTTCAACTCTAAATCCAGACTCTCCTGATGGTAAACGAGGTGATGTCTACCTATTACAGATACAGCGGCATGCAAAATTCGAGATAGCCTGAATTTTTCATGTCACTGCACAGCACTTTTTACCTTGAGACGTTAAAGGCCAGTTTCACCGGTTCCTGATAGCGTTAATATGAAGCAATCTGACAGATTTTATATGGCGTCATGTGTCAGATAAATATCTAACGCATGTTCAGGAACCAGTGAGACTGGCCCTAAGTCTCGCAATGTCCTGTAATTTCACTGGACGCTTTGCCATTTAAACCGAAAAATATTTCACGGCTGAATTAATTGGCAAAGTGGAGGTACCGCCCTAGGCGGACTAGCAGAAGTCCTAGCACTACTGGAAATCAGAGTAAATATAGAATGTACATAATGTATCAGAGATATAATTATATAAATATAATATTATAAAGAGAGAGAACATTTGTATTTTTGTAATGATTTGGCTCAAAAACTACTGAACCGATTTAAAAAATTCTTTCACTAATATATAGAATGGACTTCCGGAATGAAAATAGGCTATATTATATCCTGTTTAAATCAAAGGTACATTCGTGGAGACGTCGACAAGTCGACAAAAAACGGTCGAAAAAACACGTTTTCTACGAACGCTGCTCAATTGAAAATAGATGGAAGAATATTTTCTATGGAAGAGTTGTACAACTTAATAAGACCTACAAAAAAGTCCGCGACAGCATATGTCTATCTCTTAAGGTTGACTCACAGTAACCATTTTAATCTTTAATTTTTTGTTAAAAAATATTACATAACCACTACGGCTGTTTTCAAGTATATAGTATTATCCAAATAATTACGTTAATTAGCTTGGCTACATATTATAGATTAAAATTGTCCTTTACAGTATATAATTCAAATGAAAACTCTAGAAGATATCACGGATTTCACATACACGCATCGCAAAAAATAAAATATTTGCAGTGAAACCACAGATTAGGTCATAGTTATTACGAAAATATTATTATAAGCTAAGCTATTCTGTAGATCCTCACCGATCACAATCAATTTGAAGTCAATATAGTATAATAATATGATCTATTGTATAAAATAATAATGATCTATACTCAGAGTAACAATAGTACTTTATTTTATTACTAAAGTACAAGTACTTTACTTTAGTAATTGTTACTCTGAGGATCTATATATATTGTTACATCGCGTCGTCGAGTCGCGATGTTTCGCCAAGCTTCTCGAACAAAAATACCGTGGGAAAGAATAGACTAATTACGGGCTATAAACACCCGACCCGACCGTCATAAAAGTTAACCTTCCGGGAATTCAGACCCTAGTCAATGTACCTAGTTTTGTAGTTAAGATTGAACCTTATTCATAAGTAGTTAGAGATCAAATTAGCATGTATGGTAAAGTTGTTTACGTCAGATGCTCAAAGGAAAGCCGCCCCTTTTGTTTGTGATTGTTATTGCTTTGTTTTGAACGTCTTTTGTCTATTGTTTCGAGTCAATACTAGAAATTTCTGTAGAAATATTCTCGTCCTATATAAGACGTTGAAACCGCGGCTTGAGTCAGTCTTTCTCTGGAAGCGACAGTGTAACTATCTAAGCGCGGATAGCGACCAAGTGATCGTTAAGTGTTATCAGTGAACTAGTGTTGTGAACTGTGAACAGTGAAATCAGTGATTGTGATTACCAACGACCTCAGTGTGTGTTAACGGACTTTTGATAATTGTGCAAGACAATTTGGACAACTACTGTGGAACATTGTGCTAACCTAGTGATCAGTGGAAATAAACGTTCATCTCATCGGATTGGCATTTTAATACCACCCCGCACGTAACAATTGGTGTCAGAAGCGGAATGCCAATCACTCCGAGGGAAGATACGCGTACTCCACGCACCAGGCGCCAGGCGGAGATGGATGCAACCCGGCAGAAGGAGCTCGAAGCATCGGGAGCAGGAACATCCACATTGGAAGAGCCAGCAGCAACACCGATGGCACCCACCATGGCAGCGCCACCTACAGCACCGCCGGTGAGTCTAACTACGGATGGAGGCCTGGAGGCCATGCTAGCCGCTCTCCTAGCTGGACAAGAAGCTGCACGCCAGGAACAAAAGGCTGCACTACAAGCTGTACGTGAGGAACAACAGGCCGCACTACAGGCAGTACAGGCAGCACAACAAGAAGCTCGCCAGGATCAACAGGCTGCACTACAGGCTGTACAGGCGGCACAAGAAGAAGCTAGCCGCAAACAGGAGGAGGCTCGCCAGGAACAACAGGCTGCACTACAGGCTGTACAGATGGCCCAACAAGAAGCTAGCCGCAAACTGGAAGAGACAATTGGACGTCAGTTGCAGAGCGGGCTTGCCGGCATGGGAGAGAAGATCAAAATGGTGGAAACCAGTATCAAGGAAGTAGAAGGGCGGCTTGACATACATGAGCAGACCGTGAATGACTTGGCCAACGAATTTCAGAAACTGAAGTTAAGAGGAATTGGACATAGCAGCCAGGGTCCCACTATGACCTCGCCCTTCAAGCTAGATTTGCCGCACTTCGACGGAACATCTTCGTGGGCAGCCTACAAATTCCAATTCACAACACTGTCCAAAAGTTGCGGCTGGACAGACGAGCACGCAAATACAGCGCTCACATTAGCGCTGAAAGGAGACGCTCAGCTTATCCTGGAACGCATACCTGAAGAGGAAAGGACCCTGAAGACCCTGCTGGAAGCCCTCGAAACGCGCTATGGAGACAAGCACATGGAGCATGCGTACAGGGCACAACTACGTGAGCGCACCCAGAAGCCCACAGAGACATTGCAACAGTGGGCAGATGAAATCGAGAGGTTGGTCCGACGAGCCTACGTGTCGACGCCATCAACCATTGAGGTGACATCTCTACAGAGCTTCGTGGATGGAATCAGGGATGATGAGGTACGTGCTGCGGTACGATTAGGACATCATCAGACACTCAAGAGCGCTCTGGCTCATGCTTTAGAAGTGGAAGCAGTGCGACGGGACACCAAACCATACAGAGTTCGGGAGCTGGTGACTGAACCCAGGAAGCCCCGTTATGGACCCACATGTTACGGGTGTGGAGAAAGAGGGCATATTCGGATCGATTGCCCGAAAACGAAGAAACGGGTCAGAAATTGCGAGACCCAAGTGGATGGAGGAGGCGTTAAACTAAACGTCGCCAGGGCCGCGGGGCGGGCGCTGGCTGGTCAAGAGAGAGCCCCCACCATCACTGTGACACAAGTGTGCAACGGGAACAGCTTAATCGTCGAGGGCACCCTGAACAACAAGACCTGCAAGTTCACAGTGGACACAGGAGCATCGCGCACAATTGTGAAGCCTGAATTCCTGCAACGATTTATATCACGGAAACATCGATCTGCAGCATGCTCACTACGGACAGCAACCGGCCAGTCAGTACCTGTCCTTGGCGATACAGATGTGGAGATAGTCATCGGTGAGCACTCATACATTCATCCTGTGCTTATTGCCAACATAACTGACGATTGCATTCTGGGATTGGACTTTTTGGAGAAGCAGCAGTGCATATTGGATGTGGCCCGTGGTGTACTCCGGTTTCCCGAGCAAGAAGTGTTTTTCGATGGAACGGCACCGTGTAAGCTTTACTGTCTCAAGGACGTCGTGTTGGCTCCAAAATCGCAAAATATTGTTCGAGTGAAATTTCCAAATACAGTCAAGAGTGGACTATGTGTAGTTGCCGAAGATGAGGGCACACATCCGACCTGGATTACTGCAAGAACATTGCTCATGACAAACAGAACGGCCAGTGTGCGAATTCTTAACCTTGGCAATGAAGAAGTTCATCTGAAGAAAAACAGCATAATTGGAAAATGTCAAGAAGTGCAGTACCTGCGACGAACGGATATTACTTCTACGGAACCAAGCTCGGAAGATCAAATATCACAGCTGCTGGAATCATCCAAAGACAACTTAACATTCGCTCAGCTGTCACGAGCAAAACATCTGTTGATGCGGTATAAAGACGTCTTCGCCGCTGGAAACAACTGTGGACGTACCGGACTTGTTAAACACAAAATTGACACTGGCGACGCAAGACCTATACGACAGAGGCCACGAAGGATTCCATGGGCGAAAGAAGCTGAAGTTGCAGACATGATACGAGACATGGACAAAGAAAAAGTCATCGAACCATCTACAAGTCCTTGGTCATCGCCAGTGGTTCTGGTGAAAAAGAAAGATGGCTCCACCAGATTCTGCGTAGATTACAGAATGCTTAATGAAGTCACAAAGAAGGACAGCTACCCCTTGCCTCGAATAGACGATACACTGGACATGCTCAGTGGAATGAAGTGGTTTTCAACGGTTGACCTGAAAAGTGGCTACTGGCAGGTAGAAATCAGTCCAGAAGACAAAGAGAAGACAGCATTCAGTACGGGCATTGGAAATGGACTCTGGCAATTCAACGTCATGCCATTTGGACTGTGTAATGCTCCAGCAACGTTCGAACGTCTCATGGACAGAGTAATGGTTGGATTACTGGGAGACGTATGCTTGGTGTACCTGGATGACGTCATCATTTTGGGCCGTGATTTTACTGAACATCTGCAGAATCTGGAGAAGGTTTTGAACCGTCTACGTGAAGCAAACCTGAAGCTAAGTGCCAAAAAGTGTGACTTCTTTAAATCCAAAGTCAGCTACCTTGGACACATCATTTCGGAGAACGGGGTACAAACTGATCCTGACAAAATCAAGGCTGTTCAAACTTGGCCTACCCCGAAGAATAAAACGGATGTAAGGTCGTTTTTGGGACTATGCGCTTACTATCGGCGGTTCGTCAAGAACTTTTCTGGAATTGCCAAACCCTTACATCGACTGACGGAAGAAAAGCGCACATTTGTATGGGACTTAGAGTGTGAATCCGCCTTCAACGATCTAAAGCAGCGACTGTGTGAAACGCCGATCTTGGGATACCCTACCAGAGATGGAAGATTTATTGTGGACACTGATGCCAGCAACACGGGAATTGGAGGAGTTCTCTCACAAATCCAAGGAGACAAAGAAGTGGTCATAGCATACTTCAGTAAATCATTATCCAAACCAGAACGAAACTACTGTGTCACCCGCCGCGAGTTGCTAGCCGTGGTAAAGACTCTTCAGCACTTCAACAAGTACCTCATCGGAAGGGAGTTTACGCTCAGAACTGACCACGCTGCTCTAAAATGGCTTCTACAGTTTAAGAGCCCGGAAGGTCAAGTGGCACGATGGATCGAGCAACTTCAAGAGTTCAACTTCGTGACAGAACATCGCAGTGGAAAGGGCCATAGCAACGCCGATGCCCTGTCAAGAAGACCTTGTGCAGATGACTGTAAACACTGCGAAAAGCACGAGTCTTGAGAAGAAGTCAGAGTCATCAGGATGGACAGAACAGATGACGAATGGAACGGCGAAAATATGAGACAAGCACAATTGGAGGACAGAGATTTACGACCTGTACTGGATTGGATAAAGTCTGGAAACAAGCCCCAGTGGAGCGACGTGTCAGCCTGCAGCCCAATCACAAAAAGTTACTGGGCTCAGTGGGACAGCCTGACTCTGGAACAAGGAATCTTGTACCGAAAATGGGAAAGCAGCAATGGAAAAGAAACTACGATGCAGGTCGTTGTTCCCCGGAGCAAAGTGGCATCTCTACTACGACACATTCATGATGGAGTTTCTGGTGGACATCTAGGAGTCAAGAAAACTCTTGTGAAGATTCGTCAACGATTTTACTGGGTACACAGCCGCGAGGATGTGGAAGATTGGTGCAGGAAGTGCACCGCGTGCGCATCAGTAAAAGGACCGAAGACAAGAAGTAAAGGACAACTAAAATTGTACAACGTTGGAGCACCATGGGAGCGCATTGCCGTGGATGTTGCCGGGCCATTTCCCGAGACTGAAGAAGGCAACAAGTACATCATCGTAGTGCAAGATTACTTCAGCAAATGGCCCGAAGTTTTCGCGACACCAAACCAGGAAGCAAAGACAGTTGCAAAGAAGTTGGTGCAAGAAGTGATCTGTCGATTTGGTGTACCGATGGAACTGCATTCCGATCAAGGAAGGAACTTCGAGTCTGCCCTATTTCAGGAAATGTGCACCCTCCTCGGGATCCAAAAGACGCGAACAACGGCAGCTCATCCACAGTCAGACGGAATGGTTGAGAGGTTTAACCAGACGTTGGAGAATCACCTGGCTAAAGTCGTGGACGCACATCAACGTGACTGGGATCAGTACATACCTCTGTTCTTGTTGTCATACCGTTCCGCTACCCATGACAGCACTGGTATGACTCCTGCAAATGTGAATTTTGGACACGAACTAAGACTTCCTATCGACGCCATCACTGGTTCCCCGCCAGATGCTCCGAAGCCTGTAACCGACTATGTCAGTGATCTTCGTAGTCAGCTGGACGAAGTGCACAGGATAGTTCGAGAGAATAGTTTAAAAACTGGTGAAAAAATGAAGACCCGGTACGATCGTAGAGCGAATACGATGGGTTTCGAAGAAGGAACTCTCGTCTGGTTGCACAACCCACTACGAAGGAAAGGAAAAAGTCCGAAGCTGCAGGCTCATTGGGAAGGACCATACCAGATTATCACGAAGATAAACGACGTTACCTACCGCATTAAACGAGGCCAGAGAGGAAAGCCGAGGGTAGTACACATCGATCGACTTACACGATACCATGGAACAAATGATGATCGGGACGATCATAACTAAGAAGGGGATAATGTTACATCGCGTCGTCGAGTCGCGATGTTTCGCCAAGCTTCTCGAACAAAAATACCGTGGGAAAGAATAGACTAATTACGGGCTATAAACACCCGCCCCGACCGTCATAAAAGTTAACCTTCCGGGAATTCAGACCCTAGTCAATGTACCTAGTTTTGTAGTTAAGATTGAACCTTATTCATAAGTAGTTAGAGATCAAATTAGCATGTATGGTAAAGTTGTTTACGTCAGATGCTCAAAGGAAAGCCGCCCCTTTTGTTTGTGATTGTTATTGCTTTGTTTTGAACGTCTTTTGTCTATTGTTTCGAGTCAATACTAGAAATTTCTGTAGAAATATTCTCGTCCTATATAAGACGTTGAAACCGCGGCTTGAGTCAGTCTTTCTCTGGAAGCGACAGTGTAACTATCTAAGCGCGGATAGCGACCAAGTGATCGTTAAGTGTTATCAGTGAACTAGTGTTGTGAACTGTGAACAGTGAAATCAGTGATTGTGATTACCAACGACCTCAGTGTGTGTTAACGGACTTTTGATAATTGTGCAAGACAATTTGGACAACTACTGTGGAACATTGTGCTAACCTAGTGATCAGTGGAAATAAACGTTCATCTCATCGGATTGGCATTTTAATACCACCCCGCACGTAACAATATAACTAGCAGCCCGCCCCGGCTTCGCACGGGTAGAACATATATGCCTACAAAATTTGCATCAGTTTGTTGCATCGAATATAACATATGAACATATTTAACAACCATCGTCATATTTCATCCAATTTACACAAAACCTTAACGAATTATGCACCTAAACCTTCCTCATAAACACTCTGGCTATTGGTGAAAACCGCGTGATAATCCGTTCAGTAGCTATTGAGATTATTGCGAACAGACAGACAGACGCAGTGATGAACTTTGTTTTATAATACTTACGTATTGATATTGGACGGCCATTTGGCGTAAAGTATAGTTACACTGATTCTGACCCGACAGTCGTTGGTTCTAATCCTAGCTATATACCTACCAATGAAAGTTTTATGTGCATTCATGAATCATGAGTTTTCGTACAGTGGTAGTGGAATCATTAAATCTACCAAAAAGTAGCTTACCACCAAGGAGTACATCTGCCGCCGTAACCTTACGGCGTTCCCCGACGCCAAATGTAGGGGTAATATACGTTTAACTTATGTATCTGTCTGTAGCATCTTAGCACCTAACCGGATGAACCGATTTTGTTTTTATTATTGATAGTTTTTTTTTGTTTGATAGATGTCTTCATCGAGAGTTTTCTTAGCTTTGATTCATGAAAATTCGTTCAATCGTTATAAAATTATGAGCTTTTTTCTAGTTAATTGCGCTATGAAATCAACTTTCATAGGTCTGATCAATTCGAAAATCTTCTCCTTCAACGATATTGTAAGAACATGGAAGCCTCCTGGACTCTACAGAATACTCAAATCCTCACCAACGTACAGCTCAGATTTTAAATGTCGTGTTTAGAGTCATTGGAAAAAGCTATTGTACATAGATCAGTCGGGGTGGTTTAAAATATTATATTACTAGCTGTTACCCGCGGCTTCGCCCGCGTTATTTGAGTCTTTATGACCTTTGAGGTCAAGATCGATGATCTCTTAGGCCAAGTCACCATAGATGACCCTAAAGTCGAACTCAATATCCTCTATTGTTAAAGTCATTAATCATTTTAGTTAGGTATACGAAGTTGTGCTGTTTAAATGTTTGACTCAACACAAAAGTTCCTGAAACATTTCTTACAAAGAAAATAAGGTGAATAGCTGCGCGAGCGCAGCGAGAGCTATCATTGCGCGAGCGAAAAATTTTTATGACTTTTTATGACCCTGACAAATTTACGACCTTATAATCAACTCACTATAGATGACTCTTAGGTCGAACTCGATATCGTCTATTGTTAAAGTCATTAATAATTACTTGGTAAACCTAACCAAGGTTTACCAAGTTTTGCTGTTTATGTATTTGAGTCAGTCTAATGTATGAGGCTGTTGAAACACGCTATTATACGCTATATAGCGTTATTACTGCGAAACATTTTTACGACTTTTTATGACCCTGACAGTTTTTATGACCTACTAAGTCAACACTGATGACACTCAGGTAAAACGTGATATTCACTTATTTTAAGGTTAATAATCATTATGATTATTGAAGGTTGTAACGACTTTTTATAACCCTCACAGTTTTTATGACCTACTTAGTCAACACGCATGACATTAAGGTTAAACTTGATATCCACTTATTTTAAGATTAATAATCGTTATGATTATTGAAGGTTGTACTGTTTTAATTTATGACTCGTTTTGATGCATTTGGCTATTAAAATACAAAAGTTGCAGAAATATTACCTTCAAAGTAGTTAAAATAAATAATTGTGCGAGCTTCGCGAGCGAAGCGAGCGCTAAAAGTGTTTACGACTTTTTATGACCCTGACAGTTTTTATGACCTACTAAGTCAACACTAATGACACTCAGGTTAAAGTCGATAATCACTAATTTTAAGGTTAATAATAATTATGGTTATTGAAGTTTGTACTGTTTCAATTTATGACTCGTTTTGATGCATGTGTCTATTAAAATACAAAATTGCTGAAATATTACCTTCAAAGTAGATAAAATAAATAATTGCGCGAGCGAAGCGAGCCCGAAAAATTTTTACGACTGTTTATGACCCTGACAGTTTTTATAACCTACTAAGTCAACACTGATACACTTAATAATCATTATGATTATTGAAGGTTGTACTGATTTAATTTATGACTCGTTTTGATGCATGTGGTTATTAATATGCGAAAGTTGGTGTAATATTATCTACGAAGTTGATAAAATAAATAATTGCGCGAGCGAAGCGAGCCCGAAAAATTTTTACGACTTTTTATGACCCTGACAGTTTTTATGACCTACTAAGTCAACACCGATGACATTAGGGTTCAATTTGATATCCACTTAATTTAAGGTTAATAACGATTATGATTATTGAAGGTTGTTCTGTTTCAATGTGTGATTCGTTTTGATGAATGTGGCTATTAAAATTCAAAAGATGACGAAATATTTCCTAAAAAAAAGAGAAAATAAATGCTTGCGCGAGCGTAGCGAGCGTTATCGCTGCGCGAGCGAAGCGAGCGCGAAAATTTTTTACGACTTTTTATGACCCTGACAGTTTTTATGACCTATTAAGTCAACACTGATGACACTCAGGTTAAAGTCGATAATCACTTATTTTAAAGTTAATTAATAAACATTATGATTATTGAAGATTGTACAGTTTTAATTTATGACTCGTTTTGATGTATGTGGGTATTAATATACAAAAGTTGCTGAAATATTACCGTCAAAGTTGATAAAATAAATTCTTGTGCGAGCGTAGCGAGCGCTATCAGTGCGCGAGCGAAGCGAGCGCGGAAATTTTTTACGACTTTTTATGACCCTGACAGTTTTTATGACCTACTAATTCAACACTTATGACATTAGGGTTAAATTTTATATCCACTTAATTTAAGGTTACTAATCATTATGATTATTGAAGGTTGTTCTGTTTCAATTTATGACTCGTTTTAATGCATGTGGCTATTTAAATTCAAAAGTTTAAGTTTTTTAAGACGAAATATTTCCTACAAAGTAGATTAAACAAATGCTTTCGCGAGCGCAGGGAGTGCTATAACTACGCGAGCGAAGCGAGCGCGAAAAAATGTTACGTGTTTTAATGACCCTGACAGGTTTTATGACCTACTAAGTCAACACCAATTATCCTAAGGCTGTTAAAACACGAAAGTTTTTGAAATACTTCCCACAAAGCAGATAAACACGTTGGGCAAGCAAAGCCAGCGCGTAAATTTTGATGACTTCTAATGATCCTGACAGTTTTATGGCCAAATCAAGACACTAAATAAGTCATTATAGACGAACCTAAGGTCAAACTCTTATGATTATGTTAACTCTATGT
This sequence comes from Cabera pusaria, assembly GCA_954871355.1. Lineage (NCBI taxonomy): Eukaryota > Metazoa > Arthropoda > Insecta > Lepidoptera > Geometridae > Cabera > Cabera pusaria. Next base: position 3,620,918 of record OX940896.1, read on the forward strand.
AAAGTTAACAAAAAATATATGCACCCTCACTTAACTGCCGAAAAAAAAAGTATTCTTTGCCCTTTTATGCCCTATTAAATGTCTTTGTACAAAATGTCATGTGAATCGGTCAAGCCTTTTGGCCGAAAAGAGGCCAGACATATACAAAATTCAACAATAAAAAACTGACTACCGGACTCGATTGTAAAAAAAGTAACCAATGTGCTCGGATCTCGAACTCTACTCTTGGTCTATGTCTTATTGACTGTCTCTGTACAATTTAAGCTCGATCGGTCAACTCGTTTAACCGAGAAGAGGTCACACGTTTAAAAAATGCAATAGAAAAAATAAGTTACCCGAACTCAACTGTTAAAAAAATATCCTTTGTCGTTCTATGCCCTATTAACTGTATTTGTACAAAATTTGAGCTGAATCGGTCAAAACGATTGCCGCTAAGAGGCAACACATTATTCTACAATAAAATTATGGACACCTGAAATTGCCAGCCAAAAAAATAGTATCCTATGTCTTATTGACCGTCTGTGCACAAAATTTCAGCTGAAATGGTTGACCCGTTTGACTGAGAGGAGGCCACACATTTACAAAGTTCAATAAAAAAAATCTGGACACCTAGACTCGACTGCCAGAAAAAAGTATCCTATGTGCTTCTATGCCATATGAGCTATATATGTAGAAAATTTCAGCCATATCGGTCAAGCCGTTTAGCTGATAAGTGGCCACACATAACCCTAAATTCAATAAAAAAAATCTGGACACCCAGACTCGATAGCCAAAAAAAAGTATCCTATATCCTATTCTGCCCAATGAACTGTCTTTATACAACATGCAAGGCAAATTGGTCAAGCCGTTTATTCGAGAAGAAGTCTTATATTTACAAAATTCAATTAAACATATTTGGACCCCCTGACTTGATAGCCAGATAAAAAGTTTTCTATATCCTATTCTGCCCTATGAACTGTCTTCATACAACATGTCAGGCAAATTGGTCAAGCTGTTTATTCGAGAAGAGGTCAAATATTTACAAAATTCAATTAAACATATTTGGACCCCCTGACTCGATAGCCAGAAAAAAGTTTTCTATATCCTATTCTGCCCTATGAACTGTCTTTATACAACATGTCAGGCAAATCGGTCAAGCCGTTTATTCGAGAAGAGGTCTTATATTTACAAAATTCAATTAAAAATATCTGGACCCCCTGACTCGACAGCCAGAAAAAAAGTATCCTATATCCTTTTCTGCCCTATGACATGTATGCACACAAAATTTCAGGCAAATCGGTCAAGCCGTTTATTCGAGAAGAAGTCTTATATTTACAAAATTGAATTAAAAATATATGGACCCTCTGACTTGATAGCCAGAAAAAAAGTTTTCTATATCCTATTCTGCCCTATGAACTGTCTTTATACAACATGTCAGGCAAATCGGTCAAGCCGTTTATTCGAGAAGTGGTCTTATATTTACAAAATTCAATTAAAAATATTTGGACCCCCTGACTCGATAGCCAGAAAAAAAGTATCCCATATCCTATTCTGCCCTATGAACTGTCTTTATACAATATGTCAAGCAAATCGGTCAAGCCGTTTATTCGAGAAGAGGTCTTATATTTACAAAATTCAATTAAAAATATCCGGACCCCCTGACTCGACAGCCAGAAAAAAAGTATCCTATATTCTATTCTGCCCTATTACATGTATTCACACAAAATTTCAGGCAAATCGGTCAAGCCGTTTATTCGAGAAGAAGTCTTATATTTACAAAATTCAATTAAAAATATCTGGACCCCGTGACTCGACAGCCAGAAAAAAAGTATCTTATATTCTATTCTGCCCTATGGCATCTATTCACACAACATTTCAGGCAAATCGGTCAAGCCGTTTATTCGAGAAGAAGTCTTATATTTACAAAATTTAATTAAAAATATCTGGACCCCCTGACTCGATAGCCAAATAAGAAGTATCCTATATCCTATTCTGCCCTATGTACTATCTTTGTACAAAATTTCAGCCAAATCGGTCAAGCCGTTTGACCGTGAAGAAGTCCCAAACAAACAAACAAATAAACAAACTGACTTTCGCATTTATAATATTGGTGTTGATATTATTATATATATAGATGAATATTATTTTATACAATAGATCATATTATTATACTTTATTGACTTCAAATTGATTGTGATCGGTGGGGATGTACAGCATAGCTAAGCTTATAATAATATTTTCGTAGTAACTATGACCTAATCTGTGGTTTCACTGCAAATATTTCATTAATTTTGCGATGCGTGTTTGTGAAATTCGTGATATCTTCTAGAGTTTTCATTTGAATTATATACTGTAAAGGACAATTTTAATATATAATATGTGGCCAAGCTAATTAACGTAATTATTTGGATAATACTATATACTTGAAAATAGTCTTGGAAGTTATGTAATAATTTTAACAAAAATTTTAAGATTAAAATTGTTACTGTGAGTCAACCTTAAGAGATAGACATATGCTGTCGCGGACTTTTTTGTAGGTCTTATTAAGTTGTACAACTCTTGCATAGAAAATATTCTTCTATCTATTTTCAATTAAGCAGCGTTCGTCAGAAACGTGTTTTTTCGACCGTTTATTTGCCGACTTAGGTTGCAAATTAGGTCTCCACGAATGTACCTTTGATTTAAACGGGATAATATATACTCGCGGGGCATTGAAGTCGATTGTTTAAATTTTTAAACATCTTAATTATTGGTAGATTGATGATCCCACTACCTCTGTACGAAAATCCATGATTCATAAATGCACATAAAACTTTCATTGGTAGGTATATAGCTGGGATTAGAAGCAACTACGTAGTAAGTATTATACAACAAAGTCCATCACTGCGTCTGTTCGCAATAATCTCAATAGCTACTGAACGGAACGATGATTGTTAAATATGTTAATATTTTATATTCGATGCAACAAACTGATGCAAATTTTGTAGGCATATATGTGCTACCCGTGCGAAGCCGGGGCGGGCTGCTAGTAATTATATAAATAGCTTAATAAGTAAAAGAAGCAATACAAGGTTTTAAAGTACAAAGAAACACAGCTTGCTTTTTTGATATTTAATAGTCTTATCCCTAAGTTTACGAGGTCTCCATCGCCGTGGCGGTCTCCTCGGTATATTTGCCCTTGTCCTTGAAGACTGCTAGTCTGCCCTTGGCTCTGCGGTCGAGGATCGCCTTACGGTCCTTGTTCATCTTTAACTTAACGATGACACACTGGCGACAAAAAGTAATATTACATTAACCTTGACAGATACAATGTTCTGTTGAAGAGTATTGGGTAGTAGGTATCAGAGCCATGGAAGTGTTGCGGCATTAGCAGAGTCCCTGCATCCCTCCCGCCTTCAGTCGTAACCTTGGGCTTCGGAGATACATGAAGACAAAGTCTAAGAGAAAAGTTTTTCATCATTTGTTGTATAATTTTACTCATATTTGTTCCTGTACTCTGATTCTCATTTCAATCAATACATTCAAATTCGGAAGCATCATTTTGAATTTCGAATATTTATTATTCCTTGAGCCAATTAGCTGTTGAAACCTTTTTGGTTAGAATCACAGATTATTTCGAATTAAAATATCAAAGGTTATGGATTAGAAATAGACGTAATATAAAACTGACTGCACAAAATAGAACGGAGTTTGTCCCTTTCTTTTGTATGGACGACTTATATATATACTATACATATAGTATAAAACATATATAGTACTAGCAGGTTGTTAGACAAGGACACACTTCCACCCTGGTGCCTTTCAATAGGGCCGTTTTTTTCTACAATACTACACTATTATTTATTTGTTACAGGATACGGATTAAATTGAATTTGTCAAAACATCCGAAGTGCCCCACCATCCTTTTATGTTACGTCTATGGGATTAGAGCATTGTGAATTGCAAAGATATGAGTCAAAAGAGACGCAGTTTCTTAGAATGATTGAGAATCAGGGGAATGGTGTTATTATTAATATTGCACAGAATACATCGGAAGTTAGCCATAGAGATAAACATAATCTACCTCAAACAATAAGAACAATTGTTGGATATTTGAGTAATAGAATAGAATAACTCTTTATTGAACACCATTCAGAAAACATTAAAAAACTTAAGTAAACATTCACAAATAAGTGTTACAAAAGGCGGTCTTATCGCTGAGAGCGATCTCTTCCAGACAACCTTTGGGTAATGAGGATTTGTTTAATGAACATGGCGGGGTAAATATGGTGTTAAATACCTTAACTAAAATAAATAAGTAAATACATAAACACTACAGTAATAGTTGCATTATGCAGTTTTGTTTTTCTTTTTTCATCCTAAATCAGTTTGATCATGAAGAAAGAACAAACAATTGGAGTTAGAAATGCATATTAATGGTAAGAATACTGTGCAGCATTTAGATAGTTGACTAATCTAGTTGATTAATTAATCAAGGTTAAATGTTATTTAATTACAAAATAAAATATTTATAATTTATAATTTGATATCATTTACAAAACAATAAAACCGAATTCATATGCTGCGATAGTCATTTTTAGTACTAAGTTAGAGATGTTTATATTCATACCTCCGGAGGTAATTATAAGATCTCAATAAAATTTGAATGGGACCACACGAGAAGCATACTCTATAAAAAGAAAAAAAATCTAAATCAGTTAAGATTTGACAGAGTTCTGAGGTAAGACATTAAAAACAACCTGAATGTAAAACTGGCCATAAAATCTGTTCATTGAGACCCAAATGAGCATCACATCCTTGCTGTAAGTTGGTGTGGAGTATTCTGCAGATTCTCTAGCATCAATTCAAGGTTACCACCATGTTCTTGCAACATTATTGAAATAACAATATACCAAATTTCGAATTGATCAGACCTATGATTGCATAGCCTCTTCAACCATTGCTCTTAATTATCAAGTGGCTCAACAGATTTTTTTTAAACAATGATAAACATCTGATTATGTAAATTATAGATTTAAAATATTATAGTAGCATGTTTTAAGAAAAAGAGTGCAAGCATTATCATTTTGATTTAGATCAGCAGCCTTAGAGCATAACTCATAGTTTAAATAATTAGTATAAATGGAATTGGATTTGAGAATCAATTAATTTCACAATAAATTGCAGCTCAGTTCTAGAAAGGAAATAAATAAACTGCAACTTGCTTAAAATTTCTAATATAATCAACCTCTACAGTCTGTTCTATTCTACTGTCCAATGTGGACATCTTCCTTGTGATGCTAATCAGTGTTGGGCCTCATCAGGTCAAACTGATTTTAATGAAATGTAACCAACTAAGTAGTTGGATTCTAATGTACAATAATGACACTCTGATTTTTTTAACCGACTTAAAAAAAAGGTGGTTTCGCAATTCGACCGTATATATATATATATTTTTAGGGTTCCGTACCTCAAAAGGTACAAAAAGGAACCACTTTCTTGTCCGTCTGTGTGTCACCACCGATTTTCTCAGGAGCTGGTGGACCTAGCAAGTTGAAATTTATACCAGATACTGTAGTCTACAGTCCCTAATAGGTGTATAAAAACCAAGGTCCGGAGTCAACACGATAAAAAGATGGGCAAATTTAGATTTTCGCGAAAACTTGTAAGTACCAAAATTTACCTTAATTTTCAACTTTTTTTTATTTTTCGGAATTTTTCCTTTACTTGTGCTGTAAGACCTTGCTTTTAACCAAAATTGACAATTCTAGGTCAACCAGAAGTACCCTATAGGTTTTGGGTCGAAAACCTTAAGTTACTTCCCGTTGACGTAGAATCATGCAATTTGGCAAGAAGCAAGGTCTAAGAGCACAAATAAAAAAAATAGCGCTCATAGAATTTAGAGGTCTCGCTTAATTGGTACGGAAGCCTTGGTGGGCGAGTCCAACTCGATTCAGCCAGTTTTATTTTTATATTTGTTTGCAGATAACTTCATCGTTTAAGAACTAGCCTTGTGTAGTACATGTACTAAGTACTAATATGAATGAATTCTCGACACTGAACAAGAATGAACTATTCCGTAAGTCTACTAGTACATAGTACATTTAGTACTTCGTTTGCGATTATTGTCTGTGATTCAATTGCTCATGCTCACGGAATGAAAAGGACGATGAACGAATAAGTTAGTGTAACTAGTGAACGAACGAGTGAGATGCACTCGATGGTATTTTCAACAGCTATTTTGAACATTATCGTAATAGTCATAGGGACTATTTTTAATTGAGTAATTATGACCTACTGTACTAATAGTACTAGAAGTCCGATCTAGTACAGCTGAAAGAATGTACTAGTTCGGAGCGATCTTTTTAATGACCGAGCAGGAACAAGCCTATTAAGAACCGATTTTGAATATAATTTTTTTGTTAGAAAGGAGATATCCCAAGTGTGATACCATGGTAATTTTAACTAGGTCTGATAAGTATCTCCAGAGATATGGAGATAAACACCTCAAAACTGGTACTGAAAATTAATAGCGAGGCATTGAAGTCTGTTCTTTTTTAGTTTTTATAACAATCTTATTGTATATTTCTATTCTGTTTATTTTAGTAATAGGTTTCATGATATACATACCTTTGAGGGGTGGATTCCTACGTATGCGCTAGCTCCATTAGCCTTCTCACGCTGGATGCGTTCAATGTACACGACAAACTTCTTACGGTACACTTGGACTACCTTGCCGACCTGCTGGCCTTTGTAATGTCCTCGTACTACCTAGAAACAAGCACCATGAGTTAGTGATATGAAGGTTAGGTCTTATTGTATTGGTCAAATACTTATAAGATAATGCCATTTGCATCTAAAATACCATGGTAGGTCTTACCATCAAAATTTTTTTATGTAAGTAACTGAATATATCAAACTTAACATATATGTCATAAATTTTATTCACATTTGGTGTAAAACTAGTCTGTCGGACGTATTATTGACCACATGCAATATCAAAACATGGCATTTTTCGTGCAAAACAATCAGAGCCATAATCTTAACCAGGGCACGGACTAGCAAACCTTGTTCAGGACTCACTGAAGAAAACCTTCAGCTCGTCCCTAACGCGGCAGCAAACGTCCGAAGTCTGTGAATGGTTTATTCTTCATCATTTTGTTTTGCCACAATAACATAACCTAGAAATAGTACGATGCAACTGTATTTCATAGACGCTCACCTGAACTTCGTCGTCTTTGCGAATGGGCATCGATTTGACGTTGAATTTCTGTCTCAGCTCCTTGGAGAGAGGTGCTGACATGAGTACTCGCCTGATGTGAGAGGGAGCGCTGAAGTGACGCTTCCTATTTTTCCTCCTCGAGGATGTAACGAGTTTATTGTACTTCATCCTGACGCTCTTCGCTGAAAAGCCAAAATAGCACGTTTTATTTCACAACTTCGAGTGTCTAGGTTACTGTTTCCTGCGTGCGAACTGTCAAGTTGCCGCAACAATTATTTTGTACACTACTGATGAATATACGTAAAATACGCATTGTGCACGATATGAATATATCCTGAGACAAAACTGTAACTATTTTAACAATAAGGTGTAAGGAATTAGTGAGATTTTCACGGATTTATCAACGCACCCTGAACGACACGGCAAAGAACCGAAACAAAAAGAATTTTTACTAAAGTGTTGCCGTGTTATAAAATAAATTATGGACAAATTATTGGTAAATACAGACCTCACATATTTTTGTGGTTAAATTTGCGAAATACCTTAACATTTTTGGTTTAAACCTATAGTAAACAAGTTTTAAGTATGTCACTGGTCTCGATTTATTAAATTTAATTTAGAAATGTTGTACTTTATATTATGGTGAACTAAGTTCTTACTCTTGAGTTACCTCATTTGCAAGTAGTTTATTCTGTATGGCAACATTAACAGTCAATGTCCATAAAACGTTTCATGTCATGCAGATTGAAATTGGTCAGGGAGTTTTGGTTCGAACGTGAAAAAGTATGCGTGTGCTCTCTTTTAATTTTTCCTGAAACTTGTTTTCTGGGGTCAAAATAAATGTGGGTTATAAGTGCCGGTGAATATGTACGAATATAGTTACATCAAAGTTCAATTGAAAACCTTCAGTTAAAGCCAAATCCAAAGATAATATAAATACTACGTGCCACATCTTTTCGGGGGAATGACTTGGACTGGACTATGATGACTTCACATTGACTTGAATATGACTTAACTCTTTGATTATAAACTCGTCATTTAACTCTTAACTATACAACTTATATCTACTTTACTAAAACATGGAAAATTATTAGAGTCTGTGCAAAAAGAGAACCGTCGTGGCACCGAACTAACATTCAAAGGTAACGAAAAAAGGTACCTACATACCTACCCAGTAGCACATGAGTAAAGAAATAATCATCAAATATTTTTAGTCGTACTGGCAGTGACAGAGCAGTGATGTCAACACAACACAACAAAACAGTAAATTAGAACACGCGATTTAATTTCTACGACGGTTCTCTTTTTGCACAGACTTTATGCATTGACAATGGCTAAATACGCTATTCGTGTGGAGCCATAATGTAACCAAAAATAAATAGAAGTTATTATTCACTCCATAGGGCTTCGTTCACGTCCTCCGGAGAAGGATTTTTGGTTGTTTTGTAACTCGCTCGAAGGTCCGGAACGACCACGGGTGTTTTTCACTCAAATTTTGACTTAAACATTTTGCGCAGACTCAAATTTCGAGGTTATGTTAATTTATTTTTCTATTTCTAAATATTTCCGTTTGTTTTTGCGATTAATGTCGCGTCATGTCACGTCTTGGTCTCGACAATGCAAATTTCTTCTAATTCCCTTAATCTGTAAAAAAATTACGGCTTTTCCCGCCAAATTTACTGTCACAAACGTCAGAGCGTTTTTTAACCATCGAAATTGATGGTTAAAAAGTTGCAACTGGAGTGAAACAACCGAGGTCGTGAACGACACAGTTGCTACAACCGAGTGCGACGCTCTGAGGTCGTGAACGGGGTTAGAGCGTTTGGGTGCATTCCAAGCGTAGGTCGTGAACGCAGCCCAGAGTACTGAATCACTCTACTACGTTATAAGAGTAGGCACTTCCCTACAATGTTGATAAACGAATTATGAAAGCACTTTGTTACCAACCTGACAATACATAACTAGAGCCAACATTATGAAAACAGGAATATTGGTCTAGGGATTGAACATAACGAATTGTTTTGTCTATCGATATCGATAAAAGTTAAGAAAATTGAGTAGTGGTATCATTTAATCCTGTGTTAATTTGGTATAGTAAATAAAACGAAGCTAGGGACTCTACTTTTTTATTACATTACATATTACATTACATATTACATAGTAGAATTAAGGAACATATATCCAGAAGTATTCGGAAATTGCCTCTTAATGATGATGTTTACAAAAGAACATAATGCAACTTAGATTTTGCAACTTTTCATTTATTATAACTTTATTCCATTCACAAAAGATTGAATAGCCTTAGGAAAGGTGTTATCCAGACGTGATACGTCAAACTTTTAGTTTTTGTATGGGTAGGTACACGAAATCTTCGTTTCCGCCATATCGTGAGTTTGAGCCGTATCCAAAATCTGCAGTAACACATTAAATGTTTTATCGATAAGTGTTGGTCATCACTATTCATGTTTTAAGTTATTAGAATTTTGATATGAGCGCAAACAAAATATTTTTCGACATTGTGCTATTGTTATATATATTGTTATATATTTCCCTACACCCGCACACATTCACCGCAATAGTTAATAATCCACATTTATTATACATTAAATCCTAGAAGAACACATGTTTTAGGAAAATATACAATAAGAGCACACACACACCTTATCACGTTGCCGTTTTTCTGACTCGCCCACACCACAAACTTCATATTGTCGTAATGATTTAACAACCCATTACAATAAAACATGAGATTTTAATTAAAAATGTTACAAAATAATAAGCTGTACATTAGCACGCGCAAACAAAGCTAACAAAAGTTTAAGAACGACATGATTTTTTTTTATCACCAGATATTAGAGCCAACCTAACTTAACGGAAAGTATTATTTCCAGTGTTGGTACTGTTGGTATACAAAGTACGTTCATAATTATGAGTTACCTAATTATGTATGCAATGTCGCGGGACTGATTCATCATATTTCAAAACATCTTTGTTTAGGTTTAGTAAAACAAAATTTATTGTTATCCTGCGGGCCAATATAATAGTAAAAACGAGGATAAAACAATAAAATATTACATAAATATTATCTTCCGGCATTCACGGCCGTAGCTAGACTAAAGGGGGGCATTGTGGGGCAATGCCCTACAAATTAAAAATATTACTAGACAAATAAAATTATTATAATTAAATTATTTGTTCAAAGTTTGAGAAAAAAAAATTGTAGCGATAGGTATCTAAACTTTTCCGAACATACCACGTGCAGTTTGTGACATTCATTTCATATTACCTATAGGTAATAGTTCTTTGTTCTGTGTATAGATGGCATTTGAAGCGCCATCACATGCCCTACCTCAAATTCGACTCTAGCTACAGCCCTGCCGGCATTGAAAACAGATGTCCTAAGTTCGCCATTTATCGAACATTTTTTTTAATTTATTCAATGGAAGACCTTTTTATTTATGTGTTACGCTATGGAGGGTAAAGACACCTCCAAATAGTTGCACATGTGGTTGCACACCAGATGTACCTAACATTTTTGACCAACTACACAAAAGAATGAAGTAGTGTAGAAAGAGTGCGGAGCGGTATTTAAAATCGGGCCTTTAAAAAGTTTTTAAAATTTAATATTTTTTTATGTTAGAGTGACAAGCCCATGACCTCCATTCGACTAATGTGATTATGCTTGTTGTGAAATCATCATCAGCCTATATTAGTCCACTGTTGGACATAGGCCTCTCCAACTGCCCGCCACTGAGCTGTGTCTGGAAATCGAAGACGGCAATAAGAAGAGGCGCAGGACAAGTTAACTTTATAGTCAATATTGATATTTTTTAATAAATTCCACCAAAAACAATATTTATCATTCTCGCCAAAATCACGCGAGTGCGACGCCTCGGTTTGACTGATTCGTGTAGAAGCGGATTCGGGTGGTTTTGTCGCACTTATAAATATACGCTAATTCATTGCACAGATGCGTGTTTACGCCGATCTGCTCTGGGCGGGGTGCCTGCTTTGGGCCTCCTTCCCTACCATTTAGGGTCCAGGATTTTTCAGATCAGTTGTTTTTTTTAGCTCACTTGTTTGCTCAGTTGTTTTTTCGGCCAGTGCCAGTTAGTTTTTGCAGTTCACTTGTTTTGCTCGTTTTTTCGATGTGACCGCGTTGAGTAGGTATCTCACGCTTTGTCAGGGCGCACTGTTGTGTGCGCACCTTGTTCGGTCGGTACTGTATGCATTGCGGTGTTGATTTACAATTAATCAGCTTAAGAGATACAGCGCAGCCCGAGAATCTTGCCTTCAGGCCGGCTCGATCCTCGATCCAGTTCATGCAGCACGCCGATCCAGGACACGAAGGATGTTTGTTGGTTGAAGCTCCAACATCGCAGAAGCAATCAGCTGCATGGATGCACTTCAGCTCGCGCTGCGACGCTGCTTCTGTCTCATTACAGCCTATATCTTGGTAGTTTGAACGTTGCAATGACAGGCCTGTGTGGTCACTCTTAGTATGTAGGCCTTCGTAGCTCTTGACATCCATTAATACAGCTCGATATATCTCGTATCGGCCAGGATGTATATGTATATATATATATATTATGTATATATTTAAATTATTTATTTATTTATTTATTTATTTATTTATTTATTTATTTATTTATTTATTTATTTATTTATTTATTTATTTATTTATTTATTTATTTATTTATTTATTTATTTATTTATTTATTTATTTATTTATTTATTTATTTATTTATTTATTTATTTATTTATTTATTTATTTATTTATTACTACTCAGCCTTTAAACTCTTCCCCTAAGGATGCTTTTGTTTTACTATCGAAGTGTGTGAATGTATGTGACTCTATGTTTGAGTTCAGACACATAACTTCAATATCAATTATCAAAACTTTTAAAATGCTCAATCAAAAGAAAACCGAGGATCTGTGGGGTATGTCAACCAAAGTACTTAGTTATATTATTAATGCAATTAGCCCTCACTTAGCGTTTATTTTTAACAGATGCGTCGATGAAGGTGTCTTTCCTGATGTAATGAAAAAAAGTAAATTAATTCCCCTATACAAATCAGTGAACAAAAATGACCCTTCAAACTATAGACCAATCTCTATATTACCGGCGCTCAGTAAAGTTTTTGAAAAAGTTATATTAGACCAGCTTTTGGCACATTTTAATATTAATCATCTTTTAAATCACAAACAATATGGTTTCACTAAGGGGCGTTCTACTACTGATGCTGGAGTAAATCTTCTTAAACATATATTTGATGCCTGGGAGAAAGCACAAGATGCTATCGGCGTTTTCTGTGACTTATCTAAAGCGTTTGATTGCGTCTGTCACAAAACGCTAATTTGCAAATTAAAACACTACGGCGTTAACGGAAAAGCACTTGATCTGGTCTCATCCTACCTCAGTAATAGAATACAGATGGTTGAGGTCAATGGCGTCAGGTCATCTGGATCCCTCATAAAAATGGGAGTTCCGCAGGGATCGATCTTAGGACCATTTTTATTTCTAGTTTATATTAATGACTTGCCGTCTTTCGTGCAAAACTTATGTGACATTGTTTTGTTCGCGGATGATACATCCTTAATATTCAAAATAGATAGGATTGCGCCTGGATTTGACGATGTTAACAAATCAATCGCACAGGTTTTGAATTGGTTTACAACCAATAACTTATTACTGAACGCCAAAAAAACTAAATGTATTAAATTCTCGCTGCCAAATGTAAGAAAGGGTGTCATTAATAGCAGGATATTAATAAACGATGTACCGATAGAATTTGTTGAATCCGCTACATTCTTGGGCATCACCCTGGATTCAAAACTACAATGGGGTTCTCAAATATCGGCTCTGGCAGGTAGATTGAGCTCCGCTGCATACGCAGTACGTAAAATCAGAAACTTGACTGACGAATCCACTGCTAGATTGGTTTACTTTAGCTACTTCCATAGTATAATGTCCTATGGCATTTTATTGTGGGGGAAAGCCGCCGAAATCCAATCTATATTTGTTTTACAAAAAAGAGCTATTCGATCTATATATACCATGAAGTCGCGAGACTCACTTCGTGAAAAATTTAAGGAGATTAAAATTCTCACAGTGGCATGTCAATATATATATGAAAATATTATGTATGTACGCAAAAATTTGAATGAGTATGATAAGAGGTCCGATGTACATAATTTCAATACAAGACACAAAAATAGATTAATTCTACCTCAATTCAGGTTGTGGAAAGTTAGTGGTTCTTTTCTGGGGAACTGTATACGATTTTATAATAAACTTCCTAAAGATATTGATCAACTGTCTATAAGCAGATTTAAAACCTTTGTAAAATCCAATTTAATGAAGAAATCGTACTATACAATAAATGACTATATGAATGACAAAAATGCTTGGCCTGAATGCCCCAAGCTCCAAGATATTATATAAATTGTATGATTATAGAATTACTTATTGTACATTAAACATTTATTTAATATGAATTAAAAAAAATGAATTAAAATAAGTGACAAGCCCCATAGAGTTTCTTGGTGTTTCTTCTCTGATGGGAGTACTTCCGAAACACCAGTAGATTCAACAGTCAATCAGTTTTCATCTTTTGTTTGCTGATCTAGGGTTGCCTGTTACGACGGTATTATGCGGCTGATAGTCGGACAATCAGTTCCATTCGGAACATGATTTGTACTGCAATTAGTCTGCGTTTTATTTATCTATTATGTTTCATTATTTCACAATTTTTTGGATAAAAATTGTCTGAAGTACTGAAACATGCACTGGGTTGCGGGTGCACGTAATGGTACGGTTGGCAACCCTACATTAATAAGGGGAATTAAACATGTGTTTTAAGTGTGACGTTCAACGTCTAGATGAAAGCTGAATGGCTCAATACCTTTGTTTTTTTTTTTGTAAATTCAAAGCGTTATGTTTCTGTTATATCTATATTTTTTGTTGAATATGATCTATTTAATGTTATTTGACGTGTGTAAGTGCTAATTTTTAATTTGCCCATATACTGAATAAATGCTTTGACTTTGACTTTGACTTTGACTTTTTATTCCGTCTGAGGGCCTAGTGCGAGTTTCTTTTGAATTAAATATTTACTTGCTCGATCACGTTTACGTAAATGCAGATGCGGTATGGAATTAAAAACTGGCCAAGTGCAAGTCGGACTCGCACTCGTAGGGTTCCGTAACACAATAAAGTATTCTATAACTATGATTTTTGGCATCTAAAAAAATTACTTTGTTTTTTATAGTATTTGTATGAAAAACAAAGTTATCTTTGCGGTCGCTATATCTCAAAAACTGCTGACTGTATCTCGTTCAATCCAATCCAAGTCCAATTTTCGTTGTTAGTTTTTATTGAGATCTACAGCATATATATTTTTTTAATTTTTCACTCCCATACTTTAAAAGTGGGGGGACACACACATTTCACCACTTTAGACGCGCCTATCTTTCAAAGGATTGACTAGTAACTTGTAATGTGTCATACATGCGATTGTGTGTCCTAATGTCTCTTCTCCGAGCATAGAACATATCATGGTAATAATCCTACCATTATAGAACATAAATAACATCCTATAATCGGACATGGGATACTAAGATGCGTGACTGCTTTATGGTTAAATATAACATTCACATGCAAGATTTGATTCGTCTGGCATGTACCGCCAAGGAATGGATTTCCCCGCCTGAATCTCTGTTTTCAGTTTTGTATAATTTATGAGCAAATTATGTATACTACATACCTCTTCTAGGTAAGCGCACCACATCATTATAGCATCATCACTTGCCATCAGGTGAGATAGTGGTAAAGCGGATAGTTCGGCATCGGAATATCAATGTTTAACGGTAATTACTCTATAACCAATAGTTAGAGCACGAGGGCAAACTATACCATCAGAGAAACGACATTCTTGTTGTTCTTGTGCTATAATAATGTAATTTATAGTGTTGAGTGTAATGGTAAATGTTATAAGCCGGACCTGCTCGACGTCATCGCTTACCACCGAGCGAGCATTTCGCGAAATACAAACCTTTATTTCGTGCCAAAACAGGTTACATAACCACTTGTCCTTACTTCAGGTAAGCATCTAACAAAGTAGTACTGAAACAAATCCTACACGTTACTTCAATAAAAAGTTATTGCCAAGATAGGTAACCTACGTGTTCCGTTATCGGTCAAGCTTCGAGTGACACGAATAATTGAGTAGGTCGTCAGGCGACCGGCATCGGGCATGAGTCCATGCTTGGTGTTTATCTGTAGATGTGACCTTGTGACCTCTGAGGCATCCGATCCTCAGCCCAACCCGGAGGATACTCGGCGAGCCGTCAACGCATGTCCGAGTTTGCGCACGAAACCTCGCCCGGGACGGGGCGCCAGTGAATGGACGGCTAGCGTGTCGCGCGCACGTCCCGATCGCGGTAACACCCTGTTATGAGTGACGGTGGAAAGTGAGCTGATTGTGATGGTCTGCCTGTGATCACAGATATGGCCGAGCGCTCCAACGGGCCCGGCCAACACAGACCATGCGCGCCGCCGTAGGTGAGTCCACCAAGGTCACCCCGTATTTCTCTCGATCACCAGTCAACACCCAGCGAAAGCTTCAGATGTGTCAAGAAATCTGACAGCCTTTGAGGCTGTACATATTCACATGTTTCGACCGTTAACCTCTGAAGAGCACGTTGGCTCCGATCAGCCATTATTAAACCTCTGGGTTCTGAGGTTACATTAAGTGTCCGTCTTAGTCTTGGGTAGGTTTTGTTAAGGTCAAATAGAATTATTAAGTGGGATTTTTCGGATCAAGATTTACTTCGGCATACGTGCGAATCCAACTTATTATTATTGTATAGGTAATTAATGATTATCTGTGTCAGAAAAGTACTTTGTCTTTTAGAAAAAATGTAATGTAATGTATTGCGAGTAATCTTTAAAAAAAATAAAAAAATAAAATAAACCTTTTCTCAAACAATATTAAACACTAGAAAATATAATTTTATCATGACATAAACCGACATAAAAACAGGCGCTTCAGCTTCAATTTGATCCGACCTTCAATTTAAAAATGATACTGTAGTAGCGTTCATTAAACAGTAATCAAGCTTGCCTAATGCTCTTCATTTTTATGTACAAAGCTGGCAACATTGAGTTTTCATTTTCCTCAAGCCATCTCGGAGAGGTTATCCTATAATACGGCTGCCCACCTTACAAAGGAGAAGGACTAGGTACATCGCGCCTCGGGTTACCTTCAGCTATGTTATTCACAGACAATTTTGAGTTTTAGACTCTGGATATCTTAATGACAAAGTTGCATTATTTTTTATGTTAGAAAACAATACAATACAACATAAAACACTTTATTGTATACCAATAAAATAACTTACTACTAAAATAATTAACTACAGTAATAAGTACAGTACAATGGGCGCATTTACCGCTAACAGCGATCTCTTACAGTCAACCTTTGGATAAAGAAAGAGTGAAAACTTGAGTTTACAGTCGGTGATTCATCTCTAAAGTAGTTTAAACATTTGAATAGATTTAATTCATATAGGACTTTACGTATTTTACTCGTACTACGGGTCCGCACTTATTAAGAACAGTTAGTAACAGTTAAGTGTTTTGGTTCAATTTTGTCATTTTCGTCAGTATATCATAATTACTAAAGTTAATCAAAAGTAAACTGAGTGGTGTAGTCAAAAGCTTGCCTATCTGTAAAGGAAGAATTTTTTTTTTCATGATGTAGTTAGCAAACAAGCAATCGGCCCACCTGATGGGAAGTGGTCACCGTCGCCTATGAACACTTGCCACACCAGGGGCTCATGCGTTGCCGACCTGTTAAAATGCTTAGGAACTAAAAGCAAAGATTTATTAGGAATTTTATTGCACATTAAATCTTATCCTTTATTATTTCAATGAATCCTTTCTTGTGGAGCCGGTTAATTAAAAATAATTAGCGAAATCAGTCCACTCATTGTTAGGTTTTGCGCTTGGCAGAACATTTAGCGATTCATTTCATTTACATAGATTTTAACTATACCTTGAAATATACACGATAAATAAAGTTAGGAGATGTTAAATCGAAACTTTTTTTATATTTCAGAAGCCTACGTTTGACCACTATCTCTCCTGATGGTAAACGATGACGTGGATACACGCTGTGCGCTTCGCCTGTAATAAATAGTAACATATGAAATTTTATGTACGGTCCCAGTCTTCAGTCTTTACGTTCGAACTTTGAGTAGGATTGTTTCCGTTGTGTAATTGGAGGTCGGTGAAATGAAACAACAGTATTACGTGTACCAAAAAGTTGTCATATTAGTGACATATACTCTAATACCTCTAAAATTATTTTAGAGATAAGTTTATTATTCAAATTTCTTATTTTTAACCAACTTAAAAAAAGGAGGTTTCTCAATTCGACCGTTTATATATATATATATTTTAAATATTTGTTCGCGGATAACTTCGTCGTTTATGAACTGATTTGATGATTCTTTTATTGTTGGAAAGAAGATATTTCAAGGGTGGTACGATAGTAATTTTTTATATTTATTTTATTTTCATTTTTGTGTTTCGTAGCCGAAAAGCTACAAGTTTATTTTCGTAGCTTCACCACATCAGCTACGGCCTACGCCCGTTTCTTTTAGATGCTTCGTAGAGCCCGGTTTGTAGTTTAATTAAATTTTTCTATCATAAACATTATTTTAAAATAAAATGTTGCACGAAAAGCAAAACGGTCGCCTGATAGTAAGCGATGGTGACGGTCTATAAGCCTACATCATACTGTAGCACTCAAAGTTCTAGACTGATTTTTTATAGACGCGTTTGATCTCTATGTCGCCTGGTGATAAGCGATGATGTGGTCGAAGATAGTAAACACGCTAGGCTTAGAATATGTTGACTCTCAAGAGATGTGTGCTGCCGGAACACCCGTTATGGCGGTAGAATTTCTCCTTGATGGTGGTAAGCTACTGTTTTATAGGCAAAACATCGATTTAATATGCTTCTATACCACGGTGCCCCGGCAGCACATAGCCCTTGAGAGTTACAATATTTTAGACCTGGAATATTCACCATCTTCGACCACATCATCGCTTACCACCAGGCGAGATAGTGGTCAAACGCTAGCCTATAAGATATAAAAAATCATCACAGGTTTTTAGTGAATTAAAAACAACTGTATGTATGTATCTGATATCTTCTCAGTGGCTGGTAAATACGAAGATTACTAGAAATAGCACGAAGTAGGTACGAGTGGAGAGGATGCAGGCAATCTTACAATCGGACAAATAAATGTGCTGCCTACACGACTACTGCGTGGGATATCATTTCTAATAACACCATTACAGTGTTTAGTGATGACTTCTGCGTTAAGTGACCTTCTGAGATAAGTGTTACATTTCTGCATCTACCTTTGTTTTAATTTTTATACCTTATAGGCTAGCGTTTGACCTCTATCTCACCTGTTGGTAAGTGATAATGCGGTCGAAGATGGTAAGCACGCTGGGCCTAGAATGGGAACTGACTCTCAAGGATAGCTGCCGGAACACTTAAATGTTTTGGCGACAGTTTTTCTAACTTGAAGGTGGTAGCTGGCCAGGCGGACACTAGATAGTGTCCTACCACCATGCGGGGGTTTTTGGTTTCTTAACGATGTTTTTCCTTCACCAGAGGGCCACTGTAATGGTGGCTGTACACACTCGTCGAGACACACCGAGACAGGCCGAGATCGAGTATGTAGACGGTGCATTCGCCTTGTCTCGCTCTCTCGTGTCTCGCCTCGGTCGGTCTCGGTCTCTGGTCGGTTTTTGCGCCCGAGTCAAAGGGTCTCGTTGAGTCTCGCGAAGAAAACGAGAGCGAGCATGTACACACTTGTTCAGTTAGTTTATCGCTGACTGTGGTCGCGTAAAGACGGGCTTCGCCACGTGGTCTAATGATTGTGAATTACAATTTCGGGAGTACTATCAAATGGAACCAAAAAAATATAATAGTGTGAGCTATGCGCCCACCACTTGTGGGACACTCAGAGGTTATATAATTATTATTGTGAATGGAAATTTTAAGTGTAGTTTTCTCTCATTATCATTATTCAACCTTACAATCGATATGTTTTAGATTTTAGGTGTAAGTGGCGTGAACTTACAATATAAACTAATATAAGATCGTTTAAAAAACTAAAATGAACCGAATTCAATGCCGCGCTATTAATTTTCAGTTCCAATTTTGAGGTTTTTATATCCATATCTCTGGAGATACTTATCAGACCTTAATAAAATTACCATGGTACCTTGAGACACTACACACTACACGTGAGATATCTTCTTGCCAACAAAAAAAGAAAATTCAAAATCGGTTTATAAACGACGAAGTTATCCGCGAACAAACAAAAAAAAACATATATACGGTCGAATTGAGAAACCTTCTCCTTTTTTTGAAGTCAGTTAAAAATACCTTTGCAAAAACATAACTAATTCACCCGAATCGGAAAACACACATTCCTCACACTACTACGCCATCTACTCAACACAACATAACTAATCTCACACAAAACACATACTCGCAATTCTTATACGAAACACTTAAAATATATACTCGCCAAACACGCATCACTTACAAGTAAATAATATATAATTCACTAGTTTAGTAATTATATCATTAAACCATAACGTTTTAGTGATAAAAAAATGGTTACTATTTCGTAACAATTGTTCCTCCACATGCTGATTATATGTAGTAGTATCGAGAACTATTTGTCACATGTGACAAATAGTTCTTCGAATTTAAGTAACAATACGCGGGAGGGGTCCTGGTGACCTGCAATATAGGTTTTTTCCAAAACCTACCGCAGGTACCAGTCTCTCACAAAGTATTTACGAGTACAATTATTACTTTTATATGTTACATAAGTTTTATTATTATATATGTTTATATATATTATTAATATATTATGTTTATATATATATATGTTATGTTTATATATATATATAGTATATGTTTATATATATTATAAATAATTATTTTATTATTATATATGTTTATATGTTTTATATATATATTATTTATCAAACTTACCAAATTACTTGTGAGAGAAATAAATATTTATTTATTTTTATTTATATGTCTTTAACCCTTTCAGTGATATCACGCATAAAATTCCGGCAATTAGCCCACAGTTAGCACCCACAGCCTAGAAGGATCTCCGATTAGCGATAAGGCCGCCGATTGTACGGTAGTATTAATTCACTATAGTTCCCTTTCCTAATTTCGAAGTGCAATAAAGCGTATTCTATCTTTCTAAACTATACCCACAGTCAATACAGACTAATTTATAAAAACGGTTCTAACTCTGTCACTCTCGTCTTGTTAGCTGATCGCGCCTAAACGGATGATCCGATCTTACTGAAATTTCACAAGGAGATATTTTATAACATAACGAAAACATAGGCTACTTTTCATGAAAATAAAATCGGTATAATTACACATAGTGATAAAATCATTTGGGTACCTGATCGAAGTCGCGGGTATCAGCTTGTTAACCATTAATACTACAATTTGATCGATATTGTAAGCCTCTATTCGTTGTGTTTTGCAGATGTTAAAGTGACAATCGATAGTGATATAATTAGACATGGCACGGGGAGTGATGGTGGGGCACTAGATATTTTGACAAACATCAATATTTACTTTACAATATTTACTGTTTTGCTGGTTAGCAGTCAATCGAGTGGCCGATACTTTATCTCTAGTGGTAGAGATAAATAGGTTTATGAACTGCAATATGGTTGCGTATGCTAGTACACTGCTGGACGTAGACCTTTCTAATGGTTCGCCACTGAGCACGCTCCTCGGTTAAACTCGTAAGGTACGGACGTACCGCAGCGTCCTGCGTGCGCGATCTAGGCAGAGATCAGATAGCGCATTAGTATTTGTACCGACTGGTTCACACCAAACGCGATCATAAAACAATTGAAAAGAACTGAGATCGCGCCCGCAGATCGCAGGATGCTGCGGTGTGGCCGTACCTGTACAGCTCTTGCCAAGCACCTTGCGAATATCAGCGCTCCATCTAGACTGAAGTTGTCACATTTGTTAGAGATGGTGAGGGAATTTAGTATGACTGTGTGACGCGATCAATTGCTTTGGCTTCATCCGGAAGAATTCGACTAAAGTCACGTTTAATTCCTGTTAATTAAATAATGGGTAGAAAATGAACGTGAGTTTTTACAATATAATACAGAAACGGGTTTTAATAAGAAAAAAATCATTAATCAATATCGTGAAAATTATTGCAAGCAAAACGTCGCATAAACCCTACAGAATAAAACATTATTGTTTCGCATATTGCAAACAGTGGGCAAACGCTTGCCTCATCATTGCTGTCTTGTTGATAAATTATTAGCTAGTTACATAAATAAATTAAACAAGCTACTTAAATCCCAGAAACGTATAAAGTACGCGATGTACCTATCCTCGTGAGACTTGACTTAAGAAATATGAATCGTTTGCAGACTTAATTAGATGAAACTGAGTTCACTTTGTACTCAGTTCAATTTATGTTTGTATTTCTAGTAGCACAAAGGAAAGCTTGCGATGAGAATATAATTGAATAATCTTTAGTCTAATAAGTCGACAGCTGACTATAGGAACAATATTTCATTAATATATTGTTTGACCAACCAATCAATTCGATTTTAAGAAAATGGTGCATTAAATTCCAATGAGGTAGGCTTTTGCCTAGCTTGGGGAAGAAGTCTTTTGTCTAATAGTATTAAATTATTTTTACGGTTCCGTACCTTAAACGGAAAGAGGAACCCTAATAGATCACTCGGTTGTCAAGTCTGTCAAGACCCTTTTTTTCAAGAATGCGTAGAAAAGGTTGAAATTAATACTCAATAATTGAATAATTTACAGATAATGTGTTAAATAACGTCACATATATATGTCGGTACAGTGATTGACAAAAGAATCACAGATTCGATGAAAAAATTCAGCTCTGTTCTTAGCATCAAGTTTTAAAAAAAATCATATAGGCTGACGTTTGACCACTATCTCACCTGTTGGTAAGTGATGATGTGGTCGAAGATGGTAAGCACGCTAGGTCAAGAATGGGAACTGGTTCTCAAGGATGCTGCCGGATCACATAAGATGTTTGACGACAGATTTTGAGGGTGTTAGCTGGCCAGGCGGACACTAGATAGTATCCTACCACCATGCGGGGGTTGGGGGTTTCTTAACGATGTTTTTTCTTCACCGGAGGGTCACTATGAAAAGCGCATATACATTTTTCGATAGGAAAATCCATTGGTGAAGGGTGGGGATTGAACTCGGTACCTCTAGCGTCAAAGCCGACCATTTACCCACGACACCACCGGGCCCTCAAAACATCAAACATGTGAACATAAAACTCCTGGCAGCTACATTAAAAATTGTACTACATGTACTTATTATTATAACAAGCCTACACCTAGTCTACAAGTACATAATTAGTGTGCGGTGGAGCGAAACTGTTCCACAATGGTCACACGAACTAGAATAGTTAGGTACGTTGCAAGGCCGCTGTGTTTACTATTATCATTTATCACAGTATTTTTGTTAAACTGTGTTATTATCATTGTGGATATGTATCAGGATGTTGTTTTATTTTTCTTGACAAGTTTTTAGTTTGAGATGAGTGGTTTACTGCTAGCCTATAGGATATAAAAAATCATCGAATATTGTCATCATCATTATCAGCCAATTTCCGTCTACTGCTGGACATAGGCATCTCCCATGGCATACATCAAACATCGAATACCTCAAGGTAAAACTAACAGGTGCAGGGCAGTGAAGCTCGAAATTCTGCCGATTGTGTACCACAGTTTCTGTTATAGGAAATGATATCGCTTACCACCAGTCGGGCGTCTTGCTTATCCTGCTACCCTGCACAAAAATATAATTATGATAGTTTAAAAACTAAAACTACCGACTTCCATGGCGCGCTAGTCAGTTTCAGTTGCAAGTTCAGTTGCTTATCAGATCTGCATGAAATTACAATGGTATCATTCTTGGAGTATTTGCTTTAAAAAAAAAACATCAAAATCCTCCTTTTTTGAAGTCGGTTAAAAGATATTGCAGCAACTCACTCCCATAACATCGCCTCGTCAGTTAAAATCAGGTGAGATGGCGATCAAATGCTTGACTATCCTTATACATGGTATAAATAAATAAAACTGGCCAAGTGCGAGTCAGCATCGCGTCTCTTATCGCACACTTAGGGAGAGATCCGTATAATTCGAAACATAACAGAGTTTCAACCTCATATATTTGATTAATTGATATTACCACGTATATTTGGTTTGGTCGCGATTTAGAAAGACGGGGCTCGTTTACTAGCGCCATCTATGTCATTTTGCCGAAACTAATAATATAGATGGCGTTTAAATACACATTTGTTTGTATGGGGACCCCCTTTAATTTTTAACTTTATTTTGTTTTTAGTATTTGTTGTTATAGCGGCAACAGCAATACATCATCTGTCAAAATTTCAACTGTCTAACTATCACGGTTTATGAGATACATCCTGGTGACAGACGGACAGACAGACAGACAGACAGACGGACAGCAGAGTCTTAGTAATAGGGTTCCGTTTTACCCTATGGGTACGGAACCCTAAAAATATATATACGCGTCGACTTGATAACCTCCTCCTTTTTTTTCGTCGGTTAAAAACAGTCACTTCCCACCGCTTAGATCTTTTTCTTTTTCAACCTTTTCATGACGCGACCCCCTTAATATGAAAAAAAAAAATTCGCGACTCTCTGCCCGCACTGTTTATAATCTGTATTTTATTATGTTACTAGCTTCTGACCTACAGGCAACAAATAAAATATTTTTCTTCAGAAACAAATATAATATGCGCTCTCACTCCCTCTCAATTACAACACCTACAAACAATTCCTCTTTAATTAATATTTTCCTAATAAAAGTATATATTATAAATTTGTTTTTTTAGGGTTCCGTACCCAAAGGGTAAAACGGGACCCTATTACTAAGGCTCCGCTGTCCGTCTGTCTGTCTGTCTGTCTGTCTGGCCGTCTGTCACCAGGCTATATCTCATTAACCGTGATTGTTAGACAGTTGAAATTTTCACAGATGGTGTATTTCTGTTGCCGCTAGAACAACAAATACTAAAAACAAAATAAAGTTAAAAATTAAAGGGGGTCCCCCCCCATACAAAAAACGTGTTTTTAAACGTCATTACAACACTATCTAATTAGTTCCGGCAAAATGACATAGATGGCGTTAGTAAACGAGCCCCGTCTTTCTAGATCGCGACCAAACCAAATATTCGTGGTAATATCAATTAATCAAATATATGAGGTTGAAACTCTGTTATGTTTCATATTGTACGGAACCCTCCCTAAGTGTGCGATAAGAGACGCGATGCTGACTCGCACTTGGCCAGTTTTATTTTTTCTTTAACTGAGGCTTCACGACCCCCGTGACCATCTTATAGAGGCGACCCACACGTTGAAAAACACAGTTTTAAACTACGCAACGGGTTTTATTCAAAATCAAAATCAAAATGATTTATTTGCCATATGGTACAAATAGGTCTTAATATTCTTTTAGCCAATATATTCTACCGTTGCCGGTGTACAAATTCTTTACAAGTAAAATCTTTATAATTCAAATTAATTAAACAATTCCAGAATAAGATTACATTACATTACTCTTACACTCATACACAGCACTGATCTCAATATACATTTATATTATTATGAAAATTATTATTATTATTTATAATTAATTAATATTAATGCGGTTTTCAGCAATAGATAGAATGGTTAAAAAATAACGTTTATAACTATGATTAAACGCGGACAAAGCCGTGGGGTGCAGTTACTACGACATAATAAAACACAGCAGAGTCCACCATCATGCAACATCGACATTTAAGAACAAACCCACCATAAAAAAATGTTCTACAATTCCGCATCCGCGGTCATGTATTTTAAAATATAATAAGCCCGACAAAATTTAATCCAGAGGTATTCCACCTTTTTATATCAGACATCAAAGGGACGCATCGGCGTAGAAAATTAGATGTACTCCAAGCTACCAGATATCGCATTTTAATTATGTTTTTATGTTATTTTCGCTCGAGCGCGATGACCTGTCGGTATTTTTGTGCGATAATTTGAATTTTGCGATGATAAAGGCTTTATTATTTGCTGCGTAGTATATGGCCACTGTCCCCGATCTTTTGTTAGGATCAGTATCGATAAGTTAGATGGGTGTGGAAATAACCTTGCGAGACAAAGTTCACTTTTTTTGGCAAACAAGCAGACGGCCCGCCTGATGGAAAGTGATTACCGTCGTCTATAAGCATTCGTAACACCATGGGCACTGTTGATGCGTTGCCGAAGTTTGAGGAATTTACTTATATGGTACTAATTATAACATATACCAGGTAATGTATTAATAATAAGCTTTAATATTAATAAAAGAATAGGTACTATATTATGGTACTATAGTACTAAAAACTTATTTCAGAACGTAAATAAAACTTTAGATCAGATATTTATTGTAGCCGCGTAGGTTTAAGGTATCTTACAAAGAGCAATGAATTAAAGACATAATTAAGTGAAATACAGCAACATATTTATTTGTCTAGGAAGTGAAATTTCCATGGCAACATGTAATTGATAAACAAAAGTCATAAGACTTCTTATATACCACGAGAATTGAACCCAAAAGGCTTTCTTTTCGGTTTCACTAGTTTCAATTCATTTGACCTAGCCAATCATTCACAACAATTGTTATCTTTTTCTCGTGAGGAAATAGTGTTTTGAGAGTACGTTTATTTTATACTTGTACATAATTGTAGCTATTTTTTCAAAATAATGATCTACGTAGGCTTCTGCCCAGGGTAGGCCATGCTCTATAGGAATCCAGCTGGATTAAGGTACGACCACACCGCGGCGTCCTACGATCTGCGGGCGCGATCTCAGTACTTTTCAATTGTTTAGATCGCGTTTGGTGTGAACCAGTCGGTACAAATACTACAGCGCTATGTCATCGCCGCCTAGATCGCGCACGCAGGACGCTGCGGTGTGTCCGTACCTTTAGAGTTGTCCACCTCTAATGACGTTGCAATATATTTATAAATCGTTGTAATATCTTACCTGAAAATCATAACTAAAATTTGTAACATATGTATGAGTTACCAATATTTGAAATATACATTTCTTATAAATGTTTTATTATTTTATTTTTTTTATAATAAATTAAATTAATATAATACAATTTCAATTGTCTCGCAATCCGTTCCTGATCGTTCCCGGTGCAAAGGTGCCCATAACACTAGCAGCGTTACCGCGCTGGATAGCAACGGCTAACCTTTGCACCAAGAAAGAGCAGGAACGGGGCTCTCCTGTCTTGTCCCTTATTCTAGGCCCTAACTCTTTAATTAGAGCCTTGGCGTCTGCACCCCAACAGTCTCCACGGCTATGGGCACAAAATAATAATGTGACTCCATAGCCGCGTACTTAGTGCGCTTGTTTTTAGCGGCATCATTCGCGGCCGCTGCCGCCATGAGTGAAGTCCGCTGGCAATATTTTGTTCCAAGCGCAATTAGCATAGATGGAATAATACTTCAATCATCATCAATGATCAGTTCATCTGTGTCATGGCGCTTCCTTGCAGCACGTGCCAATATTTCGGCACATGCTCGGAGAGTCTTACATCATAATAACATTTTATTTACTTATCATGTTCTGTCTCTCTTACAAGAAAAGTATAGTAAGAAAACTATGTCGACAGAACATTGAATGTCGGATAAGGTTTGCAGCCAGCCAAATGTAAATATTGCTTCAATTTTAAACTCTACATATAATATTGTGTTTATCTATCTTTTGCCTACGCGGGAATACACGGCATCTGGTTAAAAAGTTGAACTAGCAAAATTGCCGATGAGAAATGTTGACCATCTCTGCTTTTCACGGGCATCTGTGCCTTAGTTCATAATAAGCTAGTCAGATCTGTTCAGCTGGAAGTTTATTATTACAAGCTCTTATTAAGCAGACATGTAGTCTGTAAGTAAATTGTCTGCCATTTGCTAATCATTTTTCAAGCACCACCTACGGTCAGCTACCTCAAGTTAGAAAATCTGTCGCCAAACATGTGTTTCGGCAACTATCCTTGAGAGCCAGTTTCCATCTAGGCCTAGCGTGCTACAATCCTCGACCGCATCATCACTTACCAACAGGTGAGATAGTGGCAAACGCTAGTCTACATGATATAAAAAAAGCACTTGCTGGTATCTAACTAAACTGAAAGCCCAGACGTATGTAGGTAATCATGTAATATTATGATGCCTTCGAGCTTCTCTGATGATAAAGCTGGGATGTAGAGATTGAAAATCCTTGATATGTGGCGTCTTCCAGACATTGTCATAATAATTCGCACGCAAATAGCACGCGATTATCACGCGACGTGAACATCACGCTCCGCCCCATTCGCTGTCTGGCGAAGCCTTTAGGTCCTTACCTTACTTTACACCATCATGATCATAATCCGCTGGTATCAGTCCACAACTGGACATGGGCCTCTCCCTAGACACGCCACTGAGCTCGATCTTCGCCTCTTTGTTTCCAGTTACTACTACTACTACTTTATACCAAGTAACCAACTAATTATGTTACTATTTGCTAAATGATTAGTCGATTTGTACGCAAAAACAATTTTCTAATAATTTAAGATCGTTTAATTATATAAGATCGTTTGAAAAACTAAAAGAACCTCCTCTTTTTTTGTGAAGTCGGTTGAAAAACTAAAAGAACCGAATTCAAGCGTCGCGATAGTCATATTCAGTACTAACTTGTAGGTGTTTACCTTCATATCTCTGGAGATACTAAACATATCGATGAAATTTAAATTCATATATATATATATATATATATATATATATATATATATGAGTTTAAATTTAAATTCATATATATATATATATATATATATACCCTTTCAAATAAAAATAATAATTTCTCAAATCGGTTCAGGCGTCTTCGAGTAATTAGTGAACATACAAAAAAAAATACATCCAGTCGAACATAGAACCTCCTCGTTTTTTAAGTCGGTTAAAAATAGTTAAGCCAATATTTAAATTCGCCAATAAATACAATAATAACCTAGGTAAGCCGTGAGTGAACATTTACATAGATTACAATTAGATAGTAAAACAAACGTTCTCAATACTCAATCTAAATGTATTCTATTGTAGCACACGTCTACCATCGTCAGAACAGCTGTAAACTTTATCGTTTGTTTAAAATTTCATGGGATGCTGTCAGAGTCCTCTTTTTAACGCATATTAGGTGCTTTGCGTCTTTACGACGCCATTTTACTGCGAGATGAAAAGAGGTTTGAGATGACCCTTATTTATTTGTTTTTAGGGTTCCGTAACCAAAGGGTGCCAACGGGACCTTGTTACCGAGACTCCGCTGTCCGTCCGTCCGTCTGTGACAGCTGGACTATATCTACTGAACCCAGTAGGCAGACACTTGAAATTTTCACAAAGTGTGCAATTGCAATTGCAATTGCCGCTATAACTTTATAATTTACTAGCTGTTACCGGCGACTTCGCCCGCGTTCTCGTCGCGAAAATTATGACTTTTAGGACGCTGGCAGTTTTATGAATTAGTTATAACGTTTCTAACGAATAGGTTAAAGAATATCGTTGTATAACCTTAATTATTAAGTCATAAAACTTTCAGAATCGTTACAATTTTCACGCTAGCTATCCTTACAGAAATTTGTATGCCTGTTTATAACTCTGACAGTTATGAAACCTAATAAAGGTACGGCAACACCGCGGTTCCTGCGTCCTGCGAGCGCGATCTCAGTACTTTTCAATTGTTTTATGATCGCGTTTGGTGTGAACCAGTTGGTACAAATACTACTGCGCTATCCTTTGAGTATAAATACTCAAAGGCGCTATCTGATCGCCTCCTAGATCGCGCACGCAGGACGCTGCGGTGGGTCTGTACCTTAAGTCATTATAGATAAGTAAAACTCGATGTCTTCTATTATTAAGGTAATTTTTTTTTTATGATAATGCGAAGTAAATAAAAGATCAAAATTAATTAAAAAATATCTGAACATCCACACTTAACTGCCGAATAAAACAAGCCTTTGCCCTTTTTATCACTCATTAACTGTCTTTTTACAACATTTCAGCCGAATTGGCCTAGCCGATTGGCCAAAAAGTGTCACACAATTACAAAATTCAATAAAAAAATCAGGACACCCAGACTTGTCTGCCAAAAAACATAGTATCCCATGTCATTTTATTCCCCATTGACTATCTTTGTGCATCAATTCAGTTGAATCGGTCAACCCTGTCTTTTTACATAATTTACTAAATACATTCAGGATTTGAACCGGCATCCTGTCACTAACAAGTCCATTCATCTATCCCTTTCGCCAACTAACCGTCAATACCTTCGAGCATTTACCTCGGTTGTCTGGAAGAAATCGCTTTAAGCGATAAGACCGCCTTTTGCATTACTTAGAATAAGTATTTTCCTCTGGTATTTTTCTGTAATTATTGGTGTGCAAATAAAGTGTTTATCTATCTATCTATCTATCTATCTATCTATCTATCTATCTAATGGAGATGTCAACGCAAGGCGTACCCCTCTGCTGGCCATATAGCTATTTTTGGCCGTATGAGCGTGCGTAACTACGCTGTATTTTTAATACTGTGTGCGTGTTTCAAGCTAGTGTGCGGGATCGTTAAAGTGAGTGATTTGTGTGTGTGCAATGCGTGTTTACCTCGTCCCCCGTAAGTATCGGCAGAAAAATATGTTTACGGATTACAACGTTAACATCTCCATTGGTAAATGCTCGAAGGTCAATACAGAAATACAATTAATGGTGTATTATATCATACCAGTCTCCAAGTAATATCCAATGAAAGCACAAATGTAAATTACAACTAAACGATCGACTTTGAAATAAGTCCCAAAGTCTGAAACTTGGCGCCGTAAAGTTAAAGGGTAGTAATAAACTAACCGACAGTAACGCGGACCTCGTTAAACCACGGTTAACTAGAGTTCAGCACTAAAACGGTAGATTAAACGAGGAGGTAAAATACTTTATTATGGAACTTCCAAATAGTTAAGGCTTGGAGTTCAGGGTACGTTTACAACTGCTGATGTATACGTCTTGTTGGTAAGTAATGGTAGAAGTATTGCCTAAATCGATGTTCCGCCTGAGTTGCTACCAAGAAGTAGCTTACCGCCATCAAGCCGAAAATCTGTTGTCACTATCTTTTTTTTAATGCTAGATAGGCTAGCGTTTGACCACTATCTCACCTGATGTTAAGTGACGATGCGGTCGACGATGTAGCACGCTTACCACGCTTATCTTATATACATCCAGAAGCACACAGCCTTTGAGAGTCAGAGTATTCTAAGCCTAGCGTGTTTACTATCTTCGACCACGCCATCGTTTACCACCAGGAGAGACAGTGGTCAAATGCTAGCCTATAAGATTTATAAAAAGAAAAACATATGTAAAGTACTACGTAAAATATTGGTATATAACATAATTAAACGACATCACAAAAAAGGAGGAGGTTCTCAATTCGTCGGTTTCTTTTTTTTCATGTATGTTCACTGATTACTCCTAGATGCCTAAGCTGATTTGGAAAATTATTTTTTTGTTTATCTGGTACCCTTATAAACAAAAAAATAATTTTCGTGGTGGTCCATTTTAAATTTTAACGAAATCTGTATTACGATGCATTTGTATACTTTGATGAAATCATACTGGCTCCAGGCTACTTTGACTAGCGCGACGTTTGACATCGGTTATTTTAGTTTTTTAAACGATCTGAAAGAGAGTATTTTCATTTTCTTTTCAACTTATTTAACTAAGAAGACTCCTCAGACTACCATAAAAAAGGCAGACGGATTCGTGCCGAACACACGAGTGAACGCAAGTTCAGTAATACTAAATGCTTGAGTAATAAGTTTCCGCGCTCAGTCCAGCATAGTCAATACGGCATGATTACTACGTAAGCAACGCTGCGAAGTAATACCGCACAGACGCGTCCGTCCCTGCTGCCGCTTGGTAGCAAACTGAGCGCGGATGCGTATTACTCAAGCATTTAGTATTACTGAACTTGCGTTCACTCCGGTGTTAGGCACGGCTCCGTCTGCCTTTTTTATGGTATTTTGAGGAAGACTCTTAGGTATCTTGTCATCACAGAACAGGTAAGTAACTCTACAAGGTTTTTATGATAGCATTACGTATCGCATAAAACAACATTAGTTTCGCCCCCTACTCCCCGCGGCTTTGTCCACGTTTAAGCCTCTTATAAACCTTCCTTTTAATTCACTCTATCTATTGATGAATACCGGATTAAAATGTATTGCGTAGTTTAAAAGATCTAAGCGTACAAATGGAAGGGATATACGGCGAGAATGGACAATTGATTTTAACCAACTTCACAAAAAAGGAGGAGGTTCTCAATTCGTCGGAATCTTTTTTTTTTGTATGTTCACCAAGTACTCTAAGATGCCTGAAACGATTTGTAAAAAATCTTTTTTTGTTTCAAGGGGTACCCGTCCCAGGTGGTCCCATTTAAATTTTGACGAAACCTGTAGAGCCGTTTTTTAATATATCAACATTTGTATTACGATGCATTTGTATACTTCAATGACATGATACTGGCTGCTGGCTACTTTGACTAGCGCGACGTTTGAAGTCGGTTCTTTTAGTTTTTAAACGATCTTTAATTATTTCTTCCTTATTATTAATATTTCTGTGATTGTTTTATACGATGTAAAGACGATACCACCGTGTGTTAGATCCAGAAAGTTAAAAGTTCAGGAAGTCTTGCATTTATTACTTACTAGATGTCCCCCACGTCTCTAAAATTTCAGTAAAGCGTACTAAGCACACTTCCTTCCTCAAATATCCCGAGAGAGAGAACAATTATCTGGTCCAATACTCCCTTCCCTACCCGCATCACGCCCTAGATACGTGCCTCGCTAATAGGTCGATTATAAATAGCGATCTATATTGAACATTATAAATATTTATGGCAACCCTAGATGCCCTGCGTAGAATGCATTTTCTGATCTTACGTCATAAGCTTTTTTTTCTTAATCAACTATATATTTTGTCTTTCCACCTATCCGTGTTTTGTTTGGTGGAGAAGGCAAATTATAAGTAAAGTTTTTCGACAATTATAAATGCCCGCATTTAAATTGTTGTGTTGATTTCCTGTCAGTGGCGAAAAACAGGGAAATAATTTTGTCTTTCCCCCGGGGATAGGGCCATGCTAAGGAGGGCACTATTTTGGTGAGGTCACTAGTTTCTCATCTGATGTTAAGTAATGAGGGCTAAGATGGAATCGTGCTTGTCTAAAAGTGAAATAGCAGTCAGACGAGGCGTATGAATCTTGACCATACTCCGTACCACACAGCAAAGCTATCCCAATACATCTTCTGAATTGAATGGATTTGTAATTAAGACTTTTTTAAATTGAAACGTTTTAAAGCTAGTACTTCACATTTAAAACTCTCACTTACTACAAAAATCTATCGTTTATTCTTAAGCTACATTTGCGCAAATACGAATAGACGGACAAAGAAACATACAAAAATTCTTATTATCTTCAAAAATGTAAGATATTGTTTTAAATTGTTAAAGATAATTGTTTTTGTGGAAACTGTCCACTTAAAAGTATCCTAAAGTACTTGTTATTTTTTTCGGGAATTGCAGGCTTATACGTTGTCAGTACTTCAGTCATCCATTTGCATTTACGGCTGGGTACAAATACTACGATACTGCTACGTTCGTAGCACTTCTACAATCGTTGCAACCGTAGAGCTTTCTCCATAAAATTGAAACACATATTATGTATATAATACCTGTACTTATTAGTATATAGTAATTAATTGCATATGTTTTAAAACAAAAATCTAATGGATTACGAAATAATATTTATTATTTAAAAAATTAAGAACAATTTAAATGGCGCGCAAGTGTCTTTCAGTAGCATTAAAAAATCAATAATATTTAAATACAGACCGACTACCCTTCATATATACCTTACCGATGAAAAATATATAAAGAAATCGATATAAAATGACGGCGAAATCGAGTAACATACTAAAAATAAAACGGACGAATTGAAAACCACCTTCTTCTTCAGCAGACTGTTAAAGCTTGTGAATGAGATTAACGTTATTGTGTCGTTACAGTAACTAACTCGAATAAAAGTTTTAAAAATAATACTCAACTAATCGTTTCTCAAATAATTAAGATAGTTTAAAAACTAAAACAACCGACTTCCATGCACCGCGAGTTAATATTAGTAGCAAGTTTGAGACGTTTATCGTCATATCTCTGGAGATACTTAACAGATCTCGATGAAATTACAATAGAACTACCTCGAAAATGTACCCTACCGATTAAAAAAATAATCTTTCGAATTGGTTCACAATTGACGGGGTAATCGCGTAACATACATAAAAAAAGAGTGTGTGTACTTATGTACACGCGTTAGAAGTTATACTTCTGTGGCGTATGGAAAAAAAATAACTAAAATGCAGTAGTGATTAACGATAAATATTAAAATTTATCAAAAAGATTTTATTTAAATAAAAAAGGTTTTATTAACGTAAAAATATGACATATACAACTTGAACATAGTCATGCCACCTAGAACTAACTTCACGGTGTAAAATTTAGGTGTCGGTGTGCGCGCGCATCGTACCACCTAGAACTAACTTCACGATGTTAAATTTAGGTGTCGGTGTGCGCGCGCATCGTAAAAATTCACTCTCATCATTTTTCTCTATCGCGCCAAAAGAAGTATAACTTCAAAAAGCAGACGAATTGAGAACCCCTTTTTGGAAGTCGGTCGATAAGGTACCCACTTACAAAGTGTAATGTCTTATACATATATAAATAAATAAATCGAGTGTTTGTACGTCATGGGTTTACGTCTCCACTAACTTATAAGTAAGCAATGTATATTTAATGTTGCGGGAAAACATATTAATGGAATTTTACCAAGTTTCCGGCGGCGTGAATACTCTCTCACCTCAAGTAATTACAATACGTTAACATTTACTATTTTATGTTATAATCATTGAGTTACAAACATTCATAATCAATTAATTTATAATCCTAAGTTACATCTCAACTTGCAAAAAGTGTCTACTAAAAATTGCAGCTTTAAAAATAAGAAGGGAAGGGCGAGAGCTTTATCCTCCTCTTTTTTAACCCCCGACGCAAAAAGCAGGGGTGTTATATGTTTGACGTGTGTATTGTGTATGTGTGTCTCTCTGCGGCATCATAGCGTCTAAACGGATGAACAGATTTTGATTTTGATTTTGTTTGTTTGATAGGTGTCTTAGTTTTGATAAATCAAAATCCGGAGTGGTTTTAAATTTTGAATGTAGTAGAGAAGTATTACATATAAATATTATATTTAGAAAAACTCTTTATTGTACACCAGCATAGAGAAACAAAATATCAAAGAAAACTTAACTAGGATAGTACAATGGGCGGTCTTATCGTTAGAAGCGATCTCTTCCAGACAACCTTAGGATGGACATAATTTAAAGCAGAAAAACACGGTGGTACAATGCATAGCATACAACTAAAGTTAAAAAAAAATAAAAAAATAAAAAAATATATATATATATATGATTTAATAGTATACATCACTGCGTCTCAATAATGATTTCGACATTGTTCCTGAATATTAATTTCATATTTTGGTCAACAAAGAATGCTCAAATATGAATTCGTCTGGTGGTCAAGTCTAGCATGTTATCTTTCGGTGGTGCTATGTGTTCGACCACCTGTAGATTGATTCATGATTCTTTGGCCGTGGTTCCAGCCACTAAGTTCCAGCGTGACGTGTGGTGCCATCAATTTGTTAGATTTTTTTATATCCGATGATATGTCGTTTGACCACAATCTCACCTGGTGGTAAGTGATGCTGTGGTCGAAGATGGTGAACACGCTCAAATTAGTGTCATTGTGCTGTTCTATGTGTTGGGATCAGACTAACGCCTGTAGCATACAGAAGCATACATTGTCGACCACATCGTCACCTAGCATCAGGTGAGAATTGAGATGGTAGTCAAACGCTTGACTATAATGAATTAAAAAAAACACGATAGTGGAGCTAAAAGGGAATAACTTTCAGTCAACTTTTGTACATAGGTTTAGCTTGCTTATTGTGTAAAATGCAATAATTAAAATTTAGGCACCGTTTCGCCGTTTTGCTAATGTTTTGGCTTCGCTTACACTGTAGTATATGTGGTAGTATGCTACAGACCTTATCGGTTGTACAATGTATTGCCACACTGTCACTATCTTTAAATAATCACAAATTTACCTTTTCCACATTATTAATCAAGATAGGTCTCACCACCTTGATCTTACTTGATGAGTGACGATGTTAAAGTCTTGCCTATCAATATTAATATTATAAAGAGAGAACGTTTGTATTTTAGTATTTTTGTCTTTTTGTATTTTCGTATTTTTGTGTTTTTGTATTTTTGTATTTTTGTATTTTTGTATGTTTGTAATGATTTGGCTCAAAAACTACTTAACCGATTAAAAAAATTCTTTCACTAATACATAGAATGGACTTTTGGAATGAAAATAGGCTATATATTATCCCGTTTAAATTAAAGGTACATTCGTGGAGACCTAATTTGCAACCTAAGTCGGCAAAAAAACGGTCGAAAAAACACGTTTCTTACGAACGCTGCTTAATTGAAAATAGATAGAAGAATATTTTCTATCCAAGAGTTGTACAACTTAATAAGACCTACAAAAAAGTCCGTGACAGAATATGTCTATCTCTTAAGGTTGACTCACAGTAACCATTTTAATCTAAACATTTTTGTTAAAAAATATTACATCACTTCCAAGGCTATTTTCAAGTATATAGTATTATATTTATGATTATAATTATTACATATATATATATATATGTATATATATATATATATATTATATTATATTTATTATTATATTTTATTATCATTATATATATGTATATAGTATTAATCCTTATCCAAATAGTTACGTTAATTAGCTTGGCCACATATTATAGATTAAAATTGTCCTTTACAGTATATAATTCAAATGAAAACTCTAGAATCTCTAGATCACGAATTTCACATACACGCATCGCAAAATTAATAAAATATTCGCAGTGAAACCACAGATTAGGTCATAGTTACTACGAAAATATTATTATAAGCTTAGCTATGCTGTAGATCCCCACCGATCTCAATCAATTTGAAGTCAATATAGTATAATAATATGATCTATTGTATAAAATAATATTCATCTATATTTATAATAATATAATATTTTAAACCACCCCGACTGATCTATGTATAATCTTTTCATCAAAAGCATTCCAATGACTCTAAACACGACATTTAAAATCTGAGCTGTAAGTTGGTGAGGATTTGAGTATTCTGTACAGTCCAGGAGATGTCCCAGCATCAGGTCAATGCTTCCATGTTCTTACAATATCGTTGAAGAAGAAGATTTTCGAATTGATCAGACCTATGAAAGTTGATTTCATAGCGCAATTAACTAGAAAAAAGCTCATAGTTTTATAACGATTGAACGAATTTTCATGAATCAGAGCTAAGAAAACTCTCGATGAAGACATCTATCAAACAAAAAAAAACGATCAATGTTTTTTTTTGTTTGATAGATGTCTTCATCAAAATCGGTTCATCCGGTTAGGTGCTAAGATGCTACAGACAGACACACAGATACACACGTTAAACGTATATTACTCCTACATTTTGCGTCGGGGAACGCGTAAGGTTACGGCGGCAGATGTTCTCCTTGCTGGTAAGCTACTTATTGGTAGATTTAAGGATCCCACTACCACTGTACGAAAACTCATGGTTCATGAATGCACATAAAACTTTCATTGGTAGGTATATAGCTAGGATTAGAACCAACGTCCGTCGGATCAGAATCAGGGTAACTATCCTTTACGCCAAAGGGCCGTCCAATATCACTACGTAAATATTATAAAACAAAGTCCATCACTGCGTCTGTCTGTCTGTTCGCAATAATCTCAATAGCTACTGAACGGATTATCATGCCGTTTTCACCAATAGCCAGAGTGTTTATGAGGAAGGTTTAGGTGCATAATTCGTTAAGGTTTTGTGTAAATTGGATGAAATATGACGATGATTGTTAAATATGTTCATATTTTATATCCGATGCAACAAACTGATGCAAATTTTGTAGGCATATATGTTCTACCCGTGCGAAGCCGGGGTGGGCTGCTAGTTTTGAATAAAAAAGTTACTCCCATTGAAATATCCAAGTCTATAAGACGGTACGCAGCAGAGTTGCAGACTATTTTGAATTTTACGATTGCCCAAAATTTCATGGCCCGTAAAGGTGGATACGAAATCGTAAAAATAATGAAATTACAAATGATAAAATCGGACCGGTGTTAATATCGAAGTTATTGAGTTATAAAAGTCCTCAAAGTGGGAGAAAATGGACTGCCAGTAAGAACTGTTGCTAACGGCAGCCATTTTGCTTTTATGGGGTGCAGCTTTGGTGCTAATTAATAGAGAGGGGCTGAGAGTATCTGCTTTCTTTAAAATTAATGTTGAAAGGAATGTTTTGAATTTCATGTATTACTTTCTACTGATAATGCTTAACCTGCAAGCAGCCAGTATGGTATATGTTGTATATTACCACTTATCAGGTTTTATGGACCTTATAGGTACTTAGAACAAGCTAGATGATCGCCTATCGGACTTGTACTATTCATTATTCTGTGCTATCGGTAAGCAATGCCAGCAATGCCTCCTGATTATATTTCAATTTCAAAATTCATTATCTATACTAATATTATAAAGAGAGAACATTTGTATTTTTGTATTTTTGTATGTTTGTAATGATTTGGCTCAAAAACTACTGAACCGATTTAAAAAATTCTTTCACTAATACATAGAATGGACTTTCGGAATGAAAATAGGCTATATATTATCCCGTTTAAATCAAAGGTACATTCATGGAGACCTAATTTGCAACCTAAGTCGGCAAAAAAACGGTTGAAAAAACACGTTTCTTACGAACGCTGCTCGATTGAAAATAGATAGAAGAATATTTTCTATGCAAGAGTTGTACAACTTAATAAGACCTACAAAAAAGTCCGCAACAGCATATGTCTATCTCTTAAGGTTGACTCACAGTAACCATTTTAATCTTAAAATTTTTGTTAAAAATATTTCATATCTTCCAAGGCTTCTATTTTCAAGTATATAGTATTAATCCTTATCCAAATAATTACGTTAATTAGCTTGACCACATATTATAGATTAAAATTTTCCTTTATAGTGAATAATTCAAATGAAAACTCTAGAAGATATCACGAGTTTCACATACACGCATCGCAAAATTAATGAAATATTTGCAGTGAAACCACAGATTAGGTCATAGTTACTACGAAAATATTATTATAAGCTTAGATGCTGTAGATCCCCACCGATCACAAGCAATTTGAAGTCAATATAGTATAATAATATGATCTATTGTGTAAAATAATATTAATCTATATATATAACAATATAATATTTTAAACCACTCCGACTGATCTATGTATACCTAATCTTTTCATTAAAAGCATTCCAATGACTCTAAACACGACATTTAAAATCTGAGCTCTAAGTTGGTGAGGATTTGAGTATTCTGTAGAGTCATAGAGTCAATAGCCAGATTGTTTATGAGGAAGGTTTAGGTGCATAATTCGTTAAGGTTTTGTGTAAATTGGATGAAATATGACGATGATTGTTAAATATGTTTTTGGGACCTCCGGGAAAACTCCCGGGAAATCCCAATTACTTTATGTGTGCCAACCCGATCTACTGCTACTTAAATATGGAGACAGGAATGGGATGGCACTTGCAGTTCCGGCGTTTTACGGCTGAGGCGTAAGAGCCGGGGAAGAACAGAGAAAGGTCCTCTTCTAGATTAATAGGAAGGTCTGGGTACTTATCTTTTAGTGCGCGGTCCTTTACGCAGAAGTGGACCGGATATATTCTTTTACTCAGGAAATGCAGAATAACAATGCTTGGTGTTTATTATAACTTTAACATTGTTTATTGGATGTAATATTATGTTCTATATACATTCAACGTATCTCAGCAGCTTTTCATGCTGAGAACA
The DNA here is from genome assembly GCA_954871355.1 of Cabera pusaria. Lineage (NCBI taxonomy): Eukaryota > Metazoa > Arthropoda > Insecta > Lepidoptera > Geometridae > Cabera > Cabera pusaria. The sequence continues at coordinate 3,660,362 of OX940896.1, forward strand.
CGCGAAACTTAATAATTTCTTATATTCTTATCAAAGCCTTTTGCTTGAAGAAAAAATATGTTACTACTGAAAAATAATGTCAGAATCCCTGACAACTAATTCTACCATCGACATATGAAAACATTCAAATATATCGGATGAGAAAATTAAGCTGTCAACAAGGAGTTCGAACATTATAAAATAAGGCGAGGTCGCCACATCACCCCCCCACGAAGACGAACATCCCCACCAAAAAGGGAGGCCGCCCGTAATCGGAAGGATGAACAAAATTGTCCCATAGTCATTCAGAATCAAACAAATCTGTGATGACCATAGAGGAAGTTGAAATTCGGGACGTCAGGTCAACCAAATTATACAAAATAACAATTTACATTAACTAAAACTCAAATTATCTCGGGACTAAGGATTCACAGATCCAAAACATCCCTAAATTTGACTCGACGTCCAGAACGCGTCGAAACGACAGGTTCCAAGGCTAGTGGAGGAGACTCCTTCGAGGCAGGCAATGGAATTAAATTTCCGACCGGAGGAACAGGCACCGTGAGAGGTACGTCCAATGGGTTGCTGCCTGGTTGCACTGAGGTCGATACATGATCATCCTCAGCCTCGAGATGTGCTGGTTTAACTCTGTCCACGCTTACCTCCTGCCTTTTTCCCCCCCACATCAATCGTGACGGTTTTTGCCCCTCTACTGAGGACCTTATATGGTCCAGTATAGGGTGGCTGAAGAGAACGTCGGACCGTATCGTCACGTAAAAAACACGTGCGTAGTGGTCGACATTTCTTTAAAAGTGAAAACTGAAGGAGACGAATGCCGAGACGCAGGAATTGGTCGAAGATCTGCCACAACCTTACGTAGCTGTGCCAAAAAATCATGCGCACTACTATCACTGGTTGGCAAGGATGGTACCACGAAATCCCCTGGAAGTCTCAAAGGCTCTCCATATAATAACTCGGCAGCAGAACATTTCAAGTCTTCCTTGAGTGCTGTTCTAATACCTAGCAGAACCAGCGGTAAGGCTTTACTCCATGTCTCTGCATGGCACATTAAAGCAGCCTTAAGCTGTCTGTGTAAACGTTCTACCATCCCATTAGCTTGCGGATGATAACTGGTTGTCCTAATTCGCTTAGTTGCGCAAAACTGTAACAACTCATTAAACAAGGTAGACTCAAACTGTCTACCTTGGTCAGTAGTGACAACGAGTGGTACACCAAATCGCGAAATCCACCCGTTGACAAAGGTATTTGCTACCTCTTCAGCAGTGATACATGACATCGGCCATGCCTCTGCCCACCTCGTAAATCTATCGATTGCGGTGAGGCAGTACGTAAAACCGTTTGAATGCGGCATCGGTCCGATTATGTCTAAATGTACCTGCTGAAAACGAGAACTTGTGCTGGCAAAATTGCCTAACGGAGATGAAGCATGCCTGGTAATTTTGCTACGCTGGCATGAGACACAACAACGTGCCCAAGACATACAATCTTTCCTAAGTAACGGCCAGATGTAACGATCTGCGACCAGGCGTGCGCTTGTGCGCGCGCTAGGGTGGCCGAGATTGTGCAATCTGAGAAATACAGGCCGTCGAAAGGATGCGGGTAAATACGGTCTCGGTTTCCCCGTTGATACATCGCATGTTACAGAAATATCCGTTCCTGGAATAGGAACAGATTCTAATTTCAAAGAAGAATCAGCTCGCAACGTAACAAGTTCCTCGTCCACCTTCTGAGCTTCATCCAGAGCAGCGTAGTCGTCTGTAAGAGAAATTGCCTCTATGCGCGACATCGCATCTGCCACTACATTGTCGTCGCCTTTAACGTACACGAAATCAGTGGTAAATTGGCTAATGAAACTCAACTGGTTTAATTGAACCGGTGGTAACTTTTCTCTTCGCTGTTTAAACGCGAAAATTAGAGGTTTGTGATCCGTAAATATGGTCACATGTTGCGCTTCCAAGAAATGTCTGAAATGCTGAACACTCTCGTAAACAGCTAGGAGTTCCCTATAATAAGCGGGCCACTCCTTCTGCTTTTCTGTTAATTTTTTACTGAAAAAGGCTAAGGGATGCCAACTCTCATTCTCGCTCTTACGTTGTTGTAAACACGAGCCTACATGAGTACCTGACGCGTCGGTAAATAAACCTAACTGCGCGTTACTATCAGGATGTGACAACAAGGTAACTGTTGTGAGGCTATCCCTACAAGCTATATAGTCTTTTTCTAAGGCATCCGTCCAAGGGAATGGTTGTGTACCTTTCCCTTGAGTGGATGAAATCGCATCAACCAGAGGTGCCTGATATTTCGCTGCACCGGGTAAAAATCTGCGGTAGAAATTTAACATTCCTAAAAAACGTCGCATTCCCTGCACAGTTTTAGGAGGCGGGAACTCTGCGAGCGCTTGTATTCGCTCGTTAGGCGGCTTTGTGCCTTCTGCATTGATCTGATAACCTAAAAAGGTAACCTCAGATGTACCAAAAACGCACTTTGCCGGGTTAATAACAACACCGAACTGTCGTAACCTACCGAACAGTATTTTGAGGTGTTCCGCATGACTCGGCTTATCCACGGAATGTACCAGGATGTCATCAACGTATGCGTAACAGAAATCGAGGCCTCGCACGACTTCATCGATAAATCGTTGAAAAGTCTGACCTGCATTTCGTAAACCGAATGTCATGTAGGGAAATTCGAATAACCCGAACGGTGTTATAATCGCAGTTTTGCAAATATCCCCTTTAAACACGGGAATTTGATTGTAAGCTTTAACCAAATCTACGGTCGTAAATACCGTTGACTTAGCTAAGTTGCTAGCAAAATCACCGATATGCCTAACCGGATATCTATCCGAGATAGTTCGCGCGTTTAATATCCGGTAATCGCCACACGGACGCCAGGTTGAATCCTTTTTAGAAACTAGGTGCAAGGGTGATGACCAAGGACTATCCGAAGGCCTAGCTGTACCAGCTCGAACCATTGCGTCGAACTCTTGCTGCGCCACACGAAGTTTATCGGGGGCCAGCCGTCGTGGTCTGCACGAAATAGGTGGTCCCTCTGTTGTTTCGATGTGGTGCCTAGTCGAATGTCTGACTACCCTATCAATACCTGGTGGGCGCGTAATATCGGGAAAATCTGAAAGCAAATCCGTATAACTGTTACTCGGGAGTACGATGGCCCTAACACTGGACTGCGCAACGTTTGCTGCAGTTGCTACAACGTTCAGTTTGGTAACCCCATCGATTATCCGTTGTCGACGGCAGTCGGGTAACAAATTATAGTGGCTCAAAAAGTCTGAGCCAATAATTGGAGTGCTAACATCCGCGATTACAAAGTTCCAAGTGAACTCTCTTCTTAAACCGAAGTCTAAATGAAGAGTGGTTGTGCCGTAGGTTTTAATAGATGACTGGTTTGCGGCAAACAACTCGAACCCGCTCTCCCCTAAACGACCCTTTATTAAGCGTCGCGGGAAACAGCAGATATCCGAACCTGTATCTACTAAAAAATTTATTTTAGTTGCCCGATCACTAATGAACAACCTACGACTTTTAAATCCGCGGTCGCTCATAGTTGCTACCGACCGCGGTATGCGTTGCCCAGATTGTGCTGCCTTCCAATTGCAGGGCCGAACGCACTTCGAAGCCCTACCGGCAAAACGATTATGGTACCAGCACAAATTCTGATTTTTAACACGCGACCTACTATTATTATTATTACGACTTCGGCCGCGATTTTGTTTGTTACAGGAATGATTATTATTAAGCGACCTGACATCTTGAGAACTACTATCCATGGCCGATGCAACCATCCCTGCCAGCGTGGAAACCTGGCTTCTAACTTCGTCCAACTCCGAAATCTTGGAAGGTTTGGACGGTTCGGCTGTACGCACACTGCAAGACTGCGACGGATCTTGCGATATAATTTCAAATAAGCGATCCGCTAATTGTGCCGTCATATTTAATTCTTGCAATGGCTGCGCCTCTAAAACAATTTGGATTTGCAGAGGAAGTTGTCTAAGCCAAATCGATTTGAGAACCTCCTCCGGAAAATTTTTATTCGCGAGCGTCCTTAAATGCCGTAAAAACGAGGACGGATTCCTATCCCCGATTGTCTCGCCACCTAATAACTGTCTGATGTTTTCCTCATGCGATTGCGAGAAACTCGAGACAATCGCTTGTTTTAACTTGGTGTACGGGGAATCGGCAGGGGGTCGAATAATCAATGCTTCGACCTCCCTGGTGCAACTAATATCTAAATGTGCCACGGCATAAAAAAATTTTGTCACTTCCTGAGTGATTTTATTTATAACGAATTGCGACTCAAGACTGGCAAACCACAGGGCAGGCCTGTCCTTACAAAAAACAGGTGTACGAATACTCACCCCGCCGACGCATACTTGCCCATCCTGACTATCATTCGATGCCTCGAAGAACGCCTCCCTTTCTGCAGTCGGTCCCGACGGACGAGCCTCTTGTCCCGTCATCGTCGACGCCTTTCAATCCAACTGCACGTCCGGGAAGTAAAAAACTTCCAGAAGGTACCAATCTGAAAATTTTCAAAGCACAGAAAACAATTGCACAATGACAACAGGGGAAAAAAAACAAAGGAAATTAATTTTTATTCCTTTCTAGGTTCTACAAGGCTGTTCTGGGCTAGAATGATCGTGATGCGGCGATCTACACCTATAGGCATAGCCTAACTACGATATAGAAAAACAAAAATTCTAAAAACACATAATTAAGTTCGCCACATAAAAGGAATGCGCCGGCAGCGTCCGCTTAAAAAACAGGGACCTCGGAATGTCGTTTGCGACAATCCGGGACAGGAACTGACGAATTTGGGTACCTTGACACTTTCACACACTAAAAGAGGTAAGACGACGGAATCTTCTAGGCTCCTGTCGTCTAGTTGCAGCTCTGCACTGTTCAGCACTCCGTCGCTGGTCACCAATTTGGGACCTCCGGGAAAACTCCCGGGAAATCCCAATTACTTTATGTGTGCCAACCCTATCTACTGCTACTTAAATATGGAGACAGGAATGGGATGGCACTTGCAGTTCCGGCGTTTTACGGCTGAGGCGTAAGAGCCGGGGAAGAACAGAGAAAGGTCCTCTTCTAGATTAATAGGAAGGTCTGGGTACTTATCTTTTAGTGCGCGGTCCTTTACGCAGAAGTGGACCGGATATATTCTTTTACTCAGGAAATGGAGAATAACAATGCTTGGTGTTTATTATAACTTTAACATTGTTTATTGGATGTAATATTATGTTCTATATACATTCAACGTATCTCAGCAGCTTTTCATGCTGAGAACACGCGAAACTTAATAATTTCTTATATTCTTATCAAAGCCTTTTGCTTGAAGAAAAAATATGTTACTACTGAAAAATAATGTCAGAATCCCTGACAACTAATTCTACCATCGACATATGAAAACATTCAAATATATCGGATGAGAAAATTAAGCTGTCAACAAGGAGTTCGAACATTATAAAATAAGGCGAGGTCGCCACATGTTCATATTTTATATTCGATGCAACAAACTGATGCAAATTTTGTAGGCATATATGTTCTACCCGTGCGAAGCCGGGGCGGGCTGCTAGTCATTCATAAATGACAATCAGATTGGACATTTCTAGTTTGAATAAATCTTAGAAACGACATAACAATACTCTGAAAACGCTTACAAGCTTGAACACATTTTAAAAATTATTACATTTTATAATTATTTTACTATTAGACTTTACTTTAATATAACTTCTTATTTGCAAAATGACTTCCCACTTATTTCAACCTCAGGGGTCAGGATACTACCAGTTTCTTCATTACTACTTCCCGATGTCCGGCTAAAAGCTCCCAATAAATATCCACCATTTTGTGTCGGCAAAACCAATATGGCGGCCTCATAAATAGTCTGTGGTCGTTAACCGGATCGAAGTTTACGGCCTCGCAACTGATTGAAATTAGATACGAATATTGTGCTTTTCTAGGCTTAATATATTAGCAAGCTTTTGGTAGAAACATTATTTGGACGGCCCGTTGGCGTAAAGGGTAGATAGCTCGCCTACGAACCTGAAGGTTGTCGGTTCAATTCCTTGCCGTGCTACTAACTATGTATTTTTCCATAAGTAGAATAGAATAGAATAATAATTTATTTCGAAAACACAAGTAAAAGGTTTTACACAGTTTAAGCTTATGAACTAAACATAGCTTGTGTTGAGCACTGAAACACACACTAGGACAATCCTGTGTTGTGTGGTTCAGTATCTTCCTATAAGTAATAATACATATTATAAAAGCGTACATAGTTTTGACTATTATTTATTATCTACCAGTAATAGTAGTGCTATAAATATAAGACAAATTTTAAAAGGCATAATAATACTAGTGAAATGTTTAAATTATAAAGAATAAAGCGGTTTTAATGATTTGTAATAACAAAGAAAAAGATACAAATGAACAATCTCTTATTAAAAATGCATTGTAGTTAGATGTGTAGGTATGATTGATCGCATACATAGTTGAGTCATCATTTTGGAATATGGGTGAACTACGAACTCTGTGGTTACAGACAAAGAGAATATAAATACTACGTGTTACAGAGTAAAAGAGGGGGAGATCAGTATTGTATTATGAGCGAAAATAAATGCTTGTTTATAAATTGTAACACAGATTTTTATTAGTATCATACTATTAGTATGTCGGTGAGCCTATCTAGGTATTTGTATAAGTATGCACCTTTTATGCAAAAGCACGTCTAGCAAATATAGTGTTAGTTTCTGGGATATCCCAATTATTTCTACGCGCTGGCTCTGAGCTCGTTAATGTTTTGTGAGCAGTTTTATGAAAACGCAGTATTGTTGCCAGAATATAAAGCAGCCGAACTCGAAGACAGTTTGTCTCTTCGTAAAGGTTGTTAGTGGGATAACGGTAAGGTTTACGGTATGCGACTTTTAAAACAGATCTCAGACACTAGATAGTATCCTACCACCATGCAAAGTGTCAGTAAAATAACATGTTTGAACATACAACATAATCTAATTTTAGTTGCCCCGCATCACCCTCCATTGACGTAAAGTCTATGCAAAATTCCGCTTTAAAAAGAATGCCACCGCGCGGGTAGTAAGAAAAAAAATACAAAAGCCTGTTTGTAATATTGGCATCAGCTGGGTATTTAATTAAAATATGGATGCGAGAGATTACTCCCACGGGATTCAGGGAGTCAGAGTCCTCCCACGCACTCTCTTAGTCTAGTTTTGTTCGGGTTTATAGAATTGGGTTAGGAAGTTTCGGGGTACGACGCATATCAATTTTAAACTTTCTCGTTCCTACCCTGTCGTTGTTTCTTCTATACTAATAATATAAAGAGGAAACATTTTATAACGAGTTCAAATTTGCGATGACGAAGCAAGTATATCTTTGTTTGATGATGTTTGATGATGATCTTTTGATGTTTCAACATCGCGGAAAATGTCGTTTGCGCGATGCAGTATCTCATAAATTTAAGCAATATTTACAAGGAGAGCTATTCAACCTACTCTAGCGCCATCTAGATGTTTTTAACTAAACTAATATTATAAAGAGGAGACTTCATTTTTTGTTTGTATCGATTTAACTCAAACAATACTGGATCGATTTAAAAAATTCTTTCACTGACGGAAAGCTACATTATCAGCGAGAAACATAGGCTATATTTTATCCCCGTATTCTCATAGGTACGGGAACTACGCGGGTGAAACCGCGAGGCGTTGCTAGTAGTGCAATAAAAATATGCTTGTAAATAGTAATAATACTATAATATAATAATAGTAATAATACCCTAGATTTAGGCTGGCACATGACAGCAAAGCAACATCTTAGATGTTTGATATTTGTGGTTCTACAACTTTAGAGGAACTATTCTTCCGGAGAAGGCACAATTTTTTTATTAATTCCTTCTAGTCTCTTAGTTTTTATGCTACGTTATATTTTTTTGTCTGTTTTTGCGATAAATTGAATAGAACTGAAAAATACTTTTTTATTGCAAACTGTGATTATAGACATTCATAATAGTTACACCATTTGTCCTTTTCGGATATACCTATTATACAGAATGGATGGGAGGAAGTTACAATGAATATTGAAAATTATCAATTATACTTTTATTTTTCTAAATTTGAATAACTGCTGCTAATTTGAAGATTTAAATAAATAACAGCCAAGTGCGTGTCGGGCCACGCGCAATGTAGGGTTCCGTAGTAGACCGTTATTCAATGCAAGTCTTTGCTAGTTATAAACAAGCAACTAGGTACTTCGTCTTTGTCACTTTAAAGGATTTATTCTAAGTATTTTGTTTTTGGTACAAAATTATCCAATACCCAAGTTCAACGACTATTACTGCTAAACTAATAAAGTTATCTCAACCGCTATAATTTTCCTTTAAAGTTCATGAAATGCGCTATTATCACGAATTTTATTTCAGCACTTTGTTGGCGTAATATATATACATGCCCCCACAAAATTACAGTTTTCTAGTATTAACGGTCTCTTAGCAAAACCTCGGACAGACAGACAGACAGACAGACATGACGAAACTATAAGGGTTCCTTGTCGGGACTACAGAACCCTAAAAAGTCTTATCCGCGCCGGGAATAGGCGCCACATACAGTCTGAGTAGCGGTATCTTCGTTGTTTCGTTCATTACAATCATAACCAATGTGTAACAATAAGGCCAGCAGGCCAGAATACACAAAGAACTTGAAAACGCGACCAACCGTTTCTAGCGACGAGAGTGGTTTCAGTTGCTACACTTTTAGGCGAGTTGACGCCTTCTGATTAATTCTCTATTCTGAGGCCGTAGGGCTAATTTGCGAACACACCCAAAAACCATCCACACTCACGCCTACATATCAATGTTCACGCCGCGAGTTTGGAACGACTGTTAAATTCTATTCGTTGTAACAATATTATTCATTTTAACAATAAACACAAATAAATTAAAACGTAAAACCTCAAATTACGCCGCAACTGTGTTTTTGTAATCTATTATGCTGAAAAACATCGTCTTTCCCCACAGTTGCTAAAGAACGAGTGACGGACCCAGCGCCATTTGCAATTTATTAGAGTGGCGCGGAAAATATTTTTGTTACCGCGATTTACATTTCACTCGGCGCATTTTAATTTTTAAATTATGACTCTAAGTAATTAGGTTATTCTAGACTGTAGCTTGATTAGGCATAGTATGAGGTTATAATATATTCTCTTACGTGCCGGCAAACATAGATCATAATTTAAGACGGAACGCGGGGTGCAGTTTTCCATACAAATGTATTCGTCCGTTTCCTCCCTGGAAAATGCTCCTAGAGAAAAAATTGTATCTACAAAAAATCAAGGTCTGCTATAGCTACGCCCCTATTATTTTCTTTTTTTGACCAACCAATTGCAAATAGAAATATGACCCTTCAAAAATCTTAAAGAGGAGATTAGAAGGCTTATTTTAGCTTTTTTTTATGGTAAAAAGGTAACAGGACACGCTCGACGCTCGCCTATTTTTTGTAGAAACAAATTTTACTCTAGAAGCATTTTCCAGAGAGGAAACAGGGAAATACATTTGTATAGAAAAGGGCACCCCGCGTTCCCTCTTAAGATCGTACGAAACAAAAAAACCAACTTCAAATGCCGTGCTAGTCATTTTCAGTTCCGAGTTTTGCTTTTTATCTTATAAATGCTAGCCTATAGGCTAGCATTTATAACCACTATCTTGCCTGATGGTAAGCTATGAAGTGGTCGAAGATGGTGATCACATTGCACTTGGTCTAATACCGATACTAAAGCTACGATTATAGCATCTAAATGTGCATACTTTATTGTAATTTTAAAGTAGTCTACAACAATATACAAAATTTAACCCTTTTTACGCAGTCGGGAAAAAACCTCAAGAAATACAAGTACAATAATGCAATGAAACCGCCGACCTCCTTGTTTTATGGGGCTGAAGATCGGAAAACAGTAAAAAAAGGTAATGTATCTTGAGTTTTTTACCGCGTCATGGGATTTTGGCTCTACACGCTTCGCGCATTATGCCAGTGTCTATTTTTATGCTGTAAATGTGGTTCTATTGTAAACAAAGACTTTCTACTATGTCAAACTTGACTGCGAACTGACCCGCAAAACCGGCCCACATGAGACCGACCTTGAACGAAGTTTGTCCCTTTCTGTTGTATGGGCCACATATATACTGTATATGTATATAGTTATAGTACATGTATAGCACTGGCAAGTTGTTAGACAAGGACACATTCCCGCCTAGGTGCCTTTCGTTAGGGCCGTCTTGATATACTTACCAATTATTTATTTATTTATTTAACCTTAATCAAAACGGTACAAAAACCAATTAATTAAGGAATATTACAACTAAATTATATTACAACAATCATAATAAAAATAAATCATAAATAATAAAATAAATAAATAACACAATAATATTATAACTATATATATAGAGCATACGGACTAAATTGAATTTTTCAAAACATCTGCTGTGCGACATCTTTTTATATTAAGTCTATGATTGTAAATAAAGCGAAAATTGATATATTAAACGATAAATGTTATAAAGATAAATCCTGACATTCCTCTTAATTATAATAATGCCACTATTTTGTAGACTATTTTCCTTTTAATATTACTTACAATATGGGAAATATAAAACTGAATTAAATAAATAACTATAGTAATACATTTAAACCAACTTCCGAAAAGGAGAAGGTTCTGTATTCATCTGTTTTTTTTTTGTATGTAATTAGTTCGAAATTTAATATACCTCCTCCCTTCCAATTAATCAATATTGTTGTCCCTTCTCGTCTATATACGAGTAAAACTGTACATTTCATATAAGACTTTGTAAATAATTTTATAGATGCAAGAAAATACAGAATACTGAATAATTAAACATTTTATAGCTCAGATTTAAACCTAGAAGCTCAGAAATAAACCTAACCCGTTTATGACTAAATAAAAAAAAAAACTTGAAAAAACATAAAAGCCTACTAAAGTTAACAAATGGCTTTCGCAATAGGTAGATCTCTCTTATTTGAGGAAAAAACGTTGCCTAATATTTAAAGCCAAATATTTTTCGTTTGTTGTATTAAATTAAAGGGATTCTTTTGTTTTCTTTTTGAGATGTTTTTCATAAGTATTTATGACGGAGATACGACTTTAGATGTAGAACAGAAGTTCAGAAGTTTATGGAAAAATGTATTATAAAAGAATTTAGACAGTCTTGTTTCAATGTAATAACACCCTTTGGGCAAATATAACAGTATTGTGACTCGGCTCTGTCCTTGAAACAAGCGTTCCGCGCGGCACCGCTCGATACGCAATCACGCGACAGGTACAGTAAGTAGAATATATATTCAATCAAATATTTACAATCCGCACGCTTGTTGCACGACCGTACCATCAGACGGTTCGTTCGTCACTGCGGCGCATTCACAGATGACATTTTATCGTGAGCTACCGAGTGCGTACCGAACTCGAGGCGCGTAGGCATGACTCGCGTTCCGACCAATTGTGTGGAGTCACATTACTGATATATTATATTACAGTGCTGTGTAGGGGTGTGTGTGGTAGGGCACTATATAGTGTCCACCAATATTAGCCAGAAGTTTGAAAAATATGCCACTAAAAACCAATGAATAAATAATTACAATTTATTCGTAGCTAAAAACTATTGTTTTCCGGCAACTGCCTTTGAGAATCAGTTCCTATTCTAGGCGTAGCGTGCCACCAATACCATCTTCAACCTCATAATAATATTAATAATATAATAATATAATTAATATTAATAATAAACTCATAATCACTTTCCGACAGGTGAGATAGTGGTCAAGCGCTAGCCTATACGATACTAATATTTGTAAAGAGAAAAAAACATTTATTTTTGTATGTTTGTAACGAATTGACTCAAAAACTATAGGACCATATTGACTTTCTAAATGCAAATAGTCAAACTTAAGGGGGGTAGCTGGCCAGTCGCCAGGCGGAAACTAGATAGTGTCCTACCACCATGTCGAGGGTTGGGGGTTTTCTAACGATGTTTTCCATTCACCGGAGGGCTACTGTGATACAAAAATCCATTGGTGCTCGGCGGGGATTGAACTCGGTACCTCTGGCGTCAAAGCTGACCATTCTCCCACTGCATCACTGGGATCTTTGTTACCATTTATTTACCAATCTTCTGGTGAGAAAGCGGTAAAGTGCACACACTCTTTCACGTTCCCGCCAAAACTCCCTACCGTCGGTAACAGAATGTCATAAAAAGCTAAACAAGAATATCCGTTCAGGTGTTCAAAACAAACCACTCTATTTCGTTGCGATCTCCGGAATTTCACTATTAAGGTTATCTCTTGATACAAAGGTAATATCCGTGGAAGTATCCGCAAGCCGCACGTTTCTGCAATTCAGAGGGCGCTGCGATCGCGGATCTTTACACAATTTCCCAAGGTTACCGCTATTTGCTTCCTTTTTTGTATTTATCTAGTTTTCCTTCTATAAAAGAAGCAATTCAGTAATAATTAGATCGGTTCTGTATACAAATGTAATTGTGAAATAAAATTGCATTATAATATCTTAAAATAAACTCTGAAAATAAATTGGATGCGAAATTATCACTAACATTGTATTAATTATTACGAATAGTTTTATTTGTTATTTATTAACTGGCTGGACGGATTTAAATGATTATTAAGAATGAAAAAAAGCTATTACCTGCAGGTACACAATCAAAATCCATCACTCTAGACAGTAGGCGCATTACGCCATTTGGCTACCGAGTCAAGTCATATACACATAAACTCTATTTTATTTAGAAAATCTGCAGACATCTGAGCCGGGCGAAGCTCGTAAAAAGTTTACCTACCTAATTAAAGTACCTAGTTCCCAAAATGCTGGCTGTATTCTCCCGTTGAATGGCGATGCTCATTCTCAGGGCTAAATACATGCCAGCATTTTGGTCTCGCGTCGTTTCAACCCAATGAAATATGAATAACTAGCTGTTCCCGCGACTTCGTCTGCGTGGAATAGTGCTTTGGGCACAGAATAATGAATAGGTTTAGGTAGCTGTTTTAATTATTAAGGCTAATTATTTAAAATTTTAAATATTTTATCGTCGTCTGTCTGCCCGTTCGAATAAGCACACTTAGGTAGTATATTTTTCCACCTACACCGTGCCGTACCGTGCCCCCCCTCCCCTTCCTCAAGTTTACTTCACTTTCACATTTTGTATTGACTCAGTAAATGTTATATCAAGATAGCTCTAATATTTTGTCTCTTGTCGCAAACTAGGGGTAAAACTAGGGGTTCCACAAGGACGTATTTTATATCCTCTATTATTCCTCCTCTACATAAATGACTTGCCTAAAGTAATCACCATACTACTCTTTTTGCTGATGACATCTCAATGGTGATCACAGAGAGTAATGTAGATGATTTTAATTTTACCATCAACAAAGCTGTGGAAAGAATAGTACAATGGCTTGATGCCAATAATCTCACAATAAATGTAAATAAGACAAAATTAATTCAATTTAAAAATAAAAGTTAAAAAAAATATTTCGTCAAATGTTGTCAGTGATAACCAGAGTATTACTGAAACAAATGAAACTGTTTTCTTGGGTATTACTCTCGATGAACAATTTTCGTGAAAATGTCACATCAACAAAGTATGTAACAAAATAAACAGATTTGCATACGCTGTTTATAGGTTAATCAAGGTAACTAACCATGAAACTGCAATAAAGTCCTACCATGGATACGTAGGGTCGAATTTAAGGTATGGTATCTTACTTTGGGGTAACTCTGTTATTATAAATAAAGCTTTTATTGCACAGAAACAATGTGTTCAAGCTATATGCGACATTTCTCCTCTGACATCCTGCAAACCTCTGTTTAAACAATTAAATCTATTATCGGTACCATGCCTCTATATTTTTGAAGCTTGTAACTTTGTCAAGACACATCCAAAACTGTTTAACAAGAAAGGAGAAACTTGTAACTTTAATACGCGATTTCCAGAAAAATTAGAATCACCTCAGTCTAGAACGGTTATCTGTAGTAGAAATTCATATTGTGTGTGTGTAAACATTTTTAATAAGTTACCACCAGAAATAAAAAAAATAAGTAGTGCTTCTCACTTTAAGCAAAAGTTACGATTGTGGCTTTTGGAAAAATGCTTCTATAGCGTACAAGAATATTATGACTCATAATTATTTTAATTTTATTTTTATGTCAGATAAAAATAAAATTAAAATAATTATTTAATATTGTGGTAATTTAATGAATTTATTTGAATGTCCTAATTGCTGTTGTTACATTTATTTTTTATATTTATTTATTAATGATCTTTTGACATTGTTATCTTTTAATTTAATAGACTAATTCAAAATTAATTTTAGTATTATATTGCATGCCAGAAATGGTTGATATGTGTTTCCATAATTTTTAAAACCAGTGACATCTTGTATCCATGTCATTGCAATAAATAATTGTATCATTGTATAATTGAAAAACTTATAAAACATTTACATAAACCTTAAATATCTCCATACTTTCAACCAGATGTGCAGAAAGATCTTTAATAAAAGTCATAATTACCATGAGAAGAACCTAAGTAAAACTAGAAGATCTTCCTTCCCTTATACCACTTATTCCTGTTTTGGTCTCCACTAGATGAGCACTTTATTTCACAACAAAATATTACAATCGGTAAAATTAAGGTTTTAATTTTTTATGGCGACTAACACTTTCTGGGCTGGTCACATCTGTCGACGAGTTCTAGAGTGGAGACCACGGCTCGGCAAACGTAGTGTAGGACGCCCTCCAGCTAGGTGGAGCGATGATATACGCAAGCTGGCTAGCAGCGGTTGGAAACGAAAAGCTGAAGATCGAGCTCAGTGGCGTGCCATGGGAGAGGCCTACGTCCAGCAGTGGACGGAAATTGGCTGATTATGATGACTAACAATTTCACGAGATATTTGGATGGGATATTTACCATGTCTTTCACCATTTATGAGTATTTGATATTTCAACGCTGTTGCAATCATCATTTTCACGGAGTAACACGGAGTCAGTAACTCCGTGAACATCTTGTACAACAAATTTCTTGTGTAGTTAAATCGATCTTTACCAGCCAGCCAAGATAGGCATTCGTGAAAAAGTTATTTTTTTTTAAATTTATAACAGTATACTATCCTAACTAATATTATAAATGCGAAAGTAACTCTGTCTGTCTGTCTGTGTCACTTTCACGCCAAAACCACTGAACCGATTTAAATGAAATTTGGTACACAGATAGTCTAGAGCCTGAGAACGGACATAGGCTACTTTTTAATGCGAAAAGAGGGTTATAAGGGGTTGAAAGGGGGGATGAAAAGTTGTATGGAAGTATCTTCATTTTAGAAGCTAGAAGCTTGAAACTCATTTTGTAGGCTGTCAATTTGATATAAATAAATATGACATTCAAAGTTTCTGAAGGGGAGGGGAGAGGGAAGTGAGGGAAGGGGAGTGGGGGGAAGAGAGACGGGGAGAGGAGGGGAAGTGGGGGGAAGAGAGAGGGGGTGGGAGGGGAAGTGGGGGGAAAGGGGAGGGAGAGAGCGAAGTGAGGAGAAAGGGAGTAGAGGGAAGAGAGAGGGGAGGGGGAGGGAGAGGGGAGGGGGATTTGCGCGGCGTGGTACGGTGCGGTTTAGGTGGGATACGCATGTGTCATTTGTAAAATAATTAGCCTAAATATTTAAAAATGCTACCCAAAAACACTATTCCACGCGGACGAAGTCGCGGGCACAGCTAGGTATCATATATATTATTGACATAATTGAAAATTAATAAAATTAATTTAGAACTATATATACATATAGATACACGGACGGACGGACGGACGGAAGGACGAACAGACAACAAAGTCTCAGAAAGTGTTCATATGGTAGCCTTTGGGTTCGGAACCCTAAAAAAATTGACTTAAAATGCCGCGCTAAAGTGAAAATATTCACTAGTAATTATGATGTCATCAAGATATCGAAGGACAATATCCAAAATGGCCCTGTGCAATTAAAGCATCTGACACACACGATAATTAATTGTCTATTTTATTACAATAAATCCAAATACTTTTATAACACGGACTAGTTGTATTCCAAAATGAATATTAAAAAGTATTATTTGCGATTATTAACATTAATTGCCGCCATATGGCCAACAGAGTACTGAATCACTCTACTACGTTATAAGAGGCACTTCCCTATATTGTGGATACCCGAATTATGAAAGCACTGTGTAGCCAACCTAACAACGGAAAGTATTATTTACGTAGTAACTTTTATATAATCTGTGGTTTTATGCTTATAATTTTTTTTTTGCAGTGTTGATTGGTACAAAGTACGTTCATAATTCTGAGTTATTTAATTATGTATGCAGTGTCGCGGGACTGAAATGGCCGCCATCTTCGCCAAACGTCATGTTATGTCAAAAAATATTAGGTATGTTTAAAAAAGTTTGCACCCTAACAAGACTTTGCCCGGTAGAACATTCCTGTGAAGACAAATTATTAATATTTATATAGAATTATTTATTATAATTATTAATTTATAATTATTTATTGAGGGCCCGGTGGCGTAATTGGGAGAACGGTCGGCTTTGATGCCGTGGTACCGAGTTCAAACCGCCGTGTACCAATGAATTTTTCTATCGAAAAATATATGTGCGCTCCTCACAGTGGCCCTCCGGTGAAGGAAAACATCGTTAAGAAACCAACAACCCCCGCATATCTAGTGTCCGCCTGGCCAGCTACCACCCTCAAGTCAGAAAATCTGTCGCCAAACATCTAATGTGTTCCGGCAGCTATCCTTGCGAGCCAGTTCCCATTCTAGTCCACTTCTCTATCTTCGACCGCATCATCACTTAGCAACAGGTGAGATAGCGGTCAAACGCTTGCCTATAAGATATTAAAAAAAATTATCCCCACCTTTATTTCTATCTCGCTCACAGTTACCGTAAGAATATCTTATATGCAATAGCAACCTCCATTGTGTATAATCTTCTTGGGACTCTTCTACTAAAACTAGAACATTCTCCTATGTTTGAGGTATTTATCTCCATACCTCTGGTGATACTAATCAGATCTCGATAAAATTAAAATGGGACCATCTCGGAAACGTATCCTACCTATTAAAAAAAGAATCATTTGAATCCGTTCACAATTGACGGAGAAATCGCGTAACATACACACAAAAAAAAAAACATACAGACGAATTGAGAACCTCCTCCTTTTTTGTGAAGTCGGTTAAAAACTAAATCTTACTCATAAAACCAGCCACCATTTGAGTCAACAAAAGATGGATATACACACACACACATATATATATACAACGTATCGCACTCTCATATACGTACATACCTACATCTATACAAAACAATTTGATGTTAATATATTCAACGAAGCCCCGTAGAGTGTGATTAAATTTTCAATAATAACGTTCGGGTGTCAACCCCTACATATATAACCTTACTTGATATTTAAACCTGCTGCGAAAACGGCTCCGAACTGCGGATATGAGGGCAATGTAACTTTATAATTTTTTAATATTTTGGTAATTGTTTGGGAGATACTTATTCCCAGCAGTTGACTGATATAATCTGATTATCATGATAATGATAAATACTTTGTTTATTACCAGTCTTTCTAAACAAAACTTTTTACGATTTTGATCGACTTTTGTCTTCGAGCATTTACCAATGGAGATGTTAACGTTGTAATCCGCAAACATTTTTTTCTGCCGATACTTACGGGGGACGAGGTAAACACGCATTGCACACACACACACAAATCACTCACTTTAACGATCCCACACACTAGCTTGAAACATGCACACAGTATTAAAAATACAGCGTAGTTACGCACGCTTTATATGGCCAAAAATGGCTATATGGCCAGCAGAGAGAGTACGCTTTGCGTTAACATCTCCATTGGTAAATGCTCGAAGACTTTTGTACTGAAATGTGAAGAATCAAAATATTTGTTATTTACGACGGAAAAGCGTGAAATATAATTAGCTTTTAATTATACGTATCAGATAAGCATTTAATTAAAAATTCTAGAAACCAAAGTAAATACTGTCTAAGTCTTAAAACCACTAAAATACGGCAGATATATGGCTAAATGTAAAATTATTTGGTATTGCAAGACAAGTGGTGTAACGTCATAATTTATATTTCAACAATATTATTTAATAATTAATATTCGATTTTGAAAACAACACTCGCCAATTAATTAGTTTCTGTATGTTAGTTACAGTTTGGTTGGTTAGTGTGCAAATAATTGGATTCTCGGAAATAGTTGAAACGATTGTATTATCATAGTTTAAGGTTTTTTACTTTAAAACAAACCCGACTTCAACTGCTGCGCTAGTCATTAATCGACTTCACATAAAAGGAGGATGTTCTCAATTCGACTGGTTTTTTTTGTCACCTCAGAACTCCGTTAACTATTTTTTTTGTGTGTATGTTACGCGATTACTCCGTCAATTGTGAATCGATTTAAATGATTATATTTTTAATCGGTAGCGTACGTTTTCGAGGTGGTATTTTTGTAATTTCATCGAGATTTGATAAGTACCTCCAGAGATATGACGACAAACGTCTCAAACTTGCTACTGAAATTGATTCGCGGGGCATGGAAGTCGGTTGTTTTAGTTTTTAAACTGTCTTAAATATTTTATCTCTATATCTCCGGAGATACTTATCAGATCCCGATAAAATTACAATGGGACCAAACTTTAAGCATATTAAAGTTTGTAACGGCTATTATCTCGTAAAAAAATTTATTTACCGGAAAATTAACTAATATGTAAGCATATGTACCTAAGCATATTCTCTCAAACAAAAAAAAATCCTAATCGGTTGTTGAATGACGGAGTTCTGAAGTAACAAACATTTAAAAAAATACAGTCGAATTAAGAACCGCCTCCTTTTTGTAAAGTCGGTTATAAATATAATAAGTGCATTAGCGTCTATATTGTGATATATTGATTTATCATTATATTTTCCTCTATCACAAATAAAAACCGGTCGAGTGCGAGTTGGTCTCGCGCACCGAGGCTTCCGTACAATCTGGTTAAACTAGGTTAAAGTACAAACTTAACTTTGTAGTTCGATCCATAGAAAATGTATTGCACAAACCACAAATATTAAGTTTGTAATAGTAAATTCACCTTTTTTTTTTGTTATTAAACTTAATATTTACGGTTTTCAGATTTATTCCTATATAAGTGCTTGAAGACCTTGCATATTGCCAAATCTCATAATTCTAGGTCAACGGGAAGTACCCCATGGGTTTAGATTCCCTTGAAATCGCAAAATATGCGAAAATATGCGACATAAACGGTCATGTCTTTTGATCGCGTTAACTTACAAGTTTAATTTTTTCACAGCCAAGAGAGACCGTAGATCCGAATAGTTAATTATAATTAAGTTAATATGTAGATAATTCATACATACTTTTATAGACTAGTTCTAACTTACTAATAGATTAAGGTCTATTCTAACACAATGGCTTTGACCCTTATTGTACGCCCGAAAAGGGTAAAACTGTTGTTACTCAAATACAAAACATACCATATTTGTACACAGTTTATTTACAATAAATATATTTTGATTTTTGGTATAAGTTTCAACTTGATATCTTAACGCGTTCCTGAGAAAAATGGGTCTTGACAGACTGACAGACAGACGGACAACAAAGTGATCCTATAAAGGTTATTTTTTTCCTTTTGGGGTACGGAACCCTAAAAATTTCTAATCATCATCATCATCAGCCTATCTCTGTCCACTGCCGGACATAGGCTTGATCCATTACACAAATACAGTCGAAAGATGTCTTATTAAAAATGTGTAATGAGTGATGGCAAAATATTTAATAATAATGTTATTATTGTTTCGTTATCTTAGTAATACATGCTTGAATTCTGATAACAGATATCTACCCAATTGAATGAGATATGATACAATACTTCAATATCAATATTAAAAACAACAATTAATAACTACATACAGTCCAATACTTATGTATGAACATATATAGGGTAGTTGATAAATACCAAAGTACCTAGTCAAAATAACGGATACTCCGGATGACTTTTTAAAAACTAAATTAATTTAACTTATTCTAAAGGAGACGGAATTAAACGTCTGAGCAGAGATGATGCTCTATATATTAATGAATGTACTATACAGTCTAGCTTACCAAGTAACTTAGCCTTCGCAAGTTTCCCACGAGAAAATCAGACGGCAGACAAATCGTCAGTATTTGCCTTATCGCACCGTTAGAATGCGCAACGCAGGGATAGTGCTGGGACCATGTCGCATGACTTCTCCCTCCTTAAGTTCGAAATTATCCGGCTCAGAGTTTATGACGTCCGGATTATTTCGACCATGGTTTACACATGCCATTATTTTATTTTTACATTTAAAAATTAAATATCCTTAAATACATAAAGGTAATGTAACATATAATACAATAGTGGCTAAGCTTCTGTTCACATTAATAAAGTCCGAATCGTCAATTTTTACACTTTCACTATTGAGATTTTCCATTTTTAGTATATATGATAAATGCTTGATATCGTAGAAATTCACGTTTTTCATATCATTAGTCTTGTTTAACGAAATATAAGAGGGCAGTAATATGGGAGGTTTATAATTGGCGCGGATGTCTTCTCTGTCTTGCTATATATCTTTCTATGATGAAGTTTAACATTGCCGAGATAAATGGTGCAGTTTTCTCCAACATAAAGTATATGTGTGCCTTGCAGGGATTTATAACTATTTTATTAACTTTCAGTGTTCTGGCATTACTCAATATTTGAGAGACATGCAATTCTAGACCTAGCATGCTCACCGTCCTCTCGACCACATCATTGCTTACCACCAGGTGAGAAAGTGGTCAAACGCTAGCCTATCAGATATAAAAACCACTGTATGCAACGCAAGGTTCCTAGGCGAGAATTAAAAAGCCCTTAAACGATGAGATGAGTCTATCTTACTAAATGCACTATTTTAACATTTTGATACAAAATCTGGAGCATATTTCCTAGAGCATATGTCTTCCAAGAATTGTATTTCCTCAGCTTTAGGTGCTGTCCCAAGTGTCAGCTTGTTGTTAATGTCCAAAAACTCCTGCTTTTCAATACTATATGGAGACCATTTCACTCCTAAACTCTCATCTGGTGTTGGATTTCTGCAAACATACATTTAGATGTAAACCAATTTCTTTAAGAGAGATACGAAATTTATTATTAACCTTAGATAAGAAAAT
This sequence comes from Cabera pusaria, assembly GCA_954871355.1. Taxonomy (NCBI): domain Eukaryota; kingdom Metazoa; phylum Arthropoda; class Insecta; order Lepidoptera; family Geometridae; genus Cabera; species Cabera pusaria. The sequence goes on from OX940896.1 coordinate 3,681,695, forward strand.
AATTTAAAGGTACGGCCACACCGCGGCGTCCTGCGATCTGCGGGCGTGATCTCAGTACTTTTCAATTGTTTTCTGATCGCTTTTGGTGTGAACTAGTCAATACAAATACTATTGCGCTATCTGATCGACGCCTAGATCGCGCACGCAGGACGCTGCGGTGTGTCCGTGCCTTAAGATATATTAAAAAACTAAAAGAACTGACTTCAAACGTCGCGCTCATCAAAGTAGCCAGTAATCAGTAGCATGTCATCGAGGTATATAAATGCATCGTAATACAAATGTTCATGAATGTCCTTTGAAACAAAAAAGATTTTTCCAAATCAGTTGAGGCATCTTCGAGTAATCGGTGACATACATAAAAAAAAGATTTCGACGAATTGAGAACCTCCTCACTTTTGTGAAGTCGATTAATAAACTTAAAATCGAATAAAAAGTCACAATTATGCTTATATTTTTATTTCATTGGCAAAATACGAGTATATATGGTTTATATATATTAGACGAACATTTTGCGTTAAATAATATATCTTATGTAGTATTTAGATATGTTTCTTTATGTTTTGCAGATTTAGCTCAAATCAACACCAATATCATAGATCAAATATTATGTTTTCTTTGAAGTGTTACACACTTAATATTTTTGTTAATTTTGTAAATTGTTAAACACAATCCAATTTAATTGTGTTTAACAATTTACAAAAATATCATAGATGCAAAAGTCTATTTATACAGGTATATATTTTGTACGTAGTTTGTAACTTGTTAATATTTGTATATATTAGAATAACTTTCAAGAATAATTGTAGTTAGTCTTGATATGTACCCATTATACCAAAGTCTATTTTATATTTGTTTGTTTGTACGCCTAGACCGATTTGGATGGCGTTGTTCACAGGGGTAGCTAATATAGTAGAATAGGAAATAAAATACTTTTTAATGCGCAAAGCCGCGGACGCATTTACTTATTGTATCGATGGAATAGCTTATTTTCTTATCTTGGCTACATATTTACCCGTATTTTGCGATATTGGTCCAAATCTTCGTAACCATATCAATGAGCTTGACAGTTTCAGTGTTCTTAGAATACTGGGCAAAAAGTTTCCCGGAAAACAGGTACAGTAGATCGTCACAATGGGACACGACCTGTTTATCTCCGACTATTGATCGCAATCCAAAGAAACTTGTAAATAGATTCCGCTCCGATTCACAAGAAAACTGGTAAAGATAGACTCTGTTCTTCTTGAGACTTGCAATCAACTTCGCCAGTTGAACGACACCGTACACAAAGTCACCTGAATAGAATTTCACAATTTGCTCCCAGTCCTCGATTGTAATATATTTATCGCCGAAGTAATAATTTCTCAGCTGTTTACCCGTTTCAAGCTGACGGGAAATTGAGCAGCCGTCAGAAATAGGCCTAGGAACAAACTCTTCAAAGTAACTTTTCATTTGGTTCAACTTCTTTTCAATCCCGCTGCCCAGGGCTAGGCTTATGACTCCTTCATCTTTGGTGAATCCTGTGTACACTTCCACACCTTCGTGGATGTTTTCCACTAGGTTTGCATAACTGAAGCCACCGTAGAAAAATCGCTCGTTACCTTCAAACTCTTTTTCGTTTACTACGACGAAGGCAGGTTCGAAGTTAGATTTCTGTCTTTGAGCAAATGTGATGGGTGTAGTTGTTTGTTGATGAATTAACGATTCTACTGGTTGGGTCTTAAAGAATTGGTATAATTGGGTTTCATCCTCTGATTTAAAGCCGAGTTTCCTAGCCAGTGCTAGTGCTCTCGCTTTGGGCTCAGCGCTATAAGATGACCAGTATGTCATGGCTCCGCTTTGAAGAATCGCTTACCTAAACAATCTTTTGGTAATGGGTGATATTAAATGGTAACCGACGCTTATTCCGCCAGCGCTCTCACTCTTGTGGATATTCTGGCTGACCCATCTGAGAGCAGCCACTTGGTCTTTCATGCCAACATTGCCGGGCACATCTTCAGTGTCCAAGCATAAGAAGCCGATGACTTCGAGTCTGTAGTTAATAGTGACGAGGATTACTCCTTGCTTGACTAAGTACTCTGGACCGTAGAAGTCGTCATTGCCACTGCCGGTGGCGAATCCTCCGCCGTGAATCCAGAACATGACTGGTAAAGGATGAGACGGGGTAAGGTTCGGCGTGTACACGTTTAGGTAAAGGCAGTCTTCACTACCTTGTGGCGGGAAGCGCTTTGAGAAATCCTGCTGGTAACAAACTGGCCCGAAGGATTTGGCGCTGCGGATGCCGGTCCATGGTTTAGGAGGTTTGGGAGCCTGAAACAGCGACAATTCGCTGTTGATTTTTGGCAGTGTGGAATTGAACGTGCAGGTCAAAAAATTGTATTTGCAAAGAGAAAAATAACGTTTCAAAGGCGAACAAGTAGAACAAACTTTCCGATACTTTTATTTGACACTTTTTTATCTACCGTGTATTTATTTTTCAAATCATAAGTCAGGCATTGTTTTTGCGAAGTATGGTATGCAATATGAAAAGCTGTCGAACTGTCAACAGATCGGCTTCACGATATAAAGTAGAAGAACTATATCTGATATACTTTAAGTATTACTCTTTGAGCTCTCTCAAGTGGCAGCAGCGTGAAGAAGAAGGTACCTCCCCATAAAGTATCGCAATATGATAATATAGATTGCGCTAGTGAGTAGTAAACAACCTTGAGAGTTTCAGTATCAGCAGGTTTATCAAATAACGTAGGTATATCAGACGTCGTTGTATTGTAGATAGCAATATTGTAGCCGCGATGTTCATGTCTCTAATTACGAATAAATCTATCTTAGGTACAATTGAATATTATCAACCAACTTCCAAGAGAAAGAGGATCTCAAATCATCTGTAACGTTTTCTTCTTTCTTTTATGTATGTATGTTTGTTTCCGATTACTCCGCAAATTCTTAACCTACAAGAATGATTATTTTTCTTTAAGTTCAAGGCTCATGTCTAAGCTAGTACCATTTAAATTTGATAAAGATTTGTTTAGTATCCTGTTATAGTTCCAATAGCTCCAGTTAAAGGTCAAGGTCTATAATCAACTAAATGATGTAATTATATGAAATGTAATTATGAGATATGAAGATAAACGCATGAAACTCGGTTTTTAAAGTTATTAATTATTTTAAGTATTCTTATGTTTTTTACCTTCGTATTATTTTTTAATAATTTTTTTTTCAATTTTTGTAGATCAAAGTCACTAATATAAATCAGTACCTTAAATCGGAGGTCTCCAAGTGGTGGTTCCGCATAAGGGATTCCTTTAAAGGTGTAGAAAGTCTTTCCATCGTTATATTCGTTTTGAACTATTTTCCCTCCAAAATCCCTTCCGTAACTTTTACTTAAACCATAATAAACTACAAAATTACAACTGTAATATATTTTTATGTAAATATCACGGACGGACGTAGTTACGGCAGTGATACAAATATCACAATGATTTCGTTATGGCAAATCACACAACATATAATAACAGATTATATTAAATAGCTAAATTATTTAATGCACACTCTACTCGTTACATACATATTGGCAATATTTCGATTACATCCATCAATAAAATCTTACTGCGTTAAGTCTTAGGAGTTTATAAGACTTTAAGAATACTCTGTATACTTTTAAATCCACGTAATTTTTAGACTACTAACCTAACTACTAACTACTACTAGAACTAGGCATAGATATAATATTCTATGCCTATTTTATTGCGGAGGGCCTGGTGGTGTATGTGGGAGAACGGTCGGCCTTGATGCCAGAGGTACCTAGTTTAATCCCGCCGTACACGCGTACACGGCGGGGATTGAACTCTATCGAAAAAATATTTGCGCTTTTCACAATGGCTCTCCGGTGAAGGAAAAACATCGTTAAGAAACCGCTAACCCCCGCATGGTGGTAAGACACTATCTAGTGTCCGCCTGGCCAGCAAAAATCTGTCGCCAAAACATGTAATGTGTTCCAGCAGCAGTCCTTGAGAGCCAGTTCCCATTCTAGGCCTAGCATGCTTACCATCTTCGACCGCATCGTCACTTACCAAGAGGTGAGATAGTGGTCAAACGCTAGCCTATAAGATATATAAAACAAATCTATGCCACTAGGCTTTATTTCGAACCACCTACCGAACGAATACATGCCGCCAATCAGTACGTCGAGTTCTGGCGTGAAGTTAGGTGTTAGCCAGCTTGGCATTATTAGATTGCTGATTTGTCAGTTGCCCTGCACCTCGACTCACTACCGCCTACCGCCTACCATTTCCAGACAATCATGAATCCATCATAGACAGCATTATCAGTTTACGTTAGGTGCGATAGTATGTCAACTGTTTGTCTGTCTGAAATATAAAAATACTAGCTGTTAACCGCAGCTTTGCCCGCGTTATTTAAATTTATATCTCCTTTAAGGTCAAGATCGAAGATCCCTTAGATAAATGTCTATAATTATCATCTGTAGTTAAGGCCAATAATCTTGATGGTTACGCAAAGTTGGTACTATTCAAAAGTGTGACCCTTTCTGATGTGCTGTAGTGGGTGAAACGAATGGATGCGCGAACGAAGCGAGCGAAGTTTTTAAGAGTTTTAATGACCTTGAAAGTTTTATGTCCTTCAAGGTCAAGATCGTTGACCTTTTAAGTAAATGTTATAGACATTTACTTAAAAGGTCAACGTCCTCTGTTGTTGTTAGGGCCAGTTATGTTATTGGTAATTTTTAGGGTTCCGAACATAAAGGGTACCAACGGAACCCTATTACTGAGACTCCGCTGTCCGTCTGTCTGTCTGTCTGTCTGTCTGTCCGTCTGTCTGTCCGTCTGTCACCAGGCTGTATCTCATGAACCGAGATAGTTATACGGTTGAAATTTTCACAGATGATATATTTCTGTGGTCGCTTTAACAACAAATACTAAGAACAGAACAAAGTTAAAAATTAAAGGGCTTAAAACAAAAAAACGTTTTTTTACGATACGATACGATACGAAATTAATTCACCTTGACGCAGCTAGATGGCAGCACAGGAAAAATTTGCACTTGCTCAAGCGTTTCATTTTTTAAATTTGTGGGCCTCGGTCGATTTGTTTACTTAGTTAAGGTGTGTTTGCAAAAATGCAGAAATGTAATGTACAGTATTGATTATTGAATAATATATCTTCATAGTACTTAAAGAGCTTCAATTAGCTAGAATCAGTAGAAAGTTAGTCGTACGGACACTCGGTCTTCCAGATATTTAATTATATTACCTTATAGACCTTTGTGTTAATATTTACTTAGTTGGTGTTAGAAGTTCGTGGCGTTCGGACTTTCAGAATTTCGGAACCCTCTGTGTGCGGGACAAAAGTCTGACTCGCACTTGGCCAGTTTTATTTAATATGCCCACCAAAGTAGATAAAACGAACATATAATTATAACTAATATGTACCTACATATTGATATGGAAAATAAATTATAATAGTTTTAAAATCCTCGAGATAAACTAAAACTTTTATAATGACGCGTGGTTATACTTTTTTTCAAAGTTATTGTTCACTTGTTGAAAGTTATCAATAATTATCTATCGTGTACGGTTTGCATCAAATAAACTGAGACTGGTTTATGAGTACGGAAATATCCAAAGTCTCAGACGCATGAGTAGGTGTATAATTATTGTAAAAACAAAATAAATACTAGCAAACTAAAAGGTTAAAAGTTCATAGTCCTTATTCATATAAAACCAATACACGAGTTTTATTTACAAAATTATATTTTGAACACATTATTTAGTTATTTTAATCTGGATTGGATCTGGATGGAAATTCTGGACTGCCAGAATTTTGCATGTCACTGCATTGCGCGCAGTTACCTTGAGACATAAAGATGTTGAGTCTCACATGCCCTATAATTTCACTGGACACCTTCCATTTCAACCGAAAACATTTCTATTTTACGGCTGAAAATTAATTGGTAATGTGGTGGTACCGCCCCAGGCGGACTAGCAGAAGTCCTACCACTACAATAATGAATGCCTCAATTTGTCCAAAATCAATTATACTTGAGTAGGTGTGGTACTTTAGTAGATTTCATAAATGGTATCAAGATCTGATGGATATAACTATCTTAAACTTGATACTGAATACTTTAACTTACGCGGCATGTGAAGTTGATTTTAACGAACTTCACAAAACAGGAGCTTCTTAATTCGCCTGTATATCATTTTAAGGGTTCCGTACCCAAAGGGTAAAACGGGACCCTATTACTAAGACTCCGCTGTCCGTCTGTCTGTCTGTCTGTCCGTCTGTCACTAGGCTGTATCTCATGAACCGTGATAGTTAGACAGTTGAAATTTTCACAGATGATGTATTTCTGTTGCCGCTATAACAAAACAAATACTGAAAACATAATAAAGTTAAAAATAATAGAGGGTCCCCATACAAGAAACGTATTTTTTTCGGCATTTCACGCCATCTATGAACGCTTAGTTAGGTAAACGTCCCATAGATGGCGTCATATTGAAATGTCGACCCCTAACTCCTTTGTTAGACGTTAGATGGCGTTATAAGAAATAAATGTTTATTAATTATTATTTTTTGCTGGCGAAAAATGATAGTAGTATTTTTTGCTCGATCTTATAAAATACTGTAGTGTGGTACGGAACCTTACTAGTGCGAGTTCGACTTGCACTTGGCCAGTTTATTTTATCTCTTTTTACCGTTTGTTACTCAGAAAACCGATTTGGAAAATTTATTTTTTGTTTGTAAAAGTAGGTATGCATCCCGTTTAGTCCCTTCGTAATTTTATTGAGATCTTATCTCCAGAGATATGGAGATAAACACCTCAAATTATTTTTAACCAACTTCACATAAATGGAGCAGGTTCTCAATTCGTCGGAAGCTTTTATTTTAAATCTTATTTATCGAAGATTTTGACTTCAGCTTGTATCAGGGCACCCTAAGTTACGTTTGCCGATCTGCCTATCATCTCAACATTTCGTTTACCCACACAGTAATTTGAAAAAACCTTTATTTATTTAAGAGTTTATACCTCCCGTTTAGTCCCATTCAAATTTTATTGAGTTATGACAATTACCTCCGGAGATATGGAGATAAACAATATAAGCAAATTTGCATACTTAGATGACCTGATTCGCCAGTACTTTGACTATCGCGGCATGTGAAGTCGGTATTTGTTTTGTACGATCATAATTTATATATAGCCTCCATTGCCAATTTAAATTGCTAAGGCGGAAAGATATGTCGTAAAGTAAGTTAAGCTTAGTTTTGTATCAGATTACCTTGTAGCAGATTTGATTCTTTTGAGAAACTCCAAGTGTGGGCTATGCTTGTACTTTCTCAGAAGGATCGATACTTCTATTAGCTCGCTAAACTAAAATGCAGTGACACGAAGAGTTAGCTAACTAATATCAGCTCATAAAGGCCTACTCAGACCGGGACGGCATGGCAAGGGATTCAAATTTTAGCAATGGACATTCAAACGTATCGATAAAGAAATACGACGTAAATTGCTATGCTTTAAAATTATTTTATGGTATGATGAAATCCCTTTTCAACCGACTTCCAAAAAGGTGGAGGTTCTCATTTCGTCTGTGTTTTTTTTTGAATGTATGTTACGCGATTACTCCGTCAATGATCCTACGTGCTCAAATCCCGTTTTCCATCATCAGCACATCTAAACAGCCACCCCCTGCTAATGCTGGTGAACACCTCTTTATTGAAGTCCTTCTCTCGAATACCAAAATCTTGCTCGGAGTCTATTATAGCTCTTCTCTCCAAATCAACTTCTTTTCTTCTTTTGAGAAATCTCTCGAAAACCTGCTCCCTTCTATGCAATCACTCCATAATAATGGGTGATTTCAACACTTGTCTCCTTAAAAAAGACTTTCGCTCCTCTACTTTTGAATCCACTATCAACTCTTGTAATCTTCATATCCTTCCACTTAGTGCATCACACCATTTTCCAAACTCTACACCCTAACTTCTTGATCTTATCCTTGTTTCTTCTTCTACATATGTCGCTAAACACGGCCAATGCTCGGCTGATGCTTTTTCATACCATGACTTGATTTTTCTTTCTTACAAGGTCCGTCCTCCTAAAATTAAACCTAAAATCATCCTGCAGCGTAGTTTTGGTAGCATGAATTTAGAAAACCTTTGCACTGACGCTGATAAGATTGATTGGACACCATTGTTTGAATCTGATACCATTGATGAAAAAATTGAGATTTTTAACTCAGCATTAATGAACCTTTACGACATTCATGTTCCAATGCGCCGTATCAAGATAAAGCACTTGCCCGCTCCATGGTTAACATCGAAAATAAAATTACTAATGCATAAAAAAAATATTGCCAAAGCTAAATACAAAATGCGACCTAATGAACAGAACAAATCTTCATATTTCCTATCCCGAAATCGCTGCAATATGGTGTGTAGGGATGCTCAACGTCGCCATATCCACGAGTCTGTCTCTTACGAAGATCCAGCAAAGATCTGGAAATTTCTTAGATCCTTGGGTGTTGGAAAATCCAGACATAACTCTATTCCACACGATTTAGACATCGATTCACTCAACAATCATTTTTCGTCATCCCCTAATATCGATAGACAAAATAAATTGGATACGCTTGCTCGGCTTTCTGGGTTACCAACACCTACCATTTCCCCTTTTGATTTCTCTCAATTTTCGGATTGTGATGTTCAGAGGAGTGTACTGGCCATTTCGTCCAATGCCGTTGGAGTCGACGGTATTAGTCGCAACATGATTGTCCCTATTCTCCATATCCTTCTACCCATCATCTCCCACATCCTCAACTTTTCCATATTATCTGGCGCCTTTCCTTCTCAATGGAAGGAAGCACAAATCATTCCTTTGGCTAAGAAACTGAATCCTAAATCCTTTTCCGAATATCTCCCTATATCCATCCTTCCTTTCCTATCTAAGGTTCAGGAACGTCTTGTTCATAACCAACTTAATATGTTCCTTACCCGAAATGACCTCCTTAATCCCTATCAATCCGGTTTCCGTCCTGGTCATAGCACAGTTACTGCCTTAACAAAGATTACTGATGATATTCGCTCCGGTATGGAAAAAGGCCAGCTAACTGTGCTCACCCTCCTCGATTTCAGTAACACTTTTAATGCCGTTGACTTTGACATCCTCCTAGGACTTCTACGCTCTTCTAACATATCTCCAACCGTCATTGAATGGTTTCACAGTTACCTGTACGGGCGCCGACAGAGGATTCGCCTTGAAGACTCGTTTTCTTCATGGTGCAACACATCTGCCGGCGTACCGCAAGGCGGCGTTCTTTCACCTCTTCTTTTTGCTATCTTCATCAATTCAATCTCATTAAATATATCTTCTTCCTACCACTTATATGCAGACGATCTTCAAATCTATTCCCAGTCCTCCCTCAATCTCCTGCCCCATACCATTGATTCCATAAACAACGATCTGAAGCTTATTATGGAATGGAGTAAATCCTACGGTCTTGCAGTGAACCCTAACGAGACGCAAGTTATGATAATAGGCAGTTCCCGCATGATAAGTAAAATAGATTGGAGTTGTGTTCCTGCTGTTACTTTTAATGGAGTTGTTATACCTTATAGCAGACACGTTAGGAATCTAGGGTTAATCATGGATGAATCTATGACTTGGGGACCGCAAATCGCAGATATCAGTCGCAAAATATTTGCATCAGCGAGCTCTTTGAATCGTCTCCGAAACTTTCTCCCGACTGCTACCAAAGCTACGCTAGCACAATCTCTATTGCTTCCCATTTTAGACTACGCTGATGCCTGCTATCTTGACCTTACTGAAAACCAATTTAATAAACTTGAGCGACTCCAAAATGTTGCTATTAGGTTCATATTTGGTTTGCGTAAATATGACCACGTGTCCAATTTCCATCATAAGCTCAAGTGGCTCCCTATACGTCTTCGCCGGAATATGCATATCCTTTCTCTTCTTTATACCATTCTCTTTATTCCTTCCTCCCCTCGTTACCTTAAGGAACGCTTTCACTTCCTCTGTTCCGGTCATTCCCTAACGTTGAGGTCATCTGAAACCCTGGAATTAGAAATGCCGGCACACACTACAGTATTTTATGATTCCTCTTTTACTGTACAGGCAATACGCCTTTGGAACGACTTACCTGTCTCAGTTCGTCATGCTCGCTCATTAAACTCTTTCAAAGAACAGGTTAAAAAATTATACTTCAATGAAATCAGTATCAGTGATAATTAAGTCTTATTTATTTATTGCACTATATTTTCGGTTGAATGTATTTAATTTAACCATTTAACATATTTATAATAATATTATATATTTATAATGTATGTATGTATTTATGTATGTAGGAATGTAAGTGTTTATGTATATTGTATGTAAGAATGTTTTTGTTTTGTTTTGTAATGCCTAAATAAGGTTGTCTTATTGTGTACACCTCAGCCCCTGATATGTTCGTACTCTCCACTCCATCCAAAGGTTGTCTGGAAGAGATCGCTCTAAGCGATAAGACCGCCCATTGTACTTGCTTTAATGTTAACTGTAATTTAATGTTTATTGTTGTAATGGTGTACAATAAAGTGTTATCTATCTATCTATGAACCGCTTCGAATATTTATTTTTTAAATAATTTCCGAGGTGGTCCCATTGTAATTTCATCGAGATCTGATTAGTATCTCTAGAGATATGACGATAAACGTCTCAAACTTGCTACTGAAACTGACTCGCGGGGCATGGCAGTCGGTTGGTTGTTTTAGTTTTTAAACTATCTTAATTATGATATTACGGAATCATTTTAAAACACCACCATTAAAAAAAAAAACCAAATAAAAAGCTGACATGTTATTAAATAATTGTTCTCCGTATTAGCCAGCCATTCCCTCTTTGTGATGTGGGCTTATAATGTCAATTGACAAATAATTGTATAAAGTTCTAAATAAACTCAGTTAATGGGGCAGGTGTGTAACGCAGCCATTTTTCAGTACATTAAATCTCTCACGGATTTGGGTCACCCGGAGGTCAGTTACCGTCAATAGCTTAACTATCAACAGACATTTTTGTATGTATATACCTATAGATTTTGGGATGAACTAAATCGTTTTGAGATAGTAATTTCGATTGGGAATTGTTGTCGAATGTGTTTATAATGCCTGGTTTTTAGGGTTGTGTGCCCAAAGGGTACCATCGGAACCCTATTACTGATTTGACCTACTTTGCTGTGCGTTCGTGAGTCTGTCTGTCTCTCCGTTTGTCAGAGGACTGTATTTTTTAAACCGTAATAGGTAGACAAATTAAGTTAATGTTCACAATGTTTGTATAAATATGTATAAGCTATAAGAACAAATAATAAAAACAGAACAAAGCTAAAAATTATAGGGGTCCCCATACAAGAAACGTATTTTTTGCTCGATCTTATGAACCTTAAAATTAACCTTAGATAGAGAAATGAAATTTGCTCAGTGTGTGTATTTATTGAATCTGCTATAAAAAATACAATAAATATTTAATTTAATAAAACATTAAAGGGGGTCCCCAATCCCCATACAAGAAACGTGTTTTTTCCCCCAAATATATCGATCAAATTACTAGGTTGGTACTCCAGTGTTTTATCATCACAGATATTTATTTTTAATATTTCTGTGTTTATTGTTTCCCGTTTGAACAATTATACAAATAACTTGATATAAAACAGTTACGTAGCTATGTATATCTCATAAAAAGTCAAAAGTCAAAGCATTTATTCAGTATATGGGCAAATTTAAAATTTGCACTTACACACGTCATATTACATTAAATAGATCATATTCGATAAAAATATTATAGATATAACAGAAACATTACTTATTGCTTTGAATTTACAAAAAAAAAAAACAAAGGTATTGAGCCATTCAGCTTTCATCTAGACGTCGAACGTGACACTTAAAACACATGTTTAATTCCCCTGATTAATGTAGGGTTGCCAACCGTACTATTACGTGCACCCGCATAGCTACATCACACATTGTTTCAAAGTCCCAACATACATACATAATAATAATATTCGCACGTTCTCCGTCACAGAGCACTCGGCACTAATCTAGTTGCAACGTGCGCTTGCATACATCGCCGACTGTTCACCGTATATTTAATATCGGATTCCGTACTTTCGGACGGTAAAAGCAACTTTATATGCATGGTTTGATGGTTATATGATAAAATACACGTTTTGTTTCTTTTATTTCTGAGGTACAGAGTTATTCGCCGTGGAGTGTCTATGTTCTATATAAATACGACTTTTTTAAGAACATTGGGAGCGAGACATTTAATATAAATTTTAACTATATATCTCATACTATAAGACGCGTTGTGTTGACTGTATACTGACTGACTTAAAGACAACGCACAGCCTAAACCGCTGGTCACAGAGTCTTAAAATTTGGAGGGTATCTACATTTGTCTTAGTACGTAGGGGTGTACTAAAAACGGATTTTTGAAAACTCCACCCCGACGAGGGTTAAATGGGGTAAAAACGTTTAAATGAAAGTTCTTTGTTTCTAAACTTAAAGCGATGAAAATTTGTATTTTAGTTATAGTTCATTTAATATATAAAATTAGGTTATCAATATTTTTTGCCAGGGAAAAGGGTTCCGTACACAAAAATAGACACTAAAACAAAATTTTAAGTATCTATCTTTTGACGGTTCAGAAGATACAGCCACGTGACAGATGGACAGACAGACGGACGGACAGTGGAGTCTCAGTAATAGACTGCTTTTTATTAGGTATAACATTCGTATTACCTACTCTCTTTCACACAAGAACCTCATAATTATTTACATTATTTTATGATCTATCGCATTTCAACTCTAGTATCGTGACAGAACTTTTCGTGTGAGGCAGCCATCTTTTGTGTTTTCAACCATGAAGTTGATATGTATTTCGGTAAAAATTCCGCTGACAATGTTCTCAGTTAAATTACAGGGTTCGTGAGACTCGAGATTACAGTGACTCGCCAAATTCTATTTACCTACATATTTATTTAAATTGTCAGTGTGTGTACCGTTATGTCGTATATTTTATTATTATTTATTTTTATATAGTCTAGCCATTGACCAGTATCTCATGTGTTGGTAAGTAATGATGCGGTCGAGGATGGTAGCACGATAGGCCTAGAATGGGAACTGGCTCTCAAGGACAGCCGCCAAAACACAAGATGTTTGGCGCGAGATTTTCCAACTTGAGAGTGGTAGCTGGCTAGGCGGACACTAGACAGTGTCCTACCACATAGCTGAGTGGTTTCTTAATGATGTTTCTCCTTCACCGGGGGGCCACTGTGTAATGTGAACACAAATATTTTCGACAGAAAAATCCATTGCTGCACGACGATTTATATCCGCTACCTCTGCGTCTGATGGGCTGAGCGAGAGGATAGTAAAACGGAGTGTATCCTTGTTAAACTACCAGCCAGTAGAAAATATGTACTATACTATAAATATGTATTATAAAAACTCACGTTCATTTTAAACTTATAGATTTAAAAAACGGGAATTTAACGTGACTTACGCGATGTCGATATAGCGATCGACATATGTTTCGGCCTCATCCGGAGGCCTTCTTCAGGATCTTGAGTGCGGGGCGCTCGCCGACGCGTTCAACCTCGCACTGCGGGCCGCTGCTCGTGCAGCGCGGGCGGACGGAGCGGGTGGCGGCGGCGGCGGTGGTGGTGTTGGTGGGGGGTGATGTTGCGATGTACATAGTGGAGGCGCGGGATTAGGTTGGAGGGCTTCGTCTTCATCACTGCTGTTTACTTCAGACGAAACCTCATCCAACCGGCAGACGGAACTCAATGTGTTCTTTGAGTCTTGTGGACACGTTTCTTCTGGTCTCGCCTACGTAGGCGAGACCAGAAGAAACGTGTCCACAAGACTCAAAGAACACATTGCTTCCATGAAGAACGTGGACAGCGGTAGCTCGGCGGTTACAGAGCACGCTCTCACATCTGGGACGACGCACTACATCAGATTTGACAAGGCACGGATTTTGGCGCGTGAAAAGTACTTTGTACCCCGCAAAATCCGAGAAACCATTGAGATCAGTCGTCGTCGTAACTTCAACAGAGACAGAGGGTGGTACCTGTCACATACGTGGAAACCCGTTCTTCATGGAAAGCACGTCACCAGTGGCAACAGTGAGGAGGACACCTTGAGTTCCGTCTGCCGGTTGGATGAGGTTTCGTCTGAAGTAAACAGCAGTGATGAAGACGAAGCCCTCCAACCTAATCCCGCGCCTCCACTATGTACACCGCATCATCACCCCCCACCAACACCACCACCGCCGCCGCCGCCGCCCGCTCCGTCCGCCCGCGCTGCACGAGCAGCGGCCCGCAGTGCGAGGTTGAACGCGTCGGCGAGCGCCCCGCACTCAAGATCCTGAAGAAGGCCTCCGGATGAGGCCGAAACATATGTCGATCGCTATATCGACATCGCGTAAGTCACGTTAAATTCCCGTTTTTTAAATCTATAAGTTTATAAATATGTATATATATTATTTAGGGTCACCACAAAGAAAGGGACAAACACCGTGCTAGTGTTGGTCTCTTTCAGTCCGGTTTTTGCACAGTCAAGTCGAGTTTAAACGGTACAATGTCTTTGGATCTAATCTAACCAATTATAGTGTAGCAGACAATCTGAGGCTTCAGTGAAACACTCAGTTCAATTAAATCTCGTAACGTCTGCTCTTACACGGAATATTTGGCCTATTTGCTTTGCTACTTGGTAACTGAGGTGCGGGGGATGAAATGATGGCTACGGCATAGGATGTAGCGATTTGAAGGCTAGTATTACAGAACAATACTTAAGCTTTGATCTAATCTTGACGTTCGACATTCGATTCGACCGTCTTACCATTTGCAATTATGGAGTTCTAGTCCCAACAGTCCGTTTTCATCATCAGCTCAGCTCGGTAGTACCATATTATTGCATTGTTACCAAAGATACGCAAGTTTACCAATGGAAGTTCAATCGAACATAGGAATTGGTTCTAATTTAGCTTCCAAGATTTGGCCCACACGGCTTGGCTCATACTAACACGGCAAGCACGCTTGTAATGAAGCTACTAACTAGTATATTCGATTGGTTATATTGCGCTAACTAACCAATCAAATTGAATTAATTCAATGCTAAGAGGTCGTTCTATATATACAGACCATACTAGAACTGTTATTGGCGCGCGGTACTCTGAAGTGTTATCGTATTGCAGAATTTGCATTATTTAATAATAATACTTTGTAAACACCAAAGTTTTAGCAAATTCAGCATCATCGTCATCATCATAATCAGCCGGTGTCAGTCCATTGCTGGACGTAGGCCTCTCTCAAGATACGCCACTGAGCCCGATCTTCGACTCATTAGGAGGGGTATGACCTAATCGCCACGCTGAGCAGGCGGGTTGGCGATCGCAGGACGTAGCTCCTCGCACCGGTGACGCTGGTGCCCGTCACCGGCCTGGTATATTTAGCTACGCCATAATTTGAAATGGTTATACCGCCATTTGTCGGTCGCCAGAGCCTCGTTTGTTGGTTATCAGGATGCACCACGGGCAGGTGAGGTTGGCTGGGAGCACTGCGGTGGTATTAGTGCTCCCATATAATTCAGCATGATTTAGAAGTTTAGAAAATAACAAAATAATGATAATTACACAACTTTTTGCAGTTATAATGTTACGTGGATAAGAGAGGCATTAGGGACCACATTTACGGGTTTATTTTGTAAAACCTTTGACAAATTGCATATTGAAAGATTTATTTATTGGACTGGCCATTTTAGCCGAAAACCGACAAACGCGGGGGTAATCGAATTCTTGAGTGGAAACCGCGAATCGGTAAACGTAGCGTAGGACGCCCTCAGACTAGGTGGAGCGATGATATTCCCAAGGTGGCTGGCAAGAGCTGGATGAGATTAGCCGAGGATCGGCGTGCAATTGCAGATGCCTATGTCCAGCAGTTGACTAGTATAGATGTTGATGATGATGAGAATTTATTTTACAATGTTTTAAAATTTTTATTACATTCTTGAGCATATAACTCCTTCTGCAGTTTTAAGTCTAAGTTAAAACTTCAAAACAATTACTTACATCCTTATTTTTACTACGCTAAAACCTTTGGATTGTAAGTCTTAACAGAATATAAAATGCAGTCAGCAACCAACGTCCAAAGTTCTTTTGGGATTAATTAATTACATCCATAAATTATCCACACCCTGAGAATTTACAACGGCAATGTGAGCTGTCTGCAAATTATGAAATGATCTCCAGCGTTTAGACCACTAGAGATCTAACTTGATGGCAGGTGACGATATGTTTTTTTAAAAATGGGAAATGGTCAGCGCTTGACCACAATCACGCCTGGTGGTATGATGTGGTTATGATGTGATCGAAGATGTAGCTTGTTAATTTAGATTTTAGAAGATACCTATTCAACGCGGTGGGCAAGGAATTAAATAACTCAGAGATAAACACCTAAAACTTGGTACTAATAATTTAGATAGTTTAAAAACTAAAACAACCGACTTCAAGTAGCAAGTTTGAGATATTTATCGTTATATCTCTAGGATACTTATCAGATCTCGATGAAATTACAATGGGTCCACCTCGGAAATGTACCCTACCGATTGAAAAAAGAATCATTCGAATCAGTTCACAATTGACGGAGCAATCGCGTAACATACATACAAAAAATAACATACAGACGAATTGAGAACCTCCTCCTTTTTGGAGTCAGTTGGCGGCTGGCATTCAAAGTTGGTTCTTTTAGTAACCTAAACGATCTTAAACTGGTTTTACTTCTGATATGCAGTAACAGTACTACGACTGACAGATTATATTTTTTAATAAAATACAAGTAAAGCAAGCAACCGAATTTTATCCAATCTACCTCCCAAAAACTTCCAACTTGTCTGTGAAAAGTTTTCCAAAAACATAAATTCTTCTATAGGTATATATAGTACTTTGTATAAACCATTTCAGCAGATACAGCCAAACAAACATTCAAGTATTTAATTCGCAAGCATTTCTATTCAATTCTCGTGTAATCCCTAACGGTAGTCGAAAATAAAGCAAACTAAAAGGTGCTTAAACTCCGTCTGGGCGTCGAACCCAATGCCCTATGCTCAGCAGTGCATTCACACTCGCCGCTAGAGCGAGTGGAAAAGAGAGCTTTCGAAAGCAGTGCTGCAGTTCTCTAAATATTTTTGTTAGCCCTTGTTTTTAGAATAGCCATCTTTATTTGTGTAAAGGAGAGTTATACTACAATTTCATGTGTATTATTATTGCTAACCAAATAGCCGATTTTATTTTTGTATTAGATATAGATATTTGATTTCGGAAAGTTATTAATGATGATACGACGTTATCGTAACAGATTTCGGTCCCCATAGATAAAATACTATTTCAAACGCAATTTTAAAATGTATGAGAATGACATTTGTTTTGGAAAAATAGATTAATCATAATCATCATTAACAGCCGGTATTCTAGGAAAATTAGATTCATTCCCATAAATTGTGAAGTTGCATTTAGCATAAACGCTAACAGAAATTGTACTTGTTTAGAGGGTGGTTTACTATGAACTATGATAGCTGCCGGAACACATTAGACGTTTTGCGTCAGGTTTTCTAACTTGAGAGTGGTAGCTAGCCAGGCGGATACTGGACAATGTTCTACCACCTAGCAGGGACTGTTATTTGATTAATATAAGATAGAATTTTCACGCTACGTATGTACTCTCTATATTTTAATACCTGAAGCGAAAACGTACTCCTTTTTTAGAAAATTGCGCAATCGGATGAACGTCAAATTAGATACAGGCTTCAGACTAGCCTGTCATATCAAAATCTTCAGCTGTCAAAGCCTATGTAGGTAGGTAGTATGTAGGTAGCCTATGTAGGATGATACTCCAATTTACCGTGTTAACGGTTCGTCAACGGTTTTGTTCAACCGGCAGTAAACTAAACTAGTTATGGACCTGGGTAATCCGGTTAGGTTAGGTTTTGTTCTCGAATTTAGGGGGGTTTTACACGTGCCCTTACAGTGCTCGCCTATATTACATGAATATATTATGGTGATCTTAGGCCTTTGCATGTACAAATATAGTTGATTTTTAGATAGTCTCTATCTATTTTAAGGTACGGATACACCGCAGCGTCCTGCGTTCGCGATCTAGGCGGCGATCAGATCAGTAGTATTTGTGGCTCAACTTTAGTTCTACTCCAATCGATTTTAGGGGTGGGAGGGGGGTTAGGGTGTGCGAAGCGAGCGTGCCGCGGTAGCGGCCGGCGAAGCGCTAAAAAGGAACACACTTTAACCAAACTCAATACCTCAAAGTTGCTACTGAAAATGACAAACTTACATTCTCTTGTTATTTTAAGTGTTTGACATAATGCGTACATGACCTTAAGTGTATGAGCTCATCAACCCACCCTTTCCATATCCTACTCCAGCAAATTTTAAATTTTTTTTAAAGTTTGGTTGGAAAACAAAAAAAATCATATCTCAGAAAGGGAGGGGTTTCTGCAACTTCACCTTCAGGGGGTGGTTCTACCCATCCCCCCGCCTCCTTCTCCCCGATGTCAGTTAATGTAACATTCCTACCAATTTTTCACTTATTTAGATGATTTAATTGTTAAATGTTCAATACAAAAATAAACATATCTCTAAAAGGGTGGGGGGGGCTCCGCAACTTTTCCTTCAAGGGGGGGGGGGCTCTACCCCTGGTAAGCTACTTTATGGTAGCAAATCAAGCGGAACATCAATATACCTAATATCTGGCTACCCTTGTGGTTACTAGATAAATACTACTAGGTAAATTGATTTGGTTTGATTTGAATAGTTTTTCAGTCCTCATACTAGTTTCATTAGAAAAAGCAATCCATATTCATATTATAAAAACGCTTTTAATTTTGTCACTCTGTCTGTTTGTTACCTAATCACGCCTAAACCACAGAATAATGAATAGTACAACCTAAATGTAGTTCTGTAACAAGGAGATACTTTATAGTATAAGGATGAACATAGGCTAATAAAATTCTTAGTGTACGTGAACGAAGTCGTAGGTATCAGATAGTAAAAAATAACATCATCATAATCATCAGCCAGTGTCCGTCCACTGCTGGACGTAGGCCTCTCCTAAGATACGCCACTGAGCCCGATTTTCGGAATGCACGGGCAGGCGGATTGGCCATTTGTCGGTCGCCAGAGTCTTTTGTTAGTGGTGGTCAGCAGGATGCACCACGGGCAGGTGAGCTTGGCTGGGAACACTGAGGTGGTTTTTGTCTTCCTTTACATCCCATTAAAAAAATGAAAAAAAATACACTGGCCAAGTGCAAGTCGGACTCGCACTGGTAGGGTTCCATACCACACTACAGTATTTTATAAGATCGAACAAAAAATACCACTATCACTTTTCGCCAGCAAAAAAATAATAATTTTTAAACATTTTATTTCTTATAACGCCATCTAACGTCTAACTGTTAGGGATCGACAATGCAATATAACGCCATCTATGGGACGTTTACCTAACTAAGCGTTCATAGATGGCGTGAAATGCCGAAAAAAACACGTTTCTTGTATGGGGACTCTCTTTTAACTTTATTCTGATTTTAGTATTTGTTGTTATAGCGGCAACAGAAATACATCATCTGTGAAAATTTCAACTGTCTAACTATCACGGTTCATGAGATACAGCCTGGTGACAGACGGACAGACAGACAGACAGACAGAGAGACGGACAGCGGAGTCTTAGTAATAGGGTCCCGTTTTACCCTTTGGGTACGGAACCCTAATAACATTATGTAAACTATTATATATTAAATAAATCGAGTACATACTGTAAGTCTAAAGAGAGTAGTTCCAAAGTAGAGCGTAGGGGTCTATGTAACCACATAAACCTTCAGACGAGGTTGGTAAAGTTTACACAGTCGGCGAACAAACGTGGATTAGTAGAAACGGACCAACTTTGCATGTGGGCTGTGTGGCACCCTCCTAACACGATTTATGAACATGTAGTAGGATTTAGCAGGCCCAACTATGTCAATATGTAGTTGCTCTAATTCTAGCATTTAAGTCTGGATTTATATGGAGTTTCTGCTATCACAAATGTGGGTTGGTGTGTATCTATTATGTTATCAATTAAATCATAAGTTAAGAGTAGCAATTTTTTTTTTAAACACAAGCTTTTTGTAATGACTTTAATATTTGTATTAAAAACTAGTAATGATAACAATACTTACTAGCTCAAATAAAACTGTCCTACCATTTGCCATCTGGGTTGCTCCCTACAGTCCGGTTCCATCATCAGCTCAGCTCGATGGTACCATATTATTGCATTGTCGCTAAAGATACGCAAGTATACCAAATTTGAGTCCAATCGAACATCAAAAAGTAGTTCTAATTTTGGTTCCAAGATTTGGCCCACACAGTCATACTAACACGGCAAGCAAGCTTGTTGAAGCTACTAGTGTATTCGATCGGTTACATCGCGCTAACTACGTATGTTACGCGAATACTCCATCAATTGTGAACCGATTAGAATAATTATTTTTTTAATTGGTAGGGTACATTTCCGAGATGTTTCCATTGTAATTTCATCGAGATCTGATAAGTATCTTCAGATATATGATGATAAACGTCTCAAACTTGCTACTGAAACTGGCTCGCGGGGCATGGAAGTCGGTTGTTTTAGTTTTTAAACGACTTCACAAAAAAGGAGGAGGTTCTCAATTCGTCAAAAGCTTTTTTATTTTTATTTTTTTTCATGTATGTTCACCGATTACTTGAAGATGCCTGAACCGATTTGGAAAATTCTTTTTTGTTTCTAAGGGTACCATTCCCAAGTGCTCCCATTTAAATTTTAACGAAAGCGGCCGAGCCGTTTTTAATATATCAACTATTGTATTACGATACATTTACTTATCACAACGACATACTACCACATGAGTAAAGAAATACTACTAACTATTGGCACAGATTATGTAATAGTTACTTCGTCTACTGGCTACTTTGACTAGCGCGACGTTTGAAGTCGGTTCTTTTATTTTGTTTAAACGACCTAAAATTGTTAAATTATCTTAATTGTGCCACGTACAACAATAAAATAAATTTTAATTACGTAACCTTTTCCTCAACTAGTAAACGTTATCTAGTGTTGGATTTCTCCACATACACCATCAAGATAAATCCTTTCCCAAAACCCGAGTACAATAAAATATCGCATTACATCTGGTCCGGACGTATCCATCCATTCTCATATTCGAAAACATCTCGCGAAGTGGCGAGAAACGATTGGGTATAAAATCACCCAACCGAATTGGGTCGCGTGTCATGTTCCGTGTCAGTTGTAGGTTGCTGTTTTATTTCTGGCTACCCAGAAATTGTTGATTTTTATTAAATTCCCAGTTCAGGAGACTTATGTTTTACTTTTGATTTCCTATTCCTGTCAGTACTATATTATATTTATTCGGTTTATCAGATATAATCTTAATCGCTACCTCACCTCACGTTAAATAATCACTCTAAAACTTTATACACGGTGCGTGGAATAATTTAATTATGAATTACTAACTGCACCACACGGCTTCGATCGCATTGAAAAGTATCCGATGTGTTAATCTAGGTTAAAAGGTATCTATCTGTATAAAAAAATCCATCTAAATCAGTCGTTTTTTGCGTGAAAGACCATCATTCACCAACTTTAATTAATATAAAATGATCTAGATGGTATTGGAGTAGGTTGCTCAGTTCTCCTTGTAAATACTGCCTGAATGTATGAAATCCTGAACGATATTTTCCGCGATGTTAGATCCAAACGCAGTTGCTTCTTCTTCAAATATGTTAATAATTGAACTCTTTACATAACATTTCGCAATTATAATATTATAGCTGTGCCCGCGACTTCGTCCCCGTGGATAGTGTCTTTGGGTAGCATTAACAAATATGACACATGCGTACCCCAACTACACCGCGCTATCGAAACCACAGCCACAGTTTTAAGCTTCTAGCTTTAAAAATGACGATACTTCCATACAACTTTTCATCCCCCCATTCAACCCCTTACAACCCACTTTTCGCATTAAAAAGTAGCCTATGTCCTTTCTCAGGCTCTAGACTATCTGTGTACCAAATTTCATTAAAACCGGTTCAGTAGTTTTTGCGTGAAAGCGAGACAAACAGACAGACAGAGTTACTTTCGCATTTATAATATTAAGTAAGGATAAATAAAACCCAGAGATGGCGCTAGCGTAGATTTTAATAGCTCTCCTTTAAATATTGCCTAAATGTATGAGATCCTGCATCGCGCAAACGATATTTTCTGCGACATTGAAGCCGATGCACTTGCTTCGTGATAAGACATCTCAAAAGTTGAACTCGTTTAAAAACGTTTTTAACCGACTTCAAAAAAAGGAGGAGGTTTCTCAATTCGACCGTGTATTTTTTTTTTTTTTTTTTTTTTTATGTTTGTTCGGGGATAACTTCGTCATTTATGCACCGATTTTGATTATTCTTTTTTTGTTCGAAAGGAGATATCCCAAGTGTGGTACCATGGTAATTTTATCGAGGTATGATTAGTATCTCCAGAGATATTGAGATAAACATCTCAAAATTGGTACTGAAAATGAATAGCGCGGCATTGAAGTCGGTTGTTTTTTAGTTTTTAAACGATATTATCTGTTTATAATATTACTCCTGGATTAGTTTAGATTACGTAGGATGAATATTTTAACGAACTAGTTGGTGACCCCGTTGTTTTACCTGCGTTAAGAAGTATCATATAGTATAGGTAGGTATAGGTATTCCACTAGGCAAGTATTACATAGATATTTGATTGTTTATCTCCGTGCAAAATTTCGGCCAAATCGGTCCAGCGGTTGTAACAGTGAAATATAACAGACAAACAGAGAAACTTTCCGCTCTCTTTCACCTGATGGTAAGTGACGATGTGGACTGAGTGAACAGTAACTCGAGTAACCTGTTATTGGTTTAATTTAAATGCCCCTATGTGTACGAGAACACTATGACTACTGATGCCATTTCAAAATATTCTTAAAACTTTAAAATAAAATGACACTCCTAAAATATTACTACGATCACAACTAGATACCGCATTAAGAGTCTAAAACTCTAAGCATCCATGGATCCGTTTAGCCAACGATGACCTTAATAGATTAGTTATTGTTTTTTTATTATATTAGGTAACAGGATAACCAAGACGCTCGCCTGATGGTAAGCGATGACGTCTACCTATTACACATACAGCGGCATGTAAGATTCTAGACAACCGGACACTGCACTGCGCCTATTACCTTGAGACACAAATGTGTGTTATGTTAGTCTCACATGCCCTGTAATTTCACTGGAAACCTTGCCATTTCAACAGATAAACATTCCTGTTTCACGGCTGAATTATTTGGCAAAGTGGTGGTACCGCACTAGGCGGACGAGCAGAAGTCCTACTATGACATAATGAAATAGTAATGAAATGTTTTGTTGTGTAGGTGTCGAGGGTGCGCACGGGCGGGCGGGGCGCGCGCGAGGCGTCGCGGGCGGCCGCTCGTTGAGTTGACAGCATGCTCAGCGCAGCCAACCAGACCAACCTCACCGACTTGGCGCTCGGACCCGACCTCCCCTCCAGCCCCTACAGCCTCGCCCAGAAGATCGTCATCGCCATCATCGCCAGCGTCCTCTCCGTGCTCACCGTCGTCGGCAACTCCATGGTCATGATCAGCTTCAAGATCGACAAGCAGCTGCAGACGATAAGCAACTACTTCCTCTTCTCATTGGCGGTGGCGGACTTCGCCGTCGGGCTGATATCGATGCCGTTGTTCACCATGTTCACGATATACGGCTACTGGCCGCTCGGGCCGCACGTGTGTGACACTTGGTTGGCGTTGGATTACTTGGCGTCTAACGCGTCAGTGCTCAATCTGCTCATCATTAGTTTCGATAGGTACTTCAGTGTGACGCGGCCGTTGACTTACCGCGCTAAGAGGACTACACGGCGCGCGACCGTCATGATAGGGAGTGCGTGGGGATTCAGTTTAGTGCTCTGGCCGCCTTGGATTTACGCGTGGCCGTACATCGACGGTGAACGGAAAGTGCCGCCACACGAGTGTTACATTCAGTTCATAGAGACGAACCAGTTCATTACGTTCGGGACGGCCATCGCGGCCTTCTATGTGCCCGTCACTGTGATGTGTATACTTTACTACAGGATATGGAGGGAGACTAAGAAACGACAGAAGGATCTGCCCAATCTTCAAGGAGGGAAGAAGCATGACTCGTCCAAGAGGTCGAACTCTAGGTGAGTCCCCTTTTTATGTAATAAAGTAAGCTGTAAAGTTAAATAACGGCACATAATATTTTTTTAACAGGACAAGCAAAAAGCTCGTCTACCTATAATAGATACTGTGGCATGCATTTTAATTGCGGCCCTATTGCGGCTTCAGTTATCTTGAGCTATTGATTGATGAGTCTCATACCCCCTGTCATTTTACTGAATACTATGTCCTTCAAACCGAACATTTCTATGTTGTCATTGATGAATAACTAACAAGGACTGGACCGCTGGACACTGCCCCAGGTGGACTAGCAAAGGGCCTATCACTATAGTCTACGAATAAAAATAAACTGGCCAATTTCAAGTCGGACTCGCACTCGTAGGGTTCCGTACCACAATACAGTATTTAATAAGATCGAGCAAAAAATACCACTATCATTTTTCGCCAGCAAAAACTAATAATTAATAAACATTTTATTTCTTATAACGCCATCTAACGTCTAACAAAGGTGTTAGGGATCGACATTAATATTAATATAACGCCATCTATGGGACGTTTAACTAACTAAGCGTAAATAGATGGCATGAAATACCGAAAAAAACACGTTTATTGTATGGGGACCCTCTATTATTTTTAACTTCTGTTTTTCATATTTGTTGTTATAGCGGCAACAGAAATACATCATCTGTGAAAATGTTGACTGTCTAACTATCACGGTTCATGAGATACAGCCTGGTGACAGACGGACAGACAGACAGACAGACAGACAGACAGACAGACAGACAGACAGACAGACAGACAGACAGATAGACAGATAGACAGATAGACAGACAGACAGACAAACAGACAGACAGACAGACGGACAGTGGAGTCTTAGTAATAGGGTCCCGTTTTACCCTTTGGGTACGGAACCCTAAAAAACATTATTCGTACACTATAGTATATTATAATATTATACTTACATAATATATATGTACGAGTATTTATATTTATGTGTGTGTATGTATAACTATTTTATGTAGATATTTTTACCCGACTTTACGAGGAGGATTGTGATTTTGACCGGTATGTGTGTATCATCTGTTCGCTCATAACTTCTTAGCTCCTTATTACAATTTAATAAATAAAGTTGCCTTTTTGTCTTGATTGTCCGCTGGTCAAGGTGGTGGTGGTGATGGCCACTGGTGGTTCGTTTCGGCCGTGGCTCGAAACCACAGAAATATGTATAATAAGGTCCGATCAAAGACCTCGTCAATCACCTCGTCAAGTTCCAGCATAATGTTCGGGTTTCCAACCACAATAGAAATCGGTTAAGGCCTAAGGGTAGTTACGCTCTGTAGACTGGACTAATGTCAGTTGTCCAGCAGCGCTTAATCTCAGTGTTGTCTTAAATTTCCAGAAAAGCAGGTTTTATCTTAAACCGCATCAGAGACAGCGATCAAGTGATTGTCTGTCAGACATGAGAAAAGGCTGCCAATCATCAGTCGACCTTAAAATCAGCCTTCCATCCTCGACATAAACCGACATAAACCAACAAATCCAAGTCAAAATGGCTTCTAAATGTCACCTCAAGCTGTAAAATGTCACAAGGGAGTAGTAGATCATTTTACGCATCCTCAGACGAGTTTAACTATGCACGGTTGGAAAGCACTCATTCTCACATTCCTACCTTTTTTATTCATCCCCAGATAACCAGGTACGTTCTGCATACAAGATGAGGGATGCAAAATGGCGTCGGGCGATCGTTTGATCTGAATATTAATGAGGATAGGGACTTGTTTGTTTGTATCAAGTTTTATATCCGCCTTATGCTTCGATTAGAATAAGTCTTAGAGTTTTCAAATGTTTAATTAAATTATATCCTACTAATATAAAAAAGGTGAAATTTTGTGAGTGAAGTATGTCTGTTTCTTCTTTACGCTAAAACTTCTCAAACATCGATATATATATAAAAAGGGAGATAAGGGACCCGGCTCCTTAATGTGAACCGTATGAATAAGATTCGCGAACCTAATTTCACCTTGGTCACATCTAACTGGCGTTTGTGTAGGACGAGCAGAATTAGATGACATTTATTTCAGATCCATTTAAATAATAAGCAACAAGGCCTTCCTCTGTTCTTCATGCACATCAAGCTCGACATTAGACATTGAGTTGTGTGGGTGTGTTTTCATGTAGTTGTTTCTAGTCCCATTATGTTTACGTGGCATAAGAGTGAGTACCGCATCTCCCTTTTTATATCAATGTTCTCAACCGATTGAGCTAAAATTTTGTATGTAGATAGCCTACACCCCGAAATAACACGTAAGGATTACTTTTTGTCCTGGTATTTCCACGTAAACGATGTCTACGCGGGTAAAACCGCGGGCCATAGCTAGTTATTTATTAAAGTGTACAATCAATTGAGTGCGGTCCTGACTATCAAACTAGGTGTTAAAACACCTGTATTTTGATAGCTAGTTCCTTGTTCCTATTTTTTCGACAGTTAAAAACGTAGACACTGTGCCATATGTATTGATGAGATCTTCATACCAAGTACCTAACTATAGGTAGTAGGCCTACACCTGTATCCATCGAATATCTTAGACCCTATAGATCCTGTCTTTAAAGTAAGACAGATAAAGATAACTATCCAACTGCACCAAAGAACTTATTAGCATTTCAGAGTTTTGGCGGGAACGTGAAAAAGTGTGCCTGCACTAATTGATTTTTTTCCTAAAACTTGTGTCCTTCCGCGAGTTAATGTGTTATAAATGTGGATCATTAATCGTTAAGTGCCGGTGAGTGTGTACGAGTGTAGAGAAACAGCACAATGTTAAAACATGCTATTTGCATTCTCATCCAAATTCCACTTAAAATCTCCCGTAAAGTCCATATCTTTACTGAGTGTATGACTTAGCCTATGACTTCACCTTGACCTGAAATGTGACTGTGACCCATCTTTGTGACTTGAATTCACAAAAAGAACTTTAATGCTTGACACTGAACAAATACACTAATCGTGTGGAGCCATAATGGAACTAAAATAAAAAATAACTTAACATTTCAGTCGGTACAAACAGACGTTATCTAAGAGATAAAACAGAGGCCTATCGTGGGTTCGTTCTTTTGTGGCTGTTGAAGAGGGCCGCTTTGTATGGACCTCCTTTGTGCTCAGACCGACGTATATTGGAACGGAGCAAGTTTCGACTCGACTCTTTGTGAATTGTGTTTATATTTACTGAGATGGTGACGGTTGAGTATCCACGAGCGATGTGATTGCTTTAAACTTACACACTCTTCAATGTTGTTTGCGGCAATAACGTAGTTGAGTGATTTAGTACTAGAGGTAGGTCGTAATCGGTTTTTCGCGCAACTAGTTATACGTAGTTTCATGATTGCGCGTAAGCAGTTTTAAAAACGCTTATTTTAGTAACCGGTTATTTCTACACGGGACACACATAGAGCTACTTCGGAAAACAGTTTTGCGTGCATACTAAAATTGATGCTGTTAAATATCACGTTACAAAGATACGAAATTTTCGCATTATTTCGGTTATACATTATTTTCATTTTATTCACTATTTGGTTAATAATCTTATTAGCTTGTACACAGTTAGTCACAGCACATCACCGCACAAAACTGCGTACGCGTAAAATAATAACCATTTTGCATTACGTTTTTGAGAAAAAATACGATTCTTATCACAAAACTGCTTACGAAAAATAACTGCTTACTTTTGATCCGCGAAACTACGTATACAGTTATTAGCCTCGTAAGCAGTTTCTAGAACCGCTTACGTTAAATAACGCCCATCACTATTTAGTACTCTGTGGGCAATAGCTCAATGGCTATGACGTCGGCCTGGCGATCGAGAGGTCGTACGTTCAAATTTCAAATCGTTTATTACATGTTGGTACATACACTTGTGAATGGCAAACATTACATACATACATTAATAGTTCCATTTAACATGTACGTAGCTGCATTGCCAGACAATTGATGAAATATATATCTATAAATGTCGACAGTAAATATAAATAAATAAATTTGTTTTGTTTTAAAAATGTCTATGTAAATAGTAAAATGACGAGTTCGATCTCCACCCATTGCACTATTGACGTGAACCCACTCCAGACACAATTAAGCATATTTAGCTTAGTTGGAGGTGATTACATGATTACTAGTAATGTATGTGCAACCTAAATTGCTAGTAAGATTAAAAAATAAACTGGCCAAGTGCAAGTCGGACTCGCACTAGCAGGGTTCCGTACCACACTACAGTATTTTATAAGATCGAGCAAAAATACCACTATCATTTTTTGCCAGCAAAAAATAATAATTAATTAACATTTTATTTCTTATAACGCCATCTAACGTCTAACAAAAGTGTTAGGGATCGACATTTCAATATAACGCCATCTATGGGACGTTTACCTAACTAAGCGTTCATAGATGGCGTGAAATGCCGAAAAAGACACGTTTCTTGAATGGGGACCCTCTATTATTTTTAATTTGAGATATCCCAAGTGTGGTACCATGGTAATTTTATCGAGGTCTGATGAGTATCTCCAGAGATATTGAGATAAACATCTCAAAATTGGTACTGAAAATGAATAGCGCGGCATTGAAGTCGGTTCTTTTTTAGTTTTTAAACGATATTATATGGCTATGAATAAATGTGTTTTCTTTCTTTCTTTCTGATCGAGATAGAGAAAGGTAGAGAGAGATCAATATCAAATTGCCTACGAATCTGACGAAATAAACATTTCATTTTCAAAAGCACATCCTAAAATCGGAATAGTAGCCCCGTGTTTTCATAAACGATAAATTTAACCCTACCTTGCCCGAACGGAGATCTAATAAGAATGCCTACCTTCTAAGAGCCTTTAAAAATTTCATCGTCTCGCTCACCTCCGGAATGGCGCATTCTACCCTCGCCAGGGGTATGAGATACCCCCCGGCTTTCAAGGCGATGTAAAAGACATTACTCTAAGATACGGCTTTAGGTGTCGGCGTATGTATTTGTAATCCTACGTATATTTCGTACAACGCCCTCCATTTTGTTAGCATCATTGTCAAATCGTTGAGGTAATTTCTGTGCACTTAATTCAATTGCCTTTTTACGTATGTACTTTCTTTTTATTGATGTAATTTTTGATGCTATTTCGTAGAACGTTTCAGTATGAACATATCTGTATATTTATTTGATCCTATTTCGATATATCTTGGAAGTAATAGTATTCCGAATGGATGAGCCGATACACCTCCGACCCGAGGTTGATTTCCATTGGAAACGGAAGGATCTCACATACGGGTCGGCATTCTTTGCCTGTGGCACAGAATTAATAATAGTACAAGCTGTGGAGTACAGTAGTTGGGTTAGAATGTTGTGGGTTTAGAATAGTGACTCTAGCGTGACTCTATTTAAAACTTTATAGTCCATTATTTTTATTTAAGGTATGGCTGATAAAAAAATTATAAACAAACACCCCTTTTAAATTGCTGTCTCTTTTAATAGTTTTTGTTTCTGTTTTTTGGTATCACATTTTTCGGTCGATGAATTTTCATTCAAAAGCCAGCAAGTAAACTTTACTTCACTAAAGTAGGTACATAGCTGCATTTATGAATTACAAAGTGGTCAAAGACAATATGTTACAAGCTTTCCTAGAAGAGCATAGTTCACTTAAAGACTTCTTTTACATTCACAATATTTGTGGTATCTTATCCCACAATAGTTTCAAACTACAAGTTTGAACTAATCAATCTACTTCACAATGTATCAAATAGAACTACTGACTTCATCTACATTGTGCCACGAAACGATCCGTAGACCCTTATGCAATATCAAACAGGACAAAACGGTTATTTTAATACCCCAGATGGTACCGGTGCGTGGGCAGTAGTGTACTTTGTCTAACTACCCACAACATTAAATGTTACAATGATTGCTCGTTCAAATTTTTATACACAAAGTTTTTTTTTTAATGGAGAGTGACAAGCATTTATCCGTTATCTCACCTGATGAGAGACAAGCGCTTGACTGTGGTCTCACCTGATGGGAAGTAGATGACTTAAAGTTGAACTTACTTTTTTTAGATTTTATAGCCCAGCGTTTGACCACTAACTAACCTGTTTGTAAGTGACGATGCGGTCGAAGATGGTAAGCATGCTAGGCCTAGGATGGGAACTGGCTCTCAAGGATTGCTGCCGGAACACATTATATGTGTTGGCGCCAGATTTTATTCCTACCGCCATGCGGGGGTTGTTGGTTTCTTAACGATGTTTTTCCTTCACCGGAAGGCCACTGTGAAAAGCGCACATATATTGTTCGATACTTTGTTCGATTTGGACGTAGAAAACGGCAGTGAGATGATGCGTCTTATTTAATCCATTTCACGCCATTATCTCGATTTTTTTTCTGAACTAGGAACATTGAACATTACCTATGTAAAAACTCGAGGCGTCCGTCCACACATTGGCGAAATTTTCCTGTAGGGTTCACACAAGACGTTTGGTGGTATTTGTAACCAAAAAAGTGACACACTGCAATGTTTTTTTAACCGGCTTCACAAAATCAAAAATCACAAGGAGGCTATCAATTTGCTTGTTTATATTTTTTTAATGTTTGTTAAAGAAAATCGCCGTAGCCGCGCTTACGGTCCGTCGTTCTGTACAAAGCTGTAACTTGTCATAAAAATGTATAAACTTATTTTGTTTTTTTTTTTAAATATTCTGACGTCAACGGATGACGGTCGTCAAACGGTCAACAATTGGATGGCAGCTGAATGGTTCCTTACTTTAGTTATTTTTTAAATTCAAAGCGTTAAATGCTGCGTTTGCTATGTTTACTTGATAATTGATTATGATTTATGATTTTGACGTGTATATGTGCGTATATGAATACTGCCTACACACTGAATAAATGCTTTCATTTTATTGATTTGATTTGGACTATTTAATAAAAATAAATCTTACGACATTGACATGAGGTTATTAAGTTTGAACATCCGATGCCATTTCCCCAGGTAACGCCTTATAAGCGCGGCGATGCCTAGCCATAAGCGCGGCGTAACCTAGCCATAAGCGCGGCGTAACCTAGCCGTAAGCGCGGCCTAACCTAGCCGTAAGCGCGGCGTAACATAGCCATAAGCGCGGCGTAACCTAGCCGTAAGCGCGGCGTAACCTAGCCATAAGCGCGGCGTAACCTAGCCATAAGCGCGGCGTAACCTAGCCGTAAGCGCGGCGTAACCTAGACGTAGCCGCGGCAAATTTCCCGGCGCTGCTGATCCACTATGGTGCCGTGTGTAGTAAGCAATACCGCTAACGCGAGCGAAGACGAGGCTTTTACTATAGCATATTAACAAAATCGTTGTCTACGTTGAGTTGGCCGTAGTAGTGTACTAATAAAGTCTCAGTTTGCTGGGCTCTACATAATAAAACAAAGACACATGCCACTACTTTGTATATACTACAGCCAAAAAGCCACTTAAGTCTGTAGACATAAATTAAGTTTAAGGTGCAATTAAAAACCCATCAGCATGTGCATCCTATTTTAAACTCTCGGAATGGTAGTTTTAGCGGGTACTGCCACATTTTCTGTATATATTCATGAATGCGCTAATCCATAGACTTTATCTTCATGTGGTAAGGCTGAAATTAGCTTAATTTATTATGTAATGCATAGGATGTGCTTGATAGAGCTATTTAGTGGGGATTGCATGCAAATTTTAGTTTAACGAAAAATTATGAGGTTTAAGTTATAGGACCACTCGACTAATTAAGCTAAGAGAATATACTTTATTTTATTATTGTTATATACCGGCTGTAATTCACGTACCTGTAGTCGAATTTTCTCGACCTAGGTTTCGAGCGAGTCAGTCGCTCTTCCTCGGGAGTGAGGTCACGCGGTGAGATCGCGATGTTCACCACAATTTAAAGAACATTACTTAAGTAAGTATGGAATAGCCATGTAAAATAAGGATAAAATTTTAGGATTCCTTCCCCAAAGAGTAAAACGGGACCCTATTGCTAAGACTCCGCTGTCCGTCTGTCTGTCTGTCCGTCTGTCACCAGGCTATAGCTCATTAACCGTGATAGTTAGACAGTTGAAATTTTCACAGATGGTGTATTTCTGTTGCCGCTAGAACAACAAATACTAAAAACAAAATAAAGTTAAAAATTAAAGGGGGTCCCCATACAAAAACCGTGTTTTTAAACGCCATCTATCTAATTAGTTTCGGCAAAATGACATAGATGGCGCTAGTAAACGAGTCCCGTATTTCTAGATCGCGACCAAACCAAATATTCTTGGTAATATCAAATATATGAGGTTTAAACTCTGTTATGTTTCGTGTGCGATAAGAGACGCGATGCTGACTCGCACTTGGCCAGTTTTATTGCTAAGTAGCCTTTAGTAAGGCTACTTGTACTATTCATTATTCTGTGCTAAGGCGGAGTTCACCAACTTTTGAATTAAAAGTGCACCTTTATCTTTAGTTTACGCCACGGGGTAAACAGTCTTTAAAACGTTTAACCTGAGATTTAAATAAAAGTTGTCACACTTAGGGCCAATTTCACAGGTTCTCAATAGCGCTAATATGAAGAAATCTGACAGATTTTTGACAGCTTTTCTATGGCGTCATCTGTCAGATAACTATCTGACACACAGGTGAAACTGGCCCTTAATCTTTTGGTAACATACAGTTTAAAATTTGAAATTGTATATCGCCTATCAAGTCGAACTGAATCGCATCATTTGTAATTGCCATATGACCTTGTCATATAATATAAGCAAATCCATATCCCGGATGCCATGGCAACGTTAACACAATCCTATATAGTCATATGCTTCTTATATGATTGTCTACCACACCACATTATCCATGATGTTACCATAGAGTGCGGCGTTTACCGCACATATAGGGTAATTTAACATGAATGTGGGGTAATTTATTGTGCATATGGGGTAATTTTGCACTGGTAATTGCAGTAGCTTTATAATGAGGGTTGGCATAATTATAATATGTGACTGTTTGTAGACACTAACGGTTATTTCTTATATTAACTGTTAATCAGTCATTTTGTACAACAAGACCTATTAACAGTTAATAATATAATGTTAGAAATTAATAGGATTCATGAGTCCATAGAGCTTGGATCTACGCTACGCTATATAAATGGTATTATTTTAGGTAAAAGTTAGTTTCACCGGTTCATGATAAAGTGACAGATAGATAATGGACAGATGAAGCCATACAAAAGTTGTCAAAAATCTGTCAGATAAGTTCCTAATAGGTTTATCTAGAACTAGTGAAACTAGTTCTAAGAGTATTTTTTAAAATATCTTATTGGGTAGCGTTTGATCACAATCTCACATGTTGGTAAGTGATGATGCGGTAGAGGATGGTAGCACGCTAGGCCTAGAATAGGAACTGGCTCTCAAGGATTGCTGCCGGAACTTGAGGGTGGTAGCTGGCCAGGCGGATACTATATAGTGTCATGCCACCATGCGGGGGTTGGGGGTTTCTTAACGATGTTTTTCCTTCACCGGAGGGCTACTGTGAAAAGCGCCCATCAATTTTTCGATAGAAAAATCCATTGGTGCACGGCGGGGATCGAATTTGGTACCTCTGGCGTCAAAGCAGACTATTCTCCAATTGCACCACTAATAGGCCCTCATATATTACTACTATAGTATGGCTACTAGAATTACCTACTATACTAGTAGTAATCTTAGAGTAATCCTTCTCATAGGTAGTAATAATAACTAATATCACAGAATAAATAATAGCATAAGTACTAATATTATAAATGTTAATGTTTCTGTGTTTTGATGTTTGTTTGGCTGAAGGCTGAACGGACTTAATTTCAGGTTAAAACATCTTAGCTTAACGGGTTGGATGTTGAGCTAATCAACATCCAACCCGTTATTAGCATTTACGTTTTAAATCCAAACTTTAAATACTATAAGTTACTAGCTGTGCCCCGCGGCTTCGCCTGCTTTAAAAACAACTTTTATTTACTTAATTTTTTTTTCATAAGAACCATCTCCTGACGATAAAAAACACGACAAAAAAAGAATTAGCGAAAACGGTCCAACCGTTCACGCGTGATGCCGTGACCAAGGGAAATTGGGACAAATTTTTATATATAAAGATGTATGGTTACCCTACAATACATATAATAAAATTGTTCTATTATATACATGGGTACAATATTTGCATGATGGTAGGACACTTTCTACTGTCTGCCAGGCCAACTACCACCCTGTAGTTTCTTATTCCTGTAGTACCCTGTAGCACAGAATAATGAATAGTAAAAGTACCTGTAGTCACCATTCATGTTGGAAAATTAGTCACCAAACATCTAGCGTGTTTCTGAAGCTGGCTTTGAGAGCTAGTTCCCAGTCTAGGCCTAGCGTGTTACCCTGACTTCATCATTACTTACTAGCAGGGGCCTTATTCAGTATGACCATTTTAAAGTCTTACCGTGCCGTGTTACGTTATCTCCGCGTTATGGTATTCTCTATGCCAATTAAAACGCCGTAGGGTAAGGTTATGAGCGAGTTTTGAACTGTCAAAATATCGTGACATATGAGGACGTGTAATGCGCGCGTTTTGTATAAAATACATATCGTGTGGCATACAGAATACAATATTTCAATAACGTAACATGGCGCGTTAAGGAACGCGTTATCTCATTGGTCATACTGAATAAGGCCCCAGGTGAGATAGTGGTCAAACGCTAGCTTAAACGAAATAAAAAAAAATTATACATTAGCTTTATAAACACAGTACAGCGTTAAGTAATAGTATTTCTGCCGAGGCTGACGGCAAACTTTCCCAGTTTCTCTTAAAAATCATTATTTCCTCAACAATATTGAAACACATTAATTCCAACTTCACCCTTGCCACATTAGTTGAGCCTGACCTATATTCCCTCCACGTCATTTTACACTCTCTCTCCACGGGTAACCGTTCAATTTTACTTGCTTCAAGTTGGTTTCTAAGCTCTTCTTCGCTCGAGAAGTTGATTGGACATTTTCTTCACGCTGTTTTGTTTTCTTTTTCCATTGTTTTAGAGTTCAATTTGTCTCGCCGCTCTCGGTTGTTAGATTGTTTTGGGTGAGAGCTGATTGGACGTTGATAGATAGATGCTGGAGGCTGTATGCCATTTTCAGAGGGTTCCGTTAAAAAGGTTTTTATTCATAGTGATTTTAGTGCTATTAGAGATCCGAGGCTATGAAATAAACATTTCTGTTTTACAGTAATTTATGGTGAATGGATTTTTATTATGTCAAGTAACTAGAAGAGTATAATGATTGCTTGATAGTAAGCGATGTAGTCTTACTTTTTATATACTTAGTTTTTGTCAGAATTATCTAATACCATGCAATGGCTTTGCCGAACTTTTTTTGAATGCATTCGGAAAACTCCGACGAGTCTTCTCGTCGCCTATACCGCAGTGTCTAAAGACAAAAGTCTTTAACCAGTGCGTGCTACCTGTGATGACATACGGAGCCGAGACGTGGACACTCACAGTTCGACTGGTCCACCAGTTTAAAGTCGCTCAGCGAGCTATGGAGAGAGCTACTCGTATCCTCGGTGTTTCTCTGTGGGATCGAATCCGGAACGAAGTAATTCGCCAGAGAACTAAAGTGATCGACATAGCTCAACGGATTAGCAAACTGAAGTGGCAATGAGTGGGCTGGTCATATCTGCCGTAGGACCGATAACCGTTGGGGCAGACTGGTTCTAGAGTGGAGACCGCGAATTGGTAAACGTGGCGTAGGACGCCCTGTGACCAGATGGAGCGACGACATTCGCAATGCGGTGGGCAGTGACTGGAAACAAAGAGCCGAAGATCGGGCTCAGTGGTGTGACTTGGGAGAGGCCTATGTCCAGCGGTGGACTGATACCGGCTGATTATGATGATTTCCAATTATAGCATAACTAGTAAGATATAAACGCCATCAAAGGTGAATGCAAAAATTACTTACATGGAGCGAAAACACGTGTCGACTTGTTCCAACGAAGCCAGTGGCCGCACTGCCGCCCCTTCCCGTTCTTAGACCATGCGTATGAGTGACAGTCACGCACACAAATGTAAGCTCGCCAACGTAGTGGATAGTGTAGATATGACGACTGTACGAATGCTCCCTCTGTACGAATCCTACCTACTTTCCCCTACATCTATATAATATAGTAAAAACATTAAATATTACCTACTGAAAGTGTTCAAATTATGCTACAACTATAGTTTAAGTATCTCAAATATGAGCTGTTTAAACCAACACCATATTTTCACGCGCCTTGGTTACGTTACCACTTACCGCTGCTTACGAAATCGGTTCTTTTAAACCGAATGCGGCAGAGCAAAGGAAGGATAATGGGACATACACATTATATATTTTCTGTTATCAAGTTTACTTTTCAACCGACTTCAAAAAAGAAGGAGGTTCTCAATTCGAGTGTATGTTTTTGTTAAGGCGCGATTCCACCAGTGTGCCGAACTGTGCGGCACTGTAACGCACAGTGTACGACGCAAATGTTCACGTTGGTCGACTCACTCCGGCAAACAATAACAAATTGTGCGCGAACATTTTAGAAATGTTCGCGCACATCTGTATACTTTTGTGCGCGCACACATGCATGCAGTGGACTCGTGTCGACGCGTACGCGCTTGTTGTTCGCGAACTCAATCTTGCTTCCGCTACCGGAGCGAACATCAGTGAACATGTCCGTGCACAAGTGTGCCATACTGTGCGTTTACAAAAGTTACGCACAACCTTGCCGGTGGAGACAGCAGCTAGACGCGATACCAGTTTAGTACGTGCACTGCTGGAGTTTTGCACAAAATGTTTGTAAACAAATGTGCTGCACACTATTTTGGTGGAATCGTACCTTTATGTATGTTTAGTGATGACTTCGTCAATTTTAAACTGATTTGAATGATTATTTTTTTAATCGGTAGGGTACGTTTTCGAGGCGGTCCTATTGTAATTTCATTGAGATCTGATAAGTATCTCCAGAGATATGACGATTAACGTCTCAAAGTTGCTACTGAAAATGACTCGCATGACGTGGAAGTCGGTTGTTTTAGTTTTTAAACTATCCAGTAGTTTGGTAATCTTTTTACAATTTTTCAAATTAAGTTATTTGTCGAAAATATCTCAAGCAGTTTATTATTAAAGAAACATAAAATTTGACTGAAACAGTCTTTTGTCGGATCTAAAAACTGTAACTCGTACGCACTCAATCTCGATCGCGATCATAGAGTTCTGCCAGGCTATTCTGTTAGCTAGTTTACGCATCGCTCGCAAGCGGCATCCGCGGTGAGTCGTACTACGAAATTCTAAGGTTTTTTTTGAGTCGTTGATACTAACACGATTGTAATACGGTTGAATTTCGTGATACGAAATTAACATATCTCACCGCTCGCGAGATGCGTAAGCTAGCTTACAGAATAGCCTGGCTGATCGCGATCACGCATCACGGGATCACGCCACAATATTACACGTTTAATCTTGATTTCTTCAGTCTTAATAATGAATTCATCCGAATGATCAACTTCGAAATAGCTTACATAGATGGCGCCACCAATGCATAATTGGTTTAAATGCATTCCATTACTTTCCTCAAATTGAAAGGATCTTACTGTGGCTTAATTGGTTAAAGCGCTTGGGCAAGTTTCCCAGGAGACGCAGTTTCGAATCCCGTCGGTACATAGACATTTTGGATTGTGTCTAACAATGTACATTTTATTATTAGCAAGTAATGTGAAACGTGTCCGGACCCCGTCGAAGGATGATCCCGAGATCTCGATGTGAAGCCCCCTCGTACTCAAGTGTTCGGGATTATCTTTAAAAGGCTGGAACAATGGAGCCCTATCTCCAATAGAGGGAATGCGTTCCGTTGCTCGTTTAACTGAGATAGATATATTTATTCTATATATATAAATACTAGCTGCACCCTGCGGCTTTGCCCGCGTATAAAACCTTCGTCTTGAATCACTCCATACTCATTGCTGGAAACTGCATTAAAATCTGCTGCGTTGTTTAAAACATCTAAGCGTACAGACAGCCGTAGCAACTTTGTTTAAATAACCAACTGCCAAAAAAGGAGTTACTTAATATAAATATAAATATATATATATATATATATATATATAAATATATATAATGTTTGTTCGCGGATAACTTCGTCGTTTATGAACCGATTTTGGATATGGAGATAAGCACCTCAAACTTGGTACTGAAAATTAATAGCGCGGCATTTGAAGTCGGTTATTTTAGTTTTTTAAACGATCTTATATACTATGTAGTAAAGATAAATCCCTTCTTCCCTTGGTCACGGAATCATGCGTGAACGGCTTGACCGATTTCGTACTTTTTTTTAAATGTTTATTGTCACGAGAAAGTTCTTATACTAGAAAAAGTTTAAATTATTTAATGTATGTATTTTTTATTAATGTAAGTAAATTTTATGTAAGGAATTTTTAACGTGTGCGAAGCCGCGGGACGTAGCTAGAGTATAAATAAATATATTCATTTAATTATATACGTAGTACATATTGTAGTCTGTGCTGATGAAGCCTAGGATGTGTTACAAAATCTGATAATTCTCGCGCTTTTTTTTCTGCTTCTTTTCTTCTTGGCCGTCTCACTATATATGAATTAGGATAGTAACATTTCCCCTCAGACCTCGGATTTCATACATCCCAATATATGCAATTTCCATACAATATTTTTATTGAACCTTCTTAGAAAGGATACTGTAGAACAATATCCTTAAGCCAACAATTAAAAAAATTTTTTCAGCCCATCTATTCGAAAAGTGATGGTTTGTTCCTCGATAAGTGCGCGCAAAATAGGTCTTTTCCGCCCTAGGGCGGGAAAGTAATTTTTAAATTTTGGCTTATGACTGTTATTTTATAGTACCATGTGTAAGGAGGTTCAATAATAATATTGTACGGGAAATGTTACTGTCCTATCAACTAGATAGCGCGCGACGCTAAACATTTAATATTATAAAACAATACCATATATATATATATATATATATATATCTATAATATAATATCTATAATACAGAAAAAAAAGTTTAAAACGCGTGGCCCAATACACTGATAGCGTGGTAGCCAGGATGAAAAAAAAAGAAGCGCGCGAACTGTCGTTTATAGTCTAGCTAGCGAATTTAAAAAATAATCATTTCATTTCATTTTATTTATTCCAAAAATCACGTATGAAGAAGAAAACAATAAGCGCGCGAATCAATACGAAGTCCTCCTCACATTATTTTTTTGTTGCAGTGCTAAATAGACGATTAATTTATAAAGAAAATGAGTTCTGATAACGAAAGTATTAATTTAACGCCCGAAAGAATAAAAAACGACGCAACAAATGTTATAAACGATC
Organism: Cabera pusaria; assembly: GCA_954871355.1. Classification (NCBI taxonomy): domain Eukaryota; kingdom Metazoa; phylum Arthropoda; class Insecta; order Lepidoptera; family Geometridae; genus Cabera; species Cabera pusaria. Next base: position 3,721,422 of record OX940896.1, read on the forward strand.
TATTATCAACAAAGTCCCGCGAAAAAATATGTAAAAGCCTATACAAAATGTATCGAGTGGAAAAGTGCAAAAAAAGCGAATTCATTTTCAGAAACTGTATTTCTAGCTAATGATCAAGAACTGGCCAAACGCGGGCAACCTTCTTGGAGTATTTACTCGATTCGATGCTGAAATCAACGGTCGATTCTAATAATAATATTAAAATCAGGACCTATACAAAATTGGTAGCGTATCTGAAGGACATAAACCAAAGAAATCAAAAGTGCTTGTGTATGTGCTGTGTGTATATGTGTCATATGTGTTTTGTTTAGTTGTGTTAGTCTCTTTTTTAGTTAATATAGTGTTGAATTTAATTTGAGACTTTTAGTTCCTTTTCTCATAGAGGGGGATGAAAAGCAGAGTGTAAAACTCGGCTGCAATATTATTTTCTCTCGGCCGACATACTTTAAATCCCTCGCTACGCTCAGGATTCAAAATAGCAGCCTCGTAGAAAAGTACTATATTGCACCCTTGTTATACAATCTACTATTACCGCTTGCTCAAAGGACTTGAAGAGAAAATACCTATTTTGAGCGCACTTATCGAGGAACCAATGACTGTTTTTGAATAGATGGTATAAAAAAATATACGCGTCGACTTGATAACCTCCTCCGTTTTTTTTTCGTCGGTTAAAAAGACAAATAATATGTAATGCATGCAAAAAGACTTTGGCAGATCAACTTTTTCGAGCTTTTTTACAACCGGCAATAGGGCCATCCCCTCTCTCCGGCGTTGTAAGACTGAAATAATAATGTTTTCAACTTTATATCCTAAATCGATCAAACTCAAATTTACTTTGGATTATTTTATAACTTTAATCGCTTTATTAAAATAACTGGTATTATAACAACCGTAATTCAAGTGTTAGCTTTAACAAAGATATAATAGATGTGTTACAGTTCAAAGTGACTGCTGTCCCATTTTCCCGTCGGTTTCCTCGTGAAAACAAAAGCCGGCAGATATCCATTGACATTGAGATTCATTCACTGGCTACAAAACCCGTGACAACTCTCCGATACTATCACCTTCGTTAGTTCTATACTCTATGGTTCTACGCCCATTATTCTCTCAGGAAGGATGTGTCAGCGAGCGAGACAGCATTATCCATATGTCCCACGGTAGAAAGGGAAGAACATTATATCATTGTGTTGCGTCTCGATTGTTACAAGTTTGTATGCAAAGAGGAAACTCCTTTTATATCTGTTCGCCTGGTATGTCGTGTTCATTTTACGATGGCTTCTTCGGCTTTGTATGTTTTTTTTTGTAAGTTTGTAACGCTTTTACTTCGTTAATTTTGAATCAATTCCTATGATTATTCTTTTCATGGGTAGGGTCTTTGGGTATTCACCTATACTCAAAGGGTAGGGTATATATCCACTGTGGCCCCATTAAGCAATTAAATGAGATTTGGTAAGTATCTCCAGAAATATGAAGATAACCATTGACGTATATATAAGCACACGAAAAACAACGAGTCATTTTTAAAAACCTATCTATAGACCCCGCATGTATAGGTTCTTGAGTATTAGGTGAATACTCACAGTATAGGTTTGATGAAAAAAATGTTTTTTAGTTTCAGTTCCATGTATGGGGAGCCCCCGCTTAATCTTGTATTTTTTTATTTCTGTATAAAAATCGAAAAACAGTTTACAAAAAACATCTACCTACCAAGTTACACCTGTGTAGTCTTAATCATTTCGGAGTAAAGTGGCTGTGACATACTGACGGACAGACAGACAAACAGACATGACAAATCTATAAGGGTTCAATTTTTTGCCATTCAGCTATGGAACCCTTAAAACGGGGGGATACCTAAACGTCATAATGGAACTGAAAATGGCTGACATTGATTGTCCATTGGCCCATCGCTAGGATTGTGTCATTCAAGGTCATCAATGGACGAATAGACAATCAGTGGCAGCCATTTTCAGTCCCATTATAACGTTTAGGTATGCACTTCTTTTAGGGTTCTGTAGCTAAAAAAATATAAGATTAAGGGGGCATGAATCGAAACTGAAAGACATTTTTTTTAGCAAACCTATACGTGCGCGGTTTCTATAGATAGGTCTTTAAACACGACATTGAGGTTTTTAAAACTATTTTTTTTCAAAGTTGATCGCTTGAAAGATTGACACTTCTAAAGTGTTAAATGTTTGTCCCCCCCTCCTCTAACTTTTAAATTAAGAGAGTGAAAAATCTAAACACAATATATGCTGTAGATCTCAATAAAAACTTTCAATGAGAATTGGTTTGAACGAGATATAGTCAACACTGTCAAATACCTGGCATCCAGTGGTTGGTCTTTGTAGATCATATAAATGCCCGAACAAAAATAACAAACGTGAAGATAGTTAAGTATCGGGGTAGGTAAAATGCCTTTTTAAAAACTAAAATGAAAACTAAACTTAGATGTTGCCGATTCGGAGGCAAGAAATATATTGAATGAATTAATCTAATTGTCTGTACAAGAACCCTTATGTTTACTACTTAAATGCTAAATCAGCTTATATCTAGAATGCCTCGTTAGCGTCTGGGTGATCACCGTGAGAATGCCCACGCAGCGCTAATCAAGTACTGAGGGGTGAGGTACACACATAACGTCTCCCCCCTCAAGAGCGAAATTATCGGGTTTATTGATTTTTAAATTATCCCGATGATTTCGCGAAAAGATGACAATACATTTTTTTCTAAAAATTAACAAACAAGAAATAATAAGGCTTAACATTACTACACATAACGATACATAAAATAAGCAGTCACTTGTAAAAACCGAATCACTTTTGGCACTATTCACTAATTCAATTTGTTTTAACGCATACGCCATGTACTTCAGTTCGTCCAGGTTAACTTCCTTCATGTTTAGTGCATGTGCACCGGATAGCTCGGTGCTTGAGTGCATCTGTAGTGGAGGCAATTTGATTATAGGGATTTGTTCCACATCCTCGTGCATCACATAGGCATTGTGATAATGGATTTTGATACCGTCGACTTCAACATCGCAGGGTTCATTCAGGGTCATCAAATATGTACCAAAAATAGGATATCTGGTAATGTCATCTTCACATATTTGTAGAAGTGTAGTTCTCAATCTGGAGTAAATGATCCAGTTAGCATTATTAATTTGCTGTAGCTTAATGTCTTCCATCAATATCGGTTGCTGTACACATCTAGAGGTATTGTCGAACTCCATGAGCTGCTCTATACATGTAGGCTCCGCATACAAGGCTCGATTGTTGTTGGTGCAGAGGAACTGATCCCCAGCGGCGAGTGCGCGACATGGTTTCGCAATCGGTAAGTAGCTAACACCTTTCGCCAAAAGGAAGGGGTGTTTGGGAAATATGGTAAGTGTTAGGTTCTCACGTTCATGGTAAATAGGTAGGGAGTACATTTTAAAATAGTTATAAGTTATATTAGTGATAAGGGGTATATCCATTATGAACGTTATCTGGTTTTTCTTAAGGTAAGATTTAACACTAATCGATTCTTCAAGATTTACTAGGTTACTGTCTGTAGGTAGATATAACAAATTTCCATATTTGGATATAGACTTCAGGTGAAACAATAATTCGGTAGAGTTAACAATACTTTGATGCAAAACTGAAACTTTACTTAAAGCTAAGGCAGTTTCAATTTCACTTATTTTAATAAATACAGTTCGAAAGTTACTTATAAATAAATTGAACAATCCTAATAAATATGTAGAAAACACCCAATTTTTCTGTGAAACTAATTCTCTGAACATTATTTCAACCTTCTCTATTCTTTTACCTAATAAGATAACGTTACTGTTCATGGTTTCGGTATTATTAATAACACTATCTAGCATTTTAGAAATTAATGTTACTTTATTGGACACAATAATCTGATTATCACCTAGTTGTGTAGTAAGTTTATCATACTTGAGAGCGTCATCGTGATCTAGATTGCCAGTTACAATTTTAATCAATGATCCTATTGGATTGATCAATCCTCGGCTGAATCGTTGCGGAACGAGCTGTCTATATTTTTCTATAGTAGTAGAACGTAAGTACTCTACATGAGTCTTAAGTGCAACGAATTCTTGTGGATATGTCTTATTTTGTGCCAATAGTTTTGCAAATGTATCATATTCAGATGTAATGAGTTTTAAATCGGTATGAAGTGAATCGAGTTTAATTACTTTAATTATAGTCCAATTATCAACTTGTAGGTGGGCATTTCCTTTCTTTACCGGCAGAATCCCTGGATTGCCTTCAAGTGATCGAAGTTGAAGGGCCTGCAACGGAGTGGCTAGTATCAGGAGCCACCACCTGTGGAGGACGTTTTATATTTTTTATTGGTACCTTGGTCTGTCTTTCACCTACTTGAATGGGTACAACATTTTTATTTGTGGGACCACCTACTTTAGCCTTTCGATAGCGGGGCTTATCTTTACTGTTTCTTGTATTTACTACTTTAGCATAAATTGTATCTCCTGTACTAAGCTGAATATCAGCTTCACCTCCTCTCTTTTTCCTTATCTTTTCTTTAGTAGTTAACATGTTTTCGGCTATATGATTGTATAGGTATTTAGTTCGTTTTGCATGGTCTTTTACAAGTTGTTGTATATATTTCTTTTCAAATTCTACGTTAAAGGGGCTATCGGAGTCAGTATGTCCAAATACCGTTTCAAAGGGTGTAAGGCCTGTAGTTGAGTGAACGGAATGATTGTATGCGATAATGGAATAAGTCATTACCGATCCAGCATCGGTACACTTCCTTTCATACTTCGCAAGGCGGTAAATTTCTGTTAACGTTGAATGAAAGCGCTCAATGAGACCCATTGAGTTTGGATTTCGCGGGGTACCAATATGAAGGTCAATTTTATGTAGGCTTAAGAATTCTTTTAGCAACTCATTGTTGAATTCCGTGCCAGGGTCAGAACTTATTCTTTTTGGGGTGCCGTAAAAGGAAAAGTATTTTGTTAAAGCTCTAACAACCTCAGGGGTTGACCGATTTGAGATTTCGATGGCTTGTCCTAATTTACTGAAGGCATCAATGACTGTCAGATAGTATTTGCCTTCAATGTTGAAAAGATCTATAAAAAGTTCCTGGAAAGGAGCATCTTGGGTTTGTGTTAATTGCAAAATCGGTTTAATAGGTTTACGGTCATATTTCATAGTTTGGCAAGACTCGCAAGCATTGATTATGGCTGCTACAGTCTCTTGCATTTTTTCCCAGTAATAATTTCTTCGCAATCTCATTAATGTTTCTTTTATTCCACGATGGCATTGTTTTCCATCATGAAATTTCAGGATTATGGCCTTTTGTTCATTTTCATCCTCTACACAAACTACGCGTTGTGTACATTCAATAAGTTTTACCAAATCTTTTTTAAACAACTCTATTACTACCTTGCCAAACTGTTTCCTATGCTCGCTTTCTTCGAAGTATATGAAATATTTAAGCTTCGGAGTGATGTACTCTTTTAGAAATTGTTTAATGAGTTCATCATTACCTATAGGCATAAAAACTTCTAAAATTTTTTGTTTGTTGGTCGATATATTTTTAACTTGTAATTCATTTTTGAACCATGAGAATACTCGTATCTGGTTAGGTTTCGTGTCAATTGCTTCATGCAGGATAGGTATCCCGGTGGGTTCTAAATCTGCAGTTGAATGAATTGTTTGGGAGTGATTAGATTCAGAGGGTGACCTAATCGGGTATTCAGGGGATGTTTTGGGATATTCGGCAAGTTTTACTGTACTTGTAGCTGACAGGGTATCGGAGATGTCTGTAAGAGTTGCCGTGGCACTTTCATCAGAGATAGTTATAGTCGAGGAGTCATTACGGGTTCTCTTTTTATTAACAAACTGTTCAATTTCTTTAACTATGTCGTCAAGTTTTGTCTGTAAATCGTTGTCAATGTTAACTTGCATGGATTGTCCTTCATCGTCAGAGTCAAGGGCATTTACCTTTATTCGAGATAAAGCATCAGCGTTCGTGTTCTGTTTGCCGTTTTTATAAGTAATCTCAAAGTCATAGTCTTGTAGTCGTAGTCTCCATCTAGTCAGTTTACTGTTAGGGTCCTTTAGGGAATTTAACCAAGCTAAAGGTCTGTGGTCTGTATATATAAAGAACTTTTTGCCGTAAAGGTAAGGCCTGAATTGTTTGATTGCCCATACGATGGCAAGAAGCTCTTTCTCAATTGTACTATATCTGGATTCAGTATCACTGAGTGTTCGACTTGCATACGCGACAGGTTTGTCACTACCGACTGTGCCTTGGGACAAAACAGCACCAAGAGCAACGTTAGACGCGTCTGTGGTAAGAATGAACGGTCGATCATGATCTGGGTATTGTAATAGTGGGGCATTAGTAAGGAGTTCCTTGCATTTGTTAAAGGCATCAATATAATTTTGGTCAAGAATAATTTTATTACGCTTCTTGAGGCATGAGGTTAGAGGTTGGGTTATTTTGGCAAAATCTTTGATGAAGCGACGGTAGTAGCGTACCAGTCCCAAAAAACTCTTTATTTCAGTCGTTGTTTTTGGCAGTGGATAATTAAGTACAGCCTTTATTTTATCGTCATTAGGTTTCAGTCCGTCTTTTGTAATTGTGTGTCCCAAGTAAAGTACTTCTGTCCGTAAGAATTCTGATTTGTCAAGTTGAATTTTTAAGTTTGTTTGTCGGAATTTGTCAAATATCGTTCGCAGTTTTTGTATGTGCTCTTCTAAGCTGGCTGAGAATATGATGACGTCATCAAGGTAGACCATGCAGTGTATTCCCTGCAGGCCTCTCAAGACGTTATCCATAGCTCGTTGAAAGGTAGCCGGAGCAGTCTTTAGCCCAAATGGCATTCTTGAGAATTCGAAATGTCCGTGTTGTGTGCTGAAGGCGGTCTTTTGTCTGTCTTGCTCTTGTATTTCAATTTGATGGTATCCACTAGCTAGGTCAAGAGTACTGAAGTAAGAGCTCTTGCCCAGTTTGTCAAATAAGTCGTTCATGTTAGGAAGCGGGTATTTATCATCAATTGTAATGTCATTCAAACGTCTATAATCAATTACCATGCGATATTTCGGTTGTCCTGATGCGTCAGTCTTTTTAGGTACCAAATGTACCGGGGCATTCCAGGGGGAATGAGATTCTTGTATAACATTGTCATTTAATAATTTTTCAACTTGGTTATTTATTTCGTCTGTTTGTGCAGGGGCTTGCCTATATGGTCGTACGTAAATCGAGTCTTCATTCTTTGTTCTAATTTGGTGTTTTACCTGATTAGAGAATGATAAGGGCAGATCTTCGCAATAAAAAATATCTTTATATTCTTTACAGAGATTCAGTATTTTTTGTCGTTCTTCTTCATTTGTGTGGTCTAGTCTGAGTTTGTCAAGGAGATTATTTTCAAGTAATATGTCAGTATTCATGTCCTGGTTGTCTTTTATATGGTTTAGTTCAATTTCAGAGTTGTCGTATGTATTTACGGTAAAGGGTCGTTCTACAGTCAGTATAATCTCTTGGTCTGTAGTATTTTGGATAATCGTCGATGCATATCCGTTGGTACAATTTACTAAAGCATCTGGCATCCGTAAACCAGGGTAAAGTTCTTGATAATCAAGAATAGCTTCGCCAGAATATTGGTTAGTAGGCAACTTCACTCGTTGTTCGGTTCGTGGTTGCACTCGTATAACATAGTTAAGGTTATTATTGACTATGGCAATAGATGTTGTTTGAGTTTTCAGAACAAGATTTTTCAGATCTATGATCGCGCCTAGCTGTTGTAACAAATCGTTACCTATTAGACCATCATAGCGTGTGTCGACGTCATACAGGTAAAATTTGTGTTCTTCGGCATTTTGAAATGTCGGGAAAAGGGGTATTTGTATAACCTCGTCATGTTGACTGGAAGCATGGGTACTGATAACTCTGAATGGTTCGTAACAGATAAACTGAGAGAAATATTCATGTGCCTTTCGAGGGCTAATGAAGGAACGTGTACTTCCGGTGTCGATCATTAGTTTCGCGTCGATTTCTGGTATATACACGTAGGGTAGTTTTAAACTATGATCACAGTTAATTTCTATGTCCTGTCTTTGGTCGAGGCCTGTGCCTGAAAAGGAGGAGTCTGAGTTTCGTCATCATTCTCGTCTTGTTTACGGTGTTCGGAATATTGTTCAGAGGGAACTACTTCAGTCATATCGTCATACTGTTCGTCACAATAGTCAGGATAGTAATAGTTGGGGTCATAACATTCCTCGTCTATGTACTCAGAATTCAGGGCCAATTCATTAAGTTTAAAACCGTTGGGAGAGTTTTGTTGAAGCGGTGCTGTTCTCATAGAGACGTCCGTGGACTGATAATGCGGCTTCTGAATATTAGGTCGATAGCCGAACGGTTGAGGTCTATACCCAAACTGTTGCGGGGCTGTAGGAGGACGATAGCCAAAATGTTGCGGGGCCGTTGGAGGCCGGTAACCAAATTGTTGAGCGGCCATTGGGGGCCGGTAGCCAAATTGTTGGGGAGCCATTTGAGGCTTATAGCCAAATCGCTGTGGCATCATCCCGAAATTTTGCGGTTTATAACCGAATTGTTGTGGAACAGGTGGACGATACCCGAATTGAGGTGGTCGATACCCAAATTGTTGATTGGGTTGTTGACGGAACCCTGAATTTTGTTGAATTTGAGGGCTTCCGAAACTAAATTTTGAATTGTTATTGGCAGGTAACATAGGCCTATAACCGCTAAAACCCTGTTGTAGAGTTGGCTTAGCTGTTACCGAATTGCCATACATCCGATTACGCAAGGTGTATTGTTCGTGGAAGTTCACTTCCTCTAAAACAATACTTAAGGCGGCTTCTAAAGTCGCGGGTGCCTTTAACCTAACAATACGCACCATATTTTCTGGTAAGTTGTAAAGGAATACGTTCAGTGACGTATGATTATAAATTGCAATTTTGGCGATTTTTATTTCGGCGTTACTCGATGCATTAACCTTGGATATTAAAATTGACCGGACCGTTTGAATACGATTGCAAAACTCTAAATACGTTTCACTGGATTTAATTTTCAAACTCTCTAACTCTATATTTATACATTCCTCACTGCGAGGGTCACCAAAATGTTGTTCTAATAAGGCCTTGAGTTCAGACCAACTCACAATATCTTCTCGTTCTGATAATAAGGCAGCTGCGTTATCAATTAACCGACTCGTAATGGCGTGGTAAACGTATAAATTTTGATCCTCGTTACCACGGTACCTTTCAATCACATAAACGCATTTTCGTAAAAACAAATTAAGTTGTCTATTGTCTCCTCCAAAAAGAGGGATTAATTTTAATATATCGTTTGGTATAGCTACAACATGCGGTTGACCTTCCATTTTTGCACAGAGTTATAACAATTTAGACACACAAAAACACAGTTATAATATAACACAGAAAATACACAAAAACAGTAAAAGACACAAAAATACACAGAATCAAAACAGTATAAACACAGTAAAAGAACAAGTAAAATCAAAATTAGTAAAACTTATTAACTATAAAAATTTAATTATTTTTGTAAATATATTAAGTTATTTATTCTTTGTTCAATAAATGTACCATCTAAAATGATTGAGTTTTAAACCATCAGATGCTCATAAAATATTAGTTAAACACGATTATTATATTATTGTAAAGTCAATTCTAAAATTTCTTTACTCTATGTAACTTTCTTTGTAGTAAACAATATTTCTTATCGCTTATTTCTTAGTACTAGTAACCAGATAACGTGCTAATGAGAGAAGACTTATCACATTGAACACTTTAAATGAATAAGGGGATATTGGGGAAGGATGGCAAAAAGTTGTACTTACCAACCGACCGCTACACCCATTGTTGCACACACACACACCCGAATTATAACAAATTTATTTGGTTCGTGGATTTGCTCTACTACTGTCCCAGTACAGGCGAATGTTGACACCCGTAATAATGTAGAGACGTAGATTATATACGAGCAAATCCTGTCCGCAGCGCCAGTTAAGTATCGGGGTAGGTAAAATGCCTTTTTAAAAACTAAAATGAAAACTAAACTTAGGTGTTGCCGATTCGGAGGCAAGAAATATATTGAATGAATTAATCTAATTGTCTGTACAAGAACCCTTATGTTTACTACTTAAATGCTAAATCAGCTTATATCTAGAATGCCTCGTTAGCGTCTGGGTGATCACCGTGAGAATGCCCACGCAGCGCTAATCAAGTACTGAGGGGTGAGGTACACACATAACGAGATATTGTCAGTGTTGTGTCGCGACCGAGTTCCAGCAGAAGCAAGTAGTAGGGGCGGCGTACCTGCAAAAAGAACGCGAAAGCGGGTAGACCGCTTCGTGTTTTCGTAAACAATCCATTTACCCGCATCGACAGTTTAGCCGTGAACATGGTGCTTGCAACAGCGCTGAAATATCGGAAGCTCACAAATAATTAAAAACTTATATAGTCAACAGTTTTTGAGATATTGCACGTTTTTAAATATAACTTTGTTTTTTATACAAATACTATGAAAAACAAAATGAATTCTATGCTGGCGAAAAGTGATAGTTAAATACTGTGTCACGGAATCCTACGAATGCGAGTCCGAGTCCGACTTAGAGCGTTTCCAGATTATCCGATCCGATATCGGTGTCGGACGACGATAGCCGACATCCGATAGCCGACACCGGTGCTATTTTCACATATTTCCGACAAAATCGTTCCGATACGGCCATTTGCTTTTTTATTATTATTATTTCTTTTTTTTTTTTTTTTTTGACGCCATGATGACAACCAAACTAGTAAACAAGCTCAAAATGGCCGCCGCGCATCGGGCTCTACGCACACAAGATACAATTTAGATACACGTATAAACATACACATACAAACACACATACAAACATTATCGCCCGACGGCTCACGAGCGTCCGATGGTGCCGCCAGCATATCGGTGCCGGCTCCGATATCCGATATCGGGCCGGACAATATGAAAGACAGGTACATATTTCATACATATTACTTACCCCGATATCGGATCGGCGTCCGACACCGATATCGGATCGGATAATGTGGAAACGCTCTTACACTTGGTCAGTTTATTTGGAGTTATTTAAAATACTTAAAATTAGCTACTGAAACTAACTCGCGTGGTGAAGTTGGGTTTTTAGCATTTAAACTATCTTAATTATGTTTTTATTACTACTTAATGAAAACAATCTAACAGCAAATTTAAAGTCTGTACTTAGTATGCAAAATGCGATTGATGAATTCTTTTGAGAGTCTAAACTTCGCTGCTTGTGGGTTAAAATCATTAAGGGTCAGTTTCACCGGTTCCTGATAATGCGTTAGTTAGTTATCTGACACATGACACCATATAAAAGCTGTCAAAAATCTGTCAGATTTCTGCATGTTAGCGCTATCAGGAACCGATAAAACTGGCCCTTATTTTGTTTAATTATTAACTGCGAGTCAATGCAAAGAAGTGATATGTCTCACAAGGAGAGCAATGAAATGTTTATGTGAGTGTGCTGAACACGTGCGTACTCATTCCAAAACAATAAATACTACTCATTGCTAGGCTAATTGCGTGGATTCAAAGATAGAATAATTACCAAACGCTGTAAATGTAATTGAATAATTAATACATTTTATGTTTGATTATATGTCAGTGGGACACTTTATTTTTGATTGAAGATTTTTGATTGTATTTGGACAGAAATGGCTTAATTATTTTTATTATATTTTTATTAGTAAATGTGTCATAAGACACATTAATTCGCGAAAGAACATAAATAATTAAGTTTAAGAAAAAAATAATGAGAGCTTACGCACATTTCCACGATTTACGATTAAAACTCTCATATTCCTTTTGGTAAGAACCGTTTAAGAGAACAGGGGAATCTAGGGTCAATTGTACCATTGTTGTAACTTAGGGTAGTTCTCCTTCGCCTCCGTTTACTTATTCACCTTTCCGTGTTTAAACATAGTTCATTTGCTATTCAAAAATGAATGTATATTGTTTAACTTTCGCGGAGGTTCAATTGTTTTGAGACTAATTGTTTAATTATGCCTTCCACAAACATGGGATTGTTTGATCCTAAATAGAATCATTCAACTGGTTTAAGTCTGAATGTAAGCTTCAAACGGAAAGTTGACCTAGTTGCTAGTGACATGGATTTCTAATTTAGTATGAATACTAAGTGACCTATCTAGCTAATAAAGGAAAGACTTTGTTACCAAATCGAAAATGCTATCTATAACAATACATTGCTTGTATAATGTATTAAATGTATATAAAAATGCTAAACATTTGTGATATTATTTGGTATGAAATAATAAGTTCTACGACTTGGAAAGAATATTTAATTAAATTCAATATTTTAATTTTAATTTGGTACCTGGTGAACTGTTAAAAGTTAAGCATTTTACAAGAATAATATCCGTTTAAAATAATTTAAGATAGTTTAAGAAACTAAAAGAACCGACTTCAAACGTCGTGCTAGTCAAAGTAGCCAGTACACGTAGTAACCATTATCTAGTCTGTGCCAGTAGTACTCGTAAGTAGTAAATTGTCGAGATAAGTAAATGCATCGTAATACAAATGTTGATATATTAAAAACGGCTCGGCCGATTTCGTTAAAATTACAATGGGACCATTTTGAAAACGTACCCTATCCATTAAAAAAGAATCATTCGAATCCGTTCACAATTGGCGGAGTTATCGCGTAAGATACACACAAAAAAAACAGACGAATTGAGAACCTCCTCTTTTTTTGGGAAGTCGGTTAATAATGAAATAAAATATGTTATATTACAAATAGAGTTACATTTCCAAATTATTTTATTTTTAGTTATGAATGTCAAAATATTTAAAATGTCAAAAGTTATGAAAAAAGTTGACCTTTTACCTAGATTTAGAGTTTTTGAGAAAGCACATCCAAATATTGACGTTGACGTCGTTTTTTTACCGGATCGTGTTTTGTGATAGTATTTATCTTATTTTTAACACGTTGACTGCGGCACTTTTTCGCATATTTTTAAATTATTTTTTGTAATTTTTTTTCGTAGCTGTGGCATCAAATAAAAACTAAAATCCAACAGCACAAGGTCACACGCACCCCTTGTGAAGAGATTAATTTAAAAAAAATGTATTATATATTTTTTTAAATTTTACTTCCGATACCAAAAATCAAAAAACGCACGGTGTGTGTTTTCAGCAGCGAACGAGACGTGAACGTCTTTTTGTTGAACAAATCGTCATTGTCTGAACTCGTCCTTAGAAAGTGTTGCATAAAATCCTATTTAAAAAAGGTATGGTCGCGCAGATAATTATGTGGTAATAGACATTATTGCAAAGAATGGAATTAAACTCGGTTAGCTGGCAGGATGTTGAAGTTGAGCATTGATGACGAATGTATAAGTATTATAGTTACATGTCTAGTACCTTTATTGGTTGGCTTGGTTGTGGTAGATTAGACGAGACGACTGACATAGTTATGACTGACATAATTATGACTGACATAATGGTGACTGACATAATTATGACTGACATAATTATGACTGACATAATTGTGACTGACATAATTATGACTGATATAATTAATTACACTATAATACATAGAATGTGGCACGCTTGGTTTCATTTACATTGACAATCTTGTAGTAAATACCCTGAATAAATGTATAACTCGTAATTACTTTTTAACTGTAACAATTTCATTTGAATTTTCAGTAGCTGATTCACAAAACACCAATACTATAAAAAATGCGAAAGTCAGTTTGTAGATTTGTTTGTTTGGGAATTCCTCATGGTCAAACAGCTGGACCGATTTAGTTGAAATTTTGCACAGGGATAGCCAGTGTTATGGATTAGGCTAATATAGGCACAGAGAATAATATATAAATATACAAAGGTTTATAATAAAACGTGAATCTAACTCTATAAACAAATAATATTTGAAAATAAATAATTAATAATACCAAATTAGAAATCATCATTACATGCAATAAAATTTCAAACAAACCAGGCCGCCTCCCGATGGAACCAACTAATTTTACTAGTCAGAGTTTGTCAAACAAAATTTCAAGTAATCAACGGGCCCGGACGAGGTCCAATGGGAATAGACCCTATCTATCTCGAAGTTGAAGTTGGAAGAGTCATGGTAAATCTTTTGGCAGTTTCTGTGTAAAAGTTGTAAGTGGATTAGTTCAAATATTTGTTATCTCTTTAAGGGTCCATGGATTTAAGGGATATTTTAGCAGATACATAAAAGTATTTTTTTAATTTTTATCGACCTAGATTTATAAAACTAATTCTTAACGATGTCACTTATCAAAATACGATATAAAATTTAATTTTGTACTATAAAACGTATTTTCTTAGTAGTGCCTAGTTGACATAAGCTCTCGTGCAAATCGATTATCATTAACAGTAAGTACATCCTCACTTATATCATTTACTAAATACTACCGGTCACGTCCTTGACATACATATAATAAGGAAAATAATGCTCCCCCTATTTCGAATCAGTATAACGAGGTCGTTTGTGCGGATTCCTCCAGCATTACATCGATAACGATAACTCGATTATCTCGCACACAATCTTAACATAAAATCTAGTTAAACCCAGTCAACTTTATCAATTTACCCCGGTCTTCCCCGTCCCATTATTGTGCCCGTGCCACATGTCACCCCCGACCACCCCTTTCACTCGGAAAATGTACAAGCATTTCCACCGTACACTATTTATGACAGAGCAGTCTTTCTCAATAAGTTAACATTAGCCACTCGAACGATCAGCTTCCGATCTTAATCCTAAACAATACATCTCAGAATTGCATAGCGTTTCCTGTCACTTACACCTCTCTTCGGCTGGAGAAAGGCTCGTTTCCTGATTCGGAACAATCAAAAGTCAACTTTTTGTCTAACGAAGGAAGATTCATAATAGCTTGATATACGGCGTTCAGTTTTAACGTTTCGGACGAGTCGGGGGACCGAGAGTACTCATAACGAGGCCCTTGTTCGTGCGGTCGGGGTGTACAACATTTACATCTCTATTGTCTGCGCGTTTGGAGCTAATTTTGGTTGGAATAAGTTGGGCGGTTTTGTCATTTTGGTTGTGTGGCTTGTTTTTTAGCAGACTGAAATCGTTCTTCGGATAAGACGATTCATGTGAACGTTTTTGCATCTTTGTTTTTTGCTTTTGTAGGAGATCGAGCATATCGAAGTTTTCGTTGGTTTTGTGTCGTTCCCTTTATTGATATTGCTGTTTTGACCCAGTTTTAAGATTTATGAGTATGGCTTTTTATTGACCTATTTTTAATAATACGTTTACGTTTTTTTTAATTAAAAAAATTGCTGTTCATTTTGGTTTATTCCTGTTTGTCCCCTTAAATGGACAAAATATGTATAATTTATATATCAACCGTACCCAAAGGGTAAAACGGGACCCTATTACTAAGACTCCGCTGTCCGTCTGTCTGTCTGTCTGTCTGTCTGTCTCTCTGTCTCTCTGTCCGTCTGTCACCAGGCAGTATCTCATGAACCGTGATAGTTAGACAGTTGAAATTTTCACAGATGATGTATTTATGTTGCCGCTATAACAACAAATACTAAAAACAGAATAAAGTTAAAAATAATAGAGGGTCCCCATACAAGAAACGTGTTTTTTCGGCATTTCACGCCATCTATGAATGCTTAGTTAGGTAAACGTCCCATAGATGGCGTTATATTGAAATGTCGATCCCTAACTCCTTTGTTAGACGTTAGATGGCGTTATAAGAAATAAAATGTTTATTAATTATTATTTTTTGCTGGCGAAAAATGATAGTGATATTTTTTGCTCAAAAGTATATGAGTAAATAAAAAATCTGCACTACTTATTTTTTATTTACTCATATACTGAATAAATGCTTTGAGTTTTGAGGTTTAGAAGTAGTAGTGGCTAATGAAGGATTCTAGTATACAATAAACTGGCCAAATGCAAGTCGGACTCGTACTAGTAGGGTTCCGTACCACACTACAGTATTTTATAAGATCGAGCAAAAAATATCACTCTCATTTTTCGCCAGCAAAAAATAATAATTAATAAACATTTTATTTCTTATAACGCCATCTACACACGTCAAATAACATGAAATAGATCATATCAATATTAATTATTGTAAATATAAGAACATTAACTATATACAGGTGATTAAAGCACCGATGGATCAAACGAAGCAGGATGGTAGAGGACTTCACTGCGTATCTATTGACTCCTACTATCTAATCCTTGAATAATTGAATTATTATGTATGTTCTACCATTTTTTAATTATGATCCATCGGTGCTGAATCATCCTGTATAAAAAATATATACCTATACAGGGTTTTTTGGTAATTCGACGTATTCTCGGCGGGAGCAGATGGGGGGCTAAAATGCGACATATTTAGACCCCCCAATGTATGGCCGAAATTGAATAGTTTATATAGCTGTGCCCGCGACTTCGTCCGCGTGGAAAAGTGTCTTTGGGTAGCATTTTTAAATATTTGGGCTAATTATTTCACTAATAAGACACATGCGTATCCCACCTACAACATCGCACCGTACCACGGTGCGCAAATCCCCCTCCCCTCTCCCTTCCTCTCCCCTCTCCCTTCCCTTCCCCTTTCCCTCTCTCTTCCCTCCACCCTCTTTCTCCTCACTTCCCTCTCCCTCTCCCCCACTTCCCCTCACTTCCACCCTCCCTCCCCTCCCCTAATTCCCCCTTCCCCATCTCCCTCCCCCCTTCCCCCTCACAAACTTTGAATGACATATTAATTTATTTCGAATCAGCAGCCTAAACAATAAGTTTCAAGCTTCTACCTTTAAAAATGACGATATTTCCATACAACTTTTCATCCCCCCTTTTAACCTCTTACAACCCTTTTTTCTCAGGCTCTAGACTATCTGTGTACCAAATTTCATTTAAATCGGTTCAATGGTTTTGGCGTGAAAGTGACACAGACAGACAGACAGAGTTACTTTCGCATTTATAATATTAGTTAGGTAGGATAGTTAGGATAGATATTTTGAATTTTTTTGGAGAAATAACTAATTTTGGAGGTTTGGACCAAAATAAAAAAGAAATTGGCTAATTATATGTTAATAAATATTTTTTATTCATAGGAAACGTTGTAATATAGCTTGAGAAGTAATAAAATATTTGTATAAATTTAAACATTAATTATAAAAATACTTAGAATGTAATAACAATGACTTAAAACATTTTTTTAATTTTTTTTGGTAATTTTTACGATAGAGCTAAACAATGATTTTTTCTTAAAAAAATACTATAACATTACGTGTGCAAATTACTAATAAAACTTCCTTGTTAGGCTATCCCAAAAGGTTTAACAGTTGGTATTATTTACTTAAACAAAATCATGCGTTCCTGAGAAAAAGGGTCTTGATAGGCGGACAAAAGAAGAAAAAGTACATAATTTAGCACTAATCGTAAAATTATCAAAAAAATCAAAAAACGTTTGAAGTCATAATTATTACATATAAGTATTTTTGAATATTTTATTACTCCTTAAGTTTTGTCACTAAGTTCTCTATAAATTAAAAAAAAAATTAATATCATATAATTAGCCAATTTTATTATTATTTGGTTCCAAACTTACAAAATTGGGTATTTTTCCAAATTTACTTATTTCAAAATATCTCGTTAACTATTAATTTCGGCCATGCATTGGGGGGTCTAAATAGGTCCACTATCTCTTCTCGTGATGATCCGGCATTAGATGGAATTTGATGGTTTGATATGAAGTTTATACTACCTGTACCTGTAACTGTACCTCTGATTAATATTGATCTAATAAGTTTTTTCAATGTCAATTATTTATTTTTTCATATAGCCACCTTATAAACGACTATTAAATCAAAACATTAGAAAATAAATAATTAAACAAATTAATGGTATAATACATGTGTTTTAGTAGAGGCCTATGTCCAGCAGTGGACTAATACAGGCTGTTAATAATGATGCTAATGTCGGTTACATATAAAAGTTAATTAAAGGTAATGTAATAGCATTACCATTTCCAATAAAATCGTGTTGTTAACGTCAAACAATAAACTTCCCAAGATCCAATTCTCTGCGCCATTTTAAAACCAATTACCTCAGTCCCCAGGCACATTTAAATTCACCACAACACTGGTAAATATCTCACGCTTTGTGTCACTGTTCTGTGGGTTCTAATAAAATGCTCTGCTAGTACAAGTAGCCCGGGTATTCCCCGATAGTGATTAATGGTTACAATCAAAAGAGAAATAACATTTTATCACATTTTTTAAAATGTTAAAAGATGTTAATTCTGTTTTGGCTGTAAAATAATAGGCTTGAAGGCACGTGAGTACCCCCATCAGTATTCGGGTTCATTATAGAATGCCGAACGTACTTTGGACGTAGGTAATCGGGCAAGGAGAAGGGAAATGCCTCAACTAATTCTACACAGACACTCCACCGAACACGTAGTGCCTCCGCGCGATGCAAATGGATTGTGTGTTCTCCATTCCGTAGCTTCGCTTTTCGTTCATCACACCGTCCGGGGTTGTGTCAGAGTGGCACAAATGTCACTGTCAGCCGCTCGCTGTCAGTTGTCAACGTCAATTCCATTTGTTGCCACTCTCAAAAACTCGATGCGCCGTCAGGCTTAAACCTATGTAAGTACTTTATTATATTGTATTTTTTATAAGAGCTGTCGGATTAATTGTAAATAAATAAACATATTTTTTAATAACTACGTTTAAAAAACTAAAAAAACCAACTTCATATACCACGATAGTAATTTTTTGTAAAAAGTTTGAGGTGTTTATCTTCATATTTTCCAGAGATATGAAGATTAATACTTCAAACTAATCTGATGATTATCATCAGTGATACTAATCAAATCTCAATGATTTCGTGGCATTTGAAGTTTGTTTTTTTGGAGTTTACTCCTTAAGATTCAATTTTCATATGTATGCCCGGGTTATGAATATGTAAAATCAATCAATGTTGAACTTTATGCGTTACAAGCTATTGGTGTGTAGGCTTCGATTAAATAAAATAGTGGACTGTATTTAAAGCTGGTATATTAGAAAAGGTAAACGCGTGTGCATTGTACAGCGTATCAGTCGAACGTATTGTATATTGAAGTTGGAGCGCAGGCTGCTTGCTCCTATGTTCATTGTAGTTTTTGAGACTTGAGTACGCGAGCCGCGGAGCACGGCGCGAATATATGAATCATTTGGCTCCAACACAAGCTACAGTTTTTAAATTTGTTTTTCATAGGTAGGGTAGATCTTCGACGTGATGCTATTTAAATTTTATTAAGATCTGATCGGTATCTTCAGAGATGACGATAAGTACCGTGACCTTGACCTTGACCTTGACCTTGACCACGATAATAATAATTCTTAAAGAGTGTCAGTGACCGCTCCGACGCACAACTGGAGTTCCAGTTGACACACATTTTTTTTTGTAAATGTTATAAGGGACTTTTATAATCTGCAGATATTACACCATTTTAAACAAATCTAATTAATATATAAAATTCTCGTGTCACAGTTTTCGTTGCCATACTCCTCCGAAACGGCTTGATCGATTTTGATGAAATTTTTTGTGCTTATCCGGTATCTATGAGAATCGGCCAACATCTATTTTTCATCCCCCTAAATGTTAGGGGTAGTCCACCCCTAAATTTTTTTAATTATTTTTTAGACAAAATTTTTAATTTCTATTTTTTTATGATACAACATACAAAAATACATACAATCCTCAATTTTCACCCTTCTACGCTCAACCCTTATTTTTTAATAGCCATTTATTTATATGGCATAACAACGTTTGCCGGGTCAGCTAGTAATTATCTAAATCTTTGACACCAAAGTTTTGACGTTAGATACTAGTATAAATAAAAAGCGACATTTAATCGGAAAATTAGAGGTTCCCACCTCTAATTTTTAACCGATTTCATATAAGAAGGAGATTCTCAACTCATTTATATTCTCTATAACTCGCGGAAGAACATACATTTTAGGAAAAAATACAATGAAACCACACACTTTTTCACGTCCTCGCCAAAACTCGACAGAATAGTTAATGAATCCACGCTTCCAATTTCAAAACATACCAAAATGCATCGTCATTCCATTAATTTTATATTACCATGCCTCTCACTCTTTTGCAACGCGCGTGAAAGAGACAGCTTGGCAGCTTGCCAGTAGTACTGGACCCATTGCAAGTTTAGGTGCTTTTGATTAACCCATTCAGCGGCGTAAGTTATGTCGTGATGTATTGTTATTGTGTTGATAGCTGTTGGAATGGCTTGGACACGCTATCAACTATATGTTGTTAGTCTGTGATAGATATACTTGTTACTCTTGGCTCTGGTTTATACAATGTATGACCGGTTCCTTAATCTGTGCCAATTTGGGCAGTGACATGAATGCCAAATATTCTATTCAAAGTATTCAAATGAGATTCAAATGCGTAGCAGCTACGAGTATGAGCTACGCTTTCGTAGCTTTCGTAACTCAATCTGATCGGGAATTAAACTACGTGAAATTATTTGTAACGAGTATAATCCTTTGTTAAATATCAACCCTATTTTGTTACATATAGAGTCTTAGATAGAAGTGATGTCTAGGTCAAGAGATGAACTACGCGGGCAAGCACAGCTACGCGGTATTTCGTAGCTCTCGTAGCAGAGCTTTGACGCTTTGAGTTAGTTTTAATGAAGCAGCAACTGCTATGGCAACTGAAGTATAGCTGATTAGAGTTTTCTTAGGAATTGATGAATACGAGTAGTAGTAGAGTAAAAGTAGTGTGACGATGTAACTTTATGTTAACATCAGATGATATAGCAATTACCTATATGTTCTAAAAACACATAACACAAACACCCTATAGGTTTTGGGTCGAAAACCTATAAGGTACTTCTCGTTGATCTAGAATCATACAATTTGGCAAGAAGCAAGGTCATACAACACAAATAAAGGAAAAATTCCTAAGAATAAAAAAAGTTGAAAATTAGAGGATGTCTCCCATACATACATAATTCAGCCAATTAAGATAGGCCTCTGATTTATATGAGCGCTCATACAATTGAGAGGTCTAGCTTAAATGGTACTAATCAACGTTGGTACGGAAGCCTCGGTGGGTGAGTCTAACTCGACTTGGCCGGTTTTATTTTGTGTATGTGGCTCTATTTGTCCGCCAAGCTTATACATATAATTATCTCCACGCTTACTTCTCTCTAATTGATTTTAAGTAAGTGTAGTACATTTTATCAAAATCTGATTAGTATCTATAGAGATATGGAGATAAACACCTCAAACTTGCAACTGAATATTACTTGCACGGCAAATAAAGTAGTATATTTAAAGTCATCGACATAGCCCATTGAATTAGTAAGCTGAAGTAGCAATGGGCCGGCCACATTAGCCGTAGAACCGACAAACGCTGGGGTAAACGAGTTCTTGAGTGGAGACTGCGAATCGGCAAACGTAGCGTAGGACGCCCTCAGACTAGGTGGAGCGATGATGTTCGTCACGTGGCTAGCAAGAGCTGGATGAGAGTAGCCGAGGATCGTGCTCAGTGGCGTGCAGTTGGAGAGGCCTATGTCCAGCAGTGGACAAGTGTAGGCTGATGATGATGATGATTTAATTTTAATTATTTTATATTTAACAATATTATAAATGCGAAAGTCAGTTTGTATATTTGTTTGGAACTTCTTCACGGTCAAAAGGCTGGACCAATTTAGCTGAAACTTTGAACAAAGATAGCTAATATTATGCATTAGGCCAGTGTTTTTCAACGTGTGAGTCGCGATCCCCTGGGGGATCGCGAAGCCTCTATAAGGGGGTCGCGGGGGGTCGCGAAGCCTCAGTATAAAAAACAATGTTTTAAAATATACTTTTATTAGGAAAATATTTATTAAAGAGCATTTGTAGGTGTTGTAATTCAGAGGGAGTGAAAACGCATATAATATTGGTTTCTAAAGAAAAATATGTAATTAGTAGAAGCCGCGGGCAGAAGCTAGTAATATAATAAAATACAGGTTATAAACAACAAATATAAAACAGTGCAGGCCGCGAATTTTTTTTCATACTAAGGGGGTCGTGTCATGTAAAAGGTTGAAAAACACTGGATTGGGCCATAGGATACTTTTAATGTGGCCAAAGCCGCGCACAGCTAGTTATTTTATAAGCTAACCTTGGCCTCTGTTTCAGTGACGAGACAAAAGAAATTGACGGGAGAGCGAGATCGGAGTCAGGAGATGCTGACTCTGTGTACCACGTCAGAGGAGCCTTGCATGACACCAGGTCGAGGGATAATCAGGTACATTATCTTGTCTTCCATAAAATCAGCTATTGTTTACCACGACTTGCCCCGTTCGAGAAACACATGAAACAATCGCGTCTTAAGTGTAACGTGCAATTTGGAACTTAGTTTTATTAAGATTTAAAATAATATTTAAGCCAAATTTACATTACGAATCTAGTGGCATGAAAGTAGTTCCTTGACATTAATTTAATTATCAACAATATCACGTGTAAACGTTAAGTTTTACAATGCATGCATCGAAATCACGACACTGAAACAGTTTTTTGTCGTGCGCGATTTTGGATAAAACTAGTATCATACAACTAATGTCATCGTATAAACGCGACGCGAAACTAGCGCGAAAGCGCCTGCGTTTTATCTGTATGACAACATTTTGCAATGCAAAATAAGCCTTGATGTTGGCAGAGCCATGAACACAGACATACTGTGGATTTCACAAAAAATTATAAACAGGCAATATATGCAGTGTGCGTATTGCAAATATACTTATGATCTTATGTGCGCTAATGTCTCGTATAAGCGGTTTATACTTATGGAACCTGAAAAAAAAGACTCGTGGAGATGCGTTGCATGTATAAGTATAAAACCTAAAGGTGATAATAGTAATACACCAGTTGGCACTCATAATTTTGTACGTGATATAGAATCCAATAAAAATGCATTCGTCACATTAAGAAGACCACGGGTAATGCGCCATTTGTCTCTGGAAAATTTATCAGTATCCAGTGATACCATAAATATGAGTTTTCAAGATGCCACTTATAACTCACCAACAATTCCAAGCCCTGAAGAAGCAAAATTAAAAACGGAAGTTGAAGATTTAACGAGTCATTTAATTCAAGCTAAGGAAGAAATAAATGCACTACTAACAGAAAACGTAGAATTAAAACTTCTAATAGAAAAACTACGCACCAACAATACCTCTCAGCCTCCAGAACAATTACCCGACACAAAATTATACCGTGATACTATATGTTCTTCACCATCAACCAGTAATGAAGGAACCATCGTTACTTCCAAGCTGCAATCATTCATCACGCCTTCATATCGTGATGTAGTGTGTTCTACGCCATCGCCACCAACAAGTAACCATAGAAGAATATTTCCAGTTATCACCACACAATCTAGAGAAGAAATTGGAACTAGAAGCCCAATAATAAGCAAGCCTTTAGGTACTTCTTTACCGAACCATGACTTTGTATCGGACGCTACATGTGCTAGACAGCTGAAACACGACAAAACAATAAAATCATTACAAAGAAATTCATCACAGGAAATAAACACTGAATATAAAAAGAAAATGTCAAAACCAGACAAAAATATAAGTAACCCATATAAACCCAATAATTCTACCTCCGCTGCAACCACAACAAAAAATAAACAAAGAATGCCAGTAACAGCTGTACTCAACAAATGCTATGATAGATCACAAAATGTGACTATACGAAGACCAAAAATGTATATAATCGGGGACCAACATTGCAAAGGATTAGCCTCGTTACTCATCAAGATGAGATTAAGACACAAGAATGCTAAAGAATATTGCATTCTCAGCCACACATATCCAAACGCACCTACAGAGTATATTTTACGGCACTTCAATATCAATGAAGATGAACTGCACGAAGACGACTGGATAATACTTTCAACAGGATCAAATGACTCAAATCCAACTCGACTCCGTGTTGCACTGTCTGCATTTCTACATAAGTTTAGTAAAGCCAAAATTATATTGACTGGCATCATGCATAACCATTACTTGAATGAGGATAAACTGAACCATGAGATAAAAACCATCATTAGCGACTTTAAAAATTGTCAATTTTTATCATCGCATAACGCCAAACGAAATAAATCCCCCTCACGCAACGTGATACATCTGTCCAAAGATTTAAATCACTTGATAAATACAGATGATTATAAGACATGCTTTCTAGGCAAAAATATAACAAAAATGTGCAAAAATAGCAGATTACACTCTAAACCAGGTACAATACCATATTACTTTAACAAAATGGAAGCAAATAATAGAAAATCCATTATTACTTTGGATAAAACGTTGAGTCATGATGATGCAGGGACAGAAAATAGAACAATTACCCATAAACCTGGAACAATCCCATACTACTTTCAAAGGATAAAACAGAATACCGTTCGTCAATCTATGACTGCATTAAATAAAAATGTCAGTGACCTTCACTCCCCTACTCAGTTTTTTCTTACCCAACAATAGTAAAAATAGTAAGAGTAATTTAACATCAAGTAATAATAATTCAAATAAATTAAAAATTGTTCATCTTAACGTACAAGGCATTAAATCCAAGGTCGGCCAGTTAGAATTATTTACTCACGAGCAAAATATCGACATCTGCTGTTTTAGTGAAACATTTCTAAAAAGTTATGAAGTAGAAGTATTCCAAATTGAAGGATATCAAAATGCTGCGTATTTCTGTAGGAAAAACAAATTGAGGGGAGGTGTTTGTATCTATATCAAACATACTATTAATTATAAAAAACTAGATTGGATATCAAACATTTCAATTGAATGTCATTTTGAAT
This sequence comes from Cabera pusaria, assembly GCA_954871355.1. Classification (NCBI taxonomy): domain Eukaryota; kingdom Metazoa; phylum Arthropoda; class Insecta; order Lepidoptera; family Geometridae; genus Cabera; species Cabera pusaria. The sequence continues at coordinate 3,746,344 of OX940896.1, forward strand.
GTTGTGGAATATCAATACCGGACTTAAATTATGTAATAATCTGTATGTATAGGACCCCCAACAGTAATCTTAAATTATTTGTACAATGTCTGGAAAATTTACTTCGCAAACTGACATTAAGAACAAGAATTAATAAAAATAAAGTAATAATACTAGGTGATTTCAACATTAACTTACTTGAAAAAAATAACAAGACTGAATTATTTAATAATACACTATCGCTATTCAACATGCGACCAATAATAACAGAACCTACTAGAATTACTGCAACGACTAAAACGTGCATTGATAACATTTTGACTAACTTTAGGAGACATGAAACTGAAGTTATTGAACTAAGCATTTCAGATCATACTGCACAGGTAATTAGTATATCTGCAAGTCTTAGCTTCTGCCAAAGGTATTGGTTTATCTGGCGAAGGAAAGTAGATGTACAGCTATGTGTATTTTTAAAATATCTTTCACAGGTCAATTTTGCTGACGTATACAGTCACAATAACCCAAACCAAGCTTACGAAAAATTTATAAGCCTTTACAGTTTGATATTTAATTTGTGTATTCCTTTGGAAAGGGTAAAAATTACTTATAAGAAAAAATGTAATTGGCAAACAAAAGGCATAAAAGCATCAAGTAAAACTAAAAGAAAGATCTTTTTAGAATGTCGACAGCAAAAGAATAAAGATATTTACAAGAAATATAAAAAATATTGTAAAATATTTAAAAATGTAACTCGCATTTCAAGGAAATTTACTAATTCAGAATATATTCTTAAGAGTACTAACAAGAATAAAGCAACATGGGGAATTATTAAAGGTAACACATCTCAAACTAATAGAATTAAAACTTTTATCGAAAATATTCAATTAAATAATGAACTAATAACTGATCCATTAAAAATTGCATCATCAATGAATAGTCACTTTTTAAACCATAACAATGTAAGCCAAAATCATAATTCACCAAAACAAGTACACTCGAAACCGAATAATCAAAGTATATTTTTACATCCAGTAAGCTGTCAGGAAATAAAAAATGTTGTAAGATCACTAAAAAAACAAGAAAACTGCAGGAACTGATGGCATCTCTGTCCAGGTTATTAAACATAGTATAGATTACATAGTAGAACCTCTTACATATATAATAAATCTAACAATAGAAACCGGGTGTTTTCCAGACGAACTAAAAAAAGCACTTATAAAACCATTGCATAAGAAAGGTTCAAAATGTGTAACAGATAATTATAGACCGATAGCCGTTTTACCAAGCTTTTCAAAAATTTTTGAAAAAGTAATATTCAACCGAATCATTTCATTTTTTGATTACTGTGACGTTCTTGATAAAAATCAATATGGTTTTCGCAAAGGAAAAAATACTTCTTTGGCTGTATTTAAAATGTTAAAAGAAGTGTGGGAAGAAATTAATAACAAGAAAACAGGTATAGCACTCTTCCTAGATTTGTCGAAAGCCTTCGATTGTGTTTCGCATCCCATTTTAATAAACAAGCTAGAGTCAACTGGAATAAGAGGAATACCTTTAAAACTAATGGAGTCATACTTAAATAATAGGAACCAATCGACAGTTATCGAATTTTATAATAAAAGCACTAGGGAGATTGAACACGTTGCGTCAGCATTTGAGAATTCATCACTCGGAGTACCTCAAGGCAGCATTCTTGGGCCACTACTTTTTTTAGTGTATATCAACGACTTGCCAAAAGTGACCCAGCATCTTTGTGTTATGTTTGCCGATGACGCAACCTTATTTATTCCCCAAAAAAATCTCAGTATTATTAATTTTGAAAAAGAAGTCAACCAAACACTACAATGTATTACAAATTGGCTTGATTCAATTAACTTAAAAGTAAACACAGGTAAAACTAAATTACTACAGTTCACCAATTACAAAGCTCAGCCTCTAAAACTAAATATTTCAAATAATAGCCAAAAGATTGAAGAAACAAATGAGGCAAATTTTTTGGGAGTTACAATAGACAAATATTTAAACTGGAAAGGTCATATTAGCAAAATAAATAGTCACCTCACTAAATATTGCTATGCACTCTCAATACTATCAAAGATTACATCTAAATCTGTTGCCATAAGTGCTTATTATGGTTACGTTTATCCTCAACTAAGTTACGGGATAGTGTTCTGGGGTAATTCAGTAGAAGCCCAATCAACATTCATACTCCAGAAGAGATGTCTACGCAGCATCTGTCACTTGAATGATACTGACTCCCTGCGAAACATCTTCAAACAACATGGTTTCCTTACCTTAACATCTATCTACATTTTGGAACTATGTGTATTTGTTAAAAATAACGAACACATTTATTTTAATGAACAGTCCAGTCGTGCCAATAACTTAAGGAACAAGCACAAATACAATAAATGTTTGCCTCAGATAAATAACACCAAATTTCACAAAAGCTCATATGTTACAGGTATTAAAATATTCAACCATTTACCTATAGAACTAAAAATATTACACCCAAAAACGTTTAAACGAGCCTTAAAAGAATGGCTACTAGCTAAGGAATTTTATAATCTCAATGAATATTATAATGTAAGTTAAAGAAAATATGAATGTTTATATATTGATGTTGTGTAAATTAGTTTAAATATATAGATTTGTATATATAGGTTTGTAAATAATGCTTAATTCTGATTCTGTTGAATCTTGAATTGTTACTGAGTTATAAATAATGTTATTAATGTTTGTTATATAGGTAATAATAGTAGTTGTATTATCTTTATCTCTTAACTAGTTAACTCTAAAACAACTGCGGGTTAACTTTACTACATTATTATTGTATGTCCGAAATGGACAAACTGTTGGAACAATACTTTAAACTTAAGATCTTATGTACACAGTTTGACACAATAAAAAATATTTCTATTTCTATTTCTATTTCACGACACTTTTATATGAAACTAGTTTCACGAGTGCTGAAAGTAGTGTCATGAAATGAATGTCATCATTCATGAAACTTATTTTGTAATTTTATTTCGGCTTTATGAAAAACATTGTAAAGCTTATTCTATAGATTCACAAAATAAGTACCAAAAACAGGACAAGTAAGTAGTTCTTCTGCTCTGTGAAAGGTAAATTAATTCAGTCCTAGTAAATTCCTCTTAGTTACCTATATTAAGAGGAATGTTCTGGAATCGACATTAGTTAACAAATTGTGAGATAAACATAGCTTAACATCGACAGCGCTAACTACCCGCATTTCCGAATACCGGGTATTTGCGTGCCGTAATAACATTGCGTCAGGATCTACCGCAATTCCACCGGAAACTACCGTTCCGGTATAAACAGTATTAGCGGTATCTTGGCGAGTATTCCGAGTATTGTAACTGTAAATTGATATCGTTTGCAAAGTTCAAGATTTATTGTTGGCTTTTAATTCATCCAGATAAACACTTTGCTTGGTTGGTTGCACACCAAACAAACGAAAGTGAATGACTTTTTTTATTTCGATTAATATTACAAATACAAAGGCTAATCCATACATACATTTGACCACTGTCTAATTTTTTGATAAATGACAATGCGGTTGAGAATGGCAGCACGCTAACCCTATAATTGGAACTGGCTGTCAAGGACATCTGCCGGAACATTAGATGTTTGGCGACAGATTTAGGGTGATAGCTGGCCAGACAGATACATGACAATATCTTACTGAAACACCGACAGATGTAAGGGCCGTTACTATGTAAATACAAGCTTCCCAAAACCTGCATTCTGCTGGCTTACTAAACCAGGGATTTCTTTTGCTTCACTGGAGATTTTAACACTTCCTCTGGCGACAAAGCCAGCCAAATCTCCCAATGCGCCACCGGGCCTCTCAAAAAATAGCAAATATAAAGAGACGTTTCCTATGCAAGTGTATAGCTCCATCTCTCTCTATTCAGCATTCGTTCGCGTTTATTCAGCCCGGTGTGTACCCTGCACAAGATGATATCGCGCTAGTCTGAAAGTGGTAGATCACAGTGAGTCGAAGCTGAATAACCAACATATTTCTAAATCACATATGTATTATTATTGTTGTATATATTTGATAGGCTAACGTTTATCCACTATCTCGCATGGTGGTAAGCGATGATGTGGTCGAGGATGATGAACACGCGAGACCTAAAATGGTTTGACTTTCTAGAACTGTGTGCTGCCGAAACTGCGTAAGGCGTTATGGTTAAGTTATGGCGGTAAATTTTCTCCTTGATAGTGGTAAGGTACTTTTTGGTAGCAAGTCTGGCAGAACATCGCTAAAACATGCTAAATAAGTGAAGAAAATTTTAATTACTAAAACGCGTCACCATTGTGGCGATTCACAAAAGCTATGTCCATTCCAAATGATAATAGTCTTTGATTTTGAAAATTGAATTTTTTTTTTGCATACGACAGCTTCTCTAGTACGAACTACATATTACCACGATTCCTGTGAGTGAAAATGACCTCGACATGATCATCTGGTGACAAAATTACTAGTTAAGCGATTAAGCTTAATATTATAACGTAATATACTATACGATTAATATTAATTAGGATCGTCATAATATTAAATATTTATGTATAAAATGTACATTGACAAACACCACTTAATCTACTAGAGGTGATAATTGACATAACCAACGCGAACCTTTTCCCGTCCACCCCTTTCTTCAGACCCCAAGTAAGTGATGATCGTCCTGTCGGGAACTCTGAGTCCAACTTTGAAACATTTATTCTGCGTTATACTTAATGTGGCAGAAGTTTGTTCCACTCGTTAGCGTTGCCATTTAATTTGCAAGTTTTCGAATCGCTGCAGATGAATTAGTGTTATTTCTTGTTCTTATAACTCAAGTGAGATCTTTTCGGTAAATTTAAATGAGATGAGTAAAGTTTCAGTCTTGAACATTAGGGCAATCGTCAACTGAATAAAAACAAACGCCCATCCATTAACAATTCATTTCTACATAGGTAGAATAAAATAAAATTGGAAATGAACATGAAATGGAATGGACAATATTAATAGTAATATTGTTAGTAAAGCATTATGGGTTGGATTATATTGTAAGCTGTGACCATTGCAATAGTTGTCCATGTTGGGCAATTCATTATGGGATTATGAAAATTACCGCCCGCGGCCAAGCTATGCGATTGTTGGAACGCGGGGAGTAGGGTGAACTTGTTATTGTAAATTTATCGGACGGGTTAAAATAGAACAAAATTTTTGTTTGCTGCCGGAACACCGTAAGGTACCGGTAATTTTTTTCCTTAATGGTGGTAAGGTATGGTAGCAAGTCGTGTGGAGCACCGATATAATGCTGCTCCTACCACCTGTTGTCCTCTATAAGGCTGTAGTAATTTAAAGTATTTTTTAAATAATGTTACGGGACTAGTAGAATATGACAAGCGATCACGTCTACTTGTTACAAACACGCAAATGTCACAAAAACTTGCGATTTGAAAACCCCTAGATTTTAGTTTTCGAGAAACACAAATACCTGCCTAGAATTTCTTTTTGCTAGTTTATCTTTATTTTTAAACATGGTCACATTACCACTATTCATATGAACAAGCTACAGCATAATCTATCAGCCATCGAACGCGTTGTTGAATTAGTTTGTTACGTCGTAGGTATATTTCCACTAATAAATTATGAACATCCTTTGTTGTCGTGAAACGCGTGGATAATATAAATAGCTCACATTTTACAATGAGGGTAGTTTGGAATTTGTTGTTGCGATGCAATAATTTGTATGATAATAATTAAGATATTTAAAAAACTAAAACCACCGACTTCCATGCCCCGCGATTGAATTGCAGTAGCATGTTTGAGACGTTTATCGTCATATCTCTGGAGATACTTATCAGATCTCGATGAGATTACAATGGGATCACTTCGAAAACGTATCCTACCGATTAAAAAAAGAATCATTCGAATCGGTTCACAATTGACGGAGTAATCGCGGAACATACACACAAAAAAAAACATACATATGAATTGAGAACCTCCTTCTTTTTGGAAGACGGTTGAAAACTGCTACTGTAGTACTGCTAGTACTACCATACTCCATATTTACAATTTTATTTATTAGGAAACCAAAAATATGTTCCTGTTTGGCGAGTATCTTTTCATTTTGTCCTTGATGGTGTTAAGTTATTTTTTGGTAGCAATTCACGCAGGACATAGATAAAATGGGCTCCTACTACCTGTATGTGAACACCCGTGCTATAAAATGAATCGGCAACCTCTCGCTTAAAAGTCAAGCCAGCTACACTTTACGCTAACTCACTATGTAGTTTTTAAAGGACACTTTGGACACACGCTTTCATCATCACTCCACGTGTATATTAATTCTTCTAAATCCACGTGGGTGTCCTTTAGGAGAATCCTATATAAGGCAGCGCTCAAAAGTAACGTAAACGCAATCTGTTTCTAGCTCCTAACCTACCTAAAAATAATTTAGTTGCAAAGGTTCTGCAAACATTTCACTACGGCCCAAACTTTTCAAAAAGCCAATATCTCATCAAATAGTTCACTACCCACAGATCTATTTGCCCTCAACAATATCGAGCCAAGAGCTTAGACTCCAAAACACAATTTGTGTTTTGTGCAAACTCGGCTAGCTAAATCATAACACGTCCGTTATTAACTCTTAATAGTCTTTATATGGAGGTAGTATGGTTTATTTTGGAGCAAACAAAGGTGAGATAAATCAGAAGTGGACCCTGGATGTATGCCAACTGGTGCTAAGCGGGATCATTTGGCACCGGACGTCAGAAGCATTTTGATGCACAAGATTTAATATTTCCGCATATGGTTGGACATTTTGTAGCATATAAAATGATATTCGGAAGTGTAATTCGAATCTGAGTACGGAATGTACTGCTACGCCAAAATCAATAAAATATATCTGTCTAACTTTAATGATAAACTTTAATTAAATCGTCTAAAAACTAGAACTACCGACTTCAAATGCCGCGTTATTAATTTTCAGTACCAAGTTTGAGGTGTTTATCTCCATATCTCTGGAGATACTTATCAGATCTCGATGAAATTACTAGGTTCATAAACTATGAAGTTATCCGTGAACAAAAATACATAATATATAAATACAGTCGAATTGAGAAACATCCTTTTTTCTAGATGAAATTACTACGGTATTATTCTAAGGATATTACCTTTCCAACAAAAAAAATAATAATCAAAATCGATTCATAAACATCGAAGTTATCCGCGAACAAACATAAATAAAATATATATACGGTCGAATTGAGAAACCTCCTTTTTTTGAAGTCGGTTATAAATCAACACCAATATTATGACTGATAAAGTCAGTTTGGTGTCTTTGTTTGTTTGGGAATTCTTTTCTTACGTTCAAGTAAAGACTGATACTGATAGCCAGTAATGTGAATAGGGAATATGCATGTGGTATACATTTACTTGAAATCATTTATTTTCGAATCATTATTGTTCTGGTGTTGTATGTTAAACATTTTATGTAAATAAAATAGTCTTACATGTGTTAAAATATTATAATAAAAATGCAAAAAAAGCGTGGGAAATTTAAATTTGCTAAACACATCACCACTTGTCAATTAGCAAGTGACGTCACAGTGCACAACACGGTCTCCAGAGATTAAATATTTTTCATAGAAATAGTATGCACTGTATTACGAATACGTAGTATTTCTATTAAAAATATTTAATCTGTGGAGACTGTGTTGTGCCCTGTGACGTCACAAAGGCGCGCGAAAATTTGGCAGCGTTTTAGATACCTCATATTTTTTCAATGCTAAAACTATATTTTGTAGCTTAATTTGAACACTTTCAGTATTATTTAATGTTTTTACTGTGTTCAATGGATGTATTCAGTGAAATAAACATATAAAAGAAATCATGCATATTCCCTATTAGGTCATAGAATACTTTTTAATGCGGGGAATTGTTTCGGAGTTTGTAATCAACTCTTGCAAATTAAATTTGACGTACTTCTCGGTGTTTTATCTATTTTACTGTTGAATAAAGAAGTGGTAAGTACTTTGGGACCTGTGCTAATTCGTACGAGTCCTACCACTAAATAGCTTAAAACCGTTTCATAACGATGGGTAAGCATTCATTAAATATTCAAAAATAATTAAGCTCACGTGTATGGTAGGGCTAATCTTTCCCGTTTACGGTCGAGCTTCATTTTCATACTAATGATGGCTTACCAAAGAGAGTCTATTTAGTACAAAAACAAGCTACAATGAAAACATGTAGTAGCATCGTGATCTGCCGGAGATTAGTAAAGAAATCAGCCCCTGATTCATTCGTTCGAAAATAAATTCGGATTCAGAAACTGCCTTTACTTCGACTTGGATCTTTGCAATTTACAATGCTCCGATCGGTTAAGGTACGGACACACCGCAGCGTCCTGCCTGCGTGATCTAGGCGGCGATCAGATAGCGCAGTAGTATTTGTACTGACTGGTTCACACCAAACGCGATAAGAAAACAATTGAAAAGTACTGAGATCGCGCCCACAGATCACTGGACGCCGCGGTGTGGCCGTACCTTAACTTTAGATATAAAATTATTTATTTTTTTATATTAAAATATTAAAATTAAATACTAAATAGCTCACGGATTTATCAATATTCAAAATTAAAAATGAAGCTTCTGAATCCCAATAGATTTTCGAATGATTGAGGATCAGGGAGCTGCTAGTGTGCTACGATATTCAAACCAAATCAACAGGCTCAGCTGAAAACCAACGTCTAGGTGTGTCACCCCAGACATGTGCTGAGTGAAGGTACGGCCACACCGCAGCGTCCTGCGATCTGCGGGCGCGATCTCAGTACTTTTCAATTGTTTTCTGATCGCGTTTGGTGTGAACCAGTCGGTACAAATACTACTGCGCTATCTGATCGCCGCCTAGATCGCGCATGCAGAACCCGCTGTGTCCGTACCTTGAAGCCTTTTTGGCACCTCACATGATAATCATTTTCTATAGAGTAATTTAAAATTTATGTATGGTATGTATGAATTACTCCAACACAGTGGTAAAATAAAATTTTGAAAAGTATTTTTTTTCGGGTAGCTCCCCCACATGAGAAGTGTGGATGAATTTATTTTTTAATCTTCTACCCAATCGTGTGGTGTATCGTTGAATAGGTTTTTTAAAATGACTTAAGAGTTCCTAATACCATTTGAATGCTCCATTTACGAAATATTAAACTTTAAAGTACACATTTTTGTTCCAGTAGCTAGGGGCCCCCCCTCCCTCTAAAAGCTAAACTGCTGTCTTGAAACATCTGGAAAAACTCGTGATTATAGTACATTTCATGAACTTTAATGGGAAACTATAGCGGTTAAGATAACTTTATTAGTTTAGCAGTAATAGTCGTTGAACTTGGGTGTTGGATAATTTTGTACCAAATACAAAATCCTTAGAATAAATCCTTTAAAGTGACAAAGACGAAGTACCTAGTTGCTTGTTTATAACGGGTAAAGACTTGCATTGAATAACGGGCTACTACGGAACCCTACGCTGCGCGTGGCCCGACGACATTTGGCCGGTTATTATTTATTTTATTTCTTTCTAAATCTAATCCAACCAACAGGTCTTAGTCAGAAACAAGTTATATTTAAAAAAAAACCTTTTTAAACACCAGCTTTTACATAGCTTAGGACCTGAGTAAGTCAGGCCAAATCCAACGAGCCAAAACACGACAGGTAATAACATTTGTAGTTTAGGAGTTCCTTTGGCCACCTTCCAACTCCATCATCAGATCAGCACCATGTCATCATAATATTGCATTGTCACGCGATTTACACATGTATGCAAAATTTCAGCTCAATCGGTAACCGGGAAGTGGATCAAATTTTATTTGCATGATTTGAAGACACACATTGAGACAGGAGAACGTAAATAAAAGCTTGTTAAATTACTGGCGTAATATGTGAAGTCAGTTACTATTATGATAAATTACCACCACAGTAGTTATAGACGATTTTTGTTTGCGAAGTTCGTAGACACTTACTGTCCGTCTTTCCCCCAGGGTATCAGCGCCCGACGGCCCAAGCCCGGGTGGCAGGCAGTGCGCGCCTGGTGCGTCGCGTGGTGGCACTCCGGCAGGGAGGACTTGGAGGACACGGAGCCTGAGGAGGAGCCCTCAGACCCTGGCTACGCCACGCCTGTCTCTGTGGAAACGCCGCTTCAAAGCACTGTCTCCAGGTACGTGATCTTAGAATGTTTGGTTATCATAATAAATTGTGTTTTAAATTGTATTGTTTATTAATTCGTATCTTCTATTTAACCGACTTCCAAAAAAGGATGTTTCTCAATTCGACTATATATATATTATTTTTGTTCACGGATAACTTCATAGTTTATGAACCGATTTTGATGACTCTTTTTTTGTTGGAAAGGAGATATTCCAAGGATACCATACAGTACATATATAGTACCATAGTAATTTCATCGAGATCTGATAAGTATCTCGAAAGATATGGAGATAAGCACCTCAAACTTGGTACTGAAAATTAATAGCGCGGCATTGGAAGTCATTACGGCGATTATTACGATCTTATGCAATTTTCTTTGTTTGGCTTGTACGCTTATGTGGTTCAAACATGTATGTTTTTTCAAAGTCAAAGTCAAAGTCAAAGCATTTATTCAGTATATGGGCAAATTAAAAATTTGCACTCACACTCGTCAAATTACATTAAATAGATCATATTCAATAAAAAATATTATAGATATAACAGAAACATAACTTATTGCTATGAATTTACAAAAAAAAAAACAAAGGTATCAGGTAAAGGTATAAGGTTACGGTAATTGTTATTATTACCAGATTGCATGTATTTTCTTCATTTGTTTGCACACTCATATTTATACAAATTAATGATCTTTATCTATATAATACATGTTCCTTTAGACACTACTTTAGGAGTACCTACTCTTGGAGTAGATCTAAAACATTAATTTTAATTGCCTACTATGTCATTTCGACGTATTAACCATGACGTAGAGGAAATATGTGCTGGTAACGTCGATGTCAACATCTGCATTAGAGCATGAAGTTCTTCTTGAAGCAGGTGTTCCTATTCCTTGGTCTTACAATCAGGTCCCATAGTTAGTTACACATCTTATTAGACAGGTACGAAAAATCTTCTTTTTCTTACAGATGTACCTCACTGAACGTGATCAGAGACCCTTATGCCACACGCACGTCAGGAGGCTCTGCAGACGGGGGCACTTCCCCCCTACGTCGAAACTACGACCCCCCTCCCATACCAGCAGCAAGGGACAGCCGCTCGTTACCCCCCAATACAAGAATCAACGCCACTACCTCACCTGCACCAAAGTCCGCTTCAGCAGACTCCGTGTACACCATCCTCATAAGACTACCAGAGTCTGAACAAGAGAGAGCAACCATTAAAATGATCACAGAAGAATCTCCCCCCTCGGCAAATAGACCACACTTCCGACCTACGAGAGGAGATTCAGAACTAAACTTGCATCCAGCAGGCCACGCCGCGTTGACTAGAAGAACATCGCACATTCAAGACGTTAGAATCCCCCTCAATGCCAAAATAATTCCTAAGCAACTGGCTGGTAAAGGGATCACTTCAAAACAGCCGAAAAAGAAAAAGACTCAAGAGAAAAAGCAGGAAACGAAAGCTGCTAAAACCCTCTCAGCTATCCTTCTTTCTTTCATCATCACGTGGACGCCTTACAACATCCTCGTGCTGTTAAAGCCTCTCACAGCTTGCACGAAATGCATTCCTGATGAGTTGTGGTCGTTTTTCTATGCTCTCTGCTATATAAACTCGACGATAAACCCAGTTTGCTATGCTCTGTGCAACGCGACGTTTCGGCGAACGTATGTGAGGATCTTGACATGCAAGTGGCACAATAGGAATCGTGAGGCTATGACTAGAGGAGTATACAACTAGTGGACAGTGTCAAGCTTTGTGGTACAAACTGTGGAGTATTGACGGATTCCATTCGACTAAGGTACCAAAATTAAATTGCCCAATTTTGGTACCGACGCAAGTTCTAAAGCAAACTTAAAAGCGGATGTGAACAATGTGTTGATTTGAGGTTCTACCTAACTATTTTGCTGCCAATAAAATTGACTTATAAAATGAAATGGTTAAACGTTCTCCTTGTCCTTTTGTTTTTACGAACAGTTTGTTTATCATGAGTGATTTTACCGTCCCGTCCATGATAGTTGTATGATTTGTAGATTTATCGTTTGAAGTAATTTGTTGCTTTGGGGTATCGTTTACAACAAAAAAACGTACGATTTTGACTTTAGATCTTATAGAAGCGAGCATATTGTCCAAAGAGACAGATACAATTTCGTCCGTAATTTTGTTGGTCGCGAATCACACCCCAAGTTCTATGTAGCATTATTCTAACAGATTTAGCTTAACGCTACATAGAAGTGTCTTCTCCTGTTTTAAGAAGAAGATTTATAACTAAAACAAATGAAATCGAATAAAAATGCCAAATGGTGGTCTAGAGACGCTGAAACTATTGAATTAATGTATGTAGTGTGTGTCAAAGCTAGTCCGACGTTATTTCTTTAGTCCCGAAAGTTTTTGAGCTTCTAGGATTAATAAGAACGAATTTAAAAAGAAATCTTTTATTTTACTGAGTTCTTTCTGGAGTTTATTTTAAAGGATGATTTTATAGTTTTCAAGATTAACGACAAATATTCCAAACAGACCAAAAATGTAAATGTCGATTATATAAATCGACAACAACTATCGTTTCTAAGTATCGTTACGACGAGAGAATCCTAAGCCTTGTTTCGATAAGTGTTTATATTTAATATTAAATTTTAATTTAAGTAAGTTTTCTAATTATAAAAATTCTAAGCAATATTCAAACTATTTACGATATCAATGTCTGTATATAATTTTAGTCTTGCGGTTACTATTTTATCTTTCTTTTTGTCGTTGGATGCTTCAATAAATTATTTGATAAATATATTTCTAAATGAGAATGGGAAATCGTTCTCAAATCTAAATATTCATACAACGATTTCAATGTTTAATCATTTAAATGAGACATCGTTTAGATAACTCCGATTTGACTCACTTTTGTTATAATGTAATGATAAATCTAAAATTGCCTTTATTATTATAAAATAATTATGATACCTATCACTTTTGTGATAAATATAAATCGGTTAAACTAACGTAAAGTGAGTTAAAATGGCGCTTAGTAATATTTTGAATCTATGACAATCCCACCGACAACGCTAAACATAATAATATTAAAGTAAATGTGTCAAAATAGCTAAATGGATTATATTCTAAATATTATGACTATGTACTTTTAATGAATCGTATTTAAGTTATTGTAAATACATTTATACTTCGATATTCCTAGATATGTAATACTTGTGTCAGTATTATAATGTAATAGGTATAATTTACCACTTATATACAAAATAATGTGTGTGTAAGTATTTATATAAATTACGTAAATAATATGTTATACGTCAAAATCTGAGTGTTGTACAACCTTCCTTTTGTTGTGAAAGGGTTATTATTAACCTTTTACTATTATGACATAATTATTGAATGTGTAGAAATAGAATTTATTATAATTATATCAAAAAAGAAACGGTAATTAAGCCCTACATTTGAAAAATACCTTAAATTTTATACCATTTGCGGAGAATTACGCATTTTATATTTTTAGTGTTTATCATTTATATACAATAATATTAAACTAATTAATATGGCGTACAATAATATACAAAATAAAATAATTAAAAATAGTAAAATCACATTACAAGTAGTTACAAGTTATCTGCTGCTATCTGCTCTGTTTATAACAAACATATAATTTCTATAAAGTGCGTAATTCTTCTATTGAATAATTATAAATATTATGCCAATGTGACCAAATTATATTACAAATACAATTTTAAAGTCATCCTACATCAAAATTAAGAATATTTAATTATTTATTGATGTCGTTATTTTATGTATTTTTAAATAATTTAACGTTAATATAAAAATCTCAACAGGTGTGTTTCTTCTTTTAAAATAAGTCCGTATTATAAATAAAATAATATATTAAAATTAACCCGATACAATTTTATAAATACCTGAAAGTAAAATCAAATAAGTTGTAACATTTATTAATAAATTGTGCCATCATACATACGAGTTTTCATTCTTCATTATACCATTTCTATAAAACTTAGTTATGTTGTTTAATAATTACATTATTTTTTACAATAAATACACTGCACGTACATACTACTTTACTTGAACAAGTCTTGAGTCAACTTGCAAGGAAATGTATTGAATAACTTGTTACACACGGGTGAATAGGTATAAAAAGAGGGTGCGTAAAAAGCAACGCGTTAGTAGTGAAACATCCAATTTAATTCAATTTATTTCTCAACATCACTAATAATTTTTTTGTACAACTCCATCTGTTGAACTTAAGCGAACACATACTCGTAGTTACGCCGTTTTACAATAGAGGGCGTTTATAAATATAAAATATAACATGACGCTTACGTCACTCCCGCTGCCTTCTGACCGTGACGCTACGTCACTTCTGTCAAATTTTACCACAGTACGCCTAAAGAAGTTTCGAGAGAAGTTTTCTAAGAAGTTTTACTTCAAAAAGTCGTGACGTTATATTATGCGTTCTCCCGATATTGTATAACCTCTTTTCACAACTTGCCATAACGTAGCTAGCCGACCAGCCGATCCGTATTCGTTTTGCAATCGAAAGTACTAAGTCGAGTCTACTGAACACCGACCATATTCTAATTTTACCGACACTCTCCACTTGCTTTATGAAACTAGAATGAATGGACCAAATATGGAACGGACATTGGCAAAATTGTGACACCAAGCCACAGAAGCCATAAACTAAGAAACTAACTAAGTCGAGTCTACTAGTTTACTTTTATACTTTTGTTCATTTTGACTAAATTCTTCAATGATTAGTTTTGTCAAAACTCTAACTACCTACATGGACAGTAAGCGTTGCTATGGTCCAAATTATGAAACATGCACTATATTTATACACCATCCCAGCAGTAAAAGATAAATTGATGTTGTATAATGAACAATCGTCCTTGCTCGGCTATCTTCGTACTTTTACAAGAAATACTGACCAATCTAGCCTTATTGGCGTTTGTTGACGCGCGTCCTTCCAACGCTTGAGCACTGAGCAGTGTTAACTGTGCGAGCACGCGCGTTACCATCACATGTCTATTGAAGGCAGTAAAATAAGGGCCTGATCCACACCACTTTATCGACGCTTCTTCGTTTTCTCCTAAAAGACGCTGGGCGAGCGTCACTGAGACACGACGTGCACACTGCGTGCGTACTCAACAAGTGTCACAGTGGAATGCTCGCACGCTCGATAAACGCAAGTGTGAAAGAGGTCTTGGTGTAGCAACGCAGATGACTACTTTAATATAAAAAAAATACTTATTTAAGTCTTATTACCAAGAATAAGTTTCTCAGAAAGTTTGTACCAGGTTATTAAAGATACAGAACATTCTGAGAAACGCAGCCCCGGCGTCATCGATACCGAATAGAGAAACGCTATATAAGTCAAAAGTATCCAACTACTACTGTCATTTTTGTGTGTGTTTTCACTGACTTGTTGTTATCCTTTTGTAATTGTAATCCTGTTGTATTTGTAATTATATTCTGGTAATACTGTAATTCCTAATATTATTGTCAATGCGCACAGTAAGTAAGTCGAAGTCTTCTTGTGTCCTTTTTCTAGTTGTAGTAGTACTCGTTTTATTTGTAGGTTAAAAATTCTAGGACATTTACATTTACATCATCAATATTGTGAGTTTATATGTGTGTTTCTTTTAATACTTTAACATTAGCTGAGCAATTGCTAAAACGCCTCTGAAATAGTAAGTAAATTAAAAACAAAATATAATAAAATATTTCTGCCATTCATCAAAAATAAAAGCCTTATAATTCAATATATTTGCCTTTGATCAAAAATAAAAGCTATCGTAAGAGGGCCGCTGTAAAGTTCACCGCTACTCAATGCGCAATAACAAAAAAAAATACTAAAGGAAACAAGTAGGCGTGGCAGAGGAATAGAGCAATGGATCCAGCGTGAAATCAAACTTCTAGCCACAATCGATATTCGAAGCGTATTTTTACAGCTGCCACTTAACTGAACTTACTGAATTCATAGATAGCAGCTGTAGCAAAGCGGCAAGCAGTTTCAATGTCAATTTTTTTTTAAATTTTACCTTTATTAATAAATCACAACGATTCGATTGATAGACTTGAAACACTCGCATGGCGTCGCGAGTAGTCTAGCATTCTTACTATTAGAGACTATTCTTGCCCAACTTGACGCTGCCGGCCGCTGCCTTCTCAGTGTGAATTGGGCCAAAGATTATATGCCACAAAACAGTATCACAAATAACAAACTGAAAATGTACCTTAGCATGAAATAAACACTCTATAGAGTCTGTACAAAAAGACAACTGTTTTATAAATTGAGGTGGCCTCGGTCGTCGGCGTAGATGGGAGTATAGGTTTAAATTAACTGTTTTTGTTGCATTGACAACACTGCTGTCATTACTAGTACGACTAAACATGTTTCATACTTGGTAGGTACCTACCAAGTAACCTTCCTTCCTTAGCTTTGAATGTTAGTTTATAGTAACGCCACGACAGTTCTCTTTTTGCACAGACTCTACAAGCAGGTTTTATGCGTTCATTTAATAATTTATTTGAAATGTAGTATTTTGGTTTTTAGAAAACTCTCGATAAGCAAACGTCGTGTATTAAAAAAATTAAATTAATTAGATAATTACGCGATATTGTGATGATCATATAATCCATAATATAGTGTTGTCGATCATTGTAAGGCGGGATTCTATGTAAGTCACTTAATTTGTCATTAAGTTTTTCATTCTCATTAAGTTCTCACAAGAAAGACTTTTGAATGAAGCTGATAAATCATTTTCACCACAAGCTTTTTTAAAGACGTCATCGTGTGTGATGAAAAGTACTAATGATAACAAAATATACTAGCCCAAACTACATAGATACAGAGATATCGATAGATACAGAGTTACCGAGTTCAAACCTCGCCGTACACCAATGGATATTTGTATCGAAAAATGTATGTGCGCTTTTCACAGTGGCCCTCCGGTGAAGGTAAAACATCGTTAAGAAACCAACAACCCCCGCATGATGGTAGGACACTATTTAGTGTCCGCCTGGCCAGCTACCACCCTTAAGTTAGAAAATCTGTCGCCAAACATCTAATGTGTTCTGGCAGCTATCCTTGAGAGCCAGTTTCCATTATAAGACTAGCGTGCTTACCATCTTCGAACGTATCATCACTTACCAACAGGTGAAATAGTGGTCAAACGCTAGGCTATAAGTTATTTAAAAAAACTCGACTGTTCTATGATTTGCACTTAGGGAGTCCCAGTCCCTACAGCCCAACTCCATCATCTGGTCAAATCGATGGTAACATAATTTTGCATACTCACACTTACATAATTATGCAACATTTCAGCTCAATTGAACACCAGTAAGGGGTCGAAAAATTATTCGCAAACTCTGACGACCAACTCACAAACGCACGAAGCAAGTTAAATAAAAGCTTGTAAAAATACGACGTATCGATAGACTAAATCGATATAGCACACTGGTTATCAGTCACTGCCAAAATGTCAATGGTGATGTGATGATTATATTTCTATGTGATCTTCAATTTTGGTCTCATATAAAAAAAGTCTTCTTAGCTCTATAAGACTCGTAGCATCCCGCTTACTCATAAAATAAACAACAATTTTTACATCATAATCGTATTATAAAATATACCTATAGTAATAGAAATAACCCGCTCAATAGTTTTGTGACGTATACAAATTAACTCTATGATCATCGTTTAGATAGAAAATGTATCGACATTCCTAATATTTAATGTTGGAGATTTTGTTTTTTGCAACCGAATAATTCGAAAATCTTTTTACATTTCAGTGTTGAATGGATATTGATACGAGTAAATTCTAATGTTTTATTAAATAATCTAAGTCTTCTCTTTTGATTTTAAATTTCGTGTTGGTTTTTATTTTGTAAAACATACTAAAAAAAAAAGTTTTTTGAAGTACATGTAATTTTTTAATACTACAAGAAAAGTTATAGCATACTGTCTTAAGTTTTTAAAAGCAAGCAAAACATAGTTCAGTGTAACTTATTAAATTAATTGCTGACTATTTTGTTTGTATATTCTACATTATATCTGATATCATTTTAAACCAACTTCCGAAAAGAAAAAGAGAAAAAAGAGAATTCTCAAATCGTCTATTTCTTTCTATGTTTGTTACGCGATTGCTCCACCAATTGTGAACCGATTCAAATTATCCTTTTTGAATCATCATCATCATTATCACCCGGTATCAGTCCACTGCTGGACGTAGGCCTCCCCAAGACAAAGTCAAGAGTCAAAGCATTTATTCAGTATATGGGCAAATTAATAATTTGCACTTACACACGTCAAATAACATTAAATAGAGCATATTCAATAATAATTATTATAGATATAACAGAAACATAACTTATTGCTTTGAATTTACAAAAAATAAAACAAAGGTATTGAGCCATTCAGCTTTCATCTAGACGTCGAACGTCACACTTAAAACAAATGTTTAATTCCCCTGATTAATGTAGGGTTGCCAACCGTACTATTACGTGCACCCGCAACCCAGTGCATGTTTCAATACTTCAGACAATTTTTATCCAAAAAATTGTGAAACACAAAAAATACGCCACTGAGCCCGATCTTCGGCTCTTTATTTCAAGTCACTGCCCACCGCTTTGCGAATGTCATCGTTCCACCTAGTCACAGGGCGTCCTACGCTACGTATGTCCTTTTTGAATAGGTACATACATCTTTACGGTGGTTCCATTATACAATTAATTGAGATCTAATGAGTATATATCTCCAGATATATGGAGATATACATCTCAAACTTGCTACTAAAACTCACTCGCGCGGCAAGTCAATCGTAATCTTAATTTATCTATTTATTATAGCATATTCTAAACGATGTAATGCTTGCCCAAATACTATTGTGAATATATATCATAAGTTTTTTTAAATATATTGTGAATTAGTCTTACAGTAATATTGTATAAAAATATTTATTATTATTCATTGTATTTTTTGTAATTTATCCAGTATAGTCACTTTAAATGGTTTCAAAAGCACATTATCTGATTAATATCAGAATAGTTTTAAAAATAATATTTATTGTGACTATATTTTAACGAAATATATGTTTAAAATAACAAATAAATTTTAGATGTCGATATTTTAAAATCATTAATTAAATTGAGGAATAAAATGAACTGAATTATTTAAATAAATTACATATTGTCGTGTATTTGTAGTGTATTGATAAAACTTTAAAACTAAAACAAAAAATAGAAAAGCTATTAGATATTTGATGGGATTTTGAATGGCGTAAGTAGTATTGTGGATATTTATTTGAGGATTTGTATAAATTATATAAACATGATGCACCACTGTTACCCCTAAAATGATATACAAACAGCCGCATTTTCTGTAATACTTGGTCTTGAAATTTATACGTTTTTTCATATTAATAAGGTTATTGATACAGTAATTACAATATTAATTAAAGTCAGTCGTGATAATTATGTCAGATTGTGTTGTATTGTGTGTCGATAATTGTTTTATAATAATCAACCTAACTTATGTATACAACTAATCAGAGCAGAATGCCTCATCAGAATCAGAACGCTTAGTAAAGCGCAACTATTATTAAAATACACTTTTTTCTTATTTACACATCAAATATAATATACTTATAGTTATGAACAACTATTGTGAATTGAATTAATGTTATTTTGACGTTTCAACTGACTTCCAAAAAGAAGAGGTTCTCAATTCGTCTGTATGTTTTATTAATATTTTTTTTGTATGTATGGTACGCGATTACTGAGGCAATGTGAACTGATTCGAATGGTTCTTTTTTTAATCCGTAGGGTACGTTTTCGAGGTGGTCTCATTGTAATTTCATCGAGATCTGATAACTATATCCAGAGATATGAAGATAAACGTCTCAAACTTGCTACTGAAATTGTTTTAGTTTTTAAATCTTATAATTATTTTTGTATTTTTACTATATATGAAAGCGTTTGACCACTATCTCACCATATTTTAAATGACGATGCGATCGACGATGTAGCACGCTTACCTAGAAGATACCTGTTCACTCGCGATTTGAAGATGTATGTACATGTATGCATTATTTCAGGTAATAAAGCTCGATCGTGTAAGTAATACACAAACTATATTTTAATTATAACTTCATTAAATAACTGTAATTGTTCCGTAACAAATGATTGACCATAGTTAATAACAATAGTAAAATGAACCATGAAACAAAGTGTCAGAATATTAATAGTGGCAATTTTCATTCTAAATTTAGGATTTACTATTATCAATGTACAAGTTTAGTAATTCACTGTGTATTTATTGTAATAAAATAAATGTGTTTTTGTAAGTTATTTTAAAAATTAATCCATGTTTTTGTATAACCAAAGACAATAAAAATTTAACTAAAAATCTACTTGTGTTTTATTTCTATGCTCCTTGGTTGAGCCCGCGTTAAAATCTACTTTCACTTCATTCAACACTTTTCTTTCACAAAAACCTTGTCCTGAAAATAACAACAATGTATACAAAAATGAATTGATTGATTCGGCTAATTATTTTTTGCTTTATTTGTAATGTTCAGGACGAGGGTTTTATAAAATAACAGAAAAGTTTTAAATTAGTAAACTTTTGTATTATACCCATCGGTAACTTTATTTAAACAACTTAAAAATAATTACCTAATGAAAATATCAAAATTATATAAACTATATACAATATTAATATACATACTACAAATAAAAGACAGAGCCTAGGTCGCTACCTGCCGGTAATGTTCCCAAAAAGCTAGCGACGTTACCTCGTTGTATAGCTAGGCTAATACGTTGGCCGAGGTAAGCGCCAGCTATTTGGTCTATTATACCTAGTATAATAATATAGTGTATAAGCACAGAATAATGGATAGTACAAGTAGTCATGATTTAAAAACAAGTCGGACTCGCTGTCGTAGGGTTCCGTACCACACTACAATATTTTATAAGATCGAGCAAAAATACCACTATCATTTTTTGGTAGCAAAAATTAATAATTAATTAAACATTTTATTTCTTATAACGCCATCTAACGTCTAACAAAGGTGTTAGGGATCAACATTTCAATATAACGCCATCTATGGGACGTTTACCTAGCTAAGCGTTCATAGATGGCGTGAAATGCCGACAAAAACACGTTTCTTGTATGGGGACCCTCTATTATTTTTAACTTTATTCTGTTTTTAGTATTTGTTGTTGTAGCGGCAACAGAAATACATCATCTATGAAAATTTTAACTGTCTTACTATCACGGTTCATGAGATACAGCCTGGTGACAGACGGACAGACAGACAGACAGACAGACAGTCAGACAGACAGACAGACAGACAGACAGACAGACAGACAGACAGACAGACAGACAGACAGACAGACAGACAGACAGACAGACAGACAGACATACAGACAGACAGACAGACAGACAGACAGACAGACAGACAGACAGACAGACAGACAGACAGACAGACGGACAGCGGAGTCTTAGTAATAGGGTCCCGTTTTACCCTTTGGGTACGGAACCCTAAAAATAGTAAGACAAAGGTTAGTTTTAAGCTCTGGAGTGAATTATTGGATGAGTGCTGAATAGTAACCCTATTTGTGTTTTTAGTTTTCTTTACTTCCATTAGGAAGTTTTCAAACTAAAATCTAGCTGCTAATAGTAACTGACATTATGACATCAACTCTAAAAATCCTCACATAGAAATAGTTTTACAGTTCCCAACTCGCTTCGATCTGAGATTGAAAATGTTTTGAAAGAAAGTCCGGTTTGCTTCGTAAAGTCCATGTCAGCAGTAACTAGTTAGAACTAGAGGTGTCACCTCAGCATGTTTGGTAACATCTTTTATAAAGCCTAGGGGGATCTACTACAAGTTCTTTGCTTTTGTGGATATATCCTACGAATAGTTATAAATATAAAAAAATACGGGACTTATCGCGCCTAAAACATAAATTTTTATTTAACTCGACGTTTCGACCAAGTTGCATTGATCGTGATCACGAGACGACTGAATGTTTTTTTTTTCCGTGGGAGGGGGAAATCCTTCATGAGATACCGCAGAGCTCGGGCTCTGCAATTATGTCAGACTCCTACCGACTAAAACCCCCTCCCTTTCATTACCATAGACACGAGGTACATGCTTTTTTTTATATTTTACCTATATTAATTACTCCACACACATTCATTAACACTAAAGTCAATAATTTGTTAAAGTGGTAGTCGATCCCGTACTTTTTTTTTTTCCTTTACTAAATTAATATATATACTTTTTATGTAATTATTATTCTTTCGTATATTATTAATTATTCTTAACTACCTAGTTACATGTTTCTATATATATATATATATATATATATATATATATATATATATATATATATATATATATATATATATTTAATTATTAAAGGATTATCCAAAACCGACCAGTTTCCACCTGCGGCACCCGTTCACGAGTTGACGCATGTACCAGCGTCGCTCTCCTCAACCATATGTTAGGGAAGAAAGTGGCCCACTACACAACGCCACCACAGGCAGTCACCTTGACGTGAGCATGTCAGGTTTAGATAATCCAATAATAATTTTCTTAGCATATTTATTTCCCTTTTCATCTGCCTTATTTCTGGAGCATAGCCCCAACGACGTCCATGTCGCGGTTTTTCATGGCCATCTTGATATTATGCTCCTTGACTTCTTCCGTCGACCCTTGCATTGCCTTTCTGATGAATATACTAATAGCGTCGTCGGTAGTGTCGGTGTAGAACACGCAGTTTTCTGTGTGTCGCGACACCGCCACCACCGCGTGCTGGACGCTATTGTGTATCGTCTTCCGCCCCTCGTCTGCACTACAAAGACTGTAGCATAAGTCAATCCCTGCGCTTCGTGGATTGTTAGGATTCTTGACCCTTCGCCTGATCCGTATCCCTGGATAGAAAAGGATTTCATCTCTTCCTGGGTGTGGACCAGGTATAGAGTATTCGGAAGGCTGGGGGGTATTTGCGAATTCGTAAATTCTCTCGACTGCAGGAAGTGTACTCTGGGTTTTGATGAGTACATGCTGGTGTAAACTTCACTGAGGGCGTATCCGACATCCATCGGATTTCGGTGCGTGCATAACTTTTCTTCTGTGATGTTAACGGTGAAATCTGGTCGATGATACTTTAGCTCGAATAGGTTATCTCTATCGATGTAAAGCAATTGGTTGACGTCATCGACAAGAACCACTTCATTCGCTCCTGACAATCGGGCCGCCATCACTATATAAGAGCCTCATCGACGGTAAGGCGATTGCCTTTGTCAGACTCCTCGAACCCGTTGAAGATAGAAGCTATATTACGCACCTTGGTTTTGGTACGCTTTCCCAAGCGGCACTGTAGCTTCTCCCTCAGTCCCTCAGTCACTGGCTGCCTCAATTGTGGTGGTAGCTACAATTTCACCTTCACCATCAAAGTAATTAACAATCCTTGTCGTCTTTCCACTTCCAGGTACTCCATTGACCCAAGTAAACTTTGGTACAACCCAGTTTTCCCACGATGCCCTGACGATGTCTTTATTGCCAGAAATGGTTTCGGCCATTTCTAGGATTTTTTCGTCAAGCATGATTTTGGTGCACTGGGCTGTAACCACTATTGGGTCATCCTGAGGAGTCACAAACTTGACTCGACCTGTCCGTTGCGTTTCCTCTTCGTCCTGAGCTACGAAACCATTAGTTCCATTATATGCTACCATATATGATCCTGACATTGTCCCAGCAATGATCTGGGAAGTGTCATTATTATATATGGCACCATCTGCTTCTTCCAGCCTTACCTTCAACAACGATACGTTCTTGTGCTGAAAGGCTTGCAAGATTTTCTTGCAAGTGGTAAGATGGCTATGAATTCGAAAAATGCGTTACTGAAGTGGTCTAAGGGATTGGACACCGGTCTGAAACTTGGCGGAACTATCTGTCCCTTATCGGCTCTCGTTCGAGTTGGCTGTGGCGTGTTAGGTCTTTCCAAATTTGGTTTTAGAAATTCCGTTAACGGCACAGTTTGCAGATCGACTGGTGGTTTTCTGTTTGTAAACTTTCTCAGGGTCTATATGAAGTTGCGGATATACATGCTAGTTTTGAATTTGCCTTCTGTGCGCCCTTTTTTCTGCTGATCTTCTGCAGTTTTCTTTTGTAGGCGCTCCAATCCGCTTAGGACGACTGAACTCGCACTGGGATAATCAGACTGATTTGCTGATACAACTGCTTTATTGCGTTAGGGAACTTTAAGGAAGCTCAAGTTTTCCCCTCTGTTCTCGTACACTATAACCTCATGAAGTTCCGAGGCTTTCAAGCAGCCGCATCTATCAGCGACTTTTCCTTGTTCAAATCCGATTTTCATCGCGTCAACACTTATTTTGCGGCTAAAGCTGCTGGCAGATGTTTTTGACGCCGTTGCGAGTATTATAAGTACTTCGCATGCTTGCGCAAATGTGGTTATCTCACTCCATTTAAATACGACGATTGTTTTGTTTCTTAATCGCAATATCCGACAGGAGTGGCTTTCCACTACTACTCTTTGTAGCATTCTGATGTTTGCGCTTCTGATACTAGTTTTGGCTGTACTCCCTTTGCCTCAGGCCCAATGATGGCGAAGCCAACACCAAAGCGTTCGGAATCATCATCCATGAACAAAGCCACGCTTCGGATCGTGATACTTGGAACACCGTGCTCTGCGTTTACCATAAGATCTTGCATGGTTACCTGATTTATCTGAGCTTGGGTATTCCGGGCATCAGTTCTCGCATCGTGGGGCAGCTGGGTTGCCGCCTCGGGATTGGTAGGGATGATGGTTCCATGGGACAAGGAAGCTATAGATATTGAATTGGAGTTAGGGAAGTCGTGTCGAGAGCTGGTGAGGACTGAGACATACGGAATTGTTGTTGGATTTTGGACGTTTGCTGTGAAGACAGCTGTTGAGCCGTTTCTCTTTGCAGCCGTGCAGAAGACTTTGCTCGCGAATTCTATGAGTGGCGTTCTGGTTTCCTGGTTCTCCATAATGGTTGGAAGATTTAATTGATTTAGACTGATCTGAATTTTGATTTCCAGTTCAATCCTCTCCAAGCCGAACCTTGGGCATTCGAAGAGCACATGCCAAATCGTTTCATCACAAGATGGATCGCAGACGCACGAGGGACTGTCTTTGATGTTGAAGCGATGCAGTTACGACGACTGACTATTGTGAGTGTCCGCACTGCTATTTATAGGAGAGTTCGTTGGAAACTACCCTCAATTTATTTTTAATTTTAATTTTTATCAGAGTTGCCATTGCGACACACAACACTGACGATATCGGCAGATTTTTGCTGTTTTGATTTTCGAGTCGAACACTTGCTTATTACAGGGTTCCAAGTTGCGGCCAACCTAAATCCATCCTCCCGGTTGAAATTGGGATGCTTTTTTATTTCTACCGCTTTACGCACAATACGGGAGAAGTTCGATCCAGTGTTTACATATCCTACGAATAAAATATAAGTCAGGAAGTCTAATTCAGAACAAATTCCACACAAATAGTGGGGCCGTCAAACCAAAACGACGTATATTCAAAATAAGAATCACTTTTACAAATGATTAGCTTGGAGATTGATTTAAATTCGGAACGAAAGCAGGGATTGGTTCGTGCGCAAGTGCTGCAATGTCTGTTATGACAGTTGCGTCAAACAAGACAAATGTCCGACTAATGACGCGCTGGACACGACTTTTAACCCAGCCTGCTTGGATACGACTATTGTTGGGTCATTTTTTTAACGCATTCCTGACATTTCCTGACTTATTATGTATTCGTAGGATATATCTCCTCTAGAGCGAAGTCAAGAGTCCAGTT
Organism: Cabera pusaria; assembly: GCA_954871355.1. Taxonomy (NCBI): domain Eukaryota; kingdom Metazoa; phylum Arthropoda; class Insecta; order Lepidoptera; family Geometridae; genus Cabera; species Cabera pusaria. The sequence continues at coordinate 3,772,429 of OX940896.1, forward strand.
TTTGCGGCAATGTGGAAAAGTGTGTGTGATCTCATTGTATTTTTTCCTAAAACTGGTGTTCTTCCGCGTGTTAATATGTAATAAATCTGGATTATTAACCATTAAGTGCCGGTGAATGTGTGCGAGTGTAGGGAAACAGCACAATGTTGAAAAACATGCTATTTGCGTTCTCACCAAAATTCCACTGAAAATCTTCAGTAAACACCACATCTTTACTGAAGGTATGACTTAGACTAGACTTCTACTTGACAACTGACCTGAAATGTGACTTTGACCCATCTCTACGACTAAAATTCATAAAAACTTGAAAAATTTCAATACTTGACACTGGCTAAATACACTAATCGTGTGGAGCCATAAAGAAACTAAAAAAAAAAAAGGTCAAGAGTCTGACAGAGTAGGCAACGCAACAGTAAGGGCCTGTGGTGTGCAGGTGTCTATAGACGACGGTTACCTCTTACCATCAGGCACGCCATAAGCTTGTGTATCACCTTACATTATTAAATAGTCTATACTGACTCTGACACTATACTCTGACTCTCAAGGGCAGTACCACCGGAAACACCTCAAGTTTATGGCGGCAGATTTTCTCCTTGATAGTGGTAAGCTTTTCTTGGTTGCAAGTCTAGCGGAACATCGAAATATTATGCTCCTACCGCCTGTAGGAAATATTTTTTTTTGTTACAGAAACATTTTTAATTCAGATATAGACATACAACATTAATTGACATAGTAAATTACAAGTATTTTACATTGAATCGAATAATATCATTAATTGCGCGGCAATAGAGAATCAAAAAGGTCTAAACATGTTTATCGTTGCATCTTTCTGTCTTCGGCGTTGTAATAAGAAATTGAGAATGTGTTAACATTTAATAATAACAATGGTAGACCTCCGAATAGGGAATTTATAGTTTAGAATGTTAGGTAAGTTATACGTTAGCTCGCTGACAATGGGTTCCAACTTTTTCCAATCAACACGATGACTATATAGAAACCTACGTTGTATTACGTAAAGATCTAAATATCGACGGTTGCTGCAAATGATACCATATAGTTTTTAAAAGCTTGTATATAACTTGCAATGTATGTATGTAAGTATGTTTGTTCGGGTGGAATCTTGGAAGCTTAATTAGACCCACTTCCCGGTGTCCGATCTGACTCAAATTTGGTGAACTTATGTATCTTCGGTGACAATACAATAATATGGTACCATGGAGCTGGTCTGATAATGGAGACAGAAGGTGGTGACGGTATATCTGTGATAAAACAACATAACCCAACCGAATTTGGACTCGATTGATTCGTCTTGAGGAGGACTCACACCTAGATGATATCCAGGGTCTGATGATGAGGCTGAAAGGTGGCCACGGCATCTCTGTGTTAAGCAACATAACTCCACCGAGTTTGGGCTCGATAGATTTGCCATGAAGAGCACTTTATCCATAATCAAATCATAATATCCGGAGAATATTTTAAAACATCACGCCTACTCTAAAATACTCAGGTAGTAGTAGTAATCTGTACCTACCAAAAAGTAAAAAAATTATAAGTAAATATTTTTTTTTTAATCAAGCTTTTATCTAGGACAAGGAACTAAAATGTTAAAAATAAATTCTAGTAAGTATTTTGCGGGTAGCTACTTCCCTATATTCTTAAAAGCTTGAGGCACAGAAGTATTATAAGTACCTAACCTGTAAAACGGTTAGTGTCTTTTAATTTATTATAGCATGTAGGCTAGCGTTTTATTACTGTCTCACCATTTGGTAAGTGGCGATGAGGTCAGGATGGTAGCAAGCTAAGCCCAAGAACTAGTTACTACTACTAAGAACTAGTTCTCAAGGGCAGCTGTCGGCATGTGTTAGATGTTTGTATTTTTCAACATTGGCCATCAATACCTAAAATTTTTTTGTAACAATAATTATGTTATTTAGTTTTGTAAATATAATTGAAGTTTCTACTTTCATAATCCAACCTTTATCTGTACAGATAAATAAGAACTCAAGGATAGTAGTGTTGCGTACGGTCTGCGTTAGGAGTTTCCCTAGATTAATAATTTGGTTTATTTTTTCTGCTATAAATGTATTTATCCAGCAGCCTCTATCGACCTCGTAGCATGCTCGTAGCATACTCGTAGCACGCACGTAGCATGTACGTAGCATGCGAGGTCTGTGAGTGGTATCGTAGGGGTTCTACGATGTTACGAGGTCTACCAGTGCTACGGCAGAGGCTCTCTACGATTCTACGAGTCTTTACGATGGCCACACTCATCTATTTGAAGTCGGTGCCAGCCAAGTCTATTAGGTAGTAGATACATACTATCATATGTAGGTAGATACTTGTAGGTGGCAGGTATCTATCTACTACCTATTAGAATTGCCTGGCACCGACTTCAAATAGATGAGTGTGTAGCACTTATAATAATTTTCAATTCAAAATTCAGAATTAAAATACAGAAATCCTTAAATTTCAGCCATATATGAACGTCGCTCTTCAGTTTTCCTTCTTAAATAAAATACATTAAAATAAACTAACATAATAAATAGCAATTACTTAAAACAAACAGCATCTCTGCATGCGACACATTGGCAACACTTTCAACCAATTTAACTGAACATATATCAACAAACGTTCCGTTTTCTTCACGGCACATGTTACCCGTAAACTGGGACAGTCAATAGTTCCAATATTGCCCAGTATTCCAGACATTTTCCGATATTCTCGATTATTTCCCCGCCACTTACGTCCATTCGCGACAGATAAAATATTATTTTCATTTTGTTTACGACATGTGACACAGGACATTTTTCTGAGTTGTTTTTCTCGAGTCGAGCTTTGTTTGTATGGCCTTGATCCTTGATATCACTCATATTTATTGAAGACTAGCCGTGTCCCGCGATTTTACCCGCGGAGACATCTTTCCCGTGAGAATAACGGGATAAAAAGTACTCTATGTGTTATTTCAGGGTCTAGGCTATCTAGATACCAAATTTCAGCTCAATCGGTAGAGTTATTTTAGTGTGAAGAAGTGACAAACATACATACAAACTTTCGCCCTTATAATATAAAGGTACGGACACACCGCAGCGTCCTGCGATCTGCGGGCGCGATCTCACTACTTTTCAATTGTTTTCTGATCGCGTTTGGTGTGAACCAGTCGGTACAAATACTACTGCCCTATGTGATCGCCGCCTAGATCGCGCACGCAGGACGCTGCGGTGTGTCCGTACCTTTAGTAGAATAGGATTTTAAACAAAGAAACTTTTTTTAGTCTTTACTTTTAACAAATCATATGAAAAGTGGGTTCGAAATTGGTACTTTGCTTAATTTCTAGTTCATATTACATGTCTGGGTTTCACTATTATTAAATAACTTTAAAATAGTGCTTTTGACTATTCGTCATTTTTAGTGTCAAAGTAAAGCATCAAAATGTAAATGTCTGTATGGCTATATACAGGGTGATTCGGTACCGATGGATCAAACGAAGCAGGGTGGTAGAGGATCTCACTGCGCATATATTGAACCCCCATTCTACCATTTTGGATAGTTTATGAGATATAACATTTTTTTAAATGGTTTTGCCTTTCGCCGCTTTGGTTCACAAAAAATATTTTTTCTGCTCAACCCTTTACGTTACGGCAATAATTTTTCTTTTGTAATCGTAGGTAAATAATAAAACTAACAAATGGTATTATTATTTTTTACTCGAAAAGTAAATACTTTCATAATAATAGAAAAAGTTCATTCAAAAAATCTCATTGACTAATGCTACTGCATAAAGTTTGCGAGGCCAATATAAAAAAAAAACACATTTTTTTTTTCATACCTATTTTAAAAACTTCAGTATTTATCTAGCTACAACCTCTGCAAATTTGATTTACCTAAACTATGCGGTTCATAATAAAAAGGTGCGATGAAGTAAAAATTAGTTCACATTATTTTTCAAATTTGCCCATTCTTTCATAGATATTTAGATACAATAAGTGGATATAAGTTGCATCGCTATACACAGCAGGAAAAGAAAATAGATTTGATATAAAATTAGACTGAATAGCGCTACTATTAATTAACTTTTGACGTCTCTTTACATGTATTAGTTTTGAAAATATGTATATTTCGCTGATTTCTGTTACCTACGGGAAGGTAATTGTTGCCTTTCTGAATTTGTAAGCTTAGCTTAGACCTTAAACTACCCTTCACGTGATCCCTGAGTGGTGTTAAATCGGTGATGATAAGTGACGATAAGTGGTAGGGTTCGGTTTTGGTTCGAACCACTAACCGGTAAAAATAAATGTTGCCAATTTGTTCGCCAAGTTCCGGCATAATGTTAGGCAGTATGGATAACGGGGTGGGATAGTTGCGCTCTGTAAATTGGCCGACAGTCAGTCGATTCCGTAGTTCAACAACGATTTTTAATATTTCACAGATAAGCCATTGACTGCTGCCTCACCTTATGCTAAGTGAAGATGCGGTCAAAATATGGATTCGTGTTTGTCTGAAATTGATTAACTTACTGAGACTAGGCGCTGGGTGACTGATTCACACTGGCTATTAACATCATGCCGGAACTTAGCGAACGAATTAGCAACATGTCTTTTACCGGTGAGTGGTTCGAGCCGTGGTCGAACCCTACCACTTAAGGTCACCTATTAAGCACCACCCAGGAATCACGTGAAGGGTAGTTTAAGGTCTAGGCTAAGCGGACGCAGAAAGGCAACAATGACCTTCCCGTAGGTAGCAAAAATCAGCGAAATTACATATTTTCAAAACAAATACATGTAAAAGAGACGTCAAAAGTTAATTAATAGTAGCGATATTCAGTCTGAATCACATCACACATCAATGAAAGTATTGTATTGTATTGTATACATTTATTCATCTTTTGGTGCAACTATACATACTTAGACATGTCCAGAGTGTAACAAAGTGTACAATTGAAGTACTTAATAATTATAATAAGTTACATACTAAAAGTAAATAAACTGTTTCATATAAAATTAGTCTCGCATCAATAAAAAATATTTTAAAAAGTCATCACAAGCAAAGCAAGTCAATTATTAAATACAATCATCTTTATTAAAATTTAAGTCATTTATCGCATAGAGTTCCATTTAAGTCAGTAGTTTCTTTAGTTTAATTTTAAATTGTAGCGGTGAAACCTTGTCATTTCTGCAAATGTTCTTATTAAATACGTTATAAAAACGAACACTATTGCAAATAAAACTTTTAAATTTTTTTTGAAGTCTACTACATGGAAAAGAAATTTTGTATCTGTTTCTTGTATTGTATTTATGCCAGCTTCCGACCGGTGGAGTGTTTTTATAAAGGGCAAATTTGAAAAAATAATGTGTACTAATTTTGAATTCATCCCAACATTTTAATATGAACCGCATAGTTTAGGTAAATACTATTTGCAGAGGTTGTAGCTAGATAAATACTGAAGTTTTTAAATAGGTATGAAAAAAAAAATCATGTGATTTTTTTTTGTATTGGCTTTGCAAACTTTATGCAGTAGCATTAGTAAATGAGATTTTTGTAACTTTTTTCTATTATTAGGTCAATTATTTACCTACGATTGCAAAAAAAATATCGCCTTAGCGTAAAGGTTTGAGCAGAAAAAAAATTATTTGTGAACCAAAGCGGCGAAGGGCAAAAACATTAAAAGAATGTCATAACTCATAAACTATCCAAAATGGTAGAACAAACATGGGGGTTCTATAGATGCGCAGTGAGGTTCTCTACCACCCTACTTCGTTTGATCCATCGGTACTGAATCAGCCTGTATATGTCGCAGGCAGGTAGCTTAATTAGCCGTTCAATTAACAGCCTAGCCTCTTAACTAAACAGCGCCGTTCAACTTAGTTCCTGAATGATATCCAGCCATTTGATTAAACAGCTAGGCAAATAACTTGGATCGATGACGTTCCATTACTTGCCTAGCCCGTTCATTAGTCTGACACTAAGGCAACACACTAGGAACAGTGACCACCGCGTGACGTGCGCTGAGGAGAGCCGCGGTAGCGGCCGCGCGTCACCAGAAATATATGCAAATATATGTATATACATAATATATGCTTATATGTATATACTGACCTAAGCTTTAGCTAGCTCGTTTATTAAATGTTGTAATAAACGCTACGGCTGGATATCATTCAGGAATCTAGTTGAACGGCGCTGTTTAGTTAAGAGGCTAGGCTGTTAATTGACCGGCTAATTAAGCTATCTGCCTCCGACACATACATGACATTTTATTACGATCCTTTAAGCATGTAATGGTTTACTGGTTTACTAATTATGGGAGTACTTCCGAAACACCAGTAGATTCAACAGTCAATCAGTTTTCATCTTTTGTTTGCAGATCTAGGGTTGCCTGTAGAGACGGTATTATGCAGCTGATAGACGGACAATCGGTTCCATTCGGAATATGATTTGTACTGAAATTAGTCTGCGTTGTATTTATTAATTTATTATGTTTCATTATTTCACAATTTTTTGGATAAAAATTGTTTGAAGTACTGAAACATGCACTGGGTTGCGGGTGCACGTAATAGTACGGTTAGCAACCCTACATTAATCAGGGGAATTAAACATGTGTTTTAAGTGTGACGTTCGACGTCTAGATGAAAGCTGAATGGCTCAATACCTTTGTTTATTTTTTGTAAATTCAAAGCAATAAGTTATGTTTCTGTTATATCTATAATATTTTTTATTGAATATGATCTGTTTAATGTTATTTGACGTGTGTAAGTGCAAATTTTTTATTTGCCCATATACTGAACAAATGCTTTGATTTTGACTTTGACTTAACTGACTTTAAATTATCTGGCATCGTGTAAACAGTACTAGCGTGTGCAAAGCCAAGACAGTAAGCCAGGATAGTATACCGAGGTTCTAGTTTGCTATCCTGGCTTAAAAAACTATGCTCGTGTATCCCGGCCATTAAAATTTTCTAGCGCGTAACATCAGAATTTAATTTAAATTCAATTTTTTTTTTGCATAAAGAGAACACATTTATAATACTTTTTTATAGTCCCTAGATACCGAACTAGGCGAATGCACGCCCGTAACTCGGGATCTAGTTCCTCCCACTTTTAGGCGTCTATATTGTACAATTTACATAGCCTATGTGTTCCTTAAATATTATTTTAAGTAGAATGCACACTATAAGTTCATAAGGTATGTATAATGGGTCCTAAAGGACAAACTAGGTAGAAGATACGTAAGGCAGACAAAGAGTGCATAATTACGTTTATAAAACATGTTAAGATGTCTTCGGTCTGTATCGCGTCGAAATAACCCGATATACTCTTCATCGAAGATCGAATACATAATCATAAGAAATACAATCCAAACTTAAAATTTCGTAAAAATATGGTACACATTTCTAGCCAAATTAACCAATTACTAATTTACATAAATCAGGGGTACAAAACATTTTCTGCAGCCAACATTTCTAGCAAACTGCAAATCACGGCGTTAAACCGTTCCAGCCAAAACAAAGCTACAAATTCTGTGGAAATTTCCATTAATTTGGTATAACTTTGATACTTCTCGTGGGAATCGATTGCAAGGAAATAATGCAGGGCGAATGGAAACGTGTGTTTAAGGCCAGGTTTCACTGACGCGACACGAAGATGCGTTTTATTGTAGTCGTTGCACTTTGTTTACTACTATCTTGCAATGTGCAACCAAAACAATAAAACAGTTGATTTGAAGGCCACAATTCAGTGAAATTACAGGGCATATATAACATTTTTTTCATAAAGGCGGAGAGGCGGCCAAGGATTCGTGGCAGAACATTTTAATGGTGCTATTCCCACTTGTCACACTATTTAGTCGTTTGTTTTGCCAACCCGATTAAAAATCAGATCCGACACCCGACTAATGTGAACACGCGGCAAAGTTACTTATTTCATTTCTAAGAAAAATGCCCGCGTTAATTATGTATAAGGCGTATGTTAGTTTCACATGTATAAAGAATAATTAACTATTACTAGCAGCGCCCCACGGCTTCGCCTGTATTAAAAAGTATTCTATGTCCTATTCCACTCCCTAGGCTAACCGTGTACAAAATTTCAGCCTTAGCATAAAATATAAATAAACAAGCTGACTTTCGCATTTATATCATTGGTGATGATTATCGAAGGTAGAGGTTGCAGTAAAACCGCGCCTTAAATACAGGTACTCGCCAAGTTAGCGTACCTCGCGAACTTGCGTCGTAAATATCCGAGCTTACAGATTTATGTGCACAAAGTCTGGCTGTATTCTATGTATATAGCTACTACAGGAATGGATTTTACGGAAATTGCGGTTCAGGTCTCTGACAATCTGTAATTATATTGTTTCAAGATTCAGTTTAATATTATGTTTCTTTTAGTGTTACTACACTTTACACATTAACTCAAATGTACACTCAGCCCTTGACATGTTCATACTCTCCACTTTATCCAAAGGTTGTCTGGTAGAGATCACTTTAAGCGATAAGACCGCCTATTGTACTAGTTTAAGATTTTTCATATTGTTATCTATATATTGTGTACAATAAAGGGTTATCATTCATTCATTTATTTATTCATTCAGTGACTTTATTTATTTTTTACATTGTTATATGCAATCAAAAAATTTCACCATACTGACGGGACTCGAACCCGCGTCTCCTGGGGAACATGCCCAGGCGCTGTACCAATTAAGTTTGTCAGTTCATATAATTGCACTTTTTTTTTAAATTATGTATTCTGCATTGAACACAATCTGATATTTTAGCGAGTTATAAATAGTTATTTCTTTTACCTTTTGTAATCAATCAACATTTTCTTAGTAATCAATAAAGAGGTATTGTATTGTATTTTTAGGAATGGCTCGTTGGCGTATGCGATATAGCATATTAATAGATATACCATACCTTCTAATCAGCAGTTCGCTGGTTAAAATCCTAGTTATGCCTAATGTGCTAGCGACGTCGCCACGACGTGTTAGTTAGATGGCGACGACTTAGACGAGTGTGTTATAGGCCTTGCCGGACACTTTTGTAGTTCACCCACTTTAAGAGCGCTAGCATACTGGGTCGCTATGGCGATGTCACCGGCTACGTTGCCAAACAATTCGTGTTGAAATGTGTAACACTTTAACGCACTTGGCTAGGCTCTGAAAACGTAGCCGATTTGGAAGCGTAGCCACCGCCGAACGGCACTTACGTTATCATCATCATCATCAGCCCGTGTCAGTCCACTGCTGGACGTAGGCCTCTCCCAAGATGCGCCACTGAGCCCGATCTTTGGCTCTTCTCTTCCAGTCACTGCCACCGCTTTTCGTATGTCGTCGCTCCACCTGGTCACAGGACGTCCTACGCTACGTTTGCCGATTCGCGGTCTCCACTCTAGGACAAGTCTACCCCAACGGTTATCAGTCCTGCGGCAGATATGACCAGCCTACTGCCACTTCAGCTTGTTAATCCGTTAAGCTTAAGTTATAACTTTAGTTCTCTGGCGAATTACTTCGTTCCGGATTCGATCCCGCAGGAAAATACCGAGCATAGCTCTCTCCATAGCTCGCTGAGCGATTTTAAATTGGGGGACCAGTCGAACTGTGAGTGTCCACGTCTCGGCTCCGTATGTCATTACAGGTAGGACGCACTGGTTAAAGACTTTTTTTTTTAGACGTTGCGGTATAGGCGACGAGAAGACTCGACGGAGTCCGTTTTTTCGAGATCCGAGTTTCCGAATGCTGTCCAGCCCTACTGAATTCTCCTCTGGATTTCCTTCTCGAAGTTGTGTTTGCCTAGTTGGAGCGTCTACCCTAGGTAAACATACTTAGTGACAACTTCGAGTGGGATTCCATCTACGGCAATCGGTTCTGGAACAACGTGCTCGTTGTACATGACTTTGGTTTTAACCAAATTCATCCGGAGACCGATGCGTGCGACGAGAAGAATCAGCTAGGCCATTCAACATCCTTTGGAGGTCCTGCAGCGTCTCTGCCATAATGATGTTAATGCCACAATCTTTCCAGTGCAGCGTCTTAAACATATCCTACATCCCTTGTGAACAGTTTCGGGGATATGACGTCCCCCTGTCTCACTCCTCGTCGCAGGTGGACATGTTCAGTTCGCTGGTTCTGTACTTGTACAGTCATCGTTGCGGCATTATATAGACATCTCATCACTTTGATATATCGCCAGTCGACTTGGCAACGCTGCAAGGACTCGAGAACAGACCAGGGGCCTTATTCAGTATGATCAATGAAATAACGCGTTCCTTAAAGCGCCACGTTACGTTATTGAAAAATTGTATTCTGTATGCCACATGATAGGTAAATTATACATAACGCGCGCGTTACACGTCCTCATATGTTACGATATTTTGACAGCTCAAAACGCGCTCATAACCTTACCCTACGGCGTTTTAATTGGCATACAGAATACCATAACGCGGAGATATCGTAACACGGCACGGTAAGACTTTAAAATGGCCATACTGAATAAGGCCCCAGGTTTCGATTGAGTCAAAGGCCTTCTCATAGTCCACAAATGCTAAGCACAGGGGCCGATTGTACTCTTCGGTCTTCTGTATAATCTGCCGCACCGTGTGGATGTGGTCTATGGTGCCGTAACCGCTTCGAAACCCGGCCGGTTCCGGAGGTTGAAACTCGTCGAGTCTTCGCGCAAGGCGGTTCGTGATGACCCTTGAAAACAGCTTGTAAACATGGCTCAGAAGCGAAATCGGGCGGTAGTTTTTGAATATGGTTTTGTCACCTTTTTTGAAACACAGAACCACCATGCTTCTGTTCCATGCCTGTGGAGTTTTCCTAGTGAAAAGAACGGAATTAAATAGCAGCTGAAGCTATTGAACTGCTGGAGCTCCTCCGGCTTTTAAAAGGTCTGTTGTGATTCCGTCTTCTCCTGGGGCTTTTCCATTTTTGAGTTGTTTAAGGGCCATCACGACTTCGTATCGGCTAATTTCGGGCAGATCTTCTGTGAAGAGGCGGGTTAAGGTGGCTCTAGAATCCTCAGTATCAGGTTCGGGCCTTAAAGCATGCGATGCTTAGAGCTTGCCGTAGAAGTCTTCGACTTCCGACAGAATCTCCAGCTTGGATGCGACGACGTTCCCCGTTGACGTTGTCAGCTTTGTAAGGTGGCTTCTACCCAGAGGCTGGACGAACACTTTCGACCCCCGATTCTGCTCAATTGATTCTTTAATCAAGAGCGTGTTAGAGGATCGGAAGTTGCGTCGTACTAGCTTCTTAATGGATTTGTTGCGCACCAGATTAGTTGACAAAGCTGACAAAGGGTCTGTTTGTCTCTCTTCCATTAGCCGAAGTGTTTCTGCCGAAAGTTTGGACTTTTTGCCCGTACGCTTGCTCTCGCAAAACTTTGTCCCTTCATCCCTGAGGATTTCCACCACTTCTTCGAGTTTTTGGTCTACGTCATGTGTGGTTTCCAAGGCAGCGAATCGATTTTCCAATTTAAATTGGAATGTTTCGGACCCAACAACGGTTTGGAGTAGGTTTGGACGGAGCGTAGACTTCATCATTCGGGATCTCTCGGCTTTGAAGTCGATATCCAAAGAGCCTCGTACAAGTCGGTGATTACTTCCGGTATTAAACCTAGTGATCACTGAGACGTCTCTGAATATGCGCCGTTTGTCCGTAATGATGAAGTCAATCTCGTTTTTAGTCACAGTGTCGGGGCTTTGCCACGTCCACTTCCTTTAGGGCTGTTTCTTGAAGAACGAGTTCATCAAGAAAAGCCCCTTTTTTTCGAGGAAATTGACTAGCATTTCCCCCCCTGTGATTCCTACTCTCAAATCCGTGTGGTCTACGATAGATACTATCGATAGACGATTCGCCGCAAGTTTGTACTCCCATTTTGGCGTTAAAGTCTCCCATGACAACGTTGTAGTGAGCCTTGGAGGTGGTGTGTAAAGCTCTGGAGATATCTTCATACATGCTCTCCACCTCATCATCCAAGTGTGTCGAGGTCGGTGCGTAGACCTGGATAACCTTGAGACTGTACCTCTTGGTTAACTTAATTATGAGGTACGCTACCCTGGTCGACACACTGGAGATTTCTATAACGTTGTCACTGAGAACCTTGTTGACCAGAAACCCGACGCCGCCTTGGGATGGCTGATCTCCTTCTCTGTACATAAGATGGCCCGATTCTAAGGTCATGGTGTCCTCTCCCTGTCTTCGGACTTCACATAACCCCAGTATGTGCCATCTTATGTGTTTCAGCTCCTCCTCCAGCTGCGCCAGATGATCGTCTAGCCGAATCGTGCGTCCATTGTAGGTTGCGAGGGTCAGTTTGTTTTGGCGGCCTACCGTAGCCCGGGGATTCTTAGCACCCCCTGCCCTGCCGTTACCGTGACCGCCGCCGTGGTCAGGAATAGCAGGGCGGCTGGGAATTGGGGGCCGCGGCTTTAGGTTTTCTTCCATACTGCTTTCCATCCCTTGGGAGGGATATGCCCTAATCGCCACGCTGGGCAGGCGTGTTCGCGATCGCAGGACGTAGCTTCTCACACCGGTGACACTGCTGCCCGTCACCGGCCTGTAGTATTTAGCTACGCCATAGATATGAAATGGTTATACTGCCATTTGTCGGTCGCCAGAGCCCCGTCTGTTGGTCAGCAGGATGCACCACGGGCAGGTGAGGTTGGCTGGGAGCACCGAGGTCGTATTTGTGCCCCCTTACATCCCAGCACTTACGTGGAGACTTGATATTCTGGCGACCTGGCGACGCGTAGCCAAGTTGCCAGTATTGTTTACAAAAAAGTTACGTATCCCTCATTCTGTGGCCAACTGATCGCCAGGACGGATATTTGCGTGTTTGTGTTCGATAATTTGGCAACGTCATTTGACTATGGAGCCAGAGGTAGCCATGGCTACACAGCTAGTGACGTCACCACAAAACCCTAAACGATGGTCGTATTCTGCTCCTGCCCTCCATACCATGGATTTCAAATATAAGGATGGTGTACTGCAGATGTTTTGACAAATTCAATTTAATCCGTATACTCTAACATAACATAAGTTTGTAATTGCTATGTTCATCAAAACGGCCCCAACGAAAGGAACCTACATGGGAGTGTGTCTTTGTCTAACAACCTACCAGTTCTATATAAATACTATACTATATATATATATATATATATATATATATATATATATATATATATATATAGTATAGTATATATATATATATATATATATATAGTATAGTATATATATATGTAGTATAGTATATATATAGAAATGGTAGGTTACTAGTATACTATACTATATTATATAAGTGGTCAATACAAAAGAAAGGGACAAACTCCATTCAAGGTCGGTCTCTATCAGGCTGGAGTGTATCATTGTGTTTAATATAAAAACGTAGTAGCTTCATATTTAACCGATCCACAGTATAATATTATGTAAGTACAGATAAAAAACAACAACATACTTGCCGTATGTCACGACATGACCTAATTCTTCGCAGCAGCACGTGGGCTTAGCTCCACAGCGATCCATTTACCTTTTAATTCACGTCTCAAAGTCGCGTATTCCGACCCATTTCCGCTCAATCTCCAGAATAGTCCCCCGGGGTACACTTCCGAAATGAAATCCGACCAATGACTGTACTCTGGAAATTTCATGAGAGTTTATTAACAACGGAGTTTTAGAATGTATATTGATGAAATTAGATAGATATATAAATACTAAGAATGTAGAATTCATTTTAATGTTAAAATTTGTGTTCACGTTGATTTTAGTGTATGGCAGATGTTTTTACGGTGTGTGAGCGAGATAGAAACAAGGTTGTAACGTCTAATTCGGGTGCACCGTTTTTTATAAAGACCTTATTCAACACCATTAAAGTTTTACTTTTCACCATTTACTAAGTTATAAAATAACCGGTCTACCCCAACGGTTATCGGTCCTACGGCAGATATGACCAGCCCACTTCAGTTTGGTAATCCGTTGAGCTATGTCGATCACTTTAGTTCTCTGGCGAATTACTTCGTTCCGAAATCGATCCCGCAGAGAAACACCGAGCATAGCTTATTCCATAGCTCGCTGAGCAACTTTAAATTGAATATTATGTTTCTTTGAAGTGTCTCACACTTTATTTTTTTGTAAATTGTTAAACACAATCCAAAATTTCATCGTACCGACGGGACTCGAACCCGCACCCCCCGGATTACACGTCCAGGTGCTCTGCCAATTAAGCCACGGTTCGATACATTGATACGACGAAATTAGTGGATTGCATTTTGTTAACCCAATTATGCATTGGTGGCGCCATCTATGACTACTTATTACGTAAGTTAATCATTCGGAAGAAATCATTACAGTTTTCAAATCCGACGAGAGATGTTGCACTGCGTAAATCAAATATTATGTTTCTTTGAAGTGTCTCACACTTTATTTTTTTGTAAATTGTTAAACACAATCCAAAATTTCATCGTACCGACGGGACTCGAACCCGCACCCCCCGGATTACACGTCCAGGTGCTCTGCCAATTAAGCCACGGTTCGATACATCGATACGACGAAATTAGTGGATTGCATTTTGTTAACCCAATTATGCATTGGTGGCGCCATCTATGACTACTTATTACGTAAGTTAATCATTCGGAAGAAATCATTACAGTTTTCAAATCCGACGAGAGATGTTGCACTGCGTAAATCAAATATTATGTTTCTTTGAAGTGTCTCACACTTTATATTTTTGTAAATTGTTAAACACAATCCAAAATTTCATCGTACCGCCGGGACTCGAACCCGCACCCCCCGGATTACACGTCCAGGTGCTCTGCCAATTAAGCCACGGTTAAAACTGTAATGATTTCTTCCGAATGATTAACTTACGTAATAAGTAGTCATAGATGGCGCCATCAATGCTTCGGCGCATCAATAATTGGGTTAACAAAATGCAATCCACTAATTTCGTCGTATCGATGTATCGAACCGTGGCTTAATTGGCAGAGCACCTGGACGTGTAATCCGGGGGGTGCGAGTTCGAGTCCCGTCGGTACGATGAAATTTTGGATTGTGTTTAACATTTTACAAAAACTTTAAATTGGTGGATAATAACTTAAATTCAGAATTTAAAACCACCCCCGACTGATCTGTGTAGGTATAATATGTTAATTGAGAAGAGAACATTCTAATGAGCCCAAACTCGACATCTTTGCTGTAAGTTGGGGAGAAGTTTAGTATTCTGCAGATTCCAGGAGATGGTCAAGCATCAAGTCAATGCTACCATATTCTTACAATGCCATTAAAGTATATATATACCAAATTTAGAATTGATCAGAGGATTTAATAACGCTATCAACTAGAAAAAAGCTTATAGTTTTGGAACGGCTGAACGAATTTTCATTAATGAAAGCTAAGAACACTCCCGACAAAGACACTTATCAAACAAAAACAATCTTAATCAAAATCGGTTAATCCGTTTGGGCGCTATGATGGCATACCACATGACCGACTACAGACATACACACACATACACAGATCCACAGATATTTACGTCAAACTTATAACACCCCTTCTTTTTGCGTCGAGGGTTAAACATAGTTTTAAACTATTACTTCACTGGGTTCTCGCGCCGGGCGTACTTATCTGATGGTAGTATTTGGAGACTGCTACTGGAACTACTAGACAGTTAAAAGCCAAAGGTCTTATAGCAAGCAGTTCTATATCAAGAAATAAGGACCTTTGGCTCGCTAGTTCGTTGGCGTACCGGCGGTTTTACTCGCCAATAGATGAGAGAATCGCCCTTTAGAGTTAGATGTGCCGTGTTTGGGTTCGTTTTGTTAGTCGTAATGAGATGTTTCACTAGGAGTGATTTGATTTACCTGACGGTAGAATTCGTAGACTAGTATTGCTATTGGAACTGCTAGACGGTTAGAGTTAGATGTGCCAAGTTTGAGCTCGACGAAAATATTTTGTGTGCTAATACAGGTTGTAATCTTTCTGCACAGATTTTGGAAGTGCATTGATGTGACTTTCTGCAAGCCCAATACAGACCTCGGATTACAATCATAAATCTATGGTGGCAAAGTTTATCCAAATTCGTTTTAAGGCACGGACACACCGCACCGTCCTGCGTGCGCGATCTAGGCGGCGCGCGGCGATCAGATAACGCAGTGGTATTTGTACCGACTGGTTCACACCAAACGCGATCAGAAAACAATTGAAAGGTACTGTGATCGCGCCCGCAGATCGCAGGACGCCGCGGTGTGGCCGTACCTTTAGCCGTTTCGCATATTAAAGTGCAACTACCAATTATACAACCAATATAATACTAACCAAACCAACATTTATAACACTCAATAGCTTTTTTTAGTGGTAGGACTTCTGCTTGTCCGCCTGGGGTGGTACCACCATTTTGCCAATTAATTTGAAATAGGAATGTTTTTCGGTTGAAATGGCAAGGTGTCTAGTGAAATTACAGAGCATGTGAGACTCAACATCTTTATCTCAAGGTAACAGGCGCAGTGCAGTGATGATACTGCTGTATCTGTAAAAGGTAGACGTCATCGTTTACCATCAAGCGAGCGTCGTGCTTATCCTGTTACATAATATCATTAAAAAAAATAGCTGCACCTCGCGGCTTTGCCCGCGTTTTATCCTCGTTATGAACCTTTCTCTTGAATCACTCTATCTATTGCTGAAAACGCGAGACGTGGACACTCACGCTGCGACTAGTCCACCAATTTAAAGTCGCTCAGCGAGCTATGGAAAGAGCTATGTTCGGTGTTTCTTTGCGGGATCGAATCCGGAACGAAGTAATTCGCCAGAGAACTAATAAGGTTGACATAGCTCAGCGGATTAGCAAACTCAAGTGGCAGTGGGCTGGTCATATCTGCCGTAGGACCGATAACTATTGGGGCAGACTGGTTCTAGAGTGGAGACCGCGAATCGGCAAACGTAGCGTAGGACGCCCTGTCGTCGTCACGGTCATATCGGAGCGAAGACATTCGCAAAGCGGTGGGTGGCTAGAAACAAAGAGCCGAAGATCGGGCTCAGTGGCATGACTTGGTAGAGGCCTATGTCCAGCAGTGGACTGATACCGGCTGATTATGATGATGATGATGATGATGATTGCTGAAAAAAGCATTAAAATCCGTTGTGCAAATAGTTTAAAAGATCTAATCGTACAAGCAGCAGGAGCGATTTTGTTTTAAACTATGTAATAAAGATAGGGTAGTAGGATTAGATGGTATAGATAACGAGTTGAAAAGTATCCATCCCGCAACAATTTTTCTCGTTTACCGCTGCCTTTTAACTTAAGTGGCACGCATGTAAGAGGGTTCACGTTTATCCCGCAATTTCCCGGGACGTCATATGCTTTCTCCTTAAAAGCCTTCTTTCTTAGCTCCTGTTGCGAGAAAGTATTTTTTCTTATTTTACGGGTAGTTTTTTCGTCATGCAAAGTTAGGAGTGCACAAATGTTTTTAACATTTATTACGCTTGACAAGTTGTACGACTCAGTTATATTCAACCGACTTCCAAAAAGGATGAGGTTCTCAATTTCTCTATATTTTTTTGGTTTCGTACCCAAAGGGTAAAAAACGGGTCCCCATTACTAAGACTCCGCTGTCCGTCTGTCTGTCTGTCTGTCTGTCCGTCTGTCACCAGGCTGTATCTCATTAACGGTGATTGTTAGACAGTTGAAATTTTCACAGATGGTGTATAAGAAAGTCTAGGTGTCGTCTGGGTTTGAACAACTGCTTCGTGTTTGTTAAGCAAACAACTTTTCTAATTAGTTCCGACAAAATAACATAGATGGCGCTAGTAAACGAGCCCCGTCTTTCTAGATCGCGGTGACGAGATTATACGTGAATTTGTATACCTAACAAAATGTTCTTGGTATAATCAATTAATTAAATAAGAAGATGTTCGCCAATTACACCGCTTACTGCTCTATCTCCGAGGTGGTCCCATTTAAATTGCATTAAGATCTGACAAGTATGTATTACCACGGCTGCTAAAACAACTAATAGTAAAAAATATATACGGTCGAATTGAGAAACCTCCTCCTTTTTTTGAAGTCGGTTAAAAATTAAATTGAATTAAACATTTAGTGCGAAATGTGTTTTTTTAGACAAATTTTGTTCAATCTTATGAAGTAGTATAGGCACCACATGTACGAGTCCAACATGCACTTGGCCAGTTTATTTAGTTTTCGAAACGATATTACCATCTTTCAACATAATGTTATATTACAACGTATTAACATTCATATAATATACAAAATGTAGGCACTATATAAATCTAATCAAACATTAACCCTATCAATTCCGCAGTGAAATCTCCAGCTGAATAATTAAATGAAAACTTCCGGCGCACGCGGAGGTAATCTAATACTGTGAATAATTAATTAAATCAGACATGATTGGCCCATCATCGGGTAGATCATGCAATCTGTCAGTTGTGATTACCGGCCGATGCAGGGCTGATGGATGGACTCGATTGAGACCACCCAGAAACCACTCCAGGGGCCTTATTCAGTATGACCATTTTAAAGTCTTACCGTGCCGTGTTACGTCATCTTCGCGTTATGGTATTCTCTATACCAATCAAAACGCAGTAGGGTAAGGTTATGAGCGCGTTTTGAGCTGTCAAAATATTGTGAAATATGAGGACGTGTAATGCGCGCGTTTTGTATAATTTACCTATCGTGTGGCATACAGAATACAATTTTTCAATAACGTAACGTGGTGCGTTAAGGAACGCGTTATCTCATTGGTCATACTGAATAAGGCCCCAGGGTTATTAAGATTAGAATAGTTTTTTTTTATATCTATGAAATAATATCTATGAAACGCAAAAGTGTTTAAATATTCCTGTGTTGACCACCAATTACAGACAAAATTATTATTTTATTAGGTCTCCAAAAACCATTGACAATTGCTTACGGTAATTTGACCTGTTCAACACATCTACATATAAATGACAAAATTTGATGTCCAAAAATTGGTTTTAATGAAAGTCCTAACTGTCGAGTAACATTAAATTATACTTGCCTAAATTTTTTAATTCACTTTTTAATGACTAACAAGTAAACAAGAATATTAGATGCAATATCCGAAAACTAGTAAAAAGTGTATAGATAAACCTTGAGTTATAATTTAGTTAATAAATTACACTGTAAGTATTCCGAACAAAATAAAATAAAATAAATCTTATAGGCTAGCGTTTGACTACTATCTTGCCTGGTGGTAAGTGACGATATGGTCAAATTTGGTGAACAAGTTAGGCCTAGTAACACATGAGTAAACAAGGTTACTCATGTGCTAGTAACGCAAGGTCTAGGTCTAATACTCTGACTCTCAAGGGCTGTGTGCTGCTGGAATACAGTAAGGATATGGCGGCAGATTTTCTCCTTGATGGTGGTAAGCCACTTTTTAACCGGCTTCACAAAAAAGGAGGAGGTTCTCACTTCGACTGTTTTTAGGGTTCCGTACCCAAAGGGTAAAACGGGACCCTATAGTAATAGGGTCCCGTAAAGACTCCGCTGTCCGTCTGTCTGTCTGTCTGTCTGTCTGTCTGTCTGTCTGTCCGTCTGTCACCAGGCTGTATCTCATGAATCGTGATAGTTAGACAGTTGAAAATTTCACAGATGATGTATTTCTGTTGCCGCTATAACAACAAATACTAAAAACAGAATAAAGTTAAAAATAATAGAGGGTCCCCATACAAGAAACGTGTTTTTTCGGCATTTCACGCCATTTATGAACGCTTAGTTAGGTAAACGTCCCATAGATGGCGTTATATCGAAACGTCGATCCCTAACACCTTTATTAGATTTACACCGTTAGATGGCGTTATAAAAAATAAAATGTTTATTTATTTTTTTTTCTGGCGAAAAATGATAGTGGTATTTTTTGCTCGATCTTATAAAATACTGTAGTGTGGTACGGAAACCTACGAGTGCGAGTCCGACTTGCACTTGGCCAGTTTATTTTATTTGTAAACGATCTTAAATTATTAGGTAGCAAGTCAGGTGGAAAATCGATTTGATATTTTATACGTCTTATATCTGACTTGTATATGATATGTTTCAGCTCAGTGCTCAGTGGCGCATCTTGGGAGAGGCCTATGTCCAGCAGTGGACTGATACAGGCTGATGATGATATGATATGTTTATATACTATGTTACTACTATATGTTGACAATATAGAACTTATAGTATAACCTACCATCTGCATTATACTCAATTTAAATGAATTAATAATATAGATTAAAAAAATTCTTTCTAATCCCACGTCTACTAGTACTTAGCAACTAAGTTTACCTTTGATCTAATGTTGATATTACATGGTAGCTACAATAATTCATTACGATGTAATCTCGAAATTCTCATCTATGTTTGAGTAGGTAACCTCAAGGGATCTCAAGTAATCAATCAACATTGCTTGAAATTCACTGTGGAACAAAATATGGACTGAGAAATTGTATTATAATGTTATCTATTATGAAGATGTTCACAAATTATTTTAGTAACTTAATAATAGCGTATAGCGTTTAGGTGTGTCAAGAACATATTTCACAGAAAAAAAATTAGCCACGTAAGCTGTAGGATAATTGACATATATCGTTTGTGGTCACTTTTTATCATTCTTGGTCTATTTTTAGGTTCCGTACCTCAAAAGGTAAAAAAGGAACCCTTATAATATCACTTTCTTATTCGTCTGTTTGTCTGTCTGTCTGTCCGTGTGTCACCACCGATTTTCTCAGGAACAGGTAGACCTAGCAAGTTGAAATGTATACCAGATGCTGAAGTTTATAGTCCCTATTAGGTGTATAAAAATCAAGGTCCTGAATCAACACCATAAAAAGATATGGACAAATTTTGATTTTCGTGAAAAATTGTAAGTACCAAAATTTTGCTTAATTTTCATTTTTTTATTTTTCGGAATTTTTCCTTCACTTGTGCTGTAATACCTTGCTTTTGACCAAAATTAACAATTCTAGGTCAACCGGAAGTACCCTATAGGTTTTGGGTCAAAAACCAAAAAGTTAAAAATTAAAGGGTGTCCCCATACATACACAGTCCACGCCAATTAAGACCTCTGAGATATATGAGCGCTCATACAATTTTGAGGTCTAGCTTAATTGGTAATTACCAACGTTGGTACGGAAGCCTCGGTGGGCGAGTCCAACTCCACTTAGCCGATTTTATTTATTTTTACTTGTTTTTGCTTACAATCGATACATACATCATACCTAACTTTGACAGTTTAGATTTTTGTAACACTGATATTTTATCACGGCAAAACGGCTCAACGGATGCACAAAATAAACTGGCCAAGTGCAAGTATATTATAAGATCGAGCAAAAAATACCACTACCATTTTTCGCCAGCAAAGAGTAATAATTAATAAACATTTTATCAACACCATCAACACCTCAACACCAATCATCAACACCAATATTATAAATGCGAAAGTCAGTTTGTTTATTTGTTTGTTTGTTTGTTTGTTTGTTTGGGACTTCTTCACGGTCAAACGGCTTGACCGATTTGGCTGAAATTTTGTACAAAGATAGTACATAGGGCAGAATAGGATATAGGATACTTCTTATTTGGCTATCGAGTCAGGGGGTCCAGATATTTTTAATTGAATTTTGTAAATATAAGACTTCTTCTCGAATAAACGGCTTGACCGATTTGCCTGAAATGTTGTGTGAATACATGCCATAGGGCAGAATAGAATATAAGATACTTTATTTCTGGCTGTCGAGTCACGGGGTCCAGATATTTTTAATTGAATTTTGTAAATATAAGACTTCTTCTCGAATAAACGGCTTGCCCGATTTGCCTGAAATTTTGTGTGAATACATGTAATAGGGCAGAATAGAATATAGGATACTTTTTTCTGGCTGTCGAGTCAGGGGGTCCGGATATTTTTAATTGATTTTTGTAAATATAAGACCTCTTCTCGAATAAACGGCTTGACCGATTTGCTTGACATATTGTATAAAGACAGTTCATAGGGCAGAATAGGATATGGGATACTTTTTTTCTGGCTATCGAGTCAGGGGGTCCAAATATTTTTAATTGAATTTTGTAAATATAAGACCACTTCTCGAATAAACGGCTTGACCGATTTGCCTGACATGTTGTATAAAGACAGTTCATAGGGCAGAATAGGATATAGAAAACTTTTTTTCTGGCTATCAAGTCAGAGGGTCCATATATTTTTAATTCAATTTTGTAAATATAAGACTTCTTCTCGAATAAACGGCTTGACCAATTTGCCTGAAATTTTGTGTGCATACATGTCATAAGGCAGAAAAGGATATAGGATACTTTTTTTCTGGCTGTCGAGTCAGGGGGTCCCGATATTTTTAATTGAATTTTGTAAATATAAGACCTCTTCTCGAATAAACGGCTTGACCGATTTGCCTGACATGTTGTATAATGACAGTTCATAGGGCAGAATAGGATATAGAAAACTTTTTTCTGGCTATCGAGTCAGGGGGTCCAAATATGTTTAATTGAATTTTGTAAATATAAGACCTCTTCTCGAATAAACAGCTTGACCAATTTGCCTGATATGTTGTATGAAGACAGTTCATAGGGCAGAATAGGATATAGAAAACTTTTTATCTGGCTATCAAGTCAGGGGGTCCAAATATGTTTAATTGAATTTTGTAAATATAAGACTTCTTCTCGAATAAACGGCTTGACCAATTTGCCTTGCATGTTGTATAAAGACAGTTCATTGGGCAGAATAGGATATAGGATACTTTTTTTTGGCTATCGAGTCTGGGTGTCCAGATTTTTTTTATTGAATTTAGGGTTATGTGTGGCCACTTATCAGCTAAACGGCTTGACCGATATGGCTGACATTTTCTACATATATAGCTCATATGGCATAGAAGCACATAGGATACTTTTTTTCTGGCAGTCGAGTCTAGGTGTCCAGATTTTTTTTATTGAACTTTGTAAATGTGTGGCCTCCTCACAGTCAAACGGGTCAACCATTTCAGCTGAAATTTTGTGCACAGACGGTCAATAAGACATAGGATACTATTTTTTTGGCTGGCAATTTCAGGTGTCCATAATTTTATTATAGAATAATGTGTTGCCTCTTAGCGGCAATCGTTTTGACCGATTCAGCTCAAATTTTGTACAAATACAGTTAATAGGGCATAGAACGACAAAGGATATTTTTTTAACAGTTAAGTTCGGGTAACTTATTTTTTCTATTGCATTTTTTAAACGTGTGACCTCTTCTCGGTTAAACGAGTTGACCGATCGAGCTTAAATTGTACAGAGACAGTCAATAAGACATAGACCAAGAGTAGAGTTCGAGATCCGAGCACATTGGTTACTTTTTTTACAATCGAGTCCGGTAGTCAGTTTTTTATTGTTGAATTTTGTATATGTCTGGCCTCTTTTCGGCCAAAAGGCTTGACGGATTCACATGACATTTTGTACAAAGACATTTAATAGGGCATAAAAGGGCAAAGAATACTTTTTTTTCGGCAGTTAAGTGAGGGTGCATATATTTTTTGTTAACTTTACATAGAGTTAACATAATCATAAGAGTTTGACCTTAGGTTCGTCTATAATGACTTATTTAGTGTCTTGATTTGGCCATAAAACTGTCAGGATCATTAGAAGTCATCAAAATTTACGCGCTGGCTTTGCTTGCCCAACGTGTTTATCTGCTTTGTGGGAAGTATTTCAAAAACTTTCGTGTTTTAACAGCCTTAGGATAATTGGTGTTGACTTAGTAGGTCATAAAACCTGTCAGGGTCATTAAAACACGTAACATTTTTTCGCGCTCGCTTTGCTCGCGTAGTTATAGCACTCCCTGCGCTCGCGAAAGCATTTGTTTAATCTACTTTGTAGGAAATATTTCGTCTTAAAAAACTTAATCTTTTGAATTTAAATAGCCACATGCATTAAAACGAGTCATAAATTGAAACAGAACAACCTTCAATAATCATAATGATTAGTAACCTTAAATTAAGTGGATATAAAATGTAACCCTAATGTCATAAGTGTTGAATTAGTAGGTCATAAAAACTGTCAGGGTCATAAAAAGTCGTAAAAAATTTCCGCGCTCGCTACGCTCGCACAAGCATTTATTTTATCAACTTTGACGGTAATATTTCAGCAACTTTTGTATATTAATACCCACATACATCAAAACGAGTCATAAATTAAAACTGTACAATCTTCAATAATCATAATGTTTATTAACTTTAAAATAAGTGATTATCGACTTTAACCTGAGTGTCATCAGTGTTGACTTAATAGGTCATAAAAACTGTCAGGGTCATAAAAAGTCGTAAAAAAATTTCGCGCTCGCTTCGCTCGCGCAGCGATAACGCTCGCGACGCTCGCGCAAGCATTTATTTTCTCTTTTTTTTAGGAAATATTTCGTCATCTTTTGAATTTTAATAGCCACATTCATCATAACGAATCACACATTGAAACAGAACAACCTTCAATAATCATAATCATTATTAACCTTAAATTAAGTGGATATCAAATTGAACCCTAATGTCATCGGTGTTGACTTAGTAGGTCATAAAAACTGTCAGGGTCATAAAAAGTCGTAAAAAATTTTCGCGCTCGCTACGCTCGCGCAAGCATTTATTTTATCAACTTCGTAGGTAATATTACAGCAACTTTCGCATATTAATAACCACATGCATCAAAACGAGTCATAAATTAAATCAGTACAACCTTCAATAATCATAATGATTATTAAGTGTATCAGTGTTGACTTAGTAGGTTATAAAAACTGTCAGGGTCATAAACAGTCGTAAAAATTTTTCGGGCTCGCTTCGCTCGCGCAATTATTTATTTTATCTACTTTGAAGGTAATATTTCAGCAATTTTGTATTTTAATAGACACATGCATCAAAACGAGTCATAAATTGAAACAGTACAAACTTCAATAACCATAATTATTATTAACCTTAAAATTAGTGATTATCGACTTTAACCTGAGTGTCATTAGTGTTGACTTAGTAGGTCATAAAAGCTGTCAGGGTCATAAAAAGTCGTAAACACTTTTAGCGCTCGCTTCGCTCGCGAAGCTCGCACAATTATTAATTTTAACTACTTTGAAGGTAATATTTCACCAACTTTTGTATTTTAATAGCCACATGCATCAAAACGAGTCATAAATTAAAACAGTACAACCTTCAATAATCATAATGATTATTAACCTTAAAATAAGTGGATATCAAGTTTAACCTTAATGTCATGCGTGTTGACTAAGTAGGTCATAAAAACTGTGAGGGTTATAAAAAGTCGTTACAACCTTCAATAATCATAATGATTATTAACCTTAAAATAAGTGAATATCACGTTTTACCTGAGTGTCATCAGTGTTGACTTAGTAGGTCATAAAAACTGTCAGGGTCATAAAAAGTAGTAAAAATTTTTCGCAGTAATAACGCTATATAGCGTATAATAGCGTGTTTCAACAGCCTCATACATTAGACTGACTCAAATACTTAAACAGCAAAACTTGGTAAACCTTGGTTAGGTTTACCAAGTAATTATTAATGACTTTAACAATAGACGATATCGAGTTCGACCTAAGAGTCATCTATAGTGAGTTGATTATTAGGTCGTAAATTTGTCAGGGTCATAAAAAGTCATAAAAAATTTTCGCTCGCGCAATGATAGCTCTCGCTGCGCTCGCGCAGCTATTCACCTTATTTTCTTTGTAAGAAATGTTTCAGGAACTTTTGTGTTGAGTCAAACATTTAAACAGCACAACTTCGTATACCTAACTAAAATGATTAATGACTTTAACAATAGAGGATATTGAGTTCGACTTTAGGGTCATCTATGGTGACTTGGCCTAAGAGATCATCGATCTTGACCTCAAAGGTCATAAAGACTCAAATAACGCGGGCGAAGCCGCGGGTAACAGCTAGTTTCTCATATATCAGCAACAAACATACATACCTACAAGATTCGTGCAAAAAACATAACCCGTTCCTGGCACTCGGGTGACAATAACTTATGATATTTTTTAACTGACTTCAAAAAAGGTGGAGGTTCTCAATTCAACAATTGTTTCGGAGAAATTTTTTTATGGAAAGCGTAGCCGGCGTTCATGGCTAGTGTTTGACAAATTACAATAAGCAGCAGGGCTAGCATGGCAAGGGGAATATTTTGTCTTTCCACCTATCCGTGTTTTGTTTGGTGGAGAAGGCAAATTATAAGTAAAGTTTTTTGACAATTATGAACACCTGCTGACTTTTAATCAATTCTTTTTTAAACTTTTCAATACAAAACAAAATCATAACTCGGGGTTAAACTTCACCAAGCGTTTAAATTGTTGTGTTGCTCTCCTGTCAGTGGCGAAAAACAGTGAAATAATTTTGGCTTTCCCCCGGGGATAAGGCCATGCTAGCCCTGCAGGCATATATTTTCCTCAGGGACGTAAATTCAAAGATTTTAAACTAGATGCCAACTTAACCTGTCACGATGGAATTTTCCAATGAATCCAATATGCAAATGAATCTAAAAGAAATTTCAGACAGAGGAGTTTTTAGCGACGGAAACTTCTAGAATTTAATTAAAGAAGTGAGTATGATCGGTACTGGGTAGTTTGAGGGTTAATTGCTTTTTCAATTAACGGGGATGCTACTCTCAAGGGAGCTTCGCGAGGTAATGGACCGACAAAGATTATACAATGCAGAGTCTAATTAAATTGCGCTTTTTCTGCCTATTTCATTTTCAACCTACTTTCAAAAAGGGGGTGGTTCACCATTCGTCTGTATGATTTTTTTATGTATGCTAAGCGATTACTCCGTCAATAATAAATATGAACCGATTCGAATGATTCTTTTCTTGGTAGGGTACATTTCCAAGAGAGTCCCATTGGAATTTCATCAAGATCTGATACGTATCTCCAGAGATATGGAGATAAACACCTCAAACTTAGTGCTGAAAATGACTAGCGCGGCATTTGGAGTCGGTTTTTAGGCTTCCGAACTCAAAGGGTACCAACGGAACCCTATTACTGAGACTCCGCTGTCCGTCTGTCTGTCTGTCTGTCTGTCTGTCTGTCTGTCTGTCCGTCTGTCACCAGGCTGTATCTCATGAACCGTGATAGTTAGACGGTTGAAATTTTCACAGATGATGTATTTCTGTTGCCGCTATAACAACAAATACTAAGAACAGATCAAAGTTAAAAATTATAGAAAAGTTTAAAAAAGTTGTTTACGATAGCGCAGCGCCACCTATCTAGCATCAAAGATGGCGCGCTATCGTCTTCTCTATCGTCGTCTTTACCTTAATCTGTATATCGGAAGCGGCTCCAACGATTAAATAAAATTTAGTATACCTACAGGGGATTTCGGGGGCGATAAATCGATCTAGCCAGGAGTCATTTTCAGAAAATGTTGTTTTATTCTTGTTTTCAATAATCAACTTAAAATATGACTCTTCCCGACATCTATTGGCGAGTAGAAGTACTGTTTCAGTAAAGCAGTTAGTTGCTCTCAATTAAAAAAAATAGTATTATTATTCGTCAATAGATGTCGGGAAGAGTCATATTTGTCTGTTTAAGTGGCAAAACATACCGAGCAAAGCTCGGTCAACCAGATATTTAATAATATTAATTACTACAATTACTATTTAAAAGTGTAATTGGTATGGCGCCAACAGTCTTCAATAAAATTCCTAAACCTTTAAAGGACATGGACAATATTATGTTTAAAAATAGGCTAAAACAATGTTTAATTCAGGAATGTTATTATGGTATTGACGAATTTTTAAGTGAAAAATTATAATCATTATTATTATTTTCATGACATTGTGCTGTATCCTTTTAATTTTATAATTCAATTTAGTTTATAAGAATGACCAGTGTAATATGTATTTAAATTTGGATTATATGTAGTGAGTAAAGCAGCGCCATCTGCAAAGTTTGCACGCCTGTTAAGGCAAAAAATCGTTTGAATATTTTGTCACAACTTTTTGTTATACGCAAGTTTTACGCAAATAAAATATCTTTATATTTATCTTGTCTTTATTACTACTATTACTATTACTACTATTACTATTACTACTATTACTATTACTACTATATAATACTATTCTACCTTTGTGTTAACGTTTACTTAGTTGGTGTTAGAAGTTTGTTAGAAATTCGATAGATGGCGTTCGGAACCCTCCGTGTGCGGGACAAAAGTCTGACTCGCACTTGGCCAGTTTCATTTATTTTGATTTGTATACGATCCACAAATATTATGTGCGATTTCTTCTGTCATCTATCTGTTGTATTTTTTTAATACAATGAGAGCACACACTTTTCCGGTCAAAGCCCCCGAAGCAGTATTTATTTACATTTTTGTTTTTCCAAACTCATGTGTCAAGTGGAAAATCCAAATATTACAAAATTTTACGATAAAATAATTTAGATAGTTTAAAAACTAAAACAACCGACTTCCATGCCCCGCGAGTCAGTTTATGTAGCAAGTTTGAGATGTATATCGTCATATCTTTGGAGATACTTATCAGATCTCAATGATCTCTTATCAGATTACAATGGAGCCACCTCGGAAATGTGAACCCTACCGATTAAAATTAGAATAATTTGAATCGGTTCACAATTGGCGAAGTAATCGCGTAACATACATACAAAAAAAAACATACGGACGAATTGAGAACCTCTTCCTATTTGGAAGTCGGTTAAAAAGTCATACGAAGGTTATTTCTGTATTGTACATTAGACATTGTCTTATCGCTAAAACTAATCTATTAAAAACAAACGTTATAAAGAAAGGTATAGAAACGGTAACTATATCATAAAGGTGTTGTGACAAGTTTTTTTTTATATCATATAGGCTAGCGTTTGACCACTATCTCACCAGTTGGTAAGTGATGATGCGGTCTTGGATAGTAAGTAGAACGCTAGGATGGGAAATGGCTCCCAAGGATAGCTGCGGAACACATTACATTTTTTTTATTGAATATTAATGTGTTACGGATGAAGGTACGGACACACCGCGGCGATGCGATCTGCGGGCGCGATCTCAGTATTTTTCAATTGTTTTCGGATCGCGTTTGGTGTGAACCAGGTTATTATTTAGTATTTTACTGTTCTAGCTGCATAAGATTAATTTTCGCTTAATATTTGAGCCACTAGGTGTATTTATATAAGATAGTTAAGTTTATTTATATATGTACGTGATTAGTGTTTAGAGTTGTTAGATACACCCGTCATTAGTCACATGTTCTATCCTCTCCATCCTAAGGTTGTCTGGAAGAGATCGCTATTAGCGATAAGACCGCCCATTGTAACACATTATTCTTAAGTTTACAATGTAAGTTAGTTTTAAGAAGGTGTAACAATAAAGAGTTATCTATCTATCTATCTACAAATACTACTGCGCTATCTGATCACCGCCTAGATCGCGCACACAGGACGCTGCGGTGTGTCCGTACCTTAACTTATTTTGTGTAGAATAAAATCTAAAAGGTTACCGTAGTAAGTAACTAAAATATCTAAACTATTTACGTACTCTATGGAAGCGAAGCGTAGACACTCAGACGTCCATAATTCCATTAGCAAGGATATCTCGCTACAGCTGCCTATGAAAGGATTTAATTCAATTCACAGTCAACTCAGAAATATTCACTTCAACAATTTGGCAAGAAATTAAAAGAATATTTTTTCGGAAGGCTATGTTTCACGATTTGTGCCATAGGAGAGGTCTATTTCCAGAACTGGACGAAAATTGGCTGCTATTGATGATGATTTCTTTCTGAAAACGGGTTTAGAGTTAAGATACCGACACACCGCAGCGTCCTGCTTGCGCGATCTAAGCGGCGATCAGATAGCGCAGTAGTATTTGTACCGACTGGTTCACACCAAACGCCATCAGAAAACAATTGAAAAGTACTGAGATCGCGCCCGCAGATCGCAGGACGCCGCGGTGTGGCCCTACCTTGATACTGCGGGATTGATTACATTGGAACAAGGTGAGTTTTTAGCGTCTCGTCTTAATGTTTTTTCAAATCTTTCCTGATTCTTACATTCATATAAGTACTATCTTAACTTCCTACAGGTGGTAGGAGCATTATATGGATGTTGCGTCTGACTTGCTAGCAATAAGTAGCTTACCACTATTAAGGAGAAATCTTCCGCCATGACCCTACAGTGTTCCGAGAGCACACAACTCCTGAGTCACAGTATTCTAGGTCTAGCGTGTTTACCATCTTCTACCACATCAGACCAGATGAGGTAGTTGTCAAAACTACATTATTTAAATAGGTAAGATTGTTGTCCAATGCTTATCTATCTTTACCGATTTTGATTTAGTATTTTGTGTTTGATAGATGTCTTAATCTAGAGTATTCTTAGTTTTGATTAGTGAAAATCTGTTCAGCCGTTTTTAAACTATGAGCTTTTTAGGGTTCCGTAGCCGAATGGCAAAAAACGGAACCCTTATAGATTCGTCATGTCTGTCTGTCTGTCTGTCCATCCGTATGTCACAGCCAAGTTATTCCGAAACTGTTTGGACTACAGAATTTGAAACTTGGTAGATAGATGTATTCTGTAAACCGCTTTCCGATTTTTATACAAAAATAAAAAATATAAAAGTTTAAGGGGGGGGCATCCCATACATAGAACTAAAACAAACAAAAAAAAATTTTCCCACCCCCATACGTATGAAGTGTCTATGGATAGGTTTTTAAAAATGACAATGAGAATCATTTTTTCTCAAAGTCTATCATTTGAAAGATAGGCGCGCGTCTAAAGTGGTAAAATGTGTGTCCCCCCCCCCTCTAACTTTTAAAGTATGGGAGTGAAAAATAAAAAATATATATATGCTATAGATCTCAATAAAACTAACAAAGAAAATTAGTTTGAACGAGATACAGTCAGCAGTTTAGAGATATAGCAATCGCAGAGATAACTTTGTTTTTCATACAAACACTATGAAAATCAAAGTTAATTTTTTAGTTGCGAAAAATCATAGTTATAGAATACTTTACTGTGTTACGAAACCCTACGAGTGCGAGTCCGACTTGCACTTGGCCAGTTTATTTCTAGATGATGTCGCTATGAAATACATTTTCATGGGTCTAATCAATTCGAAATTCGGTATCCTTTTTAACCGACTTCAAAAAAAGGAGGAGGTTTCTCAATTCAACCGTTTTTTTTTAATGTTTGTTCGCGGATAACTTCGTCGTTTATGAACCGATTTTGACTATTTTTTTTTGTTGGAAAGGAGATATCCCAATTGTGATACCATGACAATTTTATCGAGGTCTGATAAGTATCTCCAGAGATATTGAGATAAACATCTCAAAATTGGTACTGAAAATGAACAGCGTGGCATTGAAGTCGGTTCTTTTTTAGTTTTTAAACGATATTATTATACTTCAACGATGTTTTAGTAACATAGTAGCATAGACTAGATGCTGGAACATCTCCTGAAATCTGCAGAATACTCAACTCCTCACCAACTTACAGCAGGGGTGTCGAGTTTTAGTTCATTGGAGTGGTCTCAATGAGGAGAGAGTCGAGGGTGGTTTAAAATTTTGTATTTAAGTATTATAGGTATACTGAGATGGTATCCGTTAAATATTCTTATAATTTAATACGACTTGTTCACCCATCCCTATTAAGCTTCCTCAATTTCCACACAATTCAAAAGTTAATTTGACTGCCTAATGGCTTCCACAACTTAACTCTCGTATCCGAGCGTTGTTACCGGCCACAGACAACTTATCTTTGTAGACATCCAAAAACTGGGAAAATATATATTAACAAAATAACTTAAAACCTTTAATTTGGCAATTTAAAGTCTCTTTCAAATATTTAGTATCACACGCCGTCTACTTGCTTCAAAAACTTTTTATCGACAACTCTCGTGACATTTGCTTATATTTTATAATTTTTATTATTTCTTGAAGTTGAATGAAAGGAGGTTGTATTAACAACTGATAGTAGAGATTTACTACGATAACATGACCCGCCCCTCCAAAATTTAAAACGTTTAAAAGTATTTGTGAAAGTATTTACAACGCACCACCACGCATATGTGCGTACTGGTACTGCCGGTCTGCTACAAATAATTACAACTACATACAAACTCTTTCGTAAGGATGTGACTACACACATTAAAACATCAATTTGGAGGGGCG
Source organism: Cabera pusaria (assembly GCA_954871355.1). Classification (NCBI taxonomy): domain Eukaryota; kingdom Metazoa; phylum Arthropoda; class Insecta; order Lepidoptera; family Geometridae; genus Cabera; species Cabera pusaria. The sequence continues at coordinate 3,804,566 of OX940896.1, forward strand.
GGCCATGTTATCGTAGTAGATCTCTACATGTAAATTCCTTGGTTAAATGTAAAGGTTAAGTCTTGACTTGCAATAGAGAATAAGTATACATCATTATTCAAAATCTAATAGGTTGATTATGCTACAAGCACGTCAGCAAAATAATTTCTCAATATATATATTTTTTTAATTCATACTCGAATAAAACTAAATGAAACCTTGTTTGTTTAGTAAACATTTCTTTTAATACTTAATTACAAATTATTGTTGGGACACAATTAAAAAATATATTTTTAAGATTTAACACACTCCTTTTATAATAGTATATTACGATACGTGTGACTTCAGTAGTCTATTATTGCACGGCGTAAAGTTAGTGCTATGCCGTGCAAAAATAGACAACTTAAGTCACGAGTATCGTATATTATTTTATAGCTGTCAGTGTGACATAAACACGCACTTTACGCTTGCTACCCTTTTCCGTAAAATAGAAGATTAGCTCGCTGCGCTCGGGTGCCAACTTCACGCCGTGCAATAATCGACTATTTAAGTCACGAAAAAGCGTGCGTAAAGTGTGGGTCTAGGTCACACTGTGCTGTGAAATAAAATGTAGTATTTCTTGTCTAAGTGATTTTTAATCATTAGGGAAATCAATGTATTAAACCATAAACCTTACTGTGTGTTAAAAATACAAGTTGTTACTTGGTCCTACTGAGATTATAAAGTGACGAGACACCATCTTATGCAATACCAGTGCATAACAATCAAGTTGTCCCATATGACGTCTTTAGCATAACTTTTCTGTTTCTTTACTGTAATCTGCTCGCATGTAATAAGTTACTACTGGCAACTCCTTCATGAAAATTTAGCACTGGCAAGTATGCAGTTGGCGGAAAATTACATTCTTGTTATAATTACCTTTGTAGTAAGTTGTAATATCGATGTGGTGTTCTAGTAAGATGTAAAAGTTTGTATGTTAAAACATAATACAAATTCATAAAATGAGGATTTGGGAGACGCCTATGTCCAGCAGTGGACTGATACCGGCTGATATGCTGATGATGATAAATTAATTGTTCCACAGAGAAATGTAGTGTTACAGATTTTTGTAAAGGTTTTATATTTCGTTTTTAGCTTATAAATAATGTTATTTGTTTAGACAGATATAAAAAATCTATCAAGCCACACTGTCCAGAGTGTGCTGATTAGACAAATCTACAATTTTTATGCACTGCCTTTTTGGCACCTCACTTTATTTTTATTAGAGTAATTTAAAACCGGTTTTATTTTTTTTGTATCTTTTATTGTTTTATGTTTAAGATTATTATAGTACTTGATTAATTTTCGTTAAATTGCCAAATAAACGATTTCTTTCTTTCTTATTTTTTTATTTCATAGAAAACAATTACACGTCTTAGGTACTACTACCTGAGTCAGTTAAAGGTACGGACACATCGCAGCGTCCTGCGTGCGCGATCTAGGCGGCGATCAGATAGCGCAGTAGTATTTGTACCGACTGACCAAACACGATCAGAAAACAATTGAAAATATTGCGCCCGGAGATCGCAAGACGCCGCGGTGTGGGCGCCGTACCTTTAGTCAGGTTTCTTTAAAAGGTCAATAAAGAATTCAGGAGTCTTCCTTAGTTCAATAATGCAAGGGCTGAAGTAATTAAAGTTTTCAGTGAATCAGTGGTTGCCGACCAACATTGAGTAATTTAGTTCTATCTATTAGTGGCAAATTAACTTTTGTAAGACTAATCACTTTGTTTCGGGTGAAATGTAGAACGCAAAAAGATATTGTTTTTATGCTATGTTTTCTTTAGCAAAAATGTTTTGTAGATATTTATTTATCGCACTACACAAATTGTCATGGCTAATGTATCACGGATTGTTATTTATATGGACTACAGTCGTCAATTAAATAAAATGAAACAAGTAAGGAGGAGAAAATGCTTTTAATATCTATTGTGCGTCCAAATCGAAGAATTTCAATTTTTTTAATTTATTAAAAAGTAGAAGGATTTAGTCAGTAAAGGCTGTACAACTTCTTCGTTCAACCGTGGAGCCTGCCGCCCCAGCCGCCGTAGCCGAGTCCACGCAAGCCATGTCCACCGTAGCCATATCCGCCGTAGCCATAACCGCCGTAGCCGAGTCCTCCGTAGCCGGCTCCACCGTAGCCGAGTCCACCGTAGCCGAGTCTACCGTAGCCGAGTCCACCCCAGCCGAGTCCACCCCAGCCGTATCCACTCCTGCCGAGTCCACCGTAGCCGATGCCTACAGTTCTAAGGACGGGGACGGTAGTCACAGCTGGGGCAATGATGGGAGATACAGCAGCAGTGCGGATCACAGGGATCGGAGCCGCTCCGTGTATGATGCCTCCCAGACCTGCGTCATACATGGAAAATGAACTCATATCCTGATTAATGATGCTATAGATATAGATAATGTCAGTTGATGTCTCTATATATTGAATAAAATATTAAGTAGGTGAAGGTACTATGAATTTAGTTGATAAATATAAAGGGACATTTATCGGCTAACTTCATGGCATAGTGTGACAGTGAGGTTATAATCCGCTGCTAGTATTGTCCTTCAGATTAACATTTTTGGATTTTTTTTAATTTTGTTATGACAAAGAATTAAAAGAAATTTAGTAAATAAGTACACCCACACACAAACACACATACACATACGTTTTTTGCATAGTTGAATTAAATTTAATTAAAATAAACAGATGGTCAAATATCGGTAAGTGAAACTGCCATAGAGCAATACCACAGATGTAGCTACTCAATACATGAACATCTGGATTAAATGGAATTGTCAAGATCCGTTTATAAATTATGTTTAAACTTCTTTTAGATTGCTCTGGTTTAATTTGATTGATAATTAATTTGATTGATTGATATATATAATTTATATTGTTGTAGTACTTCATAGACTTTTGTATCACTATTTGTTCAAGGAGCACCTCCGTCAAAAGTATTTTTAAAGTCCTGTCCATCCAAAGGTTGTCTGGCAGAAATCACTGTTAGCGATAAGGCCGCCCATTGTTACACTATAACTATTACTCATTTATTGTACATATGCAGTTTTAGGATAAGAGGTGTCACAATAAAGAATTTTGTATTGTATTGTATCTGGTTATATACCAAAAGTATAGGAATGATGTGATAAATTAATACTTACCATATCCGCTGGGGTTGGCCACAGCCACTGCCAGAAGGCAACTCAACTAAACAAACAAGATAATTTAAGTTAAGAACGAAAAAATAAGATGCAGTTACCATTAAACAAACATTTGTAAAATGAAATCCTCAGAATTTCATTGTAGCCAAACTTAACATTACAACTTAGGTAAGAATTTAAGCGAAACCACAGAATAATGAATAGTGGCTAAGCGCGGTCCGGCGATTGAGAGGTCGTGAGCTGGATTTTGCACTATTGACGTGAACCCACTCCAGGCACAAGCATATTTAGCTTAGTCGGAGCGGTTAAAAAAACTACCCAGTTATGTGCAACACAAATAGTAAGCTTTTTAGAGTTAAAAAATTAGTCAATATTAGAACAAGGAGCACTGAGTAAAGTCATAAATCTGTAATAACTGCAAATAAATGCATAAATATTACTTGTGAAAAATAATTTTTGTTTTTCCAGCTATGTATCAGCATCATACAAAAATGAAGCTTTATGTGCCTCGGGGTACAAATAAAACCTAACGATACTTTGAAAAACAAAATCAGCTCAGCCACTTTAGGTACAGACGAACACAGAAACAGACTCAAATAGATAATAATATATTCATTTATGCATAGAAAAACATAAACTTCCTTTGAGCAGACAGGTGAAGTATAATAAAACACTACTTACGGCAATCAAGGAGTTCATATTGCTTCGTTGGAAGAAGACGAAGTATGCCTTCAACAACAATTTTCGGCATTTATATACCCTGTACAACACCTCGACGAATGCGTGATGAGTAGCGGATGTTGAATGCACGCAACTGGTGTAAAACTGGGTTCAAAATTAGCATAGCCTTTACAAAGATCCACGCAGATTTCGTCTCTGCATTTGTCTGGACTGTTGTAACTACAGTTAGGTATTTCGAATAGATGTATTTGCAACCGACCACCGAAAAGGAGGAGGTTCTCAATTCGTCTAGGTATCTTTTTTTTCTTTTTATTTGTGTATGTTACGCGATTACTCCGTCAATTGTGAACCGATTCGAATGACTCTTTTTGTAATCGGTAGGGTACGTTTTCGAGGTAGTCCCATTGTAATTCCATCGAGATCTGATAAGTATCTCTAGATGATAAACTTTTAAAACTTGCTACTGAAATTGACTCGCGGGGCCTTGAAGTCGGTTGTTTTAGTTTTTAAACTAAGATAATTTAATTTTTTTTGTGTGTATGTTACGCGATTGCTCGGTCAACTGTAAAGCGATTTGAATGATTCTTTTTTTAATCGGTAGGGTTCGTTTCCGATGTGGTCCTATTGTAATTTGAGATCTTTTTGAATTGATTTGAATTGAGATCTGATGAGTATCTCCAGAGATATGACGATAAACGTCTCAAACTTGCTACTGAAACTGACTCGCGGGGCATGGAAGTCGGTTGTTTTAGTTTTTAAATCTTTTTAAATCTTATTATTATCTCATTATCTTAGTTATTGATATTATTCTCATAGATATTTTGACATAATTTGCTCATTTTGAAAACATTATGTAACACTTATTTATTCAATTAGATCAGAAACTAGAAGAAGCGGTGGACATTCTCAGGGAAGAAGGGACGAAGTTTAACGAGTGCAAGCGTACTGACAGAAAGTCAAAACTTTTGATAGAAATACTTCAACTCATGGTAGTGAGGTAAACTGACCCATTATCAGCTTTTATAAAATCAGGTGCGCAACATAACCATAAAGAAGCTGGTACAATGCTAATTAAGTAACTCGGTTCATCCAACACGCCCTTAATTAAAAATCAATCGAGTAGAATCAGGAGTCGAAAGTGTTTGTCCAGCCTCTGAGTAAGAGCCGCCCAACAAAGCTGATGATAAAATCAAGATCAAGATTGGGCTAGTTGTCACATCTAAGTGGGCAGACGGAAGTCCAAGACATTATGTCACATTATGTATATTCTTTCCTCACTATGGCCTATATCTATACCTACAATAGTTATTTGTTATACAAGGCTGCAAAGTTACTTTTTGGCGTGAGTACTTGTATTGAAACCTGAGCAAGCGAAGGATTCTAGGATTCTAGGTTTAAATAAAGAATCCTGAGCGTAGCGAAGGTTTCAAAGGTACGAGACGCAGAAAAACTTTGCTGCCGCGTGCAACAACCAACTTTTCACCTCACTGCAGCGAGGAAAATGCTGGGTGCAATCAACAAAAACCAAAATGATTAAAAGTTAATTGAATAAAAGAAGAGAATTGGGGGGTTTGGTGAGAAGAAGTTCGTGTGCTTTTGACCGAACGAGCGTAGCGAGCAAAGCGTCTCAGTTTCGGGATTGGTCAAATAATAATGTTTTTGTCCGGATGTTTGTCTGTTCTCGCATACAGGTCGCATTTTTCAAAGGGGAGAAGTCTGTAGCGTTATTTATCGACGATTTTATTCAAATTGGAGAGGCATACTAAGGACTTCATTCTACACAAGATGTGCGAATAAAATTTAAAAAATTATGGGGGATTAGGGGGTTAAGCATGCTGTAGCGTTATAATATGGACGGATTTTATGCCTGCCTTTATCAGTCTGACTACGCAGTCCTCTTTGCCTTCACAAGACATCAGATTCAAACTCCTAGGATAAAGGTAACGCGATTAATTGCTAAAACTTATATCCTTATTTCTGTGGCAAAGCCCAAACTATGAAAAGCCATGGGAGTTGGGAGTGTCGGTTATTCCATGAGTAAAAAGGGCACGTGAAGTCTTTTATTCTCACAGATCTATTTGTTGTATTTTATCCTAAAACGTGTATTCTTCCGCAAGTTAATGTGTAATTAATATGAATTATTAACCAATAAGTACCGGTAAAATTGTGTATAAGTGTAGAGAAACAGTACAATGTTAAAAAATATGCTATTTGCGTTCACACCAAAATTCCACTGAAAATCTTCAGTAAAGTCTACATCTTATTATTATTTTTTTTGTTTTTGGCTTACACCACACACACCACACACACACAAAACACACACACACACACACACACACACACACACACACACACACACACACACACACACACACACACACACACACACACACACACACACACAGTTAGGTATGTTATTGTCTTCTTTTCTTTTAATATATATTATTCTACTGTACGTGTGTATATCATTGAACTCCTCCTAAACGGCTGGACCGATTAAGATGAATTTTGGTGTGTATGTTTGAGTTAGTCCATAGATGGTTTACAATCACAATTGGACTCGATAGGTAGCGCTGCGATCGGGCAGGACAACGTCTGCCGGATCCGCTAGTATAATATATTTATACATAGACTACAGTCGTCAGTTAATTCAAATGAAACAATCAAATAAGGAGGCGTACATTTCTTTAATTTTTTTCATCCGAATGAAGAATTTTCTAAAATTTTGAATGATTCCAAAAGAAAAAGTTCCTAATCAGTTCGTTGTTCAACCGTAGAGTTTGCCACCCCAACCGTAGCCGCCGTAGCCGTAGCCGCCGTAGCCGTGTCCACGAGCACCAAGTCCGCCCCAGCCGAGTCCAGCGTTGCCGTATCCGCCCCAGCCGAGTCCGCCGTAGCCAAGGCCTACAGAACTAACGATAGGGACGGTTTTCACGATAGGGACGGTGCGGATAACCGAGATTGGAGCCGCTTTGTAGAGGTTGGCGGTGGAGATGGCTGGTGCAATGTACCCTCCCAGACCTGCGTTATACAAAAGGAGAAAATAAGCTTATATCCGTTAGGATTTATAATTTATAAATAAATGCAATAAATTGTATAATAATAATATAAATTTACAGGCTTGTTACTTCTTGGTTAGTGTAATTATTCAGCTATTGAGAATTTAGATCCGTAGTCCTTACTCGAAACTGCTCAAATATCACCAAAGAGATCATTAGACAAAGAATATAAGAATGATGTGATAAGAAGTACTTACCATAACCGACGGGGTTGGCCACAGCCACTGCCAGAAGGCACGCCAACTAAACAAACAAACCAATGAATAAATAATAATATGAAGTTATTTTACTCTGTTAACATTACATTTTATATACATCATCATCATCATCAGCAGCCTGTATCAGTCCACTGCTGGACGTAGGCCTCTCCCAAGGTGCGCCACTAAGCCCGATCTTCGGCTCTTCTCTTCCAGTCACTGCCCACCGCTTTGCGTAGCACCCCTGCCCTGCCGTTACCGTGACCGCCACCTTGGTCAGGAATAGCAGGGCGGCCGGGAACTGGGGGCCGCGGCTTATTGTGACTTTCCATTTCATGCATGCATCCCTTGGGAGGGATATGCCCTAATCGCCATGCTGGGTAGGCGTGTTGACGAGCGCAGGACGTAGCTCCTCGCACCGGTGACGCCGCTGCCCGTCACCGGCCTGTAGAATTTGGCTACGCCATAGATATGAAATGGTTATACCGCCATTTGTCGGTCGCCAGAGCCCCGTCTGTTGGTCAGCAGGATGCACCATGGGCAGGTGAGGTTGGCTGGGAGCACCGAGGTCGTATTTGTGCTCCCTTACATCCCAGCACATCATCAACATTTTATATACATGAGAAATATATACGAACATATTCATTCGAAAATATTACCCGTTCCAACCGGTGTCAAAAAAGGAGGAGGTTCTCATTTCATTTTTTTTATATTTGTTACTTCGATCAAGAATCTATAGATATAAGGTCGAAGCAAAAAGAATTTCCCGACGAATAAGAGCTCACACCGGGCGGTGAGCTCTTATTTTGTTCGTCGAACACAAATACTTTTGTGACGAATAGCCGTAAGTATAAGATGATGTTTTACAGAATTGCAACTTTATTTTAAGGTATTATGGTCGTAAAGATGTTGATCATAAAACGGTTTTATAACTTTTGTATCTGTTTATTAGTCAGTATATACACTTTGGACAGAATTTGGCTTTGATTTTGTAGGTAACCCGTTATCTATAGATTCTTGATCGAAGATTTGTTACCTCAGAATTCCGTTTTTTATTCACCGATTTGGATTTCTTTTTGTTTTAGAGAGTGTATACTGACTTTAGAGAGTTATATATAAAACAAAAAGTATTTTGCATTTAGTCCCATTGTAATTTCATTGAGACCTAATGAGTTACTCCAGAGATAAACACCCCAAACTTGATACTGAAACTAATTTAAGGTCGTCGTAATACTTATACTTAAAATTTAAAACCATCCCCGACTGATTTGTATGTGGGTATCATTTTGTTAATTGAGACTATTTCAATATAAACTTTAAACTTTCGCGATTTGAATACGTAGTTGTAAATATTAAAATACGGAACTTATCGCGCTTAAGACATTAATTTTCTTCTCGTGACCACGATCAATGCAACTTGGTCGAAACGTCGAGTTAAATAAAAATTAATGTTAAAACATTAATTTTTAAGAGCGCGATAAGTCCCCTTTTTTAATATTTACAACTATTTCAATGTACCTAAACTCGACATCTAAGACTAGAAGTTGAGGAGATTTCTGAAGATTCAAGGAGATATATCAGCATTATGTTAAGTTTACTATATTCTTGCAATATCATTTAAGCTTTGATAATATAAATGTCTAAAATAAAAAATACTGAATTTCAAATTAATACATCTGATTTGACTAATGTAAACTACGCTAAACAGATAGAAGCAGAGTGACGGATATGTAGTGTGCAGAAGCGCCTTTTTGATTTTTTTGACGTCCGCAGTCAAGGGCTACAAAAGTTGCTATCGTAGTCTCATCAACCAAAAAAGAGCTGATAATATTTAAACGGCTGAACGGATTTTCATGAAACAAAGCTAAGAACAGTCTCGATGAAGACACCTATCAAATCAAAGAATCAAGAATCAAAGCATTTATTCAGTATGTAGGCAGTATAAATATACGCACATATACACGTCAAAATCATAAATCATAAAATAAATCATAACCAATTATCAAGTAAACATAGCAAAAGCTTTGAATTAGAAAAAAAAAGTAATGGACCCTTCAGCTGTCATCCAATCGTTTACGTCAGAATATTTAAAAAAAATTAAAGTAGGTTAAAACCAACCATACAGTAACTGTGTGTTTCAGTACTTCAGACAATAAAAAAAAGATTCATCATGATGAAAAAAGATTAGACAAAAAATACTAAATCAAAATCGGTTCTTCTGTTTGGGCGCTACGATGCCACAGACAGACACACACACATACAAAGACACACAGATACACTCGTAAAACTTATAACACCCCTTCTTTTTGCATCGAGGGCTAAACACACTACTTACAGCAATCAAGGTTTTCATATTGCTTCGTTGGAAGAAGACGAATTGTGCCTTCAACAACAATTTTCGACAGTTATATACCCTGAACATCACATCCTGCTGACCACATGATGAGTAGCGGATGGTGAATGCACGCGAACTGGTGTAAAACATGAGGTGGTTGCATCACGCGTTTAAATTTCATTATCCTCTGAAATCATCGAGGTACATGTAAACCAGAGGCACCCATCATAAACTGACTTACGTGCCGAGCGGTGCGCGATCGGGCGTGAGGAGTACTTACGCTAAACTAAGCGAGTTGTAGATTCAGCACTGCTTTTTATTTAAATATAGAGCTAGTTCGCAACGCTACATCTGGTACGTAGTAAATATACATCGATGTCTGAAATAATCCATAGAGATTCTGTTTTGGCATCTAGACTGGTCTCAGAATAATGATTTACTCCCGTATTCAAAAACAACACTAAGGCTGAGTTGCACCATCTTACTTTAACTATAACAAACGTCAAAAATCTGTCAAAATCCATATAAAAACACCGGTTAATAGTTATAGTTACGGTTAAAGTAAGACGGTGCAACTCAGCCTAAGAGGTCTCACAGTGCTCCAGTCAGTTTCATCGGCTCCTGAGTTTCAGATATTTATTTGACATAATATAAATGATTAACAATATAACAGATAAGTTCCTCATACGCTTATCGGGACCCGGCGACCTACCCTGAAGCACAGAATAATACTACGTACCAGGTTGGTATTTCGGTAAACACATATAAAATTTAAAGGCGTGAAATATTAAGTAAAAAAAACAATAGGTTGCACTGCGGGAGTGCCGACAGAACTGAAAACTGGAACTGGTCAGTTTTGAATATTTTGGAATGACACCTCGCGCAAGCGCCCTGCCCTCCGTTGGAATGACACCTTGCGCAAGCGCCCTGCGCTCCGTCTTACGGTTTTTTGTCTTACGATCAGGACACGTGACCCTGACGCAAGTTTAACATTTTTTACCCATCCCAAGAAAAGCGCACAATTTCGCTAAACAAGTTTTCACTTCAAAAACAAAGCTGTAAAATAAATAGAGTTCTTAGAATACCTACAATATTTTATATGCTAGTCTTATAAATGCACGATTGATTGCAAATATTAGTTAAACACATACGAGTGAGTAGGCATTAACATAGTTTCTCATAATTATTCAATTTACTCATTAGGTCCTAATGTATTACTTAATCGCTCCATTAAATATCTGTCTGTAATTAAATTCTAAAATCCAAAACGTTGTTTGTGAATAAACCGTAATTAACTGATTTGCAAGGAAGGAAACATGCAATGCATTATTAGCTCAAATTTCAGTAGCTGTTTATATGGAATAATAAATAGATATAGTTAATTAAAACGGTTTTACACTCACGGGTTAAGATATCGAAATTACTCCGACACGTTTCGGACAATTTTGAAGTCCTCAATATCCAAACTGACAATATCAATAGTGACAATGATAGCTCCTCGGATGTCAACGTCAAGCTTCCGTGTAGGTCCGAGCAGAGACAATCGTCGCCAACTCCGCCGGCCGCCGTCCCCACGCCCGCTCCCCGTGTTTTGTGAAAAAGGATTTCAAAAATGTCCGAAACGTGTCGGAGTAATTTCGATATCTTAACCCGTGTGTGTAAAACCGTTTTAATTAACTACATGTGTTATTCTCACGATAATTTCCATAAAAAAATAAATAGATAAATATATTTAATAGATATTTGTATCGAATTATTGTTTATTAGGGTTCCGTACCATAGGGTCCCATGCCGCGCGAGTCAGTTTCAGTAGCAAGTTTGAGACGTTTGTCGTCATACCTCTGGAGATACTTATTAGATCTGTATGAAATTACAATGAGACCACCTTTGATCCAACCAATCTTGGTACCTTACCAATTAAAAAAGAATCATTCGGATCGGTTCACAATTGACGGAGTAATCGTGAAACAAACATACAAAAAAAAACACAAAAAATAGGTCCAGCTAAGCACATTTGTTGATCTTCATCGTTTCCTGTAGCATTGTTGAGCCTAAAACACGTTTACATTAATATCTTCCACAGAAAATAATCGTGAAATTGCCTATAAAATTATCACTTTCTTTACATTATTACTATTATTTGAAAAACTAATAGAAGATGCATAATGTAGTTACATAAAGAGATATTCTTTAGATAAATGTGAAGTACAGAAATTATTTATTTATTTTTCAAAATATTTGCAACTTAAATATCTAAGAGAGTATATAGATAGATTTATATCTATCTATCGGCAAACATAGCGTAGGACGCCCTGTAAACAGGTGGAGCGACAACATTCGCAAAGTGGTAGGCAGTGACTGGAAACAAAGAGCCGAAGATCGGGCTCAGTGGCGTGTCTTTGGAGAGGCGTATGTCCAGCAGTGGGCTGATACCTTCTGATGATGATGATATCTGTCTATCTATATAAAATACAAAAAAATGATTGTTTAAGCTTTAAGACTAAAGACAATAAGATGCTTTTACTTTGACACTAAAACAATCCATTTGGCACATTTGGTCATACTTTTTTAGGGTTCCGTACCCAAAGGGTAAAACGGGACCCTATTACTAAGACTCCGCTGTCCATCTGTCTGTCTGTCTGTCTATCTGTCTGTCTGTCCGTCTGTCACCAGGCTGTATCTCATGAACCGTGATAGTTAGACAGTTGAAATTTTCACAGATGATGGCTAAGTCGAGTTGGACTCACCCACCGAGGCTTCCGTACCAACGTTGGTAGGTACCAATTAAGCTAGACCTCTATAATGTATTAGCGCTCATATAACTCAGAGGCCTATCTTAATTGGCGAAACTATGTATGTATGGGGACACCCTGTAATTTTAAACTTTTTTTTATATTTTGGAATTTTTCCTTTATTTGTGCTGTAAGACCTTGCTTCTTGCCAAATTTCGTGATTCTAGATCAACGGGAAGTATAAGTTTGCATGTTTGGTTCTTTTTTAATCAAAATGTACGTGAATATTAGAAGATTTAAAAAAAAACTTAGACGTTGAATCTGGCGCAGAGGTTTGTCGATCCTTGAATTCGAATTGAGTTAATAATATACATTATAACTATTGTTATTATTCTATTATGTTATTATCTACAAAAATATAAGAGAAATAAAAAAAAACAGATTCAACAGACCAAATTCCAAAATGTGTATCAAAAATCCAAATACGTAGACACATACGAAGTACAACTGCGAACAATAAAATTAATGCTAGCTTCACCGGAAGCACGTGGGCTTCCGGCAAAATGGCGACGTTTTTACAGCGAAATAAAACAGTACTTTGTGGATATTTTAACAAGTCACATAGCCCTACTGGGTAGTGTCATATACAATGACCATGAGTTGACGCACGCACATAATGTTCATAAACTGGCATTGTAACATTCATTGAAAGCATTTTTATCATTGTTGTACCTAATAATAGTTCTAGCACTAACAGTGTTACTTATAAAAATATATTGATCAATTGCTGAACTGCCTCTCAGCTGAGAAGCTCTCAAGGACTTGATCATTGCTCAATTTGTTTTCACTCATAAACGTTAATCAGTCGTTGCTTGGTTAACGATATATATATATAATAACGATTCCAGCCCTCAGATATTCATTTTGTCTGTCTATCCGTCTGTCTGCCTGTCAGTGTGTCACCACCAATATCCTCAGGAACAGGTGGACTTAGCAAGTTGAAATTTATACCAGATACTGAAGTCTATATCTATATAAGTCTATATAGTCCCTATTAGGTGTATAAAAATCCAAGTCCTGAGTCAACACGATAAAAAGTTATGGGCAAATTTAGATTTTCGCGAAAACTTGTAGGTACCAAAATTTACCTTAATTTTCAACTTTTTTTATTTTTCAGAATTTTTCCTTTGCTTGTGTTGTAAGACCTTGCTTGTGACCAAAATTGACAATTCTAGGTCAACCGGAAGTACTCTATATAGGCTTTGGGTCGAAAACCTATAGGCTACTTCCCGTTGACCTAGAATCATAAAATTTGGCAAGAAGCATGGTCTTATAGCACAAATAAAGGACAAAATCCAAAAAATAAAAAAAGTTGAAAATTAAAGGGTGTCCCCATACATACATAGTTACAACCAGTTAAGATAGGCCTCTGAGTTATATGAGCGCTCATACAATTTAGAGGTCAAGCTTGGTACCTACCAACGTTGGTACGGAAGCCTCGGTGGGCGAGTCCAACTCGACTTTGCCGGTTTTATTTATCTGTAACGGGCTGTAGATTTGACAAATCAAGTGACAAGAAAATACCGCAATATAAATACCGTAATATAAAAATAAAACATATAATTGTCTTCTCTAGCGGCTATCACAATGGAAATTATAAGTCTTGATATAGACCACAAAGCAAAAGCTTCTATTTCTGGTTTCCCATAGATAGGACAGTTAAATTTGTGCAATGACTTGCCAAAATTCAACGGTCACATCTTTGCTATAATGAGTAATTTCGATAAATATAATGAAGAATTTATTACATTTTGTTTTTGAGTAAAAACTAAGTACGCTAATAAAAAAGGTAATAAGTTGTCCCATAATTTATGACTTCACTAAGAAAAACATCCTTCTATTTGCTCAAGCAAGGCGTGTAATCCCACACTCCCTTTATCAAGGCCTTGCATAACTCCCCTAAGAATAATTCCTAACCCATAAGTAAGTGGCAGGATTACCTGAACAAAGATTACTTCCCGGGGACATATCTACGACTCACACTCATCTGTGAAGTAATGTAAGACCTTTTGTGCAGGGACCTAACTAGTACTGTTTGTGGGGGCAAGAAAAATCTGCCCCGCCCACTATTCCATTCCCTCAATGGAGTAGTTTTTAAATTCATATATGTAATCTGATGTTTACATTTGGTATCATGGTATCTACTCATAATTTTTTATCATCGTGTGCAACATGTATACACAATTTTTGGGAATGAGTATGAATGAGGCAAAATTTGCAGGCTTACGTAATAATACACACATGTTCTTTAAATTAGAAACCTTAAACAGACTTCAAATTTTTTTTAAAAGCCGGTAAATCGTTCCACATATAATAGTTCCATCGGTACATCTTCCACCAAGAAAATATGGGCAACATGATAAAATATATATTGTTATGAGTAAAATCTTGTAAATTGTAACTAATAGTTCATTTTAACTCTGAAATTTAACATCTTATGTTTCAAGGTAACAGCAAAGTGCAGTAACATGCGAAACTCTGTCTATCCAGAATTTTGTATGCTCCCACATATGTTATCATTTATAATCGTACAACTCGACAAAACCGACTTCACATGCCGCGGTAGTCAAAGTACTGGCTAGTTATAATCATTTCATCAAAGTATACAAATTTGCTCATACTGTTTATCTCCCTATCTCCTGAGATAATTGTTAGATATCGATAAAATTTTAATGGGACCAAACGAGAGGCATAATCCGTCAAACAAAAAAGAATTTTCAAATCGATAAGATTTGATGTAGTTCTGAGGTAACAAACATAAAAAATATACAGTCGAATGGAGAAGTCAAGTTGTCAAGTCGGTTAAAAAAACTATATTACAATAAATAGTATTGGCGTAGTTAAAATATTGATCTGTCAAATGTAATTCTGTTATAACAGATGCATCTACCTTTCCCGGGCCAAATAGTTATTACCTAAGTAGTTTAATTAGTAATGTTTTATTCGTAGTTGTAGCCCCTAAGATGAACGTTGCAGTAGCCTTTAATACATCCCTGCAGCGTAAGTGTGAGAGTATCTTTAAAGAGGGTTAAATTAATTAAGTTGCATGACGCAAGTTTTGGGTTGACCAGCGTTGAAACTATGGATTATTCATTATCGTAACGTTGGAACTTGGCCGTTCACTAGACTCGGACTTATGCTACTTACAGAACACACACCTAAATGTGTGTTGTGACTTAGCCTCAATATTGGTCTTGGAGACTAAAGTTGGGGCCTTTAGTCGTTCTTAATTCATCATATAATATTATAAAAAAGATGTGCCTAGCGTAAAATGTTACAAGTACTTGTAATAATACTTAAATTCTAAATTAAAAACCCGATGATGTATAATCTGTTCATTGAGAGACCATTCCAATAAGCCCAAACTCAAAATTTCTGCTGTAAGTTGTTGCGGAGTTGAGTATTCAGCAGATTCCAGGAGTTTTTAAATCTTACTAGCAATGTGGGTTACACATCACTAGTAGTCTTGTTAACCCCTTCAACTAAGCTAAAATATGCTTGTGTCCGGAGAAGGTTCACGTCAACAGTGCAATGGCTGTGGATTGAACTCACGACTTCTCGATCGCCAGGCCGACGCCTTTTAGCCATTGGACTATTGCCGATTTTGAATTTGAGATGGCATTTGGTCAATGCTACCGTGTTCTTATAGTATCGTTGAAGTAAGAGGATACCGAATCTCGAATTGATCAGACCTATGAATCAAAGAATCAAGAATCAAAGCATTTATTCAGTATGTAGGCAGTATTAATATACGCACATATACACGTCAAAATCATAAATCATAAATGACAATCAATTATTAAGTAAATATCATCAAATCATGAATAAAAGCTAAAAATACTCGATTGGACACTTATAATACAAAAAATAAAACTGGCCAAGTGCGAGTCAGACTTTTGTCCCGCACACGGAGGGTTCCGAACGCCATCAACGAATATCTACGAACTTCTAACCTCTAAGTGAACGTTAACACAAAGGTAGAATAGTATTATATAGTAGTAACAGTAATTGTAGTAATTAATATTATTAAATATCTGGTTGTCCGACCTTTGCTCGGTATTTTTTGCCACTTAAACAGACAAATATGACTCTTCCCGACATCTATTGACGAATAATAATACTATTTTTTTTAATTGAGAGCAACTAACTGCTTTACTGACACAGTACTTCTACTCGCCAATAGATGTCGGGAAAAGTCATTTTTTAAGTTGATTACGAGTATCAATAAATTTGATTATTGAAAACACAAATAAAACAACATTTTCTAAAAATGACTCCTAGCTAGATCGATTTATCGCCCCCGAAATCCCCTGTAGGTATACTAAATTTTATATATATTATATAAATATTTTAGTATTTGTTGTTATAGCGGCAACAGAAATACATCATCTGTGAAAATGTCAACCGTCTAACTATCACGGTTCATGAGATGCCTGGTGACAGACGGATAGACAGACAGACAGACAGACAGACGGACAGCGAAGTCTCAGTAATACGGTTCCGTTGGTACCCTTTGGGTTCGGAACCCTAAAAAACGAAATCAAAATCGGTTCAGCCGTCATATGCCTAGATGATGATATCAATCACTTTTTCGACTACGAAATGTCGCCTGCAAATCCTCCTTCCTATTCAAAAGCTAGTCTTAACAAACCTTACCAACCTACTTTTTCTGGAGCCTCAAGCTAATATTTTTATTTATTTTCCCAAGCAAATTGTGCACGTGGAAAATCCCAAAGGAAATGAGCGCACATGTAAATTGTTTCCAAGAGGATTTAAAATTCATTTTGTTTCGTCTCTCAAGAAGCCCTCTGGGAAAATGTTACTTGACTGGCAGATTACGAGTACAGACAATAAGCGGGGAGGCTCTGATTTCTTTGAAATAATTTGATTTAAATATTGAATAGGAAGCAAAAATACACCACTCAATTGTTTTATAATAATAGATGTTGTCGCACTTAAACTTTTTTTATTTTTTTTACTGCACGTCACGGGTCCGTCATCCTGAGACATGATTATTGCTGGCTGAAAATAAAAGTATAAGAATAATAGTAGATTGTATAACAAGGGTGCAATATGGTACATTTCTACGAGGCCGCTATTTTGAATCCAGAGCGAAGCGAGGGATTTAAAGTACGTCGGCCGAGAGAAAATAATATTGCAGCCGAGTTTTACACTTTGCTTTTCATCATCTTCTATGAGAAAAGGGGATAGATAAAAGGCTCTATAAATAGCAATATAAATATAATAATATCAATTCAAGAGCATAATATTGTAAAAGACGCCGACTAACATAAACAAACGTAATAAACCAATAAATACATACAGTTTCCGATAAAAAAGTCCCACCTTTTGCAGTTTTCACCCGATAAACATTTTACCTTTAACTTATTGACACATTATGCATAAGGACATGAAATACCTACAAAAAAGAGGTGTATGCCATTAACTGTCCATTGGTTCATTGCTGGGATTGTGTCAATCAAGGTCATCAATGGACCAATGGACAATCAATGGCATTCATTTTAGGTCCATTATGACTTCTGGGCAATTTTTTTTGAAGTTATATCCATACAAGCCATGTATCGCGGCCAAATGTATCGCGGCACCTCCATGTCTATATATATTTCCTACTCCATGGTTAAATGTGTTGTTATGACAGTCTGTGACCACAGACAAAAAATGCCAATAATTCTAGCGCTATTTTTTCTTCTTCTTGGCCACCACAAGATATGTGTATTGTGCCACTTTGCACGCTTAATTTTTTTTTAAATTTGTTTCCCCGTCTATATGACGTTGCGGTATTTTTTTTAACTTAATTAGCGCCGCGCACTATCTATTTAATAGGACAATAACATTTCCCGTAAAATATTATTATTGAACCTCCTTTACACATGGCACTATAAAAGAACAGTCATAAGCCAAAAAGAAAAAAAAAATCCCCTAGGGCGGAAAAGACCTATTTTCCGCGCACTTAACGGGGAACAAACCATCCCTTTTCGAATAAATAGGATGAAAAAATTGTTGCACTGCACATTTTTTTAGTAATTAAAAATTTTATTCAGAGAAGATGGCAAATATTCAATACTACTCTCTTTTTACATCGCTTACTACCGGCAACAAGTCATTCGTACAAAAGCTTACAGAGTAAGAGAAATTGGTAATTAAATACGTCTTTAACAAAAGTACTTACACTTTAACAAATAACAGTAGGTCGTGTACAAACACTAATTCGAGTAGGATTCAAATTCTGCGCAACTGTGGCAACCTCTTAGAAAATAATGAGTATTTAATCTAGTTAAAAAATGCAACAGTTCTGAAATCTTCGTCTACGATAAATCTTCGTCTAAAGCGCAAGCCACATTGGGAGCGAAGCTAAACGAAACTAAGTACGTAGGAATTGTAGTTTATCTTTGTTCTTTGAAAGACGCGACGTGAGCGAAGCGAAAACTTATCTTCGTTTCGCTTCGCTCCCATTGTGGCCAGCGCTTAACAGTTATGAGATAAAAAACACACATTTATTTTTATTGCTTAAAATACTTTTAGGAACATGATTAATTAAATTATATAGTAAATCTATTATTATCCCAATAAATTATACTTCGTCTAGAATCTTTTATGCACAAAAAATCAGGTAAGTTGGAAATACATAATTAAACCTTTAAAAGTATTAAAATAGTATTCCAAAAATAAATAATTTTTCTAGTTTTTTTAGCCATTTTTTATCGAGTTAAGACAACAAATAAAATAGTATACGCAAAACTCTGCGCGTGTTAGTAAAGGTGCGTACAGACTGTGTAACATACGACACGCAATGTTATAAAACATGATATTATAACATGTTATTATACCATTCCGTGTCCACATTATTTGAAACATGTTATGTAACATAGTCTGTACGCACCCTAACATAACATCAGACATCTCGATGTTAATTTTCCAGTAATTATGCTGAAAACTATTCCTTTCAAACCGAAAAAAATAGTACAATTCTTCAGAGACAAATACTTGACCCTATCTCAGCTGATGTTAAGTGACGATGTTCAAAGACGTAATCGTACTTATCTTAAAACGTAACGACTTAAGTCCAATACATATATCAACGATCATAACCCGTATTTAAAAAAATCCTGGTAACGCCCTATCTCGGTTCTCAATATTTCGAAAATCTATTCGGATTCGGAAGCTTCATTTTTAATTTTGAATATTGATAAATCCGTGAGCTATTTTGTCGCAAAACCCTTCCAATTAGAATCACTGATTTTTTCGAACTGAAAAATGAAAAGTAACCGGAGCATTGTGAATTGCAAAGATCCAAGTCGAAATAAAGGCAGTTTCCGGATCGGAATTTGCTTTCGAATGATTGAGAATAAACCTGCTGACAAAGTGTTGATATCGCCCCAGGCGGACTAACATAATTCCTTCCAAAAACAAATCATATGTGTTGTCATACTGCAACATGTTCAACAAAAAGTTACTTCGGTACATACACCTTATTAAACGATCTAAATTTTCTTTGCATTTTGTTAAATCTACCCGTCGCGACTAATGTTGTGGTAATTGCTATTTCACAAACGACCAACGCCATCTATCGAATCAGTTCTAAACTATGTTATCTACCTACATATAAATATTATTTTATTGCAATTTCATATACGTATATTAATTATTAAGTATTTAAGCTATGTTCTTGTCCTCGCAAACTCCTGGTTCCGGGGGAATGGTCAGCGTGTTCGGACCATGCTTGCTTTCGAGCTGAAAGTAAAAATGAATTCCTTATTTTAAGAAACTTTTATTACGAAATTACTCGCCAAAAGTTACATAGTGAATTCTAGTGTATAGAGTATGGTGTATAGATATAGTTCATTTGCAGTTATTTTCATCATCATTATCAGAACGCTTCTGTCCACTGCTCAACATAGGCCTCAACTATGGCGCGCCACTGAGCTCGAAATTCAACTTTTTGTTTCCAATCGCTACCAGCTAGCTTGCGTATATCATTGCTCCACCTAGCTGGAGGGCGTCCTACACTACGTTTACCGAGCCGTGGTCTCCACTCTAGAACACGTCTACTCTACTCCAACGGTTTTCGGTTCTAAGACAGGTATTTCAGTCAAAGGTAAAAATACTGTGTACAATTTGTAGTTTACCTGCATAGAGGAACCATTACCTTTTTACCTGCAATATTATTCAAAGTCACTCTCACGTCTTACAGTAATTTATAACTCTCAAGTTCAGGGGTAAAATATCTGAAAACGCACTATAAAGTTCTTCTACAATACAAACACAGACATATCTGTCCGAAAATAAACTGGCCAAGTGCAAGTCGGACTCGCACTCGTAGGGTTCCGTAACACAGTAGAGTATTCTATAACTATGATTTTTCACAACAACAAAAATAACTTTGTTTTTCATAGTGTTTGTATGAAAAACAAAGTTATACTTGCGGTCGCTATATCTCAACAACTGCTGACTTTATCTCGTTCAAACCAATTTTCGATGAAATTATTTATTGAGATCTACAGAATATATTTTCTAGATTTTTCACTCCCTTACTTTAGAAGTTAGAGGGGGGGGGACACACATTTTACCACTTTAGACGCGCCTTGATTTTGAGAAAAAATGAGTTTAGAAACCTCAATATCATTTTTAAAGACCTATCCATAGATACCCCACACGTGTACGTTTGAAGAAAACATATTTTTTTGTTCCAGTTCCATGTTTGGGATGCTCCCCCTTAAACTTTTATATTTTTTATTTTTGTATAAAAATCGGAAAGCGGTTTACAGAATACATCTACCTACCAAGTATCAATTCTGTAGGCTTAACAGTTTCGGAATAAAATGGCTGTGACATACGGACGGACAGACAGATACGGTGAATCTATAAGGGTTCCGTTTTTTGCCATTCGGCTACGGAACCCCAAAATGACTCCGTAGTGGATTTTGTGCCGAGCGTATAAAAGCGGATAAGTGATACGAGAAAAGTGCAATTGTATTCCGATAAAGCATATTTACAAGACTGATATAAAAAGTACAGTCAGCGACAAAAGCAGCGAAACATTTAAATATTTTACAATTTCAGTAAATTAAAATTGATTACATTCATGTGCATACCACGTGCATTACCAGTTAAGTAGATATACTAGACACTGCTATCACATTGTTTATTTGTATATTACTTTATATTTAAAAAAAAAAGTTATAAAATTAGCACCGCAAACTTCGAGCGTCAACAATATTTGGTGTGAAAAATCAAACCAATATCATATGTTTAATTTGTAGAAGTCATATCTAATATTATGCATAGAAGTTTAATACTTGTACAAAGGTCAGCAAGTCTTACACAACAAGTCTTACGGTGACGTCATCTGACGCTCGAGGTCTCAGTTAATCCCTGATCACAAAAATATGTCGCTGACTATACTTACATGTAAACTTTGTAGCATACAAGCGGCGAAAATAAGCGGAAGAAAGACATGAGTAATAATAAGTCGATTGCTTTGCGAGACGGTTGTACACGGATCGAATCCCGCTGGCTTCGATTTCTTTGTTGTTATTGGTAGATTTTTCATCGCTCTAAAATGTTGAAGGAAATGTTTGTGAAATTTTGAACTTTTTTGCAAATGAAGCACATTAGCACCGGTATAATAGAAGCAAAATAAAAATTATAAGAGAACATTAAAATTCAAAATCATTTTTAACCGACTTCAAAAAAAGGAGGAGGTTTCTCAATTCGACCGTATATATATTATTTTTTTTTTTATGTTTGTTCGCGGATAACTTCGTCGTTTATGAACCGATTTCGATTATTCTTTTTTTGTTCGAAAGGAGATATTCCAAGTGTGGTACCATGGTAATTTTATCGAGGTATGATAAGTATCTCCAGAGATATTGAGATAAACATCTCAAAATTGGTACTGAAAATGAATAGCGCGGCATTGAAGTCGGTTGTTTTTTAGTTTTTAAACGATATTATTTTAGCACAAGCTTTTTGTAATGACGTCATCAAGTGTAATGAAAAGTACTAATGACAACAATACATTCTAGTCCAAATTCGATTATCCTACTATTTGCCATAAAGGAGTTCTAGTATCCTAATCCTGTCTCCATCATCTGGTCAGCTCGATGGTGCCATATTGCATTGCTATCGAAGATCTAGCAAGTCTACCAAAATTTGAGTCTAACACCAGAATAATGAATAGTGTTGTCTAACCGAATATTAAGGAGTGGTTAACCAGGTTGAACCAAGTATTGGAAATAAAAAACAAACAAGCAAATATGTAACAACGTTAATATTAATATCTGGTTTAATGAGCTTTGCTCGGTATAGTATGTATATTTCTTTTTTGTTAAATCGAGTTTTTTGGATTTGTTTAGGCTCCCATTTTTACTCACAAAAGAATAAAAAAGAAAATAGAAAACAAAAAAGGGAAAAATTGTCATCTCATCTGGTCACGAACCAGGGACCTCCCGATCGCCATTCAATCGATCTCCCACCGAGCTATCATAACGTTGTCAAATGAGTTGAATTTACCTTTTGTATTCTAATGATATTGTAACAGTTTTTCAATGCCTAAAAAATGAATAAAACAACATTTTCTGAAAATAAATCCTAGCTACATCGATTTATCGCCCCCGAAATTCCGTGTATACTAAATTGTATGAAAATCGTTGGAGCCGTTTCCGAGATTCAGATTACATAGACATATGTACATAAGTCAGTTTGGTGTCTCCTTAACAAACGGCTCCACCGATTTTGCTTAAATTTTACCCAGGGATAGAGAGTACCTATTTTGGAATAGAACATAGAAATTTTAAAAAGAATCGGCGGGGCGCCGTTAATGAAGTATATTTGCATATTATTGAGCACATTATAATCTCCTGAAAAGTTACCTAAAAATAGTTAGGTAAGTACGAAGCATTCGGTTTCATACAAAAGTGTTGCCAATGCATGGATATATAACGATGCAATATAAAGCTGTCTGTCTGTTCAACATTTCTATAGAAGTTAAATTGCGAGATTTCGTGTTTCTGAATGATGTCTACGTACTTGAGCGCGCGTATTATAAAGCTTATTTTCTGTACTTGCCTTTTTTGGACTCTAAGGCAGCATCTTCTTATAAACGATGTAGCAAGATTCAAATAAGATATTTTAGTAGAAAAAACAAAAACGCACATAAAAATAAAAGGCATTTCCATGCAGTGTACAATTTGCTTTTTCTATTAACACACTAATCCCCAATTACTTTTATTATTTAAGCTATAAAGTACGTACAAGTCCATTTTCTATTCGATTTATATCATGTACTGCAGACTTCATAATTTTCTGCACCCTTTTCTGCGCAGACGCAGCCCTTTGTTGCAGTATCTGTAAAACAAAATTTAGAAATAGTGTAAATTTTTTCGAGATAGAAAAATTCATTGGTGCACGGCGGTTTGAACTCGGTACCACGGCATCAAAGACGACCGTTCTCCCGATTACGCCACCGGGCCCTCAAATTCGCAGTCATTTCCGCATCTACTCCTTATACATACATATCTTCTATCAAAAAGTCCATTCACACTTTCTTCTGTTTTCCTCTTCCTCTATAGCCGTCTATTTTATTCTGGCCTGGCAATAATCTAATCTGTGATAAAATTTTCTATGTTAACTGTGGTCAGTGACTGAAAATTTATGAACAAAGTTTTTTTGTGCAACTTAATAGTAGTATTTTAATATTTTCCGTAACCTACGCGACTTCAAGATGTTTTAACATGAATAAGACTATCTGTAGTTCCACCAAAGAAGTAATTTTAAAGTTTACCGCCACTCTCTCTGCTATCGGGGTTACTAGTATATAGCAATAGTGGCGCTCCTATTCAATTCTGCTTTATTTTGCCAACCTGTCTATACTTATTCCGAATTTTATCCATTCTTATGAGGTGGAGTTTCATCATCGTGATCATTATTAACAGCCAATATTTGTCCAGTGTTGGACATAGGCCTCTTCAATGGCACGCCACTGACCTCGATCTTTTGCTCTTTGTTTCTAGCAGCGGATGGAAACAAAGAGCAGAAGCTGCCAGCAATGAATTCACCTACTTATATAGTAAGATAAATGGTACGATTTAATACATTCTTCTTATTAATTTTACAAATACTAAATGTGCATAGATTTCAAAATCTAAAATATTTTTATGACGACAGTCATTGAACTTACTTTTTTAAAAATATTGTTGGCTAGCGTTTGACTTCTCAACTATCTTCCTTTTTGGTAAGTGATGATGCGGTCTAGGATGGTAGCACGTTAAAATAGGAACTGGCTCTCAAGGACAGCTGCCGGAACACATCATATGTTTAGCGACAGATTTGTCAACTTAAGGGTGGTTAGCTGGCCAGGAGAACACTAGACAGTGTCCTACCACAGTGCAAAATATAAGTAAGTAAAATTAGAAGTCGTAAAGGGAATATTTTTAAACCAGTTATGACACTTTCTGACGTGAAGTTCATCATCACTAACAGCTAAGTAGATTGTTAACACAATCCAAAATTTCATCGTACCGACGGGATTCGAACCCACGCCCCCTAGTTAACATGCCCTGAAGCTCTAACCAATTAAGCCACAGCACGATAGCTAAGTAGGACTGTAAGCCCAGCTGGTGAGGAAACAGTAAGAATATTTACCGTTTGTCTTCGCATCTCTGCTTCTGCCAACTTTTCCTCAATGTCAGGTAAGCTGATCTCAGCTTGAGGAGGTTGAAGCAATCTTTGCAGATGTGGTGGAGGACTGGTCGGTCGTTTACCTCCGTCGAACTCTTCTAAGGGAATTTCGAAGGCTATTGCTGGGGAGAAAAAGAAATTCAGGTTAATTTTAACTGTAACCATTCCTGAAGACAAGATTCAAAGGTTCAAAATCGCAAGGGATGTATTCCTTAAATTTGCGGTACCCGCTAATATAACATTTATCTTGGTCATCTGATACAAAAAAAAAACCTAATAAATTTATTTTTGGTTTTGGAAGACCACTATATCACCTGATGTTAAGTGACGATGTGGTCTAAGATGGAATCTTGCATATTTAGAAATGTCAGACGGTTATGAGACGATGCCGAAAGACGACTGACTTTATTCCAATCCAGATAGCGTACATATCTCAACCCCTTTTTAATATGAATTTATAATTTTCCAAGAAAAAAAATATAAAAAAACAAATGAAGGCAGGTGTAATACTTTTGGGTAGGGGGGAGGAGGAACTCTGCCACCTCTCATGCCACCTAACTACGCTTGTGGATTATATGTCAGAAATAAACTGGCCAAGTGCAAGTCGGACTCGCACTCGTAGGGTACCGATTAAACAAAATTTGCCGGAAAAATAAAGTACAAAGTAAATCGATAGTATAAATACCGTGTCAATACTAAACATGGTTATTTACTACAACGCCATCTAACGAATGTCTTACGAACTTCTAACGCCAACTAAGTGAACGTTCACACTAGAGATGCGCCGTATAGAGGTTTCACAGAATTACCGAATACCGAATATTATTCGGTTTAACCTTTACCGAAGATGTTCGGCTGAATTATTCGGTTTACATTTTCATTGTTTTGCCGTGCAAACAAGTTCTAACATGAGCGCTGTGCCGCTGCTGGTTAGATGAGGAACGAGATGTTGATTTAATTGAGGTTTATAAAAATGTTGATTTTAAGTTTAAAAATAAATGCTGATTTAAACTTTAAAAATAAATATTGTTGTGAAATTTAAATTAAGTGTTTATTTAATGCTTAAAATAAATGTTGACTATATAGGTATAGTACTAACTATAGGTTAAGAAGTAAATATGTTTTCTTTGACTTATAATATAACATGAATCTTATATAAGAAGTTTTGTCTTTTAGTTCTACACCTTGGCTACATGAGCTAAAAAAATAGAAATGCTTGAACCGAATATATTTGGCAACAAAACCGAATAATTTGGCAGAATACAAATAATGGAAAAGATGCCGAATACGCTGAATACCGAATACCAAACGAATATTCAGCGCATCTCTAGTTAACACAAAGTGTAGGGTAAACCAGTCTTTTTCAACGTGTGGGTCGCGACAGTCGCGACCCCCTGGGGGGGTCGCAAAGTCTCTATAAGAGGGTTGCGGGGAGTCGCGAAGCCTCAGTAAAAGAAAAAAACAAAGTATGAAAACATACTTTTAAAGAAAATATTAATTAAAGAGCATTTGTAGGTGTTTTGACTGAGAGCTTATAATATTTGTTTCAAAAGAAAAATATGTAATTTGTTTCCTGTAGGCCACACGAACGAAACCGCGGGTAGAATCTAGAAATATAACAAAATACAGATTATAAACAGTACAAGTAGGTCGATTTTTTTTCATACTAAGGGGGTCGCGTTGCGTCATGAAAAAGGTTGAGAAACACTGGTAAATAATCGTTCATAGATGGCGCTATAGTAAATACACGTTTATTGTATGGGGACCCCCTTTAATTCTTAACTTTGTTCTGTTTTTAGTATTTGTTGTTATAGCGGCAACAGAAATACATCATATGTGAAAATTACAACCGTCTAACTATCACGGTTCATGAGATACAGCCTGGTGACAGACGGACAGACAAACAGACAGACAGACAGACAGACAGACAGACAGACAGACAGACAGACAGACAGACAGACAGACAGAGAGACAGACAGACAGACAGATAGACAGACGGACAGCGGAGTCTCAGTAATAGGGTTCCGTTGGTACCCTTTGGGTTCGGAACCCTAAAAATGAAACATTTGCGTGTTTTAACGGAGTACAACGCCATCTGTTAGGAACTTACTCGAGCCGATTTTCACTTAAACGTTATCCTAACGAGCACAAAATGACGGCTCAGTCTCATTCAATAACCACAAAATAAATTGATCAGTGCGCTTTTCACTTTAAAAATTTCATCGACCACCAGGATCACGTGTAGGATTAATACATACATACATCAATCATCATCTTTTTCCTGTTGGGGTAGGCAGGGAGTACTTCATTCCACTTGCTAAGATCCTGACATACCTCTTTCGCTTCTTCAACTTTAATGAGCGCATTCATACATGCTCGCCGCTTATAGGTACTTGTCACTTGGCCTTTCTTTAATCGTCTCCGATCTGGTCTTGATACGTTCGCCTAGGTCGGCCTCTACCGGCTGGCCCATTCACACATGTCTCATAAATCTGTTTTGTCAATCTACTTTCATCCATCGTCCCTAGATGGATATGTTATATTAAGATCTGTAATATGATAGTGTGTATAGACCAAGAAACTTACGAGGCTTAGGCTTGACCGGCGTATCAGGCAGGACGACAGTCGGCAGGCCGTCGTCATGAGGTCCACTGTGCCCATTCCCTACTCCGTTGCCATTAGCCTTGGTTTCACCGTTGGCTGCCTCCTCGGAAGGTACCACGTTGTTCGACGCACCGCAACCCATTCTCAAAGGCACATTACTTTTACCACTTTATGTTAGACATTGTAGGTATTCTATTTATTGATTGTGTATTTTAGGTTTCTGATAACTTTTTAACTTTTGTTACTATGGATGGAAGAGACTTTTACCGACCACTGGGACACAATAGGTTATTAAAAACAATACTGTTATTTAAGTCCATATTTTGTGTGTGAGTTTTTTTTGTTTTTTCTTGTTTTATTAGTCCGTTATGTAACTTTTATACTTATAGATAAATATCATTCTCAAGTAACTTTGTACTATTATTTATTCTGTGGCGTAACATAACCCGGCAACTTTTCTTTTACGGCAAATAAGTTAAAAACAAAATCGCATCTATGTTGATACTTATAATTATTTCGAAAGTAACTATACTTCTGTCCCTCGGTCAATTTGGTACGTTTTCACAAACACGCGACTGTGCTGGAAGAATGGAATTATGCCAAAATTTTCAAAGAGAAAAAGCCAGTATCACGGTAATATGGCTTATTCCACAGATCCCCATTGACATACCCCATATTGATGGGGAATGTCAATGGGGATCTGTGGATATTATATTACCGTGCCAGTATGGTGAAACAGAACAGATTAGAGAGATAAAGTTATTTATATAGAAGCGAACCCCAAACACGCAACTAGCTTATTCTGAAAGGCTTGCGTTTGGCCACCTTGCCTGGTCATCTCGCCTGGTGGAAAGCGATGATGTTGTCAAGGATAGAGCACACCCTAGGTCCTGAACACTCTGAATCGAATCTCAGAGGCTGTATGCTGCCGGAAAGTTTTATGGCCATGGAGGCAGATTTTCTCCTTGATGGTTGTAAGCTGCTTTTTCTTTGTAGCATGTCAGGCGGAACATCGATATAATGCTCTTACCACCTATTTAAATTATATATCTATTCTTATTATTACAAATGTATGTATATTAATTAAAAGAAAAACATTGATTGTAATATATTCACTGTAACTAAATATAATTTATTTAGCATTTTGTTAATCATAAATCCCAGCAGCTTAAGAGCGAATGCGGGGTGTACTTTTCCATACAAATGTATTCCCACGTTTCCTTCCTGGAAAATACTTCTAGAGAAAAATTTGTTTCTACAAAAAATCAAGGTCTGCTGCATCATTTGCTTTTTTTTGACAAACCAATTGCAAATAGAAATATGACCCTTCAAAAATCTTAAAGAGGAGATTAGAGGGCTTATGTTTTTTTTTGTAATTAGTTGGTCAAAAAGAGCAAATGCTGGGGGCGTAGCTACAGCAGACCTTGATATTTTGTTAAAACTAATTTTGCTCTAGAAGCATTTTTCAGGGAGAAAACGAGGGAATACATTTGTATGGAAAAGTGCACCCTGCGTTCCCTCTTCAGAGAAGATTATTATGATAATTCATCTTGTTATAAACTTTTAAAAGACTTGAATTTTGTATTAGTTAAGCATTTTTAACCGACTTCAAAAAAAGGAGGAGGTTTCTCAATTCGACCGTTTTTTTTTTTTTTTTTTTTTTTTTTTTTTTAACTTTGTTCGGGGATAACTTCGTCATTTATGCACCGATTTTGATTATTCTTTTTTTGTTCGAAAGGAGATATCCCAAGTGTGGTACCATGGTAATTTTATCGAGGTCTGATAAGTATCTCCAGAGATATTGAGATAAACATCTCAAAATTGGTACTGAAAATGAACATTGAAGTCGGTTCTTTTTTAGTTTTTAAACGTAATTATTTAGTTTAGTTCTTTTCATTAGACGCTATTATTATAATGGTCAAGCTTCAACGGCGCACTCTTCAATAATGACCTAGTTTTACGAATGACAGATGTCATGGTTCACGGGAAAATATATTGGGTCATGGAAAAATGTGCTTAAATAACATTTAATAGCATTCATTTAAAATTGATATTGCAAATAGCTGTGTTTTAGCAGCTGTCACTCTTTAATTACATTACTAGCGACCCGACCAGGCTTTGCACGGGTGCAATGTAGATACTATTTTGGTGTCAGTGTGGAGCACCATACATTATTTTGATATATTTCAAAATAATAAGACAGCATTTTCGATGAAAGTTCTCAATCGGTTTGAATTTGTTCACTTATTCACTACTCGTTTCGTAATACTATTTTTTATTTCTTATAATAAGTACAATACGTGCCTACTTAATCTATATCTATACTAATATTGTAAAGAGAGAACATTTGTATTTTTGTAATTTTGTATTTTTGTATGTTTGTAATGATTTGGCTCAAAAACTACTAAACCGATTTTAAAAATTCTTTCACTAATACATAGAATGGACTTTCGGAATGAAAATAAGCTATATATTATCCCGTTTAAATCAAAGGTACATTCGTGGAGACCTAATTTGCAACCTAAGTCGGCAAAAAAACTGTCGAAAAAACACGTTTCTTACGAACGCTGCTTAATTGAAGATAGATAGAAGAATATTTTCTTTGCAAGAGTTGTACAACTTAATAAGAACTACAAAAAAGTCCGCGACAGCATATGTCTATCTCTTAAGGTTGACTCACAGTAACCATTTTAATCTTTAATTTTTTGTTAATAAATATTACATAACTTCCAAGGCTATTTTCAAGTACATAGTATTAATCCTTATCCAAATAATTACGTTAATTAGCTTAGCCACATATTATGGATTAAAATTGTCCTTTACAGTATATAATTCAAATGAACACTCTAGAAGATATCACAGATTTCACATACACGCATCGCAAAATTAATAAAATATTTGCAGTGAAACCACAGATTAGGTCATAGTTAAATCGAAAATATTATTATAGGCTTAGCTATTCTGTAGATCCCCACCGATCACAATCAATTTGAAGTCAATATAGTATAATAATATAAAAAAATAATAGAAAAAAGCTCATAGTTTTATAACAATAGAACGAATTTTCATGAATCAAAGCTAAGAACACTCGATGAAGACATCTATCACACAAAAAAAAAACTATCAATAATAAAATCAAAATTGGTTCATCCGGCTGGGTGCTAAGATGCTATGCAGACACACAGATACACACGTTAAACGTATAATACCCCTACTTTTTGGGTAACGCCGTAAGGTTACGGCGGCAGATGTTCTCCTTGGTGTTAAGCTACTTTTCAACCGACTTCCAAAAAGAAGGAGGTTCTCAATTCGTTTTTTTTTCTTCTTTTTTTGTGTGGATGTTACGCGATTACTCCATCAATTGTGAACCGATTCGAATGATTATTTTTGTAATCGGTAGGGTACGTTTCCGAGGTAGTCCCATTGTAATTTTATCGAGATTTGATAAGTATGTCCAGAGATATGACGATAAATGGGCATTGAAGTCGGTTGTTTTAGTTTTTAAACTATCTTAATTATTGGTAGATTTAATGATCCTACTACCTCTGTACGAAAACCCATGATTCATGAATGCACATAAAACTTTCATTGGTGGGTATATAGCTAGGATTAGAACCAACGACCGTCGGGTCAGAATCAGGGTAATCCTAAATCCTTCACGCCAAAGGGCCGTCCAATATCACTACGTAAGTATCATAAAACAAATTCCATCACTGCGTCTGTCTGTCTGTCTGTTCGCAATAATCTCAATAGCTACTGAACGGATTATCATGCGGTTTTCACTAATAGCCAGAGTGTTTATGAGGAAGGTTTAGGTGCATTATTCGTTAAGGTTTTGTGTAATGTGGTTGAAATATGACGATGATTGTTAAATATGTTAATATTTTATATTCGATGCAACAAACTGATGCAAATTTTGTAGGCATATATGTTCTACCCGTGCGAAGCTGGGGCGGGCTGCTAGTATTAAATGTATTAAAATATTTCGAACAACTTATGTCCCACTGCCAAACGTAAAAGTAATTATTAAAATAATAACGCTTAAAATGCTTTTAAGTTAAAATAAGTAAGTATTTTTATTATAATCTGTAGAAATTCACATACAAAATGTTCATATCTTTTTTATTTTATTTTATATAGGCTAGTGTTACCTATTGGTAAGTGATGACGCGGTCGAAGATGGTAAGCACGCTAGGCCAAGATGTACTATTATTTATTCTGTGGCCTAGTATGGGAACTGGCTCTCAAGGATAGCTGCCTGAACACAGATGTTTGGCGACAGATTTGCTAACTTGAGGGTGGTAGCTAGCCAGACGGGACACTAGTAACAATTGTGTCCTACTACCATGCGAAATGTGATGTCTTTATTTGCAACAAATAAAATAATATAAACATCAGGTGAGATGGATCTGTCAAACGCTAACCCTCTCTACTAATCTACTTTAAAAAAGCCAGCCAAATGCGCGGACTCGGGATTTCGTACAAACTTGTAGACATTATTGCTCTTACTAAAAGATAAACTATAATAAAGGACAAACTAGGTTAAAGGACAAACTTAAATTCGCCTTACGATCCCTAGACCAAGTGAAAATAATAAAATTATAATAGTCAATTCGGTTTTTTAAATTTCTTAACTTCATATTTACGATACCTCTATGCGTTTCTGAGAAAAAGGGCCTTCACAGACGGACAGATGGACAACAAAGTGATCCTAAAACGCTTCCTTTTTCCTTTAAGTTACGGAACCCTAAGAAAACTTCAATAACGCGTTGAAATAAAAATAAAACTAGTACCTAGGTAGGCAAGCATACCAAACGTATCAAATAAGTTAAACTGACCCAGACACCTACTTTACACCTATAAAAGACTCCATGTCTCTGTTTGTATATGACCCCCTTTCCAGGGGTTTATAGTCTGTATTGCCCTCATGCCCCATCAAATTACCCTGATAAATGTTTTTAGTAATAGCTTTCCACCAACGAACGAGGTTGAAAAAGGATTTAATTAATCAGTGAGGCGGGAAAACCTGAGCATTAAAAGTGTTTTTAAAGCTCAGGTTTAAAGTACAGAATTCGAATTTCATTCAATTTTGTTAGATGAATTTTAATGTTTAATTTCATTTTTATTCACTTTTTAACCTACTTCCAAGAAGAAGGAGGTTCTCAATTCGTGAGAAAAGTGAAAATTTCTTTAGCAGCATTGTGATTTTTTTGGGATGGGTAAAAAATGTTAAACTCCCGTCAGGACACGCGTCACGAACCCAAGACACGTGATCACGAAATTTCGTAAGACGGAGGAACAGTAGAAACTTTTTTGGGATGGATAAAAAAATGTTAAACTCGCGTCAGGGCACGTGACCTAATTGAAAATAAGACGGAGGGAGAGTAGACCAAATAATATAAGTTTTCACTTCTGCCGGCACTCCCGGAGTGCGACCCATTGTTTTATTTTTTTGTATGTATATTACGCGATTACTCCGTGAATTGTGAATCGATTCGAATGATTCTTTTTTTAACCGGTAGGTTATGTTTTCGAGGTGGTTCCAATATAATTTCATCGACATATGATAAGTATCGCCAGAGATATGATGATAAACGTTTCAAACTAGCTACTGGAATTAACTCGCTGGGCATGGAAGTCAGTTGTTTTAGTTTTTGAACTAATCTTAATTATTTTTTATTAGTAAGAGTGATGAGTGACTAACTAAGTAAAGTAATTAGGAGCGCGTTCTGGTTTTTTTGCGAGCAGACTTGCCCTCCGTGTCGCTTTCGCCTTCAATCGCAGCTCGATAATTTATAGATATAATTTCACTTTACTACGTCGGTCATTTGCAAAAACTGTCAATTTTAGGTCTATATTATCAAATTTTAATTTTAATAAGACCTTAAATAAGACCCTATCGCATTTTTACAATGTAAAACTGTGACCCTATGTAGGGGTGTTTCAAATCGAATCATTCCCGTTCATCATTTAGAGCCCGGTGGCGTAATCGGGAGAACGGTCGGCTTTGATTCCAGAGGTACCGAGTTCAAACCCCGCTGTGCACCAATGGATTTTTCTATCGAAAAAAATATGTGCGCTTTTCACAGTGGTCCTCCGGTGAAGGAAAAACATCGTTAAGAAAACAACAACTCCCGCATGGTGGTAGGACACCTGGTGGTCCACCTGGCCAGCTACCACCCTCAAGTTAGAAAATCTGTCGCCAAACATCTAATGTGTTCCGGCAGCTATCCTTGAGAGCCAGTTCCCATTCTAGGCCTAGCGTGCTTACCATCTTCGACCGCATCAACACTTACCAACAGGTGAGATAGTGGTCAAACGTTAGTCTATAAGATATTTTAAAAATGCGGCAATATTTACAATAGGAACTGTGCAACTTACTCCAGCGCCATCTAGGTGCTTTTATACTAAGTTGAATTGGTAAGTATAGATGGATGGAAGGATGTTTGTTACTCTTTCAAGCAAAAACGGCAGATCGAATTTAGATAAAATTAGGCATACAGATCCCTGTTAACCTGGATTAGCAGATAGGATACTTTTGAATAATTGCTCATAAGCAAAGCCGCGGGGCGCAGCTAGTTGGCAAATAAAGCTGCAATATCGCTATTATTTACTTAACGCTTACATACAAATCTTAATTAAGGCTTAAATATTCCAAATCGATCGTTTTTAGCCGGTGAAAATGGCAAGTAATGTAGTAAAATGGAAGTAAGGGAGCACTAACACCACGTCAGTGCTCCCAGCCAACCTCACCTGCCCGCGGTGCATCCTGCTGACCAACAAACGAGGCTCTGGCTACCGAAAAATGGCGGTATAACCATTTCAAAATTATGGCGTAGCTAAATAAGTACTACAGACCGGTGACGGCCAGCAGCGTTACCGGTGCGAGAAGCTACGTCCTGTGATCGCCAACCCGCCTGCCCAGTGTGGCGATTAGGGCATATTCCTCCCAAATATGGAAAGTCACATACAAAGCCAACGCCCCAAGGTAGTGACTGAAAAAGAAGAGCCGAAGATCGAGCTCAGAGGCGCATCTTGGGAGAGGCCTACGTCCAGCAGTGGACTGACACCGGCTTATGATGATGATGATGATCCTTACTTACAATCTTTATTTACCCTTTAATTATATTTTATGAAGGGTAAAAGGACCTATCACTGATCCATTTATTAGCATCTGACCAGTGCCAACATTTGTCCTTTTACCCTGCTATGAATTTAATATAAAATATACGGACAAAGGTGACGAATAATCTGCATATAGTTCTGCAATAAAACCCCAAAACCTTAAAAAAACTCGTAAAAATACATCCAACAACAAATCTTTGCTTCCCGTAAAACTAGTATAGATGGCTTGGCTCAATGATCGGCATCGCTGCCGTATTTTCCGATTAACCGAAAAAAAAAACATTGGTGAAATGAAGTTTCTTTGCGAAACCGAAAGAAGGTTTTATTGTAATAGATTTATTTACAGTCTGTTAGGTTTTATTGGTATTGATGGAAAGGAAGGACTTGGGAAATGGAATTTATAAGCTAACCCTTATGTGATTTTATTATGGTGAGAAAAAAACTAAATCCGAAGTACAGTAAAGAGCAGTTACAATCAAAGTCCAGCTTAATCAGACATAAGATTTTGTGGTACAACGCGACTTGCTAGTTAGAAGTGTCCAGTGAAATTAGAAATAATGTGATTTAACCATGGATGATGGTACAGCTGTTTTGACAAATTCAATTTAATCCGTATGCTACGATCATAAGGCTGTAATGGCTTTGTACATAAAAAAGGCCCAAACGAAAGGAACCTAGACGGGAGTATGTCTTTGTCTAACAACCTGCCTGTGCTATGTATACATACTATACTAATATTATAAAGAGAGAACATTTGTATTTTTGTATTTTTGTAGTTTTGTATTTTTGTATTTTTGTATTTTTGTATTTTTGTATTTTTGTATTTTTGTATTTTTGTACTTTTGTATTTTTGTATTTTTGTATGTTTGTAATGATTTGGATCAAAAACTACTGGACCGATTTAAAAAATTCTTTCACTAATATATAGAATGGACTTTTGAAATGAAAATAGGCTATATAATATCCCGTTTAAATCAAAGTTACATTCGTGGAGACCTAATTTGCAATCTAAGTCGACAAAAAAACGGTCGAAAAAACACGTTTCTTACGAACGCTGCTCAATTGAAAACAGATGGAAGAATATTTTTTATGGAAGATTTGTACAACTTAATAAGACCTACAAAAAAGTCCGCGACAGCATATGTCTATCTCTTAAGGTTGACTCACAGTAAACATTTTAATCTTTAATTTTTTGTTAAAAAATATTACATAACTTCCAGGGCTATTTTCAAGTATATATAGTATTAATCCTTATCCAAATAATTACGTTAATTAGCTTGGCCACATATTATAGATTAAAATTGTCCTTTAGTATACTATATATATATATACTATATACTATATATAGTTCTAATGAAAACTCTAGAAGATATCACGGATTTCACATACACGCATCGCAAAA
Source organism: Cabera pusaria (assembly GCA_954871355.1). Classification (NCBI taxonomy): domain Eukaryota; kingdom Metazoa; phylum Arthropoda; class Insecta; order Lepidoptera; family Geometridae; genus Cabera; species Cabera pusaria. The sequence continues at coordinate 3,840,630 of OX940896.1, forward strand.
TTAATAAAATATTTGCAGTCAAACCACAGAATAGGTCATAGTTACTACAAAGATATTATTATAGGCTTAGCTTTTCTGTAGATCCCCACCGATCGCAATCAATTTGAAGTTTTTTTTTTTAATTTCATAAAAAGTACATTCTTACATATATACAGCCATTTCCGCCAAACTAGGTGTTGGTGACACCTGTATTTTGGTAGAATGTTCCTTCTCATTGTGAACTACATTTAATGTACATTTTTTGAGTCTTAGTGTCCAAATTAAAAATCTAGCATTAGTTTAAAATAGTTTTACATTGTTAATGATAAAGTAATTAATCATTAAATTCGCTTAAAAATTACGAACTAATTACGAAATTCCATAAAATAAAATAAAATTGTATGAATCCTAATTTATGACATGATGTTAATTAATTTTATTGCATTTTATTACATTAGTATGATTATATTAATTTAAATATCGTGTGTGTGTGTGTGCGTGCGTGTGTGTGCGTGCGTGTGTGTGTGTGCGTGTGCGTGTGTGTGAGTTAGATTGTATGTTACTCAATAATTTAATTTGAGACAAGATTTAAACAGTTCCTCTGTGTCATGATAAGATGAGCGATTTGAGCCAACGAGTTACTGTAATTTTGTACCTTATAGTGGTAAGAGGGTAAATGTTCAGTACTTTATTGATTGTATTATAAAGTTTTAAGCTAACAATTTCCGCAAGTCGACCGGTCAGCGCTAACCTGCATGACTCTATGGTGCATACCTTATATTTTCTACGGTTTTCTGGTAATTTGCTTGGATCGTAGTGTAGTTGTGAGTGCTTGCGCATTATGACTTGTAGAATAAATAGTTGTCTTACAGATAATACTGAGCATTCCCTGTACAGCTGTATGGTTGGATATCTGAAAGGTCTACTATTCATTACTTTAAGTACTGCTCTTTGAGCCCGTTCTAATCTTAGCATTTTGGTAGTATGTGCAGCCCCCCACACAGTGACGCAACATGACAGTATAGATTGAAGTCAATATAGTATAATAATATGATCTATTGTATAAAATAATAATGATCTATATATATAATATAATATTTTAAACCACCCCGACTGATCTATGTATAATCTTTTCATTAAAAGCATTCCAATGACTCTAAACACGACATTTAAAATCTGAGCTGTAAGTTGGTGAGGATTTGAGTATTCTGTAGAGTCCAGGAGTTGTCCCAGCATCAGGTCAATGCTTCCATGTTCTTACAATATCGTTGAAGAAGAAGATTTTCGAATTGATCAGACCTATGAAAGTTGATTGAAGCTCATAGTTTTATAACGATTGAACGAATTTTCATGAATCAAATCTCTCGATGAAGACATCTATAAAAAAAAACTATCAATAATAAAATCAAAATCGGTTCATCCGGTTGGGTGCTAAGATGCTACAGACAGACACACAGATAGACACGTTAAACGTATAATACCCCTACTTTAAATCAAAATCGGTTCATCCGGTTGGGTGCTAAGATGCTACAGACAGACACACAGATACACACGTTAAACGTATAATACCCCTACTTTTTGCGTCGGGGAACGCCGTAAGGTTACGGCGGCAGATGTTCTCCTTGGTGGTAAGCTACTTTTCAACCGACTTCCAAAAATAAGGAAGTTCTCAATTCGTCTGTATGTTTCTTTTTTCTTTCTTTTTTTGTGTGTGTATGTTACGCGATTACTCCGTCAATTGTGAACCGATTCGAATTATTATTTTTGTAATCGGTAGGGTACATTTCCGAAGTAGTCCCATTGTAATTTCATTGAGATGTGATAAGTATCTTCAGAGATATGACGATAAACGTCTCAAACTTGCTACTGAAATGGACTCGCGGGGCATTGAAGTCAGTTGTTTTAGTTTTTAAACTATCTTAATCATTGGTAGATTTAATGATCCCACGAAAACCCATGGTTCATGAATGCACATAAAACTTTCATTGGTAGGTATATAGCTAGGATTAGAACCAACGACCCTCGGGTCAGAATCAGGGTAACTATCCTTTACGCCAAAGGGCCGTCCAATATCACCACGTAAGTATTATGAAACAATGTCCATCACTGCGTCTGTCTGTCTGTTCACAATAATCTCAATAGCTTTCGAACGGATTATCATGCGGTTTTCACCAATAGCCAGAGTGTTTATGAGGATGATTGTTAAATATGTTAATATTTTATATTCGATGCAACAAACTGATGCAAATTTTGTAGGCATATATGTTCTACCCGTGCGAAGCCGGGGCGGGCTGCTAGTATAGTATATATGTGTGGTCCATACAAAAGAAAGGTACAAACTCCTTTCAATTCGTTCCGTTCCTCCGTTCGGTCTCTATCGGGCCAGAGTACACCGGCGTGTTTAATATAGGTAAAACGTCGTGGGATTTAACATGTCTCTGGGTGACGGGGGCAATGCAAGTATAACAATTCTTATATTGTTATAAATAGAGAGCGAGAAATCTAGTCGTACCTAGTTACATTTAAAATCACTAATTAATTTTTGGGTGTCAACATAGATAAACATCCTAATTAGAAAACGCACGTTGTCATTAGTGCCAAAATCTAGAATGTTACGTTTTTGCAATAAAAATGCTCAGACAAACTATCTCAATGAAAGCAGCATACCATGCATACCATGGATACGTTGCGTCCCTCATCAGCTATGAGATAATAATATGGGAAAACTCGGTTGATATAGAGAGAGTTTTTAGGGTGCAGAAGCGTTGCGTTCGAGTTATAAACAAGGCTTGGTTCCTAGATTCCTGCACGCCATTGTTTAAAGCGTGCACAATTCTACCGATACCTTGCATGTATCTTTTTTTTATATCTTATAAGACATAAAAGTAGCCTATAGGCTAGCGTTTGACCACTATCTCACCTGTTGGTAAGTGATGATGCGGGCGAAGATGGTAAGCACACTAGGCCTAGAATGGGAACTGGCTCTCAGAGATCTCAGAGATATTTGTCTTTTTGTTAAAGCACATCCCGAATGCTTTAAAACACAAAGCGATATTCAAACTAGGCATAGAAGGGCAAATCATTTAAGAACGCTTTATCAACCACCATGTCGAAAATGTATTTACTTATAAAAAAAATATATTTAATAAGTGTATAGATAGTTACAACATGATTCCTAATGAATTAAAATTATTGGAGGGAAATAACTTTAAAAGGAAACTGTGTGACTGGCTATTATTTAATTGTTTCTACAGTTATTGTATTAAGAAATTTGAAATGAAATGTAAAAACATATATACGGGAAAAAGAAAAATATGACAACATTTTAATATTTGCACGTCTGCATGCAGGCTGAATACTAATAACCTATGAATAAGACCTATGAATGTAAATGTATTCTGACAAATAAGCCATCCGGCGCTATTCAAATGTAACTTTTTTATACTTATAGATTTAAAAACGGGAATTTAACGTGACTGACGCGATGTCGATATAGCGATCGACATATGTTTCGGCCTCATCCGGAGGCCTTCTTCAGGATCTTGAGTGCGGGGCGCTCGCCGACGCGTTCAGCCTCGCACTCTTAAATCTATAAGTTTAAAACGAACGTGAGTTTTTATAATAAAACTTTTTTTATATTTGAAGAGCTGCAAAAAAGCAAGCGGCTCTCCTGATAGTACGAGGTTACCGGCGCCTATTGACATCTGAAGTACCAGAGACAATACTGGTGCATACCTGCCCTTGAACGGGAGGGGGAGGGGTAACTAGATCACTTAATCCGGATCAGCCCCCTGATTCTCAATCATTCTAAAACCTATCGGATTCGGAAGCGTCATTTTGAATTTCGAAAAGTTATTCTTCCGTGAGCTATTTGCTTGCGGAAACCTTTCCGATTAGAATCACTGATTTTTTCGAGTTGAAATATCAAAAGTTGCGGATTAGAACATTGTATATATTGCAAAGATCTGAGTCGAAATATAGGCAGTTTCGGAATCCGAATTAGCTTTCGAATGATTGAGAATCAGGTGCAGATACCGGATAACGCTGTTAATAACAACATTGAGCTATACCTAATCTGTGCCAAGGAAGCCACTACCATGAATCTAAAACACATAATACCTAAATATCCAGCAAACTTATTGGTCCCATTTTGAGTTCAACAAGCTAGCAAGCTAGGGCGAAGTTAGCATATGTGGCTCAAACTGGATAACAGCCAAGATATCTAGAGGATAAGAATAGAAAACTCAGGGCGCCACCGAGAAATTGGGAGCGGGCATAGTAGTTAAAAGTTTGTCTGAAGCATGCAAACTTATTTCCTAAAAAAGTTGGTGTCAAAGCTAAAGTCAGAGGTAAACTCGCCTAAACATGTACTTGACATGTACCTACCTACCTACAGGGGAAATTAACTCGACGTATTATGCTGCATGGAGGGTTAATAATGGTCTATGCCGTGTTTTATACCTTTGTTGTTGTTTTTTATCTGTGGAAGGACATGTCATGGCTATATCGTATTTTAAAAATGGAATTCAAATGTCAAAAAATTCTACTCGTATTATTTTTTAACCGACTTCAAAAAAAAGAGGAGGTTTCTCAATTCGACCGTATATATATATATATATATATATTTTTTTTTATTTATTTATGTTTGTTCGGGGATAACTTCGTAATTTATGCGCCGATTTTGATTATTCTTTTTTTGTTCGAAAGGAGATATCCCAAGTGTGGTACCATGGTAATTTTATCGAGGTCTGATAAGTATCTCCAGAGATATTGAGATAAACATCTCAAAATTGGTACTGAAAATGAACATTGAAGTCGGTTCTTTTTTAGTTTTTAAACGATATTATTATGTTTTTTTTATCAGATTTAAGCATTTCGGCGTAGATTTCGGCAAATGTTTAATTAATGATTACTTAGGCTGAGTTACATCATCTTACTTAAACCGTAACTATTATAACCATAAACGGTGTTTTTATGGAGTTCGACAGATTTTTGACGTTTGTTATAGTTAAAGTAAGATGGTCCAACTCAGCCTTAGTCAATTGTACAAAAAATATTACGAGATTTAATACTAAGATGCCACGTGTTAAGTTCCCTCACTTTTCACCATCATACAATGAGTCGGTCAATTTATTATTAACACTTCACAATGATTTTACATCACTGATTTTTTTTATTTTAGTAAGTGTTTGGAACTCGCGTACCGTGCGATTGATGTCGCATCGTCGCATCGACTATCGCAATTAGTGTGGATAACATTTTCCTAGTTTTTCCAACCCTGCTGTGGGTTGAAGTAGGCCTGAACGAATTTGATACTTTGCATTGAAAATAATCATATATTCCTATTAAAAGTTGACTACACTGTTATACATTTTTTAAGTATTCATTAAAACAATAATAGTTGTAAATGCTTCTACCGACAACTTTAAAATATCAAGGGCCAATTTCACCGGTTTCACCGTGATAAAGTTTCAGATAGTTATCTGATAGATGACGCCATATAAAAATTGTCAAAAATCTGTCAGGTTAGTACCGAATAGAGCTGTCAGGAACCGGTGAAACTGACCCGAAGTGTGATATTAATTGCAAGTGCATGGTTAGCCATGAGCCTACCAGAAAGGAAATGACAGTTCATTCGGTATAACCGAATAAATTTGTAGCGAGCCACTCGCTCTATCGCTTGGTATACCAAAAGAAATATCATCATACAATATTACTCTCTGGCAGCAAAAATGCTTTTAATAGCTTAATTAGCAAGATTTTAGGTTATTATATTTAAATTGAAGTATCAAAATGTTTCCATCACCTTTCGTCCAGGAGTAACAATGCTTACATACAAATTACCTGAATACGTACAGGCTACCCCTTTGCCCTACTGTCCAACTGCAAAACCGTAGAGTCGACGAAAACTAAATAATAACCAGTATTTTATAACGTGCTTATATTAACTTGAATTTGTATTTGACTTTTTGGTGTGGAATTTTTCTAGGTTAATAGGTAGTTTAATAGGTACCTAATTGATTTGTGGTTTATGCTTTGTAAAGTATACACAGATTCACTGCTCCAGTTTAATTACTACTGTAATGTTACAGTGCGTGCTCCTACAAATTATGAACATAAGAATAATAATTTATGTAGATTTGAAATTATTAAATAATATTAGTGGATATTGCAAATAAGTCTTGAACATACAATCAAGCAAACCTTGGGCAGATCAAATCACTGACTATACTCTATTGAACTTTAGGTTATGGAATAAGTTGATAGGAACGGTATTCTTAAGTATAAGGCGTAATAGTACATTATGGTACAAGTGTGTAATGTTGGTGATTACCGCTGAGGCGCCATTGAGACCCGAGCCGTTAGGTGAGGGACTTAAGAGAGCCGAGGACGGTAATCTTCAGTTCACACGTGTATCATACGACGATTTTTAACACACTTGTGAAGAAAATAATACTTAAAAATCATTTTATATAGTAGACAATAGATAGTTTACCTTGGAGTTTTCAGGTAGTAAACTTTCCATAAAGTTCAAAGGGCTTCACATCTTATTTCGGACGGTGTACAACATAAATAATTTTCTTCATAACTAGTACTTGTAGACATTTTAATTAATAAACAACTATAATTTCATCAGTGAAAACGAGTTGTGAAAATTTTTTCACAATGGCGGGAAAAATTCATTAGTTTTTATATAACAATGGCGATCGGCCATAGACTAAAAGAATGAGGTTTCTTTTTTTTTGTTTGTCGCGGATTGACAGCGTTTTAGCCACGTACAGAATGGGGAATTTATAGTTTTTACAGAGAAAACAAAAGTTATATTTGAGTGAAAGTTTTGTTTATTAAACACGTACAAACTAAAATTATCTATTTAAATACGAAGTTGCATGAAATGAGCAAGCAATAGGTATATTAATTTATTTTTACTACTGAACACGATCTTTTTAGTATCGAAACTTTATTAAGAACAAAGCAACTCAACCAATAAAATTTAAAAAAATTTTTGAATAATAGTAATGAAAAAGTCACAGTTTGATAACAGGTCTCATTATGTGCCTAATTGCAGTGAAATAAGAGCCACTTTATGAGCAAGTGTGTTTAAAAGTATTTTAAATTATGAAATAATTATTTGTGACGAATTTATGACTATAAATTAGTTAACTTATCGTAAACCGCTCTGTGACAAGGTGGAGTGGAGCGCGGCAGTTGACGTATGGGCAGTGTCAAGAAAAGAAACGCCAAAGATCGGGCATACCTAATACCTGTATTAGAAAAGACAATACTAGTTAACTCCAACAAATTATACCTATTATCTAATTTAAATAATATATTTTACAATATTATGTTATATTATATACCAATTAGGAATACAGTTATTAGAAGGCAATCTTTTTTTAATTGTAGATAAGCAAGCGATTGACCACTATCTCACCTGATGTTAAGTGAAGATGTGATCGACGATGTAGCACGCTTGCCTAGAAGATATCTGTTCACTCGCGATTTAAAGACCCCCGGATTGTACTTCACAGGAAACACAGACTCTGGCAGGGAATTCCATTCCTTTGCTGTGCGATGATTGAAAGATGATGATTTGATCATGAAAGACTTCCTAACTTCGCAATGAAATAACTCTGTACCGTAAGTACATAATTTCCCAAACTTTCTTGTGGTCAAACACAAATAATAGTATTACGTGTACAGGTTGGCAAAATAGAGTAGAAATAAATAGGGGCGCCACTATTGCTATATACTAGTAACCCCAATAGCAGAGAGAGTGGCGGTAAACTTTAAAATTACTTCTTTAGTGGAACTACGGATAGTCTTATTCATATTAAAACATCTTTAAGTCGCGTAGTTTACGGAAAATATTAAAATACTACTATTAAGTTGCACAAAAAAACTTTGTTCATACATTTTCAGTTAACATAGAACATTTTATCACAGATTAGATTATTGCCAGGGTAGAAAAAAAATAGTTCCGTTTCAAGACGTTTTTGCCAACCTATATGTAGATAATTAAGTGATTGTTCGAAGTTAATTGTCCTATACAAACATTAGTTGTTTAATTCTCTAACTTGGTTACTTAATGTATTTGTTTGGACTTAGTGTTGTGTAACTGGTTTATTTGGTTGCTGTAGTGCGAATATATTTAATATTATGTTTCTTTAAAGGTACGACCACACTGCGGCGTCCTGCGTGCGCGATCTAGGCGGCGATCAGATAGCGCAGTAGTATTTGTACCGACTGGTTCACACCAAACGCGATCTACGGAAAACAAAAGAAATTCAGATCGCGAACGCGCACGCGGACGCCGGACGCCGCGGTGTGGTCGTACCTTAAGTGTTATTACACGTTATATTTTTACAACTACTACTACTGGTACTACTATTTATTTTCTCGCAGTTTTGTAAAAAACCTGTATTACAGGTCGCCGCGATATTGGCAGTAGGTAACTATATAAAACTAGCTGGCCCGGCGAACTTCGTACCACCTAACAGACAACGAATGTCGTGTTACCTTTTAGATTAACTTAATTTAGGCTTTTATGAACGTAATACAATGAATACAAAAGAGATATTAAGTTCAGTAATGTACTCGTATTATGGCACTTTGATTATCAAGTAAATAATAAAGTTGTGGCAATACAGAAATAGAATAAAAATACAACAATCAAGTACTTCAACCGCGTGTCAGCAAGACATGATGCAATGAAACAATGTTATTATTTTTATAGATAAGTTATTAACTTGAAATTAATTCGATTGAGTTTAATTTTGATTGTAAAAATATAATCACCAGTATTTAATTTTAATTCTGAATAAGTATAGGTACTTACTTCATGAATAACTGTCTAATATTTTTTGCCTTATGGATAAGACTGTATACATACGACATTCATAACTTGGCTATCACATTCTTGCATATCTCTGTATTTACCTACATTCTGACTAAATATAAAATTGATTAGGCATTGATTATTATTGTCTCGATTGCTTGTAAGCATACATTTTTTTAAAGTTTCATTATGTCTCCTGACGATTAGTGTATTTAGCCAGTGTCAAATATTAAAATTTTTCAAGTTTTTATCAATTTTTGTCGTAGAGGTGGGTCAAAGTCACATTTCAGCTCAGTTTTCAAGTAAAAGTCTAGTCTAGTCATACCTTCAGTAAAAATGAGGTGTTTACTGAAGATTTTCAGTGGAATTTTGGTGAGAATGCAAATAGCATGTTTTTCAACATTGTGCTGCACACGCACACATTCACCAAAAAAAAAAATAATAAAAAAACCAAAATAAATAGTATCCTATGTCCGTCTCCTGGCTCTAAACTACCTCCTCACCAATTTTCAGCCATATCGGTAAAGCCGTTCTTGAGTTATAAATAGTGTAACTAACACGACTTTCTTTTATATATATATATATATAAGATATGCTCTATGCTGAAATGTGTTAATATAACAAGAACTTAAAAATCACAAACAGTTTAAAGTTTCTTCTTTAATGTTTAAAACCAGTTTCAACATAACCTTTTATATTGTCCAAGCAAAGCGCCTAGCAATAAAAAAGATTTTCAACTCGGTAGTCGATCAAACCCAGACGTATAAACAAAAGAAGGCGTCCAATTATCACCTCAAAACGAAAACAACGCATCTGCCATCACCAAATTCGTATTCCAATAATGGATAAAAAAAACCAGCGATTTCCACGGGAACCAATCGACTCCATTCGTTCGTAAATTCCTCTGACGGGCAATCACCGACACCTACCATTGATTGCCACTACATAATGCATAGACAACCCCACTTTTCACCCCCAATACCACCCTCTGTGGCCTCAAATTATCTACCACCATTATAACTGGACCCTGGCAATGCCTTACTTCGACCCGGTTTAGTTCTCCTTTATTTATGTTAATGGATTTGCTAAAGGATCAAGTTATGTTAGTCGCGGTATGCACGTCGATAATTTTGGATCGATTTTAATAATTATATGGTTGTCAAAGATATGTCTGTTTTGACTTTTCCTGAATTGTTGATCATTAAACGTGATGGTGATTGAGGTAGCTTTCAATTAATGGAAGAGTTTGAAATATATAGGTACCTATTTACTTATTCAAAGAGATTCTGAACTAATAAAATATAGAAGGGCAGGTAATGGATTGCTCTCTATATCCAGGTAGGCACTTAATGCACACTATATAGTAGTACAGTAGTACAGTAGGTACTTATACGCAATTTGAGGTTTATACTATAAGTAGATACTATATTCAATGTAGGTTACGATATTTTTGGTGTTCATAGCAAAAAATTAAATCTAGGCTCATTGATTCACTAGGCAGCCGGCAGTAGCAACCTCAATCGGTTGAACACAAACTCCTTTTAAAGTTTTGTTCATTTAAAGTATACGCTAGAGTTAGACAAATTATCACTGTAGGTTGGTGACGATGTGAATAAAATGTTTTATGTGAATATTACAGTGCCACAAGTATAACTTGGCGGTGGTGGTTTTTGGAACTAATTTCGAGAGATTAATTAATTATATTATTAATTGGGAGATTACCGCGACATTATTGTTGGTAAATCTACTACATTAAAATAGTTCAATAATGCCAAAAGTAATTAAAAGTGGCTTAAGAGAAACTGTTATCAAAGTACAAAGTAAAAGCACAGTGGCGCACAGCCGCGCCAAGTTATACTTGCCGGACTGTAACAAAGGCGAGTTAAGCAAGCTAATTATAATATCCGTTGACTCGTTTAAACTACAATTAAATTTCTTTTAAAAGATGTCGAATGTTGTTGATTCTAAACTGATGAATTCTAAGGCTTCCAGCCTTAGAATTATATATAGTGTATATCAACTTCATAAAGATTAATTAAATCTATTATGTAGGTAAGTACCTACCTATAGGGCGCCAATCTTTTCTGTCGCATATTTCATATCACTAATTTATCAGTGATATAAAGCTGAAAACAAAGTCAAACTCTATCAGCAAAACTTTCTAGTGTCATATTCTCCTAGAAGCGACTAACGTTTCAATAAAACTTTTTGTCCTACATTCGTCGTACCTACATTCTGTGAATCAATTAATGTTTGTTAGTGACTTTTAAATAAAATTCAGTTGAAATTTGATTAATCATTTTTGTGTGGGTATATTTCTGTGATTATGTAGGTGGCGCCATCTATTACGTATGGGTTAGTAATAAGCCAATTAAATATTAAACACTGACTCACAGTCTGAGTCATACAAAACAAAATGTTATACTAATTTACTTACTTATCTGTAATTATAATAACAATTGTGTAGCCTACGTAGTTTCATACATAAAACAAGACAACTAACTTCACGAAGGAACTCATTAGGTACTCATCAGTCAATTATTAAAAGGGCCATCTAGTGGTATTGGTTAGAACTTATATCGGCTATTGTATGTTGAGTTGAGACTACTTGAGATACGAGTTTATTGATCTATTGAATTTCGAATGACTGCTACGCTAGCCTTATAAACTTGCAACAGATAGAGCCACATGTATCTGAAAATGCCTTACTTCTTCCCTTCAAAAGCTACTCAGTCTATATAAAGAAAATAAATAAGAGTGTACCTTTATTATGGTTTACCTACCTTTTAAATACTGAGACGGACAATTACAGTATTTTTTCCGTTTGCTTCCTTTGTAATTTTTAACCGACTTCCAAAAAGGGAGAGGTTCTCAATTCGTCTGTATTGTTTTTTTTTATGTTTTCATATGTATGTATGTTACGCGATTACTCCGTCGATTGTAAACCGATTCGAATAATTATTTTTTAATCGGTAGGGTACGTTTTCGCGGTGGTCCCGTTGTAATTTTATCGAGATCTGATAAGTATTTTCAGAGATATAACGATAAACGGAGAAGTCGGTTGTTTTAGTTTTTATACTATCTTAATTGTGTAAACACCTTAAAATTGAAAATGACTAGTGTGTTCTTTCGCATATTCTGCGATTTTATAAGGGAATCAAAACCTATAGGGCACTTCCCGTTGTCCTAGAATCATGAAATTTGGCATAAAGCAAGGTCTTGAAGCACTTATCTAGGAATAAATCTGAAAACCGTAAATATGTAATGTAAAAACTAAAACAAGTTAATTTACTTAAACAAACTTACGACGTGTAGGTAGTTGGTGTAATACATTTTCGGGTCGGGTGCTGCGTGAGTACAATTACCTCTTTAACTGTTAGTCTATGGTACGTACTACTAAAGTCTATGCAAAAAGAGAACAGTCGTAAAAATTGAGGGCACGCGTGTTGATTTTCCAATTTAAACAAAGAAGGCGGATTATTCCCGGGGATGTTATTACACCTTTAGCAGTGATTCCTGAAAATAAAAGTTGATATTTGGGTCTGAAATAGCCGAAAAATCTCTAAAAACACAATTTGTTATGAAACATTTAGAAAATCCTACCAAAAGCACACTAAAATCCAACTAATGCGTTGACAACATAGCTCTGTCATTGCCAATACGACAAAAATGTTTGATACCTTGGTATGTACTTACTCTTATCATTATTGGGTGCTATTAGGTAGGTATATATACCTTCCTACTTTACCTATCAATGTTAGTTCATCGTAAAACCACGACGGTTCTCTTTTTGCACAGACTCTATTAACTATTCTGTGTCTATGGTTGCTTATTTATTTTATAAGTACGAACAAAGACATTTCTAAATCGAAGCTCAACCAAAAATCACTTCTGCAAACAACAACGCATTTTCAAAAAAGGAACGAGTGGGGTAAACGAATCATTATTCGACCCACGCGAGTTCAACGGCCGATCAACAACTAACCCCGCACGTTGTCGACATTGTGCCAAATAGATGTATTTTGCAGGACAACGAGGCTTTTCAGGGAGTTTTGGCGGTATCACGAAAATGTGTAAAAAGTGACTTTTGTGACTTGTTGTGAGTGTCCTATACTCACATAGAAACGAAAAAAATATTTTCCATTCTAGGCCTAGCGTGTAGCAACTTTTTAGACTGGGAATCATAGCTTACCAATAGGCACGATGGTGGTCAAACGCTAAACAATCAGATACGTAATAATTAAGATACCTCTTAGTTTAAAAACGAAAACAACCGACTTCCATGCCCCTCGAGTCAGTTTCAGTAGCAAGTTTGAGACGTTTATCGTCATATCTCTAAAGATACCTATCAGATATCGATGAAATTGCAATGGAACCATCTTGAAAATATATCCTACTGATTAAAAAAGAATCATTCGAATCGGTTCACAATTGACGGAGTAATCGAATCGTAACATACATTATAAAAACATACGAAGAAAAAAAAAACAAATAATAACTAAAACTTGTGTTCTTATAAAGTAAAGTAGTGTAAAGTAAATACTACTAATGTATCAAAGGCCAACAAAGCTTTTGACGATGGATGAATAAATGGATATTTGCTACGCACGCAAAAAAAACCTACTAATTGGATTTTAATTAATTCTGGCACACTGATAGTTTATTACTTGAATTGCCATTTGAGTTAGCTTTTTATAATTTTAGCGCGTAAAGTGTAATAAATGTGAATCCATTAATTACCGGTGAATGTGTTCGAATGTATGAAAACAGCACAATGTATAATATGCCATTTTGTGTTTCATGTAAACTACTACACTGATAACTTTCAGTAAAGCCCATATTTTTACTGAAATTATGACTTCTTGAAGTGTACTAACTTGAGTAATGTGACTTTGAAATGACTTTACGACTTGTATCTACAAACTTGAACGTTTTTAATAGTTTGACACTGGCTAAATACACTAATCATATTGAGCAAAAGTACCAACTAAAAAAGCTAGGCTTAGATTGTCACAAATTTCAGAAGGACGCAAGAGTAAATTTAAATCAACCCCCACGGGCTATAATTTTTTTAAATTATGATGCTAAATGGATTTAAAATTATAACGCTTATTTTCCCGTGACAAGCCCCTTTATTAAATAGAAGGAGTTAAATCTGTTTTAATGCAGGGCTGTTTCAGTGTGAATTATTGACTGGTTATGTTTTTGGTAGATTTAATTGCCATATGATTGGAACTGTACCCTAATGTTTTTTGTGACGTAGTTATAATCACGATTATGGATATCAATAACTACGTTATTTGTTTCCTTTTGTGGCCCTTTTCAAGCTCATTGGAGTGTCTGATTCAGCCAGTTAAAGTGATGCTCGCCTGGTAAGCGATAATGTTGGTTAAGAAATAGCAGGCAAAGATTCGGATAGTGAGAATTTCGCGGTGACAAATAGTAAAACTTCATATAATATAGGTAATTTTGTTAGTTTTTATTTGTAAATTTGGTAATGAATTCGTCAAAACTTTCAAAGCCGTTGTATAACTAAGAGCAGTAAAAAAATCAAGGACTGAGCTTTTATTCAGCTTAAACGTTTTAAGGTACGGACACACCGCAGCGTCTTGCGTGCGCGATCTAGGCGGCGATCAGATAGCGCAGTAGTATATGTACCGATTGGTTCACAACAAACGCGATCAAAAAACAATTGAAAAGTACTGAGATCGCGCCCGCAGATCGCAGGACGCCGCGGTGTGTCCGTAGCTTTAATAATCTGATTCAAATCAAGAAGGATATTTTCTACCATAAAAACATTGTAGGAAAATTAGTAGAAACTGGACCAGAATATGTAATTCAAACAAAACTGGCGATATCGGAACCTTTTAACATTACCCACACATATCAGAAACAAACTAAGCGGACCAAGTCCAAATCAGTATCAATACGCGATCATTGATTCAACGTTCTATTAATGGATGTATCCTTTTTAGGCGATTTACGATTATTTTCTGAGGATATTAGCGAGAGAAATCAGCTTTTTTAGGGAAATCAGAGTAGCGGTTCTACAGCGGATATTGTGTGAGATCATTTAACGGTGATCGCACCCTACATGGCTGCGAGGAGGTTGGTTAAAAACGGCTTTATTGATTTTGAAAGCAGGCTCGTTTGACATTTTCGAAAATAGAATTTTGGCGGGAACGTCGACTACAGTGCCACAAGTATAACTTGGCGGTGGTGGTTTTTTGAACTAATTCTTTTAATTAAAACTGTGAGTTTGACGTTTGAGAGATTACCGCGACATTATTGTTGATAAATCTGCTACATTAAAATAGTTCAATAATGCCAAAAGTAATTAAAAGTGGTTTAAGAGAAACTGTTATCAAAGTACAAAGTAAAAGCACAGTGGCGCACAGGCACGCCAAGTTATACTTGCCGGACTGTACAAAAGCTTGCTATTTTTTTTTCTATGGCTACGTATATTAAATATAATCTGTGGAGTTTTTTTATAGTGCATCGGAAACGTGGCTAGTCAGTCACGTCGAGAGTCACGTACCTAGTAATTGTATTCATTTTGGTATTAGTATAAACGGCAATTTCTTTTTATTAATAAACTAGCTGCGCCTCGCGGCTTTGCCCGCCTTCAATCCAGATCAAAAACTCAAACAAAAAATCTGTCAAAATTAGTAAGAACCTAGCTTTTATTAAAAGCTTTTGTTTAACATATTTTTAAAGCTGCATTAGATATTTTCCTCCCAATCTTTTTTTTATTATTAACATAGGTTAATTTATTGATCACTATCCCACCTGTTGATAACTGACGATGCTGAATTGGCTCTCACGGACAGCTGCCGAAACGCATGGATTAATAAGCCAGTTTATGTTAGAGGAGCTAATATCGTTGTTCCTCCTGACTTGCTACCAAAAAGAAGCGTACTTTAATCTAGGAGAAGATCTGCCGCCATAACCTAAAGGTGTTCCAGGAGAACAGTTCTTGATTCAGAGTTTTCCAAGCCTAACGTGTTCACTATCCTCGACCACATACATAATCGCTTATCACCAGGCGAGTTAGTATTCAAACGCTATCTTCTCAGATATTATTCTGAAATCTGACGCTTAACATATGTTAAAACATCGACAGATTTCCGATGACCATAAATTACTATGATAAGCATGACTTGATTATACACCCAGGGCTGGCTCGAGACGAGAACTCTTCAACGGCTGACAGCACAGCCACGAAATGTTGTAGACGCATTTAATTATGGTTCCCACCAAATAAACAGTTTTTATTAACATTTTTTAAAATAATATTTGAGAGGCTAGTGTTTGAATACTATCTAGCCTGGTGATAAGCGATGAAGTGGTCGAGGATCGTGAACACGCTAGGCCTAGAATACTCTGACTCAAGAACTGTTGAACTGTTCTCTTTGGACAACATATTAGGTTATGGCGGCAGATCTCTTCTTGATTATGGTAAGCTACTTTTTGGTAGCAAGTCAGTGGGAACATCGATATAATGCTCCTCTAGCATAAACACGCTTATTAATCCATGTAGAATCAACCTACTTACATAAACTAAAGCAATTTAATAAAATCCTCTGACTAATCGACATTCGATCTACATATTTTATTATGTTTTGGTGACTATGAAATCATTATGACATCACCACACTTTCTTGTTTACAGTTTCGCAAACTGTATGTATTACAATCAGTAGATAGATGTAGGTATCTGTATTCAACTGGGCACCACTGTTTAATTCAAGTTAAAAACTATTCCATGATCTGTTCCTATAACTATTCCTTTTGCAACCGACATCAAAAATCGAGGAGATTGTTTTTTTGTTTTTTTTTTTTATTATTATTTTTGTATGTATGTTACGCGATTACTCCGCCAATTGTGAACCAATTTGAATGATTATTTTTATTACAGGTAGGGTTTATCTCCATAGTGCTCCCGTTTAAATTTTATCGAAATCTGATTAGTATCTGCAGAGATACAAATATCACAAACTTGCTACTGAAACTGACTCGCGCGGCATGGAAGTCGGTTGTTTTAGTTTTTAAACTATATTAATGATTACAATAGCTATGCTATAACTCTGAGCTTACCCCCTAGATCTGGTAGTAGGCCTTTCTGTAACCTAGTATAACCAATGTAAACAAAAAAATTGAGATTGACACATAAAAAACACCCAATCTGAGTTTTCCATTCTCAAATATTTCAAAAACTATGTACCTAACCTTGGACCAGCCCAACAACATTTGAAAATTTTATTATAGTAACTTGTCACCAAACGTAAAACAAATAAAGACCAAAAGCGACCATATTACGGTAATTAGAGTGGTAACTCCAAAAGGGGCGGGCCATATTAGGCCAGTCCAAATTGTTGGGTCAAACAGTAGCATATTTGGCGACGTCAAGTGGTTGGTTCCACAAGTCTGTGGTATTGGAGAGTGTTAACAATATTATGTCATAGCTTCAAGGATTGGTTGACAATTTTATTGTTTGACATATTTGTTAGCACCAGGCTAATTTGATGGAATTTGATTGCCATCAAAGCAGTTTTAACCGCCAATATCATTTTTTTTCTAGAATATACACACTCACGGTCTAAGAAATTGCATCAAAGTTTAGGATGTCTTTCGAATTAATTGAATGGTCCTTTCCCAGTCCGTCAGTCTACAAATTTAAATGGAAACCTATAGTTTGGTTCGTTAACTTCATAACAGCGTAGTATAATATCCTTAACTGTATGTTTGCATACTAGAAAGGACCATTCAACTAATTCGAAAGTAAACCTGAACTTTGATGCAGTTCATTAGTCCGTGAGTGTATATTAATATAATGGCATATCAATAATATAGCAATCTTGTTTTAAGACTAATAAGTCATTTAAATATGACCTAAACTGCTAATTATTGTTAAACTAAGAATGGGTCCAATAGCACTTGCTTATTGTTTCTATTAAGGCCTAGACATAATTTTATTGTGTTCTTTGAAAGCAGTGTTCAGTTCAGTACTGTCACTTCACTACACTAACTATAATATCGTTTAAAAACTAAAAAACAACCGACTTCAATGCCGCGCTATTCATTTTCAGTACCAATATTGAGATGTTTATCTCAATATCTCTGGAGATACTTATCATACCTCGATAAAATTACCATGGTACCACACTTGGGATATCTCCTTTCGAACAAAAAAAGAATAATCGAAATCGGTTCATAAACGACGAAGTCATCCGCGAACAAACATAAAATAAAAAAAATATATACGGTCGAATTGAGAAACCTCCTCCTTTTTTTGAAGTCGGTTAAAAAAGGCCTATATCTAGATTTAATATCTAGAAAATTTGCTAAATAATTTCATATGGTTAAAATATATGAACAAATTATCTATAACACTTAAATGCAACATTTAATATCAACCCCGACTGATCTATGTGTAATCTGTGCATTGAGACAATTCCAAGGAACCCAAACTCGACATCTCTGCTGTAAGTTGACGAAGAGTTGAGTATTCTGCAGATTCCAAAAGCTTTCCCAGTATCAGGTCAATGCTACCACATTCTTACAATATCGTTGAAGTAAGAAAATACCGAATTTCGAATTGATCCGACCAATAATAGTTGATTTCATAGCGTCATAATCTAGTTAAAAGCTTATAGTCTTAAAACGGCTGAACAGATTTTAATGAATCGAAGCTAAGAACATTCAATTAAGGCACCTATCACACAAAAAATAAAACTGAATCAAAATCGGTTCATTCGTTTGGGCGCTTCGATGCCACAAACACACACATGTATACAGATACACAGATATACATTTTAAACTGATAACACCCCTTCTTTTGCTTCAGGGGTTAATTAAAGTATGGCTAGGATGTCATAATCATTATAATATAGCCTGTCAGTCTATTGCAACCAGCAATTTGCTGGACGTAGGCCTATACTAATGCGAGCTTGTGATTTTATAGATCAAGATCTTACACTTTTTAGGGTTCCGTAGCCGAATGGCAAAAAACGGAACCCTTATAAATTCGTCATGTCCGTCTTTCCGTCCGTATGTCACAGCCATTTTATTCCGAAACTGTTAGGACTACAGAATTGAAACTTGGTAGGTAGATGTATTCTGTGTTTACAGAATACATCTACCTATTTTTATACAAAAATAAAAAAATATAAAAGTTTAAAGGGGGGCATCCCATATATGGACCTGAAACAAAAAAAAAAAATTCTTCAAACCTATACGTGTGGGGTGTCTATGGATAGGTCTTTAAAAATGACATTGAGGTTCCTAAAATCATTTTTTCTCAAAGTCAATCATTTGAAAGATAGGCGCGTCTAAGTGGTAAAATGTGTGTCCCCCCCCCCTCTAACTTTTAAAGTATGGGAGTGAAAAATCTAAAAAAAATATATGCTGTAGATCTCAATAAAAACTAACAACGAAAATTGGTTTGAACGAGATACAGTCAGCAATTCTAGAGATATGGCGACCGCAAAGATAACTTTGTTTTTCATACAAACACTATGAAAAACAAAGTTAATTTTGTAGTTGCGAAAAATCATAGTTATGGAATACTTAACTGTGTTACGGAACCCTACGAGTGCGAGTCCGACTTGCACTTGGCCAGTTTATTTTATTTTATTTCTGCCTGTTACTTTACGCATCGTTGTTGATGTTTTCGCTAGTCAAATAATTCCCTTTTAATATTTTTAACCGACTACTAAAAGGAGAAGGTTCTCAGTTTGTCCGTTTGTATTTTTTTATGTATGTTAACCGATTTCTCCGTCAATTGTGGACCGATTTTCATTTTACTTTTATTCAAAATGGTATGTATACTCTTGAAGTAATTCCCATTGTAAATTCATCGAGATCTGATGAGTATCTCCAGAGATATGGAAATTAACACAAACACCTCGAACTTGTTAGTAATAATAAAAATGACTAGCGTGACATCTGAAGTCGGTTATTACGTAAATAATGTATGTCTTATAGTCAACCGTTTGACCGCTATCTCTTGTTGAGTTAAGATGTTACATTGATGTTAAATGACGATGCGATCTCCGATGTTTGCCGTTAAGGTGTACCTTCACTTTTCACCCAAGACAAACGTAATGTACTGTTATTGCCTTAATAACATATTGTAATCCTATTATCATATTCTAGGAATTGTATGTCTTAAAACTTATTTTATTACCAGTTTGTGTGCTTTCCAAAAGTTGTCGGATAGACGTACATTATACGCATAAGTAGACGTATATTATATAGACGTATTAGACGTTATAAAATAGCTTATTGTAAAATCAATCCATTAAAATATTAGAATTTAATCTACAAACTCCGTGGCGTGCAAAAAAATAATCACTTAGTACTCAAGTAGTTACTATTTACATCTAAAATATTATATAATATATAATATATAAATCTAAAATATTTACATCTAAGCAATTTTAATGCATAAGAACAGAAAAATCAAACAATTAATCATGAGATGGATTTAAAACAATACTGAGATAATTATTTAAAACGGTGCTAACTTCAAATGCTCAAATATAATTTTCTTATAAATTAATCAAGGATAAGGACATAAAAAAAATCTAAAATATTATTGGACTTACGAGTCCAATAATATTTAAGGGAGCTCCTAAATTGGTACTCAATATAATTTTCATACACTCATTTAGGCCTAAAGAGGCGTGCTGTCCGTCCGTCGGAGTTAGTCCTCTATATATATTCAAAAGTCAACGCATCTTATAAGACTATTACGTCAAAACAGCTGAGACGATTTTACAAAACTGAATCAGGATCGAGATTCACGCGAGTCTTTGCCGATTAAAATCAGTCAATTTTTAAGCGCAAAATAGCAATCACTCAAAATCTACCCTTGCAGCGCAGCTCTAAAAAAGACACTTGGAACAAGGAACCTTGAGTTCTCAAGGCTTAACACATTTATATATTAGGTAACCGTTACAGCAGGTCCGATCCAAAAGAACCGTTCACATAAGCACATCAACAAACACCTGACATCCAAATGAATCGCCGGCGAGTAAACAAACAAGAAAACCCCTCAAGTCAAGACACCACGTGCATCTCCATACTAAAGGCAAGACGGACCATATTTTTGGATCCGATCCATACCAAGGGACCGATGGTCGAACGATGACTTACTCCACTTACGACCGCTACTTATTTAGCTGGGACTCGTAAGGCAGCTCCTAAATAGGTACTTGCTAAAGATGCTCTTTTTAGTCTTTAGATTTTCTTTTTTTGGTGTCAAGACATGTCTTGTAAGGTGCGTTACGTCACTGAGTCAATGGACGTTTGATCCTTTTTTTTTTCATTGTTCCTTTAGGAAAGTGGTTGTGACCTTACGGC
Organism: Cabera pusaria; assembly: GCA_954871355.1. Lineage (NCBI taxonomy): Eukaryota > Metazoa > Arthropoda > Insecta > Lepidoptera > Geometridae > Cabera > Cabera pusaria. Next base: position 3,861,813 of record OX940896.1, read on the forward strand.
TATACGTGTCTTGCTGGGCCTATAATTGGCTAGGTTTCGATTGAATGGGAACGTAGCGTATGTTGACAAACATTGTTGGCGTATTGTACGGAGTTACTTCTTGAGAACTGGTAATTCAGGTGCATTGGAAACTGTGGAGGCTGTGGTTCTATTTCGATGGTAAATACAAAGAAAACTATTATTGTGCTTTTTTAATTGTGCTCGTAGCACAATTTACTTTTCCTACACATTTTCCGTATGTTGCTAAATGTGCTCCATTTTAAAATGTAGTGTTTTCGTGCCATAGTCTTATTCTTTTATTTATTACAATTCATATATATAAAAAAACAATGATTTAATACGGTCCATTTAAATTATAAATGTGCTAGCAGTTTTTCTACTGTGTTTCGTATTTTTGACCGCGGGCGCAGTTAGTTTAGTAATGTATTAGTTTAAAATTCAGTTAGTTCGCTATTCCACTTGACTTGCTACCAAAAATTACTTACCATCATCAAGGAGAAAATCTGCCGCCACATCCTTACGTTGTTTAGGTAGCACATGACCCTTGAGAGTCAGAGTATTCTAGGCCTGGCGTGTGCACCATCTTCGACTGCATCATCGCCTACCACTAGCAAGATAGTGGTCAACGCTAGCCAATAAGATAGAAGATATATATAAGATGAAATAAGCCGATAAATCTCCATTAACATTTTTCGGCTGGCTTCATGGTTTAGTTAATAAATTCTGTCACTGTGCGCATGTATCGTCAGAACTCATCAGTTTTTCCATAACGTGCCTAAGAAGTATAACTTCAAAAATACAAACTAATTACTTGATGCTACCGTTAACTCGTGTTTATTTCTTGGAAATGCGCTGAATATGATCAGGAGTGCAGATTTGATTTTGTGGGGTTCACTTAAATTCGCCTAGGATAGCTACAATTCACCTTCCTAGTAAAGTCAATTATAATAATGTACTCGTAAAAGTTTTTTAATTCAATCTTTAAAAGTACGGCCACATTATTGCGAGCTGCGATCTCCGGGCGCGGGCGCGATCTACCTTTCAATTGTTTTCTGATCGCCGTAGATCGCGTTTGGTTTGAACAAGTCGGTACAAATACAGTAGTATCTGATCGCTCGTCCGCGCCCGCAGATCGCACTGGTTTGGCTGTACCTTAACAACGATATATATCTGATTTATATTAAGTAATATATATTACAACCATCACTCAGTAGCAACCACATACATCGCATGCCAAGTGACTCCAATTCTTGCCCAGCTTAGTTTACTTTTCCAACATCCGGCGGACGCGCACCGTTCACTCCCCGATTTGGTCGTCGTATAATGGTACTCACGTGGGAGAGTCTACTATGCGAACTGGGTTCAAATTATACCGGTTATTTATTAGCTGTTTCATTTCATTAATTATTTAAAAAGGAAGGCCTAGAAAGCGCGGGAAGGAGTATAAGGATGTTTTCAACACGTGCAGGCCACAGATCGCATCAGATTGCGATAGATAAAAAATGGCGACAGCTTTTGCCCTGCAGTGATTTTCTTCCCAAGCGACCAAGGCTGATTTCTCTTTTTTAACGGACTTCAGAAAAGAGGAAGTCAAAAGTTTTTTAACCGACTTCCAATAAGGAGGAGGTTCTCAATTCGTAAGGTTTTGGCAGCAGATTTTCTCCTTGGTGGTGGTAAGCTACTTTTTGGAAGAAAGTGAGGTGGAACATCGATAAAATATGCTCCTACTACCTAGTGACCTTAGCGACTGGTTTTATAACTTGAGGGTGACGTATGAGGGAATTTAGATTTTAATATGTCAAATGTGTCGACTTGTATCAGACACCTATATCTGTCCATCATTTCGCGTATTTCCGCCACCTGCCACTTGTTATGCAACGTTAGGAAAGTAACTGTGTACCACTTCCTGTGACACCGGATATGGTCAGCAAACATCCAGGATCATTTGTGTGGGCATCACGCGCGTAACGGTGCTTCTGACATTGACATTTTATGTAGGAAAGTCTTATAGGTGCTTAGATAGCTGTAGGATTATGAATAACAACTTTAAATCTAACTATAAGGAGTAATTACACCACATTGAATCACGGTTCTGAGTAGAGTGGTTCTAGAGTGGAGACCGCGAATCGGCAAACGTAGCGTAAGACGCCCTGTGACTAGGTGGAGCGACGACATTCGCAAAGCGGTGGGCAGTGACTGGAAACAAAGAGCTGAAGACCGGGCTCAGTGGCGTGTCTTAGGGGAGGCCTACGTCCAGCAGTGGACTGATACCGGCTGATAATGAATCACGGTACCTAATTAAGGTGGGCGTGGCCCGTAATTAGGCGCGATAACTCTCTTAGTGTTATAACACTGCACAAATATAGACGGAACGGGTCCTCTCTTGCTTCCTAATTAGGGACCCTTACTGCCTTACTCTTATTACACCCTGATTAAGGAGTTAAGTAAAGATAAGGAAATAAGTTAGTTATACCTCTTATACCTAGCTATGGACAAAAAAATTACTATGTCACCCAGATAATAATAAATTAAAAGTAAAAATCTGTTTCATACAAGCTTTTTGTATCATGTGTAATGAAAAGTACTGATGATACCAAAACATACTATTATGACCCAAATTAAGAGACTAGACTGCCCTACCACACATACTATAATTATATATTTTTTTATGATATAAGGTAACAGGACAAGACCGACGCTCGACTAATGGTAAGCGATGACGTCTACCTATAACAGATTCAGGTAACAGGCGCAGTGCAGTGACATGCAACATTCTAGCTTTCCAGAATTTTGCATGTCACTGTACTGCGCCTGTTACCTCGAGACATAAAGATGTTAAGTCTCACATGCCCTGTAATTTCACTAGACAATTTGCTATTCAAACCGAAAAACATTCCTATTTCACGGCTGAATTAGTTAGCAAAGTGGTGGTACCGTCCCACGGATTAGTAGAAGTCCTACCACTACAAAATTGTCGTATTAGCTTGAAACGAGCCAAGCTCTTATAAATTCCTCTCAAAAAGCTCTTTTTATAGTCAGGAAAAAGCAACCATACAATTTATATTTTTTGTAAATTGTTAAACACAATCCATAATTTCATCGTACCGACGGGACTTGAACCCGCAACCTCCGGAATTATATGTTCCGGTGCTTTTGCCAATTAAGCCACGGTGCGAAGTATCGTTACGACGAAATTAGTGGATTGCATTTGTTAACCCAATTATGCATTGGTGGCGCCATCTATGACTACTTATTACGTAAGTTAATCATTCGGAAGAAATCATTACAGTTTTCAAATCCGACGAGAGATGTTGCACTACAATAAATTGCAAAACCATACAATTGTTATATAAATATTTATTTACCAGTTTACATTTCATCAAATCTTCAAAACATTTACAACATTATTTCTTGTAAGAAGCATACGACTGTAATCACCATTATTAGATCGATACACGCCGTAAGTCGTTCAGTAATTGCAAGATAATGTCGCCATTTTGAAAAAGTCAATGCTCACAAATAATTATGTATTTGAGTGCCATACGACAATGTTAATTAATGCTATTATTGAATATCGACAAGAGACAAGTATTTTTGTAATATACTTTGTTGCGTTTTGTTTTGTTGCTTGTTTTATTGTAGATCTTATTTAACAGTTACCTACTTATATGCATACCTATATAATTACCGTAAACATTTTCAGCTTTCGTTTAGTCCACTGCTGGACATACGCATTTCCTAAGACAAGTCAGCTTTTACTCGGTCTTCGCCTCTTCTTTTCCAGTTACTCGTTCAGCTCCAGTTGTCGTCGCTCCTGGTCACAGGACGTTCTACACTACGTTTGCCAATTCACGATCTCCACTCCAGAACCAGTATTTCTCATTTCTCATCGGTAAATCGGCATGTAGCATATATTACCAGCCCACTGCCACTTAAGCTTTTGTATCTACTGAGATATATTGATCACTTTATTTATCTCCTTTAAGAAACAGCCAGCTTAGAGCTCTGTCGTATATTGTAAACCTATGTATATAATCTGCATCTTGATTTGATTTAATTTTGTTTTATAATTTTAAAATATTATAATTATTAAAACACATTTTTTTAACAACGATATACAAAATATGAAATTAAGTAAATTTATTCGTGGATTATCAATTAATAAACAAATTCCTCTAAATAAACTAAAATACCGCCAAAATATTTAAGTTTCAATAAATAGTTATTTACTATTTCAGTATTTTAAATTAAAATTTATTAAATCTTATAATATTGTACATAAATTAATATAATATTAAAATTTCACTTAATAATTTTAATTTTAAATTATTAATAAGTATTTGAATGATAATTAAATAACTAATAAAATGTAATTTAATTTTTGTATAACCTTTATCTTTAGGGCTCCATAACCTCAAACGGAAAAAAGGAACCAACCAATCATCAAAAAATATCTTTTGAACACTTCGACGTTGACCGTTGATGTCGCTTATTTTAGCATATTTTGCGATTTCAAAATGGAATCAATTCTAGGTACTTCTTTTTCACCTCGAATAAAGTATAGTTATAAATAGTCATATATGATTATTATAATAGTTATAAAAAAGAATCATTAATTTTGGCGCGAAAAATAAGGTCTTATAGTGTAGAACATGTCTAGGAAAAAATCTACAATCTAGGTAAAGATTACGCTGTTTCTTTCCACCACATCGTTCCACGTCGAACGCTTCCCAAGCAGCTTCATGCACATCATGCATTCACCCAAAAAAAAAATGCAACGACATAAAATAATAATTCACATGTGAAAAACTCTAAAATATCCATGTCTAGGGTTGGTCAGACAATGCGAGGGCTGTACAGGCCCCTCCTACTTTCAACCCAATCTAGTTTGACCAGCCCTGGTAAGTGGTACCCAGGTTCACGTCAAGTTTTTCTGGTCAAAGTATCTGTTAAAATTATCTTTTATTATTGACAAGCATGAATAGGATGTCGCTGATTATTTTCTGTAGTTCAGTTTTTTGTTCGATTTTCATTAGGTTTAATGGTACATAATTAAAATTACTTCAGTAAAAATTGCTTGATTAGAAAAAGGGAGGCTAAGTATTACCAAGGGTAAAATACTTGTACATTGTAATAACAATTGTAATTATAAAGGTCTAATTTATAGACTACACTAAGGTATTATATTTTTATTATTGTATTATTATTTTTTATTATATGATAAATTGTTATAGTTCACGCCTGGTCGTTTGGATGGTAATTGTTGGAGCCGAAGCCAAGATCAAGACGCCGATCAACACAAGACCTAATCAACAATCTTGAACAACTGTTGCTTAACTATCATACGGATAGTGGATGAAAAGATATGGACAACTATGAAAACATGGTTTATTGTATCTAGACTATTCGTTTGAGCTGATTGATGTCGGTTTATAGGCTGAGGTACGGCACCCGCCAATTAGGCCTCATAACAAAATATGTAAGCGGGTGGTGACTCAACATTGGCGTAGATGTGGATAGCTTAGGCTGTCGAGAGGTGTGTTGCACCTTCACTATACGCTACTCGCGACTTTATGCTTTTAACACGCCCATCCTTAGGTCTTAGCTCTTGGGATTTTCACTATAAGCTGGGTAGTCAAGGCAAGCCGGGGGTCAGAGGGTCTCATTTAGCCTTCACACGATAGGGGTAATCGGTGTAACAACTCACCGTCAGCTCGCCACAGAGCCGCCCCTTCAAGAATATTATTATTTCCTATTTTTATATCACTGTGTTTATTGCTCTATCTTTCTATATACAATTGCCAATATTGCTGTCTTAATTTCGATTTACATTCAAAGCATTCACCCTGCATACAGGCAGTATCAAATATATCCGCCTGAGCGCTGTATTATTAAAAGTACTACGTAGACTGAGGCGGTACTACCGCTTAGTCAGATTCAACTGTAAAATAGTCACGAAGCTAAATATTTAGTAATTCAAAGGTATATAAAGGTATAGGTTCTATGCATATTCATTATCGTCAGAAATTATCGGCTAATAACATCAGGGCAACATTTTACTTGTCCCATTGCCTAATATAACATTTATAAACAAGAAAAAACTTAAAATACTTTATACAAATGCCAATTCTTCAATTGCCAAAATATTTTTGCTTCGTAAATAGCCTGCATCTTAACCATCGTCCAACAGCAATTAAACATTTGGTGCAAGTTTCTTTTTGTTTAGAGATGTATACATAGAGATTAGAGATATACGTGGTCTACACATCACATAGTAAAAAATATCACTGATCGACAACCTACGCATAAGTCGCCAAAAGACCAAATCGCCGACCAATCACAGACACACGTCTAAATACTACCACAGAATAAATAATAGTACAAACTACGCGAGATTTCAACTTAAAATTTCGAGCGCAAGGACAAGTAGAAGTAACAATCCACTATAGAGTGCGTATCAGATCTAATACGCATGCGTATCACACACGGACGACACGTCTTTTTCCACCCGGCATGCTCCGCAAATACCTGAGCAAGCATTAAAATTGTATAGGTGCCGGTTTTTGCCAAGTATCGTATGTGACGGAGTCTCACTACTTGGTCGAGTGGAGCCAGTACCTGAGATTGGTAGGGATAAGAACATTATCATTTTTATTGGTATTATTCTTCTAAGGTCGTCTTCGTATCGTTTTTAATCAGCTGAGTCTTTGTATATTATGTTTCTTTTATCACACTTTGTAGTTTTGTACTTTATTATATAACTACCTGTGCCCCGCGGCTTCGCCCGCGTTAAAAAGTATCCTATAGCCTCATCCATAGTATTAGCTATCCCTGTATAAAATGTCAGTTAAATCGTTCCAGCCGTCTTACCGTGAAAAACCAAACTGACTTTTGCATTATATTATTGGTGTTGGTAGTACACAATTTCGCAGTCCAAAAGTTTCGTCACTTCAGTGGAAGTCGTCATTGCCTATGTTGGTTAAAGTGCTTGGGCGAAATTTTGGATTGTAGTTATAAAATATTAGTTTAGTCTTTAGTCTATACTTATCCACTACATTATGAATACCTCCTTAATCGATGACAATTCTGAGTGACTCTCATCTATCTCTGACTAACCTTTATTTTTGACCAGTTTCTGAGTTTGATACTGATAATCCAAGCTTTTCTTATCGAACTTTTGGCTGAAACTTTGCGATGATCTTTACTCCATCTAATCTGAAGGTGTCTTAGAATATGTCTGGCTATCCGTGTCCTCCACTTAAAAACTTATTTAAGCTAACGGAAATTCAAAACTACCTCTTGCCAATGCCTTTTGAACATCATCAATAGTATATATGACTAGTTTTCTGATATCTGCTCTCATGTCTCTTGATTAGAGATCACAGAATATAGTTGAAACCACTGATCAGCAAACGTTACTCAACCGTAAACATTACACAGCCAATTATATCGGTATTCATATTATAGAATTGTATACTACGGAACCTTCAGTACTGTCATAATGTTTGCAATTAACATGAGGTTTCCCGCAACGTCGGGGCGTGCGCTGATCCCCAATTGGGAAGGCCAGGTTTTTATCAGTCCTACACTGAATGTCACAGCGTAAGGAAGACACGGGTGCATTTTTCCTGGCAGTTTTCCATATCAAAATACAAACGTATATCGTCGTATCGTATAAGTATATCAAAATAATCTTCAGAAAAAAAAATGATTTCGAATTTTGGTGTCATATCCTCCTATAGCCAATTTTTTGTGTTTAGAACTAAGTGTTCGGTAGTCCGAAATGAAATAGATACTGGTATACCAAATATACCATATTAACTATGCGACATGATCAAGCTAATTAAAAAAGAAACGAAATTTCAAGAATTTAATATAAATTGTTAGTACAATATATTTGGACTGGTCGCTGGCAAGAGAAGAGATTAGCCTAGGATCGTGCTCAGTAGCGTGCAATTCTAGAGGCCTATGTCCAGCTGTGGACTAGTATAGGCTGATGATGATTATGACGATAATATTTGGATTAAATATACAACAATACATCTCTCTGAAACATATACTGTGACGGGAAAATCCCTGAATACTAAAATTGTGTTTATCTCAGCGCAGCGCGCTACTTACTACATCTAGTGCTAGAGATTTCATCTCACACGCTCTGTAGCATCACAAGTAATTGTGAGTTGTAACAGTAAAATGTGAACAATAATGTGAACAATTCCAAGCATGCCGTGTAAATAATCCCCCCGTGTGCCCTCACTAGGAGGAGACAGAGCTTCGCCCTGTGTACCTCGCGACTGTTCCTCTCATACTCACACTGTACGACACGACTGTTTCAACCCCGAGGCAATAACGAATTATTTGTCAGCTTGGACTAGCATAAATAAACTTAGCGCTGAATTCGAATTTGATTTGTCAGGTTATTATTACGTAATAATATGAAAATACATTATGTCAACTATATTTGCCCTAGTCCATAATATTGATGGGCGATTGATAAAATGCTAACATAATTAGATGGCTGGCTTACTTACAGACGTCACTATAAAATGTTACATTGCAGTCAAAATATGCTATCTCTATATTTAATTGAAAGAAGTATGCTTATACAAGATTATACAGTTTTAAACTTGATTGTTTGGAGAAGGAGATAGTAGTGATACCAAGCGCTGAATTTAAGTTTAGATGCAGCGTTACTCTCTCAGTCCGGTATAAGAAAATCGTAGCATGTAAATGTCTTCCTATCCAGCTCGCTCCTTACGACGTCGCGTACGGCGCATGATCTGTTTTTGTGATCACCCGTAACACGATCGGATCCATCTCGTAATTTAAACTTTTTTCCACCTGCCTTATTAAGGAGGGAGCGATTACGGGATAAAGTCTATTGCTATGACTGGTAGTGGCTATTACTATCAAAGTACATAGCTAACACGTCTAGTAAATAAAAAAAAAGTTTACGTTGCAGCTAGAATTTAATGCGTTTGTGTTTGCAAGCATATGTCATGGCAGTTTCTTGTATTTGAAATATGGTTTCACAGTGTTCTACTGGATTTTTTATGTCTCACCTGTTGGTAAGCGATGATGTGATCGAAGATGGTGAACACCGTAGACGTAGAATGGTCTGATTCTCAAGATGGTGAACACCGTAGGCGTAGAATGGTCTGATTCTCAAGATGGTGAACACCGTAGGCGTAGAATGGTCTGATTCTCAAGATGGTGAACACCGTAGGCGTAGAATGGTCTGATTCTCAAGATGGTGAACACCGTAGGCGTAGAATGGTCTGATGCTCAAGATGGTGAACACCGTAGGCGTAGAATGGTCTGATTCTCAAGATGGTGAACACCGTAGGCGTAGAATGGTCTGATTCTCAAGATGGTGAACACCGTAGGCGTAGAATGGTCTGATTCTCAAGATGGTGAACACCGTAGGCGTAGAATGGTCTGATTCTCAAGATGGTGAACACCGTAGGCGTAGAATGGTCTGATTCTCAAGTGCTGTGAGCTGTCGGAACACTGTAACATTATAGCGGCAGGTTTTCTCCTTGATGGTAAGCTACTTTTTGGTAGCAAGTCAAAGTGGAACATCGATATAATATTACTACCATCATATCAGCTATATGTAAGTGCCTGTAAATATAATGGCGGATAAGTTTATTATTGTTCGACCGTTCAAAAAATTTAAAAAAGCTTTATAAAAGCGTTGATATAGATTTATTTCTATTATCGAAGCGAATACTTAATAAGGGCTAACGTACGCTAAAGCAAATACTGTCCCATAGGTTAACAGTACAGCGTAGCTATGAGTCCAGCTTATAATAGGCATACTTCTACATACCTATACCTTTAATGCTGCTCTGTGGACTTAGAACTTTAAGCATAAGACTTGGTAGTACAGTGCCACAAGTATAACTTGGCGGTGGTGGTTTTTGGAACTAATTCTTTTAATTGAAACTGTGAGTTTGACGTTTGAGAGATTACCGCGACATGATTGTTGATAAATCTGCTACATTAAAATAGTTCAATAATGCCAAAAGTAATTAAAAGTGGTTTAAGAGAAACTGTTATCAAAGTACAAAGTAAAAGCACAGTGGCGCACAGCCGCGCCAAGTTATACTTGCCGGACTGTACAAGCTATTATATTTATTTCTACATATTATTATTAACGATCGTACAAAACGAAAAAAAAAACGATTTCACATGCCGCGATAGTAAAAGTAGCCAGTAGCCAGTATTATGTCATCAAGGTATATAATTGAGTTTAAGATTTTTATCTTCATATCTCTGGAGATGATTGTCAGATCTCGATAAAATTTTGATAGGAATAAACGGGAATCATAATCTCTTGAAAAAAACCGTCGAATTGAGAACCTCCTCCTTTTTTGTGCAGCCTGTTAAGCCATAAGCCATCTGTGAAGCGCCAATTTTATGCTACTTTTTAAGAAAATTGTGCGAACGGATGAACGTGAAATTTGACAAAGTTAAAGCTCATATAGAGAAGAAGTGCATATGCATATATACAGGGTGTCGGGTTTTTATATGGTCCAAACGAAAACCATCGATGGAGGACTCCAAGGGCTACCCAGAGAACCCCCATATATTTTGCGCGAAAATCTATAGTTTTCGAAAAAAATGCGTTTTACTTGTTTTCGATTTAATCCCGTTTAATCTCGTTGCAATTTATTTAAATTTTCTCACAAACTATAAAGGCCAGAGCCCTAGTTTTTTTGTGGGACTATGAACAATGAATAGGTCTTTTAGGGAAAAGTACAATATTTTTAGTTAGGTTTATTATTTTCTGAGTAAAAAAATAAGACATCACATTTTTTTATTTAGAAGATATTTAAACTTTTACTTTGGGCAGGCTTTTCTCCAAAAAAACACAAAATAAAAAAGTTACAACCGATTTTAAAAACATGTCTGTTTTAAGTCATTGTTCATAGTCCCACAAAAAAACTAGGGCTCTGGCCTTTATAGTTTGGGAGAAAATTAAAATAAATTGCAACGTTTCGGGGATTAAATCAAAAACAAGTAAAACGCATTTTTCTCAAAAACTATAGATTTTCGCGGAATATGTATGGGGGGGGGGTCTCTGGGTAGCCCTTGGAGTCGTCCATCTATGGTTTTCGTTTGGACCATATGAAACCCGACACCCTGTATATTTTTAATATAAAATGCATTAGAAATACATTAAAAAGGTAATTAATTCTGGTCGAATTTCGAACAGTGCAACCTCTAGTATACCTAATAAAACACGCCACAGCAAATTCCTGTGTTGTGTAGTCTCTTCCTTATTTATTTTATAATAGCTTATAATTGAATCCTGGATTATAATTCAGATTATTTGTCTGGTTGTCTGGAAGAGATCGCTCTTTTAGCGATAAGACCGCCCATTGTGCAATTTAAATTAAGCCTATTATAGTTTAAGAGTTTCATGTAATTTGTGGTGTACAATAAAGAGTTATCTATCTATCTATCTATTATTTCAGATAAAACGGATATTAGGTAACTACCCGGCATCCTATCCAATACCGTTTGTCAGTTTGGCCAGTCTTTGTGAAAAACTTCAAAATCATCTCGCCACATTTTAGGCCTTCACGGCCGTCTTCAGGCACCATTTGCGTGACAATTTTAGCCCATCGAGATGCATCCGACATACTTTTCGGATATCGACCCGCCCAGTATAATTGCTATTGATTTCTATGGCCTGGGTACAGAAGTCAAAGAAAATAACGTTCCATACTGTATAGAATAATTTATACTTTGTCAATATACTTTTCTTATAATGTACCAACACTAACTACCTGGATGCCCGGTATTTTTTGGTCAATCGTGTTTTTTGGAACTTATATTTAGAAACGAATGACATACTGATGTAATATAAATAACAATTTCATCGTTTTTCTCACAAAAGAAGGAACTTAAAGGGGAAAAAATAATCATTTCATCTGGACTCGAACCGGGGTCGTCTGGTTTCGGGACCGCCCAAAACCAGAGCTATTATAAACTCGTAGATGGTGGCGAAATTTACTTTCGAATTCTAATGATATTGTAGTAGTTTTTCATTGCCTAAAAGCACGGATAAAACGACGTTTTCTAAAAATGAAACCTAGTTAGATCGATTTTTCGGCCCCCGTAACCCCCCTGCATAGGTACTAAATTTCATAACATTGTTGAAGTAGTTTCCGAGATTCAGATAATAATATATACTCGTACATATACACAAGAATTGCTTCTTTAAAGGTATTAGTATATAAAAAAACATACAGACGAATTGAGAACCTTCTCCTTTTTTGCGAAGTCGGTTAAAAATAAAAGAAGAATTTTGTTTTGCTTAAACGTCGATTGTTTTTTTGAATAAAAGCAATAAATGTTATGAAAACCGTCTACCCGTTTTTATCGAGCCATAATTGTACTCTAAATCAAATCCAGATATAGTTTTACTGTCTACTTTTTACTAACATTTCCTGCTGTAGTTTTTTGTAGTAATTCTCATCTGATATGGATGTTAAATTGCACGGAAGATTATTCGGTAGATTTATTTACAGATAATAAAAAGAGAAATCTTCTTTTTATTTATCGACGTATCTTTCTTGCCGCTTGTCTATAGTATCCTCATATAAATGAGAACAATTTTCTTCTCAGTTTTACAATTTATTTATGACTTCCTCTATGTTTTTTAGATAATTCTAACTGTACATGATATTAGTTGAAGTGCAAGTCGTTATAGGTATAGTTTTTTGCAAGAAATCATTTCATATAAGTTTTTTTAATTATCATATAGGTGATATATAATACGATATAAATGATTTATATAAATTTCGTATTATTCGGTTCCGTAGTAGCCCGTTATTCAATACAAGTCTTTACCCGTTATAAACAAGCAACTAAGTACTTCGTCTTTGTCACTTTAAAGGATTTATTCTAAGGATTTTGTATTTGGTACAAAATTATCCAACACCCAAGTTCAACGACTATTACTGCTAAACTAATAAAGTTATCTTAACCGCTATAGTTTTCCTTTAAAGTTTATGAAATGTACTATTATCACGATTTTTCCCAAATTTTTCAAGCCAGCAGTTTAGCTTTTAAAGGGGGGGGGGGGGGAGGGGGACGCCCTACTGGAACAAAAAATTTCACTTTAAAGTTTAATATTTCGTAAATGGAGCATTCAATAGAAAAATGGTATTAGCAACTCTTGTCATTTTAAAAGACCTATTCAACGATACCCTACACGATGGGGTAGACGACCAAAATAAAATTCATCCCCACTTCTCATGTAAATCTAAATCTAATTTATATACATACCCTTACAAAATTGTCTAGTAATAAGCAGCTTTCTAGTATTAACGGTCTCTTAGTCTCTTAGCAAAACCTCGGATAGACAGACAGACAAACAGACAGACGGACAGACGAAACTATAAGGGTTCCCTGCAGGGTCAGTTACTAGAGTTTCGTAGTACCCTAAAAATGGGAGATAAGGGACCCCGCTCCTCAACATGGACCGAATGGTCATGGATTTAGGTTCGCGAACCTAATTTCACCTTAGTCACAATCGAACTGGCGTTGATGTAGCACGTTCAGAATTACATGTGTGTACAGATCCATTCAAATAATTAGCAACAATGCCTTCCTCTGTTCTTCATGCACATCAAGCTCAACATTATAAATTCAGCTGTATGTGTGTGTTTTCATGTAGTTGTTTCTAGTTCCATTATGTTTACGTATAAGATTGAGTACCGCATCTCCCTTTTTATATCGATATATAGGTATATAGGCTAGCGTTTAACCACTATCTCTCCTGTTGGTAAGTGATGATGCGGTCGAAGATGGTAAGCACGCTAGGCCTAGAATGGGAACTGGCTCTCAAGAAGGATAGCTGCCGATTTTTGATGCATACCGGATTTCTACTTGTCGGATCGGTCTGCGCTGGTAGCGCCTTCAGCTGCATTCGTCCAGAACAACAGTAAATAAAGACCAACATTTAAGTGGTTAGCAAATTAAAGTTAAAATGTCTACAATTCCAGACAATAATTACTACAGTAGAACCTAATGTAATAAGTTAAGTCCGTATGTAGGAGTAATTTTCACAACGCAAAGAATAATATATTCGTGCACAGAACAAAGAATTTCCCGGGATTATTGCACAATGCACAGAGTGTAAAAAAGCTTTTCTGTAATTATGCTCTTCTGTGTGCTAATTGCAGCTCTGAAAGATATAATTTTAGTCTGTGTAATTGTAGCGTAGACATTATTTTGAAAGCATTGATTGCTGTTGTAATGATTATCATATTTTTCCTAGAGTCCGACCGAAACTGGTTTTCCGGCCGAAACCGAAACCGAAACCGAATGTTCGGCCGTGGTTTCAGTTTCGGCCGAAACCGAAACCGAAACTTACGTGGTCAAGTATAAAATTCCTTAAAATACTGAAATTTGGTGCATTTAACCCATTATTCTGCAATAGAAGTGCCCGCGGCTTCGCCCAAGTTAAATACTTATTTTATTTACTTAAAAAAAATATTTTGTAAAAACCTTTCTATCATAAAAGACATCAAAGAAGTAAAAGCCAAATCGGTTCACCCGTTTTCAAGTTATGCGTGACTAAAAGAAATAGGGATTCACATTTATAAAACCCGAAAAACCATATTGATTTTCAGACTTTTTTACCAACCCCTTGCAAACATCTTGCAACACGTGTTTATTTATTTATATACAGAAGTACTTAAGTAAATCTATAAGTTTATACATATAATAAAAAATAATAAGTAATATCCGGGGGGATTTTTTAGAAAATCCTTTCTAAGTGGATACCTACGTCATAACAACTATCTGCATTCTATAATTCAGCGCAATCCGAAACAATATTGATTTTCAGACTTTGTTACCCCACTTCACCCCTCTTAGGGTGGCATTTTGAAAATGCCTGAAACTCGTATTTACTTATTTACGTACGAAGTACTTGTGTGAACTATCGATAATAATGACTATCCAAATATTGAACCCCCGCTTCATCCCCTTAAAAAGTGAATTTTGAAATATCATTTCTTAGCGGATACCTACGTCAAAATAACTAACTATCGAATAGAAAATACTATCTTATCTTGTTTCTCCATACAAACTTTGATATACAGAATAACACCCTCTTAGGGGTGGAATTTCTAAAAAACCTGAAACACGTATTTACTTATTTTTTTACTGAAGCACTTGTGTGAAGTTTCGGATAAAAAGACTATCTAATCTTGTTTCTCCATACAAACTTTGAACCCCCGTTTCATCCCCTTCAGGGGTGAATTTTGGAAAATCCCTTCTCAGAGGGAACTAACGTCGTAATAATTATCTGCATGCCAAATTTCAATGCAATTCGAATCAATATTGATTTTCACACTTTGTTACCCCATTTCACCCTCTTAGGGGTGGAATTAAAAAAAAGCCTGAAATACTATAAATAGTAATAGTATTTAATTTACTTATAATTTTGTTTCTCCATTATCAATTTGAACCCCCATTTCATCCCCTAAAGGGGTGAATTTTGGAAAATTTTTAGTACACTTTTACGTACTAAGACAAATGTACACTCCAAATTTCAAGTCTCTACGACCAGCGGTTTAGGCTGTACGTTGTCTATAACTTCTATAAGTCAGTCAGTTAGTATGTCAGGACAAAGATTCTTATAGTATTAGATTATTATATTACTCTTATAATTATTATTATTTTAGCACCATATCTACACTAATACTCCCCATCTACGGTTGCTACAGAGCTATCCGAACGGCGCACGACAATTCCCGAACAGTAGGGCTATTCTGTAAACTATTTCGGAAGTGGAATCCGTGGTGAGATTTGAATTTCGTATTACGAAATTCAACCGTATTACGATCGCGTTACGATTTGAATTTCGTAGTACGAAATTCGAAATTCGAAGATGGTGAACACCTAGAATGGACTGACTCTTAAGGGCTGAGCTGCCGGAACACAGTAAAGTTATGACGCCCGATTTTATCTCTTGATTTTTGCCAACCAACTTTAGCTTATTTTTGGTAGAAAGACAGGCGGAGCATCGATATAATGATACATTAACAGTTACAGGTGGTAGGCCACCTGTGGAAGAAACATCCATTAATGCACATAGAAAAAAGAGTTTCAATAAATAAACAAAGTCCTACACTATATAGCTCGTGCTACTAATCCATAAAATCACAAATATAATTAACAACATACGAGTAGCTTAACGAATGTCACATTCATTTTCCACATGAAAATCGTCCTTCGATTATATTCGTCGGGCGCGCGCACTGCCATAAGCGGAGCGGACGCGCGGTTATGGGCGGCGGCGGGCGCGTGCGCGGGCATACTAATGTTTAATATTGCGGTGACCATGCTGTCATACTTTATGATACAATACGTTATGTGCACTGAAGAGGCATGTGACGAGGTACTCTTTATAAAAATGTAAATAAGCCAGCAAATGCTGAATAGAATCAACGCATATTTACTGCATGCTGTTAAACGTACTAAGACAGTATTAAACTAAGTTTAAAAAACACACCTAACGATAAAATATCAGTTATTTATGTTTAAACAAAATATTTGATTGTTCTGTATAAATACGACTAAAATCGTAAAAATGTTTATTGAAGAACATAGATTAAATTGTGAAGTTTAAATTATCAACAAAATATTGCGAAAGTAGTAAGTATTCATTTATAATTTTTGGTATTACCATTTCATATATTCGCCTCGAATTGTAGTTACAAGCGAGTGTGGTGAGTATAGTTTCTATCATTACCATTGGTGTTGAATAGAGATACAAGAAATAAAAATAATGCACATATTGGATGACTACCTGACACCACAAATATTCATCACGCGTCGCAAAACTAACGTGTCTTATTCATGAAAAAATATTGTATTTTTATGTATGTTAGTCTATCATTAGATACACGAGAATTTTATATATTAATATAAAATTCTCGTGTCACAGTTTTCGTTGCCATACTCCTCCGAAATTTTTCATCCCCCTAAATGTTAGGGGTAGTCCTAAATTTTTTATTTTATTTTTTAGACAAAATTTTTAATTTCTATTTTTTTATGATACAACATACAAAAATACATACAATCCTCAATTTTCACCCTTCTACGATAAACCCTTATTTTTTAATAGCCATTTATTTATATGGCAAAACAACGTTTGCCGGGTCAGCTAGTAAGGTATGTTTTGATATGGGTTGTAATTCCCTGAAATAAATTAAATTATTATTATTATATTAATATCTCAACGCTTAATTCAAACAAAACTTTTTTAAATAATTTAAATGTACCATATATAATAAACAAACTGCGATATTTTTTAACCGACTTCAAAAAAAGGAGGAGGTTTCTCAATTCGACCGTATATATATATATATATATATTTTTATGTTTGTTCGCGGATAACTTCGTCGTTTATGAACCGATTTTGATTATTCTTTTTTTGTTGGAAAGGAAATATCACAAGTGTGGTACCATGGTAATTTTTCTGAGTTCTGATAAGTATCTCCAGAGATATGGCGAGAAACACTTCAAAATTGGTACTGAAAATTAATAGCGCGGCATTTAAGTCGGTTTGTTTTAGTTTTTTAAACGATCTTATTATTATTTGACGGTAGTCTGTCTTTAAGTTTTTCTCTCACCCATGGTCACCCCATCTGAAAATGACGCGCGCGCCCCCAATTATGGCGTCCGTTATTAAAATAACATGTCCATAGTTATAACATTGGCAAAATGCTCGTGTACACAACAATGAATTTGTAATGTTCTTTTTACATTGTTTTCGGGCTAGAGGAAAAATTACCAATGAAAATTCAAGAGTCCATTGTCTTGTTCAATATAATATCAATGGGTCATTTAAGCTCTGTTACAATTAGTTTATGAATATGGATTTCTAGCTGTGCCTCGCGGTTTTACCCGCGTAGACGTCGTTCCCGTGGAAGTATCGGGATAAAAAGTAACCTAAGTGTTATTTCAGAGTCTAGGCTACCTACATATTAAATTTCAGCTATCGGTTGAGTAGTGTTAGTGTGAAGTAGTGACAAACATATATAAAACACAAACATTCGACTTTATAATATCAGTAGGATGTTTACTAGTGGCAGGACTTTTGTTAGTCCGTCTGGGGCTGTATAACTATTTTTTTACCGACTTCCAAAAAAAGAGGAGGTTCTATGTTCGTGTGTATGTTTTTTTTTATGTATCTCCATCGATATTTTCGATTATTGTGAAGCGATTGAAAAAAAAATTAATTAAAAAGGATATAAGTGTCTCTCGAAGTGGTGCCATTGTATTTTCATCGCAATCTGATAAGTATCTCCAGAGATATGATGATAAACGTCTCAAACTTGCTACTGAAACTGACTCGCGTGGCATAGAAGTCAGTTGTTTAAGTTTTTAAATTTAATAAAAGTATCTTAAGTAAGTAATAATTAAGTAATATCTGAAGTAATTGGTTTAGTTAATCTACCGTGAAATACAGTAGGCCCACAGAAATAGGAATAATATATCTTATTATTCCTATTTCTATGAGTAGGCCACAAAGAAAACGGATCGGTAACAAGAGTCGGTAACTAAAACCTCGATAACTTCCAAAATACTGGAGCTAACGCTATGAAATAAAGAGTGTATTATAGACTATTTATTCCTGTAGTTATGAATGTATATAAAAAGTTACTACTTGTAACTAGATTTTGAAAAATGTGCTATGCTATCACATATGCAATTTTCAGACATTTTAATATTTTGTATTGACACCACGAGCTGTCTATACATCTGTGATACGGTTCGGCATGCTTGCCACCACGCCAAATAACCAAACATTTTAAGCAACTTTTTAAAATTTAGTTAACTTTTCTACTTTTTCAGCTACGCATGAGTTAAACCCTAGTTTTGCAAGTGTTTATAGGCGACGGTCACCACTTCCCATCACATGGGCCGTTTGCTTTTTTTGCTAGTTTGCCGTTTGCTTGGACCGTTTGCTTGCTACCTAACACTTATTAGCAAATGCAACTATAATTATATTTAAATAGTATTAGTAGATAAGACTTGACCAATTATTTATTTTAGTTTACATTAAAGTCACAAGTTTATTTTTTCATCCTTTATCGAATAAATTACTACAATAACAGGCTATTTGAAAAATCTAGATAATTTATTGTAGTATTCAATAAGACCTCGTTTACTCGACATCCTTGCTTCTAACACAGAGAAAGAAGGTAAATCGAGAGTAAGCCTTGCACTCAGACTAAAAGAAGTTAGAAAAAGAAACCAAAGCAAATATTTCATTTCATAAGATAGTTTAAAAACTAAAACAACCGACTTCCATGCCCCGCGAGTCAGTTTCAGTAGCAAGTTTGAGACGTTTATCGTCATATCTCTAGAGATACTAATCAGATCTCGATGAAATTACAATGAACACCTCGAAAGTGTACCCTACCGATTAAAAAAAATATCATACGAATCGGTTCACTACTGACGTAGTAATCGCGTAACATACATACAAAAAAACATAGAGACGAATTAAGAACCTCCTAGGTTTTGGAAGTCGGTGGCACTCGCAATGTATCATAGAATACTATAACTTTGAATCGTTTTAAAAAACTAATGTATTAAACAAATGGATAATTAGGGATGTATCTTCACTGTAACTTTCAATTAGTTTCTTAATTAGAGTTGTAGTGCCTTATCTTCAGAGATATCAAGAAATAACATGTCGTTTACTTCTGATGTTAATAATAATTAATTTTAGACCGCTGTCGCTTTCCTCAGCATCTAGGTATTGCGAGGCTAAACGTTGACCGACCCAAAAAGCTTTGTTGAAGTTTCGAGAACATTACCGGCAGACAGTGACTACGATAGTAAGATCCATAAGTACCGCACATTATTTCTTTACGGCGCCCGCTCTTAGTAATATACTCGTAGTTCAAAGTTTGTAGTCTAATAATTTTAATAATATTCTTTCATTGTCTTTCTAATTTTAGGGTCACTAGACCCAGACGCGGGCTTACTCTACCTTTTCATTCTTCTCTGTGGTTTATAAATGATGTGTCATTGTTTACAAGATTGTTTATTGTAAGTACCTAATTAAGTTATAATTTATTTTTATGTATCCAAGTTTGAATTGTACGAAGGTTTTCCCGACCTTATTTACCTTTAGAGGAGAGTTTAGGTTCTTTACATTCTAATTCAATAACATTTATATGTATACTACCGTCTACTTATGTATGTATACCCTCATCGGCTTCGCATGGGGGCAATGCAGATACTAGTGTGGTGTCAATGTGTAGTAACGATTCCATCGTACATTATTTTGTCATACTTATTTCAAAATAATAAAGCTACGAACCACACCGCGGCGTCCTGCGTCTGCGTGCGCGTTCGCGATCTGATTTTCAATCGTTTTCTGATCGCCGTAGATCCCGTTTGGTGTAAACCAGTCGGTACACATACTACTGCGCTATCTGATCGCCCCCTAGATCGCGCACGCAGGACGCCGCGGTGTGGCCGTACCTTTAGACAGCATTTTCGATAAAAGTTCTCCTTGATTTCTTCCGCCATTTTGAACTATTGTAATATTTTAACAAATTCACACAAAACAATATTGAACTACACGCATAGACGTTCCTCTTGAATCACTCTATTTATTTATGAAAACTGCATCAAAGTCCGTTGAGTAGTATATAAGATGTAAGCGTATAGAGGGAGGGACAGAAGGCGGGAAGGACTTCGTTTTATACTATGTATGTAATGTAGATACATTTTTATTGTATACTACTACCCTGTGCCCCGTAGCTTCGCCTGCGAGTAGAGCTGAAAAGTCTTGCTATTTCTTTATTTATTTCCGTATACTAGGTATTCAAACCTAACCCGAAATGGTGTTAGGCACGGCAGAGTCCTGTTTAGCGTTTGATTTACCAACCATAATACTTCGTGATGATCCTTAAAAAAATATGTAGCGATAACTTATGTCCAGAATATTTATGTACACTAATTTTTATTTGTTCATATAAAAATGCTTTGCTTTAAAAAAATATTATCAGTGCACAAATAATAAGCCGCGAGTCAATTTTACGAAACAGTGGCCTTTAAAGACACTTTCATATATTAAAAACTTTTCTTTCATAATAATCTTCTCCTGACAATAACAAATACAGCGAAAAAGACAGACGTAATCTGTCGAGCCGTTCACGCGTAATTCCGTTACCAAGGAAAATAGGGATTACCTAATCTCTATCTCTTCTCTATCTCTACCTCTTCTTTTCTCTATCTCTATTTCTATTTCTTCTCAATCTCTATCTCTTCTCTATATATATAACATTCTTGTGTCACAGTTTTAGTGTTTATACTCCTCCGAAACGGCTTGACTGATTTGGTGAAATTTTGTATGTATATTCAGTAGGTATGAAAATAGGTTTATAACTAATTTTTATATATAAATATTTTTTTAAGTGTTAAGGGTGGCCCAAATGCGGGCAAAGCCGCGGGGCGCTGCTAGTTTTTATATATAGAGATAGATAGATGTAGATATTGATTTTTGTTTTGTAGTGCTTTAATAGTAGGTATAGAAATATGTAATAACTAGCTGTGCCCGCGACTTCGTCCGCGTGGAATAGTGTCTTTGGGTAGCATTAACTAATAAGACATACGTATCCCAACTACACCGCACCGCACCTCGCCACGCTAATCCCTCCTTCCCCTTCCCCTCATTTACCCTCCCCTCCCCTGCCCTCACATCCACCGCCCCCTCCCTTACCCATCCCTTCCACCCCCTCCCTCTCGCATACCCCCCTCCCCCTCCCCTCCCCTCCCCCTCCCCCTCCCCTCCCCATCCCCATTCAGCTCGACTCCCCTCCCCCACCACTCCCCCTCAACTCTCCCTCCCCCTCCCTACCCTCCCCCTCGACTCCCCCTACCCACCCCTCCACTCCCCATACCCTCCCTCTCCACTCCCCCTCCCCCTACACAAACTTTGAATGTCATATTTATTTATATCGAATCAACAGCCTAAATTTCAATCTAGCTAAAGTTTCAAGGTTCTAGCTTTAAAAATGACGATACTTCCATACAACTTTTCATCCCCCTTTTGAACCCCTTACAACCCTCTTTTGGCATTAAAAAGTAGCCTATGTCCGTTCTCAGGCTCTAGACTATCTGTGTACCAAATTTCATTTAAATCAGTTCAGTAGTTTTGGCGTGAAAGCGACACAGTCAGACAGACAGACAGACAGACGAGTAACTTTTTTTACTTTCAAATGAGAGATGGCGCTGGCGTAGATTTTAATAGGTCTCTTTTAAATATTGCCTAAATGTATGAGGTCCTGCATCGCGCAAACGATATTTTCCGCGACATTGAAACTGAAGATATTGATGCACTTGCTTCGTGATTATACATCTCAAAAGTTGAACTCGTTTAAATACGTTTTCTCTTTATAATATTAGTCTGGATTAGTCTGGATTATTGTATACCATAGACAGTTTTGAGTCCGGATTGGTTTCAAATGATTGTGATTAGCAATGCAGGACTTTTATACTTATTAACCATTTATGTATGGTTTGTACCAAATTCGTTCATAAAATGTCTGAAGCTATCTATGTATTTTCTAAGTAACTATATAAGTTTCTCAAAGTAATGTCGGTTAGCTGGTAGCTGGCATCTTGTAACCACGCCTAAATTGCACACATAGTTGGAAGGTTGTGGGGAACCGGCAACCGCAACCATTTCGACGCAGATCTTTAACACTATGTTTGTGTATACAGTACGTATATGTAGGTAAATTAGGTAGGTGATTGTCGTATAGAAAAAAAAATTGTTAGATCTAATTCTAGTTTTTGTTTTTTTCATATATCGTTCGACCTCTATCTCATCTGTTTGTAAAGGTACGGCCACACCGCGGCGTTCTGCGATCTGCGGGCGCGATCTCAGTACTTTTCAATTGTTTTCTGATCCCGTTTGGTGTGAACCAGTAGGTACAAATACTACTGCGCTATCTGAACGCCGCCTAGATCGCGCACGCAGGACGCTGCGATGTGTAAGTGATGATGCAGTCGAGGATGGTAGCATGCTAGGCCTAGAATGGGAACTGGCTCTCAAGGATAGCTGCCGGAACACATAAAATGTTTTGGTGACAGATATTCTAGCTTGAGAGTGGTAGCTGGCCAGAGGGAAACTACGAGTCAATAATGTCCTACCACCATGCGAGGGTTTGGGGTTTGTTAAGGATGTTTTCCTTCACCGGAGGACCACTGTGAAAAGTCAATCTCACCTTATGTAAAGTGACGATGTGGTTTGTGGTACGTTCTTGTTTGTAATATGATGATGGTACAGTGAGACGAAGTGCTGAACTGACGACAACTATCCCAATAACTTAACTCTTTCATCCTGATGTTCCCAGAAATCTGTTCCCAAAATGTAGGAATTATATTATGGTATCATGCTTTTGGGAGTGTATTGGAAATCAAATGAAATTAAATAGTTTTTTTTTTAATATCTGCTATGTCACCTAGTGGGAAGCGATGATGAGGTCGGTCGAGGATACGGAACACTCTAGCAACTCAGCATAGAATGATGTGATTCTGAATGATGCGACCTCTCGCTTAGAAGTCTAGACATCTACACATTACGCCAATGGGGCTCTCATTAATAGGGATCCGTTGGTACTTTTCGGGGACGGAATCCTAAAAAACAGCTAAACCATTGATTTTAAGATTCATTTTCCTCTTACAGCAGCATCATATAATAATGTACATAGCAGAAGGCAGACCTAATTAATGTAATCTCATTAACCAACGTTGAAAAGCTCCAATTAATTCTGTTCTAATTCGTCGTTCTGAACGTTTTTCTGAAAAATTATGAATTCAGGCGGCAAAGTTCAGTCATTTGTCCGCGTAACACAGGACAGTGTTTTATGGTGTTCATTTACATGCTGTAAGTGTTTCCAAACAGAGATACGCGGGACGAATACGAGCCGAATGTTCGTGATTTAATTAAGGGTGTACTCATAAATATATATATATTTAATATTAACACATATCCGGAACGAAGTAATTCGCCAGAGAACTAAAGTGATCGACATAGCTCAGCGGATTAGCAAACTGAAGTGGCAGTGGGCTGGTCATATCTGCCGTAGGACCGATAACCGTTGGGGCAGACTGGTTTTAGAGTGGAGACCGCGAATCGGCAAACGTAGAAATGGAAGCAAAGAGCCGAAGACCGGGCTCAGTGGCGTGTCTTGGGGGAGGCCTATGTCCAGCAGTGGACTGATACCGGCTGATAATGATGATGATGATGATACTCACGGAGTCATAAACTGCATCAAAGTTTAGGATGTCTTTCGAATTAATTGAATGGTCCTTTCACAGTCCGTCAGTGTACAAATTTAAATTGAAACCTATAGTTTGGTTTGTTAACTTAATAACAGCGTAGTATAATATTCTTAGTTATATGTTTGCATACTAGAAAGGACCATTCAATGAATTCGAAAGTAAACCTGAAGTTTGATGCTGTTTATGAGTCCGTGAGTGTTATTTTATTTATATTTACTTTTTATTTATATTTATATTTATATTTACTTTCACATTATTTTTACTTTATTTACATTATTTTTTATACATTATTTATTTATGTATATATTTATTTTATTTTGTTATTTTATTTACATTATTACAAAACTTATACAAAATTTGAAAAATATAATCGAAGTGATTCTGATGGATAAGGTAGAGAACAGCGTGATAAAGGCCAATTAGCGAACGGCTCGTTGGCTTTCGGTGGTGATCCATTGGCGAGCAAGACAGATTCACTGGCAGTTTTTTGCACCGCAGACTTAAAATTTCAAGCATGCATAAAGAGCCAGCGAGCCAATCCGCCGGTTTTTAAATCTGCAAATTTTTAAGTGCTCCATTGGAGGTTTAGACCTTTCACTCCCGAGTTCGTTAATGTAACGGCGGTTTTACTCGCCAATGGATCACCCCTTTAAGATAATGTAGTGGTGTGGTAGAAGTCGTAGTGATAAAGATAGAGCAAAAGATTAGAAAGGATTGAACATGTAGAGATGATGAACGAAGGAAGATTGACGAAACAAACTTTATGAAACGAGTGTGAATGGACCAGTCGGTAGAGGCCGACATATTTGAACGTATCACGACACGACCAGATCGAAGATATTTTAAAATAAAACCGGCTAAGTCGAGTTGAACTCGCCCACCAAGGCTTCCGTATCAACCAATTAAACTATACCTCTAAATTGTATCAGCACTCATGTAACTCAGAGGTCTACCTTAATTGGCGCAAATTTAAACTTTAATTTTCAACGTCTTTTTTATATTTTGGAATTTTTCCTTAATTTGGGCTGCTTAACTGAAAATTAAGGTACATTTTGGTAGTAACAAGTTTTCGCGAAAATCTAAATTTGCCCATATCTTTTTATTGTGTTGACTAAAGACCTTGAATTTTATACACCCTATAGGGACTATAGACTTCAGTATCAGGTATAAATTTCATCTTGCTAGTTCCACCCGTTCCTGAGAAAATCAGTGGTGACACACGGAAAGACAGACGGACAGACAGACGGACAGACAGACGGACAGACAGACGGACAGACAGACGGACAGACAGACGGACAGACAGACGGACAGACAGACGGACAGACAGACGGACAGACAGACGGACAGACAGACGGACAGACAGACGGACAGACAGACGGACAGACAGACAGACGGACAAGAAAGTGATCTTATAAGGGTTCCTTTTTTTTACCTTTTGAGGTACGGAACCCTAAAAAGGCCTAGTTAAAATTACCTATAACCGGCGCGCATGTATTAAGGAGCTCATGTATGTGGAAGAAGCGAAAGAGGTATTTACGTACTCATGTCAGGCCTTCAGGAGTAAGTAGCATGTGGAAAGAGGTAGTTTATGCCTACCCCAACGGGAAAAAGGCGTGATCTTATGTATGTATGTATGTATGTATGTTACAAAAATATAGGTATACATATGAATATTTTAGCATCACTTGCGTATGATGACCTGTTTACGAAACTCGTGAGTCTGTAACTCATATTGATGTTAACATCTAAATAAATATTCTTGCGTGAAAACCACCAGCGACATTCATATTGATTCGCATCATCACTTACCAACAGGTGAGATGGTTATAGATTTAAAAACGGGAATTTAACTTGACTTACACGTAGTCGATATAGCGATCGACATATGTTTCGGCCTCCATCCGGAGGCCTTCTTCAGGATCTTGAGTGCGGGGCGCTCGCCGACGCGTTCAGCCTCGCACTGCTAAATTCCCGTTTTTAAATCTATAAGTTTAAAATGAACGTGAGTTTTCATAATGAAAAGGTGAGATAGTGGTCAAACAGGTGGTATATTTAAAAAAATACGCAGGATTTTTTTTCGAAATGACCATATTTAAATATCATCGAGATTTGATGAGTATCCAGCAGAGATATACAAACACCTCAAACATCGTACTGGATGTGAGTAGCGTGGCATTTCAGGGCGGCAAGTATTAATATTTGATCTTTGTACTCGATGTTAAGGTAAAAACATAAGTAGAATATTTACTTGCTAATTCTATAATAACAGAGAGACTCGACGGGTATATTTGCTATTCCATGTTATATTTGCTGTTTCATTTAGGGTTCCGTATTAAAAAGGGGAAAACGTGCTGGCAAATTAAATTAAGTCGGGTTCGTAGCAGGAAAGTGTTCTGAATAAAAGCTGCCTCATTAGGAATTTTGGATGGTTTTTGTGTTGTTTTATACAACTCTCATTTATTTATTTATTTATTGCAATAACAACGGTATTCTAAGGCCGTTTGTCCACAGCAACGGCACCGCGGGACGTCACCAGCACCGAGATTTTTTCGGGACGATTTGAAAATGATGTGCCGGCGATCGTTTGTCCAACTCCACCGATTCTGTTTCTTCTAGCTGTCATGCGTGGTTGATGCGTTTCCATAGAAATAAAACAAACAACCTCGGACAAAAACAATAACCGATCGAACGGCGCCGGGCGCCGGCAGTGTGTGGACAAGATCAAATGTGTTTTGTATTGCGAGCCAATGCCGGCACATCGGCCCGTCAAAGCCGATTTCTGGCGGTCGCGCCGATCTTCTCGAAATATCGGCGGCCGGGATGACGTCGCCCGGTGCCGGTCATGCTGTGGACAAGCTGCCATACTATACATATGTACCGCTACTTCGGCGCCGGCATTTTGTTCCCGTTGACGTCCCGGTGCCGTTGATGTGGACAAACGCTCTAACACTTCTACTTATTGCTAACGTACAGACAGAACCATAAAAAAAATAATTATAACATTAGTATTACATAAAACACAGAAAAATGAAATTACAAAATAATAAGATTATAAAATTAATGTCATTTTCCTACAAAAATTAAATTACATTATCTAAATAAAGAGTACATTTCAAATAAGTTAAGTCTTATACATTGTTAAAACATGTCAGTCTTAAGTATTCACTAAAGTATGTCATTAAAAAAATTATATGTAATTCCCTGTATCATAGAAAAAATCGTTGGAGCGCAATCTCATGAAAACACCTACCAGTGAACCTCCAGTGATAGAAAAACATCGTTGGGATCCCCGTCATGGTAGTGGGACTGTGTCATTTCCGCCTGGACAGCTACCACCCTCAAGTTAGAAAATCTGTCGCCAAACATCTAATGTGTTCCGGCAGCTATCTATGAGAGCCAGTTTCTATTTTAGACTTAGTATGCCACCAACCTCGATTAATAAAATGTATACTATCTGTACCCTGCGGCTTCGTCCACGTTATAAATTATCCTATTTCCTATTCTACCATGCAACCTATCCCTGTGCAAAACATCATCTAAATCAGTCAAGCTGGTAGATAACTAATTTTGCGTTACGACGCAGTACGTAGCAGAGTCTAATGCAGCTTAAATTATACAATTCATTTTGCGTTTTCTTAAAAAGGGTCTGTGGTACAGGGTCTCTCAGGTAAAGGTCGATTTACATCAAACGAACACAGAGCTAGAGCTAGAACAAGAGCATTCGTTCGTGGTCTTTTAGTGTAAACGAAAACTCGTATTCAGCGTTTATCAAACGAACAAAGAGCTAGAGCTAGAACACAAGAACGCTTTGAAGAGACCGCTCAGGGGCGCGAGCACGTCCGAACACGCAAGAACGATCCAAGCAACTGCGCTAGAGCGCGCGAACAGTTAGTTAGAGCGCCGTTTACATCGAGCGAGCGAGTATTCTTAGAATATTTCATAGAATCTTTGCGAACGCACTAAGAACAACGAAAGAATGCTCTACGCCTGTTTACACTAAAAGAATTTGATATAGTGGGGATAGAATAAGCATTCGCTCGTCTGATGTAAAGCGACCTTAAGATAGTTTTTTTTTTTTTATACGTTATAGGCTAGCGTTTGACCACTATCTCACCTGTTGGTAAGTGATGATGCGGTCGAAGATGGTAAGCACGCTAGGCCTAGAATGGGAACTGGCTCTCAAGGATAGCTGCCGGAACACATTAGATGTTTGGTGACAGATTTTCTAACTTGAGGGTGGTAGCTAGCCAGGCGGACACTAGATAGTGTCCTACCACCATGCGGGGGTTTTGTTGGTTTCTTAACGATGTTTTTCCTTCACCGGAGGGCCACTGTGAGAAGCGCACATAAATTTTTCGATAGAAAAATCCATTGGTGCACGGCGGTTTGAACTCGGTACCACGGCATCAAAGCCGACCGTTCTCCCGATTACGCCACCGGGCCCTCTAAAATAAAAGTTGTCAAACGCTAGCCTACGCGATATTAACCTGTCAAATCTCAATGTAATATGTTAACTTGCATATAGAACAAAATCTTTAACTGATTTTTTTGGTTTCTATTGGAGTTTACTACTACTTAAAGGAAAGATTTTCAAATTTAGCCAACTATATTAAAATTTTATGAGGAGTAAAAGTGCTATTTTTATTAGTTTTTGACAAAGAAAGTACAATTATTTTCAACCGACTTCCAAAAAGAAGGAGGTTCTTAATTCGTCTGTATGTTTTTTTTGTACGTATGTAACGCGATTACTCCGTCAATTGTGAACCGATTCGAATGATTATTTTTTCAATCAGTAGGGTAGTTAGTAGTACTAAGGCAGGGTACATTTTCGAGGTGGTCCCGTTGTAATTTAAAACTGATTGATTAAGAAACTTAATCGCAGGGCATGGAAGTCGATTGTTTTAGTTTTTATTTAAACTATCTTAATTATAGTTATCACCATAATCATAAATATCACCATAGATAAATAAATAGTCGCCTTTAACAAAATTTTCTTAATAGCTTCTAAATTATACGGAACCAATGTAAATAAATACAAACACCCTCAAACTTAAAAATGCATTCCTTAACTAACATAGTTTATATACCAAATAAACAACATCCAAACACAACAAAAAATATTCTACACTATACGAGTATATATTTACGATCACATACCTGCTTCAAACACAAGCACCCTGTATTACTCTATCGCAGTAAATATTTTCTGATTTTATTCTCTTAGTTAAATTAAATGAGGCGTAAGCTAGATACAAGAAATTTTAAAAGACGGGGCGCGGTCGCAGCATCTTTCATACAAATTGTAGGGAAGCCTCACGAAGCAAAACATATAGATGACGGGGCGGAGACAAATCTATGTCCTACGTCTTTATTATTTTTCAAGATGCGCTTGACGCTCTCATCTGATCTGATCTGCATAGTTAACCTCCATTTAATCCGATACATTCGAATTCGGAATCGTAATTTTGAATTTCGAATATTTATTATATTGGTCGCGGAAATTTTTCCGAATAGAATCACTGATTTTTTCGAGTTGAAATATCAAAAGTTGCGAATTAGAGCATTGTGAATTGCTTAGATCTGAGTCGAAGGAGAGGCAGCTTCTGAATCCTAATTTGCTTTCGAATGATTAAGATTAAGGGGGCTGATCGTCTCCTATGACGATATTATCGAAGATATAGCGCGCTTACCTAGGAGATACCTATTCACTCGCGACTTGAAGACCCCAAATGTTTAACCGGAAACACAGATTCAGGCAGGGAATTCCATTATTTGTGCAATGCGTCTATTAAAAGAAGAAACAAATCGCTTCGATCAGGTAGAAGAAATGACGTCTTATCTTCTAAGCCGCTTGCCAATTACTCTTATATTTATGTTTACTTTAACAAGGTTGTACGTTGTTCTTTAAAATAAAAGTGACAGGTATATAAAGATACTAGATCGGGTAACGTACACAAGTATATGAACGTAGCTAATGTGGTAAGGAATACGTAATGCAATCCTTATAAGGTCCATGTGAATCGAACATAGGTGATATGGAGTCACTTAATTCGAGAAAAATAATGTCAAATCGTAACGAGTTCTACAAAAGGACTGGATTCGCGATCTTGCTTCGAAATTGATTTACATACTAATAAATTATATGAGTAAAAAGTTTTATTACATGTGTTTTGACTTAATGGGGATTGAGATTTATATGAGAAAGATCCGACCGATATCGATCTATTTTCAGGTTAAATCTTAACTACTCGATATTGTGATTTACCAACGCAATTATAAAAATGAAATTGTATATTTTTTCAGTTAGAAGTGAATGACATTATCATATAGAAAATATAATAGCACGGAAAATACATATTTTGTTTCCAATTATCTGATGGTACTAATGTTGAATCATAGAATATTATAATAACACTAAAATTGCCCCCGTAGCTTCGCCCACGTTAATAACTTCTTTCATTTATTTAAAACTTTTCTTTCGTAAAAACCTTTCTATTATAAAAACATGTCAAAAAAGTATTAGCCAAATCGGTCCAACCGCTTTCAAGTTATGTCGTGGGAAAGTACCAAGTGAAATAGGGATTTATTTATTTTAACCCAAACAAAAACCATATTCATTTTTAGACTTTGTTACCCCATTTCACCCTCTTAGGGGTGGAATTTCGAAAAAGCCTGAAACTCGTGTTTAATTATTTATTTAAAAAAGTGCTTGTGTGAAGTTTTGATTAAAAATACTATCACTAATCTTGTTTCTCCATTCAAACTTTGAACCCCCGTTTCATCCCCTTAAAAGGTGAATTTTGGAAAATCCTTTCTTAGCAAATACTCACGTCATAATAACTATCTGCATGCCAAATTTCAGCGCAATCCGCGCAGTGATTTGAGCTGTGTGCTCATCTCAGTCAGTCAGTCAGTCATCAGTAACGTTTTCCTCTTATATAGAGATTTCAAACCTTAGTTAAGGCGTGGTGCGGCACGACTAAACTAATTTCTAAACCAACTTCAAGAAAACATTAGCCGTCGTACATATCTAATTACTAATGTTAAATTTAATTACAGCTTAGGTATTTACCTTGTCTGCAGAACAGTCCCAAGTTGCATAAAATGTCATTCAAATGAGTACCTATTCCATTATCTTTAGGTATATTTCGCGACTCGATAGCGCCTAGGTTTTGTGAATGCATTAGCGTCCATTGGTCCATTCTAGACCAATAGTACACTAGCTAGTATATTATTAAATTTATCATCGAACGCGTAGTTATGTTAAATATAAACACCAGATATTTCAGACCTCTCAGTATGTACGCAATTTTTTAATTATAACCTACTATGCGGAGTACAAGGACAGATCTGAGGTCGAGTTAAACTGGTCGTTGTTTTTTGATCATGAACAGGTCTTGAGGTTTTTGTTAGTTGTCTTGATGGAAGTTTTTGTTAAAATCGTGATGTTCGATTGTTTTTGTCGATAGAATATATTGGTGCTGTAAAACTCGTATTAATTTTTACAGCGGCCATGATTTTACACATTATTTGCCAGCTCGACAGCACAAAACGTTATTAAATTTAATTTTAACATAGAAAAAGTATATTGTATATATTACTGTATTTTTAACGACTTCAAATAAGGAGGAGGTTCTTGTTTTCGTATGTTTTTTTTTTATTTATTTTCTTTGCGAAAGAGGTTTATGCCAAAATATTTCTATCTGATAAGTATTTTCAGATATAAGGGGATAAAAATTTTAAACGAGCACTATTGCAATGTGCAATAGGCGTGACGAAAGATTTTGAAATCGTCTTCCGTAATGTGGAAACACATTTACTTTTCACGAAAAAACCTATATTTCGGTAATTAACTTAAGTTTAACGAAGTTTACAGCATTTTTTCTAATATTTTTTCAATAGTGCGCTATAACAGCTCACTTGTGTCATGGCGTCGTCGGCTGTGACGTCACGCATACTCGTATGTTAATGACATACTTAACGAAATAACTATTATATAATCTGTGACAAAGAATACACATGGGATTTCCAAAATGTGATAACATTTTCAAGAAAACCTCGTAAGAGGACATAGACGTGACGTCATGCGCTGTGATTGGTGTTTCAATCAAAATGGCCGATTGCAATATTTTAATTTTTTATTTTATTGAAAATCTTAATAATCTCAATTTTTGATATAAAACTGAACTAGTGATTTAAATTGTTTTAATATGTATTTTCCCCTAAAATCATATTCTATTCACTGAAAATGCGCGGCTTATGAAGTCAGTATTTTTTCTTTTTTAAATGATCTACTAAATTGACGTTTCAACGGTTGAAGTAATTATACGGTTGCGGTTGCTATAGTTGTTAACTTGAACTACATTCAACAAGACGTTACTGAAATAAAAACCCCTGTTTTGATACCCATATTGCAGTTACATACAGTTCCACGTTTACCTTTTTACCCGACTACGGGGAAGCAAAAAGGACGGTGATGATTTTGGTGAATGATGGTGATTCTGGTATGTATGTAAGTTCATTATCTGTTCCCTCATCTATACTAATATAATAAAGAGAGAACATTTGTATTTTTGTATTTTTGTATGTTTGTAATGATTAGGCTCAAGAACTACTGGACCGATTTAAAAACTTCTTTCACTAATATATAGAATGGACTTTCGGAATGAAAATAGGCTATATATTATCCCGTTTAAATCAAAGGTACATTCGAGGAGACCTAATTTGCAACCTAAGTCAACAAAAAAACGGTCGACAAAACAGGTTTCTTGCGAACGCTGCTCAATTGAAAACAGATGGAAGAATATTTTCTATGGAAGAGTTGTACAACTTAATAAGACCTACAAAAAAGTCCGCGACAGCATATGTCTATCTCTTAAGGTTGACTCACAGTAATCATTTTAATCTTTAATTTTTTGTTAAAATATATTATATAACTTCCAGGGCTATTTTCAAGTATATAGTATTAATCCTTATCCAAATAATTACGTTAATTAGCTTGGCCACATATTATAGATTAAAATTGTCCTTTACAGTATATCATTCTAATGAAAACCCTAGAAGATATCACGGATTTCACATACACGCATCGCAAAATTTAAAAAATATTTGCAGTCAAACCACAGAATAGGTCATAGTTACTACGAAAATATTATTATAAGCTTAGCTTTTCTGTAGATCCCCACCGATCGCAATTAATTTGAAGTCAATATAGTATAATAATATGATCTATTGTATATAATAGTAATGATCTATATATATAATATTATATTTTAAACCACCCCGACTGATCTATATATAATCTTTTCATTAAAAGCATTCCAATGACTCTAAACACGACATTTAAAATCTGAGCTGTAAGTTGGTAAGGATTTGAGTATTCTGTAGAGTCCAGGAGATGTCCCAGCATCAGGTCAATGCTTCCATGTTCTTACAATATCGTTGAAGAAGAAGATTTTCGAATTGATCAGACCTATGAAAGTTGATTAAAGCTCTTAGTTTAATAACGATTGAACGAATTTTCATGAATCAAAGCTAAGAACACTCTCGATGAAGACATCTATAAAAAAAAACTATCAATAATAAAATCAAAATCGGTTCATCCGGTTGGGTGCTAAGATGCTACAGACAGACACACAGATACACACGTTAAACGTATAATACCCCTACTTTAAATCAAAATCGGTTCATCCGGTTGGGTGCTAAGATGCTACAGACAGACACACATACACACGTTAAACGTATAATACCCCTACTTTTTGCGTCGGGGAACGCCGTAAGGTTACGGCGACAGATGATCTCCTTGGTGGTAAGCTACTTTTCAACCGACTTCCAAAAAGAAGGTAGTTCTGACTTCAAAAAAAGGAGGAGGTTTCTCAATTAGACCGTTTTTTTTTCTTTCTTTTTTTGTGTGTATGTTACGCGATTACTCCGTCAATTGTGAACCGATTCCAATGATTATTTTTGTAATCGGTAGGGTACGTTTTCGAGGTGGTCCCATTGTAATTTCATTGAGATGTGATAAGTATCTTCAGAGATATGACGATAAACGTCTCAAACTTGCTACTGAAATTGACTCGCGGGGCATTGAAGTCAGTTGTTTTAATTTTTAAACTATCTTAATTATTTGTAGATTTAATGATCCCACAAAAACCCATGATTCATAAATGCACATAAAACTTTCATTGGTAGGTATATAGCTAGGATTAGAACCAACGACCCTCGGGTCAGAATCAGGGTAACTATCCTTTACGCCAAAGGGCCGTCCAATATCACTACGTAAGTATTATAAAACAATGTCCATCACTGCGTCTGTCTGTCTGTTCGCAATAATCTCAATAGCTTCTGAACGGATTATCATGCGGTTTTCACCAATAGCCAGAGTGTTTATGAGGATGGTTTAGGTGCATAATTCGTTAAGGTTTTGTGTAAATTGGTTGACATATGACGATAATTGTTAAATATGTTAATATTTTATATTCGATGCAACAAACTGATGCAAATTTTGTAGGCATATATGTTCTACCCGGGCGAAGCCGGGGCGGGCTGCTAGTAACTTCTAAAATCCTTATCATAATTTGACAAATGAGGTGTTATTGGAAGCTTCTCATTTGTCTGCTGGTTATAGGCTATGTGACGTCACATTAAATTGAATACAGCGCCCTCTAGAGGATATAAAGTCATGAACCGGCAATGGAGCGGCAATAGCCCAACAGTTAAGAAGCCGGCCTGGCGATCAAGAGGTCGTGAGTTCGATCCCCACCCATTGCGCTATTGATGTGAACCGAGCACTATCAGTATAGTGCAGTAGTATTTGTACCGACTGATTTTAAACCAGAGATGTTACGGAGTTCCAGCTTTGGTTCCGATTGATTTAAAGCGGAGGTTATACCGAATAATTATAGCTTTGTTTTATTCATTTATCTGACCCGGCCTTAACATAGGTTTTCATTTATTCCCAAAACTCCATGGTTCACCTTCTGTTCCAAATTCGGTTCCGTTAAATTAAATCTCTGGTTTCGTCTTCAGTTCCAATAAAACCACCTCCGGAAAATCCCTATTTTAAACCAAAAGGCGATCAGAAAACGGTTGAAAAGCGGATCGCGACCGCGCACATAGATCGCACCGGTTTGGCCGGACCTTTATTCTTGTATAATCTAGAATATTATTTGTATTAGTATTGTTAAAAATAAAACAGTCAATTTATATTTTTCAGTGATTTATTACAAAAATTATGGGAAAGAACATTAAAAAAAGAAAACTAAAACTTGACCCAAGACAATAAAACAGCTAAAAGTTACAAATACTTTTGGTATTGCCGCTATAAGCATACATAGTAACATATAACCCCTTCTTATGGGGAAGCCGGTTAACTTTAACTAAAATACAAAGTAATGTTACAAATAAGTAAATTATAAATGCTTTACTTTAAGTCGATCAAGAATAAGGCCAAAATTAAACTAACTCTCATTTTCAATATCCAGATATATCCAGTTTTTACCAGACTTAAGATTGCATCTGACAAAACGTTTCACAGAAAAAAAAATTATAAAGATCCTTTTAAAATCTAAAAAAAAACCGACTTCACATGCCGCTCTAGTCATTTTCATTAGCAAGTGTTTATCTCATAAAGTTTGGCCTCAGACTATCATAAAAAAGGTAGACAGTTTCCGCGCTCAGTACGGCATAGTCAATACGGCATGATTACTACATAAGCAACGCTGCGAAATAGTACTGCACGGAAGCCTCCGACCCTGCTGCCGCTTGGTAGCAAACTGAGCGCGGAAGCGTATTACTCGAGCATTTAGTATTACTGAACTTGCGTTCACTCGGGTGTTCGGCACGACTCTGTCTGCCCTTTTTATGATAGTTTGAGAGTTTGGCGTTCCAGCGCTACGCTGCGTGATGCGGTGCAATGCGAGAATTGCCTAACTTTGCTGGAAGCAATGTAACTACACCGGCCATATATGTCAAAATGCAACCTTTAGATATAAGAATGCTAGATATATCGTAAATTGAAAATAACCTTATAACACTGATATCGGAGCGAGCGATTTTATTTTATTTAAACATAAAACCTTACAAGTAAATGTATAACAAAAAAAAATCTCTTATCCGCTTCCACCATATCCCGATGAATTAGTTAAAGTTGGTAACTAAGTCTAAATAAACATGAAAAAAATATTAAAATTACAGAAATTCACTTAAAAAAGGTATAATGCGTAGAAAGCTACGCGTTAGAAGTAAAACTTCCTTCACATTGTAATATTGACAATTAAGAGAATTATAGAGCGCGTCGAAAGTGTCGCGTCGTGGACACGCGCATATACAAATAGAAAAAGCTTTTTTCTATCTCTTAATATTATCCGATTTCGATGATTTTTTTTCCATGTAATTATCACACTATTTTCTAGGATTATTCGTCGATTTTAATAACTTTAAGTTTAACTTTAAAGTTATTAAAGAAACTGAAAAAAATAAGACAATTAATGCTAGAAAATAGTGTGATAATTACATGGAACAAAGAATCATCAAAATCGTATAATATTAAGAGATAGAAAAAAGCTTTTTCTATTTGTATGGAAACGCACGCGCTTAAGATTTACGCGTACGTCATTTCCGTTGCATTCGGACCGTGACGCTACGTTAAGTTTTACTCCAGGGCGTCTAAAGGTAAGTTCAGATGACAAGCGTTCAACGCGCGCAAAATTTTTGCATAGTGTTCACATGACACGCGCTTGTCCGGCGTTAAATGCGCGTTGCCGCGGCCGACAAGGTTCAGTAGTACTAAAACATAAACTTAATAGGATATTACACCCATTCTATATAGTGCTAAAAAAAATATATATTTGTAATTTTTTTCTCATATAGAGTAAAAGTAAAATACCCTATTCTAATACTGTTGAACCCTAAAATACGTTTATCCGCGTCGAAAGCGCGCGCTCAACTGAACGGAAACATAGAAAACCAATAATGATCTCAAATCGCGCGTTGACGCGCGCTGACAACAGTCTACGCGCGCTTTATTAAAACGCGAGATCGCATGTGTACGGCCTGAATACATTTTTTGTAGTGGTAAACGCGCGTTGAGCGCTTGCCATCTGAACGTGCCCTAAAGAAGTTACACATCAAAAAGGTGTCTATCTATGTAACCTATGTTTAGATTTTAGATATAACACTTTACATAGAGTAATAGTTAACAATGTTAATTGTTTGGTACAAAAATACACATTGCTTATTAATACAAAACAATATTATCCTACTTTAAATTGTTGTAAGTAATCATTGAATTTTTTAAAGCACTTGCTTATATATTTTTTATTACAATTTTTACTGGCAAGTATTTTTAATTGAGCTAATTGAATCGCAGTGCAAAAAGCTAACGCTTAAAAATTTATCAATTTTTATAACTTTATGGTCAAACATTTTTTTGGTAATATTGTGCATTCTAAAAACATTTCTAACATCGAAATTCCAAAAATATGGGTTCTGGTTAATTTTTCTACAGTTTACCAATATCACAATTTTATGAAAGTAATGCAAGCAAATATGATTACAATATTATAAAGGTTGTCATAGACAGAACGCGGTCAAAGCCCACAGGTGGTTATGTGGCGATGTTCCGCCTGGCTTGCTACCAAAAAGTATCACCAAGGAGAAAATCTGCCGTCTTAATCTTACGGTCTTACACAGCCTTTATGAGTCAGATTATTTTAGGCCTAGCGTGTTCACTATCTTCGACCTCATCATCGCTTACCACCAGGCGAGATAGTGGTCAAATGGTCAAACGCAAGCCTATATATTAAAAAAAGCGTTCGCTTTTGAGTTCTGAGAAGGAATTTTATAAAGGTGTGTTCCCACTACATTACTTAACAGTAACTTCTCATAACCATGTAGTAAAAGCAACAGAAGCAAATATTCTTAAAAGCTTAAAATCTATACCCCATTTTTACCGCACCGCTACCGCACAACAAACAGAAAACGAACATTGAAATATGGATTTAAGCTCATACTCTGTACACTTTAAAATTACACATTAAATAGCAAACGGCGCAGGCAAGCTGTTTTTAAATGTTCATTATTTTACTGTGCGGGAGCGGCGCGGTATAAATAGGTTTTGACCTAATGAGTTCTTGCAGAACTTTGACCATAGAACATAGAACTCAGAACGCGGTACGCAGAAACTTGGACTGTTTTCTGTCTATGGAAACCAAAACATTGTGATGACTACTTGTACATTTTCTTTTAGATTTTTGATTATAAATTGTGTTTTAACATGATTATCAAGAGCGCAGTTATAGACTATAGTAAAACATAATACATCACCAGTAATTATACAGTAGAGGATATCCTAATAACATCCGCTAATAAAATCCGCAGGGCACAGCCAGTAAAAAAATAAAAGTGGCTGCTAATGACTGATGTCGTTTATTGACACGGATATAAATAAGATAGTTTATAAACTAAAACAACCGACTTCCATGCCCCGGTCAGTTTCCAAAGCATGTTTGAGACGTTTATCGTCATATCTCTGAAGACACTAATCAGATCTGGATGAAATTACAATGGGATCACAAAAGATCAAAAAAGAATCATCAATGCGGCTGGTGTCGCATGTGTCAATAGGCATCGGTCATCGCCTACCATCAAGCGGACAGTCAACTTGTCTATAGCCTTATTTTATAAAAAAAGTAAAATGTAAAAAGGTTCTTTATTAACAACACAGCATAACTAGATCTTACCATGCCCGTATCAGGCACGGAAAACATGTGAAAGAGACAGACGTGTATTATATCGGACATAAATATATTTTATGTCTGTTTGGTTACGGTACGCTTAACGCTATGGCGTTGGATGGTGATAAAAATAATTCTGACATACATACAGTATCTCTATATTACCTGCAACAATACTTTTTATACTGTATATGTATGCTGTATATACATCGATATAAAAAGGGAGATAAGGGACCCCGCGCCTCAATGTGGACCGTATGTATTAGGTTCGTGGACCTAATTTCACCTTAGTCACAATCGAACTGGCGTTTGTGTAGCACGTACAGAATTACATGTGCAATTATCGCAGATCCATTTAAATTATTAGCAACAATGCCTGATCCTCTGTTCTTCATGCACATCAAGCAAGACATTAGAAATTCGTGTTTTCATGTAGTTGTTTCTAGTTTCATTATGTTGACGTGGCATAAGAGTGAGTACCGCATCTATCTTTTTTATATCGATGTGTATATGTATAGATAACACATATTTCTTTTGCGTAGGACGCCCTCCAGCTAGTTGGAGTGACGATATTCCCAGAGTGGCTGGTAGCGGTTGGAAAAGGACAACTCAATGGCGTAGTCTATGTCCAGCAGTGGACTAATTCAGATAATGATGATGATGATTCCTTTA
This sequence comes from Cabera pusaria, assembly GCA_954871355.1. NCBI lineage: Eukaryota > Metazoa > Arthropoda > Insecta > Lepidoptera > Geometridae > Cabera > Cabera pusaria. The sequence continues at coordinate 3,901,565 of OX940896.1, forward strand.
CAGTAGATATCGATATGATGTTTACGTAAACATTTAGCTGATTACCCGATCGATGGTCGATAAAATAACAATTGAAAATGACAAAGTATTGCTTCTGGATTTCCTCTACTGTACTCGTAACATGTGTTAGCTGGTCGTGTTTAGTCCAAAACTTTGGTACACAATAAATATGTTATGCTACTTAATATTCATAAGATAAAGGATATAATTAAGTTATTCCAGCCTTGTTGATGCATCTGTAAACAAAAATAACAAAATAAATTGACTTAATATTGGACTGTATATTTTATAATGGTTAATTGATATGTTTTAAGGTCATTTGCCACTCACGAGGGGGTTGTTTTACCACCCATAGCCTAAGACCTTAATCCAACATGTGATCCCTGGGTGGTGCTAACAGGTTGACCTCTCGTGGTAGGTTTCAGCCGCGGCTCGAATCCCTCACCGGACAATGGCATGTCGTCAATGGTTCGCCGAGTTCCGGCATAATGTTCGGTCCTGGATTAGTCGGTTTGGAATACGCGTAGGGATAATTACGTTATGTTGCTATATGTTGCAGGTTAAGCTACAGCTATTTTGATCGATAGCTTGCTCTTATTACAGTTCCAAGCTACAAATGATGGCAAATACCTACCACTTTCTAGAGAACCTCTCCCTGAGAAACCACTATTGCGAACTGCTGGATAGTGGTACTGTCAGCAGTAGACAAAAAAATTACGAATGGTGGCGAGTACCTACCACTTCTTAGCGTACATAGGCTACAAATAAACATCTGGATCAAATGGATTAGCAGAAACAGCAGCTGCATATGGAGATGTGTACATACCACTCACAGTGGAGAGGTTCTAGAGCCAGCAGGTGTAGCGCAGCTATTACTAAAGCTGGATAAATTAGGGCTTCTACTTGTAGTGGTAGGACGTCTGCTAATCCGCCTGGGGCAGTACCAACTTTGCCAAATAATTTAGCCGTGAAACAGGGCTGTTTTTGGTTTGGCATTTTGTTACAGGGCATTAAATCTTTATGCCTCAAGGTAACAGGCGAGTGCAGTGACATGCCAATTCTGGCCATCCACTATCCAGAATTATGTATGCCGCTGTTCTATAGAAGCTAGACAGCACCGCTTACCATCAGGCGAGAATCATGCTTGTCCTGTTAACTTTTGTCATAAGAATCAAGTTAATTATCAGGAACATCAGCTTACAAATGGAGATTAAAACTTACCACTTCCTAGCAGTAGTGAGGTCCTGGAGGTCACTGCTGTCGTCACTGGAGGCAGCAGGGTTGGCTGCAGCCATGGCCATCGACAGCGGGATCGTTATGAACTGCGGCTGGTTTGATGATGATGCTGGAACGTGATTATCAAAGATTTGACCTTCATTCAAACCTATTCAAAACAATATTCAGATTCGATGGCTGCTTCGTTTCAATCTTTGCAAATTACAATGCTCCAATCGAAAACGTTCAACGTTTTAATTCGAAAAGTCAACGATTCTTTTTTTAATTAGATTTTATTATCTTCTATATCTTATAGCTATAGTCTTACAGCGTTTGATCACCACCTCGCCTGCTAGTAAGCGATGGTGTGATCGAAAATGGTGAACATAGCGTGTTTTATATTTTCATCATGTTAATTAATTCTAATTATTTTTCTGTAATCTGTGGTATGCACTAAATAATTAAATACATTTTTCATCATTCAAAATTCCATCTTAGACCAAATTATCGCCTAACATTTGGTGAGATCTCACAATCCTTTTTCCTACTATTACTACAAAGGCGATAGTTTGTGAGTGTGTAGGTATGTTTTTACTACTGCTTCATGCTAAAACTACACAACCGATTAAGCTGAACGCTTGATGATTGAGCTTGGTACGTAGATAGCCTAAGCCCTGGAATACCACATACCATGGTTTTTATACCGATATTCCCACGGGAAAGATATTTACGCAGGTAAACCCGCGGGGCACAGCTAGTACAGAATAAATCAGTAGGCGTCAGTTCAATCAAAAGTGAATCCTTTAGTCTAAAACCACTCTTAAATAGTTTTTTCTCACACGCCGGCGATTCGATAAGTCACTCTGTGAACGTCGTTACGTAGATAACGTGTTTTATAATATAATTTAGTTGCGCCCCGTGGCTTTATCCGCGTTTTCCTGGTCATAAGCCTCTGTTTTGAATCACTCTATCTATTGCTGAAAACTGCACTAAAATTTGTTGCGCAGTTTAAAATATCTAAGCGTACAGACAGCGGTTTTAAACTATGAAAATATGATTTTATTAAGCCATCCTACAAATATTTATTCGGATCGGTTTTTGGTTTTTCTCTATTCTGAAGTCACCTTCAGAATATATCTCACGATAGTGATAATTTATCCGACATATAAATAAATGCCACAACGGACTAAAAGTCAAAAGCGAAACTTATGTCTTGTCATTAATTAATCTTTGGTCTTGTTTAACAATAAACCGAGACACTTCGATGTTTACTTTAGTTAATTTCGTATGACCGACTTCAAAATACATTAAGAAGCTATAAAAAAATACACAGAATTTTCACGACGACTGTAGTACAACACAGCTGTAAATCAACAGCAGTATTTTGTGATCTTTTTAACTCATTTCCTATGTCTCGAGTCCGGACGTTCCGTCTCGTCTCCGTAACCTCGTTCTGAAATGGAGTGTCTGAATAGGAAGGAAATCGCTTTAGGAAACGTTTACGTAATGCCACAGAATAAATCGTAGTAAAAGTAATAGATACGGTTAATATGATTTGTTGTGGCGATCTTTTCTGGATTAATATTCAGCTTTTAAGAACTCAAAAGCATTGATTTTAATTTAAGATATGTTGTGTCATTTAAAGAAGTTCTTATAAACTTTTTTTTCCCACTTTGCTATCCATCAGGATACTGTTGCGTAGCAAACTGTGCATTAACATATATCACTAATATACTAAGAAAATGAGCGGCTTGCGAGGAAACTATAAACTTTCCAACAGGTGAGATAGTGGTCAAACGCTAGCCTATATGGTTAAAAAAAACTGTAACGTGCTCGACCTAAGAATTAGAGCGTAGCCGAACGCTCTTCTTCAAGCACGAAATCAGGCAATACATGGATGTGTGTGAAATTTGTGGAGCGAGTAGTAAAATCAAAAGAAGGACTATACTAAGTAGTAAAATAAAACATGCAAAAAATATGATAATCAAAAAACCCCTTACCTCCTTCTTGACCCTGATTAGCCAAACCCAATATGAAGCTATGGGGGTAACCCATCGCCAGGTTGCCCAACCCCAGGTTGTTCCCGATACCGTCGAGGCCTAGTACTCCAGGGTACAGCATGGCTCCTCCTGGCATCTCTAACTTGGGCATCAACTTCGGCAGCGAAGGTTGACTGGACTTGCTGCTGTCTGCTTCTTGAGTTGTGGAGGATGTTGATGCGTGGGCGTCTTGGATATCCCTGGAACGATGGACTGGTGAGACTTGGTTCTTTATGTTTATTTAAGGGTTTTTACTAGGTAATTTAGGGAACGGAAAATTCGCGGCCGTGTTAACCTAACACTAATCTTACCTTGAGAAAGAAAACGAAGTCGTAGAAAGACAAGACAGTGGGTTGTCGACGACATCAAACAAATCCAAGGCCAAGAGTAGCACAGAACAGGGTTGATGGCATACGGGACAGGAGGCTTATTTATTTCTTGCACTGGGCGAAAGAAACATGTAACCGACGTTGACTTTACAAGCGAAACAATGACTTCTGTCATTTCAACTAGGGCGTTAAGACCACCTTGTGATTTAACCGTGAAATAGAAATACTTTTCATTCGGGTCGTGGGCGCAGTGCAGTGACGCGGATAATTTCCGCGCTAACAGTCCTGATTTTGTATGCCGTTTACTATTATTTTCAGGGCAGATGTCATCACTTACCATCAAGCAAGAACTTTCCTTGTACTGTTACCTTATATAAAAAAAAAAACAAGACACCAGTGCACGTCTCATCACTCTGCAACCAGTTGAGTACTAAGCTGTTGTAAACCTCACCTCTTATTCGCGTCTCTGTCATCATGGAAGCAGTCCTGCTTGTGCAAATGCATCAGTTTCTCGGTAGGAGACTCTGGCTCGCTGCCACTCTCGTCTCCGCTGTCTCCTGATGATGCTGGCTCCTCCTACAACAAACGAGGAATACTGTTACTGTTGTATTTTAAACCATATTTACAAACAAAACAACGACTTCACAAAAAGTTGGAGGTTCTCAATTCGCCTGTTTTTTTTTATCTCTAATCTACATTTTTAACCAATTTGAAAAATTCTTAATTTGTTTCAGAGAGTATGATTCCTATGTGGTCCTATTGTAATTTAATCGAGATCTGATGAGTATCTTGAGAGATATGGAGAAAAACACCTCAAACTTGGTGCTGAAAATGACTGCGCGGCGTTTGAAGTCTTTTGTTTCGTTTAGTACATGATCTTAAATTATTATTGTGTAGTATTAACAGTCATTGTTTGTGTGTGAAACGTTAGCTGAACATCCAACAGTGTAGTAGGAGACCTTAACAGCCAGTTTCCATTTTAGCTACCATCCTCGATAACATCATCACTTACCCACAAGTGAAATAGTAGTTAAACGCTTAGCCTATATGATATGAAAAAGAAAATAAATAACTTCTTATATACGAAACAATTACGGTGCCTATGTATCTAAAATTGCAGACTTTACTTGCCTTAGATATACTAGGTGGTAAAGAAAAAGTTGCTAGTGCGACAATTTGGTCCTGACATAACGTACCTACCAATAATCCAAACGCAAATTCAATAAAAAAAATATTAATAATACTGGTAAGTTAAAAAAAAATTAATTAAAAATTAATTTATTCATTTTTAGTACAATTACACTGTGTTACGTCCCTAACCACCAAACTAGGCGTTGTCGGCCTGTGTTTTGGTAATTAGTTCCTTCCGTTGTAAAGACTTATTTAATGTACATGGCAGTTTACTTGTATCTTAGATTAATAAAGTTATACAATAAGGAGGTAAACAGTGAAAGCAAGAGAAATATTTTACTGATAGTCATGCAGTTGAAGTTAAATATGCTAAACATTTTAATAATTTTTTATCAGAGACTAAATGTTACGATTACAAATATGATTTATCAAATAAAACATACTTTATTAGAAACGTAGTTGCATTCGGTAAGAAGAAAAATAAACGGACTGTAAAAAAACCTATAAAGAAAATATTATTAAGCTCTGCAGCTTAGGTATATTTTGTTTACAGTTCATTGAGTAAAGTTAATGAATTCTTAGATCAGATAAAAAGTTATCGTAATATTGTAAGGAAAACCTTCTAAAAGTCTCAGGTGTTTCAAACGGTCGGTACCTGGTCAAAAAGATTCTCTACACGACCCGACTCTCCACCTCTCCGGTTCGCCGTACATGGCCGTACCTACATTGGGACCGAATCTTAGCTTAGACACAGACACAAGTATGACAAAACTAAAAAACTCAGCCAAAATAATTTAAGATTGTATACAAAACGAAAAACTGCTTTAGTCATTTTCACCAATCATTTGTACCAAGTTTGAGATGATTATCTCCATATCTCGAGATACTCATCGGACCTCGATGAAATTACAATAGTTCCAAACGGGAAGTATACTCTCAAAAACAAAAAAAATATTATTTCAAATAAGTTATAGTAATAAGTAAAGAAGTCACCAGATGAAATCCCTTCATTCGGCACGACCAACAAAACAGTGGATCTAGAATTGGTCCGTTCGTGAATGGCATCCTTTACTAAGTTTTCTTCGCCGGAGACTCTTAACATTAAGCGAAAAACTTTAGCAAGTTGCTAACAGTTACCGTTCCATAGCAGATGGGTGCTGCTTAATATTAGAGTGGATAGGAGTACTACCTCTTTTTGACGCTGAATTTTTACGTAAATATGGTTTATTTTTAAAGACGGTATAGTGAAGTGAGAATAGTCACCTATGGAGCTTTTCAATTAGCTTTTCAATAGACTTCCAAAAAGAAGGTTCTAGATTCGTCTGTATGTTTCTTTTAAACCGACTACACAAAGGAGGAGGTTCTCAATTCGACTGTTTTTTTTAATGTTTGTTACCTCAGAACTCCGTTATATCTTAACGGATTAAAAAAAATATTTTTTTGTTCGAGAGATTATGCCTCCTGTTTGTTTCCATTCAAATGTTATTGAGTTCTGACAATTATCTCCGGAGATATGGAGATAAACAATATAAGCAAATTAGTATACCTAGAGGACATGATTATAACTAGCCAGTACTTTGACTATCGCGGCATGTGACGTCGGTTTTTTCGTTTTGTACGATCATAAATTATTGACACTGAATTTCTACGCAAATGTGGTTCATTTTAAAGACGGTATAGTAAAGTGACAATAATCACCTATGTATTAGCATTTCTACAGGCTTCGAAAACGAAGGCTCTGAATTTGCCTATATGTTTTTTTTTTTGTATCTATGTTACGCGATTATTCCGTCAATTATTTTGAACCGATTCGAATTATTATTTTTTTAATTGGTAGGGTACATTCCCAAAGCTGTCCCATTATAATTTCATCGAGACCTGATAAGTATCTCCAAAGATATGGAGATAAACACATCAAACTTGTTACTGAAAATGACTAGCGGTTTTTTTTCGATCACATTAGCTGAGATAATATCGTTTAAAAACTAAAAAACAACCGACTTCAATGCCGCGCTATTCATTTTCAGTACCAATTGTGAGATGTTTATCTCAATATCTCTGGAGATACTTATCATACCTCGATAAAATTACCATGGTACCTCACTTGGGATATCTCCTTTCGAACGAAAAAAGAATAATCGAAATCGGTTCATAAACGACGAAGTTATCCGCGAACAAACATAAAAAAAAATAAAAAAAATAAAAAAATACGGTCGAATTGAGAAACCTCCTCCTTTTTTTGAAGTCGGTTAAAAATACATAAGTTTTCAATTTACTATGCTTCTTATTGTATTGTTATGTAATTTGTTTTTGTGTGCTTTGAAATAAATTAAAAATGAGTAATTTACTACTACATATTGCAATCATTAGTGTGATCTGATTTGCATACGTGGGGCACAATAAACGGATCTTATATAATTTAAGATCGTTAAAAATACCAAAAGAACCGACTTCAATTGCCGCGCTAGTAAGTTTCAGTACCAAGCTTGAGGTGTTTTTCAACATATCGTTTTTTATAAATACTTTATAGGCTAACGTTTGACCACTATCTCACCTGTTGGTAAGTGATGATGCGGTCGAAGATGGTAAGCACGCTAGGCCTAGAATGGGAACTGGCTTTCAAGGATAGCTGCCGGAACACATTAGATGTTTGGTGCCAGATTTTCTAAATTGAGGGTGGTAGCTGGCCAGGCGGACACTAGATAGTGTCCTACCACCATGCGGGGGTTGTTGGTTTCTTAACGATGTTTTCCTTCACCGGAGGGCCACTGTGAGAAGCGCACATAAATTTTTCGATAGTTAAATCCATTGGTGCACGGCGGTTTGAACTCGGTACCACGACAAAGCACATCAAAGCCGACCGTTCTCCCGATTACGCCACCGGGCCCTCACATCTCTGGAAATACTGCACACATCTCGATGAAATTTAAATGGGACCACCTGTAAAGTATTCTTTATTTTTTTTATCCCTTTTTTATTTATCCGTTTCATACAAAAAAAGAATTTTTCAAATCGGTTCAGGCATCTTCGGGCGGTGAAGTATGTTCACCGATTACTCAGAGATACCAAACTGAAGTGACATTTGGTAAAAAAAAACTGAATTTAATAAAAAGAGAAGAAAAAAGATTCCGAAGAATTGACAACCTCCTCTTTTTTGGGAAGTTAGTTAAAAATGGTTTTTGCTAGTATTCTGCCTGCAAACAGACGCGCAAAATTTAAAAATGTAATGTATCATATGTATATAATGATATACCTATGTACTAAAACTAGTACATAGGTATATCATTATATACATAAATTAAGTAAAGTAAACACTTAATTATAGGTTTTTGATTGTTTCTAAGTAGATTCATGTATTGCGCACTGCACTACCAGCCAATTTTTACTACGATACTGTCCATCCAAAGGTTGTTTACTACGATACTGTCCATCCAAAGGTTGTCTGGCAGAGATCGCTTTTAGCGTTAAGACCGCCCATTGTAAGTAAAAGTGCCTCTTTTGAAGCATTTTAACCATAGACTTTAAGTAGTTCTTATGATTAGTTCACTTTGGTGGTATTCAATAAAGAGTACATATTTCTATTCTATTCTATCATTACTACTTATTAACTTATTAATAACAAATTCAATTATAATTACTAATATGTCAATCTATATATATAAAAGAAAGTCGTGTTAGTTACTACACTTATAACTCAAGAACGGCTGGACCAATATTCATGATTTCTATATTTTTGGAATTGTCTTTGTCAGGAATAGGATAATAAGTATTAAAAACTATGAGTAATTAATCTAAACAAAAAATATAAGACAAATCATTTTTCCAAAATGTTCCTGGGTTAAAAAACTGCCAATCATTTGATGTTCAATTGTTTATTCCGTCGATACGGTAAACCGCAAATGAAATAAGGGTCATCGCTCCACACGATTAGTGCATTTAGCCAGTGTCAAGTACAAAAATTCTTCAAGTTTTTGTGATTTCATGTCATGTACATTTTAAAAATGTTAATAAATTTTAAATACTGTCAGTAATGACAATTGTGTGACATATTTATTGATTGTCAAATATGCGTGCGTTGCGTTCAGAAATGTATGCTTACGAGTTTTTGGTGGGAACGTGGAAAAGTGTGTGTGATCCCATTGTATTTTTTCCTAAAACTGGTGTTCTTCCGCGAGTTAATGTGTAATAAATGTGGATTATTAACCATTAAGTGCCGGTGAATGTGTGCGAGTGTAGGGAAACAGCACAATGTTGAAAAACATGCTATTTGCGTTCTCACCAAAATTCCACTGAAAATCTTCAGTAAACACCACATCTTTACTGAAGGTATGACTTAGACTAGACTTTTACTCGAAAACTGAGCTGAAATGTGACTTTAACCCATCTCTACGACTATAATTGATAAAAACTTGAAGAATTTTAATACTTGACACTGGCTAAATACACTAATCATGTGGAGCCATAGTGAAATTTTAAAACAAAAATCTATGCTTATACATGCAATCAAGACAACAATAATCAATGCCTAATCAATTTTATATTTAGTCAGAATGTAGGTAAATACAGAGATATGCAAGAATGTGATTCATTAAGTAAGTATACTTTTCAGAATTGAAATTAAATACTGGTGATTATATTTTTACAATTAAAATTAAACTCAATCGACCTACTTTCAAGTTTAACTTATCTATAACAATATTAACATTGTTTCATTGCATCATGTCTTGCTGACACACGGTTGAAGTACTTGATTGTTGTATTTTTATTCTATTTCTGTATTGCCACAACTTTGATTATTTACATGATAATCAGAGTGCCACAATACATTACTAAACTTAATATCTCTTTTGTATTCATTGTATTACGTTCATATAAGCCTAAATTAAGTTCAACTAAAAGGTAACACGACATTCATTGCCTGTTAGGTGGTACGAAGTTCGCCGGGCCAGCTAGTTATACATAAATTTATTTAGAAACATTTTTTTCACAAAAGTTATATACATCTTTATCGACAAGAAACTTTTTAAATAAAAATCAACACCAATATTATAAATGCGAAAGTCAGTTTGTTAATTTGTTTGTTTGGGACTTTTTACAGTTAAACGGCTGGACCAATTTGACTGAAATTTCGTACTGAGATAGCCAATATAGTAGATTAGGACATAGGATACTTTTTAACGCGGGCGAATCCGCGGGGCGCAGCTAGTATTGTTATAATCCATCTACCTCAGAGTTACAATTACTGTATTACTCTGAGCCATCTATAAATACTATCATAGTAAAAGTCTCCAAGTAACAAAATAAGTTTGTTAGGCCTTAAACACACGTAAACATTTCCCGGTAGATAAGTTTCCCGGGTCGATACCCGACGGAACCTTGAATAAAACTTTACGATAACATGTTTGTTCTGTCAGATATTTAGGTGGCTTTTATGGCGCGAGGAACCCTAAAGGTCAGCTCTTATCTAGTAGACGGCAGATTTTATGGCCTCATGAAAATTATGATATAAGCAACAACCTAATGGAATGAAATGAAAATGTATCAGTAATAGTGGTGTATTTTTGAATCCACATCTACGTCTTTATTGTGAAAGAATTAAGGTAAAGATAAAGATACATTTACAACAAACATGTGGACATTGCAAGCATGCTTGCAGAGGTCTTATTATGTAGTTAGCGTTACACATGTTTTGCCTTTTAAAGGCGTACAAATAGAGAGATAGCCGTCTACAATCATTATACAAATTACAAATATTCAATGAATTACTATAAATTATACATTTTATAAAAGATCAGAAAAAAGCTGTCATACATTAATTTTGTTAGTAGCTTTAAAACCTCAGTTAGTACATTACATTATTTTATTTATTTTAATCAGAATAACATAGTCACATTTGGATTATAAAATTGTTTGTCATTAAAGAAGTCATTGATTGTGTAATAAAAAATATTATTATTAATATAAAAAAAATATTAATGGACAAATGCTATTGCGTCCATTAATATTTTTTTTTAGTATATTTTTAAAAGCGTGGTTTGCATTTAAGAAAATACAAAATTATATTTGTGAAACAAAATAATTTACGATACTCGTATTTATAAGTGTGCGTGCCGTGCCTCTTATGAAGCTTATTAATTTATTTTAACACTGTAAATAAAACACAGACAAATTGAAAACCACCTTTTTTGAAGTCGGTTAAAATGCACATTGTTACACACAATCCAAAATGTCACCGTACAAATAATAAAAAAGTCACATATAAAGTGTGTTTTAAAATATGTTAATATAATATACAAATTGTAAGGCTTAAATAAACATAATGATCGGTTAAAATGGTCTTAGAGATAAGCTGCTGACGAAACGCTTGCACTCTGCGAGATCAGGAGTCCGGGATCTAGTTAGCGAATTTTTATGACTTTTTATGACCCTGACAGTTTTATGACTTCATAACCATTAGTTAAGTCATTAGAGAGGACTCCGAGGTCGAACTCGATATCCTCTATTGTAAAAGTCATTAATCATTATGGTTGGGGTATACCAAGTTGTGCTGTTTAAGTGTTTGCCAAAATAAAAGTATCCTATGTCCTACTGTGCTCTACCAAATATCTTTGTACAAAATTTCAGCGAAATCGGTCAAGTCGTTGATCTGATAATACGATAATAAAAGAATCACAATCCCAGCAATGGGAGTGGAACAAACAACCCTCCGATACAATAGAGAACGACAATGAATCAGTAGTAATTAGCCAGTATCAGCGCATCAAACAGTACAATCGTTAATAAATACCTACGAGGATGATGCCGACTGCGTCCACTCCAGCTATACGATACCATCGAGCTTATACCACGAGATGTTAGTGTGGACCTTCCGAAAAAATATGAGTATTAATTGTAAAAGTTAAAATTATAAATAATGTTATGTGAGTTTTAAACTAAATATTTAATATAATCTTTATTGGTCATTTATTTCTCCGAAATAAAAATATATCTTGTTTAATTATTTTATTTATTGATTTATTGATAATTAGAACGGTTTTTACCATTTACACTAATTAACACATTACATTCATAAGACATAATAATAGGTAGGTAGTCACACATTAATAATTATTACAAACAAAAACATTAAAATTACAAAGAACTATCAAATATACAATAAGTTTATTTAAAATGTATATATAAAAAAAATATTATATATTTCATATTTATTATATATATTATAGATGATTCATGCATATTGTTCGTCACCAAAAGCCATGTCACGACTAAATATAATATAATGTCAAAATATACAAGTAACTGCAAGAGTACCGCAGTTTGACATATAGCAGATGACAGAAAGTCCGAACAAAGTATACAATTCTTTGTTGCTAAAAAAATACAAACTGCTGATGTGTACTACAGATAATTGTATTTTGAATATGAGCTGCTTGCTAAGCTATTTTTGAACGGAAACAGCCACGCCACAGCTTAGCTCCCAATTTTTTTATGTATTCACCAATTTCTCTGACTAATATAAATGAGGACCGATTTTCAAAATCCTTTGCTTATTCAAAAGAGTATACTCCTGAAGTGGTCTTATTGTAAATTCATCGAGATCTAATGTCTAATCTAATCTAGATCTAATCTTTTCAAGTCTAGAGTGAACAGTTATCTTCTAGGCAAGCATGATACACCCTCGATCACATCGTCACATTCAACCAGGTGAGATAGTATGTCAAATGCTTGCCTATCTGCAATTAAAAAAAAAATATGTATGTCTCCAGAGATATTGAGACAAAACCTCAAACTTGTTACTGAAAATAACTAACGCGGCATTTGACGTCAGTTTTATTAGTTTTTTAAAGGATCTTAAATTATCCAGAAACTGCTTCACATATGGTCGGTTTATTGAGAGTGTATTATATACTCAATTGTACCGTTATTGAATAGATAAACTCTCAATAAATGTACCCAGAAACTGGCCATAAATATCACAGGTCGTCCAACGCTATGTTTGCCGATTTCTAATTAAAGATAATAATTATTTTAGGTAAATATTATAATATCCACACTAATCCAACGTGAGTTCTATGAAAACAGCGTGGGCGTTCCTTTATTCGCCGGCGTACTAAATAATAATTGTACTTAACGAACTACCGTTTAGCACTGCCTTTTCTTACATCTGATATCTGTACCGTCCACATAAATTACCATCCGATAGCAGTTAATTATTTTTATCGATTTTTGGCGAATCGATTCATTTTATTGATATGTTTTTAATGGATCTTTATGGCTTATTCAAGGAGGATATGTAAGAAGAGATTTTGGTATTGTGAGATGATTTTGAGAGTTTTCGATACTGCTTGCAGTTATTGATGTATTGTTGAATTATAATTTAGCGGTAGTAGTGTATGATTATGTTGTGACATAATTAAAATAGGTCAAAAACTTAAAAAAACCGACTTCACATGCCGCCTAGGTCAGTTTCAGAAGCAAGTTTGAGATGTTTATCGCCATATCTCTGGAGATACTTATCAAGTCTTGATAAAATTGAAATGGGACCAGCTCGAAAGTGAACCCTACCCATAAATAAATATTTATTCAAATTGATTTACAATTGGTGGAGTAATCGTGTAACAAACATAAAAAACATACAGACGAATTGAGAACCTCCTCTTTTTTAGAAGTCGGTTGACAAAATAGTTTATAATTACTATTAATAACTACTATTAACTTAAATTTTTCATAAATATTAATAATTTAAACCTCTGTGATAAATCAAAATAACCCTACCAAGTTTGGGCTCGATTGATTCGTCTTGACGAGAACTTTACACTTATGATGTTCAGGTTCTGATGTCCAGGTTCTAATGATGAACATTTAAAATCGTGTAAATCTTTTAGATGCTATCCGTACAGTTTTGTCCTGCACAATAAACCACCGTTTTTGGGCATTACGGTCGGATTGTCGACGATGACGTCACAATGCGTTGCCTCATTATAGCCCAAACAAATTAATGGCTCGCTCACAGCCGCAGTCGGTGCTATTGTGTTCTGGACATGGGCTTTATGCTTTACGCTGCTTAATTCTACTTTATGTTAGTTAGTGAATGTTAAATGGGTAATGATGAAATGGTTAGTGAAAGTTCTTTGTAATCATTATGAGCAGGACACTAATTAAATGATAGAAGGTAACAGGACAAGCACGACGCTCGCCTGATGGTAAGCAATGACGTCTACCTATTACAGATACAGCGGTATGTTGTGGCAGGCCAGAATTTTGCATGTCACTGCACTGCGCCTGTTACCTTGAGACATAAAGATGTTAAGTCTTACATGCCCTGCAATTTCACTGGACACCTTGCCATTTCAACCGAAAACATTCCTGTTTCACGGCTGAAAATTAATTGGCAAAGTGGTGGTACCGCCCCAGGCGGACTAGCAGAAGTCCTACCACTACAAAAACGTTCACTGTCCACGTTATCCAGATAAATTATACCTTATCATCATCCGAGATCTGACCAAAAAGGGAATATTTCAGGGAATCCACAGCAACATTGTTAATCATTATTCAGTTCCATACAAATGTCCGACACACATACAAACGCACAAACATGTGTATGGATCCTATTATACGGAGGTGGAATGCGTCTGCTTGATTTTGAATGGCCCCTTATTATGCACCCATTTACACCCAGGACTTTGGGTCACGGCTATAGAGATTACTAGAAGTGACTCGTACTATGTTTTAATACCTAATTACGGGTTAGTTTCTTTCAAAATAAATCTATATCTCTATAGTTTAAGAAAAAACCCTTCGACAATGTACTAATATCGGCACATAACCCCAAATTTACTCTTAATTTTTTTTTTTATGCAAATTTTTAGATATAACTCTGAGGTTATTATGACGTCATTGAGAAAGAGCATTTTTAAACGGTCAGAAAAAGACTAGCAATAAATTTAGCGTAGTCATATGCTGCCGGATAGCACGACATGCCTCAATATCTCTCCAGACTAGTTTATATTATTAAATTCAGCCTTTTGCGTCTCAGTACAGGGCAAAGGTTACCCTTTCCTCTTTTCGAATATCATGGTCAATTATAGCTTTTTGGAGTAAAAATCAGTACTACTAACAACAACAGTTCATTCCGCCATATCCGTTTGGGCGTTTGTGAAACCCACTTCGTAAGTAATGCTTTTCCCACAGATCAGTTTTTCATAGGCGCGTTCATGGTGACCGCTTAGAAGCAGGCGGGCTGCCTGCTTGTTTGCCCACCATTACATAAAAAATAGATCGTCCAACATACCGCATACCAAATATTATGTTTCTTTGAAGTGTCACACACTTTATATTTTTGTAAATTGTTAAACACAATCCAAAATTTCATCGTACCGGCGGGACTCGAACCCGCAACCCCCGGATTACACGTCCAGGTGCTCTGCCAATTAAGCCACGGTTCGACCCATACGACGAAATCAGTGGATTGCATTTGTTAACCCAATTATGCATTGGTGGCGCCATCTATGACTACTTATTACGTAAGTTTATCATTCGGAAGAAATCATTACAGTTTCCGAATCCGACGAGAGATGTTGCCCTGCGTAAATCAAATATTATGTTTCTTTGAAGTGTCACACACTTTATATTTTTGTAAATTGTTAAACACAATCCAAAATTTCATCGTACCGACGGGACTCGAACCCGCACCCCCCGGATTGTGTTTAACAATTTATACCGCATACCTTCGACATAATATTATCTACTTCTATGCGGTATACATGTCTGGCCTAGCCCACTTCAGTTCAGCAGCTTTATGATCAACATTATTGCTACTAATCCAGGCTAGTAGGTTTAGAAAAATAGACCTTGTTAGACTTTTAAAATTATTTTACTAATCAGTAGAAAAATCTTCTTATATTATCTTCTTATAATCTTCTTAATAAACAGAACCAAATGTTACATAAAAACTCCCTTATAACGAAATATAAATCTATGGCACATCCAGTTCTCTACATCAACGTCTCTGATACGTAAACAGTAGCCGAAAGGCGTACGATACGCATCTTGCGGTAACAAGGCGCGTGTTCCTGTCAATCGCGCTAATGTTCACTATTCGATACGCGCCCTAGCGATACGCGAGTATCGATACGTGTATGTAGCGATTTTAATATAATGTACTATGTGCCTGAAGTAATGAAGAATGGCGATGGTCGGTGGAGTAGTGTGGGGTAATAGTATGGACATATCTAGGAATGCGCGGGAGGTATTTGGTTGCTCGATTTTAGCGCTGAAAATCAAATGGATTAGAGATGATAACAGGCCAAAGCAAGCGTCTCCAGAAATCCAGCAGCAAATCTTAGCAAAACATCTGTATTTTATTAGCTGTGCCCCGTGGATTTACCCGCGTAGACATCTTTTCCGTGAGAATATCGGGATAAAAAGTATCCTATGTGTTCAATATATAATTTCAGCTTTATCGGTTCAGTAGCTCTTGCATGAAAGAGTGACAAACATCTATACATACGAACTTTCATCATCATTATCATAATCAGCCGGTGTCAGTCCACTGCTGGACGTAGGCCTCTTCCAAGATATGCCATTCAAAGAATCAATCAAAGAATCAAAGCATTTATTCAGTATGTAGGCAGTATAAATATACGCACATATACACGTCAAAATCATAAATCATAAAATAAATCATAACCAATTATCAAGTAAACATAGCAAAAGCAGAATTTAACGCTTTGAATTAGAAAAAAAAAGTAATGAACCATTCAGCTGTCATCCAATCGTTTACGTCAGAATATTTAAAAAAAATTAAAGTAGGTTAAAACCAACCATACATGTAAGTGTGTGTTTCACTGTTTCACTTACTACTTGGCATTGAGCCCGATATTCTTCGCTCTTCTTTTCCAGTCACTGCCCACCGCTTTGCGTATATCGTCACTCCATCTGATCACAAGACATCCTACGCTACGTTTGCCGATTCGCGGTTTCCACTCTAGGACAAGTCTACTCCAACGGTTATCAGTCCTGCGGAAGATATGACCAGCCCACTCCCACTTCAGTTTGCTGATCCTTTGAGCTATGTCGATCACTTTAGTTCTCTAGCGAATTACTTCGTCCCGGATTCGATCCCGCCGAGAAACACCGAGCGTAGCTCTCTCCATAGATAACTTTAAATTGGTCGCGACTTTAAATTGGTGGACAATTGTGAGTGTCCACGTCTCGGCTCCGTATGTCATCACAGGTAGGACGCACTGGTTAAAGAGTTTTGTTTATTTACACTGTGGTATAGGCGACGAGAAGACTCGACACCTGTATTATTTTTATGTTTGTTATCTCAGACATACGTAAATTATTAACCGATTTGTTTTTTTTTTGTTAGACAGAGTATATGCTTCTCGTTTATATGTGAAGTCCGTTTTATCTGTAAAATTTTTCAACCGACTTCCAAAAAGAGGAGGTTCTCAATTCGTCTGAATGTTTTTTTTTAATGTATATGTTAAGCGATTACTTTGTGAATTGTGAACAGATTCGAATCACACTTTTTTAAATCGGTAGGATACATTTCCGAAGTGCTCCCATTGTAATTTCATCGAGATTAGATAAACTGTATTCTCAGAGATATGACGACAAACGTCTCAAGCTTGCTACTGAAACTGACTCGCGGGGCATGGAAGTCGGTTGTTTTAGTTTTTCAACTATCTTAATTATGTATTGAAAATTAGGACAAGCATCAATTATTACTAGATGAACGATCGCATACAATTAATTCGATCTGGTCTTCTAGCAATACACCGACTTAGTTTTAACAACCTCGAGTGGCTAGGTTTCTGTCCTACACTGTACGTCGGTGCATCGCGCGGTAGTCAAGATTTATCGCCCAATAAATGTTATATCAGACAAACAATGTTGATGTATGCGCCACCAGATGTCGCTTGTTGCTCCTCATAATGTTAGTGTTGTTTTATAGGACCTTATGGGGAACTATGATATATACGAATCTCGCGTATACACGTGTGATTAATATACGCCAGGTTGGAGCGCATCTGCCCCGGAGCGCAAGATTTACCGTTTGCCAAACAACCTGGTTGAATACGCCGGGAATTTGGAATTTTAAAGAATCCTCGTTGGACTAGGACATTCTAGGACAGTTGGTATTTTTTTTAAGAGACAGACAAGCACTTTACTAATCTTACTTGATACTAAGTGACGATGCGGTCTAATCACTCGTGCTGAAAAGTTAGAAAATACTGACGTCATTATTTGACGAGAAAGTACCAGGAGATCATGTTTAGAGAGAGATAGTATTGACACCTTTGTTAGACCTTAAGTTCTATTCTATAGCGTAGTTGATGAAGCAATGGTTTGCTTTTAGGGTTCCATATCCGAATGGCAAAAAACGGAAACCTTATAGATTTTACATGTCTGTCCAAAAAATTCGTATCTGTCTGTTTGTTTGTCCGTCCGTATGTCGCAGCCACTTTATTCCGAAACTATGAAGACTACACAGTTGAAACTTGGTAGGTAAGATGTTTTCTGTGAACCGCTTTACAATTATTGTACAAAAATAAAAAATATAAAATAGTAAGGCGTACAATGTACGTGTAGGAACAGGTGTATTTTTGAATTGAAGTATTTTTCATTAATTTTAAATCTATTCAATTTGGCACATTAGGCACATAACACAGATACTCTTAGTTATGTTCGAGTTAAAATATGCCTATAAACTGAATGTGGGAAAAAAGTATTTACAAGGCGCTTTGTAAAAGAGCTACGAGGGTTTTGATGGGTGCCAGCAGAGATATAAGTTACGTAGTAACTATTATATAATCTGTGGTATTAGCACAAATACATTGTATCCTCGCAGAACCACAAAATAATTAGTAGTACTACGGCGGAACGTCAGTGCAGTCCTATTTTTAACTGACTTCAAAAAAAGCAGGAGATTTCTCAATTCGACCGTATATGTTTTTTTTTCTTTTTTTATGTTTGTTCGCGGATAACTTTGTCGTTTATGAACCGATTTTGATGATTCTTTTTTGTTGGAAAGGAGATATCCCAAGTGTGGTACAATGGTAATTTTATCGAGGTCTGATAAGTATCTCCAGAGATATGGAGATAAACACCTCGAAATTGGTACTGAAAATTAATAGCGCGGCATTGAAGTCAGTTCTTTTTAGTTTTTAGGGTTCCGTTTTTTGCCATCGGCTACAGAAGACCTATCGAATTAAGTGTATGCGATTGTTCATCTAATAATTATTGATGCTTGTCCTAATTTTCAATACATAATTAAGATAGTTGAAAAACTAAAACAACCGACTTCCATGCCCCGCGAGTCAGTTTCAGTAGCAAGCTTGAGACGTTTGTCGTCATATCTCTGAGAATACAGTTTATCTAATCTCGATGAAATTACAATGGGAGCACTTCGGAAATGTATCCTACCGATTTAAAAAAGTGTGATTCGAATCTGTTCACAATTGACAGAGTAATCGCGTAACATATACATTAAAAAAACATTCAGACGAATTGAGAACCTCTTCTTTTTTGGAAGTCGGTTGAAAAATTATACAGATAAAACGGACTTTACATGCCGCGCATGTCATTTTCAGTACCAAATTTGAGGTGTTTATCTCCATATCTTTGCAGATACTCATCAGATCTCGATAAAATATAAACGAGAAGCATATACTCTGTCTAACAAAAAAAAAAATCAAATCGGTTAATAATTTACGTATGTCTGAGATAACAAACATAAAAATAATACAGGTGTCGAGTCTTCTCGTCGCCTATACCACAGTGTAAATAGACAAAACTCTTTAACCAGTGCGTCCTACCTGTGATGACATACGGAGCCGAGACGTGGACACTCACAATTGTCCACCAATTTAAAGTCGCGACCAATTTAAAGTTATCTATGGAGAGAGCTATGTTCGGTGTTTCTCTGCGGGATCGAATCCGGGACGAAGTAATTCGCTAGAGAACTAAAGTGATCGACATAGCTCAAAGGATCAGCAAACTGAAGTGGGAGTGGGCTGGTCATATCTTCCGCAGGACTGATAACCCCCCCCCCCCCCCTCTAACTTTTAAAGTGTGGGAGTGTAAAATCAAAAAAATATATATGCTGTAGATCTCAATAAAAACTAACAACGAAAATTGGTTTGAACAAGCTACAGTCAGCAGTTTTTGAGATATGGCGACCGCAAAGATAACTTTGTTTTTCATACAAACACTATGAAAAATAAAGTTAATTTTTTAGTTGCGAAAAATCATAGTTATGGATACTTTACTGTGTTACGGAACCCTACGAGTGCGAGTCCGACTTGCACTTGGCCAGTTTATTTAAACGATCTTATACTGAGCAATCTTGCTATCACAGAGTTGAGATTGAAACTTTGAGTATACAGCCAAGAAGGTTGGCTTATTTATCTGAGGATTGAAAGCATGTACTGTAAACACTGACCTAGGATTCACTACGTATTCGTATCTACCTAATGTAAATTTATGTTGTCGGAGAACCATGCCAAGGTACGGACACAGATTGCAGGACGCCGCGGTGTGGCCGTACCTATGGGCGACACACGAACTGGATTACTCTGCATTTCATTAATTATAAAATATCGATCAACGATAAAAATTAAAATACTTTGATGCATTAAATAGTTAACCTATAAGTAAAACAACTTTTTTTCGCAAATGAAAAACAATATCCTTTGAGATCCCATTGTTTCACATTTCAACACGTTTTGAATTGTACGTAGTTCAGACTGTTTACAATATTTTAGCATTTGTCCCCGCGCAACATTTCGCGGCAAAATATTTGCGTCCCACAAAAACGACATATACGACTCTTCAATTGCATGAACAAGTAATTGGCACCCAACTCGATTGAAATTCAGGTAAGTACTGTATAACAGTGCCTTAACTTTAAACAGTACTTTACGTTGGTAATGGACTTTTCTATCGTAATATTTATGGGCGCATATCACAGTGGCCTTCTGATGAAGGAAACAGATCGTTAAGAAACACTCTTAGTCTTAGCGTCCTCCACCTAGCCAGCTATCACCTGCAAGTTTCAAAATCTGTCGCCAAAACATCTAATGTGTTCCGGCAGCTGTCCTCAAGAGCCAGTTCCCATTCTAGGCCTAGCGTGTTACCATCCTCGACCGCATCATCACTTACCATAGAGACCAGATAGAGATAGTGGTCAAACGCTAGCCTATACAATATAAAAAAGCGAAATAGTGGTCAAGTCTACCTAGCTTAAGTGATAAAGTAGAAGTGGTAAACGTTTCACAATTTGGTGGTAAGCTTGTTAACTGGCGTCCAGAGTGGCGATGTCGCATCAGACGGTTATCGAGGATCAAACCCTGGCCCACAATGGACATGCGTCACGGAGCCGACACCAACACCGCGCAGACACGGACACGGAACGTATTTTGATCCCGTGTTATTCTCACCTTACAGCTTCTTAACACCGCGGAGGTGTGGGTGTATTTTACCTATATACTTAAATGATTGTTTAGTTTTTTTTTTATGCATACATCGTAGGTATTGGCTAAAGTTTGACCACTATCTTACCTGTTGTTAAATGATGATGCGGTCGAGGTATATAGCACACTAGGCCTTGAGTGGGTACTGGCTCTCAAGTACAGCTACCGGAATATATTAAATGTTTGGCGATATATTTTCTAACTTGAGGGTGGTGCTGGACACGAGATAGTTTCGTAACACCATGCCGGAAGTTTCGGGTTTCTTAACGATGTGTTTCCTTCACTGGAGGGGTGGAGGGCTACTTTGGAATTCCCACACACATTTTTCTACAGAAAAGTCCATTGGTGCATGGCGGGGATTTGAACCCGCTACCTCTGGCGTTCTTGTCCTCGTCGCCTCGTCTCATTGTCAACTTTCATTTCCAGATAGGAACAATTCTACCTTCAACCACATCGTCACTTAACATCATGTGAGATAGCGTTCAACTGCTTGTATGTCGAGAATAATACTTAATATCAAAAATTTAAAACCACCCCCGACCGAATTCAATGAGCCCTAATTCGAAATTTCTGCTGTAAGTTTGTGATGAGTTGAGTATTCTGCAGATTCCAGGAGATGTCCCAGCATCAGGTCAACGCTACCATGTTATTATAATATCGTTAAAGTAAAAGTATACGGAATTTCGAATTGATCGGAACACAAGTTTAGATACACAAGTTTTGTCATAGCGTCATCATTTAGAAATTAGCACGTAGTTCAAACGGCTGAACGGATTTTCAAGAATCAAAGCTAAGAACACTCTCGATTGAGAGACCTATCAAACAAACAAAAAACTAAATCAAAATCGGTTCCTCCGTTTGGACTCTACGATGTCACAAACAGACACACATCCACAGATACACACGTCAAACTTATAGCACCCCTGCTTTCTGCGTCGGGGGTTATTAAAAAATAATAAGCGGTAACACGTTTACAAACAAAGTAATCACATAAAATGAAACCGCCTCAAAGATGGCTAACGCACAAAGAGCAACATATCAAAGGACAATTTTCCAGAGATATAATCATTAAGCTAGCGACAATGGCAGATTATGAGCTGCATTTGCAAACCGATTGGAGTACAATGAGATGTCGTAATTTCTAATGTTAATAACATAATAACCGGCCCTCTAGGGACAAACTCGACCAACGCTGGGAGAGGAAGCGGAATAAGTTGCAGTGATTCAGATTTTGAACTTTGATTTTTTTTTGTACTTAAGTTGGATAAATTATTGATTATTTGTTAAAATTTAAGACAGTTATTAGTGGGAATAAGTTGTAATAGTAATATAACCTAAAAAGTTTAAGAACAATGCTGTAAAATATTAAAATTAATATAGACCAACCTTAACACTTAGTGATAGAGAAAGTGATCGTTAACACTAGAGATGCGCCGTATAATGGTTTCACCGAATTACCGAATACTGAATATTATTCGGTTTAACCTTTACCGAAACAGATATTCGGCTGAATTATTCGGTTTACCATTACATTGTTTTGCCGCGTAAACAAGTTCTAGCATGTGCGCTACGTGCCGCTGCTGGTTAGATTAGGAACTTGGATGGATTTGAGGTTTATAAAAATGTTGATTTTAAGTTAAAAAATAAACATTGTTGCCAGATTTAAATTAAATGTTGATTTAAGGCTTAAAATAAATGTTGACTATACCTACTAACTATAGGTTAAGAAGTTAATATGTTTTCTTTGACTTATAATATAACATAAGTCTTATATAAGAAGTTTTGTCTTTTAGTTCTACACCTTGGCTACATGAGCCAAGAAAATAGAAATGCTTGAACCGAATATATTTGGCAACAAAACCGAATAATTTGGCAGAATACAAATAATGGAAAAGATGCCGAATACTCTGAATACCGAATACCAAACGAATACTCAGCGCATCTCTAGTTAACACAAAAAACCAGTGTTTTTCAACGTGTGGGTCGCGCCACTCGCGAACCCCTGGGGGGTCGCAAAGCCTCTATAAGGGAGTTACGAAGTCTCAGTAAAAGAAAAAAATAAAGTTTGAAAACAGACTTTTAAAGAAAATATTAATTAAAGA
Source organism: Cabera pusaria (assembly GCA_954871355.1). NCBI lineage: Eukaryota > Metazoa > Arthropoda > Insecta > Lepidoptera > Geometridae > Cabera > Cabera pusaria. The sequence goes on from OX940896.1 coordinate 3,924,862, forward strand.
GTGAGTAAAGTAGGTGTTTTGACTGAGAGTGCTTATAATTTTTGGTTTAAAAGAAAATATGCAATTAGTTTCCTGTAGGCCACACGAACGAAACCGCGGGTAGAAGCTAGAAATATAACAAAATACAAATTATAAACAGTGCAAGTAGGTCGATTTTTTTTCATACTAAGGGGGTCGCATCGCGTCATGAAAAAGATTGAGAAACACTGGTAAACAATCGTACATAGATGGCGCTATAGTAAAAACACGTTTTTTGTATGGGGACCCCCTTTAATTCTTAACTTTGATCTGTTTTTAGTGTTTGTTGTTATAGCGGCAACAGAAATACATCATCTGTGAAAATTTCAATCGTCTAACTATCACGGTTCATGAGATACAGCCTGGTGACAGACGGACAGACAGACAGACAGACAGACAGACAGACAGACAGACAGACAGACAGACAGACAGACAGACAGACAGACAGACAGACAGACGGACAGCGGAGTCTCAGTAATAGGGTTCCGTTGGTACCCTTTGGGTTCGGAACCCTAAAAACTACTCAATTTTTACAAGGCATGCGTACTCCTTTAATAAAATGAAGGATATTTTGATCATTGAGGTCATAGAGAATATGCAATTCGTATCAATAAAGTGTAGCATCGTTGACTTATTTTAAATATAACTAATAATTCTTACAGTTTCTAATAGTTTCCTAAGAACAATATTGCTCAAAACTGGTTACAAAAACTAAAAATTTTAAATTTCTGGACCATTATTTAGCCTTCGTAAGTTGTTAATTTACAAACTGTCCATGTATAAAAATCCAATTAAAATGATTCATTCATCAACGCTGTTCACAAAGTCCTCCACAGTATAATAACTAAATATGACATGACTGTTATCTTGTTTTTCGTTGCGGAAAATTCCACATAGCCTAGTGTGACAAAGATTTTTACTTTCAATGAGATTTTCTAGGTGAAACGATGTCGAAACGTTCATTGTAGTTTTGTATGTCTTAACATGCTGAAATAGGATATGATAATATAGTTTAAAAACTAAAAATAATCGTTTTCAGTATTATTTTTGAGGTGTAACAAATATACAGAGAAATACATCTCAAACTAGCTACTGCAAATGACTAATGTCGGTTTTTTAACGATCTAATTTATATGCATTAGTCTCTTCCAAACACCGTCTTCCACATCTAAACAAGAATTATTCTACATTAATTTAATATATGTAAACAAGTAACAAAATTAATATTTTGAATAAACACCCACGATAATGTCTTTTTGAAAATTAACGTCATGACGTCATAACATCTGTCTAAGAACCAACCACTACTGATTAATTACGAACCGTTTAGAGACAAAATTGAACTAGTAGTTTTAGAGAAAAACGGCAACATGGATTTGCACAAACAAATGTTTACTGCAGCACCCCCTGGTGAGTTTACACCGTAACACCTATCTAAGAACATGCACCAATCAAACCCGAACCCATAACTGAAAACTGAATCAAAATTGGACTAGTCGTTTTGAAGAAAAATGGCAACATCGATTTTCACAAACAAATGTTTACTGCAGCGCCTCCTGGTGAGTTGTCCCATAACAACTATCTAAAAACATGCACCAATTACACCTGAACCCATAACTGAAAACTGCATCAAAATCAGACTAGTAGTTTTGGAGAAAAATGGCAACATGGATTTGCCCACACAAACAAACAAACATCCTCTCACCCCAAACGCATATACAGTCTCCGTTCCGTCGTGGGTAATAATTATTATTATTATTTATAAAAATTATTTGTACCTACTCTATATATTTTTATATATAATATATATATATATATATATATATTATTATGATTCATGTTGGTTAAAAATAAACTATTTATTAATATTATTAAACCGCAACGCCACTTTCAATTTATTTTAAAACTTACACAGATTTAAAGTTATCTATGACTATACAGGCGTATGTGTTTATGTAATATGTGAGATGAGGGTAACAGTAATAAAAGAAACGGAAATAAACGGCAAAGAGAGGTCGATCCTATACAGAATCTGAAAAATGGTCACATTAATAACTGACAGCCGTCGAGTTTCGTATATTTAGGGTACCGTATTTTTTATATATTTTGACGAGGAAAGCCACCGAAGCGGTTGTTTCGGGTCCGGTGGAAAAGCTTTTGTTCGCTGTGCCGGCGATTAATGTATTGGGACCTAGGTAGGGTGCTAATAGTTGGATTAACTACGAGTCATCCTTGATAAGCATAATTTAACACAAATTCTAAAAAAAATTTAGATGTGCTCTTTTTCCGTAAGACGGCAGTATTGTACTAAACAAATATTACTTATCTATGGTAAGACGTACAGAGACAAATGTTGTGATTTTTTTTTGGATGAAATAGCGCCGCTGTACCTTTTTTTTGTCACTGTGATGAGCTACGGTCAAAAAAATTATATGTACTATTTTATTTTAATAGATTACAAAGATTATTTTTTGCTAAATAAATGGCGAGTTGTGGTGTCCTGTAATACAGTTTTTTTTTTGCAAAACGTACCACAGGCATCAGTCTCACTATAATTTAAAAACGATTGTTTTGGCACCACTATTTGAGAAATAAATACATTTTATCATATTTGTAGGGTTCCGTACCTCTAAAAGAAAAAATAGAACCTTTATAGAATAATTTTGTTGTCCGTCTGTCTGTCTGTCTGTCAAGACCCCTTTTTCTCAGGAATAGGTAGAGATATCAATTTGAAATGTATATCAAATACTAGGGTCTACGGTCACTACGGTGTGAAAAATATCAAACTTGTAGGTCAACGCGACGCGAACGCGAACGCGACGCAAAAGATATAACCGTTTATGTAGTATATTTTCGTATATTTTGGCATTTCATAAGGGAATCAAAACCTATAATATAAATAATTTTAATATATTGCATAAATTATACACTTACCATTAGCCATATCAATACTATTAACACTGAATCTAAAAAAAAAAATATGTTTATTTAAACATATTTGTACTAGTTATTTAACTAGTTTCACAGCTAGTGAAAAACTAGTCCAGTAGCTTCCAACCTAAATAAAACAAAACTCTCAACGACAGCCGGACCTGTGTTTAATTGGATCCATAGATGAGTGACTGGTTCTACGAACGAGTGCCTTTATGGAAGCCATTGTTTATGGAACTTATGATGCGTGAGAACAACTCGAGAGCTACATTTTCTTTGCGCGCGTTATTTGCAGAATTCAGGCTTACGTATACATTTTTTTTGGTTGACAGATTTTTGTAAAGAAATGATTTGTTGTTTCGGAAATTATTGTATCGTAATTCGTTTGTATCATTTTGCTTTTTTCTTCTCGCAAGCGTTGTTCAAAAATCTTTTCAAAAATAGTGTTTCAGACTACCGTTATAATTTGCGATTTCACAAGACAATCAAAGCCTGTAAGGTAGATCCAGGTGACCTTAAAATATAAAATTTGGCAAGAAGAAAGGTCTAACAGCATATGTAAAGAAAGAAATCTGATAACTGTATGACTGGATCGAACGGCAAAGTTAAGTTTGTCCTTTAACTTAGTTTACCAATTTTGTACGGAACCCTCGTTGCGCGAGTCCAACTCGCACTCGGCTCGTTTTTTTTTGTTGATAGCTGATAGTCAAGCACAAGTTTGAGCACTATCTCACTTGATGTTGAGTGACGTCGTAGTTATACGATGTAGCAGCCTTTGCTTGCATTTTCCGAATAATGTCCAAAATGATCAATTTCTTATTTATACCCCTTTTCCCAGTGGGATGTATCTTAGCACACGGAAGTCAGTCTCACAATAGGCGGCCAGATGAAAGGCACTTAATATGCGTGACGTAACGCGCTAACAGCGTCCCGCGGCTGCGCTTGCGCCTTTGTACTACCACCGTGCTGAGGTTGTGGGTATATTGGTAGAGGTGACAGTCTGAAAACATTTGTTTCCAACAAACGAAAAAAAAGCTGCACAAGGACAGCAAACTTATGGGTAGCTAACGAATTAGACATTACGAATTAGTAAAGTCGGTTAAAAGGAAGAGCCCAGTGGTTTATTGGAAGAATGATCAGCTTTGACGCCACAGCTAGCGGGTTAAAATCTCAATACGCAATTGACATTGGCCCTCCGGTAAAAGAAATCATCGCTAAGAAACTCTCGAATTAGTTAACTGGCAGGATGCATTGTGTTAGGCTTGCTTGTATCATTTTAGTAACGACAGCCAACCACCCTGAAATTAGAAAATCTGTCGCCAAAATATCCAGTATGTTCCGGCAGCTGTATTCGAGAACCACTTCCCAGTCTAGGCCTAACGTGTCAAAAGTCAGTAATCGCGTAACATACATACAAAAAAAAAATAGACAGATGACCTCCTTCTTTTTGGAAGTCGGTTGAAAACAATGAAACAAATATAAATGACAAGCTTATGATCGCAAAATCGCACGAATACAGAAGAGAAGATAAAGTTGTACGCAACACTACGAGTTGGAACAATGTTGTGTAGACGAACGAACGCCCGTGCTAGGACTTGAAACGGCAGCTGTCTTCGAGAGCCACTTCCCATTCTAGGCTTAGCGTGTCAAAAGTCAAAAGTCAGAGCATTTATTCCGCATTATATGGGAAAATTAAAAATCTGCACTTACACACGTCAAATAACATTAAATAGTAATAATTATTATTCTAAATACTGCGCCAACTTTGACCATATCATCACATACCAACAGACATAGTGGTCAAACGCTAGCTTATATATGATGTAAAACATTAGAAGACGTTTAAAAAAAGTAAGTTGTGCTGCAGCTAAATTGTCACGGCAATTTGTGGGACAGCAAATGCACGTGCAGGATTATCCACCAATTCTGAAAATTCAAACAAAAAAAACTACAGACTGATACACTGCGTCGAATAAAACGCGAAGGTAATTACAACATGTTATAATAACATGTTGTATAATATTACGTGTCCACATTATCTGAAACATGTAAAATAACAATGATATAACATGTTATGTTACATAATCTGTACGCACCTTAAGCGCCGAGCGAGACTGTTTCCTCCAGAAGACAGGCTGTCTATAACTCCTAGGATACTTAGCGCTATACTACCAGTAGTTTGTGTGATTATAACCACCAAGTAATCCCAGTATGGCAGATTCGTGAATCTGTTACCGATATGGTCGCGTGCTTTAACTAGTATGGACTATAAAGGGCCGTAGTTAGGGCCAGCTGTTTTATTTGCCTAGGGTTCTTTTGGTGTGGTGTTTTCTAGTTTTATTTCAGTTTTCTATTGAGTCGGTGAACTATACTACAAGGAAAATATGAGAACGGAGAATTACTAAATATAAATACATGGTAGTACAATACAATACAATACAAATACTCTTTATTGACACCAATTTAGAAAATACATACTGAATAGGACTTAACTAACTAATACTAGGTACAATGGGAGGTCTTATCGCTAAAAGCGATTTCTTCCAGACAACCTTTGGATGGACTTAACATTATAGATAGAACAAGGACGGTAGTGTGTATTTTAAACATTTTACTTAGAATGATTATATTTATAGACTACATAAAAACGTTACATATAATAATTTTATATACGAATACATATGCACATCATAAACTTACATATACATAAACAATATATTATTATATCTGTAGTATATAGTGACTTTAGAAAAAAGTCCGAATCCACAACCATTCATTAAACTTTGTTTTTCAAAAGTCAAAAGTCAAATTCAAAGTATTTATTCAGTATAAGGGCCATAGAAATATGAATAATAAGGTATATTCCTATTTCTATGATATGGGCAAATTAAAAACATCAAATACGAGTAACATAATATCGTTTAAAAACTAAAAAAGAACCGACTTCAATGTTCATTTTCAGTACCAATTTTGAGATGTTTATCTCAATATCTCTGGAGATACTTATCAGACCTCGATAAAATTACCATGGTACCACACTTGGGATATCTCCTTTCGAACAAAAAAATAATAATCAAAATCGGTGCATAAATGACGAAGTTATCCCCGAACAAACATAAAAAAAAAAATATATATATACATATATACGGTCGAATTGAGAAACCTCCTCCTTTTTTTGAAGTCGGTGAATTAAATAGATCACATCAATAAGAATTATTCAAAAACAACTTATTACATTGAAATAAAAAAAAACTAGATTAATAAGCCATTCAGTTTTCATCTAAACGTCAAACGTCACACTTAAAACAAAGGGTTGCCAACCGTACTATTACGTGCACCCCCAATGCAAAAAATACAAACATCCAAACATTAACATAAACGCCAACGTTAGAAATAAATGTGAAAGTCAGTTCGTAAATATTTTTTTCATTTTATTAATTATCGATAAATGTCTATGAACTATAAATATATTTTGTTTTTTTTTGTTACCCCTTCACCGTCAAAAACTTCGACCAATTTAACCAATGCCAAACCAAGAAACAAATATCATAAATAATAACGATATTCAATCTAATAAAATAGATATAACAACTCTAACTGAATTAAATGAAATAATTTCTCACTCCAATATTAAAACTATATTATTTATTAAAAAATATATTATAAAAAAAAATTATTAATATAAATATAAATAAAAATATAAATGAAATAAAACAAATAGAAAAATAATTTTTATTAATAATTTAAAATGACATTTATCATATTTTTGACTCCACAAATCAATATTTTTATTAAATTATTTAAATAAAATCAAATTATTCTATAATCAATTTTTAAAACTAAAATATTTAAAGGCAATCAATGTAATAATAATAATAAATACTCACGAAGACACCGGAGTGCCACTGTAAAATGCGCACATACATTTTTCGATGGAAAATTAATTGGTCCACGGCGAGGATTGAACCCAAGCTCTGGCGTTAAAGGCGACAATTCTACCAGTGAGCCACTGGTCCTTATAATACTAGTAGGAATAAATACAGGTCCTACATATACCAAATTTCTAAATTTCATTACTTAAACGCGGTAGGTACCTTAAGTATGCCTCTTATATGCCTGAATCATATGCTAAGTTCCAATAATACCTGTTCAGCGAAGCAGGAACTGGAAATTGGTCATCGATAGGTATCGGCGCGAACTGAGCGCAAAACGGTGTGTAGCCGCTACAGACGTGCAGTCGCCCACTTATTTCTGCATATATAGGGTGTTGCCGAATATACTTAAAGTGTTTAAGTTATTTGGGAAAAAAAGGATTCGGAACTGAATCTTCATCTTCTTCGACTAATGCTGAGATTGGAAAGTATTGATATTTCAATTTGTTTTAAATCTAATTCTAATCGGAAAGATTGCCGCGACCATTAATTAATATTAAAAATTCTAAATTCAAATATATCCGATGGATATAGGAATGGTTGTGCCGATTATTTTTTAAGAAAATTTATTTTTAATTATTATTATTTTTCAAAATTCTACGAGTAATCATTACATGTAATACACTATTATAGAGAAAATATTAAGCAGCAATATCTATTTCCCGGCACAAAGCATCATGACAAAAAAAAAACTTTTTTGGTGCAAAATGAGCTTTATGTAAATAAAGCTCTTCGCAATCACAAAAAATATCTACTTTTCCAGATTGGCAAGACTGTAAGAAAAAAATAAAAAGTGACAGGGGACGAATAATGTCACAGGGTCCCAAACTAATCAAATTTAATCTAGCAATATTTGCTGACATAGAATACTTACCTGATGTAAAACAGAAAAGAAATCCTTTGAAATACGCAAACTCATTCAATAAGAACAAAATAGAAAGCCATACATAGTTTTATAGAAAACGAAATATGTAGTATAGCCTGCGTAAGGCGATACGAAGGAATGTTGGATGGACCATTTTTCTCGAAGACCCTTTTCTCGGAGAATATTATCTCACGAGAAAAAGGAAAATTCGAGTTGACTCAATATGCGAGCGAACGACGGTTAGGGATCCCGTTTTTGCATCAAAATACGGTAACCTAAAAGCGAATTGTAATTTAAAAGCTCTTTACTATATTGTACTAAAGCGGCTTCGTTGACGCAGATCCATTTAGCTAAGTAGTAAGTGTTTAGTGAACAAATTACTTACTTCGGTATACTCTTATCATTGGGAGACTATGGTGTTTCGGAGCAAAGAGATGAGCCTTATTACCGTTTAGCTTGTAAAGTTTCTTTAATGGTTTGAGAATTAATGAAAACATTCTATGACTTTTCTGTTAGTTTGGGTACTGTATCTTTAAAGGACATCATTCCTAGATGTCGCAAAAGTGCAAAGTTCGGTCAATACTGGTTAAATCACATACCTCGATTTACGCTACACTATATTTTTTTTATCTAGCGTTTGACCACTATCTCGTCTGGTGATAAGCAATGATGTAGTCGAAGATGGTGAACACGCTTGGCCTTGAATACTCTGACTCTCAATGGCTCTGTGTTTCCGGAACACCGTAAGGTTATGTGAGCAGAATTTTTCCTTCATGTTGGTAAGTTACTATTTGAAAGCAAGTCAGGCGGAACATCGATATAATATCCTTCTACCACCTGTGATAATCTACGGGTTAAACAGTAACACTCAAGCTCACACAAATTACTGAATAAAAAACAATCTGTAAGCATATTAACTTCAGAATGACGTTTGACGAAACAAATTGGGCAGATTAATGTTACAATCTGGCAAATCGCTCACTGTCGCTGTCTCTTAAATTAAATTGTATCGTCCTTTAATCTAAGTTGGAAAAATGTATAAAGAACTTTAACAAGTTCAGTGACTGCAAATAAAAACAAAAAGGTCCCATTATTATTCTATTTGAGTAAATTGAAAACAGAGCTGGATTATGCAAAGCGTTTCTTTATCGCGCTGTTTTTCGATGGGCAATATTGCTCCTACCCTACCTACTTTCATAAGAAAATTGTTTGGAAATCTCGAGTCTGCGGTAAATAAAGTGTTGAGTGGTGCCACTTAAGCTGTCAGACTCACTTAAAAGGACCTCTTAGTGTTAGGTTGATTTTGAACAGCTTAAGGTAATCTTTAATAACCGTTTTCATGTATTTTCGGAGGTAGGTTTTCGGAACAATTCAAGAAAAGTGGTGGAAATGTAATGGTGAAATGTGAAATGGAATAATGACGTCTTGAAATATGGAATAACCAAAATAAGATGCCACCCAACAGGTTTGAAACTTGAAGTAGGTATAAGAGGAATATGTACCTCTTATCGCCGGCAAAAGAAAAGGGAGAAATATGCTACGGCCATATAAGACTAAAATAAGAATTTTCATACTTTGTAGTTATCATAAAATCCTAAAAATACCAAAGATTGTTTGTCTATCTAAGTAGTGGCAGTCGAACTGAGGCGAGTTGATAAAGTCCGATAATTGTCATCAACAGTTCTCGGATTACACCATTACATTTTTAATCAATGGTATCATTACTAAAGGTCTTTACGTCGGGAGAGAAATGTATATCTTCAATAAGGTTTGTTAGAGATCAAGACAATTGAATGAAATGAATGCACAAAATGACAACTAACATCACCCTGTAGCATCCAAAACGCCCGTTCACACTGAGGCTGCGTCGTTCCCAACTCCGCCTCGAAAATTTGCACCACAATATCGATACTCCTCGAGAACGTGACGAATCTCAATCGATGCAGCACAAACATCGAATAACGCAAATCACAGGCGGTGGTGCTGGCGGTGCGGATCGTTCCATCGTGCGGCCCGGAGGCGATTCGATACCGACGGTATCGAGTTGGTGTCAGTACATCGCTCCGATTTTTGACATCTCTAGATGGATGGTTTAGTAGCCATTTAGATGATACGTCAGTTTACTGGTGGCGATGATAATGAATGATAAATGATGGTCGTGATTGGTGGCGGTGGTCATGAAATGTTTTCTTCTTTCCCATTCCTAAGGTTCAAGCTCCTTTGACCAAATTAAGTGTAATTAGCAAGTTATGATTAAATTAACTGGCAAATTAATGTATGTGGGATATTAGTCTAAGATCGTGATGGGCTGAACACATTTGTCACAAAATTTGCTACTTGTGTTGGCGATAATACCTGCGCGAACGTGCAGCTTGAGTTGTATCAATATAAGATCGTTTAAAAAACTAAAAACAACCTACTTCAATTCCGCGCTATTAATTTTCAGTACCAATTTTGAGGCGTTTATCTCCATATCTCTGGAGATACTCATCAGACCTCGATAAAATTATCATGGTACCACACTTGGAATATCTCCTTTCTAACAAAAAAAAAATCAAAATCGGTTCATAAACAACGAAGTTAACCGCGAACAAACATAAAAAAAAAACATATATTCGGTCGAATTGAGAAACCTCTTTTTTTGAAGTCGGTTAAAAACAAGTCATAGGGGTGGATGGGTTCTAAAATCTAGGCTTTTTAAGGTATGCGCACATTAATGCCTAAAGCCTAATCCTATTTCTAAGCAGAGTAGCAATCGCCGTATATCAGCGGGCAACATTTGGCTGTGAAAAGCAGAATAACAAAGTAACGGGTCTCGGAAGAGGTTTTACACAGCAAGAAAGAAACTACTGATGACCTATGCAATGAAATTCCTAAAATGCGCGAATAAGCTCTTCACTTTTTGGTTGACTTTTAATGCCATACAACGAAATAGAATCGCTTTGAGAGGTTTTGTGCCCAGGGGTGGAAGTCTCTACATTTATAGCGATGCGTCTTTCATCGCAATCGTCTGCTAGAATGAGATGCAGCTAGACAGTTGCTATCTGCATCTCTTTTCGTATCGACGATTATCGCTCGAAATTAATCGCTAGTCATGTAGAGACTACCGACCCAGGGCCGGTAGTCTCTACATGCATCTCTAGCAGACGATTGCGATGACAAGACGCATCGCTGTCAATGTAGAGACTTCCACCCTAGAATTGGATATCCTGGGAACCAGATAGTAAGAAGTCTGACAGAAAGACTTATGCTCACTCATAGGAGTGAGTATAACCCAACGTATAACGTAACTTTTAATATCCTTTTGATTTATTGCCTTTTTCTTTTTCTATATTTAATGTCTTCATAATCATAATCATAATTTTATTCACCAAAATAATTAATTAAAACATATAAAAAATAAACAAACTTATAAATTTGCAATTTACAAACATTAATAAGCATGCTCCTTGTTAACATAATATATAGACATTAGTTAATACGAAATCATTTGTATTACTATTATTACTATGATATACTTTTTTTAAATACTTTTTTAAAACAAAGGTAATACGCAATTAGATAGTAGTTCATTAAATTTCATTGGTTATTAATTATTTATGGCATTGAATGTTATTTAATTAATTAAGATACATATATACACTAGTCCTCATACTAGGATTCCCTGTGTCATGAGGACTAGTAGTATACGGATCACTTTTTGTGTCTGCAATAATTCTTTATTCTTTTCTTGCATTTATTATTATTATAAAGGGATATACACAACATTATCTATCAGACGGTTACAGGAATAAGATTCATAATAAAAATAAATTATATACGTTATTTTAAAGCTACCATTTGAATTAATCCATGCAAGCTTTGCGTCGGTTTTAGGGTTCCGTAGTCCTGACAAGGAACCCTTATAGTTTCGTCATGTCCGTCTGTCTGTCTGTCCGAGGTTTTTCTAAGAGACCGTTAATACTAGAAAGCTGTAATTTTGTGCGGGGTATGTAAATAAATGACTTCTTTGCTTATACCATTTTTCGATTGAATGCTCCATTTACGAAATATTAAACTTTAAAGTGCAAATTTTTGTTCCAGTAGGGCGTCCCCCCCATCCCCAACTAATAGCTAAACTGCTGGCTTGAAAAAGAGCATAGAGCATTTCATGAACTTTAAAGGAAAATTATAGCGGTTAAGATAACTTTATTAGTTTAGCAGTAATAGTGGTTGATTTTGGGTGTTGGATAATTTTGTACCAAATAATAATAATAACGCTAGCCTATAAAGTATTTAAAAAAAAATACAAAATCCTTAGAATAAATCCTTTAAAGTGACAAAGACGGAGTACCTAGTTGCTTGTTTATAACGGGTAAAGACTTGCATTGAATAAGAGGCTACTACGGAACCCTACACTGCGCGTGGCCCGACACGCACTTGGCCTGTTATTATTTGTACATGGTGAGGAAGATCTCACCCTTTTTCCACGCTGAATATTGAAAGTTAACGTTTTTTGGTGTCTGATTTGGAGTGCTCTTCCATTTGGTTGAAGTGGATGCCGATGATTGATTGGTGTTCTGGCTGGTGGGAATGATTGGACTGAACGCTAATTGGGATGGATTGCGAAATGAACCACTATTTAACCGACTTCACAAAAAGGAGGAGGTTTCTCAATTCGACCGTATATATATATATATATTTCTTTTTTTTTTATGTTTGTTCGCGGATAACTTCGTCGTTTATGAACCGATTTCGATTATTCTTTTTTTGTTCGAAAGGAGATATCCCAAGTGTGGTACCATGGTAATTTTATCGAGGTATGATAAGTATCTCCAGAGATATTGAGATAAACATCTCAAAATTGGTACTGAAAATTAATAGCGCGGCATTGAAGTCGGTTGTTTTTTAGTTTTTAAACGATATTATTGTGTGACCCGATCGAATTGTTGCAATTTGTTGGAAATTGACGATGCATCGTCACTTCAGATGTAACTTGTATTGAGTGATTAATGCCTAATAAGTTTAAACTAAACTTGCAAAAATTTTATGAGTACCATGTTATAGAGTATCAAGACAATACTCGCGCGATGGAAGAGGTGTCATCTGTCCAAAACATACAATGTATCACGGTAAAATTTGGTTCGGCGAGTATTTCGCGCCTCATTACACTGCCTGTTACCATCAGACATCTAGAAATGGTTAAATGCACATACATGCCTTGTAATTGTTCGAAAAAAATCATTAATGTTATTCGGAAGGGTATTGATGGAACAATAATCATCACAAGTCAAGGAACTGCAGGTATTTTGAGTAGGTATTGGTCTATATAAAGGAGAAACTAGAAGAGGCAATGTATAGCGAAGATGAGAAACCGACTGTTGTTGTAATGTTGCAAATGTAACGTTGGTACAATCAGACATGCTCGCGCTTCAGATAAACAGTTCACACCCGAACACCGTGTGGTATGTAGCTGCCTCCTCCAGATTTATAAATCTTTTTTTTTTTACTTTAATGAAAGAATTAATTCATAGATGGTTTTTTCTTACTTTTAGGCAAGCGCATACGTATCTTGTACCTAATTATACTAAAAGAGTTAAACATTAAGGTTTAAACATACATCTTCGTTCTAGGATTCTATGTTCATAAAACATCAATATACAAATAGAGTACACACGAAAATCATCATCATAGATTCCCAAAAGCAAATATCATCATCTCATTTTAACAGATACACTAAAAAGACTATTAAAAACCCGGGACTATTAGCCACTATCAAAAGAATCGAAGAGCTCTATTATTAGTTTATATGAATGAGTTATATGTAATTGTTATTAAAAACTTCTCGTAAATCGTAAACTTATGTATTATCTTAAATACTTGGTGTAGGTAAATTGTTCAAGAAAAATCCAACTTTATATATTTAGAAACAACAAATTCACCGAACCCGATCCCGCATCCAAATCATATCTAGATTTATTCATGGTCACACTCAGTGGCCAACAAATATTTGCGCCCAGTTGTCACAGTTTGCCAATTGTTACAAGTTTGCTGATCTCTAGAACAAACATTACCAAAGGCTTGGTGGAAGTGAATGGGGGTAAGGCGATTAATAAAGGGGTTATGAAGTGTAAAATCCCCATGTACATTCATAGGCCAAGATATTCCAGTATATCGAACATAAAACTGTGTGTGATGTGTCTATTTAATGAGAATAAAAAAAATCTGCCTTCTTATAGACATTTCTAAGTGATCGCAGTGATAAATGGATTTTAACTGATGGTTTCTCAAACCACTCGCCTACAAAGGCCTCTCACCAATCATGCTGCAAAGTTCCCCCGTGATATTTAGCGCTAACCATTTCAAAGGACAAGTAGGGATAGTGCCACATACAAATTGGGCTAAAGACGGTTGTCTATGGCGCAAACTACATTGTAATATGATCGCCACGTCTCGGAACAAGCTCACGAGCCTCAAGCGGCGTGCGGTCAACTTTTTGTAGCCGCGTTGGCGACCAGTCGTCTCTTTACGTCTCTCCCTAGCAGCGCCAAGCCCAAGAGAGAGATGTACAAACCTATTTTGCGGGCTATTCATTAAAAATCATCCTGATTAAATTGATATAAGGTTATCATGGTTGAACATACGCTGCCATTTCCCCAATTAACGCTTTCTCGTAAACGCGGCAACGCCTTGCCGTAAGCACGGCGTTATTTAAAATCGTCCTAATGACATTGACATATCGTTGTTAAGGTTGAACATACGTTTCTATTTCTTTAACTAACGTAAGCGCGGCATCACCTTGCTGTAAGCGCGGCGTCACTAAGCCAGTCGTAACAATGTGCCAGCGCTGCTGTTCCGCTTTGGTGTCGTTCAGTTTCCTATACGGATAGTATGCGATAGCGCTAATGTCTCATTTTACTGTTCTCTTCCGCTACCAGACAAGCACGATCATATCTTAGACAGCAACGTCATTTAATAACAGGGGCCTTATTCAGTATGATCAATGAGATAACGCGTTCCTTAACGCGCCATGTTACGTTATTGAAAAATTGTATTCTGTATGCCACACGATAGGTAAATTATACAAAACGCGCGCGTTTTACGTCCTCATATGTCACGATATTTTGAAAGCTCAAAACGCGCTCATATCCTTACCCTACCGCGTTTTAATTGGCATAGAGAATACCATAACGCGGAGATAACGTAACACGGCTCGTAAGACTTTAAAATGGTCATACTGAATAAGGCCCCAGGTAAACATCACGTTCAAAACCAATTCACGGTCTCAAAAGCCCACATCTCAAAATCAGTTAGCTACGTCATGACAAAACACTTTCAATTAATGTTGTGTGTAAGTAAAGGATACAACGTTTTTGGGTCAAAGAAAAGCATTTTTCTACAAGAAAAAATTCAGTGAAGCTGACGATAGTAGGCACCCAGGTTCGACATAATCCGGCACGACAATTTTACGGCAGACTGCGTCTGGATCGGGTCGGACTGAACTGCTTATTGATTTTGTTGAATCGAGGCTTGTGAGCAAAGTGTTTTCAAACGATTTCAAAGGGATACTTTTTGTCTCAATATGTTTTTAACTTCTACTGATACTTTCGCCGTGTATTTCTGTGCTATTTTTATTTTATTTGTGTTTATATTTTAAAATGTAGGTGTACTAGTTAAGAAAAAGAAATAAGATAAATGTATACTTCAATGGTATCTAATGAAAGGCACCCTTAAACCTTCCGCAATATTTGAGTTTATATATTTTTTTTAACTTTCACGTAGGTATCTAAAAACTAAAACTCTTTTGAAACAAGTTGGTGTATTCGAGTGTAAACTTAATTTTGATTTCATAATAACGCAGGCAGATATAGACTACTGCTTTATTATTTGTTTTTTTACTTGAGCTTACATTTTATTTCCTTGGGGATTACTTACCACACCCGTCCGGCACGTGGGACCGTGCGCCCGCGCCGCCGGCGACCATACGTCCGCCTTCACGTCATTCTATCAGCACTATTATCCGGATGATCCGGTGGTAGCTCGATATATGAATACCTAGCGTAATCAACACTGTAGTTAAGATCGCTAACACTGTATTACTGGTACTATATTCATTATTCTGTGACTGTAGTGAAGAACCGGCAACAAATAAAATAGTAAAAGCTCAGACTGTCATTGAGAGTATAAGATGCCAATTTAAGTAAAATATCTTGTTTAACGTAACATTAGGGTATAGTTAATCCTCATTACCATTTTCATTTCAGCATTCTTTTAAAAATATCTCTATATTTTTTAACCGACTTCAAAAAAAGGAGGATGTTTCTCAATTCGACTGTATTATATGTTTTTTTTTTTATGTTTGTTCGCGGATAACTTCGTCGTTTATGAACCGATTTTGATAATTTTTTTTTTGGAAAGGAGATATCCCAAGTGTGGTACCATAGTAATTTTATCGAGGTCTGATAAGTATCTCCGGAGATATGGAGATAAACACCTCAAAATTGGTACTGAAAATTAATAGCGTTGCATTGAAGTCGGTTCTTTTTAGTTTTTTAAACGATCTTATATAAGAATGCTGTGTACATTTTATTGTAAACAGGGGAATTCAACGTAAGGTAATAGCGATAGACAATTGTTTCGGTTGCATTCGGAAGGATTTCTCATTCCCGTTTTAGAATAACAAAGTAGTTAATAATTAAAACTTAACTGACCAGAACTGATCATTCAGATCAGTGATCACCTCATATTTCGCTTACAAAATAATATCGTTTAAAAACTAAAAAACAACCGACTTCAATGCCGCGCTATTCATTTTCAGTACCAATTTTGAGATGTTTATCTCAATATCTCTGGAGATACTTATCATACCTCGATAAAATTACCATGGTACCACACTTGGGATATCTCCTTTCGAACAAAACAAGAATAATCGAAATCGGTTCATAAACGACGAAGTTATCCGCGAACAAACATGAAAAAAAAAAAAAAATATACGGTCGAATTGAGAAACCTCCTCCTTTTTTAACCGACTTCAAAAAAAGGAGGAGGTTTCTCAATTCGACCGTATATTTTTTTTTTTTTTTTTTTTTTTTTTATGTTTGTTCGCGGATAACTTCGTCGTTTATGAACCGATTTCGATTATTCTTTTTTTGTTCGAAAGGAGATATCCCAAGTGTGGTACCATGGTAATTATATTGAGGTATGATAAGTATCTCCAGAGAAATTGAGATAAACATCTCAAAATTGGTACTGAAAATGAATAGCGCGGCATTGAAGTCGGTTGTTTTTTAGGTTTTAAACGATATTATTTGAAGTCGGTTAAAAATACCAAAACAAGACTTCAACACACAAAAATTAATCTCTGGTCTTTTAGGTATTTCTAACCGACTTCAAAAAAGAAGGAGGTTCTCAATTCGTCTGTATGTTTTTTTGTATGTATTTGACGCGACTTACTCCTTCAATTGTGAACCGATTTAAATGATTATTTTTTTAGATTTATAGTTATCGTGAGTTTGAATCATGATTAAAAAATTACCGACTATTAGGTTTTATGTGGTGGTCGTCGCGATCTCGCAGCGTAAACTCCCGAGGATGTGCATCGGACATGCATGAAACTTAGGTCGAGACAGTCGACAAAAAATATTAGTGAGTATAATAGTCGGTAATTTATAATAATTATTTTTTTAATCGATAGGGTACGTTTCCGAAATAGTCCCATTGTAATCTCACCGAGATCTGATGAGTATCTCCAGAGATATGACGATAAACGTCTCAAACTTGTTACTGAAACTGACTCGCGGGGCATCGTAGTCGGTTGTTTTAGTTTTTAAACGATCTTAATAATTACCTATATCAACCACACCTCTGTACCGTATTACTTTTTTATGAATCTTAAGAGAAACCAGAGCATTATGGTCTGCTACAAAAAAACTGCAGCTCAACAAAGAAAGGTAACTATTGTTAAGCTCACCTCTGCAACCAAACTACATGATTTAGGGGCAGCGCATACTGCCGCGGGCTCCCGGCATATCACGAACTACAACCAACCAAACCACTATACTACTTTACAGCACCTTAACTTCTGCAGCGGCTAATTTTCTTGTTAAATTACAGGGCATGTAGAATAAAAGATAAGTTGGGATAGTTGCGTGCTGTGGTTTGCACTGAAGTCAGTTACCTAGTTGTTCATCACGTTTGTATCTTAGACCACATCTACATTTAACATCAGGTGGTATAGCGCCTAAAGTTACGGACACACCACAGCGTCCTGCGTGTGCGATCTAGGCGGCGATCAGATAGTGCAGTAGTATTTGTACCGACTGGTTCACACCAAACGCAATCAGAAAACAATTAAAAAGTACTGAGATCGCGCCCGCAGATTGCAGGACGCCGCGGTGTGGCCGTACCTTAAGCGCATGTCAGCTATAAAACAATATATAAGTCTTAACATTAAGCCCTTTAGCGCTAGCGTTTGACCACTATCTCACCTGTTGGGAAGTGATGATGCGGTCGAAGATGGTAAGCATGCTAGGCCTAGAATGGGAGGAATATCAAGGATAGCTGCCGGAACACATTAGATGTTGGCAACAGATTTTCTAAATTGAGGGTGGTAGCTGGCCAGGCGGACACTTGATAGTGTCATACCACCATGCGGGGGTTGTTGGTTCTTAACGATATTTTCCTTCACCGGAGGGCTACTGTGAGAAACGCACATACATTTTTCGATAGATAAGATCGTTTAAAAAACTAATAAGATCGTTTAAAAAACTAAAAAAGAACCGACTTCAATGCCGCGCTATTAATTTTCAGTACCAATTTTGAGATGTTTATCTCAATATCTCAGGAGAGATAATTATCAGACCTCGATAAAATTACCATGGTACCATACTTGGGATATCTCCTTTCCAACAAAAAAAGAATAATTGTAATCGGTTTATAAACGACGAAGTTATCCGCGAACAAACATTAAAAAAAAACATATATACGGTCGAATTGAGAAACCTCCTCCTTTTTTTGAAGTCGGCTAAGAAATCCATTGGTGCACGGCGGGGTTTCAACTCGGTACCACGGAATCAAAGCCTTCCGTTCTCCTGATTATGCCACCGGGCCCTCAAAGATCCTACATTTTTGTTTGTTTGACAGACATACACATACGAGTAAACGCTATCCTACCTGATATGTTAAGTGACTAAACAAACACAGTCGAATTGAAAACATCTTTTAATTCGGAATCTTCCATTTTTTAATTCGGTAAAAATAGAAAAACCTTTAAAGATGTTCAAAAGAATCTTATTTAATTTATTATTGATGAATACGTTTTATTTGGCATGTATACCACCGACGGAACGGAGACTATATGCGTTTGGGGTGAGAGGATGTTTGTTTGTTTGTTTGTGTGTGCAAATCCATGTTGCAATTTTTCTCCAAAACTACTAGTCCGATTTTGATGCAGTTTTCAGTTAAGGGTTCGGGTGTAATTGGTGCATGTTCAAATAGGTGTTACGGTGTCAACTCCCCACGGGGCGCTGCAGTAAACATTTAGTTTGTGCAAATCCATTGCCATTGCTGCTATTTTTCTCCAAAACTAGTTCGATGGTCGGTATTTAGTCAGTGGTGGTTCTTAGATAGATGTTATGACGTTATTTTCTAAAGGACATTGTCGTGGGTGTTTATTCAAAATTTTAATTTGGTTACTTATTTAGCATTCAGATAATATTTTAGAAAAGCAGAATTCATCAGTGCAAGTTCAGTCACTGTGTTCCACGGTATAACTGTCGATGTAAACACGGCTGTATTTGTATCAGTATTTAAAAAGCCATTCGTCAAATCTACGATTGGAGTTTAATCGAAATACAACAAGTTTAAACCGTTTTACGTGAGTTCACCGCTTGTATGAATAGCTTAGGTACCTATCTCTCAGCCTAAGTATATCATGAACTAGCTGTGCCCCGCGGCTTAACCCGCGTAGACATCGTTTCAGTGGGAATATAGGGATATAATATCGTTTAAAAACTAAAAAACAACCGACTTCAATGCCGCGCTATTCATTTTCAGTACCAATTTTGAGATGTTTATCTCAATATCTCTGGAGATACTTATCATACCTCGATAAAATTACCATGGTACCACACTTGGGATATCTCCTTTCGAACAAAAAAAGAATAATCGAAATCGGTTCATAAACGACGAAGTTATCCGCGAACAAACATAAAAAAAATATTCATTTTCAGTACCAATTTTGAGATGTTTATCTCAATATCTCTGGAGATACTTATCATACCTCGATAAAATTACCATGGTACCACACTTGGGATATCTACTTTCAAACAAAAAAAGAATAATCGAAATCGGTTCATAAACGAAGAAGTTATCCGCGAACAAACATAAAAAAAAAAAAAAAAAAAAAAAAAAAAAAATATATACGGTCGAATTGAGAAACCTCCTCCTTTTTTTGAAGTCGGTTAAAAATGTATCCTATGTTTATTCCAGCATTTAAGCTATCTACATACCAAATTTCAGCTCAATCGTTTCAGCAGTTTTTGCATGAAGAAGTAATAAACATCTACACGAACTTTCGCCTTTACAATTTAACAAAGGAATTAAGATATCATTATTACATTGGTTGATATAGTTACTAAGTAATAAACTGGCGAAGTGCAAGTCGGACTCGCACTCGTAGGGTTCCGTACCACACTACAGTATTTTATAAGATCGAGCAAAAAATACCACTATCATTTTTCGCCAGCAAAAAATAATTTGTAATTAATAAACATTTTATTTCTTATAACGCCATCTAACGTATAACGAAGGTTTTAGGGATCGGCATTTTAATATAACGCCATCTATGGACGCTTAGGTAAAGTGTTATTCAAATGCCGAAAAAAACACGTTTCGTGTATGGGGACCCCCTACTATTTTTTAATTTTATTCTGTTTTTAGTATTTGTTGTTATAGCGGCAACAGAAATACATCATCTGTGAAAATTTCAACTGTCTAACTATCACGGTTCATGAGATACAGCCTGGTGACAGACGGACAGACAGACAGACAGACAGACGGACAGCGGAGTCTTAGTAATAGGGTCCCGTTTTACCCTTTGGGTACGGAACCCTAAAAATCACACATAATATAGTAAATAATAATAAGAAACGAATTCCTTCGAATTTCGAACATCCATCAGAATTAAGCTTTAACCGTGGATGGATGATGAAACATAACATAAAATGCGCTGCTGTTAAATGCTGCTGTTAAATTGATGTTTGGCCAAAACACTTTGCTGCGGTTATTGTGGTCAACGCGCACTGACCTAATAGATACAAACTGAAATTGACTAAAAGGGTATTGGATATTATAGGAAGTCACATAAAACAAGTAAAATAGAAATCTGTCGCCAAACATTTCATATGTTCTGACAGCAGTCTCCGTACTATCCTTGACCACATGGTCGCTAACAAACAGTTGACATAGCGGACAAACGCTAGCCTATATGCTATAAAAAAAATTAGCAAACCAGAGTTTTGGTTGCCAAAGTTTCTAATTTAGGCCGACGCTCTCGCCTTTCAAGTGAGAGTCGTGCAATCTATTACTATAAGAATCTTTGTCCTGACATACTGACTGACTGACAGACAACGCACAGCCTAAACCGCTGGTCTTAGAGACTTGATATTTGGAGGGTATATTTATCTTAGTACGTAAGGGTTTACTATTATTATATTGATTATATTTTCCAAAATTCACCCTTTAAGGGGATGAAACGGGGGTTCAAAGTTTGTATGGAGAGACAAGATAAGATAGTCTTATTATAAAAAAAACTACACTCAAGATCCTGAAGAAGGCCTCCGGATGAGGCCGAAACATATGTCGATCGCTATATCGACATCGCGTAAGTCACGTTAAATTCCCGTCTTAAATCTATAAGTTTATAAGATAGTATTTTCTATTCGAAACTTCGCACAAGTACTTCAGTAAATAAATAAGTAAATACGTGTTTCAGACTTTTTCGAAATGCCACCCCTAAAAGGGTGAAGTGGGGTAACAAAGTCTAAAATCAATATTGTTTCGGATGATTGCTCTAAAATTTAGCATGCAGATAGTTATTTTGACGGAGGTATGGGCTAAAAAAGGATTTTTAAAAATTCACTCCTTAAGGGGATGAAACGGGAGTTCAAAGTTTGAACCCATTTGGCTTTTACTTCTTTGATGTCTTTTATTATAGAAAGGTTTTAACAAAATAAAAGTTTTAAGTAAATAAAAGAAGAACGCGGGCGAAGCCGCGGGGCACTTCTAGTTTAGTATAAAAAGTAAGTAAAAATTAGAACCCGCCTACTGAAAAGACACGCTCTAATTTTAGGAATAATGCCTTGTTACCGGCATCCAACCAAAGCCGCGAGCTAATTAAGGCGTTTCATTTGTTCTCCCAACACGACTAAATTGTCAAAACCATTTTTTTAGTTCATGACATAAGAAATTAGAACTTATGTTCACGTACAGGACATAAACTTGGCACGTCACTGCACTGCGCCCGTTTCCTTCAGACGTTTAGATGTTAAGAACCTTAACCGTTAACCGAAAAGCATTTCTCTTTTACGGCTGAAAAATAGACAAACTAGTGAAACCAACCCAGAAGGACTTGCAGAAGTCTCAACACAACTAAATTAAAAAAAAAATGTATACGAAAATGGATATGAATTTAACGACATTACCGTTAAACAAGCTATTCAAAATAATAATATTCTAAAATTTAAATCAAATGCCGGAAGTTGGAGCAATTGACTCTTTGTTACAAATATGGCGCAGGCGCAATTTCCTTATTACTAAAACAAACCGATAGAATCGATACGGACTATAGTTATCGATATTAACATTGTATCGGACAGGCCTATGTATAGAAACGCGGGAGTTGACACAACATGCCGCGAGTACTAGAATCCTAGTAAACATAGGGATGGGGTTACATATAAACAGCTTCTATGGATATTTTATCGATATATTTTTAGTAACATTCTACTTTACATTTTAAATTTATACTTAAAATTGCCTCATAAATAAGTACCCAGATGATCATAGAATTCCAGTAATTACTAACATATTCATTTTAAATTAAATGTTATGTGTATGTTATACTATTTTAGCTCACTTATGTAATCTAAATTCTAAATAATCTAAATTCTCAAGAAGGATATAAAACTGTAATTTTAAGAGTAGCGTTTGCATTAGTAACAGTAGAAAACAATCGCAATTTCATTATAGGCGTAAATAGCTGAATATTTTATTCTGACCAAAACGTTTTCAAAGTTACCCTTTCGGGCACATCCCTATTCCACAAACCTCACAAAAACCCTCAACGCCGTCGACGATTCCCATCGCGGGTTCCGGGTTTATTTCCCCGTACCACGTGGGAAAGCCTCGTCGATAAATCTAGCATTTTTTCCCGGGAAATTATCGATAGTCCTTCGACGTACAAATTAGAAATTATTAACTGTTAGAGTGTTTATATTTTTTGAGTCGGAAGTATAAGTTTGATGGATTGTTTGTATGGGACGTTATAAATATCGGCTTGCTTTGTTTATGTTTTGTGACAGTTGTATTATTAATACTTTATGTGATCCTTAACAACTATTATACACAAAATAGTACTTTAGTTATGATCGATGAAAGTTTTACTTATTATAATATTAACTGACTTCAAATAATATCGTTTAAAAACTAAAAAACAACCGACTTCAATGCCGCGCTATTCATTTTCAGTACCAATTTTGAGATGTTTATCTCAATATCTCTGGAGATACTTATCATACCTCGATAAAATTACCATGGTGCCACACTTGGGATATCTCCTTTCGAAATAAAAAATAATAATCGAAATCGGTTCATAAACGACGAAGTTATCCGCGAACAAACATAATAAAAAAATATATATATATATATATATATATATACGGTCGAATTGAGAAACCTCCTCCTTTTTTTAAAGTCGGTTAAAAAGGAGATGGCTCTCTATTCGGATGATTATATTTTTTAGCATATGGGCATAGTTTCGACATTATAGCAGGATTGCAAAATTATTTTTGTGCGAAATAAGTTTATTCAGAGATTTAAATTTCGTAAATATCTAATGAGTATCTCCAGAGATATGGAGATAAACATCTCAAACTCGGTACTAAAATATACTAGCGCAGCAATTTATTTCGATTTATTTTTAATTTTTGAACGATTTTAAATTATTATTTGAAATAATAAATACTATTGTCGTGTTCTACACTACTATAATTAAGTAGTTGTAAGTATTAGAAAACGTGTTTTTGGGGTTCCGTAGCCGAATGGCAAAGAACGGAACCCTTATAGATTCATCATGTCTTTCTGTCCGTCCGTAAGTATGTCACAATCACTTTATTTCTATCCAATATTTAACTGTAAGTAATAAAAAGGAAAGTTTTAGTCAGTCAGTTACTATTCACTGATCACCTGCCGATCATACAAACCATCTCTTTGCTTCGCGTTGAACCTAACACCAGTACCACCGTTTCTTCTACAAAGAAAGCAAAATATTACAAACCGCACCAACCCAATCTATCAACAGTACAAACAAACCCTCCCTCGCCCAAACAAAATCCCTCACGCCTATAAACAAAAGAAAAACACCAATTTGCCTCCAGAGCACGCGGCGCGGAAGAAAATACTAATTTAAACACTTTCGCAGAACGCGTTCTCCTCTTTATATTACCGATAAATAAATATAAAATCTTTTTATTGTGCACACACGTCCCTCGTCGGAATCCCGCTTAAGGGCCGTCCTTATAAGGCTTGGGGACCTCTGCACGGATTTTGTATTCGCGAGTGGTCGCGACTTGAGACAAAAAATTACGCTACGCGAGCGTACTCCATGTTACGTCGAGTTGTGCCGTACGGGATACCTGGTAGCTGGTTACTGTTGCCAAGCTGATGACAGCGCTTGGGAAAATTATAGGATATTATCGTTCTGGAAAGATAGAATGGAGGGAGAGTCCTGTCGACGCTTGGGAGTGCAGAAGGTTAAGGAACAATAGAAAATCATTCACATAATTAAGATTTTATAGAGTTATAACACTAAATGCGGATTTAACCAAACTGGGATAAGAGTTACTCTAGAGTGAATAATTGGAAACGTCAAAAAAACATTGGTTGTCTGTAAAGTTGGTTTACGGAAGATAATTTGACGTGACAACGTCATAACAAAACATTGATGAAATCGGTGCATGCGTGAGCGTAACTTTTTCACTTTTTCGTACATGCAGCCGGCGTTCATCGATTTATTAGACGTTGTCACGTCAAAAATGGTGACTAATGTATGGTTATACTTTGAACAAATGACGATTTTCTCTAGAGTAACCCTATCTGAGTTTGGTAAAATCGGCACTTAGTAATTTATCAGTGGACCCCAAACTAGGCCAGGCTTGTATCTTGGGTGCCAAATTTATTACCAGATGAGAAATATTGCTAGTTGTATATAAAAAGTTACAGCTACTTAAAAATAGGAAGTCAAAAGACAAGATTAGTCTTAGTGCGAGTCACGTTTTGTATAGAAATAACACTAGAACCACTGTTTTTATATCGTGTAGGCTAGCGATTGACCACTGTCTTACCTGTTGGTAAGTGATGATGCGGTCGAGGATGGTAGCACGCTAGGCCTAGAATGGGAACTGGCTCTCAGTGACAACACCCGAAATACATTAGATGTTTGGCGTGATTTTTCAATTTGAGGATAGTAGCTGGACAGACGGACACTAAATAGTGTCCTACAACCATGCATAAAATTAAATAGGAATAAGATCGTTTAAAAAACTAAAAGAACTGACTTCAAATGCCGCGTCATTAATTTTCAGTATCAAGTTTGAGGTTAATCTCCATATCTCTAGAGATACTCATCAGATCTCAATGAAATTACTATGGTACCACCTTTGGGATATCTCCTTTCCAAATCGGTTCAGAAATGACGAAGCTATCCGCAAACACACAAATACACAACAAAAATAAAAAAAATATATACGGTCGAATTGAGAAACCTCATCCTTTTTTTGAAGCCGGTTAAAAAGTAAGGTAAGATAGTGTGTGAGACATGTGAGCGAAAGAGAGATAGTTGAAACTACATCAACGCAAATATTCTAATCTATTAATGTAGCTTTGTTCTCTGCATTTGTTTAAACATTTGTTCATTATACTTTCTTGTGCACTATACAGTTTCTAGATAATTTTTTACAGGATATACCGTTTAATACCAATTAAAAACTCACAACAATCATTTGCATTGCCCTGCATACATTTCCTTAACAGCAGTTCCGCGTATACGCATCGCAGTTATTCTAAAAATCCTACGCAATCATTATGAAAACAAACAATACTAATCACAGCGCCATCTACAATTCAATGCCGATAGCAATTATAACCTTCGTCGATGGCACCCTACTGGGGGGCGGCAAAAAATCACCTCATAGTTACGGAGAAGGCTTTAAGCTAGATATTGGCGTGGTCAGACGGTGCGACTGTGGTGTAGGTATTCGAGGCGCTGGGATGTGTAGGTGTGTGATGATAGTAAGAGAACTTGTAACAAAAGGTTATGAAGCAATGATGATGCATGTTTTTATAAAAAAAATTTTAATTAAACTTCTTTAGGCTCACTAGGATAAAAATGCAAGTAAGTGACGTACGCGTCATGTCATATTTTATATTTATAAACGCCCTCTATTGAACGGCGTAATTACGAAGACGTATTCGCTGTCATTCGGGCATTCATCCCTCTAAGTTCAACAGATGGAGTTGTACAAAAGTATTCCCACTCTATGAAGGACGGTTTACTTCTAACGCGTAGCTTTCTAGGCATTCTCTTTATTTTATTTACCACAATCTCATCTGTCGGTTAGTGGTGATGTGGTCGAAGTAATGTAATTCAGAAGTTGGAACCCAATAGGGAATATGCATGAAGCTCAGATTTATTGCAAATATTTTTTTTCGATTCTTTGTTGTTCTGGAGTAATATGTAAAACCTTTTTTTTTTATTTAATTCCATTTTATTTGCTTAAAATAATAAATTAAAAATGGAATTTAAGCAAGGGAAATTTAAGTTTGTAAAACAGATCACCATTGGTCGAATCGAAAGTTGACGTCATTATGCACTACTCCACGTGATAGAAACATTGAGCGCGGGAACATAAAAATAAATGTATGGTGTGGTCTTATTGTATTTATTTCCAAATATTGTGTTTGCCGCGTATTATTGTGCAAATATGTATATTACTAACCATTTAATATAGATAAAAATGAGTACGAGATTAGAGAAACTGTAAAATTTAATAAAAACATGCCATTGGCTAAATACAATAATCGCGCGGAGTCTTAGTAAAAGAAAAAAAAGCTAGTTTGCTTAAAGCGGCGTGTGTCTGACGTAAGTGCGTGACGTCACAATGCATTACCAAAGAGCCCGGGAAATGATGGCGTTTAAACTGCTCAAATTTATTTGTATATTTAAATGTTTATTTAAAAAATAATTAGACTAATTCTAGCAGTATTTTATTTTTTTATTATGTTACATGGATGTAATGAGTGAAATAAAAATATTTAAAAAAACATGCATATTCCCTATTGCCAATTTTGAAATCCTCCTAAATTGATCTTAAAAAAACCACTACTGTAAGTCAGCGAGGAGTTGGATTACAGGTGCCAGGAGATGACTCAGAGTCAGGTCACGGGTATCATGTTCTTGCAACATCATCGAAGTTATAAATAAAATAAAGAGAACAGTACTTCTTGAAGCTTAGCTTAGTCACAGAATAAATAATAATACAAGCTTAGTTTACACTCCCAATCAAGTTACAAAAACATTTAATCAAAATCGGTTCCTCCATTTGGGTGCTACGACGCCACAGACATACAAAATTACACACGTCAAACATACAACACCTGCAGGCTTATCACGGAATTTGATAGGGGTTGAAAGGAACGAAATGACAGAGATAGAGCTACACAGCGTGCATACTGGGTTTCTGTCATTTAGTTCACGTTGTTCATTCAATAATCAACGATCAAAGTGGGTGAATTGCGGGGGCTGCGTCATGGGTTAAAAATAGACCTTTTTTTTTTCTCTGATGGGAGTACTTCCGAAACACCAGTAGATTCAACAGTCAATCAGTTTTCATCTTTTGTTTGCAGATCTAGGGTTGCCTGTTACGACGGTATTATGCGGCTGATAGTCGGACAATCAGTTCCATTCGGAACATGATTTGTACTGCAATTAGTCTGCGTTTTATTTATCTATTATGTTTCATTATTTCACCATTTTTTGGATAAAAATTGTCTGAAGTACTGAAACATGCACTGGGTTGCGGGTGCACGTAATGGTACGGTTGGCAACCCTACATTAATAAGGGGAATTAAACATGTGTTTTAAGTGTGACGTTCGACGTCTAGATGAAAGCTGAATGGCTCAATACCTTTGTTTTTTTTTTTGTAAATTCAAAGCGTTATGTTTCTGTTATATCTATATTTTTTGTTGAATATGATCTATTTAATGTTATTTGACGTGTGTAAGTGCTAATTTTTAATTTGCCCATATACTGAATAAATGCTTTGACTTTGACTTTGACTTTGACATCTCAGCAAGTTAACCTACTGTTAGTACGGTTCCTTTTCTCGCAGGAGCTAATGCACGGATTCCAGGATACCCTCACGTATGTAATAAGAAATAGGAAGCGTGCTTGGAGGTTTTTAAATACGATATAGTACAACGATAGCTGGAACTCAGCACCGTTGTACTTAAAATGTAGTGGCGTATTAATCAGGAGCTTAAAAAACCTGGTGGTTATTGAATGTCAATTAATGTTCTTGTTGAACGTTAAGCGGGTATAAAAATTTACTACTCAGTAGTTAGCCATACCACAGAATAAATAAGAGTAGACATAGCCATACTTGCTTTGTCGTTGGTGATTATATCTCAAAATGGAAGGATGGTGGAAAAAATACAGTCGTGATTAGGTTTATTATCAGCCTATAATTTTATATGACTCTGCTATGTCCAGGATAATTAAAATTGTTTAAAAACTAAAACAACCGACTTCCATGCCGCGCGAGTCAGTTTCAGTAGCAAGTTTGAGACGTTTATCGTCATATCTCTGGAGATACTTATCAGATCTCGATGTAATTACAATGGAATCGATGAATAACAAAATAATACCACTTTAGAAATGTATATTACCAATTTAAAACATAATCATTCGAATCGGTTCACAATTGACGGAGTAATCGCGTAACATACATACAAAAAAACGACTACTCACTGTGCTATATTCTAGTTCATTTTCCACTCCGGACTACGTTTATTTTTATTTCCAGAACATTTCTTTTGGATTTCAGGTTTTTTTTTGTCACAATCATGATCTATATTACAGATTTTAAAGTAAGTGTGTTTCTGACTTTTTAACCGACTTCACAAAAAAAGAGGAGGTTCCCAATTCGTCTGTATGTTTTTTTTTGTGTGTATGTTACGCGAGTACTCCGTTAATTGTGAACGGATTCGAATGATTCTTTTTTTAATGGGTAGGGTACGCTTCCGAGGTTGTCCCATTGTAATTTTAACTAAATCGGCTGAGCCGTTTTTAATATATCAACATTTTTATTAGGATGCATTTACTTATCTCGACGACTTACTACTGGCACAGATTATATAATAGTTACTGCGTCTATTGGCTACTTTGACTAGCGCGACGTTTGAAGTCGATTCTTTAAGTTTTTTAAACGATCTTAAATTATTTAACGCCTGAACAGCTAAATCAATTTAACTTCAATATCGTACAGGGTTAGCTGTTAAAAACTTCAAACTTTTGAGATTAGAACACAGATTATAAATATTCAAATATGGGACATATAGCACTAAAACGTTAGCAGTTAACGTTAGAGCGAGCAAAGCGTCTCAGTTTCGAGACTGGTCAAAAATGCTTTTATCCAGATGTCAGTTAGTCTATCTATTCTCGCCTATAGCATATTATCTTTTCTATGCCTATAGGTCACATTATTCAACCGCTTTTGACGAAAATTGGCACAAGAGTTCCTTTATTTATTTAAGATTTTTTTTCGATTGCGTTTTCTTTTAATGGGAGGAAAGGGAGAAGTGTGCTGTGGCGTTATTTATCGACGGACTCCAGTCAAATTGAACAAAAACTGAAATGGCTTTGCTAAGCCAGTGGAAAGGGGAAGTGTCGGTTATTCCATGGATATAAGAACACTTTGAGGGCCCGGTGGCGTAATCGGAAGAACGGTCAGCTTTGATGCCGTGGTACCGAGATTAAGCCCCGCCGTGCACCAATGGATTTTTCTATAGAAAAATTTATGTGCGCTTCTCACAGTGGCCCTCCGGTGAAGGAAAACCTTGTTAAGAAACCAGCAACCCCCGCATAGAGATAGGAAACTATCTAGTGTCCGCCTGGCCAGCAACAAGTTAGAAAATCTGTCACCAAACATCTAATGTGTTCCGGCAGCTATCCTTGTGAGCCAGTTCCCATTCTAGGCCAAGCGTGCTTACCATCTTTGACCGCATCATCACTTACCAACAGGTGAGATAGTGGTCAAACGCTATATACCCCTATAAGATATAAAAAAAACAACACGCGAGGTCTACTGTGCTCACAGAACTACTATTATTGTGAGTATAATTTATATGATATCCGAAGCGTCAAAGCCGAACAAAACATTTTTTTCTTCAGTAAATTATCGACATAAATAAAACATTAGCATCAAAAACTTCCTGTTCACATATGGCCATCATTAAAAGAATCAGAGACAATTATAATATCATTCGTACCAATTAAATGTGAAAATAGACGGAACTAGCGGCAACTGAGATTTTTATATCTTATAATTTGTGTTGTGACAGTTCTTATACAAACTGGTAACCTACTCAACTCATATAAACGATGTTTTTTTAGGTTTCCGTACTCAAAGGTACCAACGGAACCCTATTACTGAGACTTCGCTGTCCGTCTGTCTGTCAGAGGGATGTATCTCCTAAACCGTAATAGATACATACATACAATCACGCCTTTTTCCCGTTGGGGTAGGCAGAGACTACTTCTTTCCACATGCTACGATAAAACCGTAATAGATAAAGACTTGAAATTTCGAGTCATTGACCTTCAAAGTTATTTTTCTATACAAGAATTCAAAAAACTTTGTTTTAAACTTAGTAGCATATTATTATTGTTATATACCGGCTTTAATTCACGTACCTTTAGTCGAATTTTCTCGACCTAGGTTTCGAGCGAGTCAGTCGCTCTTCCTCGGGAGTGAGGTCACGCGGTGAGATCGCGATGTTCACTCGCATAGTTAGTAGCATATATTAAACAGGAAACACAGTTTTCTTTCTTGCTAATGTTCAATGTACAACTTGTACTATTTATTATTCTGTGGTATAACACAGTTTTGGGAAAACGTAGTGCAAGACGGCGACGCCTTCCGGCGAGATGGAGCGACGATCTGCGCAAGGTAAGTAGCTGGTAGTCATTGGATGCAAAGAACCGAAGATCGGGCTCAGTGTCGAGCATTAGGAGAGGCCTATGTCCAGCAGTGGACTAACACAGCGTTGATGATGATGATGAACACAGTTTTTCTCCGATATAAAGATTACTTATTTACATGGTGGTCACTATGTAGTGTCCGCCTGGCCAACTACCACCCTCAAGTTAATCTTAGAAAATCTGTCGTGTGTTCCGGCAGCTATCGCTGAGTGCCAGTTCCCATTCTATGCCTAGTGTGCTAAAATCCTCGACCGCATCATCACTTTTCGACAGATGAGATAGTGGTCAAACGCCATATGACAATAAAAATAAACTGGCCAAGTGCAAGTCAGACTCGCACTCGTAGGGTTCCGTACCACACTACAGTATTTTATAAGATCTAGCAAAAAATACCACTATTATTTTTCGCCAGCAAAAAAATATAATTAATAAACATTCTATTTCTTATAACTCCATCTAACGTCTAACAAAGGTGTTAGGGATCGACATTTAAATATAACGCCAACTTTGGGACGTTTACCTAACTAAGCGTTCATAGATGGCGTGAAATGCCGAAAAAAACACGTTTCTTGTTTTTTTCGGCATTTTTAACTTTATTCTGTGTTTAGTATTTGTTGTTATAGCGGCAACAGAAATACATCATCTGTGAAAACTTCAACTGTCTAACTATCACGGTTCATGAGATACAGCCTGGTGACAGACGGACGGACAGACAGACAGACAGACAGACAGACAGACAGACATACAGACAGACAGACAGACAGACAGACAGACAGACAGACAGACAGACAGACGGACAGCGGAGTCTTAGTAATAGGGTCCCGTTTTACTCTTTGGGTACGGAACCCTAAAAACCATGCACCATGGGAGTGCCGGCAGAAGTGAAAACTTGAACACGTCATTTTTTAATATTTTGGAATAACACCTCGCGCAAGCGCCCTGCGCTCTGTTGGAATGACACCTCGCGCATGCGCCATGCGCTCCGTCTTAAGAATTTTCGTCTTACGATCCCCTGACACGAGTTTAACATTTTTTACCCATCCCAAGAAAAGTGCACAACGCCGCTAAAGAAGTTTTCACTTTAAAAAAGAACTTATTTTTAACCGACTTCAAAAAAAGGAGGAGGTTTCTCAATTCGACCGTATATATATATATATATATATATATATATATATATATTTTATGTTTGTTCGCGGATAACTTCGTCGTTTATGAACCGATTTCGATTATTCTTTTTTTGTTCGAAAGGAGATATTTCAAGTGTGGTACCATGGTAATTTTATCGAGGTATGATAAGTATCTCCAGAGATATTGAGATAAACATCTCAAAATTGGTACTGAAAATGAATAGCGCGGCATTGAAGTCGGTTGTTTTTTAGTTTTTAAACGATATTATTATTATTCAAGCGAACACAATAAACTCTGACAACAGCGCTTGCCACTCGTCCCATACGGGCGTTCTTACTTAGGTACAAGTAACAGGCAAGTTCATCTAACACAACTCCCTGAACACCCAAGTAGTTTTGTAATGAAAAACGGCGAAAATGTGAAGTATTTCGGATCAATATTCATGTGTATCCAGAAAACCTTGGTGGTGGCCTTACGGGGCGGGATTCCGCGAGTGGTGAGGCTGGTTTTTACACAAGTTTGCGCACAAATTAACTTTCGGCAGAAGAAGTTTGTTGCCACGCGTTGTGCGCGCGACCTCCGTACATGGCTGTCGGGTGACGTGGATGCACGGAGAATCTTTTATTATTGTTACTAGCAATGCCTTGTGGATTTCAGCTTCATAAACAATGATGACAGGCATTGAAGTCAATTTGAACCACAGGTGATTGAAGCATATTATACATCGATGTTCCGCCTGACTTGATACCAAAAAATATAAAATCGTTTAAAAAACTAAAATAACCGACTTCGAATACCGCGCTATTAATTTTCAGTACCAAGTTTGAGGTGTTTATCTCCATATCGCTGAAGATACCAATCAGATCTTAATGAAATAACTATGGTACAACCCCTAGGATATCTTCTTTCCAACAAAAAAAATACCATCAAAATCGGTTCATAATGAAGTTATCCGCGAACAAACATAAAAAAATATATATAAATATATATTCGGTCCAATTGAGTAACCTCCTTTTTTAGAAGTCGGTTAAAAAGTACCTTACCACTATCAAAGAAAAAAAACTGCCCCCATAACCACATACAGTCTTTAAGAGTCACAGTATTCTAGGCCTAGCGTGTTTACCATCTTCGACCACATCATCGCTGAGAGGTGATAGAGTGGTCAAAAGCTAGCCTATTCAAATGTATTTAAAAAGTTACTTATAAATAAAAATGTTAGGTTTTATTCGATTATTGACTCCAAAATTTCGAGCGCTCAATTTTTTTTTTAGTTTACCGTTGCCAAAATTACTAAAAACATCTCTCAATATCTTTAAGTTTCTATCGGATCTTGATGAAATTATTATGAAACCATTTCAGCCAGCGATATTATACCAATTTCAGCAGTTTGAAGTTCAAGCGAGAAATAATTATTCAAATTCGTCAAAAGATTACAGAGAAATTAGTGATCGTGAATTTAATAAAATACGCGTTAAAACTAGTAGGTACTTGCTCAGTTTCTGAAAGTTGGTAAAATGAGTTGACAAAAGTAAACTTCCTTGGCAGTCGGGCAAAATGTAAATCATCATAGCGGATTTTCTTGCCTAGGATATTTTGTATTAATCTAAGCCAAACCTGCTCACCCCATTAGCTTACAAATCGATGAAAAAATTCACTGGAGGAATGCACAAGTCCATCTGTTACCACGATTTGAAAATAGAACATCAATAACATCGTAGTGTCGTGACCAAAAAATTGGTATCGATATATTCGAGTGAATCGAGTATAATGAGTCGTAATGATCGGTGGTCACAATTCACAATACGGTGGACATTTCTAATGATCCTTTGTCACGTGACTGTCGCATGTTGATTGAAGAAAGGCATTCACTTTTTGACATTGACGTCCAGTGACCAATGTCAAATGTGGCATGTCAGACTAAGTTCAATAATTTTGGATCGTGAGAACTGAGTGAATGCGCTAATCAAAAGTTATAAGACAGAATCCCAAACGAAGAATCAACTTTAAAATGTAATAAGCGAGTGAAAAGCTTGTAAACGACAATGAAAAATCCTGCTATGTATTTTATCGAATAATAAATTCCCGAATGCCAGAGGAATAACAACGATTACAGCCGTGATAAAGCCGTACGCACACGGGCAGTTGATATAAATTGCGCTTGTGTTGTCAAAACAGAAATTACCCTACAATTCGAACACACAACTCGATCAGAGCTACAATGTGCACTCGTATATCGAATACCGAATATATCGGGAGGACTGCTTGTAAATATCTTATTGTATCGAGAGCTCGTCTGTCCGACTGTCTGTCCGGTTGATTTGCGGCGCGCTCCCGTATAATAATGAAGGCGCAATTCCATGACAGCGCACTCGCGCCGACCTCAAATCGAGCGATGATCGATTCCTCGATTATAATCGATTGGGGATTTTATCCATTATATGACTGTATGTGCGCAGCCTAATTGTTCGAAGTTTATTTAGTAAAGCGTGGATAGGCTTTATTAGTGAATAATTAGAGTGATTTGGATAGAAGAGAACTTGCAATGTTGAAAATATGCAATCCACTAATTACGTCCTATCGATAGTATCGGACTGTGGCTTAATTGGTCAGATCGCCTAGACATGTTATCCGGGGGGTGCCGTTTCAAGTCCCGTCGCTACAATGAAAATTGGGATTGTGTGTAACAAAAATATTAAGGGGGTAAAACTTCAAGAAACATAATTTTTGCAAC
Organism: Cabera pusaria; assembly: GCA_954871355.1. Lineage (NCBI taxonomy): Eukaryota > Metazoa > Arthropoda > Insecta > Lepidoptera > Geometridae > Cabera > Cabera pusaria. The sequence continues at coordinate 3,959,983 of OX940896.1, forward strand.
GTTCTTTGTAAGTTATACAAAAATTGCAAACATTTTGTAACAACTTGCTTAATTAAGCTGAAATTTGACATACTGAATAGTTTGGTAAAAATGCAATATTATGGTACCATCTGGACTGAAATGGAACCAGGATGTAGGGACTGGAATTCCCTGATGGCACATGATGGTAGAACAGCTGGAACAAGCCTAAGCTTGAATGTTTGGTTGTTATGAGTATTTTCCATTACACATAATGGCGAGACAGTCTTTACACAAAGCTTGAGTTAAAAAAGGTTTTTAAGATATTATCTTCTCCAACACATAAATATCTCGTGTCACGGTGTTTGTGGTCGCACTCCTCCACATCGGCTCGACCTATTTTAATGATTTTTATATATTTGGTAGGTATGAGCATAGATCGAAAAGTATTGTTCATCCTACTACCCCCACTAACATTTTTCAATCGCGATTTTAGTATTTTTGTATGAACAATATCTATATAATTTCGTCTAACTGCCGTGTTCACATTCAGACAGACACGATTCCAACTTAGACCGCATCATATACATCAAGTAAAATATCGGTCAAGTAGATGCCTGTCCAAAAAAAAAAACAAAATTAAAAATTTTGAACCGACTTCAAAAAAGGACGAGGTTCTATGTTCCATATTTTTTAGGGTTCCGTACCCAAAGGGTAAAACGGGACCCTATTACTAAGACTCCGCTGTCCGTCCGTCTGTCTCTGTCTGTCTGTCTGTCTGTCTGTCTGTCTGTCTGTCTGTCTGTCTGTCTGTCCGTCTGTCACCAGGCTATAGCTCATTAACCGTGATAGTTAGACAGTTGATGGTGTATTTCTGTTGCCGCTAGAACAACAAATACTAAAAACAAAATAAAGTAAAAAATTAAAGGGGGTCCCCATACAAAAAACGTGTTATTAAACGCCATCTATCTAATTAGTTTCGGCAAAATGACATAGATGGCGCTAGTAAACGAGCCCCGTCTTTCTAGATCGCGACCAAACCAAATATTCTTGGCAATATCAATTAATCAAATATATGAGGTTAAAACTCTGTTATGTTTCGTATTGTACAGAACCCTCCCTAAGTGTGCGATAAGAGACGCGATGCTGACTCGCACTTGGCCAGTTTTTTTTTTTTCATTCACCGATTACTCAAAGACGCCTGGACCGATTTGGAATTTTTTTCCTTTGTTTGAAAGAGTATGCTTCCCAGTGGTTCCATTTTAATTTCATCGAGATCTCACGAGTATCTCCCGGGATATGGAGATAAACACCTCAAACTTGGCCCTAAAAACGACTATCGCGATATTTTAAGCTGCTTCTTTTAGTTTTTTAAACGTTCTCAAATTATAATATTAGTTTTGTCTCACCATGAAGTCATCAATATAGTGACAATGATTTTATTTAATTCATTAATCAAAGTGTTAATTTATTCCTGTGCCAATTTTGGTGTGATTTTAGGCAGCTTTAGGTATTGCGTGAATAATGCATGAACGTATATTTGCATGTCCAAATATTGCGCAGTGTCCAACCGTTTTGTGTTGTAAAGTGTTACATGGTCTGAATAGCAATAGCTCGATTTAATCCAATCTGAATGAAATTCTAATATAATTGGATTTATGGAATAGAATGATAATTGTTTCATTGTGTGCTCACTGTAAACTTTAGTCATATTTATTCCAAACATTAACATAAAAACTAAAAGTTCCGACTTTCATCTCGTGCGAATCAGTTGCAAGTTTGAGACATTTATCGTGATATCTCTGGAGATACTTATCAGATCTTGATAAAATTTGAATGGAACCTTAAATGAGAAATTTTAATGGGACTTAGCTAATAAAATAATCATTCAAATCGGCGGAGTAATCTAACAACAAACGACCAAAAAAAACAACATACAGACAAATTGAAAACCTCCTGCTGTCTAGAATTCGGTTAAATTCGGTTTAAAAAACATTAATTGTATGAAAAACTTAACAAAAATATCAAAATTATTAAAGGGTTAGTAAATTATTTAAGAAAAACTTTTAATAAAATTTTTATTTACAATGGGTTACCATAACTTAAGGTGTAAACATAAGTCTGTGCTGAAGTTTCCCCGTCTGCACAAAAATGCATTGTCATCCAAACTAAACGTGCTTACAAAATCGGTTGAGGATAGGTAACTGCTTTAAAATTCAGTTGCAAGATTTGACCCGTACTTACATACAAACATTGTAAGTTAACTAAAAGCAAGGGTCCTGTGGTGTAGTGGGAGAATGGTCGGGTTGAGGCTGGAGGAACCGGGATAAATCCCCGCCGTGCATTAATAGATATTTTTGTCGAAAAATTTATGTGCGCTTTTTACAGCGGCCCTCCAGTGAAGGAAAAACATCGTTAAGAAACCCTTAACCCCCGCATGGTGGTCGGACACTATCTAGTGTCCGCCTGGCCAGCTACCAAGTTAGAAAATCTGTCGCCAAACATCTAATGTGTTCCGCCAGCTATCCTTGACAGCCAGCTCCCATTCTAGCCATAGCGTGCTATCATCCTCAATCGCATCATCACTTATCAACAGGTGAGTGGTCAACCGCTATCAATAATTTAAGAACGTTTACAAAACGAAATAACCGACTTCAAATGCCGCGCTACTGCTAGTCATTTTCAGTACTGTAGTATTAGTGTTATTTTGTGTTTTGTTATGATATGACAAAGAAGTATAACTTCTTGCGTGCATACATAAGTACACACGCACACTTTTTTTAAACAGTAAGATTTCCAGCGCCGCAAAGCGTCCGCGCCGTCCACTTACAGAGCTGTTAATCTCCAGTACAATAACTCAAGTTAATACACAGTGTACGAGGGGCCACTAAAGCGACCATTACACCGCCACACCGGCGGAACACGAGGGAATTATCATTGGTGATAACATCCCCTTAATACTGGTACCGAGAGGACGTGGACACAGTATGGGCACTTTGTATAATTTATGACCGTACAAAACGAAAAAACCGACTTCACGTGCCGCGATAGTCAAAGTACTGGCTAGTTATAATCATGTCATCTAAGTATATACATTTTCTTATATTGTTTATCTCCATATCTCCGGAGATAATTGTCATATTTCGATTTGATTTGAATGGGACCAAACGGGAGGCATAATCTCTCAAACAAATATATTTTCCAAATATTTTTCCTGGCCAGCTACCACCCTCAAGTCCCCCGCATGGTGGTAGGACACTATCTAGTGTCCGCCTGGCCAGCTACCACACTCAAGTTAGAAAAATCTGTCGTCAAACATCTAATATGTTCCGGCAGCTGTCCTTAAGAGCCAGTTCCCATTCTAGGCCTAGCGTGCTTACCATCTTCGACCGCATAATCACTTCCCAACAGGTGAGATAGTGTTGAAACGCTAGCCTATAAAATAAATATTTAAAAAAAACAGTCGAATTGAGAACCTCCTTCTTTTTGTGAAGTCAGTAAAAATATTATATCATCAATATTATAAGCCAATTTCTGTCTACAGCTGGACATAGACCTCTCCCATGGCACGTCACTGAGCTCGATCTGCAGCTATTCGTTCCCAACAGCTGCCAGCCAGCTTGCGTATATCATCGCTCCATCTAGTTATTCTAGCTGGAGGGCGTCCTATACTACGTTTTCCGAGCCGCGGTCTCCACTCTAAAACTCGTCTGCCCTAACGGTTATTAGTTCTACGACAGATGTGACCAGCCAGACCAATGTCATTTCAGCTTGCTTCATCCTTTAAATCAAAATTTATAAGTGGGGTTCTAAATGTGAAGAACTTTATTTTACGTGTTGTATTGTATCGGTAGAGAGATAAAACATGGAATCCTTTAAAGCATTACAAACATAATGTTAAAAGTTTAATAAAATGGATTGAATAAATCGATGAAACGAATGATAAAAAAATATATACAAAATAATTTACGAAGACAAATTTTAATCTCTGGATATACCTATTCGATCCCCACCCATTGCATTATTGATGTGATCTCACTCCACATACAAGCATATTTAATTTAGTTGAAGGCATCGAATTATAACCTCGTTGGGTTAACAAGACTACCAGTAAAGTTCAAATCACATTGCTAGCAAACTTAAAAAAAAATTACTGTCTCAATACAACCATTGGCGTTGGCCTCCAATCAAAACATCATTGCTTCGCGTAAACATCAATAAGCGGCCAAGTGCGTGTCGGGCCACGCGCAGTGTAGGGTTCCGTAGTAGCCCGTTATTCAATGCAAGTCTTTACCCGTTACAAACAAGCAACTAGGTACTTCGCCTTTGTCACTTTAAAGGATTTATTCTAAGGATTTTGTATTTGGTACAAAATTATCCAACACCCAAGTTCAACGACTATTACTGCTAAACTAATAAAGTTATCTTAACCGCTATAATTTTCCTTTAAAGGGGGGTTGCCCTACTGGAACAAAAATTTGCACTTAAAGTTTAATATTTCGTAAATGGAACATTCAATCGAAAAATGGTATTAGCAACCCTAAAGTCATTTTAAAAGACCTATTCAACGATACCCCTCATGATGGGGTAGACGATGAAAACAAAATGTATCCCCACTTATCATATAGTAATCCTAAAAAAAAAAATACACAATTTTATTTCAGCACTTTGTTGGCGTAATATATATTATATAGGTATGTACAACCACCAAAATTACAGCTTTCTAGTATTAACGGTCTCTTAGCAAAACCTCGGACAGACAGACAGACAGACAGACAGACAGATGGACATGACGAAACTATAAGGGTTCCTTGTCAGGACTACGGAACCCTAAAAAAGATATTATGTTTCTTTGAAGTGTCTCACACTTTATATTTTTGTAAATTGTTAAACACAATCCAAAATTTCATCGTACCGACGGGACTTGAATCCGCAACCTCCGGAATAACATGTTCCGGTGCTTTGCCAATTAAGCCACGGTGCGAAGTATCGTTACGACGAAATTAATGGATTGCATTTGTTAACCCAATTATGCATTGGTGGCGCCATCTATGACTACTTATTACGTAAGTTAATCATTCGGAAGAAATCATTACAGTTTTCAAAATCCAACGAGAGATGTTGCACTGCGTAAATCAAAAAGATGCTCCATTCCAACCTTCCATTTCTACCATTCTTTTATTATAAAATACGAACTCGCGTCAAAATTTCCCAATCGCTCATACTGCTTCTTAACCACACTGCACCCCAAGCCAAACAGTACATTTTTAAAAGCCAGAAAGCGGTATATTTCACAGTCAGGCGTTATTTTTCGTGCGTTATCTGCGAATCTCGCGTATACACGTGTGATTAATATACGCCAGGTTGGAGCGCATCTGCCCCGGAGCGCAAGATTTACCGTTTGCCAAACAACCTGGTTGAATACGCCGGGAATTTGGAATTTTAAAGAATCCTCGTTGGACTAGGACATTCTAGGACAGTTGGTATTTTTTTTAAGAGACAGACAAGCACTTTACTAATCTCACTTGATACTAAGTGACGATGCGGTCTAAGCAATCGTACTGAAATGTTAGAAAATGCTGACGTCATTATTTGACGAGAAAGTACCAGGAGATCATGTTTATAGAAAGGTATTGTGAGCAGCGATGGTTATATCTACCCTAAGAATAAGATTGGTGAATATCTACAGAAAGTTGGAAGCAATTGGATAAAAGTAGAATACCGTGTTCTAATGACGTGACTATTTTTTGGAAACTGGTTGCATTGATCATAGAGGATATTTTTCATTTTGGCTGAATGTGCTGAAAAAGCTGCATGTGCTTTTAGCTCGACAGATTATGCATAGCTAGAGTCTACAAACCATTGACATTTTCGACATAAATTCTAAACGAAATTCTATTGGTACTCGTATCAACTCTGCCTTCATAATCCCTAACTTTTAACCAGTATCTCACTTATTATTTCATGTCGATTTATCACGCTTGCTCAAAAAAGTAGCTCGCGATATTAAATATACTTTCAGCGAATATTTACTCAACCATATCGCTTGATATTATTTTATCAAATTTCATTATTGGAAGAATAAATCAATCCATTCAAATTAACTGATTAAATTTCATCATTTCAGTTTATTTGAATAAATATAATACAATAATATTCCAGCACAATGCGTCTGAAATGTATATTCGAATAATATTTGTATTGCTTTTCTACTTGAATTAATTTACCAATTGAAATTAATAAATTGACTCTAAATAAATTTACTCTCCCGTAATAATCGAATAATAAATCAAATAAATATTTAACGTGTTTTTAACCATCATTACAGAATAAATGATAGTAGGAACGTGCAAAAGTTCCGTGCTTGTAACAATAAGTGGTAACAGATCCCATTTGTATTGCAGTCTCATACTGACTTGTATATTGTGGTAATTAAGAATTTGGCACGCCAAAATGATGTAAATGTTCACAATTTGTATGAAGATTTTATAAAACACCTTTGGATTTTATATGTATTTACTTAATTAATTTAAACTTATTTAGGATGTAATCTAATCATACTTGTGTATTTGGAAATTTGTTAATTATATCATATATTCTACGTTTCTTGAAAACTGTTCGACAATTATATTAAGCATAATATATTATTCATAAAAAAGGGTACTTACTACTTACGATATTGTAAATAAACTTTTTTCCTGAATTAAATTACGCTCATTGCCAAACTTATTCGATAGAAATATAATTTGCTATTTTAACCCCTTTTGGATTAATATACGTACCTACATAATATTTTATGATACTTACTGAAGTCTGGTTGAACGGGCTTACGTTACCTGAAACAAAAAAATAAAATAAAGTAATTTAGATTTTTTATTTTTATTTCTTTTTAAACAAAGAAAAAGATTACTCGCAATGTGGGTTGCACATTACTAGTATTCTTGTCCCTCCAACTAAGCTAAATATGCTTGTGTCTGGAGTGGGTTCACGTCAATAGTGCAATGGGTGTAATGAGGATCGAACTCACGACCTCTCGATCGCCAGTCCAACTCCCTATCCATTGGGCTATTGCCGCCTTTCCAATTTGTTAAAGTAGTTGTAAAGTTGAAGAGTCGACATAAGCGTAGTCACTAGACTATTATTCTGTTGCCTCGACCCCAAATAATTTGGGACGGATAAAATGTAAGTCAAAGACGAACTGCAAATAAATCTAGAGGGTATTGTTTTCAAATAATATTCAATAATAAAAACCTTAAAAACTCCATTATAACATAATGGCCGTCAAAAGGACGTCCGTCATAACTCATTCAAACTAACCTAATACAAAATACCAAATCAATACACAATTCAAAATTCATAATACTTATCAGAAATGTTAAAAAGATTTCTCAGTCTCTAATTGACCAGTGCGAATAACGATATATTTATGTGGGCGATTTGAAAAGTCACAAAAAGTGAGGATATTTTTATATATATTTATATTTATAAATTGTTATTAGAGTAGCGAACACGTTTGTTTCGGCGGGCGGCGCCTGCGCTCGTGTAGAAATAAAAACTTGATTGTATGCGGTTTAGATACGGTTCATGGTATCTTGGTAGTATATGCTAGATCTGTTAACATAATACATCTGACTATAAAAGAGAAATATCACACGAAAGACGCATCACAATCTATAATAAACTGGCCTAGTGCGAGTCGGACTCGCACACGTAGGATCACGTACTATAGTAGGTACAATATTCAATAAGATTAAACAAAATTTGTCGGAATAACCCGTCCTTTCTTTATATTCCCTTTTTCTTTTTTTATTATTTGTTACAGCAGCCATAGTAATCTATAGTAATACATACTAAAGTAGATTTCAAGTGTATACAATATTACGGTTCATAAGATCAAGCTAAAACGCCGAAAAAAACACGTTTCTTGTATCGAAAATTCGGGAGTAATCGGAACCCACTTTAATTTTTAACTTTATTTTGTTATTATCAGTATTTTTTGTTATAGTGGCCATACTAATAATATATACTTTGTGAACATTTAAACTGTCATGTATTATGTTATAACCTACTCAGATTTAGGTACATACAAAAGACGAAGAAGTTATTTATTGCTCTGAAAGTGTTTTATACGTCACGTAATAATCATAATTTTATATAATAACGGGGAGTGCTCTGAAGAACTAGGTATTCAATTTAATCCTGGCGTCTCTAATTTTACCATCGCAAGCTCCTCCGCATATTATCGAGACTTGGACTTCGCACACATCTCGATTCAAGCAGTCATTTATCCCCTAGTACACTTTTAAAATGTGAAACGAGCTCTCGTCTGCTGTTGTGTTGCTGTTATCTCGCAGATCTATAACAAGGAGTCCTTCAAAAAGGGCGTTAAAAGACTTGATAGGTCATAAACGCATGGGTGACACCTCTAGTGTTGCCAGTGTTCAAAGGCCATGGTTACCACTTCCCATCAGGTGGGACGATTGCTTGTTTGCTACTTATATCATAAAATAAAAGCTTTTAAAAAGAGTTGCACAACAAAGAACTAGCTTTGTTTCAATATTTTGAATGCATCTGAATTTCCTACATATACTACACTTAAACATCATCCTAAAGACTTAACAAATATGCCGATAGTCGGACAAAAACTGCATATGATTCGGCTTAGCTGCATCGCTTATTGATATACATTCACATTTATTTATATATGTATTTTAATACATAAAAACATGTATTATACCGGTGCTTACAGATCGCATACCACTGGGTCTATTAGACCCTTAATATGACAGTATCGATGTATTTTATATAACTGGGTTTTGATCATAATAACGGCGCTTTTCTACCAACTTCAAAATAGGAGAGATTCGCAATTCATCTCTTATTTTTAACCGACTTCAAAAAAAGGAGGAGGTTTCTCAATTCGACCGTATTTTTTTTTTTTTTTTTTTTTTTTTATGTTTGTTCGGGGATAACTTCGTCATTTATGCACCGATTTTGATTATTCTTTTTTTGTTCGAAAGGAGATATCCCAAGTGTAGTACCATGGTAATTTTATCGAGGTCTGATAAGTATCTCCAGAGATATTGAGATAAACATCTCAAAATTGGTACTGAAAATGAACATTGAAGTCGGTTCTTTTTTAGTTTTTAAACGATATTATTTATTGTATGTTACTTGGCTTACAACCGATTTCAAAAATGGAGAATCTCATCGTCTCAAAGTTTTTGATTGTTGTAACACTGATTTTTATTTTTATTTTTGAGTAGTTACCCAATTGTTCTTCGACAAATTTTATTAAGATTTGTGATTATTTTTTAATAAAATTTACAAAAATCACAAATTCAAAAAAATTACTGTCTGTTATAAAGTCAGTTTTTTAAATGTTTCAATGATCTTTATTAGACTTTGTAGTTTTGTATGAAAATTCTTGTCATAGATTTAAAATAAATTAAGTAAAGTTGACGTTGTATGCATACGTACTCATCCGTACGTATAAAAAATATAAAAAATTTGACTGTCATATTATTGTATATCAGTATGAATTTTAAAGATCGTTTTCAACTGACAACTAACTAAAAGTCTACTGTTTTACAATATAAAAAAAAACTAAATAAAAACAAGCCATTGTCCAACTCAAATTAAAGTATTACGAACTGTCTGATGGAAACTAAAGCGGAAAATATAACTCAAAAATAACTTTTTGCGTCGTCGGCTCAATTTATTAACTTTGCCCCGAAATAAAACTTCCAAATAGTTTTTTGCTATTTAGTTTGTAATACAATAAAGAATAGTTAATTGTTTTCAATAAGCAAGAAGTATTGGGTTCGGTTCCCGCTGATGTTCTTTGTGATAATGTCGTCGAAGCACGGCCTTTATGATTGATGGTTGATTTTGACAATCGGAATTAATACGTGAATCGATTCGATTATATATTTTTGACGGGACCCTTTTAAAATTGTTGATTTTTGCAGTACATTTCTGGGGATTGGATTCGACTAGTTATTTTACCATGCTCTACTTGCTAATAGGGTATTTTTTTTACTCTATATGAGAAAAAATCTAAAAATATATTATTGAGATAACTATGGCAGAAAGCAGTCGGAAAACGTTAGTTTTAGTTCATAATATATCAAAATAAATTTTAAAATTCAATTTAAAGGTTTCAGCTTTTTCAATCTGTTATTAAAAAGTAGTCGCCAGTAGTCGCCATGTTATTACGTCATACGGCTAAGGAAACTTAAAAGTTTCAACTGTCAACTATCATATTACTGCATTTGCTTACTAGCATACTGACGTCATGACCCAAAGCAATATGGCGTCCACTGCGTCCAGCGTTTTCGTCAAATTACGCGCGAAATTTCATAGAGCAAAATTTAAATGCATTTTATGGCACTTAACGATTGAATAAAAATTTTGTGAATTTTTTAGTGGTTCATTAGCACTATAGAATCTAATTGAGACATTTTTCAAAAATGGGTGTAATACCCTATTAGGCAGAAATTTTAAAATTTGTTTAACAGAAGGACTTTTTTTGTAAGATTTTATTTTAGTTTCTCTCATTCTATATTTTAAATAATTATTGTTATGATATATTTAATGATATCTGACTTGTATATGTGCACATTTTTAAACTGCCCATATGACTGCGGGCAGTCAAATGTTACAAGTTAAATTTTACCCACTGCCCGCTGTTTGACTGAGCTGAAATTTTGCATACATATTTATAAATTAGGTTAATTCGTGTGTAACAAACAGTATGTGTATTTTAATATATGTACTTAAGTAACATCTAATTCTTTGTAACGCTTATCAGTAAGCATCGGTCGAACCAGTTATGCGAGACGCAAATCGTCCGCTACTACACTACTTTTCTATCTACCCACATGCATATTATATTTTTGTTAGAAGACAGTAATCAATATTTATTATATTAGATATGTCTAGTCTAAATAACACATTGTAAATATTTAAATTGTATTGTATTGTATTTATTTGTCTATAGGCGTTTTACACACACTCAGATACGTCAAACATTATGTCGCTATTTAATTTAACTAAATTTCTCATTTAAGTGAATTTTTGTGTTTTGTTGAGAATTAAACCACAATTGTCAATGTTAAAATTATTTCAGAACTCATAGTAATGACCACGGAGAATAGACGTGGTAATGACCATTTGGATGTCAATATTAGGGATACCATGTCAAAACTAAAAAAAAAAATATTTATATTTTTTATATAAATATCTTAAGCTACCGTTTGATCTTTTAATAATTAGTAAATTTATTATTATAATTGTCATCCCATCGTTAACTGAATAAAAAGCATTTTTAATCACGAAATTTAAATGATTTAGTTTTAAATCTGTAAATATACCTATTACAAAATTATGTTTGCTTAACGAAATAAGGAGGTAATGAGAGTTAGTTACCTTTACCTTGTAGTCTGTGTTAAATACATTTATTTGTTAACTTTACTTTATTCTGCTCTTTATTATATTTTTATGCTACTTTGTTCTGTTTATTTTTTAACCGACTTCACACAAAAAAGAAGGTTCTCAATTCGACTGTTTTTTTAATGTCCTCCCGTTTGGTCCCATTCAAATTTTATCAAGCTATTACAATTATCTCTGGAGATATGGAGATAAACAATAAAAGCAAATTTGTGTACTTAGATGACATGATTATAACTAGCCAGTACTTTAACTATCGCGGCATGTGAAGTCGGTTTTTTAGTTTTGTATGCTCAGAAATTAGTTGTCTGTTAGCCTGTAAGTGTAACGTGACGTCATTGACCGGCAACACCGGAACATCAGCGTTGGTCTTTTGTTTGACTGGCAATTATGCTGAGGTGGGCCGTTTGGTGACACTATGGTACATATGTGGTACATACACAGGTCACGTGTCCCGGCGCGAGGTCCTGACGCGAGTTTAACATTTTTTACCATCCCAAGAAAAGTGCACAACGCCGCTCAATAAGTTTTAACTTAAAAAAAGTAGTTTAGTATCTAAATTCATAAAACGTGGCGATATTTTCAAAATTGGAAAAAATTATAGTTTTTACCCACGACGGAACGGAGATTGTATATGGGTTTGGGGTGAGAGGATGATTGTTTGTGCAAATTCATGTTGCCATTTTTTAACCGACTTCACAAAAAAAGAGGAGGTTCTCAATTCGTCTGTATGTTTTTTTTTAGTGTATGTTACGCGATTACTCCGTCAATTCTGAACCGATTCGAATGATTCTTTTTGTTATCGGTAGAGTACGTTTCCGAGGTGGTCCCATTGTAATTTCATCGAGATCTATTAATTATCTCCAGAGATATGACGATAAACGTCTCAAACTTGCTACTGAAATTGACTTACGGGGCATGGAAGTCGGTTGTTTTAGTTTTAAACTAATCTTTATTATTCACTTTCACTTTTACTTTTATTGAATTTATTAGTCCGTACTTTATAATCAAAGAATCAAAGAATCAAAGAATCAAAGCATTTATTCAGTATGTAGGCAGTATAAATATACGCACATATACACGTCAAAATCATAAATCATAAAATAAATCATAACCAATTATCAAGTAAACATAGCAAAAGCAGAATTTAACGCTTTGAATTAGAAAAAAAAAGTAATGAACCATTCAGCTGTCATCCAATCGTTTACGTCAGAATATTAAAAAAAAATTAAAGTAGGTTAAAACCAACCATACATGTAACTGTGTGTTTCAGTACTTCAGACAATTTTTATATGAAAAAAATAAAAAAGTGAAAAGTAACAAAGCGTTGGTACCCCAGTCGGATTAGCAGAAGTCCTACCACTAAATACTTTAACTACTACTTAGGTAAGTAGGTATATGACTTAGCATTACGTGAAGGGAGTCATGATGCCAACTTATTTCCTTAAAATCGTGTCATTATTAACGTGTTTTTTTTTATCTACTGACGTCACGGAGATATTAATTATTACATTATTAGGATTATCCCGTGCCTATCAGAATTTATATTTTTCCTTATTTTATCATGTTATTTCTGAGGCTCCAACTAAGATTGGAAACAAAGCGTTTTATACATTTTAGCAAATATAAAAGTACTGACCGACATCCTTGTTTATATTAAGATTATATAATGTTTTTTTTTTAAATATTTTATGGGCTAGCGTTTGACCACTATCTCTCCTGTTGGTAAGGGATGATGCGGTCGAAGATGGTAAGCACGCTAGGCCTAGAAATGGGAACTGGCTCCCAAGGATAGCTGCCGGAACACAGATGTTTGGCAACAGATTTTCTAACTTGGTAGCCGGCCAGCGGACGCTAGATAGATGCACTACCACCATGCGGGGGTCGTTGGTTTTTTAACGATGTTTTTCCTTCACCGGAGGGCCACTGTGTAAAGTGCACAAACATTTTTCGATGGAAAAATCCATTCTTGCGGTGTTTGAACTCGGTACCTCTGGCATCAAAGCTGACCGTTCGTTCTCCCCAATAAGGCCACCGGGCCCTCATTAAAAAGTAACTCGTAGTCTTTTCAGCGGTTCATACATGTAACCATGTACCTAACCATAGTAACGTAATCTACGTTGCTATGGTTACGGAGATTGTTGTGTTTGTTTAGTTTTGGGTTACTTTATTATTTTTTAATTAAATAGGTAACACTAACTACCAATTGCATGAGTGTAGATAAAGTAGTGTATGAAACAACACATAACTAGGTATTAAAACACGAGTGTGTGTTTAAGTTTTAATACCTGTCTATATGCAACAGTTTCATAAATAACTCTTATATGTACATACATTTTTAAACTAAAGTCTACATACACATTTTCCATGACATAGAATAGGCGTGACGAAAGATTTGAAGATTTGAAATCCTCTTCCGTAACGTGGGAACACATTTACTATTCACGAAAAAACCTATATTTTGGTAATTAAGTTAAGTTTAACGAAGTTTAAACCAATTTGCCTAATATTTTTTCAATAGTGCGCAAAAACAGCTCACATTTGTCATGGCGTCGGCTGTGACGTCACGCAAATGTTAATGACATACTTAACGTAGTAACTATTATATAATCTTTGACAATGAATACACATGAGTTTTCCAACATTTAATAACATTTTCCAGAAAACCTCATAAGAGTACACAGGCGTGACGTCATGCGCTGTGATTGGTGTTTCAATCAAAATGGCCGATTGCAGTATGTATGTTAATGTTTTATTTTATTGAAAATATTAATAATCTCATTTTTTTATATAAAAGTAAACTAGTGTTTTAAATTGTTTTAATATGTATTTTCCCCTAAAATCATCAAATCTTCGATTTTTTGATACTGTCGTCATGCCTATTATTCTCAAACATACAGACAAACAAACATAGCCCTCATTCCATACATATTTAATAACTGGAAATGGTAGCCAAGTAAAAACTTATCGAATGATAACATTCCATCTTTCGTGATATTCCCTATTGTTGATGCTATCAAAATATTTTCGAAATCATAAAAACATGGCGGACATACCAAACTTCGCAATTATTACAGAAATATTTGTGTCTATAATAAGATCAATAACTGAGTGGTTTTCTTTGTAGAATACGACTAATTTTCTAGTTTTTTATATAAAGGGCGCGGTCGAAATAATTTGACTTTCGGTAATACCTTAGAATTTTTTTGTACCTCTTGTAAACTTTATTTAACTTTATTTTTGTACCTGACCTCTAGTTTAAGTACCTATACCGACTAACAAAATGATTATACCCATTATGTTAAGTAAAGCAGGACACAAAATATTAATCTCTTTTATAATTTTTCCAATATTTTTACATATTCCATAAGCAAGCGAACTCCGTAGTTTAATGTATCTTCTCTATATAGTGTAAATTAATATTGTTTTTTGCGTCTGTCTGTCTGTATATCCGCTTTTTACCATCAGTTACACTTGATTTGTGAGGGATGGTGTTCATTATTAGTGTATATTCAAGTTCTATAATCAAAGACAGTAGCTTTTGTTTTCACCTTATTATTTTAGTATAATACACCCGTGCGAAGCCGGGACAGGTCACTAGTCTTTTGTAGTTTAAAGTTTGTGTGTATTTTTGTTACTTTTTCACACTAAAACTACTGAACCGATTGAGCTCAAATTTGGTACGTAGATAGCCTAGACCCTGGAATAACACAAACACATAAGGTACTATTTATCCCGATATTCTTACAGGAACGATATCTTCGCGGGTAAAACCGTGGGGCACAGCTAGTGGAATATTAAGAGAAGTACCAGGGCACCATCAGACCCCAGGAGCTACAGACAATGGGCTTAATACAGGAGCGGGACCTTTCCCGACACTGTATCGCGCGTGTCATCTCGCCTGCACCCGCGACCTGTAGGGTGACCATTATTTCTAGTATTGAATAAAAATTATCCACTATTATACTCACATAGTCAGTAATTTACATGTTTACATCTACAGAAAAGTATAAATGTAAAATGTATAGTACAAAAAAGTACAGACTTTTTTTGTATGCAATAATTGATAACGATGTTTTATTGAGTAATCTGTAATACGCTACATCAGCTACATGCAATGATACATTACTAGCTGTTTTTGGCTACAGAGAGCCTTATATAATATACCTATAAAATAATTGCTTCCTCTTCCACCTTATGGGAATTGGTGACAATCGCCTATGAACAATCGCATTACTCGAGGCGTTACTTTCGCATTATTGACCTTTAAAGATTCTTTGAACAACCCTATTGAAAGACTACGTTGTAGCTCGTCGTATTATTGGCAGAGAGAAGCTCATTTCTTGACTATTCCGTGCAAATGAGCAAACAGTATATTTGAGAGTCCTGCTAGGCGTTTGACATGTTCTTGTAAGACTATAGGCCAATGTTTGCTGGTCCTCAATCAAATATATTGTTTAACTAGCTGTGCCCCGCGGTTTTACTCGCTTATACATAGTTCCCGTGGGAACACCAGGATAAAAAGTACCCTGTGTGTTATTCCACGGTCTAGGCTATCTACATACCAAATTTCAGCTTAATCAGTAGAGTAGTTTTAGCGTAAAAAAGTAACAAACATACTTAAACACTCACAATTTTTCGCCTTTATAATATCACTCGCTGAGCCCCGCGGCTTTGCCCGCATTGAGTCATCTTGAAATGTGATAAATGAAGAACCGCTCGACCGATTTTGTGCAAATTTCACATAAACCATCTACTAAATAGTCCGAACAAAGCCTAAACATTTGGTTTGGCTAGGTGAGCCCGTTCTTGAGTTATAAAATTACAACGAAGAGTGACATTGATTTTTATATATATTGATGATGATTGATGATGATTATAGTAGGATTGTAATGAGAACTCTTTTTTTACTCCGGGTTAACTGAGTAGCTCTTGATTTCACCTGATGGTAAGTGATGATGCGATCGATGATGGAGTGCGCTTACCCAGAAGATAACTGTTCACTCGCGATTGAAGACAAGTCTGTCCTAAAAAACGCCATAATCATGCAGTCCCTAGTTACAGCTCTTAGCTCTTGTTTTTCCACCAGTTTTGCGTCCTGCAGCGCGACCGGTAGTCAAACAACTAAAGATCACATTTCACGACTTCTTTCACCAACACAACATACATTGAACCCTGACCTTTCAACAGTACAACCTTGTTTCTGCCGAGCAAGCAATGTACGCCTAAATTGGAGACAGAAATATGTGAACAGTAGTCGTACTTTTTGTGCTGTCAAAGGCAGAATCGTTATTCGCTTGTTTTCTAAAGTTTAGTTGTTTTGGTTTTAAAATCTAATCGAAATCGATAAAGTCAGATGATTTGTAAGTCTACGGATACCTTAATGCT
Source organism: Cabera pusaria (assembly GCA_954871355.1). Classification (NCBI taxonomy): domain Eukaryota; kingdom Metazoa; phylum Arthropoda; class Insecta; order Lepidoptera; family Geometridae; genus Cabera; species Cabera pusaria. The sequence continues at coordinate 3,976,780 of OX940896.1, forward strand.
TTAAAGAATTGGATATTATTGTATCGTCCGCTGGACAGATAATTAGTATAATTTAGGATCGTGTACAAAACGAAAATAACCGACTTCCAATGTCGCGTTAGTAATTTTAAGTACTAAGTTTAAGGTGTTTATCGCCATATATATCAGAAGATACTTATCAGTTATCGATAAAATTACAATGGGACCACATTGGAAATGTACCCTATCTATTAAAAAATAATCATTCAAATCGGTTCACAATTGCCATAACCATAATATAAATCACAAAAATACATACACACACGAATTGAGAACCTGCTGTTTTTTGGAAGTTGGTTGAAAACTTGCATGAAATCCTTCGAGCATTTACCAATGGAGATGTTAATGCAAGGCGTACCCCTCTGCTGGCCATATAGCCATTTTTGGCAATACGAGTGTGCGTAACTACGCTGTATTTTTAATACTGTGTGCGTGTTTCAAGCTAGTGTGCCGCATCGTTAAAGTGAGTGATTTGTGTGTGTGCAATACGTGTTTAACTAAAAAAAATGTTTGCGGATTACAACGTTAACATCTCCATTGGTAAATGCTCGAAGATGAAATCACATACAGAAACGTGTGGAAATTTGTTTTAATATTAAAATACAGACTCTTCGTTTATGGCATCCATCTTGACTCAGATACACAAAGGTTCGACGTAAATATTGTATTACTTACCCAAATCAATTTTATTTATTCTGTCAGGGAAATGTGATGCGAAAGGTTGGCCTGGCGTTATGTTTATAATATTTTGATGTCTACTTACTTGAAGATGGAGATTTTTATTTACTTATAATAATGAGGTAATAAATAATAGTTTAATAAAACTAAAAAACACGCTTTTTATAGAAAACCCAACAAAAAATAGAAAATAAATTTTAATAAATTTAAATTAAGAATAGTATTAAAAATTTCAATAAATATAAATTAATAATAGTGTGAATAAAAAAAATATATTTTATTTAAAAAAAAGCGTGAGGTGCATGGTGTCAATAGTTATAAATATTTTATTGACAGATATGAGAAGAGTGATTATCATTTTGATAATATCTTAAAAGCACTCAACGCTTTTTTTTAATATATATTTTTTTATTCAAACTATTATTAATTTATATTTATTGAAATTTTTAACACCATTCTTAATTTAAATTTGTTAAAATTTATTTTCTATTTTTTAGTTCGGTTTTCTATAAAAAGCGTGTTTTTTCGTTTTTTTTAACTATTATTTATTTTCTACTTTTTAGTTGAAAAGAGGAATATTTTTTATCAAATTAGTGTATTGTCATCGGTCCTCGATAAATCTACAAATTTTTAACGAAATCTGGCCGTTTAAAGTGGGTCAAAATCGCGCCCAAAGAAGTCAGTTACAAACAAACATACAGGTGAAGTTAATAAAAAGCTAATAAAAAGACAAGCGAATCGCTCACCAGATGGTAAGCACGTGATACTCAACATCTAACTACATTTGTAAATTTCAAACTTTCGCGATTTGTACTCATAGTTAGTATATGAGTCATATATTAAACTTATATGAGTCGTCTCGTGACCACAATCAATGCAACTTGGTAGAAACGTCGAATTAAATAAAATTAATGTTTTAAGCGCGATAAGTCCCGTATTTTAATATTTATAACTATCAAATTACATAACAAAATTACAAAATACTAATAAAAGGACTTTTTTTTAAATATCTTATAGACTAGCGTTTGACCACTATCTCACCTGTTGGTAAGTGATGATGCGGTCGAAGATGGTAAGCACGCTAGGCCTAGAATGGGAACTTGCTCTCAAGGATAGCTGCCGGAACACATTAGATGTTTGGCGACAGATTTTCTAACTTTAGGGTGGTAGCTGGCAAGGAAGACACTAGATAGTGTCCTACCATCACGCGGGGGTTGTTGGTTTCATAACAATGTTTTTCCTTCACCGGAGGGCCACTGTGAAAAGCGCACATACATTTTTCGATAGAAAAATAAACTAGACTATTAGTAGACTCTAATTTGCAATGACCACATTAGCCGAAGAACCGACAACCGCTGGGGTAAACGAGTTCTTGAGTGGAGACTGCGAATCTGCAGGCGTAGCGTAGGACGTCCTCATGTGGTCGGTGGAGCGATGATGTTCGCAAGGTGGCTGAAAAGAGCTGGATGAGAGTAGCCGAGGATCGTGCTCAGTGGCGTGCAGTTGGAGAGGCCTATGTCCAGCAGTGGACCAGTATAGGCTGATGATGATGATGATGAATTAAAGGACAGCACAGTGATGCGGAAAAATATATTCAGAGTATTCTAAGCCAAGCGTCTTTACCATCTTCGACCACTTCATCGCTTACCACCAGGCGAGCTGTAAAGCTTGCGAGTCTGTCTAAGCATAGCTTAAAACTGAATTAAATGTTCACAGCGCACCTTAAAATAAAATCCTTCAATCCTTTCCAGAATTTTGCATGCCGCTGTATCTGTAATAGGTAGACGTCATCGCTTACCATCAGGCGAGCGTCGTGCTTGTTACCTTCTATTATTAAAAAAAAATCCCAAGACATTAATCGAACATGCAGAAATATGATCTCTTTACGTTTTCAACCCTAGACAAAAAAATCCATATAATTATCGAACCTGCTTATAAAATTTCACGAGAATCGGGACCTGTAGAGAAGAACACACGACGAAATACGACGTGAAAGCATTTTTTATCAAGCTGAAAAACCAAGTCTTTGTGCTTCGCTTAGGGCCAATATAAAGTGCCCCGGAGACGGGCATTCGAAATTGTCAATGGGCCTCAATCAATATTTCCATCATTCGCTTTTTACCTCGTAGTTGCGAATGACAATGGCTTCAATTGTCTCTGTAGACGATCATTTGGTCCATCAATTACGTGAAAATTGACAATTGCGAATGACCGTCTCCGGGGCACTTTAAGATACCTAATATTAAATCAATGCACAAAAAACAATTAATGCACATTTCAAAATCACTATTAAACAGAAAAGAACAGAAATTAATCATACCGATGTCAACTGCAACCACTGATTTACTCGACTGGGCTGCAATCGATTTTTTCTCGTTTTTCAATCGAATCGAGTTTCGATTGCGATGAGTCGAGTCACACATCATCCTGTCTCATTAAGACGTTATTTGGAAATATAAAAAGTAAGGGGAAAGTATTGCATTGTTTATTGCGACGTATGTAGGTTCTGAGACAGTGTGAGAGGTCACTTCTGCTGATTTATGACGATTTATCGATTATTTAATTATGAGGGTACACACAAAAGTTGTGTGACTTTATTGTTCTACATTATTTATATATTAACCATCTTACTTTAACTATAACAAACGTCAAAATTCAGTCAAACTCTATACAAAAACAATAATTTAAGATCGTTTAAAAAACTACAAAAACCGACTTCAAACGTCGCGCTAGTCAAAGTAGCCAGTAGACTTAGTAATTATATAATCTGTGCCAGTAGTTAGTAGGTATATATCGTCGAGATAAATAAATGTATCGTAATACAAATGTTGATATATTTAAAACGGCTTGGCCGATTTCGTTAAAATTTAAATAGGACCACCTGGGAACTGGGAACACCCTTTGAAACAAAGAAATAATGTTTCAAATCGTTTCAGGCATCTGGCATCATTTCAGGCATCTTCGAGTAATCGGTGAACATACATAAAAAAATAAAGGTTCCGACGAATTGAGAACCTCCTCCTTTTTTGTGAAGTCGGTTAACAACGGTTATAGTTATTAGTAAGATATTGCAACTCAGCCTAAGGGCTATTTTCACTGGTTTTTAATAAAGTAACAGATTATATGCAGTTATCTGACAGATGTCACCGTATAAAATGTGTCAAAAATCTATCAGATTAGTTTCATATAGCGCTATCAGGAACCGGTGAAACTGGCCCTAAGTGTTCATATTTATCACAAAGTCTAAAACATCTTTTCGTCAATTTTACTACGTCGAAAGACGAGAGATGCCGCGATAAGTCTATATAGCAGCATCTCGCTTTCACCCACGTAAATGCATTTACATAATTGTATTATTTGGGTTGGTATGTTTATTGGGATGATCTTTTCAGTTAAAAACAATACTATACATTTTCTGTAAGTTTGGAAATAACGCCATGTTCTATGAATTAAGAGACTAAACTAAGTACTTTGCAAATATTCGCAACTAAACACAACAATATATCCTGAATTCCCGATAATTTATTTCCTAGTATTTATTACATTCATGACGCAAATTGTTCAAATATGGAATCAAATTCGCCCGCTTCGCTGTGCCAGTAACTAAAAATAACTTCACAAACTCAGTTTGGGAAACCCTTGAAAACTTCAGCAAAAACTTGAGTCAATAGGTACTCAAAAAATATATTACTGCTATAACAATAAGAATTAGTAAATTTTAATTTTTACGTTTTGCGCAGATAATTATTTTGGAATACAGGAATTATAGCGCTGGTCTTCTCGTGACCACGATCAATGCAACTTTATCAAGACGTCAAGTTAAATAAAATTATTTTTTAGCACGATATGTTATTTTTTATATCACATAGGCTAGCGTTTGTCCACTATCTCACCTGTTGGTGAGTGATGATGCGGTCGAATATGTTGAACATGCTAGGCCTAGAATACTCTGGCTCTTAAGGGCTGTGTGCTGCCGTAACACCGTATGATTATTTCACAATTTTTTGGATAAAAATTGTCTGAAGTACTGAAACATGCACTGGGTTGCGGGTGCACGTAATGGTACGGTTGGCAACCCTACATTAATAAGGGGAATTAAACATGTGTTTTAAGTGTGACGTTCGACGTCTAGATGAAAGCTGAATGGCTCAATACCTTTGTTTTTTTTTTGTAAATTCAAAGCGTTATGTTTCTGTTATATCTATATTTTTTGTTGAATATGATCTATTTAATGTTATTTGACGTGTGTAAGTGCTAATTTTTAATTTGCCCATATACTGAATAAATGCTTTGACTTTGACTTTGACTTTGACTTTACGGCGGCTGATTTTCTTCTTGATGGTGGTAAGCTCATAATTATATTGTAATACGGGACTTATCGCGCTAAACATAATTTTATTTACCTCGACGTTTCGATCAAGTTGCATTGACCGTGGTCACGAGAAGACTGAAGTTGTGGGTATCAGCATTGTTTTTATTGAGAGTAGTTTGAAACTACCCTCATTTGATCTTGATCGGAGTTGCCATTGCGACACACAATACTGACGACATCGGCAGATTTTTGTTGATTTAAACTTCGACTGAAACACTTGCTAATCACTGGGTTCCAAGTTGTGGCCAATCTAAAACCGTCCTCCCGGTTGAAATTCGGATGTTTTTTTATTTCAACCGCTTCACGTACAATACGGGAGTAATAGTAACGTTCGGTAGAGAGAATTTTAGGGTCGTGAAGTTCAATCCAGTGGTTAGGTCCCGAATCTAGCAAATGCTCGGCGATGGCGGACTTATTAACCTGGCGGTTTTTTACAGCTGCAATATGTTCTTTGACTCTTTCTGCGATTGTGCGCTTTGTTTGTCCAATATACGATTTTCCGCAGCTGCAATCAATTTTATACACACCAGGTGTCTGAAACGGTATCACATCTTTCGGTGAACGGATTTGCGCTGCTACCTTCGATAAAGGGGTGAACACTGTCCTAATAGAGTATTTTTGTAACACAGCTCCGACCTTGTCCGTCACTCCCTTCACGTATGGCATGAATGCAGGCTGCCTTTCAACTTTAATGGTCCCTTTCTTAAATCTGCGTACCTGTAAAAGTAGTGTTCGCAACTAATGCATGGATGTTTAGGATTAGGCACATTATTTGGCAATTAAACTAAATAACTTCTAACTTCACTAAATATTGTGTGGTCTGGACAAAACTACCCAGTTTTGTACTACTTAACTCTCATTAATAGTCAATCTTGTTTTTTATGTCCCTCCTTTAGGTATTATGCCATACCTATTGTATAATTATTTATTCATAATTTATTTTTTATTTTTACAATAAGTTTATTCATTTATGATATTTATGGATTTTAAAGCAACATATTCATTTATAATTTCAAGTACCTATGTTATCCGTTTTGTCACCCGAGGTCTGTGCTGAAAATCAGCGCTGTAGCCCCGACTGCAGCATTAAGCTGAGCTCAGACCTATTCCGGCAGTACTGTACACTACAGCAACAGTATACACACCGTTGTACCTACTTTTTAGTATCTAGTATAAGTTGTAGTTATAATTTATTAGTCAGTCAATATATAATCTCTCAAACAAAAAAAATCATTTTTTAAATTGGTCAAGATTTAACGGAGTTCTAAGGTAACCACAGAAATAGGAATAATTATTATTCCTATTTCTATGAAGGTAACAAACATTAAAAAAGGGAAAAAAACTACAGTCGAATTGCGAACCTCCTCCGTTTTTATGAAGTCGGTTAAAAAAACAACATAATATTTTCTCAACATCGCTTAAAAAGAGGATAACACGAGTATCTTCTACATACATACATACAATCACGCCTTTTTCCCGTTGGGGTAGGCAGAGACTACTTCTTTCCACATGCTACGATCCTGACATACCTCCTTCTAAACCTCAAAAATATATTATATTTTTAACTAGCTTTTGCCCGCGTTTAATCCTGGTTACAAACCTTCCTTTTTGATAATTCTGTCTATTGATAAAAACTGCACTAAAATCCATTACGTAGTTTAACAAATCTTAGCGTACAGACGGCTGGAACCAACTTTTTTTACTGTGTAAAAATTATGTTAAAACGTCCATATCTTTCCCTGGTATCACTCCGCATATAGCAAGGACCACCAATGAGTCCTATGGCACTAAAAACTCCGCTCATCGGCGCATGCGCCGATAGGGTCACAGTTAACAAAAACGACGTAATGTTATTGCCTAAAAATTCATCGGTAGATAAGCCAATCGGTAACAATGTCACCCCCGCTGGGAACCACCAGGGAGGTCTGGGGAACCCTGATTTATTGGGACAAAACGCTTTTTATTTTATACTAGCGACCCATCCGTGCTTCGCACGGGTAGAGCTTAAATACTATTTTTTGCATCAGCTTGTTGAGAATGTTTTGACATTTTCAACGATTTTCGTCATATTTCAACCAATTTACACAAAACCTTAACGAATTACGAGTATATACTTAAACCTTCCTCATAAATTACTCTGTGTATTTGTGGAAACGTTAAGTAGTTTTTAGGGTTCCGAACCCAAAGGGTACCAACGGAACCCTATTACTGAGACTCCGCTGTCCGTCTGTCTGCCTGTCTATCTGTCTGTCTGTCTGTCTGTCGGTCTGTCCGTCTTTCACCAGGCTGTATCTCATGAACAGTGATAGTTAGACGGTTGAAATTTTCACAGATGTATTTGTGTTTATTTCTGTTGCTACTATAACAACAAATACTAAGAACAGAACATAGTTAAAAATTAAAGGGTTTAAAACAAAAACGTGTTTTTTACGATGCCATCTATCGTTCATAGATGGCACTATCGTGTTTACCTTAATCTCGGAATCTGAATCTCGAAACGGCTCCAACGTTTTTATAAAATTTAGTATACAGAGGATTTTGGGGACGATAAATCGATCTAGCTAGGATTAATTTTCAGAAAATGTTGTTTTATGCGTGTTTTCAATAATCAACTTTATCGATAATCAACTAAAAATATGACTCTTCCCGACATCTATTGGCGAGTAGAAGTAGCTTTAGTGTTATTGTGTCGTTAAAGCAGTTAGTTGCTCTCAATTTAAAAAAAAATAGTATTATTATTCGCCGATAGATTTCGGGAAGAGTCATATTTTTCTGTTTAAGTGGCAAAACATACCGTAGATAGGTACTTAACACAAGTTTTTTTTTTATGGATAAAGCACATATCTCACCTGATGTTTAGTGATAATTTTCCTTAAGAGTAGATTTTTATTTAATTTTTTAAGGTATAAAATACAATTTAAATTTTTAATTTAGTTTTCAAAAATAAATAAGAGATGTATTTTCTTAAATTTTATCTATATTTATTGCCTCTATAAATCCTGCCCGTATAAAAACTATTAAAACCTTCCCCAAGAATGTATAATACACCTACTGATGTATAGAAACTGTATCAAAAGCCTTTATCTAGCTCCTAGTTCCTAGTACATCAAAGAGCATTAACAAACAAACAGACAGACAGCAAAACTAAAGTAGTTATTAATTGATATCAGCCGGTAGCGACAAAATCATTCCCCCTGACAGGTTCCTAAGGCAATTATTTGATTTTTGAACAGCCTGTATTACCGGGTAATAAGGTCTGGTTTCGTGTTCATTTTAATGGATAAAAAAAGTAAGTTTTTGCGAAGTTTATAGCCTGCAGACCACACAGGGCGGTTGTTTGTTGCGACTGACAACAGTGGAACTTACACTATGTCGGTAGAGATTAATTATTTCCTTGCTAATAATATAAACGCGAAAGTTTGTATGGATGTATGGATGTATGGATGTATGGATGTATGGATGTATGGCTGTATGGATGTATGGATGTATGGATGTATGGATGTATGGATGTGTGGATGTGAGGATGTGTGGATGTGTGGATGTATGTATGTATGGATGTATGGATGTATGGATGTATGGATGTATGGATGTATGGATGTATGGATGTATTGATGTATGGATGTATGGATGTATGGATGTATGGATGTATGGATGTATAGATGTATGGATGTATGGATGTATGGATGTATGGATGTATGGATGTATGGATGTATGGATGTATGGATGTATGGATGTATGGATGTATGGATGTGTGGATGTGAGGATGTGTGGATGTGTGGATGTATGGATGTATGGATGTATGGATGTATGGATGTATGGATGTATGGATGTATGGATGTATGGATGTATGGATGTATGGATGTATGGATGTATGGATGTATGGATGTATGGATGTATGGATGTATGGATGTATGGATGTATGGATGTATGGATGTGTGGATGTATGGATGTATGGATGTATGGATGTATGGATGTGTGGATGTGAGGATGTGTGGATGTGTGGATGTATGGATGTATGGATGTATGGATGTATGGATGTATGGATGTATGGATGTATGGATGTATGGATGTATGGATGTATGGATGTATGGATGTATGGATGTATGGATGTATGGATGTATGGATGTATGGATGTATGGATGTATGGATGTATGGATGTATGGATGTATGGATGTGTGGATGTGAGGATGTGTGGATGTGTGGATGTATGGATGTATGGATGTATGGATGTATGGATGTATGGATATATGGATGTATGGATGTATGGATGTATGGATGTATGGATGTATGGATGTATGGATGTATGGATGTATGGATGTATGGATGTATGGATGTATGGATGTATGGATGTATGGATGTGTGGATGTGAGGATGTGTGGATGTGTGGATGTATGGATGTATGGATGTATGGATGTATGGATGTATGGACGTATGGTTGTAAGGATGTATGGATGTATGGATATTTATAATTCTTTCACGCTAAAACTACTGAACCGATTGAGCTGAAATTTGGTATGTAGATAGCTTTTTTTTATGGTAAAAGGTATCAGGACAAGCGCGTCGCTCGCCTGTTGGTAAGCGATGACGTCTACCTTTTACAGATACAGCGGCATGCAAAATTGTAGCAGTCCAGAATTATGCATGCACTGCGCCTGTTACCTTGAGACATAAAGATGTTGAGTCTCACATGCCCTGTAATTTCACTGGACACCGTGCCATTTCAAGCGCAAAAATCACGGCTTCCAGTCAAGTCCTTCCACTACAGATCCTGAAATGACACATAGGGTTCTTTTTATCTCGATATAACCACGGTAACGATGTCTACGCGAGCAAAACCGCGAGGCACAGCTAGTTATTGATACAAAATTGTAGCTTGTGTAGTATAGATAGAAAAGATCGTTTAAAAAACTAAAATAACCGACTTCAAATGCCGCACTATTAATGTTCACTAATTTTCAGTACCCAGTTTGAGGCGATTCTTCGCTTAAAGCGATCTCTTCCGGACAACTTGAATAAAAAGACAAATAATAAGATAGTTTAAAAAACTAAAAAAAACCGCCTTCAATTCCGCGCTATTAATTTTCAGTACCAATTTTGAGGTGTTTATCTCCATATCTCTGGAGATACTTATCAGAATTTGATAAAATTACCATGATACCACACTGAGATATCTCCTTTCCAACAAAAAAAGAATAATCAAAATCATAAACGACGAACGTTCATAAACGACGAAGTTATCTGCGGACAAACATAAAAAAAAACATATATACGGCCGAATTGAGAAACCTCCTCCTTTTTTTAAAGTCGGTTAAAAAGTAGATAAATCTGTCGCCAAAAAAACCTTGTATAGTACCCAAAGCAAGTGTTTCGATTAGGTATTTACTAAGGCGTATGTAGGTACATATCTGCCTAATTCATAATATGACTGATTAATTATAAGAGACTGTGGGCCAGTTTCGCCAGTTCCTGATAATGTGTCAGATACTTATCTGACAGATGATGCCATATAATAGCCGTCAAAAACCTGTCAGATAAGTTCCTAATAGAGCTATTAGGAACCGTTAAAACTGGCCCTGAACATCGCCATTCAGCGGGGGAATACAGCCAGCATTTTAGGAACTTTATTTACTGGTAGTGGTTTGGTAGTAAATTTAGTAGATTTGGTAGATTAGCACATTTTAGTTTTATAACCGACTTCACAAAAAAGGAGGAGGTTCTCAATTCGAATGTTTTTTTAAATGTTTGTTACCTCAGAACAGAGGAGTTTTTTTATTTGAGAGATTTTGCCTCCCGTTTGGGTCCGTTCAAATTTTATCGAGCTATGACAATTATCTCCGGAGATATGGAAATAAACAATATAAGCAAATTTATATACATAGATGACATGATTATAACTAGCCAGAATTGTGACTATCGCGGCATGTGAAGTCGGTTTTTTCGTTTTGTACGATCATAAATTATATTGTTTTTGATTAAGGTTATATAGGTTAGATAGTTTTAATGTCATATTTATTCATAATGAGTTTCTTTTCAGATATGTACGTTGTATTACATGCAAATAAAAATAAATAAAGATTTAGCACAATTTTCTGCAATAAGTGACCATTGGTGTTTTGGGAATATTTAACATATTATTAAAATAAACATTAACTTACGTAATAAGTAGTCATAGATGGCGCCACCAATGCATAATTGGGTTAACAAATGCAATCCACTAATTTCGTCGTAACGATACTTCGCACCGTGGCTTAATTGGCAAAGCACCGGAACATGTTATTCCGGAGGTTGCGGGTTCAAGTCCCGTCGGTACGATGAAATTTTGGATTGTGTTTAACAATTTACAAAAATATAAAGTGTGAGACACTTCAAAGAAACATAATAATTATTTAACATATCTAGCCAAGTTTGATACCTTCCTAAACCCTTTGAACAATTATAAACTTATTCGAAATTGCTGTACATTTTTGTAAAAAAACACTTTTGAAGCATTTACAAAGTCAGCCAAATGCAAAGGTAGAAAAGCAAGTATAATTATACGTATAGTATAGTAACTAAGCAGCTACGACCATGGTGCACTAAGACCATATAGATTACCTACATAGAAATGCAAAACGAAGAAAACATACCCTATTGTTAACTACGTCGCGTTTAATGATATATGAATAGCTAAATTTCAGTGTGAGTCAATGATAGAATTTACTAAGTCGCGTTTAATAACTTATAATTAGTTGTAACTTCATGTAAAATAAGTTAGAATAACGCTAGAATAAGGTATAATTGTATATAATAAATAGGATAGAAGGAAAAATTGTAATTAATAGGTAGGAAAACTCTTATTTATCACCCTCACCTATTAGCATCGAAATCAGATAGGAAAATCTAAAACGAAAATGTATGACTAGCCAGGTCTGAACATGTCCAGACTTGTTCACGACTTGACCTTGAAATGTAACTCAGATTGTAGAAAATTTTAGCACAAAGTACTGTGAACTCTATCGGAATATGCAATAGTTGAACAAGTTACTTTTAAATATAGGTAGGAACATTTGCTAGGAAAATCGTTCAGTACAGTTCAGTTCACATTAAGAAGCCTAAGGAAAAGGAAATAAAGAAGCCTCAAGAAAAAGTGTTTTAGTGAATCCCTGCCAGGGCATAATACTTCAGGCAGAGCCAGCCAGACAGCTAGCCCTTTTACCTATATTGTATTTAAACACACTACAATAAGTTCACATTAGCCCGGCAATTTGCCTTTACCAATAGAAGTACACTAGACCATCCGTAAACCATAACATACATCAACCAAATATCCTATCCACATTATAAGTATCTCCATAGAACCGGAAATAATTAAAGGTCAGGTATCCTCATTCCCAAGAAAGATTGAGACACCCGAACCTGACAAGTAACAATTATTATCGGGTGTTATTATATCGGCTACCATTATATCGGGGGATCACAGACCTAGAATTGAATAGGTGCTGTAATTGCGCCTATTTTTCAATTTCATTTTCAAATTGAGGATAGAGCAATATTCAAGATACAAATTTTAGAATTACCTAACGAATTTCTTACTAACAGGTGAAAATAAAGTCCAAACGCTAGTCTACTATAATAAGATCGTTTAAAAAACTAAAAGAAGCGACTTCAAAAGCCGTTTTTTACCAAGTAATTTTTTGTACCAAGTTTGAGGTGTTTATCTCCATATCTTTGCAGATACTTATCAGATCTCGATTAAATTACTATGGTACTACACTTGGGATATTTCTTTTCTAACAAAAAAAGAATCATCGAAATCGGTTTACAAACGACGAAGTTATCCGCAAACAAACATAAAAAAATATATACGGAGGAAATAAGAAACCGGTTGAGGAATCGGTTAATAAAATGTATTGTTTTGTGATATTTTAATTTCTCCACATTAGTTTTTTTTTTAAACTGCATATTTAATTAGTCGCAAAGTAGGTTTTAAAATGGCGTTTATATAATTCAATCAGTATCTATATTTTAATATAGAATTTTATGCAAGAAATAACTCTGTCGTTATACTACCAATAATTTATTATTTAATTATTAAATTGCTTATACAAAACCGTACTTATTACTTACTATATTTAAGAATTATATTATTGTAGAACACTAGCCTTTTTATTAGCTCTTTTTTGGTTCACCTGTATGTTTATATGTTTGTAACCGACTTCTTTGGGCGCGATTTTGACCCACTTTAAACGGCCAGATTTCGTTCAAACTATTTAAATTTACAATAAAGAGTTATTCTATTACAATCTATGTCTGTAGATGTAATTAAATCGTGTAGTATTATCAGGCGCTACAATTTGATCAGGTGGGCGGACGGTATTGAAAGCTTAATGAGTCCATCCAGCTTCTTAGATAATGTTCATGATAATAATAACAGTGGCTAAACTTAAGGGGACCTTCACAATAACTAACGCTAAAGAAATTTTATTAGGAACTGTGAAAAGGGATTGAATTGAGACAGATTTTTGATATTGCAAACGGATCAAACATCAGACTCGATTTCTTGCTACCAAAAATTAGCTTACCACTGACAAGGAGAAAATCTGCCGCCATAACCTTACGGTGTACAGCCCTTGAGAGTCAGAGAATTCTAGGCCTAGCGTGGTCACCATCTTTGACCACATCATCGCTTACCACCAGGAGAGATAATGGTCAAATGCTAGCCTATAAGATATAAGAAAAAAAGAATGACCTACTTTACTATAATTTAAGATAATTTAAAAAACTAAAACGTTTGAAGTCGGTTCCGACTTCAAACGTCAAAGTAACTAGTCAAAGAAGCCAGTAGACGTAGTAACTATTATATAATAATAATTTAAAAAAAAATATCTTTGCCAGTAGTTAGTAGTATGTCGTCGAGATAAATAAATGTATCGTAATACAAATGTTGATATATTAAAATCGGTTCAGCCGATTTCGTTAAAATTTAAATTGGACCACCCTTTGAAACAAAAAAATAATTTTCCAAATCGGTTCAGGCATCTTCGAGTAATCGGTGAACATACATTTAAAAAAAGATTCCGACGAATTGAGAAACTCCTCCTTGTTTGTGAAGTCGGTTAAAAATCAGTGTGAACTCACTCCATCATTTTCACGTTCTAATTATAACAATAATGTGTCAAATTATTATAATGAGCTACTGCGTTCACTCCGCATTCATTCAGTCGTCGTTTAATGAACGGGTTGTTAATGAATAGTTGTAGGATAGATACGCCACGTGTAAATGGACCGTAAGTTTAGTTTGTTTTTAGCCCCCAACGCAAAATGAAGTGGGTTTATAAGTTTGATGGGTCGATGGGTGTTTCTGTGTATGTATGTGTGTGTCTGTCTGTGGAATCGTAGCGCCCAAACGGCTGAACTGATTTTGATTTACTTTTTTTGTTTGATAGGTGTCTTCATCGAGATTGTTCTTAGCTTTGATTCATGAAAATCTGTTCAGCCATTTTCAAACTATGAGCTTTGTTCTTGTTGATGGTGCTATGATCACTTAACTTTTGTAGTTTTGATCAATTATAAATTCAGTATACTCTTACTTCAACGATATTGTAAGAACTTGGTAGCGTTGACCTGATGCTGGGACATCTCCTGGAATCTGCTGAAAACTCAACTCCTCACGAACTTACAGCAGAAATGTCAAGTTTGGGCTCATCGGAATGGTCTCAATTAACAGATTATGAATAGACCGGTGTGGATGGTTTAATTTTGATTTTAAGTATTATGATAGGTGTGAATTTTTAGAAGATATTTGATTCCATTAATAATATAAATAGAAACTAGTTTAATTGCCTTGGGACAACTGACTGACTGACTATCATTATACAGTGGTAGAACTTCTGCTAGTCCGCCTGAGGTGGTACCACCACTTTTTTTTTAATATAGAACTGGGCAGCACTTGACCACTATCTCACCTGATGTTAAGTGATGATGCGGTCGATGATGGAGCGCGCTTACCCAAAAGATACCTATTCACTCGCGATTTGAAGACCCCCATATTGTATTTAGCCAGAAACACGGACTCAGGCAGAGCATTCCATGATGATACATGATGATGATGAGCGGTTCGTATGATGAACGAAGATGCAAATCGCCAATTACTTCAGTGGTGAAATGGAATGTTTTTCGGTTTGAATTGCAAAGTATCCAGTGAAAATACACGTCATGTGAGACTTAACATCTTTATGTTTCAAGGTGCTACATCTTGGACCGCATCGTCACTTAACATCAGGTGAGACAGTGGTCACTCGCTTGCCTATTGAGCATAAAATAATTTAGTTATAAAACTAAAATAACCGACTTCCATGCCCCGCGAGTCAGTTTGAGTAGCAAGTTTAAGACGTTTATCGACATATCTCTGGAGATACTTATCAGATCTCGAAGAAATTACAATGGGAACACCTTAAAAATTTAATCATCATCAATCACACAATCACCAATTAAAAAAAGAATAATTCGAATCTGTTCACGATTGACGGAGTAATCGCGTAACATACATAAAAAAAAAAAAATTAAAAAAAACATACAGACGAATTAAGAACCTCCTCCTTTATGTAAATCGCTTGAAAAATGGTAACAGCCGCAGTGCAGAGACAATTATCTAAATCACAAACCCCTAAATACATTTAGGCGTTATTATTCTTCAATAACATAAAATATTTTATCCTAAGGTATGTGTTTAGGAAGAGCGTTCGCTATGCCAAAGCTTTAAAACTTAAAGGCGAGTTTACACTAAGTTTTTATTCCAGCACAGGACTGGCATACCAGTGTCGGACACAGGGTTGTTATGTTTGACGGTTATTGCGAAACGTGGATAGGGTGCTAAACAGACAACGGTAGACTAGTTTTACTCCTTCGACTTTGTATGTTTGAAAATAGAGGAAGTTTTAAGTCTTATTGTAGTTGTAAAAGCTGGAAGTGGAAAAATTAGGAATTACAAAGTATCTTTTGTTTGATCTTTTTAATCTGTGTGTTTTTGTTAGGTAGGTATATAGTTATATATAGTTATACATATTGTTTAAAACAAAGTACTTATACAGCTTAATTTTGAAACGACTTCCAAAAAGATGAGTTTTTTAGGGTTCCGTACCCAAAGGGTAAAACGGGACCCTATTACTAAGACTCCGCTGTCCGTCTGTCTGTCTGTCCCCATACAAGAAACGGATTTTTTCGGCATTTCACGCCATCTATGAACGCTTAGTTAGGTAAACGTACCATAGATGGCGTTGTATTGAAATGTCGATCCCTAACACCTTTGTTAGATGTTAGATGGCGTTATAAGAAATAAAATGTTTATTAAGTATTATTTTTTGCTGGCGAAAAATTATAGTGGTATTTTTTGCTCGATCTTATAAAATACTGTAGTGTGGTACGGAACCCTACTAGTGCGAGTCCGACTTGCACTTGGCCAGTTTATTTAATATTTGGTAGCGGGTACTCGGCCAATAAGTATAACTGTAAGAAAATTATCACTTTATTATTAATACGTATTAATAATAACAATATTATCCACATAGTTAAGGTGAATTATTAAGCGTGATAAGGGAATGTTGTGGTGTGGTAGAAGATGTGGTGACAAAGATTGAGAAAGGGATGCTTAGATGGTTTGGACATCTAGAGAGGATGGATGAAGAAAGACTGACGAAACAGATTTATGAGACGAGTGTGAATAGGGCAGCCGGTAGAGGCCGACCTAGGCGAACGTATCACGACCAGATCGGAGACGTTTTAAAGAAAGGCCAAGTCAAAAGTACTTATAACCGGCGAGCATGTATGAAGGCGCTCATGAAAGTGGAAGAAGCGAAAGAGGTATGTCAGGATCGTAGCATGTGGAAAGAAGTAGTCTCTGCCTACCCCAACGGGAAAAAGGCGTGATTGTATGTATGTATGTATGTTAAAGTGAATACACGTCGTTATTGTGGCAAGTCTATTTAATAACTTTTGTACTGTAGGATGGCTTCCAAAGAATTTAAAGTATTCAAATATGTCTACATCTGATTAAGGTTATATAAGCGGTAAAAGCCCAACGGCGAAGGTGTCGGCATGGCGATTGAGAGATTGTGTGTACGATCCCCACCCATTGCACTATTAACGTTAACCCATTCCAGACACAAACAAGCATATTTAGCCCTTTTGGAGGGGTTAACAAGACTATAGTACTACTAGTGACGTGCAACCTACATTGCTAGTAAGCTTTACAGAAAGAGTAATTTAAGTATGAAGTACACGCGAATGTAAGAAAAATAAACGAATACATAGTACAACAAAAATAAAAACAGTACACAGACAGACAGTCACCAGTGCAAATTCCAAACAAAGTAATACCTCACTATAAGAAGTCGGAACATTCAAAGTTTGACAGTTGAAGCTACAGATCGACTGGTTTATAGCCTAGCTATGACTGGAATGTGATCTCAAGGTGCTCGAAGAACTGGGATTCTTGTTGATGGTCAATTTGTACGACTTCTTGAGATACATTGTAATCAGGAATCTTTGTTGTAACGATCACCCCTTTTTTACGGTGAATTACAGAAAAGATAACTTTATTTAATCTGAGCTTTCAGATATATGTAGGTACAATAATGTTTTTCTTTTAAGTAAAAACTTCTTTAGGCACTTTTCTTGGGATGGGTAAAAAATGTTAAACTTACTTCAGGGTCACATGTCTTGATTGTAAGACGAAAATTCGTAAGACGGAGCGCAGGGTGATTGCAGGACTCCCGGAGTGCAACCCGATGGTTTTTAGGGTTCCGAACCCAACGGGTACCAACGGAACCCTTTTACTGAGACCCCGCTGTCCGTCTGTCTCTCTGTCTGTCTGTCTGTCCGTCTGTCACCAGGCTGTATCTCATGAACCGTGATAGGTAGACAGTTGAAATTTTCACAGATGATGTATTTCTGTTGCCGCTATAACAACAAATACTTAAAACAAAACAAAGTTTAAAATGAAAGGGGGTCCCCATACAAGAAACGTGTTTTTTTCTATAGCCCATCGACTGTTTACCTTATAATATTAATTACCTATCCTAACCCCTTTGTGTTAACTTTCACTTAGTTGGTGTTAGAAGTTCGTTAAATATTCGTTAGATGGCGTTGTAATTAATAAGCATGTTTAGTATTGACACGGTAATATAATATAATATAATATTATACTGCGGTTTGCGACCCTACGTATGCGACAAAAGTCTGACTCGCACTTGGCCAGTTTTTTTTAGTGTTGCTTTTAATCCACTGATACAAATTAGTTGTATACTATTATTTAAACAATAATAATGTTGTGGTAGAATTTATTTTAGTTATTTCAAAGAAAGTAGTTTCATCTAAATCTGATGAGAATCTCTAGAGATATGGAGATAAACCCCTCAATGTTGGTACTGAAAATGACTTGCGCAGCATTCAAAGTCGATTTTTTTCGTTTTAAACCGTACTTAAATTATTTATACTGAAATTCGGGGATAACAAGGCCGTAAAAGAAAGGTAGAGATTAGGTAAGCAACACACGTACCCCATGTTTATTTAATTTGACTGCAGTAAACCATGCGCACTGAATATTTGGACGCAAAAACACAAGTCGGACCGTGGATAACCACGAGCTTTCGTGTACACATAAGTTTAAATCAGTTTATTTAGTGAAGAGAGACTCAAACAGAGTAGGGAACACAATTCGGTCAAAACAAATTTCTAGATATATATGTTTTTTTAACCGACTTCAAAAAAAGGAGGAGGTTTCTCATTTTGGCTGTATAAATGTATATTTTTGTGTGTGTTCGCAAAATCGCAGATGAATTCGTCGTTTATGAACCGATTTTTTTTGTTGGAAAGGAGATTTGGTTGGAGGTTGGAAAGGGTGGTCATCATCATCTTTATCAGCCGGTGTCCGTCCACTGCTGGACGTAGGCCTCTCCCAAGGTGCGCCACTGAGCCTCAGCTCAGTGGCGAAAGGGTGGTGGTACCATAGTAATTTCATCGAGATCTGGTAAGTATCTCCAGAGATATGAAGATAAACACCTCAAACTTAGTACTAAAAATTAATAGCGCGGCATTTGAAGTCGGATCTTTTAGTTTTTTAAACGATCTTATTCGGTGTCTGTGTTTCCCATTGCGAGTCGCGTCATGATTCCTATTATAGGTACAATCAAATTATGTAGGTAAATATAAATACCCATATGAAAAGACTTACTACATAAGACCAATAGATGTAATTTCAGTGCGTTTTTGCTCCATTTACTCATATTTTATGCATTATACATTTGTATGGAAATCGTACCACCATGGAAAATTAGCGAAAAATGTGTCTATCGCCCTTATAGAAGGTTAATTTACATCATATGTTGGTATAAGAACGCACTTATAAGGAACATAAATATTTTACTTATAAATATTTTGATACGCCTAACCACTTACTTATTTTATTAATGTTATATACCAGCTATAATTACGTACCTTCAGTCGAATTTTCTCGACCTAGGTTTCGAGCGAATCCGTCGGTCTTCCTCGGTAGTGAGGTCACGCGGTGCTCACTATTAACACTTGTTATTTGTCTGGCCATTGACGGCACGCTTTGAATCCTACAGATTGGTATTCGAAGAAGAGAAGAGCATAAAAACTTCAGACCATGGAGGTATATATACGTACATTCATATCGATACATCAGACAGTCTTTTTCAACATCTATAGCCACGGCTATCGCTAGAGAATGAAAACGTGACAAACTTTTCATCTCCATTTTCACGTGTATCCAAGTTTCGTACAAGTGTTGTGAAGACAGCCCTGCGAGACGACAAACATTCGATTAACACCATGTCAGAAATAAAAGAAAATCGATCTAGTGCGAGTCGGCCTCGCATACTAAGGGTTCCTTTACGCGTTTTATTGTATACTATAGCTAATACCCGCGACTTCGTTCACGTACATCAAGAATTTAGTATAGCCTATGTTCATTTTCATGCTATAAAGTAATCCCTTATTAACTTTCAGTAAGATCGGATAGTCTGTTTAGGCGTGATTAGGTAACAAACAGACATAGTGACCGAAATACAAACTTTTTTTAAATATAGTTCTGGAAGTCTGGATGTAATATGATTCAATACAAAATTTAAAAATTCAACTACAAAATTGGACTAAATAATTCAAATTGAATTATTCCGTACCATTCTACAATATTAACACAAATCATTCTTACGTATTATTTGTATTTGTATCGTGGTGGGAAACTTTGGTTCGTGAGTCCGACTCGCACTTAACCAGTTTTTATTATTTGTAATTTATACTTTACTGATATTAAAGGTGGGAAGGTGGAAGGGTGGTAGGGTGCGGTGTAGCTGGGATACGTTTGTGTTGTTTTAAATATATGGGCCATATCTGTGGAACAATAGTAGATAGTTTGTGACAGTAGATGCATAGGGTGTCGTTTTCACCCCACGTTTACGGAACCTCAAAAAATAAATTCGCATATAAGTTCCACACGTTTCTAACATGGCTCGGCCCATGTTAGGGACTTTTTGTGAACACATCAAACCGTGTCTGTTTATGCACGATTCGGAAATGACATGCCGTCTCCGAGACATTTTTGATGTTCCTTCTTTTTACTGTTGCAAAGTTTAGTTATTTTGATGTTCTCGATGTTGAGTTATGTTAGTTTGGAGTTCTGAATTAATGATATTGATGTAGACTCGACTCTTGGCTTGTTTGAAACAATAGACGTGGCCTTGGAGGTTTGTTAGAAGCAGATGTTTTAGAATTGGTTATTTTATACCATAACTACGAATAAAGATACGTTAGTCTGTAAAAATTTCATAGGGAAAGCACGTTAATTTTTCCCGATTTTGACTAGGCATATTATTATCTTTTCTATGGTTGAGGGCTATTTTCAAACGACTTTCAAAAGGGAGAAGGTTCTCAATTCGTCTGTATGTTACTTTTAAATATTTTTAACCGACTTCACAAAAAGGGAGGAGTTTCTCAATTCGTCAGAATTATGTTCACCGATTACTCGAAGATGCCTGAACCGATTTGGAAAATTCTTTTTTTGTTTCAAAGAGTACCCTGCCCAGGTGGTCACATTAAAATTTAAACGAAATCGGCCGAGCCGTTTTTAATATATCAACATTTGTATTACGATGCATTTACTTATCTCGACGACATACTACTAACTACTGGCACAGATTATATAATAGTTGAGAACTACGTTACGTTACTACTATTGTCGTCTGTATTTTTTTGTATGTATGGTACGCGATTACTCCGTCAATTGTGAGTTCCGGTTCGAATGATTATTTTTTTAATCGGTAACATTCCCATCGAGATCTGATAAGTATCTCCAGAAATATGACGATAAACGTCTCAAACTTGCTACTGAAACTGACTCGCGGGGATGGACGTCGGTTGTTTTAGTTTTTTTAGTCTTAATCTTAAATAAATATCTTAATTATTTTGATATATCATTCCCTTAGTAGACCGAGTCCCAGAAGTAACATACATATATACATATTTACATAAAATCAAGAAAGAAAGAAATGTCTTTCTTTTTTAACCGACTTCAAAAAAAGGAGGAGGTTTCTCAATTCGACCGTATTTTTTTTTTTTTTTTTTTTTTTTTTTTTTTTTATGTTTGTTCGCGGATAACTTCGTCGTTTATGAACCGATTTCGATTATTCTTTTTTTGTTCGAAAGGAGATATCCCAAGTGTGGTACCATGGTAATTTTATCGAGGTATGATAAGTATCTCCAGAGATATTGAGATAAACATCTCAAAATTGGTACTGAAAATTAATAGCGCGGCATTGAAGTCGGTTGTTTTTTTAGTTTTTAAACGATATTATTTCTTTCTATATTTACATAAAATCAAGCCCTTTTCCCCTTTGGAGTATATACTTAGATAGAGACTTTTTCTTTCTTTATGCTACAATCTTTCGCTTCTTCCACTTCCATAAGCGTCTTCATATATGCTCGCCGGGTATAGTTACATATGCCACACATTTAAACCTATGTATTACTAAGCCAAGTATGTATATGTATAAAAATGTGATAATATCATTATGTACGTGACTCCAATCTAAACATAACGTTACTCATACCAAGGTTAGTGTTACACTTGCATTGATATTAATTAACAATAAAGAAATTATAATGTAACTAAGATAATATACAATTATTAACCGATTTCACCAAAAAGGAGGAGGCTCTCAATTCGACAGTTTTTTAAAAAAATATTATTTTGTTACCGCAGAACTCCGTGAAATCTTAACCGATTTAAAAAAAACTTTTTTTTTTCAAAGATATATTTTTATATATTTAAGCGTCATATATTTAGACAATTCATCATCAGCCTATTTCTGTCCACAGCTGGACATAGGCCTCGCCTATGGCACGCCACTGAGCTCGATCTTCAGCTATTCGTTTCCAACCGCTGCCAGCCAGCTTGCGTATATCATCACTCCACCTAGCTGGAGGGCGCCCTACACTCCGTTGACCGATTTTTTTTACCGAGATCAGGCAATTATCTCCGAAGATATGGAGATAAACAATATAAGCATACTTATATAGGTTCTTAGATGACATGATTATAACTTTGACTATCGCGGCAATTATACTTTGTTATATGGAATGTAGAGACTTTAACAGTCGGGATACATTAATGGCTTAACGAATGGGGATTAATGTGTCCCGACTGTTAAAGTCTCTATATTCCATATAACAAAGTATAATTTATTTTATGAGTATATCGACCGAGAAAGAATTTAAATGGTATAGTTTTTTGATATCCCTAAACAGAAGTCTAAACTACTAGACTTACTTGTTTTTTTCTTTTCAGTTCGTTTTTTAACACTTCACTTTTTGAGCAGTCGGGTTTTTTGATTTTTTAATTTAATGTTTTATTTTACACTTTTTAGTTAAGTAAAGGACGGCAAATTCCGTAATCTTCTCATTTCATTTAGAGTGTTGATGTCATGTGGATTATTGAGTAGTTTCCGGGGATCTAAACTACTTATTACTAGTCCATCTGAAGATCTAACCCGGCTCAATGCTACATAGGCTTGACCTTTCGCAAAAATGCGTGAACTAAAAGGAAGCGACTATACCAAAAGGAAGAGGTTGTTTGTTACCTTAGAACTCCATCAATTCTTAACCAATTTGGAAAATTCTTTTTTTGTTTGAGTTAATATGATTTTCGTTTGGTCTCATTGTAATTTTATTGAGATCTGATAAGTAATTTCAGAGATGAGCACCGCAAACTTGTTACTGAAAGTGACTAACGCGGCATGTAAAATTGTTTTTTTTTTTCGGTTTGTACGATCATAAATTATTTGTTATAAATATATTTTGAATCTCCATTTTAAGACCTTTAATTCGATACCCCACTCGATAGGTTTTGAAAAACAAAATTTTATTGAACCCCAAATTTTGGCGTCTGAAATCCGCCATTTTGAATTTTACAATTTTTTTTGTTTTCGTTGACACTCGCGCTACCATGGCAAATCTATTGACGTGCCAATTATCAAAATCGGCCCACGCGTTTAGTCTCTAGTGTGCCACAAAGGAACAAACATACATACATACATACATACATACATATATAGACTGATAAACACATTACCTCTCCTTTGCGTCGCGCAGTCGGGTAATAAGAGTGTGTGTACTTATGTACACGCGTTAGAAGTTATACTTCTGTGGCGTATGGAAAAAAATAACTAAAATGCAGTAGTAATTAACTATAAATATTAAAATTAATCAAAAAGATTTTATTTAAATAAAAAAGGTTTTATTAACGTAAAAATATGACGTTAAATATGACGTTCTTACGAAACACGTGTTCTAAATATAAAAATACTAGAATATACAACTTGAACATAGTCATGCCACCTAGAACTAACTTCACGGTGTAGTATTTAGGTGTCGGTGTGCGCGCGCATCGTAAAAATTCACTCTCATCATTTTTCTCTATCGCGCCAAAAGAAGTATAACTTCAAAAAGGTTCCGATCCGAAGAATTGAGAACCTCCTCCTTTTTTGTGATGTCGGTTAACAACAAATATTAATAAGTGGCAAAGACATGAGAAACAAACGTCTTTAAAATCCATAAAAACATATTTTACCAATTTCAAACCACTTCATGGCTATAATTTACTTGTCATAATATGCGTTGGCGGTTGCACACGGTACGATTATTTTTATTTACATTCAAATATATAACATAACACTAAAATACTAAGGTTGAGATTTCTTTGCAAGTGGTACAGTTAAATCCTTTCTGACCAGTCCTTATAAGGATGCAATAAAATTGAGGTTACATTTGCCTTTATAAACATTACTATCTCATTCTATCGCTTATTTAGTTCATATCTCTGTCCCTTTTTATTTTTATTAATTCGTTTTTAATAGATACGCTAAGGAGTCTATAATTAGGTATTGATCATATTTGGCGAATAGAGACGATTTTTTTTTATATTGTCACAATTCTGTGGATTTGTCATCTTGTGAAAGCGATGATGAACAGATGATACTTATCTCTTCAAAAAGTGGATATTTTGAAAATATAAAAGTGTTGGTTAAGTTTAAGTCTGTCTGTCTGTCTGTCTGTCTGTCTGTCCGTCTGTCACCAGGCTATTGCTGATTAACCGTGATAGTTAGACAGTTGAAATTTTCAGATGGTGTATTTCTGTTGCCGCTAGAACAACAAATACTAAAAACAAAATAAAGTTAGATATTAAAGGGGGTCCCCATACAAAAAATGTGTTTTTAAACGCCATCTATCTAATAATTTTCGGCAAAATGACATAGATGGCGCTAGTAAACGAGCCCCGTCTTTCTAGATCGCGACCAAACCAAATATTCTTGGTAATATCAATTAATCAAATATATGAGGTCGAAACTCTATTATGTTTCGTATTGTACGGAACCCTCCCTAAGTGTGCGATAAGAGACGCGATGCTGACTCGCACTTGCCTAGTTTTATTTATTTATAACATTTTACTTATTAATATCAGTTAAAATTATTTTTATCTTGATTTTTAAGTTTTATATATGTACTATTTGTAAATATTGCCTTATATTATTTATGTGTTGCCAATATAGATTCACGCGTACGTCATTTCCGTTGCATTCGGACCGTGACGCTACGTCACTTCCGGTTATCTTCCGGCTATATATTACTTCAGTGCGCCTAAAGAAGATTCACTCCAAATAACGTAGTTTAGGTGCATACAGTGTTTCAATCATTACTACCCTTTCTTTACTTCACCGTAGTCGAGTAATAAGCATAACTCTACCACGACGCTACAAAAACATTTACTTAACCAATCAACAGATGTATTGAAACTACTCAAAAAATGTCTAAGACATCCAAATACCTTATAAATTGGACCTCCACAGCAATAATGGGTTATTAAGCACCACAAAACTCATTCAGAAACTTAATGAAGACGTTAAATTCGACACATTCGATTGAAGTTATTTTAATCAACAATTTAACGCAATAGAAAGATGTTATCACACAGAGTGTAAGCTAAGTATGTCTATTATTTACATTCGTTGAGATTGGACCCACGGCATTGCATTAGCTATTGTAGATGAATTGTATTGCATACTTGAAGTGATTTTATATAATTACGGGCAAGAATTTCACGTAGGTGTCTAAGAAACTATTCTTTTTTAATAATCAGCGTTTTACCACTATTTCATCTGTTTAAGTGACGATGCCATCGAGGATAGTAGCATGCGAAGCGAATGGGAACTGGCTCGCAAGGATAGCTGCTGGAACACATAAAATAACACCCTCAAGTTGGAAAATCTGTCGCCATAAAACTTATGTGTTCCGGCAGCTGTCCTCGAGAGTCAGTTACCATTCTAGGCCTAGCGTGCTACCATCTTCGACCGCATTATCACTAACCAACAGATGACAAAGTGGTCAAAGGCTTGCCTAAAATATTACCAAAAAATCAAAAATAGCTGAAATATTTAAAGCTACTACATTAACCTCAGTGCTCCCAGCCAACCTCACCTGCCCGTGGTGCATCCTGCTGACCAACAAACGAGGCTCTGGCAACCGACAAATGCCGGTAAAACCATTTCAAATTATGGCGTAGCTAAATACTACAGGCCGGTGACGGGCAGCAGCGTCACCGGTGCGAGAAGCTACGTACTGCGATCGCCAACCCGCCGGCCCAGCGTGGCGATTAGGGCATATCTCTTCCAATGAGCCTAAGATCGGGCTCTGTGACGTATCTTGGGAGAGGCAGTCCAGCAGTGGACTGACACAGGCTGATTATAATTATAAACTACATTAAAAACTGTAGAGGTTACACGCATATCAATCTCGCATAAAAAATATTAAATGGACGACAATATAGTAACTTAATAGAAGTGTTAAAATAAACCTCACTATAAACATCGATTAAGGAAATGATTAACATTGTATTATTTAGTGATGTCAGGAACTGATTTATATCATCAACATTATAATCATTTAACACCCACGCGGATTGACTACCAAATTATATTATTTATTACTTTAAATAAAACTGCCATACAGCACACATAAGTGGGTAATTTAGGTTCGCTTGGTCAGTTATTGAATAACAATATTTTAGTATCATTTTCGAAAATTCTTAGTGAAATTTCAGAGCATGTGAAGTGTCATGTATTTGTAGAGACATTTGCGCTTTGTATATACTAACCCCCGATTTTTATTAACCCCAGACGCAAAAACAAGGGTTTTAAAAGTTTGATAAGTGTATCTGTCTGTGGCATCGCAGCGCCCAAACGGATGAACCGATTTTGATTTTTTTTTGTTTAATATGTGTCTTCATCGAGAGTGCTATTAGTTTTAAATCATGAAAATCCGTTAATCAGTTTCAAAACTATGAGTTTTTTTTCTAGTTGATGACGATATGAAATTAGCTTTCAAAGGCCTGATACATTCGGAATCTCTTACGTTAACGATTTCGTAAGAACATGGTAGCACTGACCTGATGTTGGAACATCTCCTGGAATCTGCAGAATACTCAACTCCTCAGCAACTTACAGAAGAGATGTCGTGTTTAGACTCATTGGAATGGTCTCAATAAACAGATTATGCATACAAATCGGCCAGGGGTGGCTTTATATTTTGAATTTAAGTATTATTTGTTTTTAATTTTTGGACAAATATTATGTGCCGCGACATATAGCCTCGTTACCATTTTCAAGTACGATACCATTGTAGAGACTCAATGAACATAAGGCAATATACTGGATCGACTGTTTCTCTGTACTTAGGCAATAACAAAAATTGTTTTATAGCCGAATCAGTAAAAGCTGCAGCCTTGCCTTCTTCAGCCCCATAATGACGCCATCTTTGTAACAATTATTATGTCAAAGTTTACAAAATGGCTGCCGCAGTGCCGCTATTCCCTCCACGTTCTTTTTAGGGTTCCGTACCTTAAAAGGTAAAAAAAGGAACCCTTATAAGATCACTTTCTTGTCCGTCTGTCTGTCTGTCCGTCTGTCTGTCCGTCTGTCTCTCCGTGTGTCACCACTGATTTTCTCAGGACGGGTGGACCTAGCACGTTGAAATGTATATCTGATACTGAGGTCTATAGTCCCTATTGGGTGTGTAAAAATCAAGGCCTTGAGTCAACACGATAAAAAGATATGGGCAAATTTAGATTTTCGCAAAAACTTGTTAGTACCAAAATGTACCTTAATTTTCAACTTTTTTTATTTTTCGGAATTTTTCCTTTTCTTGTGCTCTAAGACCTTGCTTATGACCAAAATTGACAATTTTAGGTAAGGAAGCAAAGTCTTACAGCACAAATTAAGGAAACATTCCAAAAAATAAAAAAAGTTAAATGGTGTCCCCATACATACATAGTTTGCACCAATTAAGGTAGACCTCTGAGTTATATGAGCGCTCATACAATTTAGAGGTCTAGCTTAATTGGTTGGCGGAAGCCTCGGTGGGCGAGTTCAACTCGACTTAGCCGGTTTTTATTTATATCTGATGTTCTATCTTTTGGCCCTACGGTGAAAGAAAAACATCGTTAAGAACCCCAAGCTCCGCATGGTGGTAGAACACCTTTAGTGTCCGCCTGGCCAGCTACCACTCTCAAGTTAGAAAATCTGTCGCCAAACATCTAATAGGTTCCGGCAGCTATCCTTGAGAGCCATTTCCCATGCTAGGCTGCCATCCTCGACAACATCATCACTCACCAATAGGTGAGATAGTGGTCAAACGCTTGCCTATAATATAATCTTAAACGCTATAGTTTCCCTTTTAAGTTCATGAAATGCACTATTATCACGAAATTTCTAGATTTTTCAAGCCAGCATCTTAGCTTATAGCGGGGGGGGGGGTAGGGGACGCCCTACTGGAACAAAAATTTGAACTTTAAAGTTTAATATTTCGTAAATGGAGCATTCTATCGAAAAATGGTATGAGCAACCCTTAAGTCATTTTAAAATACCTATTTAACGATACCCCACACGATGGGGTAGACGTTGAAAAAATAATTCATCTCCACTTCTCATGTGTGGGAGCTACCCCAAAAAAAACTTTTTAAACTTTATTTCATCAGACGGACATGACGAAACTATGAAGGTTACTTGTCAGGACTACGGAACCCTTAAAAGACTACCTCGCCTGGTGGAAAGCGATAATGTAGTAGAAGATGGTGAAAACGGTAGGTTTGGAATTGTCTGACTCTCAAGCGTTGTGTGTTACCGAAACTCAGTCGTTATGGTGGCAGATTTTCTTCATTATGTACCACCATCAAGGAGAAAATCTTTCGCCTGCTGCTACTTTTTGGTAGCAAGTTAGGCTGAACATCGATATAATTCTATTACCACCTGTAGGAATGCAAATAGCCCATTAGTCACTGCGCCCGTAATCGGACTGTAAGCCCGGTATATGGAAGATCAACTTCTGCGTTTACTTTAGCTTTATTAAATGGAAATGAGCTGATGATGTACGGGCTGATGAAATTGTAATGAAAAACAAAATGATAGAGATGGAACTATACCGTCTAGTTCTTTTTAATGATGATCTTTACAAGTAACGGGACATGTCTGCTTATCTTTTAAAGTCCTATAATTATGCCATCATTGTATCAATTCTGTCAAAGCTTACAATGATGGATGCCGCTATTCCCTCCACACATGCAAACAGCCCATTCACCTGGTCACATCGCCCGTGATTGGACTGTAAATCCAGTATTTGGCAGATCATATGTGACTTCCTACCTCGCGCCACGGCCGGAAACTCACGCGACGTATCATGGATCGAATATTGAACGAGGTCATAATTCTGGACGGGCGAAGACACTAAACTTTTTATTTTTGTTTCATTATGGCTCCAAACGATAAGTGTATTTAGCTAGTGTCAAGTATTAAAATTCTTCAAGTTTTTGTGAGATAAAGTCATAAAGATTGGTTTAAAGTCACATTTAAGGTCAAGTTAAAGTCTTAGTCAAGTCCAAGTCATACCCTCAGTAAAGATATGGACTTTACTAAAGATTTTCAATGGAATTTTGATGAGAACGCAAATAGCATGTTTTTTTTAACATAGTGCTGTATCACTACACTCACACACATTTACCGGCACTTAATGGTGCCGGTGGTGGTGGTTTTAAGGTACTGACACACCGCGGCGTCCTGCGCTCTGCGGGCGCGATCTCAGTACATTTCAATTGTTTTCTGATCGCGTTTTGTGTGAACCAGTCGATACAAATACTACTGCACTATCTGATCGCCACCTAGATCGCGCACGCAGGACGCCGCGGTGTGTCCGTACCTTAAGAAAAAATACAATGAGAGCACACACACTTTTTCACAATCCCGCCAAAAAAGCACCAAACTCTTAGGTATTTTTAACATGTTTTTATTAACTTCACTTGTAACTAACAAACAATGTGATAAAATCTCAGAAGTCAATTTATCCTACTTCTATTTGTCGTATCAAAATGAAACTTTTAACGTAAATGTAGTTCTGATAGCAATACTATAATTTGGTATTTTGGAGCTGATCTGATGATGGAAGAAAGAAATGAATGGCTACTAGTAAACCCGTGTTTAGGTTCGCATGATTCGTTTTGACTAGTTAGACCATTCTAGGCCTACCGTGTTCACCATCTTCGACTACAATATCTTCGTTTGCCAACAAGCGAGGTAGTGGTCAAACGCTGGTCTATCAAAGATAAATAAACTGGCCAAGTGCAAGTCGGACTCACACTATTAGGGTTCGTACCACACTACAGTATTTTATAAGATCGAGCAAAAAATACCACTATCATTTTTCGCCAGCAAAAATAATGATTAATAAACATTTATTTCTTATAACGCCATCTAACGTCTAACAAAGGTGTTAGGGATTGACATTTCAATATAACGCCATCTATGGGACGTTTACTTAATTAAGCGTTCATAGATGGCGTGAAATGCCGAAAAAAACACGTTTCTTGTATGGGGACCCTCTATTATTATTAACTTTATTCTGTTTTTAGTATTTGTCGTTATAGCGGCAACAGAAATACATCATCTGTGAAAATTTCAACTGTCTAACTATCACGGTTCATGAGATACAGCCTGGTGACAGACGGACAGACAGACAGACGGACAGACAGACAGACAGACAGACAGACGGACAGCGGAGTCTTAGTAATAGGGTCCCGTTTTACCCTTTGGGTACGGAACCCTAAAAACGGACCCATGAACCATTTTCAACCCACTTCCAAAAAGGAGGAGGTTCTCAAATCGTCTGTATGTTTTGCTTATTATGTATGTTACCCGATTACTTCCTGAATTCTGAAACCATTCGAATGATTCTGTTTTTAAACGGTACGGTACATTTCCAAGGTGATCCCATTATTTATCGAGGAAGTTTTAAGACTTCATCGACGTCTGATAAGTATCTCCAGAGATATGGAGATAAAAACCTTAACTTAGTACTGATAAAAAAAACACACAAACGAAATTAGATCCTCTTCCTTTGAAAATTATTAGCGTGGAATTTGAATTCGGTTTTTTTTTCTTTGAATCTTTAATTATATTATTTATCTTTATGAACTATTAGAGGAAGACGATATTTTTTATTTTATATAATAAATATATTTGTTTTTTTGTGTGTTCGTGGATAACTTCGTCTTTTCTGGACCGATTTTGATGATTCTTTTTTTGTTGGAAAGGAGGTATGGAAAGGAGGTATCCCAAGAGTGGTACCACTGTAATTTCATTGAAACCTGATAAGTATCTCCAGAGATATTGACATAAACACTTCAAAATTTGTACTGAAAATTAATATCGCGGCATTTGAAGTCGGTTCTTTTAGTTTTTTAAACGATCTTCTATATTTTTTTTGTAAATTGTTAAACAAAATTCAAAATTTCATCGTACTGACGGGACTTGAACCCGCAACCTCCTGGATAACATGACCAGGTGCTTTGCAAATTAAGCCACAGTTCGACATATCGTTACGACGAAATTAGTGGATTGCATTTTTTAACCCAATTATGCATTGATGGCGCCATATCTGACTACTTATTTCCGAAAGTTAACAATTACAAAAAATATATAAAGTGTGTAACACTTCAAAGAAACAATATTTGATCTTATATATGTTCTGGAAGCTTTCATGTTCGCTTAATCCGTAGAAAAAGTCAATATCTAATTCCAGCAGTTCAGTATTGAAAATTATCTTTCATAAAGCTTATCAAAAAACTTTATCTTACACAAAGCTATAAATTCTTCTTACAAATATGATTTTCAAAGAAAAAAGCAGCGAAACATTATTCCGTGACTAAACTTAAACTGAATTTCCTCGATGGGTTTTCCTTTTAGTTAACACAGCAAACCAACGGAGGTGAAATACGTCTCCAACACAAACATAGATTGAATTAGACGCCACAAGTCTTTGGAGATCGATTTTCTAGTTAAATTAAAGCAATAATTATTAGTACGTAGAATATTAGATACTTTTAATCAAATCAAGCTGGATTGATCGTCAAATATGACATAAATCTGTGAAAAGATATAATACAAATTCTAGTTCTTTTTTAATATAAGTATATATATATAATAAAAGTTAAGGTTCTGTCTCTAGTAAAGGTATGGCCACACCGCGGCGTCCTGCGTCCGCGTGCGCAGGCACGATCGGATAGTGCAGTAGTATTTTTACCTTCTGGTTCAAACCAAACGCGATCTACGGCGATCAGAAAACAATTGAAAATCAGATCGCGACCGCGCATGCGGACACAGGACGCCGCGGTGTGGTCGTACTTTAATAAGCCTTAACTTACACATAAGAAGATGTAAGTTAAAAACACAATACAAACATAATTATTTTAAAAGCTAGATAAGAAATTACAGACAAAGAAATACTAAATACTTGTACTGAATATATGTATTAGGTACAACAACTAGATAGTTGGTGTTGTTGCTGTTATTGTTTAAGAATGTCGCACTCCAATAAACATAGGCTTAATTATCTAAATATGCTACCTCTTCGTGTACATTGCGCTTTGTATAGTCATATCAACTAACAAAAATATATCACACCGCAGTTCAAACTACTGACAGAAATTTGTAGTCTAGTCTAATCTACCTCTGTGGTCTCAGTGGAAATAAAACTGGGGCTCTGCTATCGAGTTTCCTGCGACACAATTCGATCTTGCTGAAAGGTGTCCTGATGTGATTATTTTTGAAAGGAATCGGTTTCCACTGCTACTACTCTAGAGTATACCGACATTCCTCGAAAAGAATTTTTACGAACTTATTTTGTTCTAAAGCTAATTTGCCGATTGAGTTATGCTGATTTTGTTCAGGTGAACTCGTAACATCGTTAAGAAACCCTCAACGCCCGCATGGTGGTAGGAAAGGTTGCTCTACTACAGGTGGGGTAAGAGATTTTTTTTATGTCCCGTCTGATTTACCAAAAAAAAGTAGGTTACCACCATCAAGGAAAAAATTTCCCGGCGAAACCTTACGGAGTTGCGGCACCATAGCCCTTGAGCCCTTGTGTGTTCTCATTTTAGGTCTTACGTGTTCACCATCCTCGATCGTATCATCACTTACCAACAAGTGAGATAGTGGTCAAACGCTAGCCTATATGATATTTAAAAAAAAAAACAATTTTACCCGACTACGGCGAAGCGAAAGAGAGGGATATGTTATTGACCGATATGTGTGTATATATGGTAATCTGCTCCGTCATAACTTCTAAACTACTCATTATAATTTGATAAATGAGGTGTCGTTGAAAGCATCATTTTTCACCCTACCCCATCATGTGTGATATCATTAAACAGGGATTGTAATATGAAGGCAGGTTTTAGTACATAATATTTTTGTCAAGCGTGCCGTTTGCGAGATTATATCCCGTCAAAGTCATGAAAACTAAATGTTCACCCCACTAGGGCATAGCAAAGAAGCAAACGGGAGGGTTTTATGTTTGTTGATCGATATGTATGTATGTATGCATTATTTTAATGAACAATAAGTTCAACAAAAACTAAACTAAAACCCGACGGCGGAAAAATCACGCTCTAAAAAATATGCAACAAGAAAATGTTGTCATCTGAAATAGTTATTTTAACATATACGCTTTAACTTAATTCGCTCACGTCTTCCTATAGAGGGTACTGGTAATTTCTGCCGGAAAATACCTTGTACTTAACTATTATTATTTTGTAATAAAATCCTAATTGCAACTGGTATTCGCGTTATTAGAAACAGTAATAAGTTACACATATCCTCTCCCTTCTTTACTCCGTCCTTTTTATCCCATCCACACCATTTTATCTTAAAGAACGCTTTGAATTTCTCGGTAACTCGAGTTCTTACTCTCTTAGATCTACTGAAGGATTATTGCTGGGTGTACCAACACACAGCAGTATTTTCTTTGATAGGTATTTTATAGTGCAGTCTATTCGCTTATGGAATGGGTTACCCAGCTCAATCAGAGGAGCACAGTCACTATCGAGCTTCAAAACTAAACTGCACAATTATTACATTTCGCAGCTGTACCAGGTTTCAGTTAAAAATATTGAATAGATATATCATATTCGTATGTATGTATATATTTATATATGTATATATTTATATATTTATATTATCGTATGGAAGAAATCGCTTTTAGCGATAAGACCGCCATTTGTACTCATTCTTATAATTTGTGTCTGTTTCTATCTGTTATATGTTCTTGGTGTGCAAATAAAGAGTTATTGTATTGTATTGTAAGTTGTAAAATGAATGACGTCAGAACGAAGGAGGTATAACGCTCGTCACCGCGTTAGCAACCCATGACGAATTCGTAGAATTTATACAGGAATTCTGTTTAATCATTTTGTTATATTACAATACCTAAGTAGGTTATTCATTTCATTCTATTTTTATATTATGCATGCCTCATTTACTGCTCCAGTCAGGTAGTTCAGCTACTGGCATCGGCATTCTAATTAGTAATTCGGAAACATTCGAATGAGACGTTTTCAAATAAACTGGCCAAGTGCGAGTCGGACTCGCACACGGACGGTTCCGATTGAACAAAATTAACCGGAAAAATAAGTTTTTTTGTACCGGGGACTATTTTTAACCGACTTCAAAAAAAGGAGGAGGTTTCTCAATTCGACCGTATATATATATATATTTTTTTTAAATGTTTGTTCGCGGATAACTTCGTCGTTTATGAACCGATTTTGATTATTCTTTTATTGTTCAAAAGGAGATATCTCAAGTGTGGTACCATGGTAATTTTATCGAGGTATGATAAGTATCTCCAGAGATATTGAGATAAACATCTCAAAATTGGTACTGAAAATGAATAGCGCGGCATTGAAGTCGGTTCTTTTTAACCGACTTCAAAAAAAGGAGGAGGTTTCTCAATTCGACCGTATATATATATTTTTTTTTTTATGTTTGTTCGCGGATAACTTCGTCGTTTATGACCCGATTTCGATTATTCTTTTTTTGTTCGAAAGGAGATATCCCAAGTGTGGTACCATGGTAATTTTATCGAGGTATGATAAGTATCTCCAGAGATATTGAGATAAACATCTCAAAATTGGTACTGAAAATGAATAGCGCGGCATTGAAGTCGGTTTTTTTTTAGTTTTTAAACGATATTATTTCGCGACCGGGTTTGTACAATCTGCATAAAACGCCTGAAAAACACGTTGCTTGTTTGGGGACCCTTTTTATTTTTACCCTTATTATGTTTTTAACCGACTTCAAAAAAAGGAGGAGGTTTCTCAATTCGACCGTATATATTTTATTTTTTTATGTTTGTTCGCGTATAACTTCGTCGTTTATGAACCGATTTTGGTTATTCTTTTTTTGTTGGAAAGGAGATATCCCAAGTGTGGTACCATGGTAATTTTATCGAGGTCTGATAAGTATCTCCAGAGATATTGAGATAAACACCTCAAAATTGGTACTGAAAATGAATAGCGCGGCATTGAAGTCGGGTCTTTTTTAGTTTTTAAACGATATTATTAGTATTTGTTGTTATAACGGCCATAGTGATACATACTTTTTGAAGATTTCAAGTCTCTTCTATTATGGTTCATAAGTTCAAGCAAAAAAACGCCGATAAAACACGTTTCTTGTATGGGAGCCCCCTTAAATATTTATTTTATTCTGTTTTTTAGTATATTTTGTTATAGCGGCTACAGAAATACATCATCTGTGGAAATTTCAACTGTCTGACTATCACGGTTAATGAGATACAGCCTGGTGACAGATGGACAGACAGACAGACAGACGGACAGCGAAGTCTCAGTAATAGGGTTTCGTTGGTAACCTTTGGGTTCGGAACCGTAAAAATGAACTGATTATAGTCTTTTACTGTCATCGCATTTTTGACAGCAACAAGAATTTTTAGGGTGAAGGGGCCAATTTTCTGAACTTGGTCTGTTGTTAGCAAGATAAAAAGCTATTAAATATCTTATGTAATGTAAAGTGCTTGATTTTTTCGTTTTCGTTGTTTAGTCGTATTTTGTCTTATTTCGTCGCAAAACTTTAATTGTACATTTCATTGCGTTTAAAAAAATCTAATACAATTATTGATTTCTTTTTAAATAAATTTTAATTTTTTAACCGACTTCAAAAAAAGGAGGAGGTTTCTCAATTCGACCGTATATATATTTTTTGTTTTTTCGCGGTTTCGCGGTTCGCGGTTTGTTCGCGGATAACTTCGTCGTTTATGAACCGATTTCGATTATTCTTTTTTTGTTCGAAAGGAGATATCCCAAGTGTAGTACCATGGTAATTTTATCGAGGTATGATAAGTATCTCCAGAGATATTGAGATAAACATCTCAAAATTGGTACTGAAAATGAATAGCGCGGCATTGAAGTCGGTTGTTTTTTAGTTTTTAAACGATATTATTTAGAACTTCTAGTGTCGATATCTTGATCTCAACTAGTTGATTAGAGATATCACTCATATTTTTGTTTTCTTTTTAAGAATCTCACGAATTCCATCCTCGACCGCATCATCACTTACCTACAGGTGAGATAGTGGTCTAACGCTTATAGCCGATATATAAAAAAAAAAGATTTTTCGATTTTTGAGTATACAATATATTTCGAATACGAAGTGAGATAACGAAACCTTTGATTCATACTTTTCGTCTCATTTAGTCAAGATCTAAACAAACCCGCTTCAAATAGTGACGTAGTGGGACCCTCAGTCTGCCCCATCTTAAACCGCATCGTTACGACAGAACAAATATTAGTACAATTGTAAGTAAACAGAGTGGTCAAGTGCTTGCTAGTCAGTCGCACATAAAAAAAAAGTGTGGTCCACAGGTGCACTGGAGTTGTGGGTGCACAGGTGGTAAAAGTATTACATCAATATTCCGCCTGACTGGTGACCAAAAAGTAGCTTACCACCATCAAGAAGAAAATCTGCCACCATAACCTTACGGTGTTACGGCAGCACACATCCCTTGACAGTCAGAGTATTCTAGGCCTAGCGTGTTCACCATCCTCGACCAAATCATCGCTTCCCACCAGAGGCGGATTAAATGTGTACAACGCCCTAGGCTAGCACTTCATCAGCGCCCGTCACTATAGCATAGAAAAGATAATAATACTACGTATAGAACAGACACTCTGTTCCCCCCACCAGTTCCGGGCTTCCTCACCCCGCCACCGACTTGGAGCTGTCGAGGAGCTGCGCTGAGCAAGGACGCCACACGCGTACGACTATAGAACAATTACTACTCACGGAGAGAAGAACATCAACTTCACACATTTATGTTGGGACCAGTAGACACTGGAGGTTCAAATTTACGTAGGTTCTTATTACGTAGGTATATAATAAACACTTAATTATATTAGTATACCTACCTAATATTCGTATTTTAGAATTCATTTTCATAAATGAAACAACGATATATATACTCGTGCGTAAATAACGCTTAACTTGTAAAATATTTAAAAAAACTTTCACGTTTAAACATTTTTATAACACAGCAATTGGGAACTTGATGTAGGTACGTAGTATTTATATTCTCTTTACTTGATGTCGCTCTAACGTGCGAGCAAGACACACGACCTACCTACTTCGCAATTGAGTTAAAGTGTTGTGATTTAATGTTTCTGTAGACGATGGTTTACGAAATAGCGACTAATATTTTTAGTGTTAAAACCTTTTTGGGTAAATGTACAAAAAATATTCATACGGTCAGTACACGATAATGTACGAAGTAACTATTATATAATCTGTGATACGGTGATTACGAGCGATAACCTTAGACATCACGCACACAAATGCACGTATAGAAATACGACATGTGTGTAGAGTCTGTGTCGGTGTCACAGTGTCGGTCGTTAAACGCTAGTTTGTATGGAGATTTAGTCAAGTGTCCGGGGTGTGACTATAGTTCGAGGGATGCATTTTTGTTTCTTTTTCTCGCAAAAACAACTTACCGGAGACTTTTAGATATTATTTTTTCTTCGTTTAAAAAGTGCCATGCGCGCCCTTTTGTAACTTCGCGCCTCTAGGCATGTGCCTAGTTTGCCTTACAGATAATCCACCACCGCTTCCCACTAGGCTAGATAGTGGTCAACCGCTAGCCACTTATATGAAAAAAATTCTGCACTGCCTATAAAACATTTGCAAGAAAGATCCCATTCAACAGTGTCACACGGAAAATTAATATCAATATAATATAATATAAATAATTATTAATAAATTGCACTCAATCTGCTTAGTGACAAGGAATATGACGCACCGATAGGGTATATCATATTTCAGAGTATGAACGTTATATCAATTACGTCTGAAGTATCCTTTATTATTAAAAGTAATATAACGGCAATTAATTGAATAAAACATTATTACAATAAATTTAAATTGTCAAGAGGGAATTTTGCCGATGATTTGTCGCGTTATACTCCTATCGTAATTGGATTTTTCGAGAAAATAGGGAAAGAACCTTATTTAAATTAATATGGTTTTATGATGGTAACAAGAAGCGAAGTACTTATCATCATCATAATCAGCCGGTATCAGTCCACTGCTGGTCATAGGCTTTTCCGAAGACACGCCACTGAGCCCGATCTTCGGCTCTACCTTTCCATTCACTGCCTACCGCTTTGCAAATTGTCTGATGGTAATCGATGGTAGCATATAAAAGACACTGAAGCACGCAACACCACAGAATAATTAATAGTTCGCAACACTCTGCCCACTTGGCATTTTCAACCGATTCCCAATAAGGAAGAGGTTCTCAATTCGTCTGTATATTTTAAATGTTTGTTTTAATATTTATCTAATATTTTATATGTTATCTGTATATTTAATATTTTGTTTTTTTTATATGTTTGTCACCCAAATACTCTGTCAATTGTGAACCGTTTCGAATGTTTTTTTTATTGGGTACATTTCCGAGGTGGTCCCATTGTAATTTCATCGAGATCTAAATAGTATCTTCAGAGATATGACGATAAACGTCTCAAACTTGCTACTGAAACTGACTCGCGGGGCATGGAAGTCGGTCACGTTTACTTGCGATATTAAGGGGCAGCTTACCCCAAAACTTGTAACTTTAGGATTACGTTGACGTAAAGGATAGATAATAGATGTCTTAACTTCTAAGCGAAAGGTGGCCGGTTCAAATCCTAGCAGGGGTGCTCGTCCACAGGTCCACTAATTTAATGCTCTTAGCATTATATCGATGTTCCGCCTGACTTATTACCAAAAAGTAACTTACTTAGTTCCGGCAGCACACAGCCCTTGAGAGGCAGAACATTCTAGGCCTAGCATGTTTACCATCATCGAACCACGTCATCGATTACCACCACCCAGGTCGAACACCCATGAAAGCACATAGGAAAATCCTTTAGTTTATGGGTAGCATTTGAACCAATGACCACCAGGTTCAAAGGAAAGCTATTATATCTATCATTTGCGCCAGCGGGCCGTCAAACAACAGTTACACGCAAATTTAGCAACCCCCACTTTTGTGACGACGGTTCAAAACGTATCACTACATTTATACAACAATAATGGGTAACCACAGCCGTAAATTCGCCAAATCTATTAAACACCGCTTCATTGTAATTCTAGTCAGAAGAACATTTCAAGCACCGAAATAGTCATTTACTATTATAGACACGCACTTATGTCATCGATGCACATCGTCTCTTCCTCGACATGAAAAACTTACCAACTTACTTTTACCACTAGTATACCACTATTCAGAGAGAAAAGACTTTTTTCCTTTGACATAAAGTTGAAATTAAAGCTTTTCAAATTTAGTAACAGTAAGTATTTTTTTCATCAGCATGAAACAATCACCAACTTATTTTAACCACAAGGAAACATATTTATTTTGTGAAATGACCTTAATCGTAATAGACATAAAGACAAAGTTAGGATTTAAAGTTTTCTGCGAGTGGTAAAGTTATGTTTGTATAGAAAAGTTCACAGATACATCCGGTCGGTTTTATCAATTCCGATCACATCAGCGTTCGGAAGAAAAGGTGATTGCTCTTTTTTAACGATTTGGCTAAGCTCTTTTTTTTCTTTCTTTTCTCCACTATCTCACCTGATGTCAAGTGACGATGTGGTCGACGATGTAGCACGCTTGGCTAGAAGATACCTATTCACTCGCGACTTGAAGACCCCCAGATGGTACCTTTTTTTTATTTTTATTCGTTATAGTCAAGCGTTTGACCACTATCTTACCTGGTGTTAAGTGACGATGTGGTCGACGATGTAGCACGCTTGGCTAGAAGATACCTATTCACTCGCGACTTGAAGACCCCTCGATGGTACCTTTCCGGAAACACAGAATCAGGCAAGGAGTTCCAATCCCTGGCGGTACGTATGATAAATGTGGAAGCAAATCGCTTCGTTCGGATTGATGGAATATCCACCATGTAGCGGTGGCGTGTATCAGTACGTCTGGTTGTCCGATTGAAAAAAGGTGATGGAGGAATAAGTTCGTGCAGTTGGGAGGTACACTCTCCGAAATGTATCCGATAAAAAACCGATAAACAAGCAACTTTGCGGCGATGCTCTAAGCTTTGGGGTCCTCTGCTAACGAGCTCGTCATTGTTGATTAGCCTCTTAGCTCTTCGTTCAACTGCCTCCAACGCCTCTAGTTGGTATTTAGCCGAACCGTCCCAGAGGTGAGAACAGTACTCCATACATAATCGGACTTGTGCTTGATAAAGATTGAGCATCTGTCCAGGTGTGAAGTACTGCCTCACTTTCGCTAGAACACC
Source organism: Cabera pusaria (assembly GCA_954871355.1). NCBI lineage: Eukaryota > Metazoa > Arthropoda > Insecta > Lepidoptera > Geometridae > Cabera > Cabera pusaria. The sequence goes on from OX940896.1 coordinate 4,017,582, forward strand.
AAGGTTTTGGAGGCTACTTGTGCTTTTGAAATGATATACGAGCCAAAATTCAACGTTGGATTAAAATAAATAAATACCAAGGAACTCAAGGTGGTTAGTAAAGTTCTAATTTTATCGGTATACATTTAACCGACTTCACCAAAAAGGAGGAGGTTCTCAATTTGTTTGTAATTTTTGTTACATCAGGACTCCGCTTTTTAGTAACAGATTTGGCAAATTATTTTTTGTTTGGGATAGTATGCTTCCCGTTTGGTTCTATTGTAATCTTATCGATAAGTATCTCCAGAGATATGGAGATTAATACCTCAAACTTTGTACTAAAAATGACTAGCGCGGCATTTGAAGTCGGTTTTTTCGTTTTGTAATCGATCCTAAATGTTTCATCTATTTATTTTACAAAAGGAGGTACCTACTCGATTCGTTTGTAAACCTCTAGTAGTACTATAAAGGTACGGCCACACCGCAGCGTCCGTGATCTCAGTGATCTGCCTGCGTGATCTCAGTACTTTTCAATTGTTTTCCGATCGCGTTTGGTGTGAACAAGTCGGTACAAATACTACTGCGCTATCTGATCGCCGCCTAGATCGCGCACGCTAGACGCTGCGGTGTGTTTTACCCTTACCCTTACCTTACCCTACCTTAAGGAAATCTCACAAATATTCGTCATATACCTACGAGCCTGTCTGACCGTCTGATTGAATCTTTTAAAACCCTGTAACTTCTACTCCTTCTTGTCCTAGAGTGGAGACCGCGAATCGGCAAACGTAGCGTAGGACGTCTTGTGACTAGGTGGAGCGACGACATTCGCAAAGCGGTGGGCAGTGTCTGGAAAAGAAAAGCCGAAGACCGGGCTCAGTGGCGCATCTTGGGAGAGGCCTACGTCCAGCAGTGGACTGACACCGGCTGATGATGATGAACTTCTACGATTATAAATACGTTACGTGCATTACATTTTGCAATAAGATAATACTTAAATTAATTTTGCAATAAGATAATACTTAAATTAATTTTGCAATAAGATAATACTTAAATTAATTTACGTATAGCTCGCGATGTTGATGAAACATGTCTTAATATTATATTAATTATACTGTTACAGTTTAAATATTTAACGGTTTCCTAATTAATTATAATTGGTGTACAATAAAGTATGTGTTTTGAATTGTATTTTCATAAATGCGTATTAACACTGAAATAATCTAATTACCCATTAGGTTCTTATCAAACCAGTGTGCTCATTAATCGTTAAAATTACCGATACGTCCGCTCGGCTCGGAATTTGGTTGACAACTGCCCGGCCTGTTACAACCAACAACGGCCGTAGCAATATCAAGAGAAATAGTGGTCAAACGCTTGTCATAATAAAAGTAATTTAGCCGTAAAGAGGAACAAAGTAAACCAACTTTCGGTTTATAATATATAAAGGTATAGGATATATTTTGATAAGAGAAAGTGACATATCTTAGTAGGAGAATTATGCCACTTTAAACGGCCTACACACGTCCCTAAAATCAGAGGCGATATCGGGACAGATATCGGGACGGATATTAGACCGCAAATTCACTTAACATCTGGTGAGATCAAAGACTTTGGGTGAGATAGAGATATAGTTCTTGTGAATCGGTAACATTGCGCATTCTACTCGAAAAAAATAATTAATACATTTTAAATCGGCTAATATTATGACTTTTGTAATATCTTATTTTCAATGTGAATGTTGGAAAATTTATTTTTTTGGGATTGTGTCGCATGTTTTATTATTATTTCAAATTAAATAAATCGTAACTAATAAAACATATTTACTAGAAAAACTACTAGTATTTTAAATATTGCTCCTAAAATAAAGTTTTTTTTAATAATTAGGAGTTTTTTGTCAAATAATAAAATAAATAGTTTTTATTTCTATTGTGTTTATTTTGCAGTTCCAGCTTTCTGTGTAAAAAGTTTATTTAGATTTAACAAATTTTGAATTACTTATACCAATATATTTACTAAAATAAATAAAATGAAAATTTGTGTACATCGCTTTAATTTACAAATGTAGGATTACTATTTAATCTTATATCCGAAATATCTCAAAATTGCAATTTTTGAGTTTTATTATAAGATAACATAAATAATGTACATTTTGTACTGTCTAAATAGTTAAAAGTATTAAGTTAAAAGTATTACAATTTTAATTGCAATCACCGTATCATCATATGCGTCAATGCAAAGCCGTAACGGCTAAGATAAAATTATCCAATTCTTAGAATTATTAAAATAAAATAATTTAAATGAAACAATTGTTCTTATTTAACTTAGTAACTATTATAATTGCTCGAGATAATCGAGGAAAAACCGGAGCTCAATTATTATATATTATTATATTAATATTAAAATTGTCGTAATTTGTTGTAGGTATGGGATTTTATGTATTTTAATCATATTGTAATGTAACAGTATGTCTTAATCACGTGTCATTTGTAAAACGTGATCAATTAATAAAGCATTTTTTTTTATGTTAGAAGTTCCCAATTCAGATGCTTATTATTTTTTTTTATAAGTGTTCGGGCATAACTCCGTCACACATATAAACAGCTTTACAAAATTCTTTTTTTTTTAGAAAGATTTTTTGCGAAATGATCTCTTTCGTTTTCGCATACTTACATTTCGTAAAGATCTGACGAGTATCTCCAGAGATATAGAGACACAAACCTCAAACCTGTTACCTGAAAACGACTAGCACAGCATTTAAAATCGGTATTGTATCGATGTTTAATAAAGATAAAATCAAATTGGATAAAGCTCATTAAATAAAGAAATAAAAAACGTAAAGGAAATCCACTACTTTTCAATCAATGAACAACTTCAATCTCAGTCCGTGTCATTAATTGGCTTGAGGTAAAATTGTGGTCAAGTTTTCAATCTGTCGCCAAACATTTAATATTTTCCGGTAGCTATCCTTGAGAGCCAGTTCCCATTCTAGGTCTAGCGTGCTACCATCCTCGACCGCATCATCACTTACCAACAGGTGAGATTGTAGTCATACGCTAGCCTACATCTATACTAATATTATAAAGAGAGAAAGAACATTTGTATTTTTGTATTTTTGTATGTTTGTAATGATTTGGCTCAAATACTACAGAACCGATTTAAAAAATTCTTTCACTAATACATAGAATGGACTTTCGGAATGAAAATAGGCTATATATTATCCCGTTTAAATCAAAGGTACATTCGTGGAGACCAAATTTGCAACCGAAGTCGGAAAAAAAACGGTCGAAAAAATAAGTTTCTTACGAACGCTGCTTAGTTGAAAATATATAGAAGAATATTTTCAATGCAAGAGTTGTACAACTTAATAAGACCTACAAAAAAATCCGCGACAGCATATGTCTATCTCTTAAGGTTGACTCACAGTAACCATTTTAATCTTAAAATTTTTGTTAAAAAATATTACATAACTTCCAAGGCTATTTTCAAGTATATAGTATTAATCCTTACCCAAATAATTACGTTAATTAGCTTGGCCACATATTATAGATTGAAATTGTCCTTTACAGTATATAATTCAAATGAAAACTGTAGAAGATATCACGAATTTCACATACACGCATCGCAAAATTAATAAAATATTTGCAGTGAAACCACAGATTAGGTCATAGTTACTACGAAAATATTATTATAAGCTTAGCTATGCTGTAGATCCCCACCGATCACAATCAATTTGAACTCAATATAGTATAATAATATGATCTATTGTATAAAATAATATTCATGTATATATATAATAATATAATATTTTATACCACCCCGACTGATCTATGTATAATCTTTTCATTAAAAGCATTCCAATTACTCTAAACACGACACTTAAAATCTGAGCTGTAAGTTGGTGTGGATTTGAGTATTCTGAGTCCAGGAGATGTCCCAGCATCAGGTCAATGCTTCCATGTTCTTACAATATCGTTGAAGAAGAAGATTTTCGAATTGATCAGACCTATGAAAGTTGATATGAGAGTTGACATAGCGCAATCAACTAGAAAAAAGCTCATAGTTTTATAACGATTGAACGAATTTTCATGAATCAAAGCTAAGAAAACTCTCGATGAAGACATCTATCAAACAAAAAAAAACTATCAATAATAAAAACAAAACCGAATTGAATAGCTACTCTCTAGCTAAAAATCTAAACATCCTGTACGAAAGTCCCGGCGCTAAAATATCTAAAAAGACCACATCTAAAATTCAACTTTAAAGTGTTACCACAAAGATTAATTCAGCATTCTTCATAAAAGCATGGATTGTAATGCACAGTGCAGCGGTGCAATTAGGACCGTCCTGTTTACGAGGGTATGGGTCTTAGACGTGACACGAAATTTTATAGTTATCAATGTATTCAACTCAATCTATTTGAATTTATATTATGTTTGGGGGGTGTCAGTTTCAGACCATAATTAAAATCGGTTAACAATTGGCTGAGAAATCACTATAAATAAACAAACAACAAAAACAATATACAAACGAATTGAACCCCCCCCCTCCTTTTTAGGGTTCCGTAGCCGAATGGCAAAAAACGGAACCCTTCGTCATGTCTGTCTGTCTGTCTGTCTGTCTGTCTGTCTGTCCGTCCGTATGGCACAGCCATTTTATTCCGAAACTGTTAGGACTACAGAATTGAAACTTGGTAGGTAGATGTATTCTGTGAACCGCTTTTCGATTTTTATACAAAAATAAAAAATATAAAAGTTTAAGGGGGGGCATCCCATACATAGAACTGAAACAAAAAAAAAATTTTTCTTCAAACCTATACGTGTGAGGTGTCTATAGATAGGTCTTTAAAAATGACATTGAGGTTCCTAAAATCATTCTTTCTCAAAGTCAATCATTTGAAAGATAGGCGCGCCTAAAGTGGTAAAATGTGTGTCCCCCCCCTCTAACTTTTAAAGTATGGGAGTGAAAAATCTAAAAAAATATATATGCTGTAGATCTCAATAAAAACTATCAACGAAAATTGGTTTGAACGAGATACAGTCAGCAGTTTTAGAGATATGGCGACCGCAAATATAACTTTGTTTTTCATACAAACACTATGAAAAACAAAGTTAATTTTGTAGTTGCGAAAAATCATAGTTATGGAATACTTAACTGTGTTACGGAACCCTACGAGTGCGATTCCAACTTGCACTTGGCCAGTTTTTTTTTAAATTTCGAAATGTTCGCTCAAATAATGTATATAAGATCGTTTAAAAATCTAGAAGAACCGACTTCAAATGCCACGCTTGTCATTTAAGTACCAAGTTTGAGGTGTTTATCTCCATATCTCAGGAGATACACATCACACCTAAATTAAATTAAAATGGGACCCACCTGGAAAGTATATAGAGGTAGAAAACTTGAAAGTCTGTCTCCAAACATCTAATGTGTTCCGGCAGCTGTCCTTGAGACCCAGTTTCTATTCTAGGCCTAGCGTGCTGCCATCCTAGACCGCATTATCACTTACCAACAGGTGAGATAGTGCTCAAAAGCTAGCCTATATGATTTATTAATACATAAAATAATATACCCTTTCAAACAATACAAGAATTTTCCAAATCAGTCCAGGCGACTTTGAGTAATCCAGAAACACACATAAAAACCTGACGAATTGATTTCCTCCTTTTTTCCTCCTCCAGAATCAGAATCAAGAATCAACTCATTTATTGACATATACACGTCAAAATCATAAATCATAAACAATTATCACGTTAAAATGGCAAAAGCAGAATTTAACGCTTTGAATTAAAAAAAAAAAAAGTAATGAACCATCCTCCTCCTCCATTTTTGAAGTCGGGTTATATAGATAATGCATAGCAAATCACTTCTTACCCCGACTGTACCTAAACTAGTAATATCCTGCGAAAGTCACCAAAATAGACATTAAAAAAACGCACGTCGGCGCTTCCTGGTCGATTTGCAGACGTTTCCGCCGAACGAGGTCGTCGACTCTATCACCTAGGGCTGGGGACATTACAGATGCAGCCCGGCGCTTTTGGGAATGACCCAGGGGGAATGTGACCATGATTTTATTATTTATAAGAAACTGAAACTAAAGCAGTTATTATTTTTTTAGTCATTCTGGCTTTTTTTAGCTCCTGATGCTAAAAGAAGACGTGTTATAAGTTTGACGTGTGTATCTGTGTGTCTGTTTATGTGTGTGTCTGTCTGTGGTACCGTAGCCTAAACTGATGATGTTAAAAAAAAATTAAAAATATTAACTTTTTTCTTTTGTTTGATAGGTGATTTCATCGAGAGTGTTATTGGCTTTGATTCAATAAAATCATACATAATGTTTACTTCTTATCAACATTAATATCATAAATGCGCAAGTCAGTTTGTTTATTTCTTTGGGACTTCTTCACGGTCAAAGGGCTGGACTGATTTAGCTAAAATTTTGTATAGGGATAGCCAGTACTATGGATTAGGCTATAAGGTTCTTCTTAACACGGGCGAAGCCGCGGGGCACAGCTAGTTTGTAATATATTTGAGACGCTTATTTAGGAAACGCTATGAAAATTAGATATCTTATTTTTTTTAGATCAAGGACCAATAGAGTTTTTGTCCAGTTTAGTCCCAACATTATTGTGAACTATGGCCACTGAGCTGTCACCAAAATTAAACGGAAGCTGTGTACGTGGCCAGTACTTCCTAACCCACACTCGTGTGTTTATGCCCTTAGCATGGCGATCAACCGGGACTGTTTTCATTGTGATGGCCCATCATGGACATTGATTACTAATCGTTTCATTATTTTTTGGGTGACGTAGGCACACAAATAATTATGATAGTACACTCTGAGCTTTAAGCTGCAAATGACGATGATGAGGATGTAGGTTCGTGCACGGAAAACCCGTTGTTTGAACTTAACCTTTTTTTATTATAGTATTATAATAAAAGTAAATAGATTATGTTGAAAATAAAATAATATCGTGTAAAAACTAAAAAAGAACCGACTTCAATGCCGCGCTATTCATTTTCAGTACCAATTTTGAGACGTTTACCTCAATATCTCTGGAGATACTTATCAGACCTCAATAAAATTACCATGGTACCACACTTGGGATATCTCCTTTCGAACAAAAAAAATAATAATCAAAATCGGTTCACAAATGACGAAGTTATCCGCGAACAAACATAAAAAAAAACCAAAAAAAAAAAAAAAACGGTCGAATTGAGAAACCTCCTCCTTTTTTTGAAGTCGGTTAAAAACACCACCCAAGTGCGAGTTGGACTTACACACAACGACGTACAAACTTGTCAAACTAGATTAAATGATAATCCCGATGCCTAAACACAGCTGATGCACTACCAACAGCAAATAATAAATTGGCAATAGTAAATTGAACCTTTTTTGCTTATTGTTAAAAATGCATATTTCTAGGTTCTAGGAAAGGACCTTATAAGTTTTGATTCCCTTGAAATCGCAAAATATGCGAAAATAGGAGACATAAACGGTCATATCTTGTGATCGCGTAGATTCACAAGTTTGATTTTTTCAAAGCTGAAATATACTGCAGACCCGAGTAATTGGTATAAGTTGCAACTAAATACCTCAACGCGTTCCTGAGAAAAGGGGTCTTGGCAGACAAATAGACGGACAGACAGACAGCCAACAAAGTGATCCTATAAGGGTTCCTTTCTTCCTTTTGAGGTGCGGAATCCTAAAAACTAATCTAAGACGTCACAAATCGTAATGACGCACTATTCGATCAGCTCATAAATTCTGACGAACAAATCATATTAATTAGCGATTTATTACATTCGATAGAGAATGGGCCTTTGTTTGGGATGCGCAGGCGTGGATGACGTCAGCGAACTGACCACCACGCTGTTTGATAGAAATACATTTAAGAAGTTAGAACCATTACGCGTGTTTCATCATTTTACAATTATCTTCAAATAATTTACTTGTGTAATAATTTAATAATCTAGGTTAATTTATCCTGAATATTTTTTATTCTGAAAAAATGAGAACCTAGGTACGTCTTTTTGAAGACGGTTAAAAGTACTACGAGTATGTTTACCTTTTTTTGTAGATTCTTCATTACAAATCAATAATTATATCTTTATCATATACATAGAAACAAAGAGCCGAAGATCGGGCTCAATGGCGTGTTTTGGGGGAGGTCTAAGACCAGCAGTGGTTTAAACATCGTTAAGAAACCAACAACCCCGCATGGTGGTAGGAAACTATCTAGTGTCTGCCTGGCCAGCTACCACCTTCAAGTTAGAAAATCTGTCGCCAAACATCTGATATGTTCCGGCAGCTATCCTTGAGAGCCAGTTCCCATTCTAAGCCCAGCGTGCTTACCATCTTCGACCGCACCGACTTATTTCAATTTTATCAAGATCTGATAAGTAACTCCAGAGATATGACGATAAACATCTCAAACGTTCTACTCAAACTGACTAGCGCGACATGGAAGTCGGTTATTTAGTTTTTAAACTAAATAAATCTTAATTGTCATAGTGAAGATTTAGCAAAATTAGCTCAAATAAACTGGCCAAGTGCAAGTCGGACTCGCACTAGTAGAGTTCCGTACCACACTACAGTATTTTATAAGATCGAGCAAAAAATACCACTATCATTTTTCGCCAGCAACAAATAATAATTAATAAACATTTTATTTCTTATAACGCCATCTAACGTCAAACAAAGGAGTTAGGGATCGACATTTCAATATAACGCCATCTATGGGACTTTTACCTAACTAAGCGTTCATAGATGGCGTGAAATGCCGAAAAAAACACGTTTCTTGTATGGGGACCCTCTATTATTTTTAACATTATTTTGTTTTTAGTATTTGTTGTTATAGCGGCAACAGAAATACATCATCTGTGAAAATTTCAACTGCCTAACTATCACGGTTCATGAGATACAGCCTGGTGAGTGGTGACAGACGGACGGACAGACAGACAGACAGACAGACAGACAGACAGACAGACGGACAGCGGAGTCTTAGTAATAGGGTCCCGTTTTACCCTTTGGGTACGGAACCCTAAAAAGAACAAATCTAGAAACTACATGATCACAATATTATACTCTCCCTCGCTTCCTATGTCAGATCTTTAAAACTCTAAAAACAAAGTACCAAAGTTAGAGAACATTTCGTTTTACTACCACGTTTAATTAATAATTCCAGAGCCATCAAGAGAAAGCTAAACCCCAAAAAGGAGTAACAAAGTGTACCATCTGATTATCTTCAGACAATAGCCATCACGAGGACTAAATGGTCAGTTAAATACGGTAGCTGGACCATATAGGTAACTAACTACATTGACCAATGGAAGCAGTAGATAAACTTTAAGTAATAAACATATTTTTAAAGACTTTACAAAAAATTAGCACTTTTATATAATCAATGTGTGTGAATGTGGCTAGTTAATAATTTAAGATCGTTTAAAAAAGTATAAGAACCGACCTCAAACGCCGCACATCAGTACCTACTATCATTCATTCATTCATTCAGTACCAAGTTTGAGGTGTTTTTCTCCATAATGTTTTTTCAGTATCTCTGGAGATACTGAACATATTATTTCCATGAAATTTAAATGGGACCAACTGGCATTGAATGCACTTTAAAAAAAATATATTATTCAAATCGGTTCAGGCGTCTTCAAATAATCGGTGAACATAGATTTCAAATAATTAAAATAGTTTAAAAACTAAAACAACCGACTTCAATGCCCCGCGAGTCAGTTTCAGTAGTAAGTTTGAGACGTTTATCGTCATATCTCTGAAGACTTATCAGATCTCAATGAAATTACAATGGAAACGGAAACTACCTCGGAAACGTTCCCTACCGATCACAAAAAGAATCATTCGAATCGGTTTAGAATTGACGGAGTAATCGCGTAATATACACACAAAAAAAAGAAAAAAAAACAAAAACATACAGACGAATTGAGAACCTCCCTTTTGTGAAGTCGGTTGAAATACGTTATAGACTTTACGAAATATACAGTACCTTCATAACCAATTTGTGTGAATTATTATTTTATTATTATTGTACAAAATGCATTTTTTGTGACTAAATAAATACATCTCGATGAAATTAGAATGGGTCCACCTCGAAAACGTACCCTACCGATGGCAAAAAAATCATTCGAATCGGTTTACAATTGACGTTAGTAATCGCGTAACATACACAAAAAAAAACATACAAATGAATTGAGAACCTCCTACTTTTTGGAAGTCGGTCGAAGAAGAGCTTGCAAGAATCAATGTGGCAACAGACCGTCTTATCAATTAAAAAGAGCTTACAAGAATCAATGTGGCAACAGGCCGTCTTATCAATTAAAAAGAGCTTGCAAGAATCTATGTGGCAACAGGCCGTCTTATCAATTAAAGCGTCTTAATCTTTTCCAGACAACCTTATGTCGAAAAGGAATCATCATCATCATTATCGGCCTGTATTAGTCCACTGCTGGACATAGGCCTCTCCTAGGAGAGGAAAGAAACAGTTTAGCAAAATTAGATCTTTTATTAAAATAATCATAGTCAACATTGCTCAACAAAACTCAGTTACCACTAACTACCTGTCTTATGATTCAGTGGGAATCCAAAAAAGGTAAAACGCCAAGATTTGGTCAAAAGTCACGCATAATTGTTTGTTACCTATATCTGGCGGTAGAACTGCCTAATATGGTGCGGTAACCACCCACGGGAGCTGATTCTAACACCCGATGTTGGTCATTTATGTGATGACGGTTTGTTTACCACTTTGGCAGAAAAAAAAAGCGTAAGTAGTACTTGGTCTTTCGGTAATTGTATTTTGATGGTTAATATAGTTTAAAAACTAAAACAACGGATTTCGATGCCCCGCGAGTCAATATCAGTAGCAAGTTTGAGACGTTTATCGTCATATCTCTGGAGATACTTATCAGATCTCGGTGAAATTACAATGGGACCACCTCAAAAACGTACCCTACTACAAAAATAATCATACAAATCGGTTCACAATTGATGGAGTAATCGCGTAACATACACACAAAAAAACCATACAGACGAATTGAGAATCTTCTTTTTGGAAGTCGGTTGAAACTAGAACATATTTTATCTGGGAATGGCTTCACTACTAGGTTTTTTACCTTATTTACCTCAATGATTAATGATCTTGTTTAAAACAGTGATAATGTTATTAATTAGTTAATACGAAATAAGCATAAGTGTAGTACTATTAATTATTATATGGCATAAGCAAATATATATAAGGCATAGGACAAAGAGATACTTGCCGATTCTTGCCTAAACTTGGTTAGCGATAATATATGGTACGTATATCTGATACTGTTGCACACAAAGCTTTTTATATCTTATAGGATAACGTTTGAACGCTGTCTCGCCTGGTGGTAAGCGAAGATGTGGTCGAATATGGTGAACATGCTACGCCTAGAATACTCTGACCAAAGAGCAATAATTACTAAAGTACTTTATAATTATATCTCTTTGACTCTGACTCTAGGCTGTGTGCTGCCGGAACACCGTAAGGTTATGGCAGCAGATTTTACCTTGATGGCTTTAAGCTACTTTTTTAGATATTGTAACTTGAGGGACTAACTACCCTTAGAAAATCTATCGCGGATCCAGGCGGACACTAGATAGTATTCCTACTAAGTACCTTCGAATATGATAAAGGCGAAAGTTTGTGAGTATGTAAGTAGTTTTTACATTGACAAGCAGTTTAAAACTATAAATTTAAACAATTATTTGTTTAAGAAAATAATATTTAATTGGTTAGTAGGCTTAAACTATTTAGAAACGGAAGATCTGCTTATTATTCCATCTTGACATACATTGTAACGCACCTATATTATGCACAATGAATAAAAATTGCATTACAATGTAATATCTCTTCTCTTCTCCTCTTTTATTTATTTTTTTATTTTTTATTTTTTTTCCCAAACACACACACACACACACACACACACAACACACACACACACACACACACACACACACACACACACACACACACACACACACACACACACAACCACACACACGGCTTATAAAATTAAAATTATTGTAAATATCATCCACTTGCTGGTAAGTCGTTAATTTTTATATAGGATAGGTATTAATACATTTTCATCTCCATCAAATATGTGTGCATCTCGTACCAAGATTGTTTAATTAGTTCCTAGGTATGAAAGCTAGCTTTTAAAATACAAGGTTTTTCTTAGTTTAAGAGTTAGTGTACAAGATGTCTGTAAATGATTTTGGTTAATAAACAATTTATTTATTTATTTATTTATTTTAGTTTTTGTCACTTCTTTACGCTAAAAGTACTTAACCGTATCAGGTGTGATTGGAAATAGACCCCCTTTTCTTTCTTTTTTGAAGTCGATCAAAAGCCTATCGCTACAGCTGATACATTACTTTACCCTCTCTATATCAAAATACTCGATTTATCCAAAAAACATGCGGGGCAGTGTTTGGAAACTGCTGATAGAAGTGAAAACTAAGTAACTTGTGAATTTTATCTTCGAGATACACAGTATACATATAGCTCATGGGAAGCGTTCGGTGACGATGACGCGAGTTCCACGCTTTTTGTTTACCCAAAAAGTACACATATATACATATAGCTCATGGAAAGCATTCCGTGACGATGACGCGAGTTCCACGCTTTTTGTTTACCCAAAAAGTGCTTAACGCGCCTAAAGAAGTTTTCGCTTCAAAGGTTTTGATAAATATGAAATATCTGATTCCTCAATAACTTTCTAATAACCTTTGAACAGTTAAAACGAGACGTGGGTCTTAGAAAACAATTAGGAAGTTTATAGAGTAGACGATATCGATATGAAAAGCCAACCAAGTTCTAACAAGGCTTTGGAAAAACTTTGTCTCATTGAAGAAATTTTATTAATAAGCATCTGCCAGAGATTACGTTTTATCGAATTCTATTGTAAGATGGTTTAATCTCTAATCGACTTAAAGTAATTTTGCTCCCCAAATAACATGATAATCTTCCATTAAAAGGAGGACCAGAAGAGACCGCATTTAGCAACAAAATTTGCCTATCGTAAAATTTAAGAAGGTAATGCAATTGTTTCGCTTTGTTGTCCATCTGTCTGTCCATCTATCCTTAATCTCCGGAATACGTCAAGCGTATCAAGTTGAAAAATTTAAACCAGTAAGTCAACGCGACCAAAAGATATGACCGTTTTTCGTATATTTTGCGATAACAAAAGGGAATCAAAACCTATAGGGTACTTCCCGTTGCCCTAGAATCATGAAATTTGGCATGAAGCAAAGTCTTGATGCACTTATATAGGAACAAATCTGAAAACTGTAAATATGTAGTGTAATAACTAAAAAAAATACTAAAATAAACTTATTTTGTGTAGTTGGTGCAAAACATTTTCTATGTATCGAACTACAAAGTTAAGTTTGTCCTTTAACCTAGTCTGTGCAGTTAGTACGGAAGCCTCGATGGGCGAGTCCAACTCGACTTGGTGGGTTTTTATAATATATTAGTAGTTCTGTTTAGATATGTAAGATACCAAATAAGATACAAAATTTGAATCCAACGCCAGGAAGTGATTCTAATTTAGCTTCCAAGATTTGACGCACACAAACATACATAGGTACCCATAAAAGCTGGAAAAAATAAAAAGTGACGGCACCGCCTGGGGCGGACTACTACCGACAGTGGCGCCACTACTATTTCACAAACTAATATGATATGAAAAATGTTTATGAAATGCAAAATAGTTTTAGCTGAAGTAGCCCTCTGCCATTACTTATGCATTTATCCAGTCCCTACATAGGTTGTCTGGAATAGATTACTTGATGCGATAAGACCGCCGATTGCTTTACCATTATGTTATTGTTTTTTAATGAAGCTATTGTACATTTTGTATTTTGTTTTTTTGTAATCAATAAAGAGTTTTGTATTGTATTGTATTGTTAGATACAATAAAACTGTTCCTCATTAAATATATTTCCCAAGTTTACCTACAAAGTGCCACCGGGTATGGAAAATACTGTATGCAGTGCACGCAATGTCATATGCAATTTTTATGCAACTGGGTGATTTCCCCGAGGGTGATGCTCGATACTGCGATTGGAATAAAATAGAAACACTATGTGTAGCTGTCTTGGGTAGATATATGTTAGGTATTGAAACGGTGTAATGTTTTTAACCGACTTCACAAAAAGGAGGAGGTTCTCAATTCGTCTGTATGTTTTTTTTATGTGTGTATGTTACGCGATTACTCCGTCAATTCTGAACCGATTCGAACGATTTCTTTTGTTATCGGTAGGGTACATTTCCGAGGCCCCATTGTAATTTCATCGAGATCTGATGAGTATCTCCAGAGATATGGCGATAAACGTCTCAAACTTGCTACTGAAATTGACTCGCGGGGCATGAAGTCGGTTGTTTTAGTTTTTAAACTATCTTAATGATATTAGTCAATATTTATAATGTACTTACTCTAAAACCGTCTTTTCACTATGGGATATAATATAATGTATATTATATCTTTAGATATAAAATATTATCGCTCGTCATACATTTTGTATAAGACCGTTTACACTATGCTATAATATATATTACATCCCAAGCTATAAATATTTTTTCGACCGACTGAGCGATATTCGAAGGTTTATATTTTACCTCACCTCCCCGGACACCGCGCCTCCCCCTGCCTCGCCCTCCGTTTTTTTAATTTTTATTATGTTTTATATTATGGTTATTATGGCTTCACACAGTTCGTGTATTTAGCCACTGATTGAATGAAACCATAGACAACCAAAACTGAATTATGATATCTTACAGTGTAAACAGCAATTTCGGGATGTAATATATAGCTCAAGATGTAATTTACATTATATCCCATAGTGAAAAACCGGCTTAATAATGACATTATGAAGTAACTTTAAGAAATAAATTCTTTGATTTTTCTCTCTAATCATTTTCAAGTCAAAACGTTGTTTTATTATTATTAGATATATTATGTGTATTTTTTATTACCAGATAATCTAGCGTTTGACTACTATCTCTCCTGATGTTAAGCGATGATGTGGCTAAGGATGGTGAACACGTTAGGCCTAGAATGGTCTGACTCTCAAGCGCTGTCCTGCCGGAATACGGGTTATGGCCGCAGATTTTCTCCTTGATGGTGATTGACTACTTATTGGTAGCAAGTTAGGTGGAATATCGATATAATGCTCCTACCACCTGTTGAAGAACATCCGTGAATGCACATAGAATAAAGTATTATCGTTTAAAAAACTAAATAAAAAACCGACTTCTAATGCCACGCTAGTCATTTTCACTAGCAAGTTTGAGATGTTTATCTCCATATCTCTGGTGATACTCGTCGAATCTCGATAAGTTTTACAATGCAATCAAGACACACCCTCTTAAGCAGAAAAGAATTTTGCTCCTACTCTTCTTTGGAAGTCGGTTAAAAATGGCTTTACGTATTTTTTTTCTAAAGCCAAGTTTACACAGGAAGACGGAACGAACTATTCATTGTAATAAAAACACGTATTCGCACACCGCGCTGAATTATTATGAGAAGTGAGAGGTAACAATACGGACCACCCACGTAATTCCCTATCTTTGCATCGTAGGAAGTCCGGCTTTACCGGGAATTCGCTTTGTATCTCATGTAGCAGATAATCGCCGCTAGTTTGTAGGTGTGAGAGAAGTTGAATCAAAATATTATGTTCTTCTCTGATGGGAGTATTTCCGAAACACCGGTAGATTCAACAGCCATTCAGTTTTCCCCTTTTGTCCGCAGATTTTCTTTCTAGGCTTGCCATTTTTATTTTTATTTAAACAATATTATGCAGCTGACAGACGGACTATCAGTTCCATTTGGATCATGATATGTACTGTGATCGGTATGCGTTTCTCTATGTTGTGTTTCACTATTTCACTTTTTTATATTTTTTATATAAAAATTGTCTGAAGTACTGAAACGTTACATTGACAGTTACATGTATGGTTGGTTTTAACCTACTTTAATTTTTTTTTAATATTCTGACGTAAACGATTGGATGACAGCTGAATGGTTCATTACTTTTTTTTTCTAATTCAAAGCGTTAAATTCTGCTTTTGCTATGTTTACTTGATAATTGGTTATGATTTATTTTATGATTTTTGATTTTGACGTGTATATGTGCGTATATTTATACTGCCTACATACTGAATAAATGCTTTGATTCTTTGATTCTTGATTCTTATAAAAAGTTTAGCGGTCAGCCGCTCAGGCGGTTTATAGAATCGACCGCCACGCCTAGAATTTTGTGGCGGTTTAGTGCGTACTACATGAGCAGTTGTATAAAAACAATAGAAAAACGGCTAGCCACGCAGTTAGCCGCCTACGCGGTTTACCGCTAGTGCGTTACGATTAACTAACATTCAAAGGAAGGAAGGAAGGTACATACCTACCTAGTAGCACACGATAATGATACGAGTAGGTACTTACCTACCAAGTATCAAACATTTTTAGTCGTGCTAGTAATGACAGCAGTAATGTCAATGCAACAAAAACAGTAAATGAAAACGACCGACGACTGACGCAACCTCATTTTCTACGACGGCTCTCTTTTTGCACAGACTATAAAAGAAGCATTCAAATATTTTTCAAACGAAAATATATTAGATAATAAGAAGCCAGCTGTGGACGAACACACGTGCTAGGATTTGAACCAGCAACCCCTCGTTTAGAAGGCAAGCGATATATCCTTTATGCCAACGGGACTCTCGTATTAGATTTTCTATTAAAAATCGCTCTTTAGGTAGCGCTAATGCTCTAGGAGCCTAGGCAGATTTGTTGTTACGATATAAGATAACAAGACAAGCACGACGCTCCCCTGATGGTAAGCGATGATATCTACCTATTACAGATACAGGCGGCGACCAACATTTTGGATATCCAGAATGTTGCATGTCACCGAACTGCGCCTGTGACCTCGAGACATAAAAATGTTAAGTCGCACATGCACTGTAATTTCACTGGACACTTTGCCATTGCCGAAAGATCAATCTTCGAAACAAATCTTATTTCACGGCTGAATTGATTGCCAGTGATAGAACCGCCCCAGGTGGACTAGCAAAAGTCCTACCACTACAGATCGATATAAATCGCGCTAATTCTACTAGCTCATGTCACAGTGGTATTAAGGTGCTTAGTTTCAACTACACCCGTTACACCACAATAAGCTCCTAAGTTTAGTCCTGATATACAGTCACTGGAAGGTATACCCATTCCCAGAAGTTGGGACAGAAAGATTAGATCCATCATAGGCTCTGGACGAGGCTGATTAAATTATTATAAATGTATGGACAGTGATAACGGGCAATCACAAAAAAAGTTACAGAAACTTGGTAGACAACTTCGACCACATTATCGCTAAGAACTATGCGAGATAGTGGTCAAACGCTAGCTTATCAGACATAAAATAATATCGTTTAAAAACTAAAAAAGAACCGACTTCAATGCCGCGCTATTCATTTTCAGTACCAATTTTGAGGTGTTTATCTCAATATCTCTGGAGATACTTATCAGACCTCGATAAAATTACCATGGTACCACACTTGGGATATCTCCTTTCCAACAAAAAAAGAATAATCATAATCGGTTCATAAACGACGAAGTTATCCGCGAACAAACATAAAAAAAAAAAAAAAAAAAAAATATACGGTCGAATTGAGAAACCTCCTCCTTTTTTTGAAGTCGGTTAAAAATAACACACACTGTGTCTAAATCGGATATAGGTAGGCATAATAACTTGCATATTTTTCTACCCCACTACACTACACATAGGTAAGTAATCTTATTGAAATTAAAATGTTATGAAGAAGAAATTTTTGATATTTAAATTAGTCTATGACACAAGCTGGTCGCCGATTAACGTAAATTCATTGTCGTAGATTGCCCAATTGAGAATATTAGGTGTTCATTAAAAAAGTTAGGTGAAATCACAAAATCACTGTTAAGTTAATTCATAATATTTACTTACTAAAGCTTCAATACAATTATAACATATTAAAAACATTGGTAGATAAAATAAAACCCTTAGATTACAATCAGAGAAACCAATTACCGTATATCAATAACTTATTTAGCCTGAATAGAGTTTAAAACATGTCTGAGCAAATCTGCATTTCTCAAGATTATTAAATCATCATTTTAAACTGTCCTCCAACGACCGCCAATTCTGGCATAGTGGAGCCGTTAGCCTTAATTCGATTCATTAAGGAATCGGACATTCAAATCGCTAATGGCCTGCCAATGAGACAGAAAAAGAGGTCTTATTTCGCAAGGAGCAGACTCCGAGATCTTGCGAGTCGAGCGCTATCGATCAAAACGTTGACAAATGGTGGCTGCACGTATCACCCCACCAGTGGTGTCGACCATGGCACCTTCCCCACTTACCTCCAGTTTCCCACTTTCCCGGACCGCAGTGAAGTTGGCCGCGCACCAGTGGGCGGAGCAGAGGCGGGTCTGGGTGTGCATGGGCCGCACTGGCCGCTCAGTGCGCGCCAAACCGCTACCAGCGAGCGACATCGCACTCGCGCGCTTTCCATTATGTTTTCCCGCTCAAATTCAAATTGTGAATGTCAATTGACTCTACATAATCTAACTCTACACCCAGCCAGTATGTTCTTTAAGATATAGATTTATGACACTATAGTCTTAAGTCTATCCAATGGAACAGGTGAGCAGAATGCATCTGTAATAAAGCGACTGACCTTTACCTACACTATTTGTCGCCGCTCATGATTAATTCATGACTCCGAGTACAGCTTTTTGCCGAGTGCGTGGACGCACCGCAGTTTCGACTTTATCTCTAGCAAAATTGATAGTGCATTCGTGGCTCGTAAGGGCGATATTGTAATTGGCGCGACACAGTTCGCGATTCGAGCTCGGGAGCGATAGGCATGCGTTCGGAAATAAAAACGGTTACGTGCGTCGAAAGACTCGATAGATTACAGTTTTTGCGGCCCCGCACTAGTCCCAACGACATTGTTCGGTGCGGACGTCAATTAGGGATAATGATGAACTGTGTTTTTAAGGTTCCCTCGCGATTGTTTCGAGATTCAAGGATCGCTGATAGATGATATAAGCGCACTTTTGTCTCGCTTTTTCCGAAGCAATAAAATGTATTTTTGCACGTGGTATGCGGTGTCGGCGCCGCAGGTTTTTGTCAACGAATCTACATGATAATCTTGTTGCAGTTTTATTTATCGTGGCATATGGAATGGCAGATAGATAGGGGAATAAGCGAAGCCCATTCAAAGATCAGGGTTTCTTCAACACACTAGGCACTGACTATAAATAACGAGCAGACGTGCGTAACAGTGCAAAACTGTTTGGTTTTTTCTAGTTGGTTTTAAGTATATTAAGATAGGTTTTTACTCACCTGTCACTTGAAAAAGCTTTAGATCAAGCATTTTTTTATACTTATAGGCTAGCGTTTGACCACTATCTCACCTGTTGGTAAGTAATGATGCGGTCGAAGATGGTAAGCACGCTAGGCCTAGATTGGGAACTGGCTCTCAAGGATTGATATAATAGATGCCGGAACACATTAGATGATTTTGGCGACAGATTTTCTAACTTGAGAGTGGTAGCTGGCCAGGCGGACACTAGATAGTGTCCTACAAACTTGCGGGGGTTGTTGGTTTCTTTACGATGTGTTTCCTTCACCGGAGATTTTTTTTAAATATTATTTAGTTTTTTAAATGTTCACGCAAAAAGAGGGGCGATTTTAGTATTACTTATCTGTTTGGCATAGCAGCTTATAAACCGTTGAGCTTATTTTTAACCGACGGGAAAAAAAGGAGGAGTTTATCAAGTCGACGCGTATATATATATATATATGTATATATATAATGTATGACCACGCATAACTTTTTACAGAGTAGTCTTATTTCGATAATTATTTTTTGTAAATTGTTAAACACAATCCAAAATTTCATCGTACCGACGGGACTCGAACCCGCACCCCACTTGATTGTGGATGTGGATTGTGTTTAATTATTTACAAAAAAAATTACAAAAAAAAAAACAAAGTGTGAGACACTTCAAAGAAACATAATATTTGATTTACGCAGTGCAACATCTCTCGTCGGATTTGAAAACTGTAATGATTTCTTCCGAATTATTAACTTACGTAATAAGTAGTCATAGATGGCGCCACCAATTCATAATTGGGTTAACAAATGCAATCCACTAATTTCGTCGTATCGATGTATCGAACCGTGGCTTAATTGGCAGAGCACCTGGACGTGTAATCCAGGGGGTGCGGGTTCGAGTCCCGTCGGTACGATGAAATTTTGGATTGTGTTAACAATTTTACAAAAAATATATAAAGTGTGAGACACTTCAAAGAAACATAATATTTAATTATTTTTTTATTGGAATGGGTATACATACCCCCAAGAGGGTCCCATTTAAATTTTAACGAAATCAGTCGAGCCGTGTTGTATTAATCAACAAAAATAATGGATAAGTGTGTAATTATTTTGATGATTTTATCATATCATCAATGTATGTCAACAAACACTGAAAAAAAACAAAGAGCCGAAAATCGGGCTCAGTTGCGTGTCTTGAGAGAAGCGTATGTCCAGCAGTGGACTGACACCGGCTGATTATGATGATGATGATGATATTTTACAGGTGGTACCATTTAAATTTCATCGAGATATGTTCAGTATCTCCAGAGATATGAAGATAAACACCTCAAACTTAGTATTGAAATTGACTAACGTCACGCGTGACGTTGGAAGTCGGTTTTTTTAGTTTTTTATGTGATCTTAAATTATTTTTATTAACCGACGAAATAAAAACGGAGGAGGTTATCAAGTCGACGCGTATATTTTTATTATTATAGAGCATAAATGTTCTATATAACTTTTGTCTAGGCCAGGGGTAAGCAATGACGCCTGCTTTTAACATTGTAGATTATGACCACAAAACATTATAAAATAAAACTTTCTAACAAAAAAATGAAACCGCCGAAAAAACTGAAAAGCAAAAAATAATTAAACTTTTATATTTAACCATAATAACGAGGTTCTTAAACTACTGTTAGTATACCTAAGTATATATTTTTGTAATTGTTTTGATTTTTTAATTAAACATAATGACTAAGTTCTTAAACTAATGTAAGTATGTATACCTAAGTAATTTTGAGTCATAATCAATAAGCAAAGATCACTAAATAACCTCTTAATTTTAAAGAAATAATCAAATTAAATTAACAATGCCACGTGGAATCTCCAGCCATGAAAATAAACAGTCCAAAAAATGCGCTTCCACACGACCCACAGACTAAATAGAGATGCACGACCACTCGCAACGACGTGTGCCCCTCACGGGCCGTCACAGATTACTTATATGTGGTGCCCGTTCGGGTTGCAGTCTCGCTGACATTAACATCGTCAACACTCGGCATTTTCCGGCGAACTGGCGTGTCGCGCCATGCCTCTACCGCGCATCACGCTTTACGTAATTAATTAATTTGCTTGTTTGGCGCCGACTCAAAGTTACTTAGGTATACATACTTACATTAGTTTAAGAACTTAGTTATTATGTTTAATTAAAAACTCAAAACAATTACAAAAATATATACTTAGGTATACTAACAGTAGTTTAAGAACTTCGTTATTAAGTTTAAATAAAAAAAGTTTAATTATTTTTTGCTTTTCAGTTTTTTCGGCGGTTGAATTTTTTTGTTTAAAAGTTTTATGACTGGACCGGTAGTGTTTGTAGCTATGGTAAACAAATAACAATTTAAAAAACCCGGAAGGACATTTGAATAGGCCCCGACTGCTAATCGTTCTGTTATGCATTACAATTTATGATTTGTTTTAAGTGTGTATCGATTATTGCTTGCAGCTTTGCACTCGATAATTTGGAATAACTTCTAAAATTAGATCATGACTTTTCTTTCAGTAGTCGGGTTTTAACTTACTTTTTATGCTTGTTTTAATTGTGGATAGCACTTAATCACTTTCATCATCATCTGATGCTATGATGCTTTGAGACGATGTGTTGGAATCGAGCTTCTCTGGAAGTAGAAGACATTTTTTATGTTTATTTTTATATTATATAGACTAACGTTTGACCACTATCTCGCCTGGTGGTAAGCGATGATGCGGTCGAAGATGTTAAACACGCTAGGCCTAGAATAGGCGCGATAACTAGCCTAATAGATAATAGCCTACTCTGACTCTGATAAGCTACTTTTTGGTAGCAAAAGCAAGTCAGGTGGAACATCGATATAATATTTTTCTACCTAACTTAACCATGTTGAGGGCCCGGTGGCGTAATCGGGAGAACGGTTAGCTTTGATGCCAGAGGTAACGAGTTCAAACCGCCGTGCACCAATCGATTTTTCTATCGAAAAATTTATGTGCGTTTTTACAGTGGCCCTCCGTTGAGGGAAAAACATCGTTAAGAAACCAACAACCCCCGCAAGGTGGTAGGACACTATCTAGTGTCCGCCTGGCCAGCTACCACCCTCAAGTTAGAAAATCTGTCGCCAAACATCTAATGTGTTCCGGCAGCTATCCTTGAGAGCTAATTCCCATTCTAGGCCTAGCGTGCTTACAATCTTCGACCGCATCATCACTTACCAACAGGTGAGATAGTGCCGATAGTGGTCAAACGCTAGCCTATAATATTTTTTTTTTTAAAAGATGGTGGTAGAAAAAAACACCACCTGTGAACAAGCAGTAAGATGACTGGAGGTGTTTGACAACGTACTTCCACCATTCCACACATCGAAACTATCTCAACCAGTCTTCCAAATATGACAAATAAACCTACATAAATCAATCCCAAAACGACATAACACTATTACAAAATCAAATCGTGCAACAAAAATGCATTTCGTAAATACATAAGATGTAGGGCGAGCGTCGCAGATGTTCCTAACAGAATCGTTTAATCTCTCGCCGTAGAAGGAACTTACAAATCACGAACACAATAAACCACGAGCAATCTACTGATGATAAATGTAACGAGACTATGTAGTTACAAATGTCAATACAAGGGGGTTTACTCTTACATCTGGCATCTGCGCATGGTGGTAGGACACTATATAGTGTCCGCCTGGCCAGCTACCACCGTAAGTTGGAAAATCTGTCGCCAAACATCTAATGTCTTCCGGCAGCTGTCATTGAGAGTCAATTCCCATTTTAAGCCTAGCGTGCTACCATCTTCGACCGCATCATCACTTACTAACAGGTGAGATATTGGTCGAATACTAGCCTATACGATATAACAAAATCTAAATATTATACTGACAGCTTGGATTTGATCTACCGTAAAACAATATGGACGTCGCGATCTCGCTGCGTAAACTCCCGAGGAAGTGCGTCGGACATGTATGAAACCTAGGTCGAGACAGTCGACAACAAATAGTAGTAAATATAGCAGTCGGTACTTTTATAATCATGATTGAAACTCACTATAACTTTAAATCTTAGATTTACAGTTATAGGGGATGGGTCAACATTTGTTAATTGTTATACTATTAATTATTTATTACGCAAAATGGACTGACGAAATACATTCATTTCTTACATCAGATTCAAAACTTTCTATACTGTTTTCTTGTTGAAAAGTTGACTGTTAATTTTATCGATAGATATTCAGTAGCAATATTTTTATTATATATTGAGTCTTAGAAAATTTTTACATTTACTTATTTCATGCATCTAATTTGTTTAGAGCCTTTTTCACCGATATCTGATGCACTATTGGGAACAATCTGACATGTTTTTACCCACGACGGAACGGAGACCATGTATATGCGTTTGGGGTGAGAGGATGCTTGTTTGTTTGTGTGTGCAAATCCATGTTGACATTTTTCTCCAAAACTACTAGTCCGATTTTGATGCAGTTTCCAGTTATGGGTTCGGGTGTAATTGGTGCATGTTTTTAGATAGGTGTTACGGTGACAACTTATTAGGGAGCGCTGCAGTAATTATTGGTTGGTGCAAATCGATGTTGCCATTTTTCTTCAAAACGACTAGTCCGATTTTGATGCAGTTTTCAGTTATGGGTTTGTGTTTGATAGGTGCATGTTCTTAAATTACGGTGTTACAGTGGCAACACACCAGAGGGCGCTGCAGTAAACATTTGTTTGTGAAAATCCATGTTGCCATTTTTCTACAAAACTAGTTCCAAAACGGTTCGTAAATAATCAGTGGTGGTTCTTAGATAGATGTTATGAGGTTAATTTTCTAAAGGACATTGTCGTGGGTGTTTATTCAAAATTTTAATTTTGTTATTTGTTGAATTTTTATATGGCGTCATATGTAAGAACTATCTGAATTTCTTTAATGAATCTGTGAAACTATCTCTTAGTCTCTTCATTTCGACTCACTCTAGATGCCTCCCGCCCCTCCTCAGCTTAGTAAGTTGTCAGGATACAGGTGATAGGCAAGCCTGTATCATTATAGTAACACCCCCTGCATCCACGCTCAAGTTGGGAAATCTGTCACCAAACATCTAATGTGTTCCACAGCTGTCATTGAGAGCCAGTTCCCATTCAAGGCCTAGCGTGCTATCATCCTAGACCGCATCATCACTTATCAATAGCTAAGATAGTGGTCAAACGCTAGCCTATAATTATGGTATTAAAAAAAACCAAAACACTACAACGCCTAACTTGGTGGCTAAATACCTATGCACAGTGTAATTGCACTTAAAATATGAATATTTATAAGATTTTTTCAACCGACTAAAAAGAAGGAGGTTTTCAATTTGTCTGATGCTTTTTTTTTGTGTGTGTGTGTGTGTATGTTACGCGATTACTCCGTTAATTATGAACCGAGTCGAACGATTCTTTTTGTAATCGGTAGGGTACGTCTCCGAGGTAGTCCCATTGTAATTTCATCGAGATTTGATAAGTATCTCCAGAGATATGACGATAAACGTCTCAAACTTGCTACTGAAATTGACTCGCGGCGATTTGAAGTCGGTTGTTTAGTTTAAACGATCTTAATTATTTGTGTTTGGCTTTAAGCATACTGTAAATAATTAACCGCGTATAGTAGCACAGTAACGTAGTCACCTATAACCAACAAGAGTAGAACAAGCGGAACATAGTACCCCCTCCGTAGATAAAGTCGTCGGTGCTCGCAACAAAGGGCACAGAGATCGGATCAGGATCTCGATCCGAATGTTTAATAAATGCCAGGACGTGAACGCGAACAAACGCTTCGGCTATGAATAATGTCGTGTTGCTAGATTATTTTACATTATCTTACAACAGTTTTGTTTACCTGGGAGTTATAAAACATTTGAAGATCAATCTCGATATCAAACAGTTCTACAGTAACAGTTCAGTGTTTTGCGTGGCACAGAATATGTTAGGCCTCGCGCACACATGGTTACGGTCATCGATGTATATGTACAACGTACCAAATGACGCGTCGCGAACTAGCTCTAAGTTCAAATAAAAAGCAGTGCTGAATCTACATCTCGCTTATTTTAGCGTAAGTACTCCTCACGCCGGATCGCGCGCCGCTCGGCACGTAAGTCAGTTTATGATGGGCGCCTCTGGTTTAAATGTACCTCGATGGATGCGGTACGTTAATTATTTTATGCGGTCGAATATACTCCATACAAAATAGTTGCGTTAGTTTCACAGCAAGTGCGCGCACTTCTGTGACACTCCATACTTAACAAAATATGTGTGCGATACAATAAACGCATCACAACCGCAGTGCGCGCGAGGCCTTATAAGTAAACGATATCGCTTACCAATTACCATGAGGGGAATTGTTTAATCCTGTTAATATCCAGACTAAAATTATAAAAACTTTTGTAACCATGGATTAAATATTAAGCGGATATGGCATTTAAATAATAATATGAGAAGGATAAAACTATACAATCATTAGTATGAGAGAGCGAGACGGATAACAGTTTTTTATCCTTCTCTTGCATATGCGATCTTTTTGTTTGGATACATTCAAATGTTTCCAAGCAAACAGCTGTCTTTGTGTGAGAGGTATATATAATATAGTCTTAATAGTGTTTTGACTGCGTTTACGGGAAGTTTTCAATTTTTAACCGACTTTAAAAAAAGGAGGAGGTTTCTCAATTCGACCGTATATTTATTTATTATTATTATTATTATTATTTTTTTTATGTTTGTTCGCGGATAACTTCGTCTTTTATGAACCGATTTCGATTATTCTTTTTTTGTTCGAAAGGAGATATCCCGAGTGTGGTACCATGGTAATTTTATCGAGGTATGATAAGTATCTCCAGAGATATTGAGATAAACATCTCAAAATTGGTACTGAAAATGAATAGCGCGGCATTGAAGTCGGTTGTTTTTTAGTTTTTAAACGATATTTTGTATAAACTACAATGTTTGTTTATGTAAATTATCGTGAGAATCATAATAATTATTCTGTGATAAAACGCAATTTTTCTGGTACATTTGTGTAGAAATATTACGGTTATTCATGGGGCGTTGCTGTGTAAAAGAGTGTAAAATCTTCCTGACCGTTACGATGAAAGAATTACCTTTCACCGGTAAGTAAGCGTGTTGATGCAATTATATCTTTATAAATTTAGTAAATATTGTTGCTGTATAGTCTTCTGGTATGTATTTCAGAGCAGTGACTATTAGAAATAAGGCTAGCTATAGCTTTAAAGTTTTTTGTATAACCCGACCTAATTAAGTAGTGTTCATTTATCTTATAGCTGGCATATGTATCACGTGTTCATCGTTTTAGTCGGGTTATATCTCTATAGCTATTCCATTCGCATACGGTAATGTTCTCTCTACATATTATATACTTTCTCTATGTTTGTAACTCTGTCTGTTTGTTACCTAATCACGCCTAAACGGACGATCAGATCTTACTGAAATTTAACAAGCAGATACTTTATAGCATAAGGATGGACATAGGCTATTTTTTGTGAAAATAAAATCATGATTTCTACACATAACTTAAATAACTCATATCAAACAAATGTTGATTTGACAGAGCTTTACAGTGAAAAAAATCTTGGTGTACGTGAACGAACTAGCGGGTATCAGCTATAAAAAATACATATATAAATGCCATCACTTTAACCCAAGGTGATATGGTATAAAGTTTAACCAGGGGGATAACTACAAGTAATCATAATTTACTTGAAGAGAACAAGATGCTGCAACGTGAGCGCATTGGTCAAGAGTCATTTGTCACCCATGGGAGAGTACCTAATAATTAAATTTGCCTTAAATTTGCGCAGGGACCTTAATATTATCAGACGGACCGCCAGGGAATGGAATACCACACAGAATACTTAATAAGTTAAAAGTATAATATGGGAGTCTTCAAATTACGAGTGAATTAGGAATGTTCTGGGTAATCACGCTCCATCATCGATCGCATCATCACCAGGTGAGATAGTGGTCAAGTGCTACCCAGTTCTATATTTAAAAAAAAAACACTTGTCATCCTTGTCATCTCTGACGTCCAGCTTCTGCTATCTATGGCTAAGAGTTGAGACGAGCGCTAATGTGGATTAGACATTATTACCTCATGTCTGTGCTCATTTCTACTCATCGTGTCATTCCCACCTTGATGTCTTCAACTTTCAGCTATTACATGGTACAAACATTCGAGTATTCAACCTCTCACTTTCGCCAGAAAAAGAAAACAATAACGTTCTAATTTCAAAATAACTCTTTTATTAAAACTACGCATCTCAAGAATCCTGGGGCACTAACATACCTGATATATCAGAAATAATTGGTAACCGCGGCAACGTCTCTATCTAACGAATTTCTAATTTATTGTGTGCGATAGTCCACACTGCGCAGTAAATCCTGGGCTTGCGCATCTAATCGCGCTCAGTGGCGGTATCTAGCGGCGCCTTTGCGAACTAAGATGCTGAAGCGCGCCGCTAGAGCGTTGTTCTCTTGAAATATTTCTATTCGCGCTATCTTACGCGGGCGCAGTGCTTGGTGGCGATAACGCACCGTATTAATTGTTCATTTGCGTTAAAGTGCGGTTTCCGCGATTTCGTTATGTAATGTACGCGTAATTTCTGTGATGTAAATGCTACATTACAGACATCGGTTTGTTGTCTATGTTTTAGAATCCGAATTTACTGGACCGGGCTGGCTGATAAAATAGCTTCCTTTACATAGATATTCCATTAGATTGTTTGTGTATTGGTAAAATCGAGAGTTTGTTGGATAAAGTCGGTTTTTTCAGTAAGTAAGTAGTATTCAAACTAAACTAAATTATATATGAATGATGTTTCATACATAAAGGATTCTTGATAGGTTTAATAAAATACTTACGTGAAGTATGATGATCAGATTTATCTTACGGCGTGTTCACATCTGTCGGGTTTCGGATCCGATTTTTAATCGAAATTCACGCTTCTCGGCCCGATTTTGTCACGTAGTGATTATATTATCGTATCTTTAATTTTGTCGTTTGTTTTGACAACCCGATTAAAAATCGGGTCCGACCGTAGATCTTCTCTCTCTACGGGTCCGACACACTACAGCCACAGAGTATATATTAGTTACGACAGCTGTGAACAGGCAAACTCGAAGCAAAGCACGAAGCAACGTCGCAAAAATGTTTTTATAATTTTTTTGAAGTGGAAACTTCTTTAGCGGCGTTGTGCACTTTTCTTGGGATGGGTAAAAAATGTTAAACTTGCATCAGGTCATGTGTCCTGATCGAATATTCGTAAGTTGGAGCGCAGGGAGCTTGCGCGAGGTGTCATTTCAAAATATTCAAAAATGACGTGTTCAAGTTTTTACTACTGCGCGCACTTTCGGTGCAACCCGTTATTTTTTTTCTGTCACTATATATTTATCTCGTAGAAGAGATATCTTATTTGCTGTTATGAAGACGTCAAAACTAATAAATAACAATAAATCGTCGGCGCCGAATAATTTATCAAATATTTTATGCATTATTTTCTTTCTTATAGTACTAGAAACCTACTTCCGATTTTTAAAGTATCTCATTTCTAAAATTTCCCTATGCTTAAATAAATCTTATTATTATAAAAATACGGTTTAAATTTGTATAAACTATATACAATGCTATGAATATCTGTGAACACATGTCATTACAATGCAAAGGCATCTGTCGTATGACTGTCGTATGACAAGGTACTGTCGTATTTACGATGTTTCAGTCACGAAAATGCAGTTATATGAAAACGAAACCTATTAAATACGCTGATAAAGCTATTATTACAAACAATAAATTATATTTCGTATTCACCATCTTTGGCCACAGCATAGCTTACGATCAGACGAGTGTCAATCGCTAACCTATCAAATACTTAATAATATCGTTTAAAAACTAAAAAAGAACCGACTTCAATGCCGCGCTATTCATTTTCAGTATACATTTTGAGGTGTTTATCTCCATATCTCTGGAGATATTTAACAGACCTCGATAAAATTACCATGGTACTACACTTGGGATATCTCCTTTCGAACAAAAAAAGAATAATCAAAATCGGTTCATAGACGACGAAGTTATCCGCGAACAAACATAAAAAAATATATATATAAACGGTCGAATTGAGAAACCTCCTCCTTTTTTTGAAGTCGGTTAAAAAAAATGTTTTATGTAGAATCCGCATATGGTGAAAGATTACAAAAATAAATAATAAAAATATGTATAATATTATGTTTCTTTGAAGTGTTACACACTTTATATTTTTGTAAAATTGTTAAACACAAAGTGTGCGGGTTCAAGTCCCGTCGTTACGATGAAATTTTGGATTGTGTTAAACAATTTTAATGTTTATTCTTTTGGAAGTGGATCTTTGAAACTTCACTAACGATTTTTTGAATTAAATTCATTAAAAATTACTTTATATTGCAACAGTTACCTATGGGTTTGTTAGTCTTGTCTATTAAAAAATCTAGTTACCACGCATGTAGAGATCGCTCCAAGCGATAAGATCGCTGATTGAATAACCACTATTTTCTGTTCCTTTTTGTGCAATTACTAATCAAACTCTTCATTTTTAACCAACTTTACAAAGAGGAGGAGGTTCTCAATTCGATTGTATTTTTTTGTCTGTTATTTATTCATATTCACAGGTACTTATTTTTGTCTTAGTAAGGAAAATGTTTAAAAGATAAAAATGCAAACAAAAATTAGTGATGCGCCACTGATATCGATAATATTTGTCGATACTTTCATCCAGTGGGAAGGTATCAATAAATCCCCCCGCATTGAATAAGCTAAAGAACTGTTGGACTTTCATTAACAGATTCTAATAATTGTTACCACGGTACAATGTTGTATTAATTTTCAGATTGCATAGATATTTCAGTAATGAGTAAAGCAACCCAAATTTATTTTGTATTTCATGACCGCTTATATAAAATTTTACAACTATTAATATGTTTCAAGTTATTATGTTGCAATAATAAATAAAAATTCATATTTGACATTATTTATTATACTAATGGAGATTGAATATATTGCAAAGTAATTGATGTTTTCATTGTTTAATTGGCATATCTCATACTTAATCAAATGTAATGTAAAAACTTTATTAATTCCTTACACTTGTCTAATCAAATTGAAACTTAGTATTTTGTATAGACTTGCATTTCCTGTTTTTCTGAATATCATACATACTTAAATATACTGTACTCTTTCCTGACGATGTAACATGATTTTCAATTATTATTTTTTCTAAAAGAGTTTTTGCAAAAAAGTCCAAGAGAAAAACTTTTAAAGGTAGAGCTGTAAATAAAATTTAAACTTTTTTTGTTATTTTGACACAAACTTAAGTGTCAAACTTCTGTTTACTTATCTACCCTACTAGACTACAGTCAGACCTATCTGACTGTAGTCTCGATTATACGTCGCCTTTGAGTAAACAGTTATCTGAGTACGTCGCAGTACAACATTAATGACTTTAATTAACAATAATTGTTCATACATTATTTGTTCATAAGAATACCTCACCGTGCTCCGCCTGCAGTATGCTGACTTACCTGTAAATAAACATTTATTGTTATTAGTTAAATTTTGATTATTTAATATTTCAAATGTAAGTAGGTATGGCAATATCTCTGTAGGGTTATTTGGTTAAGTTTAAGATAAGATTTATTTCAAGTTACCATTCGAGACCTAGCGTGTTAACATCGACCCACATCGTCACTTACCAACATGCCATAAAATAAATTATGTTTTATGTCGAATAGGCAAGCGTTTGACTACATTCTCACCTGATGTTAAATGATTATATAGATTCTTTGAGATATGTAGCGTTAAGGGTTTATTTATTAGTAAATCAATAAAAGTAATTCAGATTTTTCCTTCATAGCATTTATATTGACTAGAGATTTTTTTCAAATAGAATACACTGGTCTCTTGTCAATTATAAATAAGGAACCCTAAAATACTTAATTTAATATTTTTCAGTCACGGCACTATTCTCTAAGCTCATAACAACTATTAAAAAGCCTAAAATTAGCTTAATTCTAACGCAAATGTTTAAATCCTTCACTTGGGAAATTGGAATTTTGATTCCAATTTCCCAAGTCTTTCCCAAATACTTTTGCGCCACACAAAGTAAGCGTAAAGCAATTTAAATTAAAAAGTAATTTTCATTTAATTCAATCACCGAAAATGCAATTCAAATAAATTTTCAGAGTAAATAAAAATAAGTCTTTCTGACGCCGGTATGGTAAATATTGGGAGTAAGTGGGAAGAGAAAGGGAAGGCACTTTGTCATTATAATTTTAAAAAGATTTATATTACACGTTTCGAGTTTTTGATCCTTCTAACAAAAGGAGTAATTTTGTGAAGTCTATCACAACGTGTAAGTTTAAAATATGATTGCGGTACAAAGTTAAAAAAAAACTGTATCTACGTATTTTCTTATAATTTTTATATCAAGAGGCAGATATTGACAATTTTTTTACTCAACATTAATTAAATTTGACATATATAATTTGATATTAATCAAAGTTCGTATCAACGGAAATAGAATTACTAACAACATTATAAAAATTAAAAAAATAACTTTTACAATTTAGACCTTTTTGTACTTTTCACCAGCATACCGCATAAAATCAATTAAGTTGTTGTGACAAGGTTTCAATGTATTTTTATCGCGCACGATTTATAAAATTGGGGTCTATTAAACCCAAAAAATGTTTAATTTGGCAAATTTTGGCGCGAATATCGGCGGGCGGCGGCGGCTCCTTTGATGTTCATGCGCTAAGTAAACGTGACGCTCATCGCACAGGTAATTGCTTTAAACAGGGATGTTCTTTAACTTATCGATGTTATAAAAAAAAAAAAAAAACATTTGTTAAATTTCTAAAAGCGATTTATCATTGTGAACATTGTGTTATAATTATTTCGATTTTAATTATATATTATTGTTATGTCATGTCGTACCCTGATATTTATCATGTCAATGTAGCAAGCTATACCATTGACTGCACCGCATCAGATGCATAATATTTTCGTGAATTTTGCTTCACAATCTTCTCGTTAATAGCATTTACGGTGATGGAACGTCCTTTTTATACTAAATAGTTAAGCATTTGACCACCATCTCACCTGATGTTAAGTGACGATGCGGTCAACGATGTAACACGCTTACCTAAAAGATACCTGTTCAATTGCGATTTGAAGACCCTCGCCCGGGTTATAGTTACTGGGAAACACAGACACCGGCAAGGAATTCCATTCTTTGGCATTACGTATGATAGATGATAAAACGAAACGTTTTGTGTGGGTTTATGGAATATCCACCATAAAAAAGCGATAGCGGAGATCGGTACGTCTGGTTGTCCACTAGAAGAAGGGGGATATTGGGAATAATTCTTGCAATTCGTTAGCAGACTCTCCGAAATGTATCCGATACATTTGCGACTTAGCGGCTCTAGGCTCTGGAACCTTTTACCTACAAGTTTGTCGCCATTGATAAGTTATTTAGCTCTCCTCTCAATTATTAGCTCTAGCAGATATTATCAATAGAACACCTATATTGTGTGAGAAAGTAAGTTTGTATGCTTGCTAGTTTTTAATATCTTGATAGTCGACTTATCTAATCGATTAGGCAAACATTTTGCTCAGCGATAACCAATGTGAAAAAAATAGGACATAGAATACTTTTTCTTAGATTTATTTAAATGAATATGTATTTAAACAAATTCTTTTTTTCATATTTCGATACTTTTATATCACAGACAGCCAGCAGCGTTTATGTTAATAAATAAATAATCGACAGTTCAACCCCATCCCTACCGCGCAGTCGATAATTATGAATTGTACATTTTGTTTCCGAGTGGCTTGAACGCCCGGGGCTCGGGCCGTAACTCTTTTTTTCCGACAGTACTTTCTTTTTAGGAGCGTCTTCGTGAAAGTACCGTCAGAACAAAAAACAGGTCAAACGCGATTGGAGTTCACGGTCATAGTATTCAGTATTTTAGAGTATTTTTGGTGTAAAAACAGTGGATTTCTTATTTTTGTAACCTAAACCCATACTTACTTAAGAATTTACCAAAACTATTTTTGCGTACCTAATAGAGAAATAGTTTTAATTAAAAATGTATGTTACATTGTTTCTAGAATTAAAGCAATGTCCATAACAATTTTCATCAAAATAATATTTTTTCATCCTCTAGGAACAAGCAGCTATATAAACTTTCTCATTCCAAACATTAGTTACATGGAAGACGTATCAACAGAACACTGAAGAATCTTAGACATGTGGTGAGATTTTTTTTAGTGCAATAGTGCAATGGGTATCGAACTCATGACCTCTCAATCGGCTCATTATAGCGATGTTCCGCCTGACTTGCTACCAAAACCAGCTTACCGCCATCATGGAAAAAATCTGTCACAATAACTTTACGGTGTTGCAGCAGCCCTTAAGAGTCGGATAATTCTAGGCCTGGCGTGTTCAGCATCTTTAACCACATCATCGCTTACCACCAGGCGAGATAGTGGTCAAACGCTAACTTATCAGAAATAAAAAAATCAAACATAATTACAGCATACTGCATCTACCAGTTTCCAGTACCAATTTCCGGTAATATTCTTTCAACACCTTCATTCACACATCCACAGTATAATGTGAAGTTACTAACCATCACTGGTCATGATGGACTATCCCATCTATTATAGGCTATACTATCATCACCTGATTACTATCATTTGACGGAATCATCTTAGTCTCAGTAATGATGTTTTTTATTGAACCGTTAGTTAATACGAATGTTTGTTTAAATACATTACGATTTGAGGGTAGATGTTGATTGGGTTAGGTCATAAGCATAAGCGGAGTGTGAATGATATAATTTTCATATTTTTACAATTCAAAGGCATAACCATATCATATACTACATGAACACACCGTTTTTCAGAATAAATATAAAATATTCATAGTCATAGGTGGAGCGATAATCTTTGCAGGGTGGCTGGCAAGAGTTGGATAAGAGTCGCTGAGGATCGTGCTCAGTGGCGTGCAGTTGGGCTATGTCCAGCAGTGGACTAACATACGCTGATGATGATATTTGTAATAGTAGTAATGGAGGGACATGCGTAGATTCAAACAGTGCAGTATCAAAAAGCGTAGCGAAAAAAAAGGGTCATGACACTTTGCAGTGCATACCACTGCATACTGCATACCCTAATCATACATTAGGGGCTACAAGCAATGATAGTCTAGCATATTTTCTGGAAACATTATCATAAATCAATAAATTAACATTACTCAAAAAAGTAGCAAAAAAAATCCAGGATCTAAGCTTAGAACAATTTCGCTCACACAGTTTTAAACGCGTGCTTTTAAATGATATATATGTATTTTTTAAAACGCATTGCCCTTATCCAAGCACCAAATCTTCCAACTTACACCACGCCATCATCAATTTCTATGAATGACAAATAAGAATCGATGATTACACCTCAATCGATCATTAATAGGTAATTGGTGCGTTCGATCCACCCGCACCGTCTTATCTGGTGCGGTGCAGTCGATCGACGATCGTATCTGGCGTAATTATCGATGGTCTTTTTGTGTCGATCGACGATGCCGCACCGATACGCGGTTATGATACGCTTAACTAAATACGAGATAAGTGCTGAGACGGAGTGTTGAGTTAACTCATCGACCTGTTAAGTGATAAAGCTGTTCGCACTTTCACAGATTAATCGGTGTTTTGATTTTTGTTTGATGGACCTTTTCACCTGTTATGTAAATTGTTAAATTGTTAAACACAATCCAAAATTTCATCGTACCGACGGGACTCGAACCCGCACCCCTCGGATTACACGTCCAGGTGCTCTGCCAATTAAGCCACGGTTCGATCCATCGATACGACGAAATTAGTGGATTGCATTTGTTAACCCAATTATGCATTGGTGGCGCCATCTATGACTATAAAGTGTGTGACACTTCAAAGAAACATAATATCTGTTATGTAGTTATTCGTATGATATAGTTGTAAAGTAAATTTAGATTTGTGGTACCTACCTCGTGTCTCGAGAGAAAAAACTGAATCATCTTATCAGCTCATTTCCGTCCACTACTAGACATAGGCCTCTCCTATGGCACACCCCTGAGCTCGATTTTGTTTGCTAGGTTAGAATGGCAAAGTGTAAAGTAAATAATTTAACATCGCTTAAAAAACTAAAAGAACCGACTACAAACGACGCGCTAGTCAAAGTAGCCAGTAGACGTGGTAACACTACATAATCTGTGCCAGTAGTTAGTTAGTCTTTAGTAGTAAGTCGTCGAGATAAGTAAATGCGTCGTAATAAAAATGTTGATATTATTAAAAACGGCTCGGCCGAATTCGTTAAAATTTAAATGGGACCACCTGGGAGCGGTACCCTTTGAAACAAAAAAATAATTTTCCGAATCGGTTCAGGCATCTTCGAGTAATCGTTGAACATACATAAAAAAACTGGCCAAGTGCAAGTCGGACTCGCACTCGTAGGGTTCCGTAACACAGTCAAGTATTCCATAACTATGATTTTTCGCAACTACATAATTAACTTTGTTTTTCATAGTGTTTGTATGAAAAACAAAGTTATCTTTGCAGTCGCCATATCTCAAAAACTACTACCAATTTTCGTTGTTAGTTTCTATTGAGAGCTACAGCATATATTTTTTTTAGATTTTTCACTCCCATACTTTAAAAGTTAGAGGGGGGGGGGGGGGGGGCACATATTTTACCACTTTAGACGCGCCTATCTTTCAAATGATTGACTTTGAAAAAAAATGATTTTAGGAACCTCAATGTCATTTTTGAAGACCTATCTATAGACACCCCACACGTATAGGTTTGAAGAAAATTTTTATTTCTGTTTCAGTTCCATGTATGCCCCCCTTAAATTTTTATTTTTTTTTACTTTTGTATAAAAATCGGAAATCGGTTCACAGAATACCTACCAAGTTTCAATTCTGTAGTCTTAACAGTTTCGGAATAAAATGGCTGTGACATACGGACGGACAGACAGACAGACAGACAGACATGACGAATCTATAAGGGTTCCGTTTTTTGCCATTCGGCTACGGAACCCTAAAAAGGTTCCGACAAATTGAGAACCTCCTCTTTTTGTGAAGTACGTTAAAAGTAAAAAAAATATTCCATATTAGGAAATATTTTTTTCTATCACATTCATTTATTTTATCCGAGCAGCACTAAAAAAATAAATAAATTAAAATGAAACGGATGCAGGCAAACAATCGTAATTTCTTTCAAACAGTATTCCCTGCCCAGGCCGATATAATCCCCCCAATTTCGCATAGATTAAATGCAACGGCAATTTATTAGGTTGCCACGACGGAGGGTTGTCGTTTATCATGTTTACGAGGAAAATGGGGAATTTAGTGCGCTTTTATAACCAAACATTGCATTTTTCATTTAAGCGTTATTTACTGTTATATGCATTTAAGGTATACATTGTAATTACACAAAGTTACGTCTGACGTACATTTCATTTAAATTTAGGTACACAAAATTAATGGAAAAGTTGTCCGATACTGTATTGGGAAATGTAATATAAATGTAAATAGTTCTTTAATCTATCTAATACTATAAGAATCTTTGTCCTGATATACTGACTGACTGACTGATATGAAACGCACAGCCTAAACCGCTTGTCGTAGAAACTTGAAATTTGGAGGGTATATTTATTTTAGTGCGTAAAGGTGTACTAAGAAATGATTTTTCAAAATTCACCCCTTTAGGGGATGAAATAGCGGTTCAAAGTTTGAATGGAAAAACAAGATTAGATAGATAGTATTTTCTATTCGAAACTTCACACAAATACTTTTTTTTAAAGTTTAGTAAATAAATAAGTAAATACGTGTTTCAGGCTTTTCCAAAATGCCCCCCCTTAAGAGGGTGAAGTGCGGTAACAAAGTCTGAAAATCAATATTGTTTCGTATTGCGCTGAAATTTAGAATGCCGATATGTAGTTATTATGACGTAGGTATCCGCTAAAAAAGGATTTTCTAAAAATTCCCCCCGGATACGGAATGGGAATTCAAAGTTTGTATGGCGAAACAAAATGAGATAGTCTGTTCTATTCGAAAATTTACATAAGTACTTCTGTAAATAAATAAGTAAGTAATGAGTTGCAGGATTTTTCGAAATGGGGTAACAAAGTCTGAAAATTTGTATTTTTCGGGTTTTAAAAATACGAACCCCGATTTCCCTTAGTCACGCGATAACATGAAAACGGGGATTTGGCTTATTCTTATTTGATGTGTCTTTTATGATAGAAAGGTTTTTACAAAGGCAAAGTTTTAAGTAAATAAAATGAGTTTTTAACGCGGGCGAAGCTACGGGGCACTTCTAGTATTATTACCTATAATATGTGTTATCACGATAGGCATCCCTATATTCAATTCAGTTTTTACATGGCGTGTTAAAGCTCGTAAATTGTGTCATTTACGCGTCGAACTGGTGACGAGATAATGAATGAATATATCATCTGACGCTAAACTTAACGTGGGAATTTATTGAGAAACCTCACTGTTGTCAGGGTGTCACTCATACGTAGGGATGGACAGTTTTAATGGGATTTTCTTATAAATACAGGCGATGTTTTATAACTTGACAAGAGGAAGCAGTGTTCAATACCTTCGAGTATCGTTTTACGAAATGTGTCTTAGTCTATTCCTTATTATCATTAACAGTGGCCACTCAAGAGGTTTTTTTTTTAAATATCTGATAGGCGTTGATCACTATCTCGCCTAGTGGTAAGCGATGGTATGATAAAAGATGGTGAACACGCTAGACCTAGAATGGTCTGACTCTCATGGGCCGGAAAACCGTGAGGTTATGGCGGCAGATTTTTGCCTTTCCGATGGTATGCTACTTTTTGATAGCAAGTCAAGCTGAACATCGATATAAAACAAATTACACCCACAGGTTGTAGGTGAACCTCAAATTGATCAGACCTATGAAAGTTGCTCTCGTAGCCTAATTCAATCGACTAGAAAAGCGCTCATCATTTTCAAACGGCTGAACGGCTTTTCATAAGTCATAGCTAAGAACACTCTCAATTATGTCATCATCATTCAAACAAAAAAATCAAAATTATTTCATCTGTTTAAAAGCTACGATGCCACAGACGACACACAGATACACACGTCGAACTTATAACAGGTATCTTCTAGGCAAGCGTGCTACATCGTCGATCACATCTACACTTAACATCAGGTGAGATAGTGATCAAACGCTTGCTTATCAACTATAAATAAACTGGGCAAGTGCAAGTCGGACTCGTACTCGTAGGGTTCCGTACTACAGTATTTTATCAGATCGAGCAAAAAATACCACTATCATTTTTCACCAGCAATAAATAATAATTAATTAACATTTTAACAAAACAGAGTTGTGATCCGCGTGCTTATTTCTTATAACGCCATCTGACGTCTAACGCCAAAGGTGTTAGGGATTGGCATTTCAATATAACGCCATCTATGGACGTTTACCTAAGCGTTCATAGATGGCGTTATATTGAAATGACGAAAAAAAAACACGTTTCCTGTATAGGGACTCCCTATAATTTTTAACTTTATTCTGTTTGTAGTATTTTTTGTTATAGCGGCAACAGAAATACATCATCTGTGAAAATTTTAACTGTCTAACTATCACGGTTCATGAGATACAGCCTGGTGACAGACGGACAGACAGACAGATAGACAGACAGACGGACAGCGGAGTCTTAGTAATAGGGTCCCGTTTTATCCTTTGGGTACGGAACCCAAAAAAAGAAAAAAACTCTTTTTTTGTTGCGGAGGTAAAAGCAAATTGTATCAAAAATAATATTACCACGTACCCTAAAACACCTGTAGACAAAAATAAAAAAAATGCGCTAAATAACTCTGAAAACGCTCCCCGATGATTAATTAAAGTTATTACAAGCGAAGCGAGAGAGACGTTTAGATTAATCGAGTTCGATTAACGAGTAATATCTCGGTAGCGCGACTCGATACGATTATATCGATATTTTCGGAAATAAACTCGATTATGAGCGTTGTAATCGCTACTTGATTACGCCGACCGAGTGTTATTAATTTTGAAATGTATTATAATTTTGACTGATGTTTACCCGACTGCTTTAAACGAGTTTTCGAGTATGTATATATATCTGCCTATACCTATTTGTTTTCTTATGGCCGTCTGTAGTAAATAGTAACAAAGGCTGGACTTATTTTTAACCGACTTCACAAAAAGGAGGAGGTTCCCAATTCATCGGAACCTTTTTTTTTAATATATGTTCACCGATTACTCGAAGATGCCTGAACTGATTTGGAAAATTATTTTTTTGTTTCAAAGGGTACCCTTCCCAGGTGGTCCCATTTAAGTTTTAACAAAATTGGCCGAGCCGTTTTTAATATATCAACATTTGTATTACGACGCATTTACTTATCTTGACGACATACTACTAACTACTGGCACAGATTATGTAATAGTTACCACGTCTACTGGCTACTTTGACTAGCGCAAGGTTTGAAGTCGGTTCTTTTAGTTTTTTAAACGATCTTAAATTATAATTCGTAAGGTGACTGTGTTAGGGTCGTCTTTGTGTCACAAATGACGTATGCCATTTTGCTGATTATTAAAAATCGTTTATAAAACCAAAACAAAAAAAAACCGACTTCAAATGCCGCGCTAGTCATTGTCAGTACCAAGTTTGAGGTATTTATCTCCATATCTCTGTAGATACTCTTCATCCTTGGAGATATGCCCTGCCAATTGAAAAAATAATCATTCGAATCGGTTCACAATTGGCGAAGTAATAGAGTATTGGAAATCAGTTGAAAAATGAAATGCCTACTTTTATCTAAAACTAGCAGTGCCTCGCAGTACCCGCGTAGTTCCAGTACTCGTGAGAATACGGGGATAAAATATAGCCTATATATGTTAATCGCTGAGAATGTAGCTTTCCATTAGTGAAATAATTTTCGAAATCTATTCAGTAGTTTTTGAGTTAAATCGTCACAAACAAACAAAAAGTCAAATTTTTCCTCTTTAACCGACTTTACAAAAAAGGAGGAGGTTCTCAATTCGTCGGAATCTGTTTTTAAATATAATATTAGTTTAGACTACGCTGATTCAAAATAACTTAGCTGTTGTTTTCTTATAAGCTAAGTATATCTTGCTTAATTTAGAGATTTTTAAATTAAGTCTGTAGTATTTCGCTTTTATTAATAAAAAAATTAAGAGCGCTAGTCAAAATAGCCTGTAGTATGTCGTCGAGGTATATAAATGCATCGTAATACAAATGTATATTAGAAACGGCATGACCAATTTCGTTAAAATTGAAATAGGAGCCTCGGAAGGGTACTATTTGAAACAAAAAAAGAATTTTCCAAATTGGTTCAGGCATCTTCGAGTAATCGGTGAACGTATATAAAAAAAATAATAATAAAAAACAGATTCCGACGAATTGAGAACATCCTCCTTTTTTGTGAAGTCGGTTAAAAAGATCGATCGTCCGTCTTCGTATCTTTCCATTATTAATATATTTAATTACTTACAAATTATTCTTGTATCTCATACTAATGTCCGCGTCCGCAATATTTTCAAGCAAAAAATGGCAATGAATTACACATTGCGTTGTTTGAGCCCCTGCTGAGTATTATGTCCTTATTCTGTAGGTTCCTTCTTAATCTTATAATTGTTACTCCATTTGTTTTTTCCGCGTACCTTCCGATGTTTTCACACAGAAGATTGTTCTAAGTTATTTCAAAAGGATTCCACTTTCAAAAGAGCAGGCAACGCACCAGTATTGCCTCTGATTGCAGGTGTAAATAGGCGGCGGTAACCACTTACCATCAGGTGGGCTGCATGCATGTTTGCTGCTTTATATTTAGCGAAAAAAATTGAAGAAAATGTCTAACAGCGTGGTTGTTTTTTACAGCCTGTTTTATCTCATTGCCTCTTGCAATTGAATTCTGTATCAAATGACCGTGATGTGTAGAATGAGCGAAATTAATGAAAGCCTTTGCCCTGAAGTAGCATTATAATGATTAAGTACTATTTATGTGAATGTATGTAGATACGAATTATTATATAAATTATTATATTATACAAGAAAACGATTGACGTTAGTAATATTGTTTTCACATATCACAAAAATCACCAAGATATTCCAACGAACCTGTGGCAATTCTGTGAGATTGTTATTCACCACGAATAAATATTAGCTTGAATTATACGGTAATGGCTAAAAGTTTAAAAATTTAGAATACATTTAAAAAACCCTATCACATCGATATGATAGGGGTTTGTTTTATGAATGTCTTCTGAATTTAACTTTTTAGTATATCATCAGCCGATTTCCGTCCAATGCTGGGCATAGGCCTCTCCTATGGCACGCCACTGAGCTCGATCTTCAGCTATTCTTTTCCAACCGCAGCTTGCGTATATCATCGCTTGTTATAACCTTGCTTAAGGGCGTCCTACACTATGATTGCCGAGCCGTGGTCTCCACTCTAGAACTCGTCTACCTAACCCCACCGATTATCGATATAATTAAATAATTATTCAGTATCTATCAATTTAATATGCAAATGGAAATATAACCATTATCAAACAAAGCAAAATAAATTGAAGAGTCATTTAAAGCTGTCAGTAGCGATGAGCACGCTAGCATTGCTGTCAAATTCCAATCGATCGCTTCTCTATAGTCCTAGAATAAGTCCATATCTTAGTCGGTGGTCGTTACGCTAGTATCGTTAGATCAAACGACAATGTGAACGATCACCGACACTTGTGACATTCTCTCAAGTGTGCAGCATCTAGAGTCCACACTTTATAGTGTATTAGATTCCGCTGTTTCAATTAATTGGTCATTAAAGTTTTAGTCAGTATTGTGTGTCGCAATGGCAACTCCGATCAAGATCAAATGAGGGTAGTTTTAAACTACTCTCAATCAAAACAATGCTGATACCCACAACTTCAGTCTTCTCGTGACCACGGTCAATGCATCTTGATCGAAACGTCGAGGTAAATAAAATTATGTTTTTAGCGCGATAAGTCCCGTATTACAATATAATTATGTGTGTAAATCGCGAAAGTTTAAAATTTACTAAAGTTGTAGTGTTGGTAGATTATATATCTTTTTGTCAACCTATTTTGTCCCACTGCAAAGCAAAGGCCTTCCTTCCCTCCTTCTACACATCTTCTTTCTCTAATCTGGGTTTTGTGGTAGTTATGAGTTTGGTCTTTGACATGATCATCTTTAGTCTGACCTTCGAGGCTTGTGGTGTTGTGAGGTCATTTTGTTGGTCATTTTGTGCATGAGCCAAGTTGTGCTGCTGAGAGGGAAAAAGAAAAATGACGTCCGCGATCTAATAATGTCAATCTTTTATTTCTGACAACAAAGCTCTGTCTTTCAGCTGGCCGCTAAAGATCAGAAAATTTTCGGGAGCCGGGCTGCAGGGAATAGAACTCTGCAGTGGCAAATGGTAGAATCATCGAATTTGGACTAGTATGTGTTGTTATCATTGGTACTTTTCATTACACATGAACATGTCATTACAAAAAACTTACGTTTAAAATAGTTTTTTTTCCTGCCACAATTATTATTGTCAATGTCATTCTCATAGCCACCCACAATTTGAAGATGCGTTTTGCGTGAATGCTTATGTTAAAGTATTTTTTATAGATCTACTTAATAATAGGCTAAGGTACTGGTTTGGTAAGTCACTTCATATAACAGCTGATTAAACCCTCTGTATTAGTAAACATTTATAGGATTTTGATATCCCAGAAAAATTGAAAAAGAAAAATTATGAGGAACGGTCGGCTTTGATGCCGTGGTTGCCGTGGTACCGATTTCAAACCGCCGTGCACCAATGGATTTTTCTATAGAAAAATTTATGTGCGCTTTTCACAGTGGCCCTCCGGTGAAGGAAAACATCGTTAAGAAACCAACAACCCCCGCAAGGTGGTAGGACACTATCTAGTGTCCGCCTGGCCAGCTACCACCCTCAAGTTAGAAAATCTGTCACCAAAACATCTAATGTGTTCCGGCAGCCATCCTTGACAGCCAGTTCCCATTCTAGGCCTAGCGTGCTTACCATCTTCGACCGCATCATCACTTACCAACAGGTGAGATTGTGGTCAAACGCTAGCCTATAAAGTATATTGAAAAAAAATATTAAAAAAATTGGAAAAATACTTCGCAATAAATCGTATTCCAGCAGCGGTTAACAGAAAAATTTACGAAAAGACATTTCAAACAAACCATCTACCTAAACGGTTTTAGATTTCCCCATATTGACCATTCTCGATGGATTCTGGATGGACCGACTCTATGTAAGAGAAAAATATATTAGAATTAAATGCCATTTTTCCTAGGTCGGTGTATCTGACAAGGCATTTTCGCATTTAACCAGTACTACAAGCATGTTATGTACGGCACCCCTATGGAAACCGCTGCAGTTGCATCGACCTAATTCATTGCACACGGCACCAGCCGCCACGAACCGCACCGTCAGCGAAACGCACCACGATTGACGTCAATGGTTTCTACCGACGGCCCGGCCACGGAAACGCTCTGCATTCTTTAGTCATACTTCGACTAGTAGATTCATATTTTAATTTAAATTAATTTTGTAATTTTTATATTGAATTATAATTTACTTTTAAATAAAATAAAACATTTTTTTTGAACCTCACGGCTGCTGGAATTATATTTGGCGCAGTCGGGAACGGATAGATCTGGAAGAGGACTGTGAATCGCTCACAGACCAGGATCTATTA
The DNA here is from genome assembly GCA_954871355.1 of Cabera pusaria. Classification (NCBI taxonomy): domain Eukaryota; kingdom Metazoa; phylum Arthropoda; class Insecta; order Lepidoptera; family Geometridae; genus Cabera; species Cabera pusaria. Next base: position 4,061,854 of record OX940896.1, read on the forward strand.
AGAACTTACGGGAACAGCAGCTTGAGGGAATCCGGCTATCGATTCGACGAAGGAAATGTTGTAAGTGCTTTGAATCTTTCTCAGTCCTTGCTCTCCTTATCCTATTTTATATATTACTGTGTATTTTATCTTTTAGGTTTTTGAGTATTTTAATTTTTTGTGCATTTTAATTTTTTGTGCATTTTAAAATTGTCTTTTTGTGTGTGTACTTTTACATTTACATTTGCATTTTAATTTTCGTGTGCATTTTAAAATTGTCTATTTATTGTGTGTGTACTTTTATATTTTTTGTGTTTTATGTGTGTGTTAAATTAAGTTTCCAAAATTTTCCATCCGAGAGAATCACGGAATATTAAATTAGGTATTAGTAGTAGGCTTAGTGCTATAGACGAACGTAGACAATTAGAAACTTCTAGCGAGAACGTAGAAATGGCGCAATCTGATATTGACTTAATTTATAAATCGCTTAGATTATTGCCAGATTTTGATGGTAATCCACATATTCTAACGCGATTTATTAACTTATGCGATCAACTAGTACTCACGCACTTTCGAACGGAGCCGGGTAGTGAGCTTAACAATTTAGCTCTTATAAACGGTATTTTAAATAAAGTAACGGGCCCCGCGGCTCGATTGATTAACTCCAACGGGATCCCAGACACGTGGCAGGGTATTAAAAATGCCCTTATCAATAACTTCGCTGATCACCGAGATGAAACCGCACTGTATAGTGATTTGTCACTGCAAACTCAAGGGAGCAGTACGCCTCAAGAGTTCTATGAGCGGTGTCAAAACATATTTAGTACGATTATGACGTACGTTTCTTTACATGAGCATGTGCCTACCACTGTTCAGGCTAAACGCGACTTATATCAAAAATTAACACTGCAGGCATTTTTGAGAGGATTAAAGGATCCGTTAGGTTGTAGAGTTCGCTGTATGCGACCGGAAACTATGGAAAAGGCCCTGGAATTCGTCCAGGAGGAACTCAACACTCTCTACTTGCAACAGCGAAACGAGGGTGGTGCTAGACCAAAAGAGGTGCACCAATCACCCCAGCATAGTCACATGTTGCCATTAAATAATTTTGTTCCTAAGCAAGTCCAATTTCAATTGCCCACAAGGCAGCCTTTATTCAATATGGCTGGACCATTTCGTCCGCAAATGCCGCCTCAGTCATTCCATGGCTATAGACCGGCTTTTCCATCTCACCTGCAACCGCCACGTGGTCCCACCAGGACTCAACAAATAATGCGTACCCCTCCTCAGAACTATAATCCTCAGCATAACTCTTTTAGAATGCCTATGCATAATCAGCAACCGTCATCATTTAATAATGCTAATAATCATCCTCGTCCTATGAGTGGCGTCAGTCACTTCGTGACTAAAACCTTACCACCCACGCGCACGTTACATGACTGGAGTAAATTCGGGAACCCACCTCCAAGTAATTACTTCAAAACCCGCGAGCTTAACTTCAACGAGTTTGATCACGGACTTGATGATTACTACAACTACGACGGGTATGCTGAGTATGATCAGGGTTACTATGCTTATGAACATCCCGAAATTGTTGATTATCAGGAATATCCGTATACAGAGACTGCTACAGTAGAGGAAATAGACCAGACTTCAACCCCTTTAAATAACGAAAATTTTCACAAGGAGTCGGGGTCCGAAAGGCCAAAATAGAACTAAACTTTCACATACAAAGACAGCTGGGTTATGTGCAAATAGCTAACCCCCCATTAAAATTTCTAATAGATACAGGTGCTAATCAGTCATTTATTAGCCCTGAGGCTGTCGAAAAATACTTTAGCAATGTTCCGCTGAATTACGACCCTTTCGAAGTGACCAATGTACACGCAACAAGTAAAAATAACTATTCTATAACCTTGCCTTGTTTTAAAGAATTTCGTGAACAAGGTGACGTCACCTTATTCGTGTACAAATTTCACAACTACTTCGACGGTCTTCTAGGATTTGACTTACTAGACGTATGGGGTTCTAATATCGATCTGAGAAATAAACTATTGCTGACGCGTAATTCACAAATACCTATTCATATGTATGATTCTCGAAACGCTAATCTATACGAAGACATTATTCCAGCCAACTCGTCTAAGTTGATTAGGCTGCCCGTAAATACCCGCGACGGTGACGTAGTTGTTGAAACTCAAGTTATCTGTAACTGCCTCATATCAGACTGTATAACAAATGTTGTGAATAATCGCGGTTGGGTAGAAATTACTAACCCTTCATCTAATGACGTCATATTCTCCATGGATAGGCCAGTAGAAGCAGAGTTGTTTAACATTGAATGTGAAAGTACTGAAATCTTGTCGAACCGTGCTAAAAAGGTTATTCCTCGTCTCCGGACCGACCATTTAAACCAGGAAGAGCGTGTCAATTTAGTTCGACTTTGCGAAAACTATGCTGACGTGTTCTACCTAGAAGGCGAAGCTTTGACATTCACGAATAAAATAAAGCATAAGATCCGAACAACCGATGAGATTCCAGTACATACTAAAACATACAGATATCCGTACGTTCATCGACAAGAAGTCCGAGACCAAATTAATAAAATGCTTGAACAGAATATTATAAGACCTTCAGATTCTGCATGGAGCTCGCCTATTTGGATCGTACCTAAAAGGGCTGACGCGTCAGGCAAAGTTAAATGGCGTCTTGTCGTTGACTTTAGAAAGGTTAATGAGAAAACGATTGATGACAAGTACCCCATTCCCAACATTACTGACGTACTTGACAAACTTGGCAAGTGTCAATATTTTACAACCCTCGATTTAGCAAGTGGTTTTTATCAGGTAGAGATGGATCCAGATGACATTCATAAGACCGCATTTAACGTTGAAAATGGGCATTACGAATTTTTACGTATGCCGATGGGTTTGAAAAACTCACCCTCAACTTTTCAACGGGTAATGGATAACGTCCTTAAAGACCTGCAAAACGAAGTGTGCCTAGTTTACTTGGACGATATAATTATATTTAGCACGTCACTCCAGGAACACATCTTGAATTTGGAAAAAGTTTTCAAAAAACTACGGGAATCAAATTTCAAAATTCAAATGGACAAGTCAGAATTTTTAAAATTAGAGACTGAATTTCTTGGGCATGTAATTTGCAATGAGGGTGTAAAACCTAACCCTAATAAAATCCACGCCATTCAAAACTACCCTTTACCAAAAACCACTACTGAAATCAAACGTTTTCTCGGCTTGCTAGGCTATTATAGAAAATTCATTCCTGACTTCGCACGCGTCACTAAACCACTAACTCAATGTCTTAAAAAGGGTTCTAAAATTTCATTAGATCAGAAATACATTGAATGCTTTGAACACTGCAAAACGCTTCTTACCAACGATCCAATCTTACAGTATCCAGACTTCACAAAAGAGTTCGTTCTTACTACTGACGCGTCCAATGTAGCTATTGGTGCTATATTATCTCAGGGCATTGTTGGTTCGGATAAACCGATTGCATATGCCTCTAGAACTCTTAACTCTAGTGAGTGTAATTATAGCACTATCGAAAAAGAGCTTTTAGCGATCGTATGGGCTACCAAATACTTCAGACCATATTTGTTCGGCCGTAAGTTTAAGATTGTCACTGACCATAAACCTTTACAATGGGTCATGAATCTAAAGGAACCCAACTCACGACTAACGAGGTGGCGTTTAAAGCTCAGTGAATTTGACTTTACTGTTGTCTATAAACAGGGTAAAAATAACACCAATGCTGACGCCCTGTCGCGCATCGAAGTTAACAACGAAGAGCTTTTATCCATCGCTGTTAATGCTCCTAGTTCATCGCGTACTCTGGATAACTCCAGAACCCTTACAGCCGCAGATACAGATGATGGTTCTAGAACAGCTACAGTTCACACTGAAAGCGAGAATCCTATTCTTGAGATCCCGATTTCTGATGACCCGTTAAATCGATTCACGAAACAGCTTGTTTTGAACATAGTTGGTGATATTAAGGGTAGACCAGTGATAACGAAACCTTTTGAGACCCACACTCGTACCTCGGTTCAGATTTCTGAGTCTAACCTAGAGGAAGACCTTATTAACGCCATTAAAGAATATGTACGCCCAAAAATCAAAACAGGGTTACTAATATATCCACCTGCGGCAAGGTACACCATCATCCCCATCATACAACGCACTTTTAAAAGCTCTTGCATGAACCTAGTACTAACTAAATTTGAAATCGAAAATGTTAGAGAATACCTTAGACAGCAAGATATAATTAACAAATATCATGACGGGAAAACTAATCACCGCGGCATCAGTGAATGCTATCTTGCTCTTTCACATAGGTACTATTGGCCGAAGATGAAAGAGAACATTACTAAATTCATTAATGAGTGTACGATATGCGGACAAGCGAAATACGACCGCAACCCTATTAAACAGCAATTTAAAACCGTTCCACCCGCTACTAGGCCATTTGAACTAGTGCATCTTGACTTACTTACTATAGAAAGTGAAAAATTTCTTACCATCGTAGACTCATTCTCCAAATACGCTCAGGTTTATCATCTGAGAGATGGTACCGCAGTTAGCGTAGTACAGGCTTTATTAAATTTTAGCACGCATCATTCCATTCCCATTACCATAGTTACAGATAACGGAACCGAATTCACCAACCAACTTATTGCCGAGTTTGTTAGAATTCATAAAATCCAGCACCATAGAATTGCACCGCATACACCTAACGAAAACGGTATAGTTGAGAGATTCCATTCAACGATATTAGAACATCTACGCATATTAAAAGTCAACCAAAAATCAGAGTCAGTCATTACCCTCATGCCCTATGCCTTATTAGCATACAATAGTAGTATCCACAGCCTTACGAAATGCAAACCCATAGAAGTGATCACAGGACATTATGATCCTCGTGATCCTTTTGATATCGACATTTCGTCACAACTCTTGCAGCAGTATATGGTAAACCATAAAGATAAACTGGCCATAGCGTATAAAACTATTCATGATCTATCAAATTCTTCGCGAAAGGATCTTATAGATAACCGGAACAAGAATAGGGAGCCGGAAGCTGAATACTCACCCGAACAACAGATTTTCATCAAAAATCCGTTCGCTTCGCGTCAAAAGCTAGCTCCCCGTTACACTCACGATGTAGTAATGGCTGACCTCCCTATACACATTTACACAAAGAAAAAGAAAGGCCCCATTGCTAAAAGTAGATTAAAGAGAGTCCCTAAATCTAATCAATTGTTACAGAATGCTCCTGATCTTCAATCTCCTTCTGCAACCAGTTCTAATGCAGGAGATAAAACTTGAAAGTCTTAACGATGGACCTGGGATTTTACCGTTTAAATTAGGTACAGCCAGAATGATAAGTCATTATCATTCTTTCCTTCAATATATTAACCTCCAAGACATTAAAGATAAAATAGTTTCGACTAGTGACCAATTGGAGGGTGTTAGTCCAGGCCTTCACTATAAAACTAAATCTTTATTTGAACCTCATTTAGATTATCTCAGAAATAAGCTTGCTAATGTATTACATCAGTTAGAAACGTTCGAAATAAATCGTGCTAAAAGAGGTCTCATTGATGGCCTAGGGTCTGTAATAAAAAGTATATCGGGAAATTTGGATTATACGGACGCAGAACACTATAATAAAATGCTGCAGTTACTTCAAAATAACCAGGACAAGTTAGTATCAGAATTTAACAGCCACGTTAGCTTATCGAAAAATTGGACCATTCAATATACAAAGGTTATAGATAGCATCGTAGAGAATCAGCATAAAATTACAGAATTAATAACAAAAATTAATGCTAGTGAAGCTACTAGAGACTACGACCTACTTAAATATGCACACCTAGCTCAAGTTTTAATGATATTAAGCGATAATGTAGACTCTATTTCTCACGAGTTGCATAATTTACAGAATGTCCTAGCTTTTATTAAGACTTCTACGGTACACCATTCGGTCTTAGATTTGTTTGCAATACGCGCTTTAATAAGCAAGTTGAGCACACTATATAGCAGTGAGAGAGTAGTAGATTTAGATAGTCGAGAATATTTCGACATAATTAGGATAGGATCTTATTATATAGGTAATCAGATAGTTATAGTATATAAATTCCCCATTGTCTTTTCTCATATATATAATATGTATAAACTATCTATTGTCCCGAATAAAAACCATGAAATCCTACCTCCACCTCGCCCTTTCCTAGCCATCTTTGAGAAAGAATTCAAGTACATAGAGGCTGAATGCCCGAAGACCAGCAAAGGTTATCTATGTGAGGAGGACCGGATTCTGCAGAGCCGAACGTCAGAGGATTGCATCGCACAGCTTATCAGGACGCAGCAGAGGAGTCCCATTTGCAAGCCAATCCAGGTCTCCCTAGACAAGCCAGCCTTCGAGGAATTAGACGAAAAACACTACGCTGTAAGCTTCCCTGCACCAACACAGGTTCATCTTTCCTGTGGTCAAGACTTATATAAAACTCTACAGGGTAGCTATGTGACTACAATACCACATCAATGCTACCTGGAGACGCCTGACTTCACGATATCTAACATCCACGATCGCCTGAAAGGACACGTGCTGAAGTTGTTGGACCTAGACAACAACACTGCTGCCATCGCACCCACTGTTCCAGCTTTGAAATTCAACTCCATAAATCTCGACAACCTACATACCATAAGTACGAAGATCGCCCTGCAGCCTACAATGAAACTGGATAGAGACGCCGACAACAGCTTATACCATACTACAATTCCAGTCTACACGGTACTATCCAGTGCATGCGTACTCGCCATCGCCCTGTGTTACCGCAAGTATCGCTTGAAGCAGTTGAGAAAGTCTTCAGACAATGGTCAACCTCAGCTACAAGCTATCTACGCCACTCCAACTGCCAGATCCAGTCTCCCGGTTGACCCCAATGAACCCCCAGCTCAATTTACGACAAAGGTCTTCAATAGTCGCTGTTCTTCGGGGGGAGGTGTTATGTACGGCACCCCTATGGAAACCGCTGCAGTTGCATCGACCTAATTCATTGCACACGGCACCAGCCGCCACGAACCGCACCGTCAGCGAAACGCACCACGATTGACGTCAATGGTTTCTACCGACGGCCCGGCCACGGAAACGCTCTGCATTCTTTAGTCATACTTCGACTAGTAGATTCATATTTTAATTTAAATTAATTTTGTAATTTTTATATTGAATTATAATTTACTTTTAAATAAAATAAAACATTTTTTTTGAACCTCACGGCTGCTGGAATTATATTTAGCATTATAACATCATCGGTTTTCATCAAAGTAAATAAAGCTACTTTAACATAAACTTCAAGATTCTTTGATACTCGTAACTATACTTCGACAAAAGCCCATGTTAGTGAGAATGAATAAAGAACATAGCATGATCTTAATAAATTAATTAAAATGTGTATAAATGTTAGGTTTATGATACAATGCATTTAGAAATCCATATATAGAGATCAGCTGCCCCGCATTTGTCTAAATAAGTTATGATCGCTTTATATATTTGTTAGAAATGTATAGTAAGTGGCAGTGCGTCAGTTAGTCTGTTTATTTTATAAGGGAAATGTTTGTTTTTATCTGACTTTTCCATAGAGGTTTATATTGTTTACACGAAGCATTTCTATTGTCAGTTTTGATTTTACCTACTGTTAAGATAACAAGCTATATAGATAATACCTACTAGTATTGTGTATCCTAACTATACAAAAAAGATAACAAACCATAGTTATAATTATTTTTCTTGCCTTTGTTGCCAAATATTTTTTGTGTTTACAAGCTTTATCTGTACTTCACAGCGATTTATTTGTCCGTCACAAATCTTACAAATTAAATTTGATCCACTTCCCGGTTACCGATTAAGCTGAAATTTTGCATACATGTGTAAATCACGTGCCAATGCAATATTATGATGACATGGTGCTGATCTGATGATGGAGCTGGAAGGTGGCCAAAGGAACTCCTAAACTACACATGTTATACTCGTCGTGTTTGGGCTCGTTGGATTTGTCTTGACTTATTCTGGTCCTAGGTTATGTAAAAGCTTGTGTTTAAAAAGGTTTTTAAAATAATACTTGTTAAATATGTGATAGACCAGCGTTTAACCACTATCGTGCCTGGTGGATAGCGATGATGTGGCCGAGGATGGTGAATAAGCGGGGCCTAGAATGGGCTGATAACAATCTTGTGTGTAATTAATTGCAAAATTTTTATAAGTAGGTACCTATAACAGTAAACTTTGCTATACCAAATAGTAGAAAGGAACACTTCGTGTACACTGCATTTATAGAGTTCGTAGCCTCTAAACATTGATGTCATAAATACATTTAAACAACTTCATTAACAATAGCCAATTCATACAGTTCAGTGCACTACCGCATCTATTTAACAAAATTACACCAGAATTAGAAGCACAAAGCCGCGGTGTAACCTAGTATTAGACAAAACACTTTGCAGTTTCGAAACGTCAAATTACATGAGTAAGCTTTTGTGAGATAATCGCGTGCGCGGATCTATGACGTCACTGCAATTGAACCAGATAGCGCAGGAGTATAGTATAGTGTAGTACCACAGGACAAGAGAATACAGAAGTAAAGCTATCAGCATTATCAGCAATCGCGTTAGGGCTGACTCCGCAGCCGCTCCATCATCAACCATCTCTTTCAGGTCGGGGCGAATATTTTTTTAATATATATTTTATAGGCTAGCGTTTGACCACTATCTCACCTTTTAGTAAGTGATGATGCGGTCGAGGATAGTAAGCACGCTAGGCCTAGATTGGAAACTGACTCTCAAGGATAGCTGCCGGAACACATTAGATGTTTTAGCGACAAATTTTCTAACTTGAGGGTGGTAGCTGGCCAGGCGGATACTAGATAGTGACACGCCGGGGTTTGAACTCGGTACCTCTGGCATCGAAGTCGACTTTCAATTATTTACACAACCATTACACTATTATAATATTGTAAAAACACTTTAGGTTCTGTGAGAACAGTTTTCCCTAGCTTAGCTAAGCTATTTTAGAGCTTTTGTAAAATAGGGATTTAAGTTTTAACGATTATTCGCGTTCTCTTGGTCCTAGGAATTTGAATCTGGGTTTGTTTTGTGACGAAAAAAAGTGGACTGCGTAGTCGAATTGTTGTAGGTGTAAATTGAGGGCCCAGTGGTGTAGTGGGAGAATGGTCGACTTTGACGCCAGAGGTACCGAGTTCAAGCCGCGCCGTGCACCAATGGTGGGACAGTGGCCCTCCGGTGAAGAGAAAACATCGGTAAGAAACCAGCAACCCCCTCATGGTGGTAAGACACTATCTAGTGTCCTGTCCGCATGACCAGCTACCACCCTCAAGTTACAAAACCAGTCGCCAAAAATGTTTAAATAAATCAAGGAACACTCGTGCGCCAATTTTCGTCAAAATCGGTTAAAAATGCGATCGATGCGTAGGGGAGAGACTAACTAACAGACCAACAAAATTCGCTTCGCTTGCTCGGTCAAAAACAAATATCACTAAGTATGTTTCAGATTTCATGTCTATACGCGATGTCTATGCGTTGCTTGAACGCGCGAAATATGAAGTTTATCTTCTGTGCTCTCTGTTTTCTGTGGTAATATAGTACTGCTTTAATACACCGGCTGGATCGAAGGATTGTTTGATGACTAAGAGCTCTCGAGAGCTTTGTTTGGTTTTGTTGATTAGGTGCATCTATTATGGCGATGTCGTACTGGTTAATTTGAATATTATCTATAGAGCCTGGAACTGAATGTATCTCGATGAAATTACTATGGTACCACTCTTAGGATATCTCCTTTCCAACAAAAAAGAATTATCAAAATCGGTTTTTAAACGATGAAGTTATCTGCGAACACCCATAAAAAAAAGAAAAAAATATACACGATCGAATTGAGAAAACTCCTTTTTTTGAAGTCGGTTAAAAACTTGACCAACATCATATCTGATGGACAGTCACGGTGCTTTCGTTAAGGTCACCAGAGAATCTAATGTTCTCGTTTTCCAGTCATAACAGCACTTTTTACGACAAACAATTTTACTGTTCAAGCTTTCAGACTATGGAATGCACGCGCTTCCATTGGACGCTTAACATTTTAAAACTGTTTCTACATTTAAGGAACATTTTAAGGATAACTATACAATACAATACAATAAAAAAACTCTTTATTGATTACCAATTAAACAAATACACAAACAAATAAACTATATTGCTTATTGCACAAGTATTTGTTGTATTATTAAACTTTTATCATATCGCCTCACATTTTATCGTCCATCTATCGCATGTCGCGACAAGCATGATATACCGTTGCTGATTGGTGGATATGATTACAGCCGGTGCTGATTTGTGGATATGATGTATGACATTGAGGTCTAGCTGTGATTGGCGGATGCTGCCGCTGTGTCATGTCCACTGCTGACATAGTAGCTAGCTACCATAGATAACTAACTACTATGTGTAGTCAATCAACTCAACTCAAACAATAGTTTCACTTGCATCGTGGTTTCATAAAACTAACACAAATTCATTTTTATTTGTTCTCTAAATTATCTACTTATGTGCGAGTATTGTTCTTTTCAACCGGCTTGCGAAACGGAGGAGGTTCTCAATTCATCTGTATGTTTCTTTCTTTTTTTAGGTTTCCGTACCCAAAGGGAAAAACGGGACCCTATTAATAGGACTCCGCTGTCCGTCTCTCTGTCTGTCTGTCTGTCTGTCCGTCTATCACCAGGCTATATCTCATGACCGTGATAGTTAGACAGTTGAAATTTTCACAGATGATGTATTTCTGTTGCCGCTTTAACAAAAAATACTAAAAACAGAATAAAGTTAAAAATAATAGAGGGTCCCCATACAAGAAACGTGTTTTTTTCGGCATTTGACGCCATCTATGAACGCTTAGTTAGGTAAACGTCCCATAGATGGCGTTATATTGAATTGTCGATCCCTAAGACCTTTGTTAGACGTTAGATGGCGTTATAATAAATAAAATGTTTATTAATTATTATTTTTTGCTGGCGAAAACTGATAGTGGAATTTTTTGCTCGATCTTATAAAATACTGTAGTGTGGTACGGAACCCTACTAGTGCGAGTCTGACTTGCACTTTGCCAGTTTATTTCTATTTTTTATGTATGTTACGCGATTACTCCGTCAATTGTAAACCGATTCAAATAATTCTTATTTTAATCGATAGGTACATTTCCGAGGTGGTTCTATTGTAATTTCATCGAGATCTGATAAGTATCTCCAGAGATTTAAACGTCTCAATCTTGCTACTGAAATTGACTCACGGGGAATTGAGTCGGTTGTTTTAGTTTTTAAGGTTCTGAACCCAAAGGGTACCAACGGAACCCTATTACTGAGACTTCGCTGTCCGTCTGTCTGTCTGGCGTATCGTCTTTACCTTAATCTGAATCTCGGAAGCGGCTCCAACGATTAAATAAAATTTTGTATACCTACAGGGGATTTCGGGGGCGATAAATCGATCTAGCTAGGAGTCATTTTGAGAAAATGTTTTTTTTATTCGTGTTTTCAATAATCAACTTTATTGATAATCAACTTAAAATATGACTCTTCCCGACATCTACTGGCGAGTAGAAGTACTGTGTCAGTAATGCAGTTAGTTGCTCTCAATTAAAAAAAATAGTATTATTATTCGTCAATAGATGTCGGGAAGAGTCATATTTGTCGGTTCAAGTGGCAAAAAATACCGAGCAAAGCTCAACCGGTCAACCAGAATAATATTAATTACTACAATATGCATGTTTTTTTTAAATATTTTTATTTCACTCATTACATCCATATAACATAATAAAAAAATAAAATACTGCTGGAATTAGTCTAATTATTTTTTAAATAAACATTTAAATATACAAATAAATTTGAGCAGTTTAAACGCCATCATTTCCCGGGCTCTTTGGTAATACATGTGACGTCACGCACTTACGTCAGACACGCCGCTTGAAGCAAACTAGCTTTTTTTTTCTTTAACTAAGACTCCGCGCGATTATTGTATTTAGTCAATGGCATGTTTTTATTAAATTATACAGTTTCTCTAATCTCGTACTCATTTTTATCTGTATTAAATGGTTAGTAATATACATTTCTGAACAATAATTCGCGGCAAACACAATATTTGGAAATAAATACAATAAGACCACACCATACATTTATTTTTATGTTCCCGCGCTAAATGTTTCTATCACGTGGAGTTGTGCATAATGACGTCAACTTTCGATTCGACCAATGGTGATCTGATTTACAAACTTAAATTTCCCTCGCTTAAATTGCATTTTTAATTTATTATTTTAAGCAAATAAAATGGAATTAAATAAAAAAAAAGGTTTTACATATAACTCCAGGACAACAAAGAATCAAAAATTATTTCCAATAAATCTGAGCTTAATGCATATTCCCTATTACTATTACTACTATTACTATTACTATAATACTATTCTACCTTTGTGTTAACGTTTACTTAGTTGGTGTTAGAAATTCGATAGATGGCGTTCGGAACCCTCCGTGTGCGGGACAAAAGTCTGACTCACACTTGGCTAAATTTATTAAACTAAACATTTAGAATGTCAAATTTTTCCATTGATTGATTTGTATTTCAGGACCAAGTTTCAGGTATTTATCTCTATAATTCTAGAGATACTGAACTATAATAATAATTTCAATTATAATAATTTTTTTAAATCATCCTTTATCAATTGGATTAATAATTTTATTACAAACTATATTTATATGTCTTTTATCAGGAATATTAATTAAAACATATTGATTTTCTTATATTTTATTTATTACTTTTTTAGGAGGATTATTATTTTTATTTATTTATGTCTCTAGAATTGCATCAAATGAATTATTTAATTTATCATTTAATATAAAATTTATTATTATTTATATTTTCATATTAATTATTTTAAATCAAATTTATTTATATTTTTTTGAAAATTTAAATTGAATAAACCTTTCAAATAAATTAAGAGATTTAATGAAAAAAAGTAAATTGATTCCTTTATTCAAATCAGTAAACAAAAATGATCCATCTAACTATAGACCAATCTCTATACTACCGGCATTGAGTAAAATTTTTGAAAAAGTAATATTAGACCAGCTTTTAACACATTTTAACATGAATGATCTTTTAAATAGCAAACAATTTGGATTTACTAAAGAGCGTTCTACTACTGATGCAGGAATAGGTCTTCTTAAACATATATTTGATGCATGGGAGAAAGCACAAGATGCTATTGGCGTGTTCTGTGACCTATCAAAAGCATTTGATTGTGTCTGTCATGAAACACTAATTTACAAATTAAAATACTACGGTGTTGAAGGTAAGGCACTTGATCTGGTATCATCATACCTCTGTAATAGAACACAGATGGTTGAAGTCAATGGCGTCAGGTCATCTGGATCCCTCATAAAAATGGGAGTCCCGCAGGGATCAATCCTAGGACCTTTTTTATTTCTAGTTTATATCAATGATTTACCGTCATTCGTACAGAACCTATGTGATAATGTTTTGTTCGCAGATGATACTTCCTTGATATTCAAAATAGATAAGACTACACCTAACTTTCACGATGTAAACAAATCAATAACACAGGTTCTGAATTGGTTTACAACCAATAACTTATTGTTAAACGCAAAAAAAAACTAAATGTATTAATTTCTCTCTACCAAATGTAAAAAAGGGTATCCTAAATAGAAGTATATTAATAAATGATGAACCATTAGAACTTGTTGAATCCACAACATTCTTGGGCATCACCCTGGATTCAAAGCTTCAATGGGGTTCTCAAATATTGGTTCTAGCAGGTAGGTTAAGCTCCGCTGCATACGCAGTACGTAAAATTAGATTTTTAACGGACGAAACCACTGCAAGATTGGTCTATTTCAGCTACTTCCACACTTTTATTGTGGGGGAAAGCCGCTGAAATCCAATCAATATTTGTTTTGCAGAAACGAGCTATTCGCTCTATATATAGTACTAGAAGTGTCCCGCGTTTAAACCTTCTTTTATTTACTTAAAACTTTTCTTTTGTAAAAACGATTCTATCATTAAACACATCAAATATGAATTAGCCAAATCGGTTCACCCGTTTTCATGTTATCGCGTGACTAAGGCAATTCGGGATTCATATTTATAAAACCCTAAATTTACTGACTTTGTTACCTACCCCATTTTGAAAAATCCTACAACACGTACTTTATCCCATCTTGTTTCGCCATACAAACTTTGAATCCCCGTTCCGTATCCGGGAGGAATTTTCAGAAAATCACATCTGAGCGGATACCTACGTCATAATAACTATCTGCATTCTGAATTTCAGCGCAATCCGAAACAATATTGATTTTTAGACTTTGGTACCCCAGTTTATCCTCTTAGGGTGGCATTTTGAAAAAGTCCGAAACTCGTATATACTTATTTATTTACAGAAGTACTTGTGTGATATGTCGAATAAAACGACTATCCAAACTTTGAACCCCCGCATCATCCCCTTAAAGAAAGTATTATGAAAAATTCTTTCTTAGCGGATACCTAAGTCAAAATAACTATCTGCATGCAACATTTTACCGCAATCCGAAACAATATTGATTTCAGACTTTGTTACCCCACTTCACCCTTTTAGGGAAATTTCGAAAAAGCCTGAAACACGTATTTACTTACATAAGTACTTGTGTTAAATTTCGAATATAAAAGACTATCTAATATTGTTTTTCCATACAAACTTTGAGCACCCGTTTCATCCCCTTCAGGGATGAATTTTGGAAAATCCTTTCTCAGAGGGAACTAACGTCGTAATAACTATCTGCATGCAAAATTTCAGCGGAATCCGAAACAATATTGATTTTCACACTTTGTTACCCCATTTCACCCTCTTAGGGGTGGAATTTCAAAAAAACATGAAACACGTATTTACTTATTTTTTAATGGAGCACTTGTATAAAGTTTCGAATAGAAAATACTATCTAATCTTGTTTTTCCATACAAACTTTGAACCCCCGTTTCATCCCCTTCAGGTGTGAATTTTCGAAAATCCTTTCTCAGAGGGAGCTAACATTGTAGAAACTAGCTGCATGCCGAATTTCAGCGCAAACCGAAACAATATTGATTTTCACACTTTGTTACTCCATTGCACCCGCTGAGGGGGGGAATTTCAAAAAACCTGAAACACGTATTTACTTATTTTTTTACTGAAGCACTTGTGTGAAGTTTCGGCTAGAAAAGACTATCTAATCTTGTTTCTCCATACAAACTTTGAACCCCCATTTCATCCCCTAAGGGGTGAATTTTGAAAAATCCTTTCTTAGTTCACCCCTACGTACTAAGACAAATATACCCTCCAAATTTCAAGTCTCTACAACCAGCGGTTTAGGCTGTGCGTTGTCTGTCAGTGAGTCAGTATGTCAGGACAAAGATTCTTATAGTATTAGATGAGGTCGCGAGATTCACTTCGTGAAAAATTTAAGGAAATTAAAATTCTAACAGTGGCATGTCAATACATTTATGAAAATATTTTTTTCATACGCAAGAATATAAATGATTATAAGAAAAGGTCTGATGTACATAATTTTAATACAAGACATAAAAATAGATTAATTATACCTAATTTCAGACTGCAGAAAGTTAGTGGTTCATTCATGGGGAACTGTGTACGCTTTTACAATAAGCTACCTAAAGATATTGATCAATTGCCTATGAGCAAATTTAAAATCTATGTAAAATCCAATTTGATGATAAAATCATTTCAATCAATCGTTACTTCGCACCATGGCTTAATTGGCAAAGCACCGGAACATGTTATTCCGGAGGTTGCGGGTTCAAGTCCCGTTGGTACGATGAAATTTTGGATTGTGTTTAACAATTTACAAAAATATTAAGTGTGTAACACTTCAAAGAAAACATAATATTTGATAAAATCATACTATACAATAGGTGACTATATGGATGACAAAAATGCATGGCCTGAATGCCCCAAGTTCCAAGAACAAATATAAATTGTATTATAATTATTAATATATTGTTAAAATTTTAAAGCTGACATGTACAATTAATTTAAAAAAAAAAGATAAAATGACAAGACAAGCCCCATAGAGTTTCTTGGTGTTTCTTCTCTGATGGGAGTATTTCCGAAACACCGGTAGATTCAACAGCCATTCAGTTTTCCCCTTTTGTCCGCAGATTTTCTTTCTAGGCTTGCCATTTTTATTTTTATTTAAACAATATTATGCAGCTGACAGACGGACTATCAGTTCCATTTGGATCATGATATGTACTGTGATCGGTATGCGTTTCTCTATGTTGTGTTTCACTATTTCACTTTTTTATATTTTTTATATAAAAATTGTCTGAAGTACTGAAACACACAGTTACATGTATGGTTGGTTTTAACCTACTTTAATTTTTTTTTAATATTCTGACGTAAACGATTGGATGACAGCTGAATGGTTCATTACTTCTTTTTTTTTAATTCAAAGCGTTAAATTCTGCTTTTGCTATGTTTACTTGATAATTGGTTATGATTTATTTTATGATTTATGATTTTGACGTGTATATGTGCGTATATTTATACTGCCTACATACTGAATAAATGCTTTGATTCTTTGATTATTTGAACTATCTCGATGAAACTTAAATTGAACCACAAGGAAAGTAATTACCTTTTCAAACAAAACAAAAAAATGTTCCCAATCGATTCAGGCGTCTTTGAGTAAATCGGTGAACATAAAATATCCGACGAATTGAAAATCCCCTCCTTTTTTTGTGAAGTCAGTTAAAAAGTATCAACACCCAGTTGATCTAAATCCAACAGAGGGGGTGGCGAAGCCCTGCTGTCAACGTTTAGCGGACCACAATCTGTGTTCCCGTATATTGATCGATAAATCTGGCCCGCGGCACCGGCCCTGTTCGCAGTAATTGGATATTTAAATTCGGCCCTGCCCCAGGGCGCGTACTAAGATAAATAAACGTTTTGTGAGGATGTCGACTGATCTTTGATTGTCTTACTTTTTTCATGTTATGTTGTTTTGCAATTGTTGATGGAAAGGTTAAAGCCTGCCTTAGCAGGCTTTAACCTTTCCCTTAATAAAACCTAATGTCTTTATATTACAAAATTGCAGCTTTGTTTGATCTGCGTGTAACTGAGCTACGTTTTAAATGTTTTAGTGAAAACTTCTTTAGCGGCGTTGTGAACTTTTTGGAATGGGTAAAAAATGTTAAACTTGCGTCAGGACACGCGTCGGGATACGTGACCCGGTCGAACATTCGTAAGACGGAGAGTAGGTTGTAGGTTCAAATTCTAACACGGGTGTTCATCCACAGGTGGCGTTAGCATATTATATCGATGTTCCGACTGACTTGCTATCAAGAATTAGCTTACCACCATCAAGGAGAAAATCTGCCATGACCTTACGGTGTACTGGCAGTACCAAGATAGTGGTTAACCATCATTTATAACATTTTTAGGGTTCCGTACCCAAAGGGTAAAACGGGACCCTATTACTAAGACTCCGCTGTCCGTCTGTCTGTCTGTCTGTCTGTCTGTCCGTCTGTCACCAGGCTGTATCTCATGAACTGTGGAAGTTAGACGGTTGAAATTTTCACAGATGATGTATTTCTGTTGCCGTTATAACAACAAATACTAAGAACAGAACAAAGTTAAAATGAAAGGGTTTAAAACAAAAAACGTTTTTTGTTTTAAACCCTACCTAGTTACCTTAATCTCGGAATCTGAATCTGAATCTCGGAAACGGCTCCAACGATGAAATATAATTTAGTATTTCGGGGGCGAAACATCAAAATAATCTAGCTAGGATTCATTTTTAGAAAATGTTGTTTTATTCGTGTTTTTAATAATCAACTTCATCGATAATCAACTTAAAATATGACTCTTCCCGACATTTATTGGCGGTCAACCAGATATTTAATAGTATTAATTACTAACAACTTTGTGTTAATGTTTACTTAGTTGGTGTTAGAAGTTCGTCAGATAATCTCTAGATGGCGGTTGGAACCCTCCGTGTGCGGGACAGAAGTCTGACTTTGGCCAGTTTTTATTCCTTCCAACTAAGCTAAATATGCTTGTGTCTGGAGTGGGTTTACGTCAATAGTGCAATGTAGTGGTAGGACTTCTGCTAGTCCGCCTGGGGCGGTACCACCACTTTGCCAATGAATTTTCAGCCGTGAAATAGGAATGTTTTTCGGTTGAAATGGCAAAGTGTCCAGTGAAATTACAAGGGCATGTGAGACTCAACATCTTTATGTCTCAAGGTAACAGGCGCAGTGCAGTGACATACAATATTTTTGTAGTGCAGAATTTTGCTTGCCGCTGTATCTGTAATAAGTAGACGTTATTGCTTTCTATTAGGCGAGCGTCGTGCTTGTCCTTTTACCCTATATCATTTAAAAAAATGCGTAGCAATCGAATTAACGATATCTCGATCGCCAGGCCATTGGGCTATTGACGTTTACATTATAAGCAAGAATATATACTGTGGCACATAACCTAATACAATGATGAACGGGGTGGTATACCCTGGATATATGTATCGCAGCATGGTGCCACCTCCCGCCAGTTCAGGGTGTGTGGCCGAGTAGTACAGTACTACAGGCTGTTTTATAGGAGCTTTCTATGCTCATTACTTTACAGTTACTTTTTTTTTCATGGTAAAAGGTAGCAGAACAAGCACGACGCTCGCCTGATGGTAAGCGATGACTCTACCTGTTACAGATACAGCGGCATGCAAAATTCTGAACTGCCAGAATTTTGCATGTCACTGCACTGCGCCTGTTACCTTGAGACATAAAGATGTTGAGTCTCACATGCCCTGTAATTTCACTGGACACCTTGCCATTTAAACCGAAAAACATTCCTATTTCACGGCTGAAAATTCATTGGCAAAGTGGTGGTACCACCCCAGGCGGACTAGCAGAAGTCCTACCACTACAACTTACAAACTTACTATTAAGCTAATGTAAATAAATTAGTTTTTTTGAGAGCCTGTTGGCGTGAAGGACAGATGACTTTAATTTCTAAGCCAGAGATCGCTGGTTCAAATCCTAGCACGGGTATTCGTCTACAGGTTATTGTATATTATATAAGCATATTACAGTTGCTTACCACCAGCAAGGAGAGTCAGGGTATTCTAGGTCAATCGTGTTCACCATCTTCGACCGCATGATCTCTTACCTTTGCCTCTTTGCCTTCAAGATTGTAATCCTTTGCTTGCATGGTTGTCTGGAAGAGATCGCTTAAAGCGATAAGACCGCCCATTGACGCTATTACATTTAAATTGTTTAGTTTTAATGTGTTTCTGTTATTTTTTATTAGTGGTCAATAAGGAGTTTATATATCTATCTATTTTACCACCAGGCGAGATAGTGGTCAAACGCTAGCATAAGAAGATATTTAAAAAAAAACAACTTCGCAACTATGTAAAGAACCAAATCACAAGAAAAAACATTGAAATAATAAACAATCCAATAATTGCATGATCTTGTTACATAAACATTTTGTTATTCATTACGTAAATGCTACCGTTTTCATTTAACGCAAAAAAAAACCTTTTAATTGGTCGGATCCGATTATATTTACGCACAGAACATGTAAATCAGAAGTTTACTTACTTTCTTTAAATCGTTAAGTGACGATTTTATAATCCTTTTTAACGGACTTCAAAAAAAGGAGGAGGTTTCTCAATTCGACCGTGTATATATATATTTTTTCATTTATGTCTGCGGATAACTTTGTTGTTTATAAACCGATTTTGATGATTTTTTTTGTTGGAAAAGAGATATTCCTAGGGTGGTACCATAGTATATCGAGATCTGATAAGTATCTCCAGTGATATGGAGATAAACACCTCCCATGTGTTACTGAAAATTAATAGCGCGGCATTTGAAGTCGGTTCTTTTTAACCGATTCCAAAAATAGGAGGAGGTTTCTCAATTCGACCGTATTTTTTTTTTATTTTTTTTAAATGTTTGTTCGGGGATAACTTCGTCATTTATGCACCGATTTTGATTATTCTTTTTTTGTTCGAAAGGAGATATCCCAAGTGTGGTACCATGGTAATTTTATCGAGGTCTGATAAGTATCTCCAGAGATATTGAGATAAACATCTCAAAATTGGTACTGAAAATGAACATTGAAGTCGGTTCATTTTTAGTTTTTAAACGATATTATAGTTTTTTAGTTGATCTTAGTATTTGTAAACTAGCGATCCACCCCGGCTTCGCACGGGTAGAGCATACATGCCTGCATTTTTGCATCAGTTTGTTGCATCGAATATGAATCAACGCCTTCAACAATCGTCGTCATATTTTAACCAATTTACACAAAACCTTAACGAATTATACACCAAACCTTCCCTAGAAATAACTCCGTCTACTTGTGAAAACCGCATGGAAATCCGTTCAGTAGTTTTGGACTTTATCGCAAACAGACAGACAGTTCCATCCCTCATGTCTTATAATATGTAGTGATTATTAAATAATAAAACTGGCCAAGTGCGAGTCAGCATCGCGTCTCTTATCGCACACTTAGGGAGGGTTCCGTACAATACGAAACATAACAGAGTTTCAACCTCATATATTTGATTAATTGATATTACCAAGAATATTTGGTTTGGTCGCGATCTAGAAAGACGGGGCTCGTTTACTAGCGCCATCTATGTCATTTTGCCGAAACTAATTAGATAGATGGCGTTTAAAAACACGGTTTTTGTATGGGGTCCCCCTTTAATTTTTAACTTTATTTTGTTTTTAGTATTTGTTGTTCTAGCGGCATCAGAAATATACCATCTGTGAAAATTTCAACTGTCTAACTATCACGGTTAATGAGCTATAGCCTGGTGACAGACGGACAGACAGACAGACAGACAGACAGACAGACGGACAGCGGAGTCTTAGTAATAGCGTCCCGTTTTACCCTTTGGGTACGGAACCCTAAAAAAGATTTTCAAAAGTGCCGGTAATATAGCAATTATTAGGTTATTAAACTTAAGTCGTAAAACTCTGTAATAAAATTACTCAAAATACTTACAAGCTGTAACTAAATGTAAAACAAAGTGTATATAAATTTGTAATTTAGTGTTATCGATAAATTTAATTCGCAGAGGATAAAAGTTTTTATTCGTAATTAAAAATAAATGTTAATGTTTTTTTTACATATTGCAAAGTGTTAAAATTTAATAGGAGTTTTAGAGCACTTTCGACGGTAATAAAATTGCAAATATTGGTAAATAGTTAACGGTAAATAATATATATGAATATTCATAATTAAAAACATTTTTTTAATTAGGTAACAGAATAAACTAGCTGCTTACCTGATGGTAAGTGATTAGTTCCGATTAGTAGGCTCCAGAGATATGGAGATAAACACCGTAAACTTTCTACTGAAAATGACAAGCGCAGTATTTGAAGTCGATTCTGTCAGTTTTTTTAAACAATCTTCAAGAATCAAGAATCAAAGAATCAAGAATCAAAGCATTTATTCAGTATGTAGGCAGTATAAATATACGCACATATACACGTCAAAATCATAAATCATAACCAATTATCAAGTAAACATAGCAAAAGCAGAATTTAACGCTTTGAATTAGAAAAAAGAAAGTAATGAACCATTCAGCTGTCATCCAATCGTTTACGTCAGAATATTTAAAAAAAAATAAAGTAGGTTAAAACCAACCATACATGTAACTGTGTGTTTCAGTACTTCAGACAATTTTTATATAACTTCATAATTTAAACTCATACAAAAAAAAAATTCAATTGCATGCCCACTATACAATGATATGTATAGTTATGACACATGAAACAATTAATACTTTGCAAACAATTAATGAGCATCGACTTTGTAATTATTTAGCGAAAAAAATCATCGAAATGTTGAACTATACAATAAACAATAGGGAATATGTATGATTTTTTTTAATATTTTTATTTCACTGATTACATCCATTACACACAGTAAAAAAATGAAATAATACTGAAAGTGTTCAAATTAAGCTACAAAAAATAGTTTTAGCATTGAAAAAATATGAGGTATCGATATCGCCGCCAAATTTTCGCGCGCCTTTGGGACGTCACAGTGTAGCACACGGTCTCCACAGATTAAATCTTTTTAATAGAAATAGTATGTATTCGTACAACAGTGCATATTATTTCTATGAAAAAGATTTAATATGTGGAGACCGTGTTGTGCACTGTGACGTCACTTTCTAATTGACAAGTGGTGATGTGTATTGCAAATTAAAATTTCCCACGCTTTTTTTACATTCTTCATATAATATTTTAACACATTTAAGAGTATTTTATTTATAATAAAATGTCCAACATACAACACCAGTACAATAATGATTCGAAAATAAATGATTTCAAGTAAATTTATACCACATGCATATTCCCTATTAAAGATCGTTTAAAATACTAAAAGAACCGACTTGAAATACCGCGCTAGTCATTTTCAGTACTTAGTTTGAGGTGTTTATCTTAATATCTCTGGAGATACTAGACATGTCTCAATGAAATTAAAATAGGACCACTTGAAAAGTATAGATTTAATAGATTTAATTACCGGCCAAGTGCGTGTCGGGCCATGCACAGTGTAGGGTTCCGTAGTAGCCTGTTATTCAATGCAAGTCTTTACCCGTTATAAACAAGCAACTAGGTACTCTGTCTTTGTCACTTAAAAGGATGTATTCGAAGGATTTTGTATTTGGTACAAAATTATCCAACACCCAAGTTCAACGACTATTACTGCTAAACTAATAAAGTTATCTCAACCGCTATAATTTTCTTTTAAAGTTCATGAAATGCGCTGTTATGGACTGGAGGACGCCCTTCTAGAACAAAAATTTGCACTTTAAAGGTTAATATTTCGTAAATGGAGCATTCAATCAAAAAATGGTATAAGGAACCTTTAGTCATTTTAAAAGACCTATTCAACAATACCCCACACGATGGGGTAGACGATGAAAAAAAAATCATCCCCACTTCTTATATAGGGGAGCTACCCTAAAAAAAAATATTTTTCACAATTTTATTTCAGCACTTTGTCGGCGTAATATATATACATACCCCCACAAAATTACAGCTTTCTAGTATTAACGGTCTCTTAGGAAAACCTCGGACAGACAGACAGACAGACGGACATGACGAAACTATAAGGGTTCCTTGTTAGGACTACGGAACCCTAAAAACGAGAATTTAACATGACTTACGCGATGTCGATATAGCGATCAACATATGTTTCGGCCTCATCCGGAGGCCTTCTTCAGGATCTTGAGTGAGATCGCTATATCGACATCGCGTAAGTCACGTTAAATTCCCGTTTTTTAACCGACTTCAAAAAAAGGAGGAGGTTTCTCAATTCGACCGTATAAATATACATAATATATATATATATATATATATATATATATAATATATATATATGTATATTATATTTTATGTTTGTTCGCGGATAACTTCGTCGTTTATGAACCGATTTTGATTATTCTTTTTTTGTTCGAAAGGAGATATCCCAAGTGTGCTACCATGGTAATTTTAT
Organism: Cabera pusaria; assembly: GCA_954871355.1. NCBI lineage: Eukaryota > Metazoa > Arthropoda > Insecta > Lepidoptera > Geometridae > Cabera > Cabera pusaria. The sequence goes on from OX940896.1 coordinate 4,085,482, forward strand.
CGAGGTCTGATAAGTATAGATAAAAAAGATATTGAGATAAACATCTCAAAATTGGTACTGAAAATGAATAGCGCGGCATTGATGTCGGTTCTTTTTTAGTTTTTAAACGATATTATACATCTATAAGTTTAAAATGAATTTGAGTTTTATAATTAAAGTAAACCCTATCAATCAAAATAAAAAATCGGCCCGCGTCTTTGATTAATCTGGGAACACACATAAAAAATAAAAGATTTCGACAAATGAGAACTTCCTTCTTTTTTAAAGTCGGTTAAAAATGAGAATTAAAAGTTTTAATAACTTGTTACCCACCAGCATCTACGCTGTCACCGACTGACAAGCTCCCGCGTCGAATTTAATATTCCCGGTAATTTCGTTGAGCAATTTCATTCGATTTTCGAAAACAACCGCGACGCGTCGCGTGGCGGGAACGCGTAAATGTTGCCAGTATTCGACACGTATTGATTTGCATATTGTCAGTGTGGACAGTCGAGTTAAACTTTTGAGAAACTTTTTACCCTGTGGCGAATACATTTTCACTTTTCTTATATTTTTTAAAGAGTAAAGGTATTTCCAACTTTTTAACAATTTTACTAAGTGTATCGTGATTCTATATGTGTGACTGCTGAACTAATTTGCTGAAATATGGCTGTATAATTTAATAAACACTACATATATTTTAACGCATGCATTTAAATCACAATATTAAGCAAGATATTAATAAGTAGTCACTGCCTACCTTAATAGGAATAAGGCGAGGTTTTATGTATGACAGCTTTAAGAAAAAGTAATTTTAAATAAGATTTGGTTGATTCAAATTATCATTTACACGCAATTAACAATTACACATTTATAACTGCGTAAACAAATAAAATACGTCAATTTTTAGCAACGTTCAATCCGCTTGCCAGATTCAAGCAGATAATTTGCTTACAATATAATCGGACAAAGATTGCGAGCTGACTTCAAGGAAAGGGGGTAAAAAGGGACCCATAGGATGCGGCTATTATATTCAAATTCAGTTTGGTAAAGGCAATTTATATGGAGTTTATTGACAAGACGGCCGCAAGTCGGCGGAGCTCTGTGCGCGAGAAATTCCTCGAGAAAATATCTTTTCGACCCGCGATCCACCTTAATTGAACGCGGAGACAATATTGTTAAAGTTTTTATGCGTGTCTGCCTTTATATTTTTATCTCCGCCGCCATAGACAAAAAGAAATAAATTTCTGCGTTCTTAATTTGAAAAGTTGAAAGCTGTATAGCTCAAACTTATTCGAAAATCGAAATTGGTTTTCGATATCGAGCGGTTGAATTGAAGTAGGTCGCAATGGATCGTTCCTCAATTGCTTCTTTTAATTCTTTTTGTAACAGAAGCGATGCATTTAAAATTTGCTGTATTTTCGAGACGTTTTAAAGAAAGTGGACAATGCAAAGTTTCACAAGACAGATTACAGAGAGGCGCATTAATAAGGTAAACTTTAAAAGATGCGATACGATTTAAATTCGAAATTAAACGAGACGCTAATTTTATTCAAAGATACTGACGTTTTTGTGAAATATTTAACAATCTTTTATAGTCAAGATTTTAATTAATTGAAATTCTTTAACTGATATTGTAACTGTATTACATTTGGAAACTTTAAATAATTCTATAGGTCAAGAATGTTTCAGAAACAACTACATTATTTTAAAAACAGAATTTGTGCGCCGGGCAACAAATACAACATTCGATGTCAGAGGTCTAAAAAAATCGTAAGGTTTAAAAGATCAAGATGCACCATGTCCGATGGTTGGATAAGATTGTAATCTTTTCGGATATTGCTCGCTATAATCATATGCGGCCTTTTTTATTTTTGTTTTTTTATTTATGTTTTTTTTCGAAGGCGTAGTCGAGGCGTGCCGGACAATGTGAATAATTCTTGACGTACAGTTTAAAGTTGATATTCGTAATCAATTTATAGTGATTCCGATTTATGTGACTGTTTCTGCGTATTCATGATACGAGTATTGTGTGGGTAGCTTAAAATTATTTTTTTAAATTTAATTTTGAATTTCCATTACTGTTATAATTCGTGAAAATAACTATGGTTGATTGATATTACATAGCAATTGCTTGTGGTTCACACGAATTCTCGGGTGGGAATCAAACCCACGGCCTTTGGTTTCGTGGCCAGTGGCACTAACCACCAGACCATCTGATGAGTCAATTAATTAGAGAGGGCATTCATCATTTACATAACATTATATACATAGGTATATAAAATTATACAACTATTTACATAAGTATAAATAATACAAAAACTAACTAAAAAGAGTTCGTCTACCTTCCACACAAAACGTCTAACTAGACGCTTCCAGTAACTAGATCCAGGGGCGGAATAGGTAACAGCCAAAGTGGGGAGGGGGTGGCGCGAATTACGATCGAGTCGCCGCAGGGTCGCACGCGCATCGATTTACGCGCCTCATGCTTTCTAGGGATGGGACTTACTTGTATATCGACAAACAAGTTGTAGATGCTCTTGTAAAGTTAGAATAATCGTGGTGTTGGCCAATATGTGAGTGAGGTGTAAGCGACAGTCAGCCAGTTATAGCGCAAGGAGCCGACTAAAGTAGTAACCGACTAAGTAGGCTTTAGTTTTTGGTCTATTTGCTATTAATACAAGCACCGTTTCTTTGTTTTGAGTATCTGTGTGGCAGTAGACACTGCCACACAGATACTTATATTATATATTATAGTTTAGTCAAATAAATTAAGACGACGAAAATACAGGCGACACAAGTCTTATTATAAAAATACTTCGATTACTAGTTATCTAGTAGCTAGATAGTAACTTGAGAGTCATAGCACATCATCGCTTACCACCAGGCGAGATAATGGTCTAACCTAGACTCATAGTAATAAAAAAAATGCGTGGTTTTATGAAACCACGATGCAAGTAATATTTTCGGAACGTAGGCATTTACTCTTTTGAATTTTAAAAGTTTCACCGTCCATCCATCCGTTTATACTTTCAGATCGTAGGCATTTAACTAAAAAAATGCAGAAAATTATTCGATTTATGATATTTTGCGAGCGCCTTGCAATGCGACATGTGATATATGGACGAAAAAATGTGAGAAGATGTACTTAATAAAAGTATCACTTTAAAAATAATTCTGGCAAAATATATATAGTCCATAAATAGGTACCGCAATTACATGCAGCCATGCATATGCCTATAAATCAGAAGGCTGGTTTTTCTGGTTTTACTTATAGAAAATGTTCGGCAATATGAATTATAGAGAAATCATAAAGCTTTAGAATAATCAGTTATGTTATATTACATTAAGAAAGTATAGGTATATGTATATATACTTAACTCATATCCATGCACCCATAAAAATAATTGATACATTTTATCGATAAAATCTATTACGATTAGAATTGTTCCCATCCCTATGAAGCCTAAGGCAACCACGCGCGTTATCGCACCACTAAAAATGTACCGTGACCCCCGACACTAACCGAATTATTCCCGCTCGACTCAAGGAAGTGTTCTACTACGGCTACTATACTCAGTAGAAGTGTTAAAGAAGAGAATTGAGCGGATAGAAAAGCAGTTAGTAGTCCAGCGCCACGTCTGTTATTCTCCTACTTTTAACCTCTATTTTTTTATATTATTCTATTTATTTATTATATAATTTATAACACACCTTGTTTTTGCGTCGGGGGTTAATAAAAAAAACAATGTTCTATCAGAACCAAAACCTCCACATCCATAAACTGAAAAATGTAACCACATCGGTTCCGATCCTAGCCATTCGAAGATGAACTCCCGATAGTTTTGTCAATTGATCTGCCCGAATAAGGTAAGCCTGTACTGTTTATTTGCCTTCGAGATTTACGAGCCTTCTATTGCTTCAAGTTTAAGTAAAGAGACCGCAAAGCTATTCTCAATTTCGATCGGGTACATCCGAATTCGGAAGCGTTATTTTAAATTTCGGATGAGGACGGAATCGTTGGCGTAAAAGATAGAGATACCTTGATTTTTTCTATCTAACACGAAAGTCCCCAGTTCAAATACTAGCTGAGAACGATAGATTTTATTATGTGCATTCACGGTTGCTCGTCTACTACAGGTGGTAGAAGCACATTTTTTATCAGGTAATTAAAAAATGCTGAAAAAAATGACTTACTGCCAAAAAGTAGCTTACCTCCATCAAGGAGAAAATCATCCGCCGAAACCTTACGGAGTTTCGGCACCATAGCCCTTGAGTGTCAGACCATTCTAGGCCTAACGTGTTCACCATCTTCGACCACATCATCACTTACCAACAGGCGAGATATGGGTTAAACGCTGATAGGCAATCTGATACGCTAAATAGATATTTCAAAATTTATACTTTTCGTTAATCATCAAGCTTGGTAACTAATTTTTTCGAACTGAAATATCAAATGATTGCCTATCGGAACATTGTGAATGTCAATGTCAATCAAAATCAATGAAGAAGTCACACAAGTATAAATAATAATTAGACTCCTGTGATAGAAGTCGAAGGCGAGGCAGTTTCTGAATCTGCGTTTCGATTGATTGTGAATAGCCTACCGGTGCAGCGACTACTAGTGCTTCGTGTGGATAGATAAACGATAACGCTAAATGAAGAATGGATTTGTAACAGAACATTCGTAATAGTACGATGTTTGTGTCCAGTCTGTGGATATCATGGAAGAGGGATATTTATGGGAGCTTAGGAATTGAAATTAATAAATGATAGGGAGGTGAAACAAAGCGTTTTCAGTTATAAGAGTAGGATAGTATTGTGTTATTTGTGGTCTGTGGTTTGATTAGCGTAAATAATGTACAAGTATGTAATATCAAAGTTTAATTCGTTTCTATATACTACGAAAATAGCTTCAATTAATCTTTTATTGTTGTCAAAAATAAGATCGTTTAAAAAACTAAAAAGAACCGACTTCAATGCCGCGCTATTAATTTTCAGTACCAATTTTGAGGTGTTTATCTCCATATCTCTGGAGATACTAACCAGACCTCGATAAAATTACCATGGTACCACACTTGGGATATCTCCTTTCCAAAGAAAAAAGAATAATCAAAATCGTTCATAAACGACGAAGTTATCCGCGAACAAACATAAAAAAAAAAAACAAAACATATATACGGTCGAATTGAGAAACCTCCTCCTTTTTTTGAAGTTGGTTAAAGAAGATAAATAACTTTTGCTGTACCTACTTTGAGACTAGGTTTAATAGGAGTATATAGTCTGAATGTAACTAACTACTTAAGCACAGAATACTTAATAGTTCTACGACGTAAGAAGAAAGGGTAGGAAGATAATGATAGTGAGAGATAGTGAGATTTACACATAAACGGAAACGAGCTCTCGTAAACGTATATAGAATCTTCCTGAACCTGTAGAAATTGGTACCTTACTATACATAAACTTGTAAAACATTCCATGTTCCAGTTCAATAAGACTAAAGTAAACTTCTTGATATAACGTATTCTTTACTATCAAGTTAGATCCGTAATTAGTACGCCACTTGCAATAATAGTAAGCGTAGGGATCTAAATAAAAATTCTCACCCCAACCTAACTGTAACATAATTAAGATAGTTAAAAAACTAAAACACCCGACTTCCATGACCCGCGAATCAATTTCAGTAGCAAGTTTCAGACGTTTATCGTCATATCTCTGGAGATAATTATCAGATCTCGATGAAATTACAATGGAACTACTACAGAAATGTACCCTACCGATTAAATACAGAAATCATTCGAATCGGTTCACAATTGACGGAGTAATCGCGTAACATAAATACAAAAAAAAACATACAGCCGAATTGATGAGAACCTCCTTCTTTTTGGGAAGTCGGTTGAAAACACACAAACGTAATATGAAAACATATTAAAAACTTACAGAATGTTATAGGTACCCACACAAATATTACTACCTTATCAACAACAATATTATAAGAGTACGTTCAGATGACAAGCGCTCAACGCGCGTTTTGATAACGCGCGTTAAAACTACATATATTTTATTCAGGCCGTACACATGCTAACGCGCGTTTTAATAAAGCGCGCGTTGAGCGCTGCGCTAGCGCTCGACTGTTGTCAGCGCGCGTCAACGCGCGCTTTGAGATCATTGGTTTTCCATGTTTCCGTTCAGTTGAGCGCGCGCTTTCGACGCGGATAACAGGCCGGTGACGGGCAGCAGCATCACCGGTGCGAGGAGCTATGTCCTACGATCGCCAACTCGCCTGCCAAATGTTTTTTAGGGTTCATAAGTATTAGAATTAAGTTTAAGTTTTAGTACTACTGAACCTTGGCGGCCGCGGCAACGCGCGTTCGCCGCCTGACAAGCGCGTGTCATGTAAACACTATACAAAAAATTAACGCGCGTTCAACGCGCGTTGAGCGCTTGTCATCTGAACGTACTCTTAATGCGAAAGTCAGTTTGTTTATGTGATTGTTTGTTTGGGACTTCTTCACGGTCAAACGGCTGGACCGATTTCACTGAAATTTTGCACAGGAATAGCCAGCAGTGTTATGGATTAGGCTATAGGATACTTATTAACGCGGGCGAAGCCGCGAGGTACAGTTAGTTATTAATATTTCTGTGGGTATACCTATTTTGTTTCTCAGCCCAAACATAATCTGGTCATTTGAAGAACCATTTTTATCAAAATAAACCTTGAAAGCCTGCGGACAATTAAATAAACAACCTACAATATCAAATCTTACAACACTAAAGAAATGTGCATGCATTTTTGGGGCAGTCGCAAAGTGCCCAATTGATATTCATAACCTCGTTTCATTGCGAAATGAACCCTAAAATTTAACTATTAAAGGTTCTCAAATTAACGTCACGATTCCATTATCAGCTGGTGGAATCAATGATAAAAATATTAACGTAAGGGAAAGGTTTGTCAGTCTGTTTGTTTGGGTACGATTTCTTGATCATTACAATGTGAATTTGACTTGAAACTGGGTTTTAGATTCATCATCAATCACATGTGACCTAGGCTAGGTTAACTATTATTAACCGACTTCAAAAAAAGGAGGAGGTTTTTAAATTCGACCGTATACATATATATATGTTATGTATTCGCGGATAACTTCGTCATTTATGAACCGATTTTGATTATTCTTTTTGTTGTTGGAAAGGGGCGTCCATAAAAAACGTGAGGTGTTTAAGGGAGGGAGGGGGTCGAGTCAAATCTCATCTAATCATACGTTGGAGAGAAGGGAGGGGTCTCGGATTTATATCACGCAATTTTTTTTCTGATTGAAACAAAACATTTTTTTTACACTTATTATTAAACTCTCAGCAATATTGATTACTAGTTTCAACTAGTCGTAAATAAGAGCACGAAGCAATTTTTTTTTCTTTTGACAATAACAATCCAACGCATTTACGTAAGTAACCCACATTTTAAAAAATCTCACATGAGATTGGGGGATGGGGGAGGGGGTTGAATAAAATCTCAAGACATCTCATCAAGGGACAGAAAATAAGTATCTCCAGAGATATGGAGATACACACCTCAAACTTGGTACTGAAAATGTAGTCTGTTCTTTTAGTTTTTAAACGATTTTATGTATAATAGCAAACCAACATTATTATAAATGCAAAAGTCAGTTTGTATATTTGTTTGTTTGGGACCTTTTTACGGTCATACGACTCAACCAATATGGCTGAAATTTGCACGGAGATAGCTAGTACAGTGGATTAGGACATAGGATACTTTTTAACGCAGGAAAAGCCACGGGGCGCAGCTACTGTATCATAATATCACCGTACATTATCTGGTGATAAGTAAATCAATGTAGGTAAATCTGCTTGTAAATGGATTTGAAATGGAAAACAGGGCCTTATTGTATTGGCCTGTTGGCTCTCAGTGCTCTAACCGGACTTTACAGATTCATAGGGTGAGGGCAGGTGCTAGGTACTACATCAGAAATCTACGTTTTTGGGGGATCGATAGCTAATTGTAATGGCACCTAGGAGGTGCGGACAACGGCCCGAGGGCCCGGTAGCGTAATCGGGAGAACGGTTGGCTTTGAGGCCAGAGGTACCGAGTTCAAACCGCCTTGCACCAATGGATTTTTCTATCGAATAAATTATGTGCGCTTTTCACAGTGGCCCTCCGGTGAAGGAAAAACATCGTTAAGAAACCAATAACCCCCGAATGGTGGTAGGACACTATGTAGTGTCCACGCTACCACCCTCGAGTTAGAAAATCTGTCGCCAAAACATGTAATGTGTTCCGGCAGCTATCCTTGAGAGCCTGTTCCCATTCTAGGCCTAGCGTGCTTACCATCTTCGACAACATCATCACTTACAAACAGGTGAGATAGTGGTCTAACGCTAGCCTATAAGATATTAAAAAAAAAACGGCTTGGAACATATCCTGGAATATCTTGGTCATTTAAAGTGTGGGAGAATCGGATCGAATGGCAAGAACTTAAAAAAAAGGCCTATACTCAACAGTAGATACAAAATAAGCTAATATAATGTAGATGCATAGAAATTTGTAAAATATTGTGCAAAATAAATATGTGCACCAAAGCAGAAACAAAGAAAACATACATTTTTATGCACTCTAGAAAACTTGTTATAGGGATATAGTTCTAAGCTAAAGTCTAAAAAAACTTAAATGTTCATATTTTTAACCGACATCCACAAAGATTTACAATTCATGTATGTTTTTTTTGGTATGTATGTTACGCTATTACTCCGTCAATTCTGAACTGATTCTAATGATCCTTTTTTTAATCGGTAGGGTAAGTTGCCGATGTGGTCCCATTGTAATTTCATCCAGATCTGATAAGTATCTCCAGAGATATGACGATAAACGTCTCAAACTTGCTACTGAACTACTACTACTACTCGCGAGACGTGGAAGTCGGTTGTTTTAATTTTTAAACTATTTTAATTATTAACGCTATATTTTTATGATTTAAAACAAATTGAGCTATGCAAGTAAACCCGCAAATAAACGTATCCAGTAAGATCTCGTTAAACTTACTTAAATGAAAGCCCAGTTAGCCGCGCTTTTGATACATATTCGCGATACATTTTGGTGGTTAATTAAATTCCGTTAATTGTAATAAAATGGCCTTTGAGTGGGCCGATTCGTTGTTATTTGGGGTGTGGTGCAAGGTATAAAAGAGGTTATTGAAGAAATATAAAACAAATACGATAAAAAATATGAAAACGTGTAACTAATTAGTCAATAGGTATATAATGTAATAACTAATGTGTTTTTTTAAGGATTTAAGATTTCAGGCAGATCCATCTACAGTTACATCTAAATTATAATCTCAGACTTCCAGACTAATATTATATAACAAAGATAGTTTAAAAACTAAAACAACCGACTTCCATGCCCCGCGTGTCAGTTTCAGTAACAATTTGGAGACGTTTATCGTCATATCTCTGGAGATAATTATCAGATCTCGATAAAATTACAATAGGACCACCTCGAAAACGAACCCTACCGATCAAAAAAAGAATCATTCAAATCGGTTCCCAATTGACTGAGTAATTGCGTAACATACAGACAAAAAAAACATACAGACGAATTGAGAACCTCCTTCTTTTTGGGAAGTCGGTTGAAAACGGCTGTGCTGATTTCGTTAAAATTTAAATGGGACTACCTGGGAAGGGTGCCCTTTGAAACAAAAAATAATTTTCCAAATCGGTTCAGACATCTTCGAGTAATCGGTGAACATACATAATTGATTAATTAATTGACGAATTGAGAACCTCCTCCTTTTTTGTGAAGTCGGTTAAAAAATGTTTGTAACTCTGTCACTGTCAGTTTGTTGCCTAATCACACCAAAAGAAGTGACGCGTTAGAAGTGACTTCCTTCACATTGAAAAACTGACAATTTAGATTTACGCGGATGTCACCTTCCGTTTCATTCGGACCGTGACGCTACGTCACGTCCGTTGCATTTTTCCCCCATTGCGCCTTTAGAAGTCTCAGTTTAATAAAAAAATAAACTGGTCAATTGCAACTCGGACTCGCACTAGTAAGGTTCCGTACCACACTACAGTATTTTATAAGATCGAGAAAAAATACCTCTATCATTTTTTGCCAGCGAAAAATAATAATTAATAAACATTTTATTTCTTATAACGCCATCTAACGTCTAACAAAGGTGTTAAGATCGACATTTCAATATAACGCCATCTATGGGACGTTTACCTAACTAAGCGTTCATAGATAGCGTGAAATGCCGAAAAAAACACGTTTCTTGTACGGGGACCCTCTATTATTTTAAACTTTATTCTGTTTTTAGTATTTGTTGTTATAGCGGGAACAGAAATACATCATTTGTGAAAATTTCAACAGTCTAACTATCACGGTTCATGAGATACAGCCTGGTGACAGACGGACAGACAGACAGACAGACAGACAGACGGACAGCGGAGTCTTAGTAATAAGGTCCCGTTTTACCCTTGGGGTACGGAACCCTAAAAACATAAGAAAAGATAGTTATAAATAAAATATCTAACTGAAATATTTAACTGTAATATTTAACCGAAAGTTAACATAAGTTAACATAAGTATATAACATAAGTATATATAGTATATAATATAAAGTTTACATAAGAAAAGATACCTTTCATTCCCCATAAATTAAACGCTTTTAACTAATAATTTACGTCTTTTTGCCCTACATTGACATTCAGATGGATAACCAAATTAAATGAAAATAATGTATGTTTATTTTGAGCGCCAGTGTCGTGATGGATTCCCGTGTAAATTGTGTAAGTAATTTTATTTATCCGAAATGCTACAGCTATTTTAAATGAAAATGTGCGATGATGGGATACGACTGAATAAATATGGAATGCTTTCGGTAAATTGAAGATTTACTTTTCACTGATAGGATTATTTTTATCTAGGGTTGAAAACAGGAATAATGTAGGTTATAAACAATCAGTATGCTAAATTTCATCGTAATCTGTTGTTTTTTTATACTAGATAGGTAAGCGTTTGACCACTATCTCACCTGATGTTAAGTGACGATGCGATCGACGATAAAATAGAATGAAATGAATAATAGAATGTAAAGGAAACAAACCGAAATTTAGCAACTTAAGTGACTAGAGTCAATACAATTGGCGGTCTTGTCGCTTGAAGCGATCTCTGCCAGACAACCTTTGGATGGACAGAATTGTTAAAAGAAGTTGACGGTGGTACAATGTGTAACATGGTACTAAAGTGCGAACATATAATCAAAATAAAAACAAAACAATCAGAAATGCATAAGCATCATACATGTATTTACTTACCAATACAAACATATCAGAATCTTAAATAAACAAATATATATAATTAATAATATATATGCATACATATTCTATACAAACAAAATAAATTCATATACCTAAAGATAAAAAATATATACTTAAGTACAGAGTAAACGTGTTACCTTACTATTAAGTGATAAATAGTGATTTTTCACCATATTTTGGAAGATTGGGAGTGATGGAGCTTTTCGTATATCTAAGGGAAGTGCGTTCCATAATCGTGCAGCTTGAACAGTAAAAGACTTGCCATAATACTCAGAAGTATGTGAAGGAATTTAGGACGATGTAGCACGCTTCCCTAGAAGAAACCTCAATCGCGATTTGAAGACCCCCGGGTTGTACTCGTAGTTACTAGGAAACACAGTGTAGTTTTTGCGTGAAGCGTAACAAACAACCATACAATTAAATACATAAACACACACAATACTTACACAAACTTTCGCAATTTTGTGTATTACTAGGATACTAAAGTTACATTAGCATTTTAAACTGTAAATCTATTACAATAAGGTCGAATGTCAATTGAGACATCAGGTCGGATTAAATACGCTTAGATTTCGACTATCAGTTATACTATAGACCGGCAACCTATTGCGCGACCGTCCCACGGGGTGACAGACGGTGGCGGGGACGAGGTAGCGGTCATTCTAGCACACGGCTACGCAGTAACTATTATATAATCTGTGACACGGCTACACACGCTTCCTTTCCGCTACACCACCCGCTACCCGCTGACATCTTGGGTACCTCGTCCCCGCCACCGCCTGACACCCCGCGGGACGGTCGCGCACGAGATTGCCGGACTATACTCGTAAGTGTCATATCATTAGTTGTCATAAGCATGTATCATTAGTTAATGATAGATTTAAGTTTAATAAATACATTTATTGGTACAGCCGAAGTATAGCATCACTGTCGAAAGGCGCGTTGAAGTCTTTAGTTCATAAAGTACTTAGGTATACGAGCATGTCTGACAAATAAATAAAAATATATTGGAACACTTATTTTAGCTTCTTTATTAACGCATGATTATTCTTACTGGGTATACAGCTAAAGTTTTGCAGTGGTAAAACAGTTTTCTGTTTTTAATAAGAGGATCTAGAGGAAGACACAAAACAAGATAGAAAGATTATTTTTCAACCTGCTTCCAAAAAGGAGGAGGTTGTCAATTCGTATTAGTTTCTAGTGTCCGCCTGGCCAGCTACCACCTTCAAGTTAGAAAATCTGTCGCCAAACATCGTAAAAGTGTTACGTATATCCTTGAGAGCCCGTTCCCATTTTAGGCCAAGCGTGCTTACCATCTTCGACCGCATCATCACTTACCAATAGGTGAGATAGTGGTCAAACGCTAGCCTATAAGATATAAAAAAAAGTTTATTTTTAATTTTTTACTAGCGCAGTGCCGTGCAAAATTCTAGCTATTCACCATTTTGCGTACTCCTGTATCTGTAATAGGTAGAAGTCATAGTTTACCATCAGGCGAGCGCCGAACTAATCCTGTTACCTTATAATATTATAAAAATAATGTGCATTTGAAGTGAATATTGGTATAAGAATTCAATAATTCAGGATGCCATGTCATAGATCACAGCCGACAATACAGGGCGTCGCCTATAGGCGTGCGCCACGGAAGCGGGCTATACACACAGTAAGAGCTTCTGTTACCGAGAAATTATTATAGTATTTCTTTGTCTACGCTGCTATTTTTTCAACCGACTTCCAAAAAGGAGGTTCTCAATTCGTCTGTATATGTTTTGTTTCTTTTTTTTTGTGTGTATGTTACGCGATTACTCCGTCAATTGTGAACCGATTTGAATGATTATTTTTTTAATTAAGGTACGTTTCCGGAATTGTCCCATTTAATTTCATTGGGATCTGATAAGTATTTCCAGAGGTATGACGATAAACGCCTCAAACTTGCTACTGAAATTGACTCGTGGGGCATAGAAGTCGGTTGTTTTCGTTTTTAAACTATTTTAATTACCACCATTAATTTTTTAATATTTTTTATACAAAACAAGTTGCTTTTCTATTATTTTATATTATATTATGTATCATGACATACCATAATTAGCAAACGTGTTATTACTGTGGTAAATAAAGAAATCTTAAATCATACATACACAAAATCACGCCTTTCTTCCGTTGGGGTAGACAGATACTACTTCTTTCCACATGTGACGATCCTTACAAAAAACGTACAGACGAATTGATAGCTTCCTTCTTTTTGGAAGTCGGTTGAAAATAGTATACTTAGTTTCAAACACAATTATATGTCGTATATACTAATTATGATACAGCAATATTGTTTTTTTTTATTCAAATTTTATTTAGGGGCTTTTGGCTAAATATAGCTATGGCAGCCCCGTATTAGCTAACAAGGTAAATATTTGTTACGACGAACGCTCTTCAACCACCCTGTGTACACATAGATAGAGCATTCTAGCCGCGTCTGAGGATGGATTATATAGAAAGCTCTGAAATATGCCCACATCAAGGTGGTTGATTTCAAATTTCTCGAAAATATCGTTTCTTAGGTTTTGGGTACATGAGCATTCCATCAAGAAATGAAAGATATCATCAACTTTGCCGCATAGATTTCAATCCGGACTGCTCAGCTGCTATGAAGTGTCCTTACTGGCTTCTCATAACAAGAAGTGCAGGGGCGGGTCGGGTTGTACAACCACGACATAGCGGCCCTCACGTAAATACTGTATTAATTAATTTGTACAGACAGACAAATAAATACCACAAGAAGCTAACATGTCACAAGATTTTTTTTATATAAATTTTTATTTCTATATATTTTTTTCTGGACTAATAAACATCTATTATGTTCATTTTAAGTGTTATCTGCAGTTTATATTTTTAATCGACTGCGAAAGAAGCAGGGTTATGTTTTTCGTGTGTATGTATGTATGTAAGTATAAGGGTTTGGGAATTCCCAACAATTTCAAAGTCCCGGGACATGAGACAGCCTGCAACCAAAGTTCCGGGAATTCCCGGGACTTCGAGACCTTTCAGATTGTCGTGAAGGTTATGGCGGCAGATTTTCCCCTTAATGGTGGTAAGCTACTTTTGGTAGCATTTCAGGCGAAACATCGATTGAATATGCTCTTACCACCTGTGAATGAACACCCGTGCAGGCCTCCCTCACTCGCCCATGGCTACTGCGATTTATACCTAAACTTTCGTCACCTGCGCCGGTACTATCTGCCAGTCGGTTGTCACTGCTCACGAGCGCGCAACGTATATTATTATTCTAATGACGGGATAACTGCGCATTCGTATTCTATCTTAGAAACGATTTAAGTTTTTCATAGTCATTTTGCGGGTTTGACAAAAAACAAGCACAATATGTTTCATTTTTTATGCTACCGATACTAAAATAACAAGACGGCGTAAAATTCACTTTTCCGACATAAAATTCGACTCTTAGTTAGGAACTTTGATGTAATTTTGTGAGGTAAATAAAAATAATTCGTAAACTTTTTTTTTAGTTTATTGAGTCAACCCTTTACTGTATCGGGGCGCGCCGGAACATCGCGCGCTGAACGAAGTAATAACAACGCTAGGTCGAGCGCCTTAGACACATTTTTGCTTGTATTGTCTGAAATAAACGTTGGTATTGTGTTTTTGTAGGGGAGTAAAGTATCTGTTACGTAGTAACTATTATATAATCTGTGACCCGTGCTTGGGTTTAAAACGGTGACCTCACGCTTAGAAATCTATTGATGCACGGCGAGGATTTAACTCGATACCTCTGGTGTCAAATTCATTCAGCCACTACACTACTGAGCTCTCTGCAGGTTGACAAGTTCTCGGGGTTCACAAACCTTATGCGTTTGCGAACCCCGAACATTCAAATCATAACGATAATATTTGAATGAGTTCCTCTGTGCATTTGTCTAAATTTTCTTTAATATTTTTTTTTTTTGTAGTGATTTATCTACGTAGAGTAGATATCTCACTGCTATTACAATCTAGCCTTATAACTAGGCTAATAAGTAATTTGATTTTAACTTAATTTACTATTAAAATATTACTAAGAATGTGTCCATTAACACTTTTCCTAATGTCTCTATTAAGGGGAAGACACTTTGTTATTGTGTTCTTTTAAATAGCGTTCACTATCACTACACTTATGCTCACTTTGTAAAATATCACTGAAGTAACTCGAAAGGTTTTACCCTTTTTAGTCTTCTCACTATGTCTGTGTTCTTTAATATGAATTTGTCCAAATGTTTACCATAGGTCTATCCTATGTCCATCAGTGGACGAATGCTGGCTATTAATGACGATGATGATAATACATACATACATATAATATCGTTTAAAAACTAAAAAAGAACCGACTTCAATGCCGCGCTATTCATTTTTAGTATCAATTTGGAGATGATTATCTTAATATCTCTGGAGATACTTATCAGACCCCGATAAAATTACCATGGTACCACACTTGGGATATCACCTTTCGAACAAAAAAAGAATAATAAAAATCGGTTCATAAACGACGAAGTTATCCGCGAACAAACATAAAAAAAAAAATAAAAAAAAAATATATATATATATATATATACGGTCGAATTGAGAAACCTCCTCCTTTTTTTGAAGTCGGTTAAAAATCACGCCTTTTTCCGTTGGGGTAGGCAGATATTACTTCTTTTCACATGCTACGATCCTGACATACCTCTTTAGCTTCTTCCACTTTTATGAGCGCTTTTATACATGCTCGCCGGTTTTAGGTACTTTTGACTTAGCCTATATAGCCTATTTAGCCTAATAATACTTCTCTAAAACGATGATGATACCATATAATAATTTTGAATGAATTTACCACCAGTACAAACATTCAGAGGTCCGATGCAGAGATAACAAAAAGATCAAGACAGACAAAAGGCGATCACATCGCATCGGGGCCCACGACCCGATGCACTGATTATCGTATTGCTCCAATTGTTGACCCTCAGTATGCATTTATAGTGCATACTGAGATATATAAGCAATTTAAATTATCTATAGTAATGTTAATGCTTATGATTTCTGAATGTTAGTCGCCAATCTGCTGCGTAAGCTCTTTGAAGTGCATCAGACATACACAAAACCTAGGTCAAGACAAGCTATAAAATACCTACAGACCTAAAATGAAAGCGGCAACAACCCGGCGGTTAAGGCGTTGGCCTGGCGATCGAGAGGTTCTAAGTTCGATCCCCACCCATTGCACTATTGACGTGAACCCACTCCAGACAGAAGTATAGTTAGTTAGCTCAGTAAGTGGGGGTAAACAAGACTGCTAGTAATGTGTAACCTAATTTGCTCGTAAGCTTTTAGAAAAAATATATATATTAAGACATAAACAAATTGTGTATAGACAGACGTGATAGAGCACTCATGATAACAAATAAACGAATTCGAAAGTCCTACAACTTGGTCCTACATCTCGAGTTATTAATTTAATTATCTACATCGGACAACTTACATACAAACATTTAGATACAAACATTACATACAAAAATAAAACGTCGAAAACCCAAGGCGAGAAAATCGCATTCAAAAATCTTTTTCGTTAACAAGGATTTATTTTAAAGTAAAATCATTATACCAATAAGATCGTTTAAAAAACTAAAATAACCGACTTCAAATGCCGCGCTATTATTAATTTTCAGTACCAAGTTTGAGGTGTTTATCACCATATCTCTTGAGATACCAATCAGATCAGATGAAATTACTATGGTACCACCCCTGGGGTATCTCCTTTCCAACAAAAAAAAAGAATCAATAAAATCGGTTAATAAACGACGAAGTTATCCGCAAACAAACATAAATAAATATATATACATATATATATTATTATACATATTATACATATATATATATATATATACTAGCTGACCCGGCAAACGTTGTTTTGCCATATAAATAAATGGCTATTAAAAAATAAGGGTTGATCGTAGAAGGGTGAAAATTGAGGATTGTATGTATTTTTGTATGTTGTATCATAAAAAAATAAAAATTAAAAATTTTGTCTAAAAAATAAAAAATAAAATTTAGGGGTGGACTACCCCTAACATTTAGGGGGATGAATAATAGATGTTGGCCGATTCTCATAGATACCGGATAAGCACAAAAAAATTCATAAAAATCAAGCCGTTTCGGAGGAGTATGGCAACGAAAACTGTGACACGAGAATTTTATATATTAGATATACGGTCGAATTAAGTAACGTCTTTTTAGAAGTCTGTTAACAAGAACCAAATACAACCAGAAACCTAAGCTTTATAAGCAACATTTTCCGTTGCCGTTAGAGCACCTGTAAATGCACAGTATATAATAAACACGGTATTTGTTTATACAGTTGAGTACCTAATATTTGACTCATCCTTGCGGCGGCTGCAAAAACCTGCACGCGCGGGTATGCAACAAAGTCTCATTCGTGACCAAAGAATACTTGGCACAAATATGCGACAAATATTAAATTAAATTGCTTTCTGGCATGTTGCCTCTGGGAGGCATGACGCTATTCCAATTTTTCAATTTTTATACTCTACTGAAGACTCAGAAGCTTTGGGAAAGCCTTTAGGATATATAGTTAGTAGTTAGTCGAGATGCTGGCCTTGTGACTGCAGTACAATACACGTAAGTTGTTCTATCTCAAATCAACAATTATTCATTTTCACGCAAAATGTTGCGTATTTGATTAGTTCGTCACTACTGTAAGTGACATAAAGTCAGATACGATTTATTTTGGAAAAATTAAATTAATTTACAAATCTTCAATGTCGAGTCGAGTTCAACGTTATTTTTTTTTTATCTTATTGGCTAGCGTTTGACTACTATCTCACTTGTTGGGAAGTGATGATGCGGTCGAAGATGGTAAGCACGCTAGGCCTAGAATGGGATCTGACTCTCAAGGATAGCTGCCGGAACACATTGGATGTTTTGGCGACAGATTTTCTAACTTGAGGGTGGTAGCTTGGCAGTCGGACACTTGATAGTGTCCTACCACCATGCGGGGGTTGTTGGTTTTTTAACGACGTTTTCCTTCACCGGAGGCCACTGTGAAAATCGCACATACATTTTTCGATAGCAAAATCCATTGGTGCCTGGCGGGGATTGAACTCGGCACCTCCGGCATCAAAGCCGTCCGTTCTACCGTTTACGTCACCAGGCCTTCAAATTAAAGAAGTATTTGAATTTTAACAAATCTTTCTATTTTTCGTATCATTCTTTTGAATAAGGCTAACAAGGATTTAAGGTGGAGACAAAAGGCATAAACAAGTATTGTAAACATATCAAACACTATTTAATTTAAAGATTGATAAAAACTATCAGTCGACGGTAAAGCTACAATATATTAGAAAAATATACTAATAATAGGCATTTATTACAGCGTCATTATAGTCGTGTCTCTTCTACATTAAACTCTGTGACATTAGTACTCATACACAGTACTATAGTACAGTACATCGGATCGTCTTCGATTTTCTCACATTAAAGTGGACATTGGAAATGATTGCTGCCCCATTCCTCTAATTAAAAGTTTTGACGTGGCTACTAGGAAACGTGCCTGGGAGAAGTTCAAGTTATTTTTAATTACAACTGTCATTAAAGTTCATAAGCGCATTCTTTCGTGTTGATATTTCGATTTTGCGATAAATACTAAGAGCTCCCGTTACGTTCAAGTATCGAACGAATTTCTTTTGATGGGCTCAATTTGATCGAATATCAGTAGTCACGCTTCTGTAGTGTAGTTTTTTTTGTTATATAACTGAACTTTGTTAATATTTAAAGATGTTTATAGATATTTTAGTTACGTTTGTTACAAGTTACATACACCATCGTTAAACGGTTACAGCACAGCCTTTCGTAACGATTTAGTTTTTGGAAATTTTTGAGTTTGATATTTTGGTAATAAGTCAATCTAGATCAGGTTTTCTAATCTTAGATTTTTCACTCATATTAATTTTTTAATTTTTCACTAGGTAGAGATTTTAGATATATATATATATATATATATATATATGTATATATATATTTAGATTTAGTTATATTAGATTTTTTGTGTGATAAAGTAATGAAATTGTTTTAAAATAATAGAAGTACTGATACTAATGTATATTTTACATTGAATTTTATTGTCAATTGTTCGTAGATATAATAACGTAGCAGTAGGTACCTACCTACCAACTTACTATGATTCTAATGTTGCTGATACTACCCGAAAATTACATTAAACATGTCATACTTTTATTTTTAAGCAAAATAGTAAACATCGCAGTGTTATAAATAACGATGTACAATTTATACAACTAAATAAAATATATTGATTAGTTTTTGCTTTTAACTAAGTACCAACTTCCTTGCTTGGATTATAAAACCAATTTAACAATATACATCTTAACTAAAATACCATAAGTACAATAATTTAAGCGGCTCACAGACGGCGGCTCGGTCAAAAAGCGCAATTGGCACAATACGACCGCAGGTCGCGCGTCCGTGTCGCGCGACGCATTCTAATGAGGGCGGGTTTTTGTCGCGCGTCACCGTGGGAGCGACTATCGACTTTCGCGTCGCCACTCTGTACAAGCCTGTAGGAAAACTGATGATTGTTAGTTGCGGTGCTTCGTATTTCTGTCAGTGATTGGTGATCACATGTGGTCTCTTGTTGTACTAGGATAGCTGGTGGTAGGGCTTAAGCTGTGGCAAAATATCACAACGACGAGTTGTTAATCAATTTATGTTCACCCAATTTATGGTTTGAGGTGTTGAGAAATTAGGTACCTAGTTTAAAATTCGAGAAGATGCCTTAAAAATCAATACTTACTTAGGACTAGCTAGCTGTGTATAGAAATTGCAAATTATTTCGTTTGTACCTTAAATTATATTATTTTTTGGTATACTTGCATCTAATAGCGCAAAATTCACTGGTCATATTGTCTTGTTAGGGTTCCGTACCCAAAGGGTAAGACGGGACCCTATTACTAAGACTCCGCTGTCCGTCTGTCTGTCTGTCTGTCTGTCCGTCTGTCACCAGGCTGTAAATCAAGAACCGTGATAGTTAGACATTTGAAATTTTCACAGATGATGTATTTCTGTTGCCGCTATAACAACAAATACTAAGAACAGAATAAAGTTAAAAATAATAGAGGGTTCCCATACAAGAAACGTGTTTTTTTCGGTATTTCACGCCATCTATGAACGCTTAGTTAGGTAAACGTCCCATAGATGGCGTTATATTGAAATGTCGATCCCAACACCTTTGTTAGACGTTAGATGGCATGCAAGCATATAAGAAGTAAAATGTTTATTAATTATTATTTTTTGCTAGCGAAAAATGATAGTGGTATTTTTTGCTCGATCTTATAATATACCTACTGTAGTGTGGTACGGAACCCTACGAGTCTGACTTGCACTTGGCCAGTTTATTTGTTTTTATCATCATTATACTAATTAACTATGCCTAGGCTTTCTCAACCACAGCTACAGTAACATTGTTCAGCCTTTAAGCCTTCTTTCACGATACCACCCGTATCCGCCAATACCTTTTTCGCCCTAAACCTCGATTTTGACGATATCGTCGAACAAACCAAAACCTAGACGACCCACTATTCTATACTGGTGTATCTTCTCACACACCCAATTTGAAGGCCCAGTGGTGTAGTAAGAGAATGATCGGCTTTGACGCCAGAGTTCAATCCTCGCCGTGCACCAATGGATTTTTCTATTGAAAAATGTATGTGCGCTTTTCACAGTGGCTTTCCGATGAAGGAAACACCCCCGTATAGTGGTAGACCACTATCTAGTGTCCGTCTGGCCAGCTACCACTATGAAGTTAGATAAATCTGTCACCCAACATCTAATGTGTTCCGGCAGCTATCCTCGAGAGCCAGTTCCCATTCTAGGCCTAGCGTGCTACCATCCTCGACCGCATCATATCTTACCAACATGCGAGATAGTGGTCAAACTAGCCTAGCTAGCTAGCCTATATGATATACAAAAAACCACAAAGAAAATGCTCGTACGAATATAATAAGTCATACTAGTGCAAAACCAATAGATTCTTATCCATAAAATACAATCGCGTGAGATCCATACTTTCCGTGACGCGTTTTTTCGCCGCCCTGTTAAAACGCGCCGCACGCGCCAAAGCCTTATTTTTTGTGAGACACATAACACGTGCCGGCGACGCCCGATTGGCGGCGTTATTTTCACGCAGGATTTAGTGATGTGTTCACACTAGAGACATCTATGGAGGTATCGACGATGCCTAGGTGGGCATAACAAAAAAACTGCCCGTAGCTGACAAAAAGTAATTTTTCTGTACGTTCAATATGATGCAGTAAACTTTTAGAGACTCTGCTTTGAAAAATAAATATTTATGCGGTATTATCTATCTATGAAACGTAGCCATTTGAAGTGGGGTCCATTATCTTCAAGGTTGCCATGTAAGCTTATAGCAATACACCGTCAAATTTACTGGACGCCGTTCCTCTGTAATCATGACAGTAAACTTGATGGTGTATAGCCACCTTAAACAGTGACAGATCTAAGTTTGATGACTTTGACAGAAACGAAAAACATTTTCCCGATTTCAGTTTCTTATTTTTTAGATTTTTTTTTATGTTTTGGACATGGACTTGTATGGTACGTGGTGATAAATAATGCACTTCGAGCAAAAGAATAATTATAATCGGCTAGTTTCAGCTAGCTCTTTATAGACCTCTTCAAAGAGCATCAACTCGAAGTACTTTGAGAGACATTTCAATATTTTTAATGAATGGACCACATTTTTTGAAGTGAAAACTTCTTTAGCGGTGTTGTGCACTGTTCTTAGGATGGGTAAAAAATGTTAAACTCGCGTCAGGTCACGTAACCTGATCGAAAATTCGTAAGACGGAGCGCAGGGCGCTTGCGCGAGCAAAAATTACGAGTTCAAGTTTTAACTTCGGCCCGCACTCCCTGAGTTCAGCCCGTTGCTTTTTTTTTATCCCCCTCAGTAACGGCACTACTAAACGGGTCATATTAAAGTGACGGCAAGCATCATTAAACGTCAAGTTAATACAAAAACGTGTGGGGCCATGTAAGATCCATCATTAGGGACCTCCTAGGGTCCGAACTGCTCACAGACTGACACCGCTAGCCCAGTTTAAATCATACGTGTTAAAGCGACAAGTGTAACTCGACAAGTGCTACTTGACAGGTGTTGGAAAAGCAACAAGTACACTTGTTAGAAAAGCAGTTGTCGGCAATTAGGCCTCACGATGACGTGAGTGGATTTGTAGTTGTCCAGTAAAGCACACTATAAATAGTCAATTACAAAAAAATCTGGACTACAAAAGTAAACTGTTGTAGAATCAAGTAATCACAAATTCTCAGGATCGAAAATTTAATTGTAGGTACCTAGTGCAGTCACAGTGTCATTGGATTTGTACGAAATTGCACGAACTTTCGTCAATACATAACGCGCTGTGATTGGCTAGCCGCTGATACAGCGTACAAATAAAGTAATCTGATTTGCTCACGCTAGTATAATTGAGTACAAAATTACTTAGAAGTTTGGAAATTGGGCGGGCAACCAATATAATTCTACGAAGATTCATTCTCGATTATGCTAAGCTTTACACTAGAACGTGGATCAAGTAGTTCAAGTCAAAACTGGTCTACAGTACGTCTATAACTTCAAAGCATAGGTGTTGTAAGTTCATCGGGTAATTTGATTAGTGGTGTTCTTAATCTCACCAATCAACTGTTAACAGGTGCTTAATTATAAAATAGCATACTATTAAAATCGCAATCAAAACTACCTAAAATACTTTTAATAAAAACTCAATTAACGCGCCATCAGCTCAATTTTCAAGAACTCTTAACTCGAGTATTGTTTCCCGCAACCAGAAGACCACATAGAGGTTTCAATTAACGGCCAAGTGTGGTCCCATCCTAACCGGTAACAGCCTATTGTACCCACCACAATGGTGAGATTGCCCACTACCAGTTTTTCGACGACATCTTTATCCGATTCAATGGGTCGTTAAGACCCCGAAATTTTTGCCCCCGACTCGATGGTGAGGTGTGAATTCAAAAGGTTTAATTTGACCAAAAACAATGGTACAACCGCGATGATTACCACACTAATTGTCCCAGGTTTTGGTCAAGTTTCTTCTTCGCATAGTTCGCTGCTGGCTTTCGACAAATTTAATTTTATGGTTTGGACGGATTTGGAATAAACTTTGCATAATGTTGCATTGAATTGGATGCCGGCGCAAAAGACCACAGATTGCCGGACAATTGGGTATTTGTCAAAGATTTGTAAAATACCTACATATTTTGTGTACAAGTATGAAAAAGCAACGCCTAGTTTTATAACCATCTTCCGCTGCATGGAATCACGTTTTACCTAAAAATAACTATGTGAAATATAAACGTGCAAATTAATAATGTATCTTTCATCAATAGTCTTAATTTGTCTGTTTTTAACCTGTAGAAATGAATAAAAACATCTTAAAAAAATCTTAGCCATGCCCATATGAACTATAGATTTACATTAAGCCGCATCCAAACCATTTCTAGATTAGAATATTTCTTTTGAAATTTTAGAGCACGTTCGATTATTCAAATAATTGTTTTTCATGCAGCCTAATTTTGAACGAAGAAATTGAACAGCTTTTAATATCTAAATAAAAATCATGATAACGTTTACCAACTATCTCATCTGATGTTACAATTTCGTCTAAGGCATTTCACATGGAAAACAAATTAAGTAAGATTATAATTATTGGCGGTACGATCGAAAAATCATAAAATGGAAGCAGATGGCTCCATATGAACAAACCTTAATCTCGCTTAGAAACAAGGAATAGCGAACAATCTCATCTCAACGACATAAAACAAAATAGCGGAAGCTGTCAAGTTAACGGCGAATTGACAACACGTTAAGCCGAAATTAGTATAGCGAGCGTCTCTTTGTCGGCCACTGGCCGTTAAATTTAAGTGTTAGGGATAGTTCTGGAGTCCTAGTGGAATAACTACTTTAACCCTGGGAATGCTAGGCTAGAAAGAATTCTGAGACTGTAATATTGCCTTGACATAGAATGATAGTGGAGGTGCTGTCCAAACTCATAGGAGATGTCTGACTGAACACAGCCAAGGTCGGTAATGTCATTATGGTAATGAGATGTTTTCTGCCATCGAAGTCAAATATTTAATAGAAAAAGATGCAGCTAGACATATTCATAGGTGTATTTAGTTCTGATTTTTCTATGCAAATAAGCTAGCGTTTGGTTATCTTGCCTTTTGGTAAGTGGCGACGAGATAGAGGATGGTAGCACGCTAGGTCTAGAATCATACACTTACAAACATAAGTCTTAAGCCATCATCAATGTAGAGCACCACAGAGTGACAGTGCCTTTTAATTACATCTAGTACAAACATCGCATCATTTGTTAATCTTTACATAATATAAAAGAAAGTCAACTATTATTTATTTTGTGACAAAGTAGCTTCCCGCTATCGATCCCTTCTTCATGTACGCTTTGATCTTTCAAACTACACAACGGATTTTAACACGTTTTCATCAATAGATAGAATGAATGAAGAACTACGATTAAACGCGGGCAAAACCTATACAAATTTATAGATGTATTTATTTTGCTAAATAAATAAAATTGTCAAGCTCGAATAAATAAAAGAGAAATGTGAAATTACGCCTCAAATTTTACAATTTCTCACCATTGACTACCGGTTACCAAGTCTAGACAAACTCATCAATAAATAATTAAATCCAACATTTTAAAGCAATTTGCGAAAAACAATCACAACTCTCAAGAGTAATAAATCAACTGGAATTTCGAATAAAAAAAAAACGCTTTTCCACTTGAGCAATAATACGATTTTAATTTCACCAAAAATAATTTGGGATCTTAACGAATTAAAGGCGCATCAATTTAAGTTTTAGCCTGAAGTGAATTCTGATACGAGAAAAGGAGTTAATAATTTTAGACCTTAGTTCTTTGTAATTAAATGTTATTTTTCATTGTATGTTTGTCTGTATGAAATACCGTTGGTGGTCCGTGTATAGGAAAGTACGGTGATGCAACATGAAAGTTCATGTTTGCGGAATGCAGCGATTGTAATCTTAATACCAATTAATAAATCGGTAATCGTTCCCTAGGGCGCACGGAAGCGGTACTTAAAGGAAGGTCATACAAACATATTTACTGAGAGTACTCAAAAATAATTTTGCTACACATCCATATAGAAGCAATGCCTTTATCCACCAAATAATTCGCGATTTTATTGATTCATGCAAGATTAGGTGTCAAGAAAGCATACCCGATAGCAAGAAAAGGAAAAGAACCTCTAGGTATAGTCTAACAAATCAAGACGGTATTCCATTGCACGATATAATTTATGATGACCAAAATTTGCGTAAACATGTGGAGAGTCCGTTTCCTGGAGGTATTAATTCTCAGTTCTTCACTCCCGAAATACTTTGTGCCCTTACAATCAAAACACTTTTTACAGCATCAATGTGTGAACGCTAACAAACTCAGGCATTTAATGTACAGACTGCCCTACGAAGACAGTAAAAACTAAGCCAAAAAAATCTTCCTACAGTGCCACAAGTATAACTTGGCGGTGGTAGTTTTTGGAACTAATTCTTTTAATTGAAACTGTGAGTTTGACGTTAGAGAAATTACCGCGACATTATTGTTGATAAATCTGCTACATTAATATAGTTCAATAATGCCAAAAGTAATTAAAAGTGGTTTAAGAGAAACTGTTATCAAAGTACAAAGTAAAAGCACAGTGGCGCACAGGCACGCCAAGTTACACTTGCCGGACTGTAAATCTTCATAGTAACATGGCAGTTTATTTTCGTATATTTTAGCTACACATTTTGCTATCGCCACAAAGATTGTAACTGACATCATAATCAACTAATGCCGCCTCATTAGTGTAAACAATAGATAATAAGCATCCCATTTCTTACCGCGAATGACTCATGGCTGAATCTGCATAAATATAACGTGAATTTAATTGTATTTCATCTCTTTATGAGCAACTAATAACCTAAACTAAACCCTATTGCAATAATATACAGCTTAAAATTGAATATCACGCGTCTTAAATCTGTATGTTTTCTTTACCTCGGCTGTTCAAGTCAAAAAGAGAGTAAACGACAATTTTCAATTTTTGAAATGGACTTTATGTATAAAGATTGAAAATTACGTTTGGTTTGAGTAGAAAGCGGTATTGGTCAGTGCACTGATTCAAACAGCTAGTTTTGGCTCCCGGGGTGGCTTGTACATTGTAGCCGCGCGTGACACTGCTCTATTTACGATGGAGTCGCTCGCACGGGCCCATAAAGGTTTGACTGGGCACGTGAATTGAATGACTTTTTGCTTTAATTTCTGTGCATTAAAAACTACGATAGAAAGACTACGACATTTAACTACAGAAGCTTATTGTGGTTTTGCATGCGTATTGTAAAGTGCATAAGATTTTTTTAATTGCTAACTAAATTCGTTTTACAGCAATTACGTATTTTATACGGTTTAAAAATAGATCAAACAACGAACTAACAATAGATTTTCCAATTTTTTTGCCAATCCCACTAGTACTACACTCTTGTTTGATTTTAAATACATAAACACTTTTTTAATTATATTGAAATAGGTATATTGTTATGTACGAATACCATTCTTGCATTGAATTCACAAACTGCATAGTATTGTACACTATGTCCTCACTCCTTACTATTATCCGGACGATTTATATGCCCTTAGTGGCCACCAAGATTTGAATAACTATAATAAGGTGCTTAGGACTGCAACGTGGTAGAGAAAAGGATTGCAATATTATGTTTAATTAAAACAATTTAAAAAAATGCTTTACTTAAAATTATTCGTGAAATAAATTCTATTGATCGTTGATATTTTATTAGGTGGTAATAAATAGATCACATTCTGTAGTAACCAATGGTTTCAAAAATTAATAGAATTATCTAAATTGTTCAAAATAAGCTCAAGATGAGGTGACATAATCCTAATACACAATAAGGTTAAAATATTATAGTACCGAACAAATGTTGAAAAAAATGTTTTTAATAATCTTAACTTAGCATCTATTTGGTTCGGAAATCAGACATTATTAGTAAAAAAATGGTTTTTAACTATTATTAATTTGTTTTCTCAAAAGCGACTATTAGAATGACAAAAATAACCGGCCAAGTGCATGTCGGGCCACGCGCAGTGTAGGTTCCGTAGTAGCTTGTTATTCAATGCAAGTCTTTACCCGTTATACACAAGCAACTAGGTACTCCGTCTTTGTCACTTTAAAGGATTTATTCTAAGGATTTTGTATTTGTTACAACATTATCAAGTTCAACGACTATTACTGCTAAACTAATAAAGCTATCTTCATCGCTATAATTTTCCTTTTAAGTTCATGAAATGCGCTATTATCACACATTTTTCTAGATTTTTCAAGCCAGCAGTTTAGCTTTTAGAGGAGGGGGGGACGCACTATTGAAACAAAATTTTGTTTAACAAAGTTTAATATTTCGTAAATGGAGCATTCAATCGAAAAATGGTATTAGCAACCCTTAATTTATTTTAAAAGACCTATTCAACGATACCCCACACGATGGGGCAGACGATGATAAAAAAATTCATCCCCACTACTCATATAGGGGAGCTACCCTAAAAAAAATATTTTTCACAATTTTATTTCAGCACTTTGTCGGCGTAATTTATATACATACCCCCACAAAATTACAGCGTTCTAGTATTAACGGTCTCTTAGCAAAACCTCGGACAGACAGACACACAGACAGACGGACATGACGAAACTATAAGGGTTCCTTGTCAGGACTACGGAACCCTAAAAAAGGAAATGAAAATAATAAAGCGTACCGTTTTACATAAACGATAATCAGTCCCTCATAGAAAAGAGTAGAAACCACAGTAACGAGAAAAGTAGTATTTCAGCAAGGCTCAGTTTATAAAAAGATGCGTGAGCGCAGACCGCCCGGATTTATGCAGATGTCGCCACTGCACGCTGTTTTATTGGCCAATAGAAGTGTCCGTTAACGTTTGAATACCGAATTGTTTATAAGATTGATTTAGAAGATGATCAAATTGTTATTGATCTGTTTGATTGGTGGATCGCCATATTGTTTCGCTAAGATTTATTTATTTGTGTCTACTATATTTATTGAGTAGTGTAGTATTGTGTTGAATTGATTGCTGTCTATTTGCTTCAAGACTTAAATTATGACCGCATTGAAACCGAGTGTTTATTTATCGCTCAACTAAAGTTGTTTAATTCAAACGTACTAGTTTTGAGTCTATCAATAATGGTGTTGATATATCTCTTGGAAATCTATATACTTTTGAAATATTAAAAGTAGTAGGTACATCTTATAAATGGCTTATGATTTGCAATATTTTCATAATCATCTTCTTCTTCGTTGTATATCACTATGCAATTTGACAAAGGCTGCTTCCAAGAGATTCCACTGAACTTGAACCCTTGCCTGTCAGCTGCCAATACTTCCTATCCTATACATCGTCGTCACCTAACGTGAGCGTTGGTTCATCCAACGTGTTATATTAATTGATGCTATCGAATATGAACAGATTCGCATGACTGCCTACTTTCAAATATTTTAGTAGAAAGTAAAACTCAAACGGCCTTACTAATAAAGTTTTTTTCACTCTGTACACACGTTGTATACCACAAAAGCTGACCAATAAAAATATTTTTGACGTAAGCCTTGGATAAAGTTGGTATACAGATGTGCCATTATCAAAGGAGGCTGTCCATTTCTTAAACAGCCTGGGACCCTAGTTTAGCGAGTGTGTTAAGGATTAAAATGGCGGATTTCTCTATTATCAGCTGATTGAAATCATGTCTAGAAATAGTAACTATTATTGAATCTGTGTCTAGTATTCTGTAAAAAAACGTTTTGATTCTTCAAACTTCAAAAAGTATGCTGTCATTTGAGGATCGTTTGCATGTGTTAGATTTGTTCTCATTGAAATGGATTACATAAATTATTTCGACATATTTGACCATTGGGAGATAGAAGAGGCAAATAAAAAAATCGAAAACATTATGAAGACCGTGCAGATCCATTATTTTGAACAATTCAGATTTTCCATTTTAAATACAAATAACGGGTTTACGAAAAGCTATGCGGAAGAAACTAAACGCAGTGATTACATTCTCTTTGCAAATTGACAGTTTATTCAAAGATGGCTACAATCATGTTTATATTGTAGCCATGGAGACCGCTAGTCTCCATGGCTACAATGTCAACAGCGTAGACAGAGCACAACAGTCAATTTGAGTGTTTCGTTCTAAAATTTGTTTTCATTCTTTCACTCCTACTAAAAGAAAATATTTTCTATTATGTCAACTAATTTCAATAAAAAGTTCCAAAAACAACGGAGTTTGATTAATATTGCATTCCTAAAATAAAATTTCATGACTAATATTAATAATTAGTAAACTTTATGAAATAATAATTTACGGAACTATTTAAGACGTAAACAGTTTCCAAACGAATTGACTAATAGTTGCCAAATGAAAAATAAAAAAGTGTTAAACGTCTATGTAGATACCCACCTCCTACTCAACGTTTATTAGTCAAACAATAGATTGACGCGTGTTTAGCGCTTATTCTTTGTGCAACTGCACAACCGTTTAACAGACGTATAGGCAAATTTTTATTAGTAAGGCCGAAAGTAAATATTGAGCTCAAATAGAACTTTTTGTTCAAATCTCACCTAAACTACTAAACTGATAACTGGCATCGCACTGTAAATCACTAACTACCCACTTTCTAGAGGACTGCACGACCCAAACCAATTTCTTTGGCTCCATATTTTAGTTCAGACCTTAAGTATGACCACTGGACGGGGTCAGAGCGTTACTACGATACAGTTACTATGCAAAGACAACTATATAGTACTTAAACTAGTGTTTGTTTAACTGACTTTGTGGCTTATAGTGAGGGTGTAACAGTGTACTTTTGCGAGGCTATGAAGCTCTTCAGCCGTGTGTAGCAATTACGACTTTAGGCGACGAGATACAAAGCTTGAATTCTTCTGTAATATCTATGGATTTGCGTCGTTTAAGTGTTAAGTCTAGTATTAAAGGAGATCTCCGCAGGCGGCTTAGGGTCACAGAGATAGTATCGGATGACCGAGAGGTCCTCGGGCATCGTTTAATTGCGGTGCGAGTTCGATTCCCGCTGAATGGGTGGGCGTACGGTGGCCGCGCTTATAAATTGTCCCCGCGGTAGCTATGGGTGGCGAAGCGACCATGTGGAGAAACGTGTCTAGGTTTTGTTTGGTTATTAACTTATCCGAGGATCTAATAAGTTTACGTATTTGTTAGCTGTTAAAGATTTTATCGCGTTGTAAAATGTACGCGTGGTGTGGAGTTGTGGACACGGGTGGGGTTTGCTTTTATAAAACACTTTGAATATAATGCGTTTCTGTAAAATATTTTTAGTAGTGCATTGATCATCGTTTAATATACATATTATTTTATTACTGCATGGAATGGTTTTAAGATATGAGATTTATTTTTATTTCATACTAGATAGGTAAGCGATGGGTAAGCGTTTGACTACTCACCTGAGCGAACGACGATGTAGCACGCTTACCTAGAAGATACCTTTTCACTATCGAATGTAAGACCCCCGGTTCGTACTTACTGGACATCGACAAGGAATAACATTAATTGAGACACGTTTGAATATATTTAAAAGCGTCAATAAAAATTGCCAAGTTTGCATAAAAAAGAAAATAAAAATTGGCAATTATTTTATAAATATATAAATAAAAATTGAGAAGATAAAAATTGTCTGAAGTACTGAAACATGCATTGGGGGTGCACGTAATAGTACGGTTGGCAACCCTACATTAATCAGGGGAATACATTTGTTTTAAGTGTCACGTTCGAAATTTATATGAAATCTGAATGGCTCATTACTTTTGTTTTTTTTTTAATCAAATGAATAAGTTATGTTTTTGTTATATTTAGAATAATTATTATTAATATGATCTATTTAAATGTTATTTGATGTGTGTAAGTGCAGATTTTTAATTTGCCCATATACTGAATAAATGCTTTGACTTTTGACTTTCATAATTGGGTGAAGAAGTCATGTTCAGGCATCAAAATGTAGCACAACATACATTTAAAGGAATTCACCCTAGTCCGAAACGATCAGTTTAGAAACAGCCACATTAGATACGTTACCCTCACGAACATTAACCAGACTATTATCTCAAACGAATCCCCTCATCAAGTGCTCAGATTTTCGTGCGCGGTCACAACAAAGGGCGGCGCCTTTGGTGATCGCCGCATCGCGACACGACCGCGATAACGCGATAGTGCGATACCGTCGCGTCGCTTAGCTTTCCCCGGACGGGTGCACTTATCGCGTGTGACGTGCATTTTTAAGGCTTAGGATCCAGCCTTGTGGGATATGTTGGCGAGTGATGTGGCTTAGGAAAACGATGGGTTATTTTGATGTGTTCGTATTAAGAGAGAACGCGGGTGCACTTTTCCATATAAATGTATTCCCCCGTCTCCTCCCTGGAAAATACTTCAAGGGTCTAGAAAAAATATTGTTGCTACAAAAAATCAAGGTCTGCTGTAGCTACGCCTCTATCATTTTCTTTTTTTTACCAACCAATTGCAAAAAGAAATATGACCCTTCAAAAATCTTAAAAAGGAGATTAGAATGCTTATTAGTATATTTCTTTTTGCAATTGGTTGGTAAAAAAAAGCAAATGATAGGGGCATAGCTACAGCAGACCTTGGTTTTTTGTAGAAACAAATTTTGCTCTAGAAGCATTTTCCAGGGAGGAAACGGGGGATTACATTTGTATGGAAAAGTGCACCCCGCGTTTCCTCTTAACTAAAGGTTCTGTGAGAACAGTACACCTCGCGAGCCTTTACTACCATGCAGCAGCCGGATATGCTTTATTTTAATAAAAATAAAAGTCCTAAAATTAATTTGCGCAACAAAATTGACAAAGAAAGTTCAATTTTAAATTAAATTTCAGGTACATACTCGAATTTTGCAATAGGCTTACCATAATCCATATATAACGCTTCAGCAAACTTCCCATACTTTTCCCTCCTCCACTCCCCCATTTTGGATTTTGATCTTGTGTAGAATGAAGTCAGTTAGTGTTCTCTCAAATTTGTTTGAAATCCGTCGATAAATAACGCTACAGCCAGCATCTCCCCTTTCGCCCCCTATATTCCCCCAATCAAAACAACGCGATGACAAAAATTCTTAAATAAATCAAGGCACTCGTTTGCCAATTTTCGTCTAAATCGGTTGAAAATTGCAACCTGTAGGCGAGAACAGACCAACATCCGGAAAAAAACATTTTTTGGCCAATCTCAAAACTGAGACGCTTAACTCGGTCATATAAACAAACTCCCCTGCCGTGGCTGTCTGTCAGTCTGGTCGCGATAAACTAAAAACAACTGAACGGATTTTCATGCGGTTTCCACTAATAACCATAGTGCTTCATTAGATAAATTTAGGAGTGTATTTCGTTTTTAATAAGACTTTGTGTGAATTGGTTTAAAAATATGATGATTGTTGAGGATATAATTCATACTCGACGCAAGAAACTGATTTAACAAATGTAGGCATTTAAGCTCTATACGTGCGAAGCCGGGGCGGGTCTTTAGTAAGAAAAAATACTAACTTCTCTATTCTTCCATTTCAGATGCAATCAACCCAAACAACGAGAAAAGGGCGTTCAAGGACAAATGCCTTTGCCATCCACAATCAGAACCGAGAGAAGTCGACAATGACTAACGAAGCGAAGGAAACACTCGCGGATGTCAAATATTTGAGCGGAGATGTTGTACAAACAGACAGAATATTTACTCATGTATATTGTTACAAGATTTGCTTTGGGATCGCGTGAGGCATTGATGTGGTCGATTTAAATGCTTGTAATAAGACTAGTAACCGAGAAATTGATCCGTTTGATAATCAAATACACCAGTGGTGCAGTGGGAAAATGGTCCGCTTTGACTTTAGAGGTAGTGGGCTCAAATCCCCGCCATGCACCAATAAACGGATTTTCCATTAGATTTTCTAAGAATCAATTTACATTTTAACCGACTGCAGAAAGGAGTAGGTTCTCAATTCGACAAAAAAAAGAGATTATGCTTTCTATTTTGTGTCCATCCAACAAATGTGTATTACCTTGATGACATGATACTGGCTACCGGCTGCTTAGACTATCGCGGCATGTGAATTTGGTTTTATAACCGACTTCACAAAAAAGGAGGAGGTTCTCAATTCTGAATCGGAATCTTTTTATTTTTATTTTCTTTTATTTTTTTATGTATGTTCACCGATTACTCGCAGATGCCTGAACCGATTTGAAAAATTCTTTTTTAGTTTCAAAGGGTACCCTTCCCAGGCGGTCCCATTTAAATTTTAACGAAACCAGCCGAGCCGTTTTTAATATATCAACATTTGTATTACGCATTTACTTATCTCGACGACTTATGACTTACTACTAACTACTGACACAGATTATGTAATAATACGTCTACTGGCTACTTTGACTAGCGCGACGTTTGAATTCGGTTCTTTTAGTTTTTTAAACGATCTTAAATTTTTCGTTTTGTACGATCATAAATTATTCTAAGAGTTTCTAAGATAATTATATGAGCGCATTTCACAGTGGCCCTCCGGTAAAGAAGAAATAATCGTTAATAAGCCCCCGGCATGGTAGTAGGACACTGTCAAGTACCCACCTGGCCAGCTACCACCCTCAAGATGGAACATCTATCGCTAATACATCTAATTTGTTCCGACAGCTATCCTTGAGAGCCAATTCTTATTCTAGGCCTAGCGTGCTACCATCCTCGACCGCATCATCACTTACCTACAGGTGAGGTATTGGACAAACGCTAGCCTATAAGATATTAAAAAAAATAATTCACTGAGTATAATAAGACTGACTACAAAGATATTGTTTTGTCGGCTAACTGGTCAGAAGCGTGTTTGAAAATGTTACGGGAAGTAAATGCATACAATGTATAAATTAACATTCATATGTTGAGCAGATGATTTAATGATCTAGACTACTTAAAACATAATTTTGTACACCTGTGAATTATATAATTTAAGATCGTTTAAAAAACTAAACGAACCGACTTCAAACGTCGCGCTAGTCAAAGTAGCCAGTAGTTAGTAGCATCGTAGTTAATAGCATATAATTGCATCGTAATACAAATGTTGATATATTAACAACGGCTCGAATGATTTCGTTAAAATTTTTTGAAACAAAAAAACAATTTTCTAAATCGGGTCAGGCTTCGAGTAATCGGTGAACATACTTAAAAAAAAAAGATTCCGACGAATTGAGAACCTCCTCCTTTTTTAACCGACTTCAAAAAAAGGAGGAGGTTTCTCAATTCGACTGTATTTTTTTTTTTTTTTTTATGTTTGTTCGCGGATAACTTCGTCGTTTATGAACCGATTTCGATTATTCTTTTTTTGTTCGAAAGGAGATATCTCAAGTGTGGTACCATGGTAATTTTATCGAGGTATGATAAGTATCTCCAGAGATATTGAGATAAACATCTCAAAATTGGTACTGAAAATGAATAGCGCGGCATTGAAGTCGGTTGTTTTTTAGTTTTTAAACGATATTATTGCGAAGTCGGTTAATAAATCCGACACAGATTCAAGAAGAAAACTCGAAAAAGAGCCATTCCTTACATCTCGAGAAACAATCCCAGTTATCTTTTCTGCACAATATTGTCTGCGCATTAATTTTTGTAGATCGTCAACAATGACCAGATACGATCGGAGAAAGCTGTAAGAACAACATTATCACCACAGCAAGGCCATACATTTAAAAGATAATGAACTACCCTCATATCGGATTAATGATCCGTCACAAAAGCACCGTTACAAAACTGCTCCATTTTAAAACACCTATCTGCAATCTCTCGGGTAGGTGCGTCGACTAAAGGGGGCTACTGCAAAATCGCAGAATCCAGATATTTAACGCTTCGCAATACATAATTATTATGACAGAACAATGCTGGTCCGACGACAACGGGACAGCTGTTTACATACAGTGCGGAGTACGAGACAAAACTGTGCGATAACATCGCCATATCGCGGTAATAGCTTTTTGTATCGCTGTAATCTCGTTTGTTATTGTTCTGAGAGTTTTTTTTGTCAAGTTACTTTTGTCATACTTTTATTAACTTGATATTAATATGCATTTTAATAAAGCTGCTTTTGTACGTCATTATGGTTCTACTTTTTATCTAACTAGTCTTAATAAAATAATAGAGGTTCCATTAAGTGTGTATAAATATTAGGTATCTTTGTCATGGAATTTTAGTTCAATGTCCTTTATTAGGTTTATTGTGGCTCCACACGATTAGTATCTAGCCTATGGCCAGCGTCAAGTATAAGAAAGTCATAAAATTAAGTCACAATAGACTGGTCTAATCTGTCGTAGAACCGACAACCGTTGGGGGAGACATGTTCTAGAGTGGAGACCACGGTAAACGAAGCGTAGGACGCCCTCCAGCTAGATGGAGCGATGATATACGCAAGCTGGCTGGCAGCGGTTGGAAACAAGGAGCTGACGATCGAACTCAGTGGCGTGCCATAGGGGAGGTCTATGTCCAGCAGTGTACAAATACTGGCTGTTAATAAAGATGATACATAAATATCTGCACAATATTACACATACGTGACATGCGCGCAGTTCAAAGTTTTCCTTAAAAAAATCACCAACCATCAGTATTGCACGCTCTCATCAACAATTTACCGTGTTATCGTTATCACCACTGATCTGACCAATTAGTAATTTCCAAGAAAAGTTTAACCATGGTTTGGTCAAGGAGAAAAAAGTAAAAGTAACTAGTATTATTTATTTTAGTCTGTGGTAAAAGTTGACCAACCAAGTTCCAACTTGTCCATTCACTGAACAAGGCAAAAAAAATCCCTTTTATATTGTACAAAATAAAAAGTTACGTAAATACATAAAAAGTAGTAATGCGAATTAACAAAGTCACGGACGCGTCAGTTTATGATTTATTATATACAAAGATGTCAAGTGACAGTAGGACTCGTACTCTGGGGGTTCCCTGATAAGACTGATTGAAATAATTTTAACATAAGTGAAATAACGGCACTGGTAAGACGCTTGCTAATTTTAAAGTTGATAGGTAGTAATATTATTTTATTTAGATAGCGTTTGACCACTATCTCACCTGTTATTAAGTGACGATACAATCGATGATGCAGCACGCTTGCCTAGAAGATACCTGTTCACTCGCGATTTAAAACCCTCTGTAATTACCTATATAAATGTTACTATGGCCGCTATAACAACATACTAAAAACAGAATAACATTAAAAACTAAAAGTTTTGTATGTTTTAGGCGCTTTATGCTCGATGTTATGAACTGTCTAGATAGAGACATAACATGTGATAATAGTGCGTAACTATAGTTGCTATAACAACAAATTATAAAAAATTAATTAAATAACAATTAAAAGGGGGAATACAAGAACGTTTTCGGTATATTTTGTTTAATCTTATTAAATGTAAATATTGTACTGTGGTAACCCTACGAGTGCGAGTCCGACTTGCCCTGTGCCAGTTTATTTAAAATATGTTTACTCATAGTTTAGAATGGCTCCATTATTTTACCTCAAGGTAGGAACCCTAAAATCAGAGTCATTTAAAAGTTGTACGTGTTTGCTGTACACCTACGCCCGCCCACTAACAACACAATGTTGAAAGCATGCTGCGATTTGAATAAAATTCGTCTCGTCCTGGGTTTTTAATTTGTGAAATTGCTCCAGATGTGTACTTTTTATACATTATGTAGGTGTGCACGAAGCCCGTGAAGACGGCTAGGATTACAAGTCTTAAACTTTTTTACACGTTTCTCACTTATCAACAGACTTTCAATAAGGAGGAGGTTCTAAATTAGTCTGTGTTTTTTTCTATATGGACTACGTTATGCGATTACTCCGTCAATTGTGAACCGATTCAAATTATTATATATTTAATTCGTAAAGTACATTTCCAAGGTGGCCCCATTGTAAATTCATCGAGATCTGATGCTGAGCTATGGAGATAAACACTTCAAACTTAGTACTGAAAATGACTAGCACGGCATCGGTATTTGAATGTCAACATGACATGAAGTCGGTATTTTTTCGTTTTGTACACGATTTTAAATTATTTGAACGACATACTTAGTGATTTCACAAAAACATAAAAACGTAGTCAAAAATGCACGTATGTGCGCATTTCAAAGTAACCCTCCGGTGTAGGGACAAACTAATGAAATGATTCAACCGTCTTAAGATACGGCCACACCGCAGCGTTCTGCGATCTGCAGGCGCGATCTCAGTACTTTACAATTGTTTTCAGATCGCGTTTAGTGTGAACCAGTCGGTACAAATACTCCTGCGCTATCTGGTCGCCGCCTAGATCGCCTAGATCGCGATCCAGCGCGCAGCGTCCTCGCTGCGGTGTGTCCGTACCTCAAGCAGGTCTACTGTACTGTACGATACCTTCTGATTCCTATTTGACTTTCACCGTTAAAATGACCAATTCAAACGAATGAATAAAAATATATCACTATTAATTATATGGTAATACGGGACTTATCGCGCTAAAAACATACTTTTATTTACCTCGACGTTTCGATCAAGTTGCATTGACCGTGGTTACGAGAAGACTGAAGTTGTGGGTATCTGCATTGTTTTTATTGAGAGTAGTTTGAAACTACCCTCATTTGATCTTGATCGGAGTTGCCATTGCGACACACAATACTGACGACATCGGCAGATTTTTGTTGATTTAAACTTCGACTGAAACACTTGCTAATCACTGGGTTCCAAGTTGTGGCCAATCTAAAACCATCCTCCCGGTTGAAATTCGGATGTTTTTTTATTTCAACCGCTTCACGTACAATACGGGAGTAATAGTAACGTTCGGTGGAGAGAATTTTAGGGTCGTGAAGTTCAATCCAGTGGTTAGGTCCCGAATCTAGCAAATGCTCGGCGATGGCGGACTTATTAACCTGGCGGTTTTTTTTTTAGCGCGATAAGTACCGTATTACAATATAATTATGTGTGTAAATCGCGAAAGTTTAAAATGTACTATATCACTATTAATTCTATAACACGCTACAATCACACAAAAGCAATATTTCATTTATACCTCAATTTCATAATATATAAAAGCATAAAGATCACAAAACATCCACAAAGCGATCCGCAACAATGTCAACCCACAAACCTCAAAATATTATTTAATTCATTAAAACGAACGAATTATCCAACGATAATAGGATTCTAGCAACAATCAGCCTATTCATAGTCATTCATCTTCTCTTATTCATAATCACTAATTCAACTTGATATTTATATATTATTTATACAGCGACGGCAACAAAAGGTTAACCGCGATAAGGGCCACCGCACACTGGGACTTAATAAATAATGTCATATTAGAGACAGTACTTAAATGCGTGTAGGCGAATCGGGATTTCAATGAGGTTTTTGCTTGGCCTTTTTTTTGTATGACTGGTTATAATATTAATGGTTAATGAAGGTTTAAATTGGCATTGGATAAATGAGTGTGGATGGATTGATGTTGTTATAAATTTTGTTTAATAGTTATTGGAGTTTTGGATGGATAATTTTTTGTATGTCTAGCGCTTAGTCTAGAGTCTCCAAAATAATAGACATTTAATTGACCCGTGATGTGGTATTGCTCTAAGATCGAATCCTAGCTGGAGATACAATATAACAAAATGTAAATATGGAGTCAAACATAAAATTACAGTTTTTTGAAAACGGTAAAATATTATTATAAAACACCGACTATTATACTCACTACTGTTTGTTGTCGACTGTCTCTGTCGGTATAGATTACGTTTCTTTCTGTAAGCAATGAGACTACTCTTTGCATTATTTTCAGAAAGTCTTGAATACATGGTGTTTTAATCTCTCTCTTCTTCCATCAAAGTAATATTTTTAGCAACAACCTAAAATCTATGGTATGGCAGTAGTATTAATATCATAATACTACATACAATAAGAAATAATATAATTAAGAAAAATATAATTAATAGAATTAGCATTATAGAATTAATAGCAAATAATGTTTGGACCTATTGCTAAAAGCGATATCTTTCAATCAATAATTGGAGGGAATGTATCAGTGACTCGATGTATCAGTTACTCGATATATATTTAAAAAAACTGTCGGACTCGCACTCGGAGAATTCCGTGACACAGTAGAGTATTCTATAACTATGATTTTTCGCAACAAAAAAATTAACTTTGTTTTTCATAGTGTTTGTATGAAAAACAAAGTTACATTTGCGGTCTCTATATCTCAAAAACTGCTGACTGAATCTCGTTCAAACCAATTTTCGTTAAAAGTATTTATTGAGATCTACGGAATATATATTTTCTAGATTTTTCACTCCCTTACTTTAAAAGTTAGAGGGCCCCGACACACACATTTTTCCAAAGGGGTAAAAAAAAAGACGCGCCTATCTTTGAAATGATTGACATTGAGAAAAAATGATTTTAGGAACCTTAATGTAATTTTTAAGACATTCATAGACACCCTACCCCACCCCACACGAATAGGTTTGAGGAAAAACATTTTTTTTTTGTTTCAGTTCCATGTATGGAATGCTTAAACTTTTATATTTTTTTATTTTTGTATAAAAAATGGAAAGCGGTTCAAAGAATACATCTACCTACCAAGTTTCAATTCTGTAGTCCTAATCGTTTCAGAATAAATGGCAGTGACATACGGATGGACAGACAGACATGACGAATCTAAAAGGGTTCCGTTTTTTGCCATTCGGCTACGGAACCTTAAAAAAGAGAGATAAGAGACCCCACTACTCAATGTAGACCATTTGAATTAGGTTCGCGAACCTAATTTCACCTTAGTCACAATCGAACTGGCGTTTGTGTAGCACGTACAGAATTACACGTGCAATTATCGCAGATCCATTTAAATAATTAGAACAATGCCTGATCCTCTTTTCTTTATGCTAATCAAGCTCGACATTAGAAATTCGTGTTTTCATGTAGTTGTTTCTAGTTCCATTTTGCTTACGTGGCATAAGAGTGAGTACTGCATCTAACTTTTTTATATCGATGCTTTAATGATGTTTTTTTTATGTCTGATGGGCTTTCGTCTGACCACTATCTCGCGTGGTAGTGGTGGTGCCATTATAACAGCGACGTAGGAAATTGCTGCATTATAACTAGTTTATTGAATTAGATATTTATCTAAAATGGTGGTCAAAAAATATCCTAAATTCGTAAAGTACAGCCAAACAAAGCAAAACAAAAATATATCGCCTACATAGATACACATGTGACGTGACATCAGAAGACCACCTTATTAATTGGCTTTGATCGTATCTTCGCATGTAGGAGTATTGTAAACACACACTTACATTGTGCTACTATTGTGTTGTGGTATACTAGCTTATGTTACTGGCTTTCACTCGATATACATATAAAAGTTTTGTTATATAAAGGAGAGGTGATGGGTATCGGTTGTGCTGTTTTTACCCGACTGCGAAAGAAGGAGGGTTATCTTTTTCGAGTTT
The DNA here is from genome assembly GCA_954871355.1 of Cabera pusaria. NCBI lineage: Eukaryota > Metazoa > Arthropoda > Insecta > Lepidoptera > Geometridae > Cabera > Cabera pusaria. Next base: position 4,126,510 of record OX940896.1, read on the forward strand.
ATGTATGTATATATCTTTGGCACTTCCTAGAGCCTAAACGGCTTGTCGTATTTTTATGTGAGTGGTATCAATAGATTCGTCTTAGTCGTGAGAGTGACACTAACACAACATTTAAAAACAAATTAAGGATTTTTGGCGCCAAAAAGTAATCTCAAATAACGAGATGAACATTGCGGTTCAACTATTCGGAAGGAAAAACAAGTCACGCGTTGAAGTCTTGTATCGCAAACTTGCAAATTGGGATTAGCAAAACAATAATAACACTTACAAAAAATTAATGTTTTCAAAACACATCGAGTCTGATATCAAAATAAAGAATTTTTATGGTGGTTACGAATATATGTTTTATTTGAGCTTGGAATAGTTTAATCACTAAATTTTTATCACGCAGTCAAGCAGCAAATAATTCACTTGTTAAATTATTTATCTATGGATTTGCTTAGGGGCAAGTACCTGACGCCATACGAGTAAGTTAAAGGATTAAAAAAAAACAATTTTTTACATACTAGGTGACAGTTTGAACTCCAACAGACATACCGACATACCGTATTTATTTTTTATAGTACTAAAAAAGACTACTTACGAGTATGTAGCATTATTTCTACTATTGTAATATTGCGTGATGCGTGAGACCAGTAGCGAAAGTCTATTGTCTGGGATAACTATTTGTCACTATTATCATTGTACACCTTCGAGCATTGACCAATGGAGATGTTAACGTTGTAATCCGCAAACATTTTTTTCTGCCGATACTTACGGGGGACGAGGTAAACACGCATTGCACACACACAAATCACTCCCTTTAACGATCCCGCACACTAGCTTGAAACACGCACACAGTATTAAAAATACAGCGTAGTTACGCACGCTCATGTGGCCAATAATGGCTATATGGCCAGCAGAGGAGTACGCCTTGCGTTAACATCTCCATTAATAAATGCTCGAAGTTGTACACAGATATCTGATACATTCATGACCTTTTTGTGACATTAAGAGGAATTATGGTTTTATCCTAATAGATGGTGCTTTGATTTTGCAAGAGTTTTTAAAAGCTGGGAACGAATATTAGGTACTACTAATATTAGGTATATTGGTACTTAATAGAAAGCGTGCTAGCTACATCTTCGGCTTCATCGTCAATTAACATCAGGTGAGATTGTAGCTATCAAGTTATCACCAAACATCTGATGTGTTTCGGCAGTTATCCTTGAGAGCCAGTTCCCATTCTAGGCCTAGCGTGCTTACCATCTTTGACCGCATCATCACTTACCAACAGGTGAGATAGTTGTCAAACGCTAGCCTATATGATACAAAGAAATTATATTAAATAACTATGTGAATGTTTATTTTTTTACTCATTATCTATCATGCTCCTGTAATCGTAAACGCGAAACAATCAGCTAGAGTGGATCATCAGAGGTAGATATTTTCTTATCTCTCTAATAAGCTCACAATACATGCATCTCAGTGATCAGCAATCATACGCCATTTCTCTATGTAAAGATCCATAAATGCTACCTTTTACAGCATCAACTAAGAATTCAATAAAAAGTAGAAGATACTACACACATATACATAAGGATATCTATGCATAAATATGCCGGAGTAGTGCGTACACTGTTAGGGCGTAAATAATAGCACATTAATGTTAAGATACGAACAAGAATATTTTTCTTCGATCGACTTTACAGTGAGTACCGTTGCCAATTTTGTTTGTCGACCAAACTAACAATTGATTACTTTGAAGGTTGGACCTTACCTAACGTTGAGTGAAGTGAAACGTGCTTTTATGGAAATGGCAGAAGTGAGATGAGGCGACTGGATAACTGACTTTTGTCACTTTTGTTTGACGGTTAGCACAAGTGACAAGGACAATAAGATACCTGTGCTCAGCAATAGGTACAATCAGGCTGGTAATGATGATGATTGTGAACGCAAGCATGAGTGGCAGTGACGCTGTTCTTTACAAGCTGCAAGTGCCCAAATATGACTGCTAGTTTTTCAAACCGAACCAACTGATTCAGTATAAGGCGGTACTTAGTTTGTATGAATATTGCGTTCTACTTAGCTTACCAAGTTTTTTTTATGTTTTTTATATCATATAGCGTTTGACCACTATCTCACTGTTGGTAAGTGATGATGCGGTCGAGGATGGTAGCACGCTAGGCCTAGAAATGTAAAGTTGTAAAGTATGTAAATGTGTTATTTTTATATGGACCAATGGACGAAAAGACCTCAATGCACAAAAGAGAAACAAATATTTCAAGTCAGTTCTTTCAACATTTTAATCATATATTAGAGATTTATATTTAGCTTGATGTACATTATTTGCGGCCTCCTACTGCACGCTACTTAGAAACTTCAATTCATCGTCAAACAATGTTTCATGCAAAAATGGCGTCAAGTTTTTCCTGAGCCGTACCACCCATAAATACTCATATAACAAATATAAATGGCTACCTATTGGCGGTTATCTTATTAACGTTAATTAGGCGCTTGAGTCAAGTGGGCGGGGCATGGGAACAGGGAGTTTGGGGTTCTTCTGTTAACTCTTTTGCTGGGTGGTGCAAAGTTAAAAGCGACGAGGGTAATAAATACTACTAGAGAAAGGATTCACATTCATTCGAAAATAAATTCGGATTCGGAAACTGCCTCTCCTTCCTTAGATATTTGCAATTTACAATCCTCTAACCTGTACTACTAACGTGTTTCATATTTCAACTCGAAAAAAAAACAAGTAATTCTAATCGGAAAGGTTTCCGCGACCAAATAGCTCACGGAATAATAAATATTCGAAATTCAAAATGACGCTTCTGAAATCGAATATATCCGATTAAATCCGGTCTATGCAGATCATTCTTCCAAGAAATATACTTCCTCTTTAGTGTTTTAAGGTTCTGCAGTGACAGATTTCACCTTGAATTTATCTTGGACTCCGTTGGAATTCAGTGACACTGCTGATTTTGCTGGTTCATTAACTGAAATATAATCGCACCATATAACTCAAGGTACAAATCCAAGTGTAACAGGCAACTAGCGATGGGTCGTTGCCGTATTTTTCGTTAACGCAACTAGTCCGTTAAATTAGCCTCCGTCAACTAGTCGATTAACTAGTTGAATTGATTAACTAGTTAATGCTTCAACTATAGTCGATTTCACATATGCTTGTATGAATTCAACCGCTAACGAAGTATCGATAATTCATTCGTTTAATCCAAATAGCACTGTACGTTAATTGTATTTTATATTTTTTAACAATAAATATATTTTGATTTTAAGTTTTAGTTTTACCCATGACGTATATTTCTAAGAAATTAAAATACTAAGTCTTTGAATATAGATTGTTATTTCTATAAAAAATAGCTACGCAGTTAAAATTCCCTCAGACTAAAAACGAATGTTACCGTTCGAAATCACGTTGACAGTTAATCGCGCAACGCGCCTCCGTTCGTTGACGTCAACTGATACGTTTCTCTATACTCTTGAATTTTGCCGTCTATGGTTTCAACTAGTTGATCGGTGAACGGTTAACGGTCAAAACGTTGACAGTCGATGGACGGTTTTTAGGGTTCCGAACCCAAAGGGTACCAACGGAACCCTATTACTGAGACTACGCTGTCCATCTGTCTGTCTGTCTGTCTGTCCGTCTGTCACCAGGCTGTATCTCATGAATCGTGATAGTTATACGGTTGAAATTTTCACAGATGATGTATTTCTGTTGCCGCTATCACAACAAATACTAAGAACAGAACAAAGTTAAAAATGAAAAGGTTTAAAACAAAAAACGTGTTTTTTACGATACGATACGATACGAAATTAATCCACCTCGACGCAGCTAGATGGCAGCACAGGAAAAATTAGCACGCGCAAGCGTTTCATTTGTTAAATTTGTGGGCCTCGGTCGATTTGTTTACTTAATTAAGGTTAATTTGCAGAAATGAAGTGTACAGTATTGAATAATATATCTTCAATTTTAGTACTTTAAGTAAAGAGCTTCCATTAGCTAGAATTAGTAGCAAGTAGCGTACGAACACTCGGTCTTCCAGATATTTAATTATATCAATTACCTTTGTTTTGTTGTTAATATTCACTTAGTTGGTGTTAGAAGTTCGTGGCGTTCGGACTTCGGAAATTCGGAACCCTCCGTGTGCGGGACAAAAGTCTGACTCGCACTTGGCCAGTTTTATTTCAACTAGTTCGTTTAATTAACGCCCATCTCTACAGGCAACCGTGAAGCACTGGATGGAGTGAACAATGGAGATGAAATATGGCACTTAATTAAGATCGTTTAATAATTAAGATACTTATCAGATCTCGATGAAATTACAATGGGACCACCTCGGAAACGTACCCTACCGATTACAAAAAGAATCATTCGAATCATTCAGAATTGACATAGTAATCGCGTAACATACACAAAAAAAAGAAACTGACGAATTGAGAACCTCCGCCTTTTTTGTGAAGTCGGTTAAAAACATAAAAAAACGACCACATACCACGCGAGTTAGTTTCAGTAGCAAGTTTGAGACGTTCATCGTCATATATCTGGAGATACTTATCAGATCATTATAAAATGTAAATGGGAACAATTTAAAATTAACTCTTCCTACGGAAATAAGAATCATTCAAATCGGTCCACAATTGGCGGAGTAATCGCGAAACAAACAACACAACAAAAAAAAACATACAGACGAATTGAGAACCTGCCAGAAGTCTGTTGAAAATGATCTTTCAGGCAAACTTTGGATAGAGTAAAGAGAAAAAGAGTAAGAAAATAAGACAGGCTAAGGTTGTGTCTCATATATCGCCAGTTCCTATCACTCACACTTGCTACCCGATCAAGCAGACGCTAACACCGAAGCAAACGAAGTTAAGTGGCAAACGAGAGAGTAATTGTTTTACACCACCCCAGAACAAAGGCTGTTTGATTTAGCACCCGATTGCTTTTCCTCTTAGTGGTTGCTGATTCGGTGTTCTTATTCAAAGTTTGTATGGTCTTCGGTTGATTATGTGACTCTGTAGTAGAGGTGGCTATTAATATACATTCAGGAAGAAACGGAACTGGAAAATTGTCCTTGTTTTGCGGATAGATTATATTTCACAAAAAGAGGAAGATTTTGCTAAACTATCGTTTAAAGTTATCACGCTTTTTATGGCGCAGTTAGATTAAAATAACAATGTTTGAGACAGCGATGTATATGTGCCTACTTCGTGCTGTACCTCAATGGTTTGTGACGCTGTGGAAGACCCTCCGATTTCCAATTTTTTTGACAACTTTTGCTGTTGGCCACCGAACTTTAACTGTTTCACTAAGGGTCGGTGTAGAATGTTACGAGCAACACATTTTATAAACTAGCTCAAAGTCGGGGAGATCAGCTCGGGTAAGTGAGTGTATCTCTAATAGCGGGCACCTTGCGACAGCACGCTGCAAATTCTGTTATTTTCTCTAACGCTAGGAGTCCCTCGACCTTGCCGAGAAAGTATCTGAGTCTCCCTTCCCACGATGCTTCGATGTCCAATTTTATTTTTGTAATGTATTGTGTTGCGGAAATGTGGTCTTCGGCAATGTTAAAAAGACTTTTTGAGTTGATTCTACCATCGCATTATTTCATTGATTTGCTCGGCACTGTCAAAAAGCATCTCCACATCTTACAGACTGGGAAGTATCGTACCACCCGTTTTAATCGTGGCTTCTTGCCTCCACTTGTTAGAAGTGGAATGACCATCCCACTACGATCTTCCCCTTGAGCTTTAGAATAAAGGCTTTTAAAAAGGGTATCCATAAATTCCTTAAAAGTCGGCAACGCATCATGAGCGCCCACGTTGTTGCAAATGTACATAGACGACGGTGCCCGCTTAAAGTTTGGCTTGTTTACCAACTATTACAGATTTTTTAAATTATAATTAAATATTTTTGTGGCCACTGGTATTTGACGTGTAGAATATGTTTTTAAAGAATCTATGACGGAAATGTATCATAATAAATTAAATATCTTCTTTATACTATTTGACGTTTTCATATTCGTTAATTTCATCAATACATTATCAATCACCACAAAAAGCTACAAGCGCCACTCTTCTCTGTCGGTTACGTAAGACCGAGGAGGCGTCAAAAGTTCACAAAACAAGTTCAAGTAATGAATATGGTCAGTTTCGCCAGCGTGACATCTCGCGTGAGTCACCCGGTCAAGGTGATCGTTATGTTGGTGAGTATACGAGCACTGTTGCTCTTGAGGACGCGCTCTAATTTCACTGCTTTTTGCCGAAGTTAAGTTTACTGGGTGTTTTTTGGTGTATGTGTGTTGCCTTAGAAGTCTAGTTTACGTTGATCGATTTTTGAAGTGTAAACTTCCTTAGCGGCGTTCGCGACTCTGTCTTCTATATGGCCTGAGACTGAGAGGTATTTTACAATAAATAATATTCTATTCTATTCATAATAGAAAATAACTTCAGTCAACTTTACCGTCTCCCTAAAATGTTCAACACCTCGTACATTTAAGGTGATTTAAGTACCTAAATACGCGACGTTTAACTGCTTCCTTAAATCATACCAACGTTAAACAAACTGTCGACCAGTCCACGCCCACTCGTCATTTCACCTCGGACGCTAATTCTGTGGCAGCCGAGTTATTTCACTGCTAAATTGTTTTATTTGATTACAAACTCCTCGCTTTGTTTGCCTTTGTTATACCAGATTGTTGTCTTTTCTGTAGACACCCACTGTAATACTTATACTATAGTATAATGATATATATTTTTTTTATATCAGATAGGCTGGCGTATTGACCACTATAATACCTGTTGGTAAGTAATGATGCGGTCGAGGATGGTAGCACGCTAGGCCTAGAATGGGAACTGACTCTCAAGTATAGCTGCCGGAACATATTAGATGTTTTGGCGACAGATTATCTTATTTATTTTTAGGAAACTAACAACTAAACAATTGCAAAAATTTATCTAGTTACATTTTTAAGGCAATTTACAAATTTCCACTAACATGACAACTAATTTAATGAAATTGGATGGAATACTTGACTAGCCGAGGCGAGAGCTAGATTTTTTTGACAACTTTTGCTGTTGGCCACCGAACTTTAACCGTTTCACTAAGGGTCGGTGTAGAATGTTACGAGCAACACATTTTATAAACTAGCTCAAAGTCGGGGAGATCAGCTCGGGTAAGTGAGTGTATCTCTAATAGCGGGCACCTTGCGACAGCACGCTGCAAATGCTGTTATTTTCTCTAACGCTAGGAGTCCCTCGACCTTGCCGTGAAAGTGTCTGAGACTCCCTTCCCACGATGCCTGATATTGCGTACATACACAGAGCAGCCCGAAACAGTGCGCCTTGGAAAGAGTGAATCCCGTGAGGAAGTCCATAACCTTACGGTGTTCCCGCAGCATAGCTCTTGAATCAGAGCATTCTAGACCTAGCGTTTTTACTCAATCAATATAATAAAAATAATAGTGTAAACATGAGAGCCTGCTGGGGTAGAATTTTAGGATGACTCTATTGCAGTCTAGTAGGACAGTCTTAGTTTTCTACAAGAAGGTGATAGACGGAGTAACTCTGAGAGAATGGTAGCTAAGAACAAGAAAGATATATACTATATATCTCTTTTTCTTTACTTATATAATACCTTTTTACGTTACAGTCAGAGAGAAGAGAGAGAAATAAGTAGAGATAGAATTGAAACTCTACGGCCGTAATCAAGATCTGAGTGAGAATTTTATCATTTTGGCCGTAATAATATCAAAATTAGTCTACTTTTACAAACAGGCGAAGTTCCAACCATTGACTAATCTAATAACAAGACTAGCCTTGATAATAAAGACTGTAACATAACCCGACACGGGCGAGGAATGTAATGATTCATGTCATGTTGACATCCTCAGCACGTTCTTTATAATATTTGTGGTGAGGCTACCGTGTCATTGATTGCTGATATATGTACCTACATACTCGTACCTAGCTTCTGTTTAATCTCTGTTTAATTAATTATTTAAATCTCACGAACATCGATCAAAATGGGAATCGTATTGACTTCCATTTGACTATTCGGGTTGGGATAGTTGCGCTCAGTGGATTGAAATCAAGTTAGTTGTCCTGCGTCTCGTCTTATTGCCGTATTCCAATTCCAGAAAGGCCCGATTCCATCTCAGACTACAGCTGGAAATAGCAGCCAGGTGCTTCTCTATCAGAAATAAAAATAAACAGCCATCGATGTAAAGACTACCGTCGTTCTAGGGCGTTACTCTAACACTGACCGCACTTGACACGGAGTAACGGACTACTTCAGCTGTCCTGAGGAGCAGAGTCATATGATTGGTTACCGCGAGATTTAACCAAGTAATTGGCTTCTTCTGAGCGGGTCCACGCATGAGTATGTAAGACTGTTAAGACGGTATTATGCAGCTGATAGACGGACAATCAGTTCCATTCGGAATATGATTTGTACTGCAATTAGTCTGCGTTTTATTTATTTATTATGTTTCATTAGTTCACAATTTTTTGGATAAAAATTGTCTGAAGTACTGAAACATGCACTGGGTAGCGGGTGCACGTAATAGTACGGTTGGCAACCCTACATTAATCAGGGGAATTAAACATGTGTTTTAAGTGTGACGTTCGACGTCAAAAAAAAAAATAGTATCGTTTTATAATACCAGGGCAAGTTGTGTAGTGGAAGAATGGTCGAATTTGACGATTCGATTTTATGTAAAATACTATCGGAAAATGTATGTGCGCTTTTCACAATAGCCCTCCGGTGATGGAAAAACATCGTTAAGAAACCCCCAACCTCCGCATGGCGGTAGGATATAGTGTCCGCCTGGCCAGCTACCACCCTTAAGTTAGAAGAAAGGTAGAAGTTCTAGGCTTAACCATCTTCGACCGCATCATCGCTTACTAACAGGTGAGATAGTGGACAAACGCTAGCTTATAAGATATAAAAAAACAGCCGTAGAACGTCTTAAGCAGGACGCCAGTGCAGGACTTACCACCCCTACCACAACTTGACACACCCAGTGGCGCAGTGAGAGAATGGTCGGCTTTGACGCCAGAGTACGGAATACTTTTAAGTATTCTGTGGCCAGAGGTATAGTGGGTTGAAATTCCCGCCGTGCAAATTTATGTGCACATTATGTGACAGTGGCCCTTCGGTGAATGGAAGGAAAACATCGTTGAGAAACCCCAGCATGGTGGTAGGACACTATCTAGTGTCCGCCAGGCCACCTACCACCCTCCTCTTAGAAAATTTGTCGCCAAACATCTAACGTGTTCCGGCAGCTGTCCTTGAGAGCCAGTTCCCATTATAGGCCTAGCATATACCAAATATCGGCGATGAAGTAGTACGTCTTTAGATATTATGGATTATTCTTCAAACGCAGCCGCATCGTAAACTCCCGAAAAAGATTTATAGATGATACCTGTGAGAAGAAAGACCATACAAAATGGTATTCTTGAAACACTTTGTATGTAAATAAATTCCATTACGGGGAGTGCAATTGTTGCGTAAGGACGGTTCACGTCGTCGCCTGCGCATCGCAGTATAAATCTGGGCTTTCTCCTGACACTTGCGTTATTAAGGTGCCACAGGGTTATCGCAGTGGATTTTTGCTACTTTCCAATTTTATTAACACCTAGGTACCTATTTTGAAAATAAAATTCTGGTTTCTTTCGTGCATTTGTTTCTGAGACTCACGCGATAAAGACTAAAAAGTATTTTTTTATATATTTTAAGTGTATCTAACTTGATTTGTGATTAAATGGTATTGTTTCTTCTTTTTCTTTTTCTTGTTTCTTTCTTGTAATGGTAATCTTACACAGTAGCACTAGGGTGCAAGAGGTAACTAAGAGAAAGTCATTGATTGCAGAAATATCAATGCAAAATAGAATTGTTTGTAGAAAGGAAGAAAAATATTTGCAAGAATAACTTTTTTAGGCAAATATAGAATAGTTGAATGTGGTCGGTAAAATTTTCAGTGTATAGTTTATAATATTTTAAAAGATATTGGGCGGATACTTATGCTACTTTCGTCAGCAATTACATTCAAACTTCTCGATGTTTTCTCTCCCAAGACAAATCAATCAATTCTTATTCCGTCACTCAATAACGAAACGCCTGAAATCTCATTTAAATATGGAGGAGTCGCACCTCTCAACTTTCCAAACTGTGTCGCACAGAATTTCGGAAGTAAACCCGATTCGATGTGCGCGTTGTTCCGAAAGTTTACAGATAACATGATTGTATAACGAAGGAGGTGACTGGTTCTCTGTTCTGGACTTTTGCTTCATTATGCAGATCCTTGATAAAAGTGACACAAGTACTTTCTTACTGAACGCTCTATATAGACACTCGTAATTTAAAAGACCTACCAAATGTAACGCATTATAATAATGGTTAATAAAAATCTGAATTTTATATCAACTTATAGACCAGAGAGCTACATATGTATAAAAAAGCGTTAAAAACTATATTTAGCGAGCCAGTACGAGTATAGACTTGTGATTTACTATATTTAATTTATGGTAGAATTGCAGAGTGCAAAATGGTTAGATTTAATATTAACAACAAATTATGCTGAGTCATTGTGTCTAACTAAAGTCACCAAAATAAGATTATTAATAGTTATTATATACCTTGTGAATGTGCGAGCCTTATTACCACCTCATATGAATATACATATGAATCAGAATAACCATAATATACAAGAATCGGAACAACATTGGCTAATGCCTCTGTTCGGTATAGCATGGCATATAAAAATTCGTGCAAGCTTTTGGAAAATTCGATAAACGCATATAACAATGCAAGACAGTGTCGTAATTTTTTAAGTTTGGTGATTCAATATTTCGCGTAACCATTTACTTTTGTTTGGTGTGACGCTGTAAGGTAGAACAGTCAAACAACCTACTACCGAACCTTTATTACTATATTATTATCTACTTTACATAGACGTAATAAAAAAGATGGTGCACTGCAGATGTTTTGACAAATTCAATTTAATCCGTATTCTTTAACGATAAGGTTGTAATTGCTTTGTAGAACAACACGGGCCAATTGAAAAACACGTCCCATATATGTTCTATACTATATGTATGGTATATATATAAGTTGTACATACAAAATAAAGGGACAAACTCCGTTCAAGGTCGGTCTCATGCGGGCCGGTTTACTCGATCAAGTTTAATATGTAGCAGGTCTGTGCTACTTTATTATTCTTTAGCTTCAAATCAACTTGCGTCATAACTCGGAACAATGACTAGCCGAGCGTCATAATCGCATTGTAGTTGTCATCTAGTAGTTTAAAAATTGTTATTGACATGTCTAATACGAACTACGAATAAATTATCTTACGAAGTATTTATCTATGCCTTCGTCTTCATCAACGCGCAGTATTCGAATTCATTAATAATATTACATCCTTGCAACTTCTTTCCATTGACCATTTCATTGTCTGTAAATTAAATGACTCCCAAAACAGCTTCATATGTAAACAATTCACCGTTTCATTAAGCTTAATCACGCTTCTTACAAGCGAAGCGTAACATTTTTTCCCCGAGCGAAGCGAGCGAGCGTAGATTCTTAGTATCTGACAATGCGACTCGCGGAGGGCTAACGATCTGTATTGTCCTTTGTTATCATTAACTTAATGGATATTGCCTTTTGAATATTCATTGTACTCTTGAAAACCGTGAAATCTAATACGGAATAAATTTATGCAAAGAAAATTTCCGTCTGATGAGACGCTTGTTAAGGAACTGGGGCACTTAATTGAATATTGATATTTTCTTTAATTAAGCCGTCGAAAGATTTTTGCTGATACAAATTCTAATTACCATTTTATAATTATTAGTCTCTTTTGCTGAATACTTACGTTAATTAATTTTACATTTGATCCTGTTTTGTCGAATAGAAAGCTCTTTAATTAAGTCATTCGATCCTTTTAAATGAAACCTTTTTATGAAAGTTAGAATAGAAAGACATGATGAATTTACATTGGAATCAGCTCAGGAGTATACTCTTCCTAATATAGAACAGTATAGTAATAGTATTATACTCTTCTTAAACAAGACCTCAATTATTATGTTTCTTGAAGTGTTACACACTTTATATTTTTGTACATTGTTACACATACGCCAAAATTGGCAGACAAATCGGTGAACATACATAAAAAAAAAACACATATAAACGAACTGAGAACTCTCTCCTTTTTAAGTCGGTTAAAAGATAAGTGTCTATGCATTTGATTTTTTTTATATTATTTTTATAATCAGCTTCGATTGACGTCGAACTACTCGCGAAGTTCCTCTCACGCCCCGCCTGCAGGCGTAACGTGTTTTTCTGAACATTTCTCCACAACCGGGGACCAATAAATTAGTTGCACATATCGTAAGACCCCCACTGTCTCATGAATTGTTAATTCGATCTTAATTAACTTAAATAAACTTCGTGAATTAGCATCGAGCGTGAAAAAACAGCCGCGTGGTTTTGTTGGGCTAATTAATATATTGAGTGTATCAGTATTATTTTATCAGTGTAATCTTTAACTTCTAAAGAAGGTTATTTTTTTATTAATATTTATGTGTGCATATTGCCTAAATAATTAAACTTTTCAACCTTTATCACTCATTATTTATTTATTTTTTATGAAAACACTATTGATTAGCCTTTTACGCAGTTCATCATGGCGTTTTAACAACTTAAACTTGAACGTGGCAACTGTAAATAGAAAAACTTTTTTTTATTTGGATGACATACGAGTACAATTGCAATATATCAACGTGTAACAACAAAAGTTTAACCAACAAATATATAGGCTACAAAGGTATCTCTGTAATCTTTGTCATCAGCATGACGAGATGTTCTCAGAATTTCTTTTATCGGACACTGATACAATACCTAGACTCGTGTCATTCCTCAATATCATATATCCAATTCCTTAAGCGGAATGTTTAGCTTGTGCTCATAGAGTAACTTTTTATCTTGTGCTTATTATTAACCTCTGACGCAAAAAGAAGGGGTGCTATATGTTTGACGTGTGTATCTGTGTATGTGTTTCTCTGCCAGTGGCATTGGCATCGTAGCGCCTAAACGGATGAACCGATCACGATTTAGATTTTTATGTTTGATAGGTGTGCTTTAATCGGAATTTTTCTTAGCTTTGATTCATGAAAATCCCTTCAGCCGTTTTAAAACAATGCGCGTTTTTCTAGTTGATGGCGCTATGAAATCAACTTTCATATGTCCGATCAATTTGAAATTCGGTATCCTCTTACTTTCACGATCTGACTTGTTGACACTATGTTCTTACAATGAACATGGAAGCATAGACCTGATGCTGGGATATCCCCTGGAATCTGCAGAATACTGAACTCCTCACCAACTTACAGCATAGGCCCATTAGTATGGTATCAATGAACATATTATACATATGTCAGTCGGGGGTGGTTTTTAGGGTTCTGAACCCAAAGGGTACCAACGAAATCCTATTTCTGAGACTCAGCTGTCCGTCTGTCTGTCTGTCTGTCTGTCACCAGACTGTATGTCATGAACCGTGATAGTTAGACGGTTGAAATTTTAACAGATGATGTATTTCTGTTGCCGCTATAACAACAAATACTAAAAAACAGAACAAAGTAAAAAATTAAAGGTCCCCATACAAAAAACGTGTTTTTACTATAGCGCCATCTATGAACGATTGTTTAACTTATTAATTAATTAATTAATTACCTACCTTTGTGTTAACGTTCACTTAGTTGGTGTTAGAAGTTCGCTAGATATACGTTAGGTGGCGTTGTAGTTAATAAGCATGTTTGGTATTGACACGGTATTATAATATAATATTATACTTATATATTATTATACTGCGGTTCGGAACCCTCCTATCCTCCTATCAGTCTTCACTCTTTCTCATAACATGTCCATACCAGGCTCTAATATTTTACTTCGGTTAAAATACAGTGTTTCTTTTGATTGGAGACATAAGTACTTAACCTGACAGAGAAAAGCTTTTCTAAAAGTGAACGTGGAGAACGACTAAGCAAAAATTACTATTCATGTTGTAAAAGGTTGTGGATAAATATTTCACAGTAACCGTCTGACACTAAGCCCTTCTTAGGATTGTGGATAATAGGGCGAGAAATATCTTTACTAAGGCATTTTAAATAGGCAAATATAGCTGTTATTATACTAAATTTTACAAAATATTGCTCTGCACTCAAGATCCTGAAGTTGACTTTACATTGATGCGTTCTGTCATCGCAAACGTCTACTAGAGGGAGATAGATGCATTTAGACAGCTGTTATATAGCATCGCTTTTCTTAACTATGATCATCGCCCGAAATTCATCGCTATTTATGTAGAGACAACCAGCCTTGAACAGTTGCCTATCACTATATCAACATCGTGTGAGTTATTTATGTGCATTAGACAAAACTTGACTGTCCAGCGTCTCATCTTTTTTTTAAGCTGAATAGGCAAGCGATTGTTCGTTGTCTCACCTGATGTTAAGCGAAGATGTGGCCTTAGAGCATGCTTGCCCAAATGATACCTATTTACTCGCGACTTGAAGACCCCCAGATGGTAGTTATCGGGAAAACAGACTCAGAGGGCAAGGAATTCCATTCCTTGGCAGTGCGCATGATGAATGTGGAGGCCAATCGCCTTGTGCGTATAGATGGAATGTCCACCGTGTAGCGGTGTCGCAAAAATGTGGATGATGGTGTTAATTCGTGGAACTGGGTAGCACACTCTCCATAATTTATTCAATAAAACCGATAGTCAAGCAACTTTGCGGCTATGCCCGAGGCTTTGGAACTTCTAGCTTATTAACATGTCATCATTAATTAGCTTCTCAATAACCTCCAGAGTTTCCAGCTGGTATTTTGCGGAACCGTCCCAGAGATGATACTAAAACTCAATACTCGATCGGATCTGTGCTTGATCTATCATATCATATTGCAGTCCTCCAATTCCAAACAATCATACAATCCTAGACCGCATCGTCACCTAATATCAGATGAGACTAGATAGTGGTCAAGTGAATGTCTGTTTGATATAAAAAACACATCAATTTAAGTACACAATCTTCGGAAGGAAGCCTCTTATTATCGTTTATCTAGAATCCATTAGCGACCAATCACTACGGTCACCTAAATTCTCCTTCCACAAATGGCCCGCAATAAAACTTCACGAGAAGGGAGTGTCAGCTACCACGAACGACATATTAAAAGCGACAGTACTCATTCCCACCGCGGTCCATTTGCGACCAATTCCTCTTATCACGGATCCACGGACACGGATATCCTAGCACCGGTGAACTCTAAATACTTTGAAAACTTACCAATCAACCGAGTACTTAGAATTATGCCTTGAATTGACGGAATAAGGGTTTCCATGACTGCACTTTAAGTTTTTCAAGCGCTCGGGAAATTTACACAGTTAAACTAGTTGGTTGCTAAAGGAAAATAGATTCTAAGTCTTAGGGTGAAGGTTTGAAAGGGTTGCATTCAGTTGATGGTGGGTTGAAGGAAGCGGTACGGCCTCGTAGTGCAAGTGTCGATGCATAAGCGAGAAGTTTGCTTAGGTGCTGAGTGCCCTGTTCAGTATGTTATTAATACATTATTCATTTTATTCTTTTGAGGTGAACTGAAGTGCTGTCGGTAACACTTAAAATATCCATTTTATTACAGGGAATGTGTGAGAGTATAAAGATTTAGACCGCAATGCTGAATTGCTTTTTGTTTGGTGTTCAAGCGCTGGGATACAACTGTAGGATAGAAATGCTTGCACAGCTTTTTATGATTAGAATATATTTTATCACTCTCAATGTGAAGCCGTTTACCTGCTCTTGTAGAAAATGTCTTGGAGTCTTTAAGTTCATCTGAGATCTAACTTTAGGTGTATTATATTGACAGAAGAAGCATTATACTGATGTTCCGCCTGACTACTAAAAAGCTTCAACCATCAAGGATAAAATCTGCCGCCATAATCTTACGATGTTCTGGCAGCACATCCCTAAAGAGTGAAATTAATTCCAGACCTACTAGCGTTTTCACCATCCTCGACCACATCATCGCTTGCCTCCAGACCAGATAGTGGTCAAAGGCTAGCCTATAAGATATACAAAAAATAAGTTCTTGTATAACTCAACACAGAAACACGATTTCTAAAGATTAAAGTATCAGTAAGCGTAAAAATCTAGCGGCAAGTCGTTAGTGGATCGGCGCACGCGCTGACACGGAAATGACGTCATGTCGCGCCCTGTCCGCCCCGCTATCTCGGTCTCCATCGATATGTTTCCGCTAGGACACAGACCAGGGAAGTCTAGAATCTAGTTAATTTGTTGACATCTAAGAGATGGAAGAATACTAATCTGTCTTATGAATACCAACATTTTGAAGGAATTGAGTTTCTTTATCTACATAGTAAGTACCAAGTGCTAGTTTTCATAGATTGTAATGTAATTATTTCCTTTTTGATTGACCTTACAAAATGCATCGACACGTTTTTCAACCGACTTCCAAAAATGAGGTTCTCATTTCGTCTGTATGTTTTTTTATGTTACGCGATTACTCCGTCAATTGTGAACCGATTTGAATTGTAATCGATAGGGTACGTTTCCGAGGTGGTCCTATTGTAATTTCATCGAGATCTGATAAGTATCTCCAGAGATATGACGATAAACGTCTCAAACTTGCTACTGATATAGACTCGCGGGCCATGGAAGTCAGGTTGTTTTAGTTTTTAAACTATCTTAATTATTTTTGTATGATTTTGCGCATATTGTTACAGAGTTATTCGATTATTAAAAGCTTTTTTGAACTATGTATTTATGTATGTATATTTGTGTAGGTCAAATCTCAATCAAAAGATATCTGTGATCTGTGTGTCT
Source organism: Cabera pusaria (assembly GCA_954871355.1). NCBI lineage: Eukaryota > Metazoa > Arthropoda > Insecta > Lepidoptera > Geometridae > Cabera > Cabera pusaria. The sequence continues at coordinate 4,143,406 of OX940896.1, forward strand.
GGCAGTGGCATCGTAGCTCCGAACCGGATAAAACGGTTTTTAGGGTTCCGTACCAAAAGGGTAAAACGGAACCCTATTACTAAGACTCCGCTGTCCGTCTGTCTGTTTGTCTGTCTGTCTGTCCGTCTGTCACCAGGCTGTATCTCATGAACCGTGATAGTTAGACAGTTGAAATTTTCACAGATGATGTATTTCTGTTGCCGCTATAACAACAAATACTAAAAACAGAATAAAAATAAATATAATAGGGGGTCCCCATACAAGAAACGTGTTTTTTTCAGCATTTCAATATAACGCCATCTATAAACGCTTAGGCAAACGTCCATAGATGGCGCTATATTGAATTGCCGATCCCTAACACTTTTGTTAGACGTTAGATGGCTATATAAGAAATAAAATGTTTATTAAGTATTATTTTTTGCTGGCGAAAAATGATAGTGGTATTGTTTGCTCGATCTTATAAAATACTGTAGTACGGAACCCTACGAGTGCGAGTCCGACTTGCACTTGGCCAGTTTATTGTTTAATTTTTTTGTTTATTTGAGATGCCACTGAATCGAGAGTGTAGAGCTTAATGAACAGATTCTACATATCAATCGGATGTTGTTTTAAATTATAAATTTAAGTATAATTTTATTTTGTTTTTACGTAGCCAGTAATTAATACATTTTCTACTTAGGTCAGGAAATATTTATATTAATTTTATTCTTTCTACTCATATGTAGTTGAAATGCAATCGATGTCTTCGCCGTTGCCACAAATATGGTAAGATTATTTTTTATTTTATTATTTATGACTATTTACTACGAGCACAACTTAATTTACAATCACATAACTTCGCCTTATTCATAAGTTTCTTAGATTGCTAACTTCCCGTTTTATTCATGTTGTATGTATATGGAACGACAGACAGACAGGCAGACAGGTCTAGATCAAGCACACGATGAAGAAAATATAATAAGGTTTATTATTAAAGATAAAAAATCTGCTTGTTCTATGTAATAACAAAATGTAAAGTTGCCAACTTATTGTTTTTAACCCACGACGCAAACGGGTGTTATAAGTTTGACGTGTGTATCCGTGTATCTGACAGTGCGACAAGTTCACCAATTCAAAGTAGCTCAGCGAGCTATGGAGAGGGCTATGCTCGGAGTTTTTCTGAAGGATCGAATTCGAAACGAAGTCATCCGTTAAAGAACCAAAGTAATTGACATAGCTCAGAGTATTAGCAAGCTGAAATGGCAGTGGGCCAGTCACATCTGTCGCAGAACCGATAACCGTTGGGGTAAACGAGTTCTAGAGTGGAGACCACGGCTCGGCAAACGTAGTGTAGGACGCCCTCCAACTAGGTGGAGCGATGATATACGCAAGCTGACTGGCAGCGGTTGGAAACGAATAGCTGAAGATCGAGCTCAGTGGCGTGCCATAGGCGAGGCCTATGTCCAGCAGTGGACTGAAATTGGCTGATAATGATGATGATGATGATCTGTGTATCTCTTTATCTGTGTATATGTAAGTCTGTCTGTGGCATCGTAGCGCTCAAACGGATGAACTGATTTTGATTTAGTTTTTATTTGTATTTGATAGATGTTTTAATCGGGAGTGTTCTTAGCTTTGATTCATGAAAATCCGTTGAGCTGTTTGAAGATTATGAGTTTTTTCCTAGAAGATGATCAGTCAACTTTTATACTGCTGATCAATTCCAAATTCGGTATCCTCTTACTTCGACGATATTGTAAGGATATGGTTGCCTTGATCTGATGCTGGGACATCTCCTGGAGTCTACAGAATACTCAACTCTTCACCAACTTACAGCAGTGATGTCGAGTTTGGGCTCATCGGAATGGTTTCAATTAATAGATTAAGTATGAATAGATCGGTCAGGGGTAGTTTAAATTTTGATTTAAGTATTACACAATAACTTAAAACTAAATACACAATAACACTTGTATAACAATACAAGCTTTTATTTAAATTATCGTGTTAGTAGTATGTATGTTTGTATGGGTCAAATCTTGGAAGCTAAATTAGAACCAATTCCTGATATATAGATGCCTACAGCAGCTAAAAAGAGCTTGCAACAGCTGAACCGATTTTGATAAAAAATGTCTAAGATACCGCAGAAAACCTGCACTTAAATTTAAAAAAACCGCGTCCAAATCGGTTCACCCGTTTAAGAGCTATGGCCACAGAATAATTAATAGTACAATGGTGCCACAGACAGACACACACACACACACACTCGCATAGTGGTGAAACCTATAAAATCCCTTTTTGCTTCGGGGGTTAAAAACATGGATGATCCAATTTGGAAACCATTAAAAAGTCAGACAATACAGTCCGGCAAGTATAACTTGGCGTGCCTGTGCGCCACTTTGCATTTACTTTGTACTTTGATAACATTTTCTCTTAAACCACTTTTAATTACTTTTGGCATTATTGAACTATTTTAATGTAGCAGATTTATCAACAATAATGTCGCGGTAATTTCTCAAACGTCAAACTCACAGTTTCAATTAAAAGAATTAGTTCCAAAAACCACCACCGCCAAGTTATACTTGTGGCACTGTATCTTAAAGAGCAGTACTTCTTTTTTTTTACAAGAACAAAGCTTATAACTCGTCAAAACACAAGAACTTAAGAGCTGGTAATACGAACTGTAAGCACAGATAAAGCTGAAAAAAAAACCAACATTCGCACCTTATCGGCTTAAAATACCCGCTCATTACTAACGAGTGAGTAAACATGTTCATCCGTTCGTCTGTCTGTCTTTGTAGTCGGGGAGCTGACAGGGTATATAGTCGCGAGTTAGTTTTTTTAATCCTGTTTTTTTTCTGATGGCTTTAGACAAGGAGATAGTACTCGTTTCAATTGTGTTTTTTATTTAGTGATGACTGCGCGCCGTGGCTTCATTTGTGTTAAAATTATTTTATGTGTTGTTATTCCAGGTATTTTTTTTTTAATAAAGATTACTCGCATTTTGGGTTGCACATTACTAGTATTCTTGTTAACCCCTCCAACTAAGCTAAATATGCTTGTGTCTGGAGTGGGTTCACGTCAATAGTGCAATGGGTGTGGTGGGGATCGAACTCACGACCTCTCGATCGCCAGTCCGACACCCTATCCATTGGGCTATTGCAGGTAATAAACTATCTATATGTGAAATTTAATCTAAATTCGTTCAGCCGTTTTTGCTTGAAACTGTTACAAACATGCATCCATCTATCGTCAAAAAACTTTAGTATTGTTTTCCATTAGGCAGTGCGCTGTAACAACTGGAAATATACGAAAAACAATGAAAGAAAATACAATAAATAAAACTGGCCAAGTGCGAGTCAGACTTTTGTCCCGCACACGGAGGGTTCCGAATTTCCAAGTCCGAACGCCACTAGTCGTGTGTAGTTCATGAATGAATGACAAAATTGAAGTACTACAATTGCTTCTTGTCATTCATTCAGTAGTTCACTTTTACAATATGTAGTCCAGTAGTCCATTTAGTTCATCCATCTGCTTATTGCGTAGAGAGAGAAGGCAATTGCATAGAGAGATACTCCCTACGGCTTATTGCTTCTACCGAGGCGCCAGAGGCGCCGCGCCGATTTAAGCCGATCATTGCCGAATGTAAAATCAATCCTCGGGTCGCAACCAAAATTTTTTTTGGTTAAATTATGTCCTCTCGTAAAATTTCGTGTAACTAAAACTTGTAATGGTATTATCTTAGTACCTTAATAATAAATATTAAATAAATTTGATTTAAGCGTAAAAAATAAGGCACATTTTTAAATAGCTGTAAGACACTTCATTGTTTATAGTAATATGGCGCGCGACCAAAGCGCACCATAACGCATGTCGATGAAGTACAAATCATTTTAATTTTCATTCAACTTCGTTACCTACACATTCAGCGTGTTAGTTAGGCGAACTAGCCGAAGAAAGATAATCTCATAATTAAACGCCAAAAAATTCATTCATTCATTGAGTCTTTGTGGACAACTCAACTAAATGAACTACTGGACTAGAAGATGGATATACTTCAAAGCAAGGAAAAGATATGTACATATATTTTCACTTCAGTGATACATTCTGCGCATGTTTAAACGCCACGAACTTCTAACACCAACTAAGTAAATATTAACACGGGTAATTAATATAATTAATTAACTAGACTGGAAGACCGAGTGTTCGTATCGTACGACTAACTTTCTACTGATTCTAGCCAGTTGGAGCTCATTATGTACTAAAATTGAAGATATATTATTCAAAAAAACTACATATGTGCAAGTACATCTTAACTAAGTAAACAAATCGACCGAGGCCCACAAATTTAACAAATGAAATGCTTGCGCGTGCTAATTTTTCCTGTGCTGACATCTAGCTGCGTCGAGGTGAATTAATGTCGTATCGTATTGTATCATACAAAACACGTTTTTTATTTTAAACCCTTTAATTTTAACCCTTTAACTTTGTTCTGTTCTTAGTATTTGTTGTTATAGCGGCAACAGAAATACATCATCTGTGAAAATTTCAACCATCTAACTATCACGGTACATGAGATACAGCCTGGTGACAGACGGACGGACAGACAGACAGACAGACAGACAGACAGACGGACAGCGGAGTCTCAGTAATAGGGTTCCGTTGGTACCCTTTGGGTTCGGAACCCTAAAAAGTATTTATCGCGAAGTGGTGATCCAAACGGGAAACCTTGTTGTTAAAACTGTGGCGACAGTCAAAAATTAGGCAGTAAGTTGTATCCTGGAATATAAGAAAAATAATGAGATCTCAACTACCGTACTATAACCACAGAATAATGAATAGTACTATAACTATAAAATATTTTATTTTTCTAAATCATAATTCACTTTATGTCTTCGACACAGGGTTCAAAATCCCAAACAAAAAAAGTATTTCAGAAAAGGCCCACCCGAAGTTAATTCCATGAATTTTAATGTGCTTACAATGAAAGACGCAAAGGTTAAGTATATTCAGGGTGTTTCTTTGAGTCTTTTTAACCGGCTCAAACAGAAGAGTTTTTTCAGCTATAGTCATGGAAATAATTAAAAAAGTTTAAACAAACTGGCCAAGTGCGAGTCAGACTCGCACACGTAGGATTCCGTACTGCAATACAATAAATAAAATGAAACAATATTTGCCGAAAAAACACGTTTATAGTATGAAAGCTGCCTTTTATTTTTAATTTAATTTATTTTTAATATTTGTTGTTATAGCAGCCATGATAGTACTTGGTACCGTTGGTGCCCTTTGAGTACCGCACCCTATAAACTAGCATGTTTGAGATGTTTATCTCCATTATAGCAAAGAAGCTAAAATATGCAGCTACCCTCAGTAAGTACAAACATGTTTGTGTACGAGTAAGTTAAGTTAAATCTATGTGTGATATCTATGTACAAGTAATAAACGCGCTAATGTTTGTACGCATGCGCTTTGATGAGCCTGATAGAGGGCGGTGTTAAGATGAAGCTACACTGACTAACAAAAGTAATAATAAAAGATAGTGGTTTGTTTACCTCAGAATACAGAAAAAACACCACAGAAAACGTGTCTGAACGTAATTTCTCAGAAAAAAAAGTCCATAAATGCCAGGCTTGAAAGAAAATCATTTATATTGTGTACACATGCTAACCTTTTGAAGTGGATCTTCTTTGGACGAACTGTAGTAAAATTTGACGGATGTGACGTAGCGTCACGGTCCGAATCAACGGAAGTGACGTAAGCATCATGTTACATTTTATATTTATAAACGCCCCTATTGTAGAATGACGTAACTACGAAGACGTAGCGCTATCATATGGGCATTTTTACCGCAAGTTCAACAGATGGAGTTGTACAAAAAAATAATTAGTGATGTTGGGAAATAATTTGAATTAACTTGGTAGTTTCACATCTAACGCGTAGCTTTCTAGGCACCCTCTGTTTTAATCACTATTTATCGCTTATAACGTAGATATATTGTGATAATAATGTCATTTATGATTTCGAATGGTGTAGGGAATGATCATACAAAAGCTACTTAGTCCAGCTAAATCTACTCTTTTACTTTTCTTTTTTTTGTCTTTTTGTGTAATAAAGTATTCATATAATTCATAACGTATAATTCATTCTTCCATTTTAGTCTAATCATTCAATCTAAACAAATGAGCCATTCGCTCCACAGTTCTAAAAATCCGGGTGGTTTCAAATATTCAAATGAAGATTTATTTTATTTATTTATTTATTTATATCTTTACATAATCCGACAGCTCTTAGAAAAATATAGAAAAATTGGTTTACATAGGTTACATTTACAGCCAAAAGGGGATTAATACAATACAATACAATACAATACAATACAAAAACTCTTTATTGATCACCAAAGAAATTACAAATTGTACATACTATGTGATGAAAGACAGTAGAATAATAAGGCAATATAATCGGCGGTCTTATTGCATAAAGCAATTTCTTCCAGACAACCTTGGCATGGAAAATAAGAATACAAACAAAAATTGGGGGTAGCGTACAATACAAATTAATGATGTCAGAAAAAAATATATAATAATAATACACAAAATAGACTACTAAAATTATAGTATATTAAGATATAATACATAAAAATACCCTACATATATATAATAATGTTCCCAAATATATTAATATAAATTCATATATATGTATATATAATATTAAATACACATATACATAACCATATATATTAAATCACAGTAGTGTTGCAGTTTTAACATGTTTGGAACAAGTAATGGGCTTTTACCATGGATTTAAAGATAGCCAGCGATTTGGCATGTCTAATCTCCACTGGTAGCGCGTTCCATAAATAGACCGCTTGCACAGTAAAAGATTTTTCATAAGCAAGTGAGGAATGGATAGGGGTTAAAAGTTGTAGAGTTTCAGCGGTTTTTTTTTTCATTAACATTTTCTAATCTTACATTTTTTTACTTAAATTACCTACAGCGCTAGGTGACTTATTGTATATAAGAGATAATGATTAGTTAAATTATATAGATATATATACATATAAGATATATATGTATACACCTTGTCTATGGATAGAGAGAGCTAGAAATATAAGGCACCATTTACATTAAAAAAATCACGTACAGAAGGAGTTTTTCCTTCTGTATGAGCCAATCGCTCCATAGTTCTAAAAAACCAATTAGATTTTTATACATTTAAATATTTGAAACCACCCTGAAGATATACATGTATACACCTTGTCAATAGATAGAGAGAGCTAGAGATATAAGACACCACTTACATCAAAAAAATCACGTACAGGAGGAGTATTTCCCTCTGTATAGTCGGCCTACGCCAAACAAAAGAATGTATGCATAAAATTGTCGAAATGAATGTATACCAAGATGGCTAGCATTGATTTTGGCTACATTTTGTGATCTAGAATACGTTGCACACTTTACTAAAAAAAAACACTCGCTTAAAGGCACTAACCTTCTTTTGTACAGTCAGACGAAAATACCCTGCTTAAAAAAACCAAACAATATTATGTGTTCTCATCCTAACATTTTAAATCTCAATTTATCGCTTATACTCGCGATAATAGCTAAGATAGGTGGTTATACCACCTTGCCACCGCACAACACATTACGAAGGTGTGTCCGCTGCCTAGATTCGAATTAAGATGTGGCTTGTTTGTTTTAATAGGTAATTGTTTTATCGTGTGTTCTGTTACCTCATTTTGGTTACATTTTATTTTAGTTATGAGGTAGTCTTGTTAATAACATAATCAGTAATAATACGTTATTTTTTTAACACCTTTTTTGGTTAGCGTTTGAACACTATCTCGCCTGATGGTAATACCGAGTTCACATTAGGCGATTCTAGTCGTTCAACTGGCTAGGGATGTACTTATCTTTTGATTCCAAGTACTTTTAGTATCGATACTTAGTAAGTACCGGTTATAATTAATACTCGTTTCGTTAATCAAGTATTTGTTTTGGAAGAACATTAAGGTGTGAATTATACAGCAATAATAAGGTTTCGAATGAAACTATTTGATTTGCTAATCAAGTGCGATTTAATCGATAAAAAATATCGATTGGGTATTTTTTGTAACTCGTATCGTACATCTCTAGGAAGTTGACCGACTAGAATCGCCTGGTCTGAACCTGGTATAAGCGATGATGTGGTCCAAGATGGTGGACACGCTGGGCCTAGAATACTCCGACTCTCAAGGGCTGTGTGCTGCCGGAATATCGGCAGATTTGCGCCTAGATGGTGGGAAGCTTAATTATAGCAAGTAACTAAGAGGTCTAAGCCTACAGACAGCGGGAGCAACTTTGTTTTATACTATGTAAAGATACCTACCTAACCGTTTATCTAAACATCCATCTATAAAAGAAAACGACACCGATCACGATTGAGACCATATCAAAAAACTGTAATGTCCATTAATTTATCAAGTCAAGGCTAAAAGATCGCCTACGCAGCTAGAAGATTGACACCTGATGCTGGTATCAACATAATCAAGCAGGCAGGCGCCATGGTGACCTTATTTGGACAAGTTTATATAACTTTTGAAAGGTACTTATTACGCGTGAATTGTTTTTTTTTTTAAATATCTTATAGGCAAGCGATTTGACCACTATCTCACCTGTTGGTAAGTGATGATGCGGTCGAAGATGAAGCGCGCTAAGCCTGGAATAGAAACTGGCTCTCAAGGATAGCTGCCGGAACACATTCGATGTTTGGCGACAGATTTTCTAACTTTTATTTTTTTATTTTTTTTATTCGTTATAGTCAAGCGTTTGACCACTATCTCACCTGGTGTTAAGTGACGATGTGGTCGACGATGTAGCACGCTTGGCTAGAAGATACCTATTCACCCGCGACTTGAAGACCCCTAGATGGTACCTTTCCGGAAACACAGACTCGGGCAAGGAGTTCCAATCCCTGGCGGTACGTATGATAAATGTGGAAGCAAATCGCTTCGTTCGGATTGATGGAATATCCACCATGTAGCGGTGGCGTGTATCAGTACGTCTGGGTAAGGGTGGTAGGTAGTCTGGGTAAGGTACTTAAGGGTGGTAGCTGGCCAGGCGGACACTAGATAGTGTCCTACCACCGTGCGGGGTTGTTTCTTAACGATGTTTTTTTCTTCAACGGAAAGCCACTGTGAAAAGCGCACATACATTTTTCGATAGAAACCATTGGTGCACGGCGGGGATTGAACTCGGTACCTCTGGCATCAAAGCGACAATTCTCCCGCTCATACCACTGAATTACTAGTCTACGATCTACGACAGTCTACCTACTACAGGTAGAAACATATTATATAAATGTTCCACCTGACTTGCTACCAAAAAGTAGCTTACCACCATCCAAGCGAAAATCTGTCGCGATAACCTTACAATGTTCCGTCAGCACACAGCCTCTGAGTTGAGAATCAAACCATTCTTAGGCCTTGCATGATTGTCAAACCATTCTTTGACCACATCATAGGGCATTATTATCAGGCGATATATTGTTCAAACGCTGGAAAAAAAATTGGGTTGAAATTTAGAATCGTTTGGCACGAAAAAGGGGGGGGGGAGGGGAGGGTCCCCCTTCACTACCCTACCACTTTCATTACAAGTAATGTCTATTTTTGTTGGGTTTGATTTTGGATTTTTGGTTGGATTTAGAATCGTTTGGCACGAGTTTGATATTAAATTTTGTGAGGATGGGTAGAGGACCCCCTCTTTATCGTGCCAAACGATTCTAAATCCAACCCAAAAGTTGCTTCAGTGTAAGAAAGCCTTATCAACGATGAGATTTTAAATTCTATAGGCTCTTGCCTGAGAAACTGAATAGAATCAAACAACGTCTAGAAAACAAGTCATCTCTCAATTAATTGTCTCATTAAGAGGTGTTCGCTAGAAAACCTGCAATAATTTCCATCAAAAAAACGCGACTAACGGGTCTGAGCAACCCATCTTCACGCACACATCTGCACACCACATGTCACCTAAACGTCGACTCCTGAGCACCCCGACGCGAAAACCAACCAACGCCATCTTGAAAATTGAAAACTCTCCCAAAACAAACAAAATTGTGAAACCCCTGTTCGAATATCTTCCTTCAATCGCGTATTATCTCGATATTTAGCCACATGTGAGCGCCGTATTTGGTATGTTGTTTTACCGTTCGCCCGTCCTTTTCTGTTACTCAGTAATGATATACGTCTTTCTTGCTCTAGTGACGTCATGCAACGGTAGTCGAGGCGTTGATATACTAGTTTGAGCCCTATAAATGTATATTGATATCTTTTCTAGCGATACGGTTAAAAAGGGAACTAAAATATTTCAATGACGTTCTCATAGACTCGGCGATTCACAGTTGCTGCAAAATACCATTACAACCTACGTTAGGGTATTTTTATTGAACATTATATGTAAAAGGCTTAGATACATTATACATTTAATGTCATATTGTTTGTTTTTACTAAATTTGTAAAAGGCGCTGGAACTTCAATAATATAGCAATTAAATGAGTACCTGAGAGAATTGAATTCTTTTAATATTCTAAAGGCGAAAGTGTGTGAGAGTGTAAGATAGATTATGGATAAATAGATGAACAATTTCTTGCATACCTACCAAATATAATATAATTTAAGATCGTTTAAAAAACTAAAAGAACCGACTTCAAACGTCGCGCCAGTCAAAGTATCCAGTAGACGTACCCAATCACTATTACATAATCTGTGCCAGTAGTTAGTAAGTAAGTCGTCGAGATAAGTAAATGCGTCGTAATACAAATGTTGGTATATTAAAAACTCGGCCGATTTCGTTAACATTTAAATGGAACCACCTGGGAAGGGTACCCTTTGAAACAAAAAAGAATTTTCCAAATCGGTTCAGGCATCTTCGAGTAATCGGTGAACATACATTAATTCCGACGAATTGAGAACCTCCTCCTCCTTCCTTTTTGTGATATCGGTAAAAATCTTAGAACAAATACAATTACTAGAATGGTTTACTATGGGCGGTCTTATCACTTGGAGCAATCTCCACCAGACAACCTTTGGAAACAAAAGATAGAGAAATTAAGGATAAAGGTATGTCGCTTATACTTCTTCACGCTAAAACTCATGTATATATATATTATGTATTACAATTAGTATGTAGCTATGGCTAACATAATATTTACTATTATTTCAGAACCTAGCTAAACATTCTGTCTGAATCACTCAAGAGTGATTCCGACTAGCACGCCCTAAAATCCCCCCCCCCCCGCTGCTGGATGACTGGTAGAAAATGCTTTTAGCATTAAGTCCTCCTTTTGTACTAATTTTGTGCAATAAAAAATTTACCAACAAACAAACTACTCCACCGATTGAGCAAAAAATTGGTATGTAGATAGCATAGACCCTGGACTAACACATTAGCTACTTTTTATCGCGATTTTTCCACGGGAACGATATCTACGCTGGTAAAACCGCTGAGCACAGCTAGTGTCATTTAAATACATATTTTGTTTCTTTGCATAAAACAGAAGTAGTATAATCAGTAGCGCTACAAAATTTAAACATTTAAATAACTTTTTTTAATTTAATTTCTTGACGCCTTTTAGTTATTTTTATTCACCTAATAAATTAAGCTTATCAGGCGCGAAAATTGCAAAGCGGATTTCGTCAAACACGATCTCTATCTGACATTAAAAATGTGATGGTTATTTTCCGAAAAGATAGCAAATAAATTAGGAGATAAGGCGAGATATATACATTCTACTGTAAAAATATATTTTTAACCGACATCAAAAAAGGAGGAGGTTCTTTCTCTATTCGGATGTTTACATTTTTACACATAGGTTCTCAATTCGTCGGAATCATTTTTTTTAATGTATGTTCACCGATTACTTGAAGATGCCTGAACTGAACCGATTTGGAAAATTCTTTTTGTTTCAAAGGGTACCCTTCCCAGGTGTTCCCATTTAAATTTTAACAAAAGCGATCGCGCCGTTTTTAATGTATCCAACATTTGTATTACGATGCATTTATTTAAATGTTTATTTAAAAAATAATTAGACTAATTCCAGCAGTATTTTATTTTTTTATTATGTTATATGGATGTAATGAGTGAAATAAAAATATTTAAAAAAAACATGCATATTCCCTATTTTGCATGTCACTACACTGCGCCTGTTACCTGGATACATAAAGATGTTGAGTCGCGCATGCCCTGTAATTTCACTGGAAACCTTGCCATTTCAACGGAAAAACATTACTATTTCACGGCTGAAAATTAATTGGCAAACTATCTTAAGTTATTTATCTGCTTTAGGTCAGAATAAACTGATAAAAACTTAATTACTTAACAGACAACGTCACAAGTTCTCGTCTTTATAGCTTGAGAGTACATGTCGCAAATAGCATCTGAGAAAATCTAGGCAGTTGTATTTTATACCTATACGTGATGTAACTTTATGTTCAAATTCATTTAACGCTTAGCCTTATCGTAAAACTTTTGCCTAGATGCGTTTTGTTTGTAGACTATTATATATTTTATATATTATATATATTATAGTTTGTAGATTAGTCTGACATGGTGTTTTAATTTCCACAATATTAATATTTGGCTATTGATACAGGAATAAATGTCATGGGCATGTTTCAAAAGGCGCGGTTTTGAGTCTCGTCAGTGCGAAGAAATTTTAAATAACAATGTATAGGAATAAAACTTTACGACAGTACTTACATACTATTTATACAAGTTTTCGTCAAACCAGTCTAAAAGTTAACTAATTCAAATCATAATAACGCCACTTTAGCATCAGTACTCAGCCAGCTATATAGGTAGGTATATTAAATAAGTCGGAACGCGTCAGCTTGAATTAGTGTTGTGCGGTTCGCGTGTCGTCAGCAACGGGTGTCGATATCGATATTTATCGATGTGACGCGGCGACTTATAGCCGCCGATCTGCTGATAACGAGCCAATTTGTTAGCCGGAGTGGGACTCGAGAGCCGTCGACGAAACTTTTGTTTGTTTTTACGCCGCCGATGCCGTTGTGAAGCATCGATGATGAGATTGTACTGTACTTACAAGTTTTACAAGGTACTTCGTTATGTGTGACTGAATGTAAATGTGGACTTCTTTTATGTTGGTTGCGTTTTTGCTTGATTCGTGAATGGTGTTCGGTGTAGCGGATGTAGATGCAACGTTAAAATATTATCTTGCGAATTATTAAAATTCTGATAATTAGTTAGTGTTGTAGAATTAATAATGTGTGGAGGGGTGTGGAATAATGTGTGGGAAAATTACTTATGCTATTTTTTACTCTGTTAGATAAGCCGGTGAATTTTGTATCATCTATGTGACAATTCCAACCCAAAACTAATGCCGTTTTTTTATATTTTACGTCAGTTGTTATGAGTTTTCCTATTTTTTTTATTATAGCACAGGGCGGTATTGCAGCGAATAAAACAAAAAAATCGGTAGAGTAATTTTTCGTTTTAGCGAGACGAATGCTTTTCAAATTTTAATTTATTTAAGGAATTAATTTTACGTATTTATAGTATTATAAGATTTACAAAATCCCTGTTAGTAAGGCTCTCATCATGCTGGGCACCAATATTAGATTTACTTGTATATATATTATTTAAATTCAAATTAAATGCTGACTTATGTGTGCTTATGTAAATATTGAAAATATAGACCAGCGATATAAAATATTAGCGGCGTCGGTTTTTAACACTTTGATTGCGGCACTTTTTCGCATATTTTTTCATTTTTTAAATTATTTTTTTATTGTTTTTTTCGTAGGTGTGGCATCAAATAAAAACTAAAATCCAACAGAAGAAGGTCACACGCACCCCTTGTGAAAAAATCAATTAAAAATAAACATGTATTATATATTTTTTCAATTTTACTTCCGATACCAAAAATCGAAAAAACGCACGGTGTGTGTTTTCAGCAGCGAACGTGTTAAAGAATAAATCAATTTATGTGTTCCAATTTATGATTTAACCTCATACGACCTACTTAATTACGCGGCTTGACATTGACAAATGAAACTGTCAAATCGAACCATTAAAAATTGAAAACAACCTTTACAGGTGTCAGTCTCTGACATGATTATAAAGTGTAACATTTCAAATTTTTTATTGAGAATCATAGTTTGCGATAAAAAATGTATTATCGATAACGATTGTCCGCCCTAGCTCGTTAGCAGACGGGGGATGTGTCGACATTTCTGTCACGGCACTAATGGACGGGTGGCACTGCGCGGGCGCAGTATATGCTACATAAAATAATACCGGGTTCACACCAGGCAATTCTAGTCGTTCAACTTCTTAGGGATGTACTTGTCTTTCGATTCTAAGTACTTTTAGTATCGATACTTTAGAATCGATACTAAGTAAGTTCCGGTAATTCGTTTTGTTACTTAATTATTTGTTTTGAAGGAACATTTAGGCTAAGATTATACAGCGATAATAGGGTTCCGAATAAAACTATTTGACTTGCTTATCAAGCAAGATTTAATCGATAAAAATATCGATTGGGTTTTTTTTTGTAACTCGTATCGTACATCCCTAGGAAGTTGAACGACAAAAATCGTTTGGTCTGAACCTGGTATTAGAGATTAGAATTAGTCGCCGTAGGTCACCTTACATACTTGTTTCACGTATTTTGAATTAAGTTAGGTAAAAGCAATTGCCATCGAATTATAACCCACAGAAAGTAGGTTTTCAAACAACGCTTGCTCAGAAGCTAGGTCGAAAAGTTCGGTATGTGTGCGGAACTGCGCTGTGTTTACTTGCCATGTCACACACACAGACGCACTTATAATGTTGCCAGTAAGACTTTTAGCTGAAAGTTGGGTAAAGTTTTTTTTTTTTTTTTGTAGTGATTCATCTACTTCACGTAGATGTCTCAATGCTATTACAATCTAGCCTTCTAATTAGGCTAATAAGTAATTTGATTTTAACTTAATTTACTATTAAAATATTACTAAGAATGTGTCCATTAACACTTTTCCTAATGTCTCTATTAAGGGGTAGACACTTTGTTATTGTGTTCTTTTATATAGCGTTCACTATCACTACACTTATGCTCACTTAGTAAAATATCACTAAAGTAATTCGAACGGTTTTACCCTTTTTAGTCTTCTAACTATGTCCGTGTTGTCGAGGAGCTGGATAGCCTCGACGTTCACATGATGGTGAAGTCTGCGATCGTGAGCTTCAGCATATTGTTTTATCGTTTTAGCGACGTGTTCCACTTTAAGGTCCCGATGGAGATCATCATTTCTTATGTACCAGGGTGCCTTTACAATGCTCCTGAGTACTTTGTTTTGAAATCTTTGTATAATCTGTACGTTGCTCTGTTTGGTGCATCCCCATAGCTGGACACCATAAGTCCATATTTGCTTAAGGACCTGTTTATATAATAGCATTTTGTTATGCACTGACAGAGATGAATGTTTTCCAAACAGCCAGTGCATATTCTTGTAGCGAAGCTCTAATTCGTCACGTTTCTTTTTGACATGCAGCTTCCAGCTTAGCTTTGCGTCTAATGTCATCCCTAGATATTTTGCTTTGCTATCGTAAGGTATTGGTTGATTAAATGGGTAAATGGGTAAAGATGATTTGTGATTTTTACATAGGTATCGTTTGTGAGTCTTACATACATACATACATACTTACTCAAAAAATATATCCCTCCTAGCGCAGTACGGTAATAATACATTCACAATCGACGAAGATATTGTGTAACAGTTCGAGACGACCCTAAACAGAACCTTACTTAGGTAGTAAAAAAGTAATTAACAGAACCTACTAAAAAACTAAATTATTGTATTATTATAGTTAAACAAGTATAGTTTAGTTTAGGTATATTATGTACAAGTTTTTTTATTATTGTTAATTAAAGAAAATTTGGAAATGAATGTGTAAATTGAATTGGGCCAATTTCACACCCACTCATCTGGCATATGTTGGCATATGGCATAAATTGTACCTTTACAATACTGACTTTCTGTTTTTCTATTTATTGTAAATTATATGTATCTATTTATTTTTATCAAATTATTAAACTATATTGCATTTTTATAACATTATATTTGCATATTTGGTATACATGACATTAATGCATTTTATGTGGTTTCAAAATAAATCTCAGAAAACGCAAAGCAAACTCACCGACAAACAGACACAATAATGACCATGGCTTCTGAAGAAGTCACTATGACATCATCTATATTAACACCTACCACATTTTACTAAAACAACTTTCAAAAAACCTCTGAGCACCTTATTCCAATACTCATACAATCTAATATTGAAAAGAAATCCAGCGCGTTTTACACAGACTAACAGAATCAAGACTGCACAGATATCTTTGTATAAAACACAGATTAATTATGAAGATTCATCAGGACTGGTTGTAAGTGGCATCTCATAACGGTCAACTTGACACTTAAGTAACATGAGTTTAGCGGAAAATGTGGCAATTAATTAAATTTAATTCTTTGAAGAGATACACACTATCTGGGTCAATGTGAGGCTAGTGGGAAAAGCGGTAACTTACATTGCTTTTAATATATTTAAAGTGAGATAGACATAAATAAAATGTTAAAACTAGGAGCCGGGCGTCTCGACCGCATCACCACTTTACTTGGGGTAAGATAGTCAGTTAGAAACGCAGACCACAGAACAGAATAGTGATGCAGAAAGACGCAAAAGGCTCATAAGAACCTTTACAACCAAAACCTGTTGCTTCTGCCGTAGAAATAAATTAAAAGTAAAAAATGTTTTTTTAAACCAATCTTTTATCTGGGACAAGGAACTAAAATGTTTAAAATAAATTCTAGTAAGTATTTTGCGGGTAGATACTTACCTATATTCTTAAAAGTTTGAGGCACTATCCGTTTTACAGGTTAGGTACTTACTATACTGGATGTTTCAAATATTCTACGGATATTATGAGGTGATTAAGGGTAAAGTGCTCTTCAAAGCAAATCAATAGAGCCCAAACTCTGTCGGTGGAGTTATGTTGTATTATCACAGAAATGCCATGGCCACCTTTCAGCTTCATCATCAGATCCTGGATATCGTTTAAGTGTAAAGTGCTCCTCAAGACGAATCAATGTAGCCTAAATTCGGTGGAGTTACGTTAATTTATCACAGAGATGCCGTGACCACCTTCCAGCTTCATCATCAGACCCTGAATATTATCTAGGTGTAAAGTGCTCCTCAAGACGAATCAATCGAGCCCAAACTTGATGGGGTTATGTTGTTTTATCGCAGAGATGCCGTGGCCACCTTCCAGCTTCATCATCAGACCCTGGATATCATCTAAGTGTAAAGTCCTCCTCAAGACGAATCAATCGAGCCCAAACTCGGTTCGGTTATGTTGTTTTATCACAGAGATGCCGTGGCCACCTTCCGTCTCCATCAACAGACCAGCTCCATGGTACCATAACATTGTATTGTCACCGAAGATACATAAGTACACTAAATTTGATTCCAATCGGACATCGGGAAGTGGGTCTCATTTAGCTTCCAAGATTCCACACGAACATACATAGTGACATACATACATACATTGCAAGTTAAATAAAAGCTGTAAAAAAAGAGAAACCATATATTGTTTGATCATCACTGGGTCTTCAAATAGATTAATAAATTGTTCTGTGCCATAGTACATATTTAAAATTTACCGAAAAAGCACGTTTCTTGTATGAGGACCTCTTTTAATTTTTAATTTAATTTAAATTTTGGGCGCATCTTGGGAGAGGTCTACGTTCAGCTGTGGTCTGACACCAGCTGATGATGATGAGAATACACACCATGAACACATTTCAAGTCTTTGTCTACTACAAGTTCATAAGATCGAACAAAACACTTTATTCTGCTTTTATTACTTGTTGTTATAGCGGTTATAGTAAACTATAGTCGCTATTACATATACACTATTGTTTAGTCTGTGGTAATACATACTTTTTGAAAATTTCAACTGTCTAACTCATCGATATAATAACCGGCCAAGTGCGTGTCGCGCCACGCGCAGTGTAGGGTTCCGTAGTAGCCTGTTGTTATTCAATGAAAGTTTTTACCCGTTATAAACAAGCAACTAGGTACTCCGTCTTTGTCACTTTAAATGATTTATTCAAAGGATTTTGTATTTGGTACAAAATTATCCAACACCCAAAATCAACGACTATTACTGCTAAACTAATAAAGTTATCTTAACCGCTATAAATTTCCTTTAAAGTTCATGAAACGCGCTATTGTCACGAATTTTTCCAGATTTTTCAAGCCAGCAGTTAAGCTTTTAGAGGGGGGGCGACGCCCTACTGGAACAAAAATTTGGACCTTTAAGTTTAATATTTCGTAAATGAAGCATTCAATCGATAAATGGTATTAGCAACCCTTAAGTCATTTTAAAAGACCTATTCAACGATAACCCACACGATGGGGTAGATGACGAAAAAAAAATTCATCCCCACTTCTCATATAGGGGAGCTACCCAAAAAAAAATTTATTTTCAAAATTTTATTTCAGCACTTTGTCGACGTAATAAATATTTTAGGGTTCCCTTTTTAGGGTTCCGTAGTCCTGACAAGGAACCCTTATAGTTTCGTCATGTCCGTCTGTCTGTCTGTCTGTCCGAGGTTTTGCTAAGAAATCGTTAATACTAGAAAGCTGTACGTACTGTACTAGAAAGCTGTCGTCCCCCCCTCCCCCCTTCTAAAAGCTAAACTGCTGGCTTGAAAAATTTGGAATAATATCGTGATAATAGCGCATTTTATGAACTTTGAAGGAAAACTATAGCGGTTAAGATAACTATTAGTTTAGCAGTAATAGTCGTTGAACTTGGGTGTTGGATAATTTTGTACTAAAAAAACTACAAAATCCTTAGAATAAATCCTTTAAAGTGACAAAGACGGAGTACCTAGTTACTTGTTTATAACGGGTAAAGACTTGCATTGAATAAGAGGCTACTACGGAACCCTACACTGCGCTTGGCCACACACGCACTTAGCCGGTTATTTATATATATCGATGGTCCAACTATTACGGTCTAGAAGATACAGGCCTCTGATGGACAGACAGACGGACGGACAGCTAAGTCTCAATATGTAATTGGTTCCGTTAAAACCCTAAAACAATATTCAACTGTACCTTTCATTAATTAGATAAAGAAAAAAAATCAAAAACTTCTATTTTTATAAACAGGATGTTAACATAAAGTTTCGCGATATAGTGTTTATAGTTAATCTCAGAAATTATGCAATACCTTGATTTTTTTGAAGTTATACTTCTTTTGGCGCGATAGAGAAAAATGATGAGAGTGAATTTTTACGATGCGCGCGCACACCGACACCTAAATTTAACATCGTGAAGTTAGTTCTAGGTGGTACGATGCGCGCGCACACCGACACCTAAATTCTACACCGTGAACATAGAAAAGATAATAATACTACGTATAGAACGGACACTCTGTTCCCCCCACCAATTCCGGGCTTCCTCACCCCGCCACCGACTCTGGAGCTGTCGAGGAGCTGCGCTGAGCAAGGACGCCACACGCGTACGACTATAGAACAATTACTACTCACGGAGAGAAGAACATCAACTTCATACATTTATGTTGGGACCAGTAGACACTGGAGGTTCATTTACGTAGGTTCTTATTACGTAGGTATATAATAAACACTTAATTATATTAGTATACCTACCTACATATTCGTATTTTAGAATTCATTTTCATAAATGAAACAACGATATATATACTCGTGCGTAAATAACGCTTAATTTGTAAAATATTTAAAAAAACTTTCACGTTTAAACATTTGTATAACACAGCAATTGGGAACTTGATGTAGGTACGTAGTATTTACATTCTCTTTACTTGATGTCGCTCTAACGTGCGAGCAAGACACACGACATTGTTTCGTACAGCTCTGGCTGGCCGCCCAACACAGAATAAAAAATTGTTACTGTGGTGCAGTTTGTTCTATGCAAGTCGACTGGACCTGGAGATGATGGTTTACGAAATAGCGACTAATATTTATAGTGTTCATTTTTAACCGACTTCAAAAAAAGGAGGAGGTTTCTCAATTCGACCGTATATTTTTTTTCTTTTTTTTTTTTTTTTTATGTTTGTTCGCGGATAACTTCGTCGTTTATGAACCGATTTTGATTATTCTTTTTTTGTTCGAAAGGAGATATCCCAAGTGTGGTACCATGGTAATTTTATCGAGATCTGATAAGTATCTCCAGAGATATTGAGATAAACATCTCAAAATTGTTACTGAAAATGAATAGCGCGGCATTGAAGTCGGTTCTTTTTTTGTTTTTAAACGATATTATTGGGTAAGTGTACAAAAAATATTCATACGGTCAGTACGTAGTACGTATGTACGAAGTAACTATTATATAATCTGTGATACGGTGATTACGGGCGACAACCTTAGACATCACGCACACAAATGCACGTATAGAAAAACGACCCGTGTGTAGTGTCTGTGTCGGTGTCACAGTGTCGGTCGTAAAAACGCTAGTTTGTATGGAGATTTAGCGAGTGTCCGGGGTGTGCCGTGAAGTTAGTTCTAGATGGCATGACTATGTTCAAGTTGTATATGTTATATTTAACGTCATATTTTTACGTTAATAAAACCTTTTTTATTTAAATAAAATCTTTATCATATTTATATATATTTATATATTTTAATATTTATCGTTAATCACTACTGCATTTTAGTTTTTTTTTTTTCCATACGCCACAGAAGTATAACTTCTAACGCGTGTACATAAGTACACACACTCTTTTTTATTTTACTTAATAATTGGAATACCTTAATGACTCTAGGAAACAAACTAAGTGCAGTGAACATGTCAAAAGTATCTGTAAATCAACTTCATCATTTACCATCACGCAAGCGTTCGGCTTGTCCTGTTTCCTCTTCATCGAAATAACACCTCTGACAAATAATATTAAAAGTATATAAAAAACTTTACCTTGACAAGATATGTCTAAAAATTCATGAAATTTACTACTTATATAATAAGGATAAATAAATAAAGCTAAGTAATCTCATCTACTAATTGGCGGCATCATTTTGATCAAGTAATGTGAATACATTACTTGATCTAATTAAAAATATTTACCACAAATAAACCGTAAATACTATTTACTTTTCTGCGTTTAATGTTCTTACTTAACCCTAACTTAACTTAAGCTTAAGGCTTTATAAACTTGCAAAGTTTTTGCTTGAATGATCTAAGTTTGCGACGGACAGATGTTCACATAAACTTTATATTTATAATGAATAAATAGTACATCATAGGTATATGAACTTGTTATTGGATAATTAATAATACTTGAAGACTTAAAGTTCGTGAAGTTAAAATATGGTGACACTAAGCTACGAACGGATATGAGATACAGATACCCTGTAGAGTTCATATATTTCTTAAGTTTTACTGAGAGGAGTTTATCCACCTGTGAATAAAAATAATTCCTTATTTTTATTCACAGGTGGATAAAAATAACTGATATTGTACAAATAAAACGTGTAAGACGATGTTTGAATAATATGCATGAAGCAACATTGTAAGTATTTTTTCTAGTATAAATTAATGTAACCTGCTAACATTTATTTATTAGTTTTGGCCCGGCTTTGCCTGCATTATGAAGTATATCCTATGTGCTAATTCAGTTGATCGACTCTTATGGGAAATAACAGGGCTTAGGATATTGTCTCAAGGTAACAGACGCAAAATATAATTAAAAAATAAATTTACAATAGGACTACTTTAGGAGTACAATTTTTTTTAATAAATCGAATAATCTTTTCGAATAATTTTTTGTTTTTAAATCGGTCCAGAATTCGCAGATAAATCGATGAACATACATTTAAAGACAATAAATAACAAACAGACGAACTGAAAACCTCCTCCTTTTTAAAGTCGGTAAATATAGAGTAACTTTCGATTTATGATATACTAGCAAACCTTCGCACGAGAAGAGCATATATATATATATATATATATATGCCTAAATTTTTTGCATCAGTATGTTGTGACGAATACCGTAGAACCTTACAACGTTGCCCGAATTTCTTCCCTTTTTTTGTTCAATGCAAATTTTTTTTTTAATATCTTTGATATTAATTCGTATTTCAGCGAGATCATTGTGAAATATGTATTGCTCCTTGCACGGAACATATAATAATATCAAGTAAATGCAAATATATACCTCAAAAACCTAAATTTAGAGAGCGGGCCAAATTTTGAGAAATTTTACAAATTTGCCCATTTTGCAAAAAAAAAACATACTTCCGCTGTTTTCAACATTATGATTATAACAATCAGGGTATTTTTTAAATAAATAGTCTTAGTAGTATAGGGTACCATCATTAAACGTTTAAACTTTCATATTACCTGCTAAATTTGAATGGGCAAAGTCACAATTTTTTTTTTAGTAACTTTTCATAGAAAGCAAACGCTGGTTGTCACTTTTTATTGTTAACATGTAATAAAAAAATCAATATAAGCTGACGGAAATTACGCACACACATACACAATATTTCGGTGGGCAAAGTCGTAAGCAGTGCAATAGGAAAAATAATTTGACATTGTCCATCTTCCATTTTTCAAATCTAGTTTAGTTTTAGCGTATTATCATCGATATATATCTTTTATTTGTTACAAATTAACAATGATTCACAAATTTCTTGCCTGCTGTAACCATTAATGGAGTTCTGACAAAAGTTTTTGGCACTAATTTTGGCCCGCGAATCACACCTTCAGCTTTGACACGTTCTGACCTTCATCTGGAGTTACGTTGCCGACTGACGTTTACGCAGTGCTGCTAGCAATATGTGAAATATTCTACTTTTGGCAAAAAAATAATGCTAATAGAATAAGTTGCCATTTTTTATCAATATTTGTGAAAAATACTCAACCGGGCAAATTTAAATCGATTGGGCAATCTTGTAAGGTAATACGGTATGCATTAACATTTTCAACGATCATAGTCATATTTCAACAAATTTACACAACACTTTAATGAATTATACTCCTAAACCTTCCTCATTGTATATTGTTGAAAACCGCGTGAAAATCCGTCGTGTAATTTTTGAGTTTATCGCGAACAGACAGACAGACAGACGCGGCAGGGGACTTTGTTTTATAATGTAGTGATGAACCTATAGATAATCATAATTTCAATAAATGCATGCATTGAATCAGCTTACCTGACTGACAAATATATCCTTATTAAGACACATTTTTTTTGACAATAAATATTATTAGGTTAACAAAAGACTCGGGTAACATTAAGCATTTCAGAGCCTAGAGCATCGCCGCAAAATCATCAGTTTATCGGTCTTTTATTGGATACATTTCGGGGAGTGTGCCTACCAATTGAACGAATTAATTCCAGCGTCCCCCTTTTACCATCGTACTACCAGACGCACAGATATACGCCATCGATACATGGTTGATATTCCATTCTGTCGCACAAAGCGCTTTGCATCAACATTTATCATACGCACAGCAAAGGAATGGAATTCCCTGCCAGAGTTTGTGTTTCCTGTGAAGTACAATCCGGGGGTCTTCAAATCGCGAGTGGACAGGTATCTTCTAGGCAAGCGTGCTACATCGTCGATCACATCTTTACTTAATATCAGGTGAGATAGTGGTCAAACGCTTGCTTACATACAATAAAAAATATAAAAAAGCATTGTTATAAATGCATGTGTAAGAGCAGCCTTCTCTCAGAAATAGAAACGAATGTACTTTGCTATGATATATCCCTTCATAAGATCACGACAAACTCTTACAATCGTCAACCAATAAAGAACCTCTGCAACCATAGATGCAAATCAAACAAGCTGATATGAGCACTGTATCGGAACAGATGTTTGCCAGTATCACGTCGTCCCGTCACGATATCGTCACGGTGTCGTCACGATGGGCTCGCGACGCTTCGCCCTGTAATTGGGAGTTATGGCACGGTAGCGACTCTGTCGTGTCGGATGTCGGAGGCTATTGAATCAGCGGTTTTAAGAAACTTCGGATTACCTGGCATTTTGATTTGTGCCACCTTTTAATAAATGCATAAACTAGAGTGCCATCCGTTTGGCTATTATTATTTATACTATTTTTAATATTTTTGCTTGTACTTTTGTTGTTATTCTAAGGCTCAAGTTGATAACGCGGCTTTAAACTATGACGTTTACAAATTAGATACCTGAAATTTTATCACGAACCGTTGAGATTGGTTCTATTCAGCACCATCACCGCACCGACGCAATATGCATTTTTTCAGTAGCTATTACTTTTGCTCGCAGTTTTCCTGCGCCCTGTTATTTAATGGCTCCACATCTCATATTACCCGTGTTATATCATGCACAGTTTACGGCTATGTCAGGCAGCTTTACGATTATTTGCAATGGGGTTGTTTGGGTTGGTTTGGTTGTCTCAGACTCATAGTTTGACAGATTCATACTTTATTGGATCGGTGGTGTTTTTAATATATTTTAAGAACTTTAAAAAGGACCGCAGATCAGACACAACACAGGTGTGATTGGTCGCTTGGTCGCTATCTCACCTGATGATAAGTGAAGATGCAGTTTTAGATGGAATCGAGCTTTTCTGGAATTTAAGGAGTTAAGGACAGCACTGAAACCAGGTGATGGACAACTGACTTTAGTCTAAGCTAACAACTAATGTGCTCCGGCAGCTGTCCTTGAGAGCCAGGTCCCATTCTAGGCATGCTGTCATTCCCAACTGCATCATCACTTAAACTACCAATCGGTGAGAAGGTGATCAAACGCTAGCCTAAACAAAACAAATTTAAAACTGATGTGAAATGTGATGTGAATAAATAAAGTACATATTGAACCCACTTACCTGTTTACTTCTCTTATTTTGATCTTGAAGCTTCCGTTCCAATTTCTGCGAGCGAAAGAGAAAAGCGTTTCGTTAAAAAATTAGTGAGGCAAAACTGAACACTATTAGTTGGAGGTGTTAGTTTGTGATCCATCCAAAATTAAAAAGCAATTATAATTAGAAAATGCAACCAGCTTTGAGAGGCTGCCACACCTTAGGTAATAGTAATATTAATTGTCCAACATGACGAGATCCTCGTGAAGCCCGAAAAAGACAAGCTCAGCATGTACCGTTAAAAAAGAGGACTCTCCGCACTAGGAATTCTGTGTTACGGGGTATTTTAGAACATGCTAACAATGGACACAAAGACCATCCAGGCTCAGAATAATTGTTTATGGTACACACAAATACTTGACCCGTGTGGGAATCGAACCTACGACCTTCAGTTTCGTCGACAGGCTCACTAACCACTAAACCAACTGATCAGTCAGACCTTGACCTGTCTCACAAGGTTACCGCCATGTGGGATGTTGACTCGACTTGCATTGTACCGACAGTCATTTCTGTGGACAGCCTAAGTAAAGCCTAAGCAAAGAGTCTCGTGAGATGTTGATCGACGGTCACTAGACGGCTGGATCAAGGGCCAGATACAGAAGGCGGTACTTCTTGACACATTCTTGAAACATAATAAACACGTCAGAAATGACATAGATTTAACCAGAGACCTTCGGTTAACTACCCCGCCGCCAATCTGTCGCCAAACATCTAATGTGTTCTGTGCCTATCGTGCTACCATCCTCGACTGCACCATCACTTACCAACAGGTGAGATAATGGTGACACGCTAGCCTATATGACATAAAAAAGTAAACATGTCAGAAATTAAATATAGTTAACCAGAGACCTTAGATAAGCTAAGCTACCTCGTCCCAAGCGTTTAAAGAGTCCAACTAATAGTGGCGCTACATCTCAAGGTGACGATTAACGGACTATGTAGGTCGCCACACTTCACTGTAAGGGCCTTTACACACTACGACTGTACTAATAATATGTATTTTTGTCTCCCACAAGCCTAAAATGAGGCTGACAATGACTGGATTGCTTTTATTGGTAACTTTTACAAAGAATATAATAAAATAGAAAAAATCTTTTTGACTTAAATAAAACAAAAAAACTAACAGAAATTACGTTAACTAATAATCGTATGTTATACTAAAGGTAATATGATACGCGGTCTTATCACTTAAGGGCGATCTCATCCAGGCAACCTTTGGATGGATAGAATTGCTAAAATAAGTTGACCAAAACATCCACTTCTAACATTTCCTTTCTTTAGGTGCTTCATTATTTAAAAAAAAATCTAAATAAGTAAGAGAACGAACGAAAAAAAATTAACGAACTTTATAAAAAGCGAACGGCTTTTTATAAAGTTCGTTAATTTTTTTTCGTGACCACACAACATACACTACAATAATTAGTATATTACCGTTGTGTCATAAATACTGAGTTTTAAGAAAATGTAAGCGTATAAATACATTTTATTTATACATTTTGATATCACTACAGTAGTCTGTAAAGGCCTTAATAGGCTGCAATTATAGTTTAATGTTGGGAGTAAGAGTTGTGGAGTTATATATTGATTAGTAATAAACGGTAATGTTTATATTAATAACAGCATTTTTTACTTTAATACTAAAGTATTGTATTTAGTGATTTTGTGGACGAGTTACTGTTTTCATGACGTATAGATTTTCATCATCACTATCCATTACATCCATTATTCCCATAAAAAGGAGTGTAAAACGAGCTGGAAAATATCTATTATCTTCCACAATTATCAATATTTTAAGATACATTTAAAAAATCAAATCATTATAAATTAATTTGAATGATACACCAATAAATTTTAGAATTAATTTCATAAATACAGTGGCTACTAACATAAAACTCAATCGTGACTTACTCACATAAACAATAGTGATGTACCATTTAATATCGATACCGGCGAAATTTATTGCGAAAGCAATCGAATAATTAATAATATCCCCGAATCGTACATGCGGCGTATTAACCGACTTTTTCGATTAATTTTTATACGACTGTAAGTTTGTTTTATTGGCCTTATTACGTGGTACCCTAGGGGTGTAGCTTTTTTAGTATTTTTAGGGTTCTGTAGTGTCAATTTACATTTTATTGGAAATATATCGCAAACCTTTTTTATGTTACCTATATGGAATTTATTATATGCAGCTTACGCATACAATTATGTTATCTAAGTTATTACTTTGTTATCGAGTTCTCTCGTTCAAAATTGTATGTGTTTTAGGCTGAGTTGCACCACCGTACTTTAACTATAACAAGCGTCAAAAATCTGTCAAACTCCATATAAAAACAACGGTTAATAGTTATAGTTACGGTTAAAGTAAGATGGTGCAACTCGGACTTAGTGTTTATTGTTTAGTGTTATTGTAAAACTTATTTAAATAGTGTATGTACTCTGAAACGATAAATGAATGTATGACTTCTGCTTGTTAGTTAATACTTTTTTTCCGTGATAAACAGTTTCCATGTTTTCGGTTTGGGTTGCAGTTACCAGTAAATTGCAGGGCGGTTACAACGCAAGATCTAATTGATGTCTCAAAACTGCCAGCAGAGAAATACCTGCTAGCATAACAGACGCAGAGCAGCGACAAAATGTTAGTCTAATGTACGAAAAGCTCCCAATAACCGAGGTTACATGGCAACATAATATAGAATCAAACGCGGCCTTTCCTCCTTTATTTGGTACATGTTTTTAACGTTTAGCCATATTCATAATAAATTTGAAAATAAAGTTTTCTGATTGCGGAAAGACTGCGTGTAACTCCGTGTAACCGTCATCAAACGTCGATCCGCAGCGACACATGTTAGCATTCTCATACATCACTACACGTGGGCCGCGACACTCGTGACCCGAAACATGGGAAATTGTGGCACATGGACCGCGCTGTGCGTGATGGAACCAAGTCAGTTATACATTTATAATATTTTTGTTAGGTGGTCGTATAATCTGTTATTGATTTGATAACATATATATTTTATTAATATTTTTTGTGTACAGTCTTAATTATTTGCTAGCTGTGCCCCGCGGTTTTACCCCCGTAGACATCGTTTCCGTGTTAATATCGGGATAAAAAGTATCCTATGTATTAGTCCAGGGTTTAGGCTATCTACATACCAAATTTCAGCTCAATCAGTTCAGTATTTGTAGCGTAAAGAAGTTACAAACATAAATACAAACTTTCGCGTTTATAGTTGAACCAATAAGTCACGCTACAGCAGGACAGGGCATCTCTCAAGATACACCACAGCCTGTTTGATAGTTTGCCTAATACTTCTTTCTAGTACTTAAATCTTAAATATTTTAAACTTTTGTTTTAAAACTAACTTAAATTCCCTTTTTTTTACTGTTATGTTAGGTAAACAAGCATACAACTCGCCTGATTGTAAGCGATTACCATCGCCTATGAACAACTGTAACACCATGGGCGTTGTTCATACGTTACCGACCATAGAGGAATTTGTGGATTGTTAAAAGATCCCATCCGATACAAGTTGATCAATTATAAAGGAAAATTGAAGCGATGACTCACAAGACATATCACTATTTCCTAATTTTCCAGGTAATACAATTTAAAATATTATCATCTAAACATGTACTCAGATAATTTAGAGCGATAGCATCACCTTCATAAAATATGACACAAAAATATTTCAATATCAATAACAAAAAGCACACAACACACATCATGCAAACCGACCTTAGACGAAGAAACACTGACCTGAAACCATAAGAAAAGACATATTAATATAATTGCACATAAAAAATTATATTTATTTTATACACTTTTTTACCACATCAACATCGCAGCGACGCGAAAACGCCGCAAACCACGGTTGCGACATACTGGTAAAAGTCCTACACTACAGAAATATTTCGCGTATGCTGCATCCCAATCTATCTGTCATGATCAGTTTTAAGTGCTTTATATAAATATCAGGCAATTTAAGGTAATCAAGACGTTTATCTCATCATTCGATCGATTTGGTCTCAAAATATATAAGCGTCACAACGAAATACCAATTAATAAACGCTTGACTATAACGAATAAAAAAAAAATATAATAATAATAGGTTATTGCATTGGTCGGTAAATCTATAATAAAACCTGACGTTTTAAATGGATACGTGATCAAGAATCCAATTCAATTGATAGGCAAATTTAACTTGTCTAGGCCCTCAGAAAACACACCAGTTCGAGTTCGAGATTTGAGAGCCAGTTGCCAGTTGCGTGCTTACCATCTTCGACCGCATCATCACTTACCAACAGGTGAGATAGTGGTCAAACGCTAGCCTATAAGATATTAAATAATATCGTTTAAAAACTAAAAAAGAACCGACTTCAATGTCGCGCAATTCATTTTCAGTACCAATTTTGAGATGTTTATATCAATATCTCTGAAGATACTTATATAAGTCTGTATAATAAACTGATAAGTCAGACCTCGATTAAATTACCATGATACTACACTTGGGATATCTCCTTTCGATCAAAAAAATAATAATCAATATCGGTTCATAAACGACGAAGTTATCCGCGAACAAACATAATAATATACGGTCGAATTGAGAAACCTCAAGTCGGTTAAAAAACACACACACACACACAGATAAGTTGTGTATAAAATTACATGAAACATGAAGTAAAACGCAAAAAAAACAACGCTTCAGTTACCAGCTAAGCTATTGTGTTGCGCGACGAAATCGAGGCGTGAGTTTACATATATATCTGTGGTTTACATACAGGTACTTGTGCTATTATTTATTCTGTGCCACAGGGTCGCAGCTTACAACGCTACTAAAATATCCAATTAGAAAACATGGTTCACTAAGATTTCAATAACGTTGAATTATTAATAACTAAAAACAGTGAATGAGATCGTATTTATTACACAGGTATAACCTCGTAACAATTAGGACTGGAGTGTATAAGTATAACCAAAGCAGGAATTATACACCTAGGTAGTTGATATTACCATTTATTAATATTAAACGTTCGTGTGCAATCTATATGCAATTTTTTTATTAGAAGGCGTGGCAGTGTTAAACGTAGTGCGGTTTACTAGCAGGCATTTTCCCGTGCTATTTGAATAATTCCGCATATTAATACTTCTGTTGTTTTGTCTCGTTCTTCTAACGAATAGCAGCTGCTATATTGTAATTGCATCTTCGGTATTTTTCCTACTTTGCAAATTGTTTTGGAGTATTTATCTAGCAGTTTATTAAAAATGGATTGTTTTAAATATGCAACGTGTAATTAATTTCAATGTATCGATTGTGTTTTTTTTTTATAATGTTTTATCGTTATTGTCATGAAGGTTGGTTTTTATTTCTTTGCATGTGTTTATTGTTATTGCTTAGAAGCTGTCTGGTTGGCTTATATAGTGGAATTGAAATATTTCGTGTATTCGAACGTAGTATGTCATCTAACATTCTATCAGTCAGAAATGAAAAATTAAAAGTAAGTATAGATGTTTTATCATGGATGCTATATAACCTTCTTTCTATCCGGGGGTGGTTTTAAATTTCGAATTTAATTATAATGTTCCCAGAGGTTGTTCTTCTTGCCTTTGGAATCATTATTATTCATCATCAGCCTGTGTCAGTCCACTGCTGGACGTAGGCATCTCCCAAGATGCCACAGAGCCCGATTTTCGGCTCTTCTTTTACAGTCACTGCCCACCGCTTTGCGTACGTTGCGTCAGTTTGTTTTGGCGGCCTACCGTAGCCCGGGGATTCTTAGCACCCCTGCCCTGCCGTTACCGTGACCGCCGCCGTGGTCAGGAATAGCAGGGCGGCCGGGAACTGGGGGCCGCGGCTTTATGTGATCTTCCATTATTAATTCATCCCTTGGGAGGGATAGGCCCTAATAGCCATGCTGGGCAGGCGGGTTGGCGATCGCAGGACGTAGCTTCTTGCACCGGTGACACTGATGCCTGTCACCGGCCTGTAGAATTTAGCTAAGTACGCCATAGTTATGAAATGGTTATACCGCCATTTGTCGGTCGCCAGAGCCCTGTCTGTTGGTCAGCAGGATGCACCACGGGCAGGTGAGGTTGGCTGGAAACACTGAGGTTGTATTTGTGCTCCCTTATATCCCCTGATTATTATTATACTATAGTATTTCTGGAATAAGTATTGAGTGCACTGTTAATTTACACAACTGAAGAGGTGTAACAAGCGTTTATTTTATACTATAAAAAAACTAGCTAAATAAGCACCATCCAATAGAAGACCATAACTTCTATTGGATTTTTTCCTACTAATGTAGGATAGGATGGTTACATGTGGCATAACGCCATCCCGCGGACAGCATGATGGACGCATCTCGGACAATGTCTGGTCACCTCCGAAAAGATATTGTCCAATGTTCCCTAAAAACGATTCACACACGAGTACCGTCAACAAAGTAAACAGTAACGAAATTATGAAAGATCCATTTTTAGTTTTTTTTGGTATTATGTTTTACCCGACCGCGCCAGTAGGAGAGTAATTTTTTCGAGTGTGTGTAGGTAATGTGATGTATGTATGTATATTTCTTAGCTAAGCTCTATTGCCTAAACGGCTTGATGGATTTTAGCTAGAGAGGTGTCGTTAGATTTGTCTTATTTGTGAGAGTGATACTAGGTATATCAAAATTATGAAAAATCAAAATGGCCGAATATTGGCGCCTATATCGATTGGGGTATCAAAATAAAGGGTTTTATAAATGGCTTGCAAAAATATACACACTTTTATTTTTATATGAAATTTGGAATGAGAAATGCTGATAACCAACAAAATATTAACTTTTCACGCAGTCACGTTTTAAGTTTTTTTTAAATCAAAATAAAAAAGTTCGGTAACCGAACAAAAAGTTACATGACTGCAAAATATCCAGATTTTCATTATTATTTATCAATTTTCATTAGCACAGTGAAAAAGAGTTCGAGTGTCGTACAAAAACTCTCATTAAGAATCATTCGGTGTTCTTAATGAATAATTTGTATATTCAGTCCAAATGACGTAGATTTATTTGAAGATAAAATAAAGTTTTTAATTATGAACAAAGGAGGCAATGGCAATTGATGTCAAAGAATGCACACGTGTACGGGTCAAACCCTTAACCTTGTACGATAGTACATACAATTTATTTTATTAAAACTTAACCACAGAAAAACAGTTATACAAGTAAACCTAATATTATGTTTCTTGAAGTGTTACACACTTAATATTTTTGTAAATGTTGTTGTTGTATACAATTGCATTTTTTACTGTAATAATTCACTTCGAATACGTTATCATAGATGGCGCCACCAATGCATAATTGGGTTAAAAATGCAATCCACTAATTTCGTCATATCGATAGTATCGGACTGTGGCTTAAGTGGTCTGAGCACCTGGACATGTTATCCGGAGGGTGCTGGTTCGAGTCCCGTTGGTACGATGTAATTTTGGATTGTGTACAACAATTTACAAATATAACCCTTACGATTTTTATGCTATCCGTACTTCGCGACACAATATGTCCAGGTACATTTATCATCATAAGTGCTGCTATACACTGCACACAATGTACAGTCACACAAACTAACAAAATATATTATATTATAGCTATTCTCTGGACCACAATGACACCGAAGCGCGCGTCCATTCTATTTTGAGGTTATTGTTGAAGAAGTGCTAATTTTGTTTAGTGCTCGTGTATAGGGATATTTTTGTAGATACCTACTGTGTGTAACATAAAATGCTACAGTGATGTTGTTAACTTTACCCTTTTTTAACCGACTTCATAAAAGGAGGAGGTGTTCAATTCGGCTGTTTTTTTATGTCTGTTACCTCAGAACTCAGTCATTTATTAATCGATTTTGAAAATTATATTTATTTTAATTTTATTTTATTTAATTTTTTGTTATTTTAATCTTCCTGTTTGGTGGAGATATGATGAGCATCTCCAGAGATATGGAGATAAATACCCCTTAAAATAATAAATATAAGATAAACTTGCCACTGAAAATGACCAGCGCGGTATTTGAAGTCGGTTTTTTACGTATTGCACACGATCTTAAATTATGTCAGCCCAAAATGATAAAACATTTTAAATGCATAACTTTGACATGAATATGATAGTTACAAACATTTTATCAAAAATATATTCGTGTTTTGATTGCGTAAAAATGGCATAGTTAAAGTTTCCAAGATCTTATGTCTATAAAAATCTATAAAATTCAGTTATTTTTGCGCTTCTTCGGTGAATTTAATAACGTATAATAATATCTAGATTTTAGAACTATGCTAAGCAACCGTAAGTGATAAAAATAGCCCAAATCGACAATATATTACAAACTAGCCGATTTCCTGAGCACAAAGTGTTGCCGCCCACTCTCCGCGCAACATAAACAACGGAAGTTTAAACTTGCCGCTAGTGATCCGCGCAATAATTAACTACTCGCAGCACCCGAACTCTCACGACTCTTCCCGAAGCTTTTCTTAGAAACAATAACCATTGATTATTTTACAAGCCCGATACGAATTTTAACACGAACACCATTTTTCTCGCGCCGCCTATCAAACCGTTACGAACGAGTCGATTATATCGTAAAATTTTACATCGTTTTATAATAAATTGTATCACCTGAACCGCCGTCCCTCTCACGCGAGATAGAGATCGAGCGAGACAGGAACAAATCGAGAGCATAAAATTAAATTGGATATGATAATTAACAGTGGTCGGTTCAAAGTAAACAGAGAGCAATGAGCGTTCGGGAACCTGTGATTTTCGGACATACTACTCGAGGCTGTGTTTTCAAGGTTATGTGTTTAACCAGTACGGTAATTTCAGTGAAATAAGGTGTTATTTAAAGTAATCACTATAGTATAGGTAGATCGACCTGATTTCGGACGTGTCACTGTAATTGGGTAGACAGGCAATCGATGATTGATGTTTAATTGCACAACTCTTTCGACATTGGGACGAGCGAGGACTCCATATGGTCATCTGAGTCACGTAATTAAGTTTACTTTCTTCGCTCGTCTATTTAATGAAGAACACGTCTTAACACATAATAAAGCTTTCTGGTTAATTATATGTAATTAAATAACGCAATTACAGTGACAGTTTGTCGGTTAAAAAGCATTTTTGAGACGCTCGATGATATTCATCACTCGCGGTCTGTGAAGATAATTCGCGAACAATTTGCTTGGTTTATCAGTACGTAATTATCCGAAAAGCGTACGCTAATGAACGGTTGCGATGAACAGTGCGGTGTGAGTGACGGCCGACAGCGGCTATCCGATGTGGAATCGAGTGTCGGTAATTTTCGGCGCTGCTGTAAATCTTTGATGACGTTATTATTAGCTAAATTGGAGCGGATGAAATTTAAGCTTTAGATGTAAGTGAATTATGGCTATAGGTATACTGTCTAAACATTAATTACATAGTGTTGAATGTAGGTGTCTTGTTCTACACGTGACGTTATTAATTGAGCTATTGTAGTTTAGGTGTTGCGCGGGTAGTAGGTAGTAGTTTACTAGAATACTGTACATGACAGGGAAATTGAATCGGACTTTAAATTCTGTACTTATTTGTCATAAATGTACTTTACGTACTTTAAAAACTGCAGTAGCATAAGATGTTAAGTAAAGTCAAAGTAAAGTGCACTTCTGTAAGAAAATTTAATACATAAAATCACGCCTTTTTCCCATTGGGATAGGAAGACTACTTCTTTCCTTTCTTCTTTTTACTTTTATACCTATTTAAAAAGAAAATTTTAATGCATAATATAATTAAACGATAATGATATTGCCAAAAGTTTAACCAAATCTCATTACCAACATAGGCTCCAAAAGAGTGTTAACTTAAGAAATATTACAATGTCCAGTACCAGTGAGCCCCAAACTAATCACGAAGCCTGTAGCCAGTGTTTCCTACCCCTACTATTTTAACAGTAGATTTGCTGTTTTACATTGATACCCCCGTTTTCTGTTTCATTCCTAATTTTTACTGTTTTTCAATTAGCGTTCAGCGCCACCTATTACACTATGTTTTTTTTAAAACCACTTATATTTATAGTTATGAAATATAACGCATTGACACTATATGGCAGTATCTACTCTTGTCGAAATTTGCGGGTATTCCCCGAACACATTTTATGTGATTGACAGTCATATTTTTATGCACGGGAATTCCTAGTGTAATAATGATAACTACAGCCATATTTAGTTATGTTGTAATCAATATTTAAATATAAGAATGTATGTGATGAGTCCTACTACCTAATTAATGTACTTAATTGTTTTAATTAGGTACGAGTATATGAGAAATGTATGAAATCTGCCTTTTTTTACTTTACCTACTGTTTTCACCTGTTTATAGGGTTCCGTGCCTCAAAAGGTAAAAAGGAACACTTATAAGATCGCCTCTTGTCCGTCAGTCCGTGTGTCACCACCGATTTTCTCAGGCACGGGTGAGCCTAGCAAGTTAAAATGTATACCATATACTGAGGTTTATAGACCCTATTAGGTGTATAACAATCAAGGTTCTGAGTCGACACGATAAAAATACATGGGCAAGTTTAGATTTTCGCGAAAACATGTAAGCACCAAAATTTACCTTAATTTTTAACTTTTTTTTTCAGAATATCCCTTTACTTGTGCTGTAAGACCTTGCTTTTAACCAAAATTGACATTTCTAGGGTACTTCAAGGGGTAGTACCCTATAGGTTTTGGGTCGAAAATCTATAGGTACTTCCCGTTGACCTAGAAACATGAAATTTGCTAAGAAGCAAGGCCTTGAAGCACTTATATGAGAGTAAATCTCAAAACCGTAAATATGTAGTTTAATTACAAATAAAATGTACATTTACTATAACAAACTTATTATATGTAGTTGATGCAATACATTTTCTATGGATCGAACTACAAAGTTAAGTTGGTTCGGAAGCTTCGGTGCGCGAGTCCAACTCGCGCTTGACCGGTTTTTCTATTGGTGAGCTGCTGTTTTTTAGCTTATTTTTTGGGTTGCCGAAACTGCCTGAATATAAATAATAGAATAATTAATATTGATATAATCTATTTCATGTTACTTGACGTGTCTAAGTGCAGATTTTTAGTCTGCCCGTATACTGAATAAATGCTGTGACTTTTGACTTTTATCTTAAGCGGTAACAAAGCCAGCTAGCTGCTCATGAATAAACGCTCTCTCTCAAGACTTGGCCCACCATTCCTACTTCACTCGCGCGCATCTTCACGAAGAGTAATACAGCGATGCCGGTGTGTTATTATTACCCTCTTGAAATATTGCGATGACACGTATAGTGTTGTCGAAAAAAAATATCATGCACAAAAGTGATAATTAACCGCGAAATTTTATTTCCATGAAATTTGTGGAAAGTTCATTACGTAAGGTATCATCGCCTCGATTATACTTTGTGCTGAGAGCTGCCACAAAGGCTATTATTAGTGATCAAAGAACTATACTCAGGTATTGAACTTCTCTCAGTATGGAATGAAGACATTTTATTGGTTAAATGGTGCCTAGTTAACCAATCAAATAGAGAAGATGCAAAGTGAATAGTATATAAATATATTTTTCCACCCGTATCTCGATATCGTAAAAGGTAACACGAATTTTCCATCGGAAATGGCAATTCTAACGGACTCGATAGCGAAATTATGATCATCATCAGCCGGGCAGTCCACTGCTGGACGTAGGCCTCTCCCAAAATGCCACTGAGCCCGATCTTCGGCTCTTCTTTTCCAGTCACTACCTTGAGGCCTTGGCTTTGTGTGTGACTTTCCATCTTTGGGAGGAATATGTCCTAATCACCACGCTGGGCAGGCGGGTTGGCGAAAGCAAATATCTATTACAGGATTTATTATATGCATTTGAAGTCATTAAAATTTTACAAAAATATAATAGAAGAGCTACTGCAATGAATGAACGAATAACACTTGCACACCAACAAAAAATTAACAGAAAACAGATATCGGTAGTACTATGGGCGGTCTCATCGCTTACGTGTACCCTTTGAACCCTTTGAAACAAAAAAAAAGAATTTTCCAAATCGGTTCAGGCATATTCGAGTAATCGGTGAACATGGAAAAGGATCCGACGAATTGAGAACCTCCTCCTTTTTTGTGAAGTTGGTTAATAAATAAAGAGTTAAAATTTTTTTTTAACACAAAACCTTTTGTAATATTATGATAACAATACATACTCTCTCTCATACATAAGGTTGTCTGGAAGAGATCGCTTTAAGCGATAAGACCGTCTGTTGCCACATTGTTTTATTTACCATTTTTTACTTTTAATTTGTATGGTGTAATAAAGTGTTTATCTATCTATCTACTCTGAATCGTTAATTTTTTTTTATAGTAGATAAGCAAGCGTTTGTCCACTATCTCACCTGATGATAAGTGAAGCTGTGATCCGACGTATGTATTGTATGTATTTGTTTGAATTACTATGTGTTCGCTATGCTGCACTATAAAACTTCATAGTTTTGTTTGTGAGTACGAGTTAGGCAGACGATCACAGCTTTCCATCATCATTTAACATAAGGTGAGATCGCATTGTGTTCAGTTGCTGAAATCCGATGAAATAATAATTTATGCAATAAGTATATTAGCAAATAGATTTAAAAATAGTTATTTATATGAATATAATAAACAAGCTGATACCCGCCCGCGACTTCGTTCATATACAACAAGAATTTAGAAGCCTATGTCGTGCTGCTTAGTATCTTTTTGTCAAATTACTGTACCCTAGAGATTTCATACCAAACTCGATATCGTATATCGAACAAATTTTGTATGAAAAACAGTACAGCGCCTCTAGTGGTTTTCACACTTCACTAAATTTCGACCAATCAGAGAGCCAGAATAAGTCGAAAACTATGTGACATCTGTCATAAGCGTTTACGAAGAAAACTCGTAATAGGGGTACAGTAAGGTCGGATTGTCCGTTTAGGCGTGATTGGGTAACAAACAGAGTGACAGAGTTACAAACATTTTTATAATATTCGTATATGGATACAGTACAAAACCACAGTAAATACAAAACCACAAAATTAACAAGGATCGAGAGTCCGAGGAAAACCTCGTAACATAATATGGAACAAGTTGTTATAATCCTTTCCGTAGTAAAGTTAACCACAACTATCAATAATATGGCAGTATTTTATTAGTATTGATATTTGTATTACCTGAAAACATATCTGTAAATAAAGTTACCATACGTATAAATCAACAACTTAGCGAATAAACGAGGAAAAATTGTTATATTATTTCTATCATATTTTTTAGGGTTCCGTAGTCCTGACAAGGAACCCTTATAGTTTCGTCATGTCCGTCTGTCTGTCTGTCCGAGGTTTTGCTAAGAGACCGTTAATACTAGAAAGCTGTAATTTTGTAGGGGTATGTAAATAAATGACGCCGACAAAGTGATGAAATAAAATTTTGAAAAATATTTTTTTAGGGTAGCTACCCTATAAGCTCCCCTATGTGAGAAGTGGGGATGAATTTTTTTTCATCGTCTATGATGACTTAAGGGTTGCTAATACCATTTTTCGATTGAATGGTCCATTTACGAAATATTACACTTTAAAGTGCAAATTTTTGTTCCAGTAGGGCGTCCCCCCCCCCCCCCTCTAAAAGCTAAAATGCTGGCTTGAAAAATCTGGAAAAAATCGTGATAATAGCGCATTTCATGAACTTTAAAGGAAAATTATATCGGTTAAGATAACTTTATTAGTTTAGCAGTAATATTCGTTGAACTTGGGTGTTGGATAATTTTGTACCAAATACAAAATCCTTTGAATAAATCATTTAAAGTGACAAAGACGGAGTACCTAATTGCTTGTTTATAACGGGTAAAGACTTTCATTGAATAACAACAGGCTACTACGGAACCCTACACTGCGCGTGGCCCGACACGCACTTGCTCGTTTATTATTTTTATATAAATAGCTCAGCTTTTTTATATTAATAGCTGCACCCTGCGGCTTTTCCCGCGTGTAATTCTGGTTGAATTTTCCTAGAAACTTCCTCTTGAATCACTCTATCTATTGCTGAAAACTGCATTAAAATCTGTTGCGTAGTTTATAATTTATGATCGTACAAAACGAAAAAACCGACTTCACATGCCGCGATAGTCAAATTACTGGACAGATAGGACAAATTACTATAAGTACAAATTTGCTTATATTGTTTATCTCCATATCTCCGGAGATAATTGTCAGGATCTCGATAAAATTTGATTGGGACCAAACGGGAAGCATAATCTCTCAAACAAAAAATAATTTTTCAAATCGGTTAAAATATGACGTAGTTTTAAGGTGTTTTACCTTAAAACATATACAACAACATAAAAAAATAAAACCGGCCAAGTCAAGTTGGACTCGCCCACCGAGGCTTCCGTACCAACGTTGAATAAAGGATAAATCAAAGCTTTGCACATTATACAGGAAGAATTTTTCAGATGGGACCTAAAAGGCTGTAGCTACAGTTAGACGCTTTGATGAGAATACATTTTGACCTTTACTCGTAATCAAGACTTTAAAAAATCTCAAAAAACTTTCTCATAAAGTTACCAGCCTTAGGGTGCGTAAAGACTATGTAACATAACATGTTATAAAATTGTTATTTAACATGTTTCAGACAATGTGGACACGGAATGTTATAAAACATGTTTTATAAAATTCCGTGTCCACATATTCTAAAACATGTGAAATAACAGTGTTATAACATGTTATGTTATATAGTCTGTACGCACTGTTACATCACAAATTCAATCTTTACATAGTAGTGGAAGTAAGTATAAAAGAAAATCGCTTCTGTCTGTACGCTTAGATCTTCTAAACTACGCATAGGATTCAAATGCAGTTTTCAGCAATAGATAGAGTGATTCAAGAGAAAGGTTCATAACCTTGATTAAACGCGGGTAAAGCCGCGGGGCACAACTAGTAGTTAAATAAACAAAGCTTTACACAATTTCCAACCACCCCCACATTCCTGAGCCAACCCCAATCAAGCACGACGAGCATGCCCCATTAGATCTACTTCAGACCCCTTGGGATCTCGAGACCCTTTAATTGAGTCTACCGGTCGTTACAGACAGACGGACGCCGTGTTTTTATATAGTAGGTTATATTAAAAGGAATTCATTGAATATGTATGTGGTTAGCAGTTTTGTATTGATGGGGATTTTGATATTGCATTAACTTGTTGAGTTCTGCGGTTTTGCCCGCAAAACTCTGTGTCCCTATTTCCTTTCGACAGCATAAATAAATCGATTTTAATATTTTAAATAGAATACCTACCTATCGAGATAGATAGATTAAATACTTAAAAAAAACGAATTCCATGCCGCGCGAGTCAGTTACAGTAGCAAGTTTGGGACGCTTATCGTCATATCTCTGGAGATACTAATTAGATCTTAATTAAATTTAAATTAGACTATCACTGATAGATGATCCCTGCCTATTAAAAAAATAATAACTCAAGAAGGTTCACAGTTGGCGGAGTAATAAGGTGACAAACATACAAAAAAACATACCTACAAACAAATTGAGAACCACCTCAATTTTGAAAGTCGGTTAACAAAGTAAGATCATGGATAAGTGTACGTCCGTCCTCTGTCTCTAATAAAATAATGTGGTAACATAATTTTAAAACTTCAACAGTTAAGTTAGTCATTGATGGAAACTGAAACTGTAACTAAAGTGTAAAGACTAACTTCAGCAAATTAAATTTAACTTCAAGTGAAACGAACTAATTCAGGCTACAATCACAGTATATCTAGCAGTATCAAGTATAATTAAATCAAGAGGGCACACAAGTGTCCCTTGACACCACAGACTAGATGTTAATAGGATTAGACAGTAACTAGGAACAGGCAAGTGCTTTTAAATTTATTAGTCTGTGTAAATTCTGTAAGACGTGATGAATATTGTTGTATAATTTTGTTTCAAATAAAAAAAATTGCAATATACAGTTACATTATTTATTATCTCTCTATAACGCTCATAATAGCACAAATACATTACTAATAAGTTTTTCATACTATCTTGCGTAAAGGACATCGTAGAAACTATAGAAAATAGAAGTCATTGCACGTTCCCCCTAAGTAATAGAAAACTAAGGAATTTTCCCGTGGAATGTGACGTCACACCCTCCTCGATCGCCCAACGGGAAAATTCAAGGAATGCTTATCTACTTTGTTTTATATTTCCAGAAAGAGTTAACTATTATGTAACTACATATTCTGTTTAGCAAATTTTTTATTTATTATTTAAACATCGTTATTTTTTACTTAAATAAGACAGAGGGGTGGTCTGCAGAGTGGTGGGCAGTGACTGGAAAAGAATAGTCAAAGTTTCGGGTTCAGTTACACAGGGCCGAATAAACGCGAAAGAACGCTGAAAAGAGATAGATATGTTAGTCTCTATTTATTATTATCTTATCTTTATTATCTTTATTTATTTCTCTCTTTTTCATTTTGTATATTTATGAATAAGTTTATTTATATGCATAAGTTATATGTATAAGTATAAGTCATATTTCATCATTTCATATTCATCAATCATTCATATTTAAATTATATGTATAAGTCATATGTATAAATGGAGTATGTATGAATATATATCTATACGGTTAATTATATGTATTGCGTCTATTGTATTTGATTAGATGAATAATTTTAAATACTTTGTTATTTCATAAATGCACACTGCCATCGATAGTAATAATAATGTATCTCCAATCGTCTCCCGGTTGCCTGGAAGAGATCGCTGTTTAGCGATAAGGCCGCCGATTGTACAGTTAGTTGTTTAAGTGTTTGTAAATACCTATCTCTGTATTCCTTATGTGCAATAAAGTGTTAATCTATCTATCTATCTATCTCTAAGGTGTGTATTAATATGGGCTAATTTTAAGATGCCTGAAATAAACACATTATTATTATTATTATATTATTATTATTTAAGATGGAAAGAGGTGGAGCTATTATGCCAGTATAGATGTGTCTTCTTCCATTTGCTGTTCGTTCGCCTTAGTTCGGCAAACCCTACCCAGCATTAGGAGTTCCCGATTCACTTAAGCCGTCTTACATAAACATACATTAAGATAAATAAAACAAACCAAATATCGTAAGGGTGGACGTGTTCTAGAGTGGAGAACGAGCGATGTTCGGTCGTGGTAGAGTTTTTTAGGGTTCCGAACCCAAAGGGTACCGACGGAACCCTATTACTGAGACTCCGCTGTCCGTCTGTCTGTCTGTCTGTCTGTCTGTCCGTCTGTCACCAGGCTGTATCTCATGAACCGTGATAATTAGACAGTTGAAATTTTTACAGATGATGTATTTCTGTTGCCGCTATAACAACAAATCCTAAAAACAGAACGAAGTTAAAAATTAAAGGGGGTCCCCATACAAAAAACGTGTTTTTACTAGCGCCATCTATGAACGATGGTAACCAAAAAAAAGGTCACTGACCTTTGTGTTAACGTTCACATGGTGGGTGTCAGAAGTTCGTTCGACATTCGTTAGATGGCGTTGTAGTAAATATGTTTAGTATTGAAACGGTATTTATATATATCGATATTAAAATTATGTAGATACTTAATTTTTCCGGCAAATTTTGTTCAATCGGAACCCTATCTGTGCGAGTCCTACTCGCACTTGGCCAGTTTATTTTTATATTGTAACGGCTAGCGTTTGACCAATATCTCATCTGTTGGTAAATGATGATGCGTTCGAGGATGGTATCACGGTAGGGCTAGAATGAAATTTGGATCAATTCTTTCTGTATTTAAAATCTAAAGCAAATACACTACACGACACTATAAAATAAAAATAAAATAAAATAATTAACCCGCGAAATCACACTTTTGAAAAACCAGATAGTAAATAAATATTGTTATGTATTTTGAGTTTCCCACAGGTAGCTGCCATACGCAACCTATATATAGCAACCTTACGGTGTTCCGGCAACACTCAGCCCTTGAGAGTCAGAGATTGTAAAACTGTAGTCAGAATAATCTATGCCTGGCGTGTTCACCATCTTCGACCGCATCATCGCTTACTTACCACTATTTCACCTAGTGGTAGTCAGACGCTAGTCTATGATTTATATATATATATATATATATATATATATATACTCGTACCTATAAAATAAAACTGGCCAAGTGCGAGTCAGACTTTTGTCCCGCACACGGAGGGTTCCGAACCGAACACCAACTAAGTAAACGTTAACACAAAGGTAAGAATAGTATTATATAGAAGTAATAGTAATAGTAGTAACAGTAATTGTAGTAATTAATATTATTAAATATCTGGTTGGCCGATCTTTGCTCGGTATTTTTTGGCATTTAAACAGACAAATATGACTCTTCCCGACATCATCGACGAATAATAATACTATTTTTTTAAATTGAGAGCAACTAACTGCTTTACTGATACAGTACTTCTACTCGCCAATAGATGTCGGGAAGAGTAATATTTTAAGTTGATTATCAATAAAATTGATTATTGAAAACACAAATAAAACAACATTTTCTGAAAATAATTCCTAGCTAGATCGATTTATCGCCCCC
Organism: Cabera pusaria; assembly: GCA_954871355.1. Classification (NCBI taxonomy): domain Eukaryota; kingdom Metazoa; phylum Arthropoda; class Insecta; order Lepidoptera; family Geometridae; genus Cabera; species Cabera pusaria. The sequence continues at coordinate 4,186,928 of OX940896.1, forward strand.
GAAATCCCCTGTATACTAAATTTTATTTAATCATTGGAGCCGCCGAGATTCAGATTAAGGTAAAGACGATAGCGCCGCGCCATCTTTGATGCTAGCTAGATGGCGCGGCGCTATCGTAAAAAACTTTTTTTTAACTTTTCTTTAATTTTTTACTTTGTTCTTAGTATTTGTTGTTATAGCGGCAACAGAAATACATCATCTGTGCAAATTTCAACCGTCTAACTATCACGGTTCATGAGATACATCCTGGTGACAGACGGACAGACAGACAGACAGACAAACAGACAGACAGACGGACAGCGGAGTCTCAGTAATAGGGTTCCGTTGGTACACTTTGGGTTCGGAACCCTAAAAAGTATTTTGAATTGTCCCTTGGTTACGTAGATGATATCACTTCTAGCAAAGCAATAAAGCTATTTTCATAGTGTTTTTGTTTGTAAAATATTTAATTTATTAATTTTAAACCAACTTCAAAAAAAGGAGTATGTTTCTCAATTCGACCGTAGGTATATATATTTATTTTTAATGTTTGTTTGCGGATAACTTCGTCGTTTATGAACCCATTTTGATTATAATTTTTTTGTTGGAAAGGAGATATCCTAAGTGCGGTACCATGGTAATTTCATCGAGTTCTAAGAAGTATCTCCAGAGATATGGAGATAAACACCTGAAAATTGGTACTGAAAATTAATAGAGCGACATTGAAGTCAGTTCTTTTATAGTTTTTTCAACGATCTTATCTTACAGCCAATTAAGACATAGTCTATCTATCTTATCTGATACTTAACGTTATCCGTAGCTGAGCTGACACTAAGGCATGCATTACACGAGCGTTTTTATGACATGTAATTTAACAGCGGGGTGCACAGCTGAACGTTAGTATTTCAGTAAAATGTCATTAAATTCCACGAAATGTAAAAACGCTAATTATTGCGCGGCTATCTATGTTGACTAATGAATGTAAAGGTTAGCGTGGAAAAAACGCCTGTATACATTTACTTCAGCTTCGGAGATTAAATTTAATTGGCAATAATGTCTAATGGACTGAGATGTAAGGGAGTACAAATACCACCTCAGTGCTCCCAGCCAATCTCACCTGCTCGTGGTATTGTTGACCAACGAACGAGGCTCCGGCGACCGACAAATGGCGGTATAACCATTTAAAAATTATGGCGTAGATAAAAACTACAGGCCGGTGACGGGCAACAGCGTCACCGGTCCGAGAAGCTACGTCCTGCGATCGCCACCCCGCCTGCCCAGCGTGGCGATTAGGGCATACCCCTTCTAATGATGGAAAGTCACAAGAAAAGCCGAAGATCGGGCTCAGTGGTGCATCTTGGGAGAGGCCTATGTCCAGCACTGGACTGATATCGGCTGATGATTATGATGAATATCTAATTACTGTCCGAGTGTTAATAAGTTAGTGATTAATTACTATTTAGATAACATGTAATGCGTTCTTGTAGGTAGAGGTACCTAATATTTTTTTCACTCAATAAACTTTACTTTTTACAATCATTTGCTTGCAGTTATTTATTCATAACAAAATATTTGTTTAAAAAGTAAAGTACCTTTTAAAAAACGAAAACAACCGACTTCAAATGCCGCGCTAGTCATTTGCAGAACTTACCAAGTTTGAGGTGTTTATCTCCATATCTCTGGAGATAATTATCAGATCTCAATATAATTACAATGGGACCAAACGGGAAACATACTCTTTCAACAAACAAAAAAAATCCAAATCGGTTAAGAAATGATGGAGTTCTGAGGCAACAAAAATAAAAAAGGTGAATTGAGAACCTCCTCCTATTTTTTGAAGTGGTTAGAAACGTCCACACATTTGACCACACATCGACTATTTAATTAAAAATAAAACATTCAATTTAAAACCTACAAAACTTCACTAAGTGACTTAACTTACGTAATAAGTAGTCATAGATGGCGCCACCAATGCATAATTGGGTTAACAAATGCAATCCACTAATTTCGTCGTAACGATACTTCGCACCGTGGCTTAATTGGCAAAGCACCGGAACATGTCATTCCGGAGGTTGCGGGTTCAAGTCCCGTCGGTACGATGAAATTTTGGATTGTGTTTAACAATTCACTAAGTGACATTTAACTGAGTCTATAAAATCACTAGACATACCAACTACATTACCCGGAACTCGCATAACAATTGTTATTAAAGGCATCTTAAACTACAATCGACACTTATATAGAGGCCTTTTTAACCTCAGACACGTAACGGATCAAAAACGTAACGCACATAAGCGAACATTTTTAGGGTTCCGTAGCAGAATGGCAAAAAACGGAACCCTTATAGATTCGTCATGTCTGTCTGTCTGTCTGTCTGTCTGTCTGTCCGTCCGTATGTCACAGCCATTTTATTCCGAAACTGTTAGGACTACAATATTGAAACTTGGTAGGTAGATGTATTCTGTGAACCGATTTCCGATTTTTATACAAAAATAGAAAATATTAAAGTTTAAGGGGAGGGTATACATGGAAATGAAACAAAAAACAATTTTTTTTTCTTTAAACCTATACGGGTGTCTATGGATAGGTCTTCAAAAATGACATTGAGGTCCCTAAAATCATTTTTTCTCAAAGTCAATCATTTGAAAGATAGGCGCGTCTAAAGTGGTAAAATGTGTGTCCCCCCCCCCCCCCCCTCCTCTAACTTTTAAAGTATGGGGGTGAAAAATCAAAAAATATATATGCTGTAGATCTCAATAAAAACTAACAACGAAAATTGGTTAGAAACGAGATACAGTCAGCACTTTTAGAGATATGGTGACCGCAAAGATACCTTTGTTTTTCATACAAACACTATGAAAAACAAAGTTAATTTTGTGGTTGCGAAAAATCATAGTTATGGAATACTTAACGGTGTTACGGAACCCTACGAGTGCGAGTCCGACTTGCACTTGGCCAGTTTTATTTATTTTTGACATAAGAGATACTTTGCTGAGTAATTACTAGTGGTTCTTCAGTCATTGAAAATCGACACAAGTTCGTTAATTTTAAAGTTAATTTATAACAAACTACCTGATCCTGCGACTTCGTTTACGTACACAAAGAATTTAGTGGCCTATGTTCATTCTCATGATTTAAAGTATCTCCTTGTTAATTTAAGTAAGATTGGATAATCCGTTTAGGCGTGATTAGGTAACAGAGTGACAGAACGACACGTTATTTTAACATTATGTCTGGATAATTTTGGCTTTCCTGAATGATTTCTCTATATAACATCTAAGACACTAAGCACTACACGATAATAACTAAAAAGGACGTAACGTAGGTACTAAAGCTTTCGCTGGTAGCAAATTTAAATTACGTGACTTGTAAAGGAGAGCTGTAATTAGCAAAGGCAATGTTTTGTCTAAACACCGTGTCCGAATGACTTTTACGTCAATAATCACTTACTTAATCTATTATCTTTAGAATAAATACATTTAAGGAGTAAGGTAAAATAAAGATTGCATTACCTGCAAACTTTATGTAGTACCTTACCTACAAAATTATTTACAACATTCCCAATATGATTTTTAGTAACTTAAATATCAATCCATAAAATTCTTGCTGAGAAATTTTGTAGGCAATAAACAATTAAGAGCTAAAAAAAAAAGAGTGTGTGTACTTATGAACACGCGTTAGAAGTTATACTTCTGTGGCGTATGGAAAAAAAAACTAAAATGCAGTAGTGATTAACGATAAATATTAAAATATATAAATATATATAGATAAGATAAAGATTTTATTTAAATAAAAAAGGTTTTATTAACGTAAAAATATGACGTTAAATATGACATATACAACTTGAACATAGTCATGCCACCTAGAACTAACTTCACGGTGTAGAATTTAGGTGTCGGTGTGCGCGCGCATCGTACCACCTAGAACTAACTTCACGATGTTAAATTTAGGTGTCGGTGTGCGCGCGCATCGTAAAAATTCACTCTCATCATTTTTCTCTATCGCGCCAAAAGAAGTATAACTTCAAAAATTTCATTATATTTTCATAAAGATATATAGATATTTATATAATATGCCAGTATCAAATTTATAAATTGTCGCAAAAGGAAATTTAGATATTATTATTGAAAATTTAATTCAGAAAATTGTTATGGATGCCTTTGCGATCTAGAAGACCTTACACATGATAAATAAGAGAAGATAAATAAAAGAATATATGAGATCATATATGAGAAATAAAAGTCATCATCATTATCAGTCTTCTGCTTGACGTAGGCCTCCCCCAAGAACCACCACTGAGCCCGATCTTCGGCTCTTTGTTTCCAGTCACTGCCCACCGCTTTGCGAATGTCGTCGCTCCACCTAGTCACAGGGCGTATGTATTTGATAGACATCATTCTACTTTTTAGGGTTCCGTAGTCCTGACAAGGAACCCTTATAGTTTCGTCATGTCCGTCTGTCTGTCTGTCCGAGGTTTTTCTAAGAGACCTTTAATACTAGAAAGCTGTAATTTTGTGGGAGTATGTTTATATATTACGCCGACAAAGTGTGAAATGAAATTGTGAAAAATATTTTTTTTAGTGTATCTCCCCTACATGAGAAGTGGTGATGATTTTTTTTTTTCATCGTTTACCCCATCGTGTGGGGTATCGTTGAATAGGTCTTTTAAAATGACTTAAGGGTTGCTAATACCATTTTTCGATTGAATGCTCCATTTACGAAATATTAAACTTTAAAGTGCAACTTTTTGTTCCAGTAGGGCGTCCCCCCCCCCCCCCCCCCCTCTAAATGCTAAACAGCTGGCTTGAAAAATCTGGGAAAATTCGTGATAATAGCGCATTTCATGAACTTGAAATGAAAATTATAGCGGTTGAGATAACTTTATTAGTTTAGCAGTAATAGTCGTTGAACTTGTGTGTTGGATAATTTTGTACCAAATACAAAATCCTTAGAATAAATGCTTTAAAGTGACAAAGACGGAGTACCTAGTTGCTTGTTTATAACGGGTAAGGATTTGCATTTAATAACAGGCTACTACGGAACGCTACACTGCGCGTGGACCGACACGCACTTGGTCGGTTATTCTTGTTTTTGACGTTCTTCTACGCAGTTAATGACTTAGGGTAAATTTTAAATGAAGACTGACTTTAAATTTTATTTCTTTATCTTTAATTGTTATGTAATGTATTCTTATTATGTTGTTTATTTTTAATGTTTTGTGCTCTTTTTATCCATTTTAATTCGTCATATTTTTATGTTTATGTAAATAATTTTCTTGTGTAACTATTTCCAATATAATTGTAATTTTTGTTCTGGAATAAATGAAATGAAATTAATGAGATTTCTGAAAGACAACGCTCACGTTACGTGCCTATAAATGTTGACATTTTAAAGAGGTATTCACATCAGCAACTATTTTCGACGTAACGACTTAATAAGATGGGTATCTTGACGCCTTGCCGTGGGCGGTGACCGGGGGCTTTCGACATTTTCACTCGATACTCGTAATCGTTTGTAATTCGATGTCTCACTTTCGATGCGATGCAACGGATGAGTAGGTTGCCGATAGATGAAGGTATTTTAGTGGTCAGCAACAATTTTATTATTGGCTGGCATCAAAGACAGGATTTAATAGCGTAGCATCGTACTAGGTTTATGAGACTTACACGGTATATTATTATTTATATCTATTTAATCTTCAACATTAATAGTATGCGACTAGACACAAATTTCTTTACAGTCAAACTGCTCGATCGATATTTTTTTTGTTTCGCGGGTAAAAGATAAACGACGATCACGAAATGAAAATTTATTATACACCCTGTTACTGTACTAAACTAGAGAGACAATCAACAACTAAATTATACACCTTTAGTTGAGAAACGCTTCCTTTTTAACCGACTTCAAAAAAAGGAGGAGGTTTCTCAATTCGACCGTATATATATATTTTTTTTTATGTTTGTTCGCGGATAACTTCGTCGTTTATGAACCGATTTCGATTATTCTTTTTTTTCGAAAGGAGATATCCCAAGTGTGGTACCATGGTAATTTTATCGAGGTATGATAAGTATCTCCAGAGATATTGAGATAAACATCTCAAAATTGGTACTGAAAATGAATAGCGCGGCATTGAAGTCGGTTGTTTCGGTCGGTTTAGTTTTTAAACGATATTATTTTTAATTTTGTCGGTGAAAACAAACATTACCTAACCAACACGACCCATTTTTCATACCTTCTATATTTTCATCGCCTCACCGCAACCTACAAAAATTGCCGCGTCTAAAAAAAGCCTTAACGAGAGACATTCAAGCGTGATTTGATGATAACCATAGTGTCGAGATGTCTCCTTATGAACTCTACAGGCTATCGTCAGTAATTCGCGGAAATGATACGCTTATAAAGTGATAATTTGATAGCGGTACCTATACTGCAAGACCATTCATATTTTTTCCTGATGGTGATGGTTAATTAAGATAATTTTGGAAACTTCATTCCGAAGAGGCGTAATGGTGTGCGAAAAACGACCCATAGGTCACAATCGAAATCGAAAAAAAGGTAAGTAGTAACAAAATGAGTAAAAGTTAATATCGTTTTATTCGAAACTACTTTATCATCATGATTATGGCAAACGTGTTTACTTAGCTCCTTTTTAACCCCCAACGCAAAAAGAAGGGGTGTTAAGTTTGACGTGTAAATCTGTGTATGTGCGTGTTTGTCTATGGCATCGGCGGAACCGACTTTAATTTCGTTTTGTTTTGTTTGGTTGTTTTAATCGAGAGTGTTCTTAGCTTTGATTCATGAAAATCCGTTCAGCCGTTTTAAGATTATGAGCTTTTTTCTAGAACTTTGAACTATGAAATCAAGTTTCATGGTCTGCTGATCAATTTGATATTCGGTATCCTCTTACTTTAACGATATATGTAAGAACATGGTAGCATTGACCGATTCAAAATACTCCCCACCAACTAACAGCAAAGATATCGAGTTTGGGCTCATTGCAATAGTTTCAATAATCAGATTATACTTAGATCAGTCGGGGTTGGGATTAAATTTTGAATTTAATTTAATTTTTTTTTAAACATCTAATGTGTTCCGGCGGCTGTCCTTGAGAGCCAGTTCCTATTCTAGCCTTAGCGAGCTTAACATCTTCGTCCGCATTATCACTTACGTTCAGGTGAGATAGTGGTCAAACGCTAGCCTATAGGTAAGATATAAAAAAAAGTGTTATTTACGAGGTGAATAGGTATATAATATATATTTGCCGGTATGTTTGGAAGACGAAGTAATAGATTAATAAATAGTAAGCGCGTCGCAACTGCCCGTCTTTCAAACATTATGTCATTATAATCTGATAGATTTTTTTGTAATATTTTTTTAGAAATCGCGAGATTTTACTCCAACTGCAAATGAATAAAAAAACCTTTAGATGAACATGCCTACGCTTCACGCTGGCTGTAAATATAATTCTAATGTAGATTAGTGAAATTTAAATAAATAAAAATGCGGGTTTATAAAATAAAATGCAAACACAATGCCTTACAAAGATATGACGCAGTTTAATTTTTACCTTTATCAAAAAAAAAAACACGCCAATGAGAGATTTATAAATACAGTCAGTGAAAAATAGTCACTAATAGTGTTCACTAACAACGTACAATATTTTATACATTAATGATGATTCAATAAGTCATTAAACACATCTGTTGCGATGTTCCACAAATGGAACTAACAAAAGAAAAATTATTCAGGAGTCCAAATAAACCGCCATGACATATTGTTACAAAACTGTTAACGAGCTTTTGCCAAATAGAAGTGGCGAAGAAAATTAGTTAACATTTACATTTTAATAGTATTTATATATCGTATAAAATGAGCGATACATATATTTAGTACCTACATATATCATAGAGATGAGGTACTTTTTAACCGACTTCCATAAAGAAGGAGGTTCTATGTTTGTCTGTATGTTTTTAGGGTTCCGAACCCAAAGGGTACCAACGGAACCCTATTACTGAGACTCCGCTGTCCGTCTGTCTGTCTGTCTGTCCGTCTGATACAGATGATATATTTCTGTTGCCGCTATAGCAACAAATACTAAAAACAGATCAAAGTTAAGAATTAAAGGGGGTCCCCATACAAAAAACGTGTTTTTACTATAGCGCCATCTATGAACCAGTGTTTCTCAATCTTTTTCATGACGCGACGCGACCCCCTTAGTATGAAAAAAATTCGACCTACTTGCAATGTTTATAATTTGTATTTTGTTGTATTTCTAGCTTCTATCCGCGGTTTCGTTCGTGTGGCCTACAGGAAACAAATTACATATTTTCTTTTAAACCAAAAATTATAAGCACTCTCAGTCAAACTTTATTCACTCTTTAATTAATTTTTTTTTTTAAGTATGTTTTCAAACTTTGTTTTTTCTTTTACTGAGGCTTCGCGACTCCCTTATAGAGGCTTCGCGACCCCCCAGGGGTTCGCAAGTGGCGCGACCCACACGTTGAAAAACACTGGTTTTTTGTAGTTAACTAGAGATGCGCTGACTATTCGTTTGGTATTCGGTATTCAGCGTATTCGGCATCTTTTCCATTGTTTTTATTCTGCCAAATTATTTGGTTTTGTTGCCAAATATATTCGGTTCAAGCATTTCTATTTTCTTGGCTCATGTAGCCAAGGTGTAGAACTAAAAGAAAAAACTTCTTATATAAGATTTATGTTATATTATAAGTCAAAGAAAACATATTTACTTCTTAACCTATAGTTAGTAGGTATAGTCAACATTTATTTTAAGCCTTACATCAACATTTAATTTAAATCTCGCAACAATATTTATTTTTTAACTTAAAATCAACATTTTTATAAACCTCAATTAAATCCATCCAAGTTCCTCGTCTAACCAGCAGCGGCACGTAGCGCACATGCTAGAACTTGTTTACGCGGCAAAACAATGTAATTGTAAACCGAATAATACAGCCGAATATCTGTTTCGGTAAAGGTTAAACCGAATAATATTCGGTATTCGGTAATTCGGTGAAACCACTATACGGCGCATCTCTAGTGTTAACGTTCACTTAGTTGGCGTTAGAAGTTCGTTAGACATTCGTTAGATGGCGTTGTAGTAAATAAGCATGTTTAGTATTGACACGGTATTTATTACAAAATTACAAAATGCTTTATTGTTAAAAGTTTTCAGGTACATTTTTAAGATTCAAAGACCTGCCTTTTTGCTTTAGTTTGAAAAACTGTGTTGCAAAAAAGCAGTGTCTTCCCAAGTAATATGTACAATGATGTTGTATACTTTTACAATAAATTAAAGATATGCGAAATCTGATTATTTAATCAACTAGGTATTAATTGCTATAGTTTTGTGTGTGTGTGTGTGTGTGTGTGTGTGTGTGTGTGTGTGTGTGTGTGTATGTGTGTGTGTGCATGCAGGCGCATGTATGTGGTTTAATGTGTGTGTGTTTGTGTTTTATGGATATGATTAGATTTTAAAATCAATAGAATTAGTCACTGCTTGTTTATCTATGTTATTTTTATCAGTAAATGTTCAATTTCATCATAATTTTGTTGTAGGAGCCAATCATTCATAATCAATTTTAGTTTATGTTTTGTATATTTTTTAATTTTAGATTTAGAATATTGTACAGAATTGGTGCAATGTGATTATAGTGTCTCCATGCCAAGGCACTGTTGCATCGCGGTACAGGACACTTGTCTACTCGCTTGTTTGTTATTGGTAGGTCAGGTACAACTTTTTTGTGGTTTTGTGATTTATATTATCGATGTACTTTGTACTTTATTTTTCCGGCAAATTTTGTTTAATCGGAACCCTACTTGTGCGGGTCCGACTCACACTTGGCCAGTTTATTTTGTATGTTAAGCGATTACTCCGTCAATTGTGAACCGATTCGAATGATTCTTTTTTTTTGTTAGAGTACGTTTCCGAGGTGGTACCATTGTAATTTCATCGAGATTTGATAAGTATCTCCAGAGATATGACGATGAACGTCTGAAACTTGCTACTGAAATTGAGTCGCGGGGCATGAAAGTCGGTTGTTTTAGTTTTTAAACTATCTTAGTTATTACGGGATATTTTTATTTGTATGTGCTATTCGCTATACCAGCCATTTTTGTGCAAAATATCAGCCAAACCAATCGCAACATTTCGCCTTGAAAAAGTCAGAGAGACAAACAAACAAACTCTCTTTCGCAATTATAATATTTTAGGTAACTTATTAAATATCAATAATATAAGCAAACGTCCGTAGGCGATAAACAGACATGTTAATTCGCGATTATTAATGATTTAGCAATTAAAAAACTGGATGGATTTCAAATAAAGAACATATTTCGGCCGGGCCGGTGTGGGCAGCGTGAATAATTTAAAATTGCCATTTTTTTTTCTGGTGGCAACCCACGGCCAGATTAGTCAGTATTTCGACATTATCCGCCCACGTGCTCGGTTATTAACATAAAACGCCACAATTCATTGTGCAATAAACCGCAAAATGCGATTTTATCTAGCGACAAAACGGCACGTGTTTCAACGTTTTTTGACAAAAGTGTATCTAGTGCGCCTAGTTTTGCCTGACTGTCCCAAAAGAAGGATATGATACAAATGGCTTGATGGGTTGAAATCCAAGTTCTGAACTTCAAGTAGACTATCTATCTATTTAGATTGGATTAGAAACGAGAGCTTTTGTTTTTCGTCTATTTATTTATATTTGGTCAACTGCATTCCATTTTTTTTTCTTTTAAGGGTTCCGTCCCAATAGAACCCTATCACTGAGACTGTCCGTCAGTCTGACTGTCTGCCAGTCAGAGAACTGTCTGTATCTTCTAAACGTAATAGGTCAGGGCAGACACTTGAATTTTTTACAAAGTAAGTATTATGAGCGTTTTTTGCTTGATCTTATGAATCGCAATAGATAGAGACTTAAAATTTGCTCATAGTGTGTATGATAATGATTGCTACAACAACATGTTAACATAAATATTTAATTTTAAAAAAATAATGAGAAAAACAATTAAATAAAAATTTTGTACTGAGGTAAGCAACCCTACTTGTACGAGTCTGATTCGCACTGGCCAGTTTATTTATTTGTGATCTCATTGTCGATCGCCGTAATGTTCTTAGCACGATAAGAACCGTATATTGTACATAGCTACTGCGCCTTAGCTATTAAAAATTAACATAGCATCAAATAGCCTAATTTTTAGGTGACCTAGTTGACCACCTACCTCAGGTGGTCCGAGCAGTAAGATCGGAAGTCAATATTTCAAAGCTATAAAACTTGTCCAGTGACATTTACACCCTCACATTGCATTTTACGATTGCACAGTACATTTGCGATAACGACTGTATTGATTTTTATGCGTGCTACTATTTATTTTTATTTATTTACTGGACGAAAGAAGAAATAAAATTATACTTCGGTAAGAACCTTTTATTAGCCTTCGTGGAGACTTTACGAAACTTTGGCCTTTTGGGACAGAGTGAAGATTGTGTCAAAACAAAACTAGGTTGATTTTCTTTAGTTGTTTTTTAACCGACTTCACAAAAGAGGAGGAGGTTCTCAATTCGTCTGTATGTTTTTTTTTTGTGTGTATGTTACGCGATTTCTCCATAAATTGTGAACGGATTCAAATGATTCTTTTTTTAATAGGTAGGATACGTTTCCGAGGTGGTCCGGTCCCATTTTAATTTTATCGAGATCTGATTAGTATCTCCAGAGATATGGAGATAAATACCTCAAACATAGGAGAATGAACTGGTTTAAGTAGAAGAGTCCCAAGTAGATTATACACAATGGAGGTTGCTATTGCATATACTTTTGAAGACTAAAAAAATATGACCTTGACATTATTCAATTTAAATCTTTCTTCTCGTTGATTTTGATTCTTGACAGATATTTTTACGGTAACTGTGAGCGAGATAGAAATAAAGGTGTGGATAATTTTTTTTTTTTTTTAAATCTTATATGAAATGAAATGAATGAAATGAAATATATATTTCACAAAAAATAGAGTACAATTTGATGGATTTATTTAGCAAAGTTCTTTCTATTTCGCTCGTGGGTGAGCATGTGAAATCAGTATAGCATTATAACAATTATACAAAATTAAAATATATTTAGAGATTATAAGTCAGATTATTATATGTCAAGATTATGAGTCATACTACCACACATTTACAGCACCAGACATTAAATTATAATTATAAATAGTCTTGTAATGCAGTCATTCATTAAGCATTTCTCTTACTGTATAGTACATTTTGTTGAACAGCCATATTTTAAAATGCTTCTTAAATTTAAAATTTGAAAGCTTTTTCAAATCATTAGGCAATTTATTGAATATTTTTACACACATTGCAAAACAACTATTACTAAATTGTGCTGTTCATGGTGCTAGGCCTAGAACCAGTCGTTCTCCATTCCTGGTGTTGCGAGGGTATAAGTCTTTCTATAGGCTAGCGTTTGACCACTATCTCACCTGTTGCTAAGTGATGATGCGGTCGAAGATAGAGAAGTGGACTAGAATGGGAACTGGGTCTCAAGGATAGCTGCCGGAACAAATTAGATGTTTGGCGACAGATTTTCTAACTTGAGGGTGGTAGCTGGCCAGGCGGACACTTGATATGTCCTAGCACCATGCGGGGGTTGTTGGTTTCTTAACGATGTTTTCCTTCACCGGAGGGCCACTGTGAGAATCGCACATATATTTTTCGATGGAAAAATTCATTGGTGCACGGCGGTTTGAACTCGGTACCACGGCATCAAAGCCGACCGTTCTCCCAATTACGCCACCGGGCCCTCAATAAAAAATTATATATTAATAATTATAATAAATAATTATATATAAATATAAATAACTAGCAGCCCGCCCCGGCTTTGCACGGGTAGAACATATATGCCTACAAAATTTGCATCAGTTTGTTGCATCGAAAATAAAATATGAACATATTTAACAACCATCGTCATATTTCGAACGAATTATGCACCTAAACCTTCCTCATAAACACTCTGGCTATTGGTGAAAACCGCATGATAATCCGTTCAGTAGCTATTGAGATTATTGCGAACAGACAGACAGACGCAGTGATGAACTTTGTTTTATAATACTTACGTATTGATATTGGACGGCCCTTTGGCGTAAAGGATAGTTACCCTGATTCTGACCCGACGGTCGTTAGTTCTAATCCTAGCTATATACCTACCAATGAAAGTTTTATGTGCATTCATGAATCATGAGTTTTCGTACAGTGGTAGTGGAATCATTAAATCTACCAAAAAGTAGCTTACCACCAAGGAGTACATCTGCCGCCGTAACCTTACGGCGTTCCCCGACGCAAAATGTAGGGGTAATATACGTTTAACGTGTGTATCTGTGTGTCTGTCTGTAGCATCTTAGCACCTAACCGGATGAACCGATTTTGTTTTTATTATTGATAATTTTTTTTTGTTTGATGGATGTCTTCATCGAGAGTTTTCTTAGCTTTGATTCATGAAAATTCGTTCAATCGTTATAAAATTATGAGCTTTTTTCTAGTTAATTGCGCTATGAAATCAACTTTCATAGGTCTGATCAATTCGAAAATCTTCTTCTTCAACGATATTGTAAGAACATGGAAGCCTCCTGGACTCTACAGAATACTCAAATCCTCACCAACTTACAGCTCAGATTTTAAATGTCGTGTTTAGAGTCATTGGAAAAAGCTATTATACATAGATCAGTCGGGGTGGTTTAAAATATTATATTATATTATTATATATATAGATGAATATTATTTCATACAATAGATCATATTATTATACTATATTGACTTCAAATTGATTGTGATCGGTGGGGATCTATAGCATAGCTAAGCTTATAATAATATTTTCGTAGCAACTATGACCTAATCTGTGGTTTCACTGCAAATATTTTATTAATTTTGCGATGCGTGTTTGTGAAATTCGTGATATCTTCTAGAGTTTTCATTTGAATTATATACTGTAAACGACAATTTTAATCTATAATATGTGGCCAAGCTAATTAACGTAATTATTTGGATAAGGATTAATACTATATACTTGAAAATAGCCATGGAAGTTATGTAATATTTTTTAACAAAAATTTTAAGATTAAAATGGTTACTGTGAGTCAACCTTAAGAGATAGACATATGCTGTCGCGGACTTTTTTGTAGATCTTATTAAGTTGTACAACTCTTGCATAGAAAATATTCTTCTATCTATTTTCAATTAAGCAGCGTTCGTAAGAAACGTGTTTTTTCGACCGTTTATTTGCCGACTTAGGTTGCAAATTAGGTCTCCACGAATGTACCTTTGATTTAAAATAATATATAGCCTATTTTCATTCCGAAAGTCCATTCTATGTATTAGTGAAATAATTTTTTAAATCGGTTCAGTAGTTTTTGAGCTTACTCATTACAAACATACAAAAATACAAATGTTCTCTCTTTATAATATTAGTATAGATGTGTCTTCACAGGAATGTTCTACCGGGCAAAGTCTTGTTAGGGTGCAAACTTTTTAATATTTTTTGACATGACATGACGTTTGGCGAAGATGGCGGCCATTTCAGTCCCGCGACACTGCATACATAATTAAATAACTCAGAATTATGAACGTACTTTGTACCAATCAACACTGAAAAAAAAATTATAAGCATAATACCACAGATAATATAATAGTTACTACGTAAGTAATACTTTCCGTTGTTAGGTTGGCTACACAGTGCTTTCATAATTCGGGTATCAACAATATAGGGAAGTGCCTCTTATAACGTTGTAGAGTGATTCGGTACACCGTTGGCCATACGGCGGCAATTAATGTTAATAATCGCAAATAATACTTTTTTATATTCATTTTGGAATACAACTAGTCCGTGTTATAAAAGTATTTGGAATTATTGTAATAAAATAGACAATTAATTATCGTGTGTGTCAGATGCTTTAATTGCACAGGGCCATTTTGGACATTGTCCTTTGATACCTTGATGACATCATTATTACTAGTGAATATTTTCACTTTAGCGCGGCATTTAAAGTCAATTTTTTTAGGGTTCCGAACCCAAAGGGTACCAAATGAACACTTTCTGAGACGTTGTCGTCCGTTCGTCTGTCCGTCCGTGTGTCTATATGTGCGCACTTTACAGATCTGTATCTTCTTAACCGTTATAGGTACATACTTGAAATTTTCAAAAAGTATAATTATATCCGTCAGTGTATAACGGCCCAGACACGAAATTTTATAGATGCATGTAATTTAATTAAAAATTGTTTTGCACTTAAAAGGGTAAAATAAGTTATTAAAAAAAAAAACCAACTTCATAACCACAAACAGGCACTCAAAAGCGAAAAATAAATTACTTAAAATTATTATAAGCGCTACCCACTTATCTATTTGAAGTCGGTGCCAGCCAAGTCTATTGGATAGTAGATAGATACTATGTTTGTAGTAGTACTAAGTAGGTACATGTAGGTTAGTAAGTAGGTAGATACATGTAGGTATTATCTATCTACTACCTATTAGACTTGGCTGGGACCGACTTCAAATAGATAAGTGGGTAGCTCTTATAATAATTTTAAGTAATTTAATTTTCGCTTTTGAGTGCCTGTTTGTGGTTATGAAGTCGGTTTTATTTTTTTTTTGAAAAATAACTTATTTTTTATTTTGTTGCTTGAGGATGGCGGGTATATTTTTCACACTTCCAAAAAGGAGGTTCTCAATTCGACTGTATGTTTTTTTTTATGTTACGCGATTACTCCGTCAATTTAGAACCGATTCGAATGATTCTTTTTATAATCGGTAGGGTACGTTTCCGAGTTGGTCCCATTGTAATTTCATCGATATCTGATTAGTATCTCCAGAGATATGACGATAAACGTCTCAAACTTGCTACTGATATTGACTCGCGGGACATGGAAGTCGGTTGTTTTAGTTTTTAAACTTAATTATTATAATACATGCTTGAAAGGTACCTTTTCTGCTATGCTTACTTTTTAATTTGGAGCATTACAACGTTAACCTCGCTACGCTATCCTATACAATAATAAAATTACCCGAAAGGAAAAATTACAAAATTAGTAAATATTTGCAGATGAACATTTGACTGTTACCTTATTGACGATGCAGGAACCGAAGAGGTTCTTATTTCCGAGGCAATACCGACATCAAGTAAAAACAAGTTATATATAAAAAAACCCTTTTTAAACATAAACTTTCACATCACCTAGGACCAGAGTAAGTCAAGACAAATCCAACTAGCCCAAATACGACATGTATAACATGTTTAGTTTAGAAGTTCCTTTGGCCACCTTCCAGCTCCATCATCAGATCAGATCAATATTGCACTATCACGCAATTTACAAATGTTTGCAAAATTTTCTGCTCAATCGGTAACCGGAAGTGGAACAAATTAAATTTGCAAGATTTGATGTAAGGGATGTAAGGGAGCACAAATACGACCTCGGTGCTCCCAGCCAACCTCACCTGCCCGTGGTGCATCCTGCTGACCAACAGACGGGGCTCTGGCGACCGACAAATGGCGGTATAACCATTCATATCTATGGCGTAGCTAAATTCTACAGGCCGGTGACGGGCAGCAGCGTCACCGGTGCGAGAAGCTACGTCCTGCGATCGCCAACACGCCTGCCCAGCGTGGCGATTAGGGCATATCCCTCCCAAGGGATGCAAAAAATTATGGAAGGACACCTAAAGCCAAGGCCCCCAGTTCCCGGCCGCCCTGCTATTCCTGACCACGGCGGCGGTCACGGTAACGGCAAGGCAGGGGGTGCTAAGAATCCCCGGGCTACGGTAGGCCGCCAGAAAAAACTGACCCTCGCAACCTATAATGGACGCACGATTCGGCTGGACGATCATCTGGCGCAGCTGGAGGAGGAGCTGAAACACATAAGATGGCACATACTGGGGCTATGTGAAGTCCGAAGACAGGGAGAGGACACCATAACCTTAGAATCGGGCCATCTTATGTACTACAGAGAAGGAGATCAGCCATCCCAAGGCGGCGTCGGGTTTCTGGTCAACAAGGTTCTCAGTGACAACGTTGTAGAAATCTCCAGTGTGTCGACCAGGGTAGCGTACCTCATAATTAAGTTAACCAAGAGGTACAGCCTCAAGGTTATCCAGGTCTACGCACCGACCTCGACACACTTGGATGATGAGGTGGAGAGCATGTATGAAGATATCTCCAGAGCTTTACACACCACCTCCAAGGCTCACTACAACGTTGTCATGGGAGACTTTAACGCCAAAGTGGGAGTACAAACTTGCGGCGAATCGTCTATAGGACCACACGGATTTGGGAGTAGGAATCACAGGGGACAAATGCTCGTCAATTTCCTCGAGAGGGAGGGGCTTTTCTTGATGAACTCATTCTTCAAGAAACAGCCCCAAAGGAAATGGACGTGGCAAAGCCCCGACTTTGTGACTAAAAACGAGATTGACTTCATCATTACGGACAAACGGCGCATATTCAGAGACGTCTCAGTGATCACTAGGTTTAATACTGGAAGTGATCACCGACTGGTACGAGGCACTCTGGATATCGACTTTAAAGCCGAGAGATTCCGATTGATGAAGTCTACGCTCCGTCCGAACCTACTCCAAACCGTTGTTGGGTCCGAAACATTCCAATTAAAATTGGAAAATCGATTCGCTGCCTTGGAAACCACAGATGACGTAGACCAGAAACTCGAAGAAGTGGTGGAAATCCTCAGGGATGAAGGGACGAAGTTTTGCGAGAGCAAGCGTACGGGCAAAAAGTCCAAACTCTCGGCAGAAACACTTCGGCTAATGGAAGAGAGACGAACAGACCCTTTGTCAGCTTTGTCAACTAACCTGGTGCGCAACAAATCCATAAAGAAGCTGGTACGACGCGACCTCCGATCCTCTAACACGCTCTTGATTAAAGAATCAATTGAGCAGAATCGGGGGTCGAAAGTGTTCGTCCAGCCTCTGGGTAGAAGCCACCTCACAAAGCTGACAACGTCAACGGGGAACGTCGTCGCATCCAAGCCGGAGATTCTGTCGGAAGTCGAAGACTTCTACGGCAAGCTCTACGCATCGCATGCTTCAAGGCCCGAACCCGATACTGAGGATTCTAGAGCCACCTTAACCCGCCACTTCACAGAAGATCTGCCCGAAATTAGCCGAGACGAAATCGTGATGGCCCTTAAACAACTCAAAAATGGAAAAGCCCCAGGAGAAGACGGAATCACAACGGAGCTTTTAAAAGCCGGAGGAGCTCCAGCAGTTCAACAGCTTCAGCAGCTATTTAATTCCGTTCTTTTTACTGGGAGAACTCCACAGGCATGGAACAGAAGCATGGTGGTTTTGTTTTTCAAAAAAGGAGACAAAACCCTATTGAAAAACTATCGCCCAATTTCGCTTCTGAGCCATGTCTACAAGCTGTTTTCAAGGGTCATCACGAACCGTCTTGCGCGAAGACTCGACGAGTTTCAACCTCCGGAACAGGCCGGGTTTCGAAGCGGTTACGGCACCATAGACCACATCCACACGGTGCGGCAGATTGTACAGAAGACCGAAGAGTACAATCGGCCCCTGTGCTTAGCATTTGTGGACTATGAGAAGGCCTTTGACTCAATCGAAACCTGGTCTGTTCTCGAGTCCTTGCAGCGTTGCCAAGTCGACTGGCGATATATCGAAGTGATGAGATGTCTATATAATGCCGCAACGATGACTGTACAAGTACAGAACCAGCGAACTAAACATGTCCACCTGCGTCGAGGAGTGAGACAGGGGGACGTCATATCCCCGAAACTGTTCACTAACGCCTTGGAGGATATGTTTAAGACGCTGGACTGGAAAGATCGTGGCATTAACATCAACGGCAGGTACATCTCTCACTTACGATTCGCAGATGACATCGTCATTATGGCAGAGACGCTGCAGGACCTACAAAGGATGTTGAATGGCCTAGCTGATTCTTCTCGTAGCATCGGTCTCCGGATGAATTTGGACAAAACCAAAGTCATGTACAACGAGCACGTTGTTCCGGAACCGATTGCCGTAGATGGAATCCCACTCGAAGTTGTCACTAAGTATGTTTACCTAGGGCAAACGCTCCAACTAGGCAAACATAACTTCGAGAAGGAAATCCAGAGAAGAATTCAGCTGGGCTGGGCAGCATTCGGAAAACTCCGTCGAGTCTTCTCGTCGCCGATACCACAGTGTCTAAAGACAAAAGTTTTAACCAGTGCGTCCTACCTGTGATGACATACGGAGCCGAGACGTGGACACTCACAGTCCGACTGGTCCACCAGTTTAAAGTCGCTCAGCGAGCTATGGAGAGAGCTATGCTCGGTATTTCTCTGCGGGATCGAATCCGGAACGAAGTAATTCGCCAGAGAACTAAAGTTATCGACATAGCTCAACGGATTAGCAAGCTGAAGTGGCAGTGGGCTGGTCATATCTGCCGCAGGACTGATAACCGTTGGGGCAGACTTGTCCTAGAGTGGAGACCGCGAATCGGCAAACGTAGCGTAGGACGTCCTGTGACCAGGTGGAGCGACGACATACGCAAAGCGGTGGGCAGTGACTGGAAGAGAAGAGCCGAAGATCGGGCTCAGTGGCGCATCTTGGGAGAGGCCTATGTCCAGCAGTGGACTGATACAGGCTGATGATGATGATGATGATGAAGATTTGATGACAAACATCGGGACAGGTGAAACTAAATAAAAGCTTGTAAAAAGATTTCATCATATTTTACTTTAGATACATCCGTTAGTTAAATATTTGCACCTACTATTAAGTACCTAAAGTCCCCGTCACGAGAAGCTATAAATTATGTAAACAAACATTTTTTACTAAGTGAACATTTTATACTGCGAGATAATAATAAATTGACCATATTCAATCGACATGAAATATAGACGGGTTATATGAAAGTAACAACCTATTTAATTTAGTCGGATCATATTTTAACGACGCAAAGCGCTATCGTTTGTGTTTCTTGGTACCGGACGCAGGGATTGTAAACTATCGGGACGCCATTTTGAAATAAACGCGTCATTCGAGTTTCGAGTTTATTTTCACAAATTCATTTTTTTTGTTGGTCCAAATGTTGTGAACTCCTGAACACTTGTTTACATAATTTATAGCTTCTCGTGACGGGGACTTTAGTATCTTTTTAACCGACTTTACAAAAAAGGAGGAGGTTCTCAATTCTTGTATGTTTTACGCGATTACTCCGTCAATTCTGAACCGATTCGAATGATTCTTTTTGTAACCGGTAGGGTACGATTCCGAAGTGGTCCCATTGTAATGTCATCGAGATCTGATAAGTATCTTCAGAGACATGATGATAAACGTCTCAAACTTGCTACTGAAATTGACTCGCGGGGCATTGAAGTCGGTTGTTTTAGTTTTTAAACTATTTAAATTATAGTTAGTCAACTAGGTATATACTTTAAATCTCAGACTAACATAAAAAAGGTCTGAGCTTTTAATGTGTATCGTTACTGTGTACTGTGTTTTATTGCCTAAATAAATGGTTTGTTATGTACTATTCTATTCCTATTTTTCCTCCACAAGCATGCATCTCTTTTCAACGTCGTAAATCAAATCTCATCTCGCCCAAAAATATGGCAAAAAGCTTTACATTATAGCTACATTTTCGTAGATAAAGCACTTTTTTTGTTTATCTTTTTTGATCCATTGAACCACCACGTACCGTCGAGGACAGAGGTGAATCCGAGAAATCACACAATCTCTGTAAAAACTGACCGCGACATTATACCTTACACCATCTGATAGCAAACTCGTATAAAATAGAGATGAGAATCGGCTAAATATTGTACGGATTGTTTTTTATCCGGACAGTTTGTTTTTGTTAATTGATTTAAGTTAACAATTTGTAGCTTTAAGGACGCGTTTTCATCTGTAAGAAAACTTCCGCGAGGAATGTCCAACAGACTCTCCGACAACAGCTTGCAAGTGTAAACACAGCACTTTTAGTTACAGAGTTTACACTTGACTGACGGACATTTTTCGCGGAAGTTTTCTTGTAGATGGAAGCGCGTCCTTACGTTATAATCTGTGAGTTGAGTAGAAAAGAATATATTCATCTTCGTGAAAATGTAAGATCGTTTATAAAACAAAAAAACTGACTTCAAATGCCGCGCTAGTCATTTTCAGTACAAAGTTTGCGATATTTATCTCCATACTCATCAGATCTAGACCACCTCAGGAGTATGATCTTTTGAATAACAAAATAATTTAGAAAATCGGTACACAATTGACAGAGAAAAAAATAAGAAACATACCTACAGACGAACTGAGAACATCCTTTATGAAGTCGGTACAAATTGTCCCACACGTCATGGATATAATGGGCCTCAAAAAAAAATAGTTACATTAATTTGTAAAAATCTGATACGGCCATCATCGTCCATCACTTATGTTTTTTTTTATTTTTGCTGTTAGTAGACATACCTCCGACAAGGATCGGACTTTTTTCGTTTTATTACGTAGTAGTACATCCCTAACCTTATCCCGCACTGGTTTACAGATAATATTTCAGATGAAACAAAGCTCATACAAGTTCGCCAACCGACAAAGGCATCGCAAATCTCGGCGCGCTCCACAAACCGATAACTATCTCATTCTTTCAACAATGGTCTGCGTATAAAGCAAACCTAATTAGTAATATTCCGTGCATTGTGCGCTATACAATAAGACGGACGCTGTTATCTAGGGCGATAAGGCAGAGCGACAATTATCAGACGATGATATTTGCACATACGTTTGCACAACCCTACCTTTACATTCCCACACCATTGCTAGCTCGCGATGTCTCCCTATCCTCATTTTCCTAAGTGAAGCGGCATTGGTCAGGGTGCTTTAGTGGTGTGGTTGAGCAGTTTCTCAGGGAGAGATATACCGTGGTCGGAATACGTAATGGCCAGTAGTGCTCACTCGTGTAGCTCCTGGTTATTGTTCTTCTGGATATGGTAGGGTTGCTACATTTATTGCAAACATATGGATACTCAATAGTTACGCGATCAAACATTCTAAGTCAATTTCTTGCAAAAATGTCAATGGTCCATCCACCTATGATTTTATTACCGATGTGGTATTTAAAAGTACAGTGAAATTACAGGGCAAGTGTGACTCAACATCTATATGTCTCAAGGTAACAGGCGCAGTGCAGTGACATGCAAAATTCTGGCAGTTCAGAATGTTGCATGCCGCTGTATCTGTAATAGATAGACGTCATCGCTTACCATCAGGCGAGCGCGTGCTTGTCCTGTTACCTTATATCATAAAAAAAGTACCGACTATTATACTAATTTCTGTTTGTTGGTGATTGTCTCGACATAGGTTTCGTGCATGTCCGATGCACTTCCTCGGGATTTGACGGAGAAAAATCGCGACGACCACCTGAGATCTCAGTAGGTCTGAGAGAGACAGTAGTATTTAATAATCATGATTTAAACTCACGATAACTATGAATATAAAATACGTATGTGGTGTTTGATTCTATCAATACTTGATTACTGTTCTCTTAGTGATGATATTCTCTGTGTAGGGACTAATCGAGGATATATTAAAGATACCTTAGCAAGTTGTCTTTTCTCTAGCTTTTTTTGTAACTTATAGGCTAGCGTTTGACCACTATCTCAACTGTTGGTAAGTGATGATGCGGTCGAAGATGGTAAGCGGCCTAGAATAGGCACTGGTTCCTACCAAAACATTAAATGAACAAAAAAATATTGATCATATAGACGCTTTCTGTATTATCACTTTAATATTATCATTTCTCTATTGTCTCATCTTTCTCTAGCCAGGTTACCTAGCCTTCTGGAGAAGACGGGTTAAGGTTGGAACAGATGGTTCAGCTGTGTGTTTGTTTAAGTGTGTGTCATCTGCTTACTAGACAAACATGACTCCTTTTGACCACCTAAGACCACATCGTTACTTAATTTTGATTAGGTGTGATAGTGTGTAGAAGAGGCTGACCTAGGGCACGTTTTAAAAAATTCTGAATTCAGCCAATTCAGAAGTACCTAGGCTATAACCGGCAAGCATGTATGAAGCCGCTCATGAAAGTTGAATAAGCGAAAGATATATGTCAGGATCATAGCATGTGGAAAGAAGTAGTCTCTGCCTACCCCAACGCCAAAAAGCCTGATTTTATGTATGTATGTGTTAGATAGAGTTAATTTATCTCATTTCTATAATATTCTATTATTTATATTTCTATTATTGATATATATTTCAATAGACAAAAGTTTTTAACTATAGATGACAACCCTAGCCGCCAGTATTAGTGGAGTATCGCGTAAATTGAATAAGTGCGTTGAAGAAAGCCGACTTAGCGCTTGGGATAAGACTTACAGTAAATTGCAAGTTACCACGATTTCTTGAGGGCCCAGTGGTGTAGTGGGAGAATGGTCGGCTTTGACGCCAGAGGTACAGAGTTCAATCCCCGCCGTGCACATATGGATTTTTCTATCAAATATGTGCGCTTTTCACAGCGGCCCTCCGGTGACGGAAAATCATATTTCTGAAACCCCCGACCCCCGTATGGTGGTAGGACACTATCTAGGGTCCGCCTTGCCAGCTACCACCCTAAATTTAGATATCTGGCACCAAACATCTAATGTGTTTCAGCAGCTAAACTTGAGAGCATGTTTTTATTGTAGGCCTAGCGTGCTACCATCCGCGACTGCATCATCACTTACCAACAGCTGAGATAGTGGTCAAACGCTAGATTATATGATACGAAAAAAAAGTTAATATTACGTAAAACGTGGGTAAAATTCACCTAGTGAAACGGAGTGCATCGAAGTACAGTTATAGCTTTTAGGTATAACTTAAATATAAAACAATGCATATATCGGTATAAGAAATCACAATAGATTTACGTATATATAAGTACCTAGGTGACTACAAATAGCCGATATTTTCATTTACCAGGTGGGTAAGTTTTCATTTTAGTTAATTATCATTTTAGTTTTAGTTAAGTTAATATTCATTTCAATCATCAACCAGGAAATATCGCACTTAATTTGCTGAATGTTTTGGATTTACCCTGATACTAATTAATTCGAATATTCAAATATAAGGCAATATTTTGGAATGTTAGTTGCCTATACTTAATTTATTTTAGACCATGAATAAAATCATCATTTAATACCCCAAGTACGTGTAAAATACAGATAAATACGGTAAATAATAATATTTTATACAAATTATTGGAGTTTACTCCGAAACGGTTTTCATATAAGGTTCCTGGAATAGACATTTTATGAGGTTATATTAATCGCGTTAGCTAAAAAGCGTTTAGGTATATAGATAACTAGCTGTTACCCGCGATGTTGGAGTCTTTATGACCTTTGAGGTAAAGATCGATGATCTCTTAGACCAAGGTCTATATATCTTCTGTAATCAAGGCCAACTATGTTGATGGTTACGCTAAGTTGGTACTAAATAGAAGTATGACCCATTCTGATCTAAAGAGGTAGTGAACAGTAACGTTTAAAAGCAAACAAATCTAAAATATCACTCCCAAAGTAAATAAAACAAATAGTTATGGGAGCGAAGCGAGCGAGAGATTTTTTTACAATTATTTATGACCAAGACAAAGTTTTGACCTTTGAGGTTAAGATCGTTGCCCCTAAGGTCCAGGTATATCATCCGTTGTCAGGGTCAATTATGTTTTTTGAAATTTCTGAAATACGGCAAGTGCGATTGCTATTTACGCGATTTTTTTTAATTATATAAGTTTTATCAACTTATAATTAAGTCACTATAGATGACCCTAAGGTTAAACTTGGTATTATCTGTTGTTAAAGTCATTAATCATAATGGTTAGGTATACCAATTTGTGCTGTTTAATGTTTGATTCAATCTGATGCATGAGGCTGTTAAAATATAAAAGTTCATTAAATATTACCTAAAAAGCGGACAAATGTTTTATCAAAATTACTCTATTTTGCTCAAAAGTCTACGTAGGCCAGGGGAATTGGGAGAGTGTCGTTTATTGCATAGCTATAAGGGCATGCGTCGCGAAGTCCACTATTCTCACAGAACCATTAGCAAATAAATTAAATCAATGTCAAGTTATGGTATAACCATATCGTTTCCTTGTCCAATGCGGTTCGAGAGAACACCTGCGGACACTATTGGTACCGCAAAGGCAACCAAAGCGGCATTTGCTGTTTTCCTTTATCGATAATACCTACCCTACATACATGATTTATGCTGGTTAGTCTAGGTAGTAACAACTTATAAAGGTAAATAGATTAAAACATATAGGTAACCAGATATACAATACAATACAATACAAATACTCTTTATTGACAACAATTACAAAAAGATCTTAAAATAGGACCTAACTAAAATAAGGTACAATGGGCGGTCTTATCGCCAAAAGCGATTTCTTCCAGACAATCTTTGTATGGACATAACATTATAAAATGAACATTGGACGGTGGTGTATATTTATATGAGGTAATCTAAGACTCAATCAATATTGCTCATAGACATAGACGGTTACATATTATAATATAATAAACATACATATGCCACAATATAAACTCACATAGATATAAATATTGCGAAATATTCAATATTTAAGTTAAATAATAAAGGAGAGCTAAAATTTACGTGCATGTTCCTTGAAGCTATTTACGGATTGTGCACGGCTTATGACAATTGGCAGCTCATTCCATAGGCGCACGGCTTGGACAGTAAAAGAGGAGCCATAGAAATTTGTACTATGTGCTGGAGTGTCAAAGAGCAGGTTCTCTGATGACCTCAAAGAAAGAGTGTTTGATGAAGAAAGATAATGGAATCGGGATTTGAGATAAGGAGGAGTAGAGGGGTTGAACAGTATAACATAAAGAAGCGAAAGGATGTGAGTATTCCGACGAAGACGAATGGGTAGGCACTTGATTTTTGCGCGGTAGTCAGGTAGTCTGATATACTAAAGTATAAGCAATACAAGTTCCTACAATAAAATAAAAATAAATGTAAAGACGAATATAATATATCTATATTAAGTAAATATTTCATAGTATGTATCATTAATAAATAAGTATAGTAAGATAGATACACCTGTCATGTCAATGATTACCTATTATAAACGCCCATACCCTAGTAACAGGGTCCATGCATATAGTATACTTATAAACATGGACACTAGTGTATGGATTGCATTAATAAAAAAAAGAGTGTGTGTACTTATGTACACGCGTTAGAAGTTATACTTCTGTGGCGTATGGAAAAAAAATAACTAAAATGCAGTAGTGATTAACGATAAATATTAAAATTAATCAAAAAGATTTTTTTTAAATAAAAAAGGTTTTATTAACGTAAAAATATGACATATACAACTGGAACATAGTCATGCCACCTAGAACTAACTTCACGGTGTAGAATTTAGGTGTCGGTGTGCGCGCGCATCGTACCACCTAGAACTAACTTCACGATGTTAAATTTAGGTGTCGGTGTGCGCGCGCATCGTAAAATTTCACTCTCATCATTTTTAGGGTTCCGAACCCTAAGGGTACCAACGGAACCCTATTACTGAGACTCCGCTGTCCGTCTGTCTGTCTGTCTGTCTGTCTGTCTGTCTGTCTGTCTGTCTGTCTGTCTGTCTGTCTGTCTGTCTGTCTGTCTGTCTGTCTGTCTGTCTGTCTGTCTGTCCGTCTGTCACCAGGCTGTATCTCATGAACCGTGATAGTTAGACGGTTGACATTTTCACAGATGATGTATTTCTGTTGCCGCTATGACAACAAATACTAAGAACAGAACAAAGTTAAAAATTAAAGGGTTTAAAACAAAAAACGTGTTTTTACCATACGATACGATACGAAATTAATTCACCTCGACGCAGCTAGATGGCAGCACAGGAAAAATTAGCACGCGCAAGCATTTCATTTGTTAAATTTGTGGGCCTCGGCCGATTTGTTTACTTAGTCAAGGTTTATTAGCATAAAAGTAGTGTACAGTATTTAATAATATATGTTCAAATGTAATACTTTAAGAGCTTCAATTAGCTAGAATCAGTAGAAAGTTAGTCGTAAGAGCACTCGGTTTTCCTGATATTTAATTATATTAATTACCTTTGTGTTAATATTTACTTAGTTGGTGTTTAACGTTCGTGGCGTTCGGACTTCGGAAATTCGGAACCCTCCGTGTGTGAGACAAAAGTCTGACTCGCACTTGGCCACTTTTATTCTCTATCGCGCCAAAAGAAGTACAACTTCAATAAATAAATAAATTATATTTATTTCATTGGAAGCCAACAAGCACTATTCCTCTTCCAAACCAAAAATAATTTTGCAAATCCTTCTCTATAATAATAGGAAATCTGTCGCCAATACATTTGTGATCCGATAGCTGTGTTTGAAAGTCATTTACATGGCGTGCTACTATCCTCAATCACATCGTCACTCAACAGGTGAGATAGTGGAATGTATGCTATAAATATAAAATCGGCCAAGTGCGAGTTGGACTCGCCCAACTAGGCTTCCGTACAAATTAGTCATACTAGGTTAAAGGACAAACTTAACTTTGCAATTCGATGGATAAGAAAATGTATTGCGCCAACCACAAATAAAAAAAATTTTAATAGTAAATTCACTTTTTTTTTGTTATTACACTACATATCTTAAAAGTTTGTTGATTTAAAAGTTTTGACTAAAACATTTTCCACAGCCAAAAGAGACCGTAGACCCGAGTATTTGATATAAGTTGATTCTCTACGCGTTTCTGAGAAAAAGGGTTGTGCAGACGGACAGACAGACAGACGGACAACAAAATTATCCTATAAGGGTTTCTTTTTTTCCTTTTAAGGTACGGAACCCTAAAAATAATAAAACCACTTAAAACGTCAACATCTTCTGACGAGACGAACTCGCGGCATAGCCATCAACAAGGTGTTATGCAAAAATGCACCATTTCTCTCCCGACGTGAACTAATGTCAATATTATGCAAAACACACCCAGCGGTAATTGATATATAGCATGCCTCCAGTTAAAAGCTAAGCGATTTATAATTTCCCTCAAATTATTGGAATAGTGGAGTGAAATTGTTGGATTTTGTCATAATAGTTCAAGCTTCGCCGCTGGCTTGAACTGTTTAAGTTTAATACCTTGAGTAATAAAGCAAGTTACATCGTCGATGGCATCGTCACTTAACATCAAGTAAGTTAGTGATCAAACGCTTACCTATCTAGTTTAAAAAGACACCAAGAGGATTAACCCTGTTGTATAACTTATTCGTTGTTCATACAGAATTTGTCACAGACAGATTCGGATAGGAATAGACTAAAGTCAGGAGAGGCCTACTCCGATGTGGTAATCCAAAGTATCGGCCGAAATTATCGGGCATTTCCTGGTACGAATCGCATTCGGTTCGGTCGATATCCTAACAAAAAAAAAGCCCGACGATAATTTGACAAGAGTTTTACGTCATTTTGAAAGAACATAAACAATAAATTATTTGAAGTTTGAAGTTTTGTGTCAAAACTGTCCGAACTTTTTTCATAGTAGATCATCAGCAAATTCGCTCGTGTTTCGGTCGGGCGCGACGTTTCAGATGTGTAATTTCGGAGTTAGCCTCCAGAGTTGTCCTACGTCTCGTCTCATTACCGTCTTCCGATTCAACAAGATTTAACTTTTTCACAACGGTTTTATCTTACACCGCATCGCCACTTAACTTCCGGAGAGAAAGTGGTCAAGTGTTTGTCTATCCATAATAAACTAGTGGCTCTATGAGCTGTAGATTGTAGCTTTTTAATTCTTAAATTAACTGTTTGTATATGTATTGTATTGTTCTGTGTATTCTGGCATTAAACTATTTATTTATTTATTTTAGATCTCGAGAGTCTATCCTTACGTAACTTAAAACTGAATGATTTTTCACCGCGCAACTTGAAACAAAATCTTCAAAACAAAAGACACTCCCGGCCCCTTGAAGTTTATCGGATGAAAAAGATCTTCGGACAAAAATAATGTTCGGACAAAAAGTTGCGTTATGATGTGATGCGATTTCCATACAAAAGTTTATTACACAGCAATGAGTAAGCAAATAAAGCAATAACTTGGACTGAAATCACCACGTATTGGTCTTATACGAGTATCAGTCATTACATATCGGAAATTATATTAAATACAAACTTACATATATGTAGATCAGGTTTTACACTTAGACAAGGTGTTAACTTTAAACGGGTAGGTAATTATAACCATGGGTTTAACGTGTTACCATTATTGCAGGTGCGAATAACACATTAAAAAAGGTGTTCTTTATTTCAGAACCGTTTCTTTCATTGAATTGTTGATACATTATAAACTAATGCATATTACAAAACCATTTGTAGTCAATTTAGATTATAGAGGTGTTCTGTCTAGTTATAATTACTCTATGGCATTATAAAAGTTTAATGAAAATATGCTATGTCGTTGGTTCATTTATAAGAACTTCATAGAAATAGTTGGTAGTCATTTGTTGTGCTCAAACAATAGGTTAACTGGCAAGTTTTCTGGGAGTTTTGAAAATAGGTGATTTAATCATTTTCGATGTTCTCTTTCTGAATATCTTTTTTCCACCTGTAAAACTACCAAATGACTTATTAAAGAGATAAATTGTAAAATAGATAGTTAAAACGACTGAACTCACTCACGGACACAAGTCAAAAAAATTACGACAGTATTTACATGTTCGAATTCAGTACTTAATCATGAATAAAACTCTTTAACAAAAAAATTAAACCGCCGAAAAACTGAAAAGCAAAGAATAATTAAACTTTTTTATTTAACCTCAATAACTAAGTTCTTAAACTAATGTAAGTATGTATACCTAAGTAATTTTGAGTCGGCGCCAAACAAGCAAATTAATTAATTACGTAAAGCGTGATGCGCGGCGGAGGCATGGCGCGACACGCCAGTTCGCCGGAAAATGCCGAGTGTTGGCGAAGTTATTGTCAGCGAGACTGTAACCCGAACAGGCACCACATATAGTAATCTGTGACGGCCCGTGACGGGCACACGTCGTTGCGAGTGGTCGTGCATCTCTATTTAGTCTGTGGGTCGTGTGGAAGCGCATTTTTTGGAATGTTTATGTTTATCGCTGGAGATTTCACGTTGCATTGTTAATTTGATTTGAAATCTTTAAATTTAAGAGGTTATTTAGTGATCTTTGCTTATTGATTATTTGGCGCCGACTCAAAATTACTTAGGTATACATACTTACATTAGTTTAAGAACTTAGTTATTAAGTTTAGTCAAAAACTCAAAACAATTACAAAAATATATAATATATTATTTTTTGCTTTTCAGTTTTTCGGCGGTTTAATTTTTTTGTACAAAAATTTAATTTTATAATTTTTTGTAGCCATAATCTACATGTTAAAAGCAGGCGTCATTGCTTACTTCTGGCCTAGACAAACGTTATATAGAACATTTATGCTCTGTAATAATAATAAAAATAATTTAAGATCACATAAAAAACGAATAAAACCGACTTCCAACGTCACGCTCGTCAATTTCAATACAAAGTTTGAGGTGTTTATCTTCATATCTCTGGAGATACTGAACATATCTGGATGAAATTTAAATGGTACCACCTGTAAAATATCATCATCATCATAATCAGCCGGTATCAGGCCACTGCTGAACATATGCCTCTCTCAAGACACGCAACTGAGCCCGATTTTCGGCTCTTTGTTTTTTCCAGTGTTTGTTGACATCGATGACATGATAAAATCATCAATATAATGATACCTTTATCCATTATTTTTGTTGATTTATTCAAAACGGCTCGACTGATTTCGTTAAAATTTAAATGGGATTTTGGGAGTATACCCTTTCCAATAAAAAAATAATCATCGAAATCAGACTACTCTGTAAAAAGTTATGCGTGGTCATACATAAAAATAAAAAAAAATATACGCGTCGACTTGATAACGTCCTCCGTTTTTTTTTCGTCGGTTAAAAAACAGTTGAACGGATTTAGATGCATTTTGTACAGAGATAGTTTATAGCCGACACTTCTTACAAATTCTATCAAAACCTATCTATCTATGTCGGGCGCAGCCCCAAATCACTTACTATCACTATCACGTTAGTAGGAGAAGTAAAAGCGCACAAAACGGCCAACTTAACATAAACGTTCTAGTTTCCGATATGATTCCGTTCCGCCTCACTGAGTGACATGCTACCCCTCATACATATTTACATGGCCCGGGGTGGCCCCTGTCAACGTCAGGAAGGTTGTCCCATCACTAGAGAGGGTTAAGCTTTACGCAACGTTTGGAGTTTAAACGTTGATAAATAAAGTGGGCTGGAAAAAAAGCGGGTCACACAAGGGTCGGTAGTAAAAACCTCGATAATTTGCAAAATATTGGACCTAGCTTTATGAAACATAGAAAGAAAGAAGAAAGAAAGAAAGAAAATACGTTTAATTAAAGAGTGTATTATTTACTTAGTAACTATTATATTATGGCTATCTATATCTCTGGAGTGAGTCAAGGCTCAGTACTAGGACCTCTGCTTTTCCTCATCATGGTGAACGATCTTCCGGTGATTCTTAGGCATGCTAAGTGTCTTCTATACGCAGATGATTTAAAACTCTTTGCTGAAATAAGATCAGAAGCGGACTGCTTGGCACTCCAGGAGGACGTTCGTGCCGTGCATGAATGGAGTATCAAAAACAAAATGGAATTCAACCATTCGAAATGTTGTGTAATGAGTTTTGGTCGAGGACGGCGCCCAATTTCGTTCGACTACAGAATTGGTGAGACCATCCTTCCTAGAACTTTAGTAATGAAGGACTTGGGTGTCGTATTCGACCAAAAGCTCACATTTCATGAGCATATGCTTTTAGTCGAAAAGGAATCGTTTAAGCGCCTAGGTTTCGTACTCCGGAACTTGCGTGATTTCAAGAATGAGCATGTAATACGGCTTCTATATAATACGCTTGTTCGCAGCAAACTTGAGGCGAGTTCGTGTATATGGAGTCCTTATGAGTCCACATACGTGCTCTTACTTGAAAAAGTGCAAAAAGCATTCCTTAGGTACCTATACAAACGAACTTTCGGGTATTACCCGTTCATGTACCCCACAGCGTTCCTCCTGGGATGCCTCAATTATAACTCGCTCGAGACTAGGAGAGCAAATGATCAGCTAGTTACTATGTTCAACATTTTTCGGCACAAGAATGACGCTCCTAATCTCCACAATGAACTGGTTGAATTGTTTGCCCCAAACAACTATCTCCGGTGTCGGAGACACAAACTGTTCGCCGTGCCATCGAGTCGCACGGTGGCACGCCAAAACTCGCCTATTCCTCGCTCCCTCTCTGCACTCAATGCTATGCTTGAAGCAACTCCTGAGTTGGACCTGTCTGCGGACGAATGGAGGGTATTGTTGACTGCCTCCCAAAAAATTTGTGAGACTTAAATCTATTTTTAAGGATGAACTTTGTTGTGACATTTTAAATTTATTATTCTATGCTATACTTTGATCATGATTATTTTGTATTATTTCTTTCTATTTTATTTTTTTATATAATTTTGACGTTTCTCTATTGTTTGTATTATCAATGTATGACTTTAATGATTGAATGATTAATGATTTTTAGTAATTAATTTGTGTTAATTAGTGTAAGTGGTTTGTTACCGTTCTAATTATCAATAACTAAATAAATAAATTATCTGTGGTATTATAGACAACTAGCTGATACCCGCGACTTCGTTCACGTACACCAAGAATTTGATCACTGTAAAGCTCTGTGAATCCACATTTGTGTGATATGAGTTATTTAAGTTATACGTAAAAATCATGATTTTATTTTCACAAAAAGTAGCTATTGTTCATCTTTATACTACTAGAAGTGCCCCGCGACTTCGCCCGCGTTAAAAACTTCTTTTATTTACTTAAAACTTTTCTTTTGTAAAAACGATTCTATCATTAAAGACATCAAATAAGAATAAGCCAAATCAGTTGACCCGTTTTCATGTTATCGCGTGACCAAGGCAATTCGGGATTCATTATAAATGGGATAATTTTTTAATTTTACCCGAAAAACCCAAATTTTCTGACTTTGTTACCTACCCCATTTTGAAAAATCCTAGAAAATCCTAGAGACACGTCTATCGTATCGTACGTATCTCATCTTGTTTCGCCATACAAACTTTGAATTCCCGTTCCGTATCCGGGAGGAATTTTGAGAAAATCCTTTCTGAGCGGATACCTACGCCATAATAACTATCTGCATTCTAAAGCTTCCTCAGCGCAATCCGAAACAATATTGATTTTTAGACTTTGTTACCCCAGTTTATCCACTTAGAAGGGCATTTTGAAAAAGTCTGAAACTCGTATTTACTTATTTATTTACAAAAGTACTTGTGTGAAATGACTATCCAAACTTTGAAACCTCGCTTCATCCCCTTGAAGAGTAAATTTTGAAAAATTCTTTCTTGGCGGATACCTAAGTCTAAATACCTATCTGCATGCCAAATTTCAGCGCAATCCGAAACAATATTGATTTCAGACTTTGTTGCCCCACTTCACGCTTTTAGGGGTGGAATTTCGAAAGAGCCTGAAACACGTATGAACTTACTAAGTACTTGTGTTAAGTTTCAAATAGAAAATACTATCTAATCTTGTTTCTCCATACAAACTTTGAACCCCCGTTTCATCCCCTTCAGCGGTGAATTTTGCACAATCCTTTCTCAGAGGATACTAACGTCATAATAACTATCTGCATGCCAAATTTCAGCGCAATCTGAAACAATATTGATTTTCACACTTTGATTTCAAAACAACCTAAAACACGTGTTTACTTTTTTTTTACTTGAGCACTTATGTGAAGTTTCGAATAGAAAATACTGTCTAATCTTGTTTCTCCATACCAACTTTGAACCCCCATTTCATCCCCTTCAGGGGTGAATTTTGGAAAATCCTTTCTCAGAGGTAACTACCGTCGTAATAACCATCTGCATGCCAAATTTCAGCGCAATCCAAAACAATATTGATTTTCAGACTTTGTTACCCCATCTAATAATGTTTCTCCATAGTAACTTTGTACCCCCGTGATGAACCCTTTAAGGGGTGAATTTTAGAAAATCCTTTTTTAGCTGAGATTACTTACAAGATTATTTTAGTTCATTTTGAATAAAGTAGTAATAAAAGTATCTAGTAGTAATAGAAGTCTCTGCCTACCCCAACGGGAAAAAGGCGTGATTTTATGTATGTATAAAGTAAGTAAGTTGCGTTGAAGGACTTGAAGGCAAACAGAAATTGTATTTGATGTACGTATAAAGGAAGTAAGTTGCGTTGAAGGACTTGAAGGCAAACGGAAATTGTATTCTATGTATGTATAAAGTAAGTAAGTTGCGTTGAAGGACTTGAAGGCAAACAGAAATTGTATTTGATGTACGTATAAAGGAAGTAAGTTGCGTTGAAGGACTTGAAGGCAAACAGAAATTGTATTTTATGTATGTACTAGAAGTGTCCCGCGGCTTCGCCCGCGTTAAAACCTTCTTTTATTTAATTAAAACTCTTCTTTTGTAAAAACGATTCTATCAATTAACACATCAAATAAGAATTAGCCAAATCGGTTCACCCGTTTTCATTTTATCGCGTGACCAAAGCAATTTGGGATTCATATTTATAAAACCCTAAATACCTAAATTTACAGACTTTGTTACCTACCCCAGCTCAAAAAATCCTACAACACGTACTTTATCCTATCTTGTTTCGCCATACAAACTTTGAATCCCCGTTCCGTATCCGGAAGGAATTTTCAGAAAATCATTTCTGAGCGGATACCTACGTCATAATAACTATCTGCATTCTGAATTTCAGCGCAATCCGAAACAATATTGATTTTTAGACTTTGTTACCCCAGTTTATCCTTTTAGGGTGACATTTTGAAAGAGTCTGAAACTCGTATTTACTTATTTATTTACAGAAGTACTTGTGTGAAATGTCGAATAAAACGACTATTCAAGCTTTGAACCCCCGCTTCATCCCCTTAAAAAGTGTATTATGAAAAATTCTTTCTTGGCGGATACCTTAGTCAAAATAACTATCTGCATGCCAAATTTCAGCGCAATCCGAAATTCGAATATTGATTTCAGACTTTGTTACCCCACTTCACCCATTTATGGGTGGAAATTCGAAAAAGCCTGAAACACGTATTTACTAACTTAAGTACTAGTGTTAAATTTCGAATATAAAGACTATCTAATATTGTTTTTCCATACAAAATTTGAATCCCCGTTTCATCCCCTTCAGGGGTGAATTTTGGAAAATCCTTTCTCAGAGGGAACTAACGTCGTAATAACTATCTGCATGCCAAATTTCAGCGCAATCCGAAACAATATTGATTTTCACACTTTGTTCACCATTGCACCCTCTTAGGGGGGGAATTTAAAAAAAACCTGAAACACGTATTTACTTATTTTTTTACTGAAGCACTTGTATGAAGTTTTTAAAAGAAAATACTATCTAATCTTTTTTTTGCCATACAGATTTTGAACCCAGGGTTTCATCCCCTTCAGGGTGAATTTCGGAAAATCCTTTCTCAGAGGGAACTAACGTCGTAATAACTATTTGCATGCTAAATTTCAGCGCAATCCGAAACAATATTGATTTTCACACTTTGTTACCCCATTGAACCCTCTTAGGGGGAGAATTTCAAAAAAACCTGAAACATGTATTTACTTATTTTTTTACTAAAGCATTTGTGTGAAGTTTCGGATAGAAAAGACTATTAATCTTGTTTTTCCATACAAACTTTGAACCCCCGTTTCATCCCTTTCAGAGGTGAATTTTGGAAAATCCTTTCTCAGAGGTAACTAACGTCATAATAACCACCTATATGCCAAATTTCAGCGCAATCCAAAACAATATTGATTTTTAGACTTTGTTACCCCATTTCACCCTCTTAGGGGTGGAATTTCGATAAAACCTAAAACACGTGTTTACATATTTATGTCCTGAAGCATTTGTGTGAAGATTCGAATAGAAAAGACTATCTAATAATGTTTCTCCATAGAAACTTTGAACCCCCGTTTCATCCCTTTCAGGAATGAAATTTGAAAAATCCTTTTTCAAAGGTAACTAACGTTGTAATAATTATCTGCATACCAAGTTTTAGCGCAATCCGAAAAATATTGATTTTCACACTTTGTTACCCCATTTCACCCTTGTCGGGGAGGAATTTCAAAAAAGCCTGAAACACGTTTTTACTTATTTTTGTACTGAAGCACTTGTGTGAAGTTTCGGATAGAAAAGACTATCTAATCTTGTTTCTCCATACAAACTTTGAACCCCTATTTCATCCCCTTAAGGGGTGAATTTTGAAAAATCTTTTCTTAGTACACCCCTACGTACTAAAACAAATATACCCTCCAAATTTCAAGTCTCTACGACCAGCGGTTTAGGCTGTGCGTTGTCTGTCAGTGAGTGAGTGAGTCAGTCAGTCAGTCAGTATGTCAGGACAAAGATTCTTATAGTATTAGATAAAGTAAGTAAGTTGCGTTGAAGGACTTGAAGGCAAACAGAAATTGTATTTTCAACCGACTTTTAAAAGGAGGAGGTTGTCAATTTGAATGATTATTTTTCATAATTAGAGTTCATCTCCAAGGTGATCCCATTTAAATCAAGATCTGATAAGTATCTTCAGAGATATGACGATAAACGTCTCAAACTTGGTACTAAAACTGACTCGCGTGACATGGAAGTCTGTTCTTTTTAGTTTTTCTCTTTAATTATGTTTAGAGAGCTAGTAATTTGAAATTGAGGAGAATCGCCCGAGTGAGTGCGTATGTATGTGACCTTAGGCAGCGGTCACCACGCGACACGTGCCGAGATCATAGTTTGTTTCCATTCGCGTCGTAATAGCACCATAGAAAAGATAATAATAATAGCACGGTAACCGTGCCGTGATAATGGCTTAACACAAATAATAAAGTTCTGATAAAATATACTTCATTTGCCAAGTAAGGTTAATTTCCCTAAATAAATAGAAAACTAATTGATATAAATAAATCACAGAATATTTAAACTTATTCTTCCTGCTTTAAAAGCATAATACATATATATATATATATACACGATACCATTACTGAGCATTTTGGTAAAAATAAGGAAAATAAATACCCATAACTTACATAACAAAACACACCACAACATAATAAAAAACCTACACAATAACATTACTGTAAACGTCATAAACATAAGCTTATAATTGCTAGCTGCGATCCACAGTTTTGCCTGCGAAAATGCATAATGAAAAAAAAAAAAAGGAAAGAACTACGAATAAATTAATTCGTTGGAAAAGAAAACTTTTTAATCTATCAAGAGCTTGAAAATATCTAATATCTACTTGACATTGGCTAAATACACTTATGGCGTGGAGCCGCAAAAATACTTAAAAAACTGGCCAAGTGCAAGTCGGACTTGCACTCGTAGGGTTCCGATTCCGTACCACACTACAATATTTTATAAAATCGAGCAAAAAATTCCGAAAGAAACCACGTTTCTTGTAATACATTGACAAATCGAATCGAATCGAAATAGGTTTTCATTTTCAGAAAATGTTGTTTTATCCCTGTTTTCAGGTAATGAAAAACTCCTACAATATAATTAGAATATCAAGGTAAATTTCGCCATTGCTACATTGTTACGATAGCTCGGTGGGAGATCGTTCGCATGGCGATCAGAAGGATCCCGGTTCGAGTCCAGACGTGATGATTAATTTTTCCAAGTTTGTTCTTTTGTAAGAAGACTATTATTGGGAGCCAAAAAATTACATAAAACACGGTTTACAAAAAAAAAATTGCTAGCAAAGCTCGGTCATCCAGATATTATTATATTATATTACCGTGCCAATTCCAAACAATTATTAAAACAGGAGCCGCGTCCTTATTCAGTACAACGCCATCTTACGAACACTAACGCCAACTAAGTGAAAGTAAGTGAAAGTAACACAAAGGTAATTAATATAACTAGTACAGTCAAATATTCATAGATAGCGTTATAGTAAAATGCCGAAAAACACGTTTCATGTATGGAGATCCCCTTTAATTTTTAACTTTATTCTGTTTTTAGTATTTGTTGTTATAGCGGCAACAGAAATACATTATCTGTGAAAATTTCAACTGTCTAATTATTATTAAATATCTGGTTGACCGAGCTTTGCTCGGTATTTTTTGCCACTTAAACAGACAAGTATGACTCTTCCCGACATCTATTGACGAATAATAATACTATTTTTTGTCATATTTTAAGTTGATTATCAATAAAACTGATTATTAAAAACACGAATAAAACAACATTTTCTGAAAATGACTCCTAGCTAGATCGATTTCTCGCCCCCGAAATCCCCTGTAGGTGTACTAAATTTTATTTAATCGTTGGAGCCGCTTCCGAGATTCAGATTAAGGTAAAGACGATAGCGCCATCCTTGATGCTAGATGTAGATGGCGCTGCGCTATTGTAAAAAACTTTTTTTAAACTTTTCATTAATTTTTAATTTTGTTCTGTTCTTAGTATTTGTTGTTATAGCGGCAACAGAAATACATCATCTGTGAAAATTTCAACCGTCTAACTATCACGGTTCATGAGATACAGCCTGGTGACAGACGGACGGACAGACAGACAGACAGACAGACAGACAGACAGACAGACAGACAGACAGACAGACAGACAGACAGACAGACAGACAGACAGACAGACAGACGGACAGCGGAGTCTCAGTAATAAGGTTCCGTTGGTACCCTTTGGGTTCGGAACCCTAAAAAGTAATATCGCAACGATTCTTTTTTTAAAGCTACCGAACTTTGTTGAGCGATGAGTGATGCTCAAATCGATTATGTTCAGCGAATCCGAACGTTTAGTGGTTTTTGCTGCGTTCATGTCATAATATACGCATTACGAGAGAAATCTTCGCATTATGAAAACATGAGCGAAATATTTATTGCTCCGATTGAGTGACGTTACTCAAGCGGTAGAGGAAGATAGGAAAGTATAGGAAGAGTGAGTAACTCAATTCACTGCAATGTACAATAATCAGCAAATTTCTATTTTCAACCGACTTACTCAATTCAACAGTATATATATTTTTAACCGACTTCCAAAAAAGGGCGTTACTCAATTCGGCCGTATATAATTTTTTTTATGTTTGTATATAATAATATTTCTCGGATAACTTCGTCGTTTATGAACAGGTTTTGACGATTCTTTTTTTGTTGGAAATGACATATTCCAAGGGTGGTACCATTGTAATTTCATCGAGATCTGATAGGCATCTCCAGAGATATGGAGATAAACATCTCAAACTTAGTACTGAAAATTAATAGCGCGGCATTTGAAGTCGCTTATTTTAGTTTTTTAAACGATCTTATTAGAGCATTTCGTACCATACAACCATTCTAGACCTAACGTGTTCACCGTCTTCAATCACATCATCGCTAACCACTGAGCGAGATAGCTTGAACGCTAGCTTATAAGATATCAAAGTCAAGGAGAAAATCTGCCGCCATAACCTTAAGGTGTTCTGGCAGTAATAGCCCTTGAGAGTCGGACGATTCTAGGCCTAGCTGGCTGGCAGTGGTTGGAAACAAAGAGCTGAAGATCGAGCTCAGTGGCGTGAACTGGCGTGCCATATGTGAGGCCTATTTTTAACCGACTTCAAAAAAAGGAGGAGGTTTCTCAATTCGACCATATATATATATTTTTTTTTTATGTTTGTTCGCGGATAACTTCGTCGTTTATGAATTGATTTTGATTATTCTTTTTTTGTTTGAAAGGAGATATCCCAATTGTGGTACCATGGTGATTTTATCGAGGTCTGATAAGTATCTCCAGAGATATTGAGATAAACATCTCAAAATTGGTACTGAAAATAAATAGCGCGGCATTGAAGTCGGTTCGTTTTTTAGTTTTTAAACGATATTATCAACAGAAAAAAACTGTTGACGATGATAAGCCAGAATATCATGTCGAATCAAAATACATATTACTCACCAGTTATATTGTCAGTAAGTAATACAGCAATCTTTGCTAAATTGAACATGAGACTTTATGTGAACATGAGTTACTGTCCTTATTCTGTACTCGATCGCTACAGGAACAACACAAAAAATTATAAATGGATCACAAAATCAAACAAATCACAATCGCAATCGTAATTTCATAAGGCAATACGATTCTTATATTTAATGAGAATGGTTTTACATTCGATAATAAATAAATAGAATCAAAGAGAACCGATGAAGTTGAAAGAGCTGAGGGTACTTAGATATTTTTAAATGTTTGATACATATCTAACTTAGAAATAACTTATGTTGAATTGAGGCTATCATCGTAAATTTACAACACAATGTACCGATACATTGACAATTCTGGATGTATGAGTGTATGTAATTTTAAGAAATTAAAATCTGATTGTATTATAGTCTGGCCATAACTGCTGTACACTCCCTGAGGTATAAGTTATTTTTTAAAGTATGACGTTATAAAACTGATTACAATGAAATTAAAACTACAATATAACCTACGACTAAAATTTGTAAGTTATTCATATCTTGAAATCCCAATAGAAAGTATGCGTAACATTTTGTTGTTGAGTTGTGTTTCACAATAAAGTCATAATTTTAATTTTATGTTTGAATCTGAATAGCGCATGTATGCAGTTTGCACTGAAGCAGATACGCGGAATAGGAATATAAGATCTTTTTTGGCAAATACAAATTGAATCTTACAAAAGTACGAGCAAAGCTTTTGAAACAACAGAATCATAATGAGCACAGAGCGTCGCATAAAGTCCAGCAAACCGGAAGAAACAACGAGTAAATTAAAACTATTCCCCGACTACAATAAAAACAACGAAGAGAAAGAAATAATGTTTCAATTTCGTACCGTTTAAGAAAGTTAAATTGGCGGAAGTTAAGGAATATCTACAGCAGTGACGAAATTGCTTCACTTTGCCGATCTCGTTTCGATTTGATGTTGGATAGATTCCAGAATACGTATGTTTTAGGTATTTGGACCATGAAAATGGACTGGTATTCAAATATTTTTTTTGAGGTTTATGAGTTAGACTGTAAATGTGGTTGAAATAATGAACCATTTCAATTTCGTTAATTTAAGTTTTGAGTTTTGACAAAAACCAATTTCAAAAATTACTTCGTAATGTTCCACCTCAACTGTATTAAAAAATAGTTAGTACTTCAATAAATCGAGATTTGATTTGATTGATAAGCGATGACGTTTGCTATTAACATAAGCGAAATATTACAGACTTACAGACAGTATCAAACAAAAACTCTATTTTACCAAAATTTTGCGCGTCTACATTTGTTATCCGGAGACGTTTTGAGACGTAAAACATCAGGTACGGGTTTAAATAAAAGTTAGTATTTTGTAATCGCTGAGTCGGGCGTTGTAAGATTGAAGTAAAAGCGACTCGCTCATAATGGTAAACGAAACGGTAACCTCTGTTTAAAACAATAGGACTTTAAATTATCGGTTGCATCCCTAGTTCATATATTGATTTAACTTGAAGTGACCGGATCCCGACGCGTAGTGATTTATTAGACTCTAATAACATCGCCTAATTATCAAAGAGAAAAGTTTAACAGCAAACGCACAATAAAATTAGAACACTGTAGTCTAAACTAAGTGAAATGTTCACTCAACATCCTGA
The DNA here is from genome assembly GCA_954871355.1 of Cabera pusaria. Taxonomy (NCBI): domain Eukaryota; kingdom Metazoa; phylum Arthropoda; class Insecta; order Lepidoptera; family Geometridae; genus Cabera; species Cabera pusaria. The sequence continues at coordinate 4,228,630 of OX940896.1, forward strand.
AGAAAATGGTTTTCCTAATTAAGTGCAAGTAATTTACTTTAAGCACCATGGAGTGTTTACTGTTTACTGGAAAAATAACTTGGAAACTCGGCGTTTCGGAACCTCCTCGGCCATCTTGCGTATTAACTATGCAAGTTCACTTATGCTTAGGGTTATTATTATACATATGGGTAAACTAGCTGTGCCCGCGGTTTTACCCGTGTAGATCTTTCCCGTGAGAATATCGAGATAAAAAGCACCCTATATGTTATGGGTTTACATTTAAGAATAAATTGAAACAGTGGTTGCTTTCAAAAGCATATTATAACTTAAACGAGTACTTTGATATTAATTGACAATAAGTATAAAAATATAAATTGTAAAAGTTATATATCGAAAGTAAATATAGTTATAATTATTATTATTTATTAATGTCGCATTGTCATGTTGTAAATTGTATTTTATTTTAGATTTATGATTTTATCTCTAGCTAGAAAGTTATACATATTAATAATTATAATAGATTTAGACTCGCTTAACAAAGTGTGGTAATAATTGTTTATTTTAGGATTCTGTCTTTCTATTAACATAATTTTAAGATTTTGTAACCTATTATTGTATGTTCGAAATGAACAAACTGTTGAGACATATTATGTATTTTAACAACTTTTGTACACAGTTTTCACAATAAATATATTCTATTCTATTCTATTCTATATGTTATTCCAGGGTCGAGGCTATCTACATATCAAATTTCAGCTCAATCGGTTTAGTAGTTTTAGCGTGATGAAGTAACAAATATACACACACACTTTCGCCTTTATAATATTATATATAGTAAAGATGTAGAGGTTAAAGTGGTAATACTCGCTCTTATACGCGTAAGATTGTTTTACAGAAGAAATACTTTATTTAGTTAATTTTGTATGACACTGACTGCTATACTGATAACCGGTTCCTGTCCATCCTAAGGTTCTCTCGCAGAGTGATAAGACCAATTGTAAAACTTATTTGATTAAAATTGTCTTAACTGTAAGTACCGTTTATTTTAAATTTTAGTTTGGTGTGCAATAAAGTGTTCATTTTGTATTTAAATTATAATATTTCAATGGACTATATATACAGGAATTTAGATTTCTATCTTCAGGGTGGTAGCTGGCCAGACGGATACTAGATAATGTCCTACCGCCATGGGGGGGGTTGAGGGTTTCTTAACGATTTTTTCCTTCAGCGGAGGGCACTGTGAAAAGCGCACATAAACGATTTCGATAGACGAAAATCTATTGGTGCACGGCGGGGATTGAACTCGGTACCTCTGCCGTCAAAGCCGACCATACTCCCAATACACCACTGGACCCCCAAAACCACCCTACCTTTACGTTAAAATAATATTTTGTTTAATAGTCGTGAGTTCCATCACAGCCCTTTGCACTATTGACGTGAACCCACTCCAGACACAAGCATATTTAGCTTAGTTGGAGGTGTTAACAAGACTACTAGTACAACCCGCATTGCTAAAAAAATACTAAATTATTCAAGTTTGACAAATCTGTATTTCGTCTATCTCTTATTGCATTCCATAAATAACAGAACATTACTGCGATGATGACACTCAAATATGTGAAGCATACGTCGCATAGGTGTAGATAATTATTAGAAGAAATAACAATTCCAAGAACGCTAATTCATGAAATTTCGACGATTAAATAACAAAGCTCCGGCAACTTTAGCTATCATCGGTTCTGTAACTCGAGTGGGTCGCAACAAAGTCGAATATCGATCGATCGAGGATCGACAGGTTCGATTATCGGTAATTTCGTACGTCCAAAAACCGAGGCCGAATGCCGTGGACGAGCGAATACTTCTATAATGAAATGACAATTACTATGGCGGCCGAGAGGATTCCACGAGTTACGGCATTGTAGTGTACTAAAGGTTCTCGATTGTGTATCGAATCGACTTTGTCACACTACCGGAACACATTAGATGTTTTTAGCGACAGATTTTCTACACATGCATTATGCACCTACAATAAGTAACTAGTGATTTTTGTACATTTTGTAAATAAGAATTACTTTACTTTTATTTTACGTCGATTAGAGTCGATCAATAGTTACATTTGTTTTACTTGCTTGAATAATAATGAGTTATAAAAATCTAGAAGTAACAAAATATGAACATATAATATGAAGATGACCGTCGGCGGAGAGGAAGACCTAACAAAAACCGGCCGAGTGCGTGTCGGGCCACGTTCAATGTAGGGTTCCGTAGTAGTATAAATATTTACGTATTTATTTTTAAAATTATCCAATACCCATGTTCAATGACTATTACTGCTAAACTGATAAAGTTATCTTAACCACTATAATTTTCCTGTAAAGTTCATAAAATGAACTATCAGCATGATTTTTTTCAGATTTTTCAAGCCAGCAGTTTAGCTTTGGGGGCGGGGTGACGCCCTACTGGAACCAACATTTTGCACTTTAAAGTTTTATATTTCGTAAATGGAGCATTAAATAAAAAAAATAACTGTAGCAATCCCTTAGCCATTTTAAAAGACCTATTTAACGATACCCCACACGATGGGGTAAACTACCAAAAAAAAAATTCATCCCCACTTCACACGTAAGGGTAAGACGATATAACTGAAATAGTTATTTTTAAACTTTTGCGATTTACACACATAATTATAATATTGTAATACGGGACTCGTCGTCAGTATTGTGTGTCGCAATGGCAACTCCGATCAAGATCACATAAGGGTAATTTCAAACTACTCTCAATCATAACAATGCTGATACCCACAACTTTGGTCTTCTCGTGACCACGGTCCGGTCAATGCAACTTGATCGAAACGTCGAGGTAAATAAAATTATGTTTTTAGTGCGATAAGTCCAGTATTACAATATAATTAGATATTGAAAATTATTTCCTTTTTAGAAGTCTGTTGAAATCTGGGGTAGACCTTAAACCCAGCTGTGGTATCAAAATAGATTACAAAGTGTATGTTTTTACTTCTTTAATCACCGAGTCAAAAGTGAGCTTATGGTTACGAGAGTCAAATGTGTAAAGATGTAAGATAAAATAAAAATTATGGTCTTAACAAGTTCAGCGCTGGCGGCATCTTAAAAGCTCAGGAGCATTATAATTTATTAATAATCTCACTATGCAACAGACAACACCTATAATTGCAATCTTGATAACCTTTATATACAATTTTACAGTATCTTCTTACGAAATTACCACTGCTTGGAATTATTAAACAATTATTTCTGCAACTCTTCCACACTCTGCAAGATTTCCAAGATTTCCGAAAGCGAGTTTTTACGTTACAAGTTTTCTCGATTATTTTTTGTCGATCAGCGGTCATTGGTAGTGGTCTTCACGTTTATCGCAAGGGAGACGTTCAATTGTTTTATAAATAAAGCTTCAGCAAAAAATACTATCGATCAATCGTGCGAAAGTCAACCGATGGCACCAGATAATAGAGCGGCCGATGAGTTATGTGCCTTGTCTCGCTCGTAATAAGTTATCATTCTCTTTGTCATTGCTCAAATGGTATTTGTATTGTACGTTGGAGTGACATGGGAATACGAACTTTAAGCTAAGTGTACAAGGGATGATTATTGATTGTAGATGTGTAGAAGAAGATGCGTCATATCGCAGCGTTTACAAACGTGGAAGATTCTATACGAGAACTGTCCAAACATTTTATACTTTCAAATACATCGCTATCTATCGTGATGATCTCGCGAGAGTTATCTTTGATCTGCTTATAGTTCTTAGATCTTTATTAAATGCGGTTGAGGGCTGAGATTTTGACGCGCCGTCAAATTATCCCATTGTGGGATGTGGTCACTTTATTTCCGACTGTCAGTGCCTGACGTATTTATTGGTGAATCCTGATAGATAGCTGATATCGATAAGATTATATTCAGTTTTTCGACGCCAAAATGATGAGAGTAGGCCCTTAAAGAGAGAAAAACTCTTGAAAATGATTCAGTAATGATGTATAAAAAATTCGAGGCAAGAGCTTATCTGACAAAATATAAATCATTATTGCAACAGTGTTTTAACGAAGGGCTGATTAAAATCACCAGTTTAACTTATAGTAAGTAATAACAGGAAATGAAAAGTATGTAAAATTTACAATTTTTGGTTTTTATACCTAGATACAAACTCTTAACCACTATATCAGCTGATCTTGAGTGATGATGCGGTCTATGACATAATTGTCTGTAAATTGAAGACAGCCAATGAGACGAGCCGCTGGACAGCTTGATTTTAGTCCAATCTACAGAGTACAACTTTTCCAACTCATCTTACAGACTATAAACATAGAAACGATGGGTAAAATTAGTCCCATGTCTTTATTTATTATTGATATTGTTTATATTATTTATATTGTCATTTTTTTGAAGGAATCGCACTGTTTTTGGAAATACAGACTATTAATAATCTATTATATTGTAATACGGGACTTATCGCGCTAAAAACATAATTTTATTTACCTCGACGTTTCGATCAAGTTGCATTGACCGTGGTCACGAGAAGAACTAAATCAACAAAAATCTGCCGATGTCGTCAGTATTGTGTGTCGCAATGGCAACTCCGATCAAGATCAAATGAGGGTAGTTTCAAACTACTCTCAATAAATACAATGCTGATACCCACAACTTCAGTCTTCTCGTGACCACGGTCAATGCAACTTGATCGAAACGTCGAGGTAAATAAAATTATGTTTTTAGCGCGATAAGTCACGTATTACAATATAATTATGTGTGTAAATCGCGAAAGTTTAAAATTTACTATTAATAGTCTAGTTCCGAAAGCAACCATTCCAACCTGTATACCCTTTTAATTAACCCTAGATAGTGAGTAAGCACCAGTTTTGTTATTATGTATGTAAGGCTGAAGAAATACATTTATTTATTATTTATTATATTTACTGTCAACATAAAGATCGCTATTAGCGATAATACCGCCCATTGTAACACATTATTCTAAAGTTTACTATGTTATTTAGATTTAAGAAGGTGTAGTGTAACAATAAAGAGTTTATCTATCTATCTATCTATCTAACATAGAACAAAAGTCAGTGAATTGTTAAACACAATCCGAAATTTCATCGTACCGACGGGATTTAAACCCGCAACCTACGGAATAACATGTTCCGGTGCTTTGCCAATTAAGCCACGGTGCGATGTAACGTTACGACGAATAGTCAGTGATATGCCAAAGGAGAGGCCTATGTCCAACATTGGACGAATACTGACGGTTAATGATGATGATGATAGAACACTAAATGCATGACCTTGCTTCGCTCGCTTACTTTAAGTCAAAACCTGATGTTCTATCTATACCATAAATAGACGAAATGTTTGCTAAATATACTTTTTACGAATACATTAGTAAAACATGATAAAAAAATAACTTATCAAGTTATCACCAATGTCCCACTAAGGATATTCAACAATATAAAAACTTTGAGCGTTCAATAAATAGTCAAATTGGTTCTAATTCACAAAATTACACACAAAGAACAATAATAAAATCAATTTTAACACCACAAATATCAAGTCAATTAAAAATTAATGGATGAATTACAACGACTCATTCGACGATAAGACAATTTTTTACAATTATTTGTGATATAATAAAATTTGCTGCCCATGTTCACAATTTGAAGACCCCCGGATTATCATACACAGGCAGGGTTCCATTCGTTCGTTTTCAGGGTTCTGTACCCAAAGGGTAAAACGGGACCCTATTACTAAGACTCCGCTGTCCGTCTGTCTGTCTGTCACCAGGCTGTATCTCATGAACCGTGATAGTTAGACATTCGATATTTTCACATATTTCTGTTGCCGCTATAACAACAAATACTAAAACAGAATAAAGTTAAAAATAATAGGGGGTCCCCACACAAGAAACGTGTTTTTTCGGCATTTCAATATAACGCCACCTATGAAAGATTAAGTAAACGTTAGACGGCGTTATAAGAAATAAAATGTTTATTAATTATTATTTTTTGCTGGCGAAAAATAATAGTGGTATTTTTGCTCGATCTTATAAAATACTGTAGTGTGGGACCCTACGAGTGCGAGGCCAACCTGCACTTGGCCAGTTTATTTTGATTGGGGGGAAAAATAGAGGTGAAAGTTTGCTGTAGCGTTATCGACGGATTTCAGTCAAATTGGAGAGGCACACTAAGGACTTCATTTTACACAAGGTGTTGCGAAATAAAATCCAAAATTCTAAGTGGAGGGGGTAAAGGGGGAGAGTAAAAGTTTGCTGTAGCGTTATAAATATATGGAAAGATTTAAATTTTTGGATTTTTTCGGAAAATGTTTACGTACCTTACACCAATCTTATATCTGATACGCAGTCCTCTTAGCCTTCACAGGACAATCCCAGAATCAAACTCCTAGGACCAAGGAACGCGAGTAATCGCTAAAACATTTTTCCCTATTTTTTGGCAAAAGCTCAAATTCTGAAAGGCTTTGCCAATTTTTGCTAAGCATGGGAAAGGAGAAAGTGTCGGTTACTCTATGGTTATAAAGGGCACAAGAGATCTGTCTACAGCTGTTCTAAAAGAACTACTAGTTTATTTATATTTTGTAATATTTTGTATATTTTGTTATGAGTACTTGCCGTTACACAATGCCGAGGCTCTTTACGCACAGCTTGTTTTTAAAAAATATTTTAAAGATATTATTTCAAGTTTATCTTGTTTTTAAAGCCTTGATATTTGCATGACAGAGTTTGTTTTGTTTTATACACGGCATCCTTAACCCAGTCAATTAATATCGCCTACGCGATGTGACGAGCCAATCTTTGTGTATTAACTGTTCCTACATATTATTCAAAGGTCGTATTACTAAATTATATTAACTCACCAATTTTGTAATTAGTCAAACATATTTTAGTTGATTTAATTTTGTTATAAAGCTTTTAAATTAACTTAAATGTTTGACGCTCGTGCGTCATGGTCGAATGATTTTTTTTTATGAGTAGGGTAAGTATCCACGGTAGTTCCATTATACAATTCATTGAGATCTGATGAGTATCTCCAGAGATATGGAGATAAAAACCTCAAAATTGTCACTGAACATACTATAAGATATTAGAAAAATGCTATAGCCCCTTCTAAGCAATAAAGCTACAACGGCCACACATACTCATAAATAATTAAAATTATAATGTCCGCCAGTATGTGTTTGTTGGCTTTATTTATTAGCCATTCCACGCTCTGTGCGTTGATTATGGAGATGTAATCGATATCTACGTATTTCATGCGATATGTACACTAGATAGACTAAATCACGTACTAATATACTCGTTATGAAATATTTGTACTTTTTTGCAAAGACTACATTACAAAGGCAGCCAGTGCAAAAGCAGGAAGTGATGTAAACATTGATTTAAATATGAGGATCTGGCCAAGAAAACACTTAAATGATAAAAGAAATTAAGCCTGAGATCGCTAGGAACGAGGGGTCCGAGTCTAGTAACTAGACGGAAAATAACTTTAAAAGAAATCGTCTTACGAAGACCCATCTCTTGGCTTTCTGTAAAGGTTTCATGGCCAGTTATAGCCGTGTCCTTACACTAATATTCACCTATGTCTATGGATGTGAGTTTGAAAATTACTGAACTGAAACAGAAGAGACACTGGCGTGCTTTGGGAAAGGTCTTTGTCCAGGAGTGGACTGATGTAGGTTGATAATTATTTCTGTTCTCCGTGGGTAATATAGAAGGCTATAGTAAGCTGCTCTTGTAGACTACGCTTGTAGACAAAGATGGAGTATAGAATCCGTGTAGACAACGCAGTACAGCTGCAGATTTATAATGCATTGCGGTTTTGATGGACATTGAGTGACAAGATGTCAATCTAAACTGAACATGCTTTGCAAACGATACGGCCAGACCAAGAAGATTATATTTGAAGGAGGTTGCATGTAGAACAAACTCTTGATGAATAGAAATAAGACTTTGATGACGTCAAGCATGTTTTGACTCTGATCTTCATGCTGATTTGGTGTTAGACAGAAGATTCTGGTGTTGTTTCTAACTCTTGTTATATATCAGAATGAGTAGGATAGAAGTAAAACAAAGGTGAAAGAACTTATCTTCAGAGCAGTATTAGACAACTCCATTTAGAAGGGTTTAATCTTTTTGTGCTTTACTCTATCACAGCTGATCCGAGAGGAAAGATGTGTATCAACTTTGTATGTGTATGTGTATCGCTAATCTAATGAAATCCCGAAGTTATCACGATCGTCGATGGCATCGTCACTTACTATGAGGTGAGATATTGGTTAAACGCTGGCTTTCAGTGTCATCACATTTAAAAAAGAAGCGACGAAATCTTATTGTCTGTTGGACTCGCATCTCGCCTCTCCTCTTTGGTGGAGTTTAGGCACTTTTTAGGCCTTAACAAAATCAGAATGTCGCCATATCGCATGACCACATTCTGACGTAGAGCATCGAATATATTGGAAACCCATGTTGATTTTTTTACAAAAATAGCTAACTATATATTACTAATATGCTAAATGCGAAATGTTTATGTACATAGTTAACATTTTAAGATACTTCAAGATGAAGCAAGTTCTGATTCTATTATATCGGAAAATAGCGAAGATCGTCGTAACAATGACTCTCCCGTGAGTTGTAAGGACATGCAGGAAGGACCCTAAACAAGCATAGCAAAGACTAAGGAGCAACAGCGTGTCTCTTGTAATCGGGGGCCAAAACCCACTTTTGGGTCAGCATGCCGACGTTACAGCAAGTAAGAATCCAATTATCAAATTATAGATTTCTCTTCTCCCCAACATCGATTCAAGCAAAATCAATAACGATCGTGTTTGTTCCACTTTAACACATTACAACATGTTCTGGTCAACAATCGAGATAAGCATCAATACATTTGTACGCGTCAACTTAATCAATTAACAACATAATCGTTGTTTGTAGTTTATCGATAAAAATCTATTTTGTAGTTGCATCTTATCGATTTAACTATGACGAACACCTGCGAACTAGGCCGATTATTATGCGAGGTGAAGCCACGTGAAGAGTAAATAAAGGGTAAATTGTTTATTTAGTTAAAACTTGTAGCTTAAACTGATTCGATTACTGACAAAATAATCGGTTTATTGAAGTGAAAACTTCGTCAGCGGCGCTGTGAACTTTTTTTGGGATGGGTAAAAAATGTTAAACCCGCATCAGGGCACGTGACCTGGTCAAAAATTCGTAAGACGGAGGGAGAGTAGACCAAATGTACAACGTTACTTCTGCCGGCACTCCCGGAGTGCAACGCGTTGTTTTTTATGCATCTCGAATTCGCTGGGAATGGTGTTGTAGATATGATGTGAACATATTGTATTGTAGAAATACTTTTCGTTTTATCGGTTTTATCTAAGTATATTTGTATATATTATATTTTTTATATAAGTGTTTTAAAACAAAACTAATAAGTTTTGCTTTTAAAAAGGCTAAGTTTAAAAGCTTTATCGGTGACTTATTACTGAAGAATTTTGGAGTTGACTTAACCAGCGACCTTTTGCTTCAAATAAAAATTATTTGTAGGTAACCTGGGTGAGGTTAGACAGTGGTGCAGTAATAGTACATAAAATCAATCATTATCAAACTGCTTGATTACCACTGCTTTAACCACTGTTAGGTATTTATTGTTTTATTGTATTTGTAAACAGCAAATAACAATTAGTATTTTGTACAAGAAATTAAAAATGTGTGTTCATTACAGAAGATGCTCCAATTCTTGCCACTGCTGACAACATTCCGGTCGAGGCTGTAGCGTTCTCCTACAATTTACCATCGGGTGGTCGACCATTGACATTACTCACTGCTTTCTTGAACATCATTAATACTGACCAGATATGTCAACAATTGGCAACTAAAAAGCTGCTTTCCAGTTCCGTGACTTTGCGAAAATGTGCTCTTTTCTACAAGCTTTTCATGACAGTGACAAGTCCAAAATATTTAAGCCTAGAAACGTTTTAACAAATGCGTTTAAAAATATTCTATGCTTAAATAAATATCTTGATAGATAGATAGATAATTTCTTTATTGTATACCAGAAAGAACCTTAATATCTAGACATCTTGATGCATCATTTCAACAAAATATTCATGTTTAAATTAGTTAATTTCTTTAACATAAATGTAACTATTACCAGGACGTCGATGATATTACCTAACTTTATGTTGTCTCATGTTGTGTCTATGTTTCCAAGTGTGATCAAATTAAATTCTGGGCTGAACTGTGACTTCTACTGATCTGTAGTCAACTTCAGTGAGGTCCTGCGCTTTGCGAGCCTACGAGGAACAGTAGACTGTTCCTCGTAGGCTCGTAGGCGTAGAAGAAAGGCCATTATCTAAAAACTCTTGCTGCCGACTCTTATTTAGCCGCTAACTTATGTGATTACAATTTTACTTCGTTTAACTAAAAGCTCTAATATAGAACAGTTTATACTTTAGTATTATTATCTGTCCTGTGTCTTAAGATAAGTACGTATTTAGATTTGTACTAATGGTAGAGCTGACAAGTTTTCAGTTAATGTGCATTTGAATAGACTTCACCAAATCTCACTCACAAACAGACTCAACCTTCCCATATAAATACCAACAAAAACTTATTCTTTATTTAACAAGTCGTGTGAACGGGGATGCGACTAACTACCTGTCGAAAACTCGTTGAAGATAATACGCCAGCTTTCTTGTTAGCAATGGGGCGTCAATCGCGCGGGTGAATTAACGCCGGTGAAAAAATGGTATCGGCAAATATTGGATAAGGTGCTGAGCGAACTTGGTGGAAAGGGTTCCGTTGGGTTTCAAAAATGTGCGTCATTTTTAGGGTTGGCAAAAAACGGAACCCTTATAAATTCGTCATGTCTCTCTGTCTGTCTGTCCGTCCGTATGTCACAGCCATTTTATTCCGAAACTGTAAGGAATACAGTATTGAAACTTGGTAGGTAGATGTATTCTATGAACCGCTTTCCGATGTTTATACATAAATAAAAAATATAAAAGTTTAAGGTATCCCATATATATCCCATACATGGAACTGAAACAAAAAAAAATTCTTTAAACCTATACGGGTGTCTATGGATAGATCTTCAAAAATGACATGGAGGTTTCTAAAATCATTTTTTCTCAAAGTCAATCATTTGAAAGATAGGCGCGTCTAAAGTGGTAAAATGTAAGTCCCCCCCTCTAACTTTTAAAGTATGGGAGTGAAAAATCTAAAAAAAATATATGCTGTAGATCTCAATAAAAACGAACAACAAAAATTGGTTTGAACGAGATACAGTCAGCAGTTTTAGAGATATGGCGACCGCAAAGATAACTTTGTTTTTCATACAAACACTATGAAAAACAAAGTTAATTTTGTAGTTGCGAAAACTCATAGTTATGGAATACTTAACTGTGTTACGGAACCCTACGAGTGCAAGTCTGACTTTCACTTGGCTAGTTTATTTTACTTTTTACTATGGCAGTTGAACGATTCATGTGAATAATATGTATTTATGTTTAATGACTGGGGCTGCTGAGGAATAGGAATATTATTCTACTGAGTAATTGATAATCATTGAACAAATTTGCGTTAAGTTTTAAAGAGTTTTAAAATGTTTCTTAATTATTACCAGAAGAACGGGGTTTTCCATTTTACAAAGCCAAAAACACCTTGCTGTTTTTTATAAGAAGTAAAAATGCTGCATCTTTACTATTATGATAAGAAACCCTGTTGGAATTTGCACAGAATTTGTATTATGGCAAATTTCATGAAATATACTAAGTACTTATATACTTACATACAATCACGCCTTTTTCCCGTTGGAGTAGGCAGATACTTCTTTCCATATGCTACAATCCTGACATACCCCTTTCGCTCTTTTACTTTCATTAGCGCCTTCATTGCTCACCGGTTATAGCTGTACCTTCGACTCGGCCGTTCTTTAAAACGTCTCCAAAAACAAAAAAAAAACAAAAATTATTATTATTATTTTCTTACTACTTACAAATAGCTAAAACTTAAATTTAGGGATCCACACAAGAAACGTGTTTTTAAAGAACGTTTACCCAATAACATAATTATTATTTAAGAATAATAAACTCTAATCCTCATGTAAATGTGACCCTACCTTACCCATGTTCTCATGTTCATCTGGGTTTTGTGCATGGCGACAATATTTATCCTTGCGGTACCCTAAAACTTTTTGGCGGACATTATCGACAGAACAAATTGTCCATCGGCCGACAATGATGGGTACCGGTTAGATGACAATATATCGACGAGCTGTAAGCCTCTCACGTGGAGATATGACGATGGCAATCCAGAGGCTTTAATTAAACGCCTATAGCACACAAACGACTCCTGTATTATTATATACTAGCTGACACTCGCGACTTTGTTCACGTGTACACCAAGAATATTACCACTATAAAGCTCTGTCAATCAACATTTTGTGTGATCTAAGTGTGTAAATATCATGATTTTATTTACACACAAACTAGCCTATGTTCATCCTCATACTCTAAAGTATCTACTTGTTAAGTTTCATTAAGATCGGATCTTCCGTTTAGGTGTGATTAGGTAACAAAAATACTAAGTTATGAACGTTTTTATAATATTAGTCTGGATAATTCTTTATATACCTAATTCTTTCGTGACGCCACTTTCTTTTTAACCCACGCCCACGAGGCAAAAAGAAGTATTACGTTTATGCAGTTCATTCTACAACATTTATGACAATTTGCGTAAACATCGACATAATGTTCCTACCACCAAGGAATTTCCAGTGTCACATTGCGGTCTTATCGCTCAAAGCGATTTCTTCCCAACAACCATGTACGGAAAGTAATAACAAAAATGGAAGCCGGTGATCCCTAAGACATAAAAGCTTAATATGTATTAAACTATCTACACCAAAAAAAATTGAAATTAAAAGTATATAACATTTAAATAAAAAATCAATAAGTTATCAACATTGATCACAGCCACGTTTAATCATTCGCTGTTATATTTTTCACATCACTTTTTACAGCGTCAGGTAATAGAGGGCGTTTAGGCTTTTTGCATATTAAAGACCTACAATGCGTGCGCGCATATTGCGTCAATAAATCCTGCGAACACCTGTCAACGTCGTATTATCGGGTTTATTAGTTTACATAACTAGATCTCAGTTGTAAGGGAATTTTGTGAAAATGTATTATGGTAATTCTCAGCTTTATATTTAATAGCAAGTTCACGAAAATAAATGAAAATATGCATTTGCGTTACTAAGATAAAAACATTCTAGTGATCATGGACTAAATAGTCAAAATAGTTAGTCAAAATGCGTATTTGTGCTCAAATGATTTTTGATCGTTTACGATTTGACGATCAATAACTGGCCAAGTGCAAGTCGGACTCGCACTCGTAGGGTTCCGTAACACAGTTAAATATTCCATTACTATGATTTTTCGCAACTACAAAATTAACTTTGTTTTTCATAGTGTTTGTATGAAAAACAAAGTTATCTTTGCGGTCGCCATATCTCTAAAACTGCTGACTGTATCTCGTTCAAACCAATTTTCGTTGTTAGTTTTTATTGAGATCTACAGCATATATTTTTTTTAGATTTTTCACTCCCATACTTTAAAAGTTAGAGGGAGGGGGGACACATTTTACCACTTTAGACGCGCCTATCTTTCAAATGATTGACTTTGAGAAAAATGATTTTAGGAACCTCAATGTCATTTTTAAAGACCTATCCATAGACACCTTACACGTATAGGTTAGAAGAAAAAATTTTTTTTTGTTTCAGTTCCATGTATGGGATGCCCCCCCTTAAACTTCTATATTTTTTATTTTTGTATATAAATCGGAAAGCGGTTCACAGAATACATCTACTTACCAAGTTTCAATTCTGTAGTCCTAACAGTTTCGGAATAAAATGGCTGTGACATACGGACGGACAGACAGACATGACGAATCTATAAGGGTTCCGTTTTTTGCCATTCGGCTACGGAACCCTAAAAATCATTAACGAATAAACTGCCTTCAAATGCCGCACTCTAGTTATTTTCAGTACTAATATTAATTATTCTGTGGGACCAAGTTGAGATGTTTATCTCCATATCTCAGAGATACTTATCAGATCCCGATATAAGTACAATGGGAAAAAATAGGAAGCATACTCTCTCAAACATAAATATTTTTCTAAATCGGTTAATTAATTAGAGTTCTGAGGTAACTAACAAATAAAAACAGTCAGTCACAAAACAATATAGATTAATTGAGAACCTCCTCCGCTTTTGTAAAGTCGGTTAAAAAGTTAATAAGTATGAAATCATTGTCTTCGTTTTTTGTCTAAGAAAACTCATTAGAAACAGCGGATAGGTAACAAATCAAATATTGTATAATCTGCTAACAAATCTCTCAGTATTTTGGCATAAATTGCAAAAAAATAATAAATTTATACTAGTTAATACACCACCGACTATTTTTTTATATCTTATAGGTTTATATCGTTTGACCACTATCTCACCTGTTGGTAAGTGATGATGCGGTCGAAGATGGTAAGCACGCTAGGCCCTAAAATAGAACTTGCTCTCAAGGATAGCTACCGGAACATATTAGATGTTTGGCGACTGATTTTCTAACTTGAGGGTGGTAGCTGGCCTGGCGGACACTAGATACTACCTGTTCTACCACCATGCGAAGGTTATTGGTTTCTTAAAGATGTTTTTTTTCCGTCACCGGAGGGCCACTGCGAATAGCGCACATACATTTTTTAACCGACTTCAAAAAAGGAGGAGGTTTCTCAATTCGACCGTATATATATATATTTATTTTTTTTTGTTTGTTCGCGGATAACTTCGTCGTTTATGAACCGATTTCGATTATTCTTTTTTTGTTCGAAAGGAGATATCCCAAGTGTGGTACCATGGTAATTTTATCGAGTTATGATAAGTATCTCCAGAGATATTGAGATAAACATCTCAAAATTGGTACTGAAAATGAATAGCGCGGCATTGAATTCGGTTGTTTTTTAGTTTTTAAACGATATTATTCGATAGAAAAATCCATTGGTGCACGGCGCGGTTTGAACTCAGTACCTCTGGCATCAAAGCCGACCGTTCTCCCGATTACGCCACCGGGCCCTCAAAATATAATTATAATTATACTCAGTGCTGTTTTTTGTCGACTGTCTCGGCCTAGGTTAACTCCCGAGGAAGTGCAACATGCACGAAACCACAGAATAAACAATAGTACAAGTGACGAAACCTAGGTCGAGACAGTCGACAATAATATCGTTTAAAAACTAAAAAACAACCGACTTCAATGCCGCGCTAATTTTAAGATGTTTATCTCAATATCTCTGGAGATACTTATCATACCTCGATAAAATTACCATGGTACCACACTTGGGATATCTCCTTTCGAACATAAAAAGAATAATTGAAATCGGTTCATAAACGACGAAGTTATCCGCGAACAAACATAAAAAAAAAATATATATATATATACGGTCGAATTGAGAAACCTCCTCCTTTTTTTGAAGTCGGTTAACAAACAGTAGTGACTTAGTGAGTATAATAGTCGATAGTTTATAATCATGTTTGAAACTCACGATAACTATAAATCTAAAATGATTTATACTAGTATTGACAAATTTATAAAATGCATTCAAATCTTCATCTATTTTGATCAATTAGATTTCAAATCTCTAAGAGTAGATGAAAGTACCTGTCTCAATCGTCATTGATTAAACCGTTATTTCTAGACAAGTATACGCCGCCATTTGTGTCGTGCGACGCGTCATCACTTACCATCATGATATTGTGGTCGTGCATGCCAATCCTGAATGAAAAACCTTGATATTCATAAAAATAATATCGTTTAAAAACTAAAAAAGAACCGACTTCAATGCCGCGCTATTCATTTTCAGTACCAATTTTGAGATGTTTATCTCAATATCTCTGGAGATACTTATCAGATCTCGATAAAATTACCATGGTACCACACTTGGGATATCTCCTTTCGAACAAAAAAAGAATAATGAAAATCGGTTCATAAACGACGAAGTTATCCGCGAACAAACATAAAAATATATATATATATATACGGTCGAATTGAGAAACCTCCTCCTTTTTTTGAAGTCGGTTAATAAACCACATTAAACGTTAGCGAAACTGTTAAGTCTAGGCTGGAAAAGCCTATGTTGATGCAATCATTATGCAAATCCTTTCTCGTGGTTTTTTTAATATTTGCAATAGGACCTTGATAACCAAACATTTGTTTTACGACGCATTTACATATTAAATTTTACGCAAATTGTCATAAATATTGTAAAATGAACACGAATTTTCAAATTTTAAATGTATTTATTTCATAAAATGTACATTATTATGTATATTATTTATTTATTTTATTTGATTTGTGTAACGCGAATATAACTATGGACTGCAATGTGAATGTGTAAAGTCTGAAATACCTAAAATTAATTGAATTGAAAATTGAATATATACAGCCATTTCCGCCAAACTAGGTGTTGGTGACACCTGTAATTTAGTAGAAAGTTCCTTCTCATTGTGAACTACATGCAATGTACATACATATGTTTAAGTCTTAGTGTCCAAATTAATAAAAATCTATCATTAGTTTATTTGTTTTTATTGAACTGCAAAAAAGTAATACACATAAAAATGTGCTAAGACAACTGTATTTCGACCTGACAAAATATCCGTTTAAGAGGCGAGGGGAAGGGAAAAAGCGCGACCTAAAAAAGTCATTTACTGATTGCATAAGTACTATAAATAAATAAATCAAGATGACTCGCTCGGCGCTAATTATCGATAAACTCTTCAATGAATCTAAATTAAGATATAACAAAATTATCAAACCTGTTATGTCAAAATATGATAATTACCTCCAATTAACTAGAATACGTCTCTGGCTCTACCCACGTTGACGCCGATTTATATGTGTTAACTTTTATGATCTTATTCAAGTCGAGAGTTAACAGGTATCTTCTAGGTAAGCATACTACACCTTCGATCACGTCGTTATTTTCCATCAGATGAGATTGTGGTCAAATCTGTGGTTCAAATGCCAAAATTGTCTATCAACAATAAGTTCAATCCCTGACGTGCACCAACGGATTTTGCTATTGAAAAATGTATCTGCGCCTTTTACAGTGACCCTCCGGTGAAGGAAAAAATCGTTAGAAAACCCCCCAACCACGGCATAGTCGTAGGACACAATCTAGTGTCCGCCTGGCCAGCTACCACCCTCAAGTTAGAAAATCTGTCGTCAAACATCTAATGTGTTGCGACACATCCTTGAGAGCTAGTTCGCATTCTAGGCCTAGCGTGCTACCATCCTCGCCCGCATCATCACTTACCAACAGGTGCGAGAGGTCAAACGCTAGCCTATACGATATTTAATAAAAATTATAAGTTTGCATTAGTACAACCACAGGGATTTTTAGTAAGTTCTTGTGGTTAATTGGTGAGTTTGAGGTGGAATTGTACTTCGAAGTGGAAGACGGCTGTGAGACGTGACGCTGGCCAAAAGACTTCCAATCCACATAGTGCAACTATACCTGTCTGCTAAACCATGGTGTCGGAACACGACAAACCAATGTGGTTGGGTGGTTTGAGACACGTACTTGGCTCCAAACAGTTAATTAAGGTGGTTTAGGTGGTAATTTCCCATATATGTAAATACTTATTATAAGACCAATAGATGTGATTTCAGTGCAAGTTTTGTTCCATTTACTCATATTTTGTGCATTATACTTTTGCATTGAAATCTTACCACATAAATTCCAAAAGCAGTAGCTATAACAAAAACAAAATTCAGAATGACTAATTATTACCGTCAATTTTTCATAGATCAAACATCAAAATCGTACATCAAAAATTCAATAGATTCTATTTGACATGTTGTTGAGAAATTATAATCACGAGAGTTTTGGCGGGAACGTGGAAAAGTGAGTCTCATTGTATTTTTTCCTAAAACTTGTGTTCTTCCGCGAGTGAATGTGTCATAAATAAATGTGGATTATTAACCATTAGGTGCCGGTGAATGTGTGCGAGTGTAGGGAAACAGCACAATGTTGAAAAACATGCTATTTGCGTTCTCACTAAAATTCCACTGAAAATCTTCAGTAAAGTCCATATTTTTACTGAGGGTTATGAGCTTGTACTAGACATTGACTTCAACTTGACTTGAAATGTGACTATGACCCATCTTTATGACTTTGATTCTCAAAAACTTGAAGAATTTTAATACTTGACAATGGCTAAATACACTAATCGTGTGGAGGCATACTAAAAAAAAATATATTATCACCTGAAATCATAGTCGTGAGAATCAAGTAGGCTAGGAGCTTCAATAATTTTTAGACCGTCTGTAAACTTCTAATATGTTCTACGTTGTACCTGTACCTACTTCTAGGTACCATAGCGGTATCACAGAATAAATAATAGTACCACGACGGTATAACAATAAACCGAGATATTTAAAGATATTGAGGCGTTTTAAGATCGCATTAATTTTTTTAAAATAATAACAGTGTCTTTCAATCTCCCGTGCCGAAGAGCACATTACACTTAAAATTTTCTTTATATTCTCGCGACAAAAACCAAATTTCTACACCGAAGTTATTAAAAGGGTAATTGATGGCAACATTTTAATTTCTCCCGCATTATGTTAGCATTTTAATGAAAGTGCTGAGTTGATGGCAACTGTAATTATCGAATGGCTCCTTGATGGAACTCGTTTGGGTTTCTTTTTTACCTTAAAAAAAATCACAAAAAGTGGGTAATTTGCATGCGTGAAATTTAAGCCATGAAAGTAATTATTTACATAAAATATGTTTTTTTTAATGTTAGTACAATACATACATCTAAAGTCATCGTTTTAGTTTGTGCCCATATTGTTATCCATTCACACTTTAGTATATCTCGTAGCACCACAGCGTAGCACAAAATAATAAAAATAAAAAAAAACTATTTGAAATTACACTTATTTATGTCTATAACAAACGTACTTGTCTACGATACCAAACATCATGTAAAACATGTTTAACATTCCTGATAAACAAAAGCCTAATAAAATCCATAGCTACGAGCTGTAAGTTGGCATACCAACTGTTTGGATTGGTATGCCATCATGTCTCAAAATGTATAAGGTAGCATACCAATTCTCTCCGTATTTATGTCATCATTCATTGTAGTGTAGGACGCCCTCCAGTTAGGTGGAGCGATGATATACGCAAGCTTGCTGGCAGCGGTTGGAAACGAATAAGCTCAAGATTAAGCTCAGTGGCGTGCCATAGGAGAGGCCTATGTCCAGCTCTGGACGGAAATTGGCTGATAATGATATATCATCTTACAAATGTTGTAACAAATGTTACTTTATAATATTTATGCAATTGCAAATGGAAAAAGGGAATGTTACGTTTTAGATAGTATAGGTACATCTCTCCACATAAGTTTAGCGCTAAGCGAAAGAGTGGAGGGGATATGCGCAGCCTGTGATACCTAATTTTTGGCTTCTGCTCATAACGGTCAGCGCTAGAGTTTCGTGCCGCTACTTATAACCACGTTTAAAATACGTATAACGTATTATGAATAAGTTTCATGCTCTGCAGTGGACAGCGTGCGAAGTAAGATGATAATGCTAGAACTTTCATCCCAAGTTTTCATCCTAAGACACATACAAATATTGTTTCGTCCCTCATAAATTATTTTGTCATTTTTTACTGCAGCAAGTTTTACAGTAAGCGACCAGAAATTGCATGAAATGTAAATCAGTTAAACATTTTGTACATTATGATAAATAAATAACCCTTTCACATCGCAATATTGAATAACTGAATACTGAAGTTATACTGAGAATCTACATTTTAAGTTGTTTCAAAAATAATTATTATGTAGGTACACTGCACGAATATAGCAATTATTTAATTTAGTAAACCAAATACGATATTCCGATACAGGATTCTGTATAATTAAATAATCACGATTGCATCTGTCCACAATATTTCGCCTGAAATATCGTAAAGTTAAAATGTTTATTATCGTTTTACTACCGTCATTTTGTACAATCTATAGTATGGTTTCGCGCCTGGCTTGTACTATTCATTATTCTGTGGCCTGGCACAGTGCAAATACTACCATGTCACAGTAATGTTACCATGACCATGTGGCCTTACAGTTAGCCACAGTACCTCTACAAAATCTCTTGAATCTCTTAAATAGAAGTATTTTGCCTGATTGCTTTTTACATGATTTTTATCAAGTAAATATATAAATAAATGTAAAAATATATGTAAATAAATATATGTAAAAGTTGCTGAATATTTAATTTTTAAAACGTTATCAACATTATGTTACTTCATATTATATTAGTTTTTTTTAAAGATTACTCGCAATGTGGGTTGCACATTACTAGTATTCTTGTTAACCCCTCCAACTAAGCTAAATATGCTTGTGTCTGGAGTGGGTTCACGTCAATAGTGCAATGGGTGGGGTGGGGATCGAATTCACGACCTCTCGATCGCCAGTCCGACACCCTATCGATTGGGCTATTGCCGCCTTTTAGTATGTGATTGATAGATAGATCATTTAAAAACTTTTTATATTAATTATTTATAAGAGATCATTTAAGTTTTATAACAATTGTGTTAATTCTTTCTAAACAGACAAAGGTTATAATAAAAGCTATGCGTTGTTTGTCAGTCAGTACTTTAAGCCATTTTTTTAGTATTTTATCACCATTTATTTCAAGATCTTGTTTGTTGCTTCATGGTGCCACACAATATTCTTACCTTTACAATTTTTAACCACGTATTTATTTACCTGTTTTTCGTCGTGTGAAATCAATCTTCGTCCGAGATCTCCCACTGCGGGCTACTGTGGCATACTTGTGACTTTAATGATGGGCGCGGAGGCATCCATAATTATCTCAACGTATAATTGAAACTCTTATAATTGAAAATGGTAGAGTAAGAGCAATGATTATGTGACGAAACTTTCAAAAATTACTAGGTAGTACACTAGGCACAGATTACATAAAAGTTTCTGCGAAAGAAAAACACGAAAATAAAACAAAGGGCTGGAGATCGAGCTTAGTGGCGTGTCATAGGTGAGGCCTATGTCCAGCAGTGGATAGAGATAGGTTGATGATGATTATGATGATGATGACGTTAGACAAGGTGGGTGGGTGGAACGAATTCAGTTGTTAGAAATATATAGGAGTTTATATTAAAGAAAAAGTCCCGCCATGGTTACCAATTAGGTAAGTTATTATATTGTTGTGTACGTAAATTTATCTGTGTGAGGGAGTCTAGGTACTATGTCTCATACATACAGGTAGATAAAGCAGGTGTAATCCTTCCTATTAATATTATAATTATGTGAAATGTTATTTAAGGAGCTAAAATTTAATGATGTTTAATGACGAAGAATCTGGTTCCAACATCGCGGAAAATATCGTTCGCGCGATGCAGGATCTCATATCCTACTCCAGCGCCATCTAGATGCTTTTTTATTAAGTTAAGTTGGTGGGTATGACAAATAGATGTTGGTTACTCTTTCAGGCAAAATTGGCTGAACGATTTGGATGAAATTTGGCGTACAGGTACTTTTTAACCTGGAATAACACATAGCATACTTTTAATCGCGGTCGAATTCGCGGGCCGCTGTTAGTAGTATATAATAAAAGGTATGAAATGTCACAGCCTAACATATTTTTGTAGAGTTGAGTCGGTAACAAGTCGTCGCGGTATGCTACGACTATTAGTCTGTCGATTACCACAGCCAACTTCTACCATAACTTCTCAATATTTATATGGTCTCTGCCACTTGTACTCATCCTAGCTGTAACGGGGTTTTTACAAGACTTCTAATAGCATTTACAACGCCATAACAATAATTTACGCTTCCAACTGTGGCTATAACTTTAAAGATGTATTGACGAGTTCTGAACTTTTTGTAAAGACTTAAAGTTAACATTAGTGGTATATTTTAATGCGTTATAGCATTAAAGGTATTTTAAAGACGTTGCGGATTGCAATTTGTGAGTTCTAGAAGAGTTCAGACGGTGTTTTGTTTCGATTTCATCTTATAAACAACGTACTAAAAAGCTGTAACTACTTACAGCTTTTTATAAACAGGCAATACCTACGTATTGCCTGTTTACTAAAGGCGACGGGAAGTACTTGGCCACGATATCTCTTGATTAAAAATAACTGTTTGTCTGGGAAGAAGTAGCTTGACAACTATCTTCGGTCCATTCCACAATACGTAACTGTTTCTTTTTTAGGGTTCCGTACCCAAAGGGTAAAACGGGACCCTATTACTAAGACTCCGCTGTCCGTCTGTCTGTCTGGCTGTCTGTCTGTCCGTCTGTCACCAGGCTGTATCTCATGAACCGTGATAGTTAGACAGTTGACATTTTCATAGATGATGTATTTCTGTTGCCTAATACTAAAAACAGAATAAAGTTAAAAATAATAGAGGGTCCCCTACAAGAAACGTGTTTTTTTCGGCATTTCACGCCATCTATGAACGCTTAGTAAGCTAAACGTCCCATAGATGGCGTTATATTGAAATGTCGATCCCTAACACCTTTGTTAGTCGTTAGATGGCGTTATAAGAGATAAAATGTTTATTAATTATTATTTTTTTGTTGGCGAAAAATTATAGTGGTATTTTTTGCTCGATCTTATAAAATACATGTAGTGTGTGTGGTACGGAACCCTAAGAGTGCGAGTCCGACTTGCACTTGGGCAGTTTATTTAATATTTTATAGGCTAGCGTTTGACCACTATCTCGTCTGGCGGTAAGCGATGATGCGCTCGAAGATGGTGATCATGCTATGCCTAGAATACTTTGACTCTCAAGGGCTGTGCTGCCAGAAAATCGTAAGGTTATAGCGGCAAGTTTTCTTCTTCATGGCGGTAAGCTATTTTTTGGTAGCAAGTCGGACGAAACATCAATATAATATGCTCCTATAACCTACGGAAACCTGTATCTTTAACCGAGCCGGGAAACGAACCTAACACGGTTTTATATTACGCCTATTGATTATGTTAGTTAAGAATATGACTGTGAAGTGTGAAGTACCAAGTATATTATACTCACTTTTGTTTTTGTCGAGTGCTTCAAGTTCAACCACAGAATAAATACAGATACACAGGTGCAACATAGATTTCGTGCTTTTCTGATGCACTTTTTTGGACCTTACGCAGCAAGATCGATATCACTATAAAGTACAGTATGTAAGTTTACAGTTAGAAGCTAATTTTTTTTTATATTTTATTATTTCTTATAGGCTAGCGTTTGACCACTATCTCACCTATTGGTAAGTGATGATGCGGTCGAAGATGGTAAGCACGCTAGGCCTAGAATAGGAACTGGCTCTCAAGGATAGCTGCCGGAACACATTAGGTGTTTGGCGACAGATTTTCTAACTTGAGCGTGGTAGCTGGCCAGGCGGACACTAGATACACTCATAGTCCTACCACTATGCGGGGGTTGTTGGTTTCTCAACGATGTTTTCCTTTACCGGAGGGCCACTGTGAGAAGCGCACATAATTTTTTCGATAGAAAAATCCATTGGTGCACGGTGGGGTTTGAACTTGGTACCACGGCATCAAAGCCGACCGGTCTCCCGATTACGCCATAGGGCACTCAACACTTTTCAACCGACCTAAAAAAAATATGTTTTTAATTCAACTGTATTTTTTTTAAATATTTGTTACTTTCCAAGGTCATCCGATTTCCAAAATTCTTTTTTTGTTTGAGAGAGTACCTTCTTTCCGTTTGGTCTCATTGTAATATCATTCAGATCTGATAAGTACCTCCACAGATAAGGAGATTCAACACCTTAAAGTACATCTTAGGTACTGAGAAAGACTAGCGCGGCAATTTATTTAGGTTTTGGGTTTTGTACACGACCTTAAATTATTAAATTTAACGACTAGAATTTAATTAAGGAAACACTGTTTTTTCTGAAGTAATTAATAATTAAGTATAAGTATTAATAAGTAAATAATTAATATAATTATTATGTATATGAATTAAATACATACATACATACAATCACGCCTTTTCCCCGTTCTCTTTCGATTTTTCCACTTTCATGAGCGCCTTCATACTTGCTCGCCGGTTATAAGTACTTTTGACTTGGCCTTTCTTTAAAACGTCTCCGATCTGGTCGTGATACGTTCGCCTAGGTCGGCCTCTACCTGTAGGCCCATTCACACTCGTCTCATAAATTTGTTTCTTCAATCTTTTTTCATCTATCCTCTCTACATGTCTCAACCATCTAAGCATCCTATATAAAAGCCGTCGAACAAATAATAACAATAATTTTGCAATTTCCATTTACACAATCTGTATATCATCAAGCCTGTACCATTTTTCATAGCGTTTCGTCGGTAAGTGTGTTGTTGATAACGTCGCACTCAAGACGGTTCTGCAGCAATTTGCATTATACGGTGGGCCTTATCTTCACATGCTAAATGTGAGTGACGACGTGAGTCGAAGTTAAGAGAAAAAGTTTGATTAATTTGGGGGTGGGACTCTTTTGAGATGCTTAACATGCCGTATAATTTTTTTTTTGTAAAAGTTTGCTCGAGGCTCCTATAACTTAATGTGAGAGAAGTCAACGCGACTTTAAAAAATATAATAACCCGGGCATGCATTGCAATTATTTAAAACCCAATTGAATATCACCACATGAGTAAAGAAACTTACTAATATGATATCACCACCAACGAATAATGAATTCTGTAATACAGTAACACATAAATAAACATCACAACTCTACAATAACTTTTCATGCCTACGTGTCGTGTCCACTAAAAAGGTTAAACCCTAACTGGAGCTTGCAAAGTAAAGCATTACTGGGAAGACAAATTAATAACCACCAGTTTTGTTTCTATCCCACTCACACATACCGTAAGAAGCGTATGTAATATTCTATCAAACATTAAAATCAATGTAAAGAGATGATTTGATGTCATATTTTTACCCGACTACGAAAGAAGGATGGTTATGTTTTTCAAGTGTATGTATGTATATTAAAGGTTGTATATATGTAAAGGTTGTCTGGAAGAGATCGCTCTCAGCGATAAGACCGCCTTTTGTAACACTTATTTGTGAATGTTTACTTAAGTTTTTTAATGTTTTCTGAATGGTGTTCAATAAAGAGTTATTCTATTCTATTCTATTCTATATTTCTTCGGCACGCCCTAGAGCCTAAACGGCTTGTCGTATTTTCATGTGAGTATCTCAATAGATTCGTCTTAGTCGTGAGAGTGACACTGGGTACATTAGAATTAAAAAAAAACTAAATTATGGATTTTGGGCGCCAAAAAGTTATCTAAAAAAAATGTTTTTAAAATACATCGAGTGTGGTATCAAAATAAAGATTTTTTAACGGTGATTACGAAAATATAAATATATATACATATATATTAACTTAAATGTTTTATTGGAGTTTGGAATAGAAAATGCTAATAAATCTTTTTTTCACGCAGTCGGGTTTGTACTTTTCAATAATTCACTTGGTAGTCTAATTTATTCTGCATGTAACTTCCATTGAGTATGATCTTCTTGTTTCTACAAGAAAATAAGTATTTGAAATTGACAGACTGTATAAAAAAATATATATCAACGCATAATTGCACTGGCATGTTGTAATTGCTGACAGCTCTCACTGGGCATCTACATAACGCGACAATAAGCAATACATCGCTGTCGACAGCTCAACATTACGCAGAGCATGTGGAGCGAAAACTATGGAAAACAGTAGATCATTTTTTACGCCGATTGAGGCGAATGCGTACGAGTTTGTTGTTGATTTATTTGTCAAGGTAGATTGATTTGACGATTGTGCAGTTTGTTCTTTCGAGTAAGACTCATGAGCTTATTAATGATCGCACTAGGACTGGAATAATAATCGTGTTTGCAACCTATAGGTAACAAATACGATTATTATACCATACAAAAATCAAACCAAATCAAAGATTCTATAATTTTCAACCGTCTTCCAAAGGTTCTCAATTCGTCTGTATGTTTTTAAGAGTTCCGTACCCAAAGGGTAAAACGGGACCCTATTACTAAGACTCCGCTGTACGTCTGTCTGTCTGTCTGTCTGTCTGTCTGTCTGTCTGTCTGTCTGTCTGTCTGTCTGTCCGTCTGTCACCAGGCTGTATCTCATTAACCGTGATTGTTAGACAGTTGAAATTTTCACAGATGGAGTATTTATGTTGCCGCTAGAACAATAAATACTAAAAACAAAATAAAGTTAAAAAATAAAGGAGGAACAAATAACATACAAAAAACGTAATTTTTAGTATAACGCCATCTGTGAGACCTTCATAGGTGTCATCAGGGTGTTAACAACTCCTTCGTATTTGTTAAGCTAATAACCTTTATAATTAGTTTCGGAAAAATGACATAGATGGCGCTAGTAAACGAGCCCCGCCCCGTCTTTCTAGATCACGACCAAACAAAATGTTCTTGGTAATAATATCAATTAATCAAATATGAGGTTGAAACTCTGTTATGTTTCGTATTGTACGGAACCCTCCCTAATTGGGCGATGAGTGAAGCGATTCTGACTCGCACTTGGCCAGTTTTATTTTTTGTATGTATGTTACGCGATTACTCCGTCAATTGTGAACCGATTCGAATGATTCTTTTTTGATCGGCAGGGTACGTTTCCAAGGTGGTCCTATTGTAATTTCATCGAGATCTGATAAGTATCTTCAGGGATATGACGATAAACGTATCAAACTTGCTACTGAAATTGACTCGCGGGGCATGGAAGTCGGTTGTTTTAGTTTTTAAACTATCTTATATTTATCTAGGAATCATTTTAGGAAAGCCAAGTAACTACTACTTGGTAGGAATTATGTAATCTTAAGTGCTTAAGTACCTATTACAGCTGCAGTTCTATTGATCTATTTATTATACGGAGTAAATATTAAAGTAAACTACTGAAGTAATACAATTTATTAGACAATATGTGTTTCTGAACAAAGTCGTCAATAATAATAAGTTTCAATAATTGACGTTTCCAATAATTTAAAATCAGAATTACACCAAATGAGATATTGTAAATTAAATTGGCGTAAACCTTTTAGGAACGAATGCCAAAATGCAAACACCAGTCGAGTCATATCTGCTAAGATATTGAAAACGGCGATCGTAAATTGGGAGGTCATGAAAGGTCATCAATAAATAATTCTTTATCTGTCTTAGGGAAGGATTTCGAAATAGTGGACAGGTTTTTTTTAACTTGCAACTCATCAACTAATATCTCTGAATCAATCTTTATAAAGAAATTTCAAGCTACGAGAGCTTTTTCACGTTGGCAAGTTCAATACCAATCTACCAATAAAACTTGAGCTGCCCTAAAGAGGAAATATGGAGAGAGCGGAGATTTTGCAAATTGGTGGGTTGGGTCACGTCTTTGCGATTATTCACGAAACGTCACAATATTTTAAACGGCTGCATTGAGCCCTGACCTAGTGGGCGTAATGTATTTAAGTTGTAGAGTTAAATGCTGGTTAACTGGGAACTCTTTTGTATAGCATAGTGTAGAGGGTTTCAAAAGTAAATCATTTCTTTGTAATTTGTAATGTTATTTGTAGCTCTCCTTCTTCTGTACAAAGATTTGATATTATACATCGCAGCGTTCGTTTTTGAATTTTACTTATATTTATTTTGTCAAACAATTGTCGAAAAATGTTTAGTAATATGTTTTCTTTATTGACAAATTTCCATTCAAACTTGGTATCGGTTTTGAACGTTTGAATTTAAAAAAAAATATTAAGAAATTGAAATGTACGAATATTAAATATACTTAGGTACTTAGTTAATTCATACTGATACTATTGATACCTGTAAGCAACCTGAAAAGTCACATCAAAACACACAAAATGCACACAGTAAAACATTAGTAGTTAAATAAAAGCAAGTAATAAAAACGTCACTTACCTTACAATCTTCATTCTTCAGCCTTCGATCTTCTGTGTTCATTCACTTCGCGAAAAATTGGCCAATCTTATTCTATAAAATGAATCGATGCGAAAAGAAAGCTGACCCGAAC
Organism: Cabera pusaria; assembly: GCA_954871355.1. Taxonomy (NCBI): domain Eukaryota; kingdom Metazoa; phylum Arthropoda; class Insecta; order Lepidoptera; family Geometridae; genus Cabera; species Cabera pusaria. The sequence continues at coordinate 4,256,758 of OX940896.1, forward strand.
GCCTTTCCTCTGTCCGCGAAACTGAAGGTGGATCATCGAGCAATTATTACTTGTTTATGATTGTAATATTCAAGATCGAAGCAAAAGTAATTACGGGGACAGCGATATGGCTTTTGGCATCGAAACTAAGGACTAACAACCGGCCGATTTCGAGGACACACCTCCAACCACACACGCGGGAGGCCGCTCGAAACCGACCAGCATCGATAAAAAGCAAACACTATCGGACACACCCCTTGAAACATCGATATTAATTTCGCAACGTAATTAAAAACGTCGAATCGAATCTTTTACGGCAACGTATGTAATAAAATGAATATGAAATCGCGACGCGACGGGAGGACGATCCGCACGCTCCGTGGCGACGATCGAATCGAGGCTCGCTACAATTCTATCGAATGCGAGCACAACACTTTAGGCCTTTAAGTGATGTGCCGAATGTCGATGGAACGGTATCGAGCTCCGACTGGGGCCCCATGATCGTCGCCCCTAATACATCGATGCTGAGAGATATACCGTATATTGAAATTTCAATAATTTCTCACGAAAATAAAGATGTAGGTGTGAGGGCAGTCGAACAGAAACAGGCTGCGTCAGAGAGACGTGAGCTGAAGTTATTGGAAGTTCAATATCCGGCACGGGAAACGGACGGGATCAGCTCCCGGGACGATCCGATAGTGGGGAGGAAGGAGCTGCTTATAAATTTAACACAAAACCTTATAATTTTTTAACATTTTATTTTTTATAATTTTTTTAATGTCACTTCCGATTTAATCTACGACATTGTACAAACATATAATATAAATTATTCGAAACGATAAAATAAGTCATTATTAAAAAATAGAGTAGATTAAATCTTTCAAAAAATATTTAAATAGAAAAAACTTGTACAACATTGCATTTAGTATTAAAAATTATTCTCGCTTATTTCGTTATATTATTGTACATATTTACATGTATTTTACAGTAACAATGATCTAGCGTCTTTAGGTATTATTTCTATCACATTGCGTATTACATTGAGTCACGTGGACTCGATGTAAACTAAATAATGGAATCGATCTTTTATCCGGTTATAGCGGGCCATTTCACAACCATTTAATTTCAGAAAATATTGTCACAACTTGTTATTAAATAAATAACTATCGAGTATTGCAGAAATAGCCTTGAACGTGCGAGGCGTCCATGAAAAATTGCTCACAAAAATTACATCATAGATTCGAATCTGATTACAGATATTATTCAAATATGTTACTTTCAGTGTTACCTACACTTTATATTTTTGTACATTAATAGGTAAGTATAATTATATAATCCAATATTTCGCCGTTCAGCGGGAGACGAACCTGCGCCTCCTGGGTAAACTCTTTTATGACGTCTAATAAATTTATCATTTACGCCTCGTACAAAAATATTCCTTTGATACAGTACTCATCGCCGTGAATTAAGGCGACACACACGCGATAAAGTCACGCCAGAAACACTATAAACATTATAATGAGAGCTATAAATTTGTAAACAAAAATATATACGGTTCTGCGCGCGACGACCGTGTGCATAAGCCTTAACACGGACAAGCTTTTAAACGAGAATGGAATTATTGCACGTCGCACATTTATCAGCCAACATGAATAATCGCGTCGGGAAGAAATGAGTGTCCGTCGAAAAACTTAATTTCATATTTAAATATATGTTTTCGAGGCTTTTTGTTTTAACTTTTTTCATAAACTTAGCTGTCAACGCGCGCGAGATTGCGCCACGATTGATGCAAGATTCGATGTGGAGTTTTCATACGATCAGTCGAATTAGCCATCGACGCTTTTTGGAACAATACATTAAGTTATTATGTTCATTCAGAATATTACTAGCTCTTTAATTTGACTGATCGTACGATTCTAGATTGCATCACGATTAAAATGGAAAGGTCCTATGAAAATAATTATATTTGAGACAAAACACTTCAACGCATTAACTTATACGAAAGTAGGGTATTCCGTCCACTTCACTGGTGATGCAAGCTGTTATTCTATTTTATGACTCACTCCGTTTTCTCTTTATAAAGTCTAGGCGAATTTCTGACTCCACAGCTTAAGTAAAAAATACAATTACATTGATTTTCAGACGTTTTAAACAATGAGCATCGAGACTAACGAGCCTATAAAGCCGGCTCTTCATTAAATTCACTAATTAAATACCTCTGAGGCTTGAGTCGCCTTTAATACTGAAAATACAACAGTCATTTTTTTGATTTTAAGTACCACGGTAGCCTTCATCAGAGTTTTAAGGCACTTACATTATAAGACACTTTATAAGTCTTTATCGAACACTATTATATTAAAGTTTTTAAGACACTTAAATCACTTTTTTTTAAATAGTTCATAAGTATTGTAGCCAATTACACTGCCGCTTCTCTTGTTAGGATACATTCGTTACTTAAAAATTAATATATTAATTTATTATTATGTAACAAAGTCGCGAGATCCAATTTTACTAGCAACATTTTCTATTCTAAACTTAGGTAATTCGATAATTTGGATACTAGTAAAATTGAAATTAAACGACTGACACTTCTTTGCATATGAACAATTTAAACCATAAACAGGCACACATTTTAACAAATTATTATTGGAAAATTATTATGCTTTATTGAATCGTTATTAACTTTATAATTGCGTAGAATAAGTTATTATGCATTTTGACTAAGACTGTAGTAGCGTCTTAATTTAAAGTTGCAGACGATCAATAAAGCGTCAGTCAATAAAGAAGAAAACACCCGCTCAAACACACTTCATGCCTTACAACTAAATTGTTCTCGTTACGTTGGATGGATCACAAACATGTTACAACACTGAACCACACTGGGAATGTTACGTTACTTATACAGGTACCAATATCAGGGCGTCCAAAAGGACAATCTACAAACTACAGTATAAAATATATTAAGAAACATTTTTTTTTTAAATAGAGATCACCCATGATTCCGTACCGTCGTCGCTGCAGTAGCACCAAATTGTAGCACCAATTAAAAATATATTGATCGCGTAATTGACCGTGTAAACAGACCTATAAATATTCGTTGCTCAGATTAATCGTTGTACTTAAAAACTACACAGAGGATGGCACTCGTTTAATGGCCTGAGAACTAATGAGTAAAATGCATTAGAGTATAAACTTACAGTTAAATATATAACGCGAAATATAAACAAAATGTACATAGCGATTATTTAATATGCTAAGCCTCGCGTCTCGCATCATTTGGTAATCGAGTCACGTAATGTATGTCTGTTTGTCTTGCTTGCCTCTTGTCTCGATACATTGCATGTATCCATCGATTTTCCTATCGATTATTTATTATGATTTTAATGTACTGACTTCTACAGATGCGTCTTCGATTGCGTGGATTTGAATAACGTTGATATTTTTCACAAATACGCTGATATTATTGTATGGAATGTTTTTGTGAAGTTTATTCGGATACTAAAGTAAAGATTACACTCTTAAATATCAGTATTGGACATTTTTATTGGTCGACTACAGGTTCGACTTAAAAAACGATTTCTCGAGTCCTTTGCTTCCACGGCAGTAGTGTCAGAACTCGATTCTTTACAGTTTACAACGACAATAATAGTGGCACTCCCCATAACGATGTAGCCAACGTACCGTTACCAACAAAGTGCACATGTATCGAATAACACAACAAAAGAGAGGCGTCCGGAATTAAGTCATAATTTAAAGACGATGGTTATTTCGAAAGGTTGAGAGACGCAAAGTGCCCACAAACGAATCTTATCTCACAACCACCTACGGGCTGATGTCACATCTGCAAGGGATAAGGGCTAATTTCGAAAAACAAAATCCGATATTAAAAGTCGCGGCAGAAACAATTGTCGCGACAAGACCACCGGTTTGCGATTTCAAAAAAAAGGTAGGTTAGGTCGCGTAGGAAGATGTCGTGGGCGGGCGGAAGTGAGAGTCAACTCTTGCATCCTTATCTAGCATTTATTTAAACGTTTAGGCTAGAATGAGACGATCGATAGAGGCGAATGACAATCGGCACTGCCAAGGCTCTTTATGACCACTTTCGGTGGCGAATATGACGCAACTTTTGGATCTCTCGTAACTCCTTTACTCGCCTTTCATTCAGAAAAATATGGTCATTAAGTGAAGTGGTTGTTGCACGGCATGCAAGTCACGTTTTGTCGTAAAAATTGCAATAAACATGGGCTTTATAGCTCGTCCCGGTTGATAAAAATCGAATCAAACATATCGATAATGAGAGTAATTCAAAAATTTGGCCGCGTCTGCTTCATTACTCACATGTGAGTCAATATCATTAATCAATACATTTAAAACGCGCGTGCAGAATTTCGGCACACATAACTTTATTATGGCGTAAAATATGAAAGCTTTTTAAGAAACATTGAATGTGTTTTGATGAAGTTCGCTCTTGGCTTACGGTGATAATTCAGAAATATGGTCGAGGCGGCTGAGTCGGTAGAAAGTTGAGATATCGATGAAGACAAAAACATCGATAAAAGCTTTTAATACTGAGTGGGAGCAGTGAGGTCAATCAACAAACTTAAATGGGACAATTTTCGAGGATTTCTTTGAATTAATTTCTTAAACAAACAAGCATAAATTGAATTACAGCACAACGCAAGAGCAGTGAATGTTTGTAATATATTCACAATCGATTCAATCATTCGATGAATTTGAAATAGCTATGAAAATCTAAGTATGCAATGCAATTCTAGAATCAAATACATGATGGCAATAATGATGACGGTAATGTATGCATAGAAAATAGACAAAGGCTACTAAGACGTATTAGAAGACACTTTCGTATTAGAAGAAAACTTTTGAGTGGACAGCAACTGTAACTGATCAATAACAGTTTTATAGGGGCATGTATCTAGATTAGTTACTAGGAGTTTACTGCGACATCAGAAAACAATGGGAGCACAAAGTACGGCAATAAACCTGGTCGAACGGGGACGATACGACTTATGGTGTATTTATCTGAATCTTCTCACTGGAACAAGTCATAGAAGACTTGGACTCTTGAATGTTGATGATTGTAATTAATTGTTAAGCTAATTAGTATCAAGTCCATAAAAGAAAAATACCTCTACGTCGGAAACTAGCGCTAAGTAATTCCAAAGATACAGATGTTTTTGAATGAACCATACTCGTATATTTTGCAATTATAATTCCGCTTTTCCATCGCTACAGATACCATACTAATCAGTGTTGTAATCTCCGGCGCATATTTATCGAGTGGGGACCGATGGCTCGTAGAATATGCACACTGCAAGCGCGATGTCAGGAATCCACCGCTTACCACGCGCCATATCCACGCACACAACCTCCCATTAAACCTCTAATGCGCAATTAACCACACTAGAAAACAACTTATAACCCTTTTCAGCATTTGGGAGACAAGCTCGCCATAGAATGCCGCCCGATTTTATAGGTTAATCGGACCCAATTACTCGAAACTCCACTTAATTTGCTACAGTTTTGAAAGCAACATTCGATTCTAGAGGATCCGGTTTTTTGATACAGTTTATTTTTTCTTTACTTTTTCAGAAAAGAAAGGTGCGTTTTCGTTAATGAAGGCAATTTCGGTAACGGGGCTGATTAAAGTGACGGCGACGGGCATCGATTACGCATTAAGAACGAGATCGAATAGCGGAGCATGCCGCGTATCATTCGGATTCATAACACGATCGGAAACGTACGAGAGCTGCGTGGAAAACACAATAATTCCGGAATATATCTAGTTAAATGAGCCGAGCAATACCATCATGCATAAATCATGGTTGGGAGTGCAGTCGCAGCGCACGCGCCGATATGTGTAACGAACGCAACATTAGTAGAACCACCGCGCCGCACGCCGACGGGGAAGGACGTCGCCCACGCCTCATTCTAATGCAGCCATGAGCCAATACGTCGATTATATCACCGTTTATGTAGGTGGCCTTATAAGGTTAATGTTTTAGAGCCGAGCGCGCCCGAACTTCTCCGAACTCGAATTTCCCACGTGTGTCCACGCGGAACTAATCTGCGGCACGTACTCAGAATTAGCATTTGAAAGGTCATTGTTTGTGTAAGCTCGGTGATACCGGTCAATAGAAAAAGTATGATGGATCGGCGCCGCCACAAAAGCGAACATTTGTTTTCAAAACTGAATAGTCGTCGAGTTAGCCGCGGACGCGTTCGGAATACATTATGCTCCATTTCCACGCGAGAGCTGCGGAGCTGCGGTGTACACAAGTGCTGCGAGGAAAGACGATGTTGCAACACAATGTATGAAATAGACGCGGCCACGTATCGCCCGTAGATGTCTTTGGAAATTGAACCTCTGAGCCTTTTGAAGCCAACACTGACCGTTACGTCGACTTTCTGTTATGGACATTTCTGTGATCGTTACTTTAGAATATGATAGTAATACTAATGAGACGGTATTGACTTATGCCACGCCTCGAAACATATTTCTCAAAGTCGAAGTCGAGCGCGCGAACGGCGAGAATAGAAAAGCGCAGAACGTTGAAGATCCCAGCATAAATCAAGCGATCGAATAACAATTGTTACCAAATAACCACGGTGTTTACACACAATCCCGGTGTGCGTTCCCACGTAGCTGTCACCGCGGGCGGAGCCGGTGCGCGCCCTATCGGCGCATCTACCACTCCAGTGGACAATCGTCCTAACAAAGCCTCACCGGCGGGACCCAATCATTTCCCACGCGGTAACGGTCGACCCTCAACCGGGACGCTAGTTTGAATTTATGTTCACGGAACTATCGGCCGGTTCGATGTCCAATCCAGGCTGTAGTTCGACGACGGAACGGACCTCCTCGATAAACCGGAGATGTAACGCGAACAAACGATCCCGCCGCGAATCGTTACCGCCAAAACGGCGCAAAGAGATCGCGATACAAAAGCATGGCCGATAAGACGCTTCTTTCAATAACATAAGAAACATTGTTTGAACTATGCTCGAAATTCACCGTCATGCTGCGATAAGGCACCGAGTGTCGCGTCTGGACACTCGCGAGATTAATGATGCCGATTCTTGTGTATCCGCGAATAAACTCGACGATTATGTCGTCGATGTTATAATAAAAGCTATTCATTTTATTATCGCCGGTCCCGAAACGACAGCGATAAATGTATTTTCTGTTTTTCCAGTAGTTGACAACCTTGACAAATCTCACTAGGTTCCAGAACGGTATCGGAGTGGCGCTCGTCGAACAGGTTTCGTGTGTTTTCTTTACGAGTGGTGTTATGAGTAATGGGCATGTGCAAACAAACGGCCGATTTGATTTGTAACACAATATCGAAAGCAGGTCGGTGCGCGGTGACGGGAACGGGACGCGAGTTTACGCTATTCTCGGCGCGAGACTAATTTTAACCATGTGCGTCTCCCAGACTAGCTTTTGAAATTGGGCCGGTTCACTTCGTCGGATTAAACGCCGCTTGTGGTGCCGACTTCCCACGATGAGTGCGTGTTGCTAGGAACCACTTGAAAAAAAATGAGAAGGTCAAGTTACAGATGCAGATTACAGATACAGAAAAAAAAATCAGTAGCACGCCTCACAGATTCAATTACAGACAAAGAGCGTAATTGGAGCTAGATAAAATCCGAATGACGTAAGAGCTGCCAATCAAAGGATCTGGCGCAGATGTTGAGTTGCGCAAGTGGAAACATAATCGCGGGTCCAATTATCGAAATGACACAGACGGCCGCTCCGAGACGATACTCGGACTAAATCTATAATGGATGAGGCGTCTCGCGTCAATCGAGAAAACGGGAGCGCATAAGCGCAGCCGCATACCCGATGCAACGAATGCCAGCATTAGGACTAGCCGAGATATTGGGAATTTTTTGAACGATGCGGGAATAAATTTCAATTAGAGCAATCAGGACGGCCGTCGCGGAAGTATCGGCAGATGCGGGATAAGAGCCGCTCGCGCATTAGAATGATCCTCCCGCGCATACAAAGGAGGACCTCCGCCGCAAATCATTAGAATTGCGGTAAGTGAGATGTGAGCGGAATTGTTCGCTTTGATCCAGCCTGCTGATAATGAGCGCTCACTCGGATTAGTTGGCAGCGGTCTGCAGGATGTTTACCCAGGGACCGGCCGAGCTTTTAGGGTCAGATTTTGCATGATAAATCAGCGAGCGGACTCCGAAGTTGCGTTTCATTCTAGGGACTCGAGAGTATCAGAACGAGAATTAATAAACGTGTCAGATGTCGAGCGAGGAAGAATGACGGACAATGTAAACGTCCGAGCATAATTTGTGTGGAGATTTGCGGCGCGGCTCAGCGGTGAATCTCCGGACGCCAATTTGTAAGCGGCGACATAAACCGCGGACAGTGTAACGAAGCCCCTAAACAACGCTATGAGCGCGCGCCCGGCTGTATCTCTCCGCTGACACGGCGACAGCACAAGCAGCATCGGACTTTACATTCGCCGACGTAACGAGGGAAGCCGCCGGCTCACCCATTGTATTTATGCCTCAACTGTAATTTATTTATTCGCCAAACATTACGGAGACACAAAATCTCGTCCATAAATACATGTGAAAGCACATATCAAGTATCGGAATGCAAACGGCGGGGCTCGTGCCTGCATTATGCAAGAAGCGGCGCGGGCTCGGCCGCTGTAATAGTGCACCCAGTGTTCTCGGCGAGCCGTAAATAATGCGGGTAGCTGGAGATTCAGCCGCGCCCGCCGCGAGCTAACACAACCGCCCAGCATTTTGGCAATTAACCACTCAGGTCGAATGTCTCCAGCGAAATTAATAAGCAGATCCATTACTTTAATGACGGCGCGAATGGAATTCAACACGGTCATTGCTCTTGTGGAAATTTCACCAAATTGCGGCGCTTCCCGGGTGCGGCCGGCGAATCTCTTCATTTGTCCGCGAGTGGACACGAAAGCGGGTTCGGAGGTTTGGACATTGGCTCTTATGGATATCGGATTTGAGTCCATCGATCGCGGACTGGGTGGTCGGCGGCGCCGTGTTAATTACAAGGGAGAACTGATCATTTAGTGTAAATTTCGCTAACATTAAATATTTTTTTAACATCGAGGCGGCGGAGCGTTCACGCGCCGAATAATAAATCGAAAGCCGGCCGCTACACCGGACAGATCCTGCGGCCTTAAATTATAAAGAAACAAAAAACTGGCTTTAACGATCCGACATTAGGATTACAAAGCGACAGATGAAGACGAAACTAGAACAATAGCTGAAGAGAGACGTTCATTAGAGGTCGGGTACATACTCGTACGAGCGGGGCGTGCACAACGCTGTAATCCTAAAACCACACGCGGCGAAGATTACAACGCACCTATTAGTCAAATTAGCTTTATTGTTGGTCTCGCGTTGCACAAGACGGCCAATCGGCTTACAGACGGACAATTATGCCGTACGATGAGTCAACGAAATTGCGTCTCCAGCGTTTATTACAATAGTATTGATAAGTTAATAAAGCGAGGTGCGAGACTAACGAGCGATTACCCACCGCCTCGAGAATAGACACGCGCAGCGACTCGCGAGTCGACCGGCATACGTTATGGACATGTGACTCACCGATGCCGAGCACAGCCGCGATTGTCTCTAAAAACACCAGGAATTTACGACTCGTGTCGAGAACTACCTATGCAGGCAACTTTTTAAACCTTGAAATCTTAACGCGTCTTCGAAAGTATTCGCCCAAGAATGCGATTAAGAAACATGCGCACCGAAAGCGAAATCTCAAGAGCCGTAGATATTACGAAACGGGCTCGATTAGGGAATACGGGCGACGTGAGGCCACTGACCGACTTCCACATTTATACAGCTAATTCATGCAGCATCTGCATCGGGGCTCGGCGCAGCGTTACGCCAAATCCGACCGCTAATACTGTTTATATTCACCGAACAGACGCAACGGTATTACACGACGAGAATACCTAAACATTTATATTTATGTAAACTACCGCACGACGATGACAGGTGAAACTGTTCCTAGAGTGAGAGAAAAATGCCGCCTTTGAATATTAAAGCGCACACAGCCGGTACACCGTCTCCGACACGAGGCGGTCACGAAAACATGAACAACGACCATAGAACAACTCACGATTGAGATCTTGCCGCGGACCGCGGTCATCGCGACCGCTTATCTCTCGGAATCGTAATTACCGCGTGAATATTTCAATCGAATCGAGTTATCGTCGAAGCGCGAACAATGATGATCGATATCGGTGAGGACGTATTATTTCCGTACGTCAAACGTCACCCGCACCGGTGAGAACGAACGACCCACCGGGAGACGAGATTTTATCGATGCAAACGCGAAAAGAAGGAATCGATGTAATCGATTTCAACATATCGAAACTGACAAGCGATATCCGAGGTCGGGGGCGAAGGCGCAGTGGGCGCCGGATGGATTCGAAATTAAAACAATATGCAAATGAGATGCGGGAATTAATCGATCGGTGCAATCGAGTCGACAGCGGCGAGAGCGGCTACTGGGTACAAATCGATGAATAAATAGTGTCCGATTAGCGACGCAAGGTGTGCGCGAGGTTTAATGGATGAATCGAATCCGAGCGACTCAATGAATCGAGGCGTCGAGCGAGCCGTATTTGGTGCTATTTGATCAGCTGTATGGTTCCATTGATTAGCTGTTGATACGGAGGCGGCGATACGCACCGGATCGAATCGATACTACAGGAAGCCACCAAACCAGATATCGACATAACTCTATCCGATGAATCGTTGGGCCCTATGCCACGCTCGATACGAGAAAGCTTCCAAGTTACACAGATTGGTTTCTTTGGTAACACGACCGCGTGTCTACAAGGAGATTTATAATAATCACCGCCGAAAGTAATTTTCAATTAAGTTTCTTGATAATCCGGACGGGTAGATCCCGCGGCGACGGCAGATAGATACAGTCTCCTCATAATTGGAACTGTCTCTCTCTGGAAACAAATAACACCTGCCTCTATCGTCTCTACACTTTGTAATTTAGATAAATGTGTAGTTTTCAATTTTGATTGTCAGTTTGTATTTTAACGAGGTCCTGGAAGTGTATGCTAATAGAGCGATCGGTACGATCGACTTCCTACAATTTGGAGTGTAATCAAAACTATTATGCACCGTTTCAATTGTGTATGGGTTTTCGAGAAGCGCGGATGAAAGGCCGATTCATTGATCATAATGACGATCCGATAGCCGCGGACGCTTCCGCACTTCTGCAACCGGTTCCTATCGTTAATTATAAACAGATTTGAATCCGATCACCTCGCTACCGAACACATCTCTATTTCGACATCGGTTGATAGACATCGACGATTTCTTCGTGGTTTTAGAGAGATGATTTATTGCTTTCTTATTTAAATTGAATTTTGTCTAGTCGATCGGAAAATGTGCAATTTCGTGGGATTTGACATACAGTATATTCACCTGTCAGAATTATATTTGTACAGAATAATAATATCGCAGCATTGTAATTCATTGTGTTCCGAGGCTTATCGTTTTCGATCTGAATGGATCCGTCAGTCTCGATTCGCAATCAGGCTTATGAAACGGTTCACATTGAGGTATGTTTGTAACATTATCACGTAAATCAAAGCAACTTTCTAAAGCTCGCTCCAAAATCCAAATCCACGCAATGAAGACGGCCGACTACTCGCACGGTATTTACAAAATATATTAACAAAATAGTTTTATCGCTCGTATATTAATCTTTCTCCTACCTAAAATTTAAAAGTTAATCTAGAACGTGACTATCTGGGCCCCATTTTTGAAAGTTGACTCCATGAACTCGTAAAACTGACGAGCTAATCTACCGCATCTCCGAGGATCGCCGCGGAGAGGCGGCACACCGGCTCGGAGACAGACCGCGGACCGGTCTCATCAAAGGGGGCCCTGGTCTAAACAGTCGTATCGGAGGAATCTCGCGGATTGACTCTAAGCGAAACTACCGTTGAGGGTGATGCGACATGTGGGGATGCGAGAGATGCGCGTGCGAGTACGGCTGGCCGAGCGAAGCCAGCGGCAGCGGCGAGGGACACGGCGGGTGCTGGTGGTATTGCTGCAGCGGAGACGGCGCCAGCCCCGGGTGATGCTCTAGCGGGTACTGCGCGGAACCCGCGTACGCCAGTTGCCTCACCTTCATGTCGTCGTCTACAACGTTATAGGTGAGCTCCGTCTCCTCGAAGCCGGTGGCGGCCATCCGCTGCTCGCTCGTAGTGGGCGGATCGGGCGAGTTGAGGCACGTCTGAATTAGCCTCTTGCCCGCGTCCGACGTTATCATTGGCTGCAGCTTTCGCGTCGCAAACGTGTACACGTGCCCCGTCTCCGAAGCCACCAGAAGCATCACTTGCGTCCCCGTTAATGTGGACAGCTCGTAAGCCTGCGAAAAAACACCGCTCATTAGCATACTGCGCGGACTCACATTTTAAAACTAAATTATGTTATGATACTGTTGTGCGATTCCTCGAACGTAACTTTTGTGAACATTTGTCAGTTTCGTGAAAGTCTCCGACGATTAAAATATAAATTATACACCTTTCTACGCCGAGTCTGGATCGGACGAGGCTTCAAAGTACCGCTTTTCAGAGAATCCAATTTATCTACTAAGTTTGCATCTCTTGTCTTCGGGAACTGTTTATCTTTCGTAACTACGTGGAAGTGGCTTATTATAGAGTTTGTCTACTAATTCGTAAGTTGAAAGTTGAGCCGTCACCGAAGACGTCCCGAATGCCCCCGACCTTTCACCTCTCCCACGCCACTAATTCGTGTGTAAACCGACCGCATCGGTTTCGGGAGCATATCACTCTCTCACGGCACTCTTTGTGTATGCACGAAGAATTATCACACCCACTGGCGCCCCGACACCTACACCTTTATCCACAGCACCGTTCCAATTTGGACTCAAGTAGTCTCGATTCAAGAGCGGCGCGACAGCGCCGTGACAAAACGCCAGACGATTGTCAATTGACAAAAGTCAGGTAGCTATTGCAGGGCCATTATACGCTGTCCTCAAATTAATGTTAACCAGATAGTAAACCTTAGCGCGTAGGCAATAGCGGTCAGTGTGAAGGATGGTGGACGAATTAACATTGGTTTTATTAATTTGCTTTTCCATTGCATAATGGAGGCTGCGGTCGCGGCTCAATTCGCCCACATTGCCGGTAACGGAGCTGTGTGTAAGCGTTTAATAACATTTACCATTATACAATATGGATGGATGCTCCGTTGATATTATCTGCGCGTGTCGTAGGGTTGTTTGTACTTAATCTCACGCTGGGATAAAAAATACTTGTATACTATCTAGTCGTACGCCTTCAATAGGCGCTGCAATCCACACAAGGAAAATTAATGAAGAAAATTTTAGCATAAGAATAACTCCGAACACCACTACGAACTACTTACCATCATTACAATACAATTAACTCGGAGAGAACAAAAACATCTCTACAAGTGTAGGGCTTACACCAAATTAATTTGTAAAACAAATTGTTTCCAACGATTCATTTCTCAAAGGTACGATTCAATTCAATTTCGGAGAGACGGCTTCCGGCACCCTAAGAGCACAAGAGCCCTTCGATGATTGATGAAAGCTCTGTAATTAGCAACTCTACTTGCATCGGTGACATCAACAACGAGAACAACACAACAAAACACCTCGAAAACAACCCTTTGCCCTAGCAATAAGACTGTCTCTAAAGATATTAACAACTTTGCCAGCGCTGCCAAAATTGACAATTACAAATGCACCTATAATGAGCTTCGTTGTTAAAACATGATTAATGAAACCTCAGCGAAATTTCAGAAGATCGATATATTTTAATATAAAACCCGTATTTAAGATATTCTTTTCGGTAACGAGGAGTACCGACATCTCGTTAATATACGAAAGTGCATTGATGTTCCGCGATGGCTTCTAAAGAAAAAATCAATTAATTCAACGTGATAAGTAGATAATTTTGAATGAATGAATCTCTCGAGGTCTGAAATGGGCAGATGTCACATTAAGATATTAAATTCATCAACGAAATGTTCATTAAGTGAATATTTATCCAAAGTTAAATTCAATTAAAAGATTGGTTGTTCAAAAGTTCAAACTAAATTATCGTCGAAAACATTATTAACAACGGTAAAGATAAATGTGTAAGCGTTGACTGTACTGAACAAAACGCATTAAAAATCGGGTTTATTGCCTCAATTGACTTTATTATCTTATTCCAGAGTTAATAAATTTGCGCGCGGCGTAACAGTAGCAAAACGAATTAACATTTATCAAATTAAAACAGTAATTAAGCTTAACAAGGCTTTTAACTTTAAAACTTAAGTAGTTGTCGAAAACAATTGGCGATTTCAGTAAAAATATTCAGTTACTTACTTAGTTCTTTCAAGTATTATTTTCTTTTATGTTTTTAAAAAGCTTCATAATCTCAACAAACAAGGATTTTATCTGAACTGTAAAACGTTTTTAAAACAAATAGCCATCTTTTAAGTTTACAGTTACTTAGAAATTACTTTGTCGAAGTTAAACCAATAGCTTAGTTTAAACGATGATTAGTTGAAGCAAACAATCGGCTAACCTCCGTTTGACTCCACCACTTGACCTGAGAACTAAGAATCTCAGGGTTGCCTTAGCAAAAAGGACGATATAATTTTAAAAGCATATTGTGGCAGCACTGATACATTTTCAATTAGTAATTAATGGCTAATACTCACAGCACCACATAGAACATTTTCATTTTTTAAGATTGTCTTTACAACTGTCATAGTTAATGGTATCATTGAACATTGAGTGTCTATATTACATCGACAATTAAGACATGTGGACTATGCCTAATGCATTTCGAGTCCGAGAGAATACGATAAAATAAGTGGAAATCTACTATTCAACTTGAGAGACATAGGTTTTTCTTAAATATACCAAATATGGGAAAACATTGATCCTGTGTGAAACAGGCGAGAAAATATGAGAGTAAACTAAACTTGAAAATTTTTATAGATAGATTCGTATGCATAAGTTATCTAGAGTATAAAATAAACGACAATATAATGACGAACAATGTTTACTGACCAAATACGAGTTCCGCTGCGGCTTTCCTAAACGCCGTTAGAAGTGTCATCAACAAGCTTTGACAAAGCCGAAGCCGATCTAGTTAGTCCTTCTCAAAACGACACATCAACTTTCTCCATAATCCCTTTAAACAAACCCAATCAAACTAATCACAGTGAAGCAATCCTAATCTTTAAATTAAAAAAATCAAGCAAGATTGACAGATCCGCTCGCTCCCGTCGAATTATTAAATTCGATGTTGCAAAAATTTGTGATAAATGCCCCAATTAAGTCACAAGTGATTGTTGAAGTGCAAGAAAGTCACTCGAGGGTAGACCGAACGGGTGCCGAATCAGAATCGAAAGCCGATCTACGCCAGTCAAAATTAAGCGTAATAATACGCACGAGGACAGTAATCGCTTTGCAAATTTAATCGTCAGCAGTGATTTTAATAGTTTGCAAGACAAGGTTGTCAATTTTAATTCCTTAAGTTATACGATTACTTGAACAAATTTCTTGCTCCTTTGAAATAGCGGGGTTTCAGGGTCGTCGAACATCATCATTAGCAGCGCAGTCTATACGTTCTTAACTTCTCATTTTAAAACTGCATAACAGGTTGATGCGTGTATCCATATTATGAATCCATTAACTCTTTGTTGCGTGTCCTGGCCATCATTTAGATTTCATAACAACGAGGGATCTCGTCCAGATCACTTAAAGGCGAGATTCTTTAAATATTCTGACAGATAAATTACAACAAAAGTATCGTGTGCAGACATTAAAGTCAGCGTTATTCAGAAAGAGTGACCAAAGTTATAAAATTGTATATTTATTTCACTTAAAGTAAAACTTTATTGATAAGAAAGTTGACAGTTCTTGCGATCTAAAACACTTACAACGAAATCTTACAGTTACAGCAAAATAAAAAAAATATTAAAAAGGTCTTATGACAAACCAACTAACCAAGGATCGCATTGACCAATTAAGGCGATACAAAAAAAGCATACACAATCGTACAAAAGAATATGTTAGCTATGATTTTTGTAATGGTGATTGTATTGAACGAGATAATCAAAGCAACAACCCTATAAAAGATTTTCTCGGCGGCGCTAACGTAGTCTCGCTATCACGGTGCCTAGCCGGCGATGAAAACGGCACTTTTTGCCAGATCAGATACAGAATCCGATAGCCGGCAACTAATAGCTCTATAAACAAGATAATCGGCTAGTTAACGCTGAGAAACGCGCCGTAGATTTATGAAATTGTGCAATAATATAACTGTTTTGGTAAACTGACCGCGAATACGCGTACGTCATCTAAATACACTAAACGAGTTAATGATTTCGAATGAAAAGTTTTTATATAAAGGGTTTTATTTGTCAATTTTATTTAACTGTATATCACAAATCACAATACTAATGTCATTGGAATAGATTTATTTAAAAGCATTCATTAAATTAATATGGTTTTTGTTAAATAACATTCACTTGAAAGAAAACATTCGCTTGAACAAACTGAATAATCACATTTAAGTGAACACGATAGCATATTTTTACCGTCAGAGAGTTTATGATCGATATTTACGGAACATCCTAACGGAATGATGTTGCACCAAAAAATCAAGATAAAACAAACAAGCCAAAATTGAAAAGAGAAACCGCAGCGGTCAACTGACAATGGAAAACGTCAGTCAATCTGTCCACACATGAAGAACCACTTATGATTCGCTTAAAGCCCATTTTGAAAAGGTATGCTCAAATTTTTCGAGAATTCCCTCGACAAAAACGAATTCATTGTACAATATGCTGTGTGCGTAACTCACGAATTAACCGAAAAACATTAAGTTGGAGAGCATTGCGATATGCGACATTTTTGTGACAAGTGCGAGTTGCGACAACGCCAGACGGAAAAAAGCGGCTAATTGCGAGTACAATGGAGTACAAAGCGACCGCTTTTCCCACGGAGCATCAGTCCGCGCATGCGTACCGATCATTTCAAGCGTGCCCCTCTTTTATTGCCAAAAATTAATGCCCGGTAAACAGTCCTTAATTGCAAGCCAGTCTTGTTAAGCCCGGCCCCAGAGCACCGCCCGTCACACTAACAGTAACATTTCGACGAAACGAGAAACCAGAAATCTCATAAAATACGCAATAACCGAATAATAATAATGTAATATAAGTAATACCCCATGATTCTTGTCGATTTCGGTGGACATTGACGTTTTATTACATTTTAATTTTATTGGTTAATGCTACGTTTTAGCGAGAGAGTTGGATGAGTATTGTGCAATTTGGGTTTAACAACTTTATAGGTTCGAGACGGATCCGGCGTTTATTTAATACATGTGTATGCGATACAAGCACTTTAATAACTTTCAACGTAACACTTTGGGCTAGAATTCCAGATGCAAGAAATGAGAATGAAGCAGCGTACTGTATTAAAACCATCATACATGACATCAATGTTAATCTTGCCACGGACTCAGACGATGAGAAATATAACGTTGTCGTACAACTACATATTAGTAGCACTATAAATAGTAGCGATAAGAATTCGCGACACTATAATTAAGAAAGTAATTAGCATAGATATTGAAATTACCACAAGAATTTTAATTAATACATCCAACTAAAAATGTCCATGTAAGTAATATATATAAGGTCCTATATAGTATAAAAAGCGAAGTAGTATAATAATAACTTTTAAACACTTCATCCCTCTTAAATTCTACAAAGCACAACAAAGACAACAAGAGTAATTGACATTGATTATTGCATCAGAATATCTACAAGTTGTATATATTGAAAATAATTAGACGCGCAAGATGTTAGCGCAATTCATGTAATGTATAGAATGCCGTGTGATGTCAAGAACTTCTAAAAGAGTAGGAACCACTTTCACTGCGCCCTAAGGTGTGAACCATTATCATGTTGCGGCTAGACGACGGCCATTCGCATGGTAATCACCGGAGTCACTGGGACAGGTCTACTGACGCCAAGCCAAGGTTAAACGCACTCATTTACATTTTCAGGAAACTGCTTAATAGATATCTTCGAGACTTAATTAGACCTAACGAAAAGAAACACGTTTCTGCTATGCGTGATCTAAGGAATAGGAAAGATTGTTCGAAAGCGTTGTAGAACGCATCGCGTGACGAAATCGGAAACTTCCGTAATAGTTACAAAACAACTGCCTACATTATATTGATATAAAAGATCCGCAAGCCACGTGCTCGAAATAAATAAAAAATATAGTGCAGCTCACCTCACGCCGGGGGCGAAGGAAACCCCAAAAACAGGTTATGAAAGGCCAGGTTGCCATATTTGTGGGCGGCTCTCGACTGGATTAGTCGTAAAAGGTTTAAACGGGCCGAGTTCGTCTTTTGCCTACTCGAGCGTGCGACGGCACGTGGCTTTATTTGTTTGCCAGTTCCCGACGTCATCACACACCCTGTAAGGCAAGGATGCCCTGCTATTTGCATTAAGGTCAGCGAGTTGATTCACCTTTACCAATATAAAACACATCAACATTGCGAATTTATCAGAAGCAATCCGGAATTCTGCGGATAACGTTACGCCGATATAGACATATTTTTGACATGTCATATAAAAATCTGTTGGGGGTTGCCGCTTCGAGTAGTCAAAGTCAACCGCGACGTCAGTAATGATCGAAAAGTGAAAGTTTCAAGCTTCATTATCGGTCAGTGCAATCCAATCGGAAGCCACACGTTTAATCACGATTAAGACTACTCGAATAAAAGTGCAACGCCAACTTAACTGTGCAGTTTCACATAACGATGCTCGAGGAATTCCAGCCGCGTAAGATCGAAAATCATAAAGCTCGTATTCGAGATAGGCTTCGATGACTCTTGCGAACTTGCGGCTTGTTTGTTTTGAGCGGCTGTCAGATACGTTCGAAAACTTGATTACAGAAAAAAAGTAATGATTCAGCGTGCACCAGTCGAGCTTTCCTTGAATAGCGGTATAATATGTAAATCGAGCCTGGATGATATACGGGAGAGTCGCCGCTGAAAACTTACGCATACAAAGAATGTTTTATTAAAATCAACAATGGTACAATAAAATCTCCGGCTCATTTCGATACGGCCGATATGTAATTGGGGTTCGATTTGAAATTCAAAATTTTCACGAATATGAAAACGTCTAGAGGAATATTGATATTTCGACTCGTGCCTCATAAAAATGTGCATAATATTTTAATACGTTACAAAAGTACGAGCATTAAAATGATAAAGCTGGAGACGTCGTTGCTCGAGTAAAAAAGGGAAATAATGTAAAGCAAAATGTAGCGGATTGCGCAAAGCGAGACTTACATTTGCTGATAATGAAACGCGTTAATTACGAAGTGAATGTTGTTAGTCTTGTTCATTAAGCAAAAATCTGTATCGGGGATATTGAGATTGACATTCAGGGCATGTGGTCAAAGCGGC
The DNA here is from genome assembly GCA_954871355.1 of Cabera pusaria. Classification (NCBI taxonomy): domain Eukaryota; kingdom Metazoa; phylum Arthropoda; class Insecta; order Lepidoptera; family Geometridae; genus Cabera; species Cabera pusaria. The sequence continues at coordinate 4,276,287 of OX940896.1, forward strand.
CCTAGCCAGCTAGTGCTAGCAGAGTAGAGGCTGGTTAGCGCCAGAGCCAACGGTGATTACTTTAAACGGTGCTTAAACAATAATTACCGATTACTAGAACCTGTATTATCGACAGTGTAACACCGGCAGCAGAATTGCCACTAGATTAATAGTCATTACAAGTGTTAAAAAATACTAATAGGTCACCAGCAATTTTCCTGATACTTCGTTTATGAATATTTATGTTGTAATTGACTTGATTTACGATTATGACAAGCCCATTTTCGTAATCAGACTGAAATTACAAATAATTGATTCCAAGCGTGTGTATATAATTTTTCTATAAAAATAAATGAATACGACATATTATTTTTAAGTCAATTCGATACATTTGTAAAAAATTAATGCTCTAGAATTAACTTTTCATAAAGCAAGCAAATGTATCTACTTCAAATATTTCTCAATCATAATGGATAACAAAGAGAGAACTTGGTAGGCTTGCGATCAAAATCCGCAGAGTAATTCCTGAGCTATTATCCAACGAACAATATAAGGAAGATCCAATTAAACGAGCGAATGTTAGGCGACCAAAGCGACAATGGGCCATATAGCCGACAATGCCCAATCCACCGAACAATGGGCCATCCTTGAATCAATACTGAGGTAGCGGGGATCTGTCGATACAGTAGGACAATTACATGCAAATATTGGCCCTACGCATCGCTATTGGTTTGAAACTGAAGACCCATTGAGATAAAAGTGAGGGCAAAAAGCTTAAGCTGATGTTTCCCTTACATTTGGGGATAAAAGGAATTGTAAATGAGATCTCTCTCCATCATTTTATTATGGAGCATGTCTAGGCTATATTATTCGAGTGTGATTATGAATGCCTTTTCTTTAGATAAGGCAGAGGTGGATGGAATTACAGTGACAGGTGGATGGATTTTTAAGTAATCTCATGTCTTGAAAATCTATTCAACACCTTCCCTGTGACTTAATTTTGTTTGGATGGAATTTGATGGTATAAGTTACTGGAGTGTTACTGAAGTTTAAGACCATGAAAGTAAGCTTTTGGTCGTGTTGATAGTTAAACTTAGTACTTAGTTGCTGTTTATCAGAAGTCAAGATACTGTTCAGTATCTATACCTTGCTTGGAGTTAGAGCTGTATGCAAATCTATAGCCGTCGATCGGACGGCAATGGCGACGATAATTACACACTGCCCACTTCATTCATAAACAAGAGTGCGTTATGAATGACCGTCGCATATCCTTAATTTATTGTCCCCGCCACCCCTCAGGCGACCATAAGTTTCCTGCTCGAGGCATTACCATTTATCGAATGTTGTTTACGCTATATCGTGTCCCAGACTAATTCAACCTTGAATAACGTTCATTGAGCTCTTTCACGATTATAGACTAATCCGTCGAACATCACTGAATCGAACCGAGCCACCGGAATGCAGCATTAAATATGAATTTATTAAATGTACATTCAATTCATTAATGTAACACGAAAAAACAAACATAACTCAACACGCTATTACCCGAGCTTATGAACGTAAACCTGTCCGTTTGTTAATATTTCTTTTCTTAATGGCCTCTCATGGCTGAATAAATTTTAGCACTAAATAAACAAGGTTTATCTTGGATCTCCACAATGCAACGGGTCCGAGGGTAACAGGAGCCGACTGAAGCGCCGCCACCTTGATACCATCACGCGGATTACCATCAAGGAAGACCACTTGTCAATACACTTCACCTGCTGGAGCTACTTGATGGGCTGTCGCCAGCGGAACCCGTTCCCATGAATTGTGTTGCGTGCGAGACATTTTTATGCCTCTGTCGGACAACGTGTACCTCTACCTTACATGTTAATGTATCTGCGGGCAGTTTACGAGGACGGCTCGGAATCGGGAGCTGGGGAGCTCCCGCCCGATCGAATTTCTAATTCGCAGTTGATTCGACGCGAGAGCCGCTCCGTGTTAAATGCTAATTCCAGTCTCGCTCGCATGCAAATGGCCAGCGGTGCCACTAAGCAGCATTAAAGCTGCAATATTCCGCTAAACTTATTTACTGGACAATTCATACGTCCGAGCGGGTAACACAGGTGGGCTCAATAAAGGGTTAGCGCGCTCTTCTTGAAGATGCCGCCCTCCCTAAAAGGATAATAATACGTCGTTTCCGAGCTCAGGGCTCGGCTCCCAGGACTCCGGCAGAAATGTAAATTGTCGTGCCGCCGGACAAATAGCTTAATTAACGGCAGCATACGACACGTGACTTATTGAGATAATCCGAATACTTCGGCTGACGGATCGCCGATGCCCTCCCCGCTTCGCAGCTCGCTTCCAATTAGCGACTATTTACGCAGCCAATAAATGTAGTGATCAATCCACCTTAATTATTTGTGTAAAAATGGAAAGTCGCAGAATACAATGGACAATGGTACGTAGGGGAACTTATGAGTCGTCCTAAGTAGCCCACGTGCGGCAATTTAACGAAGGCATTAAATTTCAAGGTTGAGACGGAGAGTTACGCTCGGAGATTTGTTATTTTTTTCGCAATGTTGTGCGTTTGTAGGCGGGTTGTGGGCGCGCACGTGAGTGCCTGTGACTGCTGCGTGTCAGCACACGACCGCTCGCGTGGGCGACCGGAGGCATACTGAGGACCGACCAGACCAGACCACTCAGCTCAAGGATTCTGATGCGTTTCATAGGAACTTTGCATTTTGTTACTTCATTTGTTTCAGCTTCACCTTTTGTATGGCGGAAAAATTTCCAATGACAAAAATAAGCCTCAACGTCTTTTAAGCTATCAACATCAAATGTTTTTTGCTTATCAGCCGTCGATTTTGAATTCATCGATATCGGCTCGTCCCACCGCAAAAACGAAATCGATTTCGCAAACCAGAACGCAGTCGCAGTTTCGGAATGTCGAGGATTCCGCGGAAAACGAGCCGCGGATAAAAAGCGCCGGTATTGTCCAATTGCGACAACCGACTATCCGCGGTTTCCCACCGAAATCTGGTGATTTTTTTTAATTGATCGCTAGAGTAAAAAGTGACTCGTCGTGGTCGCATCGCAATCAAATAAAAACCTTACTCGTTAATGTTTTATGTATGATTCCCGACGGCTATGTATTATGGATGGGGTCCCCGCTGGCTCGGTCGCTTTGCCAATTTTGACGGAGCGACACATATCGGTAATCTGTAAGGTGGCTACCCATCGGTTACCGTTTTTCTGCTTCTCAGAGTTCCGATAACATCTTTTGAAATAACGAACGGCGGAACGATTCCGTACATCCAGAATTACCCAAATATGTTAATTCCTGTTTCGGAAAATGTGATTTATTTGAGACACGCATGTTTCCGAATTAATGAGAGATCGGACGATACTGTTGAGCCGCATTTGTGGAATTGTTAGTCAATAGCCTTCATTTAGGACTGTATACTGAGGAGCAAGTAATTGAAACCGAAGTTAAGGAGAGTTGAGAAATGTGCCGAAAACGGGCAATTTTTTACTCTTAAGACTTAACTTATAAATTTTAACAAACGAAAGGAAACGGAAATAATTCCTGGCTCAATGCAACAGAATAGCATCGCAGATAGGACTTCTCTTGGCCCTAATCAAATTTTGAGGCATTTATTCACAGCTTTAAACCTTTAGAGGTAAAAAGAAGATGAAAATTTAGCATAGCCACACTCGCAGCTTTTGAAGAAATTGCAGGCATGGCGAACGAAGTCGCGGATACAGCTAGTGAATAATAAAGCCAAAAGTTCTTGCCTTACTGTTTTAATAAAGAATTCACAACCTTTATATATTTTACAAGCTTTTATTTAGTTTCACCTGTCCTGATGTTTGTCATCAAACGATACAGATACACGTCAAACTTATAACACCCCTTCTTTTTGCGTCGGGGATTTAAAACAAGAAAGAATCAAGAAAACTTAAATAAATCTGTAGATGCGACCACAACGCCTATAGAATTGCCGAACTGCTAGGCTATTCTGTAAGCTATATAGTTTACGCATCTCGCAAGCGGAATCCGCGGTGAGTCGTACTACAATATTCAAATCGTAATACGGTTGAATTTCGTAATACGAAATTCAAATCTCGCCGCTTGCGAGGTGCGTAAACTAGCTTACAGAATAGCCTAGCTGTTGTACAAACACATTTTGATAAGAATCTAACAAATACGCGAATAATTACAATAACAAGACAACCACATATCGATTATACGGAGAACCTTTGAAGAATTACAATTTTATTAACATCAGGAATAAAACAGCACAACCGCCAATGCCCTACAACTTTAAATCAAAAGAACGTTAAGGAAGTACGCAAAGACTTCTTCGTATTTTATTGTATTTGCGCAGTAGATTTTAAGACTTATTATATTAAATTACCCAACGAGTATAGCTACTACTTTCTATACTAGCAGCATAGAACATAATCAGTTCAATAACTATTATCTAAACTTATATTACAAAAATGAATGATTTGATTTTTTGTTCATTTGTATGTTCTGATTTAACTCAAAAACTACTGGACCGATTTAAAAAATTCTTTCACTAATGGGAAGCTACATTATTAGCGAGTAACAAAAGCTATATTTTATCCCCGTATTCTCACGGGTACGGGAACTACGCGGGTGAAACCGCGAGGTTCTGCTAGTAGCTGATATTGTTATCAAGCGCTTGCAAAAGGAGATCGATGATCGACGAGAAGGCGAATTCATGTGAAAGCTTTTTTATGTTCCCTCCAAACTCCGGTCAGTAACGTATTTAGAATTTTATTGATAGCTAAAGGGGGTGTCCTCTATAAATGTAATCAGTCCAATGGCTACCTTCAGAGATACATCTCTGAGCGAGCATAAACTCTTCAGAACATACACCTACTAACAAATAAGTAACCCAATAATAACGGCATTCGAAGTCTAGAGTCAAGACAAATCGGTGTTATTTCATAATTTAATTGATCTAAGTGTATTAAATAAAATATAGGAAAAAAGGCAATAAAGTAAAAAGCTAGGTGTCGAAGTAATTACTCGATTCTTCCGCCAGTATACCTGCTAGATTTATGAAGACACCCGCGACACCTGGCTCGAGTTGAACAGGCTAGCAGATGCAGAGTAGTTGCGATATTTATTAGATGGCATTCTCCAAGGCTTCAAGGTTGAAAAAAAAAATTAGAATAGCTTGGAGAGGTATGTATGTCTATATTCTAGATGAGGGAAGTTTTCCTAAACATTATCGATTTAAGATCGATATGAAAAACATTTAAATATCCGCTTAGGTATTTTGTTGCATCATTGCAGCATCATCATGATGATGGTAAACGGTATTATATTAACAGAGGTCTTCACGAATAGGTATATTAAAAGTAGAATAAAAAATAATTAGGTACAATGAAAAACATATATGCTGTATATTTTGTTACGTCAATTAAAAATCGTATTTTTTTTATTTTGCTAACACCTACCTAGTATTTGCTTAAAGTCTGTGTAATGAGAAAATTACGATAATTCTACATGGCAATGAACATTCCTATTAATTATTAAAATAGTAGCGACCAGCCCTGGCTTCGCACGGGTAGAGCATATAATATATGCCTGCATTTTTGCATCAGTTTGTTGCATCGAGTATGAGTTAACGTCTTCGACAATAATCGTCATATTGCAAACTATTTACACAAAACCTTAACGAATTTTACACATAAACCTTCCTAATGAATCACTTTTTCTATTCGTAAAAACCGCATGAAAATCCGTTCAGAAGTTTTTGAGTTTATAGCGAACAGAGAGACAGATAGACGCGGCGGGGGGCGGGGGACTTTGTTTTTATTAATATACAGGTTTCACTCAGACTTTATATTGTACCACTCATTCGTCTGATGTCCTCGGGCGCTCATTACACGCAGTAATGGTGACTGCGGATCTGCATGCGTAATGCTATCTATGAGCTACATCGGCGACTCATTGTCACCAGCCGTGCAGTCCTGAGATATATGATGCACTTCACTTTAGCAAATGGAAAATTATTTATTTCAAAAAATATGATGTTAGGCTTACTAGTTTTCTAAGAGTACCTACAATGATTCGAATTGTTTTTTGATTTCACGCCTACGCAGTATAATACAAGGAAGCGTATTACTCAAGCATTTAGTATTACTGAACTTGCGTTCACTCGGGTGTTAGGCACGGCTCCGTCTGCCTTTATTATGGTAGTTTGAGGTATTGAAACATTAAAGACGCCGAATTATTCTACTCAAAGCGCTCCGTGAAAATAGAAAAAAATCTATGCACCTAATTTTTTTTTTAACTAACCTATCTGATCCCACTGCTGGGCAAAGGTCTCCCCCATTTTCTTCCACCTATCCCTATCAAATGCCGTTTGTGGCCAGTGATTGTGAAAACAATCCAAATCGTCTCGCCACCGCTTTTTGGGCCTTCCTCGGCGTCGACGGACGTCTTCATGCACTCACTGCGTAATAATTTGGCCCACCTGTCGTGATGCATCCGACAAGTATGACCCGCCCAGTCCCTACATCTACCTACTATTATGGATTAAAATATATCTCTATTTAATTAACATACGAGTATATATACACCTTTATATTGTGATTTTGGTGTCAAAACTCAAAAGTGTAAGCACGTCTCCTATTTATCCGAAAGACAATCGCATATTCTCCACTTCTGACAAAATCCTAACATCACATTCGTGCGCATAACTCGAGTTTTCTCGAAAACACGGCGCGGTCGTGAGCCTGAACTCTTTGATGCCCCGACCCTTAACGAAGCGTCGATAAATTTAACGATTACTCGAATGACGGACGCACGTCACTATTATCGACTAATCAGTAATTCGCGATGACAACTCGCCCGCTTCACTATTCTAGTGCTGTGCCTGTGACTGTCGATTGGCTGTGCGGAGCAACGCTATCAATCAAAGTGAACTAACAACAAATTGGTTTTAGAACAGCAAATTGATTCGAATACGCCGTTCTATTTTTGAATTTGTTGAATTGAACATTGCCCTTTGGTTATATCGAACAGCGTCTGAGTGCTTAAATTACATCGATGAATGCCGTGTATGCATGCGTTATTATAATACAATAAAACTTAAGTACCCTTTTTTAATCTAGTCTTTACTCTATTATTTGCAACCGTTTCTAAAATCTATGCATGAAATGTGGGATATATTTCTTGGTCATATTAATTAAAAATCCTGTATTACATAGGTACAGAATAATTGTTGTACAAAGGAGTTGTTAACACAATTAATCTACCAGTGGCAAAACGTTACTAGCATCGCAAAGGCAACCCAATACCAGGCACTCATAACAATGAGGCGTTAACACTAGTAACTGGGGGCGGTCCGTCGCGCCAGACATTCCCTTCCCACCGCCCAATAGCTGTAGACCCATTCCGTCCCTTGCATGGCCTAGCTTTACTAAGTGAAGGGGAGAAATACGACGAAACATTAGGGTTCTATACATAATGGTAACTTACGACTACCACTTTAGTGAACGTGATACCCTGGTAATTTAACCAAGATCGCGCGGTCTATCGAACTCTGCAAAGTTTTCGTTCACAAGTGTAGTTTTTTGCATTAACAGAAAATAATTGGTTGTTTGACACATTAAGTCGGTAATTAAGATTTTTAACAACTAGTGTTTTTAGCAGCTCCGTTATTTTACGATTAGATAAATAATTTGTTAAACTTATAGCAAATATTGTTATTTATTTCCGCATTTGGAGCAGCCGCAACTGGAGGGTGCCCTACACTACGTTTACCAAGCCGTGGTCTCCACTCTAAAATACGTCTACCCCAACGGCGTGCCATAGGTGAGGCATATATCCAGCAGTGGACAGCTGATGATGATGAAGTAAAATCGTGAATATTATTAATATTTGATCCGTAATAAAAATTTATTAAAGCGCCACCTAGCTTTTGTTTTGAAAGTTGTGGTGTAACAAACAGCACCACTTACAAAAGCGGAACCCGAAACTACGAAGCAAGTCGGGAAGGGCAGATGAGTGGAGCCCAATATCTCTGCATGATGTATGCGCTCCTAGTATTTTCGGTGCCATATTTGGAACTTTCGATTTTACTGAATGTTTGATTACGTACAGACAAACCGCATACACTTTCACGTCTTGAAAAATATTAGGTGTTTTATTTTGTTATTTCTTTTTTTTACGTTTTTGTAATTTTAATTTTATAAATAAAATGTATTTTATTTTAATTGCATGTTTTATGTTTTCGCAAACCACTAACTTATGAAAACTTAAGAAGTTAAAGAAATAAATCTGTGCGTTTCAAATTTTTAAACTCATTGAATCTGTCTTAAAGCCTTAGTGGAGTGAATTAGCATAACAAAACGCAGGCGAAAGAGCAGCCGAAATTCATAGCAGTGCGACTGCGGGTCGCATCCGAATTAGCATTACAAAACTACGGGCCGTGAGATATGGGTCGCAGATGCTTGCCCGCGTAATTACGCGCGCAATATATAATTGTTTCATTTCGGTTCGGCCTACCCATTTTGCCACACAGAAATGTGAACTTAAAAATAGTGGTATGAATGAATTTCAACGAACGACATTTACTTACTTGTAGCTTTTAGTTTTTGAGTAATCGAAGACATGTACATGTCTTCGATTACTCAGTACGTAAAATGCACCAGTCACAAGACACAAATAAATAAGTCAGCAAGACAGAAATAAATAAATCCATACCGGGGGTATAAAAATCGATTATTAAGGAGTTAACTCCAGAAACCTTCAGATAAAAAGAAAAATGTCTAACAAAAGCTATATGTATAAGATTAAGTAACGAAGGCGTACTTAAGTTACCCCTAACAAAAGTGCTTTTGTATCAGATAAAGCCAGGATTAAAATTAATATGTCATATTCTCGTAGATCCGATCTTGAGATACTATCCAGCGTTAATTCAGTTGACGTTTATCTAGTAAAATATAAACAATAGTAGTAGAATCTCAGAATCTAAACGTTGTCAGGTCGTGTGGGAAAATAATCTCAAGCGCAATCTACATCCAAGCTAGGTCCTAATTAATTTAGTAATCGTTCGTGACGACTTATTCCTGCCCAAGACCGAACCACGAACCTAACGAAATCACGACTCGGCAAGACAACGATAATCGTTATTTTAAATTTATTAAAATGTCCTCTTTAAGGACTATATCGGAACGCCTATATCGGACTGTATAATTTATTCTTGCATTGGAGGCACCGGCTAAACAATGAAGGCTATTATCATTTCTTAAGGAGCACGTTTTGATTTATAAATCCGGAGCAGAAAAAGACCTCCGGTCAGTATAGCGATTACTGATGCAATTATACGGGATTACGAGTTCAATGTTAAGAATCGAAATTCTAGTGACGACAGTTTTAAGTATCGAGTATCAAAGAAAATTAGACAAGATTTTTGAATCTATAAAGCTCTAGGGTGAGGCGGCCAATCTGCCACCAAAGATTTCCCGTTGCTATTGATAAACAACATCAGGAAGCATTGTTTCTTTATGGGTCCGTCTAAATGCTTGTAGAACTAAACGGTCAGGTTTTAACAACATATCGCCGACGATTTTCATGACAAAGTCGGTACAGCTCGCCGGGAACAAATGCCGTCGTGTTGGCCCAAGGCCCCCGGGGCGTCGCAATTAAAGTCCTGGCAAGGTGACCACGAGATCTCCTGATGAATTACTGAACACTGTGTAGAATAGATTTATGCAACGTCTCGACTAAACAATCACATATAACGAAGACTATGATGAACCGTTATAACTTTAATAAACTAAAGTAGAGTTTGATAGAGACGTAAAAACCTAACCCATAATTAAACCAAGTAATAACGGACACAAACTAATACCAACAGGAAAACAGAAAAATCTCCGAAATTCAACGCGTGGGTGATTTAGAATCAATTACCAAAATCGAGGTTCAAGAGTAAAGAGAAATCAACGGACAATTATCCACCCACGGTAAAAAGGTGATTTACGGTGCACAAATTTAATTACGAATTTAGGAAGGTAAAAAGAGGACTCGAGAGCATTGCTGGAATAACGAAGGTAGGTCCAGACATCAAGCACGGGCCACATTGGTAACTTGGAACGCCGTGAAAGTGATTTGATAATATGCGCCTGGGGATATTTAATATTTTTGGCAAAAGTAACTGGAAACAAGGCTTAAGGCTTTATTTACGCTCTATCGGCACTTATTGGATTACCTGCAATTTTATTCTTGTTGAAGCCATAAAATTGTTATGTGCTGCATTTCGATGCAGAATATTATTATTAAATTTTAATATATAAAGGGAAATGGAAGAATGTAGGGGACTGATAAAAAACTTAACAATTTGATGATTTGATAAAGTACACAAGTAGAGTGCCTAAAACAAAAGAGAAACCGAATGAACACCTTCAAAAACGGAATCGTTATTAAAATACGCGTCTAGCGAAGGAAAAATGAGACTAAGGTATAGCTAGCGAGAGCGGACGGATGCGGCTCGACTAACAAGAATGGCCAACAACAGAGCACGCCGGCGACTTTGATACCCGCTGCGCGACAGGGCTTGCGTGCACATTACGCGACCCTGCCTCGTGGCGGTTTTATCATTTTTTTTAATTTTTTATTCTGGAATAATTTAAATAACGAATAAAGTTTCACTCATGACATGACTGAAATTCACAATGATAAATGGCTTCACTAAATAGCCTGCATTATCCTAATATATATCCTATCCTAACTAAATTATACTTTACATCCTATTTTAAAGATGTATGTATCTCTCATTGATTATTAAAAGATTATGGTATATCACAAATGGGTATTATCTAATATTTTATAAAATAGTAGACAGACGCATTGTGTTATAAAAAGCTATCTGCAATAAGTAACGCATACAACAGTAGTAGATACTCGAATAAATACATGCATTGAAATAATTTCCTTAAAGCAAAATTGCTTCCTTCCTAAACATTACATTATTTTTTACGATATATGAGAATTTGGCCATAAGTTATAACAAAAAACAAAATAGGTCTATTCTAAACCATTACTATATTATTAGCAACAGTCAATCTATTTCCTTCATTAGAATGACGAGCGTAACCCGAGGACTAGGCATCGGTTCGCTATTTGCATTCGAGCTTAATGGTGGATTTTGACAGACGTTCCTACACGGACCGCTTAGACATTTCTACACGCGCAGATTGACAATGTCTGCTCACTTAATGAAGCTACCGTCCGGCATTTCCCTGGCACATGGGGAAATGTTGCGGCCTTTTTGTCCCATCTCTAAACGGTTATTATCTGATCTCTAACTGATTCGAATTATGTGCGTATTTTAGAGGTAAGTATGTTTTATTGCATGTGTAAGTACATTTTATTGCAAGTTTTAAATTTTTAAAAACATATTCAGTGACAGTCAACACTTTTTTTTTACATTAAACTGGGTAGCACTTGACCACTAACTCACCTGACGTTAAGTGATGATGGGGTCGATGATGGAGCGCGCTTACCCAAAAGATATACCTATTCACTCGCGATTTGAAGACCCCCATATACATTACATTACTTTATTCAAAACCTATACTAATATTCGTTATCACATGTATATTCCATACACCAATTTAATAACGGATGGTTGTGTTGGGACATAATGTAGATACATTGAAATAGCCAAGAAATCGTACATAATAGGTATGATTACTTTATGTTCAATAAATTACTTAAGTAGGTTGACGTGACCCTGCTATTTTTTATACTGGATAGGTAAGCGTTTGACCACTATCTCAGTATTTCTTGCTCATGTTGCCTCTTTATACTTTATGTCTTGCCTATATTCACTCAATATTTTCCAGTTTAATCAAACATACTTTAATGCTTAATTATTGTACATTGACTTTACATCAGTATAACTTATAGCGGTAATCAGTTGAAATTACTCTAGTGTGCATTGGGTAATAATGACTTTATATCCAAGTAATTAAAATACATGCAAACTAAACCGCTAAGTTACCTCGATAAAATTAGCAATCGGCGGAACACAAGGCATGCAAGAAGCCCTAGGTTTAATTCTACGCCCGACGGGGCGTCGCTTTATTGCGTGTTCTCAAGCGAATTTAATTTAAACTTAAATAAAATCGTTAGACTTAATATTGTTATTAACATATTTTGTTACCTACATTACAAGTCATCCCTATTTATGCATATGAGTAATTTTTTTTTAAATCATCTCGATTTTGTCATATGTTTTGCGATTGATAAATAAAAAATTCGCCTCACATAAATTGAGTATTCATAATTCAATACTTAAAATAAAAAGATAATCGAACATTATCTGGGTACAACCATACAACAAGCTTCTCAAATAATAATGCAATTAAAATTACAAAAATAACCCCGAATTCGCACTAAAACACCACTATAAAAGTATTATAATGTAATTATCTATATATTTTTTTTAAAAAAATTTCTTTGCGAACACACACTACAATAATATCGATATTCAAATTTAGAAAATAAACGATAGAGTACTCGATTTTCGTAAAATACATACAAATCCCTAGATACTAAGTCGAAACGTGACGTGAGGCGCCATCTTTTGGCAGTGATTAAAATTACTTTGACAGCAGCTGTCTGCTTATTTAAGGAAACTTACATGAAAATTACGCTTCTAACGAATGATTATTGGCACTTTACTTCTATTTTACACTAAACCAAATCTAACATAATTAATATAATGCATCTACAGCACGTAATAATCGCAAAAATACTCACGAAAACAACCTTGCATCAGCTGTCATCTGTCAAAACGTTCATCACAAATGTTCACAAAATCACGATAAAATCCGTAAATACACATTGTAGGAGGTCTGAACACCAAGGAACTTGATAACTATTACTCTAAAAAGCATTTAAATTCATTTTTGGCAATATTCCATAGGATTTCATAAGTCACACAAACATAACCTACAAACCAAAACAATAGCTCTTTTATAGAATGAAAATTGATTTTACTCTAATTCTAAATGACTGGGACGGCTTGAACACACATTTCCAACATATTTGCTGTATTGTGTCTCCACACTAAAGTAAATATTGCTATTTTCAGGTCAAAAAAATACCAAGATTAGTTTAAATGTATTCTACTATCTTCTCAGGAAGTCAAAAAACATTTTATATATGACTTTTATTAATCCAGCACACCAGTATATTTTAAACTCTGCAATACTTTGCCACCATGAGGTGAATTTCTTATTATTTATACCCATTTGCTCATTAATTGACAAAATATCAGGCATTTCACCCACCAATCATAACGGCACATTGTTAATATTTCTAGATGTATGTATGTCTTGAATTGCATTAATATTGGCAAGTATTTATTATAAGGATTATAAATTATAATGAATAAATCTTGGATTTTCCATAGCTATTGGGAAAGAAAAGATTTTAAGTTATATTAGAAATAAGCCGTCCGCAGTATCTTTACAAACTTAGATCACATTTTTAGTATTGTTTACACCAATTTTCAAGCACTATTAGGTTTTGTCATAGTCATATGAATAGTAAAATGGTAGGAACAGTATGCACATTGGCACCGGCACGTTCAGAGCTCGCCGACCCATATGGAATATTGCCAAAAGTGGTGCGGTCACCCACCTTCTTCATAATGCCAGTCTTCCGCTTGGAGAATGTGGTGTACCGTCTCAGTTTGTTGTCTATGTACTCCATCTTAATCTTAACGCGACCTTTGGTCTTTTTCCCATTGGACGGGGGAGACTTCTTGGGCTGGAGGGAAGCGTAGCCGTCGTCGGCGATGTCGGGCATGGGGCAGTGGTCGAGAGGCACAGACTGTGAGGGCCGCTCCTCGTAGCACTGGTCCGAGGGCCGCTTGACGCCGCGCGGCATGGGGCACTGCTGCATGCCCTGCCGCACGCCGGACAGCCCCGGCCCGCGCCCATACATCTCCGGCATCTCGCTCAGCAGGCCCATACCATACGGCGACCCGAAGCGGGGCTCCCGCGCTCCGCCGGGCGCGTCCATGATAACCTCGCAGTACGCCACAGTAACCGGTGCGCACACGCGCTCACAACACCTCACCGTCCGAACGCCGAACGGAGACTGACCGAAAACGCGAAACGACCGAGGGCGGGACTGACGGCTCGGCCGCTCGGACCGCGACTGACTTCGCGCGGCTGCGTCCCGCGCGCCTCGATCTCTACCCGTCTCGCTCTCTCCCGACGCAGCTCGGGTCGAACGACTGGGACGGACGCGGGCCCGCGGTAACCCGACACATCCATAGGAAAAACCGGGAACCCGCGAACGCTTTTCAGCGGCTGAAATCCGTATTTAAAATAGAGCTTTTATTTTGAGTTTATTTCGTAAATAGAAATAATAGAGTCGGAAGTGGAGCGATTGCACGCGGCGGGGCGGTGGGCCGTGCCAGAGCCATATTTAGACTCGAGCCGTGCCAAATATGGCATGCGACGGTCAAATGGGGTCCGCTGAAATCCCTCCTACCGGCACCTGACGATTTTCTCGTCTAATCGTAATTAAAAACTTCGTCACGTCTTGAATGATACGTGCATTACAAACATTAGTATGTAGGCAGGTACCTACCTATTTGCCATGCACCTAGCAGGTAACCTAAGTACCTGAATGTAGGTACCTAAGTAGGTACTAGACCGAAGGCTGTAGGTAGGAAGGTAACCTACACATAGCATAGGCCATCTAAGCATTCTTACATTCTACCTAATACTAATTTACTGCAATACGTAGATAAGTTGGCAACTATATCTTTATACTCTTCGATGAGAAACTAGAAGGCTTCCAGCGTCGTAATACTTTGATGTCTCATAATTTAAAATACATCTAGTAAGTATTCAATAAAATACCAAACGCCTTAAAATTTTAATCACGTAAATTCCTATTATACCCATCACGAGAAATCCGTAATATCTTTCTTTTAGATAGCCATGTCTCGTGATTCATATTTATTTTAAAAGTATTTATAATATTATATTTATTAGTCACTAATGTTTCATTAAATAGGCACCTATATTTCGTATTAGGTACGTAAGGTGTGGGATATTGCAGTTAAATAATTTAATTATTGAAATACAGGCTGTTTAAAGTTTTCTTGGTGACGCAGTGCGATGACGCGCAGAGACGCGAGTCAGAGGTTCGCGTGTTTATACAGTACCTACCTGATAAAGCACATATCCACCTATGATCATATTTTTGTATCGAAAATGTATGTGTACATTTCACAATGGCCTCCGGTGAAGGAAAAACATTAACCCCCGCATGGTGGTAGGACTCTATCTAGTGTCCGTCTGGCCAGCTACCACTGTACCCTCAAGCAGTACTATTACTTAATTATTTTGTGCCTAAAGTTAGAAAATCTGTCGCCAAACATCTAATGTGTTCCGGCAGCTATTCTTGAGAGCCAGTTCCCATTCTAAGCCTAGCGTGCTACCATCCTCGACCGCATCACTTACCAACAGGTGAGATAGTTGTCAAACGCTAGCCTATAAGATATAAAAAAAATCAGTACATATACTATACTAGCTGATACCTGATAGCTAGATACCCACGACTTCGTTCAGGTGCACCAAGAATTTAACAGCCTATGTTCATCCTCACGCTAAAAGTATCTCCGTGTTACATTTCAGTAAGATCTGATCGTCCGTTTAGACGTAATAAGGTAACGAACAGACAGAATGACAGAGTTACGTTTTTATAATATTAGTCTGGATAGTCTGGTAAGTGTAGGTAGGTAGGTAAAATTGTTAACTGCATTCATATAATTTAAAAATCCGTTCTTCTCTAGGTATGTGCTTCTTAAACGTGAAAATTCAATAAGTTGCACAATTTCTGTAACTTAACAACTTTAGGTATTAAATATTATGTTTCTTGATGTGTTAGACACTTTATATTTTTGTAAATTGTCAAATGCAATCCACTAATTTCGTCGTATCGATAGATCGAACCGTGGCTTAATTGGCAGAGCACCTGAACATGTTATCCAGGAGGTTGCGGGTTCAAGTCCCGTCGGTACGATGAAATTTTGGATTGTGTTTAACAATTTAGGTATTAAGTTTAAGTAGGTAAGGTACATATTAAAATCGAGTCATTTTTAAACTTTTTGCTTTAACCAATGATTACTATGTGTTAGCTTAGACTATTCAAAATTTTTATATTGTCTAAGTGTGTTTGTCTTTGATTCATTGTGCTCTATCGAAACCTGCGGCGAATTTGTATATTATTTTGAATTAAAACTATTAATACTGCGAAATAAATACTTAAATAATAATAATAATACAATTATAAACTGAATTGTTACCTTAAAGTCCATTGAAATGTTTACAATTTTGGCAATAGTTTTGGGTAGGATAAGATTTTAAAATGTGCATAAACTGAAGTATGTTTTATGAAAATACACGTTTAATTCAGTAGCACCTAAAAAAACATTTATATGGCCATTGGCTATTGAGTGCCATTTTTTGAGAATACTAAAAATAATATCTTTCATTTTACATGACGCCGGTGAAAATTCATTGCAAAATTAACAAAAAATACAGCAATGAAATAGGTTCTACCGCTTACTTCATTGTTTGGTCATTGTGACAAGAGTGCCAAACCGCAATAGTATTTTGCTAAATGATACACTTTTTAACCGACATCCGACAAGAAGGAAGTTGCCAATTCGTCTGTATGATTTTTGTGTGTGTATGTATGTTACGCGATTATTCTGCCAATTGTAAACCGACTTAAACGATTTTTTTGTTCATGAGTTTGGTACAACTCCGTGGTGATCCCATTAAAGGTACATTTCGTCAAGATTTGATGGGTATTCCCAGAGGTATGAAGATTAACATCTCAAACTTGCTAATTTGCTACTTAAAATGCCTCGCACGGCACAAAGTCGAAATTTTTAGGTTTTTAAATTTAAGGTATTTCATACACAATTTCACACAGTGTTTCTCTGCGGGATCGAATCCGGAAAGAAGTAATTCGCCAGAGAACTAAAGTGACCGACATAGCTCAGCGGATTAGCAAACTGAAGTGGCAGTGGGCTGGTCATATCTGCCGTAGGACCGATAACTATTGGGGCAGACTGGTTCTAGAGTGGAGACCGCGAATCGGCAAACGTAGAGTAGGACGCCCTGTGACTAGGTGGAGCGACGACATTCGCAAAGCGGTGGGCAGTGACTGGAAACAAAGAGCCGAAGACCGGGCTCAGTGGCGTGTCTTGGGGGAGGCCTACGTCCAGCAGTAGACTGATACCGGCTGATAATGATGATACACAAATTTATGTTACCTCAGATTGCATCAAAAACTCTGGCACCCATGGACCGATTTAGGTAATTCTTCAGAAAGCCTTCTTATTATTAGGTTATTTATAATAATAAATAACCTTATAATAAGAAGGTTAGTTAACAGGTTAGTTCTAATAAAAATCTGTATTAAAATTTATAAACAAGCATTTATTTTCGCTATAAATACAATACTGATCTCCCGCTCTTTTCTCTAACCACAGAGTTCCTAGGTCTATCTTCTATTTTGACCGCCAGAGGCGCCACCCGCTCTGTGAGACGCACCATGCAGGTTTTATTACAGCAAACCGCTAACAGTTCCATATACATTTTATCAAGATCGAATTATTCGGAGACATGAACACTATGGAGAGTGACACCTCAAACTTGGAACGGAAAACGGCATGTCCTGCCTGCTCTAGGTTTTTTTCAATTCGTTTCTCTCCATATATGTATTTTCTACAATGCAATGCAGCACACAAATACATACACGTAGTGCATACACATAGACGTAGCTTCCAAACGGCTAAACCAATTTATTGAACTACATTTGGTCACAGATTATATAATAGATATATCCTATCGCACGTTTGACGGATGGCGGCTAGACGGAAAATAGTTTTCGATCATAACTTGGACTCCGGTGGTTAGGAAAGAATAGTTGAAGATCGAGCTCATTGGCGTGCCATAGGAGAGGCCTATGTCCAGCTGTTGGACGGAAATTTGCTGATAATGGTGATTATGATGAATAATGATGAGAGACTACAATCTACACTGCCCAACAACTGAGACATTTGCTAGGCTACGCAAAATAAATAGGCCGTATTTGGTAAAATAATTAAGACTCTTGTAAGATTCCAACGGTCACCTCTATAAATACAAAAACGGTAAGATTGTCACCAGCCCACAAGCAATCTATTACGATTTATTATCCAAAGATAATATTAAAATTAGCCATGTTAATGGTTTTTATTGAGATTTTAGCGGAAATCTGCAAGTTTTCTCCGTCGCCCACTGTTCGAACGTTGCTTCCTTTTGGAGAGTATTTTATAGTCCTTAGTCAGAGTTCGTTACACTGTCGCGGTACTAAAGTTGTTTATTCAAAGGAATAGATCGATATAATCAACCGACTTCTCAAAAGGAGGAGGTTCTCAATTGGTCTATATGTTTATTTATTTTTTTGTATATTTGTTACACGATTACTCAGCCAATTGTGAACCGATTTGAATACCTAGAATAACAACACTGTTATTATCATGGTCAATAAAATAATCTAAATCAGAATCTTAATGATTATTTTTCTCATTGATATGGGCATCTCCAAGGTGGTGGATTTAAATTTTATAAGGATCTGAAAGTATCTCCGGAGATATGGCGATAAAGATATCAAACTTGCTACTGAAATTGAGTCTGGTGACATGTGAAGACGGCTTAAAATAAACCGTTATTGTACAAAATAGTTTACCTAGCCACAAGTTAACATATGTCGATCGCTATATCGACATCGCGTAAGTCACGTTAAATTCCCGTTTTTAAATCTATAAGTACTACCAATCATTATTCTGTGGTAAAATTCCCAAAATGCTGTCACCATTCCCTTGTTGAATGGCGATGCTCAGTCTGCTTGAATGGGCTGATTGCATTTTTCAAGTTATACTTCTTTTAGCGCGTTTGAAAAAATTTGAATTTGAAAAAATTATATGAGTAATTTTTTTACGATAAGCACACCGACAGCCAAAAAGCGACATGATGAAGTTAGCTGTTAAATGTCTCTCAAATTTTCATTTTTAGAGTAGCCGAATGGCAAAAAAACGGAACCCTTATAGATATGTCATGTCTGTCTGTCTCTCTGTCTGTCTGTCCGTCCGTATGTCACAGCCATTTTATTCCGAAACTGTTAGGACTACAGAATTGAAACTTGGTTCAGAATCATTCAGAATTGAAAGCGGTTCACAGAATACATCCACCTGGATGTATTCTGTGAACCGCTTTCCGATTTTTATACAAAAATAAAAAATATAAAAGTTTAAGGGGAATCCCATACATGGAACATCCAATACATGGAACTGAAACAAAAAAAAAATTTCTTCAAACCTATACGTGTGGGGTCTATGGATAGGTCTTCAAAAATGACATTGAGGTTCCTAAAATCATTTTTTCTCAAAGTCAATCATTTGAAAGATAGGCGCGTCTAAAGTGGTAAAATGTGTGTCCCCCCCTTCTAACTTTTAAAGTATGGGAGTGAAAAAATCTAAAAAAATATATGTTGTAGATCTCAATAAAAACTAACAACGAAAATTGGTTTGAACGAGATACAGTCAGCAGTTTTAGAGATATGGCTACCGCAAAGATAACTTTGTTTTCGATACAAACACTATGAAAAACAAAGTTATTTTGTAGTTGCGAAAAATCATAGTTATGGAATACTTAACTGTGTTACGGAACCCTACGAGTGCGAGTCCGACTTGCACTTGGCCAGTTTATTGTTACAAACAAAGAGTTGTGGCATCATCATCATCATCATCATCATGTTGTGGCATCGGGATGGAATCTTTAGCTATTTGTATTTTGTTACGCCAAAGAAGTATAACTTCTTACGTATTTTTTAAAATATATTATATATATCGTATAGGCTAGCGTTTGATCACTATCTTCATGAGGATGGTAGCTAAGCTAAGCCTTGAATGGGAACTGGCTCTCAAGGGCAGCTGCCGGAACACATTAGATTTTTGGCGACAGATTTTCTAACTTGAGTGTGCTAGCTGGCCAGGCGAAAACTAGACTAAACTAGGGTAGGATACTTCCTACCCTACCACCAAGATGGGGGTTGGGGTATTAGCGATATTTTCCCTTAACCGGAGAGCGAATGTGAATGAGCATGCGAAAAATAAATTACATGTCAGCACTTTGGTAGGTCCTTTCACAGTGGCCCTCCAGTGAAGGAAAACATCGTTAAGAAACCAACAAAACCCCCGCATGGTGGTAGGACATATCTAGTGTCCGCCTGGCCAGCTACCACTCTCAAGTTAGAAAATCTGTCACCAAACATGTAATGTGTTCCGGCAGCTATCCTTGAGAACCAGTTCCCATTCTAGGCCTAGCGTGCTTACCATCTTCGACAGCATCATCACTTACCAACAGGTGAGATAGTGGTCAAACGCTAGCCTATAACGTATAAAAAAAAATTACAAGTCAGCACTTTGGTAGGTTGTTGTCTCAACCAGCCCTTGTCATACTAGCGGTGCCCCGCGGCTAAACTCGCGTTAAAACGTATCCTATAGCCTAATCCATAATAATGGCTATCTCTGTGCCAAATTTCAGCTAAATCGGCCAAGTCGTTTGACCGTGAAAAAGCCCCACACAAACAAATATACAAACTGACTTTTGCATTTATAATATTGGTGTTGATGTGATAATGAGAAGCTAACGTTTAACCACTATCTCATCTGGTGGTAAGCTGGTTGTCGAGGAGAGTGAAATACGCTAGGCCTAAAATGCTCTATAAAATGTTTTAAACCTTTTTTTAAAATATATATAAGTTTTAAAACGAGCGTGCGTTTTTTAATGTTATTAACCAATTTCCCTAATTTGTATAGGTTTTTCCGTGTTAAAATTCCAAAAGCGGGAATTACCTCAAAATACCTACCCATATGGCCATTATAAAAAATAACCAAACCAATCTGTAATTTCCTAATTTATTTAATAATTTCTGTAATTAAATTATTCCTTTTTTCCTTAACACATAATACGTGAAATATTAATTAATTGGCAGATATATATACGGTAACGTACTTAAATAAGTATCCATTATAAAACCCCATAGTGATATGAATGTGAGGAAAAATTAATTATTATGAAGACGTTAATTAAATATTAATTACACATTTCTGACGTAAGCAAAAACTTACGCACTGAATGTACAGAAAATTTTAAATACGTAAGTACCTACAAATTATTATCTACTGTGAGGTACGTTGAGGATTAACTATACTGTAATTGCAGTTTTATAATATGTTGAGGGCCCGGTGGCGTAATCGGGAGAACGGTCGGCTTTGATGCCGTGGTACCGAGTTCAAACCGCTGTGCACCAATGGATTTTTCTATCGAAAAATTTATGTGCGCTTCTTACAGTGGCCCTCCGGTGAAGGAAAACATCGTTAAAAAACCAACAACCCCCGCATGGTGGTAGGACACTATCTAGTGTCCGTCTGGCCAGCTACCACCCTCAAGTTAGAAATTCTGTCACCAAACATCTAATGTGTTCCGGCAGCTATCCTTGAGAGCCAGTTCCCATTCTAGGCCTAGCGTGCTTACGATCTTCGACTGCATCATCACTTACCAACAGGTGAGATAGTGGTCAAACGCCAGCCTATAAAGTATTTAAAAAAAAATGTTTTTTTTAGTTTTATGGAGCGATAAAAAAACCGACTTCACATGACGTGCGGGTTATTTGAAAATAACCCGCACGTCATGTGAAGTCGGTTCAGTAGCAAGTTTTGGATGTACATCTCCATATCATATCTCTGGAGATACTTGTCAGATCTTGATAAAATTTGCCTTACCAAGAATAATTAAAATCGGTTCATTTTCGGTGACATGTTTGAGGTGTTTATCTCCATATATCTTGATGAAGTTATAGTAGGACAACCTTGAAGATGTAGGTAACCAATTAAAGAAATAATCATTGGAATAATCGAAATCATTCTGACCGATAGCGTGCATTTTCATCATAATCAGCCGGTGTCTGTCCACTGCTGGACATAGGCCTCTCCCAAGTCACGCCACTGAGCCCGATCTTTGGCTCTTTGTTTCCAGTCACTGACCACCGCTTTGCGAATGTAGTCGCTCCACCTGGTCACACCTACGCTACGTTTACCGATTCGTGGTCTCCACTCTAGAACCAATCTACCCCAACGGTTATCGGTCCTACGGCAGATATGACCAGCCCACTGCCACTTCAGTTTGCTAATCCGTTGAGCTATGACGATTACTTTAGTTCTCTGGCGAATTACTTCGTTCCGGTTTTAACTACCATGAATTGCCCGCAAATTTTTGGCACATTTTAATAATTATTTTCTGATCCAAATAGAAGTAATTAAAAAAAATTATATGTATGTCACTCTGAAGCAATAAACATTTAAAAAAAAAGTATTTGACCCATATTTAAATAAGACGCATATTCCCTATTGGCGGAGTTATCACGTGACAAACATACAAAATACAAAACATACAGACCAATTAGGTTCTGAAGCTCCTCCTATTCGAAGGTCGATTAAAAAAAAATTAAATGCTAGTGGTATGTTTTCCATAACCTTTCTTTGGTACAAATATGTAGATAGTACTTAGCTGACCTTCAAGTAAAAAATTCTGCCGCCAAATAGCATACATCATTTTCTTGATAGCCAGTACTTATTGCCCTGAGTGATGGTGAGTGGGTAAAGAAACACCAACCGATGCGATGATCCCCCGGATATAGCAAGTAATGATAGACAACAGTGAACTTTTTAAACCAACTTCGAAAAGGAGGAGTTGTCAATTCGTTTGTATTTTAACCGACTTCAAAAAAAGGAGGAGGTATTTTCTCAATTATTACCTCAGATCTCCGTTGTTGATTTTGACTTAATTTCCTATTAAAATACTAGGTATATCACTCAATATTATAAATCAAAGTCCTCCGCCGCTTCTGTCTGTCTGTTCGTGATTACCTCAAAAACTATTGAACGGATTTTCATGCGGTTTTCACTAATAGGTAGAGTGATTCATTAGGAAGGTTTAAGTGTATAATTCGTTAAGGTATTGTGTAAATTAGTTGAAATATGACGATTATGATTGTTAATTCCTATTCGACGCAACATACTGATGCAAAAAATACAGGCATAGGTATATGTTCTACCCGTGCGAAGCCGTGGCTGCAATGGTCGCTAGTACGAAATAAAAATGAAACGATATTATTTTTAGCAAATATAACAGAAGATGTTTGTAATAAAAGTCGTTCAGTACAAGATCCGGAGCGTCAAGTATCAACGATCATGTCAGTGGTTGGCATTCCGTTCCAAAATTGGCGGCGGCGCGTTCCACAGATGGAAATGTTGACGCAACGCCATTCAATACGTAGTACAACCCATATGAGTTTTACTTTTGTAGGTTTAATTTTACCCTCCTTAGGAGAAGAAGATTTGTGTTTTATTTTTATATATGTATTTTAATAATAAAAACCTATTATTAGAATAATTGGCTGGTGCCGTACCTCATCCCGTAGACTAGGAATCCGACATTAAGCAGCAGAAATTTATAGTCGTTATAAAATGTACCATCTTTTTATAGTTTTTCATCTCTCCATCCACAAATAGTCCACAAAGTCCACAAATCATAGTGACTATTTAAGTTTCTTTGTAAAGGGCCTCTTGACGTTGATATCGGCTCCGTCAATGCCTTCCAAAGTACCGGGCGATATAAGAACCGTGATGTAGGTAACATTAAGTTACCTATTTCATTTTAGATGCGTAACTTTCCAACGATCATAGTATGGAAACATAAAATAATAACCGGCCAAGTGCGTGTCGAGCCACGCGCAGTGTCGGGTTCTGTAGTAGCCCGTTATTGAATGCAAGTCTTTATCCGTTAAAACTAAAAAAGGCTAAAAACTAGTAAAGGCGAAAATATATACATTGAAGTCACAGTGTGTGTTTCGTACATCATATCTATAAACATTATTATTATTTAAATATCCACAGAATTTTCCTGCAACCATGGTCACTCTAAGGGTAGCTGTCAAGTGTCATAGGCGCAGGAGTCGATGACCCATGGGTACAGATCACCCCTCCATGATTGCCGCATGTCACGCAACTTTAATCTATTACTAAAATGTGCGGTGCGTTTAGGCTTAAATATTTTTAGAGTTTCGTACCTTCAAAAAAAGGAAGCCTTTTAGGATCACTTTGCTATTCGTCCGTCTGTCCATCTGTCTGTCAAGACTCATTTTTCTCAGGAACACGTAGACGTCACTTAAAATCAGGTGAGATAGTGGTCAAATGATTGCTTATCTACTAGAAAAAAAAAAAAAATTAGTTGAAATGTATATCAAATACTCGGGTCTACGGTATAGCGCGACCACTTTTGGGACTAACTATAACTCACTAGCTAGCGTATTCGACCGGTCAGTTTTTTTATAAGCTTGTTTTTCCTGGGCGCTTGCACTTATGGTTTTAAGGGTTCCGTACCCAAAGGGTAAAACGGGACCCTATTACTAAGACTCCGCTGTCCGTCTGTCTGTCTGTCTGCATGTCTGTCCGTCTGTCACTAGGCTGTATTTCATGAACCGTGATAGTTAGACAGTTGAAATTTTCACAGATGATGTATTTCTGTTGCCGCTATAACAAAAAATACCAAAAACAGAATGAAATTAAAAATTATAGAGGGTCCCCATACAAGAAACGTGTTTTTTTCGGCATTTCACGTCATCTATGAACGCTTAGTTAGGTAAACGTCCCAAAGATGGCGTTATATTGAAATGTCGATCCCTAACACCTTTGTTAGACGTTAGATGGCGTTATAAGAAATAAAATGTTTATTAATTATTATTTTTTGCTGGCGAAAAATGATAGTGGTATATTTTGCTCGATCTTATAAAATACTGTAGTTTTGTACGGAACCCTACTAGTGCAAGTCCGACTTGCACTTGGCCAGTTTATTTTAATTATATCTATATGATATAATTAAAATAACATTTAACACTAACAGGCTAACATTTAACCACCATCTCGCCTGGTGGTAAACGATGATGTGGTAGAAATAGTCAACACGCTAGGCCTAGAATGCTCTGACTTTCAAGGGCTGTGTGCTGCCGGAACACCGTAAGGTTATGGCAGATAATTTTCTCCTTAATGTAAGCTAAGCTACTCTTGGTAGCGAGTCAGGTGGAACATCGATATAATATACTCCTACTACCTATGGTGTATACTTCACACTTCACATTCAAGCCATCTGTCCTTTACGTCAACGAGGCTCTGAAATTGTCGTCGCCAATGTCTTTTGTCGTTGTTGCAGTTTCGAGACATCTATTAGGGGGCTTTCTTTGGTCACATACTTTGATTCATAAGCGTAGCAAAGGCGATGTCTTCACTTTAGCGATTAGTTTATTAAAATATAATGAAACTGCGTCATAGGAGCCATTGTTCTAATGTTATTATTATAATAAGTACATAGTTAATCTGATACTGTGAATATAATGTGTCACATATATTTGTGTAGGTACTTAAATCGATATATTTTTTGCTCTAGTTCCTCAGACCTCTATATAAAATCTATCTTGCCAGTCTCCACTAGATTGCTAGGTATATTGTGTTCTGTTAATTATTGGTAATCTCAATCATTGTATTGTATTGTTGCTACAGTATATTTTATTATTATATGTATGATATGTATTATTTAGTATTTAAAGATAGCTATGTATGTATGTATATATGAATATATATATATTATGTATGTATGTGTATGTATGTGTATTTATGATGTGTAATGTATAGTATGATATTTGTTTATTTTTATGTTTGTATGCATATTTATTGATTTTATTTCCATATTGATACACCACTGTCCGCCACTGTCTCGTTTTCTTCTTTACTATTGGGTTGTCTGGAAGAAATCGCTCTAAGCGTTAAGATCGCCCTTTGCATAGCTATCGTTATAAGTTTAGAGTATAGTTTGTTTCATATTGTTTCTGTTCTTTTGGTGTGCAAATAAAGAGTTTATCTATCTATCTAAGTTTCATCCGATATGCGATGACATCGTTGCATCATGAGAGCGTTTTACACACAGATTTAAATAAACTGGCCAATTGCAAGTCGGACTCGTACTCGTAGGGTTCCGTACCATACTACAGTATTTTAAAAGATCAAGCAAAAACACCACTATCATTTTTCGCCAGGGAACGCCATCTAACGTCTAATGCTATCTAAGTGAAAGTTAACACAAAGGTGTTAGAGATCGGCATTTCAATATAACGCCATCTATGGACGTTGCCTAAGCGTTCATAGATGGCGCTATGTTGAAAAGCCGAAAAAAACACGTTTCTTGTATGGGGACCCCCTATAATTTTTAACTTTATTCTGTTTTTAGTATTTGTTGTTATAGCGGCAACAGGAATACATCATCTGTGAAATTTCAACTGTCTAACTATCACGGTTCATGAGATACAGCCTGGTGACAGACGGACAGACAGATGGACAGCGGAGTCATAGTAATAGGGTCCATTTTACCCTTTGGGTACGGAACCCTAAATACAAGATTTTTTTAAATCCGTATTCTCTTACATGTTCTGTCAAAATAATACATTTTTTTAGAGATGTTAGAATGGTCGGCTCTAATACATGCACATTTCACAGTGGCCCTTTGATGAAGCCAAACACCGTAAACCCTCAGATTTCGGTAGGACACAGTCCAGTGTCCAACTGGCCAGCTACAACCATCAAGTTGGAAAATATGTCACTAAACATCTAATGTGTTGCGGCAGCTGTCCCTGAGAGCCAGTTTCCAACGGCCTAGCGTGCTATCATCCTCGACTGCATCATCACTTACCAACAGGTGAGATAGTGGTCAAACTCACTCATCTTAATAATTTATTTAGTAAGTTCTGCCTTCCAAATGACCCAGCTGTTCCTTTCTAAATTATAAACTTCCAAATGTTGTTCCTTTCATAGTTAACTAGTTTAAAATACATATTTATAAGTGTCATTATATTTTTCGCTCCATCATATATTTTTAGGGTTCCGTACCCAAAGGGTAAAACGGGACCCTATTACTAAGACTCCGCTGTCCGTCTGTCTGTCTGTCTGTCTGTCTGTCAATCTGTCCCTCTGTCACCAGGCTATAGCTCATTAACCGTGATAGTTGAAATTTTGTTGAAAACAGTTGAAATCAAAACAGTTGAAATTTTCACAGATGGTGTATTTCTGTTGCCGCTAGAACAACAAATACTAAAAACAAAATAAAGTTAAAAATTAAAGGGGGTCCCCATACAAAAAACGTGTTTTTAAACGCCATCTATCTAATTAGTTTCGGCAAATTGACATAGATGGCGCTAGTAAACGAGCCCCGTCTTTCTAGATCGCGACCAAACCAAATATTCTTGGTAATATCAATTAATCAAATATATGAGGTTGAAACTCTGTTATGTTTCGTATTGTACGGAACCCTCCCTAAGTGTGCGATAAGAGAAGCGATGCTGACTCGCACTTGGCCAGTTTTATTTTATTCATATATTTAGTATCTATCATAATATCTATCTAAGTGTATCTATTTTATCTTTGTATCTATTTATTATTTATCGTTATTATTTTATTTATAAATATTTCGCATTTTTTTCATCACCCGCAGGCTTGTCTGAAAATCAGCGTCCAGGTGTAAATCTAGACATATGTGCTGAGACAAGACTTTTTGACACCTCACATTGTTTCTTGTTTTTCTTGTTTCATTGTTTTAGTTACTTTTTTAATGTGTGATGTCAAATAAATGATGTTTCTTTCTCTCTTTCTTTCTTTCTTTCAAACGCTAGCCTCTAACTAGGATATAAAGAAGTCTTCATTACTATCGAACTACAGAACAGAACTAATATCTACACAAAAGTGGCGGCAACTCCACACAATGTTCGCGAACCAACCAGCGTAACTTATACACCAAACAATCGCGCGAACAATCCACATTTCACGAACCTAGTCATTTTGCCAATTATAGCGAATGCTTCGAATAGGGAGGCGAATCTTCGGCATCCGCGGACACGGTTTATGTCTCTATTGATTAAATGGCGGGCTAACTAATTAAAATTGCTGTGTATATAAATCCGAACTCGGTCTTGTTCTCGTTTGTGGTTTGTTTTTATTAGCTACATATTTGTGGCTGACACTAACACCTCGGCTTATAAACAAAGGACGCGCGATTTGCGAGCGTTCGATTTAAATATCGCTCGGTTTGGTGTCATTGTTTGGGACAGTATGGGATCTTAGGTCGTTAACTTTATTGATTTACCCTACCGGCTTATAGCTTGTAAGTAGGTAGGTTTGTTTTATTAACCAACTTCACAAAAAGGAGGAGGCTCTCAATTCGACTGTATTTATTTTTAATTTTTATGTTTTTTACCACAGAACTCCATCAAATCTTAACTGATTTAAAAATTCTTTTTTTGTTTGACAGATTATGCCTCCCGTTTGGTCCCATTAAACTTTTAAGGAGATATGACAATTTTCTCCAGAGATGTGGAGATAAACAATATAAACAAATTTGATACCTTGACGACATTATTGACGATGATGATGATGATGATATGACTAGTGGATATTTTCACTACCGCAGCTTGTGAAGTCGGTTTTTTCGTTTTGAAAATGATCTTAAATTATTCAAGGCCATCGATGTATATGTACTACGTACCAGATGTGGCGTCGCGAACTAGCTCGACGTTCAAATAAAAAGCAGTGCTGAATCTACATCTCGCTTAGTTTAGCGTAAGTACCGCTCGGCACGTAAGCAGGCCTCCCTCACTCGCCCATAGCTACTGCAATGTATACCTAAACTTTCGTCAACGCCGGCGGTACTATCTGCCAGTCGGTTGTCACTGCTCACGCGCTCGCAACGTATATTATTATTAAAATGACGGGATAACTGCGCATTCGTATTCTATATTAGAAACAATTTAAATGTTTCATAGTCATTTTGCAGGTTGGCAAAAAACAAGCATAATATGTTAAATTTTTTATGCTAGCGATACTAAAATAACAAAACGGAGTAAAATTCACTTTCTCGACTTCAAATTCGACTCTTAGTTAGGAATTTTGATGTTATTTTGTGAGGTTAATAAAAATAATTCGGTAACTTTATTTTTATTTTATTGAGTCAACCCTTTACTGTATCAGGCGCGCGCCGGTACATCGCGTGCTGAACGAAGTAATAACAACGGTAGGTCGAGCGCCCTAGACACATTTTTGCTTGTATTGTCTGAAATAAACGTTGGTATTGTGTTTTTGTAGGGGAGTGAAGTTTCTGTTACGTTGTAACTATTATGTAATCTGTGACATAAGTCAGTTTATGATGGGCGACTCTGGTTTACATGTACCTCGATGTTCAAGGCAGATATACTCTTGACCGTTAAAACTTGACAGGGTTAGGCCGTGTTGTTGATGATGTTCGGTGCTAGCTAGATTGGAAGACGGGTAGAGGAAGTCGCGTTATGTGCTAAAGTTAGTTATCCGGCCTGAGTGCCCAGAGCCTCGTCTCATTCCTGTTTTCTACTTTCTACTTCTTTCTCTTTCTACTTTCGTATATGGATACGATGTCACCTGAACGTTTCGTCACTTTAAAGCGTGTTTGGCCACTATCTCACCTGTTGGTAAGTGATGATGCGGTTGAGGATGGTAGCACGCTAGGCCTAGAATGGAAACTGGCTCTCAAAGATAGCTGCCGGCACAGATTAGATGTTTTTGGTGTTAGATTTTCCACCTTGAGGGTGGGAGCTCGCTAGGCAGACGGTGACACTAGACAGTGACCTACCACCATGCTGGAGGCTAGGGGATTTTTTAGCGATGTTTTTCCTCCACCACAAGGCCTCTGTGAAATGCGCATATAAAATATTCAATACAAAAATTCATCGATACACAGCGGGGATACGAACCCTCCACCACCACCTCTGGCGTCAAAGCCGACCGAGATTCTCCCACTGCGCCACTGGGCCCCCAAACTCAACCTTAACAACAGGTGAGCAAGATAGTGGTCAAGTGCTTGGATGTCCGGTTTAAACACAATAATTAAAAAGTTAAATAGACTGTCTATCTAAGGTCTAAGTCGAGGCTACCACTAATACTATACCTTAACCCTTTATACCTACTTAAACTTTACTTAAAGCGGCAACAGCCCAATGGATAAGGCGTCGGACTTGCGATCGAGAGGTCGTGAGTTAGATCCCGACCCATTGCACTATTGACGTGAATTCACTCTAGACACAAGCATATATTTAGCTTAGTTACAGTTAGTACAAAATAAATAATAGTAAGTTTTTTTTAAACCTGTATTTTCTAAAAAAAAAAGTGGGTTGCACATTATAGTATTCTTGTTAACCCGTCAGGGGTGCAACCCCTTTTTTTAGAAAATACAGGTTTAAAAAAAGTTACCATTATTTATTTTGTGCCCATACTGCATGCAAGTTATACCGCCCAGTACATCAGCGGGTAAGTAAGGTAATCTCAGATATATGGTTCTGCCGGTGGCTTTGTTCGCGATCGCATCGCACCTAATAGAATAGCTTTGTTTCAATGCTAGTTTATACTGGGTTAGCTTGTCATTTGTTGCACACCAGGATTTGTATGGCTGAAGTGTTTGCAGAAGTTAGTAGTACACTTGATTCGAGATAAGCTAGGTGTGAGTCAGAGTCTTACTCCTACGCCATTTGTGCTTTATTATGCCGGGTCTATTATATTCTATTATAGTTTTTATAGCACACTGTGACCTAAACCCGCACTTTACATACGCTTTTCCGTGACTTAAATACAATACAAAAACTCTTTATTGTATACCAACATACAGAAAAATAAATAATAGTTTAAAAAAACTAAAAAAATACGCTTTTATAGAAAATCCAACTAAAAAATAGAAAATAAATTTTAATAAATTTGAATTAAAAATAGTGTAAGAAAAAATGATTTTATTGTAAAAAAAAGGCGTGGGGTGCATGGTATCAATAGTTCCAAATATTTTATGAACAGATATGACTAGAAGGGTTATTTTGATAATATCCTGAAAAGCACCCCACGCTTTTTTGACAACAAAATCATTTTTTCTTACACTATTTTTAATTCAAATTTATTAAAATTTATTTTCTATTTTTTAGTTGGATTTTCTATAAAAGCGTATTTTTTTAGTTTTTTTAAACTATTATATTATATAATATTTATTTTTCATTTTTTAGTCGATTTTTATTTTTTATTTATTTATTGTCATTGGTCCTTAATAAGTATGCCAAATTTCGAGTTAATCCGACGTTTTGAAGGGGGTTAAAATCATGTTCAAAGATTCCGTTACATACTAACATACATACGTCTGAAGCTAATAAAAGCGTATTAAAAAGGAGAACAACGTACAGAAAATAATATCTAAGGTAGTACAATGGGCGTGAATAAAAATAAAAGGTAGTAAAATTATAATAAATAGTCGATTATTGCACATCGTTTAGAATCCTCGCTGCGCTCGGGTGCCAACTTCACGCCGTGCAATAATCTTCTATTTGACGGAAAAGCGTAGCAAGCGTAAAGTGCGGGTTTATGTCACACTGACAGCTATAAAATGATATAATACCGAGTTCTCACCAGGCGATTCTAGTCGCTCAACTTCCTAAGGATGTACTTGTATTTCGATTCCAAGTACTTTTAGTATCGATACTTTAGAATCGATACTAAGTAAGTATCGGTTATAAGAACTCGTTTCGTTACTCAATTATTTGTTCTGGAAAAACATTTAGGCTGGCATTATACAGCGATAATAGGGTTTCGAATGAAACTATTTGATTTGCTAATCAAGCGCGATTTAATCGATAAAAAATATCGATTGGGTATTGTTTGTAACTCGTATCGTAAATCCCTAGGAAGTTGAACGACTAGAATCGCCTGATCTGAACCTGGTTACGTAGTATTATTATCTTTTCTATGACCTGGTATAAGATACTAATTTAGGGCCGATCTTTCAATCCTCAGAAAAACGGCCAGATAGTTAATGCAATATTATTTAATATATTCTTTATCTGCTCATTTATAATCCGTATAAAACTTTAGATTTTTCAATGTGCTTCTATCAGCCAGTTAGATATCTGTTGTCTTTTTGTAACTATCTTCATTCTTCACGCTAATAGTATGCGAAAGAGATAATTTTACGCAGTACTACAGATGTTAGAGCGAGAGCGACGATTTACAACCATCTGACTTTTAATTCGGTCAAGCAGGATTTTTTTATTATGTAATTTTTTTTCACATAACGTCAAAATTTGACGTTGAAACGTATCACAAACTTTAATTTATGTCACAGATAAGTCGGCTACCTGAGGCACAGAGAGCCAGAAAAATTAACTCCTCTGGTAAGGAATTTATTCCCTGGAGTACCTCTATCTGTCTATTGAAAAATGCGAAAACATGATATCAGTGGTATTTAATTAACCCTACCAGCAGGGCTAGCATGGCAAGGGGACTGTTTTGTCTTTCCACCTATTCGTGTTTTGTTTGGTGGAGAAGGCAAATTATAAGTAAAGATTTTCGACAATTATAAACGCCCGCTAAATTTTAATCAATTTTTTAAAAACTTTTTAATAGGTACGAAACAAAAATAAAACTCGGGGTTAAACTTCACCAAGCGTTTAAATTGTTGTGTTGATCTCCTGTCACTGCCAAATAACAGGGAAATAATTTTGTCTTTCCCCCGGGGATAAGGCCATGGTAGCCCTGCTAGGGTGGAAGTCTCTACATTGATATCGATGTGTCCTATCATCGCAAATGTCTAGTAGAGGGAGATGCAGCTAGACAGTTGTATACTTGCATCTCTGTTCATAACGATAATCATCGCTCGAAATTAATCGCTATTCTACATGTAGAGCTACATGTAGAGGCCCTGATCGTGTAACTGAGGAATGAATAAACTGGCCAAGTGCAAGTCGGACTCGCACTCGTAGGGTTCCGTAACACAGTAAAGTATTCTATAACTATGATTTTTCGCAACTAAAAATTAACTTTGTTTTTCATAGTGTTTGTATGAAAAACAAAGGTATCTTTCCGTTCGGTATATCTCAAAAACTGCTGACTGTATCTCGTTCAAACCAATTTTCATTGTTAGTTTTTATTGAGATATACAGCATATATTTTTTTTAGATTTTTCACTCCACACACACATGAAACACATTTTACCACTTTAGACGCGCCTGTCTTTCAAATGATTGACTTTGAGAAAAAATGATTTTAAAAACCTCAATGTCACTTTTAAAGACCTATCCATTAGACCCCACACGTATAGGTTGTTTGGAAGAAAAACATTTTTTTTTGTTTCAGTTCCATGTATGGGATACCCCCACTTAAACTTTTATTTTTTTTATTTTTGTATAAAAATCGGAAAGCGGTTTACAGAATACATCTATCTACCAAGTTTCAATTCTGTAGTCGTAACAGTTTCGGAATAAAATGGCTGTGACATACGGACGGACAGACAGACATACATGACGAATCTATTCTAAGGTTCCGTTTGTTGCCATTCGGCTGCGGAACCCTAAATATCGGCCCTTACTGTAGAAGAATGATCAGTGAAGTTACAGTACCCTTAGTAGGTAGTGAAGGTACTAGTTTTCATCGTAAACGCTTTTGACAGATCTCACATAGTCTTCGACTTATTCTGGCTCCCAGATTGGTCTTGTAGTGAAGTGTGAAAACCACTAGAGGCACTGTACCTCTTTTTTTGCATACAAAATGTGTTCGATATACGATATCGAGTTTGGCATAAAACTCGTACTAAGGGTACAGAACGTGTGAGGCTCACCAGCTATATCGTAAGGTTTATACAAACGCAGTGCAGTGACTGGTAAAAATGTAGAGTGTGGTATTTCCGTTTCTCTAATCATATGGTATGCCATAGTCTCTGAAAATCACTTTAGATAGATAGCAGTACTATTAATTATTCTGTAAAGATAGATAGTTAAACTCTTTATTCTATATATATACATATATATATATATATATATATATATATATATATATATATATATATATAGGTATATATTACTATACAGTCTATACTTGTCATCAGGTGACTTTCTTGACATATTTTTTAAACAAAACATTTTGTAAAGACGTTATATTTGGCCACAATTTCGCCTGGCGGTCATAGGTCAATTACATGGTAGGTAATCCGTCATTCAAGACCAAAAGTCATGACTGATGGTTGCTCATGCAGCAAATCAAAGTATGTAAATATCGGTCAGTCACAGTCACTCACCTCATTACACGATCAGTTATCCATCAGTCACAGCCGTAACTGTGACCAAACTGACAGCAAAACCTATCGTGTAATGGACGCCTAAAAGGTCTAAGCTGTACCGCCAGCTTAGACCTTTTAGGCGTCGTATAAACGATGATTCGGTCGAAATTAGTGAGCACGCTGGGCCTAGAATACTCTGACTCTCAAGGGCTGTGCGCTACCAGGATATTATGGCGGCTGATGTTCTCCTTAGTCGTGGTGAGCTACTTTTTGGTAGCAAGTCAGGCGGATCATCAATTTAACATGCTCCTAGAGGGCGTAAGACGCCCTCTAGCTTGGTGGAGTAATTATTAAATCTATCGCTAACTTTACCTCACGCTTGTTTTTTTCAATATACCCTCAATACCGCAATGCCCACCGGCTAGCCTACCCACAAAATAACTCCAACAATGTGCCTGGCATCCTGATACAAGCCCGTGTCCTGCATGCTCCGTGCACAAAACACGGCGGCGAGCGTTCCTACCATACTTTACTTTATTTTTACCTTTATTTGTACGCGTTTAATTTACTAGCGTTAAGGCAATGAGAGCAGAAAAACTGAGAGCAAGATCGGTAGCTGAAATAAATACGAGAAGAGTGCAGTGGAGCGAAATATCTGGATATTAAGATTATACATAAATTACACTTAAATTTTATATTTATCAAATTAAAAAACTAGTCTAGTTAACAAATACTTCTTGTACTTACATAAGTTACATATTTAAGCTAGTAGTTACATAAGTTTATGTCTAAGAAAAGTTTATAATACCATTACTATATATTCATTCATTTAATTAAGGTCAGAAAGTCTATTATTGCACGGCGTGAAGTTATTATCCTCGCTGCGGGTGCTAACTTCACGCCGTGCAATAATAGACAACTTAAGTCACGAGTATCGTACATTATTTTATAGCTGTCAGTGTGACATAACCCCGCACTTTACGCTTACTACGCTTTTCCGTTAAATAGATGTCAAATAGTCGCTTTTCCGTCAAAAACTCGCTGCGCTCGGGTGCTAACTTCACGCCGTGCAATTATCGACTATTTAAGTCACGGAAAAGCGTGCGTTAAGTGCGGGTTTAGGTCACACTGCTATAAAAGTACTACGTACAAATTATTTTAAAGGTGGTCATTTTCATTAATTTTTTAACCGACTTCAAAAAAAGGAGGAGGTTTCTCAATTCGACCGTATTTTTTCATATTTTTTTTCTTTTTTTAATGTTTGTTCGCGGATAACTTCGTCGTTTATGAACCGATTTCGATTATTCTTTTTTTGTTCGAAAGGAGATATCCCAAGTGTGGTACCATGGTAATTTTATCGAGGTATGATACGTATCTCCAGAGATATTGAGATAAACATCTCTAAATTGGTACTGAAAATGAATAGCGCGGCATTGAAGTCGGTTGTTTTTTAGTTTTTAAACGATATTATTTTAATATCTTATAGACTAGCGTTTGACTACCATTTCACCTGTTGGTAAGTGATGATGCGGTCGAAGATGGTAAGCAAGCTAGGCCTAGAATGGGAACTGGCTCTCATGGATAGCTGCCGGAACACATTAGATGTTTGACGACAGATTTTCTAACTTGAGGGTGGTAGCTGGCCAAACGAACACTATATATATAGTGTCCTTCCACCATGCGGGGGTTGTTGGTATCTTAACGATGTTTTTCCTTCACTGGAGGACTACTTTAAAAAGAGCACATACATTTTTCGATAAAGAAATCCATTGGTGCACGGCGGGGATTGAATTCGGTACCTCTGGCATCAAAGCCGACCGTTCTCCCGATTACGCAACCGGGCCCTCAAAATTATTTGTATTCATCTGAATACTGATCTATTTAGTTAATAAATAACACTTATTGAAAAGTTAAATATAGGCATCTACAATTTTAAAAAACCTCTGCTGTAAGTTTTTGAGGAGTTGGCGATCCCGCAGATTCTCGGAGATATCTCAGCATCAGGTCGATGTTACCATGTTCTTCCGATATCAGGATAACGTGTCATGATAACTAAGTTCATAACTATGTTTAACTACATAACACCATGTGCCGTTACATCTGTTAAAATGCTACCTAGCAACTTTACACGGTTAAGAAAGAAAGCACGCGCGGATTTTCGGATCGGTTTTTGGCATAGAGAAAGTATATATATATAAAGAACAATAACGTATGCGAATGAAATAGCTATAGAGATATAACCCGACTGAAATGATGAACACTAGATACATATGCCAGCTATAAGATAAAATGAACAACGTAATTTGGTCGGGTATTACATGACAGCGAGTGAGAGCCAATTGGTGCATTAGAACTTGGTTTTTGGACACAGAGTGTCGCTTGAAATTAGGGTTGGACGCGGTTTCTGCTCTTGTCTGTATTCTGAGACCCTAACATAAGTCTTCCAGTGTGTTATTGTTGAAAGCGGGCATTTTGTCTAAGACGACCTCACTCATTGTAAATTGACAATTGTCAGGAGGAATATCGATATTATATGCTCCCACGTAGAACGGTATCGAAGTGATAATTTCGCCGTGCCAAGAATCTTTATGATTATGAATCTATTTTTAACCGACTTCAAAAAAAGGAGGAGGTTTCTCAATTCGACCGTATATATATATATATATATTTTTTTTTATGTTTGTTCGCGGATAACTTCGTCGTTTATGAACCGATTTCGATTATTCTTTTTTTGTTTGAAAGGAGATATCCCAAGTGTGGTACCATGGTAATTTTATCGAGGTATGATAAGTATCTCCAGAGATATTGAGATAAGCATCTCAAAATTGGTACTGAAAATGAATAGCGCGGCATTGAAGTCGGTTGTTTTTTAGTTTTTAAACGATATTATACTACAACTTGTACGATGTCACAGGGCATTTCAGACGATGAAAACGCAGTGGTGAACGCACAAAGAAATTATCACGCGGAATTTTGTCTGTTATAAATGTTCTCTGCCTTTTTGAACGGAATAGGAAACCTAAAATAATTCCATGTTATGCTCTAGGGGCTACATTTCAACAACAAAAATTCCTAACACATTTTTCGCTAAATGTTACCTGTCATAAAATAAAACAAAATGATAAAAACTGATATGTCTTCTTTAATTCTCCATATACAAGTGAACTATTTACAAACTGTACATATCGCAACGAATTCATCGAAACACCAATTAAGTACATTACACCTAGAAATCTATCTACACTCATAATTTCATTAAAAATTCATATACAGTTATCATTCTTATTTATCTACTTTTATCATTAATTCCAGTGAAATTACAGGACATGTGAGACTCAACATCTTTATGTCTCGAGGTAACAGGCGCAGTGCAGTGACATGCAACATTCTGGATATCCAGAATTATGTAATATAACATGTTTCAGATAAAGAGGATACGGAATGTTATAAAACATGTTATTAAAATGTATAACAATGTTTTATCAGCCACGTATACTCACTAGCTTTGAAGAATTGTTATTTGTGATTCTAATGTGTTCAGTATTGTTTTATGTTGAAATTTTGAATAACAAGGTTATAAAATGTGGAGGTGTTATAAAACACAAGTTAAATACCATGTCACATAGGCCGTACGCACCTAAAAGGCTATACACACCAAAGCCGACCCGCCGACCCGTCGATCTATGTCGGCATTTCAAGTTTTTGAACATGTCGGCGGGCTAGTTATAGTCTATAATTAGCCCGCCGACAAGTTATACATCGGTCGGCGGGCTATGTCGGCGAGTCTGCGACTCTGGTGTGTATTGCGCTTTATAGGTAGCGGCATCGTTTACCATCAGGCGAGCGTCCTGCTTGTCCTGTTACCTTATATCATAAATAAAAAAACTTTACAAATTCGCCTCTACGAAATCGAAAATAATATTTTAAGCAAAGGCTTTTGGGACAATAATATTTTATATGTAACAGTTAAAATCTCTAGCAAAATCAGTCAAAACTATTTTCGACAAGATTATGGCGTTTCACAGGTTTCTGATAAAGTGACAGATATTATACAGATTTTTTTTAAAGCTTACTAGTAGTGTGGTGTGTTTGCACATTAATAGTAGTCTTGTTAACCCCTCCAACTAAGCTAAATATGCTTGTGTCTGGAGTGGGTTCACGTCAATAGTACAATGGGTGGGGATCGAACTCACGACCTCTCGATCTCCAGGCCGACGCCTTAGCCATTATTTAGTCCATTGAAAAGTTACATTTGGGGTTGCATTTGTCAGAGGAAGCGCTTTTAATTTTTTGGGACAAGGGTTACGACCCCACAAATTTCGATTTAACCTTACACCACCCTTGACATCTAAAAAATAAAATTGCGTCCTCTCACAAATTTCAATGGACTAATTATTGGGCTATTGCCGCTTATAAATGACGCCATACAAATGTTCTCAAACATCTGTCAGATAAGTTTTAATAGCTGTGCTAATATAATCAGGGACTAGTGAAACTTGCACTTAGGGCCAGTTTCACCGGTTCCTGATAATGCGTTAGATAGTTATCTAAAACATGGCGCCATATAAAGCTGTCAAAAATCTGGCAATTTCTTCATATTAGCGCTATCAGGAACCGGTGTAACTGGCCCTTAAAAAAGTAATTTTGACAGAAATGTCGGTCAAAAGTAGTTTCTGCAGTTAAACATACATACATACATACATAAAATCACGCCTTTTTCCTGTTGGGGTAGGCAGAGACTACTTCTTTCCACATGCTACGATCCTGACATACCTCCTTCGCTTCTTCCACTTTCATGAGCGTATTCATACATGCTCGCCGGTTATAGGTACTTTTGACTTGGCCTTTTTTTAAAACGTCTCCGATCTGGTCGTGATACGTTCGCCTAGGTCGGCCTCTACCAACTGGCCCATTCACACATGTCTCATAAATCTGTTTCGTCAATCTTTCTTCATCCATCCTCTCTAGATGTCCAAACCATCTAAGCATCCCTTTCTCTATCTTTGTCACTACATCTTCTACCATACCACAACATTCCCTTATCACGCTGTTCTCCAACTTATCCATCAGAGTCACTCCGATCATACTTCTCAAACTTCTCATTTCTACAGCATTAATTTTACTTTCATGTTTCTTCTGCAGTTAAAAGTACTATAAAATACAGCCTAATCTAGTTTTGACCGGTTAAGAGATTTGTTTCGGTTTTGGATTAATTTACATATTATTTAAGTCTGGTTAACACATTTTTTTAAACAAATTTGTATAATTTTATAAACATACCTAATCGTCATGTATTAATTTCTGTGCAATTAATGTTATATCCTATTTTATTGTACAGTCGACATGCTTTTGGCAGTGGCATGCAATTCCATTATTTTTACTATATATTTAACAAAAAAATAAAATAAAAAATAACATTGAATGAACAACAAATGTTGATTATCATAATTGTAGCCTTTAAATACTTTTAAACATAAATATGTAAAAACAATTATAAAATAATTATGTATACTGAACTAAAAATCATCAAATAAAAATGATAGTTTTTTCGTATACATAACGTTTATAGATCAGACCACAATATACTTTTAGCATGAATTGATTTATGTAAATTGATAACTGGGGCGGAATTCAAACTTATCAAAATTCTGTTTTCGTTACTACTATAGCACTAGATATAAATAAAATACATTTATTCAACACTGTACACATGAAAGTACACTGTAAACATACAATCACGCCTTTTTCCCGTTGGGGTTTTCGAGCATTCACCAATGGAGATGTTAACGTTGTAATCCGCAAACATTTTTTTCTGCCGATACTTACGGGGGACGAGGTAATCACGCATTGCACACACACAAATCACTCACTTTAACGATCCTGCACACTAGCTTGAAACACGCACACAGTATTAAAAATACAGCGTAGTTACGCACGCCCACATGGCCAAAAATGGCTATATGGCCAGCAGAGGGGTACGCCTTGCGTTAACATCTCCATTGGTAAATGCTCGAAGGTTGGGGTAGGCAGAGACTACTTCTTTCCACATGCTACGAACCTGACATACCTCTTTCGCTTCTTCCACTTTCATGAGCGCCTTCATACATGCTCGCCGGTTATAAGTACTTTTGACTTGGCCTTTCTTTAAAACGTCTCCGATCTGGTCGTGATACGTTCGCCTAGGTCGGCCTCTACCGGCTGCCCCATTCACACTCGTCTCATAAATCTGTTTCGTCAGTCTTTCTTCATCCATCCTCTCTAGATGTCCAAACCATCTAAGCATCCCTTTCTCAATCTTTGTCACCACATCTTCTACCACACCACAACATTCCCTTATCACGCTGTTCTCCAACTTATCCATCAGAGTCACTCCAATCATACTTCTCAAACATCTCATTTCTACAGCATTAGTTTTACTTTCATGCTTCTTCTGCCATACCCAGCATTCACTACCATACATGAGTGTGGGAACCAACATTCCTTATGTACAGAAATTGAAAAATATTTTTTCATTTGATTTTAAATTTGAACAAAAAAATGGAACGAAATAAATAAATGTGGAAAGAAGTAATCTCTTCCAACCCCAACGGGAACAAGGCGTGATTTTATGTATGTAAAGACCTTGAAAAAGAAAAGACTCGCGATTTTTGTAAATATCACGATGCAATATCATATCTTAAAATTATCATAACTTGTATAGAGTATATAATATTTAGGCCGTAAGATAATTCCTTGTTTTTTTTTAAGCATAAATGATATAATTAATTATTTAAATGCATAAATGATTTAAATGAAACATAATTGTAATAGTACACTTACCCGTGCTTCGATTTCAAAAAAATAAAATGGCTGCCAATTTTTAATTGTGGGAGAAAAACTATTTGTAGAGGGTGATTTGTTAACATTAACTGTATTATATCCTCCTAAGGACTTCGACACCGAGTACCGGAGACACTAAATACACAGTTATTCGTAAAGTACATAAATGTATACAAATACCTAAATCATAATAAATATCTTGGTATAATGTATATCAAAGCTTCATTCCTACATATCTACATTAGCTACCTACTCTAGCAGATACAACTAAAATTAACTAAATAATGTATTTCATTCAGTCTAGCTTCATTACGGTAACACTCATTCGTATTCACCAACAATAGATGTACTATTGTGCTTATTTTATTTTAAAAAAACTATGTAAACTATTTACAAATAAATTACTAAAGATATTAATTTAAATATCGAACAATATCAAAAAAGCATTTGAAAATCGAATGTAGAATCAAATGAACATTTCAATGTATAATATTACATCAAATGAGCATTTGAATATTGAGTGTAAATCAAATGAGCATTTGAAAATCGAATGCAAAATCAAATAAGCATTCGAATATTGAGTGTAAATCAAATGAACATTTGAAAATCGAATGCAAAATCAAATGAGCATTTGAATACATAGTTATAAATAAAATATCTAACTGAAATATTTAACTGTAATATTTAACCGAAACACTCAACCGAAATATTCAACCAAAACACTCAACATAAATATCTAACGATTAGATTAGATTAGATATTTATGTTGAGTGTTTTGGTTGAATATTTCGGTTGAGTGTTTCGGTTAAATATTACAGTTAAATATTTCAGTTAGATATTTTATTTATAACTATGTGTTCAAATCGCGAAAGTTTAAAGTTTACGAGCATTTGAATATTGGATAAATGAACCTTTGATCAAAAGATTAATGTAAACTCAATTCAAATAATTTTGGCATGACACTTTCATTCGATAAACCATAGACAAATCTGACAAAACTGAATGTCACAAAGTTTATTACATGATTTAAAAGTTAAAAAATCAATACATTTATTTTCAAGTATAATATTGTTGGTGAACTTCCCTTCTAAGACTATTAAAATAGTTTTCTACAATAAATGCGTTAGAATCATAAATATTCATAGACTAGCAATAGACGTCTTTGGCTTATGATTCCTAAAAAAATGATTAAACAAAATATGTAATATAAAAATATAAAAAAACATCGAATAAACATCTATTCAATTGATCTAATCTCAAACAATTCTTTGATGACAATTGTTTAAAATATTATATACTTGTTTTATATAAATAAAAATATAAACACAAAAATAAAAGTAAATTATGCTTATAAAATAAGTTAATATGTACTTAATTTGTTAACTCATACTTTGGAGTACATACAACATAGATAACCTTACAAATTAAATTTATTTACATCTAATATTAGCTCAAAATCGAGCCGATTTCTTAAAAAACTATGTATTTACAAACAAAAATAATTAGCTTTAAATTATACATCTATTAAACTACATTTATTTCTCTAATAGCAAGTGCTTTTTTATAAATAAATACGTTTTCTACATTTTTTATTTAATTTAGGATTTGTTTTTTTTTCCTTTCGCAAGCACCGATATGTCAAAATGGACTATTATTCCTCTAATAATCTAGTCATTTATTACTATTATTTACGTTCACTAACATTTTAGAATATCATTTTACTTTACGTTCCTAAGGACTGATGGCAACTTGAATTAGGTACATTTTTCGTCGGTTCTAGATTTTTGTCAAAAACAACTTTTTTTATATAACTCAAGAGAGATTAAGTTACGTCCACAATTTTGCAAGGCAACAAATGTTTCATTAAACGAAAACATAAGTAAAGATAGTTTCTTATATATGCTTTATTTTCACTATAACAAGCCTAGCCTCCACCATCAAGGAGAAAATCTGCCGCCATAACTTTACGGTGTTCCGGCAGCACACAGCCCTTGAGAGTCAGAGTATTCTAGGCCTCGTGTGTTTACCATTTCCGTTCACATCATGGCATACCACCAGGCGAGATGGTGGTCAAACGCTAGCGTATAAGGTAGGTATATATAATAAAAAAAACTTAAGCGCAACAAACACCAACCCGTTATTTGACTTTTAGTAAGTTTTTGACAGAAACCCAGAACCGACATTCGACATAATAGGTATATATTTGAATTGACATAAAAGCAATTGGGGAGATTATTCTAACTACAAACTTATTGTCATTCAAAAACATGTTTTTGTAGACGTAATGTGATTTGTCAAATATTTATTGAACTAAGGATTTAACACTAACAAAATAGTCGAGAACATTTTCAAGTTTAGCAGCAAACCAAACCAATAAATATATATTCATTCCAAGATATTTTGCATCTTGCATCATTTTTAACCGACTTCAAAAAAGGAGGAGGTTTCTCAATTCGACCGTATATACATATATATATATATATTTTTTTTTTTTAATATTTTTTTTAATGTTTGTTCGCGGATAACTTCGTCGTTTCTGAACCGATTTCGATTATTCTTTTTTTGTTCGAAAGGAGATATCCCAAGTGTGGTACCATGGTAATTTTATCGAGGTATGATAAGTATCTCCAGAGATATTGAGATAAACATCTCAAAATTGGTACTGAAAATGAATAGCGCGGCATTGAAGTCGGTTGTTTTTTAGTTTTTAAACGATATTATATTTCACACTGCACTGTGAACATTCTGGGACAACATTTACTTCAATAGAGAGAATAGAGTCAAATTATTGAAGGGTTCTTAATCTTAATCGATCTTTTATATCAGCACTTGTTAAGACTACGAGGAAAATCTTTTAAGCCTGTTTTCCTCTTGAATTGAA
Organism: Cabera pusaria; assembly: GCA_954871355.1. Lineage (NCBI taxonomy): Eukaryota > Metazoa > Arthropoda > Insecta > Lepidoptera > Geometridae > Cabera > Cabera pusaria. The sequence continues at coordinate 4,320,292 of OX940896.1, forward strand.
CAATACAATTATAGTCTGGTATGCCTCATTCAAAAGAAATGTATGTCGTGTTTCTTTTTCAATAAAAAATAACCCATTCCCATCTTTTTAAAAACAATATTCGCCACAAATCACATTACTTCACAGTACACAAAAGTACACTCAGCAATTCATGAATTCGTCTTAAAAACACGTATTTTCTTAAGCATTTGCGCCGTTACTGATAAATATAAATACAGATATTGCTTGGTCTTACATTTTAATCGAATATTGTTCAATTTTAAATTATGATATGTTTGTGTTTAATACTCTACTGAGAAATAACACAAATAATTACTCCGACCTAAAAACATACATAATAAAATGCCGTTATGTATATATATATAAAATTGCTACTAACAACCGAAAAAATTAAAATTACACATTGTATTGCTGGCGTAAAAAGCTATTAATAAAATTAAATAAGGTATGTAACGTAGTTATAGATATAATATAGAATTCTGCGCTAGGATTAGCTTTGGATTAGCTTAGAAATGGCACAGATGTTGCAAAACATTGACAGAACTCAAAAGCATTAATAGATGTAGAAATTCGATAGTCAAACCAATCATATGGGGACGGGGGGAATCATGTATAGTTGCGTCCCGTACTACATGACAGAGATAGAGCAATACAACATACATGCTGTATTGCTCCATCTCTGTCATTTCATTAATTTCAATTACTAACAAACTTCGTGGTAAGGCCGCAAATCTCTTTCTACTCGTATTTGTTTCATTTTTAAACTGTGATACAATGTTCGAAGAATTGGCAAACATATTAAAATTTAAAGAGGACTATATATTTTAAAATGCATTAAAATTAAACTCAAATTGTTGAGTAAAGGCCCCAAGTACGAAAGAAAGCATCGAATTTGAAGCCGAACTCGGTAAGTGCTTTAATTAGTGAAAATATCTCCGACAGATGGCGCTCTTTTCAATGTCAATTGACAAAAAGTCTGTCAAATCGAATTCCTGCATACTGTAAAACTTTTCAGTCGTCATAATGTTCGACGGGAGGTAATAATACTGGCGAAAATTAGAAATAAAATATAAAATGGCAATTATTCTACATTACCCTGGTATTGGGGGGACGAAATCCCGTTCTAATCTCTTACAGCCTTCATTCAATTTGTTATTGTCCGTAACTCCTAAGTTCGTTACACGCTAATGTTTGGGTACCTTCTTTTGCATTATTTTTTAAGGTTAAGTTAAATATTAGAACAAAAAGTAATAAGGTATTTTTTTACTTTTTTTGTTATAGAATTTAAAACTTATTGGAATATTTTGAATATAGAATCTTTTTCAACAACATGTTGAAATAACTAGACATCGGATATTCAGATGCATATTTACCTTAAAAAAACAAGTAATGTGCTTATCCCTACTTTTATTGAGTGATTTTTTTAAACTACTGTTCTGAGATTCGTATTCACAAACGACACTATTAGGTTTCACGGTACTCGAGAAGGCATAGTGTCATTAAAACCAATACATTATTGATATTATTTGTGTCAAATGTACCGCTATGTGTTCGCATCGTCAACATTCTTTATGAATACGACCGGTAGGCCCGCGTTACATACGGAATTCCGTTTCGAAATTTCGAACTCAGTAAATACATCCAAATCTAGAACCTACCACACACGTACGTTAGTTTTCCGTTCGAAATTTTCTCTGCGAAACGGAATGCTGAATGTGTGTGGCCGGTAACGGAATCTCGAGTCTATATTTCGTTTCGGAATTCTGAAAATGAATTCCGTGTGTATATGGCAGGCCTTAGTTTCTTCTCACTTTCGTAGATTTTTTTAAATTATTCAGATTATTCCAACAAGATGGGTAGAGGGCGCATTATGATTGCGCCACATTATTAAACTCTTGACATATAAGATTTATTTAAAAACATAACTATAAATAATACAGTAAGCATTAATTTCAGGGTACCCAAACAACCTTACCTAACAAATCATTCCATAATTTACTCAGATTTTTATCGATTATTTTTAGTTAAGACAATTATACAATATAGTAGCACATTCGAGAAAATACTTCAGTATTTTTGTAACCACTAGTTGCTTTCCATTTTTAATATCGATATATATCATAGATAATTCCATAGACACAAATAATGTCCCATAGTCTACTAAAGCATAGACACAATTTCGGGCAAGACTAAGAAAACATTTAGTAGCGTAATACCGTTATATTTATAATTCTATCTGTTACTAGAAACTGAGCTAGAAATTAAAAAATAAGTTACTATTCACGATTTTAACATTGCCATGTATTATAATACTAGTAAAATTCATATCTGCGTATATTATAATAATTGTATCAATGTAAAAATCATGCATTTTAATTTTTAGAGTAGCTAATACCAGGTGGAGTGCCTAAATATAGCGATGTTATCATAACTTTTGAACAAAACTTGTGTCTTTTTGAAAATCTATTCATTTCATTTCAGTATTTGCATTTAATGTGTTATTATTGATATTTAGAAATATATCTAGGTGTTCTATCCACATTTTAAGAACATAATGGCGTCTCAAATCCTTTTTATCATTGAAAAGACCTAGATTTTACCGTATTATAATTATTAGATACGCTTTTCAAAACGTCAGTGTAAAAATTAGGATCCATATATATAGAAATAGCTGCCTTATTTTAAGTACATCGATACTAGATGGCGTTGTACTCAATTCAATATTATGACTTTTTTGTTTTATTTTTTACCGACGATTTTTTGATACAAGACCTAGGTCCTTAGACCTTTGATACAAGAGCTTTCATGGAGTACGATTAATTGCCAGTTTTGATGTAAACTAGTATAAAGTTGAATGGGCTGTAAAGCTCGTAATGACGATGCAAAACTATTGTCAGTATAATTCTGTATTTATTATCTAAGTCTTTACTCTTGACATTAAAATACATAATACCTGGATTGGTCTCTCCCGATCCGGTTTATTATGACTAACAATACCCAGATACGTTGACTTTGTTAGGATTTATGACTTTAATTAGTTTTTACGACTCATACCCGGATACACAACCAAGATTTATGACTTTTGTCCGGATTATCGAGGTTTACCGTCGAGATACATGATTTTAATGTAGACATATGACTTATATCAGGAAATGTGACTCATTACCGGATAAGTGACTTACATCCAAACATGACTTTACACCAGATAAGTGACTCAACGTTAAAACATGTGACACAATGGCGGATAAGTGACTAACATCCAAATATGTGACTTTACACCGGATAAGTAACCCAAGAGTCACTTTCCCGGATAAGTCACTTAAAATCCCAACATATGACTTTACACCGAATAAATACCAAAGACATGAACATATGACTTTACACCGGATAAGTGACTTACACCCGGATATACTAGTAATAAGTTAAACCCTGGAATGTGACCGTACACTTTTAAACGCAGTTACAAAGCCCCTATATCCGGGTAAGCATGTGGAACACCGGGCCCAGTTTCTCTATACTGTAGTGGGTCGGCTCTGAATTCGACCGGCTGTAACGCCATATGACCGTAATACTTGGCAAACCTGTCGATGCAGGCGGATCGTTGGCTCATGTGACGAGCATCGGCTGACAGTTGTACTGTGTTCATACATTCTGGACACTTGAACTTCTTGCGGGGAGTTACCTGGAATTCAAACATTGAAGGATTTTAATGGGTTGTGAATTTGAATAGGTGTAGAGGGTTGTTGTAGCGATGCTGGAACTTCAGGTAGTGTTAAATGAAGAAGGCGACTCGTTTTTATTTAAATATATATTAAAAATTTTAGATAATAAAAATTGCGATCATTAATTTTAATTCTGTTGCGTACGTATAACGGATGGTAGTGAATGGCACCACCTGTTTCTGTAGTGGTAGGACTTCTACTAGTCCGCCTGGGGCGGTACCACCACTTTGCCAATTAATTTTCGACCGTGAAATAGGAATGTTTTTCGGTTGAAATGGAAAGGTGTCCAGTGAAATTACAGGACATGTGAGACTAAACATCTTTAAAGTGTGTAACACTTAAAGGAAACATAATATTTGATTTAAAACCTCCTTCTTTTTTCAAGTCGGTTAAAGATAGATCAGAAAACAGACTAAAAAATGAAATACACAAAGTAAAGGGCGCCATAAAATTATCTAAATCTACAAAATATTTTGGTCGTGTAAAACCAATCTATTCTATAATCTTTTTTTTTTTTATTTCTATAAAATTTTATATCCTTGAATCAAGGATATAAAAGCAAGTTGCTTTAGACTAAAAGCAGTTTTTTTTATGATAAAAGCAAGACGCTCGCCTTATGGTAAGCGATGACGTCTACCTATTACAGATACTGCGATATGAAACATTCTATATAACCAGAATTATACATATCACCACATTGCGCTTGTTACTTCGAGACATTAAGATGTATCACATGCCCTGTCATTTCACTGGACTTCTTACAGAAGATAAACGTACGAGGAAAATGTCATAATGAATTCCAGTGACACACACTAATTCACGATATCTGGGCGAGCGTGTCATCCTAATAAACGGTATCCTGCTCTTGTAATACAAACCTTCAAGGTGGAATTAAGCTAATATTCTATTAGTAAATCAGTTTACATCCTTGGATAGAAGATAAATCTTGATACTTTTTTTTATATTTTATAGGCTAGCGTTTTGACCACTATCTCACCTAATGGTAAGTGATGATGCGGTCGCAGATGGTAAGCATGCTAGGCCTAGAATGGGAACTGTCTCTCAAGGATAGCTGCCGGAACACATTAGATGTTTTGGCGACAGATTTTTCTTCTTCTAACTTGAAGGTGGTAGCTGGCCAGGCGGACACTAGATAGTGTCCTACTACCATGCGTGGTCTATACTTTTAAGTAAGTGTGAAATATGCTGAAAATTGTTGAGTCCCGTGGGTACGGTGTTATTTTAGATTGTATACAACAAATGTGAATGGGCCAGCCGGTAGAGGCCGACATAGGCGAACGTTTCTCCACCAGCCCACTGATTGTCAATCATTTAAAAACCTATTCGGATTCGGAAGCTTCATTTATAATTTTGAATATTTGATGCGAACTATTTTGTCGTGGTAACCTTTCCAATCAGAATCACTGATTTTATCAATTTAACATTTTAAAGTTTCAGATTGGACCATTGTGAAATGCAAAGATCCAAGTCGAATTAAAGGCAGTTTTCGAATACGAATTTTCTTTCGTATGATTGAGAATAACCCTGCAGATCGGAGTCGTTTTAACGAAAGACTAAGTCAAAAGTACCTATAACCGGCGGGCATGTATGAAGGCGCTCATGAAAGAAGAAGAAGCGAAGAGGTATGTCAGGATCATAGCACGTGGATAGAAATAGTCTCTTCCTACCCCAACGAGAAAAAGATGTTATGTAGAATGATTTACTTATGTACTTTTTTAATAAAAGTCTAAATAATCATTTAAAATGTTTTTTTTTATTGTGTCCTTTCCAGGCAGGATTTTGATGGATTTTATTTTGTAACACCAACATGTACCAAAATTCTGACAAATAAATTATTTCATTTCATTTCAAAACTATATTTCTTCAATTAATATCATACAAATAAAAAAAAAACTTTTAGGGAACGTACCTTAATAGGAGGTTTTCTAGTGACATTGGCGACTAGGAAGTTCATAGCGATATCTTCACAGTTGAAGTTGTCATCTACCCAGGTACGTAGAGAGCGCGGCATCCTGTGAGTGTAGTACCACGACCATAGCTTGTGATGGAATGCTGCTCCTGTCAGCACCTGCAAATTTGTTAAAAAAAATATTAAAAATTTGCGCCATCAATACATGTTAGATATTCCATTCTGTCGCACAAAGCACCATACGTACATCAAAGGAATGGTATCCCTGCTACAGCCCGGACACTCGACTAAATCTCCATCTCCAACAAAGCCGCGTTTTAACAAACTATTACACAGACACTACACACATGTAGTTTTTCTACACACACAATTGTGTGCGTGAAGTCTAAGGATATCACCGTAAGAACCTACTTCATTTTGGAGTCGGCTTACACTTGTTAGCGAGTACTTCGCTATGGTTTTAAAATTATCTAAAAAATAAAATTATTCCCATTTACTCTACGCGATACGCCATTTATGACACTTGTCTCGCTGCGAACGAAGACCGATACGCGTGCGAGTGAAACAGTTGCGAAGTTTTTGCAAACTTAAATCTTCTAAATATTTGATTACCTTATTTGAATAGTGTAGAGTTCATATCATTTCATATCAGTTACTTAATTTGAAAAAGTTACAAAGATAAATAAATCATTAAGAAAGTTTTTATTCAATATTTAAAAAGTAAGGTTTATTTACGCACGAGTACACCGTTGTTTCATTTATGCAAATGAATTCTAAAATACGAATATATATTTAGGTATACAAATATAAGTGTATTAGTATATATATTATATAGAACCTACGTAAATTTGAACCTCCTGTGTCACCTGGTTCCAGAGAAATATTACTTAAAACGCTTATTATTATTATTTCTGTTTTTTATATTCATACATGTATGAAGTTGATGTTCTCCCTGTGAGGTAGTATTGTTCTCTATTCGTGCGCGTATGTCGTCCTTGCTCACGTTAGCGCCTCGACAGATCAGAATCGGTGGTGAGGTGAGGAAGCCCCGATTGGTGGGGGGAACAGAGTGTCCGTTCTATACGTAGTATTATTATCTGTTCTGTGTCCCTGCGAGAGTATGTGTTTCCTGTTAAGTACGATCCAGGGGTCTTTAAATCGCGAGCGAACAGGTGCCTTCTAGGTAAGCGTGCAACATCGTCGATCACATCTTCACTTAACATCAGATGAGATAGTAGTCAAACTCTTGCTTAGCTACTGTAAAAAAATCTGGGTGAACTGTTAATTGATATCTGCCCCCTGATTCTCAATCATTCGAAAACCTATTCGGATTGGTAAGCTTCATTATCAATTCTAAATATTGATAAATCCGTGAGCTATTTGGTCCCGAAAACCTTTCCAATTCCAGGCAGCTTGCGTATATCATTGCTCCACCTAGTTGGAGGGCTTCCTACGCTTCGTTTACCGAGCCGTGCTCTCCACTCTAGAACACGTCTACCACAATATATAGCCTAGTATGAATAAAGCAATATAAATAACAATAAAAATCTTATAACACTTAATGTATGTTTAAGTGTTGTAAGAATTTTATTTTTATATTTACTTGCATGGTGATAGGACACTATCTAGTGTCCGCCTGGCCAGCTACCGGCCTCAAGTTAGAAAATCTGTCGCCAAACATCTAATGTGTTCTAGTGGCTATCCTTAAGAGCCAGTTCCCATTCTAGGCCTAGCGTGCTTACCATCTTCGACCGCATCATCACTTACCATCAGGTGAGATAGTGGTCAAACGATAGCCTATAGGATGTTAAAAAAATAATATATTCATCATCATCATAATCAGCAGGTATCAGTCCATTGCTGGACATAGGCCTCTCCCAAGTCACGCCTTTTCACATATTCATGTATGTGAAAAGTTTTTGCAATTTCTGGTTTTCTCGTACTCAAACATCAGTTGCTCAAATTGAGTGTGCTTTGAAGTTGATCTTTATATTAATTAGCAAGCTGAAATGGCAATGGACCGGCCACATTAGCCAAAGAACCGACGACCGCTGGGGTAAACGAGTTCTTGAGTGGAGATCGCGATTTTTTCTATTTGTTAAAGCTTACTAGCAATGTGGGTTGCACATTACTAGTAGACTTGTTATGTTAACCTCTCAACTAAGCTAAATATGCTTGTATATGTTGGGTTCACGTCAATAGTGCAATAGGTGGGGATCGAACTTACGACCTCTCGATCGCCAGACCGACACAAATTCAGCCCAATGGCTATTGACGCTTTTTTAACCGACTTCACAAAAAGGAGGAGGTTTTACTCGAGATTTTTTTTGTTGTTTTTGTGTCGTTTTTTTAGTTTTTTAAACGATCTTAAATTCATTGAATTGGCGAACTAAGCTTGGAGCTCCTCAGACTATGTGGAGCGATGATATTCGCATAGTTGGCTGGCAAAATCTGGATGAGAGGAGACGAGGATCGTGCTCAGTGGCGTACCATTAGAGGGGTCTATGTCCAGCAGTGGACTAGTACAGGCTGATGATAATGATCCTCATATGAAACCGGTACCGATTGGCTTCAAAAAAGTTTTTGAGTAAATCCATTTTTTTTTATCTCTGCCGGCAACAGTGGGCTAATAAGAGACACAATAGACTTCCATATGTCTAAAGTCATTAAATCTATTTTTACAAAGTGACATCACGGCACTACAATGTCCAAGTCTATAAATCTCACAGCCTTGTCGTATTGACAAAAATCATTATTAAACACATAAAAACCACATTAATTATTAAACAGCATTACTTAGCCAACTGTCAGCGTGTTTACAATATAAATGAATCGAATCATTGAATTAAATTAGTCTTGATTAATTGTGAAGGACATTTTAGAATTTCTGATTTTAAAAAAATGCCTGCGCAATTAGCTACATTTGTTGGCTTAGTTTAATTTTATCGACTATCGTGTAACAAACATATACCTAAATCAAACGTAATATGCCTCATTGGTAATGCGTCGTGCGTTGTGTCTCCTAAGGTAGGTCTTAGAGCCATGAAAAGTCAAGACATATTTTTTTTACTATATAGGTAAGCGTTTGGCCACTATCTCACCTGATGTTATGTGACGATGCGATCGACGATGTAGCACGCTTACCTAGGAGATACCTGTTCACTCGCTATTTGAAGACCACCGGATTGTAGTTAAGGGGAAACACAGACATATACGAAGGCACGTGTGAATGTACATTACTGGTCGCACCTAATATCAAAGAAATGATATAAAAGCGGCGAGTAAAGCTCGAAGCCGACTTATACAACGGCGCTCCCACCCGGCAAATTAATGTTAATTAAAATGTGAGCCTTAGGACGTCCACTGTGGACAGACTTTACACTGACAACACAAATTAGCAGACATCTCGCTGCAACCGTGCCTACCGCCGTTACATCGTACTACTTGTTAGTTGCTCGTCTCGCTTGCCGCACGCTTACTGCGCGCTTGAAGCGAGCGGCCCGCGATGAGAAGCGGCGCCAGATTGTTCGCTTAAAGCCGCGTATCGACTTCGCGTTCCAAGAGGACGATCATTGGCGCGCGTTCCGGCCTCGTGAAATGGATACCATTTTGGAACGCGCGCCAATGTGTTTGTTGGAACGCTCGAACGTGGGGCGGGTGGGCCGTCGCCGTTGCCAAATTAAACGACAAATAGAAAAAATCGCGATCTCCACTCAAGAACTCGTTTACCCCAGCGGTCGTCGGTTCTTTGGCTAATGTGGCCGGTCCATTGTCATTTCAGCTTGCTAATTAATATAAAGATCAACTTCAAAGCACACTCAATTTGAGCAACTGATGTTTGAGTACGAGAAAACCAGAGACTGCAAAAACTTTTCACATACATGAATATGTGAAAAGGCGTGACTTGGGAGAGGCCTATGTCCAGCAATGGACTGATACCTGCTGATTATGATGATGATATAGTAATAATTATTCACATACGCTTATTTAATCATAGAACGGTAATCTCGTTTCAAAAATCCACCTTGTAGATTTTTTTAAACATCCTATAGGCTATCGTTTGACAACTATCTCACCTGTTGGTAAGTGATGATGCGGTCGAAGATGGTAAACACGCTAGGCTTAGAATGGGAACTGGCTCTTAACACATATAATGCCTCGTCAGCCACATATGGCTGACAGCACAGGCTGGTTTTCAAAGTGAGATTTAGGCCACGCGCGCCAGGCGCGCTTAGTTGCGCGTAGTCGATACGCGGCTTAAAGCACGTTGCTATACCTTAGACAGCTAGTAGACAGACAGCTGTAAGCGCGTGGGCAGCTGGTGGTCTACTAGCTGTCCGCGCGTGAACATCATAAATTCACCTCCGTTTAAGGCGGTGTAGTGAGAGAGCGGTGTTGTGCGGGAGCGGTGTTGAGCGGGGTCGTGTAAGTGGGCTACGGCCTTAACTGTACGCCCGGCATCCAGCACGCGTTGTTAGTAAATAGCCGTGACCTCGCGCCGGCCCCGTCAATCACGCAGCTGAAATAGATCTATCAAACAAACCGGCCCAGCTCCCACCTAGAGCAAACAGTACGGCAACTTTATTAACAATACCTACTTACTCTGCTTCGCTAATACTGAGGGTTATGAACCTAGGTGAAGTTTTCTTAAAACTTTTGAAATTAGTAATTCGGTATAGCTTAAACTAATTTTACCTGGAATGGCTATACCATGATTTTAACTCGCTTATATCAAAGGCGGTAGAAAGTCGAGGTGAAAATTACTGAAATAGAGATACCGAGATATCACAAAAGGTTTACCAAACCTTTTGCAAACTGGCTATGACATTGCTACGAATTACTTACTTATACGCACGGCTACGCTATCATGTTACCGAATAAATGAACTTGCAGTTCCCCGTAGCATTTTGCTACAACCATTCGCACCGTAGTCTACTACGGCATGCAACATGGCTACGACATTGCTACGCTACGGCTACGATCGATCTTTTTAACCGACTTCAAAAAAAGAAGGTTTCTCAATTCGACGGTATATATATATATATATATATATATATTTTTTTTTTTTTTTTTTTTTTTTTTAATGTTTGTTCGCGGATAACTTCGTCGTTTATGAACCGATTTCGATTATTCTTTTTTTGTTCGAAAGGAGATATCCCAAGTGTGGTACCATGGTAATTTTATCGAGGTATGATAAGTATCTCCAGAGATATTGAGATAAACATCTCAAAATTGGTACTGAAAATGAATAGCGCGGCATTGAAGTCGGTTGTTTTTTAGTTTTTAAACGATATTATTATGATAGCGTTCGACCACTATATTAATAACTATTGGTAACTTACAATGCATGTACAGAATATATGGGTTTACAGAACCTGCAATGAATCAATTTGAATTGAATTGAAAAAATGCGGTCGAGGATGGTAGTACGCCAGGATTAGAATGGGTACTGGCTCTCAAGGGGCTAGTATGTCCAATCGTATCACTGTAGACAAAACGGAGGAAATACCTAAATTTTGTTTTATAAATGTTATTATACTGATAATGAAAAACAATATAAAACTACCTTTTGTCGAAGATGCCATTCTGTATTCACTACACTGTGACTCTACAATTATAGTCCAACAAGTGTGCACATTAAACGAGCTAGCTAATTCAATGAGCCAATTGATTTGAACCGGCGCTCGGCATTCGACCGAGAGTTGGCGCCGTTACCGTTTTATACACTCTCTGTTATTTTAATGGCTTTATTTAGCTGAGTCCTTCGAGGCAGAAATTTCGTTTAATACAATCCGAGAGTTATCAGAATTAAGGGCAATTTTCCATGCTACGGTTTAAGAATAATATTAAGATCGTTGTGGAATGAAATGTGGAATGTGTGGTACCCGATACTGCAGTCAGCATAAATGTACGTTTAATATGTCCGTTTCACATATTTTTTTCTAGGAAAAAATTGTCGAGAAACTCAAACATGCTACGATAGCCTTGACTTATTTATTTTTGTTTTTAATGTAAATAAAAACTTCTCGCGCGCCTTGCACTGTATTTTGTAGCTATTCAAGTCGTCAGAGGCGTCATAAACGCTCGTTTGGGTTAAGTCCGCTCAGCTAACAAATATGATTGATGGCATTGTACGCCGCAAAAACCCGCAAGTTTTCACTTCTGACGTGCAGTCCTTTGAGGGCCCGGTGGTGTAAGTTGTAGAATGCTCGGCTTTGATGCCAGAGGTGCCGAGTTCAATCCCTGCCGTGCACCAATTGATTTTTCTATCGAAAAATGTATGTGTACTTTTCACAGTGGCCCTCCGGTGAAGGAAAAACATCTTTAAGAAACCAAAAACTTCCGCATTATGGTAGGACATTATCTAGTGTCCGCCTGGCCAGCTACCACCCTCAAGTAAGAAAATCTGTCGTCAAAACATCTGTGTTCCGGCAGCTATCCTTGAGACCCAGTTTCCATTCTAGGCCTAAGCGTGCTCACCATCTTCGACCGCATCATCACTTACCAATAGGTGAGATAGTGGTCAAACGCTAGCCTATAAGATATTTTTTAAAAAGTCCTACGAATGACAAATTGACAATTGTTTTTTTTTGCTTTCTATTTATAACATTTTAATCTTCAAGGTTTTATAGTTAATTTTTTTTTTATATTTCGCGTATTTACTTGGTGTATAAATCAACAACAATAACCGTTTCTGCTGTACATATAAATATACATACTCTCGAAAAACATTAGCCTTTTTCGAACCTGGTATCCTGTTTAACCAGTCAACAGTAACCTATCGTGAACAGAAGCCATTTAAACTTTAATGCCACAATTTGTTCCAATTCTTGAACACTTGGCCAAAGTTGTAGGTGGCAATACCAAAGTTGCGAATTGATAAGCAACGTGTCACTTTGACAAATTTTGTACCAAGCCGTGCCTCACGTGACTAGGCTTAGGTGACAAACTTTTGTCTTAGTTTGCTTTGTTTGACTTTACAATAACGTTAATAGGTTACTTATTAAAGTTTGACAACTCAAGGCCAAACAAATATCAGGTTACAATCGGCATTATCCTACTTATTGTTATAAATGTGAAGATGGATGGATAGATGTTTGTTTATTAGTCACGCAAAAACTACTGAACGGATTTCGTTGAAACTTTACAATGTTATAGTTTATACATCACATCAGAATAGCACATAGGTTATTTTTTACTTGAATACTTATAAAACGCGGGCAAAGCCGCAGGATGCATATAGTGTAAAATAGTGTCACTTAAAACCAAATAGTAGCTGCTAGTTCTTATAATTAATTTTGTAATATCTAGTTAAGCTTTTACTAACGTGATAATGTGTAAATATAAGGAAAATTAGATTAACATCTGGCGACAAACTGCTCAGCAGTTTGGCAGAAATTGGATCATGAAATTGTACTTATGCTAGAGTCTGTGCAAAAAGAGAACCGTCATAGAAATTGAGGTCGCGTCGGTAGTTTTAATTTATTGTTTGTGTTGCATATACAACACTGCTGTCATTACTAGTACGACTAAAAATGTTTCACACTTGGTAGGTTATATATATTCTTATCATTATCGTGTGCCACTAGGTAGGTATGTTGTAATATACTACGGCCTCTTCCACCATGGCTATGATATCACCATGTATTATACCGGCATAATGCGTGAACGGCTGGACCGATTACGGTAATTTTTTTTTTGTTGTGTTTGTTATTGTCAGGAAGAGGTTCTTAGGAAAGAAAAGTTTTAAATTAATGAAGGTAGTTTTTAACGCGGGTGAAGCTGCGGAGTACGGATCGTCTTACCATAGATATCTCGTTAGTCCACTCGGAGCGGTATCGCCAGGAGAGCGTGACATTATCCCACACGTGTAGTCTGCTCGGGAACCCCACTATTCGGTCGGGAAACTCCCGCCACACGTCGAAACTGAAACCAGTACACAACATATTGTTAGGGTGAGGACATAAGAGGCGGATTCCCGGTGCAGACAAACCGGTTCGGGTAGGTACCGATCCATACTGGTAAAATGTTCCAATGTTATAATATGCGCTCACGCAAAAAGAAACAGTTTGGAGAAAATGAAAAACAATGGAATATTTTATCTGAATGGATCGGTACCTACCGTTACTGGCTTCTCTGCAGCGGGAACCCGCCTCTTTATGTCCTTGCCCTTACTAACGAACGGTATACTCCCGATATATTGCTATAACAGATTGTTAGAAACCTCCTGTACAAAGTAAATTAGTGATACCTGGAAACCAGACGAAGAATCTCTGAACCTGACGAGTCGAACTCGAAAACTGGCGAGCCTCCCTTAAACAAAAGGCAATTTCAATCTCACGCCAAACGCTGTAGTATCGTAGTGAAGTGCTAAAAAGTAGCATGACATTGACAATGACATTTGTTGATGAAAAAGAAATGTCATTCCCATTCATTTTGAAGAAGCGTTCGAATGAGTCTATACCACTATAGTTCCATCGTGTCGTCCCATGATGGGACAACTGCCACTATTGTGACCCAGAAGCTCCATGGACAAGTGACATAAATATTTTGGTTCCATCGTATTGTCCCATTACACTATTTTGACCCAGTAGTCGCATGGGAAAAGTGACACCAATTTTTGGTTATTTATATTTTTGAATTAAGTACATAGTTTCATTGCTTACGTAAATAATGTAGCAGTTATAGATAATTGACCCTTTTGAAAAACACAAGCTGTGACCCCGATATAAACGTACTAGCTGTGCCCGCGACTTCGTCCGCGTGGAATAGTGTCTTTAGTCGTTCTTTAGTAGGTAGCATTTTTAATTATTTAGGGTAATTATTTTACAAATAAGACACATGCGTATCCCATCTCCTCACCCCTCCCCTTCTCTCTTCCCCCACTCCCCTCCCTCTCCCCTTCCCCTCACTTCCCTCTCCCACTCCCCTCACCCATTCCTTCCCCCCACTCCCCCTCCCCCTCCCCTCCCTCCCCCTTCCCCCTCACAAAATTAGAATGTCATATTTATTTATATCGCCTAAAAATAAGTTTCAAGCTTCTAGCTCTAAAAATGACGATACTTCCATACAAAATTTCATCCCTCCTTTCAACCCCTTGCAACCCATTTTTCGCATTAAAAAGTAGCCTATGTCCTTTCTCAGGCTCTAGACTATCTGTGTACCAATTTCCATTTAAATCGGTTCAGTAGAACATTCACATACACTTTACATATTTCCATACAAATTTTCATCACCTATTATTATTTTACACACTTGAGGATACAACTTTTACAAACTTTGAATGACATATTTAATAACCTACTACACAAAAAAGGAGGAGGTTCTCAGTTAGTCGGAACCTTTTTTTTTTCATGTATGTTCACCGATTACAGGTTGGCAAAAACGTCTTGAAACGGAACTATTTTTTTTCTGGCCTGGCAATAATCCAATCTGTGATAAAATTTTCTATGTTAACTGTGGTCAGTGACTGAAAATTTATAAACAAAGTTTTTTTGTGCAACTTAATAGTAGTATTTTAATATTTTCCGTAACCTACGCGACAAGATGTTTTAACATGTATAAGACTATCCGTAGTTCCACTAAAGAAGTAATTTTAAAGTTTACCGCCACTCTCTCTGCTATCGGGGTTACTAGTATATAGCAATAGTGGCGCCCCTATTTATTTCTACTCTATTTTGCCAACCTGTATTCGAAGGTGCCTGAGCCGATTAGGAAAATTCTTTTTTTGTTTCAAAGGGTACCCTTCCCAGGTGGTCCCATTTAAATTTTAATGAAATCGGCCGAGCCGTTTTTAATATATTAACATTTGTATTAGGACGCATTTACTTATCTCGACGACTTACTCTTAGTACTAATTACTGGCACAGATTATGTAATAGTTACTACGTCTACTGGCTACTTTGACTAGCGTGACGTTTAAAGTCGGTTCTTTTAGTTTTTTAAACGATCTTAAATTATTTATATCGAATCAACAGCCTAAAAAATAAGTTTCAAGCTTCTAGCTCCTAAAATGACGCTACTTCCATACAACTTTTTATCCCCCCCTTTCAACCCCTTATAACCCTTTTTTCGCATAAAAAAGTAGCCATGTCCTTTCACAGGCTCTAGACTATCTATGTACCAAATTTCATTTAAATCGGTTCAGTGGTTTTGGCGTGAAAGTGAGACAGACAGACATACAGACAGAGTTACGTTCGCATTTATAATATTAGTTAGGAAGGTACAATAAGCTCTTGCAGGCTTGCAGACAAGCCAAACTCCTTGAAGTTTAACAAAAGAAAAAGATATTCGAATAAAACAGTTGCTTCTTAATGAGGGTAACAAAATGTTTGGTGACATTTTAGAAAATATTTCGTAATGGCTAACCAATATTTTTTTTATGTTTTCAACCCCATATCTCCGCCATTAAGAAACATTTCCAAAACAGAGTCGACAAAAAAAAACATGTAATTATCGAACCTGCTCACAAAATTTCACGAGAATCGGTTGTCATCTGGACATACGAAAGCATTTTGCCCAAGCTATGTTTTTGCAGCCGAACGACCGCGAAAACTACAAAAATGCCATGTTGCGTGATAATTAGCTGCAATAGCCCAAAAATTTCGAGCCCCCAAAGGCAAGGGCATATTTCCTATCACTTTTTCCGTCACTAAACTTCGGCTGTGCCGTCACAGTATCTATGAAAAAGTCGGCACGCTTAGTTTCAATACAAATCGTGATACTTGCTATTGTACATATCTGTGATACATATAAAAAATACAAAAGTCCATTCCAGGTAGTTAAAAGTATTTAAAGCTTGAAGATAAAAATACCTTATCCAGTAAACTAACAATGTTGTTCGGAAGAAGTCCGTGCCTCTCTAGTGACAGCGGACAGTCCGCGACAAAACTACAAAGATAGTGAGCTTATCTACAGCCGCATTTGTACTGTCAATACTTGAACAAGGTGTCCGTCCGTTCTTGTCATCTTCTGGGAATTATCTATTTATATAGAGTTCTAACTGATACCCGCAACGTTCACGTACACCAAGAATTTAGTAGCCTATGTTTATCCTCATGCCATAAAGTATCTCCGTAGTAAATTTCAGTAAGATCGGATCGTCCGTTTAGGCGTGATTGGGTAACAAACAGACAGAGTGACAGAGTTCGGTCTCTTTCGGGCCGGTAGTGCACCGTCGTCATATAAAACGTCTTTGATTCAAATAGAATATTTTTAGCAATATTTTATATCAGTGAGGTTAGTTTGCTATGCTGTGTTTGTAAGTTAGTAGCACCAGTTTCCATCTGAACTTCCTTTACTAAAATATGGAATCTCTAAATCATGCTGGCAATCACAGTTTTTATTCCAAAGGGTTTTGTTTACGTTAAAAAGATACATTATGACATAATAAGGTCAAACAAATCACTATATAATACTTAAATTTAAATTTAAAACCACCCTGACTGATTTATTTATGTAAAATGGTCGCCTACTTAACTAATGTAAACTACGCTAAACAGGCGACAGCAGAGTGACGGGTAAGTAGTGCTCAACGCCATTTTCATTTTTTTGACGTCGAAAGCGGCTGAATGGAATTTCATGAAACAAAGCCAAGAACACTCTCGATGAAGTCATCTATCAAACAAATAAAACTAAATCAAAATCGGTTCTTCCGTTTGGACGCTACGATGCCACAGACAGACACACACATCCACAAATACACACGTCAAACTTAGACAAACCCTTCTTTTTGCGTCGGGGATTAACAATAAGATCGTTTAAAAAACTAAACATAATCGACTTCAATGCCGCGCTATTAATTTTCAGTACCAATTTTGAGGTGTTTATCTCCATATCTCTGGAGATACTTATCAGAACTCGATAAAACTACCATAGTACCACACTTGGGATATCTCCTTTCCAACAAAAAAATAATAATCCAAATCGGTTTAAAGAACCACGAAGTTATCCGCGAACAAACATTTAATATATATATCCTATACGGTCGAATTGAGAAACTTCCTTCTATTTTTAACCGACTTCAAAAAAAGGAGGAGGTTTCTCAATTCGACCGAATATATATATATTTTTTTTTATGTTTGTTCGCGGATAACTTCGTCGTTTATAAACCGATTTTGATTATTCTTTTTTTGTTCAAAAGGAAATATCCCAAGTGTGGTACCATGGTAATTTTATCGAGGTCTGATAAGTATCTCCAGAGATATGGAGATAAACATCTCAAAATTGGTACTGAAAATGAATAGCGCGGCATTGAAGTCGGTTCTTTTTTAGTTTTTAAACAATATTATGTGAAGTCTGTTGAAAATAGAACAGTGACGGGCATGCATTCAAGAGTTAGCTGATAGGTAATCGACAAACATATTACTTTCAGCGTGGAGCAACAATGGTCCTTTGTTGTGGCTGATCCATCATGTCTTTCATAAGTATGTCGAGTGCTCTGAGATGAGTTCCAATGGACATATCCGATACCTTGATACTTTAGGAAATAGGGCCTACCTTGGCGAACTATTATTAGATCCTATTGTATGGAAATAACGATTGTTACACATTTTTATACGATTGTGACGAAGCATAGGAAGGGTTATGATTTTAACTTTGTATGTATGCATTTTTTTATCGCATAGGCTAGCGTTTGACCTCTATCTCGCCTGGTGGTAAGCGATGATGTGGTCGAAGATGGTTAAGGCCTAGAATTGGCCTTGATAGAGCTGTGTCCTGCGAAAACACTGTATGGTTACGGCAGTAGATCTTGATGGTTATAAGCTACTTTTTGTAGCAAGTCAGCCGGAATATCGATATAATACTCCTAGCACTTAACACACATATTACATCTGTTATTTTTGTTTTTTCTACCGCATAATATTTCTATTTACCAAATGAAGTCTAACCGTATATTGAAACAGAAAAAATAAAACCAAACATCACGGCTAAGACTTCTATAGTAAATTGTAAATTAACCTTTGCCTTAACTCTCGACTCATCACATAAAACCTCTATAATACATTATTAAACCATCAATTAGACGTCCCCGGATATTAATTAACCGTTCCACAATGCACACACGATCATGCGATAGTAGTGTAAAGCTGGTGTTACACTTGCGGTTAAATCGAGATATAAAGAAAAAATGTATGATCGTATAAAACGAAAAAACCGACTTCACATGCCGCAATAGTAAAAATATTCACTAGCCATAATCGTCATTTCATCGAGGTATCACATTTGTTTATGTTGTTTATCTCCATATCTCCGGAGTTGATTATCAGATCTCAATAAATGTTGAATGGGACTTAACGGGAGGCATCTCTCAAACAAAAACATACTTTATAAGAATTTGGTTACAATTTGACTGAGACGGAGAAAAAAAATCAAAAACTTTTGTGAAGTCGGTTAAAAAGAAGGAAAACAGACAAATCGAGATATAACACTTCATTACACATAGGGGCCGAAAGCACAGACGCTACTTTTGGCATTGGAATCGGAGACCGGCTGACCGAATGATTTATTCAGAAGCTCGATACCGTGTCAAAAGTTTTTTAATATCATATGAACTAGCGTTTTGCCACTATCTCGTCTGGCAGTAAGCGATGATGTTATTGACTATTAGATGAACACGCTAGGACTAGAATACTCTGACTCTCAAGGGCGGTGTGCTGCCGGAACACCGTAAGGTTATTGCGGCAGATTGTCTCCTTATTTTGAACATATAAATATTATATTAACGCAGAAAATCAAAACGCAATGCAGTATCGATGCAGTCGCAAAATCGCCGGTCACTGATGGTAAAAGTAGCGTATGTGCTTTAGCCCTAAATATTGTAACTGTAAACGGAAGTAGGTAAGTAACTTAAAGTATTTTAACAGGAATAAAGGCCTAATAAATGGACAGAGCGGTGGACTTTGTTTTATAATATGTAGTGATTACTTGATTTTACTCAGGTTCATCTGTCGTGCTATCCATGGGTAATTAAATCTTATAAAACCTAGTTCTCGGTATTTGATAGAGCTTATATTTTGCAAACCTTCTGTATGACTAGATGACAATGCAATGTTATTTGTACTATCCAGCTACAGTGATGATAGAGACGGAGGGTGGCTATAGGAACTCCTAAACTGCACACGATACACCCGTCGTATTTGGGCTCGTTGAATTTGCCTGAAATTTTTAAACTTTTTAGTAAATTTTTAGCGAACATAATTAAGATTTAAAAACTAAAATTTAAAAACTAAAACAACCGACTTCCATGCCCCGCGAGTCAGTTTCAGTAGCAAGTTTGAGACGTTTATCGTCATATCTCTGGAGGACCAGATCTCGATGAAATTACAATTGGACCTCTCCTCGGCAATGTACCCCCTACCAATTTAAAAAAAATCATTCGAATCGGTTCACAATTAACGGTGTAATCGCGTAACATACATACAAAAAAAAAAACTTTTAGACGAATTGAGAACCTCCTCTATTTTGGAAGTCCGTTGAAAAGAATGAGGTTCTTAATTCGTCTGTATGTTAGTTACACGATTACTCAGCCTATTGTGAATTGTGAGCATATTCGAATTAATCTTTTTTAATTTATATGCGTAGGATACATCTCGTCGGTGGTTCTATTCTAGAATACATTCAGACTCAGAATCACAGATTTTTTCAAATTTAAATATCAAAGTAACATATCGAAGCATTGTAAATTGCAAAGATCCAAGTCGAAAGAAGGGCAGTTTCCGAATCTGAATTTGCATTCGAACGATTGAGAGTCAGGTGGCTGAAGAGTATCTCCAGAGATATGAAGATTAACACCAAAAACTTGCTTACTGAAACGGACTCGCTGTATATGTTAACCAATAATTTCTATGAGAAGAAACGTCGAAAGAGGCGGCATATGTGTCGAGTAACTTTAGCTAAAGCTCGAAGTCTGTACGCTCAGATTTTTTAAGCTACGCAACGTATTTTAATACACTCTTCATTAATAGAGATAGTGATTCAAGAGAAAGGTTTATAACTAAGAAAAAACGCGGGCAAAGCCGCGGGCGCAGCTAATATTAAATAAAATAGATACATTAAAATAGTTCATGGATACCTACATTTTATAAAAATCACAAAAAAACATTTCTATCGATTATCATTGCATCTGCGAGGAACATTTTCAATTTTCTAGTAGAAGTAGACTTTTACTCTCAAATTTTGCCTATATTCAAAGAGTTTTGCATTGGAACTGGTTCCAAGCGATTCAAAAACTGCACGCCTGGTGGTTATTGCGTAGAACACGAATAGGGCCGTGTTATGTACGGTAATATCAAGTGGGATATACAATATGTGATGTTGCCATATTGGCAGGTTTTTAGCTGTTAGAGGCGAAAGAGTTCTTATTGGATTGTATTACGATTTGTATTTGTGCTAGTGTGACCTAAGCGCGTTATGAAAAAGATTATTTTATTAGAACACTTCACCAATTACCATCGGTATTACTTTTATGACTTTTATAGACTTGGTACTAGTGAATACACGGCGTGTGCTATTAAGCTAAAAAAGAAATACCAGAATTCGGGAAAGTGTTAGTCTTGTATGGGAAAAGTCGAATTATACATATAATGAAAATGAAAATATTTATTGCCAGAACAAAACTCATAATTTATGTTACAGAAATGCACATAGAATAATGGGTAGCGTACAATAATAATTGTATCGTACGCTACCCCCAAGTTTCGGTTTGTATTCTTATTTTCCATGCCAAGGTTGTCTGGAAGAAATTGCTCTATGCGACAAGACCGCCGATTGTATTGCCTTATTATTCTACTGTCGTTCATTACATAGTATGTACAATTTTTAATTTCTTTGGTGATCAATGAAGAGTTATTGTATTGTATTGTTTAGAATGGTAATGGAATGGAGTACGATAACAAGAGAACTGTGAAATCCAAACTAGGCTCGAGGCACAGCTCGAGGCCTGTACTCGTATCTTGGGTTTCCGAGTGTGGAACAAAATATATATTTTAACAAAATATATAATTTAATGCGAAAGATTGTTTGTGGATGGTATGGATGTTTGTTACTCTTTCACGCTTAAACCATTAAACCGATTGAGCTGAAATTTGGCATGTACGAGTAGGTATACATAGCCTAGATCCTGGAATAACACATAGGGTACTTTTTAACCCGTTATTCCCACGGGAACGATGTCTACGCGGGTAAAACCGCGGTGCACAGCTAGTTCAAAATACGAAAAGACTTTTCCCTGATCTATTAGTTAGTTTGTACAATACACTTTGAATTCAGGAGCCAGTGGCTTATTCATATTTTAGGCTTGTTATAGTATGTATCGTATGAATTCTATATATACATAAAAACACAAATTAGTCGAATTAATCATGTTTTGGGAAGGGCACAGTGAATTATAACTACGGCGAAAAGGCAGGGCACCAAATATAACATCCGCATCTTACCCTTACCTTAGTTTTACAATATAGAGAGTGTTAGAAATATAATATAATTTCCTACTGGTAACATCAAATAATATAAGCTAAGTTTTTTTGGTTGTCCTCACTGCTTCCGCCCAGTTCTGTTTTGCGTTGATTATGATGTGTGTGCAAACGGCAATCTTGTAGTCATATATATAAAAAGTATTAAATGATCGGTTTGTCTTACGATATACGTCGTTTTATTAGAGAGTTTCCATTTAAAAACCCTCGAAAACAACATTGTACAAATAACGTCTCTATTCACAAAACCTCAAAGATTGTAAATGGCTAATTGATCAGAATCTCGAATACTAGTACAGCGATGGAATGCGACTTAAGATATTTGAACGGTCGGCGTGAGACGGACAATTTATATGATCCAGTGGTCCACATCATAAGGCGAGTTGGAATATTAGGCCACGTAACATTACCGTGTTATAGCCATACTAGTACACGAGGTTTTTAGTTATAAGCTTTTTTTACCGACTTCAAATAAGAAGAGGTTCTCAGTTTTGATGTTTATATTTATAGACATTTAATGTATTATACTATTTATATAATGTTTATAAAAATTAGACAAGGCTTAATATATAAGGAAGTTTTTAAGCAGATCGAGGATATATATCAAGATATATATCCGATATATATCAAACTGGGTTCGACGATATATATCCATTTTTTTTAATAATAATATTGCAATACAAAAATGGTTTTAAAGTTTAATATTATTTAGTAATTTTTAGCGTTTGTTACTGTATCTACAATTTCTACTTCCTATTTTATGTTTTTAGTTGATTTTGCCTTATTTAAAAGAAGATTTTATGTTTAGGTTTAATTTGTCTGATTTTAAGTACCTAAATTAATAATACATTAAAAACATTGTAGTTTTATTTTTGATAATTTTAGTATGTTTATGTAACACATATGCAAATGTATTCATTAATAATAATATGGCTTTCATACAAAATTGATATACCTATATCAAACTAGATATTAGTTAATATATATCTGATATATATCATAAATATCCGATATTTTGATATTTATAATAAATATCGGATATTCTCGAACCCTGTTTTTAAGTAAACTGAAGCGTCTTTCAATAGCGTGTATCAACTGGCGTGAGCACTCCTATCGTGATTGTAGACAGTGCATCATTCACTTTCCTTACTTAGTTTACAAATTGTAACGTGCTGGACTTGATTATAACATTATTTATACGGGCAATTTGTACGGTGTAACACCCGTTTGCTTTGCGCTAAACATATTAGTAATTTTAATTTAATTAGCTAGTTAAGATTCTTATGATTATACTTCCGTAAAACATGGACAGGAAAAAATAATTTCGACAGATTTTATTTTGTTGTTTGTTAGTTAATCACAAACAAAGCTAATAAAAGCGAGTAGTCCAGTCAAATAATTGCCCCACCCACAAGAGAAAAATTGGCCCAATTTTAAGGTGTCCGATTATTTATCGAAAACGAAACCCCAAAACTGGAACCTTTTCTCCCTACACTTCTCTAATTCTCCACCTAGACGTGCGGACTTTTATTTATGTATGTTTACACCATAAATACCCTGAACAAGTCACCTAGACATACATACATACATACAATCACGCCTTTTTCCCGTTGGGGTAGGCAGAGATTACTTCTTTCCACATGCTACGATGTTTCCATACAAACGTTGGATCGCATCATTTAATATCAGGTATTCGAGTGGTCAATTGCTTGACTATTTTGCATTATAATTTAAGATCGTTTAAAAAACTAAAAGAACTGACTTCAAACGTTAGTCAAAGTAGCCAGAAGTCAGAAGCATGTCATTGAGTTATACAAATGCATCGTAATACAAATGTTGATATATTAAAAACCGCTAGACCGATTTCGTTAAAATTTAAATGTGACCACCTGGGAAAGGTACCCTTTGAAACAAAAAAAAAAATTTTTTTCAAATGGTTTCAGGCATCTTCTATAATCAGTGAACATAAAAAAAAATTATAAAAAAGATTCCGACGAATTGGGAACCTCCTCCTTGTGAAGTCGGTTAAAAAGGTAATACCATCATTATTTAGATAGATTTTTAGGATTCCGTAACAAAAGGTCCAACGGGATCCTACTACTGAGACTCCGCTGTCAATATCGCTTTTCTTTCTTTGATTCATGATCGGGGACGGACAGTGGACCACTGTCCGTCCATCCGTCCGTCCGTTTGTGAATATTTCCTATGAGATCCTGCATCGCGCAAACGAGATTTCCTAATTTAGAAACAGAGTATTTGTTTAGTCATTAAACATCTTAAAATTTGAAGTCTTTACGTCTTTACTTAACATTTCGCATTTATAATATTAGGATGACATTGATAATGACATTTTCTGTGGAAAAACAAATATCATACCTATCATAAATTTTGAAATAGCAGTTCACGACCTACGCCCGGAGTGCAACCAAACGCTCTAACCACGTTCACGACCTCGGAGCGTCGCACTCGGTTAGCGCAACTGAGTCGTTAACGAACTCGGTTGTTTCACTCCGGTTGAAACGTTTTAACCATCAAATTCGATGGTTAAAAAACACTAACGTTTGTGACAGTAAATTTGGCGGTAAAAGCTGTAATTTTTATTACAAATTAAGTGAATAGGAAGCAATTTGCCTTGTCGAATCCAAGACGTGACATGACGAAACATTAATAAAACAAACGGAAAGTATTCACAAAAAGAAAAATAAATAAACATATCCTCGAAATTCGGGTCTGCGCAAAGTGTCAAAGTCACAATTTAAGTGAAAAACACCCGTGGTCGTTCCGGACCTTCGAACGAGTTGCAAAACAACCAAAAATTCCTCTCCGGAGGACGTGAACGCAGCCCTGTTCTCTGCAAAAGTAACATGCAATACGTGCTGTGCCGAGTAATTATTATCTAGCTATTAATGAACATAGTATGACAGTAATTATGATCTAGCTATTAATGAACATAGTATGACAGTAATACAGACTGTGACAGTAATCAGTGCGCAAACAATAGACATGCTGGGAAAGTTTGTTCATTAATAGCTAGACAATGCACGTGTTCTATCTAATATATAAAATTCTCGTGTCACAGTTTTCGTTGCCATACTCCTCCGAAACGGCTTGACCGATTTTGATGAAATTTTTTGTGCTTATCCGGTATCTATGAGAATCGGCCAACATTTATTTTTCATCCCCCTAAATGTTAGGGGTAGTCCACCCCTAAATTTATTTTTTTATTTTTTAGACAAAATTTTTAATTTCTATTTTTTTATGATACAACATACAAAAATACATACAATCCTCAATTTTCACCCTTCTACGATCAACCCTTATTTTTTAATAGCCATTTTAGTAATTTAATCATTTTTCCTCCATACATACTTACAATAAGTACGCTATTTTTTGTCTACACTAGAAATTACTACGAAATTATTTATATGGCAAAACAACGTTTGCCGGGTCAGCTAGTTCAATATAATATGTAAATTATGTATCAGTGTTTTGTTTTGTTACTTTTGTTATAGCTTGGCAAGTTGGACCTACTTCTTTCTCTACTAAATGTACACATTCGCCGACACAATATTATGGTAAATAATCCACATTTATCAGGGCAGAAAAACTACGCCTATTGGTTTGTGCTTTAACATAGTAATTTAAATTCACATGTAGATGTGTTATCAGTGAAAAAATATAATTTTATTACCACTGAAAAAAATTAAGATTAACGATTTTGTTTCTATAATAGAATATTATTGTACATACTAAAGCCATCCGTTAGAAGATCAAAGAATTAACTTCGCTGCGAACATGTTTGGTTACTAACGCCATCTGTTGGAAATCTAAAGAATTTACATCTGTCATCCAAATGACGTCTGGTATCACAGTGTGACCATTTGTGCCAGATTTCTGCAATTTAGGCAGATTTGTGACCTAAATTTTAACTCTGGTAGATTAAGCTGACGATTCCAAAAAGTGGCAGATTTCAAAGATCTTTATGAAGCTTGAAATATAAAAAGCATTTTAACAATTTTCTGTTTCTATTTAAAGTATAACGTTTTTATTGCATTTGTTTGGTTGGTTGGAAATTTGTAAAAGTTTAAATGAGAAGGTATATAAACTTTATTTTTATGCCATAATTCAATAATATGATGGCAAATTTTATGCATTTGTTGGAGTGGTTGGTGGTTTGGCAGATTTTTTGCCAGAGTCAGGCAGATTCAACATTTAATATAAAAAAAAACTGCCTTCAAAATTATTACCAACCAGGCAGAAAAACTACGCGAGCCCTCACAAAGCTCGGATTTTAGCTAGTTAGATACTAACTCGCGGAAAAACACAAGTATTAAAAAAACCAAAGAGACCTCAGGCACCACTCGCACATTATTACGTGCCCGCAACAAACCTCTAAAGTCTAAACTCGAATGTGTCTATTACAACATTAATTGAAACTTTACGTTGCGGTAATCCATGATTAATTTGTGAAATATTTGAGTACGTAGGTAAGTACTTATATTGCTAATGTATTGGGGAATTCGGCGGCACAATGTTTAGCATAGTTATTTTAGAATATGGCTGAGAACAGTGAACAACCGTATTTACAAACAATACTAAGATTGAGGCCTAACAGTGTTCGCGAGCGCATAAGTTCATTCATATTAAAACCATCATTGACAATACTGCGAATTGAATGAAGCACACCACTATACCTTTGTCATAATATTCTTAGGTACGGGTAAAAAGATTTTCACAGGTAGTAGGCGCATATTATACCGATGTTCCGCCTGACTTGCTACTAAATTAGCTTACCACCATTATGGAGAAAATCTGTCGCCATAACCTTACTCCGGTAGTAACGTATTCCGGTAGCACACAGCCCTTGTGAGTCAGAGTATTCTAGCCCTAGCGTGTTCACCACATCATCGCATACCACCAGGCGAGATAGTACAACACAATACAACATAATATCGTTTAAAAACTAAAAAAGAACCGACTTCAATGCCGCGCTATTCATTTTCAGTACCAATTTTGAGATGTTTATCTCCATATCTCTGGAGATACTTATCATACCTCGATAAAATTACCATGGTACCACACTCGGGATATCTCCTTTCGAACAAAAAAAGAATAATCAAAATCGGTTCATAAACGACGAAGTTATCCGCGAACAAACATGAATTGAGAAACCTCCTTCTTTTTTTGAAGTCGGTTAACAAAAATCTTTATTGTACACAAATTAAAACTAACACAATGTTAAATGCTTCCTTCGTATATTGTTTTTGATTAAATCATCAAAATAAAAGGTACACTGTCATAAAGTATGAAACATAATTACACATTTATCAACATATCGTAGTGTACAAATGAATCGATTCATCAGAGTTAATTAAGTATTTATAGCATTGTTTATACTGTAACATTTGTAACGTATCATTAAGGCCTACAGCCATCAAACCACTGTAAACCCCACAGGGCTTTCGTCCCAAAGGGTTTACTCAGACTGCCTATTGTAGGGTTCATAATTTATTACATAATTTAAGATCGTAGGTAGTACATTTTTAATACTCTTTATTCAGACTTCTCACCAAGTACGAATGTACCCCACACTATGTACGAAGCTACCCCGCTTGTGGTGTGCTTTCGTACGATTTTCATTTAAAAAAAATACATAATAAATTTATCTCCATATCTCTGGAGAATATACTAAGAGATGGAGTGGATCTGAGCTTAAGTCCGAGTCCAAGGTCGAGAATAGAATGATACTCTATTCTCGACCTGAGCGACATGTTTGAACGAAGCCTTATTCGAATAATAGCTCCCAAAACATGTATTTACCAATATAATATTTGGGATTTACGAGCTCGACTATAAAAGAGAACTTTGGGACATATAAATACGTCAATCGTTGCGATGCCTGCGTATTAAATTAAACCCTATTGTCTTCGAGCATTTACCAAATGCTCGAAGCCTATTGTACACGGAATGCTGAGTAAGGAAATCTAGATATCGGACTGCGAAGTCTATATGTTTCAGAACCCCGTAATCCACAGTTTTTAACCGACTTCACAAAAAAGGGTGAGGTTCTCAATTCGTCGATATTTTTTTTAATGTATGTTTACCGATTACTCGAATATGCCTGAACCGATTTGGAAAATTCTTTTTTTATTTCAAAGAGTACCCTTTCCAGGTGATCGGTGGTCCCATTTAAATTTGAACGAAATCGGCTGAGCCGTTCTTAATATATCAACATTTGTATTACGATGCATTTATTTATCGCGACGAAGTACTACTAACTACTGGCACACATTATATAACAGTTACTACGTCTACTGGCTACTTTGACTAGCGCGACGTTTGAAGTCGTTTCTTTTAGTTTTTTAGACGATCAACGATCTTAAATTATTTTTGTTATGATCTGTCAATAAATAGAGAGTCAACAGACCTGATGTTATGAGTCAATGCTGTTTAAGATTGAATCGTGCTCGTCTGGAAAAGAGAGTAGCCATGTGCAAACCATATCCTTAAAGAGAAAAGATCTTTTTGTAACAAAAGATACATATAACTCTTTTATATCTCTAATCTATATATCTAATAACTTCGTGACGCTACGCTCCCTTTCTAGCACATAGATTGTTATATGTTTACATCTTTCTTACTCTAACTCCGTGACTCTCCATTTTTAACGCTTGGTATGTTATATGGATACATCCCGCTTACTCTAACTCCGCGAAATGAGTCGTTGCGTTGAAGATATAAAAGAGTTAAAGACGCAGTTGAGAACTGTAAGTTATACTGATATAATCTTTGGTTTAAAGATATATAACTCTTTAATCAATCACTCCTGAGTTACACACCTCTAAAAGAGAGATTATATTATTTTTTCTTCTAATATCTCGTCTCTTCCAGTGGAGCGCGTTCCTCAACGCAATTTATCGAAGGGTCTGCCGATTGAATTGCATAAAGTGGCGACATAAGAAGTATCTTTGGATAGAATAGAATTATGTATTTGGATTGGACGGGACGGACTTATTTAGATCGCTTTGAACTTCTGTACCAATTGCTACTCTATTGTAGTTGTAAATTATAAATGGATATTTAGGACCCCATTCCGAGAATAATGCAAAACAAAAACGATTAAATAATTAATTATATTTTTATTAGATTCAGATATTTTATTTGCGAAAAACACAGGTACCTACATGTATCTACCTACTTACTACAACTACATACATAGTATCTATCTACTATCCAATAGACTTGGCTGGCACCGACTTCAAATAGATAAGTGGGTAGCGCTTATAATAATTATATTAAGTAATTTATTTTTCGCTTTTAAGTGCCTGTTTGTGGTTATGAAGTCGGTTTTTTTTTTAAAGATTTTATGGATAAACAGATGGTCTATCAGGATAGCGACTATTAAAATCTGAGACCTCCTTAAGTTTTTTTTTTTATTATGGTAAATTGTGTGAAAAATATAAAAATTGAAATATTACATATAGTATATATTGTTCAGAATATTGTCTGTAGAGACGCCCGTTCGTAGCACGATGTCGTAGCATGTCAAGTGGGGATGATAAGAATAAAACATGGTTTGCGAATGCAAACCATGTGTTAATAAGAATAAAACATGGGTTTGCGAATGCAAACAATGTGGTATTAAGCATAAAACATGGTTTGCCAATGCAAACCATGTTTTTTTTCTTATTAACGGCATAATTTAACTAGACTCCTTCCATTGAAAGGTGTATTTAAGCTAAGAAGCACTACTTTGTGCTAATAAATACGAAATAAAACTGGCCAAGTGCGAGTCAGCATCGCGTCTCTTATCGCACACTTAGGGAGGGTTCCGTACAATACGAAACATAACAGAGTTTCAAGCTCATATATTTGATTAATTTATATTACCAAGAATATTTGGTTTGGTCGGTTACTAGCGCCATCTATGTCATTTTGCCGAAACTAATTAGATAGATGGCGTTTAAAAACACGTTCTTTGTATGGGGACCCCCTCTAATTTTTAACTTTATTTTGTTTTTAGTATTTGTTGTTCTAGCGGCAACAGAAATACACCATGTGTGGAAATTTCAACTGTCTAACTATCACGGTTAAAGAGCTATAGCCTGGTGACAGACGGACAGGCAGACAGACAGGCAGACAGACAGACAGACAGACAGACCGACAGACAGACCGACAGACAGACAGACAGACAGACAGACAGACAGACAGACAGACTGACAGACAGACGGACGGACAGCGGAGTCTTAGTAATAGGGTCCCGTTTTACCCTTTGGGTACGGAACCCTAAAAACTAAGTAAGTTTCCGGTTAAGTACAATATATATGGGTCTTCAAATCGCGAGTGAATAATGTATGTTCTGGGTAAGCACGCTCTATCATCACTTAACATCAGGTGAGATAGTGGTCAAGTGCTGCCCAGTTAGGCTTAAATAAAAATAATAGAAGTAGCCTGCCTTCGCCCGCGTTAAAAACTTTTTCATTTATTTACATCTTTACTTTCGTAAAAATCTTTCTTTTATAAAAACACATCAAAAAAATAACTAGCCAAATCGCTCCACCCGTTTCAAGTTATGACATGACCAAGGGAAATTGAGATTAATTTTTATAAAACCCAAAAAACCATAGTTATTTTCAGACTACGTTACCCCATTTCACCCTCTTAGGGGTAGAAATGCGAAAAAGCCTGAAACACGTTTTCACTTATTTGTTTACATATAAGTACATGTGTGAAGTTTCGAATAAAATAGACTATCTAATCTTGTTTCTCCATACAAACTTTGAACCCTCGGGTCATCCCCTTAAGGGATGAATATTGGAAAATCCATTCTTAGCGAATACCAGCGTCATAATAAGTATCTGCATGCCAAATGTCAGCGCAATCAGTTAAGTGGTTTGAGCTGTGCGTTGATAGATCAGTCAGTCAGTAACGTTTATATATACAGATAAAAGCCAAATAATACAATATAGAAACCTACTGCGAATTAATCGGCACCCCCTAAAACTGAAAGTGCCTAGAATCTAGAACATTTAATTACAAAGTTATTTCGCCTAAGTACCGGCATTAACCCTGGAAAGGCAATATCATACGAAACATAAAATCAGATCAAGAGCGTGAGTGTCGCCATAAAATCACAACAGCCATAAACCCACTCGACCGGTACCTATGATTAACTACCAGCTAACACAGACATAGTTTACGGAAGATACCGCAAAGGACATTATTCTTCTCCCATACATTGTTGGCCCTGGATCCAAAGGCATCGAAAAATGATGTGTAGTATTGTCAATCATTAGAAAATTACTTTGCGATGTTATTGTTATACCGGACTAGCTGCAGAGAAGATATATTTTAAAAAAATTATCAGATTTTGAAGTTATAATCGAACAACGAATATTATGGTTTTGCATAGCTCCGAGGAATTTTTAAGAAACTAAATATTCTAATATAATAAACCTACCTAGTACCTAACTTCTTGGTAACCTACTTAGATAACTATTTAAACATTTTTTGTTCCAAAGCCTAAGTATATGCGTGTATAAAGCGTATTCTATATGTAAGTGCTACGTATAAATGCATAGAATCTAATTACTGCGGCCATATAGCGGCGATTAATGTTATTAGTCGCAAATAATACTTTTTAATATTCATTTTGCAACTAGTGCGTGTTATAAAAAAAGTATTTAAAATTGAAGTAATAATAAAAAATTTAATAAAATAGACAATTAATTATCGTGTATGTCAGATTTTATTGCACAATGCCATTTTGGACATCGTCCTTTCGATTATTTTTTTTAGAAGGGGAGCCCATGATGCTAAATTTGGATTTACTCGAGCGTCGCGGAAACCGATTGAGAATTGAGGGAATTGTTGAAAGTATATCATGTATTGTCAAAACAAAATTAATTATCTGTATTTTTCAGCTCCATCTATCTCTCTCTACATATTTTTCAATAGCCGGATTCATCGTGTTTTGTTTAAGTTTCAACTGTATTTACGCCATATAATGTACATATTAAAGTAGTTGCATTTGCGGCATCTACCTGAATATATGTCTGTTGGTATAGCTAGCTTTTTATTTTATGTCGACTCTCAACATTTTACGTAAAAACGGCAAAAGTGGAATAAACACCATAAAATATCAATTCGAGGAAGTATATAGGAAATTGTCCTTTTGTATCGTATGACTTTTGTCAGACACCGGATTTTCCTAGTAAGTAACCAGAATACTTATCTAAGACTAGATCGGTTTCCGTCTTTTAATTACATATTAATTTAATTAATATATATAACTCTAACCCGTTTCTACCAACGAAACTCCCGACACCGTCAAAAAGCACATCATCACATTATAGATACGTCATCATCACAGACTACTCGTTTCACACGATTGTTCTTCCCACGTACCTGTAAGATGTGGAATGACCTCCCATCTAAAACCTTCCCAGAAACATTTAATCTGAGTAGCTTTGAACGATAGAGTAACGAGAGTGCTCTCTAATAAGGGTAGGCAGCACACCGGCAATACCTCTGGTTACGAAAATATAATATTACAATGTACTATTTTTTATTCTGTGCTATCACTGAGGGACCAATCGAAAGCGAGCTCGGGCACCCGCGATCATCTACCACCTACCTAAACAAACCCAAAATTGAGTTATTCGCATCTCAAGTTTCGATAATCAATATATATTTTAAAAAAGGGAGATAAGAGACCCCGCTCCTCTATGTGGACCGTATATGAATTAGGTTGGCGAACCTAATTTCACCTTAGTCACAATCGAACTGGCGTTTGTGTTGCACGTACAGAATTACATGTGCAATTATCGCAGATCCATTTAAATAATTAGCAACAATGCCTTTTGTTCATGCACATCAAGCTCGACATTAGAAATTCGTGTTTTCATGTAGTTATTTCTTGTTCCATTATGTTTACGTGACATAAGAGTGAGTACCGCATCTACCTTTTTATATCGATGGTTCAGACGTATAGATCCATCGACTTTTTTTTTTATACCGAAATGGGTAGCTCTTGGTCACTATCTCATCTGATGTTAAGTGATGATGCGGTCGATGATGGAGCGTGCTTACCCTGAAGATACATATTCACTCACGTCTTAGCAATTTTAAATCAGTGCCGCGAGTTATACGAATGGTGTGAAATAGTCAACTCACCCAAACTCGAGTTCATCCGGCGTCAACATTACGATGTCATCGTCGATGGTCAGCTGGCATTCAGTCTCGATCTCGTCGTACGGGTAGAATCGATTCGATAGTTTGTTCTCTTTTGTTTGAATCACTTTCAGCGGCTTGTTGATTACTGGCCACTCGGATGCTGAAACAAAAAAGTCATTTAGTTTTTTTTTTAAATTAAGTTTTTCGTAAATATGGCTGACAAACATAATCATAATTATATGCCGCGCTATCAATTTTCAGTACCAAGTTTGAGATGTTTATCTTCATATCTCTGGAGATGCTTATCAGACCTCGATAAAATTAAAATTACCATGGTACTACACTTGGAATGTCTCCTTTCCAACATAAAAATTATCATTAAAATCGGTTCATAAACGACGGTTATCCGCTAACACACATAAAAAAAATTATATACGGTCGAATTGAGAAACCAACTCTTCTTTTTGAAGTCGGTTAAATAGAGTACAATTCAGTAGGTAGCTTTTATGAAATCCGTCTATCTTATCACAATATTACATGCACTTGACCACTGCGGTCTAAGATGGAAACATGCTTGTATGGAAACGGAAAACAGCTGTGAGACGAGGCGCTGGACAAGCTTGCATGTATCATCCAAGAACACCTGCTGCTTGGTGGTAGCTTACTAGACAGTGCCCTACTACTGGTATGGTAGGACAAAAGTCCCCGTAACGAGAAGCTATAAATTATGTAAACAAGTGTTCAGGAGTTCACAACATTTGGACCAACAAAAAAAATGAATTTGTGAAAATAAACTCGAAACTCGAATGACGCGTTTATTTCAAAATGGCGTCCCGATAGTTTACAATCCCTGCGTCCGGTACCAAGAAACACAAACGATAGCGCTTTGCGTCGTTAAAATATGATCCGACTAAATTAAATAGGTTGTTACTTTCATATAACC
This sequence comes from Cabera pusaria, assembly GCA_954871355.1. Lineage (NCBI taxonomy): Eukaryota > Metazoa > Arthropoda > Insecta > Lepidoptera > Geometridae > Cabera > Cabera pusaria. The sequence goes on from OX940896.1 coordinate 4,354,534, forward strand.
CGTCTATATTTCGTGTCGATTGAATATGGTCAATTTAATATTATCTCGCAGTATAAAATGTTTACTTAGTAAAAGATGTTTGCTTACATAATTTATAGCTTCTCGTGACGGGGACTATAGTTTCCTCATCGCCAACTACTTGTATAGATTGTATTTAATACAGTTTTGGAAATAAATATGTTTCATTTTCATTTTCAGATACCGGCAGCTAACTTGGACAAATGTGACGAACATTAAATGTTAATGTACTAGCAGTGCCCCACGGCTTTGCCCGCGTTAAAAATTATCCCATGCCTAATCCATAGTACTGGCTATCCCTGTACAAAATTTGAGCTGAATCAGTCCAGTTACAGCCGTTTGACCGTGAAGAATTCCCAAACAAACAAATAACAAACTGACTATCGCATTTATAATATTGGTGTATCAGGTATTAATGAATATGAATATCATTATGAGTATGAGTATGTTTATGAGTATGAATACAAATATGAATATGAATAACAAACGCTGGGAATATCTCAACATGACTACTGATGTCAATAAGTACCTAGGACGAGGCAGAAAAGATATCCTAGAAACGGGCTGATAGTTTAAAAACAAAAACAACCGACTTCCATGCCGCGCGAGTCAGTTTGAGTAGCAAGTTTGAGACGTTTATCGACATATCTCTGGAGATTCTTTTCAGATCTCGATTAAATTACAATGGGACCACCTCGGAAACGTACCCTACCGATTAAAAAAGGAATAATTCGAATCGGTTCACAATTGACGGAGTAATCGCGTAACATTCCGTCTGGCCAGCTACCACCCTCAAGTTAGAAAAATTTGTCGCTAAAACATCTAATGTGTCCCGGCAGATATTCATGAGAGCCAGTTCCTTCTAGGCCCTGCGTGCTACCAGCCTCGTCCGCATCATCACTTACCAACAGGCAGGTGAGATAGTGGTCAAACGCTAGCCTATATGATATTAAAAAAAACATACATACTAAAAAAATATAACAGACGAATTTAGAACCTCCTTCTTTTTTGATGTCGGATGATTAGTCATCAATATTGCTTTACAAGTAAGGAGTTTTTCATAATTCTGCCATCTCCACGCCTACATAGAACACAAACGGAAACACGGCACCTTTTGTATTGTGCAGTCGACATATTATGATTACACAGACTACATTATTACAGACAAGCCAAGTCTTGATCTATCTTTAAAACTTCGTTGAATAATTAAGATAGTTTAAAAACGAAAACAACCGACTTCCATGCCGCGCGAGTCAGTTTCAGTAGCAAGTTTGAGACGTTTATCGTCATATCTCTGGAGATACTCATCAGATCTCGATATAATTAATTACAATGGGACCACTTCGGAAACAAACCCTACCGATTAAAAAAAGAATAATTCAAATCGGTTCACAAATTGACGGAGTAATCGCGTAACATACACAAAAAAAACATACAGACGAATTGAGAACCTCCTTCTTTTTGGGAAGTCGGTTGAAAAATATTATTTGTCACTCGTATATTATTGATTTATTTATATTGTTATTTATTTTTTAAATTTTCGCTCGTTTGCTGCTGAAAACACACACCATGCGTTTTTTTTATTTTTGGAATCGGAAGTAAAATTAAAAAAAATATATTATAATTTTTTTTAAATTAATCTTTTCACAAGGGGTGCGTGTGACCTGCTGTTGGATTTTAGTTTTGATTTGATGCTATAGCTACGAAAAAAAAATACAAAAAATAATTTAAAAAATTAAAAAATATGCGAAAAAGTGCCGCAGTCAAAGTGATATTATATTATAAATAATTAATGTTATATGTATTGTACGGTTTGTACGTATATGTAATTATGTGTAATGTATATTAGTAATGTATCATGTTGATATTTATATTTTGTGAATATTGTATTATATTATTATATAGTAACTATTTTTTTTTTTTTTTACAATTAACAATTAACATTTATTTATTGTACACCATCGTCTACTACTTCCTGCAATTCTGTCCATCTAAAGGTTGTATGGAAGAGATCGCTGTTATCGATAAGATCGCCCATTGTACTAACTTAGTAATTAATAATTATTTACCGTTCCACTGTTTTTTTCCTGTATCCGGTTTACAATAAAAAGTCTAGCTGTGACATGCAGCTTCGCCCGCGTTATAAGTACTATCATAATAATATTAACCTATACCTAAGAAAAATGAATAAATAACGTGCATAGTGATAATAAATAAGAAATCATAAATAGAAATGTAAATAGAAATCAGACAACAATAAGCTCAGAACAATAACATGATAATGTGTACCATCTTTCCATAGTTTATCATATCCTCCCATCCATTTACAATAATTTATAATTAAGTTAAATATTGTAAAGGGCCTCTTGCCGTTGGCTTTGGTTCCGTCAATGCCTTCCAAAGGTCCGGGCGTATTAAGGTGCGTACATTTTATTTTAAATTTTAATTTATTTTATTTAACATGTTTCAGATAATGTGGACACGGAATGTTATAAAACATGTTATAATAACATGTTATTAATACGTATAACAGAGTTATACACATACACAAACATTGCATGCAGTATGGTCACAGTTTTACAATCATACAGTTTGGAATCGAACGTGCTTGGAAGAGCCGAAGATCGGGCTCAGTGGCACGACTTGGGAGAGGCCTATGTCCAGCAGTGGACTGATAGCGGTTGATTATGATGATGATGAAATTACTCAATAACAATTTAAACATTGAAATGACAATGACTAATCCGCACTGGTCACATAAGTTGATGGCGACAGCAGTTAACGTAGTTGTTTCGTAGAGATCTGCTTAACCTTCCAGGTGAACATAGTGAAGCCATACAGAATTATCTATGATTATGTTTGTTTGCAGATCTAGGGTTACCTGTTAAGACGGTATTATGCAGCTGATAGACGGACAATCAATTCCATTCGGAATATGATTTGTACTGCAATTAGTCTGCGTTTTATTTATTTATTATGTTTCATTATTTCACAATTTTTTGAATAAAAATTGTCTGAAGTACTGAAACATCCACTGGGTTGCGGGTGCTCGTAATAGTACGGTTGGCAACCCTACATTAATCAGGGGAATTAAACATGTGTTTTAAGTGTGACGTTCGACGTCTAGATGAAAGCTGAATGGCTCAATACCTTTGTTTTTTTTTTGTAAATTCAAAGCAATAAGTTATGTTTCTGTTATATCTATAATATTTTTTATTGAATATGATCTATTTAATGTAATTTGACGAGTGTAAGTGCAAATTTTTAATTTGCCCATATACTGAATAAACGCTTTGACTTTGACTTTGACTGTTAATCTAGATTGTTAATAGATACGGATCCTACTAATATTATAAACGCGAAAGTTTGTAAAGAATGATTGGATGTTTGTTACTCTTTCACTCAAAAACTACTATACGGATTGAGCTGTTTGGTATGTAGACAGCCTCGACCCTGGAATAACCTTAATAACATAGGTTACTTTTTATCCCGATATTCCCACGGGAACGATGTCTACACGAGTAAAACCGCGGGCACAGCTAGTAGTTTAAAATATACACTATCTGTGTGCTGAATTTCAGCCAAATCAGTTGAGGTGTTTTTGATATACATTAATAACGAAAATCCCATCTAAATCAGATCAGCAGTGTTTGATAAAATCGAGGACATACACCACATACATACGGAACTATAGGGTCCAGAGTCCAGTGTCCACATTCTTTTTTTGAAGTCGGTAAAAAAATACAAATTAATTGAGTACCATATTTGGCCAAGTTAGTCAAATGGGAAATTGGCGTCCAATCGCAAACCGCATACAATATGCGTATTCGGCAGAATTTTCATGCGAGGTTTCGGAAAGCGAGGCAACGGACGGTGTGGAGTGTTGTGAAATAACTGGGACAAGTGCGAGATGAACTTGCGCACCGAGGCTTCCGCACAAACTTGTCAAACTAGGTTTAAGGACAAACTAAAGCAGTCCAATCCCTAGACCGATTATATACACGGTTGATGCACCAACCGCAAATAATTAAGTTTGTAATAGTTAATTCGTTTTTTTTTGTGTCATTAAACTACACAATTACAATTTTCAGAATTTTTCCTGCATAAGTACTGCAAGACCTTGCTCCTTGCCAAATGTCATGATTCTAGGTCAACGGGAAGTTTCCTTTGATTCTCTTGTGTAATCACAAAATATGCGACATAAACGGAATCTTTTTATCGCGTTGACTTACCAGTTTAATTTTTACACAGCTGAAATCGTATCTGATTTCGTAGCCCCGAGTATTTTATATATAAATATATAGTTTCAACATGATACCTCTACGCTTTCCTGAGAAAAAAGGGTCTTGACAGACGGACAGACAGACAGATAGACGGACATTACGGACAACAAAGCGATCCTCTTAGGGTTCCTCTTTTCCTTTTGAAATACGGAACTCAAAAATTAATTGAGACATTTTTTCGTATTAAATTTATATGCTATGTTAGAAATTTTACTAAGAAATAATTAGTTTCAGGTTTTATTTCAGCCTGTTTTTTGGGTTTTATTGGATCGAGAATAGTACATTCTATCATTTAACGAATAAGTGCATTCCTTAGACGATATCTTTAAGTTTATTGTATATTTATTATGACTGTTATTTAACAGTAAACACCTTAAAAATGTGATCACGCAAACCTATATTCTGCGCTTCGCTACCGATGTATCGCCTCTAGAGGGTACGCGGGTTGCATTTTTCCATAAAAATGTATTCATTCCCCTGTTTCCCCCCTGGAAAATAACTCTAGGGCAAATTTTTTTTCTACAAAAAATTAAGGTCGGCTATAGCTACGAGTATGCCCCATGTGATTTACTTTTTATGACCAATCAATTGCAAAAATAAATATGACCCTTCAAACACCTGATAAGTGACCTATTTTACTGCCCTGATCTAAACGGCTACCAGAAAAATTTGAAAGGGTTTTAAGACAAAAAAAGTGATAGGAGCACGGATGCAAAATGTTGTGCCATAAATAATTTGATCGGATCCGTTTCCGAGGAGAAAACAGGGGAATACGAAACCTAATTTTAGTCTAACATTTTGTAGGTAAAATGGATCTGAGTTGCTGTTGTCCCTATCGCTCTCTTGTTGGTTGTTCGGGCACTGCGCGACGGCAATAGTTTCTTTACAATACCTATTTTAAAAAAATCTCGCACCAGCGTACCCTCTTAACACATCGCGTCAAAATCGTTTATCTAAGCGCCAGGCGTCAATGCAAATTACACCTAATTTATCTAGAAAATACAATTCAAATTCAGCATCTGTCTTAAATTACAAAGTGAAATGAGTCTTGCCGTATGTAAATAAGGCTGATTTTCCGGTGGAGCGAGTCTGAATGGTTTATTTGAGCCAGTACTAAATGTTCTAATGATAATCTGGTTTGGCTAGTAGATTCGCACGTGTACTTATTCAATTTGTTACTATTGCTGCCATTTAAGCCGGGGACCTGGGGAGTGAATTAAATAGGCAAACTGATACTTTGCACAATGTGGGTAAAGTTTTATCAAGTAGTTGGACTTTATGAAAGGTTCTTTTGTTAGATCATTTCGAACCATTGAGTTCTGAATCTGATTATTGGAGACCACGGCTCGGCAAACGTAGTGTAGGGCGCCCTCCAGCTAGATGGAACGATGATATACGCAAGCTGGCTGGTAGCGGCTGGAAACAAAGGGCTGAAGATCGAATTCAGTGGCGTGCCATAGGTGAGGCCTATGTCCGGCAGTGGGCAGAGATAGGCTGATGATGATGATGAGTTCTGAATCTGACGACGCCATTAATCTTTCGCCGATTTAAGCCGATTTATCGGCTAACTTCAGTGCATGGTGTGAAGGGATATCTATATTCAAAATACTTATTCCGGTATATTTTTACCTAACATCTAGTTGTCTCAAAATAACAGACGCATAGGTATAACTCGCAAAATTTTGACAATTCAGGGTTTTACCTATCAGTTTCTGAAAAAGGTAGACGTTATCGATAACTATCAAAGCGAGCATTATGCTTGTCTTGTTAATCCATATTAAAACATTTAAAAAATACGCACTTTTGTTTAATCCGATCATAGGACTCTAAACAGAAAACAATTAACTTCAACCAACTTGGACTAACATCACAAAAATTCTGATAGAATATACATTTGACCAAAAGCAAAGTTCCACAATATGTACAAGTAAACATTATCCTTTTTGAGCTGTCGCAGTGGTTACCCCGGTCACAGTAAACACAAACAAGGTTAAAATATAAAAATACAGCGGTCCCGCGTAATTGGCTTCCATTTCATTCACACATTTTTGGCGAGCGCAGAATTGCCGCGGCAGTTACATTTGAATATTTAATCCACTGTTAATTGACACACGATAAACGCTAAAAGTAGGCCTGGGGCTGTTAAGGGTCGTGACATGTGAGGATTTTCTTTTATTGTAGAACTGGACCCTTTTTAAGCTGGGGTTTAAACTTGTTTGGATGTTGGTGGAAATAAAACTACTTCTTTGACAGGTTTCACCTAAAAGCAGCTACGACAACCTATTTGGAATTTCGGATAGTATGCAGCTAAAATCATACTGTTTTATGAAAATTTTAATTTGCCTTTTTTTTAAACAGATCAGATCGTAACAGTTATTTTATATACAAACTATAGTTAGTAATTTGCTTCAAATCAATTAACACGTCGATATTCTGACCTCGAAATGTACTTCACAAAACTAAAACTTAAAACTATATCAGCTTTGTTTTTGATGTTATTATGGATCGAAATTTCTAAGATATGTAAAGATATATTATAATAATGATCACTAGTCTCGGCATTACACTACACTGCAGGGGCCTTATTCAGTATGACCAATGAGATAACGCGTTCCTTAACGCGCCACGTTACGTTATTGAAAAATTGTATTCTGTATGCCACACGATAGGTAAATTATACAAAACGCGCGCGTTACACGTCCTCATATGTCACGATATTTTGACAGCTCAAAACGCGCTCATAACCTTACCCTACCGCGTTTTAATTGGCATAGAGAATACCATAACGCGGAGATAACGTAACACGGCACGGTAAGACTTTAAAATGGTCATACCGAATAAGGCCCCTGGTTGGCAAAAAAGTCTTGAAACGGAACTATTTTTTTTCTGGCCTGGCAATAATCTAATCTGTGATAAAAATTTATATGTTAACTGTGGTCAGTGACTGAAAATGTATGAACAAAGTTTATTTGTGCAACTTAATAGTAGTATTTTAATATTTTCCGTAACCTACGCGACTTAAAGATGTTTTAACATGAATAAGACTATCCGTAGTTCCACTAAAGAAGTAATTTTAAAGTTTACCGCCACTCTCTCTGCTATCGGGGTTACTAGTATATAGCAATAGTGGCGCCCCTATTTATTTCAACTAATTTTGCCAACCTGTACATACACACTTATGAAAAATAAGTTAGAAACTATACACGTAAACAAATAAATGACACAACAATAGTTTCCAGCAAGTAAAATACTTGTAGATCAGCACATTCAGCGCGACTATACCAAAACCCGGGCAAATATCATGTGACCCAAAAGCCCGGTTCATTATGAGGGCAGTACGAGACAAAGTTTTCTGAACACTCCATGCGTGCTTAAGCCCTTGCCAAGATAATTCTCTTTGTAGAAACTTTCTCAGTAGCAAGTTGACTAAAAGTTAAGTGAATCTTGTAATAACAAGATGTGTTTCCTTTTCAAGTTTTGCTTAAACCAATATGAAACTCGGTATGTTGTACGACTTGGTAATTTTCAATGAATTTGAAACTGTTTCGTAAAGTAAATAATGTTTGACAGACCAGCCCTGGAAAATTACAGTTCGAGAAATATGAATTATTGTACAAGCGTCTACTTTAACTAATTACTTGATTATATAATAAGAACTGGATGATATAATATGTACATTGTATAGGAATTTCAACGGAAAAAGTTAAGCAAGGGATATCCCTGGCTTAACTTTTTCCGTTGAAATTCCTATAGTATATACTAGGAGTTCCTAGTATATACTAGGAGACAAATGTCCTGCGACACTTGTCGCCAACTATGTACATCGAGTGAAGTGGCGCGTCGTTGCCGAACTTGGCTCGACATGTTTGCCAACATGGCGCGACACGTGTAGCCAACTAAGCCATAAGCCGCGCGATGTCGATAGATATGTCAAGCGAAGTTTCGCGAAGTCGCACAACGTCGCCTGGCGTCGCTACGGACATCGCGCGATGTCGCCAGATATATATCAGGCGAAATCGGTCTGCTTCGCTTGACATGTCGTGGGACATTTGTCCCCTAGTGTATCCCTGGCTTAACATATTCTTGTTTGAAAAGAATATATAGATAGTTGTTTGTTAACGACTCTACGCATTAATCTAAGTACATATGTAATATGTTTGGTACGAGTATTCACCAGAATTTTGATGGCTACATATTAATGAAGATAATTATTTTGTTAAAACAGCCGATCAGATAAGTATAGTATTATTTAATATTATAAACTATTAATAAGTAATTAATTCGTTATATTCTCCAACAGCACAGAATAATCAATACCAATAGCTAAGTTTTTAAATGACTTCAAAGAAGGACATAAACATATATATAGACTTCAAAAAGGATATAGACACGAACATAGATTATATGTATTTTTATAATTGCTGTACGGGCATTTCGATGGTAACTAACTACATAGTTTATTTTAAATAATGACGCAGCACCCACTGGGGGAAAACAACGGATTAACCAATGCAGATGTGGCAGAATTTACTGAATAAAATGCCAACAAATTTGGCTTACTGCGAGACGTAATGAGCTCGCTGAGAGATAACAAATGTAGCATTTTAAGGAATGAAATGCGTCGCTGCCTTGCCTGCTTTTAAATTATAATTCTAAGTAGAAAGACTGTGTAGTTCAAGATTTAAAACAGAATAATTTTAATGTTGACACAGAAACTTCTTCAGTGCGGTAACTTGGATACTTAAACTCCGTTTTTATAGCAACGACTTAGCACGAGCTTTTAGCACGGTGGAAAATACAAACACACGTTGAAACTTGGCAAGATCCTGCATCCATCCAATGTTTACACTTGTTTAACTACTTACCTGACAAACAGACGAGAGAGGAAAACATCAGAAAACTTTGTTGGCTAAGAACTCTGTAAAAGTTTTGGTATACCACAGGGTAGTAACCTGAGACCGGCTCTGTATCTAATATATTGTAAGTACTTACATGGGGGTGGCGGTTTTTTCTGGTTGTTCCACACGACGAGGATCTTGGCAAGGCTCGGCGTGTTGACTAGTTTGCTGACGAGGGTGAATAGGCTATCTACTCGATCGTACGTCAGTATGACCGCTGTGAAGCCCGGCGCTTTAGGGGCGGTCACTGGCAGGAATAGTGGGTTCACGGGGCCGTACTGTGGATTAATTAACCTGTTAATATTTAATCAAACGGGACACATGAGAACAACAACAGGAAAGAACTGCTTCTCGGAAATGTATTCTTATGTAGTTTTAGATGTCTTACGATACTTCGGTATGATGTTGTATTTAATGTTATGTTTCTTTTACGTGTTATCAATTTTATATTCTTGTACATGATTATAAAAGTGTTAACCCACCCGTCAGTAAGGTGAAATTTTGGATTGTATATAATAATGTAGAAAGATGTATTTGTATTAAATTCGTTAAGAATAATTTTCGTTACAAGGAGTTTTGCTCCATATTATCCTAGGCCTAGCGTGCTACCATCCTCTACCGCATCATCACTTACCGACATGTGAGATAGTGGTCAAACGCTAGCCTATATGATATAAATAAATAAATAATAAATATTTCTGTATTCTATCTCGTATAATTATCATGATAAACATTTGTAACTTTTTACCCTTAACCCTTAGTAACAAGACAATAGAATACAAATATAACCAGAGGTCTACATTTAAAAAAAAAAACATTTACGCAGATTGATTGACCTTTACTTCATTTGAAATCGGTCGGAAATATCGAACATTCGATAGATAATGCAATTGACTACTACGAGTACAATCTACTACAGTTATAACTTATTAGGTAGGTACGTAATTATAGTTTAATTAATAAAGCAACTGCGGGGTTAGGGTCAGCTCAGACCGCGACGTGACGCGGGGCGCTCTTATTAAGAGAGTGATACAAAAATATCGTTTAAAAACTAAAAAACAACCGACTTCAATGCCGCGCTATTCATTTTCAGTACCAATTTTGAGATGTTTATCTCAATATCTCTGGAGATACTTATCATACCTCGATAAAATTACCATGGTACCACACTTGGGATATCTCCTTTCGAACAAAAAAAGAATAATCGAAATCGGTTCATAAACGACGAAGTTATCCGCGAACAAACATAAAAATATATATATATATATATATACGGTCGAATTGAGAAACCTCCTCCTTTTTTTGAAGTCGGTTAAAAAATAACTTTATTTACTACACAAAAAATTACACATTGAGATAGTTCGGCGGCTTCAGGCTGCGCCGCGCGGCTTCTCGGTGCACCGCGCGGCGCAGCGGGAAGCCGCGTGATAAACAATTGAACATTATTAACTACATAATAAGATACACATTGCATTGAGATAATTTGGTTACGTCGCGCGTTTTGCTGCGCCGCGCGGCGTCGGGCTGCGCCGCGAGGGTTCTCGCTGCGCCGCGCGAAACCAAAAGCATCGTCATTCGTCACGTCGCGTCGCGTTGCGGTGCGAACTGACCCTTAGTCATAAATAAGTTACGCAAGAAATAACCGTAACAATTTTATATGACTCACTTAATCACTAACTTATAAATATGCAATTAATATGAATAATGGGTTAATTTATTCTATAATTAGTTTGTCTCGGAGTTTAAGATAAGTAACAATAATTTTAAGTTGGTATTTGTTTTCTAGTAAATAATTAAGATAATTTAATAAACTGGCCAAGTGCAAGTCGGACTCGCACTAGTAGGGTTCCGTACCACACTACAGTATTTTATAAGATAGAGCAAAAAATACCACTATCGTTTTTCGCCAGCAAAAAATAATAATTAATAAACATTTTATTTCTTATAACGCCATCTAACATCTAACAAAGGAGTTAGGGATCGACATTTCAATATAAAGCCATCTATGGGACTTTTACCTAACTAAGCGTTCATAGATGGCGTGAAATGCCGAAAAAAACACGTTTCTTGTGTTATTATTAACTTTATATTATTTTTAACTTTATTCTGTGTTTAGTATTTGTTGTTATAGCGGCAACAGAAATACATCATCTGTGAAAATTTCAACTGTCTAACTATCACGGTTCATGAGATACAGCCTGGTGACAGACAGACAGATAGACAGACAGACAGACAGACGGACAGCGGAGTCTTAGTAATAGGGTCCCGTTTTACCCTTTAAAAACTAATACAACCGACTTTCATGCAGCGCGACTTAGTTTCAATAATAATAGTCATATCTCTGGAGATACTTAACAGATCTCCATAAAATTACAATGGGACTACCTTGGAAATGTAACCTATAAACTAAACAAACAAATATCCTGTCAAAAAATACATACTGAATTGAGAACCTCCTCCTTCTATGAAAGACAGGATTGACAATTGAAAATCAACTGCCAATCCTGTCTTATTTTAATGAACTTTAAAATTCTTGAACATGTTTTTGTTCAGCATTCTCAGTAAAATTTCCGAACAAAAGATGAAGCCAATAGGTACTACAACATCAAATATCGTTTTGACTTTTAATTCTTCGATGTTCGCTAAAAGTTTGAAAGAATCGCTTGAATTATTTCAAGAGTTAGTGAACCTGTAAATTGAGAGCATAATTGAGTTGATGGTGAGTTTTTTAGGGTGTTACTTCACTGTGAATACCACAGAAATATTAATTACTATTAATTGTGTTGTGAATACCTAATTAAGTAATTATATATTGCGGGATCTGCTCCCCGATTCTCAATCATTCGAAAACCTATCGGATTCGGAAGCGTCATTTTGAATTTCGAATATTTATTCTTCCGTGAACTACTGGCTCTCGGAAACCTTTCCGATTACAATCACTGATTTTTTCAAGTTGAAATATCAAAAGTTGCGGATTCATTCGATTCATTGTAAATTGCAAACATCTGAATCGAAAGAGAAGCAGTTTCCGAATCCGAATTTGCTTTCGAATGATTGAGAATCAGGGGGCTGTAGGGCTATTCTGTAAACTAGTTTACGCATCTTGCAAGCGGTGAGATTTGAATTTCGCATTACGAAATTCAACCGTATTACAATTGTATTACGATTTGAATTTCGTAGTACGAAATTCAAATCTCACCGCGAGTTCCGCTTGCGAGATTGCTTGCGTAAACTAGCTTACAGAATAGCCCTACTGAAGCGAATTCGTAGAGAAACGGTTTTTTTTTGGCAAAGAATTTAAGTTTGTGGGAAACTGTGCCTATTTATAATTATTAAACTTCATCCCTATATCAATGAAAGGGGAGGACAATACACATATAGTACCAGTAGACAAATTGACGGGCACAAAACAAAAATTTAGCTATATGCTATATTAAAACTAAATTAAAAAAAAACTACATACAAAAGTTTCTAGAGACATTTGTCTCTAGAAATTTTGACATGAGTGAATGTTGATATTTCATACTTATAGTACATAGATAGTATATAGATATAGTATATAGATAGATAGTATATAGATAGATAGTATATAGATAGATAGTATATAGATAGATAGTATATAGATAGATAGTATATAGATATAGTACATAGTCTTCAAAATAAATGCATTTAATTTGTGATGCGACTTGTGTCGACACTCTGGCCCCGTCCCGTCTCAGTGGGACAGTGTCGAGAGCCGGAGCCGCGGCGAAGATGCCGAAGACACCAAGCGGCGTAAACATACATCTTTATCTGGTAGCTACATATTTATGCCGCTTGGTGTTGAAACTTTTGGTCCATGGGGTCCGAGCACCAAAACTTTCCTAAAATAAGATCATTTAAAAAACTAAAAGAACCGACTTCAAGTGCCGCGCTATTAATTTTCAGTACCAAGTTTGAGGAGTCTATCTCCATATCTCTAGAGATGCTTATCAGATCTCGATGAAATTACTATGGTACCCTTGGGATATCTTCTTTGCAACAAGAAAATAATCATCAAAAATCAGTTCATAAACGACGAAGTTATCCGCGAACACACATAAAAAATATATATACGGTCGAATTAAGAAACCTTCTTTTATTCGAAATCGGTTAAAAAATTGCTCCTCGCTTTGTCGACGCCTCACACATACTCTACATTTGTTAAACGTTAAACTAGCCAAGTTTAAGACCACCTACCCGCACAAATAATGCACCCTAGTACATTTTATTAGGTCGATTTCAGTACAACCGGGCGGAATCGGCGATCCCATAAAGTGGGTGAATACATTAGTTCGCCTTCTGAAATATTCAATGAGCAATCGCACCGCTGGGGCAGCGTGGCCTTAATTGACCATAGTAAATTGATTGTACGGCCACAGAGAATATACTCGGATAGCAATAGGAGAAACTGTAATTATATCAAGTCTGATTGATACATTGTTGTCAACCAATAAGCAGTTGTCATCTTTTCAATAGACTTCTAATAAAAAGAAGGAAAGATTCTCAAATCGTATGTATGTTTTTTATATATATATATATTTTTGTATGCATGTTACGCGATTACTACGGTCAACCGATACGAATGATTCTTTTTTTAGTCGGTAGGTTACGTACCGAGGTGGTCCCATTGTAATTTTATCGAGATCTGATAAGTATCTCCAGAGATATGATGATAAACGTCTCAAACTTGCTACTGAATTTGACTCGCGGGGCATGGAAGTCAGTTGTTTTAGTTTTTAAACTATCTTAATTATTTTAAAGCTATTCGCTAGGTAGCTCTTGTTGCGAACCTACTGAGATGTTACTATCATATCAATAGCGTCAAAGCGAACCTTTGTTTATATTTATAACCACATTACAAAAAGGAGGAGGTTCTAAATTCGTCTGTATGATTTTTTTTCTACATATGTTACGCGATTACTCCGTCAATTGTGAACCGATTCGAATGATTATTTTTTTTAATCGGTAGGGTACATTTCCGTGGTGGCCCTATTATAATTTCATGGAGATCTGATAAGTATCTCCAGAGATATAACGATAAACGTCTCAAACTTAGCTAACTACTGAAAATGACTCGCGGGGCATGGAAGTCAGTTGTTTTAATTTTTAAACCATCTTAATTATTTCCTTTTTTTTATATTCACCGATTACTCGAAGATGCAGTGCTAGACAATAATAATAGGTACCTAATACAATGTTTACAAAAACATTGAACGAAAGAGTCTTATCGTGATCTTATACGTTTCTTACTACATTTTACAAACTTGCAACGCAAAGCGAAATACGTTTACTCGGTAAATCGTACTAAATGAAGATATATTTCAGAAACAAGCAAATCTCGAATGAATAAATATGAAAACCAAAGCTTTCCGAGATTTATTATCATGTAGAACTATCTACTACACTAGTAGAATATGTATGTATGAAGATTTAAAAATAGTGTATGTAATAATAAATAAGTATAGCTGTTTGGCGAGAAGGTAATAAAATAGGTGAGGCCTATGTCCATCAGTGGATAGATATAGGCTGATGATGATGATGATTAATAAAATAGCCATGTATTTTATGGCTAGACTTACTTAGTATTGGCTATCAGCGATTTTGACGCCTTTATGATGACATTCGTGTAATTCTTGGTTCTGCGTCGTTGGGAGTTTCAGCAAACAAGTCGCTTTTTGAAAGTACGCTGCAGCCGCTAAATTATTTTATCACCACCATTCCTTCCTAACGCGCTCGTTTCGGCAACTTGCTTGATTCAAAATCAAGCAAGTTGCCGAAACGAGCGTATAAGATCACGATAAGACTCTTTCGTTCAATGTTTTTGTAAACATTGTATTAGGTACCTATTATTATTGTCTAGCACTGCGTCTTCGAGTAATCGGTGAATATAAAAAAAAGGAAATAATTAAGATGGTTTAAAAACTAAAACAACTTGATTCAAAATCAAGCAAGTTGCCGAAACGCGTGCAATCATCACCAATCAACCAATGTTATAAACGCGAAAGTCAGTTTGTATATTTTTTCGTTGTAATCGGCTTGATTTGGTTGAAATTTTGCACATGTTAGCATGATAGCCAGTATATTGACAGAGGACATGGAATACTTTTTACACGGGCGATGCCGCGGGGCTCAGTTAGTACTTATAAATAAAGGGAGTCTTTATAAGTTCACAATTTGTTGGTGTGACACCTCTTCACTTAGGCGATCTACCGATTTGTATCGGAGAAGCGATTTTTATTCTTGCGATTTAAATTCCGCGACAATTTGCATCAAATCACAGATTTCCTCGCGCTTTTTTTTCCGCCAGTGCGCATACATCCAATAGGTTCAATACGTCACAGAATTGCGAAAAAAAAAATCGCACTGTGAAAAATAGCTGTGTGGACAGGGCCTAAAAATAACAGTGTATGCTGGCCTTAATAGCTATTTCACTCAAAGCAGGTCATTGACTCCAAGTTCCTGATAAGCCTGCTTATCAGGTAAATGCATGCAAAACCGTTAGATAATCCTTATCTGTTTCTTATTATGAAACCGGGGCTTTTTATAAGGTTATACAACTTTATGGAAGCCGGAAGGCGGGCGTTGCTTTTTGGAAGGCTTTGTTTATTGTTACGCTGAGTTTAAAAGATGAATAATGGCTTTGTCTGCGGTATCTTTCAAGATACTGATAAAAGGGTTTCCTTTCAATGAGTTCTATGTTTGCCTGTTTCGCGCAAACTATGGATTGATTTACACAGCATGGCGAGCTTATAAAATACTAGCTATTACCCGCGGCTTCGCCCGCGTTATTTGAGTCTTTATTTATTAATTTTTATTTATTGCAATAAGAAGAACGGTAATAACCACTTCTACTTATTGCTAACGTACAAAACTATAAAAAATTTCATTACATGATATATATATACAATATATATATATACAATATATTGTATATTGTATATTGTATATATATATATACAAAGAATATTGAATTACAATACGATTTATGATCTACCTTCGAGGTCCATGATCTGTATCCATGATCTCTTAAGGCCAATGTCTGAATCTTCTGTGGTAAAGACTATGTTGATTGATTACTTTTGTTTTTTTTTAAATTCTAAGCGTTAAATTATGCTTTTGATAATTTATTATTATTTATTTTATGATTTTGACGTGTATATATTAATACTGCTTACATCTGATATATTATAATAATAATAATAATGACGAGCCGACGGTGAGTGGCGACACCGCGTACCCCTATCCCGTGAGGGCTAAATGAGACTCTCTGACCCTCGGCTTGCCTTGACCGGCCGGCCGGTGGTGGGAATCGCAAGAGCTAAATAAACGTATGGAAGAGCAAGGAGCTGCATGGCCGGTTCTATCAAGTCTTAACGGGACCCGATGTGGACCTGCTCGCGTCGGTGAACTGGCTACGATTTGGGGACCTCTTTGGGGAAACCGAAGGTTTTGTTTATGCAATTGCGGACGAAGTTATCAAGACGAACAACTACCGGAAATATATTATGACGGACGGTACGGTCGACATATGTCGGGCATGCCGCCGTCCCGGAGAGTCACTCAGACATATCATTTCCGGTTGTTCTCATCTTGCTAACTCTGAGTACTTGCACAGACATAACCTCGTAGCCAGGATCATCCACCAGCAACTTGCTCTTCAATACGGCCTTATCGAGTCTGAGGTGCCGTACTATAAGTACGCACCTGCGCCAGTTCTTGAAAATGGTCATGCTTTGCTCTATTGGGAGCGATCGGTTATCACGGACAGGACTATTGTCGCCAATAAACCTGATATCGTGATAGTCGACCGGTCCCAGCGGCGGGCAGTGTTAGTTGAGATCACCATCCCGCATGACGAGAACCTCGTGAAGGCTGAAAAGGACAAGATCAGCAAGTACCTTGACTTGTCTTTCGAGGTTACCGCCATTTGGGATGTTGATTCGACTAGCATTGTCCCAATAGTCGTTTCTGCGAACGGCCTAATAGCGAAGAGTCTCGACCAACATCTCAAGAGACTCTCGCTAGACGGCTGGATCAAGGGCCAGATACAGAAGGCGGTACTTCTTGACACGGCACGCATCGTCAGGAGGTTCTTCTCTCTGCAGCCCTAACCACCGGTAGCTTGGGCCCTGCCCTGCCCCGCTGCTGGCGGCACTCTAGGTTTAGGTTTTTTTATAATATTGTTTATTTGTAATGATTTTTTTCTATTTTTGTTTATTATACAATAAAGATATTATTGTAAAAAAAACCTAAAACTAAGAAAGAAAATAAATAACGTGAATAATAATAATAAACCCGCAGGGGCGGCTTTGTGGCGAGCCGACGGTGAGTGGCGACACCGCGTACCCCTATCCCGTGAGGGCTAAATGAGACTCTCTGACCCTCGGCTTGCCTTGACCGGCCGGCCGGTGGTGGGAATCGCAAGAGCTAAGACCTAAGCTCCAGGGTGAGTAGCGTTTAGTGAAAGTGCAGCACACCTCTCAACACCCTTAGCTATCCACGCCAATGTTGCCCCTCGGCGCCAATATAACGGTCCGCCTTTATGGGGGGTCCATTCAGTGGGTGGCAAGTTACCACCCGACTAAATATTTTGTAATGAGGCATAATTGGCTGGTGCCGTACCTCATCCCATAGACCAGCAATCCGACATTAATCAGCTCACCCAATAGTCTCATTAAATAATGTACCATCTTTTTATAATATAGTTTCCCATATCTCCTCCTCATCCATTAACAATACCTATGTAAACATTATAAAGGGCCTCTTGATGTTGGCTTCGGCTCCATCAATGCCCTCCAAAAGACCGGGCATGACCCGTGAGTTAAATTGAATAAACGAATAATAATAATAAATTTATTTATTACAGACACAAAAAAGTGATCCATAGACATACCTTAGAAAAAGCAAAATAAACTGGCCAAGTGCAAGTCGGACTCGCACTCGTAGGGTTCCCGTACCACACTACAGTATTTTATAAGATCGAGCAAAAAATACCACTATAATTTTTCGCCAGCTAAAAAATAATAAAAAATAAACATTTTATTTCTTATAACGCTATCCAACGTCTAACAAAGGTGTTAGGGATCGACATATCAATATAACGCCATCTATGGGACGTTTACCTAACTAAGCGTTCATAGATGACGTGAAATGCCGAAAAAAACACGTTTCTTGTATGGGGACCCTCTATTATTTTTAACTTTATTCTGTTTTTAGTATTTGTTGTTATAGCGGCAACAGAAATACATCATCTGTGAAAATTTCAACTGTCTATCACGGTTCATAAGATACAGCCTGGTGACAGACGGACAGACAGACAGACAGACAGACAGACGGACAGCGGAGTCTTAGTAATAGGGTCCCGTTTTACCCTTTGGGTACGGAACCCTAAAAATCAATTGCTGTTCGTTAGTATTGCTAAAACACGAGAACGGCTGGGCCGATTTAGCTGATTTTGGTTTTGAAATGTTTTTCCTAGTCCGGGGAAGCTTTAAACGGTAAGAAATTGGAAAAATTGCGAGGAAGATAGTAAAAACAACAATTTCATTTTCCCATATGAACTGTTCTACCTGATTTCCTGTCAAACATTTGACGTTCGTCCCTTCGGTACTGGTAGACTCTGTTCCACTCTCGAATTGAAATTTGTAGCACGTATTAAATTAAGGGTTTTCAATTGACAACATAATATATCCACATTACTTGAATTATCGCGTAGGTATTTAAATTTTAATATTTTGAATTTTGATGGTTGTCCTAAGTTGTCATTGTTGGTTCGTTCAGATATTATTGTCATTGTATTGACAATTTTTGATGGTTGTCATGATATGGCGCTTCCATACATGGGTATTCGCTATTTGTGTATAAAAACCGATAAAAACAAAATAAAATTAAATAATAAAGGGGGTCCCCATACAAGAAACATGTTTTTGAGGCTTTTTATGCTCGATCTTACAAACCTTAATAGATAAAAACTTGAAACTTACTTATGGAGTGTATTGCAATGGCTGCTATAAGATCAAATAACAAAAACTAAATTAAATTAAAAATTAAAGGGGGCCCCATACGAGAAGCGTATTTTTCCGGCAAATATTGTTCAATTGGAACCCTGCGTGTGCGAGTCTGACTCGCACTTGGACAGTTTATTTATATTTGCGGTACGAAGTTCGCCGGGTCAGCTAGTACCTATTGAACAAATGCTTCGACAGGAAAAAGTTTTCATTGGACAGACAACGCCCTTATGTCCAACGTCTTAGCTTACCATCAGGCAAGAGTCTTGAAATTAGATAACGCTGATTAGTGTTGTAGCTCGTCGCCCATCATAAAACCAAGCCTTAGTACTACGGTAAGTGCTAAAATAAAATAACGACAAGTTTTCTCACCAAATGTTCAGGCATATTCCAGTCTTCATACATCCGCGCAGATAAAGGGAACACTTTCTCATTGATAATCTCAAGAGCTGTCAATGTAATCTTTTCCATCGATGAGAAATATTTCTCGTACACCCATCTAAGCTGCCAATATAGCTCCCCACGTCTCTCTTTGCTCACTGCGTGAACAATCTTCAACAGATTCCTTATATTATCCTCCGGTATAAATACAGCGATCTTATTCCAATCTAAGTGTGAATTGAACGGCATCACAACAGAATCTGATATCACTACAGGGATACACTGAGACGCTAGAACGTCCATCAGCATCGCTTGCATTAAACGGGCACTGCGTACAACCAGGCAAAACATACCCTCCTTCAAAACGTCCGGGTAGGTAAACTCTCTTCCCGTGGTATATTCACATCGTCTTGTGTTATCTAGTTTTCCTTCAGTCTTACATCTGTCTAATAGTAATAAGTCGTTTGACGATGAGGCAATGCTCTGTAACTGGTCTAAGTAGGTATGTGGAATGTTGAGTTGGGACGATATGATCGTGTACGTTTTCTGCTTCGGTTGTGAGCAGTCGATCTTTGTTGATGTTTGGCTGTGAACTGGGATGGATATATCGAATCCATATCGGAACGTCCAAGTATTAAATCCTGCTCCGGCAATAATTGCTTTGCCTGTGTTAAGGTGGACAACAGTGTTGTAGTTGGGTGGAGCCCCCGGGAGCATATTGAAGATGAGATGGTTCTCGCCATTGTTCCAACTGTTGGAAAATTATACATTGTATCATCTGTGTATTTTCGTAACTACAATGATGATATTATCAATCAATTTTGTCTTTGTGATTTAGGACCCATTTAAAAAATGTATGACATTATTTAAAGCATGCACATTGTATATATTTAGCATAGTATTAGCACAAATATGATAGCAATGAGTTAATTAGAGCTCTCACTGAATTGAGATTAGCTAGCAACTTGAATCAGGTAATTTATAAATAATCAGGCATACCTATTTCAATTTTAAACATAATATTAGCGATACATGGTTCTATAAGTGGATTAAGAAATTAATTGAATAATAACCTTGACCATGATTATGTTGTATAAAATTAAATATAAATATATAAATTTTAAGTATTTTATGTATTAAGTCAAGTATTATAAATATATTTTTAGTTGATACAACAGTACCCCTAGTATGAGTTTTCATACTAAACTTGATATTGTTTATCAAACAAATTTTGTATGAAAAACAGTACAGCGCCTCTAGTGGTTACTACACTTCACTAAATTTAGACCAATCAGGGAGCTACAGTAAGTTGAAAACTTTGTGAGAACTGTCAAAAGTGTTTACGATAAAAACTCGTACAAGGGGTACAGTACTGCATGTACATACTTTATGAATGGCTTCATTTGGTGTAGGTATGTGTTATCGAGAATGTATGCTATACTTACTATTCAAGCGAGTGCAATGCTCGGGATACATATTCACTAGAAAATGTGTTCTGATTGAGAGTGTCTATACTAGGCACCAATAAACACGCTTCGTCAGGGTTCGCTGTGTAATATTTACTACGTTTAATTGTCTCTAAAATTATATAAAATTCCCTAGAAATCTGCGGTACAGAATTTCTATTTTCAGTCTGATAGTCCTTTAGCGGGTATATGTATATGGTTATCTTGTCGTGGCCGCCTCTGCCGCATCTGTATACATCGAAACAGTCCCAGTAGGTACAGTTGGAGGCTCGAGGCAACGACGCCCGAGCATCCTGCCGAAGATTCACTGTCTCCACACTCTTATCCAAATTCACAGGCTTGAACTCTTCTGTCCGTTGCGAACCGCCCGCAAACACATTAAACACGATTGTAAACACCAACGATATCACTATAAACACGAGTAATCCCACGAAAAACCTATGATACAATATTTTCCTATATGATATATATTTCGAGTGCTTGCCCGTTTTCAGGAGCAACTCCCCGGCCATTTGTGATTTCCACAATTAAATTAATCTTGGCAGTTTACTTATGACACCCATTGTAAGGCAAAATTAATTGATTCTCATTCAAAAATTCATGAAATAAAAGTGTAAAACATCACTGCCGTGCCAAGAAACTGACGCAGTGAAGTGTGACTGTGAACCTGTGAACTAAACACAGACAGAATAAGTGGACTGATCTGATCTGACAGTTAGGACAAGTGACAAATGACAACTGACAATTTTAGCTGATGCTTAATTTTTCCTTTTGTTTTTAAATTTTATTATGGCCTCACACAATTGGTATATTTAGCCAGTAACGAAGAATTATACATTTTCAAGTTTTAGTATAAACTAGTCGTAATTTACTATCACAAACTTATTATTTGTGGTCAGTGCATTATTTAGGTCTAGGCATCGGTCTAAGGATCAAACTGCAAAGTTAAGTTTGGCCACTAACCTATTTAGACAAGTTTGTACGGAAGCCTCGGTGCGCGAGTGCTCGAGCGCACTTGGCTGGTTTTTTACATTAAAAACATTCTATATATATATATATATATATTGCCTATATTTAAGATTATCGGAAATTAAAAAGATTTTGTAATAGATCCGTATGTTGAACGCAGCATTTATTAGTGTTGCTAAGTTAAAAAATTTCTATTTGCCATAATCGAGGGCAATTTTTTCGAAATATTGATCACGATATTTTATTTATTTGAAAATTGTTATTTTATAAGCATTCTTTATTAACATGACAAGAAGTTCATATGCATTTTCTATACATACTAAATGCAACTAAATGATTGCAGATTTCGGGTTCGAATTATTCAAAAGAACAATCATAGTCTCACTCAACCATTGTTCATGCACAACGAGCACGTAATGCCGGAACCGATTGCCTTACACGGAGTACCTCTCGAAGTTGTTGAATAATATTGGGCAAACTTTGCGATCGGGTAGAAACTATTTTCAGAAGTTAGCCCCCAGAAGAATACAGCTAGGATGGGCAGCATTTAGAAAACTTCGTCGAATCTTTTCATTGCCAACACCACAAAGTCTATTAACAAAAATCTTTGATTAGTGAGACTTATCTGTAATAATATACGGAGCCAAGACGTGGTTCTGTATTCACTGTAAGAGTGGACGGTTTGCTTTTATCACCACCCCTCTCTGAGGTAGTTAATGAAACTAAAGGCGCGGGTAGGTAGGGCTACCTATCGCCTTTGTAAGGACGAGGTCTGAGGTCGCGTCGAAATAAAACAATGGCTGTTGCACTATAAGATGTTCTTATTATAATTTTTAGTTGCTGTCTATGTGTTAATAATTCTGGCGGTTAACTCCCTTATAAAAACATATTTCGTTCTCACGTCAACGTCACTTTGATGTGGGAACGCGCGCTGTCGTTTTATGACATTGCGCTTCGCACATCAGAGGCATTTTGCCACCCGAATGGTTGTGCAAAACGCCACACCACCCCCCTACGGAGAAGGAGAATCCGTGGAGAAAGAAAAAATAAATAAAAAATCAAAGGTCAAAAGGTTTGCAAAAATGAACTTTACGACCTGACCGGGTAGTGTATTGTGGTGAATGTGAGGAAGGAGCAGCGGGAGAAGATGAAGAGGATCCAGAATGAGGAGAGAGAACTCTAGAAGGATGTGATGATGACACTGGTTGATGTGCAGGAAGAGACGGCGTCGATACTGGATCAACAGGACTCGGCTGTTCGATGAACGCTGGCTTGAGCCTGTCGATACTGACAGTCACCTGTCTGCCTTTTACATCGATCGAGAATGTCTTTCCGTCCTCAGATCGAGATATCACTCGATGAGGGCCAGAATAGGGTGGCTGCAAAGACCGACGAACAGTGTCATCCCTCAGCATGACGTGAGATGCAGTGGATAGGTTTTTGAAAATAAAAACCGAAGGCTTAGAATGATGAGAAGCCGAGGTGGGTCGCAATTTGGACATATATTGCCTTAACTTGACGACAAAATCCGAAGGCTCCTCATAGCCAGTAGCTTCGGGAGAAACAGTTAAAAGTTCCTCTGGGAGCGCTAATGTCTCACCATACAGCATTTCTGCTACGGTTGATTTTATATCCTCTTTAAATGCAGAGCGCATGCCTAACAAAACAAGAGGCAAGGCATTCGACCAGGAACTGTCATGACACATCAGGGACGCTTTTAACTGCCGATGCATGCGCTCAACGAGCCCATTAGCGCAAGGGTGATAGCTGGTGGTACGAATACGTTTGGCACCAAACAGATCGGTAAGGCGTCTGAAAAGGTCAGATTCGAACTGCCGTCCCTGATCAGTCGTGATGACCGCAGGGACGCCGAATCGAGCTATCCAGCCATCCACAAAGGTCTTGGCTACTTCCTCTGCCGTTATCCCACTCATAGGCCACGCTTCGGGCCACCTAGTGTAACGGTCAACAGCAGTGAGGCAGTATTGAAAGCCAGAGGAAGAAGGCATAGGTCCGATAATGTCTATGTGGACATGCTTGAGCCGAGATGTGGGACTGGAGATATGTCCGAGCGGAGACTGAGTATGCCGAGTCACTTTGCTTCGCTGACAAGCTATGCAAGTTTGGCACCAGCGACGGCAATCCTTGGCAATACCTGGCCAAACGAAACGGTCAGAGACCAGACGAACAGTGGCCTTGGTACCTGGGTGACTCAGGTTATGCAGTTTGTCAAAAATACTCTTCCGGTACAAATGGTCGCGGTCGTCCTGTGGAAGTATCGCAGACCAAAGTTGTGTTAGTGCCGGGAACAACGATGTTCTCTAATTTTAGAGAAGATTCAGTATCGTTTTGATACTTTTTCAACTCATCGTCTAGTTGTTGGCAAGAAGCAAGGGTAGAGTGGTCTGCTTCGATACTAATGGCTTCGATGCGGGACATAGCGTCTGCTACCGTATTATCAACCCCTTTTACGTGGACAATGTCCGTGGTAAATTGGGAGATAAACGAGAGTTGATTTAGTTGGACCGGTGGAAGCCTCTCGCGACGCTGCGAGAAAGCGTAAATGATCGGCTTGTGGTCCGTGTAAATTGTGACTTGCTGCGCAACCAGAAAATGGCGATAATGCTGCACACTCTCGTATATCGCAAGGAGTTCCCTGTAATATGCTGCCCATTCGGACTGTCGGGGCTTCAGCTTTTTGCTGAAGAAACCCAAAGGTTCCCAAGCATCACCAACTTTCTGCTGAAGGTAGGCACCAACGTGCGAGTTCGAAGCGTCGGTGAAGAGCCCCAGCTCAGCATTCGGCAATGGGTGAGCCAGAAGAGCAGCGGATGACAGGCTGTCTTTACAGGCCATAAAACTCTCTTCAAGTTCAGGCGTCCAAGAAACCGGTGTGGAACCTTTGCCTTGGGAAGCCACTATCGCATTGACCAGCGGTGCTTGCAACTCTGCAGCGTTTCGCAAAAAACGTCGATAGTAGTTGACCATTCCAAGAAAACGGCGGAGTCCCTGAACGGTCTTGGGCAAGGGAAAATCCTTGAGAGCCTGAATGCGCTCAGTTGGTGGCCGTGTTCCTTCAGAGGAAATGCGGTTCCCGAGGAAAGTTACCTCAGGAGCACCAAATACGCACTTTGCAGGATTGATGACAATGCCGTAGTCTTCAAGTCGCTTGAAGAGTATACGGAGGTGCTCAGCGTGCCGAGTGGCGTCGCGAGAGTACACCAAAATGTCATCAACGTAGGCAAAGCAGAAGTCCAGACCCTGTACAACTTCATCTATGAACCGTTGGAAAGTTTGGCCTGCGTTGCGCAAACCAAAGGTCATGTAGTTGAATTCGTACAGGCCAAAGGGGGTGATGATGGCCGTTTTACATATGTCCTCAGGCGCAACGGGAATCTGCTGGTATGCCTTGACGAGATCGATTGTACTAAATATAGTACAACCAGCTATGTTATGACCAACATCACCAATATAGCGGACTGGGTATCTATCGGGCACTGTGCGTGCATTCAGTGCGCGATAGTCACCGCAAGGTCGCCAGGTGCCGTCTCTTTTAGGTACCATGTGAAGGGGAGAGGACCATGGACTTTTTGAAGGTCTTGCTGTTCCACACTGGACCATGTCATCAAAAACCTTTTTAGTCTCCTGAAGTTTTTGAGGAGCCAGGCGCCTAGGACGACAAGAGACGGGGGCACCTTCAGTAGTCAGGATGTGATGGACGGTGTTATGCTTCGGCTCCCGAATGAGTCCTGGTGGCTTTGTGATTGATGGAAATTCCGCAAGAAGCGCACCAAATCCGGACGATGGAGCAGAAACAACTTTAACACTGGTCTGATCTAGTGTTGCAACGGCAGCGATACATGACAACCCAGTACTGCTATCGACAAGCCTTTTATTGGCACAATCTGGCATAAGCCGATAGTGTGCCAGAAAGTCGGAACCGATAATGGCGGTGTTGACGTCAGCGACGATAAACTGCCACTGAAAGGCGCGTCGCAGACCCAGATTGAGCGTCATTTGTATGTGGCCAAAGGTGCGAATCTCACTACCATTGGCAGCAGCCAGTGTGTAGTTTGACCGCGTTGGCTTATTCGCTAGCCATTGGTACGGATAGCAGGAGAGGTCCGAACCTGTGTCAATTAAAAACCGGCGTTTCGAAACGCTTTCGGTGACAAATAATCGGCGACTCTCCGAAAAGCAGTCAGTCGTCGCCGCTAATGACTGCTGTTTGAGTTTCCCGACGGTGGGGACGTCCAAGTGCATGGTTTTACACATTTAACCGCTTTAGTACCAAACTTCCTATGGTAAAAACAAAGTTTGGATTTACCAGCGGACTGTGAGCGTTCACGATGGTTTGAGTTACTCCGTGACCTATCCCTACTCCGGTCAGCTGATAGTGCAGCGATCTGGCGCGTGAGATCATCAAGACGCCGTGTAATGTCGTCTAGCGATGAAGGCGAGACGGCAGAAGTGCTCGCTGAGAAAACAGCTGATGACCGAGGAGCTGCAACACCGGGCGATACTTCTAAAATTTTGTCTGCTAGCTCTGCAACTTTATCTAAAGCAAGTTCAGACTGAGCAGCCAAAATAGCCTGAAGGTGTTGTGGGAGGCGGCGCATCCAAAGCTGGCGAAGCAAATTTTCATCCGAAAGAGTGTTCCCAGCCAAAGACCTAAGATGTCTTAAAAACTGGGAGGGGCGACGATCGCCCAGCTCCTCATCGCTAACGAGCTGTCGGACACGTTGCTCTTCAGATGTGGAAAGCCTACGGATAAGCTCAGCTTTTAACCTACCATATTTGTCTGCGGGCGGTGGATGAAGAATAATATCTTCAACTTCTCCAATAACCCTAGTGTCCAACTGAGCAACAACATAATTAAATTTTGATAGATCAGCGGAGATACCTGAAATGGTAAATTGAGCCTCAACCTGAGCAAACCAGATAGCGGGCCGGTCAGGCCAAAAAGGAGGAAGCTTAACAGCAACTTTACATATTGCGGGGGAAACGGGGTCCGAGGTGGGTGTGTTAGTGCTGTCACCTTTTAATTTTTGCAATTCAGCAAGCAATAAAGCATTTTGTTGCTGTAATAATGAGTTTTGCTCTTGTGCGGATTGCAAGTTAGCTTCCATCTCCGTAGTTGGGTTAGTACACTATAAAAAACCGTACAATATAAATGGTTATAAGCTATAAAACACACACAGTAATACAAACACAAGACAATAAACAAGACAGCAATATAAAAGGCAAAACACAGATAAAATATATAGTTAATGTTATCAAAAATTAACAGCCCCGGTGTAAAAAAAAGTTAAATATTAATAATTCCCACACAATATAATAAAAAAAACTCAAATGCAATTTTGTTATGTAAATGCCAATGTCCACAGTTGTTTAAATAATACTAATAATAACCACACAAAATAATAATATAAAAACGAAGTCGAATGCAATTTTGTTAAGGTTATGCTAATGTCCAAAATTTTAGTAAGTCCAGGCACCAATATTAGTATAGGAAAAATAGCACGTACTAAAATCACTCCAGCGCAGTGTTGGTCTCCAGCGACAGGCCTCGGGCACACGTATCTCTACACGTCGTTTCGTTGTAGAATCCAGAAAACTGATACCATGAATCGATGAAGCGAAGACACGTCGAGATAGCCACGAATGTGATAGACACTCTTCGCAGCTGGCGTCGTATCACGGGGATCAGGATACTAATTACGAAGCGATGACACGTCGTGGTAGCCCAATGTGGTCGTCGTGAATCCAAAGACTCGTTATGTGAGGATGCATGCATTGGGAAACGCGGATTGTTGACCTCGTCGATACGTAGATACACGTAGAGTTGAACTCTTCTGCTCAGACGGCTGAAGTCGGGTCACCATTAAAGGCGCGGGTAGGTAGGGCTACCTATCGCCTTTGTTAGGACGAGGTCTGAGGTCGCGTCGAAATAAAACAATGGCTGTTGCACTATAAAATGTTCTTATTATAATTTTTATTTGCTGTCTATGTGTTAATAATTCTGGCGGTTAACTCCCTTATAAAAACATATTTCGTTCTCACGTCAACGTCACTTTGATGTGGGAACGCGCGCTGTCGTTTTATGACATTGCGCTTCGCACATCAGAGGCATTTTGCCACCCGAATGGTTGTGCAAAACGCCACAAAACAAATCAGAAAGAAAATAATGTATTTCATGCAATGCAAATATCAGTCAGTTTCTTTGGAAAATCACCCATGTTGCAACTCTTTATTATACTCTTTATTTATCTTTATTGTTGATAGGCAAGCATTTGACCACTGCCTGCCTGTTCATTCATCATCCGACCCGTCAACTTAAATATTAAGAAATCGGTAGCTAATTTAAAATATAGATTTATATAGTTTATGTGCCTTTATTTACGGTGAGGATTTAAGACATTACCGTATAGCTACCTGAATTATTGTATCCAAACTATTCTGATCTGGGCCCCTAGACAAAATCCAATTTCCTGTTTCTATTCACGCTAACGCAAGTTATATAAATGTAATTTCATCATCATTTTCATAAGATTTGAAAGTGTTCGTCTGTGTTCCACAACACAGGTTTATACCTAGTGTGGAACCCTGGGTTTATTTATGTTTAACTTTGACAATAAACTTATTATTATTATTAATTTCATACATTTTGAACTTGCTTTAGCGTGAATGGAAACAGGAAATTGGATTTTGTCTAGGGGCCCTGTTTGTGAACCGATTTATTGAATCAAAATGAACGTGGAATTAGTTTTAAAAAGTAATTTATTGTTAAAGTAAATTATTTTTTTATTAAATGATTATGGATACTAAAAAACCTACAGAACATTCAAACCTAGAAGACCATGCAAGTTTGCCCTGGCTGCCCCCTTATCACGAACTTCGACAGTTGATGATTGAAAGAACGAAATGAACTAAATAACGAGGACGCAGCTATGTAGGCTGTAAGGCTTCATCTCTTTCATTTCGTTCATTTCAATCCCTATCAAACTTCGTGATAGGGCTGCTGGATATTATATGTCTATGTATATTTGAGAAAAATCTGGCAACATTAAAAATGTATGTTTTTGTGTCAGTTTTGTGTTGTGCGTAGTTGTAGTTGAGTTTCTGATGGCTTAATTATTTTTGTTATTGTTTTATTTCCAATTTCCACACGATATTTCGGTTCGAGCTTGACCAGATATGGCACTGCTACCTCCGGATCCAGTGTACACGATCAGAAATGTGGACAACGTTCCCGTTTATTCGTTGGCATTCAGCTTTCTACCGGGAGGTCTGGAGAGGTTACTAGCCGGTTCTAAAAACGGATATGTTTATGCATACAACCTTCAGGTGAGACAACACCTTCCAAGGATATCTTTTACCATAAACAAATGCGTAGTTATCTAGTAGCGCGTCATACGGCTTCCAATCTATAACGACGCCGCGACGCCGTTATTTTATAAAGGTACCCTCGATATGTGACCTAGAAAAAAATTGGCCAGTTCGCCAACCCGCTCGATCGAAACAGCAGCCGTCTGTTTATGTATTCACGCGTTATTTGTGCCTTCTCATCTCGCCCACTTATTTTAAATAGTTGTTTAAATATGTTTTCAGACCAACAGAGTCCAGCAGAAAATCCAAGTCGGTCAAGCTCCCATCCTCCACCTCATCCACACCAGCACGCAGCTCATCACTCAAGAGAAAGGCGGAAAGTACAAAATCTTTGATTTAACTAACAGCGGTTATCAGGAAGATGTCGTCATTGACACGGATTACCCTGGATTTTGCAGATTCGAAGCCAACACAAAACTCGAAAACCTTTACGTACCTGACAAAGATTCTAAAGTGAGCATCTACAGTTTTACAGGAGAAAAAGTGGGCAGCTTGAAGCCAGAAGACCAAGTTAAACTGGGAGATCCCATGTGCTTCAAGCATGTGGAATTTTCTTGCGACAGACCGTGCCTCCTGGTGGGCTATGAGGCCGGATGGCTGTACCTGTGGGATCTCAACACTAGTCAATGCGTCAGCACACTGAAAACTAAAGAATGCCCCATGTCTGTCGACTTCTACTGCGACCAACACAAAGGAATCATCGGCAATGCTTCTAATGTGATACAAATATTTAATATAGGGAGAAAAGACTTAAGCTTGGCCCACAAGATGGATATAACGATTAAGAACCCCGGCATCAACAGGGTTCAGTCTCGTATGGATGGAAAAGTATTCACTTCGGGCGGATGGGATGGTCACATACGTATATTCTCATGGTATTCTCTTCGCCCCCTAGTCGTGCTGACGGAGCACAAGCAGGCCATCCAAGATGTTGCATATTCAACTGAGAAGGTCTCATTCTGGAATGCTCACATCATGGCAGCGGGAGGCCTAGACGGTGCTATCACGCTGTGGGACTTATACAACACCAAACAGTAATGCATTTCAATAGAGAAGTAGTTACCCATCCAGCGAAATTTAGAATTTTTGGTGCCGTTATTGTCTTCGATGACACATGTAATGTTGTTCAATGCTTTAATCGAGTTTTATAATTTATAGATGCAAATGTTGAACATATTTGTTTATCAGATCTCACATTATGTACAAATTTTTTTATTAGATTACCATCCACTTAGTGTGGCCGACCTGCTAGATGATAAGTAAAATGAGTTTTAATAGAGCGATTGATATTTTCCAATGTTTTTAGTGATTATTTTCAGAATTGAGACATTAAAAGCCTATGAAAAAATAATTTTGTCTTCTCTCTAGCTTGTTGTTTTCGGCTAATATCAATAACACTTGTGTCTATATTGACTGAGTCATTGTTGTCACAGCAGGCGGGCTGAGTAACTAACCTGTTTAACAGATTTCTATATTTACTTTCTGCTCTGTTTTTCACCTACCTACACTGAAATACCGGATTATATTGTATCGCAAATAAATGGAATAAACGGAAAACTCCTTTAAACTTTATCTATCCATAGTTCATAATCTAGTGGAGATTTCATTAGGTACATTTATATTAATATTATCACTAGAAATAAAGCGCAAACAAAGATAGCTTCTTATCATTTTATTGGCATAGGTACATAAATTACTAATATCACATTTACAGTGCGCCCTATTAACATAGTACAAATTATTAAGTACAAAGATCAAATCTTAGAACTAGGACTAGACAATCTGAAAGATTATGAAACGTGAACTCTGTTCGGATTATCAAACTTTGTGATATGTATTAAAGAGTTTCTGGCTAGGAGGTTACACTTCAACAATTTTCCTGGTTTTTGGAATGAGCGCTTCGTCCTCTGCTGAGACCTCGACGAGTCTTCGTCTTTTCCGCAACGGTCTCGTCGAATCGGAGGGTTCCCTTGCTTTAGGTACTATTTTCGCCATTTTGTTTCCCAGCCTCGTTATTTTGAATTTAGGCAGCGTCTGCTCGAGATTTACAGTCTCATTAGTCTCAGTTTCGGACTTGTCATCTACCAACCGTTCGTTCGAGTGTGTACTCTCTGGAGCTACCGGTTCCGGTCTCACTTCTGGGACGGGTTCACTCGGTGATTCGGTCACCTCGTCGTCCCTTTTGCCACTCATCGTGAAATCTAAAGGTCCTTCGGTATCTTCGCTCTTTTCTGTCTTTACTTTGTTAGCGCAGTGCGCTTGAAGGAAAGTGGAGAAAGGTATTGGAATAGGGATAGGTATGGGTAGAGGGAGTATTACCGGGTAAGGAACTAGAACGGTTACGGGCGGGGTTTGGCCTAAAGGTTGAGGGAAGTTCATGGGTGGTGGCAGTCGCGGCCTCTCGTGCGGTAAGGGCATGCCAGGACGGGGTAGGAAGGGCATTCTAGGTGGAAACATCGCGGGGTGTCGCATGTCATTCATATGAGGGAGACCGTTCTCCATAAAGACTGGGGGCGGCATCCCGAACATTGGGTTAGGGTAAGGCGGTGGCACGGGGTGGTTTATGGGATTCGGAGGCGAATGTATAGCGTTACCGGCCATCGAAGCAGGCGAGGAACCTTCCGAAGGACTACACATTCGTAAATCCTGCGCTTTCGGCGTAGAAGTCCTCTGTCTAACCGTTTGAGAGGTAACCGTCGCGGCACATTTCGACGTCCGCCGCTTCCGCAAATTCATCTTATTCCTGACATCTTTCTTAGCTTCGGGGGACTTCTGAACCGGAGTTTCTTCAGACGGGCGCTTTTGTTTCATCAGCTTAGAGGTAGGAGCAACGGTGATTAATGGAAGGGGTGATTTTTGTGGTTTTGGCGGTTCTGTTTTCTCCGACTGTTTCGTGCTTTCTGGGTTTGGAGATCCCGAATGTTCAGAGTTCGGGGAAACGGAGCGACTTCTGCAGTTCTTCAGCCAGAGTTCGGGAGTGATGAGGTTCGAAGTTGAAGACGCGCTCACCAGATGGGGGTTGAGATCGAGGTGGGCTTGCGTCTCCCGGCAGAAGATGTGCATCTTGTACTGGTTGAGACATTTGTCTGAGCAGAATTGTAGCTGGGTTGCTCCGTCCTGAAATTAGAACAGTCTTGTTAGTCATTTAGCATTTACTGAGTCTTCATAAAATGTAAAAGGTTGTCAATGTTATGTAAATGCTGGGCTGGTGTTTGAGCTTTAAATAACTTATACAGGCTGTAACTACCTACTCAAATATGGTTTAACTTTAAACTTTTGCGATTCATACACAGTTATAAATATTAAAATACGATGATACGACAGATTTTTGTAGTACGACCTCTGCTAGTACGCCTGGGGCGGTACCACTTTGCCAATTAATTTTCAGCCGTGAAATAGGAATGTTTTTCGGTTGAAATGGCAAGGTGTCCAGTGAAATTACAGGGTATGTGAGACTTAACACCTTTATGTGTCAAGGTAACAGGCGCAGTACAGTGGCATGCAAAATTCTGGCAATCCATGCCACTGTATCTGTTATAGGTAGACGTCATCGCTTACCGTCAGGCGAGCGTCGTGCTTGTACTGTTACCTTTTACCATACAAAAAAAAGACTTGGTGGTCACGAGACGAATATCGTCTCGTGACCACAATCAATGCTACTTGGTCGAAACGTCGAGTTAAATAAAAGTAATGTTTTAAGCGCGTTAAGTCACGTATTTTAATATTTATAACTCTTAAATATGGTGGTAAGCGATGATGTGGTGAAAGATGGCGAGCATGCTAGGTCTAGAACACTCTTAAGGGCTGTGTGCTGCCGGAACACCTTAAGATTATGGCGACAGATTTTCTCCTTGATGGTGGTTTTTGGTAGCAAGTCAGGCGGAACATGGAATTCCTTGCCGATGTACTTATGTGTTTCCCAGTAACTACAACCCGGGGATCTTCAAATTGCGAGTGAACAGGTATCTTCTAGGTAAGCGTGCTACATCGCCGACCGCATCGTCACTTAACATCAGGTGAGATAGTGGCCAAATGCTTACCTATCTAGTGTAAAAATAAACATCTAGTAGGTATATAAAATGCTCTGACCACCTGTGTACGAACAACCGTGCTAGGTATTGAACTGGCTACCTCTCGCCTAGAAGTCAAACCAACGGGGCTCTCACGTCACTCGTGTGGATCCACGTTCCGGCATGTACGACGAGTTAAATCTTAAATGCACGTTAGCGTACTTCTTGATGATAAAATAAGCTCGCTGCGACTGACTGAACAGCTCTGAAAACGTCTCCGATCTGTGTCGCGTCGATGTGATACGTTCGCCTAGGTCGGCCTCTACCAGCTCGCCCATTCACACTCATCTCATAAATCTGTTTCGTCAGTCTTTCTTCATCCATCCTCTCTAGATGTCCAAACCATCTATTTAGATGCCATCTAAGCATCCCTTTCTCTATCTTTGTCACTATATCTTCTATCACCGTCATTATTACCCGGTATAGACTAACTTCTGAGTATAAGCCCTCTCTCGATTCGACGTCTCCATGACTGAAATAAACTGGCCAAGTGCAAGTCGGACTCGCACTAGTAGGGTTCCGTACCACACTACAGTATTTTATAAGATAGAGCAAAAAATACCACTATCATTTTTCGCCAGCAAAAAATAATAATTAATAATCATTTTATTTCTTATAACGCCATCTAACAAAGGAGTTAGGGATCGACATTTCAATATAAAGCCATCTATGGGACTTTTACCTAACTAAGCGTTCATAGATGGCGTGAAATGCCGAAAAAAACACGTTTCTTGTATGGGGGCCCTCTATTATTTTTAACTTTATTCTGTTTTTAGTATTTGTTGTTATAGCGGCAACAGAAATACATCATCTGTGAAAATTTCAACTGTCTAACTATCACGGTTCATGAGATACAGCCTGGTGACAGACAGACAGATAGACAGACAGACAGACAGACGGACAGCGGAGTCTTAGTAATAGGGTCCCGTTTTACCCTTTAAAAAACTGGCCAAGTGCAAGTCGGACTCGCACTCGTAGGGTTCCGTAACACAGTTAAGTATTCCATAACTATGATTTTTCGCAACTACAAAATTAACTTTGTTTTTCATAGTGTTTGTATGAAAAACAAAGTTATCTTTGCGGTCGCTATACTTCAAAAACTGCTGACTGTATCTCGCTCAAACCAATTTTCGTTGGTAGTTTTTATTGAGATCTACAGCATATATTTTTTCTAGATTTTTCACTCCTATACTTTAAAAGTTAGAGGGGGGGACACATATTTTAACACTTTAGACCTCTCTTTCAAATGATTGACTTTGAGAAAAAAATATTTTAGGAACCACAATGTCATTTATAAAAACATATCCATAGACACGTATAGGTGCGAAGAAAAAAATTTTTTTTTTGTTTCAGTTCCATGTATGGGATGCCCCCCCTTACATTTTTATATTTTTTATTTTTGTATAAAAATCGGAAAGCGGTTCACAGAATAAATCTATCTACCAAGTTTCAATTCTGTAGTCCTAACAGTTTCGGAATAAAATGGCTGTGACATACGGACGGACAGACAGACAGACCGAATCTATAAGGGTTCCGTTTTTTGCCATTCGGCTACGGAACCCTAAAAATGGGTTCTGATAACGCTCATATTATCTTTGTAGTATTAGATAGTCTTACCGCCTGGATATTTCTGACCCATCAATCTGGTAGTTCGGCAGCAAACCTTGCATGTACTTTCACTCCATCTACTTACCTACCGAAATCACGTCTTACTACTTGTACTATTCATTATTCTGTGGTCTTACTCAAAGTTCTGCGTAGCGCCGTTTGAGTCAAACGATTCTTAAGTTTGGTCCTTCGAGCAACGTCCAGTTACCTCAAACAAATAATTAGCATATTCACCTGAAAGTCGACATAAGCTACAGTATGCCGCACATGCCGGCACCAGTCGCAAGTCTTCGCTCGCTTGAAGTTGGCCCGTCGCGACTGACTGAAACACAGCTCGGAACAGAACGCCGCGCCCGCGTGCTGGAGGGCGCCACTCTCGCTGGGGATCGACTTGTTGCACCAGGAGCATTCGTCTGGAATAAAAAAAGGAGCTTCTTTAGTATGGTTTGTACCACGACTTTGAAAATTGAGGTGGAAATATAAATTCTAATGTTATAGGTAACTAGCGGATACCTAGCATGTGCTACTACGCTTATAAAACACCACCCTTAAATGAGGTTCTGAAACTAAGTTTAGATAACATTTTCAAAACATCCAAGTTCGGATGGGAAAAGACGAAAATCGACTTCATGAATGGACCATCATCATTATCAGCCAATTTCCGTCCACTGCTGGACATAGGCCTCTCCCATGGCATGCCACTGAGCTCGATCTTCAGCTATTCGTTTCCAACCACTGCCAGCCAGCTTGCGTATATCATCGCTCCATCTAGTTGGAGGGCGTCCTACACTACGTTTGCCGAGCCGTGGTCTCCACTCTAGAACTCGTTTACCCCAACGGTTATCGGTTCTGCGACAAATGTGACCGGCCCACTGCCATTTCAGCTTGCTAATCCTCTGAGCTATGTCGATTACTTTGGTTCTCTGACGGATGACTTCGTTTCGAATTCGATCCTTCAGAGAAACTCCGAGCATAGCCCTCTCTATAGCTCGCTGAGCGACTTTGAATTGGTGAACTAGTCGCACTGTCAGTGTCCACGTCTCGGCTCCGTAAGTAATAACAGGTAGGACGCACTCGTTAAAAACTTTCGTCTTCAGGCTTTGTGGTATGGGCGATGTAAAGACTCGACGAAGTTTTCCGAATGCTGCCCATCCAAGCTGTATCCTTCTGCGAGCTTCCTTCTCGAAGTTGTTTCTGCCCAATTGCAAGATTTGCCCAAGGTAGACATATTCGTCAACGACTTCGAGAGGGACTCCGTTTAAGGCAATCGGTTCCGGAATAACATGTTCGTTGAACATGATCTTGGTCTTATCCAAGTTCATCCGGAGACCGATGCGTGCAGAAGAATTAGCGAGGGTGGTCAGCATGTGTTGCAGGTCCTGCACGGTTTCAGCCATGATGACGATGTCGTCCGCAAATCTCAAGTGTGATAGGTAATTGCCATTGACATTTATGCCCCGTCCTTTCCAGTTCAGCGTTTTGAACATATCCTCTAGAGCGTTTGTGAACCATTTGGGGGAAATAACGTCCCCTTGTCTCACTCCTCGATGTAAGTGGATATGTTTAGTGTGCTGATTTTGTACTTGTACGGTCATAGTCGCGGCGTCATATAGACCTCTCAACACTTGGACGTATCGCCAATCAACTTGGCACCGTTGCAGAGACTCCAGAACAGACCAGGTTTCAATGGAGTCAAAGGCTTTCTCATAGTCCACAAACGCTAAGCACAGGGGCTGGTTATACTCTTCAGTCTTCTGTATAACCTGCCGCACTGTGTGGATGTGGTCTATGGTGCCGTATCCTCCTCGAAACCCAGCCTGCTCGGGGGGTTGAAATTCGTCGAGCCTACGCGCGAGACGATTTGTGATGACTCTAGAAAACAACTTATAGACATGGCTTAAGAGCGAGATAGGTCGATAGTTCTTCAAAAGGGTTTTGTCTCCCTTTTTGAAGAACATAACAACCACACTCTTACTCCATGTCTTCGGAGTTCTCCCCGAAATGAGGACGGAATTGAAAATACGCTGAAGCTGCAGTAGCGTAGGAGTTCCACCGGCTTTTAAGAGCTCCGTTGTAATTCCATCCTCTCCGGGGGCTTTTCCGTTTTTAAGCTGCCTGAGAGCCATCACAATTTCATTTAGGCTGATTTCTGGCAAATCTTCGGTGTAGTGGCGGGTCAGAGTGGCTCTAGGATCCTCGATGCCGGGTTGGGGAAGGGACGCTTGTGAGGTGTATAGTTGGCTGTAGAAGTCTTTTACTTCCCTAAGAATCTCCGGCTTAGAAGCGACGACACTCCCGCTAGAAGTGGTCAACTTCGTCAGATGGCTTCGGCCCAGCTGTTGGACAAAGACTTTCGACCCCCGGTTTTGCTCGATCGCTTCTTTAATTGAGCGTGTGTTGGAGATGAATGGACCGAATGTGTCCAATGCATCGTTTTAGTAGTCTAAAACCATCTTCGATCATCGAAATCATCTTCGATCATCATAGCCTTTCTAATGAAACCTTCGAGCATTTAGCAAAGGAGATGTTAACGCAAGGCGTACCCCTCTGCTGGCCATATAGCCAATTTTGGCCTTATGAGCGTGCGTAACTACGCTGTATTTTTAATACTGTGTGCGTGTTTCAAGCTAGTGTGCGGGATCGTTAAAGTGAGTGATTTGTGTGTGTGCAATGCGTGTTTACCTCGTCCCCCGTAAGTATCGGCAGAAAAAAATGTTTGCGGATTACAACGTTAACATCTCCATTGGTAAATGCTCGAAGAATGAAACCGATTTGGGGTAACCACATAGGTTTTCAAAGTCTATAACGAACATAGGTAGATTTTTTTTTTGTGTTTTGTATACATACTAGCTGTGCCCCGCGGCTTTGCCCGCGTAGGCACTAGGCAGAAACCTTCTTTGGCTCATGCACAACAACTTTGCTAAAAATCATCACATGATCAAATGCATAGTTTACGATTCTATAAAGGACATACAGACAAACATTCATTTTTATATAAGAGATAATATAAATAGATTAGACTAGATAGGTTTTACCTATACATATGCAATGCAGTGACGCGTAATTTAATTCGTCAATAGAAGCATGGGTACCTCAGTGTCTGATAGGCAAAAGGCAACCAACAGCATCGCTTACTATCAAGTGAGCGTCATACTTGTCTTATTACTTTACGTACGTAGAAGGTACTATTAAGTATTCTGTGCTTTTAGTCATAAAAAAATCGCCTCATTTCTTGCTCGAGGTGATTAATCGTACTGAAAGCCCGCCATAATAATTTCACCAAGTTATTGTAAGGTCTCGAATGTCTCCAATTAATTTACGAATGATACAGAATGGTACAAAAAAACTGAACGTAACAGAATCCTGGTTCTTATAACTCTCATTACGGGGCGCAATTTTGAAAACGATAGCTCGTTATGGACGTTAATAGCAGATACTAATGATTTATTCTCAAATATCTGGTAATCTGAGACCGATTTTTTGTAGACTCGTCAACTTTTGTATATAATATGTACTACATCGTTATCATTTTATTAGGCCCTCTACCTAGGCCACTTTGTTAAGTTGTCCCGTTTCTCTAGCGGCGTCGGCCTGGCGATCGAGAGGTCGTGAGTTCGATCCCCAGCAATTGCACTATTGACGTGAACCCACTCCAGACGGAGACACAAGCCTATTTAGCTTAGTTGTAGGCATCGACGTCATAGCAATTGCTATAGGTATATAGTTTCTATGGCGTAGTATATGTCAGATCTGGGACGTTATCCGGGACCGGTGAAAATGGCCCTGCAAATGTAACCGTTGCGACCGGTTGCGAGTATAAAATATTGGATAAATATCAAAGTTGGCACCGGTCTGACAAAGTGACAAACATAAACAAAGTAAGTATAAGTACCTATGAACCTAACTAGGGCCTAATTGTGTAAATTAAATCATCCGACATATTAAAAGCCTTCTAAAAGCTCCACTAAAATGGTAGAACCGTATATTGTTTGCCAAATCGTTGTTTTGAAAGTAACATAATAACTGTGTAACTAGATACGCCTCTAATCATCTCAATTTAACCACAAAGTACGTACCTGCCTCAAGTACTCACACATATTTCTACGTGTGTTTATAAATTATTATACCTACTAGAGAGGCAGTAATCATGGTTTGGCTGACTGACTGGTTTTGAGCGGTAAGCTTTTGAAAATGGCCGGCATCTTAGGGCCGTTACGCACTGTCGACTAGTCGCCGGCGACTCAGTCCCTCGGCGACCGAAACATGGGAAACTAGGGCCGGAGACCGAGCCGAGCGACAGTATTTATCCGTGTCAAAACTCATTGTGCGCGGCCGTCCGGTCGTTACGACAGTTGCTCGCAGTGTGAATGCTTTCATTTGAAACCGTGCTCCTATTGGTCGCCGGCGACCGGCAGTTGCCTGTGCGTCGCCACTGCGCGGCGAGTCGCCGAGTCGCCCGGGCAACCGGTGACTAGTGCGTAAACACCTATTTAAACTATACAAATTAATAAAATTAAAATTAATCACTTTCCTAGCATCTGGAAATCTGCGTTTATTACACCTATTCATAAAAAAGGATCTAAAACCGAAGTAACTAATTATAGACCGATTTCTAAACTGTGTATTATTGCTAAAGTTTTTGAGAAAATAGTTTATAATCAACTTCATGCAGCTGTAAATAATTCCCTACATTCCTCTCAGCATGGTTTTCTTAGACATAAATCAACAGTATCCAACTTAGTCTTGCTAAATGATTTTCTAACTGAGGCCATGGATGCTGGTGGTCAAGTGGATGTGGTATATACAGATTACAGCAAAGCTTTTGATCGTATTGATCACCAATTGCTAATTGTTAAATTGGCTAACATCGGCATAAGAGGAGATCTACTAAGGTGGTTCTCATCTTATATTGATAACCGGACTCAAGCTGTGGTCATTAGTAACTATATTTCTGGCTGGATGAAGATACCCAGCGGTGTGCCCCAAGGATCACTTCTGGGGCCCCTTCTATTTCTTATTTTTATCAATGACATCTCCAAATGCTGCATCCATTCTAATATCTTATGTTTTGCAGATGATATGAAAATATTTAAATCTATCAATTCTACTCAAGATTCAAAAGATCTGCAGGCCGATTTGCTACGGTTAGATGATTACTGTAATCGTAACAAATTAGACTTGAACCCTTTGAAGTGTTCTGTAGTAACTTTTACACGTAAGAAGACATCTGTGTCGTCTGAATATGTTCTCAAAGGCCAGAACCTCCAAAAAGCAAAAATAATTAGAGACCTCGGAGTGCTACATGATTCTAAACTTTTGTTTGATGAGCATATTGAAGCTATAGTGAGCAAAGCTTCGCGAGCTTTAGGTTTTATTATGCGAAGTTCAAAACAATTTAACAAAGTCAAAACATTTAAGATTCTGTACTGTTCATATGTACGAAGCATTTTAGAATATGGATCGCAAATATGGAATCCCCGTTATAATAAGTATATTGACCGTATTGAAAATATTCAAAAGAAGTTTATTAAATATTTGTGTTTCCGTTTAGGCGTGCAATACAAATCTAATGACTACATGCAACTTTGTAGACGATTTCATTTTCTTCCTTTATCATCTCGACGTAGTATAGCTGATATCACCTTCCTGCTCAAGATAACTTCCAATCGTATTAACAGCCCGGAACTTACTAGTAAAATAAAACTGAATGTCCCTGTTAAGTGTTTACGGTATAACCCACCTATCCATATTCCTTCAGTAAACACATATTACCGGCAAAATAGTTTCATATGGCGAGCAAGCAGCAACTTCAATGAGTTAAGTCAACTTTATGATTTTGATTTATTTTGTACCAGTGACGCGACTGTAAGACGGCGGTTGTGTGCTGAATTTTTTTCATGATCAAATAGTATTTTTTGTGAATAGTGTATTTGCTGAGTTTTTCTTTTCAAAATCTATAAGTATTTTTATTGTTTCTATATTTATATTGTTACTCGTATGTATTACTTAATGTTTATGCTCACATTTTTTCATACCAAAATCTGTTTTCGTATACGTGTGAGCCTTTAATTGGTTTCATGGTTTATATACTGTAAATCATTTAGTTTTAATCGAAACTGTTGGCTTACCATAAATAAATAAATAAAATAAATAAATAAATATTACAGTCGTCGACAACTGAGTCGCCGGCGACTAGTCGACAGTGCGTAAGGGCTCTTAAGCTGGCACAAAGGAATAGTTCATCTGTGGTCAACAGTCGACTCAATACCAAAGTCTCAAGAAACTTTAAAGTTAATAGAGTTTTGGCGGGAACGCGAAAAAGTGTTTGTCTTCTCATTGTATTTTCTCCTAAAACTTGTTTTCTTCCGCGAGTAAATGTAGATTATTAACCATTAAATGCCGGTGAATGTGTGCGAATGTAGGGAAACTGCACAATGTTGAAAAACATGCTATTTGCGTTCTCACCTAAATTTCACTGAAAATCTTCAGTAAAGTCCACATCTTTGCTGAGGGTATGACTTGGAGTAGACTATGACTGACCCGAAATCTGATCCATGTTTATGACTTGAATTCACAAAAACTTAAAAAATGTTAATACTTAACACTGGCTTAATACACTAATTGTGTGGAGCCATTTTAAAGAAACTAAAAAAAACTTTAAGGTTTTGGCGCGAACGTGACAAAGTGAGTGTGTGTGCTATCTTTGAATATATTCTTTAAACTCGTGTTCTCGATTTGGATACAATTTTGTAGGTAGATGGATTGCTTTTGCTCTGGATTAACACGGGATACCTATTACCTGGAGCATGCAAAATTCTGAATAGACAGAATTTTGCACGTTACTGGATTGCGTCTATTACCTTGAGATATAAAGATGTTCTCAAAGAAGTCTCACATGCTCTGTAATTTTACTGGACACTTTTCCATTCTAACCGAAGCCTGTGCCGAAGCCCATTCCTATTTCACGGCTATATAACTGACAAAGTCGTGGTACCGCTCCAGGCGAATTAGCAGAATTCCTACCACTACAAAATCATTGTTTGTAAACATTGCCGATTGCCGGAGCCACAAATCAACTCTAACATATTGCTATTCGTAGCATGTTCATTAGGAATAGTAAACCGGCTTCGGAGTATCAGATTCTTAAATAATGTTCTCTGAACTTCGATGGTGTATTCACGGGAAAATGACGTTCATATTTCTATCATTATGGCTGAGCCCCACTCGAACTAAATTATTTATTATTAAAATAACTAGTTACTCAATCCTACATAACTTAATCACGACTAAAACTCATGAATAGCTAAGATGATAAATATATACGTTATTAGTCATTTTCAGTACTAAGTTTGAAGTGTTTGTCTCCATATCTCTGGAGATAAGCACTTATTAGATCTCGATAAAATTACAATGGGAAACATACTTGCTCAAACAAAAAAATACAGGCGAATTGAGAACCTCCTCATTTTTGTGAAGTCGGTTAAAAA
Source organism: Cabera pusaria (assembly GCA_954871355.1). Lineage (NCBI taxonomy): Eukaryota > Metazoa > Arthropoda > Insecta > Lepidoptera > Geometridae > Cabera > Cabera pusaria. The sequence goes on from OX940896.1 coordinate 4,397,131, forward strand.
ATATTCGTTTAACTTATCAATATGGATATGGAAGATATATTGAGAATGAGCGATTTAAGCTCATGAATCTGTATATACAGTCTGGCAAGTATAACTTGGCGCGGCTGTGCGCCACTGTGCTTTTACTTTGTACTTCGATAACAGTTTCTCTTAAACCACTTTTAATTACTTTTGGCATTATTGAACTATTTTAATGTAGCAGATTTATCAACAATAATGTCGCGGTAATGTCTCAATTAATAATATAATTAATTAATCTCTCGGAATTAGTTCCAAAAACCAAGTGTATAACTTGGCGGTGGTGGTTTTGGTTTTGATTATTGAAGGTTGTACTGTTTAAGTGTATGACTCGTTTTGATGTATATGGTTATTAATATACAAAAGTTGCTTATATATTACCTTCAAAGTAGGTAAAACAAATGCCTGCGCAAGCGTAGCGAGCGGCGCTATCACTGAGCGAGCGAAGCGAGCGCAAAACATTTTTAACGACTTTTTATAACCCTCACAGTTTTTATGACCTACTTAGTCAACACGCATGACATTAAGGTTAAACTTGATATCCACTTATTTTAAGGTTAATAATCATTATGATTATTGAAGGTTGTACTGTTTTAATTTATGACTCGTTTTGATGCATGTGGCTATTAAAATACAAAAGTTGCTGAAATATTACCTTCAAAGTAGTTAAAATAAATAATTGTGCGAGCTTCACGAGCGAAGCGAGCGCTAAAAGTGTTTACGACTTTTTATGACACTGACAGTTTTTATGACCTACTAAGTCAACACTAATGACACTCAGGTTAAAGTCGATAATCACTAATTTTAAGGTTAATAATAATTATGGTTATTGAATTTTGTACTGTTTCAATTTATGACTCGTTTTGATGCATGTGTCTATTAAAATACAAAATTGCTGAAATATTACCTTCAAAGTAGATAAAATAAATAATTGCGCGAGCGAAGCGAGCCCGAAAAATTTTTACGACTGTTTATGACCCTGACAGTTTTTATAACCTACTAAGCCAACACTGATGACACTCAAGTGAAACGTGATATTCACTTATTTTAAGGTTAATAATCATTATGATTATTGAAGGTTGTACTGATTTAATTTATGACTCGTTTTGATGCATGTGGTTATTAACATGCGAAAGTTGCTGTAATATTACCTACAAAGTTGATAAAATAAATGTTTGCGCGAGCGTAGCGAGCGCGAAAATTTTTTACGACTTTTTATGACCCTGACAGTTTTTATGACCTACTAAGTCAACACCGATGACATTAGGGTTCAATTTGATATCCACTTAATTTAAGGTTAATAATGATTATGATGATTGAAGGTTGTTCTGTTTCAATGTGTGATTCGTTTTGATGAATGTGGCTATTAAAATTCAAAAGATGACGAAATATTTCCTAAAAAAAAGAGAAAATAAATGCTTGCGCGAGCGCCGCGACCGTTATCGCTGCGCGCGCGAAGCGAGCGCGAAAATTTTTTACGACTTTTTATGACCCTGACAGTTTTTATGACCTATTAAGTCAACACTGATGACACTCAGGTTAAAGTCGATAATCACTTATTTTAAAGTTAATAAACATTATGATTATTGAAGATTGTACAGTTTTAATTTATGACTCGTTTTGATGTATGTGGGTATTAATATACAAAAGTTGCTGAAATATTACCGTCAAAGTTGATAAAATAAATGCTTGTGCGAGCGTAGCGAGCGCTATCAGTGCGCGAGCGAAGCGATCGCGGAAATTTTTTACGACTTTTTATGACCCTGACAGTTTTTATGACCTATTAAGTCAACAATGATGACACTCAGGTTAAAGTCGATAGTCACTTATTTTAAAGTTAATAAACATTATGATTATTGAAGATTGTACAGTTTTAATTTATGACTCGTTTTGATGTATGTGGGTATTAATATACAAAATTTGCTGAAATATTACCGTCAAAGTTGATAAAATAAATGCTTGTGCGAGCGTAGCGAGCGCGGAAATTTTTTACGACTTTTTATGACCCTGACAGTTTTTATGACCTACTAATTCAACACTTATGACATTAGGGTTAAATTTTATATCCACTTAATTTAAGGTTACTAATCATTATGATTATTGAAGGTTGTTCTGTTTCAATTTATGACTCGTTTTAATGCATGTGGCTATTTAAATTCAAAAGTTTAAGTTTTTTAAGACGAAATATTTCCTACAAAGTAGATTAAACAAATGGTTTCGCGAGCGCAGGGAGTGCTATAACTACGCGAGCAAAGCGAGCGCGAAAAAATGTTACGTGTTTTAATGACCCTGACAGGTTGTATGACCTACTAAATCAACACCAATTATCCTAAGGCTGTTAAAACACGAAAGTTTTTGAAATACTTCCCACAAAGCAGATAAACACGTTGGGCAAGCAAAGCCAGCGCGTAAATTTTGATGACTTCTAATGATCCTGACAGTTTTATGGCCAAATTAAGACACTAAATAAGTCATTATAGACGAATCTAAGGTCAAACTCTTATGATTATGTTAACTCTATGTAAAGTTAACAAAAAATATATGCACCCTCACTTAACTGCCGAAAAAAAAAGTATTCTTTGCCCTTTTATGCCCTATTAAATGTCTTTGTACAAAATGTCATGTGAATCGGTCAAGCCTTTTGGCCGAAAAGAGGCCAGACATATACAAAATTCAACAATAAAAAACTGACTACCGGACTCGATTGTAAAAAAAGTAACCAATTTGCTCGGATCTCGGACTCTACTCTTGGTCTATGTCTTATTGACTGTCTCTGTACAATTTAAGCTCAATCGGTCAACTCGTTTAACCGAGAAGAGGTCACACGTTTAAAAAATGTAATAGAAAAAATAAGTTACCCGAACTCAACTGTTAAAAAAATATCCTTTGTCGTTCTATGCCCTATTAACTGTATTTGTACAAAATTTGAGCTGAATCGGTCAAAACGATTGCCGCTAAGAGGCAACACATTATTCTATAATAAAATTATGGACACCTGAAATTGCCAGCCAAAAAAAAAGTATCCTATGTCTTATTGACCGTCTGTGCACAAAATTTCAGCTGAAATGGTTGACCCGTTTGACTGAGAGGAGGCCACACATTTACAAAGTTCAATAAAAAAATCTGGACACCTGGACTCGACTGCCAGAAAAAAAGTATCCTATATCCTTTTCTGCCCTATGACATGTATGCACACAAAATTTCAGGCAAATTGGTCAAGCCGTTTATTCGAGAAGAAGTCTTATATTTACAAAATTGAATTAAAAATATTTGGACCCCCTGACTTGATAGCCAGAAAAAAAGTTTTCTATATCCTATTCTGCCCTATGAACTGTCTATATACAACATGTCAGGCAAATCGGTCAAGCCGTTTATTCGAGAAGAAGTCTTATATTTACAAAATTGAATTAAAAATATTTGGACCCCCTGACTTGATAGCCAGAAAAAAAGTTTTCTATATCCTATTCTGCCCTATGAACTGTCTTTATACAATATGTCAAGCAAATCGGTCAAGCCGTTTATTCGAGAAGAAGTCTTATATTTACAAAATTCAATTAAAAATATCTGGACCCCCTGACTCGACAGCCAGAAAAAAAGTATCTTATATTCTATTCTGCCCTATGGCATGTATTCACACAAAATTTCAGGCAAATCGGTCAAGCCGTTTATTCGAGAAGAAGTCTTATATTTACAAAATTCAATTAAAAATATCTGGACCCCCTGACTCGATAGCCAAATAAGAAGTATCCTATATCCTATTCTACCCTATGTACTATCTTTGTACAAAATTTCAGCCAAATCGGTCAAGCCGTTTGACCGTGAAGAAGTCCCAAACAAACAAATAAACAAACTGACTTTCGCATTTATAATATTGGTGTTGAGGTGTTGATTGGTGTTGATGGTGTTGATGGTGTTGATAATACATTTTATAATACCTACGCGATAATTCGAGTAATGTGGGTATATAATGTTGTCGATTCAAAACCCTTCATTTAATAAGTGCTTCAAATTTCCTACCGTACCGAAGGGACGAAAGTCAAATGTTTGACAGGAAAGTAGGTAGAACAGTTTATATGGGAAAAATGAAATTGTTGTTTTTACTGTCTTACTCACAATTTTTCCATATTTGGTCACCGTTTAAACTTGCCTTGGACAACGACAACCATTTCAAAACCAAAATCAGCTAAATCGTCCCAGCCGTTCTCGAGTTTTAGCGAGACTAACGAACACTACAGCAATTGATTTTTATATATGAGAAGATACTTTCCTTTAAGTTAGGTTGGCTACAAAGTACGTTCATAATTCGAATATCAACAATGAAGGGAAGCCGAATTTTCTTAGAGTTTAGTTTTGTCGCTAGGTAAAAACACAGAGTACTGAATCACTGTACTAGAGTACTGTGCACTGTAGTAGAGTAGGCTCTTATAACGTAGTACAGTGATTCAGTACTCTGTGTTTTTACCTAGCGACAAAACAAAACTAAGAAAATTCGGCTAATTTCCCGCCTGTTTGAATGTCAAAACAGAAAAAGCGGGAGTATGATGAACCATAGACAATAAACGGGGGAGGGTGCGTTCAAAAACGATAATTATCCATATTCGTAGAAGACAGCTGCAAAGAGGGTGGCGCATTCTTAGAAATTTAATATGGTTTATTTTATTTAATACATAATTAGGGATATCAATCTGTGATATTAGATAGGAAGGTGTATTTGTCTATTATAATTTAATTGATCTCTCCCCTCAGGTCTATTGCATAGAATCTTGGATGACTTCAGTTAATTGAAATAAAAGATTGACTTTTCTATGGTTATAGATCGAAATAACCGGCCAAGTGCGTGTCGGGCCACGCGCAGTGTAGGGTTTCGTAGTAGCATGCTAGTCAATGCAAGTCTTTACCCGTTATAAACAAGCAACTAGGTACTCCGTCTTTGTCACTTTAAAGGATTTATTCTAAGGATTTTGTATTTGGTACAAAATTATCCAACACCCAAGTTCTACGACTATTACTGCTAAACTAATGAAGTTATCTCAACCGCTATAATTTTCCTTTAAAGTTCATGAAATGTGCTATTATCACGAATTTTTCCAGATTTTTAAAGCCAGCAGTTCAGCTTTTAGACGGGGGGGGGGGGGGGGGGGGGGCGGGGACGCCCTACTGGAACAAAAATTTGCACTTTAAAGTTTAATATTTCGTAAATGGAGCATTCAGTCGAAAAATGGTATTAGCAACCCTTAAGTCATTTTAAAAGACCTATTCAACGATATGCCACACGATGGGGTAGACGATGAAAAAAAAATCATCCCCACTTCTCATATAGGGGAGCTAACCTAAAAAAAAATATTTTTCACAATTTTATTTCAGCACTTTGTCGGCGTAATATTTATACATACTCCCACAAAATTACAGCTTTCTAGTATTAACGGTCTCTTAGCAAAACCTCGGACAGACAGACAGACAGATGGACATGACGAAACTATTAGGGTTCCTTGTCAGGACTACGGAACCCTAAAAAATGTAATCCTTAATTCACATTTTACATTGACGAAAGCCGTAAAACAGCTCTGAAATTACTTTTTGACTAGGTACCTAGCCAGTGCTATAATAAAAAGCAATATAATATTTTACCCCATCGATTATCGGTATCGGTGACCGGCCCACTGCCACTTCAGTATGCTTATCCTGCGGGCTATGTCGGTTACTTTTGCTTTCCGCCGGATCACCTCGTTACGAATGTGATCCATTAGAGAAACCCAGAGCATAGCACGGTCCATAGCCCGCTGAGCGACTTTCAGCTCAGTTTGTGGGCCTTGTGGGCCAGTCTCACTGTCAGTGTCCTCGTTTCGGCTCCGTAAGTCCGTAACTCCGTAACTCCGTATCTCCATAACGCGTAGGACGCACTGGCCAAAAACTTTCGAATTCAGACATTGAAGGATGGGCAACGAGAAGACTTGACGAAGTTTACAAAATTATTATTTACCTTTATTTTTCTGTTCAGCGGATTGTTCAGGACTGGACGCGTCCCGGGCTCTAGACGCCGCCCATCGCCTTAGTTCTAGTCTCTCGTACCCGTACCAGCCAAGCAGCTCGTTCATAGCTGTCTCTGCAAACTCCTGAAAAGTACAAAACATAACTTTAATTTATTTTAAACTTATATTGCACCCCGCGGCTTTACCCCCGTTTAATCCTGTTATAAATCTTCCTCTTGAAACAATCTAGCTATTGATGAAAACCGCATTAAAATCCGTTTAGTAGTTTAAAAGATTTAAGCGAACAAAGGAAGGGTCAGATGGCGGGAAGCGACTTTCTTTGATACTATGTAAATATTTTTCTTTTATACTACTTTCTTTTATACTGTGTAAATATTTCAAATTTAGTTTGACCACTCGAAAACCAAAGCGTCTATTCTGCAATGCAAGGTAAGTAAGTAAGCCACATATTCGATCGGTTCCGTACGAATTAACAAATTATACTCTAAAGAAATTCCAAAGAATGAATAAAAAACATATTCGCAATAATAATTTTGATTGAAAAAAACACACACGAAAACTAAAGTAATAAGATCGTTTAAAAAACTAAAACAAACGACTTCTAATGCCGCGCTAATAATTTTCAGTTCCAAGTTTGAGGTGTTAATCTCCATATCTCTGGAGATACTTATCAAATCTCGATGAAATTACTATGGTACCATTCTAGGGATATCTTATTTCCAACAAAAATAGGGTAATTAAAATCAGTACATAAGCAACGAAGTTAACCGCGAACAAACATTAAAAAAATAAAAATATACGTCCAAATTGAGAAGTCTTTTTTTAGTCGTTTAATAAAATACACTTTCTTATTAACAAATTAGTAGGTACACTTTTTTTTAACAAATAAATCTGCTAAAAATATTTAATAAAATAGACCTTGTCCTCCAGCATTGTTGACGCGCATTTCCTTTCCGCATTACAATTCTCAAAGACTTTCCGTAACATTTTCAGTTCTGTGTCAATCAAATAAATCAAGCTAATTTTATAACACCCTCCGCGGCTCCACAAATAACACTGATAATTTTATGCCACTTTAAATAAAGTCAAGATTTGTACAAAATTAATGTGCCTTCAGATGACCTCCTTAGCATTGATTTTATTGCCGACGATGCGACAATAAATTTCTCGCGGATACAAAGTGTGTGATCAACCGCGTGTAGTAATAAACTCAACAATATCTGTGTCACTGAAAAGTAATTTTAAACTTTTCGTGTTGTGTTGGATTACATAGTTTGGCCGTTTTGGTGTGGATTGAGAACAGGCGGAGTAAATTGAGAAACGAAAACTATTCACTTATGATTGTTTTTATGCGGCCACTATCTTACCTGATGTTGTGACGATATGTCGTCCAAGATGTAGCACACTATGCCTATAAGATGAAAAAATATATGCGTATACATTAGCACTGAAATTAAATAATTACCTAAACTATCTTTTAAATTAATAACAATATATTTTACATTTACCTGATCGACAATAGAATCTTAACCTCTAAGAAAAAAATGTGAAATTCTTCAAAAGTTATCGTTATTTTCAACCAATTTTCACAAAAACTTAACGAATAATACACCAAAACCTTACGTGAATCACTCTGCCTATTGGTACTTGTGCTATTCATTACTCTGTGCTATTGGTGGAAATGGAAACCGCATTAAAATCCATTTAGTAGTTTTCGAGTAGATCGCGAACAGACAGACAGACAGATGCGGCATGCATATACCTACTCTCCATCGAAAGTCGGCTAAAATACAGCGCTTACAACGCTAATCTCAGCTCGGGGAAAATCCACTGGCATTATAAAATCCCAGCTGATTTTCGTCGAGGATCCCGAGATCACCAAACACCTAATTTAATTAGATCAAACACTTGTCTCTGCTTACACACGTTTGCGAACCTAAAATACTAACGAAGACGCCATCATTACACAGTAATCGTATATCCCTGAGCGTCAAAATAACCTGTTTAATTAATCGCAGTGACAACAGACAACACTGACTCCCGAGTGCCGGGAGTGCCGGGTAGCGTTACAGGGACAAGATGACCAGACTAAGATAATTGGGCTCTAGTTTCAGAAAGAAACCTGATGGATGGCACCAAATTATTTGCCAGCTTTTCATTATTACAATAATTTATGATCGTACAAAATGAAAAAACCGACTTCACATGCCGCGATAGGCAATGTACTGGCTAGTTATAATCATGTCATCTAAGTATACGCTTATATTGTTTATCTCCATATCTCCGGAGATAATTGTCATATCTCGATAAAATTTGAACGAGACCAAACGGGAGGCATAATCTCCCAAACAAAAAAAATAATTTTTCAAATCGGTTAAGATTTGTCGGAGTTCTGAGGTAACAAACATAAAAAAATACAGTCAAATTGAGAATCTCCTCCTTTTTTGTGAAGTCGGTTAAAAAGGTTGAGGCTTATATTTTTTGACATATCACCACAGAATGAAAAATAGTTGGCTTTATCTTAACACAGATTTAGCAAATGTAAAATTGTGGTTTTAGATTAGTGCTACAGGCTACAGAATAATATGAAAGTTAGGTACACTCTTTGATAATTCAAGGGTAAAGATAGAAGATAAACACTTTATTGATAACCACTTACAGAAGGATATAACAAATTATTTCTAATGATAGTGTTAATGGACGGTCTTCCAGACAGTTCCAGACAACCATGCATAGATAGGATTCAATATAATGGAAAGGGTACAATGTACAAGAGCTCGCAACTTGAAAAAAAAACAACCAAAATCTAGTCTAGGTTGACATATTAAGTATAACAATTTTTTGCCATAACTATCAAAGCAACTTGTTAGTTAAGTATCTAGATATTAAAATTACTTTTTACACAAAATAATTGGTAGGTATGGGCTCCATGGTCTTTATTGTCAACATAGTGCCAGCAGATTTTTCCGCCATGGCTGTATTCATGACAATTAACCGGGCGCTTACCACCCTTAACCGCTGGCAACTGACCGTGGCATGACGCTAATCCCCTGGAAACGTGGGCGGGCCCATGATATAGGTACGACTCGTGTCAACACGCTGGCCCCGTCCCGTCTCAGTGGGACAGCGTCAAGAGCTGGAGCCGCGGCGCAAGCTGCCGAAGACGAAGCGGCGTAAATATGCATCCATGTCTTGTAGCTACATATTTATGCCGCTTAGTGTTTAAGCTTTTGGTCTATGGGGTCCGAGCACTAGGACTTTATTATTCTGTGTCCACACCTTGTCAACGCCACTGGTGACAAAAGGGCTGGTTCATTCCTAGCACAAAGAATCTCTCTAGCGATTCAACGCGGGAATTCAGCCAGCGTTCTTGGCACTTTACCACTTAGAAATCCCTTAATTTTAGTTTAGTTTAATATTAAATATTTTAGTGTATTATACTTTTGTATATTTTGTGCTCGTGTATTTTCGTAACATAAAAATTAAATTACAAATACACAGTTAACAATTGAATTAAAAATCTAATTTGAACTTTACTAGGTGTTTTAGGCCACTTATCTAATACTATAAGAATCTTTGTCCTGACATACTGACTGACTGACTGACTCACTGACAGACAACGCACAGCCTAACCGCTGGTCGTAGAGACTTGAAATTTGGAGCGTATATTTGTCTTAGTACGTAGGGGTGTACTAAGAAAGGATTTTTCAAAATTCACCCATTAAGGGGATGAAATGGGGGTTCAAAGTTTGTATGGAGAAACAAGATTAGATAGTCTTTTCTATCCGAAACTTCACACAAGTACTTCAGTACAAAAATAAGTAAAACGTGTTTCAGGTTTTTTTGAAATTCCACCCCTAAGAGGGTGAAATAGGGTAACAAAGTGTGAAAATCAATATTTTTTCGGATTGCGCTAAAACTTGGCATGCAGATAATTATTACAACGTTAGTTACCTTTAAAAAAGGATTTTTCAAATTTCACCCCTGAAGGGGATGAAACGGGGGTTCAAAGTTTCTATGGAGAAACATTATTAGATAGTCTTTTCTATTCGAAACTTCACACAAGTGCTTCAGGACATAAATAAGTAAACACATGTTTTAGGTTTTTTCGAAATTCCACCCCTAAGAGGGTGAAATGGGGTAACAAAGTCTGAAAATCAATATTGTTTTGGATTGCGCTGAAATATGGCATACAGGTGGTTATTATGACGTTAGTATCAGCTAAGAAAGGATTTTCTAAATTTCACCCCTTAAAGGAATGAAACGGGGGTACAAAGTTTCTATGGAGAAACATTATTAGATAGTCTTTTCTATTCAAAACTTCACACAAGTGCTTCAGGACATAAATAAGTAAACACATGTTTTAGGTTTTTTTTTTAAATTCCACCCCTAAGAGGGTGAAATGGGGTAACAAAGTGTGAAATTCAATATTGTTTTGGATTGCGCTGAAATTCGGCATGAAGATAGTTATTACGACGTTAGTTACCTCTGAGAAAGGATTTTCTAAAATTCACCCCTGAAGGGGATGAAATGGGGGTCCAAAGTTTGTAGTATTTTCTATGTGAAACTTCATAAAAGTGCTCCAGTAAAAAAAAAAAACGTTTTTCAGGTTTTTTTTAAATTCCACCCCTTAGAGGGTAAAATGGGGTAACAAAGTGTGAAAATCAATATTGTGTCAGATTGCGCTAAAATTTGGCATGCAGATAGTTATTACGACGTTAGTATCAGCTAAGAAAGGATTTTCCAAAATTCACCCCTGAAGGGGATGAAACGGGGTTTCAAAGTTTGTATGGAGAAACAAGATAAGATAGTCTTTTATATTCGAAACTTAACACAAGTACTTAAGTAAGTAAATACGTGGTTCAGGCTCTTTCGAAATTCCACCCTTAAAAGGGTGAAGTGGGGTAACAAAGTCTGAAATCAATATTGTTTCGGATTGCGCTGAAATTTGGCATGCAGATAGTTTTTTTGACTTAGGTATCCGCTAAGAAAGAATTTTTCAAAGTTCCCTTTTCATGGGGATGAAGCGGGGGTACAAAGTTTGGATAGTCATTTTATTCGATATTTCACACAAGTACTTCTTAGTAAATAAATAAGTAAATACGAGTTTCAGACTTTTTCAAAATGCCACCCTAAGAGGATAAACTGGGGCAACAAAGTCCAAAAATCAATATTGTTTCGGATTGCGCTGAAATTTAGAATGCAGATAGTTATTATGACGTAGTTATCAGCTCAGAAGGGATTTTCTAAAAATTCCTCCCGGATACTGAACGGGGATTCAAAATTTGTATGGCGAAATAAGATGAGATAAAGTTCGTAAGAAAAGAAAAGTAAAGATTTTTTGAAATGGGATAGGAAATTTGGGTTTTTTCGGTTTTTATAAATATGAATCCCGAATTGCCTTAGTCACGCGATAACATGAAAACGTGTGAACCGATTTGGCTAATTCTTATTTTATGTATTTAATGCTAGAATCGTTTTTACAAATGAAAAGTTTTAAGTAAATAAAATAAGTTTTTAACGCGGGCGAAGCCGCGGGGCACTTCTATTCGTACTTATAAGAGTTTTGCTAACAATTGTTTATCGCGGCTTACAAATTGTAGAATAGAAAAGAATAACTCTTTATTGAACACCACAAAGAACTTATTATCTAAAATAGGAACAACATAACTCGGTGATACAATCGGCAGTCTTATCGCATAAAGCGATCTCTTCCAGACAACCTATTTGAGAACTGGTTAAAATACACAGGGTAAAAAAAAAAAAAATTAGACGCCATCGCCAAACGGCGATGGCGTCTAATTTATTTTTTATTATCTATAACATAAAACTATTCATTTTAAAAAGACTATAAAAATGTTATATAATATATATCTTCCAATACAAAAAAACAAAACATATATAAAAATACTATATAATTATCATCATCATCAGCCTGTGTCAGTCCACTGCTGGACGTGGGCCTCTCCCAAGATGCGCCACTGAGCCCGATCTTCGGCTCTTCTCTTCCAGTCACTGCCCACCGCTTTGCGTATGTCGTCGCTCCACCTAGTCACAGGACGTCCTACGCTACGTTTGCCAATTCGCGGTCTCCACTCTAGGACAAGTCTACCCCGACGGTTATCAGTCCTTTTTTTTTTTTTTTTTTTTTTTTTTTTTTTGACCCAGGAAAATCCTTTATGGATACCTCTCGCCCGGGGGAGCGAGATAGTTATGTGGGACTCGCTGCCTGAAGGGCAGGATACCGCACTAAAAACCTGGGGTGAGCCGTCATCCACCGTGGTGGGGCAAGATGGGGTTGCGCTAGCATTCACCAACTTGCCCCGGTGGCAGACCCAAATGGGCTTCTGCCGCTGCGGAGGGCTGACCCTGCTCACCAAGATCAACCCTCAACCGTCATGTGGGGAGTGCAAGCCATTGGAGAGTCCCCCGACCCTCCAACAGTTACCCCACAATGACAGAGGAGTGTGGCACCTGGCCTCACATCCTCCGTCCCTCTGATGACATGTGTGCGAAGAGCAAATACCCCTACTCGCACACCGTCCACTATTCGACCCGCATGCCAGTGCCAGTGGCATGCGAGACCCCACTCTTCGACCGTCGCCGGCCCCACCACTCGGCCCATTGGACCCACGGCCTGGTACACAAGTGCACCCCTCTATTACAGAGGAATGCGGCACGCGCACTTCTGTGCAACGCCCCACACTCTCCGTCCCTCAAATGACTAGTGTGCGAAGGGCACATACCCCTACTCGCACACTGTCCACCGTCCACCTTGCACGCCAAAATGGCATGCGAGAAACCCTCCATCGGCCGTCACCAGCCCCTCCACTTGGCTCGAGCATATGCTCGGCCCCACCACCGGGCGGCTCCCACCACCGAGCCCGCCCTGCTCCGTTACACTGTGCCCTCTGCTAATATCAGACGGACACGCGAAGGAGCCCCTCACGTCGGAACTTCGCTATCGGTCGACAACTTAGCCCAGTAGACTAGGAAAAGTTGTCGGCCGATACCCAGGGTACACCACAAGGAGGTGTTCCGACCCGCACCCCACGGTTATCAGTCCTGCGGCAGATATGACCAGCCCACTGCCACTTCAGCTTGCTAATCCGTTGAGCTTATGTATACATATAAAAACCATATATATTGTAAGCTTAATTAATTCAAAAAACAAAGTTTCTTATACTGTGGAACTTTATTTATTCCGTGTAGGTGTATACACTCATTATCTGTGATACCGCAAAGCGCGGGAACCTGAGCGAGCGGACGGCTCATTTTCCCGCCAGTGCTAGAGCACAGAATACTTAATAGTACTACGTAGCTAGAGTTGCCAGTGTAACGTTGCGTATTAAGAGCGAACGCGGGGTGCACTTTTCCATACAAACGTATTCCCCCGTTTCCTCCCTGGAAAATGCTTCTAGAGCAAAATTTGTTTCTACAAAAAATCTGCTCTAAAGCTTAAAATATGTGATTATAGCTCAACAGAGTTTCTGAAAATCGAATTTATATTATAGTTTGAATAATAATTAAGTAACAACGAATAAATGTTTGTAGTCCTTCTGAATTAGGTAGTAGGTAACAATTATACAATCTGACCATTATATTATGCTAAACTGAATTTGTGAAGATTATTAGCCTAAATCCTAGGAACAAACATAGAATACTTTTTACTATAATAAACATAACACATTATCATACCAAAAACTTCAGCCGCATTGCCCCATTGAAAATTTATTTGCAGCAAAATATATATCTATTAAACAAGCATACAATGCAACCTCATAACATTGATCTGCATATCAGTTTCCAATTATTTCCGAGCGTACTGTGTTCGTCGAAATGGCACATTGTAAAACAAAACTGACCGACCATTACGCAGTCTGTGAAATTCGCGAAAAAATTTAAACACGAATATCCAATTACAAGTACCTATACGAATATGATGAGCAGTTTTCATTAAAAAATATTCGACTATACTCGCTAGATGGCTTTTGATGCAAATCATCACAAGATCATACATAAGATAATGTTTTTTTTGTTTGTAGAAGATAATAAATATAATTAATATGTAGGTAGTATATAGTATGTATAATATAATATATACATATAAAATGTAGGTATTTCAACCTAGTTAATAGGCTAGATCAAAGAACATTAATTTAGCTCTACCTAAACTTATGAATATTAAAGCCAAAAACTCGAGTGCAATTAGCAGCCGGTCTCCTGTCAAAGCACCACAGGGTATTGTCGTCACAAAGACGCGGTCATACTAGAAACTCTAGCCCGCCCGATAATATTGTGATATCCAATATAACATAAATGCTTTTAATGGCAGTAGCTTGGCAAAGGTAAATTTAGGAGCGCTCGGAACCCGACACGGCAACCTACGCACGACGGTGTTGCCAGTCAAAATTAGGAATTGCATTTTGTGCACATCGTTCTAGACTTTAGTTTTTGTATTTAGAGTAGGTTCGTGAGTTTTGTGTTGCCTGTTGATAAAATATAGTTATTAGCGATATTAAAAAAAATCATAACGGCTGAACAATAGCATAATCTTATGATAAAAACATTACGACCATTATATTTTTTTTATTTTGAAACGGGGATTTAACGTCACTTACGCGATGTTGATATAGCGAATTGACATCGCGGAAGTCACGTTAAATTCCCGTTTTTAAATCAATAGCAGAATCATCAAATATTGCTCCAAAAGTATTTATAAAGTGAGCCTATTACGGTTCAGAAGATACAGCCCTTTGACAGACGGATGGACGGACGGATGGATGGGCAGCAAAGTCTCAGTAATAGGGTTCAGTTGGTAACCTTTGGGTACGGGACCCTAAAAAATGTGTGCACAGGGGCTGGTCGGTGACTGCTAAATACAAAGGTAAATGCTTACCAATTAGTCTTGTATTGTATAACAATTTTGAAAACATACCATTAATTATGACTAAGTACCTATTATAAATTTGTATCTTATCTGGCTAGACATCGAATTTATACAGCATTTAACATAATACTGTTATTGAGAAATTGTAACCGAATATTCTCATTCGGCGAACCCAGTTTTCTGTCCATACAAGGTATATTATGAAAGTATATAAATTATGCCCAAACAGCCGCAGTATTGTATTTCAAACTATGTTTTCGAAAGATCGATTACCGGATTGATATGGACAGAACATATATGTACGTCATCATACATTATGTAGGTAAATGGGTTTTTGAATATCTTCTGTTGAGGAACATTGTTATCAACTATTATTTATTGTGTTTACGGGTCAATCATTGTTACCATATTGTTACCGTCTAGCGTCCGTAGGCACGTCCTTTAACACGTGACCCCTGAGTGGTTTTAAGTGCGTCACCAGAACACTGGTAGTAAGCTACGGCCGTGTCTCGCACCACCCGCTGAAAAAAGACATATGGAAAATCGGTTCACGGCGTTGGTGCAAGCCAGTCCAAAGACGGGTTGAGTTGAGAGTATCAACCTGTCCATACACACTGCAACTGTTTCAACTTGAGACAGTAGCAATTTATGGATTAGGAAAACGTCGATTGTCCGTCACATACATGGTACCGTTTGTCGCTAAAATAATTGTCAAGTGCTTGTCTGCATACCATTAAAAAAAGGTATAACTATACTTGTACTTAGATAGAAGGTTTCCTTTCAATTATATGCATTTATAATTCTAATTAACTAGACAAGTATGTATCTATACCTATCTCGGACATGTACTATTCATTATTCTGTGTCTCGGATAGATTGTTCATTGTTTTAATGTTTATCTATGTGTTACCTTGTTCTGTGTCTCACACGTGATTCACTCGAAAGTCTCGCAACGCTTACGTCATGAGGGTACCTCAACAACCGTAATCTACCTTCAAAACGTTCCACATTCGAAGCGCGTCCATAGTAGTACATTAGCAAGGCGATCGGTTTACACGGCATTAGGTAAATTATAAGCTCCACTAGTCGACACCCGATATGTTTGCCGACGGTGCCGTCTCGCCTTCACCCTTCGTACAGTGGAAATGTACCAGTAGGTCAAGTTAGATTGTTTTGTCAGTTGTTTTTTTGCAGTTGGCGAGACACTTTAGTGACTACATCATTATATTTACGTTATATTATTCGAATGGATTTTTATGGATACATATTATATTCAAAATATAGTTATGCTTATTTTCTTTAGATCTAATATAAGATCCATTAAAAAACTATTAAAAGAACCGATTTCAAATGACACGCTAGTAATTTTCAGTAAAAAGTTTAAGGTGTTTATCTCCATATCTCCGAAGATACTTATCAGATCTTGATAAAATTACTATGGTACTACTCTAGGGATATCTCCTTTTCAACAAAAAAATATCATCAAATTCAGTTAATAAACGACGAAGTTATCCGCGAGCAAACACAATAATATTATATTATTAACTAGCAGCCCGCCCTGGCATAGTACGGGTAGAACATATATGCCTACAAAATGTGCATCAGTTTGTTGCATCGAATATAAAATATGAACATATTTAACAACCATCGTCATATTTCATCCAATTTACACAAAACCTTAACGAATTATGCACCTAAACCTTCCTCATAAACACTCTGGCTATTGGTGAAAACCGCATGATAATCCGTTCAGTAGCTATTGAGATTATTGCGAACAGACAGACAGACGCAGTGATGAACTTTGTTTTATAATACTTACGTTTTGATATTGGACGGCCCTTTGGCGTAAAGGATAGTTACCCTGATTCTGACCCGACAGTCGTTGGTTCTAATCCTAGCTATATACCTACCAATGAAAGTTTTATGTGCATTCATGAATCATGAGTTTTCGTACAGTGGTAGTGGAATCATTAAATTTACCAAAACGTAGCTTACCACCAAGGAGTACATCTGCCGCCGTAACCTTACGGCGTTCCCCGACGCAAAATGTAGGGGTAATATACGTTTAACGTGTGTATCTGTGTGTCTGTCTGTAGCATCTTAGCACCTAACCGCATGAACCGATTTTGTTTTTATTATTGATAGTTTTTTTTTTGTTTGATAGATGTCTTCATCGAGAGTTTTCTTAGCTTTGATTCATGAAAATTCGTTCAATCGTTATAAAATTATGAGCTTTTTTCTAGTTAATTGCGCTATGAAATCAACATTCATAGGTCTGATCAATTCGAAAATCTTCTTCTTCAACGATATTGTAAGAACATGGAAGCCTCCTGGACTCTACAGAATACTCAAATCCTCACCAACTTACAGCTCAGATTTTAAATGTCGTGTTTAGAGTCATTGGAAAAAGCTATTATACATAGATCAGTCGGGGTGGTTTAAAATATTATATTATATTATTATATATATAGATGAATATTATTTTATACAATAGATCATATTATTATAATATGTTGACTTCAAATTGATTGTGATCGATGGGGATCTACAGCATAGCTAAGCTTATAATAATATTTTGGTAGTAACTATGACCTAATCTGTGGTTTCACTGCGAATATTTTATTAATTTTGCGATGCGTGTTTGTGAAATTCGTGATATCTTCTAGAGTTTTCATTTGAATTATATACTGTAAAGGACAATTTTAATCTATAATATGTGGCCAAGCTTCTTAACGTAATTATTTGGATAAGGATTAATACTATACTACTATACTATACTACTATACTTGAAAATAGCCTTGGAAGTTATGTAATATTTTTTAACAAAAATTTTAAGATTAAAATGGTTACTGTGAGTCAACCTTAAGAGATAGACATATGCTGTCGCGGACTTTTTTGTAGGTCTTATTAAGTTGTATATCTCTTGCATAGAAAATATTCTTCTATCTATTTTCAATTAAGCAGCGTTCGTAAGAAACGTGTTTTTTCGACCGTTTATTTGCCGACTTAGGTTGCAAATTAGGTCTCCACGAATGTACCTT
The DNA here is from genome assembly GCA_954871355.1 of Cabera pusaria. Taxonomy (NCBI): domain Eukaryota; kingdom Metazoa; phylum Arthropoda; class Insecta; order Lepidoptera; family Geometridae; genus Cabera; species Cabera pusaria. The sequence goes on from OX940896.1 coordinate 4,415,070, forward strand.
TGATTTAAACGGGATAATATATAGTCTATTTTCATTCCGAAAGTCCATTCTATGTATTAGTGAAAGAATTTTTTAAATCGGTTCAGTAGTTTTTGATCTTACTCATTACAAACATACAAAAATACAAAAATACAAATGTTCTCTCTTTATAATATTAGTATAGATAATACAACATCTTCAAAGTAACTACCTTTATTTTTAACTGACTTCAAAAAAGTAGGTTTTCAATTCGAATAGTCAAAATATATTTTAAAAATGGAGTAGACAGAGCAACAATAGTATTTATAGGGGTTACTCAGTCCACTTGAGCCACAGAATAAACAAAAATACTACATTTCAATATGACGTTCGTCTGCCATAAATATATAGAAATAGGTGTAAATGTTTTGTAATTGATTTTGCATCGCCTAAAGCTGCTCTACTGCTGGCTACTACTACACTGCGTCAAGTCCCAGCCCCGCCCTAATGAATGACGCTGCTCCAGGATGTCGGGACATGATACCGGTCGCGTGGGAGGTGCTTCTTATTATAGTTACATCACTTCTTTGTACCGCAGTGGGTCACGGTAGCTGTCATATCTTTGTGTTGTGTCCATGTTGTGCCCCAATGGGTCATAGTAGCTGTCACCTGTCACATCTTAATTGTGAGGCCAGAGGTTATACGTTACGTAGTAACTATTATATAATCTGTGGTTATACGGACTACCGTGTTGTTCGAGGGAAAGTTTAAACCGTCCTCATTGTTCGTGGTAGTACAACAATAATTGAACGTGTCCGATGGTCTATAAATACAACACAATGCAAAAACTTTTTATTGCATACCAATTACAATATCTGAAACAAAAATATGTGTGCGGTGTATAAAACCCAGTTAAAAAAGTAAAGTTGCATAAACTTACCTTTTTATCTGGGTTTTATATAAGCTCATGAGTTTTAAAGTTCTATGAAAAGAACAACAAAACCCTTGCATTGAACCATCGGACACCTTAGAAATGCCATGTTGTAAGTCACTTAAATAAATAAATGTGTAATGGCCATTTGATTATATACCACATGACCATTACTACAAACATCATATTGTTATTTATCATATTGTTGACTCTGCACGATTTTGGGGATTCCCAATCTGATTTCCTCGACCAATAAACGCACTTCTGAAAATACTGCGTCTGCGCATATCTCGGTGTCAGGTTACAGCCGACCGTGGGAAGGTACTTTTGGACATATGTACGGGTTGATGCGAAACCGGTAATGTTATGGTACTTGTTCAAATAATGGAAGGACAGGTCCTTCCAAGCGCGGCTCAATATTTTTGTAAGGAGATTTTGGTTCATCAAAAAGTTCATAAACAACATTTCGATATAGACGAATACAAAAAATATACGGTCGAATTGAGAAACCTCCTCCTTTTTTTGAAGTCGGTTAAAAATTACTAAAACATTTTATTTCTTTCACTATTATATTTTGTATGGGTGTGGCTGTAGTGTTATATAGCCATAGTTTATGTATTTATAAATATATATAATTAATAAAAACGACAGTAAATACTCAATGATAAATATGTATAAGTTACCTAAATTGCATAAAAGGTGTCCCAAACTTCAAACACAATTATAGTCTATGATGTACGCCGGCTTATGATAAATATAATGTCATTTTAGTCACACTATATCTACCATATTTAATGTTACCTCCACCAAAATAGTAAATACCACAGTCTATTCTCCAACATTTCTCCCAACGCTTCATTTCAAGGTGAACAAATCATGTGTAACGGGAATAAATATGACAGAAAATTAGCCAGCAGATTTCTCAAAACTAACAATGCTCCTAGAGGCGACAAGAATCAGTTTCCAACATTCTAGAGTTGCGTACAGAACACATGAGGTAAGGTTACAAGGCATTAGTTTGCTACCCAGAAATAGATTATGAGATATTCTAAAATAGGCGAACGCGAGCCGCGTGCTTTACCAACAATTAAACGTTGAGCTGGAGTTCGGTTACTATTTTCTCCATTCCATGATATAACATAAAACCTGGAAAGAATGTAACTTACTCAAAAGTATAATCAAAAAAACAAATAATCAAAGGTAGTTTATAAAACGAAAAATAACCGGCTTGAAATGGCACGCTAGTAATTTTCAGTAGCAAGTTTGAGATGTTTATCTCCATATCTCATCAGCTAGGCTATGCTGTAAGATATCTCGACAGCGGAATCCGCGGTGAGATTCGAATTTCGTACTTTGAAATTCAATCGCATCACGTTCGCAATACGGTTGAATTTCGTAGTACAAAATTCAAATCTCACCGCGGATTCCGTTGTCGAGATAGCTTACAGAATAGCCTAGCTGATCTCGATGAATTTACAATAGGATCAAACGAAAAGTGTACCCTTGCAAACCAAAACAGAATTTTACAAATCGGTTAATAAATGTCGAATTTCTGAGGTAACAAACATTAGAAAAATAAACTGGCCAAGTGCAAGTCAGACTCGCACTCGTAGGGTTCTGTTACAAGAGTATTTTATAACTGTAATTTTTCGCCACCAAAAAATTCACTTCGTTTTTCAATGTCTGTATAAAAAGCAAAGTTATATTTGCGGTCGCTATATCTCAAAAACTGCTGACTGTAACTCATTCAAACCGATTTTCGTTGAAAGTTTTTATTGAGATCTACAGCACATATATTTTTTTTATTTTTCACTCCCCTACTTTAAAAGTTAGAGGGAGGGGCATACTTTCTACAACATTAGACGTGCCTATCTTTCAAGTGATTGACTTTGAGAAAAAATGGTTTTACAAACCTCAATGTCATTTTTAGTTTTGAAATAAAGTGGCTGTGACATGCGGACAGACAGACAGACATGACGAATCTATAAGAGTTCCGTTTTTTGCCATTCGGCTACGGAGCCCTAAAAACAGTTGAATTGAGAACCTTCTTTTTTGTGACCACCTGGTGGAGCGACGACATACGCAAAGCGGTGGGCAGTGACTGGAAAGGAAGAGCCGAAGATCGGGCTCAGTGGCGCACCTTGGGAGAGGCCAACGTCCAGCAGTGGACGGACACCGGCTGATAATGATATATGATGTCCTGTATTCTCATTAAAATTGGATACATTCCAATTCGGTAAAATATATAAAGTTCCGTACTCAGTATTGTGGAATTAATACAAAGATATAGAAAAACGAATGTTTATAAAACACTACAGAATATAATATTGAGCTATTGAGTCTACCTATGTTGAAACATTTTTAAATGTTTTTACTTTAGCCAAATAAATAAACAAGCAGAATTTGCCTTCTATAGAAGTATCAAGACTCAAAACATTGTAGGTCCTATACTTGGTACTATAGGACCGGTACCCAGGTGTCACATACCTAATAGTGCGACCAAATAAATCATTATTATTCCAATCTCGACCACATCATCACTTATCAAGAGATGAGATAGTGGTCAAACGCTAGCATATCTAATACTATAAGAATCTTTGTCCTGACATACTGACTGACTGACTGACTGACTCACTGACAGACAACGCACAGCCTAAACCGCTGGTCGTAGAGACTTGAAATTTGGAGGGTATATTTTTCTTAGTACGTAGGGGTGTACTAAGAAAGGATTTTTCAAAATTCACCCCTTAAGGGTATGAAATGGGGTTCAAAATTTGTATGGAGAAACATGATTAGATAGTCTTTTCTATCCGAAACTTCACACAAGTGCTTCTGTACAAAAATAAGGAAATACGTGTTTCAGGTTTTTTTGAAATTCCACCCCTAAGAGGGTGAAATGGGGTAACAAAGTGTGAAAATCAATATTTTTTCGGATTGCGCTAAAACTTGGCATGCAGACAATTATTACAACGTTAGTTAACTATGAAAAAGGATTTTTCAAATTTCATCCCTGAAGGGGATGAAATGGGGGTTCAAAGTTTCTATGGAGAAACATTATTAGATAGTCTTTTCTATTCGAAACTTCACACAAGTGCTTCAGGACATAAATAAGTAAACACATGTTTTAAGTTTTTTCGAAATTACACCCCTAAGAGGGTGAAATGGGGTAACAAAGTCTGAAAATCAATATTGTTTTGGACTGCGATGAAATTTGGCATGCAGATAGTTATTACGACGTAAGTGCCCTCTGAGAAAGTATTCTCCAAAATCCACCCCTGAAGGGGATGAAACGGGGGTTCAAAGTTTGTATGAAGAGACAAGATTAGATAGTATTTTCTATTCAAAAACTTATACAAGTGCTCGAGTAAAAAAATAAGTAAATACGTGTTTCAGGTTTTTTTTTTTAATTACACCCTAAGAGGGTGAAATGGGGTAACAAAGTGGGAAAATCAATATTGTTTCGGATTGCGCTAAAATTTGGCATGCAGATAGTTATTACGACGTTAGTTCCCTCTGAGAAAGGATTCTCCAAAATTAACCCCTGAAGGGGATGAAACGGGGGTTCAAAGTTTGTATGGAAAAACAAGATCAGATAGTATTTTCTATTTGAAACCTCATACAAGTGCTCCAGTAAAAAAATAAGTAAATACGTGTTTCAGGTTTTTTTTAATTACACCCCTAAGGGGGTGAAATAAAGTGTGAAAATCAATATTGTTTCGGATTGTGCTGAAATTTGGCATGCAGATAGTTATTACAAAGTTAGTTCCCTCTGAGAAAGTATTTTCGAAAATTCACCCCTGAAGGGGATGAAACGGGGGTTCAAAGTTTGTATGGAGAAACAAGATTAGATAGTGTTTTATATTTGAAACTTAACACAAATACTTAAGTAAGTAAATACATGTTTCAGGCTATTTCGAAATTCCACCTCTAAAAGGGTTAAGTGGGGTAACAAAGTCTGAAATCAATATTGTTTCGGATTGCGCTGAAATTTGGCATGCAGATAGTTATTTTGACTTAGGTATCCGCTAAGAAATTTTTTCAAAATTCACTCTTCAAGGGGATGAAGCGGGGGTTCAAAGTTTGGATAGTCATTTTATTCGAAATTTCACACAAGTTCTTCTAAGTAAATCAACACCAATATTATAAATGCGAAAGTCAGTTTTTTTATTTGTTTGTTTTTTTTGTTTGTTTGTTTGGGACTTCTTTACGGTCAAACGGCTTGACCAATTTGGCTGAAATTTTGTATAAAGATAGAACATAAGGCAGAATAGGATAAAGGATATTTTTTTTTTGGCTATGGAGTCAGGGGGTCCAGATATTATTAATTGAATTTTGTAAATATAAGACTTCTTCTCGAATGAACGGCTTGACCGATTTCCCGGAAATTTTGTATGAATACATGTTCATAGGGTAGAATAGGATATAGGATACTTTTTTTCTGGCTGTCGAGTCAGGGGGTCCAGTTATTTTTAATTGAATTTTGTAACTAAAGGACCTCTTTTCGAATAAACGGCTTGACCGATTTATCTGAAATGTTCTATAAAGACAGTTCATAAGGCAGAAAAGAATATAGAATACTTTTTTTTTGGCTATCGAGTCAGGGGGTCCAAATATGTTTAATTGAATTTTGTAAATATAAGATCTCTTCTCAAATAAACGGCTTGACCGATTTGCCTGACATGTTGTATAAAGACAGTACATAGGGCAGAAAAGGATATAGAATACTTTTTATTTGGCTATCGAGTCCAGTTGTCCAGAATTTTTAAATTGAACTTTGTAAATGTGTGGCCTACTCTCGGTCAAACTGGTTAACCATTTAAGCTAAAATGTTGTACACGGACAGTCAAAAAGACATAGAAGGGCAACGAATACTTATTTTTTGGGTGGAAATTTCGGTTTTCTATATTTTTATTATGGAATTTTGTAAATGTGTGGCCTCTTTTCGGCCAAACGGCTTGCCGAATTCAGATGAAATTTTGTACAGACATTTAATAGGGCATAAAAGGGCAAATAATACTTTTTTTCGGCAGTTAAGTGTGGGTGCCTATATTTTTTTTTAACTGTACATAGAGTTTGCATATTCATAAAAGTTTGAGCTTAGGTTCATAGATAATGACTAAACTTAATAAGTGCCTTAATTAGGCCATAAAACTGTCAGGGTCATTAAAAGTCATCAAAATTTACGCGATGGCTTTGCTTGCCCAACGTGTTTTATCTGCTTTGTGGGAAGTATTTCTAAAGCATTCGTGTCTTAACAGCCACATTTAACCTTAGGGTCATCGGTGTTAACTAAGTAGGTTATAAAAACTGTCAGGGTCATAAAACGTAAAAATTTTCGCGCTCACTTTGTTTGCGCATTGATAGCGCTCCCTGCGCTCGCGCAAATCTTTGTTTTATCTACTTTGTAGGTAATATTTCAGAAACTTTTGTATTTTAATAGCCACATGCATCAGAACGAGTCCATAAGTTGAAACAGTAAAACCTTCAATAATCATAATAATTATTAACCTTAATATAAGTGGATATCAAGTTTAACCTTTGTGTCATCGGTGTTGACTTAGTAGGTCATAAAAATTGTCAGGGTCATAAAAAGTCGTAAACATTTTTCGCGCTCGCTTCGCTCGCGCAGTGATAGGGCTTGCTACGCTCGCGCAGTAATAGCGCTCGCTCCGGTCACGCAAGCATTTGTTATATCTACTTTGTAGGAAACATTTCAGCAACTTTTGTATTTTAATAGCCACATGCATCAAAACGAGTCATAAATTGAAACAGTACAACCTTCAATATTCATAATGATTTTTTACCTTAAAATAAGTGGATATCAAGTTTAACCTTAGGGTCATCGGTGTTGACTTAGTAGGTCTTAAAAACTTTCAGGGTCATAAGAAGACATAAAAAAGTTTCTCACTTCGCTTGCGCAGTAATAACGCTACATAGCGTATAATAGCGTGTTTTAACAGCCTCATAAATTAGACTGACTCAAATACTTAAACAGAAAAACTTGGTAAACCTTGGTTAGGTTTACCAAGTACCAAGTAATTATTAATAACTTTAACAATGGACGATATCGAGTTCGACCTAAGAGTCATCTATATTGACTTGATAATTAGGTCATTAAACTGTCAGGGTTATAAAAAGCCATAAAAAATGTTCACTCGCCCAATAATAGCGCTCGCGCAGCTATTCACCTTATTTTCTTTGTAAGAAATGTTTCAGGAACTGTTGTGTTGAGTCAATTTAAACAGCACAACTTCGTATACCTAACCAAAATGATTAATGACTTTAACAATAGAGGATATTGAGTTCGACTTTGAGGGTCATCTATGGTGACTTGGCCTAAGAGATCATCGATCTAGACCTCAATGGTCATAGACACAAATAACGTGGGCGAAGCCGCGGGTAACAGCTAGTATGATATAAAAAAGTTTGGTCGGCCGAACACTATTTTAGGTACCTAATAATGTAATTTTTAAATAATGTACTTACACTCAATAGAAGGCAGAGTAATAAATTATAATATTTATAATGCAATAATAGTAACTAGTTATTCGATACAATAAGTACTCCGTTGTATGTTGAATACAGAGAGTAATGTCTATGAAACTAAATCTTTACAAGCAAATAATAATGATTTCAATTCAATTTAGCTAGGACTCAACGTCTAGCATCCAAAATCATAATAATATCACGTAATATCGACGTTATTCACACATGGATTTATATTATCCCACAATTACAAGCTCAAATAAAACCCTATCCCGAGTCGAGCACAAAGGCGAACAAAACCGCGGCATAAGGTTACGTCTCCTATAACCTATCGATTATGTTTCACATGTTTCTCATTATATCGTCTGGGTGAGAAACAAAGAGAGCTTCGGGTTACGTGCATTACTCTTCTGGCAACCCGAGCGCGGGAGCTGACTGTTTTGGTCATGCGAGAACTCCGTACTTTCGGGGAAGAGTAAGCTGGCAACACTGGCCGTGCTTTGTAAAATAATGCTGGCTGGATAATGAGAGTGCGCTGGTGTTAATAAACGTGCATGAAGTTTGCATGCAAAAACTAAATAAACACGCGATCTTTTATTTCCTTCCCTTTGTAGCTTTTTGAGTGCACCGTGAAGCTGTGCACTGAAAGAGAAACAAGTGCGCGGATGTATTTTCGTACAGCACATGCGACATGGCTTATTAATATTGGCTTTGTCACATGATACCTTTGATGGCTGTTTATTTTGGTTTGTAAACTGACGTTTGTAATTGTGGTACATGTGCATTGGGGTTGCCCAATGCTGCTAGATTAGTTTTTGAAGTGTTTTTTTTAGTAACTGACATTAAGCCTTTGAAGTCTTTTATCGAATCAATCGTCATTAAACAAATCTCCAATTTTACAAAATAAGTAAAATAGGGTGAAGTAAGTTAAATAGGTACCTACGTTTCAATGAACAATAAAAATATTATCTACTTATATGTGAGCAGTTTAATTCTTTTTTATTTATTGTTTATGTTAGCTATATTATCCCTAAATTTTATATAATAATAAGTAAGTGGTTTGTGCTGGTCTGATTTGTACTATTCATTATTCTGTGGTTGAATGCAAACAATTTAGTAGAGTAAAGAGAGAGATTTCAAAATAATGAATGAGAATAAGAATAATATTTATTTAGTGCCAGAAAAAAAGACATACATTAAAATATACATAAAGATATTATTTAAAAAACCGGCAAATTCGAGTTATACTCGCCCACCGAGGCTTCCGTACCAACGTTGGTAGGTGCCAATTAAGCTAGACCTCTAAATTGTATGAGCGCTCATATAACTCAGAGGCCTATATATTAACTGGCTGAAACTATGTATGTATGTATGTATATATATTACTCTTTAATTTTCAACTTTTTTTAATTTTTGGAATTTTTCCTTTATTTGTGCTATAAGACCTTGCTTCTTGCCAAATTTTATGATTCTAGGTCAACGGGAAGTACCCTATAGGTTTTCGACCCAAAACCTATAGGGTACTTCCGGTTGACCTAGTATTGTCAATTTTGGTCACAAGTCTTACAACAGAAGCAAAGGAAAAATTGCGAAACATAAAAAAAGTTGAAAATTAAGGTAAATTTTGTACTTACAAGTTTTCGCGAAAATCTAAATTTGCCCATATCTTTTTATCGTGTTGACTCAGGACCTTGATTTTTAAACACCTAATAGGGACTATAGACCCCAGTATCTGGTAGACATTTCAACTTGGTAGGTCCACCCGTTCCTGAGAAAATTGGTGGTGACACACGGACAGACAGACAGACGGACAAGAAAGTGATCTTATAAGGGTTCCTTTTTTATCTTTTGAGGTACGGAACCCTAAAAAGGCAACAATAATGATAGGAACGCCTGTAATAGATGCGTCTTCGCTCATTCGTTCACTTGGTGTGTAGTGTAGGTACCCAGCTTGACACTATTACAATTTTTCCTCCAGAAAATTGTACCGGCAGCATGATGAGGACTCAGAGATACTTGATTGGTTATGGCAGAACATTATGCTTTGTACATAGATTAGGTACCTCAGATTCTAAAGAAGTGATGCTACATGTATTTATTTATTACCTACCTACTCTAAAGATAAAACCAAAACCCGAAAGCCAGGCCGTACCTACAACTAAATATTTATTACGTTATGATGAAATAGATCTTAAAATCAGTTGCAGCACGGAATAGTTGCGATGCTCAGTGTCGTTAAAATGTGATTCATCATTTACACTGAATATTTTTTTGACTATAGGGAAATCCGTAACGACTCGGTTAATAAAGCAACACAATAAGAAGCAATACGCTTCGTCAGTTATTGCTGAAATTAGGATACTACCAACATCGGCAACAAAGAAAGCAGATATGCAGCAATGGCTCAGAGATAAGGGCATAGCATTTGAACAAACTTGCCTTAAATTGGAATTGTACGACATAATTAAAAAACACAAAGATCAACACATAACATACAAAATCGATAACTTTATCAAGACTAAAGGTTTTGATGTCATACGTCTCCCTTATCACCCAGAATTAAATGCGATTGAAAATATTTGGGGAATTGTAAAAAAATATATTGCTTCAAAGAATATTGTGCAAAACATGACATATACAGAAAAACTTATCAATGAAAGCTTGAACAAAGTAACTAGCGAAACATGGCATAAAACCTGTAGTCATGTTGAAAAAATTGAAAAGGAATACTTGAAATATGTTGACCTGGATTTTGAGTTTATGATTAATCTGCAAAATGATTCCGATGACAGCGAATCAGAATCCGAAGACGAATCTGGCAGTGATTAAAATAGCTAATTATTTCAACTTTGTTTTTTTGATCTATTCTTTATTCTTTTTGCTAAATAAAAATGTATGCGTGAAAACCTGAGTATTTCTAGTAACTTATCATATTTTATTCCTTTTACATAAAAAATATGTTGTAGTAACACTAATTATTTATTAAACCGCAGTAAAAAAAAAATAAGGCTTAATTTAAAAATGTGTTTCACATTTCTTTGTTAACGCTCCTTCAGTTTACACACACAAACGCGCCTGTCTGTACATGTCACTACTACAACCATGGCCAAACCTTCATCGTGAAATAGAAAGTCTGTACCACAGTTTTACAAATTGTAAGGTTGTAGCATTATTACAGAACAAATAATAATACTGGCAATACTTAGATAAATATTAGGCTTAGGCGGCTTACTATATCAAGGTTTTGGCAAGTGGAATGAAGGATATATATCCGCTTAAGGATTTATATCCGAAGATATAGATGTGTCCGGAGTTACCCAAACCTAAAAGATAATGTTCAGATACAGATACATACAACACTTTATACGTCATTGTACTAATTTTCACAATGTTAATAATAGTAATACAGTGGTCTCCCCACAATGTAACCCGAGTAAGCTATCGGATACGTGTCGCGTCGCCTCTTTATAACATGTAATCAAACACCGCGACTTTTTGTTGAACGACACACGAGAATATTTGTTCGAATCCTTTGCCGAATTTTGACAAAAAAAAGATAAAAGTGTTGCCAGTAAGTCAAGAGATAAAAACTTTTTTATCTAAAATTTATATTCTGTGCTATTCACAATATAGTAAGTGTCAGCGGGAACATTTTATGGTTGCGTGAATTGACATAAGTAGTTCTAGTAATTGACTGTACCCAGTATACATATGTACTTAACTACCTAGACCTTTCAAAAAGGTCTAAGGTACTTAACGATGGTTCTAGCCCTATAAAGGTACTTAGTACCTACATCATCATTCTTGATCCAACAAGAATCAAGTTATCCATGACACGATTGGGGTACCTAAAAGGTACAACGTATAAAAAAGTATTCTCTGGTCAAAGTGTGGATGAGGTCACGGTATGAAATTCATACTATGCCGTGCTGTGACCTTATGAATCATTATTTATCGACGCAGCTGTATAGGGTTAGCATGCTGAAGAAGTGGTAGGCTGTTGTTGCTCTGTCCGATGATGACGACGTGTTCGTGAATAAAAGTTTGAAGACTTCGGCAAAATTCGGGTGTCGCTTTTCAGCTAGGTGGAGCTGAAGGACAAAAGGACTATAGTATTGACCAACAATGCGCACGCACATTATTTAGGTAAAGATGTAGGTAGGTATTGAAAAAGAAATGGATATTACGTTTCTTATGTCTGACGATGCCAAAAGTCCTTGAGTATTCACTAAAAACAATTCGGCTGAACTACTAACCCGAAATCTCGCTTGTCCTCTCGTATGGAGCCATAGACCGAGAGAAAATTAGTTCAAACCCGCAATAAATTTTCCAGCAGCATAGACTAACAGCATCTCATCGCATATTCCCAACAAAAACGGCCACCTTTGCTACTCCTGATATCTGCTATCTCAAGGTGTGGAATATGAAAACTATCAATATTGTGAATTCAGAAGGGCTGGGGTACTTCCAACAGGTACATACGATCTGGTATAATTACTGGCGGCTCGTCTAACCGGCCGCCGTCATTCGATGCCAGTTGCGTCACGCGCCAGGACTGACGTTAATTTTCGTGAAACGCGAAACGTCTGGCGTTATACTTCTACACCTATGGCGTTATGCGCTTTATGACGTGAGCCTTTGTTTGCTGCTAGGACGATTTGCTGCATATCGGTTTGGTTTCATATTTTGGGAAATGCATCTGTGATGTATTACATTATAGATTATTGTAATAGTTTATGTATGCATAGTTTCGACTAGTATAAATTGGTAATTTCGTAATTTGTATGAATTATAGTAATATGCATGGTTATAGCAAGCTGGCTGGCAGCGGTTGGAAACAAAGAGCTGAAGATCGAGCTCAGTGGCGTGCTATATGAGAGGCCTATGTCCAGCAGTGGAAGAATACTGGCTAGTGATGATGATGATGATAGATTATAGATCCTTTATTCACGTATCGTCATTAATTATGACGATAATGGATTATCGTCATAATCATCGTCCGAGCAATGGACGGAAACAGGCAGATGATTTTTTTTTATATCTTGTAGGCTGGCGTTTGACCACTATCTCCCCTGTTGGTAAGTGATGATGCGGTCGAAGATGGTAAACACGCTACGCGTAGAATGGGAACTGGCTCTCAAGGATAGCTGCCGGAACACATTAGATATTTGGCGAAATATTTTCTATCTTGAGGGTGGTAGCTGGCCAGGCGGACACTAGATAGTATCCTACCACCATGTGGGGGATGTTGGTTTCTTAACGATGTTTTTCCTTCACCGGAGGGCCACTGTGATGATGACGATGAGGTCAGTCACGTAATTAAATCAAATCAAAATCATTTATTGAATGACATTTAAATAGTTACATTGCTCTCTGTATCCAGCCAATAAATTAATTCATCATTATCAGCCGGTATCAGTCCACTGCTGGACATAGGCCTCCCCCAAGACACGCCACTGAGCCCGGTCTTCGGCTCTTTGCTTCCAGTCACTGCCCACCGCTTTGCGAATGTCGTCGCTCCCAGTCACAGGGCGTCCTACTCTACGCTTACCGATTCGCGGTCTCCACTCTAAAACCAGTCTGCCCCAACGGTTATCGGTCCTACGGCAGATATGACCAGCCCACTTATAATAATTAAAAATTAAATAATTAAACAATAAATTAATTATTGTATGTCTAATAGTAGTGTAGTAGTAGGAGCGACACATGAGTTCGTTCTTCCGACTCTTTACTAAACATTTCCCATTTTAAATAAATCCTAGCTCTTCAAACATCACTTAACAAGGTATCGAATAAAACATCAATTTTACATAGAAAAGAGATTTTTTAATAAACGGGCCGCAACTCAAGTTTCACTAAAATTAACGGCGGGCTGCGTTACCGCCTCGGATGGCACAGAACTTACGATAATTAAACGCGCGATTGAAACCTCCTCCGATCTCAAATTATATAATTAAAAATATGTTGATTACACCCGCCAAATTACTACACCGAGTATTATGTTGCGATGAAAAATATCCGAGGAATATTAATTATTCCACGGGTTCAGGGAATCTGAACTCTAAGGATACCTGACGGTTGATAAAAACAGTAGGTTAGTTGAGGGTAGATAAAATATTTTGTAGATAATTTAGTTTTAAAGGTTACCGACTTTACATGCCATTTCAATATAAATGGTATTTTAATTAGTGTTCCGATGCTATTTGCTGTAGAAGTGGATTTGTAGTCTGTTGAAAACTGAATCGATCGAGATCAGCTAGGCTATTCTGTAAGCTATCTCGACAGCGGAAAAACTTTGTAAGCTATTACAGAATAGCCCTACTGCCTGGGCACGTCACGAAACTAGGACTAAGATTGGCGACACACGTCTATCCGGTAGGAAGAAAATGACTTCCCTGATATCACCTCCAGTGGTACCTAATCCTAGAGTTTTCCTTATCTATGAGTTTTCCCCCTCATTTATTTAAGATGTTTCAAATCTAGGTATAATCCTAGAGTTTTTCCCCCTAGTTTCTTTACGATGTTTTCAGGCTAGGTATAATCCTAGAGTTTTCCCCTCTAGTTTCTTAAAGATGTTTTCAGGCTAGGTATAATCCTAAAGTTTTCCCCCTAGGTTATTTAAAATATATGAAGCTAGGTATAATCCTTGATTTTTCCCCTTAGTTTATTTAAGATCTTGTAAGGCTAGGTACCTATAATCACATGAGTAAAAATTCTTTACTCATGTGCTATAATCCTAGAATTTCCTCCCTAGTTTCTTTAAGAAATTTTAAAGCTATATAGGTAGCAAACCAGCAGGCGGCCCACCTGATGGTAAGTGATTACTATCGCCTATGACTAGTTTCCTACACTCGGTGTGTAGAATATCAGAGCAAGTACGAGTAATTTTAGCGTAAAGATAATTTCTTATTACGCCCTCGACTCTTATCACGAACTTTGACAGTTGTTTATTGAATTAACTAAATGACGTTATCTCTGTCATTTCGTTCATATCAATCACTGTCAAATTGTATGATAAGCTCTCCGGAAAAAAAATACTAGTTGGTACCTATGTATATCATTTTTGTCTATCACAGTCAATATTTTCGTCAAGTTTAAACTGGCTAGACAAACGGTCAGTGCAAAAGGGAATACGTGATGTAAGACAACACCGGTCTAAAAGCGTCCGATGGAAGACACCCAACACCGCGGTTTGTGTTACTGGCACCGATGATTATTGCTGCCAGTTTGCCACACGTTTTCACGGAGAACAGAAATTATTGTAGGGTAGACTGAACGAGTTATTGCGTGGAGACCACGCCATAGAAAAGTTAATAATACTACACCACGCTTAGGCCAATTTTGCGTATGACGTTCTCCAGGTAGTTATAGCAACACAATTTATGAATGGCAGAAAATGAATAAATACTGCAAAGACCGGACCACGGTAATGTAGGTAACACATCGACGTTCTTACCCGAGGTAACATAACCACAGAAAAGATAATATACATAACCATGACCGGACTCAGTAGTTTGTTATTTGAGAGAGATTCTTTGTCCAGCAGTGGACATGCTGTTTATACTGATGAGTGGGAGTAGAATCCAGGCATTGAAATATGTCCCTCGATTTATCAATCGACTTCAAAAAGGAGGAGGTTCTCAATACGTCTGTATGTGTCACCTATCAAACTAAGAAAAATAAATCAAAATCGGTTCTGCTATTTGGGAGCTATGATGCCACAAACAGACACACATGTACACAGATCCGCAGACACACGTCAAACGTATACCACCCCTCTTTTTGTGTCGGGGTTAAAATACAGACGAATTGAGAATCTGCATTTTTGAAACATACCACGCGAGTCATTATCAAAACAGATTTTTTATTATCACCTATTAATTGCAATAATTTATTATTATAAATATTAAAAAATTATAACCTACAATATTTTTAATTACTAGTAATGTGCAACACTTATTGCTAGTAGGTAAGCTTTTATTTGTAAAAACCGGAAGTGCGTAGAAAGCTATAACGCGTTAGAAGTAAAACTTCCTTCACATTGAAGTATTGACAATTTAGATTTACGCGGACGTCACTTCCGTTGTAGTCTGACCGTGACGCTACGCACAGAAAAGATAATAATACTACGTCGCTAAGTTAAATTTTATGTTAAATTTGGGATGTAAGGGAGCACAAATACCACCTCAGTGCTCCTAGCCAACCTCACCTGCCCGTGGTGCATCCTGCTGACCAACAAACGAGGCTCTGGTGACCGACATGGCGGTATAACCATTTCAAATTATGGCGTAGCTAAATACTACAGGCTGGTGACGGGCAGCAGCGTCACCAATGCGAGAAGCTCCGTCCTCCGTCCGCTCCTCCCAATGAGCCGAAGATCGGGCTCAGTGGCGTATCTTGGGAGAGGCCTACGTCCAGCACGTACGACTTACACAGGCTGATTATGATGATGAAGTTAAATTTACCCCAGTGCACCTGTAGAAGTTTAACTTCAAAAAGGAAATATCCGTACCTAGGAATGTATCTCTATTTTAGTTTTCAAGTTTATTGTTCGACATAATTATTCCCGAAATAAGTAATTAGCTTCGACTACATGATTTCAATGTTTTACGCATGACTCATGTAAATTCTCTCTCACGTTATTTGCTTAAAATAAGTACTGGAGAGTTCCAGTCAAACTTTTAGTACCAGTAAAAATTATATGACGAACATTTTGACTGCAACATCCACGAGAATCAAATATCTGAAACCCTACCCGCAGTTTTTATGTCATTCGATATTCGGTAAACACATTAAACGTATTACAAAATGTTATTTATGATCTGTGGTGCAATTTGTTTGTGTGGCCACAGAATAAGTATTATAGTAGAAGGCAATACCAATACTAATATCCGTTCACATCATGTATTAAATATTAAGCGGATGTGGCATTTAAATAATAATAATAATAATATGAGAAGGATAAAACTATACAATCACTGGTATGAGAGAGCGAGATGAACAACAATTTATTATCCTTTACCTGCGTATGCGATTAAACTGGATCCAGCAATATATGGAGCCAGTTTCTAGTGCACCCATTGGCTCTCACCCGCTGTCATGTATAACCCGACCAAATTACGTTGTTCATTTTATCTTATAGCTGGTATATGTATCACGTGTTTATCGTTTTAGTCGGGTTATATGTAGTGTAGTTTCACGCGCTTTTAATTATTCACTATGTGCACGTCGTTGCGTTGATAACGTGTTTTGATAAATGTCTATCGTGTTTTAAGCGTCCCCGAGACGATCAAGTGCACTTGACAAGTCTACGTGCTTGAAGTGAATATTGATCGTTTACAGCATTCACTTGACAAGTCCCGTCAACTTATAGCGATCTACGGGCTTGACCATACTTGACAGAAATTATGATTGACGGCACTTTCCTAGGCACACGGCGGCGACTGTGACACATGGACATCACGGCACCTTCAAGTCGCGTCAAGGCCCTCGTCAAGTGAAATCATCAAGCACGTAGACTTGTCAAGTGCACTTGATCGTCTCGGGGACGCTTTATAAAGCCATCTTGTCCCATTCCTACCTGTAACATGCTAGGCTAGCTATCTAACAACTGAAGAAGGGAGGCGCGCGCGAATTTTCGGATCGGTTTTTTAGGACCGATTTATAGATTAAGTCATGTCTGTCTGTCCGTTCCTATGTCACAGCCACTTTACCCCGAAACTATTAGGACTACACAGTTGAAAGTTGCTAGGTAGGTATATTCTGTGAACCACTTTTAGGTTTTTATACAAAAATAAAAGAAATAAAAGATTAAAGGGGGCTCCCTATTACATGGAACTGAAACTTAAACAAATGTTTTTCTCAAACCTATCCGTGCGAGGCAAAGACATTCTATTAGTGTCTTTAATAAAAATGACATTGAGGTTGTTGTTTTTTTTTAATGTTTTTTTCAAAGTCAATCGTTTTACATTTCTAAACTGGTAAAATGTGAGTCCCCTCTAACTTTTAAATTAAGGGAGTGAAAAATCAACTTATATGTAAAAAAATATATGCTGTAGATTTCAATAAAGACTTTCAACGAAAATTGGTTTGAACGAGATATAATCAGCAGTTTTTGAGATATAGCAACCGCAAATATAACTTTGTTTTGTATACAAACACTATAAAAAACAAAGTAACTTTTTTGCTGGCGAAAAATAATAGTTTCAAAATACTCTACTGTGTTACAGATAACGGATCCCTACGAGTGCGAGTTATTTTATACAGAGCGTCGCTTGAATAGGGAATATGCATGTACGAGTAGTAATACATTTACTTGACATCATTTATTTTTGAATCATTATTGTTCTGGTGTTGTTTGTTAAACATTTTTTTTATAAATAAAATACTCTTAAATGTGTTAAAATATTATATGAAAAATGCAAAAAAAGCGTGGGAAATTGTAATTTGCAAAACACATAACCACTTGTCAATTAGAAAGTGACGTTACAGGGCACCACACGGTCTCCACAGAATAAATATTTTTTGTAGAAATACTATGCACTGTTGTACGAATACTTACTATTTCTAATAAAAATATTTAATCTGTGGAGACCGTGCGGCCGGTGCGACCGGTGCACTATGACGTCACAAACGCGCACGAAAATTTGGCAGCGTTTTAGATACTTCATATTTTTCAGAGTTATTAACCTTATTTTTAGTTTTACACTTACTGTGAACGGGTATTACGTTGCCTCTCGATGTTAATGACGCGTTGAATCGGCGATGTTCATCTGTTTAATTATTTATTCTATATTAATTAACAATTAGTAATCGATATTGTAGATACGTAAGTAAATGGTTCTGAAATGCAAATATGTATTTGTAGATAATTTTAATTTAAACAAGCATTTGTATGAATAATAATGAAGGTACGTTTCATATATTTATCTCATCTCAATGATGCCGAGATCAGTTTTCACTAGCATGGATTTTAAATTACAGCACCGCATATCTTAGAGTGCCTTAGAATTTAGAGAGGACTATTCCTCAAAGTAGGGTAACTCCTGTAGGGCTAAATGTTAGGTAAATATTTAAAAAAATATTATAATGATGTCGTACATCCCTTTACAGTTTTTAACCATGTTACCTTGTACTTTTGTTTATTCTGTAATGCTACTCATAAATAGTCAGACATGGTGTAAACCTTCTTTTCAAATGTATGCAATTTTAATTTTACGGATAATATGTAAGTAATGACAACTGTCAAATATTTATTATCTGGGGGCACGGACGCCAGTGCCCCCCGCCAAGACTAGCCAAGCACGTGGTACTATTCATTATTATGTGGTATTGTATGCTCATCTGTTTGCTCATTATAACTTTTAGCCGATTGTTTTATTAATTAGATACTTATATTTTATTGATATATCTTATTCTTATAATTTTTGTTTATTAAAACTTACTAGCAAATGTGGATTACACATAACTAGTATTCTTGCTTCTTGGTAACCCCTCCAACTAAACTAAATGTTTGTGTCTGGAGTGGGATCACGACGTTCACGTCAACAGTGCAATGGGTGGGGATAGAACTTACGACCTCTCGATCGCCAGGCCGACGCCTAAACTATTGGGCATTTGGGCTAGTGCCGCTTATACTTAGTCAAGTAGAGATATCAATAACGAAACCACAGAGAGAAGGTGAAGTGCCTTCTAAGTAATATACGTATAGAACAGTAAACAAACTTCAAGATCTCGTATTCAGAAACCTAAACCCGATCTAGATTTACTGGACTCAGGAGCTTGCAGGATATCCCGAGACAGTTTCAACCTTATCACCTTGTAATAAGAGTGAAGTTAGGTATATCAAGTGGACGTTCATTTGATATCCACACGCACGCCCGTAGCTGGTGTTTGTTCACCCCCCGTGGCAAAGATGAAAAGGGGGATGACGCAGGTTCTTTTATTTCTAAACTGAAGGTAAGCAGGAATTAAGTATAGGTACTTAAGTTGAGCAAAATGATTATTAAGTACCTAAGTTCCTATTTATGTCACAGATTATATAATAGTTATTACGTAAGTGCTTCAAAGTTTGTCACATCGACATAACTTTCCAACCTATCGATCTTCTACTAAATGTACTACCACCGATCATATAATAGTTACTCGCATAAGTACTACAGTGAAATGTAACGATTTCTTTACCCTTATTACGAGTTTTGTATCGTAAACGTGTTTGACAGACATCACATAGTTTTTGACTTATTCTGGCTCCCTGATTGGTCTAAATTTAGTTAAGTGTAGTAACCACTAGAGGCGCTGTACTGTTTTTCATACAAAATTTGCTCGATATACGATATCGAGTTTGGTATAAAAACTCGTACTAAGGGTACAGATCTCACATAGTTTTCGACTTATTCTGGCTCCCTGATAAATTTAGTGAAGTGCAGTCACCACTAGAGGCGCTGTACTGTTTTTCATACAAAATTTGCTCGATATACGATATCGAGTTTGGTATAAAAACTCGTACTAAGGGTACAGATCTCACATAGTTTTCGACTTATTCTGGCTCCCTGATAAATTTAGTGAACTGTAGTCACCACTAGAGGCGCTGTACTGTTTTTCATACAAAATTTGCTCGATATACGATATCGAGTTTGGTATAAAAATTCGTACTAAGGGTACAGATCTCACATAGTTTTCGACTTATTCTGGCTCCCTGATAAATTTAGTGAAGTGTAGTCACCACTAGAGGCGCTGTACTGTTTTTCATACAAAATTTGTTCGATATATACGATATCGAATTTGGTATGAAAACTCGTACTCAGGGCACAGATTTTATAATAGTTACTACGTAAGAACGTACTACTGACTCAGGGTACTTATCAACTAAAGCATCTCATAATAATTATCGTAGCAGTTGTTTTGTTTTCTTTGTCAATAAGTATCATTGTCACGTCAAAAATCCAGCACGATTACATTTCAAACCGCATCTCCACTTAACGTCAGATGGTTTAGTGGTCAAGTCGGGTCTTGACTGTCCTTATGTACCTACTTCTATATTTATTGACTATACCCTAAACAAAGGTTGATGAGACGTGAATGACGATAAGAATAAAACGCCTTCAACACCTCTCCAAAACAGTTGCGTATAAAAACCTCAGTATACTTGGGTGAATAAAAATAAAGATGTCTCTTCTATACTGTTTGCATATTCTATGCAGGATGAGCATCACATAGCGGTGTGCATTACACCAGGATCTGCCATGACTCCCGTCGGTGCTGCTCGGCCCGCCATGGGAGGGGTAGGTAATTAACGTATGGATGAATATGTTATGGTCATCTGACATAAATACGTAGATTGAATTAAATCAAATGTAATTAAGATAGTTTAAAAACTAAAACAACCGACTTCCATGCCGCGCGAGTCAGTTTCAGTAGCAAGTTTGAGACGTTTATCGTCATATCTCTGGAGATACTTATCAGATCTCGATGAAACTACAATGGGACCACCTCGGAAACGAACCCTACCGATTAAAAAAATAACTATTCAAATCGTTTCACAATTGACGGAGTTTTCGCGAAACATACACAAAAAAAACATTCAGACGAATTGAGAAACTCCTTCTTTTTGGGAAGTCGGTTGAAAAATGAAATGATTAAAGTTTTAAAAAATATGTAAAACAATTTTTTTTATTTCTTTTACAATTTATTCGAATTAATAATGCTGGGCTCTTCCAGGGTCTATAAAGAAAATAGAAACTAGGTACAGGACCTACGTTTTAAGAATACTAGTAACACTTACATAGATGTAATAAAATACTGAATACCAAACTCGACAGCTGTAGGTTTTTTTTTTTTAAAACGAACTGGTTCTCTCTCAAATCCTTGAGCTGCCGGAACACATTAGATGTTTGGTGACAGACTTTCTAACTTGAGGGTGGTAGCTGGCCAGGCGGACACTAGATAGTGTCCTACCACCATGCGGGGATTGTTGGTTTCTTAACGATGTTTTCCTTCACCAGAGGGCCACTGTGAGAAGCGCACATAAATTTTTCTATAGAAAAATCCATTGGTGCACGGAGGTTTGAACTCGGTACCACGGCATCAAAGCCCACTGTTCTCCCGATTACGCCACCGGGCCCTCGCGACCGTTCTCCCGATTACGCCACCGGGCCATCAAATGTGTGGAATTTCTAGCCTATTTTCTAGCTGTAGATATGGAAAAAGCAAGTTACAAGACCTACAGCTTGCTTTTTTTTAGCTTTTGGCGCCTTTTATTTTGCGTTTTTAGCTCGATCTTATGAATTTTATTTCCGCATGTTTTGCTGTATCGGTGGTACGGAACCCATCGTCTGCGAGTCTGACTCGCACTTGACGGGTTTATTTATTCATGTAATAATAGTGGGAAACGTGAAAAACCGCATAGTTGTAGGACACTATCCAGTATCCGCCTGGCCAGCTACCACCTTCAAATTGTAAAATCTGTCGCCAAAACATCTAATGTGTTCCAGCAGCTATCCTTGAGAGCGAGTACCAAGGCTCTAGGCCAAGCGTGCTTACCATCTTCGACCACATCATCACTTACCAATAGGTGAGATAGTGTTCAAACGCTAGCCTATAAGATATTAAATAAACTGGCCAAGTGCAAGTCGGACTCGCACTCGTAGTGTTCCGTAACACAGTTAAATATTCCATAACTATGATTTTTCGCAACTACAAAATTAACTTTGTTTTTCATAGTGCTTGTATGAAAAACAAAGTTATCTTTGCGGTCGCCATATCTCTAAAACTGCTGACTGTATCTCGTTCAAACCAATTTTCGTTGTTAGTTTTTATTGAGATTTACAGCATATATTTTTTTTAGATTTTTTACTCCCATACTTTAAAAGTTAGATGGGGGAGGACACACATTTCACCACTTTAGACGCGCCTATCTTTCAAATGATTGACTTTGAGAAAAAATGATTTTAAGAACCTCAATGTCATTTTTGAAGACCTATCCATAGACACCCCACAAGTATAAGTTTGAAAAAAAAAATTTTTTTTTTTCAGTTCCATGTACGGGATGCCCCCCCTTAAACTTTTATATTTTTTATTTTTGTATAAAAATGGGAAAGCGGTTCACAGAATACATCTACCTACCAAGTTTCAATTCTGTAGTCCTAACAGTTTCGGAATAAAATGGCTGTGACATACGGACGGACAGACAGAAAGACAGACAGACAGACAGACATGACGAATCTATAAGTGTTCCGTTTTTTGCCATTCGGCTACGGAACCCTAAAAAGTGTGTGTGCTCTCATCGTATTTTTTCCTAAAACTTGTGTTCTTCCGCGAGATGTGTAGAACTGTAGGTATTGAATGCTGGGGAATGTGTGCGAGTGTAGGGAAACAATACAATATCACAGGATAAATAACAGTACAAGTAACAATATTGAAAAACACGCTATATTTACGTTCTCACCAAAATTCCACTGAAAATCTACAGTAAAGTCGTAGAGTAAAGTCCACCCACATATTTATTGAGGGTATGATGTGGACATGACTTTGACTTGACTTAAAATGTCGTTACATTTCAATTCAAGTCAAGCATATTTACGACATGAATTCACAAATACTTGATGAATTTTAATACCTGACACTGACTAAATACACTAATTGTGTGAACTCGTAATGAAACTAAAAAAAATTGTGGGCAAACTGGCATAGAAAAGATAATAATGGAGTTTTGGCGGGAACGTGGAAACGTGTGTGTGATCTCATTGTATTTTTTCCTAAAACTTGTGTTCTTCCGCGTGTTCATGTGTAATAAATGTGGATTATTAACCATTAAGTGCCGGTGAATGTGTGCGAGTGTAGGGAAACTGCACAGTGTTGAAAAACATGCTATTTGCGTTCTTACCAAAATTCCACTGAAAATCTTCAGTAAGCACCATATCTTTACAGAAGGTATGACTTAGACTAGACTTTTACTTGAAAACTGAAATGAAATGTGACTTTGACCTATCCTTACGACTAAAATTCATAAAAATTTGAAGAAATTCTTTGGCTTAATACACTAATCGTGTAGAGCCATAATAAAACTTTAAAAAAAAACTGGGCAAACAAGCTGATGGCCTTATGGTAAGTGGCTTACTGGCATATACAATGATACGTACTATTATTGAAGTTATACTTCTTTTGGCGCGATAGAGAAAAATGATGAGAGTGAATTTTTACGATGCGCGCGCACACCGACACCTAAATTTAACATCGTGAAGTTAGTTCTAGGTGGTACGATGCGCGCGCACACCGACACCTAAATTCTACACCGTGAAGTTAATTCTAGGTGGCATGACTATGTTCAAGTTGTATATGTCATATTTAACGTCATATTTTTACGTTAATAAAACCTTTTTTATTTAAATAAAATCTTTTTGATTAATTTTAATATTTATCGTTATCACTACTGCATTTTAGTTATTTTTTACCCGACTGCGCGACGCAAAGGAGAGGTAATGTGTTTATCGGTCTATATATGTATGTATGTATGTATGTATGTTTGTTCCTTTGTGGCACACTAGAGTCCAAACGCGTGGGCCGATTTTGATAATTGGCACGTCAATAGATTCGCCATGCTAGCACGAGTGTCAACGAAAACATTAAAAAATTCAAAATGGGGCACAAGACACATTAATCCCCATTCGTTAAGCCATTAATGTGACCCGACTGTTAAAGTCTCTATATTCCATATAACAAAGTATAATTTATTTTATGAGTGTATCGACCGTGAAAGAATTTAAATGTTTTTTGACATCCCTAAACAGAAGTCTAAACTACTAGACTTACTTGTTTTTTTCTTTTCAGTTCGTTTTTTAACACTTCACTTTTTGCGCAGTCGGGTTTTTTGATTTTTTAATTTCATGTTTTTTGTCCATACGTCACAGAAGTATAACTTCTAACGCGTGTACATAAGTACACACACTCTTTTTTTATTTGTTCTGTGACAATGATAAGAAGTGGTCACCGACATTATCATTAAAATCCTCGCCACGGATGTACCGGAAAACAGCTTTCTATCCTCCGTGATCCTCGCATTTTATTCGTAGGAAATGTAGGGTGACAATGATTTATCAAAACTGAGACAAAAGCCGTTAGGTGAACAAAAAGAATTTATCATATTTTTATGAACGTTATAATACAAAAAAGTAAAATGATAGTTCTATATTTGAAACGGTATCTAATAATAATATAATTCAACATCTGCTAAGTTAAATCTTGTCCTTGTCCTTGCATTGAATTACAACCTGCATAATGAGATTTACCAGATCCCATTAAGCTGCAAGATATCCTGTGTTAAACATAAACTACCCATTAAACCGACACTAAAGACGCAACAGTGTGTTTTAAAGACAATTTCAATTTTGCGTGCAGACATGCATTCGTTTCGTGCCAGAGTGTGGGCATTAAAAGATTATTTCCTTGGCCGTGCATTGGGTGACCTTTCTTGCTAAGACGTCTATCAAATCAAATAGAACATCTGGCTCATACGTAAATAAATAGTACTAAATCTTGTATTCAGAGTTATTTTAATTAAAAATATTTCTTTCTAAACCATTATTCACAACAATTGCGCGAGTTATGATTAGTTTCGGCTATATCTTTAGACTTGACTTGAAGAAGTCTTTTTGATCTTTAGCAAAAATACTTTTTTTAAAATGAATAACATTTATTTGTACTTATTTCTCTGCAATTATAGCAAACAAGCAGACGATCTACTCCATGATAAGTTATTACCGTAGCCTATATTAATAAAAGTTTATATCAATATTTTTTTTTCAGAAACGGAAAGAGATTCGTCATTGATGCCTTCAGCGATTTGTGTTATGCCATCCGGCATGAAAGTGTCGCCTTTATTATTGTAACTTCCAGTCCAGAACAGTCAACAACACTTTCGGTAAGGTATTTCGTGTAAAGATATCAAATATCAATAATAAAAAGTATATTTAGCTCATTTTTTTTATCTTTTTATCCGTCTATCTATGATAAAGCCAAAATAAAAAAATCTGTTTTTAGAAGTCCATTTATGTACTTAAATACCTACCTATTATGTTTGTATTTACGTATACATATATATTCCACCCTAGTCCTTGTTTAAACTGCTTATCGAATTTTGATGTATGATTCTCATGAATCAGTTTATAAAGTCCATGTGATATCTTATTTTTCGTG
The DNA here is from genome assembly GCA_954871355.1 of Cabera pusaria. NCBI lineage: Eukaryota > Metazoa > Arthropoda > Insecta > Lepidoptera > Geometridae > Cabera > Cabera pusaria. The sequence continues at coordinate 4,440,637 of OX940896.1, forward strand.
TCAGTAGCTTTACCGTAATCTGAAATCAAACGTACCTTTTGTGTGTGTATAACGTAGAATCTTGTTCTCTTATAATAATTATCTTCTCAAGCTCGCAAGTCTCGTGACAAATATTTAGATCTAATAGTAGGTATAGGTTTATGACATAGTGTAGAGGGAAGCACACGCGCGATTATCTTACATGCGCGATGCACCGACCTTGGCCCGGTAATCTGCGCGAGCGCAAGTGCAACGCATTTCGCAACCGATTAGCGGAACACTTTCTAGGTCGTGTGATTTTAGGTATCGAGGTTACATGAAATGTAATACTGTAGTGTTTTCTGAAATTATCCACGATGATTTGCTTGCGTAGACTTATTATGCAGATGAATTTTTTTGATTGCATTTTTTTTGCATTTTTTTGAGTCAGAGAGAAAGGAAAAATGTAGATGTGCAAATATTACGCTATTGATACGAACAATATAGTAAACATGCTGCCATTACCTTATTGCAGAAGACACGTGTTTGGAATATAATAAAGATCTTTTAAATAAATAAAAATACCGCAAAATGTGCAATTTAAATGCATAAAATCGATCGCTTATAAAAATTGATGTTGGGTAAAAGGGCCAAATTTTGGCACTAGTCCTGACACCACACTTACTGGCACCTGTGTTATAAATCAAACCTATTAGTTATTGTGCGTGATTTTTACATTTCCAAGCATTACAATATAAGCGAGATTTATATATTTTACGTATATTGTAGTAAGTACTTGAAAATGCAGAAATCAGCGCAATAACTCGAAATTTGTATTTAAATCCCTAGTCCTAATAACTGGAGTAGTGTCAATATTTAGCCTTACCCTGTGCGTTATGAAGATTTTTTTAGGGTTCCGTAGCCGAATGGCAAAAAACGGAACCCTTATAGATTCGTCATGTCTGTCTGTCTGTCGGTCTGTCTGTCTGTCTATCTGTCTGTCTGTCTGTCTGTCTGTCTGTCTGTCCGTCCGTATGTCACAGCCATTTTATTCCGAAACTGTTAGGACTACAGAATTGAAACTTGGTAGGTAGATGTATTCTGTGAACCGCTTTCCGATTTTTATACAAAAATAAAAAATATAAAAGTTTAAGGGGGGGCATCCCATACATAGAACTGAAACAAAAAAATTTTTTTTCTTCAAACCTATACGTGTGGCTTGTGTCTATGGATAGGTCTTTAAAAATGATATTGAGGTTTCTAAAATCATTTTTTCTCAAAGTCAATCATTTGAAAGATAGGCGTGCCTAAAGTGGTAAAATGTGTGTCCCCCCCCCCCCACTAACTTTTAAAGTATGGGAGTGAAAAATCTAAAACTATCAACGAAAATTGGTTTGAACGAGATACAGTCAGCAGTTTTAGAGATATGGCGACTGCAAAGACAACTTTGTTTTTCATACAAACACTATGAAAAACAAAAGTTAATTTTTTAGTTGCGAAAAATCAAAGTTATAGAATACTCTACTGTGTTACGGAACCCTACGAGTGCGAGTCCGACTTGCACTTGGCCAGTTTATTTAATGCGAAAAAGGGTAGCGCTTCACCACTATCTCACCTGTTATGAGTAAGGGCAAATGCCTTACCCTGTGTATTATAATATGTTTTCTAACGATGTATGTTTCTTTTGGACTCCAAAAATGGCTGAAGCTATTTTGATTAAATTTTCAGACAATATTCATCAATTCATCAACAAGCTGTAAGTGTAGGTATATAAGTACATTTCTAAAAAGACCCCGCCATTCATGAGCCAACTACCATCGCGTGTTTCACTTCAATTTTCGAATAATTTCGTCAATTTTCCGTAACATCCTTTACGATATAATATGGTTGGAAATATTGCAGACAGACAACAGACACGATATTTCGATGCATTGTTATGCATCTGTCGATTTGCATATAGAACGAAAATAGGGTTCGATTTCTACAGTTAGGACTTAAAGCCATTTAGAATAATAGCTGGGTTTTGTGTTGTTGCTCTAAGTTTACGTACTAAGATCTACCTGCCTTCATAGGTATTTACACCAAAAAATAACCATGTAAGCCTAATTTTTTAGGGTTCCGAACCCAAAGGGTACCAACGGAACCCTATTGCTGAGACTCCGCTGTCCGTCTGTCTGTCTATCCGTCTGTCACCAGGCTGTATCTCGTGAACCGTGATAGTTAGACGGTTGAAATTTTCACAAAAGATGTATTTCTGTTGCCGCTATAACAACAAATACTAAAACAAGAACAAAGTTAAAAATTAAAGGAGGTCCCCATACAATAAACGTGTTTTTACTATAGCGCCATCTATGAACGATTGTTTTTCAGTGTTTTTCAACCTCATGACGCGACGCTACCCCCTTATTATGAAAAAAAAACGACTTACTTGCACTGTTTATAGTCTGTATTTTGTTATATTGCTAGCTTTTACCCGCGGTTTCGTTCGTGTGGCCAACAGGAAACAAATTACATAGTTTTCTTTTGAAACAAATATTATAAGCACTCTCAGTCACAATACCTACAAATGCTCTTTAATTAATATTTTCTTTAAAAGTATAATTTCAAACTTTGTTTTTTTCTTCTACTGAGGCTTCGCGACCCCCCGCGATCCTCTTATAGAGACCTCACGACCCACACGTTGAAATACACTGATTTACCTTACCTAACATTGTTAACGTTCACTTAGTTGGTGTTAGAAGTTCGATAAATATTCGTTAGATGACAACGCCATCAGTCAATAAATAAGCATCTTTAGTATTGATACGGTTTTTAGGGTTCCGTAGTCCTGACAAGAACCCCTTATAGTTTTGTCATGTCCGTCTGTCTGTCTGTCCGAGGTTTTGCTAAGAGACCGTTAATACTAGAAAGCTGTAATTTTGTGGGGGTATGTAAATAAATGACGCCGACAAAGTGCTGAAATAAAATTATGAAAAATATTTTTTTTTAGGGTAGCTCTCCTATATGAGGGATGAAATTTTTTTTCATCGTCTACCCCATCGTGTGGTGTACCGTTGAATAGGTCTTTTAAAATGATTTAAAGGTTGCTAACAGCATTTTTCGATTGAATGCTCCATTTACGAAATATTCAACTTTAAAGTGCAAAATTTTGTTCCGGTAGGGCGTCCCCCCCTCCCCCCGTCTAAAAGCTAAACTACTGGCTTGATAAATCTGAAAAAATTCGTGATAATAGCGCATTTAATGAACTTTAAAGGAAAATTATAGCGGTTGAGATAACTTTATTAGTTTAGCAGTAATAGTCGTTGAACTTGGGTGTTGGATATATTTGTACCAAATACAAAATCCTTAGAATAAATCCTTTAAAGTGACAAAGACGGAGTACCTAGTTGCTTGTTTATAACGGGTAAAGACTTGCATTGAATAACAGGCTACTACGGAACCCTACACTGCGCGTGGCCCGACACGCACTTGGCCGGTTATTATATACTTACATTGATGTTAAAACTACATGTACCTTAATTATTCCGGCAAATTTTGTTCAATCGGAACCCTACGTGTGCGAGTCCGACTCGCACTTGGCCAGTTTATCTATCTATATATATATATATATATAAAAGAAAGTCGTGTTAGTTACACTATTTATAACTCAAGAACGGCTTTACCGATATGGCTGAAAATTGGTGAGGTGATAAATAGTATCCTATGTCCGTCTCCTGGCTCTAAGCTACCTAGCTTAAAACGGGACCCTACTACTAAGACTCGGCTGTCCGTCTGTCTGTCTGTCTGTCTGTCCGTCTGTCACCAGGCTGTATCTCATGAACCGTGATAGTTAGACAGTTGAAATTTTTACAGATGGTGTATTTCTGTTGCCGCTATAACAACAAATACTAAAAACAGAATAATGTTTAAAATAATAGAGGGTAACATACAAGACATAACCCCATACAAGAAACGTGTTTTTTTCGGCATTTCACGCCATCTATGAACGCTTAGTTAGGTAAACGTCCCATAGATGGCGTTATATTGAAATGTCGATCCCTAACACCTTTGTTAGACGTTAGATGGCGTTATAAGAAATAAAATGTTTATTAATTATTATTTTTTGCTGGCGAAAAATGATAGTGGTATTTATTGCTCGATCTTATAAAATACTGTAGTGTGGTACGGAACCCTACGAGTGCGAGTCCGACTTGCACTTTGCCAGTTTATTTATCGTATAAGGTGTAATATGTTTTTATTACTATTACTGAGACTTCGCTGTCCTTCCAACCGCAAATCTGTCTAAGGCTGTTTTTTGAACCGTTATTGTGGAATGTATTAAATAACTGCTATAAAAAATAGTAAAATAAAAAAATTAAGTAAAAAATTAAAAGAGTACAAGCAACGTGGTACAAGACCTGTGTTTTTATCAGTTTTGCTTGATCGTACTAACTAAACTACGGAATCCTTTTTGTTCGACTCGCACTTGGCCGGTATATATTATAATTAACGTTCGTTTAGAAGGCTGCAAGCTTTAAACAATTTAAGTACGAGTCTGCAAAATTGGAAAAACAAAAATGATTTTTATCTAGATGCCCATTAAAATATAATATTCTTATCAAGGTATCGTATTTCGATCCTCATTGCCAAGTTACAGTGCACCATATTTATGGCGCCGTAATAACCGGTTGAAAGCGTTTTATAAATGTTATCAGATCGTTATTTCAATTTATTGCTACCGTGCTGCGTATTGTGTTACAGGACAAGAGGTAATATTTTTACAATTTTAATAAAAAACTTTGTTTTATTACACTTTGATTTTATCACTCTGATGATCATGATGATGATGTTGAAACTAGCCGTCTCAGATATCGTCCTGTCATGAGTCATCACATTCTAATAATTATTTATTTGAAATTTTCATATTGTAATAGGGAATATGCATGATTTTTTTTAATATGTTTATTTCACTGAATACATCCATTGAACACAGTAAAAAAATTAAATAATACTGAAAGTGTTCAAATTAAGCTACAAAATATAGTTTTAGCATTGAAAAAATATGAGGTATCTAAAACGCTGCCAAATTTTCGCGCGCCTATGTGACGTCACAGTGCACAACACAGTCTCCACAGATTAAATATTTTTAATAGAAATACTACGTATTCGTACTACAGTGCATAGTATTTCTATGAAAAAGGTTTAATCTGTGGAGACCGTGTTGTGTACTGTGACGTCACTTTCTAATTGACAAGTGGTGATGTGTTTAGCAAATTTAAATTTCCCACGCTTTTTTTGCATTTTTTATATAATATTTTAACACATGTAAGACTATTTTATTTACAAAAAAATGTTTAACATACAACACCAGAACAATAATGATGCGAAAATAAATGATTTCAAGTAAATTTATACCACATGCATATTCCCTATTGAATTTAACTATCTTATTATTTTAATATTTGAATGCCTGATGGCATGACAAACTAATGGCTCAGAATGCAATGGGACTCATAAAACTGCCTACAAGCAATATCATCTATGTATAATTATTTGTATTCACCTATATTCTGCCAAATAAATGATGATTTGATTTATCCTTTAATACCTTTGATATTCTTTGGCTGAATACTCTAAGTTTAAAACTATTAAGTACTAAATAATTGTGTATATTATATTATGTGACGATGGTGAGAGGCCTGACGGCATGACGTTGGTTCCTTGGTGTCGTGGGAAGCCGCTAGTGTGGGATGCGACGTGCGTCGATACATTGGCAGTCTCTCACGGGCGGTAGGAGCTGCTGCAGACGTAGCAGAGGCTCTCAAACGGAGGAAATATATAGGCATCGGTGACAACTATGCTTTTCTTCCGTTTGGGGTCGAAACCATGGGCCCGTAGGGTCAACAAGCACGCGGTTTTGTCAGGGAGCTGTCTAGACGCCTAATCGATGTCTCCCACGACCGAAGAGCTGGCGCTTACCTCGGTCAGCGCATTAATTTCGCGATTCAAAGAGGTAATGTCGCCAGCTTTTTGGGTACTCTACCAGCAGATAGCGACCTAAATTCCATTTATTTAGGTATACCTGTGATTTGCGTAAATGATAACCCACTCACTCTTTTGTAACGCCTATCTTATTCACTGCTCTTCAATTTTCAAATTGTATGACAGTAGCAGTCAAAGAGTTGACGATTTTCTATATTATTGCTATTATCCATCTCAATCCCAAAACGAAATACTTACCTTTTTAGAGATCCGTACCTCAAAAGGAAAAGAGGAACCCCTATATGATCACTTTGTTTTCTGTTCATCTGTCTGTCTGTCTGTTCGTTTGTCAAGACCCTTTTCTCTTAAGAACGCGTAGAGATATTAAGTTGAAACTTATATCCAATATTCCCGAATATTGGTCTACGGTCTCTTTTGGCTGTGAAAAAATCTAACAGGCAAGTCAATGCAATTAAAAGATATGACCGTTTATGTCACATATTTTGCGATTTCACAAGGGACTCAAAACCTATAGAGTACTTCCCGTAGACCTAGAATCGTGTAATTTGGTAAGAAGCAAGGTTTTGAAGCAGTTATGTAGGAATAAATCCAGAACCGTAAATATGTAGTTAAATAACAAAAAAGTGAATTTACTGTTACAAACATATTATTTGCGGTTGGTGCTGTACATTTTCTATGGATCGAACTGCAAAGTTAAGTTTGTCCTTTAACCTAGTTTGACAAAGTAGGGAAGCCTCGGTGCGCGAGTCCAACTTGCACTTAGCCGGTTTTTATTTTAATTTTACATCAGATATATTTTTATTATAAGCCCACTATAGCAAGCTCAAAATAGAATAATAAATATCGTAAAATGTAAAACAATCTAGGACAAGCAAAATGTGGTAAATAAATTAAATCGACCTCAAATTTTTGTCACATCTACGCGTGTGTCCCGTGACGTAATCGACGCGTGGACACATTTGATGGGGTTATTGACATGTCAAACTATTTCTGCGGCGCCAAAATAAAAGCGCGCGAATCGGCAGGCGCCAAATCGTAGGCAGGGTTCACAAGTCATACGTATAGTGCTCAACCAAATTAGTTAAATACAAAATTACAAGAAACAGATGAAAACAATAAATTGAAGCGTCGGTTTGCGGCCTGGGACGGTCTCGAGTTACGTTTTGAGCAAAGGAACGTCTAAAATTACCCTCACGCACACACGTAGCTCGCCGCCACTACGTAGTCCGTACACACCAACACAGCACAGCCGCCTATATCTATTATCAAAACATCCAGCGACTCTGGTTACAGCGATCCGAGCGCGCTTCGGATATCGCGTTACACACTTTAATGGCTGGAAAAGGCCTCGAAAACGTGATATTACACGCGTTTTATTGTGTATCGCAAAATGTAATTAATATTGAAATCGGATGCTCAATAATTTATTCGAATTTCGAAGCTACCCCGAATCTTCGGCCTTTGTAGAGCACCCCTCGTAAAACAACGAGAATAATATCGAATTTAAAAATACGATTCCGCCGTCTCCCGTTACGAGATCGGACGAAACAGGCCGCTTGCCAATAACACGAAACCGTAACAAGATGATGGTTCTTCAACGGAAACTCCGCGTCAATGTCATAAAAATATTTGGAATCAAATCTTACCTTGATTTCTTCTTCATTCTCCTTTTTAACTGGAGCTCTCGGTGGGGACGACTGGTTCGTCGGTGCTTTGCCATCCATTGTTTAAAAGTGCAATGTCTTAATAAATTAAAAGCAAGTAACGCAAATTAATATTAGAAAGTTCCGAATATTTTTATGACGCTCGCGTAAACATATTCCCATAGGCGAATATTATTGTCTCGGAATACAAGCGCACCGCGCGGCGTTCGCAGCGCGACTAATCGAGCCGACACCGGCCATGATTGGTTCTCTCAGCGAGAAAAAGCTTATTTTCCCGCGCAAGCTTTACTCTTGGGCGGAGCTTCATGAACGCAAGGGCGGGCAACTTTTTACAACTAAGCTGCAATGCAATTCAGAATTATTCTGATTTTAAATATATATCTATATCCACTGTAATAAATGTTATATTGAACACGAAATCTTTTTATACATTTTTATTGCTAAGAATTTAAAATATCAATCCAAGAATAAATCATTATAAATAGACTTAGTAAACTAAGATAAACAAACTCAATAAACCAATGAATATTAAATACAGTTTTAAATAAAATTTCGCTTCTGTTGCATTATTACCACTTTTCATTAAGTCACTTCCTTATTAGTGCTTTTATTGCAGAGAACAGTGACATCTTATTAAGGTGTTTTTCTCGAAGCTCTAAAAGTTTCTATAGTTAAACCCTTGTACAAATAAAAAACTGGCCAAGTGCGCGTCGGACCACGTGCAGTGTCGTGTTCCGTAGTAGTATAATATTTAACATAATTATTTATAAATTTTCCAACACCCAAGTTCAACGACTATTCCTGCTTAACTAATAAAGTTATCTTAATCGCTATAATTTTCCTTTGAAGTTCATGAAATGCAATATCATCATGAATTTTTCCAGATTTTTCAAGCTGGCAGTCTAGCTTTTAGAGGGGGAGGGGGGGGGGGCGTTCTACTGGAACAAGAGTTTACAATACAATACAATACAAAAACTCTTTATTGATCACCAAAGAAATTACAAATTGTACATACTATGTGATGAAAGACAGTAGAATAATAAGGCAATACAACCGGCGGAAATCGAAATTGCATAAAGCAATTTCTTCCAGACAACCTTGGCATGGAAAAGAAGAATACAAACAAAAATTAATGATGTCAGAAAAAAAATATATATATATAATAATAATACACAAAATAGAATTTGCACTTTAAAGTTTAATATTTCGTAAATGGAGCATTAAATCGAAAAATAGTATTAGCAACTCCAAAGTCATTTTAAAAGAGCTATTCAACGATACCCCACACAATGGGGTAGACGACGAAAAAAAAATTCACAGGCTTTCTATAGTAGCTTCAAAATAAACATTATAATTATTTAATTATTATGTTTCTTTGAAGTGTTTCACACTTTATATTTTTGTAAATTGTTAAACACAATGCAAAATTTCATCGTACCGACGGGACTTGAACCCGCAACCTCCGGAATAACATGTTCCGGTGCTTTGCCAATTAAGCTAAGTTAATTATTATAATTATTGCCTACCACGGGTATTGTATAATAATATAATATCGTTTAATATAATATAATATATAATAATAATATCGTTTATTTTTTTCTCTCACAATAAGGTAACATTGGACGTAGTAGGATTGATAAACAGAATGATATTTTAATGTGTACCTATCTTTGTGAGAGACTGGTGCCTGAAGTAGGTTTATGAAACCTGTAGTACAGGTCACCAGTGCCCCCCCGGGGATATAATACTCACTAAGCAATGCATTGTTTAGTACCTATAGATACCAGCTTGTAGAAATTAACGTAAGTTTAACTTAATTTCTGAATAATTACTATGTAATTGCAGACTAAGTTTACCTATATGTGTGTGTATGTTGTTATGATGTATGATGAAGTGGTGAGTTGCAGTATGAGTCATAGAGTAACTTTTTATACTGGGGTATGAGTTTTGAGGTATATGTCCGGATGGTAGTGATGGTCAGAGTTAATTTATGTCGGTATATGTGATGCGTGTATGAGTATGGATGAGTTGTGTAGATAAGTAGAACGAGTTAAATTTAAGGTTAAATTAACTTCAAGGTAAGGAGATCTGTGTGTTTTTAAATGGGATTGTTTAAATTATCATTTTTAGTAGGTTTTCGGTATCATCAGCTTAGAGTTTTAAGATAACTAATTATATATTGTTTGCAAGTGTAAGTGGTATGGGGATATATGGCAAGTATGTTATTAAGTTTATGATACAGGTTTTGACCCTGATAACCTTCGATCAAGAATCTATAGATAACGGGTTACCTACAAAATCAAAGCCAAATTCTGTTTAAAGTGTATACTGACTAATAAACAGAGACAAAAGTTATAAAACCGTTTTATGATCAACATCTTTACGACCATAATACCTTAAGATAAAGTCGCAATTCTGTAAAACATCATTTTATACTTACGGCTATTCGTCACAAAAGTATTTGTGTTCGACGAACAAAATAAGAGCTCACCGCCCGGTGTGAGCTCTTATTCGTCGGGACATTCTTTTTGCGTCGACCTTATATCTATAGATTCATGATCGAAGCTGATAACAGAAAAAGTGTTGTGCTAAGGATGAGCTGCAAGATTGGGACTGCCATTTGAGGCCTTTTCTACGCCTAACCGTAAAAAGGTCCGGGTCATACACTAAAGTCGAGTGGTATTTGAGCACATTACGTAGGATGTAAGATTGTCGTATAGTTAATAAATCCCATTTCTTGTAAAGAGCAGACGTGGAATAATGATAGGGTAATCTGGCTCCAACCTTAAGTATAATACGCTGGGCTCTTTCTGCCTGTATGAGATGAGTTTTAGCTGCACCTCCCCATGACGTTATACAATATTCGATAAGTGAGTGGCAGAGCGCATAATATACCATTTTAATGATGTATTGATTGGTCACAATACGTAGGGTTTTGAATATGTAAATAAGTTTACGTAGTCTGGTTACCAGAATATCTATATGAGGTTTGAATGTTAGGGTTTGGTCAATTGTAACACCAAGATATTTTATGACTTCAGTACGCTGTAATAAGGGACATCGACAGAAAGATTGTGTGTGATTACATACGTGAGCTGATAAGAAAAAGGAGGGTGGAGGGAGTGAATTTGTTCGAAGCCCAAATGTAATGTACTTCGTTTTTGAGACGTTTAGGGTCAGAACATTATTTTGTAGCCATTGACTGACACTATTAAATCCTACCTGGGCAGAATCAAACGCTTCCTCCCAGGTGCTGCCACTGGAAAAGAGCGCAGTGTCGTCAGCGAAAGTAAAAATTTGTCCATTACCAAGTTTCATTTGACACAAATCGTTGTTTGGGGCAATTCAGTTGACTTAAATCGTGCTTTTATATTATAGCACAGAAACGTGGCATTTGTGCAATATGTTCTTTCTGCCCTACAGATTTGTGCAAACCTCTTTTTAGAGACCTGAAGATACTTACTATGGTAACTATTATATAATATGTGTCAGTAGTTAGTAGTAAATCGTCGAGATAAGTAAATGCATCGTAATACAAATGTTGATATATTAAAAACGGCTCTTCCGATTTAGTTAAAATTACAATGGGACCACCTCGGAAACGTGGGTAGTACCTACCCATTAAATATAGAATCATTCGAATCCGTTCACAATTGACCGAGTAATCGCGTAACATACACACAAAAAAATATACAGACGAATTGAGAACCTCCTCCTTTTTTGTGAAGTCGGTTAATAAAAGACAATAACAGTTTATAACACCACTACCAGCCGTATCACGAAAACCATTGAATGAACGAAATGAACTAAATGACGGGGACGGAGCTATACAGCCTACATAGCTGCGTCCCCGTCATTTCGTTCATTTCCTTCATTTCAATGGGTTTCGTGATCAGCCCCCAGGTTTCCGAATAAGCTCATGTTCCCACAATGTAATATTGCTTCATAGAAATTGCTATGTAATGGCATGGCAATAATGGTTTCCAGAATCTTTCAAATCATTTATATTTTTTGTGAAATATATAGAAGAAAACTATTTCAGTGGTTATTAGATCAAAATTTGTATGCTGTTAGAGAGTTTTTAGAGTTTAAACATAATATAAAATGTAAATAAGTAGGTAAGAATAGATAAATATTACCTATATTACATGTATAATTGTAAGTTAAGTATATTATGTAATTGTAAGTTATGATTATGTGAAGTAAAAAGTATGTGGCGTGCCTACTTCAGAAAACATTTGGTTGCCATTATACCCATCGTACCTATGAGTACCATCGAGTACATTAGGTAAATTATTCACATGCCAAATAGGCAAGATATGCTGAACCCATACAATTATGAATATCTTTTATTGTTACCGTATCTGACGTAAATAAATGAGTTTTGAATTTTGAATTTGTTTGAGCACTCCTTGATTAGGTACCTATAGGAATCTTTCACGGTACCGTAAAATGCTGCAACTATGTCAAATATTCCCAACTTTGCCTATTTCTTTTCGATTACAATATCTCACATTTGCTTTGTTTTTGGAGTTTAATATTCCTTAAGAAACGATTTTCATATTTAGCCTGCGGTATGAAAATGTATCGATCGAATCCGGAATATTCCGGAACGAAGTAATTCGCCAGAGAACTAAAGTGGTCGACATAGCTCAGCCTCCAGCGGATTAGCAAACTAAAGTGGCAATGGGCTGGTCATATTTTCCGTAGGACCGATAACCGTTGGGGCAGACTGGTTCTAGAGTGGAGACCGCGAATCGGCAAACGTAGCGTAGGACGCCCTGTCACTAGGTGGAGCGACGACATTCGCAAAGCGGTGGGCAGTGACTGGAAACAAAGAGCCGAAGATCGGGCTCATTTGCGTGTCTTGGGGGAGGCCTACGTCTAGCAGTGGACTGATACCGGCTGACATTGATGATGATGATGATGAATATTTAGTAGTAAAATCGAGCGTTAACTAAAAGTAAAAAAAATATTTCAAGTATGTAGGTACCTATTACGGTTCAGGAGATACATCTGGGCCCCTAGACAAAATCCATTTTCCTATTTTCATTCACGCTAACGCAAGGTCAAAATGTATGGAATGACATTTATGTTTCCGCAACAAAAATGTCATTCCCATACATTTTGAACTTGCGTTAGCGTGAATGGAAACAGGAAATTGGATTTAGTCTAGGGGCCCGTACCTAAAGTGCGGCCAGACAGACAGATGGACAGCGTCTCAGAAATAGGGTTCCTTTGGTAAAAGTATAAATTGTAAAACTGAAACTGTGTATACCTACCTTTATTGGTAAGCTTGCCAGATTTGATCATAAGAGTAGGTTATGAGTTACTAGATGTGGTCAGAGTGCGAGACACTGAAATCAACTTGTTTGCGTTGCGGGTGTTGTAGGAGTGAACATCGCACATCTTCGCGTACCTACCTAGGCGTCAGGATTTGTTCTTCCGCGTAGGTATATATAAATTATTTTTCTATGATTTGTTCTCATGTGCAATGTTACCTGACGGAGAACTATCCTACGGATGTAATGATGTTGAGGGAGGTCTGTACATTTCTGCATGCAGTACGCCATCTCCTACTACACTCTCCTCTCTTATGAGGGCGACTTGTTTCAAGCTAACAATTCTTCACCTCTTGAAAATGTTGAATTTTGATTAACCAACAATAGTGGCAAAATGAATCTATCGTGAGAAACCACAAATAACGTGAAAGATTTAATGTCATTGCCAATTTGTCATTGTCAAAATTACAGTCAATCAGTTTATTTTATCTACGTTTTATCTATCTATTATCATATGATTATCATTGAGCCTGACACCTTGACAGCCACTTGGCACTTATGCCCAGCTGATCGTTTTTTTCATATTTGAGGTTATGTTTTTGTTATGTAAAATATTTATCGTAAACAGAAAGCAACATGAAATTGTGAGGTAGTCTGCGTAGTATCCAATGAAGATATTTCTAAAACTCACCGAAATTGTCGGAAAATGTCTTCTAAATTGCCCAAATCAGCTTTGAGTTTGAAACAGGTAAGTTCCATACCTATTCTAGCCGAATATTTTTAACCTGTTTATTTATAGCCAAATTCATGTTTTATTTGTAAATTCCATATCACAGACTAAGTAGAGATGCATCTATATCAATATTCTCTGCCCTCTCAGTGGTTCTGAACCCAAAGGTACCAACGAAAAACAGAACCCTATTATTGAGACTTCGCTATCCGCCTAGTAACCTATTTAAGTAGCGGAAATGTCAAATTAAGTTTAGTTAGGGTCCCCGCACACGGGCCACGGGCCACAACCACAAAACGCCGCCACCGGCATATTTCCTATAGTTTTCATACATTTTATCATGTAGCGTGTGGCGGCCACCGGCGTCACCGTGTGCGGCGAGTCCATATAAAATGTATGAAAACTATAGGAAATATGCCGGTGGCGGCTTGTGGCCGGTGGCCCGTGTGCGCCGAGGCTAAATGGTGGCCCTGGCCACTGACCAGTGGAATTGCAGGTACACAGGTAAAGAAAGTCTATCATAAAGAGTTAGCTAAAATGTCGAAGAATATGCAAGTTTTTGTGTATGAGCAATATTTTTCTAATCATATTGTCATTGTACACAATCAAGCACAGCAACGTATGCTAATATCATTTTATGGTAGGAATGTACATACTGACATCGATTTTAGGGGTGAGGGGAGGGGAAGGATGGGGAGAGGTAAAACCCCTCCTTGAAGGAAAAGTTGCGGAACCCCTCCTTTAGAAGATATGGATATTTTAATATCCTTTCTGTGAAAAAAACCCCCCAACCCCCCCCACCAATTCGATGTCAGTTAAAGTACAACTTAGCACTTTAGGGTCAGTTCACACCGCGACGCGACGCGACAATGCATTTGGAGTCGCGCGGCGCAGCCAGAAGCCGCGCGGCGCAGCCCGAAGTCGCGCGGCGCAGCAAAACGTGCGACGCCAACAAATTATGTCACTGCAATTTGTATCTTATTGTGTAGTTTATAAAGTTCAATAGTTTATCACGCGGTTCAATTGTTTCTTCCCGCTGCGCCGCGCTGGGCAGCCAGAAGTCTCGCGGTGCACAGCCTGAAGTCGTCGAACTAACTTAATGAAATGTGTATCTTTTTATGTAGTAAATAAAGTTCTTTTTTGTAATGCTCTCTTAACAAGTGCGCGCCGCGTCGCGTCGCGTCGCGTCGCGGTGTGAGCCGACCCTTATGCATGAAAAAATAAATAAACAAAAGCCTCACCTATCTTTTTCAGTTTATGCTTCGCCAAGAAGTGTTAAAGCTCTACAGAGAAATCTTCAAAACTATCAGACTTGTGCCCGACCATACAACTCGCAGCGAGCTCAAAGATTGGGCTCGATCAGACTTCCGAAATAACATGCATCATAATGATGAAACCGCCATCAAGTCCATGCTCCATTATGGAAAGAAATCACTGAATGATCTGCAGCGATCATTGGGATTGAGTAAAAGCTAACCTTTTCTGTTACTTGGTGGCACGACACTGTCTAGTCTGTATCAGGCTAGCTATCACCCTCGGAACACATTCTGGCAGTCTTTAAGAGCCAGTTCCCATTCTATACCAACTGAACAGTTAGCAGTCAAAAGCATGCTATACCACAGATTATATAATAGTTTCTCCTATACTATGTAAAAAAGAAATATTGCAACATGTTGAGTAAGTTGAGTTTATGGCTGATGTCAAGTTCTATTTAGGCTCAACAACAATTCTGGTTTCAACATGTTTCTGGTTGTGATAAGGAGTTGTTAAAATAATACACACAATTATCGATAGATACATACAATCTATTACTACTTCTTTCCACATGCTACTATCCTGACATACCTCTTTCGCTTCTTCTACTTTTATAAGCGCCTTCATACATGCTCGCCGATTATAGGCATCAATAAATCATCCCTAACAATATTAGAAATTTGAAATTCTTTTTAGTTATTAGTTTGAGGCCTCTTCACAGTCAAATATCTACACCAATTTGCCTGAAATGTTGCACTGGCATATGTAAAAATGGATTTATGCTAGCCTATAAGATCGTATCCTACACTGGAGTGCTTCTCTTCCGTAGTCTAAATACAGGCACATTTGTACTATGGAAAGTATTAATATTAGTTACGAACTAAAATAATAAGTTGTTATTGTTGATTTTATTCATTTTAATACAATTTCTACAAAGGTTGCTATCTAATAATATAACCTTTTATACAGGAAAAAAAGCGATTGTGTAGTCTTTCTTAGCTTTAGTGTTATCTAGTTATTTAGTACATAGCTTATAGTCAAAGATGTGGAATAAGGATTAAATGTTAATTGTAAAATAAATATTTCTACCAATTATTATTATTATGCCTCTCAGCGTGTCTCCCGCAGCTTATATACATATATTCATCATCTATATTATAGCAGATTCAGGAATTAATTAAAAAATTAAAATTATACATGATTAATCTGTGCATTAATATGCATTGATAGCAAACTTAATATAGGCGGATATGACATCTCACTCAAATGACTAAGCTTTCAGAGAAAGCATTTAACTATCTAAATAAACAGCCTTGTAGAATAGGTATACTAGAATAGGCCCAGTCAACCCTGTACCTATTACTACTGTAAAAACTGTGAAAAATGTGATAAAATCACCATTCCGCTTCAAGTATTTTGCTAATATTTGTATGAGATTTCTAGCAATGTGATGGCCATCCATGCCATAGCACGGCACAATATTTAGAAAACCAATTCCCATAGAGAATATAAAGACATATCGCAATAGCTTCTCAAATTGTGAAGGAGAGAAAACAGAGAACAAGGAAATTCTTGGGAAGTATTGATCAACAAATACAGTCTTGTGCAAGTCATATGGTAGCCCCAGATATAGGACTGCATTATTGTCCTTTCTTTCAATGATGAGGAGGTATGTGTGATTGTTCATGGAAGGCTTCAAGCAGTGCATGTTTCTTGGGCAGCTGTATCCAGAAGCCTCGGTGCATTTCGAAAAATTCTCCTTCACCATATCTCTAGGCTTCAAACAAGAGAATTGTCCAGGCAACACTGAATCTACGACGACTTTGGGCTCCATGTATTCAAAGCAAAAACTGTAAAAATCATCTTTCCTGCAGCATTCCACTACATCATTCTCTTTCACAGTTTCCATCATTATTTCATCATTTTGGGCGACAAATTCAGAACTCGTGCAGATTCCGTATCGCTCGTGAGCCATTTGAAGGCAGTAAGACCAGTCGTAAGAGTTCTTGATATCACAGTTGTTTATTGAAGTAATGACATCTTCTTTCTCCAATCCTCTCACATCCTTTAAAGGTGAATCATCTGTGAATTCTGTAACCCTCACACCCACTCCAGTCTCATAACCGATGTTGAATAATATTGGAGAAGAAAAGAAAAGCAGCAATGCGATGAATGCTGTGGCCAGATTATGCCAGACACCTGCACAGTAAATCTTCAATCTTTTGGTTACAGAGAGACTATTCAGATGTTCTGTGTTCAGTTGCACAAAAGCCACAGGTATTATTGTAAACACATAAATTCCTACAGAGATCAGTTGGACATCTTCTTGAGCAGCAGCAAGGGCATGACCCAGCTCATGTATCACAGTACTTATTGCTATAGACAAGAAGTATACCCAAAAGTCAGAGGTGGGAATGTTTATACCAGGTAGCATTGCTTTTACTTCTGGCACACTGCTGATCTGAATGCTCTCATAGAAATGTTCAAATATTATGGTAAGCAATGTCCAGAGGGAAAATGGTAGGAACAACCAAATTGTGATCAAATATCCGCATGTATACCACTTCCGCAATAGCGGAGTCATGTTTTTACTCCATCTGTAAATGAATCTGTTGAAAGCTAATGTTGTCCACGAAAAGTTGAATATTCCAATTTTGAGTCCTGTTCCTTCCATAAATGCATAGTAGGGATAGTGCATGCAACTCTGTAAATATATTAAAACGATTAAAACGTACCTAAATGTATAGGTATTAAAACATTTAGGTACACAATGTGATATTTGTACAAACCTTGAAAAATGAATCAAAAAACCAAATAACTACGTAAAATGCTAATACAAATGAGCACAGTATTGTAAAGGACATTTTGTGTTACTTGGTGTATTGTATTTTAGAAACCGCCCTCTGTAGTCTGTGTATTTCAGTAATAATATAATGTGAAATATTAGTGAATAGAATTCTTCTGATACTGCAAAACCAAACCAAAATCGGTAAAATCCATTCCTAACATGGAGAAATATTCCTAATTCCTAAAGACAGCCGGTTTGGGTAATTGGTTGACATTTGACAAATGAAATGACAACAAATTAAATTGACAAATGACACTTGACAGTGTTTGATTTTTTTTATTAATTTCAATATGGCTCCACCCACTAAGTGTATTTAGCATTTACATATATTAAATTTTTTAAAATATTAGGAAGTCTAGTCAAAGTCACATTCAGAAAAGATGTGGACTTTACTAAAGGCCTTCTGTTAGTGTGAACATATCAATGGCTTGTTTTTTAAAATTGTGCGGTTTCTCACCGGCATTAAAATGTTTAATAAATAATCCACATTTATTGCACATTAACTCGCGGACCAAAAAAGAATCCAAGTTTAAGAAAAAGTGTGAGCAAACTCCCTTTTCATGTTCCCGCCAAAACTCCACGGATAGTAGCTTGCAAAGCGTAGACGGAAAATTAAATACACAAGACATTAGCGTATGCGAATAAGATAGCTATAGAGATATAACCCGACTAAAATGACGAACACATGATACATATGCTAGCTATAAGATAAAATGAACAACGTAATTTGGTCGGGTCATACATGATAGCGGGTGAAAGCCAATGGGCACACTAGAACTGGGAGCCAGAGCTGGCTCCAAACAATGAAATCGCATATGCAGAGAAGGATAAAAAACAAAGGTAAGGAAGGAAGGTTCATACCTACTTAGTAGCACACGATAACGATAAGAGTAGGTACCTACCAAGTATCAAATATTTTTAATGACAATAATGTTATCAATGCAACTAAAACAGAAAACAAAACGATCGACGTGACCGCAATTTCTACGACGGTTCTCTTTTTACACAGACTAATGACGAATAGAATAGATTGTAGGAGTTTTGGCGGAACGTGGAGAAGTGTGTGTGCTCCGGTGTGCTCTCATTGTATGTTTTCCTAACACTTGTGTTTTTCCGCGAGTTAATATGTAATAAATGTTGAATGTTAATAATACACATTTAACACATTAAGTGCCGGTGAATGTGTGCGAGTGTAGGGTAACAGCACAATGTTGAAAAACATGCTATTTGAGTTCTCAAAAAAATCCCTGAAAATCTTCAGTAAAGTCCACCTTTTTTACTGAGGGTATGACTTGTCCTGGACTTTGACTTCAACTTGACCTGAAATGTGACTTTGAACCATCTTCATAACTTGAATTCTCTAAAACTTGAAGAAACATTAAACTTACTTTAAAACTTTTTAACTCGACCGCATCATCACTTACCAACAGGTGAGATAGTGGTCAAACGCTGGCCTATAAGTTATTAAAAAAAAATACTTCATACTGGCTAAATACACTAATCGTGTGTACCCATTATGAAACAAAAAAAATAATAGATGGAGTCTGTGATTTTTTTAATCTATTCTATTCATACTTCATAGATAGATTAAAAATATAAATAGTTGACGTTTCAAAACTCTGACACATATAGTAATAGTAATCTGTGTGTGTTTCAAAATACTGAATTGAACAGTGTGTGTGTGTGCGACGATAAAAATAATCTGGAAAATTGTTTTGTTGTGTTAATTTACAAACAGTTTTAACATGTGAGTGATGAGTTGTACGGAAAATGAAAGTGGCTCTTTTGTCGTGTTCTTCTTACCGGCATTGGTTGGCTGCTTCACGATACTGCTAGCACGCCGCTGGGCAGGCTCTCAAGTCACCAACACATCGTCTACCGCGATATCGAGGCGGCGAAAGATCATCAAAGATCCGCTGGCAAAGAGGCCACTGCCGCCGCTTACTCTTAAAATGATGACTTCAGGACAGAAAAAAGCAGCGGGTGTCGCTAAAAAAGTAGGGTAATTTTGTGTTTTTAGAATGCCTTTCACAATAATAATTATTATCACTTAAAAATTATTGTAAAACTGTAATTGTATAATAACTGGTTGCACATGAACATACTTACTGCATAATTACTGAATAGTTTTTCCTTCCTGTACAATACAATAAGGTACTAAAATAATTTATCTTCTAAAACAACTGCGTAAAGATAATGTATTTTGTGATTGCAGGTGACTCTTCCAGTTGCTGAAGAAGAGATAAATGGTGGCAAGCGAGTGGGACGTACGACCAGGTTGCCGTCGAACACTCCTCCTGTCCCCGTAACAGATGTAAAGGTACCCGAGGGTCCGGTACATCCAAAGCATGTTCCGTTCCCATATATACCACAGGACGGAACATTGCTGTTTGAAGCCATGACATTTGTATTTGTACTGATTGCAACTGGACTGCAGTTCCTCAATCTTTATAGGACAGCATGGTGGTTGCCACATTCTTACACCAATCAAGCAATGGTGAGTATATTCTGCCTGGCTCTGACCTTGGGAAGCTTGGTAAAAAAGGGTGCCTTAAATCAAATCAAATCAAAGCGTCAATAAATATACGCACATATACATGACAGCCTATGACAGCCTTCAAAATGACAGCCTACAAAATTATAAAATAAATCATAATCAATTATCAAGTAAACATAGCAAAAGCATAAGTTATCGCTTTTAATTTAAAAAAAAAAACAAATGTAATAAACCATTCAGCTGTCATCCAATTGTTGATGTAAACGTGTGACGTAAAGTACAATTTATACTAATATATTGTTTATTGGAGTGGAAACCACATATCGCTTGTTTCTGATTATTCCATCAGCTGTAGGCATCTTATATGTTTTATCAATGTAGTTACTTTAAATTTTTAGTTAACTAACAGTCAATTTTTACTTATCTTTGCCACGCCTCTGGGTGTGCGCTGGGTCTAAATATAGAATCTAATTACATTAATTTGATAGATAGAAATTACATACCGGACGTAGTGAGTTTTGTGGTTTGTCATACATCCTGAACATGAAATAGCCTCTTATGGAATGTTGTAAATTCAACTTTAATTAAATAAACAAAACATACAACTATAAACATTACAGCTTATATTATAATTTACCAAGTAACAAAAACAGATCGAAAGATCTTTATGTTATTAAAATTCTCTGCTAGTTGATAATTGATTTTAATGATTATGTTTTTCTTGAGTAGAATGTATCTCTAGATATTAACATCTCAATGCAAAGTTACCATTGAAAATGATTTGGTCAAGGCGTGAAGTTGGTTCTTTAGTGTTTTAAACATTAAATTAACAAACTCTGAGTCTTATTTACATGTTTTGGTTTCCAGAACTTTTATCTGATTGACGTACACCTCGTTGTATTCATAGTAACAATGATAAGCCGACGATTCTTGTTGTGTGCTATACAAGAAACAATGAGAGGATTCCTCGCTCCCAAGTTGTTGCCACATGCATTAGTCGCTGCCAGGTATGTATGCTATGTGCCTGTTAGAGTCAGATCACAACGAGACACAACACGACATTGCACACACTTTTTAAGAGAGTGATACAAAAATTACTTTATTTACTACACAAATAGATTCATTATTATTATTACAAAAATAGAGATTCTCAATTTGACTGTACTTTTTAAATTTTCGTTAAGTCTGAACTTCGTCATTTTTTTTACATTTGGTAAATTCTCGTTTGTGTCAGAAAGTATGCTTCTTGTATTTAACATTGATGTTTATTGCTGTCCTGTTTTTTTTTATAATCATATAGGCTAGCATTTGACCACTATCTCACCTGTTGGTAAGTGATGATGCGATCAAGGATGGTAGGGTAGCACGCTAGGCCTAGAATGAGAACTGGCTCTCAAGGATAGCTGCCGGAACACATTAGATGTTTGGTTGGTGACAGATTTTCTAACTTGAGGGTGGTAGCTGGCCAGGCGGACACTGGATCCTACCACCATGCAGAGGTTGGGGGTTTCTTAATGATGTTTTTCCTTCACTGGAGGGCCACTGTCAAAAGCACACAAATTTTTCAATAGAATAATCCATTTCTCGGCGGGGATTGAACTAGGTACCTCTGGCTTCAAAGCCGACCATTCTCCCACTACACCACTGTTCAGAGGATAGTTTGGTGCAGTGCTCAATATCTATTGCGATACATTTTAGTTATCCAGTACCTTTTGTAACTGCTGTTTCTCACTTCTTGGCAAACATTATATGATCTTACAAAACGGCATCATTATTTATTTTCAAGTGGTAAAGATTTTTTTTTTATAATGATTTGTCTACACTACATAGATATTTATCTCAATACCATTACAATCTAGCCTTATAATAGCTAGGCTAATGAGTAATTTGACTTTGACTTTATTTATACTATTAGAATATTAGTGATATAGTGGCAAAAAAAACATGTTCCATCCAATGATTAAAACACAACTTAATAAATTAAATGTTTATTGTTTCAGATTATTAATAATGGGCATGATCTTCAGTATATTGATGTTTTGCACTTATGTCATGTTGTATAAACATCCTGTCATCAAAATATTCTTCCTTTGCTACCCGTAAGTTATATTGACATCTGACATTAATTATTTTTACAAGCTTTTATTTAAATTGCAATGTATGTATGTATGTATGTCACTATGTATGTTCGAGTGGAATCTTGTAAGCTAAATTAGACCCACTTCCTGATGTCCGATTGGACTCAAATTTGGTGTACTTATGTATCTTCAGTGACAATACAATGATATGGTACCATGGAGCTGGGCTGATGATGGAGACGGAAGGTGGCCACGGCATCTCTGTGATAAAATAACGTAACCCCAGTGAATTTTGGCTCGAATGATTCGTCTTTAGGAGCACTTTACACTTAAATGATAGCCAGAATCTGATGATGAAGCTGTAAGGTGGCCATGGCATTTCTGTTATAAAGCAACATAGCCCCACCGAGTCGATTGATTTTCCTTGAAGAGCACTTTATCCATAATCACATCAAATATCTTTGGAATATTTTAAAACATCATGCCTTCTCTTAAATACTTAGGTAGTAGGTAGGTAGGCGGTATCTATACCTACATACTAAAAAGTTAAAAATAAATTATAAGTAAAAATATTTTTAAAAACAAGCCTTTATCTGGGACAATGAACTAAAATGTTAAAAATAAATTCTAGTAAGTATTTGGCGTGTAGGTACTTTCCTATATTTTTAAAAGCTTGAGGCAGTATAGTAATAACCTAGCCTGAAAAACGAAAAGCTTTTAAGAATATTGGTAAATAGAGATCTTCTACGATAACATGACCCCCCCTCCAAAATTAAAAAACGTTTGAAAGTATTTGTGAAAGTATTTACAACGCACCACCACGCATGTGTGCGTATTGGTACTGCCGGTTCCGCGACATTGCATATATAATTAAATAACTCCTACTTATGAACGTACTTTGTACCAACCGACACTGCAAAAAAAGTTTCTATGAAATTTATAAGCAATACTTTCCGTTAATTTAGGTTGGCTACAAAGTGCGTACATAATTCGGGTATCAACAATGTAGGGAAGTACCTACTCTTATAACGTAGTTACATACAAACTCTTTCGTAAGGATGTGACTACACACATTAAAACAGTAATTTGGAGGGGCGGGCCATGTTATCGTAGAAGATCTATACCTACACCATAGAAAAGATAATAATACTACGTACTACACGCCAAATACTTACTAGAATTTATTTTTAACATTTTAGTTCATTGTCCCAGATAAAAGCTTGTTTTAATTTAAAAAAATATTTTTTACTTATAATTTATTTATATTCTAGCCAGTATGGTAGAATGGCCTTGCCATCAAGTTTGATGGGTATAGCTAGTGCACACCAGAATGCCCGGAATATCCCAGTATATGTACATTTTTGATGTCCTTTCTTGTGAGGAAGGTCATCAAAAATCTACAAATTCGCTTCTGTGAGACAGGACATCAAAAATGTCCCTAATGTGTCGGAGTAATTTTGACATCCTTACCCGAGTGTAAAGCCGTTTTAAATCATTATATGTATTAAATAGCTTCATGTATGAACCTATTTTTGAACAATTTTTGTAGTGGTAGGACTTCTGCTAGTCTGTCTGGGGTGGTCCCATCACTTTGCCAATTAATTCAGCCGTGAAATAGATTTTTTTTTGTTTAAATAGCAAAGTCCAGTGAAATTACAGGACATGTGAGACTTAACATCTTTATGTCTCGAGGTAACACACACAGTGCAGTCACATCAAAAACTCCGATTTTCCAGAATTTTGCATGCCGCTGCATCTGTTATAGGTAAACGTAATCGTTACCATCAGGAGAGTGTCATGCTTGTCCTGTTGTTTTATATAATTTTAAAATAGTTAACCGTTTTCCACAGAGCAGTAATCTACTTCTTCCTGTTCGGAGTAACCCCGGCCCCATTCCTGGAATTAAACAACAGCGAGACTCCACCGCTGCACTGCTGCTCCTCTGAGGCCGACCAGATCCGAGCGGAGGTGGACACGCTGCGACAAGACTTCAACCTGAGGATCAAGAAGATGATCTTCTATTCTGTGCTGGATGCATATTATTCTAGTTTTATACCTTGCTGTTTTGCTCAGGTGAGAATTTACAGAAATATGAAAAATTCAAAGTTTAATATTGTTTATTTAACAGCAGTGGTGTTCTTTTGTTTTTCTGGCCACTGTAACGAGGTATTTCAACTCGTTACATATTTTTCGTTTGGAAGCACATTTCAGCTTCTAAGACTGACAAAATTACCTTTTGGTTTTAAATAATTTAGAACATTTTCGTATTTAGCCATTTTTAGTCGATTTTAAATAATCGAGTTATTACTTGGTCTGTGGATTATTCAATATTCTATAGACAACCTTTCAAAAAAAAAATGACTTTGACATCTGTCAATTCTCGATCGGAGACGTCACTTTTTCTTGCCCCTAGGCATACAAAGGGCTCATTTTTTAGAAAATTTTATAAATCGGATTCAATAAAATGAATCCGTATTCCAAATCGCCCTTGCGATAATACTCGGCGTGCTTATGGCGTAGTGCCATATGACAACGTCGTGATTTTGCGGTGAGTCAATTTTTGATAACCTAAAATGTTTCGCGTCATCCTTCATGGCGACAAATTACATTCGGATTTTTGGTTACAGCCATTGGCGCTGTTTGGACGACTGTCGTCTACTGTTTGGGCGACTATGGGTGTCGCCAACTGTTGGTTCGACGCTGGAAGACGTCGTTAGTTTGAGGTGTTCGTGCGACGCACACCGTTTGGATGTCGTCGTAGTTTTGAGCTGTTGGTGCGACGATGAATGACGTCTGTTTAGAGTGGTGTGCTCAGACGCCACCGGACGCTGCAGCTAAGCCAATTTCATTATAACTCTTTTTATTACCCTTAAACTTTAATTTCATATTCGCAAGATGCAAGAAAGACAATAACCAAATTTCAGTAGTAAAATGTAAAATAAATTAACCTGAAAAGTAACGAAAACCGAATGGTATTTATAGTCAAATGTTTAGACATAGTATTGCGGCTTTAACTAAGTAATGTAACTCACTTTGGAGGTAAGGGACGTTTTGAAGTATTAAAATTTGTCATACATTCCCAAAACAGTGTTATATCATTTGCCTGTCCCCCGGTCCGAGATTAAAAGTCTCAATGACACCGCTGATTTATCCTGGTAAGTTTTAGATCTTGGTAGAACAAGGGCGCTCGATATTCATAAATACTGTCTACCTAACATTAATTTTTAGCTTTTTATACTCTATACTATATGAAGGTATATATATACCAGTAACGTTTATATTTTTATAACACAAAATATTTTTTATTACAATTAGCGCGAGAACAGGGACCGTAGTTACCTCCACATACATAATCTTTCTTGCATCTTATTTTTGTTTTTCTTGTCACAATTTAGTGCAATTTTTGTGTTATTTTTACTTTGTTTTGTGTTCTTTGAAAACACAATTGTAACTTTGTTTACAACTTTTTTTGTATTTTAACAGAACTAATTAACATACAATGTTCTTTATATGTCTTATATACTGGATAGATACTAATCTAAGTGTGTACTTACTATATCATAACATTTGAGATATGTGTTGTTTACATTTTGTAAGGAACTGACCTTGACCACATTGAAAGTGCTAAGTTTTTGTTTGAATTGACATAACTATGTCTTATATAAAGTTATAACGTTTGTTTACTGTTGAGAAGCATTAAACTACATTCATATTAGAAAATACTAGCTTATTAACATAATTATTAACCAGTTTATTGATTTTACTTTTCACAAATAGATATAACCTTAGCCGTTGTTAATAATCTTGAAAATTAAGATAAATTGTGAATCTTTTTTGCATCTTACATACTTCACAATTTGAATGTTTCTTTGTACATTCAAATTTCTTTAAATACTTTTGAACATTATTAAATATTAACATAAACTTTAAAACATAATAACTTAAACCGTTTTTAACAAAAAATCTTATAAACTTTGATGAGTTTTAACTATTCTTTGAATTTTTAGTTGGTTGTTTGTCTTTGTTTCTTTAATATTTTTGATTATTCATCATGACTGACAAACAGGTTCAATTTCCACCCTTGTTGGAAGAGAACTTACCTGGTACTTCTAGGGATGTTATTTCTAATCCGGCGTTGGATAATTTAGAGGCTGTTGACCCTTTCTTACCTAACCTTGGTCATAGTAGCTTGCATAATTTTACACCTTTACCTTCGTTTAACTCGATGAATGTTCAACTCAATGAACAATTGAAAAAGCATTTACCTTCAACAAATAAACTTCCTGATTTGAAGCGTAGTAAGATATCTTTTGATGGGAAAACTTGTGTTAGAGACTTTATCACTTCGGTTGAGGAGTATTTTTTGTATAAAAACTTTGATGAAAACTTTTTAGTCGGTTCTTTTTCTGATCTGCTCACTGGAACAGCAACGAAATGGTTCCGTAGTATTCGAATTAGGGTTTCTTCGTGGACAACACTTAAAACTGAATTGTTGAACAGATTCGACAAACCTGAATTTGATTATCATTTGGAGTATGAAATGAGAACTCGCAAACAACGGAGTAATGAGTCACTTCCTGATTTCATTACTGAGATTTTAGATATGTCTAGCAGATTAGCTAATCCAACTTTTGAGAATGTTTTGATAACTATAATTAAACACAACATGTTACCTATTTACACACCGTTTTTATTTGGAAAATCAATAGACACTATTGAACAGTTTATCCGAATTAGTAAGGAATTAGAGATTTTAGTTAACCGAAAACCTGTAAAGGAAATTAAACAAAACTTTCATGCGGTTGAAACCAAACTTTCTTGTTTGAAGTGTAAGTCGACTGACCACACTTATAAAGAGTGTACAGAGATTCTTGGACCTGTGTGCTTTAAATGTCATAAACGAGGCGTTTTGACAAAGTACTGTGATACTTGTCATTCTGACAATATTAAAAATAATAATAATTCAAAAAACTTGTAAGGCATCGGGCCCAAGTTTTTAAAAAAACTTCAGGTGCTCCGATATCCAATTATAAACCTGATGATGATACGTGTAAGAGAGAATTTTCAGAATGGCTTGACTATTTAAAAACATTTTTTTCTGTTCATAAAGCAGCTCCTATACTTTTTACTAAACAAAATGATACTAGACCATTTTTAAAATTTACCATTTATAATGAAACTTTTTCTGGATTGCTAGATAGTGGTTCAAATAGCTGTGTTTTAGGTAATAACCAACACTTGCATTTTTCTAAACTAGGATTTCAAATCAAACCTATTGATGCCTCCGCTTGTACTGCTGACGGTTCATCAAGAAAAGTTATCGGTTCTATGCGATTACCGGTTACCGTTGACAATGTTTGTAAACTTGTAGAATTTTTAATAATACCCTCTTTTGATCCACCTATTATATTGGGATTTGATTTTTGGTTGAAATTTAACTTAGCTAAAGACTTGTGGAAAAATATTGAATATGTTCACAATAATAAAATTCAAGTGAACGCTGTTACTTCTACAGTTCATTTAACGCCTTCTGAGAAACAACAATTAGATGAAACCATTGCTTTGTTTGAAGATATTTCTTATGAGAAAAAAGGTTTAGGCCTTACCACCCTTGTGGAACATAAAATTAACGTTACTGGCGACCCTTTTAAAAGTAGATATTGGCCGCTGAGTCCTGCTAAACAAAAAGAACTTTATGATGAAGTGGAAGTTTTATTAAAGGAAGGAATTATAGAACCTTCAAAATCTCCTTGGTGTTCCCCTGTATTAGCCGTCGATAAAAAAGATGGTGGAACCAGATTATGTTTAGATTCGAGACGATTAAATTCAATAACTGTTAAAGATTCTTATCCTTTGCCGTACCCTTCTAGGATATTAGACAGCCTTCGTGGGGCTAAATTCATATCTACCATAGATCTTTCTAAAGCATTTCTGCAAATTAAACTTGAAGAGTCCTCTCGTGAAAAGACTGCTTTTGTAGTTCCTGGAAAAAACTTGTACCATTTTGTTCGGATGCCTTTTGGAATCACCAACGCACCGGCAGAGTTACAACGCTTGGTTGATAAACTCTTTGGACCTGAATTTGACAATGTCCTGTTTAAATATTTAGATGATTTGATTTTAGTAAATGATAATTTTCAAAATCATATAGAGTACCTTAAAAAAGTCCATGAAATACTTAAAAACTCAGGCTTAACAGTAAATCTTAAAAAATGTGAATTTTGCAAAGAAAGACTCCGTTATCTTGGTTATATTGTAGACAGTCAAGGCCTACATACTGATCCGTCTAAATTAGAAATTATAGAAAACTTTCCACGACCAGAGTCCGTAAAACAACTTAGAAGCTTTTTAGGATTATGTTCATATTATCGACGTTTCATTTGTAAATTCGCTGATATTGCCTCCCCTTTAACTAAATTAACTTCCGGAAGTAAAAAGATAAAACATACTTTTGTTTGGAATGAAGAAGCTGAAGAAGCCTTCATTAATTTAAAAAATGCCTTAATAACTACACCTGTTTTACAGTGTCCTGATTTTGAAAAACCTTTCTTTTTACATTGCGATGCTAGTTCTGTAGGAATTGGTAGTGTTCTGAGTCAAGAAGACGAAAATAATGAACAACATCCAATTGCTTATTATTCAAGATCTTTAAATAAATGTGAAAGAAATTATAGTACCACTGAACGTGAACTTTTGGCAGTTTTAGATTCAATTGAACATTTTAGACCTTATGTCGAAGGAATGAAATTCACAGTTGTGACAGATCATGCTAGTCTTAAGTGGCTTTTAAAACTTAATAACCCTAGTGGACGCTTAGCTCGATGGGCTGCACGTATTTCTCAATTTACTTTTGATATTGTTCATAAAAAAGGATCTTTACATCAAGTTCCTGACGCTTTATCTAGAATCAATATAACTTCAATATTAGTTTCCGCTATAAATATTGTCTCACCAGATGAAGATATAGAAGACCCTTGGTATAGAAAAGTCTTTATAAATTGTCAAAAATACCCTTCTAGAATGAAAAACCTTCGAGTAGAAGATAATACTTTATATCGTTACTGTAAAAATAAATTTGACCCTAATAGTCGTTCGAATTGGAAAATTGTTATACCTAAAGAACATGTTTTAGATACTATTCGTTCTAATCATGATGATATTAATTCTGGACACTTTGGAATACATAAAACTCTTAATAAAATAAAACAACATTATTATTGGAAAGGAATGTTCGGAGACGTTCAAAGATATATTTCTTCTTGCGACATTTGTAAAGCTTATAAACATTCAACTTCTGCTCCTGCTGGTAAGATGGTTAACCCTAAGAAAGTTGATCAACCCATGGTAATGTTATCCGTTGATATTATTGGGATTTTACCTAAATCTTATTCTGGACATAGATTCATTCTTTCAATTGTAGATGTTTTTACTAAATATTGTTGGATATTTCCAATGATAAATGCTACTTCTAAAGTAATTTGTAAAATCTTTGAAAAAGAAATATTTCTTAAATTTGGTGTACCTAAAATTTTAGTGGCCGACAACGGACCCCAATTTATATCTAAACATTTTGTAGATTTCTTAAAAAATTTCAACATCACTAAAATATTTTATAATGCACTATACACTCCACAGAATAATCCAGTAGAAAGATATAATAAGACAATAGAAACATGTATTTCTTGTTTTGTTAAAAATGATCATCGAACTTGGTCAAGGTTTTTGCCTCATGTCCAATTAGCTTTAAATAGTAGTGTAAATCTTGCTACAGAGTACACTCCTAACTTTTTGATGTTCGGTAGAGAACTTATTTTTGATGCATCTTTGCACCGTTTTAGTAACTCTTTAGATAACTTAGATCAACTTGAGCTTGGTACTAGAGATACTTATGCTCACTCTTTAAATTCACTTAGTGAAGTTTTTGTTAAAGTTCAAGCTTATCTTTTGAAAGCTTATAAGCGTAATGCTCTTTATTATAATAGGGGAAAAAAAGTCATTTCTTTTGATGTCGGTGATGTAGTTTGGCGTAGAAGTTTTGTACAGTCAAATGCACCTGCATATTTTTCGGCTAAATTAGCACCTAAGTTTATTAAATGTGAAATTGTAGAGAGAATTTCTCCTAACGTTTATGTACTAAAGGAATTTAATAAAACAAGTACTGGACGTTACCATGTTAAAGATATAATTAAATATTAAAATTTTCATTTTTAGATTTAACTTTTATTTAACTTTGTTTTGATATTTTTTTGGGAAGCGCGTTGAATGTGGAAGAATGAGGTTTGATGTATGGAAGAGGACGCGCAGGATGAAAGATGATTATCTGAAAGGAAACCAACACTTTATTGAAATACAACTTTAAATATACTAAACCTAACTTAGGTCTATTTTTGATACCTTCCTCTTATTTTTGGAACTTTTAACCTACTTTTGAACTTTTACCCAACTTCAAAAGCTACATCTAACGATTATATTTTCTTTTAGAAATTTTCTTGGCATCAAAAGATCTTATGTATATTTTTGTATATTTTATTATTTTGGTTACTTTGAAAAGCTTTTCACTTTTCAAGTACTCAACTTTCTTTTAGATACTTTGAGAAGTTTTCCACTTTTCTAGTATAAATATTGTTTTAGATTGCTATGAAAAGCTTTCCACTTTTCAAATAGCCTGCACATAGTGTAAATACATTTTTAATATAGATGTGTTTCAGTCTTTGTGAAGCATGTTATATATTATTTAGATTATTTAGTTTGTGTTTGTTGTAGACCTAAGACTTGGATTTGACACTTAGAGCTCTATATAATTTTTACCCGGATTTGCCTCTCGGATTTGACTCTTTTTGAGCTTTTGTCTCAGTTAACCTTTTTGGGTAATTTTTTACTCTTCATTTTTTCCTCGCTTTGACATTTTTGGTTCAAGCGTTGGAAACTTTAGATATTGTGAACGGAAAGTCGGTGGTGTTGAGCCGGTCACAATACAACTTTGTTGTTTTCCCAACAAACTTTTGTTAACTTGTTTTTGTGCACGGAATGTCGGTGGTGTTGAGCCGGTCACAATATACAATTTTTGGTCTTTTTGACAAACCCTTTTATTAATTTGTTAGTGTTCGGAAAGTCGGTAGAGTTGAGCCGGTCACTACTTATTATTTTTGGTTCTCTATTTTTATGAGAATAATTTGAACTTTTGTTGTTCAACTTTTTCATTGAAAACTTGTTCACTGAATCGTTTGCAGTGAATAATTATCTAAAGTCGGCAGCTAATGCTTAACCGTACTACAATATGGATAACCTTTGTTATTACCTTTTAATTTAGTTAGAATCGTTCTGAGATTATAAAAGATAGAGGCGATGGTGCTTATCTACACTTTTGTTAAATATTTCAGAAATATTTATTTGGTTTGTAATACAGATAAGTAGATGGAGGCTATGGTGCTTATCCACTCTTGAGTATAATTAATTTGTGATGGATTTTAGGATTGAGTCATATTGATGGATTAGTTTTGGTAAACCTTTACATTGTTTTTCACTTAGTTAGAAAGTTTTTATAACTTGTTTTTCTAGAGCAACTTAGTCAGTGGCTAGAAGCTTAACTGATTTAACGTTATGCTTTATTAGTGTCTTCTTTTAGTTTGAATAAATTTCATATTTTGGTGGCGGAATATTTTCTGTTTATTAATTTTTTTGAATAAGTTTTTATTAGGAATTTTTTGGGAGTTCTTCTCAAAAATAAAAGAAGTTTCATTCTTTTATTTTTTTTTGGGAAGGTATGTACTGTAACGAGGTATTTCGACTCGTTACATATTTTTCGTTTGGAAGCACATTTCAGCTTCTAAGACTGACAAAATTACCTTTTGGTTTTAAATAATTTAGAACATTTTCGTATTTAGCCATTTTTAGTCGATTTTAAATAATCGAGTTATTACTTGGTCTGTGGATCATTCAATATCCTATAGACAACCTTTAAAAAAAAAAATGACTTTGACATCTGTCAATTCTCGATCGGAGACGTCACTTTTTCTTGCCCCTAGGCATACAAAGGGCTCATTTTTTAGAAAATTTTATAAATCGGATTCAATAAAATGAATCCGTATTCCAAATCGCCCTTGCGATAATACTCGGCGTGCTTATGGCGTAGTGCCATATGACAACGTCGTGATTTTGCGGTGAGTCAATTTTTGATAACCTAAAATGTTTCGCGTCATCCTTCATGGCGACAAATTACATTCGGATTTTTGGTTACAGCCATTGGCGCTGTTTGGACGACTGTCGTCTACTGTTTGGGCGACTATGGGTGTCGCCAACTGTTGGTTCGACGCTGGAAGACGTCGTTAGTTTGAGGTGTTCGTGCGACGCACACCGTTTGGATGTCGTCGTAGTTTTGAGCTGTTGGTGCGACGATGAATGACGTCTGTTTAGAGTGGTGTGCTCAGACGCCACCGGACGCTGCAGCTAAGCCAATTTCATTATAACTCTTTTTATTACCCTTAAACTTTAATTTCATATTCGCAAGATGCAAGAAAGACAATAACCAAATTTCAGTAGTAAAATGTAAAATAAATTAACCTAAAAAGTAACGAAAACCGAATGGTATTTATAGTCAAATGTTTAGACATAGTATTGCGGCTTTAACTAAGTAATGTAACTCACTTTGGAGGTAAGGGACGTTTTGAAGTATTAAAATTTGTCATACATTCCCAAAACAGTGTTATATCATTTGCCTGTCCCCCGGTCCGAGATTAAAAGTCTCAATGACACCGCTGATTTATCCTGGTAAGTTTTAGATCTTGGTAGAACAAGGGCGCTCGATATTCATAAATACTGTCTACCTAACATTAATTTTTAGCTTTTTATACTCTATAACCTTCATGTTACAACCAGTAACGTTTATATTTTTATAAACAAAAATTTTTTATTACACCACTAAGCTCCTAAGCGTTACAACTGTAAGGCTGATTTACGTGACAAAAGTCTGCCTATCCTGTAAAAAAAACAATCAAACCATAAAGAATTTGGTGTCTTGGTAGGTAATTTAGAGCGAAATTTAGTTTATTTGAGAGTCATTTATTACCTCCAGCTAATAATAACAAGCTCTTTCAGGCACTGTTAGGTGCCCTGCACTGCCTTTATCATCTTTCCATTTTGCCATGAGGCATCCTGTGCCTATGCTCACCCCTACTGTATTACCAAGATTTTCTATATTATGCACACAGCTGATGCTGAAACAATTGATTCTGTTGTCAAAAATATGTTAACTCATTTTTAGGGTTCCGTACCCAAAGGGTAAAACGGGACCCTATTACTAAGACTCCGCTGTCCGTCTGTCTGTTTGTCTGTCTGTCTGTCCGTCTGTCACCAGGCTGTATCTCATGAACCGTGATAGTTAGACAGTTGAAATGTTTACAGATGATGTATTTCTGTTGCCGCTATAACAATAAATACTAAAAACAGAATAAAGTTAAAAATAATAGAGGGTCCCCATACAAGAAACGTGTTTTTTTCGACATTTCACGTCATCTATGAACGCTTAGTTAGGTAAATGTCCCATAGATGGCGTTATATTGAAATGTCGATCCCTAACACCTTTGTTAAACGTTAGATGGCGTTATAAGAAATAAAATGTTTATAAATTATTATTTTTTTCTGGCGAAAAATGATAGTGGTATTTTTTGCTCGATCTTATAAAATACTGTAGAGTAGTACGGAACCCTACTAGTGCGAGTCCGACTTGCATTTGGCCAGTTTATTCTATTCTGTTAATTTATGTAATTTACATTTACTATTCTGCTAATTTACATTTTTAATTATGCTAATTTACATTTTCTATTCTGGTAATTTACATTTTTATGCCGGGGATTTACATTTTCTCTTCTGTTCATCATCATCAGCTGGTGTCAGTCCACTGCTGGACGTAGGCCTCTTCCAAGATGCGCCACTGAGCCCGATCTTCGGCTCTTCTTTTCTAGTCATTGCCCACCGCCCACTCTTCTGTTAATTTATGTAATTTTCTATCCTGTGATTTTATGCAAATTTGACACTGACAGTGAGAATGAACGTGTCATCGCCCTTTAGCCAGCGTCCATAAATGATTGGTATTGTTCCAGTCGTACCTGTACTACGACGTGTACGCAGCGTCGCAGCAGGTAGCGTTCGTGTGGTGCGCGCTGTTCGGCCGCTACAGCAGCCAGCTACTGAACGCGGCGCAGTGCGACACCGCGCATCGCGCCGCGTTACATCTCTCCACGTGGCACCTACATGCTGACCTTACAGGTTTTACTCTTTTTAACCTACTAAAAAAAAGGTTTCTCTATTCGACCTATATCTATACTAATATTATAAAGAGAGAACATTTGTATTTTTGTATGTTTGTAATGATTTGGCTCAAAAACTACTGAACGGATTTAAAAAATTCTTTCACTAATACATAGAATGGACTTTCGGAATGAAAATAGGCTATATATTATCCCGTTTAAATCAAAGGTACTGTTGTTTTTGCAGATCGTAGATCGAAATAAAACACTGCGTGCCTGTTATTCACTGTATTGAGAGATGAAGTCTTTTTGAATATGATTTACAGAGAGTTAGTTATTAACACTAAATATGCGGAGATTACAGAGTTACACAATTCGCACAACGAAGCCATTAAAAAAAGGAATAAGAGCGTACTTGACAGCTAGTCGTAATGTTACCAACATATAAATTAATATGTAAAAGGTTTATGGTTTATCCACACTACAATACTCTCACCAAAACTAAACCTTTTGTTTACAAGTACTTATTTTATACATACATAGCTCTCACATATCTAAACGTTGTTAAAAAAAAAAGATGACACAAAATTATAGAAACAGTACCTCAATTAAGAATATACTATGATAACAATACACATCATAAATGTTCAAACAATACATATATGTTCAAAGAATCATGATACTATTCATACACACATAGGTATAAAACTTATTTTATGTTACTGATTTCAGACTCACAACACCAATTTTTATCCGTAGGTACTGAAACTGTTCTTTAGACAAAGCTTTAGTAAAAATGTCAGCATATTGCTCTTTAGTACATACATATTTTAAATCAATTTGTTTATCCGCATACTTCTCTTTTATAAAGTTATATCTAACATCGATATGTTTGCATCGTTTGTGAAAATCTATATTTTTAATTAATGAAATAGCACTTTGATTGTCAATATTTAAGCACACTGATTCTTGTTTATAATCACCAATGTCTATTAAAAGTTGTTTAACCCAAACAGCTTCTTTTGTAGCTAAACATGCAGCCATAAACTCGCTTTCAGTAGTAGACAATGCCACACTTTGTTGTCTCTGTGTTGTCCATGTGATGGCTGCACCATTTTTGATAAATACATATCCAGATAATGAGCGTCTCGTCATAACATCTTTAGCATAGTCTGCATCACAGTAAGCCTCAAGCTTATTTAGTTTTGATACGGTATAGCACAGACCATAATCTTTAGTTTCCTTCAAATACCTCATTATTTTCTTGACAACATTCCAGTGTGTGTGATCAAAACAATTCAAAAATCGACTCACCAGGCTCACTCCGTACATTATGTCGGGTCTACTCACAATTGCCACATGCATTAATGAACCAACTGCTTCACGGTACGGGAGACTGACATCTGGTGCTGTGCTGCTCATCTCTAATGTTGTGTGAGGATCCACTGGAATGTTTGTGCCATTAGCATTAGTCATATTAAACTTTAAGAGTAATTGTTCGATGTACTTCGACTGATGAATGAAGATTTCTCTGTCAGTTCTCTCTATCTCCATCCCAACAAAAACTTTCGGTTCAAATGATTTAATATCATAATTATTCTTCAAATCAGTCAAAATGCTATGCAGGGTATCCTTTTGTTTTGAAATTAATATTCCATCATCCACATACAATAATAAATAGACTTTCTCATCATTTACATGGCCTATATAAACACATCTGTCTGCATGACTATTTTGAAAACCAAATTTCTTTAGAGTTTGATCAAATTTATGATTCCAGCACCTCGGCGCTTGCTTCAGACCATAAAGTGAACGATTGAGTTTACATACCTGGTTTGGTTTCACATTCAAACCTTGTGGGGGTGTCATGTAGATTTCCTCGGTTATATCTCCATAGAGAAAGGCTGTCTTGACATCAAATTGAACCATTTGGAGATCATGCTGTATAACTTCTGAAAGTAAAATACGTACGGAATCATATCTCACAGTCGGTGAAAATGTTTCTGTATAATCCTTTCCTTGTCTTTGTGCACATCCTTTGGCACAAAGTCTTGACTTGTATAGTTGACCAGATGATTCCTCTTTTATTCGAAATACCCATTTGCAGGTGATTAATTTAGCTACGGGCGGCTTCTCAACTAGACTCCAAGTATTATTTATGGCATGTGCCTTCAACTCTTCTTCAATAGAGTGTTTCCATTTTTCAGCTTCTGCACAATTTGGTGATATAGCTTCACTATAAGTTTCTGGAATGCTAGTCATATTATTAATATCATGTTGCGCTGAAAGGAAAGAGTTTCCTTCTTTCATTTGTTTAGATTTAGATCTCGTTATTATATTTCTAGTAATCTCTGGTGAACTTGTTTCATCTTTCTCAGGTATATATACTGATCCATCACAAGAGTCGAAGGATCTGTCACTATTCTCTTCCTCTTGAGTGGAATTTATATTCTCTGTTGTGTTTTCTGACAATGGCATTATAGTGTAGTTCCTCTTAACTGAATTTTCCAAAAATATTACATCTCTACTTACTACAACTTTTCTTGTCTTTGGATTATATAATTTATAACCTTTAGTGTTTTCACAATATCCAATGAATTTTAGCTTAGTGGATTTTGGATCTAGTTTCTTAGATTTTTCTTTTGGAATATGCATCATTGCATCACAACCAAATACTTTTATATGTGAGATGTTTGGTTTCTTACCAGTCCACTTCTCCTCAGGCGTTGAATGTTGCAGTACTCGTGTCGGACATCTGTTAGTTATATATGCTGCAGTCGCGATGGCTTCTGCCCAATATTGTTTCTGTAATTGAGCATTTATAAGCATACATCTAGATCTGTCTAATAAAGTGCGATTCATTCGCTCCGCCAACCCATTCTGTTGGGGCGTATAGGGAGTGGATGTTTGATGCAAGATTCCACATTTTTGCAAAAACATTTTAAATTCATTACTGAGGTATTCTGTGCCATTATCAGTTCTTAACTTTTTAATTTTACAGTTAAGTTGATTTTCAACCAAGGATTTATAATGGGTAAACTTTTCAAAAACTTCAGATTTATGCTTTAGAAAATAAACATATACTTTCCTGGTATAGTCATCAATGAAGGTGACAAAGTAACGGGCGTCTCCTAGAGATGGTACTTCCATGGGGCCGCATACATCAGAATGGATGAGTTCTAGCTCGGATTTAGCCCTGGAACCTTCCACTGGAAAGGGAGTTCTCGTTTGCTTACCTTCAGCGCAGGATTCACATATTACCTTTTCTTTGTTTTCTATTTTTATACCGGCATTTTCTGAAAGTTTCGATAAATCTTCAAAGTTCAGATGTGCCATTCTCTGGTGCCACAGATAAGCATCACATTTATCTGCTTCAGACATGTATGCTGTTGTATTTTGAATATTCAGCCGGTACATGTTGTTAGTCAGGGTAGCATCGGCCACTTTAACTTTATTTTTGTTGAATATTTCACATCCCTGTTTGTTAAATTGCACATGACAACCACTTTGTATCATCTGACTAACTGATAGGAGGTTTGTGGCTAACTCAGGCACATACAAAACATTTTGAACTTGTATTGTGTCTGCAACACCGTTGTTGATAATATTCAAGTTCACTTTCCCGCAGGCCTTCACTGGTAGTTTCTTGTTGTTGGCTACCTTTATACTTGTAATCGGAGGTGAGATTTCATCATAGAGCCAGTCTCGGTGCATTGTCAGATGCATAGATGCTCCGGAATCAATATACCAGCCACCATCATTACTTGTAGAAGCAGAAAACACGGCCACATATCCCGTGTCATCTTTCGGCTTTTGTTCGTTCTTCTTTTTATCTCGGCAATATCGACTTATATGTCCATAACGGTTACAAACATAACATCTTGGTCCTTTACTTGCATTATTATTTTTCTGTTTGTTTGTGTTTTGTGACTTAAAACCGTTGCATTTATTCACATATAATGCTGTAGACTCGGAGGTTCTTACATCTTGTAGAAGCTTAGTCTTCACTGAATCTGAGGTGATTGCCACACCGGAACTTTCGAGGGCCATTATCATTGGTTGATACACATCGGGGAGCCCCGCTAGCAGCAGAGTTCCAAGCCACTCGTCTTGGACTGAAAATCCGATATTTCTCAGTTTGTGGGCAGTTACCATAATTTTAGTTACGTAATCTTCAATATTTTGACAACTCTCGAGCTTCGTAGTTATCAGATCTCTTAATAAACCCACACGTCTCGTAAGACCGTTATCATCGAAAGCTTTAGATAGGTTATCCCATACCTCCTTGGGACTTTTTGCGTCTTGCACATGAATATAATTAATGGGATCGACAAGTAAAATAATTTTGGTTTTTGCTTTCGTGTTCAGCTTTTCATCTGTTTCGGTGCCTTGCACACAATCCCATAGTTCTTCGTGTTCTAAGTAATTTTGGACGGCAAATTTCCACGTGTTGTAATTATCACGTCCAATAAGCTTTTCTATAAGCGTCATCGCGTTGGAGGTCATACTTTTATAACAATTTCGAGTCGGCAAGATAGGCCGGACACGTTTTAAGGTTAGGCACGCGGTACATTCGGTGTCTGGGCCAATAACCTGTTGTTTTTGCAGATCGTAGATCGAAATAAAACACTGCGTGCCTGTTATTCACTGTATTGAGAGATGAAGTCTTTTTGAATATGATTTACAGAGAGTTAGTTATTAACACTAAATATGCGGAGATTACAGAGTTACACAATTCGCACAACGAAGCCATTAAAAAAAGGAATAAGAGCGTACTTGACAGCTAGTCGTAATGTTACCAACATATAAATTAATATGTAAAAGGTTTATGGTTTATCCACACTACAATAGGTACATTCGTGGAGACCTAATTTGCAACGTAAGTCGGCAAAAAAACGGTCGAAAAAACACGTTTCTTACGAACGCTGCTTAATTTAAAATAGATAGAAGAATATGTTCTATGCAAGAGTTGTACAACTTAATAAGACCTACAAAAAAGTCCGCGACAGCATATGTCTCTCTTAAGGTTGACTCACAGTAACCATTTGAATCTTAAAATTTTTGTTAAAAAATATAACATAACTTCCAAGGATATTTTCAAGTATATAGTATTAATCCTTATCCAAATAATTACGTTAATTAGCTTTGCCACATATTATTGATTAAAATTGTCCTTTACAGTAAATAATTCAAATGAAAACTCTAGAAGATATCACGAATTTCACAAACACGCATCGCAAAATTAATAAAATATTTGCAGTGAAACCACAGATTAGGTCATAGTTACTACGAAAATATTATTATAAGCTTAGCTATGCTGTAGATCCCCACCGATCACAATCAATTTGAAGTCAATATAGTATAATAATATGATCTATTGTTTTATTATAAACACTCACGTTCATTTTAAACTTATAGATTTAAAAACGGGAATTTAATTTAATATACCTATCGAGTACATGAACATAATAAAGTATATACTGACAAGTGGGTATTTTAAGTGGCGCGGTGAATTTTATATTCAGACGGAAGGTGTGGCCATGGGTTCTCCTATAGCCCCAGTAGTTGCGAATATTTTTATGGAGTGGTTCGAGACATCGGCACTACACGACATATCCTTTAGACCGTGATACTGGTGGCGATATGTGGATGACGTGTTTGCTATTTTATATAAGGACCATGTAACACCCTTATTAGAACATCTAAATAGCAAACATCCGACGATCACTTTCACTGTCGAACGAGAAATAGAGGGCGCGTTGCCGTTTCTTGACGTGTTACTCAAGCGACAACGGAATGGACATCTCTCACACACAGTGTACCGCAAGAGTACGCATACAGACCGGTACTTGAGAGCTGACTCCCATCACCATCCCGCCCATCTAGCGTCGTTGCCTCGGACACTTATCAACAGAGCGCTGAGATTATGTGACCCACAACATGTAGACACGGAACTCGCGCATGTGAAGGCGGTGTTAGAGGCAAACGGATACAGCTGGAAGCAGAGTAATCGGATTGCGAACAACTCCACAAAGTGCCGAATAACATCGGTTGAGAGAGCAGAAACGTACCTACCATACGTCAAGGGGGTCACGGACAAAATTGGACACTTGTTACGCCGAAGATATAGCATCAAGACGATATTCCGCCCCCCCTCACGTGTCAGGCAATTGTTGCGCTCTCCAAAGGATAAGGATCCCCTAGGAGCTCCTGGGGTCTACGTCGTTCCTTGCGACAGTGGTGCAAGCTACGTAGGCGAGACCAGAAGAAACGTGTCCACAAGACTCAAAGAACACATTGCTTCCATGAAGAACGGTAGACGGTAACGGACAGCGGTAGCTCGGCGGTTACAGAGCACGCTCTCACATCTGGGACGACGCACTACATCAGATTTGACAAGGCACGGATTTTGGCGCGTAAAAAGTACTTTGTACCCCGCAAAATCCGAGAAGCCATTGAGATCAGTCTTCGTCGTAACTTCAACAGAGACAGAGGGTGGTACCTGTCACATACGTGGAAAACCGTTCTTCATGGAAAGCACGTCACCAGTGGCAGAGGAGGACACCTTGAGTTCCGTCTGCCGGTTGGATGAGGTTTCGTCTGAAGAAAACAGCAGTGATGAAGACGAAGCCCTCCAACCTAATCCCGCGCCTCCACTATGTACACCGCATCATCACCCCCCACCAACACCACCACCACCGCCGCCGCCGCCGCCCGCTCCGTCCGCCCGCGCTGCACGAACAGCGGCTCGCAGTGCGAGGCTGAACGCGTCGGCGAGCGCCCCGCACTCAAGATCCTGAAGAAGGCTTCCGGATGAGGCCGAAACATATGTCGATCGCTATATCGACATCGCGTAAGTCACGTTAAATTCCCGTTTTTAAATCTATATGATCTATTGTATAAAATAATATTCATCTATATATATAATAATATAATATTTTAAACCACCCCGACTGATTTATGTATAATCTTTTCATTAAAAGCATTCCAATGACTCTAAACACGACATTTAAAATCTGAGCTGTAAGTTGGTGTGGATTTAAGTATTCTGTAGAGTCCAGGAGATGTCCCAGCATCAGGTCAATGCTTCCATGTTCTTACAGTATCGTTGAAGAAGAAGATTTTCGAATTGATCAGACCTATGAAAGTTGATTTCATGGCGCAATTAACTAGAAAAAAGCTCATAGTTTTATAACGATTGACCGAATTTTCATGAATCAAAGCTAAGAACACTCTCGATGAAGACATCTATCAAACAAAAAAAACTATCAATAATAAAAACAAAATCGGTTTATCCGGTTAGGTGCTAAGATGCTACAGACAGACACACAGATACACACGTTAAACGTATATTACCCCTACTTTTTGCGTCGGGGAACGCCGTAAGGTTACGGCGGCAGATGTTCTCCTTGGTGGTAAGCTACTTTTTGGTAGATTTAGATGGTAGATAGAGTGATCCCACTACCACTGTACGAAAACTCATGATTCATGAATGCACATAAAACTTTCATTGGTATAACTTATATAGCTAGGATTGGAACCAACGACCGTCGGGTCAGAATCAGGGTAACTATCCTTTTATTTCCTGCGATTATCCTGCGGTTTTCACCAATAGCCAGAGTGTTTATAAGGAAGGTTTAGGTGCATAATTCGTTAAGGTTTTGTGTAAATTGGTTGATGATTGTTAAATATGTATGTTCATATTTTATATTCGATGCAACAAACTAATGCAAATTTTGTAGGCATATATGTTCCACCCGTGCGAAGCGGGCTGCTAGTATATATATAAATATTTTTTGTGTTCGCGGATAATTTCGTTGCTTATGATCGTCGCCCTTGCCCCATAGGTGGGGTAAGATGGGGTAGCCTGGGGGTAAGACGGGGTAGCTTACGGGCAAGCCTGTCGCACTCCGCGCTGTAGCTATGAAAATATTAGTACATACGCGAGAGCCGGCCGGCTACAAGTTCAGTCAGTAGTGTCACGCGCGCTAACGATCGGACGCGCGCCTTTACTTTATTCTATATCTGTTTTCTTACAACACTCAACCTTACAGTAAGAGAGACAGCTGACGGCCCGCGAGCTGACCGGGTGATACAGACTCGCTGCGTGGACTTACGGTGCATTTTACGGTGCGCAACACGCGGTTCCTAGTTACTATTAGTTTATTCTGTGACGCAAATTCAAAGTCGCGTCCGAGGCGTGTAGCG
This sequence comes from Cabera pusaria, assembly GCA_954871355.1. Lineage (NCBI taxonomy): Eukaryota > Metazoa > Arthropoda > Insecta > Lepidoptera > Geometridae > Cabera > Cabera pusaria. Next base: position 4,483,383 of record OX940896.1, read on the forward strand.
TACTTTGAACGTTACCGACGCTGTAACTAGGTTTAATCTCGCATTTTTGCGCGCAGGGAGTGCATTTTCTGCATTTGTACTATTTATTAGCCGACTTCAAAAATGGAGGAGGTTTCTCAATTTGACCGTATATATATATATATTTTTTTTTAATGTTTGTTCGCGGATAACTTCGTCGTTTATGAACCGATTTTGATTATACTTTTTTTGTTGGAAAGGAGATATCTCAAGTGTGGTACCATGATAATTTTATCGAGGTCTAATAAGTATCTCCAGAGATATGGAGATAAAAACCTCAAAATTGGTACTGAAAATGAATAGCGCAGCATTGAAGTCGGTTTTTTTTATTTTATTCCGTAGGTATTTTGAATTTTAAATGTAATAATTATCTTTGTTTTCGGCAGTTAACGTTTGGTACTATAAAATGTTTGGTACTATAAAATGTTTGGTACTATGAAATGCTTGAGGAAGGAAATATTACTAAGAACCGTCTTCAATGAGTTTCTGTTGCAAACTGATAGCATTTTTATGCTCGATTAGGACCAGTCTAGACAAGTCTTATGTGTAATCAACTATAGACTCAAGTCTTATATAAGATCGTTTAAAAAACTAAAAAGAACCGACTTCAATGCCGCGCTATTAATTTTCAGTACCAATTTTGAGGTGTTTATCCCCATATCTCTGGAGATACTTACCAGACCTCGATAAAATTACCATGATACCACACTTGGGATATCTCCTTTCCAACAAAAAAAGAATAATCGAAATCGGTTCATAAATGACGAAGTTATACGCGAACAAAAATAAGAAGAAAAAAAAACATATACGGTCGAATTGAGAAACCTCCTCCTTTTTTTGAAGTCGGTTAAAAATGTGTTTTATATTTTGAGCGCTTCTTTGGGTATAAAAAGTTATTTAATTAACATCGGCGAAAGTATAAACTCTATTAAAAGTGCTTATAGAATTATGCCATTCCTTTTTTGTATTACGGAAGCGAAAGTAAAAGTGAAAGTGTATAAGTTCATACTTAGCATAACATAGTACAAGTTACAATACTTAATAATATCGTTTAAAAACTAAAAAACAACCGACTTCAATGCCGCGCTATACATTTTCAGTACCAATTTTGAGATGTTTATCTCAATATCTCTGGAGATACTTATCATATCTCGATAAAATTACCATGGTACCACACTTGGGATATCTCCTTTCGAACAAAAAAAGAATAATCGAAATCGGTTCATAAACGACGAAGTTATCCGCGAACAAACATTAAAAAAAAAAAAAAATATACGGTCGAATTGAGAAACCTCCTCCTTTTTTTGAAGTCGGTTAAAAAACACACAGGAACATTTCCGACTAGAAGCGTTATTTTTTAATATGGATTTTTTTAATAATCATCATCATTATCAGCCGGTATCAGTCCACTGCTGGACATAGGCCTCCCCCAAGACACGCCACTGAGCCCGGTCTTCGGCTCTTTGTTTCCAGTCACTGCCCACCGCTTTGCGAATGTCGTCGCTCCACCTAGTCACAGGGCGTCCTACGCTACGTTTGAATAATAATACCACTATATAACACTATCTCACTTGATGGAAAGTGATGATGAGATTGAGGGTGTAGCATGCTTGTCTGTTCACTATTGACTTAAAGAGACCCTAGTAAGGATTTAAACCTAGGAGTAGGCCTAGTTATCTATATCAGCATGGCCATTTCAATGCAACTACGGCTAGTTCGAAGTATTATTTTCTTGCTATGAATAAGAAATGTCAAAAAAATTGGGCTCGTCCGGGATTTGAACCCGGGACCTCTCGCACCCTAAGCGAAAATCATACCCCTAGACCAACGAGCCGCTGTATACACAAACTAAAACAAAAGACATACGTTCGTTTTTTTATCACCTTTCACTTTGAATGCCGGCGGTTATCGAAACAAGTTATTGCTCAATAAGCCTTTTACTACTCCATAATCACGTTTGTAATATGGTATCGATAAGTTATTGCTGACGCAAACAAGCTGTGGTGGCAGATTTGAAAACAAGCAGTAAAGTGCGTGTGGAACCAGCAGGGTTAATCTCCATCATTCGAAAACCAATTCTGATTCGGAAACTGCCTTTCTTTGGACTCAGATCTTTACAATTGACAATTATCTAATCCACAATGTTTAACCGACTTCACAAAAAAGGAGGAGGTTCTCAAATCGACTGTATTTTTTTAAAATTATGTATGTTACCTCAGAACTCCGTCAAATCTTGACCGATTTCAAAAATGATTTTTTCGTTTAAAAGACTATGCCACCCAATTGGTTCCACTCAAATTTTATCGAGGTATGACAATTATCTCCGGAGATATAAAGATAAACATCTCAAACACATTACATACCTTGACGACATATGCATTTGTATACCTTGACGACATGATACTACTGGCTATTTTGACTATCGCGGCATGTGAAGTCGGTTTTTTTTCGTTTTGTAAACGATCTTAAATTATTTTTCTGTTTTATTTTATTTTTCGGGGAAGATGGGGCATTAGGCTGATTGTACTATTCTTGCTGACAAAATTCGCAAGTAAAAGTCGCCTGTTCATGTTAAATTGTTAATACACTCGTAAGAGTAAGTTGTGATAGAACAATCCTACACAAGAAACCTACTAAACAAGACCTAAACAAGAATAGTTTTTAAGATCTTATGTACTCACAATTGACAGTCAATAAAATGGTTTCAATAAATTGCAGAAGAATGTGAACCGTGGTCACCGGATCGTATCTACCGTTGCGGGTCCTGCGTGTCTCACCGTGGCGCTAATTATGTCGCGCGGGGGTCCGCCGCCGCCGAGCCCGGCCAGCCGCGACACGACCGCTTCTATGTGAGTACAGCCTTATACTCATACACTTATTGATTTCAAAACTAGAATTTAACGTGACTTACGCACTCTTTATTGAACACCACAATAATATAAAGTAACAACTAAAACATTCTTGTTTGATAAGTATGTTTGTTTAAAAGTGTCAATGGACGGTCTTATCGCTCAAAGCGATCTCTTCCAGACAGCCATGCTTGGAGAGGGTTAAAAAAGTCAAATACAATAGTAGAGAAATGAAGAAACGCGGCCATACTTCTATCTCCTTTAGGTTCTGCAGCTGCGTTTGTTCGTTTAGATTGCATTGAGCTCATTTAGCAAAGACTGTAAATCAAGGTTTCTGAAGACAGACGACAGTGACGCGTTCGAATGTTCCAAAGTTGATCTGAGTTGCTTCAAAAGGAGAGTTAACAGATTCCTCTTTCAAAAGTTCAGCCAATGCACCGGTAATGTCTCTGGTATTGCAGGTGTCAATATGCGGCGGTAACCACTTACCTTCAAGTAGGCCGTTTACTGCTCTATATTTAAAAATATATATATATATTAATAACTAGCTGTACCCCGCGGTTTTACCTGCGTAGACATCGTTCCCGTGGGATATCGGGATAAAAGTTCCCTATGTGTAATTCCAGTGTCTAAGCTATCTACATACCAAGTTTCAGCGCAATCGGTTGAGTAGTTTTAGCGTGACGAAGTAAGCCTTTTATGGTTTACTTTACTCCCAACGGCCCTCCCACTAAAACAGTCGCCAGTAAGAGAAGTTAGGACTAAGTATATTCATTTTTGTGCCAACTGCCACCAGTGGTGGCTTATGGGATATTATTTTATCAACCGACTTTCAAAAATAAGGAGGTTCTCAATTCGTCTGTTTTTTTTTTGTATGTATGTTACGGGATTACTCCGTCAATTGTGAACCAATTCGAATGATTGTTTGTTTTTAATCGGTAGGGTACGTTTTCGAGGTAGTCCCATTGTAATTTCATTGAGATCTGATTGGTATCTCCAGAGATAAGTATCTCTCAAGCTTGCTACTGAAACTAACTCGCGGGGCATGGAAGTCGGTTGTTTTAGTTTTTAAACTATCTTAATTATTTTCATTGTAAAAAATATTATTGTATTTTCAGTAATTTGTAATACAGCCACTGGTAGCCGTTAGCACAAAATAAATAGTTTGTCCTAACGTGCCCTACTGGTGCCCGTTTTAGTGAAGGCCTATGGGTGTAAAATTCTATTTAATGTCCTACCAACCATCACTGGTGGCTGTTGGCACGAAAATTAATAGTTTGTCCTAACGTCCCCACTGGCGCCTGTTTTAGGGTCTGCACACACCGCGACGCGACGCGGCGCGCACTTATTAAGAGAATGATACAAAAAAGAAGTTTATTTACTACACAGAAAGATACACATTTCATTGAGTTTGTTTGGCAGCGCAGCGTGAAGAAACAATGGAACCGCGTGTAAACAATTGAACTTTATAACCTACACAATAAGATACACATCGCATTGAGATAATTTAGTGGCGTCACGCGTTTTGCTGCGCCCCGCGGCTTCTGACTGCGCCGCGCGAAACCAAAAGCACCGTCACGTCGCGTCGCGTTACGCTGTGAACTACTGACCCTATTATTTAGAGATTAATCATTCAATACTAAACATAACCTTTCTATTCCAGAGTCTGTTCTACAATCCATCAACATTAATGTGCAGTAATGTTTGTACACAGCTCGCTCTAATCATCCTACAACTATGTCTGCTATTCAGCTCGTTAGCGTGGCATAACTTTCTATCCATTGTTATACTACTCTTTATTAACTACTATACTCTGTTTAAAATGATACGGGACTACCTCATAGCGTTTAAAGTGTATAAAGCTGAAATTATGATACAGGACAAGAATGGCGTTCTAGCTAATTAGGGGAACGTTTTTTGAACAATGCTTATGCGCTCCCAGCCACAGATATCCAATAGTTACTGTTATGCTAGATATGCCATGCCGTTTTGATACTTGATTCGCTTTGAAACACCCCCTACATAGGGAGCTAAATTTTTGAGTTTTTTCAAATGGCAATAGTGAAGTGACATTTATATCGATAAAATAAGTTTTTTTTCGTTTCATTATGGCTCTACTCGATTAGTATATTTAGCCAGTGTCCATTTTGGGGTAATCTTCAATTCGTGAACTGTGGACTATGGCTTCAACTTGACCTGAAATGTGACTGACTCGACTTAAAGACCTAATTTACAAAAACTAGACCAATTTTAATACTTTGACACTGGCTAAATGGCACTAATCGTGTGGAGCCATTATTAAAAAATATATATATCGATATCAATTCCGAAGACCCTATGTAGGGGATGCTCAGTCCTAGATTTGTCAATAGGCCGTATAGGCCATGGCCTAGGGGCATTCAGAGGACGCCCACTCGATTGCAGTAGATAAAAGAAAAAAAAAGGTACATGGGGCGACGGGAATAAAGTGGCCTACACTCATAAAAAATTAAAATGCACATGCAAACGGCATAGCATATCTAGCGTAGAGTAACTTTATGATATCTGTGGCCCCAGCACAGAAGCAAGCCATTTATTGGTTATATTATATCGTTCCTAATTTCTCCAATCAAATGTCTTTACTTTGCGCTAAGAGCGTGTTGTCATCGAGTATCATTCTTACGGAAGTTAGTGTTTTGAATGTTGGTTGGTTTGGTTCTTTTTGGAGGTCAAAATTTTTTTACGTTTCATCGAGTTTTGTGATTAAATTAAAACAGTGGGAAATTAAGTTTCAGGGTAAGCTCACTCCGAGACTCGACGCAGAGCTCTCTTTTTAAGATAGAGATACAAAATGGAACTTTATTTACAACAAAAATATACACATTTCATTGAAACAGAATTCGTCGGCGTCTCGCTGTGCCGCGTGAAACCACAAGCGTCGCGTCACGTCTTGGTGTGAATTGACCCTTAGGCTTTGTTAAACAGAAGACGCACTGAACGCAACGTTTTACGTTTAGTAAAATTTGCTTGATATATACAACGTCATTTTACGTCAGGATTAAATATATCTAACGCATTTCTATGTTAGGCCTGCATGAAATTGATCTAACGCTTTGACTTCGCGTTAAGTGCGGTTTCAGTTTGACAAAGCTTTAATAAGATACAAGGCAGATTCGCAGATCTTCAAAAGTATATAAACATGCATTTATATATTTCGTAAAAAATATTATAATGTTTATATAATTATAAATTTAAGTAAAAACCTTGGAAACATAATTTGACAGACCTGAAACTTTTGTCCTCTCTTTCTTACTGTAGGTATAAGACTGGATAAACGCTATTTTTGTTTAGTTTTAGGTAAACATTGTTACTTCATAATTAGTACTGAACTCGTCTGTCTATTTTTAACCGACTTCAAAAAAGAGGAGGTACTCAGTTCTCTGTCAATTATGAACGGATTTTCAACATTATTTTTTTATTCGAAAGAGTATACTCCTGAGTTGGTCTCATTGTAAACTCACCGAGATCTGACGATATGGAGTATCTCCAGAGATATGGAGATAAGAACCACAAACTTGCTACGGTTTTTGTTCCGTTTTGATAATGATGATTTTTCATACAAACTAACAGTAAGTTTTACATTTGCTTGCTCCTAATTACTACATTTTTAAACGGTCTTTATCATTTAACATGAATTAGTCGTATCCATCATATTGAAATATTGGTACTGTATAACAATAGTATTGTTTAAGATCGTTTAAAAAACTAAAAGAACCGACTTCAAACGTCGCGCTAGTCAAAGTAGCCAGAAGTCAGAAGTATGTCATTGAGATATACAAATGAATCGTAATACAAATGTTGATATATTAAAAACAACTCGACCGATTTCGTTAAAATTTAAATGGGACCACCTGGGAAGGGTATAAGGGTACCCTTTAAAAAAAAAGAATTTTCCAAATCGGTTCAGGCTTTTTCAAGTAATCTGTGAACATACATAAAAAAAAACTAACGAATTGAGATTCCCTCCTTTTTTGTGAAGTCGGTTAGTAATATTATATACATTCAATAATTTGTGATGTTAAAATTTATTGCTATTGTTACCTCACCTGTGAAGTAAGAAAGATAAGGGTTCTAGGGATGTCAGATAAAGTGTAGTTTATATATCAGATATGTCATACATTCCATTTGCCCACTGAACTTGATGAAACTGTACAGATAACTTAAATGCTTGTACTTAATATTTGATGGAAATAATATCAAAATAAAGTTGTAAGAAAACAAAAACATTGTTCCTACAGATTTGTTGTACAGGAACCATAAATGAGATGAGAAAGTAGTGTGACCATAATGTTAGAAAATCGCGCAATTTATAAACCGCATATCGCGTAAAAAAAAGCTAACATAACTTTTCAATTATAGGTACAGTACAGTACGCGTCATGTAAAAAGAACGCTGGAAGACAGTGGAGGGAGTATTTGCCGTGTTTGCGCATGGGTACTCGAATGGGTACATAGCGCAAGAAAGCAAAGGTCGGGTGATAAAACAATAACGCGCCGTCGCGTGACCCGCCCGCTCTTTTTATTTACATGACGCGACCTGTATGTCGTACCTTTATTCGTATTTTCATAACAAATTATTACTTTGGTATATTTTTTAACCGACTTCAAAAAAAGGAGGAGGTTTCTCAATTCGACCGTATATATATATATATATTTTTTATGTTTGTTCGGGGATAACTTCGTCGTTTATGCACCGATTTTGATTATTCTTTTTTTGTTCGAAAGGAGATATCCCAAGTGTGGTACCATGGTAATTTTATCGAGGTCTGATAAGTATCTCCAGAGATATTAAGATAAACATCTCAAAATTGGTACTGAAAATGAACATTGAAGTCGGTTCTTTTTTAGTTTTTAAACGATATTATAATGTTAGGCCTTGTCCGCACAGCGATATTTCACAGCGCGATTTTTATTCTAGCGATTTAAATTCCGCGACAATTTGTTCTCTTTTTTTTTCTCGCGCGTTTTTTTTCGCCAGTGCGAATACTTTCAATTGATTCAATACTTCACAGAATTGCAAAAAAAAACTGCGCTGTAAAATATCGCTGTGCGGACAGGGCCTTAAGATTAATTTTTTACGAAGCACTGGTTCAAATTACTCAAGTCATAATACAAAGTATACATGTATATGAATTGTCAATATTTAATTGATATTATAATAAAATCGTTTAAAAACAAAAACAACCGACTTCAATGCCGCGCTATTCATTTTCAGTACCAATTTTAAGATGTTTATCTCAATATCTCTGGAGATACTTATCATACCTCGATAAAATTACCATGGTACCACACTTGGGATATCTCCTTTCGAACAAAAAAAGAATAATCGAAATCGGTTCATAAACGACAAAGTTATCCGCGAACAAACATAAAAAAAAAAATATATATATACAGTCGAATTGAGAAACCTCCTCCTTTTTTTGAAGTCGGTTAAAAACATCTGTGATGTTATGTGAAAATGTGCTATGTGAGAATAAAACGCGCGTTTTTCTTATAGTGTGGTTATTATCAAGAATTGTAAAAGTTAACACTATCATTATAGTTTTTTTTTTACTATGATTTGGAGAAATGGCATGCGATACATGTTTGGCGTGAATTTATATATTTACTCTTGCCTTGTAATATGTGAAATAGAAATCTCGTTTCATCATTGTCTAGTCAATGGACATGAATGTAAAAAAAAATAAACATTGAACTTAATAGCATCTTTTATTTCATACGTACAAATATTCCTGTCCTTATCTAACTATTTATTAGTCTGTACAAATAATCTCATCTTAATATATCGAGGGCCCGGTGTAAGTCGGAGAACGTTCGGCTTTGATGTCAGAGGTACCGAGTTCAAACACCGCCGCGCGCACCAATGGATTTTTCTATCGAAAAATTAGCTTAATTAAATTATAACTTTTAATTAAACTAGTATATAACTTTTAATTAAACTAGTGTCCGCCTGGCCAGCTACCCTCGAGTTAAAAAATCTGTCGCCAAACATCTAATTTGTTCCGGCAGCCATCCTTGAGAGCTAGTTGTCATTTTAGGCCTAGCGTGCTTACCATCTTCGAACGCATCATCACTTACCAACAGGTGAGAAAGTTATCAAATGCTAGCCAATAAGATATAATATTAAAAAAATAATCTTATTTAATACAAATTGATGACTGTATCACAACTATATGTATAGAGATAATAATAGGCCTAATAAGTCAATAGACATCTTGGGCACATATTACTGAATAATATACCATTACGTAAATTATAAACAAAGATAATTATCAATATCATCATCATGAACATCCTATCTCTGTCCACTGCTGGACATAGGCCTCAGTTGTGGCACACCACTGAGATCGACCTAGTTCTTTGTTTCCAGCTGCTGCCAGCCAGCTTGCATGTATCATAATATTAAAAAGTATGCTTTTCAATGTAATTAAATTTGAATAGAAATGGCAATCATGCTCAACTTTTCTAATGTAAAGAGAGACCATATTCTAAGCACAATGAAAAAAAAAATACAAATCAATTATTATAATATACATAGTTAATCAGGTTTTCCTCCCAACAACCAACACTAAAATAGACACCAGTGGGGGAAGTTAGGACAAAGTATTCATTTATGTGCCAACGGCCGCCTGTGGCAGTTGGTGGGACAATAAAAATTGTTTTACTCCCAACGACCCCCACTAACACAGGCACCAGTGGGGGACGTTAGGACAAAGTGATAACAATGTATAAATCTCTAACTTTTAAGATACTAAATAAATTACGCTTTGGATCATGGCCACATTCTCTACATCACTAAAATATATCATAACTCTATATGTAACTCAAAACTTTTCAAGCCTTGAATCATAAATAAATCAGAACTGGTTAGAACCAGATTTCTTCAGTTTTGCTCAGTTATTTGGTAGACACCCAAGAAGGAATCTTGTCACTATCATTGATTTGAACTTTCATTGACTTCATTTTGTCCCGGACTATGTCACAAGCTTTCAATAGTTCCTTGTTTTTACTGGATAGGGCATTCAACCTTACTGTATGTCTAAAATCTACCAAACTGTCTATTAGGGTGTTGGACAAAGAGTTATCTTGCGATGACTCTTGCAGTTGTAGACCAAATTTTGACAGTAGTGTAGTTATGTATTCAGTTATAAGTAAAACAGGAACTGGGTAGTAATCGTTACTGTCCAGTTTCATTATCTTATTTGTATCATTCATAAGATTTACCAGAGAGTTTATACAGAATGCTGTATCGAAGTCTGATTTCAGAGCTTCCATATTGGCATCTTCGACTTTCAGCAAGTTTTCTAGCAGCTTATCTTTATAGTCGCCGCTGGCTTTGTTGTCATTATTGTTTACGTATGTTACAGCATCTCTTAAGAAGAACTTGAACTTGTTCAATACTGACTCGGCATTCTTCATCATTCCATCGCTGTATTCCATGATGTACCGATAACGGGATAAGAGGCAAGCCATCCGGAATGTGTCTGCACTGTATGAATTGAGCATATCTGGGATGGAAATAGTATTCTGTAGTGACTTAGACATTTTGACATCATCTTTAACATGTAGGTGACCAACATGCAGCCAGTAGTTGGCCCACTGCCGGATATTGTGGAATGCACAGGACTGAGCTTCCTCGTTCTCGTGATGTGGAAACCTTAAATCGATTCCTCCTGCATGGAAGTCTAACTGTGATCCAAACACCTTACTGACCATGGCGGAGCATTCTATATGCCATCCCGGCCTGCCTTTGCCCCAGGAAGCATCCCAGTAAGGTTCTCCTTCCTTGTACCCTTTCCAAAGAGCAAAGTCCATCTTATTTCTCTTTGCTTCATCGGACGGTTCACCAGATTCTTGCATGTTTTGTAATTTTCCATAAGCAGGAAACTTACTTGTATCGAAATAGACAGAGCCGTCGCCGGCAACGTAAGCCATGTTAGAATCGATCAGACCTTTCACGAAAGATTCTATAGAATTTATATGTTCGGAAACTCTGGTGATTATCAGAGGTTTTTCAACGTTAAGAGCGGCCATATCGAGCCAGAACTCATGCTCGTACTGCTTAGCGATGGCGGTGAAGTGTGCGTTTGTAGCTATGCCTTTCTTGATGATTTTGTCGTCGATATCTGTGATTCCCATGGCCGTTACTAGTTTAATGTTGAAGATGGATTTTAGGATTCTTTGGATGATATCGAGCTTAACGTAGCAACTGGCGTGTCCTATATGAGCGGAGTCGTACACGGTGGGGCCGCAGGAATACCAGGTTGCTATGTGAGGGTCGCTCAGGATCACGGGGACTTTTTGGTTTGCTACACAGTTGTAAACGTAAGCGCCGATAGGGTTTCCGTTCGGCATGAGCCATCTTGTCTCTTTGTACGGCTTCAGGGAACACACGTGTGATAAACGCCTTACAAATCGAAATATTTTAGTCATTTTGTATGCAAATATAGCTATTCTGTATCTTTTGGTTTCTTTTATCCAACTTTTATCCAACAAACAAATACAATACAACAGATTAGAGATGCGATCAGCTGTAATTTGATTGATGTCATGGATGTCATAATCATAACTGTCACGTCTATATCATAATAATCAACCCACAGATCACTAAGTGTTGCTAACCGCGGTTGCTATCGCTATCTATCCTCCATGCGTGGTTGACTAAAATCTTTACCTCATTTTATTGGTCATTGCGAGCTAGAGTCTGTGCAAGAAAGAAGACAACCGACGTAGAAATTGAGGTCGCGTCGGTCGTTTTAATTTACTGTTTTTGTTGCATTGATAACACTGCAGTAATTACTAGTACGGCTAAAAATGTTTGATACTTGGTAGGTACCTACTCTTATCATTATCGTGTGCTACTAGGTAAGTATGTACCTTGAAGGTAGGAAGGTACTAGAATAGAATAGAACACGCTTTATTGCACTTATTAAATAAAGTAATTAATGATAAAAGGAACACTTAACTAGAGTACAATCGGCGGCCTTATCACTAAGCAGCGATCTCTTCCAGGCAACCGTGGGTTGATAAGAGACAAAATAGATACTAATTATGAGTGGTAGGAGTGCAAACGTAGTTTATTGAAGTAATTATGACAAAATCCATAAAATACAGAAAAATATGTGTAAATACCTCTAATGATATACCTACTTAAACCTTACATAATATATAGGATATAGGATATATATTTGTGTATTTGTATGTATATATATGTATATATACAAATACACAAATATATAGGTACATAATTACACACAAATATAAATATATATGTATTATATATATATATATATATATATATATATATATATATATATATATATATATATATATATACAGTAATCGTATAATAGTGTATTTCCACTGGTAACGAGTTCCAAAGCCGTGCTGCAACAACCGTAAAATATTTATCGTAGAAAGAACTCGAGTGTTGTGGAATACTTAAGGATAAATTTTCTGATGACCTCAAATTATGCTGATTAGAACAATGCAAAAAATTTAATAGTTCCTTGAGATAGAGGGGAAAAGAGGGTATAAAGAGAATACTGAAAAGAAGAGAAAGAATATGAGTGTTCCGGCGAAAACAAATTGGTAGCCACGAGCTTGGTGCGAAAATGAGAAACATAATATAATATATGCGCAGACCAAATATGAATCTGATGCAGAGATTTTGAATAACTCAAGTTTATCTAATTGCTCCTCGGTGAGATCTAGGTAGCTGGCGTCAGCATAGTCTAGGATTGGGAGAAGGAGTGACTGGTCTAGCGCAATTTTAATTGCTGTTGGTAAAAAATTTCGTAAGCGTCGAAGTGAGCCAGCTGATGCAAACAATTTAGAGCTGACAGTTTTAAGCGTTACAGCCTAGGATGAAGATTATAATCCATCATCCTAGGTTACAGCTGACAGTTTTAAGCTAACTACTTGACTGTACGGTAACGCGACCCCGTCGAACACCACTGAAAGAAGACGAGTCCAGTCTATTTTAGATACCATACGTGTGCTACCTACGATCATGACCTGTGTCTTTGCCGTATTCACCTTCCAACCAAATGTAGCGGTCCATTGTGTAATACGACAGAGATCACGATTGATGGTGTCTATGGCACCAGGTAGATCAACAAGGGAGGATTGGGAGTAAATTTGGAGATCATCTGCATACAGGCGGTAAGAACACGAAAGATTTTGAGAAATAGTATTTATGAAGATAGCAAAGAGTAGAGGAGAGAGAACACCACCTTGAAGAACGCCGGCAGTCGTATTGCACCACGAGGAGAATTTCTCCTCAAGGCGGACGCGCTGCCACCGACCGAATAAATAGCTATGAAACCAATCGATTGCCTGATGAGAAATGTTAATAGAGTGTAGAATCCCAAGAAGAACATCAAAGTCAATTGTCTTGAACGCGTTACTAAAATCGAGTAACGTTAACACAGTCAGCTGGCCATGCTCCATGCCTAATCGGATATCATCCGTTTGAAATGGATTTAGCAGGTTGTTACGTGTAAAAAAGAAACTTAGCTGAGTATGACCGTCCAGGACTTTGGATAGGAATGGAAGAATGGAGATAGGACGATATTCAGAAAATGATTTGGGATTAAGTTTTGTGGCCAGAGGAATAATTTGCGCTTCTTTCCATATGTATGGGAAATTGCCATTGGAAATGGAGTGGTTAAAGATACATTGACATAAGACGGGAAGGATTTGGTCAAGGATAGGGATTATCATATTTCGGCTAGGCATAGGCAAAGAAGAAGGAAGTTGAAGGGTGTTAGACTTTGTTACCCCATCGAAATTGGAAGACGAAGAAAAATGTGAATTCAATGAATCAATATTTAAATCGCTAGGTACAGAATTTTGTCGAGATTTGCCAATTCCTAAGGTTCTAAGAAATTTCCAGACTTGACCTGGATCGCCATTCTCGACAGATTGATGGATATGGTGGCGCTGAGCATCCCTACACACCTTGTTGCAGTGATTCCTGGAGCGGAAGTATTTGGTTTAGTTGGTTTTATTCGGGCAAGATTTGTATTTTGATTTTGGTGGCGCCAAATATTATGTAATTAGTAAAATTAAAAAAGACCAGTATCCATTCCATCTTCCCATAACCCTATACCTATATACATGCACGCACAGTGCCTGTCAACGAAGCACGCGCAGCCAATCAGCGCGATGCTCCCCGCGTGTACACCCGCACCCTCTAGCGGCGCAGGAGTGTCAGTTCACATTCAAAACTCGAGAAACTATATACGCCTGCTATTACAAAAATCAATATTTTGCACATCCCGTGTCATAATAACCTTTTAAATATATTCTTTGGTCGTGCCTGTATTTTAATAAAGCCAGAGAACTGAGTGCGGTGGCCGTGTGTTCATGAGAAGCAGTCGACGGTGCTGATCGGAGCTGGAGCAGCCCCTCGGAGAAGGTCAGTGCTGCATGTCTCCTGTCCTCCACATTTCCTGCCCACTTTGTTTTCTTTTCATACTGGATCTATAGTACGCTCAATATCGAAGATTTATTTACCTATTAAAAATTCGTTGGCGCGACCATAGTGGTCCTTCGAACCTTGATAACCCAGCCGCCCTTATTAGGTTCCTCTAATTTAGGTCTCTAATAAGAGAATTTACGTATTTTGTGCAAACATAAATTTACTGCGATAATACAGCAAAATTCCCACCGAATAGATCGATATTACGTCATCCATTCTTGCACAAAAGTACGCATAAAACCGCTCTTAGTATATATTTTTTTTGTGTATTACTCGTTAATATTAATATATACAAACATTTTCACATTTAAAAATTGATATTTCATTATTTTTACTCAATTAATATAGCAATTTCAACGTAAATCTAGCTCCTACCTCCCATAATTTTATTAAATTCTCAGTACACCCTCCGACTACAATAATAGTGACCTTTGTAGCTTACCCGACCGCGTAAAGAGTAAGACCACGAAATTTGCTTGGTCTACCCTTAATATTCTATACATTTATGATCTATTGGTTTGTTCGGAGTATTTAGATAATTGTTTTATCTTTTATTTGTAATAGTTATTTAATACATAACAATGGCACCAAAAAAGCAAGTCGCTAGTTCGGAAAATGATAGCGACGATGCTATGCAACTAGATCTAGACTCACAATTGCTTATGCTACAGGCCAAACGCGAAGCGATTTTCGAAATTGTCCAAAAAATGTATGATTTGTCTTCGAGGGTTCATATCGATACCGCGGCGAGGGAGGAATTTCTTGATGAGTCATCTGAGATAGATTCATTACGCGATGAATTTAAAAGTGTTCTCGATGAATATAACCTACGTATGTTGACCTTATCTCCGACCGCGAAACCGGAATATCATAGTCTCGTGGCGTTTGAGTCTGTATGTAGTCGAGTCAAACGATTTCAGTCTAATTGTACGACAGACTTACTACCTAGTAATTCTCGAGACAACGGTACAATCACTAGACCAAAATTACCTCCTATTGAGTTAATTCAATTTTCTGGGGATATTCGTTCGTGGCCTTTGTTTTACGCGAGTAAATCTACTGTCCACGACAACCCGCAATTATCGGACGCCGAGCGATTATACTACCTGTTAGGCAAACTGAACGGGAAGGCTCAAGCTGTATGTGCTGGTATAACTCCAAGCGCGGAGAATTACCACCTCATACTGAAAACGCTCAACGATAAGTTCGGAGATCAGCGTATGTTGGTAGCTACATATATAAATCAAATTATCGATTTTAAACCGCTTCAAACCGCTTCTACTGCGAATTTCGACTGTTTTACGGAAATGTTTTCCAGTGCAGTAGCTGCGTTAAAAAACCTTAAATTAGACAATTTAACCGATTTAATATTAATACATATCGCGCTTCAAAAAATTGATTCGGAGACTGTACACGCGTTTCAGTTACAGTTCGCTTCAAAAATGCCTAACTTTGACGATTTAGTTGAATTTATAAATAATCGCTCTAAAGTTTTAGAGCGTACTCAACCTGCGATCAGTCACTCTGCGCGATCAACTATTCCTAAAAATAACAATAAGAATAATCGCCGATCGGGTGCAGTCTCGCTGCCACCGCCGAAATATCAGGCTTATGTCAATACAACGGCGGTAGATTCCGCAACTAACAAATGCCTTTGTGCTAATATAGTTCATCAACATCTCTATAAGTGTGCCGACTTTAATATGATGACTCCGACCGATCGATTTCGGCGCGTAAAGGATATGAATGCTGGCGTGAATTGTCTTAGTTTAAGACATAAAATAAATCATGTACTTCTAACTCAAACTGTCGCGTCTGCAATCTAAAGCATCATACTATGTTGCATTTTGATCGCGACAATTCGATCATCCCTCCGCCTTTGCATCCAGATATCGCCGCTCCGGTGCCGGAACCAGCGGCGGCTCGCGAACTGTCATCGACGTCTGCACCACGTAGCGGGCTCGTATTCCCCTCCGCACCTACCTCGCCCGCACCCGCGCCTGTGCCCGCTCATGCCTCGCTCGATGTAGCACTGTGCGCTACGCACACGCTACGGGCTACGGAGGAGATAAGCGTTTCACAGACAGCTCCCGCGCATAATATGAATACTACTGTGTTATTGTCGACTGCGCAGGTAGTCGCGTATGACAATAAAGGCGAGCGACATATTATTCGCTTGTTATTAGATTCGGCGTCTCAAACTAATTTTATTACTAAGGAATGTTGTGAACTCTTAGGCATTCCATTGCAAAATTCTAAATGCACGGTTGTTAAAGGGTTCGGTGGAGCCGAAAAGGTAATTAATACCAGCCCGATAGACTTAACATTTTTCTCGCGATTTAATGATAACATTAGATTCCAAATTTCACCGCTTGTCGTCGATCGAATCACTGAATTGTTGCCTACCGCCACTGTAGACACGTCCGTTCTATCGCACCTGTCGGGACTGCCGCTCGCGGACGAGAACTTCGCAGCGCCTGACAAAATAGACGAATTGATAGGCGCTTCTTTGTTTCCGCATCTTCTTCTTACGGAAGTTATAAAACCAAGCGACGCATCATTCCCCTCCGCGTTACGTACCATATTGGGGTACGTTATTATGGGTTCTGCACCCACGTTGCCTGAGTTGCCTCATTGTGTCGACCAAGCTTTGACGTGCTGCCATGTACGAGATCCCGTCGCTATTGACTCGCTAGTGAAGCGCTTTTGGGAACTTGAAGAGTTGCCCTCCGCATCGCCCGTTCAACATCCCGATGACGTTGAATGTGAAATGTTTTATAAGGCTACTACAACCCGCGACTCAACCGGCAGGTACGTTGTCGCGCTGCCGTTCAAAGATGACGTTTATAAACTCGGTAGTTCCTTTGATATTGCACGCAGGCGATTTTTGTGTTTAGAGCGAAAATTAGAATCCTCACCCAAGTTACGCTCGGCATACGATGACGTCATTCGGGACTATATAGGTAAGGGTTATATTTCACCCGCGCCTCCGTATGACCCACAGAGTCCGCTTCCTAATTATGTAATACCGCACCATGGGATCGTACGCGAGGACAAAACTTCGACTAAACTGCGCATAGTGCTAGATGCCAGCGCCACTACGGCCGGCAATCGACCATCATTAAACGATTTTCTCCACTCTGGACCGAATATGCAAGGCGACTTATTTCAAATACTTTTGAATTTTCGCTTACACGCCGTCGCGATGACCGCAGACTGTCGCCAACAGTTTCTGCAGATAGGTATGCGAAAAACTGATCGTCGATTTCAGTGTTTCCTGTATCGCTTTCGGCCGCAAGATCCGCTAGTCTTATATAATTTTGAACGCGTTTGCTTCGGCGTCAAATCCAGTCCCTATCATGCGCTTCGCACAGTAAAACAGCTGATTGAGGATGACGGTGCGCAATATCCACTCGCGAGTAACATAGCGTCTTCCTCGCTGTACATGGACGATATCGCCTTCTCCGTTCTCGGTGAGCGCGAGGCGGTATCTGCGTCTCAGCAATTGATTGACCTATTCAAAGGAGCACAGTGGGATCTCGTGAAGTGGAACAGTAACTGCCGCATTGTCTTAGATAATATACCCGATACGCACAAACTTTCCACCGAGGTGGAATTCGATAAGTCTATGCAACATAAAATTTTAGGTTTGCATTGGTCCACGGATGATGACGAATTTTATTTTAAAATATCCGCACCCACCGCGATGGAGTGCACTAAGCGCTCCATTTTGTCTACCGTCGCACGCCTGTGGGATATTATGGGTTTTGTCGCCCCTACAGTCGTATACGCGAAGCTATTAATAAAACAACTGTGGCAGCTGAATTTCGGTTGGGACGATTTACCGCCACCGCACATTATTAAGATGTGGAAACAGTTCGCCGAGCTGCCGGCTCTCAATAGCCTACGTATTCCTCGTCATATCGGTGTCACGAAAAACTGTGCCGTCACGCTTTTGGGGTTTAGTGATGCTAGTGAGCACGCTTATGGAGCCGTAATTTATGCACATGTTCACTCCCGGTCAGGTAACTCAGTGCAGTTGGTGTGCGCGAAGTCTAAGGTCGCTCCTACTAAACCACTCACGATTGCACGTCTCGAGCTTTGTGGCGCGCTTTTAATGTCAAAAATGCTTCGCATGGTCCTTGATAATTTCTCACGTCAGCTCTCCATCAGCACGTACGCGTTCGTCGATTCCAAGGTCGCATTGTATTGGATCAAAAGTTCGCCGCACCGGTGGCAAACGTTCGTCGCAAATAGGGTCGTACAGATCACCGAAAATATTCCACCTGAAAACTTTTATCATGTACCTGGGGTTGACAATCCCACCGATATTATCAGCCGTGGTATAACCCCGCAGAAATTATTATCTCATCCTCTATGGCCTCACGGCCCAGAGTGGGCCGCCGCCGACCCATCAGAATGGAATCTCCAGAGCCTCGACGGTCTGCCTATAGGAGACATACCGGAACAAAAGGTTCTAACGCATGCCGTATGTACACCCGTGAGGCGTTGTGCTTTATACGAGCTAGCTCTTCGTATATCCTCGTGGAGCAAGCTTCTACGCATAATCGTATACGTATGTAAGTTCGGAAAGCTATTACCTCGCCGAGACACTGTTGCAGTAACCGCCAACGACATTGCCATTGCAGAAACTAAATTTCTTCGCGCCCTACAACGTCAGCACTTTGTAGAAGAATATCTTAATATTAAAAATAATAAACCTTGCTCCCAGGCTTTTAACCGTTTAAGACCGTTTAACGAAAACGGTTTGATTCTCGTAGGCGGTCGGCTCGTCAATTCCGCACTACCCTATGAGCAAATGCACCCTATAATATTACCGCGTAATGATCCTGTTGTAAATATGATCGTCGACTACTTCCACATAAAATACCTGCACGCTGGTCCAGAATTATTAATATCTCTTTTACGCCAAAAATTCTGGATATTCTCCGCACGCTGCGTAGTGAGACAACAAGTCCATATGTGCAATACCTGTTTTCGTTCGAAACCACGTCCAAATTATCCGCTTATGGCCGATTTTCCTGATTACCGCACGCGTCCAGCCTTAAAATGTTTTTCGAGTACGGGTTGCGATTATGCGGGGCCAATTGCTTACACTCCCGTGCGCCGCCGTGGTGCACGAAGTGAGAAGGCATACTTATGCATATTTACATGCCTGACTACTCGTGCCGTTCATATCGAAGTTGCCACTGACCTTAGCACACCTACATTTTTCGCAGCGCTTAAGCGATTTATTTCTCGTCGCGGACCAGTCCAAATCATGAACTCTGATAATGGTACTAATTTCAAAGGAGCCGGTTCCTATCTTCGAGATCTTTACGCGTTTCTGAACAATGAATATCGCCAAAGGGTAGAACAGGAGTGCGCTGAGAGTCGCATCGTCTGGAAATTCATTTGTCCCAACTCACCACACTTTGGAGGTGCTTGGGAAAGCATGGTCAAGGTTAATAAAACAATTCTGTTTCGAGTAATCGGACAGCAAATTCTGTCTTACGAAGAGCTCAATTACGTAATCGCACAGATTGAGTGCCTGCTAAACTCACGCCCGCTAACAGTAATGAGTTCGGATCCCGCTGAGCCATCTGCTCTGACGCCAGGTCATTTTTTACATACCGCACCTATATATTCTCTACCCGCACCCATACAGTCTGAACCCATTAGTTTGCTTCATAGGCATTCGCTGATGGACAAGTTGGTTCAGTCCTTTTGGCGCCGCTGGCAGGTAGAATACTTGCACGGGTTACAGGTCAGACAGAAATGGAACACTCCATCCGCGCCCATCACCCCTGGAACAGTCGTGGTGGTGATGAACGACAACTCACCGCCTCTGTCCTGGCCGCTAGCTATCGTAGAAAAGGTCCATCCCTCCAGAGACAATGTCACGCGCGTGTGTACCATAAGAACTGCCAAGGGAACCTATCTACGCCCGGTTGTTCGATTATGTCCGCTTCCGAGACAGTAACTTTATTTATTGGCCTCATTTTTTAATTAACGCATCGCATTAGTCTATAGATATTAGTAATTAAAGTTTATAGTCCGCATTTCTATAATTAGGTAAACTCACGCGCATTAAGCGCTTGTCTTATTCTTGTTACTTCTTTAATGGTGACCCATTAAGGGCGGGTGGAAATGGTGGCGCCAAATATTATGTAATTAGTAAAATTAAAAAAGACCAGTATCCATTCCATCTTCCCATAACCCTATACCTATATACATGCACGCACAGTGCCTGTCAACGAAGCACGCGCAGCCAATCAGCGCGATGCTCCCCGCGTGTACACCCGCACCCTCTAGCGGCGCAGGAGTGTCAGTTCACATTCAAAACTCGAGAAACTATATACGCCTGCTATTACAAAAATCAATATTTTGCACATCCCGCGTCATAATAACCTTTTAAATATATTCTTTGGTCGTGCCTGTATTTTAATAAAGCCAGAGAACTGAGTGCGGTGGCCGTGTGTTCATGAGAAGCAGTCGACGGTGCTGATCGGAGCTGGAGCAGCCCCTCGGAGAAGGTCAGTGCTGCATGTCTCCTGTCCTCCACATTTCCTGCCCACTTTGTTTTCTTTTCATACTGGATCTATAGTACGCTCAATATCGAAGATTTATTTACCTATTAAAAATTCGTTGGCGCGACCAGATTTGGTAACGACTTTACGGTGCATAGCCTTCCTGATCTCGTCTGTGAACCAGGGGGCAGGCAGATGTTTAATTTTAATAGAACGCAGAGGAGCATGCACAATGCCGGTAGTGCTGGTTAGGAATGAGATCAAAAAAGAAAAAAAATAAACAAGTAAGTATCAAATAACTTACGCCATTTTACAGCTAATAATACACTAGCTAAAAGCCGAGCTTTGTGAGGGCTCGCGTAGTTTTTTTGCCTAGTAATAATTTTTAAGGCAGTTTTTTTTATTAAATGGCGAATCTGCCCGACACTGGCAAAATATCTGCCAAACCACCAACAACTCCAATAAATGCAGAAAATTTGCCATCATATTATTGAATTATGACATAAAATAAGGCATAAAAATAAAGTTTACCTTCTGATTCAAATTTTTTACAAATTTCGAACCAAAGAAATGCATAATAACGATGTTATATTTCAAAATTTATAAAGATCTTTGAAATCTGCCACGTTTTGGAATCGTCAGCTTAATTTGCCAGAGTTAAAATTTAGCAAATCTGCCTAAATGGCAGAAATCTGCCACAAATTGTCACACTGGTACCAGACGTCATTTGGATGACAGATGTAAATTATTTAGATTTCCAACAGATGGCGTTAGTAACCAAACATTATGTTTGCAGTGAAATTAATTATTCGATCTTCTAACGGACGGCGTTAGTAGTACCATGATATTCTATCCTAGAAACGAAATTGTTTATCTTCATTTTTTTTAATGGTAATAAAATGATTTTTTTGACTGATAACACATCTACACGTGAATTTAAATAACCATGTTAAAGCACAAATCTATAGGCGTGATAGTTTTTCAGTAAAGTAAACCACAAAAGCGCTCAGTTTGTGGGATAGTGTCAGGGCTCGCTTCACTCGCCCTGATAAACAAACATCATCATTATGTCTAAAGTGACTAAGTTAAAAAAATAATAATAATAATTTGAAAGATGGTTACACATTACACTGGCAAAATGTGCAAGATGAGCTGTGCACATAAAAAGAAAAGTAAAAATAAAAACAAAAGGAGTAAAAAGAAAACAATCAAAAAATGATTAGTCAACGTCAAAGTTCGAAATGTCGACTTTAGAATCTACAGAAAAGCAATGGACAAGGACTGTACAGACTGCGGCAGTCAGTCAGTCACGAAAAGAGACGAGGCACGCGGTCAGTTTATTTAAAGAAAACTAGTAAGGTATCTTTATATTACAACCGCTGAACCGCCCGCTAACCGCGTCCCCGACCGACCGCGCCCGCATCATGCTGTCAGTATGTATGTAGCGGCCTAACTTTACAAAATAGGAGGTAGCCTATCGTATTACATTACACTGCTGTTTGTTTGTAAATACATAGATAACAAGATTCGAATGTTACAATAATGGATAAATGATGATCATCACACACGAAAAACGTTAACATCAATGAACAAAGTGCTATAGGGAGATCGAAATACTCAAATTAAGCCTTCTTCTTGGAAGCTGCGGCCCTTTTATGCCTGTCTGATGAGGATGATCCCGCTTTATTTCCACTGGGACCAGCCGGAGCAGCTCGCGTTACTGTGCACGCCTCCTTCACGTTGTCAAGGTCCTTTAGGTAACATAAACGATGTCGGGAGCCATCAGGGCTTATCACGTAAACATTACCTTCTTTCGTCCAACACTTGTTGATGCCAAACCGTTGCCGTGCCGCCATAAACACCTCATGACGCGACTTTGTTAAAAATCCAGGGCTTATCACGTAAACATTACCTTCTTTCGTCCAACACTTGTTGATGCCAAACCGTTGCCGTGCCGCCATAAACACCTCATGACGCGACTTTGTTAAAAATTCTGATAAGATGATACCCGTGCCTTTGAGGTTTGATTTGGAGGCCCAGATTTTACTTCGCAGATACATGTCTTTCAGTTTTAATAAGATAGGCCGTGGTCTATCTGTGTCCGGCTTACGGCCCATTCTGTGACACCGTTTTATGTCACTGTTACTAAAACTGATTAATTTCAGAATATCTGTAAGTGTGTGAGCAACTACTGTACCCGTGTCCTCATTGTTCTCTTCCACAACACCATGGAGCAGAAGGGTTTTACGTCGACTTCGCATTTCCAGCTGGTCAAACCCACTAAATAAAAAGTCCACCTGTGCCAGTGATTTCAGTGCTGTCAGAACAAACTGCTTAAAAGCTGTATATTCATTGGCTAGATTGGGAGAAGGTGCAGGCCCAGATTCTGAGCTCTTCTTCAATTCACTTTCAAATTGCTCCATGCGCTGGTCAAATGTTGCCGTCACATTAGAAATAGACTCCTGTATGGCCTCCATCTTGATGTAAGTTATTATCAAAATATACTCATTATATAGTAGTAAAAACACTACCAGGTAGGTAAATCCACTAACACTTCAGTATAACATTATAACTTTGTCAATATTACACAATAAACTATTTTTAACCGACTTCACAAAAAAGGAGGAGGTTCTCAATTCGTCTGTATGTTTTTTTTGTGTGTATGTTACGCGATTTCTCCGTCAATTGTGAACGGATTTAAATGATTCTTTTTTTAATAGCTAGGATACGTTTTCGAGGTGGTCCCATTTTAATTTTATCGAGATCTGATAAGTATCTCCAGAGATATGGAGATAAATACCTCAAACATAGGAGAATGTACTGGTTTTAGTAGAAGAGTCCCAAAAAGATTATATACAATGGAGGTTGCTATTGCATATACTTTTGAAGACTAAAAAATATGACCTTGAATAATGTTTTTACATCTTTCTTCTCGTTGATTTTGGTTTTTGACAGATATTCTTACGGTAACTGTGAGCGAGATAGAAATAAAGGTGGGGATAATTTTTTTTTTTTGTTTATATCTTATAGGCTAGCGTTTGACCACTATCTCACCTGTTGCTAAGTGATGATGCGGTCGAAGATAGAGAAGTGGACTAGAATGGAAACTGGCTCTAAAGGATAGCTGCCGGAACATATTAGATGTTTGGCGACAGATTTTCTAACTTGCGGGTGGTAGCTGGCCAGGCGGACACTAGATATGTCCTACCACCATGCGGGGGTTGTTGGTTTCTTAACGATGTTTTCCTTCACCGGAGGGCAACTGTGAGAAGCGCTCATATATTTTTCGATAGAAAAATTCATTGGTGCACGGCGGTTTGAACTCGGTACCATGGCATCAAAGCCGACTGTTCTCCCAATTGTGCCACCGGGCCCTCAATAAATAATTATATATTAATAATTATAATAAATAATTATATATTAATAATTATAATAAATAATTATATATTAATAATTATAATACATAATTATATATTAATAATTATAATAAAATTATATATAAATATAAATAATTTGTCTTCACAGGAATGTTCTACCGGGCAAAGTCTTGTTAGGGTGCAAACTTTTTTAAACATACCTAAGATTTTTTGACATGACATGACGTTTGGCGAAGATGGCGGCCATTTCAGTCCCGCGACACTGCATACATTAATAACTTAGAATTATGAACGTACTTTGTACCAATCAACACTGCAAATAAAATTATAAGCATAATACCACAGATTATATAATAGTTACTACGTAAATAATACTTTCCGTTGTTAGGTTGGCTACACAGTGCTTTCATAATTCGGGTATCAACAATATGGGGAAGTGCCTCTTATAACGTAGTAGAAAGATTCAGTACTCTGTTGGCCATATGGCGGCAATTAATGTTAATAATCGCAAATTATACTTTTTAATATTCATTTTGGAATACAACTAATCCGTGTTATAAAAGTATTTGGAATTATTGTAATAAAATAGACAATTAGTTATCGTGTGTGTCAGATGCTTTCATTGCACAGGGCCATTTTGGACATTGTCCTTTGATACCTTGATGACATCATTATTACTAGTGAATATTTTCACTTTAGCGCGGCATTTACATTTTTATAGGGTTTCGAACCCAAAGGGTACCAAATTAACACTTTCTGAGACTTTGTTGTCCGTTCGTCCGTCCGTCCGTCCGTGTGTGTGTGCGCACTTTACAGATCTGTATCTTCTTAACCGTTATAGGTACATACTTGAAATTTTCAAAAAGTATATATCCGTCAGTGTTTAACGGCCCAGACACGAAATTTTATAGATGCATTTAATTTAATTAAAACTTGTTTTGCACTAAAAAGGGTAAAATAAAATCTTTTTCAAAAAAAAAAAAAACCGACTTCATAACCACAAACAGGCACTCAAAAGCGAAAAATAAATTACTTAAAATTATTATAAGCGCTACCCACTTATCTATTTGAAGTCGGTGCCAGCCAAGTCTATTGGATAGTAGATAGATACTATGTATGTAGTAGTAGTAAGTAGGTACATGTAGGTTAGTAAGTAGGTAGATACATGTAGGTATTATCTATCTACTACCTATTAGACTTGGCTGGCACTGACTTCAAATAGATAAGTGGGTAGCGCTTATAATAATTTTAAGTAATTCATTTTTCGCTTTTGAGTGCCTGTTAGTGGTTATGAAGTCGGTTTTATTTTTATTGAAAAAGATTTTATTAACATTAAATTAAACTAGGAGCAAAGGAATGTAGTGTTTACTTTGTGTGTTTGTTGTTGGTACTACCTTCCTTTCTTCTCTTCTCTTTCTCCTCTTTTTGTACAGACTCTAATCTGTGTTGTCTGTTGATTGATTTGTGGTCGTACACAGCGTATATTAAAATAGACGACCTCAAAATATTAATAATAATATGAGAAGGATAAAACTATGCAATCACCAGTGTGAGAGAGCGAGATGAACAACAATTTCTTATCCTTCTCTGCGTATGCGATTTTACTGGCTCCAGCCTCTTGCACTGGCTCTAAGTTCTAGTGCACCCGCTGTCATGTATGACCCGACCAAATTATGATGTTCATTTTATCTTATAGCTGGCATATGTTACGTATCACGCATATAGTGCTACAAGGATCTCTTGGCACTTGGATGACATTGCCATGAGGGCGTGGGTGTTGAATTAGAATTAGCAGCTAGTAAAATCTCTCTAGTTTTAGGGGATTGTAACTCGACCGTAATGAAATTTAAACTTAGGAATTGTTTGATAGGATTTATTACATGAAAATAAAAATAATATAAATATTATTAAATAATAAAACAGTTTTTTTTTGTTGTAATTATGTTCTGCATTACTATATTGAGAAGAGATTGCATAATATGAAATTCTTCACCATCTGTATCTTCAAAATTCACCATCATCATCATTCATCATCATAACTGCTTTCTTCACTGTCAGAGCATAATTGTATGATGAAAGGTTCGGCCAAATATTCATCTCTTTTTCGATACTCTGGCAACACTGCAGGGACTCCAGAACGGACCAGGTTTCGATTGAGTCGAAGGCCTTCTCATAATCCACGAATGCTAAGCACAGGGGCCAATTGTACTTTTCAGTCTTCTGTACAATCTGCCGCACTGTGTGGATGTGGTCTATGGTGCCATAACCGCGTGTTTTTGTCGGGGGTACCGAGGGTTTTGTCTCCTTTTTTGAAAAACAGAACCACCATGCCTCTGTTCCATGCCTGTGGAGTACTCCCAGTGAAAAGAATGGAATTAAAGAGCTGTTGAAGCTGTTGAAATCCTGGAGCTCCTCCGGTGTTTAAAAGCTCCTTTGTGATTCCGTCTTCTCCTGGGGCTTTTCCATTTTTGAGCTGTATAAGGGCCATCACGATCTCGTCTCAGCTAATTTTGGGCAGATCTTCTGTGAAGTGGCGGGTTAAGGTGGCTCTAGAGTTCTCAGTATCGGGTACGGGCCTTGAAGCATGCGATGCGTAGAGCTTGCCGTAGAAGTCTTCAATTTCCGACAGAATCTTCGACTTGGATGCGACGACGTTCCCTGTTGACGTTGTCAGCTTTGTGAGGTTAACCATACGTAAAGTTAATTTAATACCTAAGTACTATATTTACCTAAGCCAACAAAATATGAATTAGTATGTTTTGGTAATAACGGGGACACTTACAAGGTATCGTATAGTAACACTTACCTGTTGCAGCTGCGACGCGCTCATTTACTTTTTCAAATGGAATAATCGAAGCGCTAGACTGCTTTTCTTTAAAATAAAAATCTTCTACTTTTAGCATCAACTCTCTAATACCATGTTTATCACTTCTTGCATATTTTGAGATATTTTTATTACAATAAGAGCACAAAATATCCACAACAAATATGATCTCCAGCTGCCTGTCAAACGTGATAATAAGTGTCACTTTACAAGATGACGGTGTTAGTACTGATTTTAGCCACGTGCCAAGAGATCCTTGTGGCACTGTAGGTATCACTTGTTCATCATTTTAGTCGGGTTATTTCTCAATAGCTATTTCATTCCCATACGCTAATGTTCTCTCTATATAATTACATATACTTTCTCTGTTTGTGGTTGACGTTGACGTAGCATTAATATGTGATTAGCATCTCCTCTCTACTTAGTCTGTGGTCGGTGGTGTTATACATATAGTAATCTGTGGTTGTTATTCTTCTAATTCTTCTATCTATGTTACTGTCACACAGGAATTTTATAAATTATCAACAAATACGTTTATTAGAGAAGAGATAGAGATTTTACACTAAAATAATAAAGAAAGGTACCATTAACAATGGTTACTTTCGCCCCCGATGAGGTTGGGTTAGCAGACAAATCACCCTGTGCCGGCATTAGAGCGGATCTCAAGCTTTGTTTGTTAAGTAGCGAATGTTGTAAAAAGGTTCGGTTTAATATGATATAGATTAGTGCTATTCCGTTAAATAGAACTATAGTTACCAGCTGAAGATTTCAGGATTGTTTTCTTGATATTACAGATTTGTTGATTGTTATTTGTATTACTTATTTTCTTAGCTTTTGTCTTAACCTAATCTTGATATAAATTTTAGGAGAAGAAGACACCTAGGGAATGTCTGGTGCAAGGAAATGTTCCCTCTGAGTGTCTACAACTACGCCAATCTTTCTTTGAATGCAAACGGTCTTTGGTATGTAATACAAACATAGTAATCCATAGAATACCACTTATTTTGAACACAGAAAAGATAATAGTCCTTCATATAGAACATGCACTCTCTGACAGCAAACATGCGAGATTAAACCTAGTTACAACTAGGAGTGGGCGTTATGTAGCATAGATCGTTTCCACAACGTTGTCACAGATCGACAACGTAAACGTTATGGACGAATTTCATAACCGTCTATTTTTCAAAACCGTCTATTTAGACTTAGACTGTTGTTGCGGACCGTTGCGGCGGCAACGTCACGTCACACTTTGTTTGCAATATCGATAGAGGGAGAAAGGAATACTTTTTCTAGTGGCTACTACTGTTTGCAAGCCTTGCCAGGTTAAATAAATTTGTGTCGGACGGTAAAATGTAGATGTAAATAGAAGTAAAATAATTAGGACGAATTGAAAAATAAACATTACAGACTTTCACATTGTACCTACCTAATACTACATAATACATAAATATCTATTTCGCAAAGCAAACACCGTTTAATAGATGTATGCATTTAAGCAACTATCTATTAACATTGTCAAAACATATACATCTATTAAACGATGGTTGCGAAATAGACCGTTGTGAAATAGACAGTTTTGGCAACATTATTGTAATGCAGATAACGTTGCGTTATGTTTTCTGAAAAACGCTTAACGACACGCTACTAGTTACAACGTCTATAACGTTCAAAATATGACTGTTGTTGGTTGTATCGTCCACAATATCTATGTTATATATATGTGGTAGGAAAAAAACAGCGAGTGAATGACGCCTGGTTGTGAATAAATATATATATCTTGACTGTGAAAGGTTGGCAACAGAGATTTGCCTAAACTTAGAATAAAGTGATATTAGCAGTTAAGGTAATATATACAATACCTGATGCAATACATTTTAATCATTATCTTAATATATATAATTCTTCTGTATGTGCCTTTGTCACTGAACTCTTAAACGGCTTGACCGATTTTGATTAGTTTTTTTGTTGTTTGTGTTTGTGTTTTCGTTTTAGTTGGGCCCTAGATGGTTAAGATTCACAATTGGACCCAAACAACTTAGTTTAATTTAATTTGCCATGTTAGGTTAGTCAATGACAATCAGTTCCATTCGGAATAAGGTTTGTGTCTTACGGCTGATTTTCGCCTTGATGGTTAGCTACTTTTTTAATAGCAAGTCAGGCGGAACTTCGATATAATATGCGTTTCTACCCCCTATTTGAAAAGTGCTATCTTAGGTAACTATTTCACTGAAGCAGAGTGGAGTAGTTAGGTTTGGATATGCAATTCAATTGGTGTAACAAGACTTGGTACCTGGATACTTGCAGGCCGTTGTTTAAAGCGTGCAACATTCTTCCACTACCTTGCATTTATATAAAAGAGAATTGTTATTTTGTCAAAGCTCATCCTGAACATTTCCAAAAGCGAAGCAACATAATATCAGGTATAGGAGGGCAAAACATATAAATATGCTCTATCAACCTCCACGTCGAAAATTTATTTAAAAAAAAAATTGTATTTCACATGTGTATATACTTGTACATACGTGTATATACTTATAATAGGATTCCTAATGAACTAAAATTATTTGAACGGATTAGTATTATTTGGACGGAATTAACTTTAAACGAAAATTGTGTGACTGGTTATTATGTAATTGTTTTTATAGCATTAAGGAATTTGAAATGACAATGAAAATTACAAATTTTTAACATTTGCACGTCTGAATTCTGGCGGAATACAACTACTTACCTTCATTTTAAGACCAATATTGTAAAATGTATTCTTGCAAATAAATGTATTTGATTTGATGTATTCCTTTCTCTGGGCCACTGGTTGCTTCACTGCAAACCCATCTTTACATTCTTTAGCTGTATTGATCTTATTTATTTACTTACATATATATTACCGGCAGTAATTCACAGTTGGTCATATTTCTGTAGGAGGAAGATCATGTAATAAGATCTCAACTTTTACTGGTTAGCTAGACACCCTCTAGCTGGATTCTCATGACCTCAACATTTATTTTTCTATTTTCAGTTGGACAATAGACGACGATTCCGCGGGCACAAAGGTGACTGATTCTAAAATAGTGAGTTTTATTTATTTAGCAGATGTAAAGTTTGGTTTTATTGTTAATATTACAATTGTGATATGTTGAATAAAGGTTTATAGTTGTTAAAGTATTGATTTTATTGTTGTGAATTCAAGCTGTTCTACTAGTTGTAGTGTTAGGTCTTCAGTAGTTCGCCTGGGGCGGTACTACCACATTGTCAGTTATTTGGCTGTGAAATAGGAATGTTTTTCGGTTTGAATGGAAAAGTGTCCAGTGAAATTCTAATCCCAGACAAAGACAGTCCGCAAATAATAAGTTTGTAATAGTAAATTTACTTTTTTTTGTTCCTAAAGTACATATTTATGGTTCTCAGATTTATTCCTATATAAGTGGTTCAAGACCTTGCCGAATTTCATGTTTCTAGGTCAACGGGAAGTACCCTATAGGCTTTGAATCCGATGAAATCGAAAAATATGCGTCAATATGCGACATAAACGGTCATATCTTTTGATCGCATCGAGGTTTGATTGTTTCATAGCCAAAAGATACCGTAGACCCAAGTATTTAGTACTTATAAGTTTCAACTTGATACCTTTACGCATTCCGGAGATAAAGGGTCTTGACAGACGTACAGACAGACAGACGGACAACAAAGTGATCCTATAAGGGTTCCTTTTTAGGGTTCCGTAGCCGAATGGCAAAAAACGGAACCCTTATAGATTCGCCATGTCTGTCGGTCTGTCCGTCCGTATGTCACAGCCATTTTATTCCGAAACTATTAGGACTACAGAATTGAAACTTGGTAAGTAGATGTATTCTGTGAACCGCTTTCTGAATTTTATACAAAAATAAAAACTATAAAAGTTTAAGGGGGATCCCATACATAGAACTGGAACAAAACATTTTTTTTCTTTTCAAACCTATACGTGTGGGATGTCTATGGATAGGTCTTTAAAAATGACATTGAGGTTCCTAAAATCATTTTTTCTCAAAGTCAATCATTTAAAAGATAGGTGCGTCTAAAGTGGTAAAATGTGTGTCCCTCTAACTTCTAAAGTAACGGAGTGAAAAATATAGAAAAAAATATTCTGTAGATCTCAATAAAAACTTTCAACGAAAATTGGTTTGAACGAGATACAGTCAGCAGTTGTTGAGATATAGCGACCGCAAGTATAACTTTGTTTTTCATACAAACACTATGAAAAACAAAATTATTTTTGTAGTTGCGAAAAATCATAGTTATAGAATACTCTACTGTGTTACGGAACCCTATGAGTGCGAGTCCGACTTGCACTTGGCCAGTTTTTTCCTTTTAAGGTACGGAACCCCAATAAAATGCAATAGGAACATAAGCTAAATAAAACACAACATATTTCAGACATTTTATTATAAAAATAATTGAAATTTTATTGAATTCTCTATCATAATCTAATGAGAGCTTAGCCCGTTACAACTAGCTTTTCAAGCGCTGAATTTGGTACATTACAATTGATTCGTATTTTCAAATCGTTTTGTACAAGCAACTTTTATATGGTCTCTGAACCAACTTGTGATTATTAACTATTACTACAAAGTCAGATTATAAGTTAAATCTTGTCACCAAGCCACCCGCTGTTCGTTCTACAGACAGCTTTAATAAAATATTTTGCTATATTATTCTTGCAAAATATTTTATTTAAGCAATTACTAAATAATGTAAATACAAACTTTTTTAACCGACTTCACAAAAAAGGAGGGGGTTCTCAATTCGTCTGTTTTTTTTTGTTTTGTTTTTTATGTTATCATGAAGTCAAAGAGGCTTACTTACTACATCTCTGTAATTAAAAGAAGAAAGACCGCAGATCTCATTCATATATTTGGATACTAGCTGTGCCCCGCGGTTTTACCCGCGTAAACATCGTTCCCGTGGGAATATCTGGATAAGAAGTATCCTAGTTATTCCTAGGCTATCTACATACCAAATTTCAACTTAATCGGTTTAGTAGTTTTTGCGTGAAAGAGTAACAAACATACATTCATACATGCTTAAAAACTGTCGCGTTTATAATATTAGTGGGAAGTAGGATGTGTGTCTATCTCTCTCACTTTATCATGAGAGTTGAAAGACGGATGTCCTATGATTCCAAATATTTTTTCTTGATCTTTTAGTATAAATAGGTCTGCTGTAAAGTCTCGTTTAGACCAGATGACAGCTGTCAAACTGCCCGATGCAGCTATCAACCATATGGCAGTAAGTAACCGCGACGTCGCCATCCGCGTTTTTCGTTAGTTCTGGACGGGACTTTAAAGAAACACGTGTAAAAATGCATATTGCTTTTTTACGGGGGCGTCCATAAATTAAAAATAATGCGAGGTGATTTTGTAGATTTTTTCAACCCTCTCGCCCCTCTCTTTGATGAGATGTCGTGAGATTTAGGTAGACTCCCTCCCATTTATTAAAACAATCTTTGATTATTTTTATTTAGGAACAGTTAATAGTACTAAAACAGCCTAGAATTACTTGATATAACCTAGTTCCTCGCAATTTATGTTTCTTGTTGAAAAAAATTACATGATGAATTTACGTGAAATTACGTGAGATTCAGCTTGTCACACCCCTGTTGAAACCCCTCCCCCGTAAAAGCCTCTGTTAAATGACGCCCCTAACCCTTTATTACTCCTTGCACGTTTGCTGGGTAAGCTCTAAACTGTCTGACGATCATGGCAAGCTCATTTCGTAAATAACGATATCAATGACTTTTTTATTCTAAAATCTTACGTGCGATTTGTTAACAATTCAATAAAGAATGAGGCAGCATGGATTATGAAAATGAACATAAAAATATATTTAACTAACAATTAATTTGTTAAAACATTGTAACTAATTGTATTTATTAAATTACTTATTTTAAAAATGGCTAACTTTCAATTAACAATTTTGCTATTGTCTCATATTGTTATTAACGCAAAGTAAAGGAAAGACATCGATTTTAACCTATCTAGGTATTATAATTTAAGTTGAATCGAATATCTTTCCCTGCCCTTATGATTAACAAATTATTATTTACATAAATAACACATATAAATTAATACACACTATATAAATTAATTACATAAATAACAATTCCTGCAAGCCATTTATTGCTAGCTACAAATTGACTAGTTTTAGCACCATAGCAAAATAATAGTTTTATTGTTGATATTGCCGTTTGATTACAACAAATTGGCTATTAGAAGAATAGTTAAATGACAATTAATTTTAAATGTGTACTATGTAGGAAACTATGAAGATTATCTAATTAGTTTCTCAGATAATTTCTAGCTTACAGTAGATATATTACTTAAAAACAGCTTCTGAAACTTGAGAACTATTTCGGTCACGTTTTAAACATTAATAAGTAATGCGGTATTTTTACAGAATTAACGATAGAAAAAAACCTAAATTATCTATAATGCCCTGAATAATATCAATTACGTAGTGTCTATTTTAATGAATTAATAAATTGTGCAATAAGCTTATATTTTGAACGATCTATTTATTTCTATATAAATATTAAATTTACTATGTTATGTTCATCAAAATATCGCAATCGAATATAGATTTGTGCGTGTCTAATTTATTTTTAACAAGTTATAATAATAGTGATTTATTTTTATTTATAGACATGTTTAATGACCTGCCTGTTTAAAATCTGTAGAGAAAATAGTTATTAATTGAATCGTAGAGAGTATTTGTAATTATTATATTTTATTTATTCATAAAATTGAAGTACTTAAATATGGAATTCAAATCTAGCGTGATATGTTATAAGGGATATGTTAAGAACTACAAACATAACTGGGCTAATATAGTATTGCTTTTGGCAGTTTTTTGACTACTTTTTTCAAAATAGTTTGAACATTTGCAATATCTTTGCCTTGGAAGACTTATCAAAGAAAGCGAAGTAGGTTATCTAAAGTAAATTTTATCAGATTTTTTTTGAGTTGACTAGAAAAATACGGGCATGAGATGAAAAAGCATATCTTATTTGACTAAGTATAGTTAATTAAGCCTCTAACAAACGGTGAAAATGTCACTCTTATTGAAAAATATTTACTCCTACCTAGATAGAGTAGTGTTAAGTGACTTACACAACGTAAAATATGCTTAGCCCTTAGGTGCCTCATAAATGGGAATTTCTGTTGTTTATTTGGTAACAAATTAAATGAATTTTGCTAGCTCTAAGACACATTTTACGTTCTTTTGGCCACTGAGGAACCATATCGTCGTATCAGAGCTCGGGTATCGTTACGACTGCGTATCTTAAAAAATAGTTTTGATTATTTGAACCGCAAGCGTAATAGTATATAGGAAACACTAGCCTCTTTTTGCTGTCCAAGGTTTATTTGATATAAGGAAATTGAGTTTTTACTTTTGTAGTTGGTCCACGAAGTTCATTAATGTTAAGTATTGAAGTCAAATAATTCAATTAAATCATCATCATCATTAACATCCAGCCTTCGTCCACTACTGGACTTAGGCCTCTCATATGGCACGCCACTGAGCTCGATCTTCAGCTCCTTGTTTCCAACGGCTGCCAGCCAGCCAATTAAATTTTATTAATTAATTAAATAATAGTATTAGATAGCAAAGCAGGGAGTTTAGCTGCAATGCTAATCTGTAGAAGAACTTAAAATTAAATTTGTTAGGTTTTAAATATGTACTTATCTTTAGTTATTTAGTTGTAGATTAAAAGTAATAGTATTAAAAGTAATAGTATTGTTATTTTAGTTTTAATATTTTTACGTACAGTTTTGTTTTAATTTACCGTCAGTTTTCAGATAAAGCTAAACTTTCTTTTTATAATTTTAGCTGTTATAATAATAACTTCACTATTTTGTAGCGTCAATAACGATACGCAACTATACGACGATACACCCTCATCTAACACTATAAATTAGCAAGAACACTTTGATACGTAGCGTACTCACACTTATACGATAATACTTTGGTCCGTTTTCAGATGTAGGGGGCGACCGGCGTCGGCGGAATCTTAACTACTCTATTAAGGGAATATACATAGGTCTAGGTCTAGCTACCGTCTAGACTAGACTTCTTAACTTTAGACAATTGAATTTGAAGTCGGTTTACATTCATGTTATTTTCATTGATAAAATTGCCAGAAGCAGAATTTTGTGCTGAATTTTTAGGTCCATTGATTAGGTTTGATTGCTCTTTACCCCGAGCCTCAGTGCAAGGATATGAGAATATAAACAGAACTATTTAATCTTCCCTCCTGAAACGAAATGTTATTTAAAAAGTTATTTATGTTTTTGAACAAGCCTAAAAATTTTACAAATTGTTCGTACTTTGTTGGCATGCTCAATAAGTTGTATGATTAAAAATCACAACAATTTATACATTAATTCCCATATTTCTAGCTCATTTCAAACACTTCAATAATTAAACAACAATATCCCTTATGTTCCTACCCGTTTGAACAAAATGTTCTTATATTCCAAACCGTTTGAACAAAATGTTCCTATATTACAAACCGTTTGAACAAAATCTTATATTACCAACAGTTTAAACAAATTGTGCTTATATTCCCAACAGTTAAAACAAAATGTCCTTATATTCCCAACAGTTTAAACAAAATGTCCTTATAGTCCCAACAGTTTAAACAAAATGTCCTTATATTCCCAACCGTTTGAACAATGTTGTCATGTTCTGAACAATTTGAACATGATGTTCAGAAGTGGTTGAACAATTGAGTGAGTTATCACAGATTCCCTCGGCCTTCGCACCGGAGGCCCGCCGCTGCTACTAAAAAGTCTGGATAGGTCGGTAGAGACCCGTGTAGCCACACAACCGAGCTCGAAGAGCTGTGATCAGCATGGCCGCTCCTGAAAATGATAAGAGGATAAGCTTGGGTTAGAGGGTGGGTTACTATAACCAAGTAGAAGCTTAACAAATTTTATGGGGTATTGTTTATCACGGTTTTATTAGCTTCTCCTGTATGTTTGCTTGTATGTATGTAACCGACTTCTTTGGACTCGATTTTGACCCACTTTAAATGGACAGATTTAATTCAAACTTAATATATGCTGAAGTGCACTTATCAAGAATCAGTGACAATACATTAATACAAACTAAACACTAAAAAAAATAGCAAAAAAAACTAAAAAGTGAAAAGTAAATATAGTTTAAAAACTAAAAAGACACGCTTTTATAACAACACATCAAACTAAAAAGTGAAAAAATAATTCCTAATATAGTTCAGGTTGGCAAAAACGTCTTGAAACGGAACTATTTTTTTTCTGGCCTGGCAATAATCTAATCTGTGATAAAATTTTCTATGTTAACTGTAGTCAGTGACTGAAAATTTATGAACAAAGTTTTTTTGTGCAACTTAATAGTAGTATTTTAATATTTTCCGTAACCTACTCGACAAGATGTTTTAACATGTATAAGACTATCCGTAGTTCCACTAAAGAAGTAATTTTTAGTTTAAATTTACTTTTTAGTTTTAAAGTTTACCGCCACTCTCTCTGCTATCGGGGTTACTAGTATATAGCAATAGTAGCGCCCCTATTTATTTCTACTCTATTTTGCCAACCTGTAAGCTTAAAATAATAATAAACGAAAAATATTAGTATTATTGAGAAAACAGGGTTGGTTGCTCAATATATCTTCAAAAAATAAAGCACAAAGCGCTCCACGCTTTTTCACATGCGTACAACTATTTTTCGTTCATTATTATTTTCAGCATTATATTAAGAATTATTTTCACTTTTTAGTTTGATGTGCTGTAAAAGCGTGGTTTTTAGGCTCACTTGGCCCATTTAGGCTAGCATTTGACCACTATCTCACCTGTTGGTAAGTGATGATGCGGTAGAAGATGGTTAGCACGCTTGGCCCAGAATGGGAACTGGCTCTCAAGGATAGCTGCCGGAACACATTAGATGTTTGGCGACATATTTTCTAACTTGAGGGTGGTAGCTGGCCAGGCGAACAGTAGATAGTGTCCTACCACCATGCGGGGTTGGAGGTTTCTTAACGATGTTTTCCTTCACCGGAGGGTCACTGTGTCAAGCGCATTCTTTCGATAGAAAAATCCATTGGTACACGGCGGGGATTGAACTCGGTACCTCAGGCGTCAAAGCTGACCATTCTCACTACACCGCTAGACCCTCAAATTGTATTGCAGGTTAATATAGGGAAAGAAATCTGAAAAATAAATCAAATCTGTCGCCAACCATCTAATGTGTTCCAGCAGCTATCCTTGAGAGCCAGTTCCCATTCTAGGCCTAGCATCTTCGACCGCATCATCACTTACCAACAGGTGAGATAGTGGTCAAATGCTAGCCTGTAAAATATATAAAACAAAGATGAAGTGACCTGACAAATCATCCATCAAGTTGGCACACTCGCAAACCAGCAGGTACATCTTGTCTCCATGTGTGGCCACAGACTTGTGGAGCGCGATCTTCCGCAGCCCCACACTGTGAGGCAGGTGTCGGTACAACATACGCGCTCCCGTCCAATACAGCCAGTTGCGCTCGAACCGCTCACCATCATCGCCTTCGAACACCTGGAAAAGTTAGCATAATACCTTTGAATAGGTTTTTACAGTTTAGGTTTTTTTTTACGTATGATAGACAAGGGTTAAATAGTCTGGAGCTTCTGTCGGCAAGTTTGTCGTCGATGGTCAGTTTTAATGTGAACGTACCGGCTTTTTTCGCGTTGTATTTACTTCGGATAATATGCTCCGACCAGGTTTTCACCTAATACGTAGGCCATTGTCTGGGATCGGTTAGAAAGTCGGCAGTATATGAGTATTATGTTACTCTTTAATGGCGGCGTTCCACGTCGTATCGCCCGCGCTTGCCGGCGCAACTTTCAAACTAAAAAAGATGATGAGTTTCTTGTTTTCCTCTCCACCTGACCTTCACTATTGCAACGGGTATTTGGCAGAACCAGAGGTGGCTTGTGGTATATAGACTACCGTTTGACCACAGTCTCACCTGTTGGTAAGTGACAATTCGTTCGAGGATATTAACATGCTAGGCCGTGAATGGGAACTGACTCTAAAGGACAACTGCCGGAACACATTAAATGTTTGATGACAGATTTTCCAATTTTATCTAGTGTCCTACCTCCATGTACGGGCCGTTATTAGATTGACACAAGCTTGCTCATTACCTGTATCCTGCTAGCTTACTAAGCCAGTGGGTTTCTTAAAGATGTTTTCCTTCACTATTCAGTTATGTGAAATGCGCTTTGGGATTTGATCTTTGAGGTTTCGGTTGACCATTATTCAAACGGCCATGCCCCAAATCTACGTTATAACATTATTATGTTTTTGATATTTTATTGCCCATAAATTTCCAACCACAATGTTTAGGCTTTTCTGAACATTCATAAAATTCACTAGCTCAAAAAGTAAGTATAACCTTGGTTATTTAGTAAATTTTGATTGGAGTCGATATTACATCGCAACCGCAAGGCTGCCCTTCATGGGGACTCTGCACTGTATCCTTTAAAAAAGGCGTAAACAGAGCTATTATGGTAATGATTGCTTATTTCTAAGCCTTTCAGGTGAATTTGTTTTCAGGATTAGTCATCGAGAAAATGCTCAATGTAGTAGTAAAATGGAAGCACCTTTTCGGAAGACAAAAAAAAAAAAGACAGTAAAAATTTAATACAAAGTGGATTATAACAGAATTCGTTTGTTGAAGACCAATGGCTAAATTATGAATTGGTAATAAGTATTATAGTAGTTCTTGGAAGTTGCGAGAATTGTAAAGTAAGTTGCCACATGCGATGAAACTCCAAGTAAAAGCTTGTGTGCTTTATTATTTTGTTTATAAAGGAGTCTGTGAAAATATTTTGTGATTATTAATTGGTTCTAAACATCTTTATGAAGTTTAAATCCAATATATATATATATATATATATTACACTTTTATCATCTTTGACTTGACCAGCGGTTTTTTTTCAATGGACTAAGCAATTAGTTTCAAGGGCAGGACGGTTAATCAGAGAATCGCACGGGTAGGTACTATGGCACGCGGTCGTGGTCTGTGTCTAGTATATATGGGATAGTAAAATGGACCAGTAACACATCGCACTAACCTTATAAACACTGATAATAAACCCAGTGGAAGGTGTATGCGACTTCTTGGGCCCTCCAGCCAGGTCGCTGAAGGGCGGCCTGCAGATCATCGCCACCTCGCTGTACAAGTCTAACGTGTGCGCTGCCGAGTACCGTATGGTTTTCGGATCGAACTTGCTCAAAGAGGAACTCCTCATGTTATTGTAGAAGAGTAAAGGATCCGTTTGTTGTGTGTTGATGACGTAGTACGCGATGAAGGGAAATTCTGCGTTCTTTTCCATGTTTGCTAACAACATTCCTCCAACAGCTGTATTCGCTTGCTGGACTTCGTTGAGCAGTTCTGCCGCTGCGATTTTCTGCCTGATCAAAGGTTTTGCAAGCGGTGATTCTAGGATGGGCTCTATAGGTTCGAGCGGGCTCATCAGATGGGCCAGGATGCAGAGCTTCGGGTCCGCGATTTCAAGGATGCTGAGGGAATTCTGTGCAGTCTTTGTTTGCAATCCTTTTTCTGGCGTCGGAGGTGGTACTGGTAGCTGGAATTTAAGAGTTTAAATGTGACAATCTGATCAATATAAAACATTATTTCTATAATATTGCTAAGATGGAAGGTGGCGGTTTTGGCGGGAACGAGAAAAAGTGTGTGTGCTCTCATTGTATTTTTTTTCAAAAACTTGTGTTCTTTCACGAACAGATAAATGTTCTGTGCTAGTACGTAGGTACTAGAAACTTTATCAGTCAGAAATCAGCATCGATTAGATCTTAGATAGCAGTGCAGTGGTTTCTTGTCAAAATAACACCAATTATAGACATTATTAGAGGAGTAATAGAGTGTTACTTACCGGGACGCCATCAGGTAGGAACCTGTCCAACGCATGCGCAGGGATCACGAAGCAGTCCTTCTCCAGGGTGGCGAGAGATACGGGCTCGGTGCGGCGCCGGTCCGGGATCGTGGTGGTGGGCCCGCGGTCCCAGCGCAGTAGGGACACCGAGGGTTCCCGCGTCACCAGGGGTTGTGGTGGCTCCGGCTCCGGGCCCGTGCCGCCGCCGAGGACTGGGCCGCATCTTTCTGTGGAGACAACAATAAGAACCTTAGCATTTGTCTGTTTTATTGTTTGGTATCTTGATGTGGAGACAACAATATGAACTATGGCATTTGATGTTTGGCATCTTTCTGTAATGTCAACGATAGGAAGAAGAATAGAATTCTAAGAACTTCAGAATGCTAAGAAAGCTATGCTTCTGGAGTTTTTGGGCATCCTTCTGCGGAGTAAACAGTACTGACTAACAGTAAAGTTTGAATTTTTCGCTATTAACTGTTGATGGTTATGTATATTTCTAATACCCTTAATAGTTTTGTTAAATATATGGCATTGAAGTTAGGCGTGGCCGTCGTCTTTCGGAAAGCTATAAATTAGGTACACGCACGATGTAAGGTTTATTTAAGCATCATGAGACGTCATTTCAATCAATCAGCAAAAATCAATCCGCATTTCCTAGTAAGTTTTAGCGACGTTATGAGTTGCTCTTTTTGGAAGCCGGGGACACATTTGCAAGAGGCACTTACCCAAACCACCCTTAGCTTAATTGCTGGTTCTAAATGTCTTTTTAAAATATCAAGGCTCAACGAGCTTGCAGTCATTTCACTAAATATCGTGCTCCAGATGGCGACTGCTATAAATAACATTCCTGCCGTGTACAGAAAGATGCGTAGTGAATAGCCTCGCGCCGTTCGAAGCCAAAACAAACCCAGTCACGGCCTGCTCTCACCAGCTCCGATAAATCACAAATCAACGTTTGAAGCTTTTCACTCGCGTTCACAAATTCTTGTACAGTAATGCCCACACGTCGATGTCACTCACGGGGTGTATTTATAGATGTTCAGCCATCTGGTTACTACAACTAATTAGTAAAAGCTTCCACAGTTTATAATAAAATTGGGGCATGATAGTAAACAAAACAAAAGAGTTTCGCGCGTTCACGGCTGTATGGTGTGGTCGTTACCTCCTCCGTCGTTGTACTGGGCGCTGGCGCGCGGCGCCGCAGAGAAGAAGATGTGGGTCTTATAGTGATGTTCTTCCATGCAGGAGAAGCGATCCCTGTCGCGTCGTTTTGCGTTTCTTCCCGCTCCGAGCGCCCCTCGCGCCTTGCCGCCACCCCCGCTGCTCGACAGCGTCTTCTCCCCGCTGAAGTTCTTCCGAAACATCAGATTCATCTTGGAAAATTGCCCAGAGGCGTCTCTTTCGCACGAGATGAAATATAGTATATCTCTCCCGCTCTCAATATCGGGGCTAATTAGCAGTATGCAAGTCGTCAGCCTCGGTTATATTCAGATTTGAAGTCTTCCGTCTCTGTTGCACTGTGATTTGTTTACGTTTGGTTCGGACACGGTGACGTTTGCGTTGCGAGGTGATATTGGGCAATACTTGAACTTATTAGAGAACTTAAATTAGTTTCGGAAACTGGGTTTTGGTGATAGATGCGAAGTTTTTCGTAGGCACGAAATGTCAAGGGAATGACGCGGAATAATTTGTTTTTATCAGCGAGTTTGTAATTGCTTGGATCTTAGATAAGGCATGTAATTAAATGTAACCTTTGAAAACCTCGATCTTTCAAAAAAATCTAATTAGAATATATATTATATATAGAAGAAATGAATTGCTTTGTACCTATAGATATTTAAACGGCCAATTTTCATAAATAGAATACAGTTGAATTCCGTTCTTAAGCATGTTACACAAAAACATTGACTTTAAACATTTCTTAGAAAAGATCAATGATTCCTTTGAAGTTCCGTCCATAATCTATGACCAATCTACATACTACACTATTAAAGGAACTAAAATTATAGTGCAAGTAACGGCACTTTCTAGTTGGTATTTTGAATGGTGACGTTTATTCTACTTTCTATAAAGTACCTACTACTATTAAGTACCTATAATATACAATTACCTATGTTGTACCTATGTTACTAATCTGTGAATAGCGTTGTCTGCAATATTAATTTTTTTTGCGGTTTTCCCCTTTTGAATCCTGGTTATAAACCGTTTTCTTGAATCACTCTATCTATTTATGTAAACCGTTGCGTAGTTTAAAAGTTCTTAATGTACATAAAAATTACGTTTATTTCAAGTACATTTGAGACTCACAGACAATTTATAAGTGTATTAGTGTAATGGTGAAATCAACCCTAAGTGTACGCAGTTTTTGCACGATGCAGAAATAACGGTCCAAGTTAAACCTTTATTTGGAACCTGGCTCTTAGGCCCAGTTTCACCGGTGCCTGATAAAGTTTCTGATAGTTATCTGATATATGACGCCATATAAAAGCTGTCAAAAATCTTCTAGGTGAGTTTCTTATCTATCAGGAACCGGAAACTAGCCCTTAAAGTTGGCCCTTAAATATCTATAGGTATGTTATGCAATTGTCAGTTGTGGTAGGTCAATAATAATAAGTGGAATCACTCTATTTCGCGATCCCTGTCGCGTCGATTCGCGTTTTTATATGAAGTGTGTAACACTTAAATAAATAATAATAAGTAGGTTTCGAATATATGGTATATATTAGTATGGTTCATAAATGTTTTATGTCCTTAAGGAACTCCTCGGTCTAAAGTATTTTTAAAATAAAACTGGCCAAGTGCGAGTCAGCATCGCGTCTCTTATCGCACACTTAGGGAGGGTTCCGTACAATACGAAAAATAACAGAGTTTCAACCTCATATATTTGATTAATTGATATTACCAAGAATATTTGGTTTGGTCGCGATCTAGAAAGACGGGGCTCGTTTACTAGCGCCATTTATGTCATTTTGCCAAAACTAATTAGATAGATGGCGTTTAAAAACACGTTATTTGTATGGGGACCCATACCCCCTTTATTTTTTAACTTTATTTTGTTTTTAGTATTTGTTGTTCTAGCGGCAACAGAAATACAGCATCTGTGAAATTTTCAACTGTCTAACATCACGATTAATGAGCTATAGCCTGGTGACAGACGGACAGACAGACAGACGGACAGCGAAGTCTTAGTAATAGAGTCCCGTTTTACCCTTTGGGTACGGAACCCTAAAAATCGCTGTCAGCGATAAGGCCGCCTATTGTTACACTATAACCACAGTTTTACTTATGATTGTAAAACTGTGCTATAACTAAGATTTATTTATTGTACATTGTGAGGTCACCATAAAGAATTTTGTATGGTATTGTGGTAGTTTACTTGGTATTTAAGTTTATTTATTTAGCCAACCAGGAATTATTAGTTACATAACTATTAGATAAATAAGATAGTTTAAAAACTAAAACAACCGACTTCCATGCCCCGCGAGTCAGTTTCAGTAGCAAGTTTCATACGTTTATTGTCATAT
Organism: Cabera pusaria; assembly: GCA_954871355.1. Lineage (NCBI taxonomy): Eukaryota > Metazoa > Arthropoda > Insecta > Lepidoptera > Geometridae > Cabera > Cabera pusaria. The sequence continues at coordinate 4,526,976 of OX940896.1, forward strand.
CTCTGGAGATACTAATCAGATCTCGATGAAATTCCAATAGGACCACCTCGGAAACGTACCCTACCGATTACAAAAAGAATCATTCGAATTGGTTCACAATTGGCGGAGTAATCGCGTAACATACATACAAAAAAAAACATACAGACCAATTGAAAAGCTCCTTCTTTTTGGAAGTCGGTTGAAAATTGAGAAACGCTGTAATAAGGCTGTATATAGAGGGCAGGCAGAGACAGGTCAGAAAGTATCGCTTGTTGAACTTAAAGTCTACACTGACACTACATTATTTAAGGTGAACCATCGATCTACACGTAAGCAGGCTTGGGTGCCCTTGAGACGTTGGGAACCACTATAACACCGGTACAAATTGTACGCATTTATGCCAGGTGGTCAATGGTGGTGATGGTTATGGTTTTTTGAAACGACTTCCAAAAAGAAAGAGGTTCTCAATTAATCTGTATGTTTTTTTTTTCGTTTTTTTGTGTGTATGTACGCGATTACTCCGTCAATTGTGAACCGATTCGAATTATTCTTTTTGTAATCGGTAGGGTACGTTTCCGAGGTGGTCCCATTGTAATTTCATCGATATCTGATAAGTATCTCCAGACATATGACGATAAACGTCTCAAACTTGCTTCTGAAATTGACTCGCGGGGCATTGAAGTTGGTTATTTTAGTTTTAAAAACTATCCTAGTTATTTCTTTTCAAATGACTTCCAAATAATTTAAGATCGTTTACAAAACGAAAAAAAACCGACTTCACATGCCGCGATAGTGAAAATAGCCAGATGTATCATGTCGCCAAGGTATACAAATGCATATGTCGTCAAGGTATGTAATGTGTTTGAGATGTTTATCTTTATATCTTCGGAGATAATTGTCATACCTCGATAAAATGTGAATGGGACCAATCGGGAGGCATAATCTCTCGAACGAAAAAATAATTTTTGAAATCGGTCAAGATTTGACGGAGTTCTGAGGCAACAAACATTTAAAAAAATAGTCGAATTGAGAAACTCCTCCTTTTTTGTGAAGTCGGTTGAAAAGAGGAGGTTCTCAATTCGTCTGTATGTTTGTTCTTTTTTTTTTTGGTATTGTTAGGGTACATTTCCAAGGTGGTTCCTTTGTAATTTCATCGAGATCTGATAAGATTTGATTTATAAGATAACCAGAGATATGGAGATAAACACCTCAAACTTAGTACTGAACATTAATAGCGCCGCATTTAAAGTCTAGTCGGTTATTTTGGTTTTTTAACCGATCTGAGATAAGCAGCTTCGCGCAAAATTTATTTATTTTTTTTATAGAAAGTTAAACAGAAAGCTTTTTCAAACATTTTTTTAATATCTGATAGGCTAGCGTTTGACCGCTATCTCGCCTGGTGGTAAACGATGATGCGGCCGAGGATGGTGAACACAAGGTTTAGATTTTTAAAAAAAATGTACATTGTTTTATTCCCACCCGAAAAAACGCGTTGCTATCTTTGAAAAACCAATGTGGTACATATCCCACTATCATACAAGTAAGGGTAATACCCTAAAAGGTCAGCCCCTTCGTTTACTAAAATGTTCTGAAGGTTGCCCGAGATAAGCCGGTAGATTCGCTTTTTGAACCCATCGGCTAAGAGTTTCGCACCATACTGTAATTTGGATGAAAATAGAGAAAATTCTTATCAGTCCATTTCTACTGATGGAAAATGTGTATAGTAAGTAGGTCTATGCGTTGATTAGTTAGTGCTCAGTGATGAGTGATTCCAATTTTAAATAATTTTATTGAGGCGAATACTTAGGTAAAACACAGAACACGAATAAAAAGTTATTCATATGAATAAAAAGTTATTCATATGAATAAAAAGTTATTCATATGAATAAAAAGTTATTCATATGAATAAAAAGTTATTCATATGAATAAAAAGTTATTCATATTTTTGTGGGTAAAATAAATTATCATTTCTAATTCAGATTCAGATTTATTCGCCATATTATAACAATAGTGGTCGTGAGTTCGTTCCCCAACCATTGCACTATTGACGTGAACCCACTCCAGACACAAGCATTATATTCAGCTTAGTTGGAAGGGTTAACAAGAATACTAGTAATGTGCAATCCACTTTGCCAATAAGCTTATTAAAAAAAAATTGTGCGTTACATTTGGTATGTCACTTACAATAATAGTTTGGCCTAAAATAATGAAATAGGTATCATATATTTGTCAATACTGTCAATAGCAGCTAAAAAGCCGTCATGCTCATAATATGTGTAAATTTTGTGCATAACTAAAATTACGTCACAAATTTACGTCTGCGTTATCATTAGATATCATGTGTTATAATATTATATTAATAACTAAATAAACACTCAAGTTTAGCTAACTGAAAATAAATGTTTACAGTACTTAATAATATTTCACGCAAGAGTCTTTGTAGTGACTTACCACCTCTACATTTTTATCAGAACATTTCTTATTAAAAAGTTTGTACAAAGTGCGCCAGAGACTGAAGCAAAGCCATCAAGAATCGAAGAACTTAACTAAGAAATGCATCAATGTTGAAACTTATTACGTTATCAATAAAGTTCTCTTCAACTTGTAAATGTCTACAGAGTAGAAATAATTGAGTTAGAAGTACCGTCGACGCCATATTTAACTGGAGAGTTTTACACCAATATCGCTAAGTGCAGCTTCCGATGTAATTGAAAGTAGTTCATGAAATTGAACGTTCAAAATTAATTTGTAAACAGTTGGTATGTGGTCCAGGAAGAAAAAAAATCAAATAATGATGGACAGAAATATTAGAAAAATGCTATAAGTGCAGAAATTAAGTGATTAAAATTTACGGAACAAGCAATTTAATCTGGACAGGGCAGCTTTGACGTTGAATAAGATAATATATTGTAAGATTCTGCTAACATTGTCGATTTATGGCCTTAATACAGTTTTCTTCGTCTAGAAATGTGACGTCACGGTAATGTTGTATTACCGTGGTAACGTTTATTTTATCTATACTAATATTATAAAGAGAGAACATTTGTATTTTTGTATTTTTGTATGTTTGTAATGAGTAAGCTCAAAAACTACTGAACCGATTTAAAAAATTCTTTCACTAATACATAGAATGGACTTTTGGAATGAAAATAGGCTATATATTATCCCGTTTAAATCAAAGGTACATTCGTGGAGACCTAATTTGCAACCTAAGTCGGCAAATAAACGGTCGAAAAAACACGTTTCATACGAACGCTGCTTAATTGAAAATAGATAGAAGAATATTTTCTATGGAAGAGTTTTACAACTTAATAAGACCTACAAAAAAGTCAGCGACAGCATATGTCTATCTCTTAAGGTTGACTCACAGTAACCATTTTAATCTTAAAATTTTTGTTAAAAAATATTACATAACTTCCAAGGCTATTTTCAAGTATATAGTATTAATCCTTATCCAAATAATTACGTTAATTAGCTTGGCCACATATTATAGATTAAAATTGTCCTTTACAGTATATAATTCAAATGAAAACTCTAGAAGATATCACGAATTTCACAAACACGCATCGCAAAATTAATAAAATATTTGCAGTGAAACCACAGATTAGGTCATAGTTACTACGAAAATATTATTATAAGCTTAGCTATGCTGTAGATCCCCACCGATCACAATCAATTTGAAGTCAATATAGTATAATAATATGATCTATTGTATAAAATAATATTCATCTATATATATAATAATATAATATAATATTTTAAACCACCCCGACTGATCTATGTATAATAATAGCTTTTTCCAAAGACTCTAAACACGACATTTAAAATCGGAGCTGTAAGTTGGTGAGGATTTGAGTATTCTGTAGAGTCCAGGAGGCTTCCATGTTCTTACAATATCGTTGAAGAAGAAGATTTTCGAATTGATCAGACCTATGAAAGTTGATTTCATAGCGCAATTAACTAGAAAAAAGCTCATAATTTTATAACGATTGAACGAATTTTCATGAATCAAAGCTAAGAAAACTCTCGATGAAGATATCTATCAAACAAAAAAAAAACTATCAATAATAAAAACAAAATCGGTTCATCCGGTTAGGTGCTAAGATGCTACAGACAGACATACAGATACACACGTTAAACGTATATTACCCCTACATTTTGCGTCGGGGAACGCCGTAAGGTTACGGCGGCAGATGTACTCCTTGGTGGTAAGCTACTTTTTGGTAGATTTAATGATTCCACTACCACTGTAAGAAAACTCATGATTCATGAATGCACATAAAACTTTCATTGGTAGGTATATAGCTAGGATTAGAACCAACGACCGTCGGGTCAGAATCAGGGTAACTATCCTTTACGCCAAAGGGCCGTCCAATATCAATACGTAAGTATTATAAAACAAAGTTCATCACTGCGTCTGTCTGTCTGTTCGCAATAATCTCAATAGCTACTGCACGTATTATCATGCGGTTTTCACCAATAGTCAGAGTGTTTATGAGGAAGGTTTAGGTGCATAATTCGTTAAGGTTTTGTGTAAATTGGATGAAATATGACGATGGTTGTTAAATATGTTCATATTTTATATTCGATGCAACAAACTGATGCAAATTTTGTAGGCATATATGTTCTACCCGTGCGAAGCCGGGGCGGGCTGCTAGTTTTATTATAAATAGCCAACCATTTGTCTAACTTGTCTAAGATGGAATCGAACTAAATATGAGCATAGATAATAAGTTAGATTCCGTCTAAAAAAAATAATGAATAGTATAAGCTGAGACAGACTCATCTACACCAATATTATAAATGAATAGTATAAGCGGAGACAGACTCATCTACACCAATATTATAAATGAATAGTATAAGCGGAGACAGACTCATCTACACCAATATTATAAATGCGAAAGTTAATTTGTGTATTTATTCGTTTGAGACCTCTTCACGATCAAACGGCTAGGCCAATTTGACTGAAATTGTGCATAGAGATAGCCAGTATAGTACCTATATCATAGGATATGACTTTTTAAAAGCGAACGTGGGGTGCAGTTTTCCATAGAAACGTATTCCCCTGTTTCCTCCCTGGAAAATGCTTCTAGAGCAAAATTTGTGTCTACACAAAATCAAGGACTGCTGTAGCTACGCCCCTATCATTTGCTTTTTTTGACCAACCAATTGCAAAAAGAAATATAAGCCTTCTAATCTCCTCTTTAAGATTTTTGCAGGATCATATTTCTATTTGAAATTGATTAATTAAAAAAAGAAAATGATAGGGGCATAGCTACAGCAGACCTTGATTTTTTGTTAAAACAAATTTTGCTCTAGAAGCATTTTCAGGGAGGAAACGGGGGAATACGTTTTTATGGAAAACTGCACCCCGCGTTCGCTCTTAGCGCGGGCGAAGCGGCTAGGCAGAGCTAGTAGTAATTACAATTTGCGACCCTTACTCCAACTTCTGCAGTTAACCTATAAAATAGACCTCTGTTCGCATAGCCATAGTGCATACAGTAGGTTTGTTGGCAACTAAGTGTTTCAATTTATTTGAGTTTAAGGATTTATTAAGTAAATTACATTAACATAAGCTTTGCAACGAGCTTTTTCTACATAAGAATTTTTTTTTCCAAACTTATTAAACAATACATAGTTAAATACCCTGATGGTACTCGTATAAAGAGATATAAAACTTATAATTTTGAGTGTATAAAATATTTAAAAAGTTACAGTTGCCTTGAACTATTAAATGGAACCTATCAATCAAGATATAACATATTTATAGAGTAAAAATAAAATATTTAATTATTTAATTAGAAGTTTATCAATGTTTAAATACAAACTTTTATGTACTAAACAACTTTGCTTTTAATTTAAGTTCGAAGCGGTTCTAAGTTCAAAGGTCTAAAAAGTTCCAAGCTCAATTTATAATCCCTTTTTTCTGTTTAGAGTTTACACAACACGACTTTCCACGCGCTGTTGCCCCACCTTTGTAGTCCATAGTTTAAGGAACATACTATTAAATATGTTCAGATACAATTTCCTATAAGTGAAGACATAAGGCATATAAGACCAATAGATGTGATTTCAGTGCAAGTTTTTGCTCAATTTGTGCATTATACGTTTGTATGGAAATCTTACCACCTTGCAAGAATGAGTGCTTAAAGAGCCGCTGTATGTAAAGGCCCAGTTTTAAGTATCTAGATGTGAGATAGATGAATGCCCGGGCTACACGAGGCTAGTTTTTCAAGCTAGGATAGCTAGCTAGTGTTAGTAAGCTAGCAAGCTAGTACTTCTGGCTTCGTGTAGACAAAACTATCTTCATTTGTAAGCTAGTAAGCTAGTTTACAAGCCAGGACAGTTTTTAATAGGATGGAGTTCTATTTTCAGCCTAGTAGCGTCCCTCCACCACTGATTTTACTGATTTTAGTAAGTACTAGCTTAAAAAAATTAAGCATGTAAACAGAACTAGCATGCTCCAAGCTAGGTCAGCAAGCCAGGACAGTTTGGTAAAAAACTAGCTTGCTATCCTAGCTTGAAAAACTAGCCTCGTGTAGCCCGGGAAATAAAGATAGTAAAGTGTCTAACACGAATTAATGAAGCCTACGACTAAAACTCGCTTTCTAGAACATTTACGCATTAATTCTCAAGGGCTTATATGTTTTTATATTCTACTGTAAGTTAATATGAATGGCTCATAAATAGATGGTAATAAAATAACCGGCCAAGTGCATGTTGGGCCACGCGCAGTGTAGGGTTCCGTAGTAGCCCGTTATTCAATGCAAGTCTTTACCCGCTATAAACAAGCAACTAGGTACTTTGTCTTTGTCACTTTAAAGGATTTATTCTAAGGATTTTGTATTTGGTATAAAATTATCCAACACCCAAGTTCAACGACTATTACTGCTAAACTAATAACGTTATCTTAACCGCTATAGTTTTCGTTTGAAGTTCATGAAATGCACTATTATCACGAATATTTCCAGATTTTTCAAGCCCGCAGTTTAGCTTTTAGAGGGGAGGGGACGCCCTACTGGAACAAAAATTTGCACTTTAAAGTTTAATATTTCGTAAATGGTGAACTGAATCGAAAAATGTATTAGCAACCCTTTAGTCATTTTAAAAGACCTATTCAACGATACGCCACACGATGGGGAAGACGACGAAAATAAAATTCATCCCCACTTCCCATGTAGGGGAGCTACCCTAAAAAAATATATATATTTCAAAATTTTATTTCACCACTTTGTTGGCGTAATTTATATACATACCCCTACAAAATTACAGTTTTCTAGTATTCGGTAAGTAACGGTCTCTTAGCAAAACCTCGGACAGACAGACAGACGGACATGACGAAACTAAAAGGGTTCCTTGTCAGGACTACGGAACCCTAATAAAAGTAGTTAACATGTCGAGAATTTAAATTAAAACGTTTGGTATGGATTGTTGTACGATAGTTATTTTCTACTTTGTTTTATACGATCATCATTATCAGCCAATTTCCATCCACTGCTGGACATAGGCCTCTCCCATGGCACGCCACTGAGCTCGATAGCCCGGGGATTCTTAGCACCCCCTACCCCGCCGTTACCATAACCGCCGCCTAGGAATAGCGGGGCGACCGGGAACTGGTGGCCGCTGTAAATTTGTGCGTTTTGCCTAAATAATCACCACGCGCTGGGCAGTCGGATCTGGTGATCGCAGGACGTAGCTTCTCGCACCGGTAACGCTGCTGCCCGTCACCGGCCTGTGGTATTTAGCTACGTCGTTCTGAATGGATATACCGCCATTTGTCGGTCGCCAGAGCCTCGTTCGCTGATCGGCAGGATGCACCACGTGCAGGAGAGGTTGGCTGGGAGCAATTAGGTGGAAGTTTACTCCCTTACATCCCATTTATACGATACAAGACGATTTGCGGTTTCCGGTTTTTTTTTAACCGCTTGTTGTCTTGTCGCGAGGGGAAGATCGTAATTCGTAGTAGACTAATTTAAACGACTAAATTAAGTAAAATTCATAATAAGAAAGTCGTGGTGTGTTTTTCAATACCGGTGCAATACACCTTCAATGTGATTTAAATAACATGCAGGTCTATAGTAGAAGTTTTTCTGATAATGTGGTTAATGCGCGCATATTCATAGTGAACAACAAACACGATGCCACAAAATAATTAACAGTAGCCGCGGAGCAGTATTGCCTGACCAGTGCGTTTGCGACAACACAGCGGTAATCAATCACAAAGAGCAGTGGGCCGCATGTCTACCGATAACGGTGCAATACGCCTCATAGGTGATATAACAACAGAGTTGTTAAATCATAGGTTTTAGAAGCGTATTTGCAGTATTTGACTGCAGTTCAAGTGACATATTTGAGTAACGCGTCCATATTGACGTAAAAAAAGTAATGCAAAGTCGCAGAATTCACCTACCATTTATACAAATATAATTCACGTGTCTCTATGTATCAATGTTGTTTAACTATAATTTGGCACGTCTAGAGTAAAAATCTATTCCTAGCGTTTATAATATGGGCATATTTATATTGAAAATTGAATAGAAGCCACGGTAAACACATAGTCAACACAAAGTTAACACTTAAATATTACTCACGAGGAAACTATGAGTATCCCCTTGCCAGTGCGTCCACGATAACACAACGTCAATCCCAGTAGAAGGACTATTGGGGCGTCGCGTGCTCGCTGATAACGGTGCAATACACCTCCGACTTGATTTAACCACCTTGTGCTTCTTCAGTTGAAGATCTACTGATAATTTGGCTAATATACCATATGTTTTATTTTGCTGGATAGTCAAGCTCTTGACCATTATATCACACCCGATATCAAGCGACTTTTTTATTTGTTGACCAAGCTTTTCTGGAAACTGACATATTAGTCCAATTGACCTATTAAATATTGGAAATTTCATGCAAAACAACGGTATATAGCTAGCTTGCACATACTGTATATAACCCACAAGAAAACTGTAACTATTCTCTGGCCGGTGTGTCTACGATAACACAGCGTTAATCCAGTAGAATGACCATTGGGGCGTCGCGTGCTTGCCGATAACGGTGCAATACGCCTCCGACTTGATTTAACTACCTCGAGCTTCTGCTGATAACGCGGTTCTATTGGTTAACGGTCAGCATTATTCAAATAACTAAAGATAAGGCTGAAATATAAGAAGTACTAAAGTGCTGAAATAGTAGAATTGCTTGTATGTTTATTTGTTACGTACTCGTATAGGCAAGACAGTTACGAGTATATCACCATTTTTCACTTGTCTTTATTCAGGAACACCACAGAATGTTGTGCGGGCATATATACTAGGCAAATGTACTAGGTCAAATTTAATTGTAACTGAAGTCTGTAAGACAGGTTCCAATGTAAAGGTTTTCAATTTTGCGTATTCGCTTCATATTTTTTTAATGGAAATTTACTCCACTGTAAATTTATTTGTGAATGTTGCTACATTTCAAAGATAGATGGCAGCTCATGCCACGAGTTATAAAACTTTTCTTGTTTAGAAAGTCTGCAATTTTGTGTTGGGTATTTAAATGGAGTCTAGGTCAACCTCTCGCGGTTCAAATTAAAGATAACGTTAATTACTTTTAGTACCTAACTTAATTAGCGATAAAGCTTTGAAATAAAATAAGCGTTAAGCGGAAAGGAGGGTAGTGTGTTGCATATATGAATGAATTTAACCTACATGTAACCTAATTTTGTGCTATTAATTTTTTTTTGGTTTATAGTAAGTGTGTTGTGCTGAAAGTTAACGATAAGATCCCATTCTAGGACTAGCGTGCTACCACCCCAGACCACATCAACACTTACCAACCATGGTGAGATAGTGGTCAAACGCTAGCCTATACCTATTACCTGTTCAGTGCCTATACCTACCATTTAATAAAAAATATTACTCATTTAATGACAAATATTTTTGAAAACTTACATTTATACGATCTGAGATTATCAATGTGAACATTATTTTTGCAACAATATTTATGATTCCAAGACATTTTAACTTTTATACATATGTATGTATCTATTGCAGTGGCAAGCTAATCTCAAATAAATAAAAACATTGCTCATTTTTATTTGAGAAGGTATAAAACTATTTTTGGCACATTTATTTGGCACTAAAATTATTATGTTTCTTTCTTTTGATCTGTACAAATCATTGTTTTTGCAGCGCCTAATGAAAATACTTCTCTGAAATATTGGACTTGGACAGGGTTGTCACTTCACAAAGAGTTTTTAATTTTAATATTTTTGTTTCATAACTTTAAAGAAGCTATATTGCTTCGAAGTAATATCTTTAACTTTAATGATGATAATTTCTTTATAAGTGTTGTAGTTAAAAAATACATAAAGTTTAACAAATCAATTTCAAACTTTTATTTTTATTTTAGCATATTGCGTTCATGTAATATTTCGTTCATTGATCTTGTATATGTTTTTCATAATTTTAGATCGTTAGGAAACGAAAAAAAAAACTTCTTCCAAATGCTGTAATTATTAATTTTCAGTACCAAGTTTAAGGTGTTTACTTCCATATCTCTGCAGATACTCATCAAATCTCGATAAATTTAAAATGGCACTAAATGGGAAGCATACTCTCTCAAACGAAAAAAAATTCCAAATCGGTTAATTTTTTAATATTTTGGACAGAGTTATAATTTTCCGAAATTCAATGTCAGAAGCGTTTTGAAATTAGATATATGATAGACTTAAATAAAAAAAACAATTCACATTGGTAATATGTGTTTGATGTCAATTATGGCAACATTAATCATCAAGTTTTCTTTACAAATGAAGCACACGTGAGTTAACATTGCACACAGTGGCTGTCATCGGATGTATCGATTCCTGCACAATGCTGCGTGATGTATGAACAATGGTTACTATGCCACGTCATTCCGTGGATATAGGGTTCCCATAACTAAGAAAATAAGGGGTGCCTCAAGTAATAGAGTGGTGGGAACGTGAAAACGTGTGTGCTCTCATTATATTTCTTCCTAAATATTGTAGTCTTTTGATGGCGTATATCTTCAAAAGGGAAGGCAAAAATAAACTTCCCGAGGGTGACAATGACCCTTGGAAGGTTATTGTTGTACGAGGTCAAATGTTGTAATAGTAGTAGGTATATTTTCGCTTATAGGTATACAAAACAAATAGTTGCTCGTATGTGACAAAGGATAAGTTTATTACAATTATTTACAATTATGTATGTATAAGAAGGCATGTAAAAACATAAAAAAGACAGAAATTATTTATTTTGCTTAATTAATCAATTGCTTTTAATTAATCTTCTTTATTCTTTACTAGCTGGCCCGGCGAACTTCGTACCACCTAACAGACAATTAATGTCGTGTTACCTTTTAGATGAACTTAATTTAGGCTTTTATGAACGTAATAAATGAATACAAAAGAGATATTAAGTTTATTAATGTGTTATGGCAATACAGATATAGAATAAAAATTCAATATAAGTACAATAATCAAGTACTTCAACCCCGTGTCAGCAAGACGATTGTACAGTCCGGCAAGTATAACTTGGCGCGGCTGTGCGCCACTGTGCTTTTACTTTGTACTTTGATAACAGTTTCTCTTAAACCACTTTTAATTACTTTTGGCATTATTGAACTATTTTAATGTAGCAGATTTATCAACAATAATGTCGCGGTAATCTCTCAATTAATAATATAATTAATTAATCTCTCGGAATTAGTTCCAAAAACCACCACCGCCAAGTTATACTTGGCGGACTGTACATGTAAGCATACATTTCTGAACGCACGCATATTTGACAATCAATCAATATGTCAAACAATTGTCATTACTAACAGTATTTGACATTTTAAAAATCTACATGACTTGAATTCACAAAAACTGAAGAATTTTTACTTGACTTACTACTTGACACTGGCTAAATGCACAAATAATGTGAAGCCATAATTATACAAAAAAAAAAACGCGATAATCCGAATATTGTAATGCTATCCACACATGGGAAGAATTTTTTTCTATACTTGACACTGGCTAAATATACTAATCGTGTGGAGCCATAAATATAACAAAAAAAAACGCGATAATCTGAATATTGTAATCCACACATGGGAAGAATGTTTATACTTGACATTGGCTAAATACACTAAACGTGTGGAGCCATAATTAAACAAAAAAAATACGTGGTAATCCGAATATTGTGATGGTATCCACACATGGCTATTTGTATTTACATACTATGTGTGACAGAAAATTACGTATGTGGAGGAGGGTATATTTGCAAAATTGTTCACATATTTGCGTATTTGGCATATATAGCAAATAACGAACATGCATTACCGCAGTCTGTCGGTTTTCAAGGCACATAAAAGAAGACAAACAATATTTAGAAATATTGTCAATAAGCAATTACGAATAGCAAATAGCAATGCATAGAAGACAATGACCCTTATTAGTTTGCGGTTTACCGTATCGACCGGATAAACAATTGAACATCAAATTATTGGCAGATTTGAAACCCAGGAACATTTTGGCAAAATATTTTTTCTTATATAATTTTTTTAGGTCAATTATTTATTTCTTTTAATACTTATTATCCTATTCCTGACAAAGACAATTCCAAAAATACAAAAATCATAAAAATTTGTCCAGCCGTTCTTGAGTTATAAGTGTAGTAACTAACACGACTTTCTTTTATGTATATAGATTTGACGGTTTGATATTTTTATGTAATATATTGTACACATGAAACAAATTTACCGTCTACTATTGTACACAGTTTTCAACAATAAATATATTTTGATTTTGAATGACCTAATGTAAACATTAACTCCTTTACTTGGAATTTAGCACTACAAAAATAAATAAAAATACTCAGCTCAATTTTCCACGTTATCAACCAACCCTGCGTGTAAACCACAGTATGTGTATAAGTGTGCGTGAGTTGGCAGCACTCCAATCTGCGTACAGTTTCCGGCGTGCGTGGCGTCCCCACATGTGGGATATGTTACCAGTTATTGTTTTAGAACTACCCATTGAACTGATATCATTATTGTTTAAACATATTATGTCTAAGATTAAACATATTCCTAGAGAGCCCCGTTGGCGTAGAGGATAGATTGCTTGACTTCTAAGCGATAAGTCACCGGGTTTAAATTCTACCATGGGTGTCCCTCCACAGCTGTTAGGAGAATTAATTATATCGATGTTCCGCCTGACTTGCTACCAAAAAGTACGGTGTTCCGGCAGCACACAGCCGTTGAGAGTCAGAGTATTCTAGGCCTAGCGTGTTTACCACATCATTGCTTACAACAAGGCGAGATAGTTTTCAATCATCTGTAAGATATTAAAAAAAAAATTACTTCGGCAATGCAACACCAAATTGTTTTAAGAGAAGAAAATTTTATTTTAGCTTTAACATATTTAGCTTAGTTGTAGGGGTTAACAAAACTACTAGTAATGTGCAACCCACATTGCTGGTAAGCTTCTACAAAAACAAAAAAAACTTGTCACAATGGACATGATAGCACAAAAATATTAATAATAGGGCAGTTATTAATATTTCTGTACATTCTTTTCTTATATCATATAGGCTGGCGTTTTGACCACTATCTCACCTGTTGGTAAGTGATGATGCGGTCGAAAATGATAAACACGCTAGGCCTAGAATGGGAACTGGCGCTCAAGGATAGCTGCCGGAACACATTAGATGTTTGAGGACAGATTTTCTAGCTTGAGGGTGGTAGCTGGCCAGGAGGACACTAGATAGTGTCCTACTACCATTTAGGCGTTGTTGGTTTCTTAACAAGGTTTTTCCTTCATTCGGCCACTGTTAAAAGCGCACATAATTTTATCGATAACTAAACTCCATTGATGCATAGCAGGGATTGACCTCGGTACCTCTAGCATCAAAGCCGACCATTCTCCCACTACAGTTCACTACACCACCGGACCCTCGAAGTGTATATGTATGTGTTTAAACACTTTATTGAACAACTTATTACATACATAACAATAGTCAATGATAGTGATAAGTGGTGTTATTACTAAGAGCATGATACGGCGATGTAACATGCATCAGTAAATAAGACATAAGCTATTAATAGAAACTATTGTCTTAGGTAGATAGATAGTTAAAACGCTTCATTTTCAAACCCAAAGTTACAAAATAATAAACACAAAACTTACTTCTCAATGTAAAAGTACGGCAAAGGGCGGTCCTACGGCTTAAAACGAGTTCTTCCAGTTAACTGAAGTCTTATTTAAATAGAAACAACCATTATATACAACCAAAAAGATAATATACGATATACATAAGTACATGATTATAATATACATTCAGTATACAAGGTATACAACTGTGTACAGCCAAATAAGGATACCGATTTGTATCGGTGGATTAAAAGCTAAACATACAAAAAAAAGTATATATATAATACATTATTAGAAGATTTCCAACTACCCTCACGCTGCGACTGGGCTCGATAGTATAAAACCGGACCGGTTTTAACCGGGCGGGTATCATGACTCAGTCTTCGTGTGGCCGTCGTAGTGTTCGGACGTCGTGGTTATGTTGTTAGCTTAGACACCTTATGTCATTGTTATTATGTTGAGCTTCTGTGGCATTATATAGCTGTGGGTATTGTGATAGTTGATAGATATATAGATATTGTGATATTTTTTTAGCCTTTTTCACTTCTGGTCGCTAAGAATATTAATTCATACAAATCTTTCCATCTAATCGTTTATACTAAAGTTTCATAGTTTGATATCACGTACAGTACTAGCTAATTGAAATACATGAATATTTGATCATCTTGTTCGGAACTTTATCAATTCGAGCTCAAATATAAAACAGATTACTCCATGTTGATAAGGGGGTAATTACACTGGCGTAGATTAGTAAGGGTGTGGTTAAATGGCATGATTCTGTACAAGCTGGCACATATTCTGTGACTATAATATGTTAATATGCTTATCGCATGTTGAGGGTGAATTAGTAAGTTGAAAAGAGTTTGTTTAAATATGAACATCAGATATAAATATCATTCAATGAATTGCGTTAGTAAAAAGATGAGATTTTTTTGTAAAATTTTGCTAGAAGTCGTTGCCTCCTTTTCTTAAACAGTCGCGTGAAATGAAGAAACTATGCTAACGAGAATAAAGTATAAGCCTGCTAATCTAATAATATAGCTATAGTTATAATATAGCTAGTCTAATAATATGGTGGGTACACATGTACGTAGATGCGCGATGAGCATGTTTCATCCGAGCATGACTATCTACAAACATGCTCGATCCTGCGTCTTCACGTAAAAGCTTGCTCGTAGAACATGTGTAGTGCGCGTTGAAACTCTTCGAGCAATGGACTTTTCTTTTACCCTTATCACTATATTCTTTTAACGTAGTTTTCCACAAGCACTCTTCCTCCTGATACATATTTATAAATTGTTCCACAAATCCCGAGAAAATGAACGAAAGTCCGACATACAGAGTACAGGCACCCTCTTCACAAAAATATCAGTCACGACTAACATGCTCGACTTCGCGGCTACATGTACAAACATGTTTGCATCGAACATCGAGCAAGAATTATGGACGTTTGAATCTTGTTCGAATCGAACATTTTGGTTGGCTTCGAGCATTTGTCTTGACACTTGCATGGGTACACACGTTCGTACTTGCTCGAGATCGAGCAAGTACGTACGTGTGTACCCACTAATACGTGTAGTGACTACGTCGTAGCTATTGGCCGTCTACGCACTACGCTTTGTAGCGCTACTACGGGAGTTGCTACGGGATCTCTAATATTAGTTATTTGAATACAACAAATAATTGTTCGGTGCGTTTTCTTTTCTATAATTATTTACATTTTTGATTCTGTAAAAGGTATTAATATTAAACTAATTCATACTAATAGTACAAATTACAGAGTAATTCTGTCTCGCCGTTTAGGCTGTGTCATTCCCCCATTCATCCCTGTCTATTTGTTAGGTTTCTGATTTGGTTAAAATCTTGAACAGTGATAGCTTTTTAACACAGGCCGAGATGCGGGGCGCAACTATTTAATTTATTTATTTAAAACTGTGTTGTAGCAAGTTGTTGTAAAATAAGATTAAAAAGACCAAACCTAGACTAAAAAAATATTATATATATTACAGTATCATTATTCTATGAAAAAGGAACATCTACTCGAATTATGGAGGTAGTACATTTTAATTCACGAAGTCTGTAATGTAAAACTTACAACATCTTGTAGATAACCTCACATAATTCATTCAATAGCTTCAGTAAACATTGTTACATTACCTAGTCACGTTAAATGGTCTCAAGAGCCGTATTATACATTTGGTCAAACGACGTGCGGAAGCGGCACAATTTGACGACTTCATCGGACTTCGGTGAACTTCAAGGTTATGTCCAAGGACGTAAACATAGATTTTAGGCGCATGTATCGTTTTATAAGCTTTTATGTGACTTGTCGTGTTAGTATGTATATTTGTGTGGGATAAATCTTGGAAGCTACATTAGAAGTTCCTGACGTTCGACTGGACTCAATGATGATGAGCTGAGATGATAGAGCCGGGCTGTAAGGACTGGAACTCCGTAATGGCAAATGGTAGGACAGTCCAATTTTGGATAGTATGTATAGTATGTAATCTTATCATTAGTACTTTTCATTTTACATGATAAAGTCTATACATAAATCTTGTGCTTTAAAAAATCGATTCGGCACCGCGTGCAAAATAGTATATTACGATACGTGTGACTTAAGTAGTATAATTATTGCACGGCGTGAAGTTATAGACAAAGTCCCGAGTGTCGTATATTATTTTACATCTCTCATATTCGGTAAGTAGGTCCTTATTACCCCTAAATGGGGTTTGTAGGTAACCAATTAGCGCTCTAGGGTAATAATGTAGCTAGAAAAGCCTTAGGGCGGTAAGTAATTTAAAAAAAAACTCTTCACTCTTTCAAAAAGTTCGCGTACATCTAACCATCATACTGGCAATAGACATCATGCATTCAGCCCAATGACAAAAGAGGTCGCTTCGCTATTCAGCCTTGTCTTCGTATGAGTATAATAGTCATCAATTTTAAATATCGAACGGCGAAGCTCAATTTCGTTCTTGAAAAAAATAATAAAAAAAAGATGAAAAAAGGCGGGAATAGAAAACTTTTACTTTAACACGTTAAGTGCGAAGCGAGGCCTAAATCACCCCTGATGCAACTTCCCTGTGGTGCGGCAAGCAAAAAAGTGAATTTCTCTGTCGTGCGAATGGCATAGCTTTGGTTTGGTCCAGTGTAGGAAAGAGATAAATATATATTACAGATCACTAATGGTTCCGGACTCGGTGGTGTACCTACCTTGGTACCGGATGTCTTAGGCCTCGTGCCGCACTGAATTAATATAATTTTAATGCAGTGCGGAACGAGGCTAAAACGTCCCATATCCCCCCTGACCTCGTACCGCACTCAACGCGAGCTTCCCGCGACCAGTGTTGTGCATCACGTCGATTGGAGAGCACGTCCTTTTAGATTATTTTAAAAAAAATGTATCCTTTGATAGATTTGTGTTGTTTTGCCAGGTTTTGCCCTTAAAACGATCTAATGAGATATAATTGATCAAAATCGGTCAAGTCGTTGCGTAGTTAAGACAGTTTAAAAACGTCGATATTATTTTTCCCATCACTAATCGCAGCGAAAATTTGCCCTATTTCAGTGCGTTACGAGGTGTATAAGATCCCATATTTTGTTTTGCTAATAATTCCTAAACTAGCCATCAGATCCCGGGGCGACGGTGGATTAGGGTTCATCAATTCACTGTCTATATCAATAAGGACCAAAATTCTCATTTATCTTTGATTTCGCGCCAGAAAATGGATTTTAGTCTGTAAAAGGAGGTGGGGTCTAATAGACCGCGTGTCGCCCTAACGTCTGGTCACAGTACGGGCCGATTATACCTCGTGCCGCAGGAACGGAAAGTATGCAAAAATTGGTGCCGCAGCTAACGTGTTAAATATTGTTTGTTTTTGGGATTTTTTTATAATTACGTGCTAATTAGGAAAAAAACATGGGTTCTGCAAGTGATGAAGAAATAAGCTGCACTCCCGATTCAATGAAAATGGAAGCTGAAGCAGCAATTGACAATATTTTGCCTGAAAGTTCTAAAGAGAGATATTTGAAAACTTACGACAAGTTCATGAAGTGGCGAAAAGAAAAACGAGTAAAGTCTTTATCTGAGACTGTATTCTTAACATACTTTAGTGAGCTATCAAAAAAGCTGCAGCCATCTAGTTTGTGGTGCATTATTATTGAATGTTAAAAGCAACTATTTCACTATAAATTTCAACTAATAAAATGTTTTATTCTTGTAATGCCGGTTTTTTTCTACTTACCTCACAATCGAGATGTAAAGCAGAGTAGTTAGCTCGGGTGTAAGCATCAATTGCACCCTCGAACTATAGGCGCCCTCGCTGCGCTCGTGCGCCTAAATATCTCGGGCTGCAATTGATGCCTTACAGCCCTTGGCTACTAATCTACTATTATAGCTGCCAGTGTGACATAAACCCGCACTTGCTTGCTACGCTTTTCCGTCAAATAGAAGATTGTTGCACGGCGTGAAGGTGCTAAACGTCGTGCAATTATTGACTATTTAAGTCACGGAAAAGCGTGCGTTAAGTGCGGGTTTAGGTTACACTGTGCTATAATAGTAGATTCTAAAGTGCGTTTTTTTTTAGTTGCGAAATACTTAGTGTTTACTTACAGACTTAGAACAATAACATAATTTTACTGCTATATGTTTGATATGCTTCCACTGACACAAAACTATATTCAATGTATCATTTTCTTTGAAGAAAATATCAGAAGAGGTACAAAGAACACAAAGCAACAATATAGGTACCTGAATAATTTAAAAGCCGCAATAGTAATAGTCCGAAGTAATATAACCCCACATTATTCTATAAGAAATACGAGCACGATACGATACAAAACTAACCTCTACATTATATTACACATCCTGACTTTAGGTATAGCACATCGAAAACACATTTGCAATTTTCTTTATTATAGAGCATGCAGAGTTTATTTTCATTAGAATGGAAAAACGAGTATTTGCCGACGGTGAAAACTAATTTAAGCCTTTACCCGTATGGTACCTTAATCGAAGTCACTTGATAGAAAAGGCTATATTTATAATATAGCTATAGACTAATTGCCTGTTTGTTATCAAAACATACATACATACATACAATCACGCCTTTTTCCCGTTGGGGTAGGCAGAGACTACTTCTTTCCACATGCTACGATCCTGACATACCTCTTTCGCTTCTTACACTTTCATGAGCGCCTTCATACATGCTCGCCGGTTATAAGTACTTTTGACTTGGCCTTTCTTTAAAACGTCTCCGATCTACTAACCAAAAACTATATCTATGGGCTAGTAATCTCTGTATTACTGAAGCGTTCTATCCTCGCAAATCTTTAACTAATAAATGGCGCTGTACTGAGGCCAGACACTAGACAGCTGTGACCCTAGATCTAGTGTACCTACATGTTGTTATATACTAAAAACAAAAATCTGTCTGTTACAAAGTCAGCTACACAAAAGTAGTACTATCTAGCATACAATTAAATATTTGCATAGCTATCAAGGTTAGGACTACATCAGTAGATGTGCCATTTTATGTCATGCATTGTAAGAAGATATACTTAACTTAGGAAATTGTGCCTACGAGTGTAGAATGGTAGGATATACATTATGTTTATATACGCACTTTTAGACTGAGCACATGTTCGTAGCTTTTCATGACACATAGAAATGGAAATAAAGTAAAATATGTATAGGAATATACTATTTTTAGATGCGATAGATCTATCTTCGGAGCTTTCAAATTATCGGAAAAGTATTAGGAATAACCATTTTTGACGTATGTAATTGGTTTTTATTTGCTAGTGCTTCAAATATGGATTGGATTTTGGTATTGAAAATTGAGGTTATTTTTAACCGACTTCAAAAAAAGGAGGAGGTTTCTCAATTCGACCGTATATATACGTACAAACCGCCGTTCGCGGTACGTACGTACCGCGAACAAACATAAAAATATATATATATATTTTTATGTTTGTTCGCGGATAACTTCGTCGTTTATGAACCGATTTTGGTTATTCTTTTTTTGTTGCAAAGGAGATATCCCAAATGTAAGTACCATGGTAATTTTATCGAGGTCTGATAAGTATCTCCAGAGATATTGAGATAAACACCTCAAAATTATATTATTGTACCTATTTTATCTATTTTATCTATGTATCAATTTATTATTTATTGTCATTATTTTATTTATAAATATTTCGCATTTTTTTCATCACCCGCAGGCTTGTCTGAAAATCAGCGTCCAGGTGTAAATCTAGACATAATGTGCTGAGACAAGCGTTTTTGACACCTCACATTGTTTCTTGTTTTTTTGTTTCATTGTTTTAGTTAGTATTTTAATGTGTTATGTCAAATAAATGATTTTTCTTTCTTTCTTTCAAAATTGGTACTGAAAATGAATAGCGCGGCATTGAAGTCGTTTTTTTTTAAGTTTTTAAACGATATTATTTAGTTGTATTTACAGAGTATTACAACCAATGATTATATTATTGATATAACTTTTGTTGTATGTATATGTTTATGTTCTGGCAGCATACAGCCCTTGAGGTTCAGAGTATTCTAGGCCTATCGTGTTCACTATTTTCGACCACATCATCACCCTTTACACATTATAGGCTAGCGTTTAATCTCTATCTTGCCTGGTGGTAAGCGATGATGTGGTCAAAGATTGTATATAAAAAAATATTAAATATACATATACCAAAGAAAAGCGTAAACTATCTTACAATAGTCCACTGTAATGAACAATAGATTCACATTGCTTGTCCAGCTATTGTACTTTATTCCATTCTTTCAGAAACCCGTCATTGTATTGCAAACAGCACCCACATCATTCAAAACACGTCGAAATATTCAATGGGATGGGAGGCACTGAATAACAAAGATTTATGTAGATTGTAGACTAAATAGACTTCTTTAAGGCTAGTTTCCACAGTACGAGTTTGATTGAGACACGAAATAATGATTTATTTAGGTTGTAAAAGTTAGATTTTTTTGTATTAAAATGACTCTGATGACTATGCACTGTAGCTTCCTGTTCCAAGATTCTTTATATGAAAGTTGCTAATTTGTATTGCATAATTCAATTGCATGTTTGCCAAATGATCTAATTTGGATGAGGTTTGAGTTATTTAAATGTATTTTATTATTTAAAGTAGTTATTTTGTATAAAATATATTAAGATCTGATGAGTATCTCCAGAGATATGGAGCTGAGAATCATTTCAGTTATACCTAGCTTAACTAAAACTTGCTACTTGAACATTTTTGCTCGGCATGTGAAGTCAGTTTTTTTTTACATATATATAATTTATGTTTGATAGACTAGCGTTTGAGTAACCTGATTTTAGGTGACGATGCGGTCTACGTTGAAGTGCGTTTGCCTATATATAGGTACTATCCACTCGCGATACGAAAAACGAGTGTTTGTTCCGTATAAACTTCACCTAGCAAGTTTTGTTTGCTTTGTCTGTATATTATTCATTTTGAAACAGCAGCCTCTTGGTCGGGTGACTGTTGAATGAATGCATGACTGAGTCACTTATTATATTAGAGATTGTACTCGGCCGAAATGCACTGTTATTATTTAGAGCCCTGTGAGTTACTTATCTTGCGTGAGGCTGTTGTAATAAGAAGATTTAATAATCTCACAAGTAGTAAGATGAAGCATAGAAGAAGGAATGTTTTTCTATATGTATTTCTTTTTTGACCTGAGGAAATTTAATGAATTAAATTAATTATTTTATTTATTTATTCAGGTTATGGTCACAAAACTTTACAAAGTATTAAATATAATATACTATATATAATACATACAAAACTACATATAATAGATATTTACTATGAAAATAATTAGTACCATCACTAGTTAATTGATTTTGCACTGGCGTAAGGACTTAAAATAGGGGTTCTTACTCCTATTGAAGTACTCGGAACTCATCACCACGATCTTATAATGGAAGGCCTCCTCCTCGAAGTTTGGTAAGCTGTGAGACGCAGTCTTTTCCTATCTACTGAACTGACTTGCTACACATATTTTACTAGAAGATACAAGCAGTTTATCTTGTGATGTGTATATATATATTGTGTTTCAAGGTGGAATCATACCCTACTGGTAAAGGAAGATGGCAAAAATAAGACGATATTTACATAGCACTAGTGCCAATTATCCTAAGCCAACTTTTCATTTGAAATCACTCTTTTTTTTTAAAATCATTTTTTCCTTTATGCTTAATTACGGCGATTATACCGCAAATTGTGAAGTTCGAATGATTCCTATTTTTATGCGTAGGGTACATCTTCACGGTGGTCCCATTATACAATTCATAAAGATCTGATTAATATCTCCAGAGATATGGAGATAAAAACCTCAAACTTGTTACTGAAAATCAACCGATTTGAATTATTCTTAAGTTGGTCCTGTAGTAAAGTTTATCTTTTTAAGATCTGATGAGATAAGTATCTCAAGAGATATGGTGATAAACATCTGAAACTTATTACCGAAACTAGCTCGCGTGGCATGAAGTAGGTTTTTAGTTTTTTAACTAACCATTTTTTGATCACCGGGTCTTAACTATGGCTAGAGTCTTACTATCATTGTTCACACATTTAGCAAATATCCTGGGATCACGTGCACGATTACGGTCGAGACTAGATGCCTACAAACGTGAGTACACGCCCACTACATATGCTATTGCAGCAATTTACTTTGATGTTTTAAAATTGGCACTATTGCAATTACAATAAGATCGCGAATGTCTTCATAAATGTGACCATTGCAAGAATGAGCGTCATAAACTAAGTTTATGACCACTAAACTTTATTGTGGCGTCGTAAACATTCGACGTTTTACTTAGACGAGTATTCTCGTTTAACTGTCTCGATAGTTGATGGTATATCATATTTGTCTGGTACTAGATATTAGCTATGAAAATTATAATAATTAGCATAGTAACAATTAAGATTTATCTAATCTAAAGAAGAAAAGTAAGCAACCGCCTGCGATAGCAAAAGTATTTAATATAATACTCAAATTTTAATATATTAATTTTATAATACTAATCATCTAATGTGTTCCGGCAGCTATCCTTGAGAGCCAGTTCCCATTGTAGGCCTAGCGTGCTTACCATCTTTGACCGCATCATCACTTACCGACAGTTAAGATAGTGGTCAAACGCTAACCTATAAGTACACAAAAAAACATTTTAAACCACCCCCGACTGATCTATGTATAATCTATTCATTGAGACCCTTCGACTGAGCTCAAACACGACTTCTCTGCTGTAAGTCGATGAGAGGTGGTTAGAGACAGTATCGGACAAATGTTTATCAGAACAATTCAGTAAATTATAATTCATAACTATATATTGATGATATTGTTTTTGTATGATGTCTAATTTTTATAGCAACTTGTATGGGTAAATTGGGCAACTTTAATGCTCATCGCAAGTGAGATAAATAGATAAATAAATACATCAGTAAAGGGATAAATGGAAATCAGTTTTTAACCGACTTCAAAAAAAGAAGGAGGTTTCTCAATTCAACCGTATATATTTTTTTTTAATGTTTGTTCGCGGATAACTTCGTCGTTTATGAACCGATTTTGATTATTCTTTTTTGTTCGAAAGGAGATATCCCAAGTGTGATACCATGGTAATTTTATCGAGGTCTGATAAGTATCTCCAGAGATATTGAGATAAACATCTCAAAATTGGTACTGAAAATGAATAGCGCGGCATTAAAGTCGGTTCTTTTTTAGTTTTTAAACGATATTATTATGTATTATGCATACATTTTAGAAACTTCCGCGTCAAAGTTATCACCTATACACCTGTGTAGAGATATATTGATGGGGATTGCATTTATCTCGCTAGACCACCTAAGAACAGACATTAAAAACCAACAATGTATTTTGTTATTACACTACGTAGTACTATTATTTATTTCGCAATACACTGGTCACTAATGCATGTGACTATTACTATACAAAGATCGCACACATATAACTTTCTACCATATGGTCCGTACTCACATACGTATGCTCTTTACTTTTGCGACGAAGACGAAGAGAAACTTCGAGAAGGAGTAACTTCGAAACATGCGTAGCAGAAACCAAAACGAAATGTTTTTTTTAATTTTTAGATAGGCTTGCGTTTGACCACTATCCCGCCTGGTGGTAGCGATGATGCGGTCGAAGTTGGTGAACACTTAGAATGGCCTGACTCTCAAAATGACCAGCTGTGGAAGGTAATTAATTAGCTGATGATGATGATGATATTGAGTCATTCATTTTGCGGTTCACACGTACATTTTTACTTGCTTTCGAGTTTTCTATTAATACCTTTCTGTGTGTGAGTACATAGAAAAAAAAACATATATGTAATACCACCGTCGCCCTTTTTCTATCGAACTGCCCGACATTTTTAATATTACAAAATGAGTGAGTACAGAGCTTTATAAGTAACTAGGTATGTAGGTGAGCACACGTGAGCTCATAGTAACGATCTACATTATCCCTTTAGTTATATTTACCGGATCGTGACAGTTATGAGTTCAGTTTACGAGTTCTGATCTTGGAAGTGATCCAAGGCGTCCGATGTTCCGCTGACACTTTCATATCGAGTTGTCACTATCGCTCGCAAACTCGCACCTTTGCCAAATGTTCCGCTCTTTTTATGCATGATAGCTACCTCTGATCGCTTAATAAGATGCACAGAAATAAATAAAACGAATACTTATTTTGGAGGTTAAGTTTTAAATGTTCTGCTGACCGAGTAAGTTATTTTTGGGTAGATGCTTTCCCTAATTACATTAAATTCTATTTTTTAATATCAAATAGGCGAGCGTTTGACCACTATCTCACATCTATTGGTAAGTCGTAAGTCAGGATGCCGTCGAAGACGGATTAATGATTTCTAATTTCAGTTACTAACATAGGTATTGCCCGATATGCCCACTAGAAAAATTTTGGCGTTTTTGAAGACTTTTGGCAAATATCTTTATTTGTCAGATTATGGTATACTGATAACCGTTGGGGTAGACTTGCCCTGGAGTGGAGACCGAGAATCGGCAAACGTAGCGTAGGACGTCATGTGATGTGACCAGGTGGAGCGACGACATACGCAAAGCGGTGGGCAGTGACTGGAAAAGAATAGCCGAAGATCGGGCTCAGTGGCGCACCTTGAGAGAGGCCTACGTCCAGCAGTGGACGGACACCGGCTGATAATGATTATGATGATGGTACATTGATACAAACTGATTACTAACCATACTAACCAGCACGATCAACCTTTTTAGTTTAAGTAGTCTCTACATTTATAGCGACAGCTTTAGAGCGATGCCCATCATACCTAGAGTAGAATCTATTCTCCGTGTCCATTATAAAGAACGGTTGCTGTCATCGCAACACATGACATGTATAGAGTTAGAAAGAGAGTTGTAGCTAGCACGTCTGTATACATTTCTTTCTCTTTCTCTTTTATTCTTTTACGACGATTATAACAAGTATCGGTTTTCCTATAGAGACACACCCTATCCTGATTATGGGATTTTTTCAATATGAACAGTAATTTATATATTTTATGGTATTATAGGTATTATATATATGGCTTATTTCGCATAGGATACTGCATACTTATCCACACGGCGAGCCCTTTCTTTGTCCTGATTGAAAATTTAAAATTATTTTTATGATAAAAAGTAACAGGACCAGAACGACGATCGCCTGATGGTAAGTAATGACGTCTTCCTGTTTCAGATTTGATGGCGTTGTCGCCATCCAAAATTCTAGATAGCCAGAATGTTGCGTGTCACTGCACGACGCCTGTTACCTTGAGACATAAACATGTAAAGTCTCACATGTCCTGTAATTTCACTGGACACTTTGCCATTCATACCGAAAAACATTACTATTTCACGGCTGAAAGTGGTGGTACCGCCCGAGGTAGACTAGTAGAAGTCTTACCACTACAAAATACCCCTCTTTCCTCTTATATTGCGAGTTGTAAACGTTATTTCACTAAGAACATTCAAATAAGATATTAAACAGGTCGGTATTGCTGAGTAATGTGATACGAAAGGTCCAATATTGTCGGAAATTTAATTGTAAGGGTCGGCTTAAGAATCCGTTTTGGGGGATTTGCGACTTCGATATATTATGGTGCTCTCAATTATATTACATGTGGGATAATATAAATTAAATTGGAAAGGGATCTGGAAACGATTTATTATATTAGATTTTTGAAATCACCGTTGGCGTAAGGATAACTTTCCTTATATCTCTCGTTATATCGCTTAGAAGTCAAGGCATCTGGTTCGACTTCTAATCGAGAGGTCACTGGTTCAAATCCTAGCACGAGTGTTTGTCTACAGGTGGTAGCAGCATATTGTATCGATGTTCTGCCCGACTTGCTACCAAAAAGTAGTTTACCACCGTCAAGGAATAAATCTGCCGCCTTAACCTTACGGTGTTCCGGCAACAAACTGCCCTTGTGAGTTACAGTATTCTAGGCATAGGGTGTTCACAATCTTCGATCACATCATAGCTTACCACCAGGCGAGATAGTAGTCAAACGCTAGACTATAAGATAATAAATTGATATTGAGGACCTCCTACTTTTTTAACCGACTTCAATAAAAGGAGGAGGTTTCTCAATTCGACCGTATGTGTTTTTTTTATGTTTGTTCGCTGATAACTACGTCGTTGTTGAACCGATTTTGATTATTATTTTTTTGTTGGAAAGGAGACATCCCAAGTGTACCATGGTACCATGGTAATTTTATCGAAGTCTGATAAGTATCTCCAGAGATATGGTGATAAACACCTCAAAATTGGTACTGAAAATTAATAGCGCGGCATTGAAGTCGGTTCTTTTTAGTTTTTTAAACGATATTATTATTTATGTATTCGGTTAAAAATAGAAACATGAAAAACATAATACCATATATTTATTATTATATTACCTTATTATTATTATTATATCTTCTATCACTAAGTCTTATCACTAACAGCAATTTATTTCAGGAAATATTTCTTATATCTAAAATTTTCAATGTATGAATAATTCCTTCAGAGCAATGTTTACAACCTCTCTGCTAGGACTAGTTCAACCAGACACGTAATATGTCGTTTGCGGCTCGTGTACTACGAGTACTTGTTAATATTTGATGAACATTGATTGCTACACTTCGCTATTGAATTTGAAAGTGAACAATTGTTGAAGGATGTTTGGATCAATTAAGGCACAGCCACACCACAGCGCCCTGCGATCTGCGGGCGCGATCTCAGTACTTTTCAATTGTTTTCTGATCGCGTTTGGTGTGAACCAGTCGGCACAAATACTACTGCGCTATCTGATCGTCGCCTAGATAGCGCACGCAGAACGCTGCGGTGTGTCCGTACCATTAATGCAAACTCTTTATTTTTTGATGATATTGTATTACTACTTTTAGCATGTAATAAAATTATACAGTGTGGAAATTAAACTCAGGCCCTGGAGAGAAACTACTTTAAATCCTTAAGCTAGCTCATTTTACTTAAAGGAGATATTCCTTTATATTTGAAAAGAAACAAATCTGCATTAAAAGATTTTTTAAAACTCGCTTGCTTCGCCCGGGACTCGAACCAACTAAAATTAAAAAAAATAAACACTCTTTATTTTATTATACTAATCGGTAGTATTAATATTCAGGATAAAGTTTCTCTAACAAACATTAGGTCTTAAAAATAAAAATAATCGTTAAATCTAACATCAACTTTATTTTACTATCAATTTTGTAACACTTAAATTATTTAACTGATAAATTGTTCGAAATGAGCCCCGTCGTTCCGGCTACACAACATTAGTCGCCGTTGAAATTCATTTCTTGTAGCCTTCAGCAAAGTGTTGTGGTGTATGCCCCTAATAACATTTTCTATCGCAATCCTTAGCTCTTGAACGGTTTCATAGCAAGTTTCATAAACAACATTTTTTACATGACCCCATAAAAAGAAGTCCATGGGCGTCATACGAATTATACGTCCATACTTCATACGAAGTCTTTGAGTGTTGGAGAGATAACAGAACTGTTACGTGTCTTTTACTTGTTAAAAGTGAACAGTAACCAAACATTTTTTAGAGAAACTTTATCCTGAATGTTAATACTACCGATTAGTATAATAAAATAAAGAGTGTTTATTTTTTTTAATTTTAGTTGGTTCGAGTCCCGGGCGAAGCAAGCGAGTTTAAAAAAATCTTTTAATGCAGATTTGTTTCTTTTCAAATATAAAGGAATGTCTCCTTTAAGTAAAATGAGCTAGCTTAAGGATATAAAGTAGTTTCCCTCCAGGGCCTGAGTTTAATTTCCACACTGTATATGTGGGAAATTAAGATTGATGTCAATATTGTATTGTGTGCATTTGTTGTACCACGTGGGGCCGCAACATTTAAATAATGTCAAATACTGTATCAGTATAATTGTGAGTAAAATAGAAATATTTTAGTATCAGAACATCACGCGATCTATTTTCCCTAAAATAATTCATGCCATAATTTTCAAATTAAATAAAAAATCAACAATAACGCGACCAGAATAATATAAAATTCGTAAAGCACGATATGGAAAATCGTGCCAATTACTAAATTGGTCAATCACAAACTACTTAAATCCTCTTGAAATTACACTACAATGTATTCAGACAATTTCATAACAACTACTAGCCGAATAATAGCTTCAATGTTAACTAAGTGACGTAATTTCAATTTTCAGACGGCCAGTCGTCGCATGTGCAGCTTTATTACAGCGTTTTACTTAATAAATCCAGGTGTATCTGTCTCTGTCTAACCCCGGGGCGATGACAAAGAGGTGCATAGACTTTTCGCGACATATTGTGGTGAAAGGCCCTGTTGGATTCTCGCCAAAGCAATGGATTGGCGACGATGTAAAAAAAATGTCGCGGTAACGTGGGCGGCGGACTGGATAATTGGGTAAATCGTTGCAGAAAGCATTTTCGGACGGACTGAATAAGACCTCGTTCGGATTTAGCTTGCATGTGACTCGGTATTTTATTATACTGTTGTTCATATTACTCATGTTCGCTGTATGAGAGCCCCCGTTGGAGTAAGGTTAGATGGCTTGCCTTCTAAGCATTTAAGTTCATGAAGACTATATATTATACAGTTATTAAAATTGTATAAAAGTCAGTTTAATGATACAACGATTTAGATTTATTATCTGTAATGCTAAGATTCCCGAAATAATTTTGCATTGAATATATAATCAAACTTGCATTGACTGTAGGTGTTTCCATGTTCTGTTACAGCAGTCACAGAAAGTATTATGTGGGTACAGTGACTTAGTATGAACATAATCTAATTGGATAAATCGTTGCAGAAGCGTATTTCGGACAATCTAAAATAAACCGGCTGGCATTTGTCTTTTCTTGCATATTTCGATCACGGGAATGTGCAAGCGCTAATGTTTTCTGTGGAAATGTCGCGGGCAAACAATTTATGAATTGTGTCACGAGTGTTCTCATTTGAAGCGATTTGTTTTACGCAGTCATGATGAAATAGCATACAAATATTCTTAAACAATATACCTTTTTTTGACCGAAAGACCTGATATACTGATATAGACATCAAGATTTTTAATGTTATATACCCAGTAATTTTACTGTTTTACACACAAAAATAAGGGTTTTATAAGTAGTATTATTTAATATTTAGTTTTTTTTAAATATTTTGACCTATGTATCTGTGTGCCTGTGAAGCTGTGTATGTGTGTCTGTCTGTGGGTTCGTATCTCCACAACGCATCTACAACGCATGGACGGATTTTCATTTAGTTTTTTTTTGTATGATAAATATTGTTTCCAGAAAATCCGTTTAGTCGTTTGAAGATTATGAGGTCTTTTCTGGCTGATGAGGCTATATGAGCAACTTCTATAAGTCTCATGAATTTTGAAATTCGGTATCTGTTATTAATTAAATTATGTTGTAAGAACATACATGGTAATATTGACCTAATGCGCGGACATCACTCAACTCATATTTAATTCATAATATCCTTCAAACTGAAAAAGCTGACAGTCTGAAGTGTCTACATCCCAGGCGTATTAGCATAAATCCAGCTACAATGTTTAAATGTTTATTAAAAAGTCTGTAAAAATAACGTGTTCACAGTCATTAGTTATTTCACGCTGGCGAGAACAGGATATCCGCTTTTAAATTAACAAACCGATTACAAGACCGATTACTTGCATTTTCCCGCCATTTTTTCAGTCGCCATTTTTTTCATTTATCTATAACCGCAATCAAAGTTTATTAAACCTCATTAGTACGCTCAAGCATGTTCGAGCAAGGGAAGGTGTGGCAATTTAAAAGTAAAATATGTATGTGTGTTTACGCACGAATTTTGTTGATTAGACATGCGAGAATCTCACGGAAGGCACGCCTGGAAGCTTTCATATATGGAGGGTAGAGGCACACCTACAGGTAGAGGACAATCTCCATACCTACATGAAAAATAATCCATCAAAGTGTATTAATTAGGTGGTGCTACTATTGCCAGAGTGAAGACATTGTTGTTACTGGTTGATTTTAATATATTATGACAATGTCGTTACTGCGTGTACAGTTCTAATACCTTCTGTCTATACTAGCGTCATTCTGCTTCTTGAACTATTATTTACAAACTTTTGCTGCACTCTTATTTAGTTCGATCACCTAAGAAGAAGGTTCTCCTTGTCCCTACCCTCCATACTTCCGTAATTGGGTTTTGAAGAATGAAGTTGACAATTCAGCACTTTTACCTGATTGCGAAATTTGCTTTGTGAGACTTTGATCGATCATCAAATTGGTAGAAGATAACGACTTGATGACGACCCCAATTCCTTTGTTATATTTTTTGATAGTGCCGCCATTTTTGATCAGTCTATAAAATCTTATTGATTAGGTCAGAAAAAGTAATGTGACTACTTCTACTTATATTATTAGGTACCTTATACCTACTTTTTGCTAGTATACTACTGTTCAATCTTAGAACAGATAAGTTTTTTTAAAATATAATTAATATATTGTCTTAGGTACTACAATTATAAACAGTGCTTATTCACACCTGGTATTTGGAGAGTCAATCCCCAAATTGGTTAATAAAGTAGTAAAATCTATATGTAGTGTTAATATTAATTAACTTTCTTGCAACTAAGTTTATATTATATTTTTTTTATTTTTTATATTATTATACTTCACAAAAGTTTGACAAGAGATTAATTAGAACAAGAAGTATTTAAAAAAAAAAGCTTTTTAAACACAAGCTTTTACATACTCTAGAACCAGAGTAAGTCAAGACAAACTCAACGAGCCCAAACACGACGGGTATAACATGTGTTGTTAAGGAGTTCCTTTGGCCACCTTCCAGCTCCATCATCAGATCATGACCATGTTATCATAAAATCGCATTGTCACGCGATTTACACATGTATGCAAAATTTCAGCTCAATCGAACCCCTGGAAGTCGCTCTTTAATCAATCGCAAGATAAGAAGTAGAGATAAAGCATGTAATAATAAAAAAACCATTTTGATTTGATGTCGTATTTTGCTCAGTTTTTAAAAGACAGATTTTAATGTCGTTTTTAGCAATAAAGAATACAAAATAGTACTACGTACGTAGTACTATTAAGTATTCTGTGGCAATAGATAGAGTGATCCAAGAGGAAGGTTTATAACCAGGATTAATCGCGGGCAAAGTCGCGGGGCGCAGCTAGTTATTAAAAAACGGTTACAAATTTAGTACTTTAAAGTAACTTAAAAGTACTAAACGTGTAAGCGTTACACCTACGCTGAATGTATCGTAAAGTTATTTAAAAAAAACATCAAACCTTGTTGCAGTCAAATTAGTTCTTGCTGCCTTTGTGACGCGTATCAGCAAATCTATTCGTGAATGGGTAAGTGAAGTGGGGCAGAGGGCCGGATGCGGGGCATAATGGCCCCACCTCGGGCTCCGGCCCATTAACGGCCCCACAAACAGTGGCAAGGCTGTCCATTACACAGGTCATGGACAGTAGGGGTGGACAGCTGCTAAAATGGACTATAATTTTCAATGGAATATTCATACTAACATCTGGCATACTAATAATGGTGGTAGGAGCATTATATCGATCTTCCGCCTCACTGCGCAACCAAAAGGTAACTTACCACCATCAAGGAGAAAATCTGCCGCCATTACCTTACGGTGTTCCCGATAGCACTTAAGTCCTTGAGAGTCATACTATTCTAGCTCTAACCTGTTAACCAACTTCGACCACAACATCTCTTACCATCAGGCGAGATCAAACGTTAGCCTATTAGAATTATAAAAAATATATGAAATACTTAAGGTACGGACATACCGCGGCGTCTTGCGTCCTGCGTGCGCGATCTCAGTACATTTCAATTGTTTCCGCGATCAGAAAAGCGTACCTTTAACGTATTTCTGTTATACCAACTTAATTTGTCGCAACGTTATTAGAGCAAATAATGTATGTATTCTTCATGATTTAAAGTATCTCCTTGTTAAATTTCAGTAAGATCGGATCATCCGTTTAGGCGTGATTTGGTAACAAACATATAAATACATTTTTATAATATTACAGTATGGATGGAATATTCATACTATTCTACACAATAAATACTACATTTATTTAGCACACACCTACTTGTGTAGCAAAAAAAAGCAATAAGAAGGATGCCGGAAATGTACCTTAAATTTAGTTACTATTCAAACTCGACATTCTCTACAATTCCATAGTATAGTATCCATTGTTGTATTTATATAGGTTAGGCTGAGGCCACACGGTGCGTTGTATTATTATGGCTATATATATATATATACATATATATAGTCCTATGACGTCACAGCGCACCATGTGGTATACCATGGATATTTTTACCCACGACGGAACGGAGATTTTATATGCGTTTAGGGTGAGAGGATGTTTGTTTGTTTGTGTAAATCAATCCATGTTGCCATTTTTCTCCAAAACTACTAGTCCGATTTTGATGCAGTTTTGAGTTATAGGTTCGGGTGTAATTGGTGCATGTTTTTATATAGTGTTACGGTGACAACTCACCGCTGCGGGGGCGCTGCAGTAATAATTTGTTTGTGCAAATCCATGTTGCCATTTTTCTCCAAAACTAGTTCTATTTTGTCTTTAAACGGTTCCTAATTAATCAGTGGTGGTTCTTTGATAGATGTATAATAGATGACCCACGACAATGTCCTTTAGAATATTAACGTATTACGTTGTCGTGGGTGTTTATTCAAAATTTTAATTTTGTTACTTGTTATGAAATATGACGCTGCCGTTCAGTCGTCGCAACGCAGCGCAATGCACCCGTGTAGCCTCGGGGCTATAAACGACGTGAGTTCCTATCGGATACTTACGTCACTTGTGTTTACTTAATATAAATATGAAGGAGTGTTTGTTATTTTTACCTTCCTTTATACAGCAACGGAATAATGGAATAGCTAATAGTGAGACGATGAAAGTAGCACACATTTTAGGTGAGGGAGATTGATTGTCTAACTATAAATACTCGTTAACATATTCATCGTCATTAATATAGACAGAATTTACTGTATCTAAATGTAGACTTTGGTTCAAAGACAATTCAATCAAAGTATCCTTAAAATAATGAATCTTAAGAATTTGTTAATTATTAGTGCCAATCCTAGTACGTGTGCCTCATAGGAAAATGTTGGTAATTTGTATAATCTTGTCTTATGTCAATAATTAAATTTAGTAGCAAGTATTTTTTATATACAAAGCCACTAATAATCACATTTTTTATGGAATTATTTACGGATTTCTTTAGCATAAGTATGTATTCCGTAAATAATATTGTTTTATGTTTTCAATTTTTAGAGCTGTCTGCATTTCGTTCATTAAGCATACTTAATTGTAGTGTGTGACGTTGAAAACATAAACATTCCAAGTCTCAAGGCTCTTAGACAAACGTAAACGAGCCTTAATAGATGTGTCAAAACTTTAAGAAATCTTTCACCCAGTAACAGCTTTTGTAAGCCCTGTAGAGAGCCCTATAAAGCCCCATAAATGTCGATACTTGCCCTTTACTTTCCCCTCTACCAAAATTATGAAACAGTTAGCGCACTTCGCGGAACGGAGTTCGTGTGGCTTCATTATTGTAAGTTTGACCTTCGTGATTAATATTTTTGACGATGGCCGACAGTTCTTTTTTTGATGAAGTATGTTCAAGAAGGAAAGTAATTTCTTTAGTGATGATTATAATTATTTATTACTGAGATGGTAAAACGTTTTGAGAGTGATGATATGGCTGCTGAAGCACTCTAATTTTCAAGCATCACTCCTAAAATATCTGTCACTTTGTTCACTCGCTGATTATCAACATATACAGATTATTGAAGAAAAATTGTGACTAGTTATTTTTACGTTTCTACTACAATATTTGGGCCCATTTTAGAATAGAATATAATAACTCTTTATAGTAAACCAAAAGACCTTAGTTACTAGACAGCAAAAACGTAATTAGGTATTACAATCGCCGGTCTTATCGCATAAAGCAATCTATTCAAGACATACAATTTTAATCGAGCTTTCCATCAAAGTGGTTGTTAAAAAAGTATTCCATCAAGCCAAAAATATGAATTTGACAGTGAACGTATACGAATAGTATTAGAATTTGAGGTGTTTGGTTCCAATAAGTTGGCTATAAGAGTTCAGAAAAAGACCACCATAATAAAACACTATCAAAAGTAAAATTTAGGAATTGCCAGCGGTTTACTTTACTACTTTGCTTGCCATTTTTATTTTTATTTAAACAATATTATGCAGCTGACAGATGGACTATCAGTACCATTTGGATCATGATATGTACTGTGATCGGTATGCGTTTCTCTATGTTGTGTTTCACTATTTCACTTTTTTTATTTTTTTTATATAAAAATTGTCGGAAGTACTGAAACACACAGTTACATGTATGGTTGGTTTTAACCTACTTTAATTTTTTTTTAATATTCTGACGTAAACGATTGGATGACAGCTGAATGGTTCATTACTTTTTTTTTTCTAATTCAAAGCGTTAAATTCTGCTTTTGATATGTTTACTTGATAATTGGTTATGATTTATTTTATGATTTAAGTTTTTGACGTGTATATGTGCGTATATTTATACTGCCTACATACTGAATAAATGCTTTGATTCTTTGATTCTACCAAACTGAAAAAAAACCAGCCTGCTGATCTGTCGAATTTTAGTATGAAATTCAGTGTTTGCGTTTGGGCAACCGTAGGGGACGCCCACAGGCCCTGTGCCTAGTTTGGGACTCACTGTCAAGCCCTAGACTCACTGTCAAACAGACCTAGAATTTCACTTAAACGTAGTGAATCTTAGGTCTGTGGTCAAACCCGATTTAATAATAAGACAACGCTCTTTTATAACTAGCTTATTTATGTTATGTTTATGTTTATGTTTATGTTTATTATTAGCTTATTTTTGGCAATAAATTATCATTTAGCTAGATGGAGCGACGATTAGCGCAAGGTAGCTGGCAGTAAATTGATGAGAAGGGCCGAGGTCCGAGCTCATTCGCTCACATTAGGAGAGGCCTATGTCCAGCAGTGGGCTAATACTGGCTGTTTATCGATTGATTGATAGATTCAGTGTTTAAACAATTTATGAATTAAGTATTATATTTTGTCCCGATTCCAGATATTTTGTTTCACTACACCGTCTTCCAATTTGAGCCAAATATCGATACAAATTAATATAGGCAGGTATTAGTTTCGAAGTCAGTAGCAGTGGTACAAATCCAAACGCAAATAAGAAGTCGTATCCAATTTAGTCATGAAAACCTAACAATAGAAAATGCCTTGAGGCTCAATTCCTTACAAGACGTAATTACCGTGCTAAACTAAAAAAGATAAAAGTAAATCTCTTCAGATAATTAAGCCGATGTCAAAAATGCTTTTCTAGAGTTTTCACTAAATTAGATAAAGTGTAGCAATTTTTCATCATTCTTTTATTACAGCTGTAATCTGATTCAAGCTGAGGCATCGTCTTTTGAATCATTTTTGTGATTAATCTTTTGATTCCTTATCACGATGTCTACGACTTTGTTAAATTGAGCACATCTAGATTGTACATGTCTATCGTTTATGGACAGTGTTATACATTATTTAAAAGTTTTCGCCGAGTAAATATGCTGTGTCAAGTTGATCGTTATTTTATAGCACATTGCTTGCGTTTGACATGTTAGAAAGTGACAATGTGGTCGAGGTTAGTAGCATAGGTACTAAGCTTAGAATAGAATGAGAACTGACTTTCAAGTATAGCTACCGGAACGCACCCTTAGATGTTTGGCGACAGATTTTTCAACTTATAAGGGTGGTTTAGAAGTATCGCTCCTTATAGGTATTTTGGTTTTGGATGATAAACTACTACCTTTCATCGCATTTACGTTAAAATAGTGGAATATTTAAATCAGCCCTTGAATAACGCAGATACGAGGAAGACAGAATACAATCAATAAATATTTGACCGAGCGAAGCAGAGGTCTCTGTTTCAACAAAATTAAAATGTTTTCTATTCGGTTCCTCTACAAGTCGCATAATTTCTCAACCAATTCTAAAATGTTGTGAGCAGATAATTTTATATATTTTTTTGTCGGTTCAGTTTTGAAAATTTTTATAAGTGGCGGAGATAAGCTATGCAAAGATAGGCTCGCGAGGTCTACTTCTCACAGAGCCGCTAGTTGTAGGAATAATTACCTACTCTTTTAAAACGTAACAAAAAAAGGCAAAAATACTGACAACACATAGCCACATATCACACGGTTATTTAAATAGGCTTAGACCATGTAAAACCGAATCAAAGATGTCGCACGAAACGAGAATGAAGCCGTAGTAGTATGTATTTACTGTGCCGTAGTACCCTTTGTTAGAAGGGCGGGCGGTTCGTTTGATCCCGACGAATTCCGCCGCAACAAACGCTGTTTGTTGTCACTTTTCTTTTGATATTATATAAATACACGTGTCAAATTATTTTGTTTTAGAACAGAATATACGTTTGGTTGAGTTTTCAGCTCATTAAAAAAAACATACAGACGAATTGAGAACCTCCTCCTTTTTTTGAAGTCGGTTAAAAAGTGGAAATCTACGGTTCATATTTGTTGTGTGTTGTGTACAATTTTTATAAATAATAAAATTATAAGGAATCTGATAAAAGTTGTCTTTTTATATCATATAGGCTAGCGTTTGACCACTATCTTACCTGTTGGTAAGTGATGATGCGGTCGAAGATGGTAAGTTACTAAGTTCATTGTTTTTAAATTAGTAAGTGTAATCAACTTTTAGTTGTTAACGTCAGCAATGATCATTGGTCAGAGTGCGGTTAATTAATGATGGATAAAAATAATTTAAAATCAATGAATCTCAGATAAATCTAGAAAAGGCAATTAACATTTTATTTCTCTAAAGGCCATTTCACCGTCATCAGAAACATAAGTTATTAAATATACATTTGTAAGAGTAAACCAAAAAGTCGGATAATTATTAATGAGTGCTCATAAATTATTGAGAAATAATTCTGGAACATTTTTGTCGCAATTTCTTTAATATTTTAAAGATAATGGATTCTTTAGACGGGTGCTTTATCTCAGAAGCAAATGAACACTTTTTGCAGGACAACCCTCTAAAAACGTTAATAACTACTGTAGATCTGGAGACTATGTAAATCTGTTTGTTTTCCTCAGTCTTGTCTCAGATGGTGACCTTCAAGCTTGTTTATTTGTTTGTTTGGATTACCTTGTACTTATTTGATTGCCTTGAGATCACCTCATTTACCTTAGACGTTCTAGAAGACTGTTACTTTATTAAAACGTTCTTTTTAGGGTTCCGTACCCAAAGGGTAAAACAGGACCCTATTACTAAGACTTCGCTGTCCGTCTGTCTGTCTGTCTGTCTGTCCGTCTGTATGTATGTCTGTCTGTCTGTCTGTCTGCCTGTCTGTCTGTCTGTCTGTCTGTCTGTCACCAGAGTGTATCTCATGAACCGCGATAGTTAGTCAGTTGAAATTTTCACAGATGATGTATTTCTGTTGCCGCTATAACAACAAATACTTAAAACAGAATAAAGTTAAAAATAATAGGGGGTCCCCATACAAGAAACGTGTTTTTTTCGGTATTTCAATATAACGCCATCTACGAACGCTTAGGTAAACGTCTAAAAATGGCGTTATATTGAAATGCCGATCCCTAACACCTTTGTTAGACGTTAGATGGCGTTATAAGAAATAAAATGTTTATTAATTATTATTTTTTGCTGGCGAAAAATGATAGTGATATTTTTTGCTCAATCTTTTAAAATACTGTAGTGTGGTACGGAACCCCACAAGTGCGAATCCGACTTGCACTTGGCCAGTTTATTATTAACTAGAAGAAGTTTGCAAACGATCAAGTTCATACTTTGGTCACAGGTTAAAATTGTATATGTTTATTTGTGCATATATAATACTACACAGTAAGACATGTGCGAGCAAGAGTGCGGGTGCACGTAATGGTACGGTTGGCAACCCTACATTAATAAGGGGAATTAAACATGTGTTTTAAGTGTGACGTTCGACGTCTAGATGAAAGCTGAATGGCTCAATACCTTTGTTTTTTTTTGTAAATTCAAAGCGTTATGTTTCTGTTATATCTATATTTTTTGTTGAATATGATCTATTTAATGTTATTTGACGTGTGTAAGTGCTAATTTTTAATTTGCCCATATACTGAATAAATGCTTTGACTTTGACTTTGACATGACCCATCATTGGCGTATACAACACCTTCTTTGATGTATTCTTGTAACCAAAATACGCCCGAACATTATTTTAAATTGGGCATATGAGCCATACAAGAGCATATGAAAGAGCTGAGCAACAAAGCTCTCAATAATAATATACGTATACGTAATAATGCACGTATCTAGAACATTTACACTCAGTCAGAAGGAATAACATAAAAAAAACAGGAGAGATGATGGACGAAAAAGGCTTTCAATACGATCATAACCAGCTGGTATCAGTCTACTGCTGGACACAGGCCTCTCCCAAAACACGCCAGTGATCCCGATCTTCGGCTTAAATGAACTAAATGAAAAAAATCCGAAAATAAATTCAGCAGATATAATCCAGAATAATATTATATAAGAACGTCTGTTACTCTAGCTGTCACTCTGCCTGTTTGTTACCTAATCACGACTAAAAGGACGATTCGATTTTATTGAAATGTAACAAGGCGATACGTCTTTATAGCATGAGGATGAACCTAAGTACTAAATTCTTGGTGTACGTGAACGGAGTCGCAGGTATCAGCTATAGTACCTTATATATAAACTGAGCTTAACCAACTGAAAAAGAAACCTTTCTACATACTTACAATACACAAAAAACGCAAACTGTCTTCCTATTTTTAACCGACTTCAAAAAAAGGAGGAGGTTTCTCAATTCGACCGTATATATATATTTTTTTTTTTTTTTTTTTATGTTTGTTCGCGGATAACTTCGTCGTTTATGAACCGATTTCGATTATTCTTTTTTTGTTCACAAGGAGATATCCCAAGTGTGGTACCATGGTAATTTTATCGAGGTATAATAAGTATCTCCAGAGATATTGAGATAAACATCTCAAAATTGGTACTGAAAATGAATAGCGCGGCATTGAAGTCGGTTGTTTTTTAGTTTTTAAACGATATTATTTACATCCAGTCCTATTTTCCTGAGACATTACAATGTAACGTTTCCTCGTGTAATTTGCAAACGAATGAGAACAATTTGGAAACGGAATCGAGTGAACAGTTTCCGATACTCGTAGTTAGTCACGGGCTATTGTGGTGGGACTACTCAAATGGAGTTTGCCACGTCAGGAAAGTCACGTACGTACTATTTGTGCGTGTGAAGATTGGTTTACACTGAGAAAGATTCTTGATGCACAATTTAACATCATTTATACCTACCGCTTTTTATGCTCAACTATTCAATACTCAATACTTTATTGCTTCCATAATATTTGGTTCATAAAGTTCTTAAAACTAGGTACATGAAATCATTATTGACACTGTTGGGCACTTGCAAAATTATAGAATTCCACCTTAGGTTGTCTGGAGATAAGACCACCTGTTGCCACATTGTTTTTTGTAAACTCTTTTTAATGTTCATTTGTAAGGTGAACAATACAGTGTTTATCTATCAATAATGTGCATTGATGGGAATAGCTTTAGTATTATCTACTTTGATTGGCTTTGTGACTGATTTTTGTAGTACAGAACAAGATACTGGTGTCCAAAAGTCCAGATGCATCTTAGACTATTAGATGTTTACGCAATAACAATAAGCTTCGGTAATTATTTAGAAACCGCTGTAGAGTTATCAAACTGTATTGCATGCTATAATCGTATTCGATATTATGGGACATTAACTACGAGCGAATACCTCAACTGCTAGAAAATAATATATTGGTTTCTCCTTACGATCTTCCTGCTTACAACGGTGCTTGTAAATTCGAATTCTATTTCTTTCCATTATTTTCCCACTGCAGAGCAAAAGCTTTTCTTCCCCCTTTCATCCTTCTCGGTTTAAAGCTAATCTCTTACTACGTTGTAAAAATATATTAATTACAAATTAAAACTAGTTGGAATGAATCGTTCGATACTACTTGTAAGTTACGACCAATTGTCGTGGGACTGCTCGAATGGAGTTTGCAAGTTCAAGAAAGTCACGTTCGTTCGTATTGTGCGTATTGGTTAAAGATTGGTGTACACTGAGAAAGATTTTTAAATATGAGCAGGCCAGAACAATGCCCGTAGTTTCTAGATTGAAGGCGATGGCTTTACCGACGATGTTCGTTTGTAAGAACGACTTGTAGCTATTACCTACATCAGTTTTTTGATGATGTAGTCAAAGATGGTGAACGCGTTAGGTCTAGAATACTCTGACTCTCAAGGGCTGTGTGCTGACAGAACACCATAAGGTTATGGCAGCAGATTTTCAGAACGAACAAAACGTTTTTTTAAATTAATTACTGAGTTGTAAAGATAAATTAACTACAAAAAAAATTGTTCATGATATCGACAATCCGTTTGAGATTTTCACGTGAACTAAGCTGTATCATTTAAATTGTTCCGTGTTTTGGTTACATGTTAAACCAAAGGTTATTTTATCCTCAGGTGCTTTGCTGACATGACGTAGCGTAGACAAATTAAAAGAGTGTGAGAGGGAGCTACAAAAATCTTATTGAGATTACTATGAAGTTTTTTTTAAATAGAAATACTGCATGCACTGAATGCGTCGACCATGGAACTCCTAAACATTTATTTAGAACAAATGAATCAAATTAATTCACAGAAATCAATGGTGCATTTAAGATTGCAGTGATAGTTTAACAATATGTGGTATTCTCATTATGGTATACATACATATTAATAGTCTGATTACTCGTGGGTCGCGAGAAATTTAACGTAACGTTGGTATCAGCAAACCAATTAATTAGCTCAATTTATTCGTGTAGTCATCTGAATTTACTCTATACAAACTCAAACAAAATAACGCTTACTAGTGTTAGTCATAGTAGTATGAATTACAAATTTAGTGACTAAAGGACTTATTTCTAGAAAGTATACTTGTAGAAAAATATTGATCTTCTTCTCTGATGGGAGTACTTCCGAAACACCAGTAGATTCAACAGTCAATCAGTTTTCATCTTTTGTTTGCAGATCTAGGGTTGCCTGTTACGACGGTATTATGCGGCTGATAGTCGGACAATCAGTTCCATTCGGAACATGATTTGTACTGCAATTAGTCTGCGTTTTATTTATCTATTATGTTTCATTATTTCACAATTTTTTGGATAAAAATTGTCTGAAGTACTGAAACATGCACTGGGTTGCGGGTGCACGTAATGGTACGGTTGGCAACCCTACATTAATAAGGGGAATTAAACATGTGTTTTAAGTGTGACGTTCGACGTCTAGATGTAAGCTGAATGGCTCAATACCTTTGTTTTTTTTTTGTAAATTCAAAGCGTTATGTTTTTGTTATATCTATATTTTTTGTTGAATATGATCTATTTAATGTTATTTGACGTGTGTAAGTGCTAATTTTTAATTTGCCCATATACTGAATAAATGCTTTGACTTTGACTTTGACTTTGATCGTTTGAAATACTAAATACTAATAATAATGTAACTAATATTGAATACTAATCATTCCATTAACAACCAAAACATACAGCGCGCACATACACGCACACACACATACCTACATACAATACACAAACACACACATGATAACTCGCAAAAATTTAAATATTTTCTATTGTATTGCAATTAATGCAATTTTTGTTTTCATTAAGAATATTTTGGAAGGAAAATAGTCTCCCCTCTAGTGAGGAGCCTATTGCTCATAGTAATA
Source organism: Cabera pusaria (assembly GCA_954871355.1). NCBI lineage: Eukaryota > Metazoa > Arthropoda > Insecta > Lepidoptera > Geometridae > Cabera > Cabera pusaria. Next base: position 4,569,546 of record OX940896.1, read on the forward strand.
TTTTATGTTAAGCAAAAATCTGGAAATAAACATTATCATACATAACTACGATATAACCTTCAAAAGTTTACCAAAGAGAAAATGATAACAGTAACTTATGCGCTTCATCAAAGCCGTCCATCCAATAGATTCAAGAATTATGCGGAGTAACGCGAATACATTAGCGTTGGTGAATACAACATTACGAAAACGGTGGCTATTTTAGCTTAACAGGAGACTTAAGATGTTTTTGTTCTAAGTGCCTGTCCAGAAATGTTGGAGCTCAGGGTTAGGTTTAAGGTACGGCCACACCGCGGCATCCTGCGATCTGCGGGCGCGATCTCAGTACTTTTCAATTGTTTTCTGATCGCGTTCGGTGTCAACCAGTCGGTACAAATACTACTGCGCTATCTGATTGCCACCTAGATCGTAATGTAATCGTAACGATCTCAATAAGCAAAAGTATAACTTAGCCCGGAATCGCTGCAATATAGCGTGTCGAGATGCACAACGCCACCATATCCATAGTTCCATTCAACAAGAAGAAGATCCCGAAAGTGTGGAAATTTCTTCGTTCTCTAGGAGTTGGAAAACAACGTCAAACTTCCATGCCAAATTACGAGAATTTAGATTTGAACTCGCTCAATCATCACTTTTCTTCGTCTTCCACAATTGATGCGAATGACAAAATTGCCACTTTAAATTATCTTTTCTGTCTTCCAACTCCTACGTACCTTTTGTTTTAAATGAATTCACTCCAACGCCACTGGTGGAGACGGCATCAGCCTTAACATGCTTGTTCCGATATTGGGCGAAATCTTACCAATTTTGTGCTATATTCTGAATAGCTCTGTTTCGGAGGGTGTCGTACCATCGTGCTGGAAGGAACATTACATTATCCCTTTGCCCAAAAAATCCAATCCTAAATCCTTATCTGAATATCGTCCAATATCCATACTGCCCCTCCTTTCCAAAGTTCTGGAGCGCCTGGTACACACCCAGCTTAGCTGCTACCTTAACCGAAATAATCTCCTCAACCCCTACCAATCTGGTTTCCGTCCTGGTCATAGCACTGTATCTGCACTTATCAAAGTCACAGATGATATAAGGCTGGGTATGGAAACCAGACTGCTTACTGTCCTTACCTTGCTCGATTTCAGCAACGCATTTAATACCGTAGATTTTGAAATCCTTCTCGCCTTGCTCCGCTCTCTTAACATATCTCCATCGGTGATTCATTGGTTTCACAGTTATCTGTATGGGCGCCGGCAGCGTGTCCGCATTGAGGATGTATTTTTTCTTGGTGTGACACAAGTGCCGGTGTACCACAGGGTGGCGTGCTTTCTCCTCTTCTTTTTGCTATTTATAAATTCCATATCATTATTCCTTTCTTCCTCGTATCACCTATATGCAGACGATATCCAAATCTATACACAAGCTTCACTCGAAAATTTAAATGACGCGATTAAAACCACTAATGATGACCTCTGTCGCATTGCTTACTGGAGTAGATCATATGGACTTACGGTAAATCCTACCAAGACTCAGGCCATCATTGTGGGCAGCTCTAGATTAGTAAATAAAATAGACTTTTCAACGTTGAATAACATAACTTTTAATAACGTGACTGTACCCTTCAGCAAACAGGTAAAAAATTTGGGTATTATCATTGACAGCAATCTCACTTGGGACCCTCAGCTGCAATCAGTGAGTCGCAAACTTTTTGCATCAGCAGCCTCGCTCAGAAGGTTGCGTAACTTTCTACCTATAGCTACTAAAGCTGCGCTAGCTCAATCTCTTTTACTCCCTATCCTTGACTATGCCGACGCCAGCTATCTCGATCTCAGGAAGGACCAGCTGAATAAGCTTGAGCGGTTACAAAACTTCTGCATTCAATTTATTTTCGGTCTCCGAAAATATGATCATGTCTCAGACTACCGTGCAAAACTCAAGTGGCTACCCATTCGTCTTCGTCGGAATACTCACATCCTTTCGCTTCTTTATGGTATACTGTTCAACCCCTCTACTCCTCCTTATCTCAAAGCTCGATTCCATTATCTTTCTGCATCAAATTCTCTTTCTTTGAGGTCATCAGAGAACCTGCTCCTTGAAACTCCAGCACATAGTACACATTTCTATGACTCCTCTTTTACTGTCCAAGCCGTGCGCCTATGGAATGAGCTGCCAATTGTCATAAGACGTGCACAGTCCGTAAATAGCTTCAAGGAACATGTACGTAAATTTTATCTCTCTTCTATTATTTAACTTAATATTAAATATTTCGCAATATTTATATCTATTAATATGTATATGTAAGTTTATATTGTGGCATATGTATGCTTATTATATTATAATATGTAACCGTCTATGTAGTCTATAAGCAATATTGATTAAGAGTTTTTAGATTTCCTTATATAAATAACACCACCGTCCAATGTTCATTTTATAATGTTATGTCCATCCAAAGGTTGTCTGGAAGAATATTTTTTCGCTTTTGGTGATAAGGCCCATTGTACCTTATTTTAGTTAGTTAAGTCCTATCTTAAGATCTTTTTGTAATTGGTGTTAATAAAGAGTATTTGTATTGTATTGTATTGTATCGTACACGCAGGACGATGCGGTGTGTCCGTAACTTTAATGTCTTGATGAATAAAAACCATAGCATATGCGTTTAGGTTTAGGTCCTTCCACAGCTGAAAATTAGCTTACCACCATCAAAGAAAAAATCTGCCGCCATAACCTTACGGTGTTACGGCAGCACACAGCCCTTGAGAGTCAGAGTATTCAAGGCCTAGCGTGTTCACCATCTTCGACCACATCATCACTACCACCAGGCAAGACCAGGGCCGTATTAAGAGATCTAGGGTCCCTAGGCACTTAAAATGCTAGGCCCATTTCCCCCCTACATTCCGAAGCTGTTTTGGAAATTTGTTTTACTGATTACATACAATACAAGCAAAGCCTTGCCTTGCAGCGGATCAAAATAGATTGATTCAAAAAATCTGTCGCGGTAACTGGTTGGGCCGGGCCCCTTGGATGCTGGGCTCCTAGGCCAGTGCCTTGTAGGCCTAGGCGGAAATACGGCCCTGGGCGAGATAGTTAATACGCTAGACTATAAGATGTTTTGTTCAATATGACCACAGAATAGGGACCCACCTCTACAAGTATCCCCTGTTCTGTGAATATGGACTGTCTGATTAAAATGTCTTCCTATAGCTATAACGCTACTACGCGTTATAGCTATAGGTATATATATGGTAGGACTGCTGCTAGTCCGCCTGGGGCGGTACACCCACCTAGCCAATTAATGTTCAGCCGTGAAATAGGAATGTTTTTCGGTTGAAATGGCAAGGTGTCCAGTGAAATTACAGAGCATGTGAGACTTAACAGCTTTATGTCTCAAGGTAATAGGCGCAGTGGAGTGACATGCAAAATTCTGGCAGTCCAGAATATTGCATGCCGCTGTATCTGTAATAGGTAGACGTCATCGCTTACCATCAGGCGAGCGTCGTGCTTGTCCTGTTGCCTAATAACATAAAAAAACGCATAGACCCTTACTGTCACGTGAGTGTAGTGTAATCCGACGACTGGGGTCCCGTCTCAAAAATTAAGCTAAGCTAAGATTAAGCTTTCACAAGATAGTGGCCAATCTGAGAGCCAGTTTTACCGGTTCCTGATAATGCGTTAGATAGTTATCAGACACATGACACTATATAAAAGCTATCAAAAAAGCACCGGTGAAACTGGCCCTTACTAAAGTTAATTAACTGCTAGATACATACATAAACTTTTCAACTCACATTCACCCGTTCAATAAATCATTTAGCGCAGCACAGACAGTCTGCTCTCGATAGCGGTGGAATAAAGCTATCAAAGATCTGTCATATTTCTTCAAATTAGCGCTATCAGGCACCGGTGAAACTGGCCCTTACTAAAGTTAATTAACTGCTAGATACCTACATAAACTCTTCTACTCACATTCACCCGTTCAGTAGACTATCATAATAAATCATTTAGCGCACCACAGACAGTCTGCTCTCGATAGCGGTGGAACTCATTTAATTGCAATTAGTGTGTTCGACTCTCGACTGGGACGTGTGTGATCACTTCTTGATACGATACGGAAGTTGACGGTGCGGTGGTCGTTTCATATAGATTGTTGAAGTTTGTGTGGTAGCTAGTTGGTTGATATCCAGACTAATAAAATAAAAACGTTTGTAACTATGTCACTCTCTCTGTTACCTAATTACGCCTAAACGGACAAGCCGATCTTACACAAATTTAACAAGGAGATACTTTATAGTATGAGGATGAACATAGGCTACTAAATTCTTGGTGTATGTGAACGAAGTCGCGGGTATCGGCTAGTGTTATATATGTACTTATGTAATGATGACATAGGTGTTAAAGCTGTTTGTATATCTGATGGGAACTTTTGGTAAGTAGTGAAGATTTCAATTAAATAAATTAAATTGGACAGGGTTAGCTACTTGTTTTGAGACTTGAGACGGGCTATTTTTGGCTATATTTGTTTATTTATTTATATCATTACATTTCAATTTTATAATAATTAATCATGGTGGATAGAGGTACAAGGTAAGCCGATACAGTAAAGCGATGGACCTCATGGCCCATATGCTAGGCCTGTATCTCTGGTGCCCAAGTTAAGAGAATTAACAATGGTGGGCGCTGAAACGTATTCCTACTCAATAAATAGAAAGAATAGAAATGAACAGCAATGTTGGCGAATTAATCAACACATATTTGAGTCCCTCCTGTAAAATACTAACACTCGTTATTATAGAATGCACAGGCTTAACTGCTGCTCCTTAAACATGAAATTTTCCATATATACAACGGAGAAAGCAATGAGACAGGCTTTTTAAAAGTGCATCCCTACCCTACGAAGATTGAAAGTGGACTTCAAAGTCTCTATTGAGTTCAAGACTTGTCTTATTACAAAGTTTTACGATTTTATAAAAGAAATGTATTGTTGCAGTTTTTATTGTTGGAGAGTTTGTTTAACGATGTCAACGGAAGTTTATAGCAAGTGGTCGTGTAGTGACATTATTTTTATTGTCTGTGGGACTGTTTCCGTCGACAACATAACTAAGTGCCCCTTCTTAGAATGGACTAAGAATGTTGGTTGCTTACATTGAAATATGTTGCAAGATTTAATTCATTTTCAATCGACTTCTAAAAAGATGAGGTTCTCAATTCGTCTGTATGTTTTTTTATGTATGTTACCCGATTACTCTGCCAATTGAGAATCGATTTGAATGTTTTTTTTTTCATAGGTAAATCTGTAAAGTGGTTCTATTTTAATGTTATTAAGATCCGATTATTATCTCCAGAGTTATGATGATAAACGTCTCTAACTGACTCGCGTGGTATAGAATTTGTTGTTTTTTTTATGTAAAGACGTTGAAGTAAATGTAGTCGTTTATTTTTTTTTATAAATCATGAAAATATAATTTTTACGACGATCCTCTGGCTAAAACATGTATGAACATTATAACCAACATGTATACACTAAAATAGTGTATGGATACGTATGTTTTAACCAATATAACAATCTTTATCTTAATGCTAAGAAAGAAGAACAAAATAATGTTTCCTAAATTGAATTTGTCTTTGCCTGAGCCATAAATTGCGCCCACATCAAATCTTATTTTAGCTTTATTTATGTGCGTCGACACGTTCATACATTAAAAACAAAATATGTTTTCGTCCTAAATGCCAATAAAGGATAACGCAAAAAAATATTGATGCGAAAACTTGTCTCATAATATAACGGATTTCCCGCAGTTTATTTACTTATTCTACTGTTTTAGTTACTTAAGTTTCATTAACGTGTAATGTTTGAGTGAATACTTGTTTATTTTTTGATGAGTTTGTTAAGTCTATATGAAGGTACCTATTATGTAAGAATTTAACGTTTAGAATTATTAAAACATCCTGTCCATGGTCATATGTTCTATCCTCTCCATCAAAGGGTTGTCTGGAAGTGAACGCTATTGCGATAAGACCGCCCATAGTAACACATTATACTTAAGATTATATGTATGTAACTCAGTTTTAATATGGTGTAACAAAATAAAGAGTTTAGTTATCTATGTAACGGATGACGAATAAAGAATGAAAGAATAAAAAAATACATTCGTGAGAATACCAACAGAGGAAATGAATACCTATTACAAGATTGTTTAGTCAGTTTACCGTGACGCTAAACTCTAGTACGTAGTCAAATATTGGTTTTAATCGGCTCCACCATAAAGTTAAATATTATAATGGGCTCTAGGTATTTCGATTTTACTTCTGATTTCGCTTTGCATGAAAACGTAAAGTCAAGTCCACTGTGCTACGCTTACGCTGCGTAGAACGAGTGTTACTCATACTTATAGAAAACTGTTAAGTTTTCTGTGGCTAGTAGCGATGGGTCGTTGACGTATTTTCGTTAACGCAACTAGTCCGTTAAATTAACCTCCGTCAACTAGTTAATCGACTAGTTAATGCTTCAACTATAGTCGATTTCACATATGCTCGTATGAATTCAATCGCTAACGAAGTATTCATAATACAATCGTTTAATCCAAATAGCGCCGTACGTTAATTGTCATTTAATTTTTTTTTAAATAAATATATTTTGATTAAAATCAATCAGATAACTTAAAAGTTTTAGTTTTACTCATGACGTAAATTTCTAAGAAATTAAAATACTAATACCCGTTTGCACTAAACTTAAGAATCGCCTTAGCTTGTCAAAATATCACAAAATAAATAAATCCGGCTACCAAAATCTCAAAATATAGATAAATATGGGATCATTAGCCTACCTGAAAAATATATTTTAAGATTTTGATTCCCGATGTTGCTTTAATTGAGATATTTTGAAATCTTAGGCGATTCTTAAGTTTAGTGCAAACGGGCATAAGTCTTTGAATAAAGAGCTATTGTTTTTTCTATCAAAAATACTTACGCAGTTGAAATTCCCTCAGACTAAAAACGAATGTTACCGTTCGAAATCACGTTGACAGTTAATCGCGGAACGCGCCTCCGTTCGTTGACGTCAACTGATACGTTTCTCTATACTCTTGAAATTCGCCGTCTATGGATTCAACTAGTTGATCGGTAAACGATTAACGGTCGAAACGTTGACAGTCGATGGACGGTTTTTTCAACTAGGTCGTTTAATCCACGCCCATCTTTAGTGGCTAGGCTATGTCTAAAATCGTAGCTTTGTAAGCGACGTTACAACTCGCGTAGTCGATTTGAGTATCCAAATCGGCTACGCTTGTTGTCACGTAGCCACGTAGCTCTACCTATAACCCGTAATGTGTAATTAGAGCTTTATACAGTTTGTACGGTTGCCTTAATTTAAATTAGTTAGCATATCTAAGTTCTCTGACCACAGTGGATATTTCTAGTTAGATCTTGAAAGCCAGTACTCATTCTAGGCCTTGCATGCTACTTATATCCTTGACTACATTGTTACTTACTTACAAACCTTCAAGATAGTGGTCAAAAGCCTACATGCTATAAAAAAATTGCGTAGAAGCTACGTAACTCCAGATTTATTCATTAAAAAATGTAATTACACTTGACACAGCTTTTAAGAGAGCTTTAATTGAGAATTATGATACTTAAGACCGGTTTTTACTGGTTCCAGATAGCCCTATTAGAAACTTATCAGACAGATTTTTGACAACTTTTATATGGCATCATATGTCAGATAACTATCTGAATCTTTATCAGGCACCGATGAAATTGACCCTTAGTTCATCAATATAACATTCTGAGTATTTTAAGTATACCACAGGCTAAAACTTATTCACTATTGATTGTTTGTGTCGCTACAAAGTGACCGTGCATCCGTTACAGTATCCCGTGACGTATATATCCGACATTATGACAATGTGTTGGCACGCCATCATGCTGTGATATAGACACCGCTTATAATGTGACATGGATCATATTCTATTTAATAAGTTTATTATGAAGATGGTATAAAGAAATAGAGGACGAAACTTAAATTAGGGCCAGTTTCATCGGTGCCTGATAAAGTTCCAGATAGTTATCTGACAGATGACGCCATATAAAAGCTGTTTAAAATCCGTCAGTGAAGTTCTTAATAAATTTATCAGAGAGTGGTGATAATGGTCCTTAAGTATTAAAAGTGACAGTCTGTTACAGCGATCGACTTTAGTTTCGGATTTCGGATTTCCAGTCGTATCGTAGGTTCCTAAGTAATTACAAAAAAAATATGAACATATACATCCTCACTTTAATGATAAGAAAGAAGAAAGAAGAACGAAAAAAGAAGTAAGAAGAAAGAAGAAAGAAGGAAGAAGAAAGAAAGAATATACATTTATTTAACTTACACTACTTAGTTAACGTATTTAGAGATAATATAAGAGAAAAAAAAAACAAACAAGAAAATAATAAAGTAAAGAACCCATATCAGTACTTAAATTTAAAAAAATGCTAAAAAGGTCTATCTCAGCACGAAATGTTCCGGTGTTTGCTGGAACGCTGATTTTCAGATAGACCTCCGGGGTTGGACTACCGCGAATAATATAAGTATTTAGTATAAAAGGAAATAAAAATACATATTTTATCATAGATGTTGTGATAAACATACATACTTTAATTACAGTACAATATACTCTATTATATATATAAGTAGGTAATAGGTACACACGAATATTTAAACTCTAAAATAAATGATTAGAAACAATGCAAGAAATGATGATTATTAGAGACGCAAGACTGTTCTGTTTGGTGTCTTGTGTCGTATTAAATTATATTATTTTATTTGTATTTACAACTGATCGATTTTAAAGTATGTAAATAAATACCTAGTTACTGAAATATAAAATTTAAAATCGTTTACGACGAAAAAAACGACTTCAAATGCCGCGATAGTAATTTTCAGTACCAATTTTGAGGTATTTATCTCCATAGTACACTCTCTCAAACAAAAAAATCGGTTAAATAATGACGGAGTTCTAAGAAGAAAGTAACAAACATATTTTTGACGTGACAACGTCTAATCAATCGATGAACGCCGGCTGCATGCACGAAAAAGTGTCATGTTACGCTCATTGTCCCGTTACGCTCATTGTAAGAATGCGTCAATTTCATCGATGTTTTCTTTTGACATATTATCACGATAAACTATCGTCCGTAAAGCAACTTTACAGACAACCTATATCTTTTCAAATATAGCTGATTTGAGAACATCCTCCTTTTCTGTGAAGTCGGTTTAAACAGTTTTGCAGTATTAAATTTAATATATACATCACTGAAAGAAACATGATAACTATGATATCTATCAAGAAAATCTAAAGAGCCCTTCATGCTTTTCCTAACCGATTTACCTCGATCATGACCCTTAACTCAATTTGTCTGTCGCTTGACCATGATAATAATCATAATTTTACACCAACTAAACAACTTTAACGCATTCAGAATACGGTCCATTTTACAAATTCCCTCAAATGACATTGACAGTATATTTTGTCAGTCCGGTTTCCCCGTATATATAATTTGTTTGCAGTTAACGACTACAGGAATAGCCTCCACTTGGCGAGAAACGCGGTGAATAAATCACATAAAATAAAATGGTTTTGAATAAAAATATTTGCATTTAGTTCAGATGTGAACGCTGCTTTATTTTTAAGGTTACATACACTAAGGTCTTTATGTATAAGATTTAGTGATTACGTAATTTGGAAGTGTAATAGAAAAGTGCCGATTTTTTAAACGCTTATGTTATCTTCTGCTCGATCAAATCTAACTATTTATGATCGTTTAAGAAACGCAAAAAACCGACTTCAAATGCCGCGCAATTTATTTTTCAGTACTAAGTTTGAGGATTTCATCTCCATATCCCTGGAGATACTTATCAGATCTCGATAAAATTACAATGAGAATACCTTATAAATGTAACTCTACTAATTAAAAAAAGAATCTTTCGAATCGGTACACAATTGACGGAGTAATCGTGTAACATACATACAAAAAATAACATACAGACGAATTGGTTCAAGCGTGTTTTATTAGTTTTTAAAACGCAGATTGTCAGTCAAATGTAAATCAACATTTACACGTCATTCTATTCTATATCGCGTCGTAATCGTTCTTCACGAAAAATCGAAGGCGGTATTAATAAATTGACACAAAAGTATAAATAGGTGTGTGTATGTCATTTGAACTTCGAAAATGCATTGAAAAAATTGGTTGTCTGTAAGGCCTTGTCCGCACAGCGATATTTCACAGCGCAATATATTCTAGCGATTTAAATTCCGCGACAATATGCATCAAATCACAGATTTTCTCGCGATTTTTTTCCGCCAGTGCGGATCCGTCCAATAGATTCCATACTTCAAAGAGTTGCGAAAAAAAAATCGCGCTGTGAAAAATCGCTGTGCGGACAGGGTCTAAAGTTGGCTTACGGACGAAAGATCCGGAGAAGAAATAAAAAACGGACGTGAAAACGTTATAACAAAACATTGATGAAATCGGTGTAAGCGTACAAACGGGATAATGAGCGTATCGGGACAGTTTTTCGTGCATGCAGCCGGCGTTCAAAATTTACAGCACATTTCATCAACACCTTTCCTTTCGCTCAGAAAGAAATACTTAAAATGGCAATTATGGCATCGTACTCTGGTTCATTTAGCATTGACGATTCGATCAGTTTACATTGACCGTGGTCATGGGCTAGAGTGTGTCAATGTTGCAGATGTGGGGAATGTCATATTTAATAACGAAATAGGAAGGACATCATCGATTTAAAATTAAAGTGGACCCGGAAAATTTGGTCTACATCGATTGCACAACATCAATTGCATCCTTTTACCCTACAATGTAGGGCCTACATCAATTGCAAATATTATTTGGTTCGAATAATGTGGCTGTAATGTGAGTGAAATGTGTGATTCAGAGCCACATTTTTTGCAATTTTTCCCAGAGCAATCTAATTTTGTATGTTTCACAATTTATTTAGTTTAAGATTAAATCTTCTGCTTAATATTATAAAGGCTAAATAGTATTACGCTACAATTTTTAAAGATTGATAATTGATTGAGCGAGCGTAGCAAGCTAAGCTTCTCAGTTTTGACTAGGCCAAATATGCTTTTGTGTTGTTTTGTGTATTTCTATGTTTGTCTGTCTGTTCTCGCTTACAGGTCGCATTTTTCAACCGATTTTGACAAAAATTGCCACACGCCACACGAGTTCCTTTATGAATTTAAGATTTTTTGTCGATCGCGTTTGTTTTGTTTGGGGGAGGGGGGAGGGGATAGAGGGGAGGGGGAGGGGGAGGGGGAAGGGGGACGGGGATAGAGGAAATGTTTGCTGTAGCGTTATTTATCAACGGATTTCAGTGAAATTGGAAGGGCACACTAAGGATTTCACAAGATGTTGTGAAAAAGGGGCGTGGAGGAGGGAAAAGGGGGGAAGTTTGCTGTAGCGTCATTTATCGACGAATTTTGAGAGGCAAACTAAGGACTTCATTCTACATAAAATGTGATGAAAAAAATTCTACGACCCCTGGAGTGGAGGGGAGAAAGGGGGTGAAGGGGGGCGTTATATATGGACGGATTTTAATTTTTATAAGGGCACGCGAGGTCTACTGATCTCAAAGAACTTCAAAAGAAAAAGCGATGAGTCATCTATGTCTTCTATAAAATTAGACGAGGGTGAAACCGCGAGTATCAGCTGATCAAGCAATCTGTACTTTTGCATACAGCCTACACGCAGCAAAAGTACAGATTGCTGGATCACTTATCGCTTTTTCTTTCGGCTTTAGCCGTTTAGGCTGTATTCAGTATCTCTTGGATATTTTAGATTTGCTTATTATGTATGTCATCTTGCAAAGGACTTCCTTAAACATCATATGTGAGCACTAACAAAGGATTAAAAAAAAAATAGTTAAAAAAAACTAAAAAACAAGCTTTTTATAGAAAACTGAATTAAAAAAAAAAAAAAAAAAAACAGACTAATTGAGAACCTCCTCCTTTTTTGTGAAGTCGGTTAAAAATAGAAAATAAATTTTAATTAATTTAAATTAAGAATAGTGCTAAAAATTTCAATGAATATAAATTAATAAGTGTGATTAATAAAACATTATTTATTTTCTAATTTTTAGTTGAAAAATGGAATAATTTTATATCAAATTAGTGTATTGTCATCGGTCCTCGATAAATCTACAAAGTTTGAACGAAATCTGGCCGTTTAAAGTGGGTCAAAATCGCGCCCAAAGAGGTCGGTTACAAACATACAAACATACAGGTGAAGCTAATAAAAACAATGCTTGTGGGGTTAATTAAATAGGGGATGAAATTTAAAGGTGTAGTATAATTACTCGTATACCTACAAGGCTTGTTCCGTATACTTCCAAATAAAATATGTTAATAAGTATACTATTTTTTACTATTTTATGTATTACGATCGAATGATAATTTAAGATCGTTTAAAAATGAAAAAAAAACCGACAGTAACCGACTTCACATGCCGCGGTAGTAAAAATATCCACCAGTAATAATCATCTCGTCAAGGTATCAAATGTGTTTATATTGTTTATCTCCCTATCTCCGGAGATAATTGTCATATCTCGATAAAATTTGAATGGGAGCAAACGGGAGGCATAATTTCTCAAACAAAAATATTTTTTCAATTCGGTTAAGCTTTGACGGAGTTCTGAGGTAACAACATAAACATTTTATTATAAACAGTCGAATTGAGAACTTCCTCCTTTTTTGTGAAGTCGGTTAAAAATAGAATAAGTTTACAATTCGAAATGACTCTTTTTCATGGTTAGGGTAGATCTCTACGGTGGTCCGATTTTAAATCCATTGAGAACTGATGAGTATCTCTTTAAACTATCTTAATTATTCTTACATACTTTTTAACCGACTTCACAAAAAAGGAGGAGGTTTTTAATTCGACTGTTTAAAAAAAAATGTTTATGTTGTTACCTCAGAACTCCGTCAAAACTTAACCGATTTGAAAAATTATTTTTGTTTGAGAAATTATGCCTACCGTCAGATCTCTCATCTTCGGAGATATGGAGATAAACAATATAAACAAATTTGTATACCTTGATGACATGATTACGGCTAGTGGCTATTTTGACTATCGCGGCATGTGAAGTCAGTTTTTCAGTTTTTGGTACGATCATAAATTATTATAATTTAGCTTATTTACTTGTACTCGTATACTTTTAGCAGAAGTTTGCCCTAAATTGATAAAGTCATGTTCCAATTTCGTTACAACTTGAATGAGTATTAGAACGAGTTCTAAACAAGTCAGAGTAAAGTTAAAAAGTACCTAACTTAAGTTGATATATAAAGGTTCCTTAAAGATTGGGATAACGAAACGGCCTACGCAGATGTTCCAATAGAAAAATTATCATAAAATAAGATAAAGTTTGACCTCGTAAATATTTTTTTTGGAAAATTTAAAAAACAGAATTTTTTGACATAAAATATACACTTTTAAAGTTTTAAAACGTGTGTACCCAACCCCTAACTGTTAAAGTAAGGGAGTAAAAAAAAAAAAATGCTGTAGATCTCAATAAACACTTTCAACGAACATTGGTTTAAACGAGATATAGTCAGCAATTTTTGTAGCTATATGCAACCGCAAATATTACTTTATTTTTCATACACATACTATGTAAAACAAGGTTATTTTTTGGTGGCGAAAAATTATAGGTATAAAATACTCTACTGTGTTACTGAACCCTACGAGTCCGACTTGCACTTGGCCAGTTTATTGCTTGTTAAATGGTTAATTATTTTATGGCAGTATTGGAGCTGCCTGATAATTTTAGGTGTTTAGGCTAACGGAACTCCTTATAGGCTACATCTTCCTAATAGTTATTAATATTATCAAATTAAATATATGTTTCTTAGTTTGTCTGTAGGATTATTCTGACCAATAAACTGGACAGTAAGTAATTTCATAGCTTTGTTCATAATAATATCACCTCGCAATGTCAATAATCTTACCGTTATATCGTAATTTATATTTACCACTATACCATCAGCACTAATTAACACTAAAATAACGCTTATATTTACAAAATGTATACACTGAAATGTTTTCAAAGTCAAGTCATTTTAAAAATCATTAACACGCGTGGACAAAAACGCATCGCACTTGGCGCCCAAATTCAAAATTAGAACGCGCGTCAGTGTCAATTTTTTAACAATTCGGCCAGTTTAATTTCATTTTTGAATTTGTTTTCGTGATTTTTTTTTATAGAGTGACGCGAAGGTGTTTGCGGTACGCGGTCGGAGTGACAACTGAGTTTACTGAGTGTGGAACATTTCGCCGCGCGAACACTTTGCTCCTTGGTCAGCCGGCTATCGATGATTCCAATCTTGATAAGGAAAAAGGGTCAGGGCTGGTTCAGTGATGAGACCCACGAAACGGTGGATTTCACAGATTAGGGTGGGTGAATTGGTGAAGCTAACTGTGTAATGACTCGCTAATGAGAGGAAATACTTTATAGTTAGTAATTAAATCAATGTGTTTTTTCACAATCAAAATTATTAGAGCTTCTTCATGAAATGCCTTCGTACATGATCTGGTTACGAATTTTTCTTCCATTCTTATGAAGTATCATGGCTTTTATCATCGATGTCATATTTTATAGACTAATACCTACAACAGGTTAGACTAATAATTGTTACTGGAAACTAGTTATTAGTTATTTTTAATTGCAAACAGACAGTAACTTGACAAATATAATATCTCACCTGATTTAAGGTGACGATGTGGTTGAAAGTGCTTGTCTAGTTTTATAGCTAACTAGCAGCCCGCCCCGGCTTCGCACGGGTAGAAAATATATGCCTACAAAATTTGCATCAGTTTGTTGCATCGAATATAAAATATTAACATATTTAACAATCATCGTCATATTTCAACCAATTTACACCAAACCTTAACGAATTATGCACCTAAACCTTCCTCATAAATACTCTGGCTATTGGTGAAAACCGCATGATAATCCGTTCAGTAGCTATTAAGATTATTGCGAACAGACAGACAGACGCAGTGATGGACTTTGTTTTATAATACTTACGTAGTAATATTGGACGGCCCTTTGGCGTAAAGGATAATTACCCTGATTCTGACCCGACGGTCGTTGGTTCTAATCCTAGCTATATACCTACCAATGAAAGTTTTATGTGCATTCATGAATCATGGGTTTTCGTACAGAGGTAGTGGGATCATGAAATCAAAATCAATCAAATCATGGGATCAAAGAAGGGGTATTATACGTTTAACGTGTGTATCTGTGTCTGTCTGTAGCATCTTAGCACCCAACCGGATGAACCGATTTTGATTTTATTATTGATTTTTTTGTTTGTTTGATAGATGTCTTCATCGAGAGTGTTCTTAGCTTTGATTCATGAAAATTCGTTCAATCGTTATAAAACTTATTAAGCTTTTTTCTAGTTAATTGCGCTATGAAATCAACTTTTATAGGTCTGATCAATTCGAAAATCTTCTTCTTCAACGATATTGTAAGAACATGGAAGCATTGACCTGATGCTGGGACATCTCCTGTACTCTACAGAATACTCAAATCCACACCAACTTACAGCTCAGATTTTAAATGTCGTGTTTAGAGTCATTGGAATACTTTTATTGAAAAGATTATACGTAGATCAGTCGGGGTGGTTTATATATAGATCATAACTATATTATACAATAGAATTTTATACAGTAAAAATATATTATTATACTATATTGACTTCAAAACGATTGTGATCGGTGGGGATCTACAGCATCGCTAAGCTTAAAATAATATTTTCTTAGTAACTATGACCTAATGTATGGTTTCACTGCAGAGATTTTATTTATTTTGCGATGCGTGTGTGTAAAATCCGTGATATCTTCTAGAGTTTTCATTTGAATTATATACTGTAAAGGACAATTTTAATCTATAATATGTGGCCAAGCTAATTAACGTAATTATTTGGATAAGGATTAATACTATATACTATATTTTGAAAATAGCCTTAGGAGTAATGTTATATTTTTTAACAAAAAATTAAAGATTAAAGTGGTTACTGTGTCAACCTTAAGAGATAGACATATGCTGTCGCGGACTTTTTTGTAGGTCTTATTAAGTTGTAAAACTCTTCCATAGAAAATATTTTTCTATCTATTTTCAATTAAGCAGCGTTCGTATGAAACATGTTTTTTCGACCGTTTTTTAGTCGACTTAGGTTGCAAATTAGGTCTCCACGGATGTACCTTTGACTTAAACGGGATAATATATAGCCTATTTTCATTCCGAAAGTCCATTCTATATATTAGTGAAAGAATTTTTTAAATCGGTCCAGTAGTTTTTGAATCATTACAAACATACAAAAATACAAAAATACAAAAATACATAAATACAAAAATACAAATATTTTCTCTTTATAATATTAGTATAGACTAGTATAGATAAGCAACTTCAATAACTTGTCTCCTTAAGCTAGAGAAACACAATAAGATCTTTAATCCTTTAGTAAGTAAGTGTTCACAGTTTTTTATTTTTTAATATCTTACATCGACAACTATCGCATCTGGTGATAAGAGACAATGTCGTCGAAGATTGTGAACATACTAGGCCTCGTCTGACCCTCAAAGGTTGTGTGCTGCCGGAACACCGTATGGTTATGGCGGCAGATTTTCTCCTCGACGGTAGTAACTACTCGTAACGTAAATTACTCGTAACTAGTATACATTATTCAAAAACTTTTTATATTCAAAATATCTAGCAAGGCTTGGAAACCGCGTTAAAAATTCTAACCGGTTTGAACGTAAGTACATATGAACTTTTCTTTTTGGTCTTTGTTCGTTCTATAAACCGCTATTGAACGATATTGAGCAAAAACCTTTTTAGTAAAGGTTTCGTTGAATAAACCGGTTTAGAACGGTTTCAGCAATGGTCAGCGACCACTTTTCAATTTGCAGCCGTGTGTGCACTGGCAGCAAGCAAACAACGATTTAGTAATTGTAAATCACATATTGAAAACAGCGGTCGGTCATACAAATTATTCATATTATGGCAAGCAAACTTCGAAAAGTGCGAGAGCATGTTTTTTTAATCGCCCGTGCCAATTGCAAGTAAGTACGCGTGTGCCTGTCGCGAAATAAACCGGTTTATAGAGGTTTTTAGAGATTTGCGAACGAAATAATTAAAAAACCGATTCATGCCGTATTTAAACCGTTTATCCATAAACCGGTTTCTAACCCTGCTTCAAGTGAAATAATTTGTTAAAACCGGTTTAAACCTTTAAGAAACGGTTAAGCATAAACCGGTTTCAAGCCTTGTATCTAAGTAACAGTGCAAGCCAGGCGCTTGCTTAATAATGGTCAGCGATGTTTTCTGCCTTTAACATATAGAAAGGGTACAAAACTATTAATGGAAATCGTTTTATAACTTTGTACAAGCTTTCATTTAACTTGCTGTGTGAAACTGTGGACCACTTGCTGGCGTTCGATTCGACTCAAGGTCTTACGTATCTTCAGTGATAATGCAATAATAGGACCTGTTGATGGAACCTAGCTGTAGGCACTGGAACTCTGTAATGGCATTTGGTAGGATAGTCGAATGTAGGCTAGTATGTGTTGTTATCATGAATACTTTAATTACACATGATAACATTATAATGTGTTCCGGCAGCTATCCTTCTCCCGTGCTACCATCCTCGACCGCATCATCAACTTACTAATAGGTGAGATAGTGGTCAAACGCTAGCCTATGTGATATTTTAAGTAAATCAATACTAATAATAAAAGATGCATTTAAAAAGTTTTATCTTTTAATACGAGTATAACATCTGCCGCCACCTATTCTGTGACTTAGGCTTTGTACTTGCCCTAGGTAAGCAGGCTCGGTAAATAACCTGATATTTATAGTCGCAACGCGGTAATAACTGAAAAGCCTAATGGTCATTCTGATGTGGGCTTGTTGTTATTAATATTGCAAAATAGAAGCGCGTTTTATTGTCTACTGGCAGTTCCCGCGGCTTCGCCCGCGTTATGAACTATTCTGTCTTTTCTTTTCAATCGATTTCAAAATGGAGGAGGTTCTCAATTCGACCGTATTACAATATCATTTTTTTATGTTTGTTACCTCAGAACTCCGTCATATACCTATTAACTGATTTGGCAAATTATTTTTCTGTTTAAGGGGGTTACTTCCCGTTTGGTTCCATTGTTTTTTCATTGAAATCTGATGGAGTGTCTCTAGATATATGGAGATAAACATCTCAAACTTGGTGCTGATAGACTAGCGCGGCATTTGAAGTCGGGTTCTTTTCGTTTAGTAAACGAATTATCTACTCTATTGTCAATCTTTGTGGTAAAAGTTCAACCAAATCAGTCGAACCGTTTGACCGCAAACAAATATGTTAACTGATTTTCACATTTATAATAGTAATTTCTTTGGATGGTTCTGAGACTTCTGAGGTAATGTATCTGAATATTTGCCGGTATTAAAAATATACAATATTATGAATCCAAAGCTTTCGAATGATTGTGAATATTCTGTAGTCTTCGGTTGTTCAGAATTAAAACGTTTAAAAAATACAATTTAAAAGAATTAAATTGTTCAGAATTAAAACTTGGCTTCCGAAATCGTACATAACGTTTAAAACAAACTTCTCAGCACAACATGCTGTTTGTCACACCCACATGATTTGTGGGCGTTTTATTTGTGAGTAGTAATAATTTGTGGCTGTAATTACACCAGAGTACATTGTAGAACAAATACGTATGTATACATTACCATAGGTAGGAAGCATATTATATTAATGTTTCGCCTGACTTGCTACTAGAAAGTAGCTCACCATCATCAAGGAGAAAATCTGCCGCCGTAACCTTAGTGATCCAGCAATGCACAGCCCGTGAGAGTCAGAGTATTCTAGGCCTAGAGCGTTCACCATCTCCTTACCTCCAGGCGAGATGGTGGTGAAACTAGCTAGCCTATCAGATATAAAAAGACAGAAGGTCCGTCGCAGGCGTCTTAAATTCGGGAGTTTCAGAGCTCCTTCGATATACAGTAACCTGTTTCCACTTCTGAAAATCGTTAATGAAATGGCAATGTTGTTCCGCCCATAAGTGTAAACTTATTAAAATGATGTGCACTAAACGTTTATAAACATAATTTTCATTACGTCTAAATACCTTTTAGCGCCATCTATAAACAAGGTACAACACTAGGAAAAGCGCATTTTAATAGTACGGTTTACGTAGTATTTATATTCTCTTTGAGTACGGTCATAGGTCTACTCATCGACTTCATAGCAATTAAGTCGATGGATCATGGAATTTTGATCCCGCCAATAGAGTAAATAAATATTAATTAAAATTTGTTCTGGCTTTAGTTGGCACACCCGATACCAAGCGACGAGCTGTCAGAAATGGCTTCTACCAAACATTTCGTACATTACAGCTCCCCGAAATTTGAATTATATTTATTGTATTACTTAGTAGTTGTAGTTGATTAATATTTTGGGAGAGGTAGCAAACATTTTGTACAAGAAGAAAAATCTGAATGAGCCTTTGTATTAATTTTGAGGTATAAGGCAATAATAAGAACGATTCCAGGAATATTCAGTGGCAGATATCAGGCTATCTACTATTTAATCGTAAGTATATGGTTATAGACAACTTAAACTAGCTACTGAAAATGTTTCATGTGACATATAAAATCGTTTTTTTTTTTATTTTAAACCGACTTCAAACAAGGATGAGGTTTCTCAATTCGACCGTCTATGTGTTTTTTTATGTTTGTTCGCGGATAACTTCGTCGTTTATAAACCGATTTTGATCATTCTTTTTTTGTTGGAATGGCGATATTCCCAGTGTGATACCATGGTAATTTCATTGAGGTTTGATAAGTATCCCCAGAGATATGGAGATAAACACCTCAAAATTGGTACTGAAAATTAATAGCGCGGCATTGAAGTCAGTTCTTTTTAGTTTTTTAAACGATCTTATTTCGAACGATGTTATTACTAATAATTACCCTTCAAAACGAAAAACATTTATTTTTATTTTCAAGAGCAACGTTCTTTTGTAAACTGTCCGTTAAAATCTGCAAAACATTTTCCAACAACTAGCTTGTTTGTATCCGGGATTGGAAATCTCTGACGGCAAATGGTAGAACAGTCGAATTTGAACAAATATGTTTTATTATAATCAGCACTTTCCTTCACAGCACTTATCATCACATCACCTTTCATAAAGTTATAAAGTGTTTTTAATGTTTTTAGGGAGTTAGTAATTCACAACTGAATTATTGACGAACTTCAAATATCTAAAACGGAAATGTCCAAGTACAGTACCACAAGTATAACTTAGCGGTGGTGGTTTTTGGAACTAATTCCGCTCTCTTGAAACTGTGAGTTTGACGTTTGAGAGATTACCGCGACATTATTGTTGATAAATCTGCTACATTAAAATAGTTCAATAATGCCAAAAGTAATTAAAAGTGGTTTAAGAGAAACTGTTATCAAAGTACAAAGTAAAAGCACAGTGGCGCACAGGCACGCCAAGTTATACTTGTGGTACTGTAGGTACCTAATACCTACATCTTACATCTACGAGAAAGTATCATACCCTATCAAAATATTGAAGTACGATAGACACGAAGACCCAACATCAATCCAGGTGTCAATTCCGGTTAACTATAGGCAAGTGCAATAAATATGTCGATATTTACCGAATCGATATTTTCAAACAGCATCGATAAATATCGGCAAAAAGTATCGATAGTTCGATATATTCATAAATAAAGTAATCCTAAAATATTCAAAGCTTGCATAATTAAATACATACAAAATAATAAGTATTTCATTTATTGAAAGCGCATGCTACATCTTGGGACATAAATATCAGGAACGAATAGTTGTCTAACTGATTGAAAAAAAAAAACAGTATTGAATTTGAATCCAAAAATAAATATGGAATATTAATATTCGCCATAAAAATATTGACGATATATATCGATAATTTTAATAAAATAAAAAAGCATGTGTGTACTTAAGTATGCACGTAAGAAGTTATAGCACATTGTCATAATATATTTTTTTTAATGATATAAGGTAACAGGACAAGCACGACGCCGCCTGATGGTAAGCGATGACGTGTACCTATTACAGACACAGCGGCATGCAACATTTTGGACTGCCAGAACATGACTCTAAAAACTTCTTCCTGCGTGCAAATACTTATACATTTGCAGAAATGACTATAAAAACATATCAAATACAATTGAAAAAGATATAATCAAAGAAATTGTACAAACCCCTTTTATAACTTTTATTCATATTTTTTAGATATTTACAGTTATTTGATATCAATCACGACAATGTATGTATATAATATGTAAATAATTATGTATGTATGTAGTAAGTAGTGTATGTAATAATTGAAAACACGCCAATTTTTAATTTATATCGACACAAAACACGTGATATATCTCCTTTTAGATTTTTTGGCTAATTTCATGGTGTAGACCAAAAATTCTGTTGCTGCGTGCGCGCATCGTAAGAATTCACTCTCATATT
Source organism: Cabera pusaria (assembly GCA_954871355.1). NCBI lineage: Eukaryota > Metazoa > Arthropoda > Insecta > Lepidoptera > Geometridae > Cabera > Cabera pusaria. The sequence goes on from OX940896.1 coordinate 4,591,115, forward strand.
TTTTTTCCTAACGAGCCATAAAGGCATTACTTTAAAAATCGATATAATTATGATATATTGATATTTTGCCCATCCCTCCCACTTCAATATCCTCGTCAAAGGCTACATTTGTTCAGGATTGAGACCTTCATATCAGCCTATATAAATACGCTCTTACATCTGTTTGAAGGGCTCCTAACCAATACAAAGTCCTCTTGACAACTGACAACTCAAATACGAGGAACTTGGAGACTGTTTGTTGAGGTGGGTTGTTTAAATTAACCCTTGCTTGATCATTATTTTTAAGAACTGTTGCTATGATTCTGTATTATCTGTATAATTTGTAATTGTTTCTGGGGCCATTGTCACCATCAGGAAGGTCATTAATATTTCAATATATATTACCTATATATTACTATAATGTCTTTGTTATTATATACCTTCTTGCGTGATGCGTCCGCAGGCTTAGTCTTAGATGTAATAGGTACGTGACGATCCACCGGACAAAGACATATCTCCAATCGTTCCATCGAGTTTCGGCATGATGTTCGGTACTAGTCAACCTGGAAGATGGGTTGTAATGCCTGAGCTGTGTATTAGACCAAAATCTGAGTCCTGCGCCTCGTCTCACTGCCACCTTAGAAAAGCACGATCTCCCATGTTAGACCGCATGTTCATTACTCGAAACATTATGTGAGATAACAGTCAAGTACTTGTGTGTCACCGAAAGTCTTGCTGAAACACGACTAACGGATTAGTGACATGTTGATGGATGGTTCGTACCACAACCAATTGTAGTGAGCAGTTTAATACCGACCGGAGAGATTACCTGCAGAATTTAAGCCTTAACGCCATCTATGCTAAATAACAAATACATTTTAAAGGAACAACTAAGAAGTTTTTACTTAGGTGATAGGTGTATATTTTTTGCTGCTCATTGACTCAACCGCTACATTTACATCTAGACTGAAGCGTCATCTTTACAAAACATACGAAAGATAATGAGGGAAAAGGTTGAATATAAAGTTTACTTAAAGCGCCATCTGTACAAAAAATTAAGCAACAAAAGAAAACAGGCCTGAATATTTTTCTAGTGAAGCTTTCCTCTGTTATGTACGCGTACGGTATCATTCAAGCGCTTTTCCTGGTGTTGTAATTTGTTCACAGATGGCGCTGAAAGGTATTAGTGCATTTATTGAAAATATACTAAATAATACTCGTAGTTTAGCAAGGAAAGATAGATATAAATGAGGAATTAACACATTATCAACTACTCTAGTACTTACTAGAGTAGTTACAGCGGGTATATAACAATAATAAGGTTACAAATTCACGATAATTTTAAAATCAAAATACTCTAGTACTCTGTGATATTATCATTAATTAACTACCTATGTAAATACAGTTTTACATAAATAAAATACTAATTAATGACACCGGATAATATTTTTATTGTTTAATAATTTCTGAGTAACTTGGCTGAAGCTTATGTTTTATGAAAAGCAGTCACTCGCTTGATGGCAAGCCATATTATTACTGAAGTCTATGACGGCGCTTAAAAAAATAACCACGTTACTGCATTGCGCTTATCTCTATGGAACAAATTTATTTTCAACTCTCACGACCCATGGATAAACCTGTGTTGATCCAGAATTGTTCCAGGTTGTTTTTTTTTTATGAATCCTTTGAGACTTCTAATTTATTTACCAAGTAACATGGCCAAAAATTCTTTCGTAAGTAATACTATTCGGATGTGTGCCCCCTAATTCTCAATCATTCGAAAGCCTATTCGGATTCGGAAGCTTCATTTTAAATTTTGAATATTGATAAATCTGTAAGCTATTTTTTCGCGGAAACCTTTCCAATTCGATACACTGATTTTTTCACATTTAAATATCAAAAGTAACCGATCGCAGCTTTGTGAATCTCCTCTATAGCATAGTTCTGATTCTCATTCCGATATATTCGAATTGGGAAGCGTCATTTTGAATTTCATATAATTATTATTCCGTGGACCGTGAGGTATTTGGTCTTAGAAACCTTACCAACAAGAATCACAGTTTTTTTTTGTTGAAATATGAAAAGTTATGTATTAGAGCACTGTGAATTGACATTGACATTGAATTGATAGTTTTGTAAGGTAATTTTTTAGGTTTGATGATAATTCGTATATGAAATTATTTGTCGATCCAGTTATTGAAAATATTTGCTACAATAGGTGACCTTGTTATGTGATTAGGTAACAAGTCAGGCAAGTCGCTTGCCTGATGGTAAGCGATGACATCTGCCTGATGATGATACTACAACAAACTCTGTGTCATCGTTACGCTGTTCTATAGGTAGGCAGGAGGAGGAGATGTTGAGTCTCACTTTTTTTATATCTCATAGTCTAGCGTTTGACCACTATCGCGACTGGCGGTACGCGATGATGTGGTCGAAGATGGTCATCACGCTAGGCCCAAAATACTCTGACTCTCAATGGCTGTGTAGCAGCATATTTAATCTTTGATAGTGGTAAGCTGCTTTTTGGTAGCAAATCAAGCGGGAAATCGATATAATATGCTCTTTCCACCTGTGGATATGGTCTTACTACCTGTGGAATTTGTAATTCATAGTTCGTAATTTGTTCTTCATAGTTAGTAATTTGTTCTTCATAGTTCGTAATTTGTTCTTCATAGTTAGTAATTTGTTCTTCATAGTTAGTAATTTGTTCTTCATAGTTAGTAATTTGTTCTTCATAGTTAGTAATTTGTTCTTCATAGTTCGTAATTTGTTCTTCATAGTTAGAAATTTGTTCTTCATAGTTCGTAATTTGTTCTTCATAGTTAGTAATTTGTAATTCATAGTTCGTAATTTGTAATTCATCGTTAGTAATTTGTTCTTCATAGTTCGTAATTTGTAATTCATAGTTCGTAATTTGTAATTTATAGTTCGTAATTTGTAATTCATAGTTCGTAATTTGTTCTTCATAGTTAGTAATTTGTAATTCATAGTTCGTAATTTGTAATTCATCGTTAGTAATTTGTTCTTCATAGTTCGTAATTTGTAATTCATAGTTCGTAATTTGTAATTCATCGTTAGTAATTTGTTCTTCATAGTTCGTAATTTGTAATTCATAGTTCGTAATTTGTAATTTATAGTTCGTAATTTGTAATTCATAGTTCGTAATTTGTTCTTCATAGTTAGTAATTTGTAATTCATAGTTCGTAATTTGTAATTCATCGTTAGTAATTTGTTCTTCATAGTTCGTAATTTGTAATTCATAGTTCGTAATTTGTAATTCATCGTTAGTAATTTGTTCTTCATAGTTCGTAATTTGTAATTCATAGTTCGTAATTTGTAATTCATCGTTAGTAATTTGTTCTTCATAGTTCGTAATTTGTAATTCATAGTTCGTAATTTGTAATTCATAGTTCGTAATTTGTAATTCATCGTTAGTAATTTGTTCTTCATAGTTCGTAATTTGTAATTCATAGTTCGTAATTTGTAATTTATAGTTCGTAATTTGTAATTCATAGTTCGTAATTTGTTCTTCATAGTTCGTAATTTGTAATTCATAGTTCGTAATTTGTAATTCATAGTTCGTAATTTGTAATTCATAGTTCGTAATTTGTTCTTCATAGTTCGTAATTTGTAATTCATAGTTAGAAATTTGTTCTTCATAGTTCGTAATTTGTAATTCATAGTTCGTAATTTGTAATTCATAGTTCGTAATTTGTTCTTCATAGTTAGTAATTTGTTCTTCATAGTTAGTAATTTGTTCTTCATAGTTAGTAATTTGTAATTCATAGTTCGTAATTTGTAATTCATCGTTAGTAATTTGTTCTTCATAGTTCGTAATTTGTAATTCATAGTTCGTAATTTGTAATTTATAGTTCGTAATTTGTAATTCATAGTTCGTAATTTGTTCTTCATAGTTCGTAATTTGTAATTCATAGTTCGTAATTTGTAATTCATAGTTCGTAATTTGTAATTCATAGTTCGTAATTTGTTCTTCATAGTTCGTAATTTGTAATTCATAGTTAGAAATTTGTTCTTCATAGTTCGTAATTTGTAATTCATAGTTCGTAATTTGTAATTCATAGTTCGTAATTTGTAATTCATAGTTAGTAATTTGTTCTTCATAGTTCGTAATTTGTAATTCATAGTTCGTAATTTGTAATTCATAGTTCGTAATTTGTAATTCATAGTTCGTAATTTGTTCTTCATAGTTCGTAATTTGTAATTCATAGTTCGTAATTTGTTCTTCATAGTTCGTAATTTGTAATTCATAGTTCGTAATTTGTTCTTCATAGTTCGTAATTTGTAATTCATAGTTCGTAATTTGTTCTTCATAGTTCGTAATTTGTTCTTCATAGTTCGTAATTTGTAATTCATAGTTCGTAATTTGTAATTCATAGTTCGTAATTTGTAATTCATAGTTCGTAATTTGTTCTTCATAGTTCGTTATTTATTCTTCATAGTTCGTAATTTGTAATTCATAGTTCGTAATTTGTTCTTCATAGTTCGTAATTTGTAATTCATAGTTCGTAATTTGTTCTTCATAGTTCGTAATTTGTAATTCATAGTTCGTAATTTGTAATTCATAGTTCGTAATTTGTAATTCATAGTTCGTAATTTGTAATTCATAGTTCGTAATTTGTTCTTCATAGTTCGTAATTTGTTCTTCATAGTTCGTAATTTGTAATTCATCGTTAGTAATTTGTTCTTCATAGTTCGTAATTTGTTCTTCATAGTTCGTAATTTGTAATTCATAGTTCGTAATTTGTTCTTCATAGTTCGTAATTTGTAATTCATAGTTCGTAATTTGTAATTCATAGTTCGTAATTTGTAATTCATAGTTCGTAATTTCGGTTTGCGGTTTTTACAGGTTTTACGGTTTAATAATTAACAACAAATACATCCCCAGGCGTAGGTAGGTATACCAGGCATACCAGGAGAAGTAACATCACTTTATAAATGTATAAGTAACTGTATACATAAATGTACTTGCTCTGCCCCGCGGTTTTACCCGTATAGACATCGTCCCCGCGGGAATATAGGGATTGTAACTTCTTCACATTTATGTGAAGGCGAAAGTTTGTGAGTTTGTATGTTTGTAACATACAAACTCACAAACTTTCGCCTTTATAATGTTAGTAGGATAAATGTACGTATAAGTACCAATCAGAATGTAATCAGTGTAATCACCCATTGCGTGTAAACTCAGGCCATTAAATTTAAACAAACACACAAATATACCGTTTTGTGGACTATTATTAGTAACATAAAGCTAAACTTTTATTGTTATGTAATGTTACGAGATATACTTGCGTGTGTATCGATTTAACCTATTTAAAAAAAAGGATTGAATTGTCAATTCGTTGGAATAATGCGAAAATCAGTTTTGTATATTTGTTTGTCTGTGTTTGTTGGGACTTCTTAATGGTGAAACAGCTGGCCAATTTAGCACAGGGATAGCCAGTGTCAGGCTATGCTATATGATACTATATATCGCGGGCGAAGCCGCAGGGCAAAACAATTTAAAAAAAAAATCTTATAGTGTACCGTTTGACCATTATCTCACCTGTTGGTAAGTGCTGATGCGGTCGAAGATGGTAAGCACGCTAGGCCTAGAATGGGAACTGGCTCTCAAGGATAGCTGCCGGAACACATTAGATGTTTGGCGACAGATTTTCTAAAGTTTGTGATAAAGATATGAATTGCTTAAAACGATAAGGCCATCCATTATAGATATTATCATACGAACTACATTGGAGTCTGGAAGAGAATGCTTTGAGCAATACGGCCGCCCATTGACACTATCATTAGAAATAATTGCATTAGTCTTATGTCAATCCTTCCGTAAGTGGTGATCAATAAAGCGAGTATCTGTCTACTTTTTTTGTAATTTATAATATCTTATAGACTAGCGTTTGACCACTATCTCGTCTGGTGGTAAGCGATGATGCGGTCGAAGATGGTGAACACGCTAGGCCTAGAATACTCTGACTAGCAATGGCTGTGTGCTGACAGAACACCTTAAGGCAGCGACGTAATAGATTTTAGACCTTTTACACCTTTAACGTTTAACCTTACAGTTAAGGCGGCAGATTATAGCCTTGATGGTGTTAAGCTATTTTTCTTAGCAAGTCAGGCGGAACATCAATAATATAGGTATGCTCCTACTATCTATCTACACTTAGGCATAATTTTTCGATCTTTGTGATGATCATCACAAAGATCGACAATAAACATAATACACATTTCGGGAATTGCGGTTCAGAGCGAGTAATTTCCTGCCACCTTATCAGCTGAAAGTCAGTTTCTATGTGGAAACATTGATATCAAAATATATAAATAGATTGGCGTTTATGTACTGACAGACAGAAATGCCGACGGGTCTCAACGCTGGCACTTTTTATTGGTACGTCAAGCACTTGTCATCTATCTCACCTGCAGGGCTAGCATGGCTAGGGGACTATTTTGTCTTTCCACCTATTCGTGTTTTGTTTGGTGGAGAAGGCAAATTATACGTAAAGTTTTTCGACAATTATAAACGCCCGCTGACTTTTAATCAATTCTTTTATTAAACTTTTTAATACGAAACAAAATCAAAACTCGAAACTTCACCAAGCGTTTAAATTGTTGTGTTGATCTCCTGTCAGTGGCGAAGAACAGGGAAATAATTTTATCTTTCCCCCGGGGATAAGGCCATGCTAGCCCTGCTGATGCGGTATACCACGGAGAATAGGCTCTACTCTTGTCTTTATCAGTGCGGTATTCGATGGAATCTTGCCTGTTTGGAATTGGAAGACAGGAGTTAGACGAGGTACAAGATATTTTAGATTCATATAGTTATCGTGAGTTTGAATCATGATTATAAAACACCGACTATTACACTCACTACTGTTTGTTGTCGACTGTCTCGACCTAGGTTTCATGCATGTCCGATACATGTGTATCGGGAGTTAACGCAGCGAGAAGTCAAAAACAAACAGTAGTGAGTATAATAGTCGGTGTTTTATAATCAGGAACGAGATAACCGATTTGTCCTACTTATCACCTTATGCCCGGTTCTTATAATATAAGAACGGATCATTTTGCTTACGATCGGTTAAATGTGACACGTGAATGTTTACGTCTCGTGTTACGTATTCGTATTCCAAAATACTGATTTTCTTGACTATTAGGTTTACCGATAAGGACTTATTCTAGTGATCCTTGAACGGTGCTTATTGTAGCCACCTGGTGGTTGACCACGTTTTTTTTACTTCTAACAAAACAAATGCAAATTGGTTCATTAATGGCTGACTTATCATTCACTGTAGTCAGTTTAGATGCCGAATTGGGATATTATTTAAAAAATAAATAACCGGTCTTGTTTTCTACAAAAAAGTTTGTCAGAAGTGGGATTCGAACCCACGCCCACAGAAGTGGACTGCGACCTGAACGCAGCGCCTTAGACCGCTCGGCCATCCTGACGTGCCAAAAGGTTTCGAAATAATAAAACAGCTGATAGCAGTTATAAGTGATAAGACGGGAGGGAATGTGTAATTTATCTCTACGTAATAAAATAAAAATTCAATGCTGTTTTGTAGGTATGAGCATAATTTGAGAACGGCTTGACCGATTCAACTATAACGCATAAAGATTTGCGGAAAAGCTGAAGTAGAAAAGTTGGCAGAAACATTAAGAAATTCTGGAAAACATATTGTTGCTTTTTCTGTGGAAATTATTGAAAGAACCGCATCGAAAGGTCTGACGCTAGGATTAGTGGAGTATTATAATCTTCTTGGATTAGTCTATCAAAAAATATATAATTCATTATATCTGCTCAAAACATTGAAGCTTTTTATAGGCTTAAATTTAATATCATGTCGAAACTCGGCGCTTTGACTCGTAACAAAGATATGCATTTATAAAAGTACTAGCTGATACAGACTTTGTTTATATACACAAAGAATTTAGTAGCCTATGTTCATCCTCGTGCTTTAAAGTATCTACTTGTTAATTTCAGTAAGATCGGATCATCCGTTTAGGCGTGATTAGGTAACAAACAGACATAGTGTGTCGGACTGGCGATCGAGAGGTTGTGAGTTCGATCCCCACCTCACCCATTGCACTATTGACGTGAACCCACTCCAGACACAAGCATATTTAGCTTAGTTGGAGAGGTTAACAAGAATACTAGTAATGTGCAACCCACATTGCGAGTAATCTTAAAAAAAAAAAAAAGATATTATTCTGAATTAAATTATACTATCTGCATGCCAAATTTTATCCTAATCTGTTCAGGCGTTGTTCATATTAATGAGAGTTGGAATTGTAAGGACAATAACATTTATGGAAAATCCACTGGAAATGTTGGCCACTTGGATATTATTGTTGTATGAAAATCTCAACAATTTTAAATGTGACTAAGTACAGTTTCACAGTACTGTTGACACTTTTGCACCCACACAAAGCCGGGGCTGGTCGCTAATATGTAAAAAATCTATGTTTTGTTTTGATAATACAGTGAAATTGCGCAACCATAAAAATTATCAGTACTATTCCATAGTATTCCATTCCCACGATCCCAGATAATATTTGAGGTAATGGAATATATACCATATATAATACCTCACCTACCTATTCTATCTACACCGGCAATGCGGTTTGCGGCGTACCAATCATCATATAAAGTACAGAACAGCGACAAAATTCATTTAAACCCAACGAGTCCCTTGCGGGCCCTGTTTCAAACAATACACAGAAAAACATAACTAAATATGTCAGCGTTTTCCGGACCTACAGCGCCATCTAGTGAGAAATACAGCGCGGACCCAGCTGTTACTAATCTGAGGAACTATCTAAGGATTCGCAGCGTGCATCCTGATGTTAATTACGGTATGTTTCATTTATCTTAATTGTTTTTTATTTGTAGTTTAAATTTGAATTATTAATCGTATTTTATATTTTAGTTTGAATTTTATGTTAATCCTTTAGTAGTAACTTTAGTAGTTAGTAGTAAAGTTCCTTCGACGAAGAGTATTCGATAGAATAAAACAAAAGATTTAGTGACGGAGATGTAATTTTTTTTGTCGTATCCATCTTTCAGGTTTTAAAAATTGTACAAAAATGTGTAAACTTCTCGGCCAACAACTTTTTCTGATTGAATAGAAATTCTGCTATCAGAATATATATATATATATATATAGTATCATATATATATATACTGTTTATATACGCTTTATATATATACGCTTTATATATTTTTCGAATATGCACTAATGTTCGTCAAATTGTAGGTTAAAAATAAGAACTACCCAAATGCCTAATTTTTTGCATCAGCTTGTTGCGTCGAGTATGAATTAACATCTTTAGTAATCATGGTCATATTTCAACGAATGTATATACAAATCCCTAATAGTACTATATTTGGATTTGTATAAATTGGTTGAAAGGCTCCTTGTCCTAACAAAAATATCTTTTACGGTCCCATCCGCAAGAAAGCATGAAACTTTGCATGTGTGTAGCTTTCATTTATATGTGATTCAATGACGATATGGAAACAAGTCGAGAAATGACGGCTTCCCCCCTACTTTCCCCCCTTTTATCTCCCTAATTCTGGTTTTCTTAAGTTTGTACAAAAACGAACGAAAGACTGAGGAGTTTACTTTCTTAGTACCAAATCATGTTTGATAAATTACCTACAAAACGATACTAAATTTATAGTGGTACAGGTACAGTTTTTTCTTTCTTGCTCCATTTAAAGGAAAATGACAAGAGTTGTGATAAAATGAGCTGAAAAAGTTAAGTACCTTATTTATTTAGCTGCAATATGACACCAAATTCATTATGGTAGATGGATTGGTTCCCGAGATACCTCCTCACCACGCTTAACTCCACGAAACAATACTCTTTTTTTACGTTTTTACAAACACTAGTCCTACGCCAGCGACTTCATCTGCGTGTAATTCGAATTTCCAACCGGGATAAAAATAAGCATCTGTGTTAGTCTAGATCGAAATCTACCCGAGTGCAAAATTTCATACTTATAAATCTGTTCAGTCATTTTCCCGTGACTGAGTAACAAACAGCCTCACAAATTCACATAAAAACTTTCGCATTTATGATATTGGTGTGTTGATGACCTGGACTAATGGCTAAACGTGCCCTGACTTTCTACATAGGCATTGACCTTAAAATAAACTGCGACAGGAACATGTAGTCAACTCCTTAAGGAATGTTGAGTGGATTCTCAGAATTGGAATATTCAGGGTTTGGTACCAAACTCTAACCCCCAGATCAATACTGCTTTTTTTTACTTTTGTCTGTTTGCGATAAACTCAAAAACGAATGTACAGATTTTCGCACGGTTTTCACAAATAGAGATAGACATAGTGATTGATTCCTGAGGAAGTTTTAAGTGTATAATTTGTTATAGTGCCTGTCCCTGAAGTCAGCTATATTCGAAATATTCTCGAAACCCATCATTTGGATGTTTGGGCAAGATATTTCATCCTGACTTACGATACGACAAAACAAGCGACGTAAACGTATTTTTTTCTTGTTTCCATATCGTCATTGAATCACATATATGAAAGCTACATGCATGCAAAGTTTCATGCTTTCTTCCGGATGGGACCGTATTTCAAGGACCCGTACTATACCAAATTATACACTTAAAACTTCCTCATGAATCAATCACTCTGTCTATCTCTATTTGGGAAAACCGTGCGAAATTCTGTACATGCGTTTTTGAGTTTATCGCGTACAGACAGACAGACGCGGCGGGGATGTTTTATAATATGTAGTGATTATAAACGTTTACCTAATATGAAATTATAATTCATTTTTGTGAATTTTGCAGCTCTACATTACATCTTAACTAATAGCGGAAAGATATTATTTTTTTATTGTTTGTTTGATACAATTTGACTCAAATATTACTGGATCGATTTTAAAAATTTTCTGTCACTAATGGAAATTACTACTACATTATCATAAGCTATATATTTTATCCCCACATCCTCACGGGAACGGGAACTACGCAGAAACCACGAGACGCTGCTAGTGATACTTATATTATATGAAAGTATCATTTCGTTAACTTTATTATCAGCACATAAAGGTTATGAGTTTTTGTACTGGTAACGTATCATAAATTCATCAGAAATGCCTCATTTCACAGTTATTTAGGTTTATTATACATATTTGTGTATCACTGCATTTACATTTCGTTTCAGTATAGCTGAAATGACAGTCCAATTACCCAACTTATTCTCCTCATTGCGAGTTTCATTATGAAACATATTCAAACGAAATTAATCGAAATGAATGCTTTTACAAATTTATATACTAATATTTTTTCCATTATTTTATTTTACCATGTAATACCAATTATTATGTGTTTGTTTAGCTTTTGGAGGAAAACTCTACTAACAAACTGTAAGTAGATTTTCCTCACGCAATTTTCAACCAACTTCCAAAAAGGAGGAGGTTCTCAATGTCTTTATTTTGTTTGTTTGTTACGCGATTACTTCGCCAATTGTGAACCGATTCGAATAGTTCTTTTTTAATTGGTAGGATACATCTCCAAGGTGGTCCCAATTTCATCGAGATCTGATGAGTATCTCACGATATATGGAGTTAAATACCTCGAACTTGGTACTATAAATGACTTTTTTTGTTTTGCTAACGATCTTGAATTATTAAATAAAAGTTACGTTTAAACTTAAGTTTGTACTCGATTTGTCTAAATTAATATTAAGTGACGATGTGGTCTAAGATAAATCTTGATTGTATAGAAATAGAAGACGGCATTGTAAACCCCTTTTCTAAGCTGGCATCTAATATCATGCCGAAACTCGGCGAGCCGATTTGTGACATGTCCTTTTTTTGCGTGGTGAAAATCCTCATGGATACCACTTCGGCACGGGGGTGCAAGAGTAGTTAAGCCGGACTCTTAAGGTACGGACACACCGTAGCGTCCTGCGTGCGCGAACTAAGCGGCGATCAGATAGCGCTGTAGTATTTGTACCGACTGGTTCACACCAAACGCGTTCAGAAATTGAAAAGTACTGAGATCGCGCCCGCAGATCGCAGGACGCCGCGGTGTGGCCGTACCTTTACCGGCTAAAAACCCACGTGTGAACAGTCCTCCACCGAGATGTGGCATGATAGTGTCGCACTAACATTCACAGTCTTGCCCCGGCGGTAGGCCACAAGGAGAGGTGACCTCGATCACGAGCGCGTTCAGACGTGTGAAGTCGCATCCTAAGCTAACCATGTATAAATCCGTGTTATTTCTGCCAGATGAATGCATCAACTACCTGAAGGAGCAGGCTAAGGAGCTAGGTCTACCGGTGCAGGTGTCGGAGCCGCTGCCCAAGAAACCTGTGCTGGTGATGACCTGGGAAGGTCTGCAGCCAACCCTGCCGAGTATACTCCTCAACTCCCATATGGATGTCGTGCCTGTATTCGAGGTATGTTAGACGATTTGTTGTAGGTCAGTTTTAACCGACTTCACAAAAAATATATACGGTCGAATTGAGAAACCTCCTCCTTTTTTTGAAGTCGGTTAAAAAAAGATAAGGCTCTTAATTAAGAGCCTTATCTTTTTTAACCGACTTTTTTTATGACGAATTCGTCATAATCTCTTTTTTATTTTTTTATTTATTTTTACCGATTTCTCGAAGACGCCTGAACCGATTTGGAATGTATTTTTTTTATATAAAGGGTTATACTTCCCAGGCTAAAATTAATTGAGATATGTTCAGTATCTCCAGAGATATAGAGATATACGCCTCAAACTTGGTACTGAAAACGGCTAGCGCGACGTGTGAAGTCGGTTCTTTTAGTTTTTTAAACGATCTTAAATAATATAGGCCATTTTCAGTACCTATTCAATAATTATTGCATATAAACAGCTCAGTGGCGTAGCATAGGTGAGTTCTATGTCCAGCTGTGCGCAAAAATAGGCTGATGGTGATAATTCAATATTTCTGGTAATAGTTTAACTAGCACATTGAATTCTAATTACGGAAAAAAAAACCTTTGTCACGCAGATCATAAAAACAAATCAATTGATTCTTCATTTATCGAAATCGGATGAGTAGTATAGGCGGTGCTAAAATCACAACCCTTTCTTTTTAACTGACTTCCAAAAAAGAGGAAGTACTCAACTCTCCTGTATAGTTTTTTTGTATATTTGTTACGCGATTATACTCCGCTAAATGTGAACTGATTTGAACGATTCATTTTTGAATGGTATGTTTTGTCTCAAAGGTGACCCCATTTAAATGTTATGATCTAAATGTATCTGCTTGCTAACTTGCTACTGAAACTGATTCGGGAGACATGTAAAGTCGGTTTATTTTTATTTTTAAACTGTCATAATTATGGCTATAAGCAGTTAAATCGCCAGTTAATAAAATTGGTTTAAAGAAACCAAAATGACCATCATATCAAATCATCCTTTCAAAACTAAACAGAGTTCTACAGAAAAACAAAAATCCACACCCGAGTTCTCTAGTTTCTAAACTCTCCATTCAAAACACATGGTGCATGCACTTCGAAACAAACGGATGCAAGTTATTGTGCAATTTTTGTGAAATCTCCCCATAAATCCATAAATGGCATGTGACCGCGGTCGAGTGTAATCTACTGGGTTGCGACTAATTGTAACGGTTGGCGCGCCGCCAGATCTACTTTTAAGAACTACCCTCTCTTATGTGTGCATAAGTTCTGAAGATCACTACGATAGTGGCTATATCTAGTTGATCCCGCGTCATCAGTTTACTATGGATTGTAAAACTGTGGCAGAGAAAGGCATTTGGTATAGGACCATACAACCACAGATTAATAGATTATCCTGGATTGATAATGTCGAATTGAGCAGAAGGATGTGACGGCTCTTAGGTTGCGCTCTGGACGCATCCCATCGAACACGTTCTCATTCCTGATGAAAAAGATACAGTCCGGCAAGTATAACTTGGCGCGGCTGTGCGCCACTGTGCTTTTACTTTGTACTTTGATAACACTTTCTCTTAAACCACTTTTAATTACTTTTGGCATTATTGAACTATTTTAATGTAGTAGATTTATCAACAATAATGTCGCGGTAATCTCTCAAACGTCAAAGTCACAGTTTCAAGAGAGCGGAATTAGTTCCAAAAACCATCACCGCCAAGTTATACTTGTGGCTCTGTAGCTTCTCCTAACTGTGCTGATTGTGGGGTAATCGAAGATGAGCAACGTGTGCTGTGGGAGTGTGTCCGGAACGCAGCCTTTAGATTTACCCATTTTGGTGCTACGAGAGATATAGATATCGGCCTTAGTAATTCTATAATGTAAAATATTATATACACTTGTAGCTTTAGCACTAGATAAGGCCAATTAGTCATATTTAGAATTATGTGAAATTAATTTAATTGTAATTAGTTGCCTATGGCGTAGTAACTATTATATACTCTGTGCCTATAGGGCGATGTGGTCGCTCAGCGACAAAGCCCCAAGTACATAAAACAAAAAAAAACTGGTTTTACCGACTCAAATTTGAAAGTAGTCGTCTACAAACACTGGATTTTCCAACATGCCTTCTCAAAAAAACACGTCCTAAACTCTCCTACACCTGTACTTATAACTCCGAGGACTAGTTGTATTGTCAGTCCTGCAATCAAAATTTTATACTGTTTATGACAAAATTACCTGTTATATAAACCTCGAGCAATTCATGCGCCTTATCAATCCTCTAGCTTCTACAACCAACGTACAAGCTCCAGGATTATGCTTATTGCTTTAAAATGTTATTAATACCCACACAATGTACAGTTTTCAGTCCCCAAGTGGGTAGTTACGTTAGTGCAGTCGTACGTGCAAGGCAGGCTTCCCGATAAGACGTCCTAGGAGCACTTGGAGTAAAGCCACGTAAAGCTTTCACTTTATTGGAGCTTATATTTTTGTTATCCAGCGCAACAAAGAATCGTAATATTATATTTAACATTTTGGATAGCCACAATTTTGCATGTCACTGCACTGCGCCTGTTACCTTGAGACATAAATATGTTTAGTCTCACATGCTCAGTAATTTCACTGGACACTTTGAACTTTGCCATTCAAACCCAAAAACATTACTTTTTTACGGCTGAAGTAATTTTATTACTTAACAATATTAGCAAATGTGTGATCAGATGCTTCATTATTTATATAATACTACTAATATACTGCTAAATAAATATATAATACTACTATTAGCATATTGCATTATAAAAAAAAAAACTGGGAAATATCGAAATATTTTCTTGTCATGCATGATATTTTATAATGATTATTTTTCCGACCCAAATATCGACCAATAGAATTGCACCATTCGACGTCACGTGGTACAACCTACATGGTATTATACTGAACATTTTTTGAAAATTTTCTCTGTTGTACCACGTGACGTCGAATGGTGCAATTCTATTGGTCGATATTTGAGTCGGAAAAATAATCCCCCGAATACCACACGAGCTTCAAAATTTATCTGGCATTTCCCTCAAGGTTCCCTGCAAACAAATGAAGTCGTCAAGTTTTTCAGGAAAAATCACTCGCGCTTCGCGCTCGTGATTTTTAAAAAAACTTGACTCCTTCATTTGTTTGCAACGAACCTATCGGGAAATATCCGATAATTTTGAAGCTCTTGTGGTATTATAAGTGATTATTCGGCATCTAGCACCATTAAGTAACTCAAAAATAGATTATATTATTACTTGGGGTTTTTATTACTTGGCAAAAGCAAGCCCAATGTAACTATAACTTTTATTAATATATTTTCAAATCTACCCTACATAATTCTACCCTCTAACAATTTGTATTATATAAAACGTCGATATATCTCGATTCATTCTGACTTCAACGTTCGACAGGCAACAAGTCTGCACTGTAAATTAACAAACCAAAGCAATATACGAAATTTACCACATTTTACGGGTTTCACATAAACCAAGGAACTCGCAGTGTCTCTATAATAGACACAATCCATTCAGATAAAACGACATGGGCAATATGTAAATGTAACCCTATTTTTAACAGAGAAGCTGGAACCATCCTCCTTTCGATGCGGCTCTCGATAACGGCGTGATCTACGGTCGAGGAGTGCAAGACATGAAGTCTGTAGCCATCCAGTACATCGAGGCTGTCAGGAGATTGAAGAACAAGGGCATTAGACTGAAGAGGACTGTCCATCTGTCTTTTGTGCCAGGTTTGTGTTTGTTGCCTGGTTGTGTGTGATTTTCTTTTATTGTTTGAGTTATGTTGGTGTTGAACATACCTACCTACTCTAGATTCATATTCTTTAAGTATTTAGAAATTTCCCAGTGGTAGAAGCGCTATATCGATGTTACGCCTGACTAATCCAGAAATAGATTGCCACCATCAAGGAGAAAATTTTGGGAGTCCAGAGTATTCTAGGCCTGTGTTCACCATCTTCGACCTCATCGCTTACTAACAGACAAGAATCCTAGTGTGCAAATATTACTGGGTTAATTAATTTCTGGTGACATTTTAGGGCTTATCTAGATATATCGCTTATGATAGATAGTATTTTATTCATAACACAAAAATGTCAATGATGTTATTTCCTGCTATACTTTTCATAATACCTTAGGTATAAACCCCGTTGACTGTAAACGTTCGTTCTGGACTTTTTGCCGGCTTTTACTGTTGTGGCTTACCTATCTCATTCCAGATCCGAGCACTTAATTAACTTTTCCAACATGTTTCATTATGGTTTGTGTCCTCATATGACACGGGTTATTTCACTAACTATTTACTTAAAGGACTCACAATTGGAACTTATGTAAATGACATGGAACTAAGCTTTGTTTTTGCTTTGGAGCTTCAAAAACGAGGTTTCTCGATTCGACCGTAAATATATATATAATATGCATTTTTAGGGTTCCGTAGCCGAATGGCAAAAAACGGAACCCTTATAGATTCGTCATGTCTGTCTGTCTGTCTGTCCGTCCGTATGTCACAGCCATTTTATTCCGAAACTGTTAGGACTACAGAATTGAAACTTGGTAGGTAGATGTATTCTGTGAACCGCTTTTCGATTTTTATACAAAAATAAAAAATATAAAAGTTTAAGGGGGGGCATCCCATACATAGAACTGAAACAAAAAAAAAATTTTTCTTCATACCTATACATGTGGGGTGTCTATGGATAGGTATTTAAAAATGATATTGAGGTTCCTAAAATCATTTTTTCTCAAAGTCAATCATTTGAAAGATAGGCGCGCCTAAAGTGGTAAAATGTGTGCCCCCCCCCCCTCTAACTTTTAAAGTATAGTAAAAAAGTTTTAAAGTATAAGTACTTTTAAAAGTATGGAAGTGAAAAATCTAAAAAAAATATATGCTGTAGATCTCAATAAAAACTATCAACGAAAATTGGTTTGAACGAGATACAGTCAGCAGTTTTAGAGATATGGCGACCGCAAAGATAACTTTGTTTTTCATACAAACACTATGAAAAACAAAGTTAATTTTGTAGTTGCGAAAAATCAAAGTTATAGAATACTCTACTGTGTTACGGAACCCCACGAGTGCGAGTCAGACTTGCACTTGGCCAGTTTATTTTATGTTTGTTCGCAGATAACTTCGTTGTTTATGAACCGATTTTGATTATTCTTTTTTTTTTATGGAGATATTTCTAAAATAGTACTATAGTAATTTCATTTAGATCTAAGAAGTATATCCAAAGATATGGAGACAAACACCTCAAACTTAGTACTGAACATTATTAGATTATTATTAGATTATTAGAGCGCGGCATTTGAAGTCGGTTGTTTTCGTTTTTTAAACGATCTTATTATAATATGCCTACTCTGAAATTCCCTTGAATACGAGAACTAACTTATATGTACATTATAAGCTTACACAAAAATCCGTCCTGTGAGCATAAAAAAGCATGTAATATTTCTATGATAACTACCAAATGTGTATAATATGTTTTGTAGAAATATTTATGTAAATTAGTAAATACATATTTATAGTATTACACATTTATTTTGTATCTCGTAGTTGGAGTGAATTCTTACATACAAAGTTAACTAAGGCAAAAAGTTTCGGAGGCGCCTAGCTAATGTAACCCAAATAAAACAAAACGACGCCTACAAAAAGTGTTGGCCAACAAGATTTCTGCCGTAAAAGTTTCTTAAAAGGGTAAACCAATTCGTAGGCGTAGATCAAAGGATCCTAATCAAATTATCCCAGACCTTGAGAGGTCTGAACTAAACCGATAAAGAGAAATATCAGAAATCTAGGTTATTCCACTTCTCTCTGAATATAAAATCTAGAATTTAAATATTTAGCTGTTTCTACATTCACAGAACTTCTGAAGTATAATGGACTAACTCGTTCCACCTATAAGAGTTTAAACAGATGGGATACATATTTCTAATCGACGGTATTATTTATTTTAAACTAGCAGCCCGCCCCGGCTTCGCACGGGTAGAACATATATGCCTACAAAATTTTCATCAGTTTGTTGCATCGAATATAAAATATGAACATATTTAACAATTATCGTCATATTTCATCCAATTTACACAAAACCTTAACGAATTATGCTCCTAAACCTTCCTCATAAACGGCTATTGGTGAAAGCCGCATGATAATCCGTTCAGTAGCTATTGAGATTATTGCGAACAGACAGACAGACGCAGTGATGGACTTTGTTTTATAATACTTACGTAGTGATATTGGACGGCCCTTTGGCGTAAAAGATAGTTACCCTGATTCTGACCCGACGGTCGTTGGTTCTAATCCTAGCTATATACCTACCAATGAAAGTTTTATGTGCATTCATGAATCATAAGTTTTCGTACAGTGGTAGTGGGATCATTAAATTTACCAAAAAGTAGCTTACCACCAAGGAGAACATCTGCCGCCGTAACCTTACGGCGTTCCCCGACGCAAAATGTAGGGGTAATATACGTTTAACGTGTGTATCTGTGTGTCTGTCTGTAGCATCTTAGCACCTAACCGGATGAACCGATTTTGTTTTTATCACACCAATATTATAAATGCGAAAGTCAGTTTGTTTATTTGTTTGTTTGTTTGGGACTTCTTCACGGTCAATCGGCTTGACCGATTTGGCTGAAATTTTGTACAAAGATAGTACATAGGGCAGAATAGGATATAGGATACTTCTTATTTGGCTATCGAGTCAGGGGGTCCAGATATTTTTAATTGAATTTTGTAAATATAAGACTTCTTCTCGAATAAACGGCTTGACCGATTGGCCTGAAATGTTGTGTGAATACATGCCATAGGGCAGAATAGAATATAAGATACTTTTTTTCTGGCTGTCGAGTCACGGGGTCAAGATATTTTTAATTGAATTTTGTAAATATAAGACTTCTTCTCGAATAAACGGCTTGACCGATTTGCCTGAAATTTTGTGTGAATACATGTAATAGGGCAGAATAGAATATAGGATACTTTTTTTCTGGCTGTCGAGTCAGGGGGTCCGGATATTTTTAATTGAATTTTGTAAATATAAGACCTCTTCTCGAATAAACGGCTTGACCGATTTGCTTGACATATTGTATAAAAACAGTTCATATGGCAGAATAGGATATGGGATACTTTTTTTCTGGCTATCGAGTCAGGGGGTCCAAATATTTTTAATTGAATTTTGTAAATATAAGACCACTTCTCGAATAAACGGCTTGACCGATTTGCCTGACATGTTGTATAAAGACAGTTCATAGGGCAGAATAGGATACAGAAAACTTTTTTTCTGGCTATCAAGTCAGAGGGTCCATATATTTTTAATTCAATTTTGTAAATATAAGACTTCTTCTCGAATAAACGGCTTGACCGATTTGCCTGAAATTTTGTGTGCATACATGTCATAGGGCAGAAAAGGATATAGGATACTTTTTTTCTGGCTGTCGAGTCAGGGGGTCCAGATATTTTTAATTGAATTTTGTAAATATAAGACCTCTTCTCGAATAAACGGCTTGAGCGATTTGCCTGACATGTTGTATAAAGACAGCTCATAGGGCAGAATAGGATATAGAAAACTTTTTTCTGGCTATCGAGTCAGGGGGTCCAAATATGTTTAATTGAATTTTGTAAATATAAGACTTCTTCTCGAATAAACGGCTTGACCAATTTGCCTTGCATGTTGTATAAAGACAGTTCATTGGGCAGAATAGGATATAGGATACTTTTTTTTGGCTATCGAGTCTGGGTGTCCAGATTTTTTTAATTGAATTTAGGGTTATGTGTGGCCACTTATCAGCTAAACGGCTTGACCGATATGGCTGACATTTTCTACATATATAGCTCATATGGCATAGAAGCACATAGGATACTTTTTTTCTGGCAGTCGAGTCTAGGTGTCCAGATTTTTTTTATTGAACTTTGTAAATGTGTGGCCTCCTCTCAGTCAAACGGGTCAACCATTTCAGCTGAAATTTTGTGCACAGACGGTCAATAAGACATAGGATACTATTTTTTTGGCTGGCAATTTCAGGTGTCCATAATTTTATTATAGAATAATGTGTTGCCTCTTAGCGGCAATCGTTTTGACCGATTTAGCTCAAATTTTGTACAAATACAGTTAATAGGGCATAGAACGACAAAGGATATTTTTTTAACAGTTGAGTTCGGGTAACTTATTTTTTCTATTGCATTTTTTAAACGTGTGACCTCTTCTCGGTTAAACGAGTTGACCGATCGAGCTTAAATTGTACAGAGACAGTCAATAAGACATAGACCAAGAGTAGAGTTCGAGATCCGAGAACATTGGTTACTTTTTTTACAATCGAGTCCGGTAGTCAGTTTTTTATTGTTGAATTTTGTATATGTCTGGCCTCTTTTCGGCCAAAAGGCTTGACCGATTCACATGACATTTTGTACAAAGACATTTAATAGGGCATAAAAGGGCAAAGAATACTTTTTTTTTCGGCAGTTAAGTGAGGGTGCATATATTTTTTGTTAACTTTACATAGAGTTAACATAATCATAAGAGTTTGACCTTAGGTTCGTCTATAATGACTTATTTAGCGTCTTAATTTGGCCATAAAACTGTCAGGATCATTAGAAGTCATCAAAATTTACGCGCTGGCTTTGCTTGCCCAACGTGTTTATCTGCTTTGTGGGAAGTATTTCAAAAACTTTCGTGTTTTAAGAGCCTTAGGATAATTGGTGTTGACTTAGTAGGTCATAAAACCTGTCAGGGTCATTAAAACACGTAACATTTTTTCGCGCTCGCTTCGCTCGCGTAGTTATAGCACTCCCTGCGCTCGCGAAAGCATTTGTTTAATCTACTTTGTAGGAAATATTTCGTCTTAAAAAACTTAAACTTTTGAATTTAAATAGCCACATGCATTAAAACGAGTCATAAATTGAAACAGAACAACCTTCAATAATCATAATGATTAGTAACCTTAAATTAAGTGGATATAAAATTTAACCCTAATGTCATAAGTGTTGAATTAGTAGGTCATAAAAACTGTCAGGGTCATAAAAAGTCGTAAAAAATTTCCGCGCTCGCTTCGCTCGCGCACTGATAGCGCTCGCTACGCTCGCACAAGCATTTATTTTATCAACTTTGACGGTAATATTTCAGCAACTTTTGTATATTAATACCCACATACATCAAAACGAGTCATAAATTAAAACTGTACAATCTTCAATAATCATAATGTTTATTAACTTTAAAATAAGTGATTATCGACTTTAACCTGAGTGTCATCAGTGTTGACTTAATAGGTCATAAAAACTGTCAGGGTCATAAAAAGTCGTAAAAAATTTTCGCGCTCGCTTCGCTCGCGCAGCGATAACGCTCGCGACGCTCGTGCAAGCATTTATTTTCTCTTTTTTTTAGGAAATATTTCGTCATCTTTTGAATTTTAATAGCCACATTCATCAAAACGAATCACACATTGAAACAGAACAACCTTCAATAATCATAATCATTATTAACCTTAAATTAAGTCGATATCAAATTGAACCCTAATGTCATCGGTGTTGACTTAGTAGGTCATAAAAACTGTCAGGGTCATAAAAAGTCGTAAAAAATTTTCGCGCTCGCTACGCTCGCGCAAGCATTTATTTTATCAACTTCGTAGGTAATATTACAGCAACTTTCGCATAGTAATAACCACATGCATCAAAACGAGTCATAAATTAAATCAGTACAACCTTCAATAATCATAATGATTATTAAGTGTATCAGTGTTGACTTAGTAGGTTATAAAAACTGTCAGGGTCATAAACAGTCGTAAAAATTTTTCGGGCTCGCTTCGCTCGCGCAATTATTTATTTTATCTACTTTGAAGGTAATATTTCAGCAATTTTGTATTTTAATAGACACATGCATCAAAACGAGTCATAAATTGAAACAGTACAAACTTCAATAACCATAATTATTATTAACCTTAAAATAAGTGGATATCAAGTTTAACCTTAATGTCATGCGTGTTGACTAAGTAGGTCATAAAAACTGTGAGGGTTATAAAAAGTCGTTACAACCTTCAATAATCATAATGATTATTAACCTTAAAATAAGTGAATATCACGTTTTACCTGAGTGTCATCAGTGTTGACTTAGTAGGTCATAAAAACTGTCAGGGTCATAAAAAGTCGTAAAAATTTTTCGCAGTAATAACGCTATATAGCGTATAATAGCGTGTTTCAACAGCCTCATACATTAGACTGACTCAAATACTTAAACAGCAAAACTTGGTAAACCTTAGTTAGGTTTACCAAGTAATTATTAATGACTTTAACAATAGACGATATCGAGTTCGACCTAAGAGTCATCTATAGTGAGTTGATTATTAGGTCGTAAATTTGTCAGGGTCATAAAAAGTCATAAAAAATGTTCGCTCGCGCAATGATAGCTCTCGCTGCGCTCGCGCAGCTATTCACCTTATTTTCTTTGTAAGAAATGTTTCAGGAACTTTTGTGTTGAGTCAAACATTTAAACAGCACAACTTCGTATACCTAACTAAAATGATTAATGACTTTAACAATAGAGGATATTGAGTTCGACTTTAGGGTCATCTATGGTGACTTGGCCTAAGAGATCATCGATCTTGACCTCAAAGGTCATAAAGACTCAAATAACGCGGGCGAAGCCGCGGGTAACAGCTAGTTATTAATAGTTTTTTGTTTGTTTGATAGATGTCTTCATCGAGAGTGTTCTTAGCTTTGATTCATGAAAATTCGTTAAATCATTATAAAACTATGAGCTTTTTTCTAGTTAATTGCGCTATGAAATCAACTTTCATAGGTCTGATCAATTCGAAAATCTTCTTCTTCAACGATATTGTAAGAACATGGAAGCATTGACCTGATGCTGGGACATCTCCCGGACTCTATAGAATACTCAAATCCTCACCAACTTACAGCTCAGATTTTAAATATCGTGTTTAGAGTCATTGGAATGCTTTTAATGAACAGATTGTACATAGATCAGTCGGGGTGGTTTAAAATATTATATTATTATATATATAGATGAATATTATTTTATACAATAGATCATATTATTATACTATATTGACTTCAAATTGATTGTGATCGGTGGGGATCTTCAGCATAGATAAGCTTATAATAATATTTTCGTAGTAACTATGACCTAATCTGTGGTTTCACTGCAAATATTTTATTAATTTTGCGATGCGTGTATGTGAAATTCGTGATATCTTCTAGAGTTTTCATTTGAATTATATACTGTAAAGGACAATTTTAATCTATAATATGTGGCCAAGCTAATTAACGTAATTATTTGGATAAGGATTAATACTATATACTTGAAAATAGCCTTGGAAGTTATGTAATGTTTTTTAACAAAAATTTTAAGATTAAAATGGTTACTGTGAGTCAACCTTAAGAGATAGACATATGCCGTCGCGGACTTTTTTGTAGGTCTTATTAAGTTGTACAACTCTTGCATAGAAAATATTCTTCTATCTATTTTCAATTAAGCAGCGTTCATAAGAAACGTGTTTTTTCGACCGTTTTTTTGCCGAATTAGGTTGCAAATTAGGTCTCCACGAATGTACCTTTGATTTAAACGGGATAATATATAGCCTATTTTCATTCCGAAAGTCCATTCTATGTATTAGTGAAAGAATTTTTTAAATCGGTTCAGTAGTTTTTGAGCCAAATCATTACAAACATACAAAAATACAAATGTTCTCTCTTTATAATATTAGTATAGATGAAAGATATTTTTAAAATAAATTAATGAACTCTAAATCTTTACCTTTTTTATATCATATAGGCTAGCGTTTGACCACAACCACAAGTAAGTAAGCATGAGTGATGTTGTTAATGATGTTTTGTAACGCTGAAAAATTTCTTGAAAAACATTTATAATTAATTAAAGTATTATATTTATAGTATAGATATTATTATTGTAGTTTATATAATTTTGATATTGATATTAGGTAATTATTTTTAAGTTCTTTAAATAAATGTTTATTAATTGGTTAAAAAAAATTATTAAAGTTTTTTCAAAAATAAAATAATTTCGACAGGACTTACTCTCTTCTTAATATAATTTTTGCATCTGCCTAATTTTGATGTTTTTAGATAAAGCAACAGTATAGTAAAATCTAAAATTGCACTTAAGTGCGAACAAATATAAGTCGAACTATTTAGAATATCAATCCTCACATCAATATCATCAAATCATATTCAAGCCAATACTAAAATCTATATTCACGTGATACGAGGCTAAATAAAGCGACACGTATCTAAAGTATTCAAAAGTACATGAGCGTGAGTGTAATGCAATGGAAATAACAAAGTAGCTCACGTCCTCTCTACCTAGTGCCTATCGTAACTTGGTAACCCGATGGGAACAAAATACAAAATAGTTTGCCACTTAATATACTGCACCGATACGCATATGATACAGCAAGGCGAATACATACAAACAGTATAATTTTTATTAAGTACTAACTGTGTCCCGCGATTTTGCTCACGTTATAAAGTAACTTACCTATGTGTTTTAAAACGATCATTTTATTATAACGAAATGGTTAGCCCCTGACCATTATCTCATCTGATGTTAAGTGATGATGCGGTCGATGATGGAGCGCGCTTACCCAGATGATACCTATTCACTCGCGATTTAAAGACCTCCATATTGTATTTAGCCGGAAACACAGACTCAGGCAGGACATTTAATTCCCTGGCGGTTCGTATGATGAACGAAGATGCAAATCGCTTCGTTCGGGTAGATGGTATATCCACCATAAATCGGTGGTGACTCTTAGTGTTTCTGGATGTCCGATAATAAAATGCTGTGATGATTAGTAGGTACGCCAAACTTCATTCAAATCCGTTAATATCTTATTTGAGTTCATTCCACTATCATGCGTTTTGTCGAAAACATGATTTTGTATGGGCGTTATTAATTTAATTTTAAATGTTGCTCTTGACTAAAATTGATCAACGCTAAGTTGTTCGTCTGCACTAAGCCTAAATGGTCTTTCGTCGAGACTTGGTACAACCTATACCAATAAAAGAAAATATTTATCGAGAACGCCTAAAATTCTGAGGCCGTCGACTCAAGGGCAAGTACTTGGAAAATCATGAAAGGTACTTCATTAAAACTTTGAAGTTTTTAAATATTAGTATTGAGGAACTCTACATTTAGCGTTGGTTTGTTTGATTAATGAACGTACACAATTTTATTTGTACATTTAACTTATTTAAAAAAGAAGTTTGAAGGATACCACTATCCACACGCTTTACATTAAATTTCAATTAACTGTAGCATATGTTTATGGATTTTTCATGTTTCATATTTTTAAGTTAGTTCAGTGAGATCTAAACTAATTGTTTAATGGAGCCAAAAGGGAAGTATACCCTCTCAAAATAAAAATGTTTCAAAAATGTTCTAAATCGGTTAATAAATGACAGAGCTCTGAGCTAACAAACATAAAAAATAGAAACAAATGAAGTACCTCCCCTATTTTTGAAGTGGGTTAAAAATAAATCATCAGTCGCGCCTGTTCGAATGATTGCGAGAACTAACGCACTTAATTGATTTTTATGTGTAGCCTAGCTGTGCCCCGTGGTTTTACCCGCGTAGACATCGTTCCCATGGGAATATTGGGATAAAAAGTATGTGTTATTCTAAGGGTCAAATTTCAGCTCAATCGGTTGAGTAGTTCTAGCGTGAACTTTCGCCTCTATACTATTACTAGAAGTGCCTCGCGGCTTCGCCCGCGTTATAACCTTTTTTTATTTAATTATAACGTTTCTTTTGGAAAAACCATTCTATCATAAAAGACATCAAAAAGAATTAGCCAAATCGGTTCATCCGTTTTCAAGTTATCACGTGACTAAGGGAAATAGGGATTAATATTTATTAAACCCGAAAAACCATATTGATTTTCAGAATTTGTTACCTACCCCATTTCAAAAATCCTGCAACACGTATTTACTTATTTATTTTCAGAAGTACTTAAGTAAAGTTTCGAATAAAATAGATTATCTCATCTTGTTTTACCATAGAAACTTTGAATCCCCGTTCCGTCTCCTTAAGAGGTGAATTTGGAAAATCCTTTCTTAACGGATACCTACGTCATAATAACTATCTGCATTCTAAATTTCAGCGCAATTCTGAAACAATATTGATTTTGAGACTTTGTTACCCCACTTCACCCTCTTGGGAGTGGCATTTTGAAATAGCCTGAAACTGGTATTTAATTATTTATTTACTTAAGTACTTATGTGAAGTTTCGAATAAAAAGACTATCCAAACTTTGCACCCCCGCTTCATCCCCTTAAGGTGTGAATTTTGAATAATCCTTTGTTAACGGATACCTACGTCAAAACAACTATTTGCATGCCAAATTTCAGCGCAATCCGAAACAATATTGATTTCAGACTTTATTACCCCACTTCACCTTCTTGGGTGGAATTTTGAAAAAGCCTGAGACACGTATTTATTAATATATATACTAAAATTCTTGTGTGAAGTTTAAAAAAAAAACTATCTGATCTTGTTTTTCTATACAAACTTTGAACCCTTATTACATCCCCTTAAGAGGTAATTTTTAGGGTTCCGAACCCAAAGGGTACCAACGGAACCCTATTACTGAGACTCCGCTGTCCGTCTGTCTGTCTGTCTGTCTGTCTGTCTGTCTGTCTGTCTGTCTGTCCGTCTGTCACCAGGCTATATCTCATGAACCGTGATAGTTAGACGGTTGAAATTTTCACAGATGATGTATTTCTGTTGCCGCTATAACAACAAATACTGAAAACACAACAAAGTTAAAAATTAAAGAAAAGTTAAAAAAAAGATTTTTACGATAGTGCAGCGCCACCTATGTAGTTGCTAAGATGGCGCTATCATCTTTACCTTAATCTGAATCTCGGAAGCGGCTCCAACGATTAAATAAAATTTAGTATACCTACAGGGGATTTCGGGGGCGATAAATCGATCTAGCTAGGAGTCATTTTCAGAAAATGTTGTTTTATTCGTGTTTTCAATCATCAACTTAAAATATGACTCTTCCCGACATCTATTGGCGAGTAGAAGTACTGTATCAGTAAAGCAGTTAGTTGCTCTCAATTAAAAAAAATAGTATTATTATTCGTCAATAGATGTGAGGAAGAGTCATATTTGTCTGTTTAAGTGGCAAAAAATACCGAGCAAAGCTCGGTCAACCAGATATTTAATAATATTAATTACTACAATTACTATTACTACTATTACTATTACTACTATATAATACTATTCTACCTTTGTGTTAACGTTTACTTAGTTGGTGTTAGAAGTTCGTAGGAAATTCGATAGATGGCGTTCGGAACCCTCCGTGTGCGGGAAAAAGTCTGACTCGCACTTGGCCAGTTTTATTTGGAAAATCTTTTCTTAACGGATACCAACGTCATAATAACTATCTGCATGCTAAATTTCAGCGCAATCCAAAACAATATTGATTTTCAGACTCTGTTACCCCATTGCAGCCTCTTAGGAGTTGAATTTCGAAAAAGCCTGAAATATGTTATTACTTATTTATTTACAACAGACAAGTTATTAAGAACAAAAATGACTATCTAATCTTGTTTCTCCATACAAACTTTGAACCCCCCGTTACGTCCCCTTAATGGGTGAATTTCAGAAAATAATTTCTCAGAGGGAACTAACGTTGTAATAACTATCTGCATTCCAAATTTCAGCGCAATCCGAAACAATAATGATTTTTAGACTTTGTTTCCCTATTTCACCCTTTTAGGGGTAGAAGTTTGAAAAAACCTGAAACACGTATTTACTTATTTTTTTACTGAAGCACTTGTGTGAAGTTTCGAATAGAAAAGACTATCAAATCATGTTTCACCATACAAACTTTGAAACCCCATTTCACCCTTTTAAGGGGTGAATTTTGGAAAATCCTTTCTTAGTACACCCTTACCTACTAAGACAAATATACCCTCCAAATTTCAAGTCTCTACGACCAGCGGTTTAGGCTGTGCGTTGTCTGTCAGTCAATCGGTCAGTCAGTCAGTCAGTATGTCAGGACAAAGATTCTTATAGTATTAGATAGATTAGAAAGTAGGATATGTAGGATAGTAAAGAAAGAAAAATCATTTATTTGACATCGCACATTAAAGTACTAACTAAAACAATGAAACAAGAAAAAACAAGAAACAATGTGAGGTGTCAAAAAGGCTTGTCTCAGCACATATGTCTAGATTTACACCAGGACGCTGATTTTCAGACAAGCCTGCGGATGAAGAAAAAAAGTGTATTATATATCTAACCTAAGCTTTAACCTTTTACTAACTTTAGTTTGACTTAATTATATTGTCATACGGGACTTATCGCGCTAAAAATATAATTTTATTTACCTCGACGTTTCAATCAAGTTGGATTGACCGTGGTCACGAGAACACGAGTTGATCGAAACGTCGAGGTAAATAAAATTATGTTTTTAGCGCGATAAGTACCGTATTACAATATAATTATGTGTGTAAATCGCGAAAGTTTAAAATTTAGTTTGACTTTTCCAGACGAGGAAACCGGCGGCAGGACGGGCATGAAAGAGTTCGTGAAGACGCAAGAGTTCAAGAAACTCAACGTAGGCTTTAGCCTGGATGAAGGCATTGCGAGCCCCACTGAGGAATTCCTCTTCTTCAACTGCGAGAGATCTATTTACCGTAAGCATTTAACTCATTTCAGCCTAGATTTTACTATAACTTTCTTGAATATGAATTTCCAATGAGTAGATACTTACTATTTTCTCTTAAATATGAGCAACAGAATAATGTGTTTAAATGTTTACGAAAAAAGTAAAATTGGTTTTTATAAAGATCATGAAAATACGTACGACCGAACCGCGGCTTCCTGCGTGCGCGACCTAGGCTGCGATCAGATAGCGCAGTAGTATTTGTGCCGACTGGTTCACACCAAACGCGATCTACGGCGATCAGAAAACAATAGAAATTCAGATCGCGAACGTGCACGCGGACGCAGGACGCCGCGGTGTGGTCGTACCTTATAATGAATTGGTTCAAAATAATTATAGAGTTATCTCTATAATTATTTTGAACCAATTCACACAAAAAAAAATAGTTGTCTGTAAAGTTGGTTTACGGACAATAGTTTAACGTGACAACATCATAACGAAACATTGATGATTAATTGAACATTAATGTTTTCTTATGACGTTGTCACGTTATGGGGGTACGATTTCCATACAAAACTATAATTCACAAATATGAGTAAACGGAGCAAAAACCTGCACTGAAATCACATCTTTTGGTCTTGTATAAGTCTTTACATGTCGGGAATTATATTTTTGTACATGATTTAAATGAATAATATAAACATATTACTCAATCAATATTTTTTGGTTTAACTTGAATTTTACTATTATTTAAAATAATTATATAATAATAATAATATAATTATTTATTTCTCATCACAAAGGTACACATTAAAGAACTTGGTAATATCAGAGACAGATGAATTTCATCTTAATCAATCAAATCATGTAGGTAAATACGTTTCCCGACACGTAAAGACTTATAAAAGACCAATAGATGTGATTTCAGTGCAAGTTTTCCCTCCATTTACTTATATTTGTGCATTATACTTTTGTATGGAAATCGTACCCCCTTAAACTATCGGCCGTAAACCAACTTTACAGGCAACCAATTTACAGGAGTCTGGTTTGTGAAATTATTTCAATACCTTGTGTACCCGTTATTGTGAAGCTTATCTAAATTACAAACGTAACATTTATAATTTTAAGCAGGAAATAAATAAAATATCCTCTTTAGGTATCTGCAACAAAATGATAGTAGTCTACTGCAGACGTGTCAAAAGTCAACTTTTCTGTGCTTAATTCTGTTCTGTCCTCAGCACCAATTTATTGATTGCAGACGTTGAAATCACTTGCCCAGGCAAATCCGGGCACGGGTCGATGCTCTTACCGGATAATAGTGGAGAAAAGGTAAAATGTGGAATACATAATTAATATACTCTAAAAAAAACGGTTTATTTACGCACGTTTTATATGCTTATCGCTATATCTCTGAAGATATAAAGCAGATTTTGATAAAATGTACTTTTTCTCCGAGGTTCCAGAGATGAAAAATGTTTGTCGAAAAATCGCGTTTCTTGTATGGGTGGGTATACTTTAATTTGTAATTCAATTTAATTTTTATTAATTGTTGTTATGGCCATAGTGGCACATACTTTGTGACAATTTCAAGTGTCTACCTATTACGGCTTAGAAATACAGCCTTCAGACAGACGGATAAACAAACGGATGAGAAAAAGTCCTCAAATAGCAAAAAAAAGTTTATCATTTAAAGGGAAAACTGACTCATTTAATAGCATAGGATAAACTCCCAAAATGGCATTAATAATAACACCGAGTTGTAATTTTATCACCTGCCGCCGCCGCAGTTCTGCTGACGCCATTACATTTATACTGCGGCAATTGTTGCTTCGTTCACGCAATTATTTTTAAACGACTTTAGCTGTTTTCGTTTTTAATGAATTTGGAATTGTAATTAATTTTGTTGTTTATTAATATCTTAATTTAGATAAAAACATTTTAATCTGAAGATTTCTAAAATTATCACTATATTTATTAATACCTACTGATTGCGAGAGTTTGTCAACGTGTTAGTATTTTTATAGAATACTAGCTGTGTCCCGCGGTTTTATCCGCGAAGACATCGTTCCCGTGGGAATATCGGGATAAAAAGTACCCAATGCGTTATTCCAGGGTCTAGGCTATCTACATACCAAATTTCAGCTCAATCGTTTCAGTAGTTTTTTGCGTGAAAGAGTAACAAACATACATCCATACATTCTTATAAACTTTCGCGTTTATAATATTGGTAGGATGCTCCGGCTAGCGTTAGACCACCATCTCGCCTGGTGGTATGGCCGAACATGGTTAACACGCTAGTTCTAGAATACTCTGACCACAGAAGTCTTAATAATAAACTAGACTTCCGTCAGATATCAAAAGAACTGAACCATGCGCTAAATACCTCTCAGTTATAAAGTAGTATATAATACTAGCTGTCGCCCGCGGTTTTACCCGCGTAGACATCGTTCCCGTGAGAATATCGTAATAAAAAGTATCTTATGTGCTATTCCAGGGTCTAGGCTATCTACATACCAAATTTTAGCTCAATCGGTTCTGTCGTTTTTGCGTGAAAGAGCAACAAACATACATCCATACATTCTTACAAACTCGCGTTTATAATATTAGTAGGATAGTAGGATAGAGATGGCGCTACCGTAGATTTTAATAACATTGCCTAAATGTATGTGATCCTGCATCGTGCAAACGATTTTCAAAAGTTGCACTCGTTACAAAACGTTTTCTCTTTATAATATTACTAGCAGCCCGCCCCGGCTTCGCACGGGTAGAACAAATATGCCTACAAAATTTGCATCAGTTTGTTGCATCGAATATAAAATATTAACATATTTAACAATCATCGTCATATTTCAACCAATTTACACAAAACCTTAACGAATTATGCACCTAAACCTTCCTCATAAACACTCTGGCTATTGGTGAAAACCGCAGGATAATCCGTTCAGTAGCTATTGAGATTATTGCAAACAGACAGACAGACGCAGTGATGGACTTTGTTTTATATTTCTTACGTAGTGATATTGGACGGCCCTTTGGCGTAAAGGATAGTTGATGACTGATTCTGACCCGACGGTCGTTGGTTCTAATCCTAGCTATATACCTACCAATGAAAGTTTTATGTGCATTCATGAATCATGAGTTTTCGTACAGTGGTAGTGGGATCATTAAATCTACCAAAAAGTAGCTTACTTGCCACCAAGGAGAACATCTGCCGCGGGTAATAAACGTTTAACGTGTGTATCTGTGTGTCTGTCTGTAGCATCTTAGCACCTAACAGGATGAACCGATTTTGTTTTTATTATTGATAGTTTTTTTTGTTTGATAGATGTCTTCATCGAGAGTTTTCTTAGCTTTGATTCATGAAAATTCGTTCAATCGTTATAAAACGATGAGCTTTTTTCTAGATAATTGCGATATGAAATCAACTTTCATAGGTCTTATCAATTCGAAAATCTTCTTCTTCAATGATATTGTAAGAACATGGAAGCATTGACCTGATGCTGGGACATCTGGACTCTACAGAATACTCAAATCCTCACCAACTTACAGCTCAGATTTTAAATGTAGTGTTTAGAGTTATTGGAATGCTTTTAATGAAAAGATTATACATAGATCAGTCGGGGTGGTTTAAAATATTATATTATTATATATATAGATGAATATTATTTTATACAATAGATCATATTATTATACTATATTGACTTCAAATTGATTGTGATCGGTGGGGATCTACAGCATAGCTAAGCCTATAATAATATTTTCGTAGTAACTATGACCTAATCTGTGGTTTCACTGCAAATATTTTATTAATTTTGCGATGCGTGTATGTGAAATTCGTGATATCTTCTAGAGTTTTCATTTGAATTATATACTGTAAAGGACAATTATTATCTATAATATGTGGCCAAGCTAATTTTTTGGATAAGTATAAATACTATATACTTGAAAATAGCCTTGGAAGTTATGTAATATTTTTTAACAAAAATTTTAAGATTAAAATGGTTACTGTGAGTCAACCTTAAGAGATAGACATATGCCGTCGCGGACTTTTTTGTAGGTCTTATTAAGTTGTACAACTCTTACCTAGAAAATATTCTTCTATCTATTTTCAATTAAGCAGCGTTCGTAAGAAACGTGTTTTTTCGACCGTTTTTTTGCCGACTTAGGTTGCAAATTAGGTCTCCACGAATGTACCTTTGATTTAAACGGGATAATATATAGCCTATTTTTATTCCGAAAGTCTATTCTATGTATTAGTGAAATATTTTTTTAATCGGTTCAGTAGTTTTTGAGCCAAATCATTACAAACATACAAAAATACAAAAATACAAATGTTCTCTCATTATAATATTAGTATAGATTGTGTATGTGGATAAACGGTATCGGATAACGACGGGTCTGTAGGTGTCTAGAAGTGTTCCACGATCGATTTCTACTTAGCCACATCATGGTATCATTAATTAACTGAATCTGCAACTGTGAACCGCGCCATTTTGCTCGCAAGCTGGCTGCCAGCCAAACTGCACTGAACTAATGCGTTCGCGTGAACTGTCTGTTTAAGTCTGCCTGATCATTGCACATTGGGTGGGTAGACCTTTTAACAGACTATAACTAATTCGTTGCAGTCCCTTTAGCGTAAACAAAAGACTTGCTACCAATCATCATAATAAGCCTGTGTCAGTCCACAGCTGGACGTAAGCCTCTCCCAAGATACGCCACTGAGCCCGATCTTTAGCTCATTGGGAGGGATATGCCCTAATCGCCACGCCCGGCATGCGGGTTGGCGATCGCAGGACGTAGCTCCTCGCACCGGTGACGCTGCTGCCCGTCACCGGCCTGTATTATTTTAAGCTACGTTATGATTTGAAATGCTTACTACTAATGCTTATATAAATGCTTGCTACCAATAAAACCGGCCAAGTCGAGTTGTACTCGCCCGCCGAGGCTTCCGTACCAACTTCGCAGACTAGGTTAAAGGAGAAACTTTACTTTGTAGTTTGATCCATAGAAAATGTATTGCACCAACTACACATAATAAGTTTGTTATAGTAAATCAACTTTTATTTTAGTAATTACACTACATATTTACGGTTTTCAGATTAATAAGTGCTTCAGGACCTTGTTTCATGCCTAATTTCATGATTCAACGCAACGCAATGCTACTGAAGCGCTCATATCTTTTGATCGCGTTGACTTGCGAGTATGACTTTTTACAACCAAAAGATACCGTAGACCCGTGTATTTGATATAAGTTATAATATAAGTTAATATAATATAACTACCTAACGACCTTAAAGAAAATGAAAGTATTATGATATTTAAAACTAAATTTAAAAAATGGATATATGCAAACATCAAAATCTAACTCCGTAACTTTCAATATTAAATATAGCTAGTTATATAAATTAGTTTGTAAGCTCAT
Organism: Cabera pusaria; assembly: GCA_954871355.1. NCBI lineage: Eukaryota > Metazoa > Arthropoda > Insecta > Lepidoptera > Geometridae > Cabera > Cabera pusaria. The sequence goes on from OX940896.1 coordinate 4,625,633, forward strand.
TATAAGCGAATTGTTCAATTATTTAGGGTACACACACACCGCGGCGTCCTGCGTCCTGCGTGTGCGATCTCAGTACATTTCAATTGTTTTCGCGATCAGAAAACAATTGAAATGTACTGAGATCGCGCACGCAGGACGCAGGACGCTGCGGTGTGTCCGTACCTTTATGAGTAAATAAAATAGTATATTTCTTTGAACCTAAGTTTCGACTTGATACCTCTACGGGTTCTTGAGATAAATGGTCGTGACAGACGGACAGACAGACAGACAACAAAGTGATCCTATAAGGGGTCCTTTTTTCCTTTTAAGGTACGGAACCCTAAAAAGTAGCTTGCCCCAATCAAGGAGAAAATCTGCCGCCATACCCTTACGATAGTCAATTCGTGTGGATCTCGTAACCTCGTATTACGCTACGCTATCCCTTAGGGACTCTGTACACCGATTTGAACAGTTGTCGTTTTTAAAAAATATTAAAAAAGATTTAAAGCATTCCGAGAAGTAAAATCTGCTTTACGGCGGTTCCTTCTTTCCGTTCTTAGATTGAAAAAATGTTTTAGTACGTACCTACTTGGTTCTCTGGATTTCTGAATTTATTTCAACTACCTATATGCCTATTAATGCCTATACACATATACAAAATAAAGCACACGTTTAGAAATGGGCACTTTGCGCACATTCGAGTGGGAATTTATGTTTATTTCGCACCATGCGGTAATACAGTCATCATTGTAATATTTTCGTGGTATCATTACCATCTTTTTAAGGTTGATATTGCCCTACGCTTTTTATTCAAAATTAGAATTGAATAGAATAGAATAACTCTTTATTGAACACCATTCAGAAAACATTAAAAAACTTAAGTAAACATTCACAAATAAGTGTTACAAAAGGCGGTCTTATCGCTGAGAGCGATCTCTTCCAGACAACCTTTGGGTAATGAGGATTTGTTTAATGAACATGGCGGGGTAAATATGGTGTTAAATACCTTAACTAAAATAAATAAGTAAATACATAAACACTACAATGCAGATACATATAATACATAAATAATATATTTATCAATAAACAATACATATACTATATAAATAAATATAACAAGGAGAGAAAACAAAAAATCAGTAGGTCGAATCGAATTAGCTATGCATGTATCTAAAAATTACTTTTATTTGCATGCTATTTTGGTCCTAAATTGTTGAAAAGATTCTGCTTAGCAAAATTGTTTAAATTTTACTATGTTATTGCTTATCAGCTATTTAATTATTATTCTTAATTGCATAAATACAACATAAACAATATCGTTTAAAGTAGGCAATTAATGTTGTACTTACCTTATTGAATTGGCCTTGTAATGGAAAAATCATCCACATAATAATATAATTAGTTCTGACCGAATCATGACGGAATGTATTGCAGCATCATGCAGTATCCGTTAAGAGATAGCAATTGCTAATTTCGACACTAGCTGTCAAGTCAGGATGGCCGAGCGGTCTAAGGCGCTGCGTTCAGGTCGCAGTCCACTTCTGTGGGCGTGGGTTCGAATCCCACTTCTGACAAGAAGTTTTGCTTATTCATTTTTATTTTATTCTTTTTTTTAAATATATTTATATATTTTAAAATAAAGAAATGTAATAATTATTATTTTATAGGCGCGGTACATTATCGACAAGTTCATGGACCTCCGGCAGGAGTCAAAGAAGATGCTCGCAGACAACCCTGAGCTGACGATTGGTGACGTCACCAGCTATAACCTCACTATGCTTTCTGTAAGATTAGATATTTGAATAACTCTATTTTGTCAAAATGTTGCATTGTAAACTGCTCCGGAGACGGTTATTCGAAATTGTCAATGGGCTTCAATTAATATTTCCATCATTCGCTTTTACCTCGTAGTTGCGAATGGCAATTGCTTCAATTGCCTCTGTAAACGATCAGTTGGTCCATAAATTGAAGTGAAAATTGACAATTGCGAATGACTGTCTCCGGGGCACTTTACTGACTGTTACCACAGCATAATGAATAGTACAAGTACTGTTACTTGATTTTATACTGCGTAGGTATATATTACATAGGTCAATGTCATTATCAAATAAAATAGGTTAATTATGTTTGACACCTTGATTCAGCGTGACTTACGCTACGCGGTGTCGATATATGCTTCTGAATTAAGCTGAAACAATAAGTCGATCACTATACCGGCATCTTATAAGTCACGTTAAATTCCCGTTTTTAAACAAAATTACTAAATATCAAGATAAAATGGCATAGGTTATTAAATGATGTAAACTGTTTGATGTTTTTTCAGGGCGGCGTTCAACACAACGTGGTCCCAGAGAAGTTCAAGCTTACCTTCGACTGCCGTCTGGCGCTGGCCTTCAAGCCGAAAGACTTCGAAGCCATGGTGCAGTATTTCTTGCTTTACTTCACATATTTTTTGCGTACTTTACATAAAAGGAGAAGGTTCTCAGACACAGGCGGCATATGTTTTTGAAGTGAAAACTTCTTTTGGCGCGTTGAACACTTTTTGGGTGAACAAAATCATGGAACTCGCGTCATCATCACCGAACGCTTCCCATGAGCTATATGTATACTGTGTATCTCGACGATACAATTCACAAGTTACTTAGTTTTCACTTCTATCAGCTGTTCCCAAAGACTGCCCCGCATGTTTATTTTTTATGTTTGTTGAACTCAGTCGTTCCTCAACTGATTTTTTACTTAGCAAACACAACACATTAAACTTTGACACTAGCTAAATGCACTAATCGTGTGGAGCCACGATGAAACTAAAAAAAATGACTTCTTCTCAAGGTGGAGCGTATCTGTGCTGAAGCTGGTGACAACATCACCATCGAGTATTTCCAGAGGGACTCTTACGTGGAGCCGACCAAGCTGGACGATACCAACGTTTACTGGCGAGCTTTCAAGGGGGCTGCGGATTCTCTGTAAGTCACCAGGCGATATTGTGGTCTAACGCCAGCTTGTTAGGTTTAATAGTAGATTGTATAGTACGTTTCTGCGAGGCCGCTGTTTAGAATACAGAGCGAAGCGAAGGATTCTAGAGTAGAGATTCTTATTTTAGAGATTTTTTTCTTGCCCCTGCGTCCTATCGTGAGTCAGATTGACTCCCCGACCTACGATCTGGTAAAGCATGTTGCGTCGGTGTTACAACCATAGTGGGTAAAACTCCGTCTTTTGTAAAAGACTCGCCATTTTGTTCAAATCCTCGGTGAACAAAATCAGTGGAGCGATCAATGCAACTTGCTCGAAACGTCGAGATAAATAAATAAAAAATAATGTTTTAGGCGCGATAAGTCCCGTATTATAACTATATATTTATAACTATGTATTTTAATATATATATTTTTTTTAGTTTCCTGTAGATATGACCCTGCTGATTTTTTTTTACTTAATCAGCGCGGCGCGCTCTCTATTTCATATAAACATAAATAACCGGCCAAGTGCGTGTCGGGCCACGCGCATTGTAGGGTTCCGTAGTAGCCTGTTATTCAATGCAAGTCTTTACCCGTTATAAACAAGCAACTAGGTACTCCGTCTTTGTCACTTTAAAGGATTTACTCGTATTCTAAGGATTTTGTATTTGGTACAAATATATCCAACACCCAAGTTCAACGACTATTACTGCTAAACTAATAAAGTTATCTCAACCGCTATAATTTTTCTTTAAAGTTCATGAAATGCGCTTTTATCACGAATTTTTTCAGATTTTTCAAGCCAGTAGTTTAGCTTTTAGAGGGGGGGGGGACGACCTACTGGAACAAAAATTTGCACTTTAAAGTTTAATATTTCGTAAACGGAGTATTCAAGTATTCAAGCAACCCTTAAATCATTTTAAAAGACCTATTCAACGATAGTAGGGAGAACAAATACCACCTCAGTGCTCCCAGCCAACCTCACCTGCCCGTGGTGCATCCTGCTGACAAACCAACGAGGCACTGGCGGACGACAAATGGCGGTATAACCATTTCAAAATTATGGCGTAGCTAAATACCACAGGCCGGTGACGGGCAGCAGCGTCACCGTTGCGAGAAGCTACGTCCTGCGATCGCCAACACGCCTGCCTAGCGTGGCGATTAGGGCATCCCCCCCCCCCCTCACCCATCATGGAAAGTCACAATAAGCCGCGGCCCCCAGTTCCCGGCCGCCCTTCTATTCCTGACCACGGCGGCGGTCATGGTAACGGCAGGGCAGGGGGTGCTAAGAATCCCCGGGTTACGGTAGGCCGCCAAAAGAAATTGACCCTCGCTACGTTTAATGGACGCACGATTCGGCTGGATGAGCATCTGATGCAGCTGGAGGAGGAGCTGGGACACATAAGATGGCACATTCTAGGGTTATGTGAAGTCCGAAGACAGGGAGAGGACACCATAACTCTAGAATCAGGCCATCTTATGTATTACAGAGAAGGTGACCAGCCATCCCAAGGCGGCGTCGGGTTTATGGTCAACAAGGCTCTCAGTGACAACGTTGTTGAAATCTCCAGTGTGTCGACCAGGGTTGGGTACCTTATAATAAGGTTAACCAAGAGGTACAGCCTTAAGGTTATCCAGGTCTACGCACCGACCTCGGCACACTTGGATGAAGAGGTGGAAAGTATGTACGAAGACATCTCCAGACCCTTACATACCACCGCTAAGGCTCACTACAACGTTGTCATGGGAGACTTTAACGCCAAAGTGGGAGTACAGACCTGCAGTGAATCGACTCTAGGACCACACGGATTTGGGAGTAGGAATCACAGGTGCAAATTCTCGTCAATTTCCTCGAGAAAAAGGGGCTTTTCTTGATGAACTCGTTCTTCAAGAAAAAGCCCCAAAGGAAGTGGACGTGGCAAAGCCCCGACACTGTGACTAAAAACGAGATTGACTTCATCATTACGGACAAACGGCGCATATTCAGAGACGTCTCTGTGATCACTAGGTTCAATACTGAAAGTGATCACCGACTTGTGCGAGGCTCTCTGGATATCGACTTCAAAGCCGAGAGATTCCGATTGATGAAGTCCACGCTCCGACCAAACCTACTCCAAACCGTTGTTGGGTCTGAAACATTCCAATTAAAATTGGAAAATCGATTCGCTGCCTTGGAAACCACAGATGACGTAGACCAGAAACTTGAAGAAGTGGTGGAAATCCTCAGGGAAGAAGGGACGCAGTTTTGCGAGAGCAAGCGTACGGGCAAAAAGTCCAAGCTTTCGGCAGAAACACTTCAACTAATGGAAGAGAGACGAACAGACCCATTGTCAGCTAACCAGGTGCGCAACAAAACTATTAAGAAGCTGGTACGACGCGACCTCCGATCCTCTAACACGCTCTTGATTACAGAATCAATTGAGCAGAATCGGGGGTCGAAAGTGTTTGTCCAGCCTCTAGGTAGTAGCCACCTCACAAAGCTGACAACGGGGAACGTCGTCGCATCCAAGCCGGAGATTCTGTCGGAAGTTGAAGACTTCTACAGCAAGCTCTACGCATCGCATGCTTCAAGGCCCGAACCCGATACTGAGGATTGCAGAGCCACCTTCACCCGCCACTTCACAGAAGACCTGCCCGAAGTCAGCCGAGATGAGATCGTGATGGCCCTTAGACAGCTCAAAAATGGAAAAGCCCCAGGTGAGGACGGAATCACAACGGAGCTTCTAAAAGCTGGAGGAGCTCCAGCTGTAAGCCAGCTGCAACAGCTCTTCAATTCTGTTCTCTTCACTGGTAGAACTCCACAGGCATGGAACAGACGCATGGTGGTTTTGTTTTTCAAAAAAGGAGATAAAACCCTATTGAAAAACTACCGCCCAATTTCGCTTCTGAGCCATGTCTACAAGCTGTTTTCAAGGGTCATCACGAACCGTCTTGCGCGAAGACTCGACGAGTTTCAAACTCCGGAACAGGCCGGGTTTCGAAGCGGTTACGGCACCATAGACCACATCCACACGGTGCGGCAGATTGTACAGAAGACCGAAGAGTACAATCGGCCCCTGTGCTTAGCATTTGTGGACTATGAGAAGGCCTTCGACTCAATCGAAACCTGGTCGGTTCTTGAGTCCCTGCAGCGTTGCCAAGTCGACTGGCGATATATCGAAGTGATGAAATGTCTATATAATGCCGCAACGATGTCAGTACAAGTACAGAACCAGCGTACTAAACATATTCACCTGCGTCGAGGAGTGAGACAGGGGGACGTCATATCCCCGAAACTGTTCACTAATGCCTTAGAGGATATGTTTAAGACGCTGGACTGGAAAGATTGTGGCATCAACATTAACGGCAAGTACATCTCTCACATCTCTCACTTACGATTCGCAGATGACATCGTCATTATGGCAGAGACGCTGCAGGACCTACAAAGGATGTTGAATGACCTAGCTGATTCTTCTCGTCGCATCGGTCTCCGGATGAATTTGGATAAAACCAAAGTCATGTACAACGAGCACGTTGTTCCGGAACCGATTGCCGAAGATGGAATCCCACTCGAAGTTGTCACGCAGTATGTTTACCTAGGGCAAACGCTCCAACTAGGCAAACACAACTTCGAGAAGGAAATCCAGAGAAGAATTCAGCTGGGCTGGGCAGCATTTGGGAAACTCCGTCGAGCCTTCTCGTCGCCTATACCATAGTGCCTAAAGACAACAGTCTTTAATCAGTGCGTCCTACCTGTCATGACATACGGAGCCGAGACGTGGACACTCACGGTTCGACTAGTCCACCAGTTTAAAGTCGCTCAGCGAGCTATGGAGAGAGCTATGCTCGGTGTTTCTCTGCGGGATCGAATCCGGAACGAAGTAATTCGCCAGAGAACTAAAGTGATCGACATAGCTCAGCGGATTAGCAAACTGAAGTGGCAGTGGGCTGGTCATATCTGCCGTAGGACCGATAACCGTTGGGGCAGACTGGTTCTAGAGTGGAGACCGCGAATCGGCAAACGTAGAGTAGGACGCCCTGTGACCAGGTGGAGCGACGACATTCGCAAAGCGATGGGCAGTGACTGGAAACAAAGAGCCGAAGACCGGGCTCAGTGGCGTGTCTTGGGGGAGGCCTACGTCCAGCAGTGGACTGATACCGGCTGATAATGATGATGATGATTCAACGATACCCCACACGATGGGGTAGACGATGAAAAAAAAATTCATCCCCAATTCTCATATAGGGGAGCTACCCAAAAAAAAATATTTTTCACAATTTTATTTCAGCACTTTGTCGGCGTAATATATATACATACTTCCACAAAATTACAGTTTTCTAGTATTAACGGTCTCTTAGCAAAACCTCGGACAGACAGACAGACGGACATGACGAAACTATAAGGGTTCCTTGTCAGGACTACGGAACCCTAAAAACCGACTTTCATGCTGCGCGAGTCAGTTTCAGTAGCAAGTTTGAGACTTTTATCGTCATAACTTTGAAGATACTTATCAAATCTTGATAAAATTAAAACAGTAACATTTTGGAGACGAACCCTACCCATGAAAAAAGAATTATTCAAATCGGTTAAGAATTAGCGGAGTAATCGGCAAATAAACATACAAAAAAAACATACAGACGAATTGAGAACCTCCTCCTTTTTGCAAGTCGGTTGAAAAAGCAAAATTGATGGTTTTTCAATATATGGAGAATTTGGAGAAATAATGACATCTACAGAAATATAAATAATGAGGTAGTATTACTCATATTTCTGTCATAACATCCCATTGTGTCTAAGAGTTGAACCTAAAGCTTAGACAAGAGTTTAAATTGTTTTTTTTTTTATCTCGGATAAGTGATGATGTGATCAAAGATGCAGTACGATTGTCGTAAAGATATTTTAATTTTGAAGATCCCGAACTTTATGATGTAGGAAATACAGACTCTGGTAAAAAATAAATGTTGGTTATAGAAGTGTGAAACAGAATCATTTCACCTTCATAAATCAATAACATATCGCATGGAATAAAATATGAACGACATTACTGTAAAACCATTGAATTGATAGTAAACCGTTTATAGCATGCAATGAACACACGATATGTACCTACAATAGTTATATGTTTTTTGCCTCCATTATTTGATCTATTGTCTTTTATTGTGACAATGAAATGATAATGTTAGTACTCTGAATAATTGTTAAAATATTGTTTCAATTAACACGTTCTTAACTAAAATAAAACAATTTTGTCAGGGATATTGTTTCTAATATCATATGTCATCAAATTCTAAGCTATTGCTGAAAATTTTAATTTCAGCGTGAAGATAGAAAAGACCACAGAAATATTAACAATAAGGTATTCATTAATATTTCCGTGGAAAAGACAGAAACAATAATTTTCAGTATGTGCATAGAAAAGACAATAATACGTATGGGTCAAGTTCAAGTTTAAGCTGTTTATCTCCATATCTTGATGAAATTTAAATGGGACCTGTGAAGTATATACTCTTTCATACATAAAGACCGGGCTGTCAGCGCAGGCGGCTTTTATACCGTTCCCTGCCAAGTGGCTGTTACATCGCTAGAATTTTCCTTTAATATATATATATAATATATATATATATCTAAGTAGGTCTTCGAGCATTTACCAATGGAGATGTTAACGTTGTAATCCGTAAACAATTTTTTCTGCCGATACTTACGGGGGACGAGGTAAACACGCATTGCACACACACAACTCACTCACTATAACGCTCCCGCACACTAGCTTGAAACACGCACACAGTATTAAAAATACAGCGTAGTTACGCACGCTCATATGGCTAATAATGGCTATATGGCCAGAAGAGGAGTACGCCTTGCGTTAACATCTCCATTGGTAAATGCTCGAAGAAGTAAGTACATGAACATTAGTTGTCGAGCCAACGCCTTGTTAGTTGAATTAATTATTAAGTTATAGTAAGTAGTAGGTACTACGATAAAATAGTTATTCGTAGATTATAGTAAAACTAATTCATGAAAAATTTCTCCTTTCAGTAACCTATCCCTCAAACGCCGCACCTTCCCCGGCGGCACCGACAGTCGTTACCTCCGTCTGCTGAACATCCCAGCCATCGGCTTCTCCCCCATGAACCTCACGGAGCCTGGTCTTCATGAGCACAACGAGAGCCTCAAGGCCGAGGTGTTCCTCAAAGGCATCGACATATATGAGGCTATTGTTCCCGCTGTTGCTAACGCATAAGGTTTTTTAAGTTCCGTGATAATAAATGACAGTTTCACGTTTCACAATTTGTTTTTCTTTTATTAGGTAACCTATTTAGGAACAAGTCGAGCGTCCGATCCAAAAAATGATGTTTTTTGTACTACTTCGTCAATTGTGAACTGATTCGAATTATTCTTTTTTTAATTGGAAGGGTACTTTTTATTTTAAAATTATCGTGAATTTGTAAAATTATTATTGTTTGTGTACCGGCTGTAATTTACGTACCTTTAGTGCACATCGCAATCTCACCGCGTGACCTCACTCCCGAGGAAGAGCGACGGACTCGCTCGAAACCTAGGTCGAGAAAATTCGACTACGTTCGTTATTCGAGGTACGTGAATTACAACCGGTACATAAACAATAATAATGGTAGGGTACATTTCCAAGGTGGTCCCATTGTAATTTCATCGATATCTGATAAGTATCTCCAGAGATATGACGATAAACGTCTCAAAGTTGCTTCTGAAACTCGCGGGGCATGGAAGTCGGTTGTTTGAGTTTTTAAAATTTTAGTCGGATTTTTGGATGATTTATAAACGTGTTTATACGGCCATGGAATTATATGTGCCATTGCAAAAATAATAAGGAATCATCGTAAATCACGATCCGGCAACAATAACGATTCGTCAAGGAGTGAAAGCCCGTTCACTGCCGGAAAAACAACGTAGCAAGAGTACCAATTGCTACGGGCCCCGCGCAAAAGGGGGCCCGCTTATTCAAACCCATACTATTAACTACCCACAAAATTGTAACCTATAGATTGCAAATAAACGTATTTTACAAGCTTTTATTTTTTTATAGTAATAGTTAAATAAATGTTGAGTATTGAATTATTTTACCACTCTATACTTAAGAATCCATAGTAGCTCAAGGGCTCATTGAAAGAAATTGCTAAGGGCCCCGCGCTTGCTGTTGAAAGACTTTGCTACGGGTCCCACGCTTGCCTAATCCGGCACTGAGCCAGTAAGCGTCATTTCAGGCATGCGAGGGAATAATAATACTACATAATTAAAATAGTTATAATTATCTGTTCATCAAAATATCAAAATACGTGTATTACCAACATACGTGTGTTTATCAAATAGTTCCCTACAATAAATTCGTACGTGCTTTATAAACTTATATATATATTATATATATAGACAAAAATAGTGAGTACCTAGAGATAGCAATCGCTAATTTCGATTATAGCTGTCAAGTCAGGATGGCCGAGCGGTCTAAGGCGCTGCGTTCAGGTCGCAGTCCACTTCTGTGGGCGTGGGTTCGAATCCCACTTCTGACAAACTGTTTTTGTCAAGAAAGATATTTTTAGTATCATGCATAAGTAAAGTTCCTTTACTCATGTATTATCGTTACATACACTGTATTTGAAATATTAACATCGCCATGTGACATCTACGAGAATCTTCTTATAATCAATATCTAAAGTTTTTAGACTTTGTACTCACCTACAATACCTACAAATAACTCAACATGAAAAGCTTTTAAAAGTCGACTTATTTATTATTGTCTATACTATACAAAAATGTATTATTAAAACCTACAATTTAATAAACTAATAAAACTAAAATATTAACTATAACTAATAATTAAAATATAAACTACAAATAAAAAATTGTAATTTAGATCGCTGTCTGCTGGTAGTGTACCCAAAAAGCTGGCGACATTACCTCTTTGAATGGCGAAACTTATGCGTGAATAAAATTATTGACACTAGATTAAGTACAATCAATACAAAAGCTTTAAAAAAACAACTACAATCAAAACATAATGTATAACAAAGGGCGCCCAGGCGGTAAAATCATGGTCGAACGTAACTCGCTAATTTTACTTCTTTATCGAACGTGCAGAAATCAAGCAAACAGTAATTGTTATAATATAACGGTAATATAATTATAATATAATTAAGATAGTTTAAAAACTAAAACAATCGACTTCTATGCCCCGCGAGTCTATTTCAGTAGCAGGTTTAAGACGTTTATCGTTATATCTCTGGAGATACTTATCAGATCTCGATGAAATTACAATAGAACTACCTCGGAAATGTACTCTACCTATTACAAAATAGTATATTTCATTACAAGTGCGGAAAGGCTGTCATTGCAAAGAGTTCCGACAAATGTCTACCCGAGCCAAGGCGCAGCTGAAGGCGAGGGTTGACAGTCGGAACAAGTTGCAATGACGGTTCCGCACATGTACTGAACGACTATTTTTAATACAGTTGCGAAAAAATGAAACAATTTAATAAAATAATAAAAACTCAATTAACTCAACTAACTTAACATTTCTCTCCACGCAATAAATTCGTCGTATGTAGATATGTAGCGACTTTTTGATTTTTCCGGTAAAATGTTCTCCGAAGCATTTTGTGCAATTATACTGAGTTCCGGTGGTGTTCATTCAAAAAAACTAGGGTCGAAATTACTCATTTTGTGCGCAACAAACAACTAAACTCGCAAAGAAAATTTCTGAAAAATGGCGCCAACCGTAGAATATAAGCAGAGTTTTTTTTTCTTCACCCATTCTGGTAGGCAAAGGGAACTCAGCCCATACAGCCAAGTCTTCAGTAGATTTTTTTATTGATATGAAATGAAAATGAAACTTAATGAGATGAAATGAAATGAAACGAAATGAAACGAAATGAATCGAAATGAAACGAAATGAAACCTAACCTAACTCATTAAATCAAATCGTTAAATCTGATATTGAAACAAATTAGTAGCTTCTTTTTAGAAATATACGTATTTGCATGAATCATAAAAACTTCTATGAATTTTTAGTAAAAACTTCATGGTTGGTTTTTCTTTTTAATAGACATTATTTTGACAGTTGGGAAAGAGAATATCCATATCCATATCCCGAACGCTATACGTCCCTGCAATACGCCACTTTTTGAGCAACTGTATTAAAAATAACCATTCAAATCGGTTCACAATTGACTGAGTAATCGCGTAACATACACACAAAAAAAACATACAGACGTATTGAGAACCTCCTTCTTTCTTTTTGGAAGTCGGTTGATAATGGTAATGGCACTAATGCTTTTAATGAAAATTATATCAATACACAATTACCTTATATTTTAATTACTGTTATTGACCGGTAGTAAAACCCATATTAGCGAGGTAGCGAGCGCAAAGGTGCAATAAAGTGGCCGCAGGTAATTTGTGGCCCATTAAACTCGAACCTGTTGCTATTAGAAAGCTCTAAGCCTTCTACGATTTACTACCTGTTAGTATCAGATCGTTGGGCAGGTTTGTTTTCGTAAATGTCAGGAATGGAATTGACTTTTTAATAATTTAAGATCGTTTAAAAAAACGAAAAGAACCGGCTTGAAACGTCGCGCTAGTCCTAGTAGCCAATAGACTTAGTAACTATTTCATAAACTGTGCCAGTAGTTAGTAGTACGAGTAATTCGTCGAGATAAGTAAATGCGTCCTTATTACAAAATTATTACAAATGTTGATATATTAAAAACGGCTCGGCCGATTTCGTTAAAATTTAAATGGGACCACCTGGGAAAGATACCCTTTTAAACAAAAAAATAATTTTCCAAATTGGTTCAGGCATCTTTGAGTAATCGGTGAACATACATTAAAAAAAATTATTCCGGCGAATTAAGAACTTCCTCCTTTTTTGTGAAGTCGGTTAAAACGTTCTGCAATGTAAAGACCTATGTATAGATACAACCCCTAATTCGTATGTATTTGATATGTACTCGTATCTGTTCTTTGAACTTTTATTACATGACCTCAAATTTTTTCGCCTATCTATCGCATGGCGCCGATATACATGTCACATTACAGCCGGTTGGTGGATATGATGTATGACATTTAGGTCTAGCTGTGATTGGCGGATTCCGCAGCCATATTTGTATACATACTATTGTGTCATGTCAACGCCTGTCATAGTAACTAGTTATACCACAGCTAAACATAAATAAAAGGTTTAACTTGAATCGTTGTTTCATAAACCACACTACACTTTTTTTTACATAGAGCGGCACACAATCTACCTGTCCACCTGATGGTAAGTGGTCACAAATACACATCTGCAATACCCGAGTTTTAAGAATTCCTTGCCGGTGTCTGTTTCATATTCAAATCTCGAGTGAACAGATATCTTTCTTCTAGGCAAGCGTGTTACATCATCAATCGCATGGTCACTGCGAGCTAGTGGTCAAACGCTTGCCAATGTAGAATAAAAAGGCAAAAGGATTTTCGAGTTTGTCGCCTACCCGTATGAGATTAAATATCATCTCATTACTTTCCTTACGAAAATAATTTGCACCTACACGAGATCACTTTGTGCGACTAATGTATGACTACTGGTAGGACTACTGGCTTACAAAAAAATCGACAAAAAGTACCATCCTTTTTGCAATATAATACAGTCAAACATGAACGGCGAACATAAAATTAACAATGATTTGAATAACATTCTGTAAACTGACTCAGAGCTAATTGATTCAAATGGAAGCTCGTTGGGCTCAGGCAGCTTGCCGTGCCAGGCACGGAGCTACAATGAGCCGATCCGTGCATACCTCGTCATTAAATAAACAATACTTGAGCGCGTTCATTCGCAATGCGTACAAAATGGCGGGCGGAAGAGCCGCGTTGGCGCCAAAAATATACAAATGTATCTATATATAAATATAAAATATTTATATAAATAAATTAATATTAAATATTTTATTTTATATTATTTAGTAATTGTTAGATAATTGCCACAACTACGGCATATGGTTGGCACATAAGACAAATTGTATTCCTTTATTAATATTCAATATTTTTTTTTGTATGTATACCTGTTAATAAATAACACATAAGTATGGTTGTTTCGTTACAAAAATCGCAATGCCATTTTATACGCATTGCGCTAAGCAATGACCCGTGTTGGGCGCCAAAAATAAACTTTGCTCAAATTAATGTAAGTACACACATTTTTATCACTCGGAGCCTCTTTAAATAAGCATTAGTGTTCTTTTATTTCACTAATGACTTACAATTACGTTTGTTTAATATTGAAATAGACGTAATTTATAATCAACTGGATAAAGTTAATCATTAAGATAGTTTAAAAACTAAAACAACCGACTTCCATGCCCCGCGAATCAATTTCAGTAGCAAGTTTGAGACGTTTATATTCATATCTCTGGAGATACTTATCAGATCTCGATGAAATTACAATGGGACCACTTCGGAAATGTACCCTACCGATAAAAAAAATAACCATTCGAATCGGTTGACAATTGACGGTGTAATCGCGTAACATACATACAATAAAAAAACATACAGACGAATTGAGAACCTCCTTCTTTTTGGAAGTCGGCTGAGAATAGCTTAGTAATTAGTTAATAATTTGAGACGTTTATCGTCATATCTCTGGATACACTTATCAGATCTTGATAAAATTAAAATACCACCACCACCTTGAAAACAAAGCCTATACAGGGTTACACCCCAATGTCATCAGGATGCGACAATGTATCCGAAATAGAGGCGCCCATGTTTAACATGAACTGTAAAATAAGGAAAAGTTGTGTGAAAACATTTAACAAATGACATTTCATGCTTTACCTATTGTTTTATTTTACTTTTTATTGTAAATTATCATCTACACTGTCGCCTATAAAACTACTTTTTTCCACGAAATGTAATACAAACTCTAGATTGTTATACCTCGTTGGATAGCTGATGAACCGTAGATATTTTAAAAAACATCTACCGAACAAATGCCATAATATTTTTTTTAGATATTCCTTAGAGAAAAATAAACTTGCTAATATTTTTTTTAATTTCTTAATCTTCACTTGTCTACTACGGTCTATTCAACTAACTTATGCACTAATTTGATTATTAACGCGTTAAAACATCTTATTACACAAGTCAAAATGCAACAACAATAATAATAAGACACGTAAAAAAAACACAAATCAATGTAGTAGCCTAAAAATCGGCAATTTTCAAAAAAAAAAAAACAAAAAGTCGTATATCTCGAAAAGGTTTAGGGTGGGGTGTTTCATAGAAAAATAAGTCAGAAATGACGGGTACTCCACGCCCTTCACGGATCTAGCACGACTACTCCTGTAACCCTGTATATGAGCAAAATAATTATTCAAATCGGTTAACAATTAGCGGAGTAATAAACAAAAATCCGTTTTAAATAATTATATAATTAATTAACAAACTTCTACAGAAAACATTTTTTTAATAATTAAGATAGTTTAAAAAATCTAAACAACCGACTTCCATGCCCCGCGAGTCAATTTCTTTTTTTGAGTATAATTTTGTAACTTCCGATATAAGTACGCCGACTATCTAAATTAAGCTTAAGTTCTAATTTAATTGATACCTACCCACATTAATCACTTCCAGCTTCTTCAAGAGAGCTCTGAAATATTCTGTAGGTATTTACTTAACAAATGGCTTCGATTTAGGAAAGTTTCGAAGACGTTTTTGAAGTTTACACTGAAGATTTCTTGATGATCGTTATTTTATAACTTACGCTTTCGCGGAACAATAGATATTTTCATTAGATAAGTTTCGATTTATGCTGGAGATGAATTAGTTGTTACTACTAAGCGCTGCAAGAGAGGCGCCTTCTGAAAATCCTAAGAAAGCCTCGTGTCGTGTTGAGGCAAAACAAATGTATACTGCAGACTGCGCTATAATATAATAGCTTATAGCATATAGTTCATGGCACAACAATATCGTTCACCATACATTTTTATAGAACACGTTTACAATTAGCTATACTATAAATGAGCCAATTTGATTGTAATTTGCTTGTCAAAATGTCATACTGTACTATATAGCGGAATAGTATAGCGTAAGTCTGAAATGCGCTTAAGACTTCATAGGTTTTTCCAAGGTTTTTATGTCGTTCCAGCACGCTGCTACACCTCATTGTTGCACTTCTAGTCTTACTTTAATGTGTGTGCTTGAAAAATGGTGAGAACTCAATAAATAAGAACACGCTATACAAAACTTCTTCTCACACTTCATTCACCTTCTTCAATCCAACATCAAAATCTTTGTAAATTGTTAAACACAATCAAAAATTTTTGAAAACTGTAATGATTTCTTCCGAATGATTAACTTTCGTAATAAGTAGTCATAGATGGCGCCACCAATGCATAATTGGGTAAAAAATGCAATCAACTAATTTCGTCGTATCGATAGATCGAACTGTGGCTTAATTAGCAAAGCACCTGGACATGTTATCCAGGAGGTTGCGGGTTCAAGTCCCGTCGGTACGATGAAATTTTGGATTGTGTTTAACAATTTACAAAAATATAAAGTGTTTAACACTTCAAAGAAACAAAATATTAATATCTTTATTGGTCATCATGTTTAATTTATTTTCACGAACCCGTTCCAAGGTGTACCTAAAACAGTTCTAGACCGCTGTAAATATAAGTACTCACGGTTTGGGTAGGACAGAAAATTTTTAACTTAACTTGGAGACTTGGAACTTATAAATTTCTAGTTATCTGCGACACCGCGACGGCACTGTTACCCACGGGTTTTTAAGCGTAAAATTGTGTTCAGTGTATATTCTTTGGCCTTTAGGAGTCATCACTTCATCTTCAACAATCTACGAATATAATGGACTATTATTCGTAGCTAACAATAGAGAAAATGACCTAAGCGCCTGATATTAAAATATCCAAACACTTCCTCGTACAATAAGATAAACAAATCTGCAGCAGGCCCCAGCGCCGGCAGAAAACCTCACCGAGTGTAAAAAGTATCGGTATATTTATTTGAGCCGATAAACCTCGGAAGTGGCCGCGGCCCGACACGTGAGGAATGATATATAGCACCGGGCTTTACTACTATTTTACACTGAGTATATTATATTTTAACAAATATTTAAGCAGTGACTGGAAACAAAGAGCCGAAGATCGGGCTCAGTGGCGTCACTTGGGGGAGGCCTACGTCCAGCAGTAGACTGATGACGGCTGATAATGATGATGATGATAATATATTTTTACTTTCTTAGTCAAGTCAAAGTCAAAGCATTTATTCAGTATATGGGAAAATAAAAAATTTGCACTTACACACGTCAAATTACATTAAACAGATCATATTCAATAAAAAATATTATAGATATAACAGAAACATAACTTATTGCTTTGAATTTACAAAAAAAAACAAAGTTATTGAGCCATTCAGCTTTAATCTAGACGTCGAACGTCACACTTAAAACACATGTTTAAGTCCCCTGTTTAATGTAGAGTTGCCAACCGTACTATTACGTGCACCCGCAACCCAGTGCATGTTTCAGTAATTCAGACAATTTTTATCCAAAAAATTGTGAAATAATGAAACATAATAAATAAATAAAACGCAGACTAATTGCAGTACAAATCATATCTTAGCTGTAGGTAGTTGATACTAGCTGTGCCCCTCGGTTTTACCTGCGTAGACATCGTTCCCGTGGGAATATCGGGATTAAAAATTTAATAAATACCCTGTGTCTTATTCCAGGGTCTAGGCCATCTACATACCATATTTCAGCTCAATTGGTTGAGTAGTTTTACCGTGAAGAAGTTAAAAACATACTAACACACTCACAAACTTTCGCCTCTAAAATATTAGTAGGGAGTAGGATAAAAGTGTAAGTGTCAATTAAGGTATAAACCATATACCATTTTAAATTTTTAAATTTCATTCAAATTTATCTAGCCGAATCAGTGTGAAGTCGTACATACAGTAATCGACGCGATCTCACCGCGTGATCTCAAACCCGAGGAAAAGTGACGGACTCGCTCGAGACCTAGCTCGAGAAAATTCGACTAAACGATCCTACGTGATTACAGTTACAGCTTGCATGTAACATCAATGATAGTTATAAACATACTAACACACTCATCATACTCACAAGCTTTTGAGCTTATCATCGTAGTGATCTAATATAGCGAAGATATTCATTGTCATCTAGGACATAGTCGAAAAAAACTTTTCTTTCATACTTCAATTTTCTCACTCTCCACTTAACACAAAAGGAAAATGCTTGCTTGGAAATGTCCCATGTTGCTTCTCCACTATAACCCGTGTATATCTCGGTTAAGGAAGTATAAGGAAGATTTACACCGCCCCGACTGGTAACGGTCCTTTGTGTGGAGCCGTTTTGTTATGAATATTGCTAAATTAAACCCATGATAGAGGTACTTGGGGATACATCCCCAAATACCACGGTAGATAGATATCGTAACGATAATCCTGAGTTGGTCATTAGCTTTAAGTATGCGTACCTTAATATTAATTACCTCAATGCGGATAAGTTAAGATTATGTCAGGTTTTTAATCCATAAGTGGCTGGTTCATATCCGGCTCGAAGGACCACTAATTATATTATCTGGACGAGAAAAATGGGTTTGTAGTGGTAATTACTAAATTTAATTTTTAAACTTACAAATACTTACAATGCAAATTGCTTGGGCATCACACGGTCGTGGAAACAAAGAGACCTAGGGTTGCCCTTGTACAAAAAATGTTGCTACCGCACAAGTGCTGCCAGTACATAAACTCAAATTAATTCTAAAATGTGCAATTAATTCTTATGTTAAAATACTTATTGAACAGTAGGCGTATACCTACCGCAGGACAGAACGGAGAAATATTCTCCTGTTCTGTGGTATCAATACCAATATTATAATTATGCAAAAGTCAATTTGTAGATAATTTTGTTGTTTGAAACTTCTTGGCGATCAAACAGCTGGACCGATTTAGCTGAAATTTTGCACAGGGATACTTAGTATTATATTTATAAATAATATGGATTAGGTCATAGAATACTTTTTAATGGTGGCGAAGCTCGTGACTCAACTAGTGAGTCATATGTCGGGTATTAGATAGTAACTTTAATGGTGGCGAAGCTCGTGACTCAACTAGTGAGTCATATGTCGGGTATCAGATAGTAACTTTCACCCTATATCAACCCTATTGTTCTACACTTATCTACGTACAGAGAAGTCTAGCGCTAAATATCAAGCTTCGTTTAATCAAGCTCATACACTGCCGTTTATTTTTCTGAAAACGTTTCTAATATAACTTACTAACTTCTCCTCGTAACTATTTACTAATTCGTTCGTCTATAGCCTATAATTTAGAATTAGTCAATACATATACATTCGCCCTCAAGATAAAATTTTATGAGAGTATGAACTTCAGAATTACTACTACCTATACTCGGCAGAAACCAATATCACTTATCCACTGATTAACTTTTCGCAAAGTGTTGCTCCAAACTCTTACATTTTTAAGTATACCGTCATAGCCACAGGGTTGCACAGTATAATGCGCATTCAAGCGTCGATGCGGCTCCCAGTAAACGAGCTCCTGAATAAAATATACTTCAGAAGTTTCGATCGAAGTAGGCGCCTCTGCCTTTTTGTCTGTCTTGAGATTAAAGATTTAAATTAAGCTTTCTCTGTAGGTTAGGAATGAAAAATATATTGGATTACCTTCTTAAAGAGTAAAAACTCTTTTGACAACGTTGGAATGGAAGGTACGTTTTTCTTGTAAATTGCAGGCTGCCCAAAGGCT
This sequence comes from Cabera pusaria, assembly GCA_954871355.1. NCBI lineage: Eukaryota > Metazoa > Arthropoda > Insecta > Lepidoptera > Geometridae > Cabera > Cabera pusaria. The sequence goes on from OX940896.1 coordinate 4,645,361, forward strand.
CCCTTTTGGGTAGCCTCTTGGTAGCCTTAATAGTGTTGAATTATCTTCATAGGTTATCTTAGAAGTGTGTATCAGGATCGTAGCATGTGGAAAGGAGTAGTCTCGGCCTACCCCAACGGGAAAATGTATGAAGTATATATGTGTATATATGTATGTGATTTTATGTATGTATCTTAGAAGTTAGAACGCCTAAAAATAAACGTTATGAAAACAGTTTCTCAACAAATAAAAATTTAAGAACGCTTGCCGAGCTTCAATATTAATGCGGCACTCAACCTCTTGCTTGAGTGGAGCTTTAACCCAGGTAAAAATAGAAAAGAAAGTTAAATTGAGAAAATGATTTTTTCGCAGGTATATTCTACCAGGAGGATACTATACGATCTCTTAATGATTTTTCATGCCTCATGGTCGGCTATTTGTCAACGATTTATTTAAGGTCTTTCTTTTTCTACAACGCGTCTACGCACTTTTCCGTAATGCAGAACGCAAGGAAAACAGATACTTTTTAAACTCAAATCAGCGCTCTGTAATAAATAAATGTTGCAAATAATTGTGAATTTTGAAATAAAAAAAGATAAAATATTCAGTAACACCAACGAGTATGAATAAATAAAACTGTAGTGTGATCTGATCTTTTTGCTTAAAAATTCTCGTCCATTTTCAGTAGTAACAACCCACCCGTACCCAAACCGTGACGTGTATTTCGACTGTTCGACATTTTCCTCCGTTTCCCGAACTCGACATTTGCTTACAAATGAGGAATCGCCGCTTTTCCGCAGCACGACATAAATACCCACAGAGTAAAATATCACTGTCATACGGTTGACATTGACATTTCTGTCAACCGCCACAATTCTCTAAGTAGAAAAGTTTCAGTGCAAAGTTTACTGCTATTTTACTTTGGAACATGATAATTTTAATTGATCAAATTCAGCGTAGCTTAATTTCTAGTATGTGGTAACTTCAGAATAGAATAGAATAGAATAGAAAACACTTTATTGAACACCATAAAAAAGAAATAGTACATTACAATAAATGAAAAAAATAGTGTAACAATAGGCGGTCTTATCGCTAAGAGCGATATCTTCCAGACAAACTTCTGATGGAGAAACAATTAACGTGATATAGCGGTGTATCGTGATTTATCTATTTATATATAATATATATATAATACTAGCAGCCCGCCCCGGCTTCGCACGGGTAGAACATATATGCCTACAAATTTTTATCAGTTGTAATTTTTGTGAGAGAAATAAATGGATATATTATTATTATTATTAAAACTATGCACCCAAACCTTCCTCATAAACACTTTGGCTATTGGTGAAAACCGCATGATAATCCGTTCAGTAGCTATTGAGATTATTGCGAACAGACATACAGACGCAGTGATGGACTTTGTTTTATAATACTTACGTAGTGATATTGGACGGCCCTTTGGCGTAAAGGATAGTTACCCTGATTCTGACCCGACAGTCGTTGTTTCTAATCCTAGCTATATACCTACCAATGAAAGTTTTATGTGCATTCATAAATCATGAGTTTTCGTACAGTGACAGTGGGATCATTAAATCTACCAAAAAGTAGCTTACCACCAAGGAGAATATCTGCCGCCGTAACCTTACGGCGTTCCTCGACGCAAAATGTAGGGGTAATATACGTTTAACGTGTGTATCTGTGTGTCTGTCTGTAGCATCTTAGCACCTAACCGGATGAACCGATTTTGTTTTTATTATTGATAGTTTTTTTTTGTTGTTGTTCTTCAACGATATTGTAAGAACATGGAAGCATTGACCTGATGCTGGGACATCTCCTGGACTCTACAGAATACTCAAATCCTCACCAACTTACAGCTCAGATTTTAAATGTCGTGTTTAGAGTCATTGGAATGCTTTTAATGAAAAGATTATACATAGATCAGTCGGGGTGGTTTAAAATATTATATTATTATATATAGAGATGAATATTATTTTATATAATAGATCATATTATTATACTATATTGACTTCAAATTGATTGTGATCGGTGGGGATCTATAGCATAGCTAAGCTCATAATAATATTTTCGTAGTAATTACAACCTAATCTGTGGTTTCACTGCAAATATTTTATTAATTTTGCGATGCGTGTATGTGAAATTCGTGATATCTTCTAGAGTTTTCATTTGAATTATATGCTGTAAAGGACAATTTTAATCTGTAATATGTTGCCAAGCTAATTAACGTAATTATTTGGATAAGGATTAATACTATAGCCCCCCCTCCGTGGCTGAGTAAATTAGTGCTCCGTAATTTTATTTGTTTTGTGCCATAAAATGGCACAGAAATCCAAAGATGTTAGCATCCGCGATTTATATAAGATAGTTGAGTTATTAGTGACCAAAGTGGACTCTCTGGAGACAAAGATTGATCAGCAATCAATCGAAATTGTGAAACTTTTATCATCGAAGCAAGAATCGGCTAACGCACAAACTACCCGTAAGTCGATAACTAATCTACCGTTGAGTGTGAATACGGCTACAGCGCTACAGCGACACCCACCTCGTACCGCCCGATTAAACGCAACCGCTGCAATCGCTGAACTGGGTAATGCCGCTTCAAGAAAGAACGGGAAAACAACTTTGAAGGAGCAATTTACGGTAGGTGCGAGCGAGAAGCCTAACACATTGACTGCGTCTGTTACTACGAAAACATTGACGTCCGTGACAACTCCAAGTCAACCGTCACAACTGACAGCCGCTGCGATGACATCACGGCGGGCTACTACATCGGAAGTTCTATCAGATGTTGAAAATAGTAGCGAGCCATGGCAAATTGTTTCTCCCCGAGGACGACGTAATTTTAAGCAACGAGCACCTCGGCCGCGACCTGTTGTAATAGGTAGCGGTAATAAGGATAATCACGGTATACGAGCTGCAGAGAAAATGTCGTACATTCAAGCCTGGCAATTCAATGCTGATACAACAACAGAGCAAGTTCTTAATTTCTTAAATAATATAGTGAAGGCAGACTACTACGTTGAAAAACGGGAACTAAAAACAGATAAGCACGCATCTTTCATCGTCGGTATGCCAGATAGTTTATACGCGCAAGTAACAGCGCCAACTTTATGGCCACAAGGAATACGTTTCGCAAACTGGTTTTTTCGCAACCGCTTGCACTCGCAGACCACGGGGAAGTGAGACAGAGAGGTAACACACCATTCAATGGACCTGCGCCTACGTTGTCGATAATAGGCGCGAATAGTAATAGCAAAGACACTTCGGTATTGAATAAACGGACGGAATTCTCTTTGAGACTTTGTTTACAAAATATTCAATCACTGAACTCTAAGACAAAAAAACTTGAAGTTTTATTGAAAAATGAATTTAAGTGTGATATTTTAGCTTTGACTGAGCATTGGCTTTCAACAAATGACATACATTCGATATATTTAAATGATTTTATTTTAGTCTCTAAATATTGTCGTTCCCACTTAAAACATGGTGGATCATGTATTTATATTAAATCAAATATAAAGGCTATGCAAATTGACGAATTATGTAATTTGAGTGTAGAACAATATTGCGAAATATCGGCTATTAATCTAATTGACATGAAATTAATTATAATTTGTATTTATAGAAGTAATTTAACGCGAATCAATGATTTTATTGCAATATTTGACACTTTACTTACAAAAGTTAATAAAATGAACTCCGAGTGTATTATTGTTGGTGACATTAATATAAACAGCCTGACAAGAAGCCTGGAGCATAAAAATCTATGCGACGTACTTACAATACATGGATTTAAAAATGAGGTAGATTTTCCTACTCGTGAGACGGCAACATCATCAACGTGTCTCGATCACATTTACTCGAATGTCTACAGTGATAGGGTTACAACGACCGTGGTCCACACAAACATCAGCGACCATCACGGAGTGCGGTGTGAGCTAACGTGTGCGGTGTCCGGCGTCTCGCCTCCGCCCTGTGTGGCGCGCACCTATACGGCAGCGGCTAGGTCGGGTTTTGTTCGAGCTATGGAGACTGTCGATTGGCATGACATATGCCTAAAAAAAATACACTCTGCTGACACACTAGCGGAGGCAATAATTAATATTATAAAAAATAAAATTGAAATATGTTTCCCTTTCAAAAAACAAGTTCATCAGACAAGAACATGGATTACATCCAATATACTAAGCACAAAATCATTATTATTCGAATGCATAAAATTAAAACATAAATTTCCCCAAGAATAATCAATTACAAAATAAAATAGATGAACTTAGTACAATTTATAATAACCAATTGCGATCAGAAAGAACACATTACTATTCAAATATGATAGCTAAAAGTAATTGTACTATCAAAACGTTGTGGCGAATAGTTAATACTGAAACCGGTAAAAATTCCGCGTCGAAAGTTGATTTCACGGATACTATAACAAAGTCTGTTTTATATAAACAACTATCAAAAAAAGACGTAGTGAATATTATGAATAAAAATTTTATAACTGCCGCTAAACAATGTGGGGCCCCTGCCGCCAACTCGGATCGTGTCATTGCGATGTTACGCGCAGCATCCGCACCGGTAGATTGTTCACTGAGAATGCGTCGATTTACCCCACAAGAAATCCAAAAAATAATTAAAAGTCGCATTGCAAACAAGCCTACCAAGGATATATACGACATATCCACAGATCTACTGCGAGTCGTAGCTGAATGTATGGCTGGACCACTCTCCTGTTTATATAACCTTTGTCTTAGGCAGGGCACATACCTAAAATCCTTTAAGGAGGTCAGGATATGCCCTCTCTATAAAGGTAAAGGTAAAAAAGATGATCCCAATTCATACAGGCCTATAGCCATAATTCCAGTGATCGCAAAGATTTTAGAGAACGGACTGACATCAAGAATATCAGATTTTCTAAGAACAACTCAGTCACTCTCAGACCGTCAATTCGCATATCGTGAAGGGCGATCCACTACGATGTTGGCTAGAGAAGTGGTATGCCGAATATTACGGGCACGAGAACAAAAGCTGGAGGTCGCGGTCCTTTTCTGCGACCTCTCAAAAGCTTTCGATGTCGCAGACCACAACACTCTAGCAACCAAATTTAACCATTATGGCATATCGGGTCCCGCACTTGAACTCATAATAAGTTTCATGACCGATAGGACGCAATATGTCTTTGGAGATAAGGGCAGAATCAGATCTGAGGGTATGACAAATGACATTGGCGTACCACAAGGTTCCTCGCTTTCTAACTTAGCTTTTTCCCTCCTACTGAACGATCTGCCTAGGGCTACTTCAGAGGGAGAAGTATTCATGTATGCCGATGATGTGGCGGCCATAGTAACGAGTACTTCTATGGAGACATTAGAACGACGACTTAACATCGTAGCGTCTGACCTTCTGTTGTGGTTTAAGGACAACGGCCTGAAACTCAACTTGACTAAAACACAGTTTATGATCTTTGATCTTTCAGGCCGCTCACGACATCCGCTAGTAGTCGAACCTGAGGGAGAGGCTATTGTTCAGGTCAAAACAGCTCTATTTTAGGCTTCCAAATGGACTCGACACTAACGTGGGAGTCTCATATCGATAAGCTGTGCGGAAAGCTTAGCGGAGCCTGTTTCGCACTAAGTAGGGTCGCGTCTACCCTTCCAGAAGGGGTTGTTCGCACTTGCTACTTTGCTAGCGTACAGTCTCTTCTGACGTATGGGATAGAATTCTGGGGACGTGCTTCTGAATGGCTTCGCATATTTCGATTACAAAAGCGAGCCGTCAGGACTATGGCACACATCCCTCAAGATGAATCGGCTAGGCCGTCCTTTTCCAGATTGAAAATACTAACCCTCCCTTGCCTCCTCATACTTCACGTTGGGCTGTACGTTCGGCACAACTTAGAGTTATACACGAGGAGAGGAGACTCGCACGGGTACCGTACTAGAAACGCCCATAAACTCGATAGTATCCCGCGGAGGCTTGCAAAGACAGCGAAAACACTTCACGTGATGGGACCTGATGTCTATAATAGACTACCTGATGATGTAACTGATGCTCCAGGCTTCGGCTCATTTAAAAGAAAATTAAAATGTTGGCTCATAAAGCGCGCATTTTATTCTTATGAGGAGTTCATTGAATGGAACAGAAACGCAGTTCTCAAATGAACACAGTACTCATCATAATATGTAACTAATATTATTATTTTTAACTCATTTATTCTGCTTTAAGCAACATGTTATTATACGAAATTGTTATTGTATCAAAATCAGGATATCTATACTTTGATATAGGTATCAACTTTATTGTAAAACATTTGGACCTGTAATATTAATTATCAATAAATGACTATGAACTATGAACTATATACTTGAAAATAGCCTTGTAAGTTATGTAATATTTTGTAACAAAAAATTAAAGATTAAAATGGTTACTGTGAGTCAACCTTAAGAGATAGATATATGCTGTCGCGGACTTTTTTGTAGGTTTTATTAAGTTGTACAACTCTTCCATAGTAAATATTCTTCTATCTATTTTCAATTAAGCAGCGTTCGTAAGAAACGTGTTTTTTCGACCGTTTTTTTGCCGACTTAGGTTGCAAATTAGGTCTCCACGAATGTACCTTTGATTTAAACGGGATAATATATAGCCAATTTTCATTCCGAAAGTCCATTCTATGTATTAATGAAAGAATTTTTTAAATCGGTTCAGTAGTTTTTGAGCTTACTCATTACAAACATACAAAAATACAAATGTTCTCTCTTTATTACCCGACTGCGCGACGCAAAGGAGAGGTAATGTGTTTATCAGTCTATATATGTATGTATGTATGTATGTTTGTTCCTTTGTGGCACACTAGAGACCAAACGCGTGGGCCGATTTTGATAATTGGCACGTCAATAGATTCGCCATGCTAGCGCAAGTGTCAACGAAAAATTCAAAATGGCGGATTTCAGACGCCAAAATTTGGGGTTAAAAAAAATTTTTTTTTTTTTCAAAACCTATCGAGTGGGATATCGAATTAAAGGTCTTAAAATGGAGATTCAAAATATATTTATAACAAATTATTTATGATCGTACAAATCGAAAAAAAAACGATTTTACATGCCGCGTTAGTCACTTTCAGTAACAAGTTTGCGGTGCTTATCTCTGAAGTTACTTATCAAATCTCAATAAAATTAGAATGAGACCAAACGAAAATCATATTAACTCAAACAAAAAAAAATATTTCCAAATCGGATAAGAATTGATGAAGTTCTGAGGTAACAAACAACCTCTACCTTTTGGTATAGTCGTTTAATAGTACAACTGTAAAGTAAGTAAGCTTAAAAAGCAATACCCTATCTATTTCACGCATTTCGGTTTTTTGTTCTTTTTTTCCATAATTGTAATAACGGTCATAGTTATACATATTTTGTGAAGATTTCAAGTCTCTATCTATTATTAGCTTACAAGTTCAAGCACAAAACGCCGAAAAATACACGTTACTTGTATGTATACCACACTGTGATGTAGACCCCCTTTAATATTTTATTTTATTTTGTTTTTAGTATTTGATGTTAATGTTCCCCCATTGTAATACATACTTAGTAGTGTAGACGCACAAAACCTTATATTTTCCAAAAAAAAAATGCGTAAGCATATTAGTAAATATAATAGTACTGGAATCCTGCTGGCCCCATTTCATAAATATTCAATAAAATATTAACGCTAACGTCAATATATATATATTTGAAATGTGCAAATTGGTACGTATATATACCAATTTCTATTCTAGAAAAAGAAAGGTCAAGCCTATGTAGCATTGAGCCGGGTTAGATCTTTAGATGGACTAGTAATAAGTAGTTTAGATCCCCGGAAACTACTCAATAATCCACGTGACATCAACTCTCTAAATGAAATGGGAAGATTACGGAATTTGCCGTCCTTTACTTAACTAAAAAGTGTAAAATAAAACAGTAAATTAAAAAATCAAAAAACTATACTGCGCAAAAAGTGAAGTGTTAAAAAAAGAACTGAAAAGAAAAAACAAGTAAGTATAGTAGTTTTGACTTCTGTTTAGGGATATCAAAAAACTATACCATTTAAATTCTTTCTCGGTCGATACACTCATAAAATAAATTATACATTGTTATATGGAATATAGAGACTTTAACAGTCGGGACACATTAATCCCCATTCGTTAAGCCATTAATGTGTCCCGACTGTTAAAGTCTCTACATTCCATATAACAAAGTATAATTTATTTTATGAGTGTATCGACCGAGAAAGAAGTTTTTTTTGTTTTTTGATATCCCTAAACAGAAGTCAAAACTACTATACTTACTTGTTTTTTTCTTTTCAGTTCGTTTTTTAACACTTCACTTTTTGCGCAGTCGGGTTTTTTGATTTTTTAATTTAATGTTTTATAATATTAGTATAGATACATAATAAATAGGTAGTTACGTTTCAGCTATGGATATAATTGAAATTGAAAAGAAGATGGTGACTATTTAAGCGACGCGACTCTGTAGCAAGAAAGGTTTAGAATAAACACTACTTTTAAGCACAATGTAGCAAGCTAAGATTTCCATGATATTGTAAGAGCTTTAATTACAAACTAGCTACGCCCCTTGGTTTTTCTCTACAAAAGAGCTGTTAATAAGCCGTATCTGTTAATTCTACATTTAATATATAATTCTTAAGTTTTAAGCTATGTCCATCTAAATATATCCGCCCGTTTCAGCATATCAGTATAAAGGTACGGTCACACCGGAGCATCCTGTGATCTGCGGGCGCGATCTCAGTAGGTACTTTTCAATTGTTTTCTAATCGCGTTTGGTGTGTTCAGTCTATACAAATACTACTGCGCTATCTGATCGCAGCCTAGATCGCGCACGCAGGATGCTGCAGTGTGTCCGTACCCTAAATGTGATAGTATGTGTGTATTAGTGTGACCTGTATTACTACATATATCATTATTTCACGATGTACATCCGTCAACTATCGTATTGTATCTTCTGTTCCTGTTCAGAACATTATTGGTTTAAGATACTACATGCAGCCGAACCACAAGCCTAACTGATAGTCCCCAGACAGTGATACAAGAGCGATACACCTGCGTCTGCCTACCGCTCAATTACTCTACCAACACAATATTCAATAACTTTAATTTACACTCATATCGTAAAGATCAAATTATAAATTAAAAATATTACCTAGCATAAAGACAGACTTTATGCAATGTAGAACTGAAATTAAATTAAAAAGTGTTATTATGATACAAATTTATTAACAAAATAATGCTATAAAATAACATTTAATTTCCGTTAATTTTTTCATTGTGGATCGACCAAGCAGTTTTTAGTTCGATTTTTATCATTTTTTATGGGGACTGCGCTAAGACGCATGCGCTGGTTTACTTGGCGCATGCGCGGTTAACCTATGGTTGCGGCACATAAGTAAAGAAAAGGAATTGCGGAGCCATAGTTGTGTTTGTTTATCTAACTTTTTGCGAACTTGTTTTTTTTATTTGAACCTATTGAGTGTACTGTAGTGTGTATAATAAGTTGTGTAAGAGTAGATAAGTAAAGAGTGTAGATAAAGTTATGTATGAAACTGCACATAACTAGCTATAGGTATAAAAACACTCGTGTGATACCATAAAAACATTCGCCTATTTTTTTGCAAAGTAATTCTGAAGAAATATTATGAAATTATATATAATGTGCACAAATCCTCTCAAAAACTTAATAATAGTAAAGGGAAGTGGGTCGATTGGGAATTGGTATCGGGCAGGAGCGTGATACCGCGATACGAGGATATTGGCTTACACATTGTAAGTCCCAGAGGTGTAGTGTGTGTAGTCCCCTTTATGGTGCCTAAAAATAATTCACAGACAGTGTGTATTGTATAACAAGTACTTACTGAAAGTCTCTTGAACCAAAATTCTAAAACCTAATTCTTTGAAAAAAAAAACAAAGAATTTTTTTTCTTTTAAAAGAATACTCGCAATGTTGGTTGTACATTACTTGTATTCTTGTTAACCCCTCCAACTAAGCTAAATATGCTTGTGTCTGGAGTGGGTTCACGTCAATAGTGCAATGGGTGGGGTGAGGATCGAACTCACAACCTCTCGATCGCCAATCCAACACCCTATACATTGGGCAATTGCCGCTTTTTTAAAATAATTGTAATTTTTTTAATAACATTTAATTAGAATGGGTTACCTTATTTTAAATGTGTATATAAAATGTCTTGTCTGTGCTATCAATCGTTGCATTCAGAAGTTTCCTCGGCTGAAGCCATATCTGAGAGTAAAATCCGATTACGCTTATCACAAAAATGCATTGTCATCTAAACAAAACGTGTATGCGAAATTTCGTCGATACTCGCTGAGCTCGGGTGCCAACTTCACGCCGTGCAATAATCGACTATTGGACTGAAAAGCGTAGCAAGCGTAAAGTGCGGGTTTATGTCACACCGCTATCTATATAAGATCGTTTAAAAAACTAAATATAACCGACTTCAATGCCCCGCTATTAATTTTCAGTACCAATTTTGAGGTGTTTATCTCCATATCTCTGGATATCTTACCAGACCTCGATAAAATTACCATGGTACCACACTTGGGATATCTCCTTTCCAACAAAAAAAGAATAATCGAAATCGGTTCATAAACGACGAAGTTATCCGCGAACAAACATAAAAAAAAAACAACATATATACGGTCGAATTGAGATACCCCCTCCTTTTTATGAAGTCGGTTAAAAATAATATACGATACTCGTGACTTAAGTAGTCGATTGTTGAGCGCAGCGAGGGTACTAACTTCACGCCGTTCATTAATCGACTACTTAAGTCACACGTATCGTAATATACCATAAGCACACAGTAAGCTACAAAGTAGCATTTTAGTTTTCATAGTACTAAAGTGAACTTTCTTTTTTAAAAACCAGTCTATAGTAGTTAGTCTATAACTTTCGTACTAATTAAGAAAACTTCAACAAAAGTAAGTACTTAGAAAATAAAAGCAACCTGTCTATACAATTGTATTCAAACTAATTTTCTTAAACTTCCATAAAACCACTTTGAGATTAACTATTTGTTCAGTGTAGTTAGTTCTAAACACAATAGCAAGTGTTGTTTATATGTTGCCAACTTTAATAGCCTGCCATTGTGCATTTGACTTGGAAACTGGTTCACAAGAAATGCCTGCTTTTATAACAATCTTATTATTTCATCAACACTTTGTTATCAACTTTAGTAATAAGTACTTAGTGCCAAAGTTTATATTCAAAAGAAACGGTTAGGAATAATGATGTTGGGTTTATTTGAAAAAGTACAAAAATATGCTTTCAGTTGTTTTAATTAACTTACATTAATTTAGAAATTGACGTTTATTTATATTTGATCATTTTAGCTTGATCCCGTATTTGAGATCTTGAGTGTGAAGCGCTCATCACCCGGTGTCGCACTGCAGGCCGGGTTAGTTAATTTTATATTTACATTGATTTTAGTTGATTTTAGTATTAGCTAGAACTACTAATATTAATGTATGTGAGTGTTAGTTTTATCCTGCTTAATTAATCTTATAATAATTAAAAATAATATAATTGCGAAAGTCATTTTGTTTATTTGTTTGTTTGGGACTTCTTCATGGTCAAACGGTTGGACCGATTTAGCTGAAATTTTGCACAGGGATAGCCAGTACTATGGATTAGGTTATAGGATACTTTTAACGCGGGTGAAGCGGCGAGGCACATCTAGTATTTTATATTTTCAAAATTGATTTTCTAATTTCGTTAATGAATTTGCTTAATATCAAATAACACCAAAATATTTTTAGGTTAGGCTACTCGCACAATAAGTTCGCGGATACCTGTCGTCCCGGGGGACGCGTGCGAGTTTCTCGACTTCCTACAAATGTAAAATCCTCATAGAGGCTGTGGCTGTTTCTGATAACCTTTTTAACTTTTCATTGTTAGGTACCTATTCTTTTACTATAGCTGGATATTCTGTAAATATTATTTTGTTTATAGATTTAAAATCGATCGCTATATCGACATATGTTTTGGCCTCATCCGGAGGCCTTCTTCAGGATTTCGGGTGCGGGGCGCTCGCTGACGCGTTCAGCCTCGCACTGCGGGCCGTTGCTCGTGCAGCGTGGGCGGACGGAGCGGGCGGCGGCGGCGGTGGTTGGTGAGGGGTGATGATGCGGTGAAGATAGTGGATGCGCGGGATTAGGTTGGAGGGCTTCGTCTTCATCACTGCTGTTTCCTTTAGACGAAACCACATCTAACTGGCAGACGGAACTCAAAGTGTCCTCCTCACTGTTGCCACTGGTGACATGCTTCCCATAAAGAACGGTTTTCCACGTATGTGACAGGTACCACCCTCTGTCTCTGTTGAAGTTACGACGACGACTAATCTCAATGGCTTCTCGGATTAAAATCGTTAAAATCTTTTTACGCGTCAAAACCCGTGCTTTGTCAAATCTGATGTAGTGCGTCGTCCCAGATGTGAGAGCGTTCTTCATGGAATTAATGTGTTCCTTGAGTCATGTGGACACGTTTCTTCTGGTCTCGCTTACATAGCTTGCACCACAGTCGCAAGGAACGACGTAGACCCTGCGAATTCCTAAGAGATCCTTATCCTTTGGAGAGCGTAACAGTTGCCTGACACGTGAAGAAGAAGGCCTCCAGATGAGGCCGACACATATGTCGATCGCTATATCGACATCGCGTAGGTCACATTAAATTCCTGATTTTATATCTATAAGTTTAAAATGAACGTGAGTTTTTAAATATTATTTTGTTGTTAAAGATTTATATAGAATCACATGAATAAATAATTTTACATAATGAAAAACAACTTCTAATGACGCTGTAGTCATTTTTAGTACGCCATAGAACTACTTTGGAAGTCAAAAATTATGGCGTGTTATTATTGTGTGTATGATTTTTTTTTAAATATCTTATAGGCTAGCGTTTGACCACTATCTCACCTGCTGGTAAGGCATGATGCGGTCGAAGATGGTTAGCATGCTAGGCCTAGAATGGGAACTGGCTCTCAAGGATAGCTGCCGGAACACATAAGATGTTTTCGCGACAAGATAGATGATATAAATATATTTTCGGCGATAAATAGTTCCAACTGACAAATGATTGCTTTTCAGAAAGTTATTCATCTATCCAAAGCAGACCCTAATTACTGAAAATGTACTACTATAATTAGTCCAAGTATATTAAAATCTACGATCTTAAGTTGTTCCAGGAAAGCGACATCTCAGCATAATTCACCCCTTGATAAACGTTGTCGCAAACTTCTAAATAAAGTGTTACTTAAATTTAAACGTGTGAAACATAAAACACTGCCAAAGTTTGGATAAGCTTGCATGCACACTGCATTGCAGGGAAATGATGGAACTTTTTATAAACTTTTATTCAGAAAGATTTCCTAGTTTAGCCTCCTATTTTATAAGTCATGCAATAATGTCTAAAAACGTGAGGTAAACTGCATTCATAAAGTTTAAAATCGCGTGCAGGAATATCCATTGAATTAAACTAACTACTGAATCAGACACTAGGTAATGTATGTGGGAATTAAAATGTTAAATTTGTCCTCAAGTTGTAATCTAATTTGTGTTAAAGACTACTGCACTCTTTATTTGCTGATCCATTTATAGTAAACTAGCTGTGCCCCATGTTTTCACCCGCATTAAAAAGTAGCATATGGCCTTATCAATAACATTGGCTATCCTTGTGCAAAAATTTCAGCGAAATCAGTCCAATCGTTTGACTTTAAAGAAGTCCCAAACTCCAAACCAAAATCGTACTGACTTTCGCATTTATAATTTTGGTGTTGATAAAAAAATATTATAATAAATGGGAATAGGAGTTTTGGCGGGAACGTGGAAAAGTATGTGTGATATCATTGTATTTTTTCCTAAAACTTGTGTTCTTCCGCGTGTTAATGTGTAATAAATGTGGATTATTAACCATTAAGTGCCGGTGATTGTGTGCGAGTGTAGGGAAACTGCACAATGTTGTAAAACATGCTATTTGCGTTCTCACCAAAATTCCACTGAAAATCTTCAGTAAACACCACATCTTTACTGAAGGTATGACTTAGACTAGACTTTTACTTGAAAACTGACCTGAAATGTGACTTTGACCCATCTCTATGACTAAAATTAATAAAAAATTGAAGAATTTCCATACTTGACACTGGCTAAATACACTAATCGTGTGGAGCCATAATAAAACTAAAAAAAAAAAAAAATGGGAATAGAACTTTGCTGTACTTTGCATAATATCGTCTATACGTCAACGTTGTTGGTAGCTTGTCAGTGACTAATTCTGATTGTTTACACGAACAAAGTGTCTGTCTGTCAAAAAATTTAAAAATGTATAAAGTCAGTGCCGCTGGCTCGTATGTAGAAACCGTGAAGGTAAATAATCCTCTACATCAAGGCACGTACAACCGCTAAACGAGATACGCATGCATAGCCGCTTTGCTCTGCAGCTCTCTCAATACGTGCAGTCGTGCAGTCGGTACACGATCCAATATATTTCGACGATTGCCCTCCGCGTAGCATCACAAAGCTACGCATCCTGACGTGGCTACGTAGCATTCACGACGAGAGCCTTTTGAACTAATTATTCGCGTGAATTTATTTTTAGATACCAATCGATATGTTATATAACCAGATAATATTTATGTAACCAGATAATAAAATAGAGGTCTGAATTATATTTTCCAAAAAACCAAAGTACGATTAAAACACGATTGCTCCTCATGAGAAATAATCGTACACGCCTCAAAGTGGACAAAGTCAAAGTCAAAGTCAAAGCATTTATTCAGTATATGGGCAAATTAAAAATTTGCACTTACACTCGTCAAATTACATTAAATAGATCATATTCAATAAAAAATATTATAGATATAACAGAAACATAACTTATTGCTTTGAATTTACAAAAAAAAACAAAGGTATTGAGCCATTCAGCTTTCATCTAGACGTCGAACGTCACACTTAAAACACATGTTTAATTCCCCTGATTAATGTAGGGTTGCCAACCGTACTATTACGAGCACCCGCAACCCAGTGCATGTTTCAGTACTTCAGACAATTTTTATTCAAAAAAATGTGATGAAATGAAGAGAGGAAGAAATATAATTAGATTTTTATTTCAAACAGACCGATACCTGTCGTTTAAGAGTATAACTCTAACAGAATAGGAACATAAAAGTATAAAAGCTAGGCATCCCCAGCAGAGGTTAGCTTCCCGAGTTTAATGTCCGTAAGCCGATGAAGACGGACATAAAAGGTTATTTTTATGTCCACAATGCTGAAACCTGACATTTGATTTCACTCAGATGTTTCATGAAATTAAATTGAAAATTTCAACAGAATCCAGACTTACGGTTGATTTCACCATTTATGCTACTAATCGAGATTTATTGAACTAAGCTATACTAAAACGTGTTTAAACGTCGATGTTGATCTTGATTTACGCGTACTTGATTTCACCACGTCCCATGAGGCTTCATTTGATCGTGTTTACCAAAACCAAGATTTAATGGAACGTAATCTCGTCATAGAGCTGTCGTATTAGATTGTTTTGGCATTGTCAAACTGATGAATTAATATTATGAAATTCGTTTCCGTGTCCGTGCATGGTATATATTTTTGTGTTTTGAATCGTGAATTTTGAATTTTAAATTGTAGGCCAAGGATTTAAAATATTTATAATTTTAATAACTAAATAACAAGACGTCTCGTCTTGTTACGCCATGCACGGACACGGAAACGAACGCGAAAAATACTAGTGACAGTGGCTGTTAACAGTGTAAACGGCGGGATCAAGAGCGCTAAAACGAACGTCCAAAATCGGTAGTTCAGAATTAAAACTCGTTTAACTGTAACTGCGTTCAGTTTGTAGTGGTGAAATGCAAAACGCCGGTTTAATCTCAGTTAAACACGTAAATCAAGTTCAAGTCGACCTGGTCGCGTTTATATTCACTGGTGAAATCGGCCCTTAATAATATTATAAAAGCATTTGTAACTCTGCCGCTCTAACTGTTTGTTACCTAATCACGTTTATACGGACGATCCGATCATACTGAAATTTAACAAGGAGATATTTTATAGCATAAGGATAAACATAAGGCATCTTTTTGTGAAAATAAATCATGATTTTTACACTTAAATAACTTAAATAACTCAGATCACACAAATGTTGATTGACAGAGTATAATAAGTACTCGTATAATACAGTGATAAAATTCCTGGTGTACGTGTACGAAGTCGCGGGTTTCACCTAGTGTGTCTATATAAAGTCATCATCGGTAAAATTGATACAATTAAGACGCCTGAGATTAACAAACTTGTATAATAAACCAAAGTCAAGTATAGCCGTTACCATATTCCACTTTACCTTAAAGCTATTATTTTACATTTTATAGGCCAGCGTTTGACCACTAATCTCACCTGGGGCCTAATTCAGTATGACCAATGAGATAACGCGTTCCTTAACGCGCCACGTTACGTAATTTAAAAACTGTATTCTGTATGCCACACGATAGATAAATTATACAAAACGCGCGCGTTACACGTCCTCATATGTCACGATATTTTGACAGCTAAAAACGCGCTCATATCCTTACCCTACCGCATTTTAATTGGCATAGAGAATACCATAACGCGGAGATAACGTAACACGTCACGGTAAGACTTTAAAATGGTCATACTGAATAAGGCCCCTGGTGATAAGCGATGGTCGAGGATGGTGAATACCTTACCAATCTAAAACCCATTGAACAAAAATACATAAACGTAAATTGCGTATGCCCGTAAACAAACCGTTAAGATGTCTCTTTTAATATAACCTTTACCTTTACTTTATCACCACAGATATTGAACCAGGTTCGATGCAAAGATAATAAATACAAAGGCAGCGAAGATCGTAAATCATTGCGGTTGTATTCGGTTTTATTCGGTTATATCAGGTGTAATGTTAGAGATTCTACCGTGTAGGAACCTGTTATTATACCTTTAGGTATTGTTATAGAATTTAGGTGAAATCCACACATATCGGGTTTTATTACCCGACTACGGCGAAGCAAAAAGAAGGGTTATCTATATTATTGTAAGGAGAAATTTGGCCCAGTAAAGAGGTAATAATTTTTATAAATAACATATTAAGAAGTAAGTAACGAAGACTTTCAGTGAAAAATAATTTGTTTTGTGTCAAAAAGTCGGAAAGCTCTGTAGATAAGTCTAGATCACATTGAGCTTTGTCTGTTGCACACAGAGACTTAATAACTTAACTGGTGGACGGAATACTATTCAAAATTTGGTTAGTAGGGTAAAGCTACCAATTTTCAACAATGTGCTTATTTTATGTCCCTGAGTTAAAAATTAGTAGTTTCACCCTACCTAAGTAACGAGGCTGTAGATTTTTATATGCGTCTGTTATCATGGTTGACTATGTTCAGGTTGTATGTTGCTAGTCCAGGTATGTAGGGTGGGGTGCGGGTCGGAACACCTCCTCGTGGTGTACCCTGGGTATCGGCCGACAACTTTTCCCAGTCAACTGGGTTAAGTTGTCGACCGATAGCGAAGTACCGATGTGAGGGACTCCTCCGCGTGTCCCTCTGATATTTAGCAGAGGGCACAGTGTGACGGGGCAGGGCGGGCTCGGTGGTGGGAGCCGCCTGGTGGTGGGTCTGAGCATAATGCTCGGACTTAGTGGTGGAGCCGGTATCGGCTGCAAGAGTGCTGCTCGCATGATCTATTCATGCGAGCCGGACGGTGGACGGTGTGCGAGTAGGAGTAGTTGCCCTTCGCACACCTGTCATATGAGGGATAGAGGGTGTGGTGAGTTTGAGGAGAAGACGAGCCTCACTCCTGCTGTGAGTCCGACATACTCGGGCCGAGTGGTGGGGCCGGCAATGGTCGAATAGTGGGTCTGGCATGCCACTGGCACTGGCATGCGAGTTGAACAGCGGACGGTGTGCGAGTAGGGGTATTTGCCCTTCGCACACATGTCATCAGAGGGACGGAGGATGTGAGGCCAGGTGCCACACTCCTCTGTCATTGTGGGGTAACTGTTGGAGGGTCGGGAGACTCTCCAACGGCTTGCACTACCCACATGACGGGTGAGGGTTGACCTTGGTGAGCAGGGTCAGCCCTCCGCAGCGGCAGAGGCCCATTTGGGTCTGCCACCGGGGCAAGTTGGTGAATGCTAGCGCAACCCCATCTTGCCCCACCACGGTGGATGACGGATCACCCCAGGTTTTTAGTGCGGTATCCTGCCCTTCAGGCAGCAAGTCCCACATAACTATCTCGCTCCCCCGGGCGAGACGTATCCATAAAGAATTTTTCAGGGTCAAAAAAAAAAGGTATATAGGGTGAGGTCACGGTTTCAATTCAAAGCCACAATTTTTTGCTGATAAATTAAATATGCGAGCAATCACAGATGCCCTTACAGGAGATTTACGATAAAAGAAAAGATAATTATGAGGTATAAACATGCCCAGGTGCAATAACAACCAAATTAATCACATAAAAATACTCAAAACCATGACACTAAAAAAATATCTGATTTAAATAGAAAACGTCTACTGTTAGTTTCACTAAGTGACTGTCAATGTTATTCGAATCCAGAATCTAGATGTTAAGCCACAATAGAGCAAGTTTAGGTGACTGTAGTATCCACAAAATCTGTTGGCCGAAGTTGGCTGGCAGCCGAACGTTTGAATAAAAACAGCGCGGCGGCTGCCAAAACGGCAATATTTTATTATTCATGTTTAATTACTTCACAGCAACAAGTCTTGGGAAGTAATCAAAAATAATGAGTGGTAGGTACTATAAGGAGATCTCGAACTTCGATTTATTATATTTGTTGCTATTTTCAACAGACTTCCAAAAAGGAGGAGGTTCTCAATTCGTCTGTCTGTTTTTAGGGTTCCGAACCCAAAGGGTACCAACGGAACCCTATTACTGAGACTCCGCTGTCCGTCTGTCTGTCTGTCTGTATGTCTGTCTGTCTGTCTGTCTGTCTGTCCGTCTGTCACCAGGCTGTATCTCATGAACCGTGATAGTTAGACGGTTGAAATTTTCACAGATGATGTATTTCTGTTGCCGCTATAACAACAAATACTAAGAACAGAACAAAGTTAAAAATTAAAGAAAAGTTTAAAAAAAGTTTTTTACGATAGCGCAGCGCCACCTATCTAGTTGTTAAGATGCGCTATCGTCTTTACCTTAATCTGAATCTCGGAAGCGGCTCCAACGATTAAATAAAATTTAGTATACCTACAGGGGATTTCGGGGGCGATAAATCGATCTAGCTAGGAGTCATTTTCAGAAAATGTTGTTTTATTCGTGTTTTCAATAATCAACTTTATTGATAATCAACTTATATGACTCTTCCCGACATCTATTGGCGAGTAGAAGTACTGTATCAGTAAAGCAGTTAGTTGCTCTCAATTAAAAAAAATAGTATTATTATTCGTCAATAGATGTCGGGAAGAGTCATATTTGTCTGTTTAAGCGGCAAAACATACCGAGCAAAGCTCGGTCAACCAGATATTTAATAATATTAATTACTACAATTACTATTACTAGTATTACTATTACTACTATATAATACTATTCTACTCGTACCTGTGTGTTAACGTTTACTTAGTTGGTGTTAGAAGTTCGTTAGAAACTCGATAGATGGCGTTCGGAACCCTCCGTGTGCGGGACAAAGTCTGACTCGCACTTGGCCAGTTTTATTTATTACAAGCTTTTAACTTGCAATGTATGTATGTATGTCACTATATATGTTCGGGTAGCATCTTGGAAACTAAATTAGAACCACTTCCCAATGTCCGATTGGACTATAATGTGTAAGGTGTACTTATGTATCATCGGTGATAATACAATGATATGGTACCATGGAGCTGTTCTGATGATGGAGACGGAACGTGGCCACGGCATCTCTGTTATAAATCAACATAACCCTACCGAGTTTGGGCTCGATTGATTCGTCTTGAAGAGAACTTTTCACTGATATCTAGGGTCTCATGATGAAGCTGGAAGGTGGCCACGGCATCTCTGTGATAAATCAACGTAACTCTACCGAGTTTGGGCTCGATTGATTCGTCTTGAAGAGAACTTTACACCTAGATGATATTTAGCGACTGGTGATGAAGCTGGAAGTTGGCCACAGCATCTCTGTGATAAAATAATGTAACCCTAGCGAATTTGGACTCAAATTATTCGTCTTGAGGAGCGCTTTACACTTAAACGATATCCAGGATCTGATGATGAAACTGTAAGGTGACCATGGCATTTCTGTTATAAAGCAACATAGCCCCACCGAGTCGATTAATTTTCCTTGAAGAGCACTTTACCCATAATCACATCAAATATCCGTGGAATATTTTAAAACATCATGCCTTCTCTTAAATACTTAGGTAGTAGGTAGAGGTAGTCGGTATCTATACCTACCTACTAAAAAGTTAAAAATAAATTAAAGGTAAAAAATATTTTTTTAAACAAGCTTTTTTCTGGGACAATGAACTAAAATGTTAAAAATAAATTCTAGTAAGTATTTGGCGTGTAGGTACTTACCTATATTTTTAAAAGCTTGAGGCACTGAAGTATAGTAATTACCTAGCCTGAAACACGGGTACTGCTTCAAGCTTTTAAGAATATAGGTAAGTACTTACACGCCAAATACTTATTAGAATTTATTTTTAACATTTTAGTTCATTGTCCCAGAAAAAAGCTTGTTTTAAAAAATATTTTTTACTTATAATTTATTTGTATGTATGTCACGCGATTACTCCTTCAATTGTAAACCGATTCTAATGATTATTTTTTTAATTGGTAGGGTACATTTCCAATGTGGTTTCATTGTAATTTCATCAAGACCTGATAAATATCTCCAGAGACATATCTCTGACGATAAATATATCAAACTTGCTACTGAAACTGATTTGCGTAGCATGGAAGTCGGTTATTTTAGTTTAACTATCTTAATTATAATTGTAAATATATATTTCTACAAACACGCCTCTTATATTTGCAAATATTTGTGTACTGTATTTCTACGAACACGGCTCTTTGAAGCCGTCTAGTGCACAAGGCGCCTCCTTAAACTTTTGCATTGAGTCAGCTCAAATCACAGTCAGGGCTGTTTCACCAGTTCCTGATAAAATTCCAGATAGTTATTGGACAGATGACGCCATATGAAACTTGTCACAAATCTATTAGATAAGGTTCTAATACGGCTGTCAGGATCCGGTGAAACTGGCCCTCAATGTGATGCCCAAAATGTGACACTATATTTGTTTCTTTTTAGCGGTGTTGCTGTCAAACGTTTTAAAAGACATTTTATCGCAGCATTATACATACATTAGACACGAGTGGCACAGAAAATAGAGAGCAAAACTCTCCCTTTACTTTGTGACAGGAATTTTAACACCTAGAATTGCCACGATTTAGTGACCCATTGCTATTTAAAGACATGTACTGGTAAAATTATACCAACTAATAAGTAACGAAATATGTATACTTCTTTTTATACCAAGGTTATTATACTCCAGTCAAAATAGACATTACAGTTTGCATTAATTCCCAACAAGCTGGATTTTTGTACAGGCCTTGAATACGTAGTTACAAATGATAAGTCAAAAGTCCCCATCGATCCCGCTTGTGCGTTGTTTTTTATTCGAGGTCAAAGGTCATAAATTTGCGTTTTTCGCGATTTTCAGAAAACGGTAAGTTTTATCATATACTCGTAAGTACCTATGATAAAATTGTAGATCATAAAATTATCTATACAAAAATTATCAATACTTTTTTTTCTACGAGCCACCGTTTCTGAGATATAACGATTCAAAAAGTTATAAAAGTTGTCATCGTCATAATATGCATGAGTACGCCACGTATATATGATGTATGATTTCGAAACTACAAAAATAACTTTGTTTTTCATAGTGTTTGTATGAAAAACCAAGTTATATTTGCGGTCGCTATATCTCAAAAACTGCTGACTGTATCTCGTTCAAACCAATTTTCGTTGAAAGTTTTTATTCAGGTCTGCAGAATATATTTTTTCTACATTTTTCATTCCCTTACTTTAAAAGTTAAAGGGCGGAGGGGGACACACATTATACCACTTTAGACGCGCCTATCTTTTAAATGATTGACTTTGAGAAAAAATAATTTTAGGAACCTCAATGTCATTTTTAAAGACCTATCCATAGACACCCCACACGTATAGGTTTGAACAAATATTTTTTTTGTTTCAGTTCCATGTATGGGATGCCCCCCCCCCCCTCCCTCCCCTTATATCTCAGAAACGGTGGATCGTAGGAAAAAAAGTATTGATAAAATTTTTATAGATAATTTTATGGTTTACAATTTTGTCTATGGTACTTTTATGATAAAACTTACCGTTTTTCTGAAAATCGCGAAAAACGCAAATTTGTGACCTTTGACCTCGAATAAAAAATAACGCACAAGCGGGATCGATGGGGACTTTTGACATGTCATTGGTAATGACGCATCCAAGGCCTGCACAAAAATCCAGCTTGTTGGGAATTAATGCAAACTGGAATCATAATTTAGTCTATTTTGACTGGATTATTAGATTTCTTTGACTAAGTTATACCATGCTCGGGTAGGTATTTTTTGCCGACAGCAGATTACCATGTGTTGTTTTTCTAACAAGCTAGAACTGCAGTAGAGTAATATATTCCGTAGAGCGGGACATAAATCTACGGTGTCAGGGCGACTCGCTCGGATGGTATAACTTTTCAACAGCTGCGCCTCTAGTAAAAGTGTTTGCGTTCGCGTCGGATGTAGAGAAGTTGATTAATTTTAGGAATGCCAATCTAGGGATTTTAACCGACTTCACAAAAAAGGAGGAGGTTCTCAATTCGTCTGTATGTTCTTTTTTTTGTGTATGTTACGCGATTACTCCGTCAATTGTGAACGGATTTGAAAGATTCTTTTTTTAATGGGTAGGGTACATTTCCGAGGTGGTCCCATTGTAATTTTAACGAAATCATCCGAGCCGTTTTTAATATAACGACATTTGTATTAAGATATGTATCGATACGATATATACTTATCTCGACGATTTACTACTTACTAGTTCTACTGTCACAGATTATATAACAGTTACTGCGTCTACTGGCTACTTTCACTAGCGCGACGTTTGAAGTCGGTTCTTTTAGTTTTTTAAACAATCTTAAATTATTTCTACGAGTTGATTTTAATCAGTCAGTTAAGAATAACAACTCTTCTTGTATTAACCCCTGACACAAAAATATGAGATGTTATAAGTTTGACGTGTGTATGTGTGTGTCTGTCTGTGGCATCGTGGTGGTCAAATGGATGAACCGATTTTGATTTGGTTATTTTTTGTTTTTTGATGTATTCATCGAGAGTGATGAATCAAAGATGAATGAAAGCTAAGAAAGCATGGAAATCCGTTCGGCCGTTTGACCAGTATCTCAACAGATTTTCTATCCATGAGTTACATCTTAATGGTCTTCAAGTGGCCGATATGACCATAACAATTGCTCCGATTTACAACCGACTTTCAAAAAGAAGGAGATTTTCAATTGGTCTATATGTTTTTTATCGTTCCGTACCCAAAGGGTAAAACGGGACCCTATTACTAAGACTCCGCTGTCTGTCTGTCTGTCTGTCTGTCTGTCTGTCCGTCTGTCACCAGGCTATAGCTCGTTAACCGTGATAGTTAGACAATTGAAATTTTCACAGATGGTGTATTTTTGTTGCCGCTAGAACAACAAATACTAACAAAAAACGTGTTTTTAAACGCCATCTATCTAATTAGTTTCGGCAAAATGACATAGATGGCGCTAGTAAACGAGCCCCGTCTTTCTAGATCGCGACCAAACCAAATATTCTTGGTAATATCAATTAATCAAATATATGAGGTTGAAACTCTGTTATGTTTCGTATTGTACGGAACCCTCCATAAGTGTGCGATAAGAGACGCGATGTCGACTCGCACTTGGCCAGTTTTATTTTATTTATTTTTTGATTGTATGTTACTCGATTACTCCTTCAATTGTCAACTCAAATTCAAAAAAACTTGATTCAAATGATTATTTTTTTAATCGGTATCCACCTCGGAAATGTACCCTACATTTCCGAGGTGGTCCCATTGTTATTTCATCGATAAGTATCTCCAGAAATATATAATAAAACTCAAACTTGGTACTGAAACTGACTAGAGCGGCATGGAAGTCTGTTGTTTTAGTTTTTACACTATCATACTTATATTTTTAAAAATGCCTGTAATTTCGATCTAACGAACTCACAAAACATCTCAAAATTATGCAAAAAGTTGCACTCACGATATACGGACAGGAAGACAATTCTTTGCATTCGCTCTTAGCTTGCATGCTAAATAAATGAAAGCTTGGAGAAACGAGCGCTGAAAATACCTGATTTCAGATGAGTTGGCATCCTGAGAGATAAAACACTCGTCAAATTATGAATGAAGCATTGAAAACGAGTTGAATAGGACGGTTACTGTACAGAATTACTTTTTTGGAGTGAAATTTCAGGTCTTTGTCTTTACGTTCAGAGTTCTGTGTAACGAAACGTTTGTAAATGTTTTATTGTAAGCTTTTATTTATCTTGACGTATTAGCATGCATGCATGCATGTTTGTGTAGGCACATAATTATGAATAATACAAGTGTAGGTCAAATCTTGGAAGCGAAATTGGAACCGCTTCCTGACGTTCCATTGGAGTCAAATTAGGTATGAAGCTGACCTGATGATGGAGCCGGATTGTAGGGACTGCAACTACGTAATGGTTGGATAGTCGAATTTTGGCTAATGTACTTTTTTATATCTTATAGGTTAGTGTTTGACTACTATCTCACCTGTTGGTAAGTGCACGCTAGGTCTAGAATGGGAACTGGCTCTCATGGATAGCTGCCGGAACACATTAAAGTTTGGCGACAGATTTTCTAACTTGAGGGCGGTATCTGGCCAGCTGGACACTACATACTGTCCTACCACCACACAATGTACTACCGGTCTGTATTGTTCTCAATAGTCATTTTCATTACACATGATAACGGATATACAAAAAGCACGTGTTTAAATTGTGTTTACTAACTTTTAATTAATTTTAGCTTTTTTATAATATAAGGTAACAGGACAAGCACGACGCTCGCCTGATGGTAAACGATGACGTCTACCTATTACAGATACATCGGTATTGCATGTCACTGTACTGCAATACTGCCATGTCGCACTGCTCCTGTTACCATGAGACATAAAGATGTTGAGTCTCACATTTCCTGTAATTTCACTGGACGCCTTGCCATTTCAACCGAAAAACATTCCTAATTCACGGCTGAAAATGAATAGGCAAAATGGTGGTACCGCACCAGGCGGACTAGCAGAAGTCCTGCCACTACAAATTAAAAAAAAATAAAAATAAAAAAAAATAAAAATAAAAAATAAGTTTTATTATATTATCTTTTAGCATGCTTTCTCTACTTAATACAATATAAATTCACTTTTCGTATGAACTCAAATTTCCAATGTTATTGGTACAGTGCAAAATTCCGAATAAAACAATAATATTTTATTGCATTCATCAAACATTCTGTAGTATTCTGATATAGCACTGTTTACGATTGGTAGGTATAATAAAACTGAATTTTAGTGCAAGGCTACATATTCAATTCAATCCATATTCCAATTGATAGTCATAAATGTTAAGTGACTTACTGTTTGGCCTCAGTCAATAATAAACAAGTGTATATAATATTTTCCACAGTATTTTGTATAAAGTATGTAAGTAAAAAATAAAATATAAACTACGATTGAAATTGAAAGCACTTGTCAATTATTTATTATTACCCAATTTCGTTTTGTATCTGATATGTCAGCGTTTGACCACTATCACTCCTGGTGGTAAACGATGTGGTCAGAAATGGTGAACAAGGTAGGCCTAGAATGGTTTCAATCGCAAAAACTATGCTGACGGAACACCGTAAGGATTTGGTGGCAGATTTTACACTTGATGGAGGTAAACAATATATTGGCCAGGCGTAACATCGATGTAATGCTCCTGCCACCTTTGTCCATAAGAATATACCTTAGATAGGAACTTCGATAATATGTAACCCATAAACTATCTTTGAATCAGACCATTGACAATGATGATGCAAAAATATTAATTAGATATTTATAGAAATGTTCAGAGATATTTTTTTTTCATATGGAGGTAATTTAGTTATTAGACAAGCACTTGGCCAAACCTTCATCAAATAGCAAGTAAACAATGCTGTTTAAAAATATCTTGTCAGCCTACTGATTCTTAACCATTCGATAATCTATTCGGAATCCGTGAGCTATTTTGTCGCGGAAACCTTTCCAATTAGAATCACATATTTTTAAATTGAAATATCAAAGTAACCGATAGGAGCATTGTGAATTGCAAAGATCCAAGTCCAAGTATCCGAATCTGAATTAGTTTTCAAATGATTGAAAATAACCCTGTTGATTTCAAATTGGAATAAAAAGTGATTCAAGCGGTATCTCCTCTTTAAATGAGGCCATTAGCATTCTTGACTTTTTAGACACGTTTCTATATATACTTAGGTACTGGCTACATAGAGGTTTTAATGGATTTAAGCCTTTTTTCAGGCTATTTCGGTGACTCGGCAACTTAGAAAAAAATTCTGATTACCAAGAAATTTACGTTCTCCAAATATTCAGTGTTTTGATGATAGAGGCTGTTTTGGTGGGAATGTAAAATGTGATGTTATTGACTTAGCTCGACTATGATTGGTTTATATTTTATCAATTCTTTCATTCAGTCGATGTTTTTTTGTAACGCGCCATATATATCTTACCAATTATATACCTATGATGTGAGATTAAAGTTTTAACTGAGGGTTTAACGTGTTAACTGGAGGTATGCCCAAAGACAGATAGAGTATAGGCAGACTTAGAATGGTTAATTACTACCTAAACTTATTTAATTAATTCTTTTTTTATACGATAAGTACTGTTTTCAAGAGTAAGGCCCGGCCACATACATCCCGAATTCCATCTCGATATTTCGAACGCAGTAACTCCATCCCAATCTATGGACCAACAAAACACGCACAGTTTTCTTTCGAAGAGAAAACTTCGAACGGTATTCCAAATGTTTGTGGCCGCTAACGAAATCCCAATTCGATATTTCGATTCGGAATTCCGAAACGGAATTCTGAATGTATCTATGTGGCCGGCCTTACTTGTTTAACAAATTAATAATTTAACATGAAAACTTCATCTAATTAAAAAATATCTAATATAGCAAATACCTAATGGAAGAACTGTCCAAAAATAACTTTAAATAGGAACAAAAGGAGAAAGTCTCCGCGTGTGACCTCATCTACTGAATTAAATACCAGTACCTGGGCGACATTTTCTTGTTAACAATTGCATTTTTACAAAATATTCTACTGATTAACATACAAAATTTGATCTAAATTGTTAGAGCTGTTTCCGAGATATGCGGTATATATGAGCAGCCAACTAGCTTAATTAGCCGTTCAATCAACAGCCTAGCCTCTTTACTAAACAGCGCCGTTCAAATAGCGGTCTGAATGATATTCAGCCATTTGAAGGGCTTCTGTTCTTCATTTTTACGCCATGGTGTCGGTTCTGGTGACGCGTAGCCGCTGCTGCGGCTTCCCTCCACGCTACGCTCGTCGGCCCACGTCATGCGGTGGTCACTGTTCTCTAGTATGTTGCCTTAGTGTCAGACAAAGCCAGTTTATTAAATTTTGTAACAAACGCTACAGCTGAATATCATTCAGGCCGCTAGTTGAAAGTAAAGAGGCTAGGCTGTTGATTGAAAAGCTAATTAAGCTACTTGGCTGCGACATAAATATATGCACAAGAGTTGCTCGTTGATGTTCCGTAAATCACCGCATCGTTAGCAAATCTGTTAAGGATCTGTCAAAAGCTTCCTGCTCAAATACATAAAGCTGTTCGCATTGTAGTTCGACCATTAACATTCAGTTATCGACAAGCAGAACAATTCCACAACAGCTGTATCACAAGCTACCGACAACCTGTACGTGACTATAATGTTGTATGAGTCAGCGGATTTCATTCAAGACGCAACCTACTTGGTACTTTATAGGTTGCTAAGCCGGAAAATGTCCCGGAAATCCTTCAAAGGCGTAAACAAGAGTTTGTGTGTTCGTTTATGTCATTGTTACTACAGTACAGATCTTTTAATGAGTGAAATCTATCTTCTACCAGTTGACGAAAGGAGTTTTAACACCGAAATGCTGTGTGGGCGTGTAGCATTGTTAAGCCTTGTAGGCCCCAGGCAGCCATAGAACGGTGATTTATTTTACGAACCAATTGCACCTATTAGTGGTGCGTTTTTAGGGTTCCGTACCCAAAGGGTAAAACGGGACCCTATTACTAAGACTCCGCTGTCCGTCTGTCTGTCTGTCTCTCTGTCTTGTCTGTCTGTCTGTCTGTCTGTCTGTCTGTCTCTCTGTCTTGTCTGTATGTCTGTCTGTCTGTCTGTCTGTCTGTCTGTCTGTACGTCTGTCACCAGGCTGTATCTCATGAACCGTGATAGTTCGACAGTTCTAATTTTCACAGATTACGTATTTCTGTTGCCGCTATAACAACAAATACTAAAAACAGAATAAAGTTAAGAATAATAGAGGGTGGGGACCCTCTATTATTCTTGTATGGGGATACAAGAAACGTGTTTTTTTCGGCATTTCAATGTAACGTCATCTGTGAACGCTTAGTTAGGTAAACGTCCCATAGATGGCGTTATATTGAAATGTCCATGTTATAAGAAATAAAATGTTTATAAATTATTATTTTTTGCTGGCGAAAAATGATAGTGGTATTTTTGCTCGATCTTCTAAAATACTGTAGTGTGGTACGGAACCCTACGAGTGCGAGTACGACTTGCACTTGACCAGATTATTATTGTACCGCAGCTGGTAGCATTCAGAATCTATAAAAGGGCAATCCATGAGCAAGTTATATCGTGTTTGCTCTAGAAGCATCGATCACAAACAACTCCCGTCTACAGTTTGTTATTGGGTTAGCGCCCACATCTATGTGCACACTTTATTGATAGTTGACATATGAGAAAAGTAAACAAATGCTTCGCAATGAAAGTGGATAAGTTTTCCGGAGTAATAGAGCTTTTATGTTTATCGTTTTCGGTAAGAAGTTGTCGCTGATCCTAATGTGTCTAAGTCAAAAAGTTAACTTTTTTAACATCATCACCGCTCAACACTGCAAAGGTAGTTACTGCAGTAAATGTTTAAAGGACTTCTTCACACTCAAACAACTGTTCATGTCATATAGTTAGAATTGTGCATAAAGATAATTTTACAAATATGTATATTTATATTTGATGTATTAAAATAAATTAAAACAAGACATTGGATGTTTTGAATGTGGAAAAAACCAGCTATAACTTTTGTAAATATTTTAATCTCTGATTTTTAGTTCACATACATCTTTAAGTACAAATAAACTACAGATTAGGTATATTTGTATGCGCACACATAAATAAAACAAAAATAAATAAATGGCTATTATATCTGGCACAGAGTTAAATACTTAGTTATCTCAACAGGATTTTCCACAGCTTATAAAGGGGCACTCAATGTTGCAGCTGCTTATAACTAACTACATAAATAGTTTCACCATTCCATAATAGTTGGAAGTACATCGAACTCGAGTCAGTGCGTGTTTGATTTCGGTGATCCCATTTCGAGGCTTGTGGGGCCTGTTATAATTAACGTTTACTCTAAACAAAAAAAAATCCACCAAAGCGCACTGAAAAAGCAGTAACAAGTTTCCTAAGCAAACAATATACAGAGTGTTCTAAATAAAACATTATACGGGGACCGGTTAGGCTGTAACCGGAAGCCGCGGCGCATTGCGGATGTGGCGAGTTGCCGCTTCCGGTTTGCTGATTTTTTATAATTCGAAATTTATATCGCTTAATAAAGCTGATGACAGATTAAACAGCGCATAAGGGTGAAGATTGGTTGTTTATATATAACTAGGTGTGACACAAGACGTCACCTGCGTTAAATAAAATGGCTGTGACATACGGACGGACAGACAGACAGACAGACTTGACGAATTTATAAGGGTTCCGTTTTTTGCCATTCGGCTACGGAACCCTAAAAAGTGTTTACTCTACTCTAAGTCCTACATCTACGTCCTACTAATACCAAACTACCCTATGTGTTAAACCGGTTTATAAACTATCTGTATAATACATTTAATCCAAATCAGTTTTGCCGTTTAACTATAGTTCTTGAAATTATTTATGCCTTTGTCTTGTAAAATAAATCGAAGTGCACAAAATTGAAAACTTTGTTCGTGGTAAGCTAAGATAAAGTACAGCGTAAAATAGGGCTAGGCAAGAACGGATAAATGGAAACGGCTCTAATTCAACATTATTGATTTACGCACAATCCAAAATTTCAACAATGAACAAAAATATAAGATGTGTAACTAATAAAGAAACATAATATAATATTTATTGATTTAGTCTAAAATTGCAAAATCAATATACAATAATTATACTATACATAAAATACCTATATACAATAATTATTTATTTTCAATTACGTATAATATCTAACAGCATAAAAACTATGTTTATTTTTTTAAATTATCCTAATACCCGGTTAAGCGCAAAACATTGCAGATGTCCGCAATCAAACTTCGTCAGAGCACCTGGCACCATTTTCCACAGTCCCGGTGGCTACAGGTGGTACCAAAGTTGGCAAGCTTTTAAGTTGTTGCTACAATGAGCAAAAAACCAACTAGATGGCTTTTGAAACAAAAAAAAACAACATTGAAAACGGTTCATTCGTTTGGGAGCTACGAAGCCAGTAGCCACAGACAGTTACACTTACTTTGGATCAAACTTATAACGACTCTTTTTGTGTTGGGAGTTTTAAAATGGCACGTAGCGTAGTACTATTAATTATTAAAGATAAAGATAAAGATCATTATTTTATTTGTGCAAACATGAGCATACAAATTAAGCAAATTCATGCAATCTGGTAATAAATAATTAATGTAACATACATGTTTGAACTAAATAGGCGTACAAATGTAGATAAACGAAAAAAAAATATTTTAAAATTTAAAAAAATAATACATTCTAGCAACTATAAATGCAATGTATACAAATAAAAAAGGTCATGTCAATTTAAATTGATACTGAACACAAAAAAAAATCTACATGTCATATTGTGCATGGTGTGCATGTTAAAGATGAGTCATAATTTATCCGTCACGTAATCATTTATATTATAATAACATTTGTATAACAAAAATATTCTGTCAAAATAGGCAATATTGAACCTAAAAATAAGCACTGCAAACGGAATACCGTTTATAAATATGTTCTGATAGGATGACTAGACCATTGATGATGTGCCAAGGCGGTCGTGAGCGTAAATACTCACGCGCTACTAATTCGGTCAACTGTGTGTATGTTGTAGGGTAGTCGGGAAAATAAACACTTATTTTAAAAGCCAATAATACTACTACGAATACTAAAACAAAGTCCCTCGCCGCGTCTGTCTGTCTATCTGCCCGTCGCGATAAACTCAAAAACTTTGGGGGGCTATTACTGCTCGCGTCCGTAGGATTTAGCCCTCGATGTCCTACACGTGTCCCCTGGGTGGCGCCAAAAGAGCAGTACGTTTCAGGTGGTAGGCTTAGGCCGCGGCGTGTTACCACCCACCAGACAAAGCCATGCCGCCAAGCGGTCGCTTTACGGTATGAATGTTTGGTGAAGCCATTATGGGGAACGGGTCGGAAACAGTTGCGTTGATTACTATAGCTGGTCGTGATACATTGAAGGTCAATTTACCTGGCAGCCAATCTTGGAGAGCAGCGGGATCCGAGGCACGGTTCTCCGCTGGCCGACCGCAGATAGTTGGGGGCCCAAGTAGTAAGCCAGCCACTCATGAAAGGCTGCCCCGCCATCTCGCGAAAAATCCCGGAGGTGCGCCATCGTGCCGGTTGGCGACCGGACGAGAGGACCCGATGGACACCTCTGGGGGGGCTCGGGCGTCCCCGCGGTCTCCAGGATTGGTTCCCAATAGGTGAAAATACCTAATATGTATCACGGGTTGGTAATTAGCGCCTCGTTTCCACTTCCGTTTCCCTTACCTAACTTCACTCCCCACAAAATGAAAGGCAGAAACAGAATAGAGGTTAAACAGCGGAAGCACGTCCTTTCCCTTCAAGTGCACCTCTCAAACATTCAAGGCTTGCACTCCAATATCCTCTCGGTCCGCCACCATCTTGAGACCGAAAAACCGCATATTCTGTTCCTCACGGAGACGCAGATCAAATGTCCAGCCGACGCGGCGTACCTTGCCTACCTAGGCTATGTTCTAGAACATAAGTTTAGGCCGAGGGCGGGAGTTTGTATGTATGCCCGCGATGACATTTGCTATCGGCGTCTCCGCAACCTTGAAGACCCTCAACTTTCCGTCATGTGGATTTTGGTGGACACTGGCATGGAGAAAATTCTTTATGCTAGTGTCTACCGTTCGCACAGCGGAGATGAAGAGACAAACAGGCTCACAAACCACCTCAGTGAGGCGGCTGATGTAGCCCAACAGAGGTATCCTTCTGCTCAATTAGTGCTTCTGGGGGATTTCAACGCCCATCATCAAGACTGGCTGTACCCATACCAGAGCACAGACCACGCTGGTCGAGAGATGCGAAAGCTTGCTATAACGCTAGACCTCACACAGTTGGTCCAGGGAGCAACAAGGATACCGGACGTTGATGGCCATACAGCCAATTGCTTGAACCTTCTGCTGACAACAGAACCAGACCGCTACTCGGTGTCGGTTTCATCACCCTTAGGTAGCTCCGACCACTGTCTGGTGAAGTCTGTCTCCGTCTACTCCCCGCCCGATCCCAGCCAATAAGGCACCCGGTGGGTGTGGCGATACAGGTCAGCAGATTGGGATGAGATGCGTTGTTTTTTCGCGTCTTATCCATGGCGGCAGGTATGTTTTTCTTCGAGCGATCCCTCAGCTTGCGCGGATGCTGTGACAGAAGTGTTACGTCAGGGTATGGAATATTTCATACCATTCTCTGACGTTCCGATGTCAAGCAAAGCTTGTCCATGGTTTAATGCCAAATGTAGAGATGCAGAAGCATCAAAATATGAAGCTTACTTAGCCTGGGCTGATGCTCGAACCCGCAAGACTAGAGATGTACGCGAAAAGAAGAAAGCCTTTAACTTACCGGCCAAGTCTTGCAAAAAGGCTCTCAAGAAGGCTCGCTTCGATCACATACGCCGAACAGGGAACAAACTTGCTTCTTACCCCTCTGGTAGCAAAGCGTTCTGGTCCCTGGCGAAGTCGATCGAAGAGAACTTCTGCCGTCCCTCACTGCCTCCACTGCTGAAACCCGACGGGTCACTAGCGCACACTGCTGAAGAGAAAGCAAATTTATTTGCTACTCTGTTTGCGGAGTCTTAACGTTTAGATGCTGGCAATGCTGTACCTTCTAGTCTGCCGACTTGCGGGACGTTAATGTCGGAAATCCGCATTCGTCAGACTGAAGTACGCAAAGCGTTGCGTAATCTAGACGTGAACAAAGCTAGTGGTCCAGACGGTATACCAGCTGTAGTCTTGAGGACGTGTGCACCTGAGTTGGCTCCTATTTTGACACGCCTCTTTCGCTTGTCTATGACGACTGGTAAAGTGCCTAAGTCCTGGAAGCAAGCAAACGTGCAACCTGTGCCCAAAAAGGGTAGTCGCGCAGACCCTGCCAATTACAGGCCTATCTCAGTCACTTCCATACTCTGTAAGACTATGGAACGTGTACTGAACCACAGGCTCCTGGCATACCTAGAAGTGAACGATCTCCTCAGTGACCGACAATACGGGTTTCGCCGAAACCGGTCTACTGGGGATCTTCTAGCGTATGCCACTCACATCTGGAGCGAGGCCATCGAGAACCACGGCGAGGCGCTGGCCGTCACTCTTGACATCTCGAAGGCTTTCGACAGGGTCTGGCACGATAGCCTTATTAGCAAGCTTCCTTCATACGGCCTTCCCACTGGTTTATGTATTTGGATAGCAGATTTCTTGAGGGATCGGTCGATTCGAGTGGTCATCGTTGGCTGTTCTTCCGACCAATTGGCCATAAATGCCGGAGTCCCTCAAGGATCAGTACTCTCTGCAACACTTTTTCTGCTGCATATTAAGAAGCTATTATATTAAGAACTAAGCAAGAGACTCCAGAGCCTCGCGCATCGAATAAAAAAAATAAAATAAAAGTTTACTTGTATAATTCCTTAAGGTTTTATGTTTATTTGTTGTAATATGACGATGATCGTTGTAGATGTTACTTGACACAACAAACTGATGCAACAAAATGTATAGAAGAGTCAATTTAATAGATCACATTTGACATTTCATCAAAATTCAACAACGTAACCTTGTAATGAAGGGCACATAAAATTATTAATTATTTCAAATTCAGAACTGCATAATTACTTAACATTTTTCAGTTACAAATACATATTTATTCTAATAATTACAAAAGAAAGCGTTTTCACGATATACTTTGACTAATAATTGATTTTAAACATAATACACAATTTTTGTTCTAAAAACTAAACGTCAGTACAAGGTTACATTAGTGAACACTTTTTCTTTATAAACACTACTAGGGATGCTATCCAAATAACCAAAAATTTGATCAATCGATAGGTTGAATCGAATGCAATGATTACTTGTAAAGGATGGTTAACTATAAAAATAACTACACTGTGATTGTAATTAACACATAATATTATTCTTTGAAAAAATACAAAAATAATTGAATAGGAACTAAAATCAATAATAATTTGGGTTAAAAAACTAGCGATAAACTACTAAACGTTAGATCCATAGATACATTAGATTATGTTTTTTATTTTATCGGGCCATTTTCTACGGAGCTACATTCTAATCCATAAATACATATAAAATCGTTTATCTACAATTTCCGATTTGTATAATTTGTATTAACGTGTCTTATCAATTTTATATTAACGCAAAACAAACAAGTAAATAACACTGAATAATGTAAATACTAATTGTATTTCTCGTTTAGAGCTGCCGGAAAATTGGTTACTTCGAATAACATCAAACTAACATCATTCTTGTTTGTGTTGATGCGTATCGATTTATCAATTGAATTGATGTTTTTAAGCAAGTCACCTTACTATGAAGCTAAGACTGACAGCTGTCAAATGTGATCTATTAAATTGACCCGTCTATAGGTATATATGCTCTACCCGTGCGTGGCCGGGGCGGGTCGCTAGAGTATTATACAATGCTATGATATCAATAGACCAGCAGAGAACCAGACAAATTATGGATTTTTGTAATCGTACTGGCTGTGCCCGCGGCTTCTCCCGCGTTAAAAAGTAACCTATGGCCTAATCCATAATACTGGCTATTCCTGTGCAAAATGTCAGCTAAGTCGGTTCAGCCATTTGACCGTGACAAAGTCCCAAAGAAATATACAAACTGCAAACATTCAAATTTTTTATATTGGTGCTAATGGTTTGACTATTGGTCTGTTGGTAAGTGATGATACGGTCGAGGTAACTTGAATGTTGGCTGGCCAGGCTGATAATACATAGTGTTCTACCGCCAAGCAAGGATCAGGAGGTTTCATAGCGATGTTTTTCCTTCACCAGAGGGCCTCTGTGAAATGCGCACATATTTTTTTCGATAAAAAAAAACATATGTGCACGGCGGGATTTGAAGCCGCTACCTCTAGCGCCAAAGCCCCGCTATTCTCTCACTACGCTTGTACTAGGCCTTAATATAGCTGCAAACCGATTATCTGACCACGTCCCAAAATTGAAGTAAAATATGTGTGGACCTTCAGTGATAAAGCCAGTTTTACAATTGAGGCAGCGGCACTACTTATTTATTACCTATGTATGTCAGTGTGTGTTTGAACCTACACAATCATAGATCCATTAAATTCATTCAACGTGTAGCGAGTTGATGTCGCCTTGCGACTAATCTCGATTAGACGTCGATGAATCAATCGATCGTGTAATGTCAATGAATGAATTCGTTTTCTTTGCGCTCATGGAACCGCAAAATATACATATGCTATTTTTGACCGAATAAAACGTAGGTCTCCGTTTCAGCTTGGACAAAAAGTGCTTTCGTATGTCCGAGTGTCTCTACAGGTCGAAACTGATTCTAGTAATTTTTTTAAGTGAGTACTATCGATAAATGTTTTTGGATTTTTGCATTTTTTTTAAATGGCGGAGCTATGGGACGGGGTCGCAAACAAATCATAATTCGGTCATTTCGGAAAATGTCAAAAATGTCACAACACGTTTTGTGCCCTGCGTAATATTATTTATTCTGTGCCTGCGCTTTCGTTGTCTCGTCTTGGCGGGAGGCACTACCGTGCCCCCAGATTTAAGGTCGTAGCCGACTCATACAAAACCGCCCGACCCGGCAAAAAATAATTATTAACCCTTTTTTTTCAGTGTAGACAGACTTTAAATTGACATCACAAATTAGCAGACAGCTCGCAGGGAGACATTTTTTGCCGGGTGGAAGCGGTGTTGTATAAGTCGGCTGGGACCTTAAGACGCAACTTTTTTTTCTAAAGAACGATCGAATTAATAAAAGGACAATTTTTATGTGTTAGATAAGTAAATACGTGAAAAAATTAATATATGTAGAAATTTTCATTGAAAATTAAACATATTATATAATACATTTAAGTTTTTTTGAAAAATAATGGACCTTATCTGGAGTATTTTTTTTTTATGTTTTTTTATGTTTGCCTATTTTGACAAACAGTTTATCGTGAATATAACCTAATTACAAGCCTTTGTTTAACTTCCAGGGTGAGAAGACACCGTGTAGCTAGCTACCACT
This sequence comes from Cabera pusaria, assembly GCA_954871355.1. Classification (NCBI taxonomy): domain Eukaryota; kingdom Metazoa; phylum Arthropoda; class Insecta; order Lepidoptera; family Geometridae; genus Cabera; species Cabera pusaria. Next base: position 4,682,344 of record OX940896.1, read on the forward strand.
CTTAAGTTGGAAAATCTGTCGCCAATCATCTAATGTGCTCCGGCAGCTTTTCTTGAGGGCCAGTTCTTTTTCTAGGCCTAGTGTGCTACCATCCCCGACCGCAACACCACTTACCAACAAGTGAGGTACTGGTCGATGTATATACGATAAACAATGTATATAATCTTGCCGTGTGAGTAATTAATATAAATAAACATAAGTATGTTTGTGAGGGAATCTATATCTTGGAAGCTAAAAATCGTACTCAAATTTGGCATACTTGTGAAAATTTTGTGACAATTTTTATGATACCATCAAGCTGACCTAATGATGGAGCTGGGCTGTAGAGACTGGTACTGCGTAATGGAAAATAGTAGGACATTCGAATTTGGGCTAGGAGGTAAGTACTTAATTATTAATATCGTTAGTACTTTTCATTACTTTTGAAGTCGGTCAAAAAGGTTTTAACTTTTAATTAAAACACTAGATGTAAAAGCTTTGTTATGAAGTTCAAAGAACGTAATTATCTGAAGTACTAAAACACACAGTTCCATGTATGGTTGGTTTTAACCTACTTTAATATTTTTTTTAATATTCTGTCGTAAACGATTGGATGACAGCTGAATGGTTCATTACTTTTGATTTTTTTTCTAATTCAAAGCGTTAAAATTCTGCTTTTGCTATGTTTACTTGATAATTGGTTATGATTTATGATTTTGACGTGTATATGTGCGTATATTAATACTGCCTACATAATGAATAAATGCTTTGATTCTTCTTTTGATTCTTGATTCTCGTATTTAATACCTATAGGTAAGTAGTTTAAAATATATATGCTTAGAACTAGTTACCTAAGTCACAGTTTAACAATCACCTAAGTTCGAAAATCTTTTCATTGATGGGAAAAAACTTCCTTTTGCTTTTTAGTTTTTCTTTTTGCTATTAAAAATGTTTCAGAGGGATCATAGTGTTCTTAGAATAGAAATAATTAACTAAGTAGGTGTTAATAAACTAAGTAACTAAAGAGTTTCCTAATTTTCGTCTATCGAACTAAAACGAAAATAGACTGATATTTACTAAGATTTAATTACCTGGTTATTAATACCTACATAGCTAATTGGCAAAAAGATTTAAAACACCTGCTCGATTGAAGTTTATCTACACACCTTTACACATAGACACCTATTATACTCGTAGTTATGTATTAGGTATCGTAGATTGATATTATATACTTATAGATGACGCAGGTGTTTAGCCGACGCGCGGCCGTGATTTGTAATGAGTGATGAATTACTGATGACTGATGAGACAGTGCGAAAGCACATTAATTATTTCGTAGTGTTGATTTTAATTGATTTTTAATTAAATTTTCCATTTTATGGCCATAGTAATAATGAAACTCGACAACATACAAATAAATTAAGACTAATGTCGCGGACGCGCTAAGCCAACGCATTTCTAATTTGGCGGGATATAATTTACTTCTAAGCTTGCTCGACATCTTGTCATAACATTACATACGTTCACAGTATCACTTGGATATTTTGAATTTGCATATTTCGTCTCGGAGTCACGTCAACACGGCTACAGAAATAAATGGGATCTTGTTTATCAAATTAGTAGCTTCCCGGAAGACGACCAAAATACATCTGTAATATTTTTTTAATTTGTTGAGAAAAAGGTTGGAAAAGTTTTCCGCGCCAAAAGTTTAAAAACTTTTTAGTGTTGGACTCACCGGACGGCGACTTGACCGGCGTCTCCGGCTGGTCGTGATGCGGCTTCGCTCTGAGGAGTTGAAGCGCGAGCTCCGTGCCCACTTCCTCGGAGCGCGGGCAGGGCACGTACGCGTACTGTTTCTTTGTCGGCGCCGGCACGGGCGCGACGCGGTGTTTGCCCCGCTCGGCCATACGGCGTCTGCCGCCTGGCTGAATGGGAGAGACTGCCGATGCCGCAGCTCGCGTGACGACCTCTTATCGATAAAGCTGCCCATTTGTGACCGGGAACATTTTCAACCCGCTTTCACTTTTAAGCGCGATTTGATAAGTATGTACACGCACGCTCGGCAATGTGCGATTAAATTTTAACTGTGTTACGCGATCACGTGAATACCTTTGTTAACTCAAATATTTTAAATCTAGATTTTTGGGCTGTTGTAGAAGTGTGTTAAGATTTCATACTCATTGAATTAAAAACTGTAAAAAAAGAGTTTTCCCGTCCCAAATCACAAAATAAAATAATCCTAAAAAACATAATTTAAATTGCACAGCATAAGTCAATATTAGGTATACCTCTAATTTATTGTAAGTACGTGGTACAATTATTTTTTTAAATCATTTTTTTTTAAAGTCCTGACCTAGACAAACACTGTCATGTTAAGTAAGGTAAACAAAAGTAGTAATGTTACCGCATCCCTACATAGGCCCTAGAGGTCCGGAAGTGGCGGCAGTATGCGCGCGCATTTCCCGGCAACCAGCGGGTCCGCACTACCGGCGGTCGATACCACGTGCGTCGCACAGCATGCTGGATGCTGTGGGACGCATGCTGTGCCATTGCAATTTTTTTTTTATAAAAAGCCGCTTCACCCGCACTAAAAGGTATACTATGTCCTTAATCTACTTGGCTGGCTATATCTGTGCAAAAACTTCAGCCAAAGCAAAGAAGCCGTTTGACCGTAAAAAGGTAACAAACAAACACACGTACAAACTGACATTCGCATAAATTCACAATATTGGTGTTTATTACAAAGTATTTTACAACTTTTTAGAAGACAAAGTAAGCTCTCACTTTAAAAGTTCAACCGAATTCCAAAAAGGAGGAGGTTTTCAATTCAACTGTATGTTTTTTTTTATTGTTTGTATGTTACGCGATTACTCCGTCAATTTTATTGTGAACCGATTTAAATGATTCTTTTATTAATTGGTAGGGTACATTTTGAGGTGGTCCTATTGCAATTTCATCGAGGTCTGATAAGTATCTCCAGAGATATGATGATACACGTCTCAAACTTGCTATTGAAACTGACTCGCGGGGAATATAAGTCGGTTGTTTTAGTTTTTAAACTAAGTATCATAATTATGCTTTTATGCATTTTCTGATTTTTCTAGATTCTGATGACACTCACAATATGAATCTCAATGTATTATCATGTAATATGGTCTTTTGGTAAATAGTGCAGTGACGTGCGAGAAAAAATTTGGAAATGTAGAGTAGGTATGTATTATTTGCCATTGTCTCGGTTATTGGCAGATGTTACTTACCACATACCCACCTTCTAATATAAGGTAATATATAATACGCAAAATACACACATAGTAGATAACTGCGTGAGTTTTCAGATCCTAGCAAATCAAAACATTCTTAAAAACAAATTTAACGTCAAAGTTTACTCCGCCCATAAAAAATTGCAAAACTGCAAGTCTACTTTCACAATTGACCAAAACAGAGTTCTAAATAAAAAGGCCAAACTACGTACCACAAAAAAGTTTAACGCAGCCCAATTCCCGCCCAAACTGCTTGTAAATTCGCAACAGCTTCAGCTCCTAATCTCAATAAAAGCTATCCGGGCATCCTCCGATGGCCTTAGGTATTCAATTAAGCTAACCAGCCGAAAGCAAACAAAGAACATCTGAATTATTCATACACACCGGTTGTACACTGACACTCAAGTTTTTTTCTTTAATTGACGACGTTGAGATTATATTTTTTTTTATTCCTCTACCTCTAGTACCTACGGGTTAACTTATACTTATAGCATACCAGCTGCGCCCTGCGGCTTTGCCCGCGTTTAATCCTGGCTATATAAACCTTCCCCTTGAATCACTCATCCATTGATCAAAACCGCATTAAAATTCGCTGTGTAGTTTAAAATATCTAAAACAGACAGCGGGAGCGATTTTGTTTATACTATAAAGATTTAAAGCAAGATATCCTATATCTAATTTATCAAAACTGCCACATGTGCTTAAATATTTGCTAACATCAACAATAAAAAAATGCTTGATATTATATCTGCATTTAACATTACAGTATTCTGCAAAATGTTACTTACAGTTCAAAATCCAACAATTCAGCGACAACCAAACAAAAGGTCCACAGTCTAAATTATTCATCTGTACAGTACTGGCTATGTTATGCTTTTATGTATATTCATGTGTATAAGAGGTGACACTTGACATTTTACTTCTTTACCATTCAGCTAACAAACTGCTAGCTACTTCTACGGTTTACCTCGTTTACTTGTTAAAGTGAAAGTTTTATTACAGCGCCTCAATTTTTTTCGCCTATCCACCGCATGTTGCATGTAACATTATAGCCGGTACTTTAGCTTGATTGGTGGATATGATGTATGCCATTTAGGTCTAGCTGTGATTAGCGAACGCTTCAGCAGCCATATTTGTATACATGCTAATGTATCATGTCATCTGCTGTAATAGTAGCTAGCTGAGTAGCTACCATAGCTACACATAAACAAAAAGTTTCACTTGCATCGTGGTTTCATAAAATCACACCACACTTATTAGTTTTTTGTTGGATAAGTATTCGGATAAATGTTCATACTTCGATTCATTAAAATACCTATCAATAAATATAGATACGCTACATTGCACATGTGGTCAAACGCTAGACTACAAGATATAAAAAACCGGCCAAGTGTGAGTTGGACTCGCCCAACTAGGTTTCCATACAAATTTTTCAAACTAGGTTATACGACAAACTTAACGTTGTATTACGTGTTCAATCCATAGAAAATGTATTGCACCAACCACAAATAATAAGTTTGTAATCGTAAATCCACCTTTTTTTTTTGTTATTGAACTACATATTTACGGTTTCATTTATTCCTTTATAAGTGCTTCAATACCTTGCTCCTTGCCAAATTTCTTGGTTCTAGGTCAACGGAAAGTACCCTTTAAGTTTTGATTCCCTTGTGAAATCGCAAAATATGCAAAAATATGCGACATAAACGGTCATATCTTTTGATCGCGGTGACTTACAAGTTTGATTTTTTTATAGCCAAAAGAGACCGTAAACCCGTGTATTTGATATAAGTTACAACTTGATATCTCTACGCGTTACTGAAAAAAAGAGGTCTTGACCGACAGACAGACATACAGACAGACAGACAAAGTGATCCTATAAGGGTTCCTTTTTTTCTTTTAACCCTAAAAAATGTACAAGTAAAGTATCCGGAGTCACCTCTATATATATAAAGTAATGCTCATTGAAAAACATAGTCAAGATACGCTTGGTCAGATTTTTGATACCCATTGTTCTGTTTTGTTATCTGGCAGTTCTTGACTTGAGACTCCGTTTAGGCCTTTTGTAGACAAGATAAGGCATTTTAGCCCTATCTTGTCTATAGACTTTCCCCTTTTAATGAAGTAATATGTATGTAGGACCTTCTATTTAGGAATGCTTCTATCTAAGGTGGAATTTGCTAAGGACCTAAAAATGGTTTCAGTAGTTGTTTTAACGAAGAAAGAAACTGTTTGGACCTTAGACCTTCTATTTAAGAATGCTTCTATTTAAGGTGGAATTTGCTAAAGACCTAAAAATGGTTTCAGTAGTTGTTTTAACGAAGAAAGAAACTGTTTGGACCTTAGACCTTCTATTTAAGAATGCTTCTATCTAAGGTGGAATTTGCTAAAGACCTAAAAATGGTTTCAGTAGTTGTTTTAACGAAGAAAGAAACTGTTTGGACCTTAGACCTTCTATTTAAGAATGCTTCTATCTAAGGTGGAATTTGCTACAGACCTAAAAATGGTTTCAGTAGTTGTTTTAACGAAGAAAGAAACTGTTTGGACCTTAGACCTTCTATTTAAGAATGCTTCTATCTAAGGTGGAATTTGCTAAAGACCTAAAAATGGTTTCAGTAGTTGTTTTAACGAAGAAAGAAACTGTTTGGACCTTAGACCTTCTATTTAAGAATGCTTCTATCTAAGGTGGAATTTGCTAAAGACCTAAAAATGGTTTCAGTAGTTGTTTTAACGAAGAAAGAAACTGTTTGGACCTTAGACCTTCTATTTAAGAATGCTTCTATCTAAGGTGGAATTTGCTAAAGACCTAAAAATGGTTTCAGTAGTTGTTTTAACGAAGAAAGAAACTGTTTGGTATAATAAGGCATACAAGTACAAAAAAAGATGTTATCTTTTTTCCGCTCTTATGCTCTATAATACCCGGTGTCGCGAAGTCGGTACTTTAGACACAATTTCTCCAATTGTTTGGGGATCACAAAATTAGTTTTAAACAGACTATGTATATTTGATTTCAAACAACAAATTCTAGGCTTAGCGTATTCATAATCCTCGACCACATCGCTTACCACCAGGCGACATAGTAATCAAACGCTAGCCTCTAAGACATAGAAAAGTCAGCAACTTTTGGTACCCTAATAATATTTCCACACGGAATCTTGGATTTAAAAACCATCTGCCGCATTCCTACCCGCTTTTTTCTCGGCCGCATTGTCGTATTTTCTTAGGGAAAGTCACCGTTGAATATACAATAATTTTGTGAATAAATGCAAGAAGTGTAGTGGTACTGAATACATAAAACGCGGCAAGTCTGTGTTGATTACGATTGTTCTAGGGTTCTGAAGTCCATGGTAGAGTCACAGAACAGATAATAATACTACGTGTAGAGTTCTGACAATTTTTCTAGCGACATGTTTCGACCTAGGGGTATCTAGTGTCCTTAAATCGTAAATTAAAAAAAAATCGTTATGTAATCTGTGCCAGTAGTAAGTATTAAATCGTCGAGATAAGTAAATGCATAGTAATATAAATGTTGATATATTAAAAACGGCTCGGCCGATTTCGTTAAAATTATAATGGGACCACCTCGGAAAAGTACACCCTACCCATTAAAAAAAGAAACCGTTCACAATTGACGGAGTAATCGCGTAACATACACAAATAAAAAACATACTGACGAATTGAGAACCTCCTCCTTTTTTGTGAAGTCAGTTAAAAAGTACACATGAATCTTAAATATTCTTATTTCGATCTTACTACGCCTGAAGTCAAGTTGTTCACAGGTCGGCAACTCATGAGTAACACCCCTGGTGTAGCAAGTGTTCACATAGGTGATGGTGACCACTTTCCATCCCATCGGGTGGACTTCCAAAAAGGAGGAGGTTCTCAATTCGACTGTATGTTTTTTTATTATTGTTAAGCGATGGCTGGCAGCGGTTGGAAACAAATAACTGCAGATCGAGCTCAGCGGCGTGCCATAAGAGAGGCCTATGTCCAACAGTGGAAGAATATTGGCTGTTAATGAATGAATGAATGAAAACGATGAGTCCTCCAATTTGAATTATTGATTATTTGTCAGGGTTTATCTCGATGGAGGTCCCAATAACATTTTATTAAGCTCTGATAAGTATCTCCAGAGATATGGCAATATCTATATATATTTCAAAGTTGCAACTGAACTCGCGCGGCATGTGAAGTGGGTTTCTTAGTTTTTAAACTGTTTTGTTTATTTTATGGTATACAGTATGTTATGTGGTGTGTATCTGTAAATGTGAAACACATACCCATACTATTACCCACTACCTATAGGTAATACGTGCTACTTTTACTCATACATAGAAGAACTACGTCTTATACATTAGGCATTCAAATCAACCGGTCAAAAGGGTTCTTCCCTTATTACGGAACCCTAACGCAGCGAGAAATTCTTTACCTTTCATGAATAAAAGGAGAGGGTACTTCATGTATGAATAACGCACTAACGATGCCTCGAGTAGATAATGCTCTGCCAAATTACAAAGAAAACAAGTGAAATGGTAGTATTTCACTTGTTTTCTTTGTAATTTGGCAGAGCATTATCTATAATTAACATAATTAAGTAGATTTAGCGGTAGACTTTAAGGGATCCGTACCTAATACTAAATATTACTAAGACTTCGCTGTCCATCCGTCCGTCCATCCCTCTGTCTGTCCGCATTTCACAGGGCTGTATCTCCTTAACCGTCATCATCATCATCATCATCAGCTTGTATCAGTCCACTGCTGGACATAGGCCTCTCCCAAGATGCGCCACTGAGCCCGATCTTCGGCTCTTTTCTTCCAGTCACTGCCCACCGTTTTGCGTATGTCGTCGCTCCACCTGGTCACAGGACGTCCTACGCTACGTTTGCCGATTCGCGGTCTCCACTCTAGGACAAGTCTGCCCCAACGGTTATAAGTCCCTTTTTTTTTTTTTGACCCAGGAAAATCCTTTATGGATACTACTCGCCCGGGGGAGCGAATAGTTATGTGGGACTCGCTGCCTGAAAGGCAGGATACCGCACTATAAACCTGGGGTGAGCCGTCATCCACCGTGGTGGGGCAAGATGGGGTTGCGCTAGCATTCACCAACTTGCCCCGGTGGCAGACCCAAATGGGCCTCTGCCGCTGCGGAGGGCTGACCCTGCTCACCAAGGTCAACCCTCAACCGTCATGTGGGGAGTGCAAGCCGTTGGAGAGTCCCCCGACCCTCCAACAGTTACCCCACAATGACAGAGGAGTGTGGAACCTAGCCTCACATCCTCCGTCCCTCTGATGACATGTGTGCGAAGAGCAAATACCCCTACTCGCACACCGTCCGCTGTTCGACTCGCATGCCAGTGCCAGTGGCATGCGAGACCCCACTCTTCGACCGTCGCCGGCCCCACCACTCGGCCCATTGGACCCACGGCCTGGTACACAAGTGCACCCCTCTATTACAGAAGAATGCGGCACGCGCACTTCTATGCAACGCCCCACACCCTCCGTCCCTCAAATGACTAGTGTGCGAAGGGCACATACCCCTACTCGCACACTGTCCACCGTCCACCTCGCACGCCAAAATGGCATGCGAGAAACCCTCCATCGGCCGTCACCAGCCCCTCCACTTGGCTCGAGCATATGCTCGGCCCCACCACCGGGCGGCTCCCACCACCGAGCCCGCCCTGCTCCGTCACACTGTGCCCTCTGCTAATATCAGACAGACACGCGGAGGAGCCCCTCACGTCGGAACTTCGCTATCGGTCGACAACTTAACCCAGTAGACTAGGAAAAGTTGTCGGCCGATACCCAGGGTACACCACGAGGAGGTGTTCCGACCCGCACCCCAACGGTTATCAGTCCTGCGGCAGATATGACCAGCCCACTGCCACTTCAGCTTGCTAATCCGTTGAGCTATGTCGATAACTTTAGTTCTCTGGCGAATTACTTTGTTCCGGATTCGATCCCGCAGAGAAATACCGAGCATAGCTCTCTCCAAAGCTCGCTGAGCGACTTTAAACTGGTGGACCAGTCGGACTGTGAGTGTCCACGTCTCGGCTCCGTATGTCATCTCGGGTAGGACGCACTGGTTAAAGACTTTTGTCTTTAGACACTGTGGTATAGGCGACGAGAAGACTCGACGGAGTTTTCCGAATGCTGCCCAGCCCAGCTGAATTCTTCTCTGGATTTCCTTCTCGAAGTTATGTTTGCCTAGTTGGAGCGTTTGCCCTAGGTAAACATACTTAGTGAAAACTTCGAGTGGGATTCCATCTACGGCAATCGGTTCCGGAACAACGTGCTCGTTGTACATGACTTTGGTTTTGTCCAAATTCATCCGGAGACCGATGCTACGAGGAAGAATCAGCTAGGCCATTCAACATCCTTTGTAGGTCCTGCAGCGTCTCTGCCATAATGACGATGTCATCTGCGAATTGTAAGTGAGAGATGTACCTGTCGTTGATGTTAATGCCACGATCTTTCCAGTCCCGCGTCTTAAACATATCCTCCAAGGCGTTTGTGAACAGTTTCGGGGATATGACGTCCCCCTGTCTCACTCCTCGACGCAGGTGGACATGTTTAGTTCGCTGGTTCTGTACTTGTACAGTCATCGTTGCGGCATTATATAGACATCTCATCACTTCGATATATCGCCAGTCGACTTGGCAACGCTGCAAGGACTCGAGAACAGACCAGGTTTCGATTGAGTCAAAGGCCTTCTCATAGTCCACAAATGCTAAGCACAGGGGCCGATTATACTCTTCGGTCTTCTGTACAATCTGCCGCACCGTGTGGATGTGGTCTATGGTGCCGTTACCGCTTCGAAACCCGGCCTGTTCCGGAGATTGAAACTCGTCGAGTCTTCGCGCAAGACGGTTCGTGATGACCCTTGAAAACAGCTTGTAGACATGGCTCAGAAGCGAAATCGGGCGATAGTTTTTCAATAGGGTTTTGTCTCTTTTTTTGAAAAACAAAACCACCATGCTTCTGTTCCATGCCTGTGGAGTTCTCCCAGTAAAAAGAACGGAATTAAATAGCTGCTGAAGCTCTTGAACTGTTTAAAAGCACTGTTGAACTTTTTAAAAGCTCCGTTGTGATTCCGTCTTCTCCTGGGGCTTTTCCATTTTTGAGTTGTTTAAGGGCCATCACGATTTCGTCTCGGCTAATTTCGGGCAGATCTTCTGTGAAGTGGCGGGTTAAGGTGGCTCTAGAATCCTCAGTATCGGGTTCGGGCCTTGAAGCATGCGATGCGTAGAGCTTGCCGTAGAAGTCTTCAACTTCCGACAGAATCTCCGGCTTGGATGCGACGACGTTCCTCGTTGACGTTGTCAGGTGGCTTCTACCCAGAGGCTGGACGAACACTTTCGACCCCCGATTCTGCTCAATTGATTCTTTAATCAAGAGCGCGTTAGAGGATCGGAGGTCGCGTCGTACCAGCTTCTTTATGGATTTGTTGCGCACCAGGTTAGTTGACAAAACTGACAAAGGGTCTGTTCGTCTCTCTTCCATTAGCCGAAGTGTTTCTGCCGAGAGTTTGGACTTTTTGCCCGTACGCTTGCTCTCGCAAAACTTCGTCCCTTCATCCCTGAGGATTTTCACCACTTCTTCGATTTTCTGGTCTACGTCATCTGTGGTTTCCAAGGCAGCGAATCGATTTTCCAATTTTAATTGGAATGTTTCGGACCCAACAACGGTTTGGAGAAGGTTCGGACGGAGCGTAGACTTCATCAATCGGAATCTCTCGGCTTTAAAGTCGATATCCAGAGTGCCTCGTACAAGTCGGTGATCACTTCCAGTATTAAACCTAGTGATCACTGAGACGTCTCTGAATATGCGCCGTTTGTCCGTAATGATGAAGTCAATCTCGTTTTTAGTCACAAAGTCGGGGCTTTGCCACGTTCATTTCCTTTGGGGCTGTTTCTTGAAGAACGAGTTCATCAAGAAAAGCCCCTCTCTCTCGAGGAAATTGACGAGCATTTGTCCCCTGTGATTCCTACTCCCAAATCCGTGTGGTCCTATAGACGATTCGCCGCAAGTTTGTACTCCCACTTTGGCGTTAAAGTCTCCCATGACAACATTGTAGTGAGCCTTGGAGGTGGTGTGTAAAGCTCTGGAGATATCTTCATACATGCACTCCACCTCATCATCCAAGTGTGTCGAGGTCGGTGCGTAGACCTGGATAACCTTGAGGCTGTACCTTTTGGTTAACTTAATTATGAGGTACGCTACCCTGGTCGACACACTGGAGATTTCTACAACGTTGTCACTGAGAACCTTGTTGATCAGAAACCCGACGCCGCCTTGGGATGGCTGATCTCCTTCTCTGTAGTAGATAATGTTTGATTGAAAATAACTTATGCAGGAAAACCACGAGACAAGAAAACCGCCATATTCGAGACTGACAATCATCTTTATTGACTTTACGACTAATGACATTTGACATTGACATTAGGTACCATAGACATACATAACATCTTCCCCCCTCTGTTTCAGACTTAAATACATTGGTTACCCTAGTACATATCTGAGTATGCTACAACTATATTGCTATGTATTATATCAACTGACACAATATGTTGACACATTAATTTATGTAGGTATATAATATACATAACGATACATTATCATTTTTTACTCTAATGCAACTCTTATACCAATTCAGTCAAACAACTTAAACGAAACTTACTCATAAGAAACTCACCATTTTCTAATTCTTATAACTTATTACATACTTTCCGTTACTTATAATTGATCAATCTTAGTCTATACCCCTATATAAAATATCCTAGCTTAAGTAGATGATACAAAAATAAACTTAATTAGGTATATGAACACTGGGTGGATTCAAGATACAATCTGCTTATATTACTCTGAAACGTTCCACCTGTTTTCGTGTACGTTTAGGTGTTTCGTTCGTCTCCTTGGGAAATTGCTCTAATCTACCTGGTACACTGCGATCATTATTATCTTCGACTGTAATGGGGCTGGTGATTTCTGTATTATTATAACTGTTATTGAGATCAGTGTTATGAAACGGAATCGAGTTAAAATCACCTACTTCAATATTTTCTTTTTCACCTGTCTCTCCTGTTTCGGAGTCCTTGCTAAACTCACTATTGTCTGCGCGAATATGATCTACATGTTTCTTTAACATTTTATGTTTACACAATACAACATATGATACCGGCCCTACACATCTATCAATCACCCCTTTCTCCCATGTGAACTTATTGTCCTTGAACAATTTGAATAGTACCTTGTCACCAACTGCAAATATACGATCCTTGCCTTTCCTGTTTTCTACACTTTTTTGCTGTTTTTCATGAATTATATCCTTGATATCAGGTCGTAAGATATCATAGGGTGTACGGACATTACGACCAAACAACAACTGAGCTGGTGTCTTACCTGTTAAGCTATGGGGGGTAGACCTGTAGGCCAACAAAAATTTGTCGAGTGCACAGTTGAGATTTAAATTTTCTAGCAGAGCCTTTTTTAAGCAAGTCTTCACAATTTTGACTGCACTTTCAGCTGCCCCATTACTGCTTGGTTTATATGGTGATACTAAAATATGCTTTGTCCCACAACTCTCCATAAATGTTTTAAATTCATTACTTGTAAATGGAGGACCATTATCAGATACCAGTTCATACACTAACCCAAATTGACTGAATATCTGTCGTAATTTTTCTATTGTAGATTTGGCTGATGTGCCTCCTACACGTTGTGCTTCGATCCATTTTGAATGAGCATCTACTATAACTAGATATGTTAAGTTGTTCAATGAAAAAAAATCTATGTGTAACCTATACCATGGTTTGGATGGCCACGCCCAAGGATGGAGCGATGCATGTGGTGGTGATGGTCGCATGACACTACAAGTACTGCACTGGAGACATTCTTTCTCAATGTCGGCATCTACACCGGGCCAGTATATATATCCTCTTGCTACACTTTTACATTTGACTACACCTTGATGGCATGAATGCAACATTTCTAATATAGTTCTTTGTAACGATTTTGGTATAACTACCCTGTGCCCATATAGTACACAGCCTGCTTCTACATTCAAGAACTGTCTAATTTCGTAGTAGGGCTTTAAATCATCATCCTTGCAATAAATCCAATTTGATTGAATAGCATGTATGACTTTCTGTAATATCACATCTTTATGTGTGTGCTTGGCTACTTTCTTAAAATCTATTGGTGCCTGTTCTGCAATAAAATGTATGTAAGACTCTGATTTATACTCTTTGGTATCCTCTGGGATTGGTAAGCGTGATAGGCTGTCTGCCACACAGTTGTGTTTTGATGATATACACTGTACCTGATAATCATATGCACTTAAAATTACAGCCCATCTTTGTAACCTGTTACCTGCCATTGACGGAATTTGTTTCTTTTCACTGAATATCGATGCTAATGGTTTGCAGTCAGTTACTAAAGTGAATTTATGTCCATACAGATAACCATGGAATTTGTTTATAGTAAAAATTATTGCCAGCCCTTCTCTACAAATCTGAGAATAGTTTCTCTCTGATGATGACAAAGTGCGTGAAACATGCAGCACTGGCCTCAAAGTGCCATCCCTTGCACGCTGGGCTAACACTCCGCCTACACCATAAGGCGAAGCATCACACATGACAACGGTTGGCAGCTTTGGGTCCCAATGAGCTAAGATGGGGGCAGAGCTCAACATTTGTTTTATTTTCTCAAAAGAGGTATTACACTCTGGTGTCCAATCAAATTTTTTGTTAATCTTTAATAAGCTATGCAGTGGCTCTAAAATGTCACTTAAGTTACGGATAAATTTGCCATAATAATTAACTAAGCCTAAGAAAGCCTTTAATTCACTCACATTCTTCGGTTGTGGAGTTCTATTGACTGCATCTATTTTGGAAATGTCCGTCCTCAATCCGTTTTCATCAATCACATAGCCTAGGTAAGCCACTGACTTTTTGAAGAAACTGCATTTTTTTATTTCTACTTTTAAACCGCTTTCAGATAATATTTTAAATACCTGCAATAAAGTGTCCATACTTTCCTGTTCTGTTTTAGAGCTGGTTAAGAGATCGTCTTGGTATACTGCCACATTGGGTAGCCTGAATAATTTTTCCATTATCCGTTGAAATTTGCTAGCAGCACATTTAATTCCAAAGGGTAACCGATTATATGCATACATACCTTTATGTGTGACTAGCGTGCAGTATTTCTTCGCCTCCTCTGTTAGTATTAATTGCTGGTAAGCTCTACTTAGGTCGATTTTATTGAATATTTTGCCCCCCTGCAGCGATGCAAATATATCTTCAATCCTGGGTAGTGGATATTTATCTTCTACCAGGACTGGGTTAAGAGTTGTTTTAAAATCCCCACAAATTCTAACATCCCCAGACTTTTTGATGATTGGTACAATTGGCGTCCCCCATTCACTCCACTCTACCGGTGTTATAATACCTTCTCGCTCGAGACGCTCAAGTTCTGCTTCTACAGTGGGACGCAGTGCATACGGTACTGGACGTGCACGTTGCCATACCGGCTGAGCCCCAGGAACTAATTCTAAGTTAACCTGTCCTTTGTTAAAAGCACCTATACCTGCTGACAATACCTCTGGATATTTCTGTTTTATGACCTGAATAGCTTTGTTTTTGTCTATATTCTCACTCACCACAGCTATAGCATCAGGGGATTTGACCGAGGGGAACTGTATGTCAAATGCTCGCATCCATTTGCGACCAAACAAAGCCCCACTCCTATCATTATCGATCACTACCAATTTTAAGTTGTGCACGGTTTTGTCATTCAATGTTACACTACACTTGAATTCACCCAGGGGCTGCACCCTTTGACCATCATACATTCTTAGGTTTGATCGAGGATTAATTTCCTTATTATTAAATAATGTATTATATGTGCTTCTGTTTATAATGCTTACACTTGCCCCGGTGTCACCTTCCATCGTTACTGGCTTTCCATCAATTAAAACTTTCAACATCCACCGCTCGTCTGCAGCGTTGTCCTTAACTTGATAAATTTCATCATCCTCTTCACTAGATGCAGTGGAGTTTCTTTCTTCAGTTTCCACAGCATTTACGCTTTTACCACCTTTACGTGACCGACATGCCTTAGCTATGTGACCCCGCAGGCCACACACATAGCACTCTGACGTTATGAAAGGACACTTGTCCACCCTATGATGTTGTCCACAACGATAACATTTGTTGTTTTGCCCCGCTTGCTGCTGTGTGAAACTCGCTCGACCTTGGCCCCTGCCGCCGCCTGCTGCACTCGAAGGCTTATGTCGCATATTTTGATAGCTGCGCGCCCCATTGCTGCCATTGCTTGATACTGCATGTACATGCTCATTGTGCTTATTACTATTCACCGATACTACCGCTTCCTGTGCATCTCTGACGGCCGCCTCTAGCGATAATGCTATCTCCACTGCCTTGTCGAAAGTAAGATCGGTTTCTGTTAGTAGTCGCTGTCTAATTTTGTCGCTTTTTATTCCGAAGACGAATTGGTCCCGAAGATTTTCTTTTAAGATCGACGTTGATGAAAAGGCGCAATTTATGCTGAGATTTTTTAGATGCGCTAGATATTCTGTTACCGATTGCCCATCGGCTTGTCTGCATGCTCGAAATATCATTCTCTCTGCTATAACCGATCTCTTCGGTTTGAAGTGGTCTTCGACTAATTTCACAATCACCTCGAAGTCTGCGTTTTCCGGCTTTTCCGGGTAACATAGGTCGATGATTAGGTCCAGTGGTTCTGTGCCCACTACCGCGACTAGGTATTTGGCATACTCCGCCGGTTTAATATCTTTTATGCGAAACCACGCACGCAATCTGCTTACGTACGTCGACCATCGGTCAACGTTAACTCTAAACTCCTTGAGTTGATTGATGCTTAGAGCCTCCGCCATGAGTCCCGAATCGTTTTCTCTCGCCCTCAGTCGCAGTCTCTTCGTTCATCGTCGCCAAAATGTTTGATTGAAAATAACTTATGCAGGAAAACCACGAGACAAGAAAACCGCCATATTCGAGACTGACAATCATCTTTATTGACTTTACGACTAATGACATTTGACATTGACATTAGGTACCATAGACATACATAACAGATAAGATGGCCCGATTCTAAGGTTATGGTGTCCTCTCCCTGTCTTCGGACTTCACATAACCCCAGAATGTGCCATCTTATGTGTTTCAGCTCCTCCTCTAGCTGCGCCAGATGATCGTCCAGCCGAATCGTGCGTCCATTGTACGTGGCGAGGGTCAGTTTGTTCTGGCGGCCTAACGTACCCGAAGATTCTTAGCACCCCCTGCCCTGCCGTTACCGTGACCGCCGCTGTGGTCAGGAATAGCAGGGCGGCCGGGAACTGGGGGCCGCGGCTTAATGTGACTTTCCATTTTTGTTTCATCCCTTGGGAGGGATATACCCTAATCGCCATGCTGGGCAGGCGTGTTGGCGATCGCAGGACGTAGCTTCTCGCACCGGTGACGCTGCTGCCCGTCACCGGCCTGTAGAATTTGGCTACGCCATAGATATGAAATGGTTATACCGCCATTTGTCGGTCGCCAGAGCCCCGTCTGTTGGTCAGCAGGATGTACCACGGGCAGGTGAGGTTGGCTGGGAGCACTGAGGTCGTATTTGTGCTCCCTTACATCCCTTTGTGCTCCCTTACATCCCTTATCCTTAACCGTAATAGGTAGATATTTCAAATTTCCACGAAGTATGTATTACTATGAGGGATTTAACAACAAATACTTTAACAAATAATAAACAAATAAATAAATAAGAAACAAGTAATAGATATAGACTTGAAATTGCTCATAGTGTTTATTACAATAGTTGCTATATCATCACATAATAAAAACGAAATTAACTTAGTAATTACAAAAAACTTATTTTTCCTGCAAATTTTGTTCATTCTGAACCCTACTTATGCGAGTCTAACTCGCACTTGGCCAGTTTATTTTTAGGTGATTTTAATAAAGGAGCAGGTACTACATTTATATCGCTGATGACAAATTTTGGTACTTGTATCCACTGCCATCAAATATCATGCTGCAAGAGATAGCTGAGAGCCCCGTTCCAGCTAGCCCCGTATAAATGTTATATATTTGCTGTAATAAAACCTGCATGGTACGTTTAACCGAGCTGGTGGCGCCTATAGCGGTCAAATTAGAAAATAGAGCTAGAAACTCTGTGGTTAGAAAGAAAAGAGCGGGAGATCAGTAATACTGATCTCCCGCTCTTTTCTTACTGACTATACTGATTCAGTATTAATTCTAATTCTAATTTGAGGTGGGGGCGATAAGTCCTGCACTGACGTCCGCTTGGGGTGTATTGTGCATTCCCCCCTGACAGCGACTAACCAAGCCAACCCAGCTCCTTTATGAAGCGAAGGTAGGCCCGGGGTCGCTGGCATAGCGCTCCTAATGAAGTAGATGGTGATGGTGTTGATGATGTCGAAGCAGATGACATGATGGAAAATGGTAAGTGTGTGTGTGTGCCAAGAGCGACAGGTAGTGATGATGTTGATGATGAGGGTGGTATTAATTGTTGTGGCAGTTGCTGGTGTCCTGCATCCATACCACGGTCATGCAAGCCAACCGTGACCCTTATGTCTTCTAGGACTGTGCATTGGAACATGACATGTTCCACAGTCTCGTTTTTCTGCATACATCCTCTACATAGGGGACTGTCCGTGGCCCCTATTTTATGAAGATGATAGTTTAAGTTGCAGTGTCCCGTGATATGGCCCACTATGAGACGAAGGTCTTGCCGCTTTAGCTTAAGCAGTTTGTTCGTTACTTTACTATCTAACTTAGGCAGAGCGGCTTTTGTGTGTTTGCAGTCCGACTTCTTGTCCCACACATTTTGTTGCTCTTTCTCAGTGTGCCGACGCAATAGGTTCCTTACTTCCATAGATGACGGTTTACAGAGGCCCATTGCGTCGTCGCTTACCTGTAGTTTAGTCCCTTTTTTGCAAGTTTGTCAGCTTCAATGTTACCTGAACACGATGCATGGCTTCTAGTCCATTTTACCTTGATGTTGTATGTGTCTGCTAGTGTTTGTAGAGTTTTGTGGCATTCTGCCAATACTTTTGATCTTGTTGTCGGTCTTCTAAGTGCGTATATAGTTGCAGCACTGTCTGTGATGAACTCAAGGCTTGCTTTACCTACTTCTTCTACTTTACTACGACGTTACTAAAAAATGCTTTTCTTTCTTCTACTCTTCTTGTTTTTGGTTTTTCCTTATTTTCTCAGGGTCTATGGATAGTGTTGCTCGCGCAGCTAGTAAAAGACCCATCATTTCCGCTTGCAATACTGTTACAGTCTTATTCAGCGCTTTCGATTCTGAGAGTCCCAGCTCCCGTGAATAATAGCCACAGCCTGCTCCAGTTTCGTTTTTTGCGGCATCCGTGTATATTTTTATGGATAGGGAAGATTGCATCTCTGTCGGCTGCTTGTCTGCCGTGATAAGTTCATACTTTTTACCATCAGTATTGTACAACGTAGTGGTTATATTCTCTTTGTATTGTACTAAGAGCGAAAATTTATGCTTGTTTTTAACCGACTTCAAAAAAAGGAGGAGGTTTCTCAATTCGACCGTATATATTATTATTTTTTATGTTTATTCGCGGATAACGTCGTCGTTTATGAACCGATTTTGATTATTCTTTTTTTGTTCGAAAGGAGATATTTCAAGTGTGGTACCATGGTAATTTTATCGAGGTCTGATAAGTATCTCCAGAGATATTGAGATAAACATCTCAAAATTGGTACTGAAAATGAATAGTGCGGCATTGAAGTCGGTTCTTTTTTAGTTTTTAAACGATATTATATAAATTGTAATACGGATTTTTATTATTAGGCGTAATGGATAGGTGGATTAACTTTGAAGCGAGAGGTTGAGAGTTCAAATCCTAGCACGGGTGTTCCTGCATCCACAAGTGCAAGCAGCATATTACATCGATGCCCCGCCTGACATCCTACCGAATAATAGCTTACCACCATAAAGGAGAAATCTGCCGCATAACCTTTTAGTGTTTCGATAGCACACTGTACTTGAGAGTCAGAGTATTCTAGGCTTAGCGTGTTCAACATCTTCGACCACATCATCGCTTACCACCAGGAGAGATAGTGGTCAAACGCTAGCCTATACGATAAAGAGAAAACAAAAAAAACATTATATTGCTGGTGAAGTTTGAATTACCAGAAATATGTCAAAATTAATTCCCATATACCTACACGATATGTCGGCAATAGATAAACCCAGCTCATCCCTGGATTATCTGTCACCTCGTTTGTTTCGTGTTTATCTTACATCGAACTCTGATTGGATTGTGAATTACGGTCCCTGTTCTACAATCGTGTGTTGAATCGTATTCAATACATACATTGTAATGTAACTGTAACATGTCTTAATGACGCCACAGAATAATGAATAATACAAGTAATGACGCTTCTTGTGTTCAGACGACTTGTAAAAAAAGAGTACGTTCTTAATTCGTCTGTATGTTAGAGTATTCTAGGCCTAGCGTGTTCACCATCTTCGATCACATCATCGCTTACCACTAGGTGAGATAGTGGTCAAATGCTAGCGTAAAAGATATAAAAATTTAATTTAAAAAAAATGTTGTATGTTACGCGATTACTTCGCCAATTATAAACCGATTTGAATAATTATTTTTGTGACAGGTAGGATACATATCCAAAGTGGTCTGATCATACATGATATAGATATGAAGATGAACATTTCAACTTGCTACTGAATTTGACTCGCGCGGCATTTGATGTCGGTTCTTTCATTTTTAGGGTTCCGTACCCAAAGGGTAAAACGGGACCCTATTACTAAGACTCCGCTGTCCGTCTGTCTGTCTGTCTGTCTGTCTGTCTGTCTGTCTGTCTGTCCGTCTGTCACCAGGCTATAGCTCATTAACCGTGATAGTTAGACAGTTGAAATTTTCACAGATGGTGTATTTCTGTTGCCGCTAGAACAACAAATACTAAAAACAAAATAAAGTTAAAAATTAAAGGGGGTCCCCATACAAAAAGCGTGTTTTTAAACGCCATCTATCTAATAAGTTTCGGCAAAATGACATAGATGGCGCTAGTAAACGAGCCCCGTCTTTCTAGATCGCGACCAAACCAAATATTCTTGGTAATATCAATTAATCAAATATATGAGGTTGAAACTCTTTTATGTTTCGTGTTGTACGGAACCCTCCCTAAGTGTGCGATAAGAGACGCGATGCTGACTCGCACTTGGCCAGTTTTATTCTTTTTGCTAAGTAACCGCCCTCTTGGTAAAGTGTGCCGCGTAATGTTATGTTTGACAACCTAATCCGGTACGTGTCTCAAGGATCCAGTCTCTCTCTTCCCTCTTCCCCAGATTCCTCTTTCAAAACAGCAGGCAGCGCACCGGTATTGCCTTTGGTATTGTAGGTGTCAATAGGCGGCGGTAACCACTTACCATCAGGTGTGAATGCCTGTTAGCAACTCCATATTTATGTCAAAAAAATCTCACTTCAATAGAATACTTTTTAGTTCAGTTCAGTTCAGCAAGCATCGTGAATCACATCGTCACTTAACATCAGACAAGACCTGTGGTCAAACGCTGCATATTTAGCAAAAAAGCGGAATAGCCAATCAAAGCAGTCAGCCAATTCAGTTCTTTATTACATCATATCAAAAAACATAATTTAATTTATAACCCAAAATAAAGTCTAAGATGTAGGTCGAACAAAAAGATCTTCCAATGATGATGAATTTAATCGGTTAATTAATGGAATACATGAATTAGTACGCGAGTCCCTACACCTTAGAAGACAATAGATAAGCTTCGCCACAAACTAAATTAAGAGCAAACTGTAGTTTCATAGTTTATTAATTATCCGAACATAAAAATCTACAATTTGGTTGATTTTTATATTACGCTTTAAAACTAAATAGGTGACCAATCTCATGTAATTTAATAGTTCACAAACAAAAATCTTTAAAAATAAATCTTAATCTTTTAAACTTCGCTGCATAGATTTTTAGGCGTGGAATGGAGTAACGAGAAAAGCAAGGCGCTTGGCTGATTGGCTGCTCAAAGTATATTTTTGATACTGCGCAGAGGACATTGATGAAATATAGCATGTTAGGGGCTAAGAAAGACTAGGTACACCCGTATTTTTAAACAGCTCTCTATGAGGTGAAGTGCTTGCAAACGCATAGTGACATTTAATTTTTTTATTTCATTTACTTGAATAAATATCACTACTATGCGTTTGTCAAAATCTTCTTGAATACGGACTTGAGTACCTAGTAACATACTCGTATATAGCAGAGTTTCGTTTTCTGTAGACTCTTAGGATATTCAAAGCATTTACAGTCTCCCATGCCCTTTGCATATCTATTCAACAAATTTTAACATGAGAAGTTTTTGCCAAGTTTTGTTTTAAGACGATGGTATTGTTCGTGGCGATGAGATGGAAAGTGGTGATGATAATATCCGGCTTGAAGGTTCAGCAGAGATGCATATCGGTGAAGGTCTTCTTGTCCTTAAAGACTGGACCCCACGATCCATAGTTCTTTTTTGGCTCTTCTTTCTTCACCTGATAGGTCGGGGGTGGAGCAGCCACTGATTTTCTGAAATTATTGAAGCTTCACTTGTTAAATATCCCTGTATAAATAATAAATATAATAGCAATAGAACTATAACTTTGGGTTGGGTTAAATTATAGAATCTTCACTTGTTAAATATCCCCGTATAAATAATAAACGTAATTGCAATAGAATATATCTTGTTAAATTATAGAAGCTACACTATCCCTGTATAAATAATAAACATAATAAGTAATACAGTGCATGCCGCCAGATTATGGAATGAGCTGCCTGTTGATATTAGACGTGCTAAGTCAATCATACAATTTAAATCCATGGTTAAGTCTTATTATTTGTCTCTAACAAGCTAAGCTGTTAAACATTGTCTCAACTGCCTGTACTATTTTGACGTATATATGTATGTATATAAGTATAAATATATGTGTAGGTATATTTATGTAATATAGTAATGGTATATAATATCACTATAATAATATATAATTATCATTATATATGATATATATATGTGTATGTGTATATGTGTATGTATATATGTGTAGGTACATTTTTATATATAATTGCGTATATGTGTAGTTATATGCTATTTTAGTATATGTAACTATTTAATATTTAATATTATATGCTGTATTATTTTAATAAAGATTTATACAACTCTTTTAGATGTTTATAAATGTAGTTATATCATATTAGGAATTGATTTGTTTGCTATGATTTTTCTTTTGCTAGTAATTTTACGTTATTCGCCAACACTCTGTGTATTATAACCAATCCGTAATTAGGTTGTCTGGAAGAAATCGCTTTATGCGATAAGACCGCCGATTGTAAAACCTATTTTTGTTTTATTGTTACTTTAACTTTAAGTTCTTTTGGTTTACAATAAAGAGTTAATCTATCTATCTATCTATAATAAGCAATAGAAAATAACTTGATAAATCTAAGAAACTTCACTTGTTAAATATCCTTGTATAAATAATAAACAAGAAATATAACCTGTTAATATCCCTGTATTAATAATAAACATAATAGCAATAGAAATATAACTTGTTAAATATTCGTCTTGTCTAAATTTAAATATTAATTAAAAAACAATTCGCTTCAAGTTAGGTTTAGTTTTTATAAAAAAGTCTAAAATCAAGATGTCAAAAATCATTTAAATTATGTACAAAAAGTAAAACAATAGCAATTCTGTAATTGTAGTGGTAGGACTTCTGCCGCTCTTCTCTGTCCGCCTGGGGCGGTACCACTTTACCAATGAATTTTCAGCCGTGAAATAGGAATGATTTTCGGTTGAAATGGCAAGGTGTCCAGTGAAATTACAGGGCATGTGAGACTCAACATGTTTATGTCTCAAGGTAACAGGCGCAGTGCAGTGTGCACATGCAAATTGCATGCAATTCTGGCAACGTTCAGAATATTGTATGCTGTAGGTATCTGTTATAGTTAGACGTCATCGCTTGCCATCAGGCGAGCGTCGTGCTTGTCCTGTTACCTTTTTACAATAAAAAAAATATTATTTTAATTCATTTCACGTCTGGGCTATATTTTCAACCGACTTACAAAAAAGGAGGAGATTTTTAATTCATCTGTATGTTTTTTTGTGTGTATGTTACGCGATTACTCCGTCAATTGTGAACCGATTCGAATGATTCTTTTTGTAATCGGTAGGATACGTTTCTGAGGTGGTCCCATTGTAATTTCATTGAGATCTGATAAGTGTCTCCAGAGATATGACGATAAACGTCTAAAACTTGCTACAGAAAACTGACTCGCGTGGCATGGAAGTCGGTTGGTTTAGTTTTTAAACTATTTTAATTATAATTCAAGTATTAAAAGATCTTAATTATGTAGATAGGAACATTTATATGTGAACAATTAATAACGATTTATAAAAAATAATATATAAATAGCAAATAATAAATATTTATAAATAACAAAGTAGGCTACAAAACGTCCATATTCTTATTAAATGTTAGGTGTATGGATAAATATATAAAAGTCACTTTAAGAATATGGACGTTTTATTATTTAATTCTCTTCAATTTTTATTCTTTAATTTACCTCAATTACATTGAAATTGTTCTTTTTGCCTACTTTCGTGCTAAGTGCTAAGACTTGGCAAGAAAAACTGAAAATTTCAATGGCACTGGTTCTTTTTGTATCTTTGTTGGGTAATAATTGCCAAGTGCATAAGTAATACAACTGCCATTGGAATTAATTTAATTCATAAGTTACTTAATAGTTACATTATGTCATGGTCAGAGATCATAGAAGTACATTTGATATCTATAAGTAACTAGCAGCGCCTTGCGGTTTCACCCACGTAGTTCCCGTTTCCGTAAGAATACGGGGATAAAATATAGCTTATGTTACTTGCTAATAATATAGCTTTCGATTAGTGAAAGAATTTTTGAAATCAAGCCAGTAGTTTTTGAGATAAATTGTAACAAACAAACACATCAAAATTAAAATTTTTCCTCTTTATTATTTTAGTTTAGATATTCAGAGCAAGCTATGACATTGTTCAGAACAAATCAAGCCTAGAAAAAGTCATAGCAAAATACCCCAAATGGAAATTGTCAAGACTTGTAGAATAGGTATGTTGGAACTAAAAGAGTCTTCTATCTATAAAGCTGCCCCTTTATTAGACGCAGCTATGCAGACTGTATAGCTCTGTAGACTGTATAGATTCTGTATGCAGACTGTATAGCATCTCTGTAATTTCGCTCATTTCAATCGCTATCAAATTTTTGTTAAGCCCACTGGTTGGATAAAAATCCCTGCTGGTATCTCATACTGTGTATGTCATAACACAAATCTAATAACAGATCCAGTTGACAATTTTTGAAGTAAAATGTTTGCTTTTCAATCAAACATTTTTAAATTTTAATGCAAATTTGCTTGTTTGTTTATTATATTTCTAATTTTATGATGCATTGTATATTTGCCTGAATATTACCATTTCAGAAGTTAAGGTAGGAAGGTAATGATCTAATCATAATATCATACTCACTTCAGAGGAGCGGTAACATCAAACGCTTTGCAGGCATAGTTGGCCTTGCTGGCGGTCTTGCATTCGTCTCCACGGGCCATGGCTAGCATATATCTCTGTCGCACTGCTGCAGCTTCTCACCGGCGGGAGGGAGATGCAAGATGATGAGGGTTCAGAGCCAGGGAAGCTATGGCACGTGCTGGATGTGGGTAAGCACTGCGTGTTCCAGGCGGTTACCGGTGTTAGCGCGGCGGCTGCCTTTTCTCGTTGTTAGGTTCTTGGCGAGCCTGGAATTAAAAATTATAATAATTAATGTTAGGATAAAGCTGAGATGGCGGTCAAGTGCTTGCCTGTCAAGAATAAATTTTAAAAAAAAACGGAGAAAATATATAAGGAATAGGCATCGGCGACAACTATACTTTTCTTCCGTGAGAGCTGGTGCTTACCTCGGACAACGAATAAGTTTCGCCATTAAAAGAGGTAATTTCGCCAGTTTTTTGGATACTCTACCAGCATAAAGCTAACTAAATTCTGTTTTTTATTTAAAGTTTAATTTTTTTAAGTATTTCAATTATTATTCATAGTTAATATTCAAGTAAAAAGAGTCAACGGGAGGATATCTTCAGAGAATGATAGAACTGCCGTAGAAAATGCAGATACGGCAAAATATCATATCTACAAATGGAAACTATCCTCACCATTGAGCAAACAACGAAAAAGAAAGTAGAAGAATGATAAGTTATGTATATAAGTAATGTTCCAATTGTTTGACAATTACAACGAGGCAGTGCTCAATACAAATCTCAATAAGGAGCAGTCAATAAGTCGCGAGGCACGTGACTTGTTTAATTTCACTCGAGTTCAAAATTTTACTGGTAAGAGAATATAAGAGAATATCTATAGTTTAGTATAGTAAGGATCACACGTATGAACTAGAGATGATGAATATAACTATCAACCATTAAAATAAACTAATATTCAAAATTAACCATAATATTCAATAAAGAAAATTAACGTTAACGAATAAAAATATTATATCAACTTCAACTGATAATGACCTTGCCTTGCGAATCACGAACTAACCCATTTTATGCACTTAAATTTAAGCTTTAAAAGGTAATAACCTTTTAAAGCTTAAATTTAAGTGCATCTATTGATAAGGAACATATTCGTACATTGATATATTATACGATGACCGGAGTGAAGTTCGTACATGTTGTTTTCAACCATATAAAATATTTCATAAGTTAACTGCATTCGATTGTATGCTCTATTGCCCTCAAAATAAAACACTAATAATTTATTCGCCGAGTCGATGTTTCCGATCATTTTATTCTTAACAAAGTAAAGCGATATTTTAAACAATTAACTGTAGTGTATGGAATGAGTTAATCGATGTTTCCGATATTTTTATTCTTAACATAGTGAAGTGGTATTTTAAACAATTAGGTAACTGTAGTGTATGGAATGAGTTAATGCTATTAGTACTCTCTGTGGTTATGGTTACTTTTATTAGATAATAAAGTTGTTGTTGTTGTACTATTACTTATTTTGTATTGTTGTGTAGTGGACAACTAAAGTAGTTTTTAAAATGCTGAGGCGGAATACCTCCGGCAATAATATGGATTCATTTCGATAAGTGTGTGTGTGGTAGTCGAAAATGAAAAAAACCAAACCTACTCGAATAATATTAACTAATATTTTTAACCAATAAAATTATCGATATTTTTTTATCAATTAACTGTTAACCATTAAAATGTTTCAACCATTATTGCCATCTTTAGTATGAACTACCTCAATCTGCGATTACCAAGATGGAAATAATGCAAAACTATTACAATGCGACATCTCTGTCAAAACTGCATGTTGTTGTTTAATCGGGCTGACTTCATATGTTGAATTATAGTTCTAGTATCTAACTAAAGATCTTTGAAAATCAGAAGAAGAAGAGAAGAGATACAAACTAGAAATATGACTAGTGCCTGATTCTAGGATCTAATGATAAATACCTTTCACTATCACTATCTTTGATTATCTAGATAGAACTATTTTAGACAATATGCAGTGTGTATACGTCCAAATGCTGTCCATAGTAACCAGCTAACAGATAGGTATAATGAATGTAAATGAATAGATTATAATACCAACTCAATTAATTATAGGATTTACTATATAATACCTATTTCTATATTTAAACTTATGTATAGGTACTCTATTACATATGATTAAAGCAACGCATGCCGTAATTAAATCCATACTTAGGTACCTACATTAGAATATTGTCCACCTGCATATCTTACGAGATAGGTTCAAGTTTAATGCAGATGCATGGTATCCTGCATAAATTTACCTAAATAGAATATAAAATATTCATAATTATGTCTTGTCCCGACCGGAGTGACTGGGTGATGCAATGTTCGTCCTTTTTGCAACATGGTGTTGACATAAATTATTGTTATGCAATTCTGCTTTGATATGGTTTTCTTTTTGAAAATATTTTTTTAGTTCCTATTAGGTCATTAAATATCGGACCGTTCGCAACTCTGACGAACCGGCTGATTATGATGAGAATGATATGAGCCTGGTGGTTGTAATGTTCTAAAATTCCAATGTGTAACAAATTCTCTAGGACTTCCAATCTTGACAGTTCTATGCTATTGTAGCCCTAAGTTTTGAAGTCATCGAGTTCATCCTACGTGGCACGACGTCTCCTTCGCTGTTTTGGGATTATTTGATATGTCACGTGGTCAAGTGGTCCACGGACCACCGGTGGTCCGTGGACCACTGTTTGGGAATCACTGATTTAAACAATGTACGATTATATTTCTTCTCTTCGCTTCAATACAATTTATTATTATTATTAAGCAAAATA
Organism: Cabera pusaria; assembly: GCA_954871355.1. Taxonomy (NCBI): domain Eukaryota; kingdom Metazoa; phylum Arthropoda; class Insecta; order Lepidoptera; family Geometridae; genus Cabera; species Cabera pusaria. The sequence goes on from OX940896.1 coordinate 4,710,049, forward strand.
TTATAATTACATTCATTCATTTCAATTCGTATTTGTATTATTATACTTTTACAGATAAAGTATATGTTCTAAAATTTCGAAAAAGAATTATTCCGATTTGGAAAGCAAGCTCACAATTTCATAACAACCTCATCCAACAGCATCTAAACAAGGTTGTTGCTCGTTTTTGGAAACTGTTCGTCCAAAGACGAAAGCCGTATCAGAGCCGGTCCATCAGCCGGCAAGCGCGTGATACTCTGTTTTACATACGGCCGGTAAACATGGACCGGTTCCGGCGACCCTCATGCAAAGTGTTCCACTACGTCACAGCTTTGATTTGACTTTTGTGGTAATCTTGGAAAACACACAATGTTGCTTTGCTACTATTTGATATAGATAGGTACTTTAACAATAGACACCTAGACTACCAGATATCTAACCTACTAGATCATCATCCTTGCATGCATGCTGAAAAACGAAATCACTTCTGCATACTTATACCTATGTGCCTATACAACAGAATAATGAATAGTACAACCTATACAATATGTTTGGTTAAAATTGCCGCCTTGATCATGCAGCAACTATGAAGTTACCACGATAAATAATGCGTTTTTCAGACCAAGAGCTAACATACCATTCAGGGCAGGTCAAAAAAAGCAAATGACAGGTGCGTAGCTACAGCAGGCCTTGATTTTTTGTGGAAACAAATTTTGCTCTAGAAGCATTTTCCAGGGAGGAAACAGGGGAATACATTTGTATGGAAAAGTGCACCCCGCGTTCACTCTTAATGAATTATACACTTAAGAGGGAGCGCGGGGTTACTAATAAGGAAGCACATACTCAAACGAAAGGTAGTAAAAAGTTCTTAATAATAAATGAAAATCCCTGAGTAGATCGATGGATAGTTTTTTTTTTATACTTTATAAGCTAGCGTTTGACCACTATCTCACCTGTTGGTAAGTGATGATGCGGTCGAAGATGGTAAGCACGCTAGGCCTAGAATGGGAACTGGCTCTCATGGATAGCTGCCGGAACACATTATATGTTTGGTGACAGATTTTCTAACTTAAGGGTGGTAGCTGGCCAGGCGGACACTAGGTAGTGTCCTACCACCATGCGGGGGTTGTTGGTTTCTTAACGATGTTTTCCTTCACCGGAGGGCCACTGTGAGAAGCGCACATAAATTTTTCGATTGAAAAATCCATTGGTGCACGGCGGTTTGAACTCGGTACCACGGCATCAAAGCCGACCGGATAGATAATACGTTATTTACAAACTAATTATAAAAAAAACAATGAACATAAAAATACTTAATCTATGTAATGCAAAGGACGCTCTTATCGCTTAAAGCATTTTCTTCCAGACAACCATACAGAGAGATATTGCGAGACTAACGGGCGGTGGTATATCAATTTTACATCTTCAATATCTATATATGTATACTTAGAAATAAATAAATATACATAGGTACATTTAAGTCTTAAGTAAGGGTACCTACCTACCATTTCAATAAACCTGTAGGAAATTACCACAGACCTCGATAATCTACGGAAATCACCGAGACGTTTAAATCATAGGGATGACATATAAAATTCTAACCCTAGGCAGAGATTAAATTATAGTGCCCTAGGATACGGGATCTGCTCCGTCACTCCTCCATCATTTGTCAAACTTAACGAGTTCTTACCAGGTATAGCTTTTACCAGCAACTTCACTTGCATCACAAGGAATACCACGTTTTATTGGATATCACAATAAAACAGTATTCTTGTTGATTCTATTGTTTCTGATTTCAACAGATTAAATAAACAAGGTCAGTATGCAGGAAGAAAATGTTTTTAGATATAAATAGCTGATTAATTTGAAGTTCTTTGTTATTTAAGAGATTGAACTGTGTGAATCCAATAAGTAGGTTACACCTACAATTTTCATAAACCAAACATACGCGTCTCTTAAAATTTACAAGGCTTCCAAGGCAATGTTCTCATCCACGAAAACTGGATAATATTAGTAAGTCTATTTAATTATGTTAAACGCTATGTTAATGTTACACATTGAATGGTCCAAAATCCAAATCTTTATTCCCAATCATGTTTGTTTCAAATCCAGTTTTCAAGAGATTAGCATAACGTACTTACTTAGAAATGTACATTCCTTGCTGTTAAAGATGATCAAGAGTGTTAAGAACTGCAAGTCCTCAGGAAACTCAGGCAATATAACATCATATCCAAATGACATAAGTAGTTTTGACCTAAATAACCTTACAACACACATTCGCAATTACCATAATAGTAAATGAATATAAAATATTATTGTTTATACTGACCTTGGTAGAAATTTGTCGGTGATCGCGAATTTTCTCTTCGATTTTGTCATTGACACATACAATTGTATAAAAATTTAACAAATTACACTCTGATTACAGAATTAAGCGGCGAATGAAGTTCGACGGAATGGAACTGAGAAACTGAGTCCGCGCGGCCGCCACTCCCGTTTAAGTATTAACACACCGGTTCTGGTTGTTACTACTACAATCGTGTAAGCTGATATAAAATGCTATGTTTGTATGTTTGCAGCGAATAACGTGGATGCTAGCTTTTTAACCGACTTCAAAAAAAATAGGAGAAAAAGTTTCTCAATTCGACCGTATATATAATTTATTTTTTCATGTTTTCGCGGATAACTTCGTCGTTTAGGATCTGATTTCGATGAATTTTTGAAGTTATACTTCTTTTGGCGCGATACAGAAAAATGATGAGAGTGATTTTTTACGATGCGCGCGCACACCGACACCTAAATTTAACACCGTGAAGTTAGTTCTAGGTGGTACGATGCGCGCGCACACCGACACCTAAATTCTACACCGTGAAGTTAGTTCTAGGTGGCATGACTATGTTCCAGTTGTATATGTCATATTTTTACGTTAATAAAACCTTTTTTATTTAAATAAAATCTTGTTGATTAATTTTAATATTTATCGTTAATCACTACTGCATGTTAGTTATTTTTTTCCATACGCCACAGAACTATAACTTCTAACGCGTGTACATAAGTACACACACTCTTTTTTTTTTGTTTGGAAGGAGATATCCTAAGGGTGGTACCATTATAAGGAAACCAGGATCTGATGGTGGCATCACAGAGAAATCCAGGGGAACCTTCTAAAATCGTAGTGGTAACTAATGCGTTTGTTAATCAAACCACTATTTACTCTTTTACTATTTAATTAAGTTTCCTGTTTGAAATCGGCTTTTTTTGTTGAAATTCAACTTATTTGCTGACTCAATGAAACGAACTTTGGGTCCTTATTTTTTGTATTGATATTACTGACAGTCAGTCTTATGTCACTGAAGATTATGTTTTACCCTCCTTACGATTTTTTGTAGTGGTAGGCCTACTACTGGTCCGCCTGGGGCGGTACCACCACTTTGCCAATTAATTCTCAGCCGTGAAATAGGAATGTTTTTCGGTTGAAATAGCAAGGTGTCCAGTGAAATTACAGGGCATGTGAGACTCAACATCTTTATGTCTCCAGGTAACAGGCGCAGTGCAGTGACATGCAAAATTCTGGCAGACAAAATGTTGTATGCCGCTGTATCTGTAATAGGTAGACGTCATCGCTTACCATCAGGCGAGCGTCGTGCTTGTCCTGTAACCTTATATCATAAGAAAAAATAACCGGCCAAGTGCGTGTTGGGCCACGCGCAGTGTAGGATTCCGTAGTAGCCTGTTATTCAATGCAAGTCTTTACCTGTTATAAACAAGCAACTAGGTACTCCGTCTTTGTCACTTTAAAGGATTTATTCTAAGGATTTTGTATTTGGTAAAAAATTATCTAACACCCAAGTTCAACGACTATTACTGCTATACTAAGAAAGTTATCTTAACCGCTATAGTTTTCCTTTAAAGTTTATGAAATGCGCTATTATCACGAATTTTTCCATATTTTTCAAGCCAGCAGTTTAGCTTTTAGAGGGGGGGGGGGACGCCATACTGGAACAAAAATTTGCACTTTAAAGTTTAATATTTCGTAAATGGAGCATTCAATCGAAAAATGGTATTAGCAACCCTGAAGTCATTTTTAAAGACCTATACAATGATACCTCACACAATGGGGTAGACGATGAAAAAAAATTCATCCCCACTTCTCATATAAGGGAGCTACCCTAAAAAAAAAAATTTTTCAAAATTTTATTTCAGCATTTTGTCGACGTAATTGATTTATATATACTCCCACAAAATTACAGCTTTCTAGTATTAACGGTCTCTTAGCAAAACCTCGGACAGACAGACAGACAGACAGACAGACAGGCGGACATGACGAAACTATAAGGGTTCCTTGTCAGAACTACGGAACCCTAAAATGTATTATGTTAGCACTATTACAATATTCGTAAGATGCGCAAGAAAACTTGTGAACCACAGCTAATAGTCTCTCATGGGACAGATCAGTAATTTATTCGTTTTGAACATATTCGCTTGGATTTTTCCGATGTATCTCATCATCAGATTTTTTTATAGTTCTGGTTTAGCACGCGGGTACTGAGTGACGATGGGTGACGCTGTTGCAATGTTATGTCAATAACCTTTAGATGAACTCCAGTCAGGCGGCCACTGCATTTGAAATCTTGTTCTTATTTTTTTTTTCTAAGAAAAAAGCGGCGGTCGTCAAATGTGATTGTTTGTATTATTATAGGTCAAAGATTTTTCTATATATCATATAGGCTAGCGTTTGACCACTATCTCACCTGTTGGTAAGTGATGATCCGGTCGAGGATGGTAGCACGCTAGGCCTAGAATGGGAACGGGCTCTCAAGGAATATTCATGATTATTTTTGTTCCTATCTCCGCATATTGGTCCTTTATGATAAAGAACTTTTTTCTCTATTTTCTACCGACTTCCAAAAGGAAGGAGGATCTCAATTCATCTGTATTTTTTTAGCGATTACCCCGTAATTAATTGTGAACCGATTTTAATGATTCTTTTGTCATAAGTAGTGTTCATTTGTATGGTGAGGTGGTCCCATTTATATTTTATTAAGATCTGAAAGTATCTCTAGAGATATGGCGATAAACATCTCAAACTTGCTACTGAGACTTAGTCGCGCGGCACGTGAAGTCGGTTTTTTAGTGTTTTTTAAACTATCTGACATAAAAATCTTTTTCCCTTTTTAGGGTTCCGTAGTCCTGACAAGGAACCCTTATAGTTTCGTCATGTCTGTCTGTCTGTCTGTCCGAGGTTTTGCTAAGAGACCGTTAATACTAGAAAGCTGTAATTTTGTGGGGCTATGTATATAAATTACGCCGGCAAAGTGCTGAAATAAAATTGTGAAAATTCTTTTCTTTTTTTTTTTGGGTAGCTCCCCTACATGACAAGTGGGGATGATTTTTTTTGTTGTCTACCCCATTGTGTGGGGTATCGTTGAATAGGTCTTTTAAAATGACTTCAGGGTTTTTCGATTGAAAACTCCATTTACGAAATATTAAACTTTAAAGTGAAAATTTTTGTTTCAGTAGGGCGTCTCCCCCCCCCCTCCCCCCTCTAAATGTGATAATAGCGCATTTCATGGGGTGGTTAGCGGTTAAGATAACTTTATTAGGGTTAGCAGTAATAGTCGTTGAACTTGGGTGTTGGATAATTTTGTACCAAATACAAAATCCTTAGAATAAATCCTTTAAAGTGACAAAGACGGAGTACCTAGTTGTTTGTTTATAACGGGTAAAGACTTGCATTACATAACAGGCTACTACGGAACCCTACACTGCGCGTGGCCCGACACGCACTTGGCCGGTTTTTATCATAAAATTGAATTTAATAAACTTTATTATAAAGAAAGTTCCTCGCTAGAAAATACATAACACATAATTATGCTAACTGGCCGAAAATCTCTTTTTAAAACTCCAGTGGAATTTATATTGATACTAGCTGTACCCGCGACTTTGTCCGCGTGGAATAGTGTCTTTGAGTAGCATTTTAAATATTTAGCCTAATTATTTTACAAATAAGACACATGCCGTATCCCACCTACACCGCACCGTACCGCGATGCGCATATCCCCCTTCCCCTCCCCCTCATCCCTCCCCTCCCCTCTCCCTCTCTCTTCCCCCCACCCCCTATCCTCTTCACTTCCCTCTCCCCTTACCCTTTCCCCCACTTCCCCTCCCCTCTCTCTTCCCCCCCCCCACTTCCCCCTCCCCTCCCCATCTCTCTAACCCCACTCCCCTCCCCTTTCGCCTTCGCTCTTCCCCTTCCCCCTCACAAACTTTGAATGACATATTAATTTATATCGAATCAACAGCCTAAACAATAAGTTTCAAGCTTCTAGCTTTAAAAATGATGATACTTCCATGCAACTTATCATCCGCCATACAACCCTCTTTTCGCATTAAACAGTAGCCTATGTCCTTTCTCAGGCTCTACAACATCTGTGTACCAAATTCCATTTAAATCGGTTCAGTAGAACATTAACATAAACCTTACATATTTCCATACGAACTTTCATTCCCTATTGTTATTCTACACCCTTGAGGGCAAAACTTTTAGAAACTTTGAATGCCATATTTATTTATATCAAATTAACAGCCTAAAAAATAAGTTTCAAGCTTCTAGCGCCTTAAATGACGATACTTCCAAACAACTTTTCATCCCCCCTTTCGACCCCTTACCAACCCTCTTTTCGCATTAAAAAGTAGCCTATGTCCGTTCTCAGGCTCTAGACTATCTGTGTACCAAATTTCATTTAAATCAGTTCAGTGGTTTTGGCGTGAAAGTGACACAGACAGACAGACAGAGTTACTTTCGCATTTATAATATTATATAGTTAGGATTAGTTTAGTTTGCAATGTCGACATAGCATGTTATAATAATTGAAGTTATATGTTTTATTCAAATTCAATTATATGTATAGCAGCAGCCATCTTCAGGATAATTACTCAGGAACACGACATCTCAGCAAATAGACATCACCGATGTAAAATCGACAGTTTAGGCACAGCTAGGCTATTCTGTAAGCTAGTTTACGCATGTCACAAGCGGAATCCGAGGTGAGATTTGAATTTCCTACTACGAAATTAAAATCGTAATGCGATTGTAATACGGTTGAATTTCGTTATACGAAATTCAAATCTCCCCGCTTGCGAGATGCGTAAACTAGCTTACAGAAAAGCCCTACTGAACAGATAATATTTTTTTTTCGTAAATGCTAGCGTTTGACCACTATTTGTTAACCGACTTCAAAAAAAGGAGGAGGTTTCTCAATTCGACCGTATAATTTTTTTTTTTTTTTTTTTTTTTTTTTTTTTTTTTTTTTTTTATGTTTGTTCGCGGATGACTTCGTCGTATTTCGATTATTCTTTTTTTGTTTGAAAGGAGATATCCCAAGTGTGGTACCATGGTAATTTTATTGAGGTATGATAAGTATCTCCAGAGATATTGAGATAAACATCTCAAAATTGGTACTGAAAATGAATAGCGCGGCATTGAAGTCGGTTGTTTTTTAGTTTTTAAACGATATTATTTGATACCTATTGGTAAGTGACGATGTGGTCGAGGATGGTAGCACGCTAGAATGGGAACTTAAGGTCAACTCCAAAATGACATCATCCGAATTTTTGGACCCGACCGAATTTGCCGATGACCTACTACGAAAAAACGTTCGGATAGTTTTGATATACGAGTAAATTGACTATAAAACTCTTGTCAAATTATCGGCCGTGATTTTTTCGTTTAGTAGGGCTTACGATACTACAAAATGCCATATACATTTTGACCGGACTGAATGATAAGCTGAACCGACTGAAAGAACCAAATGTGATTTGTAGTAGGAACACCCGATAATTACGGCCGATAATTTTACTTTGGATGAACATTTCGGAGTAGGCCTCCTGGCTCGCAAAAAAAAAGTCATTGCAACAGATTTTTAGCGACAGATTTTTCAACTTTAGTGTGATAGCTGGTCAGGCAAACATTAGATAGTGTCCTTCCACCATGCAAAGACATATTGATGTTTTTAAGAGATTGCAAGAATTTTACCACAATCTTACAGGATGAAATTGACAATAATGTCTAAGTTAATATGAAAGTGACTAAGTGAGTACTGAGTAAGCCTGGCAGTGAACAACATGTATCAAGTCAGACGAGATCCAGGTACTTAGTTCAATATGTTTTTTTAAATATCTGACATACTAACGTTTGCCTAATATCTGTACATGGATTGTCTCAGTTCAAAGTTGACTGCATTTCTCTGTTGACCAGCTTTCTTAGCTTCGTGGCTTCCAAATGGATCTGAGATAAATGACAATCATATTAATTATCTCTCAATTGGACGAGTAGAAGATCTGCAGTCGGAACTGAGGTGGTTTAAATTTTTAAATTTAAGTATAATTTGAAGTTACATATGTTTTTTAACCGACTTCACAAAAAGTGAGGTTCTCAATTCGTCGGAATGTTTTATTTTTTATTTTTTATGTATTTTCACCGATTACTCGCAGATGCCTGAACCGATTTAGAAAATTATTTTTTGTTTCAAATTCCCTTCCCAGATGTTCCCATTTAAATTTTAACGTAATCGGCCGAGCCGTTTTTAGGGTTCTGTAGTCCTGACAAGGAACCCTTATAGTTCCGTCATGTCCGTCTGTCTGTCTGTCCGAGGTTTTGCTAAGAGACCGTTAATACTAGAAAGCTGTAATTTTGTAGGGGTATGTATAAAAATTACGCCGATAAAGTGGTGAAATAAAATGTTGAAAAATATATTTTTTTAGTGTAGCTCCCCTACATGAGAGGTGGGGATGAATTTTTTTTTCGTCGTCTACCCCTTCGTGTGGGGTATCGTTGAATAGGTCTTTTAAAATGATTTAAGGGTTGCTAATACCATTTTTCGATTGAATGCTCCATTTACGCAATTTTTTTCCATTAGAGGGTTCCCCCCTCCTCTAAAAGCTAAACTGCTGGCTTGAAAAATCTGGAAAAATGCATGATAAAAGCGCATTTCACTATAGCGGTTAAGATAACTTTATTAGTTTAGCAGTAATAGTCGTTGAACTTGGGTGTTGGATAATTTTGTACCAAATACAAAATCCTTGGAATAAATCCTTTAAAGTGACAAAGACGAAGTACATAGTTGCATGTTTATAACGGGTAAAGACTTTTGAATAACGGGCTACTACGGAACCCTACACTGCGCGTGGTCCGACACGCACTTGGCCAGTTATTAATATATCAACATTTGTATTACGATGCATTTATATACCTTGCCGACATGTTACTAACTACTTGCACAGATTATATAATAGTTACTGCGTCTACTGGCTACTTTGACTAGAGCGACGTTTGAAGTCGGTTCTTTTAGTTTTTTTAAGCGATATTAAATTATTAAGGCGCGTTAAGGAAAAAAATTAAAATATTTTCGGGCAATCTACAGCGGGTGATCCTGTGAAGTTTGGCAGCAGTATCAACCGAGCGAACCGGGCCGGGTCGTTAGTTATTTTAAAAAGTGCATAATCATAAATAATAGAAACAAATGTTTATTCAATGACTATTAATTTGATTGCAAATCCATAGCACAAAGAACGTGCGCTACTTTGTTGTTGCACCTCTCTGAATCATAATGAACAAAGATATTCGATAAAATATTCCTTCAGTCGCTGTGAATAATGAATTTAAATGAATCATTATATAATTGTGCCACGGGTCAACAGGTGTTTCTTTCTAGGTTAAGAAGCAAGCTGAAGATCTGTTAGTGTTGTAAATATAAAGGTGTTTTGAGTTTAGGACTTGTTTTATCATCTACATCTACAGTTATAATCCACAATAGCAGCGCGCTGTGGCTTCACCCGCGTTAAAGAATAACCAGGGGCCTTATTCAGTATGACCATTTTAAAGTCTTACGATAATACCATAACGCGGAGATAACGTAACACGGCACTGTTACGTTATCTCCGCGTTATGGTATTCTCTATGCCAATTAAAACGCGGTAGGGTAAGGTTGTGAGCGCGTTTTTAGCTGTCAAAATTTCGTGACATATCAGGACGTGTAACGCGCGCGTTTTGTATAATTTACCTATCGTGTGGCATACAGAATACAAATTTTCAATAACGTAGCGTGGCGCGTTAAGGAACGCGTTATCTCATTGGTCATACTGAATAAGGCCCCAGGTTGTAAACTAGCTGTGTCAAATTTCACACAAATCCGTATAGCCACTTTTGTGTGAAAGAGTATCAAACATCCATCCATACATACACAAGCACACAAAGTTTCGCATTTACAATATTAGAAGGTAGTAGGATTGTGGGAGGTAGAAATAATATACCTAAGACAGATAGATTAATAACAATTTTTAGAAAACCAAACATAATCACTTAAAACATTATAATCTCAGACTAGTAGTTATTGCTTAGATCATAGACGTAATATAAAAGGATGGTGTACTGCAGATGTTTTGGCAAATTCAATTTAATCCGTATACTCTAACGATAAAGTTGTAATTGCTTTGTAGAACAAAACAGCCCAATTGAGAGACACCAAGGTGGGAGTGTGTCCTTGTCTAACAACCCGCTAGTCCTATATATGTTCTATACTATATGTATGGTATATATATAAGTTGTCCATAGAAAAGAAAGGGACAAACTCCGTTCAAGGTCGGTCTCATGGGGGCCGGTGTACGCGATCAAATTTAATGTAGCAGGTCTGTGGCTTAGATCGATCTCTGCTTGGCAACCTTTCTTTTGGACGAGATGGACATAAACAAGATGGACGATGCCGACGATGGCATACAATATATGCTTGCAAAATACTTTAAATGCAAATAAGTTACCAATTTTTAGTTTAAATATGTATAAACGAAAGAAATCACGTTGCAGCAGCTACACGGATAGTTCGTAAAACCCATAAATATTAAGTTTTTTTATCTTTTTTGAAGTTAAGTTAGTTTCTGCGAAACAATGATGAGAGTGAATTCTAGATGCGTGCGCACAGCCACAGCGGCATAATTTTTGAACTACACCATGAAGTTAGCCGATAAATCTCGGCTTACTTCATGGTGTAGGTACTAGACTATAGTAGGGACAACTTAATAGATCACATTTGACACTTCATCAAAATTCAACAACGTATCCTTGTAATGAAGGGCACATAAAATTATTAATTATTTCGAAGTCAGAACTGCAAAATTACTTAACATTTTTTAGTTACTATAATAAATACATATTTATTCTAATAATTACAAAAGAAAGCGTTTTTACCATTCACTTTGACTAATAATTCATTTTAAACATAATAAACAATTTTTGTTCTAAAAACTAAACGTCAGTACAAGGTTACGTCAGTGAACACTTTTTCTTTATAAACACTAGGGATGCTACCCAAAAAATCAAAAGATTGATCAGTCTATAGGTTGAATCGAATGCAATGATTACTTGTGAAGGATGTTTAACGATAAAAATAACTACACTGTGATTGTAATGAACACATAATATTGTTCTTTGACTAAAAAATACAAAAATAATTGAATAGGAACTAAAATCAGTAATAATTTGGGCTAAAAAACTAACGATAAACTACTAAACGTTAGATCCATAGGTACATTTGAGTAAGTATGTTTTTTATTTTATTGGGCCATTTTCTATGGAGCTACATTCTAATTCATAACTATGTACAATTTCCGATTTGTATAATTTGTATTAACGTGTCTTATCAATTTCATATTAACGCAAAACAAACAAGTAAATAACACTGAATAATGTCAATACTAATTGTATTTCTCATTTAGAGCTGCCGGAAAATTGGTTATTTCGAATAACATCAAACTAACATCATTCTTGTTTGTGTTGATGCGTAGCGATTCATCAATTGAATCGATGTTTTTACGCAAGTCACCTTACTATGAAGCTGAGACTGACAGTTGTCAAATGTGATCTATTAAGTTGTCCCTACTAAAGGTAGTGTGAAGTGATATCTATATTCATTTTTAACCGACTTCAAAAAAGGAGGAGGTTTCTCAATACGACTTTATATTATTTTTTTAATGTTTGTTCGCGAATAACTTCGTCGTTTATGAAGCGATTTTGATTATTATGTTTTTTGTTGGTAAGGAGATATCCCAATTGTGGTACCATAGTTTATACACATAATTTCATCGAAATTTGATAAATATCTCCAGAGATATGGAGATAAAAAAAACTTCAAACTTGGTACCTACTGAAAATTAATAGCGCGGCATTTGAAGTCGGTTATATTAGTTTTTCAACGATCTTAAATTATTCCATGCAAAATTTGAGTACAAATTTTAAAGTTATGTTTAATCAATTTGACTTTCAATTTGACTGAAGAAAATTGAATGAAAATATAGGTACATTATGGTAATTTTCAGAAGACCACTATTGTATTCTGTGGGCTCCAAACATGGCTAGGTTTATATCTTGGACATCCTGCATCATATTACATAGAGGATTTAGTGGTAATTATGTACATAACAAATTGAAAATATTGTAGGTAGGTACAGTGTTATATCACATCTACCATCATTTGCTATTCAACATATTCATTCCGGTATTTCTATACCTATACACAACACGTGTTGTATATCGATTTAAATAAAATCTATTCATTGTGTTTTCAATAATTATACACGGTTGTAATTGATATCAAATAACTGTGAATATCGATTGTTTGTAAATATATGTACAAAAATTGTTGCAAAGCGTTTCTTTTTCTATACTTTCCTTGTTGCTACTTGTTCTTATTCATAATCAGAACTTTACGATATGAGTGTAGATAAAGTGTAATTCAAATCGGTTTACAATTGGCGGAGAACTCGAGTACACAAGCGAATTCGGTTTGATATTAATCGATATTTATTATTTAATAATATTTAAAAGAGTTCAAGAATATTTAAAAAAATAATTGGATCATTTTGTCACGATGGAAATTTCCCTTTACATTCAGAATAATATTTTAATAAATAATAATTAAGATTTTAAAAAACTAAAACAACCGACTTCCATGCAATTTCAATAGCAAGTTTGAGACGTTTATCGTCATATCTCTGAAGATACTTATTAGATCTCGATGAAATTACAATGAAAATTCGAAAATGTACCCTAACGATTACAAAAAGAATCATTCGAATCGGTTCACAATTAACGGAGTAATCGCGTAAAATACACAAAAAAAAAGCGTACAGACGAATTGAGAACCTCCTTCTTTTTGTAAGTCGGTTGAAAACAAGTGTAACTCTGTCACTCTGTCTGTTTGTTAATCACGCCTAAACGGACGATCCGATCTTACTGAAAAACAAGAAGATACATTATAGTATGAGGATGAACACTCAGAGGCTACTCAACTCTTGGTGTACGTTAACGAAGTCGTGGGTAGTAGCAGGTTATATATATAGATTTATCTATATAAATTCAAGATCACAGAACTAGGTAGTGGATTCGGCCATTAGAAATAATAAATGCAAATGTGATTATATTGCTAAAATGACAAACAGTGGACGTGACCAGCCGCATGTTCAACATTCAGTCTGCCTTCCTCAGTTTACAACCAGAATATTACCTACATTTCAAGTAATTCATAAGATTTGTGTATACCTTATAATATGGTCTGACTATCAAAGGGCTGTGCCGCCGGAACACTGTTAGGTTTTGGCAGATATTCTTCTTGATGGTGGTAAGCTACCTTTTTGTACTAAGTTATGCGGAATATTGAAATAATGCACCAACCACCTGCGGGACAATGCTGCGAATAAATCATAAGTCAGGAAAAGTAACTGCATTATAAAAATGACCCAGGAAAAGTCGTGTCCAGCGCGTCATTAGTCGGACATTTGTCTCAACTGTCATAACAGACATTGCTTTCGTTCCGAATCTATCTCCAAGCCAATCATTTGTAACTTCGAAAGTGATTCTTAATTTGAATCTACGTCGTTTTGGTTTGAAGGAGGGTAGTTTACTATCACAGTTTGTGATAGTAAACTGTCCTTATTATATTGTAATACGGGACTTATCGCGCTAAAAACATAATTTTATTTACCTCGACGTTTCAAACGACTTTCAATAAAAACAATGCTGATACCCACAACTTCAGTCTTCTCGTGACCACGGTCAATGCAACTTGATCGAAACGTCGAGGTAAATAAAATTATGTTTTTAGCGCGATAAGTCCCGTATTACCATATAATTATGTGTGTAAATCGCGAAAGCTTAAAATGTACAACTGTCCTTATTATTTGCCACACAGTTGTTAGAAAAGTGTAACACTATCTAAAGCATCACAACACTGTCTAATAGCATTGCGGGAACTAAGCCTGCGATGCGGCTCCTTTTTTCAACCGACTTCCACAAAGGATGAGGTTCTCAATTCGCCTGTGTGGTGTTGTTTTTTGTTTGTATGTTACGCGATTATTCCGTCAATTTTAAACCGATTCGAATGATTCTTTTTTATTTTTATGGAAAGGATACATTTCCGAGGTAGTCCCAATGTAATTTCATCGAGATCTGATTTGTATCTCCAAAAGATATGACGATAAACTCAAACTTGCTACTAAATCTGACTCGCGAGACATCGAAGTTGGTTGTTTTAGTTTTTAAAACATCTTAATTATAAGTGGGAAATATCACAGATTACGTTTCAATATAGGAAAATAACTTCACAAATTTAAAACAATAACTTTATTAAAACGTATATATACCTGATAATCTCAAAATGAGAGATGTCAATATGACCGAACGCTCTAGAGTAGTCCAAATGTTCGAGACTCATTGAATATATTTATTTAGTACTTTATGAAGGACATTCAGCCAAAATGACATCTCTACCACGCAACACCCAGTATACTTCTATTCTCCATGCCCAGGACTTCATGATGAACGCCATTTTGTTTTTTGCGAAGGCACCCATGATTTAGGAGGATAGGTATCATAATATTGTATACTATAAGTATATTTATCTATTCAACGTAAGGTTTAATAACAATTTTCTCGCTGAGCCGCTTCCGCCTGTTGTAGAGCCATTCCATTAGCAGCACTGACGATGCTATGAAGAATCCTGAAATAAACCAATGTTGGTACATTGGTATAATTTGTATGTCTCATTTTCTTAATAGATCTAAAAGGACGCCGTCTTACTAGAACTCCAATATTTTGTAAGTTAGCGACAAAAACGTTGCACCCTAACTAGACTCTGCATGGTGAAACATTGCTGTGAAGACAAATTCTTGGTTAGCGATCATCGTAGTGTTGCACTCGGCGAGAGAGTGGTTAAATGTTAGTCTATCAAATATAGATACCTACATAGAATAGAATAAGTGCTAAAGTAAATAGATTTCTACATAGATCTTATATCTTTTAACTTAATTACGGGTTATCTTTATTAGGACTTGTTAGTCAAAAGTGAAAAGTCAAAGCATTTATTCAGTATATGGGCCAATTGAAAATGTGCACTTACACACGCCAAAGTTACCTTAATGAAGTGCTTGTTACCCCGATAAATGGCCTGTTACCCGTATAAATTAAATGTTACCTTGATATAAATTACCTGTTACTTTACAAGTTACCTGTTACCCACATGCATACATACCTAGAAAGAGTACAAAGAACGATCCCTGCATATCGCTAAGGTTGACAGTGTGATTGTCTGCCTCCGTGGCAGCAGCGCGGGAACACCGCGACCTCCTCGCCGCGTAGTTACCGAGCCAGGC
Source organism: Cabera pusaria (assembly GCA_954871355.1). Classification (NCBI taxonomy): domain Eukaryota; kingdom Metazoa; phylum Arthropoda; class Insecta; order Lepidoptera; family Geometridae; genus Cabera; species Cabera pusaria. The sequence continues at coordinate 4,725,727 of OX940896.1, forward strand.
TGTGATCAGACCTGCCTTGTGCATGCGGTTGATTCTGGAAGTTGGACTTTATGTACTAGTCTGAAGGTTCAGTTTTGGAAGAGGAAATGATCCGTGTATGTAAATCAGATATGACGTTTGTAAATTAACTTGTTTGTAACGTGCTCGGGCTATTCTCCGTGGTAACGTGATCGTTAGATGACTTTCTGTTGTGGACTTTAGGTAAAGACTGCTCTTTATTGAAAAGAACGTACCCTTAGCACGAGTTTTCATCGTAAACGCTTTTGACAGATCTCACATAGTTTTCGACTTATTCTGGCTCCATGATTGGTCTAAATTTAGTTTAGTGTGAAAAACACTAGAGGTGCTGTACTGTTTTTCATACAAAATTTGTTCGATACACGATATCGAGTTTGGTATGAAAACTCGTAGTAAGGGTATTGTCGACTAACTATGGTTCAGTATAGTTGTTAGTCGTACACGACTTATGCCTTTAGAAGTGCGTACAGTACTCAATACATACATAGATTATAGGTACTGTCATTTACATACATTATTGTTCATTGACTTTCATGTATTTTAGCTATATACCTCAAGTATCCTCAGGTGTAACATCAAGTGAAATGCGGGGGTCAAACAAAAAGTTTATATAGTTTTTAAATGAATAACGGAATGATGTAGGACCCACGTAGACTCATTGACAATTATATATTGAGTCTCAAATGCCCAGTAATTTAACAGTAAAATTTCCTACAATATGGCTAAATATCAAACGATGTGGTGGTACTGCCCAGGCGGACTAGCAGGAGTCCTACACAAAAAAAATGATTGATCTGATCGTAGGTACATCAAAAAAAGTTAAATATATAATTTTTTTTTATTATGGCTCCACACGACTAATGTTAGCTATCGTGTCAAAGTGGGCTCGACGCTCAGTGATAGTGTAAATATCACTGAAGGAACAGCCCAGGGCTCAGTCCTTGGACCTTTACACTACCTTACATATGTAAATGACATTATAAATGTCATCAAATATTGCACAGTTTACCAATTTGCCGACGATACATGTTTGGTTGCTGCTCATAAAGATATTAATATTGCAGAGAGGTGCATACAGGAAGATTTCACAGCTATATGTAGGTGGTCACATGACGCAGGACTCGTACTAAATGCAGAAAAAACTAAATTCATGCACGTTCACTCCAGTCGTAATAAGAATGCGAATCACAGATCTGTAACAGTAATAGCCCATAGTCACGAATGCCTTCACAATCATAATGCAGCATGTAGCATAAACTGTGTGCCCTTAGAGAAAGTAGCTGATCAAACATATCTCGGATTGACTATCGACCATAGATTTAACTGGGCGAAACATATCAATAACATATGTGATCGTTTACGAGCAATTATGGCTAAATTCCACATTATTAAGAACAAAGTATCCCACGACGTGCTTCTAACAATGTACAAAGCCTTAGTTGAAAGTATTATTTCATATGGACTCAGTAGCTACGGTCGTACGTATAAAACATATCTCGATCAGATATACAATATTCAACTTAGATTACTTAAAATAATAGCTCCGCGGAAAATTAAAAATCAATATAATGAAGACCCTTCAGGTCTATTTAAATACTGTGGTATAATGCCTATCTACCAAAAAGTTGAATTTAACTTACTTACAGAGCAATATTTCAGAACTGAAATTCAATTAGAAAACAGCCACAATAAACTAACTAGAAGTAAAACGAATAAAACGCTAATTAAACCTAAATTTAATAACGAGTATGGGAAAAGAACATCACAATATCTTATACCAGATTTAATAAACAAATTGCCGAACCAAATTAAAGATAAAATAACGAAAACCAATATAAAATATGTTTTAAAAAAATCGTACCTTGAATTGGAGCATCCTATATTGGATACGCGCACACACGCACATCAACAACACAACCAGTTACCGGGCGCGGCACTCCACGCGGGCCAAGCTAGTTATTAAACTCGTACGCCGAATAAGTTGAGGGTAGATGTGAGTGTTTACGAGGATCCAAACCAATGTAGGTATTGTAAGCATTTTTACAGAGCTTAATTAACATCGTCAATATATAGCTTCATTTAAATACGTTCACTTGACGTTTTTAGTATAACTATGTAGCAACATCATTAATTATAGAGAACCTATTGTCTAAGACAAACCTATCAAGGTTTTTAGATAATATTAAGTTAAATACTATTGTAAATTGTGTCAGTAAATAAATAAATAAATAAAATGTATTTAGCCAGTGTCAAGTATTAAAATTCTTAAAGTTTTTGTGAATTCAAGTCATAAACATGGTTTAAAGTCAAGTTGAAGTCATAGTGTAGTCCAAGTCTTACCCTCATTCAAGATGTGAACTTTACTGAAGATTTTCAGTGAAATTTTGGTGAGAACGCAAATAGCATGTTTGTGCTGTTTCCCTACACTCACACACAATCACCGGCACTTAATGGTTAATAATCCACGTTTATTACACATTAACTCGCGGAAGAATACAAGTTTTAGAAAAAAATACGATGAGAGCACCCACACTTTTCCACGTTCCTGCCAAAACTCTCCAACTTATACATTATACTTACTCTTTATTTATCACCGCTAGGTACGGACTGCCAGCTGGGACGATCAACGCGAGCTGTTCGTTCAGAAACTCCTCGGTGCCTTAAACATTATAGTAACCAATAAAACTTGAATTCAAAATTTAAAACCACCCCCGATCGATCTATTCATAATCTGTTCATTGAGACCATTCCGATGAGCTCAAACTTGACATTTCTGCTGTAAGTTTGTAAGGAGTTCTGTTCTGTATTCTGCACATTTCAGGACATGTCCCAGCATCAGTTCAATGCTACCAAGTTCTTAAAATATCGTTTAAGTAAGATTATACCGAATTCCAAACTGATCAGAACAACAAAAGTTTATTTCATAGCGTCATCATTTACAAAAATGCTCATAGTGTTCAGACGGCTGATCGGATTTTCATGAATCAAGCGAAGAACAGTCGCGATTAAGACACTTATCAAACAAAAAAAACTAAATCTAAATTGATTCATCCATTTGGGCGCTACGATGCAACAGACACACAGATACACACGTTAAACTTATAACACCCCTTCTTCTTGCGTCGGGAGTTATAGGTTAGTATGAGTCAAGAAGATTATACACAGGTTGCATTTCGAATAAACTTTTGAAGACTAAGAATATTAATGTTCTTGCTCTTTTCTTCACAATTTAAGTATTTGACATATGTTCTTATGATCTGTGTGAGCGAGATAGAAACAAAGGTAGGGTGCATTAATATGTCATCACAGCAATGTTATGTCGTGCCAAGTCTAGTTAGGATGCAACGTCTAGTGAGTTTCCGGATTAGCCTAGACCAGTCTACTACTGGATATAGGCCTGTCTGAAGATACGCTGCTAATGCGATCTTCGACTCTTCTTTTCGCTTCCGCTGCGATTGGACCGTGACGCTATGTCATTTCCGTCAAATTTTACCCCAGTGCGCCTAAGAAAGTTTCACTTCAAAAGAAATAAGTAACTTAAATTTTCATACGATCTTTCCCTATAAATTTGGGATTGGAGACACATAGAAGCACAGATATATTAATAATAAGGTATTTATTCATATTTCTGTACATACAAGTTAGGCTGACTCGCAATGTTTTGGGACCTAAAAATAAGAGTAACCAAAAACAACTTACTGAGTGAAAAGTCACAAGTGTCAGTCTCCATTGCGTCTTTACTCATGAGGTTGGTAAGTCGGAGTCTCCAGTCGAACACGGCGTGCCGCTTCGAACGTACGTGCGATAGCACCTGAGAATCTAAACATTTCATCATTTTTTTAGCGTCTCGTGGTATTTAGGAGAATGGTCGGTTTTGATACCAGAGGTACGGCGTTAATCCCCGCCGTGCACCAATCATATCAAATAAATAATTAAGATAGTTTAAAAACTAAAACAACAGACTTCAATGCCCCGCGAGTCAATTTCAGTAGCAAGTTTGAGACGTTTATCGTCATATCTCTGGAGATACTTATCAGATCTCGATGAAATTACAATGGTACTACCTCGGAAATGTACCCTACCGATTACAAAAATAATCATTCGAATCGGTTCAGAATTGACGGAGTAATCGCGTAACATACACAAAAAAAACATACAGACGAATTGAGAACCTCCTCCTTTTTTGTGAAGTCGGTTAAAAAACATGAACGTACCCGCATGTAACCCTCCCTCCACACCTCCCGACCAGGCGGTGATCTGAGCTCCCTTCAACAAGCTTTTGTACTTAGACTCATCAGATTTCTGAAATTATAACACAACTTCATTAGCCAGAGCAGTGAAATAAATATTTACTATTTAATTCTCATACCTGATTAAAATGTTTAAGTTTAGTGAATAGTGATATGATCAAATGTCAGCCTACTACTACCTACTAGGTAGGACTTCTGCTAGTCCATCTGGGGCAATACCATCACTTTGCCAATTAATTTTCAGCCGTGAAATAGAAATATTTTTTTGGTTAAAATTGCAAGGTGTCCAGTGAAATGAAATTACAGGGCATGTGAGACTCAACATCTTTATGTCTCAAGGTAACAGGCGCAGTGCAGCGACATGCAAAATTCTGGACTGCCTTTTGCATGCCGCTGTATCTGTTATAGGTAGACGTTATCACTTACCATCAGGCGAGCATCGTGCTTGTCCTGTTACCTTTTACCATAAAAAAGCCTATATTATTATCAGTTTTTTTTTTTTAATTATGAAATATTATGTCTCTTTGAAGTGTCTCACACTTTATATTTTTGTAAATTGCTAAACACAATCCAAAATTTCATCGTACCGACGGGACTTGAACCCGCAACCTCCGGAATAACATGTTCCGGTGCTTTGCCAATTAAGCCACGGTGCGAAGTATCGTTACGACGAAATTAGTGGATTGCATTTGTTAACCCAATTATGCATTGGTGGCGCCATCTATGACTACTTATTACGTAAGTTAATCACTCGGAAGAAATCATTACAGTTTTCAAATCCGACGAGAGATGTTGCACTGCGTAAATCAAATATTATGTCTCTTTGAAGTGTCTCACACTTTATATTTTTGTAAATTGCTAAACACAAACCAATGCATAATTGGGTTAACAAATGCAATCCACTAATTTCGTCGTAACGATACTTCGCACCGTGGCTTAATTGGCAAAGCACCGGAACATGTTATTCCGGAGGTTGCGGGTTCAAGTCCCGTCGGTACGATGAAATTTTGGATTGTGTTTAGCAATTTACAATTATGAAATAATTATTTATTTCATAATTTTTTGGATAAAAATTGTCTGATGTGAGAAACATGCATTTCTTTTTCATTACTCATGTGGTTTGGACACATGAGTAAAGATTCCTTCTTTACTCATGTGGTTTGGATGAAGGTTGAATGGCTCATTACTTTTGTTTTTTTTTATTTAATTCAAAGCAATAAGTAATGCTTTTTTATTAGGGTTCCGTACCCAAAGGGTAAAACGGGACCCTATTACTCAGACTCCGCTGTCCGTCTGTTTGTCTGTCTGTCTGTCTGTCCGTCTGTCACCAGGCTGTATCTCATGAACCGTGATAGTTAGACAGTTGAAATTTTCACAGATGAAATATTTCTGTTGCCGCTAAAACAACAAATACTAAAAACAGAATAAAGTTAAAAATAATAGAGGGTCCCCATACAAGAAACGTGTTTTTTCGGCATTTCATGCCATCTTTCAACGCTTAGTTAGGTAAACATCCCATAGATGGCGTTATATTGAAATGTCGTTCCCTAACACCTTTGTTAGACGTTAGATGGCGTTATAAGAAATAAAATGTTTATCAATTATTATTTTTGCTGGCGAAAAATGATAGTGGTATTTTTGCTCGATCTTATAAAATACTGTAGTGTGGTACGGAACCCTACGAGTGCGAGTCCGACTTACACTTGGCCAGTTTATTTGAATAAATATTACTGATATGATCTATTTAATGTTATTTGACATGTGTAAGTGCAGATTTCTAATTAAAAACGAACCTTTAACTCCATCTCCAAATAAGAGCCCGTATTGATAGACCAGGTGTAAAACGCGCTGTTCTCCAACAACTCATCCACGGTGGTGACTGGCATCTCTTGTTTGGGGAACGTGAGGAATGCCACCAAGTTGCCGGAGTATGTGGTCACCACCACCAACACCACTAACCACCATGTGCCGACCACCAGGCGACCGCTGTCGGCGCGGGGGAGGTACATACCACCTGAGGATATGGTTGTTTATATATTTTTTTTAATATAATATGGAGCTGCAAACAGGCCAACCACCCATCTGATGGAGAACTCTCATTACTTTTCGTTTGAAGCTGCTTCGTTTAATCTGGGAGGTCAAACATTCCTGGTAATGTTTCACATGGGAGCTCATTCCACATCTTACAGGTAGGTACGTGGGAAGAACAATCGTGTGATGCCCACTTGTAAATAATGAGTGGATGTCCTTTTTGACGGTGTCGGGAATATCGATGGTAAGAACAGGGTGGAGTTGTGTAATTTAAAAGCTCTTTAGAGCGTTGATTTGATTGTTTTATCGCGCCTAAAGGTACAGCCATGCCGCGGAGTCCTGTAATCTGCGGGCGCGATCTCAGTACTTTTCAAATGATTTCCGATCGCGTTTGGTGTGAACCAGTCGGTACAAATACTACTGCGCTATCTGATCGCGCACGCAGGACGCTGCGGTGTGTCCGTACCTTAAGGGTTTAAGGGTATATAGTTAGTCTAAGGGCAGTGTAAGGGTATCAATCTCGTTTCATTACTTCCTAACCTCAGTTTTCCTTACCCTGCTGCAGCAAAGCTCCATAAATATACCAGAGACAGTTGTGTATGGTGGCGAGACCGCCCTGGCGAGTGATCTCCATTGCCTCGTAGTACGGACTGATGCGGTGAACTACGAATAGGGTGGGGCCCATTAGAAGGACGGCGAAGCCTAGGCATAGCCATGTCTAGAAATAAAATAATTAAGATAGTTTAACAACTAAAACAACCGACTTCCATGCCGCGTGAGTCAATTTCATTAACAAATTTGAGACATTTATCGTCATATCTCTGAAGATAATAATCAGAACTTGATAAAATTTAAATAGGATCACTTTGGAGATGAACCCTACCTGAGACAAAAATGGCGGAGTAATCGGTTAACATAGAAACAAAAAACATACAGACGAATTAAGAAGCTCCTCCTTTTTGGATGTCGGTTGATAAGACAAGTCCGAACAACAGCGTAGTATGGTGGCAACATTCCCCCAATTTTACATTAACGTAAATAAACGTTCGTATAGACAACAGGAGCGTCACAAGTTTTTGAATGTCGTGTTATTATATTGAAACTAGAAGTGCCCCGCCGCTTCGCCCACGTTAAAAACTTATTTTATCTACTTAAAACTTTTATTCTGTAAAAACCTTTCTATCATAAAAGACATTAAAGAAAAGTAAAAGTAAAAGTAAAAGCCAAATCGGTTCAAACTTTGAACCCCCGTTTCATCCCCTTAAGGAGTGAATTTTATAAAAATCCTTTCTTAGCGGATACCTACATTATAATAACTATCTGCATGCCAAATTTCAGCGCCTTCCGAAACAATATTGATTTCAGACTTTGTTACCCCACTTCACCCTTTTAGGGGTGGCATTTCGAAAGAGCCTGAAACACGAATTTACTTACTTAAGTACTTGTGTTAAGTTTCATATATAAAAGACTATCTAATCTTGTTTCTCCATACAAACTTTGAACCTCCGTTTTATCCCCTTAAGGGGTGAATTTTAGAAAATCATTTCTCAGAGGGAAATAACGTCGTTATAACTATCTGCATGCCAAATTTTAGTGCAATCCGAAACAATATTTATATTCAGACTTTGGTACCCGATTTCACCCTCTTAGGGATGGAATTTCAAATAAGCCTGAAACACGTGTTTACTTATTTACTTATTGAAGCATTTTTGTGAAGTTTCGAATAGAAAATACTATCGAATCTTGTTTTTTTATACAAACTTTGAACCCCCGTTTTATCCCCTTAAGGGGTGAATTTTAGAAAATCATTTCTCAGAAGTAACTAACGTCATAATGACTATCTGCATGCCAAATTTCAGCGCAATCCGAAACAATATTTATTTTCAGACTTTGTTACCCCATTTCACCTTCGAACATATATGGATGACAACAATGGAGATGTTAACGTTGTAATCCGCAAACATTTTTTTCTGCCGATACTTACGGGGGACGAGGTAAACACGCATTGCACACACACAAATCACTCACTTTAACGATCCCGCGCACTAGCTTGAAACACGCACACAGTATTAAAAATACAGCGTAGTTACGCACGCTCATATGGCCAATAATGGCTATATGGCCAGTAGAGGGGTACGCCTTACGTTAACATCTCCATTGGTAAATGCTCGAAGCATTTCACCCTCTTAGGGGTGTAATTTCAAAATAGCCTGATACACGTATTTATTTATTTTTTTACTGAAGCACTTGTGTTAAGTTTCGAATAGAAAAGACTATCTAATCTTGTTTCTCCATACAAACCCCCACTACATTTGAACCCCCATTTCATCCCCTAAAGGGGTGAATTTTGGAAAATCGTTTCTACACACCTTTACGTACGTACTAAGACAAATATACCCTCCATTTTTCAAGTCTCTACGACCAGCGGTTTAGGCTGTGCGTTGTCTGTCAGTCAGTCAGACAGTCAGTCAGTATGTCAGGACAAAGATTCTTATAGTATTAGATTATTGTATTTGTTAGTAACTTATTAAAACTAAAATATTAAACTTCAGACTTCAAATGCCGCTTTTAATACCAAGTTATAGATATGGAGATAATAACATCATATTATCTCCATATCTCTAAAGATACTTTTCAGATCTCGATAAAATTACAATGACACTAAACGGAAAATTTACTCTCAAACAAAAAAATATTTTCCAAATTTTGAGTTCTGAGGTCCGGACCTTAAAGAAGATGCGGAACGATCTTAGTAATCAGCAATAGTCGAAACTTTCTCGAACTGGGATATTTGCTATTTCTTGTACCTCGATTGCCTCGACTTACCTATTATGAGCTATACGAGTAGTAATGTAACGAGTATGATCAAACTCACGTCAGTAGTAAAAGGCAGTAGAAAGAGCAGTGCCCGGCTGAGCTCCCTCGGACGAGCTATTATGAACGAGTACGGCTGACTGCTGATGGGGATCGTGTAGTTTATACCTGCAAAAAAACTAACTTTACCCGCGTGAAGTTTCTTATCTGTTTCACAGCATTCGACGAGGTTTTGGATGGAGTGAAGTAGCGAAGATTTCACGGTTTTAACTTCACGGCGTTATAAGAACTCGGTGCGAAATTGCAATGTGTGCGGATCGGACAACGCCTAATAGTTGCATCTTGGGTGTCGGCCGACAATTTTGCAATCAAAGCCAATGTTGATCGAGTCGGTGTGTCATGTCTCTCGTGGTCACTGTGCAACACTCCAAAGCACGCGCAAATTGATGTGGTCACAGTCGTCTCCTCCGTGGCAAGCGAAGATATCATCCGTCCCGTTCGGGAGGTGCACGAGGATTTGCATCGGTTGATCGCAACTTCATCCTCAGAGATCGGAGTAGACATGGGTGTGTCTGCCGACCACATACGGCCTCGAGGTCTTGTAGCGCGCGTGGTGTTCTCGCGCACTTCTCAGACGCTGGGTGGGAGCGGAGTATCTCTTGCTCCGCTAATTAGCGAGGATTACTAATGGACAAACGCCTTCAGGACCAGTGACCAGCGGACCAGTGGGGCAGTGCATGTAAAAGCGTTTTCGTAGCCCCGGCATCAGGGTGCAAAGGAATGACATAGGGTTTTAGTCAGTTGGATAGCGACATAATTTTCCACTGATTGTAAGAGCATTATATCAATAAATTGTTAAACACAATCCAAAATGTCATCGTAGCGACGGGACTTGAACCCGCACGCAACCTCCGGAATAACATGTTCCGGTGCTTTGCCAATTAAGCCACGGTGCGAAGTATCGTTATGACGAAATTAGTGGATTGCATTTGTTAACCCAATTATGCATTGTGGCGCCATCTATGACTACTTATTACGTAAGTTAATCATTTGGAAGAAATCATTACAGTTTTCAAATCCGACGAGAGATGTTGCACTGCGTAAATCAAATATTATGTTTCTTTAAGTGTTACACACTTTATATTTTTGTAAATTATAAAACACAATCCAAAAATTCATCGTACCGAGTTATAGATGGCGCCACCTATGCATAATTGGGTTAACAAATGCAATCCACTAATTTCGTCGTAACGATACTTCGCACCGTGGCTTAATTGGCAAAGCACCGGAACATGTTATTCCGGAGGTTGCGGGTTCAAGTCCCGTCGGTACGATGAAATTTTGGATTGTGTTTAACAATTTACAAAAATATAAAGTGTGTAAGACTTCAAAGAAACATAATATTTCATTATATCAATGTTCCACCTGACTTGCCACCAAAAAAACCATCATACCACCATCCACATGCCACATACCACCATCAAACAGAAAATCTACCGCCATAACCTTACGGTGTTCTGGAGGCACAAAGTCCTTGGGCCAGGCCATTCTGGGCCTAGCGTTCATCATCCTCGATCATATCATAGCTTACCACCAGGCAGAATAGTGGTCAAACGCTAGACTATAAGATATTTAAAAACAGTTCATTGCCTTCGCAATAATGCCTGTGCGGTTTACCATGTAAAAAAGTATATTGGTATGTTGACGACATTTGAATGTATGTTAATATAGTATATTACGATATGTGTGGCTTAAGTAGTCTATTATTGCACGGTGTGAAGTTAGCACCCGAACGCAGCGAAAAAGTACGCTGTGCAATAATAGACAACTTAATTCACGAGTATAGTATATTATTTTATAGCTGCCAGTGTGACATAAACCCGCACTTTACGCTTACTACGCTTTTCGTCAAATAGAAGATTATTGCACTGCGTGAAGTTGGCACCCGAGCTCAGCGAGGATGCTAAACGTCGTGCGATAATCAACTATTTAAGTCACGGAAAAGCGTACGTAAAGTGCGGGCTTAGGTCACACTGTGCTATAAATAATATTGATAATATCTCACCTGGCATAGGGTCAGTAAGTACGGTGAAGCACGCAGCGGCGAGCGCCGCCTGTCCCTTAGCCACAGTCATCATAGCTGACATCGCTTGCTTGCTGTGCACCATCTGAATACATTTTTTTAATTATTTAAGGTAACAGAACTAGCACGTCGTAGCTTGCCTTAACGCTTAACATTATATGACCAAGGTGATGAAGCTATCATCTTTTTATCTTAAAGTAGGTATAATACGATGCAAAGTAAATGGCGGCTGTGAAGCTAGGCGCAAGACGCTGCGCAGTAGCGGATTCTAGGGGGTCGCAGAGAGGTGAGGGGAACAAGAGTGAGTGTATGTGTGAGTGTGAGTGATACCTCTGTTTACGATTTTAAATGGATGAGATTTGGTGTTTCGATTCGTAAAACCATCGATATAAAACGGTAGATGCGGTACTCACTCTTATGCCACGTAAACATAAGGGAACTAGAAACAACTACATGAAAACACGAATTTCTAATGTCGAGCTTGATGTGCATGACAAACAGAGGAAGGCATTGTTGCTAATTATTTAAATGGATCTGCGATAATTGCACATGTACTCGTAATTCTGTACGTGCTACACAAACGCCAGTTCGATTGTGGCTAAGGTGAAATTAGGTACGCGAACCTAATTCATACGGTCCACATTGAAGAGCGGGGTCCCTTATCTACATTTTTTTAGTATATGTCAATGCGTAGAACTATTAATTATTCTGTGGTTTCGACTAAATGCGCGAAGTCGATCCCACAGTGTACTTCACAGTCGCCATAAAGATTGCATCACACTATAGCAAGACAAATGTTCATTATTAAATGAACAGGATAAATGTTGAGATGGATGTGTGGAGTTACAAGAACGGATAAATTCGGAATGAGTATGTCGGGCGAAGCCGCGGGGTGCAGCTAGTAACTGATAAAGTGATGGTGTCACCCCACTTCAACCTAAATGTCTTAAGTCTTATCAAATCACGCATCAAAGCATATTATTTTGTATTCTTTACGTGTATCAATCATAAAAATTTAGTCATCACTACTCAAGAAAAATGAAATATGAGCTTAATGAATAATAAGAACATGATACAAAGAGCTGAAGATCAAGTTCAGTGACATGCCATAGGTGAGGTCTATGTCCAGCATTGGACAGAGATAGGCTGATGATGATGAATTAGAATATAAATATAGGTAGGTACACTCATATCCAGTGATGTATCGTTGAAATCATGTTTCAATTTGCTCGCGGCTACAATTCTTATCCTGGAACATACAAAATATAAGTAGCTAACATTGGACAATTTATACATAGTGCATTTTTAAGATGAGACCGATGCAGTTGCCTTTTGTTAGAAGATTGATTATAACATTTTTGAGCTATATTTACAAAATATGAAAAAAATACAGTCAGCTACATAATTGATATTATTATAGTTATTTAGATTATGATAGTTTAAAAACTAAAACAACCGACTTCCCTTCCCCGCGAGTCAGTTTCAGTAGCAAGTTTGAGACGTTTATCGTCATATCTCTGGAGATACTTATCAGATCTTAATGAAATTACAATGAGACTACCTTGAAAACGTACCCTACCGATTAAAAAAATTATCATTTAAATCGGTGTACAATTAACGGAGTAATCGCGTAACATACACACACAAAAAAAAACATACAGACGAATTGAGAACTTCCTTCTTTTTGAAAGTCAGTTGAAAATGGGCAATAAACTTAGGTAACGTAAAACCTATATTCATTCCGTTTGATCAGTACGATTTATCCTATAGAGGTGGAAACATTCTAACTGAGCTTGAATGCCAAAAAAGTCAAAGATCATTAGAAATTTTACCCACACCTCTATATATGAGGTTATACCTCATGCCATACCTCTATTTAGGTATTCAATCATACTCTATAGTGCTTTCCACCGAAGCTTAGAGGACTTTTTACAGGGTGAAGGAGCCACAAAGACTCTGTAGGTGATCCCGTTAGTTGTACTATTCATTATTCTGTGCCGTTAGTTAAACTGATCGGAAACCCCAAAACATTTATGTATGGGAAAATTGTCTTCAAATATCCGCTATCTCACCTGATGTTAAGTGAAGATGTAGTCTACAATATGACGACATATCCGGCGGCTGGTTCGAGCTATGGCTAAACCCTTCAAGACGAAACCTTAGCAGTGGTCACTGATTCAGCACCACCCAGGGATCACGTGTAAGGTAGATTAAGGTCTAAGCCTACGAACGCAGGAATGTAAGAATCACCTTCACGTAACAATAACCCAATATTGGTTGTCTGAATGCCTCTGATACTTCAATTCTGATAAAGTCTTTAAGGTAGGTACCTAACGTATATAAGCTACTGTATCTTACGTAAAGTTCTTGCTCTTAGCGAGCTGGTTGATGATATCGAACACCAAGCCAGTGTGACCGACCACTGCCCCCGACTCGTTCCACTTTAGTATTGCCCACGGAGGATTCTGAAAATGTACAAGAAATTCACGGATTACCATGGAGGCATGGAAGTTGGGTTGGTGCGCTCTGTGGATTGGCCTTAATAAGTTATCCAGCGCCTCGTATAAGTGCCGTCCACGTGCCGTCTTTCAATTCCAAACATGCACGCTGCTTTAACGTATTCGAATAAGTAAACAAATCTTAAGGGGGTGATCCATTGGCAAGTAAAACCGCCGGTACGCCAACAAATTCGCGAACCCACAGAATAATGAATAGTACAAGCGAGCCAAAGGTCGCTAATATAAGACAAGACCTTTAGCTCGCGAGTTTGTTCACCCACCGATCACCTCCTTTATGAAACTCGCACTAGGCACTTGGGAAGCAAGCTCTCACTGACAGACCAATCACAAATTTTAAACTTTCGCGATTTACACACATAATTATATTGTAATACGGGACTTATCGCGCTAAAAACATAATTTTATTTACCTCGACGTTTCGATCAAGTTGCATTGACCGTGGTCACGAGAAGACTGAACGTTCTGGTGTTAAAAGCTGACAAGGGTAACGCCACCGTGGTAATTGACTCGTCTGATTATGATAAAAAGTTACGGGGTATGTTAGAAGACAGACGGCTTTATAAACCTGTGTCTTATGACCCAACGGCTAGAGTAACTCATCGCATCCGAGCCATTATTAGAGATAACAAAGATCTGTTCACAGAGGACGTGTACGATAAGTTATACAAACCTAAGATTGTGACACCACCGAAACTGTACGGCCTACCCAAGGTACATAAGGCAAACGTGCCCCTGCGTCCAATTGTGAGTCAGATTGACTCACCGACCTACGACCTGGCAAAGTATGTTGCATCGGTGTTGCAACCATTAGTGGGTAAGACTCCGTCTTTTGTGAAAGACTCCCGCCACTTTGTACAAATCCTTGGAGAACTCAAACTGGAACCAGAAGACATCATGGTGAGCTTTGATGTGGAATCGCTTTTCACCAACGTTCCAGTGAAGGAGTGTATTGAGGTGATAAGGACAAGGCTAAGGGATTACGATTTTCCAGAAACATTTTTAGTGCTCTTGAGAAATTGTTTGGAGGGAAATTATTTCCGGTACAGTGGTCAGCATTACCTCCAGATGGATGGTGTTGCCATGAGAAGTCCTGTGGCACCGGTTCTCGCCAATATCTGGATGGAACATATCGAGAAAGCCATAGACCTACAGTTTTCATCGGTGAAGGTGTGGAAGCGTTATGTTGATGACGTCTTCTGTATCATGACGGGAGATGAACAGACGGTAGCCGCTTTTGCAGATAAGCTTAACTCGATCCACGCAAACATGAAGTTTACCTACGAGCTGGAAACTAACAAGACACTACCTTTTCTGGATGTAAAAGTAACGGTGAGACCAGATGGTTCGCTATCTCACTCTGTTTTTAGAAAAGCGACGCACACAGACAGATATCTAAACGCCTCATCACACCATCATCCCCGACACTTAGGATCTGTAGCCAGGTCTTTAATGGACAGAGCTCATGACCTCTGTGACCCTGAACATCTGGAAGAGGAAATCGCTCATGTTCAGGAGGTACTTGTAAAAAACGGCTACAAAGTAAGGGGAAGGGGACAACCAAGACGCAGATTTAAGAAAGGGACCATTAAAGTTGAAAGGCAGCCTGCATTCATGCCATACGTGAAGGGAGTGACGGACAAGGTCGGAGCTGTGTTACAAAAATACTCTTTTAGGACAGTGTTCACCCCTTTATCGAAGGTAGCAGCGCAAATCCGTTCACCGAAAGATGTGATACCGTTTCAGACACCTGGTGTGTATAAAATTGATTGCAGCTGCGGAAAATCGTATATTGGACACACAAAGCGCACAATCGCAGAAAGAGTCAAAGAACATATTGCAGCTGTAAAAAACCGCCAGGTTAATAAGTCCGCCATCGCCGAGCATTTGCTAGATTCGGGACCTAACCACTGGATTGAACTTCACGACCCAAAAATTCTCTCCACCGAACGTTACTATTACTCCGTGCCTACGTACCTACGTGAAGCGGTTGAAATAAAAAAACATCCGAATTTCAACCGGGAGGATGGTTTTAGATTGGCCACAACTTGGAACCCAGTGATTAGCAAGTGTTTCAGTCGAAGTTTAAATCAACAAAAATCTGCCGATGTCGTCAGTATTGTGTGTCGCAATGGCAACTCCGATCAAGATCAAATGAGGGTAGTTTCAAACTACTCTCAATAAAAACAATGCTGATACCCACAACTTCAGTCTTCTCGTGACCATGGTCAATGCAACTTGATCGAAACGTCGATGTAAATACAATTATGTTTTTAGCGCGATAAGTCCCGTATTACAATATAATTAGACCAATCACAGCTGCATGCGGGCATCCGCATTCCGCACCCCTCTACCCCGCTAAACAGACTTAACAAAAATTGAGTTCTGTGCAACTATGGATCAGACCGTCTGACGTTTATATATCGGTGCCTGAAGTTTCAGCTAATAATACTTTCTACAAAACTTACATGATAAGTAACGATGGGCAGTTCCTTCCCTCGAAACCCGTGCTCTACGTGTGGGAACAGTGCGTCTGAGAACCTCACACCGTCTATTGGTCTCCAAAAACCTACCTGAAATAACGGTGAAGGTAGGTAAAGAAAACTCGAAGCAACGAAGAATATCATCATCATCATAATCAGCCGGTGTCAGTCCACTGGTGGGTGGAGGTCTTTCCCAATGAGCCCGATCTTACGCTCTCCTTTTCCAGAATATGGGTCAAAAAAATCTAAGACTCACATGCAATAGCTCAACGTTTTCAATGATCCCAACCACAGGACCAGCTGTGACATTACGGGCAGGTGCTTCAATGTTGGTCTTGCCAGTAGGTACATCATGGATGGTCTCTGTGACCCCGCCGTACGTAGCGCCCCAGGTGTCAGCAGCTAGGACCCGCCAAGTGCTGCAGTTGCCACAACGGTTGTTGGCTAGAATGTGTTGCTAGAAATACCACGTTGGTTTATTTCATTCAGTTTCATCATCACCAGCAGCTCTTTAATTTTTTAATCTTCGGCTCTTCGCATTAATGTGTATAATAATAATTAATATATATATATATATATATATCTATAAGTTTATCGGATATTATTTCGCTTTTTATAAACATGGCATGTCTTATTTTAACGGTTTTTTAATTCCCGTTTTGGGCATCAAATTCAAATATGTGCTGATTAATTTTAGTTAATTTGGTATTCTCAAAAATATAACTTACTAAAAAAAAATGCCAAAATGATTTACGCATCACTATGCTTTGCCTATTCACCGATACAAATTAAACTAAATAACTGAAACACATATGTATATAGTTCGTGGGTATCATGCACAACTCTATTTCTGGCAAATTAGCACTCTACTAAAAAAGTACATGGCCAGATGTGGAATGAGTTTAAACACAGAATAATATAAGATTAACTCTCCAGTATACTAAATGACTTCTTGAAATTTCCTTGTAAAAAAAGCAGGCAACGCAACAGCATTCATTCCCTCTGACACCACAGGTGTCGATAGTCAACCACTTGCCCACAGATGGGCCAAAGAATAGAATTCCACTGTACCAATTTTAATTTTAGACAGTCATATTTAGCGCATTAACCGGCATATGTGCATCATTAACTTGCATATGTTCATCATTTACCTGCATATGTTTCAGGAGAGTATTCCTCCGTTGCAATTTATCTGGTCTGATAGCCTCCCACTCCTCGTCGGAAACTTGGGCAGCCACGTCGAACTCATCCTGCACGGCCGCGTCCAATGCTGATATGAACGCGTTCATCATTTCTTGACAGTAGCACATTAGACCGTTCTGGAGGGCAGACAGTATAACGCTTTTGGGACTTACTTAACGTCTACTTAGTTGTCTTGCAAAGTGTAATATGACGCCAAAAATTATGGTAATGAAGAATTTTGACACGGTATCTTTTACAGTTTTTACCCCGATTTGATTGGTTAAATCACGCCTAATTTGTTAAATCAAATTGCTTTATTCTATGCTAAAGAGTAGATCTAAACTTCATTTACCACAGGTAGTAGGAGCGAATAATATCCATGTTCCGCCTGACTTACTACCAAAAAGTAGCTTACCACTTTCAAGGAGAAAATTTACCGCCATAACCTTACGGCGTTTCGGCAACACACCCTTGAGAGTCAGACCATTTTAGGCCTAGCATGTTCACCATCCTCGACTACATTATCGCTTACCATCAGGCGAGATAATGGTCCAAAGCTAGCCTATCAGACATATAATAATTTAAGATCGTTAACAAACTAAAAGAACCGACTTCAAATGTCGCGTTAGTCATTTTCAGTACTAAAGTTATGTTTATCTCCATATCTCTGGAGATAGTAAACAAATCTCGCTAAAATATAAATGAGAACACCTGGAAAGTTTACCGGTTTAAACAAAAAATAATTTTCCAAATCGGTTCAGTCCAGGCGTCTTCGAGTAATCGGTGAACATTAAAAAAAAATACCGACGATTTGAAAACCTCCACCTTACGCCGTCGGTTAAGAGATCTATTCTATAATACCAGTCTTGTTAATATTAAAATCAGAGTACATTACTTTACATCCCGGATCATCATCAGTAATGTTATAGATGTAGGCAACGTTTTCTCCCTCGTGCAACGCGTTGATGAGCCCAGATATATTTCCCTTGTGTTTGTTAGTGTCAGATATGACATATAACCACTGAGCCATCGTGTTTGACATGAGCAGATCTCGAGCTGTGTCGGCCATCGTCGTCATCACGTCTGTTGTTACTATGGCTAGAAAGTTTTCACCTGAAAGATTTGTCTTTTGTGAGATACTGAAGTGAATCTGTAAAGTTGTCGAGTCTGTCTCTGATCTGTCAGTCTGCCTGAGATTAGGTTTCAATTTTTCGACATTTAAATAAGTAGTGGATTTTTATATCTTTAATAAATCGTTCCAATAATAGACCAGTTGCAGACGAGCCATAATAGAAGGCCAAGCCATTAGGACAGTCCAAATTAGATGCAAAATCTACGTCAAGAATATACAATTTATTCAAAAGTGATTGCTGTTTTATTTAATTTAGAGTAATTTCTTGAATCGCCTTGATCTTGTTCGCGAAATTTTTTATCATACTAAGGCGGTCGCGTCATGAAATAGGTTGAAAAACACTGATGTAGATGTCATGATGATACCGCCTTATGCCTGACGATTTTTATTTGAGTGGATTTTATCAAGCTAACGTAGAACTACAGAATAAATAACAGTAAGTTCTTGTTAGTAGAACTAGACATAGAGATACGAGATCCAAATATCATAAGCCCTAAAAAGTCTAAAAGAAATTCCTGATAAGAGTCCTTACCAATGTATTTAACTGGCAATTTGGAGAGCACCCGATACATTTCCTTCCGTCTCAAATACTCGTTGATCTCATGCTTCATCTTAAACACAGTAACAGACACTGGCGATGCACTGTCTTCATCTATCTGACCTGTCAGGGACTGTACCACTCGGGAGACCATGTCTCGACCTGGACAAAATATTAACTGTAGAAAAACTTTAACAAACAGACATAAAAATTAATTGGCAAAGTGTTTAAGCGTGACCAATATTCTAAGTCCCAAATTAAAAGGTGTCTGGACAGACAAACGATAGCTCAAAGCTAATTGTGGTCGTTATATACACGGTTCCGCTGTTTAAGTCAATACTTAGGTACTTAAGAAATTGCTGCATAATATTCAGTACCAGCCACCTTCTAAAGGTACGGCCACGACGATCTCAGTACTTTTCGATTGTTTTCTGATCGCGTTTGGTGTGAATCAGTCGGTACAAATACTACTGCGCTATCTGATCGCCGCCTAGATCGCGCACGCAAGACGCTGCATTGTGTCCGTACCTATAGCGAAGCTAAAAAATAAATACAGAATAGTCTTATATTGTTTTGAATTACGACGTTTTTAGGAATGGCGATTTGAACAATCCAATAGATATGCAAAGATCCTATGCCTAAAATATTGATACCCAGATTAAACTAAAACTCACTCAAAGTCTCATCATGCAATATAACAGCAGCTTTCCATTTGAAAGCGTTAGAGGTCCTCAGATCCAGAATGAGCTGGGGCACTTCTTCGCCAGCCTCAGCGTAAGTCACCGTTATAGCCTCTCGAGTCGGCAACCTCGGGCAGTCCACTTCAGTCAGAGCAAAGAGGAGGAGCTCCTCTTCTTGAGTACGAGAGTATAAGTCCCAGGTATCTTCGCAGGAAGCGATGCTAAATACCGCGAGGAAGCCTAGAATGCGAGGTATAAAATTGGCGCCCAACGTGGGGCAAAAAAAATAAACGTCTATTATTTCAAAGGTGTTTAACAACGTACTTTTTTGTATTGGTAGTTTTGTCAGGAACGTAGAAAAATGTTTTCTCAAGTTCTCATTGTATTTTACATAAAACTTGTGATTATTGTGTTTTTTATTATTTTTTTAAAATTTATTTAATGTGTAAAAAATGTGTATTATTAACCATTATCGGTGAATGCGCAAGAGTGTAGGAAAACAGCACAATATTGAAAAACATGCAATTTACGTTCTCACCAAAATTTCACTGAAAGCCGTAAGTCAAAGTCGTAAGAAAAGTCAACATCGTTACTGAGGGTATGACTTGGACTGGGCTATAATTTGCACTTGACTTGAATACGACTGACTCGAATTTACGATTTGAATTTACGAAAACTTGAAATGGTCTGATATTTTGACACTGGCTTAGTGTGGAGCCACAAAAAAACGAATATACTTTTTATGTTCATTTATTCATTGGTTTAGTCGATATTTTTAAAACGACCATAGACATATTAAGCCGGGTCCATACGCTTGGTGTATGCCACAAACACAAACAAAGTTCCAAACATCGACCACAATCATCAAACACAAACAGTCGTCCTCACGCTTAACGAACGTGTTCGAACGTTTGACCGAGCCTTTGATCTGTGAAAAAACCGACACCGACCCCGAACAGTGGTGAACACAAACACGAACAGACAAACACATACAAACACCCATCCACATGTAGGTGTTTGCTGTTTGTTGTTTGCTGTTTGCCATTGTTTGCCAAGCGTTTGGACCCGGCTTTAGCGTTGTCATTCTAGTTCTGTGACTACGACAAATAATGTATAATGTACCTTCCTATTTTTCATCCTTGTTGTTGAGATATTCCATATTCTATGCTTGTCAAATAAACAACGCTTCCACTTTTTTAGATAGTTTGCAGGACTCTTTACAAAGGAAAATAAACTAAATCTGATATAACCTTTCTTAAGACTGATGGAAGTCCAGGAGTAGTAGTGGACGACGACGCCTCCGTGCTGCAGCTCGACCCTGGCCAGCTCCTTGATGTAGTCCTTCAGCTCGTCCAGAACTGCCTGGTACTTCTCCCCGAGAAACTGACGGTCTAGAACTACAGCTGGAAATATAGCTGGCGATAGCACCTTGTTCTCAAAGCTCAGTATTAAGGGGGTACGATTTCCATTGGGATTGGGAGAGGCCTATGTCCAGCAGTGGACTGATACCGGAAATGGAGCAAGAACTTGCACTGAAATTAAATCTTTCGGTCTTGTATAAGTCTTTACATGTCGGGAATTATATTTACCTACATGATTTAAATGAACAATGTAAACATATTATTCAATCGATATTTTTTTTTGTTTGAACTTGAATTTTACTATTATTTAAAATAATTTCATACTAATCAATTAAATTATTTAGTAAACAATTTTCCCGACATGTAAATACTTATAAAAGAACAATAGATGTGTCAGTGCAACTTATTGCTCCATTTACTCAAAATTGTGCATTATACTTTTGACATCCAGAACAAAGCTCTTAGTCGTCAAACGGCTGAATGGATTTTAATGATTTGAAGCTGAGAACGCTCTCGATGAACACACCTATTATACAAAACAAAAAATCAAAATCGGTTCATTCGTTTAGACGCTACGATGCCACAGACAGACACACACATACACACGTCAAACTTATAACAGCCCTTCTTTTTGAGTCGGGGGTTAAATAATATCGTTTAAAAACTAAAAAAGAACCGACTTCAATGTTCATTTTCAGTACCAATTTTGAGATGTTTATCTCAATATCTCTGGAGATACTTATCAGACCTCGATAAAATTACCATGGTACCACACTTGGGATATCTCCTTTCGAACAAAAAAAGAATAATCAAAATCGGTGCATAAACGACGAAGTTATCCCCGAACAAACATAAAAAAAAAAAAAAAAAAAATAAATATATACGGTCGAATTGAGAAACCTCCTCCTTTTTTTGAAGTCGGTTAAAAAGAACACCTAACATTTTCATTGGTAGCTTGGTACTATTATTTATTCTGTGGCCGGGGTTAGACCAGCCATCTTTTCAATTTGCCATCCATTCGGCTGGTTTGAAGTTTAGACCTTAAAAGATAAAGGAGTTTCTAACTTGGCAAATATGGTTTTTGTGCTTTAATTTAATCACACCTAATTTAAATGTTCAAAATTGCACACCAGAAAGTAACAAAATAACTAAAAAGTATTTTAAAAAGGATTTGTATTATAAATTGAATGGGCTCTTGGCTAGGAACAGCTACCTACTAATGTCCAACACCGTAAGACTTTAGGCCTCAACAATATTTCAAGCCACCGGGCTTGAAGTCTTCGCAACTAATATAAAAGCAGCATAATATTATAGTCTTAGTACTTGTACTATTAGGTATTTATTCTGTGGTCCTAGTGACTTTGGAAAGTTTTAAGATTTACAGTCCGGCAAGTATAACTTGGCGTGCCTGTGCGCCACTGTGCTTTTACTTTGTACTTTGATAACAGTTTCTCTTAAACCACTTTTAATTACTTTTGGCATTATTGAACTATTTTAATGTAGCAGATTTATCAACAATAATGTCGCGGTAATCTCTCAAACGTCAAACTCACAGTTTCAATTAAAATAATTAGTTCCAAAAAATACCACCGCCAAGTTATACTTGTGGCACTGTACTACTTAGGTAGGTTAGACATTAGTACCTATCAATATTTTCTTTGTTAATAAACGTTTTATTTTTAGGGTTCCGTACCCAAAGGATAAAACGGGACCCTATTACTAAGACTCCGCTGTCTGTCTGTCTGTCTGTCTGTCTGTCTGTCTGTCTGTCTGTCTGTCTGTCTGTCTGTCTGTCTGTCTGTCTGTCTGTCTGTCTGTCTATCCGTCTGTCACCAGGCTGTATCTCATGAACCGTGATAGTTAGACAGTTGAAATTTTCACAGATGATGTATTTCTGTTGCCGCTATAACAACAAATACTAAAAACAGAATAAAGTTTAAAAATAATAGGGGGTCCCCATACTAGAAACGTGTTCTAACCGCTATGAACGCTTTGGTAAACGTTCATAGATGGCGTTATATTGAAATTCCGATCCCTAATACCTTTGTTAGACGTTAGATGGCGTTATAAAAAATAAAATGTTTATTAATTATTATTTTTTGCTGGCGAAAAATAATATTCGTATTTTTTCCTCGATTTTATAAAATACTGTGATGTGGTACGCAACCCTACGAGTGCGAGTCCGACTTGCACTTGGCCAGTTTATTCTACACGAGTGCACTAGTATCTCCATTTTTTATGAAATTGGTAAAAATATCCTAGTTAACAACAGTATCAATCTAAAAACATACCAATTGAAGCATTCGCAGTAATCAATGAAGGAAAGTCCTCCCCTCTGACTCTCGAAACAGCACAAACTATCAACACCAACATCTGCCACAACTGCATTTTTCTCCCACACTAACATGCCAATGGCTCCGCAAACAAACCTCATAATTCCTGAATATCACCCTCATTAGGTGTACTACTTATTATTTAGGTTTTCATTAAGACACCTGCATCGTGTTAAGGCTTAATGTAGACTATGGGAGGTATGCGTGGAATTGAAAAGGACTAAGGAGTAACATGCTATGGTACATACAGGCGGATAGCTTTTTGTAGGTGGGTATTTGAAATGAAAAAGAATAAAGATAAACTTCATCACGGTAATGTGTGCTTCACGGAATATTTTAAAATATTTTATTGGCTAGCGTTTGACCACTATCTCACTTGTTGGTAAGTGATGATGCGATCAAAGATATTAAGCACGCTAGGCCTAAAATGGGAACTGGCTCTCAAGGATACCTGCCGGAACACATTAGATGTTTTCGCGACAGATTTTCCAAGTTCAGGGTGGTAGCTGCCCAGGCGGACACTAGATAGTGTCCTACCAGACCACCATGCAGGGATTGTTGGTTTCCTAACGATGTTTTTCCTTCACTTGAAATTCACAATGAAAAGCGCATATACATTTTTTGATAGTAATAGATAATATTATAATGGATAACAACATTGCCGTGACTTCATTGTTTGACTTTTTTCTTATACAAAAGGTCTAAGAGCCATAATAATATAGGTATATGTAGTACCAACAGTTTATCCAGTATTTTTACTGACTTCACAAATAAGAAGGACGTTCTCAATTCGACTGTTGTTTAAAACGTCCGATTTGAAAAATTATTTTGTGTTTGAAAGAATATGCTTCCAGTTTGGTCCCACTGTAATCCTATTGAGATCTGAGAAATATCTCTAGAGATATGGTGGTAAACACCTCAAACTTAGTACTGAAAATTACTCACGCGCATTTTTAAGTTTTTTTTTTCTTTTGATAGGATAGGTATATAGATCTACCTGCAGTAGGTATGCAAAACGACTTGGGATAGTTGCGCTCTGAAGATTGATCAGTAACCCAGCATTTCGTTTTACTGCCGTTTTCCAATTCCAGACAAACACGACGTTATATTTCACAGCTTCGTCAGTCGTCACATAATATCAGGTTAGGTTTTTTATTTTTTATTTCGTTTTTAGGGTTCCGTAGTCCTGACAAGGAACCCTTATAGTTTTGTCATGTCCGTCTGACTGTCTGTCCGAGGTTCTGCTAAGAGACCGTTAATACTAAAAAGCTGTAATTTTGTGGGGGTATGTAAATAAATGACGCCGACAAAGTGCTGAAATGAAATTTTGAAAAATATTTTTTTTTAGGGTAGCTCCCCTATATGAGAAGTGGGGATGATTTTTTTTTCACCGTCTACCCCATCGTGTGGGGTATCGGTGAAGAATAGGTCTTTTAAAATGACTGTAGGGTTGCTAATACCATTTTTCGATTGAATGCTCCATTTACGAAATATTAAACTTTAAAGTGCAAATTTTTGTTCCAGTAGGGCGTCCCCCCCCCCCAAGCTAAACTGCTGGCTTGAAAAATCTGGAAAATATTGTGATAATAGCGCATTTTATGAACTGTAAAGAAAAATTATAGCGGTTAAGATAACTTTATTAGTTTAGCAGTAATAGTCGTTGAACTTGGGTGTTGGATAATTTTGTACCAAATACAAAATCCTTTGAACAAATCCTTTAAAGTGACAAAGACGGAGTAACTAGTTGTTTGTTTATAATGGGTAAAGACTTGCATTGAATAACAGGCTACCGTACAATGCGCGTGGCCCGACACGCACTTAGCCGGTTTATTATTTATATTCGTTAGCCTAGTTAAGTAATGACGCGGTCGAGTATAGTGTGAGATAGTGGTCAAACGATTGATTAAATACTATTTTAAAAAACTGGCCAAGTGCAAAGAGTATTTTATAACTATAATTTTTGATTAACTTTGTTTTTCATAGTGTTTGTATGAAAAACAAAGTTATATTTGCGGTCGCTGTATCTCAAAAACTGCCGACTGTATCTCGTTCAAACCAATTTTCGTTGAAAGTTTTTCTTGAGATCTACAGCACATTTTTTTTTAGATGTTTCACGCCCTTACTTTAAAGTTAGGGGGGGGGGACACACATTTTACCACTTTAGACGTACCTATCTTTCAAATTACTGACTTTGAGAAAAAATGATTCTTGGAACCTAAATCTCATTTTTAGACCTATCTATAGACACCGCACGTATAGGTTTGATGAAAAAAAAATGTTAATATTTTATTTTTATTACTTTTGTATAAAAATCGTAAAGCGGTTCTCAGAATACACCTACCTATCTAGTTTCAACTTTGTTTATTAGTTTCGAAATAAAGTGGCTGTGACATACGGAGGGACTACAGATACTAGACATACAGACATGACGAATCTATAAGGGTTCCGTTTTTTGCCATTCGGCTACGGAACCCTAAAAAGTATAGTCGCATGCTAGGCCTATAATGGGAACAAGCTCTCAAGGACAACTGCCGGGATTTTTGATGAGAGATTTTCCAACATGGAGATGGTAACCTAGGTGAACACTAGATAGTGTGTAAATATTTTTTTTTCTTTCTTTCTTTTATGTATCTGACCACCACTAAGTTTGTCGCCAGTTGAGGTAACAAACTAGAGATAGCACTGGCACAGAATAATGAATTGGCACCGGATAGAAAGAAAGAAGAATAGAAATCCATTGGAACACGGCGGGGATATGATAGGGGTCTATGTCGATATGCAATAAAAAAGGTATAGTTTAATATTGTTTAAAAAACTAAAAGAACCGACTTTAATTGCCGCGCTAACAATTTTCAGTATCAAGTTTGAAGTGTATATTTTTGGAGATACCGCGTGTTTATCTCGATGAAATTTTAATGAGACCTGTGTATATTTATTATAACCTTTTCTTTATAACCTTTTTTTATAACAAAAAAAAATCCAAATCGGTTTACGCGTCTTCGAGTAGGTAATCGGTGAACTTAGGTAGGTTCATAACCCAAAAATAATTCGACGAATTGAGAACTTCCTTCTTTTTTGTAATGTTGGCTAAAAATGATTAGTCATAGAAATGTATTAGTCATATTTAAGTTTAATAAGTATTTTAAATTGTTTTGACTATTGCGTTATGTTAATAAATTCTATCAAAATGATTAATTTAATTTCAATTTCGGTTAACAATAACAATATAGTTAGCATCATTCGATGACAGCTACGTTGTTTTAGCTTTGAATTAGCTCTGATGTATATCAATCGGATGCAATCATAACTCAAAATGGCTCTGACCAACTTCTTATTTCGTTTGAGGTAATATCATGTCGTCAAGGTATGTAGTGTGTTTGAGATGTTTATCTCTATATCTCCAGAGATAATTGTCATACCTCGATAACATTTTAATGGGACCATACGGGAGACATAATCTCTTAAACGATTCAACGATAAAACGGTCAAGATTTGACGGAGTTCTGAGGTAACAAACATTTAAAAAAACAGTCGAATTGAGAACCTCCTCCTTTTTTTGTGAAGTCGGTTTAAAATAGCTTATTTTGGTTGCTAACATTGGGGTTGGTAGAAAATTGAACAGCCTGTATAAAGACGAAACTAGGTGGGATTCTTGCAAAAGGTCAGCGAATTGATTAAAGATTAATGATAATTACTCCACGTAATAGATTTGGAACATCATCGACGGGCTGGTTTACCACCTGCTAGGCAGGTAACCTAAATAAAGTAATATTTTTAACCTCCGACAAAAAAGAGGGATGTTCTACATTTGACGTGTGTATTTGTGTATGCTTGTGTGTATGCTTGTGTCTATTTGTGTATGCTTGTCTCTGTTTGTGGCATCGTAGCGCCTAAACGGATTAACCGATTTTAATTTAGTTTATTTTGTTTGATTGTTTTGGTTTCTTAATTCAGTGTTCTTAGCTTTGATTCATAAAAATTCGTTCAGCCGTTGTAAGACTATGAGTTATGAGGTTTTGTTCCAGTTGATGGACGCTATGAGATCAACTGTAATGGAAATTTACAGGGACCGCGAAGTACCTACTCCATGACTGGGGGGTTTGGGCCCCATTTATTTTACCCCACTCCCACTTCCGCGCTCCCTGGAAATTTAGTATCCTCTTACTGTAATGATAATTGTAAGAACATGGTAGCATTGACTTGATGCTCAGACATCTCTTGGAGTCTGCAGAATACTCAACTCATCGCCAACTTACAGCAGAGATGTCGTGTTTGGGCTCATCGGAATGGTCTCAATGAACCGATTATAGGTACCTAGGTTAGTCGGGGTGGTTTTAATTTGTTATTTATAATCAGTAGATTATGAGCGATTTTAGCCGGTTTTTAACAAAGTTTAAGTTATAAATAAATAATATTTTTATTGACACAATCAAGCTTAATATTAATGTCACAATAAACAATGTATTACTAAGTTACCTAGACCCGGCTAACTTTTATATAATGATATTGATATTAACTACCAGATAAATGCCTAATAGATTGTCAAGAACAATGAAAATGGTCTGGAAAATGGTCTTCATATAGTTTTATAATATGCCAGATAACTCCGGAAACATTCTCAAGATGTCATTTTTCAAAGGTGGTAGGCACATTATTTCAATATTCCGCCTGAATTGCTACCTAAAAGTAGCTAAAGGATAAAATCGGGCGCCAAAACCTCACGGTGTTTCGGCAACTGAGCCCTTGAGAGGTCAGACCATTCTAGGCCTAGCGTGTTCACCATCCTCGACCGAATCATCGCTTACTCATTGTATTTACCTCCAGCGTCCAGTAAGTAATGAAATAAAATTTGACATAGGTACCTATATTTGTTCTATTTTCTTAGCTTTATATATTTGTTTTTCTAGTAGGCTAACTATACAGAAAAACAGATTAACTTACGTAATAAGTAGTCATAGATGGCGCCACCAATGCATAATTGGGTTAACAAAATGCAATCCACTAATTTCGTCGTAACGATACTTCGCACCGTGGCTTAATTGGCAAAGCACCGGAACATGTTATTCCGGAGGTTGCGGGTTCAAGTCCCGTCGGTACGATGAAATTTTGGATTGTGTTTAACAATTTACAAAAATATAAAGTGTGAAACACTTCAAAGAAACATAATATTTAACTATACAAACATTCGTAAAACATATAATTTTTAATTAATTTCCATAAAAATAACATGTGATCACAACATTTGCAATACAAAATAAAATGTCCCAAACTCGCCAAGGATGCCCTGCTGATGTTAGCTTAATGATGAAATTGGTGGGTGGTAGCAGTAGCAGTGGTATACCATAAACTTGATATCTGGGGCCTTATTCAGTATGACCATTTTAAAGTCTTACCGTACCGTGTTACGTTATCTCCGCGTTATGGTATTCTCTATGCCAATTTAAACGCGGTAGGGTAAGGTTATGAGCGCGTTTTGAGCTGTCAAAATATCGTGGCGTATGAGGACGTGTAACGCGCGCGTTTTGTATCATTTACCTATCGTGTGGCATACAGAATACAATTTTTCAATAACGTAACGTGGCGCGTTAAGTAACGCGTTATCTCATTGGTCATACTGAATAAGGCCCCTGGAGCTAAATATTCACTTGGAACCACGTCCAAAACTACCTGCCTATACTTTAGCTAATAGTTGTACTATTCATTATTCTGTGCTAATAGGTAGGACTTATTAATAAAATAGAAAAGTCAGGACATCACCGAGAAAGCTTTTTATTTGTACTTCATCATTATAACAACATTTTATGTACCATCACGAGACTCAGGACCATTATAACAGACAATATCGTAAAGGACACTTTTAGAACAAACAGAACAGCAATATATAGTAAGTTTCAACAAGACACAACATATACCAAATTAAGTACATTATTTAATACAAAATATTATGGGGTTTCCCCCAAAAGGCCTCCACCACCCCTCATAGCCTTACCTTACCACCCTCAACGAAACTTTACACACTTTACCATCACCATCCTAGGTGAAACCATCATTATCCTAATCCTAACTAATATTATAAATGCAAAAGTAACTGTCTGTCTGTCTGTCTGTGTCATTTTCACGTTAAAACCACTGAACCGATTTAAATGAAATTTGGTACACAGATAGTCTAGAGCCTGAGAACGGACATAGGCTACTTTTTAATGCGAAAAGAGGGTTGTAAGGGGTTGAAAGGGGGGATGAAAAATTGTATGGAAGTATCGTCAGTTTAGGAGCTAGAAGCTTGAAACTTATTTTTTAGGCAAATATGACATTCAAAGTTTCTAAAAGTTTTACCCTCAAGGGTGTAAAATAAAAATAGGGGATGAAAGTTTGTATGGAAATATGTAAGGTTTATGTTAATGTTCTACTGAACGGATTTAAATGGAATTTGGTAGGTACACAGGTAGTCTAGAGCCTGAGTAAGGACATAGCTTAAAACTTCTTTTTTAGGCTGTTAATTCGATATAAATTAATATATCATTCAAAGTTTGTGAGAGGGAAGGGGAAGGGAGAAGGGGAAGGGTGAATGAGGGGATGGGAGGGAGGGTAGAAGTGAGGGGAAGGGGAAAGGGGGAGAGGGATGTGAGGTGAGGGAAAGGGGAGGGGAGAGTGGGGGTAGGGGGAGTGGGGAGAAAGGGGAGGGGAGAGGAAAGTGGGGTGAAGAGAGAGGGGAGGGGAGGGGAAGTGGGGGGAAGAGGGAGGGGAAGGGAGGGGAAGTGGGGGGAGGGAAGTGAGGGAAAGGGGGTCATCATCAAACATTGGAAATATATCGCAAATCTGTATGTACTATGAAAATATTCTAACACGCGCGTGTTGAATTCACAGTGTTTTTTGTTTTGTTTGTTGCGTTGAAAACATTACTTCCGTTTCTTTACGCATGTGACATTACTCTGTCATTGCCAATGCGACTTAAATGTTTGATACCTTGGTACCTGCTCTTAATTAACATCATCGGGTGGTACTAGATCATAGGTATTATACCTTCTTTCCTTACCTCTGAATGTTAGTTAGTCGCAAAGCCACACCGGTCGTCTTCTTTTACGGACTCTAAGTGCCGGTGCTGCCCCCATATTACGAACCTCGACAATTAATCATTGAATAAACGAAATGAACTAAATGACGGAGACGCTGCTATGTGGGCTGTATAGCTCTATCTCTGTGATTTCGTTCATTTCAATCCCTATCAAACTTCGTGATAGGCCTACTGGTTAATGTGTGCGAGTGTAGGAAAACTGCACAATATAGAAAACATAATATTTGCGTTCTCACCAAAATTCCACTGCAAATCTTCAGTAAAGTCCACATTTTTGCTGAGGGTATGATTAGGACTAGACTATGACTTCAACTTCACCTGAAATTTGACTGATTCAACTTTATGACTTGAATTTACAAAAATTGGAAACATTTTAATTCTTGACACTGGCTAAATATACTAATCGTGTAGAGCCATAATAAAAGTTAAAAGAAAACACCGACAGTTGATTGACAAGACGTGAGGACAAGATTTTTAGTCTGTCGCTATCTGTCAAGTCAAAAAACCGAAAGAAATAGTTTTGGCGAAATTGTGGTGGTATTATCGCAAAAGCCAAAAACAAAGAAATAATAATAATAGTTTCTGCGTTTGTTTTTGGCGGGAACGTGGAAAAGTGTGTGTGATCTCATTGTATTTTTTCCTAAAACTTGTATTCTTCCGCGAGTTAATGTGTAATAAATGTGGATCACTAGCCATTAAGTGCCGGTGTGCGAGTGTAGGGAAACAAAAAAAGTTGAAAAACATGCTATTTGCGTTCTCACCTAAATTCCACAGAAAATTTTCAGTAAACACCACATCTTTACTGAAAGTATGACTTAGACTAGACTTTTACTTGAAAACTGACCTGAAATGTGACTTTGACCCATCTCTACGACTTAAATTTAACTTGAAAACTTGATGAATTTCAATACTTGACACTGGCTAAATACACTAATCGTGTGTAGCCATATTAAAACTATAAAAAAAAAAGTTTCTGCGTTGTTTATTATAATTTACTGAATTTTACTGATATTCTAATAATATGTCGAAAGAATACAAAAAAATCTTCGTTACAGTTGGAACTACAAGATTTGACTTGCTTTGCGTGTACATTCTCAGACCTGCAGTGCTAACCGCTCTCAAGAGTATTGGATGTAAAGAGGTTACCTTTCAGATAGGAAAGAGTGACGTGGAGCCCCGCGAGTATACCAAAGATGGAATAAAATTATGTTTATATAGGTACAAAGACTCCCTACAAGAAGACATAAAGAATGCAGACTTAATTATAAGCCACGCAGGGGCAGGTAGTTGTTTAGAAGCCCTCGAATGCAATAAACCTTTACTAGTAGTTGTAAATGAAGATTTGATGGACAACCATCAATTGGAACTCGCTGAAAGACTACAAATTGACGGACATTTGTACTACTGTACTTGTGATACACTAATAAGCACTCTTGGCATTGTAGACTTCAGTTTATTGAACCCGTTTCCAAAAGCAAATCCTGGAATGTTTATAAAATATCTTGATAGCATTTTTACCAACAAACCAACTGAAAACTTAACAAGTTAATCTAAATCTGTGATAATAATATTTGAAACAGTCCAATTTGCAATAAATTATATTATAAGAAATACATAAGTAATAATAAATGAATATAAACTTCAATTTTCTTTTATTTCAAAACACAGATCATATACACATTCACAACTTATTCAGAAATTATATTGTTATTAAAAATACATTTAAATAATTT
This sequence comes from Cabera pusaria, assembly GCA_954871355.1. NCBI lineage: Eukaryota > Metazoa > Arthropoda > Insecta > Lepidoptera > Geometridae > Cabera > Cabera pusaria. The sequence goes on from OX940896.1 coordinate 4,757,953, forward strand.
TAAGAAATGATAAGTGAAACTATAGGCACCATTGCTAAGGCAAGACTGCAAACTGCAACAGACCACTGTTATCACAACTACTGTGATTCTATTACTTGTTGACCTCTATAGCAATGACTAAGCGTCGTCTCCACAAGCAAGTGTATAGCGGCGATTAATAACAAAAAACTTTACAGGCCAAAAATCTCCACACAGCAATTTGTTTCTAATTTCCTCAAGTTAAAAGGATCTTTCATAGACCTATTATATGTAACTGTGGTATATAAGTGCCATTTGCAATCTACAGTCTCCTTCGTAATGGTAACTTACAGCTTAATGATAAAGTTTACACTAATTTCTTGGCTTCAAAGAAACTCTTGAGATGCCTCATCTGCCAGTATCCGATACCCACAAGAACACCTGTTTGCAAGAGACTCCACCAAAGGACTCTCTGATTTGTGCTCTCTGATGTCTGTCTGAATCTCTCTTCACGGTGCTGAAACAAACATTTTATTCATAAGAAAATTTAAAAGGTCTACATTTATTTATGGACTTATAACCTAACATATTAAATGCATAGTTTTAAACATACATAAGTACATTAAAATCTTTTGTACTATGTGATAAATATTAACAGCCCAGACTGCATATAAAATTGACACATAATTTTTTTATGAGTAACAGAAACATGTAGTTTTGTTTTAATAGTAAATATTATTTAATCTTTAAAATAAATGTGAAATAGTACTGACTGATATAGTGACATATTCACATTCACAACATCTGAATATCAGTAAAATTATCTATTACGATATTATAAGCTGTTCTTTTGAGTTTTCCTAATTTCCTTTATTCCTTAGCACTTTGACTGCGGCGCCATTTTCGCAACTGTCCTGCGATGCTAATCTACACACGACACGACACGACACTGTTATTCGTAACACTGGTGTCAGATCGTAACAAAAATCAAACAGCAGTGCGAGAGCACACATTAGTTGTGAGAAAAATGTTGGTACGGCTTTGCGGATTACACGCCAGGTGTGTTTTGCTAATATTATTACTGCTGTGAAATATGCAGGATTTGTGTGAGCCGCACTGTAGTAGAGGCGCATCACACACACCGTCTGTGTGGCGCCATATTGGCGAAACGTAAATTTCGCTCTAACACCATTAGTGAGCGCCCGCTCTCGTGTAACATTACTAAAAACACACAGTATGCATTTTCAGCAGGCAACGTGTTAACAACTCGGAGAGGTAAAAGATGATTCAAATCAGGCAAGCTATTTTCGAGTTTTAAGGAGATGAATGCATGCAACTGGTTATTATTTTTAAAAACATAGATATCTTTAGGGTAAACATGCTACATCATCCGACTGCATTGTCACTTACTATCAGGTGAGTGGTCAAGCGCTACCCATTTTCGCATTAAAAAAAAGATGTTGAGACTACATACCCTCTGGTAGCTCTGTTCCTTGGTTATCTGGTGAACTTGGTCAAGAAGCTGTCGGATCCTCAGCTGCAGCTCTGACAGCTTGTCCTTCTGTGCTACGTTGGCATAGTCTACTGCATGCTCACCCACTTGAATGTCTAGGTGCACCTGTTTATAACACAATATGATGTGAGATGTTATAATCATCAGCTCGTCCTATTCTTTATCTGCCATCTGCCACTTCTGATACATGCACATAATAGTACTGTTGGCAACCCCCTTTAATCAGGGAAATTAAACATTTTATTTAAGTTTGACATTCAACGTTTAGATAAAACCTCAATGGCTAATTACTTTTGTTTATTTTTTAAATTTAAAGCCACAAGTAATGATTTTGTTGTATTTAGAATAATTATTATTGATATGATCTATTTAATTTTATTTGACATATGTAAGTGCAGATTTTTAATTAGCCCATATACTGAATAAATGATTTGACTTTTAACACTTTGACTGCGGCACTTTTTTGCATATTTTTTAATTTTTTTAATTATTTTTTGTAATTTTTTTTCGTAGCTGTGGCATCAAATCAAATCTAAAATCCAACAGAAGAAGGTCACACGCAACCCTTGTGAAAAAATTAATTAAAAAAAAATATGTAAGGTGCATTCGGGTAACTCCGAAAATCGGGGAATTCTAATAATTAAAGTTTTCCAATCGACACAGCAATATTTCATGCTTTGGCAACATGCCCCTAGTGGCCATTTTAATACGCATCCGCCCGCAAGTAACTTCAGGCTGCTACGTGATACCGCGCGTCATCAACTGTCATTTTTCCAAGCAACAACGATTTCGCGGGATTTTTGGTGTTATTGTATTTGCCCGAACATCCATAATAACAAAACCTGTTAAGATATTAAACTTTTATTCTCTTTATTCCCTAGATTAACGTTTTTTTGCAATTCTGTGTAGGCTTAGAACTATCTAGCTCAAGATTTTTTGCACTTTTCAGATTTAGCCAAATAGAGCAATTCCGAATTTGTCAATCCGTTTGAGTACCGTAGGCTACTTGTCGGGTAATTCCGAAATGAAAGTAGCACTCATGTAATGTTTGGCCCTTTCAGTGTGTGTTTTCAGCAGCGAACGTGTTAATAAGCCTGATGATATAACAGAAGTGGCAGAAAAGGACTGGATAAACGTAGCCACATACAGAGAAAAATGGCTAAAGACTTTATCCTACAATAAAAATATATATTAGCTACTCAAATGCATACCTAAATGAATATTTAATAATTGTATGCAACAAAAGCTTCAAAATAATAAGTAATTGAGCAATAGGTCCAGTAAAATTACAGGGCATGTGACACTTTGCATCATAATGTCTCGAGGTTGTGTGGCAGTAAAATGGAAAATTCTGTCCATCCACAATGTTGCATGCTTACAATCAGATGAGCATTGTTCTTGTCCTGTTACATCTTTACATAGTATAAAACAAATTTGCTCCCGCTGTCTGTACACTTAGATCTTTTAAATTACTGAACAGATTTTAATGTAGATTTCAGCAATAGATAGTGATTCAAAAAGATGTTTTATAACCAAGATTCCCATAGTTTTCATTAATTCCCTTTGTCCACAGTTAATCCTGGTTATAAGCCCTTATCAAGCTAGTTATATCATTAAAAAAAGTTATGATTGTGGGAAGTAAGCAAAAATTTGGACATTTGAGGATATAAGACTGATAGTCAGACCACAAGAGCAATACCATTTTCCTTTTTGATCTTGATTCTAGCCAAATATGGCAAAATAGAAATTAATTAGTTTTCGAACATACATAAAATATTTTCAAATACAGGATTATGCATACTGTAATATCTTTACTGTAAAATAAAGTACACATTAAAGTTTTGCCTCTCCTACATATGTAACAGCTAACCGACTATGTTGTAGTTATTTGTTCAGCTGCCACTAACTCAATAAAAACGTTTATATTTTGTTACCTTTGATAACACTACCATGGTGTATGCACAGACAGTTTCATGATAAAGTAATAACCCTAGTGACTTTGGAGTAATTTTGCTTGGATTTAATTGCAGTTGAGTTGAGGAAAGCCTTTCACTCTAACATTGTTTTTGTTTTGAGGGCCCAGTGCCCAGTGGTGCAGTAGCAGGTCAGCTTTAACTCCAGAGTTAATGGGTTCAAACCTCGCAATGCAACAATGTATTTTTCTATAGAAAATTGTACATGCACATGTGTCAACAATTCAGTGAAGGAAAACATTTTTAGGGTTCCACACTCAAGTAGAAAAATCTGTCGCCATAACATTTAATGTTTTGGCAGCTATCCTTGAGAGTCAGTTTCCATTCTAGGCCATCTTCTATCAACCTCAACCACATTATCACTTACCAACACGTGAGATAGTGGTCAAACACTAGCCTGTACAATAAACAAAATAAGTTTATAAGTATAATGTCATAATAATTCACAGCTTTGTGAATAAAATATATAAGCTACACCTACCCTTAATTGCGAGCCACTGAACCAAGAAGTACTGTTAGAGTACATGCAGATGACATGTTCTCCGGGAGCATGTGACGTGAATGAGATCATTCCTTCTGAGGAGTACACCCGAGACAGAACTACTTGGTCGTTGGGGTCTCGGACGTCCACGTGCATGCCGATACCAGGTGTCGACGGCATGAATCCTCCAGACCGAGGGTCATAGAGTTCCACTTTATAATTTACTGGAAGAGACAAGGAGATTTTTGTGTTAAAAAAAATAATTTAAAAGTAGAATTACAACAAACTCATGATAGCTTTCGGTAGGGCAGGTAAATTACGTTTTAAATTATACGAAAATACATGTAAAATGCGGAAAATGTCTAAAAATTACGAAATATACCAATAACAGTTGTGTCATCAGGGATTTCTTCTATGAAACATTTTCGTTCTCCTTCGGCTATATGGAAATATAAAGCTGACGCAGCGTCCAAGACGAGAAATAACGCTAAAATTGTGGATATTTTGAATAATTCCATCTTTTTGGACACCAGTAATCGGCGAAACGAAAAAATATAAATCGCAAAGATGAAAGCAATGACAACACGTCACGTCATCGACGAAATGTCAGATGTCAGTCGTCAGTCGTGACTCGTGAGTCGTCAGTCACAGACCACAGACTAAGTAGAGAAGCTACGTCACAGCACAGACTACGTAGAGATGCTACACATCGCATATGTCAGTTTTGTATTCTTAAGGTTAAACCCTAGGATGATGGATTATAATGGATGGCGCCATGTCAGCCATGTGACGTTGTCAGATCGACTTTCATTCTATCAACACATTGTCCTACCCTTTCTATCACAGGGGTTGCGAGATAAGAGTAAACGAGAAAGCTAATATCAAATTGACAACCTCGCGCATGGGTGATCGTGTCCATTTTTGACCAGCTAGCAGGCCATAATATAGCGACGCATCATACTTATAAATTAAAAATTAAATAGAAACATAGCTTTAAAGACTGAAACCCTGTTACATGGTTAATTTATATCGTGTTGTGCTGTGTTTTATCCATCAAGAACAACTAAAGGAGGCGTAAAAGATCCAGAATTATCATTTCACACGTAAGTGTTTGTGGGCATTTATTCTCATATATAAGCACTTTTTGAATCAAAATATTTATTTTGCTTACATTATATACATCTTTTTCGTCATATAACTACCGAGGTGGTAAATGGTTATCATTTTAAAGCTTTAATTTATGTAAATAACAAACATTATTTTACGCCGCCCGGCTAGTGATGTACGAGAACCCTCCAAAACTTTGTCGATAAATATAGTTGATACCCTTATAAAAAGGAATATATAAATTTCTTTAAGTGTAATATTATAATATTACACTATATAAATATATAAATCGTTTATATACATTTTACACTAATTCTATACATATAAAAAATTGAAGTGTCTGTTTGTAATTTCAAATTAACAGCTTTTCACTAAATGCATATGAAAGAATATACGGTACTTACATCAAAAACAAAATTTTAAATGTTTGTCTGTCTGTCTGTTTGTTCCGGTTTATCTCTGAAATGACTGGACCAATTTAACGGGACTTTCACTAGTAAAATGCTGATGTTAAAATATTAACTACCAAGTAACTTGGCTACTTTTATTTTAGAAAAAAATAAAGTTCCGCGAAATCAAAATTGAAGCTAATGAAATAGGGAACAATATCTGATTCAAATAGGGAATATGCAAATTAAGCAGTGTTTTCTACCGCGCACAGCCCACGCGCATGTTGCCGCTGTCATTAAACGCGGACAAAGCCGCGGGACCCAGCTAGTTGATTTATAATATGAAGATTTTTTTTAAGGATGGAACGGTTAGCTCAAAGCCTTGATTAGAACGAAATTTGAACATTTTTAACAGACTTCACAATAAAAAGATGAGTTTCTCAGTTCGCCTTTTTTATGTTTGTTATCTCATAACTCCGCAAGTTCTTAACCGGATTGGAAATTTTTTTTTTTCGATAGATTATTCTGCCCGTTTGGTCCCATTGTACATTTTTTGAAATCTGATAAGTATCTCCAGAGATATGGACATAAACACCTCCAACTTTATACTGAAAATGGATAGCGTGGCATTTGAAGTTGGTTTTTTCGTTTTGTGAACGATCTTAAAATATTATAAAAAGTGATCAAAGTAATTATGCGCAAAATTAGTAGTAACTAGGTACCTAATTATATTATCAGCACTGATACTTACTCGTATTCAATCTATTATTACTTATGATAATGCCAATATATTCTATATTTTTATGAAAAATGTGTCACAGTTTACCACATTAATATATTATATCATTTTTTTGTAGGTTTCCAAAATGTCCGAAAATCCAATCAAGTGGATAAAGGCAGTAAGGCGTGAAAATTAGGATCCAACTAAACACTTCAAACTTTGTTCTAAACATTTTGAAAAATCAATTTTGTACCTACTAGATTATCAATCAAGCTGGAACTGACACCGAGGAAACGGAAAAGAATAGAAGCTAGTGGAGTCAAGATAGAAAGTCTTCCTATAATATTCCTCTGCGCGCAATGAAGGATGATGAAACGGTTTTGAAAGTGTTTTAATCGAAAGTGTTATAAGCTCTGATACATGAAAATCTGTTTAGCCGTTGTAAAAGTAGTAGTAGTAGCATTTTTCTAGTTGATGGCGCTATGAATTCAACTTTCATAGTGATTAATTCGAAATTCGGTATCCTTTTCTTCAACGACAAAGGACACTGAAGCATTGACATGATGCTGGGACATCTTCTGGAATCTGCTGAATTCTCAACTCCTCGCCAACTTACAGCTGAGATGTCGTATTCAGACTCATTGGAATATTTTTAATTTTCATTATAGATTATACATAGATCAGTCGGGGTGATTTCAAATTTTGAGTATTGGAGAGTGGAGATCGCGAAACGGCAAACGTAGCGTAGGACGTCCTGTGAGAGGGTGGAGAGACGGCATACGCAATGCGGTGGGCAGTGATTGAAAAAGAAGATCTGAAAATCGGGCTCAGTGGCGCATCTTGGGAGAGGCCTACAGTCCAGCAGTGGACTGACACTGGCTGATGATGATGATGATACAATAGATCATACTATATTGACATCAAATTACTTTATATCGTTAGCATTTACAAAAGAGATGTGCTAATTTTTCTGTAGTGGTAGAACTTCTGCTAGTCCGCCTGGACCGGTACCACCACTTTGCCAATTAATTTTCATAGGAATGCAAAATTCTGGACTGCCAGAATTTTCCTGTATCGCTGTATCTGTAATAGGTAGACGTCATCGCTTTCCATCAAGTGAGAGTTGTGCTTGTCCTGTTACCTTTTACAATAAAAAAGCTGATTAATGTTTACAAAGTAAGTATGGCCTAATTTGTGGTTTCACTGCATATTTTTTATTATTTGCGATGCGCGTTTTTTATATGATAATTTATCTAATACTAAAGAATCTTTGTCCTGACATACTGACTGACTGACAGAGAAATTTAAAGAGTATATTTGTCTTAGTACGCAAGGGTGTACTAAGAAAGGATTTTTCAAAATTCACCCCGTTAAGGGGTGAAATGGAGGTTCAAAGTTTGTATGGATAAACAAGATTAGATAGTCTTTTCTATTCGAAACTTCATACAAGTGCTTCAGTAAAAAAATAAGTAAATACGTGTTTCAAGCTTTTTCAAAATTCCACCCCTAAAAGAGTGAAATGAGGTAACAAAGTCTGAAAACCAATATTGTTTCGGGTTGCGCTGAAATTTGGCATGCAGATAGTTGTTTTAACATAAGTATCCGTGAAGAAAAGATTTTTCAAAATTCACTCTTTAAGGGGATGAAACGGGGGTTCAAAGTTTGGATAGTCATTTTATTCGACATTTCACACAAACCGTACTTCTGTAAATAAATAAGTAAATAAGTAAATACGAGTTTCAGGCTTTTTCAAAATGCCACCCTAAGAGGGTGCAGTGGGGTAACAAAGTCTGAAAATCAATACTGTTTTGGATTGCGCTGAAATTTAAAATGCAGATAGTTGTTATGACGTAGGTTGCCGCTGAGAAAGCATTTTCTAAAAATTCCCCGCGGATATAACTTATTATTTATAATTAAATATATAAAAACTTATAGATTTACGTAAGTACTTCTATAAATAAATAAGTAAATATGTGTTGCAAGATTTTTGCAAGGGATTGGTAAAAAAGTCTGACAGTCAATATGGTTTTTTGGGTTTTATAAATATTAATCCCTATTTCCCTTAGTCACGCAATAACTTAAAAACCGGTGAACCGATTTTGCTTTTACTTCTTTGATGTCTTTTATGATAGAAAGGTTTCAGAAAATAAAAGTTTTAAGTAAATAAAAGAAGTCTTTAACGTGACCGAAGCCACGGGGCACTTCTAGTATTTTGATATAAATTATATACTGTAAAGGACAATTTTAATCTATGATATTGGGCCAAGATAATTAACGTAATTATTCAAATAAGGATTAATACTGTATAGAAGAAAATAGCCTTGAAAGTTCTGTAACATTTTTTATTAAAAAATAAAGATTAAAATAGTTACTGTGAGTCTGTGCGATAGACATATGTTATCGCGGACTTTTTTGTAGGTCTTATTAAGTTGTACCACTCTTCGATACATACTTTCTTACATCTATTTCAGATTAATCATCTTTCGTAAAAAACGTGTTTTCTCGACCGTTTTATTGGCGACTTAAGTTGCAAAATAGGTCTTCACGAATATACCTATCTTTTAAACAGGATAATATATAGCCTATGTTCATTCTAAAAGACCATATATATATTTATATATGAGAGAAAAAAATAATAGTCCTGTAGTCCAATAGTTTTTGAGCTAACTCAATACAAACATACATGTTACCTCTTCATAATATTAGTATAGAAGTATATATAGCTTTGTAGCTCAAATTTGTAATATTTAATTGACGTATTGAAAAGGCAAAAACATTTAAGATTTGTGTTAAAGAAAAGCTAAGAAATCTATACCGCCAGATTTAAGGTTGCCTAATTACAGTTAAGTACTGTAGCATTTTTTATCAATAACTAATTTCCATAAGTTCAATAAAGTAAGTACGTATTTTATCACATAAATTGTTTTGTTTTTACATAAGTTTTAGTTTTCTAAATTTTTCACCTTTTTATCGATGTGTTCTACACTAGCGATCACTTCCCTACTCAGGCACACTCTAGCAGTTCTAGACACTAACACAAACAGAAAATGGACATGCTGCCAAAGTTTTGCCGCCATCCATTATAATCCATCATCCTAGGTTAAACCGCACTAAGCGACACTGCACAGCAGCGGCGCGACGCGACACGTAGCGACACTTTTAGGTATACTGCACTTGGACTGCAGTGCCGCGACAGTTTGCAGCACGGAGAATAGACTATCTGTCTTTATCCGTGGTTAAAGGGCCTTATTCACGATCCATCCCGGCTGTACGTCAGCTCAAGGCCGCGGCGCTGGATGTAGCATACTGACTATCGTGCGCGCATCAAGCGAGCAGAGTAAATAGAACGAAAAATGTTTTAAATTACAAATGTATATTATACGTATATGTTAAATCTGCTGTACAGCAAGTCTATACACCATCAAGCCGCACGATGCTGGACTGCTCTGACGTACGTCCGCGTTATTCACTGTCCATCTGCACGACGCTCGCGGTGGTGGGGGTGCTCGCTGGATGCAAAATCGGTCGTGCAAGTCCAGCAAACAATTAATAATAATTATCGACGTACGTCAAGCCTATTCACGGTACTTTTGCATCGTGCATCGTGCATGTCCTTGAGCTGACGTACAGACGGGATGGATCGTGAAATTCGTGAATAAGGCCCTAAAGCCCGTCACAGACTTAGCTATAATATATATTAATATTTTTATAGCTAGGCATATTACTATATATTTTCTATACTAATTTTCGCGTGACCGCACATTCAGCTATAATATATATTTCTGTGACGTCACCAAGCGATACCGTAATATACATTATTGCATATTACTATACACTAAGACGACCATCAATTATGAAGGCATTATGAAGGCAAAATATATATTTCTCAGTGTGTGGTAGCTTGCTATAATATATATTATAGTACGGTATATTAATATATATTATACCTAAGTCTGTGACGGGCTTAAACGTAGTTTAGGTATACCGCACTTGAACTGCAGTGCCGAGACAGTTTGCAGCAAATTTTGTCTGTCAGTCGTTCGGCAACCTCTGAGGAAGATGGAAGAAATAGATTTGAACGTTATTTTGAGTCAGGTGGACGAAAATGACTTGGATATTGAAATAGTATCTTTGCTTTGTGAGGAAGAAGAAAGAATGGAACAAGAGCAAGCAAAAAAGAAGGTAAAAATATGGGTTCATGACGCTCCATATTCACGATATGAAGAAGGGGAATATCACACACTTTTGCCGCGGCTTAAAAAGGTTCGGAAAAGGTTTCATACATACTTTAGAATGTCTCAAAATAAATTCGACGACTTGTTACAAATTATGAAGCCCCAATTAGAAAAACAGGATACACTTTTCCGAAAAGCGATAGGTGTGGAAGAAAAACTCATGGTTACAAAGTTTTATTAATTTTTAAATAATAATAATATAATAATAATAGCCTTTATTCAGACATCATTTACAATGAGGATTACAATTTCATTCATTATTATTTTAATTGAATAAAATACTAATAATTTATCTACCAGTATGTATATATATATATATATTATGAGATTCGGAATCAGTATCAGATTTTGGTATCAGATTTGGAATATGAAAACCTATTAAGAAACTCGACATCATTCATGGAAAAAACGGCGCGGTGTAGTTGGGATACGAATGTGATTTATTAGTTAATGCTACCCAAAGACACTATTCCACACGGACGGAGTCCCGGGCACAGCTAGTAGTAAATAAAGTTCTTTTTTGTAATAATCTCTTAATAAGTGCGCGCCGCGTCACGTCGCGGTGTGAGCCGACCCTAACTTGAATAAAATGAAGTGTCGCGTCGCTTGCTATACCGCACTAGCGGCAGCGGAACTACACGACGCGACACCACTCTGACACATATAGTAATCTGTGCGCGACACGGCGCGTCAGATTTGATGAGTTGGTCAATTTTGTCGCGCAGTGTCGCGGCGCGTAGTTCCGCTGCAGCGTAGTGCGACAACCTCATACAATTTCTTACAAAGAATATTTTGTCGCTATGTGTCGTGTCGCGCCGCTGCAGTGAAGTGTCGCTTAGTGCGGTCTAGCCTTTATATATTTATGTTTCTTTTTAAGTTTATTTCTTATAGCTCGACACACGATTATTGTATTTAGCCAGTGTCAAAGTATTAGATTATAAAGACTGTGCTAAAAGAGAACCGTCGTTGATTTACGATGAACTGACAATCAAAGGCGTGGACAGAGTATTAAACGGACCTTGCATTAAAATTACAATAATAATATGAGAAACATAAAACTATACAATCACTAGTATGAGAGAGCGAGATGGACAACAAATTTTTATCCTTCTCTACATATGTGATTTTATTATTTGGAGCCAGATTTGGCTTGCAGTTCTAGTGCACCCATTGGCTTTCACCCGCTGTCATGTATGACCCAACTAAATTAGGTTGATCATTTTATCTTATAACTGGCATATGTATCACGTGTTCATTATTTCAGTCGGGTTTTATCTCTATAGTTATTTCATTTCAGTAGTAATTGCTTTGAAGAACAAAACGGCTCAATTGAGAGACACCAGGGTGGGAGTGTGTCCTTGTCTAACAACCTGATAGTCCTATATATGTTCTATACTATACTATATGTATGGTATACGTATAGTATATATATAAGTTGTCCATACAAAAGAAAGGGACAACCTCCGTTCAAGATCGTTCTCATGGGGGCTGGCGTACGCGATCGAGTTTAATATATAGCAGGTCTTTGTTAGAACCCTTAATTAAATTAACACGCGCGCTCTCCATTTCTACGACGGTTCTCTTGCATAGACTCTAATCATGAAGTTTTCATAAGGTCAGGTCGTAAAGTCCAATCTAATCGAGTCGAATCAATGTTACATTGAAGTTAAATTTAAGTCACAGTCCAGTCTAAGTCATACCCTCAGTAAAATTTACTGAAGGCTTTCAGTGGAATTTTGGTGTCGTGACGTAAAATGGCATGTATAACAGCATAATGTTGAATTATGCTGTTTCTCTATACTCGCATACATTCACCCGCACTTAATCCAGTAGCAGTATCTGCCAGTGCAGGCTAGGCTTATTGTATATTCTATGACGACTCTGACGTACCGTGAGTAAGGTAAAGTGCTTGTCATTGTCAAAATTCAAAACTGACATATTTCGATGACGTCCTGTCGTGTCGTCCCTCGTCAGCAGTGTTGTTGCAATAGTCGATAGTTTCGCTATCGATAGTTGACATTGAAAAATAGTCTATAGTGCGATTGTGCTATCGAAATGCTGCAATACTATCGATAGTATCGCATCAAAATAGTCGATACTATCTATGACCTATCGACACCTTTCGATAGTATTGATTGCATTGGTATGGTAACTATCGACGTATTTTAGATAATATTGACTGGGAATACAACGACACCTGGTTGGTCACACAGGGACACTATATCTAGTTACCCTCTTTATGTGAAAGTGAATAAGTTTATTAATGACACTTGGTATTAAAAAAGATACAAAATAAAAGTACAAAAACTTAAGATTTATGCGTATAAATCTTTGACAAAAGTGTCACTAATCGGCCTCACCTCAGCATAACTGTTGGTCTAATGACCAATGCTGGTCTTCCGGTGATGCCGGTCAGCGACGTCACGTTACAGGCTAACAGGTAACAGTAATAACATACATACAGGCTACAGGTACAGGTACATAAAACAGTAAAAAAATAATATGAAATAAAAGTTTTAGTAGATGCACGTCGTAATGTCAAGTCAAATTGAAGTAATAGTCCGTTCCAAGTCACACAGTCAGACACCCTCGGTAAATAAGTAGACTTTACTGAAAGCTATTCCTTTTTTTGTTTTTTTTTTGTAAACGCAAATGTTTTGCGCAATGTGCTATTTCCCTACTCTCGTGCACGTTCCTCGGCACCTAATAGATTATAATCTACATTTATTACACATCAACTTGCTCGCAGAGGAATACAAATTGCAAGTTTTAGGATAAATGCATGAGTGCACACCATTTCACGTCCGCGTCAAAACCTTCCAGTAGTCTGTGAAACGTAGATGGAAAATTAAAAAGATCTGACATTAAAATAACAATAATAATATGAGAAGGATAAAAGGTGGACGCTATTTGAGATTTTTCTGGATTCTGACATTTAAATTATTACACCCGAATATTACTATACGCCACACGGTAGCGCGTGACTAAGTATTTTCATCAAGCAATATTATCGTAAAATGTTCGCCTATCGATAGGGCATGGCTATGGTTATTTTATATTTTGTTGGTATCGACGTTAATCCTATCGATAGTATCGATAATATCGATACCAACGATAGTTTTTGTAGTGATACTATCGATCGTTTCCATATTATTGATCTGGAGCAATAGTATTACGTATTTTATTCAATCGATGCTATCGATAGTATCGTCAAGGGTCGATAGTTTTGATAGGGCTATCGATAGTACGACTGATTTACAAGTCTACGATAGTATCACGATACTATCGATAGACTATCGCTATCGCGACATCACTACTCGGCAGTGTCGATCTGACTCATACAGTAATCTGTGGTGTCGACCGACTGTCCGCTGTCGTTGTATCGTCGATATTCGATAAATATTTTTTGTTCCCGAGAGCTTGACTTGGAATACAAGAATAAATAGCAAACGTAAATTTAAAACATTCTTAATAATAAAATACTGTCGGTTACACCATGATATTACAATAACGTTGGTGGCTAAATAACGTCTAACGAAACAGAAACATGGATCCCTTCATCATCGCAGCTATTCTCAGCGCTATTGTCATCCTTGTCCTTTCTGTAGCATTTCTACGAGTGTCGCAGGTCAACAAGCCACAAGGTAATTAAACGCCCGATTGTTGATCCTGCTTCCGTTTGTAAGAACACTTAAAGTAAGTAAGATACGTGATGTTTATCATCTCAGTTATCTGTGGATACGTGTTTATTTTTCCAGCTGCTGGCAGGCCCAGAGCGGTTGTTCAGAGAGATGGTGCTCCAGGAAGAGTGCAGGCTGTTAGAAATCAGAGGGCAAGGATGAGGGCTAATGGTAAGAACTGTAAAATATAATATTAGCTGTTTTTTGTAATGTCATATTTCGTGTTATATAAATAAAAATAAAATAAAATCACTTGTTTTACCAAAAAAAATTATACAGAAATTGTAGAAACAAATTAACACACAATCATATTTTGGCAACTGCGATTGACACAGCACTGCTCTGAGGTAGTTTGAAATTAAACTGGACTGGGCCCACACAGGCCTGATTTTCAGTCTACCTCATTGCTCGAGCTGAGATAGTTGTCAATGATGAGCGATAAGCTAGTAAGCGGGATTTACATACTTAGTTGTTTCTAGTATATCACATATTTCTTGTCACTAATTAGCATGGTTCTTACGCTATGTAATGAGATTATTTACGATTAGCTATGTGTGTGTGTGACTTTTGAGTTTCATTCGATTTCATTATTCTATAGATAATTTGATATTGTTAGAAAAAATTATATGGGATCTTAAAACGAGTTGCCTGAATTTGAGGATTCTGCTGCTGTGGGAGGGTCAAGGGGGTTTGTCTTGATCCTCCCAAATAGATTTTTGCTGTCGGAGTTAAGTCAAAACATTTTAATTTAATATTTTTCTTTTCATAAATTTGCATGAAAAACTTGCTAATGCGTGAAATGGAACATAAATATTAGGTAAAGTCATAGTCTGACACTAAGGCAACACACTAGAGAACAGTGACCACCGCGTGACGTGCGCTGATGAGCATAGCGAGGAGGGGAGCCACAGTAGCAGCCGCGTGTCACCAGAACCGACGCTATAGCGTATCAATTAAGGTACAGAAAATGTTATCTGTAAAATTTCCGTCTAATTTGATTTTATGAAAAGTCAATTAATTTTCTTAAAAAAATAAATTTTTATTTTTTCTCATCAACTATGTTTCCACGTTTTTCCGCGTATAGGGGAGTGGTCCATCACCAACCTTCCCTCCCCCTCTCCAGCTTAAACTAATTATTGATCAATTTTTTAGTACTTAACCTCAAAATATTAAAATACGCAACTTTTCCTTCAAGGAGGGGGTTCTACCTTTCTCCCTTCCCCTCCCTACCCCACTATCCCCCCCTAAATTGACAGTGTTTCAATAAAGTAGCGTTAATGAACTTTGATATTGAATTTAAAAACAACTATGTATTTTCGGCCTCCTTCGGCATTCCTCTCCACTTCCCTAAATTCAGGCGAATCGATTTAAGATTTTCCCCAATTATATTAATGCTTGATTGCTTTGTGTTTCCAGCTGCTCGTCACCAAGACGTGTTAGAGGAGGAGCCGGCCATGGCTGATGATGCAGATGATGATAATGCTCAGGAAGGAGGACAGAAGGTTGAATTTGATGACAAAATGGGAGCCAAGGTATGAATGAACAGCTTCATTCAACAAGATTTAGTAATCTTGGTTCATTCAGATGCATAAACAAATCTATACAAGGTCTACATAATTCAAGATTGTTTAAAAAAACTGAAAGAATCGACTTCAAATGCCATGCTAGTCATTTTCAGTACCAAGTTCGAGGTGTTTATTTCCATATCTCTGGAGATACTCAATCATTAGATCATGGTGAAATTTAAATGGGAAGTATACCCTTCGAAACAAAAAAGAATTTTCCAAATCGGTCCAGGCGTTTTAAAGTAATCGGTGAAAATACATGAAAAAAAACCAAATAATTGAGAACCAGACAACGAAATGCTGTTGGTTCGTAAGTAGGTACATTATTGGACAACAGCTGACACTGCGCTTAATTTTCAACGGAATTCATCTGTATGTTTTTTTTTTTGTATGTACAAAAAACTATTTACGTAACCCCACTCCAGTACCCCTAGTATGAGTTTTTATCGTAAACGCTTTTGACAGATCTCACATAGTTTTCGACTTATTCTGGCTCCCTGATTGGTCTAAATTTAGTTAAGTGTAGTAACCGCTAGAGGCACTGTACTGTTTTTCATACAAAATTTGCTCGATATACGATATCGAGTTTGATATGAAAACTCGTACTAAGGGTACTGACCACGGCCGTAGCTAGGGGGGACATTGTGGGGCAATGCCCTACATTGAAATCACAATTCACAATTTTAAAAATATCAAAAACTAAGACAAATCATTATAATTAAATTGATGTTTGGGATTACTTCACAGTCAAACAGCTGGACCGATTTAGCTGAAATTCTGCACAGGGATAGCCATTATTATGGATTAGGCTATAGGATACTCTTAACGCGGGCGAAGCCGCGGGCCACAGCTAGTTTTATAATATTTTTTTGTTCTGTGTATAGATGGCATTTGAAGCGCCATCACATGCCCTAACCTCTAATTAGTTCTCTTCTTTCTCTAGCTACAGCCCTACTCCAGATACAAGCATATTTAACTTAGTAGGAGGGGTTAACAACCCAAACATAACAAGGGTTAACTACTGGTAATGTGCAACCCACATTGCTAGTAAGATTTAAAAAAAAATTATACATTAGAAAGACTAATATTAATTTTAAATTATTACAGAAAAGGGCTAAGTTAGAAGCCAAAATGGAAAAGAAAAAGATGAGGGAAGCAGAAGAGCAAATGAGAGAGATGAAGAAGAAGAAAGATGAGGAAGTCGAAGCGGAGAGGAAGAAAATTGAAGAGAAAGAAGAGGTATTTTATTATTTCTTTTTAGGGTTCTGTACCCAACGTATAGTAGTAGGTAAAACGGGACCCTATTACTAAGACTCCGCTGTCCGTTTGTCTGTCCGTCTGTCACCAGGCTGTATCTCACGAACCATAATAGTTAGACAATTTACATTTTCACAGATGATGTATTTCTGTTGCCGCTATAACAACAGATACTAAAAACAGAAAATTAACTTGAACACAAAATTCTCATCCTATGTATGACATGTCCTAGGCATGTAAAACATTACATGCCTATAAACTTTACAAACTTAAATATCTCTAACAACTAGTAGTATCTCTAATAACTAGTTAACTCTAAAACAACTGCGGGTTAACTTTACTACATTATTATTGTATGTCCGAAATGGACAAACTGTTGGAACAATACTTTAAACTTAAGATCTGAACTATGTACACAGTTTGACACAATAAAATATATTTCTATTTCTATTTCTATCTGTCAGTTACTTTATTGGCCAAGTAGTAACTAAAATAAGTCCACTATCTTACATGCAATATTAGAATTGAATTGCTGAAATTGAACCCTTAAGTGGTAATTATTGAATTATCTGTAAGATCATCACCACCATCTTAAAACTCAATAAAAAAAATATTTATTTATTTATTTATACTTTTGAAATTTAATTTTTTTTTGTTTTGATTAAAATTAGATTTTAATCAAAACGAGGCGATTATTCCAGCAAAAATAAAAAATACTAATTCTAATTCTAATTGGTAATGGGGGCGATAAGACCTGCACTGACGTCCCGCTTGGGGTGTATTGTGCATTTCCCCCTGCCAGCATTCACCCAAGCCATCCCAGCTCCTTGACGAAGCGGAGCACGGCTTTAGGTTGCTGGCATAACGCTTCCAATGGTGATGGTGATGATGTATCGGATAGTAAAGATGATGCTGTCAAATGTATTTGTGTATGCCTGCTTATTTGTGAACTTGGATGTGGTGATAGTGCTAAAGCAGATGGTGATGATGATGATGATTGTAAATGTTGTTGCTGCTGCGACTGGTACTCTGCATCCGGGTCACGCTCTTGCAACCCATATAATAAAAAATACTATATTTATACATATATATATATATATATATATATATATATATAAACAATGTAAACTCCACGTAACATCCCTCGATTTAACGACAAACTCCCTAAAGCGTCGAAATCAATTGGCTTTGGTTGGTTTAGCTTGTCTTCCATACAATAATACACTCTACATAGCATTACATCCACTCTTCATAACGACCACAATTGAGTAATAATAAACTGGCCAAGTGCAAGTCGGACTCGCACTAGTAGGGTTCCGTACCATACTACAGTATTTTATAAGATCGAGCAAAAAATACCACTATCATTTTTCGCCAGCAAAAAATAATTATTAATAAACATTTTATTTCTTATAACGCCATCTAACGTCTAACAAAAGTGTTAGATCGACATTTCAATATAACGCCATCTATGGGACGTTTACCTAGCGTAAACGTAAGCGTTCATAGATGGCGTGAAATGCCGAAAAAACACGTTTCTTGTATTATTAGTAGGGGACCCTGTATTATTTTTGACTTTATTTTGTTTTTAGTATTTGTTGTTATAGCGGCATCAGAAATACATCATCTGTGAAAATGTCAACTGTCTAACTATCACGGTTCATGAGATACAGCCTGGTGACAGACGGACAGACAGACAGACAGACGGACAGCGGAGTTTCAGCAATAGGGTTCCGTTGGTACCCTTTGGGTTCGGAACCCTAAAAAGTATCTTTTAAGTGGCTAAAATTAGTTATATACAGTGTAAACTCTATATAACGACACTGAAGGGACTGTCCATATTATGGCGTTATAGAGAGTTGTCGTTAAATGGAGATAAGAAAAATCAGAATTAGAAAAAGTAAACTTTATTTCAAAATAGTGTTTGTAGTTATCTAGTAGTTACGTATATAAAAAATAATCTTATTTGAACGCTATTGCATATAGTCACAGTAAGCAACTAAGAATATGATAACGTATAGATAACTTCTACTTATTAGTCATGGTCAATAACAATCTACACGTGCAAGCAATCCCAATTTGTAAACAAAAGAACGAATTTCTTAGAAAGTTCGGTATACATGATGCCGACAGTCGAATTTATTGCAGGCTAGGATAATAAAGCGACAAAAGAATGTACACAGCTGCGGAGTTTTTACTAATTTTAGCAACTTAAAAGGTACTTTTTATTACTCAATTGTGGTCGTTATGAAGAGTGGATGTAATGCTATGTAGAGTGTATTATGTATGGAAGACAAGCTAAACCAAACAAAGCCAATTGATTTCGACGCTTTAGGGAGTTTGTCGTTAAATCGAGGGACGTTACGTGGAGTTTATACTGTACATACAATAATACAATACAGGCTTCCAGTATGTAGTACTATAAATTATTCTGTGCTTCTACTTTCTAGTCTAGCGCAGAGACATGTAGCTTTAGCAATGATTTTAATATAATGTCTATTAATCTCACTGTACTTATACCAGTGGTTCCCAACCAGTAGTGCATGGACCACCGGTGGACCGCAAGCACTTGCATATGGTCCGCAAAAGATTTCAAACTGACGAAACAATAATTATTATCTATACTAATATTATAAAGAGAGAACATTTGTATTTTTGTATGTTTGTAATGATTTGGCTCAAAAACTACTGAACCGATTTAAAAAATTCTTTCACTGATACATAGAATGGACTTTCGGAATGAAAATAGGCTATATATTATCCCGTTTAAATCAAAGGTACATTCGTGGAGACCTAATTTGCAACCTAAGTCGGCAAAAAAACGGTCGAAAAAACACGTTTCTTACGAACGCTGCTCAATTGATAATAGATAGAAGAATATTTTCTATGGAAGAGTTGTACAACTTAATTAGACCTACAAAAAAGTCTGCGACAGCATATGTCTATCTCTTAAGGTTGACTCACAGTAACCATTTAAATCTTAAAATTTTTGTTAAAAAATATTACATAAATTCCAAGGCTATTTTCAAGTATATAGTATTAATCCTTATCCAAATAATTACGTTAATTAGCTTGGCCACATATTATAGATTAAAGTTGTCCTTTACAGTATATAATTCAAATAAAAACTCTAGAAGATATCACGAATTTCGCATACACGTATCGCAAAATTAATAAAATATTTGCAGTGAAACCACAGATTAGGTCATAGTTACTACGAAAATATTATTATAAGCTTAGCTATGCTGTAGATCCCCACCGATCACAATCAATTTGAAGTCAATATAGTATAATAATATGATCTATTGTATAAAATAATTTTCACCTATATATATATAATAATATAATATAATATTTTAAACCACCCCGACTGATCTATGTATAATAGCATTTTCCAAACGACATTTAAAATCTGAGCTGTAAGTTGGTGAGGACTTGAGTATTCTGTAGAGTCCAGGAGGCTTCCATGTTCTTACAATATCGTTGAAGAAGATGATTTTCGAATTGATCAGACCTATGAAAGTTGATTTCATAGCGCAATTAACTAGAAAAAAGCTCATAATTTTATAGCGTTTGAACGAATTTTCATGAATCAAAGCTAAGAAAACTCTCGATGAAGACATCTATCAAACAAAAAAAAACTATCAATAATAAAAACAAAATCGGTTCATCCGGTTAGGTGCTAAGATGCTACAGACAGACACACAGATACACACGTTAAACGTATATTACCCCTACATTTTGCGTCGGGGAACGCGTAAGGTTACGGCGGCAGATGTTCACCCTTTTTTTTTTATATCTAATAGGCTAGCGTTTGACCACTATCTCACCTGTTGGTAAGTGATAATGCGGTCGAAGATGGTAAGCACGCTAGGCCTAGACTGGGGAACGGACTCTCAAGGATAGCTGCCGGAACACATTAGATGTTTTTGGCGACAGATTTTCTAACTTGGTTGGTAGCTGGCCAGGCGGACACTAGATAGTGTCCTACAAGCATGCGGGGGTTGTTGGTTTCTTAACGATGTTTTCATTCACCGGAGGGCCACTGTGAGAAGCGCACATAAATTTTTCGATGGAAAAATCCATTGGTGCACGGTAAGGTTTGAACTCGGTACCACGGCATCAAAGCCGACCGCTCTCCCGATTACGCCACCGGGCCCGGGCTCCTTGGTAGTAAGCTACTTTTTGGTAGATTTAATGATCCCACTACCACTGTACGAAAACTCATGATTCATGAATGCACATAAAACCTTCATTGGTAGGTATATAGCTAGGATTAGAACCAACGACCGTCGGGTCAGAATCAGGGTAACTATCCTTTACGCTAAAGGGCCGTCCAATACTACTACGTAAGTATTATATTATAAAACAAATTCCATCACTGCGTCTGTCTGTCTGTTCGCAATAATCTCAATAGCTACTGAACGGATTATCATGCTGTTTTCACCAATAGCCAGAGTGTTTATGAGGGAGGTTTAGGTGCATAATTCGTTAAGGTTTTGTGTAAATTGGATGAAATATGACGATTATTGTTAAATATGTTCATATTTTATATTCGATGCAACAAACTGATGCAAATTGCTGCTAGTGCTATATAAATCAGCAGAAATATTGACCCTATCGATTTGATAGATAAAGTTTGCTTTTTAGGGTTCCGTACCTCAAAAGGTTAAAAAAGGAACCCTTATAAGATCACCTTCTTGTCCGTCTGTCTGTCTGTCCGTGTGTCACCACCGATTTTCTCAGGAACGGATAGACCGAGCAAGTTGAAATTTATACCAGATACTGACATCTATAGTCCCATTAGGTGTATAAAAATCAAGATCCTGAGTCAACACGATAAAAAGATATGGGCAAATTTAGATTTTCGCAAAAACTTGTAAGTACCAAAATTTACCTTAATTTTCAACTTTTTTTATTTTTCGGAATTTTTCCTTTACTTGTGCTGTAAGACCTTGCTTTTAACTCATCATAATCAGCCAGTATCAGTCCACTGCTGGACATAGGCCTCTCCCAAGTCATACCACTGAGCCCGATCTTCGGCTCTTTGTTTCCAGTCACTGCCCACCGCTTTGCGAATGTCGTCGCTCCACCTGGTCACAGGGCGTCCTACGCTACGTTTACCGATTCGCGGTCTCCACTCTAAAACCAGTCCACCCCAACGGTTATCGGTCCTACGGCAGATATGACCAGCCCACTGCCACTTCACTTAGTTACTCTACTAGATCACTTTAGTTCTCTGACGAATTACTTCGGTCCGCATTCGATCCCGCAGAGAAACACCGAGCATAGCTCTTTCCATAGCTCGCTGAGCGACTTTAAATTGGTGGACGAGTTGAACCGTGATTGTCCACGTCTCGGCTCCATATGTCATGATGGGTAGGACGCACTGATTAAAGACTTTTGTCTTCAGGCACTGTGTCTTTAGGCACTGTGGTATATGCGACGAGAAGACTCGACGGAGTTTTCCAAATGCTGCCCAGCCCAGCTGAATTCTTATCTGGATTTCCTTTTCGAAGTTATGTTTGCCTAGTTGGAGCGTCTGCCCTAGGTAAACATACTTAGTGACAACTTCGAGTGGAATTCCATCTACAGCAATCGGTTCCGGAACAATGTGCTCGTTGTACATGACTTTGGTTTTATCCAAATTCATCCGGAGACCGATGCGACGAGAAGAATCAGCTAGGCCATTCAACATCCTTTGTAAGTCCTGCAGCGTCTCTGCCATAATGAAGATGTCATCTGCGAATCGTAAGTGAGAGATGTACTTGCCGTTGATGTTGATGCCACAATTTTTCCAGTCCAGCGTCTTAAACATATCCTCCAAGGCGTTAGTGATCAGTTTCGGGGATATGACGTCCCCCTGTCTAACTCCTCGACACAGGTGGATATGTTTAGTATGCTGGTTCTGTACTTGTACAGTCATGGTTGCGGCATTATACAGACATCTCATCACTTCGATATATCGCCAGTCGACTTGGCAACGCTGCAAGGACTCCAGAACGGACCAGGTTTCGATTGAGTCGAAGGCCTTCTCATAGTCCACAAACGCTAAGCACAGGGGCCGATTGTACTCTTTGGTCTTCTGTACAATCTGCCGCACCGTGTGGATGTGGTCCATGGTGCCGTAACCGCTTCGAAATCGGGCCTGTTCCGGAGGTTGAAACTCGTCGAGTCTTCGCGCATGACGGTTCGTGATGACCCTTGAAAACAGCTTGTAGACATGGCTCAGAAGCGAAATTGGGCGGTAGTTTTTCAAGAGTTTTGTCTCCTTTTTTGAAAAACAAAACCACCATGCTCCTGTTCCATGCCTGTGGAGTTCTCCCAGTGACGAGAACAGAATTGAAGAGCTGTTGCAGCTGGCTTACAGCTGGGGCTCCTCCAGCTTTTAGAAGTTCCGTTGTGATTCCGTCTTTACCTGGGGCCTTTCCATTTTTGAGCTGTTTAAGGGCCATCACGATCTCATTTCGGCTGTCTTCTGTGAAGTGGCGGGTCAAGGTGGCTCTACAATCCTCAGTATGGGGTACGGGCCTTGAAGCATGCGATGCGTAGAGCTTGCCGTAAAAGTCTTCAACTTCCGACAGAATCTCCGACTTGGATGCGACGACGTTTCCCGTTGACGTTGTCAACTTTGTGAGGTGGCTTCTACCCAGAGGCTGGACGAACACCCCGATTCTGCTAAATTGATTCATTAATCAAGAGCGAGTTAGAGGATCGGAGGTCTTGTCGTACCAGCTTCTTAATGGTTTTGTTGCGCACCTGGTTCATTGACAAAGCTGACAATGGGTCTGTTCGTCTCTCTTCCATTAGTCGAAGTGTTTCTGCCAAAAGTTTGGACTTTTTGCCCGTACGCTTGCTCTCGCAAAACTTCGTCCCTTCATCCCTGAGGATTTCCACCACTTCTTCGAGTTTCTGGTCTACGTCATCTGTGGTTTCCAAGGCAGCGAATCGATTTTCCAATTTTAATTGGAATATGTCGGATCCAACATCGGTTTGGAGTAGGTTCGGTCGGAGCGTAGACTTCATCAATCGGGATCTTTCTGCTTTGAAGTCGATATCCAGAGTGCCTCGTACAAGTCGGTGATCACTTCCAGTATTGAACCTACTGATCACTGAGACGTGTCTGAATATGCGCCGTTTGTCCGTGCTTTTAACTATAAGGTTGTAATTGCTATGTAGAACAAAACGGCCCAATTGAGAAACACCAGGGTGGGAGTGTGTCCTTGTCTAACAACCTGATAGTCCCATATATGTTCTATACTATATGTATGGTATACATATCTATACTAATATTATAAAGAGAGAACATTTGTATTTTTGTATGTTTGTAATGATTTGGCTCAAAAACTACTGGACCGATTTAAAAAATTCTTTCACTTATATATAGAATAGACTTTCGGAATGAAAATAGGCCATATATTATCCCGTTTAAATCAAAGGTACATTCGTGGAGACCTAATTTGCAACCTAAGTCGACAAAAAAACGGTCCAAAAAACACGTTTCTTACGAACGCTTCTCAATTGAAAATAGATGGAAGAATATTTTCTATGGAAGAGTTGCACAACTTAATAAGACCTACAAAAAAGTCCGCGACAGCATATGTCTATCTCTTAAGGTTGACTCACAGTAACCATTTCAATCTTAAAATTTTTGTTAAAAAATATTACATAAGTTCCAAGGCTATTTTCAAGTATATTGTATTAATCCTTATCCAAATAATTACGTTAATTAACTTGGCCACATATTATAGATTAAAATTGTCCCTTACAGTATATAATTCAAATGAAAACTCTAGAAGATATCACGAATTTCACATACACGCATCGCAAAATTAATAAAATATTTGCAGTGAAACTACAGATTAGGTCATAGTTACTACGAAAATATTATTATAAGCTTAGCTATGCTGTAGATCCCCATCGATCACAATCAATTTGAAGTCAATATAGTATAATAATATGATCAATTGTATAAAATAATAATGATCTATATACCTTTATAATAATATAATATTTTAAACCACCCCGACTGATCTATAAATAATCTTTTCATTAAAAGCGTTCCAATGACTCTAAACACGTCATTTAGAATCTGAGCTGTAAGTTGGTGAGGATATGAGTATTCTGTAGAGTCCAGGAGATGTCCCAGCATCAGGTCAATGCTTCCATGTTCTTACAATATCGTTGAAGAAGATTTTCGAGTTGATCAGACCTATGAAAGTTGATTTCATAGCGCAATTAACTAGAAAAAAGCTCACAGTGTTATAACGATTGAACGAATTTTCATAAATCAAAGCTAAGAACACTCTCGATGAAGATATCTATCAAACAAAAAAAAACTATCAATATTAAAATCAAAAGCGGTTTATCCGGTTGGGTGCTAAGATGCTACAGACAGACACACAGATACACACGTTAAACGTATAAACCCCTACTTTTTTCGTTACTTTAAGGTTACGGCGGCAGATGTTCTCCTTGGTGGTAAGCTATTTTTCAACCGACTTCCAAAAATAAGGAGTCTCTCAATTCGTCTGTATGTTTTTTTTTTTTTGTGTGTATGTTACGTGATTACTCCGTCAGTTGTGTACCGTTTGTAAAATGAATGAAATTTGATTTGACATATACAAATAGATACTTATGTTACGTGACAATGTGGTCCACAATGTAGTACAAGTCTACGTTAGCAAACTCAAAATGCCCTGCACTGTCGTACTTTGATGTGCGCTGCTATTACTCGTGACATGAAGACCCCTGAATAGTCTCTAGTGGGAAACACAGACTCAGACATGGAATTCTAAATTAAATTATATATTAATTACAATAAAGAGTTTTTGAATTGTATTACAAATGGCTACCAAACTTCAAAATGTATTATAATTGTCAGGAACAAGAGCGGTTGCTTGAAGAGGCCGAACGTAAAGCAGAAGAGGAACGTAAACGTAAGGAACAAGAAGAATACGAGGCAATGAAGGCTGCGTTCACAGTTGAAGGAGAAGGCTTCGACGAAAATGAAGAACAAGATCGTGATAACTTGCTGAAAGACTTCCTGGATTACATCAAAGTTGGTTTGATCTTTCAATCTATAAACTAACCGTGTACAGCTGTGCAGCTTTGCCAGTGTAAAAAATAATCTTATGTCCCATTTAGTCCTTAGTAGTCCAAAAAGGTCTAGTCTAGCAATTTGCAAAGAATTGAAGATTTCTATGAACCCCAAAAATAATGGACTAATGATTACCTATAACTGTAACAATTTTGTATACATATGCCTAATTAACATTACATACAACATATCAGGGTTTCTCAAACTTATGGCTCCACGTACCCCTGTTAAAGTTCCCAGATGACAGCGAACCCCTAACACCCCCATTCCAAAGAAAACAAAAGTCTATTTCTGTATTTTGATTTTATCATAACCAGGTGTGAAAACACACTCTCACATAATTAGCTTGTACTGAGCCTCGAGCAAGCGAGTCAATTCAGTCACCCGTCATCATTTGTGTTTGCTATCCAGCCAACATTTTGTAAATATTGTCACGAGCCCCCGACTGCCCAATGGCAAACCCCTGGGGGTTTGTATACCCCACTTTGAGTAACCCTGATTTATGCAATTCTGAGTGTCTTTTGGTTACCCTACCTAAAGCACCTTCTTTGTATTTCTTTCAGAAACAAAAAGTTGTCCTGCTCGAAGATTTAGCGGCTGAATTCAAACTGAAAACACAAGCTGCCATTGACAGGATAACAGAACTGCAAGCCTCTGGTGAACTGACTGGAGTCATCGACGACAGAGGAAAATTCATCTACATCTCACAAAAGGAACTAGAAGATGTCGCCAAGTTCATAAAACAAAGGGGACGCGTGTCTATAACTGAATTAGCTGAAAGCAGCAATGACTTGATTAACTTGAACCCTATTTCAGTAACTTAGGATTACAATCTAAAATGTCATTTATCTGTAAATATGAAAGAGACACTTTGTAAATACAAACTTTTATTACAAAATACAAATGCAGACAATTATTCATCATTTATTTCATAACCAAATATATCCCGTCCTTTCTCTAGAAGCAGTAGAGATGACTCCTTGATTCTCTCCAGAATTTCGATGAGTTTGTTCTTTGTGAATACTTTGTAAAGGCCTCGATTTTCTGCAGCTATCAGGTCGCTCAGCTTCACTGCTTCTTGATGATTATTTACGTCTTCTGTGCTCTGTAAGATCTTCAAGATTAAAATAACAGTCTCAGGTATGCAGAGACGTCTTAGAGTTTCCAGCTGCTTTGTTCTCTCCATTTTCTCGTCTTCAGTAAATTTTTGTGAAGTGGTACTGTCACTCTCATCTTGAAGCCATCCTCCCGGGAACATCAGAACATTGTACAGTAGGTTCTTAGTGTGTTTTGACTGGGCCATCACAGCATTGTTCCAACGTTCTTTTTGTTGCTCCACTTGAGTACACCTCTGTTCGTGTAGAACTTTGTCAGCAAACGTTGCATCATAAGCCAAAGGATCCACCTCTTTGGGCTGACCACTAACAAAGTGTCTGTGCCATGTGCCGAATCCATCCAGCGCTTCCAAGTATCCCTTCAAGCATAGATGTTCTCTCAATTCTGAGGAAGTCTCCGGTACTTTGTTGACAAAATCAGGAAACATCTTGTAAATGTTACTGATGCAAACCAAGGCTGCATCTGTGTTTCCAATGAAAATAAAAGTCCGTATCATAGCATTGCTCAGCCACAGAGCTTCCTCTGTTTGATTTGTGATGAGAGCGAGCCATTCTAGTGATGCAATCACTCTGTTCACTAATGTTTTATCCTTTTCAATTGCAGTGGTTTGATTGAAGGTCAAGTCCACATTGCCATAGCCTTGCTGGATGTCTGCGATCGCTTTCTTTATTGCAACCCTAGCAGATGCTGCAACATCAACCCCAGCACTGACTCCAGCTTTGACCACTCCTTGTCTGTATTCACTTTTGTGAATGTGGTCCATGAGATCAGCATACAAAGTAATCTGCCTGGCGACAGGCACAGTTGAAGTATAGTACGCTATAAGTTCTGGACATTCCACCGACCCATCAATCAGGTTATCAATAAGCTGGGTGACATATTTCTCCAAAACCTTGTCTCCGATATCATGCTGAGGATCTTTTCCCATCAATCTCAGGACTAAAACTAGATGTGCCAAAAATCTTATAAATCTGTCTTGTGTACTATCCAGCCATTCTAGAGAGTCCTGCATGACTGCTCTGATGTGACCAAGCATCAAGTGACGTTGACAAGTTTGGTAGGGTGATTCTCTCTTTCCGTTCATCAGGGCTTTAACAGCATTGAATACCTGCTGCAGTGAGATTTCTTCCACTTGCAGCTCAGATTGCAATAGGTCCAACACATCCTGGGAAGCAGTATTGGCTTCGATGGTTGCATGGTGTTCTTGTAAAAATTTGTTTACTCTGCATTCGATTTGTACCTTGAAATGAGCCCAGAGTAAGTCCTCCCAGCTGCCCTGGCAGGCCAGAAGGGTGCTGGGTAAGTGTCCGCTCAGGATGCCCATGGTGGCACGGTAGTATGTGTTCTCCCCAACGTTGGTTGCAATACCCAGTGCACACCATTTCCAAAGATCTCTAGATGGGTTACCAGATATTTCAAGTGCAGAGAGTGCATCGTCTCTGGGCAGATAGTGCAGCAGCATCCAGCCCTGCAGCACGGCGCCGCGCCAGGCCTGCCCGGCACTCACACACAGGGATACCGCTTCTTTGAATTTTCCGCACCGTACTTCTGTAAATATTCTCTTGCACAAATCATTGTCATCTTTTTGGTCATCAGAATGAATACTTTTCTTCTGCCGCCTCGGTGCATCAGGGTCCATGCACGTGATCATGGCTTTGTTCTTCTCTTTGTTGAACAAACTGTCTCCAATCAAGAGTTGATGCAGTGTATTACTCCAGTGAATGTTGTTGCCGATGACGGGCGCAGAAGTCTTAGTGGCCTCCTCCTGATAAGCTGCCGTCGCTTCCAGCCAATCGACGATCAACTGCAGCAACCTTAGTTCAGCGTCGCTCCTGAACAAGGCGCTCACTAACGTTTGCTGGGATAGAGTAACTTCTGTTATCAAATTATCTAAAGATTCAGGATGCTCGGTGATCGAGTCAGCATACAGACAGTGTAAAAGCCTCCACGTATTCGCTTCCTCTGCAAGCCAGTAGTTCTGTGCGTTATATCTATTCCAAGGCTCGATAAGTTCGAGGGAGTCGCAACAAACTTGACCTAACCTCGAAAGCGTATCTAATACATCGCTGGGCCGGCTCGACTGAATAATCTCGTAGAAGGCTTCATTTAAACCGTCACCGGCACTACCTGCGTTGACCAGTATTGAAGATTCGTCTAATACCTGCCGTAAACTGGTATCATTTAAATTCTTAAAAATTGATGTTTCATTGAGGATCGGCGATAAGTTTAGAGTGTCTTCTCGCTGCAGCAATTGCCTTGACCGTTTGTTTCTCAGCGGCGTACGTTGAGTGGAATGTAGTTGAACACTTATATCCATATTTCTGGCCATTTTGTAAGTTTTATTTTGAAATACACAATAAACACCACCACAACGATCACTCACATTACCCGCCGCGGCCGGTCTGTCAAGTGTCATTGCATGCTTGCCACAGACTACAGAGGGGGTTTGCTTGCTGTCCTGTCAAACAAATGTCAATTAATTAAAATCGTAGTATTCAATTGGATTGAAGCTGTAAACCACCAACCTATATAGCTGTTCCAAATCAAAAGGACTACTTTAGCATTAGAAAAAGCAAGGACAATATGATCTATCTAAAGATAAACAAAGATAATAATACAATTTTTTTATACGTAAAACATTTTCCGTAGACGGATAATATACTCCGTCTACGCATTTTTAGAATAAAACGATTAGTTCAAAATTATTTTAATATTAACCGACTTCAAAAAAGGAGGATGTTACTCAATTCGACCTTATATATGTTTTTCTTTTTTTTTATGTTTGTTCGCGGATAACTTCGTCGTTTATGAACCGATTTTGATTATTCTTTTTTGTTCGAAAGGAGATGTCCCAAG
Source organism: Cabera pusaria (assembly GCA_954871355.1). Taxonomy (NCBI): domain Eukaryota; kingdom Metazoa; phylum Arthropoda; class Insecta; order Lepidoptera; family Geometridae; genus Cabera; species Cabera pusaria. The sequence continues at coordinate 4,787,904 of OX940896.1, forward strand.
TGTGGTACCATGGTAATTTTATTGAGGTATGATAAGTATCTCCAGAGATATGAAGATAAACACCTCAAAATTGGTACTGAAAATTAATAGCACGGCATTGAAGTCGGTTCTTGTTAGTTTTTTAAACGATCTTATTAATAGTTGATAAGCAAGCGCTTGACCACTACACTATCTCACCTGATGTTAAGAGAAGATGTGATATAGCACGCTTGCCTAGAAGATATCTGTTCACTCTATAAATTAAGCTATACATTTCCGAATTTTCTGTTTAATACGAGTTTCATGTCATTTCAAAACCCAATTGCACGCATTCCTTATGGGTATTGAATATTATTGATAGAGTCTGTGCAAAAAGAGCACCGTCCTGCCTTTACTACCCTATCCAGACTATCGCAAGGCGCCTCCTAGAGGCTCTTTGCATGAGTCCTGGCGAGTGGAGGCGACAGAAGTGTTAGCCATCCACACTCTCGATTTATTCAGTTGCCCGCTAAATTTACTTCCTTACGTCCTTTGACACGCGCCAGAATAATCGACACGAAGCGGAGCGACAGAGAGAAGAGGCGAGGGAAGACAAGGGGACACGAGCGCAACGTCCTCACTCTCGCACTCGCGTTCCCTCTTGGAGAGTCTGGATGGGGCACACGATGAACTTACATTCAAAGGTAAGGAAGGAAGGTATATACCCACCTAGTACCACCTGATGATAGGAGTATGTACCTACCACGGAGAATAGACTAGTAGACCGTGGTACCTACCAAGGTATCAAACATTTTTAGTCGTATTGGCAATGACAGAGCAATGTTGTCAATGCAAACAAAAACAGTAAATTAGAACCGTCAACACGCGCGCCCTCAATTTCTACGACGGTTCTCTTTTTGCACAGTCTCAAGTGTGGTTTCTAGACATAGCTCTGATAGCTCAAAAACATGACATCAATCCTCCCCGAGTAAATAGTATTCTGTGCATCAATCAAAAACATTTTTATGTTTTTGAACGTATTTTATTTTTAACATCAGAGAGTTTGCGAAGTACTGTACTGATTTTGAAAATTTTCACTAAAATGAAGAGACACAATATTACAAGGCCAGACAACAGTGCTAGGTATATACTTGCTTTAATTCACTGAGATTATTTATATTATTCTGATAGTAATTTCCATTTAAAAAAAAACTATCTTATTCTTCATCCTTGCCCTGACCCTACTTAGTGCTGTCGGTACGTCGGTGGGCCTTATAACTAAATGCTCTTCAGTCTTCTCTTCACATGACGTTCGTAGCTCAAAGCGTACAAAGGTTTAAAAAAATTAAGTAGGCTAAATAAAATGAAAACTTGTCATGTACACCTACACTTACCTACATCAGTTTTATTTAAATGCATGGAAAAATGGACACAATTTCATAGCTCCTATCCAAACATGCATCAATACAATCAATATTACTTTTTAATATAGATGACCTGCCTACTTGCAATGATATCAGTATTAATATTATAGTTTCTATACTTGTTATTTATAAGTACTTATCTCTTACCTACATATATTAGGCCTCGTGTATCAAAATATATAATAGATAAAATTGTCAATTATTATTGTCATATTTTCTATTATTCGCACTTCAATTAATTTAGAATAAGTTATTTGGATATAAGTAAGCATTTAGGATAATTTAGAAATAATTAGCATATTATGTTTGTGACGAATGAAAATGTAAATGTATAGTCATATGTCAGAATTTATGTATAGTCACAGAAAAATGAATAATAGTACTATTTGTAGTACCTACTAATATCTTCTCTATGACTACGTAGTATAGTGAACTTAAGATGATTAAATTTAAGAATTCCAAAAGAGGTATGTTGTGCCCAGTCGCTAAAAAGATTTATCTTTCTTCTTCGTGGTAATAGAACAAAAATTCCTTTAGTTTTTAGTTGATACGTACAGGTGAATTTTAATATACTTAACTTAAGTTCTTACTTCTTGTACTTAATGAAATAAAATAATTATAGCAAAAAGATCCACCATAATTTTTTCATGTTTAATTTACTAAGTAATTATTTTTGTTGCATTTAAAACAATTACAACTACAATTTTCCTCTAGTTTATTCATTTAACTCAATTATTTTCTGAGCATAATATTAGTTTAGTGTAAAAAGTACCTACCACCTCAGTTATTTACTAATCTTATATTTGATAAGTAAACAAAAGTTAACTTTCCTATAACATACAGTCCTAACCGTAACCTAACCGTACCAGCCTAACAGTAACAAATGATATCTGATTCATGGTAGAAGTCATATTATTATGTTGATACCTAGGATATGTAGGACCTCTAAGGTCTTATAAGAGTCTAGCTTACTAGGATAAGCAAAGCAAATCTACTGCTAGGTACTGAAATAAGTAATGTATGTTCTGACAGTCAAAGGTTACTAGCATTGTTAAGCCTAGAATTATTTCTATTTTTGTGAAATAAAGTAGTAAATAAGTTTTTTTTTCACTTGACATTTCATTTGACATATTTTTTTAACTGTGTCAATATTCTGTCACTGTAATTATTCCTTCAGTGGAATTAATTCTGAGAAGTATTCTAAATGAAAATTGTAGTATTTCTGTGTTGTTTTATATTTTAGGATGGAGTTGACTTGTAGAATGTTGCTTGGAAGCCAACATTTGCTTGTGAGTTGCTGGCAAGTGGAAAACTCAACTTTACACAATAATGGTTTGGAGGTAAGATATCTCAAATGTTTAATTTATTGAATGTATTTATTCATTAATATTCAATTATTAAGCAAGGATTTACTGTACCTACAAAATTCAAAGAAATTTGCAAATAAAAAACTAGTGTAATTTTTCTTGCTTCTTAGATCTATCCAATTAAGTTCAAAATGATAACAAATCTTGTACAGTTGAGTGCAGCACATTTCTAATGTTATTTTATTATATATACTTTTAGATTTTTTATTGAGTCCATATTTAGGTCAACAGACAGCCCGAAATCTTCTATACAAGAAAAAGTTACATAAAATAGTAAATTATATTGTGTAGACTTATTGCACTGAAATAAATAAACACAAGTAGTACTAAAATAAATAGAAAGTACCACAACGTTTAATTCATAATATTATATACCAAATTTGTTAAATGGCAGAACAAAGATGGAAACAGAGTTGAATCATATCGTTAATTTTGATAAATAAAATACACAATTAATAATAATGATAACCTACATGTTATTAATAAGAATAATCTATAAATACTTGATTGTGTAAAGAAAAATTAATAAACGTCATGATTGAATGATACAAGAAATTATAAGTAATAAGCGAAATGAATAAGTAGTCAGTAATTTAATCATAAGTAATAAATCCTTGGAGTTATTCTAAGTTTGGACAAGGTAATATAATTATATCTTTGAAAATCAAACCAATTTTCAATGATCTCTGAGTACATAATATGACAGTATTCACTGTGCATTCGCTGTCCACAATACATTTTAGTAATTATAGAGATGCCTAGGGATATAATTATTGTTTATCATATAACTACTTTGTTTATTTAAGAATGTGTAGTAATTAATTACAAATTAATTATGTATTTGGGTGCATGGAGTTGGGTGTACAATCAGCTATGCAACTACACTTTCCAGTCTGGCTCAAGTAGGTAGCCCAACCATATCATATGTTTATATATAATATTATTGCTTCTGGTAGGTAAACCAGTGAATAATATAATTGCTTTATCATTATTGTAACATTTTCGCCATATTTTTTCATCGTTATCAACTCTTCAATCAATTCCAATATTATTTTATTTATTAAAAGTAAAAAAATAACTCTACGTAAAACGGAATGTATATCTAGAGAAGGCGCGCGCAGTATTGATTTTATTTGCTGTTCGTGGTTTGAGCATAACGAAACGCAAATAACGTTTCATTTTAGCGTTTTTTATTGTACATGTATTTTGTATAATATTAATTTTTTGAAGATCATAATGCTGCGAATGTGTGTACGTCAAAAATATATTATTTTCACCTTACGAGAGTGCTTGGCTAAATGCGATTATTGCGCAATGTGTATGCATTATTGCTAACATGCTAAAGGTATTAATTTTCTTCCGCATTGGAACATTACCAACATCGACTTCTGGCGGAAACGTTTTAGTATTTTTATATAATCTTGTACAAGTTTATCTTAACTTTAATGCTATTTAAGTAAGTATTTGGATATTTTTATTATATAGATTTATTGTTTAGTAGCATATATTAAACTGAGTTATTTTGTTACCCAATGTGAACATAATAATCGATGTATCGACTTGAAGCTAAATAAAGTGCAGCGCTTCTATCAATATAAAATTCTAGTGCAGATATTTCTTAGTAATACGATTATATTATTTTACAGTTTTTTTTGTACAGTTAAATTATTTAATATTTTTGTATCGTAAGTATTGCAATAACTCTGAGTTTTTTTAATTGCAAAATAACGATGAGATAGAGATTTGACTTTGCCGCGCCGTACATTTTCAAGGACGAGCATGCTATCTCTTTCTTTTTCACTAGTCATCTATGCTAGCTATGTGCGGCTAAATGTTTCGTCACTTGATGCGTGCGATGCGATTAGTCCAACCCAGTCTAATTCAGTAGTGTTTTTGGCCTAATTCCGCCATTAAATCTCACAAAATTTATGTTGTGATAATATTGACGTACAGTGCTCACTCGGTAATTGTCGTAGTGCATAAAACCAGTCGAATAACATCACCTCATCACAATAAATTCGCCCCAGAACTGTATCATTTCCTGTTTCATGCCGTGGTAAAACAAGCTAACTGCGACCGCTAGCGTACTCTTTTCGTTATCACGTGGGTCAAATTTGGAACCAAATAGCCGACCGTAATGATTTTTCCTTGTTTACAAATAGCAAAATGTGTGTGATGAGACCGCGCAGTCGAAATAAACAAAAACCGGCTCGTAACCTTCTCAAACGACGTTTTTCAGGTGCGCGCCGAATCGTCGGAGGACTGCCGCCCGTTTCGGCTCGCTATGGAGCCGGCGGGAGATTAAGTCTAGGAGCTGGAAGAAGCGTGTGTCGTGTCGCGTCAGTGCAGTGAATCAGTGACAGTGAAAGTGTTACATAAGGATCGGGATGCGCGGGAACTGGAGGGTTGGGTGAGGCTTGGGGCGGCGGGCAGCGCGCGCTCGAGGCTCGTGTGATGGCCCCGGCGCTGCCGCTCGCACCCCGAGACCACTGCGAGCCCACCGTGCCCGACGGCGACAAGCAGGCCCGCCGCCAGATCCTCGCGCCCGTTGACAACCTCGCAAATCATATGGAGAACGATGCCATGGGCGTCCAGGATCAGCCCGCCAACGTAAAGGACTCGCCCGGGCTTGATATGATTCTTGGTGACCTGTCCCTCACCAATAACGACCTGCTGCAGGTCATCAAGACCCTCGAGAATAATGGAGACACTCTCTCCACGGGCGATCCCGAGGCTATATTCCCCCTCGACCTGCCGGAGACAGTGGAATCGGAGGGGGATTCGCTGGAGGATAAGTTGAAACAGTCGCAAGTGCGTATTGAGCGTAGATGTGCTTTTCTTTCGAGAAGGCTGCGCATACTGCAAGCGAGAGCGATCGGAAAGAGAGTGTCGGAGGAGGTGACACAGGCATTCGAGAAGTGCACGAGGGGGGCTCGGAAAGATGGAGCTGGGCGGACTATGGGGGTGAAGGCTCTGATGAAGAGAGCGGAGACGACTGCGGCTTTACAGGCCAGTGCTGCATCCCGGAGTGTAGTCGGTCCTAAATATTACAAAGCTGGGACATCTAGAGGAGATGTATCTCGGTCCGCATCTATTGGGATAGCGTCTGGCACATTGGCTGGTTTAGAGGACACTGCGGGAGCGCTGCGATCGCATCTGTCTGTGGTGAAGCAGGAACTAGACTCTGATGCTACCGCCTCATCATCAGGAGCTGAGAGTAACGATGAGGCAGTAACCTACAACAATCCACATCAGCAACCAATGCCAATGTGAGTAAATTTTATCTATACCAAATTTTTATCCACATTCTTTGTACCAAAGGATGTAAAGTACATCCTACAATTATGTCTGTGTGCCCTAGAACTTAAACTAGAACTGTATACAATCTTTGACATCTGTACTATATAGAATACAAAATATTTGCTAGAAAGCTGCATTTCCAATCATATAAATATGAAAATTTTGGGATTATTACTCTACGTAACCTAGATACTCAACCATTTACTAAACATATACTTGTGCATTTGTACATTACGAAGTAACACAAATATATTTTTGCTTCACCTCAATGTAACAAAAATTCCATTTGTATATACCAATCCATAAACTTTAATCTTTTTTATGCCAGCATGCCTTAATAGAATACAAGACTTAATAGAATTTCCATTGTGTCTGGAATCCTGCATATTATAGATTAAGCTTAAGTAGTGCAATAATGCTCCCATTATATAGATAACTTCCAATTATATAATGAAATTAATAAAATATAATCAAATTCGGAAACTTTTAAACACTTAACAAGTGGTACTCATAATCACAATTTCTGGCTAGGCCATTGACCCTACCGATAAGGATAAATATGTAAACACTGTTATCAGTTATTCAATGATTGTGCATAGGTTTTGAAAGTTTGTATGAGCTTTTGAATTTGATTATTTTAACTATTTGTGGAATCAAGTGTAAAAGCAATTAATAGAACATTTTCTGTAGCTGAATTCTTAAGATTATTCCAGAACAATGTAAAGGCCAAAGGCTAGTATTTCAGAACAATGGCCAAAGACAACTATTTTTCTCAACATAAACATTTGAATTTGTATATTAAGTAACCTTTACTAAAGATATATTTTTCATTATCAACATCATAGCCAGTATCAGTCCACTGCTAGACATAGGCGTCTCCCAGGACACTTTGCAAAGCGGTGGGCAGTGACTGGAAACAAAGAGCTGAAGATCAGACTCAGTGCAGTGGTGTATCTTGGGAATATATACTTTGCTTAACCTCAATTTAAGAGACATTCTAATTGCTATGTACCAATTAACAAACTCAAATCTCATGTATGCGGTAATGTGAATCCACACAAGACATAATAAATTGTCTCTGGAATCCCGCATATGAGAGGTCTGAGCACAAGAAAGTGCTCAAGCATTAATCTAGTCTATTTTTTGGTCAAATTGTGCCTAGTTAACCATTCAAATGGCTACATTCTGTGCTAGGAGTAAATGGATGCTAGAGTATTATTCTATAGTACTGCCCTAGGAAATGTCTATCATTAACTATATCTGCTTGTACAAGTGTAAGCATTCCGAGTCACAAATATTTTTATTCAATAGTATACCTTTCTTCTATTGCTGGTTGTTGCATCATAAAATTGTGACATCTTTTGTTACACAATATTTCTCTAAACTTACATAAAGGTTTGGTTTTAGTTTACTGCTGTAATTTAGCATTGTTTTATTTTGAGCTATTAGTATTAATATAATAATAGCTCTAAATAAAACAGGTTATTAAGGAATAATATTTCTGATCAATATGTAATATTTTATTTGGTAATATAAATATAACATATTTATCAGAAACATTACAGAAACATTATACACATTCACATTTTCATTGAAATTTACAAATAACTCCCAATAATAAAATAATTATGTGCTAAATAAAATACTAACCTTAAACTCTTGACTGTTAGACTATGCACAGCCTGAACCTTGAGATCTAGATGCTTCAAATGAAAAAAATACGATTAAAAATGGTTAGCACTAAGAAAGGACATTTCAAATTAAAGGGGATAGAAGAAAATTAAATTGGATTGCTATCAATTTGTCCAACAATAATATTATTCTTATTATGTACCTTTGAGAAAAAATGTTAGGCTCATCTAAACTAACATTATAAAGAGGAAATATTTAATTATTTGTGTGTTACAATTTTAATGAAAAACTACGGACTGATTTAAAAAAATCTTTCATCGTGGAAAGCTACATTATCAGCAAGTAACATAAGCTATATTTCATCCCCGTTTGCTCACGGGAACGGGAACTACGCAAGTGAAACCGAGAGGCGCTGCTATTTGATAAAGCATGTTTGAAGTTAGACAGTTTTAATGATGTTTATAAGGGTTACTGGTTGTACTATCAAACAGAGAGATACTGCTATCTTCGTCTTTAATACTGCTACAATCAATCAAAGGTGGGTATGGTGTACCTACATTATTGCTTGCTATCAAATTAGTGTCACGCCTTGTCCCTAATAATTATAATAAAATAAGCGTGCCAAGTTTGTAGAACTCGGTACACTATGGGTTCCATACAACCGTAAAATCAGTTCAGCCGTTTTAAAACTATAAGTATTTATCTAGTCTAGTTGAAGGCACTATGAAACCAAGGTTCATAGGTCTGATCAATTCGATATTCGGTATCCTCTAATGCAACAATATTGTAAAAACATGGAAGCATTTCCTGATGCTGAGACATCTCCTGGAATCTGCAGAATACTCAACACCTCACCAACGTACAGCAGAGATGTCGTGTTTGGGCTCATCGGAATGGTCTCAATGAACAGATTATACATGGAACAGTCGGGGGTGGTTTTAAATTTTGAATTTAAGTATGTATTCATTAATCTCTGAATTACCTTGACATAGTTTTCGAACTAGTCCTTCTCGGGAGTAAGATCACGCGGTAGGAACGCTACACTGTCGAGATCTAGGTCGATATGATTTAACTAAAGGACTATTAGGTACGTGAATTACAGCCTTACAGCCAGCCATACAGGTATCTGTTAGACTGGAGAAACATGAAATGTAGGACAAAAATGCGTCTTCGCCCCGTCCTCTTCCGTCACTATCTGTTCTATGGCGAGACTACGTTTGTATGAAAGTAAATTTAATTAAGATAGTTTAAAAACTAAAACAACCGTATTCCATCCCGCGCGAGTCAATTTCAGTAGCAAGTTTGAGACATTTATCGTCATATCTCTGGAGATACTTATCTGATCTCGATGAAATTACAATGGGTCATGGTACCACCTTAGAAATGTACACTACCGATTCAGTACCCTTAGTACGAGTTTTCATACCAAACTCGATATCGTATATGGAGAAAATTTCGTATGAAAAACAATACAGCGCCTCTAGTGGTTACTACACTTAACTAAATTTTGACCAATCAGGAGCCAGAATAAGTCAAAAACTATGTGGGATCTGTCAAAAGCGTTTACGATAAAAAATCGTACTAGGGGTACAGAAAATATTCATTCGAATCGGTTCACAATTGAAGCAGTAATCGCGTAAAAAAAAACAATGTACGACAAATTGAGAACCTCCTCCTTTTTGGAAGTCGGTCTTCGCTGAAAGTCTCTTATCTGGCCTTCGCCTTAAAATTCACGATTTCCACGGGTAGGAGCATTATGTCGATGTTCCGCTTGACTTGCTAAGTAACTGACTTGACAAATAATATCGTTTAAAAACTAAAAAACAACCGACTTCAATGCCGCGCTATTCATTTTCAGTACCAATTTTGAGATGTTTATCTCAATATCTCTGGAGATACTTATCATACCTCGATAAAATTACCATGGTACCACAAAAAAAAAAAAAAAAAAAATATACGGTCGAATTGAGAAACCTCCTCCTTTTTTTGAAGTCGGTTAAAAAGTAGATTACCACCATCAAGGACAAAATCTGCCGCCATAACCTTACGGTGTTCCGGCAGCACAGCCTATGAGAGCCAGACTATTCTAGGCCTAGCGTGTTTAACCCTAGACACCTAACCTTCGCCGAATCGACAAGTACACAACAGAAATATTAGAAATAGAAATAAACCTAGTGCCGTATAATATAAGGTTTTAAAATAAATACAGGTTTCAAGGAGTATGTGCGAAGGTTAGGTGTCTAGGGTTAAATAAACCATGTTCGACCACATCATCCTTAGAATACCCCCAGACGAGATAGTGGCCAAACAGTATAGCCTAACCTATCAATATTGTTACATCGCGTCGTCGAGTCGCGATGTTTCGCCAAGCTTCTCGAACAAAAATACCGTGGGAAAGAATAGACTAATTAGGGGCTATAAACACCCGACCCGACCGTCATAAAAGTTAACCTTCCGGGAATTCAGACCCTAGTCAATGTACCTAGTTTTGTAGTTAAGATTGAACCTTATTCATAAGTAGTTAGAGATCAAATTAGCATGTATGGTAAAGTTGTTTACGTCAGATGCTCAAAGGAAAGCCGCCCCTTTTGTTTGTGATTGTTATTGCTTTGTTTTGAACGTCTTTTGTCTATTGTTTCGAGTCAATACTGGAAAGTTCTGTAGAAATATTCTCGTCCTATATAAGACGTTGAAACCGCGGCTTGAGTCAGTCTTTCTTTAGAAGCGACAGTGTAAAGATCTCAGCGCGGATAGCGACCAAGTGATTGTTAAGTGCTATCAGTGAACTAGTGTTGTGAACTGTAAAGTGCGAATTGTGAATTACCGACGACCTCAGTGTGTGTAACGGACATTTGATCATTGTGCAAGACGATTTGGACAACTACTGTGGAACATAGTGTAAATAAGTGTTCAGTGGAAATAAACGTTCATCTCATCGGATTGGCATTTTAATACCACCCCGCACGTAACAATATTATAAAGGCGATAGTTGGTGTCTATGTTTGTTACTTCTTCACGCTAAAACTACTGTACCGATTGAGCTGAAGTCTTCGAGCATTTACCAATGGAGATGTTAACGTAAGGCGTACCCCTCTGCTGGCCATATAGCCATTTTTAGGGTTCCGTAGCCGAATGGCCAAAAAACGGAACCCTTATAGATTCGTCATGTCTGTCTGTCTGTCTGTCTGTCCGTCCGTATGTCACAGTCATTTTATTCCGAAACTGTTAGAACTACAGAATTGAAACTTGGTAAGTAGATGTATTCTGTGAACCGCTTTCCGATTTTTATACAAAAATAAAAAAATTAAAAGTTTAAGGGGGGGGGGGGGGCATCCCATACATGGAACTGAAATAAAAAAAATATTCTTCAAACCTATACGTGTGGGGTGCCTATGGATAGGTCTTCAAAAATGACGTTGAGGTTCCTAAAATCATTTTTGCTCAAAGTCAATCATTTGAAAGATAGGCGCGTCTAAAGTGGTAAAATGTGTGTCCCCCCCTCTAACTTTTAAAGTATGGGAGCGAAAAATCTAAAAAAAATTAATACTGTAAATTTCAATAAAAACTAACAACGAAAATTGGTTTGAACGAGTTACAGTCAGCAGTTTTAGAGATATGGCGACCGCAAAGATAACTTTGTTTTTCATACAAATACTATGAAAAACAAAGTTAATTTTGTAGTTGCGAAAAATCATAGTTATGGAATACTTAACTGTGTTACGGAACCCTACGAGTGCGAGTCTGACTCGCACTTGGCCAGTTTATTGGCCATATGAGCGTGCGTAACTACGCTGTATTTTTAATAATGTCTGCGTGTTTTAATCTAGTGTGCGGGATCGTTAAAGTGAGTGATTTGTGTGTGTGCAATGCGTGTTTACCTCGTCCCCCGTAAGTTTCGGCAGAAAAAAATGTTTGCGGATTACAACGTTAACATCTTAAACATTACCAATGGATATCCATTGGTAAATGCTCGAAGGCTGAAGTAGATAAGCCTTAGACCTTGGAATAACACATAGGTACTTTTTATCCCGATATTCCGAGGGAAAAGATGTCTACGCGGGTAAAACCGCGTGGCACAGCTGGTTTAAATTTTATTTAATTAATAAATTAAAACAAACGTAAACTTACAATTTTCTATAATCATTTTCTTCTATTTACAGTGAGAAGCGAGCACTTTGGTCGTGGAAGAGAGAACGTGCCTCCATCGCCTCTCGATGGGGATGGCTGCAAACTCAGGTGCTAGAGCTTGAGTACAAGATACGACAGCACAATGAACTACATGAACAGGTCAGTTATTTCTAGCTTTTATTTAGTTTTTAGGGCTCCGTACCTCAAAAGGTAAAAAAAAGGAACCCTTATAAGATCACTTTCTCGTCCGTCTGTCTGTCTGTCTGTCCATCTGTCTGTCTGTCTGTCTGTCTGTCTGTCCATCTGTCTGTCCGTCTGCCTGTCCGTCTGTCCGTGAGTCAACACTGATTTTCTCAGGAACGGGTGGACCTAGCAAGTTGAAATTTTGAAATTTATACCTGATACTGAGGTCCATAGTCCCTATTGGGTGTATAAAAATCAAGGTCTTGAGTCAACACAATAAAAAAAAATGGGCAAATTTAGATTTTTGCGAAAACTTGTACCCTAATTTTCAACTTTATTTATTTTTCGGAATTTTTCCTTTACTTGTGCTCTAAGACCTTGCTTATAACCGAAAATAACAATTCTAGGTAAACCGGAAGTACCCTATAGGTTTTGGGTCGAAAACCTAAAGGATACTTCCCGTTGACCTAGAATCATGAAATTTGGCAAGAAGCAAGGTCTTACAGCACAAATTAAGGAAACATTAAACAAAAAAATAAAAAAAGTTGAAAATTAAAGGGTGTCCCCATACATACATAGTTAGCGCCAATTAATGTAGACCTCTGAGTTATATGAGCGCTGATACAATTTAGAGGTCTAGCTTAATTGGTTCGTACGGAAGCCTCGGTGGGCGAGTTGAACTCGACTTAGCCGGTTTTATTTGTAGTGGTAGGACTTCTGCTAGTCCGCCTGGGGCGGTACCATTCTTCTTTTTTTTTTTAGAGAGTATGCTTACCGTTTGGTCACTTTGTAATTTTATCGCGTTCTGATAAGTATCTCCAAAGCAATAATAAGCAACTCAAAATTAGCACTGAAAATGACTAGCGTAGCATTTGATGTCGGTTTTTTAGGATTCCGTAGCCGAATGGCAAAAAACGGAACCCTTATAGATTCGCCATGTCTGTCTCTCTGTCTGTCTGTCTGTCCGTCCGTCCGTATGTCACAGCAATTTTATTCCGAAACTATTAGGACTACAGAATTGAAACTTAGTAGGTGGATGTATTCTGTAAATCACTTTCTGATTTTTAGGGTTCCGTACCCAAAGGGTAAAACGGGACCCTATTACTAAGACTCCGCTGTCTGTCTGTCACCAGGCTATAGCTCATTAACCGTGATAGTTACGACAGTTGAAATTTTCACAGATGGTGTATTTCTGTTGCCGCTAGAACAACAAATACTAAAAACAAAATAAAGTTAAAAATTAAAGGGGGTCCCCATACAAAAGACGTGTTTTTAAACGCCATCCTAATTAGTTTCGGCAAAATTACATAGATGGCGCTAGTAAACGAGCCCCGTTTTTCTAGATCGCGACCAAACCAAATATTATTGGTAATATCAATTAATCAAATATATGAGGTTGAAACTCTGTTATGTTTGGTATTGTACGGAACCCTCCCTAAGTGTGCGATAAGAGACGCGATGCTGACTCGCACTTGGCCAGTTTTATTATACAAAAATAAAAATATTAAAGTTTTTATCCCATACATAAAACTGTAACAAAAAAAAATCCTTCAAACCTATACGTCTATGGATAGGTCTTTAAAAATGACATTGAGGTTCATAAAATATTTTTTTCTCTAAGTCAATCATTTAAGAGATAGGCGCGTCTAAAGTGGTAAAATGTGTGTCCCCCCCCCCCCCCTCTAACTTCTAAAGTAAGGGAGTGAAAGATCTAGAAAAAATATATTCTGTAGATCTCAATAAAAACTCTTAGCGAAAATTGGTTTGAACTAAATACAGTCAGCAGTTTTTGAGATATAGCGACCGCAAATCATCATCATCATTTCTTACTACTACTAATCATACTTATAGAATACTCTACTGTGTTACGGAACCCTACTAGTGCGAGTCCGACTTGCACTTGGCCAGTTTATTTCATTTTGTAAACGATCTTAAATTATTCTACAAGAAAGTTTGTATGTGGGCATGACCTCTTAACAAATGTAGGTGTAAACAATTTAGTTTCTATGCCAGGCACCTTCATTACTAAAGTGGTTTATCAACATGGCAACAGAATAAATTAGGTATTGTGAGCGATAGACCGATAGTTCACTTTCGCTTATCGATAGCCATATTTGGGATTTAAACTCTTGGCGGTAAGCGGTACATACATATACATCGATGTTTAAACTACTATGTGGGCATTATTGCTAAAGAATTTTGATAGACGTGATGATTAGGGTTTGCAGTACCGGATTTGTATTTCCCGGTACTGGAGTAGATCCAGTACCGGGAAATACCGGGAAATTCGATACTTTCGGTACTGGAATAAATTAATTGTTGTACGTTGAATAAATTAAAATCACAGCCTTAACAGAACTGAAACCCTGTTTCTTTCATATCAAAAACTCGAAATAGAATTTTAAATGTTTTATTAATTATATTATCATGCGAATGGATTTTATCATAGTTAGCGTTAGCGAAACAAACGTAAATGTTGGAAATGCGTACACGAAATTAAAATCGCATCGAGATTATCACTACATGGGCCTGTTTCAGCGGTTCCTGATAGGTCTACTAGGAACTTGTCTGACAGATTTTTGAAAATGTTTATCCTTCTGACTTTTATCCTCCTGAGCTCCTGAGAGCAGCGGGACAACCTGTAATCAAGGAGCTCCAGCGTATCTTTGATATTGTCCTCTGGAATTCGACACTCCCGAGTGTCGTCATGTTAATATTCAAAAGAGAGAAAACCTCTTCTGAAGAACTACCAACCTCAAACCAACTTGCACAATGACTAGGAATTCCAGCTACTGAAAGTCGCTTGGATTTCGGGGAGGATACGGCACCAGTATATATTTGGCAAATAATAAAAAAGACCAGTTAGTATAATTGGCTCCTTAGTTAGCGTTTATGGACTTTGAGTAGGCCTCTATCACTATCGAACCGACCAGGTCTCTGCTCTGGAATATTTACAGCGAGCCCAAGTCGATTGGCGATATATTCAAGTGCTGACTGTCTCTGAAAACCGGCAGTCTAAAACTATCCCCATACATTGTAGTGTGAGATTATATTTTCCAAATTGTTCACAAATGCACTGGCTGATTTGTACAAGATGCTGGACTGGAAAGGACGTGGCATTAATTTAAACGTCGAGTATCTCTCACACTTGCGATTTGCGAATGACATAGTCATCGTGGCAGAAACGCTGGAAGAGTTATACATTATGCTGAACGGCCCAGCTGATTATTTTTAACGCATTGGTCTCCCCATGAACTTGGATAAGATTATGTTGATTAACTACGTAAATCCGGAACCAATCGCAGTAGTTACAGGGTAGTATTTTCAAAGTTGTTATTACATAACGCACATAAATACATCATTTTCGCCACAAAACAATATATAGAACGAACGAAACCCACGTTCCAGTGTTGTCAACTCAGTTTTACTATTATACATAAAAATACATCAAAATTATGCTAATTGATGTACTTAGATACAAGTTAATAGCAATAAAAAAGTAAAAATTTAATATTTTAGGATATATTTTTGTAGTACCGGAATTCCCGGGAAATGGGTTTCATTTCCCGGTACTGAGGACGATGAAATTTTGAGGGTTTGCTCCCGGGAATTCCCGGAACAGAAATTCTCGGGAATTCCCGGGAGCAAACCCTAGTGATGATGCGATCGACGAAAATTGCAGCTAGAACTGTTTCACAATGTGCAATGGCAAGGCCACAAACATTTACGGTTATTTCCAGAGAGTATGAATCGGTTCTTATTAAAAGTCAAAAGTCAAAGCATTTATTCAGTATATGGGCAAATTGAGAATTTGCACTTACACACGTCAAATTAAATAGATCATATTCAATAATTATTATTATACATATAACAAAAACATAACGTATTGCTTTAAATTTACAAAAAAAAAACTGGCCAAGTGCAAGTCGGACTCGCACTAGTAGGGTTCCGTTCCGTACTACACTACAGTATTTTATAAGATCGAGCAAAAAATACCACTATCATTTTTTGCCCGCAAAAAATAGTAATTGTCATGACATACGGAGCCGAGACGTGGACACTCACGGTTCGACTAGTCCACCAGTTCAAAGTCGCTCAGCGAGCTATGGAGAGAGCTATGCTCGGTGTTTCTCTGCGGGATCGAATCCGGAACGAAGTAATTCGCCAGAGAACTAAAGTGATCGACATAGCTCAGCGGATTAGCAAACTGAAGTGGCAGTGGGCTGGTCATATCTGCCGTAGGACCGATAACCGTTGGGGCAGACTGGTTTTAGAGTGGAGACCGCGAATCGGCAAACGTAGAGTAGGACGCCCTGTGACTAGGTGGAGCGACGACATTCGCAAAGCGATGGGCAGTGACTGGAAGCAAAGAGCCGAAGACTGGGCTCAGTGGCGTGTCTTGGGGGAGGCCTATGTCCAGCAGTGGACTGATACCGGCTGATAATGATGAGTATAGTTTAAAAACTAAAACAACCGACTTCCTTGCCCCGCGAGTCAATTTCAGTAGCAAGTTTGAGACGTTTATCGTCATCTCTCTGGAGATTCTTATCAGATCTCGATGAGATTACAATGGGTCCACCTCGGAAACGAAACCCTACCGATTAAAAGAAAGAATCATTCGCATCGGTTCACAATTGTCGGAGTAATCGCGTAACATACATAAAAAAAACATACAGACGAATTGAGGACTCTGCTTCTTTTTAGGAAGTCTTTGAAAAGTATAAGGGTGTGGTAAAAAGCGCATAGCATAGATAGTAGATACTATTTAACCCATGCAAAGCCGCAGCCATAAATTGTTTTGTTTTAGTAAGTTGATCAAAGCTAGTTACGCTAAAATATAGTATTGATCAGGGGCATTATGACAGTACTATTATTTATTGTGACATTATTAAAGTTCTCAAACAGCATGCAGTATATTTTCGTTAGAATACCTACACATCTGTGTTTAATAGAAGAGTTCCAAGAATCCCATACAAGTTTGAACACGTTGCCTACGTACGAACAAAGAGTGTTCAAGGCCACTCGTCGATGACGTGACGTCGCCTTTTCGATCACCGCGCTTTTGGGGTACCGATGTCAAAATATAGAGCATCGTAAGATTGCGTCATATTTTTTAAGTTGAATGAAATCGAGAAGCGACCAAAAAAATTTTATTATGGAATGGAATGCTTTTCATGGAGTTAAAAAAACCTATTTAAAAATAAATATAAACCATAATTTCATTTTTTTAGTTGAATGAAATGGAGAAGAACCGACAACTTTGCTAGTCATGGTTTAAGAAATACTTATTTAAAAATAAAATATAAACCATAATTCAATTTACCGACTTCCATAAAGGAGGAGGTTCTATGTTCGTCTGTGTGTATTGTTTTGCTTGTATATTCCAATAAAATTTGGCCAGTAAGTATCATAGGTTCCATATAGCCCTATTAGAAACTTAGATGTTAGACTTTTGACAACTTTGAAAATTATTAGCGTGGCATTTGAGTCTGCTTTTTTGTTTTAAGTATAAATGATCTTAAATTTTAGAGATATATAAATACGGTTAAATAGTACTTAAGTAATGGAAACTGAAGGCATTACACATTTTAACAATATCACTACAAAGTCGAATACCAGTAACTATTTTATATTACATATCTTCAAATATAGGGTCCCTAAATTTCAAGAAAGTGTCACATTATTGCGATTGCATTACACATTCAATCCATTATAATTCTAAAAATATGATATAAGAATAAGATATTCACACTAAAGTTCTTCAAGATCATAGTTTCCATTTTTGGATATGGAATTCTCTTTTATAGAAGAGAAGTATTTTTAAATGAATTATTTTTAATTCTCTTTTAGGGAAGAATTTTTCCCTTTCTTGACCTATTTATCTCGTTGAACATCTGTTTTGTCGTCGCCCTACTTGGAATCAAAAGAAAGTTAAATAGGGGCCCGAACCCGACCCTTACTTTATCTACTCATACATAAGACACAAATAAAGCACTGAATTTATTTAGTACTTACTGCTTACCTGCGCAATTAAGAGCGAACGCGGGGTGCAGTTTTCCATACAAATGTATTTCCCGGTTTCCTCCCAGGAAAATGCTTCTAGAGAAAAAAAAGTTTCTACAAAAAATCAAGGACTGCTGTAGCTACGCCCCTATCATTTGCTTTTTTTGACCATTCAATTGCAAAAAAACATATAAGCCTTCTAATCTCCTCTTTAAGATTTTTGTCGGGTCATATTTCTATTTGCAATTGGTTAATTAAAAAAATAAACTGGCCAAGTGCAAGTCGGACTCGCACTAGTAGGGTTCCGTACCACACTACGGTATTTTATAAGATCGAGCAAATAATACCACTATAATTTTTCCCCAGCAAAAAATAAATATTAATAAACATTTTATTTCTTAAAACGCCATCTAACGTCTAACAAAGGTGTTAGGGATCGACATTTCAATATAACGCCATCTATGGGACGTTTACCTAACTAAGTGTTCATAGATGGCGTGAAATGCCGAAGAAAACACGTTTCTTGTATGGGGAACCTCTATAATTTTTGACTTTATTCTGTTTTTAGTATTTGTTGTTATAGCGGCAACAGAAATACATCATCTGTGAAGATTTCAACTGTCTAACTATCACGGTCCATGAGATACAGCCTGGTGTCAGACGGACAGACAGACAGACAGACAGACAGACAGACGGACAGCGGAGTCTTAGTAATAGGGTCCCGATTTACCCTTTGGGTACGGAACCCTAAAAATGATAGGGGCGTAGCTACAGCAGACCTTGATTATTGTAGAAACATTTTTTTCTCTAGAAGCATTTTCCAGGGAGGAAACAGGGGAATACATTTGTATGGAAAACTACTCAAAAATCTTAAAGAGAAGATTAAAAGGCTTATATTTCTTTTTGCAATTGGTTGATCAAAAAAAGCAAATGATAGGGGCGTAGCTACAGCAGTCCTTCAGATTTTGTAGATACTAATCAGACCTCGATAAATTTACATGGTACCACACTTAAAATTAACATGGTAACACACTTGGGATATTTCCTTGCCAACAAAAAAAAAAATCAAAATCGGTTCATAAACGACGAAGTTATCCGCGAACAAACATAAAATATATATATATATATACGGTCGAATTGAGAAATATCCTTTTTTTGAAGTCGGTTAAAAACAAAGTCGCTTCCTCCGTCTGTACCTACGCTTAGATCTTCTAAAATACGCAACGGATTTTAATGCGGTTTTCATCAAAAGATAAAGTGATTCAAAAGAAAGGTTGATAAGCAGGATTCAACGCGAGCATATCCGCAGGGCGCAGTTAGTTATAAATGAATATGTACTTACTAGCAACCCGACTGGCTGCGCATGGGTACTTGTATTATTATTTATTCTGTGGCACGGGTGACATTTATTTCATATATCGTACGGCCGGCCCGTTTGGTGTAAACCTTACGGGCTAGAAGTCAAGGTCTGTCACGCTGTAAAGGATAGACCTTGACTTCTAGCCCGGTAGCTAGTTCTAATTCTAGCCATACACCAATGGATTTTAACCGACTTTAGTGGGGAGATTCTCTTGAGATTGAGTACATAAAAAAAAACTATCTAGACGAACTCGTCTAGATAGTTTTTGTATGAATAATTTTTTATTTTATATATTTAATATTATGTATATTTTTGTATTTAGTATTTTTGTGTACTCATGTTCATCAACTTCTCTGTCAATTCAGGACCGATTAGGTGGAGGACCGTGTGATAAGCGATACTTGTGGTGTGTTAGAAGATGTAGTAACAAAGATAGAGAAAGGGACGCTGAGATGGTTAGGACATCTAAAATTAAATAGGTTGGATGAAGGAAGATTGACTATACATATTTATAAATCGAGTGGGAATGGGCCAGCCGGTAGAGGCCGACCTACGCTAACGTATCAAATCGGAGACGTTGTAAAGAAAGGCCAAGTCAAAAGTACTTATAGCCGGCGAGCATGTATGAAGGCGCTCATGAAAGTGGAAGAAGCGAAAGAAGTATGTCAGGATCGTAGCAAATGGATAGAAGTAGTCGCTGCCTACAATAACCGGCCAAGTGCGTGTCGGGCCACGCGCAGTGTAGGGTTCCGTAGTAGCCCGTTATTTAATGCAAGTCTTTACCCGTTATAAACAAGCAACTAGGTACTTCGTCTTTGTCACTTTAAAGGATTTATTCTAAGGATTTTGTATTTGGTACAAAAATATCCAACACCCAAGTTTAACGACTATTACTGCTAAACTAATAAAATGTATCAGTATATTGATATGACGATGAATATATACAACGAATATATACAATTGTACCTACTTTGACGTCTATGACTAATGGAATTTTTTTATGTAGTCATCGATGTATGTAGTCGAAATATGGTTTTAGAGAAAAAATTATAAAATCTACTGCATCATTTAGAATTTTAAAACTCTAAGCGCTTTTTCTATGGCATATACTAAAATTTGGATAAGACCACAGAATAATTAATAGTACTACATAATAGGACGTGAGTATGGTACGTAGTACTATTAATTATTCTGTGGGTATGTATGGACACCTTGTTAGAGTCAGGGCCAGTTTCACCGGTTCCTGATAGCCCTAACAGGAACTTGTCTGACATATTTTTGACAACATTTACATGGAGAACATTCATATATCTGATAAAAATCTGTCACTTTATCATGAACCGGTGAAACTGGCCCTCAGCCTTTAGAATCCCTATTTGCGGTTACAGCGCAGGTCCAGGTATTACGTTCGAATAGAGAGGGAGAGAGAGTATGTAGACTATTTACTTTTAATCATGACTTCTTACAAATTGAATGAGTGTTTTCAATAAAATTCAATAGAATTGAAAACACAGATGTTCTTTGATTTCAGTGTTTACAGTTGAGTCAATGAACTTTTAAATTGATAACGTAAACGACTACAGACTTATTGCGTCATATATTGATTAAAAAAATCGTTTCATCTAAAATTTTGAGATTTATATTACTCGTACATCTAATATATTAAAAATATAATCTCATGAATGGATTTTTTCCATTACAATTCGACGACTCCGATGGCGTCCATTTAAATTGGATTGACAATTTATGAAATTAAGAATTTTAATTAGTAGAAATTATAACGAACACCTATTCAGGCTAGACTACTTATTCATTATTATCAGTAATTTCCTTCCACTGCTGGACATAGGTCTCAACCATGTATGGCACGCCACTGAGCTCTATCTTCCTTCAGGTCTTCGTTGTCAATCTGAGTGTTAATGTCAATCAAATGTGTGTGTGAAAAAAATAGTTACCAGATAGGCTGCGTATATGCTCCACTCTAAAACACTTCTACCCCGGTTCTATGACAGTTATGACCAGCCCATTGCCACTTCAGATTGTTAATCCCTCGACCAATGTCGATAACTTTGGTTCTCTGCCGGGTGATGAAATGAGGGATGACGGGGAGCACAAATATCACCTTAGTGCTCCCAGCCAATTTCACCTGCCAGTAGTGCATCCTGCTGTCCAACAAACGAGGCTCTGGCGACCGTCAAATGCCGGTATAACCAAAAAGCTACGTCCTGCGATCGCCAACCCGCCTGCCCAGCGTGGCGATTAAGGCATATCCCTCCCAATGAGCCGAAGATCGGGCTCAGTGGCGAATCTTAGGAGAGGTCTACGTCCAGCAGTGGACTGACACTGGCTGATTATGATGTTGACTACTTAACATGTTTGTAAAAATAACCTTTAAATTACACCCTGAGTACTTCATTATTCAACACGTGACGTACAACTTAAATAAAACGTGAACGAGACACACTTTCAAGCCACGTTTAAAGACTTCGAAAGCGCACGTTTTCGAGCTGCTGTATTGAAAATTATACGCCAGTTTTGCTATAAGTAAATTGCTTTGTAACTTTGTCTAAAAATATTTTTTAT
The DNA here is from genome assembly GCA_954871355.1 of Cabera pusaria. NCBI lineage: Eukaryota > Metazoa > Arthropoda > Insecta > Lepidoptera > Geometridae > Cabera > Cabera pusaria. The sequence continues at coordinate 4,809,842 of OX940896.1, forward strand.
AGAAAAACCTGAAACGAGGGAATCTATCGTTTCCGATATAATAATAATAATTCTTTATTTATATAGTATGGGTATAATGACATGATACCATACCATATAACTTAAATTTAAAAGTATTACAGAGATTGAAATTTATGAGCTTAATTAAATCGTTATCCTAAAAATCCATAAAAAGAAAAGAAATAAAACTTTCTAACATTTTAAAAGCTTTTATTTAACTTATGTTTGTGTGTAACTTGAAAATTCAAAAATCCGTAAAAAACAGCACACCATTCTTGCTGGTATCCGATCCGACTGAGCTAAAATTAGAATTTATTGAATTTAGGTATGTAACGGTGCGTATATAATAGACTATGTAACATAACTCGTTATAAAATTGTTATTTAACATGTTTCGGATAATGTGTTGTGTACACGGACTGTTATAAAACACGTTATAATAACATGTTATAATATCATGTTTTATAACATTCCGAGTCCACATAATCCACATTATCTGAAACATGTTAAATAACAATTTGATAACATGTTTTGTTACATAGTCTGTACGCACCCTAACCCATGTATACAAATCCTATTAATTTCAGATCAATAAATACGGCATGTTCAACAACATTTCTATATTACGGTAGGTGTCTGATGACACAACCGAGATTTAGGGATTGGAGCTCCACTAAAATCCTAAGATATTCGATTCTTTTGGTTTTGTTTTCATGAGCATTTTTCAATAACCAATGTTTTTCCTTCACCGTACAGAAAAGGGCACGTACATTTATCGATAGACACATTTTTGTAGTGGTAGGACTTCTGCTAGTTTGCCTGGGGCGGTACCACCACTTTGCCAATTAATTTTCAGCCGTGAAAAATATTTTTTCTGTTTAAATGGCAAGGTGTCCAGTGAAATTACAGGGCATGTGAGACTCAACATCTTTATGTCTCAAGGTAACAGGCGCAGTGCAATGACATGCAAAATTCTGACAGTCCAGAATTTTGTATGCCTTTATATCTGTAATACGTCATCGCTTACCATCAAGCGAGCGTCATGCTTTGCTTGTCCTGTTACCTTATATAATAAAAAAAATCCAATGGCGCACGGCGGGGATTGAACTCGCTACCTCTGGCGTCAAAGCCGACCATTCTCCCACTACACCACTGGGTGGTCCTCATGTATAGAAATGAACGAATGATACATTAATAATATTTTTTTTATATTTCCAGGTCCGAACAGCTAAAGGCCCAGTGGAGTTCGAGGGCGAGCCACCCCCGCGGCCCGCGCCCCGCGCCCCCGTGGGCTACGAGGGCGCGCTCCCCGGCTCGGACACGGATTCAGATCCAGAGAGCAACTATACGTGCGCGCGTATCAGACCGCTCAAACGAGAGACCTTCAAGAAGCGAAAGCTACTCCAGATGCACAATCTGCATATTGCTACTAGTAAAGCGTCCAAACCTTCGGATGTGAGGTATGAATAACGTGACCAGATCCCGTTTTGAACAGGACTGTCCCTTTCTAGATAATCTGTCCCGGTGTCGTATGAACATATCTATATAGAGAGCCAATTCCCATTCTAGGCCTAGCGTGCTTGCCATCTTCGGCCGCATCACTTACCAACAGGTGAGATAATGGTCAAATGCTAGCCTATAAGATATTAAAAAAATCTTAGGATGAGGACAACGGGTTCCCAGTGCAGACAAGCCAGTACGGGTAGGTATCGATTCGTATTAGTAAAATATTCCAATGTTATTGTATGTACTCGCAGATAAATAAATTAATAAATAAAATAAAGAAATACATTATTTTGCCTGTACGGAGCAGTACCTAACCGTACCGGCTTGTCTGCACTGGGAACCCGCTTTTTTATGTCCTGATCCTTATCCACAGCTACTTTGATTGTCTCCGTTCTGTCCTTTCTTGTCTGGGTTTTCGATCAACCTCAGCCTATTTTTTATATCTTAGGCTAGCATTTGGCCATTATCTCGCCTTATGGTAAGCAATGATGTGGTGGAAGATAGTGAACATGCTAGGCCTAGAATACTCTGACTCTCAACGGCTGTGTGCTACCGGAACTACTCGTACAATTTTTATTCTGTGCTGGAACACCGTAAAGTTAAGGCGGCAGATTTTCTCCTTGATGGTGGTAAGCTACTTTTTGGTATGTGCCTTTCTGAAGTCCGAGTTTGACCTACAATCTTGACTTTAATTGTGCAATAGAAACTAATTTCACTACTACAACTTCACCAATTAAACTGGTAGTTTTTCTTTTTAGTAGACAGTTAAACACGTAATGAAATTGAAAAATATGATAACTAGCTTAGAAAACTTATCTTGCTTGTGCAATTGTGAACTCGAGAACCATGATTTTACTTTCATAAAAAATGGCCTATGTTCATTCTCATGCTATAAAGTATCTCTATGTTAAATTTCAGTAAGTAGTCTAGATAGTCTAGATTAGTCTGGGCAGCCGTCACCGGTGCGAGAAGCTACGTCCTGCGATCGCCAACCCGCATGCCGGGCGTGGCGATTAGGGCATATCCCTCCCAATGAGCAAAAGATCGAGCTAAGTGGCGTATCTTGGGAGCAGCCAAAGTCCAGCAGTGGACTGTCACTGGCTGATTTTGATGATGATGATGATGATTAGTCTGGATTCCACAAATACCCATTGACATTACCCATTCGTGAACCTTTCCCCACAATTCCCCATTGTCGTCTTAGAAGAGCACTTAATGGGAATATCACACTGGATGAAGTCAAACTTACAAAACCCGAAAAGCAACTCAGCTTTACCTCTGAGATTTACATATTTACAACTAGCGCAACTCAACTTTACTTCGGAGATTTTACACATTTACAACTAGCGCAACTCAGCTTTACCTCTGACATTTTACACATTTACAACTAGCGCAACTCAGCTTTACCTCTGACATTTTACACATTTACAACTAGCGCAACTCAGCTTTACCTCTGAGATTATACACATTAATAACTAGCAATAGTTATGGGAAAATAACATAGTAACTTTATTTCCAGATGCACATGCGAGTATCCACTAGAGAGCTGCGCTGTGTGCACGGGCCGCGCCGACCCCACCCTGCCCGCGCCGCCTCACTGCACGCTCTCTGCCGCGCAGCGACTCTCGCAGCAGGACCTCTGCCACCACCCCGTGCTGGGAGACATGAACGGTAAGGGTGTTACCACACCAATCGATCGACGCCATCGATCGATGGTCGAATGAGGACAGTGGACTTCGATTGACAGTTAATACTTACTACATCAGTCGAGCGTTTACCAATCAAGCATTGATCGACAATCGATCGGGCATCGATCGTCAATCGATCGATTGGTGTGGTAACACCCTAACACATGTTATACAACAGTATCCACTAGAGAGCTGCGCTGTGTGCACGGCCACTGTGTGTGTTCCACAAGTGAAACTTTTTGCTTATGTGTAGCTATGTTAGCTAGCTACTATGACAGCAGTTGACATGACACATTAGCATGTATACAAAAATGGCTGCGGAAGCGTGCGCCAATCACAGCTAGACCTAAATGTCATACATCGTATCCTATAGAATTTTATTATAAATAGCGAGTGAATAGCGAATCTTTTGGGTAAGCGAGCTACATCATCGACCGCAGCGTCGCTTAACTTCAAGTGAGATAGTGGTCAAGCGCTAATCATTTTCGTATTAAAAAAAAAACCACCAATTAAGCTAAATCACCGGCGACATGTGATAGATGGACGAAAACATTAGCGACGATGTAATAAGTTTTACTTTAAGAAAAAACCCTGCATTGTAAAACTAAGTGAATGTTCGACATTTTGCAGACGTGTCTCCGTCCACCCACATGGCGGCGCTGTGCTCCCGCGCGTGGTTCCGCGCGCGCCCCCCGCGCCCTCGCGCCGCGCCCGCCCCGCGCGACCCCCCGCGCCCCGCGCCCCCGCCCGCCGTGCCCACCAAACAACGCAGACATAGTGAGTATACAGACAGTGTGGTCAACGTAGGCGATTTATCACCATTTAGGCTACTCAAGACTAAAATCGGCGACGAAAAAATCATAAAGGCGACTGGTCGCCTGTTAGGCTACTTCAGGGACAAGCCATTCAAATTATCCGAATCGCAAATGAATTGCTTTTAATAAAAATCATAGTCACCCTACAGTCTGTATGTGATATTAAATAATGATGGCCACACTATGTGGTAATAGAGTTTAGTGTGTCAATGTCATGTCACGTGACAGTTGTATTATGAAACCAAATTTAATTTAAATTCGGCTACATTAGGCTACCTGAGCTGTGAAAAATGGCGATATCAGTCCCGGCGTCGTTGGCAACACTGTATACAGATACAACTCCACACTCATCTGTACACTACACGCCTTTTTTATTCATCATCATCATCGTCAGCCTGTATCAGTCCATGACGTACGTACAGTGATCGACGTACGCCTCTCCCAAGATGCGCCACTGAGACCGATCTTCAGCTTTTCTCTTCCAGTCACTGCCGCTTTGCGTATGTCGTCGCTCCACCTGGTCACAGTGAAGTGGCAGTGGGCTGGTCATATCTGCCGTAGGACTGATAACCGCTGGGGTAGACTTGTCCTGGAGTGGAGACCGCGAATCGATAAACGTAGCGTAGGACGTCCTTTTTTATTAAATCGCATTATTTTTTTTTTATTCGCACTATTCTCCTTTTAAAACTTATTGAAAACTAGCTGCGCCCCAGCGGCTTTGCCCCCATTTAATCCTGGTTATTAGCCTTCTACTTGAATCACTCTATCTATTGATGAAAACCGCATTAAAATCCGTTGCGTACTTTAAAAGATCTCATCCATCGTACAGACAGCGGGAGCTACTTTTTACAATATATAAAGATTATTGTTTATTTTTCAGTTTGATTTTCTATTAAAGCATGTTTTTTAGTTATGTAACTATTATTTATTACATTTGGGAGTTGTAACGAAATGACTTCTGCTTGCTTCAGAATTGAAACGTGGCAGACCGCCACTGTCGCGGAAGATTCGAGAGAGGGAACGTGAAGAGGACGCTGCCACCTCCGGACAAGAGAGGTATAGTCCTATATATATTTTAGAGCATGATAGTTTTGGTCTCTCTGAGAGCTAAATAGGCACTTGTCGATGCCGCCCATCAGGGTCATCGCCCATGTTCACCGTTATCATCAGGTTTGCCCATACTATGATGGCAGACGTTTCTATCGAGAGGATCAGCTTCCAACACGATCTTCCTCTCTTCCATTTAACGCACTTCTGACTGGATGAAGATACATTGCCCCTGACAGCCGACACCAACTCGCTCCATAAACCAGTATCAACTCTATACGGCCACATAGCGTTGCAATACAAATCTAAAGAGAATCTTCTCTGACATATATATTAGTTGAATAAATAATTTTGATAAAACTGGCCAAGTGCGACTCAGCATCGCGTCTCTTATCGCACACTTAGGGTCCGTACAATACGAAACATAACAGAGTTTCAACCTCATATATTTGATTAATTGATATTACCAAGAATATTTGGTTTGGTCGCGATATAGAAAGACGGGGCTCGTTTACTAGCGCCATCTATGTCATTTTGCCGAAACTAATGAGATGGCGTTTAAAAACACGTTTGTATGGGGACCCCCTTCAATTTTTTACATTATTTTGTTTTTAGTATTTGTTGTTCTAGCGGCAACAAAAATACACCATCTGTGAAATTTTCAACTGTCGTAACTATCACGGTTAATGAGCTATAGCCTGGTGACAGACGGACAGACAGACAGACAGACAGACGGACAGCGGAGTCTTAGTAATAGGGTTCCGTTTTACCCTTTGGGTACTAAAAAAACGAGGGTGCGTAAAAAGCTACGCGTTAGAAGTGAAACTTCCAAGTTCATTCAATTTATTTATCAACATCACAAATTATTTTTTTGTACAACTCCATCTGTTGAACTTTAGCGAATACGTCTTGGTATTTGGTATCTTCTGGGTGAGCGCGCTCCTTAATCGACCGCATCATCACTTAACATCAGGTGAGATAGTAGTCAAGTGTTACCCAGTTCGGTGTAAAAAAAAAGTTGCGTCGTTTACAATAGAGGGCATTATAACAATGCGTACGTCACTTCCGCTACCTTCGCAGACCGTGATGCTACGTCATTTCCTTCAAATTTTACCTCAGTGCGTCTAAAGAAGTTTCACTATCCGAAAGAGACCGACCTTGAACAGATTTTGTCCCTTTCTTTTGTATGGATCAAATATATAGTATAGTATTTTTGTGGTTGTAGTTGGTAGGATTTTAGACAAGGACATACTCCCATCTAGGTTCCTTTCGTTTGGGCCGTTTTGATGTACATAATATATATATAATATATACATAATATATATACACGAATAGTATTTACAGCATAGTAACATAGTAAATAGGTCACCTGGAACCTAAACTAGGCTCGAGAGCCGAGACCCATGTGATAGGCTCCAGGCCTCTTCCCTCTGACGACAGTGGATTCTGATTGCCTATCGTTGATACATTGGATTGGGTCTTATATAATACTATTAATAACTATAATATTACTAAATTGAATACAATTAATTTTAAAATTATTATGTTCTTATTTATAAATTATTATAAGATACTATTGATACAGATGGCTGAATTATTTTTACATACATACATACATACAATAACGCCTTTTTCCTGCTGGGGTAGGCAGAGACTACTTCTTTCCACATGCTACGATCCTGACACACATCTTATTATTTTATGTTATGAATTAATTTAATTTAATTTAGTAATTATTTTATTGTTATAATTATTTTTATTGTTAAATATTATGCGTTACATTATCAAGTATAACATACATGTATATAATTAGGAACGTAATGAATTAAAAGCACGATAAAAACAAGCAGGTCGCGCGGTCGTCCGAGCACCGAGTCGCGGTCGTGGCGGCGACAGTCGTACGACATCGACAACATCGTGATCCCGCAGTCCGTGGCGGCCAGCACGCGTCCGCAGATACTCACCTACAAAGAGATCATCACACCCAAGTAAGTCTCCCTCACACCCCGACACAAATTGTTACTTTAAGCCTATGTCGAGATCTATTTATTTATTTACTAGCTGACCCGGCGAACTTCGTACCGCGAATTTAAATAAACTGTCCAAGTGCGAGTCAGTAGTAGGGTTCCGATTGAACAATATTTGCCGGATAAATACGTTTATTGTATGGGGACCCCCCTTTAATTTTTTATTTGATTTAGTTAATTTTTTTTTTAGTTTTTATTATTTCATCTTGCAGCCATTGCAATATGAGTAAATTAAAACACCACGAGTACATTTCTTGTCTTTATCTATTAAGGTTTGTAAAATCGAGCATAAAAAGCCTCAAAAACACGTTTCTTGTATGGGGACCCCCTTTATTATTTAATTTTATTTTGTTTTTATCGTTTTTTATTCACAAATAGCGAATACCTACCCATGTCTGGAAGCGCTGTAATGACAACCATCAAAATATGTCAATACAATGACAAAAATGTCTGAATGAACCAACAATGACAACCTATTTAAATTTAAATACCTACGCGATAATTTGTATGGATTGAATGTGGATATATTATGTTGTCAATTCAAAACCCTTAATTTAATATGTGCTTCAAATTTCAATTCGAGAGTGGAACAGAGTCTACCCTACCGTACCGAAGGGACGAACGTCATATGTTTGACAGGAAAATATGTAGAACAGTTATATGGGAAAAATAAAATTGTTGTTTTTACTATATTCCTTGCAATTTTTACAAATTTTCTCACCGTTTAAACCTTCCCTGGACTACGACAAACATTTCTAAACGAAAATCAGCTAAATCATCGGCCCAGCCGTTCTCGACTTTTAGCGAGACTTACGAACAGCAATTGATTTTTATATATAAAGTTTAATGCAAGCCATATACAAGTAAGCTTATTTCTAAGTATACCATATACATCAGGGGTGGCCAACTTGATTAGATCCAAGCTCTATGTTTACTGACGAAACCCTGTGCGATCTACCAAACTTAAGTACTTATATGTATTTTGCCTTTTTTTAATATCTTATAGGCTAGCCTAGACACCTGTTGGTAAGTTATGATGCGGTCGAAGATGGTAAGCACGCTAGGCCTAGAATGGGAAACTGGCTCTCAAAGATAGCTGCCGGAACACATTAGATGTTTGCCTTGCCATGATTGACTGGAATAATTGTAGCGATCGACCGGTTGGTATACATGGACCCTGTTACTAGGGTATGGCATTTATAGTAGGTAATCATTGACTTGACCGACTTATCTATCTTACTATACTTATTCAAAATACATACCATTCATTAGGGCATTTTTCGTTCAGGAGGCCAACTTTGAAATGACATCCGAAAGTTCGGGCCCGACCAAATTTGCCGATGACGAATTATCTGTCGGGATTTATTCGTTTAGTATGAATTACGATAAAACAAAATGTTAAATGAATTTTGGTCGGACTGAATGATAAGCTGAGCCGACCTATCGAACTGAATGTGATTCGTAGTAGGAACGCCCGAAAATTTCGGCCGATACTCGGAGTAGGCTTCCAGGGGTGGAAAAGTCTACATTGATAGCGATGCGTCCTGTCATCGTAAACGTCTTCTAGAAGGTGATGCAGCTATATTTGCATCTCTTTTCAGAGACTACCGGCCCAGGGCATTTATTTTAAACTAGCGGATGTGTATCCACTGTGTTGCTACGCTAAAACAAGAAATGTGATCAAATGTGTCTAATCATTAAAACAATGCATTAGGGCCTGCATTGTTTTAGTGGTCTAAAACCATCTTCGTATTATTTAATGCAACCGGTTTGTTGCTCATCGATTGGGTGGTTTAAAGTCTATAACGGACTTAGGTATAAACAATTTTTGTGTTTTTTATATTTGGATTTGACAACATAGATATATCTATATTGGTCCAGCTACATTTTTTTATTCTAGACACAAGCGCTTGACCGCTATCTCTCCTGATGATAAGTGACGATGAGATTGAGCTCATCTGGAAACATCTAGAACATTCTGAGGAGGAAAGTTACATCACCTCATTGAAAACATACTTTCTTTTTTTTTCAGATGGCGCGTTAATGAAATTCCTGAGATGCCAATGAATAACGGAATTTCTAAATCTTATCGAATGTCTATTGAAGAGAGTGATGTGAGTAATATATGTTTTTAATAATATTTGTTTTTTTGTAGTGGTAGGACTTTTGCTTGTCCGCCTGGGGCGGTACCACCACTTTGCCAAGTCATTTTCAGCCCTGAAATAGGAATACTTTTCGGTTGAAATGGCAAGGTTTCCAGTGAAATTACAGGGCATGTGAGACTCAACATCTTTATGTCTCAAGGATCTCAGAATTTTGCACGCCGCTGTATCTGTAATAAGTAGACGTCATCGCTTACCATCAGGCGAGCGTCGTGCTTGTCCTGTTACCTTATATCATAAAAAAAAGTTTTTATTTATCAGTTTTTTTTACTTGACTATGGAAAGACTGTTCTAGGCCTAGTGTATTTCATCAATAAAGATAATCCTTAATTCCTTATGAAATATGTTTTGTCTGCAGGATGAAGACGTGTCAGAGCTAGCAGTGGCGGCCCGTCACACCCGAGCGGAGTGCCGCGAACGTTCGCGTTACGTTCGCAAGCAGCGCGCGCGCCGTTCGCATCACGACATCGACCCGGCTCTCATTGAGGAGGAACCTCTGCCACCACCGCCGCCGCCGCCGCAGCCGCAAGAGGTAACACCTTACAAATATATATAACAATCTCAAAAAAGTTTCTATAATCCACGTAGCATGGTACTAGCCAAAATGTGTAGATAAACCATTCGTTTGAAATCACTGTAAAATTTTATGATTAAGCAGCCAAGCCTTCAATCAGAGATTATGCTTAACAACAAACAAAATTGTAATAGGAATGTCCTATATAAAAATAAAAGTTGCTGATTCACCTACCTACATAGGACTCCCTAGACTCTACTAAACGATTCCCCTTCAGTGCACTCTCTAATTACCTAAGAAATCTAGGCTCTTTTCAAGTATCAATGTGAGCAACTTAGGCTTTATTTATAGCCCGTCACATTACATTTATCAACATTTTATTTTATAATTTATAGGATATTCACGGACTTTCCAGTCATTAGAGCCTCCTTTTCTTGAGCCGCCATGTTTTTGAGGTCGCCGCAAACGTATATCGAAGCTGTTTTCTATGAGTATTTTTATATCTTTATAGTTTTGCTTCAAAGCATCCTGTAAATATTTATTTTTTTCTCTTATCATATAGGCTAGCGTTCGACCACAATCTCACATGTTGGTTAAGTGATGATGGGGTCAAGGATGGTAGCACTCTAGGCCTAGAATGAGAACTGGCTCTTAAGGATAGCTGCCAGAACACATCAGATGTTTGGCGACAGATTTTCTAACTTGAGGATGGAAGCTGGCCAGGCAGATACCCGGATACTAGATAGTGTCCTACCACCATGCAAAAATAAACATTAACAAATTTAACTAAAAACCTTACTCCATTCCAGAGCGTCAAACCATACTCACCGCGTCAGTTCCCTCTCCCGGACAATGCGTACCAAGACATGTTGTCAGTGATGCCGGACGGCTACCGTCCCTCCACACCGGACGAGCCCCCCACACCAGAAGAACCTCCCACTCCAGAGGAGACGATAGAACACATCGACGATACCAGCAGCACATTGTCACCTCTATCCGTCTCCGTGTACGAAGGCGACGACCCGGACGATTTAGAATGGGACCCTAGTGTTGAGAAAATAGACCGAAAGAAAAGTACCTTCAGATGAGTTAATATAGACTAGTGAAAATAATTTTGTGATTTTAACGGTGAAATTTAGATTTTATTCACTTGGAAGTCGAAGAGGATTGGTAAGTTTAGAAGCTGCAGCCAAGAGACAAAGTAATTTTGTTGCTGTGTGAAAAAGATTTGCATTTTACCAAAAGATATTTTGAACAGACTTGTCTTTTGACAGATAGTTTTTCCTAAATGTCACAGCTAAAATATTTCTTTTCATTTTTAGATAAGCAGATAATTGTTGTTTATGCCTTCTTTAGATATAGGTGATTGGAAGAATGCATTCATAGACAAAATAATTACAATTTCAAAAATGATAAATAGAAAACTTAAACTAACAAGCCATACTTGTAATTAGTTTGCAAAGTTAATTTGGATACAAAATTCTTGTTTGTCAAGTAAATCAACCATCTTGAATGAAATTATTTGTTGGATTTGTTGTTGACAGTCTGGTAAAGTAATTGTATACTAACAACTGTTGACAAAAAAAACGTATTAAGATACTATATTTTCAACTTTGTTTTGTAATAACCACTGAGTACTAAAAGTCAACGTACCTTTTTTCCATTAATTTGTTAACTAATGAGATGAGGAAATATTAGTTTTGTTTAGGCCTCCAGCTGAATTTATGTGGATTATGCATTCACTATTTCAGTTAGTACAGTGATTATTTGGACTATGGAGTATTTTATTTGGTGAATTGGACCTGCAACACTGCTCTGAAACACATATTAAGGGGGGAGCCTGCTTTAGAAGCTTCAAAAAATCGAATTTTTCGAGGATTTTTTTGGAAGGCAAGAAATATTCGATTGAAACGAAACTTTCAGGATTTATTGTTATGTATTTCAACAGTCTTCTCAATTTTTTTCATTAAAATATATGTCATATTATGCGTGGTACAAGCATTTCGCCGAGATACCTCGAGTGTGCATGTGTCGTGCGGCGGGAAAGATACAGGTCGCAATTTCCATCTGAAACAAAAAACCCAAAGCTTGTTTTTATTTTCAATAGTGTAGCTTCTAGTTAAACCAAGAAAATTCAACAAAAAGTTAGAAATTCAACATTTTTTCGCAAATTAAAAAAAAACATTTTTTTGGGAAAAATAAATTCACTTTAGATTGTATAAAAAGTGGGTTAATCATAACTTTTTTAAGGTTTTTTAGGGTTAACTAGAAGAAAATTTAATACCGAATACAATCAATTTTGTCTCGTTTCAATAGGACGTTTAGTTTTTTTCCTATCTTTCCCGCCGCACGACACATGCACTACTCGAGGCGCCTCGGCGAAATGCTTGTATTAGGCATAATATGACATATATTTTAATGAAAAAAATTGAGAAGACTGTTGAAATACATAACAATAAAACCTGAAAGTTTCGTTTCAATCGAATATTTCTTTCCTTCCGATTTTTTGAAGCTTCTAAAGCAGGCTCCCCCCTTAACTGCTCAGATGATTTGTGCAGGCCGACATTGTAGTGGTGATGATTGCATTGCACCAATGTATTTTAAACTATGATCTTCATAAAAGTACATGTGTATTTCTTTTACGTCTTTATACATAGTATTTAAAATGTGAAATTAAAGCTAATTTCAATTGATGTAATATAATGTTTTAAGACACTCTTACGCTAATTTTGATTGCAAATTAAAATATATGCATAAGGCACATTTTGTGTGGAGATATTTTTGTTTCTTATATAGTGAAGCAAATTGTAAATAGTTTGTAATAATTCATGGAATTTTATAATATTAGTATGGGAGTATTATTTCATTTCGAATACTGATAAAGGTCTATTTCTGTACAAGTATTTTCTTGCATTTTATCTATTTAATTTCTCTATATTCGGAATGAAAATACAAGAGAACTTGTTACTTCATTTAATTTGTTAGAATATCCAAAAACATGGTATATTTCGTTCAAATATTGTTTAACTATTAAAATGTCTCAGTTTATAGTTTACAGTGGTTTTGTAGTCTTTTACTTTAGTTTTAAACTAGGTAAGTTAAGTACATTTTATTATAAATTAACGTAACAATAACAAAATTTATTAATATTAATGTTTTTAATGAGTTTAGTTTGAGCCCAAATTTTAAGCTTTATTGTTACATTGTAAGATTTGAATTACAACAAATACAGTATGTATAATTTGTAAATGTTTCGATGTAAAATAAAAACACATAATAGCACTTGATATAGAAATGAAGTCTCGAAAGCCTCAATAGTTTTCGCCATGTTTTTCCGCGTGTTAAACTCACGTCGGCTTTTTCAAAAAAGATACTGATAACTTGCCAATGTGTTATTTACCGCTTTGTGTTTGTCTATTGCATAAAGTCAACCATAACTTAAAAATATGTAACCGGAGGGCCTAGACCAAATGACATTATTTCCATGCCGGTAAATGTATCGCGGTGCCTTCTTTTTTATATGTATTTCCTACCACCATTCACACGCGCGCCCTCAATTTCTAGGACGGCTCTCTTTGTGCACAGACTATTGTCTCTATTGGTCGATTATTTCCTCGCAAGCCGATCGTTTTCGTAGCAGATTACTGGTGGAAATGCGCCCTTACTGTGACGTCATTACGAACTGACGTTTGCTTAGTATTTATTTATCTTTCTGTAGCAAGCACAAATTAAAAAAAATGGTTCAAAGTATAGTGTGTTTTATTCAGGCCCTCGGTGATAAAAGTTAATTACATTCCCTAATACTGATGTATTTAATGATAATAATTACGGTGTGAATCTGGCACCCTTATTTCATTGTTGTCTATGTGGTGTAAACTGTAATGTATGCATCTATTGAAGCCAAACTGATTGTTTTGTTATTAAGACGCAGCCTGACTGACAGGCCTGCCCCCTAGACAAAATCCAATTTCTGTTTCCATTCACGCTAACGCAATTTCAAAATGTATGGGAATGACATCTTTGTTGCGGAAACAAATGTCATTCCATACATTTTGAACTTGCGTTAGCGTGAATGGAAACAGAAATTGGGTTTTGTCTAGGGGCCCGGATGAGATAGAATGGTAATTAATGCTTGATGTTCTTTGTATTGCATTAGTTAAATTCTAGGTTATATATCACTTAGTGTGTATCTTTTTAAAAGGAGTTTTATTATACAGCGTTGAAAATGAACTTTAGTTTTTAATGTTTCTTAATTGTGAGTAAGAAAATTGTATGTCCCGACAAATTTTATATATGCTTTATGTACCGGTGGAGAATCGATTGTGCTCTCTCGCTTTCGTAATACACTTTTGTTCCGATTTTTAAAATGTAATCCTTAATTAACCTGTTCAATATGCTGTGTTTACGGCATTTTTGGTAGTTTGTATGTTAATTAGGTAGCCCCGTTCGCCGCTAAGCGATTGTAAATATAAAAGAATAGGGCACAGTAACAGACAGACTGGCTTGAAGTAACGACGGAATCTCTGTGAGAGTAATAATCGTTTCGGATTTAAAAGACAATTACAAGTTCGAAATTATTGTATAATTTACGAAGCAAAAAACAGAATTGATTTGTTCTATCGTGTTTATAATAAGTTTCTCAAAATAAACACAAAACAGATAAAAAGAGTTTAGTTTAGTTGAAAATTTACAAATGAAGTTTTAACATAATTAACAGAACAAAGTCTGTATTTTATAATATGTGTCGAATAGCCAATGATGGCATAATTTAATGTACCTATTTAGTGTATATGTAATTGCGAAGCTAAATAATTTGCTTTAAATTTAATTTCATTGATTGGCTAATATTTTTAGAAGGAGGGATATACGTTGGTTTTGATTTGTGCCAAGTTTTTAACTTGTTTACGAATGTTTATAAAATTTACTTTGCATGTAACGGATACATGATATTTCTATGCATTATTCCAATAGTTTGGTATTAGATAAAGGAATATAATTTTATATACTTTTGTACAGTCCCAGTTTTGAGCATTTGTGTTGATTTTAACCCAGTAAGTAAGTACCTAGATTACTCCACACGATGTCACCTTTCGTCATAGAATAAATAATAGTACTTTTCGTTTAGATTAGAGTGCAACTCATTAGCAAATACATAAAAGTGAAATTGTGCACTGCAACATTGCTGCTATGTATTGCTTTCAAAAGATTAGTATAAAACTTAGTACTGTGTATAAACAAAATGTAAATACATGAACAATTATATTTTTATGAGAAGCCAAAGTCTTCTTGTTGTAACATTTAGGTTTTGTAAGATGGTGACTTTTCTCAGGCATAAGATTTTATGTTAGAGATATTAGAGATACAAGTTTTATGTATAGCGTAAAAGAAATAAAAGTAAAATTAATTATGCAAGGCTTTTATTTTTCTTTGAGTTTATACTTCATTCTCCGACCTACATACATGTACAATAGATAACATACGTTGTGAGGCTACATCCTTGTTCGTTTGTTCCACGAATTCTGGTCTTTCTACAAGCTTTTATTTTCTCAGACCTCGCATCATACCTGAAAGCTACAGGATGGACTCTCTCAAACTTAATAGACAAGCGACTAACATTTTTAAGTGCAAGCACAGAATAAAATAGTACAAGGTGCAAGTCTTCGATGTTCTTTCGGTCTGTAAGATTTGAAGTCTTGGTCGTAGATATGGCGCCTGCCTGGCAATGGGATATTTAATATAAATTTTGTTGTGTTGAAGACTTACATCTTATAGACCGGGAGATGGTGACAGAAAATATTAGGTCATTTGTACCAGTATGGCGGTTCTTCATGGATGTAATTACGTAATGACTAAATTAGCCTGGAACAAATGATTGAATTGTTTTTTTTTTTAATTAATGTATTCGCGTCGGTATGGCGGGCTGTTTCACACCGGAGAAGTATGGCATTACGCTACCGCCTAATTTATTTATCGACTATCGGAAAATACAAGCATTTTTGTGGAACAAATCGTTCGACACTATTATTTATCCGACACGTTCGATTAACGCCCACGCGATTGGGCCGCCGGTACCAGCGCTATGACCATCATTTTCTTTTTTGTCATTACGTAATTAGACCCCTGAATAACCGCCATACTGGTACAAATGACCAAATATTCTCTGTCACCATCTCCCGGTCTATTATGGGCTGGTGTTCGATTTGACCACTATCTCGTCAAATAGTGATGATCGTAGTAAGTGATGTGGTCAAAGATGGTGAACACGCTAGACTTAGAAAACTCCGACTCTCAAGGGCTATATGCTGCCGGAACACCGTAAGTATATGGCAGCAGATTTTCTCGTTTATCGTGTTAAACTACTTTTTGGTAGTAAGTCACATCAAGAACATCGATATAAAATGCTCCTTCTACTGTGAGAATTTAAAAAATTGAATCGCTAGTTGTATCAGTACCTAATATTGTGGGATGAGGGTTCAAAATAAATCAAAAACAGAAAATATGTAGTTACTTTTATTGATTACAGCTGCTTACAAACAGTTGACTAGTATGTCTAAAAAAGGGACACGCCCCGCACGCCACTACAAATGTTACAGATACTCAGTACGTGCACAGAATTAAAAATATCTACGGTTATTATAAGACACCTAAGTCACAACATATATATCCAATATTGAGAGACAATATTTGGTCGACAATGGCAATAAGTAAGGAATGGGGTTATCTTATGTTTATATTTTGGGCCTAGTACAGCCAAGCGCGCACTGTGTTGCTTTTTATAACGCACATTCTGTCAAGTACGGAGTGTTGTAGAAGTGCGCACATTGCGGTAAAATAAACGCATGCATAAATGTATGCACAATACTGTAGAATAAACGCACCGCGTTCCACTGCAACGCAGTCTACGCTAGCCTAAGTAAAACGTTGCTAAGTTTTGCCAGTCTCCATTATAAATAGGTAAACCAATATTTGTGTAGTATGCAACATCACACACCAATTTAAGTTTTATTACCAATTTTTTCAACAGTACTCATTATTTATCAATTTTATAACGTTCTCAAACTGTCACTACTTACATCCTATATACATCAACACGTTTGGTGTTTAAAAATTACACATAAAGCCCGTCACACACTAATTATTATATATTATAGCAAGACATGTTACTATATTTTCCTTAGTAAATCTCGAGTGACCACAGACTGAGCTATAATATAAATTTCTAATACCTCACCAAAATATGTGGACGGGACATTTATATATGTATATTATCGGCCGGTAGTATATATAAGCCGGCTTTTGACTATGAGATGTAATTTATATTACGTCTTGAGCTATATACATGTTACTTATGTATATTTATTATGTATGTTACTTTATTATTATTTAATATATAAAATTCTCGTGTCACAGTTTTCGTTGCCATACTCCTCCGAAACGGCTTGACCGATTTTGATGAAATTTTTTGTGCTTATCCGGTATCTATGAGAATCGGCCAACATCTATTTTTCATCCCCCTAAATGTTAGGGGTAGTCCACCCCTAATTATTTTTTTTTAGACAACATTTTTAATTTCTATTTTTTTATGATACAACATACAAAAATACATACAATCCTCAATTTTCACCCTTCTACGATCAACCCTTATTTTTTAATAGCCATTTATTTATATGGCAAAACAACGTTTGCCGGGTCAGCTAGTATATATTATATTATAATGTATATTACATCCCACGATTGCTGTTCACAATGTTAGATATATAGTTCATCTTATTTATCTATGGTTTCATTCCAACTGAGGGCGAGGCAGGGGGAGGCGCGGTGTCCGGGGACGTGAGGTAAAATATACATCTTCAAATATAGCTCAGTCAGTCGAAAAATATATTATATATATTATTTATAGTTGGGGATGTTATATATATTATAGCACAGTGTAAACGATCTCATACAAAATGTATGACGAGCGATAAAATTGTATATCTCATGATGTAATAGATATTATATTATATCCCATAGTCAAAGGCCGGCCTGATGAGGGCAAAAATTTATATTACAGTTATAGTATAGCTACCGCGTGTGGTAGCCTGCTATAATATAATACAAACATAATATATTAACATATACTATGTGACGGGCTTTACAGCAAAATACTTTGCCTAAATCAAATCATAACATAATAAACGACACAACCAAATACCTACAATATACAAACATGGCACTGATATACTGATGATTAACTTCACAATACACAAATCTATACATAAACCTAACGTGGTCATATTTTATTCACTAACTATAAAAATCACAATAACATTTTATTTTACATGACATAAAACGAAAATCATTATTGATCTCAGAATACAGAAAAAACCGGAAGGCGTCAACTCACCTAAAATTAAAGCTGCTAAAACTACTCTTAAATAGCGTAGTTTCACGCGCCTAAGTCACTCTGAGAACATCGTTGCGTAGATAACTTGTTAACCGACTTCACAAAAAAGGAGGAGGTTCTCAATTCATCGGAACCTTTTTTTTATGTATGTTCACCGATTACTCGAAGATGCCTGAACCGATTTGGAAATTCTTTTTTTTGTTTCATAGGTACCCTTTCCAGGTGGTCCCATTTAAATTTTAACGACATCGGCCGAGCCGTTTTTAATATAATCAACATTTGTATTACGACGCATTTACTTATCTCGACGACTTACTACTTGGCTGGCACTTTACTCACTGGCACAGATTATGTAATAGTTACTGTGTATACTGGTTACTTTGACTAACGCGATGTTTGGAGTCGGTTATTTTAGTTTTTGAAACGATCATGTCTTATCGTGTTTTAAAAAACCTAACCGTGAAATAGGGAATATTATTCGGTTTTTCTCAAGGTAACAGGCGCAGAGTGTAATGACTTGCAATTTTGCGTGCTCTTGTATCTGTAATAAGTAGACGTCATCGCTTACCATCAGGCGAGCGTCGGGCTTGTCCTGTTAAAATCCTGTACCTGTCAATTCCTGTACCTGAAAATGCTAGACAGTAACTTAACACGGGTTAAAAGGGACTGAAGGGAGGCACGCGCAGTTTTTCGGATCAGTTTTTGGATACCGAGCGTCGCTCGAAATTACGGTTGGACGCAGTACCTAGTTTTTTCTATATTCTGTGAGTTTTTGACATAATATACTATTTAATTTTTAATTAACGTACCTTTAATCGAATTTTCTCGAACTATATAGATGTAGGGCTAGGGCGAGAGGCGTCGCTCTCTTTAACCCTCGACACAAAAAGGAGGGGTGTCATAAGTTTGAGGTGAATATCTGTGTGTGTCTATCTGTGGCATAGTAGCGCCTAACTAAACCGATGAACCGATTTTATTTTAGTTGTTTTTGGTTTGATAAATGTTGTCATCGAGATTGTTCTTAGCTTTGATTCATGAACGTCCGTCCCTATTAAATCAACTTTCATATGTCCGATTCGAAATTCAGATTCCTCCTACTTTAACGACATTGTAAGAACATAGTAGCACTGACCTGATGCTGGAATATCTCCTGCAATCTGCAGAATACTTAACTCCTCACCAACGTACAGCAGAGATGTCGTGTTTGGGCTCATCGGAATGGTCTCAATGAATACAGCAGTCGGGGTGGTTTTACATTTTGAATTTAAGTATTATAGAAGATAAACTTATGAGGGTTGCGATATTTCATATTACCTAACTCTAGAAGATGAACAACAGACTCCCAGACGGAATTTTTACGAACGAACTCTTTTAAAACCTAGTTCTGAAAAATTCGACTAAAGTTACGTAAATTGCAGCCATGAAAAACGTTACAAATTCACAAGGCGGCAATAGCCTAATGGCTAAGGCGTCAGCCTGGCGATCGAGAGGTCGTGAGTTCGATCCCCACCTATTGTACTATTGACGTGAACCCACTCCAGACACAAGCATATTTAGCGAGGGGTTAACTAGATTACTAGTAATGTGCAAGCCATATTGCTAATAAGCTTAAAACAAAAACCATGATAATACTGAAAAAGAAACGTATATTAGGCGTCCATTACACGGTAGGTAATCCGTCATTCGTCATTCAAAACCAAAAGTCATGACTGATGGTTGCTCATGCAGCAAATCTGTATATATAAATATCGGTCAGTCACAGTCAGTCACCCCATTACACAATCAGTTATCCATCAGTCACAGTCGTGACTGTAAGAAAACTGACAGCAAACCCTATCGTGTAATGGACGCCTTACAATAAGCAACACAGCCTTTTTAAAATTAAATGCAAAAAGGAATGTTACATACACTTAAAACTATTTGTAAAATTACCTATCAAATAATACTTTGAAAAATCAATACTTTTTACAAAAATGTAAAATTGTAAACTTTAAGCTTTCGTGTTTTGAACACATAGTTATAAATATTAAACTACGGGACTTATCGCGCTTCAAACATAAATTTTTATTTAACTCGACGTTTCGACCAAGTTGCATTGATCGTGGTCACGAGACGACGCCGTCTCATGACTCGTCTCGTATTTTAATATTTATAAAATGTTTCAAATAAAGGCCGAATTGTTAAATGCACATTTTTGTTCACATACTAACATCTTATTATAATTCTATCACATCAATGTATTATATATCTACAAAGTTACTTTTAGGCAGTGATAAGTACTTAGCATTTAGCCAATTTCAGTAGATTTAGTTGCCTGCACTAAGTGTCATAGTGTAATAATAACACTAACAACAATTATACAGAAACATGCCCGTTAATACTCGTAGGTGTATCCTACACATACAAAGTTAGAAATAACTCAGAGTACATTTTTGATCAGTGTTATGTACACTTTAATAAAATTATTTTACAATACCTAAAGCAAATATGCTTTTTCATACTATGTAGAAGAGACAAAAACGTTATGATTTTTATCTGCATAAAACAATAGCGACGTACATACAGAAATTTTGTTTGAAACCTCAGAAACATCTCATGCTCATGTGAATCAAATGTGTGTTTGTGAAATGTAAACGATTATAAGAATAATCTTTGTTTGAATGTGGAAAGAAGAAAAATGCAAAGGGCTATATATCTCGGAGTTTCTCTGAACGATCGAATTCGTAATGAGGTAATCTGACGACATAGCCCATCGAATTAATCTTAAGGGCCCAATGGTGTTGTGGGAGAATGGTCGACATTGACGCCAGTTTAATCCCCGCCGTGCACCAAGCACCGATGTATTTTTCGATCGAACAATTTATGTGAGCTGTTCACAGTGGCCCTCCGGTGAAGAAAAAACATCGTTAAGAAACCCAAAACCCCTGCATGGTGGTAGGACACTATAAAGTGGACACAGGCGGACGCCTGGCCAGCTACCACCTTCAAGTTAGAAAATCTGTCGCCAAACGTCTTATGTGTTCCGGCAGCTATCCTTGAGAGATAGTTCCCATTCTAGGCCTAGCGTGCTACCGATCCTCGACCGCATCATCACTTACCAACAGGTGAGATAGTGGTCAAACGCTAGGCTATCTGATATAAGATTTAGAAGAGGTAGCCGAGGATCATGCTCTGTTGTATACCTTTGGAGAGGCCTATGTCTAGCAGTGGACTAGTATTGGCTGACAATTATGATGCATGTGGGAAATGACAGTAGATTGAGATGCTATGCAATTAAATTTGGTCTAATACTCATAGAATATGCCATCCAATTAAAGTTAGTTTTTAACCGACTTCA
This sequence comes from Cabera pusaria, assembly GCA_954871355.1. Taxonomy (NCBI): domain Eukaryota; kingdom Metazoa; phylum Arthropoda; class Insecta; order Lepidoptera; family Geometridae; genus Cabera; species Cabera pusaria. The sequence continues at coordinate 4,831,323 of OX940896.1, forward strand.
CAAAAAAGGAGAAGGTTCTCAATTCGTCTGTGTTTTTTAACCGACTTCAAAAAAAGGAGGAGGTTTCTCAATTCGGCCGTATATATATATATATATATATTTTTTATGTTTGTTCGCGGATAACTTCGTCATTTATGAACCGATTTCGATTATTCTTTTTTTGTTCGAAAGGAGATATCCCAAGTGTGGTACCATGGTAATTTTATCGAGGTATGATAAGTATCTCCAGAGATATTGAGATAAACATCTCAAAATTGGTACTGAAAATGAATAGCGCGGCATTGAAGTCGGTTGTTTTTTAGTTTTTAAACGATATTTTTTTTTTTTTGTGTGTTTAATTAGTGCACATCTTTACTAATATAATTACCACCATTACCATTACGTCGTATTATTATCTCTTCTATGTCATTACTTCCTTCTAATATTATAAAAGCGAAAGTTTGTATTGTGGATGTTTATTACTCTTTCACGCTAAAACGAATGAACCGATTGAGCTGAAATTTGGTATGTAGATAGCCTATACCCTGGAATAACACAATGGATCCTTTTATCCCGATATTCCCTCGGGAACGATGTCTACGCGGGTAAAACCACGGGGCACAGCTAGTAAGTCATATGATTAAGACATGTGTATAAAATATACAACGAAATTATTTTTTTAATAAAACAAACCCTATTTTCATAACGTTTTTGTCTCTCCAGCAAAATATAAAAAACATATTTCAATGAAGCATCGTAATAAAAGCAACATATACAAACTTACCTTATGAAATCTCCTCAATTAATATTCCTAGACAGATCTTGTATGCGTCTTGCATTACACTCCCTGCAATACAGATGGTCATCCAAAGGGTAACAGCCTTTACCCTCCTGTCTGGAGCAGAGGGAGGCTCCGCAGTCTTCGCAAGCGTAGCAGGCGATGTGGAAACTCTTGTCCAGAGCTACGATACGGACGGTCTCTTCGGCGCCGCCTTCCGGGATTATGGGCTCGCGGCAACGGGCGCAGCGCGGGGCGTATCTGGGGAATTAGAAACATAAGGATATTATTTTAATGAACTATTTTTTTTTTATTTTTTTTTTATAAAAGATTACTCGTAATGTGGGTTGCACATTACTAGTATTCTTGTTAGCCCTTCCAACTAAGCTAAATATGCTTGTGTCTGGAGTGGGTTCACGTCAATAGTGCAATGGGTGGGGTGGGGATCGAACTCACGACCTCTCGATCGCTAGTCCGACACCTTATCCATCGGGCTATTGCCGCCTTAATTAATTAATAGATAAAAATAATAAATACTCAAAAAATTAATTTCCAAATAATTAAGATAGTTTAAAAACTAAAACAACCGACTTCCATGCCCCGCGAGTCAGTTTTAGTAGCAAGTTTGAGACGTTCATCGTCATATCTCTGAAGATACTAATCAGATCGCGATGAAATTACAATGGGACCACCTCGGAAATGTACCATATCGATTAAAAAAATAATCAGTCGAATTGATTCACAATTGACGGAGTAATCGCGTAACATACCTACTACAAAAAAAAACATACAGACGTATTGAGATTTGAGAACCTCCCCCTTTTTGGAAGTTGGTTGAAAAGAGTTAACAAATTGCACAACTGAAAATAAAAGCTTTTCTAATTCAAGTCCAAAGTCCAAAGTAGAACATCTGCGAGACCCAAACTGCCTTGGGGCTCTGAGTGTGAATCCAGAATCACACACCACATCCGTTCAAATATCTTATTTGAACGGATGTGGTGCAAGTCATGGAAAATGTATTTTTTAAGATTGAATAGATGATCTAGCTAGAATAATGATCGAAAGCAGTAGCACCATGATCTGGGCCCCAAGACAAAATCCAATTTCCTGTTTGCCTTCACGCTAACGCAAGTTCAAAATGTATGGGAATGACATTTTTGTTGCGGAAACATATATTCATCAGGTAATCACCTGATGAACATAAGAGTTTAAGACAGAATCATTGTTACTAGTCAAAAGCTAGTACTAGAGAACAGTCCAACACTTCGAGCCTAGTGGGTATTAGAAGAATGGTCATGTTTGACAACAGAAATAGTGGTATGGACTGTGGATGAAAAAACAATATCCTTTATATCTGTTGCCAAAACATCTAATGTGTTCCGGCAGCTATCTTTGAGAGCCAGTTCCTATTCTAGGCCTAGCATGCTTACCATCTTCGACCGCATCATCACTTACCAACAGGTGAGATAGTGGTCAGAATGCTAGCCAATATGATATAAAAAAATTTAAAAAATCTTTGATCACAATAAACCCACCTTAATCCACAGGCTTCAAGCTGTTCAGCTCTTCATCTCCAGTTACTCGGACTAGCAAATGCGAGGTAAGGCGGCAATAGCCCAATGGATAAGATGTCAGGCTGGTGATGGAAAGGTCGTGAGTTCGATCCCCACCCCACCCATTGTACTATTGACGTGAACCCACTCCAGACACAAGCATATTTAGCTTAGTTGGAGGGGTTAACAATACTACTAGTAATGTGCAACCCACATTGTGAGTAATATTTAAAAAAAAAAATAACAGTTACTGACCACCACTTTACGAACATCATCGCTCTACCCACAAGACGTTTACCTTTTATGAAAATCTTCAATACAATGGATTCTGTTGACAGCATCAACTGTGAAGGGTATTCCATCGAGACTCTTCTGGCAGACAACGCAGGTGAAGCAGCAAGGGTGGTACGGCTTGCCCGTGGCACGGAGGATGCGGTCCAGGATGGGGTCCTGGCAGACGCAGCACTTCTCTAACGTGTCCAGGTAGTCACGCTCACATAGTGCTTTACTTTGAACTGCGTAGAATGGCCGACCCTGTAGTGTTACATATGTGTCAATAAAGTCCAGCGTGCATCAGGGTTGTGGGCGAGGTCAATACAATACAAATTATACGACTTATCTAGTATACAGTAATAGTAAGGCAATACAATCGGCGGTCTTATCGCATAGAGAAATTCTTCCATACTATATTCCATTAAATTTCCAGGTCAATTTAAAGATTCACACTCCGGCGGTTTGAGTATTATTTTGTTTATACAGAGAGTATTGTGTGTGCGAGTTGTTCGCAGTAAATAGTTTAGTAGATGCACGCAGTAGATGCACATGATCAGGATAAGGTTTATTCTGACAAATGCAATGATACCACCTGACTTCCAAATAGCTAATATAACTATCTATACCATAAATAACAGATTTTTAAAACAAATGTAATGACTACATAATGTTGGTGTATATAGAATACTAGCTGTGCCCAGCGGCTTCACTTGCATTAAAAAGTATCCTATAGTACTCCATAGTACTGGTCCCTGTACAAAATTTCAGTAAAATTGGTCCAGCCATTTGACTGTAAAGAAGTCCCAAAGAAATAAATAAACAAATTGAATTTTGCATTTATTTATTGGTTTTGATATTCATAAAATAATATGTTTTACCACAGTAATGACGACCAAGAGTACTAACCTGCAGGTTGATCCCACACTGCTGACAACAGAAACACTTGATGTGATAGATCCTCTCCATGGCGGTGCAGCCGGTGGTCTCTCCCATAATCTTCTGACCACATCGGTAGCAGTTCCCGCAGTACAGGGCATCCTCCGGCTCCGGTGTAGGCTCCGTCGTCGTCCCAACGTAACCTCCGTACAGTGACGTGCCCGACAGCTGACTGCACGGTCTCGGATTTATCGGCTCATACAAAGACTCATAGGTAGAAGAAGTCTGGGACCCTCCATAAGTGGAAAAGTCTTGAGCGTTCACGGAGGCCGAGGACGGTGGATACGCAGACGGCGGCCGCCGCAGCTCGCTGTAGTTGGACTGCGCACCCAAGTCGCTTATTCTCGACACTTCCGACCTCGCGTCGCGGTCTCCGTAGATACTCTCCCCGCCGTAGTTATTTCTCTGCATCATCATGTTGGAGTAGACGTGGTTGGTCCCGCCGGGCGGCAGCACGTTACTGTACAGAAGGACGTCTCCGCTCCTAGCTCGGGCGGTGTTTCTGACGATGCAACTCTTGACCGGAACCAAGTTAGAGTACGTAGAACTCGCCCGGCTGCCATATTCGAGCCTTGAGGAGTAGGAAGGCTCGCAAGCGGATTTCACCGTGCAGCTCTGAGGTATCTGCGGGAGCGGTGCCTTATTCTTTTTAGGAGGAATCGAGGGCTTCTTCTTTGCGGCGTTTATATCGTCCTGCAGTTTCGCATCTAGCTCGTTCGCGTAGATCCTCAGATCGGCCAATTGTTTGTCGATAGTGTTCATCATGTTTGTAAAGTTTTACACGGCACTCGCGTTATAATTACCGGTATTCATTCATGAATCATATTTTTTAGTTTATTGAAGCGCTACGCCCTGTATGTATTATGATGCGAAAATGACATTTATTCACAGATTACTATATGTGTCAGACATTTATTTTGTAATTTTTGTTGGAATCCCAGTATATACTCTTATCTATGTTGGAATCTGTGGACTCTGTGGTTTATGCGGTATTTACGTTCCGTTACACGTGAGTGTTCAGTTTGCTATGCTACTGACTGAGAATTTATTTATTTATTCTATTCTCTGTGTTCGGTCTAAATACCGTGATCCGTGATCATCATCTATGAACATTTTTAATCTATAGGTCGGTCAGGTGCGGTCTCGATCGACTGGAGTTCTGCGTTACGAGTTCTATCTGAGTTTGCGATAACAATATCAAATCCACCGAAACAGAGATTACCAATTTACCATTACCTCTCATCCCTACAACTTGAAACCGACAATAAAAATATTACAGGCGGACGATAATCGAAAACAAGCATTATGCATTAATGAAAAAATGCGACCATGAAAAGGATTGCAATTTGCACAGATCTCTTACATTTAATATCGGGCAATGAAACAGATCGAGTGCAATGTCGTTGACCATTGAAAAGTTTATTCAATTAGTGCGACAGCGACCGCTACTTTACGATGTCTTTAACGATGATTATAAAAATCGTGAGAAGAGATCTGAAGCTTGGGATGAAATTGCATTAGAAATGGGAATACAAGAAGGTAGGTACCAACTATATAACGCATTAAAGATAAATTAATATCATCCACGCATACTATCTATTTTAATGAAGCACACACACAGCCATCTTGTAATATAAAGGAAAGCGGGACAAAACCGTAAGTAACTAGGTAGGTAGGTTACCTACAAATCTGTAAAAGCTCTGCATATCTGGTCTAAGCTGTAGAATGGCTGTAGGCTTCTGGTTCGGTCCATAGACATTAGAAATGAGGAGTTTTCGAAATAATTGTAAGATATACAATAATTGTAATATATAATAATTGTAAGATTAAAAAACCGATTTCAAATGCCGCGCTATTAATTTATCCGCGAACAAACATGAAATATGTATATACGGTCGAAATGATAATCCTCCTTTTTTGAAGTCGGTTAAAAAAACGGGTGCGTAGAAAGCGTAGACGTACGTCTTCGTAGTTACACCGTTTTTACAATAGAGAGCGTTTGTACATATAATATGACATGACGGTCACGTCATTTTACCGTTTATTCGGACCGTGACGCTACGTCACTTCCGTGTAATTTTACCCCAATGCGCCTAAAGAAGCTTCACTTCAAAACCACAGAGTACATTTTTATTTAGGGAATTCAAAACACATGTTAATTCCCTAAACACTCAGCAGATGGCTTACAAAATGAACCCACTCATCTGTCATTGTCATTGTCATAATAAATAAATCTTGATAGATTCATCAACATCGACTTCATCGTCGATGTTCATCATAGAACCTCATGGTTTAATTTCAGTTGTTTTCGATTAATGTGAGAGAGAGCGTTATAGTTGCTTTTATAAATGTGAATAAAATTATATAAATATTAAATTTTAAATTAAACAAAGATTTGCTTCGCTATAACCACGGAGACTAGATAGAGTAACGGAGTCCAAACTCCCTACTTAAAAAGTTCTGTCAATCGGTCGCAGAGATGTAGTACTCAGCCTCGCCACAAGCGTCGCTAGTGTTCTTGGGAACCGATAAGCTGCATGAAATGAAACTGTACCCCTAGTACGAGTTTTCATCGTAAACGCTTTTGACAGATCTCCCATAGTTTTCGACTTATTCTGGCTCCCTGATTGGTCTAAATTTAGTGAAGTGTAGTAACCACTAGAGGCGCTGTACGGTTTTTCATACAAAATTTGTTCGATATACGATATCGAGTTTGGTATGAAAACTCGTACTAAGGGTATATGGCGGCAAAATTGTTTTCATCCCGTCTATTCGAAAAGTGATGGTTTGGTCCTCGAAAAGTGCGCGCAAAGTAGGTCATTTCTGCCCCAGGGCGGGAAAGTTATTTTTCAATTTTTGGCTCTGACTGTTCTTTTATAGTGCCATGTCTAAGGAGGTTCAATAATAATATTGTACGGGAAATGTTACTGTCCTATTAAATAGAGAGCGCGCGACGTAAATTATCAGTTTAATTACCAGTATGTTCTATTGACTATGTTTGCACAAAGTTTCAGCTGAATCAGTTTAGCTGATAAAACGTCACACATTTTCAAAGTTCAATAAAAAAATCTGGACATCCAGACTCGATTGTCAAAAAAAAGTATACTATTTTCTTTTGTGCCTTATTGATTTTCTTTGAACTAAATTTCAGCTAAATTGGTGAAACCGTTTGGGCGATAAGTGGCCACACGCTTATAAAATGCAATAAAAAAATCTCGGCACCCAAATTCGACTGCCAAAAACAAGTATTCCATGTCCTTCTTTGTCTTATTGACTGTCTTTGTACAAAATTTCAGTTGAATCGGTCCAGTCGAAGAGATCTAATATTTACAAAATTCAATTTAAAAAATCTGGTTACCCAGACTTGACAGCCACAAAAGAAAGTATACTTTATCCTATTTTGCCCTATGAACTGTCTTTATACAAAATTTCAGCCAAGTCGGTCAAACCGTTTGACCGTGAAGAAGTCCCAAACAAACAAATAAACAAACTGACTTTCGCATCAACTTTTCATTTTATTCACTTAGGGGTGGAAATTAAAAAAAAACCCTTTCTTAGTGGATAGCTGTAATTTACAAAGAACACACCCTCTTAATTTTATGTGTGTAAAACCAGCGGATTAGGCTGTACGTTGATATATCCGTCTGTCTGTCAGTCAGACAAATGCGTAAGCGATGATTTTGGAAAAACTGTGATACATGTGTCTCATAATTTTAATTAAAGAGTACATCGAAAATTGGTACATACAATTTTCGAGATAATATAGCGATCTCTGGGTCCGGACCCAGAGAATAAAAAAAATTACAGAAAATGTAATCTTACATCATACTCTATTAGGAGTAGAATTTCGAAAATCAATGTCTTAGTGGATTGCAGTCTTAATGACTTGCACTTCAAAAAGAACACGTTCCAAATATCATGTCTCTAGGACCAGTGGTTTAGGCAGAGCGTTGATATATTAGGTAGTCATTCATTCAACCAGAAAAACACGTGGGGGATGATTTTTGAAAAACTGTGATACCCGTTACTCACCATTTTAATTAAAAAGTATGTGTACCAATTTTGGAGACAATTGACCCAGAGAATAAAAAGTTTCATAGAAAGTTCAACCCTCCATTTCACCCACTTAGGGGTGGAATATCAAAAAACTATTTCTTAGTGGATACTTGCACTTCACAAAGAACACATCCTCCAAATATCATGTCTCTAAGACCAGTGGTTTAGGTAGAGCGTTGATATATCAGGCAGTCATTCAGTCAGTCAGAACAAAGCGTGGGTGATGATTTTTGAAAAACTGTGACACCCGTAACTCACTATTTTAATTAAAAAATATGTGTATCACTCTTCGAGACAATTGACCCAGAGAATAAAGTAGTTTTATAGAAAGTTCAACCCTCCATTTCACCTACTTAGAGGTGGAATTTCGAAAAACCCTTTCTTAGTGGATGCCTACACTTCATAAGGAACACACCCTCCAAATTTCATGTGTCTAGGACCAGCGGTTTGGGCTGTGCGTCGATATCTCAGTCAGTCAGTCAGTCAGTCAGGACTTTGGATTTTATATATGTAGATAGTGGCCTATATGCTCAGAATAGATAATAATAATACCTATAGGCCACAAACCGTGCCTTTTATGTTGAATGTTAGAATAAAGAGAAAATAAAAATACAAATTTGTTTTGATACTTTTAATTAATACACGTAGTTATGTACTTTAACTCTGTCAATAATTAATTAACAGTATTTCATTATTTATAGGTATCTACTGGAGTTGTAGATGGAAATCTCTTAAAGATAACTACAATAAGTTTAAAAAGAGTTCCCAAAAAGGATATAGCAAGTACAAAAACTGGCCATGGGCTAAATACATGACATTTTGCGATTATAATACTAATGTACCAGACAACACTGAAAACTCAGTGAACCCCGAAAACCGTAATGACATGCAGGACCAAACTCCAGAAACAAGCATTAAAGAAGAGCCGACTACTTCAATCGATGATGCACATGACGTTTCACCAAACGATCTTTTCGTTGAGTTCAAAGGATTTAGAAAGAGGACTCTGAACAACGCAGAAGTTGTTAACAAAAAAATGCGTCTCGACTCTAAGAAAAAATTAGATGAAATAGATTGTTTCTTCCATAGTTACGCTCAAGCATGCAAAAGGCTGCCAGGTGGAATGCAGAGTATGCTAAAGCTTGAGATAGCCACCTTGTTCTCTTGGTACGAACTACAGGTCCAAAAAGATGATAATTCTCGAATGACACAACCAACGTTGCGTCCTAAAGGAGATGTTCTCAGCACATCAAAGGGCTCCTGGATTACTTACAGTCCTCTGTTCATATCTTCATCTGAACTTGGAAGACCGAATACTGTTTGTCCCTCCGGCTCAGCAGTTCCTCGACAGATTCCAGTAAATATCACAGGAGAAAAGGAGGATGAGGATGATGATGATGATGACCCTCTAATAACACTAAAATCTGAGCAAACTGAAGCTGATGGTTCATCGAAACTAATGACGGGAGATACTAAGACGACTTTAACAGTAAAAATTGAACATGACTGTGACGATGTTACCTTTACTAATAACACTGTTACTGGAGATGACGTTGTTAATTCAGCAGAAGAATAACCTTGTCTAATGAATATAACTTTTGACATTCGAATTATGATTTATCTTGAAAGCATCATTATCAGCTCGTATCGGTTCACTCAAGAATATTATATACAAGTGCAACGTTTTTGGGTCTACTACTAGACACAGGCCACCCCATGTCACGTAATTGAGCTCGATCTTCGGCTTGTTCTTGCGGAACCGCTACCTGCCACCACCTTGCGAATATCATCGCTCTACCTAGCTGGAGAGCCCGTTACTCTGGCTTTGCCGTATCGCCATCTCCACTCTTGTTGTTTGACTTAGATAAAATAATTTTATTAAACTAGCGTTATTAATTAAAACCATCTATAAATTATGTCTCTGCATTTACATACGATACCCACGATACCACGATACCCGTTATTATAATGCTTTTAAAATATATAGGCATATATTAAGTTACGCTATCATTATGCGTATCTATATTATTTTATAGTAGCCGTGGCATTATGAAATAGGTACTTAATTCATATCACGAATGTATAGATCCTAAAATTATTGAACAGTTGGCCGCGCACTTCTATTAGTTATAATGACGACATCCAAAAGACGATAGGGGTAGGTGCCATATATAAATCGGTGGGAACCTCACGGCAAGTGTCACAAATCACTGACTCAATATTTTTCTGACCATTTTGGGTAGGTAACACAATTTATGTTCTAAGTATTTGATTATCTAGAAAAGAATCCTGCATGATTTTTAGTGGTTTAACCGTCAACTATCTACATCTGCTACACCATGGGCGCTGTTGAAGGATTACCGACGTTCATATCGCAAAAATATTTTAACAAGCACTAGAAAACTAAAGCGTAAGTACTTAACTACGTCGCTTTATAATTTTATGACCTCTCGTTAGTGTTATCAAACTTACAGCTAGAGAATTAATTGACACATTAAACCATTGTTGGTTTTCTCTGTGAAATCTCAGCATGTGGAAAAGACTTCTATTGCAAGCGGTTATTCAATTATCTTTGGTAAGTACTGAAGTACTTTTTCACATAATTGTGATATATCTATCTATTTACTACCTCTAAGATTTCTATGATATAATTACCTAAGACTGTTACGTACTGCGAAATCTTTGAGTATTCACTGAATACTCAAAGTGCGAAATACAATGTAATTATCGTAGAGAGAGAAGGCAATATACTATACTATACTCCCATCTACGGTAATTATAAACAATAACTCTTTATCTGGTGACAATACACCAATCTAGGACGATGGACACGTCCTAGACCAATATACAAAGAATAAAACATTAAATTAAAAAATCAAAAAACCCGACTGCGCTAAAAGTGAAGTGTTAAAAAACGAACTGAAAAGAAAAAAACACAGACTTCTGTTTAGGGATATCAAAAAACTATACCATTTAAATTCTTTCTCGGTCGATACACTCATAAAATAAATTATACCTTGTTATATGGAATGTAGAGACTTTAACAGTCGGGATACATTAACGGCTTAACTAATGGGGATTAATGTGTTCACTTTTTGCGCAGTCGAGTTTTTTTATTTTTTAATTTAATGTTTTATTTTACACTTTTTAGTTAAGTAAAGGACGGCAAATTCCGTAATCTGAACAAAAAACCGAAATGCGTGAAATAGATAGGGTATTGCTTCTTAAGCTTACTTACTTTACAGTTGTACTATTAAACGACTATACCAAAAGGAAGAGGTTGTTTGTTACCTCAGAACTCCATCAATTGTCATCAATCATCAAACCGATTTGGAAAATTCTTTTTTTTGTTTGAGTTAATATGATTTTCATTTGGTCTCATTGTCATTTTATTGAGATCTGATAAGTAACTTCAGAGATAAGCTACGCTTAACTAACGCTAACTTGTTACTGAAAGTGACTAACGCGGCATGTAAAATCGTTTTTTTTTTCGATTTCTACGATCATAAATTATTTGTTATAAATATATTTTGAATCTCCATTTTAAGACCTTTAATTCGATACCCCACTCGATAGGTTTTGAAAAAAAAAATTTTTTTGAACCCCGAATTTTGGCGTCTGAAATCCGCCATTTTGAATTTTTCAATTTTTTATGTTTTCGTTGACACTCGCGCTAGCATGGCGAATCTATTGACGTGCCAATTATCAAAATCGGCCCACGCGTTTGATCTCTAGTGTGCCACAAAGGAACAAACATACATATATACATACATACATATATAGACTGATAAACACATTACCTCTCCTTTGCGTCGCGCAGTCGGGTAAAAATAACAAACAATTTGCAATATATTCCTGTCTGTATTCGTCGTACATATTATTATCTGTTCTGTGGTGTAAGCATAGAAATAGGAATAATTTCCTATTTCTGTGGTTGTAAGGTAATAAAAAAATGTTAATTTAGGTACATTACATTTGTATACTCTTACGTAGTATTTATATTCTCTTTGTGTATACCAGTAGTTATGATAAAGCGTAGACAGTGGATATTAAAATTTAATATTCCTTCTACGTGATAAAGTAATAAATTTAAATTATATTCTTAACTTGGCTAAGGTAGTTATCGACTACAATATTTAGGTATTTATTTTAGTATAACTGACTTTAAATAAAACTGGCCAAGTGCGAGTCAGCATCACGTCTCTTATCGCACACTTAGGGAGGGTTCCGTACAATACGAAACATAACAGAGTTTCAATCTCATATATTTGATTAATTGATATTACCAAGAATATTTGGTTTGGTCGCGATCTAGAAAGACTTCGTTTACTAACGCCATCTATGTCATTTTGCCGAAACTAATTAGATAGATGGCGTTTAAAAACACGTTTTTTGTATGGGGACCCCTTTTAATTTTTACCTTTATTTTGTTTTTAGTATTTGTTGTTCTAGCGGCAACAGAAATATACCATCTGTGAAAATTTCAACTGTCTAACTATCACGGTTAATGATCTATAGCCTGGTGACAGACGGACAGACAGACAGACAGACAGACATACAGACGGACGGACAGCGGAGTCTTAGTAATAGGGTCCCGTTTTACCCTTTGGGTACGGAACCCTAAAATGAGGTTCTCAATTCGTTTATTTTGTATGTCTGCTACCAGAACTCTGTCATTTATTAAAATATTTGGTAAAAATTCCTATTTTGTTTGAAAGGGTATGGTCATGTCGGCCCATTGTACAATGAATCTAGATCTGAATTCTGATGAGTAGTTTTACAGAAACGGAGATAAATACCTCACATTTACTTCTGAAAATCACTAGCGCGGCATGTGAAGTCAGTTTTTTAGATATATTAACGATCTTAACTATTTTATTTTCAGCTTCAACATGGTGCGTTTGATGACTTCCAAAGCAGTGAAGATGGTGAGTATACTGCCCTTATTAACAGGTGCCTACCTAAACTTGCTTACTCTTCGAATTATATACGTATTATACATACGTAACTAAAACAGCTATATAAAACTGATATAAAAAAGATTGATTTAAACATTTCAGAATCTTACACTAAGGAACCAGTTGAAGAAGAAGTAAGTGACAATACCACACCCCGGACACTCGCTAAATCTCCATACAAACTAGCGTTTTAACGACCGACACTGTGACACCGACACAGACACTACACACATGTCGTTTTTCTATACGTGCACTTGTGTGCGTGACGTCTAAGGTTGTCGCCCGTAATCACCGTATCACAGATTATATAATAGTTACTTCGTACATACGTACTACGTACTGACCGTATGAATATTTTTAATATTAGTATAGTATTGATAATGTACCTAAATAATAAGAACCTACGTAAATTTGAACCTCCGGTGTCTAATGGTCTTAACTCTTAACATAAATGTATACGGTTGATGTTCTTCTCCTCGAGAGTAGTACCTATTGTTCTGTAGCCGTACGCGTGTAGCGTCCTTGCTCAGAGTGGCGCCTCGACAAATCAGAATCGGTGGCGGGGTGAGGAACCCCGGATTGGTGGGGGGAACAGAGTGCCCGTTCTATACGTAGTATTATTATCTTTTCTATGACAATACTAGCAGCGCCTCCCGGTTTCACCCGCTTAGTTACCGTATCCGTCAGAATACGGAGATAAAATATAGCTAATGCTATTTACTGATAACGTAGCTTTCCATTAGTGAAAAAATAATTAAATCGATTCAGTAGTTTTTGAGTTAAATCGATACAAACAAAAAGTCAAATATTTCTTCTTCATAATATTAGTTTAGATAAAAACATCTAGATGGCGCTTGAGTAGGTTAAATAAATCTCCTAGTAAATATTGCTTAGTTGTATTAGATCCTGCATCGCGCAAACGATATTTTTCGCGATGTTGGAACCTGTCATCAAGCACCTTACAATTTGAACTCGTTAAAAAAAAATTCCTCTTTATAATATTAGTATAGAAATGTTAACTACTTATTTAGCATGTGAAAAGAAGTAGTCTCTGCTTACCCCAATGGGAAAAGGCGTGATTGTATGCATGTATGTAAAGTTCTCTAAACCGCTGAAAATGAATAAGAAAGATATAAGATAAGAACATATGACCGTATATGCGACATAACGCATATATTCACATATTTTACGAATTCATGGGTTGGTTTGGGAATACAAACCTGTAGGGTACTTTCCATTGACCTATAATCATTTAAATTTGGCAAGAAGCAATGTCTTTCAGCACAATATTTATAGGAAAAAATTTAAGTAATAATTATTTAATGGTTTTTCAGTGGCATATGGACTTCATGCCTGTAAGTATTTAGATGATTTTATAAAATATAGAAGCTATTAATTTATTAGATTGACAGTATTTTCAATTTTATTTTACTATATTGCTATTTATTTATTTATTTTAGACAGGATATCTTCCAGACAGCGTTTACAGAGAACTAGCTTGGTATGGGATCCTTCAAATCCAGCCTCTCCACCACAGTTCGAAGCACAAAGTAGCAGCTCATCTGATCTGGCAGCATACCCTGGGAAGACCTCACGTCATCATGGAAAATCCTCCTCAGGTAAAATGTATTTCAATGACTCTATCTAAAAACCTTTTTAGCGGTAGGTCTTCTACCACAGACGTCATGCAATGATGTACAAAATTATGCCAAACCAGAATCTGGGCAAAGCATTTTCTTCTTCCTTGCTTGTCTTATTGTAAGTGGAAAATAATTGAAAAATTCAATATCAATATATCAATTTTCTACCTTCTTAAATGCTTCCAATGTCTATTTTAGTCAACTCAATCTCCTGGCAAAGTGAGTCGTCAAATATTGGCCGAGGAAGCTGCCAAATGGTCAAGAGAACAGCGCGCAGCCCAAGAAGTTCTCATGGAGAACATCAAAAGTGGTGGCAACGGTCTCACTGTGAGGACAGTCATCAGCGCAACCAAAAAAACGATTTATATTATTCAAAACGGTTCGTATTCTTTATAAGAAGATACATTTGGCATTACTTATATTTCTTGGTATTCTCCAATAAGTAAATGTAGCTACGTCATCAATGAACTTATAGTTGTAACTATAGGTATGTAACTATGTAAGTACAAAAAGTACTATTGATTCTACAACTAGCAAGTGATTTTGCACTGAGATATACCAGCCAGAGCTAGCCAATCAGTACCCATAGAACGAGTGTTCATAACAAATTAGATATCGTATATCGAACAAATTTTGTATGAAAAACAGTACAGCGCCTCTAGTGGTAACTACACTTTACTAAATTTAGACCAATCATGGAGCCAGAATAAGTCGAAAACTATGTGAGATCTGTCAAAATCGTTTACTATAAAATTAAACTCGTACTATTAAGGGTACTGAGCGCATTATAGATAGATTGCTAGTATACATTTCGAAAGAATTTTAAATGTCAATACAACTCTATTCAGTTTAATGCTCATGCCAGCAATGCCATGAGCTACATACATACGTACTAAATACTTCATTATAATGGTTATGAAGTAGGTAACCTACCTACCTTTTTAGAGTAAACTCTATATAATGGACTTAGGGCCGATTTCACCAGTGAATATAAACGCGATCAGGTCGACTTGAACTTGGTTTACGTGTTTAACTGAGATTAAACCGCCATTTTGCATTTTACCACCACAAACTGAACGTGGTTACAGTTAAACGAGTTCTAATTCTGAACAACCGACTTTGGGCGTTTAGCTCACTTGATCCCGTTTACACTGTTTACAGCCACTGTCACTCGTATTTTGCGCGTTCGTTTCCGTGTCCGTGAATGGCATAACAAGACGAAGCGTCTTGTTATTTATTTATTACAATTATAAATATTTTAATTCCTTGGGCTACATTTTAAAATTTGAAATTCACGATCCGTACACAAAAATATATATCATGCACGGACACGGAAACGAATTTGGTAATATGAATTTGTCAGGTTGACGATGCCAAAACAATCTAATACGACAGCTCTATGACGACATTTACTTTCTATTGTGCGTAATAGCATAAAATCTTGGTTTTAGTAAACGCGATCAAATGGAGCCTGATGGGAGGTGGTGAAATCAAGTACGCGTAAACCAAGATCAACATCGACTTTTGAACACGTTTTACTAGAACTTAGTTCAATAAATCTTGATTAGTAGCATAAATGGTGAAATCAACCCTTAGAATTTTTCGGCGTTACAGAGAAGAAATAAATGATATCATTTACTGATTCACTGATCTTTTCTCCCGCCTCTATTGAGCGTATTTTCGTCAAAACACGTGTTTTCTACTGATACTTAATATGTATTTTAGTAGGTAGGTACTTTACCTGATCATTTTTAACTGACTTCACAAAAAAGGAGGAGTTTCTCAATTCGACTGTTATGTTTTATGTTTGTTACCTCAGAACTCCGTCAAATCTTTACCGATTTCAAATTATCTTCTTTCCTTTGAGAGATTATGCCACCTTGGTCCCATTCAAATTTTATCAAGGTATGTCAATTTTCTCCGGAGCTATAGAGATACACATCTCAAACACATTACATACCTTGACGACGTATGCATTTGTATACCTTGACGACATGATACCCACATGAGTAAAGAAACGGAAGTATTCTGTTTCTTTACATATGATACTACTGGCTATTTTAACTATCGCGGCATGTAAAGTCGGTTTTTTTTTTCGTTTTGTAAACGATCTTAAATTATATCTTTCAACATAAACATTTCAGGGAATTACTACAAATGCCCCGAAGGTTCAGAACCCGACTTGGACGCATATAGGGTGCAGGCTAACATGCATGAACGTAAATGCACCTTTGGCAAACAGTCCATACCAGTTGCAGTAGACCCCTGCATCGAAGCTGAAGTGGCTCCTATAGAATACTCGTTCCATGAGGGTTGGCAATTCTGTTTAGGAAACGGTGAAAGAGAGAACAACTATTTTCAAAATGGGACTCTAGATTGTGGGAATAAAGAAAAAGTAAGTTTAGAAAATATTTTCCTATTAGATGTTCATCTTTTGTCTTAACTTTTTTTATATGGCGCCGCAGCGTCAACTGCAAACGTAAAGTTACCTATTCATAATCAGTTAGTGTGTATACTTACTATAACTCCTGCAGAACGACACGATGTAAACTCTTCTTTATTATAATAATTATTGAAATGTTGGCTAACTAAATAAGTAGATGATATAATGTGAATTTTCTTCATTAGTGCACATTTGTCCCGTGGCCATGTCGCGCAATACCAATTTTACGTGCATAATTACACATGTCGTGCGTCACAGTGGGCGACTTTGTGTCGCTCGTCAGTTGCGCTACAATATTTGCATTGTCAATATTGCGAAGCATGTCGGATAATGCTTTGCAATACTTCTGTAAAGGCTATAAAATAAGAATATTGTTTGGATAGCCTAAAACGTAGATGAAATGGAAATTTTCGTTTCCGCGACACACAGGTTTATTCTATACTATCACAGATTACTATATTGCACATTACTAGTAAAGATAGACTAGATCCCAAGATACGGGCGTTCATTCGTCTAGTTTGGTATCAAGCGACTATATTATAAATGTGTTATCTTTGTGCAATGAAAACACTTTCAACCGACTTTCAAAAACAAAGGTGGTTCTCAATTCGTCTGTATATTTTTTTTTGTGTGTGTTACGCGATTACTCCGTCGAATCGAATTCGAATGATTATTTTTGTTATCGGTAGGGTACATTTCCGAGGTGGTCCCATTGTAATTTCATCGAGATCTGATAAGCATCTCCAGAGATATGACGATAAACGTCTCAAACATGCTACTGAAATTGACTCGCGAGGCATTGAAGTTGTTTTAGTTTTTAAACTGTCTTAATTATGAATTTTGAATTCTTTATCTAAAGCTAGGTACCTTACCACATGAGTAAAGAAGGAACAGAGACAAAACTTCATACAACTGCGCTGTGATGATGACGTAGACGCACGTGAGTGCGTGAGTACCAGCGGCCTGTGTGCCGCCTGTCACGTACGGAGTGAAACCGGTTTATAGTGGCTCGGCTGGTGCTTTAACACAGGCCTGTCGCTCACGACGCGTTACGTTATATTATATTATTTTTCACCCCATCTATTCGAAAAGTGATGGTTTGTTCCTCGATAAGTGCGCGCAAAGTAGGTCATTTCTGCCCTAAGGCGGGAAAGTATTTTTTTAATTTTTGGCATATGAATGGTGGTTAATATGGTTCAATCAAGAATCAAGAATCAAAGCATTTATTCAGTATGTATGCAGTATAAATATACGCACATATACACGTCAAAATCATAAATCATAAAATAAATCATAACCAATTATCAAGTGAACATAGCAAAAGCAGAATTTAACGCTTTGAATTAGAAAAAAAAGTAATGAACCATTTAGCTGTCATCCAATCGTTTACGTCAGAATATTTAAAAAAAATTAAAGTAGGTTAAAACCAACCATACATGTAACTGTGTGTTTCAGTACTTCAGACAATTTTTATATAAAAAAAATAAAAAAAGTGAAATAGTGAAACACAACATAGAGAAACGCATACCGATCACAGTACATATCATGATCCAAATGGAACTGATAGTCCGTCTGTCAGCTGCATAATATTGTTTAAATAAAAATAAAAATGGCAAGCCTAGAAAGAAAATCTGCGGACAAAAGGGGAAAACTGAATGGCTGTTGAATCTCCCGGTGTTTCGGAAATACTCCCATCAGAGAAGAAACACCAAGAAACTCTATGGGGCTTGTCTTGTCATTTTATCTTTTTTTTTAAATTAATTGTACATGTCAGCTTTAAAATTATAATAAATATTAATAATTATAATACAATTTATATTTGTTCTTGGAACTTGGGGCATTCAGGCCATGCATTTTTGTCATCCATATTATCATACCTATACCTATATATTGTCATACCTATTCTATAGTATGATTTTTTCATCAAATTGGAATTTACATAGATTTTAAATTTGCTCATAGGCAATTGGTCAATATCTTTAGGTAGCTTATTGTAAAAGCGTACACAGTTCCCCATGAATGAACCACTAACTTTCTGCAGTCTGAAATTAGGTATAATTAATCTATTTTTATGTCTTGTATTAAAATTATGTACATCAGACCTTTTCTTATAATCATTTATATTCTTGCGTATGAACAAAATATTTTCATAAATGTATTGACATGCAACTGTTAGAATTTTAATTTCCTTAAATTTTTCACGAAGTGAATCTCGCGACCTCATACTATATATAGAGCGAATAGCTCGTTTCGGCAAAACAAATATTGATTGAATATTATGTTTCTTTGAAGTGTTTCACACTTTATATTTTTGTAAATTGTTAAACACAATCCAAAATTTCATCGTACCGACGGGACTTGAACCCGCAACCTCCGGAATAACATGTTCCGGTGCTTTGCCAATTAAGCCACGGTGCGAAGTATCGTTACGACGAAATTAGTGGATTGCATTTGTTAACCCAATTATGCATTGGTTCAAGTCCCGTCGGTACGATGAAATTTTGGATTGTGTTTAACAATTTACAAAAATATAAAGTGTGAAACACTTCAAAGAAACATAATATTTGATTTATGCAGTGCAACATCTCTCGTCGGATTTGAAAACTGTAATGATTTCTTCCGAATGATTAACTTACGTAATAAGTAGTCATAGATGGCGCCACCAATGCATAATTGGATTAACAAATGCAATCCACTAATTTCGTCGTAACGATACTTCGCACCGTGGCTTAATTGGCAAAGCACCGGAACATGTTATTCCGGAGGTTGCGGGTTCAAGTCCCGTCGGTACGATGAAATTTTGGATTGTGTTTAACAATTTACAAAAATATAAAGTGTGAAACACTTCAAAGAAACATAATATTTGATTTACGCAGTGCAACATCTCTCGTCGGATTTGAAAACTGTAATGATTTCTTCCGAATGATTAACTTACGTAATAAGTAGTCATAGATGGCGCCACCAATGTATAATTGGGTTAACAAATGCAAATATTGATTGGATTTCAGCGGCTTATCCCCACAATAAAATGCCATAAGACATTATACTGTGGAAGTAGCTGAAATAGACCAATCTTGCAATGGCTTCGTCCGTTAAAAATCTAACTTTACGTACTGCATATGCAGCGGAGCTTAACCTACCTGCTAGAACCGATATTTGAGAACCCTATTGAACCTTTGAATCCAGGGTGATGCGAATGTTGTGGATTCAACAAGTTCTAATGGTTCATCATTTATTAATATACTTCTATTTAGGATACCCTTTTTTACATTTGGTAGAGAGAAATTAATTCATTTAGTTTTTTTTGCGTTTAACAATAAGTTATTGGTTGTAAACCAATTCAGAACCTGTGTTATTGATTTGTTCTTTTGTACTGCCCGGTCTAAGGAAGCTCAATGAAATTACTTGACATTTAATGACATTTTTTTTAAGCTGGATAGGCAAGAATTTGACCACTGTCTCACCTGATGTTAAGTGACGATGGGGTCGATGTGGTACGCTTACCTTGTAGATACCCGTTCAATCTCGATTTTTTATTTTCTTTTATTTCATAACATTATATGACATTTCGTGACATTTGATGACATTTCGGACATTTGATGACATATTATGAAATTTAATGACATTTTGTTACATTTCATGACATTTCGTGACTTTTCTTGACATTTCGTGCCATTTAATGACATTTCGTTACTTTTCATGACATTGATGATATCTCGTGACATTTCATGACATTTTGTGACATTTCATAACATAACATGACTTTTATTGACATTTCATGAGATTCGAGATATATTATGACATTTCGTTTCATATCATGACATTTTGTTACATTTCATAACATTTCGTGACATTTATGACATTTCATGACATATGGCACATCATGACATTAAATGACATTTCGTGACATCTCAAGATCATGATCGACATTATATATATTTATTTTGTGGCGTAGTTAACTAAATATTGTGGGATAAGCTTAAGAGTATCAACTTACCGCCAGAACTGACCAGTATTTTTAAGTATTGGTATACGAACCAAGTCAACAGCGTCAAATGGGCAGGTGAGATGTCGAATTCATATCGGCTGGAATGTGGGGTGAGGCAGGGAGGGCTGACTTCGCCCTCCCTGTTTAACCTCTACCATAGAAAAGATAATAATACTACGTACCTCTACATGAATGCATTGATCGTCGAGCTCAGCAACAAACATGTCGGATGTCATATCAATGAAGTCAGTGTAAATAATCTAAGCTATGCAGACGACATGGTGTTGCTGAGCGCGTCGGTCTGTGGACTACGGACGTTGTTGCGAACCTGTGAGTACCTGGGAGTATGCCGTGAGTCATGGGCTAAAATACAATGTTACCAAAAGCATATGTATGGTCGTTGAGGCAGGGACTAACACCCATATGCATAGTCGGTTCCTCAAGATTTCCTCCACTCGAATGTGATTTAACTCAACCTCAAGGATAAAATTGGTATGTTCTTTTGTACTGCCCGGTCTAAGGAAGCTCAATGAAATTACTTGACATTTAATGACATTTTTTTTAAGCTGGATAGGCAAGAATTTGACCACTGTCTCACCTGATGTTAAGTGACGATGGGGTCGATGTGGTACGCTTACCTTGTAGATACCCGTTCAATCTCGATTTTTTATTTTCTTTTATTTCATAACATTATATGACATTTCGTGACATTTGATGA
The DNA here is from genome assembly GCA_954871355.1 of Cabera pusaria. Lineage (NCBI taxonomy): Eukaryota > Metazoa > Arthropoda > Insecta > Lepidoptera > Geometridae > Cabera > Cabera pusaria. The sequence goes on from OX940896.1 coordinate 4,852,645, forward strand.
CATTTCGGACATTTGATGACATATTATGAAATTTAATGACATTTTGTTACATTTCATGACATTTCGTGACTTTTCTTGACATTTCGTGCCATTTAATAACATTTCGTTACTTTTCATGACATTGATGATATCTCGTGACATTTCATGACATTTTGTGACATTTCATAACATAACATGACTTTTATTGACATTTCATGAGATTCGAGATATATTATGACATTTCGTTTCATATCATGACATTTTGTTACATTTCATAACATTTCGTGACATTTATGACATTTCATGACATATGGCACATCATGACATTAAATGACATTTCGTGACATCTCAAGATCATGATCGACATACATCGTTGTCGACAATGATGAAGTTTGAAAAATTAAAAAGCAGGTCATGTTTACTTGAAGCAGGATTTTATTACGACGAAGATTTTTCTTGTTTTTTTTTGTACCAACCCTACAAGAATAGGTAAATATTTTTTTTCGTTCCTAAGAAGGTTTGTCTCTGTTCCTTCTTTACTCATGTGACCTTACACCGTATTACAGGTGAGTGTAGACGAGTTCCTCGATATATGCGCCATAGACAACAACGTAGTCATTACGTTTGATTACTTTGGCGACGAACCTCGGAAGGACATGATGCATAATGCCACACTGTGCACCACTTGGGATCCCTGTCGCTTGTCATACTTATACCGCCTTGAAGTAAGTCTGTTTAATATTTGGATATTGGCAATGGTTGAATGGCACAGTTGCGCAATTGCACCAATAAAACACAGTACCTATCTAGGATAGGTGTACAAATATCTAAATCAATGAAAGTTTTTTGAATGGCTATTTCAAACATAGCAATATAGCCATATATAATAGCCACTTAAATAAATACATTTTCTTGAAGTTTTTACTTTTATAAGTCTGCTAAAAATATATTTATAGCATAGATACATTATTAAAACCCATTCTCATGTCAATAGTTTACTTTTGCTTTATTAAAAACTACCTGCGCCCCGCAGCCTTGCCTGCTTTTAATCCTGGTTATCACAACCTTCCTCTTAAATCACTCTATCTATTGATGAAAACTGCATTAAAAACCGTTGCATAGTTTTAAAGATCTCAACGTACAGATTTGAGGGTAGTGACTTGGTTTTATACTTTGTAAAGATAAAAGTAAAGTACTATGAAAAGAAAAATATAAAGTGTGAGACACTTCAAAGAAACATAATATTTGATTTAAGATAAGATAAAGATATTTTATTTGCGTAAAACATGCGTATTACAAAAGGTTGTGACAAATATAATAAATGGATCGTCATGTTTTGCCTTAACGGGCGTGCAAACTTTGCAGATGGCGCTGCTTTACTCAGCTATATATACATTTAAAATTAATAATTAGCTATTCACTGGTCATTCTTGTATATTACATTGAAATTAAAAGGGATGCAATACAATGTCATGAAAATAGTAATGTCATAAATATATACATTATAATTTGTCATTTAAAAATTCGTCAGTACTATAATAACATTTCTGAATCAAAAATTGTTTAAGCCTATTTTTAAACATAATATTGTCCAGGTCCTTCAAAGATTTAGGAATCTTATTAAAAACTGTTGGCGCCATACCAAGTATACTTCTGCGAAGTAATGTCGTTTTGCCTGGAATTATCCGAATCCTATCATTTCGTCTATTCCGTTTTACCGTCTCAGAAAGCTTTGGAAAGAGGTTTGGATTATTCTTTACAAAAACAGCAATTTCCATAATATACAAGGACGGAAGTGTCAAAATTCTGTGCTCTAGAAAATACGGTTTGCAACTATCTCGCATCTGTATGTTAAACATAGCTCTAATGCAGCGTTTTTGCATTTTAAAAACAACGTTTTTATTTGTCGAATTCCCCCAGAATATTATCCCGTATCTCAAAGTAGATTCTATTAATCCATAATAGGCGGTGAGCAGAGCGTTCATATTTAAAGTTTTGGACAGCTTGTAAAGAGCATATGTTAAACTACTTATTTTTATACTTATGTGTTCTATATGTCCCTTCCAATTTAATTTATTGTCAATTATTAAACCTAAAAACTTTGCATTGTCAATATCATTAATTGTAATATCATTGTAATTTAATTGTATGTCAAAAGGATTTTTTGCTCTTTGGCTGAAATGCATTATATTGGTTTTTGTCAAATTAATTTTTAAATTATTATTGTCAAGCCACGAAATTATAGATTTCAGTGTTTTATTTATCAAATTACCATAAAAATCATTATTATACTTATTTTTTGATATGGTCACTGTACTATCGTCTGCAAAAAGTGTCATTTGTTGGTCTGTTACTTTTGGCAGGTCATTTATGTATATTATAAACAAAAGTGGTCCCAAAACACTACCCTGAGGTATCCCGTATGACACGTATCGTTCATTTGAGGAAAATATTTCTTTATTTTTCGTTTTTATATTTATGTTTGTAATCTGAGTTATCTGTTTCCTCATCGATAGGTAAGACTGAATCAAAGATAGTACATTCCCTCTTAGACCATACGCTTCCAATTTCTCACATAAAATTTTATGATCCACGTAATCAAAGGCTTGAGTCATATCACATAAAATTGAACAAATTGGGGAGGTTTTGTCAACTTCTGCTATAACAGGTTTTAAAAAATCGAAAATAGCCATGTTTATTGTTTTGTGCTTTCTAAAACCTTTTTGTTCGGGACACAGTAAATTATTTTTTTCGAAGAATTTATTTACTTCCATATATATATATTTTTCGAAAATCTTTGAAAATATTGATAAAAGCGCTATTGGCCTGTAGTTTTCCATCAGATTTTTATCATTTTTCTTGTGCAGCGGTTTTACTATTGTAGTCTTTAGAGCGGATGGAAAGGTGCCATTTAAAATACATAAATTTAATATAAAGCATAAATGAGGACTTATGTATTTACTGACAGCTTTTACTATTTTCGTTGAGATGCCATCATTTCCGACACTATTTGTGTTTTTCAAATTCTTAATTATAGCGTCAATGTCATGTGGTATGCTCGGCGACATAAACATAGAACTAGAACAGGGCTTTATTTGCGAAGTCACATTCTTACCTGCGCCCGGTATTGGCTTAATTTTATCAAGGAAAAAATTGTTAAATGCGTCCGCGATTTTGGCAGGCTCAGTTAGAACTACGTTATCTAGTTTTATATTAGAAATCGGTTCCTTGGGCAAGTTCAATTTCATTTTATTAATAATTTGCCATGCTGTTTTAATTTTATTTTCAGATGTTGTAATTTTGTGATTATTTTGGGCTCTTTTGGTTAAGTTTATAATTTTTTTAAATAACTTATTGTATTTAAAAAACTGTGTTTTATTTGACTTTGATGGATTGAGCCTTGATTTCCATAGAAGTTTTCGTTTACGCTTACTACAGATTTTTATCCCGTTAGATATCCACTTAGGTTTTCTATTAATTTGTATGGTAATCAATATTTCAGGAAAGCATAGATCATAATACAGTTTGAAATTTTCAATAAAGATGTCATATGCTACATTTGGGTCAGTTGACTCATAGAGTTCCTCAAACGAAAGGCTTTTTAAGCACATTATAAACTTAGCAATGTTATTTGGAGAATAATCACGTTGCTTTTTTCTCCAAAATGAAATTTTGCATCGTTTTTGAACGGGGAACTTTATTAGTTGTGCCGTATGGTCCGAGAGCGCAAACTCTAACACTTCAGTCCTACATGTCTTTCTGTGATTATGAGCAAAGTTATCGATACATGTCTGGCTAGGATATCTTGTCGGCTGTTTAAGTGCTAATTTTAAATTGTGATTTAACAATAAGCATTCGAGATCAAGCGTCAGATTGTTGGCTTTAAGTACGTCTATATTGAAATCGCCAGCAATGATAATGTGGATATAGTTATTTCTACTTAGTAATGTCAAAGCTTTATCCAATTTATAAAAAAATGACTCTAAATTATCGGGTTTTGGTACTCTATATAAACAAATAATAGCAAATTTAAATTGAACCAATTCAATTGCACAACACTCAAAAACATTTGTGAGCGATAACTTGCTAATTTCTGGGAGTTCTTTCCATTGGAGATGATTCTTCACTAGGATACAAGCCCCACCTCTTTTGCTGTTACGACGGCTAAAACAAGCCGCCAAAGAGTAGTTCGGTATTTCAATGTAAGGCTCGTAACCTGATTTTACAAAATGTTCTGTTACGCATAACACATCCACATCAATGTTTCTGTCTACAATGAGTTCCTGTAAGCAAACTGTTAGTAAGTCGGCTTTGTTAATTAAACCTGCAATGTTTTGGTGTAGAATATGGATATACTGAGTCTCGAAAAAACAATGACTGGCTCGAATTGTCTCCATTTTCGGCATCGTCGCTGACGTCTTCTTGGCATGATATGTTTGATACGGCTTTGTAAATTCCATTAAGATGTAGTAGATTCGAAAGTTGCTTTTGTACATTTATGAAGATTGTTCGAATTCCGTGGTTACTAACTGATCCAAAATGTCTGTGGAAGTTCTGGTATCGGTTCTTGATTAAATCTTCATTTGGATCATAGATGTGCGCATATCTATGCGTTGAAATGTCATGATATAATAAGTTATTAAATGTCTCAACTCTGCAGTTGTACATTATATTTGTCTTGTTTCCATGTTTCATAGTCGGTAGGCAAATAATAATATTTGTGTTTGTGATATTTTCTAGTTTAGTTTTTATGTCTGTAATTATATTTAAATATTCACTAGTTGTTTTGAAATCTTCTTCTCCTATTATTATCAAGCAGTAATCATCCATTGTAAAGTCTGATATTTTCATGTCTATCCCTCTGATCATTTCTCTTATGTTGCCATTACGCAGTGCAACATCTCTCGTCGGCATTGAAAACTGTAATGATTTCTTCCGAATGATTAACTTTCGAAACAAGTAGTCATAGATGGCGCCACCAATGCATAATTGGGTAAAAAAATGCAATCCACTAATTTCGTCGTATCAATAGATCGAACTGTGGCTTAATTGGCAGAGCACTTGGACATGTTTTCCAGGAGGTTGTGGGTTCAAGTCCCATCGGTACGATGAAATTTTAGATAGAGTTTAACAATTTACAAAAATATAAAGTGTGTGTGTGTAACACTTCAAAGAAATATAATATATGTAAAGATGTATCTTATTTCATCCAAATTTGTACTTTAGTTTTGCGTTGTAAGTGCCAAAGTGCAATATTTGGTAAAGTGCCAACACTTTCGATATGAAGTCAGATTGAGAGTAGTTATTTAAGAAAACCAAAATGGATTATTGTAAGTACCAACCTATATTTTTTAGCCACCACCAGTGGAGATGGCTCCTTCCTTCCCGTCGACACCAGTAGACCCGTGTGACACGACCATCTGTCCCGAGTGTATGGAAGGCTTTGAACAAGATGAGGGACACGAAATTGAAAGTAAGTTTTAATTAAATTATTTATTTATTTACTGTTCCTTAAATATAACATAACATATACTTAAATCTAAAGCGTAACCTAGGTATATCTATTTACATAAATTATAAGTACAAAAAATATTAATAGATATTTATAGATTTAAGACGGGAATTTAACGTGACTTACGCGATGTCGATATAGGTAGCGATCGACATATGTGAGTGCGAGGCTACCAGTGCGAGGCTGAACGCGTCGGCGAGCGCCCCGCACTCAAGATCCTGAAGAAGACCTCCGGATGAGGCCGAAAAATATGTCGATCGCTATATCGACATCGCGTAAGTCACGTTAAATTCCCGTTTTAAATCTATAAGTTTAAAATAAACGTGAGTTTTTATAATAAAAAATTAATAGATAAATCAAAACATTAACAAAGAATAAAATTATCACACATTGAAATAAAAAACAATAAGAAACATTTAGAGAGTAACGCTTTCGCTGTTTTGGCGACAAATTCTTTGCACCGCGATCTATCTGTCCGTCATGACGTTGGTCTGAAGAAATACGGGAGCTTTAAAGTTTACGGAGTAAGACAAAATATAAATATTAAGAATTGTATGGACATGAATTTATATTGCATTTACAACGGTGTTAGTTTCTTCGTTAACCGAAATCTAATTTCTGGGCTCTAAAATAGTGACTTGCTTATTATTATTTCAAATCTGTCTTAAGTAAGAAACCTAATAATTATTTTCTTTTCAGTTGGCGAAAGCGATAAGTAAAAGAAAACATCATTATATAATAATGTGAGACCTAAATAAAATTATAAAATAAAAAACATGATATATTAGTATTTTTACTATTTATTTTGTGGCGTAGTTAACTAAATATTGTGGGATAAGCTTAAGAGTATCAACTTACCGCCAGAACTGACCAGTATTTTTAAGTATTGGTATACGAACCAAGTCAACAGCGTCAAATGGGCAGGTGAGATGTCGAATTCATATCGGCTGGAATGTGGGGTGAGGCAGGGAGGGCTGACTTCGCCCTCCCTGTTTAACCTCTACCATAGAAAAGATAATAATACTACGTACCTCTACATGAATGCATTGATCGTCGAGCTCAGCAACAAACATGTCGGATGTCATATCAATGAAGTCAGTGTAAATAATCTAAGCTATGCAGACGACATGGTGTTGCTGAGCGCGTCGGTCTGTGGACTACGGACGTTGTTGCGAACCTGTGAGTACCTGGGAGTATGCCGTGAGTCATGGGCTAAAATACAATGTTACCAAAAGCATATGTATGGTCGTTGAGGCAGGGACTAACACCCATATGCATAGTCGGTTCCTCAAGATTTCCTCCACTCGAATGTGATTTAACTCAACCTCAAGGATAAAATTGGTATGCAGAATTTAAAAAAAAACCTCGACTTGAGCAAATTCCTCAGTCGAGTCGAGTGAAAAACTGTCAAACTCAAGGTACGTCGCGATCTACCTTAAGGTCTCCTCAAAGCTTGTTATCAGCGCTTTGTACGTTATATCTGAGGTTATTTCAAGTGTTATTACATAATAAATATCGTCCCATAAAGCTGATGATGAGGAATTCCTTAGAAGGTTTCGATTTAGAATAGACAATAATAAATGTCAGGAATGGAGGTTCCTCACTGGAGGGTGAAACCGTAACTGAACATACTAATTTCAAGGGTGTTTTCAAGAATTCCTTGAGGTGACCTCGACTAAGGTCTAGTGGAGGAGGTCTCAAGAAAATAACTCTGCATATGGGTGTAAACGTCCCCAAAATGTGCCTCCCGTATTTCTCAATGGTGTTCCATTGAAAAGGGTGGAACAATTTAGTACTTGGGATACATAGTTACTACCGACCTTAAGGACAATGCAGACATGGAACGTGAGCGAAGGGCTTTGTCTGTACGGGCGAATATGCTGGCTCGTAGGTTTGCACGTTGCTCGGAGGGGGTGAAGATTACGCTCTTTCGAGCATTCTGCACCTCTCTCTACACGTGTAGCCTGTGGGCTAGTTATGCTCTTCGTGTTCGCCTACAGTTCAATAATGCGTTTAGGGCTATGATGAAGCTGCCCAGCTACTGCAGCGCGTCGCGCATGTTTGCACAGGCTCGCGTGGAAACAATCCACGCGAGCCGCATGCGCAAGGGAGCCGCGTCTCTAATGCGTTGACTGCCCTTACATCAATCGTTGTCGTAAGAGACATGCCCCCACAGAACAATGATTGATTTTGAAAGTAGATTCAGATTTCTAAAAATGACCCTATTCTTCTGTTTCACTTTTATTTTTATTTTTTTATTATTTTGTATTGATATTTTTATTTTGAATTTGAATTGTGATTTATTTTATTTTTATTATGCGATGTTTATGATATGAGTTTTGAATAGCTTGAAATAAATGAATTTTAATGAAATTTTTTAATTTAATTTAAAAAAAAAATTGCAACACATCTCACTGCTGGAATTTTGGCCTGACGGGATGAACCAACTGTCGTGGCCTCCCCGTGAGTAATAGTGTTCTGTGGTCGTGGCGTTACGACGAACTAACATTCAAAGGTTTTTTTTTTGTGGACTTGGCCATAACATGGTCTCTTGTAAGGATGGAAGGTATACATACCTACCTAGTAGCACCTTCGAGCATTTACCAATGGAGATGTTAACGTTGTAATCCGCAAACAAAAATTCTGCCGATACTTACGGGGGACGAGGTAAACACGCACGATCCCGCACACTAGTTTGAAACACGCACACAGTATTAAAAATACAGCGTATTTACGCACGCTCATATGGCCAAAAATGGCTATATGGCCAGCATAGGGGTACGCCTTGCGTTAACATCTCCATTGGTAAATGCACACTAGCACACTATAATGTTAAGAGTAGATACCAACCAAGTATCAAACGTTTTTAGTCGTACTAATAATGACAGCTGTGTTACGCAGTACCTATTATATAATTTGCGGCTGTGTTGTCAATGCAACAAAAACAGGGGGCCGGAGTTTTGGCGGGAACGTGGAAAAGTGTGTGTGATTTCATTGTATTTTTTCCTAAAACTTGTTTTCTTCCGCGTGTTAATGTGTAATAAATGTGGATTATTAACCATTAAGTGCCGGTGAATGTGTGCGAGAGTAGGGAAACTGCACAGTGTTGAAAAACATGCTATTTGCGTTCTCACCAAAATTCCACTGAAAATCTTCAGTAAACACCACATCTTTACTGAAGGTATGACTTAGACTAGACTTTTACTTGAAAACTGACCTGAAATGTGACTTTGACCCATATCTGGGTAAGGCCGTAAAATTGGCCTCATGTGACATATAGTAACTTAAAAGTGTGTGGCTGGGTAACTTAAAAGTAACATAAAAGTTTTGTAAAGGCACGTCTCCAATGTAAGAAATAACTCCTTTCTGCACAATCATTTGCAATGCTGTGTGCACCCGGTCCCCACGGTCCTAGAATCTCAACCCCAAAAGGCACAAATAGGTAGCAGCTGTCTAAACCCCTATATTTGCGCCTTTTGAGGTTCTCAGCTGCTTTTTGCATTTGATAATTATAAGTTAATATTCACTATGAATAAGGCCTTACATAACTTTTATGTAACGTTACATAAAAAATGTGACATAAATGTCACTTAAAGCTAACCTCGCGTCAAAACATTTTCACTTTTAAACGGTTAAGCGACAAGAATAAAAGCACGTACACAGCCTCTAGCTATTCCTTAAACATTAGATTCATCAAAATAATAAATATTGTGTGATAAATGCATACAGTTTTACCTTTATTCAGCTGCAATCAATGTAATGACCAAAAAAAATGACTCCGGTCCGCTTCGAAAACATAACTCACAGCCTAGAAATATGGCCGACAAGTGAAAGACGTAGCATAGACAAGTAGACTATGGTGTTGCCATGTTATAGAAATAAATTTTGCTGCTCAAATTCTAAGTTTTAGTAAAAAATATTGTAACATAAAATACGTGACATAAAAGCATCAAATCCGTGGACACGATGTTAACGTACCAGAATTTTATTATTTGAACATTATCTAATCCTGCCTGACACTGAAATTTGTAGAATAGGTATTATTGTATCCATACGTACTTTAAAATCGTCAAATACGAATACAACAAATATTCAAAGTTGTAACATAAGGTGCGGGGGCGAGTTTGGGACATTTTATTTTGTATTGAAAATGTTGTGATCACATGTTATTTTTATGATAAATAATTATTAATTATATGTTTTGCGAATGTTTGTATAGTTAACCTAATAGAAAAACTATTACACAAAGCTAAGAAAATAGAAAAATTATAGGTATATGTCAAATTTTATTTTATTTCTTACTGGACGCTGGAGCTTAATACAATGAGGCCAATTTTACGGCCTTACCCATCTATGACTAAAGTAACTTGAAGAATTTCAATACTTGACACTGGCTAATTACACTAATCGTGTGGAGCCATAATAAAACTAAAAAAAAAAAAAAACAGGGTCTGTCACGAAGTGTGATAGGGATTGCAATGAACGAAATGACAGAGATAGAGCTATACAGCCTACATAGCTGCGTCCTCATCATTTAGCTCATTTCGTTCATTCAATAATCAACTGTCAAAGTTCGTGATAGGTGCAGTACGACCTACCTACAACTTCGAGCATTTACCAAAAAAATTAGTAAATTTTCGAAGACCTACAACCGACGTTACCTCAATTTCTACAACGGTTCTCTTTTTCTACAGACTATATGATTTACTAATTTTCAAATCAAATTTGTCACTGTCAATGTGACAAGTTATGTCAAGTCAAGTGCAGTAGAGATGAGTGAGTGAAAGAATATCGATACTATATCGACCTTTTTTAAATGTATCGATTCTTATCGATTTAAAAATATTGATTTATCGGTTAGCGCCAGTTTTAGCTTAATTCATACATATTCCAACACGAATTAAAGGAATCTTGACAGGGCGGCAACCTATGAGGCGACGGTGACCATTCCCATGTTTGCTTTTTTGCTACCGATATGATAAAAATGATTCTAGCGTAGAATCATAGAAAAGATAATAATACTACGTACTTACGTAGTAGAATCATTGCAGTTATTTACGATTCGTAGAATGACTGAATGATTCGTAGAAAGCAAGATCCATACAATAAATAAGCAAATGAATGCTCTTGTCAACCGACTTCCAAAAAGAAGGAGGTTCTCAATTCGTCTGTTTTTTTTTGTGTTTGCTACGCGATTACTCCGTCAATTGTGAACCGATTCGAATGATTATTTTTGTAATCGGTAGGGTACGTTTCCGAGGTGGCCCCATTGTAATTTCATCGAGATTTGATGAGTATCTTCAGAGATATGACGATAAACGTCTCAAACTTGCTACTGAGGTTGACTCGCGGGGCGTTAAAGTCGGCTGTTTTAGTTTTTAAACTATCTTATTATGTCTAGTCTTACTGTATTTCTCCATTTTATGAAGATTGTAGCAGGATTTTTAAATGTAAACGATGGGACAGGAGCATGCTAGAAAGGAAGGAGTATCTATGTGGTAACATTAGAAACGAAACCACTCGTTTAAAATATATGATACGAATTCGATATATCAATACAGGTATCATATCAATATATCGATACATCGCGATTTAAAATATCGATGATATAATATATAGATATTTTTGCCCAAGCCTAATGTGCAGAAATGATATGAATCAGCGAGAGCATGGATGGTTAAATAATATGGTGAAATTTAAACTTAAATAGTTCCAGGACTCATAATATTCCACTACATAACACTAAAACTATGGTTCTAAAAAATTATTTCCAAGATATTTTTGAGGCCTTGCCTCTGGACATAGCACTTAGTCTACCGGTGTGTAAAGAAAACTCTTTGGAGATCAAGTTTGAATGCAGTAATGTAAGTACAAAATTAAATTACAGTCTAATTTAAATGCTGCACCAATGAATTTATGTATAAAAGAATCATAATACAACATACCTAACATAAATTAATAAAGAGTAGTCACCCGGTGAAGGCAAATATCATGTGGAAACCTTAGGTTTCCTAAGCTGGCAGGGTATATATAGGTGTTAGGCAAGCTACCAATCTAATATCGCCCTGCATGGTTGCAGGGTACTGTCTAGTGACTAACTGGCTAGCTATCACAGTTGAAAATTTGTTGACAAACACCAGTGTCCATAGAGTAACTTTCTATACTGGGAATCCACTGTCTTCAGACAACTGTCCTTCTGTCTTCATCCCTGCATGTGTCCTGCAGTGCCACTTCCCATAGTTGGGTTACAGATATACACAATTTTGTACACGATAATGTCTTATAAATCAATAAACGCCGGCTGTACGGATGAAAGTGTCACGTTCCGAGTGCAAGCAAGAGCGTGGTACAAGCAATAGCGAGGTACGATCATATGATGTTATCACATAAAATTATCATCTGAAAACAGACTTTACAGACAACCAATTTTTTTTGCAGGAAATAGAGATTATTTATAATGGTCCTAAGCCATCAGAGCCGCCTTTACCATTTGCAAACAGTGAAGTGTTCTTGGCTAGTATTTTGCATTCAAGACGACTCACAGCTCTCGATGACAGTTGTAAACCAGTGTATGAAATCACATTTAATGTCCAGGTATGGAACAATACAGTAATTTTTTTATATGACAGTAAGCTGTAGAAAAGGGGTCGGCAAGTGGTTTTAAGTGGGGTCCGGATTCTGTTGAAAAAATGTATCGAGGTCCAGAAAAAAACTGATAATTATTAAGTTACCATTTTTTAATAAAAAAAGTTAAATTATATAAATTAAAGTGAGAATTACACCAACGGCCTTGAGCCAGTTTTTTATAGTTTGGTATACAAAGGTGAACATCAAATGTGAAGTGTGTCTAGTAAAAAAATGTATTTAAATTATGTAGATATATTTACAATATTTGGCAGTCCAAGGTTCGACCTCCCGCAGTCCAAATACGGACCACGGTCTGCTTGTTGCTGACTGCTGGTCTAGAATATATGTTAGTAGTGTCGTATAGTAATAATAACTAACAAATATTCTAGTTAAATAGTTAAGAGGGAATGCGGGGTGCAGTTTTCCATACAAACATATTCCCCCGTTTCCTCCCTGGAAAATGCTTCTATAGCAAAATTTGTTTCTACAAAAAATCAAGGTCTGCTGTAGCTATGCCCCTATTATTTGCTTTTTTTGACCAACCTAAAACTAACCTAATCACAAACAAATAGAGTTACAAACTTTTTATATTATTAGTCTGGATTTGAAACTCCATGCCTGTATTATGTCTTAAGGTAACAGGAGTAGTGTAGCAATGTGCAAAATTTTGGTAATTTAGTTTTTTTTTTTTTTTTTTATTTATTCTGATCAACAAACACTTGATTACTATCTTATCTGATGTTAAGTGATGATGTAGATTAAGGTGGAATTGTGCTTATATGGAAATAGATAATGTAAATAGGGTAACTATCTGGATTCCTCACCTAAGCAGCACTTTGCATGCCAGTACCAGTAAATAGGCAGATAACATCACTTACTACGAGACAAGTATAAGGCGGCAATAGCCCAATGGATAGGGTGTCGGACTGGCGATCGAGCGGTCGTGAGTTCGATCCCCAACCCACCCATTGCATTATTGACGTGAATCCATTCCAGACACAAGCATATTTAGCTTAATTGGAGGGGTTAACAAGAATACAACCCGTGCAACCCACATTGCGAGATGTTTCTCCTGCTGCCTCAAAACATCTACAAATTATTAGTGTCGTAACATTATACATGTAAAACCTAAGTGACCATCTAATAAAAGTTGGAATCCATAGTGCCAGGCAAGCATTTGACCATTATCTCATCTGATATTATGTGATGGTGCAATCGACGATAGCACGCTTACCTAGAAGCTACCTGTTCACTTACGATTTGAAGACACCGGTTTGTAGCTATCAGGAAGCACGGACACGGTAAGGAGTTTTCATAACGGAAAATACATTCTCATAAGTATTAAGGACAGTCATAATATTATTTTTTTATTACAGAACAGCAATTTTTCTTTCAATGCTGGTGACACAATAGGCATCATTCCCCACAACATTGCACCGGATGTAAACTTTATACTTACACATTTGGAGCTGACTTCAGTGGCCGATACGAGCTATAATCTGACCTCAAGCTCTCCGACGAAGACTGGCAAGGTGCCACCACATATCCCTGTGAAGTCAACTTTGAGACATGTCTTGAGGTGTTGTGTGGATTTGAGGAGTGTTTTAAAAAAGGTAAGTTACATATTTTATCGCACAGTATGACTTAAACCCGCACTTTACGCACGCTTTTTCCGTGACTTAAATAGTCTATTATTGCACGGCTATCCTCTGAGCACCACTAAGAATATGTATGAAATACAATAAAATATTGATCACAAGTAAGTTTTTTATTATAACACACGATACATATTAAATATTTTGTTCATAGAGATCTCAGAAGAGAATATTTCTTGTTTCTTACTTTTTAGAGCGTGATTTTTCAGTAGTCGGGTTTTATTTTTTTAACTTATTTTTTATTTATAGTATTTTGGGGTTTTTGTATATATGTATACAGCATACGCACTGGGGTAAAAATGAGTTTTCTTGACTTTGACGGGATATATTTCGCATACGCTACGTTTGACAAGAATATGAAGTAGAAAACCCTATCTTCATTTTAAAATACCTATTCGACGATACCACACACGATGGAAAAAAACGAAAAAAATTTTTTAGTTCTTGACTCTAGAGGGCGCCACATTCAATTTGTTGTGACATCACATAGCCTATAACCAGCAGACAAATGAGACGCGTCTAACGACATTCAAATTATGATAAGTAGTTTAGAAGTTATGAGGGAACAGATAAACATACATACAAACATACATGCATACATACATACATACCCACATACCGGTCAAAAACGTAACCCTCCTTATTGCTTCGCCGTAGTCGGATAAAAAGAAATATAAATAAATAATCTGATACTGATGTATTTAGCTATTCTATAAGACTCCACTTCAATTTATTGCCCAGGTATTTAAAGGCTCCTGAATGGCACATACTCGTAGTTATGAGAATTTTAGCACAGAAGAGATAATAGTCCTAGGGACAGAACATTTACTCTCTAACAGCAACTATGACAGCAAACATGCGAGATTAAACCTAGTTACAACATCAATAACGTTCAAAATACGTTCGTCGGTTGTATCGTCCACCATACGCGGTAGAAAAATAAACTGACCAAGTGCAAGTACGCACTCGTAGGGTTCCGTAACACAGTAGAGTATTCTATAACTTCGATTTTTCGCAACTACAAAAATAACTTTGTTTTTCATAGTGTTTGTATGAAAAACAAAGTTATACTTGCGGTCGCTATATCTCAACAACTGCTCACTGTATCTCGTTCAAACCAATTTTCGTTGAAAGTTTTTATTAAGATCTACAGAATATAATTTTTCTAGTATTTTCACTCCCTTACTTTAGAAGTTAGAGGGGGCGGGACACACATTTTACCACTTTAGACGCGCCTATCTTTGAAATGATTGACTTTGAGATAAAATGATTGTAGAAACCTCAATGTCATTTTTAAAGACCTATCCATAGATACCCCACACGTATAGTTTTGACGAAAAATTTTTTTTTTTCCAGTTCCATGTATGGGATGCCCCCCTTTAAACTATTATATTTTTTATTTTTGTATAAAAATCGGAAAGCGGTTTACAGAATACATCTATCTACCAAGTTTCAATTCTGTAGTCCTAATAGTTTCGGAATAAAATGGCTGTGACATACGGACGGACACACAGACAGACAGACATGGCGAATCTATAAGGGTTCCGTTTTTTGCCATTCGGCTACGGAACCCTAAAAACAGCGAGTGAATGACGCCTGATTTCAGTGCGATTCAGGAGTCTTTAAATCATTGCAAAAAAAGTCTATACTTTTTAAAATCTAATACATTTGAATGTCTCATTTCAGTTATTTTTGCTAGCACTGTCAAGGCACACCAAAGATGGAAACGAGAGAAGAGTCCTCGAATATTTCTGCAGCAAGGAAGGTGCAACAGCTTACCAAACGCACATCCTAAACAGAAACTTTACAATACTAGACCTATTTACAATATTCAAGACCTGCAAGCCTCCTATACAAGTTATACTAGCCAATCTACCTAGGTTATTACCTAGACCTTATTCTGTAGTAAATAGCGGACTTATTGGAGCTGAAGTCCTTAAAATCTGCTTCTCTGTGATACTGTTAGACAAGGATAGAACAGGTTTAACCACAGGATGGTTGGAAGAAATTATATTAAATCAAGATATAGAGGATACGATGAACAAATTGACAATAACAAACGACTGTATTCAAGATAAAGTACCTATTTATTTGAGGAAGAATCTTTCAAAGTTTTCGTTGCCGGATAATATAGAAACTCCTTTAATACTGATTGGGCCTGGAACAGGAGTTGCTCCCTTCATAGGATTTCTAGAAGAAAGAGAGATTATCAAAAGTAGAAATCCTGAAGCTAAGCTCGGAGAAGCGTGGTTGTTTTTTGGATGCAGAAATCCGGAGTTGGACTTTATTTATGAGAAAGAGTTGAAGGGATTTGTGGGAAAGGAAGTGTTACAGAAATTGTGCACTGCGTTTTCTAGAGTGGATGGAGATGTCAAATATATTCAGGTATTTAAATTATTTAAGTTATGCCTTTTTTAGGGTTCCGTAGCCGAATGGCAAAAAACGGAACCCTTATAACTATAGATTCGTCATGTCTGTCTGTCTGTCCGTCCGTATGTCACAGCAATTTTATTCCGAAACTATTAGGACTACAGAATTGAAACTTGGTAGGTAGATGTATTCTGTGAACCGCTTTCCGATTTTTATACAAAAATAAATAATATAAAAGTTTAAGGGGGGGCATCCCATACATAGAACTGAAACAAAAAAAAATTTTTTTCTTCAAACTTATACGTGTCTACGGATATACAATACGTGTCCATGGATAGGTTTTCAAAAATGACATTGAAGTTCCTAAAATCATTTTTTCTTAAAGTCAATCATTTGAAAGATAGGCGCGTATAAAGTGGTAAAATGTGTGTCCCCTCCTCTAAATTTTAAAGTATGAGAGTGAAAAATCTAAAAAAAATATATGCTGTAGATCTCAATAAAAACTAACAACGAAAATTGGTTTGAACGAGATACAGTCAGCAGTTTTAGAGATATGGCGACCGCAAAGATAACTTTGTTTTTCATACAAACTCTATGAAAAACAAAGTTAATTTTGTAGTTGCGAAAAATCATAGTTATGGAATACTTAACTGTGTTACGGAACCCTACGAGTGCGAGTCCGACTTGCACTTGGCCAGTTTATTTTTACATGCACTTTTTTTTTATTTGCACTAAACATAAGAATCGTCTTAGCTTGTCAAAACATCACAAAATAAAAAATCCGGCTATCAAAATCACAAAATATAGATAAATATAGGATCATTAGCCTCTCTGCAAGATATATTTTGAGATTTTTAACCGACTTCAAAAAAAAGGAGGAGGTGTCTCGACCGTATGTTTTTTTTTTTATGTTTGTTCGCGGATAACTTCGTCGTTTATGAACCGATTTTGATTATTCTTTTTTTATTGGAAAGGAAATGTCCCAAGTGTGGTACCATGTTAATTTTATCGAGGTCTGATTAGTATCTCCAGAGATATGGTGATAAAGATCTCAAAATTGGTACTGAAAACTAATAACAAGGCATGGAAGTCGGTTCATTTTTAGTTTTTTAAACGATATTATAAATTCTGATGTTAATTTAATTGAGATTTTTTGAAATCTTCGGCGATTCTTCTCATTAAACTTTTATTACATCACACCAATTTTATTAGTCCATCTATCGCATGTCGCATTACAGCCGTGCTGATTGGTGGATATGATGTATGACATTTAGGTCTAGCTGTCATTGGCGGACGCTTTCGCAGCCATATTTATAAAAATGCTAATGTGTCATGTCAACTGCTGTAATAGTAGCTAGCTACTATAAAATATCTCTTTTCATATGTATTTACTCCGTTTGTATATATTTTGTGTAATTTTATTAAATCTAATAATATTCGTTTATACATTTATATTTAAAATGCAAAACAAATGTTATGTTCTAAGCAATTATTAAAGTTCATATTTAATTTATTAGCCCCTCAGGGATCGGGATCCACTTTGAAAATGTGTGCAGTAGCGGAATGGCGCGAACGTCGCGTCGCGTAATTCTTCGCATGCAAAACTAATCACACCATACTTTCTTATTCTGTAAACTGTGCTTTATTTTGTAATAGATTTACTTCATTGTTGTATAAAAATAAAGTTTATATTTAGTTTTGTTATTTTTTATTTACACCTCAAAACCCCTGAAATGTATATCTTGGATCTTTGCCTGAATATGAGATACTCAAAACCGAAATATTAAAAATACAATACGCAAATCAAAGTTCTAGAACCCAGCTACCACTATACACAAAGAATTCGGTATCCTATTGCGTAAATGTTTATAAAAACCGAGCTCGAAACCCGACCCACTTGAAAGGGACTAAGTAGGTACTTACGTTTTTTACGATTGTATAAACATTCGTCAGCATGACTCATACCATCCTGAATTGATTTCTTGAATTTATTTAGTGATTCGTCTACTTATTTGCAATGATATTCGAAATGCTTATTTCATTCATTATTTTCACTAATTTCACTTTTTATTCAACACAGAAACTCGAAATTGCGGGAAAACCGCCACTTGGTAGAAAACCCGACGATCACACAAATACGATGATATTTCTAGAATTCAATAGCTAAGATGGATTCACAAAACACAAATGAATAGAATTTACACTAGATATATACTAAAAACTAAAATAAACCAACAGAAAATAACATTTCAAAACACAATCTAGCGTCAGCATTCCAAGCGTCAATGGCGTCTATGGTCGACCTAAGGCGGTTTCAGTAGTTTTTCGTAAGTAGTTTTCATGGTGCGGGGAAGAATAAAATACAGTTCAAAATGGCATTTTATAAATAGAATATTTCTTCATCAAGCGTTTAAGACCAAAAAATGGTTACAATTTCTAATATTAGGCGCTGTAAATATAGAAAAAAAAAGTTGGCTAAGCTGACCCACCGGTGGGTCCGTGAAGCTTGACGGAATTGCTTGTAATTGTTCTTGACCCACCGGTGGGTCAGCGATCCCTGAGTGGTTAATGTTTATTTTGTCGGTTTTTTTTTCTTGTAAATATACAGTACACTGGCCATACTTTTGACACTGGCAGAAGAACGCCAAGCAGCGTTTAAAAGCCATAAGAAGAAGAAGAAGAAGCTACCATAGCTACACATATCAACAAAAAGTTTTACTTGCATCGTGGTTTCTTAAAACCACACCACACTTTTTTGTTATTTTTTAGTGTGAATGTGATTATTTGGTCATAATCTGTTGCTAAGCAGTGAAGCATTCATTGTAAAGTAATCACCACAATACTTTGCACATGATGAAAGGTGATGAAGCTTGTACCCTTAGTACGAGTTTTTATCGTACGCTTTTGACAGATCTCACATAGTTTTCGACTTATTCTGACTCCCTGATTGGTCTAAATTTAGTGAAGTGTAGTAACCACTAGAGGCGCTGTTCTGTTTTTCATACAAAATTTGTTCGATATACGATATCGACTTTGGTATGAAAACTCGTACTAAGGGTACTGAGATTGGCAGGCAGCCGTGAAACTGAGAAGAGGTGCTGTTGATTTCAGTCTCTTAAAGCACAATATTTCTATTAGGCTATAGTCCAGATTGGCCATTATGCATTAGCTAGAGATTTGTGTGTTAAATAAAGACCTAAGTCTTAACATAACTCTTTGGGAGTATTTGGGTGACAATGATTACCAAATATTAGTATTATTGTGGGCCGGTGGCACAGGGTGAGAATGGTCGGCTTTGAAGCCAGAGGTGGTGGGTTCAAATCCCCGCACTCGTATTTCGCAGTAACCGTCCAATCACCGAAGAAATTTAATAAGTAACCCCCAACCCCCGCATGGTGGTAGGACACTATCTAGTGTCCGCCTGGCCATCTACCACCTTCAAGTTGAAAAATCTATCGCCAAACATCTAATGTGTTCCGGCAGATATCGTTGAGAGCCAGTTCCCATTCTAGGCCTACCGTGCTACCAACCTCGACCGCATCATCACTACCAACAGGTAAGATAGTTAGTGGCCAATCGCTAGCTTATATGATAAGATGGTTTAAAAACTAAAAAAGAACCGACTTCAATGCCGCGCTATTCATTTCCAGTACCAATTTTGAGGTGATTATCTCCATATTTCTGGATATACTTATCAGACCTTCGTAAATGGAGCATTCAATCGAAAAATGGTATTAGCAACCCTTTAGTCATTTTAAAAGACCTATTCAACGATACCCCACACGATGGGATAGATAGACGATGAAAAAAAAATCACCCCCAATTCTCATATAGGGGAGCTACCCTAAAAAAAAATATTTTTCAAAATTTTATTTCAGCACTTTACGGCGTCATTCATTTACATACCCCCACAAAATTACAGTTTTCTAGTATTAGC
Organism: Cabera pusaria; assembly: GCA_954871355.1. Lineage (NCBI taxonomy): Eukaryota > Metazoa > Arthropoda > Insecta > Lepidoptera > Geometridae > Cabera > Cabera pusaria. The sequence goes on from OX940896.1 coordinate 4,872,725, forward strand.
GGTCTCTTAGCAAAACCTGGGACAGACAGACAGACGGACATGACGAAACTATAAGGGTTCCTTGTCAGGACTACGGAACCCTAAAAACTAAAAACAACCGACTTCAATGCCGCGCTATTAATTTTCAGTACCAATTTTGAGGTGTTTATCTCCATATCTCTGGAGATACTCATCAGACCTCGATAAAATTACCATGGTACCACACTTGGGATATCTCCATTCCAACAAAAAAAGAATAATCAAAATCGGTTCATAAACAACAAAGTTATCGGCGAACAAACATAAAAAAAAAAATACGATCGAATTGAGACTCCTCCTTTTTTTGAAGTCGGTTAAAAAATAAAATTATATTTATATTTACAGGATGCTTTGAAGCAAAAATGTGAAGATATAAAACGACTTATAGAAAACAATGCTTCGATATACGTTTGCGGCGACCTCAAAAACATGGCGGCTCAAGTAAAGGACGCTCTCATACAATGTTTAGTTGACTGTGGAAAGTCCGTGGAAGACTCAAATAAATTAATTTCCGATTTACAAAAGGAAAAAAGATATGTGGTCGATGCGTGGACTTGATGATCGTATTTATTTACAGAAATAGAATAAATTAATAATAATTGTTATAAAAATTGTGTTTATATTTTTCCTTATTTGTCCAAGTTTTTGTTGAAATTTGTTCACGTTGTATGCTGCTATCGGTTATAAATTTTGAATCTTTTTCAAAATGGTAGATATTTATGTCGTCTCTAACCGATTTATGGACATAGACTGATATAAATAATAGGTAAGATCACAGACCTATCTGCGGGATCGAATCCGGAACGAAGTAATTCGCCAGAGAACTAAAGTGAATCGACATAGCTCAGCGGATTAGCAAACTGAAGTGGCAGTGGGCTGCTGCCGCAAGACTGATAACGTAGCGTAGGACGCCCTGTGACTAGGTGGAGCGACGACATACGCAAAGCGGTGGGCAGTGACTGGAAAAGAAGAGCCGAAGAAGCCATTCTAGGCCTAGCGTGCTTACCATTTTCGACCGTATCATCACTTACCAACAGGTGAGATAGTGGTCAAACGCTAGCCTATAAGATATAAAAAAAAGATCAGGCTCAGTGGCGAATCTTGGGAGAGACCTACGTCCAGCAGTGGACTGAAACCGGCTGATGATGATGATATGAACAGTCGTAATGAATCCTAGGTTCGTGCGTGATATGCATTATTTTTACTTATATCTTTAGGGTTCCGTAGCCGAATGGCAAAAACGGATAGATTCGTCATGTATGTCCGTCCGTATGTCATAACCATTATATTCCGAAACTATTAGGACTACACAGTTAAAACTTGGAAGGTAAATGTATTCTGTAAACAGCTTTACGATTTTTATACAAAAACTAGAAGTGCCCCGCGGCTTCGCCCGCGTTAAAAACTTCTTTTATTTACTTAAAACTTTTCTTTTGTAGAAACGATTCTATCATTAATTGCTTAAAATAAGAATTAGCCAAATCGGTTCACCCTTTTTCATGTTATCGCGTGACTAAGGCAATTCAGGATTCATATTTATAAAAACCGAAAAACCCAAACTTTCAGACTTTGTTAACTACCCCATTTCAAAAAATCCTACAACACGTACTTTATCTCATCTTATTTCGCCATTTTTGCCAACTTTGAATCCCCGTTCAGTATTTGGAAGGAATTTTTAGAAAATCCCTTCTGAGCGGATACCTACGTCATAATAACTATTTGCATTCTACATTTTAGCGCAATCCGAAACAATATTGATTTTTGGACTTTGTTACCCCACTTCACCCTCTTAGGGGTGTAATTTAAAAAAAAACCTGAAACACGTATTTACTTATTTTTTTACTGGAGCATTTGTATGCAGTTTCGAATAGAAAATACTACCTGATCTTGTTTCTCCATACAAACTTTGAACCCCCGTTTCATCCCCTTCAGGAGTGAATTTTGGAAAATACTTTCTCAGAGGGAACTAACTTCGTAATAACTATCTGCATGCCAAATTTCAGCGCAATTCGAAACAATATTGATTTTCACACTTTGTTACCCCATTTCACCCTCTAAGGGGTGGATTTTCAAAAAAACCTGAAACACGTATTTACTTATTTTTTTACTGGAGCACTTGTGTGAAGTTTCGGATAGAAAAGACTATCTAATCTTGTTTCTCCATACAAACTTTGAACCCCCATTTCATCCCCTTAAGGGGTAAATTTTGAAAAATCCTTTCTTAGTACACCCCTGCGTACTAAGACAAATATACCCTCCAAATTTCAAGTCTTTACGACCAGCGGTTTAGGCTGTGCGTTGTCTGTCAGTGAGTCAGTCAGTCAGTCAGTCAGTCAGTATGTCAGGACAAAGATTCTTATAGTATTAGATAAAGATTAAGGGGACTTCGCATACATGGAACTGAAACTAAAACAAAATATTTTCATCAAACCTATACGTGCGGGGTCTTTTCTGTAGCGCGAGTATGAATTGACCCTAACATTGTGCCATCCATATAAATGGGAATAATAAGGTAGTATTCCTATTTCTGTGGTCATCCATAGAAATAGGAATAATATTCCTATTTCTGTGAGTTTTTCCGTTTGCTAGGAAGCCACGTCGACCGTCGGGAAAGTTTTTTCCTTCGCCATAAGTCATTTTCCGTAGTAATGTTTAGGGCACACTGGTTTCTGCTTTCGTTTTAAGTGGCGTAAGGCTTACAATTCATCCAATATTATATTTTTTATTTTATTTTATACTAATTAATATAATCCTACTTTATTAGCTTACTTCCAACTAATATACGTATTATAACTGAAATTTGGTATATAGATAGCCTAGACCCTGGAATTAGCACATAGGGAAATTTTCATTTCGATATTTTCACGAGAACGATATCTGCTTAGATAAAACCGCGGGATACGGCTAGTTTAATGTATAGAATCAAATAATTGTACAATGGTACAATGCTAAGTAGGCTTATAGCTAAAAGCGAACTCAGCAGTCAACTTTTTTTTAATGAAACAGATAATTAGATGAAAGCGGTCGGTGGTGTTAGCTTACCTTAACCTGTCTGTTACCCTTCGGTGTTAGGTACCGTATAGTATTAGTTACTTATGGTGGATTTCCGCTATTGCACAAGCAATAGCGGAATGCTTAATTATGCGGGTTTTCTGCTAAATTTTCAACTATATTATTAAAAAATCGCATAAATCCAGAAAATGCTACTTTTAGCATTGTGGAAGAAGATTCAAAGCAGTGGTGTCACGACGAAAAGACGATCTCAGTCTAGTTTTTCATCACCATCAATTATTAATTTAACTATTTTGTAATTATCTGTCATCTATCAGCAGTGAGAAGATACCTTTAGAAAAACGCAGACATGGTAGATTTAAGCCTGCACTATTTGTCATTATTTGACCTAATGATGTAAAATAATGAAACAAAATGTGTGCCTCATCACAGAAAAAGTCCTTTTCTTTTCGAAAGCATTTTAGAGTTTAAAACTTCAGACTAACCAACCAATCACATCCTCCTATGGACCTACCAATACGATGATCTCCAATTTAGATAACCCGCCTTCCCAGATACAACCGCTATTCCCGCCCAGTATGCAGCAGGCCTAAGCCGTCTCCGGTTCTTTGTGCCGCCGTTTTTCGGCATGTGATATTTGTCCATATCGGTGCTTTGATAATATCTTATTCACATGTCAGCTACACGAACAATGCTTTGTTCGACATAAGTGTGGATATTTTGCCTTCTAAATGGTATATATATATATATATATTTGTTTATTTAGCAGTCGCTATGGTGAATACTTGTACCTATATACTTAGATAAACTTTGCAATTTTTTAAATCAGACGCAACGTTAAAATATGGCTGATAACACCCGTCACACACGTTAAGAACATAGTGACTTTGACCTGCCAAGGTTTTTTTTATGGAAAACAGGCAAGTGTTTGACCACTATCTCACCTGATGTTAAGTGACGATGCGGTAGAGGATGTAGCACGCTTACCTAGTAGATACCTGTTCACTCGCGATTCGAAGACTCCCGGGCTGTATTAGCTATCGGAAAACACAGACACCGGCAAGGAATTCCTTTCCTTGGCGGAACGTATGATAAAAGACGAAGCAAAACGCTTAGGTTATCTTAGGTTAAAGTTAATTTACATTCTTATTATCAATGTAAGTGTTATCAGAACTGTTTTAAAAAGACGGGACTTTATAACTAAGCCAAGTAGGCGTTTCTTTGTATCTCTGTATCTTTATCTGTCATGTAAAACTCTGGTCTGCCTGAATTTTGCTGTCACTGCACTGCGCCTGTTACTTTGAGACATATAGATGTTGAGTCTCATATGCCCCTGTAATTTCACTGGACACCTTGCCATTTCAACCGAAAATTATTCCTATTTCACGGCTGAAAATTAATTGGCAAAGTGGTGGTACCGCCCCAAGCGGACTAGCAGAAGTCCTACCACTACAACTAAAGCTTGCTAGATTGTATTAGGTATTAAGATTGTAATCAAAAGGAATGTCCTTGAAGATGGCTTAAAGAACTAACTACAGCGCAAATTATGTATACTAATATATCTTGTAAACTGTTACATTACTGGGGATGAAAGGGAGCACAAATACCACCTCAGTGCTCCCAGCCAACCTCACCTGCCCGTGGTGCATCCTGCTGACTAACAAACGAGGCTCTGGCGATCGACAAATGGCGGTATAACCATTTCAAAGTTGTGGCGTAGCTAACTACTACTGGCCGGGGACGGGCAGCAGCGTTACCGGCGCGAGAAGCTGCGTCCTAAAAGAATGCGTTGGAAAAGAAGAGCTGAAGATCGGGCTCAGTGGCGCATCTTGGGAGTGGCCTAAGTCCAGCAGTGGACTGACAGAGGCTGATGATGATGATGACATAACTTTACTTATAGAAACTTGCGAATCTAGTGGCTAGTACTTCTGTACGCTGTGCGAGTCACGAGCTGATTGATTTTCAAAGTCTTCAATTAGCATTACGTGTCATACTTCCAAAAATTGCATACATTTTCTGCAAAATCAAATATTTAAACTACGACCTTTAATTATGGAATAAATTTCCTTCATCTCATAAATACTACGCAATTTAAGCCTCCTGCACAATTACAAATAAGAAAAAAAAATTGCAAACAAACTTCGAGTGCATTTTCGCGGTAACAACCTTATTTTTCTCCTAAACAACTTGGACTTCACCACTCCAGTCTCCCCTCTCAGCCGTCCCTTTTAAGCGACAAAAATATCAATAAAACAAATGAAATTGTTGGTTTGGGCGTGAAACTCTGGCACCCTACAGTTCTATTTATATGTTCTAAAAGCAATCTTGTCAAAATTAATTTGTTAGGTTAGATGGTTGCAAAGCAGACGTGTTTTGTTTGCATTTCTATTGTGAACAAAGCCTTTCCTATTCCTGATAATGCAATTCACACTTAGACGATACTTTTGCGAACAATATTTTTGTATCCAATATTTTAAGCTGATTTGTCAAATAGGGGAATGCTTTTTAAGCTACATTTTAGTATTTGGAATTATTATAAATCTGTGCCTCCTGTGCAAAACGATATAACTCGAGTTATATCAAAAGGGCGTTTTTGCACGGCGTAGCACCCTCGCTCTGCTCGGGTGCTACGCCGTGCAAAAACTTCACGCCGTGCAATAATAGACTACTTAAGTCACACGTATCGTAATATACTATTAAGATATATCGTTTATACTTTACATTCATTTATTGGCAGATTGTCAGATTTACACATAAACATCGGACTTGAGAAGGTTATGAGCAAGGTTTTAGTAATGTGTGTTTTTGTAATTTTTAGTTCCGTGTGTCATAACAGGTAGGACGCACTCGTTATTAAAGACTTTTGTCTTAAGGCATTGTGGTAGCGGCAGAGGTCTGTTAAACATGATCTTGGTTTTATCCAAGTTCATCCGGAGACCAATGCATGCAGAAGAATTAGCCAGCGGACTCAGCATGTATTGTCAGCTATGATGACGATATCATCCGCATATCTTAGGTGTGAGAGGTATTCGCCGTTAATAGTTACGCCCAGTCCTTTCCAATTCAGCATCTTCAGCATATTTTCAAGAGCATTTGTAAATAATTTGGGGGAGATAACGTCCCCTTGTCTAACTTCTCGATGAAGTGGGATAGGTTCAGTTTACGTTTGTACTTGGACGGATATAGTTGCAGCGTCATATAGACGTCTCAACACTTGGATGTATCTATCACCAATCAACTCGGCACCGTTGCATCGACTTCAGAACAGACCAGGTTTTAATGGAGTCAAAGTCTTTTTCACAGTCCACAAACGCTAGGCACAGGGGCTGATTAGACTTTTTGGTTGTCTGTGTAACCTGCTGCACTATTTCAATGTGGTCTATGGTGTCACGAAACCAGCCCGATGAGGGCTAAAATTCGTCGAACCTACGTGCGCGACAATTCGTAATGACTCTCGAAAACAGCTAATAGATATGGCACAGGAGAGAAATCGGTCGATAGTTCTTCAGCAGTTGTGTTTGCCTCCTTTTTTAAAGAACATTACGATCACACTCTTGCTCCATGTCTTCGAAATTCTTCTCGAAAAAGGGACGGATTTAAATAAACGCTGAAGTTAAACTAGCGTAGTATTTCCGCTAGTTTTTAAGAGCTTCGTTGTAATTCCATCCTCACCGAAGGCTTTTCCGTTTTTTAGCTATGTAAGCATAGAAATAGGAATAATAAGGTAGTATTATTCCTATTTCTGTGTATGTAAGCATAGAAATAGGAATAATATACCTTATTATTCCTATTTCTGTGGTTTCATCTTTTGTTCTTCGGAATTTTGCGCGCTTCAATAAACTGATAACTGACTTCACATGGCCTGCTAGTCATTTTCAGTAGCAAGTTTGAGGTATTTATCTCATGAGATCTTGATCAAATTTAATAAATACAAAGATCAGTTCATTTTCAGTGACAAGTTCAAGGTGTTTATCTTTGAAGATACAAATCTTGATGTCTGATGAAATGTAAATGGGACCTACTTTTTAAAAGTCTGTTAAAAATAGTTTCTAGTTCCCGCTTTTTGTAGCTGTGCCACGTAACCCGTGTAAGATCGCTCTTGCGGAATTTGAATGTGTAGGTAGGTTACCTTGGAGGAAAATCAATCAAACAAAGCAAATTCGACTTTTACAAAAATAATTTAATAGGCAAATTCTATTAATAAAATGTTCAAAAAGTGTCATTGGTGTATATAAACTTACATCTATAGCGTTACAGCTTCAATACATGTACACAATTTCGTTGTGTTGCTTACACCTATGCATTATTATTACAGCAGTACAATAACGTCAGAGAATTAGGGCTTTGTACGTTTAATTAGGCCGAAGCAGTGTTTCATACAATACTTCTCCAAAACTACCCGTCTCCGCAAGTCACACACACCGTGCGTTTTTTCGATTTTTGGTATCGGAAGTAAAATAAAAAAATAAATATAATACATGTTTATTTTAAATTAATTATTTCACAAGGGGTGCCTGTGACCTTCTGCTGTTGGATTTTAGGTTTTATTTGATGCCACACCTACGAAAAATAATAATAAAAAATAATTTTAAAAATGAAAAATATGCGAAAAAGTGCCGCAGTCAAAGTGTTAAAAAACTGGTATCGAAGCACTAGATTATCTGTTAATTGATTGCATAGCATATATGTATTTGTCCTGTAGTATTTTATTTAATGTGTATGAATATATACGTATGATGTATACGTATGTGTATGATAATATACCAGCGCTGCGTGAACAAGAAATTGTGCACGCGGCATACGCTGAATTTGCTCCTTTGGTCATTAAAACTGTAATACTGTTAATTTCTTATTTACATTTTTATCTGCTTAATAAGTTAATAATTAATAGGTAATCTAAATGATATATATGTTGATGTTTTTAATGGCAATAAACACATTTTTATTATTTATTTTATTTTTATAATATACGTGTAAGTATATGTAGTGTATGTATTATATATTGTAGCTGTACACCCCCCTGCAACATTTATATGTGAAATCCTGTCCATCAAAAGGTTGCCTGGTAGATATCGCTCCAAGCGATAAGACCGTCCGTTGTATCGTTATGGAATGTTTTCTGTATGTTTTATTTTGTGTAGTTACAATAAAGAATCATTCTATTCTACATTTCATTCCAATGAGCCAAAACTCGACATCTCTGCTGTTAGTTGGTGAAGAGTTGAGTATTCTGCAATTCCAGGAATAACATTCAAGGTTTTGTTCTTTAAAGTAACAGAATATCGAGTTACGAATCGATCAGACCTATGTAATAGCTTCATCAACTAGAAGAGCGATATTTAAACGATTTTTCAAAACGAAACGAAACATATAGTTTCAACCAAAGCTAAGAACACCTCGAAGACTTTAAGGGCTCGATGGTGTAAGTGCGAGAACGGTCGGCTTTGATGCCAGAGGTACCGAGTTCAATTCCCGCAGTGCACCAATGGATTTTTCGATCGAAAATATTATGTGCGTTAACCTTAACCTTATATTAAGTTACCAAACAAAAAAAAAAGCATCAAAATCGGTTCATTCCTTTTTGAAGCTACGATGCCAAGACACGTCAAAGTTAACAAAATAACCGTTATATTATTACACCTCTCTTTTTGCATCGGGGGTTATAAAATGGTTTATGGTTTGCAACTATCAACTGGAGCGATTCCTGAAGAATGTATATACTTAGGTAGGCACGTAGTATTCTTATCTGTTCAGTGGTATAGGTGAATGTGGTTTTGTGTAAATTGGTTGAAATATGACGATTGTTGGAGATTGATTCATACTCGACGCAACAAGCTGATGCATATATGCCCTACACATGCGAAGCCGGGGTGGGTCGCTAGTATTTAATAACTTTGGATTTATCCATTGCGCGAAAACCTTTGTGCTTTTTCCATCTTCACAAATAGAAGAAATGGTTTCTTTCTAGGCTCTTTAAGATTTGTCGATATACCTAAGTATTTGAGATCTTTATCAGGTTACCAATCAATGTAATAAAATTACTGAGTATTTTAGATAATTTTGTGGCCTCGACAATGGCTAATGAAATTACTGAGTATCAACACGAATATTATAAATGCGAGAGACATTTTGTTTATTTGGGACTTCTTCGCGGTCAAACGGCTGGACCTATCTAGCTGAAATGTTGTACAGGGATAGTCAGTACTTTGGATTAGGCTATGGGGTACTTTTTAACACGGGCGAAGCCGCGGGACAAAGCTAGTTTTAGATAATTTTGTGGCCTCAACAATGGATAAAGTCAGGCTACGTTAAACTACTAGGGCTAGCATGGCAAGGGGACTATTTTATCTTTCCACCTATCCGTGTTTTGTTTGGTGGAGAAGGCAAATTATAAGTAAAGTTTTTCGACAATTATAAACACCCGCTGACTTTTAATCAATTCTTTTTTTTTACTTTTTAATACGAAACAAAATAAAAACTCGGGGATAAACTTCACCAAGCGTTTAAATTGTTGTGTTGATCTCCTGTCAGTGGCGAAAAACAGGGAAATAATTTTGTCTTTCCCCCGGGGATAAGGCCATGCTAGCCCTGCTGATGTAAAACAATTTAATAAAACAATAATTAAAACACAACGAAGTCTTTCCTTTGTGAATGAAGGTCATATAAGGTGGTTTCAGTAGGGTTAATATTATAATTTTCAATGTAATTATATTGACTCACACTTTTCCAATAAGCACCTCTAATTAAATGACGTTAATAAGGTAAACGCAAAAATCACGTAACGTAAAGTTTCGATGGTTAGGTATACGACCATAATTCTCTGACTAACATTTAAACAAGCAGGCACTCGTGGCGGAGTATTTAAGCAGTCTAGAATACACAATAATATTAATATATACTTTATATTTATATAAAGTAATCTTTATATAAATATAAAGTACTATGAATCAAGTTTCGAAAAAGCACTACGAAAAGAGGGTATTCGAGGAGTCAAAAGATTCGTTATTCGAATTACCAGGCAGAAATAATGCAAAACAGTGAATAGGAAAGGGACCCATCGCTAACATGTTCAATCTTTGAAAAAATAATGTAATCTTTCACCGATACAGATGTTTTTTTAATGCATGAAAGGCCTAGCTTTTGGACATTATTTTACCAGATGTAAAATGATGATTTGGTCTTTGTAGCACGCTTGACCAGAAAATATTAATTCGATTTGAAGAATTTAAAGAAAATAATAGGAAAACACAAGGTAAGACAAGAAGTTGTCATTGAAGTTTTTCTTCTTTAGTTAAAAACTTAATATAAAAACTGACGATAATGTTTTACCAATAATTAGGTGTGCAAAATAGACTGCATATAAACTCCCATTCTTACTTAGACCTAGAATGTAACAAAAATAATATGGCTAATGAATAATACCTTACTGTTATACATTACATAATTCCATAGTCTGTTATAGTATAAATTTCACGTGACGAAAGGAAAATATTGTCAAAATACTTAATACAACAACATCGAATACAGGAAAAATATTGCTGTACCTATATGCATGTCTAAATATATTAAACGAACAACCTACCTTAGAAATCTTTGACTTAAATTCAAATTTGAACTTAAGTTTGAAGTTCGATTTATGGATTTGATTTTGAACCTTATGGTTACCCAGTTTAACCCTGTTTTGGGTTATGAAAACCAGCTGACCACTGTTATATTAAGACCTAAAAAGAGCGTTCGTTTTTATCAACAATAACATATCCTGTACCAGACAATAAACATTGTGTATAAAAATTACCTAGGGGCCTATAGAGATACAAAACAATCTGTGTGTAAAAAATACTAAAATTGACGACCATTCCGGTCGAAACCATAGACAAAGATAATGTTAACTGGTCTATGTCTCTAATAGGGAATATGCATGTTTTTTTAAAATATTTTTATTTCACTCATTACATCGATAAGTATAACATAATAAAAAAATAAAATACTGCTGGAATTGGTCTAATTATTTTTAAATAAAGATTTATATAATCAAATAAATTTGAGCAGTTTAAACGCCATCATCCACCGGGCTCTTTGGTAGTGTGTTGTGACGTCACGCACTTACGTCGGATATACAGACAACAGAGAAAACCCCAAGCAACTTGAAGCAAACTAGCTGTTTCTATCACGTGGCGTAGTGAATTGTGACGTCAACTCTCGATTCGACCAATGGTGAACTTAAATTTCCCTTGCTTAAATTGCATTTTTCATTTATTATTTTAAGCAAATGAAATGGAATTAAATTAAAATAAAGGAATTACATATAATTCCAGGAAAACAAAGATTCGAAAAAAAATATTTCTAATAAATCTTAGCTACATGCATATTCCCTATTATTTAATTTAATTTAGAATAATAATGCTGTGTTTTTATAACATATCACTATTTTGTGTCACTATTTTATATGCCCACCAAATTATAGTTTGTACAATTATAAATGCAATGTTAACAATTTTATCTGGGCTTAAAAAGTATGTAAAATATTTGTTTCTTTAGAAAGAAGTTATTGCAGTCTAATTACGAGAACTACAAGCTTTAATTCACTCACAGTCTTATACTTTGCAATCTATTGAATAGCAGACAGGAATGTGAAAATTGGATGTATAAACAGAATAATTATATAGTATTTAAAACAGAATAATAATAAAATAATACAAGACAAAAATTACGACTAGCTAAAAAAATATTCAATTATTTACAATATTTGGTAAATTACTGTGAACAGATTTAATACGCACCAGACAATAATAATAATATATATATTTTATTATTTAATACAAAAATCATAATGTTGCCACTTTTTTGTAAGAAAAAAATCGTTCATTTGAAAACAACAATAAATCCGATCCTAATAATTAACAAATTAAACAATTTGGACAGATATTATTAAGTAACAAAAATAATTTCGATTATTGTAAAAAAATATTTTATGGCAATACTTTTTGTACACTCTAGTTTGTGTTCCTCAGACTATATAATGGTACTGCAATGTGATGCCGGTTATTGATTATCTATATCTGTAGCAGATACCATATCTACAAGAGCTAGCGATAAGACAAAGAAGCGCCTCGCTATTTGCCAAAATAAAATATCTTGCAATTTTACACTAACATATGAACACCGTAATGTGTACCTACAACCTAAGCTTTATATGTAGCGAAACAAGCAATCTGTTCCCTTCTTGCCATCCCCTGTATTTGATACACAAATATCAAAACTAGATCCACTTCAAAGACTCTCTGAGGTTTCCTACAAAAGTTCCAAGGGTTCCTTATATCGAGATTTGGAAATAATCATCTCAATTAGTACTTTATTGTAAATTCATTCATAAACTTTACAAAATATTGTAAACCTTACACTACAGTACCGCATAATGCATATTATTGGCACCCTCTGTCACAATTTGAAAGTGTACGTCGTATAGTACATAATATTATGTAAACTGCTACAAAAGTGAAAATCGGTAAAAAAAGGAATGGAAGCGAGATAACAGTCTCAGTAGTTTTTGTGGAGTAACTTTTGGGCGGCTTTAATGAGCGGGGTGAGGGTCCTCAGTTCCATGGCACATTCGAGGAACGGATGTGCCAATAATTCCTCGGCGGTGGCTCTCAAATCAACGTCTACTTGAAGACATTTCTCCAAAAAGTCTTGGAAGTTAGGGGAGAGGTCGTCCCATCGCGGTATTTTCGGTCGACCGACTGCTGCGATCAAATACAACGCCCGGAGTGGCGTTTCTTTCATATAAGGAGGTTCACCTTCGATCATCTCTATAGCCATGATTCCGAGCGACCAAACGTCCACCTTTTTGCCATACTGCTTCCTCGTGACGACTTCTGGAGCCATCCAGTAAGGCGTTCCGACCATGGTTTGCCGTTTCTCGTCACCCACGATGTTCGCACAGAATCCAAAGTCTGTGACTTTCACCGTGCCGTCCATTCCGAGCAGCACGTTGTCCGATTTGATATCCCTGTGTATTGTACCTTTGGAGTGCAAGAACGCGATGGCTTGAAGAGTCTCTCTGCAGACGGCGGCTATCTGACCTTCTTTCATGACGACTTCTGTGACTACGTCGGTAAGCGACCCTCCGTCGAGTAGCTCCATAGCAACCCAGAGATGTTCGTAACTTAAGAACGCATCGAGGAAGTTCACTAGATTCTTATGAGTGAAACCTTTCAGCACATTAATTTCATTTAGAATGAGTTCTTTTTTAGTTTGCTTTGTCAAGTCAATGTCTTTGATAGCCACTTTCGAATTGTCCTTGCTATCTATAGCAATAAACACCACACCTGAGGAAGAAATAATGACAGAGATTAACTTAAATGAAGAGCCAGTAAAACAACTTCACTGCAAAACTTTATTGCTATGTATTTGGGCAGCAATTTTAGTAAAATAATTTTGTCCCCGAAAGTTTACCACCCACTATAGCTACGAAGAATCTAATAACACCATTCATAATTCATATACTAAAATAAATCATTATTTCCTTTTAGAGGGGAACAGACTCAAACATTAGTAACTACTGTGCTTCAGCTTTGCCTTGCCGTTTCAATTACCTTGGCAAAATTAATAAAAAAATATCCTTTAGATTTTTTTTGTATTTTTTTTTGTATCTGTGTATTTTTTTGTATCTCCAAGTCAAGAATACTAAAATATTGACTATAGTCTGGCCATAACTGCTGTACACTCCCTGAGGTATGCGCGCGGCGAGACGGGGGGGACGCGCTCCGTCAGTCTGCCATCCCCACAGTCTGTTTCCCCGGCTCCCACCTCGCCGCGCATACCTCAGGGAGTGTACAGCAGTTATGGTCAGACTATAAGGGGTTCTTAATTTTTTACATTAACAACATTTTCAAATGTGTTCAATTTTAAGTTTGAAACAATACTGCCAATATATTATATTATTTTATAGGCAGTTCAATAAAAGCAAATAATTATTTTACTTTAGTGATGAGTCGTCTCGTGACCACGATCAATGCAACTTGGTCGAAACGTCGAGTAGATAAGATTTATGTTTTAGGCGCGATAAGTCCCGTATTTAAATATTTATAACTGGATATTTCGGTTTAATATTTCGGTTAAATATTCAGTTGGATATTCAGTTAAAACATTTCAGCTAAACATTTCGGTTAAATTTTCGGTTAAAGTATTTTAGTTAAATGTTTCAGTTAAATATTTCGGTTAAATATTTCGGTGAAAAATTTCAGTTAAATATTTCAGTTAAATCAAACTATTTCATGTTTCAGGTGGCTGGGAGTGGAGCTCGTGGTGCGTACAGGTGCAGTGGGTGGCAGAGCATCGCAGGTCGTTGTCCCTGGTGCACGCGCCGACTTGCTGCGTCGCTGCCTTCACTCGACGACGCTGCGACTGCCGACTCCGTCGCTCCCAACTCGTTTCAATTTAATATTTTAGTTAGATATTTATGTTGAATGTTTTGGTTGAATATTTCGGTTGGGTGTTTCGGTTAAATATTACAGTTAAATATTTCAGTTGGATATTTTATTTATAACTATATTTTACTTTAGAATTAATTATTTAATTTTATCAACCAAATCTATGAAAATATTTTTTATCTCAGTATTAAATTGTACAATTATAAGGCCCAGTTTAACCGGTTCCTGATAGCGCTAATTTGAAGAAATCTGTCAGATTTTTGACAGCTTTTATATGCCATCATGTGTCAGATTACTATCTAACGCATTATCAGGAACTGGTGAAACTGGCCCTAAAAGATGCATATTAATCACAGAGCTATAATTACTATAGTAATTATAGCTCTTTGATATTAATATTAAGGTTGTAATTTAACATCTTATTGGATTTATTTTTAAGGTACAAATCATTGGGTCTTTTACCTTATTTGGTAAAAATATAGAGCTATTAAACCAAGGCAGTTTGAGTCATAATACCTATCCACTTATGGTGGAAATTGGAAAAACATTTTATTAGAAAATAAACCTTGAAGATGAAAAATTTTCTATTCTGTATCATAGAGATAAGATTTAATTCACAAGCCAATGGTTTTTAGGGTTCCGTACCCAAAGGGTAAAACGGGACTCTATTACTAAGACTTCGCTGTCCGTCTGTCTGTCCGTCTGTCACCAGGCTATAGCTCATTAACCGTGATAGTTAGACAGTTGAAATTTTCACAGATGGTGTATTTCTGTTGCCACTAGAACAACAAATACTAAAAATAAAATAAAGTTAAAAATTAAAGTGGGTCCCCATACAAAAAACGTGTTTTTACTATAGCGCCATCTATGGAATTCTTCTTATTTGATGTCTTTTATGATAGAAAACTTTTTCCAAAAGAAAAGTTTTAAGTACGAGGGTCATTCAATAAATACTTAGCCTACAAAAAGTAAACGAAAATTTTGGAAAAGTGGCAATTTATTTTTCAACATAGTCTCCTTTTAGTTCGATACACTTAGCCCAGCGATGCTCCAACTTTTTTGACCCGTCCGAAAAATAGTTTTTGTCAAACTCTGCAAAATAGGCCTCCGCGGCGGCGATGACCTCCTCATTTGATCCATATCTATTCCCGGCGAGAGATTTTTTCAGATTAGGAAACAGAAAGAAGTCACAAGGGGCCAAATCTGGAGACTACGGTGGATGGGGCAGCAATTCGTAGCGTAATTCGACCAATTTGGCCATGGCAACGGCAGACGTGTGAACCGGTGCGTTGTCGTGGTGAAACAGCACTTTTTTCTTAGCCAGATGGGGTCGTTTTTTCTTTAATTCGGCGTCGAATTGGCCCAATAAACCGGCATAGTAAAGCCCTGTAATTGTTTTACCTTTCTCGAGGTAATCGATGTAGATCACACCTTGTGAATCCCAGAAAACGGTGGCCATAACTTTTCCGGCCGATTTTACAGTTTTCGCCTTCTTTGGAGCACGTTCCCCGGTCTGGATCCATTGTTTTGATTGCTCCTTGGTCTCTGGTGTGTACCAGTGGATCCAGGTTTCATCGACGGTCACAAAACGACGCAAAAACTCCGCTGGATTCCGCTTAAACAGCGCCAAACACGTCTCCGATGTGGTCTCACGGTTGCACTTGTTATCCGGTGTGAGTAAACGCGGCACCCATCGCGCCGACAGCTTTCTCATGCCGAGTTCCTCGTGAAGAATATGATGCACTGTTCCTTCTGAAATGCCTACAGTCTCAGCTAGCTCCCGAACCTTCAATCGGCGATCTGCCAATACGAGATCATGGATTTTTTAAATGTTTTCCTCCGTAGCAGCTGTTTTCGGTGCACCTGGACGTGGTTCATCAAAAACCGACGTACGGCCACGGCAAACTCGTTGAACCAATTCTTGACGGTGGCCATCGATGGAGAAGAGTCACCGTACACAGCATCCAAGCGCTCTTTGATTTCGATGCGCGTTTTCCCTTCCAAAAATAGGAATCGAATCACCGAACGATATTGCTCTTTTTCCATTTTTGTAAAACCGATCGATATGTTCGCTTCCAAAGTTGTCAAAATAAAACAAATGCTCAGTGCTACACTGTGGTAAAACTCTTTTGAAACTACAGCGCCCTCTGGCGATGAGGCTAGGTACTTATTGAATGCACCTCGTATATAAAAGGAGTTTTTAACGCGGGCGAAGCCGCGGGGCACTTCTAGTAGTATATATAAGCAAGTGTTAGATACTTACACCTCAACCGTATATATTTTACTTTCAGTTTAAATTAGTGACAAAACAATGACATTTTTGCTGCGTTTTGGTTAGCCTGCTACTTCACGGTTGGTAGTGGTAGGACTTCTACTAGTTCGCTTGGGGTCGTATGGTACTACCACTTTGTCTGTTATTCAGCCGTGAAATAGAAATGTTATTCAGTTTGATGGACAGTGGCCCACTGAACGCTGTGAATTGATTCAATTGACAATGTGCTAATTCCACTGAATTACAGGGCAAATGAGACTCAACATCATTTTATCTCTCTCAAGGTACCAGAACCAGTGCAGTATAATGTGCAAAAATCTAGAGTTCTGCGTGCACACTAGTTTATATCTTGTGAATGCCTTCCTAGTTATACCAATCTATCTAGCAAAATTCACAACATTTTTGGTACTACTAAAAAAACTGGTAGAGTAGTACAAAATTAGTTGTCTGTAAAGTTGGTTTTGGACGATAGTTTTATGTGACAACGTCATGTAATCTGCACATGCATACAATGAGCGTAACGACACACTTTTTTGTGCATGCAGCCGGAGTTCATCGATTATGCTCATGTTCAAATTCATATCCATATTCACATTCATACAACAAAACATTGATGAAATCGGTGCATGCGTACAATGAGCATAACGGGACATTTTTCATGCATGCAGCAGGCGTTCAGCGATTTATTAGACGTTGTCACGTCAAAATATAAAAGGATAATAAAGCTGTCAGCTAGTTTCAACTCCACTATATTTTATTCTGTTCATGTTACCCTGGTTGTTAATGTCTGTAATCAAAGCTTTTTAGGGTTCCATAGTCCTGACAAGGAACCCTTATAGTTTTGTCATGTCCACCTGTCTGTCTGTCCGAGGTTTTGCTAAGAGACCGTTAATACTAGAAAGCTGTAATTTTGTGGGGGTATGTATATAAATTACGCCAACAAAGTGCTGAAATAAAATTGTGAAAAATATTTTTTTTAGTGTAGCTCCCCTATATGAGAAGTGGGGATGAATTTTTTTTTCATCATCTACCCCATCGTGTGGGGGTATCGTTGAGTAGGTCTTTTAAAATGACTTAAGGGTTGCTAATACCATTTTTCGATTGAATGCTCCATTTACGAAATATACAATATAAATATACAAATACAATACAATATACAAATTTTTGTTCCAGTAAGGCAACCCCCCCCCCCCCTCTAAAAGCTAAACTGCTGGCTTGAAAAATCTGGAAAAATTCGTGATAATAGCGCATTTCATGAACTTTAAAGGAAACCTATAGTGGCTAAGATAACTTTATTAGTTTAGCAGTAATAGTCGTTGCACTTGGGTGTTTGATAATTTTGTACCAAACACTAAATCCTTAGCATAAATCCTTTAAAGTGATAATGATGGAGTACGTAGTTGCTTGTTTATAACGGGTAAAGACTTGCATTGAATAACAGGCTACTACGGAACCCTACACTGTGGGTGGCCCGACACACACTTGGCTGGTTATTTATTGTAGCAATATTTATTACAAGCGAACTGTGCCCCACTGCCCTGCATTAAAAAGTATCCTAAGCCTAAATTATAGTACTGCCTATCCCTGTGCAAAATTTTAGCCAAATCGATCCAGCCGTTTGACAAACAATTAATTTACATATATAATGTTAGTGTTGATTATTTATGTATTATTTGCTTAATCATATCATAGAATAAATTCATTACCACAACTCTATTCCAAATAGAAATACTTTATTTAGAGAATTGCAAGTATTTCAAAAGTGTATAAGACAATTAGTCCTGGCATACTGAAGTGATGCACTTTCCAACAAAAAGCATTTAATTTCTATTTAAATAGTAAAGATGGCAACTTCCTGCAGTCAAAATGGTTGTTTAATGTAACATAATATTTGATTTTAATAACCATCACAGAGAAATACTAATCAGTTCAGCATTTTTCTTGTTATCAGAATGTAATTGACTTAGATAAGATAATATATTCCACGATTATACAGCCTTAAATAGAGAAATAAAAAAATTACCTGAAGCTCCCGCACCCAACTGCTGTACTCTTTCAAATCTAACGTATGGATCATCTTTATTACAAATGTTCTTCAATTCCTCGTAAATCTCCTCATCATTCAGTTGTGCATACTCGATTTCTTTTTTCCTCAGTATCGGGCTCTCTTCTTTATCGTTTCCAATCAACGACAAGTCCTCTACCTCTGCGCTGAGATCATTCATGGTTTCCTTCTTCTTAATATTAGATTTGGAGGGTGATACGGGCATTGTTTGTCTCTGGGAGAAGGTCTCGGAAGGGCCGACATCTTCCTCGCTGCTCTGACCAATTGATAGGTCAGAGTCTTGGCTCTGGTGCGCATTTTTGCGGTCTAGAAGCTTCTCGATCTCCGCGTCTTCCTCTGTGATCGCCTCCGGCGTTATGAACGGTTTGAAGGGCTCACCCGCCGCCTTTTTGTTCTTCATAGAGTACAGGTGGAATTTGACGGCCTGGATCGCCGCGTCCGGGTTCTCATTCTGCTCGGCGGCCGTGATCTGCGTGTTGAGCAACCGCTGCCACGACGAGGGCAGCCCCTCCAGCATGCCAGTCTCCGAGTTCTTACTCACGTGGATGTGCTGCTTCACGTTCGTCGGCATTCCGATCTCTGTCGCCCTCTCCTCCCTCTCTTTGTTTGGCTTCTTGGAGAATAGCTTCCCGAACACCCCGCGACCCGATCGTGTGCTCATCTTGACTGTTTTAGTGTCCTCGTTGAACTATAAGGCCATTTCACTGATACGTCCAAGGCACTACACTACATCTCTCGGGAAACGATCATAAACACAGGTGATTTGATTAATAATTGCCAAGATAGGAGTGGCAAAAGGACGGATCGCACCTCAGACGGCAGCCACTTTATCAATCATCTGTCAAAAATAATGTCGACATTCGGAAAATGGAGAAAAATATGTCAAAACGTTCCGTGCCACACAGATAAGAGGAAAATAATGAATTACGTTTTGTAATCTTAATGTCTATCACGCGAAAATAAAGCAACAATAATGTATTTTTATCATATTTCTTTTCAATCCCAATAATTATACAAAGCATTCTAAAATATTATTTTTTCTAATTCTAATAGTTAGAGGAATCCAACATAATGAAAAGGAACGTGGCGATATGCCTATCGTTGCTGATAAATCGGTATTTTGGATGATTCATAGGTACTTAGTACATCTGTAAAAAATATAATCTTCTGATGAATTTATTCTTTGATTAAACTCGACATCATAATGTTTTGCTATAAATTAATCAATTAGTAGGCAAACTGGTAGGCAGGTATTATTATGACATAGATTGAGTCCTGTATTCTTGTCTACCGAGCGAGTTGGTAGGTAGACAAGAATACAGATGGAACGAATCTCGTCATTAAATTAGTCAAAATTGGTAGGATTCATCCCATCAGGTTTAAATAGTGAATTAGACTCAAGATCAAGACAATCAAGTGAGATTGAAGCGAAGGTTACCTACATTGGAATTACCTACTCTCGGTAATCGCCTCTGTGGCGCATTGACTCAAATCGATCAAGTCGAGTTAGACTCGACTAGAATAATTTTTAACCCCCGACGCAAAACGAAGGTGTGTTATAAGTTTGACGTGTGTATCTGTCTGTGTATCTGTGTGTCTGTCTGTCTGGCATCGTAGAGCCCAAACGGATGAACCGATTTTGATTTAGTTTGTTTTGTTTGATAGATGTCTTCGTCGAGAGTGTTCTTAGCTTTGTTTCATGAAAATCCGTTCAGCCCTTTACATATATTATCAGCTCTCTTTTTAACCGACTTCACAAAAAAGGAGGAGGTTCTCAATTTGTCTGTATGTTTTTTTTTTTTTTTTGTGTATGTTACGCGATTTCTCCGTCAATTGTGAACGGATTCAAATGATTCTTTTTTTAATAGGTAGGATACGTTTCCGAGGTGGTCCCATTTTAATTTTATCGAGATCTGATAAGTATTTCCAGAGATATGGAGATAAATACCTCAAACATAGATTCAGATTCAGATTCGTTTATTTGCATAAAACACAGGTTATAATGATGGTGAAAATACAATGTATGTGCTTGATACCGTATTTTGCCCATACAGGCGTGCAAATATTTACATATATTATGTTTTTATATTATAGACAATGATATCTATACAAGTATAGGAGAATGTACTGGTTTTAGTAGAAGAGTCCCAAGAAGATTATACACAATGGAGGTTGCTATTGCATATACTTTTGAAGACTAAAAAATATGACCTTGAATAATGTTTTTACATCTTTCTTCTCGTTGATTTTGGTTTTTGACAGATATTCTTACGGTAACTGTGAGCGAGATAGAAATAAAGGTGGGGATAATTTTTCTTCACTTAGACTTCAAATAGATAAGTGGGTAGCGCTTATAATAATTTTAAGTAATTTATTTTTCGCTTTTGAGTGCCTGTTTGTGGTTATGAAGTCGGTTTTATTTTTTTTGAAAAATAACTTATGGTTAAAAAAACTACGATAGCAACTTTTGTAAACTCGTAGTTTGACCACGACGGACGTCAAAAAAATCAAAATGGCGCTTCTGCGCACTACTTTCCTGTCACACTGCTGCCGTCTGTCAAATCATATCCGTGTTCTGTGGTCAAATCCACAGAAATATTAATAACAGTAGTCAATCAGTTTTGGCGGGAACGTGGAAAAGTGTGTGTGATCTCATTGTATTTTTTCCTAAAACATGTGTTCCTCCGCGTGTTAATGTGTAATAAATGTGGATTATGAACCATTAAGTGCCGGGGAATGTGTGCGAGTGTAGGGAAATAGCACAATGTTGAAAACTATGCTATTTGCGTACTCACCAAAATTCCACTGAAAATCTTCAGTAAATACCACATCTTTACTGAAGGTATGACTTATACTAGACTTTTACTTGAAAACTGACCTGAAATGTGACTTTGACCCATCACTACGACTAAAATTCTTAAAAACTTGAAAGATTTAAATACTGGCTAAATACACTAATCGTGTGGAGCCATAAACTAAAAAAAAAACAGTAGTCAAATCACATGTATTAATAGGAAATTTTGTATCATTTTACTTCAATGATATTACAAAAATATGGTAAGACTAGCTGTACCCGCGACTTCATCCGCGTGAAATAGTGTCTTGGTAGCATTTTTAATTATTTAGGTTAATTATTTTACAAATAAGACACATGCGTATCCCACCTACACCGCACCGTACCAAGCCACGGTAATCCCGCCGCCCCCTCCCTTCCCCTCCCCTCCCCTCCCCCTCTCTCTTGCCCTCACTTCCCTCCCCCTCTTCCCCTCACTTCCCTCTCCCCCTACCCTTTCCCCCCTCCTCTCCCCTCTCTATTCCCCCATTCCCCTCCCTTCCCCTCCCTCACTCCCCTCCCCTCCCCCTTCCACTCAATTCCCTCTTCCCTCCCACTTCTCCCTTCCCTTCCCTTCCCCTCACCTCCCGTCCCTCCTCCTTAACCTTCCCCCTCCCCCTTCCCCCCCTTTCCTCTCACAAACTTTGAATGTCTTATTTATTTATATCGAATCAACAGCCTAAAAAATAAGTTTCAAGTTTCTAGCTCTTAAAATGACGATACTTCCATACAAGTTTTCATCCCCCCTTTCAACCCCTTACAACCCTATTTTTGCATTAAAAAGTAGCCTATGTCCTTTCTCAGGTTCTAGACTATTTGTGTACCAAATTTCGTTTAAATCGGTTCAGTGGTTTTGGCGTGAAAGTGACACAGACAGACAGAGTTACTTTCACATTTATAATATTAAGTTAGGATTAGAATAGTTAGGATTAGGATAGGATTAGGATGTACAAAATTAATTTACAGGACCTAACTAATAAAAAAACTTACTTAAAAAATTATACGAAACAATAAATAATTTTACTGGATCGAAAAATGTAATTCTCTGTAGCGCAAATTTCTCTAATCGCATGCGTCCGACAATGATGTCTGCCCTCACGTCACGTGTCTGCCCGTTCGGGTAGGCATAGTTAGATTTGTGCGCTCCCCCACCACACGACAGCGCCGTTGCCTGCCGCCACACTTCGGCGAATGTGCGCGACGACGACCGACGACCGACGGCAGCGACGGCGATGCAGAGTATTCGTTAAAAGGAACTTTAACTTCAAAAGCCAAATTTTTTTTTAACTTGATACACCCAAAACTTCTGAATATCATGTTCCTAGGTTCAGTGGTTAAGATTTTGTATACAAATAGTTTGGCTTCGTAGTTCCCGTATCGAATCCGTTCCGTTCCGTTCGGATTTCGGGAATTCCGTTTGTAGAAAACCTCTGCACATCCTAAGAGACCTACGTACCAAGTTTCATGGTTTAATCTTCAAAAATGACGAACACCCATACAAACTTTCAACCCCTATTTCACCCCCACACTGGTAAAAATTTCAAAATGCTAGAACAAACAAGTTTTTGTTTCTTATTTAGTGCCTAAATACAAAATGTTATGTTTTTATCTTCAAAAATGACGAACTTCATACAAACTTTCAACCCCTATTTCATCCCCTCACAGGTCGACATTTCAAAAACGCTAGAACAAATGTTTAATTATTTCTTATCAAGTGCTTAAATATAAAGTTTGGTTTTATCTTTTAAAATTAAGAAATCCCATACAAACTTTCAACCTCTATTTCATCCCTTTTTTTCGCAATAAAAGGTAGCCTGTCCTTTCTCAGGGTCTAAAGATTGTCTGTGCCAAATTTCATCAAAATCGGTTGACAGGTTTAAGCGGGAAAGCGTAACAGACAGACAGACAGAGTTACTTTCGCATTTATAATATTATAGTAGGGATAGTAGGGATATAAGTGATATAATTCTCATTTCACGGTTCTATTCTGCGTGGTTCTAACTTAGTCTAAATGACACATTACCGCGGTCTAATTTTCGTACTAACGCCATCTAGTAAAGTGAAAAATGCCGAAATAAATATTCTTGTATTTAATTTTAATTCTTATCTTTATTTTATTGTTTAGTGTTCGGTACCCAAAGGGTACCAACGGAACCTTATTACTGGGTCTTCGCTCGTCCGTCTGTCAAAAATCTCCTTACTTAACCATAATTTTGACATATTAAGCGCATTTCAGACTACGCTATAATATAGTAGCATATCTATACTAATATTATAAAGAGAGAACATTTATTTGTATTTTTGTATTTTTGTATGTTTGTAATGATTTGGCTCAAAAACTACTGGACCGATTAAAAAAATTCTTTCACTAATATATAAAATGAACTTTTGAAATGAAAATAGGCTATATATTATCCCGTTTAAATCAAAGGTACATTTGTGGAGACCTAATTTGTAACCTAAGTCGACAAAAAAAACGGTCGAAAAACACGTTTCTTACGAACGCTGCTCAATTGAAAACAGATGGAAGAATATTTTCTATAGAAGAGTTGTACAACTTAATAAGACCTACAAAAAAGTCCGCGACAGCATATGTCTATCTCTTAAGGTTGACTCACAGTAACAATTTTAAACTTTAATTTTTTGTTAAAAAATATTACATAACTTCCAGGGCTATTTTCAAGTATATAGTATTAATCCTTATCCAAATAATTACGTTAATTAGCTTGGCCACATATTATAGATTAAAATTGTCCTTTACAGTATATAGTTCTAATGAAAACTCTAGAAGATATCACGGATTTAACATACATCATAGTTACTACGAAAATATTGTTATAAGCTTAGCTTTTCTGTAGATCCCCACCGATCGCAATCAATTTGAAGTCAATATAGTATAATAATTGATCTATTGTATAAAATAATAATGATCTATATATATAATATAATATTTTAAACCACCCTGACTGATCTATGTATAATCTTTTCACTAAAAGCATTCCAATGACTCTAAACACGACATTTAAAATCTGAGCTGTAAGTTGGTGAGGATTTGAGTATTCTGTAGAGTCCAGGAGATGACCCAGCATCAGGTCAATGCTTCCATGTTCTTACAATATCGTTGAAGAAGAAGATTTTCGAATTGATCAGACCTATGAAAGTTGATTAAAGCTCATAGTTTTATAACGATTGAACAAATTTTTATGAATAAAAGCTAAGAAAACTCTCGATGAAGACATCTATCAAACAAAAAAAACTATCAATAATAAAAACAAAATCGGTCCATCCGGTTAGGTGCTAAGATGCTACAGACAGACACACAGATACACACGTTAAACGTATTATACCCCTACTTTAAATCAAAATCGGTTCATCCGGTTGGGTGCTAAGATGCTACAGACAGACGCACAGATACACACGTTAAACGTATAATACCCCTACTTTTTGCGTCGGGGAACGCCGTTAGGTTACGGCGGCAGATTTTCTCCTTGGTGGTAAGCTACTTTTCAACCGACTTCCAAAAAGAAGGAAGTTCTCAATTCGTCTGTATGTTTCATTTTTCTTTCTTTTTTTGTGTGCGTATGTTACGCGAGTAATCGCGTAACATAAAATTAATAATAATTCGAATCGGTTCACAATCGTGAACCGATTCGAATTATTATTTTTGTAATCGGTAGGGTACGTTTCCGAGGTGGTCCCATTGTAATTTCATTGAGATGTGATAAGTATCTTCAGAGATATGACGATAAACGTCTCAAAATTGCTACTGAAATTGACTCGCGGGGCATTGAAGTCAGTTGTTTTAGTTTTTAAACTATCTTCATTATTGGTAGATTTAAAGAACCCACGAAAACCCATGATTCATGAATGCACATAAAACTTTCATTGGCAGGTATATAGCTAGGATTAGAACCAACGACCGTCGGGTCAGAATCAGGGTTACTATCCTTTACGCCAAAGGGCCGTCCAATATCACTACGTAAGTATTATAAAACAATGTCCATCACTGCGTCTGTCTGTCTGTTCGCAATAATCTCAATAGCTTCTGAACGGATTATCATGCGGTTTTCACCAATAGCCAGAGTGTTTATGAGGAAGGTTTAGGTGCATAATTCGTTAAGTGTAAATTGGTTGACATATGACGATGATTGTTAAATATGTTAATATTTTATATTCGATGCAACAAACTGATGCAAATTTTGTAGGCATATATGTTCTACCCGTGCGAAGCCGGGGCGGGCTGCTAGTAGTTTATATAGCACAACAATATCGCTCACCATACATTTATTTAGAACACGTTCACTTCACACTTTGCTATACCTACTATAAATGAGCCGGTCGGTTTGCTTGTAATTTGTTTGTCATGCTGTACCTACCTACGAATAAATAAAACATGATTCGTAGTGCTGTACTATCTAGCGAAATTATCAGCATCCCTAACTAAGGTTAGGAAATTTGTTGTTGTGTAAATTTGTTGTATGAAAACGTTGTCTGTAGTACTATCATCATCATCACCATCATCAGCCTATACTTGTCCACTGCTGGACATAGGCCTCTCCAACTGCACGTCACTGAGCACGATCCTCGGCTACTCTCATCCAGCTCTTGCCAGTCACATTGCAAACATCATCGCTCCACCTGGTCTGAGGGTGTCCTACTACTACTACTGTGGTACTTTGATGACCCCTAACAACAAATAATAATAAACTGGCCAAGTGCGAGTCCAACTCGCACACGTAGGTTTCCGTACCACAGTAACTAGAATAAATAAGATTGAACAAAATTTGCCGAAAAATCTCGTTTTTAGGGTTCCGTAGCCGAATGACAAAAACCGGAACCCTTATAGATTCGTCATGTCTGTCTGTCTGTCCGTCCGTAAGTCACAGCCACTTTATTCCGAAACTATTTGGACTACTCAGTTGAAACTTGGTAGGTACTCGTAGATGTATTCTGTGAACCGCTTTTCGATTTTTATACATAAGTAAAACACTTGGCTAGTTTTTTATTCCTCTCTACTCGGTTAAAATCATCAAATTCATAGCAATTGATGATCATATGAAGCCGATGGTTTAAATACATCGAACCTCAGACTACTCTAAAAAAGATTAGTCTGAGGAAGGTACAATATCATCTCGTATTTTCTATTTCTTTATTAAAGAAGCAGACACGGTACTAAACAGTGCACAAAAGGGTCAACGTCCAGTGATATTGTCCAATTTAGCTCGATTCACAGCTGGATACGATCTTAGCTAACAATGAGGGCTAAAAATAACTGCGGCTTTCTGGACATTGTGACATTACTTACTCCATTAAAACGTCCTTTATGGCCCTTCTACACGAACCTAGTAGACTTGAAGGTTTTAGAAAACTGTTTTCTCTATTGTCTCTTGTTCTGTTTCTGAAAAATATCTGTGGTTCTATGTCTAGTTTATATAGGTAGGTTCTAGGGTAAAAGGACCAAACATTGAAACTGCTAGGCTTTTCTGTAAGCTATCTCGACAGCGGAATCCGCGGTGAGATTTGAATTTTTCGATCAGTTACAGATACAGTTGAATTTATATATCACCGCGGATTCCGCTTCCGAGAATAGCCCTACTGGTCCTATTATTAGTACCAAAATTTTAATTCAAAACTTGCATTAATCATTATTTTGGACGCCCCTAGAATTAGACAAAGAAAAGAATAGATTTCTTACTTTATGGCCTTAGGTTTGGCCTTATTATTAGTAATGTACATGTAGTTATTATCAGTACATGTACTTATGTATTATCAGTAATTAAACTCAGTGAGTTTAAAAAGCAGCAATAGCCCAATGGCTAAGGCAACAGCCTGGCGATCGAGAGGTCGTGAGTTCGATCCCCACCCATTGCACTATTGACGTGAACTCTCTCCCGACACAAGCATATTTATTTAGCTTAGTTGGAGCGGTTAATAAGACTATTAGTAATGTGCAAACCATGTTGATAGTAAGCTATTTCTTAAAATAATTAGAGTTGCTATGAAAAGTAGGCAATACTTGTATCTATAATGTAAACTTGCTCTTTACACCTGACCACTATTTCATCTGATTTAAATTTAAGGTAGCGGTCTGAGATAGAAACGTGCTTATCTGTAAATAGTGGTAATGACACGTACGTGTCTTTGCACGGTGAAGACCTAGGTAGGATTTCACTACGTTATAGTGAAATCCTAGGTCTGTAGTTCGGTGGATGGTTCAAGCCCACAGACCTGCTACATATTAAACTTGATCGCGTACACCGGCACCCATAAGACCGACCTTGAACGGTGTTTGTCCCTTTCTTTTGTATGGACTACTTATATATATACCATACATATAGTATAGAACATATATAGGAATAGCCAGGTTGTTAGACAAGGACACACTCCCACCCGGGTGTCTCTCAATTGGGCCGTTTTGTTCTACAAAGCAATTACAACCTTATTGTTAAAGCATACGTATTAAATTGAATTTGTCAAAACATCTGCAGTGCACCATCTTTTTTATTACGTCTATGCACAGATTATATACCTCTTGTCTGTGGTTCGAGCACTTCGAGCCACAGCAGAAACCTACCACAAGTGTTCACCCATAGAGCACCAAACATTACTCGTATAGCCAACGGACGCGCGAAGGTAACATTGGCATCAATGGGGGATCCAGGATTTTGGTTTGTTTGGGGTGGCAGGGGGCTCTGACTCATATCATGGTAGACTTCAAAGGTCTTGCGCGCACTGCGGTTACGGTGCGCTTATTCTACCCCACGCATATTTTGTAAAGTATGGAGTGTCATAGAAGTGCGTGCACTTGCGGTGAAACTAACGCAACTTTTTTTGTATAATCGTGCGGTAGATGAAACCATGTGCGCGCTCTGCTAGGTACACAAGGCTGCGACTTTGATCTACCTTCAAATAACTGCTAATATTCACGTCTCCACATCAACTTTGGCATCGCCAGCGAGTCTCCGCTGCAGTGTGTACCGGGCCTAGCTTAAATCAAAGTAAACGCTAATACAAATGTGTAAAATATCACGTACCTATCCACAACGAAACTTTATTTGAAAGTCTAAAAAACAAGAAGTATTAGTGGTATTGGTATGTAATGAAATAAAATAAAAGATTATACGCGAGCACAGAATAATGAATAGTACAAGCGATTGCGCTAATGTGACCCTATTTGGTGACAATGCAATCAAACCATAGTGCAATCAAAAGGGGTAGCTACATAATGGTGCATTCGGGTATTTACGAATGAATTTTTGATGAGTTCACAGGGTCTTTGTATTATCACCAATATGTCAAAATTGATAGACTTCATGTTACCAGCTTATATCACTCCGTCTGCGTAAATATATGCCCAAATACTATTGCTAAGATTTGTATAAATATATCATTGTAATTAATAATTAGAAATGTTTGAAAAAAATGTTTTTTTTTTTGTCAGAGTGCAACTCCGAATTATGTTCGGGTAATTCTGAATGACACTAAAATGTGGGTTTTAAGTAGTTATGCCTTAAAGTACGTGTTTCTTTTTCGTTCAGGTTTACCTTTTTTTTGGTTTACCTTTCTATGATGAAATTTAATGATACACCATTGATTTGTTTCTAGGTTGTCTACTGTTTACTCAACATTTGTTTTTTCAAATTTCAAATTTTCAGATACGACATGTACGCTTTCTGCCATCATATACTTCACTAGCGACACAGGCAATGAACCGGCGGGCCTGAGTACTACTTGCGACAGATTTTCAGAACTTTTTTAGACAAGCTTTGTTAGAAAGATCGCTCTCCTTCTACCTAGAGTCCATTCTCCATGATTAGTAATGTCAGTACTATTAATTATTCTATGGTAATGTATAGATAACACTAGCAAGGTCTCGCGGTTTCACCCGCGAAGTTCCAGTTCCCGTAAGAATACGGGGATAAAATATAGCTTATATGTTACTCGCTGATAATGTAGCTTTCCATTAGTGAACGAATTTTTAAAATCGGTCCAGTAGTTTTTAGTTAAATCGTACAAAACGAACAAACAAAAACACATTTTTCCTTTTTTTTATAATAGGTATAAGTTTAGATTATACAGCGGTGTTGGTATGATCCTACCTAGCTGTGTGAGATAAACCAGCAAGGCAATAATTGGTAGCAAGACGCTCTACTGATTCCATTCCGTAACAGTTTTATGTAATTAAGCGGTTCAAGATTTATATTACAGCTGTATTTAAACTACACTGCACATACACCTGGATATCCTCTTATTAAGATCGCATTCGCAGATGCAACCATCAAACTGATTTGTATGAGCTTTCACGGAAGCTTCCCATAACACTATCCATGGTATATAATTATACTCTAACATGATTGGAATAGAGTTCATTATAGCATTGACAGTGTGCTTGATTTTATGAAGAAAGCCTTTCAGTATGGTTCCAGTGTTTGTTTTTCTTCATTGTTGAGTAAGACTGTAGGATGTAGATTTTAAATGATTTATTCTACACCAATGTATATGATCTTATAGAAAAACAAGACGCGCTCCACTGGTAAGCGATGAATGCAACGATACGCAAGTCTCTACTCTACATGAATAGCGACGAATTTCGAGCGATAATCGTCCATAAGAAAAGAGATGCAAATATACAACTGCCTAGCTGCATCTCCTTCTATAAGACTTTTGCGATGACAGGACGTAGGTATCGATGTCAATGTATAGAATGTCCCACCCCTGCCTATATCAGAAGCTGATGGCACGTACCTAAATATCTGCATTGCCGGAAAATGTTGCGACTATGCAATCAATCATTTATTTGTGAAAAATCTTACAGAGTAATTCAATCCTAATAGATTCTGCTTCATCCGGCCCTTAGGCATCTTAGACAAATAATTAAATCCAATGAACAATGATTTTACTGCTTACAATTTTATTCTGTAGGTCAGGAATTCTTTCACAAAATAGATAAAATATGCCTTGTTGAGATAGACATAATTTAATTTTGTTTAAATCGTATAAGCTAGCATTTGACGACTAACTCACCTGTTGATAAGTGATGATGCGGTCGGGGATGGTAGCACGCTAGGCCTAGAATGGGAATTGGCTCTCAAGGAAAGCAGCTGAAACAAGTTAGATGATGGCGACAGATTGTCCAACTTGAGGGTGGTAGCTGGGCAGGCGGACACTTCATAGTGTCCTACTACCATGACAGGGGTATCCCTTCACCGACTGTACCATCGCGTACAGTTGTGCGTATCCAGTTTCAAAACATTTTCGGTTGCAAGTGTCGATCATTTTTCTAACCAATCAGAAGAGCCAAAACAAAAAAAAAAAAACTTACTAATCAGAAGAGTCAAAACCAAAAACAAAACATAATTTTTGGCTTTGTCCCTTCTTGTCATTGGTCAATAATGTCAACATAGACAGAAGCGAGATGCCAATTCAATAAGACTGCACAGTAAATTATTCCTTAAGGTATCCACCTTGAAACGCACAAATGAAGGCGATTGTACGTCTGTCCGTCTGTTAATACCCTTTCTCAGGAATGCATAGAGGTAGGTATCAAGTTGATACGGTCTTCAGCTGTGAAAAATCAAACTTGTCAGTCAACGCTATCAAAAGATATAATGACCGTTTGTTTATGTCGCATATTTTCACGTATTTTTTGATTTCACAAGAGAATCAAAACCTTTATATTTTCACACGCATTCATTTAACTTGCCATGTTATCTACCTATGTATGTAAATTCTAAAGGAATGTTTGTGTGACTCAAATCTTGGCAGCCAAATTAGTTTTGATGGCTCAGTGGTGTAGTGGGAGAATGGTTGGCTTTGACGCCAGAGGAACCGAGTTAGATCCCCGCCGTGCATTAATAGATTTTTCTATCGAACATTTTATGTGCGCTTTTTACAATGGCCCTCTGGTGAAGGGAAACATCATTAAGAAACCCCTAACCCCGGTGGTAGGACCACAAGCAAAAATAAATTCATTCATCCATGCAATTCATTCATTCATTCATTCATAAATTGACACTATCTCATGTCCGCCTGGCCAGCTACCACCCTTAAGTTAGAAAATCTATCACCAAACATCTAATGTGTTCCGACAGATATCCTTAAGAGCAAGTTACCATTCTAGGCCTAGCGTGCTACCATCCTCGACCGCAATCACTTATACCGAGTTCACATTAGGCGATTCTAGTCGTTCAACTGGCTAGGGATGTACTTGTCTTTCGATTACTTGTACTTTTAGTATCGATACCATAGAATCGATACATAGTAAGTACCGGTTGTAAGTACTCGTTTCGTTAATCAATTGTTTGGAAGAATATTACGGCGTGCATTATACAGCGATAATAGGGTTTCGAATGAAACTATTTGATTTCCTAAACAAGCGCGATTTAATCGATAAAAAAATATCGATTGGGTATTTTTTGTAACTCGTATTGTACATCCCTAGGAAGTTGAACGACTAGAATTGCCTGATCTGAACTTGGTATAATATCTGTCAAAACACAAATTCAACGAGAAGAAAGATGTAAAAACATTATTCAAGGTCATATTTTTTAGTCTTCAAAAGTATATGCAATAGCAACCTTCATTGTGTATAATCTTCTTGGGACTCTTCTACTAAAACCAGTACATTCTCCTATGTTTGAGGTATTTATCTCCATATCTCTGGAGATACTAATCAGATCTCGATAAAATTAAAATGGGACCACCTCGGAAACGTATCCTACCTATTAAAAAAAGAATCATTTGAATCCGTTCACAATTTATGGAGAAATCGCGTAACATACACACAAAAAAAAAACATACAGACGAATTGAGAACCTCCTCCTTTTTTGTGAAGTCGGTTAAAAAAAAACCTCATCTATGGTAATATCAAATTAATTTTTCACATAGACTTAATATAAAAAGATGATGCACTACATATGTTGTGTTGTGCCAAATTCAATTTTTTATTTTTTTATTTTACCTTAATCAAGACGGTACAAAAACCGTATGCTCTATAAATAAGGTTGTAATTGCTATGTACATCAAAACGGCCCAAACGAAAGGCACCTAGGTGGGTGTGTGTACTTGTCTAACAACCTGCCAGACCAGTGCTACTGTGCTATACATGTACTATAACTATATGTATAGTATATATATGTGGCCCATACAACAGAAAGGGACAAACTCCGATCAAGGTCGGCCTCATGTGGGCCGGTTGAGCGGTTCAGTACGCAGTCAAGTTTGACATAGTTAAGTAGTATGTCTTTGATTTTTTAAGGCTATCAATTTTCGCATAAAAAAATATGCATGCTGGCTGGAAACGAGATATAAAATTCTGAAAGTGTATTTAGCTAAAATACATTTCTGAATAAGCATCCCTAGTCTACGTTATTTTTAGATCAATATTATAGTGTTGAATTCGCTCGTCGTACTAACTGTGTATTATTCTGCGGGTGATCGAGGTATGCACGATGGAACCAAGCTATTTTCATATTACGTGTCCTTTCTATGATTCACTTTATTGCAATAGAATCAAGAATCAAAATAGACTTCCTCATGACAAGATACCTAGTATAACTTTAGTTCACTTATACAGGAAGAAAAAATAGCTATAGCTAAGGAACTAGCTGAAGTCCATTATAAGTAAAATAAATTTTGAGTTACAATACTTTTTTAAACACAACTTTATTCAAAATCAATCAAATCAAATATTATAGTTTTGTATAGACTATAACATGTTTATGATAAGTACTAATGTTTATGAGGCGAGTGTGAATGGGCCAGCCGGTAGAGGTCGACCTAGGCACAGAATAATGAATAGTACAAACCTAGGCAAACGCATGTGGAAAGAAGTAGTCTCTCTCTACCCCAACGGGATAAATGCGTGATTTTATGTATTATGTATAAGATTTTATGTTAATAATTATCATACCAAAGGGCTACGTATGTAGTGTATGTGTCTAATGTATGTATGTGCTTCAATATACGTATCTAATGTAAAAACAAATACAAATGTAAAAACAAATGTAAACTAGTGAGATTTCTCGTGAAAACCCTTTTCCACCGGAAATGTTATTCCACCAAAATTGTCTTTCCTAAACATTTTGGTTTTTTGGTGTGAATGCTAACTGAAACTGAATGCATTGTGACTAGGCTTGCAGCAATAAGCGGTAAATCAAATCACATAGCAACACTTGACACGCTCGCTTGCAATGCAATTTTCTACACACTAATCACCATTGAGAGCAGTGATAGGCCTGGCCTACATATAGACTAATGCAGGTTGATAATAAATTTACATTTGTTCTGCTATTTCGAAATACAATGCCAGTAATCCAGATGGCATTTATTCAGCTCAATTAAGTCACAGATAATTACTAGTTTCTAGGTAAGTTTAGCGACATTCAGATGCCTCACTATTGCATGACGTGTGCTGGCGTCAGTCTCGCGCCTGGGCGGTGTTCCGCCCACTGAAACTCCAGTCTCGACGTCCACTCCGCGCGGTCCGCCTGTCGTTTTCCCAACACGAACAATAATAAACCTTGACAGCATACCTACAAAGTTCAAATTACCCCATGTGATTCACAGTTTGGCGCCACTTTTCCTATTATATTTTTTTATTTTTTTCGGGAAACGACGATACGCGAAACGTTCCAATTACGAATGTGTGTTTCGGACAAATTGGGTGTTAAGTGCGTTAATTGAGAATTAATAATTTTGGATTCTTTTTTTAAAGGTGAGAGTTGTTTTTGTTTTATCTCAAATGTTATTTTTGACAGCAGAAATTTAACGCGTCGTAGAAGTAAATTTATATTATCCTCCTGAATATCAACAACATTTAACTCGTTAAAATATAAATATAAGTAGCTTTTAGATGTGACGATTAATTAGTATTTAATGAAACATAAAATAATCCCGTCTTTCATAGATAAAAAATAAAAGAAACTAGGAAGACCATTCACTTGGCAATAAATATATAATAATAGTACAAGTAGAAATACTAATAAGCATTGGCATTGTAGACATCAAGCGGAAACGTATGAAAAGAAAACTAGATATTCGACAGATTTATTAAGTACTAGCTGTGCCCGCGACTTCGTCCGCGTGGAATAGTGTTTTTGGGTAGCATTTTTACATATGTAGCCTAATAATTTTACAAATAAGACACATGCGTATCCCACCTACACCGCACCGTACCACGCCGCGCAAATCCCCTGCCCCTCTCCCTTCCCTCTCTATTTCCCCCTCGCCCTTCCCCTCCCCTCTCCCTCTCTTCCCTCCACCCCCTTTCTCCTCACTTCCCTCTCCCCCTCCCCTTTCCTCCCACTTCCCCTCCCCTCCTCTCTCTCTTCCCCCCACTTCCCCCTCCCCTCCCCGTCTCTCTTCCCCCCACTCCCCTTCCCTCACTTTCCTCTCCCCTCCCCTTCCCCCTATCCCACTCTCCCTCCCCCCACTCCACCTACCCTCCCCTTTCCCTCACCTCCCATCCCTCTCCCCCTTACCCCATCCCCTCACTTCCACTCTCCCTCCCCTCCCCTCATTCCCCCTTCCCCTTCTCCCTCCCCCTTCCCCCTCACAAACTTTGAATGACATATAAATTTATATCAAATCAACAGCCTAAACAATAAGTTTCAAGCTTCTAGCTTTATAAATGACGATACTTCCATACAACTTTTCATCCCCCCTTTCAACCCCTTACAACCCTCTTTTCGCATTAAAAATTAGCCTATGTCCTTACTCAGGCGAAAAGAGGGTTGCCTCTTTTCGCATTAAAAATTAGCCTATGTCCTTACTCAGGCTCTAGACTATCTGTGTACCCAATTCCATTTAAATCGGTTCAGTAGAACATTAACATAAACCTTACATATTGTCATACAAACTTTCACCCACTATTGTTATTTTACAACCTTGAGGGTAAAACTTTTACAGACTTTGAATGTCATATTTCATCATCATTATCAGCCGGTGTCCGTCCACTGCTGGACGTAGGCCTCTCCCAAGGTGCGACACTGAGCCCGATCTTCGGCTCTTCTTTTCCAGTCACTGCCCACCGCTTTGCGAATGTCGTCGCTCCACCTGCTAGGCTATTCTGTAAGCTATCTCGCCAGCGGAATCCGCGGTGAGATTCAAATAACGTATTACGAAATTCGACCGTATTACCAACGTGATACGATTGAATTTCGTAATACGAAATTTGAATCTCACCGCGGATTCCACTATCGAGATAGCTTACAGAATAGCCTAGCTGGTCACAGGGCGTCCTACGCTACGTTTACCGATTCGCGGTCTCCACTCTAGAACCAGTCTACCCCAGCGGTTATCGGTCCTTCGGCAGATATGACCAGCCCACTGCCACTTCAATTTGCTAATCCGTTGAGCTATGTCGATCACTTTAGTTCTCTGGCGAATTACATCGTTCCGGATTCGATCCCGGAGAGAAACACCGAGCATAGCTCTCCCCATAGTTCGCTTAGCGACTTTAAATTGGTGGACCAGTCTAACTGTGAGTGTCCACGTCTCGGCTCCGTATGTCATCACAGGTAGGACGCACTGGTACGCACGCACTACGAGAAGACTCGACGGAGTTTTCCGAATGCTGCCCAGCCCAGCTGAATTCTCCTCTGGATTTCCTTCTCGAAGTTGTGTTTGCCTAGTTGGAGCGTTTACCCTAGGTAAACATACTGCGTTACAACTTCGAGGAACAACGTACTCGTTGTACATATTCATCATCATCATATTTATTTATATCAAATTAACAGCCTACAAAATAAGTTTCAAGCTTCTAGCTTCTAAAATGACGATACTTCTATACAACTTTTAATCCCCCCTTTCAACCCCTTACAACCCTCTTTTCACATTAAAAAGTAGCCTATGTCCGTTCTCATTTATAATATTAGTTAGGATTAGGATTAGGATGACAGTGACAGATCACTGGGTTAATTGTTTTAAACCATCTGTTGAGTCTCCAAGAACTAACATGATGTTTTTTAAAGAAAATGCCTAATTGTAGGAGTACAATATTCTAGAAATATAAATAGTTAGGCAATAAATATTAGTATATTTCCCAGCATATGAAAATGTTCTGAATCTTGGAAAAAACATTAAAATCATGGCAGGAAATTTATTGGATGAGCTGAGTAAACACGGCATTATTTTTAGTCTGACGCTACACCCGGGTTGTTGATGTATGTTTCTTACACCGTTTTAATGACTAACAATACGTTATACTTATGTAAAATTTACATCCAAATACCAAGACCAAATACCAAAAACCACATAGAAATATTTACATAGCAGATAGTTAAAATTGACTATGGAAGCTGCTTTACAGTTTACCTACTACTACTACTACCTGTGCTATTCATTATTCTGTGCTGTTACTTAGATCACAGAATAATGAATAGTACATCTTAGATCAACATTAATAGATTAAGATTTGCCATAGGCACACATGTAGCTATAATAAGTAGGTATATTACAGCTAGACATATCACTATATATTCGCTTGTAAATAAACCTCGAGCTCTTATAGGCCAGTGTATGACCAGTTTCTCGCCTGGTGGTAACTTGGTAAGCGATGATCTGGTTAAAGATGGTAAACACGTTAGGTCTAGAATAGTCTAATTCTCAATGTCTGCGTCTTGTTCAAGTGTTTACATTTGGATAACTTAATGTTTTCTCTTAATAATAATAACTTAAATTCAAAATCTAAGAGAACCCCCGACTGATCTATTTATAATCTGTTCATTGAGACTATTTCAATGAATCCCAACTCCACATATTCTCTGTAAGTTGTTCCCAGAATCAAGTCAATGTTACCATGTTCTTACAATATCGTTGAAGTAAGAGGATAGGTACTGAATTTCGAATTGATCAGACCTATAGAAGTTAATTTCATAGCGCCATCAACTAGAAAAAGAATCATAGTCTCATAACAGCTGATCGGATTTTCATGAAACAAAGCTAAGGACATTATCGATTAAGACACCTATCAAACAAAAAAAACTAAATCAAAATCGGTTCATCCGTTTGGGCGCTACGATGCCACAGACAGACACACACATACACAGTAATACATATCTTCTATATACATATATATAAAAGAAAGTCGTGTTAGTTACTACATTTATAACCCAAGAACGGCTGGAACAATTTTTATGATTTTTGTATTTTTAGAATTGTCTTTGTTAGGAATAGGATAATAGTAAGTATTAAAAACAATGAATAATTGACCTAAAAAAAATATATAAGAATAAATATTTTGCCAAAATGTTCCCGGGTTTAAAAACTGCCGATTATTTGATGTTCAATTGTTTATCCCCCCGTATTTTTTTTGTATAATGTGTGTTAGTGTTTGTATGAAAAAGAAAGTTATACTTGCGGTCGCTGTATCTCAACAACTGCTGACTGTATCTCGTTCAACCAATTTTCGTTGAAAGTTTTTATTGAGATCTACAGAATATATTTTTTCTAGATTTTTCACTCCCTTACTTTAGAAGTAAGAGGAGGGGGGGGGGGGGGGGGGACACACATTTTACCACTTTAGACGCGCCTATCTTTGAAATGATTGGCTTTGAGAAAAAATGATTTTAGAAACCTCAACGTCATTTTTAAAGACCTATCCATAGATACCCACACGTATAGGTATGACGAAATAAAAAAATTTTGTTCCAGTTCCATGCTTGGGATGCCCCCCCTTAAACTTTTATATTTTGTATTTTTGTATAAAAATCGGAAAGCGGTTCAAAGAATACATCTACCTACCAAGTTTCAATTCTGTAGTCCTAATAGTTTCGGAATAAAATGGCTGTGACATACGGACGGACAGACAGACAGACAGACATGGCGAATCTATAAGGGTTCCGTTTTTTGCCA
Organism: Cabera pusaria; assembly: GCA_954871355.1. Lineage (NCBI taxonomy): Eukaryota > Metazoa > Arthropoda > Insecta > Lepidoptera > Geometridae > Cabera > Cabera pusaria. The sequence goes on from OX940896.1 coordinate 4,911,211, forward strand.
TTCAGCTACGGAACCCTAAAAATGACAAATATTGTCAGTAATGATAATTGTTTGACATATTTATTGATTGGCAAATATGCGTGCGTTCACAAATGTATGATTACAAGCAACATAAAAAAGTTTATATTTCCAAAAACCATTTTTACCACTTTTTATTCTATATCTGGATTGCCATAATACATTAATACACTTAATATCTCTTTTGTATTTATTTATTACGTTCATAATAGCCTAAAACAAGTTCATCTAAAAGGTAACACGACATTAATTGTCTGTTAGGTGGTACGAAGTTCGCCGGGCCAGCTAGTACTAAATAAAATTACTCTTCAGAATTATATGGTTTATTTTATTTCGATATTTATTGTGAGTGATAGATATTGTGACGTAGTTCAATTATCTATACCTATATATACCTATTTTAGGTCAATTCCCAGCTAGGAAATATATTTCGAGACGCCTCTGATCATTTTCTCTATGGAACTGACTTTAGGATTTGGTCATCCACGTCCTCATAGAGTCACTCTGTGTAGCTGCTACACAGAGTGACGTCGAACAAGAAGTTTCATCTGCCAATTACAGGTACAAATTTTCAATACAAGTCAAATTTTTAACCACGTTCTTGCTACCAAATGTTACCGACCAGGATACTCAAAAGGGAGGTGTATCACGTCCTGTTTAAGAGTGGAAGCGTGATGTCGTGGATTACGTGATAACCTCGATATCCTGGGGAAACTTCACCGCGATAACACGGCGATTCTAAGAGTGGTTAGATTTGAGGGTTATATCCTACCTTGTGTGATTTATGAATCACATAAACAAGCCTACTGCGAGTGGGGTTTCCTACTACTAACAAAACAAATGGCCATTTAATTTATTAGTATTTTGTGGTACTTCCCTGATTCCGTGGACATCGCGACGCGACACGAGTGTTGATGATGTCCACGTAGGTGCTCGACGATAACTCCAAAAGGTTCATTGAATGCTGCTCTAGCAGACTCTAGCAGCATCGTCCTCTGCTCAACGTAAGCTCGTCAGATTGATGACCAAACGATCATAAGACAAACACCTTATGAATAGAATAATACCAGGGGAACATAGTCTATTTTTCTGTGATAAAACTATGATCAAATATTTGATCGACTCGAAATTATACTCAATACTCTATCCCATCTTCAATCTACATAACAACATTTTCCGATATTATTTTCAATTTTCATCAACCCTCCTACACGATCGATTAAAAGCCTCATAAGGACGTTGCGTGACAGAAAACTCTAGGGTAACGAACCCTCCCTTTTAACTATTTGTTCCCCCATTAGGGTATTTCTATGTCAACATTCGACGCGTACAAAATCGACTGTTTCATCACCAAGTAATATCGGTAGGTAACAATTTTTTTGGGCTGACGCTTTCATGAGTGTTGAAAATATTGAAATGAATATTTTACGCCCTTGTCTGTCATTGATAAATTTTAGTCGTGTTCGATGTAAAGCTACCATTGCTAACACTACATAAAGCTAGCTACATAAAGCATAAAGCTACCATTGAGTGATCTGTATTTATTAAAACTTTTCTATTACACAAAAGACGTTACAGAATATCGGTATTGCTATTTACCTACTTACCCATAGTATCTAGATCTAGACTCTAAAATAAAACACTGTCTCTCCGAAAAAATACAAGACTTCTAAACAAGGCTTTACCTATTATAGGAGTATTTTTACCAAAATTAAAGACACAAATTCGTCAAGCTTATTAGGTTAAGTTAAGTCAGAACATGCCCCCTATGAAACACCTAATCAACTGAATAACATTACCATCGAATTATTTAGGTAATAATTCTATGAAAATTACTCTCTTCTTGACGCTTTCTGGACTTAGTCATAGAAATAAAATTGGGGATACCAGAATCTTGTCTAGTGCCAACTAAGACGCAAGCACAGAACAGATTACAATACTACGACTAGGTAACGCAAGTCAGCGCGTTCACCGCGAAAAAACTTCATTTGTAGCTCCTCGGTTTTAGAACATTCCCCTCGAAATCTCAGCGAATATCAATATTCTGGACGTCGACAATTCTTTCTCGGCAGTTCCACAATCATATCGTGTCAAAGGCTAACCTTGCGTCCAAAAAACTAGGAGAGTTAAATGAGACGAGACGAATGACGATACTTCACGATCACGTCACGTCAAAGACTTTTGCTTTACTCCACATGTGGAGCTGTTATAAAGCACAAGTCCGATCACACATGGAGTATTGCTCCAATATCTGAAATAGGTAGACGTCATCGCTTACCATCAGTCGAGCGTCGTTTTTATCATGTTACCTTATATCATAATAATATCGTTTAAAAACTAAAAAAGAACCGACTTCAATGTTCATTTTCAGTACCATATCTCTGGAGATACTTATCAGACCTCGATAAAATTACCATGGTACCACACTTGGGATATCTCCTTTCGAAAAAAAAAAGAATAATCAAAATCGGTGCATAAATGACGAAGTTATCCCCGAACAAACATAAAAAAAAAAAAAAAAAAAAAATATATATATATACGGTCGAATTGAGAAACCTCCTCCTTTTTTTGAAGTCGGTTAAAAATATAGTAAAGATAGTAAACCTGTTAAATACCCAACTACCTTTATTTAGGTCAAACTGTCGTCACAAAAACACAGATAATTAGATAAATGTCACACAATACAACGAAGAAATAAGCCGTGTATTCGATTCCACAACCACGTGCCAAACGTCAATAAAATTAGAAGAGAAATGTAAGAAAGTAGCATAAAACCTTGTTTGAAGCAATAAAAATAATTGTAAAAGGTTGACGTGTAATGAAGAGTAGGTATTCATTTGCTTTAGTTTTACGGCACATTCTCTATTTGAAAGTAGTTGCAGAAAGTTAGGAAGTTGTGCTATAGCATATTGACGTATTAAGTATGTTAACAGATCGGGCTCAGTGGCATGTCTTGGGAGAGGTCTACGTCCAGCAGTGGACTGACACCGGCTGATTATGATGATGATAGCAGTTATTTATGGAACAGCTAGGCTATTCTGTAAGCTATCTCGACAGCGGAATCCGCGGTGAGATTCGAATTTCGTACTTTGAAATTCAATCGTATCACGTTCGCAATACGGTTGAATTTCGTTATACGAAATTCATATCTCACCGCGGATTCCGTTGTCGAGATAGCTTACAGAATAGCCTAGCTGGTCTTAACAAGACATTGTATCAGGAATATGTTTATCCGAACTTGTTGATCGTTGATAGGTTGATATGATGTGTTTAATTAAACACGTAAGTAGATCTGTTTAAGTACCTATAATTTAGGTACCATTTCGTGAAATCTCTGTTCAAAAGGTCGGCCGAAACGGTCGGGCCGTTTGACCGTGAAGAGTTTAAAGACCAACAAATAGGTATAAAAACATTTGCATATAATATTTATTGGAGTTAATCCTTATTATTAAGACTTCTGTGATAAGACCAGACGCTTGACGCTGATTTTCTTAAGTTAGTATACAATGCATATAAAAATAACTTTTACATATTAACACAAATAGAACTTTAATAGTTCTCCTTTCTTCATTTGCCTTGAGGTGGTCCTACGACGTGAAACATTTAACTGAAATTCAGCGAAACCGGCTGGCTCTGAGCCATAAAGAATTTAGTATTGAAGGCCGGGCTGAATTACGGATTTGACGTGCAATGGAGATTTTAGGCCAGGGTTTGATATTATACAAGTGATTTTTTAGAGCAACTGTGTTCGTTTTTGATATCTACACTTAGGTAAATAAGATTGAGACGAGACACAGGTAGAAATCCGTATAAATATACTGTATTTTTAAAGCTTAGTATTAGCTGATATCCGCGATTTTGTTCACGTACACCAATAATTTTATAACTGTAAAGTTCTGTCAATCAACATTTGTGTGATCTGAGTTATTTGAGTAATGTGTAAAATCATGATTTTATTTTCACAAATAAGTAGCCTATGTTCATCCCCATGCTATGAAATATCTCCTTGTTAAGTATAACAGTGAGATCCGTCAAGCCGATCAAGCCGTCTAGGTATTCCTGATCGAAGCTTGAGACATAAGTCCTGTTACAGTGTTCATAAATTACACTTATGATTGCCGGCATATATTTCTAATATGCTTTATGTAATTAGAATATACGACGTAGCAAGATTAGACACATATTAATTTAGAAATAATTTCATGTATCTGGGCATTTGCTTGTCAACCTCTAAGCTCAATATTGGATTGGATTGGATTCTATTATACAATATGATGATTATCATATTGCATTCACTCGCGACACTACCTATATACATTTTGTGCAGTCATCGTCTTCTAGACATGAGTCGTCAAAATCGCACGTCTGCGACTTAAAAATGCAAACAATTTCTAAAATCAGAAAGCTTACAGTTACAGAGAAATAAAAAAAACAAAGTTTACAACATCTTAGCATTTAGCCATTATTAATAAGCCACTAATGCAGATCGTAAATCAAATTCAATTATCGATTGTTGCTAAAAAGATTTGATTTGCAATTCAAATTTTCTTCAAACCTACTATTTGATCACGGTTTAGGTTGGTAGGTCATTGACCGGTCACTAACACATACCTACTATTTTTATAATAAAACACACAAATATTTATGTTTTGGTCTGCGTTGCTCGGCAACACAAGGGGCCTGGCAAAGAGTTAACTACCGGTTGTTCAGAATAGCTTTGAATATAATAAACATTGGTGTAAGTAATAGGTGTAGAAAGGCTTTCGAGTGTATTGTACATTTACAGGTACATGTGCATGATTTTATAATTTTACTGCTTCAATGTGGTAGGTAACTTTTTTATGAGCGATAAATTTTAGATAATTAGTATATTCTATCTCACAAATTATCTAAACTATCGGAAAGTGTATCCGGAATCGGTGATACTGGCCCTTATTAGACTTCCGATTCATTTTGAAAGGGTGAATTTAAAATAACTATGTTTAATTCAAAGACCTCTCTATTCTAGGGATGAGGTAGGTATATTACATAGAATCGAACGGTTTAACAGGGAACATGCATGAAGCTCAGATTTATTGGAAATATTTTTTTTCGATTCTTTGTTGTCCTGGAGTTTTATGTAGAACCTTTTTTTTATTTAATTCCATTTTATTTGCTTAAAATAATAAATTAAAAATGCAAAAATGTATATCACTAACCATTTAATATAGATAAAAATGAGTACGAGATTAGAGAAACTGTATAATTTAATAAAAACATGCCATTGGCTAAATACAATAATCGCGCGGAGTCTTGGTTAAAGAAAAAAAAGCTAGTTTGCTTCAAGCGGCGTGTGTCTGACGTAAGTGCGTGACGTCACAATGCACTACCAAAGAGCCCGGAAATTGATGGCGTTTAAACTGCTCAAATTTATTTGTATATTTAAATGTTTATTTAAAAAATAATTAGCCTAATTCCAGCAGTATTTTATTTTTTGATTATGTTATATGGATGTAATGAGTGAAATATTAAAAAAAAACATGCATATTCCCTATTCCGGATAAGAAAATTATTAAAATCACTTGTGGCACAAAAATATAATCTTCATCATCATCATCATCAGACGGTGTCAGTCCAATTCTGGACGTAGGCTTGTCCCAATATGCGCCACGGAGCCCGATCTTTGGATCTTCTTTTCCAGTCACTGCCTTGGGGCCTTGGCTTTATGTGTGACTTTCCATCTTTGGGAGGAATATGCCCTAATCGCCACGCTGGGCAAGCGGGTTGGCGATCGCAGGATGTAGCTCCTTGCACCGATGACGCAGCTGCCCGTCACCGACCTGTAGTATTTAGTTAGGCCATAATTTTGAAATGGTTATACCACCATTTGTTGGTTGCCAGAGCCTCGTTCGTCGGTCAGCAGGATGCAACACGGGCAGGTGAGGTTGGCTGGGAGCACTGAGGTGGTATTTGTGCTCCCTTACATCCCATTTGTACTTTCATACATTTTTTTGGAATAATATATAATACAGGCCTAGAATAATTGTTTTTTTTTTTCGAAGTTAGCAGTATGGACTGAGCGTAGCTAGTTTATAAAAATCAGCCTTTTTATACCTAATACCACCGAATAAATATAGTCCATATAATTATTGATATATTAAGTAATGCTGAACACTTATTATATTTGCTGACGTCAGACGTATAATCGAGTGAGTATGACTGAAACGACGAGATCGTCCATTGACGTCAGCGCTAATTCACTCGATTATTTTCATCCTGCCTACAGTGACTCTACACACACACTAACTTGTTGTTATGCTGTGACTGCGACTCTACAAACTCACTATGTAGTTGATAGGTACTGTCACAGAAAAAATTATAGTGTAAGTCCCCAATCCCCGGTCGCCAATCTGCCGAAATATAAGAAACTTGTTTTTCGGCAGATTTTGTTCAACCTTATTATACTTATTATACTGTGGTACGGAACTCTGCGTGCGCGAGTCCGACTCGCACTTGGCCAGTTTATTGTTGACAGGCAAGCATTTGACTACTATCTCGCCTGGGGCCTTATTCAGTATGACCATTTTAAAGTCTTACCGTGCCGTGTTACGTTATCTCCGCGTTATGGTATTCTCTATACTACTTGTACTATTCATTATTCTGTGACTATACCAATTTCAAGTACGGTAACGCGGTAGGGTAAGGTTATGAGCGCGTTTTGAGATAGACATATGAGGACGTGTAACGCGCGCGTTTTGTATAATTTACCTATCGTGTGGCATACAGAATACAATTTTTCAATAACTTTCTTTTAACTTAACTTTTTTGGCGCGTTAAAGAACGCGTTATCTCATTGGTCATACTGAATAAGGCCCCTGACTCTCAAGGGCTAATGACATCTGATGAAAAGTGATGATGTGATTGATGGTGTAGCATACTTGCCTAGAAGATATCTGTTCACTCTCGAATTAAAGACAACTAAGTTATACTCGGGAACAAGTCAGTTGGCGATAGTTTTTTGAAAAAAAAAAAGAAAGTGTACCTTACATACGTTTGACGTGGGTATCTGTGTATGTGTGTCTGTCTGTGGCATCGTAGCGCTCAAACGGTTGAACCAATTTTGATTTTTTTTTGTTTGATATGTGTCTTTATCCTGAGTAATCTTAGCTTTGTTTCATGAAAATCCGTATTAGCCGTTTAAATATTATCAGCTCTTTCTTGGTTGAGGAGACTACGATAGCAACTTTACTTTCGTAGCCATTTGATCACGGACGTCAAAAAAATCAAAATGGCGCTTTTGCGCACTACTTACCCGCCACTCTGAGATGCCGTGTTAAGCTCATTAGAATGGTCTCAATGAATATATTATATATTAAGTACAAATCAGGTAGGGGTGGATTTAAATTTTAAATTTAAGTATTATTTAACAGTTTTAATGCCTAATCAGATTAAGATCTCGGCACGATATTATTCACAGAAGTGAAATTAAAACGACCGAATCAACCCTTCACTGTGATACACAGTGAGTCATCTCACGGTCCATTACACTGCAACAATGACCACGATGAGCAGATATCATGCTATGGCTTCCTATGACGATTGACTGGAGACAAATTACTTCATTAAAGTATCTGCTGCTTGAGAAATTTAAGCCTTGGGGTTATGTCAACAGGCCTAATAGCAAACGTAAACAATGTTTTAACTTAGACAAGTGAATTATTTTAAAGTACAAAAAACCCGGCTGCGTGAAAAAAAGATTTATTAGCATTTCCTATTCCAAATTCCAATAAAACATATAAGTTATACTTATTATATATTCGTATTTATCGTATTCGTATCACCGTTAAAATTTCTTTATTTTTAATACCAAACTCGATGTATTTAAAAAAAAAATTTTAGATTCCTTTTTGGCGCCAAGAATCTATAATTTTATTTTTTTTCAATTTTTTTGTACCCAGTGTCACTCTCACGACTATGACGAATCTATTGACACCACTCATATAAAAATACGACAAGCCGTTTAGGCTCTAGGGCGCGCCAAATAATTATACATACATACATACATACACTCGAAAATCATGGTGGTGACCTAAGCCTAACTACTAAAATTTAGCGGAACATGCTCCAATGACTTAATTTTATTTCATAACTTTATTTACGCAATTCTACGAATAAATTATCTATTATTCGTAGACGCAATTTATTTTAGAAATCATGTGTGAAATGTTTAATATTCTATTGTCCCGTAACAAAATCTGCATCAGTAGGTCACAGAGCTCAGGCAATTGAAGCAATTGCACGTCCTTTGAGGTATATCCTCGTTAAATTGCTCTTAATTTGTAACTCTGCATACCGGAGAATGATGTACGTAGGATTGTTATGAACATCGCGAATTTTACGTTTTACTTAGCTTCATCTATAACTAACAAGCAATGTAATAAAATATTATAAGTCAATGCTATAAATTCATAGACCTTTACTTCTTTGTTTTTTTCATAAAAGCTTCGAACTACCAATGTGGGTTGTACGTCAATAGTGCAATTGGTGGGGATCGAACTCACGACCTCTCGATCGCCAGGCCGGCGCATTAGCCATTGGACTATTGCCGCTTGTATAGATTGCAGATAAGAGTGGCTTCACTCTCACTCTGTCAGGGACAGTGGGATGGGATCCCAAGGATATTAGACGACGACGCAGTAGACCCAGACAGAGATGGCAGGACGAATTAATTGGATACCCTTTACATCATCCAATTGAAAAACCCCGTGACGTGCGTGAAACTCCAGTTTCGTCCTAAGTTGTAAAACCTTTACATAAGAAGGGAGATAAATGTACTATTGACAATTACAGACCTATTACACTGATACCGATAGGGGTCAAACGCTTGCCGATAGAGCATAAAAAAAAAAAACCAATTCTATCAAAATTTTATGAAAAGGCCATGCATGATCGATAAGGCAAATTCTTTAATAAATTTAATGTTATAAAAAGTGAACAATATGGCTTCCTGAAAGGAAAGTCCACCACTCTTGCGTCGTTCCACCTCACGCATAATATTTTAATTGGTATAGATAAAAAGTATCCAACAATTGGAGTATTTTTCGACATGTCGAAAGCTTTCGACTATGTTTCACATGCTATTTTATTGACAAAACTGGAAAACTATGGCGTTAGGGGACCTGCACTGGAGTGGGCAAAAAGTTATCTAACAAATAGAAAACAGTGTGTAGAAATAACAATTTATAACTTTTTCACCCAATAAAATAACCCAACCTAAAGCTTTTTCAATCATAGCCCACCATGAAACAGATTGTAGTATGCCCTGTAACTGCTATTCTTTGACTAGGACTACCAGCATTAAATATTTGGGAGTCTTTATTGACGATCTGTTGAACTGGAAACCCCATATTGAGACACTAATATCACTTGCTAGAAGACTTATCTACGTTTTTAAAAATATTAGAAACTCAGCCGACCATCAAATCATAAAAACTGTATATTATTCGCTGGCTCAGTCTATCTTAACTTATTGTGATACTGTTTGGGGAGGCACATTTCCCACTACGCTCCTACCTCTCGAACGAGCTCAGAGAGCAATACTGAAGGTGGCTTTTGTGGTGGCTGAAAAAGCCTTTTAGATTTCCTACCACCTCTCTCTATAAAGAAATAGAAGTTCTCACGGTCAGGCAACTCTACATCTTCCATGTGATCCTCCGAAAACACAAAAATACACCATATGATCAAGACAATAATACAACTTTTCGCAGAACTAATCGTCATATCTTTCACACAACAACTTGCCGAACTACTCTAGCGGAACGGCACTACGAAGTTCTATCAACCCGAATATATAATAAAGCCAATAAAGTTAATAATATATTCTCGCTCACATACCATAAAGTCAAAGCTATTATTGAACAATGGCTACAATCTCTCACATACTCAGAAACTGAAGAATTGATAAAATCTCTAGCTATTTGATTACATATATTCTCGCGTTCACACATACATACACTCACACAATACATATAAACATACACACAAACACACACACACACCCACACACACACACACACACACACACACACTACGCACACACACACACATATCACCAAATCTAAATAATCACACTCACAATCATCTTTATTTTAAGTTTTATTTAATTTTTATTATTCTCCATTTAAGTATTTTGATAAAACAAGAACAACATTACTTATTTTCCTTTTTTTATGTATACTTTTTCTAACTATTTAATTATAGTTACGACATTATGTATAATTAATAGTATAGCATTTGTATAGCAACTACCTTTTCCGAATGATATATGTAACGGGAGGCCTTGGTACCTGAGATACAGTTTAATTACTAGTTCAGGTGCCAAGGGACTATCTATAAATGTAAACATGTAGCTAATTAACGATATAATTTATTGTTACGTTACCCTCAAATTGTGTCAATAAATTTTTATTTATTATTTATTTATAACAAGCATAGATAAAAATTCAGTTGTGACTTCCGAAAGGTCAACTTATTTAATAAATTCATTCGGAGTTCCTCAAGGAAGCGTGTTGGGACCATTATTCTTTTTAATTTATATTAATGACTTGACGGAAATAACACATCATAAATGCACATTGTTCGCTGATGACATTTCGATAATTTTAACTGATAGGAACCTTGCAAAATCTGACATTGAAATTAATAAAACTATTGACTCCGTTATACAATGGTTAAATCATAATAATCTGCACGTAAATTTGACTCAAACTAATATTATTCAATTTACTACCCGTGGCTCTGACCCAAAACCAAAAAATATTGTTTACAATGATGCAAAAATAAATGAAAATAATAATGTTAAATTTCTTGGTCTTACACTAGACGGGTTCTGTAATTGGAAAATACACATTGATAATGTTTGCAAGAAAACGAATAGTTTTGTTTACTGTCTAAATAAACTAAGGAGGACTTCATCTTTAATTACGGTTTTGTTAGCATATTAAGGCTATAGAGGGTCAGTGCTACGATATGGTGTAATACTTTGGGGAAACTCTACAGACTTTCCCAGAGCTTTTATAGCCCAAAAAAAATGCATTCGCGCAATGGTAGGAATCCACCCTTATGAGACTTGTAGGCCACATTTCAAAAACCTTAAAATTTTACCTCTACCTTGCATATATATTTTCGAAATTTGTGTTTTCGTCAGAAATAATTTTGAGCTATTTCTACAGGCGAAATACTTATACCCTCGCAACACCAGGAATGGTGAACGACTGGTTCTAGGCCTAGCACCATGAACAGCACTATTTAGTAATAGTTGTTTTGCAATGTGTGTAAAAATATTCAATAAATTGCCTAATGATTTGAAAAAGCTCTCAAATTTTAAATTTAAGAAGCATTTAAAAATATGGCTGCTCAACAAAATGTACTATACAGTAGGAGAAATGCTTAGTGAATGACTGCATTACAAGACTATTTATAATTATAATTTAATGTCTGGTGCTGTAAATGTGTGGTTGTATGACTCATAATCTTGACATATAATAATCTGACTTATAATCTCTAAATATATTTTAATTTCAAATTGTACTCTTTTTTTTGTGAAATATATATTTCATTTATCAGTCCGTTCCGGCATCAGTCCACGCCTGGAAATAGGCCTCTCTCTAGACACGCCGCTGGGCCCGTTCTTGGGTCTTCCTTTCCAGTCACTGCCCGGCGCTTTGCGGTAGAGATAGAGATGCGCTTTAAACAGACTGACCATTATAAACCTTGTCTTAGTTTTATCTATCATTCATATATATTCATCACAGTTCCATAAGCATTATTAGTTATTGTTTTTTTAATGTAATAGCTGCGCCTCGTGGCTTTACCCGCATCAAAAGTATCCTATGACCTAATTTACTATACTGGCTATCTCTTTGAAAAAAATCAGCCTAATCGGTAGAGCCGTTTGACCGTGAAGAGGTCCCAAACAAACAAACAAATATACGTAATGTCTTTCGCATTTATAATATTGGTATTGTTGACACCCACATATTCGATGAGAGTAACTACAACTAACATAACATAGGTAGATATGTATATACAGTTACACGTTCAATTGAATCCTGTGTAGGAAGTTTGATCTAGTTTCTAGATGCGTGGTTGATAGGTCGTTGACCTTATAAATCTGAAAGTGCTCTTCAAATAGCGAATTGGATTGGAATCAATCTCTGCAATTTTTCCTCTTATTTGTTATATGCGACCAGCCTCTTATAAAAGTATATACACTCGCTCGTAATCGCTCAAAAAACTGTATACTTTTCGACATGCTCGCTTGACAATAATATCCTTTATTTATATTGAAGTCGAAGGTATCTGAAATATATTTTATATTCTCTTTGGTGCCTTAGCAGTGGCGTCTGCCTATACAAAACATTAAAGTACTGTGGCTACTAGAACATGTACTGTGGTTTACCAGAATTTGCGTATCCCTGCACCAGCGCCCGATATCATGAAACACCCTGTCGTTTCTATTACTCTTATCTTTTTTGTAGTTGAAGAACTGACACAGTGGTGTTACCACCCTAGGCGGACTAGCCCACCTACTATTACTTCTAATTACTAGAACGTTACTCCTATTTTTAAACGGTATGATGTTTACAGGCAATCGATATGAATGTACTAGGCAAACATGATTTCGGCTTACCATCAGATGAGTAAAATACGTGAAATGGGAGAGCAGAAAATACGGATGATGAATCTGATTTATATTTCAAATGAATCGGTGCTCTCATACACAGAAACAAATGCATGCCAAGAGGCCACTGAGAGAAACACTTGCTAAGATAAATACTTGCTAAGATAAATGGGTTTGGATTCCGTTGATTTCGATATTGCATTCAGCTTTTGAATTTAGTACTTAAGCACCTTATGAATTTAAAAGCTCTCAGTATGAATATAAAAGATCTATTAGGCTCGAATTAGTAAGCTGAAGTGGCAATGAGCCGGCCACATTAGCTGAAGAACCGATAACCGCTGGAGGAAACCAGTTCTTGAGTGGAAAAACCTTAACGAATTATACACATAAACCATCCCCATAAATCACTCTATCTATTGGTGAAAACCGCATGAAAAGTTCAGTCGTTTTTGAGTTTATCGCGAACAGACAGGCAGACAGACGCGTCGTGTGACTTAGTTTTTTTTTACTAAAAATGACTAGCGTGAAATTTGAAATAGATTCTTTTAGTTTTTTTAAGCGATCTTCAATTATATTGTATTTGTATTAAAACTCTTAGGAATCTATTGCTTAGTACCAGTAAAATAAGGGGTCAGTGGAGTGGACTAATTCGCACTTTGCTAGACCATTACGTGCGGTGATGCCATTAGCTAATGATGACGTGACGAGTGACTGTCCTATTTACACTGGACAGTGTTGCCAGTGTTTCACTTACCATGTTTTAGAAATTTGGGACACGAAACTGGAATATAAACAATCGGAGAATTAAGTATTCAAAAAGCAGAGTATTCTAGGTTTAGCGTGTTCACCATCCTCGATCACATCATCGTTTACCACCAGGCGAGAGTCGAGAGTAGTCAAACGCTAGCCTATATAGATACACATTAAAAAAAACGTACCTCTGGGATTAATTGGAATTTCTTTACCTAGCTAGAAACCAATAACGTCACAGAGTTCCTAGTGCGAGTCTCTTTAGATTGGGTTACTTACTCAATGACGTTTCTATTTTTAATATCTTATAGCCTAGAATTTGATCTCACCTGTTGATAAATGATGATGCCGTCGAAGATGGTAAGCAATTGAGTCCTAGAACGGGAACTGGTTCTCAAGGATAGCTGCCGGAACACATTAGATGTTTGGCGACAGATTTTCTAACTTAAGAATGGTAGCTAGCCAGGCGGACACTAGATAGTGTCCTACCACTATGCTGGGGTTGGGGGTTTCGTAACGATGTTTTCGTTTACCGGAGGGCCACTGTGAAAAGCGCACATACATTTTTGGATAGAAAAATACATTGGGGCACGGCGGGGATTGAACTTGGTACCTCTGGCATTAAAGCAGACCATCCTCCCACTACACCATCGGGCAATTAACGTCAAAGTAAACTTAGATTATTATGGAAATAAAAAGCGCCATCTAGTGTGCATAATACGTAAGATAGTAATTTCCACAAAAATCTAAAGAAACTCGCACCATACTATTAAGTATTCTGTGCTCGTACTATGTACTCGGATTAACGATGTAATCTCTACGAATGTTTAATGTTGGGTGTACAAACGACCTAAATAAAGACTGCACTGTATTTACAACGGCCTGCTTTATTCGATCCCAATGATAACATACCTAGTTACTGAGGATTGTGGTTTGCATCATCTTACAGTTAATTTGTTGAATCGTTTGGTTTTACGATCTCTTAAGCAACTTATTTTACAGCTGCAAAAGTTTAAGATTCGTCAACTTGTAATTTAACCTCCAGTTCAAATAGTCCAACCAGTTTATTTCATGATTTTGATTCAAGCGGTAATTTTTCCCTTACATTTGTAATATGTATAACGAGCCACGGAGAATAGACTTCTGTCTTTATCCGTGGAACGAGCTCCCGTTTGCTGTTATTCCGCAGAGCTATGACATGGAGTCCTTTAAAAAAAACGTTAAAAGTATCATGACAAGTCGGCAACGCATGAGTGACAACCGGTGTTGCAAGTGTTCATAGGCGACGGTGACCACTTCAGGTGGGCCGTTTGCTTATTAGCTATTCATACCTCTATCATAAAAAAATCATGGGATTGTAAAAAGATAAGAAAATAACCAAAAGAAGAAAATAATGTTAATGTGACATAACTATACAACAAAATAAGATTGCAAGAGTACCAAGTTTTGGCGATCATAAACTGAGAATTTGATATTGAACTCAGACTGAGGAGCGGAAAACACGAACAACTAGGTCAATTTGTAGTGTGTCATTCCACATTCGCACATTCTCAGATCTTTACTCTTGTTTGGCATTGCTCCAATTTTAACGATTACATGTTTCACATTTCAGGATTGGTAACGCGACCCCTTTATCGAGAAACCACAATCGAACGAACAAGCGACGAACCGATCCGTACGAAAGTACGAGGCAAAAGACCGCGGACGATCGGGACGATATCCCGAAAACGACAACGGTGACGTCACAAGATGGCGTCTACCGACACATCGACCGCCAGCAGTCAGATCTCCGCCGTGGCAGCAGAGAACCACAAGCGAACTGTCGACGAAGCGTTCCTGAACAAGTTGAAAGCTCTCGTCGAACGGTTGAGACTTGAAAATGCGACCATGAAGAAATCGCTCGACATCGAGCGGAGCGAGGTCAGAGCGCTTAAGGCCCGACACGACAGCACACTCAGAAATCTCAAGACTGAATACAAAAAGAAAGAGGAATTCTTAGAAAAGCAGCTACGAACAACTAAACCAGACAAATTGAGTGACGATGCTCTAATACACAACAGACTGGTAGATATTAAGAAATTAACAACAGAGATTCAGTCTTTAAAAGCTACTAATAAGGGTCTACAAGAAAAATTAAAGGTTAGTACACATTTTTCAAAGTTCTACTTTATTGCACTTTTTCTAATTTCATTGTGCTATTTATTTCTACGGTATCGTTTTAAGAATCTTGGTCCATTAGAATACCAAAAACATTCTAACAAAAACACAACACCGCATATTAAATAACCAAATAGTAAAACATAAAATACTTCAAGCAAGTTACTCATATCTAATGGTTTAGTTTCCTTGACGTCGATGGATATCTTCCTTTGAAGCGTATATTCTTCTGATTCACCCCACAGCTTCAAAATACCTGCTTGGTTGAGTCGGTTGAGTATGTAGTCGATCCTCAAAAGATAGGGGCTGCCGTAATGTAAACCATACACTATAAAGCAAGGGACGGGACATTCCTGCACTACATGAAATAAACCCCTTCCATTGTGCAAATTAGCCAATTTCTTGCTTATATGTATAGCGTCCGACTGCCTCAATAGAAGCGCATACTGGAATTGCCTTTTTTCAATCACTTCTTTGATTTTCTGATCGTTGACCAATTCAAGGCGGTCCTTCAGTGCCTCGGCATATTCGGGACTTAAACTTTTTTTGAACAATCCCAAGTCACGTTGGTGAACTCCAATGGTCAGGTTGGATTGTACTACGTCCAAAACAGTGCTTAAATCTGTTTTATAACGAGGGGATCGCAGTGCTGAATATATGATACCCTGCAAAAGATGATTTAATTAATAATCAGTTATTAGCAGTTCTTAGCTTATTAAACTATGTAGAAATAGATGCACTTACATCTATGGCACAGTTGACAATTAGAGAGTATATAATGACCATCATGATAAGAAGTCTGAAGACAGGTCCCCAAAATTTGATATCAACAGTCTGTCTTAGGAAACACATTAACAATTCCATAATAGTCTCTCCAGAGCTCCGTCTGTTCTTCACGTTTAAAATCCGACTTTCGGTCTTGAGGACGACAATAGATAATAAAATAAAAATCAAGACAACAGCGAAAAACATAAACAGCAAACACGTAGACATCAACTGCAAAGTTGTCATAAAAGTCGATTGTTTTTCAGATTTTTTAACCATAAAACACAATTCATCTTGACCTAATGGATAGGTTGTGTCAATGTATCCATAGTAGGAATTTTTCAATATACGAGAACTCAGTTCCAGTTCCGTGTATCCATCCATCAAATCTGCCGTCACTCCTGTCGCTGTGCCATTTTCCAGTAGGTCTCCTACGGTACTTCCGTCTCTCGGAACTAATGGTAAACATGAAGCGTTTAAAAAACTCATTACAGTTTTAGCCAAATTCGAATCACAAAGAACCAGTCCAGTTTCGTCAGAAACATAAACCTTTCTGAAAACACTTAGCCGAAGTTGATGACCATAAAGGTTGTAATATTGTTGAGCGAGAACATGCCCGATGTCTTCTACCTCGGTGAGGTCTCGAATTCTGTCGAAAAAGGGATTGTACGTGTAGACTCTTAGTCTATCAGCTCGTAAAATGAGAATAGAATTGGCGACTCTTCTGCTCCAAAGAAGTTGGAAGTGATTTTTAAGTGTGTAATAGAAATAGTTTTCGATCACCACTGGCTCGCTGATGATGAATATTACAATACTTCTCGGCTTGAACACTCCAGTTCTTTGGAGAGCTTCGATGGCAAACTCACTGCCGTCGATGTTTAATTCGCTCGATGTTACCAGATATGCAGTTTGTCCGTGTCTATCTAATTTAGGTTTCACTTTAGTTTTGTTGGTGTCTGGGCAGCCATTGAGGAGCATCACAGGGTATCCATAGGCATAGGTCTCGGTGTACTTGAGTATTCTGTTCTCAAAGTAAGTGAAGTCACAGAATGTGATTGTGAAGAACCATTGTTGGAACGCGTCGTATATTTTGTTGACGACATTGTTTGCAAACTCTGCTTTTAGGGACGTCTCATCGTGGTATTGGAACACTTTCTGGTACAGAGTGCTGTTCGGGTCTAGGCTGAGAGAAATAGATATCGCTGAGAGCGGAATTAAGAACGTTAAAATGTTCATGGTTTGGTTTTTTTCGCGTCCAGTTACCGAGGGTGCCAAGAGCCGAACTGCAGAGTTTAAGGTCACTTTGTCATTAAATGGGGCTTCAGTAATCATTAGCGCGAATGTCATCACACGTTTGCATTGTGTGTTTAATAAAAGCATGTCAATTAGGGGCTATAGGGAAAATATTGTCATTTAATTGGTCGCTATTGGGACCGAACTACATCGGTATGTTTGGTTACCGATTACCTTGTGTGGTGTAACAACAAAAACAATGTTGGACACCATTTTTACTTATTGAGTAATGTCACATCCAAAAAAGGTGTTATTATTAATTAAAATCCTTGTCAGACTCTTGCCATCATTGGGGCTACAAAAAAAACAGTATTTTTCCTATGATCTTTTCATGCCTGGAAGTGGAAGACCGCTACGAGACGAGACCGTAGTATTATTGTACGAGGCTCTGAATAACTGACCTTATAGTCCAACCCAAATAGCGCAACTATCCCAGTCCGTTTGCCGAACTGGCTAGCCTAATAGATTGGTGATATTTTTTATTCGGTGGTACGATGTGGTCTAGGATCGTAGCACGCTAGCTTTAGAATGAAAACTGGCTTTCAAGGACTGTAGACCACATTAGATGTTTGGCTATAGTTTTTCCAGCTTGAGCTTGGAAGCTAGCCAGGCAGATACTAAACAATGCCCTACCATACAGAGGGTTTAGATTGATACAAAATTTCTCAATATCTGTATCCTGCCAGCTTACAAAGCTTTCCTCACAACGTTTCCCTACTGAGTCCAGTCTAATTATTGACGTTTACAGCAAGTGACGGATTATACCTAAGGCAAACTAGGCACATGCCTAGGGGCGAGAGATTAAAAAAGGGCGCACGTGGAAATTAAACGCAGAAAAAATACCTATAGTCCTTAGTAAAAGTCGTTAAAATAAACAAAAACAGATAAAGCTACCTTCACACAAATTTCTTCATAATCCGGTAGGTTGTTTTTCGTGACAGAGAAAAAAATATGCATCTTTTCACCCTCGGAAGCTTTTTTTTGAAAGATGGCCCCTAAAGGGGTGCTGATGAGGTACTAGCCTAGGGAGCTCTAGACATTTAATCCGCCTCTGTTTATAGGTCGCGCAAGGTGCGGAGAGCGCCCGTGCAGCTGAGTTACGCGCGCAGGCCGCGCGGCATGCCGCGTTAGAGCGCGCCGCTCGTAGGGATGCGCGCGCGCACTGCCAACAACTGGTGCGTATACCTTAGTACTTACTTACTTCCATATTTGAAACAAACACATATTACACTTGATCCCTCCAACCCATGTTGTACCAAAGTCGTGCCTTTGGTACAACATGGGTAATACCTTTGAGTAACCAAACGTACTTAAAGTATATACATTGGCAAACTGCAAATTTAAATTGTTGTTCGAAATTATCATGGTAGTGATGATTTAGAGCATTTTGATATTCCCGTTGACTAAGGATTTTGATAAAGTTTAATTTCTGGCTTGGAACAGTTTTTGGTACGCAATGATACCAAAAACTGTTGCTATCTTCGGCTTAAATTGAGTTGGAAAAATACATTATATTTGTATTCTAAATAATTAACAATCTATCTATACGCAATTTTTGACGATAGTGTGTCTTTCTTCGTATTTACAGTGATAAGAGATCTTTGTTTGTATAGTGCAAACATAATAATAACGAACTATTTTCTTGCATGTTTCTAAATATTCACAAGTGAATCTGCGCCTTATAAATGTTTATAGCAACTAACGTTCGTCACGTGTTATTTTTTTGGAAGGCGCATCTCTTCTCATGCAAGATATTAGTTATTAAAAAAATGTTTAATTAGAAATCTGTTTTTCAGCTGGAGGAAATCAAATCGAAGGAGAGGGTGATAATTCAACTTAAGAGAGAGGTGGCGCGAACGGCCCCACAACAAAATGATCAGGTAAGAGTTTGATACTATAAGAATTTTGTAATTGAAACTTAGTGTGTGGGGTTTATAAGAACACTGCTTGGTCACACATTTATAAAGTTACTAGAAGTTAAGACTTCAACCGAGCTCAGTAGGGCTCCGCGGCGGAATCCGCGGTGAAATTTGAATCTTGTATTACGAAATTCAAATGATACCGCGGATTCCTCTTACGAGATGTATAAACGAGCTTACAGAATAGCCCCACAGTGGCGTGCCTTGGAAGACGCTTATTTAAAGCTGTGGACTGATGTCACCTGAGAACAAAAAGATATCTAGATAAGAGCTAAAAGGGAGGAATGGAGAGGAATGTAAAGTTTGAGATGAAGAAGGGAGGGCATGCTGTTAAGTTAACGGAGGTGGACATTGAAGTTGGAAAAAGATAGAAAAGATGACCACACTACAGCATGGGATGAATAGTCAGGAAGAAAGATAAAGATGAAACTAGTTACTAGTTGAAAGTATAATAGCTTGGATACTACAGATCCTGAAATTGATCCTATTGTCACAACTATTATTTAAAGGGCCAATTTTTCGTAATATTGAAAGTGACAATACATTATTTTATTCTTATAATTATCCCGATGATAAAACATCACTTTAGCGTTTCGACAATGTTGCTCTAAGCAATCTATTTTTAGTAAAGGTACGGACACATCGCGGCGTCCTGCGCGCGCGATCTAGGCGGCGATCAGATAGCGCAGTAGTATTTGTATCGACTGGTTCATACCAAACGCGATCATAAAACAATTGAAATGTACTGAGATCACGCCTGCAGATCGCAGGACGCCACGGTGTGGACGTACCTTACCCTCGGCGCACACGGGCCACCGGCCACAAGCCGCCACCGGCATATTTCCTATAGTTTTCATACATTTTATATGGACTCGCCGCACACGGTGACGCCGATGGCCGCCACACGCTACATGATAAAATGTATGAAAACTATAGGAAATATGCCGGTGGCGGCGTTTTGTGGTTGTGGCCCGTGGCCCGTGTGCGGGGACCCTTAAGTGATATCAAAATAGCATCTGCCTTTAAGGCACTACATAAAGATGTGGAAGCTAAATTATTAGCAGCCAATATTACTCTCTGTCTTCAAATATAAGGATCGTCGCAATATTATGCTCCTTACCCGATACAATTTTAATCATTTAAAACTGTTTAATAAAAGAAAATAACTTCATCTCCAGGAGCATCTCCTGAAATCTACAGAATACTCAACTCTTCTCCAACTAAAGACAGATATGTTGTTTTAGGCTCATAGGAATGGCCTCAGTTAACAGATTCCAAGACAACAGATTGGTCCGAAGTGCTGGTAAATTTTAAATGTTTGTACCTATTTTAAAGGTTTCAAACTCTCAATCATCTGAATTACTAACCTAAGTGATTACTGGTATTAGTGGTATTACAAAGGAATCCATAATTTCTAAGTGGTACAAAACAAAAATCCTTCTGCATCGTGGGAGTTAGCCCCGGGCGAACCGGGCAATCAATAATAGCTGCTTCACAGGGAGTGGAGTATTTGGAAAGCCTAAAGGAATCTGAAACTTCCGTTCCGAGATGGATTTATTGCGGGACTATAAATTAAATTCATTTCAAGTCATTGAGGTAGCTGTTGAGAGATATAATGATTGTTCCATTCCGTCGTTTCGTTTCGGCTCATTCCTCATAATGGATGACCACTTGAAAGTTGGCGATCTGCGATTCCCCGCTAAACCTTTTACGTAGTAGGTACTATTAAGTATTCTGTGGTTTTTCTGCGCATTTTTAGGGTTCCGAACTCAAAGGGTACCAACGGAACCCTATTACTGAGACTCCGCTGTCCGTCTGCCTGTCGGTCTGTCTGTCTGTCTGTCCGTCTGTCACCAGGCTGTATCTCATGAACCGTGGTAGTTAGACGGTTGAAATTTTCACAGATGATGTATTTCTGTTGCCGCTATAACAACAAATACTAAAAACAGAATAAAGTTAAAAATAATAGAGGGTCCCCATACAAGTAACGTGTTTTTTCGGCATTTCACGCCATCTATTAACGCTTAGTTGGGTAAAAGTCCTATAGATGGCGTTATATTGAAATGTCGATCCCTTACTCCTTTGTTAGATGTTAGATGGCGTTATAAGAAATAAAATGATTAGTTATTATTATTTTTTTGCTGGCGAAAAATTATAGTGGTATTTTTTGCTCGATCTTATAAAATACTGTAGTGTGGTACGGAACCCTACTAGTGCGAGTCCGACTTGCACTTGGCCAGTTTTTTTATATCTTATAGGTTAGGGTTTGACCACTATCTCACCTGTTGGTAAGTGATGATGCGGTCGAAGATGGTAAGCACGCTAGGCCTAGAATGGGAACTGGCTCTCAAGGATAGCTGCCGGAACACATTAGATGTTTTGGCGACAGATTTTCTAACTTGAGGGTGGTAGCTGGCCAGGCGGACACTAGATAGTGTCCTACCACCATGCTGGGTTGTTGGTTTCTTAACGATGTTTTCCTTCACCGGAGGGCCACTGTGAAAAGCGCACATAAATTTTTCGATAGAAAAATCCATTGGTGCACTGCAGTTTGAACTCGGTACCACGGCATCAAAGCCGACTGTTCTCCCAATTACGCCACCACGAACTGTGATTATAATTAGGTTTTCTTTTTACTTAGCGGTGTGTTCTAATTTTCATTTGCCACTAAAATATCCAAAGTTTTTTTTCTGAAACATGTATACATATTTATTTGAGATGGAGTCTGCATTAATATATTGGGTTTAACGTAAGATTAATGTGTGTTGGAAAATAAATAAATAAAATATATTTCATATGATTTATTTTATATTTTTGGTACATTTATATATAATTGCCATCACTTAATTCTTGCCGAAATTAATTTATAAAATAAATTAATTTATTATTGCCGAAAGTGACGCATCTCTGTTGCCTGACGTAAAAAAATGATCCAGGTAAAGTGACATAACTCGCGTTTTGTATAATTTCAGGTAGTAGTTTCGTAAGTATTATAAAAGCTGTTGTAATGGTTATTTTTTTAAATTTCAAGTAGAAAAATTACAAAAATAGATTTTCGTTAATAATCATTAAAATAAAGTATAACATAGAACACTCTGAGCGCGTTAAAATCCCTTTTAAAAATTAAAACGGATAATAAATATCGAGATCATGAAAGTACGACATTAAATATATCAAATGTGTTCTAGTAATATGTAGAATTGTAATGAACATCAATGATAAATAGATATTTTTGGTTTTAATTTTGGCAAGATTTTAAGTTACACTCATTTTTTCTTAGCGGCTGATAGAGGTCGATGCACTTTAGTACCAATCTATATGGCACGGACTATACGGCTTAGAATATTTTGACTCTTATGGGATGTGTACTGCTAGAACACCGTAATGGCGGCAGATTTTGTCCTTGGTGGTCATAGAATAAAAACCTTCATCTATGTTGGTAGTAAGCTATTTTTGGTAGCAATTCGGCGGTACGATATAATATCCTCCTACCACCCGTTGATGAACACCCGGGCTAGGATTTTAACCGGTTACCTCTTGTTTAGAAGACTAATATTTGTACATTCATATCAGCGTCATGGAGTGCAATTCCTCAAAATGGTAATATTATAGTTTATAACTAACTCGAAGAGCAACGTTACCTGCTTCTGAAAAGGTTTTTTTATCAGTAATCGTTTGTAAGTTTGAGTGGTCCACGAGTCAAACCAGTTTTTGTTCGCATCTCGAAACTTGACCCTGTTAAAACTTTTTATTACAAAGTTCTCACAATGCATCATCCAAGATAGCATAAAACTTATCGTGTCTGATTTGTACTATATTATAAGATCCTTTAATTTTAAAAGCTCGAGCGTAAGTTTAGTTTTAAAAGCTAATGCTTTTACTTTCACTTTGAAGCTTAAAGTCATATTACACCTATTATTATGATAAAATTGCGTTTAAAACATAACTTTGTTAATTTGAGGTAGTATTTAGCAGTTTAATTCGTTTTAAAGAAAGAAAGAAAGAAACATAGAAACACATTGGAAATATAGTCCAATAAGGAAAGAAAGATGATAGGTACAGAAAACACTTTGCAGAAATTAAACATTAAGAATTAAGTAGGTTAAATATTGTAATAACAAGTAGAATGAAGTCGGTACTGCTTTATTATCATTACCTACTAAAGGCACAGGTGAAAACAAAGAAGACCAAAGAAAATATAGACAAACAATTAAAATCCTTACATTAGAGAACGCCGAGGTTTTTAAAGTGGTAGGACTTCTGCTAGTCCGCCAGGGGCGGTACCACCACTTTTCCAATTAATTTTCAGGCGTGAAATAGGAATGTTATTCGGTTGAAATGGCAAGGTGTCCAGTGAAATTACAGGGCATGTGAGACTTAAAATCTTTATGTCTCGAGGTAACAGGCGCAGTGCAGTGACATGCAAAATTCTGGACTGCCAGAATTTTGCATGCCGCCGTATCTGTAATAGGTAGACGTCACCGCTTACCATCAGGCGAGCGTCGTGCTTGTTCTGTAACCTTATATCATAAAAAAAAACTATAAAATTAAATCATCACATTATATTCTAACATTTCATTTCTTGTCACATTTTATTTCTATTATATGTACTTATGTAAAAGTTCACATGTATGGCAAATCTGACAGTAATATACAATACAAAATCTTTATTGACATACATTTTACATATACATATACAGCCAGCATATTGAGAACCACAGAATTATGAACTACCTTATTATTCATATTTCTGTGTTGAGAACTTTACCTACTGGTAGTGGTTTGACTATTCATTATTCTGTGGTTTGGTAGACTACATTTCAGTTTTTAGTGTGTATGTCAGTTGTTTAGATTTATTTGTTTGTTTATAGTTAGGTAGCTTTAAAATTATATTAATGTATTTACCTACCATATGTAAACAGAGTATGTTATTTTCTAATATAATTTTTTTCAATAAATGATTCAGGATAATTGACATACTGTTTAGTTTATACAATAAATTTTGAATATATGTAGATAAAGGTAGCCGCAATAAATGTTTAAGCTTTAATTAGCTTCTAAATGCAGTGTTTTTTGCAATTTCTCTTTGAAATCTGCATCGTATCTAATCGCTGTGATTTTACATTCACGTTCATGATCCATATCAAAATACACGACATTAAAATTATTCGCATATAAATTATCGGATACAAACACGATGCTCACCTGATGGCGTTTGACATTGTGCTTTATTTTTTACTATGTCATTGGTTTCGGAGATATTTTTACGCTCGATTCTTAGGTTACACGCGTTTATGATTTTTAAACTAATATCGAGCTTAAAGATAGAGAAAAATATTATGGGAGATAGAGGCCCATTGACTTATCCTAGAATGACATATCCCGATTCATATCCTAGCGCGGGGATTCGTCTACAGGTGGTAGGGTAGGGGCATATTATATCGATGATTCAACTGATTTCGTACCAAAAAGAAGCTTACCACCACTAAGAAGAAAATCTGCCATAACCTTACGGTTTCCGGCAGCACACATCCCTTGAGAGTCCAAAGTATTTCTAGGCCTAGCGTGTTCACCATTTGCGACCACATCATCGTTTACCACCAGGCGAGATAGTGCTCGAATTAGCCTATAAGATAATAAAAAAAAAATAGATAAACATATTGGACGGTGACAATTTTTAAAATCAAAGTTTTAAATTAGCCCCAAATCAGTTTCAAATGATCTGAATTTTAATTAAAATTTAATTGAGCTAGAATGTTACAGTTGATAGAGCTTACATAAGAACTCTAAAATATTCTTTGCATAGCGTTAAAATTAATTAGGTACGGATCCAAACAAAACTTCCTGTTTTAAATGAGGACAACAGTTTTACCTCTTGATAAAGAAAAAAAACTATTTTAATTAGGCATGTATATTATACAAATAAATGATTGCCTAACACGTTATAGGAAATACCAGATTGAAATACATGTGGAGCGCAAAGTGTGAAGTGTAAACACTATTCATAACTAGAGGGTCATAGGGCCACACACGACTCCCTAACAAAAGGGTTAAACAAAAGTTTACATTACTAAAACGATGCGGGATCCTGATAAAAAACTATAGTCATTATCACAGGCATGTGTGGTCGCATCGCAGCGTACTCGATCAACTTGAGAGCCAGTAAAATTAAAATCCCCCAGACAGAGTTCAGTTGCGAAGGAGGGCGCACGCGCGCTTCCATCTTGAATTTTCCAACTGTCATTCAGTACCGCGTTCCGATTCAAAATAACGTTCGGATTTACCGTGTGTGCTTGACTTTATTTATTAACTTTTTAATTTATTAAGTGACTTGAGACGTTATTAGTGTTGTGATTTTGATAAACATTGTGACTGTGAAGTCGTGCTCTAACGTTCGATACTTACACTTGGTGTTTCGGATTTACTTTCTATCGCAGTAAGTAACCGTTTTATCATATTATTTCTCCCCAGATTAGGTAGCTAGAGAAAGTTAACTTTAAACTTTTTTCGGTGAATTACAGTCAGAAAAATTATCTTGGTAGATTCTAATTAGAAAGGAGTTTTAACAGTAAACGCATCGTTATTAGATGTAGATCACAATGTCGGTCAAAGAATAACTGAATACATTTTCATAATTTAAATTAATATTCGCACATCCAATTTCGCGATAAAAAAAAAGAGTTCGATGTATTAAGCAACGATAATAGCAGTAATTATTGTGGAAAGCGCCTAATTAATAGAAATAACTGCAACGCGATTGAATTGTACTTATTATCGCGGAATACCGGGGTTTATTTCACAGGAAGCAGTGGTATCGGTATGGTTATGACCAAGTTATAACGGTCTTCGGCAAGTAGGTACTTGTGATGGCGATACAGACCGGTCTGTATTTCCCATGACTTGTTTGACATTGAAAAAGAAAGGTCGGTTTTCCTGTTCCAATTTCCAATTTATTAGCAATTGCATTGACTATCTTATCGTAGAATATATATATATACCTATACCTATCATACCTATCGTAGAATTCTTGTATCTCTACCATTAGTTACATTTACATTTACGAACGTTAATTTGATCGACTGGAGAATATTACGTTGTTTTATCTGTACGTTGTGAAGAGTTTTTCATGGCTTTATTACAGCGTTAATTAAATTTAACTCATAACGAAGGCCCACCAAGGTTTGTATTTATTATACTACAGCACGAATGTCCATTTTAATACCAGGCTTGGTAAGACTGTGACTAATTTAGATGCCATATCAACGTTCCTGGTGTTGATAGGAAGCATTTTTATGAGTGTCCTGTTATTATTGTAGTATGCTAAATGTTCAATTAAATGTACATTTTTCAGCTGCAATTGTAAAAACAAGGCAAGCAAGTCATATAACTTGTAGTTAGCATGTAGTTTGGCAGATATTAGATTAAGGAATTGTACATATACCTCATATAACATCTTTCTCATATTTCTAATCCATTATTCTTCTATATGTTTTACCCGCCAACGACTACGTTGATTTTGAATGTAAGTAATAATAAGCGGGAGGGGTCCTGGTAACCTGCATTACAGGTTTTTCTACAAAACCTACAGCAGGCACTAGTCTCTCACAAAATATTATAATCTTACTTTCAAACAAAGATAGATAGATAGATGAATACTTTATTGCATACCAATCAACACATTATAATCTAAGACAAGGAAAAACGAATTAGGTGTGACAATGGGCGGTCTTATCGCTCAGAGCGATCTCTACCAGACAACCTTTGGATGGACAGGAGCTAGTTTTGAAAATAAGCGGTCGGTGGATACACCTACATACAAATATAGTCAAAATACTAGATAATGATATCCATACAAGAACAAATACACTTACATATAACATTATAGATCTATATAAATATATATACACACACACATATACATACACAAATACACTAAGTAAATATAATAATACAATACATACATATACTTATTATATTTAGAGTAAAGCTAGTCAATTTGCGATAGTGTTATTTAATGCTTAAATACCATATTTAGCATTTTATATTTATTAAACATAGCCCAAACTTACGTGTCTATATTTTTCATGTACAATAACATAAGTCCAAACTGTACCAATTTCTTATTGTGAGAGAGAAATAAATGATTTATTGATTGAGTGATATTCATAATTTAAAAAATCCTGTATCTCGAGACTTGCATGTACTGTATTACAGTTATGTTTTAGGTGATACCTGAAAAACTCTACCTCTTCCAATGATAATTGACGATGTTGTCTAAGATGGAATTGTGCTTGCCTGATATAATATATGTCAGTACCTACATATAAAGCCCTCTATAAAAAAAATAGTGGGCCTCTACATTGGTTCTCTTACTTTTCCTTCCAGAGACAAAGATCGATGAAGAAGAAACAATATATCTTCTTAACTCAAATCATAATACGTATTTTAACTAACTTCAAAAAAAATGAGTTCGTTCTTCATTCGGCGGAATATTTTTATGTTTGTTCGCCGATTATGTACTCAACGACGCTTAAACCTATTTGGGAAATTCTTCTTTTATTTGAAAGGGTATATACAAGTTTATACTTCCTAATAGGTGGTCTCATTTAAATTTCATTGAGCTCTGATTAGTATCTCCAGAGATATGGAGATATACACCTCAAATCTGGTAATACTGAAGATGATTAGCGCGGAATTCGAACCGGTTTCAATGGTTTAGTTTATGTTAATGCATCTTTAACGCAGCTTTCAGTTACAATCTTAACCAATGTCTCGTTCATCCTTCGTCTGGGTGACAATTTGTAGTTTTAGATACCAGTATTACCTTTCATTGCGTAAGTGTAGCTTGTCGTAATCAATATTAACGCAATGTGACCGATATTTCAAGAAACCTATCGTTTTACGGTACCTACTCTGTTTGGTGGACACGTATAGACTCTCTGTATAGTGTTGTAATGCCACGTGTACATAACAGGTTTTTTCTATTTTCTATCGAATTTATATTAAAAAATGTGTAACAATATTGTACAGTGTGTCATTGACGACAGTGTTCTCTTTGGTAGTTTGAGCTATGTATTTAAGTCCGTTGTGATGAGTTTATTAGTGCGATTAGTTTGTGTGAGTTTTTTGTGTTTCTAGTCTATATTTGTAGTAAGTACGTGCATATTAATATTTTTTAATTGACTTCAACAAAAGAAGAAGTTCTCAACTCAGATGTTTATTATTTTCGTCTGTGTGTGTTTTTTAGGGTTCCGTACCCCAAAAGGTAAAAAAAACAAATCTTATAAGATCATTTTCTTGTGCGCCTGTCCGTCTGTCTGTCTGTCTATCTGTCTGTCTGTCCGTGTGTCATCACCGATTTTCTCAGGAACTGACCGACCGAACCAGATACTGAGGTCTATAGTCCCTATTAGGTATATAAAAATAAAAGTCCTGTAGATAAAAAAAATAAAAAAAACCATAAGAAGATATGGGCCAATTTAGATTTTACGCTTCTTTCTGCATTATAGGCCCTGATTCTATCAATCTATTTCAATCGGATACATTCAAATTAGGAAGCGTCATTTTGAATTTCGAATATTTATTATTCTTTGAGCTATTTAGTCGCGGAAAACTTTCCGATTACAATCACAATTTTTTTCAAATTAAAATATATTATACAAGCAGCCCGCCACGGCTTCGCACGGGTAGAACATATATGCCTACAAAATTTACATGAGTTTGTTGCATCGAATATAAAATATGAACATATTTAACAATCATCGTCAAATTTCATCCAATTTACACAAAACCTTAACGAATTATGCATCTAAACCTTCCTCATAAACACTCTGGCTATTAGTGAAAACCGCATGATAATCCGTTCAGTAGCTATTGAGATTATTGCGCACAGATAGACAGACGCAGTGATGGACTTTTTTATATAATACTTACGTAGTGATTTTGGACGGCCCTTTGGCGTAAAGGATAGTTATCCTGATTCTGACCCGACGGTCGTTGGTTCTAATCCTAGCTATATAACTACCTACCAATGAAAGTTTTATGTGCATTCATGAATCATGAGTTTTCGTACAGTGGTAGTGGGATCATTAAATCTACAAAAAAGTAGCTAACCACCAAGGAGAACATCTGCCGCCGTAACCTTACGGCGTTCCCCGACGCAAAACGTAGGGGTAATATACGTTTAACGTGTGTATCTGTGTGTCTGTCTGTAGCATCTTAGCACCTAACCGGATGAACCGATTTTGTTTTTATTATTCATAGTTTTTTTTTGTTTGATAGATGTCTTCATCGAGAGTTTTCTTAGCTTTGATTCATGAAAATTCGTTCAATCGTTATAAAACTATGAGCTTTTTTCTAGTTAATTGCGCTATGAAATCAACTTTCATAGGTCTGATCAATTCGAAAATCTTCTTCTTCAACGATATTGTAAGAACATGGAAGCATTGACCTGATGCTGGGACATCTCCTGGACTCTACAGAATACTCAAATCCTCACCAACTTAGAGCTCAGATTTTAAATGTGGTGTTTACTACAGTCATTGGAATGCTTTTAATGAAAAGATTAGGTATACATAGATCAGTCGGGGTGGTTTAAAATATTATATTATTATATTTATAGATGAATATTATTTTACACAATAGATCATATTATTATACTATATTGACTTCAAATTGATTGTGATCGGTGGGGATCTATAGCATAGCTAAGCTTATAATAATATTTTCGTAGTAACTATGACCTAATCGGTGGTTTCACTCCAAATATTTTATTAATTTTGCGATGCGTATATGTGAAATTCGTGATATCTTCTAGAGTTTTCATTTGAATTATATACTGTAAAGGACAATTTTAATCTATAATATGAGGCCATGCTAATTAACGTAATTATTTGGATAAGGATTAATACTGTATACTTGAAAATAGCCTTGGAAGTTATGTCATATTTTTTAACAAACATTTTAACATTAAAATGGTTACTGTGAGTCAACCTTAAGAGATAGATATATGCTGTCACGGACTTTTTTGTAGGTCTTAAGTTGTACAACTCTTGCATAGAAAATATTCTTCTATCTATTTTCAATTAAGCAGCGTTCGTAAGAAACGTGTTTTTCGACCATTTTTTTGCCGACTTAGGTTGCAAATTAGGTCTCCATGAATGTACCTTTGATTTAAACGGGATAATATAAAGCCTATTTTCATTCCAAAAGTCCATTCTATGTATTAGTGAAAGAATTTTTTAAATCGGTTCAGTAGTTATTGAGCCAAATCATTACAAACATACAAAAATACAAAAATACAAATGTCCTCTCTTTATAATATTAGTATAGATAGATCATAGCATTGTGCATTGCAAGGATCTGAGTCAAAGAAGAGGCAGTTTTCGAATCCGATTTTGCTTTCGACAGATTGAGATTTGAGAATCAAGGGCTGAACTTTATAATTTTCTTGAGAGTCTGAGTATTCCTGGCCCAGCGAATTCACCATCTTCGACCACATTAATTGCTGTACAAGGCGAGATAGTGGTCAAACGCTAGCCTATAGCACAGAATAATTAAAAGTACGACGTACCCTATCTAAATCTAAAAGGTATAAAAAATATAATTCACTATAAGTACTAATTAAACTGCTCTATTAAATGCCCTTTAACAGTTGTTTATTTCGTAACTTGCGAGTCAATTCTATGATTACAGTTTTAATCTTAAATTGTTGGCAAATACTTGGGCAATCGAGCCTTAAAAATACAGAACGTGATATAATCGTATTTGAACTATTCATTGAATGATATTAGACATGTGCCTACTTAACTTTGAATTATAAAAATAAAACGTGATAAAATGCTTTCACTCATAACATAACAGTAATAGCCTCCCGAATCATAAACATGTGGTAACCGTTGACTGCTGTAAGGCTTTGCTTATTATGCCCGGTTACTTAGCGGAAAGCCGCTAATGAGGTATTTTCTTAAAGAAAACGTTAGTCGACCACATCATCACTTAACATCAGGTGAGATAGTGGTCAAACGCTTGACTAAAATTAATTTAAAAAAAGTTCCTGGAGACTTAACAGATAGCTTACGAAATAAACGTCAAATTTCAAAACGGTCGTCTCAAAATAAGTAGTAAGTAGTCATCTAGATATCACCATTATCAGCCAGTATTTGTTCACTGTAGGATATAGGTCTCGGCCCACCTATGTAAATAAATAAATATGTAATAAATAAATAAATTCACGTACATACAACAACGTTCACGTACACCAAGAATTTAGTAGCCTATGTTCATCTTCATGCTATAAAGTACTCGTATCTCCTTGTTAAATTTCAGTAAGATCTGATCGCTCGGTTAGGCGTGATTTGGTAACATACAGAATGAGTGACAGAGTGACAAGTTACAAACGTTTTTATAATATTAGTATGGAAGTATGGACAGTATGGATAAGCCAGCGTTTGACTACTAACTCACCTGATGTTAAGTGATGATGTGATCGACGATGCAGCACGTGTGTATCGCTAACAACCTCTGTACTTATTGGTCTATCGCAGTTTGACTTCCTACACGAGATCACCAATCCAATGTGAACATAGCTTTTCTTTACATCAAAATGACGTTTTCATTGTATCATTTGAAGATTGCCATCACATAGATCTCACTAATAAACAACTGTCGTTCTCTTTCAACTTTCTTCTTATCATGCTTTCATAACATTACGAGCTGATGCTTTTGCACTTAGTTACGTGGTGGGATGAATTGCGGTTACAAAATCTGATAATTTTGATGATGTATCATTAGAGTCGTTACTATAATGTTGATAAGTATTATCATTAACTAGTTATTGCACTATTACAGCTAACTCGGGCTTAATGAATGAAATAGAGTTGTATTAGAAAACTAGCAGCGCTTTGCGGTTTCACCGACGTAGATCCCGTTCCCGTGAGAATAAGGGGATATAATATAGCTTAACTATGTTACTCGTTAATAATGTAACTTTCCATTAGTGAAAGAATTTATCAAATCGATGTAGGAGTTTTTGAGCAAAAGGCATGGAAAGACATTGACTGTTTGGATCGATGAGTAAATTTGCAAAGTTTCCTTTCGGTAATTCAATTTTAGCTTTTAAACATGATATTTTTTACATACGTTTGAAATTGACTGAACTACCCACATAAACACTTTTCAAGCTTAATGACCTGTCTTCTGTTGCCATCTTAATGTATTGCTGTGTTTGTCTACACCTAATTATTGTTGTTAGAATAAGTATCTACTTGACGTTCGCAGGTGTACTGTTAATGTTAGGTACATTGTACACTTTATGACGAAAATAAATAAATCTGAGTCTGAATCACAATGTTTAATTCGTTATTTTAATTACGCCCAAAAGTGATGAGTGTTAATTTCTCAGTAGGTTATTAGGTTAAGAAAAAAACGTGTTGTTTTAGACAATTGGTTGCTTCAAACGTTGCCAACACGTCATTTTGTGGCAGCAAACTCTAACAATATTGCTGTATTTATCTATCAATTAATCTACTAGAAGATGCTATCTTTTAATTTGGGAAGTCTATAACAATTCAAGTGTCTATAAGTTTCCTTTCGGTGGGAAGTTTTCAGATCAAAATTAAATTTGCAAAATTTTAATTAATTTAATTATATGTTAGGACCACAACTTTGATTATATTACTTATATAATTAAAGGGCCACAACTTTTTTTTTCAACAAAATTATCCAATTTAATAATATTACCCCTTTATAAAGTGTGCTCCAAAAAAGGTTCTGTGTGGTTGATTTCAGATGTATTATTAACGTTTTTTTTTTCCAAATAGAGTTCTCTCTCAAGATGACTCTCATATTTTTTTAAAATAAATTGATCTGCCATTGTCAATACAATGTTCTAATCCATAATTTTTGATATTTAAATTCGAAATAATCTGTCATTCTATTCAGAAAGGTTTCCGCGACTAAATAGCTCACGGAATAATAAATATTCGAAATTCAAAATGACGCTTCCGAATCCGAATTTGCTTTCGAATGATTGAGAATCAGGGGGCTGATCTCGATAAAATTACAATGGGACCAAACAGGAAGCATGCTCTCTCAAACAACAAAAAAGAATTTGCCAAATCGGTAAAGAAATTACGGAGTTTTAAAGTAACAAACATCAAACATTAAAAACAATACTAAATAAAAATTTGAAAATCTCCGCCTTTTTGTTGAAGTCGGTTAAAAATCTACCAACTAAAAAAAGAATCATTCAAATCGGTTCACATTGGCGGAGTAATCGCGTAAGATACATACAAAAAAATAAACTGGCCAAGTGCAAGTCGGACTCGCACTCGTAGGGTTCCGTACCACACTACAGTATTTTATAAGATCGAGCAAAAAATACCTAATAAATATTATCATTTTTCGCCAGCAAAAAATCATAATTAATAAACATTTTATTTCTTATAACGCCATCTAACGTCTAACAAAGGTGTTAGGGATCGACATTTCAATATAACACCATCTATGGCACGTTTACCTAACTAAGCGATCATATTTGGCGTGAAATGCCGAAAAAAACACGTTTCTTCTATGGGGACCCTCTATTATTTTTAGCTTTATTTTGTTTTTAGTATTTGTTGTTATAGCGGCGACAGAAATACATCATCTGAGAAAATGTCAACTGTCTAACTATCACAGTTCATGAGATACAGCCTGGTGACAGACGGACAGACAGACAGACAGACAGACATACGGACAGCGGAGTCTTAGTAATAGGGTCCCGTTTTACCCTTTGGGTACGGAACCCTAAAAACATACAGATGAATTTAGAACCTATTCCTCCTTTATGTAAATCGGTTGTAAAATCACCAAAACTAAAAACACCTCAATCTTGGTACCAAAAATTACTAGCACGGCATTTAAAGTCAGTTTTTAGGGTACCCAAAGGGTAAAACGGGACCCTATTACTAAGACTCCGCTGTCCGTCTGTCTGTCTGTCTGTCTGTCTGTCTGTCTGTCTGTCCGTCTGTCACCAGGCTGTATCTCATGAACCGTGATAGTTAGACAGTCAAAATTTTCATAGATGATGTGTTTCTGTTGCCGCTACAACAACAAATACTAAAAACAGAATAAAGTTAAAAATAATACAAGAAACGTGTTTTTTTCGGCATTTCAATGTAACGCCATCTATGAACACTTAGTTAGGTAAACGTCGCATGGCGTTATATTGAAATGCCGATCCCTAACACCTTTGTTAGACGTTAGATGGCGTTATAAGAAATAAAAACGTTTATTAATTATTATTTTTTGCTGGCAAAAAATGATAGTGGTATTTTTTGCTCGATCTTATAAAATACTGTAGTATGTAGTACGGAACCCTACGAGTGCGAGTCCGACTTGCACTTGGCCAGTTTATTTCGTTTTGTAAACGATCCTAAATTATGATTTAAACTGATCTGCCATTGTCAATACAAGAGAAACAATAAACAAAATGAGAAATGTCTATGAGTGTGAGAGAGAAAATATGTGCCTGAATTTACAAACATATAATGCTGAACTGATGCTAACAAATAATTAATGTTTATTGACGGCGCAAACGTGTTGAACTACAGAAACAATAATTGATCGATCAGTCATAGTCGACTGATTGTCTGATCATTCGCAATCACTGGACGTCCTTTGTTTTTAGGATTGTTATGTCCCTTTCACTCACATTTGGTTCAGAATCGGCATCATAAATCAGGCATAGTTTTTTAATAGGAGCGTCCTTCTTGAGTAATTTTAGATTTTTGATATGCGTATGACTATCATGCCTACAATGATTGAAGCGATAAAAACCGATATCATCATTATTATCATCAGCCTATCTACATCCACTGACTGCTGGACATAGGCCTCACCTATGGCACTCCACTGATCTTGATCTTCAGATTGTTGTTTCCAACCGCTGCCAGCCAGCTTATGTATATAATCGTTCCATCTATCTATCTGTATTAAAAACGATTATAGGCAAACAAAATTCCTGTGTTGAAAAAAAAGATTTAAGGTACGGACACACCGCGCCGTCCTGCGTCCTGCGGGCACGATCTCAGTACTTTTCAATTGTTTTCTGATCGCGTTTGGTGTGAACCAGTCGATACAAATACTACTGCGCTATTTGATCGCCGCCTAGATCGCGCACGCGGGACGCTGCGGTGTGTTGGTGTACCTTTAGAGTGAAGTTCTCCGACAAGACCAGTGTCACCTTACCACGCTTTCCTTTTGGAAAAAATCTTGTTTTAGTAGTTAAACGACATTGGGCGCAACATATTTTGGTGAATATCGATCTAAATATAGGATAGCAAAGCTACACAACGCTATAAATATATGCATTACTTAAACTATATACATAAGATGTGACATAATATGGCAGTCAGTGATGCTGCAGTAATCAAAGACAGCAATAATGCTCTAAATATAATTTAGTTTTTGTTCGAGGTGATAAAAGTTGAGTAGCGATAAGCCTGCACTCTAGATAAGCGAGATAGCATTGTGTACACAGCTGATAAAAATGCAGCGCCGTCTGTCCAATATCTACATACACACTGTTACGTAAACTGACGGCGCCTGAGTTACAAAATTTGAAAATTTTAGGAAATATAGTAAATACAACTTACTTTTATATTTAACTAAAAGCTAATGTAATAATAATTAATTATTGACGTGAATCCACTCCAGATACAAGCATAGGTATTATTTACTACTAGGACTACTAGTAATGTGCAACCAACAATGCTAGAAGGTAAGCTTTTAAAAAAAAAGTTGTATTATTGGTGGCAATGCAAATAATTTTAGGCATATACCACAGATTATATAATAGTGACACATATACTATCAAATAATTTATTTACTCAAATCAGAAACTGATTCGTGTACAATCTATAATTTGCATCTCAATGAAAACTATACATATAATTTTAATATAACTCTAACATTTCTATTTGTTGTGTCCATATTATATGTGTCTGCATAACTGAAAGTTTCAGCCGATCTCATAATAGAACAGGACTTATCTCTTCTTTAGTACGCAAATCAGAGCTGAGTTATAGCAGATGTTTCAAATGCATATAGGTACGCAGAAGGTCGTGTTGGTAATTTTAATTGCTTATTCACGTAATGCATTTAGTTTATTTAAAGTTATCTTTTATATCTTATAGGCTAGCGTTTGAACAATATCTCCGCTGGTTGTAAGCGATGATGTGGTCGAAGTTGGTGAACGGTTTAAAATCTAACGTATCAAAACTATTATTGATTCTAAAGTATGTCATCATTATTGAATACTTATACTCATAGTCATCTTAGTATAAATTCATAAAATGATATTTGAATGGATTCTACTACTTCTACAAATACTAAAATTGTGTATGTTTATGTATATTTTACCCGTACTCTCCAAGTCTCCAAGACCGTGTCATAGTAAGCGTTCGATAACCTTTAGCTTAACCTCTTTCAAGTTTCACACGTTTACAGTCACGACAACAGCGACTTGAGGCCTTCACACACGAGCCTTCATTCATTTTGACCTCCTCAGTTCAGTAGCGTTCTCATCAGCATCGTTCTACTTCCCATCTGTCGATACAGTATCATCGATAACAGTATTCAGAATTCAATACAGTTCTGATTTCTATTGAAATCAATGAGCGCACATCTGTCGATGCCGTTATGTGGCTCCTCATCTACCGATGTACCATAGTTTATATTAAACTCATGCATAAAGTGGCACAGTTTCCTATGTAGTTTCTTCACCGGTTCCGTCAGATCTCCAGCGAAGATTGCTGCCGGTTCTTCCGGTTGCTGTTTTCGCTACCAACATTTCAGGCATTTTAGGCTTCAAGTTAAATTTTTGTTATGAATCATTTGTTCTTTGTGTTGCTGCTATTATATTTTTAATTCCTTGCGTGTTCAGTTCAGTTTCATGACTGTTTCGATTTGTATAATTTTTAAATCGGTCTTGCCTTACCAGCCAGTTTAGAAATCGCCAAATATACGCAATTTGTTTTACAATACGTTTTCTATTTTGTTATTGTTCAGTGTGTTTTGCTCAATTTAGCGGTGCCGTGAGGGAAAAGTATGTGACTGTGTCATTGTGCTTTCATGATTTCAGAGCGTTGAAAGGTCGTTAATCATAATTTGTGAAAAGAACAATTCTGATGGTAATAGTCAAGTCAAGTCTAATTGCAGTTAGCATTACTTAACAATTTGCTCCAATCCAATGTAAATGGCTTACCTATTGCTTGGTCTATTTGATTTATTCAGTCGTTTGTGTTCAAAACTAATTAACTTAACACCGCTTAAAGTATTACAATGATAAAATAACTAAAGACGTGATGTGAACATTACTTTTGTGTATGCCAAAGTCTGATAATATAATTTCAAAATTAGACCGCATTTATCATTAAATTTGACATAGTAGTGCACCTGTGGGCCTTGGAGGTAATGTAAAAGTTGTCTCACGATCGTTTAGTATGGACACGATAATTGCATCATATCGCAGGAAGATGCGTTACACAATCACATTGGACTCATATCATTGAAAAAAAAAGCCATTGCTATGGGTACTAAAAATGATGTGTCAAATGATGTCAATCATGACGATGAAAGTTGATTGTATGCAGAGTTAGTTGGCTTACGTAATAGTCTTAGCATTATTTGGATACGCATTGAAGTTACTTAAATTAATAAGATAATCTATGTACTCACTATCATCATCATCATCAGCTAAGGTCTGTCCACTGCTGGACATAGGCCTCATTCATGGCACACTATAATTGAGCTCGATTATCAGCTCTTTGTTTCTAACCGCTACCAGCCAACTTGCGTGTATCAACGCTCCACCTACCTGCAGGGCTAGCATGGCAAGGGGACTATTTTGTCTTTCCACCTATCCGTATTTTGTTTGGTGGAGAAGGCAAATTATAAGTAAAGTTTATCGACAATTATAAACGCCCGCTGAATTTTAATCAATTCTTTTTTTTAACTTTTTAATAAGAAAACAAAATCAAAACTCGGGGTTAAACTTCACTAAGCGTCTAAATTGTTGTGTTGATCTCCTGTCAGTGGCGAAAAACAGGGAAATAATTTTGTCTTTCCCCCGGGGATAAGGCCATGCTAGCCCTGCTGGAGGGCGTCCTAAAGTACGTTTACCAGCCGTGGTCTCTCTACCCCAACGGTTATCGGTTCAGACAGATATGACCAGCCCACTACTACTTCAGTTTGTTAATCCTTTGGGATAACATGGTTTCAATGACGAAGAAAGCAAAAATCTGCAACGTATGATTTGTTGTTATGATTTGACCTAAATGCGTCCGTGTTCCCTACAATATCCTTAAATTTTTATTTTTAGAAAATTAGATGTACATCTAATTTTCTAAAAAAAAAATTTACGTAGTTTACATAATTTATGTACGTAGTATTGACTTATTGTACTTCTTAACTTTATCGATATATATATCTAATTTATAAGTAGATACTTAATTTTCTTGACACTTTGATAATGTTAAAATGTTTTCCGAGGATAACCTCTAGCAATAATTATAACAATAACCAAAACAAACAGTTCATTATATCATTAAAGTCACATCCATAAATGCTTTATCATCGACAGGTATCTCATTACATCAAAGAACTGTTTACTTTTACGTGGGAAAATAGAAAACAACACGCAAAGAAAACCTAAATACCTTATTTAACCGATAGTCAAAGATCTTATTTCAAAAGTAATAGAGTTTATAATCGTTTGCTTAAAAGTAAACCGGCACTATTTAATGATAAGTCATCGTTCTTTGAATGCGGCGAATGAGAGAAAATGTGTAAAGTAGACGATAGGTGTCGGATTGAAATGCTTTATTCCGACCGTTAGAAAATCACAAGACTTATAATAAAAAGGTTTATAAATTGTTAAACACAATCCAAAATTTCATTGTACCGACGCGACTTGAACCCGCAACCTCCGGAATAACATGTTCCGGTGCTTTGCCAATTAAGCCACAGTGCGAAGTATCGTTACGACGAAATTACTGGATTGCATTTGTTAACCCAATTATGCATTGGTGGCGCCATATAAAGTGTGGAACACTTCAAAGAAACATAATATTTAATAGGTTTATGTTATAATCTGCGCGTTGTGTATTTATCCATTATAATTAAAATTTAATTAAAAAGAATCTAAAATACTATAACGTACTAAATTTAACAATAGTCTAGAGACTTATGCACAGCTCATGCTCTATATAGAAAAATGTTTTACCGAAATTAATCCCATTTAAATGTTGTAAAGAACTGATGAGTATCTCCAGAGATACGGAGATAAACACCTCAACTAAGGCGTTGCCCGCGATCGAGACGTCGTGAGTCCGATCCCCACCAAGTGCCCTATTGAACGCACAGTATGATGACTTTAATTTATACTTGTCTTATATCATAGATCCGATAATATATCTTTTCATCTTGTACGTTTCTTATCTTCATCATCATTATCAGCCGGTATCAGTCCACTGCTGGACATAGGCCTCCTCCAAGACACGCCGCTGAGCCCGATTTTCGGCTCTTTGTTTCCAGTTGATTGGAAACGTTTCTTATAGTATTTTAGAACTGCAGTCAAAATAAAGATTGTACGTATTTGATAATTTTACGATTTTCCAATTAGCACCTTCCTATCGTATCGCACAAATTGGTATCACTGTGAGGAACTATTAAATTTTATTG
Source organism: Cabera pusaria (assembly GCA_954871355.1). NCBI lineage: Eukaryota > Metazoa > Arthropoda > Insecta > Lepidoptera > Geometridae > Cabera > Cabera pusaria. Next base: position 4,951,498 of record OX940896.1, read on the forward strand.
AGATCATAAAATACACTAAGGCATTTCAATTTGAGACGACGTTGAATTTAGCTTTAAGTAGGCACGTAGTTTTGGTGTAGCGGCGTTCAATTTTCTTTATTAACCGACTTCACAAAAAAGGAAGAGGTTCTCAATTTCTCTGAAACTTTTTTAAAAATATATGTTCACCAATTACTCGAAGACACCTGAACCGATTTGAAAAATTCTTTTTTTTATTTTAAAGGGTACCATAACCCTTCCCAGGTGGTCCCATTAAAATTTTAACGAATTCGCCGAGCCGTTTTTAATATAATATCAACATTTGTATTACGATGCATTTACCTATCTCGACGAATTACTACTTACTACTAACTACTGACACAGATTATGTAATAGTTCCTAAGCTTACTAGGCTACTTTGACTAGCGCGACGTTTGAAGTCGGTTCTTTTAGTTTTTTAAACGATCTTAAATTATACGTTTAAGAGTTTTTATTTATGAAGGGAACTTTGTAACTCTTCTTTATACATTTTCAGTTTAATAGTAATTTTCAGAACAATTATTAATTTAAATATAATATATAGTATAATCGTTTTAGGAGTAGTTTATATTGCAGTTATAGTTTTAATTAAATTTTAACTATGTTGATGTTTTGATGTTCAAAAATATATATACATAGCGCGACGTTTGAAGTCGGTTCTTTTAGTTTTTTAAACGATCTTAAATTATACGTTTAAGAGTTTTTATTTATGAAGGGAACTTTGTAACTCTTCTTTATACATTTTCAGTTTAATAGTAATTTTCAGAACAATTATTAATTTAAATATAATATATAGTATAATCGTTTTAGGAGTAGTTTATATTGCAGTTATAGTTTTAATTAAATTTTAACTATGTTGATGTTTTGATGTTCAAAAATATATATACATATTATCTGCTGTAGATCTCGATAAAAACTATGATCAATATTACACTAACAATTCTGTTCAGTTACTTAATTATTACTACATATTATAAGAGGGCCCGGTGGCGTAATCGGGAGAACGGTCGGCTTTGATGCCGTGGTACCGAGTTCAAACCGCCGTGCACCAATGGATTTTTCTATAGAAAAAATTATGTGCGCTTTCACAGTGGCCCTCCGGTGAAGGAAAACATCGTTAAGAAACCAACAACCCCCGCATGGTGGTAGGACACTATCTAGTGTCCGCCTGGCCAAAAAAAACAAAGTCCCTGCCGCGTCTGTTTGTCTGTCTGTTCGCGATAAACTCAAAACTACTGAACGGATTTTCATGCAGGTCACTTATAGACAGTGTTTCAAGAGGAAGGTTTGTGTATAAATCGTGTTAAGTTTTTGTGTAAATTGGTTAAAATATGACAACGATTGTTAAAGATGTTAATTAATACTCGACGTAACAAACTGATGCGAAAAATTTAGATATACCTTCATGCTCTATCCATGCGAAGCCGGGGCGGGTCGCTAGTTTGTACATATTTTTAACTGACTTCAAAAAAAGGAGGAGGTTTCTCAATTCGACCGTATATATATATATAATTTTTTTTTATGTTTGTTCGCGGATAACTTCGTCGTTTATGAACCGATTTTGATTATTCTTTTTTTGTTCGAAAGGAGATATCCCAAGTGTGGTACCATGGTAATTTTATCGACGTCTGATAAGTATCTTCAGAGATATTGAGATAAACATCTCAAAATTGGAAGTCGGTTCTTTTTTAGTTTTTAAACGATATTATTATTATACATATCAACAACAATATCACAAAACAGCGCGGTTAACACTTTAGTAAAATAAATTAAATTAAATAACTTTTTTTAACACAAGTTCTTTGTAAAGGAGTTATACATACATAGATAAAATCACCTTTTTCCCGTTGGGGTAGGCCAGAGACTACTTCCTTCCACATGCTACGATCCTGACACACGTCTTTCACTTCTTCCACTTTCATGAGCGCCTTAATACATGCAAAGACGTTATAATGTGTAATGAAAAGTACTAAAACTAGTAAACAACAAAAAACTAGTAAGTAGTTAACTAGTCAGTATATTCCGGAAGAAAGTCATGTGAAGGAACATACTTCCATTTATGCAAGCAGTACATTGAATGAAACTCCATCAAGATAGAATTTTGATAAGCCTAACATTTTTTTTTCGTAAGTTTTATTTACCTCCTGTGCAAATATAAAGGTACGGACACACCGCAGCGTCTTACATGCGCGATCTAGGCGGCGATCAGATAGCGCAGTAGTATTTATACCGACTGGTTCACACCAAACGCGATCAGAAAACAATTGAAAAGTACTGAGATCACGCCCGCAGATCGCAGGACGCCGCGGTGTGAGCTCTCCTCAGAGTACTCCTCCTCAGGCCCTCAGAGTAACAACTTTAGTATTGTTACTCTGAGGTACGGCCACACCGCGGCGTCCTGTTACTGTTCCAAATCACTGCCCAGTGGTTATTCTACTCATTACTGATTAATGGATGGCCACCAATTAATCTGAGTAGTTAGCTGCAGTTAAAGAGCCACCCGGTCGATCGGGATACCTAACGATCACTTGTCGAGTATTCATTTGTGTGAAAGGGTGTGAAGACATCCGCATTTTTTCTACTTTAGCGGTATCTAGTTTTAATTGGCCAGGAAAGCCAGTGGGACTTAGATTTATAAGACTTGTATAAGTTTACAGTTTTCATGGCCACTGATGTTATCACTATTATCAGTGATAGAATTAGCAACCTATTATTTTATTGTGTTCCGTACCCAAAAGGTATCAACGGAACCTCATTACTCGAGTTTTTGATGTGCGTGCGAATAGGTAGACATTTGAAATATGGCGGCACAATATGTATTAAATATTACTATGAACACTATAAAGGCCGTTACGCACTGTCGACTAGTCGCCGGCGACTCAGTCCCTCGGCGACCGAAACATGGGAAACTAGGGCCGGAGACCGAGCCGAGCGACAGTATTCCAAGTATAAGGGATTGTATTTCCGATATAAATTTATCCGTGTCAAAACTCATTGTGCGCGGCCGTCCGGTCGTTACGACAGTTGCTCGCAGTGTGAATGCTTTCATTTGAAACCGTGCTCCTATTGGTCGCCGGCGACCGGTAGTTGCCTGTGCGTCGCCACTGCGCGGCGAGTCGCCGAGACGCCCGGGCAACCGGTGACTAGTGCGTAAACACCTATTTAAACTATACAATATTACAGTCGTCGACAACTGAGTCGCCGGCGACTAGTCGACAGTGCGTAAGGGCCGTAACAACAATTAATAAAAACAAAATGAAGTGAAATAATTAAGAGGGTCTCCATACAAGAAACGTATTTTCAACCGACTTCCAAAAAGGAGGAGGTTCTCAATTCGTCTGCATGTTTTTTTGTATGTATGTTACGCGAGTACTCCGCTAATTGTAAACCGATTCGAATGATTCTTTTTTAATCGGTAGGGTTCATTTCCGAACAACATTTCCGAGGTGGTCCCATTGTAATTTCATCGAGACCTGGTAAGTATCTCCAGAGATATGATGATAAACGTCTTTAAACTTGCTACTGAAATTGACTCGCGGGGCATGGAAGTCGGTTGTTTTAAACTATTTTAATTATTATAACACTTTGTTCAGTGATACGAAACCCTTCGGGTGGCGAGTCTGACTCGCACTTGGTTACTATGAAATTGGTTTAACAACCGTCTGACACATACGCGTCGAATTGAGAAACTCTTTTTTAGTTCAGGCTTAGTAAGTAAGATACCTACTTCTTTCTACACATAAATAGGTAAACAAATCAGTAAATCCAATCGTCATTTTCCCACATATTTTACCCTTTCATTTCCAAGCGACACCATTTGTTTTGCCAACTAACGTTACAAGTGTGAAAACGAGACAATTAATGCATCGTCATTAACCACTTAACCTGGAAATGAACCGGTCAGACCTCATCGATTTGCATCTACGAGAAACCTTGTGGTCCAAACAGAATAATATGTGATCAAACGGCTGCGCCGTGCGACAATGTCTGTACCCTTAGTACGAGTTTATATCGTAAGGCTTGACAGATCTCACATAGTTTTTGACTTATTCTGGCTCCCTGATTGGTCTTAATTTAGTTAAGTGTAGTAACCACTAGAGGCGCTGTACTGTTTTTCATACAAAATTTACTCGATATACCATATCGAGTTTGGTATGAAAACTCGTACTAAGGGTACTGAAGTAAGAACGTTCAAAAATTTACGTAAGCTTTTATAATTAACTAACGAACCGCCCCGGCTTCGCACGGGTGCAATGCTGAGTAATAATTGCTAATACCGCCGCAACCGCTATGTCTGCTACCCTGCATTTTATATCTGAAATATCTTCGAAAACACTCATTTAAATTACACACTGTAAAGAGCCATATTGATCTATATTAAATGCGCAATGTATTTAAGGTACTTAATTGGATAAGGATTCATGCTGTATTGCTTAAAATCGCCTCGTAAATAAGCCATTATTTCTCGTAAAAAGTAAAGGATAAAAAATTGTTATTGTGCGTTATCCCTAAGAGACAGACATATACCATTGGGAACTTTTTTGAAGACCTTTTTAAGGTGTACATTACTGTAGTACTTACATTATTTTGATCTATCTCGTAGGGTCCAGCCAGCGTTTGTAATGTAAGCGCAAAAAAGTGTTTATTTACGAAATCACATTAGAAACCTCTAAAATGATCAATGTTTCTCTACAATATATTATGCATGCATTATACATATAAACCTTCCTCTTGAATCATTCTATCTATTAAAAAAACCGCATCAAAATCAGTTGCGTAGTATTAAAGATCTAAGAATACATAGGGAGAGACAGCGGGAAGCAACTTTGTTTTATACTATGTAGTGAAGTTTGTACTGAATATTATGTTTAATAAATATTAATTAATATAAATTGAATGATAAAGTAGGATGAATAACGCATAATCATAACCTTAGAGACACAGAAAATATAGATAAAATAAATTTAATTAAACACCTAATGAAGTATAAAAAAACTTACGTAAAAAAATTAACTTACACCTAGAAAATGAGTGGTGTCACAAAAGACGACATTACGATTAAAAGCGATGTCTTACAGAAAACTTTTCAAAAGGAAGAATCAAGGTTTGAAGAAATCCGAGCAGACGCGTAGAACATGGAAAAAAATTCTGAGCGTTTTCAGCTTTAATTTTCTTCAAGCCGTGAAACAGAATTAATATCTATTGATTCAGTTAACAAAAAGTTCGCGGATACTTTACAAATCATTAGTTTAACCTTACCTGACTCAGGTTAGATTGTTTCTGTTAGTGTTATAGTTTTAATAGCTTTAGTCATGCTAGCCTCGAACCTAAATTAATACGTTTCTTTACGTTAACCTTTAGTACTTCCATTCATAAGTTCTTGACATTATTTCTTACTAAAACAATAAAATAAATGATAATTATGAGTGGTAGGATTATACTTATTACTGACTCAGCCAGATTGCCATGCATAGAGGGTGAGACGAAGAAGACGGCGGTGTACGACAAATAATCCTAAACTACCTTAGAGTATCTTTTTGTAGTGGTAGGACTTCTGGAGGTCCGCCTGGGGCGGTTCCACTACTTTGCAATCAAATCAGCAGTGAAATAAGAATGGTTTTTGGTTTGAATTGCAATATGTCCAGTGAAATTATAGGGCATGTAAGATTTCTTTATGTCTCCGGATACCACGCGTTGTGTAGTGACGTGCAAAATTCTGGATATCCAAAACTTTGCATGCCGCTGTATCTGTAATAGGTAGTAAGCTATCGCAGACTATCGCTTGCCGATCAGCGAGCGACGTGCTTATCCTGTTATCTTATATCATAAAAAAACTGCACCAATCTACATTTTCATTGTATTTTGATTATAACAGCTATTCTACTATTTGTTTATAGTAAACATTATAATCCATCATTATCTTTCTCCAGTAATCTAATAAATAAAAATCTCGTGTCACAGTGTTTGCTATCGAACTTCTCCGAAACGGCTTGAGCGATTTTTATGAAATTATTTGTGTATTTTGGTAAATCTGAAAATAGGTTGTAGGCTATTTTTTATACCCTTAGGTGATAAGGGTGGCTCAAAACGCGGCAAAATCGCGGTCGCAGCTAGTATCGATATAAAACTTCAGAAAAGGACCGAATTACAGAGCACTCAAGTGATTAGTAAGTGTGGTTTTACGCAAACTATAAATATATAGTAGGTACTACAGTCTCGTTGCCGATTTGCACCTATCGATTGCTATCAAAACCCGGCTGACTTCGGTTACGTACAAACTATTATAATATACTGTACCTTCGGTTCAATGAACCTAAACATCGCTGTACTGAATTCAATACACTTCTTCATGGAATTAAGTTCAACTTAAAATACGCTTAACTTGAAGCTGCATTATGTTTTAATTAACCTTTTAAGATTTAATTCCTAAACGATTATTTCATTAAGTGTTTCGTGATTCAGAATTTTATAGGTTCTTACCTATAAAATTCTGCATCTTGAGGATGTGACTTAATAGGCAATTTCGGAAAACAATTCTTAAATAAAATGTATGGTCTTTTATTATGAGACAGAAAATATACTAGTACAAGACTATGGAATACAGTTGACATTAAAAACTAAAACAACCGACTTCCATTCCGCGCGAGTCAGTTTCAGTTGCAAGTTTGAGACGTTTATCGACATATCTCTTGAGTTACTTATCAAATCTCGATGAAATTACAATGGTAAACCTTGGGATATATCCTTTCCAACAAAAAAATTATCATCTAAATCGGTTCATAAACGATGAAGTTATCCGCGAACACACGTTAAAAAATAATAATATACGGTTGAATTGAGAAACCGCCTCCTTTTTTTGAAGCCAGTGAAAAACTTCTGTTTGAAGTTAAAAGAGCTTGCATATAATGCAATAAAAGTTAGTTAAGACCCGTTATAAAGGTCCCGGTAGGTTTATCTAATATACACATTTAATAGTATTTAAATAAGATCATGCAGACGGCCATCAGGCGGCTAACAAACCTAGACTAGCCACTCAGCCGTACATACATTAATTTGTAGTTTTCTTAAGTGATTTATTTAAACTTTCTCAAAAGAAATAAATCTAATTAAAATAAAACAAATATCATCATCATCATCATCATCATCATCAGCCTGTGACAGTCCACTGCTGGACGTAGGCCTCTCCCAAGATGCGCCACTGAGCTCGATCTTCGGCTCTTCTTTTCCAGTCACTGTCAGACCAAAAATACATAGTAAATATATCGGAAGATAGTTACTTATTCTGATTATTTTTAGGCCATCAAAGTTATTCCTTACAACACCGTCGGTTTTTTCTTTACTCATGTAGTTTTGGTAATAATATTATATTTCTCAATACTAGTAATCAAATTCAAAATTTATGGTGATTCGTCAATAATCGTAGATCGTGATCTTGACGATGATTATCGTGAATTCGAATTGAAATTTGTGCAACCAATACCGAAACATGCTTAGATAATCGAATAGTAACGATTAAATGCAACAGCAACCTTTATTATAGGAGTCCAAGGCAACTTAAACAATTCTAACAAGCAATTAAAATGAAGAATTGAATAATAAATCTCAATATCAGTCAACTACGTATAAATTAACGCAAACACTATCTGAGTCGAAGCTTTTGCGATAATATCTATGTTGGAGATTGTATCAGACAATGTTGTCAGACCCGCTTTTGGTGGAACCGCTTTACTGGAATTTGCTTTTAAAGCGTTGTCTAAAAAGCTTGCATTGCTAACAAGGTTCTCAGTTCTTGTGGTAAGGTTTTATCTATGTATTGTGGTATAATAATCACACACTTCTGGTTTTGCTTCTTTTTCTTAATAAAATTATTATTATTTTCTTTTCGCCCACCAATGTAACACTACCGACAGAAACACCACATTCAGATTTTTTTGAATAGCAGGTTGTGAGAAAACGCTTTTGTATTTTAAATCAATAACCACACTATTCTAATCTTTTTATATTCTCATATTTGTTCAGTTAATTAACAATGCTTTCACTTTCAAAAATTGTCTCGTGAAACGGAACGGTAAGAACAATATGCTGTCAAAACAAAACGACTGTTGAAGAACAAAACAATTGCTTAGAAGAATTTGACGCCACTTTGCAATAACAAAAAACGTTGATAAAAGCCTAGGCTTTTCTTGTTAGCGTTAAACCGCAGCAAAAGTCATTAATTGATAGCACTAACTGATTATCCTTGCATGAAAGGTGTATTTCTTACATATGCCCAGTAAATGTCGATGGCGCTAATATTTCAAGATAGTCTGTCAAGACTGTCATAGACCAAAAATGCAACGAAACAAAAAATTGAGAATGTAGGCATTTTAAACAAAAGATACATAAATGTTTCATTTTCGTAATGAAAATTTTAGCTGTTATTCTATGTGTTTAGATTCAGAATTATGGAAAAATAACAAAGCTACAACATGTCACTTTCCCATCGCAAGTAGACGTACTCTATTTTAAATTGGAATTGAACATTTTGAACTGCTTGAGATATGATGCTCAGAACATAATAGAATTCGTTATGATGTACCGGCACATGACGCAATGGCCGAATTGTAATAGTTTCGAATAAGTAACGAACCAGAACGTGTTCCGGAGAAAGCGAACGTTCCGTTTGACGCAGTAATAAGTTTGGATTGTTTCTTCATTTGTTCGGTTTGTTACATTTAAATTAACTCGTGGTCGGAACAATAAAATCGATGGTAGAGTTATGGTTGTCAAGTATCATTTGCCTCGAGCGGTTAGAGCAAGATATAACTGCCTCAGAACGTAATTGAAATGGAAAATACGAATAATTTGTGCGTGCTTTATATTGTTGTGAGATAATAATATGAGACACGAGTATTTAATTATCTAATAAATGACAGCTTTTAACGCTTCATGTCAAGTCAGGAATAGTTAGTTAAACTGCAAACAAGAAAACGTTTAAGCCCCACTTCGTGCCATAACGAAACTCTTTAGTGTTAACTAACCTAACAATCATTACGAAATATTTTTGCAACAGTTAAATGCACATGGCCGCGTATCATTAAGCTAACCACACAAGCTATTACAATAATTAATCTGCGAGCAAAACCTGGCCCGGGGCGGTAACCTGACACCTTACCTGCAATATGGAGCAAGGCGCTACTGGCCACGACGTCTACAGGCTTAGTGGAGTTGAATACCTGTGTAGAGCTACTCTTATCGGTCGAAAAATTACAGTATTGTCGAGTTGTATATTACGTTTTGAGTAAAGGTTAAAGTGTAGAGTCTTCCGTTTTTTTAGTTTTATCATCCGCACCAGAATTATTGCTATTACCGATTCCGTTCCCCAGTTAAAACATATTTGGATCACGAATGTAAAAATAATGGAAATATGTTAAATGTGCTCGCGGTTCTTTGTACACTAGTGGTATGTTAATTGTTTGAGTGAATGTTGTCCACGACAAGGTCTACTGTTGACGACTACGTCAAGGTGGGTATCATCTTCATTAAAAATGTTTACTTATGTTTTTCATTATTTGCTAAACATTTCTACAACAATTTAAATTGTGCCTTGCTGGTACGTTATTTCAATATTAAGGCCACCTGTATCATACTGTTATTTATCAGAATGTTTAATCCTGTAGCCCAAACCCATTTCTGTCAGTGTTAGACTGACAGAATTATTTATACTAGCTGAGCCTTGTCGTTATGTTCATGATTGATCATTCGTCGCACGTCAGGTCAGGAGATCGTTTCGCAACCTTTGCTGATCATAATTGGTCTACAGGTCTTTTAGATCTCTGACACTAGCATTCGCTGATGTGAATTCTAGTGGGGCTGTAAAACTTTGACTATGACATTCCTTTTTAAGTGGACTATCATAAGAGCCACTAAAAATTAGTAATTTTAGAAGGGTAATTCTTTATATTTATAATTAGAACTTAGACTTGGCTAATGGCATCCTCTCCGTTACGATTTTTTCTGCTATAACATCAGTATACGCATATATTCTAAACCAAAACTTCTTTTGCTTAATTCAATGGTGGTCTTAGATCTCAGTTTTAAAGCTCCCTGTGAATATTCAACTAGAAAGCACAACTCTTGTAACAATCTTACAGAGCTCTTTGTCTGCTCGAAATCCGGCATGACACAAAATCACTGCATTAACTTCTGATCTTTGTATGGCCATTCACACAAAATAACTATTAGGTTACAGTGCGGTCTAATTCATACATTAATTTACATACAATGCGTGTAGATCTGTCAAGTGTTTCGTAAGCTCACAGCTATTATGTATGAAACTGGTCGCGGTGCGTTTGTCACTTCTTATCGAGTTATCTCTCTTATAATTGACTCATTCGAGTTATGGGTTATCATTTTAATTTTGAGTACGTAATAAATAAAGTGAAGTATCAAATGAATCTTTAATTTAAACTGAATAGAGAATTTACTTATCATTGCTTTAGTTTAGCTCAGTTTTAATAGCATGAAATGTGACTGCAAGTTTTAAGTTTAGCTACCTACTGACTACCATCAATTATTTATGTCTTTTAATTTTCCATGCTAGCGCCGATGCACATAAACTTGCGATTCGTTTCATGCATTTTATATTTATAGGTTTATCTTATTGATATGTGGCTGTGCCTGTGAGATTAATGAAGTCTGCATTTTTAATTTATTTTGCATAATTATAGAACGGAAGACTTTCAATCACGTTTGATTGGACGTTGGAAGATATTACTTATCCAGTGGTAATCCTGACGTGTTTATTACATATATCATTAAGAGAATCTGTCCCTAGCTTAACTACCTCTTCTGTAATGGATGAGTTGTGTTTCTATGTTTACGGTTTTGAAGTTGAAATTTATAACATGATTCATTTTAATTTAATGCTTTAATGTGCGGCCACACCGCGGCGTCCTGCGATCTGCGGGCGCGATCTCAGTACTTTTCAATTGTTTTCTGTTCGCGTTTGGTGTGAACCAGTCGGTACAAATACTACTGCGCTATCTGATCGCAGCTTAGATCGTGCACGCAGGACGCTGCGGTGTGTCCGAACCTTTATAGTGCTTGGGCATATTAAAACAATCGGAGAGAAGTATGTACAATGTAGTGCATGCTGATTAGAATTTCTAATAATTTGCGTTACATTCAGTTATGTATGATTGTATATGCAGTATTGTAAGCTTCTTAAATGTATGATTAAAGTTGTATGTAACTTTCTACCTGTGCCCCGCGGTTTTACCCACGCAGGCATTGTTCCCTTCTGAATATCGGGATAAAAAGTAAAAAGTAAATGTGTTATTTTAGGATCTATTCTATCTACATACCAAATTTCAACTCAATCGGTTCTGTAGTATTAGCGTGAAAGAGTAACCAACATTCATACATCCATACATACAAATAGTACAAACTTTCGCGTTTATAATATTCAGTTCTCAGTTAGTTAAATTATAAAACTACAAAAATCATTTAATATATTTTCATGTGCTATATTATCTGATTATGAAGAATTTTCTGAGTTTCTTCATAATTTGTGTTGTATCTTAGCATGATAAACACTAGCAAGCTTAAAAAAATTATTACGGCAGTAGTTATAGGATCCTTGCGTATCGAGTCACTGCCCGTCTAAACTTTTATTTTTTTAAATCTTATGGTGCGTACAGACTATGTAACGTAATATGTTATACAATTATTTAACATGTTTCAGATAATGTGGACACGGAATGTTATAAAACGTGTTATAACAACATCTTATAATATCGTGTTTTATAACATTCCGTATCCACATTGTCTGAAATATGTTAAATCACAATTTTATAACATGTAATGTAACATAGTCTGTACGCACCGTTATAATTCACTTTGCCTTGGGTGAGATAGTGGTTGACTTTTGGAATTAAAAAAAAAGTGTGTGTACTTATGTACACGCGTTAGAAGTTATACTTCTGTGGCGTATGGAAAAATATAACTAAAATGCAGTAGTGATTAACGATAAATATTAAGATTAATCAAAAAGATTTTATTTAAATAAAAAAGGTTTTATTAACGTAAAAATATGACGTTAAATATGACATATACAACTTGAACATAGTCATGCCACCTAGAACTAACTTCACGGTGTAGAATTTAGGTGTCGGTGTGCGCGCGGATCGTACCACCTAGAACTAACTTCACGGTGTTAAATTTAGGTGTCGGTGTGCGTGCGCATCGTAAAAATTCACTCTCATCATTTTTCTCTATCGCGCCAAAAGAAGTATAACTTCAAAAATCATATTGATTGTGTGTTATATTGGTATTGTTTGTATTATAGGTACCCTAAAGTACAAACATATCGTAATATCATCAAGTTGCTCCATACTTAAGCACAATAACAGCAATAAACTCAGGAAACTCTATGCAGAACAATAAAACGGATGCATATCCTGCCTCTAGCCCTACGTTCTCAGAACAAAGTACACTTGAATAAGTAAATTGCCTACGTAGAAATATTGGCTCGTGTATGTACGAGAATTTTGAACTTGGTACATACATTATGCTCTACCAGTATAGCTCACCACTATCAAGGAGAAAATCTGTCACGACAACCTTACGTAGTAACTATTATATAATCTGTGGTTCCGGAAACAAACAGCTCTTGAGAGTCAGACTATTTTAGGCCTAGCGCCTGGCGCCTACGCGATTATATGATGGAGGATGGTGTTATCAACATTATCGCTTACCACCATCGCGTACAGACATAATAAAGAAACAACAAAAAATCTTTAATCGTAGGCTTATTTATATGTTTAAGAGACTCTGTCAATTCTCTGACAGACTCTGCAGTTCTGCTTGTGTGACCATTATAATTTTCAAGAGCAAAGTCTTTAGTTTGGATATCCACACGACTTGCTAATTCAGATATTTGATCAAAGCTTTCATAAATTTCACACTATCATATAACTTTTTGCCTATAACTTTAATCTGTCTGTAGAATATTCAAATTTTGACAGTATTTGTTTAGTTCTAAACTACAATTGGTGTTATTATATTGGGACACATTACATTATCACTTAATCAAATAGAAGATGCTGCAATTGTAGGCACAGTCATCAGATAAGACTGTTGTCATAAAAACCTAATTCACAAGATAATAAAATTTGCGGTATCCCATTATAAAGACATCGTGATGCATTAAAAATCGCGCTAATAATCTTGAAAAATTAATAATTTTCAAAATAAGGTCTCAGATTTTTAAATGGCTGTATAATTTTCCACTGTCACACTAAAGGTACGGCCACATCGCGGCGTCCTGCGTCCGCGTGCGCGTTCGCGATCTGATTATCAATCGTTTTCTGATCGCCGTAGATCGCGTTTGGTGTGAACCAGTCGGTACAAGTACTACCTACTGCGCTATCTGATCGCTGCCTACATCGCGCACGCGGGATGCCGCGGTGTGGTCGTATCTTTAATGCTTCGCAACGATATTTAGATGATTAGTATGTCCTGTATGATAATGTAGTCCTGAACCTAACGTAGCTTAGGCTTATGCCTAAGCTACGTTGGGTTTAGGTATTTTATACCTTATATTTATTAGACTCTACCTAGAGATTATAGACCTTGGTAAGCCACACATCTAAACGCACTTGTTCCCATTCGCAGCCTTATTCTGCGATTATGTATATAAACAACTCGGTCCTATTCTGACCGAGACAGAAACCACTTTGTCTTCACCATACTCGAGTCACGATCGTTCTTCAATCAAGACAAACTGATACTACATTTACCTCTTGATGACTGTGCCACAAAAGGTAACCGGAGAGAAAGTACTACAGGTGTTAGAGATATCGAATATCGTTATGTGTTAAGTATTTTAGTAGACGATAAATTGGTGATGCGTAAACTTATTCTTTGTTGCAACCGCCGCAAGCCTTTTGACACGCGGCGGAAGAGACATTAATTACGATTACTGATTGGATTACGTCTATGATTTTGCAACTAAGCGTTTCTGAGTAGACATACATAATGCTATTATTTAAGACGTTGCCAATTCTAAACACATCGGCGAAGTTAAAAACCAATACAAATTAAGCGTTTAATACATCTTGACTACTTTTTAGGGTTCCGTAGTCCTGACAAGAAACCCTTATAGTTTCGTCATGTCCGTCTGTCTGTCTGTCTGTCTGTCTGTCTGTCTGTCCGAGGTTTTGCAAAGAGACCGTTAATGCTAGAAAGCTGTAATTTTGTAGGAGTATGTATATAAATTACGCCGACTAAGTGGCGAAATAAAATTTTGAAAAATATTTTTTTGTAGAGTGAGTTTTTTAGAGCTCCCCTACAGGAGAAGTGGGGATAACTTTTTTTTGCGTCTTCCCCATCGTGTGGGGTATCGTTGAATAGGTCTTTTGAAATGACTTAAGGGATGCTAATACTATTTTTCGACTGAATGCTTCATTTACGAAATATTAAACTTTAAAGTGCAAATTTTTGTTCTAGTAGGGCGTGCCCCCCCCCCCCCCCCCTCAAAAAGCTACTGGTCCTTAAAAAATCTGAAAAAATTCGTGATAATAGTGCATCTCATGAACTTTAAAGTAAAACTATAGCGATTAAGATAACTTCATTAGTTTAGCAGTAATTGTCGTTGAACTTGATACCAGATACAAAATCCTTAGAATGAATACTTTAAAGTGACAAAGACGAAGTACCTAGTTGCTTGTTTATAACGGGTAAAGACTTGCATTGAATAACGGGCTACTACGGAACCCTACACTGCGCGTGGTCCGACACGCACTTGGCCGGTTTTTTGTTTCATAATTTAATTAGTGACTCAAAAGTCACTATAATAGTCGTGATCCAAAGATCACGACTATTATAACACTGAAGGGTCGGCGCACATGGGCCACCAGCCACAAGCCGCCACCGGCATATTTCCTATAGTTTTCATACATTTTATATGGACTCGCCGCACACGGTGACGCCGGTGGCCGCCACACGCTACATGATAAAATGTATGAAAACTATAGGAAATATGCCGGTGGCGGCGTTTTGTGGTTGTAGCCCGTGGCCCGTGTGCGGGGACCCTTAATGTCTCATTTGACAAGAGAACAAATACTGAAGAGTCATAATTTTGTATTTAGTTTCACAGACCTTATCATTTCTCGGACCCCTTTACCCTTCCATCAGAGTTGGTACTGCCCCAAGCATAATAGCAAAAGTCCTGACGTTATAAATATACCAATACAAATGTAACCGCGAGCCAAGCCCTCATGTGTTATAGTTAAAGTAGACTCGCCTAGCAGGATGTAAGTCGAATCTAGATCTGTATTGCTTTTTAACTAGTATAAATAGAGCGCAGAGGTGATCGACCGAGAACCAGCCAACAAAAAACCTGCCTATTCCTTTTGCAGCATTTGGATGTTAGAATAGAACTCATTTTGAAACCTTTAACCGGCAAATTGAGCTCCATTCAGTTGCTAATGAAAGGATTCAAGCTCCATAAAATTGTTATGCAATAGACTAATAGCTTTGAAAAACATTTTAATTTATTTCTTTTCAAGCTTTTTATTTAAGACAAAAAAGTTTTGAGTGATAAATTAAATATTTTGAAAATCTTCTCACGGTATCTATCCAAAACTCCATAGTGCAAAAAACTTTAGCAAAATTTACAGAAAAAAGTGGTTTATAAAGTTTTGTAGATACCAAACCATATAAAAGCACAGTTGGTACGGATAATGAAATTATTCAAGCGATTCCAGATTCGTTCTATGTAAATCATAGTTTTGAAACAACCGATTTGTTACACAATCGCCGTTCAATGTCACGGAAGGGTAATGACCATAGATAAATACATAATAAACTGGCAATGAGTCAGAGCATGCGTTCCGCTCCCATGTGGCTTAATAGTTTATGGTTACCTTTGTTACTGTCTTTATATTCGTCTGTTAGGTTTTTTTTACTGAGTTAGACCGAGGTTCATGGTCGCTGATTTTTGGTTTTCCAATTATTATTTGTAGTGTCATTTTAAGATTATGAATTTTAATATGAAATAATGTTAGTTCTATCAATTCGAGACTGCCTTTGGCTTGTAGATTTTGCTCTACAACATGTACCGTCATTTTGCAGTTATCCAATTTATCGATGTCATTGAATTGTGTTCTATTTTAGCTTGATGACGCAAGTTTATTATTACCATATACTAAGGAATACTTGCGCTAAGAAATACTATTTCCTTGATTTGAACTATCTTCCTTTTTTCTAAAATGGAATGTCAAGCATTTGTCAATATCTATATTTTCTTTGAAGAATGCCGTGCCATAATCCAACAGATGTCAGTAAACAATGATACTTTCCAAAGAATCCACCGGAACGACTGTGACCAAGGTGTGTCAAATATGACTCTAATGCGTGATTCCGTTAGCGCGTGCGCTCCCTTACTATTTGATCTACGACTGGTTTTCGAGGAAAGTGTGGTTTTGGGTCTGAGGACCGCTTGAATGAAATTACCATTGACGGGTTAGACTTGACTCGTTTAGCCACTTTTGTTTTTACTCTATCATCCAATGAGTCAGCTTTGACATTTTGGAATTTCTTATTTGCTATTTAAATTCGCTGTTTGGGCATTTGACACAGATATGGGATATTGTTGTTTGATGAAAATATTATCATGTTCTAAATTCTTTTATTTACACGATATCTTTGAGTGTTATAATAAAATTTCGTTGCTTTGGTCGGGGTTGTCCGCTGCTAAGTTGGTTACAATGCTTGGGCATATGTTACCCAAAAGGCGTGGGTTCGGGTCCCGCCGGACGGCGACATTTTGGATTATATGTAATAACGTACAAAAGTATTAAAGTTATGTTTTCGATCGTTAATTGGTCTGATAAATCGTGAATGAAGTCGTCAATTCATACAATTTCTTTAGTATGTTATAGTACATACTACTGTGGATCACAACAATACGTAACATACAATCTTTCTATTACAAAATCAAGTTCTAATTGACACCCTCACACATTTATTTGAAACTAGAAACCTATTGAATCTTATTATCGCTCCACTAGTAATGTGTCGACATTACGAGAGAAACGTTAGAGTTTTGACACGTTCACTCGTCGCTTGACTTACTGGCGCTACTATGACATAAATAACGTCACGTAATTTGTTTTCACGTATATGTCTAACATTCAATTTCATTCAATTTTAAAGTAAAGTTCTTTAAATTGTTAAACTTCTTTGCTAGATCAATGATCCTTGTCATTGTCGGAAAATATACCTGCACGTACTATAGTAGGGGTAAAGTTAGCCAATCAACACTGTTAAGATTCATAAAATTATATTCCTATTTCCTTTTACATTAGTCTTATTTTCCTTAAACGGCGTAAGCTCCAAAATCACTACTTGTTTCTCACTTACATTTATTATCGTTAGATATTTCATGTATCAAGTTCTTTTTTATCATTTTCAATCTAAACATCGCCGTTTTCTTCTAAAAAATAACTGCCACAAACTTCTGAGAATTCACATCTAAAGACACGTATCCTCATTATGATCTAAGCATTTTTTTTCTCATGAAGAGCCGCGTAGTACCGGTGTGCTGTCTCTTTGGGTAAATAGACCACGAAGAACAATGATGCGTCTAGTTTTTTATCCGCTATTGTTGTTATAACTGTCCTAACTGGCAACACTGATGAGAGTGACATTCTTGTTTTAATTTTTGTTTCGTTTTGTTGCAGGTAAGTTGATTCAAGTCAGAGATGGTTAGATGGCACAGATTAGCAAAAGGTAAATCACTAAAAAAAATCCTTTGTCTATACTTGGAAACTAACCAATTATGTAATCTATTATTGACAGTCCATTAATTATTTAGCAAACATTTTTGCATTTGCAAGCATTTCTTTCTAGTATTTATATTATTAAAGGAGCCCCCTCATCAACCAATTTCTATGTAGGTTGTAATTCAATCTTTAAGAATAAATTTAAATTTTATCTGTTCCAATTAGCCAGTTTATATTGCTAGAGAAATAATAAATGGTGATAATTAGAATGTAAATGGGGCTTTTCGAATATTACACCCACGTTTGACTGGAAGACTGTAACAATTACTTGTACAGAATAACCTCTCTGTGGGTGGTACCTGTGCTAGTGGTGACGTTAATGGTGGCGATACGTGTTTCTAAACTATTAATGTTTGTTGTTGTTTATAAGATTGTCTGATATTTCAGTAAATTTTTTTTGTTGCTCTTTTTATATTTTACTGCCTATTTCATACTTCGCACAGAATCAGAATAATTTATTGAAATAACTAATACATTTTAACATGCTAGGTCTTCTTGCATCAAAGTCAAATTAGTTCACCCTCAACGGGCATTCAATATTTATAAACACAATTGATAAATATCATTATTTTTCCACATCATTCAACTCCATTACAATACGAAATTCATATACATTGTTTGTTTAAATTATAAAAAATAAAATAAAAATCATCACATAAATTAAATAGGAGTTTCTTACATAGTCATACAGTCTTACATGTCAATGAATTCAATGAATGTCAGATTACACAGACTACATTGGTGTTGCTCGGAATTCTTGCGTTTTTAACAATGACATATTTTGACCGTTAATCGATTTCTGCTCTCGTAGTAGTAATTATAAGCTACTTCTATATAAGTTAGGATCAGTTAGATTTTTGTGTTTTAAAGTGACGGCTTACTTATCCTAAGGTGTTTGGTCGTTGTATCGTCGTCGGTCGTTTTATTTGTGTGATCAATAAATAATAATCATAGATGGAATAATAATAGTGTATCACTTTTATTATTAACCGTGTTTTATTCTTTTTTTCCCACTTACGATTATTATTTCAATTTGAATTCTTGTTTGTTCAACAGCAGCAACATATTATCCTTCCGATCTATGTATCAAATTCAACGAACTGCAGATATCTAATTACAAAAGTGATACTAGTTTCAGCTTTCCATGTAAATTCTATTACAATACTCGTTTATCAAGAATCAAGAATAATTTGCTAGCTGTAGTTGTTTTAACCCTACTTGGTTAGGAACTTATGACGTAATATGTGTTTGTGTAACTGTGTAAGCACGTTAATTGTATTTTGATGATTGTAATTAGCATACCCACAATGCAATTAAAGTTACAGCTATTTATGAAAGAATCAGTTGCTTGTTCGTTTCAGCGTGACACGCGGTATGTTACGTTTGTGTGACGTAGAAGGTTATTCAATTAAAATTAATGTTATATTATATCAAGTTAGAAAATCTGTCACCAAACATCTAATGTGTTCCGGCAGCTATCCTTGAGAGCCAGTTCCCATTCTAGGCCTAGCGTGCTTACCATCTTCGACCGCATCATCACTTACCAACAGGTAAGATAGTGGTCAAAAACGCTAGCCTATAACGTATTAAAAAAAAAAAAAAAAAAAAATATGTAGTATTATTTGACCGAGTGAAGCGAAGGTCCCCGCTTCAGCTTGGGCAAAAATGCTTTCGTATGTCTGTCCGGATGTCTTTCTCTTCTACAGGTCACATTTCTCAACCGACTCTCGTGAAATTTGAAACGTAAGGAAATTTTCATAATTACATGGTATATTTTGATCTCTTCTTTCCCTTCTTCTTTGATTCTTGGGAGAGGTCTACGTCCAGCAGTGGACTGACACCAGCTGATGATGATGATGATGTTTTGATGATTCAGATATTTTGTAACATTTTCAAAATGTAGAAAATTAGGGGTTGAAAACGTTAAAAAATAAATATGTGTTACAACCATTTTGATAAATGTTCAAAAGTGTCAGTAAACTCTTTTGTTTTCAAAAAAAGACTTATAGACGTTTATGTCCGAACATCTTTTTCATCCGATAAACAAAAATACCCCCTATTTTTGTTTAAAGTTTTTGGTACAAGGTGCGTGGAAAACATTTAACTTTAAGCTGCCAGCAGACTAGAATGAAAAGGAACAAAAACGATTACTATATATCGCAGATTAAAATATGGATACAATCGTTAGGTACCTATATGCTGGCAGAATCTTGATAAACATAGCATAATAAAGTGACAGCTAAAGCTACCATAACAAACAGTAATTTATAACAAACAGTCGTTAACTAGTGAGCAGACATGACGGTGGGCAGAACAATAGGAGTGGTGGGGTGCAGCTTCCGACGGGATGTGGTCTGTATAGTAGGATGCCTTACGTTATGTTGAGCTGTAAGGCTCGTGGGCACGGATTATGCAAGCCTTGATTAGTTAGCTGGTATACTACCCATTTAATTAAAAATAAAACTGGCCAAGTGCGAGTCAGACTCGCGTCTTGCATCGCACACTTAGGGAGGGTTCCGTACTACAGTACAATACGAATCTCGACACCACACATTTTGCCGAAACTAATTAGAAAGGTTGTTAGCTTAACAAACATAGATGGCGTTATACTAAAAAACACCTTTTTGTATGGGGACCCCCTTTAATTTTATTTTGTTTTTAGGATTCCGAACCCAAAGGGTACCAACGGAACCCTATTACTGAGGCTTCGCTGTCCGTCTGTCTGGTCTGTCTGTCTGTCTGTCCGTCTGTCACCAGGCTGTATCTCATGATAGTTATCCGGTTTAAATTTTCACAGATGATGATGTATTTCTGTTGCCGCTATAACAACAAATACTAAAAACAGAACAAAATTAAAAATTAAAGGGGGTCCCCATACAAAAAACGTGTTTTTTACTCTAGCGCCATCTATGAACGATTGTTTACCACAGTGTTTTTCAACCTTTATTATGACGCGACCCCCTTAGTATGAAAAAAAATTTCTAGCGACTAATCATCGCTTACCACCAGGTAAAATAGTGGTCAAACGCTAGCCTGTAAGATGTATAATAAAACATTAAATTAAAACAAAAAACTGATTGACTGTTTTTTGATATCCCTAAACAGAAGTCTAAACTACTAGACTTACTTGTTTTTTCTTTTCAGTTCGTTTTTTAAAACTTCACTTTTTGCGCAGTCGGTTTTTTTAATTTTTTAATTTAATGTTTTATTTTACACTTTTTAGTTAAGTTAAAGACGGCAAATTCCGTAGATTTCATAGATAGGGTATTGCTTTTTAAGCTTACTTACTTTACAGTTGTACTATTAAACGACTATACCAAAAGGAAGAGGTTGTTTGTTACCTCAGAACTCCATCAATTCTTAACCGATTTGGAAAATTCTTTTTTTGTTTGAGTTAGTATGATTTTCCTTTGGTCTCATTGTTATTTTATTGAGATCTGATAAGTAACTTCCTCCGCAAACTTGTTACTGAAAGTGACTAACGCGGCATGTAAAATCGTTTTTTTTATCGATTTGTACGATCATAAATTATTTGTTATAAATATATTTTGAATCTCCATTTTAAGACCTTTAATTCGATACCCCACTCGATAGGTTTTGAAAAAAAAAAAATTTTTTTTGAACCCCAAATTTTGGCGTCTGAAATCCGCCATTTTGAATTTTTCAATTTTTTATGTTTTCGTTGACACTCGCGTTAGCATGGCGACTCTATTGACGTGCCAATTATCAAAATCGGCCCACGCGTTTGGTCTCTAGTGTGCCACAAAGGAACAAACATACATGCATACATACATACATATATAGACTGATAAACACATTACCTCTCCTTTGCGTCGCGCAGTCGGGTAAAAAATAACCACCACGAAAGACAGGTTCTGAATAAAGTTAAAAATTAAATTGAAACTTTCTCATAATGTGTGTTACTTTGGCTGCTATATCAACAAATAATAAAAAATAATTTAATTTA
Source organism: Cabera pusaria (assembly GCA_954871355.1). Classification (NCBI taxonomy): domain Eukaryota; kingdom Metazoa; phylum Arthropoda; class Insecta; order Lepidoptera; family Geometridae; genus Cabera; species Cabera pusaria. Next base: position 4,973,311 of record OX940896.1, read on the forward strand.
AAGATTATTATGATAAGGGACCTTCCTATTCAGTCTTATTTATCGTTTTGAGGTACCTACGTGTGCGAGTCCGACTCACGCACGTGCGGCACAGTTTACTTATTTTGTGCATTTTAAATACAGATAAGTCTGTGAAATGGTTGAGACAGATTTAAAACTAAGCAATCATAGGCTGAGTTGCACCATCTTACTTAAACCGTTACTAACTATAACTATCCGGTGTTTTTGTATGGACTTTGACTGATTTTTGACATTTGTTAATAGAGTTAATAGTTTTTAATAGAGTTGTAATGTAAAATAATAAATATAAATTCTAATAAAATGAGACGGCTAAATAAATCACTTTGACTTCGATAACTGATTCACAATAACGCAGTACGTTAGTGGTTAACCACTTAAATAAGACAGCGGAAGGAAAGCGGCCACTTCTGTAGAGACTAAGAAAAAGTAGGGTAGCGCATACAATGTAGAGCAGTTAGTAAAAGCAACGATAGGCTTCAGTGACGATATGAACTACGGTGCATAGTGATACTACTCGTACCAACTTACTAATATGTATTGTATTTATATTATATTACATTGTATATAATATTTAAATTTAATAAAAATATTTTCGCGCTAGTTCATCACCCGCAGGCTTAGCTGAAAACCAGCGTCTAGGTGTGTAACCCCAGACATATGTGCGGAGTTAAGCCTTTTTGGCACCTCACTTCTCATAAACTTATTTTAAAACCTGTGTTCTTTCTTCTTTTGATGTTTTACATTATTATTATAATTAATTAAATTTGTTACTATGTGAGTTTTTGCCAAATAAACGATTTTCTTTCTTTCTTTCTTTCTTTACCAGGAACCAAATAATGATTATTAAAGATGTCTAATCGGAAAGAAGAGGTAATGTTGATGGTTACCGTGGATTAAGATATACAAAAGGTAAGATAAGTTCTAGGTACTAGTAGTATTACATATATAGTGTGGCGTGGTCCACAAGCAGTCGTAAGCTTGAAAAGTATATTAAAAGACTTAAAACATAAATAAAAGCTTGAAAAGAAAACACTAAACAGAATTAACGAATCTGCAGGGCTACTCGACATAGTTCGAAATCAAATTTGGATTCGAAAATTGCTTCTTCATCGACTGGGATCTTTGCAATACACAAAGCTTCGATCGAAAACTGGGTAAAATGGTAAAATGATCCAAACAAAAATCAAACAGGGCAAGCTCAATAAAACCGTTTAAAAACCAGTGATTCTAATCGGGAAAATTTCTGCGACCAAATATCTGCTTAAAATAGCAAAATGACGCTTCCGATTTTAAGTTTTGCAAAGGTCTCATTTAATTTTTTTTTATAAGATATATCTTATAGGCTAGCGTTTGACCATTATCTCACCTGTTGGTAAGTGATGATGCAGTCGAAGATGGTAAGCATGCTAGGCCTAGAATGGGAACTGGCTCTCAAGGATAGCTGCCGGAACACACTAGATGTTTGGCGACAGATTTTCTAACTTGAGGGTGGTAGCTGGCCAGGCGGACACTAGGTAGTATCCTACCACCATGCGGGGGTTGTTGGTTTCTTAACGATGTTTTTCCTTCACCGGAGAACCACTGTGAAAAGCGCACATAAATTTTTCGATAGAAAAATACATTGGTGCACGGCGGTTAGAACTCGATACCTTTGGCATCAAAGCCAATCGTTCTCCTTTTAACGCCAAAAAAAAAATCGAATAAATTTGAATGAATGTATCCGAATTTAATAAGACCTTTGCAAAACTTGCTGTAGAACAAACACACTACACAGTTCTACAATTACTATAATAATAATTAATAATAATTAAAAGTGTATATTTATTTACATCGACGACAAGTTAGTGACTGCAGAAGCATACAGACTAAAGGATTATCTTTTCTATGCTAAAGGGTAAGAAGAAGAACTATTCAATAAAGTCCTAGTATTTATTGTTTGTAGTATGTTTAAAACTATTGCACGCGCGATGCGTTTTATTCAATCATACATAGTCATAAAAAAATAGTACATATTGTGAAGGGTGAAAGTGGTATTTTCAAAATCTTTTAGTGCTGGGGGAAAAGTTTGCGTGTGCAACAGCACCCTTTAGCATATCAAACGCGTTTATAAAATCGAATTCAATTTTATTTTTCACGTGAAATATATGATGTGGAGATCACACCGATTAAACGACCCCTTTTATTTCTTCGATGAAAAATTAAAATTGTTATTTATCGTAGTATTCAATCAAAAACTATTACTACTGCCTTAAAATCAGCGTGATTATTTGATTTCACATAGCTTACAGTTCTAAATACAAAATATTTTTGCTGTGATATTATTCAGATTTTTATTTCCATGAAACAATTTATATCAAGCTCAAAAATACGTTCAAATTTGGAAAATATATGAGTCACCTGTAGTCTTGGGATCAAACCAAGACCTCATTAGCTCGCCGGGTCTTGATACTTTCGCAGGTTGTTTGAGTAATATCGTAAAAATACTTCCTCTCTGATAACGAAGTTTTTGCCTCCACTTAAGTGGTTTAGGGCGGTGGTCGCTACAGGAAATTGAAGTAAACTGGTGCACATTACTGGCTACTTTTATATTTGTATGTTCAATAACTAACAGGACATAAAATTATGCCTATATTTTACGTGTGATCAGAACGTTGTTTTTAGATTTAAACCACAAACAAAACTCGGCTTAGTAACAAGTTTTCAGTAACTTATATCTTCAATCCAACTAACTAAAATTGATAAAAAAATTGGTCTAGTAAAAGTCTTCAATTAAAGTTTGCATGAGTTTTGACTTAAACGATCAACGAACTTGAATTATATTTTTGTTTACTTGATATTGTACTATTATTTATTCTGTGGCCTGAGCAAAAAGTGTGCAAATAAAAATGTGATAACCAAATTCAACTTGTTTCTTACTTCTTCAATCAAACGGTATTTTAAATATACAATATACCAAGAAAAGTCATATAATAAATAATAGTTGGAAAACTGAAGAAAATATACAGTAGAATATAGAGATAATATAAATAATAGAGAAATACTAAGTGACCATTAACGAAACACTAAACACCAACTTGTCATAATCTAATTTGACGGACTTATATTTACAATACCAGTATTTTCTGTATTTTTGGGCAGTTTCACCGGCGTCTGCTAGCCCTGAGTGCGTATTTCCGGAAAGATACTATTTGAGGGTCATCGAATCACGACTGAATAGGCAACCTAGAGATAGTGGTCAAACGCTCTTGAATAAAAAAAAAATATCTGACAGTTTTAATAATTTTTATATAGCATCTTATATCAGATTACTATCTGGGACTTTATCTGAGTCTTTATAAGAAATCGGTGTAACTGGCACTTGGTATAGTAACTTTGCAAGGGCTATTACTACAAACTGGTCAATATTCACACTGATTGCAGCCAGTTGATGAACGAATAATTCTAGTAATTACGACAGACTAATTCAACTAGCAACTTGTACTATTAACTGGTTTCACTTTTATAATCGATTCAAACAAGTTGGTTTTCATGTGGTTTTGCACCCTGGGGCAGGCAAAGTTCTTGTTGAAAATTACGTAGGATTTTATTTAAAAAACTGTAAAAGAACTTAACTACTTCGCAAACAAAGTTTATTTCATCATCAACATCATAATCACTGCCTGTTGCTTTTGGAACATCTATGCACATACCTACACCATTTTATATAATATCATTTGCTTGGACATCATCAACACCAACACCATCTTACTTAGCTTGCCCACCTACGCTCATAAAGGAGCATGTGATGGCTTATTGGATTTAGTTGTTGTTAGGATGACTTGCACGAATCTGAAATAAGCCGATATCTCACTCCTTAGCTCACTTCAAAGTTCCTAAAACAATTATACTGGGTTCTGTAACTCGGTAGATTCTGATCGGCTGAATTAAGTTTCATTATCGACTCTATTAAAAACCTCATTTATCTTCAGCTCTATGGTAATAACATTGTCGTGTCCATTATTATACATATTTATGGCATAGTCGGGCGTCTTCAAAGCTGAAGTCATTACGTTACATTATGTGGTTTTGCATATGACTTTCTCGTTGATATTATTAGCTACCAGCCTGCCACAAGAATCTCCATTTTACCTTTATTTAGTAAGTGCTTTCTACGACAGGGATTGCAATATTACTCTTAGATACATTTTGTGGTTTTAGGCACTATAAAGAGTTTATGTAAAGTGTTTGGTGAGCTTAAAAGTTTTCTTAAGTCTCACGGATTAATTTGGATGTTTTATCATTTTATATCAAGGTTCCACTTTACTGGAAAACAAGCTTGAGGCAAAAAATTACATTATAAAAAACATCAGGTAAAAAATATATATAAAGAGGTAGATAGAAATTCGAATTGTTAAACATATTGATATTAATATTCAGATCTAGAATGAAAGCACACACCAAATTAATGAAAATAAATTGAAGACCTTTTTAATGTAAAATCCTTAGAAAATCCCAATATCAACTCAACTAAGAAGATATTGAAAGATTCCAACTATAAATTATAGTTTTCCACTGCGTTGTTGCAAGAAATCAATCGGTTCCGATCTGGTTCGGCCGTTGCCCGCTTCAGATTGTGTCACAATTAGATGAGCTATGTTCGATAAATTGCTTTAAAAATGCTGGTAATTCTTGTTTTATTAAGAGTTGTTTCTTTCTTTATAAGAGCGATGCCCTCGTCGGTGTTATTATTGAAAAATTCAATCGCCTTTGCAATAATAATAAAATGTCATGAACTTATTTTTGTGTTTAGTTTAACTAATTTATTTCATGTATCTAAACTTGTTCTAAGATCCTACAGCATACAGATTAATTTCTGAAACTGAAAACTTGGAACCATTATTAATAGTTTCTTAAGTTACTTATTATTATATATTTCATCTTTTCCTTACTTCAGTTTCATCTATAAATACAGGTAACAGCCGATTAGTTGCGTGAGATTCTTGATCGTGCATGAAAACTCGTGGTTAACGCAACGGACAAGTTTCGATCACTCCTTAATGTTTTTACAATTTTTTCTCACGTTTAACTAGTTTTTACCAAATAAGAAACTATAGAACACGTTAGGTGATAACGATCCGGACTACTTTCGCTTATCGGTTCGCGTTTTCCATGTTATAGAGCAGCTTTACTGAGAACATTGTAAATCGAGCTTAGTTGACCTTTTTGCACATGCTTCGATTGCTTGTGGATATTGCCTTTCTCTTACTTTTAATTTATTTTCTTTTTCTTCGGCGAATATTACTTTCGGAGTGTTTTTTGTTTAAGTTGGGTTTTGTACATCCGATCAGTAGGTACCTTATATTAATGGACGTATGAATATAGCCCTGAGACGTCTCGCTTGAAAGAAAATGTATGAAAAATGTAACATTAGTCTATTTATATCTTCTATTATTTTGAAATCCTTTCCAGGCGAATCTAACTCCTAATTCGCCTTATTAATGTAATTTAATAAGTATGCTTATTAATGTAAATTTGCGAATTTATCTATTCATATTCTCTTTGCGGATACCGTACCGCTTTCAATACATTTAAATACTTAATGAGAATATTGTTTACATAAAGCGCATTTAAATTAGCAGCATAAGCACTTTTTGCATGCATGCAAGCATGATTTAATCTTAAAGCCTTTATGGTTCCTGTGTCTTCTTATTTAACAAACTACTTGAATCTTTATGAGATAAGTCAAAATGTATTATTGTAACTACAAATCTACAATTTGATACAGTGATTTGAATATTGTAGCTTAGAAACTATATAAAACACGGATATAATCGACGTACTTCTATTTTTTTTTGTGATTTTTTTATAATTGTATCAATTGTTAATTTCTATTAAACGATTCTATAAGTCACCGTGTTGTAAACAGCTTATTTTACGCATACGACGGAAAAATAAGCTAAATTAACTGTACTCTACTTAAACAACAACAAACCTTTTGAGTCAAAGCGGTTTCATTACAGTCCTCTCGGTGAGAAAGTTTTGATTGATTGCAATGAGTCATTACAACTTGTATAAGAGGAGACAAGTGTAATGTTTTGAATAGTCATGATCGTAATCTGATGGTATTGTATGGGATTGTGAGTACTAATCTTATTAATGGTTCGAAAGCTGGATTCATACAATGGTTTAACTTTGCTTTAGTAGCCTCTAGATACCTAGGGCTACAGGATTCTGAAATTGTTCTCGTTGTTAATTTTTTACCGACTTCACAAAAAAGGAGGAGGTTCTCAATTCGGCTGTATTTTTTTCATATTTGTTACCTCAGAACTCCGTTAAATCTCAACCGTTTTGAAAAATTCTTTTTTGTTTGAGAGATTATGCCTGCTGTTTGGTCCCATTCAAATTTTATCGAGATCTGATAATTATCTCCGGAGATATAGAGATATACAATATGAGCAAATTTGTATACCTTGATGACATGAATATGACCACTACTTTGACTATTGCGGCATGTGAAGTCGTCATCCTATCTATAATCTGTTAATTGAGACCATTCCAGAATTTGGCTGTAAAATATTTATAAAAAATTAGTTACATATTATGTTTTACAAATATTAACATAAGTTAAATATTTGTAAAACATTAGTTAACAAAAAATGTGGATCTGGAAAAATTTCTATGTTATATCGATTCTATTTTCTTGTGATTTTGGAATAGTTCTCTATCCAATTACGGCATTGTACCAACAGAAGCTTATTATAGAAATATGTTGAAATATTTGATGATCGTCTGTAATTGAATCACGCACTAATTCACCGATGTCTGTCATGTTGATATTGCGAGTATTTTTTTCTTTTTGACCCTCACTACAGTGTAATTTCATCAATATCTGATTAGTATTTACAGAGATATGGATTTATAAACACCTCAAATCGGTATTTAAAATGACTAGCGCGGCATTTGACGTCGCTTTTTTTCGTTTCGTAAACGATCTTAAATTATGTCGGCATTTATTAAAAGAGCCATATCGAATAGCGTGTCAACCTTTAAATCCTACCTCATATGCTCACGCTTGACTTAACGACTTGAAAACAGTTTTTCTGTCGTAAAATCATCTTATAAAAACATATTATGACACCACTTTCCTCAGCATCTGTTGCGTCACGTAATAAGTCACATACAGAACTCGGAAACGAAAATTGTATAATATCCCTTAAACAAGCCCCATTTAATTTTTTATTGTAATTATGTTAATAGGTCCAATAAGTTGAAATTTGTTTTTTTTTTGTTACAGGTGAGAGATTATTTCGTAAAAATGCGTTCTCGAAACGTTGAGCAAATTACTTAAAGGTAAGACAAGACTTATGTAAATCACCATACACCGCCGAATCACACTAAACTCCATCAGAGGGTTGTTTGGAATAGATTTCTTCGCTTTTAGCTATAAGACCACACATTGTTACACTATCGTATCATTTATTGTAATGTATTGTTTCTTTATTTATGGAGTTCAATAAAGTTTTTATTATTCAATACTTATCTATGTACTCGTAGCATGCAGAATGGAACGATTTTGTGGTAAATTATGAAATGAATAACATAATAAATAATTTAAAAATAAGAGAGCAGTCTTATTGATATCAATATTCCTGTAAAGCAAACTATTATATTAAAGTTATAGAATTTCAACAATTTCACTACATACACTTCTTTATCACCTTTGGTATAAACACAACATAAAGAGCAAAAGTTAACTGAGGATGTTTCCATTACAACGTTGAACGTAGCTGAGTGTTGAAGTCCAAATTCATCATTAGCTTCATATCCTCCTGACAGTCCTTGCTTATAACATAGTTCCGTTAATTTACCATTGTTTCACGCCCACTATCCCAAGGCGTTGCGTGTCAGATCAACAAATCGTTCCAATTCCACTTGAATAGAGATGCATGAACGCCACAGTTCCCTGTCATGTCGGCAAAGCCGGCGTGGTATCCAATGAATATGTATAGGTAGGTATGCATAAACTAAAATAACTAATAATACATCTTTGATGTCTATATGACTTGCGTTCTGTACTTGACAGCTAAATTGTGTAATTGTTGTTTACCACCTCGTTGTTGGGTATTTAATAATGAGGTGAAATGCTCAGAAGTTGGAGAGAAATTCAGAATTATTAGTGTTGATTATAAGCCGCAAGTTGATGCAGTATTCCTATACTGCTTCAACTTTTTTATTTCATCCTTGAAATAAACGATATTTAAGTAAACAAAAATATAATAGAATGGACACATGTTTAACAATGGGTTGATGATGAAATTGAACACAATGAAGGTCTAAATCAACAAATGGATAAACAAATACGATATTTCCATCCTCTAATTTACCGAAACGTAATTAATTCATAGATTTACTACCAGCATAGACTTAATTAAATTTCTACGTATTGTGGGCCAAGGACAACACCGTAATTCGCCTCATGCATGACGCTTAACAAAGAATAATAGAATAATGACTATATTTTAGCCGGTTATAGTAGCATAAGGCAAGGGCGTGCCTGAATTATGTCGTGACTATTATTACTAAGCATACTATACTGGTAAGGTAGAAAAAGGTTTTATTTCTATATCTCTGGAGGACACTCTTCAAATCTTGATGAAATTACAATAGAACTGACTAAATTGAAGATGGTTTCAACCGATTAAGAAAATAATCATTCGAATCGGTTCACGATTGGCGGAGTAATCGCGTAACAAACATACAAAAAAATATACAGACGAATTGAGAACCTTCTCCTTTTTGGAAGTCGGTTGAAAATAAAAAGGTGGTACTCAGATTCATTAAAAGAAAACAATTCTAAGACTGTTTTTGTTTCGTGTTTATCTAATGAAATATAATATTATTATATTATATCTATTAATTATAATATTCAAATATTATGTATTTTTAATAGAGATGAACTTAGCAAAACATCGCATTATAGAATGATAGCTTCTAGGTAGACTATTTCATAAGTCAGGCCAAAGTGATCTTGACCTGAACTAGTCTGACTAATTCTGTGTAGGCGCCGACACCGGTCTGCGAATTATCTATTGTGTCGTGTTTACCAATAGCCTACGCTTCTGTTGCATCTTTCGTCATTGGATCTGTATTAATGATAATCGTGTCTAAATATTATCTAAATTAACTGCCTTGTATTGTTTTTTGTTCTATTTATCTTCTTTTGTTAGGTCATTGGCTGGATTGTTTCTATGAGTTTCTGTTTTACATTCATTGACTTTTGCTTTTGCGTGTTAACATCATCGTTTACTTCAATGACCACAAACACGGCTTATGATTATTGGTTTACCTATATGTATGTATGTACGTCATAAATATTATGCATTAACATAACTAGACCTGAGACTATAAATAATAGACTGGATCAAACTTGATTGATGGTCTTTATGATTTACCGATCTGTCCTTGAGTCTGGTCAGACATCCTCGCCAAAACCTTTGATTTATTATTATTGCGCGATGCCTTTTTAAGTCACAATACTGGCAGGGGGCCTCTAGCCATTATGGGTAGTATTTTATTGATCCTGAACTTATAAAGAACAGACGTTACTAAAACAACTAAAAAAACAGACTTATCGTTGTCTTCATCAGTAGATGTAGGCGAAAAAATTACGCATTTGTATTCAAAATAATGGTGTGTTTTGGCAAGTTTGTATGAATCACCATCATGGAGGGGACCGTGTGCAACTAAAGTTGTATATGTCCATAATACACATACCTGTTCTCTATTGGAACAGCTATGTATTGAAATCAAATATAAATAAATGTCATGTAGTAATAAATGTCATAACTTATAATGCAATGTTTACATAAATAGCAATTAATTTGCGAAATATTTTACTCATCTATAGAGATTAAATTTTAAAATTATTTTCTAAAGCAGATTACAGATTTCAAATGTCAAGTGTTTAAGTAACCTTTTACCAAGTGATTGGACATAGCCTTTTAAAGAAGATACGCCAATGTGTGCTGTTAAAAGTTATTTGAATCAGAATTAAATTAACGAAGTGTTAAACGCATAATTAAGCTTTTGGACTTGACCCAGTGTATCATTTGTTTTGTTATTAGATGTTAAAATATGTATTATGAAACCTTTAAAGGATTATATCCACTACTCACTCTTACATGACAGATTTAACGACTAGGCAATGTTAAATAATTTAAGATCATATAAAAAACTGAAAGAACCGACTTCAAACGTCGCGCTAGTCAAAGTGGCCAGCAGCCAGTATCATATACAAATGCATCATAATACAAATGTTGATATATTAAAAACTGCTCGACCGATTTCGTTAAAATTTAAATAAGATTACATGGGAAGAGTACCCTTTAAAACAAACAAATAATTTTCCAAATCGGTTCAGGCATCTTCGAGTAATTGGTGAACATACATAAAAAAAAGGTTCCGACGAATTTAGAACCTTCCCCTTTTTTGTGAAGTTGGTTAATAAAACGAAACTTTGAATAAGCTGGATAGTTATTCATGCAACCTCTAAAATTTACGATGATTTACGAAAACTATTAAATATTATAGGACGACAAAATCTTGGTTACGCTTTGTTACGCACCATATACAGGATTTTCCTTGGAAATGTCCCAATTTAGCAGCCAAGTAAGAAAAACAATGCGTGTACAGTCACGGTTTGCAGACAACCATACATGGAAATCTAGGTCTCCCATTAAGATCTGTGTAAACGTGAGATAATAAGAAATGTGTGAAGTTCCAAATATGATGCATTTTAATAGGACCTTGTTAAATTAAGATATTTGATGGTAAAATGTACTAGCAGAAGATTAACAGATTGTTGTTTTAGCACGCAAAACTCTTGTGTCTGGTCACAATGGTGAAATGGTGTAGATTGTCTTGTTGCGCTTCTTCTTTATTCAGTATATTTTTTATTTATTCAGTATTCATACTTGAATTTATTACTGCCTCGCGTTCACTAGCGTTTACATAAACGGGTTGGAGCGTTTCCGAAAAATAGACGACAGTAAACGCCTGTTAGTATTTATAAAATAGAGATAAGTACAAATACATTATACTACAAGTATGCTATAAATGCTATTTCTTCCTCTAAAGTAAATAGAGACAAGAGATTTAGTGCAGTTTAACTTGGTTCAGTTAGTGCTACTTTAATCGGCCATGTAGGTTAAATAATATTTGTTCGAAAATAATAACTGCTAGAAGTCCCTAAGGATATCGCGTTCCTTTATAATTACAACATTTTGGTACAAATTGCAGGGACTCCCCAGGCTTTGGGTTTGATATGATTTAAAATGTAATGAAATAGTACGTATATTTTGCTTGAGATGTGGTAGATACAAGTAGTTAACAAAGTTTAAATAATGTTTGACACATTTCGCCGAAATCTGGCATACAAAATTGAACAGCGTTAACAATTAACCATAATACATTTTATTGTACCTAAGAATGAAGAATCTAGTATTATGTCTATTTGATTTTCTCATCCTATTCAACGTTAACTTAATCAGTGCAGATCCCAAGGCCAAATTCTTTTCCTTAGAATTATATTCTTTCACAATGAGCCAAACAATCAATTTTGGTTTATTTGTCATTCAACAGGGTGTTCATTGTTTTACGTAGTATTTTTTTTAAATATTTGATTGGCTAGCCTTTTCAACCCTATCTTGCCCGGTGTTAAGCAAAGATGTGGTTGAGTAGAACACGTAATGCCTAAAATGGTCTGACTCTCAAGGGCTGTGCTGTCAGAACACCGTACAGTTTTGGCGGCAGATTGTCTCCTTTGTGGTCGTAAGATTCTTATGTGATAATTGCAAAGCTTTATCTCAGAATTACAGAGGTACGTAAAGAGAACAAGACTTTGAAAGTGTTCCCCTTGTCCCAGAATGCTAAACCAAAAATGGTGATGTTAATTTGCATCGTGACTACAGGTAAAGAAAGCGGCCCGCTGTCCCCATTGCATTGTTCTTAATGATTATTCAATAGACGGCTGATGTTTATGGTTATACCATGTTATTAGGAAACCATTTATGTGGTGCGAAGTTATCGACAGAATATCAAAGACACATGATTGGACTGTGATTAGAAATTAATAGTTACTTAACGTCACAAAGAGACGCAAATGAGAATCGGCATGAGACTGGAATATATGTGAAGTACCTAATTTGGTTCGACAATTTAAGTTTTAACATTTTACAAACATTTGCAACGACTACAAAATAATAATTGTATGGTATGCATAAGTTTATATTATGAGAACACAATTTCTAAAAATACTAATACTTGTAGTTTCTGTCAGCCATTAAACTCTTAATTCTCCAAACCGAATCCCGTCATAATGTTCGGTCCCAGTATCGAAGACGGATTTAAATAGTTGAGGAATATGGATTGGACTAAAAATTAGCTCTTGGCAATGAGATGACTCACTGCCGTCTTACATTTCCACACACTAACGACTCCATCTTGGATTGCAACGTAAAAAAACAATAAGTGACTTGGTGATCAAGTGATTGTCTATATCACATAAAAACCGTTGATACAACCATTTGTACCTGATTTCAATAATTATCTTTATCTGCGACTTGAACATTTTCCTATTTAAAATTGTGATCTTTAGCTTCCTTATAACTTCTAAGTTACTATTTTTCTCTTAGTTGTTTTTCATTTGAACCTCCAAATAGAAAAAGATCTGATTTCAATTATAATCTGTATCTGTGACTTGAATAAACTCTGGTTTGAACTTCTAAGCGTTAATTTTCAAAGTAACTGTTCTATGAGTTGTCTAATTCCTAAGTTTTTTCTAAGTTGTTTCTCATTTGTGACAGTAACGAATATAGCCACAGCTAGATAAGATCTGAGATCCGACGTGTCTAACATGTGTTTATGATTATGCGTTACGTAATTCTTTGTTGTAATTACGAATTGATTGTAGCTTTTACTTTTACAGCTTCCTGTTGATGAGTAGATGTGGTTAAATGTGCAATTAGACATTAAACTGCCAATACATCTGGTAATAATAGAACTATGTCAGGAAAAAAGTAAATTATGAGGCAGAATGTGCTTCTTTTAATTATTTTGTGCACTCAAAAGTATTCTTCTAATATATAATCTATAAACTGCAAATGTTTTTCTAAAAATATTCACATGGCCTTTGATATTCAATTTATTTTTATTGTCCACTTAATTTTACTCACTCCTATAGGAAACCATTCAAAGGATGAGAAAATAACAGAGTACAACCACAGCTGGCCTTCCATGACGGTCGGCGTGGGAATCGAACCTGTTTCCTGAAGAAATCAATTCACTATCATTTACTACTCCACCGACAATGCACAAAGGCCGTTGGGAACCGTCATTATTGACAAAAACTGATCACCGAGGTTTAATCAAAGTTATTTAGTTAACAACCATTGTTTCATTGTAATAGCTGCAGTATACAATTAGTTCGCAGGTTGCTATTCATTTGTTGATATAGTAACGTTAGCTCTCAGAGTTTTAAATATAAATAGATTTTTGTGTGTTATAAAGCATTATGTAGTAATAATTTGTTTTGACATGTATGTATGAACGTCCTAGTATGTTGATTCATATCAAATGCAAGCTTAATTAGAACCATTTTCTTATATCGTACAGAGATGACATTTCACATATCATATTGGGTTCAGTTATCAGCGTCTCCGCCATGTTTGGCGATTTTATTTTAAGGCCAGGGTTGGCTCCAGATGAGGGAATTCCTCAGCGGTCGGACAAATGCCGCGCTATTCATTTTCAGTACCAATTTTGAGGTGTTTATCTCCATGTCTCTGGAGATACTTATCAGATCTCGATGAAATTACAATGTTACTTCACTTGGGATATCTCCTTTCCAAAAGAATAATTAAAATCTGTTCATAAACGACGAAGTTATCCGCGATTTAATAGCGCGGCATTTGAAGTCGGTTCTTTTATTCAAATAGAATTCAGTACGTGCGTCTTATTCAAATACTTGTAGCTCTCCATCTATTTTTGCTTACCTTGTTTAACTTTATTTTGAACTGTGTAGTTTTTATGGTAGTTCGGACGACTCGTGCTGCTATTCCAAAGGTCCGGCACGACACAAAGGCATTTTTTACCAGTTGGTCAAGGCTTGCTCGAGGTCTGGTGGCATCCAGTATCCACCATTGTTCGAGATGCACTGAGCAGCCGAGCGTGAAGATGACTTCAATAGGTAGTAGCTTTACTATGTTTACTAGATATTCTAGTTGGTAGTCTATATAGATTCGACTGGCTTTGTTCAAGCTCGTTTCTGTCATGGTTTGTTAACTTGTTGTATCTAGATGAATATACTTCAGTTGCTGGTCTTGTTTTGTTATTGTTTTTGTTATTGAGATATTTGCTAAAGATATTTTCTGTTTTGAGATATGTAATAGGCAGTCATGATTTCTTGTTCGTAAAAAATATTTTCAATAAAAGAGGTCGATCTAATTTTACCATAAGCGTCATATACCTTATTATTATAATATTATTTTCTATAGAATAGTAAAACTGTAGCAAAACTTTCTGTAATTATAAAAACAATTATAACTAACTACTAGTAAATTGTATCGATATCACACCAAAACTAAGAATTTGTACTAGATATGTTCCGGCTTCAGTTCCGATATACCGAAACTATCGGTTGATTTCACACCTCCGGTTTTGGCTTCGGTTCCGATTGATTTGAAGCGGAGAATATACCGATAAATTATAGCATTGTTTTATTCATTTATCTGACCCGGCCTTAACATAGGTTCTCATTTGTCCCCAACACTCCATGGTTCACCTCCGGTTCCGATTTCGGTTCCGTTATAATAAATTACAAATCTCCGGTTTCGTCTTCAGTTCCGATATAACCACCTCCGTAATATCCCTAGTTTGTACACAAAGCTGCAATGCGACGTCGCATCGTAAAAATGTACGACTAATCTATTACAAATTTTCCGTATTGCGAATTCGCATCGCGCCGATTCGTAGTTTTGTTGGCTTTGTCACAGAATCATTAATTAGCTCGTCTTGGCGGGGGCACTATCGTGCCCCCAGATAGATTTTGTGTACAAACCATAAGTCGTATACTGAGTGAGTCTGAACCTATGTTATAGGTACACTTGATATTACTTGCACCGTTATTTTGGTTAGCTGTTTTTTTATAATAACAAGTTTCTCAAGAAAGGCCGTTGTCTCACTTATATTACGCGGTATGATAAGATACACATGTACAGCTACATTTACAACTTGGCCTTTCATCATCACCATCAGTCCTTCTCTGTCCACTGCTGGCCTTAGGCCTCACCTATCACACTTGGCCTTTATATCTACTAAACACAGTAGCAGACTAAATAGTTTTTCACAAAATAAGTAATTCACTAATTAAAAATTCCATAGTTCGTGAAACATGTTCGCAAAAAATAAAAACACCTGTCACCTACGCTTGAAATGTTTCACCTTGCAAATATTCTGCACAGGTGTAAGTTGTTTTTACCTACCGACAATAAAGTCATAAGTACATTCCACATTATGCAATCGTGATCAAAAAATATGAATAGTAATGATCGTTGCGCAAACGGTCATTGTATGCCGAGAAAGATGTCATGTGGTGATGTACGCAGTTTTTCACGCTCTCGCGCTTCTTCTTATGTGTTTGGTTTTTAATGATGATGTTTCAGAATGTTTGACTCTTGATAGTATGTGGTAGAATTCAGTACTTATTATATTAAATTAAATTCCCGTTTTTAAATCTATAAGTTTAAAATGAGCGTGAGTTTTTATAACCTAATAATATCTTATTTTCTTCCTCTTTTTAGGTTCCGTACCTCGAAATGAAATAACCGGCCAAGTGCGTGTCGGGCCACGCGCAGTGTAGGGTTCCATAGTAGCCTGTTATTCAATGCAAGTCTTTACCCGTTATAAACAAGCAACTAGGTACTCCGTCTTTGTCACTAAAAATCCTTAGAATAAATCCTTTAAGGATTTATTCTAAGGATTTTGTATTTGGTACAAAATTATCCTACTCCCAAGTTCAACCACTATTACTGCTAAACTAATAAAGTTCTCTTAACCGCTATAATTTTCCTTTAAAGTTCATGAAATTACCTTTTCTTCTGCTTGATATTGTGTATGAACATGGTAGATCTACAATATGCTGTCTATTCCAAATACATGCCCACAAATCTTTTAACAGCTTTATGACAGGTGTAAACATGTCGCAATTTCGGATGCAGTAAATGCTCAAAATGTATTTGCTGAAAGTCTTACTATTTCCTTTGCACGTTATTAAGATAAGAAGCCTAATTTAAAAAAGATAAATTCGTGAGGCTGCAGCAGAACAGGTCATGTAAACAATGCTTAAGTGCAAAATGTAACTAATTTTTTTAGGTGCGGGCTTTATCAGTACATTGTTTATAATTTAAGATAGTTTAATAAATTATTTTTCAAAAAAAATAAAACCGACTTCATAACCACAAACAGGCACTCAAAAGCGAAAAATAAATTACTTAATATAATTATTATAAGCGCTACCCACTTATCTATTTGAAGTCGGTCCCAGCCAAGTCTATTGGGTAGTAGATAGATACTATGTATGTACTATGTAGTAGTAGTAAGTAGGTAGATACATGTAGGTAGTATCTATCTACTACCTATTAGACTTGGCTGGCACCGACTTCAAATAGATAAGTGGGTAGCGCATATAATAATTATATTAAGTAATTTATTTTCCGCTTTTGAGTCCCTGTTTGTGGTTATGAAGTCGGTTCTATTGTTTTTGAAAAATAATTTATTTTACCCTTTTTAGTGCAAAAAAGTTTTAAATAAATTACATGCATCTATAAAATTTCCTGTCTGGGCCGTTATACACTGACGGATATTATATACTTTGTGACGTGAAGTACGCACATATAGACACACGGACGGACGGACGGACGGACGGACGAACGGACAAAAAAGTTTCAGAAAGTGTTCATTTGGTACCCTTTGGGTTCGGAACCCTAAAAAAATGACTTAAAATGCCGCACTAGTGAAAATATTCACTAGTCATAATGATGTCATCAAGGTATCAAAGGACAATGTCCAAAATGGCCCTGTCCAATAAAAGCATCTGACACACACGATAATTAATTGTCTATTTTATTACAATAATTCCAAATACTTTATAACACGGACTATGTGTATTCCAAAATTAATATTAAAAAGTATTATTTGCCATTATTAACATTAATTGCCGCCATATGGCCTACAGAGTACTGAATCACTCTACTACGTTATAAGAGTTGACACTTCCCTACATGTTGATACCCGATTTATGAAAGAACTGTGTAGCCAACCTAACAACGGAAATTATTATTCACAAGTAACTATTATATAATCTGTGGTATTACGCTTATAATTTTTTTTTGCATAGTTTGTTGGTACAAAGTACGTTCATAAATCTATGTTATTTAATTATGTATGCAGTATCGCGGGACTGATATGGCCGCCATCTTCGCCAAACGTCATTTCATGTCAAAAAATATTAACTAACTTTGCACCCTAACAAGACTTTGCTCGGTAGAATATTCCTGTGAAGACAAATTATTTCTCCCCACCTTTGTTTCTATCTAGCTCACAGTTATCGTAAGAATATCTGTCAAAAACCAAAATCAACGAGAAGAAAGATATAAAAACATTATTCAAGGTCATATTTTCAGTCTTCAAAAGTATATGCAATAGCAACCTCCATTGTGTATATAATCTTCTTGGGACTCTTCTTCTAAAACCAGTACATTCTCCTATGTTTGAGGTATTTATCTCCATATCTCTGGAGATACTAATCAGATCTCGATGAAATTACAATGGGACCACCTCGGAAACGTACCCTACCTATTAAAAAATAATCATTTGAATCCGTTCTCAATTGACGGAGTAATCGCGTAACATACACACAAAAAAAACATATAGACGAATTGAGAACCTCCTCCCTTGTGAAGTCGGTTAAAAACTCTTTCAAACGAAATAAGATCGTTTAAAACACTAAAAAAACCAACTTTAAATTTGTGGATCAGCCACACCGAGAGAGTCCACGAGTGATAGTGATAATTAAACATATCATTTTTAAATATCGCGAAGATAGACTTCAATAATAAAAAATAAAAAAACTAAATCTCACACACTAGTTTCTGTCAATCTAGACAAGTGAACTGGTTAAAGCTTATTAAATACTACCTACATAGGGTTTTTTACTTAACCCACTTTTGAGCCCATTCACCCGAGCCGATACATTGCTTTACGTATTAAATTAATTTTGTCTTTAGCTAACATACTACAACGAATTACTTGTCCGTATAAACGTAAAACCAATTCAAACATTATGTTTCTTTAAGTGTTACACACTTTATGTTTTTGTACATTGTTACACGCAATCCAAAATTTTGCGCCACCAATGAATAATTGGTTACGATGCAATGCAATCTATTAGTTTCATATGGACAGGATCGTACTGTGGCTTAATTGGTTAGAGCGCCAGGACATGTTTTGCAGGAGGCACGGGTTCAAATCCTGTCGGTACGATGAAATTTTGGATTGTGTGTAACAACAATGTAAAACCAATTCATTTAAAATTGTGTAATTACTACCTACATACTACTATGTTGTTATTCAGACGGAAGAGCTCAGTATTAACCATCGACATTGATGAAGTCGATGGTATTAACCTATAAAGATAGTTTAAAAACTAAAACAACCGACTTCCATGCCGTACGAGTCAGTTTCAGTAGCAAGTTTGAGACGTTTATCGTCATATCTGGAGATACTTATCAGATCTCGGTGAAATTACAATGGAAATGTACCCTACAAATTAAAAAAATAATCATTTGAATCGGTTCACAATTGACGAAGTAATCACGTAACATACAAAAAAAATACAGACGAACTGTGAATCTCCTCCTTTTTGGAAGTCGAAAACGAATGGTAATTCACACTTTTCAACCGCCTTTCAAAAAGAAGGAGGTTCTCAATTCTCAATTCGTCTGTATGTTTTTTTTTTCTTCTTTTTTTTTGTGTGTATGTTACGCGATTACTCCGTCAATTGTTAACCGATTCGAATGATTCTTTTTGTAATCGGTAGGGTACATTTCCAAGGTGGTCCTATTGTAATTTCATGGAGATCTAATAAGTATGTATCTCCAGAAATATGACGATAAACGTCTCAAACTTGCTACTGAAATTGACTCGCGGGGCATTGAAGTCGGTTGTTTTAGTTTGTAAACTATCTTAATTATTAATTTATTGTGAGTACTTTTTTATATATCACAGCTGAAACAGACAGACCCGTGTATTTGATGATGAGTGACGAAGTATCAACTTAATATATCTACGCGTTCCTGAGAAAAAGGGTTGACAGACGGACAGACGGATAATAATTTTTTTTATTTTTATTTTTATTCCGAACTGGGTAGCACTTGATCACTATCTCACCTGATGTTAAGTGATGATGCAATCGATGATGGAGCGTGCTTACCCAGAAGAGACCTATTCACTCGCGATTTGATCGTGATCATATAAGAGTACCTTTTGAGGTACGAAACCATAATAAAGCAGAAATGTTTATAACGATAAACGACGCATGACGTAGTAGTTAGTGATCAGGTATTAAATGTGGCATGTGACTAATATAAAAATCCAATAAAGATGTGTCGTATGTTGGTCACACCGTGCTCGTTTAGTATTCAAATAGCGTCGATTACTGGTTAACGATTAAAACCCCCATTGAATCCCTTCCTATGAATCAGTGGGCACATTCACATGCTGCAATTCAATGACAACGATGTCTTTCATAAGGTTAACGACACAAGTGCAAGCTAATAGTGAATGTAATAATAGTAGATAATTAAGATAAATATATATAAATAATATCGTTTAAAAACTAAAAAACAACCGACTTCAATGCCGCGCTATTCATTTTCATTACCAATTTTGAGATGTTTATCTCAATATCTCTGGAGATACTTATCATACCTCGATAAAATTACCATGGTACCACACTTGGGATATCTCCTTCCGAACAAAAAAAGAATAATCGAAATCGGTTCATAGACGACGAAGTTATCCGCGAACAAACATAAAAAAAAAAAATAATATATATATATACGGTCGAATTGAGAAACCTCCTCCTTTTTTTGAAGTCGGTTAATAAGGTAAATATCCCGTTCAAATATCTTGTGAAAATAATTAATACAGTCAAACATTCATAGATGGCGTTATTATGGCGTTATAGTAAAATGCCGAAAAACACGTTTCATGTATGGAGACCCCCTTAATTTTTAACTTTATTCTGTTTTTAGTATTTGTTGTTGTAGCGGCTACATAAATACATCATCTGTGAAAATTTCAACTGACTAACTATCACGGTTCATGAGATACAGCCTGGTGACAGACGGACAGACAGACAGACAGACAGACAGACGGACAGCGGAGTCTCAGCAATAGGGTTCCGTTGGTACCCTTTGGGTTCGGAACCCTAAAAAACTATAACAACTGGAGATACTTATCAGATATTGATGAAATTACAATGGAACCACCTCGGAAATATACCCTACCGATTAAAAAAGAATCACTAGAATCGGTTCACAAAAGACGGAGTAATCGCGTAACATACATACAAAAGAAAACATACTTACGAATTGAGAACCTCCTCCTTTTTGGATGTCTGTTGAAAATTGTACTAAACTACCTACATAATAATTAATAATTAAACATATTACAACAGTGAGGAAGATCAAAAGTATGTTTTATTAATAACTAGCCGTGCCTCGCAGCTTTGCCCACGTTAAAAAGTATCCTATGAGTTAATCCAGGTTACTATCTGGACGCAAAATTTCATCCAAGTCCATTCAGCGGTATTTGCGTGAAAGTGTCACAAACATCCGTCTGTCCATCTATAAATCATAGATAAATTAAAAAACTTCTTTCTTCTACACGCCCAAGCACTTTGTCTAATTTAGACTCCCACTAAAAAGACGACAGTTTTTGGATTGCATTTTTTACCGATTATTTGTGCATTGGTGGCGCCATCTTGAAACCATTACATATTTTAGATTCGGCGAGAGATGTTTTTTTAGTGTCACCTGCACTTTTATATTTGTAGGTACATTATTATATTACCTTTTGGATTGTCATTAATGTACAAAGATTTAAAGTGAAGATAACACTTAAACAAGTTATTTTAAAAAACCTTTTTAAACACAAACTTTTACATAACCTAGGACCAGAGTAAGTCAAGACAAATCCAACGAGCCCAAACATGACGGGTATAACATGTGTTGTTTATATTGGCCACCTTTCAGTTCCATCATCAGATCAGCACAATGTCATCCTAATATTGCAATGTCAAACGATTTACACATGTATGCAAAATTTCAGTTCAATCGGTAACCAGAAAGTGGATCAGATTTAATTTGCGAGATTTGATGACAAACATCGGGACAGGTGAAACTAAATAAAAGCTTGGAAAAAAGAAACATAAAGGTTCCTTTTTTGACAACGGAACCTTAAAAATAAAAAAACAATGAAACCATGTCTATTATTATGTTACATATCCTAACGTTGGAGTCACCGTATACAAATCAACAATAACAATGCTAAAGTCTCTCGAGTGTTTATTATTTATGTCACAGAAAACAATCGAATATGTTGATATTGCTTTACTGCCTACCCTCGCTGTGCGGTCGATAACATCATTTGATTCGTCATGTGTCGACAGGTTCGTGGAGAAGAGTGGTTCATGATCTGAATAAAACCGGCCAAGTTGAGTTGGACTCGCCCACCGAGGCTTCCGTATTAATTTCGGTTAAATTGCAGTTCGATCCATAGAAAATGTACTGCACCAACCGCAAATAATAAGTCTGTAATAATAAATTAACTCTTTTTTTTTTTGTTATTAAACTACATAATTAAGGTTTTCTAATTAATTCCCATATAATTGGTTCAAAATTTCATGATTCTAGTAGGTCAACGGGAAGTACCCTATAGGTTTTTATTTCCTTTCGAAATCGCATAATATGCGTCATGATATGAATCATATAATATAAACGGTCATATCTTTTGAT
This sequence comes from Cabera pusaria, assembly GCA_954871355.1. Lineage (NCBI taxonomy): Eukaryota > Metazoa > Arthropoda > Insecta > Lepidoptera > Geometridae > Cabera > Cabera pusaria. The sequence continues at coordinate 4,995,444 of OX940896.1, forward strand.
CGTGTTTTTGATAACAAACTAAAAATTAAACTAACTTAAAATATTATTTTATTTCAGGTAATACCCACATGGAATCAAACAAACCATGTAAGTCGCCACTCATTCTGCAAGAGGAAGCAAGTCATTCTACGCATAAAGATTGACTTCGTAAATGGAAGGTCAAATGACCCTCTTACGACGAGAATTGAACAAATTGAACGATTATTGAGTTATATAATATGCAGCGTATACAAGTTGGTTGTCAAAGCGTTGGGTTAAGAGAGAGTATTAAATCACGTAATGTAGATAACGCACAGTTCAATGATGCAGCCGATGTAGGTAACGGAGATGACGAGTCGAATACTTTTCATATACTCTGAGTCAAACATTATTCATTGTCACTAGAGTTGAGATGTGTTACTCTCACCCTTTTTCACCGACTTCCGGGGAAGCTGTAATGGCCGGTTGAGGCAGCAGGCGGTATGGAGTGTTGTGAAATCGCTGGGCAATATTCCAGTTCTGGGATTAAATTGAAATAAATAAATAAAGGACTTCAGTAGAAAACCAAAAATGAGTAATGAGTTCACTGTAAAATAGTAATATTTTCATATAAGTAACATTTATTTTCTACATTAGAAATTTTATTATCAAATAATTTGTTTTATGTTTTATTTTAGCCTGTTTTCAGAATTTTATTGGCTCAAGAAAAGTACATCATATCGTATATCGAATAAGTTCCATTACGCGTTGTTACATTTTTATTTTGAACACATTTATAAGCACATGCACTTTTACACGGTGTCAATTAAAGTAGAATTAAGCATTTATCGAAAACTGAATTTAGATCTTACCAAAGAGCACAACTATTCCAACCAGTCTCCCATTAAAAATAAAATGTATTTGATTTTAGTTCAATAACTCCGCTTTATATTTCTTAGAGTCAACATTTTTCAAATTAATGGTTATTACGCTCAACATGTATCAGCGTTTTCTTTATCATGCTTGTAATGATAAAAATGTGACAAGTGACGAAACGCAGTTATTTACTTTCTCAAACGACAATGCGTATCTACAATTGAACCATAACTTTGATTTCATGTTTGTTTTATGTGTTGGTAACCGTTTGTCGACAGGTTTAACTCGGCTCTTTACGAGGTTGTTCACGTATTTGTAGTTATGGAGCGATATTTACTTTTGTGCGCTTTCTTCTATTAGGTATAGGTTTCTTAGATCAGTCATATTTTTACAGTACTATACTTTGAGTATTCGATCTTATATTGTTGTCTGCCATCCTAGAACCACCCTTTGAAGCCCTTCTATGATTAGTCAGAGCGTATTCGAAAATTTGACAACAAATTGTGGATGCGAGTAAAACTCACAGTGATTCTGCAAAGTTCTCGCAATTTTTAATTAATTTTTTTTTTGCGAATTTGAAAACTAATAACAGACTTAATATTTTTTTATCTTTGTATTGCATTCATTTAGACCATATTTTGGCTAAGCAGCTGTGATAAATATTTGCTAAGACAATAAGCATTTCATTTAAATCGGTACCTTTATAACTTGGCTTGTACGATTCATTATTCTGTGACTTGGCTAACTTCACCATACCTCAGAGCGACCACAATGTCTTTCCCTTGAAATTCACCGAACTATCAATGGCATCTGACTGCTTAGGTATTCTCTGAATCGTGGAAAGCTAATTATTGCTAAGTGAACAGCATAAATGACTGTTGATGTCTCATTAGCATCAGATCTGCGAGTCGCCGATGGAAACCATGCAGGCTTACGTGAGAATGGTATGGTAAACAGAGCGATTGAAAACTCCAAGCACATTGCAAACGGCGACGAATTGATTACGATTTGGTAGATAAGACGCTTCTCCATTCACTGACAATTTGAATAATTTCTTCTTGTTTTCGTAGCTGACGTTTTATTTAATAAGCTCATGAAGTAGTGATATGTTATTGATATACTCTAAGAAGACGAAGCGGTTGTGAAACTTTTGCTTAGATAAAAACAAGTCGTTCAAATTTTCTTATAGATACATATCACGATATATTTTTTAAATATCTGGTAAGCGACCTTTTGACCACTATCTCGTATTAACTTGATGTGGTTGAGGATGGTGAACACGCTAGGCTTAGAATGGTCTAACTCTCAAGGGATGTGCTGCCGGAACACCGTTAGGATTCGGATTTTCTCCTTGATGTTGTTAAGCTAGCCCTTTGACAGCAAGTCAGGCGGAACATCGAAACAATGCTTATTCCAACCGTGGAATACTACTATCACTTGTGAAGTCTATAATGGAAAAAATTAAGTATTGAAATCTAAATTAAACGTTGCTCTGTGTCCAGAAACCGCACGTGCTTCCCATCCAATTTCCATCCCATGTAAAGTTGGTACTAGCATTATTACAGGTTTTATTTTTATATTACATTAATTTGCCATTCCTGACATGATATAATCAGACTTTTATAGAACACGTTATCTGAGCTAGTAAACTTAACATTTAGCGGATGTAAGTGTGCCGGCCTGTCTGCCTAATCAGCAAAGCATTAGGAGATCACGAAGCGTGTAATTAAAGAGAATTAACGTCATTAGAATCGTACAATCGTGGCACCTCCATGCTAATCGTGGGCGCCTAGTACCGATCAGCTTATTGAGAGGTGGATTATAAGCAATTAGACAGTTTAGGATAACTGTTCATGCAAATTAGTGTTTAGTAGCAGCCAGTATTTTGATTTAATACGGTTTATATGTGCGGTATATTTATTTGACTTTAAATGGCTATTCGTTTAGTTAAACTTATTTTAATTTTAAAATTTAAAACATTATAAAATAATGTTGAGTAGTAAGTTTTATATTAATTCCCATAACTTATAAGATTGCCTACACACGCACCCATTCTGTATTCCATGTTCTAAGAAAGTCAATGCCATAAAGGTAACGAGCGGTGCACAGAATAATAATACAAACGAAAGTGTACTAACTATGGTTGACACTGTGGTTTATTGTTTACCGGAAATTACACAGTCGAGAATAAAATAACATCGTCACGCTCTAACGAATGTTATTAGGAAAACGTGGTTTATCTCTTACTCCTTTTTACATTAGAAACTGTAGTATTTTACCTACCTACTGACGGTAAAGGTACGGACACACCGCGGCGTCCTGCGATCTGCGGGCGCGATTTCAGTATATTTCAATTGTTTTCTGATCGCGTTTGGTGTGAACCAGTTGGTACAAATACTACTGCGCTATCTGATAGCCGCCTAGATCGCGCACGCAGGACGCTGCGGTGTGTCCGTACCTTAAAAGTAAGGGAAACCCAATTCTTGTACGACGATAATTTCAAGAAATTGGTAAATCAAGAAATTAGCTCCCTAAAATGGGTCAGTGACATCCGACTGGTAAAAGTAAACCTGGATTATTTCGGTTTAGAGAAAAATAATGTCTTAGTAGCAATGAAACAAACAGCGCTAAAATTATTTTACGTTTTGACATCGCATCGGACACTCACGACTTCTTTCACGTACACCAAGAATGTTATCATTGTAAAGCTCTGTCAATCAACATGTGTGTGGTTTGGTTATTTGTAAAAATCATTATTTTATTGTCAAAAAAAGTAGCCTATATACGTCCTCATGCTATAAAGTATCTCCTTGTTAAATTTTAGTAAGATCAGATCGTACAAAAAAATAAATGGAATCGGTATCGGACCACACAGTACACACTACATTACATAATAGTGTATCAAACCAAACAGGATTTGCCGAGAGATCTTTGGAATTTCCTGGCATCAACATTGCGGTACCAATAGGCATTCAATATCAATCATTGTTAACTATTTGTTTATTATTTCATTCGACTCTCTATCAACATCTTTAAACGATCGACTTCAAAAATGGAGGGTCTGTATTCGACGTATGTATGTCCGCGATTTTCTCAAAAGCTACTGATCCGATTTGGGCGGGATTTTCGTTATTGCAGAAATTTGTATATCTAGTAGCTACAAAATTCTTATAATAAATACACATTTTGCAGAGCTTGGTGGAACTTTAACCTGGAAGTGTTTCTAAGTTATTAAAATACAAGGTCTCAATTATAAGAGAAGCAAGAAGTAATTCGCATTTCCCTTGGCCGACATGTAGGCATGCTAGAACAATAAAAAATATTCACATCACACGAGTGGCTGTGCCAGTATGTAGATAATAATTACGGTTTTGTACAAGCTCTTTTGTGATATAATTAGTATTGTAGCTGAGCCCCTCAGTATCACTTCCATTCAATTGTCGATACCGAAACAATATTCAGTATTTAATCATTATTTGTTTGTATTTTACGGTCCATAAATATGTTTCCGAGAGCTTTACCAATAATGCATGTTTTCTAATGTATCTGGAGATAGCCTTAGCAGACCTCTTACAATCTTGTCTCTGTTTAGGGTCAGCCGAATAGAGAGAATAATAACATATTCTCTCTAGTCCTCTCACGCCTTATCCATACATACTCGTATAGGTATTATAAATCGTATCCAGAGTAACAATTACTATTTAGTAATTGTTACTCTGAGGTCGTATTATTCTTGTATTTTACTCCTACGACGTTTTTAAACTATTTAATTAACTCGACTGCACGCTCCCATGTCTTCAGACTTCAGTGTAAAACATTTCTATTTGCCCTACTGCCAATAGGGGGTATTTTTCTTTGTTTTTTCCTAGGAGCCAAACGGCTGGAGCGATTTCGATTAATCAGGTTTTAAATTAAAGATAGTATTAATGGCTTTATATTATGTAAAGGAAAAACAAAATGGCGGCTATTTTATTTTTATATATTTATTATAATTTTTTTTTGTTGCTCCTATCACACTCTGTATGATAACAAACATAGACCTTAGAAGTCTCGTCTTGCTCGAAATTCTTGTAAGCTCTAAAACTAATTAACTGGTTTTTTTTTGCATTTCCCTTGACATTCGAGTTATCCACTATATATAAAACACTTACGGTAATAAAATATCCTAGTACTCTGGAATTTTGATAAAAATAAAATTTTTCACGTAGTCTTGAGTTTTTGTTCTTTTCAATAATTGCATCAAGTCCATGTGAGAATGCGGAACTCTTGGGTAGTATTATTATTATCTTTTCTATGCCTGAGGTCAGGGTTCAATTGTCTTTTAAACGGTGTTTAGTCACACTTGCATAATTGTTGCTACATTTGTACTCGTATGTAAAAAGCTGCGCTTCCGCATGTATTGTTAGATTTTCCGAGAAATTTCAATGTAATGGTTATTTAAAACGATGTAACTATTGATGTAATATTACCTTAAAGTACCAGCTGCGATTGCATGTGATTAAGCTTTTGCGGTCATAAATAACATGATTTAAATGTTTAAGTATAGCATTAACAAGTTTTTGGACCTTGTAATTAAACGTATTCACTTAGAGATTCCAAATTTATTTGAGCATTCCACTCTTTTTACAAGCTTTATCTCTACTTCACGGCGAATTTATTTTTCCGTCACAAATCTTGCGATTGAGCGACTTCCAGGGGTTCGATTGAGCTGAAATTTTGTATACATGAGTAAATCGCGTGACAATGCAATATTATGATGACAGTGCTGATCTGATGATGGAGCTGGAAGGTGGCCAAAGAAACTCCTAAACTACACACGTTATACCCCTCGTGTTTGGGCTCGTTGGAGTAGTCTTGACTTACTCTGGTCCTAGGTTATGTAAAAGCTTGTGTTTGAAAAGGTTTTTTTAAATATTACTTGTTAATTTGTCGTTTATTTCGTACTGTTTTAGTTTACTACTCAAATGTCTAAAACCCTCAAGATAGAAATTATTACTGATTACCTTTTAACTAGCAGATAATAGTTTTAATTATGATAACATTGACAAGTAGCACATTAGTAGACAAATAAGATCGTTTAAAAAACTAAAAAGAACCGACTTCACTGCCGCGCTATTAATTTTCAGTACCAATTTTGGTGTTTATCTCCATATCTCTGGAGATACTTGTCTGACCTCAATAAAATTACCATGGTACCACACTTGGGATATTTCCTTTCCAACAAAAAAAGAATAATCAAAATCGGGTTACAAACGACAAAGTTATCCGCGACAAATATATAAAAAAAAAAAAAAAAAAATATACGGTCGATTTGACAAACCTCCTCCTTTTTTAAAAGTCGGTTAAAAAACTAAAAATAAATATACGCGTTGTCTTGAGAACCTCCTCCGTTTTTTTTTCGTCGGTTAAAAATAGATCTGCATTTACACCGTCTACACTTTTTCCAGTTAGCATATAATGATAATAAATAACTCATAACTACTTAATATTATTGTGTAGCTATGAGTTATTTATTATCATAATTCACGATTAGAATATTGCGCAAAGACACTGCGGCTACCATCGAAACCGTATCCATCTTTAATATATGCAATCAGTCATCATTATCATCATAATCAGCCGGTGTCAGTCCACTGCTGGACGTAGGCCTATCCCAAGATACGCCACTGAGCCCGATCTTCGGCTCTTCTTTTCAGTCACCGCTGCAAACCGTATCTCGTCGGTCCACCTGGACACAGGACGTTCTACGCTACGTTTGCCGATTCGTGGTCTCCACTGTAGGGCAACCCCAGGGTTTACCCCAACGGTTATTAGTCTTGCGGCAGATATGACCAGCCCACTGCCACTTCAGTTTGCTAATCCGTTGAGCTATGTCGATCACTATAGATTTCTGGCGTATTACTTCATTCCGGATTCTATACCGCAGAGAAACACCGCTCTCCATAGCTTGCTGAGCGACTTCAAATTGGTCAGTATTATAATATAGTATATTACGACTTAAGTAGTCTATTATTTCACGGCGTAACTTCACGCCGTCGACAACTTAAGTCATGAGTATCGTATTTTATTTTATAGTTGTCAGTGTGACATAAGCCCGCACTTTACGCTTGCTACGCTTTTCCGTCAAATAGAAGATTATTGCACGGCGTGAAGTTGTTAAACGTCGTGCAATAATCGGCTATTTAAGTCACGGAAAAGCGTGCGTAAATTGCGGGTTTAGGTCACACTGTGCTATAAATATAATTATTTACCTCTTCAGATTGGTAATAGTACAGACTGGTTCTCGTTTGCATATTACACCAGTTCGCAAAGATCAGGTGACCACTGACCACCGCTATACCGCAGCCACAGAGACATTGCACAAGTTTGCTCATATGACCGGGTGATTGACATGTATGGGAATCATCGGCCCATTGATTTATTATGTAGGTACTAGCTGCACCTCGCGGCTTTGCTCGCGTTTAATCCTCTATCATCATCTCATCTATTGCTGAAAACTGCTTTAAAATCCGTTGCGTAGTTTAAAAGATCTAAGCGTACAGACAGTGGGAGCCACATTGTTTTGTACTATGTAAAGATTGCTAAAACTTTGTATATAAAAAGCTTCCTATTAGTTTATTTAACACTAGCTGTGATCCGCGGCTTTTCCCGCATCCTATGTATGTGTTAATCTAGTTTAAAAAGTATCTTTATGTAAAATTTCATCCAGTTCAGCCTTTTTTGCGTGAAAGAGTAAAAAACGTCCATCCATCTATCTTATTATATACTCGTCAACATAAAAGCATCTAATTAGGATATGAAAGAAAGGATACAGGATTATAGAAGGATGCTTTGGATAAGGATGTCTATTTGTTTTTGTTAGGCAGGTATGAGTGTGAAAACAAAATATTTTATTTGTTTTGTAATTGTACCAATTAGATGTAATCTTTCTTCAAATTATTCAGCGATGACCTGATTGATTCTGTTTGTGCAGCATGCGTGATATAATGTTTAAAGTGGTATATTTACATTCACGTAACATATATAATTAACTAATAGCTTTTAAACATTGGCCGATCCTTAATTAAGTTGTATAATAAAATTCAATTCTCGAAGCTAAACCGGTCGCATATTGAATTGCACAACTTCACTTAAAAGGTGTTTAGCTTTAATTCTGTTATACAATTTAGTTATTTCCTTCACCTAAGAATTTAATGCATTTAGCATCTCCGATAATTGTGTATCAGCACTATTACTTCCACTTTATTTATGTTTGGTCGCCACTGCTTTTCGAAAGTCAAAGTCAAAATTCAAAGTTATTATTCAGCAAATAACAAGCATATTTAGCTTAGTTGGAGGGGTTAACAAGAATACTAGTAATGTGAAAGCCACATTGCAAGTAATCTTTAAAAAAAAAAACATAATAATAATAAAAATCTGCATTACACACTGTTTCGCTTACAATTGTTCAGTAACAAAACTTTCTTTCCTAAGGGTGAATACATAAAGAGGCAAGTTCCCGGCGCAGACAAACCGGTACCGATCCGTACTGGTAAAATATTCCAATATCATCCTATATCATATGCGCTTGCACATAAAGAAACAGGTTGCAGAAGATGATGAAATATTGGAATATTTTACCGTACGGATCGGTACCGGCTGTCAGCGCCGGGAACTTGCCTCTATAATTACGACCTCACCCTGAGGATCATGAGAACTTTCACGTCAGGGGAATAGGTGTAGGAAAGATATTTTTTTTTGTTACAGATGGTCGGTCCGTTAGGATTAAAGATTTAAGACAGCGTCCTGCGTGCGCGATCTAGGCGGCGATCAGATAGCGCAGTTTTATTTGTACCGACTGGTTCACACCAAACGCGATCAGAAAACAATTGAAAAGTACTGAGATCGCGCCCGCAGATCGCAAGACGCCGCGGTGTGGCCTTACCTTCACTCTGTAAAGCTATACTATTTCATGTCAGTAGACTTATTTCTCTGCTAAAAATTCTGAGAAAACCTAATTTTGTATGTCGCCATTCTGTATGTTATCCCCATACATCCAACAATCAACACCGACTGCTTTTCCGTTCCTCCGTTTCAGCTGGGACAAAAATGCTTTCGTATGTCTGTCCGGGTGTCTGTTCTTCTATTATAGGTTACATTTCTCTACTGATTCTCATGAAATTTGGTTCCATAATCAACTATTTTAGATTTTTTTTTTCAAAAAAATTCAAAATGAAATGGCGAATTGAAAACGTGAAAAAACATATTTCTGCCATTTCTATATATATTTAAAACAATACCACACAACATTTGATACAACCTTTTTTCTGAACAACTTTTTTATTAGATAAACTTCAAGGGGTCGGGGTTATGTTATTCAGTTTGCTATGCAAGGACAGACTCGCGAGTTCTATAGATCACAGTAATACAGCCACTAGTAATAATGTAGGGTTACCTACTAGTACTAAGGTATAGTTAACCCCGTAAAACCAACAGTTTCTTCGACTTTCTAACAAATATCTATGACAATGGACATTTTGTGTTGTATTGTGACTGATGGAGAACTGGAAAGTGCCATACCTGCGCCTGCACCGACATCTATTTCTACCACTTTTGATTCTTCATTTACACATTCACGCGAGATCAAGCCAACAGCGTGAATTTGCGCGAGTGTGAATTAGTAAACGAATGTTCGTCAATTGTCTAATGAAGTCATTCCTCCTATTTGCGATTCTCAGTTAGATACACGTAAACCTGCTAGGCGAGTCTGTAAGCTATCTCGACAGCGGAATCCGCGGTGAGATTTGAATTTCATGTTACGAAATTCAACCGTATTACGAACGTGATACGTTTGAATTTCGTAGTACAAAATTCGAATCTCATCGCGGATTCCGCTGTCGAGATAGCTTACAGAATAGCCTAGCTGCACACTACTAGAAAAGACTCGTACTGCACCTTACTGCAGTTACTATTTCAAAAGATTATCAGCAGCTTAGCGGAGAAGTACCTATAATATCCTTCTATTTTCTTTTAGAACATGCATGTACAAGTTCGGCGAACGATGAACCGAATGTTTCGTCTGGTGTAAATGTAGTATGACAGGTTCACAAATTGGTGTTTGTCCACGAAGCTCTCTATTTGCTCTTCCCACGTCCGGCCTCCGGTCCCTTCCTTTGTGACGTTGGCGTTGTTATGTTTGCTGATTGGTATGTGGAAGGGTAGGCTGTGAACCTTATTGTGTCCGGGCTCAGAGATAATATGATATACATTAATAATGTCCTTGGTGGATGGTGGTCCTTTTAAAACAAAGTTAACTTTTGAAGTCACAAGTCATATTAAATAAAGATTTGTACACCTACAAGATCATTCAAGACCCATTCTAGGCCTAGCGTGCTTACTATCTTTGACCGCATCATTACTTACCAACTGGCGAGATAGTGGTCAAACGCTAGCCTATAGGATAGGATATTTAAAAAAAAGAAGTTCTTTTTTATACAGGATAGGCTCAAGTTTTTTAGGTTGTATGTGTCGGTGTTAGTGTTTACGATAATTTTTACAACAAAATTCATTCGAATTAAGCATTATGATAAAGTAGAGTAGATATACAAACAACAGTGTTGGTGACACCGGGATTACATTAAAAGTTATTGGTTTCATCTGAATCAAATATAAGTCACAAAACTCTGGAAGATAATCACGACCACAAAAATTATAGATATTTATATATTTGCGCGAAAGAAACCCGAGCATCGGGCACGGTCACTGATTTTCTAGGACATTCGTGATTGCGAGACAACGCTCAGCCAATTATGTCTATGAGAAACACTTTGTGTTCGTTTTATTCACTCTTAATGACTCCCGAAAGCCTGCTTTGGACTCTCATACGTATTGTTTCATTTATTAATGTCCCGTTATCATCTGCATTACTCTATTTAGTTTATTTTATTTCACACCTAATTATGACAATATTTTTTTAAATGGTGTCTAGGAGTGCATGATTATGTTTGTCATCTTTTTTTTAAATTCTTGACATATAAGTGCTTATACACTATCTCACCTGGTGTTAAGTGAGGATGTGGTCTAATATGGAATTAAGAACAATATAAATTTTGATTGAAGACGGTAATGAGACGAGGCGCAGGATAACTGACTTTAATCTAATTAAATAAGTGCAACTAAAGTGCAACTAGAAAAATAAAGTACCTACATACATCGGCTTTACTTCTGTACTCTCTATTTTCTCTAGTGCAACTAACATAACTTGTCTCCAAAGCTGGCTATGTGCCGAATATCATGCATTTTAATAATTAACGTCTTTGTTTTTCCATGAAACGAGATAGATATGGGAATTTTAAATTCACTCATGATCCTTATAAACTGAAACCTTAACCATTGTCAAGTAGTTGACTTCAAAATATTTCCACCCAGCTTTCTTAATTTGCTTGCCACTAGGAAAATAATTGAGTAGGTCAAGTTTCTAATTTCCTGTCAATGTTTATGGTGAGAATTGTTTATGTCTTCGGACGTTGAGGTACCATTGTGGCAAGGCTATTATAGAATGGGACCGCAAAAGCACTTGTGTTGTTTGAGGTGTGTTTTAGAATCTTAGGGTCTTAGGGAACTACACATATTTGCGGTGTCTTCTTTGTTTTAATAAATTTATTGCTATTAAAAGTATTTTGTGTTTCTTTTCAAATTTAAATGGTGGCGAGGTGGTAATGGAGACGAGTACTTACCTGAAATGGAAAGAAAAGATGAAACAGTTGATAAAAACAATGCGATCTAAGATGGAATTGAGTTTTCGCAAAATGAGAAATTGTTACGATAGGACGCTGTATGGCCGTAGTAACTATTATATAATCTGTGCTATGGCTAGGCAGAGCGACGAAATACCTGCCGATTATAATGTTATTAAGATATAGTTGTGAACTGACATAAATTTCATAGATTCAGCGCATATTTTCATATAGATGCTAATTGCGGACACTCTCTTTATTATCATTTGCTGTTCATTAATCAATCAATAACAAGTGATTGAGTAATGTCCCATCGATGAAGTAAACTACGATAATTAAGTTAATTATAATTAAAACTGTCATTATGATTATAGTTGCAATTCAATGTCTATCAGATTTTATTGGTACTTTTTCCGACTAATAGACGCAAATGTAATCGTGTGATTCAATCGCAGTTACACGATACCTTTATTTAAAACCAAGTCAATATTGTTTTCTGTATTTTCTTAGCATTCTTTTATTTATTAAATACATGTTTGATTGTATGAAGTAACGAAGACTGGTCATTACCATCTTTCAAGACTTATAGCATATTATTTGATCATTTTCAGCTGTCACCATAGTAAAATTGCAATCAAATTCTTCCTGCTTTTCGTCCAATTTTGGTATTGTACGGTACGAGAATATTTTCTCAATCTTAATATCTTAGAATGTATGATATTACGTTGCTTGAATTATACCGAAGCCACAGGTGCATTCCACAGAAGAATGCTTAACATCGTCCGATGACTAGCGATTACCAATTTTAGTATTCTGCCCTCACAGCTGTACTTAACGCGTGACATTTCAAATGTCCATAAAAACATCACATTTCTGTAAAGTTGTTTGACCTTCCATTATTTCATTATCATTCTAATCGTGCATTGTCTCGCATATAAATACCAGAATAGTAATATACAGTTCACCGTTAATTTCCATTAGTAGCCACTTTAAGACTTGTTCATTGTTTAATTTGCAAGCGTTGACCCCTTCATTTTTGTATAGAATAGCTTTGAGTTTGATTAGAAATGTTTTCTCTATTTATGGAACCACCGTTTGTTCGTGTTTGATTAACATGGATTTAAATTGTGTTTACTTTTCGATTACTGAATTAATGTCGTCTAATAGATTAGTTTTATGAATAATACGTATTAATTCGTTTAACTAGTCGTTGAACGATAATCCTCTGATGACTGTTAGACTTCTTATAATTATATTTATATCTTACTTCTTGATTTAACTAAGTATCTAGTTACTTAGGTGTATTCCTTAACTGTAGTTATAATATAATTTTCATTGTTAGTCTTTGGTTTAAAGCATGCGCTTATTGTTATTTAGATTATGCTACGTGACATTTATTTATAGTCGCGTTTCTTTAAATTTTGAACATTTATTTGTTTATCTTTATTAATATTCAGCGGCTTCTGCAGCGAGTGCTTCTACGAAATTATAAAATATTCTGAGACCGTCAACTCAACACTACAAAAGTTTGTAAGTTTTTCACTTTAAGTAAAAATCTAATACAATAACATTTAAGTGGAGGATAATTATACAGTTACAAATAAAATAAATTAAAAGTTAAGTTTTTTTTGGATTTGAAAAGAACTAAGGATAACAATACGTACTAACTCAAATTCTAATGTCCTACCATTTGCTATAAGGGAGTTCCAGTCCCTACAGCCCGGCTCCGTTATCCAGGTTAGCTCGATGGTATCATAATTTTGCCATAAGTAAGCCAAATTTCAGCTCAATCGGATACCAAAAAGTGGTAGAAAATAATTTGCCGATTTTGACGGACAACATAGATACATAACTACATATACGAACGTTGTAAGTTAAATAAAAGCTTGTAAGAACAAATATAACCACACATATAAATAAAGTAAACCTACACTTAAACCTTCCAGTAATTCCTAAACACATTCAAATATTGTGATTCATTATTGATTATACTTGAGCTGGCAGAACTTTCCCATATTCCTCATCAAAATTCACGTCCACATCTCAACCCTGGGAACATTTTTCGCAATAACTGACCGTTCAACTGGCCAAAACTTCGCTGTAACCTCTTCGAAACGTGATCAGAAAGCATTATGAATACACACGACCGCTCTCATCGACGCCTCGCGAATAAATAATTAATTGTATTGATATCGATGTTATGGATTTGCGTTTTGCAATCGTGTAATGCGATTAGATAGTAACTATCGAGGCACGTACAATAGTTTGTTTAAAGTTGATGCTGATACAGTCAATGGAGTTATTTGTCAACCATACACAAATGCGTTGTAGATATACTATAGTTGGAAATAAGGTGATTATAATATGAATCTAGGATTTTAAAATTACTTATCATACCTTAACTTTCCGTAACTGTCTGCTGTATCAAAGAACTTTTTATAGATTTATTGCATATCTTTCGGTGTTATTACTTAGTCCAGATCTTGAATTCATCAGTTCATTTCATCATTTCCGATCATTTCCTAAATCTTAGAGCATTTTCTCAGCTTAGCTCGGTAGTGAAAGTCCCATAAAAAATTAAAACGTAATCAAGTGCATTTGCGGTAAAATAATAAAACAATTGAGAAATACCGTCTAGTGTTCCAGTTTTACCTAATGTTGTAGAATACAAGGTGAGAACATCATCAAATTGCACGTGCGACGATACAATAACAACGTGAAAAACTTTACATAGATTTGTTTACTTTAAAAAATGTTTAATCTGAATCAATTTGTAGATTGCTGAACGAGGCGTAAAATTACCAACCTTGGACACGGTCAACTAGGTTTTGTTTAAATAAACTAACGGTTCGTTGCCAGAAGATGTGCCAGAAGGTCGATGATAATATTGCTGACTGCAAGCATATTATAACTGTTGCAGATATGATACTAAGTGAAATATGAGAAAATCGCAGTAATCGTTATTTGTTGGATAATACCGAGTTGTACTATATTTATTGTAGTCGAAATATGAATATTTAAAAATTGTTAATGATTTGTAACAATTGTAACCGTATACCGTATATTTTTTTATTTGGTTAAAATTGCCTGAAATCTTTCTTTTGACTTCATGCTAGAATACACGCTGAATTAAAATTATCTTCTTTATATGTTCATCAAGTATTAAAACCAAAAAAATGCCAAAAATGAAACCGAAAAAGGGCGAAGTAAACTCTATGTATTACCACAGAAAATATAATAGTATTACATAATGTATTACATGCAACATCAGGATTATATCCATTCATTTACAATACGTATTTATAATTATACTAGCTGACCCGGCAAACGTTGTTTTGCCATATAAATAAATGGCTATTAAAAAATAAGGGTTGATCGTAGAAGGGTGAAAATTGAGGATTGTATGTATTTTTGTATGTTGTATCATAAAAAAATAGAAATTAAAATTTTTGTCTAAAAAATAAAAATAAAAATTTATGGGTGGACTACCCCTAACATTTAGGGGGATGAAAAATAGATGTTGGCCGATTCTCATAGATACCGGATAAGCACAAAAAATTTCATCAAAATCGGTCAAGCCGTTTCGGAGGAGTATGGCAACGAAAACTGTGACACGAGAATTTTATATATTAAGAAGAAGATGTATTCCGATATTTACAATAGTACTGCAAAAAATATAACTCAAAAATAATTATGCCAACAACAATTTTTAACCGACTTCACAAAAAAAAACGCGAAGGTTCTCAATTCGTCGGAAACTTTTTATGCATGTTGACCATTTATAGACGCATGAACGAATTATGAAAATTCTTTTTGTTTTAAAGGGATTTTCTTTTTTTCCTGGTTTCATTTAAATTTCATCGAGATATGTTTAGTATCTCCTGGGATATGGAGATAAACACCTCAAACTTGGTACTGAAAATGACTAACGCGGCGTTTGAAGTAGGTTCTTTTAGTTATTTAAATCTACATTTAAGTTATAAATAAAAGAACAGAAAATATAATAAGTGTCACTATGCTAACACCGTTAGCCGCAAGATTCATATCAACTCAGTATCTAATGAAGGAAAGATAGATGATACGGCACGCACCAACGCATTGCTTCCCGTAATTCTAGCCTCTAATAGACTTTGAAACATTTCCTGCTGTTTTTGTCGCATAATCTGATAATTGTGCTTTGATTTATGAAATTTAATGCACAATGTTACTTATAGAGCTAAAAAGGTATTGAGATATGCAGCAAAATTTTAAAAGGCATCTTAAGTAAAACTACATTAGATGAACATGAAGTTAACGATAGATAGATAGATAGAAACTCTTCATTGACCACCTTAAAAATAAACATAAAAAACGATCCTGATGATCGTAATATAAAAAATCTGTATCAAAGAAAATACACTTATCTCATACTCCACAAACTAATAATGGGTACAAAAGTGAAAAACAAAATGGTCTTGATATTAAAACCATAAATCACTAAAATCATACATTGTAGTACACTATGATGTTATCAAAACAATAATCCATAGTGTAAACAGAAAGCCCAACGGCGAACCCTCTAATTACATGTTTGCATATGAGTGAAGCATCGTTTGTGCCTAGAAAGCGAAGACTAACGGCGATTTAATGTCTGTCGTCTCTGTTGTTGATGAAAAGATCCATAAAACATCTCTCAAATGAAAATAATAAGGGATTGGATGAGTATTACAATCATTAACATTAAAAAGGTTGAGTTGCATTTTTTAATTTCTTAGCTAACGAATGTCTTTAGTTTAAGGGGTAAAATGTTGTATTTTATTTATTAACGCTATCATTAACGTTCCACTTGCCTCTTAAAATATTTTGGTCGTATTTGTATCGTATCGTATTAACATGAGAAAAATTTAATTATATTGCGACAGAAAAGAAAGGCGATCCTCACAAATTGTAATGACCGTACAGGTAAGTACAATTGATATAAAGGTTCATAATTTATGGCGTAAAGTTATTTTTTGCATGTGCCACTAGCGGTTATGAATCAATGAATCAAACAAAAGGAATCAATTTAAGAATCAAGAGATTTTTGAGAGACTTTGACTGTAAGGTCAAAGTAAAATGTGAAACATATTTTTGACAGTCAACATTGCCTTTATCTAACAAAGATACTTTGACCAGCAAAACTTTGACCTCAGTCCATAAATTGAGTATTCCAAACACAAATGAACTAAATATTTTCAGCTGTGTTACTTTATCTAACTTAACAACATTATTTGTAACGAAGGTCACTAAAACCTTTGTTATATTACAGCTCACAAAGTGCATTACCTCATAAAGTGCCTTACAACGTATACTGTCATCGCCCATGAAAAGTGTATGTTTTGCAAACTTCAGTTTGAACAACGCGGTTTACATTTCAGAAGTTAAGTACGCGTAATCAGTGCGTAATTTACTCGAATGAAATTACTGAATAATAAGATCGTTAAAAACTAAAAATAACCTACTTCAATGCCGCGCTATTAATTTTCAGTTCCAATTTTGAGGTGTTTATCTTCATATCTCTGGAGATACTTTCAGACCTCAATAAAATTACCATAGTACCACACTTGGAATATCTCCTTTCTAACAAAAAAATAATAATCAGAATCGGTTCATTAACGACGAAGTTATTCGCCTTTTTTTGAAGTCGGTTAAAAAAAGATATAAAGATGGATTTTAAAATGTTTATAAAGGAGGACACATTTTTGAACACAAGAAACAATTATTTAAAAATTTCAGGTGCTGTTGTAGTGTAATGTTGCTATCATTACGAGATATCCTCATCTAAAGACATTTTTGCTATAATGTCTTTGTCTTCATCTTATCAAAAATTTTTTAACAATATTGGTACAGATTTCTTGGGGTCGACGTCGTACACAAATTTCTGATATCATTTCCCGTGCTTCCTAATAGTTGTAAGTACCTTAGTTTCCTTTATCTCATATCATCAGCGCTCATACAATTGAGAGGTCTGGCTTAATAAACCAACAAACGTTGGTACGGAACCCTCGGTGGGCGAGTCCAACTCGACTTGGCCGGTTTTATTTTTATGTTTGTTACCTCAGAACTCCGTTAACTTAAACGATTTGAAAAAATCTTTTTTCTTAGAGAGATTATGCCTTCCGTTTTGTCCCAATCAAATTTTATCGAGATCTGATAATCTTCTCCGGAGACATGAGGATAAACAATATAAACAAATTTAATACCTCGATGATATCATTATAGCTAGTGGATATTTTCACTATCGCGACATGTGACTCTTCAGTTTTTTTTGTTTTATATGATCTTAAATTATAAATCAATAAGTTTCAAATAAACGTGAGTTTTTATAATAGATACAAACTGCACCGATCGCTCCAATAATATTTAAGTAAGTACTGCAATATTGTCGAGTATTACCAACAGCAAAAACAGATCCTCATTCATAGACAGCAAAAAGTCTCTCGATAATTATTGTCGAGCTCGCGTGCCAACTTGCATAATGCAGTCAGTCCTCAAGATCCACATTTTTGCCGTATTGCTGAAACAAAAGAGTACCGACCGGTTTCATCAGCTGGGTGCTTTCACCTGCCATAAGAACGATTAATATTGGCAGGTGATCTGAGAACAAGTTGTATGTATGTTACATGATAATTTAGCCTTTTCAACAAGTTTCAAATTATATTTTATGGTAACGACTTAATTTTTTACCCTTTGCACTAGGTGCGGTTGTAATTCTACCCGAGCATTTTCTTTAGTGAGATGTTTGTTTTAAAATTACGTGGATTATAATTTATGGATAAACTTAATGCGAATTAATATATTAATTGCTGACACTTAATTTACATTTCTTACCCCCATTTGGTTTATAAAAATCCGTTCAATTGTTTTAAGACTATGAACTTTTTAGGGTTCCGTACCCAAAGGGTAAAACGGGACCCTATTACTAAGACTCCGCTGTCCGTCTGTCTGTCTGTCTGTCTGTCTGTCTGTCTGTCTGTCTGTCTGTCTGTCCGTCTGTCATCAGGCTGTATCTCATGAACCGTGATAGTTAGACAGTTGACATTTTCACAGATTATGTATTTCTGTTGCCGCTATAACAACAAATACTAAAAACAGAATAAAGTTAAAAATAATAGAGGGTCCCCATACAAGAAACGTGTTTTCTTCGGCAATTCACGCCATCTATGAACGCTTAGTTAGGTAAACGTCCCATAGATGGCGTTATATTGAAATGTCGATCCCTAACTCCTTTGTCAGACGTTAGATGGCGTTATAAGAAATAAAATGTTTATTAATTATTATTTTTTGCTGGCGAAAAATAATAGTGGTATTTTTTGCTCGATCTTATAAAATACTGTAGTGTGGTACGGAACCCTACTAGTGCGAGTCCGACTTGCACTTAGCCAGTTTATTTTAGATGATGACGCTATGATCAAATCAACTTTTATAGGTGTGATCAGTTTGTTGAAATTCGGTATCATTTTTACTTCAATGATATTGTAAGAAAATTGAAAGGGTATCTAACTCTCCATAAACAGATAGATTAATTCGGGGGTGGTTTTAAAGTTTGAATTTAATTATTTTTAAATACTCTAATAATTAGGCGTTTTGGCATAAAACGAAGTGGCTAATTGCATAACATACTAATCAATATGCATGTGCATAATGTAGTGATATAAATAGAGATGGAACTTGATTATCGAAATGCCAAAAGAAATGAATATTCAGATTTAGCTACTAGATCTACTCTAATAACCCTTTGATTTATAGACGGAAATAACACGATTTAAAGAATCTGACAGCATTTTAATACCGTTGACATAATAGTTAATTAAAATCCAATTTACATCTTAATGAATTCTAGAGTTTATAAAATCATGTATTTAGATGAATATAAAGTTACATAAGACGAGGAAGAGAAGCTTAAAGCGATTTAAACTAAAGCACCTCTTCTAATAGCCGTCACAAATCCGCAGTCGTGACTTACAAATGTTACTTTAAAAGTTATTGCGTACGTTCACATAAATATGGAATTATGCAAAAGAAAGTAGAGAAATACCTATAACAATCGCAATAAGAACAAGTTGCATAATATAAAAAATTTAAGACTAATGGGCAAACTCTTATTGCGTAACAAATATATTTGTGTGTACCTAATGCAAATTCATGAAAGCGTACATAAGTCATCAAACATCCATATGCAATGGGTGAAATTAAATACTTAATAATAATCAAATAAAAGTTTATAAATTGTTAAACACAATCCAAAATTTAATCGTACCAACGGGACTTGAACCCGCAACCTCCGGAATAACATGTTCCGGTGCTTTGCCAATTAAGCCATGGTGCGAAGTGACGTTACGACGAAATTAGTGGATTGCATTTGTTAACCCAATTATGCATTGGTGGCGCCATCTATGACTACTTATTACGTAAGTTAATCATTCGGAAGAAATCATTACAGTTTTCAAATCCGACGAGAGATGTTGCACTGCGTAAATCAAATATTATGTTTCTTTGAAGTGTTACACACTTAATATTTTTGTAAATTGTTAAACACAATCCAAAATTTAATCGTACCAACGGGACTTGAACCCGCAACCTCCGGAATAACATGTTCCGGTGCTTTGCCAATTAAGCCATGGTGCGAAGTGACGTTACGACGAAATTAGTGGATTGCATTTGTTAACCCAATTATGCATTGGTGGCGCCATCTATGACTACTTATTACGTAAGTTAATCATTCGGAAGAAATCATTACAGTTTTCAAATCCGACGAGAGATGTTGCACTGCGTAAATCAAATATTATGTTTCTTTGAAGTGTTACACACTTAATATTTTTGTAAATTGTTAAACACAATCCAAAATTTAATCGTACCAACGGGACTTGAACCCGCAACCTCCGGAATAACATGTTCCGGTGCTTTGCCAATTAAGCCATGGTGCGAAGTGACGTTACGACGAAATTAGTGGATTGCATTTGTTAACCCAATTATGCATTGGTGGCGCCATCTATGACTACTTATTACGTAAGTTAATCATTCGGAAGAAATCATTACAGTTTTCAAATCCGACGAGAGATGTTGCACTGCGTAAATCAAATATTATGTTTCTTTGAAGTGTTACACACTTAATATTTTTGTAAATTGTTAAACACAATCCAAAATTTCTTTTGATTAAATTTTCAAATTTTCAAAATTTGATTAAATTTTGGATTGTGTTTAACAATTTACAAAAATATTAAGTGTGTAACACTTCAAAGAAACATAATATTTAAATAAAGTTTATGTTGCTATCTTAGAAAAAGGTACTTATATATTACTACTTACTTGTCGTTTGAAGTTATTGAATTTGCTTTATTTAAGCTGAATTAGCTATATGAAATATTACTTCTCTCTATGGCCTACAATTACAAACATACGGGTTTTATTACATATGGGTAAACATTATTATCAATAAATTTTAATGACGGCCATTCCAAAATAAGACAAATACATATAAGCTTTTGTTTTGGTGTAATAGTTAGAATGTTAAAGGACTTGTAGTTTTAACTACTTACGTTCAAATAATTTAAACTTAATGTGTTAGCCACATACCAATAAAATTGACCATAAATTATTAGGGAAGAGAAAGCCGAGGAAAAGTAAAATAAATATCTCTTAAACGACTTAGTCACACAGCCAGAAGCCAGTTAAAGTTCAAGTTAATATTTTCTTATTTAGGTTAATGTATTGAAACCGTCGAAGTTATTCTTCACGATGAGCTGTGAAAATGTCGGTTATGTTTAACCCACATTTTTAACGACCAAAGCCTTTTTGGTGCTTCAATTTCCTGAACTTTATCTTATCTGGTTTTCATAATAAAGGGCTCTGGTGGGTGCGGTGAACTTTCGTTTGCGTAACTTTTCAATGTTACATCACTTGGTGAAAAGGTATGGTAAGGTGTTAATTTTAAGATCTTCTAGGTCACGGTATGTTCGCTTTTTCCTGCTTTTGCATGTTGTTCTGACATAACTTACTGTTTAGATAACAGCAGCAACCTGGCTTTGCACGGGTAGAGCATTATGCCTACATTTTTTGCATCAGTTTGTTGCGTCGAGTATGAATTAACATCTTCAACAAGCATCATCATATGTCAACAAATTTACACAAAACCATAACGAATTATACACCTAAACCTTCCTCATTAATCACACTATCTATTGGTGAATACTGCATGAAAACCTGTTAAGTAGTTTTGAGTTTATCGCTAACAGTCATACAGACGCGACGGGGGACTTTGTTATATACTATGTATTTATACGCACTGTTTTACAATCCATAAGAGAAGAGGCCTATGTCCAGCAGTGGATGGAAATTGACTGATAATGATAATGATGGTGATGTTACGGTTTCAACGTAATATTTTTGTATGTAGATGTAGAGTATAATAATTGATGATGTCAGTGAAAGAGAAGAGGATTTAGCTCGCAGATTGTCTAATAAACATAAAATGTACATGCAAATCAATTTACTATTGTTATGACAGGACATCGTGTGTGGCGCTAACAATTCATAAGATGCTACTATACATAATTGAATAATAGAGTTGTCATACATTTCATACAATTTATTCATATTCTTTGACTTGCTGAAATATATTACCATAATTGTAGACTTTGTGAGCTGAAAAGCACGACTCGGACATTAATATATGTATTTACTAGGTTTTCGGCTTAAGTAGATAATTGTCGGTGTTATCATAGATTAAGGTACGATGGGATTGCAATTTTTGTGTAAAAGTCTCAATATTAAATAATTACCTATATTAAAAATAAAAATTAATCGGTGTCTAGAAATCGCTATCGCTAGAAATTTTCATAGCAAAATTCGAAAAACATCTTGAAGGGTTTTAATAATTCTCATTAATTCCGATTAAGTAATAGTAATAAGTTATATGTAATCAACGATAGATTGATCGTACGTATTGCGATTTAATAATCAAATGTACTCGTACCTTGTCGTATTAATCAAATATATACCGGCATCGCGACGCGTTGTCGGGTAAAACGAGGCTCTGTGTAAGCAGATATAAAAATTTTAATTTCTATTTTTTTATGATACAACATACAAAAATACATACAATCCTCAATTTTCACCCTTCTACGATCAACCCTTATTTTTTAATAGCCATTTATTTATATGGCAAAACAACGTTTGCCGGGTCAGCTAGTTATATATATATTTAGTTTATTAATTAAATTATACTTTTATAATTTTCTAATTCGTAGCTAGTGGTCAAAAATAAATAATCTGGATATATTCAAATTTGTTGTAATTGGTTATATTGTATATTATTTTGGTTATATTTTATGTTGCGTGTAGAACAAGCGGTAAATATCTAACGTTAATTTACGACTTTCACGCTTAAAACCTGTTTAATATTATAAGCTGGTAGTACTCAGCCTTTCAATGAAAGTAAAATATGATAATTCCAGCTACAGATCTTTTCAGTCGCCTTCAAAAAGAAGGAGGTTCTCAATTAGTCTGTATTTTGTTTTTTTTTTATGTTTGTTACGCAATTATACTCCGCCAATTGTGAACCAATTCAAATAATTATTTTTACAGACTTCAAAAAGGAGGAGCTTCTCAGTTCGTATGTATGTATTTTTTTGTAGGTACGTTCACCGTTTTCTCTGTCTATAAAATTGTGGATCGATTTGTATCAAACTTGGCATGCAGATTGTTTATAACCTGGATTAACACATAGGATACTTTTTTAACGCGGGAAATCCCGCGGGGTGCAGCTAGTCTACAAATAAGTCAATTAATTTCGCTTCGCACTTGACCAGTTAGTAGGCACAAACAGTTCCGCTCTATTTACCGTTTTACGATCAAGTGCAGACAGGCATACGGTACAATAATGTCATTGTATTATTCAATTTTCTTATGAAAACGATGTCATAAACAAATTACTAGTTCCGTGTTCACGTAATCTCCGTCGAAAAGGCTTTCCGACCGGTTTCAGGACGGATCGCGTCCCTTTCTTAAGGACTCCGCGTGGCTCCGACGCCTGCCTTGCGTGAAATAAAGTATTCCTCATTTTACCGCCAATAACTTTTTTTTGACACCGAACTGGGTAGCTCTTGACCACTCTCTCACGTGATGATGCGATCGTCAATGGAAGGTGCTTACCCAGAAGATACCTATTCACTCGCGATTTGAAGACTTACTTTCAGACTATCATAAAGTAATTAGTTCATTGTATTTGATGCAAAATAAACATATTTTATTTATTTCTTTCTTTCTAAAGTACTGTATAATATACCTAGGTAATACTCACAGAAATATAAATAATACCTTTTTATTCATATTTCTGTAGTAATTCTTTAATCAAGGAACGCAATAGTATCCTTTTGTGTTTGTTAATGTTTCATTTGTTTTCACATAAGCTAACACGTGATTTATAAATAGATGTGACTGTGTGCCATTGTTTTAAAAATAATTATATATTTTGCAATGACACACCGAAATTAAGCTAACCGTAAATGTACCATCTATCGTGTTTTAAAATATTAGCCTTGTTAATATTTGATACTTAAATATTATGTTTCTTTGAAGTGTTTCACACTTTTAATTTTTGTAAATTGGCGCCACCAATGCATAATTGGGTTAACAAATGCAATCCACTAATTTCGTCGTAACGATACTTCGCACCGTGGCTTAATTGGCAAGGCACCGGAACATGTTATTCCGGAGGTTGCGGGTTCAAGTCCCGTCGGTACGATGAAATTTTGGATTGTGTTTAACAATGTGATACTTAGTTGTTTAATGAAATGTTGACATGATATAAATGTGATTTAACATATTTTATCTACACTAATGTTATAACATTCTACTTATGTTTCCAATACTTGACTTATAATTACTACTGTTATAGCGCAGATAACAAAACACTCAATTTAAGCAATTTCACATGATGGTATAATATCCACATCGATATCGTAAAATCTCATTATAACATCAATAAAACGCGACCAATTAACCTGGCGAGCCTTATGTCAAAATCCTCATACAAGTTGTATAAAATTTTGATATTAGGCTGGCTTTTGAAAACAGTTGGGTTATACGTGAAAACTTCGTCGAGACTACTAAACTTACATACACAAAACTCTTTGGTAAGATCTTGTGCCAATTAAATAAAAAAAGAACAGCGCGCGCTCGCTCCTGATTGGCCCTGCGCGCGCAGCTGCGCTCTCATTGGTTAGATTTTAATGGCGGCAAGTTCACTGACAATACACGTACGCGTGAATTTAATGTTTCGCAATGTGTTTTGTTTTTAAAATACAAATTAAAAGTTAAAAATGGATAGCGACGATGATATTTGTACGCCTCCGGATATTCTAGAATTGGCAACAAAAGTAACTCACAATCTTTTGCCAGAAAAATCTAGAAAATTATATGAAAAAGAATATAATAACTTTTTGGCATGGAAGATCGAAAAGAAAACTACATCATTTTCTGAAAATGTCATTCTTGCGTATCTCAAAGACCTCTCCGACAAATTCAAGCCATCTTCTATGTGGGCTAAATATTCTATGCTCAAGTCCACACTGAGTATCTACAACAATATTGATATCACGCAGTATTCAAAAGTCATAGCGTTCCTGAAACGCAGTTCAGAAGGACACAAGGAAAAAAAGTCCCTGACGTTTACATCAGGTCAAATAAAGATGTTCCTGGAAGATTCACCAGATATTTTGTATCTTTTTGAAAAGGTAAGTGTATTTTAGTTCTGTTATTTAATCTACCTAGTACTTACGTACTACACACGCAAGTTATCTAGACACTCCGTTTAAGCGCTTTGTGTATAAATTTGGTAGTAGGTACCTACACTTTATTACTTCATAAATCATAGTTTTTGCCTTGGCTATGTACCTCAAGCTTATTATATCGTTTATTGTTACAGGTTGCACTAATCTTCGGCATAATGGGGGCATGCCGAAGGCAAGAGCTATACAACATCCAGTTCGATGAAGTCTCTAACATAGACGACAGTACAATCATGGTGAAAGTTTCGAAAACAAAAACGAAAATAGATCGTTCTTTCGTTTGACGGGCATCTGCTATGCCGTATGTAAAAAATACATGGAACTTCGACCCACCCCCTGTCGAAACCCTGCCTTTTTCTTGAGCTATAGATCGGGGAAGTGCGTCGATCAAAGAACTGGTATTAATAAATTTGGTGCTCTGGGAAAAACTATCGCAAGTTTTTTGAATCTGCCTAACCCAGCGTTGTACACGGGGCATTGCTTCCGGCGCACCTCGGCGACCCTTCTCATAGATAGCGGTGGTGATTTGACCGCACTGAAACGACACGGGGGGTGGAAGTCTTCTACTGTGGCTGAAAGCTACATTGATGAGTCTTTAATGAATAAAAATCAAGTCTCAAATACGATCTTGAACAGTATAGAAAACAAGACGAATGAAGTAATTATAAATATTCCGACTCCGTCTACGAGCTCTACTGCTTGCCCCGCGGCCGCTACAGCTGCTGGATCAATAATTAACATTAACTTTCAAAATTGTACCATCCAAAATTTGAACAATTATTATAAATAAACTATTGTCAGCTTTTACTCTTGTTGTTTGATTAATTGCATTAGTGAAGATAAAGTAGTGTATGCAACTGCATATAACACGGGTATTAAAACACTCGTTACTATTATGAAACTCGCTGCGCTCGTTTCATAAACTCACACTCGTGTTTTAATACCCTTCATTATATGACAGTTGCATAAACTACTATATTAAACCCTAAATAACGCCAATAAGATGGAATAAAATTAAAACAAAAAAATCACATGTTAATTGTTTATTTGCAACTTAGCACATTAAAAACAGAGTTTTAAAATGATTATATTCTAAAAAAAGCTTATGAGCTTTCGGCTTACATTGTTCAATCGTTGTTACTATATGAATGTTGATAAATTATATTAAAAATGTATTATTTATTAGTAATAATACATGAAATGAGCTCTGAATCTCACACTAGAGAAAACCCTGTGTTATTAGATTTTCCTGTAGTAATATAAGATTATTTGATCACAATGTTTATCTTATGTGGTCATGAATGTACATGGATGTATATATGAATGTATGTATGTAATCTTAGACTTTTTGGAAAGGTCTAAGTACTATATAATAGGTATCAATACTAATATATATGTCGCAGCCAACTCGCTTTATTAGCCGTTCAATCAACAGTCTAGCCTCTTTACTTTCAACAAAAAAAAAAAAAACAAAAAAACTGCTGGCCTGAATGATAATAAAATTCCACCGTAGCGTTTGTTACAACATTTAATAATCTGGCTTAGTCTGACACTAAGGCAACACATTAGAAAACAGTGGCCGCGCATCAACGGAACTGTCGACATGGCGTTTAAATGAAGGTACAGAAGAACTTCCAATGGCTGAATATTATTAAGGCCGTTAGTTGAAAGGCACTGTTTAGTAAAGAGGCTAGGCTGTTGATTAAACGGATAATTAAGCTAGTTGGCTGCGACATATTATAATATTTAGATATCAAGAAGATTATACTCGATGGAGTTTGCATGTAGAACAATCTCCTGAAGAATATAAATGTGACCATGAATAACGTTCAGCATGTTTTGCTCTCTTTTATTTTATTCTTCATTTTGATTTAGATTAAGGTGAAGACCAGAGCAAAACATTATGTACATGTAATACAGACTTCCAGACTAATATTATAAAGCGAACACGTTTTTTAACGAGTTCAACTTTAAAGATATTTTATCACGAAGCAAGTGCATCAATTTCAGTATCGCGGAAAATATCGTTTGCGCGATGCAGGATCTCATACATATAGGCAATATTTAAAGGAGAGCTCTTAAAATCTACGCTTGCGCCATCTCTGGATCAACTTATAGAAACCTCTGTCTGTTTGTTTTCTTACTCCGCCTAAATGAACGATTCGATCATACTGAAATTTTACAAGGAGATACTTTATAGCATAAGGATGAATATAAGATATATAGGATAACATACTTTTTGTGAAAATAAAATTATGATAATCGTTGAGAGCTATTAAAATCTACTTTAGCGCCATCTAGACCTTTCTAGACGCCTTATTATAAATAAACTGGCCAAGTGCAAGTCGGACTTGCACTAGTCTTCTGTATATGTTAGAGAGAAGATTACGGGTGTTGTTACCATCTCACTCATATTTTATCACTCTAAGTGGTATATAGAAATAAAACCGAGGTGAATGAACTTCTCTGCAGAGCAAAAATAGTAGATAGGTACAATCAATACATAACCATAATTCATAAATCGGTCAAAATAATAAGACACAAAAATACTGCTACAATTACACAATAAACTTTCTTCATCAGTCAGAAAACCCGATCCAAAAGTGGAAAGAAACCGACATGTTGACATTATAAACGCGGGACGTACTGCATTTTGTCCGACAATCTCCTAAAAAGGAACGGTTTCGACATCTTAGGCTTTTATTACCCAGTCACGATGGTTGTCCGGACTCGTAGATCCTCGTGGACTTGATTACTTGGAACCTTGGACTTTTAGAGCATTCCTATTATGTTCCGTTCACTGTTAGGTACCTACTGGCCATATTTGTTTGTTATCAGATGCCAAATTACTTTGATATACAATTTAAACATGCTTGACGCTTGAGTACTTGAAGTACGTGCCTACCTATATATATATTTAAACACTTGTTGTAACTTATCTCCTATTTCACTATATTGCCTAATTTCAGTCAAATCGGTCAAACCAAGAGGATACGAGTAACAAATAAACTCTCGCATTATAATTTATTTTGCTAGGTAGTTAGTATGTAGTTTATCAAACCATAAATTATTTTTGTCTTGTTTGTTTGGCCACGGCACCGTTCTTCCTGTCATGTTGATTTCTTCATCATCATTATCATCATAATCGTAAGCCTCTCCACTTGATACGTCGATTTCTTGCTATCCAAAAAAATACAAAATTTTGAATTGTATTTTTTTGGTGTCGATAAATTGTTTTCCTGTCCTACAGTGTACTTATCTATGGTTAATGTTTAATTTCTATATTACTTAATTCTTTTTGGTAAAATACAACTTCGTGATCTCGCTGCGTGGATTTGTCTGAAGAAGATCATTGCAATGCTCAATATCTCGGTTGAAAGCTTGAGCAATAAAACCATGCAACTGATGCAACAGACTTAAGAACATTAGAAATTTGAAAATGGAAGATATCTCATCGCAAACGCAAATCTTCACTCCACTTGTCTATGATTAGCGACATCCCGACGATACTGTCATTGCTCATTTAGAGAGCATTACATGATCTACCTTAGCATCTATTTTAAACTTTATCTCTTCATCCTAAGACTCCAAGTCATTTTTACCTTCGTCTATGAGAGCTAAGTCTTGATGTGCATCGCTGCAGACTTCATATTTATCTTATTTCTTCAGATTAGAGTCTAAATTAGAACACGCTCCATCGCCGGATGCAGTATCGAAGGTGTTTGCAGAACGGATGGGCGGCAATTGCTTTCCTGTGTTTGAAGTTCTATTAACGTATCTAGTGACTATACTTATCTGTGGTTCTATTTTCAATATGCATTTATGATCTAGCGTTTACATTAATTTAATGTTGTTTTCTATTGTTTCAGGCGCAAAGAATGGAGTGCGGAGCAAATGAGCTCAGCAGGAAGGTGCGGGTTGATCAGGTAAGCTTAAACGATAAATAATACATACTTCAATTTAAAACCACCCTCGACACATAATCCGTTCATTGCGACTATTCCAACAAGCAGAGTATTCTACAGTTTCCAGGAGATGCCCCAGCATCAGGTGATCGCTACCATGTTCATACAATATCATTGAAGTAAGAGGATACCGAATTTCTCGTTTATTTACCACGTTTATCATTTTTTTAAATACCCTAGATTGAATTGTTTGAGTCAACGGTACATGAATTATTAGTATCTACTATAAAATACTTTAGCTGGTATTTAATCATCAGCTGTCGGCCTCATAGCCCCCTCCTCTTCGTTAAGACTTCATGCCACGATGAGAATAGTTAGGTTCTATTTTTAAGCCGAAACACGACAGCCAACTTTGCAAGCCCCTTCCCACAGCTGCACAACCCATTAATTTATCATCATGCAGCATAGACAAGCAAACCAATCAATCGTGCGTATGCCTAATCGCCCGCGGTCTTGACATATCGGATCAAAATTGACAGCTGTCAAAATAAACGACCAATTGCCGTCAATTGCGTAACTGGTTTGACCACCACCTGTCAATAGAAAAAGTGATCTCATTGTTGGCTATGACCGCGACTAGCGTTTAGCTGATGGCTAAAAAAATCAAGAGTGTGCGGTAAGTGCGGTTATGTTCCCATTGAAATAAAACTGTATCTTTCAGATTATTAATTAGAATAAGGAATCCATTAAGCTTAATTCTTTGATTGGCGTTGCTTTGTAATTTAAACTACTGCTAATTGGTGCGAAAATATAACGAGACGAATGGGTGAGAAACGTGCTTCGTTTGAGTGTTCGTTCTTGTCTACGTGATAGTTTGTATCAGAATATTTGTGAGCTTATCAATAAGAGAGGTACAAATAAAACACTGAAAATCACGCTCCACACTTTTTGGTGGACTTCTGTGAAAAAGGGATTAGGTAAATGAGGTAAGAATGTTAATACTGTAGATAATCAAACAACGGTCAGTTCAGTGTAGAGTGCATTGAACTGATGTAACTCCTCGCTGACGTTTATTGACGCATCGGAGTTTAATTACATAATTTATTATCTTTCGGAAAATTGAGTGCCGATCAGTAAACGGATATTCTGATTTACAACCCACACGATAATCTTGATAAATGGATGATTTATTTCCGAAACTTAAGATTAGGTGTTTACAGTTGTTAAAATAAAAAAGTAAGATCGTCATAGACTAAAAAGACTAACTAGAAGGTTATCCCTGGATCACAGAACAGATAGTAGTACTACGTACCTGGATAGCGCTCTAGAATAATCTGAGTTTTAATTAGGGGGGGGCAATTGGATCACCTTGAATATGTAGTGTACCCTACCAAATAAAAAAGAATCATTCGAATCGGTTCACAATTGGCGCAGAAACTCGTAACAATCATTAAAAAAAACATAAAGACAGCATTGAGAGTCGCCTCCTTTTTGGAAGTCGGTTAAAAAAACGTCAATCTCAAATTTATTATACTATCAACCTTCACGAGTTAAACTCTTATTAAATTATGAAAGCGGTAATGATGACAAATGACTGTCAATGACGCAACCCCAAAAAGTTAACATTACATTACGTCACTAATTCGAATAGTACATACAAATATTCCAGAGTAAAAAGACGAAATCAATAACGTCAAAACAATTTGTATAATCGTTACATAAACTAATGGTCAATGTGACGATCGTTAAAGTAACGTAGCGAAATAACAATAATTTTCGACAGGTGGACAAAAGGAGGTCACATCGCGGTTCGCGGTTATATGCAATTTGGAGCACTCGTTTGAAGTACCTACACATCAATAATCTGATTTGATCCAATATAAGATATTGAAAGAATCTTGCGTGGACAAACTATGGAGATGCCCACTGCTGAAGTGACAATGGGTAGGCAAAATGAGTAAAAACGCAATTAAAGAGTTGTAGAGAGGACTAGCGCGGCATTCGAACAATTTTTTTTGTAATCGACCTTAAATTATTATGCAGGCGAGTTTTATCATCGATTGTTTGATGAGATAATCGGTAAGATTTTGATTTTGTGAAATTTTCAACATCATAGATATCATAATAATATTTGAGGGCCCGATGGCGTAATCGGGAGAACGGTCGGCTTTGATGCCGTGGTACCGAGTTCAAACCGCCGTGCACCAATGGATTTTTCTATCGAAAAATGTATGTGCGCTTCTCACAGTGGCCCTCCGGTGAAGGAAAACATTGTTAAAAAACCAATAACCCCCGCATGGTGGTAGGACACTATCTAGTGTCCGCCTGGCCAGCTACCACCCTCAAGTTAGAAAATCTGTCACCAAACATCTAATGTGTTCCGGCAGCTATCCTTGAGAGCCAGTTCCCATTCTAGGCCTAGCGTGCTTACCATCTTCGGCCGCATCATCACTTACCTATAGGTGAGATAGTGGTCAAACGCTAGCCTATAAAGTATAAAAAAAAAGCTTTTTGAGCTTATTCGGTTTACTCATTTTTAGGGTTCCGTAGCCGAATGGCAAAAAACGGAACCCTAATATATATATATATATATATATATAATAATAAGTAATAATATAATAATAAGATTCGTCATGTCTGTCTGTTTGTCTGTCTGTCCGTCCGTATGTCACAGCCATTTTATTCCGAAACTGTTTAGACTACAGAATTGAAACTTGGTAAGTAGATGTATTCTGTGAACCGCTTTCCGATTTTTATACAAAAATAAAAAATATAAAAGTTTATCCCATACATGGAACTGAAACAAAAAAAAAATTCATCATACCTATACGTGTCTGTCTCGGGGTGTCTATGGATAGGTCTTCAAAAATGACATTGAAGTTCCTAAAATCATTTTTTCTCAAAGTCAATCATTTGAAAGATAAGCGCGTCTAAAGTGGTAAAATGGTGTCCCCCCCCCCCTCTAACTTTTAAAGTATGGGAGTGATAAATCTAAAAAAAATATGTGCTGTAGATCTCAATAAAAACTAACAACGAAAATTGGTTTGAACGAGATACAGTCAGCAGTTTTAGAGATATGGCGACCGCAAAGATAACTTTGTTTTTCATACAAACACAAACAAAGTTAATTTTGTAGTTGCGAAAAATCATAGTTATGGAATACTTAACTGTGTTACGAAACCCTACGAGTGCGAGTCCGACTTGCATTTGGCCAGTTTATTTTACTTTTATTTTATCTTGATAGGACTTAGTGTATGTTTAGATTAAGAAGTACCACGTGAAATAACGGCATTATTGGTGAGGGGTGTTTTATCCTCGTTTTAAAGTTTGATTGTCGATGCTCGGGTGAGGATTTCAGAGAGTACCTTTTTTATGTCTTATAGGGTAGCGTTTGACCTCTATCTCGCCTGATGGTAAGCGATGATGTGTTTGAATAAGGTGAACACGCCAACTTAAATTCACGGAATTCATCAGTGTTTATTTACTTGTGTTAATCTGCTCAAGAGCTCACCAAAATCAATTTTAGATCTGAGCTTCATGAAAATGTTTATCGGCATCTTCAATATATAATTTTTTAACTTTCTCCCAAAAAGTTGTTCAGTGATTGTAAACGAAAAGAAGAAAATAACAAAACCTGAAGGAAGGCAGTCGGTCACTCGCAATAATTTTCGATTGACCGAAAAATACACCCGGTTCCGAAATTTATGCGCACACCACGAAACGAATTACGATGTCAGGGGCTCATGTGGATGCCAGTAAAAGAAAATTAAGCTCAGAACGTAGGTTTATGTTTTTTTTAATTATGCAAAAAGTTAATGATTTGAGTGCAATACAATACAATACAATAACTCTTTATTGACACCAATTTGCACAAAAAAGAAGATACAAACATTTGCACTAAGTAAATTACTGGTACAATGGGCGGTCTTATCGCTAATAGCGATGTCTTCCAGACAACCTTAGGATGGAAATTATATTTAATTATGTTGAGCATGGACGGTGGCATGATAGGTGACGAGGAAAGGGTTTAAATTAATATAAAATACATAGACTTACTAATAATCTACATGTATAAACATATACATACATAATACAAATATATATATTATATATAATTTACTATATATATATATATATATATATAGATGCACAATAAATAATCAAATTATAATATTTCTAATGCTGAAACGAATGACTTAATGCAAACATAATATTATTTAAGTGACAAGTAATAATTTTTGACACGAGCTTTAAAACTACACAGAGACTGAGCACGTCTGATATCAACTGGTAGATCATTCCAGAGGCGCACAGCTTGCACAGAGAATGACGCATCATAAAAGTTAGTATTATGTGCTGGAATGTTGAGAACCAAGTTTTCCGATGACCTAAGAGAAAGGGTATTGGTGGAAGAGAGAAACTGGAAACGTTCTTTTAAATAAATGGGAGTTGAGGGATTGAACAATATGGTATATAGACGGGAAAGGATATGAGTATTCCGGCGAAGACGGATAGGGAGCCAATTAAGTTTTGAGCGGAACTCTGAAACATGGTCAAATTTCCGGAGACCGAAAATAAACCGTATGCAAAAGTTTTGCAACCGCTCAAGCTTGTTCAATTGGTCTTGCCTAAGGTCCAAGTAACTGACATCAGCGTAGTCTAGTAAGGGAAGTAGAAGAGACTGAGCAAGCGCAGCTTTAGTCGCAGTCGGCAGAAAATTACGCAGTCTACGGAGTGAAGCTGCAGAAGCAAACAACTTTTGGCTAAGAGACTGAATCTGAGGATCCCACGTAAAATTTTTATCAAGTATGACCCCGAGATTTTTTACTTGATTGCTATAGGGAACAATCACATTATTAAAAACGATTGGAGGAAGTCTTGAGGAGTCTACCTTTGCAAGAAGTCTA
This sequence comes from Cabera pusaria, assembly GCA_954871355.1. NCBI lineage: Eukaryota > Metazoa > Arthropoda > Insecta > Lepidoptera > Geometridae > Cabera > Cabera pusaria. The sequence goes on from OX940896.1 coordinate 5,029,613, forward strand.
GAACTACCCACGATGATAGCTTGAGTTTTAGTGGGGTTAACGGATAATCCATACGATTTGCTCCAATCTGCTATACGGCATAAGTCATCGTTGGTAATCCCAATAGCTTCATCTAAACGTTCGACAGATGTTTGTGAGTATATTTGGAGATCGTCTGCATAGAGGTGGTACGAGGAAGAGAGAGAAGAAGATATAGAATTAATGAAAATGGCAAATAAAAGAGGAGATAGAACACCACCCTGAGGGACGCCAGCACTCGTGTCACACCACGAAGAAAATAAATCTTCAATGCGTACACGCTGCCGCCGCCCATATAGGTAACTATGAAACCACTGAATTACCGATGGAGATATGTTAAGAGAGCAGAGCAATGCAAGGAGAATGTCGAAATCAACAGTGTTGAACGCATTGCTGAAATCTAATAAGGATAGGATAGTAAGTTTGCCGTTTTCCATACCCAGCCTTATGTCATCTGTGACCTTAACAAGTGCAGATACAGTACTATGGCCAGGACGGAAACCAGACTGGAAGGGATTGAGGAGATTGTAACGATTAAGGAAGAGGTTGAGTTGGTTATGAACTAATCGTTCAAGGACTTTGGACAACAGAGGGAGAATAGAAATAGGACGGTATTCAGAAAAGGATTTGGGGTTGGATTTCTTGGGAAGAGGAATGATATGGGCTTCTTTCCAACAGGAAGGAACGACACCTTCCGAAATAGAACCGTTCAATATATGACATAAAATAGGTAATATCTCATCCAATATAGGAACAATCATATTTCGGCTGATACCGTCCCCTCCTATGGCGTTTGAGGATATGGAAAGGATGCTCTTCTTAACATCACATGCAGTAAATTCATTTAAAACAAAAGATGAGTAATCAGGAGTAGGTTTACGAGAAAGAGAATTAAGTGTTGCAAGTTTGTCTTTCACATCGATCGTAGAAGACGAAGAGAAATGTTTGTTAAGAGCATTAATATCTACGTTATTAGATGAAGAATTTTGCTGTTGTTTCCCGACTCCTAAAGACCGGAGAAATCTCCAGACTTTAGCAGGATCCTCATTCTCAACCGAACTATGGATATGGTGGCGTTGTGCGTCTCGACACACTCTATTGCAGCGATTCCTTGCTAACATGTATTTATTTTTATTGTTATCATTAGGGCTGGACTTATATTTGGACTTGGTTACTGCCTTTTTGTGCATAAGTACCCTAATATCATCTGTTAACCACGGCGATGGGAGATGTTTAATTTTAATAGTTCGTAAGGGAGCGTGAATATCATACAACTGGATCAAAGAAGAATTGAATAATGAAACTTTACTATCGATATCATCAGCGTTGTATACAGGCAACCAGTCAATTTTGGAAGCATCACTGCGCAGTCTTTCTAGAGTTGAGTGGTTACAGACTAATTTATTATGTGACCACCTAACCCACACACATTAAACCTATGTCTATTTCAAGCACCACAATCTCTGTGGTATTTTGATAACTAATTACAATTAGCTATAGGTACCTAAGGGCCAGTTTCACCGGTTCCTGGTAGCGCTAATGTGACAGATAACTATCTAATTTATCAGGATCCGGTGAAACTGGCCCTAAATGATATATCAAATATTAAAACTGTTAAAGAAAGATAGTTTAAAAACTAAAACAACCGACTTTCATGCCCCGCGTGTCAGTTTCAGTAGCACGTTTATCGTCATATCTCTGGAGATACTTATCAGATCTCAATGAAATTACAATGGGACCACTTCGGAAGTATACCCTACCGATTAAAAAAATAATCATTCGAATCGGTTCACAATTGATGGTGTAATCGTGTAACATACATACAATTTTATACTTTTTTATACAATACTTTTTTTTAAACATACAGACGAATTGAGGACCTCCTCCTTTTCGGAAGTCGGTTTATAAAAAGCATTAGGTATACTTACATTATATACATATATATGATACAAAAAATATCTACAAATTGCCCTTTACGTAAAGTTCTTCTATTTAGAAAAGCCGAAGAACTTTATTGAGTGCTAACACGAAATCAATATCCATAGAAATGATCTAGAAATTGATAAACTTTCCAGATTTGTTTAGAGTCGTCCTGCAGTAAAAAAGAAGTAACTTGAACTAGTAACAAACCGACTAGTGGTATAGTAGTTATTACTTTCTCCAAGCACATACCTGGGCATCCGTGTATAATCGATAAAGTATCGGATACAGTTCAGAGTTTTTGCACTGCGTGAGTTTCCGAAGGGAAGCATTTACCCTTGATCGACGGTGTAGCTACCTCGTCATACAAGTTTGTATGTGGAGTATTGGGTTAAACGTTAAAGGTAGAGCATTTTGTATGAAAGTGTATGGAACTTGCTGTGTATGAAAGTGTATGGTACTTGTTGGCTTTAACAAGTGGCACATTTTAGCGTAATTTAACGACATTGCGATGTTAGCGTAGTGGTTATATCCAGGAGCTGAAGGGCGTCATTCAATGCGTACTATTTACTTTATATTACTTATATATATATTTACTCTTGCAAAAAATTTGCTACGAGACTCTCATGTGGTAGGCGTTAGCCGTGGCTATCTTTGTATTGAGTGCTGGTCACAGAACACAGATTTTATTCTGTTCTGTTCTGTGGTGCAGTTACACATACAAAATGTAATCCACTAGTTAAGGTCCTGAAAAGACTTGTCTGCCATATTCTTTAATGACTAACATAATTATCTTGACTGGGTGTCTTAATTGTCCATCCCACCCTGCAATATTCAAGGCGATAAACCTACATAATTTAATGCATTAAAACTAAAATTAACGCTGAGCAGTCAAATCAATTTAGCAAATTAGAAATCAAATTGATTTAGTCCCAAATAAACCATCGTTAGCTAATTCACGGAATTCCATAGAATTTAAAAGCTCTACACATTTTATCGACGCTGTTCTGCGAAGGACTTTAGCGTCTATGACATTGAACTTAAGGCTTTATGGGAGTGCATTGTAAGGTTGGCAGTCAAAGTCAAGGGTCCTCCTTATCCATGTCACGAGCGGTTCGCCGGGAGCAAAGGTGCCAACCAGTTTAAACCGGTTTCCAGACGGGTCCATTCAGTAAACTATGGCCTCTCCATGGGAAACTATACACGATCATACTAGCATACACAGACCTCAGTAGTCTGAGTTCTGTGCATACATATCTCAGAGTAATATCTATACAGCAGGGCTAGCATGGCAAGGGGACTATTTTACTCGTATCTTTCCACCTATCCGTGTTTTGTTTGGTGAAGAAGGCAAATTATATCTAAAGTTTTTCGACAATTATAAACGCCCGCTGACTTTTAATCAATTCTTTTTCAATAACTTTTTAATACGAAACAAAATCAAAACTCGAGGTTAAACTTCACCAAGCGTTTAAATTGTTGTGTTGATCTCCTGTCAGTGGCGAAAAACAGGAAATAATTTTGTCTTTCCCCCGGGGATAAGGCGATGCTAGCCCTGCAGCAGTCATTATTCTGAAATCATTATGCTTGACATCCTTGCATGATCGTGTAGAGTTGCTCAGTTGTATTGGGAACTTGACGGGAATGTGTATAGGATGGGTATAATGTTTGAGTTTTGGAGGTGTTCAGACATGATAGCTGTGTAATTATGTTGTGGCAATGCGGACCATCGATTTTGGTTTTCATTATATCTATCTCCGTGGGTTTGTCACAAATATAATAGTTGCTCTGCGTCTTTTATTTTTAACTAGCTGCTCGCCGCGCCTTTGCCTGCGTTTAATCCTGGTTATAAACCGTCCTCTTGAATCACTCTATATATTGCTGAAAACTGCATTAAAATCCGTTTCTTAGTTTAAAAGATCTAAGCGTACAGGGGAGCGATTTTATTTTATTCTATGTAATAAAGAAGTCCGATTGTTGAAGGTAGAATTTAAGCTCGCTGCATATGTCAGTTTCTGAAAGCGCTGTTCTTATGCGTAATGGAATGCAATGACATGAGAAACTCGCGAAAACATAAAGAACCTTTTTAACCGACTTCACAAAAAAGGAGGAGGTTCTCAAGTCTGCATGTTTTTTTTTTTGTGTGTATGTGACGCGATTACTCCGTCAATTGAGAACAGATTCGAATGATTCTTTTTGTAATCGGTATGGTACGTTTCCGAGGTGTCCCATTGTAATCAAAAGTCAAAAGTCAAAGCATTTATTCAATATATGGGCAAATTTAAAATTTGCACTTACACACGTCAAATTACATTAAATAGATCATATTCAACATTCAATAATTTTATCGAGATCTGATAAGTGTCTCCAGAGATATGACGATAAACGTCTCAAACTTGCCACTGAAATTGACTCGCGGGGCATTAAGTCGGTTGTTTTACTTTTTAAACTATATTATTTTATATCTGATAAGCTAGTGTTTGACCACCCACGATATCGCCTGGTTATAAGTGATGATGTGGTCGAAGATGGTGAACGAACACGCTAGGCCAATAATGCTCGTCAAGGGCAGTGTGCTGCCGGAACACCGTAAGGTTATAGCGGCAGATATTTCAGTTCCTCACCAGCTCACCACAATTATTAATCATAGATACTAATAACCACAGCACATAATGATCTAATATTTCCGCTCTGTCGACTCCGGAAATTCAAGCAAATTCTCAGGTGCAAAATCACTGCATTCACTAGTATAGCAGTGTTGCAGTGTATCAGCTCTGTGGTTTGGAGACTTCGCACTTATAGGACTTCTGTGTGGTCATAACCAATAACCCGGATGTGAGCTCTGAGATTTCGCGGTAATGAAGCCCTGTTTAGAGTTCCATACCTCAAATGGAAAAAGGAACCCTTATAAGATTACTTTGTTGTCAGTCTGTCTATCTGTCCGTATCTATACTAGGATCTACAGTACTTTGCGATTCACAAGGGAATCAAAACCTATAGGGTGGGTATTTCCTGTTGACCTAGAATCATGAAATTTGGCAAGAAGCAAGGTCTTGCAGCACTTATAAAGGAAAGATCTAAAAACCGTCAATATGTAGTTTAAGAACCGAAAAAGAGATTTTATATTACAAATTTATTCCATGTCTAGGCATCGGTGTAGGGATCAAACTGATAAGTTAAATTTGTCCTTTAACCTAGTTTAACAAGTTTGTACGGAAGCCTCGGTGCGAGAGTCCAACTCGCACTTGGGCAGTTTTTAATACAATACAATACAATACAATGCAATACAAAAACTCTTTATTGATTACCAATAAAACAAATTGTACAAAAACAAAACAACAAAATAAAATATGGCAACACAATCGGCGGTCTTATCGCTTGAAGCAATTTCTTCCAGACAACCTTGATTTTAAATACGCGTTCTGAACTTACACCCTAAGAAAATTATTAACACCCTCTATTACTTGGATGACAGAGCCTGCCAGATTATATAGGTATTGTATGTATTAATGTATTCCACAGGTAGGATTGTTATATCGATGTTTCGCCTGACTTGCTACCAAAAAGTTGCTTACCACCAACAAGGAGAAATCTGCAGCCATAACTTTACGGTGATCCGGCAGCAAAGCCTTTGAGAGTCAGAGCATTCAAGGCCTAGCGTGTTCACCATCCGCGACCACATTATCGCTTATCACAACATGAGATAGTGGTCAAACGCTTGCCTAATAAATGTAAAAAAAAAACAATTAGTCATAATACGCTACTACAGGTAATAAATAATGCGAGGTTCACACTAACAGTGTACAGGTGGGACACCCACGCTCGGGACATTGTCCCAGATTTGTTTTCTAAGGCCCGCGGCGATGTGTGGGAGGTCAACGATAGCCACTTACATCTTGATTGGTATGAGAACCTCACGATTTTATTATTAGAAAGAAAGACATCTGTTGTCATTAGCATAATACACGATATGATACTATGAAAAGAGTTTTGTAATGTTAGCCATTTAAAAAACATATGGTATTCTGTTGCGTGTGATATTAATCACCTGGGAAAAATACTTGAACGATTAAAAAGATGATAGGATAAATTAAAATAAATTTTTAAATTCATATATCGCGGGCAAAGTCGCGGTGGGAATTGCTATTTTATTATGTTTTCTTTAAAATTTAAATTTTACTATAATTTGTAGACAGACAAGACCTTATGATTGATCTTTAACTAAATCACCGGATGTATTGCAGACGTTACCATCTAAATATGGTATCGTGTTTCTGTTGCTTTGAAGAAAACTAGAGAAATGAACGGTGGGTAACAGAATTAACTCAACTGCATACTGCAAAACAAATTATTTACTTCATTATTTGCCTTTTATTTTTGTAACTACATCTTTACATAATAAAATTAAGATTTAAAAGTATACATAATATAATTAAGTTTAAAAACTAAAACAACCGACTTCAATGCCCCGCAAGTCAATTTCAGTAGCAAGTTTGAGACGTTTATCGTCATATCTCTGAAGATACTTATCAGATTTCGATGTAATTACAATGGAACCACCTCGAAAACGTAACCTACCAATTACAAAAATAGTCATTCAAATGACGGAGTATTCGCGTAACATACACACAAAAAAAGAAGAAAAAAAACATACAGATGAATCGAGAACCTCCTCCTTTTTTGTGAAGTCGGTTAAAAAGTGTTATTTGGTTTTAATTTTTTCACTTGTCTATCTATGTATTGTTCTGTTTTAAATGCAAAATGTTTGAAGTATGTAACTATTTTATAATTTATTTTGTTTATTTTTTTTTATTTAATGAAATTTATATGTTTTATAACAAAAACTCACGTTCATTTTAAACTTTTTGTTTAGTTTCGGCCTCATCCGGAGGCCTTCTTCAGGATCTTGAGTGCGGGGCGCTAGCGATCTCAACTATGTCGATCGCTATATCGACATCGCGTAAGTCACGTTAAATTCCCGTCTTAAATCTATAAATGTATATGTGTTTAATGTAGTCAATATTTTCCATACAATGAATGTTCCTATTTGGAAATAAATATGAATATGGTCTATTTTTAAATGATTCAAAAGTCTGTCAAAACTTACAGGGCCGAAATGCTCATACATTGTCAGCGTGTTCAACTTACTGTTGTAACTCTCCCGAGATGTTTATGGATGGCTGAAGTTTGAGATAATTCGGCATTTAAGTAAATTTTATTTTAATCAATTCATCTACTATTTGATTCTTGAATAAAGATCCAGTACAAGCTTTCAAGTCGTAGTTTTCGGATTGTCAGTAGGTAGTTAATGAATAATAAAGAGTAAAAGATTCAAGACCTCAATGTTGTATTTTGATATTGTATTAAATTGTAGTTGCATAGAAATCAATCATAAGAAATAAACTTACTACGAACTTATGTCATGGCTTCGTCGCTGACCGTGTCGTTTATCCCGTTATCTAGTTTAATCATACCAAAAGTTGAGGGAATTTCATAAGCCTTGAAAGCTTTGATAAGAAACCGGAATATGCTTCTCATACAAATCACAGATGTCAATTGACAGTTGTCAAGCCCACACGCACCGCGGGCTATGGAAAGTGCTCTAACTCATCTAACTGGAACGTCCCGTGGGCGACTTGTGACGTGTGGACAAACCATTATTTATTGCAAGCGGTAGTTTTATTGTTTGACATATGGAAATGATTGGACGGTTAAAGATGCTATCAGTTTGTACGGTGATGTAGCTACTAACGACTAATCTTCGAAGCTTTATTGTTTGCTTTAAATCTTTTAAATGTCACAATAGACGACTAAATCCAAAATGAAAGTCCATTAATATATCACTGCACGCAGTTGAATGCTAGATCGTAATGAACTTTTTATATCTAAGGCAACATTTTACGTAATAAAACGAATACAGATAAGCACTTAAAATTTGTCAAGTATCTATGACTTTTGTACCAACAATCCTTGGTCCCTTTTCCCATTAAACTGTATAATTTCTTTCCATAAAGCAAAAATTGTGGTTAATAATTTATTAAAATTATTAAAGTTTCATAATTCCCTTTACTAAGAAGAACTAAAAAACTTTAGTTACAAATTTACAGACATCGGCAACTTTAACTAGCATCGTTTATTTATCATCACGACCTCTTAAAACATAGTTAAGTTACACAACCACCGATTGGTCAGTCGATAGGTACTGAATATGCAGCATTGTTCAGAGATCTGAGCACTTTCTCTTCAAGTAACAGGCACTAAACTTGGAGATGCGCTGATTAATGAACGGTCAAAGCAGTCAATCAGTTGCAATATCAATAGGTAGGTACTTGTAATGTTTTATGCAATAAAAAAACTTTACTTCTTTTGTTTCGTTTTTCGGAATAAAAGCAAGATATATTATGTATACGAGGTAATAACGGAGATAGGCTGATGATGATGATGGCTTCATTATCATCAGCCTATCTCTCTCCACTGCTGGACATAGGTCTTACCTATGGTATGTCACTGAGCTCGATCTTCAGCTCTCTGTTTCCAACCGCTGCCAGCCATCTTGCGTATAATATGGCATTATTTACGCAAGTATATGGCTTACTTTATTCCAAATGTCATTCAAATGCAGCTGTTTCAGCGTGAAGTAGGAAAAATATAATCAAAACCTTCGCTTCAAGGTGTATTGAAATAGTGTGGACATTTAATTTTGCTAAAGCATTCTCAAAGAGGGCGGGCAAATGGCCGTCTGTAAATACTATAGCTATGCCAAACTTATTTACCATGTCGTACATAAGTATCGACATGTTGTATTTTATGCTGCCCCTACTCCATACCATTTGGGATGACAGGGTTAGAGTACCTAATGATATAGCTGCTGAACATAGGCCTCACCTATAGCACGACACTTAGCTCAATCTTCAGCTCTTTGTTTTTTAACTGCTGCCAGCCAGCTTGCGTATATCATCGCTCCATCTAGCTGAAGGGCGCCCTACACTACGTTTACTGAGCCGTGGTCTCCTCTCCACTCTAAAACATGTCTACACCAACAATTATCGGATCGACGACGAAAGTAAAACATTTCAAAATCAGTGTGTTGTGTGTTGTCTGTAAAATTTTGAGGTTTGATTTAATAAATGCTCAAATTAAGTTAAGGATATTTGAATCAACATTCTTCAATTTTTGTTACAAACTACTTATTTCACTTGCATAAAAAATTAAGAATACTTTCACCTTCACCATCAATGGATTGCATTAAGCTGTGAGCCAAGCTACATTAACACTAGTATACAATCTGTAGCCAAGGGTCACGAATCCAGAGTCGTGATGACCTGTTTCCATCTAGCTGTATCTGTTGAAGCCGGTTCACTTGTAAACAGTAATATATCTGACCATAACATGTAACGGAATTACAACAGTTGAAATTGTAGTATTAGTGTAAAATGTTGACCAAAAATATGGGCCTCATGAACAAGATCAAATTTAATTTGGTTAGAATTGTTTAGTATTTGCCAATGAGTATTATATCTGTTTGAACACTATCAAAGGCTAGGTATCGTCTGGTTTTCCTAGAAATAGCCTCAGTGAGAAGTATTGAACAGAACTCATCCATAAAGCTGAACTGATGATGTAGTTGGGTTGTAGGGACTGGAACACCGTAATGGCAAATGGTACGACAGTCTTATTTGGGCAAGTAAGTATAGACTGTTATCATTTGTTCTTTTCATTACACATGTCTTTATTACAAAACTAAAAACCTACTTCAATAGTAATTTTGCAGTACCAAGTTAGAGAGTTTATCTTCTTTTTCTTTGAAAATATGCTTCGCGTTTGGTCCCATTGTAATTTTATCGCGATCTGACAATTCTGTCTAGAGACATGGAGAATAAGAACCTCAAACTTGGTGCTGAAAATGACTTCCGCGGCATTTAAAGTCATTTTGTGTTATAAACGATCTTCAATTATGTCATTTAAAAAGAGTTTGTTAACAAGTCGACCATGCAGCGTCCTATACTGTACTATTTTTGTACTATTACTGTATTTGTTCTATTATTAGAAACTAAAATAGCAGAATCTGTTCAATTAATAGTCTATTTATAATGCAGCATTATGCAATGACCTGTCTCTCGATATGAATTGTCGGAGTAGGTGACGGGTGAAAGTGGACGGGGCAGTGCATCGGTGACCCAGCTTTGGTGGTGACCTGTCGTCTGCCAGGCTGATGCCTCACAGATAGCCGAAGTTGGGACACCGCGAATTAACATAATCATGATCTGGGTTTTGAATTTTAAGCTAAATGGTAGATTGCTATCTTAATGACGGCAAGAGTGAGCAAGCTGACTCAAAATTGCGCCTGTCTTCTTAGTCACTAAGAATCTAAAGTTAAGTCAGAGTACCAAAACTCGTTCATAGCTGGAAAGAGCATTGATGTTCCGCCTAGGTTCCTACCAAAAAGTAGCTTACCACCATTTAGGAGAAAATCACCATAACCTTACGGTTTTAAATAGATAGAGATCAAACACTAGCCTAAAACTAAACGTTAGTCAGTAAGTAATCTTTGACTACAAAGCTAACTTACCTAGCCCGAATCACGGTAATGGTAACTATAAATTACCGTGCCCGAATTTCTATGCTATTGCATGTATCAGGAGAAAACACCGTGAAGAAGCGAGGCTTGACCCCAGTGGTACATCAAGTACAGAATCCCGAGGGCAATGCACGTTTATTTTTACGAGCGCACCGAGATGCCGCGATTTCGAGTTCCAGAAAGAAAACAAAGAGACCAGTAAAGTGGGTACTTCCACAATAAAAAGCTGCTGGTTCACCCGCCGTAAGCAAACTGGTTATAGCAGGTTTGAAGTTGCCGCAGCCATCGCGGAGCCTAACTTTTTGTGTCGAAGATGCACTTCGCAAGCTTTAGTAACAATAATTATTAGCACGTTTCAACTTTATGTAGCAAGCTAAACCTATGCTGATAATAAAACCTACGTTTTAAGATTCTTGTTCTGTTTCTATCAGTTGCCAAATGTATCTATGAAACAATAAATCTGTCATTTTAGGCTGTGTTTCAGCCAAATTATAGCGTAATTCCACGTAATTCATAAAAATGTGATATATTGTACAAGAAGCATAACCCTTGCGTCTTTCTAACTTTATTTAAAAAACAGTAGTAACAAAGTTATTTTTACAATATGCCTGTTTTTATAAGGTCAACAGAACGTTCTCTATATTGCATCTTATAATTTTTAACCCCACTACAATAATAAAATTATTTTGCCAATGTACGCAGTTTTCACCACTAGAATTTTGCTTGAATATAATTGATAATATAATATAAATTTGCTATTATATCATTCGTTACATACTAACTCATAAATTATTCTGTGACTCAGGTCAGCTTTCAAGGTAGGGTCAGGCTTTCCCACGACTTAAAAAGCTCGTCTTACAGTGTTTGTGAGGTCTTCTTATTTCATTATTGTGTTTACAGCCTTATTATTATTTTAGGTTAATTTTATGTCAAATTAGCATTACAAGGCCTTGATCGCAACGTTTAGGAAAATATGGTTTTAATCATGTTTTTGGTATTATCTAACCGTTCTATATTACGGTTACCAATAACTATGTACCTACTTATTAATGATACCTACAATTGATAAAAAAAACTCTTCATAAAACTTTTTTGGAGAGGATCCATCAAAATGTTGGATACTATTATGATTATGATCCTAAGTATTCTTTTTAATACAATACCAACATTAAATCTATCTGTGTTCTATATAGGTCTAGACAAATGAGTTCTAACAAAGGGTGTTAAGCTTAAATCTAGTGCGGCGCCTGCATCGATATAACTTTCAATTTCCGAGTAACAAGATCCTTTGTGATTTCATAATATAACAGCTATTACATTTTGATATATATCTGTAATACTATGAAATAACTGTTAAATAACTTTATGCACAATATTTGAAATGTGATACGTTTTGCAATCTGTTCTGATTCAAGCTCGAAACGTTTTAAAATGAAAGAGTATGACTTAATAGTAATAACACTTCAGATAACGTGAGAATTTCAATTAAATGTTTGAACTAGATTTTGGTTGTTATTTTCAATTACCTACTACTTATATTTAGAATTGCACTTGAATTCAATGTTGTAAGTATTTCATTGATTGACCTAGTTTTCAGCTAGGTACGATACCTACATTTAAAAATACATTCTTTAAGTAATAAATGGCGACTATATTAAGATAAACTGAAACTTAAAACTTCAAATACCGCAAATCATGCCCTCTTGACTTCAAAACTTCTTTTCTTACCAAATTCGTGATTTACTGTAGGTATCTCGTTAACATCTAAATCAATTAAAAAATTATCTTGCAGTTATTTTTCTTTTCGAACAATAAATAGTTTAAGAATTGGTCATAAGCTTCCAGAAATAGGTCCAGAAATTAGCTAAAATACATAAAAAGCAATATTTGTTCACAAATTTAAGTACTCACTTGGTTTTTTTTTATCTATTGTTTTTAAGTATTTACTTTTTTTTGAATTTTAATACCTTAAAAAAATACTGTTACATATTCCAACACCCTATACCTATACCTTCAAAGCTGACACACCTCTTCCGTTCATCGACAATAGAGAAAAAAATTACAATAGAATTAACTCTACTCACGTCAGACGCGGTCACAATTTACATACTCGTAAGTGTCAATAATGTTTATGGCATCCTGCTGAACACCATCCATGGTAAAAGTAAAAGTTATTAATAAATAGCTGAGCGTAATAGCATGCTATTTATCTTTATTCGATGGCTGTTAACGGGATAGCTGTTGTTAGTTATGCTGATAAGTATAACGCTGTTCTGGAGTGGAAATTGCAACTAACCAGTCACCAATCAAAGTAGTAAGATTTGACGAAGTTGTGCTTTCATCCTTCATCTACTAACCTTTACAGCTTCACTGAATAGTTAGGGCAGGGTATGAGTACCGAATCTTAACCTTAAGTACTGAAACGGGAAGCAACTAGCTTTAAGGGCAGCTATTTTGTAGGTGCTGATATCGACTTGGAATCGAATCTTCGAGAATCGGGGTGAATTTTCCGGGCTCATGAGCGTAGCTTTGGTAACTTGCTGGCACCTCAGGATAACTTGTGGTAAAGGTTGTCAATGGTAGGATTAAATGAATGTCCAGCTAAGTGAAGCCTAATTTTTGTAATCTGTGGTTAAGTGAAGATATTCGTAAAACGTTTAGTACCAATTATTAATGGAAAGCCGATGATCAAGATCAGTGGCGTGCTGTGAGAGATGTCTAACAATAGACCAATACAAATTGATTATGATGACGTCAATACTAAGACTATTTGTGCCAGTATTGTATTTGTTATTAAGCAGCAAATGATAATGTGACAAGAAACCAGTAGCTTTTCAGGTTATAGCGATCCAATTGCATGCCTTTGAAAGGCTACGCTGTGTGAACTATTTAACAATAGCACAATTATTGAGACTTTGAAGTTTGAACGGTAGTAATTTAACAGTACCGTACCGTACCATGCAACTTAAAATATGAATTGAAGACTTCTTGTATTGACTTCTGTGCGACTTTGAAGAAGAAAATCTGATGCCCAGACTGCATGCGAAAAGGTAAGTTGTTAGAAAGACACATTGTGATTCTACTATCTGTTCCGCGTTCCAATAACGTCGATAAACCTAAATTACAGTTCCCAGTCTCCAGTAATTCAATCATACCAGCCCTTATTATAGCAGGATATTGCAAAACGTGTAACAATCCATCAAAGTTAATCCGAACAGTAGATAATCGGCCGGTATCTATGGGAACTGGGCCGGCTGTCAGCTGTCGAAGGAAACTGAACGAATAGCGCAGCAAGGACATTAGACTGGAAGGTATGCTTCAATTACATGATTTGTTGTGTCACTGGTTCAGTAGACAAGATGAAACGTACCTTATTCATGGTCACGACACAATACACCGACCACGTATAACTAACACAGGCGAAACATAATAAAACTGGCCAAGTGCGAGTCAGCATCGCGTCTCTTATCGCACACTTAGGGAGGGTTCCGTACAATACGAAACATATTCAACCTCATATATTTGATTAATTGATATTACCAAGAATATTTGGTTTGGTCGCGATCTAGAAAGACGGGGCTCGTTTACTAACGCCATCTATGTCATTTTGCCGTAACTAATTAGATAGATGGCGTTTAAAAACACGTTTTTGTATGGGGACCCCCTCTAATTTTTAACTTTATTTTATTTTTAGTATTTGTTGTTCTAGCGGCAACAGAAATACACCATCTGTGAAAATTTCAACTGACTAACTATCACGGATAATGAGCTATAGCCTGGTGACAGACGAACAGACAGACAGACAGACAGACAGACAAACAGACGGACAGCGGAGTGTTAGTAATAGGGTCCCGTTTTACCCTTTGGGTACGGAACCCTAAAAATGATGCCAATTTATTGGTTAACTAAGTATTATATATTAATTTTGTTATTGAAATGAAAGTGATTTTACCTACTAGGAAAGTTCATAGAACAAACGACCCGGATGTTAAAATCGTGTACAAAACTTTGATGTCAGTGTTCTAAGTAAAAAAAAACTCAATAAGCCCTGTGGCGTATTTAATAAGTCCTCGAGATTTAATCCGGTGCATACACTATAGTGCACCAGTGGATTTTTCCAATTAATAATGACTTTGCGCATTCATAGATACGTGAACTTCGTACGGTGAAGTTATTCCCTTGCCAGCTCTACATTTGTAATTAGCTTGACTCCTCTGGTAGATTATAAGCTGGCTTAACTGGCAAGGATAGCAGGGTCAGCCTGTACTATGTAATCATGCCTAGGAACTACATCATCTGATTTCAATTACTAAGATACATACCACCTGATGCAGTCATCATCTGAAGTAGTAGATGCAAAATACTAATTAACTAAGTTCTTCTAGTTATCTTGACCTAGTTCTGGCTTCCACATGAGAGCCCTGTTGGGGTAAAGGATAGATGGCTTGATAGCGAGAGGTCGCCGGTAAAAATTCTATGACGGGTGTTCGTCAGGTGGTAGAAGTACTTACATTATATCGATGTTACGCTTCTGACTTGCTACCAAAAAGTAACTTACTACCATCAAGGCATAAATCTGCCGCCATGAACCTTCGGTGTTCTGGCAGCACACAGCCCTTGAGAGTCACAGTATTCTAGGCCTAGATTGTTTACCATCTTCGATCACATCATCGCTTACCACAAGGCGGGATCGGGATAGCGGTCAAAGCCTAAAAGATATTTAAAAAAGACATAAAAAAAATATGCCATGAGAAAGATATTTACAATTCTCGTTAGAGTGGGCTATTGACCTATCATAAATGACGAATATCATTATTGTTGAGTCATTACCATTAGTGAAATCTATTGACACACCTTTAGCAGGTTTCGTACCAATAGAATACCGCAAAAAATAACACGGTTACACCGCGCGTATCGAATATCGATATAATCGACACGTCATCGATAGCTTCATACCCATCTCTAGTATCATGTGATAGTAATTGTACTTTCATTGCTAGTTGTGATTTAATTAAAATGTGCTTTATGTTTATTACGTCATTTGTTTTGGTACAACAGGCTGAGACATTCACTTCTAAGAAAAAAAAAATACTGCTTTTAAGTGTAGATTAACGTTCAAGAACAAGCTTTTACTTTCAATCGCCACGTGATATCGGACTTTATCTATCTTATCATATAATTATGCAATCACTTGCTAGTTCAACCTTTAATATATATTTTTGGGCCTTTTTGGTTAGTTTTTGCCCTAGGATGATTCAATTTCTGCCATTATGGTCATTTTATGCGTGACAGTTGTTGGGTTAAGATAAGTTCATCATAAAGGACTTGACATTTTGAAAACTCAGAATTAAATTATTTGTTGGCTACAAAACTTTTCACAAGAAAATTGCTCCACGCCTTGTCGATGACAAAAGGGCTGGCTCAGTCCTAGCACAAAGAATCTCTTTAGCGATTCAACGCGGGGATGCAACCAGCGTTCTTGGCACTTTACCACACGGACATCGCTTAATTTTAGTAAGTTGAGTTTAATTTTGTTTTTTTTAAATATTTTATTTGGCTACAAATGATTTAATTCCGAGTTAAAGCAACTATAAGCAAGCTAACAATTGTAGCTTGCTCATACTACAGAATAAATAATAGTACTTTATACTGACTTCTGCCTTAGGTAGTACTATTCATTCTGTGCTTCTGCGGTCTCTTTTCGCTTCAGCTACGGTTTACGATCTTGCGCTGTCGCTATCGACGTCTTTCTTTACAACCAGTTAGCTCAGTCAGTTAGTTATTCTTGTGACATAGTCACCCACCGCGGTGCCGATCTTAAAACCTCAATAAAATTATAAACATACTTATATTTTACAGATATATATATTATTATATTTATTAGTCATTAGCGTACCCACTGTTTGACGATGCCATTTTACACGGTCTTGAACATTTCTGTTCTGAGCCGAGACATCTTTATTATTTATTGATCTGCCCGCCTCGCAGATGGTTTGCCTACCGGTATTTTTTGTCTAGCTACCACTCTTTTACCATTTTTATCCACCTATAATCGTTAAGTCTTACTACAGATAGGAAAATTAATTGAATTTATCTATGGTTATGGAATGTTTTATATGGAGTGTACAACGTTTTTTACGGATTTCTCAGATATACTTCATAGATATAGTTCATAGAAATCTCACTCTCATTATCCGGATGCTAATTATTATGAAAACAATGCAGCGAAAGTTTTGGTAGCATTCCAAGATTTTCAAGTTAGAAACTCATCTCAAGTTCAGATATTCAAGTCAAGTCCAGAGATATTTTACCTTTCGTCGTTGTTCTGTGGAGATCTGAATGTAGGACGGTCTCTCTCTCGTATGAGATTTGTATTCGTGTCGAGTATGTAAACGTTGGCTAATAGATTGTACTGCGTTCGATTTCAGTTACTTTTCGTAACCAATGTATTACGTATTTTCTAATTTTGTTGAAAGTAGCTCATAGATATCTTCCTTATTTGTTTTTTACGACTGTCTTTCGTGTCACTACAGTGCTATAGATTAACAAATAAAGCAGTTATGACTATATACTCGTAAAACTTCGTGAACATAGATGGGTTCACGAAGTTTGATATAGTAGTAAAGTAAGTATGTAAAGTTTTATATAGCAGGTAGGTAGGCTTAGATTATATGGATATTATTATGTGTCCCTACAAAATTGTAGAAATAGAACTGTTCTTGTGAAACGAAGGCCCCAGAGTACATATTTATACAAAAAATTTGCACTACAGCTTTAACTCACTAGTAAAATATCCAAAAAATGACCCCAAACCACAGAATATTAGTACTACGCCCAAACCCAGATGTAATCATGTGGTGCTTAATTATATGAGTGTGATCTCTCAAAATCTAATGTCAAGGATAGAGCAAAGTGGAGAGTATTGAGACGGCAAACTGATCCCACCACCATGGTGGCTAAAACGTCTTGGAAGATAATGAGACTGAGAACATTTTAACCAACTTCAAAATTAAGGAGGAGGTTCTAAAATTGCCTGTTTTTTTTGTTTGTTACCTCAGAACTCCGCCTATTTGAAAAAATATTTTTTGCTTGAGATAATATGCTTTCTCTTTTGCTCCCATCGTAATTAAACCGAGACCTGATAAGTATGACCAGAGATACGAAGGTAAACAGTAAACACTTTAAACTTAGTACTCATAATTAAGATAGTTTAAAAACTAAAACAACCGACTTCCATGCCCCGCGAGTCAATTTCAGTAGGAAGTTTGAGACGTTTATCGTCATATCTCTGGAGATACTAATCAAATCTCGATGAAATTACAATGGGACCACCTCGGAAACCAACCCTACCGATTAAAAAAAGAATCATTCAAATCTGTTTAAAATTGACGGAGAAATCGCGTAACATACACACAAGATAAAAAATATACAAACGAAATGGGAACCTCCTACTTTTTGGGAAGTCGGTTGAAAATGACTACCGCGGCATTTGAAGCCGGTTTTTTGCGTTTTGTAAACGATCTTAAATTATAAATACATAGGTACCTTTATAATATTCTTCTGATAAACTTAACATGAGAGCTCACTACCAAATACTCTACGATGCCACTGCCAATTTACATCAACTACCTTATCTCAGTATCAACATTCGCGGTCCATATTTAGAGCGATGTTATCGTGCGAATTCGATGTGGCTCCGATGATCATCAGATTGATCACTTTCTAAACTTTCGCTGAACAAATAGTTGGTAATGATCGAGAAGGGTGAACATGGGTTGGATAGTTGGAGTTTTTTTTTACTAATGATATTTCAATATAATGACATATCATTAAAATTACAATCTAGTCTTAAGACTAATAATTAATTTAAATTTGACCTAAACCTAAACTATAATTAAACTAAGAATATGTCCAATGGCACTTTTCTTATTGTCTATATTAAGGCTAGGGTTTGCAGTACCGGGAAATACCGGGAATTTCGATACTTTCGGTACTGGAAAAAATTAATTGTTGTACGTTAAATAAATTAAAATCACAGCCTTAACAGAACTGAAACCCTGTTTCTTTCATATCAAAAACTCGAAATAGAATTTTAAATGTTTTATTAATTATATTATCATGCGAATGGATTTTACCACAGTTAGCGTTAGCGAAACAAACGTAAATGTTGGAAATGCGTACACGAAATTAAAATCGCATCGAGATTATCACCACATTGGGCCTGTTTCAGCGGTTCCTGATAGGTCTACTAGGAACTTGTCTGACAGATTTTTGAAAATGTTTATCCTTCTGACTTTTATCCTCCTGAGCTCCTGAGAGCAGCGGGACAACCTGTAATCAAGGAGCACCAGCGTATCTTTGATATTGTCCTCTGGAGTTCGACACTCCCGAGTGTCGTCATGTTAATATTCAAAAGAGAGAAAACCTCTTCTGAAGAACTACCAACCTCAAACCAACTTGCACAATGACTACGAATTCCAGCTACTGAAAGTCGCTTGGATTTCGGGGAGGATACGGCACCAGTATATATTTGGCAAATAATAAAAAAGACCAGTTAGTATAATTGGCTCCTTACTTAGCGTTTATGGACTTTGAGTAGGCCTCTATCACTATCGAACCGACCAGGTCTCTGCTCTGGAATATTTACAGCGAGCCCAAGTCGATTGGCGATATATTCAAGTGCTGAGTGTCTCTGAAAACCGTCAGTCTAAAACTATCCCCATACATTGTAGTGTGAGATTATATTTTCCAAATTGTTCACAAATGCACTGGCTGATTTGTACAAGATGCTGGACTGGAAAGGACGTGGCATTAATTTAAACGTCGAGTATCTCTCACACTTGCGATTTGCGAATGACATCGTCATCGTGGCAGAAACGCTGGAAGAGTTATACATTATGCTGAACGGCCCAGCTGATTATTTTTAACGCATTGGTCTCCCCATGAACTTGGATAAGATTATATTGATTAACTACGTAAATCCGGAACCAATCGCAGTAGTTACAGGGTAGTATTTTCGAAGTGGTTATTACATAACGCACATAAATACATACTTTTCGCCACAAAACAATATATAGAACGAACGAAACCCACGAAAGCAGAGTTTCCGAAGATGTATGAAAGTTCCAGTGTTGTCAACTCAGTTTTACTATTATACATAAAAGTACATCAAAATTATGCTAATTGATGTACTTAGATATAAGTTAATAGCAATAAAAAAGTAAAAAAATAATATTTTAGGATATATTTTTGTAGTACCGGAATTCCCGGGAAATGGGTTTCATTTCCCGGTACTGAGGACGATGAAATTTTGAAAAAGATGGTTTGCTCCCGGGAATTCCCGGTACTGAAATTCTCGGGAATTCCCGGGAGCAAACCCTAATTAAGGCGAAGGCACTATTTTATTGTGTTCTTTGTAAGCACTGTTCACTATTTTACTGTCACTTCACTAAACTAACTCAAAAGGTTTTATCCTTTTTAGTCTTCTCACTATGTCCGTGTTGTCGAGGAGCTGGATAGCCTCAACGTTCACATGGTGATAAAGTCTACGGTCGTGAGCTTCGGAATATTTTGTAATAACATTATTAACGTCATCCACTTTAAGGTCCCGATGGAGGTCATCGTTTCTTATGGTCCATGGTGCATTTACGATTCTCCCTATATATTCAATGTACTCTGTGTTTACGATGCTCCTTAGTACTTTATTTTGGAATCGCTGGATGATCTGGATGTTACTTTGACTGGTACAGCCCCATAACTGAATTCCATAAGTCCATACTGGCACTAGGACTTGCTTGTATAGAAGTAATTTGTTTTGCACAGATAGCGTGGAGTGTCATCCTAACAGCCACTGCATCTTTTTGTAGCGAAAAGAGAGACATTTTAGATAATGCTTTGGTGTTGTATATTGGTAACTGTTCTTTGAAATTCGATTGGCTCTGTATCTACGGCAGCATGCTTCTCATGGTCATGGGTTCGAATGTACATGGACATTCAGCCATTCTCTAAATTACTCTAAATTGATAGAGATGGCCTTATTGCAACCAATGTTTATTGCTATCTGGATAAATGGGTTATATTGTTTCGACTGAAGGCAAATATCCTGCGCCTCGTTTCATCGCCATCTTTCATTTTCAGGCAAACATGATTCCATCTTTGACAGCATTACGTAACACCCGCTATTAATATTTGATCTATTTTTTTCTATCTCGGATTGGCATTTTAATCCAATTTCAACCAACGTCACAAAAAACGCGGAGGTTCTCAATTCGTCGGAACCTTTTTTTTATGTATATTCACCGATTACTCGAAGATGCCTGAACCGATTTGGAAAATTCTTTTTTGTTTCATGGGGGTACCCTTCCCAGGTGGTCCCATTTAAATTATAACGAAATCAGCCGAACCGTTTTTAATATATCAACATTTGCATTACGACGCATTTACTTATCTCGACGACCTACTACTTGGCTGGCACTTTACTTACTGGCACAGATTATGTAATAGTTAATACGTCTACTTACTGGCTACTTTGACTAGCGCGATGCTTGAAGTCGGTTCTTTTAGTTTTTTAAACGATCTTAAATTATAGGTCAATAACCAGTTAAGCATATCAATAACCAATCCACAGATTACATGACAATACAGTCTGAATCGAGCTTGCCATTGGATGAGACTTCACCACTGGCACAGATTATATAATAGTTATGCCACTGGTGGCACTGGCTACCAGTGGTCAAGTCATAAATGACTTGTGTGGTTTTATTTAATAATTAAAGGTCGTTTTAAAAAAAACTAAATTTAGCGACTTAAAATGTCGCGCCAGACATTTTCTAAATACTAGATAATAATAAAAAAAATTGAGGTTATTAAAACCTCTGGAGATACTCATCAGATCTGGAATGAAATTTAAATAGGACCAACTAGACCACTTGAGAAGAATATCCCTTCAAACAATAAAAAAATGTAATTGTAGGTCAGTTTTAAACAAAAATTACAGTATTTAATCTGTGGGCCAGTTTTGCCAGATCCTGATAAGACGATTATGAACTTATTGGACAAATTTTTGGCAACTATTATAAGGCGTCATGTGTCAGATAACTATCTGATACTTTATCAGGACCCGGTGAAACTGGCCCTGCGTCTAATAATATCAACCTACCTTATCTATCCGTTGATTACTTACGAGAATTAAGCCGGCAGGATAAGTTAACTTTAAACATAGGTAAGCTATATAAGTTTAATATCCACCATACATTAGCTTTAAATTTCCTAAAACCAGGTTCTGTAAAATAAATTGTGCAGTATTTACATAATTAAGCACTATTGGAAGTTGTAAGCCATGATATGTGTACATATGTTTAGCTTGGCGGTACTTTGTAGTTATTGCGAAATTTATTCAAGTTGGCAGGTGTGCAAAATATCAGGGACAAAGCTTTTGAACTAACGCAGGCCTTAGTGTTTAAACTGATAGAAACTAACAGGCCATATGGGGTCCATTGTTGACCGAGCGAGCGTAGCGAGAGAAGGGTCTCAGTTTCGCCTAGGCCAAAAATGCTTTTGTCGCGATGTTTATCTGTCTGTCTGTTATCGCCTCATTATTTAACCTATTTTGACGAATATTGGCACACCAGTGCCTTGATTTATTTAAGATTTTATTAGATCGTGTTTTTTATTGGGGGAAAAATAGGGGGGGAGGGGAGGGAAAAGTTTGCTGTAGCGTTATTTATTAATGAACTTCAGTCAAATTAGAAAGGCATACTAAGGACTTCATTCTACACAAAGTGTTGCGAAAAAAAAATTCAATATGGGCAAGTGAGCGGAGAAAGGGCGTGAAGTTTGTTATAGCGTTTTATATGGACGGATTTCAATTTTTATAAGGACACGCTAGATCTACTGTACTCACTAAACTACTAGTATTATGACAATATTTTTAAAACAAGCTTTCTGTTGATATCGTAAATGTTAATTACATAATATCGTTTAAAAACTAAATAAAAAACAACCGACTTCAATGCCGCGCTATTCATTTTCAGTACCAATTTTGAGATGTTTATCTCAATATCTCTGGAGATACGTATCATACCTCGATAAAATTACCATGGTACCACACTTGGGATATCTCCTTTCGAACAAAAAAAGAATAATCGAAATCGGTTCATAAACGACGAAGTTTTCCGCGAACAAACATAAAAAAAAAAAAAAAAAAAATAATAATAATATATACGGTCGAATTGAGAAACCTCCTCCTTTTTTTGAAGTCGGTTAACAATGATGAGTGGGAAAATAAGGTATTAGGCAGTAGGCCATTGACTTAAATACGTAGTACTACTTAATTATATATCGATAGCCATAGTAGGCTGTAGGCATAGTTGAGATTTACCTAAATGGAATCATTACGTATGTCCTCTCGTTTATAAGGTAAATTAGCTACATTGTGAGTAATACGCCTTGCCTTTCAGCTAACGTTGCCAGATAGCTTTCTACGGAACAAAGGGGTCAAACGTTGCTAAATATTTCTTCAAAAGACAAGGGTCATCTGATCTTGCATGTAGGTAACAAAGTACTTCACTGTAGGTATATCCAGTTTAGTAATGTACTTATTATGATAAAACAGAAGTAAGTGCAATTTATTTAAACGACTTAAAAATAATTACCTCATTACAATATCAAAATTATGTATAAACTACAATATAGGTACTACAAGATATCTCGTATTGCTAGGCTAATTGGCCGAGGTAAGCGCCAGCTCTTTGGTCACGGGTGATGTTACTGATAGGTAGATATTCCGGGGTAAGCCTAACCGGCTAACCGTAGACATTGCCATAGAGTTGACCAATAGCGTTCCTTGACTTGTAAGAAAACTCTTTAGACTAGTTTTGACCTTTCTCGTAGAGAACCCCCTCATACAATATCACAGGCTAGTTGAAAGCTTATGTTTATATTTTCACCTGATGTTAAGTAGAGATGAAGATGGGATCGTGATTTGCTTGTTTGGATTTGAAAGGCAGGGCTGAGTGCGCTGAACTTACGTATTAACTATCGACTACTTTTATCGATCGACAGAGCACAACTATCTCAACCCGTCTTCATGTATTTATCTTTTTTTTTTTACAAACTAAGTAGAACTTGACCACTATCTCACCTGATGTTAAGTGATGATGCGATCGATGAGAGAGCGCGCTTGCCTAGAAAATACTTATTCATCTCGGCTATGAATGATATGCCTTATTTATACCTATAAATATCTGAAATTGAATGCCCAATTTGTTAGCAGATAAACGAAACTGATTTTGCCATTTTAGGCAAAAGGATTTGCCTATAAATCAAATAAATGGTCCGATTCCAAACATGCAAAACCTGCCTGCAGCAATGATAAATTACAACTCTAAAACCAGTCTAAACAAAATACGCTACTCTATTATGCAAAGAGTATATGTAACAAAGATCTACACAAAACGGTTTTGTTACATGATATTAACAATCGTTAATCTACATAATGAATAGGAAATAAACGAGCTGTTGACTGGTTGTAAACGCCTTTTCAATTTTTAATAGCAAATGACGTAGAGTGTCTTGCTACTTTCATTTTTGCAATCATTAATCAAAGTGGTGTGTAATGTAACTCCATTACGATTGTAAGATCTCATTGGGTAATCAGCGATTTGATAGAGTTATTAAGTGGTAGAAATTTTACTAGATCGCCTGGAGCGCTACCAGTGCACACAAGATGTTTTCGGATAGGAAATGCTAGGCTCGAAGTCTATAAGTAGACAACAGGCACAGTGTAGTGTCGCATTAACGTCTGGCAAGCCAATTTTCGCATGCCACAGTATCTGTTATAGGTAGGTTAGCAGCCATCAAAAATAAACACTACAAATTATACAATGGGTATTTAGTTTATTCTGATATAAATATAATAAGAAAACACCTCCTACAAATACGAGCAATCGGGGACACTCGTGAAAAATATTCAATTTTTTATCCAACATTTGAAGACTCATGCTGCTTCAATTACTTGTCCACGGCTCATATATGAGCAAAGCAAGCTGACCACCATTTAAGTCAAGTGTTATATACTACGAATTACGATCCTTTTTGTTTGTAATTTAGCTGAGCACTTTAACCTTCGAACCAGACTCAAGAAAGTGCACGGTCGGGTCCCACGGTTACAAGACGCCAATTCCTATCAATGGTACTGTTGTAACCAGTGAATAGCTAACTACTAGTTAAGCTATGCTGCCGATCACGACTTACGGACTTACTTGTCAAGAAGCCTGCGGGGAGTCATTTACTTGTTATCGACAATGAGATGTCAAGTGTCATCTTTTGAACAACCTCTACAACTGTGCCTATGTATATTTTGTTTTATTTATCTCATAGGCGAGCCTTTGACCACTATCTTGCCTATGATGTGGTCGAATACGGTGAACACGCTAGGCCTAGAATGGTCTGACTCTCAAGGATTGTGTGCGGCCGGAGCACCGTAAGGTTATGGCGGCAGATTTTCTCCTTGGTAGTGGTAAGCTACTTTTGTGTTAGCAAGTCAGGCCAAACATCTATATAATGCTCCTTCCACCTGGGTTATTATAACATTACAGGGACGTTAGACTTACTTCTCAAGTATCATCTCCTGAACAACCAGTACCACTGTACGTAATAGAAATGTTCTTCTTATGATTGAACTCATGTCCCTTTCGTTTGTTTCAGGGAAAGGAAAAGACCAACCGTGAAGATCTGAAAACGGATATACAACATAGGAAAGAAACTTTCTATCGGGTAAGTTAAATAGATTGTTTCAATGTTAGTAGTTTTTCGTCAAAGTGAAATATCAATCTTCTTACGCGTATTATTCGAAGACCATTAATGTAGATTCATTATTATATTTATAGTAAAAAAACATGTACGGAAGCCTTCGATCCCTAGAACGATGCCTACACCATAGAAAAGATAATAATACTACGTATAGAACGGACACTCTGTTCCCCCCACCAATCCCGGCTACCTCACCTCGCCACCGATTCTGATCAGTCGAGGCGCAAACATGAGCAAGGACGCCATACGCGGACGACTACAGAACAATACTACCTCACAAGGAGAAGAACATCAACTTCATACATGTATGAATATAAAACACAGAAATATTAATAATAATTATTATGGAATATTTCTGTGGGACTGGGTAGACACAGGAGGTTCAAATTTACGTAGTTTCTATATAATATATATACTAAAACACTTGTATTTGTATACCTAACTATATATTCGTATTTTAGAATTCATTTTCATAAATAAAACAACGATATACTCGTGCGTAAATAAACCTTAGTTTTTAAATTATTGAATAAAAACTTTCTTAATAATTTATTTATCTTTGTCGCTTTTTCAAATCAAGTAACTTAAGTATATGAAATGTCTCTACCTAACTCTACACTATTCAAATAACGTAATCAAATATTTAGAAGATTTTAGTTTGTAAAAACTTTCGCAACTGTTTCACTCGCACGCGTATCGGTCTTCGTTCGCAGACAAGTGTCTTAGTTATGGCGTATCGCGTTGAGTAAATGAGAATAATTTTATTATCTATGTACTTTAGAAACCATAGCGAAGTACTGGCTAGCAAGTCTAAACCGACTTCAAAATGAAGTAGGTTCTTACGGTGACATCCTTAGACTTCACGCACACAATTGCGCCTGTAGAAAAACGACATGTGTGTAGTGTCCCAACTCCGAACCGGTAATTCTGAGTCGGTGTCATAGTGTCGGTCGTTAAAACGCTAGTTTGTATGGAGATTTAGTCGAGTGTCCGGGGTGCGCCTACACACTGTTCATTAACCAACCGCAAAAAATAAGTTTGTAATAGTAATTTCGCTATTTTTTTGTTATTAAACTACATAGTTACTTACGGTTTTCATGACTCTAGGTCAAGGGGAAGTACCCTATTGGTTTGTTTACCTTGTAAAATGGCAAAATATGCCAAAGTATAAGACAAACAGTCATATATTTTGATCGTGTTCACAAGTTTAATTTTTTCACTGCTGAAAGATACCGTAGACCAGAACCTTTTGACATAAGTTTCAAGTTGATATCTCTACGCGTTTCTGAGAAAAAGTGTCTTGACAGTCGTACAAACAAATCGACGTACAGACGGACAGACCGACATACAGACGGACAACAATGTAATCCTATAAGGGTTCCTTTCTCCTTTTGAGGTACGGAACGGAACCGAACCGAGAATTAGAAAGATAGAGAGAGGGATAGGGAGAGAGATAAAAATGTCTGGAAGACTTGGTAGTTTTGCGACAATACGCTATAAGATACGAGTGATAAGACCATGTAAGAATCACCTGCTTGAATCACATAGCAGTTGACATTTTTACTTGCTATCACACAAACTTAAGGCGCTTGGTTTACAAATCTTCGAGCTTAAATGTTCAAACATTATTTTAATATCTAGTGTATTATAATGGTATGTCATAGGATAAATACGGATAGATACGGATAGATAAATACGGATAAATTGGATAAATACGGATAAATATCGGATAATTAGACAGGATAAATACGGATAAATATGTCATAGGATAAATACGGATAATAGGATAAATACGGTAAAGATACCACGAAATATTATAGCAACTTTTTTGTCAGATCAATTTTTTCATCCGATAAGGTGTCGGTGATGCGTTATTTAGTTCAGATATGCAAATACAGCCTCACGTGGTTTACAGCTTACAGACCCACTGTAATATTTATGACTTACTATATTTAGTGTGACTTGGCCACACAACAAAACCATATGAACTTTCCCCGAGCTTAAACTTTGTATAGCAGTTGACACCATAGTTGATAATAGATGATATGATGATGGATGATGTACATCAATTATTTCCTTCCACTGCTAAATATAGACTACTCCTATGGCACGCCACTGAGCTCGATCTTCACCTCTTTGTTTCCAACCGCTGCCAGCCAGCTTGCGTATATCATCGCTCCACCTAGCTGGAGGGCGTCCCACGCTTCGTTTTCCGAGCCGTGGTCTCCACTCTAGAACAGGTCTACCCCAACGGTTATCGGTTCTACGACAGATGTGACTACGATGAAAATAATGTCAGCGGTTGGATGATGATGATGATTATTGTTGCAGGAGGCCCCGTCGGATGAAGACTCGGCGGTGTCGTCAGCGCCTGCCTCCCTCTCACCACAGCCGCACAACGATATGTGGGTCAGTATTAATCAATAACAATAACTTACTAATGAACAGTTTATTGGTCGTATCCAATTTCTACTATGACCATTTGTGTTTCAGTTTTTTGCTAGGGCTTAGTCTTAACCTCATCTCGTGAGAGAAAAAAGTTGTAGGAAGGTACCTAGTTTTACACATTTTTTCTACAGCAAAACCTTTATTATTGAATTTTCAAAAATTGATAGCGAGAAAACCAGAACATAAAATATGTAGAATAATCAATACCAATATAATAAACGCAAAAGTCAGTGTTATATTAGCTTGTTTATTTGTTTGTTTGGAACTTCTTTACGGTCAAACGGCTGGACCGATATAGCTGCAATTTTGTTTAGGGATAACCAACATTATGGATTATAGGCAAGCGATGTCACGTCAGCATTTAGATTAGCGATCTAGATTGTCCTAGAACATTTAAAACTCCAAGACTTCTAAGTCAAGTTTGTATTACAACACTTAAAACTTCTTCTATTGCCCTGGCACTACCAGCCCCAAAAAGCCTTCGAAACTTTACCTACCTAACATCTTAATAAAACAACGGTAAACTTGGAAAAGTTAAATGAGTTAAGTAATTTAGTGAATTTTAACGAGCTGAATGTTATATTTCTACTGTAAATGTATCGAAACAGATTGCGTTATAACAGGTAATTACTTGTAAAGTTGTGATGTATGTCAGGGTAGTGCAATTCAGGCACGAACGCTCGTAAAAGATAGTACCTATACAAAGGTACTATTACAGATTATATAATAGTTACTACTTAAGTACTATTAAATTATGTTTTGTTTATATATTATCTAGATTACTGTTTGACCACTATCTCACCTGTTTATAAGTGATGATGCGGTCGAGGCTGGTAGCACGCTAGGCCTAGAATGGGAAATGGCTCTCAAGAGTAGCTGCCGCAACACATTAGATGTTTGGCAACAGATTTTCTAACTTGAGGGTGGTAGCTGGCTAGACGGACACTAGAGAGTGTCCTACCAACATGCGGTGGTTGAGGGTTTCTTAACGAAGTTTTTCCTTTGCCGTAGGGCCGCTGTGAAAAAAGCACACATACATTTTTTTATAGAAAAATCCATTGGTGCACGGTGGGGATTGAACTCGGTACCACTGGCGTCAAAGCCGACCATTCTCCACCACCACCACGCTACACTACACCACCTGGGCCCTCGAATGTAATTAGTTTAGGCTCTAATCTTTAGAATTTCATCAAGCATTTAGTTTTGAGTGCAGTTTACTCCCTCACCACATAAACATTTATGTATAGAATGCACTAAGAATGCTATGCTAATGTCCATGTACTCGTATATCGCTACGCACATCGATACGAATGATAAATACTTATAAGTCCCCGTCACGAGAAGCTATAAATTATGTAAACAAACATCTTTTACTAAGTAAACGTTTTATACTGCGAGATAATAATAAATTGACCATATTCAATCGACATGAAATATAGACGGGTTATATGAAAGTAACAACCTATTTAATTTAGTCGGATCATATTTTAACGACGCAAAGCGCTATCGTTTGTGTTTCTTGGTACCGGACGCAGGGATTGTAAACTATCGGGACGCCATTTTGAAATAAACGCGTCATTCGAGTTTCGAATGCGTACGAGTACGAAATTAATTTTTTTTGTTGGTCCAAATGTTGTGAACTCCTGAACACTTGTTTACATAATTTATAGCTTCTCGTGACGGGGACTTTAGATATTTCTTCGATCAAATGTTAGATCATCTATTATATGTATTCTGTACTCTGTTGATGAGATTAGTATTTTTTAGGCTGGTGTTTGACTACTATCTCGCCTCGTGGTAAGCGATGATGTGGTCGAGGATGGTGAACACATCATCATCATTATCATAATCAGCCGGTTTCAGTCCACTACTGCACGTAGGCTTCTGCCAAGATGCGCCACTGAGCCCGATTTTCGGCTCTTCTTTTCCAGTCACTGGCCACCGCCGTGCGTATATAGAGGCCTAAAATACTCTATCTGACTCTGGCTATGTGCTGCCAGAACGCCGTTAGGTTGTGGCGACAGATTTTCTTCTCGATGGTGGTAAGCTACTTTTTGGTAGCAAGTCAGGCGGAACATAACATAAAATGACGCCTTTTTCCCGTTGTGGTAGGCAGAGACTACTTCTTTCCGCATGCTACGATCCTGACATACCTCTTTCGCTTCTTCCACTTTCATGAACGTCTTCATACATACTCGCCGGTTATAGGTTATATTATACTCCTATCTTCTGTGGAAAATATCTCCAGAAATATGGAGATAAATAACCAAAACTTCCTTCTGAAAATTACTCGCGCGCTATGTGAACTCGGCGATCTCAAAGAAGGTAGGTACAACACGGACCTGCCTTATCATCCCTTAGCAATACCACAGAATAAATAATAATACTAAGTAGCTATACAAAATTATCATTTCCATCCAGCTCAAGTAAACATACATGCTAGATACGAGTACAATACACCTGAGCACATTTACATGAATTACATAGATTTATTGTTCGTGACGTACAAAGATAATTACATGCACTGATTGCACCCGAGACTTGTACTATTCATTATTCTGTGTCGACACCTTGAAGTTTTGTTTAACCACAGCCTTACTTTACTACCAACATACAGAGACTAGGTATATTTATAACCCTTGATACAAAAAGAGGGATGTAATAAGTTTGACGTGTCTATCTGTCGGTGGCATCGTAGTTTGATAAGTAAGTTGTGTTCTTAGCTGGGAATTCCTAATGGAAATCCGTTCAGACGTTTTAAGAGGGAACGTGGGGTGCATTTTTCTACACAAATGTATTCCCCTGGAAAATGCTTATAGAGTAACATTTTTTACTGACCTGATCTACCCTGACCTATTTTACTGCCCTGATTTGAACGGCTACTAGACAAATTTGAAAGGGTTAGGTACCTTACAAATGACAGGAGCACGGATGCACTCATCTGCAAAAATGTTGTGAAAAAAATATTTTTTATCGGATCAGTTTTCGAGGAGAAAACAGGGGAATTCGAAACCTTATTTTAGTCAAAATTTTGTAGGTAAAATAGGTCTGAGTTGCTGTTGTCCCTATCGCACTCTTGGTGGTTATTCGCACCTATTATTTATTTTTTTTATTCTTTTATTCTATTTGATGACGCTGAGAGCAACTTTTCTAGGTCTAATCAATCCAAAATTCGGCATCTCTTACTTTAATGATATGGTAAGATCCTCACTAATTTACAGCAGATATGTCGTGTTTAGGTTCATCGAAATGGTCTCAATAAACAGATTATACAAAGAACAGTCGGGCGTGGTTTTAAATTTTAAATTAAAGTTTTTTCCACTGTGTATGAACTTCGGTCTAGATATGGAATTGCAAAGTTAAGTTTATCCTGTAACCTAGTTTGACAAGATTCTACGGAAACCCCGGTGCGCGAGTCCAACTTGTACTAGGCCGGTTATTAAACTATCGTATAAGATTTTTATGTTTTAATCGTAGACCTAGGATTCACTTTAACGTAGTTATAATATTTAATCATTACTATACCGCCGTTTTACGTAAACAAAGACGTCAAAAGACTAAAAACTGTAATGGTATGGACAGTGGACTGTAAACAATAATTACACCAACATAAACTTAGTTCAGGTGGTGCTATTATATTTATTCTAAGGAAAAGCGCAAATATATTTAGGTACTAGCAGCCCGCCCCGGCTTCGAACGGGTAGAACATGCCTACAAAATTTGCATCAGTTTGTTGCATCAAATATAAAATTTTAACATATTAAACAATCATCGTCATATTTCATCCAATTTACACAAAACCTTAACGAATTATGCACCTAAACCTTCCTCATAAACACTCTGGCTATTGGTGAAAACTGCATGATAATCCGTTCTGTAGCTATTGAGATTATTGCGACAGACAGACAGACGCAGTGATGGACTTTGTTTTATAATACTTACGTAGTGATATTGGACGGCCCTTTGGCGTAAAGGATAGTTACCCTGATTCTGACCCGACGGTCGTTGGTTCTAATCCTAGCTATATACCTACCAATGAAAGTTTTATGTGCATTCGTGAATCATGGGTTTTCGTACAGTGGTAGTGGGATCATTGAATCAAAATCAATCAAATCATGGGATCAAAGAAGGGTATTATACGTTTAACGTGTGTATCTGTGTCTGTCTGTAGCATCTTAGCACCCAACCGGATGAACCGATTTTGATTTTATTATTGATATTTTATTTTGTTTGATAGATGTCTTTATCGAGAGTGTTCTTAGCTTTGATTCATGAAAATTCATTCAATCGTTATAAAACTATGAGCTTTTTTCTAGTTAATTGCGCTATGAAATCAACTTTCATAGGTCAGCTCAATTCGAAAATCTTCTTCTTTAACGATATTGTAAGAACATGGAAGCATTGACCTGATGCTGGGACATCTCCTGTTCTCTACAGAATACTCAAATCCACACCAACTTACAGCTCAGATTTTAAATGTCGTGTTTACTGTTTAGAGTCATTGGAATGCTTTTATTGAAAAGATTATACATAGATCAGTCGGGGTGGTTTATATATAGATCATAACTATATTATACAATAGAATTTCATACAGTTAAAATATATTATTATACTATATTGACTTCAAGTTGATTATGATCGGTGGGGATCTACAGCATCGTTAAGCTTATAATAATATATGCGTAGTAATTATGACCTTATCTGTGGTTTCACTGCAGATATTTTATTAATTTTGCGATGCGTGTATGTGAAATCCGTGATATCTTCTAGAGTTTTCATTTGAATTATATAATGTAAAGGACAATTTTAATCTATAATATGTGGCCAAGCTAACTAACGTAATTATTTGGATAAGGATTAATACTATATACTTGAAAATAGCCTTGGAAGTTATGTAATATTTTTTAACAACAAATTAAAGATTAAAATGGTTACTGTGAGTCAACCTTAAGAGATAGACATATGCTGTCGCGGACTTTTTTGTAGGTCTTATTAAGTTGTACAACTCTTCCATAGAAAATATTCTTCCAACTATTTTCAATTGAGCAGCGTTCGTAAGAAACGTGTTTTTCAGACCGTTTTTTAGTCGACTTAGGTTGCAAATTAGGTCTCCACGAATGTACCTTTGATTGAAACGGCATAATATATAGCTTATTTTCATTCCGAAAGTCCATTCTATATATTACTGAAAGAATTTTTTAAATCGGTCCAGTAGTTTTTGAGCCAAATCATTACAAAAGTACAAAAATACAAAAATACAAAAATACAAAAATACAAAGATACAAAAATACAAAAATACAAAAATACAAAAATACAAATTTTCTCTCTTTATAATATTAGTATAGATTAAGTTAACCTTACACATAACCACCTAGACCTTGTCTGAAGATTGTTTCTGAAATTGGCGGAAACCACATCTTTGTCAATTCAACATTCAACATATTTAATAGTAAGAGAACCAAATATTGGTAGCGGAGAAGTGCTTGTCTGTTAGTGTTCGCAATCGATCACATATTAATCGATTTTATCATTATTATTATCAACGAATATAGCCGTGAAACCGACAACCGCTGGGGTAAACGAGTTCTTGAGTGGAGACCGCGAATCGGCAAACGTAGCGTAGGACGCCCTCAGACTAGGTGGAGCGATGATGTTCGCAAGGTGGCTGGCAAGAGCTAGATGAGAGTAGCCGAGGATCGTGCTCAGTGGCGTGCAGTTGGAGAGGCCTATGTCCAGCAGTGGACAAGTATAGGCTGATGATGATGATGATGATTATCAACGACCAGTTTGATCCTAGTTTATTATGAGTATTATGGACTCTCTCAAATAATACTATTCTTCTAGGTCCTGTTCCTTCCTATCCTTATAAGGCTAGATTGTAATGGTAGTGAGATATCTGCATAAAGTAGCAACTCATTATAAAAAATAAACTGGCCAAGTGCAAGTCGGACTCGCACTAGTAGGGTTCCGTACCACACTACAGTATTTTATAAGATCGAGCAATAAATACCACTATCATTTTTTGCCAGCAAAAAATAATAATTAATAAACATTTTATGTCTTATAACGCCATCTAACGTCTAACAAAGGTGTTAGGGATCGACATTTTAATATAACGCCATCTATGGGACGTTTACCTAACTAAGCGTTCATAGATGGCGTGAAATGCCGAAAAAAACACGTTTCTTGTATGGGGACCCTCTATTATTTTTAACTTTATTCTGTTTTTAGTATTTGTTGTTATAGCGGCAACAGAAATACATAATCTGTGAAAATTTCAACTGCCTAACTATCACGGTTCATGAGATACAGCCTGGTGACAGACGGACAGACAGACAGACAGACAGACGGACAGCGGAGTCTTAGTAATAGGGTCCCGTTTTATCCTTTGGGTACGGAACCCTAAAAAGTTCCTGTTCCTGCGTCTTTACTGTGCAGGTTCAACTGATTGAATCGATTTAAATTAGCTACTTTAAATCTTTCTCAAAATGTACTCTGATTTATAAATATGTCTACCTCACAGAAAAATGTTGCTTTGTCTGTTCGTTGCAAAGACAGGTCGAAGATTTTTTCCCTTGTTCTTACCTCTTGCACAGAACAGATAATAACCTCTTGCGCGTAGCAGGTGGACATAGCGAACTTTTTGTTCTGATTGTCACCCTACTGAAGGTGGACAAACAGGAATAATCCGTATGGCCAGATGATTGATTGGAATCAAGCAAGGCGTTGAACTCAAACATCTACATAATAGCTTATTTCACTATAAACTTGTAGTCTTACTAATTGGATTTACGCTAACTGCAATATAATGACGTTAATAATTACGATCGTTTAATCACTAATAATTAAGATAGTTTAAAAACTAAAACATCCGATTTCCATGCCCGAGAGCATAGATGAAGGTGTTGTTGTTATTCTATGCCGAGAGTCACTTTCAGTAGCAATTTTGAGACGTTTATCGTAATACTCTGAAGAATCTTTTCAGATCTTACATTTATCCACGAACACACATAAAAATAATTATACGGTAGAATTGAGAATCCTCCTCCTTTTTTGAAATCGGTTAAAAAAATTACTTCACATGCCGCTCGAGCTATTTGCAATTTGCATTGCATATAGCAAGCGTGAGGTGTTTATTGCCATATTTCTGGAGAAACTTGTCAGATCTTGATAAAATTTACTAATGGTACGGCCACACCGCGACGTCCTGCGATCTGCGGGCGCGATCTCAGTACTTTTCAATTGTTTTCTGATCGCGTTTGGTGTGAACCAGTCGGTACAAATACTACTGCGCTATCTGATCGCCGCCTAGATCGCGCACGCAGGACGCTGCGGTGTGTCCGTAAAAGTCCACACTTACTCAAGAATAATTATAATCGATTTATTAATAGTGACAAGTTCGAGGCATTTATCTCTGAAGATGCTCATGAAAAAAAAAGTATTTTCGAACTGGTTCACAATTCACAAAAAAATCGCGTAACATATTAAGTACCGATTATGGTGGATATACCATCTACCCGAACGAAGCGATTTGCTTCTTCGTTCATCATACGAACCGCCAAAGAATGGAATACCCTGCCTTAGTCTGTGTTTCCGGTTAAGTACAATATGGGGGTCTTCAAAATGAATAGGTATCTTCTGGGTAAGCGCGCTCCGTCATCGATCGCATCATCACATAACATCAGGTGAGATAGTGATCAAGTGCTATCCAGTAAGGTAAAAAAAAAGTACCTACATAAAAAAATTGCAGACAAATTGAAAACTTTGGAATTTTGAAAAAAAAACTTATTACCTACCTAAGTTCACACAGTAGAGTACTATTAGTTATTCTGTGATATTAGCTAGATCTTTACCTAAGTGAGTATGTAAACAATTTTAAGCTATGCAAATTGAGGCTCACCCACGGAATGTCTATATATAATAAGGTAGGTATTAGGTGTATTAGGCGTCTCATCGACCTTGGTTCCGAATAGCATCATACTATGCTCAAGAGTTTAAAATGTCAAGTAGTTTTGCAATATAAACATATTGTCACCTAGTAAACTATCGGCTCCGATGTTGCGTCACTACCATTGTGTTTCATAGACTTATTGTGTAGGGTGACGAGATTGGAGAGCATTGGAGGACATGCTTGGATTTAAGGACGTAGGAAACTTCTTGTTGATTCAAAATAAAGCGTTGTACTGAGCGGTTTATATTGTGTTGAGTAACGTACAATTCGACATGAATTTAAAAACTTAGGTTCTTATAGATAGCCCAGTCGGTATTGGCTCTGCCACAGATATATTTTCTATTACATACTGTCACATGCCATAAATACCAGGCAAAACTTTGCTGAGCAATTTTTGAAGAGAAAACTTCTTTAGCGGCGTTGTGAACTTTTTGGGATGGGTAAAAAATGTTAAATTCGCGTCAGGACTCGTGACCTGATCGAAAATTCGTAAGACTGAGGAAGAGTAGACCAAATGCACAACGTTAATGTTCAATTTTTCACTTCTGCCAGCACTACCGGAGTGCAACCCGTTGTATTTTTTTTTTGTTGTTTAATCATAGTCCACACCGACCGAAATAACGATAACGAGCACTGTATAGATATAGATGGAGCTAGCTATACGCATTTGCCATTTGTTCGCTTAGTGTGGACCCGAAGTTATGCATAAATAATATGAATGTGTAAAATTTTAAACACTTTTGTATGTAAGAAATAACCCTGAAAGTGAGGCGGATCTGATTTCTTATAATTTTTAAGATGTAAATAGCCTAATTTGGTTAGACTATGACGAAACTTGCCATTACCTTCTAACCTTAATGTGGTTTAGTTCGTTAGGGACTTTCGACGATATATTCTTCGATATATACTTACTACTTTGA
Organism: Cabera pusaria; assembly: GCA_954871355.1. Lineage (NCBI taxonomy): Eukaryota > Metazoa > Arthropoda > Insecta > Lepidoptera > Geometridae > Cabera > Cabera pusaria. Next base: position 5,066,259 of record OX940896.1, read on the forward strand.
TATCTTCATTAGTGACTAGAGGCTAGGTCTCACTAGGCTCAGAGCGCATCTTGGGAGCAGCCTGCGTCCAGCATTGGACTGACACACGCTGATGATGATGATGATGATGAATCTCACTAGAGAGATAAAGAGAGGGAAAGAGAGAGAGAGAGAGCAGCATAATCCTTGCCTTGATATTATTACAAAACAAAATGAATTAGGTATTAACTCACCTGTGTTTTTGTTCGCAGTCATGTGGCAACTGTCGCGCAGCGTCGGACCGAGCGGCGTCGTCCGCGCGCGAATGTTCGCGGCTCGCGGACGCTCTGCGCGACGCTCGCGACCAGATCGAGCTCATGGAGTTCAGACTTCTGGAGCTGGAAGATGCTCATCCTGATAAGGTGAGAGATATCTAATTATAGCAAGTACGATTATCCCCACTAGACAAAAAAAAAACATTTATTTTGCACACGGTAGGGCTGTTTGCGCCGGAACACCGTAAGGTTTTAGCGGTAGATTAGTAGAAAAATAACTTTTGGGTAGCAAGTCAACAAAGGAACATCGACATACTCCTGATGCTCCTACCAACTGTGGTTACAATATTATTCCTTTTATACTCATACACATACACATAGCATAATTTTACAATTGCTGCAGTAACTCTCAGAAAATGAAAACACTTTCCGCGTTCACACGTCGGCATTGAGCAGGCTTCAATAAAACTAGGAAACAATTAACTCATGGTCGTCCCACATATCCTTATAGTTTGAAAATTTAACTCTAAAGAAAATTATACCAACCTCCTGTATAATAGAAATATATAATATACTAGCTGTGCCCGCGAGTTCGACCGCGTGGAATAGTGTCTTTGGGTAGCAATCACAAATAAGACACATACGTATCCCAACTACACCGCGCCATACCACGCCACGCTAATCCCCCTTCCCTCCGCCCCTCACATCCTCTCCCCTCCCTCTTCACCCTCCCCTACCCTTCACCCTCCCCTCACCCTTCACCCTCCCCTTCCTCTTCCCCCTCACTTCCCCCTATATATATATATATATCGTGCAAACGATATTTTCCGTGATATTGAAACTGAAGCACTTGCTTCGCGATTAAACATCTCAAAATTTGAACTCGTTTAAAAACGTTTCCTCTTTATAATAGTAGTCTGGATGTTCAGAGAATTTCCTATGCTTATATGCTGCAAACAAGATTAATCTTTGAGCAAAAGTAATAGGGCTATATGAAGTATGAGGAAACCGTATCTCATGGTCACTCCACAAGCGTTACTTCAGTTCGCGTACAAACGCGGCGGAGAGTCGACCGGTGTGGCACGCGATCTCAATGATCGATACACAATCGATTCTTCACGATGATCGATATAAACGCCAGCATCGAGAAGGTGAGATAGTGATGTGAATATGTGAATCTAATTTTAAAATGAAAAGTTTTGGTGGCATGGAAGTGTTTTCTAAACGTGTAGGTATATTAAGTGTTATTAAGGATTTGGAATTGTATCGTAAGTTTAAGCTAAGTAAAAATAGTAATCTAGCAGTTCAGATCTACCCAGTACCTATTGTTTTAAAAAGTCATAGCCGTACAATATTTATTTGTTGCAAGTAAATGTGGTAACTATGTAGATATGTTTTCTTTCTAAAATAAATAATGATAATCGCAAAGAGTAGGTAAGTAGATCGAGTTCAGAGTTGTCAACTTGTCACAGAGTAACGTAGATTTGTAAGGAAAATCTCCGTTTCGGAGAAAAGCGACACTACTGCAAAGATAGGGATGTAGAAAGGTAATAAATTTATTTTTACACTAATTTAAATACATCTATAATTAGGCTATGAATATTTGTTGTTCGATGGCTAATATGAGAGTGACAGTGACAGGTAGAGATAAATAGTCTCTTGTTTTTTAAGCAAATCATATGCATGGGTTCTACCCATCCATTATTATCAATGCCATCATAACCACATTGCTATAAAAAAATGTTATATTAAATTTAAATAAGAGTGAAGTGATACTAATAATAAAGACCAGTTTTACTCACCTAATAGGTGGATTTGTGTCTCTAATTTTTACGTCTGACCAACAATATTCTCAACAGTCACTTAGTTATTTCAAATTTGACAACATTTTGCTTGAGAATAGTACTTTTTTTTTCTATCTAATATGCTCGAGCTAGAACACTATCTCGCCTGGTGGTGATGATCGCCTCTGATGATTGATGATGTCGAAGATGGTGAACACACTAGCCCTAGAATGGTCTGACTTTCAAGGGCTGTCTGTGTTTTGACAAGATTGTACGGAACCCTCGATGCGCGAGTTCAACGCGCACTTGGCCGGTTTTTATTAAATACAATACATACACATAATATTGCTGCGATATCGTAATGTCAACTGTTTGAATCCTGAGATTTCAGTCAAGGTTGCAGAGCACAACAATACGAAGATTGACTAACACCACGTATGAGATGCAATGCTATCTACATGCACGTAATTTTAGGTGCAAGACTGCTTTGTACAATATATGTAGCTTATTACTCTTATTAGTAGAAATAATTTAAGATCGTTTACAATACGAAAAAACCCAAATCATATACCACGATAGCCACGAAAGTAGCCAGTAGTTAAATTATTAATTAATTATTAATTATAAAAATAATATTTTAATAATTATTAAAATTAAAAAAAACTGTATTATTGAGAACCTCCTCCTTTTTTTAAGTTGGTTAAAAATACATCTAAATTGAGGTTTGAGAGCCCCGTTTAGATGGATTGACTTCTAAGAGAGAGGTTGCCGGCTTGCCGGCCTAAATCCTAGCACAGGTGTTCGTCCACAGGTGGTAGAATTATATTATAATGATGTTCCGCCTGATTTGCTACCAAAAAGTACCATACCACTTTCAAGGAGAAAATCTGCCACCATAACCTTACGTTGTTCCGGCAGTACACAGCCCTTGAGAGTCAGAGTATTCTAGGCCTTAGCTTTTTCACCATAATTCGACCACATCATCGCTTACAACCAGGCGAATTAGTGGTCAAACTCTAGCCTCCTAAGTCGATTTAATATATTGTACCTAGTTATTACTCTATGTTACCAGTCATAATGTATACCTACCTTATCTTCTACCTCTGACAACATCCAATTGAAATGCAAAATACCTGTAGGTAGCGTATCATCAAAATACCATTAATCTTTATGCCAGTATGTACTACAATCAATAGCAAGCACACAAACACATTTCAATGTGACTTTATATACTAAAATCAAGAATACAGAAAAAACTTTTTCTTTTTTTTTTTTTTTTTTTTTTTTTTTTTTTTTTCTTTTTAATAAAGATTACTCGCAATGTGGGTTGCACATTACTAGTATTCTTGTTAACCCCTCCAACTAAGCTAAATATGCTTGTGTCTGTCTCGTCGCAGTGTCGTTTTTCGTTTCTATGCATCTCCAATTTCAGGTGAGATAGCGGTGAAGTGCTTGTCAGTCAGACGGAATAATTGAGATAGTTTAAAAACTAATAATAATTAAGATAGTTTAACAACAATTAAGATAGTTTAACAACAATTAAGATAGTTTAACAACAATTAAGCTAGTTTAACAACAATTAAGATAGTTTAACAACAATTAAGATAGTTTAACAACAATTAAGATAGTTTAACAACTAAAACAACTGACTTCCATGCCGCACAACACATGCTTTTCAGTAGCAAGTTTGAGACGTTTATCGTCATTATCTCTGGAGATACTTATCAGATCTCGATGAAATTACAATGGAACCACCTTGAAAATGTACCGTAACAATCATTGGAACTGTTCACAATTGGCGGAGTAATCGCGTAACATATATACTAAAAAAACGAATGAATAAAAAATAAATATTCTAAATTCTAAATTCGACCGTATATATACGGTCGAATTTAGAAACCTCGTCCTTTTTTTGGAGTCGGTTAAAAAAGATGAATTGAAAACCTCCTCCTTTTTTGAACGTTGGTTGAAAAAACCGACTTTGTTTCGGTAGGAAGTTTGTGGTTTTTATCGCCTTATTTCTGAAGATACTAATCAGATCTTGACAAAATTTACTAAAAGAGTCCATACGAGTGGCTACTCACTCAAGAATAATTTAAAATCGGTTCACAGGTCAAACTTATAAAATCCCTTATTTTTGCGTCGGGGGTGAAAAACGAGCTTTAAGGCTAATTATACAAATGTCGTAGTAGCACTGAATACTTAAGAGGGAACGCGGGGTGAACTTTTCCATACAAATGTATTCCGTTTCCTCTCTGGAAAATGCTTCTAAAGCAAAATTTTTTTCTACGAAAAATCAAGGTCTACTGTAGCTATGCTCTTATCATTTGATTTTTTTGACCAACCAATTGCAAAAAGAAATATAAGCTTTCTAATTTCCTCTTTAAGATTTTTGAAGGGTAATATTTCTATTTGCAATTGGTTGGTCAATAATTTAAGATCGTTTAAAAAACTAAAAGAACCGACTTCAAACGTCGCGCTAGTCAAACTAGCCAGTAGACGTAGTAACTATTATATAATCTGTGCCAATAGTTAGTAGTAAGTCGTCGAGATAAGTAAATGCGTCGTAATATATATGTTGATATATTAAAAACGCCTCGGCCGATTTCATTAAAATTTAAATGGGACCACCTGAAAAGGATACCCTTTTAAAAAACAATAATTATCCAAATCGGCTCAGGCATCTTCGAGTAATCGGTGAACATACATTAAAAAAAAAGATTCCGACGAATTGAGAACCTCCTCCTTTTTGTGAAGTCGGTTAAAAAATAAAATGATAGGGGCGTAGCTACAGTAGACCTTGATTTTTTGTAGAACCATTTTTTGTTCTAGAAGCATTTTCCAGGGAGGAAACGGGGGAATACATTTGTATGGAAAAGTGCACCCTGCGTTCCCTCTTAAGGCTAACTATACAAGTGACGCAGTAGCATGGAATATCTAAAAGAGTATATCTACTCTCTTTATAAGTATGTATATATTACTGTATGTCTCATACAGAGACGTTGAAATCATAAAGTACACATTGATGTCATCCTAACACTATGTTTTCCAATTCATTACCAACTAGATGTTTATCGTGTATCAAGTATTTTTAAATAATATATAAGTAAAATAAACTGATAAATAATTTAACTAACTTTGTTGTGTTTGCTGATATTTATAGAACGTTAAGCAAGCTTTGAAAAGTGAGAAAACGCTGTGAATGTGAAAATTTGGATAAAGTTTTGCGCTCATTTTATGTCAGTTGATAGAGCTAAAATGGTAGGTGTTTAGTATAGTACCACCATTTTAGGGTTCCGTAGCCGAATGGCATGTCTGTCCGTCCGTATGTCACAGCCATTTTATTCCGAAACTATTAGGACTACAGAATTGAAACTTGGTAGGTAGATGTATTCTATGAACCGCTTTCCGATTTTTATACAAAAATAAAAAATATAACAGTTAAGGGAGGGCAGCCCATACATGAAACTGGATTTTTTTTTTTTTCTTCAAACCTATACGTATGGGTTGTCTATGGATAGGTCTTTAAAATGACATTGAGGTTCCTTAAAATCATTTTTTCTGAAAGTCAGTCATTTAAAAGATAGGCGCGTCTGAAGTGGTAAATTGTGTGTCCCCCCCCCCCCCCCCCTAACTTCTAAGGGAGTGGAAAATCTAGAAAATATATATTCTGTAGATCTCAATAAAAACTTTCAACGAATATTGGTTTGAACGAGATACAGTCAGCAGTTGCTGAGATATAGCGAGCGCAAGTATATTTTTGTAGTTGCGAAAAATCATAGTTATAGAATAATCTACTGTGTTACGGAACCATACGAGTGCAAGTCCGACTTGAACTTGGCCAGTTTATTTTCTTTAAATCCTCATGTCAATAAATATATTGTCTTTGGAAATATGGATTGTAAAACTGTGGCACTACGCTAAAAACATTCTTATCAACCGACTTCCAAAAAGGAGGTTCTCAATTCGTCTGTATGTTTTTTTTGTGTGTATGTTACGCGATTACTCCGTCAATTGTAAACCGATTTGAATAATTATTTTTGTAATCGGTAGGGTACGTTTCCGAGGTGGTCCCATTGTAATTTCATCGAGATCTGATAAGTATCTCCAGAGATATGACGAAACCGTCTCAAACTTGCTATATTGACTCGCGGGGCATGGAAGTCGGTTGTTTTAGTTTATTTATACATTATATTTTATATATTTTAGTTTATATATAGTTGATTTGCATGGTGGTAGGACATTATCTAGTGTCCACCTGGCCAGCTACCACCCTCGAGTTAGAAAATCTGTCGCCAAACATCTAATGTGTTCCGGCAGCTATCCTTGAGAGCCAGTTCCCATTCAAGCTATATTATTACACGTAGGTATTTGTAGGTACTATTATTTATTTTGTGACGACGGCAAGTCATTCTTCAAATTATTTCATGCACCGGTGGAAGGTAGATATAATATATAACCGACTTCAAACGTCACGCTTGTCATTTTCAGTTCTAAGTTTAAGGTGTTTATCTTCATATCTCTGGAGATACTAAACATATCTCGATGAAAATTAAATGGGTCCACATGTGAAGCATACCCTTTCAATAAAAAAAAAAAATGTCCAAATCGGTTGAGGCATCTTCGCGTAATTGGTGAACATACATAAAATGTATATATGTATATATACAGTCGAACATAGAACCTTCTCCTTTTTGAAGTCCGTTAATTAAATCTCTAACTAACATTATCTATTACCTACGCTCTACCAATATTATTATCTCTTCTGTGGCTCTACGCTGAAAATATTTTTAGAAAACTTCTTCCGATTGAAAAATTTAGCTTTGTTTTATTAAATGACAAATGATAATAAAATTATACTCATCAGATATACTCATCATCGGAACCTTGAAGTTGTATTCTACCTATAATAAGATTTTTTTTTAAACTAAAAAGAACCGACTGCAATGCCGCGCTATTAATTATCAGTACCAATTTTGAGGTGTTTATCTCCATATCTCTGGAGATACTTATCAGACCTCGATAAAATTACCATGGTACCACACTTGGGATATCTCCTTTCCAACAAAAAAAGAATAATCAAAATCGGTTTATAAGTGACGAAGTTATCCGCGAGCAAACATAAAAAAAAAACATATATACGGTCGAATTGAGAAACCTCCTCCTTTTTTTGGAGTCGGTTAAAAAATAATCGGAATCGGTTTATAATTAGCGGAGTAATCGCGTAACAAACATGTAAAAAAACCATACGAATTAAAAAACCTCCTCCTATTTGGAAGTCGGTTAAAAAAGAATCATTCAAGTATTGTCTACACAATTCTCTTTATATTTTAGGATAAGGACAACGTAACGGTACTGTCGATTATTAACGGTCACCTCACGAATTGTTCTTATGCCACCGGACGTCTCTTTATGGCGACCTTTATGGAGCTCGACGACTGACGCCAGTCTATGTTAGGGACTATAAAAATGGCGTTTTTTAAACGACCTCAAATCGCTCGTTCTTTTGAGATCATCCTCCGGTGTGTATAAAAACAATAATTTGTGATCGTACCAAACGAAAAACCGACTTTACATGCCGCGATAGTGAAAGTATCCAGTAGTCATAATCATGTCATCAAGGTATACAAATGTGTTTATATTGTTTATCTCCGGAGATGTTAATCAGATCTCGATAACATTTGAATGGGAACAAACTGGAGGCACTCAAACAAAAAAAAATATTTCAAATCGGTTATGATTTGACGAAGTTCTGAGGTAACAAACATTAAAAAAAAATATAGTCGATGTGAGAATGAGAACCTCCTCCTTTTTATGAAGTCGGTTAAAAAGAAATGAAACGCGCTTCAAACACGACGCTATATTGACACTGTGGTCTCAATTATCAAAAATTGTGTTGGATTTCTGTGCGATGGTATCGCATCTGCCTAGCCTACGGCACTAGAAAAAAAAACCCGAGAATCGTGGACAAAAGTGCCTTGCAGACAGCATTGCGTATCCAAAATCTAAAATTTCGTTCATGTCATTATTGTCATCTATAAAAACAGCCTGTCTGATCTTCGAGCATTTACCAATGGAGATGTTAACGTTGTAATCCGCAAACGTTTTTTTTCTGCCGATACTTACGGGGACGAGGTTAACACGCATTGCACACACACAAATCACTCACTTTAACGATCCCGCACAATAGCTTGAAACACGCACACAGTATTAAAAATACAGCGTAGTTACGCAGGCTCATATGGCTAAAAATGGCTATATGGCCAGCAGAGGGGAATGAATTGCATTAACATCTCCATTGGTAAACGCTCGAAGTGTCTGATACCTTACTATTGGCATAGAATAAATAATAGTACCTACAAGTACTATTGTGTAATAATCACTCTCATATTACGATGGACTCTATCTTGATCCTGTGCTTCCCTTGTTCAAATGAGGTATTGGATGATAATTGATAACAAAGCACGGTTCTATGTTACGGAAAAGTAACACCTGACTATGGAATAATTAAAGATCGATTAAAAATCTAAAAGAACCGACTTCAAATACCGCGCTAGTCATTTTCAGTACCAAGTTTGAGGTGTTTATCCCCATACCTCTGGAGATACTGAACATATCTCTATTAAATTTAAAAACAAAACACCCCTTCAAACAAAAAAAGTCTTGACTTTGGTAGGATATTACATTATGCAGGCTGGAATCAAAAGACAAAAGTCAAAAGACAAAGCATTTATTCAGTATATGAGCAAATTAAAAATGTGCACTTACACACGTCAAATAACATTAAATAGATCATATTCAATAAAAATTATTATAGATATAACAGAAACATAACTTATTGCTTTGAATTTACAAAAAAAAAAAAGGTATTTAGCCATTCAGCTTTCATCTAGACTGTTATGATCTAGAATGTTTGTAAAGGAGCACTTAAACATGTTCCAGACGTTACAAGGTGACAACGATGTAGGTTTAAGACAGATAAGAAGAGATCTCACCAAGTTAAAAGTCTTAACTAGCAGAACGGCTTTGTACAGCAAAAATTGTAAGGCTATCACACTAAAAATATTTAACAATTTTCCAAAACAAATCAGAGAGCTACCATTGACGCGTTTTAAAAAATAAACTCCATAATTGTTTGATTGATAATTGCTTCTATGATTCGTCGGAATATTTTAATGATAACTATCAACCATTATATATATTTTGACTTTCTCAGTATGTGTGTAAATAAATTAGTAGGTATATAATTATAATAATTTAATTTAGGTACAATATTGTAAAATATTTTGAAGGGTATTCTTATCATGAAAGTTCTCAATGTAAAAAAATGATTGCTCGTGTTAATCTTTTGAATGCCAGAGTTTGGCGAAATATGCTGAACAATGTGGAAATGATGTCATCATTATGGACCATATTTCCTGCAAATAAACTATTTCATATCAAAAGAATTTTCCAAATCGGTCCAGACGTTTTTAAGTAATCGGGGAACATACATAAAAATAAAAGATTCCGACGATTTGATAACCTGCTCCTTTGTTTAAGTAAGGTCGGGTAAAATTTGACCTATGGCAACCCTACGGTAATGACAAATTGTTTGAAACATCATTCATCAACGCGTGTCGTCAATTCAGCCACGGGTACAGTGTCTCCAGATTGGGTTTTTTTTCCCCATATTGGGGAAAAATATTTTTTTGGGAAATAAAAAATGTGGGGAAAATTTTGGGCAACACATTTTTCTGGCGAAAGTTTGGGGAGAAACAATTTCTCAATCTGTGAACGAACAGATTAAAAAATATCAATAATATAATATTAGTTCTCTTGTAAAATGTCTCGAAGAGTGTGACGAATGAAGAACAATGTGACGTTCAAGAATTGTGGGAGATATTAGAATATTTTAATATTTAGTTATTTTGCATAAAGTAGAAAAGGTGAAAACTGTGTTTTATTATTAGTGGATGTCAAATTAGTAATAAATTCAATCATAAATTAATTTTTGCACTAAATATATTTCATAAATAGAAACCAAATTGATTTGGGGAAAATTGTAGGAAAAGGTATCTTTTTGGGGAAAATTAAAACCCGATCTGGGGAAATTTCGCATGCATAATCTGGAGACACTGACGCCCTTATATAGGACTAATCAGTTGTCATTGACCAGTCATTGCTGTGACACTATGGGCTTTGTATTATTGTTCCAATGCATGTGTATTTTTTCCAAAGGAAATGACAGAAATTCTTTGTACTATAGTTACTTATAAATAGTAGAAATCATATAGAGATTCTTTAGTCAGTTGTTGTCACATCAATATATGTGGTTGTACTATGTTAAGTTCCTTCAACCTACCCACGCAGCGACACAGGTAGGTGTTGTAGTGGAGTTTAGAGGTCGACTGCTTTTGAATGAACTGCTTTTGTTTTCTTTGATACATCTTTAGCCTTAGAGCTCGGCTCGGATTAGTTCTTAGATTTTCATTGCTATCATACAGAACTAATATGATCTCATCTGATCTGCTAACTACAGTCCTCTCTGTTACGGTACCACTTATCTTGATCTTGTGTTTCTTTGTGGTTTACTTTTGCACGTACGTAGTACATGTAAGTATTATCGTTGCATCTTCAACTTGTTACAATACATTTATACTTTATGTGATCATGTCCAGTCAAATAAGTATATCTGAATAAGATATTTCATTCTTTCATTAATGCTTACATTCCATACGGAAAATATAGCTTTCGACTACCTAATATAGTCTACTATATCACCATCATCGTCATGATCAGCCTATCTCTGTCCACTGCTGGACATAGGCCTAACCTATGGCACGCCACTGAGCTCGATCTTCAGCTCTTTGTTTCCAAACGCTGCCAGCCAGTTTGCGTATATCATCGCTCCGTCTAGCTGGAGGGCACTCTACACTACATTAGCGGAGACGTCATCTCTACTGTAAAACATGTCTACCCAATTGGTTATCGGTTTTACGACCACTGCTACTTCAGCTTGTTACTTAATCGTTTGACCCTCGTCAATCAATTCGTAGTCATGATATTTCACCAGCATAAGTCGCCAGCAGGACTATTTACAATACTTCTATAACAAATTCAAATTTGAATACTGCCTCTTTTTCGACTCGGATATCTGCAATTACAATTCTCGGATTGATAGCTTTTCATATTTCAATTATAGAAAATCAATGATTCTATTCGGCAAGGTTAACGCGACCAAATAGCTCAATATTCAAAATGTTAAATGACGCTTCCAAATTTGAATGTATACGATTGAAATGAGAATAGCTATGCTGGATCATCATAATTACGGATCGATTGACTCATTTTTAGGGTTCTTCTTAGTGAGGTAAAGTTTCACCATTTTATGGCTGGTGACTCGTAAACAGGTGAACTGTTCCAATTACAACTAACACTATTCTATTGCGTTTAAATTAAATGCTAAGCTATTTACTTATCTACTATCCGGCTGGAATCCTTTCAAAACCTTGAACCAGTTGGTATCGTAAGGTCACTATTGGAATCCTGATTCACTGTTTTTGTAATTTTACTTGCTGATTAGATAACCGGACATAGGATTAACTTACTAGGTACTATTATGTTTGTATTGCGCGATTTTTTTTAGCTTTGTTATGCTTTTACATCTTACTGAATGGACATCTTTTCAGAGTTTAAGCTGCGTGAATGCATGAAAATTGGTTCAATCGTTTTAACAAATATTTATTCAATTTTAAATATGATTGACGATGTAAATTGTTTTTTATTGTGTGTATTTAAATAGTTTTATACACCAGTGTGATATCAGTTTCTATTGGCGAATAAACAAATCTCGCCAGTAGAAATAATGCTTGGGTCCAAAACCACGGTGCTATATTATCCAAAACGGAGCATAGTGGGTGGCACTAATGCTCCGTTTAGTGTTTTGACAGGTTAAGTAAGGGGCGATATCATCATGAATGGCAAGTGTCTTGCTTATCCCATTACATTATTAAAGTAACGCCAGAGAAAATGCTATCCACAACATGGAACGTAATGGAATTTCTTAAAACTCATTTTTCGAATTGTGAAACGAAATGAGTCATGGAGAAAACGTCTATCTACCTTACAAGATAGATAACTAGACCGTATCTGACAATGCTATACTGAATTCCGCAACCAGAAACAACATTGGTAACTTAATGCTTGCCATTTATGGTAGAGCCATGTTACTCACAAACAGATTCAGTGAAGTATTTTTGACAGAGCGAAGCGAAGGTTTCTGCTTTAGCTTGGCCAAACATTCTTTCATATGTCCGGCAATTTTTCCTCTTCAGATCGCATTTCTCAACCGATTCTTGTGAAATTTTGTGAGCAGATTCAATAATTTTATAGATTTTTTTTTGTAAATTTAGTTTTTGGAATTTATTCAAAATGGTGGCAATATGGAGATTGAAAACGTAAAAAAAAAACAGAAATCCGTCAATTATTAACCGATATGAAAAATTATTTTTTTGTTTAAGAGGGTATTCTTCCCGTTTGATCCCATTGTAAAATTTATTGAGATGTAATAAGTATCTCCAGAGATATGAAAATTAACACCTAAAACTTGTTACAAATGGCTAGCGCGTCATTTGTAGTGGGATTTGTTAGATTTTTTTAACGATTATGCAAAGACAGTCTCGCGAGGTCTACAGCTCACAGAGTCACTAGTTATTTTGTAAATTGATGTACCCAAAAGCAGCAGTGCATGTTTTGATGTGTATGATAAGTGCAATGGCAGTTGTAACGTCACCTTTGTATGTTTTGTTTCGTAATTACAATTTTATTTCTGTCTGAGTTGTATACCTTCCAGATTATTTTTAACCGACTTCACAAAAAAGGAGGAGGTTCTCAATTCGTCTGTATGTTTTTTTTGTGTATGTTACGCGATTACTCCGTCAATTGTGAACGGATTCGAATGATTCTTTTTTAGGGTTCCGTAGTCCTGACAAGGAACCTTTATAGTTTCGTCATGTCCGTCTGTCTGTCTGTCTGTCTGTCCGAAGTTTTGCTAAGATACCGTTAATACTAGAAAGCTGTAATTTTGTGGGGGTATGTATATAAATTACGCCGACAAAGTGCTGAAATAAAATTGTAAAAAATATTTTTTTTAGTGTAGCTCCCCTATATGAGAAGTGGGGATGAATTTATTTTCATCGTATACCCCATCGTGTGGGGTATCGTTGAATAGGTCTTTTAAAATGACTTAAGAGTTGCCAATATCATTTTTCGATTAAATGCTCCATTTACGAAATATTAAACTTTAAAGAGCAAAATTTTGTTCCCGTAGGGCATCCCCTCCCCTCTAAAAGCTAAACTACTGGCTTGAAAAATCTGGAAAAATTTGTGATAATAGCGCATTTTATGAACTTTAAAGGAAAGTTATAGCGGTTTAGATAAATTTATTAGTTTAGCAGTAATAGTCGTTGATTTTGGGTGTTGGATAATTTTGTACCAAATACAACCTTTAGAATAAATCATTTAAAGTGACAAAGACGGAGTACCTAGTTGCTTGTTTATAACGGGTAAAGACTTGCATTGAATAACAGGCTACTACGGAACCCAACACTGCGCGTGGCCCGACACGCACTTGGCCGGTTATTTAATGACTAGAGTACGTTTCCAAGGTGGTTCCATTGTAATTTTAACGAAATCGGCCGAGCCGTTTTTAACATATCATCATATGTATAACGATGCATTTACTTATCTCGACGATTTACTACTTACGAGTACTACTGGCACAGATTATATAATAGTTACTGCGTCTACTGGCTACTTTGATTAGCGCGACGTTTGAAGTCGGTTCTTTTCATTTTTTAAACGATCTTAAATTATTTATAGTTTTACTAATAATTTTATTTGGAGAGTTATTCTAGTCTAGATTTCGAACAAGAGTTACAACAAATCAATAATACTTTACACACTGTAGTAAACTGGCTAAAAAACATTAATTTAACAGTAAACTTAAATAAAACGAACTTCATGCAATTTAAAAATCATAAGAGTAGTCCACTTAATATCAATAATAATGGCAATAAAGTCTCAGAAATAACAGAAACAACATTTTTAGGTGTAACAATAGATTGTTTTTTAAATTGGAAATCACATACACATAACATAAATAACAAAATTTCACAATATTGCTATATACTATCTCTACTGAGTAGTATAGCTTCCAAATCAGTTGCAATAACTGCATACTATGGTTATGTATACCCTCATTTAAAGTATGGGATTCTGTTTTGGGGAAATTCTGTTAATGTACAATCCACATTTCTTCTACAAAAAAGATGTTTACGTAGTATTTTTAATATGCAATGTACTGAATCTCTTCGAGACATATTCACTAAATATAACTTTTTAACATTAACTAGTATGTACATATTAGAACTAGCAGTGTTTGTGAAAGAGAATGAACACCTGTATTTCAGCCAACAATCAAGTCGCTTGGCAAACCTTAGAACCAATTACAGGTACAACATGTGTATTCCCCAAATTAACAACACGAAATACTACAAAAGCTCTTTCGTAAGCGCAATTAAAGTATACAATCATCTACCAACAGAACTAAAATCTTTGCATGGGTTTACATTTAAGAATAAATTGAAACAGTGGTTGCTTTCAAAAGTATATTATAACTTAAACGAGTACTTTGATATTAATTGACAATAAGTATAAAAATATAAATTGTAAAAGTTATATATCGAAAGTAAATATAGTTATAATTATTATTATTTATTAATGTCGAATTGTCATGTTGTAAATTGTATTTTATTTTAGATTTATGATTTTATCTCTAGCTAGAAAGTTATACATATTAATAATTATAATAGATTTAGACTCGCTTAACAAAGTGTGGTAATAATTGTTTATTTTAGGATTCTGTCTTTCTATTAACATAATTATAAGATTTTGTAACCTATTATTGTATGTTCGAAATGAACAAACTGTTGAGACATATTATGTATTTTAACACCTTTTGTACACAGTTTTCACAATAAATATATTCTATTCTATTCTATTCTATTCTATTCTAGTAGTTCTAGTCTTAAGAACATTGTTTTTCCTTTATCGACTTCATTGATATTAAACTAAAATAAATTTTAGTGGTTTATTACACAGAGTATTGATGCTAAAAGATAAAATATGTCCGTTGTTAACACCATATCAATCTTATAAATTGAGTGCCGGCCCTTTGAGTTGGCTTATTGTAAAACAAACGATTGGGTCTAATCTAGAGAGACATTAACATGTAATAATTGTTTGTAACAAGTGGCTACCCAGGCCATATCAGACTATTCAGATCGTGCTTAACGACCGCTCTGACAGTAGGCGAGTCGTATGGACATAACTACTTGGCCTCTAGACTTCTACGCAACAATCTCGACACTCGGACTTCGTTCCTCATTTACTAAGCCAGTGCCTCCATTTGTCACGCCAATAATCAGTCGCCTAATGGCGGAAATATTCGATCACATTTAATTTGAATAATTTACTACGTAATACACTTCATTTTGGGTAAATCTTGAAAAATTGACGTTAGTCCGGTGAAGCTTGTCACGCAGTGCTTAGTTTGGACGTGTAAGTGGTTTTTTTTTGTTGTTTCTTTCGCGTTTAAAATTTGTTCGTTTCGTTTATTATAAGCTAGTTGTTTTGTTCGCAGGGTGCTAGGGATACCCTAACTGACTCTGACTCGGGCTGCGTGTCTCCTGGCTCGCGTATCAAGGACTCTGCTTCGCCTGAACTCAAACGAATGGACTCCGGATACAAATCCCCGCACACCCCGAGCAGCCCCTGCAACGCTCGACGGCACCTGGGCACCCCGCACGATGACTTCAAGGAAGACTTCGCGAAAGCCCAAGTGCTGGCAGACATCCTCGACCGAAACTCTGAATCAACCAGTGACTCGCTTAAAAGCAACCCAGTCAAAGATCACCTTGAACTAATGATCCTTAATGCCGCTTCAGCTGAGGACAGGAGCTGCTTAGAGCAAGTCCTGATGCTGCTGTACAACCTTCAAACGTTGAGCAGTTCCGTTAGCGAGGATGAATGCTTTCAGGTACATAAAAACTTTTTCTGCTCAGAATTAATTGACTTTTAGTGACTTGACTT
Source organism: Cabera pusaria (assembly GCA_954871355.1). Taxonomy (NCBI): domain Eukaryota; kingdom Metazoa; phylum Arthropoda; class Insecta; order Lepidoptera; family Geometridae; genus Cabera; species Cabera pusaria. Next base: position 5,082,409 of record OX940896.1, read on the forward strand.
GACTTCTGCCACGACAATGTTATTTGACATCTCACAATGTTTTGGTAAATATCCACAATGTAAATTTTTGTGTTAATTTTTTCTATTTTACAGGCAAAACCGAGAAGAATATGTGACCTCAGAACGAAACTAGAAACCGACATTCCATCGCACAAAACTCACAAAGCAATCGCAACTGTCACACCCTATCAACAGAAAGGATACAAATGCGAATCCCTTGAAAGTCTTTGCAGCGAAGAAAGGAAGCCGAACAGTATATTGCAAGAGAGTGGCATATTCGAAGGTGTAGAGACTGACACGAAAGAAACTCAGACCGATGTTAACGAGAACTTCGAATGCTCCGGTGAACTAAACACCGAAATACAACGACTGAATAGTATAAGAGAAAAATTAGAGAGGCAAGGTGCTAGGAATAGAACGTTAAGCTCGAAAGAGGACGGTGATGGCTTAGAGTGTAGATGTGTGAAGTTGGGGAAGAAACACAAGCAGTATTACGAAAGGAGGCTTAAGTTTTTGGAGGGAAAGATCAGTATATACGAGGCAGCGCAAGATGTCAAAGAGGCTAAGCTAGCTCAGAGATTGCAGAAAGAATTCCTTTTGGAAAATAGAATACAGGTAATTTTTAATCAGTTAATTGTTTATATTAATAAATCTGTTTTGATATCTAAAGAATATGCTTTTGCAGGAACTCGAATCACAACTTTCGGAACTTCAAGACAAATATGAGAGGCTAGAAGAGGAATGTTGTGAATTAGAAGAGATCGAAAATGATACACGTTTACATTGGCAGCAGTGAGTTACTTTTAAATATTTTAGTTACAACATATCTAAATCATTTTAAATTTATTTGCAAAAGGAAGTTCAAACTAACTTATTAATGAATAAACTGAACTACGCAACAAAAATTTGAAAATGAACAAATTAACAGGTTTAAATTCAAACTTCAATTTTTTAGACTTGAGATGGACTACGAGCTTTGTTCAGCGCAACTAAGAGACATGACGGAACAACGAGAGTGTTCGAGAGGCCAGGCCGAGAGGCTGATGGCTGAACTGTCAAACAGGGAATGCGCTTTGAAGATCAGAGAGGTAAATGATCTTAGGATACTTTAACATTAACAAGACTACTAGTAATGTGCAACCCACATTGCAAGTGAGCTTAAAAAAAGATCGATTATCAGCATTATGTTTACGCCTTATTGTGTTAGTTAAAGGTTGCGTTTTATACTCAGTAGCGTATTTTGAATGAAGCCTTGTTTCTGCTGTGAAATGATGTAGTCTGATTATGATGATGATAAAAGATTGCGCAAAACGTCTAAAGATCACCAGATATTGAAGTTTTTCACAAAATGGATATGTTTTGCTTTTTGTTGCGATATGTCCAGCTGTGGTTAGAGATAGGCTGATGATTTATTGCACTAAATTTACTTTTTTCAATATCATATAGGCTAGCGTTTGACAGTGGGCAAACGCTAGTGAGATAGTGATCTCATCCGTTGGTAAGTGATGATGCGATCGAGGATGGTAGCACGCTAGGCTTAGAATGGGAACTGGCTCTCAAGGATAGCTGACGAAACACATTAGATGTTTTGGCGACAGATTTTCAAACTTGAGCTGGTCAGGCAGACACTAGACAGTGTCCTACCACCATGCGGGGATTGGGGGTTTCTTAACGATATTTTTCCCTTACCGGAGTTCAACTGTTAAAGCGCACATACATTTTTCGGTGGAAAAATCCATCAATGCACGGCAAGGATTGAACTCGGTACCTCTGGCGTCAAAGCCGACCATTCTCCCACTAGGTACACCACTGGGCCCTCAAAACTACTTCAGGTATTCGCTATTAGTATAACCGTATCTGCCTCGTGTATGCTGTACATTATGCTATACTGTTACTGAACGTGATTTCTTTTGCTGGATTTTTTCTTTGACAGTGTTATACACATACCTAGTGGAATGTTGCAATAGCACCATATTTATTAGTTTCAAATTATAATCTCGAAAAATTTGTACGCTATTTTAATGAATTGTAAGAAATAGCAAACAATAATTTGAATTGTACTGTAGTCATTATTCAATTCATTATTGTTATACAACATTTAGCTGTCGTCTATCACTCTTCTATGTCAGTAATGCCACGCGGAGAAATTAAAAGAACTCACTCGAAACCTAGGTCGAGAAAATTCGCGTAAACATGAATTACAGCCGGTATAAAACAAAAATAAAATATCGAATACTAATTATCTAAGCATGTGGTACAAGTGGTTTGTAAATTGACCGTTTTGTAATTTCAGAAAGAACTATTGACGCGGTTGGATAAACTGGAGAAGGCCGTCCCTGCGCTCATAGCGTGGAACGTTGTGCAAGTCGTGGGTGCTAAAATATCCCCAAACGAGCAGGTAAACACTGGAAACAATCATACTGTAATTACTGCACGTATGATCTTTTATTGGATTTAACTTAATGCATATTAGCTGGGTGCTTTTGTTCTTTTGATTTGTTATTTGATGCTTATCCTCGCACATAACAAATTGTTGCATCGAAGCCTTGCTGGGCTATGATAATTATATATTAAAATCATAACATTTTTTCTCTTAGTTGGTACTGCATTATTTGCCTTACTTAAATCTCGCAGGTGGTATTTTTTTGGTGAGTGTGTCTGTGTACCTATCTCAGCCTGAAAAAAAGCGTTGACAAATGACAGCGTTCTGTTACTATTATCCGACCTCGCTGTCGGTTAACATAACTGCTTTATCCATCTTTACGTTCTTTTGCTCATCTGAAATGAATTGTCCATTTAACACTACTCTTTCATTTCAGTCAGCATAATCCATAAAGCATTACAGCCTTTCATTAGAATTGAGTAGACTTATGAGGTTCTATACCAAATTCTTCAGTGAGTTAAAATCTAATAATAATATTTATTTCAGCGCGCTCTCATGACTCGAATGGGTCCGTACACCGGTGGTCCTCGCGCAGTGATCGACCAGGTCAGGCAGGAGTCAAGGATGAAGTCCGAGCGTGGAGCCATCGTGGACTGGTTCCACTCCGAGATGGGTTTACCGCCGACTACAAGGGAACTTCAGGCGCAAGTCAATCGGTAAGCAGTATTCCATGTCTTTAGTTATTTGTATGTTACATAATGTAGTTACTTTTTAGCAGGTGCATTCCTTTACCAGGTTATGTGCTACCTCTTTTCTGGGTTTAATGCAAATTTATTTAGCTGCTTTCGCGTGATCGTATTCAAACTTATTCGCATAAGATAGTTACGTACCTAACTAAAGTATTGTTAGCAATTCGAATGCTTGCTTTTCTTAATGATGGAATTGTGTATGAAGGTTGGAAAATGGTATCCAAATTTATCTTGAGCAAGTTAGGAATAAAATAAGAAACAATACAAGTAATTGGCGGCAGCATATATTTTTCAACGAAATATCTAAAGGCAGAACTTAATCTATACTAATATTATAAAGAGAGAACATTTATATTTTTGTATTTTTGTATGTTTGTAATGATTTGGCTCAAAAACTACTGAACCGATTAAAAAAATTCTTTCACTAATATATAGAATGGACTTTCGGAATGAAAATAGGCTATATATTATGCCGTTTAAATCAAAGGTACATTCGTGGAGACCTAATTTGCAACCTAAGTCGACTAAAAAACGGTCGACAAAACACGTTTCTAACGAACGCTGCTCAATTGAAAATAGTTGGAAGAATATTTACTATGCAAGAGATGTACAACTTAATAAGACCTACAAAAAAGTCCGCGACATCATATGTCTATCTCTTAAGGTTGACTCACAGTAACCATTTTAATCTTAAAATTTTTGGTAAAAAATATTACATAACTTCCAAGGCTATTTTCAAGTATATAGTATTAATCCTTATCCAAATAATTACGTTAATTAGCTTGGCCACATATTATAGATTAAAATTGTCCTTTACAGTATATAATTCAAATGAAAACTCTAGAAGATATCACGAATTTCACATACACGATCGCAAAATTAATAAAATATATGCAGTGAAACCACAGATTAGGTCATAGTTACTAGGAAAATATTATTATAAGCTTAGCTATGCTGTAGATTCCCACCGATCACAATCAATTTGAAGTCAATATAGTATAATAATATGATCTATTGTATAAAATAATATTCATCTATATATAATAATATAATATTTTAAACCACCCCGACTGATTTATGTATAATCTTTACATTAAAAGCATTCTAATGACTCTAAACACGACATTTAAAATCTGAGCTGTAAGTTAGTGAGGATTTGAGTATTCTGTAGAGTCCAGGAGATGTCCCAGCATCAGGTCAATGCTTCCATGTTCTTACAATATCGTTGAAGAAGAAGATTTTCGAATTGATCAGACCTATGAAAGTTAATTTCATAGCGCAATTAACTAGAAAAAAGCTCATAGTTTTATAACGATTGAACGAATTTTCATGAATCAAAGCTAAGAAAACTCTAAGAAGACATCTATCAAACAAAAAAAAAAAGTATTAATAATAAAAACAAAATTGGTTCATCCGATTAGGTGCTAAGATGCTACAGACAGACACACAGATAAACACGTTAAACGTATATTACCCCTACATTTTGCGTCGGGGAACGCCGTAAGGTTACGGCGGCAGATGTTCTGCTTGGTGGTAAGCTACTTTTTGGTAGATTTAATGATCCCACTACCACTGCACGAAAACTCATGCAAATTTTGTAGGCATATATGTTCTACCCGTGCGAAGCCGGGGCGGGCTGCTAGTAAGTCTATAACTTAATAGTTTGATATTCAGAAAAAAAACTGGAGTAAATGAGTAGTTGCGAATCTATAAATATATAAATAAATCATATAATAAGAATTTACCTAGTCCTCTATCATTCCAGGTTATTAGCGGAAAAAAATCAAATAGAAAATAAAACATCGACTTTGACGAAATCCCTAGAAGCGAGGATAAAGGATTTGGAAGATGAACTGGAGATGGTCAGGAGGCAGAAGATGGCCACTCTCTCTGGAGGTAACGCCAAGGCTGAGAAGATCAATGAAAAAATAGAAATACTCGAAAGAAAGTTGCAACAGAAAGAAGAAGAAAATAACGTAAGTGGAACTAACAATAACACATAATGTTTAACTAATTTACAAATGAAATACCTAGATTCTCTATTAGTCTGTATAATTTTAAAGTTACTCGTTTCGCCGCTAATAATCAACCGATTTGAATAATTCATTGTTTTATAAGCAGGGTATCTCGTAAGTGTGCTCCTTTAGTAAATTTTATTGAGATCTGGATATATTTAGACTTATAGAGCACATCAAACACCTCAAACTTGCTACTGAATATTTGTTACGCGGCGGTGAACTGAGACCTTTAGTTTTTAAAACTATGTTAATTATAGTGATTTCGTAGTGTCAAGTACCTATTTGTTTTGAATAGTACCTACAGGTGATAAGAACCTTGCAAGTGTCCTATTAATGTTTTCTACTGATGCTAATAATAATGATAATGTGGGTACAATATATTCGTAACATAACTACCCCATTAAACTTAGCTTAGATATTTTGCAACTGCAAAGAATAAATCACAACACTCATTAATACAATTCTGCAATACAACACAGAATAGAACACTCCATAAAAAGTAAACTTCAAATATTATGTTTCTTTGAAGTGTTTCACACTTTATATTTTTGTAAATTGTTAAACACAATCCAAAATTTCATCGTACCGACGGGACTTGAACCCGCAACCTCCGGAATAACATGTTCCGGTGCTTTTGCCAATTAAGCCACGGTGCGAAGTATCGTTACGACGAAATTAGTGGATTGCATTTTGTTAACCCAATTATGCATTGGTGGCGCCATCTATGACTACTTATTACGTAAGTTAATCATTCGGAAGAATACATTACAGTTTTCAAATCCGACGAGAGATGTTGCACTGCGTAAATCAAATATTATGTTTCTTTGAAGTGTTTCACACTTTATATTTTTGTAAATTGTTAAACACAATCCAAAATTTCATCGTACCGACGGGACTTGAACCCGCAACCTCCGGAATAACATGTTCCGGTGCTTTGCCAATTAAGCTAAGTTAATTATTATAATTATTGCCTACCACGGGTATTGTATAATAATATAATATCTTAAGCTAATTAAGATAATTAAGCTTAATTGGCAAAAGCACCGGAACATGTTATTCCGGAGGTTGCGGGTTCAAGTCCCGTCGGTACGATGAAATTTTGGATTGTGTTTAACAATTTACAAAAATATAAAGTGTGAAACACTTCAAAGAAACATAATATTTGATTTACGCAGTGCAACATCTCTCGTCGGATTTGAAAACTGTAATGTATTCTTCCGAATGATTAACTTACGTAATAAGTAGTCATAGATGGCGCCACCAATGCATAATTGGGTTAACAAAATGCAATCCACTAATTTCGTCGTAACGATACTTCGCACCGTGCTTAATTGGCAAAAGCACCGGAACATGTTATTCCGGAGGTTGCGGGTTCAAGTCCCGTCGGTACGATGAAATTTTGGATTGTGTTTAACAATTTACAAAAATATAAAGTGTGAAACACTTCAAAGAAACATAATATTTGATTTACGCAGTGCAACATCTCTCGTCGGATTTGAAAACTGTAATGTATTCTTCCGAATGATTAACTTACGTAATAAGTAGTCATAGATGGCGCCACCAATGCATAATTGGGTTAACAAAATGCAATCCACTAATTTCGTCGTAACGATACTTCGCACCGTGGCTTAATTGGCAAAAGCACCGGAACATGTTATTCCGGAGGTTGCGGGTTCAAGTCCCGTCGGTACGATGAAATTTTGGATTGTGTTTAACAATTTACAAAAATATAAAGTGTGAAACACTTCAAAGAAACATAATATTTGATTTACGCAGTGCAACATCTCTCGTCGGATTTGAAAACTGTAATGTATTCTTCCGAATGATTAACTTACGTAATAAGTAGTCATAGATGGCGCCACCAATGCATAATTGGGTTAACAAAATGCAATCCACTAATTTCGTCGTAACGATACTTCGCACCGTGGCTTAATTGGCAAAAGCACCGGAACATGTTATTCCGGAGGTTGCGGGTTCAAGTCCCGTCGGTACGATGAAATTTTGGATTGTGTTTAACAATTTACAAAAGTAAACTTAAAAACACGTTACTTGAAGGTAATTAAGCAATCGCATATAAAGTGATATTCATAACTGATTACATCGACCAGTCTGGCCGATTTTCTGCAAATTCATAGAGTTTACCTTAGAGTAGAAGGAACGTAAATGTAACGATTTATAAACAATGTACCATGACGATTGTGATGAAATCAATCAAGTTTATGCGAGTGCCGTAGCATGGCGGCGCACGCTATACCTAACTGTTTTGTAACATGTGGAGTAACTATTAAGATCTAATCTGAGGTATAGAGGGGGAGATTTTGTTGAATTCTAAATTATTGGTTCCTTAACGAATTTAAATCTAATCTTGTAGGTACAGATACGATGATTCCATTTTTATTTATAGCTTATAGGCTAGCGTTTAACCACTGTCTAGCCTGATGGTAAGCGATATTGTGGCTGAAGATTGTGAACACGCTAGGCCTAGAATATTCTGACTCTCAAGGGCTGTGTCAGCTCTGTGCTGCCGGAACATCGTAAGGTTATGGCGTCAGATTTTCTCCTTGATGGTGGTAATATTACATTCACACACACTCGCGATTTGAAGACCCCCGGGTTATAGCTATCGGGAAACAGACACCGGCAAGGAGTTCCATTCTTTGGCGGATCGTATTATGTAGGACATAGCAAAACGCTTCGTGCGTGTAGATGGAACGTCCACCATGAAGCGGTGGCGCACATCGGTACGTCTGGTTGTCCGATAGAAGAAAGGGGATGGCGGTAATAACTCGTGCAATTGGGTGGCACACTCTCCGAAATGTATCCGATAGAAAACCGATAAATTAGCGACTTTACGGCGATGCTCTAGGCTCTGGAGCCTTTTCTCTACAAGTTCGTCGTCATTTATAAGTCTCTTAGATCTCCTCTCAATTACTTCCAGCGCCTCCAGCTGATATTTGGCTGACCCATCCCAGAGGTGAGAACAGTACTCCATACATGAACGGACTTGTGCTTGATACAAGTTGAGCAGCTGTCCCGGTGTGAAGTACTGTCTCACCTTAGCCAGAATACCAAGCTTTTTTTAAAGCCAACTGGGCCTTGGACTCGATGTAGGATCCAAAGTTGATCTAAAATTGAAGTTCTTGATCGATCCACTTATCTCCAGCAAAATTACAGAGCATGTGAGACTCTATATATACTTGTCTCAAGATAACAGACGCAATGACGCGCAATATTCTGATATGCCAGACAAAACTCTGGCTGACTATGACAAGTAAAACTCTGGCTGACTATGACAAGTAAAACGTGCCATAGTTTCAGTTACTTTAGTCTTCGCTTACCATCAGGCGATAATTTTGCTTGTCCTGTTCCTTGAAAAAAATAATTAATAAAATAATAATAATGAAATCATTTATCCTAATCCTAACAATATTATAAATGCGAAAGTAACTCTGTCCTTCTGTCTGTCTGTTTGTCTCACTTTCACGCCAAAACCACTGAACCGATTTAAATGAAATTTGGTACACAGGTAGTCTAGAGCCTGAGAACGGACAAAGGCTACTTTTTAATGCGAAACAAGGGTTGTAAGTGATTGAAAAGAGGGATGAAATGTTGTATGGAAGTATGGTCATTTTTAGAGCTAGAAGCATGAAACTTTGGAGTGGGGGGAAAGGGCAGGGGGAGAGGGAAGTAGGGGAAGGGGAGGATAGGAGGGGAGTGGGGGGGAAGGGAGAGGGGGAGGGGAGAGGTGGGGAGAGGGGTAGGGAGAGGGGGGAAGGGGGGATTAGCGCGGCGTGGTACGGTGCTGTGTATGTAGGATACGCATGTGTCTTATTTGTAAAATAATTAGCCTAAATAATTAAAAATGCTACCCAAAGACACTTTTTCACGCGGAAAAAAAAATAAAAGTTTAAGGGGGGCATCCCATACATGAAACTGAAACAAAACATTTTTTTCTTCTTCAAACCTATACGTGTGGGGATAGGTCTTCAAAAATGACATTGAGGTTCCTAAAATCATTTTTTCTCAAAGTCAATCATTTGAAAGATAGGCGCGTCTAAAGTGGTAAAATGTGTGTCCCCCCCCTCTAACTTTTAAAGTATGGGAGTGAAAAATCTAAAAAAAAATATATGCTGTAGATCTCAATAAAAACTAACAACGAAAATTGGTTTGAACGAGATACAGCCAGCAGTTTTTGAGATATGGCGACCGCAAAGATAACTTTGTTTTTCATACAAACACTATGAAAAACAAAGTTAATTTTGTAGTTAAAAATCATAGTTATGGAATACTTAACTGTGTTACGGAACCCTCCGAGTGCGAGTCTGACTTGCACATGGCCAGTTTTTTTTTGAAGTCGGTTAAAAATATAATTTTAATTCAACAGGAGCCAGTCGACGAAGCGACATGCTTTAGGATCGATGCCCTCATGAAAAATGAGAAACAGCTGAAGAGCCGAGTAGCAGATCTGGAGAGAAGAGAAACTGCTTACTTGGAGATGTTGACGCAGGCTGATGATATGTGGGCGGAGATGGAAGGAGGATACAAGAGGAAGATCAAAGATTCGCAGAAAGTTGAGACTCAACTCAAGGAAAAAGTAAGGTTTTCGCGGATTTGTAACTTTGGATTTAAGCAACGTCACAGCCTGTTTTAATTTTAGAATAATAATGCAAGCTTTTGAAGAATGTCTGTGTTTATTGCTGAATATCAATTGGAACTTAAGTCCGAACTGATTTGGGCCAGTTTCACCGGTTCCAGATAAATTTTCAGATAGTTATATATAACACCATTTAGAAGATGTAGTTCATTTGATAATTATAAGTTCCTAATAGGCAATCAGGGACTTTTAGTAACTGGTAAATATGCGATGATGTGGTTGAAATGGTGAACACGCTAGGGCTAGAATACTCTGACTCTCAAGAGTTGTGTGCTGCCGGAACACCGCAAGGTTATGACGGCAGATTTTTTTTCTTGATGGTGGTAAGCTACTTTTTGGTTTGACTTGCTAAGTCAGGCGGAACATCAATATAATATTATGCTTCTACCACCTGTGGACCACCCGTACCATTAGAGTAACTTTTAACCGTGCTAGGATTTAAACTAGCGACCTTTCGCTTAGAATTCAAGCCTTTACGCCAACGGGGCTCTCAAATATTAAAGAAATTATCCTAAAATAATGTATTACATACAAATTAGGCTTACACGCTTCTCTATAATTTTCTATGCTTTACCTTAATTACATTACACCTTGTTTAAAGCTGAATAAGCGAGCGAATGACTATCCCACCTGATGTTAAGTGTCGATGAGGCCCAAAATGCATATACCTACATATTCTACCAGGGCCGGTAGTCTCTACGTGCATAGCGATGAATTTCGACCGATAATCGTCGATACGAAAAGAGATGCAGATAACAACTGTCTAGCTGCATCTCATTCTAGCAGACGTTTGCGATGACAAGACGCATCGCTAACAATGTAAAGACTTCCACCCCAGGGCCGGTAGGCTCTACATGAAAGGCGATGAATTTCGAGTGTCGTCGATAAGAACAGAGATGCAGATAACAATAACTGTCTAGCTGCATCTCTTTCTACTAGACGTTTGCGATGACAGGACGCATCGCTATCTATGTAGAGACTTCCACCCCAGTATGTAGCGTACGCCGTACAATACAACGTTAATTGTTTCGTTTAAATTGAAAGTAGTTTAATCAGATGTATTATTTTTCAGGTACTAAAACTAGAAGCCGAAAAAGATCAATGCAGAAACGTACACGAACCGCTAAAGAGGCAGCTGAAAGAATTAGAAGAGTCTGGGTCTGGTACGAAAATCGCTTTGGAGAAAGCTGAAAGGGACCTAAGGAATCTGCAAGAAGAGAAAAAGAGCTTGAGCTCGATGTATGAGAAAGCTAATGCCGAAGTTAAAAAAACTGAGGCAGCTTTCCGTACGCTTGACTCAAAGTTTAAGGTAATTATAGTTTCTAATTAACTTTTGTTTATTTAAGTGGTTCCTAAAGTAAACCAGGGCAAGCATTATCAATTTTCTAAATAAATATTAAATGCACTAGAATGCAAGAGTATCGGACAAATTTTGGATGCAAAAATTTGCATCATTTATTTATAAGGGATATGCAAGCGACCACTATCTCACCTGATGTTAAGTGACGATGTCATCAACGAAGTAACACGCTAGCCTAGAAGATGCCTGTTCACTTCAGTATTCGTAAAATTAGGTTAGGTGATAAACCACAGAAAAAAAACTGTTTATTGTGATAACTATCATCTAATAAGTAAAATTTGGCAATCAAAGAACAAAAGCAAAACTAAGAAGTCCAACGACTAAATTTTATCTAAAGCCATTCCTCATAATTTTGCATTATTGAATAACAAACATACAGTGTGCTCAATGAACATAATTCAAATGTAGTCATCATCTTGTACCACATTTCATGCGATTAAACAATTTCATTTCATTTCAATTTTCAGAAAGAGATAGGCCAACTCCGCCAAATAAACAAAAAGCTGGAAACTGATCTGAAATCTGAACGAGACAACGCCAAAAAATCCGAGACAACTTTCATCGCAAACCTGGAGAGCATGAAGAGAGAACTGAACTGGACCAACAAGGCACACCAGGAGATGGAGGTCACTAACAGTGAATTGAAGGAGGAGGTAGGTGATGGGCAGGGAATTGCAGTGTTTGAAAACAATGGTGCGAACTACGGTGAATCAGTTCATAGGGACCAGTTTATTGATACTTTATAAGTCTCAGAAGAAATAGGGATAATAATATATCATCATCATCATAATCGGCCAGTGTCATTCCACTGCTGGACGTAGGCTTCTCACAAGATACGCCACTGAGCCCGATCTTTGGCTCATTGGGAGGGATAATAATATATATTAAACATAAAAATAAAATTGATTTAAAATAGGTAATGCATGAAGATTAAATTTGTTTAGATTTGAATTGATTAGGGTTGCTATTACATGAGCATGGAATCAACCACACTATCTTTATAGATGTAAGTCGTCGTCGATCGTTATAGTCTTTATAGATGTGTGTTTAACAATTTATAGATGTTGTAAAGTTTGTTATTTGTCGTAGCTTAGTTGCATGTGTAGATGCTTCCCCACCGCATTAAATTACGCTTCCTATGTTCCGCTTCGTAACTAACGCAACTTGCATATTCGCTTGACACTTGTCTACTTGTGACGGACTCACGGCGGTGCATGATCGTGTTGTGGCGTGTACATTGCATGGACAGGCTTCCGAAGACTAAGAAGAAATGTGTTCTCAGGTTGAATCTCTGGAAAAGCAGCTAGCTTTGACGCAGAAAGCTCTATCGCAATGCAAGAGAAAATGCGACGAGAAAGTGAAGACTTTGAGCCACGAGCTGTCGATAAAGACGGAAGAGCTCGAGGAGTTGAGGAGTGAGACGATGAGGCAGTCGTACCACGCGTCGAGGGTTGAACTACAGCCGGAGCGGACGGAATACGTCGACGAAGGTTATTCGATATACACGGCGGTGCCAAAGAAGACGGATTACGGTAGGATGCATCACAGCATGAGCTACATAACCTCGGATTCCCGTTGTTCCTGCCCGTCTATGAGAAGCCATCTTGTCGGCCAGCTCATAGAAGACTTGTTCGATAGAATCCATAACACCATCGACGATGACCTGACAAGGCTATGCAACGAGATCGCCTCGGTCAACAGCAGGGATGTCACATTCGAAACCAAAGCGAAAATCACAAATTACCTCCTAATGGCGATATCCAAGGAACTCGTGAGGTCCATCGGAGACGCCGACGCTAAGACTGATACAGAGGTCAGTACGGTAACTGCTTTCTGTTCTCCTTTCAATAATTCCATTGTGACTAAAGCGTTTAGTTCTTCGATTCTGATTTTACTAATGATTTTTATTGATAATTAAATATGGTTGGTTGTGGTCGCATCCTTTAACCATAACGGTTCAAGGTTTATCAAATTCATGCCATAGTTTAATAGAATGACAAATTATCGCGTTATTCTTATCGTTATGATTTCTCTATTTTCTCTCAGCGATATTTGATGATTAAGGGTAGGATCAGAAGAGATATGTTAAGTCTCGGAGTAAACTGAAGGTGATAATTGACTTGTAACATTCAGGAGTAATGTTCTTGCACTAAAATTTCGAGAAATATTATCAAAGTAATTATAAGAAAGACTGCTAAGTCATGGCATCAACTCAAAATGCTTGATACTGAAAAGTCAACTTCTTTTATGTCTAAAAGTAGCGTCAAGCAGCACAAAATCGTCTTACTTTTTACATTACAATCAAATTGTACAACTTCAATCATCACTTATAGAATATCACATAGACTTATAGCCCATATGATTAATTTAACAGTGATGATTCAGTTTAATTATTACCTATCGGGTCTGATCATAAAGAGTTGCTTGTAGGAATGGCAGCGCGCGGTATCATCGATGACTTATAACCTACCAACGTTCGGCCACGACGGAGCCGTTGGTGACTCCCTGTCGCTACGTTTGGCTGGTAACGCCGGAGTGGTGCGAGGGGCGGCAAGGCTCGCGAGCGTCAGTTGCGCCTGCGCCGCTGCCAGGCTCTGCGCTGCGAGGCCGGACCTGGCTGATGCTGTCAAGAACTGTCAAGAGGTGAGATATTTTTTTTACCTACGTGAGAATATTGAGGTGAGGATATAAGCGAAGATCTTCGCAAGGCGGATCACAAGTTCTAGATTAGAATAGCCAAAGACCTTGCTCAGCAGCAGGCTAGCGTTTGACCACTATCTCACCTGTTGATGAGTGATGATGCCTGGAGTTGGGAAGGCATATAACTCCAGCAGTGAAATAGTATGAGCTGCTGATGAGAATTTTATACCCTTTTACTTGGTGCACACAAAAGCGGCAATAGCCAAATGGCTAAGGCGATCGGGAGGTCATGAGTTCGATCCCCACCCATTGCACTATTGACGTGAACCTACTCCAGACACAAGCATATTTAGCTTAGTTGGTAAAAAGACTACTAGTAATGTGCAACCCACATTGTTAGTAAGCAGATATCTTCTAGGCAAGCATGCTAAACCCTCGATCACATTGTCACTTTCCATCAGGAGAGATAGTGGTCAAATGCAAAAAAAAATTTTAAAATAATAATAATTAACGCTAACGAACGTTAGATCATAGCCGTGATTGATGACGCTTGATCTGCGAGTTCTTTATATGAATCAGTACCTGAACAACTTTACATAAAAAAAAATAATTCTATAAGAGTATTTTTCCATTTGTTACAGGAAGTCCTGGATCACGGAGATGTAAAGATAATGGAAGAGCAGCTAGCCAATGCCATCGAAAGTATTGTTGTAAGTATCTTACTAAGTCGTCTGTGTAGTATTGCAGACATTTTTTTTTTATATCTGATAGTCTAGCATTTGACCACTATCTTGCCTGGCGGTAAACGATGATGAGGTCGAGGATAGTGAACACGCTAAGCTAAAAGGGCTGCTTCTCAAGGGCTGTGTACTGCCGGAACAGCGTAAAGTTATGGGCGGCAGATTTTCTCTTTAATGGCGGTAAGCTACTTTTTGGTAGCAAGATAGGCAGAACATCGGTGTAATGCTCCAACCACCTGTTGATATTTTGCAAAAAAATACAACCACTTGATTACTATCTGATCTAATGACAAGTGACGATGCGCTATGAGATAGATTAAGGCTTCGCGATGGACTGTGTCCGCAGCTTGTTAAAAACTCCTTTCATTTATTTAAAACTTTTCTTTCGTAATAATCTTTCTTTCATAAATACACATAAAAAAAAGGAAAAAGAAGTCTATCCATATCAGTCCACCCGGTTTCAAGTTATGGCGTGACCAAGGGAAATAGTGATTTATTTTTGAAAAACCCGAAAACCACAATGATTTTCAGACTTTGTTACCACATTTCACCCTCTTTGGGGTGGAATTTTTAAAAAGCCTGAAACACGCATTTACTTATTGATTTACAGAAGTACTTGTGTGATGTTTCGAATAAAAAATACTACCAATCTAATCTTGTTTCTCTATACAAACTTTGAACCCCCGTTTCAACCCTTTAAGGGTACAATTATAGATTATCATTTCTTTGCGAATGCTTACGTCATGCGTAATAACTATCTGCATGCCAAATTTCAGCGTAATCCGCTCAGTGGTTTGAGCTGTGTGTTTATAGATCAGTCAGTCCGTCAGTCTGCGCACGGCCTCCGTGCAGTAGCATTTACCTTACACACATAAATGCCTTGACTATTGAGTTTTTTTAGTTTTGACAGGCCATTGGTTTCTTACGTTTTATTTTTAATTTCTTTTACAGAATTGTCCATCTTGTGCGTTGGGTACAAATGCGATAGTTTGGAGCACAGACGTCTGATTCCGTCACTCGTGCGAATTTTATGTGAGTACGTATTGTTTTACATTAGTAACTGAACAAGCAAGACGGTTGCTTAATGATAAGTGATAACGCTTGCCATATAGCAAAATTACTTAGGCAAACATTTTATCGCTACTAAATATCAGGTGTGGAAACAGAAAAAATCTTGAGCGTTAGGTGGCATTGGTGCTTGCTCGTTTGTATCGATTTCAATTATTTAGGTAAGGTTCATGTTCTAGGTTTAATTTTAACCGCAAAAAAAAAACTAAGAACTGACTTCCTTGCCGCACGAGTCAGTTTCAGTAGCAAGTTTAAGACGATAAAATTGTCGCAAACAAACGCTTCTGAAACTAACTCGCGCGGCGTGGAAGTCGGTATATTTTAGTTTTTAAACTCTTATTGACGTAAATAACGACTTATAAATCCATGAACGCCGCCTGCACGCAAGAATAATTGTCACGTTCCACGTGAGCCGAGCGTGCAAGCGAGAGTGCGGAACAAGCGATAGAGAGGCACGATCGTATGATGTTATCACGTTAATTTATCGTCCGTAAACCGACTTTACAGAAACTACTTTTAAAACTATTTGTTTTATATTAATTTGTATAGAATACATGTTACATATGTTATTTCCGGTTTAAAATGTCTATTTTTCTTTGTTCCAGGTGTAAAACCTCCACCGACCTCATACTGGTGCCTTCTAGTTAAGATCTTAATGTAACGAATGTAAATAAATGTATCATAATAATACAAGTAAAATACTCGTAATACCTAATTATTATCAACTCTAATAATAAGCGAAAATATCGAACCATTCGTTTAATTCAACAATTTTTTATCGAAATATGTTTTCGATGTCTTTTTTTGTTTTGTCTGTGCCAATTGTGTTATTTTAACTTGCTGAAAAACATTAATTTTATATTCGCCCAAATTTTTGATTTTATAGTTATATTTTATTCCAAAATACATATCATATATTTTTATTTACAATATAATTTTGCAATATTTTTAATTAATTAAATCCACATATTTTCAATGTTTTAGCAAGTTAATATTTGTGTACCTTTTATAACATTGTTTCTTCGGTAGTTTTGAAAAAAAGATTTAACGATCAAGTCACTTTAAAATTAGGTTTTTGTCTGTTTTAATGTATTTTTGTTTTAATTCGAAATTGATAATTAAAAAACGATTTATTTAAATACTTATGTTGTTTCAATTGTTATTTTTTATCTGCCCCTTGCCTCTTTATTCTTCTCCCTCCTTTTTTCTCTTTCCTTTCTCTTTCTTCCTTATCACTAGAATCATGTAGTTTAAAATCAATATAATTTTATTTTACTCGCTTTAGTTTGTTCAGTCTATAAACACTCGTATACAACTCGTATTATATTCTTAATTTTTCAAGCCGTCTCTCGAAACTGAAACGGAGGCAATACCGAGAGCGAAGCGGAACGAAGATAATTTCATTTCTTTTAGTAAGAAGAAACGTTGTTTAGCTCTGTAAATGCGCATTTGCGTCATGAGCGAAGCAGAAACGAGCGTATCTTCGTTTCACTTTGCTCCCAATGCAGCGTTCGCTTGAAAAACCTGTTGCAATTTATGCCTTTTCCCTTCTCATTTTTATACATCTTACACGGTTACTATATTTCGTACTATTTTCGGTCTAAGATTAAGTTGCATCACTTAGTCTTGCAGCAGCTGAGTTTTATAAAATAGTAGAAATTTAACCTGAGACAGGAAAAATGATCACTTTGCGTTGCGCTAGAACGCTACCTTAGAATATGGTGGAGTACGCGTTCTAATTGCCAAAGCCTTAAATTGTCGTCGTGAGACACGAGCGCAATTACCCTTTGGAATACGAATGTACCCTTTTGAGCATCGATCACCCCGTACACCATGGTACTTTTGCTATTATTTATTCTGTGACCATGGATGTGGCCTAGCAGCCCCGTGGGAATATACTAATATATAGCCTAAAGACTTTTTTAAATGTCTAAGCTAGCGTTTGATGACTATCTCACCTTGTTTGATAAGTGATAATGCGGTCTAGGATGGTAGCACGCTAGGCCTAGAATGGGAACTGGCTCTCAAGGACAGCTGCTGGAACACATTAGATGTTTGGCGACAGATTTTCCAACTTGAGGATGGTAGCTGGCCAGGCGGATACTATACGGTGTCTTACTACCATTCGGGGTTGGGGGTTTTCCTTTACTAGAGGGCCACTGTTGGATGTGCACATTAATTTTTCGATACAAAAATCCATTGGTGCAAGGCGGTGATTGAACTTGCTACCTCTGGCGTCGAAGACGGCCATTATCTCACTGCGCCACTGGGCCCTCAAAAAACCCATTCCTTTATCTTTCTCGCTACGAAAAAGTTTGACACAGAAGAACAATTCAGAATGAAAAACTATTTGGATATTTACGTCTATAAAACTTCTGTCAATAAAAAACTAAAGTCATCTCATTAAACATACCTACATATATTTTAATTAAATAAATATTTCGTACAATGAATTGATTAATATAAACATATAACACAGCAAAAACGAAAAAAAATGAATAAAATTTGCAACAAATAAGTTTCTGATACCTTTGGTAAGTTCGACTATAATAATATAAAGTCAGGATGGTCACATCAATGATGTACGAGCGTGTGTACAAGTTTTTTTTAATACTTACACCTATGTAGTTAGCACCAACCTAATATGCAATACAATTTAGGAAAATTAGTACGTCATACATATTTAATTCGTTTTTATTAGCCATTTATTGTTTTAGATTTAGATCAGTAGCTAATAGCTACTGATGATCTAGTAGTATTTAGTTTGAGTAATTATGAACTACTGTAGTACTAGAAGTCCGAACTGGTACAGTTGAAAGAATGTACTAGTTCAATAGAGCTAGAACAAGCCTAGTAGGTCTTAGTAGAGATTGTTTAGGGAAACACTGAGTGATAATGATGGCTAGGTGCGAAGGGCAGCAATCCTAATTGACCGATTAGGTTTAATTTCAACCAGTATTATTTCATTGCTTTCCTTCACGTTCTGAGATTCATAAGGGTCAATAATCTTAGAAGAAGCTAGTCTTCGAGGCTTGGCTAACCGGAAGAGTTCCTAATGAATCTAAAAATAATATTAGTCGTTTTACCGCGATTAGGTAACAAACCAACGAATATTCTAGCTAACGCGCAATTGAAAATCTGGGAGCACGCTAGTGCCCCCGCTAAGACGAGCCAAGCGAAGCGCGAGGGCACTACCTACCTTTTGTCGAAGCACTTCGTCGTTTTTTTGAACTTATAACTCGGGTTCAGATTTTACCAGATAAACAAAATTCTCAGGATATGATTGTCAATAGTAGACTTATTAAACATATAAAGTTTCAATTGCATAGCTGTCATAGTTTAGATTTTATTGATATCTATAAAATCCCGATTTAGTCACTCACTGATGATCATCGAAATTCTTAGGCGACTTCCTGAAGTCCTAGAAAGCTAAAATTTTGTACATAAGCTAGTAATAGGGGTACAAATTCCAAGATTTACATTTTTTTTGTTTTTTTGAGTACACAACAAAAAACTTTTAAAACTTGGAATTTTTACCCCTCAACCCCTTAAATTAGGGGATGAAAGTTTTTATGAGACTTCCACAATTTTTAATGCTAGAAGTCTGAAAATTGATATAAGAACTCCTTCGTATTATTAGACAGGCTATGAAAAAGGCACTTCTGATGTGCAAAAAATACATACAAAAAAAATGTCATAAGCAACTTACAAAAAGAAGTGAAATCCACCCTAAAACATTTTTACATGTAAAAAGTTGCCAAGACGAGACCAAGACCATGCGGCTCCCGCTGTCAAAAAGTTATCAGATCTCATGTAGAGCCAAGCTTTTTAACATTACACGCTCTAACGGTACAAGCTCTAACTTCACAAGCTCTACACCTTAGTGAAAATATATAGCTTATAGTCTGGCCATAACTGCTGTACACTCCCTGAGGTATGCGCGGCGAGGTGGGAGCCGGGGAAACAGAGGCAGACTGACGGAGCGCGTCCCCCCCGTCTCGCCGCGCGCATACCTCAGGGAGTGTACAGCAGTTATGGCCAGACTATAGCCATTTCGCTACATTCACATGGATGTAAGGATGGATGTAAATTTATTAACTGTTCAATGGGAGCCGCTTGGTCACGTCTTGGCAACATGAAAATGTTTTTGGTGTGATATCTTTGTCTCTAATATATGTCATACCATTATGCCTAAGTCTGCATCCAATGCTTAGTTAAAAATATAGATACGTAATTAAGCAGACAATTTTTTATATCTAGTTAATACAAACACCCGATTTCAGATATTGAAATCTTCATTCCCATGTTGTCCAAGTGACTGTGAAACTCCATCGAATGCTTTTGTTAAACCCAAGAAAGTACAGGTAAACACTAAAAAAGTGCAGACTAAAAGAGAACCCTCTCCTTCTCCGAATCCCAAAAATATAAAGAAACATAACTGCAATTACCAGCCAAAATAAACATGTTACCTGAACTAGAAGAGTTCAATGTACTGAAAGCTCAATGTTCATGCCGAGATTGTAAATCAAGAAGTTGCTGCTCGAAAAAGCATCTAAGCCGACAATGCTCCTGTTACGACTGCACCAATCCTCAAATTTTACAAATGCAACACAAAAACTCCAATAAATTAAATTTTTGTGATGATAAAGCTCAAGAATGTAAGCATGTTCAAATTAACACTGAAAATAAGTCAATGGAAGATATAAATACTTGTGAATTAAGTAAGCAAACATCACGTAAGGCTAGCTGCGTAGAAAATATCAACGATTTAAGTGTCAATTTCATAGATGAAAATATAATGCAGTCGCGCCAGAAAGTAAGCCCGTCTACAGCAAAACTAAGTGCACAAATAATGGACGTTTCTCAACTAGACGATATGATCTCATTTTATAAACCCGAATTAAATAACACCAAAATATCATTTAACGATCTTGTTAAGAAAATAAAAGATGTCTACAAAGCATGCAGTTGCAAAGTCTGTGAGTGTATTGCTAACAAAACTATAATCAATAACGAAATTTGTAACTGTAAGCCGTGTGACTGCGAAATGTGTAACAGTATAAAAGAAAGGCAGAAAATACAATTTATGCAGCGATTCCCGAAATTTGTTTCGGGTTCCAGTACCGATATTGCAAAAACTAAAGCAAAAAAACTGTGCAAATGTGTGCCATGTGAATGTTTTCAGTGTCCTGAGATCAAGTCCGAGCCGTGTGACTGTACACCATGTCAATGTATAGAGTGTAAAACTTATAATCGTAGCAAGTACCAGACTTTGGTAGTTGCTACTGCAGAGCACGATAGAAACGCTTACTCGATGTGCCAATGTGCAACATGCATCTGCACGAACTGTTGCCAAAATAGAACTGCCTTTCCCGAAACTGTAACGCAACATGAAATGGCCACTGAACTCGATCGGCGGCCACGATGTCAATGTGAATATTGTCTGAATGAAGCCTGTACGCCTGATAATGATGATTCTTGCAAATGTGAGGAACCCTACAAGCTTATGAGAAAACCAGTTCAAAGCCGTAATACTGATTATGATATCCGAAATGTTAATATAGCTGCAGCTCAACCTAAAATATATAATAATAAGGGAGATACGATAGCGATGTTCAGTACAATATCGCGTAGTTATACTGATACCAATTGTAATAGAAAAAAATGTAGTAGCGATTCATTTGATTATGTATATTGTCGTAATACATTTGATGATATGCTATACAACGATTCTTCAGATAACGAAAGACAGTTCTATGAAAGCATTAACTACCCTCCAACAACCAAAAACTACGATGCAATTAATGTTTATTCAGAATCAGCTAGAAACGTTATTTTAGAAAAAAATGCACCAGATTATCCCACTTCTGGATCTAATGTATCGGCGCACTCCTCCTTATCATGCTGTAGGAAGTCCGGTGAAATGCCTCTAGATTCAAGATACAAACAGAAAGCCCAAGAGTTGGTATGGGTCAATCCTAAGCGTGGAATTTCTAGCTATAAAACGCGGTTTCCAAACACACCTGCACAAGAATGTGTTAACGATATCATGAAGTTAAGTATGGATGCAAGAGAAATGTACGTATTGCCGGAAGTTCTTGGTAAAAACTCTAAAATCGTCTACGTGGACCAGAATAATGTAAGTTATCCAATTAATCATTTTCATTAAAACCATTTTTAAAATTTATTTATTTACTATACTTTAAATATAACATAACAGATACTTAAACCTAAAGCGTTATATCTAATACTTACAATAAAAAACAATTATACTTATATCTATTTACATAAATTATATCTACGAAAAATAGTAAAAATTATAAATCAAAACATTAACGAAAAATAAAATTAACATACATATAAAACAATAAGAGAATAATATACGTAATTACCACATGAGTAAAGAAGTAATTACAGAGTAACTCTTTCGCTGTATTGGCGACAAATTCTTTGCACCGCTATCCATCTGTCCGTCAAGACGTCAGTCTGAGGAAATACGGTGACAAGCTCATTTAGATGCCTCTGTGTTCTTACTATGGGGGAGTTCTGGCGAGCTGCGGTGCGTGCGGGCTCGGGCGCGAACAGTGGCACGCGGCCGGCGCGGAATCGTGCACGCTGCTCTGGTACGTATAGTCGACTTGCTTCGCTCAGTAGCTCAGTGCTTTGTAAGCGCCCATGCAATATACGTAGCACCGTCAGAATTTGATCTACCAATCTGCGACTTTCTAAAGTGGTAAATCCCAACGTCCCAATAATAAACTTAGTTGGATACATCAGTCATCTGCGTAAAATAGACATTTTGTATGAGTCACATATTCTGGTAAATCGTTAACCATAATCGAGAACAGCAATGGTCCTAAGGACGAGCCTTGGCTCACTCCTGATCTAGTGTGGTATGGTAATGAATTATAGCAGCCTAGACGGACAAATAGTTGGCGGTCACGCAAATAGCTCGAAAAAAGTACAAGAAGTTGGGGAGCAAAACCAACTATGCTGAGTTTATCTAGAAGCACATCATTGTCCACCTGGTCAAAGGCTTTCCTAAAATCTAGGTAAACTACGTATACTTGGTTCTTTTGATCTATATTTTTTGAGATGTAGTCTACCAATGTCAGGAGGTTAGAGTTTACTGAACGGTTTTTTCTAAATGCGTGTTGCGCGTCACAGAAATGAGGTTCAAGCTGCTTATATATGCTATTGTGGAGCAGACTCTCAAATATCTTACCAAATGCTGGAAGGATTGCAATAGGCCTGTAATTTTCTACCAAGTTTTTATCGCCAGATTTAAAGATTGGAGTGACTCGAGACTTTCCACATTTGTGGATAGATGCCAGTTTTTAATGAGAGGTTAAATATGTGTACTAACGGCTCGGACAGTTGTTGTTTAAATGCCTTTATAATATACGGGGGAACATTGTCAGGCCCCACTGAGCCCCTTGGTTTTATTTTATCAATGTGTAAGGCTATGTCATAAGTAAGAAAGTATTTAATATTTATAAGGTTACTACATTGTGCGGACTCTACTGTTTTAGCATCTAAATTTGGTACATTTAATAAAAGCTTACTAGTAATGTGGGTAGCACATTACCTCCAACTATGCTTGTGTTGGAGTGGGTTCACGTCAATAGTCAATGGGTGGGTATCCAACTCACGACCTCTCGATCAGGCCGACGCCTTAGCCATTGGGCTATTGTCGCTTGTTCCACTACTCTCGATATGTGACTTTTGATGTAAAATTACTTTAATGTCTACGTTTGTTTATTATTTTTTAACGGTAATAGGTCGTAGAAAATTATTAATGCTAGAAATGTATGGAATTAAAGCGTTATAAACATCAATCGAAAAATAATTTGAAGAAAATATGAGGTTTGTTAGATTTACAATGTCAGACATTTGTCTCCTGGGAACTGACATGTTTTGTGAAGAACACGCATCATTAGCTGAAAGTTATTTATAATGTATTTAGATTGAACATAATAATCAAATAGCTAATACCAAATACTAGAAGTAGTGAATATATATATACCAAAGCTTATTATGTAAGGTAAACATTTATAATTTCAGCATAGCAGTTCCGTAAGAACAAATGCTAAAAAAGTTTTGAGTGCGACTCAAACTGACCTTAACGGTAAATGGATTCCAAAAAAGAAGAATGGAAAATTTATTGATTATTCTACCAATGATTATGATAAACACTGTAATCGCAAAAGTTATTGTAATTCAGCGAAGCCCTCTAACTTATTAATTAAAGGTCTCAATGAAAATTATTCTAGAATTCAAGAAACTTTAGGCGATTTTTCAATGCAATTAGCTAACATGCTTAACAAGTATGAAATAGCTAATAAAGAATTTCAATCGAGCAAATTTAAACCTACAGAAAAACAAAGCATCATAGTAAATTATAATACTTTAGTTTCACATTCTTTAGGAATTAATAGAGTTTATAAGCCATTGAAACAATCTCAATCAGAATACAGTCTTAATAATTATATAGAAGAAGTAAATATGCATTTGCCAACAAAAGATGAAAATTTTGATTTAGCGTCAATAAGCAACACTAATAATCAAAACAAAACTGACTGTAAAGAGGACAATCCTGTTCATCGTATGCAAATATTGAATAATTCCAAGTTTGATAGATATCAAATGTCTCCCACTGACAATGTTCTGGATGTTTTAAAAGGCAAAGATGGTGCTTTAATTGAATTTAGTTACCGTCCATCTAAACTGACACAATCATTTCATAAGAAGAAAAGTTACAAAGACACGAGCTTAGAAGAAGATACACCGAATATTAATTCAAACGATGAAAATAAATATACAAGCGATATTAATCTACAAAAATGTAGCATGATGGCTCGGAATTTCACAAAAACATCTGAGCGAGTTTTAATACGATCAGAGCAAAATCAAACATCAAGAACGAAAAAATTCAACGCGGAATACAATGCCACATGTAGACATGTAATACCAGAAGTGCCGCAAATTGATAAAACTACATATTGTAAAACGTTGATACCGCATCCGATGTCAGAGGTAAAAAGTGAATTATTAACTATATTTTTTGTCATTTTTTACCGACATCCCAAAAAGGAGGTTATCAATTCGTCTGTAGGTATGTTTTTTTGTATTTGCCTCGATTTCTGAACCGATTTGAATTTTTTTTTCACGAGTTGGGTATATTTTAGTTATGATTCCTTTCATGTCTGAAGGAGGTATGTCAGGATCGTAGCATGTGGAAAGAAGTAGTCTCTGCCTACCCCAACGGGAAAAAGGCGTGATTGTATGTATGTATGTATGTATTCCTTTCATATGTATGAATGTCCTCATACGTATAATAATATATATAAACACCTATTTTCATTGAGAAATAATGTGAATCTTCAGAGATATGCAGATACACACATCAAACTGGCGCCTGAAAACTAGTCGCGTGGCACGTAGAGTCGGTATTTTAATTTTTAAACTATCTTAATTATTAAGAAGTGCTGAGCTCGACACATATAAATTGCAAAGTCATGCAACACTTGGTACAATACCAACTAATGCACTAGAAAATCAAGTGCAACTGTCAACATAATACAATGGACACCGTTCGTAGCTCTGGAAAATAGGTACGAGTACATATTCGTTACAAATTTTAATTTTTCCAGCAACTAGGAACAATAGAAAATTTTCCAAAACCCAAGAATAATGCAGAGCGAGATCGTTCAATGCCAGAATTTCCTAAGTATCCTTTGGAAGACGATATGAAGCAAACTATACGGCCGATTTCTGAACATTCTAGAGGTTACATTGAATACGACAAAGCAAAATTAGGCGAAACATATTATGTTGATAAAATGATAGCTCAAACGATTCATTCCACTGCATTGGTAAGATTAGCTTTTGGAGCTTATGTTATAATATTTCCAATAGTAGGTACAAGGTAGTTGGCAACATTGTTCGGATTACCGAACCTTGTGCAAGAACTTCAAATAATATTTATCCCACCATCACCACAGAAGAAATACTAGTCCTACGGCCATCACCATAAAGCATTTTTATTTATTTTCAAAGTTATTTTCAATAATTCAAAAGCAAATTCGGATTCGGAAACTGCCTCTACTTCGAGTCGGATCTTTGCAATTCACAATACTCCGATCGGTTACTTTTGACATTTCAATTCGAAAATATCAGTGATTCAAAAACTTGATATGTCTACGCGTTCCGAAGATAAAGGGTCTTGTTGACAGACAGAGAGCAGAGTGATCCTATAAAAGGGTTCCGTTTCTCCTCTTAACGGTACGGTAACGGTTTGTACGGAACCCTAAATCCAAAACCGAATGGGTTTTCGTATGATTGAGAATCAGGGGACTGATGTTAAGTGACGATGTGGTCCAAGATGTAGCACGCTTACGCAGAAGATACCTATTCTCACTCGCGACTTGAAGACCCCCAGGCGGTATCGGGAAACACAGACTCAGGAAAGGAATTCCATTCCTTTGCACTGCGTATGAAGAATGTAGAAGCAAATCGCTTCATGCGTGTTGATGGAAAGTCTACCATGCATAGGTACATACATTTTGCTAGTAGGTATACAATTTGCTGACAGATACCACGACGCCTAATTTTTTTTTTTTTTTAATGTAGCTAGTGGTATGTACATGGTTTGTAGTATTAGGATAATAATGATTGGTACTTAATGTCAAATATGGCCAATGTTAGTAACTAAGTAAATATTTTTGGTTCTATTACAGGCGAAAATTCGTTCAAATGTCAAGGATATGTGCGAGCATCCACGGCACCACTTGGACACAGCAGTTAATGTAAGCAAAACAATATCATAGAAAAGATAATACAATATGGTTCTTACCACAAGCTAATCCTCTGCCCCAATTCTGCAAGCCAGCGAATCGCTAAATAGCAGAGCAAGCAACGCCGCCGATTTTGATAGTGTTACATCGCGTCGTCGAGTCACGATGTTTCGCCAAGCTTCTCGAACAAAAATAGCGTGGGAAACAATAGAGTAATTAGGGGCTATAAACACCCGACTCGATCGTCATAAAAGTAACCTTTCTGGAATACCAACCCTAGTCAATGTACCTAGTTTAGTAGTTAAGATTGAACCTTATTCATAAGTAGTTAGAGATCAAATTAGCATGTATGGTAAAGTTGTTTACATCAGATGCTCAAAGGAAAGCCGACCCTTTTGTTTGTGATTTTTATTGCTCTGTTTTGAACGTCTTTTGTCTATTGTTTTGAGTCAATACTGGAAAGTTCTGTAGAAATATTCTCGTCCTATATAAGACGTTGAAACCGCGGCTTGAGGAGTCATTCTCTGGAAGCGACAGTGTAACTATCTAAGCGCGGATAGCGACCAAGTGATCGTTAAGTGTTATCAGTGAACTAGTGTTGTGAACTGTGAACAGTGAAATCAGTGATTGTGATTACCAACGACCTCAGTGTGTGTTAACGGACTTTTGATAATTGTGCAAGACGATTTGGACAGCTACTGTGGAACATTGTGAAACCTAGTGTTCAAGTGGAAATAAACGATCATCTCATCGTATTGGCATTTTAATACCACCCCGCACGTAACAATTGGTGTCAGAAGCGGGATGCCAATCACTCCGAGGGAAGATACGCGTACTCCACGCACCAGGCGACAGGCGGAGATGGATGCAACCCGGCAGAAGGAGCTTGAAGCATCGGGAGGAGGAACATCCACATTGGAAGAGCCAGCAGCAACACCAATGGCAGCGCCACCTACACCACCGCCGGCGAGTCGAACTACGGATGGAGGCCTGGAGGCCATGCTAGCCGCTATCCTAGCTGGACAAGAAACTGCACGCCAGGAACAAAAGGCTGCACTACAAGCTGTACGAGAGGAACAACAGGCTGCACTACAGGCTGTACAGGTGGCACAACAAGAAGCTAGCCGTAAACAGGAAGAAGTTTGGAAGGGCGGCTTGAAGTACACGAGAAAACCATGCATGACCTGTCTAATAAGGTCCAGAAACTGGAGTTACGAGGAGTTGGACAGATAAGCCAGGTTCCCGCTACGACCTCGCCCTTCAAACTGGATCTGCCACACTTCGACGGAACATCTTCATGGGCAGCATATAAATTTCAGTTTACGACGCTGTCCAAAAGTTGCGGCTGGACAGACGAGCACGCAAATACAGCGCTCACATTAGCGCTGAAAGGAGACGCTCAGCTTATCCTAGAACGCATACCTGAAGAGGAAAGGACCCTGAAGACCCTGCTGCAAGCCCTCGAAACGCGCTATGGAGACAAGCACATGGAGCATGCGTACAGGGCACAACTACGTGAGCGCACCCAGAAGCCCACAGAGACATTGCAACAGTGGGCAGATGAAATCGAGAGGTTGTTCCGACGAGCCTACGTGTCAACACCATCAGTCATCGAGGTTACATCACTGCAGCACTTTGTGGATGGAATCAGGGATGGCGAAGTACGCGCTGCTGTACGACTGGGACATCATCAGACACTCAAGAACGCCCTGGTTCATGCTTTGGAAGTGGAAACTGTGCGACGAGACACCAAACCGTATAGGGTTCAAGAACTGGTTACTGAACCCAGGAAGCCCCGTTATGGACCGACATGTTACGGGTGTGGAGAAAAGGGGCATATTCGGATTGATTGCCCGAAGACGAAGAAACAGGACCCAAGTGGCAGAAGGAACGTCGTCATAGCTGCGGGACGAGCGCCGTCTGACCGAGAGAGAGCCCCCGCCATCACTGTGACACAAGTGTGCAACGGGAACAGCTTAATCGTCGAGGGCACCTTGAACAACAAGACCTGCAAGTTCACAGTGGACACAGGAGCATCGCGCACAATTGTGAAGCCTGAATTCCTGCAACGATTTATATCACGGAAACATCGATCTGCAGCATGCTCACTACGGACAGCAACCGGCCAGTCAGTACCTGTCCTTGGCGATACAGATGTGGAGATAGTCATCGGTGAGCACTCATACATTCATCCTGTACTGATTGCCAACATAACTGATGATTGCATTCTGGGATTGGACTTTTTGGAGAAGCAGCATTGCATATTGGATGTGGCCCGTGGTGTTCTCCGGTTTCCCGAGCAAGAAGTGTTCTTCGAAGGAACGGCACCGTGTAAGCTTTACTGTCTCAAGGACGTCGTGTTGGCTCCAAAATCGCAAAATATTGTTCGAGTGAAATTTCCAAATACAGTCAAGAGTGGACTATGTATAGTTGCCGAAGATGAGGGCACACATCCGACCTGGATTACTGCAAGAACATTGCTCATGACAAACAGAACGGCCAGTGTGCGAATTCTCAACCTTGGTAATGAAGAAGTTCATCTGAAGAAAAACAGTATAATTGGAAAATGTCAAGAAGTGAAGTACCTGCGACGAACGGATATTACTTCTACGGAACCAAGCTCGGAAGACCAAATATCACAGCTGCTGGAATCATCCAAAGACAACTTAACGTTCGCTCAGCTGTCACAAGCAAAACGTCTGTTGATGCGGTTTAAAGACGTCTTCGCCGCTGGAAACAACTGTGGACGTACCGGACTTGTTAAACACAAAATTGACACTGGCGACGCAAGACCTATACGACAGAGGCCACGAAGGATTCCATGGGCGAAAGAAGCTGAAGTTGCAGACATGATACGAGACATGGCCAAAGAAAAAGTCATCGAACCGTCTACAAGTCCTTGGTCATCGCCAGTGGTTCTGGCGAAAAAGAAAGATGGCTCCACCAGATTCTGCGTAGATTACAGAATGCTTAATGAAGTCACAAAGAAGGACAGCTACCCCTTGCCTCGAATAGACGATACACTGGACATGCTCAGTGGAATGAAGTGGTTTTCAACGGTTGACCTGAAAAGTGGCTACTGGCAGGTAGAAATCAGTCCAGAGGACAAAGAGAAGACAGCATTCAGTACGGGCATTGGAAATGGACTCTGGCAATTCAACGTCATGCCATTTGGACTGTGTAATGCTCCAGCAACGTTCGAACGTCTCATGGACAGAGTAATGGTTGGATTACTGGGAGACGTATGCTTGGTGTACCTGGATGACGTCATCATTTTGGGCCGTGATTTTACTGAACATCTGCAGAATCTGGAGAAGGTTTTGAACCGTCTACGTGAAGCAAACCTGAAGCTGAGTGCTAAAAAGTGTGACTTCTTTAAATCCAAAGTCAGCTACCTTGGACACATCATTTCGGAGAACGGGGTACAAACTGATCCTGACAAAATCAAGGCTGTTCAAACTTGGCCTACCCCGAAGAATAAAACGGATGTAAGGTCGTTTTTGGGACTATGCGCTTACTATTGGCGGTTCGTCAAGAACTTTTCTGGAATTGCCAAACCCTTACATCGACTGACGGAAGAAAAGCGCACATTTCTATGGGACTTGGAGTGTGAATCCGCCTTCAACGATCTTAAGCAGCGACTGTGTGAAACGCCGATCTTGGGGTACCCTACCAGAGATGGAAGATTTATTGTGGACACTGATGCCAGCAACACGGGAATTGCAGGAGTTCTCTCGCAAATCCAAGGAGACCAAGAAGTGGTATATACTACATAGCATACTTCAGTAAATCATTATCCAAACCAGAACGAAACTACTGTGTCACCCGCCGCGAGTTGCTAGCTGTGGTGAAGACTCTTCAGCACTTCAATAAGTACCTCATCGGAAGAGAGTTTACGCTCAGAACTGACCACGCTGCTCTTAAATGGCTTCTTCAGTTTAAGAGCCCGGAAGGTCAAGTGGCACGATGGATCGAGCAACTTCAAGAGTTCAACTTCGTGACAGAACATCGCAGTGGAAAGGGCCATAGCAACGCCGACGCCCTGTCAAGAAGACCTTGTGCAGATGACTGTAAATACTGCGAGAAGCACGAGTCTCGAGAAGAAGTCAGAATCATCAGGATGGACAGAACAGGTGACGAATGGAACAACGAAAATATGAGACGAGCACAATCGGAGGACAGTGATTTACGACCTGTACTGGATTGGATAAAGTCTGGAAACAAACCCCCGTGGAGCGACGTATCAGCTTGCAGCCCAATCACAAAAAGTTACTGGGCTCAGTGGGACAGCCTGACTCTGCAACAGGGAATCTTGTACAGAAAATGGGAAAGCAGCAATAGAAAAGAAACTACGATGCAGGTCGCTGTTCCCCGAAGTAAAGTGGCATCTTTACTACGACACATTCATGATGGAGTTTCTGGTGGACATCTAGGAGTCAAGAAAACTCTTGTGAAGGTTCGTCAACGATTCTACTGGGTACACAGCCGCGAGGATGTGGAAGATTGGTGCAGGAAGTGCACCGCGTGCGCATCAGTAAAAGGACCGAAGACAAGAAGTAAAGGACAACTAAAACTGTACAACGTTGGAGCACCATGGGAGCGCATTGCCGTGGATGTTGCCGGGCCATTTCCCGAGACTGAAGAAGGCAACAAGTACATCATCGTAGTGCAAGATTACTTCAGCAAATGGCCCGAGGTTTTCGCGACACCAAACCAGGAAGCAAAAACAGTTGCAAAGAAGTTGGTGCAAGAAGTGATCTGTCGTTTTGGTGTACCGATGGAACTGCATTCCGATCAAGGAAGGAACTTCGAGTCTGCCCTATTTCGAGAGATGTGTACTCTCCTCGGGATCCAAAAGACGCGGACAACGGCAGCTCATCCACAGTCAGACGGAATGGTTGAGAGGTTTAACCAGACGTTGGAGAATCACCTGGCTAAAGTCGTGGACGCACATCAACGTGACTGGGATCAGTACATACCTCTGTTCTTGTTGTCATACCGTTCCGCTACCCATGACAGCACTGGTATAACTCCTGCAAATGTGAATTTTGGACACGAACTAAGACTTCCTATCGACGCCATAAATGGCTCTCCTCCGGATGCTCCGAAGCCTGTAACGGACTATGTCAGTGATCTTCGCAGTCAGTTGGATGAAGTGCACAGAATAGTTCGAGAGAATAGTTTGAAAACTGGCGAGAAAATGAAGACCCGGTACGATCGTAGAGCAAATACGATGGGATTCGAAGAAGGAACTCTCGTCTGGTTGCACAACCCACTACGAAGGAAAGGAAAAAGTCCGAAGCTGCAGGCTCATTGGGAAGGACCATACCAGATTATCACGAAGATAAACGACGTTACCTACCGCATTAAACGAGGCCAGAGAGGAAAGCCGAGAGTAGTGCACATCGATCGACTCACACGATACCATGGAACAAATGATGATCGGGACGATCATAACTAAGAAGGGGATAATGTTACATCGCGTCGTCGAGTCGCGATGTTTCGCCAAGCTTCTCGAACAAAAATAGCGTGGGAAACAATAGAGAATTAGGGGCTATAAACACCCGACCCGACCGTCATAAAAGTAACCTTTCTGGAATACCAACCCTAGTCAATGTACCTAGTTTTGTAGTTAAGATTGAACCTTATTCATAAGTAGTTAGAGATCAAATTAGCATGTATGGTAAAGTTGTTTACATCAGATGCTCAAAGGAAAGCCGACCCTTTTGTTTGTGTATTTGAATATTCTCGTCCTATATAAGACGTTGAAACCGCGGCTTGAGGAGTCATTCTCTGGAAGCGACAGTGTAACTATAAGCGCGGATAGCGACCAAGTGATCGTTAAGTGTTATCAGTGAACTAGTGTTGTGAACTGTGAACAGTGAAATCAGTGATTGTGATTACCAACGACCTCAGTGTGTGTTAACGGACTTTTGATAATTGTGCAAGACGATTTGGACAGCTACTGTGGAACATTGTGAAACCTAGTGTTCAAGTGGAAATAAACGATCATCTCATCGGATTGGCATTTTAATACCACCCCGCACGTAACAATAGTTTACCTAGCCTGTAAACGAATCATGTCAGCTAATCAGCTTATTGAAATCGCGCTGGAGCGATTTATTCGGTGTATGGATTTTTTTTCCCATTAAGGCTCTGAAAGCCTGCCACAAGGACCGACACATTCTCATTTTAGTACGTTACTTTAAAGATGAGAAGTTGTTATATGGCTGTATTGCGGCATCCCTCTCTCCAGAACAGTAAGATGAAATAAGATAAGACACACGGACATACAGACAGACAGACAGACGGACAAGAAAGTGATCTGATAACGGTTCCTTTTTTTACCTTTGGGGGTACGGAAAAAACCGACTTCATATGCCGCCGTACTAAGTTTGAGATGTTTATCTCCATATCTCCGGAGATAATTATCAGATCTAGATAAAATTTGAATGTGACTACACGGGAAGCATAATTCTGTCAAACAAAAAAGAATTTTCCAAATCGGTTAAGATTTGACGTAATTCTGAGGTAACAAACATGTTAAGTCTCACATGCCCTGTAATTTCACTGGACACTTTGCCATTCCAACCGAAAAACATTCCTATTACACGGCTGAATTAATTGGCAAAGTGGTGGTACCGCCCCAGAAGGACTAACTGAAGTCCTACTACTACATACCTACGCTTAACTTAAACATGCAATATTTTTTTCAGGGCGTTGACATTCAGTGTTACGACGTCATAGACATGCAAAGAGAGTTGGATGGATATATTTATGACACAGGCAGACAAAAACTTGAAACCATACCTACAGTAAGATCTAGCATACTTAAAACTTTAATATAATGCAAATAAAAATAAGCTATTCTGCTCTCGCGCAGTCTTAAAAACAAATCTGATAAACTAGAGTTTAACCACTATCTCGCCTGGTGGTAAGCGATGATGTGGTCGAGGATGGTGAACATGCTAGGAACAAAATGGTCTGACTCTCAAGGACTGTGTGCTGCCGGAACACCGTAAGGTTATCGCGGCAGATGTTCTCCTTGATGGTAGTAAGATACTTCTTAAGGTTCCTAACTAAAAAAGTAAAATAGGAACCCTTATACGACCACTTTGTTGTCCGTCTATCTGTTAAGACCCTTTTTCTGAGGAACATGTAGAGGTATCAAGTTGAAATTTAAAACTCGGGGCTACGGTTTCTTTCAGCTGTCAAAATGATAAACTTTTAAATCAACGCGATCTAAAGACATGGCCGTTATATACGCAGATCTAGGATTTCACCACGTTAAGTGAAATCCTAGATCTGTGGTTATAAATGTTGCACATTTTGCGATTTCACGCAACCCATATTGCTAGTAAGCTTTAAAAAAATCATACATACATACATAGACTAATAAACTTTTACGTCGCGCAGTCGGGTAAAAAGGGGACCGAGTATGACGTCCGACCGGTTTCAAGGCATCATAGGCGAGTACGCGACCTACGCTTGGTCCCGGCGAGCGCCACACCCGTCCAAACCAGTCAGACGTCATACAGACAGTCGGCCCCCTTTTCACGTGAGTCTAACCGTTAGTACAATTAAGATGAATAGACATGACTGTAGGTAGTAACAACATTTAATCATTTACCTATCAGATGCGGCAGCTGACCGCCAGTGACACCTACAATGATATGAAAGCGAGCTACATATCTACTCAAACCATTTCGGAGCACAGTATCGTCGTCAAGTGGAAAGTGCCTAATGATTTGAAGAATGTTTTAGGATATGAAGTAAGTTTAAATATTGTGATAACTAGTGTTAGACCGCTTGGGAGATGGTGCCACTGATAAATCAAGAAGTGTTCATTAGAAAAACTTGTCTCTGGAGAAGCATCCTGCCTTTCCAAAGAGACCGATTGTAAGGGCTAGTTGCACCGGTTCCTGCAAAACTTTCAGATAACTGGTTATCTGACATGTAACAACCTAAGGCTGAGTTGCACCATCTTACTTTAACGGTAACTATAACTATTAACCGGTGTTTTTGTATGGATTTTGACAGATTTTTGACGTTTGTTATAGTTAAAGTTAGATGGTACAACTCAGCCTAAGTCTTTATTAATTTACAGTTGCTGGTAGACGGTCGTTTGATCCAGAAGATTGACGACGCAGCCTGCTCCAAGGCTATGGTGACCGATCTACCGAACACTAACAACATAATTCTGACCATCCGAACGATCACAGCGGTCAATGTTGGACGATCTCCGACTGCTATTTATGTTTATAGACGATAAACCGGTAGACGATAGCTTGTGTGAGCTATTCGCGTCCCGTTAGTATGGTTCACAGACTACTATTTGTGATACTAAGTATGTATGGTTTACAGACGATTGTACGAACTGCTTAAACAAGAAGCTACTGTAAACTATTTGTAACGTTGAAAAGAGTGACACACGCTTGCAATACGACATTCTTTAGGTCAAAGCCTATTCTCGGTATAAACGGTGCGGTCACCGCTCCCACACAATAGAAAAGTGAATAATGAGCATTCAAATACGAGATTTACCTAACTACTCTGTACTTAAATACC
The DNA here is from genome assembly GCA_954871355.1 of Cabera pusaria. Lineage (NCBI taxonomy): Eukaryota > Metazoa > Arthropoda > Insecta > Lepidoptera > Geometridae > Cabera > Cabera pusaria. Next base: position 5,117,385 of record OX940896.1, read on the forward strand.
ACGGGCATACCCAGGGGGTCCTGGTTTTTTTTTTCTTGGTACCAACGAGATACTAAAACCTGGCTACGCCGCCTATAGTGTATAGGTACCTACACAATTTACAAAGTGCCTGTAATCATAATAATCATCTGTATCATCATTATCAGCCTGTGTCAGTCCAGTGCTGGACGAAGGCCTCTCCCAAAATGCGCCACTGAGCCCGATCTTCGGGTCTTCTTTTCCAGTCACTGCTTACCGCTTTGCGCATATAATCGCTCCACCTAGTCACAGGAATATATGTAGGTAATATACATTATTTAAATTATAAAGTTAATTTCGGCTTTATGAGCGAAAGCTCTGAATATTGGAATGCTCATTTCCCTGCTATGCGGTAGCGGCGAGGTGAAAATACGACGTTTTGGCCGCACTTGTTCTTTTCTCTGTGACGCGCAAAGTCAGTTTCTGGGGGCAGTCCACTGATACGTAGTATCTCCATAGTAGTCTGTGCCGTGATTAGTAAGCCCTTCGGGTGTTCGAATGACTTAACTCGAATCTGGCACCCAAGTCATTAGGTACATAATACAAGCTAACGACAATCAGTATTTAAATGAAGTCAAGTAGGTCCCTTTGCCTACATTTGGGCAAGATTTGTGAAGACGAGATCGTCCGAATATGGACATACTCCGTTCAAATATTTAGTTGTCTGCCCGAACTCTATAATTAATCGAATATATACCATGTATCTACCTACCAAAATAGATAATGTAGATAAGTCTAAATTAATTGCAGTAAGTAAACGCTATTTAAATGTATAGGTAATACAGAAACATTACTTTATTGCCTATTAAATAATGTAATATCTAAAAAAATAAGCGTAGGTATTAAAGATAACGAATGATTATAATTAGTTTTATTAGAACCCATATGTACTTGGAACCTAAAGAAATTGCTGCAATGCATGTAGTGCAATTATATAGTTACACTAAATGCATAGCAGCCATTTTGTGTGTATTACAAAATGTGAATATTCACATTTTTGACAAGAAAATTAGGTAGGTATTGGTAATATGTACAATCTATTACAATTAATTAATTTCAATCTAGTTCATTGAAGAAATCATGTGTTATCAATGCATCTAGTTACATTGTTTTTTTATTTGTAACGAAATTTGTAACTACCACTGGCTAAATGCATTGATTGTATGAAGTTGTAATAATTAAATCAACGCAAAATTTCGAAATTTCAAATTTTAAATCTGTAGACTATAAACTAGACACGACACCGCATGCGTATGAAAAAGCTAAACTCGTAGAGAGAAATACTCCCTACGTAGAGAAGAAATAATATATACGGGGAACACAGTCCACAGAGTGAGTACACTACCACGTACAGTGCCACAAGTATAACTTGGCGGTGGTGGTTTTTGGAACTAATTCTTTTAATTGAAACTGTGAGTTTGACGTTTGAGAGATTACCGCGACATTATTGTTGATAAATCTGCTACATTAAAATAGTTCAATAATGCCAAAAGTAATTAAAAGTGGTTTAAGAGAAACTGTTATCAAAGTACAAAGTAAAAGCACAGTGGCGCACAGGCACGCCAAGTTATACTTGCTGGACTGTAGTATTATTATCTTTTCTATGACACTACTGAATCACGTACTACGATCACGTAGTAGTAGAGTGATTCCGTACTCTGTGGAAAAGTGACAATTGCACAGACTACTATGGCGACATTGCATACATAATTTAATCTCAGCATTATGAACGTACTTTGTACCAACCAACACTGCAAAAAAAAAGCATAATACCACAGATTTTATAATAGTTACTTCGTAAATAATACTTTCCGTTGTTAGGTTGGCTATACGGTACGTTCATAATTCGGGTATCAACAATGTAGGGAAGTGCCATAGAGAAAGTATATATATGTACAGAGAACATTAGCGTATGCGAATGAAATAGCTATAGAGATATAACCCGACTAAAATGATAGAACTTGGTTCCATACAGTGCTGGAACCAGTTTAATCGCTACGCATAGAAGGATATAAAAAATGGTGTTCATCTCGCTCTCTCATACTAGTCTCTCTATACTATTGTATAGTTTTATTTTTCTCATATAATTATCTAATATATAAAATTCTCGTGTCACAGTTTTCGTTGCCATACTCCTCCGAAACGGCTTGATCGATTTTGATGAAATTTTTTGTGCTTATCCGGTATCTATGAGAATCGGCCAACATCTATTTTTCATCCCCCTAAATGTTAGGGGTAGTCCACCCCTAAATTTTATTTTTTATTTTTTAGACAACATTTTTAATTTATATTTTTTTATGATACAACATACAAAAATACATACAATCCTCAATTTTCACCCTTCTACGATCAACCCTTATTTTTTAATAGCTATTTTAGTAATTTAATCATTTTCCCTCTCCGGTCGAAAACTGATCAATCGTCATTTAATTAGTTATTTTATTTATATGGCAAAACAACGTTTGCTGGGTCAGCTAGTTGTTATATAAATGCCACATTCACTTAATACTCCATCCACGGAAAGTGCCAACTCTTATAACGTAGTAGTGATTCAGTACTCTTGTCTGCGATATTGCTCCAAAGAGCAACATCCTAACTAATCCTAACTAATATTATAAATGCGAAAGTTACTCTGTCTGTCTGTCTGTGTCACTTTCACGCCAAAACCACTGAACCGATTTAAATGAAATTTGGTACACAGATAGTCTAGAGCCTGAGAACGGACATAGGCTACTTTTTAATGCGAAAAGAGGGTTGTAAGGTGTTGATAGGAGTAGGTGGTTATTGGGTGTTCTACTCCACCCACAGGGTGGTGGGTGGAGTAGAACACCCAATAACCACAAATTGATTATCTCTCGCCATTTGTGTTTTAGAACTCTCAACGACCCTGGTAAGAACAGGCAAAAAACAGATACAGAAATAGAAATAAAATAACAGAAACGAGCAAACGCAGTTGAGTATATAATTTTGATCAACATGTTTTAGATTAGGTGTAATAATTTTAATAAACATGTTTTAGAATTCTCAAAGCCTCCGGTAAGATCAAGCAAAAAACAGAAACAGATACAGAAATAAAAACAGAAACAGAAACGAGCGAACGCAATTACTAGTTTGCTTATTTGGTAACCAAAAAAACTCAACCGTTCCGCTCATAAGGTATATCGTTTGATCAACTGATGTGTTGTGGAACCCTCAATATATTTAAATTGGTCTGTTATAGATAGAAAAGAACGGAGAAAAAACTGAATTGGTGTTAAAATAACAGAAACGAGCGAACGCAGTTGGGTATATAATTTGATCAACATGTTTTAGAACTCTCAAAGCCTCCGGTGTAATAATTTTGATCAACGTGTTTTAGAACTCTCAATGACCCTGGAGTAATAATTTTGATCAACGTGTTTTAGAACTTTCAAAGCCACCGGTGAGAACAAGCAAAAAACAGAAACAGATACAGAAATAGAAACAGAAACAGAAACGAGCGAACGCAATTACTAATTTGCTTTTTTGGTAACCAAAATCCCAACTGTTCCGCTTATCAGGTATATCGTTTGATCAATTGGTGTGTTGTGCACCCTCAATATATTTAAATTGGTCTGTTATATTTAGGAAAGAACGGAGAAAAAACTGAGTCAGTGTTAAAATAACAAAAAACGAGCGAACGCAGTTGGGTATATCGTTTTTAATACACTTGCTCATGAAGTGGCTCTTATTTCACTGCAATCAGGCACATAATGACGCCTGTTATCAAACTGTGACTTTTTAATTACTATTATTCGCAAGTGAGTTATAGATATTTTTTTTTAAATTTTATTGGTTGAGTTGCTTTGTTCTTAAAAAAGTTTCGATACAAAAAAGATCGTGTGCAATAGCACAAATAAATTAATATACCTATTGCTTGCTCATTTTAAACAACTTCGTGTTTAAATAGATAATTTTAACTTGTACGTGTTTAATAAACAAAACTTTTATTTAATTATAACTTTTGTTTTGTCTGTAAAAACTATAATTCCCCATTCTGTACGTGGCCAAAACGCTAACCGCGTCAAACAAAAAAATAAATAAATAAATAAACCTCATTCTTTTAGTCTATGGCCGATCGCCATTGTTAGATGCGCGCGCATTGGAAAACTAATGAATTTTTTCCCACCATTGCGAAACATTTTTCACAACTCGTTTTCGCTGATGAAATTATAGTTATTTATTAATTGAAATGTCTAAAAGTACTAGTTATAAAGAAAATGATTTATGTTGTACAACGCCCAATATAAGATGTGAAGCCCTTTGAACGTTATGGAAAGTTTACTACCTGAAAACTCCAAGGTAAAATATCTATAATTGTCTACTATATAACATGATTTTTTTGTATTATTTTCTTCACAAGTGTGTTAAAAAACGTCGTATGATACACGTGTGTATTGATGAATACCGTCCTCGGCTCTCTTAAGACCTTCACCTAACGGCACGGATCTCAATGGCGCCTCAGCGGTAATCACCAACATTACACACTTGTACCGTAATGTACTATTAATCAACTCGTTTGTTATATCATTTTATCTTAAAATTGATTATATCTCATGTGGTGCCTTAACACAATCGGCTGAGTGGTCCATGGTAAGTCTCACTCTGGAAGTCTGAGGTTAGATTATCTTCCACCAACTATGTTTCTAACACAAATGTTTTTTTTTTTTTTTTTTTTTTTTTTCGTCGGAGGGGGAAATCCTCATTGGATGCCGTTGAGCACAGACTCTTCGGTTATGTCAGACTCCTACTGACTAAAACCCCCTCCCTTATGTCATCCTGAGAGTCCAAGGCAGGATTATCTCTCGCCGCATGCGATGTATAAACACAATCGGCTGAGTGAGCAATATAAGTATAAACTGAGAGTCCAAGGCGGGATTATCTCTCGCTGTATATGATTAACTCACTCTGGAAGCCTGAGGTAAGATTATCTCCCACCAACTGTGTTCATAAAACATACGGTTGGATGAATTGTGTAAGTGTCATTCTGAGAGCCCATGGTAAGATTATCTCTCGATGCTCAAACACATACGGTTGGATGAACCATGGTAAGTATCATCCTGAGAGTCCGAGGTAGGATTATCTCTCGTCGTATGTGATGAACTCACTCTAGGAGCCTGAGGTAAGATTATCTCCCGCCAACTGTGTTCATAACACACAGGGTTTGATGAATTGTGGCAAGTGTGATTCTGAGAGTCCAAGGTAGGATTATCTCTCATTGCCTAAACACATACGGTTGGATGAACCATGGTAAGTTCATTCTGAGAGTCCAAGGTAGGATTACCTCTCGCCGAATGTGACGGTTTACCAATTGTTCCACGGTTTTATAGCACATATTTTTATGTGTCAGCAAATAATATTCCAATCTAAAAGGTATTAAGTACTGATATTTTAACAAAACAAACGAAGTCTCGAGTTACGGCTTCATCGACATTAAAAGCTAAGGGTTTGTACATACGTTTTAACTCTACGATTAAAGTTTTCAATATATACATGAACTATCGAATGCTATTTTAATTAAAAACATTTAGTTAAAACGCGCAGCTAAAACTCTAGGTGAATATATAGATAGTTGAAAATGAATAGGCTGTAACGACATGATTTATGGGAACGTTAAATCTTTGATCTAGCCGCTCCCAGAAGATGGTCTACTCATTAGTAAAATAAGTACTTACAAATCCAAAAAATACAACGCGACAAAAAGCCTATATATACATTCACATTCAATATGAATAAACGAAAACTTTCAAACTAAAATTAAATCGTAGAGTTAAAACGTATGTACAACACCCTTAGCCTTCAATGTTGTCGAAGCTGTAACTCAAAACCTTTTATCAACCGTGTGAAGAAATAAACTGGCCAAGTGCAAGTTGGACTAACACTTTACCATGGTTCCGTACCATCGAGCAAAAATACTGAATGAAAAATCGAGTTTTTTGTATACGCTCCCTAACTTAAACTTACTAGTTACTTAACTGAAAATATGATCAGTGATTCTGAATTAGTGATCAGCATTTTTAATTAAACAAGTAAGTAGTAACACACTTAATTTGTTTATATTGTTTATGTGAAATAAGTCTAAATTATAGTAAGTAATTTGTATTAAACATGAAAATATAGTACAGACCTATTGTTTTATTTATTATAGTTACATAAGCAAATAAAGACTTTTTTCCTACAAAACATTCTATAACTTTTAATGTTTTAAAAATTTGGCAGACGTACATTTTAACACTTGAGCTATTAAATCTTTACCATAGACTAGATATATACTTCAAGTACTGGACAATCAAAGGTATTTTTGTACCAAAACCACAGAATAAGTAAAAAAGGTGATTTTTGTCTGTGTCGCGGACTGGTTGTATTCGACAGTGGTGCTTCAAGACGTTTTTTTCCTACAAACCATTGTATATTATAATAACTAAAACAAAATCACAATAAAATATATAATACTAAAAATATATTATTATAACTTTTAATGTTTAAAAAATGTAAAAGTATGTTTATATGTTATTTATCCTTTCACGTCAAAACAGCTCAACAGATTTATGTGAATTTTGTATAAAGTTGGTCAGAGGACTTCGAGAGTGACATAGGCTGCAGTTTATCCCAATAGCATGTTACAATAATATTTTCTTAAAATGTTATTTGTACTTTAATTTTTATTTATCGATATTTTATTGATAAATGTCATGGAACGCACGCAAAGAGTGCGTACTACATACAAAACGATCAATGTAATGGTCGTCCCCCAGGCTTGCTACTAGCTCCGAAGATTGCGTTGACTCAAATGACATGAGAGAACCCTATTATTTTATCCGTCTCAGTAGAATACTTATTTGTCTGCAAATAATATTCCAATCTAATAGGTATTAAGTACTGATATTTTAACAAAACAAACGAAGTCTCGAGTTACGGCTTCATCGAAATTAAAAGCTAAGGGTTTGTACATACGTTTTAAATCTATGATTAAACTGTCATGTAGAGATAAATCATGTTCTTATAGTTTATTCATTTTCAAATATCTATAAACTCAAGTTTTCAATATATACATGAACTATCGAATGCTATTTTAATTAAAACATTTAGTTAAAACGCGCAGCTAAAACTCTAGGTGAATATATAGATAGTTGAAAATGAATAGGCTGTAAGGACATGATTTATGGGTACAGGAACGTTAAATCTTTGATCTAGTTACTCCCAGAAGATGGTCTACTCATTCGTAAAATAAGTACTTACAAATCCAAAAAATACAACGCAAAAAAAGCCTACATGTTCACATTCAATATGAATATACGAAAACTTTCAAACTAAAATTAAATCATAGAGTTAAAACGTATGTACAACACCCTTAGCCTTTAATGTTGTCGAAGCTGTAACTCAAAACCTTTTATCAACCGTGTGAAGAAATAAACTGGCCAAGTGCAAGTTGGACTAACACTTTACCATGGTTCCGTACCATCGAGCAAAAAAATACTGAAAAATCGAGTTTTTTGTATACGCTCCCTAACTTAAACTTACTAGTTACTTAACTGAAAATATGATCAGTGATTCTGAATTAGTGATTAGCATTTTTAATTAATCAAGTAAGTAGTAGCACACTTAATTTGTTTACATTGTTTATGTGAAATACGTATAAATTATAGTAAGTAATTTGTATTAAACATGAAAATGTAGTACCTACTGTTTTATTTATTAAAGTTACATAAGCAAATAAACACTTTTTTCCTACAAAACGTTGTATAACTTTTAGACATTTACCAGACCTAAATTTTAACACTTGAGCTATTGAATCTTAACCATGGAGATAGTACACTTCAACTTCAATTCAATTTTTATTTATCGGTATTTTATTGATAAATGTCATGGAACGCACAAGGTACCGAACTATAAACCGGTTATATGAAGATTTGTACGCCAAGTCGATTGCAGTGTCTTGCCTTTTTCTATTGAACTAATAAGTAATATTTGATGAAAGAGTGCGTACTACATAAAAAACGATCAATTTAACGCTCGTCCCCCTGGCTTGCTACTAGCTCCGTGGATTGCGTTGATTCAAATGACATGAGAGAACCCTATTTTTATCAGTCTCAGTAGAATACCTATTTGTCAGCAAATAATATTCCAATCTAAAAGGTAGTAAGTACTCGTATTTTAACAGAATATTTCACCTTTGCAATAGGCTTGGGTATCTGACAGAGGAGTGGAACTATCGTATATCCTTCCATATAATAATAAATTTTGCTCATAAAAGGATATTGATCCGCTTGGTATAACTGCTTCTGATATATCTGAAACTCACTCAAAAAGACACATTATATCCGTTAGTATATTCCATATCCAAAATTAAGCATAGTCGAGATTTTAAACCTATATTATTTAACATTATTATGTCGTATCTGTTGTGTTTTGAACTTGCATTTTTTTTTCTTACCTGTTGTTAGTGATGATGAGATCCAAATAATTGTATATCACGGTTGAAATTGAATTATAAAAAAATCTTCATTAAGATATACCGGATATATAAAGGTTTTGGTAAGAGGAAGGAAAGATCTAAATCTATATATCCGCTTAGGGATACATATTATCTGAAGATATAGGTCAGTTTATTTCCCTACACTGTTGATAAAAGGTGACTGGGTATCGACTTACGACTACCTCGACATTCTATAATTAAGGCTTGATTTATGCTGTAGAGACAAATATTACATTTTAACCGACTTCGATATATGGAGATACGTACTCGATTTGATTTTATGATTTTTTGTTTGTTACGTACGGAGATACGTACTCGATATGTATGTACGATTAACTCATATCTAACTGTTGTTTATGAACCAAATACTTCCTGTGTGGATTATTAGGCCTGCTAACATCATTACCTAACCACATATAAGTGTTTGCAATTAACAAACGCTGTTTCATAAAATCTTCGACCACGATCGTAAACTCGAAATCGTTCGAAACATCAGGTGAGATAGTGAATAATGAAGACTATTTTCAAATATTTGATGATTATTTAACTTTTTTACTTGTTGTATATTTGGTTTAATAGTGTGTGTAATATTTTACACATTCACTTTTAATTCTATCGTAGTCGGGTAACAGAATAGGTTTTTCTCATGTTAGTTGAGTGCGACCAGTAGGTACATTTATTAGCTTTATGCAATAGATTAAGTTCAAATTTGTTTATTTTGATAAAATACGAGTACTTATTACAATTAAAACTCCGTGTGTAGAGGCCTTCGGCAAAGATTACTATTTAACTGACTTCAATAAACAAGATACGTCGTACTCGATTTTTATGTATGATGTTTTTGATTGTTAACTCATATCTAACTGCTGTTTATGAACCGATTAGGTTTTTTTTTTTTGGTATACGAGTACTTATTCCAATTAAAACTCCGTGTGTTTTTGTTCTTTAGAGGAGACTTCCGTTGTTTAGAGGCCTTCGGCAAAAATTACTATTTAACCTACTTCAATAAACGAGATACGTACTAGATTAAAATATGTTATGTTACTTAACAAAGTGTTGTATATAAAGTACAAAATATATGCACGCCGGGAACCAACTTATTGCTTTGAATTAAAAAATAATCAGCCTTTCAGCATTCAACTTACCACCTGTCAACTTTATCAACAATGCGGAGTACTTACTGTACGACAACTATTTATTAGAGCTGTAATTATCAAACAATATTCTCTTGTAAATAGGTGTCATATTGAAGGAAACGTACTACAGCGAAGAAAAGATAAGATCTTTAATATGAAAGTCGCGAGAAAATAATTGGGCTGGAACAGTCTAAACTCGCTAGGACCACTATTTGAAAATCGTGTAAGTAAACACGTTAATATACTGCGTACATCAAGGTATAATTGCAATAAAGTTATTTCCAATTTCCTTTATACACTTGATTATAATAATAATATGGTCACAGAGAATTTCATAGTATCATTAAAGTAGGTAACATCACATTTAAACACACTACACACGCTCACACACAATCAAAAAACACATTTTTTATAGGCATCTGTTTGAATCCATTCTTTAATTAATTCCATCCAATCATTCCAATTAGGTTAAGTATCTATTGAGTTAAAAAATTAAATATTGTTTAGTAAAAGGCACAACAAATTTATGCACTAAGAGAATAACAAAATATATGTAAATTATCTATAATCTGATTTTGTCACTTATTCTATTCATTAAATTAAACAGTAAATAAGAATTACATAAGATTGCAAAGTTGCTTACTATATACATTATTATAGCATACATTTGTCAAATGCTTAAGGATCAGAGAAGGTTCATGTAACTAGCAATACAGGCTCCTAGGAGACACAGTGCTGGGTACAGAGGTCAGCTAGGTACTACCCATATTGCAATGAAATTATAATTTGTACTGTAACTATTGTTATGTACCAACACCAGTTGTAGACATAAATAAAGAATTTATTTATTTTATTCAGCCTTCATCCAAGCGTCGAATGTTGCATTAAAAATAATAATAATAATTCCTCTGATGATAGTACAGTTACGTGCACCCCCATTGCATGTGTTAGTAATTAAGACAATTTTTATCCAAAAAAATGTGAAATAATAAAACTCAATAAATAAATAAAACGCAAACTAATCACATTACAAATCTTACTCTAATGGGGCTGATTGTCCGTCTATCGACTGCATAATACTGTCGTAATAGACAACATCTGCAAACAAAAGAGAAGAAATAAAAAAAAAAACAACATAATATCGTTTAAAAACTAAAAAAGAACCGACTTCAATGTTCATTTTCAGTACCAATTTTGAGATGTTTATCTCAATATCTCTGGAGATACTTATCAGACCTCGATAAAATTACCATGGTACCACACTTGGGATATCTCCTTTCGAACAAAAAAAAGAATAATCAAAATCGGTGCATAAATGACGAAGTTATCCCCGAACAAACATTTAAAAAAAATATATATATGCGGTCTAATTGAGAAACCTCCTCCTTTTTTTGAAGTCGGTTAAAAAAAAGAAACTCTATGACGCTTGTCGCTTGTTTAAAAATCTTGTTTATTAAGATATTATTTAAATTTACAACAAATAATTATATTAACACACAATTTATATTATATTTTGGAGCTTGGGGTATTCAGACCATGCATTTTTGACATTCATATAGTCATTTAATGTATAGTATGACTTTTTCATGTAACTGGGATTTGCAAAGGTTTTAAATCTGCACATAGACAGTTAATCATGAATATACTTAGGAAATTTATTATAAAATCGTATACACGTTCCATTAAGTGCTCGATTGTGATATAATAAAAGTCGAAGTATAAAATATGATACTTACTAGGTACGATACCATCATCATCATCATCACCATTAATTTATTTATGATTTCATCGGTCCATCATCTCTCTCAAATAAAAGTAATAAAAAATAAAAAGAATATTCCTAGTCGGTTTTGTTTGGTGACATGACAGTTTTTACTTTCTTGAACTTTACAACACTATTACAGATGTATTATTTTCTATAGAATTTAATAGAAAATTTCATACAATCTTATAGAATTAAAAAATCACCAACACTGTGAGACTGTTACGGAGGCTTATCTTCATATCTCGATAAATTTTCAATCAGACCACACCAAAAGCATACCTTCTCAAACAAAAAAAAATATTTATCAAGTCGGTTAATGTGCTGTCTTTCGTCTCCACGTCCACCATACTTACGATCGTTAATTTCTGCTTGTTCGTAGACACGAGTTATGTAGTAATCTCTGCGTTCGTTACCCCACTAGGATTCCATTAGAATAAAACATTGAGCAGCTTTACATGCAAAGTTCTAGACGTTGAATAAAGTAATTTATCATGGCGGAAGTAAAAGTGCTTTTGAACCAATTATTTATTAAAATGATTGAGAAATTTGTAATCCGACACAATATGGTTTGTGATGAATATGTGCTTAGTGACAATGTAATAAATTAAAAAAGTATAAAGTAGGAATCATCTCAGCTGATGTGATGGAAAAAGGCACTATAGCAGCAATGATTATTGTTATGGAAGAGATTAATAACATCACATCCCGGATACTAGATCTGGCCGGAGATGTGACTATTATGAATAATTGGTTAGAAAAAAAAATAAATACCACGATGGAAGAACAACTTTGTTTAGAGGTACCTATATGGTACATAAACAAACAAGCAGAGAGACGTAAGTGGATGTGTGTGGAATTAAAATTATCTTCCAAAATCGACGAAACGGTTCCGTCATTGTGGTTAATGACATTAAATAGTGTGATCCATAAATATTTATATTGGTGTGAGAAATATCTGTCACACAAAAACTCTGCAGTGCTTGCTAATATTAAAAAAGAATATCTATCTCGGGCCCATATGTTGGTGTGGAAGTGGCGACTAAAAACGTATCGTCCCGATAGCAAAATATTTCATGTTTGTGGTGAACGTTTCGCAAAATTATGTTTAGATAAGTAAAAGTTAAAAAGCGGTGAACAGTGACTTGGGAAAGGTCTATATCCAGCAGTGGACTGATAGCGGCTGATTATGATGATGATGAAGTAATAGTTTAATCATTAACGTATTTATATTATTAACGAAACATGTTTTGATAAATAATGTATATTTAGTTTTGTAAATTGTTGAGGTATGACTTTAACATTTTAGTAGCAGTAATAAGAATATTGAATGATTCTTTTTCATTTTCTATTAAACATTTTTGTAAGTATATCAATCAATTAATAATAAAGGTACATAGACACATTGTTCAAAAATGTATGCTTCTCTGTTATTATCTGTAATAATATTGTATATTCAGTTTTGTTAATTTTTGAATTAATTGGTGTATGACTTGTACATTTTTGTAGCAATAAATGATTTGTGTGATAGAATGTTTAAATAATATTATAATATTACATACTTAAATTGTAGAGCAGGAAAATTAAATAATAAGAATATTTTATTATTCTTTTTTATTTTCTTCTGAAATTTTTGTGCAAGTATATTAATCAAAACTTGCTGCTTCTCTGTACTAACTGTAATAATAATGTTTATGTAGTTTTGTAAATTTTTGGTGTACAACTTGAACATTTTAGTAGTAATAAATGATATTTATGGTAGAATGTTAAAATAATATATTATAATATGATAATTATTTGATAAGAAAATTGAATGATTATTTTTGTTTTCTATTAAAATTGTTTACAAGTATATTAATCAATAAATAATATAGGTACATAGATACATTTTTTCAGAAACTGCTGCTTCTCTGTACTAACTGTAATGCTTTAAAATCGAAGCTAAAACTAATTTTAGTTAACAAATCCTACTATAGTGTGCAAGAATATTAATTGACAAAAATTTAACTGCCATTAACTATATTACCTATCAAATAATTTAATTTTATAATTAATTTTAAGTTGTATATGGCTGAGTACAGAGAGCTTTATTAATCATTATGGTATACCTGTATTCTTAATAAATAAATTGATTGATTTATTGTTTTTTATTATAAAACCCCACAACAGGCACTCACATTATTAAAGTTTATTTTGAGATACTCTTTGGTTATTATTCATCTGTCAAAATTAGGTTGGTTTAAAAAGTAGGTTGGTCAAAATTAATAATATAATTAGGTAGGGTAATCCTACATTTATGAACCAATAAACTACATCAACGTTCAAGACGCCTTAGAAATAAAATATAAACGTTAAATATTATTTCAAATTTCATTACACAAATTAAAATTGAAACCTATAGTTTGGTTCGTTAACTTCATAGCAGCGAAGTATCATATCCTTAGGTGTATGTTTGTATACTGGAAAGGACCATTCAATTAATTCGAAAGTAATACTGAACTTTGATGCAGTTCCTTAGTTCGCGAGTGTATATTCTGTCAGAGAAATTAATTTTGATTTTATCGAACGAACATTCTGATCAGCTACATTTCATTATTTAGCATTACAATACATCCTGTATACTACATTTAAAGCACCTAATCATGCAACAGCGTGATTATTTGAAAAAAATTAAGATCACCGGTTCTGGCAACGGATTTGGTACATAGGTAGTGGACCCGGTTGTCCGGATTGCAATCCCTTTTCATGTCTTACGTTATTATTTTCCCACGCTCCGATAGGTATCGTTATAGCTCGACTATGATTTATTCTGTAGTCAGTTCCAAGAACTTTGTTAGCATTTCTATAAAATAAGGCCAAAACACCCTCTTTGAGTTTTAACTGCTCGTTTTCACTAAATAATAATAAATAATAATAATAATAATAATTCCCGCAGGGGCGGCTTTGTGGCGAGCCGACGGTGAGTGGCGACACCGCGGACCCCTATCCCGTGAGGGCTAAATGAGACCCTCTGACCCCCGGCTTGCCTTGACCGGCCGGCCGGTGGTGGGAATCGCAAGAGCTAAGACCTAAGCTCCAGGGTGGAAGTGTTAAAGGCATAAAGCCGCTAGTAGCGTTTAGTGAAAGTGCAGCACACCTCTCAACACCCTCAGCTATCCACGCCAATGTTGCCCCTCGGCGCCGACATAACGGTCCGCCTTTATGGGGGGTCCATTCAGTGTATAGCTAGTCACCACTCGCCTTAATATTTTGAAATGAGGCATAATTGGCGGGTGCCGTACCTCATCCCATAGACCAGAAAACAGTCATCAAGCAGCACACATTCATAGCCATAATAAATTATAGTACCATCTTTTTATAGTTTTTAATGTCTCCATCCACAAATCATATTTTTATTTAATTTAATATTGTAAAGGGCCTCTTGACGTTGGCTTCGGCTCCGTCAATGCCTTCCAAAGGACCGGGCGATTTGCAGCCCGTGATGTGAATTGAATAAAGAGTATAATAATAATAAATATTTAATTCAGGTAACTTAAGAAAACAATAGAACAAATAGTTTGACTATACATATAAATGATAGTTTAACTGAATAAGTACTCGTACTTTAACAAAACAAGCAAATTTTAACCTAATGGTCGCACCACCTTTGAAATCGGATCAAACCTTTGAAATGCGCCAACTCGAATGACAATATAAAAAATCACCACATTACCCGACTACGATAGATTAAAAGATAGAAAAATTAAAAGTCAGTGCATAAAATATTAAAATCATATTTTATGTGTTTAGATAATAAGACGGTATCTAATTATTTGAACTGTACAATACACCATACGGAAAGTATTACTATTTACATTTTTACATAATTTAAGATCGTTCACAAAACAAAAAACCGACTTCACATGCTGCGCAAGTCATTTTCAGTACTAAGTTTGAGGTCTTTATCTCGATATCTCTGGAGATACTTATCAGATCTTGATAAAATTAAAATGGAACTACACTGTAAACATATTCTATTTATAAAAAATAAAAACATTCTCCAAATCCACACACAGTTAATTAATGATGAAGTTCTGAGGTAACAAAAAAATACAATTATACAGACGAATTGAGTACATCCTCCTTTATGTGAAGTCGGTAAAAAGAAAAAAACAAATCAGTTCATAAATGATTGATATAACAAACAAAAAAGTAATTCGTACAAACGCTATCTGTTAAGTCTGTTAAAAAATAATTTGTCGTAAGGCCGCTACACACCTTGAGTTTTAACTGCTCGTTTTCACTAAATAGTTTGACTATACATATGAATGATAGTTTAACTGAATGGTTCTAATTATAATTTAAAATCGTTAATAAACTAAAAGAACCAACTTCAAATGCCGCGCTAGTCATGTACCAAAATTTGATGTGTTTATCTCCATATCTCTTGAGATAGTCATCAGATCTCGATGAAATTTAAATGAAATTACTTGGAAAGTGTGTCCTTTTAAACAATATGAAAATATTTTAAATCGGTACGCCCATCTTTGAGTAATCGAGAAGCATACATAAAAAAGATTCCGACGAATTCAGAACCTACTCCTTGGTTAGGTGTTGGTTAAAATAGCATTCAATTAACTGTACAGTGCAAACTTAATGGTATAAAAATTTACAGGTTATAGGGTCATGATTAATCTGTACCTACAGAACAGTTCAATCGCAGAGTTAAAGTAGAAAGTGTGTGCGAACCCTTAATTAAAAAAATGCTGACATGTGTAACTCAACCTATGTGCCTATTTACCTTCGTGCGTGTGAACAAAACCATTCTATAAGTAATCGGTGTAGTTATTGGTGAGTGTAGTTCTGTGACTATTTGGAAATAACAAGTAAGTACCTAGCTTTTATTGTATAATACTTTCAGATTCAGATTCAGATATTTTATTTGCATGCATGCTTTGCAACGTAAACTTTTTTAGTTGATTCGGAAATAAAAACCAAGTTTCTATAATAAAGATTTTCTCAATGACTAGAAATCAAAAAAATAAAAAAGGTCTTAATACGACAAAAAGTTCTATTAACCAACTTAAAAATAAGGTGGATGTTCTATGTTTCACTGTAAAAATATTTATTATTTTTTTCTGTCAATTGTGGTCCGATTTTTTAAAATATATTTTTATTTGAAAGATTATACTTGTGTAGTGGTCCCATTGTAAATTTATCAAGATCTAATGAGTATCTCCAGAGATATGGAGATAATAACCGCAAACTTGCCACTCAAATTGATTATAGTGGCATTTGAAGTCGGTTTTTTTAAACGATCCTAATTATTTTGAACATGTTATTTAAATGTTAGGTAAAGAGAATTATATTAAAAAATTAAATCAAAATTGTTATTTTTCGATTGCTGTTTATATCGATATAACTACACGCTGATTTAATGTTTAGTTATTTCCAAGTTTCATTTGAGTTATTCTGAGTAAAGATTTTTTTAAATTAAATTGTGTATTCTTAGTTTTGAACTAATGTGTACCAATCTCTATTTTACAGGAGCGACAAGCAGCATCTCATCAGCAGATCTTCGTGAATTTCATAAATTAAAATCCTTTAGATGAAAATGGTGAGTGACTACGCTTGAATTTTAATTTATGTATGTACACACATTTCTTTAAAGCACAGAAAATATAAAAGTTGATGCTTTAGGGGTAGCAGATTTTAATTTTGTAATATTTTTATATTGTTTCAGATTTTCAGTATGAACACCTACGCTCTGGAATTATACAAATGTATCTTGTTTGATCTAATAAATATTTCGTCATACAAAATTAGTTTGTAAGATTTAAGTAAGTAAATGTTTAGTCACTACCAGTGAAAAACACCAGTAACAACTGAAAATTTCATTTGGTTTTATGGTTTGTAAGATGATGTAAGTAAAATTATATTTTTTTTAATTCTCAGATGAGAGATAACAACCTGAGAATTTGACATTGTGTTATTAATTAACTGAACCCAAAACTGTTCCTATACTATCATCTTGAAATATAGTGTGCGATATGGTTAAGTCACACTATACTTTTATCCTTAATTGCACTGACTGGTGCACGGTAAAGGTAATAAGTCACACTGGATAGTGCGCGGTAATTTATCGTAAGTATTCCGTCAAAAAGTCATTACGGCTTTAGCAGAAGTAGTAGAACAGGTTTATCTGACTATACGATATGCTCAAAACACAGGTAGGCTAGGAATCGCAATCGGCAAACCTTGGGCTCCCAAAGTGAAACTTACCATCACTTAACCGATTGTACTTAGGCATCGCATGTGGCGAGAGATAATCCTGCCTTGGAATCTCAGGATGATACTTCCATGGATCATCCAACCGTATGTGTTACGAACACAGTTGATCAAAATTATTACTCCAGGGTCATTGAGAGTTCTAAAACACAAATGGCGAGAGATAATCAATTTGTGGTTATTGGGTGTTCTACTCCACCCACCACCCTGTGGGTGGAGTAGAACACCCAATAACCACCTACTGATAGGGGTGATGAAAAGTTGTATGGAAGTATCGTCATTTTAGAAGCTGGAAGCTTGAAACTCATTTTGTAGGCTGTTAATTTGATGTAATTGTTTATATCAAATTAACAGCCTATGCCATATGCCATATGACATTCAAAGTTTCTGAAGGGGAGGGGAGAGGGAAGTGAGGGAAGGGGAGTGGGGGGAAGAAGACGGGGAGAGGAGGGAAAGTGGGGGGAAGAGAGAGGGAGGGGGAGGGAGAGGGGAGGGGGAGGGAGAAGGGAGGCGGATTTGCGCGGCGTGGTACGGTGCGGTGTAGGAGGGATACGCATGTATCTTATTTTTAAAATAATTAGCCTAAATATTTAAAAATGCTACCCAAAGACACTATTCCACGCGGACGAAGTCGCGGGCATAGCTAGTAATAATATAATTATACTTCTTGCCACAGACTACAGGCTTCTTTCTATAGTAATCTGTGTTCTTTCTTGCTCTGTAGGCTTGTTCTTGCTCGGTCATTAAAAAGATCGCTCCGAACAGTAGAGCAGGTCATAATTACTCAATTAAAAATAGTCCCTATGGCTGTTAATATAATGTTCAAAATAGCTGTTGAAAATAGCATAGAGTGCATCTCACTCCTTCGTTCACTAGTTACGCTAACTTATTTGTTCGTCGTCCTTTTTATTCCGTGAGCATGAGCAATTGAATCACAGACAATAATCGCGAACGAAGTACTAAATGTACTATGTACAGTGCCACAAGTATAACTTGGCGGTGGTGGTTTTTGGAACTAATTCTTTTAATTGAAACTGTGAGTTTGACGTTTGAGAGATTACTGCGACATTATTGTTGATAAATCTGCTACATTAAAATAGTTCAATAATGCCAAAAATAATAAAAAGTGGTTTAAGAGAAACTGTTATCAAAGTACAAAGTAAAAGCACAGTGGCGCACAGGCACGCCAAGTTATACTTGCCGGACTGTACTAGTAGACTTACGGAATAGTTCATTTTAGTTATAAAGTAATCTGTGTTTTGGTTCAGTGTCGAGAATTCATTCATATTAGTACTTAGCTCACAGAATACTATTTACTCGGGGAGCATCAAACGATGTACCAAACATCCTTTATGTCTATCAGCCAAAACAACTTAAAACTTGGATTTTTGCAATTAAGCGAAAACCTTACACCCAACATAGTGTTCTCACCACCGATTGCTAAGATATGTTTAGGTGTATGATTATTTTACTTTCATTTTTTAATTTAACTGTATTTCGAGCAATGTAAGTGCCCGTAGGTAAACAAAATACTAATAATTTTATAGCAACCGCAAACAATAAAAAAAAAGCAAAACAATAAAAATATGGTATTGTATTTATTTATTTCTTGTCCAACAAAAACCATACCTACAGACGTTTATCGACAATTACAACACTAATTATCGATATCGATACAGTGCAGTAGGAATCACTATCCAGGTATACATGTATATGTATGTATATATATATATATACATATATTTTTTGGCAAATGGCACAATGCACTATATTTGCAAAGCGTATAAATAGAAAAAAAAACGTGTTAACGTCATCTTCATATATTGGCTATCCTGTGATCAAAAGCTATATGTGTACAGTCCGGCAAGTATAACTTGGCGTGCCTGTGCGCCACTGTGCTTTTACTTTGTACTTTGATAACAGTTTCTCTTAAACCACTTTTAATTACTTTTGGCATTACTGAACTATTTTAATGTAGCAGATTTAACAACAATAATGTCGCGGTAATCTCTCAAACGTCAAACTCACAGTTTCAATAAAAAGAATTAGTTCCAAAAACCACCACCGCCAAGTTATACTTGTGGCACTTGTAGTTGATGGGGTGAAATTTTGTATGATTAGAATTTTGTTCATTCATGTCCGATCATGTAAATCATGTTCACTGTCGCATCTGTCTGTGACACATAAAGTAATCTGTGGGGAGCATTGCTCTGTGGGATCACTACGACCAAAGAGTAACATAATATATGCGTAGTATCCATAGTAGTCTGTGATAATATATGACACACACGACGGGTGAAAGAAAATTTAAAAATAAATATTTGTTATTCATTTATCCATATCGCGTATTTATCGCAAAAGCCTATAACAAAGAAAATAATAATTGTTTTTAATTTTTTTATAATAATACAATAGGTAAGGTACACAAGGAAACTTGCAAAAATGGAAGACATTTACTACTGCACAGCTTGTCTGATAACTGATGTGAAAATGTTTTGTATCCATTCAGTTTTCTCCATCGAAATACTACAAATCCTACGACTTTCTTCGAATGCGGTAAATATACAACTCATAATATTCTCAAGAAAAACGTTCAAATATGCATAGTATTCTGAGGTTCAAATGAATTCGTTAAGTGTCAAGATGCCAGCTATTTGCCTGCAGTTTAGGTCTTGTGCCTGTGTTTCGCACTGTATACCTACTAGTGCAGTAGTACACATAGTACCTACCTATTAGTACTCATACTTTTGGATAATAAATTATTTTCAACTAATAAGATGCACATTGCTTTAAAAGTGATTTATTCGATGAAACAGACTCGCGACCCGCTGTCTCTCTTGCTCTTTCATTACCTGTGTGATGCCATTGCACTCTCGACTCGGTCCATGTATCTATCTCATTTACGCCTACGTTAACTGCCTAATGCTTTTACATTAAAGTACAACGAATATTGGGTGAGGTGAGCACGGTAAAGTGTAGTGTCTGAACGTTTATTGTCTGGTACTATGTCTTTTAGGACTTTACATCATACACGTACTACCCGAGTCTACTGCAGTGTTGTGATTCCATAAAACTTATTATTTTAGGAAGTACGGTGCTCGCTGATGTTTTGTTGTGATTGCGCTAGCTTCATTCAAAAGTTTGAAAAGTTCGCTTCGAAATGTTGCAGGGCACAAGATTTAATGTTCAAAATCAAACAAGACAACTCTATCGTAAGTTAAAACTTAGATTATACTACAAACTGCATTTAAGTATTTCATGCATGTATGCATGTCATTGCATGTAATTAATTTCCTTACACAGTTTTGGTAAGCCTGCTACAATTTTAACTATTTCGGGGGAATCAATCCCCCTTGATCCCCGCCTTGGGAGGTCTTATCATTTAAAGCCATCTCTACCAGACAACCTTTGAATGGATCAGAACTGCTATGTGAAACACAAAATTGTTTCTACCTATGTCCATTATAGAAACAATGATGTGCCCCACCAAACCAAGACGAAAATGAGAAGATGGTTTTAGACCACTAAGACAACGCAATATGCACATTCGGTTACATTTCGTTTTTAGCATAGAAGTACATACCGGTATCCTATGGTATTACTTAGGTAAATGATAAACAGAAGAATTGCAATGATACTTAAAAATACTTATCTATACATTTACATACTTTTACTATTTTTATTACCTACTAAATACATTTTATTGTACTCACAGATCACAAAAAAAGTCCTTCAAAACATAAATAGAACGAAACACAATTTGGTATCAACAATATCCATCACTAAGACAAAATACTTTTCAATAAGTGAAAATCATGAGGATACAATTCCAGAAAGTACTGAGGAAATGTTAACCCATGATATAAAGGCAGAGGTTTTATGTAATAACGAAGAAGTAAATATAAATTTGATAAAAGATGAAGAAATAGACCCCAATTCATTTGATGATTATGAAAATGATCTAAATCAAGGTAATGGCGATTTGGATTTAAGCACCAGAGAAATAATTCCCAAGAAATGTAATATTAAAGGTAAGAAAGAACACAAAACCAAAAAGAGAAAAAGACAATTGAAAAATAATGACTTGACAAGTGATGATGAACCATTGGCCAATAAAGTAACAAAAAAAAATAACAATGATTCTAATCTTAATGGAACTGGCAAGAAATCTAATAGTAAAAGTTTTGATATGTCTTTCTTTGAAGACTATGCCAATGTGGTGTTTTTGACTCCAGAAGATGCAAGAAAAGAGTTGTTGCTAAGAAAGGAATCGAGTAATTATATGAATTCTCCATTTAAATGTGAATTTTGCTTTCGAGGCTACGAAGCTAAAACTGCATTTGAGAATCACATGAATAAACATAGCAATGTAAGTATTTGTTCTGTATTATGTAACTTATTTAATAGATCTCACTGACATACTTCTTGTTTTGCTAATTTTTCAATTCAAATAATTAATTGACAAAGATTTTTAAATGGATTTATCATCACATTTAAGGATTCCGTACACAAAGGGTAAGATCAGATCTCTATTACTGAGACTCTGCTTTACGCTGACATCAAGTTCTAGGACAACATGTATTTCGTAGAAAGTGGTAGGTAGTGGGAGCATTATATTGATGTTCCGTAACCAAAAAAGTAGCTTACCACCATCAAGGAGTATATAAACCACTAGCTGTTACCCGCGGCTTCGCCCGCGTTATTTGAGTCTTTATGACCTTTGAGGTCAAGATCGATGATCTCTTACGCCAAGTCACTATAGATGACCCTATAGTCGAACTCAATACCCTTTATTGTTAAAGTCATTAATTATTTTGGTTAGGTATACGAAGTTGTGCTTTTTAAATGTTTGACTCAACACAAAAGTTCCTGAAACATTTCTTACAAAGAAAATAAGGTGAATAGCTGCGCGAGCGCAGCGAGAGCTACCATTGCGCGAGCGAAAATTTTTTATGACTTTTTATGACCCTGACAAATTTACGACCTAATAATCAACTCACTATAGATGACTCTTAGGTCGAACTCAATATTGTCTATTCTTAAAGTCATTAATAATTACTTGGTAAACCTAACCAAGGTTTACCAAGTTTTGCTGTTTAAGTATTTGAGTCAGTCTAATGTATGAGGCTGTTGAAACACGCTATTATACGCTATATTAGCGTTATTACTGCGAAACATTTTTACGACTTTTTATGACCCAGACAGTTTTTATGACCTACTAAGTCAACACTGATGACACTCAGGCTAAAGTCGATAATCACTTATTTTAAGGTTAATAATCATTATGATTATTGAAGATTGTACAGTTTTAATATATGACTCGTTTTGATGCATGTGGTTATTAATATACAAAAGTTGCTGAAATATTACCTTCAAAGTTGATAAAATAAATGCTTGCACGAGCGTAGCGAGTGCTAAAAATTTTTACGACTTTTTATGACCCAGACAGTTTTTATGACCTACTAAGTCAACACCGATGACATTAGGGTTGAATTTGATATCCATTTAATTTAAGATTAATGATCATTATGATTATTGAAGGTTGTTCTGTTTCAATTTATGACTTGTTTTGATGCATGTGGCTATTAAAATTCAAAAGTTGACGAAATATTTCCTACAAAGTAGATAAAACAAATGCTTGCGCAAGCGCAGAGAGTGCTATAACTACGCGAGCGAAGCGAGCGCGAATTTTTTTAAGTGTTTTAATGACCCTGACAGGTCTTATGACCTACTAAGTCAACACAAATTAAGGCTGTTAAAACACGGAAGTTTTTGAAATACTTCCTACAAAGCAGATAAACACGTTGGGCAAGCAAAGCCAGCGCGTAAATTTTGATGACTTCTAATGATCCTGACAGTTTTATGGCCTAATCAAGACACTAATTAAGTTATTGTAGACGAACCTAAGGTAAAACTTTTATGATTATGTTAACTCTATGTAAAGTTAACAAAAAATATATGCACCCTCACTTAACTGCCGGATAAAAAAGAATTCTTTGCTCTTTTATGCCCTATTAAATGTCTTTGTACAAAATGTCATGTGAATGGGTCAAGCCTTTTGGCCGAAAAGAGGCCAAACATATACAAAATTCAACAATAAAAAATTGACAACCGGACTCGATTGTAAAAAATGTAACCAATGTGCTCGGATAATAGACTCTACTCTTGGTCTATGTCTTATTGACTGTCTCAATACAATTTTAGCTCAATCGGTCAACTCGTTTGACCGAGAAGAGGTCACACGTTTAAAAAATTCAATAAAAAAAAATTTGTTACCCAAACTCAACTGTTAAAAAAAATATCCTTTGTTGTTCTATGCCCTATTAACTGTATTTGTACAAAATTTGAGCTGAATCGGTCAAAACGATTGCCGCTAAGAGGCAACACATTATTCCATAATAAAATTATGGACACCCGAAATTGCCAGAGAAAAAAATGTATCCTATGTCTTATTGACCGTCTGTGCACAAAATTTCAGCTGAAATGGTTGACCCGTTTGACTGAGAGGAGGCCACACATTTACAAAGTTCAATAAAAAAAATCGACACCTGGACTCGACTGCCAGAAAAAATGTATCCTATGTGCTTCTTTGCCATATGAGCTGTATATGTAGAAAATTTCAGCCGTATCGGTCAAGTCGTTTAGCTGATAAGTGGCCACACATACCCAAATTTCAATAAAAAAAATCTGGACACCCAGACTCGATAGCAAAAAAAAAGTATCCTATATCCTATTCTGCCTTATGAACTGTCTTTATACAACACTAGCAGCCCGCCCCGGCTTCGCACGGGTAGAACATATATGCCTACAAAATTTGCATCAGTTTGTTGCATCGAATATAAAATATGAACATATTTAACAATCATCGTCATATTTCATCCAATTTACACAAAACCTTAACGAATTATGCACCTAAATCTTCCTCATAAACACTCTGGCTATTGGTGAAAACCGCATGATAATCCGTTCAGTAGCTATTGAGATTATTGCGAACAGACAGACAGACGCAGTGATGGACTTTGTTTTATAACACTTACGTAGTGATATTGGACGGCCCTTTGGCGTAAAGGATAGTTACCCTGATTCTGACCCGACGGTCGTCGTCTAGCTATATACCTACCAATTAAAGTTTTATGTGCATTCATGAATCATGAGTTTTCGTACAGTGGTAGTGGGATCATTAAATCTACCAAAAAGTAGCTTACCACCAAGGAGAACATCTGCCGCCCGTAACCTTACGCGTTCCCCGACGCAAAATGTAGGGGTAATATACGTATAACGTGTGTATCTGTGTGTCTGTCTGTAGCATCTTAGCACCTAACCGGATGGACCGATTTTGTTTTTATTATTGATAGTTTTTTTGTTTGATAGATGTCTTCATCGAGAGTTTTCTTAGCTTTTATTCATGAAAATTCGTTCAATCGTTATAAAACTATGAGCTTTTTTCTAGTTCATTGCGCTATGAAATGAACTTTCATAGGTCTGATCAATTCTAAAATCTTCTTCTTCAACGATATTGTAAGAACATGGAAGCATTGACCTGATGCTGGGACATCTCCTGGACTTTACAGAATACTCAAATCCTCACCAACTTACAGCTCAGATTTTAAATGTCGTGTTTAGAGTCATTGGAATGCTTATATTTTAATGAAAAGATTATGCATAGATCAGTCGGGGTGGTTTAACATATTATATTATTATATATATAGATGAATATTATTTTATACAAAACATCATATTATTATACTTTATTGACTTCAAATTGATTGTGATCGGTGGGGATCTACAGCATAGCTAAGCTTATAATAATATTTTCGTAGTAACTATGACCTAATCTGTGGTTTCACTGCAAATATTTTATTAATTTTGCGATGCGTGTATGTGAAATTCGTGATATCTTCTAGAGTTTTCATTTGAATTATATACTGTAAAGGACAATTTTAATCTATAATATGTGGCCAAGCTAATTAACGTAATTATTTGGATAAGGATTAATACTATATACTTGAAAATAGCCTTGGAATTTATATAATATTTTATAACAACAATTTTAAAATTAAAATGGTTACTGTGAGTCAACCTTAAGAGATAGACATATGCTGTCGCGGACTTTTTTGTAGGTCTTATTAAGTTGTACAACTCTTGCACAGAAAATATTCTTCTATCTATTTTCAATTAAGCAGCGTTCGTAAGAAACGTGTTTTTCGACCGCTTTTTTGCCGACTTAGGTTGCAAATTAGGTCTCCACGAATGTACCTTTGATTTAAACGGGATAATATATAGCCTATTTTCATTCCGAAAGTCCATTCTATGTATTAGTGAAAGAATTTTTTAAATCGGTTCGGTAGTTTTTGAGCCAAATCATTACAAACATACAAAAATACAAAAATACAAATGTTCTCTCTTTATAATATTAGTATAGATGTCAGGTAAATCGTTCAAGACGCTTATTCGAGAAGAGGTCTTATATTTACAAAATTCAATTAAAAATATCTGGACCCCCTGACTCAACAGCCAGAAAAAAAGTATTCTATATCCTATTCTGCCCTATGAACTGTCTTTATACAACATGTCAGGTAAATCGGTCAAGACGTTTATTCGAGAAGAGGTCTTATATTTACAAAATTCAATTAAAAATATTTGGACCCCCTGACTTGATAGCCAGAAAAAAAGTTTTCTATATCCTATTCTGCCCTATGAACTGTCTTCATACAACATGTCAGACAAATTGGTCAAGCCGTTTATTCGAGAAGATGTCTTATATTTACAAAATTCAATTAAAAATATTTGGACCCCCTGACTTGATAGCCAGAAAAAAAGTTTTCTATATCCTATTCTGCCCTATGAACTGTCTTTATACAACATGTCAGGTAAATCGGTTAAGACGTTTATTCGAGAAGAGGTCTTATATTTACAAAATTCAATTAAAAATATTTGGACACCCTGACTTGATAGCCAGAAAAAAAAGCTTTCTATATCCTATTCTGCCCTATGAACTGTCTTTATACAACATGTCAGGTAAATCGGTCAAGACGTTTATTCGAGAAGAGGTCTTATATTTACAAAATTCAATTAAAAATATGTGGACCCGCTGACTCGATAGCCAATAAAGAAGTATCCTATATCCTATTCTGCCCTATGTACTATCTTTGTACAAAATTTCAGCCAAATCGGTCAAGCCGTTTGACCGTGAAGAAGTCCCAAACAAACAAACAAACAAATAAACAAACTGACTTTCGCATTTATAATATTGGTGTTGATTAAAACCATCTGTACCCCTCCAAGATAGCGGCCGTGAAACAAGGGTTGTGACCCCACAACCTTGGATTTAACCATACAACCTACCACTAAATCCCCTTGACTTCTAAAAATAAAATCACGTCTGACAAATGCACTAAGCCTAAAAAATGAAACATTTCAATAGTAGAATAATAAGCCTTAATTAAATTTTCAGGAATACGGCAAGTATGAGTGTGACATATGTCATCTCAGGTTTCCAGAGCAGCGAAGTCTGTGCAAGCATCGTCTCGCTAGCCACAAACGGAAATTCTGCTGTCTACTGTGTCCTTATGTTTGTTATTGCACGTACGTTCTTCGTTCCTTTAAATATTTTTTTTTACTTCAGATTGATTGAGTTGGTATTTTGTCACTATTACAATTTTTTTGGAAATGTTCTGTAGAGTATGTAGCTCAGTAAATAAAATAAGAATATATATTTGGTCATATTGTCTTGTCGTAACAATACAATATAACAAATATATTCTTATTACGAAGCTGAAGGTGGCTTTTGGGCCACTGGAATATTAATTATATATTGTATCCATTGATAAAGGTACTGATTATAAAATGATGTTAATAATAGTCATGATATACAGGGTGTTTGGTGGATGGACCAACAAAATTTTTTGGGGTTTGGGGGTTCAAGCGCTAGTTTTCCCCAGTAGACTCGAAGTCCTATCACGGTGTTTTAGATATAATTTTTTTGTTTTATTTTAATTACCCAAAATCTTGACTTTAAATTGTGCTTACTTTTTTGTGTGGTAATACAACAAATAAACTTGTGCTGTATTCTGCATTGTGTCCATATTCTAAATAAAACATTACTTAACATATTTCCCTTTAAAATAAATAGTTCTGAGCTGTCAAAGTTGTTTATTTGTTAAAATGTTTTAAAAAGTGACAACTTCTTAATTTTAGGTGTTTTAAAAAAAATCATATTATAAAACACGGTGACACTTACGACTTCAGGTCTGCCGGGGTAAACTTGCGCATGACGCCCTCTAACCCCTCAAAAAATTTTGTCGGTCCATCTACCAAACATCCTGTATAAGTTGTAAGA
The DNA here is from genome assembly GCA_954871355.1 of Cabera pusaria. Lineage (NCBI taxonomy): Eukaryota > Metazoa > Arthropoda > Insecta > Lepidoptera > Geometridae > Cabera > Cabera pusaria. The sequence continues at coordinate 5,145,401 of OX940896.1, forward strand.
TTTTATGATCACAATTGGTCACTGATAATACATAAAGTGATAGTCAATTTAACACAAGCTGAAATGCAATAATTTGCAATGAGGTATAACTCTGCGGTGGTCCCATTGTAAATTCATTGAAATTGAGATCTGATAAGTATCTCGATATCTCTGGAGATACTTATCTGATCTCAATGATACATATATATATATACACCTCAAAGCTCAAATTTGCTAATGAAAATGCAGTATTTAAAGTCAGTTTTTTCATTTTGTTGACGATCTTAAATTATTACTATAATTTTCAGAGATCAAGCCAAAACCCACGTGAGCTTGCACAAAGGCAAGAAATACCCATGTAAAGAGTGTGGAGAAATATTCAGGTAAAATATATACCTACAAAGTAATGTCTGCATTATTTTGATAAGAAATCTGTATCATAATAACACTTTTGAATTTTATTTAAGTTTTACATGCACAAAGTTATCATGCTACATAAAAATTTATGACATGACTACCTGAGTATTTCTAGTAACTTATCATATTTTATTCCCTTTACATAATAAATATGCTGTAGGAGCTAAACACTAATTATTTATGAAATTGCAGTAAAAAAAAAGTAATTAATAATTTAAAAATGTGCTTCACATTTCTTTGCTAACACTCCTTCAGTTTACACACACAAACGCGCCTGTCTGTACATGTCACTACTACAACCATGGCCAAACCTTCATCGTGAAATAGAAAGTCTGTACTTATTTCAACCGACTTCCGAATAGGAAGAGGTTCTCAATTCGTCTGTATGTTTTTTTCCTTTTTTTGTGTTTGTTCGCCGATTACTAAGCCGATTGTTAACTGATTTGAGTGATTTTTTTTTCTTAGGTAGTGTTCATTTCCAAGGTGGTCCCATTTAAATTTTATCAAGATCTGATTAGTATCTCCAGAGATATGACGATAAATGGAACCTCATAAATAGTGAAAAACATGGTAAACTAAAAAAAACTAAACTATCCCATTCAAATATCTTGTAAAAGTGTTAGTGACTATGGAAACTTATAAACTAAAAACAATATTATGTTTCTTTTTGTGTTACACACAACACATTTTTGGATATTATTAAACACAATCCAAAATTTCATAGTTCAAAAACGTGGGTACGGAATCCCTTCGGTGCGATGGAATTTTGGATTGTGTGTAACAATGTGTTATATAGGGAGAGCCTATTGTTAGATTACCCTCACTAAGTACCTGCTGTGAGATAACTTACTGGAGGGGAACTTTATTTTTTTTGTGTCAAAGTTGACAAACAAGCAAGCGGCCCACCAGATCGAAAGTGGTCACCGCCGCCTATAAACTCCTGCAACACAAGTAGTATCGCACGTGCTTTGCCTACCTTTTGCATAGAGGACTCTTTTTACCCCTCTCTTAAATCGTTGCATGTTGTACCGTAGCGGAAAAACCTCAGGTGGCAGATCGTTCCACATCTTGCAGGTCCGTGGAAGAAACGACCGCATAAAACGTACCGTATGCGATGTCCACGTGTCAACAATATGTGGATGAGCTCTCTCGCGGTGTCGAGAAGAACGATGATAAAAGCGAGGTGACGGGATGAGGTTAAAGATTTCATCAACTATTTATATTTGACTATGAAGCCGGCTTTTCACTATGGAATATAATATAATATATATTATATGTTGAGATATAATACTTTATCGCTCGTCATACATTTTGTACGAGAACGTTTCCACTATGCTATATATTAATTTTTCATCATTCCGAGGCCGAAAGTTTGAATTTCTTCTTTTGTTTGTGGGAAGAAAGATGCATATTTCAGACTGCTCACAATTAGTGACAGTTTAAAATTTAGTCTATTTTTGTTTTAATTTTCTTCCCGTTATCTATTTGAAATAACTTATTACCATGGTAACCGTGCAGTTGTTATTTCAATAAGAGTCATATTTTCTGATTCTGATAAAAATTACATCAAAAATATACATAGAAAAAAACTTGTGTATAAAAAATAAGTGAATACAGCTGTGTAAAAAAAATCCCGACAATGAATTCATCGGATTATTCAAGTGACGACTCTGAAGATGAAGAAGTGCGACGAAACATTGCTGCGGAAGCTGCGGAAATAACTCAAAATTTAGCACCCTCCAAATCGGTACAGCGATATAAAAATTGTTACAATCAATTTATTGCTTGGAAGAAATTGCATCGTATTATGTATTATGATAATGAAAATTGAAATATAATTATTAAATGACACATTTATAATACAGTATTATTTACTGTTTTAATTACTTATTTTATGTACATATTGTTATTTCCTATTCAATATTCAATGTTTTTTGTTTGCGTTCGATAATAAATACTATTTTTCTCACTAAAAAAATTGAATATTTAATTATGTCGAATATTATTAATAATATCTATTAAGTTTAAGATAATTAAAACTATTAATTTTTTTTTTTTCGTCAACCCCCCACCGGGGCTTCGCCCCGGACCCCATCGGGGCTTCGCCCCGAACCCCCTCAATGAATGATTTGAACTACATTCGTTTTTCTTATATACAATGTCATTAAACTTTCGGTCCTGGTATGATGAAAAATAGTATACGCGCCACGGGAAGATAGCAGGACTTTTCGACCCACGCTCGTAATGTACTATATATTACATCCCAAACTATAAATATTTTTTCGACCGACTGAGCGATATTCGAAGGTTTACATTTTACCTCACGTCCCCGGACACCGCGCGCCCCCCTGCCTCGCCCTCAGCTTTTTTTTGTTGTTTTTTATTTTTATTATGACTCCACACAATAAGTGTATTTAGCCAGTGTTTGAATGAAACCATAGACAACCAAAGCTGAACTATATATCTTACAGTGTGAACAGCAATCGCGGGATGTAATACATAGCTCAAGATGTAATTTATATTATATCCCATAGTTAAAAGCCGGCTTGAAAACAATGTGTGTAATTCCAGCATGCCAAACAGCCTGCTGATGCACCGCCGTCAGAAGCACGTGACGCAGTGTGTGTGCGACACGTGCGGAGACACCTTCGTCACGGCGCGGGGCTTGTACGCGCACCGGATGAAACTGCACAGACAGGTCTGAACCTATATACTACCTATATACAAAGCGATACTAGATGAAACCCACGGTTGTTTCGTTACAAGTTATTGCTACGCCAATGTGTCCAAAGTGGGGTTAGGTACAATATGGTTGTGCATAGTTTTGTATATATATATATTGTATTGTATACTTTTATTGTGTGTATGGTATTGTTATGTATGTGTATTGTAATGTACAAAATAGGTACGTACTTTTGCAGTTATAATGTACTTTTACCTATTCTGATTTATTTATTTATTATTTTATTCATTTTTAACACCGATATACCGCCATGTATATTAAGTTATTCTTTCTCCACCCTAAGGTTGTCTGGAAGAGATCGCTTTAAGCGATAAGACCGCCTGTTGTTACACCTTTTGTTAAATGTTTATTTTTTAAGTTTTATTTGTTTGGTGTTCAATAAAGAGTTTCTATCTATCTATCTATATACACGAGACAAACTGTTTTTAACCGACTTTAAAATAAGGAGGAAGTTTCTCTATTCGACCGTATACTATATGTCGCAGGCAGATAGCTGAATTTGCCGTTCAATTAACAGCCTAGCTTTAAGAACTGTGACCACCGCGTGACGTGAGCCGTCGAGCGAAGCGAGGAGGGGAGCCGCGCGTCAACACAAATATATATATATATACTATATATAAATATATATATACTATATATATATATATATATATATATATATATATACTAGCTGTGGCCCGCGGCGTCGCTTGCTTTAAAAAAATACTTTAATGTTTCTTTCATAAAAACCTTGCTCTGACAATTACAAATATGTACAACAAAAAAGAATTGGCCAAATCGGTCCACCAGTTCTCAAGTTACGGTGTGACCAAGGGAAATAGAGATTTATTTATATACTAGCTGACCCGGCAAACGTTGTTTTGCCATATAAATAATTTCGTAGTAATTTCTAGTGTAGACAAAAAATAGCTTACTTATTGTAAGTATGTATGGAGGAAAAATGATTAAATTACTAAAATGGCTATTAAAAAATAAGGGTTGATCGTAGAAGGGTGAAAATTGAGGATTGTATGTATTTTTGTATGTTGTATCATAAAAAAATAGAAATTAAAAATTTTGTCCAAAAAATAAAATAAAAAAATTAGGGGTGGACTACCCCTAACATTTAGGGGGATGAAAAATAGATGTTGGCCGATTCTCATAGATACCGAATAAGCACAAAAAATTTCATCAAAATCGGTCAAGCCGTTTCGGAGGAGTATGGCAACAAAAACTGACACGAGAATTTTATATATTAGATATAATGTGTGTTCGCGGATAACTTCGTCTTTTATAAACCGATATTGATGATGTTTGTTGGAAAGTAGATATCCCATGGGTGGTACCGTAGTAATATCATCGAGATCTGATAATTATCTCCAGAGATATGTCGATAAACGTCTCAAACTTGCTACTGAAACTGATTGGCGCGGCATTGATTAGTCGGTTGTTTTATTTCTGAAACAATCTTATACTTTATTATAATGTACAATGTGTGTGTAATTATACAGGATGACCAAGAAATAAAGCGACAAGCGGGTATGGAGTGAGAAGGAGGATACCATTTCCAGGAAAAATGAAAAAAATTATGTCAGTTCAGTGATTCTTACACTAATTTGATCTTTTATATACGTGCTATTACTTATTGTAGCCACAAATAAAGTAAAACAATTGCTAAGTTTTTTAAAAATTTACTCTCGCTGCCCGCGAGCACAGAACAAATAATACTACGCTGCGAGGCAACATCTGCAAACAGTACACTGTCTTCCCACAGTTCCATCTTAGACGGCATCCTCATTTAACATCAGTGGATATAGTGCTAATTCAAAAATTATTTCTAATTTAGTATTTATTTTGACATTTCATTTTTAATTTCAAAAGGCGTAAATCGTGTTAATTAATAGTTTTAATTTCATTTGAAAATTTGATGCTTTTGTTTTGTTTTTGTTGTATTTTATTAATGTTTAAATTTATGTTCTTTCACATGTCATTACATCGCGAAATAGATGGTCTTAGGGTCTAGACAGACGGACCGCATTTTAACTGCAATCTGCAGATCAGGTGCAGTTTGAATGCAGTTAATTCTATTCTATTGCAACTGCATTCAAACTGCACCTTAACTTCAATTTGCGGTTGGATTGCAGTTGAAATGCGGTCCGTCTGTCTAGACCCTTATAATGATTTCTTTGACAACTTTTGTATACTCTATTTCATGTGAAATAAACTCATTTTATTTCATTTCAGTGGACAAGTGCTTAAAGAAGTTAACATTTTACATAATTATATCTTCTATGTATTTCAGGATAAGAATGAAAAGCAAGGGCCAAAATGCGACGAGTGTAATCTACATTTCGCCACCGAAGAAGCCTGGAAGCGACATCTAGTGTTGTCTTCTAAACACAATGTCAGGTATAGCATTTAACAATCCAGACTAATATTATAATATTTAAGTCAACCAAACAATCATCCTCAACCAGGAGTACCAAGTTTAATGCCCGCCGTGCACCAATGGATTTTTCTTTTCAAAAAAATTATATGCTCTTTTTACAGTAGCCCTCTGGTGAAGATTGTAGTACACTATCTAGTGTCCGCCTGGTCAGCTACCACCCTCAAGTTAGAAAATCTGTCGCCAAACATCTATTGTGTTCCGGCAGCTATCCTTAATAGCCAGTTCTCATCCTCGACCACATCATCACTTACCAAGAGGTGAGATAGTGGCCAAACGCTAGCCTATTTGATATTAAAATAGTTAGGATAGTTTAAAAACTGAAACAACAGACTTCTATGCAGCGCGAGTTAGTTTCAGTATTAAGTTTGAGACGTTTATCGTCATATCATTCGAATCAGTTCACAATTGACGGAGTAATCGCGTAACATACAAACAAAAAAAATATATACGGACGAATTGATAACCTCCTCCTATTTGTAAGTCGGTTGAAAATGTTTGTAACTCTGTCGCTCTGTCTGTCTGTTACCTAATCCTTCCTCAGGCTCTAGACTATCTGTGTACCAAATTTCGTTTAAATCGGTTCAGTGGTTTTTGCGTGAAAGTGAGACAGACATACAGACAGAGTTTCTTTCGCATTTATAATATTAGTTAGGATTGATGTTAGACTAATTTTGTATGAAACAGTTTAATTACTTTTAGTATGTAAATTATTACAATTATTAAGTACTTCAATTGTACACTTTGTTACACTATGGACATGTCTAAGTGTACACACTTGCACCTAAAGATGACTAAATGAATACAATATCCCTCCCAATGAGCCGAAGACCGGGCTTAGTGGCGTATCTTGGGAGAGGCCTACGTCCAGCAGTGGACTGACACTGGCTGATTATCAGATGATGAAAATGTGTTATTTATTTTCAGTAACGGATGTAAATACTGCGGTGAGACGTTTTCAAACGCGGATGATCTGAAGAGTCACGTGAAACTGCACGCGCGGAAACATGTCCGCGCTGATTTGAAACTACCCACTAATTGTAATATTGTAAGTTATTATTATTTATCCTTTTTTCTAGCGTTTTCTCTAGCGTTCGACCGCTATCTCACCTGTTGGTAAGTGACGTTGCGGTCGAGGATGGTTTACACGTTCCAGAATGGGAAATGGCTTTCATCTATTAAATGTAGTTTTATACAATTTTTAAAATCATTATCACATTTATTTTTTTCATTGGTCAGAAATTTTATTATATAATTATATAAATTATATAAGTAAGAGATTTGGAGATTATCATAATCAGCCGGTATCAGTCCACTGCTGGACATAGGCCTCTCCCAAGTCATGCCACTGAGCCCGATCTTCGGCTCTTTGTTTCCAGTCACTGCCCACCGCTTTGCGAATGTCGTCGCTCCACCTGGTCACAGGGCGTCCTACACTACGTTTACCAATTCGCGGTCTCCAATCTAGAACCAGTCTACCCCAACGGTTATCGGTCCTACGGCAGATATGACCAGCCCACTGCCACTTCAGTTTGCTAATCCGCTGAGCTATGTCGACCACTTTAGTTCTCTGGCGAATTACTTCGTTCCGGATTCGATCCCGCAGAGAAACACCGAGCATAGCTCTCTCCATAGCTCGCTGAGCGACTTTAAACTGGTGGACTAGTCGAACCGTGAGTATCCACGTCTCGATTAAAGACTTTTGTCTTTAGGCACTATGGTATAGGCGACGAGAAGACTCGACGGAGTTTTCCAAATGCTGCCCAGTCCAGCTGAATTCTTCTCTGAATTTCCTTTTCGAAGTTATGTTTGCCTAGTTGGATTATCTGCCCTAGGTAAACATACTTAGTGACAACTTCGAGTGGGATTCCATCTTCGGCAATCGGTTCCGGAACAACGTGCTCGTTGTACATGACTTTGGTTTTATCCAAATTCATCCGGAGACCGATGCGACGAGAAGAATCAGCTAGGCCATTCAACATCTTTTGTAAGTCCTGCAGCGTCTCTGCCATAATGACGATATCATCTGCGAATCGTAAGTGAGAGATGTACTTGCCGTTGATGTTAATGCCAGAATCTTTCCAGTCCAGGGTCTTAAACATATCCTCCAAGGCGTTAGTGAACAGTTTCGGGGATATGACGTCCCCCTGTCTCATTCCTCGACGCAGGTGGATATGTTTAGTTCGCTGGTTCTGTACTTGTACAGTCATCGTTGCGGCATTATACAGACATCTCATCACTTCGATATATCGCCAGTCAACTTGGCAACGCTGCAAGGACTCCAGAACAGACCAGGTTACGATTGAGTCGAAAGCCTTCTCATAGTCCACAAACGCTAAGCACTGGGGCCGATTGTACTCTTTGGTCTTCTGTACAATCTGCCGCACTGTGTGGATGTGGTCCATGGTGCCGTAACCGCTTCGAAACCCGGCCTGTTCCAGAGGTTGAAACTCGTCGAGTCTTCGCGCAAGACGGTTCGTGATGACCCTTGAAAACAGCTTGTAGACATGGCTCAGAAGCGAAATCGGGCGGTAGTTTTTCAAGAGGGTTTTGTCTCCTTTTTTTGAAAAACAAAACCACCGTGCTCCTGTTCCATGCCTGTGGAGTTCTCCCAGTGAAGAGAACTGAATTGAAGAGCTGTTGCAGCTGGCTTACAGCTGGCGCTCCTCCAGCTTTTAGAAGCTCCGTTGTGATTCCGTCTTCACCTGGGGCTTTTCAATTTTTGAGCTGTTTAAGGGCCATCACGATCTCATCTCGGCTGACTTCGGGCAGGTCTTCTGTAAAGTGGCGGGTCAAGGTGGCTCTACAATCCTCAGTATCGGGTACGGGCCTTGAAGCATGCGATGCGTATAGCTTGCCGTAGAAGTCTTCAACATCCGACAGAATCTCCGACTTAGATGCGACGACGTTCCCCGTTGATGTTGTCAGCTTTGTGAGGTGGCTACGTAGTAAACGAACTAAAACGTACTACACTAGTATTCATTTCATTCAATCCGATACACTTCTACAGATTATCTATGGTGCCGAACGAACTAAGAGAATCCGATCTTTGTTCGTAGTAGGTCAAAATCGGCAAATGCGGTCGTGTTTCGGTCGGATCCGAAATTTCGGATGTATCACTTCGGAGTTGCCCTCCAGGTCTGTACTCCCACTTTGACGTTAAAGTCTCCCATGACAACGTTGTAGTGAGCCTTAGAGGTGGTATGTAAGGCTCTAGAGATGTCTTCATACATGCTCTCCACCTATTCATCCAAGTGTGTCGAGGTCGGTGCGTAGACCTGGATAACCTTGAGGTTGTACCTCTCGGTTAACATAATTATGAGGTACGCTACCCTGGTCGACACACTGGAGATTTCTACAACGTTGTCACTGAGAACCTTGTTGACCAGAAAGCCGACGCCGCCTTGGGATGGCTGGTCTCCTTCTCTGTAATACATAAGATGGCCCGATTCTAGAGTTATGGTGTCCTCTCCCTGTCTTCGGACTTCACATAACCCCAGTGTGTGCCATCTTATGTGTCCCAGCTCCTCCTCCAGCTGCGCCAGATGATCATCCAGCCGAATCGTGCGTCCATTATATGTTGCGAGGGTCAGTTTGTTCTGGCGGCCTACCGTAACCCGGGGATTCTTAGCACCCCCTGCCCTGCCGTTACCGTGACCGCCGCCGTGGTCAGGAATAGCAGGGCGGCCGGGAACTGGGGGCCGCGGATTTGGAGATAACTATCTCAAACCTGGTACTGAAAATGCCTAGTATAGCAATGCCTGGCATTGATTTTTATATATTAATTATATGATAGAAAATGCAATTGTTGTTCGACGTAAAATTTAACTCACTACGTCTGGCGCCAAAGCCAGCAATTCTTCGAATGCACCACTGCGACTCCATATATTTTTAGGGTGCCGTAGCTCAAAAGGAAAAAAGGAACTCTTATAGGATCACGTTGTCCGTCTGTCCATCTGTCTGTCCGTCTGTCAAGACCCATTTTTCTCAAGAAAACGTAGAGATATCAAGTTGAAACTTATATAAAATACTCGGGTCTATGGTCTCTTTTGGCTGTGAAAAAATCAAACCTGTAAGTCAACGCGATCTAAAGATATGACCGTTTATGTCGCAAATTTTGCGTATTCACAAAGGAATCAAAATCTATAGGGTACTTTCATCGATATATAAAAATAGGGAGATAAGAGAACCCGCTCTTCAATGTGGACCGTTTGAATTAGGTTCGCGTACCTAATTTTCACCTTAGTCACAATCGAAATGGCGTTTGTGTAGCACGTACAAAATTACAAGTGCAATTATCGCAGATACATTTAAATAATTAGCAACAATGCCTTCCTCCTCCTACGTCCAGCAGTGGACGGACACAGGCTGATAATGACGAATGTTGATGTTTCATTATTTCACAATTTTTTGGATTAAAAATTGTCTGAACTACTGAAACATGCACTAGGTTGCGGGTGCACGTAATAGTACCGTGGGCAACCCTACATTAATCAGGGGAATTATACATTTGTTTTAAGTGTGACGTTCGACGTCTAGATGAAAGCTGAATAGCTCAATACCTTTGTTTTTTTTTGTAAATTCAAAGCAATAAGTTATGTTTCTGTTATATCTATAATAATTTTTATTGAATATGATCTATTTAATGTTATTTGACGTGTGTAAGTGCTTATTTTTAATTTGCCCATATACTGAATAAATGCTTTGACTTTTGACTTTGACTTGACTTTAGAATGCCTTCTCTGTTCTTCACGCACATGACTTTCAAAGGCTGTATATTGCCGGAACACCATCATCATCATCATCATCATCAGCCTGTATCAGTCCACTGCTGGACGTGGGCCTCTCCCAAGATGCGCCACTGAGCCCGATCTTCGGCTCTTCTTTTCCAGTCACTGCCCACCGCTTTGCGTATGTCGTCGCTCCACCTGGTCACAGGACGTCCTACGCTACGTTTGCCGATTCGCGGTCTCCACTCTAGGACAAGTCTACCCCGACGGTTATCGGTCCTGCGGCAGATATGACCAGCCCACTGCCACTTCAGCTTGTTAATCCGTCGAACTATGGAACACCATAAGGTTAACTTATAGCGGCAGATTTAGATTTTCTCCTTAATGAGACTACTTTTTGGTAGCAAGTCAGACGGAAAATCGATATAATATGCTTCTACCACCTGTGCAGCTGAGAAATTAGTTTTTTTTAAAAGCTTACTATGTGGGTTGCACGTTACTAGTAGTCTTGTTAACCCCTCCAACTAAGCTAAATATGCTCTAGTAATATAACAGTGCAATAGGTGGGGATCGAACTCACGACCTCTCGATTTCCAGGCCGACGCCTTTACTTGCGGGTTATTGCCGCATTTTCAACCGACCTTTTCAATTCGTCTGTTTTTTTTGTGTTTATCTCCATCAATTGTGAACCGATTCGAATGATTCATTGTTCCTGATGTAATTTCATCGAGATCTGATAAGTATCTCCAGAGATATGACGATAAACGTCTCAAACTTGCTACTGAAATTGACTCGCGGGGCATTGAAGTCAGTTGTTTTAGTTTTTAAACTGTCTTAATTATTTAAGTATTTTTTTTAAAATTCCAGTGCAACGAACTTCTCGTGGAGCGATCCGAGTACAAGTCCCACATGACGTCAGCTCACCCTCACTCCGAGGTCAGCAAGAAGCTGCTCGCTGATCTACTGACGCCGTTTGTGTGTGAACTGTGCGGACTTGCTTTTAAGGTATGTTTTATGGTAAATTAGCTGATACCCGACTTTATCACGTACACCAAGAATTTAGTAGCCGATGTATGCCTATGACTAGGTTTGGGTAAGCGCGCTACATCATCGACCGCATCGTCACTTAACATCAGGTGAGATAGTGGCCTAGCGATACTCATTGTCGCATAAAAAATGTTAATCCTTATGCTATAAAGTATCTCCTTGTTAAATTTCAGTAAAATCGGATCGTCCGTTTAGGCGTGATTAGGTGACAAACAGACAGACAGAGAGTGACAGAGTTATAAACGTGTAATAATAGTATGGATACTCACTTCCATTTTAAAGAATTTCAAGAAGACAACGCAGGTATATTTAAATATTTAGATAGTTTAAAAACTAAAACAACCGTCTTCCAAGCCGCACGAGTCGGTTTCAGTAGCAAGTTATAGACATTTATCATCATATCTCTGAAGATATATATCAGATGTCGATAAAATTTAAATGGGTCCACTTTGGAAATGAACCCTACCTATTATAAAATAATCATTCAAAACGGTTCATAATTAGCGGAGCATCGCGTAACATATCTATACTAATATTATAAAGAGAGAACATTTGTATTTTTGTATTTTTGTATGTTTGTAATGAGTAAGCTCAAAAACTAGTGAACCGATTTAAAAAAATCCTAACACTAATACATAGAATGGACTTTCGGAATGAAAATAGGCTATATATTATCCCGTTTAAATCAAAGGTACATTCGTGGAGACCTAATTTGCAGCCTAAGTCGGCAAAAAAACGGTCGAAAAAACACGTTTCTTACGAACGCTGCTCAATTGAAAATATATAGAAGAATATTTTCTATGCAAGAGTTGTACAACCTACCTTGACCTACAAAAAAGTCCGCGACAGCATATGTCTATCTCTTAAGGTTGACTCACAGTAACCATTTTAATCTTAAATTTTTTGTTAAAAAATATTACATAACTTCCAAGGCTATTTTCAAGTATATAGTATTAATCCTTATCCAAATAATTACGTTAATTAGCTTGGCCACATATTATAGATTAAAATTGTCCTTTACAGTATATAATTCAAATGAAAACTCTAGAAGATATCACGAATTTCACAAACACGCATCGCAAAATTAATAAAATATTTGCAGTGAAACCACAGATTAGGTCATAGTTACTAAGAAAATATTATTATAAGCTTAGCTACGCTGTAGATCCCCACCGATCACAATTGAAGTCAATATAGTATAATAATATGATCTATTGTATAAAATAATATTCATCTATATATATATATAATATAATATAATATTTTAAACCACCCCGACTGATCTATGTATAATAGCTTTTTCCAATGACTCTAAACACGACATTTAAAATCTAAGCTGTAAGTTGGTGAGGATTTAAGTATTCTGTAGAGACCAGGAGGCTTCCATGTTCTTACAATATCGTTGAAGAAGAAGATTTTCGAATTGATCAGACCCATGAAAGTTGATTTCATAGCGCAATTAACTAGAAAAAAGCTCATAGTTTTATAACGATTGAACGAATTTTCATGAATCAAAGCTAAGAACACTCTCGATGAATACATCTATCAAACAAAAAAAAAAAACTATCAATAATAAAAACAAAATCGGTTCATCCGGTTAGGTGCTAAGATGCTACAGACAGACACACAGATACACACGTTAAACGTATATTACCCCTACATTTTGCGTCGGGGAACGCCGTAAGGTTACGGCAGCAGATGTACTCCTTGGTGGTAAGCTACTTTTTGGTAGATTTAATGATTCCACTACCACTGTACGAAAACTCATGATTCATGAATGCACATAAAACTTTCATTGGTAGGTATATAGCTAGGATTAGAACCAACGACTGTCGGGTCAGAATCAGGGTAACTATCCTTTACGCTAAAGGGCCGTCCAATATCAATACGTAAGTATTATAAAACAAAGTTCATCACTGCGTCTGTCTGTCTGTTCGCAATAATCTCAATAGCTACTGAACGGATTATCATGCGGTTTTCACCAATAGCCAGAGTGTTTATGAGGAAGGTTTAGGTGCATAATTCGTTAAGGTTTTGTGTAAATTGGATGAAATATGACGATGGTTGTTAAATATGTTCATATTTTATATTCGATGCAACAAACTGATGCAAATTTTGTAGGCATATATGTTCTACCCGTGTGAAGCCGGGGCGGGCTGCTAGTATATAATAAACTGGCCAAGTGCAAGTCGGACTCGCACTCGTAGGGTTCCGTACCACACTACAGTATTTTATAAGTTCGAGCAAAAAATACCACTATCATTTTTCGCCAGCAAAAAATAATGATTAATAAACATTTTATTTCTTATAACGCCATCTAACGTCTAACAAAGGTGTTAGGGATCGACATTTCAATATAACGCCATCTATGGGACGTTTACCTAACTAAGCGTTCATAGATGGCGTGAAATGCCGAAAACACCCGTTTCTTGTATGGGGACCCTCTATTATTTTTAACTTTATACTGTTTTTAGTATTTGTTGTTATAGCGGCAACAGAAATACATCATGTGTGAAAATTTCAACTGTCTAACTATCACGGTTCATGAGATACAGCCTGGTGACAGACGGACAGACAGACAGACGGACAGACAGACAGACGGACGGCGGAGTCTTAGTAATAGGGTCCCGTTTTACCCTTTGGGTACGGAACCCTTAAAAAAAAACATGCAGACTAATCGAGAATCTTCTCCTTTTTGGAAATAGGTTGAAAATTACTTTATTAAAAATTTACATGTGAGACATATTTCTTTATGTCTCGAAGTATTGAGGTACCTTGAATTTTTAACAAAATATATTATTAGAAGCGTGTTCAACAGGCGCAGTACAGTGTCATGCAAAATTCTGGATAGACAGAATTTTGCATGCCGCTGTATCTGTAATAGGTAGATGTCATCGCTTACCATCAGGCGAACGTCGTGATTGTCCTGCTACCTGATATCATTAAAAAATAAGTCAATAAGCTCGTTTAAAAAACTAAAAAGAACCGACTTCAATGCCGCGCTATTAATTTTCAGTACCTACCAATTTTGAGGTGTTTATCTCCATATCTCTGGAGATACTTATCAGACCTCGACAAAATTACCATGGTACCACACTTGAGATATCTCCTTTCCAACAAAAAAAGAATAAGCAAAATTTTTAAGACGAAGTTATCCGCGAACAAACATAAAAAAAAACCTATATACGGTCGAATTGAGAAACCTCCTCCTTTTTTTGAAGTCGGTTAAAAATGCTGTTCCTAAACTAATATTATAAAGACGATTTTATATTTGCTTGTTTGTTACGATTTAACTCAAAAACGTCTGGACTGATTTCAAAAATTCTTTAACTAATGAGAGCTACACTATTGGCGAGTAACGTAAGCTAAACTTTATCCCCGTATTCTCACGGGAACGGGAACTACGCGGGTAAAACCGCGCGGCGATGCTAGTACTTTATAGGTAATGACGCGAAAACAAACGAATTAAAAAAGCTAAATTTTTAGAAGTCGGTTAAAAGTACTTATTTCCATCGTTACAGAAACAATGTTACCTCACCTACCACCAAAGAAAGCACACAGGCGCGCGTCCCTACTCGTGCCGCTCCTGTACAAAGACGTTCCAACAATCGGGCTCCCTCGCCGCGCATCGAGCCACACACGACCGCAGGAAACACAAGTGTGCTCTCTGCCAACACAGCTTCACCTTTACCAGCGCTCTTAATAAACATATGAAGGTAAATTATAAATAATTATGATAGTTTAATAAAACCGGCAAAGTCGAGTTAGACTCGCCCACCGAGGCTTCCGTACCAACGTTGGTGAGTACCAATCAAGCTAGACCTCTAAATTGTATGAGCGCTCATATAACTCAGAGGCCTATCTTAATTGGCTGTAACTATGTATGTATGGGGACACCCTTTAATTTTCAACTTTTTTCATTTTTTGGAATTATTCCTTTATTTGTGCTATAAGACCTTGCTTCTTACCAAATTTCATGATTCTAGGTCAAAGGGAAGTACCTTATAGGTTTTCGACCCAAAACCTATAGGGTACTTCCGGTTGACCTAGAATTGTCAATTTTGGTCAAAAGCAAGGTCTTACAGCACAAATAAAGGAGTTTAAAAACTAAAACAACCGACTTCTATGCCGCAAGAGTCAGTTTCAGTAGCAAGTTTGGCGACGTTTATCGTCATATCTCTGGAGGTACTTATCAGATCTCGATGAAATTACAATGGGACCACTTCGGAAATGTACTCGACCGATTAAAAAATGAATCTTTCAAATCGGTTCACAATTGACGGAGTAATCGCGTAACATACAAAAAAAAAATTAAAAAACACAGACGCATTGAGAACATCCTACGTTTGGAAGTCTGTTAAAAAAAAGGGTGCGTAGAAAGCTACGCGTTTGAAGTGACGTACTACAATAGAGGGTGTTTATAAATATAAAATATAACATGACGCGTACGTTACTTCCGTTGCGTTCATCCGTGACGCTCAGTTAAATTTTACCCAGTGCGCCTACAGAAGTGTCACTTCAAATACATTTTTAGTATGATTAATATACACAAGTAAATGTTAATACACTTGTCTGAAATTTTGCACAGCGATAGCCAATAGGTAGAATATATTCAATCATTCAATCGGCAATAGCCCGATGGATAGGGTGTCGGACAGGCGATCGAGAGGTCGTGAGTTCGATCCCCACCCCACCCATTGCATTATCGACGTGAACCCACTCCAGACACAAGCATATTTAGCGTTTTTTTCATCACCCGCAGGCTTGTCTGAAAATCAGCGTCCAGGTGTAAATCTAGACATATTTGCTGAGACAAGCCTTTTTGACACCTCACGTTGTTTCTTGTTTTTTAACCGACTTCAAAAAAAGGAGGAGGTTTCTCAATTCGACCGTATATTTTATTTTTTATGTTTGTTCGCGGATAACTTCGTCGTTTATGAACCGATTTCGATTATTCTTTTTTTGTTCAAAAGGAGATATCCCAAGTGTGGTACCATGGTAATTTTATCGAGGTATGATAAGTATCTCCAGAGATATTGAGATAAACATCTCAAAATTGGTACTGAAAATGAATAGCGCGGCATTGAAGTCGGTTGTTTTTTAGTTTTTAAACGATATTATTTGTTTCATTGTTTTAGTTAGTATTTTAATGTGTTACGAGTAAGTCAAATAACTGATTTTTCTTTCTTTCTTTCTTTCTTTATATATTAGCTTAGTTGGAGAGGTTAACAAGAATACTAGTAATGTGCAAACCACATTGCAAGCTTTAAAAATAATAATAATAACTTGGACATCTATACTAATATTATAAAGAGATAATGTTTGTATTTTTGTATGGATAAACATCCATACAAAAATACAAACATTACAGTGCAAACGTACTGATTCAATAATTGTCAGCTTTGTGAGGAGGCTTCTACCCAGAGGCTGGACGAAAACTTTCCACCCCCGATTCTGCTCAATTGATTCTTTAATCAAGAGCGTGTAGAGGATCGGAGGTCGCGTCGTACCAGCTTCTTAATGGTTTTGTTGCGCACCTGGTTAATTGACAAAGCTGACAAAGGGTCTGTTCGTCTCTCTTCCATTAGTCGAAGTGTTTCTGTCGAAATTGACTTTTTGCCCGTACGCTTGCTCTCGCAAAACTTCGTCCGTTCATTCTCGAGGATTTCCACCACTTCTTCGAGTTTCTGGTCTACGTCATCTGTGGTTTCCAAAGCAGCGAATCGATTTTCCAATTTTAATTGAAATGTTTCGGACCCAACAACGGTTTGGAGTAGGTTCGGTCGGAGCGTAGACTTCATCAATCGGGATCTTTCGGCTTTGAAATCGATATCCAGAGAGCCTCGTACAAGTCGGTGATCACTTCCAGTATTAAATCTAGTGATGCGCCGTTTGTCCGTAATGATGAAGTCAATCTCGTTTTTAGTCACAGTGTCGGGGCTTTGCCACGTCCACTTCCTTTGGGGCTGTTTCTTGAAGAACGAGTTCATCAAGAAAAGCCCCTCTTTCTCGAGGAGATTGACGAGCATTTACCCCCTGTGATTCCTACTCTCAAATCCGTGTGGTCCTATAGACGATTCGCCGCAAGTCTGTACTCCCACTTTGGCGTTGAAGTCTCCCATAACAACGTTGTAGTGAGCCTTAGAGGTGGTATGTAAGGCTCTAGAGATGTCTTCATACATGCTCTCCACCTCTTCATCCAAGTGTGTCGAGGTCGGTGCGTAGACCTGGATAACCTTGAGGTTGTACCTCAGGTACGCTACCCTGGTCGACACACACACTAATACATATATTAGCCGCTTTAAATCATAGGTACATAAAACAACAATAAAACGGTCGAGAAAACACGTTATTTACGAGTGCTGCTTAAACGGAAATAGATATAAGAAAAGTGTCTAAATAGTAATAGAACTTTAATAAGACCCATAAAAAAGTCTGCGACTGCTCATATATCTATCTCTTAAAGTTAACTCACAGTAACCTTTTTAATCTTTAATTCTTTATTAAAAAACTTTAAATAATTATAATGAATACTTGCAGGTACATTTAAACATCCGTCCGCACAAGTGCGACATATGCGACAAACGTTTCATAAACCCGTGCGACGTGCGACTTCACGTCAAGTGCGTACATAACAACCTGCCCTGGCCTAAAAGGCAACCGAAGAAACATATAGAAAGACAACAAGACTGACTCGCTATTCGTACCGAGTACACTCTCACTTCTCAGCGAGTATTCGCTGTGTGAAATAAATTAAGATCATTTAAAAAACGAAAAGAACCGACTTCAATGTAGTCGCGCTAGTCAATGTAGCCAGCATCGAGGTATACAAATGCATCGTAATACAAATGTTGATATATTAAAAACGGCTGGACCGATTTCGTTAAAATTCAAATGGGACCACCTGGGAACCCTTAGAAACAAAAAAAAAATTTTGCAAATCGGTTCAGGCATCTTTCCGAGTAATCGGTGAACATACATACAAAAAAAAAGATCCCAACGAATTGAGAACCTCCTCCATTTTTGTGATGTCGTGACCGACATATAAAGCTTTCAGCAAGTTTGCAGCTACAGTTCTACTTACTAGCTGATACCTGCGACTTCGTTCACGTATACCAAGAAATGTATTATAATATTATATTAACTGTAAGGCGTCCATTACACGGTAGGTTATCTGTCATTCAAAACCAAAATAAATGTCCCAAGCGACGACGGGCGACATCGCGCGGGACACTTGAATTTAACACGTGTCGAGCGACAGAGTCGCAGAACAAATGTCTCCTAGTGAAAACGCGGCTTTATGCTGCAGTCACAGCCGTGACTGTGAGCAAACTTACAGCAAAACCTATCGTGTAATGGACTCCTAAAGCTCTGTCAATCAACATTTGCTGGGTTATTTAAGTTATGTAAAAAAAATTAGATTTCATTTTCACAAAAAGTAGTTGTTAAATTTCAGCAAGATCGGATCGTCCGTTAGGCTTGATAAGGTAACATACAGACTTCAGAGCTAAAAACATTTTTATAATATTAGTCTAAATAATTGATGAATTATATGAAATATAATATTTTTACACTGTGATCGTTGTTTTTTTGACACGTCTTTTTATCTGATACCTATACAGTAGACTAGCGTTTGACCGCTATTTCGCCTGGTGATGTGTGTGTGATGAGTGATGACGCGGTCGAAAATGGTAAGCACGCTAGGCCTAGAATGGGAACTATTGCTGCCGGAGGTTTTATAAAGAGCATTTTTTTCTATGTTCCGCCTGATGAAGCTGCCACTATTAGGGAGTAAATGCCGCAATAACCTTACGGAGTGCCGGCAGCACAGCACTTGAGAGTCAACTATTCTGGGCCGAGCGTGTTCATCATCCTCGACCAGGTCATCGCTTATTACCTGGACCCCTAGTCAAAATCCAATTGCCTGTCTCCATTCACGCCAACGCAAGTTTAAATTGTATGGGAATGACATTTTTGTTGCGGAAACATATGTCATTCCATACATTTTGAACTTGCGTTAGCACGAATGGAAACAGGAAATTAGATTTTATCTAGGGGCCCAGGCGAGATAGTGTTCAAACGCTAGCTTACAAGATATAAAACGTAGCGTAGCGCGTAATCAGAGTCTGTCTATGGCAGGCCTGTCGCACTCCGCGCTGTAGCTATGAAACTACAAGTACCTCCGCGCACCCGCTTGGGTGCAAGTTCAGTCAGTTAAGTGTCACGCGCGCTCTCGATCGGCCGCGCGCCTTACTTGTACCTACCTCAATATTATATTCCTTGCTGACGATATTGACATAATATAGTAACTGTAAAGAGTAACTACTTATGTAAAAAGCAAAGAATGTCACACATAAAATGGTAGGTAGGTATAAAACAGTTGAGTTTTATGTTTCAAGGGAATTCACGTTATGATCTTTAGGGAATTTCTATCGACATTACATCTTGCTTTAGTTAGTTAGTTCTAAGATACATAAATTGGGTAGGTACCTACTAACGTTTACTTCAATTTTCCTTTTTTTCTTTCTTAATGATTTTGTCGTGTCATACGATAGTCAGATTTTTATAATCCGAGAGTTAATGTAAATAAAGTACTTATAGATCTCAGATCACTGAGATTTACTGAGATTATAAGTATCTCCAGAGATATGACGATAAATGTCTTAAACTTGCTACTGAAATTGACTCGTGGGGCATGGAAGTCGGTGTTTTAGTTTTTAATCTACTTGACAAAAACGGAGGACTCATTACGACGGTTTCTTAATGTTTGTGACCTCAGCACTCTGTCAGATCATAACCGATTTGAAATTGAAAATTCTTTTATAGGGTTCCGTAGTCCTGATAAGGAACCCTTATATTTTCGTCATGTCCGTCTGTCTGTCTGTCCAAGGTTTTGCTAAGAGACCGTTAGTACTAGAAAGCTGAAATGTGTAGGTGTGTGTATATCAATAACGCCGACAAAATTGTGAAATAAAATATAGGCTTTTTTTTATTTAGTTATTCAACTATTACAAAATAAAGTTTTCCTACAATGAATAAAATACATAATTATTTTTGGTCCAAAAAGTGATTCAGCTCCTATTATAATGTTACAAGTCAAACAACCTACGATTCTAGGCAAGTGAGTACTATTTTTTACACGTCACGTACGAGTCACGTATTTTAGTATAATTGTAGTACTTTTATCCTACATTAAACATTAATGTAGCACTTATTATCAGTAATGTACTTCATTACATTGTTCTACCTTAGTATTCTTCTACCAATTAAAGGCTTCAACAAGTTTTATCATAATATTCAACCCTATAGGAGAGGCCGCGAGTTGACCAAGTTATTCAGACCCTCGCGGTGCGGACTTACGGTGCATTTTACTGTGCGCAACACGCGGTTCATAGTCTATTAGTTGATACTGTGACGCAAATTCAAGGTCGCACCCGAGGCGTGAAGCGCATTTTGAACGTTACCATCGTTGTAACTAGGTTTAATCTCGCATTTTTGCTCTCAGGGAGTGCAATTTCTGTACTTGTACTATTTATTATTCTGTGTCTATGGGTATTCTGTTGTACCAAAAAGATTTATAGAAGGGATTTATTCTTTTTCTTTAGAAAGCTACGCGTTAGAAGTGACAGTTCTAAGTGCACTTAATTTATTTCTCACCATCACTCATTTTTTTTTTTTACATCACTATCTGTTGAACTTAGCTGGACGAATGCCCGAATGATAGCGAATACGTCTTAGAAGTTGCGCCGTTCTACAATAGAGGGCGTTTATAAATATAAAATACCTATAACATGACGCTTACGTGACTTCCGTTGATTCGGACCGTGACGCTACGTCACATCCGTCAAAATTTATCTCAGTGCGCATAAAGAAAATTCAATAATTAATATTCTACTTTCTATTTGCATTCTATATAAAGTGCAATTATTTTATTAGTCTGTGTGTGCAATGATTCGAGAATCTGTCAATATATGTTTTTGTTATTGTGTACAAGATCATAAAATTATAAAAAGTAAAAAAAAAGCACAAAATGTATAAATATCAACGCAAACATTATGCCAACCCGGAGAAACTGACAGGACATGATGATATCCGAGATAACAGCCTACGTAAATAGACTATTTACAAAACTGCCGTTTTTATTTTTTATATCTTTGCAAAGATATTTAGCAAAGCGCTTGCTAGCGTTTGACGACTATCTCACCTGTTGGTAAGTGATGACGCGGTCGAAGATGGTAAGCACGCTAGGCCTAGAATGGGAACTGGCTCTCAAGGGTAGCTGCCGGAACACAGATGTTTGGCGACAGATTTTCTAACTTGAGGGTGGTAGCTGGCCAGGCGGACACTAGGTAGTGTCCTACCACCATGCGGGGGTTGTTGGTTTCTTAACAATGTCTTTCCTTCACCGGAGGGCCACTGTGAGAAGCGCACATACGGTATTGGAAAATATTATTGCCATCTTCCTCGGTCTATTATCCGAGAACCAGACTTTAATGATCTTTGATCACGTAAACATTTACTAGGAACTAAATGTTTACGTGTTTAATTAATAGCCGTCATAAACCTTTTTTTTCTCACTTTTCACACACTCATTTTTTTTTGGTATAAGGTAACAGGACAAGCACAAGCAAGTTGTTCGCCTGATGGTAAGCGATGACGTCTACCTACCTTTCGGGAATTCAACGGGAATGTGCAAAATTTTCAGAAGAGTGGAGCTGTAGTATCAGTATCTCTAAAACCTCAGAATAAACCGAAGGCGTCAACTCATCTAAAATAGTGTAGTTTCAAGCGCCAGCGATAATTAAGTCACTTTGTGAACCGAACGTCGTTGCGTAGATAAAGTGTTTTATTAATTTCTAATTAAACCATCTTGTATCCTTCCTACCTATAAATATGCCTAGCTTTACACGGGTTTGAAGGAAGGTGGATATTTTCATATCGGTTTTAGGGCTCGAAAGCCAAGCCTGAATTGCCTGAAATGACGCACTTAGCTTAGGTGAGAAAGTGATCAAACTTCTTGTTATGATATACGGTAACAGGACAAGTACGACGCTCGCCTGATGGTAAGCGATGTCGTCTACCTATTACAGATACAGTGGCATGCAAAATTCAAGACTGCCAGAATGTTGCATGTCACTGCACTGCGCCTCTGTTACTACTACTGTTACGACATCATTTAACGGTTACCGGATCCGAAGACCGGATCCGATGCTAGCAGTTTGTGGCAAAATAATAAAGCTGTTTTACATTTGAAAGCGATGGAGTTCGAGGAGAATACTTGTCTGTTATTCATGATTATTTACTGACAACAAAGCCGACAAGTGTAGAAGCCGAAAAGGCCCTTTTCGGTCTATATTTGCAGCTCTATTAGAAGTCGTTTAGCTGATGACACGATTAACAATGTTTGTTTTCTACGATTTTTTTTTCAAAATGAAAATTGATTTTCTCTTAATACATCATTTTTTTTTAATACATCATCTTTTAATCAGCATATTTTCTTACAATTATTACTTAAAATAATTGTTTGTCGTAAGTTGATTAAACTAAAGAGTTCTAAACTCACTATTGTGATATTTTGTGCCATTCATTCGTTCGACAGATTCATCAAATCATGAATATCGTCATAAATACCTGAGCTACTTCTAAAATTATTACTAGTTACCTACACTACAAAATTTTAATTGTTTTCTTGTTATCTTAACATTGGTTAGGAAATAAAGTTGATTTTATATATCTGTTATTTTTTTTTTAAACTACCTACATATAAGTGCAGTGACACTTGATTAACACTTATTTTGTACCAAAAAGCGAAAATCATTCTGATTTGATCAATCGATTGACTGAAAATGACGCCGGATTGCAATTCCTACCTGTTACCTTGAGACATAAAGATGTTGAGTCTCACATGTCCTGTAGTTTCACTGGACACATTGCCATTTCAACCGAAAAACATTCCTATTTCACGGCTGAAAATTAATTGGCAAAGTGGTGGTACCGCCCCAGGCAGACTAGCAGAAGTCCTACCACTTATCTAAACAGTATCGTAGGTACTATTAATTATTATGTGCCAGTATAAAAAACAATTTAGACGCGGAAAGTCTCTGACCCTGAGCCAAGAGTGAATTCAAATTTTATTATTGTTTTATACCGGCTATAATTCACGTACCTTTAGTAGAATTTTCTCGAACTAGGTTTCGAGCGAGTCAGTCGCTCTTCCTCGGGAGTGAGGTCACGCGGTGAGATCCCGATGTTCACTATATATAGTCGGTATATAACAATAATAATGTTACAAATTCACGATAATTTTAAAATCAGAATTTCTAATTTTCATGGCTTGCAGTTCAGGTAAATTTGAATTGGTAAATTGGAGTTCTAAATAGCAGCAAGAACCGGTTAGTTAATATTATGGAGGATGAGAAAATATTGTAGGTAGATAGTCAAGTCCATGAAGCTTTACACTGGTAGCACGAGTCATGCGGGATTTATCGGCAAAGCAAGACAATTGCATGGCCTTAGGACTTTGGTTTGCAGTTGGGTACATTTTTTTAATCTCTAGGGGGGGGGGGGAAGGTCAGTTGCCCCCCGTTGGAGACGCCCTTGAATAGCAAGATCACATCATACTCTAGGAAAGTGTTCCGCACTCCGTAGTGTACCTACTCATGTCAAACAAAAAACATTATATTTTCAAGCGGATAAATCGTCATTATGTGATGAAATAGCCGTGGTAGAAGAGGTGTTCCCGCCTCGGTCCAAACGGCAGATTATCTTGGACAAGCCTCTACTGAATAGATGTTGTTGGATCTCGCCTGAA
Source organism: Cabera pusaria (assembly GCA_954871355.1). Lineage (NCBI taxonomy): Eukaryota > Metazoa > Arthropoda > Insecta > Lepidoptera > Geometridae > Cabera > Cabera pusaria. The sequence goes on from OX940896.1 coordinate 5,169,553, forward strand.
CTACACTCGTTCAGTCAGCTTACTGGGGATTGTACTCCTACTCCAGATCCTTCTACTCAGGCAAGTTTACATTTTGGCTCCATGACTTGATATAAAAGTTAAATTTTTGTTTTTTTTTTTTAAATATCTTATAGGCTAGCGTTTGACCACTAACTCACCTGTTGGTAAGTGATGAGGCGGTCGAAGATGGTAAGCACGCTAGGCCTAGAATGGGAACTGGCTCTCAAGGATAGCTGCCGGAACACATTAGATGTTTTTGGTGACAGCCGCTAAGGCGTCGGCCTGAGATCGAGAGGTCGTGAGTTCGATTCCCACTATCAAACTATTGTCGTGAACCCGCTCCAGACAAAAACAAATTTAGCTTAGTTGGAGGGGTTAACAAGACTGTGTACTAGTAAGTGTATGTGCAACTCACTTAGCTAGTAAGCTTTTTTAAGCGACTTCACAAAAAAGGAGGAGGTTCTCAATTCGACTTTTTTTTGTATGTTTGTTACCTCAGAACTTCTTCAAATCTTTGAAAAAATATTTTTTGTTTGAGAGATTACGCCTCCCGTTTATTATTATATTATATTATAACTAGCCAGTACTTTGACTATCGCGGCATGTGAAGTCGGTTTTTTCGTTTTGTACGATCATAAATTATTACAATATTAGTATAGGTGCTATATAGATAAATATATATCTAGTTATAGTTAACAATTTCCTAAAATAGGATACAACAGAAAATGACTTCCCAAGATATCCACATACCGAAATAAACTCTGTCCATAAACTGAAGTACGACATGCGTAAAGTGATCTATGTGTCAGAAGTTAAACATAATGAACGGAAACGAATTAAATATGATGGCTCTTTTGGTAGCCAGTCACAGAATGCAGATAATACGGAACATTGCGACAGGCCTGCCATCGAAGGACCTGCGCAAAATAAAGGTAAGTTAGTTAACTAAAAGGAGTATTAAAGCACACTAAGTAACTCTCTAAGTGTTATTATTACACTGCACATATTCGACGGAATTTTCCGAATGCTGCCTAGCCTAACTGGCTATTTTAGCTATTTTATGGACCTGCTACCTGCCAAATTTCATACGACTGCGACAGGTAGACCAGGTCTTCTCTAGGTCCCTTATTAGGGACACTTACTGCCTTACATTTATTACACCTCCCTGATTAAGGAGTTCGAAACCCTGATTCAGTGTGGTTTAATACCCCTGTAAGTGGTCCTATCGTTGGTATGACCATATTATATAGAGGTTTCGCCTGGCTTGCTACCAATATAAGTAGCTTATAAGCATGAAGGAGAATATTTGCCGCCATAACCTTCGATTTTCCGGCAGAACACATCCCTTGAGAGTTAGAGTAGGTATTCTAGGCGGTCTAGGCCGGCCTAGCGTGTTTACCATCTTCGTTCAACCACATCATCGCTTATCATCGGGCGAGATAGTGGTCAAACGCTAGCTAAGATAATAAAAAATCTATGTTGGGGATCACGGAAAGGGCATTATTCCCTTCCTGCGTCCGTAGGCTTAGACCACGTCTACACGTGATCCCTGGGTGGTGCTAAATGGGCGATCACTGTTTGGCGACAGAGACATATGGTAGGTTTCGACCGTAGCTCGTACCACCCACCGGATAAAGACATGTTGCCAATCGGTTCGTCATGTTCTGGCATTATAGAAAGTTGGAATGGTTACGCTCTGTGGATACTTATAACGATGATATCGCCGAGTGGAGACTGATTCATACATTTTAATCTTAAGGTTAATAAGTTAATTTGAAGGCAAGGCCATCTTACGCCTTGATAATTTTATTCAGCGTTTTATAGGTGAAACAATTTATGAAATTGGTCCAGTAGTTTTTCTGTTACAAATAACTCAAATCACACAAATGTTGATTGACAGCTTTACAGTGATAAAGTTTATATGTATAATTTACAGTTCTTGGTGCACGTGACCGAAGTCCCGGGTATTAGCAAGTTTTTTTTTAATATTTTATTATATTACAGTAACCCTAACCCAATACCACAGTCTACCTAAAAACTTCTACATTTCTGACAACCCTCAAGTTAAAACAATCGCAGAAATGTATAGGATATACAAGAAGAACGACATGGAGTTACGCAAGCTTGAAGAAAGAGTAGTCTGTTTTGAATATAATGTTTTAGACCGGGACAGGCGAATTGCTGTGCAGAAAATGAGGGTGTTCTTTTCTACTAATCCGGGAGCCAAGGATGAAGGTTATTAAATACTTGAATGTTCAGTGGAACCCCCACTTATTAGGTGTAGGCGAGACGACAAAGAAAAACGAAAGACAAAGACGCGTCTTCCCCTCCTCTCTGTATGTTTTGCTTCGCGAGACTTTTTATCTGAAAGTCAATGTATAAGACCCCGCGTCCCCCGTCCTAACCTTACGTCTCTTCTTATATTTTATCTATCGTATAAGCTAGTGTTTAACCACTATCTAACCTGTTGGTAATTGATGATGCGGTCGTGGATGGTAGCACGCTAGGCATAGAATGGGAACTGGCTTTCAAGACTGTCTGCCGGAACATATTAGATGTTTGGTGGCAGATTTTGCAATGCAACTTTGCGGGCTACTCTTGTCCTACCACCATGCTGGGGGTTGGGTATTTCTTGCCAATGTTTTTCCTTCACCTCGGCATTGTGAAATGCGCACATAATGTTATGTGATAGAAAAATCTATTTGTGCTGCTATTTGCGACGACATATGCAAAGCGGTGGGCAGTAACTGGAAAAGAAGAGCCGAAGATCGGGCTCAGTGGCGCACCTTGGGAGAGGCCTACGTCCAGCAGTGGACGGACACCGGCTGATGATGATGATGGGGATTTGAACCCGCTTTAAAGCCGACCATTGGTCCACTGCACCACTGGGCCGTCGAATCTGGCTTGTGCCCTTAGTTACATTTACATAATAAAAGAAGTAAGAATTTTGTAAGTCGTTGCATTGCACTTGTAGTACATTGAGAGTTCTATATCACTATAATATTACCGTGTCGGTTATACGATAGTCAGATTTTTATAATCCGAGAGTTGATGTAATTAAAGTACTTATAGATCTCAGATCACGAGATTCACTGAGATCTGATAAGTATCTCCAGAGATATGACGATAAACTTCTCAAACTTGCTACTGAAATTGACTCGCGGGGGATGGAAGTCGGTATTTTAGTTTTTAATCGACTTCACAAAAACGGAGGAGGTTCTCAATTCGACGGTTTTTTTAATGTTTGTGACCTCAGAACTCTGTCAGATCTTAACCAATTTGAAATTGAAAATTCTTTTTTAGGGTTCCGCAGTCCTGATGAACCCTTATAGTTTCGTCATGTCCGTCTGTCTCTCTGTCTGTCTGTCTGTCCGAGGTTTTGCTAAGAGACCGTTAGTACTAGAAAGCTAAAATTGTGTAGGTATGTGTATATCAACAACGCCGACAAAATGGTAAAATAAAATATTGGAAAATAATATTTTTAGCTCCCCTGTCTAGTCTACCCCATCGTGTGGGGTATCGTTGAAAAGGTCTTTTAAAATGACTTAGAGGTTGCTCATACTATTTTTCGATTTAATGCTCCATTTAAGAAATAATAAAATTCAAAGTACACATTTTTATTTCAGTAGGGCGTCCGCCCCCCCCCCCCCCACCTCTATAAGTTAAACTGGTGGGTTGAAAAAAAATTTTTTTTTTGTTAAAAATTACATTACAAATTAAATTTTTTATAATTATAAAATTACTAAATAAAAATGATGCTTTAAAACGTACATTTTCTGTTATAAAGCTCTCCTTAGTTCATTAAGTAACCCAAGTCCCATACATCAAGTCCCTTCCGTGTATTGATTATAGAAAGTATTTTTAAATCGGAAGTAAATTCATTAGTTTTTTTTTAATTCGAATTATCTGTTTTTTTTATTTCGAGAGGCGTGAAGCGCATTTTGAACGTTATCAGCGTTGTAACTAGGTTTAATCTCGCAATTTTGCTCTCAGGGAGTGCAATTTCTGTGGTAATACCTACTTGAAACATTTAGTTCATTGAATAAATCCATAGTCATTAGGTATGTTAACATTTCAGAAAACATTCTCAAAGAGATAACACGAATCTTCAACATATCAGCAACTGACGTGCACAAGCTAAACCAAAAGGAAGTCCAAATAATCGACGAGAATATCTACGAAAACCGCTCTTATCTGGAAGACTTAAGGAGGATTTTACGTCGGAAGCAACAAACATCGGCTACGCAGGATAGACGTGCATTAAATCTGCGAGGTTTATACGAAACGGCTAAGAGAGAATTATTGGAGTCCAATACAGATTGCGACGCAAATGTATTGTCTAAAGAAGAGATGGAAGAGATTGAGAAATTGATTCTAGTTCATTGCAAATCTAGTGTACATGGGATTAGAAAAAAAACGTTAGAACATACTAAATCCTCGGATAATAATAATTTCCGTGATAGTATATCGAGGAGCTTAATCAAGGAAGTTATGAAAGGAGAATGGAACATTCTCGATTAAATACTTGTTATGTTGGCTTTAATTTGTTTCATTCATCCAGCTGGCCTGTCACGAAGTTTGACAGTTGATTGTTAAATGAACGAAATGCACTAAATGGGTAAACAGCTATGTAGTCTCAAGTCTGTTCATTTCAATCCCTATCAAACTTCGTGGCACGTTTACTATAGTAGAGTCAATTTAATAGATCACATTTGACACTTCATCAAAATTCAACAACGTAACCTTGTAATGAAGGGCACATAAAATTATTAATTATTTCAAAGTCAGAACTGCATAATTACTTAACATTTTTCAGTTACAAATACATATTTATTCTAATAATTACAAAAGAAAGCGTTTTTACGATTTAATTTGACTAATAGTTCATTATAAACATAATAAACAATTTTTGTTCTAAAAAACAACGTCAGTACAAGGTTACGTCAGTGAACACATTTTCTTTATAAACACTAGGGATGCTACCCAAAAAATCAAAAGATTGATCAGTCGATAGGTTGAATCGAATGCAATGATTACTTGGGAAGGATGTTTAACGATAAAAATAACTACACTGTGATTGTAATTAACACATAATATTATTCTTTGACTAAAAAAATAGAAAATAATTGAATTGGAACTAAAATCAATAATAATTTGGGTTAAAAAACTAACGATAAACTACTTATCGTTAGATCCATAGGTACATTTGAGCATGCTTTTTATTTTATGGAGCCGTTTTCTATGGAGCTACATTCTAATCCATAAATACATATAAAATCGTTTAAATATGTACAATTTCCGATTTGTATAATTTGTATTAACGTGTCTTATCAATTTCATATGAACGTAAAACAAACAAGTAAATAACACTAAATAATGTAAATACTAATTGTATTTCTCGTTTAGAGCTGCCGGAAAATTGGTTATTTCGAATAACATCAAACTAACATCATTCTTGTTTGTGTTGATGCGTAGCGATTCATCAATTGAATCGATGTTTTTAAGCAAGTCACCTTACTAAGAAGCTGAGACTGACAGATGTCAAATGTGATCTATTAAATTGACCCTAATATTTATATTATAATAACCTGGCGAAGTGTGAGTCGGACTCGCACACGTAGGGTTCCGATTGAACAAAATTTTTGTTGTTATGTATGATTTAATTTAATTTAGTTTTTAATTTTGATGTTATAGCAACCATTGTAATACACACTATAAGCAAATTTCAAGTCTCTATATATTACAATTAGTAATATCGAGAATAAAACGCCTGAAAAACACGTTTCTTGTATGGGGTACGTTTACGTTTACGTAACACGTTTCTTGTACCCATACAACAAAAGCAACGGGTCGTCACCGAGTAGTCCACTCGTAGTCCGCGCGTGGACAGCTTGCGAACGATGACGGAGACGCTACGAAGTTATGACGTAACGGGATAGTTATTATTTAAATAAGCATAGTTTGTATTAGCATTTTATTATGAACAAGTAACAAGTTTTACAAAAATATATTAATTTTTACTTATAACAATAATATTCGATTTTTATAACTTTTTTTTAAGATTATTCGCAATGCGGGTTGCACATTACTAGTATTCTTGTTAACCCCTCCACTAAGCTAAATATGCTTGTGTCTGGAGTGGGTTCACGTCAATAGTGCAATGGGTGGGGTGGGGATCGAACTCACGACCTCTCGATCGCCAGTCGACACCTTATCCATTGGGCTATTGCCGCCTTACTTTTACCGCCTACTTTTAAGGCTTAGCGCATACAGCGTTGCGGTGCGTTATTTTACCGCATGGTAGAATAAACTGTATACTAAAGAAATTCAGTACAATGCGCGCACTTATATGACACTCCATACTTTACAGAATATGCGTGCGGTATTTATCGTCATATCTCTGAAAATACTAATCAGATCTTGATACATTTTAAATTGATAGGATCATCTTAAAATTGAACACTACTTAAAAAAAAAATTATTGAATCAAATCAGTTCACAATTGGCGGAGTGATGGGGTTACACACTTAAAAAAAACAGACGAATTGAGAACCTCCTCCTTCTTTGAAGTCGGTTAAAAAGAGCTTGGTTATTGTCCGTTGACGACACTTTTTCCAGTTTCAGGGTTAAGGGCCGGATCTAGGCCGAGTTTCTTCATTTCCACAGCCATCTCGAAAAGGTAGTCGTAGCATTCCGTCCTGTAAACATAACAATATTCACTTAATGGTTAATAAAACAAACAAAGTTACAAAGTCAGGTTATTTTAATTTAGAACCACAGCTAATCTCGTCCCATAATCCCAATCCCCTAACCCCAAGACTAAATACAATAAGCGTGTAGAAAGATTTTAAAATCGTCTTCCGTAATGTGGGAACACATTTACTTTTCTCGAAAAAACCTATATTTCGGTAATTAACTTAAGTTTAACGAAGTTTAAAGCAATATTTCTAATATGTTTTCAATAGTGTGCGAAAACTGCTCACACGTGTCATGGCGTCGACTGTGACGTCACGCATATGTTAATGACATACTTAACGTACTAACTATTATATAATCTGTGACAATGAATACATGTGTATTCATTCTTTGGGTTCTTCCAAAATTAAATAACATTTTCAAGAAAACCTCATAAGACGACATAGGCGTGACATCATGCGCTGTGATTGGTGTTTCAATCAAAATGGCCGATTGCAGTATTTTAAGGTGGTTCGATTTCCACACAAAAGTATATTGACAAATACGAGTAAATGGATCAAAAAATTGCAATGAAATCACATCTATTGGTCTTTATACAACTCTTTACTTACGCGAAATCCAATCTTACTATATAGTTTGATTAAATAAACTAGGATCGAGATTTTAATTCATTTTTGTCAATATGTGAGTGAAGTTTTTACAGTGTGATACGCTAAATTCATTACACACACTGTATTGCCGCGATCGTCAGACGTTGCCAAACCGTGCGCTCGCTGAAAAGGCGACGATGCCAGACCGCTGAAATGCGAGTCGCCGCTTTTTCAGGACTTTTTCAAGTTTTCATTAGCATTACAGTACTTATTATTATAGTTTGTGGCCTAAATATTTCGTCGGTTTATCGGTTAGGTTAGGCTCTAACAAACTCAAATTTAGTTTTATTTTGTTTCTAACCGACTTCAAAAAAGGATGTTTCTCAATTCGACCGTATATATTTTTTTATGTTTGTTCGCAGATAACTTCGTCGTTTCTGAACCGATTTTGATGATTATTTTTTTGTTGGAAAGGAGACATGATGTATGTATGATAAATCTTCAGAGATATGGAGATAAGCACGCCAAACTTGGTATTGAAAATTAATAGCGTGGCATTTGAAGTCAGTTCTCTTTTTTTAAGTTTTTTTTAATGGATCTTATCGCTTAGTGTTTTTTGGAAATTTTGGACCATATTGGCATATTTTGTAATATTGAAATTGATAGGTACTCCAAGTTTTGAAATTTCGATATATTTTAACCGACTTTACTGAACATCAATATCGCGGCATTTGATATCGTTTCTTTTAGTTGGGACTACCTGGGAAGGGCCTTTGAAACAAAAAAGAAATAGAATTTTTCAAATCGATTTAGGTATCTTTGAGTAATCGGTGAACATCTTTGAGTATTCTGGCTGACTACTCAAAGGAAAAGGCTTCCGTTTTTTACCATTCGGCTACGGAACCGTAAAAATGAGATTGATTTTATTATAACGGACAAGAAGCGTATATTTAAAGATGTCACAGTGATCAGGATCACTAGGGTCAACACCGTAGTATTCACCGACTGGTCTTTTCATCGCTCTTATACGAATACGAAATAGCCTCAATACGAAAGTATTTAACGTGTGCGTCCTGCCTGTTATTACTTACGGAGCCGAGACGTGGACACTGATAGTGCGACTGGTTCACCAATTCAAAATCGCTCAGCGAGCTATGAAGAGGGCTATGCTTGGAGTCTGTCTGAAGAATCAAATTCGAAATGAAGTCATCCGTCAGAGAACCAAAGTTATCGACATATCTCAAAGGATTAGCTAGCTGAAGTGGTAGTGGGCTGTTCACAACTGTCGTAGAACCGATAACAGTTGAGGTAGACGTGTTTTAGAGTGGAGACCACGTCTTGATAAACGCACTAAAAGTATCTTTATCGTAAAAGTGTAGGGCGCCCTCCAGCTATATGGAGCGAAGACATATGCAAGCTGGCTGGCAGTGGTTGAAAACAAAGAGCTGAAGATCGAGCTCAGTGGCGTGCTGAAGGTGAGATAGCCTGATGATGGTGATATTTTAGAGGCCAATTTAAAACCAACATCAGCATTTCATTCATAGATAAACCGATCCGATCCTGTCAGACCATCTGTCAGATAATTCTCAAATACGTCTTTGTATACCAATAAACGGACTCACGGAATAACTCTTTAACCGACTTCACAAAAAAGGAGGAGGATCTCAATTCGACGGTATTTTTTCTTTATGTTTGTTACCTCAGAACTTCGTCAAATCTTAACCGATTTCAATTTTTTTTTTTTGTTTGAGAGATTATGCCTCCCGCTTGGTCCCATTCGATTTTATTGAGATCTGATAGTCATCACGGTAATATTATAATATTACCGTGTAATTATCTCCGGAGATATGGAGTTAAACAATGTTAACAAATTTGTATACCTTGATGACATGTTTATGGCAACTGGCTATTTTGACTATCGCGGCATGTGAAGTCGGATTTTTAATTTTGTACGATTATAAATTATGTTGGCTATATTACTGAAACACACATGACATCACTATTCTCAAAATTTAACGTGACGAAGATTTTATAACAAGCATGTTACCAAAATTAGTGACATTTTATAAAAAATGTGTTTTACCAGCGAGTGTACTGAGGAGAGTACGACTAATTGACTAAATTGTTTAGATATTTTATTTGTGGTAGGACCAAAGAAGAAGTATCAGGCATATAGTTTCCTGATGTCCGGATTAGCAAACTGAAATGGCAGTGGCCTGGTCATATCTGCCGTATAGGAGCGATAACCGTTGGTGCAGACTGGTTCTAGTGTGGAGACCGCGAATCGGCAAACGTAGCGTAAGTCCTTTGACATAGATTTCATAAATATTCTTAGTGGTGTTCAGTGGATACCCGTGGTCGTATGTTACTTTGCAGAGTGTATTGTTTTGTTACGGTAGGTGACATACGACCACGGGTATCCACTGAACACCACTAAGAATATTTATGAAATACAATAAAATATTTATTACAAGTTAGTTGTTTGTATAATAAATACACGATACATATTGATTAGTTTGTACTTAGCGATCTCAGATGAGAATATTTTCTTGTTTCATACTTTTTAGAGAGTGATTTTTCAGTAGTCGGGTTTTAGTTTTTGAACTTATTTTTAATTTAAAGCATTTTGGGGTTTTTGGATAGATGTATATATGTTAACATACTTACATACATACATAGTGATCAACAAACATATACACACACACACTCGCCCTACAAAAATATGATGTACTAAACCCTATCTTCATCTTAAAATCCCTATTCAACGATACCACACACGATAGGGTGGGGTGAGATTTTTTTTTAGTTCTGGACTTCGTCCCCTCTAGGGCGCGCCGCATTCAATTTGTTGTGATGTCACATAACCTATAACCAGCAGACAAATAAGACATGTCCAACGACACCTCACTTGTTAAATTATAATAAGTAGTTTAGAAGTTATGAGGGAACAGATGAACATACATACAAACATACATACATACCCACATACCGGTCAAAAACATAACCCTCCTTTTTGCTTCGCCGTAGTCGGGTAATTAATATACCTTACATATGACTTACTCTTTTTATTTTGTTTGTAATTTATAATCAGCAAATGCCTTCTACTCGCTCTCGTAGTCACATAGGCTACATTTTATCGCAAATAGCAGTTTCTATTAGATTGTGGGTAAAACCGCAAAGCACAACTAGTACGCCAAATGCTTCACTTTGGGTCCTTAGTACTCTGTGCTTTGGGATCTACAGAACAGACTCCAGCATGCAGCAACGAAATGTACGTTGAACCTCGTCGAAAAACCACCCAATAGCGTTAGTATGAGTAGGTACAGTTCACATCAAAAAGTGGTACAAATCTATATGATATTTGGTATTTTGTTATAAGCGAGAGTAATGTAGACAGTAAACTAATGACAATAAATAAAAAGGTACTGTTTAGAATGGAACACGAAAAAAGTTTGTTGGTAACGAAGGGTTCGAACCCGGTCCCTGATGCGTTTAATCCAGTAGTTCTCACCAATCGGCTACATTACTCATTTACAAAATGACAAAATTAGCAAATGCTTTTGTAAACGTCAAATACACTATTAAATAATCTGTGATACGAAAATACTTTCGCGTGTGTGCGTGATCAGTCCTGACGCCACGCTTGTTTACAAATAAAAGTATATAGAGAGTGTATATATACTTCAAATTTAGCTGAATAAATTACAATGTATGCGCTTTACTCGCAAAATCAATATTTTTTATTTACCAAATACTATTTCAGTCATTAAAAAATTAAATTCATCAAATAAGAGTATCAGCGCTATCTATTGGCTCTGTTGTGGTTAGCTGACGACGAGCAACCACACCTTAATGTTTTATTTTATTAAAAATCGTGATAATCTCAATTTTTATATAAAATTAAACTAGTGTTTTTTTTTAAATTGTTTTAATATGTATTTTCCCCTAAAATCATCAAATCTTCGATTTTTTGATACTGTCGTCATGCCTATTTTGTTTAGAGGTTCACGCCAAACGCAACTCCGAAATATCAGGTATGACATGAAATGTGATTCCCACACATTTTGAAGTTTGGTGTGAACGCAAACAGAAAAGAAACCGTGGACAGAGAAAATAATAGATCGCGGGTAGCTCCGTCTTTATCCCACATGAAAAGGGATATAGTGTTATTCCATGTAACGGAAAAGGACAAAGCTATACCATTGCCGTTTCTCAGTGCGTGCCGTTTTTCAGGGTCAGCAACGTAGTTAGCTAAACAAACTTTGACTTTTATCTTGTGAAATTGTGAAGATTATTTTAGCACTTTTCTCATCATTTCATACAATGCGAGTCGCTATAAATTGTTCTGCCCATAAAATTATTACGACTGTCTAAACAGGGGCTAGCTGTCATTTATGACCTTAATATTCGAATAACAAAATTAAATTGACGTATGCAATTATACTTTTAATCCGTTTTGCACACCCTTGCATCGCTTACTGTTTTATGGCAAACCAGTGATGAAAAAGCGAATTTTATGCTCACAATCATTTAGCACAATATTTTCTTTTCGATTCATAAAAACCTTACGAGCATCAAAATTATTAGCAAACTATTCTGTTGTGATTACCGATTATTTATGGTTTCTTTACTACTCGACACCTGAGAAGAAAATCATGTTTAACGTGTGTCTAGCCGGACATTTATGTTTGATGTTGGTTTGTTTGTCACATCAACATTATTTATATCGTCAATCGTAAACATTTTATTGCCTCATAGGTGGATTTTCCTTGCATTGCATGTTTCCAACACATGGTCATATAAACTATTTATATTCTCCTATACCTACTTATCTGTTATATGGCTATATCTATATATGTTATTACTGATTTATTCTGCTTTGTATCACTGGGTTCTATATACATATATGGTTATGTTTATAATCTTCTATCTCATGAGATAGTAGGTGGCTACATGTGGCCATGCTACTCAAAGCTTGTAGATTTATCCCTCTAGGAAAGAAACATTTCTTAAAAAATACATTTCCTGGATACTCGAGAGATGGCTGTCACTGTCATACTGAATAAATCTGTCAATCCTCTTGTTTTCTTTTCATTATGTTGTTCGATTGATGTCTATATTAAGATTTATACATTTCGACCACATTATTTTAATATTTTTTTTTAATTTGATCACTATTTCGCCTGGTAGTAAGTGATGATTGTGGTCAAAGTCAAAGTCAAAGTCAAAGCATTTATTCAGTATATGGGCAAATTAAAAATTAGCACTTACACACGTCAAATAACATTGAATAGATCATATTCAACAAAAAATATAGATATAACAGAAACATAACGCTTTGAATTTACAAAAAAAAAACAAAGGTATTGAGCCATTCAGCTTTCATCTAGACGTCGAACGTCACACTTAAAACACATGTTTAATTCCCCTTATTAATGTAGGGTTGCCAACCGTACCATTACGTGCACCCGCAACCCAGTGCATGTTTCAGTACTTCAGACAATTTTTATCCAAAAAATTGTGAAATAATGAAACATAATAGATAAATAAAACGCAGACTAATTGCAGTACAAATCATGTTCCGAATGGAACTGATTGTCCGACTATCAGCCGCATAATACCGTCGTAACAGGCAACCCTAGATCTGCAAACAAAAGATGAAAACTGATTGACTGTTGAATCTACTGGTGTTTCGGAAGTACTCCCATCAGAGAAGAAACACCAAGAAACTCTATGGGGCTTGTCACTTATTTTAATTCATTTTTTTAAATTCATATTAAATAAATGTTTAATGTACAATAAGTAATTCTATTATCATACAATTTATATTATATCTTGGAGCTTGGGGCATTCAGGCCAAGCATTTTTGTCATTCATATAGTCATTTATTGTATAGTACGATTTCTTCATTAAATTGGATTTTACAAAGGTTTTAAATCTGCTTATAGACAGTTGATCAATATCTTTAGGAAGTTTATTATAAAATCGTATACAGTTCCCCAGAAAAGAACCACTAACTTTCCACAACCTGAATTGAGGTAGAATTAATCTATTTTTGTGTCTTGTATTGAAATTATGTACATCGGACCTCTTATCATACTCATTCAAATTTTTGCGTACATACATAATATTTTCATATATATATTGACATGCCACTGTGAGAATTTTAATCTCCTTAAATTTTTCACGAAGTGAGTCTCGCGACTTCATGGTATATATAGATCGAATAGCTCTTTTTTGTAAAACAAGGTCGAAATAGTGAACACGCTAGGCCTAGAATACTACATTAAATAATGAGTATTATTAAAAAAAAATTATTCCCTTAGAAGGTTTTGACAGTGATATTTCAGTAAGTTCACATTAAAAACCACCTAGCGAGTATAATGGAACTATCCTATCACGGAGGATAGAATAGTATAGTCCGGCAAGTATAACTTGGCGTGCCTGTGCGCCACTGTGCTTTTACTTTGTACTTTGATAACAGTTTCTCTTAAACCACTGCCAGGTAGAATGTGAGCACAATAATACTGACATGGTCTTAGCTTGTTGCCAGGTAGAATGTGAGCACAATAATACTGACATGGTCTTAGCTTGTTGCCAGGTAGAATGTGAGCACAATAATACTGACATGGTCTTAGCTTGTTGCCAGGTAGAATGTGAACACAATAATACTGACATGGTCTTAGCTTGTTGCCAGGTAGAATGTGACCACAATAATACTAACATGGTCTTAGCTTGTTGCCAGGTAGAATGTGAGCACAATAATACTGACATGGTCTTAGCTTGTTGCCAGGTAGAATGTGAGCACAGTAATACTGACATGGTCTTAGCTTGTTGCCAGGTAGAATGTGAGCACAATAATACTGACATGGTCTTAGCTTGTTGCCAGGTAGAATGTGAGCACAATAATACTGACATGGTCTTAGCTTGTTGCCAGGTAGAATGTGAGCACAATAATACTGACATGGTCTTAGCTTGTTGCCAGGTAGAATGTGAGCACAATAATACTGACATGGTCTTAGCTTGTTGCCAGGTAGAATGTGAGCACAATAATACTGACATGGTCTTAGCTTGTTGCCAGGTAGAATGTGAGCACAATAATACTGACATGGTCTTAGCTTGTTGCCAGGTAGAATGTGAGCACAATAATACTGACATGGTCTTAGCTTGTTGCCAGGTAGAATGTGAGCACAATAATACTGACATGGTCTTAGCTTGTTGCCAGGTAGAATGTGAACACAATAATACTGACATGGTCTTAGCTTGTTGCCAGGTAGAATGTGACCACAATAATACTGACATGGTCTTAGCTTGTTGCCAGGTAGAATGTGAGCACAATAATACTGACATGGTCTTAGCTTGTTGCCAGGTAGAATGTGAGCACAATAATACTGACATGGTCTTAGCTTGTTGCCAGGTAGAATGTGAGCACAATAATACTGACATGGTCTTAGCTTGTTGCCAGGTAGAATGTGAACACAATAATACTGACATGGTCTTAGCTTGTTGCCAGGTAGAATGTGACCACAATTATACTAACATGGTCTTAGCTTGTTGCCAGGTGTCTCCCCAGACGTAGACCCCGTGTCTGCGCACCAGCACGGCGCTGGTGCCGGGGTAGCGGCGCAGAGCGGCCTGCAGGCTGCCCGCCAGGTCGCGCTCGAACGGAGTATTCTCTATTACAGGCACGACCAACTTCTCGTCGTAACGGAGGAAGCGGTTCAGCGACGCGTCTTTTATGCCCTGCAATTGAAATCATTATAATTTTGAAGTGAAGCTTCTTGGGGTAAAATTTAACGGAAGTGACGTAGCGTCACGGTCCAAATGCAACGGATGTGACGTAAGCGTCCTGTTATATTTTATAGTTATATACGCCCTCTATCGAAGAACGGCGTAACTTCGCTATCCTTCAGGCATTCGTCCCGGTAAGTTCAACAGATGGGGTTATACAAAAAAAGAATTAGTGATGTTGAAAAATAAATTGAATGAACTTAATCCTCTGAAAAAAATGACGCGTTTTTTTATGCCCTGCAGTTTATATCATGATTTGTTAAAGTGAAAATATTATTAAATCGCCTCAATTTTTTTCGTTCACCTATCTATCGCATGTCGCCGACATGCATACTGCATTACAGTCGGCGCTGATTCGTGGATATGATGTATGACATTTAGTCAAGCTGCGAATAGTGGACGCTTTCGCAGCCATATTTGTACACATGCTAATGTGTCATGTAAACTGCAGACATAGTACTAGCTACCTTAGCTATACATACACAAAAAGTTTCACTTGCATCTTGGTTTCACAAAACCAGACCACACTTTTTTTATGTCTTACAGGCTAACCACTATTTGACCACTATCTCACTAAAATAACCGTGTAGGGATACAACACAATGTTAGAAATATTATATTTTGTGTTCACACCAAAACTGTATCGAAAGCCTAAGCCTAAGCCTTCAGTAAAGTCTACATTTTAGCTAAGGGAATTACTTGGACTAGACTACAATTTAAACTTTACTTGATTTTGACTTAGACTGGATTTTACGACTTTTATCTATACCTAATTGAATTATTATTACAGTAGAGCCTCGATAATCCGAACGCCCAAAATGTATACCCTGTTCGGATGTACGCAGCGTTCGGATTATAATATGCAGACATTTTAAAAGACATTCTCAATCTTCTTGGATGTTGAAGCCTTGTCAAAAGGCACAAACACGTTAGTAGATTGTGCACAACAAATTGGTGGAATGGCGCGCGGAGTGTTCAAGTGCGATACGTGTAGCGTGTAAAAAGTTTAATTCGGAACTAATATACGAGTGTTACTTAGAAACTGAAGACGCGCGGGGGCAGGGTTTCGTTCGGATTATAGAGACATTCGGATTAACTTGGTTACGGATTATCGAGGCCCTACTGTATTAAACTAACATCTTTCCTAGCGTGCTTACCATTTTTTCTGTCACCAAACATCTAATGTGTTCCGGCAGCTATCATTGAGAGCCAGTTCCCATTCTAGGCCTAGCGTGCTTAATATCTTCGACCGCATCATCACTTACCAATAGGTGAGATAGTGGTCAAACGCTAGCCTTTGACACAAGCTAAATACACTAATCGTGTGGAGCCACAATGAAACAAATAATTAAGATAGTTTAAAAACTAAAACAACCGACTTCAATGCCCCGCGAGTCAATTTCAGTAGCAAGTTTGAGACGTTTATCGTCATATCTCTGGAGATACTTATCAGATCTCGATGAAATTACAATGGGACCACTTCGGAAACGTACCCTACCGATTACAAAAATAATCGTTCGAATCGGTACAGAATTGACGGAGTAATCGTGTAACATACACACAAACAACAAATAAAAAACTGGCCAAGTGCGAGTCAGACTTTGTCCCGCGGAGGGTTCCGAACGCCATCTGTCGAATTTCTAACGAACTTCTAACACCAACTAAGTAAACGTTAACACAAAGGTAGAATAGTATTACATAGTAGTAATAGTAATAGTGGTAATAGTAATTGTAGTAATTAATATTATTAAATATCTGGTTGACCGGCTCGGTATTTTTTGCCACTTAAACAGACAAATATGACTATTCCCGACATCTATTGACGAATAATAATACTATTTTTTTTAATTGAGAGCAACTAACTGCTTTACTGATACAGTACTTCTACTCGCCAATAGATGTCGGGAAGAGTATATTTTAAGTTGATTATCAATAAAGTTGATTATTGAAAACACAAATAAAACAACATTTTCTGAAAATGACTCCTAGCTAGATCGATTTATCGCCCCCGAAATCCCCTGTAGGTATACTAAATTTTATTTAATCGTTGGAGCCGCTTCCGAGATTCAGATTAAGGTAAAGACGATAGCGCCATCTTAGCAACTAGATAGGTGGCGCTGCGCTATAGTAAAAAACATTTTTTAAACTTTTCTTTAATTTTTAACTTTGTTCTGTCTAACTATCACGGTTCATGAGATACAGCCTGGTGACAGACGGACAGACAGACAGACAGACAGACAGACAGACAGACGGACAGCGGAGTCTCAGTAATAGGGTTCCGTTGGTACCCTTTGGGTTCGGAACCCTAAAAACAAACATACAGACGAATTGAGAACCTCCTCCTTATTTGTGAAGTCGGTTAAAAAGTATATACCTTGATCATCTCCTGATGCGTGATAACAAACTCGTCCAGGTACAAGAGAGTGACACGCACCGCGTGAGGTGAGTGCGTGTGTATCACAGCCCCTGCTCCGCGCTCCTTGTATGCCAGCATGAACAGTGGAGTGCATTGACTTTTCTTTAGTCTGCAAGTTTCACATACGACATTTTAGGACCTGCAGGACTAGCATGGCCTTATCCCCGGGGAAAGACAAAATATTTCGCTGTTTTTCGCCACTGACAGGAGATTAACACAACAATTTAAACGCTTGGTGAAGTTTAACCCCGAGTTTTGATTTTGTTTCGTATTAAAAAGTTTTAAAAAAGAATTGATTAAAAGTCAGCAGGCGTTTATAATTGTCGATGATGATGACGAGGACCTGTGGGCTTAAATCACAGACCTAGGATTTACTATGTTACGAATTTTAGGTCTGTGGATTTTTTTTATATCATATAGGCTTGCGTTTGACCACTATCTCACCTGTTGGTAAGTGATGATGCGGTGCATACATGCTTAAACAATAGACTTCACTTTGAAACACTTGACATGATTTTAAGTAATATGTGTATAAATAATATTGAAAGAGCCCGATTATATGATAATTATGTCTGTATATTTTAGTTGTAATATTCTATGCATGTCACAATGCAACAAAATGTTTTTGGCACCATCAAAACACTGAAACATCTCTTGTTCCAACATTTTGCAGTTAATACATGACATTGTATTTGTTCGTTAAGTTCGATAGGGATTCAAATGAACAAAATGACAGAGATGAAGCTATATAGCCTGCATAGCTGTGTCCCCGTCATTTAGTATCAATTATCAAGCATCAAAGTTTGTGATAAGGGGGCAGTTCTTCTGATTACCACATTTTTCGTATATTATATTCCAATATAATATACGAACTCCAGTTAAGTAAATTAATGCAGCCATGGCTCTGACAGTCTGCTTGGAATGTAATAACACTAATATTAAGTGATATTATTATAACATGCTTGTAACATTCACATATTTCTTTTAAAATACTTCTGGAAGAAGAAATTGCAAGAAATGCTATAGAAGAAATAGTTACTTTTTCTCAGGTGGAGGTAGTTCCAAGTCCTCGTCATCTATGGTCTGTACAAACAAGTCATCATGCTTCATACGCTCTTTCTGGACACCAGATGGTGCTATGTAAATTTTGTTGCTGAAATTATAGACACAGGACATATAATATACATGAAATGAAAATGAATAATGTTATACTTATTTAGCATTGTATAATTATACACTTAGCATTTAGCAAACTTGTACTATTGTGTGTTGTGTGGTAGAAGATATAGTGACATAGATAGAGAATGGGATGCTTAGATGCTTTGGACATTTAGAGAGGATGGATTTATGAGACGAGTGTAAATCGGCCAGCCGGTAGAGGCCGACCTAGGCGAACATATCACAACCAGATGGAAGATGTTTTAAAGAAAGGCCAAGTCAAAAGTACCTATAACCGGCGAGCATGCATAAAGGTGCTCATGAAAGTGGAAGAAGAAAGAGGTATGTCAGGATTATTGCATGTGGAAAATAAGTAGTTTCTGCTCACCCCAACGGGAAAAAGGCGTGATTTTATGTATGTAAGTATTCTATATTCTATGAATGTATGTAAATTTAATGTGCTATGCAGAGCAATAATTTCTCCCATTGCATTCGGCAAATTTCGTCTGGAGCATAAATGGAAATGGACTGGGCATAAAGTTTAAATGCATACAACAAGGTATTTATTTTCATTGTTTCAATTATTGATCCACTGATATATCTGGTGAACAATTTCCACTGTCCTTGTAAAAATGTATTTAAAAATATACATACATAAATAAAATCATGCCTTTTTCCCTTTGGGGTAGAAAGAGACTACTTCTTTCCACATGCTACGATTGTGACATACCTCTTTCGCTTCTTCCACTTTCATGAGCGCCTTTATACATGCTCGTTGGTTATAGGTACTATTGACTTGACCTTTCATTAAAACGTATCTGATCTGGTCATCTAGGTCAGATTCTACCGGCATAAAATATAAAATAGATAACAATACTTACCCATCTTTAATAGATATGCCACCTCCAGTACCCGTGACCCATCCTAGATGGTAGAATTGCTTGCAAAGCTCAGGAATCAGATTACGAGGATGCTCCTATAACAATAATTTTTAACTGTTGAAACATCTAGTCGGGCTAGACCTGTATGATTACACTAGTCTCTCAAATCTAGCACTGCAATAGTCTATACTAGAAGGCACTTGAAGACTAAGACACACAAGGTATAGCAAATTACTGATAGGAAAAAATTCAGTCGGAAATTCGTTTTTTTTGTGATCGACGATATAGCATGCTTACCTAGAAGATACCTGTTCACTCCCGGTTTGAATTGTTATTTGTGCCATTAATTTAACTTTTTTACGTAATTTATTGATTTTATAAGTAATTACAGAATTCTGTGCTGATAAACTTACTGCTCCAAGATCTTCCATTTCTGCCCAGTATATAAAAGTACTCTCTGATTTCTGCGTTTTATACGTATATCAGTAGCAAGATAAACGTCAGCTACGCAAACGCGGGAGTCTTACTAAACTAAAGGTTATCTTATCAATAGGAATAATATGTCGGAGATGAAGAGCAAATAATATATTATGTTATGTACTCTTTGGTAGATAACTATATTATGAATAAAATAAAGATCATTATTTTTGAATTCATCATTATTATTTTCTTTTATTTGTATTTCTTTATTAAATTATTAATTTAACATTGGATGGAATGGAAGCAAAGTAAAGTAATCCTGACACATAAAGTAATCTGTGAAGTAATCCACCGGACCATAACAAATCAAACCCCCCTCTGTAGTCTGTGATAACAAATAGCTGTCAGTGTCATACATGCTCAGCTGTTCTGTCATATATAGAATATTATGTCTTACAAGTGCCACAAGTATAACTTGGCGGTGGTGGTTTTTGGAACTAATTCTTTTAATTGAAACTGTGAGTTTGACGTTTGAGAGATTACCGCGACATTATTGTTGATAAATCTGCTACATTAAAATAGTTCAATAATGCCAAAAGTAATTAAAAGTGGTTTAACAGAAACTGTTAACAAAGTACAAAGTAAAAGCACAGTGGCGCACAGGCACGCCAAGTTATACTTGCCGGACTGTACGTAGTATTTATATTCTCTTTGGTCTGGGCTTCGTTCACGTCCTCCGGAGAAGGTTTTTTTTAATACAGTTGCTCAAAAAGTGGCGTATTGCAGGGACGTATAGCGTTCGGGATGTGGGCTATTACACACTCGTGCTTTTTCTTTACCTTTCCCGAACTCGTGCGTTCTCTTTCCCAACTGTCAAAATAATGTCTATTAAAAAGAAAAACCAACCATGAAGTTTTTACTAAAAAAATTCAAAGAAGTTTTTATGATTCATGCATATACGTATATTTCTAAAAAGAAGCTACTAATTTGTTTCAATAACAGATTTAATGATTTGATGGAATGAGTTAGGTTAGGTTTCATTTCATTTCATCTCATTAAATTTCATTTTCATTTCATATCAATAAAAAAATTCTACTGAAGACTTGGGTGTATGAGCATGTTCCTTTTGCCTACCAGAATGGGTGAAAAAAAAACTCTGCTTATATTCTACGGTTGGCGCCATTTTTCAGAAATTTTCTTTGCGAGTTTAGTTATTTGTTGCACAAAATGAGTAATATCGACCCTAGTTTTTTTGAATTAACACCACCGGAACTCAGTATAATTGCACAAAATGCTTCGGAGAACATTTTACCGGAAAAGTCAAGAAGTCGCTACATATCTACATACGACGAATTTATTGCGTGGAGAGAAGAGAAAAAAGCAAATAGTTTTTCAGAAAATGTTATGTTGGCATACTTCTACGAACTCTCAGCAAAATTAAAACCTTCTACGTTATGGTCGAGGTTTTCGATGATAAAAAGTATGCTGAAAATGAGTAACGTGGATATAAGTGAATACCCAAAATTAAACGCTTTCTTAAAACGACAATCAGACGGTTTTACAAGTAAAAAGT
Source organism: Cabera pusaria (assembly GCA_954871355.1). Taxonomy (NCBI): domain Eukaryota; kingdom Metazoa; phylum Arthropoda; class Insecta; order Lepidoptera; family Geometridae; genus Cabera; species Cabera pusaria. The sequence continues at coordinate 5,191,078 of OX940896.1, forward strand.
CGAAAATATTAACATTGAATGAAGTGGAAAGGTTTTTGAACGAAGCTCCCGATGATCGTTATTTAGCCACAAAGGTAATGTATTATTAAGTACTTATATTTTTCTTTAGTATTCAGTTTACGAAATCGCAAAATACAGTCAATGCATTATTTAAAAAAATATTAATCAAATCCCTTTTTTTGTAGGTTGCTCTGATTTTTGGCGTCGTTAGAGCTTGCCGCAGAGAGGAGTTAGCCAATATTACTTTAAAAGATATTGAAGCCCATGGAGAAATGCTACTAATCAAGATTCCGAACACAAAAAATAAGATACCGAGAAGCTTATAGTGCAAAAATATATGAATCAGCGGTCCCAAAAAGGAAAAACCGACCGTTTTTTTCAAAATTACCAAAAAGGGAAGTGTACAGCTCAAGCAATCGGAATAAATAAATTTGGTAATATGCCAAAAGAAATAGCTACGTTTCTCGGTCTGCCGGATGCTGAGTATTATACTGGCCACAGCTTCAGGAGGACCTCTGCTACATTATTGGCAGATTCAGGAACCAATTTGACGTCCTTAAAGCGACTAGGAGGTTAGAAATCAGACAAAGTTGCAGAAAGCTATATTGGTGATTCATTAAACAACAAACTAGAAACTGGGAAAAAAATCACACAATCCATTAATTTAAGGTCCAGTCCGTCTCGTTCACATGTTGCAGAGAACGTTCGTCCATCTACCTTCGTTGATAATGATAATTCATCAGATCCAACTCCATCAACTAGCAATCATACCTTCTCCCCCGGACCCCTGCCCAGTGCAGACGTGTTCAAACTAGTCCCTGTTTCAATTTTAATACATTTTATAAAACATAAATATACCAAACAATTATCTAAACAAAATTAATTCAAATTATAATTAGATTAAATACAAAATCAGTGCTATAAATTCAGACGTAATAATAGGATCGCAGAGGTTACAAGAAGATATACTGTCTGCATTACATCGTGTGATTGTTTGCCATCTGGTGAGTCCACTAACACTCGCCCGCACACTACAAAAAGTGAAAGGGAGCCGCTGCTGTACTTACGCGCTGCACACACAATAAGAACTCAGCCAACAACGTGAACGTATAAGTGTACTATTATTTACACTTACGGTTCAAAGTTAAAGTTATCAATCATCGACGCAGAGTGCATAATTTGTATTTGGTGCTTATCTGCGCACAAACCAAATACGATCTGTCTGTCTAATACTTGCTGTTACCCCGATCCTCGTGCAATGCCGCTCAGACGAACGCCTCCTCCCACCTCTGATTCACATGCGCCGGCACGGCATTCGCATACAATACCTCCGCCTGACTTGCCACCACTTGCACATAGTAAATCGGACCCTAACTTGCCCGCGGTCGAGGCGATAACCGTACCTACATTTTCGCGAGAACATACAACTAGCGACCCAAACATCACGCTTCGAAAACGCAAAAGAGATGATGATATAAGTAGAGAGGAAGTACGACAGATGTTGGCTGAGCTAAAAAAGGACCAGGATGAGAAATTTTTAGTCTTATTTAATAAATCGCATCCTGAATTGCCAAATACTACTGAACGCAAAAAAACTGAAAGCCATATTTTGGCCATGTTTGCAGAGCTACAGAAGGACCAAAGTGAAAAATTTGAAACTCTCACAAACAAGGTTCAGAAAGGTATCCAGACGCATACTGAGCAAAATTCTGCTATATCAAGTTCTATAGACTTTCTTGGACAGAAATATGATGATATATTGGCCAGAGTAAACGTCCTTGAGCAAGAAAAATCCGAGGACCGAAAGTATATTAAAATACTGGAGACACGCTTGGAACAGATGGATAGATACATGTTAAGTTCAACCATTGAGGTTCGCAATGTTCCCAAAAAAAGTGGAGAAACAAAGGAAGACCTTGTTGATATGGTAAAAAAAGTCGGGGATGCACTTAACTTACCGATCCAGCCATCGGATGTTCGCGACGTGTATCGCATTAACACCAAGAATGAAAATAATCAACCAATTGTAGCGCAACTATCAACAGTTCTTCTAAGGGATAAAGTTGTTGGATCCGTCAAGTCCTACAATAAAAGATATCCCACATCTAAATTTAGCACGACGAATTTAAAACTGGACGGCCCAACTAAGCCAATCTTCGTGTCGGAAGGCCTCACTCCAAATACCAAAAGACTTTTCTTCCTGGCTCGAGAATTTGCCAAGAGCAATGGCATGAAATACTGTTGGACCTCACGAGGCAGAGTATATATGAGGCGTTCTGACGGAGCACCACTTATAAAGGTAAACAGCGAAGGAGACCTGGAGCAACTAAGTTGTGCGTGACTAGTTATATACCACTTCTTGATAATTTATTCCATATATGTAAGATACATTCCAATTGTCACAGATAATGCGACCCCTAAAATTAGATATTGTTTAAATTTTACTAATAACAGTAGGGAAAGCTCAAATAATCCTCACTTTATTAAAATAATACACATATACATTATTACCACTCAACAAAAATACTATCACATATATATCTATTTGAAATATTTACACAGCAATAAAACACACACTTTATGGATGTTAAATACACAAAATATATCTATAAACATGCAACACTTCAGAAAAAATATATTGCACCTTAGTACGGTCAAAATTATTAATAATGGAAAATAACTCTTATATAACTAATGAAGTAGATTCTACAGATGACGTAGAATGTATTTCCATAAGTGACACTAAAAGTTGTTTAAATGTTTTAAATACTCACGTAATTAATAGTAACAAGAATTCATTTTCGATTCTCACAGTGAATATACGTAGTATAAACTGCAACTTCGACCTATTCTTGGCATTTGTGTCTAGCCTAGATATAAATGTTGATATATTTGTTTTGACAGAGTGTTGGTTGAATCCCCAAATTTCCCCTCCAATCATTGACAAATACAACACATTCTGGACTCTCAATAATCTTAATCAAAATGACGGAGTGGTCGCATATGTCAAGGAAGAAATTGAGGTTACTTCGTATGAACCACCACATTTCTCAGAGGGCAATTGCTTGGTCTTGAAAATTCGCAATGATTATACAATTGTTTGTTCATATCGTCCGCCCAGCTTCCGCAATATCGATAGTTACTTAGATTCGGTTGACCAAATCCTTAGCAACAATAACACAAAAACATTAATCTTCACAGGAGATATCAATGTTGATATCATATCTGAAAATCTTACGTCTGCAACGCAAGATTACCTAAACCTGATGGCTATGCATGGACTTAGGCAAGGAATCAATCTTCCAACTAGAGTGACGACATGCATAGATCATTTCATGGTCAAAACTCCATCAAAATGGAAGACTCTAGTATTCGAGCAGCTGTTAACAGATCACTCTCCGATTTTAATATACTTAAATAATACTTCAGTTTATAAACAGAATATTGTTTATCAAAAGTTAAGTACAAATTATGACGGAGTAAGGAACTTGTTATGCAAAGAAAACTGGAATGAATTGTATACAACTACTGAAGTTAATATGGCAACTGAACTATTCACTGCAAGATTTTTAAGTATAATTACTCAAAATTCACAAATGAAAACTATCTCAAAAAGGAATCAGCCATTAAAGCCCTGGATTACAAGGGGTGTGGTTAAGTGCATTAGAAAAAGAGATAGACTTCATAGTAAAGTTTAAAAAAATGTAGATGATTTTAAACTTAAAGAGAAATACATTAAATATCGAAATTCTTGTAACACAATAATTAAAAATTTGAAAAGAGATTATTATAAAGACAAGTTAAATAAAAATAAAGGAAACATTAAAGAGACGTGGAAAATTATTAAGGAAGTGTGTAATATCAAGAAACCAAATATTCCATCAATGGATCTAATAAATATTAAAAATAATCCTGTTGAATCACTGAACGCGGTAAATCATTATTTTACATCAATTGGACGAGAATTAGCTGATAATACCCTAAATACGTTACAAAAGTCAGAGGTTGAGTTATCCTCACTTTCAAAACTATCCCACCAACCTATAAATACGATGGCACTTCACCCTACCGACGCGGCTGAAGTAATAGGTATTATCTTAGACCTCATAACACACAGTGCACCAGGTTACGATAATATTACAGCTGACATTCTGAAAAAAACTTACATTTTCTGGCAGAGCCGATTGCATATATATGCAATTTGAGCTTTAGTACAGGCGTATTTCCATCTGCATTTAAAAAAGCGGTAGTGTGTCCTATTTATAAAGCTGGCAATAAAACTAATCCGTCAAATTATAGACCAATCTCTCTTCTTTCGACTCTTTCCAAAATCCTCGAAAAGCTGATGAAAAAAAGAGTAACAAAGTATTTAGAAAATTACCATTTGCTAAGCCAAAACCAATACGGTTTCAGAGAAGGAAAGTCGACTGAAGACGCAGTTATGAAACTAACCTCTTTAATTACTACATATTTGGACAATGGAGATAAGTGTGTCGGGGTATTTCTAGATCTTCAGAAAGCCTTCGACACCGTCTCTATTCCTATATTACTAATGAGGTTACAGAATGTTGGCATTAGAGGTTTGGCTCACGAATGGTTTACGGACTATCTATCACAAAGAGCACAGCATGTTCGGGTTCAGAACTACGAAAGTGAGAGCGCAGCATGTACTTTTGGGGTACCACAAGGTAGTACCCTAGGACCAACACTCTTTCTTATTTACATAAACGATCTGTGTGGTACTACCTTGCCTGGTATGGATTTAATAATGTTTGCGGATGACACGGTGTTACTCCTTCATGAACGAAATTGGGAAAAGGTCAAAACTTTAACTGAAAATTGTCTTTCTGCTGTTACTTGTTGGCTTGAGAATAGTTTGCTTTCTTTAAATACGACCAAAACAAAAATTATGTGTTTTAGTATTACATCTTCTGGCAGTCCCAAATCAGATTTCAGCGTTAAAATACATACCTTCCCGTGTAATCGTAGTAGCACTAGTTCTACAACATGTAATTGTGAATCACTATCTCGCGTCAACAGAATTAAATATCTTGGGGTTACCATAGACGATAAAATTAACTGGCTCGAACATATTAAAACACTTTCGTCACGGATAAGAAAACTGATCTACATTTTTAAAACGCTACGAACAGTAGCCGATGCAGATCTTGTAATTCAAACGTACAAAGCTTTATGTGAGTGCCTGATACGGTATTGCATATGTGCATGGGGTAGCGCAGCCAAAACTCACATTATATTATCGGAGCGTGCGCAAAGAGCTGTACTTAAAGTCCTATCGTACTTGCCATATAGATATCCTACCACTGCAGTGTACGAGAAAACTAATGTTCTTACAGTCAGAAAAATATTTATTTATGAAAGCCTACGTCGATACCATCAAAAAACTGTGCCGAATTTACCAGAGACTAAAGCCAGACGAAATCAGTGTCCAGTTCCTTGTTCTAACACTAGGTTTGCACAAAAGAGATATGACATACTCATTCCAAATCTGTATAACGCTCTAGACAGAAAGCATAATGTCAAAAAAATTAATAATAATAATATAAAAAATATAATTCTTACCTACCTAAAAAGCTTTGACTATGATGGAATTGAAACACTTCTAACAAGTTTTTATTTCTAAATTTTATCTATTAAATACATACCCTAACACTTAACAAATCTACTCAACAACATTCACACATAAAACACACACACACAGCTACACACCATTACACTCATTCTAACACTCCCTGCACACAACCATATACATACACACAGAAACACAGTAATTAACTAATGAAAGATACCTTTTTTATTGGAATTTTTATTATATTTGTTTAGTTTACTAAATATATTTATATTATATATAAAAAAGATATTTATATCTAAAAAAACATAATTTAACTAGAATATTCAACTATGGGAGAAGCCATTGGCTCCTGAAACACAGTGTTACTAGTTCGGGAGTCTATGGATTCAACGATAAACTTGTACTTACCATAAATTATGTCAATAAAGATTTGTAAAGATTGTAAAGATACGAAATTAATAATAGTTTGTCTCAAATAGTAAATATGCAACCTAAAATTTCCCCAGTTAGTATAAAAAACTGTACCAATTTCAATGTATATGTGAATTATAACTTTTCCAAGAAATAAATGTTAATTTAGTTGAGTTTATTGTGTTTTTATTATTTTATTAAATTGCTTCATTTTTTCGCAACTGTATTAAAAATAGTCGTTCAATACACGTGCGGGACCGTCATTGCAACTTGTTCCGACTGTCAACCCTTGCCTTCGGCTGCGCCTTGGCTCGGGTAGACATTTGTCGGAACTCTTTGCAATGACAGCCTTTCCGCACTTGTAATGAAATATACTATTGGTTGTTTTGCAACTTGCTCGAAGGTCCGGAACGACCACGGCTGTTTTTCACTCAAATTGTGACTTTGACATTTTGCGCAGACTCAAATTACGAGGTTATGTTCATTTATTTTTCTATTTCTAAATATTTTCCGTTTGTTTTTACGATTAATGTCTCATCATGTCACGTCTTGGTCTCGACAATGCAAATTTATTCTAATCCCCTTAATCTGTAAAAAAATTACGGCTTTTCCCGCCAAATTTACTGTCACAAACGTCAGAGCTTTTTTTAACCATCGAATTTGATGGTTAAAAATTTGCAACTGGAGTGAAACAACCGAGGTCGTGAACGACACAGTTGCTACAACCGAGTGCGACGCTCTCAGGTCGTGAACGGGGTTAGAGCGTTTGGGTGCAATCCGAGCGTAGGTCGTGAACGCAGCCCTGATGTGAATATTGTCGAATGAAGTTTTTAGTTTTGGCGGGAACGTGGAACAGTGTATGTGATCTCATTCATTGTATTTTTTCCTAAAACTTGTGTTCTTGCGCGTGTTAATCTGTAATAAATAAATGGATTATTTATATAACCATTAAGTGCCGGTGAATGTGTGCGAGTGTAGGGAAAAGGCACAATGTTGAAAATCATGCAATTTGCTTTTCCACCAAAATTCCACTGAAAATCTTTAGTAAACACCACATATTTACTAAAGGTATGACTTAGACTAGACTTTTACTTGAAAACTGACCTGAAATGTGACTTTCACCCATCTCTACGACTCAAATTCATAAAAACTTGAATAATTTTCAATACTTGACACTGGCTAAATACACTTATCGTGTGGAGCCATAATAAGACTTAAAAAAAAAGTTACACAATAGATAGAACTATACGGTATCTATAATACGTCTATACCTAGGATGATGGAGTATAATCCATCATCCTAGGTCTACACGGTATCTTACGGCAGACTAGCCGAAAGAGTAAAATATAGACTAGTCTCGTAGATGCGTAGATCTACGCGTAGATGGGAGTATAGTTGCCTTCTCTCTCTACGACTAGTCCTGTCTGGTCTTGTCAAATAATTTTCTTTGTCTTGTGCTGTCAAAATACTTATTTTATTTTTACCGTGTCATCAAAATTTTAAATTTTAACAAAATTAGATTGCCGTGAACTCAGACCAATAAAATACTAATTCAAAACCTAGACCATGATTAACAATTTACATTTCAATAGTGGAACAAATATCTCAATGGCCAATTATTGTTGGTAGAAAGTAATAGATACGCTTCTTTGCTTAAACTACTAGTAGTAGGTATACCTACAGACCTAACTATTTACGACGAGATAACGTTCTAAGGTAGAAAATGCCTGAGGTACCAGAATTTTTTAACCGTCGTTACAAGGATTTGGATGAGCTTATCCTTAACATCTCAGCAAGATCTAGCAATCGGTCACGGGGAAGTACCGGTAATAAAATCGATGACCCCGGCATCAAGTTGATGTGCGACTTTTGGGGTATTTTGAAAGAAAATCCTGATTATGATCTCACTGTAAGTATAAATATAAATATAAATAGTCTCGCTCGCCCAGATGGCGGCCATTGCGTTTGGCCGAGCGAGACTATTTATATTTACGCGGGAGTGACAGAGACAGGTAATAACAGGTCATTGTACGAAATTCTTCCTGCTCCGCGACTGGACTTTACCTAAGCCTAGAGTAAGCGTAGTTATAAAGTTCAGTCCCCGCCGTGCACCAATTGATTTTCAATCAACTTCCAAAAAGGAGGAGGTTCTCAATTCGTCTGTTTGTTTTTTGTTTTATTGTTGTATGTATGCTACGCGATTATTTCGTCAATTGTGAACCGATTCGAATGATTCTTTTTTTAATCGGTAGGGTACATTTCTGAAGTGGTCTCATTGTAATTTCATCAAGATCCGATGAGTAACTCTAGAGATATGACGATAAACGTCTCAAACTAGCTTCTGAAACTGACTCGCGGGGCATGGAAGTCGGTTGTTTTAGTTTTTAAACTATATTAATAATTATTCTATAGAAAAATATATGTGCGCATTTTACAGTGGCACTTCGGTGAAGGAAAAACATCGATAAGAAACCCCTAAACTCCGGCATGGTTGATGGTGGTAGGACAGTTGTTCCAGTGTCCGCCTAGCCAGCTATCACCCTCAAGTTGGAAAATCTGTCGCCAAACATCTAAATGTATTCCGGCAGCCCTTGAGAGCCAGTTCCTATTCTTACCTAGCGTGATAACATCGCATACCAACAGGTGAGATAGTGGACAAACGCTAGCCTATAAAATGTGAAAACTTAGCAGCAAGATTGAGTTTAATAATGTCACTTTTTTATCTACACTTTATGCATTTTAATATGGTACAGCGCCGGACATGTTCCCATGGCGAGGGGAACAAATCCCTTCGGCACGGTGAAAATAAGATTAAGTTTATATACAGCATACTTATATTGTAATGTAGGTAACCGTCGATATTATAATTCGGGCTGTATAGCAGAATTGTTGAGGCATTGTCTAAAATCATAATTAAAAATCAATGGAGTTTAATAGCTTTGACGTGATGTTTTTAGTAACTTTTGAACCCTCACCCTCATCTGTTGATATATGGTGAGATTTAAAAGTACCCCCCTACCCAAAGTGCGAAAAGACGCTTGATATATCATACATCCCCCGCCCCCCGCCTTCGATATTTCATGATTTTTTAACGAACATCTCTACCCTCCCCCCTCCCCCTTTTCCAGCCTCAACTGATTAATGGACGATCCCTTTGGCATATTTACCAACTCTAAAAGCACCAGTTTCCACGTAGCACGTTGTATCAGCGGATCGAGCTTTCGAAGCATTTTTAATAGGTAGTTACGCAGAATCATAGATTTAAATAACATCTATACTTATTTTATACTTATATATGAAACATTAATTACGTTCTCAATCAGCGCTCAAAAGTTCAATACTTAAATTTATAAGTATTAGAGCCAATTTCTCCGGTTCTTGATAAAGTTTTAGATACTTATCTGACACAATGACACCATATAAAAGTTGTTAAAAATCTGTCAGGTAAGTTCCTAACTGGGCTATCAGGAACCGGTGAAACTGACCCTTTGGGCCAATTTCACCGGTCCATGATAAAGTTTCAGATAGTTATCTGACAGATTATGCCATATAAAAACTGTCAAAATCTGCCAGATTAGTTCCTGATAGCGCTAATTGAATGCTAATGCTAATTGAATAGCGCTTATGAAAACAGCTGCTGCGCTGACAGACTTTGCCAGTTTTTATATGGCGTCATGTGTCAGAAAACTATCTAACGCATTATCAGGAACCGGTGAAATTGGCCCTTAGTGTAGTAATATGTAATCACTGGTTGTAACGGAAGACAGAGACAAAGTAAATAATTTCAGCGAGCGGTAAAACATCGTGTTGGACTAGCAAGATCGACTGCGTCACCCAAGGCACATGCATGCAACAGAAATTTCACCACTTACCCAGTTGAAAAATGTTCACATGGTAAATGTCCAGGTGGTACATCCTGCGATGTGTCGGCCGATCAAAGCGAACGCACAAGTGAGAGGAGTGAAGAAATACCAGACACAGGGTACTTATTTACTTTATCTATCAGTTATAATTAAATATACCAACATTACCGGTTTAATGTTACTTAAATCGTAGAATTTGGACTTTAATTACTTTCAAAATTAATATGTAAGTAGGTAATTACGTATATAATTACTAGCAGTGCCCGCGACTTCGTCCGCGTTGAATAGTGTCTTTGGGTAGCATTAAGCTTCCCTCCTACGGGTTACCAGAAAGTATGTGCACCTGGATATCCGACTTTCTGAAAGAACGGTCGATACGAGTTGTTCTAGATGGAGTCTCTTCCGATCAACTCGGCATAAATGGTCAGTGCTCTCAGCTGCTCTTTTCTTACTGCACATACACGATCTGCTTAAACCGGAATCTTTCGGTATGCAGACGACAGTACTGTAGTTGAGAGATATACGTCCGGTGCTCGTGCGACTAGTGGTGATACGCAATCACAGAGAAAGTCCATGGTGGAGCTTTTAAACTTGAGCCTGCAGACCGTGTCCGATTGGGGAGCCGCCAACTTGGTCAGGTTTAACGCTCCTAAAACGCAGGCTTGTTTATTTTCCACCAAGAAAACCCCTTTCTCACTGTCCCCTACATTTCAAGGTGTATCCGTACCGGTTGGTAATCACCTCGAGCTTTTAGGAGTAGTACTCTCGTCCAACTTGAACTTTGGTTCATGTATTGAGTCTGAAGCCAAAATTGCTGCAAAAAAGCTTGGCATTCTGTCCAAATTCAGGTGGTACTTCACACCGAGACAGCTTCTGAATTTGTATCAAGCGCAAGTTCGGTCTTGTATGGAGTACTGCTGCCACCTTTGGGATGGATCTGCTAAATACCAGCTTGAGGCTTTGGACTCAATCGAAAGACGAGCAAAAAAGATGATCGATGACGAAAAACTGGTGGGTTCAAAACTGCAATGTCTAGTTCATCGGTGTGAAGTTGCGAGCCTGTCTATATTTTACAGATTACACTTTGGCGAATGTGCCCAAGAACTGCACGATGTGATTCCGCCGTCCCCATTCTTTAACCGTACAACCAGGGGACAACCGTAAACAATATAAGCAAATTTGTATACTTTGATGACATGATTATAACTAGCCAGTACTCTGACTATCGTGGCATGTGAAGTCGGTTTTGTCGTTTTGTACGATCATAAATTATATTTGCTTTTAAACGATGTTATTTTTGTTTCAATAATTGATCAAAACATCACGACATACATATTATTATAATAATTAATGATCGTACAAAACGAAAAAATCGACTTCACATGCCGCGATAGTTAAAATAGCCAGTTTCCATAGTTATGTCATCATCATCATCAGCCTATATTAGTCCATTGCTGGACATAGGCCTCTCCAATTGCACGACACCGTCACTGTCACACGTCTGACACGTCATGTCATCAAGGTATACAAATGCATCGATTTCAAATTTAAGATGTTTATCTCTATATCTACGGAGATTATTATAAGATCTCGATAATATTTATTTGAATGGGACCAAACGGGAGGCAAATTCTCTCAAAAAAAGAATAATTTTCAAATCGGTTAAGATTTGACCGATTTCTGAGGTAACAAACATAAAGCAAAAAAACAGGCGAATTAAGAACCTCCTCCTTTTTTATGAAGTCGGTTAAAAAAAAGAAGGGGCCGCGTCTGTCTGTTTGCGATAAACTCAACAACTCCTGAACGGATTATCATGCGGTTATTACCAATAGACAGAGTGATTCACGAGGAAGGTTTAAGGTGGTACGATTTCCATACAAAAGTATAATGCACAAATATAAGTAAATGGAGGGAAAACTTGCACTGAAATCACATCTATTGGTCTTTTATAAGTATTTACCTACCTACATGATTTGATTGATTGAGATGAAATTATTTTTAATAATAGTAAAATACAAGTTAAACCAAAAAAATATTGATTGAATAATATGTATATATTATTCATTTAAATCATGTAGATACATATAATACCCGACATGTAATGACTTATAAAAGACCAAAAGATGTGATTTCAGTGCAGGTTTTTGCTCCGTTTACTCATATTTGTGCGTTATAGTTTTGTATGGAAATCGTACCCCCTTAAGTGTATAATTCGTGAAGATTTTCTGTAATTTAGTTCAAATATGACGATGATTGTTGAACATGATAATTCATACTCGACGCAACAAGCTGATCAATGCCAAAAATATAGGCAAATTATGCTCTACCACAGAAAAGATAATAGTTCTACGGCTCTACCCCTTGCGAAGGGACGAGTCGATAGTATTATTATAATTTGTTTTATCACACTCAGGATGCAATGTTGCGACAGCAGTAATAGTTGCGACTACAAGACGCCAGCAGCTGTGCCGCCACTCAACAAAGCACTCAAAAATTTGAAAGAGGTTAGTGCACGTATGAGTGAAATATTATTTGTTTTGATCAGAAAAAAATACATGATTTAGTTTAAGAAACATTCTTTATTATTTAATGGTTCAAAACACGATATTTACGACTTCACTTGATCATAAAAAATTACGAAAACAAAAATATTTAAATCTTTTTTTGAGTATAACTTAAGGTACTTTAAACTCTGTAACAAATAATAGGAAAAGAACTGAAAAAGGAAATTAAACGGAAATTAATATGGATAGTTTTTTTCAAAATAGTCCTTATTTTTTTTAACACAATATTATATAACAAAGCGGCCAGCGCGCCTCACCTCAGTAGCCCGCGAGGCGTCTTCGAGGTAGGACCACATCATCCCTTACTACCAAACAAGATAGTGGTCAAACGCTATCCTTTCAGGTATAAAAAATAAAACTGGCCAAGTGCGACTCAGCATCGCGTCTCTTATCGCACACTTAGGGAGGGTTCCGTACAATACGAAACATAACTGAGTTTCAAACTCATATACTCGATTAATTGATATTACCAAGAATATTTGGTTTTAGTCGCGATCTAGAAAGACGGGGCTCGTTTACTAGCGCCATCTATGTCATTTTGCCGTAACTAATTAGATGGCGTTTAAAAACACGTTTTTTGTATGGGGACCCCCTTTAATTTTTAACTTTATTTTGTGTTTAGTATTTGTTGTTCTAGCGGCAACAGAAATAGACGGAAGAAGACAGAAATACACCATCTGTGAAAATGTCAACTGTCTAACTATCACGGTTAATGAGCTATAGCCTGGTGACAGACGGACAGACAGACAGACAGACAGACCGACCGACAGACAGACCGACAGACAGACAGACAGACAGACGGACAGCGGAGTCTTAGTAATAGGGTCCCGTTTTACCCTTTAGGTACGGAACCCTAAAATCAAGTGATAATGTGGATAATGAAATGGTGCCTGTTATTTTACTGGAAGTGGAAAACTGCAGTGAGTCGAAGCACTGGATACTTATCCATAACCGAAACTTTTTACAATCTCATATTTTGTAACTGTCTAACAGAAGTATAATATATACAAATGTATACTGTACTTATATATAAATATATATTACGTAATCAAAAGTGTTCTTAGCTTAGATTCATGAAAATCCGGTCACCCGTTTGAAGACTATGAGCTTGTTTCTAGTTGAAATCAACTTTTATAAGTCTGATCAATTCGAATTTTGGTATCGTCTTACTTCTGAGATATTGTAAGAATATGGTAGCATTGACCTGATGCTGGGACATCTCCTAGAATCTCCAGAATACTGAACTTCTCACTTAAACTTACAACAGAGATGTCGAGTATGGTCTCATTGGAATGGTCTCCATCAACGGATCACAGATCAGTCGGGGGATTTTAAATTTTGAATTTAAGTATTAAAGACAACTATTGTATTTAACTATCTAAAACTTTATCAGGGACTGGTCAAACTGGGTCTAAGGATATATAATCCAAGGTCTGTCGATAATATACTTTATATCAGCCAATGCGTAGACTAAGACAAAAGTTTACTCCAACAGGCAGCTTCATGCGAAAGACGTTGCGCTTCCCGTATCGAGGATCTCATAAATACTCAAAAAGATCTCCAAGAAAAGATAAAGAACCTGGAAACACGAGAGCTAGAAGGCATTGAGTTGCTTAAAGAAGCTGATGCCATGTGGTGTAGTATGGAAGGGACTTATAAGCAAGCTATAGAGACGTCCTTAAAAAAACAGCAAGAATTGATTGTCCAAGTAACATACTTATTATATACCTCTATACAGCTTAAGGCGTAATTTCTAATTGATATTTGAGTATATTGTTAAACACAATCCAAAATTTTATCGTACCGACGGGACTCGAACCAATTCATAATTGCAATCCACTAATTTCGTCGTATCGATGGATCGTACCGTAGCTTAATTGGCAGAGGACTTGGACGTGTAATCCGGGGTGTGGGTTCGAGTCCCGTCGGTACGATGAAATTTGAATTGTGTTTAAAGGCCTAGTGTGTTATCCATCGTCGATCACATAATCGCTTACCACCAGGCGAGATAATGATCAAAGGCTAGCCTATCGGATATTATGGTCACAGTACACATTTTGTGATAAGAGACTGGCCAAATTCGCCACAGAATGAATATGGCGTGAATAAGAATGATAGGTATACTATTGTATTGTATGTATAGGTACCTAATGTTCATATGTATATTATATCTAAAATAATTATAATATTATTTGGATAGGGATTAATACTGATATTATGAAGATATTTGTAGTGGTAGGACATCGGCTAGTCCGCCTGGGGTGGTACCACCACTTTGACAATCAATTTTCAGCAATGGCAAGGTGTCCAGTGAAATTACAGGGCATGTGAGACTCAACATCTTAATGTCTAAAGGTAACAGGCGCAGTGCAGTGACATGCAAAATTCTGACAGTTCAGAATTTTGCATGCCGCTGTATCTGTTATAGGTAGACGTCATCGCTTACCATCAAGCGAGCGTCGTGCTTGTCCTGTTACCATTTACTATTAAAAAGAAGATAATATTCTTAGTTATTATGTAATGTATATATTTTTAAATATTAAGGAATAAATCGTTAAAATAAAAATTACATGTCTTATCGCTGACTGTTTTATAAGCCTTATAAAGCTGCACAACTTTTTCATAGACATTTTTTCTTATCTTTCCGTTAAAACAGTGTTCGTAAGAAACGTGCCTTCATTACCGTTTTATTGTCAACTTAGGTTGCAAAATAGGGCTTCCTGAAATACCTATTATTTAAACTGGATTATATGAAGCCTATGTCCATTTTAAAAGTGTGTTCTATGTAATAGTGAAAGAATTTTTTAAATAGAATTAATAGTTTCTGAGATTAGCTGTGGCATAGTCTGATTAGTATAGATAGTATAAATGAGAAGGCCTTATTTATCCGTCAGTTTTAACTACCATTAGTTACAGCTAACTCTAAAGAGTCTTAAAATAAAACCTTTGCAGCTCAAAGATATAGAGAAAAACAACTATAAATGGCGTCGAGCTAAAAAAGATCTGGATGGTCAATTGATTACTATCAGCAAAACCCACAAAGAGACCCTAGAAAAGATTTCACAAAAGTCTAACGATATCAAGACTCTAGATTCTGAGATAGCTGATTTTAGAAAAAGGATTGAAAATAATAATAAAAACTTAGCAGGAGCGAAGACTGTTATAACTAACAAAAAAAAGGCGTCCGAAGTAAGTATGATTTTTCATAATTATTTAGTTTTAGAAGGCTAACAATGAAGGAAGTTTAGCAAGTTTAACAATGAAAAATAATAAGGGAAACTTTGCAATGTCAGCTATGTAGAAGTATGTATATTTTTCATGTCTTTGTTTGTGACACAATTTTTTTAAATGACTTGTAAGAGGAGATTAATGTGTAAGATTATTATTGTGTAAGAGGAGGTCTAATAATTCCATATTCATTGAACAGGACAAAATAGCTGCACTGAACGCAGACATTGAAATATGTAAGAAAAAAGTAACAGAAGCTAAAAACAATAAATACAGCAAGGAAACTGAAGGACAACGGTACGTGAAAGAAGCAAGGGAGGATTTGCAAAAGATAAACAAATTATTACTGCAGAAAAATTTAGAATATGAAGATACCAAAGCAGAGGTCAGAAAATGCTAGTAGCTTAGTATATACTAAGCTACTAGCTATCTATTTGTTTTTACTACAAAATTTAAGGCACACTCTCTATAGATGTTGGAATTACCTGGAGAGTGTGCCTTAAATATTGTAGTATAAACAATTAGAAACCTAAATGTAATTTGAATTTTTTATTTATATAAAAGACAATACCATTACAACTTAACAAACATAATAATTAGTATGATATAATTTCAGAACGAAGTGCTAGAGCAAGAGGTAGAATTGATAAAACAAACATGTGACCAATGCAAAGATAGATGTAAATTGAAGAAAGACTCTTTGGTAGAAGACATAAAAAAGGTAACCGAAGAGATAGATCATTTCAAATTAATGTGTAAAAAATGTCAACAGCATACTGACACAGATGATGCCCAGAAATTATGCAGTGATTGTCCTCGATGTAAAGAATTATGTCGTTGTAAATTGAACGGCGAATATTGTGAAAACGATCCTACAATGGAATGTGTCTGCTCGAATGTCAAAGAAAAGCTTCTAGATAATGTATTTGAAAATATGTATACAGTTTTGGAAAGGAAAGCAAAGTCCAAACAAGGTAAAGCTATAGCCGAGGCTGTAATGAAATCTTTAAAGAATAGCAGAAACGGCAAGCTAAATAATGAAATGAGGTCGTTGTTACATGATTTTGTTTTAAGCGGTGTAAAGAAGAATTTAAATCTGACTATTGAGGGTGGTGCAGTGAAAACACGTTGTGAAGTGAGTATACTTATTAAAAGCAATTTTAAAACTAAGCTATCATTTTCTTGCGATACAGAAAGGTCACGAATTTATCAAAACAATTTATAAAATAATTAAATAGCGTTCCAAAATTCAATTACAGATGGATGCAGATGTTCACAATCAACTAATGCTATGTCTTAATAAAGTGGTGATTGCAAAACCACCTACAGTGGAGAAGGGGGTTGCGTCTAAGAAGGTTTGCATGTTTTGCATTTTTTTTCTATGTATTCTATGACCTATAGTTTTGAGCTGATAAAACATTTATAATTATAAACATTCTGTTGTTAGTGCCACATTAGTATATTACGATACGTGTGTTTTAAGTAGTCGATTATTGCACGGCGTAACTCTTAAGTCACGAGTATTGTATATTATTTTATAGATAGCAGTGTGACATAAACCCGCACTTTACGCTTACGCTACGCTTTTCCTTCAAATAGTCGATTAGTCACGGAAAAGCGTGCGTAAAGTGCGGGTTCAGGTCACACTGTGCTAAAAAAAAATTGAAGATAGCTTATATCTCATCAGAAAATTGGGTAACAAGTTAGTCAAAGCCCATACTTTAGGTTATGCTACGTCTTTTTATTAGTCCTGTATACAGGCTTTGCATATTTCTTAATTGCCATCGTCATTGGGGTCATTGATTGAGTTCTTTTTATTGATCTTTCATTGTCTCTTCATTGAGTCTCACTCACGCCTGATGGTCTTTTATTTTGAGTCAAATTTTATGATTGAAACTTTAGTGTGAAGTCTTTTTAACCGTCTTCAATAAAGAGGATGTTTACAATTCGGATGTTTATTTTTTTATGTACTTTCCGGTATAATTCTGTCATAATATATGGACTGATTTGCAAAATTATTTTTTTTGTTCAAAATTGGTGTCTTTTTCGTCGTCTTCTTAAATTGTCCCATTTAAATTCCGTAAAGATCTGATGAGTATCTCTAGAGATATGGACCATATAAACACCTCAAACTTGGTACTGAAAATGACTAATGCAGCATTTCAAGTAGGTTATTTTACTTTTTTAAACGGAACTTTCTATCGTCGTAACTACTATTGTTCTACTAGAAGGTACCTACATAAAATAGTGACACCAACTTCTCTACAGAAGTGTTGTCAACGTTGGGGCGAAACAAGTGAATGCAACTGTCCTGGTGGTGCGAAATCTTGCATGTGTTCAAAACTAGGACCCCCAGCTCCACCCACTAAAGAACCAAAATCTGTTGTTCCTGCTATCAATAAGATAGACGAAGAATCGGTATGTTGATTTGAAATAAGTTTTACAATTCATTATTTACAAACAGATTTATTATTTACCTCTAAATATGCCCTGTAGCTACGTCTGCATTCAAAATCTACTAACGTGTAATAAGTATTCCATGTGTTTATCCGGGACTAGCAGCCCGCCCCGGCTTCGCACGGGTAGAACATATATGCCTACAAAATTTGCATCAGTTTGTTGCATCGAATATAAAATATGAACATATTTAACAACCATCGTCATATTTCATCCAATTTACACAAAACCTTAACGAATTATGCACCTAAACCTTCCTCATAAACACTCTGGCTATTTGTGAAAACCGCATGATAATCCGTTCAGTAGCTATTGAGATTATTGCGAACAGACAGACAGACGCAGTGATGGACTTTGTTTTATAATACTTACGTATTGATATTGGACGGCCCTTTGGCGTAAAGGATAGTTACCCTGATTCTGACCCGACGGTCGTTGGTTCTAATCCTAGCTACCTACCAATGAAAGTTTTATGTGCATTCATGAATCATGAGTTTTTGTACAGTGGTAGTGGAATCATTAAATCTACCAAAAAGTAGCTTACCACCAAGGAGTACATCTGCCGCCGTAACCTTACGGCGTTCCCCGACGCAAAATGTAGGGGTAATATACGTTTAACGTGTGTATCTGTGTGTCTGTCTGTAGCATCTTAGCACCTAACCGGGTGAACCGATTTTGTTTTTATTATTGATAGTTTTTTTTGTTTGATAGATGTCTTCATCGAGAGTTTTCTTAGCTTTGATTCATGAAAATTCGTTCAATCGTTATAAAATTATGAGCTTTTTTCTAGTTAATTGCGCTATGAAATCAACTTTCATAGGTCTGATCAATTCGAAAATCTTCTTCTTCAACGATATTGTAAGAACATGGAAGCCTCCTGGACTCTACAGAATACTCAAATCCTCACCAACTTCCAGCTCAGATTTTAAATGTCGTGTTTAGAGTCATCGGAAAAAGCTATTGTACATAGATCAGTCGGGGTGGTTTAAAATATTATATTATTATATATATAGATGAATATTATTTTATACAATAGATCATATTATTATACTATATTGACTTCAAATTGATTATGATCGGTGGGGATCTACAGCATAGCTAAGCTTATAATAATATTTTCCTAGTAACTATGACCTAATCTGTGGTTTCACTGCAAATATTTTATTAATTTTGCGATACGTGTTTATGAAATTCGTGATATCTTCTAGAGTTTTTATTTGAATTATATACTGTAAAGGACAATTTTAATCTATAATATGTGGCCAAGTTAATTAACGTCATTATTTGGATAAGGATTAATACTATATACTTGAAAATAGCCTTGGAAGTTATGTAATATTTTTTAACAAAAATTTTAAGATTAAAATGGTTACTGTGAGTCAATCTTAAGAGATAGACATATGCTGTCGCGGATTTTTTTGTAGGTCTTATTAAGTTGTACAACTCTTGCATAGAAAATATTCTTCTATCTATTTTCAATTAAGCAGCGTTCGTAAGAAACGTGTTTTTTCGACCGTTTATTTGCCGACTTAGGTTGCAAATTAGGTCTCCACGAATGTACCTTTGATTTAAACGGGATAATACGAGTATATAGCCTATTTTCATTCTGAAAGTCCATTCTATTGTTACGTGCGGGGTGGTATTAAAATGCCAATCCGATGAGATGAACGTTTATTTCCACTGAACACTTATTTACACTATGTTCCACAGTAGTTGTCCAAATCGTCTTGCACAATGATCAAATGTCCGTTACACACACTGAGGTCGTCGGTAATTCGCAATTCGCACTTTACAGTTCACAACACTAGTTCACTGATAACACTTAACAATCACTTGGTCGCTATCCGCGCTGAGATCTTTACACTGTCGCTTCTAAAGAAAGACTGACTCAAGCCGCGGTTTCAACGTTAATATACGACGAGAATATTTCTACAGAACTTTCCTGTATTGACTCGAAACAATAGACAAAAGACGTTCAAAACAAAGCAATAAAAATCACAAACAAAAGGGGCGGCTTTCCTTTGAGCATCTGATGTAAACAACTTTACCATACATGCTAATTTGATCTCTAACTACTTATGAATAAGGTTCAATCTTAACTACAAAACTAGGCACATTGACTAGGGTCGGAATTCCCGGAAGGTTACTTTTATGACGGTCGGGTCGGGTGTTTATAGCCCCTAATTAGTCTATTCTTTCCCACGGTATTTTTGTTCGAGAAGCTTGGCGAAACATCGCGACTCGACGACGCGATGTAACACTATGTATTAGTGAAATAATTTTTTAAATCGGTTTTAGTAGTTTTTGAGCTTACTCATTACAAACATACAAAAATACAAAAATACAAATGTTCTTTCTTTATAATATTAGTATAGATATAAATGTAGCCTGTACGTGTTATTTAATCAAAATCTGTTATGCCGTTTTTGCGCGATTTAGCAACAAATGTACATCATTTTGACATAAATAATATTATTAGGTTACATTACAAGTGATTTAATCTTATCATACTTCCATATATTTTAGGTTTTTTGGAAGAACTTGTGATCCTGTCTAATGCTTATGATGTGGCTTTTAATCTCGTACACGCCATCTTGCTAATATTTCCAATCTCAATAAAAATAAAACTAATCATATTATATGAATGTAGGATGAGGTAGTGCTTTGTCCACACAAGAAAGCCACAAAACCTTGTGGCCCTGACTGTGCAAAACACGAAACATTTGGACCCGACCATGATGTCGCTTCTTGGAGACCGGACCCTTGCTCGGAATCCGCTTGTCCCTATGGCAGAAACGTGAGAGCTGCTCAATGTGTACTCGGAATAGACGTGTTGAATGCTGAAACATCTACTGCACCATCTATTTCTCTCCATGAGGTAGATGTGGTAGATACATTTGAAGTTCCTGAAAAGGTAAACAACGAATTTAATCTCAATTTAATTTTATAGTCTCACTTTTCATATGGTGCCACATATCAGACATTGAATAGAAATCTGGACGATTTCATATAATTTAATAATTCAAACGAAAGCAGCATATAAAAGATCCTCGGCATAATCTCTGAGAAGATAGTATCTTATCTTAAATATTATTCAACTAACTTCCAAATAGGAGGAGGTTCTCAATTCGTCTGAATGATTTTTTTTTGTATGTATGATACCCGATTACTCTGCCAATTGTGAACCAATAAAAATATGTTTAAAAACTGAACTAATCATAAAGACGAAACATTCAATCATAAAATGTAAATATTGATCTTTTCAGAGTTGTTCCTGTAGTAAATGCAAATCCAAGATATGTTCTCGTGGAAAAGGTAAAAATCTTTTAATAATTAACAAAAATTCGGTACTTACGTGGGAGTACAATTTAATAACCTTGTGCCTTATTGATATATCATAAATCAGCTCAATTTGAATTCTTATAAACAAAGTACTGAATATTCATTATCAACAAAAGATTTAGGTTACTGTGGTGGTAAAATGTAAGCTTTGTTTTATGGTATATCGATGTGTTTATTGAATCAAATAAAATTAAATAATATTATGATATGTAGGCAAGATTCGTTATTTTAGATCCAAACGGACCTAGAAACATAATTATAGAGGAAGTGATGGGGCCAAATTCTGAAGTGACGCCTATTGAAAAAGTAAGTGACACGATGAATAAGAAGTCGAATGATTCTTTCTATAACAGCTATATAAAACTTCTGAGCAAAAATACTTATTTCTAATATATACAATTTGTAACATCGATTATGTCTATTTGAATAAAGTTTTTCAAAAACGCATGGTGGTTTCATTATTCTATAATCAATCGCTATAATAGAATTAAAACCACCATGCAACATCTAATCACTAAATGCCTGGTTACGTCGTAGGTTGTATCAAGGAATGAGAGTATCGATAAAACAAAATCAGAGGGAACAACAAACTCATCGTATTGTAGAAAATCCAATACATGCCATTGCATTTATGGAAATATATTAAATGGTGGTGAAAATTATTTAATTAATGCTATGCGTCGAAAATATATGGCACACACTTGTATGAATATTATACAGTCTCCAAATAGTAGTGCAGAAGAAAAAATAATTGGCAATTCAGTCAATCCTGTTATATTGAATCCAACATTCTGTCCAAAAGAAAATAATAGCGATACAGCTATAAGTATATCAAGCAGTGATACAACTTGCCTCAATGAACCTAAAGATGAAGTCAACAAGAAGAATGAAATTTCAGCATTAAGCGTCGCTGTGAGCGAGCTACTAAAAGAAGTGATAGTTTCAGATACTGCAGAGAAAGATAGCTTTAACTCTGATTTAATTAAGATGGATCTTGAGTCACTACTGAAATCAGTATCTTCGATTGTCGCAATCAACGCTGATGACGAGAATGATTCTTCACATGTATCGACACAGACAACTGAACAGCTGACTGATGTTAATATTTATCTTTTTATAAAATCACTATTGATCAAGGATATTGTCAATAAAATAACAGCATCGTGTTCTAAAGTGTCCAAGTAAATTGTGAAACTTATGAGATTTGCTCAAAATACTTCGGAAACTTTTATAAGCAGAATCAAATTGTTACAAACTTTTAAATAAGAAAAAAACGCTATGCACGATGCTTGATATTGATATGCTTATATATTGAGGTGCTTGATATTTTACCAAAACTTTATACTTAACCTTATAAAGTTGAATATACTAATTTGAAAAACAATGTTTTAACTTAATAATTAGTATTTATTATAATTTTTTTATCAAGGGCAATTTCACATAGTAGTAGACTGCATTTTTAGGGTTCCGTAGTCCTGACAAGGGAACCTTATAGTTTCGTCATGTCCGTCTGTCTGTCTGTCTGTCTGTCCGAGGTTTTGCTAAAAGACCGTTAATACTAGAAAGCTGTTATTTTGTAGGGGTATGTATATAAATTACGCCGACATAGTGGTGAAATAAAATTTTGAAAAATATTTTTTTTGTGTAGCTCCCCTACATGAGAAGTGGGGATGAATTTGTTTTTCGTCGTCTACCCCTTCGTGACGGGTATCGTTGAATAGGTCTTTTAAAATAACTTGAGGGTTGCTAATTTTCGATTGAATGCTCCCTTTACGAAGTATTAAACTTTAAAGTGCAAATTTTTGTTCCAGTAGGGCGTCCCCCCCCCTCTAAAAGCTAAACTGCTAGCTTGAAAAATTTGGAAAAATTCGTGATTATAGTGCATTTCATAAACTTTAAAGGAAAACTATAGCGGTTAAGATAACTTTATTAGTTTAGCAGTAATAGTCGTTAAATTTGGGAGTTGGATAATTTTGTACCAAACACAAAATCCTTAGAATAAATCTTTTAAAGTGACAAAGACGATTTACCTAGTTTCTTGTTTATAACGGGTAAAGACTTGCATTGAATAACGGGTTACTTACCTACCTAACCCTAACCCTACCTAACCCTACACTGCGCGTGGCCCGACATGCACTTGGCCGGTTATTTAAATATTCGAACATAATAATGCATGAATTTGATTTATAGTAAGTAAATATGAAAGATACTTATTATAATGCTTGTATTGTGTTGTACTCCCACGTGAAGTGAAACAACAGCGAAACATTTATGCGTATTTTTTCTTACAGATACAAACCCATTAATTACACATACTAAAACATGCAATACTGACACATGTAATGTAGCTGATGAAGATAATCAGCTCGGAGAATCTGTATCACAAGACGTTATTAAAAATACAGGAAATGATCTGATGGATTGTTCGAATAACATACCAGTGAGTGACGATAAAAATTGTGTAAAAGAAAGTCGTAAGCGAACTATTTCGTTTGAGGACAAAATAAAAGAAGAACAGCTTCAAGTACTTGAAAAAGCTACACCAACAATCAATACTTTTACCTTTTTAACGGAATCATTACCAGGACAGTTAGTATTGGAAGTAGATGATGAAACATTTAATTTTGTCGAGAGAAACTCTGCGCAGTCTAATACAGTTGCCATATTAAAAAGAACTGACTCAAGACATCATTCTATTGCTTTCGGCGAGGAAGTAACTCCAGATGTTGATATTTATCAACTTCTGGTAAAAAGTTCATCTGGTGAAACAATATTTATGAAAGTAAAAAAAGAATTTCTTGAAATGCTCATGTTAAATGATTTAAAGAATACGCATAAATTCGAAGTCAAACCAGACAAATTGAGGCAAATGAATAAAAGTTCCTCAGAATCAAAAAGTTCTTGTGATTTTGAACCTAATAATTTACAGGCTATAAAGATCATGAATAATATTTTCTATAAATTAAAACATAAATGTAAAAATCGCGGTGTTATTACTATAAAGGTAATAAAAGGAACCAATGAAATGGAAGAATTGGAAGTTCCTCTGTCAGAAACTCCGTCTGGGACGATAGCGATAGACATGAAAAATTTATGCAAAGAAGCAACGTCAGCACTCACAAAATATCCTGTTAATCTAATGAGATCAGAATCTGGCTCTATCATATTGAAAAGAAGTCAAAAAGATGATCATCCTAATACAAAGTTAAGTAAAACTGGATTTGGGACAAATTTACTTACAATTTCGGATGCCACTAAAATCTCCAAAGACATTGGCACCAATACTTGCACAGGAAAGTGTCATATACTTAAAATAAAAAACTCTCAAAATTATGCTGTAGTGACTCCTGTTATATTAAAGCCGACACTATCTAATAATTATATAGCTATTCCCAATAAAGAATATATCATTCAATACAAACGATATATTAAAGATTTGTTTGAGCATAACATGAAATATAATATAAATTTCAAGCGTTCTGATTCAGAAATTTGTACTATTAGTTATGATAAACCTAACGCTTATCTAATAAAATCAGATTCAAGTGAAATTAAAATAATGACAGTTAATGAAGATACAATTATGACAAACCAATTAGACACTACAAAAAAAATTGTAGATCATACCCCAAATATTATTGACGAAGTTATAACAGATCTTTCTAAGAAACGTATAGACAAACCAATACCTCAAAATACACTTAATTTAAATGACATATCTGAAACGAGTAATTTGTACGAGAAAATAAAAATTGTTTGCTTCAATGAAAAAGACAAAAAAATTTCTGTTACTTCATCAGCAGTGCTTAAGAAAACGAAATCAGGACATTATGCAGTTATCTTAAACAAAGAATCACAAAAAATTCTGCTCAAAAATGTGAGGAGTTGTATGAGAAATAAGTTTGAGACTGTGGTACCTATTAAAATAGCTGATACAGGCGAAATTACTATAGCACTAAATAAAAAGCTGGAGAATGGGATTCCCTATGGTAAAATAAAGGTTAACAAGACCGGAGATATTCGTCTTATAATCGATGATGAAATAGTCAAAGAAATAACTCAGACACCAGTAACTGAGAAAACTGTCCTGCCTTACGACGCATCAGCACATATGATAGGAAAAATAATGTTTCCAGTCAATAAAGCTGTTGCAACTACGTGCAACGCTCAACCTGATTGTTGTTGCGACATTTCTAAATGTAAATGTGCAGGCACCGAGTTTGTAAATGAGAAATGGGAACTTATCCAACCAAATATTTATAGAGATAATACTGTTTTTGGATATCAAGTTCATAATGTGAATTGGAGCGAGGTAAAATATAGCCTTAAGAGTGAGTTTGAATGTGAAATAAATGGGAAAGAAAAAAGTGTGAATGTGTGCACTGAAACGAACAGTACACAAGTTAAATTACTCCAACACATTATCCTGGAGGCACCTGAAAATAAAACTAATTCAAACCCACCCAAAAATCGTCGTATGAAGAAAAAAGCCTCAAAGAATAAATCGTTTATTGTTACCAAAGCTACCTACCCGTTAGCTGAACAAAATACTATTACATCGGAGCAACAATCTCATGTTAACAGATCATCAGCTAAAGAATGGGATTCCATGATGTTTCTTCCTCCACAATTACCCGATTTTCTAAAAGAATTCGATATCTTTAAGAAAGTAGTTTGTTAGGCTTTTATACTTTTATAGTTTTTTTCGAAACATTTTGGATGTCTGCGTAAAATTTAAGTTTGATCTATGAAAAAATCGGATAATGTTTGCAAGAAAAATGTAAGTATTAAATAAATAAATAACATTGAGCTATTGCGTTTATTGAAATTTGATGTATAAGATAAACTGAGATAAACTGATAACTATGGAATGACTTATCACATAACTGATATCTTAAAATTTGTATACTTATACTCGAAATCAAGAAGCGTATACTACTCTTACCTTTTTACCCGACTGCGCGACGCAAAGGAGAGGTAATGTGTTTATCAGTCTATATATGTATGTATGTATGTATGTATGTATGTATGTATGTATGTATGTTTGTTTGTTCCTTTGTCGCATACTAGAGACCAAACGCGTGGGCCGATTTTGATAATTGGCACGTCAATAGATTCGCCATACTACCGCGAGTGTCAACGAAAACATAAAAAATTCAAAATGGCGGATTTCAGACGCCAAAATTTGGGGTTCAAAAAAATTTTTTTTTTTAAACCTGTCGAGTGTGGTATCGAATTAAAGGTCTTAAAATGGAGATTCAACATATATTTATAACAAATAATTTATGATCATACAAATCGAAAAAAAAACGATTTTTACATGCCGCGTTAGTCACTTTCAGTAACAAGTTTGCGGTGCTTATCTCTGAAGTTACTTATCAGATCTCAATAAAATTACAATGAGACCAAACGAAAATCATATTACATCAAACAAAAAATAATTTTCCAAATCGGTTAAGATTGATGGAGTTCTGAGGTAACAAACAACCTCTTCCTTTTGGTATAGTCGTTTAATAGTACAACTGTAAAGTAAGTAAGCTTAAAAAGCAATACCCTATCTATTTCACGCATTTCGGTTTTTGTTCTTTTTTCCATAATTGTAATAACAGTCATAGTTATACATATTTTGTGAAGATTTCAAGTCTCTATCTATTATTAGTTTACAAGTTCAAGCACAAAACGCCGAAAAATACACGTTACTTGTATGTAGACCACACTGTGTTGTAGACCCCCTTTAATATTTAATTTTATTTTGTTTTTAGTATTTGTTGTTAAATCCCCCATTGTAATACACACTTAGTAGTGTAGATGCACAAAACCTTATATTTGCCAAAAAAATGCGTAAGCATATTAGTAAATATAATAGTACTGGAATCCTGCTGGCCCCATTTCATAAACAATAAAATATTAACGCTAACGTCAATATATATATTTGAAATGTGTAAATTGGTACGTATATATACACATATATATATATATACCAATTTCTATTCTAGAAAAAGAGGTGGTCCTAGAGGAGACAAAATAAGCTTCAAACATAACCTGATTCATCCCAGCTCTAAGCTGAAAATACACAGTTCGGGTACACATGCGATGGCGGTAAAGTCAAAGTCAAAGCATTTATTCAGTAAGTAGGTAGTATTAATAAACGCACTTATACACGTCTCAAATCATAAAATAAATCATAATTGATGAAAAGTAAACATAGCAAAAGCAATATATTTTATAAGCTTCCCGACTGTTTTACAAGTATAAAGTATAGAACAGGATAGAAGGAGTTACTAATTAACAAAGCGTATTTTACGCTCAATGAATACCTAGATGACAAAACAAATAAATAGTTAAATTAAATAAGTCTATAAAGTGAAACGAAATAATATATTATATAATATACATACATACATACAATCACGCCTTTTTCCCGTTGGGGTAGGCAGATACTACTTCTTTCCATATGCTACAATCCTGACATACCTCTATCGCTTCTTCCACCAACCTTTTTTTTATAATATACATATATGATGATAATAAATAAAATACTATATACATTTTTGAAAAGTACGAAATTATATTATATTATGAAAATTATCTTTAATTATTATACTTACAATACAAATAGAAAACTCTTTATTGTATACCATTAATTATATAGATGGACTAGTAATAAGTAGTTTAGATCCCCGGAAACTACTCAATAATCCACATGACATCAACTCTCTAAATGAAATGAGAAGATTACGGAATTTGCCGTCCTTAACTTAACTAAAAAGTGTAAAATAAAACTTTAAATTAAAAAATCAAAAAACCCGACTGCGCAAAAAGTGAAGTGTTAAAAAACGAAATGAAAAGAAAAAAACAAGTAAGTCTAGTAGTTCAGACTTCAGTTTAGGGATATCAAAAAACTATACCATTAAAATTCTTTCTCGGTCGATACACTCATAAAATAAATTATACTTTGTTATATGGAATATAGAGACTTTAACAGTCGGGACACATTAATCCCCATTCGTTAAGCCATTAATGTGTCCCGACTGTTAAAGTCTCTACATTCCATATAACAAAGTATAATTTATTTTATGAGTGTATCGACCGAGAAAGAATTTAAATGGTATAGTTTTTTGATATCCCTAAACAGAAGTCTAAACCACTAGACTTACTTGTTTTTTTCTTTTCAGTTCGTTTTTTAACACTTCACTTTTTGCGCAGTCGGGTTTTTTGATTTTTTAATTTAATGTTTTATTGCAAGGACTAGATATTGCACGTAGAACAAACTATTGGTAAGAAGAAATATGAACTTGAATAACCGCAAGCTTGTTTGCATCTCTTTCTTTAGGGAAATCATGTTGGATTTATAGTTCAGGATATACAATCAATACAATCTAACATTTTTAGGGTTCCGTAGTCCTGACAAGGAACCCTTATAGTTTCGTCATGTCCATTGTCTGTCTGTCTGTCCGAGGTATGCTAAGAGACCGTTAGTACTAGAAAGCTGTAATTTTGTAGGGGTGTGTATATCAGTTACGCCTACAAGGTGGTAAAATACAATTTACAATAAAAATTTTTTTAGGTAGCTAACCCTACATGTGATGTGAAGTGGGGATGATTTTTTTTTTCGTCGTCTACACCATCGTGTTGGGTGTCGTTGAATAGGTCTTCTAGAAAAACTGGCTCTGTCCCCTGGCTTAGCTCGCGTAAAGAAGTATAATAAGTAGTGAACAGTATAAGTATGAAAATATTCATAGTTTCATCCGAGTGATTCGATTAGATAAAGCAGTTAATATCCCTGCATTATAAGATTTTCAATTTTGGTAATAAATTACTAAACAATATGAAACTAAACCTAAACCATCTCAACCTAATAAAATTCTAATTATATTTGCACTAATAATTTATAAAATTATTGAAAACACAAATAATAATACTAAAATAATAAAACGCATTAAATTTAATTCAGAACTTGGTCACTTCTAAATAGTACTTAATTGCAGATGGCGCCACCAATGCATAATAGGCGTGATGAAAGATTTTGAAATTCTTCTTCCGTAATGTGGGAACACATTTACTATTCTATATAACTATTATATAATCTGTGACAATGAACACATATGGGTTATATGGGTCCAAAATGTTAACATTTTCAAGAAAACCTCATAAGAGGACATAGGCGTGACGTCATGCGCTGTGATTGCTGTTTCAATCAAAATGGCCGATTGCAGTATTATAATGTTTTTTGAAACACTTAATAATCTAAATTTTTTATATAAAACTAAGTGTTTTAAATTGTTTTAATATGTATTTTCCGCTAAAATCATCAAATCTTCGATTTTTTGATACTGTCGTCATGCCTATTATTTAAAATTCAATCCAGGGCACAGATTATATACTAGTTACTGAGTAACTTAGGGTCAGTTTATACCGAGACGCAACGCGACGGGACGTGACGATGCTTGTGGTTTCGCGCTGCACTGAGCGGCGCTGCGAGAAGCCGCGCGGCGCAGCCCGCCGCCGCGCAGCAAAACGCGCGACGTCACCTAATCATCTCAATGACATTGCATTGTATCCTATTATGTAGTAGATATAGTTCTAATTTGTATCACGTAGCTTCTCGTAAGGCCGCGTGGTGCAACGAGAAGCAGCACTGCAGCTGTATTTGCTTAATTATAGTGTTCTGATACTAATTTTATGTACTACTAAAAGTGAAACCTTTTCAAATAATTTTTATGTATGCTCTACTACATCGACAAGAGTTTTTACGATAACGATTTATACGGGGTGAATTTTTCAAGTGGGCGTCGAAGGCCAAATCCTAAAGTATGAGGAATAGCGAAAAGTACTCAAAAGAGTCGGCCCCAATTTTGATGAAAACTAAAACTGTAGAATTGGATTTTTGAAAAATCAATATTCAATATAATTATGGTGGTAAGCTACTTTTTAACCGACTAAAGGAGGAGGTTCTATGTTCGACTGTATGTATTTTTTTTAATGATATAATGCTCGAAGGATATATGAGGTAACAGGGCAAGCACGACGCTCGCCTGATGGTAAGCGATGACGTCTACCTATTACAGATACAGCGGTATGCAAAATTCTGTCACTGCACTGCGCCTGTTACCTTGAGACATAAAGATGTTGAGTCTACATGCCCTGTAATTTTACTGGCACCTTGCGATTTCAACCAAAAAACATTCCTATTTAACGGCTGAAAATTAATTGGCAACGTGGTGGCATCGCCCCAGACGGACTAGCAGAAGTCCTACCACTACAAATGTATGTTCACTGATTACTTGAAAACGCCTAAACAGATTTGGAAAATTGTTTTTTTATTTAAAAAAGTATACTCCACAGATGGTTCCATTTAAATTTCATCGAGATATATTCAATATCTCCATAAAGTTAGTAGTAAAGTTAAATAGGTCTAATTTCAATATGCCAGAACGTCCAAAGGTTATAAATGTGTAAATACTTATATGACAGACGGGCCTGCAGTATTTTGAAAACGAATGGACCATTCGTCGGGATGTTTTCAAAATTCCTTTATACCGAACTTCGTCCATTCGGAATGTACGAACTTCGATTACAATACCAATTAAGGCTATCAGATCGAACCACGGGAAATGTATGGTGCTCAATACATTTTTCTCTTCGCTCGAAATGATTTGTGGCCACATCGTGATATCTGTGATGTTTTGACGTTTCTACACGGATGCAATTAGGGATGGTTATTGGTATTTTTAAGCCCTTCGTACACAATACGACGCCAATCGCTAATACCTAGCGGTTTTAGTTTTAGTATCGATGTACTGTAAAACAAATCAAAATGTGCCGACATTTTGTTTTTTTTTTACCGACTTCAAAAAAAGGAGGAGGTTTTCAATTCGTCGGAATCTTTTTTTTTATTTTAATTTGGAAAATTATTTTTTTGTTTCGAAGGGTACCCTTCCCAGGTTATCCCATTTAATTTTAACGAAATCGGTCAAGCGGTTTTCAATATATCAACATTTTTATTACGATACATTCATACGATGATATGATTCTGTGACCAGCGCGACGTTTTAAGTCTGTTCTTTTAGTTTTTTAAACGATCTTTTATTATATACAATTTTTTTTAAAAGCTTACAAGCAATGTGGGTTGCACCACTCCAACTAAGCTAAATATACTTGTGTCTGGCTGGAGTGGGTTCACGTCAATAGTGCAATGGGTGGGGTGAGGATCGACCTGACGACCTCTCGATCGCCAGTCCGACACCCTAACCATTGGGCTATTGCCATCTAAACTATGTAAAGATAGGCTAGTGTTTAAACACTATCTCACCTGGTGGTAAGTGATGATGTGGTCGAAGATGGTGAACACGCTAGGCCTAGAATACTGTGACTCTCAAGGGCTGTGTGTTGCCAGAATACCCTTAAGGGCAAAATTTGCTTCTTAACGGTTGTTGCGGCAAGCTACTTTATTTTAAAGCTACTTTCGCTGATGGTACGCTACTATTTTAGTATCAAGTCAGGCGGAACATCGATATAATCTTTATATATAAAAATGAATCCCAATTGCCCTTAGTCACGGCATCACGCATGAACGGCTGGACCGATTTCGCTAATTCTTTTTTTGTTGTGTTTTTATCGTCAAGAGACGGTCTTATGAAAAAAAAATTAAAATAAATAAAAGTTGTTTTTAACGCAGGCGAAGCCGCGGGGCATAACTAGTAATACATATATTTTCATTGGATCCAATGAATTCCTGAGAGATCTGGAGTAAACTAAGTAAAGTTCATGAACTAAGTAAACTCTAAGGAAATTCTAATCCAAAGCAAGCGGTAGTATCATCCTCCTTAAATAAAAACTAGTCTACTAACTTTGGGTCTGGCTATTGCGCAAGTTTACCGAGTTCCTTCTCCGGAAGATCACGACTCGCTCCCTATTTCTGTTTCTATTTTCTTTAACATAACCTCACTGAGTTCCTAATGACTCTTGGCAATATTTAGAGATGAAACCTCTGGGGCCGTCTAACGTAAAGTAAATGGTTTAGATCTATGATGTTTTTATACATAGACGCGTCATAAGCACAAAAATATCACCAGTATAATCGTACTAAAACTGACTAAACTAAAAAAACCGACTTCCATGCCGCGCGAGTCAGTTTTAGTAGCAAGTTTGAGACGTTTATTGTCATATCTCTGGAGATACTTATCAGATCTCGATGAAATTACAATGGAACCAACTAAAAAATGTACCCTACCGATTAAACAGAGAAACATTCGAAGCGGTTCCCAATTGACGGAGTAATCGCGTAACATACACATAAAAAAACATACAGACGAATTGAAAACCTCCTTCTTTTTGGAAGTCGGTTGAAACTAGTCATTAGTTAGGGAGTTTTTAGTACTATCCGTTTTTCCCCCGCACTTCCCCCAACATACCTTGTTCTTACCTAGTCTATAAAAATAAGTTTAGCATGTATTTCACTTGATTATTACTAAGTAGATTAGATGTTATTTATCTATCTAACCTATTTTAGAGGCTATACCTAACAAGTAGGAGGCAAAATGAAAACTCTTGTATTTGTACTAAATGACTAGGTGCTTAATGCCTACCTATTATTAGATATTCGCCACTCAAAAAACAGAAACACTTAAAACTTATCAATGTAAATCTCAAAGCGTTAATGGACGGTCTTATCACTTAAAGTAGTCTCTTCCAGACAACCATTCATCGATAACAATTATGAAATACGGTGAAAAAAATGACAAACCTATCACTACCTGTATAATAAAATAAGACATCATAAACAAACTACACTATAATATATATAATCACATAAAATAAATGCGTTCAACGTTCAAAATATCTGTAGAGAAGCAACATTAAAATCTCAAAATATATTTTGCAGTTGGGCTAAGGAATTTATATTTATCCCTATTTTATGATTTTGATTCGCAGATTTGTTTATTTTGTTATATATTTATAAGCTAAGGTATTTTTTAAGTTTCTTACAAACGGACAATAGTACAACTTTCCCACGTAGATCCTAAGCAGCGTTACGTAGTAGTGTTATTATTTATAGCACAGTTTGACCTAAACACGCACTTTACGCACGCTTTTCCGTGAATTAAATAGTCGATTATTGCACGACGTTCGCCACGCCAGCTTCTCGCAGTGCAATAATCTTCTATTTATACGGAAAATATAATACGGAAAAGCGTAGCAAGCGTAAAGTGCGGGCTTATGTCACACTGACAGCTATAAAAAAATATACGATACTCGTGACTTTAGTTTAGTTAGTTATTGCACGGCGTGAAGTTAGCTACGCCGTAGACTACTTAAGTCACACGTATCGTAATATACTATTATTTTGTGTCAGCGTTATAGTGTGTTTAAACGACTTATCTATCTCAAACTTTGCAAATATCATTGATCGGTTTAAGTTGTGCACTGTCGGCATGCAGTTTCATCTGGCACGTTAGTCGATTGCGTCCCGAATACTTAATGCTGACGCATTAGTTCAAAGACCGTTATTCATTTTTATAAAACGTCTCTCGCCGTACAGTTTCCGGTGAGTTTGAAGAAATATGAGTTTCGAACAGACGGCGAGTTCGGGATTTGTTGCCGCTAGTTGATGTTCACTATGGATTTATTCTTTGTAAATGGTGATTTAGATGCAGACAAAACTTTAGACGTTGGTGCTGTTAGACCGTTTGGGGTAGAGGAAGTTAATATGACTTTGTATGTTTTTTTTAACCGACTTCAAAAAAAGGAGGAGGTTTCTCAATTCGACCGTATATATATATATATATTTTTTTTTTTTTTTTTAATGTTTGTTCGCGGATAACTTCGTCGTTTATGAACCGATTTCGATTATTCTTTTTTTGTTCGAAAGAAGATATCCCAAGTGTGGTACCATGGTAATTTTATCGAGGTATGATAAGTATCTCCAGAGATATTGAGATAAACATCTCCAAATTGGTACTGAAAATGAATAGCGCGGCATTGAAGTCGGTTGTTTTTTAGTTTTTAAACGATATTATCTTAGAAATAAATTGGCATAGGTATGAAAGTGGGCAAGCAGTAAACAGACCATGTTACATTTTTATAAGGTAACATGACTAGCGAAAACGCTCGCTTGATAGTAAATGATGATAACGCCTGCCGATAGTTAATGATGATAACAGGTACCGTGTCACGCAAAACTCTTAGATTCACAGAATTTGGCACATAATCACTCTGCGCTTATTTCTACATAGGCATCGGAAAATGGCAAGAGAGTAGGTATACAGTGTACCAGGTTGAGATATTGGGTCAAAGCCAATTGTCGCGACTGGTCTTCTGAAACGTTTCATTTTAATTTCAAATACATCAACTTTTATCCCGTTGTACGAGGAGCGTCAGACCTTTATTTATTTATTTATTTCTTTATTTATTGGCACACAAAACAGAATTCCCTTAAAACTAAACAAATATAAACATTGTAACAATTTATGAGCTGAAAAGAATTCCTAGACTATGTGTACACAGCTTGATAAAATTAACAAGCAGTTACATTACCTAGATATAATACATTGATGAAATTAGGATTCACCAGAGAGGATACCAAATCAGATTGGTTGATTTGGCATCCCCTCTGACGAGAGGATGTATCAAAAATATCAATTTGATTATTATGTGTTCTTAGAAGATCATTATATTGGCGACACATCCGAACGATTGGGTTGTAGAATGATGTGTTATTCGTACAAGTTTCTAATATAAATATTTTCAAATGAGGATGACGTAATCTAGGTTTGATATTAAAGTTTAAAAGAGAAAGAACAGCTGGTGAATCTATGTATGCATGTATAATTTTAAAGATATTTGTAAAGTCAAAATATGTTCTTCTGTAGCAAGGGGTAATAAATTAAATTTGATAAGTCTGTCAGCATACGATGGTAACTTGCGTTTTAAGCCATGCTTGTAGCATATAATATAGAGACACTTTTTTTGTATCCTCTCTATGCGGTCAGAGTGAACAGCATAAAAAGGAGACCATATGGGTGAGTTATATTCTAAAATGGTACGAATCAATGTGAAATAAAGGTACAAGAAGCTATTTGGATTCTTAAATTTTTTTGTGGTGCTCGTCACAAAGCCCAAAAGTTGATTACCCTTTTTATTGAATGCATCACATTGGAACTGTGTTAATTTTTGCATATAAAGGTTATTTTTTGCAGCAGGTATCAGGTAATATAGGCTTTGGACGACGCCAGCACGTTTCAAATTACAGTTTACGCACGAGACCCTTTCATAACCATCGTTGTATTCCATTTGCCAGTCAACAAAGCTGATAGTACCATGGAACACGCGCTGTGTGCTGAACTTCGTCCTAGCAGATGTAGAAGTGCTGGAAGGTAATAGATTGTTCTGTAGGTTGTATTTCTCTGACGAGTGAGCGAACGCGGGGTGCGCTTTTCAAAAAAAGCAAATGATAAAGGCATAGCCACAGCAGACCATGATTTTTTGTAGAAACAAATTTTGCTCTAGAAGCATTTTCGAGGGAGGAAACAGGGGAATACATTTATATGGAAAAGTGCACCCCGCGTTCTCTCTTTGGTCTCTGTTAGTTTGCAAACTAGAATATAATTTACTTTTTTTTTTCGTGTCCACCAGCCTCTGTAGGTAGAACTAAATTGATGACTATGTAGTGGTGAGACTATTGGCTCGAGCCATCAGCATGATCAATAATTGGTGCCAGTCAATTCGGAAGCCTGGTAGTTATAGTTGAGTTGTGTGGATTGGACTAAGTTTGCCCAATCCCGACACGTTATCGGGAATTCGGCTTTACATTAAACTAGATCATATTAGATCTTGACGAAGCTATTGGTGGTGATACCAAGCAGTTCGGTTATAGGGTTGAAACCTGCCAATACCAACATTAAGCTGTTACAGCTTAATGTTATTTTTACAATGGATTGTAAAACTGGTAATTGTACTGCAGCACAAAATACCACTTTTATTCGACCCCGAAACGTGTCTGGGTAATCTTAAGGATTCTACCGAAACGCATGCACGCGTAAATGGTCAGTTTCGTCGGTTATTATCCTATAAATATTTATTGCCATAATAGGGAACTTATTTCATAGGTTTTTTGACAACTTTTAGGTATATGGTGTCCTAAGTCGGATAACTGAAACTATAACAAGAACAAGTGGAACAGGGCCCAATCTCTTAAAAAAATAATAGCATTCTTGGCACATCCAGTGACTTTAACCTCCGTGTGATCAGATGTACGTAAAATTCGCAACTGGGCGGTATTTCAGCTCACTCACTCCCGCGGGCGAGCGGCTTATTGAATACAAATTGTATCTTTATCAGACAACTTTAGCGCTGGGCCTTGTGGGCTTGCCATGTGAACCTGGATTTTGATTTGGTTCCAGGATTTTATACGATACGTACCTACTTTGTTTGTCTGAACATATAGATTTGAATAATACTGCAATTCAGAGCGATATTATTGAACGCTTAATGTACTATTTATTAACCTGGCTTAGGTACATCTACAAGTATTGATACGAATTTTATTTCTATACATAATATCTCGGGTCATAACTCGCCCGGTCCCTTGTAAGGCACTGACGGAGTTAAAACAACATCAAGAGGCCCGTCCCTTTACTAAGCGTGGATGGAGAAATGAAGAACTATAAAAAGATGGAACGTAGTGGTAGGACTTCTGCTAGTCCGCCTGGGGTGGTACCAACACTTTGCCAATTAATGTACGGTCGTGAAATAGGAATGTTTTTCGGTTGAAATGGCAAGGTGTCCAGTGAAATTACAGGGCATGAGAGACTCAACATCTTTATGTCTGTACCTTGAGATATAAAGATGTTGAGTCTCACATGAAAATTAGTTGGCAAAGTGGTGGTACCGCCCCAAGCGGACTAGCAGAAGTCCTACCGCAGTGCAGTAAAATGCAAAATACTGGCAGTACATACTTTTGCACACCGCTGTATCTGTAATAGGTAGACGTCATCGGTTACCATCAGGCGAGCGTCGTGCTTGTCCTGTTACCTTATATCATAAATAAAACCTACAATTTATCATGGCTATGAATTTGTGCTGCTTGATGTCTGATTCCTGATCTATGGGATGTTATACTACGAATTATTGTAACCATGATACTTCCTTGTGTATGGATTGTGAGGATTTAGGTGCCGCACTTATCGGACTGTATCTTTATGTGTAGTTTTTAGGGTTCCGTAGACGAATGGCAAAAAACGGAACCCTTATAGATTCGCCATGTCTGTCTGTCTGTCTGTCCGTCCGTATGTCACAGCCATTTTATTCCAAAACTATTAGGACTACAGAATTTTTTTTTTTTTTATTTATACAAAAATAAAAAAAATAAAAGTTTAAGGGGGGGGGCATCCCATACATGGAACTGAAACAAAAAAACATTTTTTTCTTCAAACCTATACGTGTGGGGTGTTTATGGATAGGTCTTTAAAAATGACATTGAGGTTTCTCAGATCATTTACGTAGTATCATACGAGTGCGAGTCCGACTTGCACTTGGCCAGTTTATTTACAAAATGACAAGATAATTAAAATTTATCAACTGTTTTAAAATTACTTACTTTCTACTTTGCTTTACAACCCTTCATCCACCACTTCAGCCAGTCATATCACATGACATCACTCAGTCTACATACACACATACATACAAGCTAGCCTATAAGATATAAAAATAAAAACCGGCTAAGTCGAGTCAAAGTCAAAGCATTTATTCAGTATATGGGCAAATTAAAAATTAGCACTTACACACGTCAAATAACATTAAATAGATCATATTCAACAAAAAATATAGATATAACAGAAACATAACGCTTTGAATTTACAAAAAAAAAAACAAAGGTATTGAGCCATTCAGCTTTCATCTAGACGTCGAACGTCACACTTAAAACACATGTTTAATTCCCCTTATTAATGTAGGGTTGCCAACCGTACCATTACGTGCACCCGCAACCCAGTGCATGTTTCAGTACTTCAGACAATTTTTATCCAAAAAATTATGAAATAATGAAACATAATAGATAAATAAAACGCAGACTAATTGCAGTACAAATCATGTTCCGAATGGAACTGATTGTCCGACTATCAGCCGCATAATACCGTCGTAACAGGCAACCCTAGATCTGCAAGTTGAACTGGCCCACCGAGGCTTCCGTACAAACCAATTAAGCTAGACCTCTAAATTGTATCAGCGCTCATATAACTCAGAGGTCTACCTTAATTGGCGTAAATGTATGTATGGCACCCTTAAATTTTTTATTTTTTTTTATTTTTTGCAATTTTTCCTTAATTTGTGCTGTAAGACCTTGCTTTTAACCAAAATTGACAATTCTAAGTCAACCGGTAACGCACAAGTAGGTAAAGGAAAAATTCCTAAAAATAAAAAAGTTGAAAATTAAGGTACATTTTGGTACTAAGAAGTCTTCGAGAAAATCTACATTTGCCCATATTTTTTTATTGTGTTGACTCAAGACCTTGATTTTTATACACCCAATAGGGACTATATACTTAAGTATCAGGTATATAAATTTCAACTTGAGGTCCACCTGTTCCTGAGAAAATCAGTGGTCACACGGACAGACGGACAGACAGACGGACAGACAGATGGACAGACAGACGGACAGACAGACGGACAGACAGACAGACAGACAGACGGACAGACAGACGGACAGACAGACGGACAGACAGACGGACAGACAGACGGACAGACAGACAGACAGACAGACAGACGGACAAGAAAGTGATCTTATAAGGGTTCCTTTTTTTACCTTTTGAGGTACGGAACCCTAAAAATAGGGAAAACAATTTACTGCATCTCTGTACAATAACGTCATCAGTTGGAGCACGGGACCCTTATAGTCCCCGTGCTGCACCCAGGTGGAGAACCTAGGTGAAGCACGGGTCTGGACTCCAACTTTCGAGTCTCGTTTCTCGGGCGCATGTACATCTGGCTGGCCATGTAGACATAGGGCATAGATAATGGGTAAGGTTACAATTACTGTAAACTGCATTACAGGCTTCTTAAACCTAGTGTAGAGTACAAAAGATAACTAGGATATTCTAGAATCACCCAACAGGGCTACTTCTGCCGTGATGTGGGTATTGGTACATTGTGTTTTACATTTTATTGTCAAGTAATAAGTTGAAATAATGACTAACACATTTGCTGAATAAAGAACTTTATTAATAATACTTAACTTCAAA
The DNA here is from genome assembly GCA_954871355.1 of Cabera pusaria. Taxonomy (NCBI): domain Eukaryota; kingdom Metazoa; phylum Arthropoda; class Insecta; order Lepidoptera; family Geometridae; genus Cabera; species Cabera pusaria. Next base: position 5,230,772 of record OX940896.1, read on the forward strand.
ATTTACAACCATCCCCGACTGATCTAATGTATAATCTGTTAATTAATATTAGCACGAGCCCAAGCACGACATCTCTACTGTAAATTAGTATGGATTAGAGTAGTCTGCAGATAGGAGATGTATTGGTACATTGTTTTACATTTTATTGTCAGTAATAAGTTGAAATAATGACTAACACATTTGCTGAATAAAGAACTTTATTAATAATACTTAACTTCAAAATTTACAACCATCCCCGACTGATCTAATGTATAATCTGTTAATTAATATTAGCACGAGCCCAAGCACGACATCTCTGCTGTAAATTAGTAAGGATTAGAGTATTCTGCAGATAGGAGATGTCCCAGCATCAGTTCAATGCTACTATGTTCTTCCAATTTTTTTTATATCTTATAGGCTAGACCACTATCTCACCTGTTGGTGATGATGCGGTCGAAGATGGTAAGCACGCTAGGCATAGAATGGGAACTGGCTCTCTAGGATAGCTGCCGGAACACATTAGATGTTTGGCGGCAGATTTTCTAACTTGAGGGTGGTACCTGGCCAGGCGGACACTAGATAGTATCCTACCATCATACGGGGGTTGTTGGATTCTTAACGATGTTTTTCCTTCACCCGAGGACCATTGTGAAAAGCGCACATACATTTTACGATAGAAAAATCCATTGGTGCACGGCGGGGATTAAACTCGGTACCTCTGGCATCAAAGCCAACCGTTCTCCCGATTACGCCACCGGGCCCTTACAATAAGTAAGTTTCAAACGAATGTCCAATTGAACAGACAGACAGAAAAAGCTTAAAGCCTTAAAACGGCTAAACGAACATTCATGAATATTGATTCTAAGAACACACTTCACTCTTGAAACCCATCAAAAAAACTAAATCAAAATCGGTTTATCCCTTTGGGCGCTACGATGCCACAGACAGACACAGATACACAGGTCAATCTTATGACACACCTTCTATTTGCGTCGGGGTTTAAAAATAAACTTCAGTTTTGGGATCGTTCCTATAGGTACACCTACAAATACGTTTATATTTTTGTCGATGAAGCTTGCTAGTCAACTATTTTTATATATTAGTGAATTTGCGTGTTATTTGAGATGTTACAAATACTTTCCGAATCTTTCAATAAATATATTGTACTTACTCTAATCTAATCTTATCTGCTTAATAATAACCCAATCTTGCAAAGACAATTTTGTGATTAACTGTTTAAATATTTTCTGTAAATTTATCAGATCCGATATGGTCTAGTGGCTAGGATACCTGGCTCTCACCCAGGAGGCTCGGGTTCGATTCCCGGTATCGGAAATCATTTTAGATTTTTTTCCGAAAGTTTGTTGAATCGGAGAAAGTTTTCAATACATAGTTAACTTATACATTTTCAGTCACTGAAGTATATCCGATATGGTCTAGTGGCTAGGATACCTGGCTCTCACCCAGGAGGCTCGGGTTCGATTCCCGGTATCGGAATCTCATTTTGTCTCTTTACCCTTTTCTATGAGTTTCACCTAGTATTTGTGTTTTACCAGCGTAATTTATTTTGCCGCCATCATTTTTTTAGCCTAGCGACTGGTGCGTAGTGAGATTATGTTTAAATGCCAAACGTTCAGCTCTGTTCCCTTACTACTTTGTACAGATCTTATTTGCATTTAAAATCTAAACGAATACTCCACGCAGTTTATAGTAGATATTATTATCTGTCCTGTGCAGTTACTACAAATAAACGCCGTCATTCTATCTCCTTTCACAAGCACTCCAACTTACAACACATACAAAAAATTTACAGCACAAATTCTCACAGCAACTTGTTTCATATTTTCCATCAACACTCTTCGGAAAAACCGTCGGCCCTCGGCAGGCCTCGCCGCGGTTTTTCGGCTGGGTTTTTACCCCTGACGGCCGGCTGATTGATTTATGACTGTGCCCCGTCCCTTACCCTGATCTCGTTTAGATGCCCTTACTAACTGTTATCTAATCTGCGGATAGGATAGATTGATAAGATGATGTTTTATTTTTTGTAAGACTACTGAGCAGCAAATTTGTATTTTGAGGAACAAGCTTATAATGTCTCGGAATTTTATATCTGTTAGGCGCAACTATCCAACCTTTTTTTCTTGCTAGTTGGCACCGAACATCATAGTGGAAATCGACAAACCAATTTGCGTTTTTTGTTTTCCGTTCCGATTTTTTTATTTTCTTTATCCGGTGGGTGGTAATAGTCACGGCCGAAGCTTACTACCAGTGGTCACCGATTTAGCGCCATCCATCACGTATATGGTACGAGTAGATAGATGAGCCTAACACCAATACGGTCCTAGGAATGTATCAATTCATTTCCCGGGGAGGGATATTTCTACTGCTGGAGATAGGCCTCACCAACTATACGTCATTGAACTTGCTGCATGCTCTTAGGCTACCCCCATCTAGCTTTTTTCTTTTTAGCAGCCTTGCGAAGATCATCGCTCTACCTAGTCTGAGGGTCTATGTTTACCGAGCCGCGGTCTCCACTCAAGAACTCGTTTACCCCAACAGTTGTCGGTTCCTCGGCTAATATGGCCAGCTCACTGCCACTTCAGTTTGCTAATCCACTGAGCTGGGTCGATGACTTTAGTTGTTTTAGTGTCCATATTTCAGCACCGTATGTCATGATGGGTAGGACGCACTGTTTGAATACTTTAGATAATAGCAGATACTTAGTGAAAAATAGCTATGATTATTTCAATTGCAAAATATCCGCTAGAAGAATATTATCTTTTTAGTGCCGCTAGGCTGTATGCGCCGTAACTTTCTCAATATTATCTTTCCTTTAAAATAGACAAATCTCGTTTTGATTACCTATCATAATCAAATCAATTGTATTTAATTGATAATACTCTGAATCCTGTATCGTTTCCGAATGACGCAAAATGTATCAACATACAAACAAGGACTTAGCCAATAAGCATGTCAGCTCATCAGTAAATAACCCAAGAAAAACTCACCATGGTGACGCACTAACGCTCCAGGATATTTATAGATTGTTATATGTTGTATTATTGGTTGGCGTTGTAACCAAGTGGCGCGTACAACCGTTCACACGGAATTGATAGAAACGCCTCCGCGAATCCCAGATGTCGAAAGAATAAAAGTAAGATGATGAAAGTAACAATATTACCAAGAAACGAATTGGAATTGCGGATAAAAAGGGAAAATCTGTGTGCCAAGAATTTGTGAGTAACATGCCAAAACAAATATCTATCGCATAGAAATCATTTACAAATAAGTCACGTTTATTCCTTGTGGATTGTTTTTGTACGCATTTCAGATTCAGGAAATCTATGATAGGAAACTGTCGGAATAGTGATAAAAGACTGGTATCAACCCGATCTTTTATTTATTTAGTTTATATACAGTGATGGGTAAGAAAGAGCTGAAGATGCTTCAAGATTGAGTGTAGTAGGACTTAACGTTTGACCACTATCTCATCTGTTGGTAAGTGATAATGCGGTCGAGGATGAGGATACGTTATAGATCGGTACCTTTTCCTTGAACTTTTGAGTCTTGCATGTACGTGTTGCTAAGTTACTGTCAACATGTTACCTGATGGTAACATAGCAACAACAACACAAGAAAGCGAGCTACAGAGTTGAATATGAGTTTGCTTTAGAGCAAACTGAAAGCAATGCTTAGGCATTGCTTTTATTTTTGTATGTCAGTCCAACAATCACTGGAACATTATCTCACCTGATGATAAGTTACGTATAGTAAGACTATATGATTTAAGATTATACTAATTATATATTTTTGATTATGATAATTTTGCCAGCCTGAAAATAGAAGACGGCTGTGGACGTGCTGCAAAATAAAAATGACTACATCAATAAATGCATGAAGCGAATTCATCCTAGCCAACCTTCTTACTGGCTGGTACTAAATTGTTACTATCCAAAAACAACATTAAACAAAAGCTTAGTCCTGGAGACCACAGACTTCCCATAACTCAAGATGTAAGTATAAAAGAATGAACGTAATAAAGGATTTTAGAGGATTTTTATATGGGTTATCTAATGGGTCATACTAATTAAGAAATCGACCAAACTTCATCTATTGGCCGATTGAAAGTCTGTGGTCTGCAGGGAATCTAACACTTTAGCTTATTGATAATTAATAAATGTTCGTACCAATATACGTTTGTCCTCATTCGTAAATAGTATCTAGGTTACTAGGTTAGATTGATACCGAATGCGACCTATCAATGAGACTTACGGCACAGTTAACGCCGCCTAACCCATCCAACCCAAAGATGAATGAAACACGGTTAGCCCCCAATCTCAGCCGTTCAATTTCTCGGTAGGGAAGAGCTCAGTCAATTTGTCAATTCATCCATCCGCACACTTAAAATGGGCTGTAAAACTTTTAGTGCCCGGTGTAGAGACTGTCACCGTTCGAACATCCGTAGCAACCGCATAAAATGAAATGGTACTGGATCGAAATAAGCGAAAAGGTCAAATGCGATAATTTGAGTAAAACTAGTGCGTTTAAAGAAAAAAATACGGGAGCTAGGGAGTTACCTTTTTAAGGCGGCAAGCTTTTTTGTACTCGAACGTTTATCTATCATCATCATCATCATTCATCATCAACAGCCAGTATTCGCCCACTGCTGGACATAGGCCTCTCTTATGGCACGCCACTGAGCTCGATCTTCAGCTCCTTGTTTCCAACTGCTGCCAGCCAGCTTGCGTATATCATCACTCCACTTAGCTGGAGAGCGTCCTACGCTACGTTTACTGGGACGTGTTCTCCACTCTAGAACTCTTCTACCCCAACGGTTATCGGTTCTGCGACAGATGTGACTAGCCCACTGCCACTTCAGCTTTCTAATCCTTTGCGCTATGTCGATAACTTTGGTTCTCTGTCAGATGACTTGCATCTATGTGCATCTTTAGGATTACTTGAAGATGTTGAAGCTTTTTATGTCGTTTTTTTTTATGGCGTAGCTATGATGTTTTGTGTTTGATTGCTACTTGGGCGCAAGTAAATTTTCGTTAGAAAAATTATAAATTTCCCCTGGTTAACGTTGTTTCCTAAATAGCATATTAGTTAGTGTTACTTCGTATAATTACGAATAAATTTTCGAATAAGTTTACGGTTTTTTAGACGGTCTTAATATTGGTCTTCTAGATAACTTGTTACCTACTTCTATAACATTTTTTTTTAAATTACCTATATGATAACTAGGTACTTAGAATAGCGCTCAATATTAAACAACAAGATCTGCTTATATAAAATACTGTGGCATGCAAACATATTTGCCATCATTTTGCTCGGTTAGATTCACAAGCCCTGTAATTTTATTGACCACGTGTGTATCTATAAGCATTAATTGCAAAACTCACGTTAAGTTAGGTAAGTACCTACTTTTATGGAATATTCGCGTCTTACCAATATTCTTCCCGCTCTTTACTTACCGCGCTACAGTCACAGGCTACAGTCTTGTTTTTACAAACAAGCGAACTAAACACTAGATACAAATACGTAAAAAAACTTTATTTCAAGAAGGATCCATCCAATAACGTTTTGACGACATGTTTCTAGTTTAGTAGGACGTAAACTTGAGAAAAACGAACAAAACAAAAACAGGATGTTCACTGGGACATCGGACGGATGCTTCATCTCTTGGTAATATTTGTGATCCACTGATCACAAACATTTCCACTGAACACTATCAGCCTTGGTCAGTATCGGCTTAAGGGCATTTAAAAGTAGTTTGTGCAAATTAAACTGTGTCATAAAACTAGAATACTGAAAAGAGGCAAGACAATTTGTTGTTTTTGTTGGACTGTGACTTCATTACGATTTTCTTCTTCATACTTGAATTTATTCTGTGTTTCGATTTTTATAATTATTAGGCCAATAGTCTTAGTAACAGTACAAGCATATATATAACATACATTTTCGACCACATCATCAATTACCATCAGGTAAGATAGTGGTGAAACGCTAGCCTTAAAAAATAAAAATAGTGCCACTGAATCCGCCTAGATCTATCACTTATCAGCATCCTATCTATACCTAAATATGACAAAAAAAGTAATTTCATAACATCAATAAGAGCTCGACTAATTTATCAGATCCAGACTGAAGCAATATTGGTCTGGATAACTGATTATGGCAACCTCAATATTGGGTTCTATCAACCAATAATATCAAGTGTCTACTGCAGATTTATTCACGTCATTCGTTACCTAACTTCTGGAATTATATCAGGCAGTTCTGGATTAACTTGAGATATTGAATCGTACAGGGCTAAAATATGGAGGCATATAAATATTCTCAAATGCTACTATTTATTAGGTTTCATAGGGAATAATTCCCTTGTCAAATAAACGGTGTTATCTTTTGACTGTGTTGTCTTACAAGTATGATTTTGTCACCGCTGAATGAAACCATAGACGCGAAGTACTTGATATAAATTTCAACTTTATAGCTTTTCCGATTCCCGAGGAAAAGAGTATTGACAAACGGATAGATGGAGAAAAAAGTGATCCTATAAGGGTTCCTTTTTCCTTTTGAAGTACGGAACCTTAAAAATAGCAGTCCCTACGTTTACAAACCTAATATTAGTTTTCAATAACGAGTCCCTATTCCCTCCACGTTTTAATAAAGCCCTGTTAATAATCTAGGCACATAGAAAAAGACAATAATCGGGCAAGTTTGTATTACCATAAAATGTCTGAGTTTCCCGCGCGGGTCTATTATGAATTGATTTGTATTCAATAGAAGTATATTCAAATCAGTTATTGTGTACTTTGTACGAGGGGACTGAATTCTGGCTGTTTCACTGGGTTTGGTGTAGGTGAAAGTGAATTCGCGTGTAGTGTTTACTCCATGTTTCTGGGTATAAACCAATGTTTCTGGATTAGAATAATTTATTTTATTCTGGAGCTCGAACACTTTCTTTGCACTTTTATGCATTATATTAGCATCTATATAACACAAGATAAACATGTGAAACCTTCTCACCATTTATACTTTCCTACCATCAGTGTTTAGGTAGATACTTATCTAAACAGATATGGGAAAGGATGAGGAAGTAGGAAATACATAGGTACTTGTGACAGAGCTTATACCTACTTCTAGCCCAATTACGGGTTCCTACTTGGAGATCATAGGTACATACGAGTATTAAGTGCATAATTCTACATCTTAGCACAGAATAAAATAATTGTAAAAGATCTTAGGCTCAAAACCCTCTTATAATTTTATTTACGTAAGTAATTAGTATTTGGTACGTATGTTTAGTAGGTACTTACCAAATCCTGCATGGTGGTAGGACACTATCTAGTGTCTGCCTGCCCAGCTACCATTACCACCGGAGAGCCAGTTCCCATTCTAGGCCTTGCGTGCTACCATCCTTGACCGCATCATAACTTACCGACAGGTGAGATAGTGGTCAAACGCTAGCCTATATGATATATAAAAAAAGAAAAATCTCAGTCCGTTATTTTTATTAATTATAGTCATTCGTTTGCCTACTATCGCACCTGATGTTAAGTGAAGATGAGGTCGACGATGTAGCACGCTTAGCTAGAAATAAGTTGAGTTGAGTATTCACTCTGGTCTTGAAATCCCCCAAATTGTACCTTTCCGGAAACACAGACTCAGGCCAATCCCTGTTCCAATCCCTGGCAGTACGTATGATGAATGTAGTTGTGCTTCCTAATGAAGTGCGATGGACTCGCTCAAAACATAGGTCGAAAAATCATAAGAAAGGTACATGTCCTGTCCTACAGTTATATTACGATCAAGAAATCCCCTCATAGCGAAATTATAAGCGTAGGAACCTATCCCGCCGGTTTTTCATGTTAAGAGTATTTTATTAAACGAAGCCGCTGCTTTTTCTAATTTAATAACAGCAGTACCTATACAGGCAGAGGTTGGATACAGCAGGAATTAATCCAGCGACCGAGTAATGAATAATTATGCAGGGTGTTTGCCGGCGGGCGCAAACGGTACGGAAAATTGTTATTTATTATGGTGCAAGATGCGACTTGTCTGCGGAATGTCGCAGTAATTGCTGATTTGCTGCGTCATGGAAGGGAGCGTTGAACTTCAGTTTATGGTCGATAGAATCTGTGAAAGGGATTGCTAATAGCAGTAGATAGATATATCTTCAGATTGTGCTTTGAAAGGACTATCTACGACGAATGTATAAAGTCGAACGTATAAAAACACCTCACACACACACCACACACAGACACACACAAACACACACACATACAAACACACACGCAAATACACACACACTCGCACGCACACACACACACACACACACACACACACGTACACGCAACTAGGCACTGAATGGTATGGTACCTAATTCTATTATCAATAATACCTTCAATATGTTCCAAATTCATAATAGCCACATCTAGGGTCACCAAGATACAGGCAAAGCCTAGTTTGGGATCCATTGGTCAAAACATAAAGCAATCATTTTATATACACTACACACACAAAGTGATAATAACTCGCTTCTTCTATGCATGTTCTTTTTATATAAATGTACATCACTTTTGTAAATGAAGAGCTGTTTATTGATGTATTTGTTTGTATACTACATTGATTATGAAATTAAATTGAAAGGTGATGTAAATGGAAAAGATTAGCTGAAGATCGAGCTCAGTTGTATATAGTATGCAATAGAATAGATGTCCAGTTTTTGAAACAACTTGGTGATGATGGTGATAACACACGTTGCCCTGACTGCAAATAGGGCACACTTTTGAAATAGTTTGTGTGAGTCACGCTTGCAACTTACTCCGCAAGCGAAAAGCTATAAACCTCTCTGACGAGTATTGCGAATTTCTGGTTCTGTTTTATGCTTATACGTAGCTAAGAAACTAGAAGCTATCTGTAAATTGAATTGTCTCGTAGGCTAAACACTTAAAAGCTAATACCTAGTAGTCCTATCACATCTTCTAAGAAAACTTTCATATCCCATTCCTAAGATTTCATGCCAGTGTCATTCACCATTTTCCAATCAGTGCTAATTGTACATACAATTGCTTTTTTTAACGTATATCTTATAGATTAGCGTTTGACCACTGTTTCACCTGTTGATAAGTGATGATGCGGTCGAAGATGGTAAGCACGCTAGGCCTAGAATGGGAACTGGCTCTCAAGGATAGCTGCCGGAACACATTAGATGTTTGGTGACAGATTTTCTAACTTGAGGGAGATAGCTGGCCAGGTGGACACTAGATAGTGTCCTACCACCATGCGGGGTTTGTAGGTTTCTTAACGATGTTTTTCCTTCACCGGAGGGCCACCGTGAAAGGCGCACATAAATTTTTCTGATAGAAAAATCCATTGGTGCACGGCGGTTTGAACTAGGTACCTCTGGCATCAAAGCCAACCGTTCTCCCGATAAGGCCACCGGGCGGGCCCTCAAACGAAAAAATAATATCTTAAACATTGCCAATGCAATCTATTATCAAACTTTTAAACATGAAATTAGAATAAAACCCCAAATAATCCTTGTATTCCCCGAAAAATGCGCTGAAACCACCGAACCGCGAATGACGGAACACCCTTTCTGCATGTCTCGAGAAAGTTTAAGTAAACACTCATCGCTGGCAACTATTATTTATTCTGTGTCGCTGGGAACATCAATCTCCTCAGGGATCAATCGCATAGCGTGCACCCGACGCCGCTACGGCTAGGTAATGTATTGGAAAATTGAATGCGCGTGTTGAGCTCTTTTTACTATTAAGAAAGTGTTAAGAATTTTAGTCAGTTTTTGGACGACCTTGTTCTATTGTAGACAAAAATTTTGCTTGGCCAGAAGAATGGAAAAGATGATTGGCGAAAAGATGATTGAAGAAAGATGAATGGTGCTTCACAACATTCACGTAGGGCAACTATCCCGATTTTGAATTGAATTGCCTGAAACTTTATGCCAAAGTGGTCCAACATTTAGCACTACCGAAAGATCGACGTGAATAACTTTTTACAAGCTTTTATTTAACTTGCAATGTATGTATGTATGTATGTAACTATGTACGTTCGGGTGGAATCTTAGAAGCTAAATTAGACCCACTTCCCGATGTCCGATTGGACTCAAATTTGGTGTACTTATATATCTTTGGTGACAATACAATAATATGGTACCATGGAGCTGGTCTGATGATGGAGACGGAAGGTAGCCACGGCATCTCTGTGTTAAAACAACATAACCCCACCAAGTATGGGCTCGATTGATTTGTCTTGAAGAGAACATTACGCCTAGATGATATTCAGGGTTTGATGATGAAGCTGGAAGGTGGCCACGGCATCTTTGTGATAAATCACCGTAACTCTACCGAGTTTTGGCTCGATTGATTCGTCTTGAAGAGAACTTTACACCTAGATGATATTTAGTGACTAGTGATGAAGCTGGAAGGTGGCCACAGCATGTGCACAGCCACTGCACAGCTCTGTGATAAAATAACGGAACCCCAGTGAATTTGGGCTCAAATGATTAGTTTTGAGGAGCTCTTTACACTTGAATAATAGCCAGGATCTGATGATGAAGCTGTAAGGTGGCCATGGCATTTCTATTATAAAGCAACATAGCCCCACCGAGCCGATCATAATCACATCATCTATCCGTGAAATATTTTTAAAAATCTTGCCTTCTCTTAAATACTTAGGTAGTAGGTATCTATACCTACCTACTGAAAATTTAAAAATAAATAATAAGTAAAAAATATTTTTAAAAACAAGTTTTTATCTGGGACAATGAACTAAAATGTTAAAAATAAATTGTAGTAAGTATTTGACGTGTAGGTACTTACCTATATTTTTAAAAGCTTGAGGCACTGAAGTATAGTAGTTACCTAGCCTGAAAAACGGGTAGTGCTTCAAGCTTTTAAGAATATAGGTAAGTACCTACACGTCAAATACTTACTAGAATTTATTTTTAACATTTTAGTTCATTGTCCCAGATAAAAGCTTGTTTTAAAAAATATTTTTTACTTTGAATTTTTTAATAGCTTACTAGTAATGTAAGTCATGTTAACCCTCCAACTAATCTAAATATGCTTGTATCTGTAGTGAATTCACGTCAATAGTGCATTAGGTCGGGATCGAACTCACGACCTCTTGATTGGAGTTGATCGCTAGGCCCACGCCTTAGCCATTGGGCTATTGCCCATGACCCCTTTATTAAAACTATTCCTAACAGTCTAGACACGTGGGACTTAATGCCTGAAAGAACGAAGATTATATACAGGCGGGTAACAGTTACCCTCCCATCAGTAACAGTTAATCGCAAGCTATATCTGTATAATCTTTTCCAAGATGAGTTATTGATTAAAGTGCAAAGTGATCAGTAAAGTTACAGCTTGTTTTCACACATGCCTACGACATCCACCTAAAATAGATGTGTCGCTGAAAGGCAAGCTAAATTCAGTCATCCAGTTAGCAAAATAAAAATATTTCATTTCAGAAATGTAGGTGTAAGTTAGTGCAAAATATAATGAAAGCAGAATATTTCAGGGAAATTTAACGTAACGGACCTTATCACCCCATTTCAAGCGAAAAAAACAAAGGGTTGCACTCCGGGAGTGCCGGCAGAAGTTACGTAGTAACTATTATATAATCTGTGGCAGAAGCTATAACTGGAACTCGTCATTTTTGAATATTTTGAAATGACACCTCACGCAAGCGCCCTGCGCTCCGTCTTACGAATTTTCGTCTTGCGATGAGGACACGTGACCATGACGCGAAAAAAATACTAAAAAAATACCTACGAGGACCTACTTACCTAGATCTCAGTCGTAAATATAGAGTAAACACTCACAATGCCTACCTAGATCATAAGTCCCAAACTCCTGACATAACTCTCATATTACTGTGCCCGAGGTGACAATAACCTATTTTCAAAGTGAGGGTATAAGGCGTAAGGCGCTATTCAGACGTAGACACTTTCTGTTACCAATAATCACCGTACATTTATTTATAACACATATATAGAATAACTAGCTGATACCCGTGACTTTGTACACGTACTCCAAGAATTTAGAAGCATAATATGTTCATCCTGTTGCTGTAAAGTACCTCCTTGTTAAATTTAAGTAAGATTGGATCGTCGTTTAGGCGTGTAACCAATAGAGAGAGTTACAAACTATTTTATGATATTAGTCTGGAAGTCTGCATTAGGGATGTTCCGGAGGTGGTTTCATCAAAACCGAAGATGAAACCGGAGATTTGAAATTTATTTTAACGAAAGCGAAATCGGAAACGAAACCGGAACCGGAACCGAAACCGAAATCGGACCCGGAGGTGAACCATGGAGTGTTGGGCACAAATGAGAACCTATGAAGGCCGGGTCAGATAAATTAATAAAACAATGCTATAATTATTCGGTATAACCTCCGCTTCAAATCAATCGGAACCGAAGCCGAAACCGGAGGTGTAAAATTAACCGAAAGTTTCAGTATATCGGAACCGAAGCCGGAACTCCGTATCATCTCTAGTCTGGATAGTATGGCATAGTCCGTAAGTGCTTTATAAATATTAAAGGTATACTATTAATAAACAAAAACTTTTCAGTTTTGTGTACGAAACACCAAACACTTAAGTATCAACGTTTGAATATCGCCTAAACCATTTTGAAAGTGAGGACGTAAGTTAGGGGTCCAAAGTCAGCTTATTCCCAAGTCTCAAAGGGTATGATCATCCATAAGCGCAGTATGACGTCCAAATATCGTTTCCTCAAGCTGACTCTTGCTTTTATTTCTTTGATGCTTTTGATTGAAAATGAAGTGGACGGAAATGAACTGCCTTTTTATTGTTTCTATTTGGGATACTCTACTTAGTTATTTATATTTAGTGTATTGGTTCCGGCGTGCTACCAAGATAGGAAGGTATTCATCGAGTCATAAAAAATTGTGTCACGCAGAGAAACGATTTGACTTGGCTCATTGAGAAATAAATACCGTTTTTGCTGTTCTACTTGGTCTGTCTGTATGCCATTTAGGACGCGTGATACCTACTTCAGCCTATCTAGATAAAATCCAATGTCTGTTTTTATTCACGCTAAAGGTGCGTACAGACTATGTAACTAACAATATACAAGTACAACATTGTTAGATAGATAGATAGATAGATAATCTCTTTATTGTATACCAGAAAGAACCTTAATATCTGGAAATAACAACCTAATTCGGTGATACAATTGGCGGTCTTATCGCATAGAGCGATCTCTTCCAGACAACCAAGTGTGGAGTAGTAACAAAAAACAAAGGGTGTTTGGCGATGGCGATTTTTTATGTTAACTGGAAACTGCAATAAAATATTTATTTATTATTATAAGTAAAATACTAAATATACATATATGGACATACATACAAATACATATAAATTATATTGTTATTTAACATGTTTCAGATAATGTTGACTCCAAGGACTCCTACGAGGGCGCGGTGGCGTAATCGGGAGAACGGTCGGCTTTGATGCCAGAGGTAGCGAATTCAATCCCCGCCGTGCACCAGTGGATTTTTCTATAGAAAAATGTATGTGCGCTTTTCATAGTGGCCTTCCGGTGAAGGAAAAACATCATTTAGAAACCAACAACCCCCGCATGGTGGTAGGACACTATCTAGTGTCCGCCTGGCCAGCTACCACCCTCAAGTTAGAAAATCTGTCGCCAAAACATCTAATGTGTTGCGGCAGCTATCCTTGAGAGCCAGTTCCTATTCTAAGCCTAGCGTGCTTACCACCTTCGACCGCATCAACACTTACCAACAGGTGAGATAGTGGTCAACATTAGCCTAAAAGATATAAAAAACTATTGTGGATACGGAATGTTATAAAATATGTTATAATAACATGTTATTATAACATGTTATTAATATGTATAACAATTTTATAATAGTCACGTGTACTCACTAGCTCTAAAGAATTGTTATTTAACATTGGTATATAACATTGTTATTCTAATGTGTACAATGTTGAAATAACAAGGTTACATAATGTGGACGTGTTATAATACACAAGTTATATAACATGTCACATAGTCTGTACGCACCTTTACGCAAGTTCAAAATGTATTAGAATGACAACTTTGTTGCGGATTAATAAATATCTTTCCAATACATTTTGAACTTGCGTTAGCGTGAATACAAACACAAATTAGATTTCTAGAGGGGCAGGCATGACAATATTATCCTTTCTTTTTGTTTGTCTGTCACTCCGTCCGTTCTCTAACTTGATAGATATTTCTGTCTCTCTTTATGTAGGTATATATACAGGTTGGCAAAAACGTCTTGAAACAGAACTATTTTTTTTCTGGCCTGGCAATAATCTAATCTGTGATAAAATTTTCTATGTTAACTGTGGTCAGTGACTGAAAATTTATGAACAAAGTTTTTTGTGCAACCTAATAGTAGTATTTTAATATTTACCGTAACCTACGCGACTTAAAGATGTTTTAACATGAATAAGACTATCTGTAGTTCCACTAAAGAAGTAATTTTAAATTTTACCGCCACTCTCTCTGCTATCGGGGTTACTAGTATATAGCAATAGTGCCGCCCCTATTTATTTCTACTCTATTTTTCCAACCTGTACCTGTACACTACATACAGAGAGACAGAAATATCAACCTAAAAAATATCAAAAAATATAATTATGAAAAATATCTGTAAAGAACCACGTAAGACTTTCTCGTTAGATAGGTAAAAGAATTAGTGCCGATAAATTTCTACAGACTTAGTTACCTAGTTCCAACACGACTTTGTAGAAGTTACTAATCTCTCCGTCTCCGATACTTAAGGATTGGAATTGCGGGCTGTTACCCACCACACCTGAACCAGTTGTAAATTTTAGACGTCAAACATATTTTTGATTAAACTGTAGCGATCTTGGAAAAGGGACATACTCTAGAGTCGAGACTGAATTTAGAGTCAAATATAGAATTTAGAGTAAAAAAAAGTTTGTGCAAAAAGAGAACTGTCGTAGAAATTGAGGGCGCGTGTGTTGATTGACTCTAATTTACTGTTTTTGTTGCATTGACAACATTGCTCTGTAATTGCCAATACGAGTACGAATAATTTTTTTTGATACTTTGGTAGGTACCTGGTCTTATCATTATCGGGTGGTACTAGGTAGGTATACCTTCCTTTCTTACCTTTGAATGTTAGTTAGTCGTAAAGCCACGACGGTTATCTTTTTCCATAGACTCTACTAGTTCTTTTTTGTTACAATAGGACAAGCACGAAGCTCGCTTGGTACGCACCATGATCGCCTAGGTAGACGTCATCGTTTTCCATCAGGTAAGCAATGAAGTCTACCTATTACAAATACAACGGCATGCAATATTTTAGTAAGACACAATTTTGCATGTCACTGCATTGCGCTTGTTATCTTGAGACATAAAGATGTTAAGTCTCACATGCCCTGTAATTTTACTGGACCTTTGTCATTCAAACCGAAATAAATTCCTATTTCACGACTGAACGAAATGGCAAAGTGGTGGTACCGTTGCAGGCGGACTAGCAGAAGTCCTACCACTACAATGGTTAGCTACTATTTAGGCTTAAAATAATATTATAAAAACACTGCCCTATCATTTGCCATCAGGGAAATCGACGAAGTCCGTGTTTTGTTAAAACTATACAACGACATTCGAAGACTGCGGACAACGAGACAAGACGAGAAAAAAGTATCACCACTTGTCGTGTCAAAAATATACCCACATGTTTGTGATAAAAACATGATACCTACATATGTTTTCTAATGACAAATTACAGCTTTCTAGTACTAAGAGTCTCTGAGCAAAGCCATAGAGAGACAGACGGACGGACATGGCGAAACAAAAACCTAGAAACTACTTAATGATGGACTATATTTATTCTCTCCATGTTAAGCAAACTCAACACGACGATTATTATGTACCAAGATAATGTAAACGTCTGTTACTACTAATTTTATATCTGTAGGTACATTTAGAACAGCTGGTGTCTGTATAGTACTTATTACATCGCGGGTAGATATCAGATAGGAATCCTTGGGGGGCGACAAAGACGCGACCTCAGAGGACGAGGGGGGGGGGGACGTATTTAGTATGTAGCCTGCGATGAGACACTCAATTGATGTTTCCGATTGAGTGAACAGGGACATTCTAGAGAGCTGATGATACATTTTAGAGCTTAAATAGCTTCTATTTGTATAGGATAATTTTTGTCCAAAAACGTTACACTATAAGTAGACCCTGCAAGGTAGATCATTATTATGAAGACAAAGTAGTAGTAAGAGAATACAAATTAATACAATTCGGTTGTTTCTATCTTGCTCGCACTTACTGTAAGAGCAGTCTGCAATATTCCGTCAACCTAAAATCAATGTGAAGAGCAATAATTATCATAACAACAATTATGTAAATGACGTAAAAGAGACAAGAAAGTTTTTTAGACATGAGCAGTGTTTGTCATTAACTGTCTCATATAAAATAAGTTAACGGTGGAAGATATTTTACGTTGTAATTCGCTTGGGGTAGTGCTAAATAATCTATTTCCATCAGATACTGTTCAAGCAGATAAAATATCTCTCGGTCTATAGAGCAACATGTTCAATATCAAACAATTTACAATTTTTTCAAAGGTATCGATGTTTTTCACGCTATCAAGGAAAGCTTTAGACATCACATCTTAGCATCCGCCTCGTACCTTGCGAGTTATGCGATCCCAAACTATATGGGGTTTGGGGTCACATAATATTTAGTTTTTGTTGCATTTGAGTTGTTCAAGTGAACAAGTACTTATTCAACAAAAACAAAACAATTGTAACAATAATTCAAGGGTGCTCAGTCAACTCTATACATTTCTCCAACTGTATAGAAATCGAATCACATACTCCTTGATTTTGAAGAGATCACAGTCTGAATACAAATGTCGCCCCCCAGATCCGTTCAAAAGAGCGCCCTTCAGTGGTCATAACTGAAGAAATACTACCATCGTTTTATTATGAAGATTAGGGGTAAATGGTTTGTAAGGGTGTTGGATATCGTCGTTCTCCAAGAACGGTTATGTGGGAATATTTTTGAGGCCGACTGTAAATGTGGATCAGAAACTCATTTGCAAGTTTTAGGCTCTATGTTGAAAATGGGAGACATGGAAACGATCTGAGAGATGGTTACGATGATCGGAATATTCAAGTGATTGTTTTAGAGCCATCAGTGGTAGCAAGCACCATAAGGTTACTAAAAATAAGCTTTGTTTATAAATAATACCCACCCCCGACCGATCTATACATAAGCCGATACACACGTCAAACTTATAATACCCTTCTTTTTGCGTCAGGGGTTAAAAAGAAGGGCTTTTCGTAGCGTAGAGCGACGCATCGCAACGAAGCGGTACTATGCGGATAGGCGCAGCGTGCGTCGCAGCGACTGTTTTCTATTATTTTCACTAACAAATGGTAGACTGCGGGTGAACGCGGCGGGACAGGAGCTCGCGGCAAACGTCAAAATCTACACGTTACGCTACGCTGCGCAGTGAATCATTACGCACCGAGGCGTAGCACCACCAGCGACTGCGATGCGCTTTACAACGATGCATCTCGTAGCGGCGCTGTGCGCAGCGCGAAACCACTAGCCTCTTCCAGAATCGTCGCATCGCGTAGCGTCTCTGCGTGAACTAACCCTAATGCGACCAGCTTAAAATATGGCTTGGGATAATTGAGCTATATATAAGTGTACATCGTCTCATTACCATCCTTCGTATCCAGCCAGACAAACATGGTTTCATCTTAGACTGCATCATCACTGAACATCAGGTGAGAAAGTAGTGAAGTGCTTTTCTGTTCCAAAATTTAAATAAGATTTAAAATAAGATCGTTTAAAAAACTAAAAGAACCGACTTCAAATGCCACGCTATTATTTTTCAGCACCAAGTTTGAGGTGTTTATCTCTATATCTCTGGAGATACTTATCACACCTCGATGAAATTACCATACATAGTATTACACATGGAATATCTCCAAAAAATAATAATCAAAATCGATTCATAAACGACGAAGTTATCCGCGAACAAACATTAAAAAAAATATATACAATCGAATTGAGAAACATCCTCTTTTTTTGAAGTCGGTTAAAAAAGTTAGAAATACATCACAGGTTTGTTCCAAAATGTAATCTTTTACTTGAGATAAATGAGACGACGTGATGTACAAGTAGTAGGAGTTCAACGTACTCTGTTATTTAACCTTATACTGTATACATAAATTTTTACCGTCTGCCTACCGCTGATTAAACCTCACAACCGAGCTTTACCTCAAAACACGTACAGAAAACACTGGTCAGTGCTGTATTAATATTTCATCTGGTAATCTCGCCGCGCTCGCATTTTATAGATCTACCCGCGACCCCTATAAAGTTCTTCCCTTTACGTTCAACGCGCAGACTTTTTCCACCTCTCCTATGATTAAAATTTAATTATTCACTTAATAATACTCAATCTTGTTGGATAGTTTTTCTTAGAGATGAAGTTGTATCCTGCTTTTACCAGTTCAGCAGGTAGGTAGAGATACCTACATAACTAGTATGGATTGGATAAAACTCAGGCACTGAATTCATCATCATTAACGACTTTCAAATAACCACGATCATCATAGATGCTTGACAGCATGACAACAGATGCTTGGTGCAGAAAATGACTAGCGGGGCATTTGAAATTGACAAGACAACAACTATTGTTGTCTTGTCAATCCAAATAATCATCTCAGAGCTAACAAAAAAGACAATCTCACGGTTAGCAAATTTTAATACATAGGTACTTATGTTTTTACATTTATATTATTTTATTACAAACAATACATACATCATCTACCATTCAAAATAATCAACATGCGTACAAGAGTTGACATCTCCACAATGTTTCCTCTCAGTTAGAGTGGGGCACTTCCTGCCTTCTCCAGACTTCTCTCTGACGACGTGGCGCCGACGGAACTGCTCTCCAAAGCCACAGCTCACGGAGCATGGGCTCCAGGCACTCCATTCAGAGACTAGGCAGTCGTTAGCTGAAAGAAAACATTTTATTGAGTCACTGGTCGATGATGTTTTAAGGGTTCCGTACCTCAAAAGGTAAAAAAGGAACCCTTATAAGATCACTTTCTTGTCTGGGAACGGGTGGACCTAGCAAGTTGAAATTTATACCAGATACTGAAGTCTATAGTTCCTATTAGGTGAATAAAAACCAAGGTATTGAGTTTACACGATAAAAAGATATGGGCAAATTTAGATTTTCACAAAAAACTTGTAAGTACCAAAATTTACCTTAATTTTGTTAGTTTTTTTGGGAATTTTACGTTTATTTGTGCTGTAAGACTTTGCTTATATCTAAAATTGACAATTCTCGGTCAACAGGAAGTACACAGTACAGTCCCGTTGACCTAGAATCATAAAATTTGGCAAGAAGCAAGCTCTTGAAGCACTTATAAAGGAATAAATCTGAAAACTGTAAATATGTTGTTTAATAACAACAAAAAAAAGGTTATTTTACTAATACAAACTTATTATTTGTAGTTGGTGCAATACTTTTCTATGGATCGAACTAAGTTAACAAAGTTAAGTTTGTCCTTTAACCTAGTCTCAGAAGTTGGTACGGAAGCCTTGGTGGGTGAGTCCAACTCGACTTGGCCGGTTTCTTTTTGGCCGGGTTCTATCATAGAGGCAAGCGTTTTGACCACTATCTCACCTGTTAGTAAGTGCCGATGTGGTCGAGGATGGTAGCACGCTAGGCCTAGAATGGGAACTGGCTCTCAAAGATAGCTGCCGGAACACATAAGATGTTTGGCGACAGATTTTCTAATTTTAAGGGTGGTAGATGTTCGAGAATAAAACCTTTTTGTGAGAAGTTGAGTGGAGTGAAAGCGACGTGATTTTGACGAAATACCACATGAGTAAAGTGTGGAAATAGAGCTGGCTGCGTGACGTCAGGGTGCATTATTTTGTAAAGGCACATAATTGTTTTCAATAATACACATTCCTCTATCCTGCAGAATAGAGATTGGCAGTACTACAGAATAGTATTGACAAGCATACAAATGGTTGTCGTCCGACCGCCGCGCTGACCAGTTTGTTTGTCAGTCTCCATCTCAAAAGCATTTTAGTAAACTATTTGTGTTGTTTATATTGATGCTTTGATAGGAGCTTCCCAATCCCTTTTATTCATTTCTGCCTGATGGCACAGAATAAGCAAAGACAAAAGCATTGCGACGATGTGCGACGTTTAAATGTCACGTGAAACATCGATGCTCGCTGTATTGACCACGGTATTATGGGTATTATGTAGTATATCAAAAGGTTTCCCATACATTGTCCATACTATGGGATCCTAGAACAGTATTAGGTATTGATCGGTAGTACATCAGCTATAATTAGTACCAGCCTTATCACCTACTTACGTTGCATCTTATTGACAGCATGATGCAGTCGAGACCTAAAGTGTCTTGGCAGATGTTTCCCCAGGCCCATCCTCCGTCCATGAGCCACTGCCAACACCACGTCATCCATGTTCTTGAGTCCACTGTCGAATTCTTTCTCTGTTGTGCTGGAACAGTGATAAGCTAATATTCTAATGCCCGTTTGCACTTAAAATAAAAATCGCGTAAGACATACCTAAAAAAAACAACAACATCGGGAATCAACATTTGTAGTGGTAGGGCACAGGGATCCCAACCGTACGATAATTAACGTACAAATACGATAATATAGGCCTCCGTACGATGTACGATAGGAACGTTATCGTACGCAAATATACTATAAATTCCATACACCACAAAATTTGAGAATTACGCTCATATTCAATATAAAATTTAACCAATAATATTGTTTATTGCTCACAGCGCCATCTATTAGCTTATTTCTTTATTTCAAAATGTTGGCACGCCTTATAAAATCTGTGGACTGTGGTCTGTCTGCCCGTCTGGGGTTTGTCTTCTCAGCCCGTCTGCCTGTATGGAGTTTAATATACATTGATTCTGTTCTGTATAAAAAATATTATTTTATATGATTTTTTAATGTATTTTAAGCCATTATACTGAGTGTACGATAATTTTGCTCCCAAAACGTCAAAATACGATAATTTTACGGCCCTGGTACGATAATTTCCTCGCTTCAGGTTGGGATCCTTGGTAGGAGATCTGCTAGTTCAGTCCGCCTGGTGTGGTACCACTATTCTGGCCAATTAATTTTCAGCCGTGAAATAGGAATGTTTTCGGTTGAAATGGCAAGGTGTCAATGATATTACAGGGCCTGTGAGGCTGAATATCTTTATGTAACAGGCGCAGTGCAGTGACCAGTGACATCGATGGCAGGAATTTTGCATGCCTCTGTATCTGTAATAGGTAGACGTTTTCGTTTACCATCAGGCGAGCATCGAGCTTATCCTGTTACCTTTTATCATAAAAAGTAATTTTAGGATTATATTATTTTTATTTTTTAAGGTTCCGTCCCTCAAAAGTTAAGAAAAGGAACCCTTATAAGATCACTTTCTTGTCCACCTGTCCGTCTGTCTGTCTGTCACCACCGATTTTCTCAGGAACGGGTGGACCCAGCAAGTTACCGAATACTGAGGTCTATAGTCCCTATTAGATGTATAAAAATCGAGGCCTGAGTCAATACGATAAAAAGCTATGGGCAAATTTAGATTTTAGCAAAAACTCGTAAGTTCCAAAATTTACCTTAATTTCAATTTTTTAGTTTATTTTATGAAATTTTTCTTTTACTTGTGCTGTAAGGACCTTGCTTTTAACTAAAATTTACAACTCTAGGTCAACCGGAGTGCCCTATAGGTTTTGGGTCGAAAACCCATAGGGTACTTCCCGTTGACCTAAAATCATGAAATTTGGCAAAAGGCAAGGTCTTACAGCACAAATAAAGGAAAAATTCCAAAAAATAAAAAAGTTGAAAATTAAAGGGGATCATACATAGTATGCGCCAATTAAGATAGGCCTCTGAGTTACATGAGCGCTCATACAATTTAGAGGTCTAGCTTAATAAAATTGGCACCAACCAATGTTGGTACAGAAGCCTCGGTGGGAGAGTCCAACTCGACTTGGCCGCTTTTATTTTTTATGTTTAGGTCAAATAGAACATTAGTGTAAAAATTGGCAAAATGGTATGGCGAAAGTCGTTATTCTTTATTATTTTAAATGCTTACAAAAAAGGGTAAAACGGGACCCTATTACTAAGACTCCGCTGCCCGTCTGTCTGTCTGTCTGTCTGTCTGTCTGACTGTCTGTCTGTCTGTCTGTCTGTCTATCTGTCTGTCTGTCTGTCCGTCTGTCACCAGGCTCTATATCGGCTATAGCTCATTAACCGTGATAGTTGGACAGTTGAAATTTTCACAGATGGTGTATTTCTGTTGCCGCTAGAACAACAAATACTAAAAACAAAATAAAGTTAAAAATTGAAGGGGGTCCCCGTACAAAAAAACGTGTTTTTAAACGCCATCTGTCTAATTAGTTTCGGCAAAATGACATAGATGGCGCTAGTAAACGAGCCCCGTCTTTCTAGATCGCGACCAAACCAAATATTCTTGGTTTTATATATTAATCAAATATATGAGGTTGAAACTCTGTTATGTTTCGTATTGTACGGAACCCTCCCTAAGTGTGCGATAAGAGACGCAATGCTGACTCGCACATGGCCAGTTTTATTTATTTTACGGTAAGCACGCACTTATTTAGAAAGTAGGTACGTTCTTTGTTCATAAATTTTAAAGTTATGTATGTATATCATTTGTTCAGTCAAATTGTGATAGGTATCTTTTAGTTCCTAATCCTACATCGAGAAGGGAAAATTAAATGGAGAAGAATTTGGCGTATACGATGAAATAGCTATAGAGATATAAACCGTCTAAAATGATGAACACGTGATACATATGCCAGCTATGAGATATAATTAACAACGTAATTTGGTCGGGTTATATATGACACCGGGTGAAAGCCAATAGGCGCCGCTAGAGCTGGGGGCAGAGCTGGTGGCAAACAATAAAATCGCATACGCGAGAAGGATAAAAAAATGATGTCCGTCTCGCTTACTCATACTAGTGATTGTATAGTTTTATCCTTCTCATATTATTATTGTTATTTTAATTTCAGATCTTTTTAATTATCCATCTACGTCCTACATAGACTTTTGATGCATATCTTAAAGTCAAAATTATTAAACAAATAATTCATTTGCATAGCACGTACTTTCAAAATATCCAAATCAATTTCTTTATAAACTTAAACCTATAAATAAATTACAAACTTCAACTCGTGTATTTAAATTATTTATCAATATTCAAAGCGTTCTCTGATAATTTTAAAGATAGGCTTAACGCTGTAATGTCTATTATTAAGTCTAGATCTAGGTCTAGACAGACATATTTATGCTGCAAGTGCTGAATCGCTAATAAGACCTTTCTTGAATGTGCCGTTTTTATTAAAATGATAATTTAAGATCGTTTAAAAAACTTAAAGAACCGACTTCAAACGTCGCGCTATTCATTTTCAGTACTAAGTCCGAAGTGTTTATCTCCATTTATCTGGAGATACTGAACATATCTCGATGAAATTTAAATGGGATAACCTGGGAAATACAGGTACCCTTTAAAACAAAAAATAAAACCGGCTAAGTCGAGTTGGACTCGCCTACCGAGGCTTCCGTACCAACGTTGGTCTGTACCAATTAAGCTAGACCTCTAAATTGTATGAGCGCTCATATAACTCAGAGGCCTATCTTAACTGGCGTAACTATGTATGTATGGAGACACCTTTTTATCGTGTTGACTCAGGACCTTGATTTTTATACACCTAATAGGGACTATAGATTTCAGTATCTGGTATAAATTTCAACTTGCTAGGTCTACCCTAAAAAGAATTTTCCAAATCGGTTCAGGCGTCTTCGAGTAATCGGTGAACATACATAAATAACAGATTCCAACGTATTGAGAACCTCATCTTTTTTTGTGAAGTCTGTTAAAAATAGTTTGACCACACTCGATGGGTGGCTGATGCGATTCTTCTGACATGTCATACTGTCAAGACATGTCATGTCATACTGCGTTAGAAAAAACTTTTATAAACATTGTTGCGAAATTATTTTTCATTTTTTAAACCCACGGCCGAGTTTTGGCTGAAATCTACAGAATTTAGTCCTCACCAACTTACAGCTCAGCGTCTTTGGGCTCATTCGAAGGGTTTTAACGAACAGATTATGCATAGATCAGTCGGGGATGGTTTTAAATTTTAAATTTAAGTATTATTTTTATAATATATAGGTCATATCAGCTGTAGGACCGATAACCGTTAGGGTAGACAGGTTCTAGAGTGGAGACAACGTATCGGAAAACGTAGCGTAGGACGCCCTGTGACAAGGTGGAGCGACGACATTCGCAAAGCGGTTGGCAATGACTGGAAACAAAGAGCCGAAGATCGGGCTCAGTGGCATGACTTGGGAAAGGCCTATGTCCAGCAGTGTACTAATACTGGCTGCTTATGATGATGATGATGAATAGTATACAGTCGTAGTTAAATAATGCACTGTATAAAATAAAGTAATACTACATACGTAGTTGTTGGTAAGGTCGTAACGACTATGACTCCATTATCGGGCAAATTCGGACGTGGGGTTCCAAAAGGCTCTTCTTCTAGGTCTTTTAGACGGTCTTCGTAAGACTTCGTGGAGATTTCGTCGTTACTCAGTCTCCGGTATTCTGTTTCTTGGTCTTCTACGAGTCGTGGAGTGGGCAAGCCTTTTTTGAGATCTTTTTGCTTTAGCATCGCCATCAACTCTTTGCGAGCTAAGTTGTTTAGTTCTATGGTGGAGTATTCTTTCACCTGAAAATATAAAATACCATTCCAGAAAAATAAAATTTCCCTTTGTCCTTTTTTCACAAAAAGAACAACATTTTCCGAAGTGTTTGCAGCAATTTCGCTTTATAAAAATTAAATATAAGTATTATCGTTTCAAGTAAGTAACTATCTATTATTATATTTTTAAGTAATTTTATTTAATGATATTAAAGTTAAGATTGGCTGCTAATTTAGGTAACTTAGTATCCACCCATCATTTAGGTAAGTACTTGAAAAATATCGTAACTTAACAAATTATTATACGAATAATGATATATATTAAATATTTTTCGACCTAACATAACCTGAGGGATGTAATGTAACAACCTACTCCAACCTTAGGAGATAAATAAATATTGAATAGTAAGAAATATTAAGTGCCAGTTTCACCGATTCCAGATAGCCCTATTAGGAACGAATCTGGCAGATTTTTGACAATTTTTATATGTCATATATATAAACTGTCAAAAATCTAATAATCTCAACAGTTATTTAAGTCATCTGTCAGATAACTATCTGAAACTTTATCAATGACCGTTGAAATTGGCCCTTGATGTACCAAGCATACATATTCTACATTTTTATCAACATTTTGACCACCCGTCGCGACGTCGTAGCCGCAACGTCGCCCTAGCCCGGTGACATGAATCTGTGGATATTTTTACTATTTTTTTATATCTCTAGGCTGTATGGGAACTGGCTCTCTGGATGATATGGATGGTAGATACAATAATTATAGCAAGTGATTAATCGAAACGGCTGCATGTATTTCTGATATTTTAATACATGCATTTACAGGTAATTAATAGACCAAGTGCGTGTCGCACCCGCACACAAAGAGTTCCGCACCACTGTATTATTTTTTATAAGATCGAGTGAAAATATGCTGAACTATAGTAGAAAATAAAACGCGTTTTTTGTATACACTCCTTATATCCCATTCTAGGTCTAGTATGCTACCATACCACCTTGTTGTCATATTGTTATAGCACAATGATACACATATTCCTCTGGAAGTATCAAGAGTCTATTCCGGTTCATAAAATCGAGCGAAAAGCGCCAGAAAAAAACACGTTTCTTCTATCAGCTGTTTGATTTTTTTACTTCACTCAGTTTCAATCATTTGTTGTTATAGCGGCAATTGTAATGCAACACTTTGTAAAAATGTCAAGTGTCCTATACGGATAAAACAAATAAAATATAATTTAAGATAGTTCACAAAAAGAAAAAACTGACTTTACATGTCGCGATAGTGAAAATAGTCACTAGTCATAATCATGTCGTCAGGGTATCAAATTGGTTTATATTGCTTATTCTCCATATCTCCGGATATAATATCCGGATAAAATTTAAATAGGACAAAACGGGAAGCATAATCTCTCAAACAAAACAAGAACATTTCAAATCGGTTAAGATTTGACGGAGTTCTGAGGTAACAAACATTAAAAAAAAAACAGTCGAATTGAGAACCTCCACCTTTTTTGTGAAGTCTGTTAAAAATAAACCCTGTGACGGACGGATAGACTGACAGCAGAGTCTCAGTAATAATGTTCCGTTGGCACCTTTTAGGCTCGGAACCCTAGAAAATAACAAATACGAGTCGTTGAAGCTTTCCCATATTGTTCAACAACCCTGTACATCAGACATATTGAAATCTATGAACCGCGCGCTGATCGAAACCGGGTTAATAATCAAAGGTATTCAAATTACAATCAGTGAGATTACAGTAACGATACAAAATAGATTTGATTAACCACTTAGGCCCATTTAACCGTAGCATATCGAGCCGATGGAGCGCAAAATGTAGCGCACCGAACAAAGGATGTTCGAAGCTTATGCTAAGTTGATATTGACAGATATGGAATCTTATTATACCCTATTGTATCACGCGGTAATCTTGTAATATGTATTATGTTGATCTATGGTATTATTAATTAGATAATATAGTTAGGTCTTGCAGGGTTGCTAGTCTCTAACTTGAATAGCGATGAATTGTGACCGATGATCGTCGTTAAGGACAGAGATGCAATTACTCAAACTGTCTAGCTGCATCTCCCTCTAGTAGACGTTTGCAATGACAGGACGCATCGATATCAATGTAGTTGAAATTTCCACCCCGGGGTGGAAGTCTCTACATTGATAGCGATGCGTAGATGATAGATGCAGCTAGACAGTTGTTATCTGAATCTCTTTTCGTATCGACGATTATCGGTCGAAATTCATCGCTATGCATGTAGAGACTATCGGCCCAGAGCATGTCGAGTTTTTACATAGTTATCTCACCCGCTGAGTTTTTGTCATCAGACAAAAGCAGAGCCTTTAGCAGATTCTCTAAACCTGGGCGTTTCTGATTGTGACGATGTAAGTAACTTTTTAACAAAAAATTTATATTTTGCGGTCAGTTGTCTACGTAAATAACCCGGGCTTAGGGTTGCTAAATTGATGAATTGAATTGAATTGATGAAATTATAGATAGTAAATAATTGGTACTATATCTGATAGTCGATTCTTATGTTTAGTACAAACGGGCGATACATACCCAGTTAGGTATGCCTAGTTACCTTTCTAAATTCAACTCTAGCGATAGCAGGCAGTTCTCTCAAAATCGGGTAGTAGAAGCCAGCAGAAGGATGATCAGGTCGTCTCGGTTTGTGCCTGGTCACAGCTTCAGGGGGGGAGGTTTCCCAGCGAGGAGCTGTGAACGTGAATCCACTGGCTGCACCGCCGTCGAGAGGCTCCAGCTGAAATTAGGAAGAAGAAAAAAATTTCATCCGATTTCTAAAATGGAGCAGATCCTCAATTCATCTGTATATTTAACCGACTTCACAAAAAAGGAGGAGGTTCTCAATTCGTCTGTATGTTTTTTTTTTTTTTTTTGTGTGTATGTTACGCAATTTCTCCATCAATTGTGAGCGGATTCAAATGATTCTTTTTTTAATAGGTAGTATACGTTTCCGAGGTGGTCCCATTTTAATTTTATCGAGATCTGATTAGTATCACCAGAGATATGGAGAAAAATACCTCAAACTTGTACTGAAAAATGACTAGCGCGGCATTTGAAGTCGATTTTTTTCTATTTTTAAACGATCTTAAATTATAAACAAATACCAAGACAATGTAGATAGCTCAGCCACGGGGTAGCTTTGTTTGCATTAAAACTGATATTGTGTGACACGCGACGTTTTAACACGGCGTGATCCCTGTGCAAAGCAACCTTGGATTTGATGTGAACTCCGTCCCAGCACAGGCAATAAGACATTTCTTCAATAAAGCTACGTTATAATAAATGCCACGTAGTACTGCTACCAATCTTAGCTTTATATCTGCTATCTTAGATATATTCCTTCATTACAAAGGTAGGTATTTATTTTTATTCAAAAAATCGCTATAGAAATGATTACTGTTAGGAATGAGCTAGCCCTTTTGCCACCGATGGCGTCGACAAGGCTTGGAGCAATTTTCTTACGAAAACTTTTGGTCCTCCGAGGCGCTTGGACCCCATGGACTAAAAGTTTCAACACCAAACGGCATAAATATGCAGCTACTGAATAAAGATGCATATCTACGCCGTTTGGTGTCTTCGGCAGCTTTTGTCGCGGCTCCAGCACGACACTATCACACTGAGTCGGGACGGAGCCAGCGCGCGTGTCGACACAAGTCGCATCCCATTTAAGGGCTCGTCCATGCTCTCAGGCGATTAGCGTCAGAAAAGGTAGGTATTAATAAAAAGGAAAAAGCAAATGGATGTGGTAAGCCGAAGTGCCGAAGATCGAGTCAAGTGGCGTTCCTTAGGAGAGGCCTTCATCCAGCAGTGGACTAACGTAGGCCAATGATGATGATTAATAAGGTATACAAGCTTACACAAAAAATACGTTTGGTAAATAATTAAATGAGTAACTCACATCTAGGCTGATTTGATCCACCCACGATGAGTCAACGCAAAGATCTAAGCTATCCACTCCAACGAACCAATCAGGCGAAGGAATCATACGACACATAAGCGAAACCTGAAAGTGTAAATGAAAGCTTTTGAAGCCTTACTTATAATATATAATATATAACATATAATATATACAATATTATAAATGCGAAAGTAACTCTGTCCGCCTGTCTGTCTCACTTTCACGCCAAAACTACTGAACCGATTTAAATGAAATTTGGTACACAGATAGTCTAGAGCCTGAGAAAGGACATAGGCTACTTTTTAATACGAAAAAAGGGGTGTACGTGTTTGAAAGGGGGGATAAAAAGTAGTATGGAAGTATCGTCCTCTTTAGAGCTAGAAGCTTGAAACTTAGTTTTTAGGCTGTTGATTCGATATAAATAAATATGACATTCAAAGTGTGTTAGGGGGAAGGGGGAGGGTAAGGGGAGTGGAAGGGGAAGGTAGGGGGAGTGAAGGGGGAGGTTAGGGGGAGTGGAGGGGAAGGGTAGGGGGAGTGGAGGGGAGGGGAAGAGGAGTGAAGGGAGAAGGGTGCGGTGTAGTTGGGATTCCTCTGTGTCTTATTAGTTAATTACCCAAAGACACTTTTCCACGCGGACGAAGTCGCGGGCACAGCTAGTTGTATTATAAATCAGTGGCGAAATGCGAGAATAGTCGGTTTTGACAGAGGTAGATACCTGCCGTGCACCAATGTTTTTTTTTTAAATGATGTGATGTTCACAGTGGCCCAAAGAGAATATAAATACTACGTAGTTGCCCTCCGGTAAAGGAAAAATATCTTTAAAACCCCCCACATGGTGGTAGAACACTGTGTAGTGTCTGCCTGGAAAGCTTGCAAAATTTGTAGCTAAACATGTAATGGGTCTGGCAGCTGTTTTCGAGAGTTCCCAATATAGGCCTAGCGTGCTACCATCCTCGAATTCATCGTCACTTAGGAGGACTAGTATCTTTTCTGTTAGTTAGGTGAGGTGGTATGGTCAAACGCTAGCCTAAATTCATCGTTTCTTTTTTGTGGATTATACGCCTCTTTTTTAGTAGATGAAACGCCTTGTATTATCAAGCAAATATTATGTCCTCTTACCCCGCAAATTCACTTTTCATCAAGTAATTTACTTTAGCACTTTGATATCCCCCCAAAACCCAACATGTGTTTATGAAATTTCTAAGAAATATTTAGTTATAACTTACAAAACTATGGCTTCCATCAACCAGCATCAGATTCTCCGTCTTCCCACTACCGCTGCCGACAGCTGGCGCTGAGAACTGGTCATACACCTTCGGTTCATCATCACCTTCCTTCACCAAGTCATCTATTCTGCCGAACTGAGTGAAATCTCTCACGGAAGGTCGAGATGCCTCTCCGACGTGGTAGAGAGCGTAGGTTTTGTTGTGGGATTGCCCTGGAAATATAATTTAGTGATGTATAATATAGTAAAAATTTTAGGAAATCAGATATTAAATTGTGAATTGTGATATTGAATATGGTAGAATAAGACAGGCTGACGAAGTCACAGGGTCAGGACTATTATCTTTTCTGTGGCAGGGTGTAGTTAGTTTCCTATATTTTGTAAGCCTGGGCATAAACTACGATAGTGAAACCTTACAAAAATTACAACATATTTTATTGAGCTGTAAAAAACCTATATCCTGGTTGCTATATGCCTTTCCCAAAGTTTATCGTTGTCGTATCCTAGCCAACAATAACCAAGTGCATGGAATATTCTATTATAATTACAATATTGCTGAAGGTGGGCTCCAAGCCTTTATTTGCATATCTCATTCGGGATATTCTGAAGCAAATGGCCTATAAAAGGCTGCGATAAAGGCTAAACTAAGAAGGAGGGTTATTCTCAACACCTTTCTCGGCTACGTACATGATATTTTCAAAGATTTTAAATAAAAGGATTAGTAACAATTACCTATGTCTGCCCATAACATGTATAAATTCTGAATAGCTTGACGCCAGAAGTAGTGGGTTCAAATCCCCGCTGGGCACCAATGGATTTTTATATCAAAAATTTTGATTACGACTGCATCACAATACATAGACGCATTGAGCACTAAATTTTATGAAGTGGGTCAAATTCAACAACAAAGTGCTTTTAGGTGACGTTCTCTTATAAGCTTGTAGCATTATACCTACAACCTGTAACTACAACTATAACTACAAATATACCTACCTACGTGAATGAACCTACAATAAAATGTTTAATACGTTAGAATTAGCCCCCCAATGTCGATAGTTCGCCGCCTGTGTGGAGAATTTCCTTTGAAGATCCGTGGGTCCTAATAATAGTCTTCCAGCCTGGAAGGAACTTCAGCGTATATGCGGGCTTTATCCAACCTAGCG
This sequence comes from Cabera pusaria, assembly GCA_954871355.1. Classification (NCBI taxonomy): domain Eukaryota; kingdom Metazoa; phylum Arthropoda; class Insecta; order Lepidoptera; family Geometridae; genus Cabera; species Cabera pusaria. The sequence continues at coordinate 5,261,938 of OX940896.1, forward strand.
TATTAGCAAAGGTTTCTTTTTATCTAAGGAGGCCAAGGAATCTTTTAAGGTATAGGTCCTATACTTTGAGTATTCTAGGTCAATACTCAAAGGTCCTATATCAATATCTAAAATCGTTCTTTTGCTAAGTTTATATTTAGGTAGAACTCTGCAAAGATATTTTTTTATTTTTTTTATTATATATTAGAATATAAATACTAGCTATATATTAGAATATAAATAATAGCTATATATATATTAGAATATAAATAAGCTACCGATGTTATTGTCTTTGTTTTTAACCGACTTCCAAAAAAGGAGGTTAACTTCGTCGTTTACAAATCGATTTTGATGATTATTTTTTTGTTAGAAAGAAGATATCCCAAGGGTACCATAGTACCGTACCACAAGGGTACCATAGTAACTTCATCGAGATCTGATAGGTATTTCCAGAGATATGGAGATAAACACCTCAGACTTGGTACTGAGAATTAATAGCGCGGCATTTGAAGTCGATTATTTTAGTTTTTAGGGTTCCGACGGAACCCTATTACTGAGACTCCGCTGTCCGTGTCTGTCACCAGGCTGTATCTCATGAACCGTGATAGTTAGACGGTTGAAATTTTCACAGATGATGTATTTCTGTTGCCGCTATAACAACAAATACTAAGAACAGAACAAAGTTAAAAATTAAAGAAAAGTTTAAAAAAAGTTTTTTACGATAGCGCAGCGCCATCTAGCTAGCATCAAAGATGGCGTTATCGTCTTTACCTTAATCTGAATCTCGGAAGCGGCTCCACGATTAAATAAAATTTAGTATACCTACATGGGATTTCGGGGGCGATAAATCGATCTAGCTAGGAGTCATTTTTAGAAAATGTTGTTTTATTCGTGTTTTCAATAATCAACTTTATTGATAATCAACTTAAAATATGACTCTTCCCGACATCTATTGGCGAGTAGAAGTACTGTGTCGGTAAAGCAGTTAGTTGCTCTCAATAAAAAAAAATTGTATTATTATTCGTCTATAGATGTCGGGAAGAGTCATATTTGTCTGTTTAAGTGGCAAAAGAATACCGAGCCAAGCTCGGTCAACCAGATATTTAATAATATTAATTACTACAATTACTATTACTACTATTACTATTACTACTATATAATACTATTCTTTGTGTTAACGTTTACTTAGTTGGTGTTAGAAGTTCGTTAGAAATTCGATAGATGGCGTCCGGAACTCTCTGTGTGCGGGACAAAAGTCTGACTCGCACTTGGCCAGTTTTATTTAAATGATCTTATCTTTTATATAGTTATTACTTTATTGTTATTCTCATTAAACTTCTTAAAATTATTTTACGAAAAATATTCTGATGTATGGCAATGAGTGGACGTAAACCATAGTTATTATTATATATTGTTTGTATATTTGTATTTTAATTAAACAGTTATTGTAGTCGAAAATATGAGTATAGGTGAAGTGTTTGAGAGAGCATACTTCCCGTTTGGCATTGTGATAATGATATCACACATCACTCATGATATCACTCATCAGAGAATGATCTCTGATGAGTTTCTCCAGATATAAAGACAATCATCATCATCATCATCATCATCATCATCATTATCAGCCAATTTCTGTCCACTGCTGGACATACGCCTCTTCCACGGCACGCCACTGAGCTCGATCTTCAGCTATTCGTTTCCAACGGCTGCCAGCCAGCTTGCGTATATCATCGCTCCATCTAGTTGGAGGGCGTCCTACACTACGTTTGCCGAGCCGTGGTCTCCACTCTAGAACTCGTTTACCCCAAAGGTTATCGGTTCTGCGACAGATGTGACCGGCTCACTGCCATTTCAGCTTGCTAATCCTCTGAGCTATGTCGATTACTTTGGTTCTCTGACGGATGACTCGTTACGAATTTGATCCTTCAGAGAAACTCCCAGCATAGCCCTCTTCATAGCTCGCTGAGCGACTTCGAAGCTGAGCGACTTTGGAAAAGACAATAACACCTCAAATTTGATACTAATAATGACTAGCGCGCCATTTACAGTCGGGTTATATTCATATTAATTTACAGATAAGTTCATTATGGCCATCAATGTATAGTTTACATGTATCTCTTATGTCTCAAGGTAACAGGCACATTGTAGTGACATGTAAAATTCTGGCAGTCCAGAAGTTAAAATAGGAATAATATACCTTATTATTCCTATTTCTATGATTATGGCAGATAACTAGGCTTTAGTTTTTAGGCTTTTAGGCCACAACATAAACCTGATACTACTGTATTGATTTTTACCGAAGAATTTGAAATGAACCCAAGCGTTTCTCATATTTATCAATATTAAACACAGAAATAACACTGATTTGTTACTCGCTCAGTATGCGAAGAAATCTTTTGATGTCGTAGTCGATCCTATTTTTAATTCGGTTCGTTGACCTGACGCAGTTGATACTTGTTACAAAAACGTTACGGGATTAGAATCATTGATTCGTGTTTTTTACTCGGTTTTGAAAAATACATACGTAGGTACGTTAATACATAAAACAGTAGCAACACCACTAACGGGCATATTTATAAAGACTATACGGAACGCATAGCGCTGGATTTGACACTTGTAGATTCAGTAGGTTTTAATTACATTATAAAGTATTTAGAGTATATTTCATTCGGAATATGATTTGTACTGCGATTAGTTTGCGTTTTATTGAGTTTTAGTTTGAAAGTTTTCGCGAAAATTATTCATTTTAATGTGAACGTACCGGCTTTTGTTCGCGTGTATTTACTTCGCATCCGAAGTAAATACACGCGAACAAAAGCCGGTACGTTCACATTAAATTTTATTGAGTTGTTGTGTTTTATTATTTCTCAATTTTTTGGATAAAAATTGTCTGAAGTACTGAAACAAGCATTGGGGGTGCACGCAATAGTACGGTTGGCAACCCCACATTAATCAGGAGAATTAAACACTAGGATGATGGATTATAAATTAAACATTTGTTTTAAGTGTGACGTTTGACGTCTAGATGAAAGCTGAATGGCTCAATACTTTTGCTTTTTAGGGTTCCGTACCCAAAGGGTAAAACGGGACCCTATTACTAAGACTCCGCTGTCCCTCTGTCTGTCTGTCTGTCTGTCTGTCTGTCTGTCTGTCTGTCCGTCTGTCACCAGGCTGTATCTCATGAATCGTGATAGTTAGACAGTTGAAATTTTCACAGATGATGTATTTCTGTTGCCGCTATAACAACAAATACTCAAAACAGAATAAAGTAAAAAATAATAGAGGGTCCCCCATACAAGAAACGTGTTTTTTCAGCATTTCAAGCCATCTATGAACGCTTAGTTAGGTAAACGTCCCATAGATGGCGTTATATTGAAATGTCGATCTCTAATTCCTTTGTTAGACGTTAGATGGCGTTATAAGAAATAAAATGTTTATTAATTATTATTTTTTGCTGGCGAAAAATGATAGTGGTATTTTTTGCTCGATCTTATAAAATACTGTAGTGTGGTACGGAACCCTACTAGTGCGAGTCCGACTTGCACTTGGCCAGTTTTTTTTTTAATTCAAAGCAATAAGTTATGTTTTTGTTATATTATATTTTTAGAATAATTATTGTTGATATGATCTATTTAATGTTATTTGACGTGTGTAAGTGTAGATTTTGTAATTTACCCATATACTGAATAAATGCTTTGACTTTTATGACGTCAAATTCGCAAACGTATAGTGACTATACGTTTGCGAGCACTATTTGACTTCATAGTGTTGTTTGTCACATATCAAAGAAAATATTCGCAGTTGGGCTCCAACTGACTGTCAGAGGTAAAATAAACATAAGAATCAGAGGCAATATAAAGATAAAGGACATTACTCCTACTTTTAACTAATTTCAAAAAAGAAGGTTCTCCATTCCTTTGTTGAGTACAAAAGAATGGAGAACCTTCATTTTGTATTTATGTAGGTACATTGTGGGGTGTGAAATGTCCGTCAAAAACAAGTCATACCTTAACGTGATAAATATTCAATTTTATAACATTATCTGAGGTAAGAATGACCCATAGTCTGACCCTCAGAGAATGAATGAGATTAAACTTGAATGTTATAAGTGATTAAAAGCAGCAATAGCCCAATGGTTAAGGCTTGGCGATCGCGAAGTCGTGAGTTCGATCCCCACCCATTGCACTATTGACGTGAACCCACTCCAGACACAAGCATATTTCGTTTAATTGGCGGGTTAATAAGACTACTAGTAATGTGCAACCCACATTGCTAGTAAGCTTAAAAAATACGTTATCGATTTTACATATTTTATGAAACCCCTCATAATATAACTATCGATGTATACAAAATATATAACCCGAATAGTACATTCCTTTTAAATCAAACATGCTAAATGTATCGGTCTGGAACCAAAAAACCACTTTCGTGCCGTGGACAGCAATTTTTAGGGTTCCGTACCCAAAGGGTAAAACGGGACCCTATTACTAAGACTTCGCTGTCCGTCTGTCTGTCTGTCTGTCCGTCTGTCACCAGGCTGTATCTCATGAACCGTAATAATTAAACAGTTGAAATTTTTACAGATGATGTATTTCTGTTGCCGCTATAACAACAAATACTAAAACAGAATGAAGTTAAAAATAATAGTGGGTCATCACACAAGAAACGTGTTTTTTTTGGCATTTCACGCCATCTATAAACGCTTAGTTAGGTAAACGTCCCATAGATGGCGTTATATTGAAATTTCGATCCCTAACACCTTTGTTAGACGTTAGATGGCGTTATAAGAAATAAAATGTTTATTAATTATTATTTTTTGCTGGCGAAAAATGATAGTGGTATTTTTAGCTCGATCTTATTAAATACTGTAGTGTGGTAGTTGTGGTACGAATGCGAGTCCGACTTGCACTTGGCCAGTTTTTCCAAAATGATTGTTGATTTTTCTTTGAAGAAGAAGGCTAAAAACGAAAAACGTATGTGAATACGTTATTTATTCGATGTAAGATATAAGTATATCTTAGCTATAAATATATTGTGGAATGGCGAAAATTCAAATGTTATATTGTTAGAATAAAAATCAATTTGTTTGGTTGATATTACCCATAGATATAAAATATAATTAAGATAGTATAAAAACTAAAACGACGACAGGTGGAGCGACAACATACGAAAAGTTGTGGGCAGTGACTGGAAGAGAAGAGCCGAAGATCGGGCTCAGTGGCGCACCTTGGGAGAGGCCTACGTGGACTGCACGGACAGCAGTGGACTGACACGGGCTGATAAAAAAAAACTAAAACAACCGACTTCTATGCCCCGCGACTCAGTTTCGATAGCAAGTTTGAGTCGTTGATCGTCATATCTCTGGAGATACTTATCAGATCTCGATGAAATTGCAATGGGACCACCTCTGAAACGTACCCTACCGATTACAAAAAGATCCATTAGAGTCGGTTCACAATTGACGGAGTAATCGCGTTACATACACACAAAAAAAGAAAAAAAAAACACGGACGAATTGAGAACCTCCTTCTTTTTGGGAAGTCGGTTGAAAATAAAAATAAAATTAATTAATTCAATTAATCAGATTAGAAAATCTGTCACCAAACATCTAATATGTTCCGCCAGCAATCCTTAAGAGCTAGTTCCTATTCTAGGCCTGGCGCGCTACGATCCTCGACCGCATCATCACTTACCAACAGGTGAGATAGTGGTCAAAACACTAGCCTATCTATACTAATATTATAAAGAGAGAACATTTGTATTTTTGTATGTTTGTAATGATTTGGCTCAAAAACTACAAGACCGATTTAAAAAATTCTTTCATTAATATATAGAATAGATTTTCGAAATGAAAATAGGCTATATATTATCCCGTTTAAATCAAAAGTACATTCGTGGAGACCTAATTTGCAACCTAAGTCGACAAAAATCGGTCAAAAAAACACGTTTCTTACGAACGCTGCTCAATTGAAAATAGATGGAAGATTTTTTTCTATGGAAGAGTTGTACAACTTAATAAGACCTACAAAAAAGTCCGCGACAGCATATATCTATCTCTTAAGGTTGACTCACAGTAACCATCTTAATCTTTAATTTTTTGTTAAAAAATATTACATAACTTCCAAGGCTATTTTCAAGTATATAGTATTAATCCTTATCCAAATAATTACGTGAATTAGCTTGGCCACATATTATAGATTGAAATTGTCCTTTATAGTATATCACTAGCTGTTACCCGCGGCTTCGCCCGCGTTATTGTGTCTTTATGACCTTTGAGGTCTAGATCAATAATCTCTTAGCCCAAGTCACCATAGATGACCCCAAAGTCGAACTTAATATCCTCTATTGTTAAAGTCATTAATCATTTTGGTTAGGTATACGAAGTTATGCTGTTTAATTGTTTGACTCAACACAAAAGTTCCTGATACATTTCTTACAAAGAAATTATGGTAAATAGTTGCGCGAGCAAACATTTTTTATGACTTTTTATGACCCTGACAGTTTTATAACCTAACAATCAAGTCACTGTAGATGACTCTTAGGTCGAACTCGATATCGTCTATTGTTAAAGTCATTAATCATTACTTGGTAAACCTAAGCAAGGTTTACCAAGTTTTGCTGTTTAAGTATTTGAGTCAGTCTAATGTATGAGGCTGTTAAAACACGCTATTATATGCTATATAGCGTTATTACTGCGCAAGCGAAGCGAGCGCAAATTTTTTTTATGATCTTTTATGACCCTGACAGTTTTTATGACCTACTATGTCAACACCGATAACCCTAGGGTTTAACTTGATATCCACTTATTTTAAGGTAAAATAATGATTATAATTAGTGAAGGTTGAACTGTTTAAAATTATAAACTCGTTTTGATGCATGTGGCTATTTAAATACATAAAATGATAAAATATTACCTACAAAGAAGATAAGACAAATGCTTGCGCGAGCGTAGCTAGCGCTATCAATGCGCGAGCGAAGCGATGGTGAAAAATGTTTACGACTTTTTATGACCCTGACAGTTTTTATGACCTCTTAACACCGATACCACGAAGGTTAAACTTGATATCCACTAATTTTAAGATTAATCATTATTATGATTATTGAAGGTTGTACTGTTTTAATCTTCGAGCATTTACCAATTGAGAAGTTAAAGCAAGGCGTTCCCCTTTGCTGGCCATATAGCCATTTTTGGCCATATGAGCGTGCGTAACTACGCTGTATTTTTAATACTGTGTGCGTGTTTCAAGTTAGTGTGATTTGTGTGTGTGCAATGCGTGTTTACCTCGTCCCCCGTAAGTATCGGCAGAAAAAAATGTTTGCGGATTACAACGTTAACATCTCCATTGGTAAATGCTCGAAGGTTTTAATTCATTACTCGTTTTGATGCATGTGGTTATAAATATACAACATTTACTGAAATATTACCAACAAAGAAGATAAAACAAATGTTTGCGCGAGCGCAGCGAGCGCGAAAATTTTTTACGACCTTTTATGACCCTGACAGCTTTTATGACCAACTAAGTCAACACCGATTACCCTAAGGTTAAACTTGATATCCACTTATTTTAAGGTTAATAATCTTTATCATTATTGAAGGTTGTACTGTTTTAATCTATGACTCGTTTTGATGCATGTGGCTATGTTTTCTACAAAGAAGATATAACAAATGCTTGCGCGAGCATAGCGGGCTCTAACACAGCGCGAGCGCAGCGAGCGCGAAAAATGTTAACGACTTTTTATGACCCTGACAGTTTTTATGACGTAATAAGTCAACACTGATGACACAGAGGTAAAACTTGATATCCACTTATTTTCATGTTAATAATCATTATGATTATTGAAGGTTGCACTGTTTTAATTTATAAACTCGTTTTGATGCATGTGGCTGGCTATTATTATAAAATACAAAAAATGTTGAAATATTACCTACAAAGTTAATAAAAGAAGTGCTAGCGCAAGCGCGAAATTTTTTTACAACTTTTTATGACTCAGACATTTTTTATGACCTACTTAGTCAACATCGATGACCCTAAGGTTAAACTTGATACTTATTTTAAAGTTAATAATCATTTTGATTATTGAAGGTTGTACTGTTTAATTTATGACTCGTTTTGATGCATGTGGCTATTAAAATACAAAACTTGCTGAAATGTTACCTGCAAAGTAGGTTAAACAAATGCTTGCGCGAGCGCAGCGAGCGCTATTACTGCGCGAGCGAAGCGAGCGCGAAAAATGTAGACGACCTTTTATGACCCTGACAGCTTTTATGACCTACTAAGTCATTACCGATAACCCTTAGGTTAAACTTGATATCCACTTATTTTAAGGTTAATAATCTTAATCGTTATTGAAGGCTGTACTGTTTTAATCTATGACTCGTTTTGATGCATGTGGCTATTAAAATACAAAAGTTGCTGAAATGTTTTCTACAAAGTAGATATAACAAATGCTTGCGCGAGCGGAGCGAGCGCCATTACTGCGCGAACGAAGCGAGCGCGAAATATTTTTACTACTTTTTTTGACCCTGACAGTTTTAATGACCTTCTATGTCAACACCGATAACACAAAGGTTAAACTTCATATCCATTTATTATAAGGTTAACAACAATAATGATATTGAAGGTTGTACTGTTTTAATGTATGACTCGTTTTGATGCATGTGGTTATTAATATATAAAAGTTACTGAAATATTACCAACAAAGAAGACAAAACAAATGCTTGCGCGAGCGATGCGAGCGTGGAAATTTTTTACGACCTTTTATGACCTTTACAGCTTTTATGACCTACTAAGTCAACACCGATAACCCTAAGGTTAAACTTGATATCCACTTATTTTAAGGTTAATAATCTTTATCGTTATAGAAGGTTGTACTGTTTCAATCTATGACTCGTTTTGATGCATGTGGCTATTAAAATACAAAAGTTGCTGAATCGTTTTCTACAAAGTAGATATAACAAATCTTGTGCGAGCACAGTGGACGCTATCACAGCGCGAGCGAAGCGAGCGCGAAAATTTTTTACGACTTTTTATGACCCAGACAGTTTTTATGACGTAATAAGTCAACACTGATGACACAAAGGTTAAACTTGATATCCACTTATTTTAATGGTATTCATCATTATGATTATTGAAGGTTGTACTGTTTCAATTTATAAACTCGTTTTGATGCATGTGGTTGGCTATTAAAAATAACAAAAAATGTTGAAATATTACCTACAAAGGTAATAAAAGAAGTGCTAGCGCGAGCGCGAAATTTTTTTTTAACTTTTTATGACCCAGAAAGTTGTTATGACCTACTAAGTCAACATCGATGACCCTAAGGTTAAACTTGATACTTATTTTAAAGTTAATAATCATTATGATTATTATGGTTAATAATCTTTATCGTTATTGAAGGCTGTACTGTTTTAATCTATGACTCGATTTGATGCATGTGGCTATTAAAATACAAAAAATGCTGAAATATTACCTACAAAGTAGACAAAACAAATGTTTGCGCGAGAGCAGCGAGCGCGAAAAATTTTTACGGCTTTTTATGACAGTTTTAGTTTTGATGACCTACTAAGTCAACACCTATGACCCTAAGGTTAAATGTGGCTGTTAACACGAATGTTTCTGAATTACTTCCCACAAAGCAGATAAAACACGTTGGGCAAGCAAAGCCATCGCGTATATTTTGATGGCTTATAATGACCCTGACAGTTTTATGGCCTTATTAGGACACATCTTAAGTTTAGTCATTATAGATGGACCTAAGGTCAAACTTTTATGATTATGCATACTCTATGTAAAGTTAACAAAAAATAAAGGCACCCACACTTAATTGCCGAAATAAGTATTCCCTGCCCTGTTATGCCCTATTATATACTATACTATTATTCTTTGTACAAAATGTCATCTGAATCGGTCAAGCCGTCTGGCCGAAAAGAGGTCACACATTCACAAAATTCCATAATAAAAATCTAGACACCCGAAATTGCCAACCAAAAAAAAGTATTCATTGTCCTTCCATGTCTTATTGACTGTCTGTGTACAAAATTTCAGCTAAAAAGGTTAACCCGTTTGACCGAGAGTAGGCCACACATTTGCAAAACTGGGCACCTAGACTCGACAGCCGGAAAAAAAGTATCCGATATCCTATTCTTTCCTATGAACTGTCTTTATACAACATTTCAGGCAAATCGGTCAAGCCGTTTATTCGATAAGAGGTTTTATATTTACAAAATTCAATTTAATATATCTGGACCCCCTGACTCGACAGCCAGAAAAAAAGTATCCTATATCCTATTCTGCCCTATGACATGTATTCATACAACATTTCAGGCAAATCGGTCTAGTCGTTTATTCAAGAAGAAGTCTTATATTTACAAAATTCAGTTAAAAATATTTGGACCCCCTGACTCGACAGCCAGAAAAAAAGTGTCTTATATCTTATTCTACCCTATGTACTGTCTATATACAATATTTCAGGCAAATCGGTCAAGCCGTTTATTCGATAAGAGGTCTTATATTTACAAAATTCAATTTAATATATCTGGACCCCCTGACTCGACAGCCAGAAAAAAAGTATCCCATATCCTATTCTGCCCTATGACATGTATTCATACAACATTTCAGGCAAATCGGTCTAGTCGTTTATTCAAGAAAAAGTCTTATATTTACAAAATTCAGTTAAAAATATTTGGACCCCCTGACTCGACAGCCAGAAAAAAAGTGTCTTATATCTTATTCTACCCTATGTACTGTCTATATACAATATTTCAGGCAAATCGGTCAAGCCGTTTATTCGAGGAGTGGTTTTATATTTACAAAATTCAATTTAAAATATCTGGACCCCCTGACTCGACAGCCAGAAAAAAAGTATCCTTAATCCTATTCTGCTCTAAGACATGTATTCATACTAAATTTCAGGCAAATCGGTTAAGCCGTATATTTGAGAAGAAGTTTTATATTTACAAAATTCAATTAAAAATATTTGGACCCCCTGACACAACAGCCAAAAAAAAAGATCCTATATCCTATTCTACCCTATGAACTGTCTGTATACAACATTGCAGGCAAATTGGTCAAACCGTTTATTCGAGAAAAGGTTTTATATTTACAAAATTCAATTTAAAATATCCGGAACCCCTGACTCGACAGCCAAAAAAAAAAGTATCCTATATCCTATTCTGCCCTATGACACGTATTTATGCAGCATTTCAGGCAAATCGGTCTAGCCATTTATTCGAAAAGAAGTCTTATATTTACAAAATTCAGTTAAAAATATTTGGACCCCCTGACTCGACAGCCAAAAAAACAGGGTCCTATATCTTATTCTACCCTATGAACTGTCTATATACAACATTTCAGGCAAATCGATCAAGTCGTTTATTCGAGAAGAGGTTTTATATTTACAAAATTCAATTTAAAATATCCGGACCCCCTGACTCGACAGCCAAAAAAAAAGTATCCTATATCCTATTCTGCCCTATGACACGTATTTATGCAGCATTTCAGGCAAATCGGTCTAGCCATTTATTCGAGAAGAAGTCTTATATTTACAAAATTCAGTTAAAAATATTTGGACCCCCTGACTCGACAGCCAAAAAAACAGGGTCCTATATCTTTTTCTACCCTATGAACTGTCTATATACAGGCAAATCGGTCAAGTCGTTTATTCGAGAAGAGGTTTTATATTTACAAAATTCAATCTAAAATATCTGGACCCCCTGACTCGACAGCCAGAATTTTTTTTTCTCAAATCCTATTCTGCTCTAAGACATGTATTCATACTAAATTTCAGGCAAATCGGTTAAGCCGTTTATTTGAGAAGAAGTCTTATATTTACAAAATTCAATTAAAAATATTTGGACCCCCTGACTCGACAGCCAAAAAAAAGTATCCTATATCCTATTCTGCCCTATGTACTATCTTTGTACAAAATTTCAGCCAAATCCGTCAAGCCGTTTGACCGTGAAGAAGTCCCAAACAAACAAACAAACAAACAAACAAATAAACAAACTGACTTTCGCATTTATAATATTGGTGTTGATTTAAATGAAAACTCTAGAAGATATCACGGATTTCACATACACGCATCGCAAAATTAATAAAATATCTGCAGTGAAACCACAGATTAGGTCATAGTTACTACGAAAATATTATTATAAGCTTAGCGATGCTGTAGATCCCCACCGATCACAATCAATTTGAAGTCAATATAGTATAATAATATATTTTTACTGTATAAAATTCTATTGTATAATATAGTTATGATCTATATATAAACCACCCCGACTGATCTATGTATAATCTTTTCAATAAAAGCATTCCAATGACTCTAAACACGACATTTAAAATCTGAGCTGTAAGTTGTAAGTTGTGGTTTTGAGTATTCTGTAGAGTCCAGGAGATGTCCCAGCATCAGCTCAATGCTTCCATTACAATATCGTTGAAGAAGATTTTCGAACTGATCAGACCTATGAAAGTATGCATGTTTTTTTTTTAATATTTTTATTTCACTCATTACATCCATACAACATAATAAAAAAATTAAATACCGCTGGAATTGGTCTAATTATTTCTTTATTAAATATTTAAATATACAAATAAATTTGAGCAGTTTCGGGCTCTTTGGTAGTGCATTGTGACGTCAGACACGTCAGACACACGCCGCTTGAAGCAAACTAGCTTTTTTTTCTTTAACTAAGGCTCCGCGCGATTATTGTATTTAGCCAATAGCATGTTTTTATTAATTAATTTCAAAATTAATTTCATTGATTATTTTAAGCAAATAAAATGGAATTAAATAAAAAAAAAGGTTTTGCATATAACTCCAGGACAACAAAGATTCGAAAAAAAATATTTCCAATAAATATGAGCTACATGAATATTCCCTATTAACTAGAAATAAGCTCATAGTTTTATAACGATTGAACGAATTTTCATGAATCAAAGCTAAGAACACTCTCGATGAAGACAACTAATCTATCAAACCAAAAATAACTATCAATATTAAAATCAAAATCGATTCATCCGGTTGGGTGCTAAGATGCTACAGACAGACACACAAAAAAACACGTTAAACGTATAAATACCCCTACTTTTTGCGTGGGGGAACGCCGTAAGGTTACGGCGGCAGTTGTTATGTATGTTATGTTATGTATGTGAGGTTCCTAAAATCGTTTTTTCAAAGTCAATCATTTAAAAGATAGGCGCGTCTAAAGTGGTAAAATGTGTACCCCCCCCCCTCTAACTTTTAAAGTAATGGAGTGAAAAATCTAGAAAAAATATATTCTGTAGATCTCAATAAAAATTTTCAACGAACATTGGTTTGAACGAGATACAGTCAGCAGTTTTTGAGATATAGCGACCGCAAAGATAACTTTGTTTTTCATACAAACTCTATGAAAAGCAAAGTTAACTTTTTGGTGGCGAAAAATTAAAGTTATAAAATACTCTACTAAAATTAAAGTTATAAAATACTCTACTGTTACGGAACCCTACGATTGCTAGTCCGACTTGCACTTGGCCAGTTTTGGTAGATTTAATGATCCCACTACCTCTGTACGAAAACCCATGATTCATGAATGCATATAAAACTTTCATTGGTAGGTATATAGCTAGGATTAGAACCAGCGTACGTCGGGTCAGAATCAGGGTAACTATCCTTTACACCAAAGCATAGAAAAGATAATAATACTACGTAAAAAGGCCAAAGGGCCGTCCAATATCACTACGTAAGTATTATAAAACAAATTCCATCACTGCGTCTGTCTGTCTGTTCGCAATAATCTCAATAGCTACTGAACGGATTATCATGCGGTTTTCACCAATAGCCAGAGAGTCTATGAGGAAGGTTTAGGTGCATAATTCGTTAAGGTTTTGTGTAAATTGGTTGAAATATGACGATGATTGTTAAATATGTTAATATTTTATATTCGATGCAACAAACTGATGCAAATTTTGTAGGCATATAAATTCTACCCGTGCGAAGCCGGGGCGGGCTGCTAGTATGATATAAAAAAAATATGTACATAAAAATAGAATGAACTATGAGTGTACCATAGTACATATTCTGATGTTGTTTTTTACCATAAAAACCGACTTCAAAAACAGGAGGGGGTTCTCAATTCGTTAGAATCTTTTACACTAATGTGTGTTCCCCGAGTACTCAAAGACATTGAGACAGATGAGGAAAAATGTTCTGTTTTATGAAAAAAAATTCGGGTGATTCCATTTGAAATTCATCGAGATTTGATAAGTATCTCCAGAAATAAGGTGATAAATACTTAAAAACTTGGTACTAAAAATATACTAACTATATATAACTTGGTACTAAAATCTTGGTACTATATAACTTGGTACTAAAAACTTAGTACTATATAACTTGGTACTAAAAATATACTAGCGCAGCATTTGACGTTAGTTCTTTTTGTTTTTTAAACAATCTAAATTGTTGATAGTTTTAGTGTTTAAAGTATAGGCTAGCTTTTGACCACTATCTCGCCTGGTGGTAAGCGATGATGTGGTCGAAGATGGTATACACGCCTAGAATACTTTGACTCTCGAGGGCTGTGTGCTGCCGAAACACAGTAAGGTTATAGCGGCAGACTTTCTCTTTGATGGTGGTAAGCTACTTTTTGGTAGCAAGTCAGGTAAACCATCGATATAATATGCTCCAATCACCTGCGGACAAACACTTACCTTCACGCCAAAGGGGCTTGACACCACTAAATATTTTTTTATTTAAAAAACTGTCTATTAAAGGTACAGAAATAAGCCACATATTGTTCTTATGTCCCAGTAGGCTAACTTCATTCCCTAACCAGCCATGCTTGCTATCCATCGAAACCCTCTTTGATTGAAAACAGACAAAAGGATTTTTCGTCCGAAAAAGGCCGAATGCCTCCCAAATACCCTAGCGCCACAGTGTCGAAACAGTAGCCTGTTTTGATAAGAGTAAACTAATAAGAGAAGTAGAGACAAATAAATTAGACTTGGGAAACAATATCGAAAACGACTTTGACTTATATACTAGTCATATATTTTTGGTTTTTTGCTAGTTTTTTTTTATTAACTTCCAAAATGGAGGACGTTCTCCATTCGTCTGTATGTATTCTAGGGTTCCGTACCTCAAAAGGAAATAAACTGGCCAAGTGCAAGTCGGACTCGCACTCGTAGGGTTCCGTAACATAGTTGAGTACTCCGTAACTATGATTTTTCGCAACTACAAAATTAACTTTGTTTTTCATAGTGTTTGTATGAAAAACAAAGTTATCTTTGCGGTCGCCATATCTCTAAAACTGCTGACTGTATCTCCTTCAAACCAATTTTCGTTGTTAGTTTTTATTGAGATCTACAGCATATTTTTTTTTTAGATTTTTCACTCTCATACTTTAAAAGTTAGAGGGGGGAGGGGGACACACATTTTACCACTTTAGACGCGCCTATCTTTCAAATGATTGACTTTGAGAAAAAATGATTTTAGGAACCTCAATGTCACTTTTGTAGACCTATCCATAGACGTATAGGATTGAAGAAATTTTTTTTTTTTTGTTTCAGTTTCATGTATGGGATGCCCCCCCTTAAACTTTTATATTTTTTATTTTTGTATAAAAATCGGAAAGCGGTTTACAGAATACATCTACCTACCAAGTTTCAATTCTGTAGTCTTAACAGTTTCGGAATAAAATGGCTGTGACATACGGACGGACAGACAGACAAACAAGACAAATGAAAACAGACAAATGAAGATAAGTACCTCAACAAACTTGGTACTGAAAATAATGGAAAATATTCAAAAATTATTTAAATCATAATCAGAGTTCTACAATAATAATTGCCTACTGCACCATTTATTCTGTGCCGTAATACAGAATACCTCTGAAAGATTTGTTCCGCATGGCAGATATAATTCAATATCTTCCACTCTCATAATGTGATGAAGATGACTTCGGACTGATACGTATGTGAGGATATATTGCTTTCTTCGGCATTATCAGACTTTTTAACTTTATAGCTATCTTTACGATTTGAGGTTGATGGCTTTGTGATTTTGGATAGGCGAAAGAGATGAGTTTTGTAGAAAAGTTTTGAAACCTTATTTGGTTTTGAAAACTTATTAACGTACGTTTTCAACCGACTTCCAAAAAGGAGGTTTTCAATTCGTCTGTATGTTGTTATTTTTTTGTGTGTATGTAACGCGATTACTCCGTCAATTGTGAATCGATTCGAATGATTCTTGTATTTGTATTGTAATCGGTAGGGTACGTTTGTGAGGTGGTCTCATTGTAATTTCATCGAGATCTGATAAGTATCTCCAGAGATATGACGATAAACGCCTCAAACTTGCTACTGAAATTGACTCGCGGGGCATTGAAGTCGGTTGTTTTAGTTTTTAAACTATCTTAATTATTTTAATGTCTGATAGCCAAGCATTTGACCACTACTCGCCTGGTGGTAAGCAATGATGTGGTCGAGGATGGTGAGCACGCTAGGCCTAGAATAATCTGAATCTCAAGTGCTGTGTGCTACGGGAACACCGTAAGGTTTTGGGGGCAGATTGGTGGCAAAGCTAGTTTTCAGTAGAAAGTTGGGTGGAACATTGATATAATGTTTCTACCACCTGTGACCACACACCCAAGGATGCACACCCTTTTGTGCACAGCTAGAACTTGAGCCAGCGACCATGGAACTCAAGGTATACTTTACGCCGACGGGCCGTCGAACGTGCCGTTGTAGAAATGTAGTCGGTAGGTCTTATTCTTCCGTCTCTGTAATACATAACATACACTGTAATACTTAACTGTAATACAGTTATATTTAAAGCGTGATACCTTTAATTTTGTTGTGAGGCATCTAGGACATCTTAAGGTTATAGGCCCAGTGCAGTGACGTAGAACGACGTAGTGCGACGTAGTGTTAAAGGCAAACTGCCTCACTTACCAATTTTCATACTACGATGTATAAACATTTATAAACGTTCGAGTTTGTCATGGGTAATGGTATCCATAATTATTTTGACCTCATTAAAATGCAGCATAAGAGATACCGCAGTCCCAAGTATTTAGTATAATTTTCATTTTGGTAGGACTACGCATCCCGGAGATAAAGGGTCTTGACAGACGGACAGACGGACAGACAGACAGACAGACAGACAGACGGACAACAAAATGATCATATAAGGGTTCCTTTTTTCTTTTAAGGTACGGAACTCTAAAAAACATATCTATAGAGCAGTATCTACCTAATAATATCAAATAACCTATAAATTTATCCGATATAAAGATGATCGAGATTCAAGACTATCAAAAACAAATCGTTCGCCAACAATGATCGATTTGCATGAAGAGACGTTCAAACAAACAAATTGCGAAAACAAATACAGATAACATCAGTTTTTCTTGCGAAGACAAAGAATAGTCCTAGATCTCACTGCAAAATTACTGTCAGCTACTTTAAAAAAAAAAATCATACATAGCTTAAAATAATGAAAAAAATATCGACTAGATAGTAAAGAGTTAAGATATTGACATTAATTAAGTAATTAATTAAATTAGTCCTGCCATTCAAATATGTAATGTTGCCAGCTTTTTAGGGATACCAGTAGACAGCGACCTTAATTCAGTTTTTTATTTGTAGATTTTAAAATCTAGTAATACAGATTGTATTATAGTTTTAGGAGTATTTTATATTACGCATACCTATGCGTACCAACTTTTTATCGACATGAAATAGAAGAAGATTCTCTGTTCGTGCTGGCACGCGAAATACTGACAATTTGTTTCAATATTTAATGTGAACGTACCGGCTTTTTCCCCGCGTTGTATTTTCTTAGGATATTCTCCCAGACGATGGCCTACGTATAAAGCCGAAACCTGGAGCATATCCTTAATAAATACAACGCGTTGTCTTTACTTCAGACCATTTATAAACATACAACAAAAAGCCGGTACGTTCACATTTGAAATGAATAATTTTCATGAAAACTTTCATACTAAAATTTTTTTCAAGTTCAATATTTTTTCTATATATAATTAAGGAACATAGGCTTACATTGTAAGTATTTATTATATTAGTATGATCTGTAAGTAAGTCTTAGCTAATGAAAATTTACTGTCGATATCTACTTATTAAAATATTAGACATTGACGACAGACATCTATGCTCTCGGATCTCAGACTAACATTTTTCTTTACGAAGAAAACAAATAAATAGAACCTTATCGCCCACAAAATGTCACTTAACCGTTAAAAGATAAAGGACGTATTTAGTACGGGGCCTTTTGTTTTTATTTCTTTTGTTCTTTGGTGATTGTATTTCTTTCGTTAGGGTTTCTGGCTCAGGTTAAAATAGGTTTTAGGTACGTCATTCTTATCTTCCTAGATATTCCTAACAATTCCTACTGTAGATTTTGTTTAAAAAATCCTTTGTCTGTTTTGCTTTTAGAGTTGCTTGGTGAGTTATTTAAAGAAAGCTTTAACAATTTTTATTCATAGAGAGAGAGAGAGAGAGAGAGATAGAACGGATATGTAAACTGCCATTTGAAAACCAAACAAATAATAAGACTTTATTTGCCAAAGAGATTATAAAAATTGGAAATACTCCCGAACTAAACAAGAAGTCTGTATCTTGAGTACAAGGTTAAATTGACCTAACATGTTGTTATATTTAAGATTAATTTGATTGCTTTTGTTGTTAGATTTAAGTTATGATTAAGACAACTTAGTTACCCACTATTACTTGGCTTAAATCCATAAAAATAATAGATTGATCTTGCAATTGGGTTGAAAAAACTTCGAGAAGGAAGCTCGCAATAGGATACAGCTGGGATGGGCAGCATTTGGAAAACTTCGTCGAGTCTTTTCATCGCCCATACCACAAAGCCTAAAGACGAAAGTCTTTCACGAGTGCGTCCTACCTGTTATTACGTATGGAGCCGAGACGTGGACACTGACAGTGCAACTGGTTCACCAACTCAAAGTCGCTCAGCGAGCTATGGAAAGGGCTATGCTTGGAGTATCTCTTAGGGATCGAATTCGGAACGAGGTCATCCGCCAGAGAACCAAAGTTATCGACGTAGCTCAAAGGATTAGCAAGCTGAAGTGGCAGTGGGCTGGTCACATCTGTCGTAGAACCGATAACCGTTGGGGTAGACGTGTTCTAGAGTGGAGACCACGGCTCGGTAAACGTAGTATAGGGCACCCTCCAGCTAGGCGGAACGATGATATACGCAAGCTGACTGGCAGCGGTTAGAAATAAAGAGCTGAAGATCGAGCTCAGTGGCGTGCCATAGGTGAGGCCTATGTCTAGCAGTGGACAGAGATAGGCTGATGATGATGATGAATAGTTTGATCCGTTAAATAAAATATAAATGATCAAGATCATCATCATCGTCAAGTATTCATCCACTGTTGGACATAGACCTCTCCTATTATAGCACGCCACTGAGCTCGAAATTATTTTTTTTGTTTTCAACCGCTGCCAGCTAGATTACATATATCACTGATCATCAGAATAAAAAGCTTAAATCCAAGCATGAATACTCTAGGTTTTTGACAGGAATTATAAGGAATGTAAAGTATAACAATGTATGAATTTTAATCTCCATCCTATTACCTCACGTGAGAAATATTCTCTTAATCTAATCTCCAAGGAAATCCTGGGGCGTGTTCGTTAAAACTTTTCTTTTTATTACTCAGGAACTTACTCCTTGCACTTTACTTACGTGGTACTTCGTTACTTTGGAAGACACTGTTTCATTAAATTACTCTCTACTTTGAACATCAAATACTGATACATCAAACGTCACATAAACGTCAAACTGGAAAAGTCACCTCACAAACTCTACGAAAACTTGCTAGATAGGCATCAGTAAAACAAAATAGCCAATATCCAAAGAAAAAGTACCTAAGATCTTATCTAGACTTATTTGTAACATTGACGAAAACTTTCGCTATGTAAATAATCTACAGCGCCATTTATTTACAAGTAGAGAGAATTATGTTTTTGTTTTCTTCCTTTCACAATAAAATATGTCACCAATTTGTGTAAAAACAAAGGGAAATAACAATAAATACGCACCGAAAACTTGCGACCACTGAGCCTTCGGGCGATTCAGTGGGTAGTCTTTTGGAAACCGTTCTTCACTCCAAAACATCTGTAACGACACTTTGTACACAGCCACATCGTCGACGTTACAACTTGAGGTCACACCAAATAGCACAAGAAACAAAATGGCGGTCATTTGCCTTCTGACCGCCATCGCGGATACACGTTCGCGTTCGACTGTTAATTCAATATTGGATAGTAGTTTATTTTCTTTCGCAGGAATAGCGCTTGTTTTATATTTTTCAATTCCAAAGTTATCTGTATTTCCACGTGCGTGCAACTGGTGCGGTGGGATGCGGTCGACTTTTCTATTTTGGATTCCGGCTGCTCGTGGCCAGAAATAAACACATTGGCGACTCTGTGTTGCCGTCGCCCGCGACTTATGCATCGTTTATTTATATTTAACCTGAACTTTCCTTATTTTTTTTATTGGGAAGCAGTTGTAATTTTGAACTTTGTTTAGCTAACTAATTAAAAATTTATAAAAATTATAGGTCTGGAGACCTAATTTTAATTAGCTAAATAAAATTTCGATTTGCTAGCACATGACCAATACTTAAGACATAAAAGAGTTTATTTTCATCCTTGTTCTATTTATATCATATAGGCTACCGTTTGACCACTATTTCGCCTGTTGTAAGCTATGTGGTCAAACACACACTAAGGTTTTTATGGCATATTTTCTTTTTCATGGTAGGAAGTTATAAGTCAGGCAAAACCATTTATATAATGCTCTTACCACCTGTGGAAAAATAAGTTCTATAAAAAAGCAGACTATTCGCTAAATAATTTTCAATAATTAGCCAAAGTTAAACTAATTTTGGCTACCAGATTGTCTCGATTCATTTCAACATTACAAATATTTGCTTTTTAAATGTTCCTTTGCGTTGCATAGCTGAAACTTGAACCTACCGAGAGGCGGCAGCATTGAATTATAGAATACTAGTTACTAGAGGTGACCGTGGCGAAGTTTCATAGATAGTTTCAGAAAAAAAGGAAATAGCAATTTGTCTAAAATGATAAAAGTGGCAGAGGTGGCAAACGCTTGCTTATTTACTGTAAAAAAAAAAAACAGATACTAAATCTTTTTTGACGAACATGCATTTTACTACTATTTTTAACTGATATGAAGTGACAATATTATATATCTGTAATTGAACCCACTGTAGAAGAAGAAGAAGAAGTAGAAGAAGTACGTAAAAAGAAAACTTGATAGAGTAACCAGAATGTTCTCTATAATGGCATCGAAAGCACATAGGACTACCTTCCTCATAGCCACTGCAACCCTAGCACGCATTTATACCCCTAGATTTAAGAGCTAAAGAGAATCTAATATTATGTTACTTTGAAGTGTTTCACTCTTTATATTTTTGTAAATTGTTAAATACAATCCAAAATTTCATCGTACCGACGGGACTTGAACGTGACAGTTACTTTGAAGTACACTTCAAAGTAACATAATATTTGATTTACGCAGTGCAACATCTCTCGTCGGATTTGAAAACTGTAATGATTTCTTCCGAATGATTAACTTACGTAATAAGTAGACATAGATGGCGCCACCAATGCATAATTGGGTTAACAAATGCAATCCATTAATTTCGTCGTAACGATACTTCGCACCGTGGCTTAATTGGCAAAGCACCGGAACATGTCATTCCGGAGGTTGCGGGTTCAAGTCCCGTCGGTACGATAAAATTTTGGATTGTATTTAACAATTTACAAAAATATAAAGAGAATCTGCTTTTGTACGAAGTTAAAAATGGGAGACCCCTAGAACTTCTACCAGGGAGAAATAAGTCCATTTGACCTCAAGCACCCAGCAGAGCGTGAACGTTTCACTTTCACACTAATAGAGTCGCAGGAGGACGTAGATCGTATAGACAACGTGTATCCAAAAATCTACACAGATGTAAGCAAGCTGGAAGGTAAAGTCGGAGGTGCAGTATCCTGCTGGTTTGATAATGTAGAAGAAAGGAAATCGGGATTTAAACTAGAGAGCTACTGTAGCGTTTATCAAGCGGAACTATGCGCCATACGCAAAGCGGTAGACATTATGGTGAAAACAACAAAGTACAGAATGGCCAATGAAATCAGTGACTCGCGATCAGCATTAGAAGCTATTTGCGATCCAGCCAGTCTACATCCACTTGTGGCAGAAATCCGGAGGATGAAATGGGAGGATGTATAGTACTTTACTGGGTCCGCGCCCATAAAGGTGTCCCTGGAAACGAACGAGCCGATGAATTGGCTAAAGAAGCAGCACTGCATAACAGGAGTTCACCAGTGTACGATAGCTTTCCCCTGTCCTACGCCAAGCGCCTCATCAGGGACAATGCGCAGAGTGGGAAGACAGGTACAAGACAGCAACAACAGGAACAGTCACACGAACATTTTTTGAGGGTCCGAGGAAGGCGTACTGAACGTTAGGAAAACTTAGAATGACTAACCTAAGAGCACAAATACTCACAGGCCATGGAAGATTTAAAGCATACCTCCATAGATTCGGGCTGGCTGAGGCTCCATTTTGCACATGCGATGATATTACCCCTGAAACGACCGAACATTTACTTATAGAGTGTCCAAGATTTATGACTCAAAGATTGAAGTGCGAGTACAAAATGGAGTTAAAGCTAGATATAGAGAGCTTAACAACGGCTATTAACGACGACCACTGACGGACCCACAGAGTACTGAATCACTCTACTACGTTATAAGAGTTGGCACTTCCCTACATGCTGATACCCGAATTATGAACGTACTGTGTAGCCAACCTAACAACGGAAAGTATTGTTTACGTAGTAACTATTATATAATCTGTGGTATTATGCTTATAAATTTATTTTTACAGTGTTGGTTGGTACAAAGTACGTTCATAATACTGAGTTATTTAATTATGTATGCAGTGTCGCGGGACTGGTCGGACCCACTTCCTAGATTTTGCCGAAAATATCACAAGGAAGGCGGTAAGACTAAATGGGTCAACTGTAAAATAGTTTAATCTTAATAGCAGAAAAATTGTAATGTAAAACTGTAAAAATTGTAAATATATTGTAAATAAGAAAAAAAAAACAAAACAAAAAAAACAAGGAGAAAGAAAAAAAATATGACAAAGGATAAAAAAAAAACTAATAATAATAATAAGAGTAAAAAGGTGCTGCATTAGCAATAGCAGCAGAATAAACAGCCCTCTGTTTATTCTGCTGGAGGCAAAAAAAAAAGAAGTGACAATATTATTTTAGTCTAAGATGGGATTGCACTTGTCTAGAATAAATACAATAGCTTAATGCTTAAAATGCCGGTACTGATTGGCAATATGTCTTTGTCCAGTGGGTTTTTTATAATTTAGGGTACGCTATGGATAGTCAGTGGTAGCTACGGCTGAAGCCACCAGCCGTCGTCAAGCATTTGAATCGGTTCACAATTGGCGAAATAATAGCGTCATAAAATACAACAATTAAGATAGTTTAAAAACTAAAACAACCGACTTCCATGCCGCGCGAATCAGTTTCAATAGCAAGTCGTAGTAGCTTGAGACGTTACGTTATTCTCTCTGGAGATGCTTATTAGATCTTGATGAAATTACAATGGGACTATTTTGGAAATGTACCCTTTCAGTTAAAAAAAATACATAGTTCATAATCAGATAAAAAAACATAGTTCGAATCGGTTCACAATTGACGGAGTAATCGCGCAAAATAACATACATACAAAAAAAAACATAAACATAAACTACTTAGAGTAGTCTGAGTAAACTTCTATATAAACTCCTCCTTTTTGAACACATAGACGAATCCTTTTTTTGAAAATGGGTTGAAAATAATTTTCCCAGCAGTGACGTGTGATGAATTTAATTGTCATCTCTACTAGTATATGTTACACGATAACGCCGTCTGTAAATATTAGTTTTACAAATTATCCGCTTACACGTGTGTCGCGTCGGTGCTGTTTGCAGTTTTGTGCTCTGCGCATTTATTTGTCTTTGCGCTTTGCTTGGATATCCTTAATCGTAGCAATGTGTGCTATAAATGCTATATATAATTTTTTTAAAAGCTTTTAATTCACTTGCAGTGTATGTATGTATGTCTGTATGTAAGTCTGTATGTATGTCTGTATGTATGTCTGTGTGTATGTCTGTATGTATGTCTGTATGTATGTCTGTATGTATGTCTGTATGTATGTCTGTATGTATGTCTGTATGTATGTCTGTATGTATGTCTGTATGTATGTCTGTATGTATGTCTGTATGTATGTCTGTATGTATGTCTGTATGTATGTCTGTATGTATATCTGTATGTGATGTAATGTATGTGTGTATGTATATCTGTATCTGTATGTCATCATCATCATCATCATCAGCCGGTGTCAGTCCACTGCTGGACGTAGTCCTCTCCCAAGACGCGCCACTGAGCCCGGTCTTTGGCTCTTCTTTTCCAGTCACCAGTCTGTATGTATGTCTGAGGAATGTTCGGGTGGAATCTTGGAAGTTAAATTAGATCCACTTTCCGATGTCCAATTGGATTGAAGTTTGGTGAACTTATGTATCTTCGGTGACAATACATTAATATTGTACCATGGAGCTGGTCTGATGATGGAGACGGAAGGGGGTCACGGCATATCTGTGATAAAACAATATTCAACAAACAATATCACAAGTTAAGGAAAAATTCCAAAAAACAAAAACAAGTTGAAAATTAAGGTACATTTTGGTACTTTCAATTTTGTGCGAAAATCTAAATTTGCCCATATCTTTTTATCGTGTTGAATCAGGACCTTGGTTATAATACACCTAATAGGGACTTCAGTATCTGGTATAAATGTAAACTTGCTAGGTCACCCATTCCTGAGAAAATCGGTGGTGACAGACGGACAGACAGACAGACGGACAAGAAAGTGATCTTATGAGGGTGCTTTTTTTACCTTTTGAGGTATGAAACCCTAAAAATCGACTGCAAATGTCGCGCTAGTCATTTTCCAGAGTTTATCTCCATATCTCTGGAAATACTCAACATATCTCGATGAAATGTAAATAAGACCACCTGATAAGAACCCTTTCAAATAAAAAAAAGAATTTTCCTAATCGGTGTAGGCGACTTCGAGTAATCTGTAAACAAACTAAAACAAAATTCCGACGAATTGAGTACCTCCTCCTTTTCCAAAATCCTTCTTTCTCCAAAATAGGTTTCTTCTAAATATTTGAGTCTGATATAATCTCAGATAAATAAGCCTGTATACTCAAAGGATATATATACATATAATACACTAGCTGTTACCCGCGGCTTCGCCCGCGTTATTTGAGTCTTTATGACCTTTGAGGTCAAGATCGATGATCTCTTAGGCCAAGTCACCATAGATGACCCTAAAGTCGAACTCAATATTCTCTATTGTTAAAGTCATTAATCATTTTGGTTAGGTATACGAAGTTGTGCTGTTTAAATGTTTGACTCAACACAAAAGTTCCTGAAACATTTCTTACAAAGAAAATAAGGTAAATAGCTGCGCGAGCGCAGCGAGAGCTATTGTTGCGCGAGCGAAAATTTTTTATGACTTTTTATGACCCTGACAAATTTACGACCTAATAATCAACTCACTATAGATGACTCTTAGGTCGAACTCGATATCGTCTATTGTTAAAGTCATTAATAATTACTTGGTAAACCTAACCAAGGTTTACAAAGTTTTGCTGTTTAAGTATTTGAGTCAGTCTAATGTATGAGGCTGTTGAAACACCCTATTAAACGCTACATAGCGTTATTACGGCGAAAAATTTTTACGACTTTTTATGACCCTGACAGTTTTTATGACTTACTAAGTCAACACCGATAACATAAGGGTTAAATTTGATATCTACTTAATTTAAGGTTAATAATCGTTATGATTATTGAAGGTTGTTCTGTTTCAATTTATGACTCGTTTTGATGCATGTGGCTATTAAAATACAAAAATTCTGAAATATTACATTCAAAGTAGATAAAATAAATAATTGCACGAGCTTCGTGAACGCTAAAAATGTTTACGACTTTTTATAACCATGACAGTTTTTATGACCTACTAAGTCAACACCTATGACATTAGGGTTAAATTTGACATCGACTTAATTTAAGGTTAATAAACATTATGATTATTGAAGGTTGTTCTGTTTCAATGTATGATTCGTTTTGATGCATGTGGCTATTAAAATTCAAAAGTTGACGAAATATTTCCTACAAAGTTGATTAAATGCTTGCGCGAGCGTAGCGAGCGCTATCACTGCACGAGCGAAGCGAGCGCGGAAATTTTTTACGACTTTTTATGACCCTGACAGTTTTTATGACCTACTAAGTCAACACTGATGACACTCAGGTTAAAGTCGCTAATCACTTATTTTAAGGTTAATAATCATTATGATTATTGAAGATTGTACACTTTTAATTTATGACTCGTTTTGATGCATGTGGTTATTGATTAAATTATTTAATAATTAAAATAATTGCGCGAGCATCGCGAGCGCTAAAAATTTTTACGACTTTTTATGACCTTGACAGTTTTTATGACCTACTAAGTCAACACTATGACATTGGGGTTAAATTTGGTATCCGCTTAATTTAAGGTTAATAATCATTATGATTATTGAAGGTTGTTCTGTTTCAATTTATGACTCGTTTTGATGCATGTGGCTATTAAAATTCAAAAGTTGACGAAATATTTCCTACAAAGTAGATAAAACAAATGCTTGCGCGAGCGCAGAGAGAGAGTGTGCTATAACTACGCGAGCGAAGGGAGCGCGAAAAAATTTTACGTGTTTTAATGACCCTGACAGGTTTTATCACTTAGTAAGTCAACATCAATTACCCTAAGGCTGTTAAAACACGAAAAATTTTAAAATACTTCCCACAAAGCAAACAAACACGTTGGGCAAGCATAGCCAGCGCGTAAATTTTGATGACTTCTAATGATTCTGACAGTTTTATGGCCTAATTAAGTCATTATAGACGAACCTAAGGTCAAACTTTTATGATTATGTTAACTCTATGTAAAGTTAACAAAAAATATATGCACCGTCACTTAATTGCCGAAAAAAAAGTATTCTTTACCCTTTTATGCCCTAGTAAATGTCTCTGTACAAAATGTCATGTGAATCGTTTAAGCCTTTTGGCTGAAAAGAGGCCAAACATATACAAAATTCAACAGTAAATAAATAATAGTATAAAAAAACTAAAAAAATACGCTTTTATAGAAAATCCATTAAAAAATAGAAAATAAATTTTAATAAATTTGAATTAAAACTAGTGTAAGAAAAAATGATTTTATTGTAAAAAAAGCGTGGGGTACATGGTATCAATAGTTCCAAATATTTTATGAACAGATTTGACTAGAAGGGTTATTTTGATAATATCCTGAAAAGCACCCTACGCTTTTTTACAATACAATCATTTTTTCTTACACTATTTTTAATTCAAATTTATTAAAATTTATTTTCTATTTTTAAGTTGGAGTTTCTATAAAACCGTATTTTTTGAGTTTTTTTTAAACTATTATTTATTTTTCATTTTTTAGTCGAATTTTTTTAAAAGCGTAATCCTGATTATCCTAGTAAGGATAACGGGTCAAAATGTTTAAAATATTTAATTGTCATCGGTCCTTAATAAGTATGCCAAATTTTGAGTTAATCCGTTTTGAAGGGGGTTAAAATCATGTTCAAAGATTCCGTTACATACTAACATACAAACATACATACGTCTGAAGCTAATAAAAGCGTATAGCGTAGCGTATAAACTGACAACCAGACTCCATTATAAAAAAAGTAACCAATATGCTCGGATAACAGACTCTACTCTTGGTCTATGTCTTATTGACTGTCTCTGTACAATTTTAGCGCAATCGATCAACTCGTTTAACCGAGAAGAGGTCACACGTTTAAAAAATTCAATAAAAAAAATTAGTTACCCAAACTCAACTGTTAAAAAAAATATCCTTTGTCGTTCTATGCCCTATTAACTGTATTTGTACAAAATTTGAGCTAAATCGGTCAAAACGATTGCCGCTAAGAGGCAACACATTATTCCTTAATAAAATTATGGACGCCCAAAATTGCCAGCCAAAAAAAAGTATCCTTTGTCATATTGACCGTCTGTGCACAAAATTTCAGCTGAAATGGTTGACCCGTTTGACTGAGAGGAGGCCACACATTTACAAAGTTCTAATCTGCCCTATGAACTGTCTTTATACAACATGTCAGGCAATTCGGTCAAGCCGTTTATTCGAGAAGAGGTCTTATATTTACAAAATTCAATTAAAAATATCTGGACCCCCTGACTCGACAGCCAGAAAAAAAGTATCCTATATCCTATTCTGCCCTATGACATGTTTTCACACAAAACTTCAGGCATATCGGTCAAGCAGTTTATTCGAGAAGAAGTCTTATATTTACAAAATTCAATTAAAAATATTTGAACCCCCAGACTTGATAGCCAGAAAAAAAGTTTTCTATATCCTATTCTGCCTTATGAACTGTCTTTATACAACATGTCAGGCAAATCGGTCACGCCGTTTATTCGAGAAGACGTCATATATTTACAAAATTCAATTAAATATATTTGGACTCCCTGACTCGATAGCCAGAAAAAAAGTATTCTATATCCTATTCTGCCCTATGAACTGTCTTTACACAACATGTCAGACAAATCGGTCAAGCCGTTTATTCGAGAAGATGTCTTATATTTACAAAATTCAATTAAAAATATCTAGACCCCCTGACCCGACAGCAAGAAAAAAGTATCCTATATTCTATTCTGCCCTATGACATGTATCCACACAAAATTTCAGGCAAATCAGTCAAGCCGTTTATTCGAGAAGAAGTCTTATATTTACAAAATTCAATTAAAAATATCTGGACCCTCTGACTTGACAGCCAGTAAAAAAGTATCTTATATTCTATTCTGCCCTATGACATGTATTCACACAAAATTTCAGGCAAATCGGTCAAGCCGTTTATTCGAGAAGATGTCTTATAGTTACAAAATTCAATCAAAAATATTTGGACCCCCTGACTTAATAGCCAGAAAAAAAAGTTTTCCATATCCTATTCTGCCCTATGAACTGTCTTTATACAACATGTCAAGCAAATCGGTCACGCCGTTTATTCGAGAAGACGTCATATATTTACAAAATTCAATTAAACATATTTGGACTCACTGACTCGATAGCCAGAAAAAAAGTATTCTATATCCTATTCTGCCCTATGAACTGTCTTTACACAACATGTCAGACAAATCGGTCAAGCCGTTTATTCGAGACGATGTCTTATATTTACAAAATTCAATTAAAAATATCTAGACCCCCTGACTTGACAGCCAGTAAAAAAGTACCTTATATTCTATTCTGCCCTATGACATGTATTCACACAAAGTTTCAGGCAAATCGGTCAAGCCGTTTATTCGAGAAGATGTCTTATATTTACAAAATTCAATCAAAAATATTTGGACCCCCTGACTTAATAGCCAGAAAAAAAAGTTTTCCATATCCTATTCTGCCCTATGAACTGTCTTTATACAACATGCCAGGCAAATTGGTCAGCCCTTTATTCGAGAAGAGATCTTATATTTACAAAATTCAATTAAAAATATCTGGACCCCCTGACTCGACAGCCAAAAAAAAAGTATCCTGTATCCTATATCCTATTCTGCCCTATGACATGTATTCACACAAAATTTCAGGCAAATTGGTCAAGCCGTTTGACCGTGAAGAAGTCCCAAACAAACAAACAAACAAATAAACAAACTGACTTTCGCATTTATAATATTGGTGTTGATAAATTACGTGAATTACCAAAACTGTTCTGTCTGGAATCAAAATGTGTAGAACTGTTGTGGGATCTACATTCTAACCGACTTCAAATAAAAGTGGCCAAGTGCGAGTCAGCATCGCGTCTCTTATCGCACACTTAGGGAGGGTTCCGTACAACACGAAACATAACAGAGTTTCAACCTCATATATTTCATTAATTGATATTACCCAGAATATTTGGTTTGGTCGCGATCTAGAAAGACGGGGCACGTTTACTAGCGCCATCTTTGTCATTTTGCCGAAACTAATTAGATAGATGGCGTTTAATAACACGTTTTTTGTATGGGGACCCCCTTTAATTTTTAATTTTATTTTGTTTTTAGTATTTGTTGTTCTAGCGGCAACAGAAATACTGAACTGTCTAACTATCACGGTTAATGAGCTATAGCCTGGTGACAGACGGACAGACAGACAGACAGACAGACAGCGGAGTCTTAGTAATAGGGTCCCGTTTTACCCTTTGGGTACGGAACCCTAAAAAGATCTTCTTAATTCAATTGTATGTTTTTATTCTAGGAATATCAGAAATCTGTGATTTACTAAGCGATTTGGAAAATTATTTTTCGTCTGAGAGGGTATACTTCCCGTTTGATCCATTGTCATTTCATCGATATCTGAGAAGTATCTCCCGGGATATAATTATTTCGGTTGAAAATGCTTCAAAATTGAATGTTTCCTTGAAAAAAGAACATTGATGATTATATCTCTCTATATATAATTCAAACATTAACAATAAGAGTTATTTTCACATCATAGATATACGCAGGGACTCAGGTGTACCCTTCTGGTGTCCCATAAAAGGGGGAGTTTTATTGCACAAGGAACACTTAACCCGAATCCAGAGTGGATTGATTGATCGCTGACCGACCAATGTAAGTCCTGCCTTGCATCATATATAATCATTTCATCTTTCATCATATTATGAGTACATCAATCGAAGTACTTAGTTGTTGAAAGGATATTTGAGGCCCGTCTTCCGAGCTAGGGTGTGCTATTAACTCGTAAGACATACCTGTTTGTTTTTAAAATACCAATTCAATAACATAACTCGACCAAACAATAAATATAACCAAGATATTTTTTTGTATGTATAGCTTTTAATCCACCGATACAAATCGTTATTCTATCTTACTATATCATTAATGTACTAGTAATTAACAAAAAATGAAAGCAAGAAAATACGAAACAAAAAATCAATAAAAGATAAATAAAATGTGATTACTCAAATTTTATAAATTTAATTTTTTTGTCGTTTTTTCTTGCTGTATTTTTTTTTGTTTTGCTGTTTTTTCTGCTTTGTATTATATATTTTATTTTTCTTATTATAATATTTTCTTTTTATATTTATAAATATTTTATATTATTTCTTATAACTATCATTACAACAATGATTGCATAAAACAATAATATGGATACTATAGGCGTGCAACGCCATTTTATTATAACTAGGTAATTTAAAAAAAATTAACCAATGTATTGCAACGAATGATTTTAGCATAAAACTTTTAAGGTAATAGTTTCGCAATGTACAAAAGTTTAGCTGTAGTAGGTGCCCACAAATTTTTAAGTTCCAATATTAAAATCAGGTTGGCCTACAGTTCCGCTTGTGAGATTCAAATAAACAAGTCCAGGCTTCCGTTATTGAAAAACTTTTCCGTCTGCGCTATCTACCTATAGAAAATAAACATGCTTTTTATGTGGCCCTGGAAACTGGAAACTGGTAACTGGTTGCATTGGACTTACGGACACAGAATAGATGTCATGGGTACCTTAACCATATTATTATCTTTTCAATGCCTTAACGATTCTTTTAGGCTTTAAAGGGATATTACATTCATACTTAATCAGGGTTCCTAACTCCTTAATCAGGGAAGTGTAAAGCTGTAAGGGTCCCTAATTAGGGAGTAAGAAAGGGCTTGGTCCGCCTATATATGTGCAGTGTAATAAGGCACCTAATTAGGGGCTACACCAGCTCTTAATTAGCGACCCTGATTCTGTGTGGTGTAATACCTGTGAGGTTCCTGGCTTCCCCCTAAATCCTCTAGTGTTGCCATGAAAAACATACTGATATTACTTGTGGCGAATCCACCGCTATGTCCAAATACGATGTGATAACGGTCGTTAAGCGATGATAAAGATAATTTAAGATCGTTTAAAAACTAAAAGGACAGGCTTCAATTGCAACGCTATTATTAATTTTCCGTACCAAGTTTGAGACGCTTATCAACATATCTCTGGAGATACTTATGAGATCTCGATGAAGTTGAAATGGGACCACCTGTGAAGTTATACCCACGGAACAAGGGTTCTACCAAAAAAAAATTCCAAATCGGTCCAAGCGTCTTTGAATAATCTGTGAACATACATAAAAAAATATTCCGACGAAATGAGAACCTCCTCCATTTTTTTAAATCGGTTGAAAACTAGCAACCTTTAGAGATTTTATTTGCACCTATTTAGTGCTCCTGATTTTTAAAAGCCGCGGAGCACAGACAAGTAAAAAAAAAAAAGATAGTTTCAAATCTAAAACGACCGACTTCCATGCCCCGCGAGTCAGTTTCAGTAGCAAGTTTGAGACGTTTATCGTCATATCTCTGGAGATACACATCAGAATTCGATGAAATTGCAATGAAACCACCTCGAAAATATACTCTACCGATAAAAAAAAAAAATAATTAGAATTGATTCACAATTGACGGAGTAACCGCGTAAAATACATACAAAAAAAACATATAGACGAATTGAAAATCTCCTCCTTTTTGTAAGTCGGTTGAAAAAAATAAACTACATGCATATTACTATGCCGTATAATATAGACTTAACTAGCCTAACGTTTAAATTTTAATTACACAAAATTAATCGTACAGGTTCCGGTTAAACAATACTACTGTGTAAACACGCGTAAATTGGCAATTAGGCTCTTTTGTGTACTCGTCTGACCCCAGGTCAGATATTAATTGTTTGTACCTGGTTCTAAATAATGTTTACCAAAAAATATTCTCCCTTATAACGGAGTGTTTGAATAATAGACGGGGTAAATTAGAGTAAAACTTTTATGTCAGTGAATTCATACGATGCATGCGCGACTGAATTTTTGAACTACACCATGAAGTTAAGATAAGAATATATTAATATAATAATAAGTCGATAAATTTAAAGGGAGCTTTATGATGTAGTGTAATATCAAATAACTGTGAATATCACGAATGCATTGAAAGCTGTAAAAAAAATAGGTTGTCTGTAAAGTTGGTTTACGGACGATAGTTTAACGTGACAACGTTATAGTAAAACATTGATGAAATCGACGCAAGTTTACAATGAGCGTAACGGGTCAATGAGCGTCACGAGACAATTTTTCGTGCATGCTGCCGGCGTTCATCGATTTACGACGTTGTCATAAAACTTTTTAACAAAAAAATCTAACCGCCAAAAAAACTGAAAAGCAAAAAATAGTTAAACTTTTTTATTTAACCTTAATAACTAAGTTCTTAAACTACTGTTAGTATACATAAGTATGTTTTTGTAATTGTTTTGAGTTTTTGACTAAACATAATAACTAAGTTTTTAAACTAATGTAAGTATGTATACCTAAGTAATTTTGACCCGGCGCCAAATAATCAATAAGCAAAGATCACTAAATAACCTCATAAATTTAAAGAAATAATCAAATCAAATTAACAATGCAACGTGAAATCAACAGCGATGAACATAAACATTCCAAAAAATGCGCTTCCACACGACCCACAGACTAAATAGAGATGCACGACCACTCGCAACGACGTGTGCCCGTCACGGGCCGTCACTGTTGACAGACATCGATGATATGATAAAATCATCAAAATAATGATACCTTTATCCATTATTTTTTTGATTTATTCAAAACGGCTCGACCGATTTCGTTAAAATTTAAATGGGACCCCCTTGGAGGTATACCCTTTCCAATAAAAAAAGAATTATCGAAATCAGACTTCTCTGTAAAAAGTTATGCGTGGTCATACATAAAAAAAATATATATACGCGTCGACTTGATAAAGTCCTCCGTTTTTTTGTCGGTTAAAAAACATGTTCTATCAAGGTATACCAAATGTAATATAGAACTAAACTGTCATCAAAACGTTTCGTTCTGAACACTGAACACCATTTTAATTAAAATGTTAGTTTTATTCAAAGCGGTTTTTAAAATAACTTCACGCAGTTTCAACTTTTAAATCAATTGACCGCTATTGAAAATTGATTGCCGATAAAATAAAGGCTACAATACAAAGGTACAAATACAAATTTTAATACATAACGTGTAATATAATAAGCGCAAGACCTCAGAATTGCGTAAACTCATTTCCAGACATGTAATATATTTTTTTAAGATATTAGATATACCAAATTAGCACAAAATGTATGGACGCACCAACACGTTACGAAGTAAGTATAACTTTTCTGTCACTCTCGATCTCACTTCGCGTGCATACAATAAAAATAAAAATGTTCGCTTCTCACTAGCACGGATAATGGGGTTTTGCGATTACGGGAGAAAACTTATTCATTAGCTGGTTGTTTGCTAATTTGCTGTGACTGAATAATTATCTTTTCACCTCACAACCTCGGACAGGTTCTGTTTATCATTCAATTCAATCTGCGTTGAAAAGTGCATTAAGCACGCTAGCGTGGAAAGAGATTTTAAAGTTCGAATCATTCTACTTAATAATTTTCTATACTGCCAATCCACAAAAAATGTGTATATTCTTATTTAATGTCAGAAAGCCAACCTCATTTTTACAAGCTTTTATTTAACTTGCAATGTATGTATGTCACTATGTTTATAGATTTAAGACGGGAATTTAACGTGACTTACGCGATGTCGATATAGCGATCGATATAAAAAAATATGTCACTATGTTCGGGTGGAATCTTGGAACCTAAATTAGACCCACTTCCCAATGTCCGATTGAACTTAAATTTGGTGTACTTATGTATCTTCGGTGACAATACAATGATATGGTACCATGGAGCTGGTCTGATGATGGAGACGGAAGATGGCCACGGCATCTCTGTGATAAAACAACATAACCCCACCGAGTTTCGGCTCGATTGATTTGTCTTGAAAAGAACTTTACACTTAGATGATATTCAGGATCTGATGATGAAGCTGGAAGGTGGCTACGGCATCTCTGTGATAAGTCAACATAACCCTGCCGAGTTTGGGCTCGATTGCTTCGTCTTGAAGAGAAATTTACACCTAGATGATATTTAGCGACTGGTGATGAAGCTGGAAGGTGGCCACGGCACCTCTGTGATAAAATAACGTAACCCTAGCGAATTTGGGCTCATATAATTCGTCTTAAGGAGCACTTTACATTTAAACGATATCCAGGATCTGATCATGAAGCTGTAAGGTGGCCATGGCATTTCTGTTATAAAGCAACATAGCCCCACCAAGTCGATTGATTTTCCTTGAAGAGCATTTTACCCATAATCACATCAAATATCCGTGGAATATTTTAAAACATCACGCCTTACCTTAAATACTTAGGTAGTTGGTAGGTAGTCGGCATCTATACCTACCTACTAAAAAGTTAAAAATAAATTATAAGCAAAAAATATTTTTAAAAACAAGCTTTTATCTGGGACAATGATCTAAAATGTTAAAAATAAATTCTAGTAACTATTTGGCGTGTAGATACTTACTTATATTTTTAAAAGCTTGAGGCACTGAAGTATAGTAATAACCTAGCCTGCAAAACGGGTCTTGCTTCAAGCTTTTAACCCTCAGGGTACGGACTGGGTTACCGTAACCCGAGCGAAATTTGAAAGAAGGGTCATACGAAGAGAAGTCGGCGATGGGGGTCCGGACCAGGGGGGGAAAAAACTTATAGGTACACACTATTAGAGACCCAAGCGGCAGAGTCAGTCTCCGCCACAGTCTCCGCTTTGTGTCCGAGCTAGACACATATGAACATTGTGCTCGGGTGTGGTTACACCCAGTCCGTATCCAACGTTACAAAATTCAAAATTTTCAAAAATATAAAGTTTTAGTTTTCGTCTGTTTGCCGCTGAGGAATAAAAAGGTAAGTAAGAATACGTACTCTTTACTTAATGTTGTAGATTCTAACCTCAAAATAACGCGTTGTACATGGTGTAAGCGAAGTATTGTAGTAGATCTCAATCACTTGAACGTACGTCTTATATCGAAATCTTTGCTGCTTGTAGTGAATTATAACTCATTAAATTTTGTTTCTTGTAATTTTTTATTACAGAACACGCATTAAAAACATGGCAACGCGTCTGCAATGCGTGCTGCGAGTGCGGCAATACTATGTAATATGACTTTTGTAACCTTTTGATAATAAATATTCGTCTTTAACAATTATTTTTGGTATTTATTTATATGATACTACTCAACAATATCTGGGAAACAATTTTTTTACGCTCAAAGTAATTATTTCTAACCTTTATCATCATAAATCAACGAAACAACGTTTTTTCGCTAACTCGAAATAACGCGTATTTTCATTTTTAAAAAAAAATATAGTTTTTGGAATAAATCAAAAAACCGTTATGAACATTTGAAAGAACTACTTTTTACCTTTCAAACGCGAGTTATACAATGTTAATATCTTTTTTTTTCAAAAAGTTACAGCATTTTGAAAAAAAAAAACGTTTTTTTACAAAAAAAATTCAAGACCCGTTCACATTTTTCATTATAATTTTTTTTCAATCAGTTAAATGATTAATCTGACAATTCTATCATATTTTTGAGACAATTTCACACAAAATGAAAAAAAAAATATTCAAATTGTCAAAGTACAGCTCGATATACACCCAATCAAAGTCGCCGGGTTAGGCTAACCCATGTCCGTACTGAACGTAACTTTTTTATAGTCCGTACCCTGAGGGTTAAAAATATAGGTAAGTACCTACACGCCAAATACTTACTAGAATTTATTTTTAACATTTTAGTTCATTGTCCTAGATAAAAGCTTGTTTTAAAAAAATATTTTTGCTTATAATTTTTTTGTATAACCACACTGGCCAGCACGACAGCTACATGTAAAAAGATAAAAACTTTTTACATGTTATTCTAGTTTCAGTATGTGTTTCCACACGATTAGTGTATGAATATAGCCAGTGTCAAGTATTAAAATTATTCCCGTTTTTGTTAATTCAAATCATAAAATTGAGTCAAAGTCACATTTCAGGTCAAGTTAAAATCATAGAACAGTCTGAATCATAGCCTCAGTAAAGATGTGGACTTTACTGAAGATTTTCAGTGGAATTTTGGTGTGAACGCAATTAGCATTATTTACCATTGTACTGTTTCCCTACACTTATACATATTCACCGGTACTCAATGGTTAATAATCCACATTAATTACAAATTAACTTGCGGAAGAACACAAGTTTTAGGATAAAATAAAACTAGTAATTCTGTGAAAGTAGTAGACCTCACGTGACCTTATTACTCATGGAATAACTGACACTCCCAACTCCCATGGCTTATCAAAACCTTTTCATAGTTTGGGCATTGCCAAAAAAATAAGGATATATGTTTTAGCAATTACTCGCCTTCCTTTGATCCTAGAAGTTCAAATCTAGTGTATACGGGTTTGTCTTGTGAAAGCAAAGAGGACTGCGTAGTCAGATTGGTAAAAGCAGGTATACATTTTCCGAAAAAAAAAATACGTCCATATTATAGCGCTACCGCATGCTTAACCCCTTTATTCCCCTTCACTCTCCCTTTTTGGAATCTTATGTAGAATGAAGTCCTTAGTTTGCCTCTCCAATTTGACTAAAATCCGACAATAAATAACGCTACAGCAGACTTCTCCCCTTCCCTTTATTTCCCCAATGGAAAAAAAAGCGATCAACAAAAATTCTTAAACAAATCAAGGAACGAAACAAAAAAGAAAAATCGGTCAAAATTTGTCAAAATCGGTTGAAAAATGCGACCTGTAGGCGAGAACAGACAAACATCCGGACAAAAGCATTATTTGATCAATCCCGAAACTGAGACGCTTTGCTCGCTGCGGTCGCTCGGTCATACAAGCACACACACTTTTTAACGTCAACACCAAACCCCCCAATTTTATTTCTTTTATTTTAATCATTTTGGTTTTTGTTGATTGCACCCAGCATTTTCCTCGCTTTAGTGAGGTGAAAAGTTGTGTGTTGCACGCGGCAGCAAAGTTTTTCTGCATCTCGTACCTATGAAACCTTCGCTACGCTCAGGATTCTTTATTTGAACCACTCGCTTCGCTCGTGGTTGAATCCTTCGCTTGCTCAGGTTTTAATACAAGTACTTACGCCAAAAACTAACTTTGCAGCCTTGTATATAACAAATAACTATTATTTACGCTGAATTTAATATCAGAATAAAAGATTGTATACCAAAACATGTCATAATCGTATGACAGTGTCATAGCGCTCACGTCACCTAGAAGATTTGGTTGTTGTCTATTCGTGAAAAACCTAATCTGGGGGCACGGTAGTGCCCCCGCCAAGACGAGCTAAGCGAAGCGCAAGAGCACTACCTACCTTTTCTCGAAGTGCTTCGTCGCATTTTTGAATCCTCATAACTTGGGTTTGGATTAAACAAGTAAACAAAATTGTCGGGATATGATGTCAATAGTGGACTTATTAAACATAAAAAAGTTTCAATTGCATAGCTCTAATAGTTAAGATTTTATTGGTATCTAAAAAACCCCGATTTCGTCACTTACTCACTAATGATCATCAAAATTCTTAGGGTACTTCCTGAAGTCCCAGAATGCTGAAATTTTGTATGCAAGCTAGTATTAGTACACAAACAACAAACTTGGAACTTGGAACTTTTATCCTTTAAGGGGATGAAACGGGGGTTCAAAGTTTGTATGGAGAAACAAGATTAGATAGTCTCGACCAAAGAGCTGGCGCTTACCTCGGGCAACGCATTAGTTTCGCGATTCAAAGAGGTAATGTCGCCAGCTTTTTGGGTACTCTACCAGCAGACAGCGACCTAAATTCCATTTATTATTTGTAGTTTTTATTTGAATTATTAGTCATAGTTAATATTTTAGTTTAATAAGTTTTTTAAATTGTGTTGAGAAATAAATTATGTTTTTTTCTTTATCTTAATATATTGTTCATAGTGTATAGATGTGGTGTAATATTTAATAGTTTATCCCACTGATATAATAAAGACGTAAGATAGTCTTTTCTATCCGAAACTTCACACAAGTACTTCTGTAAATAAATAAGTAAATACGTGTTTCAGGCTTCTTCGACATTCCACCCCTAAGTCTGAATATCAATATTGCTTCGGATTGCGCAAAAATTTGCAGATAGCTATTATTTCGTAGGTATCCACTAAGAAAGGATTTCCCCAAATTCACCCCTTAAGGGGATGAAACGGGGGCTCAAAGTGTATATGGAAACATGATAAAGTATATGAAAAAAGTTTATAACGCGGGCGAAGCCGTGGAGCACTTCCAGTATTGTCATAAGCAACTTACAATAAGAAATGAAATCCCACCAAAAACATTTTCATGTACAATGTTGCGACGAGACCATGCGGCTCGCACTGTCAAAAAGTTATCAGATCTCATTTAGAGCCAAGCTTCTAACTCTACACGCCCTAACTGTACAAGCTCTAACTTCACAAGCTCTACGCCTTAAATATGTGGCTTGGCAACATTTTACATGAAAATGTTTTTGGTGGGTTGAAACTTTTTATTTAAGATTACAGTTACTTAATAGTTACCTCGAAACTAACACGAAGAACGTTTGAAATAAGGTTCAGTTTTCTAGTTCAACCAACCGATGGAATCGTTAGCCTAAAAATAAATATAATTTCAGATATACTAATAATTGATTAGGTAAAAATTAAAAATTAATAAAAACCATCAAATCGGATTCCGTAGTCGATTCTGAACAAATTACTTTCAGGTCTTGC
Organism: Cabera pusaria; assembly: GCA_954871355.1. Lineage (NCBI taxonomy): Eukaryota > Metazoa > Arthropoda > Insecta > Lepidoptera > Geometridae > Cabera > Cabera pusaria. The sequence goes on from OX940896.1 coordinate 5,301,763, forward strand.
GTTTAATATATTACACGTTGTATGTTGAGTTTTTAGTAATTTCTGTCTGGAGCCAAATGAGAGCTCATTGTAGGCTCTATCAGTGGATTTTACCACAGACTTGTGCTGGCTGACAGTTAGACTGTGACGCGGTGGGCAGTGACTGGAAACAAAGAGCCGAAGATCGGGCTCAGTGGCGTGACTTAGGAGAGGCCTATGTCCAGCAGGGACTGATACCGGCTGATTATGATGATGATGATTGCGCTGGACAAGACATCATAAATTGTATTACACAACATTTTAACTAAAAACTTATGCCAATAAAAATATTGAAACAAAAAGTAAAAGTAAATTTCTAGTTAAAACAACTTACTTAGTTCCTCAAATAAACGTATATACTAACCTAAAAGGTAAGTAATTTTGAATCAATTTTTTTCGTTTCTAAGGGACCAAAATGGAGACATAATCTATCCACTGAATAAAGAAAAACATCTAAATTTGTAGAGAGAAAATAAGTTACCTACAACTCATAGGCCTTTTGTATTAAAAATTTGTTTAACATAATTTTAAATAATATTTCGTTGATACCTGATTAATTCCATAATTTCCAAGACGAAGGTAGTAGAAAAAGTAGTTGATCTCTACAACGGAGGTAAAAGCACGTCTCTTCGGTCCAATGTTTGACGTCCATTACCACGTAATCCTGTAGACGACTGATGGATTAACTGGTCGCTGTTTACACTGTTTTTCGGGCCCTTTCGAGTGGACCCGAACCATTTGAGGCATTTACACTTGCTTCAGAGAGGTACTGCGGCAAAAAAGCATATATATATTTTAAATATTCAATACCGTTACTCGAATAATATCTTTTATGATTAAGAAAATGAACGAATGCCGCTATACCCCTCTTCTGTTGGACAACCAGAGGCACTAATATACACCACCGCTACATAGTACATAGTAATGCCACCTGCCTGTACGAAGCGTTTTACTTCCACACTCATCCAAAGAGTTTGACACTATGCCTCACATTGTGTTTCCATCTTTAATGTCGCAAATAACAAATAATAATTAAGTAAGCGGGTTACATTGAAGACCAATCACATCGTCACTAAACATCTTAAGATGCTATGGACATACTTTAAAAAAACTTTTTGGTGGTCTTTTCAATGTAAAACTTGACAGTGTAGAGACCACTCGCAATATTCAAAATACGTTGTGAAAGACTTTCATAAAAAAAGTTTTATTATCATCTCATTTCTCTTTGAATCGCAATAATAAAAGTTAGAGCATCGTCTTATTTCTTCTTGAATCACAATAAGAAAACAGAACTGCCTCGCAGAATATCCAAGCGATCAACTCCAAAACTTTTCAAACAGATAAAGATCGATGGCAAATATTTCAATGAGCCCCTAAGCCCTCAATATTTTCAAGAAGCTCATAAAATATTGAATTTACGCAGGGCGCACAGCGATCCGAAATTGGGGCCGAGCACGCGACTGCTTACCCCAATATGCGAGACTAAGGGATAGGGATGGGATGGGCGATCCGTATATAAAACTATCGGATTATCCGAAATTATTTAGATGTTTTACAAAACTACATTTTGTAGAATTGCATGATTAATCATACATAATTGTTTAATCAATACATATAAAAAACAAAGAGTCTTAGGAGTCAGGTCAGCGTGTGAACCATCCTCGACCACATAATCGTTTACCACTACAGTCAGTAAAAAAAAATACATTTAACATGCTTCTACTTGCTAAATAAAATTATTAAATGATTTTTTATCGTTAAATGTTTTTTATATTATTTGAAAAACGGCGTTTGGTTCCTCTAAACTCTAAAGTGTGCGCAAAGTAGGTGTTTTCTCTTCATTTCGTTTGAGTGGGCGGTAAATAGATGTTCTATTTGTTGGCTTATGAATATTCTTCAATAGTGCCCTGTCTAAGGTGGTTAAATCACTGTTCTATCAAATAGAGAGCACGCCAAGCTGATAAAGCTAAAAAAATCCCGCAAGGCGAAATGTATAGGGAAAAGACCATTGGAGGCCTAGCGTGTTCACCATCTTTGACCACATCATTGCTTACCACCAGGCGAGATAGTGGTCAAACGCTAGCCTATCAGATATTAAAAAAAAATTACTTATACTTCGGATTCGGATAACAAAGATATTATAATATGTTCTCATTCATGTGACTTTCACATCACTACTGTCCCTAGTGAATAGTGTTTAATCTGTGGTTTGGGGTAATCGCTCCAATTGTGGCATAGTCTTGGTTGCCATCAATACTAAATGGGATTCAATGAACTCCTATTTACTTAAATCAAGCTTACTTTATTGAAAGCATAAATTCAAGTGGAAAATAAACTAGAGTACCTACCTATCGTTGGTATAAAATGATTATACCATAGAATGAATTCAAATATTGAAAATATTCATGTTTATTGCAAAATTTTACTAAAACTTAAAAGTAACTAAAACTTTACTAGTGATTAATTAACTATAGTTAATTGAGGTAAGTGTCATGATATAAAATAAAATATACAATAATTGTGTGGACCTATTTGAAACAAAAAAAATCGATAATTTATCAATTTGAATTTTGCTTCACAATGTCGGCCATTTGCAAAATTAGTCAATTTTATGTCAATAGTGTCAAATGTAGTTCCAAGATTCTATGTAGGGGGTGCTTCAAAGCGAATCATACATCAAAACGGCATAGCATATTATTATCTAGCGTACTTGTAACTAAAGGATATCTGTGTATTCCACCAACCCCACGTGTGAAGGTGGGATAAGGTTAGGAGATGATGAAGACCCTGTGATGGTTATGATTGTTGTAATATTCGTTCGTTTGATTGACCAAAAATATAACAGATTAAATCTCTTTATGTTTGAAAACAGACATTTAACTTGACTTACGCGATGTCGATATAGTGTATAGTGATGATGTCGTAAGTGCGAGGCTAAACACGCCGGCAAGCGCCTTGCACTCGAGGTCTTAAAGTCGACATCCGGAAGAAGTCGAAACAATATCGATCACCACATAGACCTAGCGTAAGTCATATTAAATTCTCATTTCCACACATAAATTATTTTAAACTGAACGTGGGTTTTAAACAAAACAACTTTAATTTCTTATCATTCCACAAGTTAATGAATATTGAATCAGTAAATTCACTTAAATCCCTTTAAATAAAACTTTAATACCCTAATCTGGACTGTGAGGCTGTTAACAGAATATCTAATTCTAGGCACTAACTTGTTTGAGCAGGGCCAGCTCAAATATAACCCTAGATACATTTGAGGGTTAGGTACATAGATGAAATATTGTTTAATTAAATAAGTTATTTAAAAAAAAAAAAACCGACTTCATAACCACAAAAAGGCACTCAAAAGCGAAAAATAATTTACTTAAAATTATTATAAGCGTTACCCACTTCTCTATTTGAAGTCGGTGCCAGCCAAGTCTAATAGGTAGTAGATAGATAATACCTACACGTATCTACTTACTTACTAACCTACTTACTACTACTACATACATAGTGTCTATCTAATATCCAATAGGCTTGGCTGGCACCGACTTCAAATAGAGAAGTGGGTAACGCTTATAATAATTTTAAGTAAATTATTTTTCGCTTTTGAGTGCCTTTTTGTGGTTATGAAGTCGGTTTTTTTTTTAAATAACTTATTTTACCCTTTTTAGTGCAAAAAAAGTTTTAATGAAATTACATGCATCTATTAAATTTCGTGTCTGGGCCGTTATACACTGACGGATATATACTTTTTGAAAATTTCAAGTATGTACCTATAACGGTTAAGAAGATACAGATCTGTAAAGTGCGCACATATAGGCACACGGACGGACGGACGGACGGACGGACGAACAGACAACAAAGTCTCAGAAAGTGTTCATTTGGTAGCCTTTGGGTTCGGAACCCTAAAAAAATTGACTTTAAATGCCGCGCTAAAGTGAAAATATTCACTAGTAATAATGATGTCATCAAGGTATCAAAGGAAAATGTCCAAAATGGCCCTGTAGCATTGAAGCATCTGACACACACGATAATTAATTGTCTATTTTATTACAATAATTCCAAATACTTTTATAACACGGACTAGTTGTATTTCAAAATGAATATTAAAAAATATTTTTTGCGATTATTAACATTAATTGCCGCCATATGGCCAACAGAGTACTGAATCACTCTACTACGTTCTAAGAGGCACTTCCCTATATTGTGGATACCCGAATTATGAAAGCACTGTGTAGCCAACCTAACAACGGAAAGTATTATTTACGTAGTAACTATTATATAATACTAGCTGTTACCCGCGGCTTCGCCCGCGTTATTTGAGTCTTTATGATCTTTGAGGTCAAGATCGATGATCTCTTAGGCCAAGTCACCATAGATGACCCTAAAGTCGAACTCAATATCCTCTATTGCTAAATTCATTAATCATTTTAGTTAGGTATACGAAGTTGTGCTGTTTAAATGTTTGACTCAACACAAAAGTTCCTGAAACATTTCTTACAAAGAAAATAAGGTGAAAAGCTGCGCGAGCGCAGCGAGAGCTATCATTGCGCGAGCGCAGCGAGAGCTATCATTGCGCGAGCGAAAATTTTTTATGACTTTTTATGACCCTGACAAATTTACGACCTAATAATCAACTCACTATAGATGACTCTTAGGTCGAACTCGATATCGTCTATTGTTAAAGTCATTAATAATTTTTGCTGTTTAAGTATTTGAGTCAGTCTAATGTATCAGGCTGTTGAAACACGCTATTATACGCTATATAGCGTTATTACTGCGAAAAATTTTTACGACTTTTTATGACCCTGACAGTTTTTATGACCTACTAAGTCAACACTAATGACACTCAGGTAAAACATGATATTCACTTATTTTAAGGTTAATAATCATTATGATTATTGAAGGTTGTACTGTTTAAATGTATGACTCGTTTTGATGTATATGGTTATTAATATGCGCAAATTGCTGTAATAGTACCTACAAAGTTGATAAAATAAATGCTTGCGCGAGCGTAGCGAGCGCTATCACAGCGCGAGCGAAGCGAGCGCGAAAATTTTTTACGACTTTTGTCTGGGTCATACAGTTTTTATGACCTACTACGTCAACACCGATGACATTAGGGTTCAATTTGATATCCACTTAATTTAAGGTTAATAATGATTATGATTATTGAAGATTGTTCTGTTTCAATGTGTGATTCGTTTTGATGAATGTGGCTATTAAAATTCAAAAGATGACGAAATATTTCCTAAAAAAAAGAGAAAATAAATGCTTGCGCGAGCGTCGCGAGCGTTATCGCTGCGCGAGCGAAGTGAGCGCGAAAATTTTTTACGACTTTTTATGACCCTGACAGTTTTTATGACCTATTAAGTCAACACTGATGACACTCAGGTTAAAGTCGATAATCTGTCAGGTCGAAGTCGATAATCTCAGGTTAAAGTCGATAATCACTTATTTTATAGTTAATAAACATTATGATTATTGAAGATTGTACAGTTTTTATTTATGACTCGTTTTGATGTATGTGGGTATTAATATACAAAAGTTGCTGAAATATTACCGTCAAAGTTGATAAAATAAATGCTTGTGCGAGCGCAGCGAGCGCGGAAATTTTTTACGACTTTTTATGACCTTGACAGTTTTTGTGACCTACTAATTCAACACCGATGACATTAGGGTTAAATTTTATATCCACTTAATTTAAGATTACTAATCATTATGATTATTGAAGGTTGTTCTGTTTCAATTTATGACTCGTTTTAATGCATGTGGCTATTTGAATTCAAAAGTTTAAGTTTTTTAAGACGAAATATTTCTTACAAAGTAGATTAAACAAATGCTTTCGCGAGCGCAGGGAGTGCTATAACTACGCGAGCAAAGCGAGCGCGAAAAACTGTTACGTGTTTTAATGACCCTGACAGGTTTTATGACCTACTAAGTCAACACCAATTATCCTAAGGCTGTTAAAACACGAAAGTTTTTGAAATACTTCCCACAAAGCAGATAAACACGTTGGGCAAGCAAAGCCAGCGCGTAAATTTTGATGACTTCTAATGATCCTGACAGTTTTATGGCCAAATCAAGACACTAAATAAGTCATTATAGACGAACCTAAGGTCAAACTCTTATGATTATGTTAACTCTATGTAAAGTTAACAAAAAATATGTGCACCCTCACTTAACTGCCGAAAAAAAAGTATTCTTTGCCCTTTTATGCCCTATTAAATGTCTTTGTACAAAATGTCATGTGAACCGGTCAAGCCTTTTGGCCAAAAAGAGGCCAGACATATACAAAATTCAACAATAAAAAACTGACTACCGGACTCGATTGTAAAAAAATTAACCAATGTGCTCGGATCTCAGACTCTACTCTTGGTCTATGTCTTATTACAATTACTTATTACATTTACTGTCTCTGTACAATTTAAGGTCAATCGGTCAATTCGTTTAACCGAGAAGAGGTCACACGTTTAAAAAATGCAATAGAAAAAATAAGTTACCCGAACTCAACTGTTAAAAAAATATCTTTTGTCGTTCTATGCCCTATTAACTGTATTTGTACAAAATTTGAGCTGAATCGGTCAAAACGATTGCCGCTAAGAGGCAATACATTATTCTATAATAAAATTATGGACACCTGAAATTGCCAGCCAAAAAAATAGTATCCTATGTCTTATTGACCGTCTGTGCACAAAATTTCAGCTGAAATGGTTAGCTGAGAGGAGGCCACACATTTACAAAGTTCAATAAAAAAAATCTGGACACCTGGACTCGACTGCCAGAAAAAAGTATCCTATGTGCTTCTATGCCATATGAGCTATATATGTAGAAAATTTCAGCCATATCGGTCAAGCCGTTTAGCTGATAAGTGGCCACACATAACCCTAAATTCAATAAATAAAATCTGGACACCCAGACTCGATAGCCAAAAAAAAGTATCCTATATCCTATTCTGCCCAATGAACTTGCAAATCTTTATACAACATGCAAGGCAAATTGGTCAAGCCGTTTATTCGAGAAGAAGTCTTATATTTACAAAATTCAATTAAACATATTTGGACCCCCTGACTTGATAGCCAGATAAAAAGTTTTCTATATCCTATTCTGCCCTATGAACTGTCTTTATACAACATTTCAGGCAAATCGGTCAAGCCGTTTATTCGAGAAGAGGTCTTATATTTACAAAATTCAATTAAAAATATCTGGGCCCCCTGACTCGACAGCCAGAAAAAAAGTATCCTATATCCTTTTCTGCCCTATGACATGTATGCACACAAAATTTCAGGCAAATCGGTCAAGCCGTTTATTCGAGAAGAAGTCTTATATTTACAAAATTGAATGAAAAATATTTGGACCCCCTGACTTGATAGCCAGAAAAAAAGTTTTCTATATCCTATTCTGCCCTATGAACTGTCTTTGTACAACATGTCAGGCAAATCGGTCAAGCCGTTTATTCGAGAAGTGGTCTTATATTTACAAAATTCAATTAAAAATATTTGGACCCCCTGACTCGATAGTCAGAAAAAAAGTATCCCATATCCTATTCTGCCCTATGAACTGTCTTTATACAATATTTCAGGCAAATCGGTCAAGTCTTTTATTCGAGAAGAGGTCTTATATTTACAAAATTCAATTAAAAATATCCGGACCCCCTGACTCGACAGCCAGAAAAAAAAGTATCCTATATTCTATTCTGCCCTATGACATGTATTCACACAAAATTTCAGGCAAATCGGTCAAGCCGTTTATTCGAGAAGAAGTCTTATATTTACAAAATTCAATTAAAAATATCCGGACCCCCTGACTCGACAGCCAGAAAAAAAGTATCTTATATTCTATTCTACCCTATGGCATGTATTCACACAAAATTTCAGGCAAATCGGTCAAGCCGTTTATTCGAGAAGAAGTCTTATATTTACAAAATTCAATTAATAATATCTGGACCCCCTGACTTGATAGCCAAATAAGAAGTATCCTATATCCTATTCTGCCCTATGTACTATCTTTGTACAAAATTTCAGCCAAATCGGTCAAGCCGTTTGACCGTGAAGAAGTCCCAAACAAACAAACAAACAAACAAACAAACAAATAAACAAACTGACTTTCGCATTTATAATATTGGTGTTGATGTGGTTTTATGCTTATAATTTTTTTTTTGCTGTGTTGATTGGTACAAAGTACGTTCATAATTCTGAGTTATTTAATTATTTATGCAGTGTCGCGAAAATGAAGACAATATAAAAACTGACAAATTTTACAAAGATCTACAATCAGCCGTACAAGTTTCATACAAAAATCTCATTGTGATGGGAGATTTTAATGGTCAAATAGGAGTCTGTCGAAAAGGAGAAGAATATACAATAGGAAAACATGGACGTGGACAAAGAAGTAGAAACGGAAAAAGATTAGTCACTTTTGCACTTGAAAATAAACTCAGCATTCTAAACAGTTTTTATAAGAAAAAGAAGTCGAAAAAATGGACATGGGTGTCACCCAACGGCAAATACAAGAATGAAATCGACTTTATCCTTACCAACAACCGAAAAGTATTTAAAGATGTAAGTACTGTAAGCCAGCTTAACTTCCACACAGACCATAGAATGGTAAGAACATCACTATCGAGAAAGCAAAAAGGAAAAAAGAGAAATTATATACATAATAATATGGACAAAACTGCACTTGGTTCTACTGGGAATAATGATATACTTCTTGACAAACTACATAAGGCAATGAACAAAAATACAAAAATCAATAATAAACCAATTCAGGAAAGATACGATAACATATTGCAAATGCTCAAAACAGAAGTCAGGAAATCAAACAAACAAAGTAAGAACATATTATCCGTAGAAACTAAACATTTGATTAATGAGAGAAAGGAACTCATACATAAAGAAAAAAAAAATAAACAAACACGTCATATGATATCTGAACTAAGCAAAAAAATAAACGAACACATAAGGAAAGATAGGAAAATAAAAAGGCAGAAAACTATAAAAACTTTCATTGAAAAGACTGGAGGAATCAAAAAAGCTTTAAAAGAATTGGACCTAAAGAAAGTATGGATGCCAAAAATGAAATCAAAAAATGGAAGTACTACAACTAAAAGACGCGAGATACTCAAAATTGCCACAGACTATTATAGAACATTATACCAAAGACAAAAGACAGCACCAGTAGAAAAACAAAAACAAATAACGGCAGAGACAGAACCAGTACCGATAATACTACAGGAAGAAATTATAAGAGCAGTCAATACACAGAAACTAGACAAAGCGCCAGGTTCAGATCAAATATCTAACGAGCTATTAAAACATGCAATACCGGTGATTGCTCCTAGGCTAACAGAACTATTCAACGACATCTTATCAAACGGAAGCATTCCTAGTGACTGGACAAAATCAACTATAGTATTGATACACAAAAAGGGAGACAAAGGAGATATGAGTAACTACAGACCAATAAGTTTAATGTCAAACATCTACAAGATATTTTCAAAAATAATATTATCTCGGATTACTGTCACACTCGATGAAAACCAACCTAAAGAACAGGCTGGCTTCCGAAGTAAGTTCTCAACGATAGACCACATACACGTCGTAAGACAGGTAATACAAAAATATAACGAATACAAAAAAGTTTACTACTTAGGGCTCGTAGATTTTAATAAAGCATTTGATTCCTTAGACCACGACAGTATATGGAGAGCACTAGAAAGCCAGGGAGTGGAGGCCAAGTACATTCAAATACTCAAGAACATCTACTCAAAGAGTACGGCCCAAGTCAAGCTGGAAATAACAGGAGAAGAATTTCCAATCGAAAGAGGAGTCAGACAAGGTGACCCCATTTCGCCGAAACTATTCTCTGCGGTTCTCGAAATGATTTTTACAAACTTGCACTGGGAAAGGAATGGACTCAACATTAACGGCGATAATCTTAACCATTTACGTTTCGCAGATGATATTATACTGTTTTCTGAGAATTCTGATAATTTGGAGGATATGCTACAACAACTATCAGATGAAAGCGCCAAGGTAGGCCTATCAATGAATACATCGAAAACGAAGGTAATGACAAACTCAACTAAAAAAGATATTAAAATAAATGATGGACACACAAAAATAGAGTATGTCAATGAGTATATATATTTGGGTCAACTAATATCTACAAAAGACACAATGCAAAAGGAAATAGATAGACGGATAGCAAATAGCTGGAAACGGTTTTGGTCGCTGAGTGAGGTCATGAAGGACAAAGATATGCCCATCAAAGAAAAAAGGAAAGTATATAACACATGTATCCTTCCATGTTTATCGTATGGATGTGAAACATGGGCACTAACTGAACAACAACTCAAAAAAATCCAAGTATGCCAAAATGGAATGGCTTTCCATTCCACGCTCATTCCAGTCATTCCAGTACGCTTCTTTAAGCGTACTTGGAGTTACAAGAAGAGACAAGGTGAGATTACAAAACATAAAGAGCAAAACTAAATTTAAAAATATACATACCGTATACAAACACTTGAAATGGAGATGGACAGGACACATGCTACGGGAAGGGAAAGAGAAATGGACGAGACTAGTAACGGAATGGTACCCACGTGATAGTAAAAGGAACAAAGGCAGACAAACTAAACGTTGGGAAGACGACATGAAAAAGATAGCTGGTCCCGAATGGACACGAACTGCAAAGGATAGGAGAAAATGGAAAGCTTTAGAGGAGGCCTTTGTCGAAGGACAAGCTGTAACAGAAAAACCGGCGGCGGACACAATTAGATAAAGCATTAATAAATATGTATGTAACGGAATAAAAAATTAATATAAAATATTACTTTATAATAAATATAATGTTACTTTAAGCATAATATTAAGTTACAGCAATAAAGGCTTATTATTATTATTATTATTATTGCAGTGTCGCGGGACTGAAATGGCCGCCATCTTCGCCAAATGTCATGTCATGTCAAAAAATATTAGGTATGTTTAAAAAAGTTTGCACCCTAACAAGACTTTGCCCGGTAGAACATTCCTGTGAAGACAAATTATTTATATTTATATAATTATTTATTATAATTATTAATATATAATTATTTATTGAGGGCCCGGTGGCGTAATTGGGAGAACGGTCGGCTTTGATGCCGTTGTACCGAGTTCAAACCGCCGTGCAGCAATGATTTTTTCTATTGAAAAATATATGTGCGCTTCTCACAGTGGCCCTCCGGTGAAGGAAAACATCGTTAAGAAACCAACCCCCGCATGGTGGTAGAACATATCTAGTGTCCGCCTGGCCAGCTACCACCCTCAAGTCTGTCAGTCAAAATCTGTCGCCAAACATCTAATGTGTTCCGGCAGCTATCCTTGAGAGCCAGTTCCCATTCTAGTCCTCTACTAACTCTAGTCTCAACTTCTCTATCTTCGACCGCATCATCACTTAGCAACAGGTGAGATAGTGGTTAAACGCTTGCCTATAAGATATAAAAAAAAATTATCCCACCACTTTATTATCCCCACCTTTATTTCTATCTCGCTCACAGTTACCGTAAGAATATCTTATATGCAATAGCAACCTCCATTGTGTATAATCTTCTTGGGACTCTTTTACTAAAACTAGTACATTCTCCTATGTTTGAGGTATTTATCTCCATATCTTTGGTGATACTAATCAGATCTCGATAAAATTAAAATGGGACCACCTCGGAAACGTATCCTACCTATTAAAAAAAGAATCATTTGAATCCGTTCACAATTGATGGAGAAATCGCGTAACATACACACAAAAAAAAAAAAACAAAAAAAACATACAGACGAATTGAGAACCTCCTCCTTTTTTGTGAAGTCGGTTAAATAGTTCAAATTAATACGCCTCATCAAAATTTTGAGCTAACGATATGATGAGGAAAATCCAATCAACCAAGGAATAGGTATTCAAATGTTATGTAATTTCGCTAATTTATAGTAGTAGTATTATTTTAGCTAACTAAACGCAATCGACAAAAAATCTTAAATAAATCAAGGAACTCGTGTGTCAATTTTCGTCAAAATCGTGAAAATCGCGACCTTTAGGCGAGAACAGGCAGACAGAAAAACATTCCTATTTCAACACGCACACCTTGTGATTTATAGAGAAGTAACTCTTGTAACTTCTTTAGTACATAAATATCTCTAAATAGGTTGGTAATGTGTTAGTTCAACACAGGGTCTTCATTACCTCAGTGACAGTCCCGGTACGCTGCAATCTCCGGCCGTCTCTTTCAATGAGCCTCGTCAAGGGCATCAGGCCATCTCTTCCAAGGACGCGCCGCGCCGTCCCTTATCAGTACTTAGTATCTTGCACATGTTGCGAATAGAAAATATAGATAGGAAACCTACCCTAACTTTATTTTTCATGGCGTTTGACCACCATCTCGCCTTGTGGTATGCGATGATGTAGTCGAACACGCTAGAGGCCTAGAATACTCTGACTCTCAAGAGTTGTGTGTTGCCGAAATAAGATTAAGCTACTTTTTTTAACCGACTTCACAAAAAAGGAGGAGGTTCTCAATTCTACGGAATCTTTTTTTTTTTTAGTTGCAAATTTGGCACAAATTTGAACATTGATAAAATATGCTCCTGTCCCCTGTACGAACACCCGTGCAAGGATTCAAACTAGCGACCTCTCGCTTAGAAGTCTCTTATCTTTTACGCCAACGGGGCTCTCAAAAATATTTAAAAATGTCTCCTTTTTGAAGTCAGTTAATTACATCTTTCAAAGAGGTGCTAGCGCCCCAGGCGGATAACATTTATATTATTGTATAGATTGTGCGTTCTCTATACAATGAACTAAGTGGTTTGGATACCGCCCACGATAATAATTAACGATATACAAGTAAAAAGGATAAAATGAAAAAAGGATCACAAAAATTGCTTTTCTGAAATTTAATATTCATCCGGGCAAAGCCGGGGATGAAAAACTTAGCTGACATTCGGAATGCGAGTGGACGGTTGTAAGCCACAACATGTTTTTAATTTATTACATACACGGTGAGGTGGTTGTGGGAAACAGTGACCGATGTCTTATTTTTACGAGCGATTTGACGTGCAACGTGTGTGGGGGGATTGAGAATGGTGGGTAATTGTGAACAACTGGAAAAGTAATACTTACCCGCGCACTTCACTGTTCAACTACCTGTTCAACAGACGCCATAGTAGTTGCAATCCTCTGCAAATTATTTTGCATACATTATTTATATAATGCCATTAAGCGGGAAAGTATGTAAGCATGCCAATCAAATACGGGAAACTGTATGACATGAGGCCTTCCTAGCATTCGTTAAGGACAATTAAGATAAAGAAGGAATTGGGAAAGAAAGGGAAAGGATCATTTTAATAAAATTTTATAGGAAATTTAGGTAAATAAAAAAATAAACAATTCTCAGTTCAATTCAAAACTGAGGGAATCGGGTAAAAAGAAACGGCAATATTTTTTACTTTCGTTCATAATTGTAACAAAAAGGATTTTATTGTCACAAATAAATAAATAGATAATCAAAGTTTATGTTGCAATAAAAGTTGATTATATCTGTGACTATTTCTATTAATTTTTAGCGTTTTTTTACAACCTTACGCCTAAACTGAAACGTAATTAAAGAATCTATAAAAGCTGCGATACTGCCCTCAACAGTATATACAATGTTAAGGTCGAGCGTTGTCTGCCTCGGGATGTAGCCTGAATAAACAATATGCTATCTACTGAAACCTGGCAACCCCACGGTGAAAATTATATACATAAATGTTCGGAAGTCCCTAAATAGCCTCTGTGGTGTAAGGTTTTATTTCCTGACTCTGAGGACTAAATAAACTGAACTTTTTATTTATTGGCTTCGTATGTTTAATGTTTTCAGCAAGTTAATATTTGCTGGTATTTTGTACGTTATTATACTGTGTTACATTAAAATTACTCTTAGTTCGGTACGTATCGTGGAAAATTGCGAGCAGCACTGTCAATAAAATTAGGTAATTCACCAATTCACATAAGAATATTTTTCGGTTTTAATAGCAAAGTTTTTCTTTGTCTCAAGGTAACAGGCGCAGTGAAGTGAAATGCAACATATTCGCTTTCCAGAATGTTGCATGCCGCTGTATCAGTAATAGGTAGACATCATCACTTACCATCAGGCGAGCGTCATGCTTGTCCTGGACCTCATATCACCAAAAAATACTGTCTACGTCTTTCATACACTTTTTAATTTCAGTAGCAAGTATGTCAATTTAAACTGAAATTAACTAAACTAACTGCGAAAAACCTTTCAGGTGAGCTAGAATAAGTACTAATACCTAAACCTTAAACTAACCTAAATCTATCCACTTGTCCCTAGAAGAGCGCTCCGAAATCAATAACCATCGACTCTCGACTGAAAGAACCATGACTTTAATACTCAACTGAAAGGCAGCTTAATTCTTCTTGAAGCATCTATGTGATTTCAAGTAACGAGCTACTAAGATATCAAAGGATCAAAGGCTGTTAATAGCACAACATTTAAGTACTACTCACATAACTCTTTGTACTTAGCCGCACTTAAGTACACCCTTTGAACTTAATCGTTGCTAAGACTTCTGAGTAATCTCGTATTTTCCAAATCTAATTTTGTATCAAAACGCGCTAAGTAATTTAAACCTCTTAGAGCATATTCGATTTACTACTGGACTCCCCCAACTTACCACTTAACTCTAACTTAGCCTCACTTAACCGAACCTAAATCTTAAGTTATCTTGAATTACGGCAACCCTATGCAACGAGTTAAGTTCGCGAGTTATGAAACTTAAGCATAAAACCGTGAAAATGATTTGTTGAGGGTCTAAATGGACCAAGACGGAGTTTCCTAATTATTTTGTAATGTAGTGGAGTGGCGGATGGTAGCTTCAACAGCAGCAGTATTAGATTTATGATTATTCTCTTATTTTAATCGAACTCCAAAAAAGGTTTTGAATTGTGTTTCTGTGTTTAGTTTAGTTTTGTGTGTATGTTACTCGGTTTCTCTGCCTATTGTAAACCGATTTCAATTAATATTTTTTGTACGGATAGAATATATTTTCGTGGTGGTACCATTATACAAATAATCGAGATCAAATTAGTATATCCAGAGATATGGAGATAAACACCTAAACGTTACTGAAATGAATCGATTTGAATCATTCTTAATGGTGTATCTATTAGAAAATTAAATTTATTAAATTTTCTAATAGATACACCATTAGATACACCAAAAGAAAGATCTGATACTGATATGAACAAACTTTTTATGGCACTTGTAGTTTCAATCAATATCTAAATTTAGGTAGGCAACGTGGAATTTCATTACCTTAAATCTTTAGGTTACTACTTTACTTTTTGTTACGTTATACCCCTAGAATACGTTACAAAAATAGCAAATATTTATTTTATGAGAAAAGGAGTCACGCTGTGTAGCCGGTTTTTAAGTTAAGTTAAGTTAAGTTAAGTTAAGTTAAGTTTTTTAACGATCTCAATCTCGTAAAATGGTAATGAAGGATGATAATAGAAAACATTTTCAAGCAAACAAACACCGTAAGGTTATGGCAGCAGATTTTCTCCTTAACTCCTTAACAAAAAAAAACTGGCCAAGTGCAAGTCGGACTTGCACTCGTAGGGTTCCGTAACACTGTAGAGTATTCTATAACTTTGATTTTTTGCAACTACAAAATTAACTTTGTTTTTCATAGTGTTTGTATGAAAAACAAAGTTATCTTTGCGGTCGCCATATCTCTAAAACTGCTGACTGTATCTCGTTCAAACCAATTTTCGTTGTTAGTTTTTATTGAGATCTACAGCATATATATTTTTTAGATTTTTCACTCTCATACTTTAAAAGTTAGAGGGGGGGGGGGGAGGACACACATTTTACCACTTTAGGCGCGCCAATCTTTCAAATGATTGACTTTGAGAAAAAATGATTTTAGAATCCTCAATGTAATTTTCAAAGACCTATCCATAGACACCCCACACGTATAGGTTTGAAGAAAACATTTTTTTTTAGTTTCAGTTATATGTATGGGATTTAAACTTTTATATTTTTTATTTTTGTATAAAAATCGGAAAGCGGTTTACAGAATATATCTACGTACCAAGTTTCAGTTCTGTAGTCCTAACAGTTTCGGAATAAAATGGCTGTGAAATACGGACGGACAGACAGACAGACAGACAGACAGACATGACGAATCTATAAGGGTTCCGTTTTTTGCCATTTGGCTACGGAACCCTAAAAAAGCTTACCACCAAGCTTTCTTTTTTTGTTACAAAGTCAGGAGGAACATCGATGTGCATAATATTCCCACCACCAGTGGACGAACACCCGTCCTAGGATTTGAACTAGCGACCTCCCTCTTAGAAGTCATCTAACCTTTACTACAACAGGCCGTCAACCGTTTTCTAACGCTTTGTCTCTACAAATAAATAACTATACCTCATATTGAAATGTAAACATTTCGTTAGCATGAAGATAAATGTTGAACTTAAGTAGGTTTATCCGATCACACTAAACTTACCATTCATCCAAATAGAAATGCGATACAAATTACACTTTATTCCACACTTGGAGTTCACAAAACTCGAGAGAGCCGTTACGGACCCAAAACTATTCGGACCGATATTTACAAAGTACTGCTAAACGTTCAAGTATAAAACATCCTGTTGGCTAACATCTGTGCTGGAAGTTTGACCGTCATAAATCTGCTGGTCCTCAGGGTGCCTCGATCTTCGGTAACTTACGTTAACATGTGTTGAACATACTAAATACCTGTATTTATATTGAAGTTTATGTGTTAATAATTCTAACTACATGACTTTATATCTGTCTCTGTTTATATCTGAAAATGTGTATCGTTTTTGAGTACATGGCAGCTTCAACGGAGGTAAAGTATACATGTGTTTGAATCTAAAACAAGTACACTATAATAATACTTCTATGGAAAGTCTGATATAGTCCAATAAACAGTCTCGAACGCTAACTAAGAACCTTTCTTGTCTTTTGCGACCATTAAAATAAACATGCAGTGTTTCTTTGTTCGTTCGATGATTTTGTGATCAAGCTTTTCTGAAACAATCCATTTAGAAAAGAATAATACCTAGTTTATTTTTATGTATGTTATATTGTACGCGTATGTTTCAGATGACCTTGTTCTGCTGTCTAAGATGGGATGCCAACTACAGTCTATGATGGAAACACTGCACAAGGCCAGCAGACAAGTCGGCTTAGAAATAAATATCTCAAAAACGAAAGTCATGTCCAACCATACAAAACCAACGATAACAATAGAAAATGATCAATTAGAGTATGTCGACCACTACATCTATCTGGGGAAACAAATCGGATTCAACAGAAACAACAACGATCTAGAAATCGAGAGAAGAGTAAAAAACACATGGAACAAATACTGGAGCTACAAGGAGGTATTCAAAAGCAACATGTCCTTGAAACTCAAAAAGAAAGTCATGGATTCGTGTCTTATCCCGTGCTTAACATAATATGCGTGTCAAACATGGAAATATACCAGTAAAATAAAAAACAAAATAAACACATGCCAGCGAGGAATGGAACGCAGTATGTTAAATATTAAGAAAGTACACAAGACAAGACATTCAAAGATAAGATCTATGACAAAAGCAATCGATGCCCTCAGTCACGCTCAAATACTAAAGTGGAAATGGGCCGGTCACGTGGCACGCCTCAAAGACCACAGATGGACCAAAACTATAACAAGTTGGAGAGGCCCACCAGGCAAGCGTCACAGAGGTCGACCCTATTCACGCTGGGAGGACGACATAAAGAAGATCGCCGGACCACAGTGGCAACAAATAGCCCAAAACCGGGAGATTTGGCGGTCTCTGGAGGAGGCCTTCACCTGAAAGGGGTTCCTGTCACCTTCATTCATATTTCATACTTAAAATTAAAAAAAAAAAAAATTACAGGTTAAAGACAGGAAATAAAAAGCTTTTTTATTTTTTATTATTTATTTTTATTTTATTTATTATGTACGCCTATATTATATAAGACTTTAAATATACTAACGTACCAAATGAAGACAGAATTATCCTTAACATAAATAACTTAATTTCAGGGGTATAAACTTGAGTAAGCGTTACCACAGACGTTTAACCTTCAGTTACAAAGTTGGACCTCAATAAATCTCGTCGCTCCTCCGAGGGCCTCACACGTTGTAAACCATCGAACATGAGTATCCTTTGGGAGGGAACACCTGAAGATATTGTGTTTATATCAGAGATTTTTTTGGTTATTAATATTTCTTTGATTTTCTAATACTGTGCATAAATTTGAGTATAAAATGCAAAACATTTCTTTTTTGTTTCTTATCTTGAGACCCCATTTAAATTTCGACTGACCAGGTACCACAAATTGAAGGAAGTTCTCAATTCGCTTGTAGGTTCTTTTGTTTGTTACGGATTTATCTTTTATTCCGATAATTTTTCAATCCTATAATTTATCTTTTGAATATTTTTGTCATAGATAGGGTAGGTAGTTTCGTTTCTATGGCTAAAAGGCAAAATTGCGACATTAACCCATCTGTTGCTACAACCACATGTACCAAGTGGGGACAACTTTGTCATTCCCGCGTTGCTTTATTTAGCCATCAATGCGGCTTCTTCTTCAACAGCCATAAACAGATACTGCTGAAGGCTTAGAATCACTCCATTGACCGTCAGAATACAAACTATGCAAGCTATCTCTCTTCGCACAAGCACGCCAATCGCCAATATTCTAATTTATAGAAATACTGATCAAGTAATTGTTGGCCAAGCTGTCCTCCCTTTGTTCTAGTGTCCCCTGTCAGTGTAAGTCTCAAGTCAATAAAACATATTGGTTTAGAGAAAAAGAAAATACGCATTAAAAAAAACGTACCTACAGTCGAACATATAACCTCCTCCTTTTTTAAGTCGGTTGAAAATAAAGATATTTTAGAAATATATTTTTTCATCAAACATCACTACTCTGCTCTCT
Source organism: Cabera pusaria (assembly GCA_954871355.1). NCBI lineage: Eukaryota > Metazoa > Arthropoda > Insecta > Lepidoptera > Geometridae > Cabera > Cabera pusaria. Next base: position 5,320,799 of record OX940896.1, read on the forward strand.
GTCATTATTGCCAGTACAACTAAAAATGTTTTATACTGAGTAGGTACTGCTCTTATAAAGAAAGAAAGAGAGAAAAATCATTTATTTGACATAACACATTAAAATACTAACTAAAACAATGAAACAAAAAAAACAAGAAACAATGTGAGGTGTCAAAAAGGCTTGTCTCAGCACATATGTCTAGTTTTACACCTGGACGCTAATTTTCAGACAAGCCTGCGGGTGATAAAAAAATGCGAAATATTTATAAATAAAATAATAACGATAAATAATAAATTGATACATAGATAAAATAGGTACACTTATAGATATTTTGATAGATACTAAATATATGTATAAAAATGTATATGATGGAGCGAAAAAAATAATAAAACTTATACTCGTAAATATGTGTCTAGTGTCCGCCTGGCCAGCTACCACCCTCAAGTTAGAAAATCTGTCACCAAACATCTAATGTGTTCCGGCAGCTATCCTTGAGAGCCAGTTCCCATTCTAGGCCTAGCGTGCTTACCATCTTCGACCGCATCATCACTTACCAACAGGTGAGATAGTGGTCAAACGCTAGCCTATAACGTATAAAAAAAAAAAAAAAAAAATGTATTTTGGGCTAATTAGGAAAGGAAAAACATTTGGAGGCTTATTATTTAGAAAGGAAGAGCTGGGTCATTTGGAAGGCAGAACTAAATAAATAAATTATTAAGATTTTATTATTAATTATTTATTATTAATTAATATATTTATTATTATTATTTATTATTAACTTATCATTATCGGCCGATACTAGGTAGGTATGTAGGTACCTTCTTTCCTTGCCTTTGAATGTTAGATCATCGAAACGCCACGACGGCACAGATTATATAATAGTTACTACGTAACGACGACGGTTCTCTTTTTGCACAGACTTTAATCCGAAAACTATTATAGCTCTTTTGTACAGAATGAAATTTAAAATTATTCGTACGAGTATAAGAATCCTAAAATCTATATTTGAACAGCAGTAGGATCTCAAATTTTCCATAAATTCTGATACTTTTGAAGAAACCGACGATCACCAACGATACCTTTAAATTTCAAAATAACTTGAAAAAAAAAACATTGCCATACAAAAATATATCTACCGTGCAATTTGTTTTCACGGCGCATTTAATGGATTCAATTGGTAGAGTATTAATGGGTATAAAATGATGGATATTAATGCGCGGTCACGCGTCTACCGTTGTTTTCAAAGGTTTCGACCATTGTTGTTTTAACGTCCTTTTAATTGTATGTAAATTGTCCCGAGTATTATGTAGTTTAACAGGATTTAAAACGTTAAGCGCAGTTCTTTTTAAATATACATATAGAGGAGTGAATTGCTGGGTGAAAATATTTTTTTACCATTGCCACTCGAAAAAGAGCACTTTATTCATCGACAGCAGTGAATAAAACGCTTTTTTACTCACTCGGTGAATAAAAACATTTTGAATTTGGAACAAGCACGAAATACGAATTATGGTCTAAAAATAAATCTTGCTGAAAGTGCCTACTGGCTGGCTAAATGGAGGTAAACTACAGAAGCTATATAATTAAATAAAAATAAATATCCCACCAATGTTGGTTAAATTCTTGTTTTGTTTTCATTATGGCTTCATACGATTAGTGTATTCAGCCAGATTCATGTATTAAAATTGTTCAAGTTTTTGTAAATTCAAGTCATAATGCTGAGTTAAAGTCACATATCTTTGTTGTGAGTTCTGAGTCAAGTTGAAGTCACAGTCTAGTCCAAGCCTTACTAAAGATGTGAACTTTACTGAAGATTTTCAGTGGGATTTTGGTGAGAACACAAATAGCATATTTTTCAACATTGTGCTGTTTCCCTACACTCGCACACATTCACCGGCACTAAATGGTTAATAATCCACATTTATTACACATAACTAATAAAATATGATTAACATAAATACTATAACTAGGTACTACTATTTATTTTCTCGCAGTTAATGGTAAAAAGAGGATTACACGACTCATGAATAAAAAAAATGATCTCGGTCCTTGTATCCCTCGCTCCGCTCAGGATTCTAATCTAGAATCCTTCGCTGCTCTCGGGATCCAACTTAGTCCCTCGAATTAAATTGTCTTTTTATTCACTTGTTGTATAATCTACTATATTAAATTAAAAGTGAAAATAATTTTCTTGAAAAATTGCAGACAGCAATGAAAAACCGGTACCTTCTATCTGTTCTTTTCTGTTATTCTTCTATAAGTTTCTAACTATTCAAATAATTCGCCCGAGGGAAAAAATTGTCTAGACTTTCGTGGTCTGAAACCAAGAGATATCGACAGTGAATTCCCTCTTTATTTTCATTTGACGCTAAAAATCGGTAAATAAGTTATAAAACTGTAAATTTTACGAGGCACGCGAGACACAAGCGGCGCACCCCCAGTTTTAACGCGGTTTATGCAAATAACGCGAGAAACTGAAGATATTTTGTAAAGGACGGCTTTGCTGCCGCTGGCTGCTCCCTTAGCGACGGTCTAGCACTTTAAAGCGCTACAGCGCTTGGATTAGATGTGGATGTAAAAATGTGGATGTTCTAACTTCTAACACGTCTATTTATAAAATAAGCTGGAATATTTTCGAAGGTATGATCATCTTATTTGGGAAATTGACTAATTATTTTTTAATCTGCCACCATAACCTTATGGTGTTCCGGCAGCTCAGAGCCTTTGAGAGTCAGTGTATGGTCTAGCGTGTTTACCATCTTCGACCACATCATCGCTCACCACTAGGTGAGATAGTCGATAGGTCAAACGCTAGCCTATAAGATATTTAATAATATCGTTTAAAAAACTAAAAAAGAACCGACTTTAATGCCGCGTTATTAGTTTTCAGTACCAATTTTGAGATGTTTATCTCCATATCTCTGAAGATACTAATCAGACCTCGATAAAATTAACATGGTACTACACTTGGGATATCTCCTTTCCAACAAAGAAAGAATAATCAAAATCGGTTCATAAATGACGAATTTATCCGCGAACAAACATTAAAAAAAAAAACATATATACGGTCGAATTGAGAAACCTCCTCCTTTTTTGAAGAGCGGTAAAAAAATGTACCTAACAGCAAATTTTAAAGCTTTGAAGGCTTTTTGTATTTTATTTTTACTAATTTACGTAAATAAATAATAGTAATAATTCATATATCAGTCATAAATCAGTTAGTAAGTATGTCATATGATTGTGGCATCCATGTATTCTTTTTTCCAATTACTCATTCTTCACAATAAAAAGGGTAAAACTAAAGGAACTGATCAAATTGGGCTCCAATTTGGAAAGTTTAGACACAACTCAACGGCTGCTTAATGTCGGGTCAAGGAGTGTGAATCTGTTAAATTTGGATATTCAGGTCAGGGTTGATTTGTGACAGGGAATCGATAGACTCATGAATTTAGCCAAGACGTCGCTTTCTTGTACTTAAATCATGTATTTAAATATGTATCAGCTGTAAGAGACCAATAAAAAGGTGGGATGGGTCGACGACATAAAAAAAATACGCAGAAAGGACCTGGCTAGTTCAGAACAGTAGGGCTATTCTGTAAGCTAGTTTACACATCTCGGAAGCGGAATCCGCGATGGGATTTGAATTTCGTAGTATGAAATTCAAATCCCATGGCGGATTCCGCTTCCGACACAGAATAGCCCTACAGGGATGAGTGGAGTGAGAGGGAGGAGGTTTATGCCCTGTGAGTAGTGGGTGTAAATTATTTATGCCCTGCGAGTAGTGGGTGTAAATTAAAAATTACCTGCAAATTATGATAATGATGATGTTATCCTATAAGAAAAATAAATAAGCTATTGCTTTCGGATCAATTTTGTCTTCAAACCATTTACTCACGCGCATAATAATTACAATGATTTTTTCAAACATTTTTCCAAAATTTGCTCTTCCATTGGTATGATTTTCTAGTTGTGCCAGTTTGTTAACCCGGTCAAAAATTCCTGCTCTGTGTGTCTGCACAAACTATATTTATATCGCAATAAAATTTCTGATGTTTGTTCAAACTTCAAACCTACGCTCTAATCATAGAGAAAATGATTGCGGTGGCTATTTGATTCTTTGGCTTGGATTGGCTACTAACGTAAGATTTTTGTTACGGTCAAACTATTCTAGGCCTAGCGTGCTAACCATCTTCGACCGCATCATCACTTACCAACAGGTGAGATAGTGGTCAAGCGCTAGCCTATATGATATAAAAAAACTATTTTGAGAGTATAATAATAGGTACAACATCATCATAATCAGCCAAATATCAGTCCACAGCTGGACATCGGCGTCTCTCAAAAAAACAATAACCGCATACAAGGATATAATTCCAAAACACATATCCTATCCAGTGCATCATATCCCTGAAATTTATACATCCCACTGCTAATTGAAGCATGTTCGGTCATTTTGGGGCGCAAACTTTGTCTGTAACAAATTCAGGAATCGTCCAAATGTTAACGAATGGCAATTTGTGGGTACGCACGGTCCGCATTGATAGGTACATCCTATTGGTAAGGGCTGATTAGTTTGCCCTTCTGGAGGGCGTCAGGTGATTAATGGTTAGTATAAGGTAGAGTAATTATTGGATAGATATATTTTTTAAGTGAGCTATTGTGATTTTGTGTGCGTTATTTTGAAAGCGATAGAATACGATCGGTAACGATAAATGTAATGAAGAATTTATATGTTATCTACATTTATTTCTATATCTTAATTTCTTTACTAATTTTTTTTAAATATTTTTTATTATATTATATGTTTGAACACGTACAGAATTGTTAATATGTCATTTAATGTATATGTGTATACTAACTAACCGTGCCGTGGAAATTATGTTTTCCATTAACGCATTAGTTATGTCTACCAACATTAAAGTAGGTACCTAAATGTAATGGTACCTAATTTATATTGTAAGTTGGCAATCACTCTCATTCGGTACCTACTTATTAAAGACGAATTAATATCAATCATAAATGATTTTTTACTCTTTCAGAACGGGTCTCTACAGGGTCATTGTCATCCACGGAAGTGTCATTATTGTTAAGCTTGGCGCACATGACATCATAACGTTATAATCGCCTCGCCAGCCACGAGACAAGCTCCAAGAATCTCAAGCGGTCTATACGATGGATTGTAATCTTTTACATAACGAATTTACATAACGGAACTTTTGAATTTCAGGATTCGTTCTCAAGTGATGTGTTTGCGTCATCGCTTGATACTCGTATAATTTATTTATTAATACAAATAATGCAATAGAATTATGGTGCTAAATCTAACTAAATCACTAAACCTCGGTCCCAACTTGGCTTAACAGAATAGGTACGTATAGGCAGGACACTAAACCAAAACACGTAGCTCTCATAATTGCAACGGTAGTATAATTTTCCGGTAATCTGTTGTGAGTTGATGTGATTTTGAGGTTATGCTGCCGCGGGCGCTGCGCCGGACGCCATATTGAATTATCCGAAATAGGCGGGAAGGTAGTGGTGACGTCACAGACTCGGCCTCGTTGACTCGACTACTTTAGTAACTAGACTAGTAATGACAGATATGTTGAGTACATTAAAAACTGAAATAGAATTCTTAATAGGTAGTACCTAGTTTCGTATGTCAAGGTTTTTTTATACCTATCTGTAAGGCAGCGTTTGAACACTATCTTGCCTGGTGGTAAACGATGATGTGGTCAAAGATGGTGAACACGTTAAGCCAAGAATGGTTTGACACTCTGGGAAGTGGAGGGATGTGTACTGCTGGAACACTGTAAGTTAATGGTGGCAGATTTTCTCCTTGACGGTGTTTCAAGCTACTTTTCTTTTAGTAGAAAGCCAGGCAGAACATCGATATAATGCTCCTACCACCTTGTTCAAGTCATTTATTCAACTTGCTATGTGTATTCTGTTTGTTTACATACAGTCTTGCAAGTTATGTTAGAACTACTTATTGTATTCTTATCATACGGAAGTAAAATTTTACATTATAGTTCAGTAACGTCCCGATGTCTTTCGTTTATAGGATTCCGTACCCAATGGGTAAATAGGACCCTATTACTTAGACTCCGCTGTCCGCCTGTCTGTCTTTCTGTCTGTCACTCCGTCTGTATCCAGACTGTATCTCATTAACCGTGATAGTTAGACAGTTGAAATTTTCACAGATGGTGTATTTCTGTTGCCGCTAGATCAACAATTACTAAAAACAAAATAAAGTTAAAAATTAAAGGGGGTCCCCATACAAAAACGTGTTTTTTTAGTATAACGCCATCTATGTTTGACCTTTCTAATTAGTTTTGGCAAAATGACATAGATGACGCTAGTAAACGAGCCCCGTCTTTCTAGATCGCGCTGTCGAGATTCTCCGTGAACTCGTATACCAAACAAAATTTTCTTAGTAATATCAATTAATAAAATATGAGGTTGAAACTCTGTTGTGTTTCGTATTGTACTGTAGTACGGATTGTACGGAACCCTCCCTAAGTGTGCGATGCGAGACGCGACTCTGACTTGAGTCTTGACCAGTTTTATTAACGTTACGCATGATCTGATGTTACTCTTCTCTCTCTACTCAATAGATTAAAATACTCATAAATGATGTTCCTATAATAATATTATATGTGCGCAGTGTGAACAGAGCCTTCCGTAGGTCAGTTATGTGGAATGACAGGTGAAAATGACAAGATTATCCAAACGAGTACCGTAGCAGCGGGGAATTGGGTGGAACTACTTCATTGGATCTATCAGTTTTGGTATTTTACAGTTTAAATACCTACGATAGGTTGTGAGTTCGATCCGCACCCATTGCACTATTGACGTGAACCCACTCCAGACGTAAGCATATTTTAGCTTAGATAGATAGATACACGCTTTATTTGCACACCAATAATTACAGAAAATACTAAAGGAAAATACTTATTCTAAGTAATGCAAAGGGCGGTCTTATAGCTTAAAGCGATTTCTTCCAGACAACCAAGCTGAGAGTAATATTGCGAGACTGTGACGGACGGCGGTGTATCAATTTTAATTGTTATTTATTTATATAGTTATACATATTCATAAATACACGTGTATACACAAACATACATGCAAATACACATATACATTACATAAACATATGCATCTACACAAATACATATATACACACATATATATCAATATTACATATTACTTACACTTACATAATTTTATACATTACAACAATAAAGAAAATAATGATAAAGATAGTAAATTCCACATTAGAAAAAAGTAACAGGATCGGCAGTTATCATTGGATAAGTAGAATTTCTTTAATCTTTCTTTGAATAAATGGGATAATGGGGATTTTTTTATTTCGACTGGGATACTGTTCCACAGGCGTGCAGCCTGTACGGTAAACGATTTGTCGAAGAAGGTAGACGAATGTGTGGGGATTTGCAGAGAAAGATTTTCGGTTGACCTCAACGTTAGGGAGTGCTGAGAGTACAGATACTCAAAGTTTACTTATATTAGTTGGAGTGATTAACAAGACTTCTAGTAATTTGCATTGCTCATTGCTAGTAGGTTTTAAAAAGAAATTACATGTATTGCTGGAGAATTCACAAAGTAGATATTGCAGTGTTATTGTATAAAATTGTTACGTGTGAAAGACACCTTAGTGAGATACTTTTTAGGGTTCCGTAGTCCTGACAAGGAAACCTTATAGTTTCGTCATGTCCGTCTGTCTGTCTGTCCGAGGTTTTGCTAAGAGACCGTTAATACTAGAAAACTGTAATTTTGTTGGGGTATGTAAATAAAAAACGCCGACAATTTGCTGAAATAAAATTTTGAAAAAAATTTTATTTAGGATATGAGAAGTGGGGATGATTTTTTTCATCGTCTACCCCATCGTGTGGGGTGTCGTTGAATAGGTCTTTCAAAATGACTTAGGGGTTGCTAATACCATTTTTCGATTGAATGCTCCGTTTACGAAATATTAAACTTTAAAGTGCAAATTTTTGTTCCAGTAGGGCGTCTCCCCCCCCTCTAAAAGCTAAACTGCTGTCTTAAAAAATCTGGAAAAATTCGTGATAATAGAACATTTCATGAACTGTAAAGCAAAATTATAGCGGTTAAGATAACTTTATTAGTTTAGCAGTAATAGTGGTTGAACTTGGGTGTAGGATAATTTTGTACCAAATACAAAATCCTTAGAATAAATTCTTTAAAGTGACATAGACGGAGTACCTAGTTGCTTGTTTATAACGGGTAAAGACTTGCATTGAATAACTGGCTACTACGGAACCCTACACTGCGCGTGGCCCGACACGCACTTGGCCTGTTATTGTATGTTATATTACATATACTAGCTGTTACCCGCGGCTTCGCCCGCGTTATTTGAGTCTTTATGACCTTTGAGGTCAAGATCGATGATCTCTTAGGCCAAGTCACCATAGATGACCCTAAAGTCGAACTCAATATCCTCTATTGTTAAAGTCATTAATCATTTTAGTTAGGTATACGAAGTTGTGCTGTTTAAATGTTTGACTCAACACAAAAGTTCCTGAAACATTTCTTACAAAGAAAATAAGGTGAATAGCTGCGCGAGCGCAGCGAGAGCTATCATTGCGCGAGCGAAAATTTTTTATGACTTTTTATGACCCTGACAAATTTACGACCTAATAATCAACTCACTATAGATGACTCTTAGGTCGAACTCGATATCGTCTATTGTTAAAGTCATTAATAATTACTTGGTAAACCTAACCAAGGTTTACCAAGTTTTGCTGTTTAAGTATTTGAGTCAGTCTAATGTATGAGGCTGTTGAAACACGCTATTATACGCTATATAGCGTTATTACTGCGAAAAATTTTTACTACTTTTTATGACCCTGACAGTTTTTATGACCTACTAAGTCAACACTGATGACACTCAGGTAAAACGTGATATTCACTTATTTTAAGGTTAATAATCATTATGATTATTGAAGGTTGTAACGACTTTTTATAACCCTCACAGTTTTTATGACCTACTTAGTCAACACGCATGACATTAAGGTTAAACTTGATATCCACTTATTTTAAGGTTAATAATCATTATGATTATTGAAGGTTGTACTGTTTTAATTTATGACTCGTTTTGATGCATGTGGCTATTAAAATACAAAAGTTGCTGAAATATTACCTTCAAAGTAGTTAAAATAAATAATTGTGCGAGCTTCGCGAGCGAAGCGAGCGCTGAAAGTGTTTACGACTTTTTATGACCCTGATAGTTTTTATGACCTACTAAGCCAACACTAATGACACTCAGGTTAAAGTCGATAATCACTAATTTTAAGGTTAATAATAATTATGGTTATTGAAGTTTGTACTGTTTCAATTTATGACTCCTTTTGATGCATGTGTCTATTAAAATACAAAATTCTACTGAAATATTACCTTCAAAGTAGATAAAATAAATAATTGCGCGAGCGAAGCGAGCCCGAAAAATTTTAACGACTGTTTATGACCCTGACAGTTTTTATAACCTACTAAGTCAACACTGATACACTTAATAATCATTATGATTATTGAAGGTTGTACTGATTTAATTTATGACTCGTTTTGATGCATGTGGTTATTAATATGCGAAAGTTGCTGTAATATTACCTACGAAGTTGATAAAATAAATGCTTGCGCGAGCGTAGCGAGCGCTATCACAGCGCGAGCGAAGCGAGCGCGAAAATTTTTTACGACTTTTTATGACCCTGACAGTTTTTATGATCTACTAAGTCAACACCGATGACATTAGGGTTCAATTTGATATCCACTTAATTTAAGGTTAATAATGATTATGATTATTGAAGGTTGTTCTGTTTCAATGTGTGATTCGTTATGATGAATGTGGCTATTAAAATTCAAAAGATGACGAAATATTTCCTAAAAAAAAAGAGAAAATAAATGCTTGCGCGAGCGTCGCGAGCGTTATCGCTGCGCGAGCGAAGCGAGCGCGAAAATTTTTTACGACTTTTTATGACCCTGACAGTTTTTATGACCTATTATGTCAACACTGATGACACTCAGGTTAAAGTCGATAATCGCTTATTTTAAAGTTAATAAACATTATGATTATTGAAGATTGTACAGTTTTAATTTATGACTCGTTTTGATGTATGTGGGTATTAATATACAAAAGTTGCTGAAATATTACCGTCAAAGTTGATAAAATAAATGCTTGTGCGAGCGTAGCGAGCGCTATCAGTGCGCGAGCGAAGCGAGCGCGGAAATTTTTTACGACTTTTTATGACCCTGACAGTTTTTATGACCTACTAATTCAACACTTATGACATTAGGGTTAAATTTTATATCCACTTAATTTAAGGTTACTAATCATTATGATTATTGAAGGTTGTTCTGTTTCAATTTATGACTCGTTTTAATGCATGTGGCTATTTAAATTCAAAAGATTAAGTTTTTTAAGACGAAATATTTCCTACAAAGTAGATTAAACAAATGCTTTCGCGAGCGCAGGGAGTGCTATAACTACGCGAGCGAAGCGAGCGCGAAAAAATGTTACGTGTTTTAATGACCCTGACAGGTTTTATGACCTACTAAGTCAACACCAATTATCCTAAGGCTGTTAAAACACGAAAGTTTTTGAAATACTTCCCACAAAGCAGATAAACACGTTGGGCAAGCAAAGCCAGCGCGTAAATTTTGATGACTTCTAATGATCCTGACAGTTTTATGGCCAAATCAAGACACTAAATAAGTCATTATAGACGAACCTAAGGTCAAACTCTTATGATTATGTTAACTCTATGTAAAGTTAACAAAAAATATATGCACCCTCACTTAACTGCCGAAAAAAAAAGTATTCTTTGCCCTTTTATGCCCTATTAAATGTCTTTGTACAAAATGTCATGTGAATCGGTCAAGCCTTTTGGCCGAAAAGAGGCCAGACATATACAAAATTCAATAATAAAAAACTGACTACCGGACTCGATTGTAAAAAAAGTAACCAATGTGCTCGGATCTCGAACTCTACTCTTGGTCTATGTCTTATTGACTGTCTCTGTACAATTTAAGCTCGATCGGTCAACTCGTTTAACCGAGAAGAGGTCACACGTTTTAAAAATGCAATAGAAAAAATAAGTTACCCGAACTCAACTGTTAAAAAAATATCCTTTGTCGTTCTATGCCCTATTAACTGTATTTGTACAAAATTTGAGCTGAATCGGTCAAAACGATTGCCGCTTAGAGGCAACACATTATTCTATAATAAAATTATGGACACCTGAAATTGCCAGCCAAAAAAATTGTATCCTATGTCTTATTGACCGTCTGTGCACAAAATTTCAGCTGAAATGGTTGACCCGTTTGACTGAGAGGAGGCCACACATTTACAAAGTTCAATAAAAAAAATCTGGACACCTAGACTCGACTGCCAGAAAAAAAGTATCCTATGTGCTTCTATGCCATATGAGCTATATATGTAGAAAATTTCAGCCATATCGGTCAAGCCGTTTAGCTGATAAGTGGCCACACATAACCCTAAATTCAATAAAAAAAATCTGGACACCCAGACTCGATAGCCAAAAAAAAGTATCCTATATCCTATTCTGCCCAATGAACTGTCTTTATACAACATGCAAGGCAAATTGGTCAAGCCGTTTATTCGAGAAGAAGTCTTATATTTACAAAAATCAATTAAAAATAAAAAACTTTTTTCTGGCTATCGAGTCAGGGGGTCCACCCCCTGACTCGATAGCCAGAAAAAAGTTGTCTATATCCTATTCTGCCCTATGACTGTCATTATACAACATGTCAGGCAAATCGGTCAAGCCGTTTATTCGAGAAGAAGTCTTATATTTACAAAATTCAATTAAAAATATCTGGACCCCGTGACTCGACAGCCAGAAAAAAAGTATCTTATATTCTATTCTGCCCTATGGCATGTATTCACACAACATTTCAGGCAAATCGGTCAAGCCGTTTATTCGAGAAGAAGTCTTATATTTACAAAATTCAATTAAAAATTTCTGGACCCCCTGACTCGATAGCCAATTAAGAAGTATCCTATATCCTATTCTGCCCTATGTACTATCTTTGTACAAAATTTCAGCCAAATCGGTCAAGCCGTTTGACCGTGAAGAAGTCCCAAACAAACAAACAAACAAACAAACAAACAAATAAACAAACTGACTTTCGCATTTATAATATTGGTGTTGATTTACTGTTTTATTGTTTGTGTTATATGTTATTATTATGTATATAATTTTAAGAAACACGCACCATGGATCAGTACTTCAGACATATTTTTTTCAAAAGAACGTGTAATAATCACAATCACAAATACAATCTAAAAACGCAGTACCTACAAACCATAATATAACGTAGTACCTACTATTAATTATTCTATGCCATAATTCCGATTGGAACTGATCGTCCGTCTGTCAAATGCATAATATCGTACAAGTCACTGTTTTTTTTAAATAATCTTATAGGCTGGCGTTTGACCACTATCTCACCTGTTGGTAAGTGATTATGCGGTCGAAGATGGTAAGCACTCGTAAGGCTCTCAAGGATAGCTGCCGGAACACATTAGATGTTTGGCGACAGGGTTTTTCTAACTTGAGGGTGCCATGGTCCGTAGCTGGCCCGGCGGACACTAGATAGTGTCGTACCACCATACGGGGGTTGTTGGTTTCTTAACGATGTTTTTCCTTCACCGGAGGGCCACTGTGAAAAGCGCACATAAATGTTTTGATAGAAAAATCCATTGGTGCACGGCGGGGATTGAACCCGGTACCTCTGGCATCAAAGCCGACCGTTCTCCTGATTACACCAACGGACCCTCAAAATAATAATCCTAGAAGTACTGCGACCAAAAGAGGAAAACTGAAAGTAAAAGATATAACAGAGTTCTAAAGTATACAATATTAAAGCGTGTTTTTCGCCTTCTCCATTTCTAAAAACGCTCAGAAAAAACTAAACCATGCAAAGTGAGAAATTCCTCTACCAAATAAAATGCGAGGTAACTGCAACAGATCTCCTGATTTATTTTTTCATAAAGCCGTGTTTCAGCGTCACTCTCACCTGGCCTTTATTAAAACAGACAGTTTTGAATATCCGCCCGCATCTGCTTGTGAAAGCTTTGCTAGTCACGTTGAGCTGTATGGTCGCGCGATAAGAAGTGACCTTTGAGACTTACATTGTTGTCTATATCAGTGATACCTATATCTTCATTAATATGATCAAAAATCACATTTTAAGCATATTTATTTGTGTAGAGTTAAGTAGACTGTAGTTGGTACAAACAATAGATGAGTAGCCTAAGGCCGACGGGGTAAACGAGTTCTTGCGTTTCACTATTTGACTTTTTTTCATTTTTTTTATATAAAATTGTCTGAAGTAGTTACTGAAACACATAGTTACCTACATGTATGGTTGGTTTTAATAAAAAAAAATAATAGTCTGACGTAAACGATTGGATGACTGCTGAATGGTTCATAACTTTTTTTTTTTTTATTCAAAGCGTTAGAATTCTGCTTTTGCTATGTTTACATGATAATTATGATTTATTTTATGATTTATGATTTTGAGGTGTATAAGTGCGTATATTAATACTGCCTACATACTGAATAAATGCTTTGATTCTTGAGTGGAGACCGCGAATCGGCAAATGTAGCGTAGGACGTCCTTAAAATACAGGCAGTGGCAGGCAAAAGCTGGATGAGAGTAGCCGAGGATCATGGTCAGTGGCGTGCAATTGGAGAGGCCTATGTCCAGCTGTGGATTAATATAGGCTGATGATGATGAGGCTAGGGTGCATGCAATTTACTTTTGAGCCTAGGAGTGACAATTTGCTAAAACGAGGTTATTTATTACTTATGAATTTTTTCAATATTCTTAATTAATATCGCTTGATCGCTAAGTGTTAGCTGCACTGTTACCTACATTAGTTACCTACATCGATTGTTGCTGGCACCTATCATCACAAATATTATTAGAAACTTATTACAATCTGCGAACCTCTAAGATAGAAAAACCTTTTATATTTGAGCATTTATGTGCAAAATCTTAATTTGATTTACTGATATCGTCTGAAATTATTATGATTCCTTTCATAATGCACATTATTAAATTTACTACCACGATAGGTACCTTTTAAATACGATTGTTAAACCTCTAGTCTGTATTTCTATACAAAAAGCAAAGCGCGAGAGTTTTGCTTCCAGTAGCAATAATATTTCCAATAAAGGGCAATTTATCTTTATACAATTTTATTCTCACATAAATACCGGGAATTCTAATTAGCAATTGGTAATTTAGTACAAACGGCTATGTTCTTGGCAGTTTAGGTAAGCTTAAAGTTTCGAACATCTGGTTTACATTAAGATACTTATTTATAAATTTGGCTTTATATCATTTACGTGATATATCATTACGGTAGAAATATTATTTATAGAGGATTTGATAATCAGTTTATCAATTAGTTATTTCGCTCGTGTTATGGTCCCTAAATTATCTGGTATCAAAAACATAACCCTACCGTTTGTTTCGCCGTAGTCGGGTATGAAGTATGGGCAACGTTGCGCGTATATCCATATGCAATACTAGAAGTGCCCCGCGGCTTCGCCCGCGTTAAAAACTCCTTTTATTTACTTGAAACTTTTCTTTTGTAAAACCCCTCTATCATAAAAGACATCAAATAAGAATTAGCCAAATCGGTTCACCCGTTTTCATGTTTTTGCATGACTAAGGAAAATCGGGATTCATATTTTTAAAACCCAAAAAAAAACCCAAATTTTCAGACTTTGTTACCTACCCCATTTTGAAAAATCCTGCAACACGAACTTACTTATTTATTAACAGAAGTACCTTTGTAAAGTTTCAAATAAAACACTATCTCATCTTGTTTCGCTATACAAACTTTGAATCCCCGTTCCGTATCCGGGGGAAATTTCAAGAAAATCCTTTCTACGGATACCTTCGTGATAATAACTATCTGCATTCTAGATTTTAGCGTAATCCGAAACAATATTGGTTTTCAGACTTTGTTACCCCACTTCAACCTCTTAGGGTGGCATTTTGAAAAAGCCCGAGTTTTGTATTTACTTACTTATATACAGAAGTATTGATGTGAAATTTCGAATTAAAGACTATCCTAACTTTGAACCCCACTTCATCCCCTTTAAAAGTGTATTTTGAAAAATGCTTTCTTATCGGATACCTACGTCAAAATACTCGTAACTATCTGCATGCAAAATTTCAGCGCAATCCAAAACAATATTGATTTCAGACTTTGTTATCCCACTTCACCCTTTTAGGGTTGGAATTTCATAAAAGCCTGAAACACGTATTTACTCATTTATTTACTGAATTACTTGTGTGAAGTTTCGGATAGAAGACTATCTAATCTTGTTCTCCATAAAAATGTTGAACCCTCATTTCATCCCCTTAAGGGGTGAATTTTGGAAAATCATTTCTCTGAGCCAACTAACGTCGTAATAACTATCTGCATGCCAAATTTCAGCACAATCCGAAACAATATTGATTTCGAGACTTTGTTACCCCATTTCACCCTCTTAGGGGTGGAATTTCAAAAAATCCTGAGACACGTATGGACTTATTTTTTTACTGAAGCACTTGTGAGAAGTTTCGAATAGAAAATACTATCTAATCTTGTTTCTCCATACAAACATTGAACCCCCATTTCACCCTCTTAAAGGATCAATTTTTAAAAATCCTTTCTTAGGACACCCTTACGTACTAAGATAAATATACCCTCCAAATTTCAAGTCTCTACGCCCAGCGGTTTAGGCTGTGCGTTGTCTGTCAGTCAGTCAGTCAGTATGTCCGGACAAAGATTCTTATAGTTTTAGATAAGAAGGCAATATTAATAGGTACCTATATTATATAGGTAGGCATGTAGAAAGAAGTAGTAGGCCCTACCCCAACGGAATTTTTTTTTTGTGAATTTAAAATAAAGCTCTTAATATGTTAGTCGCGTCAGTAAAAAGTCAGAAATACTGTCGTTTTCATTGTGAAAAATAACCAGACGTTGTTTTATAACCTACAACAAATTAGGACACAACATCAAAGTGGCCGAGAACATTTTAATAGGCCCACTTAACTCAACTCTTGATGTTTTATAACAACGTCTATAAATTAGTACGTGAGATTTAAAGCTAAATAAAACAAATTAAAAACCATTGTGTGTAAACGAAAACCTTTTGAAAATATCCTGTCAAAATATTCATAAATGGTATGGTTAGGCTAAGTCAAGCTACTATATCAATAAGCAGTCAAAGGAAACATTGTTTTTACTAAATAGAATTTGTTCGATTTCTTGTGATTGTATTGTAACCAATAATTATGTTTTTCTTTTATGTAATAATGTACCTCAGTATACATATATAGATCTTATACACCGATTTTGTTTTGCTTAAATATAGAACAATAAATTAACATGCGGCCACCTGATGGATAAGTTGTTACGCCTATATGAATTGACACCTGTAAAGCCTGCAATACATGTTGGCCGAGCTACAGCCAACGCGAGCGTAGGCAAATCGATGCAAGTGCTACCGTCTAGACGTTCGGCAAGTCTACGCAAACTATTGCAAACGGCCAATGTAGACGAGTTTTCTGTGAAGCTGCCCACACGTTGGTAGCCGTCAGTTTGTGCCTTTGATTTGTGCAGAAAAACCGACACGGCTTCGAAGTGAGGCGAGTGGCCGCGAGCGACAACGAGTGGTGACAAGTCACTGCAAATGACCTCTATACACGTTGGCGCTTGTATTCACTCGGCCAGCTAAGCGAGCGACACCAAGCCATGGCAAGGCAAGGCAAACATGCCGTCTAGACGTTGGTGTTGGCTCTCACTCGGCAGCGTTGGGCCAACATGTATTGCAGCCTTTACACCATCTGATGTCTCTTTTTGAGGCAATAGTAGCATAGTAGTTAGTAATCATCTATCATCATTACAATAAAGGAAAATAGCTCTTTCGAAAAATATTACACTAGGTACTCCATTGAGCAAGCGATGTCAGTTGACATTATAGTTCCAAACGTTTATAGACATTTAAGGTTATCAAACTTTTATAGACATCATGTTGATCATAATCGCTATTTGTACTATTATTTATTATGTGTCTGCTACGAGAGTTGTACTGACACTATTTTGTCGAAATTTTGGCATAAAAATAGGGCAGGAAGCGTCGTGCCGCTTTAGAACGGAACGTCGACATCGCGTCAGCGCGTTTCGTCAACGTAATCCAATATGGTCGGGTCACACCGGCCACCAAACCTACTCAGGGGTCAAGGGAGAAGAATATGCGATTTTGTGTTTTTTTAAAATATTATATTTACTTAACAGAGTATACTTTTTATAGGGTATAGGTATACTTTACAGGCATTACGCTCGCCTTGAAGTCTATCTATTACAGATACATGGGCCTCAGACCAAATAAGTAGTCAAGACCCCCGCCGCCTCACAACGCACTGAGGCCGGTTTTGTAAACATGTGTGCACTTAGAGAGTGTTACCGTGCAGTAAAAACAAATGAAATGAAATGAAATGAAATGAAATGATTTATTTGCTTGTGGGTCTAGGTAGTACATACAGTGGTGTAAAAATTATCCAATAATATCGCTAGATCCGCTAATAAGTCTACAAGCATTACTTATACTATAGAAAAGAGAATAATACTACCTTATACCTAGTTATATTCATGCATACATTTATATTGTTGCTTATTTACGTCCTAGTACAAAAAAATTATAATCAGTAATGTCAGTAATGTCAGGGAAGCAGTGAAACAAATAATAATAATTACATTAATTTTACATCATTGAATTTGTCATCTAAAAAGTCATTAATTGAGTAGTACACTTTCTTTATTAAAAAACGATTGAGCATATTCTTAAATATATTTATATCACCGATGCTTTTTATGGTTTCTGGAATTTTATTATATATGCTTGGTGCCATACAGAACACGCTTTTGTGCAGCTGTCTCGTCCTACCCATAACACGTTTAATTGACTCTGGCCTTTAACCAGTGTTTAAAACTTTGTGATTATGTGATGAAAATGTGATTCCATCCTGCTTTTTATTTCTCGAAGAGTTTTACACCCTTTTACAACACAATACGGCATTTTTTCTTTAAAAATTGCGAATTATTATAGCGTGACACTCGGCGCACCTGACAACGTGGTTTCCTTATATATGTGTGTGCGTGTAACTGTGTATTTACATGGCGAGGCGTAGTTTTAACACGCCTCAGTTCGTTGTTCGATGGGCCTCCGTCGTAACTTCTTCTATGAGAGAGGCGTACTGGAGGCTGAGATAGGAGCATGCAAAAATTTATAAACTATTTAATTTACTGGGTAATATTGATAAGTGTTGTAACACTCATTATTCTTTTTGCAGCGCATCGGCATCTCAGCTCTGTAGGGCTATTCTGTAAGCTCGTTTATACATCTCGGAAGCGGAATCCGCGGTGAGATTTGCATTTCGTAATACAAAATTTAAATCTCTCCGCGGATTCCGCTTCCGAGATGTATAAACGAGCTTACAGAATAGCCCAGATCACCTTTAATATAAAGAATAGCCCTACTGACTCGGCTTTTATTGCTTGCTAACTTACAGAATTGGGACTCAGTGAGTTGATGGAGTTTTAGTCATCATCATCAACGTTATCAGCCGGTATCAGTCCACTGTTGGACATATGCCTCTACCAAAACATGCCACTTATTAGATACTGTATATAAGTACTGCCATATGGGCATTCCTAAAAAACCATGTTGAGATAATTTGAAGGGAGCTGAAGAAGCAGTTATTGAGTATTTATTCTCTCTCTCTTTCTATCTATTCATTCATCGCAATAATTAGTTGAGCTACCGGAATTTTTCTTTCCACTTCACTGCCTTTGCTGCTTTTGCTACGTCAGTAAATACAAATACATTGTATGTTATGCTTGGACCACACCTCAAAGATAAAACGATAAAACACTTTAGTTCTGCCAAGTTTCATTTTAGTATTTTCGCTGAATTTTATTAAATCCTGATTTTGATAACACTGCAGTGACAGTGCTGGCAAGATTTACAGTGTTGAGTGCATATATTGGTTTTTCCGTTTTGGTTGCTTTGTATTTGACGACTTTCTTTCTTTCTGATAGATACTTATATCTTGCTAGTTTACCTGATATAGTCATATCCAGAGGCACTGCAGCATTCGATAGATTTATTTAAATGCTGAAGAGGCAAGCGCGTGAAAACTATCTCACCATATATAAAATGAATATGTGGCCTAAAATGTTGCACGCTTGCATTGAAGATCACTCGCAACTGGGCTATGCAACTGAGTAGCACTTAATATAGGTACATATAATTTTGGATAGACATAATTTTGCACGCTATTGCACTGCGCCTGTTACCTCGAGACAAAGATATTAATGTAAAATTGTTAAATGTGTTTAACAATTTTACATTAATTTATATTTTTGTAAAATTGTTAAACACAAACGGTATCGAACCGTGGCTTAATTGGCAGAGCACCTGGACGTGTAATCCGGGGGGTGCGGGTTCGAGTCCCGTCGGTACGATGAAATTTTGGATTGTGTTTAACAATTTTACAAAAATATAAAGTGTGAGACACTTCAAAGAAATATAATATTTGATTTACGCAGTGCAACATCTCTCGTCGGATTTGAAAACTGTAATGATTTCTTCCGAATGATTAACTTAAGTAATAAGTAGTCATAGATGGCGCCACCAATGCATAATTGGGTTAACAAATGCAATCCACTAATTTCGTCGTATCGATGTATCGAACCGTGGCTTAATTCGCAGAGCACCTGGACGTGTAATCCGGGGGGTGCGGGTTCGAGTCCCGTCGCTACGATGAAATTTTGGATTGTGTTTAACAATTTTACAAAAATACAAAGTGTGAGACACTTCAAAGAAACATGATAAAAGATATTAATTCTCACATGCCCTGTAATTTCACTGAACATACACTATTCAAACCGAAACCGTTGCTATTTCACGGCTGAATCAATTGGCAAAGTGGTGGAACTACCCTAGAAGGACTAGCAGAAGTCCTATCACCATAAAATCAGTATTTACTTTATCATAATGCATGTATGCTTCTATTTACTTTCATCGAAATGATTGCGTAGCACAATAACCCCACAGATACCTATTACATTATTCAAACATTTCATGAACTATTTCGATCTCATTTTCAGGTCATCACCCCGCATCACAGCGACGAGGCATCAACATTATTTTACATATAGATTGCTAAACAATACGAAATCATTGTAATCTGCATGTTTCATATTATTGTATGCATAAATTAGGATTATTTTATGTGTTTCATTGTTTGTAATTTAATGTATGCTGCTTTTTTTAAGTAACTTCCAGGAGGGGGGCATTACTCCGTGTATCCTCTATACATGAGTATAGACGGACAAGAAAATATTTTTTTTGTTTAAAAGAGTATTAATATGATATGGTCTTATTGTAAATTCGTCGAGATATGAGTATCCCCAGAGATATGGAGATAGTTTTCTTGGAGCGCGGTTTTATGTTGTCGAGGAGCTGGATAGCCAATATCGAAATTCACATGATGGTGGAGTCTACGAGACCACACTGAGCCCAATCTTCGGCAGTTCTCTTCCAGTCACTGCCCACCGCTTGCGTATGTCGTCACTCTACCTGGTCACAGTACGTCGTATGCTAACCTTGACAATTCACGTTCTCTAGTCTAGAAATAATCTACTCCCACATAACTCTATATCCGCCTTTATGAGTCTCTCAAAATTTAAGTTGAATTAAGTTACACTAAGTATATTTGAGTTACACACATCTTTTAGTGTATTCAGCTTATTTAATAAGGCTGTTACAATGTTTCTGGATAAGGGATTTGTGAATCTGAAACTAGGATAACCTGCATGATCAGATTCAGCAGTTCTCCGAAGCTAGCATTGATGTCACAGCAAGTGAAAAGTACAGGAATTACGAGTAAAATGAATATAAAGCAAGACAAGGTATTGCATAACGTGGAAACATGCAGTACATTGTATAGTTCAAAATAACTGAACCAATAAAAGTAATAAGAACAATATTTGTGTCGAAATGTAGTCTGAATTACAAACTCAATAGTTCATATACTTCGAATGGGATATATGTTGAGAATATTGTGCAATGCACCGCCCGTTAGTTTCTCCCAACACAGCATTCAATTATCGGTGAAAAGTACGCGAAACAGGTACAATGCGAATTGCGAGGTAGTAGAGAAGAAGTAGGGTTTCCATGCACATGTTATGCTTTTGGATAGTACTTCGATTTATGTTTTGTAAGACACTCTTTTGTAAGATTTTTTAAAATCTCATAGGCAAGCATTTGATCACTATCTCGCCTAGTCGTATGCAATGATGTGGTGAAAGATCGACAACACGGTACGCCTAGAATATGCCCTGGCTCTCAAGGGCTGTATGCTGCCGGAACACCGTAAGGTTATGGTGGCAGATTTTTTTTATATCTCTTATGTTAGCGTTTGACAACTATCTCGCCTGGTGGTATGCGATGATGTAATCGAAGATGAACAACACTCTACGCCTAGAATAGGCCCTGGCTCTCAAGGGCTGTGTACTGCCAGAACACCGTAAGGTTATGGCGGCAGATTTTCTCCTTGATGGTTGTAAGCTACTGCTATTTTACTATTAATAGGTATATTTTGTGATATTCTTGTTTATTATTAAGATCTAATCTTAACTTGTACGTAAGGTACCACCACACCCAGTAACAGCGTTCTAAGCGTTTTTATTGTAAAAAAAATATACCTGAAAGCTTATAACCATTTTTTTTTACTTAAATCCTGAAATTCACATGACCTTTAATTAAATCTTAATATCTACTTTCTTCTTCATCTCTTTATTTTTTTTGTGTCCTAATTTTACACGAGTTTCTACTTGAAAATATTAGCGTAATAGGTAAATAGTCAGCACACTACCCTATTATTACATTTTTACTATATTCAGCAGGTCATCAATACCCCATCATAATGTACGCCGTTTAACCTGATGTCCGACTCTTTCAACCCAATAATGTCAGCTACAATGCACTATCGACGCTTCGTTCATCGAGCGTCTTACACTCAAAGAAACACATCTGTATCCCCAGACGCAGAAATAAATAACTCTTCATAGTTTCAAATTTACACAACCACGGCCTTCCCACGACCTTTGGCCAGAACATTACCAGAAATAAGACCTTAGCCAGTCCCGATTTCCCTAAACACATAGTGACCCCGCGTCCAACGCCGAACCGTGTCGATGCATAAATTATACAGTGCCGGGTAATATCACCCCACTGGGAAAAGATACGTTTCAATAAAATGTACCAATTTATAATCTGTACGTAGGTGATTTATAGTTTTCGTGAGTTAGGTTTCGTTGATAATTAAAGAGCAGTAAACATGTAAACGGTCTTACTACCTGATAGTGCGTGGTACTAGGTCTAGCGTGCTCACCATCCTCGACCACACCATCGCTTACCACCAGGCGAGGTAGTGGTCAAACGCTAATCTATCAGTTATAAAAAAACTCCTCCAGGTCAAATAATTACCTTTAACACAATGAAAATTGTAATAATTAAAAGAATAAATCAAGACAAATTAGTCGGTACTCAAGGCAATATCTCTCAAAATGCAAAACTTTGACGAGCCATCTTCCGAAATGAACTTACAAAATGGTTTCGCGATACACAATGGCTTAATCAAACCGCGTTAAGATAAGGGGAACAAAAGACCCTTCACGGTGCAGGTCATAAAATTAAAGCGTTTTAGTATCAAAGTCATTAAAAACGACTACAAACTTTGCAGGATTTTCATAGAAGATGGCAAAAATAAACGTATATTGGAGGTATGACATCTAATTTGCATACATAATTTTACTCATAACTATCTGATTTTCTCAGTCAATATAGAATTTATAGTAATTTAGAGTCAACATTACATTAACAGCGAAAAACGCCGTCAAATTACTAAACGCATATTATACAATTTAAGCGTATTTAATAGGCCCACAGCAGGATCCAAATGAATACAAATTTAGGCGATAAACAAAATTTTTGCGTGTTATTTGATTAGCTATAGTCAGAATCACTTGCAAGTTTTCAGGGTAAAGAAGGTGCAGCACCTATACAGACTGCATTTATTTTACTTAATAAACTTTAATAAGGCGCCGCTGTATGTATAATCCTCATGTCTGATACATCTAAGCTAAGATTAGCTAAGACATCA
Organism: Cabera pusaria; assembly: GCA_954871355.1. Lineage (NCBI taxonomy): Eukaryota > Metazoa > Arthropoda > Insecta > Lepidoptera > Geometridae > Cabera > Cabera pusaria. The sequence goes on from OX940896.1 coordinate 5,344,070, forward strand.
TCATAATCATCATCAGCCTATCTCTGTCCACTGCTACACATAGTCCCCACTAACGAGACGCCACTGAGCTATATTGCAATCCTATAGGTCCTTCCTATATTACATTTCTAGGTCACGATAATCATATTGCATGGATAATAAATCCGACAGTGCAAGTATTTCCACGCCCCCGTCCTTCCCACGTACCATTTCCATTCCTCCAAATGCCGTAATAAAAAGCGACAGGATAAAATGATTTATGGGATAACTAGATACCGCGAGTGCCAACTTTACTTGGCTTGTCAAGATAACACAATAATAGATTTGTACTTCCCACTGACAACACGAAGCTGGTAAAAACGTCGGTTGGTGGTATTGTGAGATTATTCAAATGAAGAGGCTTAATTTGAAGGATATAAATAGGTTTTTGGGAGGAGATAGTGGCTGGTAGGTTTCACTAACGTCTTATCTTGGGTGTGTTGCCGTCAGCTGGTTTCTAAGGTTTGTAAAGGAAGGTAAGGTGGTCCTTTGGTGTTTCGCTTTTGTGTCGAGTTAGAAATAAATGTAATGATGTTGTGTTTTAGGAATTGGTAGTGTAGCGATGATAGCGTTATCGACGGTGTTTTTTAAACAAGCACTGAGTTGATTTTTTTGTATCTTATAGGCTAGCGTTGGTAGCAAGTTGAGTGGAACATCGACATAATGTGCTCCTACCACCTTTGGATAGAATCGCCTTTCAAGTATAGATGGTACAATCACTGAGCTGATCTTCGGATCTTCTTTTCCAGTCAATTTTCACTGCTTATCACTGCACACTGTATTTGCAGTTCCACCATAACAGGGCGTTCTACATCACGTTTGCCGGTTCACTCCAGAACTAGCCTTTTCTAGGGTTCCGTACCCAAAGGGTAAAACGGGACCCTATTACTAAGACTCCGCTGTCCGTCTGTCTGTCTGTCTGTCTGTCCGTCTGTCACCAGGCTGTATCTCATGAACCGTGATAGTTAGACTTTCAAAATAAATTTTCACAGATTATGTATTTCTGTTGCCGCTATAACAACAAATACTAAAAACAGAATAAAGTTAAAAACAATAAAGGGTCCCCATACAAGAAACAAAAAAAAAGAAAAAAGGGGATGTAAGGGAGCATAATTCCACCTGATTGCTCTCAGCCAACCTCTCCTGCACGTGGTGCATCCTGCCGATCAGCGAACGAGGCTCTGGCGACCGACAAAAGGCGGGATATCCATTCAGAATGACGTAGCTAAATACCACAGGCCGGTGACGGGCAGCAGCGTCACCGGTGCGAAAAGCTACGTCCTGCGATCACCCAACCCGACTGCCCAGCGCGTGGTGATTATTTGGGCAAACCCTTCATGGCAGACACAACCACACAACGGCCCCCAGTTCCCGGTCGCCCCGCTATTCCTGACCAAGGCGGCGGTTACGGTAACGGCGGGGCAGGGGGTGCTAAGAATCCCCGGGCGACGGAAGGCCGCTAAAACCGACTGACCCTGGCTACATTTAACGGACGCACGCTACGGCTCGATACACACTTGGCACTTCTGGAGGAAGAGCTGAAAAACATAAGATGGCATATTCTGGGGTTATGTGAAGTCCTAAGAGAAGGAGAGGACACCGTTACCCTAGAATCAGGCCATCTTATGTATTTCAGAGAGGGAGAACAACCATCCCAAGGTGGCGTCGGGTTCTTGGTCCAAGGATCCTCTCTGATAACGTTTTAGAAATCTCCAGTGTGTCGACAAGGGTAGCGTATCTTGTGATTAAACTCACCGAGAGGTATAACCTCAAGATTATCCAAGTATACGCACCGACTTCGGCACACTCGGACAATGAAGTGGAGGAAATGTACGAGGACATTTCCAAAGCCTTGCACAGAACCCAAAAGGCCCACTTCAACGTTGTCATGGGGGATCTCAACGCAAAAGTGGGAGTACAAACAAGCGGCGAATCGGTAGTAGGACCACACGGATTGGGAAGCAGAAATCATAGGGGGCAAATGCTCGTCAACTTCCTAGAAAAAGAGGGGCTTTTTCTGATGAACTCTTTCTTCCAGAAAGATCCCCAGCGGAAGTGGACGTGGCAAAGCCCCGACGCTATGACCAAAAATGAGATCGACTTCATTATGACGGACAAAAAGCGCATATTTAGGGATGTCTCAGTGATCACTAGGTTTAAAACCGGCAGTGATCACCGACTAGTCCGAGGCTCTCTAGATATTGACTGCAAACTTGAACGTGTTCGTCTAATGAAGTCCACGCTCCGACCCAATATGCTACAATCCGTGGTCGGGTCTGAAACGTTCCAGCTGAAACTGGAAAACCGATTTGCTGCACTGGAAACCACAATTGACGTTGACCAGGATCTCGACCATGTGGTGGACATTCTCAGGGAGGAAGGGACAAAATTCTGTGAGAAGCGAGGTGCTGGCAAGAAGTCCAAGCTTTCAGAGGAATCTCTGCAGCTAATACAAAAGCGACGTGATAACCCTGCAGTCACTTCGTCAGATCAATGGACCCTAAATAAAAAGATTTTTAAATTGGTACGACGTGACCTCCGGAGCTCCAACACACGCTCAATCAAAGAAGCGATCGAGCAAAACCGGGGGTCAAAAGTCTTTGTCCAACAGCTGGGCCGAAGCCATCTGACGAAGTTGACCACTTCTAGCGGGAGTGTCGTCGCTTCTAAGCCGGAGATTCTTAGGGAAGTAAAAGACTTCTACAGCCAATTATACACCTCACAAGCGTCCCTTCCCCAACCCGGCATCGAGGATCCTAGAGCCACTCTGACCCGCCACTACACCGAAGATTTGCCAGAAATCAGCCTAGATGAAATTGTGATGGCTCTCAGGCAGCTTAAAAACGGAAAAGCCCCCGGAGAGGATGGAATTACAACGGAGCTCTTAAAAGCCGGTGGAACTCCTACGCTACTACAGCTTCAGCGTATTTTCAATTCCGTCCTCTTTTCGGGGAGAACTCCGAAGACATGGAGTAAGAGTGTGGTTGTTATGTTCTTCAAAAAGGGAGACAAACCCTTTTGAAGAACTATCGACCTATCTCGCTCTTAAGCCATGTCTATAAGTTGTTTTCTAGAGTCATCACAAATCGTCTCGCGCGTAGGCTCGACGAATTTCAACCCCCCGAGCAAGCTGGGTTTCGAGGAGGATACGCCACCATAGACCACATCCACACAGTGCGGCAGGTTATACAGAAGACTGAAGAGTATAACCAGCCCCTGTGCCTAGCGTTTGTGGACTATGAGAAAGCCTTTGACTCCATTGAAACCTGGTCTGTTCTGGAGTCTCTGCAACGGTGCCAAGTTGATTGGCGATACGTCCAAGTGTTGAGAGGTCTATATGATGCCGCGACTATGACCGTCCAAGTACAAAATCAGCAGACTGAACATATCCACTTACATCGAGGAGTGAGACAAGGAGACGTTATTTCCCCCAAATTATTCACAAACGCTCTAGAGGATATGTTCAAAACGCTGAACTGGAAAGGACGGGGCATAAATGTCAATGGCAATTACCTCTCACACTTGAGATTTGCGGACGACATCGTCATCATGGCTGAAACCGTGCAGGACCTGCAATACATGCTGACCACCCTCGCTGATTCTTCTGCACGCATCGGTCTCCGGATGAACTTGGATAAGACCAAGATCATGTTCAACGAACATGTTATTCCGGAACCGATTGCCTTAAATGGAGTCCCTCTCGAAGTTGTTGACGAATATGTCTACCTTGGGCAAATCTTGCAATTGGGCAGAAACAATTTCGAGAAGGAAGCTCGCAGAAGGATACAGCTTGGATGGGCAGCATTCGGAAAACTTCGTCGAGTCTTTACATCGCCCATACCACAAAGCCTGAAGACGAAAGTCTTTAACGAGTGCGTCCTACCTGTTATTACCTACGGAGCCGAGACGTGGACACTGACAGTGCGACTAGTTCACCAATTCAAAGTCACTCAGCGAGCTATGGAGAGGGCTATGCTCGGAGTTTCTCTGAAGGATCGAATTCGAAACGAAGTCATCCGTCAGAGAACCAAAGTAATCGACATAGCTCAGAGGATTAGCAAGCTGAAATGGCAGTGGGCCGGTCACATCCGTCGCAGAACCGATAACCGTTGGGGTAAACGAGTTCTAGAGTGGAGACCACGGCTCGGCAAACGTAGTGTGGGACGCCCTCCAACTAGATGGAGCGATGATATACGCAAGCTGGCTGGCAGCGGTTGGAAACGAATGGCTGAAGATCGAGCTCAGTGGCATGCCATGGGAGAGGCCTATGTCCAGCAGTGGACGGAAATTGGCTGATAATGATGATACAAGAAGTGTTTTTTTCGGCATTTCACGCCATGTACAAACGCTTAGTTAGGTAAACGTCCCATAGATTGGCGTTATATTGAAATGTCAATCCCTAACACCTTTGTTAGACGTTAGATGGCGTTATATTAAATAAAATGTTTAATAGGTAATTATTATTTTTTGCTGGCGAAAAATGATAGTGGTATTTTTTGCATGATCTTATAAAATACTGTAGTGTGGTACGGAACCCTACTAGTGCGAGTCCGACTTGCACTTGGCCAGTTTATTTTATTTCATATAGGCTTGCGTTTGACCACTTTCTCACGTGTTAGTAAGAGATGATGCGGTCAAGGATGGTAGCACGCAAGGCCTAGAATAGAAACTGGCTCTCAAGCATAGCTGCCGGAACACATTAGATGTTCTGGCGACAGATTATCTAACTTGACAGTGGTAGCTGGCCAGGCAGACACTAGATCACTATCTACCATGCTGGTAGATTTGGTTTGTCAGCGATGTTTTTCCTTCACCAGAGGGCCATTGTGAAAAGCGGACATAAAAATCCTATCTCAACTATATCGGTACTGCGGCAAATATGACCAGCTCTAAATATTGTTTGTTGGTCAATACAACCAAAGCTACTTACTTTTGTAATAAAACCAGTAGCATAGGCTATTGCTTGGCAATAAGCCATTAAAATTGTCATAAACGTCTATAGCTGCACATTGTGGCCATAAAACGTGTTCTGATTTACGATTAGGCGTTTAATTAACGTGGAAATTGCACTGATATCGCATATTAGGCATAATTGAAATGTTCGCATGTCGAGTTTCTGTAAAGGTGGTTGCATATTAAACCTATCCCACGAGTTTTCCATGACTTTTATATTAACCCCCGTATTCTCAAACAGCACTATAAGGCGTCCATTACATGGTAGGTTATCCGTCATTCAAAACCAAAAGTCATGACTGATGGTTGCTCATGCAGCAAATCAAAGTATGTAAATATCGGTCAGTCACAGACAGTCACGCCATTACACGATGAGTTATCCATCAGCCACAGCCGTGACTGTAAACTGACAGCAAAACCTACAGTAAACCTACCTACAGGACGCCTTACAGTGCTCGCGAACGCATATTATCATTCAAACCAGTCCACTGTTGACATTACTTGTGTCAAAACCACCGCTATGCGTTCGTCAACGCGTTCGATTCAACTGGAACCGCCGCCGTGATCGTCTCGCTCATACTCATTCATTTTATATCTGTGATCCCACTCGCTCACTCTGCGCTTGCCCCCGCCAACCACGCTAGCAATCACCAGTACATTATAATAATATAATATAAAAATATATTAATTATTGTATATATACATCTGTGGTATAAGCCCTCTGCCTCTGGTGAAGAGAAACATCGTGAGGAAACCTGACAAGCGAGACCAGCTTGTATCAATCTAATAGCGTCTCGTATAGAAAATTATTATGTATGATGTTTTGAGACTCCATTTTTCAGGCACCTGCATTGAGGGATCCAGTCAATTGGCCATATTTTACAAATTTTTGGGCTAATCCATCTAATTTTTACAATTTTTTACTAAACCTGCCTTTTGTGTCTCAAGGATTTAAGGATGTGATCCTTCTGTCCAGATACACGCGTGGTAGGGCACTCTTAAGTCTTTGCCTGGCCAGCTGAGGGCCTGGTGGCGTAATCGGGAGAACGATCGGCTTTGATGCCAGAAGTACCGAGTTCAAACCCCGCCGTGCTCCTATGATTTTTCTATCGAAAAATTTATTTGCGCTTTTTACAGTGGCCCTCCAGTGAAGGAAAAACATAATTAAGAAGCCAACAACCCCCGCATGGTGGTAGGACACTATTTGGTGTCCGCCTGGCCAGCTACCACCCTAAAGTTAGAAATTCTGTCGCCAAACATCTAATGTGTTACGGCAGCTATCCTTGAGAGCCAGTTCCCATTCTAGGCCTAGCGTGCATACCATCTTCGACCGCATCATCACTTACTAACAGGTGAGATAGTGGTCAAACGCTAGCCTACAAGATATAAAAAAAGCTACCATACTCAAGTTGAAAAATCAGTCAAACACTCATTCTGACATACCTAAGTCCTTTAGAGCCAGTTCCATTGTTACATTGTAAACGGCTCCTTAAAGTCCATTGTTGATTGCCACATTCCATTTGGAAATAACTGCATATTAAACAAGTAATAGTCAGTGTGTTAATTAATTTATACTCAATGTCCTAAATTGCATCTGCATTGCATACCTATATGAAAAACTGCATAATAAATAAAAAAATAAAGTATTTTTGAATAAACTTTTTACCGCAGACTTCGGATTGCGCTTCACTACGTTACATTCTTAATCTATGCTTTACACTTTGTTAGGGTAAAATGCATAATTTTCAGTTCGTTCAGAATTTGGAGTAATACATTACTGATGGTAAATGATGGCGTCTAGTAGTAAATAATACAGATACAATTACAACGAATAATAATTAAGGAGTACGGCTTTTTTCTTAGATTTGTCAAACTTCGTAATTAAAAAAAGTAAGCATCTTACAATTAAAATCCACAGTTACAATAATAGCGGTAAAATCTGTGAACATACAGCCACACAACAAAAACGAATAGAAAAATAATAACCGGCCAAGTGCGTGTCGGGTCACGCGCAATATAGGGTTCCGTAGTAGCCTGTTATTCAATGCAAGTCTTTACCCGTTATAAACATGCAACGTGACAAAGACGGAGTACCTACTCCGTCTTTGTCACTTTAAAGGATTTATTCTAAGGATTTTGTATTTGGTACGAAATTATCCAACACCCAAGTTAACCCAACGACTATTACTGCTAAACCAATAAAGTTATCTAAACCGCTATAGTTTTCCTTTCAAGTTCATGAAATGCGCAATTGTCACGAATTTTTACAGATTTTTCAAGCCCGCAGTTTAGCTTTTAGAGGGTAGGGGGACGCCCTACTGGAACCAAAATATGCACTTTACGGTTTGATATTTCGTAAATGGAGCATTCAATCGAAAAATAGTATTAGCAACCCTATAAGTCATTTTAAAAGACCTATTCAACGATACCCCACACGATGGGGTAGACGATGAAAAAAAAATCATCCCCACTTCTCATATAGGGGAGCTAAAAATGTATCCTAAAAAAATGTACCCTAAAAAAAATATTTTTCAAAATTTTATTTCAGCACTTTGTCGGCGTAATTTATATACATACCCCCACAAAATTACAGCTTTTTAGTATTAACGGTCTCTTAGCAAAACCTCGGACAGACAGACAGACGGACATGACGAAACTATAAGGGTTCCTTGTCAGGACTATGGAACCCTAAAAAGTAAGAAAAAATAATTGCGTACATTATTAGGCAATCATCTTTTTATGTCCCTTCCCTTTGTAAAGTCAGTTAAACATTATTAATTTTAAGTTATTAATATTTCCCCCTCATCCGATTAAACCGCTAACATTATTCTATTCTCCCAGTATTATAATTCAATCCCCACAATTTTTCAACGTAACAAATGATCCCAAAGCCGCCCAGTCACTATTGACGGGACCTTCGGAAACGCCAGTCATTACAGAATAGCTAATACTATCCTCAGGATACGAAGGGCCAGGAACTTTCTCGAAACAAATAAATAGTTTTATCTTAGAAGAGTATTAAATGACAAGGATATACGGCAATGTGGTTGACTTTTACTCGCTTTTGAATAAACACTACCGAGTCGTTTGTGACTAGGAGCTATGAATGGTCAAAAGATTGACCATAATAAATAGCAATAAGATCGTTTAAAAAACTAAAAAAACCGATTTCAAATGCCGTGCTATTCATTTTCAGTAACAAGTTTGAGGTGTTTATCTCCATATCTCTATAGATACATCTCAGATCTCGATGAAATTACTATGGTACCATTCTAGGGATATCATAAACAACGAAGTTATCCGCGAACAAACATAAAAAATATGTATATACAGTTGAATTGAGAAACATCCTTTTTTTAAGTCGGTTAAAAAGCTAAAAGCTAAATAGACATAATAATAATTATTATTATACATTTAAATGCGCACTTAACACCCGATATCTTGATGACGGCTTTCGGACGAAGTCGAAATATTCTGGATCGCTATATCGATATCGCTTAAGTCACGTTCATTTCCCATTTTTAACCCCCGACGCAAAAAGAAGAGGTGTTATAAGTTTGACGTGTGTATCTCTGTGTGTGTGTGTCTGTCTGTGGCATCGTAGCGCCCACACGGATGAACCGATTTTATTATAGATTTTTTTTTGTTTGATGAGGTGGTTAATTGAGAATGTTTTTAGTTTTGATTTATGAAAATTCGTTCAGCCGTTTTGAAACTATGAGCTTTTTTCTAGATGATAACGCTATGAGATCAACTTTTATAGATGATCCGATCAAATTGAAACTTTGTATCCTCTTACTTTAACGATCTTGTAAGAACATGGTAGCGTTGACCTAATGCTGGGGCTTCTTCTTAAATCTACAGATAACAGACTTACAGCAGAGATGTCGAATTTGGGCTTATTGGAATGGTCTCGATGAACAGATTATACATAGACTAGCTGACCCGGCAAACGTTGTTTTGCCATATAAATAATTTCCTAGTAATAATTACTAAAATTGCTATTAAAAAATAAGGGTTGATCGTAGAAGGGTGAAAATTGAGGATTGTATGTATTTTTGTATGTTGTATCATAAAAAAATAGAAATTAAAAATTTTGTCTAAAAAATAAAAAAAATATTTAGGGGTGGACTACCCCTAACATTTAGGGGGATGAAAAATAGATGTTGGCCGATTCTCATAGATACCGGATAAGCACAAAAAATTTCATCAAAATCGGTCAAGCCGTTTCGGAGGAGTATGGCAACGAAAACTGTGACACGAGAATTTTATATATTAGATTAGTCGGGGGCTATTTAAAATTTAAAATTTAATTATGTATTAAATTTATAAGTTTCCAACTTATAACGATAAAGTTCTATCCCATTCAAATCTCGCATAATCCACGGACAGATGACCGCGGATGACCCGCGGAAAATAGCGGGCATAATGCCTAATGATTGTGAGGAAATAACCAAGGAAATGGAATAAGAAATTAATGGTTACTCGCCTGCCTGTTTGTAGGCGCAAATGGCTTTTTTGCTATGAAAGGAAATTCGAAATAACTGCCCATTTTGTACTGCGAATAGACATTTGTGAATTGTTAATAGAGCGGAAAAATTAAGGAGAAATAAAAGGAAATTGCTTCATGGTTTGTTAAAGTAAGTATTTTATTGACAAAAGAGGTTCAAAATAACTTTATGAAGCGATTGAAACTGGCTTATGGACTAAGCTTGTTTTTAGTGCTTTTAGCTATAAAAATGCTGATCCTTTAAGCGTCACAAGTTTATAGTAGAGGAAGATGAAGCTAGACAGTATGCATCACGCTCTATACATCAAACATCAGTCGTAAAGTCATTGTCTGTTAAGCTAACTATTAAAGACTAACGGGGCTGGCTAAAACTCGTCTCCGTGAAGTCTTTGCACCCATCTTTTATTAAATTAAATTAATGTCCTTGGTAGAAATATTTACTCTTAAATGGTTGGTTGATCAATATTCTGAACGGAAGCAATAAATAAAAGTTTTATCGTGCGCTGAAATAATCCTAGTAATCACCGACATAAAATGTATTTATGTGCCGCATTTCAAAACTAGAAGTTTTCATGACCTAAAATCTCAAAGAACCCGTTGAATTTATTATGATACAGTTTCACAATTTTAAAACACTTATCCCGACATCCAATAGCAATACATCTTGGGAATAAACTGCAATTTTTAAACGAAAACACGTTCTTGCTAGCGATTTGCGAAGATTTATTAACGACTTTAAAGTTTCCGAACGAAGACTAGCGTTCGATGCATCCAAGAGTTGGTAAATAAAATGCACTTTAAAGATTTTATGTGCCCGTAATGTATTGAAAATCTAATGCAGAGAGAAAATTCAGAGGATGAGAGTTATGTTTCATTCATGCGAGATTGACTTTTGACTAGTTAGCAGTACGGCTTTTAGGTAGGTATAAGTAGATTATATTTTGCGCTTTAGAGTGAATACATTGGTAAATGTCATTTAGGATGCTCTTTTGCAAAGCTCTCTAGAGCGAATATATCAACGCATTGCCTAAACCGCTGGTCACATTAAATTTTGAGAGCGTGATCTTTGTGAAATGTAGGCATCCAATAAGATAATAAGAGTTTTGGAAATTCTACCCTTAAGAGAGTGAAATGGAAGATTAAACTTTCTATGAAACTTTTTTGGTCGTTCTACATAGTTACCGACGCCTTCCATCATTGCAAAAGTATTTTTTAATATTTTTTTAGATCTTATAGGCTAGCTTTTGACCACTATCCCGCCTAGTGGTAAGCGATGATGTGGTTGAAAATCGTGATCATGATCTCGAAAACGTAGACCACTTGCAAAGTATTTGGTTGCGGTGGACCCCCTGCTGCTACATTTTATCCATATTCACAAAACTCGTCAAAAATTTTAAGATTAGATCTCATCTTTATTTTATTTGCCTACATTGATAGGTAAAGTCAGCCAACATTTTTGTTTTTCATTACTGAAACCAGATTAATTTTCGTGGACCCCCAGTTACTACCTGTGAACCCCCATTTTTGTTTCACGCCAACGTAGACCCCGTCGAGTCTCTCATGGACCCCAGGGGGTCCACCTGGACCACTTTGGGAACCACTGCGCTAGGCCTAGAATACTCTGATTCTCAAGGCCTAAGTGCTACCGGAACACCAAAAGGCTATGTCTGCAGTTGTTTTCCTTGACGGTGGTAAGCTGCTTTTTTGTAGCAAGTCAGGTGGAACACTGTGGACATCTAAAACGTCTAATAGAGAGAAATAGCAATACAATTTAGTTATATCTGCATTTCGTTCCATTCAACGAACATCGGCCGAAATGCCATCGCCATCAATGTAGAGACTTCCAAAGCAGGTAGCTAGCTATCCATTTGTCCACACGAAGAAGAAAGAAAAAAAGAAAGAAAATACATTTATTCAGCTAAGCTACACAAAACAAGAAAATATGACAAAAATATAACTGATTACACATTTTAAAAACAAAAACAAACTAATAATAACATCAGTTACTTATTTCTTTTCACGGTAGTTGCTAAAAAGGCCTATCACAGCACAAAAATGTTGTGTTGAAGAGTTTTGCTTCTATTATATGTACTGCCAAGGAAATAAATTCTTTACCAGTGTCTGTGCTTTCCAACAAGTAATGTATCAGCACAAGCCTCTGGTATACCTTAGGGTCTAAGGCACCAGAGATTGCTATTGTTAATTATGTCACTTTTGTGTTTTTGTGTGGTGGCAGGACTTCTGCTAGTCCGCCTGGGGTAGTTCTACCACTATGGGTATTAATTCATCCATGAAATAAAAGAAAGAAGGTATTTCGGTTTAAATGGCAAAGTGTCCAGTGAAATTACAGGGCATGTAAGACTTAACATCTTATATCTCAAGGTAACAGGCCAGTACAATGCCGCGCAAAATTCTAACCATCAAGAATTTTTAATGCCACTGTATCTATAAAGGTAGACGTCATCGATTATCACCAGGCGAGCGTTGTCTGTCTTTAATTGTGTACATGTATATATATTTAATTACTATTACTTAAATAAATGTATAGGTTTAAAATTAATTGTATTTTTTTTTAAGATTACTCGCAATGTGTGTTGCACATTACTAGTATTCTTGTTAACCCCTCCAACTAAGCTAAATATGCTTGTGTCTGGAGTGGGTTCACGTCAATAGTGCAATGGGTGGGGTGGGGATCGAACTCACGACCTCTCGATTGCCAGTCCGACACCTTATCCATTGGGCTATTGCCGCCTTAATTTATTAATTATTAATTATTCTCGCATAAAGTTTGTGCTACTCGAATTATAATGAAAATCCTAACAACAGCTTGCGAATTAAAATCGGTCCAGCGTTTTAGTTATAGCCGGTCACATCGATACATGGCTTGCACACTCAAAAATACTTACACTCCTTTTGGTCAGTCCTGAAAAAAACAAGTGTGTCGCCAACTTCAAATCCCTTGATTCCAATAACAATACCATACACAGAGTGGATCCCCGTAGTCCTCAGAACCGTTTGTACTGATCCCGTTTGATTGCGGCGTGTTCACCATAATCCGCCATTAGTGGGCGCTCGGCGAAGTGGCCACGGATTACCGCTGTGTGTGGTTACCCTAATAATATACAGTGTGTATAAGTTTGTTTGGCGCGGTTGTTTTCCTTAATATTTATACAGACTACACAGAGCATAAATAACAAGTGTTCTGTGCAATAAGGTGGTGATTACACTAAGATCATCTTGGTACGATCACTTAGTATTTGGCTTAATATTTATAAAGACTACAAAGAGCATAAATAACAAGTGTTCTGTGCAATAAGGTTGTGAGTACACTAAGATCTTTTTGGTTCGATCACTTACTATTTGGTATTATTACTTACTATTTTGTAAGTATTCGTAGAAGTTATTAGAATGTTCGTTTTCAATCGGGCCTAAAATATATTGAACACTTTCTAGAACAACATAATTTAAAATCATTTAAAAAACTAAAATTGACGTCGGTTCGAATTCAAATCTGTGCACTATTCATTATTCTGTGGCTGTGCTAGTCATTTTCAGTACCAAGTTTGAGGCGTTATCTCCATATCTCTGGATAAGATCTCGATTAAAAGAAAAAATATCTAAATCGGTCTATACGTCCTTGAGTAATCGGGAAACATAATTATATTTAAAAAAAAATGCGATGAATTGAGAACATCCTTTTTTGAAGTCGGTTTTAAAAATGTGAATACACGCAATAGCTATTAATCTCAGTGAATAATTTTGATGGAAAAATACCTAAAGTTTATTAGGTATAAATGATTTTTTTATTGTAAATATATATCGTATATACTATTCGTAGCATAACATATTATATTTATTTATAACAGAGTTATAAGTCAAGAGTACAATGATGCTATTATTAAATATTAAATAGCTTAAAGTAAATTTTAAAACGAACTAAATAAATGCATTAATATAACTATATAATATCGTTTAAAAACTAAAAAACAACCGACTTCAATGCCGCGCTATTCATTTTCAGTACCAATTTTGAGATGTTTATCTCAATATCTCTGGAGATACTTATCATACCTCGATAACATTACCATAGTACCACACTTGGGATATCTCCTTTCGAACAAAAAAAGAATAATCGAAATCGGTTCATAAAAGACGAAGTTATCCGCGAACAAACATTAAAAAAAAATATATATATATATATATACGGTCGAATTGAGAAACGTCCTCCTTTTTTTGAAGTCGGTTAAAATAAAATTCATCATTCAATAATTGAACACATCTAAAATTATATAATAATAATGAATGTAAAAATCATTATGGTACCCCATTATGGTATTTATGTTCATATTGACGATGATTGCTTAGCATCACCAGACCCACACACTGTTCGTTCAAAACGACGCAGCTTTCGTTCAAGAATTTGTCAACTGAGTAAATGCTTTTGACAATAAGAATTTTTGAAATGTATTGATGAATAATGTATTCGACTCTACATCTCGGATTGGTTATAATATTTTATTGTAAATTTTTGATCCTATATTCCATACTGCATTGATTTTTGCAGCTTAGTTGCTGTAAATATAGTGACGATATATACATATTGGTACTTATTAATGCATTTGACCAAAATAAGTCAGTAGGACATCATCATTACCATCACATAGTATTGTAAAACTGAACTGTGGTAGAGGTACAGTTTTACAATCATAGTAGAGGCTAGTCTACTTGAATACTTTAGTCAAATAAAGTAAGGTTCGGGCTGTCCGGGAGACAATACATTTTGAATTCCTTAGTTTAATTAAGGGGTTAACTGTTACTATGTAAGCTCGGCTTTATGTTTGGTTCGTGGAATAAGATAACGCGATAACAATATTATCTGCTGACTTTAGGCCAACGACATAAGCCTGTGTCCGGTTCGATTTTTAACCGATTTTAAAAAAGAATTTATAGCACAGTATGACCTAAACCCGCACTTTACGCACGCTTTTCCGTGACTTAAATAGTCGATTATTGCACGATGTTTAACACCATCGCAAGCAATAATCTTCTATTTGACGGAAAAGCCTAGCAAGCGTAAAGTGCGGGTTTATGTCACACTGACAGCTATAAAATAATATACGATAAATAATATTAAAAAAAACATACAAACATTAAAAAGGATTCCGATGAAATGAGATATAGTATATTACGATGCGTGTGACTTAAATAGTCTATTATTATTGCACGGCGTAAAATAATAGATTTTTATATCTTATATATTTTGTATCTTATAGGCTAGCGATAGATAGGGTAGGATAGTAAGTGATGATGTGGTCGAGGATGGTAAGCACGCTAAGCCTAGAATGGTCTTCAGTGGATGAAATTATTATTTTTTTATCTTTGTAAACTGTCAGGACAAGTTTTATATTAAAGAAAAGTTTGAATGAATGAAAGTAGTTTATAGCGTCGGCAAACCCGTGCGGCATAGCTTGTTTAAAATAGTTACCACAATCGCTTCGTTCTTATCACTCGGAGGAAGCTATAGGCCTGCGTTCTCCGTTGGTCTAGTTAAGTTATAAATCCAACCACGAGGTGTATTTACTTCTACGGGATGTTTACCTTGCCTTGCCACTTTCACTTTGCAACTTGCATAATGAGGAAAAATAGTATTAAAACTTTATAGCTTGCTGGTTATAACACCTTTTAAAATTAACTTTTAATATAATTTTACAGTTTTTTTATGTTTAGATTTTCTGGTTTATTGGGTGAGTTATTCTCGAAAGTTAGTTAAATGATTTTTATCTCTTAATAAGAGTATTTAATTTATATTTGGACATAAGTCGATATAAATTTAAATCCTTCCCAGTAATAGAGAGATGGCTTTGCGATGTTCGTTGTATAGATTGAGATGCAGCTAATGCTATACAGGATACTTTTTAACACGGGTGAAGCCGCGGGGCACAACTAGTGGTATATATGTCTAACTTCAATCACATCCTCGCTACCACCAGGCGAGATAGTGGTCAAACACTAGCTTATAAAACATATCGAGGGCTTCATAACAATTGGGAGTACCTACAAGCAAAATTACCATTTTAAATTTTCTAATGCTATAGATAGTACTAAACACGCTCTGTAAGATGAATTTAGTAATAAAAATATTAATAAAATTGATAATAATAAATCAAAACTTATAAATAATCTTAACTGAAAATGATAAGTAATTTATTCTCAATTTTTGACCTGACTTAATAATATTACATTTTTGCTTGGACGCCCATTTGTTATGAAGCCCTTGACATTATTATTATTGAGGTTGATAGTTCGTTTACTGTTGATAGTGTGTTATACATAGCTTAATAGCTTATTCATATACATACAACACACTACCAACCTCAATAATACTCGAAAACCAGTTCAAGATGTGAAAACAGTACCAGTTCCTCTCAAGCTAAAACCTTCGCAATATCGAGAAACGTTAAAAAGAGTCCCGTCCCAAAAGGCCACTTTTCTATACAATATCTGGCACAAGCGGCCGCCATCCAGTCTCGTGTTTTACCCTGAACGCCACTGTTGCAGTCTAAAACGAACGGAGGCGCTATGCTATGCATAAGATTGTTAGGCTTGTAGTTTAGTGGGTAAGAAAGGCGTAAAGAATTAGGCTATCAGAGACATAGGCGACTTTATTAACGTTATTCTGTCTATTTGTAGGGCTCAAGGCTCTATGTTTTTATTGTTGATAGACAAGCATTTGACCACTACCTCATCTGATGCAATATGGCGATTTGATCAAGGCTGTAGCATGCTTAGCTTGAAGACACCTATTCTCTATTGACACCCAAGTTATAGTCACTCGGAACAAGTCAGCTGGAAATGTATTCCACTCTCTTGCGGTTCGATGGATGAATGTTGAACCAAAACGTTTAGTGTATATTACTACTACCGCCACATTGAATGTTCACCATGTAGCGTGTAGATGGGCCCCTATGTAAAATAACTTTACATTTTATATTATTTCAAATACTTGCCTGGACTAGCGGCTAGAAGGCTTTCTACCAAAGATTGGTATAATATACTAGACATCTCCTACTACAAGAGTTTTCATTTAGTCATCCGCTATCGCTTCACAACAAACCTTCTTGCCTACTCCGCGATGCATTGTACCACTGTGCCTCCTTTCATCGGCGCCGTAAAAGCTTCGCGTTGCATCGCCAGACGCTGAAAGCAAGGCCCTGGAGGCGAGGACTTGATACGAAGCTGTTCATGACTTTGTGATGCTCAGTACATTCCAGTGTCACTTTATATTCATAGATAATGCGACGCGAATGACTTGTTTGAACTTTTGCGTGTTTGACGTCTCCTTGATGTTGGCAGTTTTAGAATTCTATAAGAGGCTTGTTCGGGACATGTGAGACCCTCAACTATAAGATGCTTATTTTGTAAAAAATCTAGATAAGAACCATTTTAATACCTACGTCACAGTACTTTGCCCTAAATTCACTAGTCATATTTTAAATCCTAAAAGAAGAAGAAGACTAAATCTAACAAGAGTCTAAATTACGAGCCAAAAATGAAGACGTCATATTCTTATGCTAATATCCACTTATCTGTCTCTTGATCCGTATTACTGAGTTGGCTGTTATTGCTTTAAAGGACGTTAATTACCCTTACTCATATAATAATTAATGTGCTTTTATCAAGGAGAAAATCTACCGCCATAACCTTATTATCTTACACCAACATCCACTGTCATAATACTTACATGACTAAAAGGAAACTTTTTGACTATCTCATAAAAATGGATTATACAACCACGGAATCCTTGCTAACTCCTATACTATAGTCTAAACGTACACACTCGCATACACACAAATACACTCACACACACAAACACACATATACATACACACACACACATACACACACGCACAATCCATAACTTTCTTTGTTTGTCCATAGATAAAAATTAAAATAGTTATTATCATTATTTTATAATCTCATACCATCATGTACTCGTACATACGCACTATAAGTTATTTTCTCATGTATATAAGACGGAGGATACTGGTAACCTATACCACGGGTCTGAGAGCCTAGTTTAGGTATCAGAGATTCTACTTGCTAATATATACTACGAATTCCTATTTCATGAATAAATTATTTCATTTCATTATTTCATCTTAGGTAGTATAGTAGTTAGGTATTCCGACAGCACGCAGCCCTTCAGTGTCAGAGTATTATAGGCCTTGCGTGTGCCTATAAGATATAAAAAAAAACTCCCACAGATAGTAAACCTCTTCCCTTCAACACAAGAGTCCTATCCCACACAACATAAAAGCAGACCATAATGCCAGTGACCGACACACAAGTAATGCAAGGAGGTAAGATTGCCACACGAATTGGTTCGTGCAGTTACTGTAGGTAACCAACGCGCTATGCTAGCAATTGCGATGTACGGTAGGGTCTGATCCAAGATAC
Organism: Cabera pusaria; assembly: GCA_954871355.1. NCBI lineage: Eukaryota > Metazoa > Arthropoda > Insecta > Lepidoptera > Geometridae > Cabera > Cabera pusaria. Next base: position 5,362,008 of record OX940896.1, read on the forward strand.
AAGCTGAAAACTAACAGTTGCATTTCCTTTCTTCAAATCTAGTAATGTTGAGTTTCCTTGACAGTCAGAGTAATTCTAACCCTAGCGTATTCGACATCTTCGACCACACCACCGCTTACTACCAGGCGAGATATTGGCCAAACGCTGGCGTATAAGATAATTTAAAAAAAAATCAAATGATTGAGATGATGACTGAAACGGAAACTTGCCCGGCGCTGTTCCAACTCAGCTACAATACGATCCTACCAATATGACGAAACTAATGGATTGCATTTTAATCAATCATGCATTGGTGGCGTCATCTGTAATAACTGTTTAGAAGTAAATTACTCGGATGAAATCATTACTGATTTCAGATCTTAATTATGTTTCTTTTAAGTGTTATCTACACTTTACCATAGATATTTGTCCGATTTACACTACCCTGTGCAGTATAAATCGCCTAAACCCGTGTTCTGAACTGGCTAGATGGAGCTTTACCTACCTGTGAAATAACGCCTCAGAAAGTTGAAGAGGCTTCGATCATCACGAACGCTATATCTTCCATCTCGCAACCTCCACAAGTGTAAAACAATCGTAAATATTGGATGAGCTGCTTTCAGCTGCAGCTGCTGCGGATAAGTTTGTATGCAAACTGTCTCCGATTCTGGTCACCGACTCTTTGCTTAATATTGATGTTCAGGACGAAGTTTGTGAAGAATGTGGAATACTTAAATGTAACACATTGGGAAGAAAAGGTTTTAAATAGTTGAAATGTTTTGAAAGATCTTTGCGGAATGTTTTGCATTTTCAGTTTATTCTTGTTCATACATTGCAGTATAAAGATTTTTGCAATTAAACGCCTCTAAGCTAAGCTAATATTTTATAGGCTATCTATTTTATAGCTAATATTATATAGTATATATATTATAGCGTTTGACTACTATCTCGCCTGGTGGTAAGCGATGATGTGGTCGAAGATGGTACACACGCTAGGCCTAGACTGACTTTCAAAGGCTGTGTTCTGGTTGGTTTGTTCCGAAATACTCAGTTTTTTATTGGTATAACTATTTCATATTGTTACTACCATCTTCCACTTCAAAACACTTATCGTATTCTTAGATAGCTTTGTGACTTAGCATCAGATAAGGTAGTTGGAAAATGCTTGCTAGTCGCTTATTAAAAAGCGGAAATTATACTCGTAAGGATTACGTTAAGGATACGTTAAGGATTTACCGGTGAAACAGCAAAATGCAAACTCATGTTGAGCGAAAACTTATTGAATGAATCGTAGATATCGTTAAGAGCTCACCAACATCCTAAATTACAATCACTGACGTATGGGTATACTCTAACCACTTTACCATAGACACCTGTTGTCAATGGATGCATACCATTATGCCCATAACTTATTTTGCTAGTGCCTTTTAACATAATATCGTTTAAAAACTAATAAAAAAATATATATACGGCCTCCTTTTTTTGAAGTCGGTTAAAAAGAACCGACTTCAATGCCGCGCTATTCATTTTCAGTACCAATTTTGAGATGTTTATCTCAATATCTCTGGAGATACTTATCACACCTCAATAAAATTACCATCGTACTACACTTGGGATATCTCCTTTCGAACAAAAAAGAATAATCAAAATCGGTTCATAAAAGACGAAGTTATCCGCAAAGAAACATAAAAATATATATATATATATATAATATATAATATTTATTTATAATATACTAGCTGTTACCCGCGGCTTCGCCCGCGTTATTTGAGTCTTTATGACCTTTGAGGTCAAGATCGATGATCTCTTAGGCCAAGTCACCATAGATGACCCTAAAGTCGAACTCAATATCCTCTATTGTTAAAGTCATTAATTATTTTAGTTAGGTATACGAAGTTGTGCTGTTTAAATGTTTGACTCAACACAAAAAATCCTGAAACATTTCTTACAAAGAAAATAAGGTGAATAGCTGCGCGAGCGCAGCGAGAGCTATCATTGCGCGAGCGAAAATTTTTTATGACTTTTTATGACCCTGACAAATTTACGACCTAATAATCAACTCACTATAGATGACTCTTAGGTCGAACTCGATATCGTCTATTGTTAAAGTCATTAATAATTACTTGGTAAACCTAACCAAGGTTTACCAAGTTTCGAGCTGTTTAAGTATTTGAGTCATTCTAATGTATGAGGCTGTTGAAACACGCTATTATACGCTATATAGCGTTATTACTGCGAAAAATTTTTACGACTTTTTATGACCCTGACAGTTTTTATGACCTACTAAGTCAACACTGATGACACTCAGGTAAAACGTGATATTCACTTATTTTAAGGTTTCCAAGGTTATTACTTATTCCAATTAAGGCTATTACTTATTCCAAGGTTTACCAAGTTTCGAGCTGTTTAAGTATTTGAGTCAGTCTAATGTATGAGGCTGTTGAAACACGCTATTATACGCTATATAGCGTTATTACTGCGAAAAATTTTTACGACTTTTTATGACCCTGACAGTTTTTATGACCTACTAAGTCAACACTGATGACACTCAGGTAAAACGTGATATTCACTTATTTTAAGGTTAATAATCATTAAGATTATTGAAGGTTGTACTGTTTAAATGTATGACTCGTTTTGATGTATATGGTTATTAATATGCGAAAGTTGCTGTAATATTACCTACAAAGTTGATAAAATAAATGCTTGCGCGAGCGTAGCGAGCGCTACCACAGCGCGAGCGAAGCGAGCGCGAAAATTTTTTACGACTTTTGCATGACCCTGACAGTTTTTATGACCTACTAAGTCAACACCGATGACATTAGGGTTCAATTTGATATCCACTTAATTTAAGGTTAATAATGATTATGATTATTGAAGGTTGTTCTGTTTCAATGTGTGATTCGTTTTGATGAATGTGGCTATTAAAATTCAAAAGATGACGAAATATTTCCTAAAAAAAGAGAAAATAAATGCTTGCGCGAGCGTCGCGAGCGTTATTGCTGCGCGAGCGAAGCGAGCGCGAAAATTTTTTACGACTTTTTATGACCCTGACAGTTTTTATGACCTATTAAATCAACACTGATGACACTCAGGTTAAAGTCGATAATCACTTATTTTAAAGTTAATAAACATTATGATTATTGAAGATTGCAGTTTTAATTTATGACTCGTTTTGATGTATGTGGGTATTAATACACAAAAGTTGCTGAAATATTACCGTCAAAGTTGATAAAATAAATGCTTGTGCGAGCGTAGCGAGCGCGGAAATTTTTTACGACTTTTTATGACCCTGACAGTTTTTATGACCTACTGATTCAACACTTATGACATTAGGGTTACATTTTATATCCACTTAATTTAAGGTTACTAATCATTATGATTATTGAAGGTTGTTCTGTTTCAATTTATGACTCGTTTTAATGCATGTGGCTATTTAAATTCAAAATTTTATGTATTTTAAGACGAAATATTTCCTTCAAAGTAGATTAAACAAATGCTTTCGTGAGCGCAGGGAGTGCTATAACTACGCGAGCGAAGCGAGCGCGAAATCATGTTACGTGTTTTAATGACCCAGACAGGTTTTATGACCTACTAAGTCAACACCAATTATCCTAAGGCTGTTGAAACACGAAAGTTTTTGAAATACTTCCCACAAAGCAGATAAACACGTTGGGCAAGCAAAGCCAGCGCGTAAATTTTGATGACTTCTAATGATCCTGACAGTTTTATGGCCAAATCAAGACACTAAATAAGTCATTATAGACGAACCTAAGGTCAAACTCTTATGATTATGTTAACTCTATGTAAAGTTAACAAAAAATATATGCACCCTCACTTAACTGCCGAAAAAAAAAGTATTCTTTGCCCTTTTATGCCCTATTAAATGTCTTTGTACAAAATGTCATGTGAATCGGTCAAGCCTTTTGGCCGAAAAGAGGCCAGACATATACAAAATTCAACAATAAAAAACTGACTACCGGACTCGATTGTAAAAAAAGTAACCAATTAGCTCGGATCTCGGACTCTACTCTTGGTCTACGTCTTATTGACTGTCTCTGTACAATTTAAGCTCAATCGGTCAACTCGTTTAACCGAGAAGAGGTCACACGTTTAAAAAATGCAATAGAAAAAAAAAATTACCCGAACTCAACTGTTAAAAAAATATCCTTTGTCGTTCTATGCCCTATTAACTGTATTTGTACAAAATTTGAGCTGAATCGGTCAAAACGATTGCCGCTATGAGGCAACACATTATTCTATAATAAAATTATGGACACCTGAAATTGCCAGCCAAAAAAATAGTATCCTATGTCTTATTGACCGTCTGTGCACAAAATTTCAGCTGAAATGGTTGACCCGTTTGACTGAGAGGAGGCCACACATTTACAAAGTTCAATAAAAAAAATCTGGACACCTGGACTCGACTGCCAGAAAAAAAGTATCCTATGTGCTTCTATGCCATATGAGCTATATCTGTAGAAAATTTCAGACATATCGGTCAAGCCGTTTAGCTGATAAGTGGCCACACATAACCCTAAATTCAATAAAAAAAATCTGGACACCCAGACTCGGTAGCCAAAAAAAAGTATCCTATATCGTATTCTGCCCAATGAACTGTCTTTGTACAACATGCAAGGCAAATTGGTCAAGCCGTTTATTCGAGAAGAAGTCTTATATTTACAAAATTCAATTAAACATATTTGGACCCCCTGACTTGATAGCCAGATAAAAAGTTTTCTATATCCTATTCTGCCCTATGAACTGTCTTCATACAACATGTCAGGCAAATTGGTCAAGCTGTTTATTCGAGAAGAGGTCTTATATTTACAAAATTCAATTAAACATATTTGGACCCCCTGACTCGATAGCCAGAAAAAAGTTTTCTATATCCTATTCTGCCCTATGAACTGTCTTTATACAACATGTCAGGCAAATCGGTCAAACCGTTTATTCGAGAAGAGATCTTATATTTACAAAATTCAATTAAAAATATTTGGACCCCCTGACTCGACAGCCAGAAAAAAAGGATCCTATATCCTTTTCTGCCCTATGACATGTATGCACACAAAATTCCAGGCAAATCGGTCAAGCCGTTTATTCGAGAAGAAGTCTTATATTTACAAAATTGAATTAAAAATATTTGGACCCCCTGACTTGATAGCCAGAAAAAAAGTTTTCTATATCCTATTCTGCCCTATGAACTGTCTTTATACAACATGTCAGGCAAATCGGTCAAGCCGTTTATTCGAGAAGTGGTCTTATATTTACAAAATTTAATTAAAAATATTTGGACCCCCTGACTCGATAGCCAGAAAAAAAGTATCCCATATCCTATTCTGCCCTATGAACTGTCTTTATACAATATGTCAGGCAAATCGGTCAAGCCGTTTATTCGAGAAGGAGTCTTATATTTACAAAATTCAATTAAAAATATCTGGACCCCCTGACTCGACAGCCAGAAAAAAAGTATCTTATATTCTATTCTGCCCTATGGCATGTATTCACACAAAATTTCAGGCAAATCGGTCAAGCCGTTTATTCGCGAATAGGTCTTATATTTACAAAATTCAATTAAAAATATTTGGAACCCTCTGACTCGACAGCCAGAAAAAAAAGTATCTTTTATCCTATTCTACCCTATGACATGTATTCACACAAAATTTCAGGCTAATCGGTCAAGCCGTTTATTCGAGAAGAAGTCTTATATTTACAAAATTCAATTTAAAATATTTGGACCCCCTGACTTGATAGCCAGAAAAAAAGTTTCCTATATCCTATTCTGCCCTATGAACTGTCTCTTTATACAACATGTCAGGCAAATCGGTCAAGCCGTTTATTCGAGAAAAAGTCTTATATTTACAAAATTCAATTAAAAATATTTGGACCCTCTGACTCGGTAGCCAGAAAAATGTATTCTATATCCTATTCTGCCCTATGAACTGTCTTTACACAACATGTCAGACAAATCGGTCAAGCCTTTTATTCGAGAAGAAGTCTTATATTTACAAAATTCAATTAAAAATATCTGGACCCCCTGACACGACAGCCAGAAAAAAGTATCCTTTTTTCTATTGTGCCCTATGACATGTATTCACACAAAATTTTAGGTAAATCGGTCAAGCCGTTTATTCGAGAAGATGTCTTATATTTACAAAATTCAATTAAAAATATTTGGACCCCCTGACTTGATAGCCAGAAAAAAAGTTTTCTATATCCTATTCTTCCCTTTGATCTGTCTTTATACAACATGTCAGGCAAATCGGTCAAGCAGTTTATTCGAGAAGAAGTCTTATATTTACAAAATTCAATTAAAAATATCTGGACCCCCTGACTCGATAGCCAAAAAAGAAGTATCCTATATCCTATTCTGCCCTATGTACTATTTTTGTACAAAATTTCAGCCAAATCGGTCAAGCCGTTTGACCGTGAAGAAGTCCCAAACAAACAAACAAACAAATAAACAAACTGACTTTCGCATTTATAATATTGGTGTTGATTGGTGTTGATAATATATACGGTCGAATTGAGAAACCTCCTCCTTTTTTTGAAATCGGTTAAAAATAAGGATTTGCCTAAACGGCTTAAACTGTCAAAATATAGGTTTTGGACACAGAATAAATAATAGTACTAATACTTTGAGCTACGTTGTGTTAACCTTATAACGTCCTGTATAGGGAAGAGTTGAGGGCTATTTAGTATCAGCCTGCGTAGCTACCGCAAACACTACTGTTCCGATGGTAGTTTTTGAAGTGAAAACTTAATATGGCTTTGAGTGGGTTCGAGACACGACTGAAGCCTGTAGGGCTATTCTGTAAGCTAGTTTACGCATCTCACAAGCGGAATCCGCGGTGAGATTTGAATTTCGTACTACGAAAATTCAAATCGTAATGCGATTGTAATACGGTTGAATTTGTAATACGAAATTCAAAACTCACCGCTTGCGAGATGCGTAAACTAGTTTACAGAATAGCCCAGCCCCTAGATATTTGTTTGTTTTTTGATGCTTTACTGCACAAAAAAAGTACAAAAGGAGGGCATTTTATAACAGTCATCTAACAGCGGTGGGGAATATTTTGTTAGTTGTCACCAATGTACTATACTATTTTTTTCATTTAATATTTATTACTTACTAAATAAAAAACAGAAACTGCATATGAGTCAAAAAAATCTAATATCTTACTACTCAAGTATAATCAAGTAATAGTTACTCAAAGGAATCAGTTTTATAACTGCGATTGGAGTGGTCTCTCCTCAGTCCCAGAGGACAGCGGTGAAATAAGACGCGTCCCTCTGTTTGTCATGCACTTCAGACGTGAGTTAGACGAGGATGCGCCTCTCTTTACTCGTTATTATTGTATAGGTTTATTAACCAACATACATATTGGAAATAAGTTTATAGACTAACAACCTGAAGTTGGATGCTCCATTGATAAATGAAAGGGGGCCGTTCATTTATCAATGGAGCATCAAACCTTTCTCATATGAGTAAACCAACCATCATATTGTTTAATTTTATGACTGGAAAATAAGATCTGACGATCGAGCTCAGTGGCATGTCTTGGGAGAGGCCTATGTCCAGTTGGAGACTGATACGGGCTCGTAATAATGATGATAATATTGTTTAATTTTATGATATCCATATAAAATATGAACCTACTCCTTTTTTTAGTAAAAAACACGGTGTATTTTCGTTACTGCAATACTGGTAGGTACCTAGATAAAGTACGCATAACTTTACAGAAAGTGAAGGCAGTTTAAGATGTTGATGGAGTGGCAGCGTCCCCTTTCCCTAAAGAGGCAGGCCGCACATGTTTGCACTACACTTCAAACGACGCAAATCGAATCATCGGATGTTGTGACGAATTGTTGAAGTTTTAGAACAGGTTCGATTGAAGAATTTTATTATAATAGATTATCGTAAGCTTTGGAAGACTGAGTTGGACATTAGTTTTCCTTTTTTGATTGACCATTATCTCATCTTATGGTGACGATGTGCTCCGAGATGTAGTACGCTTGCCCAGAACATAAAATAAGATTACTTATATATGCGGTTTGAAAAATTTAGTTTCATAATTGCGCGTAATCAGTTTTAAAAACGCTTATTTTAGTAACCGGTTATTTCTACACAGCACACACGTAGAGCTACTTCAGAAAACAGTTTTGCGCGCATACTAAAATTGATGCTGTCAAATATCACATTACAAAGATAAGAAAGCATTGCATTATTTCAGTAATACATTATTTTGATTTTATTCACCATTTCGTGAATAATGTTATTAGCTTGTACACAGTTAGTCACAGCACATCACCGAACAAAACCATCTTTTCTGTGACAAAACTGCGTACGAGTAATCTAATAACGATTTTGCATTTTTCAGAAAAAGGAACGTTTCTTATCACAAAACTGCTAACGAAAAATAGTTGCTTACTTTTGATCCGCGAAACTACGTATACAGTTATTAGCCTCGTAAGCAGTTTCTAGAACCGCTTACGTTAAATAAAGCCCACCACTACAGAATACATCTACCTACCAAGTTTTAACTGGGTAGTCCTAATAGTTTCGGAATAAAGTGGTTGTGACATACGGACGGACGGACAGATAGAAAGACAGACATAACGAATCTGTAAGGCTTCCGTATTTGCCATTCGGCTATGGAAACCTAAAAATCAGGCAGGCAGGTATCAAAAACCTATACAGATCAAATGAAACAATTTCCAGATATATCCAGATATCTCCCGTATACACGTAGCATTGTTTCAGTTTGTTGGAACTGGAATATATTGGTAAAGTTAACAGAAGTGCTGCAACTGTACTGTACCGTGCTGGCAAACGTAGAAAATCGCGCAAGTTAAATTGAAGATCAGTATCGCTGGATTCGGATCAGTGATATGCTTTAGTTCGTTGCTTTGTCTGTCGGGATTCGCATTTCGGTAATATTACATTACGTACTTACGTAGGTTACAATGAAGCTTATTTCTCTGGCAATCAGTTAAGTGCCCCGGAGACGGTCAGTCAATTTTTACGTTAATGATGGAGCAAATGATCGTGTACAGAGGCAAAGGAAGCCATTGTTATTCGCAACTATGTGATTGAAGGCGGATGATGGAAATTTTGATTGAATTAACAAATGTGAATGACGCAACCATTGAACGTCTCAAAGGCAAAAGTTCAATAAATGGGAAATTTATGGATACCTTAGGAACTTTTTATTAGAAACTAAATCCTTACTCATTTAATTATCATTTAATCACAGCGTTAACGTTATATTATTGTTTATTTTTATTATTAGGAATTTGGCCACAGATGAACTTTAAAAACAAACAGAATCGCTCTCATTACCCGACTTTGCGGGAAATAAGAGCCTGTAAATTCCCATGTGTGTTATAATGTGTAAAAATTTCCATGTCAGTTTGAAATCTCACTTATTCATATACATTTTAATATAAACGTAACCGTATAACAATTAAATTTAAGGAACCAAGTAAAAAACGCAAATATTATAAATCGGGCTGTCAGAGCCTAATAAGTTCTGATTACCCGACTACCACCATTTTGAAATTAAATAAAATGATATATACTGAATCAAGCTTGTAACGAAATAATATGCACAAATACTCAAAATTGATAACATTACCTATAAAATTAAACAGGTTTGATTGTAACAAACGTATAACTTCGCACATACCTGGCCAATGAAAATTCGTATTTTTTATAAGTGTGGACCAAAAAATCGACAAGGGTCCGTGGTCACAAAACACGCGCGCCCGAGTGGCAATCGAGTGAATACGAACTTTAGTTTTGTCTCTAGCCACACCGCTCCCATTACCCTCTGTTCCCCTATAGTACGAGAATCTACTATGTCCAACATTTTACATATTTTTTACTCCTACACATTACATATTCATAAATTGTACGAAGGTCTCCTCCATTGATTTTCACCTTATCTAATGCCATCTGTGGCCAGTCTCTAAAGAAAACGTTATCTACACCTACTGGAATGATTAAACAGAAAAAATTGGCATAAATCTTGCTAGCAAATTAAACTTATCGGGTAGGTATCTCATTAAATCCATTCTCAAGTCTCTAACAAGTTCAAGCACAAGCTGACACCTAATCTATGGTAGAGAGGGCGAGTTGGACAAATGAGTCCCAGTTGAGTCGTACTCACGCTCAATTAATTGCAGTCGGAGATACCTCATACTAAGCCATTGTCCTACGTCAGTGACAAGCGAATGTCGCGCCGCCCATTGCTTCGAAAAAAAACCGGCCAAGCCAAGTTGGACTCGCCCACCGAGGCTTCCGCACCAACGTTGGTCGGTACCAATTAAGCTAGACCTCTAAATTGTATGAGCACTCGTATTACTCAGAGGACTATCGTAATTGGCGAAAACTATGTATGTATGGGGACACCCTTTAATTTTCTACTTTTTTATGTTTTGGAATTTTTCCATAATTTGTGCTGTAAGACCTTGCTTCTTGCCAAATTTCATGATTCTAGATCAACGGGAAGTACCCTATAGGTTTTCGACACAAAACCTATAGGGTACTTCCGGTTGATCTAGAATTGCCAAGTATGGTGAAAAGTAAGGTCTTACAGAACAAGTAAAAAAAAATATTTCAAAACTAAAAAAGTTGAAAATTATGGTAAATTTTGGTACTTACAAGTTTTCGCGAAAATCGAAATTTGCCTATATATTATTATCGCGTTGACTCAGGACCTTGATTTATAATCACCTAGTAGGGACTTCGGTATATGTTATAAATTTCAACTTGCTAGGTCCACCCGTTCCTTAGAAAATCAGACAGACAGACAGACGGACAGGCAGACAGACAGACGGACAAGAAAGTGATCTTATAAGGGTTCCTCTTTTACCTTTTGGGGTACGGAAGCCTAAAAATCAGGAAATAGTAATTTGCATGTGTAAGTCATAAAACTCGTAAGACCTATTTGTCAGACCATTCTAAACCTAGCGTGTTCGCCATCATTGACCACATCATCGCTTATAGCCAGGCAAGATAGTAGTCAAACGCTAGACTATCAGACATAAAAAAATCAAACAATGCTTTAGAATGTTTGTACCGCGGGTTTGTACCCTAGAGTCTTGACAGTTCAGCAATAAATACTTTTGTTTTGAGGTGACCGATTTACGTAATTATCACATAAATAATGACATTTGCGATAAAACCCAAAGCACAAAATTGTTTTTTTCGACAATGACAAATGACCATAATTCAAACTTTTAAATTATTATCAAAAGGCAAGTTATTGAGTTATTATTCTACTTAAGTAAAAACGCCTATGGTATAAAATACATATAGGTATATCTACTTCAATGTCGCACGTGTAGTATCGTGACTAAGGCAAGAGATAGCATCGCGTCGCATTATATCGCATTCCATTATTTACGTAAGACAATGCATCGTACTTAGACTTATCTATGTATGGTTCTTAGGAAAAGTTCTTGAAGTAAGATGTAGTTAGGAAACTCAAATGAACTAAGAACTGTAGAAGTTTTCAACTAGTTTTACTCGATTACAAGTTACGAGTATTTGGATCATGTGAAATGCATTAAATTGAGGTTCGCTGGTTGAATTGTGATATTTGATATTTAAGAGCAGCGTTTTGTTAAATTTCTTATAGGTTATCGTTTGACCACTATCTCACGTGATGGTAAGTGATGTAAAGTGAAGTGAAGAAGTGAGCGGTCGAAGATGGTAAGCAAGCTAGGCCTAGAATGGGAACTGGCTCTCAAGGATAGCTGCGGGGACACATTAGACATTTGGCGACAGATTTTCTAACATGAGGGTGGTAGCTGGCCAGGCGGACACTAGTATCCTACCACCATGTGGGGGTTGTTGGTTTTTTAACGATGTTTTTCCTTCACCGGCCACTGTGAGAAGCGCACATAAATTATTCGATACAAAAATCCATTGGTGCACGGCGGGGATTAAACTTGGTACCTCTGGCATCAAAGCCGACCGTTCTCTCACTACACTACCGGGCCCTCAAAATACTCATACTCATGCCCTAATAATTTATTATCTGTTCTGTGCCCTAATCTTTACTTGTACAGTGCCACATGTATAACTTGGCGGTGGTGGTTTTTGGAACTAATTCTTTTAATTGAAACTGTGAGTTTGACGTTTGAGAGATTACCGCGACATTATTGTTGATAAATCTACTACATTAAAATAGTTCAATAATGCCAAAAGTCATTAAAAGTGGTTTAAGAGAAACTGTTATCAAAGTACAAAGTAAAAACACAGTGGCGCACAGGCACGCCAAGTTATACTTGCCGGACTGTACCACATAACAGATAATACTAAAATAAACATATAATACTACGTACTTGTGATGCTAGTATATATATATAGACTACAGTGATAGTTAATCTCAGGCACCTGCAGCCACTCCGCGAAGATAGTTATCACCGGAAAAAGTATATTTTGTGACAGTAAATTTGGCGGGTAAAGTTGTCATTTTTATTATAGACTCAGAGTAGATTATGTGAATGGAAAGAAATTTGCATCATCGAGACCGAAATATGAGCTAACATAGTCAAATAATATAGCAGATAGTAAAAAGGAACATTTATGGAACAAGAAAAATAAATGAACAAACCTCTAAATTCGCGTCAGCGCACAACGTCAAAGTAACAGTTTTAGTAAAAAACACCCGTGTTCGTTCCAACCTTTGAGCGAGTTGCAAAACAACCAAACAACTGACATTCAGTGAACGTGAACGCAGCCCAGTGCATGTATAAGAGGGATCAACTTTACATAGTCGAAACAAGTCGCCACGCCACTTGTACTTAGGTACCTACTAACTGTATGATATAGTGATATAAAAATGTATCCATCTCTGAGACGCATCAAGCCACTCACCGAGTGGTCTGCAAACACCCGCCTCTTCCATTAACTAATTGTTAATTATCTCTCCAACATTCTCCCGTCACGCGGAACAGTGAATAGGTTTGCACTATATTGAACGCAATATCTATTTATTTTTGCTATGATAAATAAAAACGTTCTCTTAAACGGTGCACACGTTCGGGCCAGGGCCGAACGTTCAAATTTTCAAAGTTCAGTCAAGCACAATGACATATTATTATTAGACTGCATCATGACCAGGGGTGGAAGTCTCTACATTGATAGCAATGAATTTCGACAGATAATCGTCGATAAGAAAAGAGATGCAGATAATAACTGTCTAGCTGCATCTCATTCTAGCAGACTTTTGCGATGACAGGTCGCATCGCTATCAATGTAGAGACTTCCATCCCAGGTGAGATAGTGATCAAGTTTTATTTTTTAATCATATAGGCCTGCGTTTGACCACTATCACACCTGTTGGTAAGTGATGATGCGGTCGAGAATGGTAGCACGCTAGGCTTAGAATGGGAACTGGGTCTCAAGGATAGCTGCTAAAACACAATGTGTATATTTTTAATTTATCTATTTTATAGGCTAGCGTTTGATTATTATCTCTATATTTCTATATTATCTGTTGGTAAGTGATAATGCCGTCGAGGAAAGCAGGTAGCATAGGTTATAGGGATAGGAACTGGCTCTCGAGGACAGCTTCCGGAACACATTCAGATGTTTGACGGCTGATTTTCTATCTTGAAAGTAGTGGCTGGCCAGGCGGACTCTAGACAGTGTCCTACTATCACGTCGAGGGTTAAAGAAGAATAAGAATCAAAACACGGATGAGAGTTAAGTCACTGTTTTACACTAAAAGCATTCTACAATGATGACATCTTGATGGAAATGGCAAATTAATATGGGTATTCTTTAGCGAGGGGAGCCGCTAGTACCGGAAGGGAGCCAATTCCCTTCGAGTGCCTCTTATTCTTTTTAATTTTTTTAAATAAATTTAAGTACTGCATTATACGTTAGCTTTTCTAAGTCTTTGAACAGTGAGATGACTGCTATGTTATGAAATTACTGTCCCTTTAAAAATAAGACCGTTTAAAAAACTAAAAAAACCGACTTCAAATGCCGCGCTATTAATTTTCAATACCAAGTTTGAGGTGTTTATCTCCATATCTCTGGAGATACTTATTAGATCTCGATGAAATTACTATGGTACAAGTTTTGGAATATTTTCTTTCCAACAAAAAGAGAATCATCAATATCGATTTATAAACGACGAAGTTATCCGCGAACACCCGTAAAAAAAATATATACTGTTGAATTGAGAAACCTCCTTTTTTTGAAGTCTGTTAAAAAGGGACAGTAATTTTGGCACGTGTGCTTTTTTACGGTGGACAGACGATCACTTTACTACCAGGTGATATAATGAAGAAGTGCTTTTTAGAGCTTATTGAAAATAAACAGTTAATGAGAGGCCATCATAAGGCATCATAAGACCTTAATTGGTTTAATGATAATATTGGTTAATAAGGATTTGAAAACTGCCTGTCTTTTAACTTGGAACTTCGCAATTCACAATGTTCCGATCGGATACTCTTGAAATTAAAAACCAAAAATATTAGATAGTGTTTATATTGGAATATATTTCCGCCACCTAATAGATCAAGAGTTAGTCCAATATGTATAAAACATAATTAAGATAGTTTAAAAACTAAAACAACCGACTTCCATGCCCCGCGAGTCAGTTTCAGTAGCAAGTTTAAGACGTTTATCTTCACATCTCTGGAGATACTTATCAAATCACAATGAAATTACAATGGAACCACCTAGAAAATGTACCCTACCGATTAAAAAAAGAATCATTCGAATCGGTTCATTGACGAAGTAATCGCGTAACATACATACAAAAAAAACATACAGACGAATTGAGAACCTCCTCCTTTATGGAATTCGGTTCAAAATAAGTGAATTAGTTCCTCAGAACATTCCCATTATTAATGCGATAAAAAAATGTAAAAGGTCTGACATAGGCTGCAGTTATGAATTTATTAATCGTATGTTTGCTTTAGCCGTTAAAATAGAAATCCTCTACATAAATAATAACTCTAAATTCAACGCTCAATTTTTCCCCGTTTATTACGGCTGTTCCAAATCAAAATGGCAGGCTATGAAACAAAATATCACGAGAAAGACATATTGGCGGATTGAACTAGATTTATTTAAGAATATACTGATTTCAACTTAAAGTTTTATCATTTGAGTCCTACATTTTAACAATCTTATGTGATGGAGCTCGGTAGTTACACAATTCTACTTACCTATATTGTTTTAATGATAGGCAGGTAGCAACGGTCTTGTCCTACCTTAAGGTACCTTAAAGTAGAGTACCTTAAGGTAGGACAAGACCGTTGCTACCTCCATGGTAGGCGATGACGTCTATCTATAGGAGACACTGCGGCAGGCAAACGCTCTAGCTTGCCAGAATGTCAGGCGTCATACGAGAGTTTGACCACTATCTAACCTGTTGGTAAGTGATGATGCGGTCGAGGATGATAGCGCGCTAAGTCTAGGATGGGAACTGGCTCAACAGCTGTCCTTGAGAGCGAGTCCAACTTGAAGATGGTAGCTAGACATGCGGATAAGTAGGACACTTAGTGTTCGACCACTATGTAGGGCGTTGTTAGATTTTTACAAGTTTGTCAAACAATTTGTATCCTACAGGCTTAGTAGTTTACTGTATGATACTTTTCAACATTGGAGAAAAAAAAAACCATTGGTGCACGGCGAATTTTAAGCAAATGACCTCTGGATTAGATAGTCAAACGTTCTCTCAAATAAACTATAGAGCCTACAAGCACTTGGACGGAGACAACTAGATACTGAGTCTTGAACTGAGAAAGTCTCTTAAAGTGCTGATTTTAATGATAGGTTCCTATTATATAAAAACCGTTTCAAGCTTGAGAAAAGATTTACTTTTCATCACACAGAAAAATATAACATCACAACATATGCCGGGTACAAACAGCTGCTTTTAGTAATAAAAGTACTTATAACGAGGTAAAGAAGTAAAAACACAGTAGACTAAAGTAGTACAGTACCTTAACTCGGCAGTGTCCTTAAAATCAATACCTACAGCGGTCGCCCGGTAAAAAAAGTTGCAAATAGTGTCGCCACCTATCGTATTATTTCGTACATATATTACCTATTCATTGTTAGAGCAAAATTTTAGCACCCGACTGGGTCTTTCACTACAAAAACGTGAAACAATCTATCAAATGTGAAGATTTAAATATTGTATTGGATGGTGGTAAGCATAGAAATAGGAATAATCCCTTATTATTCCTATTTCTATGGTGGTAAGCTACCTTTTGGTAGTAAGTCAGACGGAACATCGATATAATATGCTGCTACCACTTGTGGATGAACACTGTGCTAGAATTTGTACCGGTGATCTCTTAGAAGTCAAGCTTTTACGGCAAAATGGCGCTCAGTCAGACACACTTTTAGAAAAAACGTCTCAAAACCTCTCTTATCATCGCAATATGCTTAAGGTTCTTGAAAACCATTTAACCTATTGATTTAATGATTTAACAGTGAGAAGTTATGTTTGCGGAATTAATGTACTTTTTACAAAAGTATTTATTAATAAAACCCCCGTGCGTTCGTAACCACGACACAGAATAATGAATAATACTACCACGACGCACACTCGCGATTGCTTTGCTTCCGAGAGCGTACGAGATTTTAGAGTGCGCCATTTCAGTCGCTCCTAAAAAGTTAAACTACTGTATAGTTAAACGTACTGTGGTAAAACCATCAAATCCAGCACTGAAGGCCCGCTGTGCAGTAATAAAGGAGTAACCACTGTGAGGAGTCCCCAGTAAGGGGTGTGTAATTAGACGACGCTGTCTGTTTATTTTCTCTCTGTATGGGTCCAAGAGCAAAATACTGAAACGGAGCTCACTCACGTTATACGTCTGCAAAAGCGATCAAATACAATTAAATTAATATTATTGTTTTAATAACTTTAAAACTGATTATCTTAAAACGGTTTAACGGATTCTTATGAATCAAAGCTAAGAACTCTCTCTCGATGAAAACACCTATCAAACAAAAAAAAACAAAATCGGTTCATCCCTTTGGGTACTACGATGCCACAAACAGACACACAAATACACACGTCAAACTTATAACACTCCTTTTTCTTGCGTCGGGTGTTAAAAAGGACTGAATTCATATTCGAAGTCAGTGTTAATGTCAGTTAGGTGTTCCACTCCATTATAGGTCTGAAGTATTTTGTGGTCAAATAAGCAGACAGATTGCCACAAGATCTTGACAACATCTACAAGGGATCACCCTGTTCTCAGCGAGCTATGGAAATAGCTATGCTCAGTGTGCAGCGGCATTCTGCGGGATCGAATCCGGAACGAAGTCATTCGCCAGAGCACTAAAGTGATCGACATAGCTCACGGATTAGCAAACTGAAGTGGCAGTGGGTTGGTCATAGCTGCCGTAGGATCGATTATCATTTGGTTGCGGGTCGGAACACCTCCTCGCGGTGTACCTTGGGTATCGGCCGACAACTTTTCCCAGTCAGCTGAGTTAAGTTGACGACCGATAGCGAAGTTCCGATGTGAGGGGCTCCTCCGCGTGTCCCTTTGATATTTAGCAGAGGGCACAGTGTGACTAAGTGAGTAAGAGACAGAGCCGGTAACGGCTGCAAGAGGGCTGTTTGCATGATTTTGTCACGCGAGCCGGACGGTGGACGGTGTGCGAGTAGGGGTAGTTTCCCTTCGCACACCTGCCATTATGTGAGGGACGGAGGGTGTAGTAAGTTTGAGGAGAAGACAAGCCACACTCCTCTTAAGCTGTGGGTCCGATTTACTCGGGCCGAGAGGAGGGGCCGGTGATGGTCGTCGAGTTGAGTCTCGCATGCTATTGGCATACATTTATTATATATAGTTGGTGTAGTGGAAGAATGGTCGGTTTTGACGTCAGAGTTTGATTTCCCAAATCGGCTAACAAGAGCTGGCGTTCTGATCTAACAGAAATGAAAGCAACATCTACACAACGATGGAATTCCATTCCTCGAAATTTTGCGAAGTCGATAAAAAAAAGACATTGGCTACTACAGAAAGATCCATATAGAATTCTAATACTTAATTCAGCCTTTTCGTCTTCGATGTACTTTTATACAAATCGGGGTCAACGACCTACGGATCCTTTCCTCAGAATAACGAAGGCTGAATAAAGGGTTATACTGCACGGATGGCTTCACGGTTCACTTTTGTACTGAATAGGTTCCGTTACCTGAATTCAAAGTCTTGTATTTGGACCCAGGGGTTACAAAAGATTTTAGCCTTTATTAGGGTATCTAAAAATATACGATGAGAGTGCGTGAGTGATGGATCGTCGAAGTGCTTTAGAATGTCTTTTGTTCACACGCCTTTTTTTGCACACACGTAACCTTCTTGTATTTTTTTAACCGACTTCAAAAAAGACAAAGGTTCTCAAATCAACTGTTTTTTAGGGTTCCGTACCTCAAAAGGTTAAAAAAGGAACCCTTATAAGATCACTTTCTTGTCCGTCTGTCTGTCTGTCTGTCCGTGTGTCACCACCGATTTTCTTAGGAACGGGTGGACCTAGCAAGTTGAAATTTATATCAGATATTAAAGCCTATAGTCCCTATTAGGTGTATAAAAATCAAGGTCTTTAGTCATCGCAATAAAAAATATGGGCAAATTTATATTTTCACGAAAACTTGTAAGTACCAAAATTTGCCTTAAATTTCAACTTTTTTATTTTTCGGAATTTTTCCTTTACTTATGCTAACCTTGCTTCTGACCAAAATTGACATTTCTAGGTCAACCGGAATTACCCTATAGGTTTTGGGTCGAAAACCTATAGGGTACTTCCCGTTGGTCTAGAATCATGAAATTTGCCAAGAAGCAAGGTCTTACAGCACAAATAAAGGAAACATTCCAAATATTAAAAAAGGTTAAAATTAAATGGTGTCCCCATACATACATACATAGTTTCGCCAATTAAGATAGGCCTTTGAGTTATATGAGCGCTCATACAATTTAGAAGTCTAGCTTAATTGGTACCGACCAACGTTCATACGGAAGCCTCGGTGGGCAAGTTCATCTCGACATAGCCGGTTTTTAACCGACTTCAAAAAAAGGAGGAGGTTTCTCAATTCGACCGTATATTTTTTATTTTTTTTATTTTTTTTTTTATGTTTGTTCGCGGATAACTTCGTCGTTTATGAACCGATTTCGATTATTCTTTTTTGTTCGAAAGGAGATATCCCAAGTGTGGTACCATGGTAATTTTATCGAGGTATGATAAGTATCTCCAGAGATATTGAGATAAACATCTCAAAATTGGTACTGAAAATGAATAGCGCGGCATTGAAGTCGGTTGTTTTTTAGTTTTTAAACGATATTATATTTATTATGTTTGTTACTTCAGAACTCCGTAATTTTTATTAACCGAATTGTTTTTTTTTTAATTGTATTTTTTATTATTTATTTCATAACATTAAAATTAGACTAACTTTGACTTTGATCCCATTGTAATTTTATCAACGTCTGATGAGCATCTTGTTTCATATTTGATAGACTAGCGTCTGACCACTATCTTGCCTGGTGGTAAGTGGAAAATTTTAGTACATAAAATTATATGAATAGAACACCAGTTAAATGGTATACGTCACATCATAAAGATCAGAAATACAAATAATAATTAAAATATTATTTTAAATAAATAATAGTTTAAAAAAACTAAAAAAATACGCTTTTATAGAAAATCCTACTAAAAATTGAAAATACATTTTAAAAAATTTGAATTAAAAATAGAAAATCCAACTAAAAAATAGAAAATAAATTTTAATAAATTTGAATTAAAAATAGTGTAAGAAAAAATGATTTTATTGTAAAAAAAAAGCGTGGGGTGCATGGTATCAATACTTCCAAATATTTTATGAACAGATATGACTAGAAGGGTTATTTTGATAATATCCTGAAAAGTACCCCACGCTTTTTTTACAATAAAATCATTTTTTCTTACACTATTTTTAATTCAAATTTATTAAAATTTATTTTCTATTTTTTAGTTGGATTTTCTATAAAAGCGTATTTTTTTAGTTTTTTTAAACTATTATTTATTTTTAATTTTTTTTTTTCTTTATTTATTTATTGTCATCGGCCCTTAATAAGTATGCCAAATTTCGAGTTAATCCGACGTTTCGAAAACGTCGGATTAATTAACTCGGGGGTTAAAATCATGTTCAAAGATTCCGTTACATACTAACATACAAACATACATACGTCTGAAGCTAATAAAAGCGTATTAAAATCATGTGATATTCCTTAAAATATTTTTTTGTGATAACAACTGTAATCAATGTTAGTACGTTATATACATAAATAGCTGCATCAGTACAACTTCAAAAATTTGCTGACCCCAACAATTAATAAAACAGAGAGAGAGATCAGACCTTTCCACTAAATAAAATAAATTGTTTTTCTAAAGAGTGGAGATCGCAAAAACCGAGTCAAGTGTAGGTCACATCTGTAAACGTACTTATAGTCCCAGATCTTAACGATGGATTACTTCGATCATTAATTTTAACACTAGACACTAACACTTTGATACAAGATTTGCCGGAAAAATAAGTTTTTTTTAAAAATGGGAACCCCCTTAAATGTTTAATTTAATTTATTTTTTTATTATTTAATGTTATAGCAACCATTGTAATACACATAATATCGTTTAAAAACTAAAAAACAACCGACTTCAATGCCGCGCTATTCATTTTCAGTACCAATTTTGAGATGTTTATCTCAATATCTCTGGAGATACTTATCATACCTCGATAAAATTACCATGGTACCACACTTGGGATATCTCCTTTCGAACAAAAAAATAATAATCGAAATCGGTTCATAAACGACGAAGTTATCCGCGAACAAACATAAAAAAAAAAAAAAAAAAATATACGTTCGAATTGAGAAACCTCCTCCTTTTTTTGAAGTCGGTTAAAAATCATACGAGTACGATTTGAAGGTCATATGAAAAATAAACTTGCCAAGTGCAAGTCCGACTTGCACTAGTAGGGTTTCGTAACACTGTAGAGGATTTTATAACTATCAGTTTTCGCCAGCAGTAACATAACTATGTGATTTATAGTATTTGCATGAAAAACAAAGCTATATTTGCGGTTTTGAAAATGTGCTATGTCTCAAAAACTGCTGACTATTATTATGTTTCTTTGAAGTGTCACACACTTTATATTTTTGTAAATTGTTAAACACAATCCTAAATTTCATCGTACCGACGGGACTCGAACCCGCACCCCCCGAATTACACGTCCAGGTGCTCTGCCAATTAAGCCACGGTTCGATACATCGATACGACGAAATTAGTGGATTGCATTTGTTAACCCAATTATGCATTGGTGGCGCCATCTATGACTATTTATTACGTAAGTTAATCATTCGGAAGAAATCATTACAGTTTTCAAATCCGACGTGAGATGTTGCACTGCGTAAATCAAATATTATGTTTCTTTGAAGTGTGTTTCACTTTATATTTTTGTAAATTGTTAAAGACAATCCAAAAACAGTTTTTTTGTTTAACAATTTACTGCTGACTACATCATGTTCTCAACATAATTTTTTCCCCTATTCCTATTAATACAAGTATCCCTATTGATAGTAATTGCCTATGATGAAATAGCTACTCATAAAAAACTGGTTATAATCTTATAGTAATTGGTTAAATCGACTTTTAAAAAGTCTTTGAAATCAAAAATGAAATTACATGATACAGATTGAATACATGAACTAAAAATTTACACTTACCATTATATATTCTTTATTATCCTATAGACTAGCGTATGACCACTATCTTCGTGTGGTGGTAAGCGATGATGTGGTAGAAGATGGTAAACACGCTAGGACTAGACACACAATGATCAATAGTTGGCCTAAAATACTCGTCTCTCAAGGGCTGTGCGCTGCGGACAAACGTAAGGAACAACGTAAGGTTATGGCGGCTGATTTTGATGGTGGTAAGCTACATTTTGGTAGAAAGTCAGGTGGAACATCGATATAATATACTCCTACTACCTGTGGTGATATCAGGGCTTCTTAAGCCAGTTAATGATAAAATGAAATCGACTCAAAATGTCTCCTTTATTGAATGAAGTAACGATGTAGCGGGCTCTCGCACTAATTAGGATAAGACAAAGAGCTCTTGTCTGGACACTGCGAAACTAATTAGGTTTAATGCAGTCGTCGACCTCTGAACATCGGATTAGTAAGATTATGCGTTTTATTTTATCAGCAATCAAGAGTGTGCAAGTGGTCGTTGAGAATTTAATAAAATTATAAACTATGTACATTGTACTGTTTTGTCCAATATTATGAACGCAAAAGTTAGTTTGTATACTTGTTTGTTTGGGCCTTCTTGACTGTCAAACGGTTGGAACGATTTAGCTGAAATTTTGCACAGGCATAGGCAGTATTATGGATTGGGCTGTAGGAGACTTTATAATGTGAGCGAAGCCGTGGGGCACAGATAGTAAGTAACTTGTATATTTTTTACCCACGACGGAACGGAGACGGTATATGCGTTTGAGGTAAGAAGAGTTTTGTGTGTGCAAATCCATGTTGCCATTTTTCTCCAAAACTACCAGTCCGATTTTGATGAAATTTTCAGTTATGGGTTCGGTTTTGATTGGTGCATGTTCGTAGATAAGTGTTACGGTGACAACTCACCAGGGCGCGCTGCAGTAAACATTTGTTTGTGCTAATCAATGTTGCAATTTTTATCCATAATTACTTATCCGATTTTGATGCAATTTTCAGTGATGGGTTCTAGTAGACGTTTGCGATGACAAGACACATCGCTATCAATGTAGAGACTTCCACCGTTTCTTTACTCTTGTGCTTCCACCCCCGATCACTAATTAGCTATAATTCACTTCAATATATAAAATATATATAATATATACTTCAATATATATTATTCAATTCCTTAATGTATGAATAACATTTTATGTATACTATTGCCTCAATGAGAATAACAAAATAATGTTTAAGCGCCTACCTAAAATGTAAATTACAAGAAACCTCCCTAACATTAGTCACAGCATTATTCATAATATATTAAGTTAGAATAAAGGAAAATGTAGGTAACATACCTTATGAAATAAATAAATAAATTATTAATTATTATGCTCGTATTTATTCTTTTTTCTTAAGTCTAGGTTTTTTTACAATATAGATATCAAAACAACAATACAAAAATCATTATAAAATAAACAATACTATAAAAAAACCTAAACCTAGGGTGCCGCCGGTAGCGGGGCAGGGCCCAAGCTACCGGGGGTTAGGGCTGCAGAGAGAGAAACCTCCTGACGATGCGTGCCGTGTCAAGAAGCACTGCCTTCTGTATCTGGTCCTTGATCCAGCCGTCTAGCGAGAGCCTCTTGAGATGTTGGTCGAGACTCTTCGCTATTAGGCCGTTCGCAGAGACGACTATCGGTACAATGATAGTCGAGTCAACATCCCACATGGCGGTAACCTCGTGGGCCAAGTCAAGGTACTTGCTAAGCTTGTCCTTTTCGGCCTTTACGAGGTTCTCGTCATGCGGGATGGTGATGTCGACTAACACTGCCCGCCGCTGGGACCGGTCGACTATCACGATATCAGGCTTATTGGCGACAATAGTCCTGTCCGTGATAACCGATCGGTCCTAATAGAGCAAAGCACGACCATTTTCAAGAACTGGTGCAGGTGCGTACTTATAGTACGGCACCTCAGACTCGACAAGGCCATATTGAAGAGCAAGTTGCTGATGGATGATCCTGGCTACGAGGTTATGTCTGTGCAAGTACTCGCCGTGAGCAAGATGAGAACAACTGGAAATAATATGCCTGAGTGACTCTCCGGGACGGCGGCATGCCCGACAAATGTCGACCGTACCGTCCTTCATGATATATTTCCGGTAGTTGTTCGTCTTGATAACTTCGTCCACAATTGCACAAACAAAACCTTCGGTTTCCCCAAAAAGGTCTCCGAATCGTAGCCAGTTCACCGACGCGAGCAGGTCCACATCGGGTCCCGTTAAGACTCGATAGAACCTCCCGTGCAGCTCCTTGCTCTTCCAGACGTCCTTGCGATCTTCGGTGCTCAGCACTTGAGGTTTGCGCCAGTTCTCTTTGCCTAAGGAGAGAGGTGTTAAGGTCCTGTCAACCGCCACCACATCGCGATGCATCCCACACTCGTTGTTTAGGAAATATTCCCGGAGACGGTATACCTCACGATTATGGAGAGTCTTGGCATTTAAAAAGCCTCGACCGCCCCATTTCCGTGGAATATACAGTCTCATAACAGACGAGCGTGGGTGAAGCATGCGATGTGACGTCAGTTGCTGTCGGACCTTTCTGTCCAGGGCGTCTAATTCGGTCTGAGTCCACCTTAGTATGCCAAAGGTGTATATAAGTAGGGGCATAACCCAGCCGTTGAAGGCACGTACCTTGTTGCCTCCTGACAAAAGACTGTTAAGTACCTTCGTCAGACGACCAAAGAAACGCTCCTTCACCGACTGTTTTATCCCCCCTCTCTCGATACCTAATGACTCTGACATACCAAGGTATTTATAGGTGTCGGCTTCGGAGAGAGATCTGATAATCATTGTGTCTGAAAGTTGAAAATTCAATGAATTCACAACTTTCCCCCGCTGTACGTGCATGACCGCGCACTTATCTACACCGAACTCCATGTTGATGGCGTTGCTGAAAGTCTCAGTGACTTTCAGTAATTCCATCAAATCATGGCGCTTCGGTGCAAAAAGTTTGAGGTCATCCATGTACAGCAAGTGTGAAATGACTTCACCGTCTCTCCTAAGCCGATAGCCCAGCCCTGAATCTTCTAATAATGTGCTTAGAGGATTTAGGGCTAGACAGAACCACAACGGACTCAGACTATCACCCTGGAAGATTCCTCGCTCAATCCTTATAAAGTCCTGCGGATCAGAGGGGCTGTCTCCATCACCCGGTTGACGAAGGACTGTGGTCCACTGCCTCATACAAGAACCTAGAAAAGATCTCAGATTTGTATCAATTTTATACAACTCTAAGATCCTCTCCAGCCAGGTATGAGGCACTGAATCATAGGCCTTCTTGTAGTCAATCCAGGCGGTTGAGAGAACCCCTCTGTTCCGCCGGACTTGTTGGCAAATGGTCGTGTCGATGAGGAGGAGCTCCTTAGTACCACGGGACCCAACCTTACATCCATTCTGAGAAGGGGCCAAAATATTATGCGCAACAATGTGCGAATTAATTTTAAACCTCAGAATAGATGTAAGAAGCGTGTACAGCGCTGGCAAGCATGTAATGGGTCTATAGTTCTTCGGTTCCGTGGTACTACCGGACTTGTGGAGCAGGAAGGTGACACCGGTTGTCATGAATGTTGGCAAGGAACCAACCTCGAGGGCTTGTTGGAATTGCGCCGCTAAGCAGTCGCGTGAGCATCGAATCCACTTTATCCAAAAGTTGTGTAATCCGTCCGGTCCTGGACTTTTCCAGTTCTGGGCCGTACGGATCGCACAACTAACGTCTTCGGGGCTAATACTAATAGCCCCCATGGATTCGATAGGCTCACACGCGCGCTCAACGACGCTCCAATCCAATCGCCCTCCGTGTGTTCGACGGGCACCGACCAGATACTACGCCAGAAGTTATTCATGGTAGTAGTATCCGGGCACTGCTCCTCATTCACACGTTGATTGGTTCCTTCCCAACCTCGGTATACCTTCCTTTGGTCACTTTGGAAGAGGCGATTTTGATAATAGCGATCTACACGCGCTCTATAGCGACGAATACGGTTTGCCAATGCATAAACTTTCTGCTTCAGAAAGTCAATGCGTTCCGTGACACAAGTCATGTAGTCCCGGGGTCTAATCCCGGTCCCAGCAAAGGCCTGGTTCACGAAACGCATGACTCGGGGGCGATGATTACCCCCTCTGAAGCAGATCAACTTCGCAATAAGAGTCCTAAACATATTGATGCGACACTCGATTCGTTCTTGCCACGCAGGGATAGCGGGGCGTCGCGGTATTCGGTCAGTATCCGGAAACTTGACGCGAACAACGCGACACGCCGCTATAGCCGCGCAGTAAAGAATCGAGTGTGTATCAACTAATGTTTCGCTAGTCTGTATATATGGGACTAGCAAAACGTTTAGGGCTCCCATTAACGCCAGGTTACTTTTATTCATTGGCAAACGTGGTAGTCGCGGCCTAGAGTCAGGAGTAGTGCGATACTCCAAAATCGCGTCTTCCAAAGCCCTCCTCAAATGCTCATTAGTCTGGGTACTTACGTTAGTATTCGTACAATCGTCTGCGTCTAGCGCGGCATCCGCCGGGGCAGACGTCGAAGCCGAGCCTGTCAGCCCCTGCGTCGACGACACACTGGGCGGGTCCCGCGCTAAAGCAGAAGTAGTAGGAATAATAGGTAACGCCTCCAGACGCAGCCGATCAAGCGCAGAGTCGTCCAACAGCTTGAGCCACTGGATGGCCCGCACCTGATCCGATAGTCGTTGTGCGGTAACGGTGACGGCTGGTTCAAGGGCCTGAAACAGAGGTAGTATCCTATCGCGGTACGCGGTCAGGTTAGTTCCTCCCTCTGTAGCCCCGTAGTAGGCGCGCATGCAGTTCTCATTTAAAGAGTGGGTCCATCGCATGCGACGCGCTACACCACCGGTAGCGAGGGCCGGGCGCGGAGCAGAATGCCCCACAGGCCCCAAGCGTGCCGGTAGCGGTGGCCGTCCTCGTCGTCGCGTAGATGGTGGTGGCGGCGGCGGCGGCGTAGGCCCGTCGTCATCACTCGACGAGCTGCCCTCCGGGGGAGTGACAAACTCGTCTCCCGACGATGTGCTCGGAGATGATGCGACGGGCGGAGGTGGTGGGTGCGCGCTATGTACCGCTTGTTCTCGACGTGCTTTCAAACGAGTTATCATTTCTTCTATTTACTTTCATCTCGTATTGTTTGTTGGTTTTTCACTATTTTCACTATTGACATATTGTGTCATTACTATCACAGTTAAATAATAGCGATGTCGTTCGGATTTTCACAGAACAGGGGTAAAATAATCACTAATAGGTGCAGGGTTAATATTGTTGTGAATATGTTGATGCCAAATAATGTGGATTATGGAAATATGTTCAATAAAAGTAAATAAAAATAAATTTGTAAAAAGACACGTCCGTCAGTTAAAGCGTTTTTTTTTTTTTTTTTTTTTTTTATAATTATTATTAATTCAGAAACATAGACATTCTCTAGTCTATAGAGTATAATAATATACGTAGCTATAGTAATAATTACCGAGACATATTATAGGCACCAAAAGCAATTCCAGTTATTGTCTCCCTCTGTGTTCAACTAATTAACATGTAAAGCTAACCGCAGATTAGGTACTTGTTAGTGTTACCGCTAGCTAATGATCGTCTTGCCTGGATATAGTTCTAAATTCTAACTTTAATGTGAAAAAAATGAATTAAAAGCTAGACCTTTTAAACACCTTTGAGGGTCCTGTGGTGTATTGGGAGAATGGTTGGCTTTGACGCCAGAGGTACCGAGTTAAGTCCCCGCTGTGCACCAATGATTTTTTCTATCAAAAAATGTATGTGCGCCTTTCACAGTGGCGCCAGTGTAGGGAAACATCGTTGAGAAACCCCCAACCCCCGCATAGTGGTGGAACAAGTTAGAAAATCTGTCGCCAAAAATGTGTTCCGGCAGCTATCCTTGAGAGCCAGTTCCCATCAGTCAGAGTATATAAGGCCTATTACCGCATCCTCGACCGCATCATCACTTACCAACAGGTGACACAGTGGTCAAACGCTAGCATACATATTATGTAGTATGTATTACATAAGATATAAAATAAACACAAGAGTTTTCGTAGACGTTGTTATGTGTAATTAAAAGTACCGACTAGCCCAAAGTCGACTGTCCTTCCATTTGAAATTGCGGAGTTTCAGTCCCTACAGCCCCATTCCACTATCAACATAATATCGTTTAAAAACTAAAAAAGAACCGACTTCAATGTTCATTTTCAGTACCAATTTTGAGATGTTTATCTCAATATCTCTGGAGATACTTATCAAACCTCGATAAAATTACCATGGTACCACACTTGGGATATCTCCTTTCGAACAAAAAAAGAATAATCAAAATCGGTGCATAAATGACGCAGTTATCCCCGAACTAACCTTTTTGAAGTCGGTTAAAAAGCAAAAGTACTTACTATACCATCTTATGCCGGGTATCAATGTGTACCCGGCATTAGATGATATAGAGCATGTCTATAAGTAGACAGCGGTAGTTGAATAAGGTGCTGGATTATTTGAATTTCATCATTGAAACTTGCTGCAACAACAATTGATCAAGCAACTTTCGCACTTAAAATCACGGTGAAGCTTCGCTAATCGATAAAATTGATTTTGTTTGGTAGGCGGTGGCAACTACAGCTAAAAACTTAGATAACTACTATTTAATAGCCTTCACCATAGGAACATTTAAGAATCTCAGAAATCCTCTGGTACTTTTTTACCAAAGTTATGCTCAAAGCTTCGAACATTTACCAATGGAGATGTCAATGCAAGGCGTACCCCTCTGCTGGCCATATAGCCATTATTGGCCATATGAGCGTGCGTAACTACGCTGTATTTTTAATACTGTGTGCGTGTTTCATGCTAGTGTGCGGGAGCGTTAAAGTGAGTGATTTGTGTGTGTGCAATGCGTGTTTACCTCGTCCCCCGTAAGTATCGGCAGAAAAAAATGTTTGCGGATTATGTTTACAACGGATTACAACGTTAACATCTCCATTGGTAAATGCTCGAAGGGTCAAAGAGTCGAGATTTTATAGAAAAATTATATTCGTTTGTTCGTGTAATAGACACTTTGTTCTAATGGCAACTTGACTTTAATATTACTACCTCAAACTCTACGAGAACTGAACAATAGTTTTAAACAACCCGTTAAATTTTACACGCCGCAAGAGACACGGTAAAATTACAAGAAAATAATTTCACCTGCAAACAAAACAGCAAAACGAAGCGACGAAATATCACCTTCATATTACGACAAACATTATGCAAACAGGGCAACGACAAACTTAATTAAGTTCATTTTTCAGCACATTTTCTATTATTCGATGGACAAATGTTTTGTATGCAAGAGACATACGGAGCTAGGGTGGCCAAGATTTACGGCGGTCCCGGGACAGTCTCGGACAGTACCGGACAGCAGGGGTGATTAATTGCATGTCCCACTATTCGGTCACCGCTGTTGATTTTTAATCCCGCATTGGTAAAATTGAATTTAAATTGGATGTAGTGGAAATATATTGACTTTGTTAGGATTATTGTTTATATGAAGCGACAACAGACCAACGGGTAAGGTGTCGGCCTTGCGATTCCTACCCATTACACTACTGACGTGAACTCACTCCAAACAAAAGCATAGTTAGCTTGGTTAGAGGGACAACTAGACAATTAGTCATGTGCAGCCCATATATATTGCTTATAAAGTTTATAAAAAAATATTTATTGATTTGAGATGTATTCTAGGTCACCTATATATTAAGCTGATCATGATAAAGTGTACAAGAGGTGTCTACTGGTTCTAGAGTGAAGACTGCCAATTGGTAAACGTAGCACAGGACGCCCTGTGAACAGGGGGAACGATGACATTCGTAAATCCTTGGGCAGTGACAAGAAAAGAAGAGCCAAAGATCGGGCTAATGTGTCTTGAGAGAGGCTTATGTCCAGATATGGAGTGATAGCAGTGGATTTAATGAAGATAATGAAAACGGTGTTGCTTGAAACATAATAAAATATTTCATCAATATTTGTACATAAAACGCAGCCATAAGGGAAGAACGGCAAAGAGTGGTTAAGCAAGCTTTTAGTCTTGAAAATAATTTCAAGCATGCCTCTAGTCTTGAAAATAATTTCAACACTAGAGGCATGCTTGATGCACAACCAATCTGTCGTATTTTAGAGATCAGTCCACAGCACGACAGCTGAGTTCTCAAGCAATTAAAAAGAATTCGCGATATAGATTTACATTTATTGACATTGATCTTTTTTTATGCTATATAGGAAAGCGTTTGACCACTATCTCACCTGAACTTAAGTGAAAAACATAACAAAAAAATAAAACAATATATTTTTTAAATACGAATATATACGTATATTAGTATTTATGTAATTGTAAAAACAAACAATTTAACGCCTAAAAAAACACACAATTTATAAGAAAAATATTTCCCCGTTTTATTATGCAAAGAGTAGGGTGACCATACAACCCACACACGCGAGTCTCGCGTAAGACTAATTTGTCTATTTTGCATAAACATTGTCCGCTGCCGTTGGAGCTAAGCTATTTGTTTTACGTGATACAGCCAGCTACAATTGCTGTGAGGGAAATATCTCTAGTGAGGGGAGAGAAAAGATAAATACTGTAATGAATGATTTCCATATAGCTTTTAAGCATCAGACAAGCGTTTTTTTTTAGAAAAGCAAGTATCAAGAGGTCACTGGTTTAAAAAATAAAACTGGCCAAGTGCGAGTCATCATCGCGTCTCTTATCGCACACTTAGGCAGGGTTCCGTACAATACGAAACATAACAGAGTTTCAACCTCATATATTTGATTAATTGATATTACAAAGAATATTTGGTTCGGTCGCGACGGGGCTCATTTACTAGCGCCACCTAAGTAATTTTGCCAAAACTAATTAGATAGATGGCGTTTAAAAACACGTTTTTTGTATGGGGACCCCCTTTAATTTTTAATTTTATTTTGTTTTTAGTATTTGTTGTTCTAGCGGCAACAGAAATACACCATCTGTAAAAAATTCAACTGTCTAACTATCACGGTTAATGAGCAATAGCCTGGTGACAGACGGACAGACAGACAGACAGACAGACAGACAGACAGACAGACAGACAGACAGACAGACAGACAGACGGACATCGGGGTCTTAGTAATAGGGTCCCGTTTTGTGTTCATCCACAGGTGGCAAGAGCATTTATCGATGTTCCGCCTGACTTGCTACCAAAAAGTAGCTTACCACCATGTAGAAAATCAGCCCCCATAACCTTACGCTGTTCCGGCAGCGCACAGCCCTTGAGAGTCGGACCATTCTAGCTTACTACCGTGCGAGATAGTGGTCAAACGGTAGCACTGACATCGTATGAATCAGCCTCATACACTCACGTCCTTACCTGCATCCGCGAATAAAAAATACGAAGTTCCGTTTCGTCAAAATGTCTGTTTCAAAAGTTAGTCACGACATCCCGTGATTGTCATCTGTTCATGTTTGTGCAGACCGACAGATGACAAGATAAAATTATTGCTGTATATAATATTATTTTACGACAGATTCTCTGTCGTGATTCGCAATAAAACGCAGACATAAGCATATCGCAATATGAATAATAATGCAAACTTTAATCAAATAATTAAGATAGTTTAAAAACTAAAACGACCAACTTCTAGCGAGTCAGTTTTAGTAGCAAGCTTGAGACGTTTATCGTCATACCTCTGGAGATAGTCATCAGATATCGATGAAATTACAATGGGTCTGTCTCGGAAATGTACCCTACCGATTAAAAAAAGAATCATCCGTATCGGTTCACAATTGACGGTGTAATCGCATTACATACATACAAAAAATATATACGGACGAATTGAGAACCTCCTCCTTTTTGGAAGTCGGTTGAAAAACCGACTTCAATGCTGCGCTAGTCATTTTCAGTAGGTAGCAAGTTTGAGGTGTTTATCTTCGTATCTCTGGAGGTACTTATAAGATCTAAATAAAAATCGGGAAATCGCTGAACATAAATATTATAAAAGTATATATACAGACGAACTTTACTAAGAACCATAATTATTATAATTTTTCAACGCCCCGGCCAGAGAGTCAGTAGCTATACGGATAAAATATAAAGAATATCTCTCTTTCTCTCCTATCTCTCTCTCTCTCGACAGCGGAGTCTCAGTAATAGCACAGTTTTACAATATGGACTGTAAAACTGTGGTAATAGGGTCCATCCAGAGTATCTAGTGCGATTTTCAATCTTAAACGCGGGGTGCACTTTTCCATTCAAATGTATTCCCCCGTTTCCTCCTTAGAAAATGCTTCTAGAGCAAAATTTGTTTCTACTAAATATCAAGGTCTGCTGTAGTTACGCCCCTATCATTTGCTTTTTTTGACGAACAAATTGCAAATAGAAATATGACCCTTCAAAAATCTTTAAGAGGAGATAAAAAGGCTTATATTTCTTTTTGCAATTGGTTGGTCAAAAAAAAAAGCAAATGATAGGGGCGTAACTACAGCAGATCTTGATATTTTGTAGAAACAAATTTTGCTCTAGAAACATTTTCCATGGACAAAACGGGGGAATACATTTGTATGGAAGAGTGCATCCCATGGTCCCCCTTAATAGATTGCTTTACTTACTCGATCACGTAACAGTAAACGCAGATTTGTATGGAATTTAAAAGCGCCATTAGTGTGCATAAGAGGTAACATTGTAATTTCCATACAAAACTGCGTTTACTTTAACATTTTCAACCATGAAAATCACTTCCGATCAGAAAATAAATTGTATTTTCATTAAAATATTTTCTGCACGTCAAACTGAACCGAAGGTTGAAATCGAGTGGGCGTTCGGCAACCGCAGATTAAGCCAATAAGCAATCTCTAGCCGATTTGAAAATAAGGCTGCAAATTCCTGGCGATATCGAAAATACCGAGTATTCGGAGCTTGGTTGGTATTTGCAACAGTCTTCTAAGAATACATTTACTAAAAAACAATTAACCCGACTGCAGATAATAATATCCTTAATTCTACAGTGTCCGTAAATATTTTTTCCTTTTCTCGTATGACCACAATATTTTTTAGATAAATAAATATAATAAATATACTCGATAAGATTTGAATCAAAAAACATTTTTAACCCGTGGATGAAATATTAAGCGGATGTGGCATTAAAATAACAATCGAATACTATAAGAATCTTTGTCCTGACATACTGACTGACTCACTGACAGACAACGCACAGCCTAAACCGCTGGTCGTAGAGACTTGAAATTTGGAGGGTATATTTGTCTTAGTACGTAGGGGTCTACTATTTTCCAAAATTCACCCCTTAAAGGGATGAAATGGGGGTTCAAAGTTTGTATGGAGAAACAAGATTAGATAGTCTTTTCTATCCAAAACTTCACACAAGTGCTTCAGTAACAAAATAAGTAAATTTGTGTTTCTGGTTTTTTTGAAAATTCACCCCTACGTGGGTGAAATGGGGTAACAAAGTGTGAAAATCAATATTATTTCGGATTGCGCTGAAATTTGGCATGCAGATTATTACGACGTTAGTTCCCTCTGAGAAAGGATTTTTCAAAATTCGCTCCTGAAGGGGATGAAACGGGGGTTCAAAGTTTGTATCGAAAAACAAGATTAGATAGTCTTTTATATCCGAAACTTCACATAAGTGCTTCAGTAAAAAATAAGTAAATACGTGTTTCAGGTTGTTTTTAAATTCCACCCCTAAGAGGGTGTAATGGGGTAACAAAGTGTGAAAATCAATATTGTTTCGGATTGCGCTGAAATTTGGCATGCAAAAAGTTATTACGACGTTAGTTACCTCTGAGAAAGGATTTTCCAAAATTTACCCCTGAAAGGTATGAAACGGGGGTTCAAAGTTTGTATGGAAAAACAAGATTAGATAGTCTTGTATATCCGAAACTTCACATAAGTGCTTCAGTAACAAAATAAGTAAATACGTGTTTCATGTTTTTTTTTAATTCCACCTCTAAGGGTGAAATGGGGTAACAAAGTGTGAAAATCTATATTGTTTCGGATTGCGCTGAAATTTGGCATGCAGATAGTTATTACGACGTTACAATACAATACAATACAATAACTCTTTATTTGCACACCAAGAAAATATAACAGATAGAAACAGACACAAATGATAAAAATGAGTACAAATGGCGGTCTTACCGCTAAACGCGATTTCTTCCAGACAACCGGGTATGGAGAGGAATAGAAAATAGATTTTCATAGGTAGGTGGTGTTGCAAAAATTTGAAATTAAAAATTTTATTAGAAAGAAAGAAAACAAAAAATAGTATGAAAATAAAACAAAGTATTAAGCTATTATATAAGTTATACATATACATACACATATCATATACATATATACTCACATACACCCAAATATATACACTGATACACAATATATATATATATATATATATATATATCATACGATAATTATATCTTATATATATACATACATACGAATATGATATATCTATTCAATATTTTTAACTGAAACCTGGTACAGCTGCGAAATGTAATAATTGTACAGTTTAGTTTTGAAGCTCAATAGTGACTGTGCTCCTCTGATTGAGCTGGGTAACCCATTCCATAAGCGAATAGACTGCACTATAAAAGACTTATCAAAGAAAATACTGCTGTGTGTTGGTACACTCAGCAATAATCCTTCAGCAGATCTAAGAGAGTAAGAACTCGAGTTACCGAGAAATTCAAATCGTTCTTTAAGATAAAATGGTGTGGATGGGATAAAAAGGACGGAGTAAAGAAGGGAGAGGATATGTGTATTCCGGCGAATACGTATACGAAGCCACTTGAGCTTAGCGCGAAATTGAGAGATATGGTCATATTTACGTAACCCAAATATGAACCTTAGACAGACGTTTTGAAGGCGCTCAAGATTGTTAAGCTGGTCCTCCGTGAGATCGAGATAACAGGCG
Source organism: Cabera pusaria (assembly GCA_954871355.1). NCBI lineage: Eukaryota > Metazoa > Arthropoda > Insecta > Lepidoptera > Geometridae > Cabera > Cabera pusaria. The sequence goes on from OX940896.1 coordinate 5,396,725, forward strand.
TCGGCATAGTCTAGGATAGGAAGCAAGAGAGACGTTAGTTCCCTCTGAGAAAGGATTTTCCAAAATTCACCCCTGAAGGGGATGAAGCGGGGGTTCAAAGTTTGGATAGTCGTTTTATTCGACATTTCACACAAGTGCTTTCTGTAAATAAATAAGTAAATACGAGTTTCAAACTTTTTCAAAATGCCACCCTAAGAGGATAAACTGGGGTAACAAAGTCTAAAAATCAATATTGTTTCGGATTGCGCTGAAATTCAGAATGCTAGTTATTATGATATATTATGATATATATAAGATAGTTATTATGACGTTGGTATCCGCTCAGAAATGATTTTCTGAAAATTCCTCCCGGATATGGAACGGGGATTCAAAGTTTGTATGGCGAAACAAGATGGGATAAAGTACGTGTTGTAGGATTTTTCGAAATGGGGTAGGTAACAAAGTCTGTAAATTTAGGTTTTTAGGGTTTCATAAATATGAATCCTGAGTTGCCTTAGTCACGCGATAACATGAAAACGGGTCAACCGATTTGGCTAATTCTTATTTGATGTGTTTAATGATAAAATCATTTTTACAAAAGAAAAGTTTTAAGTACATAAAAGAAGGTTTTAACGCGGGCGAAGCCGCGGGACACTTCTAGTAATAATATAAGAAGGATAAAACTATATAATCACTGGTATGAGAGAGCGAGATGAACAACATTTTTTTATCTTTTAGCTGCGTATGCGTTTAAACTGGAACCAGCAATGTATGGAGCCAGTTTCTAGTGCACCCATTGGCTCTCACCCGCTGTCATGTATAACCCGAACAAATTAAGTTGTTCATTTTATCTTATTGCTGGCATATGTATCACGTGTTCATCGTTTTAGTCGGGTTATATCTCTATAGCTATTTCATTCGCATACGTTAATGTTCTCTCTACATATTATATACTTTCTCTATGTTTTTAACCCTACATAATGGCGTCCAAAATCCGCCATTTTCATTGACTTGATTTGATTTGACGAAGTGACACTTATCAAAATCGTTGCATTACATTTCGTCGATTGCCACAAAGAACCAAACAAACATACATATATAGACTGATGAACACATTATCTCTCCATTGCATCGCGCAGTCGGGTAAAAAGGAGGAGGTTCTCAATTCGTCTGTATGTTAGTTACGCCATTTTTCCGCCAATTGTGAACCGAGTTGAATGATTAGTTTTGCTTATAGTAGTAGTAGTTATCGACAAAGTAGACACAGAATAAAATTTTATCAAGTTATAATAAGTATCTCCAGAGATATGGCGATATTAATCTTATATTTGATACTGAAACTGCCTCGTTGTTAGCCACAAAAATACATATTTTGAAAAAAACAGAACCGCCTTTTTCATATGTCTGTTAAAAATATAAAGATAGGTCAAGAAAGGTGTTAAGTGATGATGAAACGCTTTCCATCGTTCGATAGTAAATATTGTGGCACGCAACATTTAGGATTCCTCCTTTATCGACGTCGGTCGAAAATTATGTAATGCTAGCTTCTGAACACTTAGTATAATTGGTAGTTGGTGACCCATAAAATTGTGTGTATATTACTGTTTGTGGTCATAAAAATACGACGTACTAAATCAATTATTTACACCAAACATAGTAAAAGTAACATAAAATATTATTGTAAGCAAAAATCTCTTGTGAACAACATAGTATAGAGATGGAGGTGACATTGTAATAGTATGTACTATGGTACTGCTGAAATATTTACAAAGTATAACACAAAGTCGCTTCTCGCCGTCATTACGCTTAGATTTTTCAAACTACACAACAGACTTTAAATATAGAGCGATTGAAAAGGAAGGTTTATAACCAAAATTGAACGCGGGCAAAGCCAAGGGGCGCAGCTAATATATAATAATGTTGGTAAGGTTGTTTGTGTTAAGGTACGGCCACACCGCGGCATCCTGCGATCTGCGGGCGCGATAGCAGTACTTTTCATTTGTTTTCTGATCGCGTTTGGTGTGAACCAGTCGGTACAAATACTACTGCGCTATCTGATCGCCGCCTAGATCGCGCACGCAGGACGCTGCAGTGTGTCCGTACCTTTATGATTCTGGATTTAGGAATATTCTCTTCTTCTCCATTCCGCCTCTCCACCCGTATTCACAAACAACACTTTGAAGTCTCACGGTACTTACGAGCGCATGGTGTCATTCAAACTTATACATTTTTGCATGGTGGTAGGACGCCATCTAGTGTCTGCCTGGCCAGCTACCCTCAAGTTAAAAAATTTGTCGCCAATAAATATTTTCCGGAAGCTATCCTTGACAGCTAGTTCCCATACTAGGCCTAGCGTGCCACCATCCTCAAGTGGTGGTGGTGGCAGTCAAACGCAAGCCTATATTATTATGATACATATATAAAAAAATACTCGTGTCAAATCCAGCGTTATGTATTCATCAAAATCTTCATGAATACGGCTGTCCAGTGCAACATAATAATTAAAAATACTACCCAGCGTGTCTTCATATATCGTCTACCCAACGCTTTAGTAGACATCCTCGACCTCTCGTATCCATCGTTGGTCATCAGTGGGGCGGGGCTAGCATGTATTTCTATCATAGAGTAAACGTGATCAATTCGCTGACAATTTTAGTTTCATTGACGCCCGGTAGGGGCGCTGCTCATTTAATTTCATACAAATTTTCACGTTAATTGAAAGTTACATAGGTACTCGTAATAAAAAAAACTTTCAGTTACGTACTAAAATACTTGAGAAAAATACGCAGTACAAAGTATTGTTGCCAAACGAGTATTTTACACTACTATCGATACCAATATTTCCAATCTTCAAAAGCCCAAACACTAAAGGATTTTGTAAAAATTGATGAAGTATTTAATGGCATTAAAAGCGGCAGACAATGCAGTTCACAGGCAGGTGGCAGGGGGTGAACCGAGGGGTAGAGGGGGGAAGAGAGCTGCGCTCTTTGCGGTGGCATCAAATCGAGTTTGATACGAATTCTAGGGGGTCTAGATTGGAGATTGCTCTCGCTACTCGCGTTCCACGATTTTAGTTTACTTTTCTATGTCTCAGATTAGAAATAGTTTTCTATTGGAGTCGAGTTTTTGTACTTTCTACTGGCAATAATACAACTCGAGACGTAAAGGTGTTTCGGTGAGATTGGATCTAACTTTTCAAATGAAAAAAACTTTGATATCCAATTTATGTATTGTGAATTTTGTTAAAGTGCGTAACTACAACTTTTATAAAAAAATATTTAATCAGTCATTTGATTTTTTAAAATTATCTCATTAATTGATGGCAGTTCTTTGCCAAAAAATTGAATTTTGCAGACTAGTGCCTTTTTGAAAAATGTTCTATTTGCCCAGCTACCTTAAAATAATATTGAATGAATATTACTCTTCGAGCATTTACCAAAGGAGATGTTAACGCAAGGCGTACCCCTCTGCTGGCCATATAGCCATTTTTGGCCATATGAGCGTGCGTAACTACGCTGTATTTTTAATACTGCAGTGTGCGTGTTTCAAGCTAGTGTGCGGGATCGTTAAAGTGAGTGATTTGTGTGTGGGCAATGCGTGTTTACCTCGTCCCCCGTAAGTATCGGCAGAAAAAAAAATTTGCGGATTACAACGTTAACATCTCCATTGGTAAATGCTCGAAGATATTACTAGATTATAAAATTAATTATTTAAAAAAAAAAATTTCAAGCATAAGCTTTTTGCACAGACGTTACCTTATGTAATTAATAGCACAAATGATAACAATACATACTAGCCCAAATTCGAGTGTCCCACCATTTGCCATTACGGAGTTCCAGACCTTATAGCGCCGATCCATCATCAAGTCAGCTCCATGGTACCATCTTACCGAAGATACGCAAGTATAATAAATTTGATTCCAATCAAACCTCGGGAAGTGTTTCTTCTTTAGCTACTAAGATTTGACCCACACAAACATCTATCTATACGATAAACGATAACGTCATCACTTACTATAAGGTGAGATTGTGGTCATATTGTGGTCGATAGCCCTACCTAGCGCGTAGGATATATAAATAAACTGGCCAAGTGCAAGTCGGACACGCACTCGTAGGGTTCCGTACCACACTACAGTATTTTATAAGATCGAGCAAAAAATGCCACTATCAGTTTTCGCCATCAAAAATAATAATTAATAATTATTTTATCAAAACAAAGTTGTGAGCTGCGAGATTATTTCTTATAACGCCATCTAACGTCTAACGCTATCTAAGGCAAAGTTAACACAAAGGTGTTAGGGATCGGCATTTCAGTATAACGCCATCTATGGACGTTTACCTAAGCGTTCATAGATGGCGTTATATTGAAATGCCGAAAAAAACACGTTTCTTCTATGGAAACCCCCTATAATTTATAACTTTACTAACTAACTATTTGTTGTTATAGCGGCAACAGAAATACATCATCTTTGAAAATTTCAACCGTCTAACTATCACGGTTCATGAGATACAGCCTGGAGACAGACGAACAGACAGACAGACAAACAGACAGGCAGACAGACAGACAGACGGACAGCGGAGTCTTAGCAATAGGGTCCCGTTTTACCCTTTGGGTACGGAACCCTAAAAAACGACTAACACGGCAAGTCAAATAAAATTTCGTATAAATACAAATATGTCGCAACAAACTAAACACAATTGACAACACTTACAAACGGCTGATGATTCAAGAGAAGAATGTAATACATTCATATTATTTCATCCTCCTAAATTTTCGAGATCAAAACACATAGTAGGGTAGTTGCGAAAGTGAAATTTAAGGATTGTTACATAGCGATGACTGGCGTTAAGTGTGCGGGCGAGGCAATATCTTCATGTCGTGCACGTTTTTGTGATATTGCTTTAATATATTTCGAGAAGGCAGAAATGTGTGCATAATAAGTATATGCTAAATTGTGTTGTACGCTGCTGTACATTTTGTTTACGATAGGGGTTCTCAAATGTTGTTTACGGCGAAGTACAATTATAGAAACTGAAGATTTGTTAAACGGTCTAAAAGGATTTTTTAAATGTATGTAGGATGTCTCAACATGTCGATTCAAGCGGTCATTTCTCCCGTACACATGTAAAATGTGGAACGAGCAGCAGCAGATCGCATCATCACTTAACATCAGGTGCGATAGTGGTCACACGCTTGCCTATCAAGTTTTATAAAAAAAGCTGCCGTCTGCTATTTTCCCGCAGATCTACAACAAGGGGCGTTGAAATAATCGTGACAGGTCGGCAACGTATGCGTGTTACCCCTAAGTCTCCATTAGCGAAGGTGACCACATCCCATCAGGTGAGTCGTTCGTTGTTATGCTACATAGGTATCATAGAAAAAAAAATTGTAGTGATCAAAATTACACAAAGCAACTTAAGTCTCACAATATACATACATACAACTTGCCAGTGTAACCGCAGAGTTTGTATTAAAACAACGGCGATAACCGCTTTCAAGCAAATTTAGGTACGCGAATTTAACCGTAATAACCATAATTAAGATTAAAAACTTTAATATCGTTTAAAAATATACGGTCGAATTTAGAAACCTCCTCCTTTTTTTGAAGTCGGTTAAAAAACAAAAAAACAACCGACTTCAATGCCGCGCTATTCATTTTCAGTACCAATTTTGAGATGTTTATCTCCATATCTCTGGAGATACTTATCATACCTCGATAAAATTACCATGGTACCACACTTGGGATATCTCCTTTCGAACAAAAAAAGAATAATCGAAATCGGTTCATAAAAGTTATCCGCGAACAAACATAAAAAAAAAAAAAAATATATACGGTCGAATTGAGAAACCTCCTCCTTTTTTTGAAGTCGGTTAAAAACAACCGACTTCCATGCCCCGCGAGTCTATTTCAGTAGCAAGTTTGAGACGTTTCTCGTTATATCTCTGGAGATACTTATCAGATCTCGATGAAATTACAATGCGACCACTTCGAAAACGCACCCTACCGATTAAAAAGAGAATCATTCAAATCGGTTCATAATTGACGGAGTAATCGCATAACATACATACAAAAAAAAAAAACATACATTCAGACGAATTGAGAACCTCCTTCTTTTTGGGAAGTCAGTTGAAAATTATGAATGAACAGTTTCGTTTTTCGCAGGCCGCTTAACAAATCTACTATTGATGGAAAGGTCAATGGCTTATATTTTAATTACTTCAATATTTTAATCACTTTAAAACACATCTTTTAAAACTGAGGAACAATTTTTTTTTTACACTTACTTTTTTAGGGTTCCGTACCCAAAGGGTAAGACGGGACCCTATTACTAAGACTCCGCTGTCCATCTGTCTGTCTGTCTGTCTGTGATATAAGCCCTATTGCGAGACACCTACCTAAGTCTTGGGTAAACTAAAATAATATCAACAATTATACTACACAAAAAATCTCAAGGTATAACTTCACAGCTTTGATTACACACATGTATTTATCAAAGCTTAACAAGAATATCTACCTGTTACGCTTTTTAACCGACTTCACAAAAAAGGAGGAGGTTCCCAATTCGTCTGTTTTTTTTTTTTTTTTTTTTTTTGTGTGTATGTTACGCGATTTCTCCATCAATTGTGAACGGATTCAAATGATTCTTTTTTTAATAGGTAGGATACGTTTCCGAGGTGGTCCCATTTTAATTTGATCGAGATCTGATTAGTATCATCAGAGATATGGAGATAAATACCCCAAACATAGGAGATTTGCATTTGCATGGTGGTAGGACACTATCTAGTGTCCGCCTGGCCAGCTACCACCCTCAAGTTAGAAAATCTGTCACCAAACATCTAATGTGTTCCGGCAGCTATCCTTGAGAGCCAGTTCCCATTCTAGGCCTAGCGTGCTTACCATCTTCGACCGCATCATCACTTACCAACAGGTGAGATAGTGGTCAAACGCTAGCCTATAACGTATAAAAAAAAAAAAAAAGATTGTACTAGTTTTAGTAGAAGAGTCCCAAGAAGATTATACACAATGGAGGTTGCTATTGCATATAAGATATTCTTACGGTAACTGTGAGCGAGATAGAAATAAACGTGGGGATAATTTTTTTAAAATATCTTATAGGCAAGCGTTTGACCACTATCTCACCTGTTGCTAAGTGATGATGCGGTCGAAGATAGAGAAGTGGACTAGAATGGGAACTGGCTCTCAAGGATAGCTGCCGGAACACATTAGATGTTTGGCGACAGATTTTCTGACTTGAGGGTGGTAGTTGGCCTGGCGGACACTAGATATGTTCTACCACCATGCGGGGGTTATTGGTTTCTTAACGATGTTTTCCTTCACCGGAGGGCCACTGTGAGAAGCGCACATAAATTTTTCGATAGAAAAATTCATTGGTGCACGGCGGTTTGAACTCGGTACCACGGCATCAAAGCCGACTGTTCTCCCAATTACGCCACCGGGCCCTCAATAAATAATTATATATTAATAATTATCATAAATAATTATATATAAATATAAATAATTTGTCTTCACAGGAATGTTCTACCGGACAAAGTCTAGTTAGAGTGCAAACTTTTTTTAACATACCTAATATTTTTGACATGACATGACATTTGGCGAAGATGGCGGCCATTGCAGTCCCGCGACACTGCATACATAATTAAATAACTCAGAATTATGAACGTACTTTGTACCAATCAACACAGCAAAAAAAAATTATAAGCATAAAACCACATATTATATAATAGTTACTGCGTAAATAATACTTTCCGTTGTTAGGTTGGCTACACAGTGCTTTCATAATTCGGGTATCCACAATATAGGGAAGTGCCTCTTATAACGTAGTAGAGTGATTCAGTACCCTGTTGGCCATATGGCGGCAATTAATGTTAATAATCGCAAATAATACTTTTTAATATTCATTTTGGAATACAACTAGTCCGTGTTATAAAAATAAATTAATTTAAATTAATTATTATTTGGAATTATTATAATAAAATAGACAATTAATTATCGTGTGTGTCAGATGCTTTAATTGTACAGGGCCATTTTGGACATTGTCCTTTGATACCTTGATGACATCATTATTACTAGTGAATATTTTCACTTTAGCGCGGCATTTAAAGTCAATTTTTTTAGGTTTCCGAACCCAAAGGCTACCAAATGAACACTTTCTGAGACTTTGTTGTCTGTTCGTCCGTCCGTCCGTCCGTCCGTGTGTCTATATGTGCGCACTTTACAGATCTGTATCTTCTTAACCGTTATAGGTACACACTTGAAATTTTCAAAAAGTATATATCCGACAGTGTATAACGGCCCAGACACGAAATTTAATAGATGCAATTTATATATATATATATATATATATATATATATATATTATATATATAATTAATAGGTGCCAGCCAAGTCTATTGGATATTAGATAGATGCTATGTATGTAGTAAATTGTTAAACACAATCCAAAATTTCATCGTACCGACGGGTCTCGAACCCGCACCCCCCGGATTACACGTCCAGGTGCTCTGCCAATTAAGCCACGGTTTACGTAATAAGTAGTCATAGATGGCGCCACCAATGCATAATTGGGTTAACAAATGCAATCCACTAATTTCGTCGTATCGATGTATCGAACCGTGGCTTAATTGGCAGAGCACCTGGACGTGTAATCCGGGGGGTGCGGGTTCGAGACCCGTCGGTACGATGAAATTTTGGATTGTGTTTAACAATTTACAAAAAATATAAAGTGTGAGACACTTCAAAGAAACATAATATGTATGTAGTAGTAGTAAGTAGGTACATGTAGGTTAGTAAGTAGGTAGATACATGTACTCGTAGGTATTATCTATCTAATACCTATTAGACTTGGCTGGCACCGACTTCAAATAGAGAAGTGGGTAACGCTTATAATAATTTTAAGTAAATTATTTTTCGCTTTTGAGTGCCTTTTTGTGGTTATGAAGTCGGTTTTATTTTTTTTGAAAAATAACTTATTAATACAGCCATACAATGCCGCAATGACACTATCTTAACAACATATTTTTTACTAAAATCCTCATCTAATTCTGAAGTAATCCCATCAGTCTCCCCACAGTTCAATCTAGAAACCCCATCAAGCCTAAGAAATCTTGTTAACTCCCATACAAGTTGCATGCAAATGTATGCAATCTACAAGCCGGCGACAATCCCACAGATTGGCCCGGAATTGTCTCCTTCTCTCCTTGTGCTCGTCTTGGCTCATAATCACGGATTAGCCTGATATAGATGCCACATAATACCTCAAGCAAAACAACTGAAATGGACTGAGGTTATGTTGTGCAAATGGTTAGTAAAATACAACATACTGCACCGGAGTTTAAAATAACAAGTGTCAGGCTTGCGGGTATATTATAAGATCTAAACGATAAAAGTGTTTGTTTTAATAAGATGTGCTGGGCGAGGAAAATGCTGCTATATGCTCGAATCTTGCTCAATCTCAAGAAAGATTCAAATCAGTTAGACCTGATGGCTCGGTAAGTAGTGTAGGGCTTCTTCCAGCTAGATGGAGCGATGTTATACGCAAGCTGTTAATATGGCTGGAAGCAAAAAGCTGAATATTGAGCTCAGCGACGTGCCATAGTTGAAGCTTATGTCAAACTGTGGGCAGAAATAGGTTGATGATGATGATGATGAGTAAGACAGGCGAAAGTAAAATAATTCGTCAACGATATTGCACGGAGTATGAGGACAAGGAGAGCTTTTATGTCCTGCTTGTAATCCTAAGGGGATAGATCAGGGGGTAAGCCCCTTGTCAGCGACGCGTGAACACTTTTAAAGCCCAGGTTTAAAAGGTGTTGAAAGATCTGACTTTTGATGAAAATTCAAAGCTGTGATTAAATACACTGATTTTATAAATACATTTTGCTGTATTTTTGTTCTTCTGCATATGACTGCGGCATCTATAAAAGAAGGCTTATCTATGCTCCTAATGCTGGCTGGAAAGCTCCAGACAGATTTGACGACTTCTTGTCTTTGTTATCTCTGTGAAGTGGACTGTACCGTATAGTGGAAAATTGGCTGTAGAAGCTTAGCACTATCACGGTAATTTATGTGGCACTACGTAGCATATAATATTAGTTTTTATTCTGTGGTTAAAGTAACTCTTAAGGAGAATATTTTTTGGTTTGATTGGCAAAAACTCAATAAAAAACCACCTTGCCAGTATAAATGGTTCTTTTTAACCGACACCTGAACCGATTTGGTTTTTATTTTTTTAATGTAAAATAGTATTACTCCACAGGTGGTCCCATTTGAATTTCATAAAGATATGTTCAGTATCTCCATAGATATGGAAATAAGTACCTCAAATTTGGTGCTGAAAATTTTTGTTTTAAAATGACCTTAAATTATACACGGTAAATTCGAGAAATGTATTTAATATCGATGTATGACACAAGTTTTTCTACTGACATGTTGGTATGCATCAGTATTGTTAACGTAAAACAATTGTTACATATTTCCACGTTGAGTTGCTTTGTCATGGTTTATGATCGTACACATGTCGCAACGTTATCATTCTTGTTTATATAGCTTGCATACAGCTTGTTGTCATTCATTTATTTAAACAAGTATAATAAACTGGCCAAGTGCGAGTCGGACACGCACTTTTAGAGTTTCGATTGAACAACATTTGCCGGAAAAATTAGTTTCCTGTATGTGGACCCCATTTAATTTTTATGACATTTTGTTATAGCAACCGTAGTTTTAAATTCTATGAGAAAATTTGAGGTCTCTATCTATAATAGTTCATAAGATCGAGTAAAAAACGCCAAAAAAAAACGTTTCGTGAACCCACTTTATTTAAAAATAAAAACTTCTTTAGCGGCGTTGTACACTTTTATTGGTATGGGTAAAAAATGTTAAACTCGCGTCAGGGTCACGTATCCTAAACGTAACACGAAAATTCGTAAGACGGAGCGCGCAGGGCTTTGCACGAGGTGTCCTTCCAACGGAGCGCAGGGCGCTTGCGCGAGGTGTCATTCCAAAATAATCAAGCATGACATGCCGGCACTCCCGGAGTGCAAACCTATTAGTTTTATTCTGTTTTTAGTTTTCGTTGTAAGAGCAGCTATTATATCTAGTAATAGATAATTTATGAAAATTACATATACCTATAACGGTTCAGAAGATACAGCTCTCTGACATAAGAAAAGTTACTATTGCTATTACAGTAAGTGGACTAAGTGTAGGTACACACAGGAATCTACCTCTGCATTGCACTATCGGAGTTGATTTCTAAAAAGAACAGCTACGTCAGTTGTCCAATTGCGAAAAAGAAATGCCTTTTAGTTAGAAGGGCAAAGTAAACAGTGAAATTAAGAAACTTTGTGTGAGAATTACCATCTACGAGTTTACCATGGTAAACTTTTATACATCTACTAGCTGTGCCCGCGACTTCGTCCGCGTGGAATAGTGTCTTTGGGTAGCATTAACTAATAAGACACATACGTATCCCAACTACACCGCACCACACCACGTCACGCCTCACTTACCCTCCCCTCCCCCTCCCCCTCACAAATTTTGAATGTCATATTTTTTTATATCGAATCAACGGCATAAATAATAAGTTTAAAGCTTCTAGATTTAAAAATGACGATATTTCCATACAACTTTTCATTCCCCTTTTCAACGCCTTACAACCCTCTTTTCACATTAAAAAGTAGCCTATGTCTTTTTTCAGGCTCGCTGTGTACTAAATTTCATTTAATTCGGTTCAGTAGTTTAGGCGTGAAAGCGAGACAGACAGACAGAAAGAGTTACTTTCACATTTATAATATTATAAGTAAGGAAGTAAGGATAAGGATAAGGACTGTTGACTACGGAACGTTAAAAATCTTCTGCTAATAGTATAATTGGTAAAATAGTAACCAATTTTGAACATGTACTTTATAATATAACTTTATATTAAATAAGTCTATTTTTAATACTTACAAATATTTTCATTCAATAAAAACTCAGTTGATATTACACAGAAACCTAAAGTCTTTTATGTAATCCTAAAAAAATCTCACATAACTTCCTCTATGGCCATCCACAATTTAGATTCGATGGCTTTCTCAAAAGCACTTTATCGAAAGACATCATCATAACTTCAGCTCCAACAAGTTGCACAGATTGGTATCAATAAAGTGCCAGTGGGCTTCTACACACAGCAACAAAAAATCTACGTAAATACCTACACATACATATTTAAAGTTCTGAAATCAGGTAGGTAAATACAGACTATACCTAATAAAAATGAATACATACAATGAATACAAAATACAACCCTAAATGTGCGACTCCGACTCATACTTGGCCAGTTTATTTCATTGCCGTTTGCAATCATCACAAGAGTTTATATCTATTTAGAAATACCAACAGGTGAGATAGTAGTCAAACGCTAGCCCATAAGACATTAAAAAAATACTTTCAAGAAATTATGCAAAAACCAATCGGAAGAACTATCTCGTCTACCTTAGTATTTAAATGTTAATTTGAACGGCTATTATGCAATGTTTTTTTTTAATACTATAAAGTATAAGTCAAACGCTAGCCTATAAAGGCTAGCGTTTGACCACTATCTCACCTGTTGGTAAGTGATGAAATGGTCGAAGATGGTAAGCACGCTAGGCCTAGAATGGGAACTGGCTCTCAAGGATAACTGCCGGAACACATAAGATGTTTGGTGACAGATTTTCTAACTTGATGGTGGTAGCTGGCCAGGCGGACACTAGATAGTGTCATACCACCATGCGGGGGTTGTTGGTTTCTTAACGATGTTTTCCTTCACCGGAGAGCCACTGTGAGAAGCGCACATAAATTTTTTTGATAGAAAAATCCATTGGTGCACGGCGGTTTGAACTCGGTACCACGGCATCAAAGCCGACCGACCGTTCTCCCGATTACGCCACCGGGCCCTCTAAATCTAATGTAATTGTGTAATGTAACGTATTGCCTCAAAATATTAGAAAGGCAACCTTTTAGAGCTAAGTTTTTCTTAAAGTACAGCGGCAGTATCTTTGTAGAATAAAATACGCAACCTACAAATTAGACAACGCTGGCTTCTGACAGACTTGAGAGGAAGAAACACACAGAAGTCTATGCACATATCAGTGTCAAAATGATGGCCAAAATAAATAACCTACAAAATCTACTCTTAAAAGTTGCCACGTCTAAACCCCTAATGACTATCCAATAATTTCTGAGACATTTCGTTAGCACACCAATTACTGAAGCTTATTAATTTGGTTATTAGACTTATTAGTGTAATGAATAAGATTGTGTAGATCAAAGACTCCAAATTATGGACTCATTTTGAAAGCTGTGGGGAGAAAAATTAGACAATGAGTCGTCACAGTCTGTTTTTGCGTAATGAGAGCTTTGAGGGGTGCATTAGCAGTGCTATAATGTCTTTTTTTATTCTGTGTGATGTAGAGCCTTCTTTTGTTATTCTTTGAAAGGCAAAGGTCCTTGTTATTTAACATCAATTAAAAGCCTTGCGGTGTCTTAGCATTTTAGAAAATTATGTATATTGGTTTTAACTCAGCCGTAAATCTCTACTGCAATCTTGGCTGTGGTTTAAAGAATAATTTTTATCGAGATTTGAATGCTAGCCTGGATATTGTATGAAGAGCATGGTATAGGTGGTAGGAGTATATTATATCGATGTTCCGACTTGCTGCAAAAAAGTAGCTTGCCACCATCAGAGAGAAAATCTGCCGCCGTAACCTTACGGTGTTTTGGCAGCACCCTTGATATTCAGAGTATTCTAGGCCTAGCATGTTTGCTATCTTCGACTACATAATTGCTTACCACCAGGCCAGATGTGGTCAAACGCTATCCTAAAAAAACTAAGATTTCTTTTTTGATGAATTTATAGACGTAAAAGATATAAAAAAACGTATTGAATTATTATATTAGCATGCTCTTTGGTTAGGTACTACAATAAAAAAATATGAACGCGTCGACTTGAGAACATCCTCCGTTTTTTTTTCGTCGGATAAAAAAATAGGCTTATGAGTCTTACAGCTCTGCATTGGATGGAAAGTTTCTTTTTACCCGACTGCGCGACGCAAAGGAGAGGTAATGTGTTTATCAGACTATATATGTATGTATGTATGTTTGTTCCTTTGTGGCACACTAGAGACCAAACGCGTGGGCCGATTTTGATAATTGGCACGTCAATAGATTCGCCATGCTAGCGCAAGTGTCAACGTTAACATAAAAAATTGAAAAAAATTGTTTTTCAAAACCTATCGAGTGTGGTATCGAATTAAAGTTCTTAAAATGGAGATTCAAAATATATTTATAACAAATAATTTACGATCGTACAAATCGAAAAAAAAAACGATTTTACATGCCGCGTTAGTCACTTTCAGTAACAGGTTTGCGGTGCTTATCTCTGAAGTTACTTATCAGATCTCAATAAAATTACAATGAGACCAAACGAAAATCAGTCAACAAGTCAGGACACATTAATCCCCATTCGTTAAGCCATTAATGTGTCCCGACTGTTAAAGTCTCTATATTCCATTTAACAATGTATAATTTATTTTATGAGTGAATCGACCGAGAAAGAATTTAAATGGTATAGTTTTTTGATATCCCTAAACAGAAGTCTAAACTACTAGACTTACTTGTTTTTTCTTTTCAGTTCGTTTTTTAACACTTCACTTTTTGCGCAGTCGGGTTCTTTGATTTTTTAATATAATGTTTTATTATACCTGATAGGTTAGCGTTTGACCATCATTTCGCCTGGTGATAAGCGATGATGCAGTGATGCGAGGATGATGAACATGCAAGGCTCAGAATGATTTATTAAATAATTAACCTGTATACATTATATGAACGTTGAACAGTGTATTTATTCATGTTTTGAAGGATTTGGTAACTGCCATTGAAAAACAACATTTATATAACGTTATAAAAGTACATTTAAATACTTTCTTCCTATTTAAAATCATACAAAAACATACATTCTTAGAAAGGAGCTTAAAATGTTATTCTTTTTAAATAAATATTTGGAAAGAGTGTCTCAGTAGCTAAGTGAACTTATTTCAAAAGTCGATCCACGACTATTTCATATATGAAATTATATGAACTAAGCTGATACTGTCAGCAACACAATCTCCAGAAATGTTGAAAATATTATAAATAGGTTCTCATAGGCAATAGACAAATGATACGAAATTATAATATATTGAAAATATTGAATAAAAAAGGTAAATACGTTTGTATATTAATCTTTACGGTGACAAATTTCATGTGGTCTAAACGAAAGCCATCGATAAGAGGGTTTATGTGCTACGTAAAGAAATTCTATGTAAATAAATATGTTCCGCAAGAATTGATGGGTTTATGTGCTACGTAAAGAAATTCTATGTAAATAAATATGTTCCGCAAGAATTGATAGTAATTCGAGAAAATGCGCTTTTCTACTATTTTAATTAATGTTCGAAATATTGCAATCTTAAATGAACTAGAAGATATAAGTGAATAAACCTCTACAAGCGTCAAAACCGTCTGCAAAAATACCTTCATTTCTGTGAGTTAAAACTCACCGCATTGAATTCAATCAATTATTCATCTTGCTGACCGTACACCGCACAAAAGGTACGTGGAAACGTGGACTCCGTTCTACGTGGCAGATTTCCCCAAGGACGTGTCCACACGGGCGCTCAAACTGCAGTTGTTGACGCTCGTCTGGATGACGCTTTATTTTCTTTGTAGAGCTCAATTCGTGTGTTTTGTCTGGATTCTGGGCGCAGATTAAACGGTAGTTTGTATTCCGTTTCAATGTATGAATGAAGAACAAATACGTCGAGTGTAAATGTGTCTGTGATAGCCTGATAGGTATGTGAATAGTACACGTTGTGTTAGTCACAGGTAGTCCCATTTAAATTTCATCGCAATATGTTCAGTATCTCTAGAGATATGAAGATAAACACCTCAAACTTAGTACTGAAAATGACAAGCGCAACTTTTGAACTCAGTTCTTTTAGTTTTTTAAACGATCTTAAATTATCGAGTTTACTCTTCGAATCTATTATCATATAACCCCGGTATGGACTTTTAATGAAAAGTTAAATTAATTGCGTTACTGAAAAGCGTTATATTTTCTGTCAAACCATTAATAAACTAATACCAGGACTGCAAGACCATATCTAGAATGTAAGGACCGCTGCCTGGAAAGCTTGGTCATTTAAAAACTTTGTAACTTTAAAATTTTCCAACAAAACAATTCTCATACCAATCTGTTTAGAAGAATAAACTAACTGAATTTCGTTTCTTATAATATTGTTATTGATTTTATGGCACAGGACAAGCATGACTAAAATAAAAAGCTTTTTTTTAAAGTAATAAGGCTCTAAAACAAAACTATAGCCTTGGCTCAGCTCTTATAATATAGCAACAGAACATCGAGCTAATAACATTTTTGCTTGCCAACAATTATAGTTATATTTGCGAAATAATATTGCAACCAATGAAGCATGAACATCCTTTCTCGCATACATTCTACATAGAATAGAACCCTACAGTCATAGTTACATTTGCAGATAATGCAACCAACAAAACATGGACATCCTCTCTCACGTACTTACTACATCCGATCCTACTCCTTTAGCAATAGAGTTGAAATTGGCTCCAAACATAGACATACTTCGTATGGGAGCGTCCATCATTGTGTTCGTAAATTGATTTATTGTGTGGAGTCATTAACGCAGCCTTTGTCGCGGCCCTGCGCGGGATTTAATAAAACCTGCCCTTTGTTAGAGCTATCACGCAATTCCAACAGTAGGTCAAATAGAGCGTTTTCTCCTAAGATAAAACTTATGGTCAACAGCCTGTATTAGGCCACTGCGCGAAGGTCTTTCTAAACTATGCACGTCACTACGCCCGATCTTCGGCTCTTCATATAAAGTTTCTGTCGACTATTTTCTGCGAATCCTTGCTCCATTTAGCCTGAGGTCAACCTACACTACTTTTGAACAACCGTTGTCTCTACTCCAAAACTCGTCAATAAGATGGTTAGTTGCAAAGGATAACGACCACTACAACTTCGGTCTTCTTATTATTTGAGCTATGTTGGTGATTTAATTTTGGTTCTTTGTAGGATATGAAATTAGGCATACTTCTATTTTGACCTACAGTGCCAAGACATCTGACGAATCATGTCACATTAAGTCAAGTGTACTAGTGAGCCATGGAGTGCCATGCAGTATATTGGGAGTGAAACTACAGGAAACATAATACGGTGAAACTATCGAACTGCATCCGAAATAGAAGGCCACCAAACTGGAGTGAAACTGCGTCGAATTATCAGTATCACGTAAGAGCAACGAAATTATCGAACGAAAGCATCAAAACTGTAACAACTAAATTTCTTTGACGTGAAAACATCTTTAGCAGCGTTGTGCACTTTTCTTGGGATGGGTAAAAAATGTTAAACTCGCGTCAGAGTCACGTGTCCTGATCATAAGACGAAAATTCGTAAGACGGAGCGCAGGGCGCTTGCGCGAGGTGTAATTCCAACGAAGTGCAGGGCGCTTGCGCGAGGTGTAATTCCAACGAAGCGCAGAGCGCTTGCGCGAGGTGTAATTCCAACGGAGCGCAGGGCGTGGGCGCTTGCGCGAGGTGTCATTCGAACGGAGCGCAGGGCACTTGCGCGATATGTCATTCCAAAATATTAAAAAATGATGTGTTCAAGTTCTGAAAGTGCATCTATAAATGTTAATTATTAATTCGAAATTATTCCCTTACCATTCCAAAATATTCAAAAATGCACAACGTTAATGTTCAAGTTTTCACTTCTGCCGGCACTCCCGGAGTGCAATCCGTTGTTTTTTTTACAGTTCAGCTTTATATGTAAAACATCTGCGAAGTTGTGATTTTTTTTGTGACAGTGTGATTTGTGCAACATTTTTTCTGTAATATGATTAAATTTGCGTTACCCAAAAACGACGAATACTAACTATAGCCTTATATAGAGCCTTACTGTAATTGAGTAGTACTGTTCCTGTACATCGAGACCTATATGCCCAGAGCTGGGCGCGGGTGATTTGTTGCTTAGTTATTGCTGCTGATGAATGGCTTGCACAATAATTCGATTACCTTTTACTTTGACGAAAACAAGTAATATACTCATTATAAGTTTTATTTTACGACGTGGATTCTTTATTAGAAATGTGTATCTCTCTTTTAAATGTTTAGACATCTAGATTGTCGATTGGCCAGAGTCTGTTTTACCCGATGACTACAATCTCATATCGCTACCAAAAATTAGGTGGATGTTGTCAACAAGTACGTCAATATGATTCACATAGAGATTAATAAAATAGTTAATATTTGAGAATTTTTGCGAATTTTCCTGCTCTACTCGTTTTATATTATATATATAAATTTTAAATGTTTTATTTGATAACTTAACCTAATTTACACTGTACTTTTTTAATTGGACTATTTATGACTTAGCTAATTTGTTAAATTACCTTCTTTTTATCTCTTTCTTAATGTTAGTATCTATATAATAAAAGTTACACACTGTCTCTTATAGAGACACTGCGAGTATCTTGGATGAAGTAAAACCCGTAAAATATGGTGAATTTCGTACATTGCTTTGAATGGTTAGTTTATAATGCAGACTTGTTGCCTGTCGAACGTTGTATTTGGAATGAATGTATGCAATAGATTTTTCATTTAATAAAACTTGTTAGTTGGAGGGTAGATTATGTAGAGTAGATTTGAAAACATATTTATAAAGTTTGACGTATGGATTTTCTTCGGATACGCGTTGGAGAAGCGGCAATGTCAAGCCGCGACACATACGAAATCGTAAAACACTTATGTTAGTAAAAAAGTTTGGTATTTTTCTAACAACAGTGTATACATATGTAATTGTGTTGTGTACCTACGTTATAAATAGTGCCTTTTTAAATGTAAATAGACATTTGTTCGTTTACTGCTAGTTAACAAAACTTAGAACTATCCCAGATAATAACAATGTAATTTAAATTGACGCGACCATAGATAAAATCACCAGATATGGGACCTGTCTAACGCCACGATAACAAAATGGGACTAAAAACAACTACCTACATGAAACACACACTATTTATAATTATGTATATTTCTAATGTCGAGCTTGATGTGCATGAAGAACAGAGATAGAGAGACATACACGGACTGTAGCGTGAACGAGACAGCAATAATTTTGACTGTTACGTACCAATTCTTGGCGATCGGCCGTCGGCTATCTCCATAAACCGAACATTACAACAGTCATAGATTAAATGTGCAGACGTAGTAACATTGCAAAACGGAATATACCTAATGTTTATGTAAATGATTATATATATATATATATATATATATAATATATAAAAAATCAGTTATCGAATGTATGTAGTGTTTTATTTATATATACTATCCATATATTATTATAATATAGATATTAAATTCTACATAATATGGTTAGTTAACTTCTATATATGCTAATCATATTTACATTTTACTATAAAATTGTACTTATTATTATTGTATTAATTATACTATTTTTTACAAAAAAATCAGGTTACGTCATTAGAGGCAGTGGCGTATCTGCACGACCAATGTGTATTACTCTTAGGCCGCATGCTCCAATGCTTGTCTTTTCGCACTCATCCGAATGTATATTTCTATTTCTTTCTACAAATGGCGAAATTAAAATCGGAAGTATTTTATAGAAAAATATTAATTTTGATATACTTACGAGTGAAAACTTATGCCATGGAACTTGTTTTTGGTTTTAGAGCTATTTGTGCACCTTTTAAATGCGCAGGAAGGCATTGTTGCTAATTATAAATTGTGATCTGGAACAAAACTGTGCACGTGCTACACTAACTACAATTCGATGGTGACTAAGGTCGAATTATGTTCGAGAACCTAATTCATGCGGTCCACATCGAGGAGTGGGGTCCTATATCTGCTGATTTTATCTCCATAGATAAAATCACCAGATATGGGAATGGGACTCAACAAATACTATCATGGTATGACGCTTATTATTCGCTTTGATATCTAAGACACATTAGCTTATTGTCTATTAATGCCTTAATTT
Organism: Cabera pusaria; assembly: GCA_954871355.1. Classification (NCBI taxonomy): domain Eukaryota; kingdom Metazoa; phylum Arthropoda; class Insecta; order Lepidoptera; family Geometridae; genus Cabera; species Cabera pusaria. Next base: position 5,416,818 of record OX940896.1, read on the forward strand.
TAATTAAAACGTTTAAATGAACAACAGACATCAAAATTTTAACAAATTGCTACAATAAACAGCTCAATAAAAACTTACGTCCACCGTTAATTCCCATATCACGCATTTTGTGTCCACAATAATTCTCCCGAAAAATACAAAATATCATCGAAAAATGTCGAGCATCCCAGGTCACCGTTGTTTTATGCGCCCAATAAAAACACAGCTCACGTTCACACTGTATTAATATGTATGATATTGTGGGTCCTTTATTAACGTTTCTCCATAATGCCGAATGCCGGGAATAAACGAAACCTATGCATTTGTAAATTGGAACATCATGGAATGGAATTATATGGTCATAATGGGGTTTTGAAATGTTAGATTTTTTAACGTTTAACGTTTTAAGCAATGGTTGGATAGATATAAACAAATGAAAACCTGCAAGAATCTTGCAAATATTTACTTCAAAAAAAACTTATAGAATACTTTTAAAAGAGGCGAATAAACGCAAGCCTAAACGTTACAATAATACTTAAATTTAAAATTTAAAACCACCCCCGACTGATTTGTATATTTGATTATTAAATGTATCGTGAGGATTACACATAATATTATTATTAAGAACGGTTGTACACTCACGGGTTTTTTTATCGAAATTGCTCCGACCAGTTCCGAACTGTATCGCCGTCTTGGAAGCCGGCTTTAACTGACAACACTTATAATAATAAAAATACCTTGTTGTGGACTTGTGAAGCTGACACTACAAGTGCAGTGTGTCTGACCAACCAAACAGACGATAGTGATAGTGACCACTCATAGGATGTCGACGTTGAGCTTCCGCTTTTGTCCGAGAGGAGACAAACATCGCCAACACCGCTGGCCGCCGTTCCCGCGCCTGCCCCACGATCAGCAAGGCAGTTACGTGCCGAAGCTCGTTGCGCGAGGAGCTTGCGGTAGACGTGGCTCCCAGAAGAAGGACACCAAACGTGTCTGAAACTGGTCGAAGCAATTCCGATAAAAAAACCCGTGAGTGTACAACCGTTCTTAATAATAATATGATTTGTATATGTAGGTATAATTTGTTCATTGAGACCATTTCAATGAGCCATCTCAGACGAGGAGTTGAAGAGATTTCTGCAAATTCAAGAAGATGTCTCAGCATTATGTCAAGTTTACTATATTCTTTCAATATCATTTAAGTGACAGGATACTGAATTTTGAAATGAAAGAAATGAAAATTACGCTTTACAGACAGCAGCAGAGTGACGGGTATGTAGTGCTCAGAAGCGCCATTTTGAATTTTTGTCTTTCGCGGTCAAGGCACAAGAGTAAAGAAAAGGAACAGAGACAAAGCTTCATACAACTGCGCTGTGATGATGACGTAGACGCACGTGTGTGCGTGAGCACCAGCGGCCTGTGTGCCGCCTGTCACGTACGGAGTGAAACCGGTTTATAGTGGCTCGGCTGGTGCTTTAACTCAGGGCTATCGCTCGCGACGCGTCACGTTATATTATATTATTTTTCATCCCATCTATTCGAAAAGTGATGGTTGGTTTCTCGATAAGTGCGCGCAAAGTAGGTCTTTTCCGCCTTAGAGTAGGAAAGTGATTTGTTAACTTTTGGCTTATGAATGTTCTTTTATAGTGGCTCTGTTAATTAAATTAAAATGAATTGAAATTGTTCAATGAAATTCCTTTACATTTTATAACATTACATGACATTTTATTACATTTCATCAAATTTCGTAACATATCATGATATTTTGTAACATATCATGACATTTTGTTACATTTCATGACATAAAATGACATTTTATGAAATTTCGTGACAATCGTGACATTTCGTGACATTCTGTGACATTTCGTGACATTTCGTGGCATTTCATGACATTTCGGGACATATGATATATCATGACATTAAATGACATTTCGTGACATCTCATAATCATGATCGACATACATCGTTGTCGACAATTATGAAGCTTGAAAAATAAAAAAGCAGGTCATGTTTACTTGAAGGAGGATTTTATTACGATGAACATTTTTATCTAATACTATAAGAATTTTAGTATAAGAATAGGTAAACATTTTGTCCGTTCCTGGGAAGGTTTGTCTCTGTTCCTTTTTTACTCATGTGGTCAAGGGCTATTAATGTTGCTATCGTAGTCTCATCAACCAAAAAAGAGCTGATAATATTTAAACGGCTGAACGGATTTTCATGAAACAAAGCTAAGAACACTCTCGATGAAGACACCTATCAAAAAAAAAATAATCAAAACAGTTCTTCCATTTGGGCGCTACGATGCCACTGACAGACACACACATACACAGATACACAGACACAAAAATACACACGTCAAACTTATAACTTTTAGGGTCGGGGGTTAAAATAGGATCATAGCCAGTATATAGACAAAAATGATTTTTAACGTGCAAGAAGCTGTGAGGCGCAACTATATATATATATAGTATACATATAAAACAAACTATATATTAAATAATATAAGATAGTTTAAAAACTTAAACAACCGACTTCCATGCCCCGCGAGTCAATTTCAGTAGCAAGTTTGAGACGTTTATCATCATATATCTGGAGATACATCAGATCTCGATGAAATTACAATGGGACCACCTCGAAAATGTAATCTACCGATTAAAAACAAAATCATTCCAATCGGTTAACAATTGACGGAGTAATAGCGTAACATACATACAAAAACATACAGACGAATTGAGAACCTCCTCTTTTTTGGAAGTCGGTTGAAAATGCAACTCATATATATATATTGCATATATATTTTACTAAAGTATGGTAAACGTTTAAAAAAAAACAATAAAAAATTTATTCAAAGACGTAAAACAAATTTCTTCGTCTATGCCTGAATTTACAGGCCATCAAAGGAAGTTATGTAACCAATAAATCTTCGGTTCTCAGGGGCAGTGATAAACTCAACGCAATTATCAAGGGAACTGCTTTGTTCTACTTACTTTGGCTACGTGGTGTGCATTAATTAATCTCGGAACACACCTGAGCAACTGCCAACTCTTATATACACTGATAAGTATATAATTTATAGCGGCAATGCCCAATGGCTAAGGTGTCGGCCTGCGTTTGATTTTTTATTTTTTTTTTAAGACGTTATAGGCTAGCGTTTGACAACTATCTCACCTGTTGGTAAGTGATGATGCGGTCGAAGATGGTAAGCACGCTAGGCCTAGAATGGGAACTGGCTCTCAAGGATAGCTGCCGGAACACATTAGATGTTTGGTGACAGATTTTCTAACTTGAGGGTGGTAGCTGGCCAGGCGGACACTAGATAGTGTCCTACCACCATGCAAAACCATGATTCCTACCCATTGCACTATTGCCGTGAAACCACTCCAGACACAAGCATAGTTTTTTATGGATAAAAATTGTCTGAAGTACTAAAACTTGCATTGGGGGTGCACGTAATAGTACGGTTGGCAACCCTACATTAATAAGGGGAATTGAGCATTTTGTTTTAAGTGTGCCGTTCGACATTTAGATGAAAGCTGAACGTCTCCTTACTTATGTTTTTTTTTAAATTTAAATTCAATGCAATAAGTTATTTTTTGTTATATTATTTAGAATAATTATTATTGATATGATCTATTTAATGTTATTTGACGTGTTTAAGTGCAGATTTTTAATTTGCCCATATACTGAATAAATGCTTTGACTTTGTTAACTTACTTGGAGGGGTTAACAAGACTACTAGCAATGTACAACTCACATTGCTAGTATTATATTTAAAAAAGTCACCATGAAAACTGAGTCGGCGTTTTCCGATAAGTAGGTAAGTCTTTGGGTTTCTTCTTGATATTCGAGAACATAAAAAACTCAGAACTGGAATTTGGAGACAGAGTCTTAGGAGTCATTCTCCATTTTACTTTCTTATTAATATATGTTTTTAGGCGGAAAAATATTTTTTATATTTATATGGAAATATCTACTCGTAGGTAGTCGTTATTTTCGTCTAGGTTTGTAAGATTTAATCTATAGCGCGTTATTAGATGGGAAATGGCGCTGGAAGGATATAAAAGTGGTATAATTGCTGTAATAAGAATGCTAATGAGTTTCTTGTCGGTCAAAGAAGCTCTGTTAAAATTATTTACTAATGGAGAATGTAGTAAATTTAATTAATATTTTTTTTATCAAAATATAATACATAATTACCTTTTTTCAAAGTAGTAACTAGAAATTAAAATAGAGGCAAAATAGGCAAGATAGTTTTGTAAGATTTCTGATAGGGGTTAATGTTATTGCATATACTTTTGAAGACTAAAAAATATGACCTTGAATTATGTTTTTACATCTTTCTTCACGTTGATTTTGGATTTTGACAGATATTCTTACAGTAACTGTGAGCGAGATAGAAACAAAGGTGGGGAGAATTAATTTGTCTTCACAGGAATGTTCTACCAGGCAAAGTCTTGTTAGGGTGCAAAGTTAGTTAATATTTTTTGACATGACATGACGTTTGGCGAAGATGGTGGCCATATCAGTCCCGCGACACTGCATACATAACTAAATAACTCAGAATTATGAACGTACTTTGTACCAACCAACAGTACAAAACAAAATTAAGCATAATACCACAGATTATATAATAGTTACTACGTAAATAATACTTTCCGTTGTTAGGTTGGCTACACAGTGCTTTCATAATTCGGGTAGTTATCAACAATGTAGGGAAGTGCCAACTCTTATAACGTAGTAGAGTAATTCAGTACTCATTGGGCCATATGGCGGCAATTAATGTTAATAATCGCAAATAATACTTTTTTATATTCATTTCCGAATACAACTAGTCCGTGTTATAAAAGTATTTGGAATTATTGTAATAAAATAGACAATTAATTATTGTGTGTGTCGGATGCTTTTATTGTACAGGGCCATTTTGGACATTGTCCTTTGATACCTTGATGACATCATTATGACTAGTGAATATTTTCACTAACGCGGCATTTAAAGTCAGTTTTTTAGGGTTCCGAACTCAAAGGGTACCAAATGAACAATTTCTGAGACTTTACTGCCCGTTCGTCCGTCCGTCCGTCCGTCAATGTGTCTATATGTGCGCACTTTACAGATCAGTATCTTCTGAACCGTAATAGGTACACACATGAAATGTTCACAAAGTATATATCCGTCAGTGTATAACGGCCGAGACACGAAATTTTATAGATGCATGTAATTTAATTAAAACTTGTTTTGTACTAAAAAGGGCAAAATAAATTGTTTAAAAAAAACCGACTTCATAACCACAAACAGGCACTGAAAAGCGAAAAATAAATTACTTAATATGATTATTATAAGCGCTACCCACTTATCTATTTGAAGTCGGTGCCAGCCAACTAATAGGTTGTAGATAGATACTACCTACATGTCTACCTACATATCTACCTACTTACTACAACTACATACATAGTATCTATCTACTATCCAATAGACTTGGCTGGCACCGACTTCAAATAGACAAGTGGGTAGCGCTTATAATAATTATATTAAGTAATTTATTTTTCGCTTTTGAGTGCCTGGTTGTGGTTATTAAGTGTTTTTTTTTTTAAATAATTTAGTAATAGTTTGCTTATTTCTTTATTGTTTGAATATTATGTTTTACGTTATAATATAATGTTCCCGTTATATTACGTTATGTTTAAATTTGTTTAATGTTTAATAAGTTTCTTTATTCGAACTTTCTTGAAACTTACTTGTGTCGAGAAAATAGTTACTAAATGTGCGTTATTCAGTTCAAAAAGTAACAAGATAAGGACATATTTGACTAAAATGGCAATTAAAAAATTAAACGCAGTAAACATATCTACAAAGGAGCTAATTGTAATTATTATTTTAAAAATAGATTGTCTTTAATTTAAATAAACATCAAACTTGATTAGACATAATAATAATGCTGAAGAATATAAGACCTCTATTTTTTGCCGTATCTAATCCACCGCAAATACTTTACAGACCTCTGACAAAGGCTACAAATGCACCGCAAAAACGTGACTAAATCCCCATTGTTTCGTCCTGGACAACGATTTATCTAGCGTTAATTTCGCACATTTGACATACATTGACGCTTCACTAAAGCAAAATGTTATGGAGTGGTGTACTGTTGCAGCAATGGATAGTGATTTTTGCATTTATGTTAGGTTAGACAAAATGAATGTATTGCGCTCTTTTATCACCGCTAACACATTGATGTAGTGTTTAATGAAGGCAGCCGTGGTCCGCTGGAATAGAGCTATCAATATTTATAGAGCTCCCTGTCTACAGGCCAGGAGCTTACATTGTACGAGTAAAACTAAAACAAGACTTCTAAAACATTAAATAATGCCTATATTTGTATTGCGGCCACATAAATTGAAACTGTTGTAATACAAATGAATAAAGTGAATATAATTATATTAATAAAGGTATTTATATAATTTAAGATCGTTTAGAAAACTAAAAGAACAGATTTCAAACGTCGCGCTAGTCAAAGTAGCCAGTAGACGTAGTAATTATTACATAATCTGAGCCAGTAGTTAGTAGTAAGTCGTCGAGATATATATATGTAAATGTGTTGTATTACAAATGTTGATACATAAAAAAATTCCGATTCCGTTAAAATTTAAATAGGACCACCTGGGAAGGGTACCCTTTGAAACAAAACAAGAATTTTCCAAATCGCTTGTGGCATCTTTGAGTAATCGGTGAACAATAAAAAAAGTTTCCGACGAATTGAGAACCTCCTCCTTTTTTGTGAAGTCGGTTAAAAATAAGGTAAATTATGTTGAATAAAGTGTTACAATCTGTGCCTTTTCGCTAACAGTCATCTGTTTCAGTCTTTTAATACTTTCAGTAGATTATGTCATTGCCAGGGTTTGAATGCCGACAACGTCACATATAATTATTTTGATTATAAACGTGATTCTAGGGTGGTAAAAATATGTAACCACTGGTATGCTGTGGACAGCTCAGTTATTCGTTATTTTGCTAAGTTTTGAAAAGTAACCTAAGATTAGTTCACAGTGAATAAATGCTTATAGAAAATATAACTTAGTAACCAATTTGGCTGAAGCTTGGCACAAGAATAGCCAATACGCTAGAATTGGACAATAGATACGTTTTACCGCCGATGAAGTCGCAGGAAACATTGTCATAAACAAAGACAAAACCATTATATCTATTCTAAAACCACAGAAATATTATTAATATTTCTGTCTAAAACATTATTTTCTAAACTAAAAAAACCACTTCGATTGCTGCGGTAGTCGTATTCAGTATCATGTTTAAAGTGTTTATCTCCATATCTCTGGAGATACTAGTCAGATATCTAGGAAATTATAATGACTAAGGACCATTTCAAAGTGGGCTTCTTTCGAACAAAAAATAATCATGCAAATCTGTATAAATATGACGGAGGTATGACCGAACATTTTGGAGAATTTACCAATGGAGATGTTAACGTTGTAATCCGCAAACATTTTTTTCTGATACTTACAGATTACTTGCAGATACTTACGGGGGACGAGGTAAACACGCATTGCACACACACAAATCACTCGTTTTAACGATCCCGCATACTAGCTTGAAACACGCACACAGTATTAAAAATACCGCGTAGTTACGCACGCTCATATGGCCAATAATGGCTATATGGCCAGCAGAGGGGTACGCCTTGCGTTAACATCTCCATTAGTAAATGCTGGAAGCCGAACATACATAAAACAATGTATAAGCAACCGCAATGATATCATCCCATTGGAATCCGGTTAGTAAATAGTAAATTAGGCGTTCCTCAGGGCGGCGTTCTATCTCCCCTTTTATTTTCTATTTTCATTAATTCTATTTCTTCTCATCTCTCTTCTTCCTACCACCTTTATGCTGATGATCTACAAATTTATAATCAAGCAAAGCAATATCACTTACTAACTCAGACTTGCAACACATAATCACGTGGAGTAAATCCTTCGGTATAAGCGTTAACCCCTTAAAAACTCAAATAATTGTAATTGGCAGTTCACGAATGGTTTCCAAAATCGACTGGTTCCGCCTTCCCCAGGTTAAATTCGACGGAATGCAAATCCCTATAAGTGATACTGTGAAAAATCTGGATGTGCTTTTTGATAGGAAATTATCTTGGGTACCTCAGTTGGCGGAAGTCAGCCGAAAACTTTTTGCTTCTGCCGGATCCCTACGTAGGTTATGAAACTTTCTTCCAATTTCTACCAAAACTGCTCTCGCAAACTCTATCCTTCTTTCTATTCTAGACTATGCTGACAACTGCTATCTTGATGTGACTGAGGAACAACTGGACAAGCTGGAGCGTCTCCAAAACATGTATTCGCTTCATTTTCGGATTACGCAAGTTCGACCACATTTCGGAATATCGCAAAATGTTAAATTGGCTACCTATCCGGCTCCGAAGAAATAGTTACATCCTTTCCCTTTTATACTCTGTCCTATTTGTCCCATCTACTCCTTCCTACCTTTTGAGGTTCCAGTTCCTACATCTCTCTAATCCTCTTCCTCTTCGTTCCTCGGAAAACCTACAGTTACACATTCCTTTACATTCTTCACGGTATTACGACAAATCTTTCACAGTGCATGCCGCTCGGTTGTGGAACGAGCTGCCTGTAGAGATTCGACGTGCTAAGTCACTTTCGCAATTCAAATCCTTAATCAATAATCACTAATTGTCTTTAACCTGCTAAATACTGTTTTGCTTTTGTTTTTGTGTATAGAATATGTTTATACAAATATATTATATTTATGTATATTTTAAGTATATGTATTGTATAACTAAATATATATTGTAAATGTGGTATGTATGTTATGTATGAATATATGTATATGGTATGTATATATATATATATATGTATATATAGTATATATTTTACTGTTGTATATGCTGTATACTAGATAATAAAAATAAATTCTACGCCATCGCCAAACACCCTGTGTATTTTAACCAGTCCACAAATCGGTTGTCTGGAAGAGATCGCTTTATGCGATAAGACCGCCGATTGTATCACCGAGTTATGTTGTTTCTATTTTAGATAATAAGTTCTTTATGGTGTTCAATAAAGACTTATTCTATTCTATTCTATTCTATTCTAAATTAGTTACTAACAAATCACGATAATTCTACCGTAATTTTGAACTGAAATGATGAAATTAGTGCCCATGAATAATTTATAGCTTTCTCAAAGACCCATTGCCACAGACAATATATTAGTAACTACGCTATTGTTACTTCAGAACTGAATGTCAACTTCCTACGCAATGATAACAATCATTTTCATAGTATGATAGTGAAGACTGTTTTGGTAGATAATTTCTTGGAAGTATTAGTAGGTGGGCGAGGAAAATACCTCAACCGATACTTCAAACAATTACCCGACAGCTAATCAATGAAGAGCTGAAGGTACATCTGTAAAATGTGGAACGTGCTGCCGTCGGCTGTTTTCCTGCAGAGCTACAAAATGGAGTCCTTCTAAAGGGGCGTTAAAAGAATCTTGACAGGTCGGCAACGCATGAGTGACACCCCTAGTGTTGCAAGTGTTCATATGTGACAGCGACCACTTCCCAATGGGACATTTGCTTCTTTGCTACCTATGTCATAAATAAAACTGGCCAAGTGCGAGTCAGCATCGTGTCTCTTATCGCACACTTAGGGAGGGTTCCGTACAATACGAAACATAACAGAGTTTCAACCTCATATATTTGATTAATTGATATTACCAAGAATATTTGGTTTGGTCGCGATCTAGAAAGACGGGGCTCGTTTACTAGCGCCATCTATGTTATTTTGCCGAAACTAATTAGATAGATGGCGTTTAAAAACACGTTTTTTATATGGGGAGCCCCTTTAATTTTTTACTTTATTTTGTTTTTAGTATTTGTTGTTCTAGCGGCAACAGAAATACACCATCTGTGAAAATTTCAACTGTCTAACTATCACGGTTAATGAGCTATAGCCTGGGGACATACGGACAGACAGACAGACAGACAGACAGACGGACAGCGGAGTCTTAGTAATAGGGTCCCGTTTTACCCTTTGGGTACGGAACCCTAAAAAGCAGCTTGTTTCGTTTCGTGTGCGTTGTACTTAGGTCTTGATGTACGTCCAACTTATTATATTATGGGTTTTCCTTGTGCATCGTACGTATCTTTGGTGGGACGTATCAACAGCGCTAAACAAAACAAAATAAAATATTTTGAGGGCCTGGTGGTGACAGTGACAGATCAAACGCGTTCATTTTGAAAACAATCTGTTGAGTCTCCATAAACGAACACTTTTAGATATTGACTTATTAAAGATAAATATCGCTTAGCCATATATATTTTTTAATGTTGTTTTCTATACCTATGTAATAGCCAAGATTCTTGGTGTTTGGAATGATTACTGCTATGAAACTTAGTTTGCATTAAGATTTATATCTTTGATGTTATCATAAATTCGTGTCATGTTAACACATATACTAATTATTCACAGTTCTGAAAGTGATTAGCGACAACATAAGTCATAAGCTACGGGTAAGTTAAATTAGTGTTGAGAGTATTAGCATTTACATGTATCTTTGTTATAGATAGATATATTTAAACACTTTGGTGTATAATATATATATATAAACAAAATGGTGTCCAATGACACCATTATAAAACATAATATATTATTTATAAAACAATTTTATTTATTTATAACCATGTATAAATATATATTTTCTTAACTAAATTATTTAAAAGTAATAGCGTTGATAACCGATGTTATCGCTTAATTATCGTCTTATGTTTTAATGACCCATCACATGACGTTTATATCTCGGAGCAAACTTAAATCGCGCAACGGTTAAACATAGTTTAGTTTTTACCGGTCTTCCTACTTATTTCCTTTACAATGTTGATTGAACTTTCTACAAAAAAAAAAAGTGCATTAGAATCAAGAATCAAAGCTTTTATTCAGTATGTAGGCAGTATTAATATACGCACATATACACGTCAAAATCATAAATCAATTATCAAGTAATCTTAGCAAAATCAGGATTTAACGCTTTGAATTAAAAAAAAAGTAATGAACCATTCAACTGTCATCCAATCGTTGACGTCAGACTATTAAAAAAATATTAAAGTAGGGTTGCCAAACATACACGTAAATGTGTGTTTCAGTACTTGAGACAAGAAGGCATAGAAGTTTGGAAGCAGCTATGGAAATCTTTAAAAAAATATCAAAAGATACCTCATAAGTCCAATACATCAACAGTATACTGTATAACTGTTTACAGGCAACGGCTACCAGTTATCATCCGGTGGACCATTTGCTTGTTTGTCTACTAAATACAAAAAAAAACTACTAAGAAGACTTCTCGTAACCAATGTTACTTGATCGAAACGTTGTCCATATCTCTGAAGATATTAATCAGATCCCAATGAATTATTAACGGGAAAAAATATTTTTGTAAATTGGTCCCTAAATTGACAGAATAATTGATGGATATTTTAAAAACATACAGACGAACTGAGAACGTTCTCTTCTCTGAAGTCGCAAAAATTTCGCAAATCTTTTTCAAGCTATCAAATGCTTCTATAAAAGAAATACCCAAATCAGACGATGATTTTGTGTTGCAGCGATAATTCTAAACATCATTATAATCTAGTGCATCCGGTTCCTAAACTACTTGATGCATTCTATCTGCCCGATTTTACAGGCTATTTATACGAATGCCGAAGGATTCCATTCTAGCTACATCTTTTTTTAAATTTGTCATATTTATTTTCGGCCACAAGGGCTTTATTAATTTTTGGCAGTAAAACGCCGGCTTTGAGGATTAAATGAAAAGCTTTTTGGTTTTAGAGGATTTGCCTTAGGAGCTATTTCATGTTGTTCGTTTAAATATAAATATTGTGATGCTTAATTTTTATATACTTTCTCACATTTCCGAATATTTGGTTATATAAATAGTTTTAAAAAAGAAATCACCATAATTAAGTCGATACATTCATTTTCATCGCTACCAGGAGTAAAAAACTTGTTTCAACTACCAGGACAACATAAACTGTGGTAATTATACTAAGTAGACTTCAAACACTAGAAACCTATTCCCGTTACGCATCCCAAATAAACATCTAATTCTTTCCTGCGCACCTCTGCACCTTCATCCGTCCTTCTCGCACATCTCCCGTTCTTGTCGTGCTGATTTCGGGATCTGTCCAAGTCTGAGCGCCTAGTTTTGCTCGCGAGCTCTCCGAGCGTGGACGCGTGACGCCCCGCAATCCCTTTTACGAAGCAGGCGTGTTTTGACCGGGTCTTATATGAAAATTGTATAGAAAACACATTTTGAGAACATCTAGTCTGTGTTATTGACTGAAAGTGCCTACGGATGTGCTATGTAGCTGAAACGAGGTAAGTGATTATCTTACGTTTTTCAGGTAGTTTAAGACACCTTTCTATGGAGATGATCGGTATTGATACGGATAACGCGATTTCCCTTTTGTTTTTATTATTCTACAGCCTTAACACATACCGTAATGTCTTTTATTTTTAAATTTGGTACTGACACTTGTCGCTGTTTACATTTATGTGCCTTCATTATTTACAATTATAAAGAGGTTTAAAAGTAGGTTTTCGCAATTAAGAAAAATCATATAATTTTAAATACATTGAGTGGTTTCATAATAGCAGTACAATATATATTCAGGTTTACTAAATTCTATCATTTTTTTCTGTAAATAAACACATTCATTTAGCTAGGTGAAAATTCTCAGTAAAATGGAGTTATAACCATTTCCGAGAAATAACAATAACAATTCATGATTATGTTTTTCGTAGACCCTCTACAAGGGTACTACATAATTCCGTAGCGGTTGTTGATTCACGTCTACGGCGCTACGCCTGTAACGTAACGCTACGAATTCTATTATTATTATAGGTAAGGGACCAACCCTTTTTGCCATCTTATCGGTTTCTTACACATTTCGTTTGTATGAAGGATTTTATCTAACGTTTTGAAAAAGGATGAAATAGAATTGAATGTTATAGTTACGACATTTATTTTGCGTTTGCTAGTATTCAGAAGATTTTGTTTCTTTTTTTTCATGTGAAGCTTGCATTTTGTTTGTATTAAGTATATTAAAATAAGTGTTACTAGTTAAGTGTTATTAGAAGAGCGTGATAAGAGAATGTTGTGGTGTGGTAGAAGATGTAGTGACAAAGATAGAGAAAGGGATGCTTAGATGGTTTGGACATCTAGAGAGGATGGATGAGGAAAGATTGACGAAACAGATTTATGAGACGTGTGTGAATGGGCCAGTTGGTAGAGGCCGACCTAGGCGAACGTATCACGACCAGATCGGAGACGTTTTAAAAAAAGGCCGAGTCAAAAGTACCTATAACCGGCGAGCATGTATGAAGACGCTCATGAAAGTGGAAGAAGCGAAGGAGGTATGTCAGGATCGTAGCATGTGGAAAGAAGTAGTCTCTGCCTACCCCAACGGGAAAAAGGCGTGATTGTATGTATGTATGTATGTTACTAGGAATTTATGATATGACGTGCTTTATATGTCTTTTTCTGCCTCTAGAAGTGAAAGTTAGAATTTGCCTTGATCTTTATCTATATAGTCAAATTAAACAATATGCAGATAGTCTCTAGCACGTGCCTATCGAATATGAAAACAATAAAGCAAAAAAAAATGCCTATTATATTAGCTAGATATATCTGATAGACCAGCATTTAACCATTATCTCGCCTGGTGGTAGGAGATAATGTGGTTGACGATTGTGAACATGCTAGGCCTTAAATGGTCTCACTCTCAAGGGATGTGTGCTGCCGGAACACCGTAAGGTTATGGTCGCAGATTTTCTGCTTGATAATGGTAGCAAGTCAGGAGGAACATCAAAATAATACTCCTACCACTGGTGGAATTTAAAGTTTTGTTTTTTGTGCATTTAGTCTTAGCCTTTAATTTAGATGCATGTTTAATTATATTATCCTGATTTTAAATTGTACCCGGGGCTATGTAATAGTACCTAATATCTATAATCTAGTAAGTCAGTTGTCCATCGTCTCGTCTCACCATCAATTTCAGATAAGCTCGATTCTATCTTAGAACGCATCTTCATTGGTGAGGTACCAGTCAAGTGCTTGCCTGCCACTCATAACAAACATCTACAATACCGGCCAAATGTAAAGTAGCTTACCACCATCAAGGAGAAGATCTGCTGCCATAACCTAACGGTGCAGCAGGCAGCAGCCCTTAAGAGTCCGAATATTCTAGGCTTAGCGTGTTCACAATTTCTACCACGTCATCACTAACCATCAGGCGAGATAATGGTCAAACTATATCCTACAAAAGATTAAATAATTTATGATCGTACAAAACAAAAAAACCGACTTCACATGCCGCGATAGTCAAAGTACAGGCTAGTTATAATCATGTCATCAAAGTATACAAATATGCTTTGTTATTCTATCATTCTATCAAGTATACAAATATATTTGTTATCTATGTATTGTTTATCTCCATATCTCCGATGATTATTGTCAGATCTCAATAAAATTTGAATGGGTCCAAACTTGAGGCATAATCGCTCAAACGAAAAATATTTTTTCATATTGTTTATGACTTGACGGAGTTCTAGGGTTGAAAAAAAAAACAGAAGAATTGAGAACTTCCTCCTTTTTTGTGAAGTCGCTTAAAAGGACGAGCTGTGGTCAAAAACAGATTTAAATGATTTTGCATTTATAGTATTCATGGTGATTTTTATCCAATCAATATAATATTACTTTCTAACCGACTTCAAAATAGAAAAATGTTCTCAATTTGGATGTTTTTTTTTTTTATGTATGTTTGTGCGTAATACCGTGTTACGTCTAGCACGTAAACAGAAAAGAAATGAAATACTATATTACAGACAGAATAATTTTACTATGTACAATTAGAAGAGCTTTTGGAAAAAAAGTTAACAAGAGAATATCTCAAGGCGCGGATCTATTCGTTCTATCGGTTACGCTAGTACCGCACCACTCCCCTGTCGTCTTCATGTAATGTCTCGGCAGACTTCCAGAAAGCTTCTCTGCAGCGACCAGTTTCCAGAGACAATGGTGGTAGTTGAGAGGTGAAGTAGAGCCCTGAAATCCACGAGGGTGGGCAATTAGTTCCACATCGGAATTGTGGCCTTGGATGCAGTAGAGAGACCGAGTGATGACATGATAGGTAATGAGTGCAAATGTAATAACTAGTTATCAAGGATGATGCTGCCAAGGTTTAATAATAAACATAAATGATAAAAGCAATAGAAAAGGAATACATGAAATAATCCGTCACACAAAGCTACATTACAACAATCTTAATTTTCAAATATTACAAAAAGGTATCGCGGCGTGTAGAGTCTCACCATACACGTCATGAAAAATATTGATCATATGATTATAATTTATAACTGCTAATAAAAATATTATTCATTACAACTAGATGCTTAAGTATTAGTAGAAATATATTTAACATATATTTTATTATTAAAATTACATTTCAACTATGTTCGTGTGACGGCTTTATGCTCCAAGACATACATGAACTACCAATGACTTTATATGATAAAATATCGGTAATCATGCACAACTCACCCAAGTCCGGGGGCTTGCACTATTTGAATTATTAATATGAGTTAATTTCAAGTATTTAATCTATTATTTACGTATAAATAATTAAATGAAAAGAGATGATCTTCAATCTCTCGTATCGCAGTCTTTTTCCGACACCGTCATTATTTTATAATTTAAATTATTTTATAATCCTGAAGATTATTATAGATGACATTAAAGGTTTTCTTTTATTAGGTTTTATAGCTAGTTTATAGTATTTAATGTTTTAAATAAATAATTACATGGAATGTAATGTAACAACCGTCGTAATATATCGACCGATTTACAAACTTCTCGTTTTATTGAGATATTTATTGGTGCTGTAGTTTTGTTTACAATATACCTATTTACATTTTAATTATAATTAATTAAACTACTATTCTATGTTCTATTTATATTTTTATTCTACATCCCTGATCCCGTCCTTTGTTATCTGAATCTTATTTGAAAGTGGTTTATTACAATATGGTCTCATTTTAATTTTGTAAATATCTAATGAGTCCAGAATTTTCAGATATATGGAGATAAACACCTCAACCTGGACTGAAAATGGCTAGCGCAGCATTTGAAGTCGGTTTTTTAGTTTTTTTTACTATCTTAAATTTTGGTTATTCAACACTCGTCGTCAAAGCAATCCCGCTTATTACTTTGTATAAATGTAATATTTAAACCAAAAATATAGTTTTTATTTTAATCTCTAACTCATAATTATAACAAAATTCCCACAAAAATAGCCCGCATAAACCCGCAAAGCAATTTTGTATTTTAATCGAAGTTAATTCGATCGCGCAATCCCATTGGGTACTGACGCCAATGTCATTAAAACGAGTATGGTATGATACTTGTTTACAAAAATAATATACATACATTTGTTGCAATTTTTTTGTACTTAGTATATGTATATTCTCTTATATATAAGGGCTTAGGCCCTTATATATAACACTTACGTGAACTTAGGTTCACGTAAGTAAAACGAGGAATATAAAATAAGTAACATTTTCTAAACCTGCAGAGTTATTCTTAATCATTCGAAAGCAATTTCGGATTCGGAAACTGCCTTTACTTCGACTTCGATCTTTGCAATTCACAATGCTCCAATCGGTTTCTTTTGATATATCAGTCAGAAAATAACTGTTAGTCAAAATAGCTCACGGATTTATCAACATTAAAAATTTGTTGGTTGGTTGGTTTTCAAATTATTGAGAATCAATGGGCAGATAGGCAATCGTTGGATCACTTCCTTACTGATGTCAAGTGACAGCACAATCATATAACAGTTCAAAAATTGCTGGTAAAATAGCATGTGAATAAATAAGATCAATTAATATGTTGTCATAATAGGGAATATGCATGTAGTATACATTTACTTGAAATCTTTTATTTTGGAATCATTATTGTTCTGGTGTTGTTGGTTAAATTTTTTTTTATAAATAGAATAATGTTAAATGTGTTAAAATATTATATGAAAAATGCAAAAAAAGCGTGGGAAATTATAAGAAAGTGACGTCACAGGGCACCACACGGTCTCCACAGATTAAATCTTTTTCATAGAAATACTATGCACTGTTGTACGAATACATACTATTTCTAATAAAAATATTTATTATGTGGAGACCGTGTTGTGCACTGTGACGACACAAAGGCGCGCGTAAATTTGGCAGCGTTTTAGATACCTCATATTTTTTCAATGCTAAAACTATTTTTTTTAGCTTAATTTGAACACTTTCAGTATTGTTTCATTTTTTTACTGTGTTAAATGGATGTAATCAACGAATTAAAAATATTTTAAAAAATCTTGCATATTCCCTATTTGTATTTATTACTTCAATATTTTTATCAAAAGAAATTAGTGGTATATTTTAATAATTATAAGCAGATAACTACACTGAAAAAGTGCCTTGTAAAAAACAAATATAATTTAAAATGTCTTTGGACCAAATAGTAATTTAATATAATATAATAATATTTTTAATAATATAATAATATTTATAATAATATTTATAATAATATTAGGAATACAAACAGATATTTGCAGAATCATCATAGATGGATTAAAATAAATATTAATAACTTAATTCAAAATACTTACCAATTACAATTTTGTATATAATTCACATTCTCAATTAACATTAAATAATGCGCCAATGGACGAGTGTTTATCTGTTAAAATAATTAAAGTGATAATAAAAATCATTGCCTTGCTTGTATTGTGCCAATGTCATTGATATAAAATGACGCTATCAGATGCATATTATCGGTGCATTTGTCGGCTAACGTGCATTTCATGAAATATTAAATATGTAAACCGCGCTGCTGCGTTTGCATTAAAGTAATTAAAGTATTATGTTTATTGCGTGAAGGTTTTAAAATTAGTTTTTGTCTCAGGGTAACAGGTGCAACGCAATTACTGCTTTATTTGTTTTTGATGTTATTGATTAACGTCAGGCGAGCGTCGTGCGTGTCCTTAAATAAACTGGCCAAATGCAAGTCGGACTCACACTCGTAGGGTTCTGTAATACAGTGGAGTATTCTATGACTATGATTTTTCGTAACAAAAATAACTTTGATTTTCATAGTGTTTGTATGAAAAACAAAGTTATCTTTGCGGTCAGTATATCTCAAAAACTGCTGACTGTATCTCGTTCAAACTAATTGTCGTTGAAAGTTTTTATTGAGATCTACAGAATATATTTTTTCTAGATTTTTCACTCTCTTAAAAAGTTAGAGGGGGGGACACATATTTTAGCACTTTAGACGCGCCTATCTTTTAAATTTGACTTTGAGAAAAAATGATTTTAGAAACCTCAGTGTCATTTTTGAACACCTATCCATAAACCCCAAACCCAAACGCTATACGTTTTGAACAAAAAATGTTTTTTTGTTTCATTTCCATGTATGGGATGCCCCCCCTTAAACTTTTATATTTTTTATTTTTGTATAAAAATCGGAAAGCGGTTCACAGAATACATCCACCTACTAAGTTTCAATACTGTAGTCCTAATAGTTTCGGAATAAAATGGCTGTGACATACGGACGGACAGACAGACAGACAGACAGGCAGACATGGCGAATCTATAAGGGTTCCGTTTTTTGCCATTCGGCTATGGAACCCTAAAAACATAGTTTAAAAAAAATATCGTGTGACTATAGGCGACAGCGCGTAACTTTGAAAATGTTTAAAAATAAACATAAAAGCTTAAACGATATAAATAACTTGACTTTAAAAATTATTTGTAGTAGTTTTATAATTTGTAAAGAAAATATGAAAACTTAACAGATCATGTTGAATTTACGCAACTATATACATTTTTTAAGCTATTGATAACTGAGCTGATTTTTTTTATTTATTGTAGATGCAAGCATTAGACCACCAACTCTCCTGAAAGAAAATTACATTGTGATGGAGTATTTGGTATGCTTGTCGCGAAGATACATGTTCAATTGTTCACTCTTGACTTTAAAATATCTTAGTTATGGCTACATGGAAACAATTAAGTTAGCTGGCAATCTGTTTCATTATTTTGCGGCATGTGGGTAGGTATGTCTTAATTTTAAACAGAGAACGTTTGAAAATATCGTCTTATCTCGCATAAATTGAGTTAGAGTCTTTATATACTTGATATTACAGTTACATTTCTATCAAATTGAAGCTGTATTAGGGTCTTCATGTAAAACTACCGTCAACTACAGAAAACCCATAAGTACTTTTATTTCACATCAACAATAATTTGTAGTTTCTATCTTCGATGAATACTGAAGGTTAAGAAACTGTCAAATTCAATCTGTAGTAAACATGAAGTTCGGATTGATTGAATAGAGAAATCGAGCGTATGTCATAACTCTTTCTTAAACTGTTACACATTTCGTTCACTAATTACACCCAACAAATTCTACCTAAATTTTGTAATAAGAAACTCATAGTTACTAAGAATTGGATGTAATAAAGGGAAATTACAGCAATTACGGGAATTACAAGGAGACTCGCAATTTGTGCGTAATGGCGGCCCGCGACGGTGTTAACTTTCAACAAACATTTGGAACCACGCGGGAACAACGCGGTATTTTGTTGGATCTTTGTTATTTATGGATAGTAAGGAAGAATGTTGAGGTACGATAAAGATTGGTTGGCTTATTATGATTGATAGGTCAGCATTGAAACATTATTTTACCT
Organism: Cabera pusaria; assembly: GCA_954871355.1. NCBI lineage: Eukaryota > Metazoa > Arthropoda > Insecta > Lepidoptera > Geometridae > Cabera > Cabera pusaria. The sequence continues at coordinate 5,436,621 of OX940896.1, forward strand.
GACGTTAGGTGATGATATCGTCTACGCCGATCTATGATATTTTTTTATTATCATCTTATAGGTTAGAGTTTACCAATATCTTGCCTGGTGGTAAGTTATTATATGGTCAAAGACGGTGAACACGCTAGGCCTAGAATGGTCTGACTCTCAAAGGCTGTGTACTGCCGGGACACCGTAAGGCGGCAGATTTTCTCGTTGATGATGGTAAGCTACTTTTTGGTAGCAAGTCAGGCAGAACATCGACGTAATACTCCTATCACCTGTTGTGTGTGGTGAGTCTGCAGACGGGGGAAGGTAAGCAGTGACCTTCCCAAGGTGAAATTGATCCCCAAATCATATTAAAGTAACACCGTATTATTTAAACCTTTATTTTATAACTTTGAACTACTAGATTGCACTAAAAAGAGCAAAAACCTCTTTTTAGAGCAAAACCCTCAACAATGCGAGCACTTTTCATAATTTAGCAAAAAAAGCGTTTTCAATTGAGAAAAATATTTAAACGTCCCGGTTTCCATTAGGTTCTGCCATACGCAGTGATTTAGGGTTGCCCCTCGTTGAATTATTATCATCGTAATTTTCTTTTAACGCGCAAGTCGAGTGGAAGTTTATTGTTGTGCGGACGATTTTTTCGAGATAATGCTGCTTATGATATTAACGAGAAATATGAGAGTACGCTTGACAGCCCTGAGAGTTATTGACTTGGATTTTATGAGTATTATTTGATTTGTAAATTCTTTAAATCACTTTTTACGAAATTTACACGGCTGTTAAGACCAACCTTTCAGCCTCTTCAGCGGGTTAAATCCTTTTCTTTTATTGCAATATCGTTGTCTCCATATTGTCACCAAGAAACGTTTAATGTTGATCGAATTGATAATGAATATTAACAAACATGGAAACAGTTATTTCATTTCCAGTTAGCATCTTTGAGACGGTCAAGTCAAATGTGGAAAATATTTCGTACGTAAACGAAATACTTTTCAATTTTTCTTCTGACGGCCTTTAAAATACTCCAACAACTGCATTATTGCTTTCCTTGAGGTTTATAAAAAACTTAATTGAAAAGATCCACATAATAGACTTGACCGCCTCAAAGATGCTAACTTGAAATAAAATAACTGTTTCCAAGACATTTAATTAGAAAAACCTGTTGTCGGTGTCCGCAAAATGATCCTCGGCTCCTTGAAAAGGCACATTAACCAACCTAATTTGTGAAAGTAATAAAAAATGAAACGCAGACTTTTACACTCCTTGCTACATCAAGGTAACATCTGTCTGAGAAAAAATTGAAATAACTCGAAGATTAAGAAATTTTTACATTTATACCAGTAGCAAAATAGAACCATATTTTGAGAACGGAAAGGTGCAAATTCCTTTATTGTTAAGATTAGGAAATCTGTAAATCTCCCGCGACTTCAGCGTAGATGGAGACAAGTTGAGGCTTTCTCTCTGGAGGTTTTATGCGCGTCACGCTCCCAGCGTCCCATAAAGCGCTTTCAGCTGAAAATTGAAAGTGACTTTAGTTGTAAAACGTACTCAGTGAATATATAGAGCGCTGGAGGAAATATCAATTTCGGGATTCAGCGCTTTAGGTGCTTTTATGTTTGTTTTTTTGTGCGACTCTTTTGTTGTCGAGTGGCTTTTAGCGCAGAATGTTCTGTTGGGTTTTTGAGGAGGTCTTCTTTGGGTCTAATAGGACTTTTGAAGGTCAGATTTTTATGAAATAGACTAATTTTCTTTAGAAAATCGGTAGTATTAAAGCAATGCAAATGCAAGGGCCCCGTGGTGTAAGTGGAAGAATGGTCGGTTGGCTTTGATGCCTGAGGTACCGAGTTTAATCCCTGCCGTGCAATGGATTTTTCGATAGAAACATTTATGTGCGCTTTTCACAGGGGTGCTCCGGTGAAAGAAAAACAACGTTAAGAAACCAACCACCCCCGCATGGTGGTAGAACACTATCTAGTGTCCGCCTGGCCAGCTACCACCCTCAAGCTAGAAAATCCGTCGCCAATCATCTAATGTGTTCCGGCAGCTTTCCTTGAGAGCCATTTCCCAAAATAAATAGTGGTCAAACCCTAGCCTATAAGATATATATATATATATATATATATATATATATATACATAAATATATAAAAAATCTATACCTTATATTTTTGAACTTTGAATATTTTTTAACTCGTTCGCTGCTGAAAACACACACCGTGCGTTTTTTCGATTTTTGGTATCGGAAGTAAAATTAAAAAAAATATATAATACATGTTATAAGCAAATAATATTTATTTTTGAATACACCATTGATATTGTGTTACGTTGAAATAACTGCTAATAATAATACCAATTAAAAAAACAACGGGTTGCACTCCGGGAGTGCCGGCAGAAGTGAAAACTTGAACAGTAACGTTGTGCATTTGGTTTACTCTCCCTTTGTCTTACGAATTTTCGATCAGGTCACGTGTCCTGACGCGAGTTTAACATTTTTATCCACCCCAAAACAAGTTTCTATTCTCTGTCTTACGATCAGGCCACGTGTCCTGACGCGAGGTCCTGACGCGAGTTTAACATTTTTACCCATCCCAAAACAAGTTTATATTCCCCCTCCTTCTTACGAATTTTCGATCAGGTCACGTGTCCTGACGCGAGGTCCTGACGCGAGTTTAACATTTTTACCCATCCCAAAACAAGTTTATATTCCCCCTCCTTCCGAATTTTCGATCAGGTCACGTGTCCTGACGCGAGTTTAACATTTTTGCCCATCCCAAAACAAGTTTCTATTCTCCCTCCGTCTTACGAATTTTCGATCAGGTCACGTGTCCTGACCTGACGCGAGGTCCTGACGCGAGTTTAACTATTTTTGCCCATCTCAGAAAGTTCACAACGCCGCTAAACAAGTTTTCATTTCAAAATATTTTGTACCTATATATTTTAGGAAACGGACTATTAATAATAAAATAAAGATACATTAAATTTTTTATCTAACGCTGATTTTTAGTAATCTATATCTTTACTCCATTCCTCCTCAAAAATAGATTATATTATCCAGATGGGACGAACTACCGAAGCTTTTTTAACCGACTTCAAAAAAAGGAGGAGGTTTCTCAATTCGACCGTATATATATATTTTTTTTTTAATGTTTGTTCGGGGATAACTTCGTCATTTATGCACCGATTGTGATTATTCTTTTTTTGTTCGAAAGGAGATATCCCAAGTGTGGTACCATGGTAATTTTATCGAGGTCTGATAAGTATCTCCAGAGATATTGAGATAAACATCTCAAAATTGGTACTGAAAATGAACATTGAAGTCGGTTCTTTTTTAGTTTTTAAACGATATTATCTTGTCCTAACATATTGAATATTGGAAGTGGGTAAAGGAAAAGAAGGGTTAGAATGGACCAATGGTCAAAGGGCTACGCTGATTAACTGATTTTAAAGATTAAGAAATAAGTTTCCTTCACCTTTATTTTGTACAAAAAAAATTAGATATATGATATATTCTAATCGTTAGTAATTTTAATCAGTATTGATTTTACGCATGTTCATAAATCAATCACTTAATACAATATGATTCAAATTAAAGTAATTCGGTAGATAAATGCAATTTGAAAAAAACATTTTATTAGAAATATCTGTTTCGTTAAGCAATTAATTACCTTCCGAAGTAAACTTCATGTATTATCATCAGAATTATCATAAGCCTATCTCTGTCCACTGCTAGATATAGGCCTCACCTCACGCATAATTAACCTAATTATGGCTTTATTGTATTTCGAATTTAACATATTATCAAACCAAATAAATTCTGCAAAATAGTGCGCAGAGTAGTTAAAAAAAAGGTTTCAAAGAAAAATCTTATCTCAACACAACTTCAATCGACTGTAGGAAACTCTCCAATGCAGGTCAATGGAGACAATCTTATCTAGAGACGACACAGTCGGAATATTGAATCTTAAGTACGATGGGATGCCAGCTGGTGAGAGACTATACCTACTTCACGCGTTTTTACCCGCGTGGATTGTATTTATAATTGTCGTAAAATATAATTGTTATACCCTTTAGATCCATTAGATTCAAACCAATAACTATAACATTTTTGTAGGTATTTTAATTTGACAGAACTTCTGTAGCATTTTTATAAGTTAAGAGAAATCTCAGATTCATTTGGTGTTCCACCACAAAATACGTACGTCGGAGGTGACACATACCTATTGTTTTTTGTAGTACTAACATAACCGTGAGTTTGTTACATTATTGACGTTAAATACCTGCTGTAATTCACGTACGTTTAATCGAAATTTCTCGAGGTTCCAAGCGGGACCTTTGTTCTTTTTCGGAGTGAGGTCACGCGGTGAGTTCTCAACGATCACTACAATGGTTAGTATGTGAATTGCAACCGGTAATAGACATTAAATAGTTGATTCAATTGTGGCTATAACCACAAGGTGGCTTGTGCTGGTGTGAACATTTATGACAATGTAGCAAATTATCACTTTACTGTGGTAGACAATTTTTGTTTACCTATATTTAAAATTTCCATGTTGGATTTTTGAGCTTTAAACAGTATCGTTCAACGCAGGCGAAATTAAACAGTACCCACTGTTCAATACGGGCATAGCCACGTAGCGCTGGTAATTATTAAAATGTACCTTGTATGTATAATTCGGTTTTTTTTTTACACGTTATAGGCTAGCGTTTGACCACTATCTCACCTGTTGGTAAGTGATGATGCGGTCGAAGATGGTGGGAACGCTAGGCTTAGAATGGGAACTGGCTCTCAAGAATAGCTGCCGGAACACATTAGATGTTTGGTGACAGATTTTCTAACTTGAATTCATTTATGAAAAATAAACCTTCAAGTGCGAGTTGGACTGACTCGGTTGGACCCTTCGAAAGTTTCGTTCCGTACCACCGTAAAATATTGTAAAACCATCATTAACTAGCATGCAATGTTAATTTCTCATGGGGAGATCAATATACTTATAATCTAAAAAACATCACAAAAAGTATCACTAAGGGTCGGCGCACACGGGCCACCGGCCACAAGCCGCCACCGGCATATTTCCTATAGTTTTCATACATTTTATATGGACTCGCCGCACACGGTTGACGCCGGTGGCCGCCACACGCTACATGATAAAGTGTATGAAAACTATAGGAAATATGCCGGTGGCGGCGTTTTGTGGTTGTGGCCCGTGGCCCGTGTGCGGGGATCCTAACTATCAAAGTCAAACGCTACCGCTGGATAATTTTATTGCTAACGCCATCTAGTGAACGTAAACATAAAGTGAAAAATGCCGAATAAAACACGTTTCATTTATTCCTATCTATCCCTTTACTTGTTAAATTTATTTTGTTTTTATTATCATTTGTTAGAGCGGCAGTTATGTTGGCAACAAACAGGCAACAAATGCAACAGTAATACACACTTTGTGATAATTTAAAGAGTCTACCTCTTACGTTTCAGAAAATAGAACCCTATGAAAGACAGACGGATGAACGGGCAGCAGAGTCTCGTACTTTTTGGGTAAGGAACCCTAAAAAGCACTAAAAATATCTTTACGTATTTTTAAATGAGCGTTCAAAAACTAATACGCAATTTTACTACCCACATTTACAAATACTTTCTTTGCTTCTGTAATTCTTTGGATAATGTCTTAGCATTATGCTAAGAGATTATCCTTTTCAATAGCAACTAGTACCAATTTGCTTAAACTAATTCTTTTTTTCCCGCAAAATTGCTACCATTTCCTTAGCAAAAGGGCATTAGCTTAAATTGTATTAGGGTCGCGATGTTGCCCGCTATAAAACAAGGCGCTAGTCTTTGTACCGTCTAGGTCTAATCTGGAATCTTTAATCTTAGTAGCCAATTTATTTCTGCTTTTGTCTTCTAGTGTTTCTTGGGGCAAGTGCTGGGTTAACTTTAGTGTGACGTTTACGCTTGAGTTTAAGAGATTTTTCAATTAAATCCTTTTCTTCTAAGACTAAGACATTGTATTTTAAGTATATTTTTATTTAAATATAATTAAAACTGGTGACCCGCCCGGCTTCGTACGAGTAGAGCATACATGGCTAAATTTGTTGCATCACTTTGTTGCGTCGAGTATTATGAATTAACATTTTGAACAATCATCGTCATATTTTAACCAATGTCACAGAATAATGCATAGTACAAGTAAAAATATTCATGAATTGTACATTTAAACCTTCCCAATGAATCACTCTGTCTATTGCTGAAAACTGCATTAAAATCCATATAGTAGTTTTTGAGTTTATTGCGAATAGACAGACGCGGCGGGCGACTTTGTTTTATAATTAGGAAATATTGAGACAGTGAAAAGAAATAAGTAAAAATATAGACACTGTAACATTCACATGATATATGTCACTCTTTTTTTACTAACAATAGGTACAAATAAGAGAAATATAATAATGAGGTTGATTATTGTTTCCTGAAATATCTCATTATGTTTATTTTTTACCTGCTAGAATTATTAGAACTATTAGAATACAACAAATCACAATTGAAGTTTTTAAGTGTTCATGGTCACTGACACTATTATTAATATTGTTTTCGGGATATTTACCATGTTTTTCTTTTGAAGAAGGTATCACGAGCAAACAAAGCGACTCGCTTTGTTTGCTCGTCGTGATACCCTCTTCACCCGCAATATTCAGTTCGTCCGTGAACATGGCGCTTGTAACAGCACCGAAATATCGGAAACTCAAATCAAAAGAAAAACATGGTAAATATCCCGAAAACAATATTAATAATAAATCACAATTGAGTTATTAAAACGTTAATTACAAATCTTATGTATAACTTCGTACTCCTACAAAATATTCTAAAGTCGAAAGTTTATGGTGTTTGTTACTTCTTCACGCTAAAACTTCTCAACGGATTGAGCTGAAATTTGGTATGTAGATAACCAAGACTCTAAAATAACACATAGGGTACTTTTTATCTCGAAATTCCCACGGAAACGATGTCTACGCGGGTAAAACCGCGGGGCACAGCTAGTAATAAATAAAAGTTATAGTTGTAGCAATGTTGAGAGGAAATAACACCTACATTATCAACGTTAAATAAAAGAAGTGGCATAAACCACATTTGTGTCAATGTAAAGTTGCAGAACTTGAGAAGTGTCGACGTGCGGCATTATTCAGGTAAACGTCAAAGTGAGAGTTCCTTTTACTGAAAGTAAGGCGCGACAAGAGTGACTGGCGTTTGGTGTAAGTCACAAGTGACAATGTAAACTCATTTAGTTAAAAAACCGATACCACAGGTTTTCCACAGGTGGTAGAAGCATATTATATCGATTTTCCGCATGACTTGCTACAAAAAGTAGCTTACCACTACCAAGAAGAAAATCTGCCGTTATAACTATATTCCGGCAGCACACAGCCTTTGAGAGTCAGAATATTCTAGACCTAGCGTGTTCACTGTTCAGCATTTTCGACCACATCATCGCTTATAAGTAGGGTTAAATGCTAGTCTATAAGAGATTTAAAAAAAAAATGTTAGGATACAGAAGTTCTTGAAGAAGAGGCGGATCTGCAGATCAAACTTAGACTAGGACACCCTCAGACTAAGAGCAGCAATGATACCTGTGGATAGTGCTGTATGTGTGGTTAGAGAAACCAGCATCCAGCAATCAGCAATAGACTATATAAAAGAACTTGTATGAGAAGCACCAATAAAGTTTACATTTTTATACGCCTTTTTCCCGTTGGGGTAGGTAGAGATTACTACTTTCCACAAAAGTTAAATGATTGTTTATTGGACTATATTCAGAATAAACCAGGAGGCGTTAATTTACCTAAAAGTATAGCCACTAGCTGGCTCATTTGATTATTCAGCAGCATGTTAGGTGCCGCTGAACGCAAAGCGTCGAGCGTTCAGCGTTTCCATTTGCATTATCGCTCAGCTAGGCTATTCTGTAAGCTATCTCGACAGCGAAATCCGCGGTGAGATTCGAATTTCGTACTACGAAATTCAATCGTATCACGTTCGTAATACGGTTGAATTTCGTAGTACGAAATTAAAATCTCACCGCGGATTCCGCTGTCGAGATAGCTTACAGAATAGCCTAGCAGTTGTCGAGCAACACCGTTTTAAAACCCGCCGGTCTCCTACAACTTAGACCAAAGTTGTTATACTCTATGCGCGGCGAGATTCATCCTCGAATGCCTCACGTGAAACGCTATTTCATAATCTAGCCACTTTATTTGTACGAAGCAAACATTCTCATTGTATAAAATGCATTTGTTTCATTTTGTGTTCAGGTTTTGTTTATTTATTATTCATGAGTTGATATTCACTGAACAAGAAAGTAATCATAATGTGGAAAACAAAATTATAATTCTGGTTTGCCTCTATGAATATTTGTTCTAGGATACTTTGTTCGTGTGGGGTAGGGTACTATATAATAAGATACGTTGTTTGGAGTAAAATCATTCATGTAAGTCTTTTTGTAATATGATCGGGATAATCAACACCAATATAATAAATGCGAAAATCAGTGTGTTTATTTGTTTGTTTAGGACTTCTTCACGGTTAAACGGCAGGTGCGGCTTAGCTAATAAAACTGGCCAAGTGCGAGTCAGACTTTGTCCCGCACACGGAGGGTTCCGAACGCCATCTATCGAATTTCTAACGAACTTCTAACACCAACTATGTAAACGTTAACACAAAGGTAGAATAGTATTATATAGTAGTAGTAGTAACAGTAATTGTAGTTATTAATATTATTAAAAATCTGGTTGACCGAGCTTTGCTCGGATTTTTTTGCCACTTAAACAGACAAATATGACTCTTCCTGACATCTATTGACGAATAATAATACTGAGATACTAATGAGAGCAACTAACTGCTTTACTGATATAGTACTTCTACTCGCCAATAGATGTCGGGAAGAGTCATATTTTAAGTTGATTATCAATAAAGTTGAGTATTGAAAACGAATAAAACAACATTTTCTGAAAATGACTCCTAGCTAGATCGATTTATCGCCCCCGAAATCCCCTGTAGATATACTAAATTTTATTTAATCGTTGGAGCCGCTTCCGAGATTCAGACGATAGCGCCGCGCCATCTTAGCAACTAGATAGGTGGCGCTGCGCTATCGTAAAAAACATTTTTTAAACTTTTCTTTAATTTTTAACTTTGTTCTGTTCTTAGTATTTGTTGTTATAGCGGCAACAGAAATACATCATCTGTGAAAATTTCAACCGTCTAACTATCACGGTTCATGAGATACAGCCTGGTGACAGACGGACAGACAGACAGACAGACAGACAGACAGACAGACAGACAGACAGACAGACCGACAGCGGAGTCTCAGTAATAGTGCTCCGTTGGTACCTTTGGGTTCGGAACCCTAAAAATATTGTACAGGGATAGTCAGTATGTACTGTGAATTAGGCTTTAGAATACCTAATTTTAACGCAGGTGAAGCCACGGGGCACATCTAGTAGTCATAAGTGATATGTAGAAAAAATAAGTCTATCCTAATCTCAGGCAAGATTCTTAACTTTAATCTTACGATGATGAAGACACAAAGACAATAAACTTGTATATTGTTTACTTATGATAATCAATATATAAATATTTATATTTAAACAATTCAAGAAACTGTTATTTCTGCACAAACATTATTCACAGCAAATTAACGTACTCGTGTAATTACACAAATAACACGAGTACGTTAACCAAATTAACATTTTTAAGCTTTACCATAGTGCCGTTTTGGTTTTTACGTAAGTGATAAATGAAACGTAACATTTTATTATATTATTCCAGTCGGTAGCGCGCTTTCCCCTGTTTGACAATAATTCAAAAAATAAGCATTAAACATACTTGACATAGCAATAACATTTTAACATAACTTCCCCGCTAAAAAATAACCAATTTATCAATACATTAAGTTCTGAAAATTAACAAATTTATCCACACATTAAGTTCGCAAGTTTTCACTTCAAATTACTGAGGTGCAAAATATTATGAACTCCGCCAACCAAATTAAAAATCGATTGGAAACTCTGTACTACGTAGCCAAGCTTTAACTCCGAACATTTTATTTCGCAATTTCACCGAGTTATTATAGTGAAGTACATTCAGCGAAAAATAGGTTAACAACTGCAAAACCGCAGTTTTTGACAAATAATGTACCTACTAGCAGTATGCAAACTTTGTATAAAGGAAAGGTCCAAAATGTTCCAGAATATTTTCATGTTTAGATGTTGAATAGACCAAGACACACAGCTTTTTCACAGATGGTATAATCATATTATATCGATGTTCCGCCTGATTTGATACCAAATTAAGGCTTACCACCACCAAGGAGAAAATCTGCCACTATAACTTTACGGTGATTTGGCAGCATACATACCTTGAAAGTCACTGTATTCTAGGCCTAGCGTATTCACCATCTTCGATGACAGTCAACGCTTATCACCAGGCGAGATAGTGGTCAAACGCTAGCCTATGAGATGTAAAAATAAGAACCGGTGAAACTTGCTGTTTATTGTGTTACTGGCCAAAATCCATATTGCAATGTTCGAATGGTATTATATTTTTTTGGGGCAAAGCGTTGAGCTAGCGATAAAATGGGCACTTTCGGCGAATGAACAAGTGTTCAATACGTCAGCAAGCCAGTATTGCGTTCATTGTTTTGTTTTTGCTGTCGGTATTTCTCTAACTATTATTATATCTAACTCTAACTATTATAAATATTCTGTGACTAAAGCGAAGTTTTATTTGAAAATATATTTGCTGTATCTCAATGTTCGTTAAGTCACTTTGATTCCGCTCATTTTGGTGTATTCTTCTGACGATACCTTTGTTTTTTTTTTTATATATATCTTATAGCCTAGCGTTGGACCACTATCTCACCTGTTGGTAAGATGATGCGGTCGAAAATGCTCGGTAAGCACGCTAGGCCTAGAATGGGAACTGCCTCTCAAGAATAGCTGCCGGAACACATTAGATGATTAGCGACAGATTTTCTAACTTGAGGGTGGTAGCTGGCCAGGCGGACACTAGATAGTGTCCTACCACCATGCAAAACCTAATAATAAAATAATACCTACTCATTGATTCATTCTTTTTACGAGACCATCCGGCGAGAATTCAAACTTATAATAAATGATAATGTGCAAATATCTAAATTTTCGGGAGCATGAGCTATTAACAGACATATTAATTCAGAAAATTATAATCTCTTCCACTTTTGTATAGTTAGTCAAATAGTTGCATAGATAATAATTCTGAAGCACCCCGCAGCTTTAGTACTATATCCAATTTATATCTAATGTTTTTTCATAATAACGGATTTCTATGTACAAAATGTAGGCCAAATCTACCGAGCAGTTGGTATTTAATTGGTTGTGACTGATCAGTTGGTCTTGTCGTTAGTGTTCGATTACCACACGGGACAATTCTTTACACATACACAAGTATTTTTTGCGAGGTAATCTGGGGGTAATTGTATCCGTGATTTGTAAAGTCCCCCACGACACAGAGTTACCTCCTGCGGGGAGTTATCTTTAAAAAATAAATAAAAGTATGAATAAAATATCTATATTTTATGCCCCCTATACCCAAAACTACAAACTAATTGATTAAAAATAAATACAAAATAGTTTAAAGCTTAAATAATGCTATATCCATGTCGTTATTTACAAGGAATTATTGCGACAATATCATCAAAATAAATTCCTGGAGCTTATTCAATAAAAGTCGCGAATGAAAGCTTCACTCAACACCTGAAACCCAGAAGACATTTATCGCAATTATCTTTAGATAACCGACTGGTGTGTCAGTGTTGTTTTTTTAGCCGCACCCAGCCGCAGAGTGGTCGCCCGATATGTGGACGCAAATAGATCTGAAATAGGTCATCGAACGTGACAACGTAGACGACGTAGGCTTGTTTATCATGCGACGTTGATCATACGATAATATTATTATAAAAGTTGATCTAAATTGACTGGTTCTTGCAAACTACAACCTTAATGACAATAAATAATATTACACATAAAATAAAATAGATTAGTTATCATCATCATCACCACAATCAGCCCACGTCAGTCAACTGCTGGACATCCAAATCCAATCCAATCTCCCAATGCACGCCACTGAGCTTTGTTTTCAACTTCAGTAATTGCCAGCTACATCTAAATTAGTTTAAAAACGAAAAATACCAATTTCAAATGCCGCGCTATACAATTTGTTCAGCATCTTTGAGCTAAAAAAAATTGCCCATTGCATTTTTTACTGGTCTAAACTCATTTTCGCATTATTGCTTTCTAATGAAACCGGTTTGGGGCGCATCAATTGGATCGTTTCAAAATACTATCTCCTAAACCTACTCGAATGGATTTTTACATTTGCATGGTTATGTGTATGTAAAACTGCAGTAACTGTCTAGCTCTACACGGACTGGCTCGCTTTTTCTTGCCTAACAAAAGTAAAATTATACACGATTCTACAGCTACTTGATACTCGAATCTCTTTTATTTACATTTGACTCTCTAATAATTATATATTTTTAGGTCTAAAAAGGTCTAAGTTTAGTCTGAATGTCTAATTAGTGGTGGGATAAATCGACGACCATTTGCTTGAAACTCGCTGTTAATTTTATTAAAACAATGACTTTATTTATATTATGCTTCCGTCTCACTTTATGTCGATAAAATATTTTTCTTAAACAGCTCACCCTAATCCATAGCAGTAAAATTAATCTATTACAACGTATTGCTTCCTTTCGGGACCAATTTAGAATTTAGTGGGCAATAAAACAGCACTAAACTAAGGATTAAAAGTAATTACAGAAACTTAGTTGTAAAATTCATTGCCGGAGCCTACAGAAATAGGTTAGGTAACCTAGAGGCCTGGTTAAGGTTGGTATACGTAATACGAGCTTAGTATTTTACGACAGATTTTGTTGTATAAGAGATAAAGAGAAATAATATTTACAGTATTATTTGTTTTCTATTTAAATCTTGCAATAGTAGTGTTGCTATACTGGGTGTTAGAATAACGGTGGGTCTAGAAAGATTTCACTCAAAAATTATTTAAGAGTTTGAAAAATAAATAATAAGATCGTTTCAAAAACTAAATTTAATTGGGATGCGACGAGCGCCGATACGTTAGCAGCATCCCACCTTAATAGTACCTCACGGGCTGCAGGAGCAGCCGCAGACGCGGCAGAGGCCCTCAAGCGGAGGAAATATGCAGACATTGGAGACAATTACGCATTTCTTCCGTTTGGGGTCGAGACCATGGGCTTGTGGGGTCAACAAGCACGCGGTTTTGTAAAGGAGTTGTCCAGACGTCTGATAGATGTCTCCCATGATCAAAGAGGTGGCGCGTACCTCGGCCAACAAATTAGTCTTGCCATTCAAAGAGGTAATGTCGCCAGCTTTTTGGGTACCCTACCAGCGGACAGCGACCTTAATTCAGTTTTTTATTTGTAGATTTTATATAGTCTGTATTATAGTATAAGGAGTAGTTTATATTGTATATATAGTTATTAATTAGATAATGTATTATTTGTAAATACTTGATCTAAATAAATATCCTAATATCAAAACTAAATGAACCAACTTCAAATGCTGCGCTATTAATTTTCAGTACCAAGTTTGAGGTGTTTATCTCTATATCTCTGGATATACTTATTAGGTCTCGACGAAATTACTATATATATATATATCACCCTTGGGATATCTCCTTTCCAACAAAAAATAATCATCAAAATCGGTTCATAAACGACGAAGTTAACCGCGATAATCCATATAAAAAAATACATATATACGGTCCAATTGTGGAACCTCCTCTATAAGTCTGAAGTGTATGTCTCAATATCTCTAAAGATTGCATGTTCAATTTATAGGCAGACGTTATGTCTTACCTTCAGGCGAGCGATTTCTTTGTCTCGTTACTCACGTCATAAAAAAAACTATATGTTTCTCGTAAGGTGCCCGAGTGAATGAGGGCCCGGTGGTGTAATCGGGAGAACGGTCGGCTTTGATACCAGAGGTAACTAGTTCAAACTCCGCCGTGCACCAATTGATTTTTGTATCGAAAATTTTATGTGTGCTTTCACAGTGGCCCTCCGGTGAAGGAAAAAAATCGTTAAGAAAACAACAACCCCCGCATTGTGGTAGGACACTATCTAGTGTCCGCTTGGCCAGCTACTCAAGCTAGAAAATCTGTCGCCAAACATATAATGTGTTCCGGCAGCAATCCTTGAGAGCTAGTTAGAACTAACACGCTAGGCCCCATAGGTTTTCCATTCTAGAGAATGGGAACCTATGGGGCCTAGCGTGCTTACCATCTTCGATCGCATCATCACTTACCAACAGGTGAGATAGTGGTCAAACGCTAGCCTATAAGATATAAAAAAAGTTAAATTTACTAGAGCACAATATCTAGTCCAATATTCCCACACTTAATCCCGTGCAGGTGTCCATAAAGTTCCTGAAAAGGTCACAGATCTGCTAACAACTTACAAAATATTCAAAAGAGGTTCCTACAACGCGGACTTTTGTTTGTTGTTCCGAACAGGGCCTAAGTTACGGGATCCTCTCTAAACAATCTTAAAAATAAACCGGCGAGCTTGCGTTCTTTCGTTTGTTTTGTCAGATGGCCTATATTTTCAATCATTTCAAATCCTAGTCCAGGTTACTAACGGTTTCCAAAGAAATTACAAGAAGTAGGATCTAGATAGAACAGTTTGGAATACGGATTGGGTTAGTTGAGCTTTTCGTGGATTGGAATGAAGTCAGCCGTGCAAAGTACTAGTTGACCCCTGACACAAAAAAGGGTGTTATAAGTTTGAGGTGTGCATCTGTTTATTTGTGTATCTATGTATCTATGACGTGTGTCACATCGTAGCTCCCAAAAGGGTGAACCGATTTTGATTAAGGGCCGTTCTCACCGGCTCCTGATAATGTGTTAGATAGTTATCTGACACATGGTGCCATATAAAAGCTGTCAAAAATCTGTCAGATTTCTTCATATTAGCATTATCAGGAAGCCGTGAAACTGCCCCTTAGTGTTTTTTGTTTGATAGGTGACTTAATCGAGAGTGTTCATAGATTTGATTTGTGGAATGAGTAGATTGGAATATAGGATATTTTTTTATCGCGCGTCCAGCCCCGGAGTGCGTCTAGTATTACATAAAGGGCAATTTACTAAAATATACTATACTGGTTATCCATGTAAAAAAAATCAGACAAATCGGTCAAGCCGGTTCTCCGTGAAGAGGTCCTAAACAAACAAACAAACAATATAAATATAATACAGCTATAATATTGGTGTTGATTGTAATCATGAAAAATTAATTTCACCTATAACTTGCGATAATAACGATCATTCCCTACAAAATAAACCGGATATTTTGAAACTCCTTCTCGTAATTATGTTTGCCGTTTTGGTTCGGAATAAAAATAAAACGGTACAACGTTGAAATGCCAAACTTTGTGTGTTAGTATGTCATAACTTTGTTTTGAGTCGCCAAGGTCGGACCTGTTTAATGACTAACTCAATGGAAATTCCGAACTGTGTTACGTATAAATTGTGTTTTTTTGACTTAATGAGGTTAGATGTCAAAAAAGTTGTTTGCTGAGTGTGAAGCGTTGATATCGGACACTGTGAAAACAACACATACGATTGGTTGCATTAATTTTGTTCGTAATTAGGCGTAAAGGTATACACCGCAGCGTCCTGCGTGTGCGATCTAGGCGGCGATCAGATAGTGCAGTAGTATTTGTACCGACTGGTTCACACCAAACGCGATCAGAAAACAATTGATAAGTATTGCGATCTCAATACTTATCAATCTCTGCGCTCTCGCAGGATGCCGCTATGTGGCCGTACCTTAGTGCTTAACAATGCAATTTCTTCAAACTAGAAAACTTACACTTCTTATGGTATTAACTAGAATTTCTTATGTAATGACAACCTATTTTAGTTCTCACCTGGAACATTCTGGAATACGGAAATGCAATATGCTTTCTTGAGGTTGTTTCTTTTTTCTGGTCAAGACTTCACTTAATAGAACGTGACAAAGGAATTAATTTTCTATACTTACTTATTTATTAGGCTCTTGCCTGTGGTTGACACTTACGACCATGACAATAATAATAATAAGGTGGATCTTAGTCTCAAAATGTATAATTAAGATCGTTTAAAAACTAAAACAACCGACTTCCATGCTCCACGAGTCAGTTTCAGTAGCAGGTTTGAGACGTTTATCGTTATATCACTGAAGATACTTTTCAGATCTCGATTAAATTACATTGAGACTAGCTCGAAAATGTACCCTACCGATTAAAAAAAGAATCATTAAAATCGGTTCATAAACGACGTAGCTATCCGCGAGCACACAAAAATAAAAATGTTAGAATTGAAAAACCTCCTTCTTTTTTAGAGTCGCTTAAAAGACGCCACTGTATCTAAAATTGCGCAGTCTTAAACCAATATGTCACTTCTATTAATATTGAATTAAGAACTTTAATAATATCCAGAACAAACAAAAAACTACCCCCTCCAACAACTTTTTCGTTACGGTAATTAACTCCCAAGTGTTTACAATCAAAGGGTCAACAGAAATAATTGAATTTGGATTGCGTGTACAAAAAACAATCCACCATAATCGCTCCAAACGTCTGGTTTCCGATCCCGCTGTTTTACCACTTTACAATGGCCACCCCAACTGATTGGAAAGGTTTGAAAGCCTTAGGAAATGTGGGGATGTAATCAGGCTAAGCAATTTCAGGGCCTTTTTGTTTTCACATAATTAATGCGACAAAAGTTTTTTTATAATCTTTCTTTGGTTCTTCTCTAGAGTATTTTACCGATTCCGATTATTAATGTATATTTATGGAATAAATGAATTTTCTAAATTTTGAAACTCAAACCTCTTCAAATTCACTTTGAAAAACTTTACTATATTGTGTGGGGGGGGGGGGGTATAGACGATACTTTGTGTAATCTGGACACGTATTTAAAACTGAAAATTATAAAAGATCCACACATTGAACAAAACCTCTCCTTTGCATCATATTTCGTCGTGTAGTTTCTGCAACAACTTGTTGATTGTGCGTCGACTTATTCGATTTACTTGAATTTAAATCAAAGCCTTTTAAATTCACGTTTTTTTTGTAAATTACAAGTTCTCGTTGTTTATAAATAAAATATAATCTTAACTTATCATATCTATTTTGCTAATTATATTTCTAATAAAACCTTAAAAGCACTGTATCAGAGCGTATTAAGTAGTTTAAATAGTTAAACGTATCAGTCACAGTTGTTTCAGTTGCCCCTGAACACCAAGTCCTAATTACGCTTCAAAACAGGCCCCTAGTAAACAATTCTCAGGCAAGTTGGCAGGCCTCCCCTCTGTTTTCAGAATGGCCCTCCAAGGTACAATAATTCGATTAAGTTATTGTTTTATGCCATGCAAGGAGTAATCTTTTTAAAAAGTTCGCTAGGCTTTCGACGTTTTTGCTCCCTGGATAGCGATAAAATAAACATTTCGATATAACCACATTGTGATTGTGATGTATAAAATACTAGGCCTAGTTCTATCTTCATATACGTGCCGACTGGTGCAATCTCCTTGCAAGCTCCCTTTGTTTTTGTTACTACTTCATACTTTGGTGACAACCAAAGCATGAAGTAGGTAGTCAAGTAGTGTCAGGAAGAGATTGCTTTTTATGTTAAGACCGCCAATTGTATCATCGAATAACTTTGTTTATATGTCTAGATATTAAGGTTATTTTTGAGTTAAAGAGTTTTCTATACCTTTAATTATTAAACTAAATAACTAGGAATTAACTCATGAATACGTTAGGTCCATTCGCTTTAATTAAGTCGATGTACGCTGTATTAAAGTTATAGCGATGAAATTCGCAGCATAACGACGTTTTAATAATTCAGGTGGACTTGCGATAACTTGCTAGTCGCGGGTGCTTAAATATGGTAATTGTGAAAGTTGATTTATTGATACTAGCTGTGCCCCGCGGTTTTACCCACGTAAACATCGTTCCCGTCGGAATATCGGGATTAAAAGTACCCAATGTGTTTTTTCAGTGTCTAGGTATGTATATAGCTACAAACCAAATTTCATTTCAATCGGTTGAGTAGTTTTAGCGGGAAGAGGTAACTAACATAACCACAAACTTTAGCCTTTATATTATTTGATTCTGATTCTCAATAAAGCCGGCCAAGTGCGAGTTGGACTCGCGCACCGAGGCATCTGTTAAATTTTTTAAACTAGGCTAAAGGAAAAACTTAACTTTGCAGTTGGATCTATAGAAAACGTATTGCACCAACCACAAATAATAAGTTTTTAATTGTAAATTCACTTTTTTGTTATCAACTTCATATTTACGTTTTTCAGATTTATTCCTATGTACCAGTGCTTCAAGACCTTGCTTCTTTCGAAAATTTATAATTTTAGGTCATACTCTATAGGTTTTGATTCCCTCGTGATATCGCAAAATATATAAAAATATGCAACATAAACATCATCATAAACATAACATAATATAAACGTCATATCTTTTGATAGCGTTCATTTACAAATATGATTTTTTACAACTATATTTTATTTTTCAAAAAAATAAAACCGACTTCATAACTACAAACAGGCACTGAAAAGCGAAAAATAAATTACTTAATATAATTATTATAAGCGCTACCCACTTATCTATTTGAAGTCGGTTTTAAAGTACGGAACCCTAAAAAGGTTAAAAATGTCATATATCACACATAATCAACAAATAAAAGGAGCATAAGTTGCATAACTTTGCTTATATAAATTATATATATATTTATATCACTATATAGTGAAAAAATTGGTTGTCTGTAAAGTTGGTTTACGGACGATGAAATGAAATCGGCGCATGCGTACAATGAGCGTAACGGGACAATGAGTGTAACGGGACACTTTTTCGTGCATGTAGCCGGCGTTTATCGATTTATAAGACGTTGTCACGTCAAAAAAATATTGTTATTCAAAAATAAAATACTGTGTGATTTGCTAATAAACCATCGCCTTAAACTCAATTACTCAGAAAAGTATTCATTTACTTTCACTCCTTATTCTAATATTTCTATCGTGTTGTCAGAAAAAATATTTCATCTTGTCATCTCATCTCGATTTCATTCATCTTCTATTTTTACCGCTTAAAATAACGACTGGTTTCCTCGCTCTCAATTAAAATTTGTTATTTTGAGCTCTAAAGATAGCCGATTATATTCGGCTTAAGAGCTTTCGATGACAGCAAAGCCACTGGATTAGATCCGGCTTATCGATTTAATTCCCAAAATAGGCTTCAGCAACTTAAGTATAGTTTGTGAACTCGTGGTGAGATTGGTAAACCATATTAACCATATCTTGGGTTGTATGAAGGATTTGTCAATATCAAAGTAGTTATCAGTACAGTAACTATTATATTATTGTAATCCGTGCCAGTACGTCATTCAAAGGGCTTGTTGTAAATTTGTAAGCGGTGATGTAATCCAGTGGAATTTAACATTGGCTAATTTTTAACCCCCGACGCAAAAAGAAGGGGTGTTCTTTTTATTTATTTTTGTATCTGTGTGTCTGTCTATCTGTGGCATTGTATGAAACGGATGAACCGATATTGAATAACTTTTTTTGTTTGATAAGGTGTCTTATTGAAGAGTGTTCTTAGTTTTGATTTGTAAAAATCCGTTCAGCTCTTTTAAGACTATGAGGTTTTTCTAGTTGATGATGATTCTAAGAACATGGTAGCATTGACTTGATGCTGGGGCATCTGCTGGAATATGCAGAATACTCTGCTCCTCACGAACTTAAAGCAGAGATGTCGAGTTTGGGCTCATTTGAATGATTTCAATAAACATAATATTATATATAGATCAGTCGGGGATGGTTTTCCATTTTGAATGTATGTATATGTTGTTAGAGCATAATTTGATTTATGACAGAAATAAATAATTGGTCTTTCAATTTTATTTCTGCTTTTAAGCTTGATAAAGATATCATGAGAGAGGAGAAAGTATATTTTTATCGAAATTCTGCAGCTTTTCTTTAGCTAAGGACAACGCAACGGTTCCTTAGCTTTACGGTTATTTAACAGAAATTTATAAATGTTTATGATTGCAAGACCCAAAACGTTTAGTGGAATTATACCTTGTTTATGACTGGGGCGCAAGGAGCAAACGCCCATCATTCTCACAATCCAGTGTTCGAAAGTTTATTATGTAAAAGGCTATAATTGCTCGCGGTGTTTAGGTGAGCATTATGATAGTCGTATAATAATTTATGATGGTACAAAACGAAACAACCGACTTCACATGCCGCGCTAGTCTAAATTGCCACCAGCCATAATCATGTCATCAAGTTATACAAATTTGTTTTCATGTTTATCTCCATATCTCCGGAGATGATAATCAGATCTCGATAAAATTTGAATGGGCTGGCCCATTTACACTTGTCTCATAAATCTGTTTTGTCAATCTTTATTTCAGTATATTATTAATATTTTGTATTTTATGTTTAACACCACTAATAAAAATAACAGTTAAATATAAAATCGTGCAAAACCAATGTTTGGCATAATTTAAAAACAAATTATAGGTGTATACGCACCATTACCGCGAGTCAGACAAGCATTTAACCAGTTTTCATACATCACCAGCTTGCCTTGTAAATAGTTCACCTAGCCATTAAAATCTACTCAGGACCCCGCTTGGAGAAGGAAATCCTTTTTACTATCAATACTTGGCGTGAAGCGAAGTTCAAATCGTATTATTTATTCATGAGACAGTTTCCGAGTGAATGAATTGCGCGTGGGTGTTTGCATAGGGTTGTCCCAAGATAGTTGGTACATATTCAGTTCACTCTCGGCGCAGCGCTCGACGAGTCATCATCTCCTGAGAATGAATAGTGTTTTGTTTTTGTACCGCAAACAGACGAACACATGAGCACTATCACACCTGATTTTCAGTGATGTTGTTGAAGATGTTATCGCGCTTGTTTGAAAATGGAAGACAACAATAAGGCGCTGGACAACTGACAGTTTGTCAAATTCACTTAGCTCAACTATTTTAAGTGAGAAGATGAAGGTTGCATGAAGCATGATCTCTTTAAGACTATACACATGACTCTGAATAATGTTTTCGCCTTTTTCTTCACTTTAATTTTAGTGTTTGACAGATGTTATTTTGGTTAGTGCAAGCGGGATAGAAACAAAGCTGGAGTGTATTCATTAATTCGCCTTTACAGCAATGTCCTACCTTGCAAGACCTAGATAGGGTGCGACGTTTTTGATCTTGATCTTACAAACTGAACAAATGAAGGTGTAGAGGCAAACCACGTATGAAACGACTATTGGGGTACCTGCCGTTTCAGCAAGCTGCTATGCAACATTAAGTGGTTGTAATGCTTGCCTTATTTGCTTGCTAGTAATAGTATTGCAAGCAGTGTTGGTAGGTTTGCTAAATCTTACATCAATCATAAAACTACAAAGGTAAACATAAAAAACAATTATAGTTCCCTAACAACACGGTTTAGCGAAAGGAACAAAAAATACGTGTGTAATATTTTATTTTTTGCGTAACAGCCCTACAGGACTCCGAGTTTGGAATTCACCGGGGTTGCTCAATACTGGAATGGTGATAGATAAATGTCACAGGCTCAGACACGACAAATGTCTCCGTCAGAACATTATGTAATACCCAAGGCTGTTGTAAACTCTAGTTGACCTACAAAACGAATAACCTTTTTACAAGCTTTTATATTCGTTGTGAATTGTCAGTTAAAATTTGCAAACCATTTTTAACCCCAAACGATCTAACGAACGTCTATCAGTGTAAGAGTGTGTGTGTGTGTGTGTCTGTCTGTGGTATCGTAGCGCCCAAACGGCTGAACTAATTTTGATTTAGTTTTTTTTTAAACAACTTGCTAGTATTTTATGGAACTAAAATTTGTCATACATAAGTAAATTGAGAGCCCGTTGGCCTAAAGGATAGAACATGACTTCTAAGTGAAAGGTCACAGGTTCAAATCCTAGCACGTTCATCCTCCGGTGGTGGGGGCATATTATATCTATGTTCCACCTGACATCCTACTAAAATGTTGTTGATTACTTTAATTCCATCAAGGATTACCTTACGGTGTTCCGGCTGCAGCAGTGAAGCCCTTGAGAGTCAGAGTATTCTAGGCCTAGCGTGTTCACTATCTCCGACTATACCGACCACCGCGCATAACCAGGCGAGAAAGTGGTCAAACACTAGCCTTTAAGATATAAAATAATTAAGATAGTTTAAAAACTAAAACAACCGACTTCATTGCCCCGCGAGTTAATTTCAGTAGCAAGTTTGAGACGTTTATCGTCATATCTCTGGAGATACTTATCGGATCTCTATGAAATTACAATCCTCGAAAGCGTACCCTATCGATAACAAAAATAATCATTCGAATCGGTTCAGAATTGACGGAGTAATCGCGTAACATACAAAAAAAACATACAGACGAATTGAGAACCTCCTCTTTTTTTGGAAGTGAGTTGAAAAAAGTGGGTTGAAAACCACCAAATGATTGGTAAAAACGGTAATCTGCTTTAGAATTCCAAAATAAGACATGCCTAAAAATAAACAAACAGATCTGACGAAAAAGTGTTTTGTTATACACCTACAGTGCACCTATGCTTGATACTGGCTTGCATCAAACGTCAGGTCGGAATCTCAGACCAAACATACCTATATTTAGGTCTGAGGCCGCAACATTATTAATAACATTAGTTTTATTTATCTGCACTCCTTCTCCACTCAGAAATTTAACCACAGCTTTAACTATGCCATAATATATCACACACTCTTTTGTGCGCGCAATGTTCTTAAATATGGTTGGTTCCAAGTTTTCTTCATTTAAATTAGTTGCATTATTCGAATATTCTTGATTATTAATACACTTTGTTCAAAGAACATTTCCCTAGATAACATTTTCACAGCCAGAAGAACTAGAACATACATGTAACTAGGTACCTAATATCATGTTTTAGCAACTGTTTTTATCTTTGCAAGTATAATAAGTCCTTATACAATCTATGTGAATGCCAGACCAGTACGCTTGGATAAAAATTAAAATGACTCTCTAGATTTTCAGCGACCTTTTATGTTAACATGTTGAAATTTCAATATTGCTACGCAAACGATTTTCAAATTTTGAGGCTACATCAGCAGTCCCTACAAAATACTGCTAAAATATTGGTACCCTCTCACATGGGGTAGTTTTTATTGAATATTTATGGTAACCCAGCGTTATGGCACTCACGGTCGGTTTTACTGAAGGATAGCAAAATACGGGTTCTGTAAAAGTCAGCTTATTTCTTCGTTGCTATCCTTAAAATAAAGATAGGCACACATATGTAGATCAGCTTTAGAAACACCAACATTATATTTCCGGTGTTCCGGTAGTAGAGTCAGACCATTTTAGGCCTAGCGTGTTTACTATTTTTGACCACATCAATGCTTAACTAGTACACCTGGTTTGACTACTATCTCACACACTGGTAAGATAGCTAGTGATGATGTGGTCGAGGATGGTAGCACAATAGGCCTAAATTGGGAACTGGCTCTCGAGGATAGCTGCCGGAACACATTAGATGTTTGGCGACAGATTTTTCTAACTTGAGGGTGGTAGCTGGCCAGGTTAAAACTAGATATATTATAATGTCCTACCAGCATGTGGGGGTTAGGGGGTTTCTTAATAATGTTTTTAATATTTTGCCTTCACTTGAGGGCCAATGTGAAAAGCGCAGATGCATTTTTCAATAGCAAAATCGCAATCGCAAATCGCAGGTGCACGGCGGGGATTGAACTCGGTACCTCAGGCATCAAAGCCGACCATTATCCCACTACACAATTGGGCCCTCAAAATTTAATTATTCTGATAGGTTTAGAATTGTTTAAAGTAAATCCTTTGGGATGATATTGTGGCCCAATTTATAGACTACGTGTAAAGTAAATCCTTTGGGATAACATTGTGGCCCAATTTATAGACTACGTAAGCAATCGATGAGCGATGTGTATGCATCTACTTAGTTCGTAAAATCTTTATGTATCAACTTAAAGTCATTATGCAACTATCTTCTAATACTATAAGAATCTTTGTCCTGACATACTGACTGACTGACAGACAACGCACAGCCTAATCCGCTGGTCGTAGAGACTTGAAATTTAGAGGGTATATTTGTCTTAGTACGTAGGGGTGTACTAAGAAAGGATTTTCCAAAATTCACCCCTTAAAGGGATGAAATGGGGGTTCAAAGTTTGTATGGAGAAACAATATTAGATAGTATTTTTTATCCAAAACTTCACACAAGTGCTTCAGTAACAAAATAAGTAAATACGTATTTCTGTTTTTTTTTTTTAATTCACCCTTAAGGGTGAAATGGGGTAACAAAGTGTGAAAATCAATATTGTTTCGGATTGCGCTGAAATTTGGCATGCAGATAGTTATTTTTGCGTAGGTATCCAAAATCCTAAGACAGGATTTTTCAAAATTTACTTTTCAAAGAGATGAAGCGGGGTTCAAAGTTTGAATAGTCATTTTATTTGACATTTCACACAAGTACTTCTGTATATAAATAAGTAAACACGAGTTTCAGACTTTTTCAAAATGCCACCCTAAGAGAAGTGAACTGGGGTAACAAAGTCTTAAAATCAGTATTGTTTCGGATTGCGCTAAAATTTAGAATGCAGATAGTTATTATGATGTAAGTATCCGCTCAAAAAGTATTTCAAAAAATTCCTCCCGGATACGGAACGGGGATTCAAAGTTTGTACGGCGAAACAAGATGAGATCTGTCTGTTTTATTCGAAACTTTACACATAAGTACTTCTGTAAATAAATAAGTAAGTACGTGTTGTAGGATTTTTCTAAATGGGGTAGGTTAACATTGTATGAAAATTTAGGTTTTTCGGGTTTTATAAATATGAATCCCGATTTGCCTTAGTCACGCGATAACATGAAAACGGGTGAACCGATTTGGCTAATTCATAGTTGATGTATTTAATGATAGAATCGTTTTTACGAAAGAAAAGTTTAAGTAAATAAAAGGAGGTTTTAACGCGGGCGAAGCCGAGGGGCACTTCTAGTTATTAAAATAAAGTACTCTAAAAGATTTAACTCAGAAAAATTAAAAGGAATACATTTTATCACATTAAAATGCAGACAAGATAGTTCGATTGAGAATGAAAAGTAAATAAAAACAAGACAAACAATGAATGGATTCGATCGCAATTTAAGTGCGAGTGGAGGCTGTTTTATTTTAATTAATCTTTTAGAGTATTGCAATCGAGGAAGTTCGCATCTGGGGACTATTAATTATTCTGTGTCTCGGGCAGGAAATATAGAACTATGATCTGAAGTATTTTATTATCCGGTCGCGATTCACTTATATTAGAAATTATGGGAAACGTTTTATTATTCTTTAACTGTAATATTTTTGAACTACACCTACAAAAAACCTAAACTTATGAAAATGAAAAAGTCAGTAATATAATATTACAGTCAGTTATACGTGAATTATGTCACCGAATAAATGGTTTAATACATTTAGCTGAAATTTAGCACCCTTATAGCGGTTTTTGTGCTTTGAATAGGTTTTCCATCGACAGGTAGGATGAGCATTATTTCGATGTTCCGCCTGACTTGCTGTCAAACAAACTACCATCACACCATTCTATGCCTAGCGTGTTCACCATCGTCGACCACATCATAGTTTATTACCAGGCGAGATAGTGGTCATACGCTAGACGACGAGAAATGAAAAAAAAAACAAATAACATGTACGTAGGTACAATCAATATCGAATTAACGAATGAATTAGAAACATCATTCAAATAACAAGCAAAGCAAAGCATGCATCGCCTAATGAAGTTCCTTTTATAGTTGGAAATGTTTCAAAGATTCCCTGATTCGACCTGTTGGTATACCTCAAAGAGATCGAAATAGACGGGGTCAATGACCTCGCATCCTCATTAGTGACGCCTCATTCCTGGTATCGGTTACCTGTTAATGCATTGAATTTTGATATGCAGGGATAATTGGTAGGATAATGATACGATATAATTGTGGAATTATGCTTGTTGTGTATGTATACAATAATTATCTACAAAAATCTTCTTCGAAATCTGCCAAAAGCCGACAAGTAATTTTTTACCATTGCCACTCAAAAAAGAGCACTTTATTCATCGATAGCAGTGAATAAAACGCTCTTTTACTCACTCGGTGTATATAAACTAGAAATACGAATTATGTACAAGAAATAAATAAACCTTGCTGAATGTTCCTACTAGCTGGCTAAATGGAGGTATACCCTAGAAGCTATATATAATGAAATAAAAATAATAATCCCGCCAATTTTGTTTAATTTTTTTGTTTTTATATTGCTCCATACAATAAAATTAGTGTATTTAGCCAGAATATAGTGCAAAAATTATTCATGTTTTTGTAAATTCAAGTCATAAATTTGGGTCGAAATCACATTTCTGATCTAGTTTAAGTCAGTCTAGTCCAAGTCATACCCTTAGTAAAGATGTGAACTTTACTGAAGATTTTTAGTGCAATTTTGGTGAGAACGCAAATATCATGTTTTTCAAGATTGTGCTGTTTCCCTACGCACATATTCACCGGCACTAAAGGTTAGGCCAAACCGTGGCGTCCTGCGATCTGCGGGCGCGATCTCAGTACTTTGCAATTGTTTTCTAATCGCGTTTGGTGTGAATCAGTCGGTACAAATACTACTGCGCTATCTGATCGCCGCCTAGATCGCGCACGCAGGACGCTGCGGTGTGTCTGAACCTTAAATTATTAACCATTTAATCCAGATTTATTACACATTAAAAATAACATATGATAAATATAAATAGGTACTATAAGTAAGTACTACTATTGGTTTTCACGCAGTCAATGCTCAAAAGAAGATTACACGACTCGTGAATTAAAAATTGTATCTCGGTCCTTGTATCCCTCGCTCCGCTCAGGATTTTAATCTAGAATCCTTCGCTGCCCTCGGGATCCAACTTAGTCCCTCAAATTAAATTGCCTTTTTATTCACTTATTGTATAATCTACTATTTTACCATTCCCACTCAAAAAAGAGCACTTTATTCATCGATAGCAGTGAATAAAACGCCCTTTTACTCACTCGGTGAATAAAAACATTTTGAATTTGGAACAAGTACGAAATACGAATTATGTTCAAAAAATAAATAAAACTTGCTGAAAGTGCCTACTTACTGGCTAAATGGAGGTATACCATAGAAGCTATATAATAAATTAAAAATAAAAATCCCGCCAATTTTGGTTTATTTTTTTATTATTTTCATTTTGCTCCACATGATTAGTGTATTCAGCCAGAATAAAGTATAAAAATTATTCAAGTTTTTGTAAATTCAAGTCATAATGTTGAGTCAAAGTCACATTTCTGATCAAAGCGAAGTCACAGTCTAGTCCTTGGACTAAGACTTGTAAGGGTAAGACTTGTCTTACCCCTAGTAAAGATGTGAACTTTACGGAAGATTTTCAGTGCAATTTTGGTGAGAACACAAATAGCATGTTTTTCAAGATTGTGCTGTTTCCCTACACACACATTCACCGGCACTAAATGGTTAATAATCCAGATATATTACACATTAATAATGATATGATAAATATAAATAGGTACTATAAGTAGGTACTACTATTTATTTACTCGCAGTCAATGGTATAAAGAAGATTACACGACTCGTGAATAAAAAATTTAATCTCGGTCAATGTATCCCTCGCTCCGCTCAGGATTCTAATTTAGAATACTTCGCAACGCTCGGGATTCTACTCTAGAATCCTTCGCTGCTCTCGGGATCCAACTTAGTCCCTCGAATTAAATTGCCTTTTTATTCGATTGTTGTATAATCTACTATAGTATTATCGGTGTATTATTGCCACTGATAATTGAGACAAACATATTCAATTTTAGTGAATTAAGAACGTAATAGAATTACTATAATTATAATCGTTTAGTTTTTTTATAGCAGTCTAGCTGATACCCGCCTTCGTTCCTTCGCGCCTTCGTTCACGTACACCAAGAATTTAGTAGCCTATGTTCATCCTCATTTTATAAAATATTCCCTGGATAAATTTCAGTAAGATTGAATCATTCGTTTAGGCGTGATTAGGTAACAAACAGACAGAATTCAAACGGTTTTCATTTTTGTAATATAGGGCGGGATTATTCGTGCAATAGGAAGGCACGCTCTCCGAAATGTATCTTTAATTTTAAAGTTTTATTAAAAATTACGTTTTACTTTGTTTCAGATACAGTGAAATGCCGTGACACGTGACGCGTGAAGCATAATGTTGACAGTAGTGTTGTGACAGTGTCGATAAAAACTATCGATATGACTCGACTTGTACTCGCACTCGTCGTTGCCGCGTTGGTCGCGGCAGCGTCGGGAGATTCAGACTCATGCAACCCGGACAAAATGACCGTGTACAAAATGGTGCTGCATACTTATTGGACCAGAGAAAAGTTCCCTAAGCATTATCCGGATTGGAGGCCGCCGGCGCAGTGGTCAAAAGTTTATGGTGAGTTAACACTTTTTATTAATTATGTAACTAAACGAGTGAAAATAGTGACAAAAAAATAAGATTCTGTTTAATTGTAAACTATAATAATTTCATCTATGACACATAATGTTACATTTTGCTTTTGAAGCTGTAAAAGTATTTATAGCAAAAAATATGTCATTAAAACATTTTATATATGACGGAGGAGGTACCCCACGATTGAGAGAGTGTGACGCCAGCAGTGCTGACGTCACCATCTTCGCTCGTCATCTTGGTGACGATCACCCATAGTTGAAGACTTGAAATAAAAGTCTTCTGCTCAAATATCAAGTAACTTTATGTGGTTACAACATAAATATTACAAGTACACAGCAATATCGAGAGCTCCGTATCGCTCGACGGTCCGAGCTCGAATAAATTGTATTGTAAATGTATATATTGTAATTGTAAATAAACTTCATCTCGTTGAATTTACATTTAATACGCTTAAAATGTTCCTATGAGCCTGAAGCTTAATTATAAATCATAAAATTAATTTAGAAATAACAGTAAAGTGATTTTGGTACTAAATAATGAAATAAGTAAATTAAATATCTTATTATTCGCAAAACAGGAACACGCTGAGCTGATAAAACATAACTTTTTCTTATACTTTTTTCGGGGTGAAATATACATTACTCCTATAATTATTTCTAAGTCAAGAAACATAGCCAGCCCTTGTGCTCATTGTGCTCCCTCAGAATAGTTTGTGTATTATTTTGCTCTTTACTTTTTTGCAAGCCACATTACTGGTTATTACTGGTTACTTATTACATGGCACAATGTTTTGTATGCTCTATAGGCAAGCGATTGACTACTATCTCACTTGATGTTGAGTGGCGATATGGTCCAAGATGTAGCACACTTGCCCAGATTCGCTTGGGACTTTAAGACCTAAAATAAGAAAATGCCATAACTTGAAAAATATGCTATTTCTAGCTGTGCCTTGTGGTTTAACTCGCGTAGATATCACCCCCGTGGGAATATCGGGATAAGAAGTACCCTATATGTTATAATTTAGGCTATCTACATATCAAATTTCAGCTTAATCGGTTGAGTAGTTTTAGCATGAAGAAGTAACAAACATAGACACAAACTTTAACCATCATAATATTAGTAGGATTATGGTTACAAAGGTTAAAACGTTAACCTAAAAGTAAGTTTTAATGCTAAATTATGTTAATATGTGAATATAAATTACTACATTTGTGCTGAAATTCACAATCAGCATTAATTTGCATCAATTTTTCCAAAGAAAATCACTTTGATAAAATACCGAAAACTCTGATATGAAATATGCAAATCACAGAAACCTATTTAGATAACACAAGCGGAGAAAATCACAAAGAGAAAGAATACTGCAAAAGCAAAACTGGCTTTCATTGGTAGGCTGGCGAAAGTTTAAGCAAGAGCAGACGAATAAATTTTCGCCTATTGTGTGAATTTGTACGCAATAACCAACAATGAATAAATTATTCAAACATAAATTAACATTCTTCAGCCCTTAGTTGTAACGATTAAATAAAACTGTCCCAAGAACCTTAACCTGAGTCTGTCTGGGTTCAAACAAAAGCTGCGAAATTACAGGTGTAAATGTTAGGCAATTAGAAAAAGTTTCGCTTTCTTAGTTAGTGGAACCTTTTTTTATAATCGCGTGAAATGAAATTTGCAACAATATAAAATCGTAGTTGTTAACGTTCATGGCAAGCAATTAAGTTTTAAAACCCAAAATTCATTCTAATAATGTTCTGCGCGAATTCAGTTTCAGTTATTTTATGGCACCAAATGAAATTCTAATTTTCGGTCGTTTGAACAACTTTTTTAGTACTTTTTGTTTTATTTTATTACTTCCAATTCAAAACTTGAAAATGTGGAAGCACATATTATGAGAAATATAAGTGATTTACCTACTTTTACTGCGCGTGAGTAGGGACATCCACTATTTTTATCAACTGTGAAAAATACATATTTTGGGTTTCAATGAAAAAAAAAAACAATAGAAATCTTACTTTGAGAGGCCCGGTGGTGCATTTCATAGGTTCCAATGCGCATTTCACATTTTGTAATATTACCAATCTATTAGTGACCCATCAATGGTGGTAGGACACTTTCAAGTATCCGCCTGGCCAGCTATCAAGCTGTCATGTTAGAAAAGCTGTCGCCAAAATATCTTTATATATATTCCGGTAGCTGTCCTTGAGAGCCAGTTCCTATTCTAAGGCCTAGCGTGCTACTATTCTTGAACGCATCTTGAGGTGAGATAGTGGTCAAACGCTAGCCTATATGATAAAGAAGTAGGTTATGTAGCCACATTATGTCCAGTATCCCAAACGTCACAATTTTCTGTTATATGAAGTCATAGTTCTTCAGGCGAGCGTCTTGCTTCTTCTGTCATGTATTTATCCTTCTAAAATTCATAGTCAAACTAATGAAAGAAGTACTGACATACTTTTTTACTTAATGATACCAATTCAGTTATTGCTTTAACGAAACTATACTAATTGGGCAGCACTAATTAATGTTCTTGACGTCTCTATTAATTCAGAGGTGATCCAAGGACTATTTTAAGTACTGTCAAAATTTGTTTAGTTTAGTAAAAGCCGTAAAGGAATCTGCACCTATGTTAACAAAATAATACATTATAATATGTATATGCTTTGACATCATAGGTGTACGTAATAAAAACATTATTATGCCACTCGCCGCAACTGCAAAAACATTCCAAGAACCAGCCATTGTCTCGAACAAACAAACGACAAACGAGTGCAAGGTTGATTCATTTTGCACGCATTGGATGCTTTAGGAGTGCATATAAATTATTGCATGTCTGGCAAACTAATTAATTTAGCTTGAAGGTAAATTATAAAATAAATACGCATGGCAAAATAATAAACAGATAAAAAAACAAAAAAAAAACACCCCTGTTCTTCAGCCCTTGAAATAATATAAAAAAATACTTTAGACCACCTGTTTGTAATTATATACTCGTATATTTAAATTGTGCGTAACTAATTCATTAAATGGGTGCAAGACCCATTTAATTATAAAGTGTGAGATATATTTTTTTTAGTTTTTTCCATTAGATCTAGGAAGTTTTTTTGAAAAGTGAAATTAATACAAACGTTAAATAACTAAAGGACTTTATGTTTATTGTCAAGGTGAAATGTCAATTAGTTATGTTTTCTGCGCAAAGTACCTGGCGTACCTTTCACATAAGCCATATATCTCATTTTTTGATTTACATATAAAGCAAAAAAATCTTTTCAAATCTGTTAAAGTATGTTGAATACAATACACACACAAAATATTATATTCTTGCCAACAATAAACTTTGTGCTATAATGAAAATGCTTAAATTGATTACAATGTTTACACAATTAAAAACAACCTGTCTAAACTCTTAACTAACCTTACTTTAATTTAAAAAATAAAATACATACAACATCACTATCACTGAACACGCTAATCAATAAATTCCCCACATTTATGTGTCACAATTCTTCTAATAAAACAGTAAGACACATTCATCCCATTAATAAAACGACGACGCCGTAAAAAAAGTAAAAACGTTATGTTATTACAATCAATTTGAGAGCGACGTCTCTTGGCGCGTCGCCAAATCAACCGGCTAAAATAGAAGCTTATCGACATTTACTGAGGTCGGGTGACAACACTATTTCTTTACGGAAGTGCATCTATTTGGACGAGATTAAGAACGGCAGTTGTACGACAGTTTCCATCCATACTTCCATACTCCATACTAATAATATTATAAAAACGTTTGTAACTCTGTCAATCTGTCTGTTTGTTACCAGCTAATCACGCCTACACGAACGATCCGATTTTACTGAAATTTAACAAGGAGAACTTAAACTTTATATCATGAGGATGAACGTAAGCTACTAAATTCTTGGTGTACGCAAACAAAGTATCAGCTAGTATACTATATATATATATATATCTTTCGTAGGAATGATAACCGTTGGGGTCGACTTGTCCTAGAGAGGAGACTGTAAATAAACGAATGGGCAAACGTAGCGTACAGGGGCCTTATTCAGTATGACCAATGAGATAACGCGTTCGTTAACGCGCCAGGTTACGTTATTGAAAAATGGTATTCTGTATGCTACACGATAGGTAAATTATACAAAACGTGCGCGTTACACGTCCTCATATGTCACGATATTTTGACAGCTCAAAACGCGCTCGTAACCTTACCTTGCGTTACCGAACTTGAAATTGGCATAGAGAATATCATAACGCAGAGATAACGTAACACGGCACGGTAAGACTTTAAAATGGTCATACTGAATAAGGCCCCAGGACGTCCTGTTACAGGTGGAGCGACGGTATGCTCAAAGCGGTGGGCAGTGACTGGAAAATTAGAGCCGAAGAGCGGGCTCAGTGGCGTATCTTGGGAGAAGCCTGCGTCCAGCCGTGGACTGACACCAGCTGATTATGATGATGATGATTATTACTGTCGGTATATTTTATCGATTGGGTTGGGATTCACGAGATGTTTGAAATCTTTCATTCTTTTTCTATCTTTCACCTATTATTTCTTTCGTAGTGTGACAATTATAAATTGACGTCATATTAAATTTAATGTAAAATAACTAAAAACTAAAGTAATATAACTTTGCAAATATATCAGAGAACAGGGCAAGCATTAACTAAAAATATGTATTTTTGTTAAAAAAAATAACATGTCAAGCCTTGCTAGCGTTCGACAGCTAACTCGCCTATCGTTGGTAAGCGATGTTTTTTTTAACTAGCTAAGCAGGCTAAATCGCAATAAAACGCAGTTAATTCGGAATATTTTTTATCCAGCAAACCCGAGTTGGCTCAACTACAGAGCTGAAAATTATTCAAAACTAAAAGTCACAAGTCAAAGCATTTATTCAGTATATGGGCAAATTAAAAATTTGCACTTACACACGTCAAATTACATTAAATAGATCATATTCAATAAAAATATTATAGATATAACAGAAACAAAACCTATTGCTTTGAATTTACCAAAAAAAAAAAAACAAAGGTATTGAGCCATTCAGCTTTCATCTAGACTTCGAACGTCACACTTAAAACTCATGTTTGATTCCCCTGATTAATGTACCCTACATGCCAAACAAAGTATTAAAATAATAATATTATGATCGTCTGATCCATCTATTTGTGGTTTCGTTAAATAATTATTTGTCATAATTGTCAGCCACAAACCACAGAAATAATAAAATAGGTCAATAATAAAACACCTCATCTATTTACATTTAAACGGATGATTCACAAGTATTTGTGTGTGATAAGTGTACGGTAAATACAGGCTGCTCAAAGTATAATTATTATAATATAAAATATAAAATAAACATAATTAGAGCAATACATTTATTAGGTGGGTAGCATTTTAGGCTGTCAATACAATATTTTTCACAGCATGATTTTTTAATTTATTGATTAGTCTGAAATAAATAATAATAATAATTATTATGGTTTCACAAGATCAGTATCATGCATAAGGAATGTTCAAGTTCATTTGTAAATAAACGATGTGATATCGAATCAAGTTTTTTTAGGGTTCCGTAGTCCTGACAAGGAAACCTTAAGGTTTCGTCATGTCCGTCTGTCTGTCTGTCTGTGGTTTTTCTAAGAGACCGTTAATACTATAAAGCTGTAGTTTTGTGGGGGGGTATGTATATAAATTACACTGACAAAGTACTGAAATAAAATTTAGCAAAATATGTTTTTAGGGTAGCTCCCCTATATGAGAAGTGGGGATGCATTTTTTTTTCATCGTCTATCCCATTGTTGGGGTATTGTTGAATACAATTTTTCGATTGAATGCTCCATTTACGAAATATTAAACTTTAAAGTGCAAATTTTTGTTCCAGTAGAGCGTCCCCCCCCCTCCCCCTCTCTAAAAACTAAACTACTGGCTTGAAAAATCTGGAAAAATTTGTAATAATAGCGCATTTCATTAACTTTAGAGGAAAACTATAGCGGTTAAGGTAACTTTATTAGTTTAGAAGTAATAGTCGTTGAACTTGGGTGTTGGATAATTTTGTACCAAATACAAAATCCCTTAGAATAAATCCTTTAGAGTGACAAAGACGGAGCACCTAGTTGCTTGTTTATAACGGGTAAAGACTTGCATTAAATAACAGGCTACTACGGAACCCTACACTGCGCGTGGCCCGACACGCACTTAGCCGGTTATTATGATCTAAGGAGGTAAAATGAGTCAGGACAAGCATGACGCTTGCCTAATAGTAAGCGAAGACGTCTATTGAGGTCACATACATGTCAAGTTTAAGTCATATTCCAGTCTTTATACCCACAGTAACATTAACGAAGGCTTCAGTGTAAACACAAAATGATAAGTGTTTCAAAATGGTTCTCTTTCCCACCCTCATACATATTAACCTCGCGGAAGAACACAAGTTTTAGTTAAAATACATTGAGACCAGACCACACATACATTTTCACGTTCTCACCTAAATATCCTTAAATTTTCTACACATTTTCGTATTAACTTTAATAACTGCAGAGTCGTATTATTTTGCAACCGTGATAGGCGGACTTAGCGCGGGAGGATCTGACAAAAAATTACCTACCCAAAAACACAAATATTTTAAATCAGAGCTGGTAGTCTCTACATGAATAGCGATGCATTTCGAGCGATGATCATCGTTAAAAAAAGAGATGCCGCTATATTATAACTGCCAAGCTACATCTCCCTTTAGTCATAGAATAATAGCTTTAGCAGACATTTGCGATGACACGATGCATCGCTATCTATCAATGCAGAGACTTCCACATCGGTACAGCCAAGTCTATAACAATAAAGTAATTCCTTTTTTAAAATTATTTTTTGCTTTTTCATTTACAGTTTAGATTTTCAAATAAACTTAATATGACATCGAACAGTATTTAATTGGCCAGAATAAATTGGAATTTTATTTGTTATATACTCGTATAATGTTAATGAAATTTGAGAGCTAAGGTTGGAAAAAAATTATGTTGCATTGGAAGTGTATGAAAATCTAAACAGATTTTATTTTAATATTAATTAAATAGTGTTAAGAAACACATTACGTTAATGGTAATTTAACTGAATGAGATCGCTATGCTGTCACTCCGTACTTCCTTTTTGTAAGTGGTGACCAATAAAGTGTTTTTCTATCTTTCTATCCCATATACATCCAAGGTAGTCTGGAAAAGATCTCTTTAATTAAAAAATTCAAAAAGATCTGTTTGTTGTAAACTATTTTTTATGTTTGACTTTTAAAATGTTCAAATAAAGTGTTTATCTATCTATCTATCTATCCCCATGTTATCCCACTTTGATGAATCAACCTGTATAATAAGCATGTATGTTTATCCTACAATGTCGCATGAAGTGATAATTTCGTGTAAAGTGATTGTTTCGTCCATTGCAGCACCCACGCTCGCCTTCAATTTGGGTGTGCTTCGTCGATGTATGCCTTTGACAGTTGAAATATAGACCGTAAAGTACTTAAGTTTCCTTATTTTATTATTGAAACTTATAGTGATGTTCATGCACTTGGATAAATACATTCAACTATATTCACAGGTACTTAGTTAAAACGGTGTTAATCTAAAATGAATATTCAATTTACTGTTTTGGTTGAATGTAAAACTAATTCGTGGTGCCGCATGATTTGATGACCTTAAGAAAAGGATAGAATATTTACTAATATATATAATATATTTATGAACCTCTTTATTTTGAACTATATTCTTGGTTTTAGTATTTTTTGTAATAAGTACCATAGTGAAATATACTTTGTAAAAATTTCAAGTGTCTTCCTATAAATAACGGTTTATAGATACATCCCTATAACTGGCGGACGGACAGATGTGCGGATGGATGGACAGCAATGTCTCAGTAATAGGGTTATGTTGGTACTCTTTGAGACGGAACCTTAAAAATGTAACACAACTCTATTTTGGCATAGTGTGATAAAATTTATAAATCAGTAAAATATAAGAAAAACCAAATGAAAATAATATTATGATGCATAGTAAACCATTATCTATACTAATATTATAAAGAGAGAACATTTGTATTTTTGTTTGTTTGTAATGATTTGGCTCAAAAGCTACTGAACCGATTCAAAAAATTCTTTCACTAATACATAGAATGAACTTTCGAAATGTAAATAGGCTATATATTATCCCGTTTAAATCAAAGGTACTTTCGTGGAGACCTAATTTGCAACCTAAGTCGGCAAATAAACGGTCGAAAAAACAAGTTTCTTACGAACGCTGCTAAATTGAAAATAGATAGAAGAATATTTTATATGCAAAAGTTGTACAACTTAATAAGACCTACAAAAAAGTCCGCGACAGCATATGTCTATCTCTTAAGGTACAGTCACAGTAACCATTTTAATCTTAAAATGTTTGTTAAAAAATATTACATAACTTCCGAGGCTATTTTCAAGTATATAGTATTAATCCTTATCCAAATAATTACGTTAATTAGCTTGGCCACATATTATAGATTAAAATTGTCCTTTACAGTATATAATTCAAATGAAAACTCTAGAAGATATCACGAATTTCACATACACGCATCGCAAAATTAATAAAATATTTGCAGTGAAACCACAGATTATGTCATAGTTACTACGAAAATATTATTATAAGCTTAGCTATGCTGTAGATCCCCACCGATCACAATCAATTTGAAGTCAATATAGTATAATAATATGATCTATTGTATAAAATAATATTCATATATATATATATATAATAATATTATATTTTAAACCACCCCGACTGATCTATTTATAATCTTTTCATTATAAGCATTCCAATGACTCTAAACACGACATTTAAAATCTGAGCTGTAAGTTGGTGAGGATTTGAGTATTCTGTAGAGTCCAGGAGATGTCCCAGCATCAGGTCAATGCTTCCATGCTCTTACAATATCGTTGAAGAAGAAGATTTCCGAATTGATCAGACCTATGAAAGTTGATTTCATAGTGCAATTAACTAGAAAAAAGCTCATAGTTTTATAACGATTGAACGAATTTTCATGTATCAAAGCTAAGAAAACTCTCGATGAAGACATCTATCAAACAAAAAAAACTATTAATAATAAAAACAAAATCGGTTCATCCGGTTAGGTGCTAAGATGCTACAGACAGACACACAGATACACACGTTAAATGTATATTACCCCTACATTTTGCGTCGGGGAACGCGTAAGGTTACGGCGGCAGATGTTCTCCTTGGTGGTAAGCTACTTTTTGGTAGATTTAATGATCTCACTACCACTGTACGAAAACTCCATGATTCATGAATGCACATAAAACTTTCATTGGTAGGTATATAGCTAGGATTAGAACCAACGACGTCGGGTCAGAATCAGGGTAACTATCCTTTACGCCAAAGGGCCGTCCAATATCACTACGTAAGTATTATAAAACAAAGTCCATCACTGCGTCTGTCTGTCTGTTCGCAATAATCTCAATAGCTACTGAACGGATTATCCTACGGTTTTCACCAATAGCCAGAGTGTTTATGAGGAAGGTTTAGGTGCATAATTCGTTAAGGTTTTGTGTAAATTGGATGATTGTTAAATATGTTCTTATTTTATATTCGATGCAACAAACTGATGCAAATGTTGTAGGCATATATGTTCTACCCGTGCGAAGCCGGGGCGGGCTGCTAGTCATTCATATAATTAACTCGTTAGAACGTTTTTTACATTCCGATGAGCTGACAACCTCAATTAGTTTTCCATTAATTTATTTTGCGTTGCTAATGAGTCACGGGACACAAAAACTTCATCAATAACCCAATAAATGTTACTTCATTCAATATTATAAATATTCGTCCCCTTTATCTGTATGGGGAGCCCCATTAAAACATTTAAACATATTTTATGACGATTTTATGAGTTTGGGTAAACAAGATGCTTTTATAATTTGAAGCTCAAACCGTTTCGCTGTAAAACCAGTGACAGACGACGGACAGACGGACACGTGAGTTACACTTCGAGCATTTACCATAGGAGATGTTAACGCAAGGCGTACCCCTCTGCTGGCCATATAGCCATTTTTGGCCATATAAGCGTGCGTAACCACGCTGTATTTTTAATACTGTGTGCGTGTTTCAAGCTAGTGTGCGGGATCGTTAAAGTGAGTGATTTGTGTGTGTACAATGCGTGTTTATCTCGTCCCCCGTAAGTATGGGCAGAAACAAATGTTTGTGGATTACAACGTTAACATCTCCATAGGTAAATGCTCGAAGGAGTTATAGCAATAGGGCGCTCCCTTTCAACACTTCGAGTACGGAATGAAACATTATAGAGAGGAGAGCTATTCTTCTATCTAGCTTGCGCTTCAGAGTAACTGTTTTTATTATATGATCTTATAGCAGCCATTGTAATACACAATATGAGCAAATTCAAGTATCTATCTATTACTGTTTGTAAGATGTAGCATAAAACGCTTAAGAAGGCACGTTTCTTGTGAGGACCTCCTTTTAATTTAACTTTATTCAGTTTTTAGGGTTCCGTAGTCCTGACAAGGAACCCTTATAGTTTCGTCATGTCCGTCTGTCTGTCTGTCCGAGGTTTTGCTAAGAGGACGTTAATACTAGAAAGCTGTAATTTTGTGGATATATATTACGCCGACAAAGTGCTGAAATAAAATTGTGAAAAATATTTTGTTTTAGGGTAGCTCCCCTATATGCGAAGTGGGGATGAAATTTTTTTCATCGTCTACCCCATCGTGTGGGGTATCGTTGAATTGCTCTTTTAAAATGACTTAAGGGTTGCTAATACAATTTTTTGATTGAATGCTCCATTTACGAAATATTAAACTTTAAAGTGCAAATTTTTGTTCCAGTAGGGCGTCCCTCCCCCCCCTCTAAAAGCTAAACTGCTGGCTTGAAAAATCTGGAAAATTCGTGATAATAGCGCATTTCATGAACTTTAAAGGAAAATTATAGCGGTTGAGATAACTTTATTAGTTTAGCAGTAATAGTCGTTGATCTTGGGTGTTGGATAATTTTTGTACCAAATACAACATCCTTAGAATAAATCCTTTAAAGTGACAAAGACGGAGTACCTAGTTGCTTGTTTATAACGGGTAAAGACTTGCATTGAATAACAGGCTACTACGGAACCCTACACTGCGCGTGGCCCGACACGCACTTGGCCGGTTATTATTTATTTGCTGTTATATTGGCTATAGTAATACATACATTGTGAAGATTGCAAGTTTTTATCTATTATGTTTAATAAGATCGAGCAAAATACGCCGAATAAAAAATCACGTTTCTTGTTTAAGGACCCCTTTTTCTTTTTATTGTATGTTTTAGTATTTGTTGTTATAGTACACATAACATTACACACTTTGTGAAAATTTTAAGTATTTATAATACCTATTGCAATTAAGGAAATACAACCCTGTAAAAGGCGAACAGACGGACGGACGGTAATGCGTAGAGGATTTTCTTTATATATATCTTAGAGGGTAGCGTTTGACAACTATCTCACCTGTTGGTAAGTGATGATACGGTCGAGGATGGTAGCACGCTAGGCCTAGAATGTGAACTGGCTCTCAAGGATAGCTGCCGGAACGCATTAAATGTTTTGGTGACAGATTTTCTAGCTTGAGGGTGGTAGCTGGCCAGGCGGACACTAGATAGTGTCCTACCACCATGCGGGGGTTGTTGGTTTCTTAACGATTTTCCTTCATCGGAGGGCCACTGTCTGTGAGAAGCACACATAATTTTTCGATAGAAAAATCCATTGGAGCACAGCGGGGATTGAACTCGGTACCTCTGGCATCAAACCCGACTATTCTCCCACTTACACCAACGGGCCCTCAATTGTCCTCTGATGTATTGTATTATGTAATATACACTAGTACATAAACACCACATGTATGTGTCATACGCTCGCCGGCGCTCAAATTACTCGGGAAATCTTGGCAACAGCTCTAGTGATGGCAGATTCGTATTGTATTGAAGTACGGCAGACACTCATTTAATAACATGAGTAAATATAGCTCGAAGAAAACCTAATAATAAAATGAACGTAGTTCCACCGTTATATACATTATCTCATGGATTTCCTCCCACTCAATTTTATATGAAAATATGAATGTGATGTTGAGCATTGGAACATTTGGGGCACAATGAGTTACTTTAATAACTAGTTTAGAAGTTATGAGGGAACAGATGAGCATACATACAAACATACATACTTACATGCATACCCACATACCGGTCAAAAACATAACCCTCCTTTTTGCTTCGCCATAGTTGGGTAAAAATAAATAAAAAGACACTACCATTTTAATATCTTATGAATTAGCGTTTAACTACTATCTCGCCTGGTGGGAAGCTGCATAATGTGGTCGAAGACGGTGAACACTTAACACGCTAGGCCTAGAATGAGATGACTCTCAAGGTCTTTGTGCTGCCGGAACACCGTGAGTTTATG
Organism: Cabera pusaria; assembly: GCA_954871355.1. Lineage (NCBI taxonomy): Eukaryota > Metazoa > Arthropoda > Insecta > Lepidoptera > Geometridae > Cabera > Cabera pusaria. Next base: position 5,477,749 of record OX940896.1, read on the forward strand.
ACGTCAGATTTTCTCCTTGATAGTGGAAAGCTACCTTTTAGGGTTCCGTAGCCAAATGGCAAAAACGGAACCCTTATAGATTTTTCATGTCTGTCTGTCTGGCCGTCCGTTCGTATGTCACAGCGACTTTATTCCGAAACTATTAAAACTACACAGTTGAAACTTGGGAGGTTAGTGTATTCTGTGAACCGCTTTACGATTTTTATACAAAAATAAAATAAATTAAAGATTAAGGGATTCAGAAAGATTCAGGATTAAGATAATAAAGATTAATTAAATAAGGAAACAGATTAACTATGCATAGAACTGACACAAAGAAAATTATTACACCTATATATACGAGTACGTGCGTGGTGTATATAGATAGGTCTTTAACATTTTTTTCATTTTTATTTTTTTATTGTAGATAACCAAGCGTTTGACCACTACCTCATCTGATGTTAAGTGAAGATGTGATCGACGATGTAGCACGGTTGCCCAGAAGAATTACATTGAGGTTCCTAAAATCATTTTTTTAAAGTTAATCATTTAAAAGATAGACACTGCTAAAGTGGTTATATGTGTCCTCCCCCCCTCCCCCCTCCTCTAACTTTTTTAAAGTAAGGGAGTGAAAAATCTGAAAAAAAATGCTGTAGATCTCAATAAACACTTTCAACGAAAATTGGCTTTGAACGAGATTATATTACGTAGTTTTTGTGATAGTAACCGCAAATATAACTTTATTTTTCATACAAACAATATTAGTGAAAAATTATAGTTATAAAATACTCTACTGTGTGACGAAACCCTACGAGTGCGAGTTTGACTTGCACTTGGCCTGTGTATTGATAGCTAGTTAGGCGGAACATTTCGTACTATGAAATTCAGTCGTGTCACGTTCGTAATACGGTTGAATTTCGTTATACGAAATTCAAATCTCACCGCGGATTCCGCTGTCGAGATAGCTTACAGCCTAGCTGTTCGTGATCATGATTATTATTTGACAATTATAACTGGGGGTTAACACCGCCCACTTTGCTGTTTCATTCATAAATTGTACGAGCTTCATAAATGGTGCTAATGCCTTCAGGTACAATCTATCTCGCAAACATTTCTCTTAAATGAAACATTACTGTGTTCAAGTCCAAAAATAGTAAGAATACAAATAATTGTACACAACAGTCATAGTGTAGTAAGTACGGTGCGCCACCTTTAGAGAGTTTTCATCTAAGTAATAAGAAAAATAGTAGATTGTATCACGGGGCGCAACATAGTATTTTTTCCGTACCCCTAGTACGAGTTTTTATCGTAAACGCTTTTGACAGATCTCACATAGTTTTCGACCTATTCTGGCTCCCTGATTGGTCTAAATTTAGTTAAGTGTAGTAACCACTAGAGGCGCTGTATTGTTTTTCATACAAAATTTGCTCGATATACGATATCGAGTTTGGTATGAAAACTCGTACTAAGGGTCCCGATATTTTAAACCCAGAGCGTACCGAGGGATTTAAAGTACGTGCGTCGGCCGAGAGATGACAATGTTGCGACTGAGTGATACACTTTACTTTTCATCCCTATCTATGAGAAAAGGAGATATAAAGCACTTTAAAATTTCAATTCAAGAGTTATAGCAAAAATGACTGACTGATCAAATCGTAATTTATGTTATGAAATTAATCTCATCAAAATAGTTTTTTTAACGTATTAATTTATATTCATTATGACATAATCACAGAACATATCATTTAGAAAAAAAATTAATCATTAAAATTTACTTTTCCCGAACAAGGTTGGTTCTGTGAACTAAGCGCGTAACATGGCTGAAACCTGAGATAAGCTTCACCGCTAATTAATTTAATTCACAAAACTACCTGAACATAATATATCAACTAAAATTACCTTAGTTAACCTAATTAAGTACTCAGTAATAAATTAAGGATGAGCTGTAAAATTAAATAAGATTTATTATTCAGAGCTATGATTCATATGAGCACATAACTCATGAATTTCGTGATAGGTTCGCTAAGCGTCTCAGATTTATGACTACGTAGAGTTGATATGGTAACTTTGATGAAATTTCTTGAACTTTCCGTTAGTCTTCATTTTGAAATCTCGATAGCCTTTGCATATTTTTAAAGGTAATTAATGATACTTCTATACTAGCGGCACGCACGTTAACTCTTTAATCGGGGAGGTGTAATAATAGTAAGGCAGTTAGAGTGCCTAATTAGGGAGCAAAGGAGTACCCGGTCCGCCTATATATGTACAGTGTAATAACACTAAGAGAGTTAGAGCGCCTAATTAAGGACCCTGATTAAGTGTGTTGTAATACGCCTTTAGAGAAAAAATTATGCGAGTTAACTTTTATAAAGCGCGCACAGCGACAGAATTTTTTCTATACCATGAAGTAAGTTGATAAATTTCGTATTAGTATAGTGTGAAGTGTTGAATTTCTATATTCAAGATATATATTCCGGTATTTCTAAGCACAAAACACGTGTTTTATATCAATAAAAATAAAATCTATTCATATATTTTCAATTATTACCTACGGCGTGAACAAAAATATATTATAATCAATATATATTTTTATGTATATTCAATTTTATTTAGAGGTAATGTTTCTTTTTGTGTAAACAATAAAGATATATACCAAATCTATCTAATTATTTAGTAATTAGACCGCCAATTGTGCTTAACGTGTAACTTAAAAAACAGCAACATGATTAAAATGTATATTTTAAAACTATAACTACAATATAAACTACTCCTAAGACTATAATACAGACTATTTAAAATCTACAAATAAAAAACTTTATTAAGTTTGCTGTCTGTTGGTATGGTACCCAAAAAGCTAGCAAAATTACCTCTTCGAATGGAAATATCTAGTATTTCCATTCGAAGAGGTAATTTTGCTTATATATCAAACTACTCTACTAAATATTTCAAAGCAATTAGGTGGCGTGCAAATCAAATACAAATCTAACAGTTGTAAGTATCCATTAATAATATACAAGTAGAACTATGATAACACGATTTGTGAGCTCACTCCTCTCTAATGAGGTTCCTATTCCGGAAGCCAGTAAACCTCCTTCATCATTGTCAAATACGGAGTTATACCGATGTGAAATAATGGATCCCTTAGTCTTTAACGATTCAGTGCTTGATTTGTTTAAGTAATGGGGAGAAGGAAGGACAGTTTTAGTAGATATATAGATAGAATTATTTTATTGTTGCACCACGATTATAAGCTAAATACCATGACAAAATATACAAAATAATTATAATAGGTGGTCTTATCGCTAATAGCGGTCCCGTATAGACAACCTTAGTATGGAGAATAACCTACGAAGAACTAATATGTACATATTTATTTTGACATAACATACTTATCTACTACATACTTATCTACGTACTTATCTACTACACACATGATTTCTTCCGAATGATTAACTTACGTAATAAGTAGTCATAGATGGCGGCCACCAATGCATAATTGGGTTAACAAATGCAATCCACTAATTTCGTCGTATCGATGTATCGAACCGTAGCTTAATTGGCAGAGCACCTGGACGTGTAATCCGGGGGGTGCGGGTTCGAGTCCCTTAGGTACGATGAAATTTTGGATTGTGTTTAACAATTTACTACATACTTAATTAAAAAACTTAAAAAAAAATTAAAAGTTGATTATCTAAATAAAAACAATAAAACCTTCATTTACTCAAATCATAGAAGTCTAGAGCCTTTTATTACATTAAGTAATAAGATAAGTTTGCCAAATGGCGACAAAATATATTATAAATAATTACGGCGACCCATATGCACGATAGCGTCCGACTTGAGTACCTATAATACCAATAATACCTATAGGTATATTTACTTCAGTAGGTATACTATTAAATGCTGTATAAATCACATATTGTAGATTGAAAAAGGCCCATAAAGTCAAAGTATTGAACTCATGGAAAATCTTAGCGACACATTTTCTAATTTGAGGGTGGTAGCTGGCCAGGCGGACACTAAATAGTGTACTACCACCACGCGGGGCTTGTGGGATTCTTAACGATGTTTTTCCTTCACCAGAGGGCCACTGTGAAAAGCGGACACAATTTTTTCGGTAGAAAAATCCATTGGTGCACGGCGGGGATTGAACTCGGTACCTCTGGCATCAAAGCCGACCGTTCTGCCGACTACGCCACCGGGCCCTCAAAATCGTAATACATATTTCAGCCATTTCAATTTTAATCGACCATCTACAGTCAATAAGCTGCAATTCGGCATGCTTTTTGCAATTTTTTTATTTCAATTTCTACACGTTGAACGGTAGATACATACCTATACATGAATAAAATACCTTATATTCGTTTAGTAAGTGGTAATGTACTTGTCAGCCAGAAAAAAAAGATCGTCCCGATCTGCTGGCAAGAAACCATAAAAACAATAAACAAAACCTTTATAAAATCAAATAAAACTATGTGTCACCAACGAAATCATCATTTCATGTACGATTTTACCTACATTCACGTATTTAGTTTGAAAGTAAAACAATTCTGTAACGGGATCTCAGCTTACAGACACGAAGCTTGCGATCAAGTATACCCCTAATGAAGGTACTTTACTAAGTGCCTAGGCATTTAGCTTAATGATAGTGTTCTTAATGGCTAGAAGCATTACTGGATCGCATGACTTATGTGTGGGGATGTTATTTTTTTTTTAACTTCAGATGCAAAAGAGGTGTTATAAGTTTGAAATGTGTATCTGTGTATTAGTGTGTTTGTCTGTGGAATCGTACGCCCAAACGGATGAACTGATTTTGGTTTAGTTTCTTCTACGACAGTATTCTTAGCTCAGCTGTGTTTTTAATAGGCAGTTATTTACGGTTTTATTATTGTTACTTTTCGGTAGTTAGTTTATTTTTAACGAGTTTTTTTATGATATAACTTTTCAAAATAAACATGGCCCCTATGGTAAGTGAAAACATTTTGTAACTCTGTCACTATGTCTGTTTGATACCGAATCACGCTTAAAAGGACGATCCGATCTTACTGAAATTTAACAAGTAAATACTCTATAGCATATAATGACCATAGGCTACTTTTTGTAAAAATAAAATCTTTGTTTTTACATACATACAATCACGCCTTTTTCCCGTTGAGGTAGGCAGAGACTACTTATTTTCACATGCTACGATCCTGACATACCACTTTCGCTTCTTCCACTTTCATAAGCGCCTTCATACATGCTCGCCGGTTATAAGTACTTTTGACTTGGCCTTTCTTTAAAACGTCACCGATCTAGTCGTGATACGTTCGCCTAGGTCGGCCTCTACCGGCTGCCCCATTCACACTCGTCTCATAAATCTGTTTCGTCAGTCTTTCTTCATCCATCCTCTCTAGATGTCCAAACCATCTAAGCATCCCTTTCTCAATCTTTGTCACCACATCTTCTACCATAGCACAACATTTCCTTATCATGCTGTTCTCCACCTTATCCATCAGAGTCACTCCAATCATACTTCTCAAACTTCTCATTTCTACAGCATTAATTGTACTTTCATGCTTCTTCTGCCATACCCAGCATTCACTACCATACATGAGTGTGGGGACCAATACTCCCTTATATACAGCCAGTCGTGCTTTTTTAGACACGTGCTGACTTCTCATATAGTTATGCAGTGCCCCACTCACTTGGTTTCCTGCCAAAACTCTTCGCTCAATATCAGTTTTTACAAATAACCTAATAACTCAGATCACACAAATGTTGATCAACAGAGCTTTGCAGTGATAAAATTCTTGCTGTACGTGAACGAAGTCGCGGGTTTCAGCTAGTGTTTAATATTTATGTTAACTTAAAGCTGATGTGCAGCGTAGTAATACCGCAATATTATAATTTGTAAATCCTGTCCATCCAAATGTTGTCTGGAAGAGATCGCTCTTAACGATACGACCGCCTATTGTACTACCAATGTCTTATATACTGTTTTTGTTACTTTTGTTTTATTTGGTGGGCAATAAAGCAAATTCATTCATGATTAACAAGCTCTTTCTACCACATCCTGTGCAACTGACATCTACACAAGTTACGAGTATATAATATTTTCTTGCCACCTAACCGCAGCTGTGCGATACGCTTAATAAACCCCTGATTTACCACACATAAAAACTTTTCATATAACCTCACGTACAAAATTAATGTTCGAGTTACACTACGCATTTCTCAGGAAAAGAAATTAGGTAAAAGGAAAAACAACAGCGTTAGAAGGTGCGCTTGGCTTAATTGCCGTCGTTAAGTGCGATATATGGTTGGGGTGTTTTCCTCGTGCATGTTGCATTGGCGTTAGATATATTATGTTGGTTGATAAATGCTGCTATTAAGTGTAGATTTTCGCTGTCTGCAACTGAAGGCATGAAAGTGAATCTAATGTTTAGTGGGATTATATTTGCGCAGTTTATGTGCTTATTTATTTAGTACTTATGTCTACTACTTATGTTAGTAGTAGGTGCCATTGTTATGGACGTCGTATGCGTCAATGTCTTGAAACCGCAGGTTTTAGCCACAGGTGCGTGAAGCATTACATCGATGTTCGGCGGAACATCAATGTAATGCTGACTTGCTACCAAAAAAAGCAGTTTACCAACATCAAGGAGATAATCTGCCGCCATGACCTTTACTGTGTTCCGGCAGCACACAACATGTGGAAGTTAGACCATTCTAGGCTGAGCTTGTTTATCATATTTGACCAAATAATCGTTTACCACCAGGCGAGATAACGCTAGCTTATCAGAAATATAAAAATGTAACACCTTAACTGAGTATAAAGCATTGAAATTCTACCTTGAAATATTTTTAATTTGTATTTATTTGGTGTTAAATTTGCCGATAGATTTAAGAGAAAGTCTTAAATCTATCGGCAAATTTAACACATCATGGTCTAATGTTGCACATAGGCTTTTTCAATGGCACGCCACTGAGCGCGATCCTTGCCTTATTTCATGCAGCTCTTACCAAACACCTAACAAAAATCATCGCATCTTATACTAAATAGCATTTTGCGCTTTTATCTAGCCTTACAATAAGCATTCAACCCACAGAACATTACAATCCAAGATAATCTCACTTCGACAGAGTTTCAGTGCCAAGTTTCACCATTTCCCGTATCTTAGCATGAAAGTTTCAGAGACGACTCTATTAATTAAAAATTTAACGCAAACTCTGAAGACGTGATATGTTACGATGAGGATGTCACGCTTGCTAGAAAGTGTGACACGCGTTGACGGAATATGTATACTATATTCCCTTTATCTGTTTTGAATATATACGTCATGTGGTCGCTTTATATACGCGGTGCATATTGTGTTCATCTTTGAGCCACCCTGAAAAAATATTTATTCAATATTAATCCCGTTTCATAGATTAAAAAGTTTAAAAATTAGCGCAAGCACTTATAATAAAACATGAGTATCAAAGGAAGATTAAAACTTATTTACAAACTACTCAATTATATAGATCAATCTATCACCGAGCTGTTAAATTTTTAATTTTTCAATATAACCTAAGCTTGAAAAATCGAAAAAGGCTTACTACATTCATTCAAAATTTAAAGGGCGTGCGTCGCTTCGGACGTGACATGTCACGCTGATGACATCACGCGCCGCTCGCTAGGCCCCGTGACATTTTGTATAATGGGAGTGAGATGTCATACACGATGATTTAAGTTTAAAATAATAATCTTTTTTTATTCATTGTGTTGAATATTTAACAAGAATTTTTCATAACATCAGTAAGTTTGTAACGGCTGAGTCTAGTTGTTAGAATCCTTATTGTTAGAGCTTTGTTATCCACCTGAACTATTAGCACGAATTTTTGTACGAAAACAAACAATGTCTTGTTTAACAAGTCATTGTCTTTCGAATCAAGGTAGCCCTCAGTTGTAAAAATTCTACTTACGATGCATTTTAAATTGCATATCTTGTATTTACGGTTATTCATCCAAATATGACTGGGTTGCTTAACATCAGTCCTGGGTTACGAATACTCAACCAGTTACGCAACGCTACAAGCGCTTACCACTTTACTTTTTGTATATAAACATGATTTTAAAAAGTATTATTACGTTTGATAATGTATTCTTCGATAAAATATAAAATTCTAGCTTTGAACATACGTGCTGCTGAATATGTAACTAGGCTTTTTAAATCTGGAAATTGCTTTGTTGAAAAAGTATGTGGTCGTCTATTGTCGTTTGAAGTTAGAATCACGCAGGTCTCTGATGGACGTGACATATATGTTGATGAGATAAAGCTTGCTTTAAAACGTGCCGCGGCACATAATGTGAACGTGACTAGTAATTATTTAAGTCTGTGGTTTTATGTTATAGACCTCCGAGTAGCAAGAACTAACAGCAGAATAGACGTCAGACTTACCCCTCTCTTGGCTTGAATTTATTAGTTGGTCATACGGAATTTCTCGCCTGGTGGTAATTGATGATGTAATCGAAGATACTGAACACGCTAGGCCTAGAATATATTAATATTCTGTTTTTTATTAAACCAAATTAGCTAGATACATTTATTAATTTTCCGTAAATACAAAATTAAAATGCAGCTGTAAATATGCGAACTCTTTGAAGTAACTATTACTACCACAGACCTCCTTAATGTATGATTACCACACTCACTAATTTCAGCATACACAAAGAAAACATAATCCATATTCCGACGTGGACAAAGACAGTACCTACAGTTTGTTAATACCTTCATTAAATTAATCAGCCATCCTCGAGCTTATTTACTTTCCCTAATCCAAACAAACAATGTTTAGCTCTTACCCAATTAATTATGAGGTGGCTAATGAAACAGCGAAATAGTGGCCTGAAATAATATTAAATAAGGTAGACCGTATATTTAATTCATGTTTTGTGTGAACATGCCGAGTATTTGTATATTTTTTCTTGAGTAAAGGGTTTTTATAGATTGTTCTGCAGCTTATTTTTGTTTCTGTCTATGATTTTGGTTTTCAACCGACTTCCAAAAAGGAGGAGGTTCTCAATTCGTCTGTATGTTTATTTGTTACATTATGTTATTTTACAAGATTACTCCGTCAATTTTGAACCGATTCTAATGATTCTTTTTTTAGTCGTTAAGGTACATTTTCGAGGTATTCCCATTGTAATTTCATCGAGATCTTATAAGACATAAACATCTCATAGTTGCTATTGAAACAGACTCGTGGGGCATGGAAGTCTTAATATTTAATTAGAACTTAATATTTACAATGACAATCTTAATGATTTTTCTTTTAATAGGTATGAAAATGTCTTACTTCTTGTACCTTTTTATAATGGTTCCGTACTCAAAGGGTTTCAACAGAACCCTATTACCACAGTTTTACAATCATAAAACTATGGTATAACTATGACCGCTATAAAAAATAATAATAAAAACAAAATAAGGTTTAAAATTGAAGGGACTGTCCGTACAAGAAACGTGTTTATTTTGGCGTTTCTTCTTCGATGTAATTAACTCATGTGGTATTATTATGGCCATTATAATATATGATCAAACAAACTTCTAGAAGTGAAGTTCGATCGATATTATATGAGTGGTTTCATTTGAATATTATGGCCATTATAACAATAAATAATAAAAATAAAATACTTACTACCGGGAACCTCCCGGTTCAAATTCTAAAACAAATGTTCGTCCTCAGGTAGTAGTAATATATTATATCGATGATCCATCCGACTTTCTGCCAAAAAGTAGCTTACCACCATCAAGAAGAAAATCCGCCATAACCTTTACGTTGGTCGGCAACACACTACATAACTACATCATCGCTTACCACCAGGCGAAATAGTGGTCAAACGCTAGCCTATAAGTTATATAACAAAAAAGAAAATTTACAAACGTTACACTAATATCGTCACTTCTCATCAATAATGGCGCGGTCATAGCCGCAGGGTGGCAATCAGTACGTGGAAGATACAATCGGCACAATAAACAACAGGATGCTACCGAAACTGACAAATATTTAATGTTATTTGATATTGGATTATTGTTATCATAGCGGAAAACAATGTTGTTATAATAAAGCTCACTTTATTTAGGACCGAGTAAATATCATTTATCTTTCCTTTCTGTGAAAACCAATCGGTTCGTCGAGTTTTGGCATGTATTTCGGTGCCAGCTCTTTTTAACCCTCGACGCAAAAAGAATGGGTGTTATAAGTTTGACGTGTGTATCTGTGTATCTTTATATCTGTGTTTGTGTGTGTCTGTCTGTGGCATCGTAGCGCCCAAACGAATGAACCGATTTTGATTTAGTTTTATTTGTTTCATAGGTGACTTCATCTAGAGTGTTTTTAGCTTTGTTTCATGAAAATTCGTTCAGCCGTTTAAATATTATCAGATCTTTCTCATGGGTGAGAAAACTTTCGCAGCCCTTTGACCGCGAACGTCAAAAAAATCAAAATGGCGCTTCTGCACACTGTCACTCTGCTGCCGCCTATTTAGCGTAGTTTGCATTAGTCAAGTAGGCGACCATTATACATATACAAATCAGTCGGAGGTGGTTTTAAATTTTAAATTTAAGTATTATGGAATATGAGTTGGGATAGTTGCTTTCCGTGGATGATAACGGATGAGTGGTGATACGCGTAATCATCTTTAGATACGAGTACATACATAAAATCGCGTCTTTTTCCGTTGGGACAGGTAGAGACTACTTCTTTCCACATTCTACGATCCTGACATACCTCTTTCGCTTCTTTCAATTTCATGAGCATAATCTATACATAGATAGTAGGGAGTTTTGGCGGGAACGTGGAAAAGTGTGTGTGATCTTATTGTATTCTATCCTAAAACTTGTGTTCTTCGGCGAGTTACTGTGTAATACATGTGGATTATTAACCATTAAGTGCCGGTGAATGTGTGCGAGTGTAGGGAAACAGCACAATGTTGAAAAACATGCTTTTTGCGTTCTCACCAAAATTCCACTGAAAATCTTCAGTAAACACCACATTTTTACTGAAGGTATGACTTAGACTAAACTTTAACTTAAAATGTTATTTTTCAAAATAAATAAAACCGACTTCATAACCACAAACAGGCACACAAAAGCGAATTATTTTTCGCTTTTGAGTGCCTGTTTGAGGTTATGAAGTCGGTTTTATTTTTTTTGAAAAATAACTTTTTTTACCCTTTTTAGTGCAAAACAAGTTTTAATTAAATTACATGCATCTATTAAATTTCGTGTCTGGGCCGTTATACACTGACGGATATATACTTTTTGAAAATTTCAAGTATGTACCTACAACGGTTAAGAAGATACAGATCTGTAAAGTGCGCACATATAGACACACGGACGGACGGACGGACGGATGAACGAACGGACAACAAAGTCTCAGAAAGTGTTCATTTGGTTCCTTTTGGGTTCGGAACCCTTATAAAATTGACTTTAAATGCCGCGCTAAAGTGAAAATATTCACTAGTAATAATGATGTCATCAAGGTATCAAAGGACAATGTCCAAAATGGCCCTGTGCAATTAAAGCATCTGACACACACGATAATTAATTGTCTATTTTATTACAATAATTCCATATACTTTTATAACACGGACTAGTTGTATTCCAAAATGAATATTAAAAAGTATTATTTGCGATTATTAACATTAATTGCCGCCATATGGCCAACAGCGTACTGAATCACTCTACTACGTTATAAGAGGCACTTCCCTATATTGTTGATACCCGAATTATGAAAGCTCTGTGTAGCCAACCTAACAACGGAAAGTATTATTTACGTAGTAGGTAACTATTATATAATCTGTGGTATTACGCTTATAATTTTTTTTTGCTGTGTTGATTGGTACAAAGTACGTTCATAATTCTGAGTTATTCAATTATGTATGCAGTGTCGCTGGACTGAAATGGCCGCCATCTTCGCCAAACGTCATGTCATGTTAAAAAATATTAGGTATGTTTAAAAAAGTTTGCACCCTAACAAGACTTTGCCCGGTAGAACATTCCTGTGAAGACAAATTATTTATATTTATTTATAATTATTTATTATAACTATTAATATATAATTATTTATTGATTGGGAGAACGGTCGGCTTTGATGCCGTGGTACCGAGTTCAAACCGCCGTGCACCAATGATTTTTTCTATCGAAAAATATATGTGCGCTTCTCACAGTGGCCCTCCGGTGAAGGAAAACATCGTTAAGAAACCAACAACCCCCGCATGATGTTAGGACATATCTAGTGTCCGCCTGGCAAGCTACCACCCTCAAGGTAGAAAATCTGTCGCCAAACATCTAATGTGTTCCGGCAGCTATCCTTGAGACCCAGTTCCCATTCTAGTCCACTTCTCTATCTTCGACCGCATCATCACTTAGCAACAGGTGAGATGGTGGTAAAACGCTAGCCTATAAGATATAAAAAAAAACGAAAATTATCCCCGCCTTTATTTCTATCTCGCTCACAGTTACCGTAAGAATATCTGTCAAAAACCAAAATCAACGAGAAGAAAGATGTAAAAACATTATTCAAGGTCATATTTTTTAGTCTTCAAAAGTATATGCAATATACTTCCATTGTGTATAATCTTCTTGGGACTCTTCTACTAAAACCAGTACATTCTCCTATGTTTGAGGTATTTATCTCCATATCTCTGGAGATACTAATCAGATATTGATTTTTTTTAAATGGGATAACCTCGGAAACGTGTCCCTACCTATTAAAAAAAGAATCATTTGAATCCGTTCACAATTTATGGAGAAATCGCGTAACATACACACAAAAAAAAACCATACAGACGAATTGAGAACCTCCTCCTTTTCTGTGAAGTCGGCTAAAAACTGACCTGAAATGTGACTTTGACCCATCTCTGCGACTAAAATGCATAAAAACTTTAAGAATTTAAATACTTGACACTGGCTAAATACACTAATAGTGTGGAGCCATTATAAAACTAAAAAAAAATAGTCGCTTTCCATCGTCTGTCCCTGCATCTGTACGCTTAGATATTTTAAACTACGCAACGGATTTTAATGCGGTTTTCATCAATAGATAGAGTGATTTAAGAAAAAGGTTTATAAGCAGCATTAAACGTAGGCAAAGCCACGGGGCGAAGCTAGTTAAATATAATATTACTATGCACACAGTAAATACACTGAACCGCATTGAAGCGGGTCGGTTATAAAAAGCAATAACTTTTAAAATATTTGATCAATCCTTCTAAAATAAAAACAAATTTGAAGTTTATTTCACTATATATATTAAAGTGTAAATAGTTAAATAAACTGCATATTATATATATAGTGAAATTAAACTTTAAATTCGTTATTATTTTAGGAGGATTGATCAAATATTTTAATTCAGTCAATTCAGTCAAAAATTCAGATCAAATTTTGATTCAGTTATTTTGCTTTTTATAACCGACCCGCTTCAATGATGAAGAAGAAGAAAAAGTTTTTATATCTTTTTCGCGATCATATTAAAAATCTAAAATAAAAATTAAAGACTGCTTAATTTGGAAATCTGGCGGACAGAATGCAAGTGGTTCTAATGTAGCTCACAAGATTTGCCCACACAAGAAAAAACATACATACATACTAACACGGCAAGTAAATTAACAAATACGGCAAGTAAATTAACAGCTTGTAAAAAGAGCCAAAAATAAAAACACGTCATTTTAGAGTAACCTTGTCCCATTTCCAAAGTATAAATTCGCCGTTTATTATGTTTCAATCCACCTCATTACATACACTTAGTCTTATTCTCTGACATTGAGGTATGATTATACTGCGATGTCCTCTGAGTAAGCTTTCACAAGAAAAGTGTCGCGGTAATTGGTTTAGCACACTTTTATTCTTATACGCATGTACATTTAGACATAAGAATTAAAAACTCTCGTTCTTTTATCCACCTACGGAGTCTTTATATTGAGCCAAGGTTTCAATCATGTCATTGTTAAGATTTTAGGGTTCTGTTCCTCGAAAGGGAAAAATAAACTCTAATAGGATCTGTTGTCTACTTGTGTGTCAGTCAGGGAAGTTCTTTTTGTTGAGTCACTCATTTTTCCTGAAAAAAAAGAGACACTCTCGATTAAAGTGCCCTGGAGACGGTCATTTAAAATTGTAATTAAGCTTCAATCAATATTTCCATCATTCACTTTTTACCTCGTAGTTGCGAATGACAATGGCTTCAATTGCCTCTGTAGACGATCATTTGGTCCATCGATGACATAGAGAAAGTATATAATATGTAGAGAGAACATTAGCGTATGCGAATGAAATAGCAATAGAGATATAACCCGACTAAAATGATGAACACGTGATACATATGCCAGCCATAAGATAAAATGAACAACGTAATTTGGTCGGGTTATACATGACAGCGGGTGAGAGCCAATGGGTGCACTAGAAATTGGCTCCATACATTGCTAGAGCCAGTTTAATCGCATACGCAGGTAAAGGATAAAAAAATGTTGTTCATCTCGCTCTCTCATACCAGTGATTGTATAGTTTTATCCTTCTTATATTATTATTGTTATTGAAATGCTACATCCGCTTAATATTTAATCCATGATCGATGACGTGGAATTTGACAATTGCGAATGACCGACTCCGGGGCACTTTAGACACCTATCAAACAAAAAAAACTAAATAAAAATCGGGTCATCTGTTTAGGAGCTACGATGCTACAGACAGACACACACTTCACAGTTACACACGTCCAAACTTATAACACCCTGCTTTTAAAATATAAGTCTTGTCCATTTAAAAGAATAAAATTGTTTATGTGTTTTTATAAAAATGAAGCAAAACGAAGCTGAGCGAAATCTGAATCAGTGTATTTTATATTTAAGCCGATCGTGCATTGTTTATGATACAGCGAAGATAAAGTGGGCAATTTAAAAAGGATTACGACACGACATATGCAACGATTAAAGCGCTTAAAAATATTCAATTGAATTTTAAAATGATATTGTATTGACCTTCTTGGCGCAAAATATTAATAGGTTATTTTGCTTTCTTTACTTTTGAAAACCATTTTATTTGTGTACGTTGGTACTATCCAGACTATCCAGACAAATATTATAATAAGAAAACGTTTACGAGTTCAATTTTCGAGATATTTAATCACGCATCAAGTGCATCTGTTTCATTATCGCGAAAAATATTGTTTGCGTGATGCAGGATCTTATACATTTAGGCAATATTTAAAGGAGAGCAATAAAAATCTACACTAGCGCCATCTCTGGGTTTTATTTCTCATTACTGTTAAATGCGAAAGTATCTGTCTGTCTGTCTGTCTGTCTGTGTCACTTTCACGCCTAAACTACGGAACCGATTTAAATGAAATTTGGTACACAGATTGTCTAGAGCCTGAAAAAGGACATAGGCTACTTTTTAATGCGACAAAAGGGTTGTAAGGGGGATGAAAAGTTGTAGTGTAGTATAGGATATAGATGTAAGTATAGGGGAGGGCAGGGCGAGGGATAGGGGGAGGGGAGGGGAAGACAGGGGAATCGAGGAGAGGGGAGGGGGGAGGGGACGTGAGGGGAGGGGGAGGGGGAAGTGATGGGGGGGGGATGGGAGGGTAACTGAGGGGACGGGTAGTGAAGTGAGGGGGAGGTGAGGGTAAGGGGAGCGTAAGTGAGGGGAGGGGGGAGGGGATACGTATGTGTCTTATTAGTTAATGCTACCCATAGACACTATTCCATGCGGACGAAGTCGCGGGTACAGCTAGTATTAAATATTTGTGGAAGCGTGAAAATTAGCGTGTTGGCCCCTTTGTATTTTCTTCCAAAACTTATGTTTTACCGCGTATCCTATCCAACGAATATTTTTACATAGTATAAAACAAATTCGCTCCCGCTGTGTACGCTTACGTCTTTTAAACTACACAACGGATTTTAATGCAGTTTTCATCAATAGATAGACTGATTCAAGAGAGATGTTTATAACCAGGATTACCGCGGGCAAAGCTGCGAGGCACAGCCAGTTTTAATATATTGCTAAAATTTTATGTCAATTTCAGTTTCAAATAGCTCCTAAACTAAAAATGACATTGGACATTTCTCGGACCTCGGAGTCCACTAGCGCCCCTAACGGTGTTTACCGTATATATATATATATATATATACATATATGTATATAACACTACTTAAATAAAATCTGTTGATAAAAATATACGGTCGAATTGAGAATCCTCCTCCTTTTTTTGAAGTCGGTTAAAAATCGTTCGAATTTTAAAATTATTGTCCCGCATTGCAAACAAAGTCAAACGTTCCATTTTTAAACTTCTCCACTGAACGCCTCGGATCATGTAAGAAGGAAATGTGCATAGAGGTATTACCACCATTGAACAATTTTCTTATCGAAGATTTCAACAAGGTACTTAACGATAAATTAGCAAGCGTGTACTTCATACGAAGTCTTTGAGTGTTGGAGAGATAACAGAACTGTTACGTGTCTTTTACTTGTTAAAAGTGAACAGTAACCAAACATTTTTTAGAGAAACTTTTTCCTGAATATTAATACTACCGATTTGTATAATAAAATAAAGAGTGTTTATTTTTTTTAATTTTAGTTGGTTCGAGTCCCGGGCGAAGCAAGCGAGTTTTAAAAAATCTTTTAATGCAGATTTGTTTCTTTTCAAATATAAAGGAATGTCTCCTTTAAGTAAAATGAGCTAGCTTAAGGATTTAAAGTAGTTTCCCTCCAGGGCCTGAGTTTAATTTCCACACTGTATATAAGTAGTATATAATAGCCTTCATTTTCATTTTTAAAAAGCTTACTAGCTATGTGTGTTGCATATTACTAGTAGTATTGGTAACTCCTCCAACTAACCTAAATAAACTTGTGTCTAGAGTGGGTTCAAGTCAATAGTGCAATGGGTGGGTACTCTCGACTTCTTGATCATTGATAAAATTGAATATTTTGTAAAACCACGAATCATTTCGAACTTCCATACCAACATTTTTTTTAAGTTTACTCGCAATGTTGGTTGCACATAGTCTTGTTAACCCCCCAACTAAGCTTAATATTATGCTTGTGTCTGCAGTGGGTTCAAGTCAATAGTGCAATGGGTGGTAATTGTACTCACGACCTCTCGGTCGTTAATTTAATAAACATTGAATATTCTGTAAAACCACCCATCAATGTTTCGAATTTGCTGACACCAAAACTAACGCTGAAACTTGCAAACCACAGAAAACAGATTTGCAAACCAATAATGTACCTAACTATAGCTTCGCCCCGCGGCCTCGCCCGCAGTTTAAAAGTATCCTATGGCCTGATCGATAACACTGGCTATGCCTGTTCAAAATTTCAGCTTAACATCTGGAATGCTTTTTCAAGTATATTTGCGCACTACTCTGAACTTATTATTATACTTGACAAAGCGCTCCGAGTAGTTCGCAAATATACTTGACAAAGCATTCCAGATGTTAATCGGTACCGAGGAGTAAAAACTCTCAAATAAACAATATACAAACTGAATTTCGCATTTATAATATTGGTGTTGATATCAATGCCATCTCGATACTTCTGCATTTACAATCTGTCAAGGTCTATCTATATCAGTGTGAATATTGTAAAAATCCGGTACAACGTAATTAGTATCTATAACTCGTGTGATTCACACGATAGGGAGTGTAGTGAACTCTGCCAGTTGGCGTGAGCACAATATTTGATAATCATTGCAATGTTTTATTGCATAGGAACACGCGGCTGACTCACGACGCTAGGTTTAAAGAACTTGCTATGTAAACCTATGTCACATGGGATCTATACGTTATGGAAAAAGCTACGCGTTAGACGTCATACTTCCAAGTTAATTCAATTTATTTCTCAACATCACTAATTATTTTTTGTACAACTCCATCTGTTGAAATATAGTGAATACGTCAGCGTAGTTTTGCCATTCTACAATAGTTACGTTTATAAATATAAAATATGACATTGCTCTTAGGTCACTTCCGTTGCCTTCGGACCGTGACGTTACGTCACTTCCGTTAAATTTTACCCCAGTGTGCCTGAAGAAGTTTCACTTACATAAATGTTATTTTTAATAAGAATAAGCGATATTGTGTCGATCGAGCGTGTTAAAATGTTCTTATATTTCCTTTTCCTCCTGAAACAAGCAGCTGAATATGTTAATGGCCTAACACTATACTCGGCAGTGTCTATGGACTTATATCCCTAACTTATTCTTATAACAACGCCTGCAGCGCTCATATATTTTCACACTGAAAAATATTCCCATTCGTATTTTAAAAGTCCACTTTCATAACGTTCACTAACAGTGACATATTTCTCCCGCAGGTGTATCACACGACCGTTCCTACTTGCTGTTCCGGTTGGGTCGGAGAGTTTCGGCTGCAGTTCGGCAGTTTGCCGAGTCGGGCCGAGGCGACGCTCTCGGCTCGGCCCCTGGGACTATGGACGTGTTCGGGGCCCCACCGGTGGTGCAAGGTGCTGGGAGGACTGAGGCGGAGTTCTTTGTTGATGGGAATCATTCCAGGGTAAGGGAGAATGTTGCGTCATAGTTCAAACTTGACAGTAATATTGTCAGACTCAGTCAGTCAGTTCTTGTTACTAGGTTAAGAACCAGGTTCTTGATAGAGACTTGTTATAAATAGAATTTATTAGATAGTAACAGTTTCGCCGTGCCCTAATAATGCATTAGTTAGTTGTCTGATACATGAAACCATATAAAAGTTGTCAAAAATCTGTCAGATTTTTTCATATAAGCGCTATCAGGAACCGGTGAAACTGGCCCTAAGAGTCTTATTGCCCATTAGAAACTTATCTGCCAGATAAAATACAAATTGTATATCCATCAGATAAATGTGTGATACTTTATCAGGAACTGGTGAAACTGGCATTTACATATTAATATGTAACAACTTCGTTAGTTGTATACTCGTGAAAGGATTTCCTGCAGAATCACATAAAATATCTGGATGTTTCAAGGTGTAATGAGGTTTGGACGGCCCGTTGGTGTAAAGGATATAGATTGCCTTTGAACCGGGAGGTCGCAGGTTCAATCCTAGCTCAAATAACTTTTTCTATGTGCATTCATGGCTGTTCTTCCACAAGTGGTAGAAACCGCCTGAGTTTCTACCAAAAAGTAGCTTAACCTTACGGTTTGTGGCAGCATACAAGCCTAGCGTGTACGCCGTATTTGGCCACATCATTGCTTACTGCCAGGCGAAATAGTCGTCAAACACTAGCCTATCACATATTAAAAAATAGAAATAAATAACGAGTGCTGTGACGACGGGCAGTAACGTTAAACGCAAAATTCTGTCTTTGCAGAGTAATTTTGCATGCCTCAGTGACTGTAAAAGGTCAGATGTCATTGCTTACCATCAGGCGAGCATCTTGTCTGTTACCTGATATCATTTTATACCTAAAAATAACAAATACATCAATAGACTTAGCGTTATGCTGATTCAAGACTATTTAACTAACCAAACACAATAGTTCATTGTAGCAAACAAAAGCCAACTATCGCAACCCTAAAAACAGAATCAATAATCGATAGTCAACACGTGAAAACGTAACAATCGAGAACCGAAATTAGTCTTAACTACCAATAAAATACAAACACGACGCGATAAAGCTCCCCTTTATTACTCGATTTGAATCGACTCGTTTTTTTATCGATACCCTGACGTATCGTAATTGCTGTTTGCTCTCTCGGGCATTAATTAGTGATGAAATACGATATTTTCGGCCACTGCTTGTACAGAGAAAAGCTACGACTGCAATTCGACTGACTTTATTACTGTTTATTCGATACTTTTGCTATTCGAATGGAGTAGCACTGTAATGCTATTGGAGATATTTTATTAGCAGAATTGAATCAGATTAAAATCGTTACTGGAAAACGAGAATTATGGTTTTAATAAACCTAGGTAAATGCTTTATGAATTCAATTTATTCAGTTGCTACTTCCTATTCGAGTGAATAATTATTTTCAATAAAGTTCGTGACTGGGCTATTTACTCGCTTTGTATTTGGAAATGCTTATTAAATTTAAGTTTAAAACATGTTATTTATATAAGCCAATTGGAATACTACTCACTTGATCATTTCCACCGATCATCAGAGGGTATTTATTACACCACACCGAATTAGGATCTCTAACTATGGGTGGGCGTGGCTCCTAATTAAAGAGGTTCATTATTATACTACACTGATTTTACCGCCCTAACCCGGAGAGCGATTCTCAGAGCGGACGTCTGGACGTCATATCATAGGTGGCATATACTAACTAAACATAAATTATAAATAAAAAAATATTTTTTAAAACAAGATTTTATCTGGGACAATGAACTAAAATGTAAAAAATAAATTCTAGTAAGTATTTGGCGTGTATGTACTTACCTATATTCTTAAAAGCTTGAAGCACTACCCGTTTTTCAGGCTAGGTAATTACTATACTTCAGTGCCTCAAGCTTTTAAAAATATAGGTAAGTACCTACACGCAAAATACTTACTAGAATTTATTTTTACAAGCTTTTATTTAACTTGCAATGTATGTATGTATGTAACTATGTATGTTCGGGTGGAATCTTGGAAGCTAAATTAGACCCACTTCCCGATGTCCGATTGGACTCAAATTTGGTGTACTTATATATCTTCGTCGACAAAACAATGATACATCTCTGTGATAAATCAACATAACCCTACCGAGTTTGGGCTCGATTGATTCGTCTTAAAGAGAACTTTACACTTAGATGATATTTAGCGACTGGTGATGACTGGTGGCCACGGCATCTCTATGATAAAATAACGTAACCCCAGTGAATATGGGCTCAAATGATTCGTCTTAAGGAGCACTTTACACTTAAATGATAGCCAGGATCTGATGATGAAGCTGTAAGATGGCCATGGCATTTCTGTTTTAAAGCACCATAGCCCCACCGAGTCGATTGATTTTCCTTGAAGAGCACTTTACCCATAATCACATCAAATATCCGTGGAATATCTAAAACATCATGCCTTCTCTTAAATACTTAGGTTGTAGGTAGGTAGTCGGTAGCTATACCTACCTACTAAAAAGTTAAAAATAAATTATAAGTAAAAAAGTCTTAAAAGCTTGAAGCACTACCCGTTTTTCAGGCTAGGTAATTACTATACTTCAGTGCTCAAGCTTTTAAAAATATAGGTACGAGTACGTACCTACACGCCAAATACTTACTAGAATTTATTTTTAACATTTTAGTTCATTGTCCCAGAATAAAAAATATTATTTATATATAAAAATATTTTAAATAATTTAAAAAATATTACATATATATAAAATATATTATATATAAAATATTTTAATATAAAAAATATTTTTTACACATAATTTATTAGCTTTTTATTAGCTTCACCTGTATGTTTGTATGTTTGTAACCGACTTCTTTGGGCGCGACTTTGACCCACTTTAAACGGCCAGATTTCGTTCAAACTGTAGATTTATCGAAGACCGATGACAATACACTAATTTGATAAAAAAATATTCTATTTTTCAACTAAAAAGTAGAAAATAAATAATAGTTTAAAAAAACTAAAAAACACGCTTTTTATAGAAAACCGAACTAAAAAATAAAAAATAATTTTTTATAAATTTAAATTAAGAATAGTGTTAAAAATTTCAATAAATATAAATTAAATAGTGTGAATTAAAAAATATATATTAAAAAAATGGCGTAGGGTGCTTTTAAGATATTATCAAAATGATAATCACTCTACTCATATCTGTCAATAAAATATTAATTACTATTGACATCATGCACCTCACGCTTTTTCAAAATAAAATATATTTTTTTTATTCACACTTAATTTAAATTTATTTTCTATGTTTTAGTTCGGTTTTCTATAAAAAGCGTGTATTTTATTTTTTTTAAACTATAATTTATTACTCTTATAAACTCTTATTACACCTCCATGATTAAGGAGGTAGGGACCCTGATTCAGGGTGGTGTATACCCCTTCAATACTGTGATGTTTAGATTTATGTTAGATGTAGAACGAAAGTGATATGATAAGATTTACAGAAGATGCTCCTAAGTATTGTTAGGTATGCAACTATAATGCGTGCAGACATGTCGATATTGGGTTCATCGGTAATCAAAGCGTTGAGCAAATTTAGAGCCTGCGATGTGGGAGCATACTGAGCGATCCTCGTTCGTACTGACGGAGCCGAGGGCAGGCAGCGCGATACACGATACTAGTCGGGCGCGTACAGTTCAACATGGAATTTCCATTAATTATGATCAATGTCAAGTATGAAATGAAGAAGTCAATGTAGAAATTACTTATTTCTACATTGACTTCTTCATTTCATAAGTAATAAATACTGATCATTATTTCGTCTATCTACAAATAGTCTTAAAATACTTAATATATTACATCAAGCATTACTTATTTCAATTGATGTCTCGTCAGATTTCCGTGATGGCGAGGATGGTGCCTTCTCCAGACTGGTTCATAGGAGTGGACAGCTTCGACCTCTGCGTGGACGGGAATTGGCTTGACAGTATCACGATAGAGGTAAATGTTCTGACCCTTCTGGACATAATACAATTAATAATAGAGTTCACACCAAACGCAGTTTGAAACTGTATGAGAATGACAGTTATTTTTACACAACAATCAACAAATGACATTGTCAATGTCATTTCCATACGTCTTGAAGTTGGCATTGCTGTGAACGTTGTAACATGAATTGTATTACGTATAAGGAGGGCCGGTAACGCATATTTTCTGGAAAAATTAGGTACACGATTCACCTTATACCTTGACATTCATAGTACCTGAACATTTTATTGCACACTTTACCTGACTCAAGAAGCACGTTCTACTTCATCTTATTTAAAGGGAATTTTGTACATAGTAGTAAGTATTTTTTGTTTGCCTGACCTAATTAAAAGATTCTAGTGTTCGAGCAACATGATTGAATGACATGAATTCTTCAAAGGAAGGTTATCACTGGTTGTGGCCCTTTTGATGTGGCCCGCACCAGCATGAAACAGGATTAGCGATTAGCGAGCATAATATTCAGTGTTGCCACATCAGTATATTGATCAGGGGTGGAAATCTCTACATGAATAGCGATGATTTTTGACCGATAATCGTCGGTAAGGAAAGAGATGCAGATAACAACTGTCTAGCTGCATCTCATTCTAGCAGACGATTGCGATGAAAGGACGCATCGCTATCAATGTAGAGACTTCCACCCCAGGGCCGGTAGTCTCTACATTAATAACGATGAATTTCGAGCGATAATCGTCTATCTACGTATCCGAAAAGAGATGCAGATAACAACTGTCTAGCTGCATCTCATTCTAGCAGACGTTTGCGATGACAAGACGCATCGCTATTAATGTAGAGACTTTCACCCCAGGGATACATTGGTAGCAATGCGTCCTGCCATCGCAAACTTCTAGTAGAAGGAGATGCGGCTAGACAGTTGTTATCTGCATCTCTTTTCGTATCGACGATTATCGCTCGAAATTCATCGCTATGCATGTAGAGACTACCGTCCCAGATCAATTTTACACATTAGTACATAGATTGGATGACTAATCTTCCTTCAATAACTAAAACCAATTGTAGAATATGTTTATAAATACTTTATCATATATCAAAATTCTGAATGCTTCAAGACAACAAGCACGGCGCAGTTTAAAGCAATATATTGCCAGATTTTAGGGTTATATAAATCACTTAACTTTTTAGTTCTGCCACATAACACCAAACAAAGCACTTTTAACCATCTTTTCATCCCAGGTGGACCCTCTAGACGCTGGAACAGACAACGGCTTCACGTTCACAGCACCGAACTGGGTGACAGCTCCTCAGGGGGTAGCATACCGCATCACGTCCAAATATCCCTCCCATCCAGCTGGGTCGTTCTTCTACCCGCACTTGAGAAGACTGCCGCCTATAGCCACGTTCCAATTTATAAAGGTAAGTTTAGCCTATAGTGTAACAACCGGATTATACTGGTAATTTATAGGAGTGCTGGTTGATTTTGTTACTACACGTACCCTTATAAAGGTGTTGTTTTAGCATATTTTGAACCAGTTTTTACAGAGCTAAGACTTCTCTGCTAGATCTCTATCTTCTGCTAGATATCATCTGATCTAGCATAGTCTGATCTCTGATTGTAAAATAGCGTCCTATTTGCTAGTAGAGCTGTAGAGCAGAAATGTGTCAGTTTACCTTGCCGACTTTAACATATAGCCAAGTTGAAACGTACAAGCGTATACAAGCTTGAAGCGTACTCAATTTTAAGGGCACATAAACTTGAGACCTGTCTTTGTCTCGAGCGCAAATAATACTGTGACGTGTAGCCTAGAATTTTACGTGCAAAGACTGCGAATGAACATCTAGGTGCTGTACTTTTAGGTCAACAATCAAGCTAGCATTCTTTTTTGTGCCGTTGTGATAACGGAAAAATAGAATGAATACACAATGAATTAATTAAAAGTAAGAATCTTATGTAAGCACAAGATTTTCGTTAAGTTATCATGTGTAATGAAAAGTTCTAATAATAAAAATAAATACTAGCCCAAATTCTACTATCTTACCATTTGCCATTATGCCAGCTAGCCAGCTTGCGTATATCATCGCTCCATCTAGCTGGAGGGCTATACTACGTATGCCGAGCCGTGGTCTCCACTCTAGAACACGTCTAATCGTAATATAATAGCATTAGTTCTCTTTAAGACACTTAAGATTAATTGTACTTGTCGCCAGCTCCGCGAATACGAGGTATCAGAGGTGTTCCACCGAAGCAGTGACGACAGACGATACGACGTCCTTCAACTGGATAAGATGGAACACAACAATATCGACGTACCGGATGGAAACAGAGCTCTATCCATCGCTGAAGAAGTGGAGAGAGCTGAAGCGCCCAGAATATACTCCGAAGGGTCGCTGACTACCCCTGACAGCGCTTATTCGTATTATTCTCTGTAAGTTTTTACCACTTTAAAGTAATCAAGTTAAGTGTGCAACCTTCTTACTTCACCTACTCCACAAATAAGCTTATTTATCTAGTTTGGAGGATAAATCGGAACATTAATAATAATTATGTATTTATTAAGTTACCCTGTGAACTTAAAAACAGTTACGAACATCTGTGCAATGTAGATTTAAATTATTGCGAGTGATTCACTGCCGTCTTCACAAAATGATTCGCCAAAATGTCTGTCTATTTCCAATAAAACGTGTGATTTGAATTGACAGCCAGCGTCTCAATCATTCCAGTCTTCCACTTCCAAGCTTCAGAAGCACGTCCTGTCTCAAGCAGGTCGGCTTCACATCACATTTAATTTATAGGTTACTAGCTAATATCCGCGACTTCGTTCACGAACACCATGAGTTTAGTTGCCTATGTTCATCCTCATACCCATGCAGGTATATTTTTGAAGATCGGATCGTCCGCTTAGGCGTGATTAGGTAACAAACAGACAGAGTGACAGAGTTACATTGGTGTTTATAATTTTAGTGTGGAGAGGCCACTATTTAAAACATCTTGTTAATGCTTCAGCTAAGATTAATGGAAAATTTGAAAAGGATGGAAGGGTACTCACTGCAGCTCTCGTTTGATACACGTACATTAGTAAATGTCCTGTTATGATTTAATGTTTTTTGGATAGTTAAGATGATAACACAGCACTTATCGGGGAATTCTCACTGCGGAAACTTTTATGCACACAAAATTATGTTTTTTACATTTTCATTGCTGTAGATTGATTTCGCGACTCCCTGGCGACTGGCGGCAATTGTAGGATGCGCCGGCCAATCAGTGCGCAGGAGCATTTTGCCGCGAGTTTTAAATGCGGAGTTGGATGACGGTAGTGGAGGGACGTTGGCGGGAATAAGGAAAGTGGACTGTAAACTAAAGCCTGAACACATCTTATCCACCACCAGGACGAATAACACAACAATGGGTACGACGGAAGAGCCACGCTCAGCCAACGAGCTGCCAACATCGGCGCCGACAGCGAGCGAGCGGTCTGCACTTCGAAGCCTCGCACGCAGGTACCGAGCGCGTCGTCGGCGTAAGCTGCGCGCAGACAACGCCGACCCAGCTGAAAGGAGGAAGCGGAAAAGAGCTAGTAAGACATTAGCTGGTCATATCTTGAAAGTCATTATATCAAAGGTATCATCCTCGACTGCATCATCACCAACAGGGGCCTTATTCAGTATGACCAATGAGATAACGCGTTCCGTAACGCGCCACGTTACGTTATTGAAAATCGTATTCATTATGCCGTGTTATAGGTAAATTATACAAAACGCGCGCGTTACACGTCCTCATGTGTCACGATATTTTGACAGCTCAAAACGCACTCATAACCTTACCCTACCGCGTTTTAATTGGCATAGAGAATACCATGACGCGGAGATAACGTAACACGGCAAGGTAAGACTTAAAAATGGTCATAGTGAATAAGGCCCCAGGTGAAGTCAAACGCTAGCCCATATGATAAAAAAAAATCTTGATGGTAGATAGATAGATACCTTTATTACCATACAAAAGATACAGACACATTAATATATACAGCCAAAATGTAAAGAGTTACAATGGGCGGTCTTAACACAAATAGCAATCTCTTCTAGACAATATTTATATGGAGAGGATTAGTTTACAGCAGGGTGTGCCTAATTTAAACTAAAAACAAAAGAAAAACAATGAAATGTTTATCTAAACTAACATAATCATACCTAATTACCTATAGGGTTACTTTACTACTTACCTATAGGTCTTGGAGATGTCGCGATTAAATTTGTTAGAAGGTGGGTTCACGAGTTCACCGTCGCTTAACGAGTTATGGCAAAGGCTATCTATGCTCGCCGTTTCTATGGAGAATCTAATCTGGAACGGGGTTATCCGACTAAGAACCAAAATAATCGATATAGACAGCCAAATTAGTAAACTAACTGGTAATTCAATTAACTGGCTATATATTTTTCAAAGAACCATTGAGTAAAAATGTTGGCTCAAATGAGCTTTTACCGTTGATTGCAAGCCTAGTGTCGCTAACTCTACCACAAAATAGGACGAGCAATAATTTTCTCTAGGTAACTAAGTAACTAGACTTTGCTAAGTAGGAGCTATATGAAAATGCAAATGAAGTATTCAGTGGAATAACTTTTAAAAGGCTTATGTCAACTTAACCAATTTTCGCTATCAACGTTTGCAAATTCTAAAGCTAAAACAGATTTCTCTTTCATTAGAGTCAAGTAGAAATTAGTCGATAATCTCACCTGATGAAAAGTATTTTTAAATATAACTTAAAAGTGCCAATATTTTAATAAATATGGAGAACTATAAACCTAGGGTTCTGAAAGGCCTTCCTTCCTTCCGTTCTAGCCCTAAGGAGTGTGATGTATGTAGAAATATTAATGATAATTTGTGTTATCATTCATATTGCCAAATTGAGTAATTTTACCTGAGTAATTTTATTCACGAAACAGAATTCACTAAACATTAAACTTTCGCGATTTGAACACATAGTTATAAATATGAAAATACGGGACTTATCGCGCCTAAAACATTAATTTTATTTAACGCGACGTTTCGACCAAGTTGCATTGATCGTGGTCACGAGACGACTGACCTGTCTGACCTGACTGAGTCGTCTCGTGACCACGATCAATGCAACTTGGTCGAAACGTCGAGTTAAATAAAATTAATGTTTTAAGCGCGATAAGGCCCGTATTTTTAACCGACTTCAAAAAAAGGAGGAGGTTTCTCAATTCGACCGTATATATATATATTTTTTTATGTTTGTTCGCGGATAACTTCGTCGTTTATGAACCGATTTTGATTATTCTTTTTTTGTTCGAAAGGAGATATCCCAAGTGTGGTACCATGGTAATTTTATCGAGGTCTGATGAGTATCTCCAGAGATATTTTAAATGATTAAACATCTCAAAATTGGTACTGAAAATGAATAGCGCGGCATTGAAGTCGGTTCTTTTTTAGTTTTTAAACGATATTATTATCATATTTATAACTAGAATTCACTAAAACAGCAATATTTTTGTCAAGGGTTGATCGACTGCCGCGTATCAAGCTGGGGCGAGTGGTCTCCTTGTCGCGGCGACGGCGGCTGTGTCGGATCAGCGCTACGAACACGACGCATCATTCGTCGACAGCGACCCGGCGGTGTTCCCTGCCCACCCACCACCCAGTCGAGATGGTGTGCTACTAACTGCACAATGCATGAGGACTGGCGAAACAACCTTACGTAAAAAAGCGATTCGAATTTTAAATTTTAATTTTGCGGCCTGACAGCGCCTTCAAATCCTACCTGCGACTCTCGCGCTCTTTCCAGTCCAGTCTATAAAACCTTAACTTCTTAAAATGTTTGAAATAACAAAATATTTTGTTGGGTTTTTGAAATATTTTATTTTAAATGAGGCGCTGTGGCCGATGGACAAGGCGTGCTGTTGGTGTATTTAATTGAATCTTAGCAATGAGAACTTCTTTCATAAAATATAACAAAATAAATTTGTAATAGCATTTATAATTTCAACGTCAACAGTGCGACTAGTCCAATCCACGATACTTGAATTTAATTTATGTATACTCTTTTATTTATTTATATTTACGTTCTTTTTAACATCTATGTCTGTCCGTCCAACAATCAGTTCAATTCCATTTTCTTTTTCAAATCTGAATGTGAATTCTGGATCTGTAAAATTTAAAATTGTATAAAATAAATTAGTAAGAGACTGTCAATGTTGAAATAGATAGACTTTCGTTTATCGCTGTACTTAATAAAGCTTCATACGATTTTGTTTTGTTTGTCAATTGTTAGAAATAATTTAGCGTAAGGCAATGCAATTTACCTTTAAAATGACTACACTATTTTTCAAGACAGTATGAACATTACTAAAACAGCTATTGAAATATCATTATTATATTACAAACAGTGATTAAAAACCTTTATAATAACATAATAAATTATTTAAATGTATTATCTATTTATGATTGCTCTAGTACAAAATGTTGTCGTGTCTTATGCCTTCTTACTAAAGAAAAACTTTCTAAAGTTTTCCCAGTCGAATAAAATAAAAACTATAAAGTTTCACTTCGAAAGTATATGCTAAATGTGGCAAATACTCTATGCATATTTCTCCTTAGTATAAAATAGTTCCCAGACAATACTTCGGGAGAGGATTAAAATAGTTTAAAGATACATATCGTTTACTTAAGTGTTTAAATTTGTTACAGTAAATATATAATTTAGATGACGACTGCAGACCGCAAACTGCATTGATAAAACCATCACGTCATCTTATGGCCATCTGTGGAACAAATATTTTGTATCCGTTAATGTACATCAACAGTTTCTATATAATCTGTTGGTTAGTCAACTAGAATGTGGTTTGACGCTGCAGTTTGAAGTCTGTGGTCTTCATCAGAATCGTCATAAGAATAAAGTGTAGAGTGTTTACGTTAGTGTATCGAGTCCAAAGATGCAGCTTTTATTTTTCATACCGTTAGTGTTAAATAAATGTATGTCTGTGTTAAAAAGTTCTAAGTATCAATTTGCTGGATATTTATATAAACAACTGCATAATATGATGCTTACAAAATATCGCTAGCATTAAGTGAACAGAAGCTGCGTATTAACTGCTACAAAAATACTCACAGATGCAAAGGGAGTGCACCCTATTTCCTGTCAAAATTTTGAAAGAAAACTAATTTGAAAAAAATATATTCGAATAATACTAAATTCTTCCACGATGAAAGTATCACTTAACTAACGATCGTTTTAAAATAATTTTATCAGATACAAAAGAAAGTAAAATATAATGATAACCGCTTTAAAATGCCAAAGAAGATAAAATTAGGCTAATTTTTATACAGACTGATCGTTTCAAGGGTCGATTCATACACAGACTATTTTTAAATGCATGTTCAAAAAAAGTTTGTAGATAAAAACCTATTTTTTGCTGACCAGCAAAATAAAACTTGAAATTCATGATAAACCGGACCACTACTGCCACATTCAAGAGTGAATCGCCCAAGCAATGCTTGAACTTTTGCAGTTGCTCATACAGCCTACCATAATATAATTGTATTGATTTCGCCATGTTTATGACGTCTAGAGAAGTCGAAATAATAAGGCACTTGCCTAATTTGCAGTGATGACGTCCGTCTTTTTTAACGTTCTGAATTATTACTGTTTTTGTATGTAACTGAACGGTGTTTGCATCGACCCATTTTACTTTAGTAGTCTAAGCGATTTAAAATTTCAAGGCATTTAGTTCAAATAAAAAAGCTATAGTTTTAAAATGATACATGTAAAATAGAGCTAAAAAGCTGAAATGTTAACCTTAGAGTAATAATTGTGGAGTATGTGTATTTTTTACAATGTAAATTATTCTGATTTCAGTAATAAAACCATCTTAAATTATATTTGAGTTTTATTTAAACAGTAAATTTAAGGTTCATTCTAATGCGCTAGGGTATTGGAATGAGATAATGAAATGGTAATTATACAGGGTGTCGGGTTTCATATGGTCCAAACGAAAACTATCGATGGAGGACTCCAAAGGCTACCCAGAGAACCCCCATGTATGTTCCGCGAAAATCTCATCATCAGGTCCATATAACAGACAAGTTTTTAAAATCTGTTGTAACTTTTTTCATTCTAAATAATAAGCCTAAATAAAAAAAAACTGTAGTTTTCCCTGAAAGACCTATTAATTATTCATAGTCCCACAAAAAAACTAGGGCTCTGGCCTTTATAGTTTGGAAGAAAATTTAAATGAATTGCAATATTTCGGGGACTAACTCGAAAACATGTAAAACGCAATTTTCTCGAAAACTATAAATTTTCGCGGAACATACATGGGGGTTTTCTGGGTAGCCCTTGGAGTCCTCCATCGATGGTTTTCGTTTGGACCATATGAAACCCGACACCCTGTATAGTTAACCTTAGCGCGTTTCGAAAATTATAATGGAATATTTAGGTATATGCGGTTTTTACAAGCTTAAGTTGGTTTTCTGTGTTGAGCTTCAGTCACACATAGCGAATACGAAAATACTCGCTGTGAATAATACTCGCAGCAGCGATACGCTGCCCGTCTATCATACACAGCGAAATTAGACAGTCTGTTGGTGTCCCAAATACAAATATGTCTATTCGTCGAGCTCGCGCGCTGAGCGGAAGGGCAACTCTTAGCGAGTACCCTGTCACACACAGCGAATACTCGCTGCAATTAGGCACTCGCAGCGAGTACTCGCTGTGTGTTAGGCACTCGCAGCAACTACTCGCTGTGTGTGACCGAGGCTTTGAGTGTGTATATTTTTATGTGAGTCAAATCTTGGATAACTTATTATTATTATTTTTTTATTGGCTAGCGTTTGACCACCATCTCACCTGTTGGTAAGTGATGATGCGGTCGAAGATGGTTAGCACGCTAGGCTTAGAATAGGAACTGGCTCTCAAGAATAGCTGCTGGAACACATTCAATGTTTTGGCGACAGATTTTCTAACTTGAGTAGCTGGCCAGGCAGACACTATATAGTGTCCTACCACTTGCGAAAGTTGTTGATTTCTTGTGAACTGTGAAAGCGCACATAAATTTATCGATAGAAAAATCCATTGGTGCACGGCGGCGATTGAACTCGGTACCTCTGTCGTCAAAGCCGACCGTTCTCCCGATACGCCACCGGACCCTCAAATCTTAAAATTAAAACATTTTCCTGACGTTCGATTGGACTAAAATTGGACTTGATGATTGAGCCGGGATGTAGGGACTAGAACTCCGTATATGGTTATGGTAGAGCAATCGAATTAGGGCTAGTGTGTTATTATTGGTACTTTTCATAACACATTATAACGTTTAAACAAAAAGCTTTACAAAAAGCTAAAAAAAAGACTTTATTTTTCTTTGCAGACAATCAAGCATTTGACTTTTGACCTTGGCGACGTATAACGGCAGAACGTTTAGGATAGACGAGCACCTGGCGCAACTTGAGCACGAACTCGGAAAGATAAAGTGGCATATTCTTGGGTTATGCGAAGTCCGAAGAGAGGGGGAGGACACCGTAACCCTTGAATCTGGCCACCTGATGTACTTCCGAGAGGGAGACCAGCAATCCCAGGGCGACGTAGGGTTCCTGGTAAATAGAGCCCTTTGTGACAACGTTTTAGAAGTTTCGAGTGTGTCGAGCAGGGTCGCGTACCTTGTAATTAAGCTGACGGAGAGGTATAGCCTCAAAGTTGTGCAGGTTTACGCACCGACCTTGACTCACTCGGACGATGAAGTGGAGGATATGTTCGGGGATATATCGAACGCCCTTCACTTCACCACCAAGGCCCACTACAACGTTGTCATGGGGGACTTCAACGCCAAAGTGGGAGTACAGCATTGCAGTGAATTGGTAGTAGGATCTCATGGTTATGGCAGCAGGAATCATAGGGGGCAAATGCTTGTCAACTTCCTCGAAAAGGAGGGGCTTTTCTTAATGAATTCTTTCTTCAAGAAAAAGCCCCACAGGAAGTGGACATGGCAGAGCCCCGACTCTATGACAAAAAATGAAATTGACTTCATCATAACGGACAAGAAGCGTATATTCAGGGACATTTCAGTGATCAATAGGTTTAATACCGGTAGCGATCACCGACTTGTCCGAGGCTCTCTGAATAGCAATTTCAAGCTTGAACGTGTCCGTTTGATGAAGTCTAGGCTCCGACCCACCCTGCTCCAAACCGTAGTGGGATCTGAAACCTTCCAGTCAAATCTGGAAAATCGATTTACTGCCGTGGAAACCACAAACAGCGTTGACATAAACCAGGCCCTCGAAAATGTGGTTGGAATCCTCAGGGAAGAAGGTCTGAGATTTTGCGAACTACAGCGTACAGGCAGGAAGTCAAAATTTTCGGAAGAAACCCTCGACCTAATAAAGGAACGGCGCGAAGAGCCACCAGTCACTTCGTCAGAAAGGAATGCTCTAAACAAGGAGATTGGCAAACTCGTACGACGTGACCTTCGAAATTCCAATACTCGCTCTATCGAACTCGCAATTGAGCAAAATCGGGGGTCAAAAGTGTTTGTCCAATCTCTTGGGAGAAGCCATCTGACAAAGTTTACAAAAGACAAAGGATTTCAGCATAATTACTATGTTTAGTGATTGTAGCTGCTAAAACAATTTATTAATATAACAAATTTTTAGACATACTATGGTGTTATATTGAGAAACTTCCATTTTAAATTGCTAGAAAATTCTACCTACTTCAAAAGTCTACTTCAACAACAACTTAGTAAAAAGTAACATTATATTTCAGACCTCGCAGTAAGCTCTTAGTCTCTATTACTTCGCTGTAATACTTAAAACATACTTCATAAAATGAGTACACCTATATATAATATTGAGTTCTATTTACTGACTTTATCTGTAGGATGTACGTGCCGAGCCAAATAAGCTGTGGATTTACCCGTGATGTTTTATTTCAGGGTTTCGACTTGGAAAGACTTCTATTTGTAAATTGATATTTACTTACATACATTTTCTGGCACTACTTTGTTCGTGGACTTAAATCAACCTAGCGTATTCACCATCTTCTACCACCACTTACTACCACGCGAGATAGTGGTCAAACCCTACCTATAATATATTTAAAAAAATATTTAAAAAAATTGCTAAATATTTTACGTTCTGATAAAAAGGTGAATTTTGATGAGTGTACCAAAATCAAACATTATTTTAGGAACATTATAATAGCTGAACTTTTTTACGCTTGCATCTTTACATGACTTTTTCGTGGCCACACAGGATAAATGTATGAAGAAAACTTTTTTATCCCCTCCTCGAATTTGGGTCGTGCAATTACGCAAAGATGATACAGGATGTTTCTTTTTCGAGAAAATTAGACCAATGACGAAGTTAATAAGCTTCAGCGAAGTCGGGATTAGTGCAAAAATGTTCTTTTAAATTGAGGCGTTTTAAGAAGATTTACGCTGGCCTATTTAGGGTTTGAGACGATTTTTCAAAGAGACTTGCGGAATTTGGGGTCTTAAAAATGTTTCAGGATTTTGTGTTTTTTCAGCGTGATCACTTTTTACTGTTGCCATTTTACTTAGACTTACCCAAGTACTTATAGAAGAATTAGTTTCTTAGGCAACCGAACATTTTACACACAACAAAATTAATGCTGAATAAAAGGTAACAAAAGGTAAAGCGGCAATAACGGCTAAGACGTCGGTCTCGCTCACACTTCCCGTAACAACAGTCTTCGTCGTAATTTTAAGTAGTAATAATTAAGTTGTAGGTACATCGTGTAGGTAAATGTATTCCATTCCTTTGCAACCATGTCTTTTTATCGATTTTATGTCATATTATTAGTTTATATATATATAATGTTTAAATAAACTTAATAAACTATTGTCATGTGTAAAAATATTTATGTATTTTACAAAATATATATTTATTTATTACGTTTTTAGTATCCTATTTTATTTTATTTATTGATATAATATCCTATGATATATATATTTTAAATATCTTATTTTATCTATTTTTTAGTTTATTTTATTTAAGTTCTTATTTCTTATTTATTTATCTATTTATTGTTCTGCGTTAGTCCAATACCCGTGTCAGGCCTTTCAGAATATCAGCGTCCAGTATTTCCAGTATTTTCCATTTATTTCGATGATCCTGAAAGTCGTGACATTTGTGCTCAGACTGGCCTGTTTCAGCACTTCATAATATTTAACTGTATTCTTTAACTTTAAGCATTTTTTATTTGAATATGCTGAATAAATGATTTTTCTTTCTTTCAAAAAAAAAATAATAAAAAGAATAAGATGTCTGCCTTACAGCACAGAATAATTGACAGTGCTATGTACAATTCACACAATACTCGTTTTACATTTTAATAGAAAAAATAGCCAGTGCTCATTCCGCTAGCACTTTCACACACAATTCACTTATATTCCACTTATCACTTGATAAAAAATAAGGAGTCAACTAAGCACAAATTCTTAGCAACGCAAAATCTTCTCTAACCAATCAGCAATAAAAGTTAAATTCTCCCACTTGGAATTCCTTCTCAAGTTTTGTTCTGTTTAATACTATTTCCCTGACTTCGTTTCATAGATACAATCTTTAATTTCCTCCGCGTCGGTGTCGCGAGTTTTACAAAAGGCTCTGCATTGGAAACGGCTCAAATTGTGAATAAATTAACTTTTGAAAGGGTTAATATCCAGAGGTGACCGGTTTATGCTGACTTCGACTGGTTTTGGGATTGGACTATGGAGAGAAATGGCCCTTTGTTTTCTTTGTTTTGTTAATCTGTGAAAAAGCTAGGATGTATTTTTTCTTCAACGAAAAACATTGCAAAATAGTAACCGATCTCCTTTCATGTTATATGTAGTTGGATTAGAAGTGATTATTAAAATATCGGCTATTATTTCAGAATTCAAATGCCAGTCGTTATCGTCGTTATATCGCCAGTTCAAACGCTATTTGTCAGTTCCAACCAAACTTAACCTAGTGATTTGCGTTACTTTCGATACCGTGACTATCAAACTAGCGTATTACATATAAAAATATTTTCGTAACATTGGCTTTGGGTACAACGGCAATATGAAAGGGCGTACCACATGAAAATTTTTTCGTGCGTCGCAACGATGGCATTCGAATCTACATTATCAGACCCACTCACTGTACGTTACCAGTTTTCATGCATATCTATGCACTTCTTCAGGGAGTTGACGCAGCAAAATCGTGACGATCATTGACGACCATCGAGATATTTCGCATAATAATGAATACTCAAATAGTCAGTTATAACCACAAAAATTACATAGTGCATACATAAATACCGCAACATAAAATACTTGAATATAGTGATTATGTCTCGTTAATGATAACCGCAAAAAGCATAAATAACCGTATAAGTTACAAGCTCTGCCCGCGATTTTTCCCGCGTAGACATCGTTCCCGTGGTAATATCGGGATAAAAATTACCGTATGTGCTATTCCAGGGTCTAGGATATCTACAGACATTACACATAATACATACTAATTTCAGCTCAATAAACATACACACTCACACACTTTCTGCTGTGTAATATAAGTAGGATTACAATTAAAATTACTACGTGGTATCTCGTACTATAATGAATTCAGAACTGGGGCAGACCACTCGTGCATTTTTAAACAGAAGAATATGACCTATTTTATTTCAGGGAAAATGATGCACTTTATTTCACTAGGGATTGAAACTCAGAATATAGGGCAACATCGCATGTCTAAAAGTTCTTTAGACGTTATTGTCTGTATGCTGCTAATAATTTGCCATTTATAGTTACCTATTTTAATTGTGAGCCAGTTGTTCAAGTGCTGTTTAAATATTATTAAATAAAAATATAAATAAAATACTGATTTTTGATTATTTTTTTTTTATAAAGATTACTCGCAATTTGGGTTGCACATTACTAGTATTCTTGTTAACCCCTCCAACTAAGCTAAATATGCTTGTGTCTGGAGTGGGTTCACGTCAATAGTGCAATGGGTGGGGTGGGATTCGAACTCACGACATCTCGATTGCCAGTCCGACACCCTATCCATTGGGCTATTGCCGCCTAAATACTAACATAAATACTTACATACAAAAATAAAATGTACATTATAATTTAATAATATTATTATTAATAATACATGTATATTGTTTAGTTATGGCGGCAGATTTTCTCCTTCATGGTGGTAAGCTACTTTTGGTAGCAAGTCAGGCGGAACATAGATATAATAAGCTCCTACCACTTGTGGTGGTCACTCCTAGAAAATAGACATTCACCGTGTCAATCGATTTTCCCTTGTTACAGATTTTTTTATTGGCCTGTATTTAATATACATTTATGGCTTTCGCAAATAAAATTAAGATCTGTATTTTAATGTTTTGCATAATTTTTGCCGTAAAGCGTAATATTTTAAAGTTTTTAACAATATTATTTTTAAGAACAAATTAAGCATTGTAATAAAGTTTTAAATACAAACTCAGTACTAAAACATTTAATATTCTAAATAACGTTTTATAATACCCTCGGATATACAGCAACAGTAAAACAGTAATAAAACAAATCTTATCCTAAAACGAACGTTGCAAAAAGTTGACACATTTAAACTGTACCCTCGAAATATATGTAAAACTCATCGGATTAAGATAACGAGTTTCATTAAAATAAGTGCGGCTTAAAATGTACGTAGTTTTAATCGTAATGAGTACGTGAACTTATTTTAATTGCAGTTTGGGTATATTGTTTTGTGAAACATATACCATATGTTTCATGTTAAACACACTCACAAATATGAATATCATATATGTAAGACCTTGTACTGTTATTTATTCTGTGGTAAGACTAGCTTCTGCGGCTTCACCCACGTAGGCAACAAAAACCAAAATATGACATATTTTTCTTCTGAAATAAGTATTTCAAGCACTCTCTATATGCAATCTAGAAATATCCCAAACAAAGCAATAAAGACACAGTTCTTCGTAAAACTAAACTAATCTGCAAAGAGAGTGGTTGGTGTTATGGGTTTAACAAAGCGTTTGTAAAAAGATCTTATTAGGTGAAAACCAGAAGTGGATAATAAGTAATCAATATTGTTTACAACAAAATACTACAATCTAACGCAGTATTTTTTTGATTACTAAAATACCGACTATTACACTCACTAAGATCTGATGTCGAATGTCTCGGCCTAGATCTCGTGCATGTCCGATGCACTTCCTCGGGAGTTTACGCAGCGAGATCGCGACGACCACGACGTGAGACACACAGTATTTTTTTGTAAACAATATTATTTGTTTTTGCTTTAAGTGCTAGAAACACCAGGCTTCTCCTTGAGCTTACTCTGGAGCAAGCTACGTATATGACTGACAATGTGAAAAGCCTATCCCTGAGCTAATGATCATGTCAAAGCAGATTTTTCGGGGCAAATGCACTCTGTTGATCTGAAAGGGGTAGTTTGATGGTGTTAGAGTAGTCCTCGGAATAAACCACAGACCTTGTATTCACCATATAACGTTATAGTGTATCCTAAGTCTATGGAATAAACACACACTCGCCCTGAAACAACCGTTCGGTATTTAGTGGCCTCAACGAATGTTTTCACTCGCAACCTGGAGCCACTGCATAATATTGGCGGGTTGAAACTACGCTAACTTTCAATTTTCAACCGACTTCAAAAAACGAGGGGAGTATCAATTCGACTATAAGTTTTTTTTGTATCTGTTACGCGAATACTTCATTAATTGTGATAAAAAAAATATTTAATGGGTATTCGAATTTTTTTTTATTGGTAGGATACATTTCTAAGTTGGTCTCCTTGTAATTGCAACATCTGATAAGTATCTTCAGAGATATGGAGATAAACACCACAAATTTGCACTGAAAATGACTAGCGCTGCATTTTAAGGCGTTTTTTTAGGGTTCCGTAGCCGAATGGCAAAAAACGGAAACCTTATAGATTCGTCATGTCTGTCTGTCTGTCTGTCTGTCCGTATGTCACAGCCATTTTAGTCCCAAACTGTTAGGACTACAGAATTGAAACTTGGTAGGTAGATGTATTCTGTAAACCGCTTTCCGATTTTTATACAAAAATAAAAAATATAAAAGTTTAAGGGGGGGCATCCCATACATGGAACTGATACAAAAATTTTTTTTTTCTTCAAACCTATACGTGTGGGGTGTCTATAAGACCTAACGGTCTTTAAAAATGACATTGAGGTTTTTAAAATCATTTTTTCTAAAAGTCAATCATTTGAAAGATAGGCGCGTCTATAGTGGTAAAATGTGTGTAACCCCCCCCCCCCCCCCCCCTTTCTAACTTTTAAAGTATGGGAGTGAAAAATCTAAAAAATATAAATGCTGTAGATCTCAATAAAAACTAACAACGAAAATTGGTTTGAACGAGATACAGCCAGCAGTTTTAGAGATATGGCGACCGCAAAGATAACTTTGTTTTTCATACAAACACTATGAAAAACAAAGTTAATTTTGTAGTTACGAAAAATCATAGTTATGGAATACTTAACTGTGTTACGGAACCCTACGAGTGCGAGTCCGACTTGCGCTTGGCCAGTTTATTTCGTTTTGTAAACGATTTTAAATAATTATATAACAAGTCATAAGTTTAAAAAAATTCATTGCACCTAACCTACGAGTCCATCCTCAACTCTCAAAATCTGGTATCACAGGCTAAGTACTAAAGTTGCACGAGTAAACTTGATATTAATAATATTAACTACATTTCAGAGTTTCAAAGTATCAAAAGCAAAGTTATTCCGTCACAAACGATACAACTTTAAAATTGCCAGCGATCAAACTTGCCCTGTAGACGCCTGGAGCAGAGAAAAAAGATAGGATGAGCATTCTTGATGTATACATGTACTTGTTAAATAGAGGTGAAAACTAAAGCACTATCTGCAAGGCACAGTATTGCGATCTTTCGATTGCAAATTTTCAATGAAGCAAACTTTGTGCCTAAAACCTATCATTGGTGTCATAGAGGTTAATGCACAATTTACCAATACCATAGAACAGATAATAATACTACGTACGTAGTAACGTCAATACGTCAGTGCGGATCTTAAAATGAAGTAACACACTTTCATATTTTCATGCATTTTATCGTCGTTTGATTTCATACCGAATACTTACCTTCCTTCCTACTCTAAATTTCATTCGACAAATATTTTAATGTTGTTACTGAATACTTTATCATTACAAATTAATTATAAAGTAAAACCTTTTTTAACCACAAGCTTTTTGAGAAGACGATATCAATTGTGTAATGAAAATAACTAATGATAACAATACTAGCCTAAATTCGACTGTCCTACAATTTGCCATTAGGGATTTCTAGTCCCTACAGCCAGGCTCCATCAGTTCGCTCAAAGGCATAATCATATTGTATTATCTCCGAATTTACCAAATGTATGCCAAAATTTCAGCTCAAACAGATACCAGCAAGTTGTTAAAAATGGTTTGCAAATGTTGACGGACAACTTATATATGAACGTTTCAAGTTAAATAAAAGTTTGTAAAAGTAGATCTTAACATCATACACAATCAAATTAAAAAAATATATATATTTAGCTAAAATAACAACTAAAATTATATATTTTCCTTGACCTTTCGGTTACTTAACATATCTCGTTATATGGTTACTAACAGACTCTTGATGACGATGAGGCTCATGCACTCAAAATGTATTAGTATTACTTCCAGCAAACTCAAGGTTGTGCATCTAGCTGGTCGCCGGAAGGCGCTTCCATGCGATCGAACATTATTCATAGTCTGGGCGCTCAAATGCAAACTTCCGACGAGACATGTGACCGAAACTTCACCTTGTTTGTGTTGGTTTGTTAAGGGGACAGCTTGTCTAGAACCTTTAGGTATAACTTTACCGATGTTTATGGATGGTTATACACTTCTTTACAATCTTTGATTGTCACCTAGTTTTTTTAGTTTTTTTATTGTAGATAGGCAAGCATTTGACCACTATCTCAACTGGTGGAAAGTGACGATGTGATCGAGGGTGTAGCATGCTTGCCTAGAAGATACCTGTTCACTCTTGACTTGACGAGACCCAAGTTATAGCTACTCGGAAACAAGTCAGCCGGCAACGTGTTCCATTCCTAGTTCTTATAAGTTTGAATAGAATACGTAAGGTTTTATCTTAGTGATTTTTTTTGTGCCTGGTCTTGTTGATACGAGTTTTACCATGTAAGATGGGCTAAGGTTACATCGGTTGCTTGTAATTAAGAAGATGAGGCAACCGCTATAACCGATAATAGAAGTTATAATAGTTTATAAAATCCCTCACTCAAACTTGATTGGGGTTAAGTACGCGAAATATAAATAATATCGAAACTCAGTCCGTTCTTATCTTCAGCTGACTTTTTCTATGATTTCAAATTATTGTTCATGAAAATTTGATATGTTTCAGTATGCTCCTTAACTGAATCAGAGTAATTAAAAATCTCAGAAACTTACTACTTTTCATTACACAGAAAAACATAATTCGTCCACTTACCGGCGGCCGCAGCAGAAGACGCTGCCAACATGACGCGACGCGCGCAAAAGTACGCAGTGATGAAGCCGCAGTATTTATTTGTGCCTGTCGTTGTTGAGAGACCATGGGGTGTTGGGGAACCACGGCCAGGGGCCTGATTATATCATCATAACAAATGGGCGTACAGCAAAAGCGTGTTTTGTACTATCTATAGCATAGAAAATTTAAAACGCCATTTTTGCTTGTACGCCCATTTGTTACGAAGCATTCGACGAGGGCTCTTCATAACAAATGGGCGTACAAGCAAGAGCGTGTTTTGTACTATCTATAGCATTCGAAAATTCAAAACGCCATTTTTGCTTGTACGCCCATTTGTTATGAAGCCATCGATATTATCCCTAAGGATATAGGGCGGAAATCTAAGGAGAAGACAAGTGACTCCCGCTCCGGCTTGTACCTGGTACAAAGGTAGGAAGCCATTGTCGTCCAACACGAAAACGCCTTCAGCGTTATGGGTACCTTGCACTGGGTACATGTTAAGTGTGGGTTATTTTCATAGAATAGGTTATTTGAACGTTGTTAATTATGATAGTTACTTTAAAATAAAATGTATCTCAATACATTTGTTTTTTAACCTGTAATGTCCCACTGC
This sequence comes from Cabera pusaria, assembly GCA_954871355.1. NCBI lineage: Eukaryota > Metazoa > Arthropoda > Insecta > Lepidoptera > Geometridae > Cabera > Cabera pusaria. Next base: position 5,519,453 of record OX940896.1, read on the forward strand.
TAGGCAAAGGTCTGCCACGAATCTCTCTCCAGCGCAATGTCTGTCAAGCCAGGCTGGTGGGCCACTTTATCGTCACGCCACCTCTTTCGTAGTCGACCACTTCGTCGCCGACCATCTGTGGGGACCCAATCTGTAACGATTTTGGCCCACCTTGCTGGATGCATATACGGACCACATGCCCTGCCCAGTCCTATTTGAGCTTTGCACTTTTAAAACCTTCGTCTGTGATGCTTGTTTTGGAACGGAGCGTAGTGTTTCAAACTCGGTCTGTTCGTTTAACTTTCCAAAACAATTTACACAAAAATATTTAACACCTCTCAACTTAGTAAGTTACTCGGAAACAGTGACCAAAACGCTCCATAGAATTTCGCCTTTCATTAGTCGTCTTAAAACAAGCGATTTTCTATTAACCCAATTGAATACCACCCGTGGATACTTCATCAAGATTCTATGCTTGTCTACAACAGATGTAGAGGGTGGGGAAAACAGTCTTTGCAATGCTATGGACTTTGAGAAGGGTAAATTTGTTCTATTATTATGAAGGTGCTTTAAATTTAAACTATACTTTCAACCCGGCCCGGCGTTGCATGAAGTTGACAATATATACTTTAAATGTTCCTACATATCGTTTGCTGAAAATCGTTAATAAAATGACAACTAATAAATTGATCTAAAAATGTTTTGTATGTGTTTGAACTATCAGAAATATTCTTAAAAAAATTAAAGGGGCAACGTCGTATGACGCTTTTAGACGATATGGTAACGATTGTGAAAGACCAGTCAGCTTTAATTCCTCTCAAGTTATGGAATGGAGGATTTTACAACGAGTAACCCATGGAAAACAGTGCGACAACAGTGCTCAAGGCAAGGTACCACAGATGCTTATAAACGATGGTAACGGCTTACCAACAGGCAAACATCTCTTCCTTCCTCTTTACTTTTAACCTACCTACCATAGTAGCTCATTTGATACAGACTTCACATTACCTATTTTTACAGTCGTTAAAGACTACAATAGCGGATATGCATGATTTTAATTCACTGATTGCATCCATTTAACACAGTAAAAATATGAAATAATACGGAATGTGTTCAAATTAAGCTAAAAAAAATAGTTTTAGCATTGAAAAAATATGAGGTATCTAAAACGCTGCCAAATTTTCGCGCGCCTTTGTGATGTCACAGTGCACCGCACGGTGTCCATAGATACACAGCAGTGCATAGTATTTCTATGAAAAAGATTTAATCTGTGGAGACCGTGTGGTGCCCTGTGACGTCACTTTTTAATTGACAAGTGGTGGTGTGTTTCGCAAATTAAAATTTCCCACGCTTTTTATGCATTTTTCATATAATATTTTAACACATTTAGGGCCGATTTTTCAATTCTTAGAAGAACGGCAAGATAGTTACCAATGCAATATATTTATCTCCCCATATAAACTACCGTATAAAACTTTCGATTTGTCAATGTGCTTTTATCAGTCAGTTAGATATCTGTAGTCTATTTGTAACTATCTTTACGCCAATAGTGTGGGAAAGAGATAATCTTACGCAGTGCTATAGATGTTAGAGCGAGAGCGTAGATTTACAACCATTTGAAATTTTGACTCAAGGAGATTCTAAATTTGATTTTTAATTCTTCCAAGCACGATATTTTTAAAATTTTTTTTGTTTTATTATGGCTCCGCACAATTAGTGTATTTAGCCAGTTTCTGGCCAATTGAGTGTAGCCGTAATGAAATTAAAAAAAAAATAATGACGTAATGTCAAGACTTGACGTCAAAACTTGTCACAAACTTAATTTATACCACAGAATAGGCAGCTATCTGAGGCACAAAGAGCCAGATAAATTAACTCCTCTGGTAAGGAATTTATTCCCTGGATTACCTCTATCTGTCTATTGAAAAATGCGAAAATATGCTATCATTGGTATAAACCCTATCTGATCGTGTAACTGAGGAAAGAAAAATCGGCCCTTAAGAGTATTTTATTTATAAAAAAATGTTTAACAAACTACACCAGAACAATACTGATTCGAAAATAAATTATTTCAAGTAAATGTATACTATATGCATATTCCCTATTACCAACACTGATTATTATGATGCGAATATCAAATAATATTTACCCTTTTAAGCGCTCATCCGATTTGGCTGAAATTAGGTACAGAGTTAGCCAATATAGAAAAATTGAACTGAACCATGGAGAGCTAATAGTATTAGGTAAATGCAAATTACTTCTTCGCATCATAGCCTATACAAGGTTTACACTTTTATACCTTGTCGCATAGTTTTATGTACAAATTACCAACAAACTTGACAGCTTGTGTTCTAATTTAGATTCTGTTAGCATCAACGATGCCGAAGTTGCAGCACCCACGATCGCTCCAAATTCAAGAATTAGGTTAACAACACTACAAACTGCAATTGAATCGAGTTTTAATCGAATTGCGATAAACGATCCATCAATTAGTATCGAGATGGACGCACTAATTAGTGGACACGTTAGCGAGGAATCGATATTGAGTTTTGATAGGAGTGGCACAGTCGGCGCTTTTGTGTTATAACTAGTGCTTGCAAATCACAAGCGGGCATTATGTAACTTTTATTGTCATCAGCTAAGGTTGAAATTCAAACAATAGAAGCGCACTCGTGAAATGAAACATCTATTAAGCTGATCCTAGACATTGTCCAATCCAAAAAATAAAGTAGGTACTTATAATAAATCCTCTCAGTAAATGCCATAAGAAGCTTTTCTAGTTATACTCGAATATTTTCTTTCCAAAACTTTTTACGACATTTCGAACATTATAAGACGATACGAAATTTAACAAAACCGGTTCAAATGTATACGTTCTTCATAGCTAGGCCATACATCCGCAACTTGAATTCAAGGCGAAACAAAAATACTCCAACCGCACTTTACAAATAAATTTTTAACAAGCCCTCAAAATGCAATTTTGCAAAGCCACCCACAAACCGTGCAGATCCAGCTTACGTCAAAAACACATCACCAAGATAAGAAATGCAAATCCCTACAAATACGAAGGGGTGTTATCTTCGCTCAATTTGAGGGGCGGTAACTTAGTACCCACCTAAAGCTATGTTCATATTAGAATTATAGTTGTTCCTTCATATAATTTAACGCTAAATAACTGCCGTTATTTTAATGGGAGAAAGTAAACATACTGTGCCAGGTTATCATTCCCTTTAGATCAAATTTCGAGCCTTACTGTATCTTTCTAGATCAAGTATCTGGGAATATCACAAAAAGTATATGAGTATATTTTGATCCATGTATACGGGAGAAAATAGGTCTACCCCAATGTGTTACAGAATGATTATAAGACAATAACTAACTAATAATTAAACGTAAAGTTTTACCCATAGATACCACAAAGTCGAGACCTCTAAGCGAATCCGATAAGGTCCCAATGTTCACTATGACCATATCAGATTTCTCAGAGAAAGAACTATCAACAAAGAACATACAACTCTCCGTCTATAGTAAGGTTAACCAATAAAAGCAAACAAAACATGATGGAAAAATATCAAGCCAAAAATATATAAATAAGTAAGAGCTCAGAAACATAAAACAAAAATTGCAAAAAAAAAAGATCGTTAAAAAACTAAAAGAACCGACTTCAAATGCCGCGCTATTAATTTTCAGTACCAAGTTTGAGGTGTTTATCTCCATATCTCTGGAGATACTTATCAGATCTCAATGAAATTACTATGGTATCACCCTTGGGATATCTATAACTAATAAAATACCTATAAAATATCCTACATTAACTTGCTGAATACTAAGTTAGTATAACACCTAATGTGAACTTATATTAATGCAATAATATGCGGAAGGGAGCAATTTCAGAGGTCTGATATGAGTTGACAGCGACGCTGTTTGTATAAGTTAGTTTTGGATTAAGTCGGCATGTCTCAAGATGATAAATTAAATTGTTCCCTAATATTATTTGATATTTGCTAACTTAGACGTGTTAATATAATTTTGATGCTTGCAGGGGCATATGATCGAAACTTTGATGATTTAATCCTACAGTGAGTTTCTACATCTACATTCATAGGTAAATGATTTTGGGACTGATGTTTACTATAGTAATCGTAGTAAGTATCCGTATACGGAACGAGATCAAGTTGTATAGATGTCTCACTGCATCTGCTTCTATTGATAAAATGTATCGGTAAATAGTTACCCAGTACACAGAGAAAAAAAGCAAGGTATTTTCACGTTCTATGACTATGTAGGTCCTATAGATCTTAGAGCGTTTTTACATCTATATTCATCAATAACGACACCTTATTAATTAACCGACATCACAAAAAAGAAGGAGGTTCTCAGTTCGACTGCATTTTTTTAATGTTTGTTACCTCAGAACTCCGGCCAATCTTAACTGATTTGATATTTTTTTTTTATTTGAGAGATTATCGAGACCTGATAATAATCTGCGGAGATATGGAAATAAATAATATACACAAATTTGATACCTCGATGACCTGATTATGGTTAGTGGATATTTTTACTATCTCGGCATGTGAAGTCAGTTTTTCGTCTGGTACGATCATAAATTATTACAATTATACAATTTTAAGGCGGCAATAGCCCAATGGATAAGGTGTCGGACTAGCGATCGAGAGGTCGTGAGTTCGGTCCCCACCCCACCCATTGCACTATTGACGTGAACCCACTCCAGACACAAGCATATTTAGCTTAGTTGGAGGGGTTAACAAGAATACTAGTAATGTGCAACCCACATTGCGAGTAATCTTTATAAAAAAAAAAAAAAAAAAAAAAAAAAAAAAAAAAAAAAAAAAAAAAAAAAAAAAAAAAAAAAAAAAAAAAATTAGTTAGGTGTTTGTGCAAAAGTGGTACGAGCATATCGATGTTCCGCTTGATTTGCTACCAAAAAGTAGCTGACCACCATCAAGGAGAAAATCTCTCGCTTGTTTTTACCGGTTATCATATCCATATTAATCCTTTAACAAGGAGACACATTATGGCATTAAGTTTATTAAATTATAGGCTATTAAATTCTCGGAGCACGAGAACGAAGTCGCGGGTATCAACTAGTATTATATCAAAATAAAATCCGGTAACAGTACAAGCAATAAAATTATCTCCTCCGTCCATTTTGTTCCCCTTTTAAACAGAAAACAGTTAAACCACTTTTGAAAGCAACGTTTCCAAAGAATTGTCATCGGCGTTAAATCACCAGCAACTTAAATAAAATAATAAATAACACTAGGACTGTTCCGCGAGATTAAATAAAAATCCCCTTAGAAAACTAACAACTGGACAGTTTTAAGTTGAGAAATATTATTCTTCGCTTTCTCGAGGAAACCATAAACAAGGGTGTCTTTGCCCACAAATCAAAAGCGGCTTCCTTGCTTTTGAAACGACTTATCAACAGAAACTGGTATTTTTAACCATATTTACAAGACGTTAAGACTAAAATGATAATGCCAGTTTTTCCACCTGTCGCTCCACATTTGCCGTTTCTTTTGTTTGTGCCTCATAAACAGAAGCCTATTGTATTATGTATGTAAGTAAACATAGTTGCAAATATTGCTTGACGAATGCATTGAATTTATAATCGTAAACATTGTTTTTCCTTTCCATATTGTCTTTAGTTTTCAATAGTTTCGGCATCTTCTGTGCTACCATTTGGAGATATCGAAAAACAAAATCTAAAGAATAAGTAAACCGAACAAATGCAAGTCAGAATCGCACACGTAGGGTTCCGTACCACATCTATTAAATAAAATTGAACAATATGTGCCTGAGGAAAACACGTTTTCTTATACTTTCGAAAAGATTTTATTTACTACGCTTCAAAATATCGTTTCAAAGACGCCTAAAAAAAATTACGATTCTTGTATGGGGTCCTAATTTATATTTATAGTATTTATTGTTAAAGCGGTTATAGTCACACATAATTTGTGAACATTTCAAGTGTCTACCTATTACAGTTTAGTTTAGAAGATTCAACCGCCGACAAAAGGACGGACTGACAGACGGACGGACGTATAGCGAAGTCTCAGTAATAGGGTTCCGTTGGTATCCTTCGGGAACGGAACCCTAAAAAGTGTTGGTTGAGCCGTGGTATTTGCGGTCTGACGTTGCAGTTTGTGGTCCCTTATATAGGTAGTTAAGGCAGGCCTCCCTCACTCGCCCATAGCTACAGCGGTTTAATTTATATTTGTTTTAGTTATAATTCAAAGGACGGGATAACTGCGCATTCGTATTCTATATTAAAAACGATTTATGTTTTCCATAGTCATTTTGCGAGTTCGACAAAAAGCAAGCATAATATTATTAATTTTAATACGCTTTTATTAGCTTCAGACGTATGTATGTTTGTATGTTAGTATGTAACGGAATCTTTGAACATGATTTTAACCCCCTTCAAAACGTCGGATTAACTTGAAATTTGGCATACTTATTAAGGACCGATGACAATTCAATATTTTAAACATTTTGACCCGTTATCCTTACTAGGATAATCAGGATTACGCTTTTAAAAAAAATCGACTAAAAAATGAAAAATAAATAATAGTTTAAAAAAACTAAAAAAATACGCTTTTATAGAAAATCCAACTAAAAAATAGAAAATAAATTTTAATAAATTTGAATTAAAAATAGTGTAAGAAAAATTGATTTTATTGTAAAAAAAAGCGTGGGGTGCTTTTCAGGATATTATCAAAATAATCCTTCTAGTCATATCTGTTCATAAAATATTTGGAACTATTGATACCATGCACCCCACGCTTTTTTTTTACAAAAAAATCATTTTTTCTTACACTATTTTCAATTTAAATTTATTAAAATTTATTTTCCATTTTTTAGTTAGATTTTCTATAAAAGCGTATTTTTTTAGTTTTTTTAAACTATTATTTATTTATGCTACGATACTAAAATGACAAGACGGCGTAAAATTCACTTTTTCAACTTAAAATTCGACTTTTAGTTAGGGACTTTGATGTTATTTTGTGAGGTACATTAAAAGCATTTCTAAACTTCTTTTTTATTTGATTGTGGCAACCCTTCACTAATGCATGTCGTATAATGCGCGCGCCTTTACATCGCGCGCTGAAAGAAGTAATAACAACGCTAGGTCAAGCGCCTTAGACACATTTTTGCTTGTATTGTCTGAAATAAGCGTTGGTATTGTGTTTTTGTAGGGAAGTGAAATATCTGTTACCTAGAAACTATTATATAATCTGTGGTTAAGGTTATATCTGTTATATCCCTAATACGCAAAGATTGTATTATAATAGTTAACATATAAATAAGTCTGTGATGTTGACGTGTGTTTATTGTTCTTTAAATATTATTTTTTCCTCCTTAAGAGTTAGGACTCCTATTTGGACATCAGACGAGCACAGATACTGGTAAAGTCAAAACAGCAACTCTCTCGTTTAGACAGAAAACTAATCTATAATTGATAGAAAATTAATATATCTTTCATTTTTATCAGCATTTAACATCATTGACCACTGCTGGATATTTAATTCTTTATCGTGTCGCTATTTCATTTCCATTGTTGTTACTTAGATGAGACGCATGATTTAGGATACACGCTGAGCTGAACGAACACGAACGCATGCTGAGTAAAGGGAGGTAAAGCTATACGCATTTATAGATGCTTCTTCTTCCGTTCGCCATTCGTTCGCCTTCGTTCTCTTAGTGTGTACCCTACTTGGTGTATGAGCAAAAAGCATGTACAAAGCAATACACTACAACCATCATATTATGCTTGGGTGACCGTATACACCTGTCATACACCCATCATACAAGAAACACGAATGCATATGAATTTTATATCGACATGACACGAACATTATTCTATCATCAAGAAAGTCTAGAGGCTAATTCTAGAACCGCTTTGTATCTCCCAAGCGCCGTAAACCATCTTCATCATTCTCCAATTGACGCCAATTCCATTACAAGGCATTATAATCGAGTCAGCTTATCCCCAATCCCTGTCAACTCAACCAGATATTAGCAAACAAAGGCGCATTTCACACTAAGCTACATAAATCTCAGCGGATGACAGCCCTCCAGGTGCTCGCCTTTCGACTCTGAATACAAATGTTAATGAACACGGAGAAGAACGTCCAGGTTTGAACGCACGTTGCGGAAATCGCGGCGTTTGTGTTGTCTAAAGGCAAAGATTATTTGAAACGTGTTGCGAACGTTTTGTGACGTATAAACGCAAAAATGTAGTGTTTGGTTTGAAGAGCCTGTATTGTGCGCATGTTGCGTTTATTATGCTCCTAAACACTTTTACACATTATTTTATTTTTATTTTATTTTATTATATTTATACATTTTATTAATAAAACGTATATAGATGTGTTTTTTTTTTTCTTGAATTTCCACCCTGTATATAGTTTTAAAAATACATACTTTCAATGATTATGTAATTGTAATTTTCACTCCAATAATTTCGTCACAATGTTACAAAATAGATCCATAATTATATTTTAAAATCGAAACAATCGATATAATGTAGATTTTTAGGGTTTCGTACCCAAAGGGTACCAACAGAACCGCTATTCGTCGTCTGTCAGAAAGCTGTATATGTTTTTAACTACAACGGCACCGAACCCTTCGTGTGATAGTCCAAATCACACATGTTCAGTGTTTAAAATAAATAATTAGTTAGTTTAGTAAAGATTTTTAAATTTTTCCAAAGATAAACCGCTTTACGACTTTAAATTTTCCATCTAATTATAATACATCACTTCGAGCATTTACCAATGGAGATGTTAACGCAAGGCGTATCCCTCTGCTGGCCATATAGGCATTATTGGCCATATGAGCGTGCGTAACTACGCTGTATTTTTAATACTGTGTGCGTGTTTCATGCTAGTGCGGGATCGTTAAAGTGAGTGATTTGTGTGTGTGCAATGCGTGTTTACCTCGTCCCCCGTAAGTATCGGCAGAAAAAAATGTTTGCGGATTACAACGTTATCATCTCTATTGGTAAATGCTCGAAGATACATCATGATAAGGTTGTATAAAGTCGTAGCGTTTATAAACCTAGTGCGTGTACGTCATACAAGGTTTGTATTTGTATTTCGGGAACGAAAGTATTTCCTAATGAAGTGTCACGCGACGAATGCAGATGAGTTTGCATTGTGAATCTACTTTCGCAGCATTATTTATGTTACTCGTACTTAATGCTTCTATATTTAAATTAGTAGACGCATATTTTACGGAAATTCTCAAGTCGAAAAAATACATAGATTGATTGGTAATAGAGAGATAGATAAAATGTTCATTGAACTTGACTTGTAACAAACAGAAACACATTTTAAATATACAATTTATACATTTTACATACTTCTTTTGGCGCGATAGAGAAAAATGATGAGAGTGAATTTTTACGATGCGCGCGCACACCGACACCTAAATTCTTCACCGTGAAGTTAGTTCTAGGTAGCATGACTATGTCCAAGTTTTATATGTCATATTTAACGTCATATTTTTACGTTACTAAAACCTTTTTTATTTAAATAAAATCTTTTTGATTAATTTTAATATTTATTTGTTACCTCAGAACTCTGTCGAATCTTAACCAATTTGAAAAGTATTGTTTTTGTTTGACTTCCATTTGGATGTTTGATACCTCGATGGCATGATTATGGCTAGTGGATATTTTTACTATCGCGGCATGTGAAGTCGGCTTTTTTGTTATGTACGATCATAAATTATTGACAAGACAAGCACATTATACTATCGGGCCTAGTCTATAGTCTCCGGCCTTGTCTCTGCATGCATAGCGGTGAATTTCGACAGATGATCGTCGTTTAGGACAGAGATGCAATTATTCAACAGTCTAGCTCCATCTCCCTCTAGTAGACATAATTGCGATGGCAGGACGCATTGATATCAATGTAGAGACTTCCACCTTTAATATGATGTAATGTGAATACGACAGATAATGTATGCGGCAGAATTGCGTTCTGAAATTGGAAAAGTCACTAAAACAAGGCGCTAGACAATACCAAAGACCAATGCACAGATAACAATTACCTAACCCGTCTTTCATAACGTTTATTAGCCAAGGTTAGCCAGGTTATATAACCTGGATTACCATTTGGTATACCTACACTTTTTCATGTTCCCGACAAAAACCTTCTTGTTATTTTTAGGGTTCCATACCTCTAAAGGTAAAAAAGAAATTCTTATAAGATCATTTTCTTGTCCGTCTGTTTGTTTGTCAGTCTTTCTGTCCGTGTGACACCACCGATTTTCTCAGGAACGGGTGCACCTAGCAAGTTGCAATTTATGCCAGATACTGAAGTCTATAGTCCCTATTAGGTGTATAAAAATCAAGGTCCTGAGTCAATACGATAAAAATATATGGGCAAATTTAGATTTTCGCAGAAACTTGTAGGTATAATTTTTGGAATTTTTCCTTTACTAGAGCTGTAAGACCTTGCTTTTAACCAAAATTGACAATTCTTGGTCAACCGGAAGTACCCTACTAGGTACTAGGTACTAGGGTACTTCTCGTTGACCTAGAATCATGAAATTTGGCAAGAAGCAATGTTTTACAATACAAATAAAGAAAAAAATTACAAAAAATAAAAAAAGTTGAAAAATAGAGGGTTTCCTCATACAAACATAGTATACGCCAATTATGATAGGCCTCTGAGTTATATGAGCGCTCATACAATTTAGAGGTCTAGCTTAATTGGTACCTACCAACGTTGATGCGAAAGCCTCGGTGGGCGAGTCCAACTCGACTTAGCCGATTTTTATTAATATATATACTCGTATGTTTCACGTTTTCAAGGATATCGTTCTTAATAAGGTAGCGTAACGGAAGCGCATTGCATCGAACTTATAACGGTCAATCGCCGATCAAGGGGATTGCCGATCAAGATCATAAGAAAGTCTACGTATTTAGTATTAATTTAAACCGTTTTCTCATTATATCATGCCACCGTCCAAGTTAAATATAATTCCATCCTAAGATTACTTTTTTTTACTTTTTAAATGTCTTTATTAATCATTTTTAACCGACTTCAAAAAAAGGAGGAGGTTTCTCAATTCGACCGTATATATATATATTATTTATATATATATATATATATATTATATATATATATATATATATATTGATTATTATTTTTTTGTTCGAGAGGAGATATTCCAAGTGTGGTACCATGGTAATTTTATCGAGGTCTAATAAGTATCTCCAGAGATATGGAGATAAACATCTCAAAATTGGTACTGAAAATGACTATCGCGGCATTGAAGTCGGTTCGTTTTTAGTTTTTAAACGATATTATGTATAATACAATGTACAAACTAGTGTTAATTTTATCGTAGGAGTACACACTATTTATAATTTACAACATGTTTTCCAAACCTAAAAACCTGTTTTGCAAAGCTTATATAACATTTTTAACTTAGGATTACTTACTACTACAAGACATTGGTTTAAGGCATAATAACTAATATCAAAATACGTTTAACTATTTATATATATAGATAGATATACTATACATTTTTAGATGTTTATTTCAATAAAATAATAACCAGTGGCGAAAGCCATCCTAAGATTGTCTGTGTCAGAATGTCTTCAGCGATGAGACCGCTCATTGTACCACTTATTTAAGTACCTAGTGCAAATGTTTTTTCTTTTTAACCGACTTCACAAAAAAGGAGGAGGTTCTCAATTCGTCTGTATGTTTTTTTTTTTTTTTTTTTTGTGTGTATGTTACGCGATTTCTCCATCAATTGTGAACGGATTCAAATGATTCTTTTTTTAATTGGTAGGATACGTTTCCGAGGTGGTCCCATTTTAATTTTATCGAGATCTGATTAGTATCACCAGAGATATGGAGATAAATACCCCAAACATGGGAGATTGTACTAGTTTTAGTAGAAGAGTCCCAAGAAGATTATACACAAAGGAGGTTGCTATTGCATATAAGATATTCTTACGGTAACTGTGAGCGAGATAGAAATAAAGGTGGGGAAATTTTTTTTGTAATATCTTATAGGCAAGCGTTTGACCACTATCTCACCTGTTGCTAAGTGATGATGCGGTCGAAGATAGAGAAGTGGACTAGAATGGGAACTGGCTCTCAAGGATAGCTGCCGGAACACATTAGATGTTTGGCGACAGATTTTCTGACTTGAGGGTGGTAGCTGGCCAGGCGGACACTAGATATGTTCTACCACCATGCGGGGGTTATTGGTTTCTTAACGATGTTTTCCTTCACCGGAGGGCCACTGTGAGAAGCGCACATATATTTTTCGATAGAAAAATTCATTGGTGCACGGCGGTTTGAACTCGGTACCACGGCATCAAAGCCGACTGTTCTCCCAATTACGCCACCGGGCCCTCAATAAATAATTATATATTAATAATTATAATAAATAATTATGTATAAATATAAATAATTTGTCTTCACAGGAATGTTCTACCGGGCAAAGTCTTGTTAGAGTGCAAACTTTTTTAAACATACCTAATATTTTTTGACATGACATGACATTTGGCGAAGATGGCGGCCATTTCAGTCCCGCGACACTGCATACATAATTAAATAACTCAGAATCATGAACGTACTTTGTACCAATCAACACAGCAAAAAAAAATTATAAGCATAAAACCACATATTATATAATAGTTACTACGTAAATAATACTTTCCGTTGTTAGGTTGGCTACACAGTGCTTACATAATTCGGGTATCCACAATATAGGGAAGTGCCTCTTATAACGTAGTAGAGTGATTCAGTACCCTGTTGGCCATATGGTGGCAATTAATGTTAATAATCGCAAATAATACTTTTTTTTATATTCATTTTGGAATACAACTGGAATTATTGTAATAAAATAGACAATTAATTATCGTGTGTCAGATGCTTTTATTGCACAGGGCCATTTTGGACATTGTCCTATGAGACCTTGATGACATCATTATTACTAGTGAATATTTTCACTTTAGCGCGGCATTTAAAGTCAATTTTTTTAGGGTTCCGAACCCAAAGGCTACCAAATGAACACTTTCTGAGACTTTGTTGTCTGTTCGTCCGTCCGTCCGTCCGTCCGTCCGTGTGTCTATATGTGCGCACTTTACAGTGCTGTATCTTCTTTACCGTTATAGGTACACACTTGAAATTTTCAAAAAGTATATATCCGTCAGTGTATAACGGCCCAGACACGAAATTAAATAGATGCATGTAATTTCATTAAAACTTTTTTTGCACTAAAAAGGGTAAAATAAGTTATTTTTAAAAAAAAAAACCGACTTCATAACCACAAAAAGGCACTCAAAAGCGAAAAATAATTTACTTAAAATTATTATAAGCGTTACCCACGTCTCTATTTGAAGTCGGTGCCAGCCAAGTCTATTGGATATTAGATAGATGCTATGTATGTAGTAGTAGTAAGTAGGTACATGTAGGTTAGTAAGTAGGTAGATACATGTACTCGTAGGTATTATCTATCTACTACCTATTAGACTTGGCTGGCACCGACTTCAAATAGAGACGTGGGTAACGCTTATAATAATTTTAAGTAAATTATTTTTCGCTTTTGAGTGCCTTTTTGTGGTTATGAAGTCGGTTTTTTTTTTTTTTTAAATAACTTATCCTGTGTAAATTGGTGTCAATAAGTAGTTATTGTATAATATTGTATTCTATTTAAATATAATCATAGTTTTACTTGCATCCCGTATAGTATCTCTAACAGGGAAAACAATTATCTCTGGCATCAATAAATTAAATCATTAATATAAATTATTTTACAATCGTTTAATTGTGAGTGATTACTCCCTCCATCATGATTGGCTTCAATTAACTTCAATTAAGAATCGGTTTCATAACAAACAAACAATTCGATGCATCGGTTTCATAATGTTTACTCTGAGAGAGCTGGATGATTTATGTTTTATTTTAATATCATCAACACCAATATTATAAATGCGAAAGTCAGTTTGTTTATTTGTTTGTTTGTTTGTTTGTTTGTTTGTTTGGGACTTCTTCACGGTCAAACGGCTTGACCGATTTGGCTGAAATTTTGTACAAAGATAGTACATAGGGCAGAATAGGATATAGGATACTTCTTATTTGGCTATCGAGTCAGGGGGTCCAGATATTTTTAATTGAATTTTGTAAATATAAGACTTCTTCTCGAATAAACGGCTTGACCGATTTGCCTGAAATGTTGTGTAAATACATGCCATAGGGCAGAATAGAATATAAGATACTTTTTTTCTGGCTGTCGAGTCACGGGGTCCAGATATTTTTAATTGAATTTTGTAAATATAAGACTTCTTCTCGAATAAACGGCTTGACCGATTTGCCTGAAATTTTGTGTGAATACGTAATAATGTAATAGGGCAGAATAGAATACAGGATACTTTTTTTCTGGCTGTCGAGTCAGGGGGTCCGGATATTTTTAATTGATTTTTGTAAATATAAGACCTCTTCTCGAATAAACGGCTTGACCGATTTGCTTGACATATTGTATAAAGACAGTTCATAGGGCAGAATAGGATATGGGATACTTTTTTTCTGGCTATCGAGTCAGGGGGTCCAAATATTTTTAATTGAATTTTGTAAATATAAGACCACTTCTCGAATAAACGGCTTGACCGATTTGCCTGACATGTTGTATAAAGACAGTTCATATGGCAGAATAGGATATAGAAAACTTTTTTTCTGGCTATCAAGTCAGAGGGTCCATATATTTTTAATTCAATTTTGTAAATATGAGACTTCTTCTCGAATAAACGGCTTGACCGATTTGCCTGAAATTTTGTGTGCATACATGTCATAGGGCAGAAAAGGATATAGGATACTTTTTTTTTGGCTGTCGAGTCAGGGGGTCCAGATATTTTTAATTGAATTTTGTAAATATAAGACCTCTTCTCGAATAAACGGCTTGACCGATTTGCCTGACATGTTGTATAATGACAGTTCATAGGGCAGAATAGGATATAGAAAACTTTTTTCTGGCTATCGAGTCAGGGGGTCCAAATATGTTTAATTGAATTTTGTAAATATAAGACTTCTTCTCGAATAAACGGCTTGACCAATTTGCCTTGCATGTTGTATAAAGACAGTTCATTGGGCAGAATAGGATATAGGATACTTTTTTTTGGCTATCGAGTCTGGGTGTCCAGATTTTTTTTATTGAATTTAGGGTTATGTGTGGCCACTTATCAGCTAAACGGCTTGACCGATATGGCTGAAATTTTCTACATATATAGCTCATATGGCATAGAAGCACAAAGGATACTTTTTTTCTGGCAGTCGAGTCTAGGTGTCCAGATTTTTTTTATTGAACTTTGTAAATGTGTGGCCTCCTCTCAGTCAAACGGGTCAACCATTTCAGCTGAAATTTTGTGCACAGACGGTCAATAAGACAAAGGATACAATTTTTTTGGCTGGCAATTTCAGGTGTCCATAATTTTATTATAGAATAATGTGTTGCCTCTAAGCGGCAATCGTTTTGACCGATTCAGCTCAAATTTTGTACAAATACAGTTAATAGGGCATAGAACGACAAAGGATATTTTTTTAACAGTTGAGTTCGGGTAACATATTTTTTCTATTGCATTTTTAAAACGTGTGACCTCTTCTCGGTTAAATGAGTTGACCGATCGAGCTTAAATTGTACAGAGACAGTCAATAAGACATAGACCAAGAGTAAAGTTCGAGATCCGAGCACATTGGTTACTTTTTTTACAATCGAGTCTTAGTTTTTAACCGAGTTTAGTGTCTTGATTTGGCCATAAAACTGTCAGGATCATTAGAAGTCATCAAAATTTACGCGCTGGCTTTGCTTGCCCAACGTGTTTATCTGCTTTGTGGGAAGTATTTCAAAAACTTTCGTGTTTTAACAGCCTTAGGATAATTGGTGTTGACTTAGTAGGTCATAAAACCTGTCAGGGTCATTAAAACACGTAACATTTTTTCGCGCTCGCTTCGCTCGCGTAGTTATAGCACTCCCTGCGCTCGCGAAAGCATTTGTTTAATCTACTTTGTAGGAAATATTTCGTCTTAAAAAACTTAATCTTTTGAATTTAAATAGCCACATGCATTAAAACGAGTCATAAATTGAAACAGAACGACCTTCAATAATCATAATGATTAGTAACCTTAAATTAAGTGGATATAAAATTTAACCCTAATGTCATAAGTGTTGAATTAGTAGGTCATAAAAACTGTCAGGGTCATAAAAAGTCGTAAAAAATTTCCGCGCTCGCTTCGCTCGCGCACTGATAGCGCTCGCTACGCTCGCACAAGCATTTATTTTATCAACTTTGACGGTAATATTTCAGCAACTTTTGTATATTAATTACCACATACATCAAAACGAGTCATAAATTAAAACTGTACAATCTTCAATAATCATAATGTTTATTAACTTTAAAATAAGTGATTATCGACTTTAACCTGAGTGTCATCAGTGTTGACATAATAGGTCATAAAAACTGTCAGGGTCATAAAAAGTCGTAAAAAATTTTCGCGCTCGCTTCGCTCGCGCAGCGATAACGCTCGCGACGCTCGCGCAAGCATTTACTTTCTCTTTTTTTTTAGGAAATATTTCGTCATCTTTTGAATTTTAATAGCCACATTCATCATAACGAATCACACATTGAAACAGAACAACCTTCAATAATCATAATCATTATTAACCTTAAATTAAGTGGATATCAAATTGAACCCTAATGTCATCGGTGTTGACTTAGTAGATCATAAAAACTGTCAGGGTCATAAAAAGTCGTAAAAAATTTTCGCGCTCGCTTCGCTCGCGCTGTGATAGCGCTCGCTACGCTCGCGCAAGCATTTATTTTATCAACTTCGTAGGTAATATTACAGCAACTTTCGCATATTAATAACCACATACATCAAAACGAGTCATAAATTAAAACTGTACAATCTTCAATAATCATAATGTTTATTAACTTTAAAATAAGTGATTATCGACTTTAACCTGAGTGTCATCAGTGTTGACATAATAGGTCATAAAAACTGTCAGGGTCATAAAAAGTCGTAAAAAATTTTCGCGCTCGCTTCGCTCGCGCAGCGATAACGCTCGCGACGCTCGCGCAAGCATTTACTTTCTCTTTTTTTTTAGGAAATATTTCGTCATCTTTTGAATTTTAATAGCCACATTCATCATAACGAATCACACATTGAAACAGAACAACCTTCAATAATCATAATCATTATTAACCTTAAATTAAGTGGATATCAAATTGAACCCTAATGTCATCGGTGTTGACTTAGTAGATCATAAAAACTGTCAGGGTCATAAAAAGTCGTAAAAAATTTTCGCGCTCGCTTCGCTCGCGCTGTGATAGCGCTCGCTACGCTCGCGCAAGCATTTATTTTATCAACTTCGTAGGTAATATTACAGCAACTTTCGCATATTAATAACCACATGCATCAAAACGAGTCATAAATTAAATCAGTACAACCTTCAATAATCATAATGATTATTAAGTGTATCAGTGTTGACTTAGTAGGTTATAAAAACTGTCAGGGTCATAAACAGTCTTTAAAATTTTTCGGGCTCGCTTCGCTCGCGCAATTATTTATTTTATCTACTTTGAAGGTAATATTTCAGCAATTTTGTATTTTAATAGACACATGCATCAAAACGAGTCATAAATTGAAACAGTACAAACTTCAATAACCATAATTATTATTAACCTTAAAATTAGTGATTATCGACTTTAACCTGAGTGTCATTAGTGTTGGCTTAGTAGGTCATAAAAACTATCAGGGTCATAAAAAGTCGTAAACACTTTCAGCGCTCGCTTCGCTCGCGAAGCTCGCACAATTATTTATTTTAACTACTTTGAAGGTAATATTTCAGCAACTTTTGTATTTTAATAGCCACATGCATCAAAACGAGTCATAAATTAAAACAGTACAACCTTCAATAATCATAATGATTATTAACCTTAAAATAAGTGGATATCAAGTTTAACCTTAATGTCATGCGTGTTGACTAAGTAGGTCATAAAAACTGTGAGGGTTATAAAAAGTCGTTACAACCTTCAATAATCATAATGATTATTAACCTTAAAATAAGTGAATATCACGTTTTACCTGAGTGTCATCAGTGTTGACTTAGTAGGTCATAAAAACTGTCAGGGTCATAAAAAGTAGTAAAAATTTTTCGCAGTAATAACGCTATATAGCGTATAATAGCGTGTTTCAACAGCCTCATACATTAGAATGACTCAAATACTTAAACAGCAAAACTTGGTAAACCTTGGTTAGGTTTACCAAGTAATTATTAATGAATTTAACAATAGACGATATCGAGTTCGACCTAAGAGTCATCTATAGTGAGTTGATTATTAGGTCGTAAATTTGTCAGGGTCATAAAAAGTCATAAAAAATTTTCGCTCGCGCAATGATAGCTCTCGCTGCGCTCGCGCAGCTATTCACCTTATTTTCTTTGTAAGAAATGTTTCAGGAACTTTTGTGTTGAGTCAAACATTTAAACAGCACAACTTCGTATACCTAACTAAAATGATTAATGACTTTAACAATAGAGGATATTGAGTTCGACTTTAGGGTCATCTATGGTGACTTGGCCTAAGAGATCTTCGATCTTGACCTCAAAGGTCATAAAGACTCAAAAAACGCGGGCGAAGCCGCGGGTAACAGCTAGTAGTCTATAGTTGTGAATATTAAAATACGGGACTTATCGCGCTTTAAAAATATTTTTTTATTTAACTCGACGTTTGGACCAAGTGGCATTGATCACGGAGACGTCGTCTCGTGACCACGAAAACTTTTTAAGCGCGATAAGTCCCGTATTTTAATATCATCAACACCAATGCGAAAGTCAGTTTGTTTATTTGTTTGTTTGTTTGTTTGTTTGTTTGTTTGGGACTTCTTCACGGTCAAACGGCTTGACCGATTTGGCTGAAATTTTGTACAAAGATAGTACATAGGGCAGAATAGGATATAGGATACTTTTTATTTGGCTATCGAGTCAGGGGGTCCAGATATTTTTAATTGAATTTTGTAAATATAAGACTTCTTCTCGAATAAACGGCTTGACCGATTTGCCTGAAATTATGTGTGAATACATGTAATAGGACAGAATAGAATATAGGATACTTTTTTTCTGGCTGTCGAGTCAGGGGGTCCGGATATTTTTAATTGAATTTTGTAAATATAAGACCTCTTCTCGAATAAACGGCTTGACCGATTTGCCTGACATGTTGTATAAAGACAGTTCATAGGGCAGAATAGGATATGAGACACTTTTTTTCTGGCTATCGAGTCAGGGGTCCAAATATTTTTTATTGAATTTTGTAAATATAAGACCACTTCTCGAATAAACGGCTTGACCGATTTGCCTGACATGTTGTATAAAGACAGTTCATAGGGCAGAATAGGATATAGAAAACTTTTTATCTGGCTATCAAGTCAGGGGGTCCAAATATGTTTAATTGAATTTTGTAAATATAAGACTTCTTCTCGAATAAACGGCTTGACAAATTTGCCTTGCATGTTGTATAAAGACAGTTCATTGGGCAGAATAGGATATAGGATACTTTTTTTTGGCTATCGAGTCTGGGTGTCCAGATTTTATTTATTGAATTTAGGGTTATGTGTGGCCACTTATCAGCTAAACGGCTTGACCGATATGGCTGAAATTTTCTACATATATAGCTCATATGGCATAGAAGCACATAGGATACTTTTTTTTTTGGCAGTCGAGTCCAGGTGTCCAGATTTTTTTTATTGAACTTTGTAAATGTGTGGCCTCCTCTCAGTCAAACGGGTCAACCATTTCAGCTGAAATTTTGTGCACAGACGGTCAATAAGACATAGGATACTATTTTTTTGGCTGGCAATTTCAGGTGTCTATAATTTTATTATAGAATAATGTGTTGCCTCTTAGCGGCAATCGTTTTGACCGATTCAGCTCAAATTTTGTACAAATACAGTTAATAGGGCATAAAACGACAAAGGATATTTTTTTAACAGTTGAGTTCGGGCAACTTATTTTTTCTATTGCATTTTTTAAACGTGTGACCTCTTCTCGGTTAAACGAGTTGACCGATTGAGCTTAAATTGTACAGAGACAGTCAATAAGACATAGACCAAGAGTAGAGTCCGAGATCCGAGCACATTGGTTACTTTTTTTACAATCGAGTCCGGTAGTCAGTTTTTTATTGTTGAATTTTGTATATGTCTGGCCTCTTTTCGGCCAAAAGGCTTGACCGATTTACATGACATTTTGTACAAAGACATTTAATAGGCCATAAAATGGCAAAGAATACTTTTTTTGTCGGCAGTTAAGTGAGGGTGCATATATTTTTTGTTAACTTTACATAGAGTTAACATAATCATAAGAATTTGACCTTAGGTTCGTCTATAATGACTTATTTAGTGTCTTGATTTGGCCATAAAACTGTCAGGATCATTAGAAGTCATCAACATTTACGCGCTGGCTTTTCTTGCTCAACGTGTTTATCTGCTTTGTGGGAAGTATTTCAAAAACTTTCGTGTTTTAACAGCCTTAGGATAATTGGTGTTGACTTTATAAAACCTGTCAGGGTCATTAAAACACGTAACATTTTTTCGCGCTCGCTTCGCTCGCGTAGTTATAGCACTCCCTGCGCTCGCGAAAGCATTTGTTTATTCTACTTTGTAGGAAATATTTCATCTTAAAAAACTTTAACTTTTGAATTTAAATAGCCACATGCATTAAAACGAGTCATAAATTGAAACGTTCTGTTTCAACCTTAACCTTCAATAATCATAATGATAAGTAACCTTAAATTAAGTGGATATAAAATTTAACCCTAATGTCATAAGTGTTGAATTAGTAGGTCATAAAAACTGTCAGGGTCATAAAAAGTCGTAAACAATTTTCGCGCTCGCTTCGCTCGCGCAGCGATAACGCTCGCGACGCTCGCGCAAGCATTTAATTTCTATTTTTATTAGGAAATATTTCGTCATCTTTTGAATTTTAATAGCCACATTCACCAAAACGAATCACACATTGAAACAGAACAACCTTCAATAATCATAATCATTATTAACCTTAAATTAAGTGGATATCAAATTGAACCCTAATGTCATCGGTGTTGACTTAGTAGGTCATAAAAACTGTCAAGGTAATAAAAAGTCGTAAAAAATTTTCGCGCTTGCTTCGCTCGCGCTGTGATAGCTCTCGCTACGCTCGCGCAAGCATTTATTTTATCAACTTTGTAGGTAATATTACAGCAACTTTCGCATATTAATAACCACATGCATCAAAACGAGTCATAAATCAGTACAACCTTCAATAATCATAATGATTAATTACCTATTTTATTAATATATTTTATTATATTTTTATTAATTACCTATTATATTAATATATTTTATTATATTTTTATTAATTACTTATTTAATGACCTTAAAATAAGTGAATATCACGTTTTACTTGAGTGTCATCAGTGTTGACTTCGTAGGTTATAAAAACTGTCAGGGTCATAAACAGTCGTAAAATTTTTCGGGCTCGCTTCGCTCGCGCAATTATTTATTTTATCTACTTTGAAGGTAATATTTCAGCAATTTTGTATTTTAATAGACACATGCATCAAAACGAGTCATAAATTAAAACAGTACAACCTTCAATAATCATAATGATTATTAACCTTAAAATAAGTGGATATCAAGTTTCACCTTAATGTCATGCGTGTTGACTATGCAGGTCATAAAAACTGTGAGGGTTATAAAAAGTCGTTAAAAATTTTTCGCGCTCGCTTCGCTCACTCAGTGATAGCGCCGCTCGCTACGCTTGCGCAGGCATTTGTTTTATCTCCTTTGAAGGTAATATATAAGCAATTTTTGTATATTAATAACCATATACATCAAAACGGGTCATACAGTAAAACCTTCAATAATCATAATGATTATTAACCTTAAAATAAGTGAATATCACGTTTTACCTGAGTGTCATCAGTGTTGACTTAGTAGGTCATAAAAACTGTCAGGGTCATAAAAAGTCGTAAAAATTTTTCGCATTAATAACGCTATATAGCGTATAATAGCGTGTTTCAACAGCCTCATACATTAGACTGACTCAAATACTTAAACTGCAAAACTTGGTAAACCTTGGTTAGGTTTACCAAGTAATTATTAATGACTTTAACAATAGACGATATCTAGTTCGACCTAAGAGTCATCTATAGTGAGTTGATTATTAGGTCGTAAATTTGTCAGGGTCATAAAAAGTCATAAAAAATTTTCGCTCGCGCATCTATTCACCTTATTTTCTCTGTAAGAAATGTTTCAGAAACTTTTGTGTTGAGTCAAACATTTAAACAGCACAACTTCGTATACCTAACCAAAATGAGTAATGACTTTGATAATAGAGGATATTGAGTTCGACTTTAGGGTCATCTATGGTGACTTGGCCTAAGAGATCATCGATCTTGACCTCAAAGGTCATAAAGACTCAAATAACGCGGGCGAAGCCGCGGGTAACAGCTAGTATTTTATATAGGTTAGCGTTTGACTACTATCTTGCCTGTCTTTGAGTAAAAGTTGCCTGTAGATATGTGATATATAGCAATATGTGATCGAGATCAGGTTAGTAGTTAGAACTTTGTCTAAATAAAGTTAAAAATATAATAAAACATGTGCATAACGTTTTTACATGTTCAGTAAATTAATTGTGTATATTGTACTTAATATATAGTACGTTTTTGTAAAATAATAATGTACCCCTATCCCGTGAGGGCTAAATGAGACCCTCTGACCCCCCCGGCTTGCCTTGACCGGCCGGCCGGTGGTGGGAATCGCAAGAGCTAAGACCTAAGCTCCAGGGTGGAAGTGTTAAAGGCATAAAGCCGCTAGTAGCGTTTAGTGAAAGTGCAGCACACCTCTCAACACCCTTAGCTATCCACGCCAATGTTGCCCCTCGGCGCCAATATAACGGTCCGCCTTTATGGGGGGTCCATTCAGAGGGTGGCAAGTCACCATCCGCCTAAATATTTTGTATATAATAATTGGCGAGTGCCGTACCTCATCCCATAGATCAGCAATCCGACATTAATCAGCTCACCCAATAGTCTCAAAATAATGTACCATATTTTTATAATATAGTTTCCCATATCTCCTCCTCATCAATTAATAGTACCTAAGTAAAGATTGTAAAGGGCATCTTGATGTTGGATTTGGCTCCATCAATGCCCTCCAAAAGACCGGGCGTGTACGACCCGTGAGTTAGATTGAATATTAATTCCATTCCTGTTCAGAGCTACTCTCAGCCAAGTCTTACCAGCATATTTTTTGAAATAATTATATCGACAAATAACAGCACGTTTATTTTTCAACCGGTTTTCGAAAATAGGAGTTTTCAATTCTTCTGTTACGCGATTACTCCACCAATCGGGAACCAATTTTAATGATTATTTTGAATTAGTAGGGTTCATCACTAAGATGGCCCTATTTAAATTTTATCAAGCTATGATAAATACTTATCATTAAAACTGACACTGATTCGACCGGTATGTGAAGTCGGTTTATTAGTTTTTAAATCACTGATTAAAATCTATGCACGTTTCATCATCACAGTAATCAACACATCACAATCCGCTGCTGGACATGAGTGCTCCTTGCTTTTCTATGCACGCTACTGAGCTCGATCTTCAAAAGGTTATTATAACACACTGAATCAGAGTCCCTAACTCTTTAATCATGTAGGTGTGATAAGAGGAAAGCAGTAAGAGTCTCTAATTAGGGAGCAAAAGAGGACCGGGTCCGCCTATATATGTGTAGTGTAATAACATTTAGGGAGTCAAAGCGCCTAATTAAGGGCCACGCCCATCCTTAATTAGGGACCCTGCTTCCGTGTGGTGTAATACCACTTTCAGTACTTTGCTTTAAAGCCTGACAGTACGCATATAAATCATCGCTTCACCTAGTTTAGTCTGATGGCATCCCATTTGTCTTCTACTTTCATCTAATTGTCTAAATGCACTGCATGCTTGCTTACTCATACATCATTATTAATTTTTGACAACCCTAATCAGGAACTACTTAACACGCTCACGCATAAACAATGCCTTTACAGGCCCTCTAAATCATAATTAAATAATAATTAATAACGCGCCGTTCAGAAAGGCGGAATAATAAATTTTAATTATGATGAATGATGTTGTGAAACTGAATTCAAAAGGCTGTACTGCAAAATTACCGGGGTGATTAACTGTCAGGTGAAAAATATTGAAAAGGTTGAGCACCCCTCGGCGTAAAAGGGTTACGCTCGCTGGCTGCTTGAGTTTTTCATTTCAGAATTGACACTTGGTTATCAATTAGGGTCGATTCACAACACGACGTGACACGACGCTACGTGACGTGACGATACTAGTGGTTTCGCGCCACGCAGTGAAAAGCCGCGCGTTGCAGCCGAATTATCTCAATGAAATGTGTATCTTTGTATGTAGTAAACAAAGTTCTGTTTTGTATCATGCGGTTTCTCGCTGCAACGCGCGGTGCAGCGCGACACAGCGCGGCGCAGCCTAGACCACCAAATTAACTCAATGAAAATTTGTATCTATTTGTGTAGTATATAAAGTTAATTTTTGTACTCTCTTAAAAAGTGCGTGCCGCGTCTCGTCGCGTCACGTCACGGTCTGAGCTGACCCTAAGTAGTTTGAAGTAGTATAATAATTGAGGTCACCGTTCATTTAGTAAAACACCCACTCATAAGAAACATAAAACAGATATTTTAATATCTTTTATATATTAAGACAGACAGTTTCTACAAACAAATTTGTTTTTTCTAAATTTTTCACGGTTATGTGATAAATTGACACTGAAAGAAGCACGGCTAGATTCGGCAGTGTCTCGGACCACCCACCGAACAATTATGTCATCACCAAATGCTTTGCAAGCGATTTACCACTATCTCACCTGTTGGTAAGTGATGATGCTGTCGAGGAGCAATTAAGGACAGCTACCGGAACACTGATTGGCAAGAGATTTTCCAACTTGAGGGTGGAAGCTGGCCAGGCGGACACTAGAAAATGTCCTACTACCGTGCAATATGTAGTCTAATCAGTTTTAAATCACATCGTTACTTAACATCAGGTGTCAGTGGTTAAGTAAACGACTCAAAACAGTCATTGATATTATTAAGATGTAAAATCGACTTCGAATCAAGTCACTTGAAAAGAAAAGCTGAAAAGCGTCGTGACTCCATAGTCCCCCGTAAAGTAATAAAATAGTTCTTAAACTACTGTTAGTATACCAAAGTCTATATTTTTGTAATTGTTTTGAGTTTTTAACTAAACATAATACCTAAGTTCTTAAACTAATGTAAGTATGTATACCTAAGTAATTTT
Source organism: Cabera pusaria (assembly GCA_954871355.1). Classification (NCBI taxonomy): domain Eukaryota; kingdom Metazoa; phylum Arthropoda; class Insecta; order Lepidoptera; family Geometridae; genus Cabera; species Cabera pusaria. The sequence goes on from OX940896.1 coordinate 5,544,825, forward strand.
GAGTCGTAATCGTCATACATAAAAAAATATATACGCGTCGACTTGATAATCTCCTCCGTTTTTTTTTCGTAAGTTAAAAAGAGCATAAACTAGCTAATTTAGCTTATCTCGGTATTTAAAGTCTGCATAGATAAAAGTTAGTCTTATGTAACGATTGCGTAATAACACGCTACGCCTCTAAACAAAATTAAATCCTAAAACATTTCTAAAAGGCCTACAAGCGTAATATCTTTAAATTACTAAAATAAAGATCCCAAACATGTACAGAGAAGAATAATTTGATAAGAATTCTGAACGAAGCTATTTAAATTATCTCACGACTAAATTACTTGAAATTCTTGAAGGTAATAAAAGGTTTTTGAACTTTTCTTTGCTTTTTCTATACATATAGAAATGAAACTGAACAGAAATGATAAGAAAATATGACAAGAAAATAATAATTTGACATGGTCTTTGAATGGTTTTAGCTCAGTAAAATAAAGTACTATTAAAGATTTGGAAGATGACTTCTTCTTGATCTTTTGTGATGATCTTCGCAAGTTATATGGCAAGAGCTGAATGCGGAAACCCGAAAATTGCGCTCGAATGGCGTATAATTGGAATGACCTTTCGCCAGCAGTGAAGGCTAATTTGTAAAGTTTAATTTAGAAAATATAGATCTTAATCCTGACAAATTTCATATAAGTGAGTTTGTAGTACCTACATTGATCGTGATTGCATTCGTTAATTTTTAAACGAAGAACCAAGAGTGTTGGCCAACAAATTGCTTATTCCGCGAAAGACTCAGTCACCTCCTGATGAGTATAATATAACTCAAAGATTTCTTAATAGGTTTCGTGATTTCGTTCGCTTGCTAATAAAAATATTTTAAGCTTTTGGTTTTTAATTTAAAGGACACGTAACCCTCTCCCCTGATAGTGCTTTACGGTCCTTGAATAAATTCCAGTGTTTGATAACACGTTGAAAGTTTATTACGGAGACTTTAATTAAAATGTATGTATGTTAATGGCTCAAAGGCTGATATGTAAGAAAACATAAAATTAACCCGAAGAAATCTCATCGAAGATGTGAGCACAATCAAAAGATCAAACGTTGATCAAGTGAAGATCAATAATAAAATGTTTACGTAAATCTGGATCTGGTTTCTTTTAATGCAATATCTTTTTGTTTATTAATTCAAAATTAATTTAATAAGTTCAAAGATTACCCCTTCAGACATTAACCATAAACAATTACACATGCGACTGATATTGCAGAATAAGATACTATGTAGAAGGTAACCTGGGAGAAGGGCAAGACTAAAAATTTGAAATCCTGATTCTCAACCAAAAAAATATATCTCTGTTTTGATCTGCATAATCGACAGTCAAAATAGCTCAAATCATAGCCAACCTCCGGTTAGTGACACCTCAAGAAAAGGGAGAATACAGATTAAAAAACAAAATACTAAAACTACATTTTAGTTTACGATCTCCTCATAGCCCCAAGTCTCCGACGAATCTACAACTAAGATCAGTCATCGAGCACGCTAAAGTCTACGCGCAGACAAGAAACGCGTCATTTCCTCGCATTACCCCGCATTTCCTAGCGTTTCCTAGCTATTTCTCCCGCATATCTGGTTTGAAATCAGGCCACTGACTGATGGTTCGTTGCATGCGGCAGACTGATAGATGTGGAACAAGTTGAAAGGACAGGAGCTAGTGTTGATATTTGTTACCATTTTGTTCGGTATAGTCAATTCGGATGATGGGTTGACATCGTTTTCCAATGGTGTATTGAACTTAACTCAGGTATTTCAGCGCTACATTTTCACTGCCGCATTAAAAACACTGTGGAAATAAAAAAAAAACATAAATCTAAGTGTTCCGTTGCGTTTTATGTTAACACTTAGTATGCCATTTTGAGAATTGGGTATTATGCGCCTCAACCATTTTGATTACCTTATATTCTTCTAGCTCCATCATGCCACTTCTCTTCTTAGAAACAAGTAAAGTACAACAACTATATCTACCTATTAAATCTAAAATATATTTAATTATTTTTTTCTCTGAGTGACAATAAGGTACTAACCAAACCTTTTGCTGTAAATCAGGACACATCTCTTGGTCTAAATCGTTCAGAACGAACGATAGAGCCAGGGAACACCCAAATGCTCATTTATCTGAAAGTGATAAATAGGCTTGTATGAATTTCGCAGCGACGGGTGCTGCATCACCCCAATACACCCTACCTACCCCCATCTCGGCGGGGTATAATGAATTTATTATGAGCAAATCTTTACCTGCGTCTACTAAGTTTACGGTTTTGATTAACGTTTTCACAGTGAATAAGTATTGCGCGTTTATTTTATTTTTTTACGAAAGTAAAATTTTGGCGTTATACAAATAATTGGAAAAATATAATAATTGACTTGGAAAACTACTTAATTTAATTTCAGAAACAGCTGTTGCTTAGTGATTTTATTGCGTATATAAGCTTGTTAAAATTTCAGAAACAGCTGTTGCTTAGTGATTTTATTGCGTATATAAGCTTGTTAAAATTTCAGAAACAGCTGTTGCTTAGTGATTTTATTGCGTATATAAGCTTGTTAAAATTTCAGAAACAGCTGTTGCTTAGTGATTTTATTGCGTATATAAGCTTGTTAAAATTTCAGAAACAGCTGTTGCTTAGTGATTTTATTGCGTATATAAGCTTGTTAAAATTTCAGAAACAGCTGTTGCTTAGTGATTTTATTGCGTATATAAGCTTGTTAAAATTTCAGAAACAGCTGTTGCTTAGTGATTTTATTGCGTATATAAGCTTGTTAAAATTTCAGAAACAGCTGTTGCTTAGTGATTTTATTGCGTATATAAGCTTGTTAAAATTTCAGAAACAGCTGTTGCTTAGTGATTTTATTGCGTATATAAGCTTGTTAAAATTTCAGAAACAGCTGTTGCTTAGTGATTTTATTGCGTATATAAGCTTGTTAAAATTTCAGAAACAGCTGTTGCTTAGTGATTTTATTGCGTATATAAGCTTGTTAAAATTTTCCTCCAATTCAGTGACTTTGGGAAATAATTGGCTAAAAAGTTTCTAGTTTGTTAGACTAATTAAAATTCAATGAGCATAAACTTTATTAATTTATTTTACAGTCTCATTGAATTAAAAAAATATAAATAAAATTAAATATCTGTTATTCGTTGGAATCCATTGCAGCATTACTCCAAGATCTTGGAAGGGTTTAAGGTGAACAAACCAACACGGGTGACAGTAAATCCCTTTTTTATAAGCATTCGAAATAACTCAGTCTTATATTTTTTAGTCTGGTTTCTCAAACTATCATAAATAAGGCAGACAGATTCGTGCCGAACACCCGAGTGAACGCAAGTTCAGTAATACTAAATGCTTGAGTAATACGGTTCCGCCCTCAGTTTTCTACCAAGTGGCAGCAGGGTCAGACGCTTCCGTGCAGTATTACTTCGCATCGTTGCTTACGTAGTAATCATGCCGTATTGACTATGCGGGACTGAGCGCGGAAACGTATTACTCAAGTATTTTGTATTACTGAACTTGCGGTCACTCGGGAGTTCGGCACGAATCTGTCTGCCTTTTTTATGATAGTCTGAGCCTGGTTTAACCTACCGCAAGGCAACAATATTTTTTATTTATCTTTTGTTCGAATTGCATAGAAGAATAATTAGATATGTATTTAATTCGTTTATCGTGCTGTGGCACTCATTTTGGAGAGAGTATGTCTAAAGGATAACAACAAAGTCTATTAAATTCTTCAAATAATATTTACCTTGATACTGATAATGTCTACATTTTTTACCAAGTTACTAGTTGACCACGAAGAATCAAAGAATCAAAGCATTTGTTCAGTATGTAGGCAGTTTTAATATACGCACATTTACACGTCAAAATCATAAAGTAAATCATAACCAATTATCACTTAAACATAACAAAAGCAGAAATTTAATTCTTTGAATTTAAAAAAAAAACGTAAGTAATGAACCATTCAGCTGTCATCCAATGGTTTACGCCAGACTATTAAAAAAAATATTAAAGTGGGTTAAAAACCAACCATACATGTAGGTAACTGTTTCAGTACTCAGTCAATTCATTAGTTCACGATCTCACCTATGTATTATATGACCTAGGCTCTGCTATGTGACAATGCGGTCATAGATATTTTTTATACCAGATAGGTAAGCGTTTGACAACTATGTCATCCGATATTAAGCGACGATGAGATCTACGGCCTAGCGAGCATCACGATTGTATTTTTTACGACACTATTTTAAAATCGTGCTATAAAAAATCGCAAAAATAATATTGCCTACTAATAATATAAAAAATAATGCTGTCGCGCAAAAATGTGAAAAATCACAATTTTAAAATTGCAACTATTTATTTGTCGTATATGCGCGCACATACTTACTAACTGTTACGTTGCATTTCTGCGACAAAATTATCGCGCGACAAAAAATCGTGGTGTGCGCTAGGCCTACGGTATAGCGCGCTTTCGTAGAAGATACCTGTTCAGTCGCGAAGTCCCCAAATTGTCTTACTGGGAAACTCACACTTGAAAAGAATTCCATTCCATGGCAGTAGTTTGATGAACGCGGAAGCAAAACGTTCCGTGCATGTAAATGGAACGTTCACTATAATATAGCAATGGCACACATCAGTCCATCTGGAAGAAATGGGGATGATGGCACACTCAGATACCGATAAAAGTTTTGTGGGGATGCTTAAGGATCTCAAGTCTAGGTTAGTGCAGCGAAATTCTATGAATCTAAATTTTTGCGTACCACTGGTTTTGTCATAGTTAGACATCGACACTTGGCGACAGACTAGCGTCGCGCTTGTCATTAAAACCTTCACAAAAAACAAACCCTTCTAAATCTTCTAAATATTTTCCCTATTTAGGTGCACCTCATTATAATCCTCTAAAAATAAGGAAACCAAACATGGAACCCTTATCCAAATCATTTTCACTACGTTTCTGATCATCAAAAACAAATAAGCGCCATAGCCGTTTGAGTGAGGATTTTCCAAAATAAGTAGAAATTAATTTAGGGCCGGGCTTTGTTCTTGTGCTTATAATATTTGGGGTCTGGCGGACTCCCCTTTAATTAATCGCTCGTAATCAAATCAACAAGGGCCCCCAACAGGTTCTAAGGGTTGTTGTCTACTGAAAGAAAGGAAATTGGTGAAAATTTCGAAAATTGTTTATTATTGTTTTTAGCCCCCGACGCAAATAGAAAGGGGCATATATCATTATAAGTTTGACATATGTATCTGTGTACTTATATATTCTATGTGTTTGTTTGTCTGTGACATCGTAGCACTCAAACGGATTAACAGATTCTGATTTAGTTTTTTTATAGGTGCCTTAATTGAGAGTGCTCTTAGCTTTAATTCATGAAAATCTGTTCAGCCTTGTTCGACTATAGGATTTTTCTAGTTAATGACGCTTAGAATTCAACTTTAATGGGTCTGATCAATTCAAAATTTGGTATCTTCTCACTTCAACGATACTACAACATGGTAGGATTGATCTTATGCTGGGGCATCTCCTGAAATCTGCAGAATTCTCAACTCCTCACCAACTTACAGCAGCAATGTCTGAGTATGAGTTGGTTTTAAATTTCAAATTTAAGTTTTATTGTACGTAAATAATTTCAGCGGTAGTTCGAGATTGCAAGCAGGCTGCACTGAACGGTTTTTGCCAGGATTTTGCGAAGGTTTTGATAGTAAAGCTTTTCAATTTATATTTATGTGAAAACCTTGAAATATCATTGGAAGTCTTGATCAAGGTCTAAGTCAGTGTATATTGGAAAGCTTCAAAATGAGGCAACATTTTTTTGGAAATTATAATATGCGTAATTTAATTCCTGTGATATTTTCTAAAGTTTTAACCTAATATATACTGTAAAGTGTAAGGACAATTTTAATCTATATTATGTGATTGAGGATAATTACACAATAATTTGTATAAGAATTATACTGTACTAGCTGTTACCCGCGGCTTCGCCCGCGTTATTTGAGTCTTTATGACCTTTGAGGTCAAGATCGATGATCTCTTAGGCCAAGTCACCATAGATGACCCTAAAGTCGAACTCAATATCCTCTATTGTTAGAGTCATTAATCGTTTTGGTTAGGTATACGAAGTTGTGCGTGCTGCTTAAATGTTTGACTCAACACAAAAGAAAAAAAAAGGCGGTAGGTGAAGACACGCGATTTTAATTGCTCTTTCCTATTAATTCATTATTTATTGATAAAACAGTGTTTGCAATCACAATACATGTGCATTACTAACTCTTAGTGGTAATACTTCACCTGCCAGTGTACTCTTTCCTTTTACAAACAGTCTGTGATTTTTTTTTTCAAAATAACATGGCTGCATCAAATCAGTCTATGTTTGAGGTGATGGAAACCTTAAATAAGAGGATGGCACAGTTTGAGAGTGAGCTACGGAAGACCCCACCTACAAGCAGCACAGATAGCCTGGCCGGAGAGTTTGCTGCCTTCAAGGAGTTCACTGTGCAGGTACTACGTGCATTTCAACATCAGCTGAGTGGTCTGGCCCGTGATGTGGACCAACAAGAGATGCGTAGTCGCCGTAAAATTTTGTTACTTCACGGCGTCCCCGAAGACAAGAAGGAGCTGTGCTCAGATATCATCACCAACACAATAATTGGAAAACTTAAGGTGGCAGACTTCAAGACGGACTGCATTAGCCGTTGTCATCGTATGGGTCGTGCTTCCCAAGATAAACCGCGTCCCCTGCTTGTAAAGTTTACCGACCTTGCCATGCGTGACAAGATATGGTCAGCTAAGACCAACTTGAAGGGCAGCGGTATAACTGTCTCTGAATTCTTGACGAGGCCGCGACATGAAGCCTTCATGGCCGCGAGGCAGCGCTTTGGAATAGCTAAGTGCTGGACAAGGGACGGCTACGTGTACGTTCTAGGCCCCGATGACACCCGTCATCGCATCACTAGCCTAGCAGAGCTGCAGCAGATAGCCTCGTCAGTAGCCAAGCCGGCAGTAGAATTGGAACCACTGCCCCCGAGGTCGAGTCGCCGAGCCGCTGAAAAAGCTGCAAAGAAACTGCACTGGTACGTTTCACAACCTGCTCTCAAGATACAATCATCTTTGCTTAGATAATGCACTCTTTTTTTATCATTAAATGAGCATCCCTTTGTTTATAATATTAAGGTAGATTTTTCACTAGAATTTTATATCATACATTACGGGTATCTCTATATTTAAATATTTTGATTGTTTTTCTTTTTAATTTATATACTATGGGGTAGTAAATTCTAATATTTCTATTTTCTACGTTAACAAAGAAGTAAACAAACTTGGTCTTATAATATCACATAGATTAAATTTATGCCCCAGGTTATAGACTAGAAACTTACATGCCATCTTTGTAGCTCGAACTGTCACTGTCATTGATAAAGGCCTCTCTACACCAACCGATTTATTAGCCAGAGAACAAATGGAATGCAGGTGATCGTAATCTGTACTTTCTTTTCATAATTTGTTTTTAAATTAAGTTTTTTTTTTTTATATTTTCCAATCATTATTATTTTTTCTGTTATACATGCATTTAATCTGTTGTTTCATTATTCGTAACATTTTGATGGTTGTCTACTATCTACTAATTTTATTATTATCTACTAATTTTATCAGTTTTTGCTTTTCTTATTTTTTTTTTTGCATGGCAGCCAGATTTTTATTGACTATCTTATTATTATTATTTTATTTTTACATTGTACGACTGGCGGATGAAGTATAATATATATAGTATAGAATATTAAATTTTGCTTTATTTTCGAAACATTATTAATTTTATTTGTGTTTATATAAGATACGTATATATATATATTATATATTGTTTATTACATTGTAGTTTATTTGTATTTATTATATTCGTATATTAAATAGTTTCTAAATATGTCTAGTGATAGCGAAGATTACTACTCAGCATCCTCAAATAATTCTATTGATAGTTTTTCTAGTATTCCTACTTTATGTGATACTCTAAACGACATCTTTTCCGATGTTCCTAAGAATTTCAACGTATTTCATATTAATGCCCAGAGTGTTCCGGCTCACTTTAACGATATGCAGACATCTTTTAATGATAAGAATACTCATGCTATTTTAGTCTCTGAGTCTTGGCTGAAACCTTCTCTTTCTTCTGTATCTTACTCTCTTCCTGGCTTCAATTTGATACGAAATGATCGTACCGGGAAAGGTGGTGGTGGTGTAGCCATCTATCTACGATCTCATATCCCTTTCTCCATACTTAGTATGTCTACACAACCTCCGCCGTCCAATGCGGGCGAGCATTTGCTTATTGAAGTTCTTCTTTCCAATACTAAGATTCTCCTTGGTGTTTTCTACAGTCCATCCTATCGTGTTAACTATTTTTCTTCTTTTGAAAGAATCCTTGAAGACTTCTCCTCCTCCTACACTCACTCCATTATCATGGGAGATTTCAATACATGTCTCCTCAAAAATGATTCACGGTCCTCTAATTTGAAAACTGTCATTAATGCTAGCAATATGCACATTCTGCCTTCCAACGCAACCCACAAATGTCCTCATGCAACCCCCTCTCTTTTAGATTTAATCATAGTTTCTTCTGAGCAGCATGTTGCTAAACATGGTCAATGTGATGCCGATGCCTTTTCTTTTCATGACCTTATCTATTTGTCATATAAAATGCGTCCACCAAAACCCAAACCTCAAATCCTAATGCAGCGTAATTTTAGTGCAATAGATATGGATAAGCTTCGTCAAGATGTTCATATCATTGATTGGGATCAGGTCCATGATGCAACATCAATTGATGATAAAGTCGAGATATTCAATTATCTTTTGACCCAATTATATGACGCGCATGCGCCAATTAGAGCCGTAAAAATTAAACATGCTCCAGCTCCTTGGCTAACTGATGATATCAAAGCTCTCATGCATCAAAAAGCTTCTGCAAAAACAAAATTAAAATGTATTCCTTCCGACTACAACAAGAAAAAATATTTGGTTACTCGGAATCGCTGCAACAGGGTGTGTAGAGATGCTTTTCGCCGCCATATCCACAATTCCGTTCAAAACGAAGACTCTGGTAAAGTGTGGAGGTTTATTAGAACTCTTGGAGTAGGCAAAAAACGCCAAGAACCTGTTTCTACTACTCTGGATATAAATTCTTTAAATCAACATTTTTCTTCATCTTCTTTTATTGATCCTGTTGAGAAATCAAATACTCTCAATGTTCTTTCTAATATCTCTCCCCCTCACTCTGGACCTTTCTTATTTAATCAATTCACCGCAAGTGATGTTAAAAAGAGTATTCTATCCATTCAGTCAAATGCCATGGGTGGTGATAGCATTAGTAGGAAAATGATTTCACTAATTGTGGATGAAATCCTACCCATCACTTGTCATATCCTCAATTATTCCATTTCCCAAAGAGACTTCCCTTCCATATGGAAAGAAGCTCAGATCATCCCTTTGCCTAAGAAATCCAATCCTACGTCCTTCTCCGAGTACCGCCCAATCTCTATCTTACCTTTCCTATCCAAAGTCCTTGAGCGTCTAGTCCATGATCAACTAAATTCATTCCTTACCCGCTATAATCTGTTGAATCCTATGCAATCCGGTTTTCGTCCTGGTCACAGCACTGTCACTACTCTTGTCAAGATTACTGATGACATTAGACTAGGCATGGAAACCGGGCAGCTTACTATTCTAACGCTACTGGATTTTAGCAATGCATTCAACACGGTAGATTTTGATATCCTTTTAGGGACGCTCAGCTCTATTAACATATCTCCTTCGGTGGTTGATTGGTTTCGCAGCTATTTGCATGGGCGTCGGCAACGAGTTCGGGTAGATGATACGTTCTCTGCCTGGTGCAACTTAAGTGCTGGCGTTCCTCAAGGCGGTGTGCTATCTCCACTTCTCTTTTCCATATTTATTAATTCAATTTCTCATTCTCTTTCTTCTTTCTACCACCTTTACGCAGACGATCTCCAAATCTACACTCAGGCTCCCATCGAGAACTTGGCAGAAGCTATTGATAAAACTAATTGTGACTTGTGTCGTATAGCTGATTGGAGTAAGCGCTTCGGGTTGAGGGTCAACCCCAGTAAGACGCAAGTCATAATTGTAGGTAGCTCGAAAATGGTTGCTAAGCTTGACTTTACCACGCTTCCGGATATAGTATTCTGCGGTTCCATTATACCATTTAGCAACGAAGTAAAAAATCTAGGTCTTATACTCGATAGTACTCTCTCATGGGGCCCCCAGATGGCGTCTGTAAGTAGAAGGATTTTCGCTTCGGGTGCCTCACTAAGAAGGTTACGCAATTTTATTCCTACTGCTACTAAAGTTACGCTTGCACAATCCCTTCTTCTCCCAATCCTGGACTATGCCGATGTCTGCTATCTTGACCTCACAGAAGACCAGTTGAGTAAACTTGAGCGTCTTCAAAATTACTGTATAAGGTTCATTTTCGGTCTTCGAAAATACGACCATGTCTCCCATTTTCGTAAAAAGCTCAAGTGGTTGCCAATTCGCCTTCGTCGGAACACTCACATTCTTACTTTTCTGTACAATGTTCTTTTCAAACCTTCTACTCCTGTTTACTTGAAGGAACGTTTTCTTCCTCTATATTGCTCTGATAATCACTATTTAAGATCTTCTGAAAACCTACTATTAAGTTTTCCTCAGCACAAAACCAGCTTTTATGATAAGTCATTATCCGTAGAAGCTGTGCGTCTGTGGAATAGTCTCCCAGCTAATATTAGGCAGGCACAGTCTATCACTTCATTCAAGACAATGGTCAAAAACTTTTATCTGACTGACTCTGCCAACTGCTGAATGTAAGTCTAATATCATATTCATTGGTTATATATTGTATTTATCTATATATGTAGGTATTTACATGTATTTATTTATATATAATACATATGTATGTATATAGATGTATTTATGTGTGTAAACATGTGTAGATATGTAAGCCTTATTATTAGGTGTATGTATATTTTCATGTATTATTGTTTTATTAGTAAAGTTTGTAGTTTATGTTATGGTTCTTATTTTGATTAATAATAATAATTGTTTTTGTCTCACTTATAATCACACCACCGACCTTGCTCAGCACGCATCTCCCTTTCTCCATCCAAAGGTTGACTGGAAGAAATCGCTTTTAGCGATAAGTCCGCCCATTGTACTGTAGTTTTAAGTGTTTACTGTTTCTTAAGTTAGTTTTAATTGGTGTACAATAAAGAATTTTGTATTGTATTGTATTGTAAAAGTTCCTGAAACATTTCTTACAAAGAAAATAAGGTGAATAGCTTCGCGAGCGCAGCGAGAGCTATAATTGCGCGAGCAAACATTTTTTATGACTTTTTATGACTCTGACAAATTTACGACCTAATAATTAACTCACTATAGATGACTTTTAGGTCGAACTGGATATCGTCTATTGTTAAAGTCATTAATAATTACTTGGTAAACTTAACCAAGGTTTACCAAGTTTTGCTGTTGAGGCTGTTGAAACACGCTATTATACGCTATATAGCGTTATTACTGCGAAAACATTTTACGACTTTTTTGACTCTGACAGTTTTTATGACCTACTAAGTCAACACCGATGACATTCGGGTTAAATTTGATATCCACTTATTTTAAGGTTTATAATCATTATGATTATTGAAGGTTGTACTGTTTCATGACTCGTTTTGATGCATGTGGTTATTAATATACAAAAGTTGCTTATATATTACCTTCAAAGTAGATAAAACAAATGCCTGCGCAAGCGTAGCAAGATGCGCTATCACTGAGCGAGCGTAGCGAGCGCGGAATTTTTTTTACGACTTTTTATGACCCTCACAGTTTTTATGACCTACTTACTCAACACGCATGACATTAAGGTTAAACTTGATATCCACTTATTTTAAGGTTAATAATCATTATGATTATTGAAGGTTGTACTGTTTTAATTTGACTCGTTTTGATGCATGTGGCTATTAAAATACAAAAGTTGCTGAAATATTACCTTCAAAGTAGATAAAATAAATAATTGCGCGAGCACTGCGAGCGCTATAACTGCGCGAGCGAAGCGAGCGCTAATTTTTTTTACGACTTTTTATGACCCTGACAGTTTTTATGACCTACTAAGTCAACACTGATGACACTCCGGTTAAAGTCGACAATCACTTATTTTAAGGTTAATAATCATTCTGGTTATTGAAGGTTGAATTGTTTCAATGTATGACTCATTTTGATTGATCGTCTATTAAAATACAAAATTTGCTGTAATATTTCCGTCAAAGTAGATAAAATAAATACTCGCGCGAGCGTAGCGAGCGCTATCACTGCGCGGGCGAAGCGAACGATAAATTTTTTACGACTTTTTATGACCCTGATAGTTTTTATGACCTACTAAGTCAACACCGATGACATTAGGGTTAAATTTGATATCCACTTAATTAAAGTTTAATAATCATTATGATTATTGAAGGTTGTTCTGGTTCAATTTATGACTCGTTTTGATGCATGTGGCTATTAAAATACAAAATTTGCTGAAAAATTACCTTCGAAGTAGATAATATAAATAAGAGCGAAGCGAGCGCGAAATTTTTTACGTGTTTTAATGACCCTGACACGTTTTATGACCTACTAAGTACCCTAAGGTACCAATTACCCTAAGGCTGTTAAAACATGAAAGTTTTTGAAATACTTCCCACAAAGCAGATAAACACGTTGGGTAAGCAAAGCCAGCGCGTAAATTTTGATGACTTCTAATGATCCTGACAGTTTTATGGCCTAATCAAGACACTAATTAAGTCATTATAGACGAACCTAAGGTCAAACTTTTATGATTATGTTAACTCTATGTAAAGTTAACAAAAAATATAAGCACCCTCACTTAACTGCTGAAAAAAAGTATTCTTTGCACTTTTATGCCCTATTAAATGTCTTAATCAAAATGTCATGTGAATCGGTCTTTGCGTTTTGGCCGAAAAGAGGCCAAACGTTTAAAAAATTCAATAAAAAAAAATTAGTTACCCAAACTCAACTGTTAAAAAAAATATCCTTTGTCGTTCTATGCCCTATTAACTGTATTAGTACAAAATTTGAGCTAAATCGGTCAAAACGATTGCCGCTAAGAGGTAACACATTAATCCATAATAAAATTATGGACACCCAAAATTGCCAGCCAAAAAAAAGTATCCTATGTCTTATTGACCGTCTGTGCACAAAATTTCAGCTGTAATGGTTGACCCGTTTGACTGAGAGGAGGCCACACATTTACAAAGTTCAATAAAAAAATCTGGACACCTGGACTCGACTGCCAGAAAAAAAGTATCCTATGTGCTTCTATGCCATATGAGCTGTATATGTAGAAAATTTCAGCCGTATCGGTCAAGCCGTTTAGCTAATAAGTGGCCACACATAACCCAACATTCAATAAAAAAAATCTGGACACCCAGACTCGATAGCCAAAAATAGTATCCTATATCCTATTCTGCCTTATGACCTGTCTTTATACAACATGCCAGGCAAATTGGTCAAGCCGTTTATTCGAGAAGAGGTCTTATATTTACAAAATTTAATTAAAAATATTTGGACACCCTGACTTGATGGCCAAAAAAAAAAATTCTATATCCTATTCTGCTCTATGAACTGTCTTTATACAATATGTCAGGCAAATCGGTCAAGCCGTTTATTCGAGAAGAGGTCTTATATTTACAAAATTCAATTAAAAATATCTGAACCCTCTGACTCGACAGCCAAAAAAAAGTATCCCATATCCTATTCTACCCTATGACATGTATTCCCACAAAATTTCAGGCAAATCGGTCTAGCCGTTAATTCGAGAAGAAGTCTTATATTTACAAAATTCAATTAAACATATTTGGACCCCCTGACTCGATAGCCAGAAAAAAAGTATTCTATATCCTATTCTGCCCTATGAACTGTCTTTACACAACATGTCAGACAAATCAGTCAAGCCGTTTATTCGAGAAGAAGTCTTATATTTACAAAATTCAATTAAAAATATCTGGACCCCCTGACTCGACAGCCAGAAAAAAAATATCCTATATTCTATTCTGCCCTATGACATGTATTCACACAAAATTTCAGGCAAATCAGTCAAGCCGTTTATTCGAGAAGATGTCTTATATTTACAAAATTCGATTTAAAATATCTGGACCCCCTGACTCTACAGCCAGAAAAAAAATATCCTATATTTTATTCTGCCCTATGACATGTATTCTCACAAAATTTCAGGCAAATCGGTCAAGCCGTTTATTCGAGAAGAAGTCTTATATTTACAAAATTCAATTAAAAATATCAGGACCCCCTGACTCGATAGCCAAAAAAGAAGTATCCTATATCCTATTTTGCCCTATGTACTATCTTTGTACACATTTTAAGCCAAATCGGTCAAGCCGTTTGACCGTGAAGAAGTCCCAAACAAACAAACAAATAAACAAACTGACTTTCGCATTTATAATATATATATTGGTGTTGATATGAGGAAATAGCCATGGAAATAATGATATATTAAAAAAAAAAGATACAATGGTTAGGTACTGTCATGTGAGTCTCTTATTTCAAGGAGTCTTAGACACGAGTTTGTCAGTGATTGTTGCGCTAAATGGGATGACTGTGACATCCTAGCCGCTCCCAAATTAATATTTAAATTGGTCGATACCAATCGACGCATTTTCAGAAACATTTATACTTCTGAAACTGGTTCGTACAAAATTTTATTTAAATGAATTACATAGATACCAATGGTCACAATTCAATTTTAGACCCACAAATTATAAAACACATAGACTGGGTTGCACCATTTTCAAACGCCAAACGTCAGTCAAACTCCATACAAAACACCGGTTATGGTTATAGCTACGGTTAATCAATATTTGAGACGCATCCTAACCCTATTAGCTTAGTGACTCTCGCAACTACTCTACTAACTTTAAAATAAATTGGCACTGTCCTAGATAGTGCTTATGAGACAATGACGACTGCTTACTATCCAGGGCCGGATGAAAGGCCACCCGCGTCATCTTGATGGACACTTCAGGTATGTCGAGGGACAGGATAATTGATATATAGTAAGCCTTTGTACGAATGCTTTTGACAGATTCAGCTTATATTTGTAAGTGGTCCAGTAAGTAGATAATAGCTATGCCTTGTTTTGGACATGGAGAGGTTAGCGATCAGCGCTAGCTATACTATCGTATTAATTGATTTGTTTATAGGAGCGTGTAGGATAATTGTATGAAATTGCATGCAAAAGATTTTGTTTAAATAAAGTTGTATTCGATGCTATAATATTAGAAATCTATGATATAACTATATATGATAAACTAAAAACCGATTTCCCATGGCGCGTGAGTCAGTTTCAGTAGCAAGTTTGAGATATTTATTATCATATCTCTAGAGATACTTATCAGATCTTCATAACATTAAAATGGGACCACTTCGGAAATTAACCTTACCCATAACAAAAATTATCTTTCAGATCGTTTCACAATTTGCGGAAAAAAACAAAACATACAGAAGAATTGAGAAACACCTCCATTTTGGAAGTCAGTTAAAAATTCTCTCTCTTTTAGCGTACTCATATCAGGCAAATATATTACTAAGATTTTACTAGGCACGTGTCTGCTCTACAAATCTCTGAGGATACCATTATTTGCGATAGATATAATCACCACAAAATGTAAGAAAATATAGGTAGCTATATTTTCTTACATTTTGTGGATTTTTGGACCTTCAAATTGACGGATTACTCTTAAACCAGACAAACACTACCACCATCAAGAAGAAAATCTGCCATTATAACTTTGCGGTGTTCCGGCAGCACACAGCCCTTGAGAGTCAGAGTATTCAATGCCCAGAGTGTTGACCATTTTCACTATTTTATTTTTAAATGTAGGTAATTCAACTCATAACACAACCTAATCGACATCACCTGTGACCAAAGAGCTGGCGCTTACTTCGGCCAAAATATTAGCCTAGCCATACAATGAGGTAACGTCGCTAGCTTTTTGAGAACATTACCGGCAGGTAGTGATGTAGGTTCTGTCTTTTATTTATACTCGTAGTATTCGTATTATAATATATTGTACGAGTAGTTTATATAATTTTGATATTGTTATTTGGTAATTATTTTTAAGTTGTTTATATAAATATATATATTTTTACTCATAACAACAAATTTAATTAGTTTAACATTCTTATACAGGCATACGATCCTATATCACACATAGATCATATATCACCTTCACTTATGAAATAGAATCCCAATTCCTTCCTCACAAAAAAGACTCAGTGTTCAAGTCACGTCGCTCCCCGTCTCAATGGGACCAATTAAACCGAGGCCTCAGAGGACCCCGTCAGTTCCGCACTGTGGACAACTAATGAGGAGCTGAACATCCATTATGCACTGAGAAACCAAAGTTGACGGGCGATGGAATGAAGGATGAAGTTGTCAATAGATTATTGGTATTGATTTGGAATGAGGAAAAATAGGAATGGTGACTTGTAACGTGAGGCAATGTGGCTACATTGAAAAAGCTACTGATAATAATTATAGCAGTCTATAATCTTTTTTTATTTGCCATGGAGCGTCTCAGTAGACACTCCATGGCACAAGAGTGAAGTAAAACGTGACGTTCCATCAGTAATAAATGGATGTACCTAACTTTAGACCAAAAGATATTATAAAAAGCAAAAAGCATATACATCCGCTAAATTTTCTACTTTAGCGGAGCTAAAAAAACCTTAAACAAACAAAACGTTACCCAATTGAATTTTAGCAATAAATTTTATACAATTTACGAGGCAATCCAATAAAAAGCAGTACACCAGATCCCGACGACCTAGATACAAGATACAATGTACTAAAACTCGCACAATACAAGAATACTGGGCAGTAAAAGCGCGCTCAGACGCTGTAGGAAGTAAAATAAAAGAGGTTCTATGTGGTTTATGTTTACGGCCCACACTGTACAATGATATGGAATGAAAGACAGTATCATGACTCTGGAAAAGAAAAGGTAGATAGACTGAGACGCATAGCACATGACATAGTGTACAAAAGTTAGAAATTTATTAATCTAATCACAAACTAGACAACTTCGATGTAAGTATGCAGTAAATAAAATTTACTAATGCAAAATTACAAAATCCAATACCATTACCATGTCATTAAATAAACACTTTGTCGGTTATTTAGCCGAGAAAAGGATTTTCGCTTATAATCATCACTAAGCGAGCATGTCGCTTGTCCCTGTTACATCAAAAATGTAACTCCTTGACGAGAGTTCACATTTTCAAAATCATAACCTCATCAACTCTTAAAATATAAACCTGTAAAAGTATAAACATTTAAAATTGATGCACTGTTTCATACTGCACTTCCGCGACCACAGAACCCGCACAATTGTTGTTAATGTGAAAAACAACGATACTTAATGCTAAGAAAGTTATATTCGAAGTAACCGTACTTCTTTGGTTGGTTTTTTGTCCACACTTTGTGTCTTGTAATAATTTGTTATTGAGTTCATTTCTTTTTGCAAATTAGTGAATGCAACAGGCAATATCTCCGAAAATATAATGTTAATTTCGAGGATGAAATGGGATAAATAGACTAATAAAGTATATTTATGCTAAGGCAGATAGATATATTTTGACCGACTTCATAAAGGGAGAGGTATGTTTATACGTGTAAAATGTACCTTTTTCCTTAACAGTCACAGATGTATAAATTGATAGCAGCACGACTTTATAGAGATTGAATTTTTAACCGACTTCAAATAAGGATGTTTCTCAATTTGGCCGTATATATATATATATATGTTTGATTGCGGATAACTTCGTCGTTTATACACCGATTTTGATGGTTCTTTTTTTGTTAGATAGGAAACATCCCTAGAATAGTACCATAGTAATTTCATTGAGATCTGATAAGTACCTCTAGAGATATGGAGATAAAAACCTCAAACTTGGTACTGAAAATTAATAGCGCGGCGTTTGAATTCAGTTCTTTTAGTTTTTTAAACGATCCTATATATTTTTTATTTTAGAGACCCTGAAAATAAAACATTTTTTTAGTAGACGTATTAATTCAACTTTAGTGTAAATGTTTGCATTCAACACTGAAAAGCCAAAAACTCGTGCTGTGTGGGTAACTATGATAGTTTACCAACATAATTTTAACGTATCCAAACTGTAATTGAATTTATCAATAGAGCATCAAACTTTAATCAAAGAACGACCTTCCTTTGTGAGTGAAATTCGACCCTAAAGTAATAATAACATTGCTTTTATTTCAGTACTATGGATTTTCTTACAGAGGACAACTTAGCTAACACATAAAAGTTGAATTCACCCTGCAATACAAATTTCGCTTTGTTGAGAAAACGAGTATAAGTCTGTACGAGAACTATAAGAAGATTGACAAAGCAAAAATATTTATCTAGAATAGCGCACAGAAGCGACATGATAGAACAAATAGTAGATATTTACAGTAAGGACGGTCCATTTTAAAATTATTGAAGTTATACTTTAGCGCTAATAAGTGTACTAAGTACTGTTGATTTTTCTGTTGCAAAATATATGATGTTTCTTTCTTTTACGTACGTAATAAACAAGAAAGTTAACATTAAAAAGTTTCTAGGACAAGGGTTTTTACTAGTCCGTCTGCCTTCACGGTAATAAAGACAGAGTATTGACACCCAACATTCTGGAAAGACCACCTATATCGGATTACACTGCACTAATCAAATCTATGGGAATGATTTTTGAGAGATCTAGTATCTGTTGCAGATAAATGTCATTATTTAGTATCAGGCAAGCTTCTTGTATTTACTTACTACAAAAAAAATAACTATGACTAGTGTCCATACTGCTTTATAATCTTGTGAAATTTTACTTAGATTTGATTAAAGTTCAGAGGAATACTGAGGATCTTTTTCAACCTGATACCTTGATTACACCACTCCGCCTTTGAATTTCTTTCAAACAATAAACTATCTAGAATTCTAAGTCTTGGAGTGTGTAAAATAATGGTCTCTTGTGCTTTATCACTTGAACCCTTTACTTAGAATATAAATTGGACTATATTATTACGTTAGAATAAGCGAATAATTGGATTATTATTAATACCATCGAACACCATTATAAATGTATAAGATGTCTATTAGATTTCACTTATCATGATGTTTGATCGCAAATATCAATTTTATTCTGACTAGACTGTGGAACTATAAGATATATCTATCTAATACTATGAGAATCTTTGTCCTGACATACTGACTGACTGACTGACTGACAGACAGACAACGCACAGCCTAAACCGCTGGTCGTAGAGACTTGAAATTTGGAGGGTATATTTGTCTTAGTACGGAAGGATACCCTTACGTGATACCCTTTTGGAAAATCTTTTCTTAGTATACACTAAGAAAGGATTTTCAAAATTCACCCCTTAAGGGGATGAAATGGGGGTTCAAAGTTTGTATGGAGAAACAAAATTAGATAGTATTTTCTATTCGAAACTTCATACAAGTGCTCCAGTAAAACAATAAGTATATACCCAACTAGCAAAATCGTCTTACGTTTCTCACTTTATAAGAGTTCTGAGCTTATAGTGGTCTCTTATCTGTTTTCGTCATTGCTATCGCTCCTATATTAGTCTCTGACAAGCCGTTACAGGCTCTAATACGCTTGATCTTAATACCTTGTCTTAATTATGCATATAAGTTTAAATTTACAGTGCCGTTGTAAGCCACACTCTCCTAAAAAAGCAATTATTAAGACTTATCACACTTGAGATAAATTAGCTCTCATATCCACATTTTCTAAGCTCATTTAATTTTATTACAAATTTTCTAAATGCTATTGTAAGAATGTTAGACTAATATCAGCATTTAATTAGAGTACTTAAAACATGTAAATATTGATCTTATTCAAAACTATTATAAGATCAACAGCAGAGGATAGGCACAGTATTAGAGTGATATTGAATCATCATACTTACAATAGAGAAAACGAGTCTATTTTAAGAAAGTTTGATCTTAAATCGAATTTGTGACTAAAATTGTGAGAGTAAAATTTGATGTTGACTATTATATTTCACCAAAAGTATTTTAGTGCGGTCACATAAAATACCATTTCACATCCCGAACGTTCACTCTTAAATGAAAATGTTTTATGTCAATTCAAGTATCTCTAAGTTATTCCAACATGGAGTCATGTTGGAATGATCTGAATGAGCTTAAAATAGTCTTATAGTGATTCTTATAAATGCAATACTAATGGCGTCGCTTTTAATGCAAATTAACAAATAAAATAATTAAACAAGAATACTAAATACCATATATTGATGAAGCGCACGAGTTGTGAAGCATAAACTAGGGTCTACTTTACAGTAAATAATATTTTACAATACTAATACTTATCGAAAAGCATAAAACGAAACACTTGTTAATAATGGTACGGTTATTACAATATAATTATTAAATACCTTTATCCTTACTGTTTTCGACTTCTTCTTTATTAGTTGTAACTTTTAAACAAACACTACACCAAGTTTTTTTTACGATTGTGTTAATAAACTTTGAAAATAAACTTTCTTACGCTCACAGGACTCTTAACGTCAAAACAATGTAAGCCTATGTACGCTTAAATTAGTTTTAGTAAGAATAATTTAAGTTAAAACAACATTCAATAAGACTGATATTAGAAAGATAAAAACAAATTACGCTTATAAATGGTGCCCAAATCCAGGCTTATACGACGATATAAGAATGGTATAAGAGCAAGAAAACAGTGGTCTAGAGATTATTTTACGACGTTAGTTCTCTCTAAGAAAGGATTTTCCAAAATTCGACCCTGAAGGGGATGAAACGGGGGTTCAAAGTTTGTATGGAGAAACAAGATAAGATAGTCTTTTATATTTGAAACTGGACACAAGTACTTATGTAAGTAAATACGTGTTTCAGGCTCTTTCGAAATCCCACCCCTAAAAGGGTGAAGTGGGGTAAAAAAGTCTGAAATCAATATTGTTTCGGATTGCACTGAAATTTGGCATGCAGATAGTTATTATGACTTAGGTATCCGCAAAGAAAGAATTTTTCAAAATTCACTCTTCAAGGTATGGGAATGATGGATGGGATGGAAGGGATGAAGCGGGGGTTCAAAGTTTGGATAGTCATTTTATTCGACATATCACACAAGTACTTCTTTAAATAAATAAGTAAATACGAGTTTCAGACTTTTTCAAAATTTCCACCCTAAGCTGGGGTAACAAAGTCTAAAAACCAATATTGTTTCGGATTGCGCTGAAATTTAGAATGCAGATAGATATTATGACGTAGGTATCCGCTCAGAAAGGATTTTCTAAAAATTCCTCCCGGATACGGAACGGGGATACAAAGTTTGTATGGAGAAACAAGATGAGATAAAGTATGTGTTGTAGGATTTTTCGAAATGGGGAAGGTAACAAAGTCTGATAATTTGAGTTCTTCGGGTTTTGTATATATGAATCCCGAATTGCCTTAGTCACGCGATAACATGAAAACGGGTGAACCGATTTGGCTAATTCTTATGTGATGTCTTTAATGATAGAACCGTTTTAAAATAAAAGTAAAGTAAATAAAAGAAGTTTTTAACGCGGGCGAAGCCGCGGGGCACTTCTAGTAGGACTATAAAACTGGAAAAATATAGCACATTAGACGCTTATTAAGGCCTAATTGGCTTTAATAAGCGTCTATGCGCGAATATTTTTAATGATACTAAGTGGCTTTTAATGCTACGAGTATGTCTCAAAATAATTAATAGTAAAAGTACAGAAGATGCACTCCCTGCGAGCAAAAATGTGAGATTAAACCTAGTTACAACGTAAGTATCGTTCAAAATACGATACACGCCGCGGATGCCACCTTGAGTTTGCGTCACAGAATAAGCTAATAGTATGTGTAAACCGCGTGTTGCGCACCGTAAAATGCACCGTAAGTCCGCGCTGCGAGAGTCTGTATCTGTACCACACGGTCAGCTTACGGGAAGTCAGCTATATTTTACTGTAAGGTTAAGTGTTGTGAGAAAACAGATTGAATAGTAAAGTAAAGGCGCGCATCCGATCAAGAGCGCGCGTGACACTACTGACTGAACTTGTAGCCCGCGGGCTGCCGCGGAGTTTACTAGCATTTTCATAGCTACCGCGCGGACTGCGACAGGCCTGACTATATCAAAGCTTTCGAAATTCTGAAATATCTATTCAAAGGCTCGTAATGTAATTAAAATAAGATTTATCTCATTTTAATATTATAAGTAATTTTGCGACTGAGTAAATTATGCGATATAAAATAATGCCTACCGATTTTATTAGGTTAAGGTATTCAAAATGTTGCTGAGAACCCAATGTTTCAGAGCAATATCTCACTACTTTCAACAAAAAGTAAAAACGGCATACCGTTACCTAATTAGTACGTATCCACTTGAAAAAGGAATGCTTTCACCACAGCCCTTCAAAACCCCGGTCTAACCTGACCCGAAGGCCATTTTCAAACCAGCGATTTTCCTCGCTTGATTTTAAATTTAAGGATAAAAGGTACGGACGGTACGGTACTGCGTGCGCGATCTAGGCGGCGATCAGATAGCGCAGTAGTATTTGTACCGACTGGTCCACACCAAACGCGATCAGAAAACAGTTGAAAAGTAATAACATCGCGCCCGTAGATCGCAGGACGCTGCGGTGTGGCCGTATGTCACAAAGCTCTTTTAAAATCAACGCGTTTTTGTGTACACCAAGGATATAATATAGGTATTACATTGATGTAAAACCATGAAAATATCTTGGTGTTTCCTTACACAGCTTAGTAGCCGATTAGCTGCAATCTCATCTGATGCTCAGTAACGATGCAGCCAAGATGAAATCTGCGTAGTTTTTTGAAGAATGAAAATTACAACAAGTTAGTGTACTACAAAAACAATTTGTCATGCAACATATATACAGCGCAATTTGAAAAAAAGTTGCCCAGTTTGAAACTAGCCTGTTACTCTAACCTGACCCGGTGTCAAGCACTCTCAGACACCGAACACATGCCTATAATTTGCACGTTAGAGCGCCGAGAACACTCCTGACACTTGAAACTCTCGTGATTAAATGGAGAGCTTTTTACAGCTAAATGTCAGTGTTCAGGTTATTTTTAGGGTCTTCTTTTGATTATATAATTCTGTAGTACCTGCCTACGTCTTTGAGTATACGGCCAAGAACTTATTTATCTGAAGCCTACTTAATATGTAATATTAAAGTTATATTAATATATCATAAATATTATAAATTATATTATAAATATTAGTAATATTAAATAAGTAATATTTTATTCTGAATTTAGAACAGTTACTATAGCAACGTAGTAGGTGCCTTAGTACGGAGGTGTTCTCATTTTAAATGACAGAAATATTTTAACAATCTAAGTTTTCTTTGCAACGTAGGTTGTTTTATATTTTCAATAGATAAGTACTTGCCTTAGTATTATGAACACCTGAACACAGCTTGTTTTCAAATGTATTTTTTTACAAGCTTTTATTTAACTTGCAATGTATGTATGTATGTCACTATGTATGTTCGGGTGGAATCTTGGAAGCTAAATTAGACCCACTTCCCGATGTTCGATTGGATTCAAATTTGGTGTACTTATGTATCTTCGATGACAATACAACAATATGGTACCATGGAGCTGGTTTGATGATGGAGACGGAAAGTGGTTACGGCATCTCTGTGATAAAACCACGTAATCCCACCGAATTTGGGCTCGATTAATTCGTCTTGAAAATAACTTTGCGCCTGGATGATATCCAGGGTCTGATGATGAAGCTGGAAGGTGGCCACGGCATCTCTGTGATAAATCGACATAACTCTACCGAGTTTGGGCTCGATTGATTTGTCTTGAAGAGAACTTTTCACCTAGATGATATCCAGGGTCTGATGATGAAGCTGGATGGTGGCCACGGCATCTCTGTGATAAATCAACGTAACTCTACCGAGTTTGGGCTCGATTGATTCGTCTTGAAGAGAACTTTTCACCAAGATGATATCCAGGATCTGATGATGAAGCTGTAAGATGGCCATGGCATTTCTGTTATAAAGCTACATAGCCCCACTGAGTCGATTGATTTTCCTTGAAGAGCACTTTACCCATAATCACATCAAATATCCGTGGAATATTTTAAAACATCATGCTTTCTCTTAAATACTTAGGTAGTAGGTAGGTAGTCGGTATCTATACCTACCTACTAAAAAGTTAAAGATAAAGATAATTATAAGTAAAAAATATTTTTTAAAACAAGCTTTTATCTAGGACAATGAACTAAAATGTTAAAAATAAATTCTAGTAAGTATTTGGCGTGTAGGTACTTACCTATATTTTTAAAAGCTTGAGGCACTGACGTATAGTAATTACCTAGCCTGAAAAACGGGTAGTGCTTCAAGCTTTTAAGAATATAGGTAAGTACCTACACGCCAAATACTTACTAGAATTTATTTTTAACATTTTAGTTCATTGTCCTAGATAAAAGCTTGTTTTTAAAAATATTTTTTACTTATAATGTATTTCTTGTTGGTTAAGTTTTATGTATATTCTCCTTGTGGATTATCTTGAAGGAATGTCTGAATATTGCCGGAGTTATT
This sequence comes from Cabera pusaria, assembly GCA_954871355.1. Classification (NCBI taxonomy): domain Eukaryota; kingdom Metazoa; phylum Arthropoda; class Insecta; order Lepidoptera; family Geometridae; genus Cabera; species Cabera pusaria. Next base: position 5,569,550 of record OX940896.1, read on the forward strand.
AGATTTTTTTATTTGCCTTAGTGAAAATGTTGTTGGTATACGAGCAGTGTTTTGTATCACATTTAAGGTTGAGTTTGGAGTACAACTTAAATACTTAATTCATTGAAATGTCCGAGTCTGTTCAAATTATACTGTACTTTATATACATTTTCTACTTATTACTTGTACAGGTGCTAGTAGCGTAATATGAATGTTCCGCTTGATTTCCTTTATATAGACTTTATCAAAAAGCAGCTTACCACCATTATTGCAAAAATCTGTTGTCATAATTTTACGGCAATCCCGCAGCGCACAGCCTTTGAATGTCAGACCATTCTAGGCCTAGCGTGTTAACCATCTTCGATCACATCATCGCTTACCACCAGACGAGATTGTGGTCAAACTCTAGCCTATCAGATATTAATCAGAGAAAATATTGTAGAAAAAAATTACGTACTTTCCTTGTCCAATTTTGTAAATTGTCACAAAACCTTCACGTTCGAGGTACTCAATTTAGCAAGATTCCTGAAATGTTCATCTCCGAGATTACCTACATCAACTTTGCTGAACAACGGAGGATTCGCGATAATTTCCTAACTTTTTCAATTTAACGTAAAAAGTTACAATAGCAGACTGTTTTGTATATGTAAAACCCGACACAAAAAGAGGGGTGTTATAAGTATATCTGTGTATCTATGTATCTGAGATAAGTGTATCTGTGATATGTGTATCTGTGATATGTGTATCTGTCTGTTGTATCGCAGCGCAGATGACCTGATTTTGATTTAGTTTTTTGTTGTTTGTTTGATAGGCTCTTTTGTAGTTGATGAGAAAAACTTTCTTAGGTTTGATAAATTAAAAATTCGGTATCCTCCTATTTTAATGATGTTGTAATTTTGCGGTTGTCTCACTGTGCGTTCCAAGTGACATCAAGATCGCTTAAATAGATATGAATCAAAAGATTTCCTTTCAACAATAAAATAACAAACTGTGAAGTAAGATGTAGCATGCCTTTCATCCAATACTTCTCTCTTCTTTCTCAATTGTACAACAATCTGCACCCCTCGGCATTCAATTATTTATTTTTATATGAGTATCTCTTACGGGTTTTTATGGCGTTGTAAAAATGCCTTCAATTTCTTTAACTTGGAAGTGTGCAATATGTAATGGATGTGGTATAACACCATACTTTGCCGTGAATACTTTTCTTAATTAATGTTCAATGTAATGGCTTGCGTATCTGGTAAAATGTCTATGATGCGCTAAAGAACAGAGATTTGAGATTTATATTTATTTGTAACATTTTCAGACTATCCGACCATTCCAAGGCTTTTTAAAGTTTTACGTTAAGTTAATTTTAACTGATTTTTATTCCTTAAAACAAAAACTAAGAGTTACCTTAAATTTAGTGCTTCAATTCCATCCTTCGCTTAATGATAAAGTCACACACTTCCAAAATTAATACACGGATAAACTGATCATCAAAACAATGAAAAATGATGAGAAAATCAATATTTAAAAAAAAATATTTAACAATATACGGATGCAAAACCACATAAGACACTTCTTCAAAAAAAAAAGTGCTATTCCCGGAAGGAAATGTAGGTTTTGCAAAAGATTAGGAATTAGTTCAGAAAGATATCGACGTATTGCTATGACGTCGATGCCGGAAGATAACAGTAGGTAACTGGATAATATGGACCAATCTGGAACGTAAGAAGTTGCTTGGCAAACTGAACATGATGGGAAATATAAAAGCACATAGGCCCTGAATCATCAGGGCCTATGTGCGTTTATTTATTCCTGAAGGTGTATTAACCAAGATACACCTTGTACGGATGGAACAAGATCTAGTGGTGAATCATATCCAATTGACACCTGGAACAAGTAAGTGAATGACGCTTGGTCGGATAACGTACCATTGGTCAGATAAAATCCAAAAAGATCTGAATCAACTTCAGGTCTGGTTGGAGTGAGATCGCTCATTCCAAGGCCACACCCCGGACACTCGCTAAATCTCCATACAAACTAGCGTTTTAACGACCGACACTGTGACACCAACACAGACACTACACACTGGTCGTTTTTCTATACGTGCATTTGTGTGCGTGATGTCTTAGGTTGTCGCCCGTAATCACCGTATCACAGATTATATAATAGTTATTTCGTACATACGTACTACGTACTGACCGTATGAATATTTTTTGTACACTTACCCAAAAAGCTATTTCGAAAACCATCATCTCCAGGTCCAGTCGACTTGCATAGAACAAACTGCACCACAGTGACTATTTTTTATTCTGTGTTGGGCGGCCAGCCAGAGCTGTACGAAACAATGTCGTGTGTCTTGCTCGCATGTTAGAGCGACATCAAGTAAAGAGAATATAAATACTACGTACCTACATCAAGTTCCCAATTGCTGTGTTATAAAAATGTTTAAACGTGAAAGTTTTTTTTAATATTTTACAAATTAATATATAATATATATATATATATCGTTGTTTCATTTATGAAAATGAATTCTAAAATACGAATATGTAGGTAGGTATACTAATATAATTAAGTGTTTATTATATACCTACGTAATAAGAACTTACGTAAATTTGAACCTCCAGTGTCTACTGGTCCCAACATAAATGTATGAAGTTGATGTTCTTCTCTCCGTGAGTAGTAATTGTTCTATAGTCGTACGCGTGTGGCGTCCTTGCTCAGCGCAGCTCCTCGACAGCTCCAAGTCGGTGGCGGGGTGAGGAAGCCCGGAATTGGTGGGGGGAACAGAGTGTCCGTTCTATACGTAGTATTATTATCTTTTCTATGCCAAGGCGTTGCGTCAAAGTCTAATACACTTTTTGGCTTTAGGGCCTTTACAGCAAGTCTAGTAAAACAATAGTCAAGGTACCAGGCGCAATGCAGTTACGTCTAAATTTCTGTCTATCCAGAATTTTGCATGCTCCAGTATCTGTAACAGGTAGACGTCCTTGTTTACCATTATGCAAGCGTCGTGCCTGTCTTGTTACCTTGAATCATAAATAAATAAATAGTAATGTATATAAAAGAAAACCCAAGTTAATTCAAATCAAAACACATCTCTATTTCGTAACTCTGAACAACAACTTCCATCACCAAAACACAACATTAGTGATGCACCCTTTACATCCAAAAGAGCCATTCACAAAATTAACCTCTCAGGTAAACAGTCCCACTGGAATGGTAACTATCATTTAAGCTGGTGTGCAATCAGCTAAGTGCATTAGCAGTGCAGGTCCGGAAAAGTTCGGAAAGTTACAGATAGTTTTCCGGTGACACATCACTAGCCGTATTTGCCGGGAAGTTTTTAACGTTGGGATCGCATTTGCCTTTAGGAATTACAACATGAACGTTAATATTACGAGTTAATATTTATATGAAGCATCTTTATGACAAATATAATCGTTTATACTGAATGATAATTTATTATCCATAGGTACTAAGGTTTTCTGAATATATTTTTATTGATGTGTTCGTTATTTTTTTGTCTAGTTATATGATGATGCGATGACTACTTTGTTATTTCATACAAATTATTTATTGGTGAACTATAAAATATTTATCAAATGTTATGTTTCTTGAAGTGTTACACACTTTATATTTACTATAAAATTTTGGATTGTGTTTAACAATTTATAAAATGTTTGTACATTGGTTGGTAAGCGTTGATTCCTCAATGACTTCATTTTATCTTACGTAGTAAAACTAAAATAAACTGGCCAAGTGCAAGTCGGACTCGCACTAGTAGGGTTCCGTACTACACTACAGTATTTTATAAGATCGAGCAAAAAATACCCTATCATTTTTCGCCAGCAAAAAATAATAATTAATAAACATTTTATTTCTTATAACGCCATCTAACGTCTAACAAAGGTGTTAGGGATCGACATGTCAATATAACGCCATCTATCAAAAGTCAAAAAGTCAAAGCATTTAATCAGTATATGGGAAAATTAAAAATATGCATTTACACACGTCAAAATGGGATGTTTACCTAACTAAGCATTTATAGATGGCGTAAAATGCCGAAAAAACACGTTTCTTGTATGGGGACCCTCTATTATTTATAACTTTATTCTGTTTTTAGTATTTGTTGTTATAGCGGCAACAGAAATACATCATCTGTGAAAATTTCATCTGTCTAAATATCACGGTTCATGAGATACAGCCTGGGGACAGACGGACAGACAGACAGACAGACAGACAGACAGACAGACAGACAGACTGACAGACAGACGGACAGCGAAGTCTTAGTAATAGGGTCCCGTTTTACCCTTTGGGTACGGAACCCTAAAAATGGATAAAGCAGTATATTAATATTTCAAATAAACATTCTAAAGGTACGACCACACAGCGGCGTCCGGCGTGCGCGATCTAGGTGGCGGCTTTCAGATAGCGCAATAGTATTTGTACCGACTGGTTTACACCAAACACGACCTACGGCGATCAGAAAACGATTGAAAATCAGATCGCGAACACGCACGAGGACGCCGCGGTCTGGTCGTACCTTAAGTCGTCTTTAAGTTGGTTTGGAAACATTAAACCGGGAACTATGCAAAAGCAATTATGTATTTGTTTGGTATGGCAGCACCATTTCGGCATTAGCTTGAACCTGATAGGCTGACTGGATAAACGTGAAATCGTGGATGACTTTATTCCATAACTGACTAAATACTTCAATTCCTTCAATTTGATCTTCTACTGAAATTGACTTAGATACCTCTTTGTTTTTTTCTTTTTAACCACACAAGCCAGATTAACAAAAGATAATTTTCTATTTGCTCTTATGGAGGTAGAAAATTAAGCGACAGTAAATTGTTGAGTTTGATCACGACGCACGGAAATATCTGAACACAAGATTCGCTTGCTTTGCCTGCGTTAAAATGTATTTTTTGTTCTCATCCAATACACTGATTATCAATGTGCTAAATTTCAACAAAATCGGTCGAGCTGTTTGACCGTGAAGAAGTACCAATCAAACAAATATGCAAACAGGATTTTGCATTGATAACATAGGTGTTGATATATAAGTTTAGAAATCTACCATTTTACAGCTCACTTCCACCCACTGCAGCTTGTTACTTTTGTCGATAACTAGATTTTAGATAATATTGGACGTAGATCTATAACCATTCGATTATATAAACTTTCGATAATTTAATCCAAACTTCCAAACTAATATTATAAAGAGAAAACGTTTTTAAACGAGTTCAACTATTGAGATGTTTAATCACGAAGCAAGTGCATCAGTTTCAATATCGCGGAAAATATCGTTTGCGCGATACAAGACCTCATACATTTAGGCAATATTTAAGGGAGAGCTATTAAAATCTACGCCAGCGCCATATCTGGGTTATATTTATCCTTACTAATATTATAAATGCTAAAGTAACTCTGTCTGTCTGTTTGTTTCGCTTTCACGCCAAAAGTAGTGAACCGATTTAAATGAAATTTGGTACACAGATAGTCTAGAGCCTGAGAAAGGATATACGCTACTTTTTAATGCGAAAAGAGGGTTGTAAAGGGTTGAAAGGGGGGATGAAAAGTTGTATGGAATTATCGTCATTTTAAAGCTAGAAGCTTGAAACTTATGTTTTTAGCTGTTGTTTCGATATAAATAAATATTACATTCAAAGTTTGTGAGGGGGAAGGGGGAGGGTAGGGGGAGTTGAGAGCATGGGTAGGGGGAGTGGAGGGTGAGGGAAGAAGAGCTGGAGGGGAGGGGATATGGAAGTGAGGGGAGGGGAGGGGAGGGGAGACCCTCCCCTCCCCTCCCCGAGGGGAGATGAGAGGGAGGGAGGGAGAGGGGGAGGGGAGAAGAGGGGGAGGGGAGAAGAGGGGGAGGGGAGAAGAGGGGGAGGGGAGAAGAGGGGGAGGGGAGAAGAGGGGGAGGGGAGGTAAGTGAGGGGGAGGGAGAGGGGGAGGGGAGGGGAGGTGGAAGTGAGGGGAAGGGGACGGGAGGGTATGTGAGGGGATGAAGGAAGGGGGGATTAGCGTGGCGTGGTACGGCGCGGTGTAGTTGGGATATGTATGTGTCTTATTTGTTAATGCTACCCAAAGACACTAACTATTCCACGCGGACGAAGTCGCAGGCACAGCTAGTTTTCCATATTTCCATATAGTCAATGTTTTAATTTTCGATATTATGAACATCGATATTAAATGTAACCAGCTATAAGCCGCCTAGCACTCTTCTTAAGTCACTCATCCCGCATCTACGTTCTTTTCGATGTCATCAACTAGTGCGAGTCCGACTTGCTCTTGGCCAGTTTATTATTACGAGACCACACCACTCATGGTTATAATTTTCATTACGTATAATAAAATTATAAGCCATTTGTATCTCAGGTCCCAACACGTAACTATAAAGATTTTAATATATTTTTAACCCACGTCATCCTATCTACAGAATTATTTAGGTAGAAGCGTATGCTTTCCCGACTTTTTTCGCTTGTTTTCGCTCAGCCGTTTATTTCAGCTTTGTTTTCGCCTCATTTTGTTTTCAGAGACATTTCAGTAGAATTATGTAATTTCGCTTTTTCACTCGCTCTGTTTGCTTTTTGTATTTCACAAAGTAAACGCTTTCGGTGTCGGATTAAAGTATAAAATGCCAAGTGGTTTTAATTTTTTATTCAACGATAGCCAGAATACATAATGGTGAAAAAACAACACACCTACATTTTTTTTCAATATGACGTAGTTGCGTGATATTTTTTTTTTTTGTTGTAAAAGCTTTCTAGCTATGTGGGTTGTACATTACTATCTGGTATTCTTGTTAACCCCTCCAACTAAGCTAAATATGTTTGTGTCTGAAGTGGGTTCACGTCAATAGTGCAACGGTGGCGATTGAACTCACCACCTCTCGATCGCCAGTCCGACACCTTATCCATTGTTGGCTATTGTAGCTTTTAAACTGTTCTCGAGTAGCCATAACTTGAATGTCTTCAAATTAAGAGTGAATCTTGAGGGCCCGGTGGCGTAATCGGGAGAACGGTCGGCTTTGATGCCGTGGTACCGAGTTCAAACCGCCGTGCACCAATGGATTTTTCTATCGGAAAATTTATGTGCGCTTTTCACAGTGGCCCTCCGGTGAAGGAAAACATCGTGAAGAAACCAACAACCCCCGCATGGTGGTAGGACACTATCTAGTGTCCTTCTGGCCAGCTACCACCCTCAAGTTAGAAAATTTGTCACCAAAACATCTAATGTGTTCCGTAAGGCATCCTTGAGAGCAAGTTCCCATTCTAGGCCTAGCGTGCTTACCATCTTCGACCGCATCATCACTTACCAACAGGTGAGATGGTGGTCAAACGCTAGCCTATAAAGTATTAAAAAAAATATCGGTATCACTAGGCATCTAGGCATGCGTGCTTTAACCACGTGTCGACACGTGGTTGAAGGTAGTAGTAGTAGAAGTAAGTAGGTGTTTAGGTAATAGAAATGTACACGAAATAATGTGACATTTCAACGTAGCACGTACTATGTGACAAGGTTTAGTATATTCTAAGTACTTATGAGATATTACACAGTTGTCTTAGAGTGAAAATTCTCCATAGTTTTCCTTACCCTGATCCTCCAGTAGTAGACCATACTACACACGATCTCATAGTCGCTTTCCATCAGGTAAGATAGTGGGCAAATGCTTGCTTATCAACAAAACATATAAAAAAAAAATCTTTTGTCTATTTATTAAGTCTTTCTTCTCGACAGCATTAATTTAAAAAAAAACAGTAAAAAACAAGTAAACAGCATTAATTATTATCAAAATTAACTTATCTTGTATCTAACACCTCGACCAAAGCGTCGACCCAGCGTCCAGAAATCTCCAAACCAGAATACATACACATCTTCTTAAAAAAACCTGTAACGCAATCGCAACGTACCATAGCAACGTTGATACATTTTTACACATTTTCTAAGCACGTTATCTCACCCTTCCTGACCCAAATAGAACCCAAAAACTATCCAACAAAACACGTTTATCTAAAACAAGCAGCGCAGAAGATCATAAATTCGGCAAAAGGGGATACTACGGTTGTAAAACCGAACGGTGGTCACCAACGTCTATAAAGCTTTCAAGTAAATGTTTACGCGCGACTGCGCTCGTACCCAAAGTTTGGTTCTGTTCTTTAAATAAAATGGCCTCGGATGAGGGTAGCTCTAACTCAGCCTCAGGTTAAGGGCCGTGTCATTTCAACTTTGCTTTCGACTAATTTGGAGTTGATTTTATTGTTATGAGCGGACTCGAACAGGTTTCGTACTGGGCATAAGCGTTAATTTACATTAGGCCTAAGCGAAAGTAACTTAATGTGATTTATTATTAAAACTAACTGTAATAGGTACTTCAGTATTAAAGATTACAATATTAAGTACAATCAATTCTATATCACTATATTTAAATGCTAAATAGATGCGTGAAAATTGTTTCGGTGGTCTGATAAAGTTTGAACAAACTATGGTACTAGGTATTCTTAAGTTTAGACTAATTAAACTAAAATATTAACTATGACCAATAATTAAAATAAAAACTACAAATAATAAATGGAATTTAGGTCGCTGTCTGCTGGTAGAGTACCCAAAAAGATGGCGACATTACCTCTTTGAATCGCGAAACTAATGCGTTGCCCAATTAATGCTAAATTAGCTTTAAATATTCGATACAAATAATATAGCAACGCATAACTGTCAACTTTTTCAAACTAGCTTTGTGTTTGTATGTGTAATTACTGCATCGTCACTAAACTTCATATGATTAAACTACATAACTAATACAAAAATGCCAAATGTCAGATAAATCCACAGGTAGTAGGATCATATTATATGAATGAAAGAAAGAAGAAAGAAAAAAGGAAAATACATTTATTTAGCACCATGAAAATACATATATTAGAATGATCCGCTTGACTTGCTACCAAAAAGTAGCTTACTACTATCAAGAAAAGGACAAAATCTGCCGCCATGACTTTACGGTGTTCCGGCAACACGCAGTCCTTGTGATTCAGTGAATTCTAAGCATAGCGACTTCATCATCTTCGACTACATCATCGCTCGACACCAGGCAAGATAGTGGACAAACACTAGCAAGGTATACAAAAAAAACAAATACCTGAGTTTGTAAAATAGCTTGTAGAGTTTTAAACCAATAACTTACATACGAAAATTGTAAGTTCTCGCAAAATTAAATCTCATTCTTTTTTAATTCAGTAGAAATCAAATAAAAAAATCAACGGAGAACAAAAACGAATGTTTCTATGTAAAATCTGGAAAATATCTTGTACCCTTCCCTGAGCAAACATCGCAATCGTTGACAAAGACCAAATGGTTCTGTGTCAACGGTTTTGTGAAAAAGTTTCCGCTGGCTTCAGATTTTTTGATGAAAAAAACGAGTTCTTTTACTTTAACTTTGACTGTGAAAAAATCTGTTCGTTTGACAGTCGAGTTCATTTTGCTCAATGCTTAAAAATCCAGAAAATGGTTGTTAAAGAATGACTTCACAATTAGTAGATATAAGGTAAAGGCATCCTATTCCGAGGGGTTAGAAATTTTACACAGGTGGTAGTTGTATATTTTATCAATGTTCCGCCTGACTTGCTACGAAAAAGTGTTTTACCACTATTAAAGACTTAATCTTCAATTCAGAATTTATTATACTTACGGTGTTCCGGCAGCACACAGCCCTTGAGAGTCAGATCAGTCAGATCAGAGAAGGGTATTCTAGATTCTTGGCCTAGCGTGTTCACCATCTTCGACCACGTCATCATTGTTTACCACATGCCGAGATAGTGGTCCAACGCTAGCCTATAAAGTATTTTAAAAAATACCTAAACTAATCGGTTTTTATAAAAACTAAAACAGGATGTACAGGAATTAAGATCCTTCAAAGTCGATTATTACCCACTGAAAACCATATTGTTATTTCGTTACGTCACAAACGCGACAGACTGATTAATATTCTACCAATGAATTTATTTGGCGGTGTCCCTGCGGGTCCACAATCCAATTTTCGTTCTTATTTAAATTGTATCCACTTGATAGCATTATTCTGCGTGAAGTGGACCGACCGACCGACTTTGGAAAGAATTATTGTTATTTTGACTGATTCGTCGTTCTACCCTGCAATACTTAATAATAGCATTATATAGAAAAATCCTTGTCTGAATACTATGTGATAGTTTACATACATAATCTATATTATATTTATAGTCATACTAGCTTATGAATATCGGGATAAAAAGTATCCTGTGTATTAATAAAGGGTCTAAACTATCTACATACCAAAATTCAGCTCAATCGGTTAAATAGTTTTAGCGTGTAGATGTTATAAACATACACACAAACTAATATTAGCTATTTATAAATACCGACTTTTTCTGTCAACGTCACATTTTAAAAATATCGGTACTTATCTGACACTTGACATGTACATCATTCGTGATTACGCCTTTTTCCCGTTGGGGCATGACGATACTACTTCTTTCCACATGCTACGATCTTGACACACCTCTTTCGCTTCTTCCACTTTCATGAGCGCCTTCATCGCCGGTTATAGGTATTTATAGTGGTAGGACTTCTGCTAGTCCGCCTGGAGCGGTACCACCACTTTGCCTATTAATTTTCAGCCGTGAAATAGGAATGTTTTTTGGTTGAAATGGCAATGTGTCCAGTGAAATTACAGGGCATGTGAGACTCAACATCCTTATGTCTCAAGGTAACAGGCGCAGTGCAGTCACATACAAAATTCTGGCAGTCCAGAATTTTGCATGCCGCTGTATCTGTAATAGGTAGACGTCATTGCTTACCATCAGGCGTGCGTCGTTCTTGTCCTGTTACCTTATATCTGTAAAAAAAAGTTACTTTTGACTTGGCCTTTGTTTAAAACATCTCCGATCTGATCGTTATACGTTCGCCTAAGTCGGCCTCTACCGGCTGGCTCATTCACACTCGTCTCGTAAATCTGTTTCGTCAATCTTTCATCATCCATCCTCTCTAGATGTCCAAACCATCTAAGCATCCCTTCTTTATTTATTGTCACTGCATCTTCTATCACACCACAACATTCCCTTATCACGCTGTTCTCCACCTTATCTATATTGGTTATTATACCTAAGATGTAGCTAGACAATAAGCGTAGGTAGTTTTAATGCAAATAGTACATTATAATGCTTAAATTAATTACTATACTTTATACATAGATACATTTACTTACCTTTATAAACGTATACGTATGTAATGTCTCCTTCTATTCGACTTTGCGATTAAAACAGGCATCGGCACCGTTGTGGAACTACTGTCATAAATATTTTTATTTAAATAAACATCTACGGAAAAACATAATGTCACCATTTCACTGTTTTTAATTATTAATTTTCATTTCGGTGCATAATGTTGATGATAAATTGTTACTTTGCGTCGCAGCTTTCGATTTCCTTCGAAGCTTCATTCGGAAGCATTTCTTTCGGATTTTGAAAGATGTTGCGTCCCGCGCGCCCGCCCGCGCAAAGTTAACTACATTATTAACAATTGTTATAAATTATAATATAGTTAATTATGTGAGAAAACGCTACCCCAACGTTCAAAATTAATGTCTCCTTAGATTACATCAGTCATTTTGACGCACCCTAAACGAATTTTGGGCAAAACATAATTTGATAACATCATTGTGGAGAACATTATTTAAAGAGTAGAGTGTTAAAGGTGGGTTGTTTTGTTCAATCGGAGTTCTCCTTAATATTGCTTATATTATTAATATTCCTTTTTTTATTATACACAAAGAGTAGCAAATTTATAAGTGACATCCATTCTAACATAATACGACTACAAAACAAGATACAAAAAATATGTTTGTGCATTCACATTTGCTCTCCAGTGAAGACATTCATCGAAAAGAAATCACCAGTAACTAAACTAGCAGGATTACAGGTGTTCTGCGTGTTCATGATCAAAATCTGCATGTGAATGAAAAAAATCTGTCGCCAAAACATTAAATAAGTTCCGACAGATGTCTTCGAGAGACATTTCTTATTCTAAGCTTAGCCTATTATATATTCTGTGGCCTAGCTTGCTAGAAGATGCCCTCGGTCACATCTCCATAATTAACATGTGATGTAGTACAATATGATACGGTAAAATTGTTGTAGCAACTTTGACGCAATGAAAAATAAATAAATCAAAAACTATATTTTGAACATAAGAATACCACTATACCAATAAATAAAAATAAAAAAAATGCATTACTAGGGATCGTTCTCAACCATGGGCATAGATGAATCTAATCTGTGACCATGGGAAGGTCATGTAGCCTACCCGTACTTATACTTAAAATACTGCACGTTATCTCTGAGTGCTACATCCACCCTATGGTCTGAGGTTCAAACTACCCAGCGAACATAGACAAGTCACCAATCGGTTCATTGAGTCCCGGCATGGCAGTGTTAGCAAGAACAGAAGACGGGTTAGAATAGTTCCACTGTCATAATAAAATACCACTATCTGAGTTAGACTGTATCCCTTCTACAGTGCATCATTTCTCTACCATGTTTCACTCACTCTCTTCCCAACAAGCAGGATTCCATCTTAGATTCCGTCGTCTCATCACATCGGGTGCGACATACGTTAAGTGCTTCTACTAGTGCTTTAACTATCTTACCTAATTATATGGACAGCCATTAGGGAAGATAGTTTTAAAACTAAAACAACCGACTTCCACGCACCGCGAGTCAATGTCAGTGGCATGTTTGGGACGTTTATCGTTATATATCTAGAGATACTTATCAAATCTCGATGGAATTACAATGGGATCACGTCGAAAACGTACCTTACCGATTAAAAAAATAATCATTTGAAGCGATTTACAATTGACGGAGTAATCGCGTAACATACATACAAAAGTACTTTATAAGAAGAGCCGAAGATCGGGCTCTGTGGTGCATCTTGGGAGAGGCCTACGCCAGCAGTCGACTGACACCGGCTGATGATGATTCAGATTCAGATTCAGATTCGTTTATTTGCATAAAACACAGGTTATAATGATGGTGAATAATACAATGTATGTGCTTGATACCGTATTTTGCCCATACAGGCGTGCAAATATTTTCATATCGACGGGTTCCGGGCTAATTGTATTAAGCGACACTCTGGGCGATATAGACTTTTATACATGTTTGGAATCAGCGAATTTTTCTGCGTCGTTTGAGCTGGTTTTGTTGAGCTTTTGTCGCTTAATACAACCGAATTATTGGGCCCATTTTGGACTGCAATGTATGAAGTGACACAAAATATTGACATGTTTAGGAGCTGTGTACTTAAGCTCACAACCAAATACCAGACAGTCGTTTAAACTATTTTTCCTGGAGCAACAATTTACAGGCAAGGTACGTTAAAGCATTTAGCCTGACCTTATAAATATATAAAAATGTCGCTTCATACAATTAGCCTCTTTGTTAAATTCTTATCCAGTGTCGCTTAATACAATTAGCTTTACCTTATACATATACAAGAATGTCGTTTAATACATTTAGCCTCTTTGACAAATTCATACCCAGTGAAAGTCCATACATTTAGCTCTGTACATGAAATGTAAGATGTTGTCACTTTAACCAGCAGGATAAAGATACAAGAATGTCGTTAAATACATTTAGCCGTGTCGTTTAATACATTTAACCGACATATATCCGTCGCATTAACTATTTAGGATTAAAACAATAAACATTTAAAGATTATGGTTAAACCTATTTTTCTTATACAATGTTTGATTTGCAGTGTCGTTTCAGTTATAACAAAAGTAAAGTTCTAGCACTTCAAACAGTTTATCTTAAACGGAATAAAAATAGTATAAGCATTGACAATCAAAATTTTATATGGTCTGAAACATTCCAATTAAAATTAAAAAATCAATTCGCTGCCTTGGAAACCACAGATGACGTAGACCAGAAACTCGAAGAAGTGGTGGAAATCCTCAGGGATGAGGGGACGAAGTTTTGCGAGAGCAAACGTACGGGAAAAAAGCCCAAACTTTCGGCAGAAGCGAACTCTACAGGCATGGAAAAAAAGCGTGGTGGTTCTGTTTTTCAAAAAAGGAGACAAAACACTTTTGAAAAACTACCGCCCGATTTCGCTTCTGAGCCATGTCCAAAAGCTGTTTTCAAGGGTTATCACGAACCGTATTGCGTGAAGACTCGACGAGTTCCAACTTCCGGAACAGGCCGGGTTTCGAAGCGGTTACGGTACCATAGACCACATCCAAAACGGTGCGGCAGATTGTACAGAAGACCGAAAGGTACAATCGGCCCCTGTGCTTAGCATTTGTGGACCATGAGAAGGACTTTGACTCAATCGAAACCTGGTCGTTCTCGAGTCCTTGCAGCGTTGCCAAGTCGACTGGCGATATATCGAAGTGATGAGATGTCTGTATAATGCCGCAACGATGAGTGTACAAGTACAGAACCAGCGAACTAAAAATGTCCACCTGCGTTGAGGAGTGAGACACGGGGCCGTCATATCCCTGAAACTGTTCACTAACGCCTTCGAGGCTATGTTTAAGACGCAGGACTGGAAATATTGCGGCATTAACATCAACGGCAAGTACATCTGTCACTTACGATTCGCAGATAACATCGTCGTTATGGCAGAGACGCTGCAGAACCCACTTGAATTGATGTTGAATGGTTGGATGTTGAATGGGCTAGCTGATTCTTCTTGGCGCATCGGTCTCCAGATGAATTTGGATTAAACCAAAGTCATGTACAACCAGTACAACGAGTACGTTGTTCACAGTTGAACAAATTACCGTAGATGGAATGCCACTCGAAATTGTCACTAAGTATGTTTACCTAAGGCAGATGCTCCAACTACGCAAACACAACTTCGAGAAGGAAATCTAGAGAAGAATTCAGCTGGGCTGGGCAGCATTCGGAAAACTGCGTCGAGTCTTCTCGTCGCCTATACCGCAGTGTCTAAAGACAAAAGTCTTTAACCAGTGCGTCCTACCTGTAATGACATACGGAGCCGAGACGTGGAAACTCACAGTTCTACTGGTCCACCAGTTTAAAGTCGAGAAAGAGTGGAGACCGTGAATCGGCAAACGTAGCGTAGGACGTCCTGTGACCAGGTGGAGCTACGACATACGCAAAGCGGTGGGCAGTGACTGGAAGAGAAGAGCCGAAGATCGGGCTCAGTGGCACATCTTGGGAGAGGCCTACGTCCAGCAGTGGACTGACACAGGTTGATGATGATGAGGTAGGTATAAATTAAAAGGTTAATTATTTAAAAGGTTAATTAAAAGGTAAATAAATTAAAAACATACATAGGGTGTACCTACACCCTATGTATGTACCTTTTAATTTATCAACGTTTTAAACGCCAATTTCTTCAAACTTCATTATTCAAGTGGGATTACAAACAATTTATTTTAAAAAACCAGTCGCATAAACTAATTAGCCATACATGAATAAGTTTAATATATGCTATTTAAATCAATTAGCTTAGGTTTGAAATATGACCAACTCTTTGATTAAAGCACTTAGCTTAGATCCATTATTTGCATGCCTAGGCGGTTAAGTCATTTAGCTTGGAACAATGAATAATAAACGTAGGCGGTTTAGTCATTTAGCCTGGAATAAGAACAATAATCATAGGTGGTTAAATCATTTAGCCTGGAACAAAAAAGAGTAAAATATTGGTCATTTTGTATTAAGCGACATTTATCTTCGGTAAAAATAGGAATATTAGAAAAAAAATTAAATCAAATTATGGGGAATATGTTATAAAAACCGTTATATCCTTCTTTTTTAAAAAATAATGCTATTTGCTTATGTTAAATATTTTTTTCTAAAAATCGAAACTTTAAACTGCTCTGGTGTAAAGTTTCAAAAATGTCGGTGAATCCAAATAGCCCGGAACCCGTCGATATATTATATTATAAACAATGATTTCTATACAAATGTTAGGCATTATAATTAACATTTAAAAAATAATTATTATATCTTATACCAATTTGGCAGTCATAACTCCATTATTCTAAATTCTTAATAATTCGTTATTTAATAATATATATAATTTGCTACATGGTATATTGTCAGTTTAGTCTAAATAAAAATAATTACATATGTCAAAAAATAAAATATTAATGATACTTACAAAAAAATAAAAAAACATACACACCAATTGTAAGATATATATATCCACACAGGGCAGCTGAGTGAAAACTCGTAAGTAATCGCAATGTAGGTCAAATAGAAGCTTCAAAAGAGCACAACACATACTGCAAAAAGTAGAAACGTGTAATCTTCCTAAGCATAATATTATCTGATAGATGTGATCCTTATAAGAAGCAAAGTTCTTATGCAGTAACATTGTTATCGCAGAAGTTTGAGTTCGTTCACTCGAGGCCATCGACTTTGTCCAACTTTATGATCGGTGAGTTTGGGCAGGAAAATAATTTATCTGAGTAGTTCGCTGTATGTTGTAAGCACGGTTCAGATACCTGAACACAAAAGATGACTTTCATGATATATCTTGGTTATTGATGTGCGAGAATTCTTCCAAAACTGATGTTCTGTATTTAGATGAGTGTGTTTTTCTTGTAGAGTGTACTTGTGGATATTTATCGTTAGGCGGAGTAGGTTGGTATTTGTATTGTATATTTGGTGTTTCTGCATTTGTAGTAGGGCGGTTTTCATATATATGGGGATCTATTTGTTGATGAGGAAGTATTGTCTTTGGCTTAGGCTTATTTAGCTTAGAATATGTATATATTATGTATTACAACCCAGTTTTAAATGATATTATCTTTCTCTAATTTCACGACCTACTTTATCTTCCTTTAATTTTATTGGTTTTGGAAGGCGATTGCATATTTTAGATTTATAGTTATCGTGAGTTTGAATCATATTAGTGCATCCGACATGCACGAAACCTAGGTCAAGGCAGTTGACAACAAGTTATATATAATCACGCTTGTATAATTAATAGCACTTGTAAATGGGCTTCGGTGGTATCTCCATCTAACTGTTTATTTGTGGGAAACATAATATCTACTAGCTGTACCTGCGACTTCGTCCGCGTGGTATAGTGTCTATGGGTAGCATTAACTAATAAGACACATACGTATCCCAAATACACCGCACCGCACCACGCCACCCCCCCCCTTCCCCCTCCCCTCACTTACCCTCCCCTTCTCCTCACTTCCACCACCCGTCCCCTCACTTACCCTCCCCCTCACTTACCCTCCCCCTCACTTACCCTCTCCCTCACTTACCCTCCCCCTCACTCACCCTCCCCTCCCCCTACCATCACTCCCCCCCCCTCCTCTCATTTCCCCCTCCCCTCCCCCTCCTCTGTCCTCGATTCCCCTGTCCTCCCCTCCCCTCCCTCTGTCCCTCCCCCTTCCCTCCCGCTCCCCTGCACTCCCCTCTCCCTCATCTCCCCTCCCCTCCACTCCTATGACGTTGTGTCCCAGAATAAATACTCTACATTGCAAACATATCATTTGGGCATTTTTCTGAAAACAAATATTGCAGAATATAAATACCAGTACTAAGAGTTATATTCTTCAAAAATATTGTAAAGAAACAAAGTGCCATATAAATTTAATAAAGATCGTAAATATATTTTTTGGAAATTGGTAGTTTTATTGATAATAGTGAAATAGTCTATTTTTTATACTAGATAGGTAAGCTTTTTACCACTATCTCACCTGATGTTAAGTGACGATGCGATCGACGATGTAGCATCCTAACCTGGAAGATACCTGTTTACTTGCGATTTGACCCCCGGGTTGTATGTTACTGGGAAACACAGATACCGGCAAGGAATTCCTATCTTTGTCAGTACGTATGATAAATGTTATACTTATGATTATTGCTTAATCATGAATGCAATAAGAACAATCAGACGCAAAAGCGAAACGCAACGTGAATCACACTTCAGATGTGAAACTACGGAAAGTTTCCTAGAATAACCACTGACATTCTTAGAAACACGATTTGAATGCATTGCAGTATAGTCCCCAAGAGGCTTGCAGTTTGCATGGGACAGTACGACACTAGGATCTTATTATATTGCTTTGCGCTTTGAAAATTTGCTTCTGAGATGTTCTTATGAGACGTACATAATTAAACATCTTAAAAAAAAACTAAAGGAACCGACTTCAACGGCCACGCTGTTTCTTTAGTACCATGTTTTAGGCGTTTATCTCCATATCTCTAGAGATACTAAACAAATCTCGATGAAACGTAAATGAGACTACCTGTGAAGTATAACCCTTTCAAGCAAAAATGATTTTTCAAATCGGTTTACTGGTCTTCGAGGTAAAAATACATTTAAAGAAAGATAAAAAAAAGAAAAATACATTAAAAGTCGAACATAGAACCTCTTCCTTTTTTGAAGTCGGTCAGAATAAATAAGATTGTATGTCTTTTATTTCTGACAGACAAGCTCTTGACAGCTTTCTCTAATGATGAGAGGAGGCGCTGGACCTCAGTCCAACTGACTTCAGTCCAATCCCCAGAACCCAACTATCCCCATAACCTTCGTTCTGGCTGGCACCCAATATAATGATATTTTTTGTAATATCTTATAGGCTAGTGTTTGAATACTATCTCGCCTGGTGGTAAGCGATGATGTGTTTGAAGATGGTGAACGCACTAGGCCTAGAATACTCTGACTCTCAAGGGCTGTGTGCTGTCGGAACACCGTAAGCTTATGGCGGTTGAATTGTCCTTTATGGTGGTGAGCTACTTTTTAGTCAAGCAAGTCAGGCGGAACATCGATATAATATGCTTCTACCACCTATGGATGAACCCCCTTGGTGGGACTGAAACTGGCGATCTCTCTTTTAGAAGCTAAGCCAACAATGGGGCTCTTATGGCACGGGTGAAACTTTATAAGCAAAGAATTGGTCAAAGATGGTAAACACGCGAAACCTAGTGTAATGGACTCAAAATTCGAGACATCAAATTCTGTGCCTTATTTTTTTTTCTCTCCATACTTGTGCTAAAGACCATAAATATTATGAGAAGTGATTTCAAATAAGTGTTAAGGGACGACTAAATGGGACTGAGAGGTTTATTTTTTGTTTTGAAATCTATTAACAAGGATATTGCTGGAAGGTCACACTTGAGATTATTTAATGTTTAACGGCTGAGGCTTGTATGTTAGTGTGGGAAATATTGCAAACATGGTTTTATAATAAAAAAGGGGCTTCGTGGAATCCTTATCTGCGCATGTTAGTTAAGAAATGATAAGTTAAGGCATGTTATTTTTAATAGTCATACATTAAACCTTATTACTTAAGTAGTTAGAGTTGGCGCCAACATTAGTTTATAAGACATTTTTTTACATTTAAGTATTATTATGTGTTTATTTCTAGGTCACACACAATTAATAATCATTGCTGCCTTACATCATCTGCCATATTATAATGGTGTCAAGCATAATAACCATTATGATTTCATATCACAGTGTGTGTTCTGCCCATCTATTTACTTTGATAAGATATTGCATAAACACTTATTAATTTAATTAGGGTTTTCTTTAGGTTTACCAATGTTGGTAAATTTACCTCTCATTTAGGCATAAAAGGATAAACCTTATAATAATACAAAAGATAATGAATATATCTATACACAATATTGTTATCTTTTATTTCATATTTCGAGTTGGACAAGTCGCGAGAGATTCTCCTGGCTAACGTCATTTTCTGGAATTTGGATGAAGGCGTACACGCAGCTGAATGTCACCCAATCGGTATTGCTCTTGTTTTTTGTACCTGCATAGAATCAACCAATCGAGACGCCTTAGTGACATCGGGGTGCATCTTTCAGTCAGCAAGAGGGTGGAGTCTTCCTGTAGAATACGCTTATAAAAAGCCTAGCATGAGGAGAGAGGGGGAGCATTAAGATTTAATCTTCGGAGAGTTTAGTCGATCTTGATTTACGACAGTGAACTCCAGTTCGTAGGGAGTTTTTCTGGTTAATTTATATTTTACTCTATATTTTATAGATCATAACTAGGCGCGTATTTGATGTTTGTATGTACTAATCAATAACTTCAGTGCAAGCTCCTGCGCGTGCTACCTATAAAAGATAAGTTTTCTTACCTTTTCTGCAACTGGATAGAGGGCGATTGATCCTTAGTCATAATTTAGTTTTCGATCAGAATAACTATTAATTAAGTGCGTAGAGCACCGAGTGTTATTATTGTTTCGCCCTCTTTCCCATTTATTCATATTTTGATCAGTCCTGCAACATTTGTAAGGTGCACATAGGCTATAGAACCTATTTGTTTTGACCCGCCACTTTGGCCATAGCCCCCGCTTGATTTGATTTGAGCTTTAATAAAAGCATAACTATAAAGTTCATTTTTAACCGGCGTAGGGATAGACTTCAATTCTTATAATTGGACATCTATCCTGAGGCGAATTTTACGAAGGGTAGCTTAAAGTTAGATTATTTTGGTATCGATGTACGTAATGTGCATGAATATTAAAGTCATCTAATTACAAGCGACAGTGGAGGAACAATGCCGGAAATAATAAATAATGCTGTGCACTTATAATTTAAGTCTCGTTGACCACATCTCTATTTGAGCATTAATAATATCATTAATTAAGTTTATTTTCTATGTTTAATGTTATTGGGTATATGTGTCTATCATAACAGTACTTATTGTGTTTTATAAAAGAAAAACACTGTGTATCATTGTCAGTTTTTTTAAATTATTTAGACTCCTTGTCTAGGCAGGTCTTCACTAAAGTAGATTAAATTCTTTGTTAGGGAATGATTCTAGATTTATCTAGAACCACAGCAGTCCTAAACTAAGTCGCAAATTGGCGTTGATTGTTTACATACCGTTGTTGTTCACAATCATAGAGTCATGTAGTTTAGCTTTGTAACATTCATTATTGTAATTGTAATTGTTTATTTGCAACTTAGCACATTAAAAACAGAGTTTCAAAGGCTTATATTCTAAAACAAAGCTTATGAGCTCTGAATCTCACACTAGAGAAAACTCTGTGTTGTAAGATTCAGTCTCTTCCTGTCGTGATTCTTTGAGATGTGGAACAAAAAAAATAAAGAAAAAGACTAAACAGTATCTTATACCGCAGACTAATATACTAGTCCAATTAAAAACAAAAGATTACAGTAAAATATTAACAGTTTAACAATCCCATAGGTGTCTATATGTGTTATATGTGTAAGTATGTGTGTGTGTGTGTATGTGTGTGGGTGCGTGTGTGTGTATGTGTATGTGTGTATGTGTATGTATGTGTGTGTATGTATGTGTGTGTATGTTTGTGTGTGTATGTCTATGTGTGAATATACGTGAATGTTTCTATGTGTGCGTGTTTTTTTTTTTTTTTTTTTTAAATAGCAGAGAGAATAGTAAAAAAATTAAGATCTTTGAGATAGGGGCCTGTTCCCAGCACTAGACGACACGATGTAAATCTTTAGCAGACATCTGTTTATCAGAATATAAAATATAAATAAATAAAGGTCAATAGGGCAGTCAATAGGGGGCACAGTAAACTCATGAAGACTGAATTGCAGATACCTGCTAAAGATCTCATAGGTCTCTGCCGTTCCATACTTAGGGACAGGCCCCACAGCGTTATCTATCTACTCGTAATACCATCTCTGTCTCCTCATAGCCCAATTATGGTTTTAAATGAATTACATAATACTTCAGTACATTCAGATTTTATTATTCACTTCTAGATTAAAATTGAGTTGACTTGATTGTAATAGATTTGATACAGTAAGTAGGTCAAAGACCCATCTGCCTTCCAAGTTCAAACGGTTCATATGCAGGGTTTCACTTCTCCAGTAAATTCACTTGCTAATATTGCTCTTTTTAAGACAACTATACGGTTATAACCGAATATTAGAGTCTACAGGGATAATATATAAGGCCGACCCTGTGAAAGATCGAGGCACTCTAGCTCTGCCATATTATATATATAATTGTTAGATCGAGCTTAAGTGGTGGCCGATACTAATCAATCACAAAAACGATCTTTCTTTGTGGGATCATAGAATCCCGAGATTTGTAACTTTTGCTGGCTGATTGTTTCGTTAACGTTGTTTCCAGTAAACTAGGTAATCTTAAAAGTTGGGCCTATATAACCCAGACTTAACTGGTGAGATGAAGTAGTTTACACAGACCGCGTTAAAGTTCTTGTAGTTATTTTCATTTATTTTATCTTCATTATTCTTCATTAATTATTTATAATTAATTTGAATTAATTACATTTTGATGAGACGAAACAATTAAGTCGAGCCCGAGCAACCTCTCGTTGGAAAAGGTAGTCCCAAAGGTTAGACTATCAAGCTGACTGAATGTTAGCAGCTATTTATTAGCACAAAGAGCAAAACCACACACATACCTCAAAACTACTTACAGTCTAGCTAGCCGGACACAGTGATGCGAGTCTAGGCCACCCAATTCGCCTACTTAGTACTGCCCGTTATTTTGATTATTACAACTATTAAATATCCATTAGAAATCATTACTTTCAGTACAATTCTTAGCAAAGAACTGTGCAGGTCATTTACATTTATTTCTCTATAAAGTTAGTTCATGCAATTAATATCAATTTATAGGTACAATACCTATACGCCATCTAGGGTCCATCACACTAGATAAGGATGATCTGACTCTCAATGTTATTACGGTAGATTTTTTCCCTTGGTGGTGTTATTCTACTTTTTAGTAGCAAATCCGGTGGAATATCGATATAATCCTGCTACCTTCTGTGGAAAAAAAATAATTTTCCCTTTAAAATCACTTTTATTATGCAATATCGATATTTATTTAGTTAGGGACTTTTTAGTTAGGTACGAACTTTAAGAAAAAAAACCGGCTAAGTCGAGTTGGACTCGCCCTCGGAAGCTTCCGTACCAACCAATTAAGCTAGACCTCTAAATTTTATCAGCGCTCATATAACTCAGAGGTCTACCTTAATTGGCGCAATCTATGTATGTATGGGGACAGACTATAATTTTCAACTTTTTATAATTTTTTGGAATTTTTCCTTAATTTGTGCTGTAAGACCTTGCTTCTTGCCAAATTTCATGACTCTAGGTCAACGGGAAGTACCCTATAGGTTTTTGACCCAAAACCTATAGGGTACTTTCGGTTTACCTAGAATTGTTAATTATGGTTATAAGCAAGGTCATAGAGCACAAGTAAAGGAAAAAATTCCGAATAATAAAAAAAGTTGATAATTAAGGTACATTTTAGTGCTAACAAGTTTTCGCGAAAATCTAAATTTGCCCATACCTTATTATTGTGTTGACTCAAGACCTTGATTTTTATACACCCAATAGGGACTATAGACTTCAGTATCAGGTATAAATTCCAACTTGCTAGGTCCATCCGTTCCTGAGAAAATCAGTGATGACAGACGGACAGACAGACGGACAGACAGACGGACAGACAGACGGACAGACAGACGGACAGACAGACGGACAGACAGACGGACAGACAGACGGACAGACAGACGGACAGACAGACGGACAGACAGACGGACAGACAGACGGACAGACAGACGGACAGACAGACGGACAGACAGACGGACAGACAGACGGACAGACAGACGGACAGACAGACGGACAGACAGACAGACAGACGGACAAGAAAGTGATCTTGTAAGGGTTCCTTTTTTTTACCTTTTGAGTTACGGAACCCTAAAAAACAACGAAAAAACATCAAAATCCCGACTGCGTGAATAGATTTGTAAGCAATCCTCACTTTTTATGACCTTTAATATTATTATAATAGAAACTGATTGCGGGACAACTCGTTTGAAATGTGAAGAATCTTTTAAACGCAATGTTTTTGTAGGATTTTATTTTAATATTATTCATCAACATAATTTCCTACAAAATATTGCATTTGTTTGAATTCAAATATTCTACACAAACATCAAGCACAGCAGAAACAACGTTATAGTCAACAAAAGCCTGACTTATTTTTAAAACATCAAAGCTTGCAAACAAAAAATCCCGTTTACCACTGAATCGTATAACCACAAAGACCTAGTTTCAAAACTGTAAATAACCGTCCCTTTTTCCGAGTTTTTCACAACACGTGAAGGTAGGGCGGGAAGCATACGGCCCTAATTTTGTACGGAAGAACTACCTTCATTTAGGGGGTATTGTGTCTGTCGGATTATTTCCCCCACTGGAACAATGTAAATTGAAACAGTGATGAAGATCGTGCAAATTTGCTTTATTCTTTTTGTACTTCACCAATATAAAGGGTAATTAATAAATCAAAATTATGTTTCATCTCACCTATTCGAAAAACGGTGACTATCGAGGTGAATAAATGCGTGCAAAATAGGTATTTTCACTTCAACCCTTTTAAGCGGGCGGTAAAGTTTTTTTTATTGTAGGCTCATTAATCTTCTTCTATAGTGTTCTGCCTAAATTTTTTCTAAAATAATATTGTAAGTATAGGAAATTTTACTGTCCTATCAAATAAAGAGCGCGCTGCACTAAAGCAATTATTAATTCTATGACTTAAGTATAAACAATCTTGCAAGGCGATAAAATAGAGAAAGAAAAATAAATAAACTGGCCAAGTGCAAGTTGGACTCGCACTCGTAGGGTTCCGTACCACACTACAGTATTTTATAAGATCGACCAAAAAATACCACTATAATTTTTTGCCAGCAAAAAATAATATGTAATTAATAAACATTTTATTTCTTATAACGCCATCTATGGGACGTTTACTTAACTAAGCGTTCATAGATGGCGTGAAATGCCGAAAAAAACACGTTTCTTGTATGGGGACCTTCTATTATTTTTAACTTTATTCTGTTTTTAGTATTTGTTGTTATAGCGGCCACAGAAATACATTATCTGTGAAAATTTCAATTGTCTAACTATCACGGTTCATGAGATACAGCCTGGTGACAGACGGACAGACAGATAGACAGACAGACAGACAGACAGACAGACGGACAGCGGAGTCTTAGTAATAGGGTCCCGTTTTACCCTTTGGGTACGGAACCCTAAAAATGAAGTACGCGAGTTGGCATAATACACAGATCGTTTGGTGGCCAACAAGAAAAAACAAAACGCGCTTATTTTTATCATGATCAAGTTGTCATTACCACAGACTCAAATATTTTGTACGTAGTTCTTGTCAGAAACTGTATCTACAGTCCCACAAGTATAACTTGGCGGTGGTGGTTTTTGGAACTAATTCCGCTCTCTTGAAACTGTGAGTTTGACGTTTGAGAGATTACCGCGACATTGTTGTTGATAAATCTGCTACATTAAAATAGTTCAATAATGCCAAAAGTAATTAAAAGTGGTTTAAGAGAAACTGTTATCAAAGTACAAAGTAAAAGCACAGTGGCGCACAGCCGCACCAAGTTATACTTGCCGGACTGTATTCATCGGTATAAATTGTTTATTTATGTTAGTCACTCTCTTGCAATATTACATTGCTATTTCAAAGAGCCTTTCCTTGCTTCTTCTTTTGTCGTAAAGAAGGGATGAAAAGCAGAGTGAATCACGGCGCAACATGATTTTTTTTTTGGCCGACGTACCACCTTGACTGAACCTCGAACGCTCTGGTTGTACTATTACTTAGTAAAATACAATTATGCGCCCCGTGATACAATTTACTATGTCATCGTAATAGTATTTTCAGACTTGCCACGTATACGGGGTATTTTTATTTATTTATTTTGTTTTATTGCCCGTGTCTCAGTATTTTAGAAACTCCGAAAAAATATTACAGCAGCGAAAATAGAAGAACTGACCCGATATATATATTTATTATACTAATCTTTACCGCTATATCGGCGGTCACATTATGTCATTGTATTAAAAGAAAAAAAAGCAATAAAAGTTTTGTCACTGACTTTATCTACATTGCTTAGACTGTAGAAGGGGGTACAAGTACCCCCTCCGCTCTCGACTGCCCTCCGAGGGCTCTCGTAATGAGTGGAATTATGACTTTTTGTGTCCGAATTACTGGTAAGCTGTACACGAGGCATTTTTAATCGCCATTCTTCTCTGTATTATATTGTACGAGGAAATCGGGGAATTTTTGAGTGGGTATATGAAATTCAGATGCCGGTATTAATAATGCAATGGAAAATTCCTTTCTAGGTTTTTAAGGGTAGGATTAAAATATATTGAATTATTTTTACTGTGTTAAGTACTTGTATAACTTCATAGTTATATACTATAACAATCAACTTTTAATTTAATAACAAAACTCCAATATCCCTGAGTCACAAAAAATACACAGCGTGGTAAGTAGTTCGTCGATCGCATCATCACTTAACATCCAGTGAGATAGTGGTCAAGCGCTAACCTATATCAGTATTAAAAAAAATCTTCGCTAATATAATAAGAGACATTTCAGAACGCATATGCAACAGTAATTATAATGACTGTTACTTAGAACATACATACATAGAACAAAAATAATTTAAATAGGACATCACACAAATTGTCAAATAGATAAAAATGTATATACCACGTTTGAAAAAGCTCTGAAACTTGCACGTAGTACTCGAACTTTTTGAAGCCGCTCGTTTAACTTTGTACCGACTCTTCGCCACGTGTTAACGTAAGTTGTTCTTTGTCCTACAAAATATTCCACTTCTCATTGTAGGCGCAAAGCAATTTAAATTATACCAAGAGGCAACACTGTAACCTAAAATTAACAAAAGAAGCGCGAAACTCGACGCGCCGAACAACAACAAAGATTGAAAACCACAAAGTTGACAGAAGTTTGTCATTTCTTTCATGCAAAATTACATTTGGGAAGTCCTCGAGTCGCGAGTGGAAATTTTTAGGGTCGGGATCACATCGAGCGTTGAGAATATTAAAAAAGTTTCCCGTGAACTTGGATTGTCTTTTTGTAAAACTGTTTACTTGGCTCGAGGGGTTTTTTATTTAGTTTTTGTCGATTTGACGCGACCTACATTTTTGTGACGGGTCGCTGAATCGCGTCTTGTGTAGGCGTATTGTAATGATTGTTCGAACTTTTCTTTACAGGCATTTGTTTTGTTTGAAGAAATTGGCTACAAATAATGCTTGTTGCTGAATGTAGTAAGTTTGAGCGAATGAAATTCTAGGTCTTTGTCTTCTATAACATGAACATAGTGCGAATATATACATAGGAGGATATATACATATATACACGTTGCCGTAAAGGATAAATGCCTTGACTTATAAGCTAGAGGTTGCCGGTTAAAAACCTAGCACGGGTGTTCATCCTACTATCTGTGGATGCATAATCATATCGATGTCCCGCCTGATTTGCTACCAAAACGTAGCTTACCACCATCAATGAGAAAATCTGCCACCATAATCTTACGATGTTCCGGCAGCGGACTGTCCTTGAGAGTATTCTAGGCCTATAGACCATCTTTGACCACATCATCGCTTACCACCAAGCCAGATAGTAGTAGCATGTTATTTATTATGGAGGTTTAATTCGATAGTCACCTAAGTATTGAAAAAATCAAAAGATATATTCAGAAATAATAAAAACCAATATTTAAGATAGTTTAAAAACTAAAACAACCGACTTCAATGCCCCGCGAGTCAATTTCAGTAGCAAGTTTGATACGTATATCGTCATATCTCGGGAGATACTTATCAAATCTCGATGATTTTATTATGGGACCACTCTGAAAACGTACCCTACCGATTACAAAAATAATAATTCGAATTAGTTCACAATTGACGGAGTAATCACGTACCATACACACAAAAAAAACATACAGACTAATTGAGAACCTTCTTCTTTTTGGAAGTCGGTTGAACACTCGGAAATAGTAAAAGGATAGGGAATGAAAACAGGAAAACATTAAGCTTATGGCGGATTAAAATAATCAAACAAGCATTATATGATGTGACTTTCTTATGAGGAGAAAACCACGCGTGCTTGCTTTTTCCCTTATTTAAAACTGTACCTTCCACGGGTCGTTTAGCCAGGTATTACGACCACACAAGTAACTCTGATTTTATATAGAAGATCATTAGCCGCAGCTTGTATTAGGATGTAGCTCTCATTTGTCCTAATAGCGCGGTCTGCGGTAACCGTTACACTGAATGCATTCCCAACCTTTGGGATATGTTTGCTAAAATCCACCTTTCATTTAACCTTTATGCAGACTTAATAGCTATTTTGTACTGAAAATATAAGCAGATGCTTTTCATGTTTTTAAATGCTAACAGATACGTTGGCTCTCGCAGGCTATGTGCTGCCGGAACACAGTAAGATTTTCGTGGCAGATTTTCTGCTTGATAGTGGTAAGCTAGTTTTTGGTAGCAAGTCAGGCGGAACATCGATATAGGTAATATTCTCCCATCAGCTGTAGACGAACACCCGTGCTAGGATTTGAACCGCTAACCTTAATAAGCCGGTAATCCTTTCCGCCAACGAAGCTCTTATCACACAAATGGCTGTCCCCAGGGAAGTAAAAGAAAATTGAGCATTTCAGGATATATATATGTATCTTTTTAGGGTTCCGTAGCTGAATGGCAAAAAACGGAACCCTTATAAATTCGTCATATCTATATGTCTGTTTGTCTCTCTGTCCGTATGTCACAGCCACTTTATTCGGAAACTACTTATAAGAACTACAAATAAAAATCTAAAGAAATATATGCTGTAGATATCAATAAATACATTCAAAGACAATTGGTATGGACGAGATATAGTCAGCAGTTTTTGATTATAGCAACCGCAGACATGACTTTGATTTTCATACAAACACTATGAAAAACAAACTTAATTTTTTGGTGGCGAAAAATTATAGTAATAAATTACTCTACAGTGTAACGGAACCCTACGAGTGCGTGTCTGACTTGCACTTGGCCAGTTTATTTATATTATTTTGTCTGAATTGTGTGAACTATGAGCAATTATTAAATTTGTTTTAACGTAGGAAAATAATAGTGTCTGATTTTACATTTTATTGTTTCGTTTTATGATAACAAAAATGTTGTATTGGTGTGTGGTCCTCAATATATTCTCCTTTTATAAATGACATCTATCATTGAAGTTTTGTCACGTATCAATTTTCCAAGGAGCATAAATTCGTGCGTAAAATAAAATTTGCACATCCTACTCATTATCGAAATCTCATCAGCTTTTTCATCAGAGAATCTGTAAAAACATAATAATATGTATTTCAAACAAAGGGCTGTGGAACGGCTTATTATTATGGAAATGAGTTGGTCCAAAAATTTTGCTTATGTAGGTCTGCAGAGAATTCCATTACGAAAAACGCGTTAATTGCTATGAAAATCTGAAAGAGATACACTGGAAATCCACTCTGCAATTTGAATTGAAATTGGGAAACGCCAGGGTACCTTTAAGCGGATACCGCAATCAAGATAACGTTACTCTGGATAAGACTAACAAATATAATATTAGCTATAAAATTCAGCATATTTTGGGGCTAGCTTTTGATTGTTACAAAATATGATATATTTCGCATAGTAGACACTATGTAGTGTCCGCCTGGGCCAGC
Source organism: Cabera pusaria (assembly GCA_954871355.1). Taxonomy (NCBI): domain Eukaryota; kingdom Metazoa; phylum Arthropoda; class Insecta; order Lepidoptera; family Geometridae; genus Cabera; species Cabera pusaria. The sequence continues at coordinate 5,599,071 of OX940896.1, forward strand.
TACCAAGTTAGAAAATCTGTAGCCAAACATCTAATGTGTTCCGGCAGCTATCCTTGAGAGCCAGTACTCATTTTAGGCCTAGCGTGCTTACCATCTTCGACCGCGTCATCACTTACCAACAGGTAAGATAGTGGTCTAACGCTAGCCTAAATATTATATTTTATAAAACTGGCCAATTGCGAGTCAGACTTTTGTCCCGCACGCGGAGGGTCTCGAACGCCATCTAACGAATATCTAACGAACTTCTAACACTAACTAAGTGAACGTTAACACAAAGGTGTTAGTAATTAATATTATTAATAAGGTAAACAATCGTTCATTGATGGCGCTATAGTAAAAAACACGATTTTTGTATGGGGAGCCCTTTTAATTTTTAACTTTGTTCTATTCTTAACATTTGTTGTTATAGCGGCAACAGAAATACATCATCTGTGAAAATTTCCACCATTTAACTATCACGGTTCATGAGATACAGCCTGGTGACAGACGGACAGACAGACAGACGGACAGCGGAGTCTTAGTAATAGGGTTCCGTTGGTTCCCTTTGGTTTCTTCGGAACCCTAAAAATGAATTGATATAAGCTCTTAGAAATTTTCAGATGTTATCTAATACTATAAGAATCTTTGTCCTGACATACTGACTGACTCACTGACTCACTGACTCACTGACAGACAACGCACAGCCTAAACCGCTGGTCGTAGAAACTTGAAGTTTGGAGGGTATATTTGTCTTAGTACGTAAGGGTGTACTAAGAAAGGATTTTCCAAAATTCACCCCTTAAGGGGATGAAATGGGGGTTCAAAGTTTGTATGGAGAAACAAGATTAGATCGTCTTTTCTATCCAAAACTTCACAGAAGTGCTTCAGTAAAAAAAATAAGTAAAGACGTGTTTCAGGTTTTTTTGGAATTCCACCCCTAAGAGGGTGAAATGGGGTAATTAAGTGTAAAATCAATATTGTTTCGGATTGCGCTGAAATTTGGCATGCAAATAGTTATTACGACGTTAGTTCCCTCTGAGAAAGGATTTCCCAAAATTAACCCTCGAAGGGGATGAAACGGGGGTTTAAAGTTTGTATGGAGAAACAAAATTAGATAGTCTTTTCTATCTGAAACTCCACACAAGTGCTTCAGTAAAAAAATAAGTAAACACGTGTTTCAGGTTTTTTTTTAATTCCACCCCTAAGAGGGTGAAATTGGGTAATAAAGTGTGAAAATCAATATTGTTTCGGATTGCGCTGAAATTTGGCATGCAGATAGTTATTACGACGTTAGTTCCCTCTGAGAAAGGATTTTCCAAAATTAACCCTCGAAGGGGATGAAACGGGGGTTCAAAGTTTGTATGGAGAAACAAGATTAGATAGTCTTCTCTATCTGAAACTTCACACAAGTGCTTCAGTAAAAAATTAGGTAAACACGTTTCAGGTTTTTTTGAAATTCCACCCCTAAGAGGGTGAAATGGGGTAATAAAGTGTAAAATCAATATTATTTCGGATTGCGCTGAAATTTGGCACGTAGATAGTTATTAAGACGTTAGTTCCCTCTGAGAAAGGATTTTCCAAATTAACCCTCGCAGGGGATGAAACGGGGGTTCAAAGTTTGTATGGAGAAACAAGATTAGATAGTCTTTTCAATCCGAAACTCCACACAAGTGCTTCAGTAAAAAAATAAGTAAACACGTGTTTCAGGTTTTTTTGAAATTCAACCCTTAAGGGGGTGAAATAGGGTAATAAAGTGTAAAATCAATATTGTTTCGGATTGCGCTGAAATTTGGCATGCAGATAGTTATAACGACGTTAATTCCCTCTGAGAAAGGATTTTCCAAAATTAACCCTCGAAGGGGATGAAACGGGGGTTCAAAGTTTGTATGGAGAAACAAGATTAGATAGTCTTCTCTATCTGAAACTTCACACAAGTGCTTCAGTAAAAAATTAGGTAAACACGTTTCAGGTTTTTTTGAAATTCCACCCCTAAGAGGGTGAAATGGGGTAATAAAGTGTAAAATCAATATTATTTCGGATTGCGCTGAAATTTGGCACGTAGATAGTTATTAAGACGTTAGTTCCCTCTGAGAAAGGATTTTCCAAATTAACCCTCGCAGGGGATGAAACGGGGGTTCAAAGTTTGTATGGAGAAACAAGATTAGATAGTCTTTTCAATCCGAAACTCCACACAAGTGCTTCAGTAAAAAAATAAGTAAACACGTGTTTCAGGTTTTTTTGAAATTCCACCCTTAAGGGGGTGAAATAGGGTAATAAAGTGTAAAAATCAATATTGTTTCGGATTGCGCTGAAATTTGGCATGCAGATAGTTATTAATTACGACGTTAGTTCCCTCTGAGAAAGGTTTTCCAAAATTCATCCCTGAAGAGGATGAAACGAGGGTTCAAAGTTTGTATGGAGAAACAAGAATTGATTGTCTCTTATATTCGAAACTTCACACAAGTAGTTTAGTAAATAAATGAGTAAATACGTGTTTCAGGCTTTTTGAAATTCTATTCCTAAAAGGGTGAAGTGGAGTAACAATGTCTGAAATCAATATTGTTTCGGATTGCGCTGATATTTTGCATCCAGATAGAAATTTTGACGTAGGTATCCGCTGAGAAAGGATTTTTCAAAATTCACTCTTCAAGGGATGAAGCGGGGGTTCAAATTTTGGATAGTCATTTTATTCGACATTTCACACAAGTACTTCTGTAAATAAATAAGTAAATACGAGTTTCAGACTTTTTCAAAATGCCACCCTAAAAGAGTGAACTGGGGTAAAAAAGTCTGAAAATCAATATAGTTTCGGATTGCGCTTTATTGGGTTTTTCGGGTTTTAAAAATATGAATCCTGATTTGTCTTAGTCACGCGATAACATGAAAACAGGTGAACCAATTTGGCTAATTTTTATTTGATGTCTTTAATGATAGAATCGTTTTTACAAAAGAAAAGTTTTAAGTAAATAAAAGGAGTTTTTAACGCGGGCGTAGCCGCGGGGGACTTCTAGTTGTTTAATATAATCATTAATTAAGCAGCAGCTAAAATATTATCCACGTGATAATAATTAAAGCAATTGATAACCTTATGTAGTTCAAATTGCTGAAAACAATCCGACAATTTTACAGGTCTACAGTCTCTTAGTTTTGATTTTAGACTAAGCAATTAGGATTTTGTTTAAATCTTTTGCTGTCATTGAAAAGGATTTTATAGATGCATTCTCGAATTAGTAATCGTTTTTTTGTCGGGCAGATAATATGTTCCTGTTGATAATGTATTCGTAGAAGTTCCAAATACACGTAGATATTCGTATTTGAGCAACAAACTAGCCAACAACAGATATCTCTGTTTTTATTTGCGCAACTGTTTCTGAAGGTCTAACAAAACGACGTTTCATTACGTAAACACTTTAATACCAATATTAAAAATGCGAAAGGCACTCTGTATATTTGTTTGTATGTAACCTTTTCAATGACGAACGGCCCGACCGTATAAGAAAAAAAGTTGCACAATGATAGCCATTATAGTGAAATAGGACATAGAATATGTTATTACGCGGACAAAACCGCAAGGCTTAAATGATATTATAAGATAATTATAAGATAGTTTAAAAACTAAAACAACCGACTTCAATGCCCCGCGAGTCAATTTAAGTAGCGAGTTTGAGACGTTTGTCGTCATATCTCTGGAGATACTTATCAGATCTCGATGAAATTACAATGGAACCACCTCAGAAACGTTCCCTACCGATTACAAAAAGAATCATTCGAATCTGTTCTCAATTGACGGAGTAATCGCGTAACATACACACAAAAAAAAAGAAAAAAAACATACAGACGAATTGAGAATCTCCTCCTTTTTTGTGAAGTCGGTTAAAAAGGATGTTACATATCTGAAAATTTATAATAATAAATAACAAAACTTTTTTGTCTTATAATGTAGTAATTTCCAGTGTCCCTACATCTTTGACGGGCACCGTGATCGATGTTCACAAATTAGCCACGACACCCCGCGTGCCTGAGCGGTGATTTTTCACGAACAACTTTTATAAGCCTACCCGATAACTTTCTGTAGCTTGTACATACACCTACCTACAGTGCCATTCATAAAGTTTTATCCAGTGGGTTGGCGTTTGACCACTATCTCTCCTGGTGGTAAGCGATGATTTGGCCTAGGGTGGTGAACACGCTAGATAACTTTTCCACGGGTGCACTTTTCCATACAAATGTATTGCCCCGTTTCCTCCCTGGAAACTAAGAATATTTATAAATAAAATACGATAAAATATTTATTAAAAGTAAGTTTTTTATATCGTAAACGATACATATTGAATAGTTTGTACATAGCGATCCCAGATGAGAATATTTTCTTGTTTCATACTTTAGAGCGTAATATTTCAGTAATAGGGTTTTAGTTTTTGAAGTTATTTTTTATTTAAACGTGTTATTCGAAAGCACAGAGTACTATTTTTGATACGAAGCTCGATTTGTTTCAAATAATGACTACAACAGCATTATTTTGATATCTACCTCTATAAAGAAAGGGATGCTTAGATGGTTTGGACATCTAGAGGATGGATGAAGAAAGATTGACGAAACAGTTTTATGAGACGAGTGTGAATGGGCCAGTTGGTAGAGGCCGACCTAGGCGAACGTATCACGACCAGATCGGAGACGTTTTAAAAAAAGGCCAAGTCAAATGTAATGTATAACCGGCGAGCATGTTCATACATGCTTCATAGGCGCTCATGAAAGTGGAAGAAGCGAAGGAGGTATGTCAGGATCGTAGCATGTGGAAAGAAGTAGTCTCTGCCTACCCCAACGAGAAATAGGCGTGATTGTATGTATGTACGCCTATAATATACAAGTAGATGATATCTACCAATCATTCGTATTTTGTCACGTCTGTAGGGAGTTGAGCAAAAAGTGGGTGTTGAAATGTTATGTGTGATTAATCGTAACAAATATATTTTGTTAAAGCTTTTGAGTGTTTTTGAGTCGTTTGAGAATTCGAAACATTTTTTGTTGCAAAAAAGTAAGATGGCACAATATTATTTTTCGAATGATGGCTTTTGGTTTTTTTCATTGAAACCGATAAAATATTTCAAAAATTGTCACACAAAAGAGATCGAGGTTTTTCAAGGTATACCTGCAACTATACATCATCAGCCTTTTAGCTTTTAATAATTTTCTTATATTCTAAAGGCTTGCGTTTTGACCACTATCTCACCTGTTGGTAAGTGATGATGCGGTCGAAGATGGTAAGCACGTTAGGTCTAAAATGGGATCTGGCTCTCAAGCAATATTCCACTAAAAATACAAATTTAGCAAATTGAACAGATATTAGGAATAAATAAATTAGGATCGTATAAAACCGAAAAAAACTACTTCAAATGCGGTGCTAGTCATTTTTTGTACCAACTTTGAAGAGTTAAGGTACGGCCACAACGCGGCGTCCTGCGATCTGCGGGCGCGATCTCAGTACTTTTCAATTGTTTTCTGATCGCTTTTGATGTGAACCAGTCGGTACAAATACTACTTACTGCGCTATCTGATCACCGCTAGAACGCGCACGCAGAACGCTGCGGTGTGTCCGTACCTTTAATCTCCATTTCTCGGAAGATTAAATGAAAAATAATCGGAAGATTTATTTTTCAAACAAGCACAGAAATTGCCAAATCGGTTAATAAATAAATGACGGAGTTTTGAGTTAATAAACACTGAAAAAATTACAAAAGGATGCGAGCCTCAAGCCCTTTTTAACCCCCGACGTAAAAAGAAAGGGTGTTATAAGTTTGACGTGTGTATCTGTTTATTTGTGTGTCTATGTATGTGTGTGTCTGTCTGTGGCATCGTAGCGCCCAAACGGATGGACAGATTTTGATTTAGTTTGTTTTTGTTTGATAGTGTCTTCATCGAGGGTGTTCTTTGTTCTTAGCTTTGTTTCATAAAAATTCGTTAAGCTGTTTAAATATTATCAGCTCTTTTTTAGTTGATGAGACTACGATAGCAACTTTCGTAGCCTTTGACCGCGGGCGTCAAAAAAATCGAAATGGTGCTTCTGCGCACTACATACCCGTCACTCTGCTGCCGTTTGTTTAGCGTAGTTTACATTAGTCAAATCAAATGTATTAATTTGAAAGTAAGCATCCTGTTACTTCAATGATATTGCAAGAATATGGTAAACTTGACCTAATGCTGAGACATCTCCTTGAATCTGCAGAACTCCTCGTCTGAGATGTCGTGTTCAGGCTCATTGAAATGGTCTCAATTAAAAAATTATACCTACATATACAAATCAGCCAGGGGTGGTTTTATATTTTATATTTAGGTTTTATTTGAGAGACCGGTTGATAACAAAAAGGCGATATAATACTACTAGAAGTGCCCCGCGGCTTAAAGACTTCTTTTATTTACTTAAAACATCTATTTTGTAAAAACCTTTCTATCATAAAAGAAATCAAAGAAGTTAAAGGCTAATCGGTTCAAACTTTGAACCCCCTTTTCATCTCCTAAAGAGTGAATTTTGAAAAATCTCTTCTTAACGGATACTAACGTCAAAACAACTATGTGCATGCCAAATTTCAGCGCAATCCGAAACAATATTAATTTTCAGACTTTGTTACCCCATTTACCCCACCCCTCTTAGGGGTAAAATTGCAAAAAAGCCTGAAACACGTATTTACTTATTTTTTTACTGAAGCACTTGCGTGAAGTTTCAAATAGAAAATACTATCTAATCTAGTTTCTCCAAACAAACTTTGAACCCCCATTTCATCCCCTAAAATGATGAATTTTGGAAAAGCCTTTCTTAGTACACCCTTACGTACTAACAAAAATATACCCTCTAAATTTCAAGTCTCTACGACCAGTGGTTTAGCCTGTGCGTTGTCTGTGAGTCAGTCAGTCTGTCAGTCAGTCAGTATGTCAGGACAAAGATTCTTATAGTATTAGATGTTATAGCTAAAAACTCAATATTTATTTTACTTAAATAGAAACTATGCGCATTTTCGTGTTTAACTTTCAAAGTATAGGTGAGTGCTTTCATAAATATTGTCTGTGGGATGGTGTAAATATTTTCTTTCATTATTGTGTAGCACCTACTCTGCTGCTATGAAAAACTGTTGAGTTTTAGGAAAACATTCTCGATTTTATTTACATCAAGCAAAGAATCTAATAATAATTGAAGATCGTTTAAAAAACTAAAAAAAAGACAACTTCAAATGTAGTCATTAACCGACTTCACAAAAAAGGAGGAGGTTCTCAATTCGTCTGTATGTTTTTTTTTTTTTGCGTTTATGTTACGCGATTTCTCCATCAATTGTGAACGGATTCAAATGATTCTTTTTTTAATAGGTAGGATACGTTTCCGAGGTGTTCCCATTTTAATTTTATCGAGATCTGATTAGTATCACCAGAGATATGGAGATAAATACCTCAAACATAGGAGAATGTACTAGTTTTAGTAGAAGAGTCCCAAGAAGATTATACACAATGGAGGTTGCTATTGCATATAAGATATTCTTACGGTAACTGTACGGTTACGGTAATAGAAATAAAGGTGGGGATAATTTTTTTTTATATCTTATAGGCAAGCGTTTGACCACTATCTCACTTGTTGCTAAGTGATGATGCGGTCGAAGATAGAGAAGTGGACTAGAATGGGAACTGGCTCTCAAGGATAGCTGCCGGAACACATTAGATGTTTGGCGACAGATTTTCTGACTTGAGGGTGGTAGCTGGCCAGGCGGACACTAGATATGTTCTACCACCATGCGGGGGTTATTGGTTTCTTAACGATGTTTTCCTTCACTGGAGGGCCACTGTGAGAAGCGCACATATATTTTTCGATAGAAAAATTCATTGGTGCACGGCGGTTTGAACTCGGTACCACGGCATCAAAGCCGACCGTTCTCCTAATTACGCCACTGGGCCCTCAATAAATAATTATATATTAATAATTATAATAAATAATTATATATAAATATAAATAATTTGTCTTCACAGGAATGTTCTACCGGGCAAAGTCTTCTTGGGTGCAAACTTTTTTAAACATACCTAATATTTTTTGACATGACATGACATTTGGAGAAGATGGCGGCCATTTCAGTCCCGCGACACTGCATACATAATTGAATAACTCAGAATTATGAACGTACTTTGTACCAATCAACACAGCAAAAATAATTATAAGCATAAAACCACATATTATATAATAGTTACTTCGTAAATAATACTTTCCGTTGTTAGGTTGGCTACACAGTGCTTTCATAATTCGGGTATCCACAATATAGGGAAGTGCCTCTTATAACGTAGTAGAGTGATTCAGTACTCTGTTGGCCATATGGCGGCAATTAATGTTAATAATCGCAAATAATACTTTTTAATATTCATTTTGGAACAACTAGTCCGTGTTATAAAAGTATTTGGAATTATTGTAATAAAATAGACAACTAATTATCGTGTGTGTCAGATGCTTTAATTGTACAGGGCCATTTTGGACATTGTCCTTTGATACCTTGATGACATCATTATTACTAGTGAATATTTTCTTTTTAGCGCGGCATTTAAAGTCAATTTTTTTAGGGTTCCGAACCCAAAGGCTACCAAATGAACACTTTCTGAGACTTTGTTGTCTGTTCGTCCGTCCGTCCGTCCGTCCGTCCGTGTGTCTATATGTGCGCACTTTACAGATCTGTATCTTCTTAACCGTTATAGGTATATATTAGAAATTTTCAAAAAGTATATATCCGTCAGTATACACTGAACGGCCTAGACACGAAATTTAATAGATGCATGTAATTTCATTAAAACTTTTTTTGCACTAAAAAGGGTAAAATAAGTTATTTAAAAAAAAAAACCGACTTCATAACCACAAAAAGGCACTCAAAAGCGAAAAATAATTTACTTAAAATTATTATAAGCGTTACCCACTTCTCTATTTGAAGTCGGTGCCAGCCAAGTCTATTGGATATTACATAGATACTATGTATATAGTAGTAGTAAGTAGGTACATGTAGGTTAGTAAGTAGGTAGATACATGTAGGTATTATCTATCTACTACCTATTAGACTTGGCTGGCACCGACTTCAAATAGAGAAGTGGGTAACGCTTATAATAATTTTAAGTAAATTATTTTTCGCTTTTGAGTGCCTTTTTGTGGTTATGAAGTCGGTTTTATTTTTTTTGAAAAATAACTTATTTTCAATACTAAGTTTAAGATGCTTATCTCCATATCTCTGGAGATACTGAACATATCTCAATGAAATTTAAACCGAACCACTTGAAAGTATACCAAACAAAAAAAAACAAAGTCTTTGTGTGATCGAGAAACATACATAAAAAATATAAGAGTCCGACGAATTGTGGACATCCTTCTTTTTAACCGACTTCAAAAAAAGGATGAGGTTTCTCAATTCAACCGTATATATATATCTATGTATTAAATGATTGTTCGCGGATAACTTCGTCGTTTAAGAACCGATTTCGATTATTCTTTTTTTGTTGGAAAGGAGATATCCCAAGTGCGGTACCATGGTAATTTTATTGAGGTCTTATAAGTATCTCCAGAGATATTGAGATAAACACCTCAAAATTGGTACTGAAAATGAATAGCGCGGCATTGAAGTCGGTTCTTTTTTAGTTTTTAAACGATATTATTTCAAAATAGGTGAATAAAATTACAAACTATTACTGATTATAACTATTATTATAGTTCTTCCAGCAAATAGCTCTTGAGAGACAAAGCATTCTATATTCTTCACCATCTTTAACCACATCATCGCTTATCACCAGGCGAGATATTGGTCTTACGCTAGCCTATAAGTAGTTAAAAATAATTAATAAAAAATAATAGATAAGTACCTACTCTTGCTTCAATATTTTGGAAGTTATTGAGGTGTTTGTTACCGACCATTGTTACCAACTTACTTTATAAGCGGCTCACTGTATATACCGCTACTATTCAAAACCGCTACAACCTTGTTTAATACCCACTTCTACTATGCAGTAAGACTGCAAGTAGAACATTTTAGATTTTATAGTAGGCCCCTTATACATGAAACTCAAACCCCGACAAAGAGTTCCTCCTTGGAAGTTCGAATAACAGAAGAAGCTTAACAAACGTTGAAGATACCACAATCTAAGTAAAGTCGAAATTCAAAGGTCAAGTTATTCGTCCTTTGGTCCGTGCTTATTTCACAATGAAGTCACTGTAACCAGTTTCAGTCTCAAATTTCTTGCCATGAGTAGCAAAAACCTAAACGATTTCAAAGAGAACCTGGAGAAATTATATTTGGTTAACTTTGAGTGAAATTTGTGGTATTGTGAATTTAATTATTTTTAAGGTTTTGCCGTAGCGTTCAAACGTAGCGTGGGACGCCTTCAGACTTGGTGGAGATATTCGCAAGGTGGCTGGCAAGAGCTGGATGAGATTAGCCGAGAATCGTGCTCGGTAGAGTGCAATTGGAGAGGAGAGGCTTATGTCCAGCAGTGGACCACTATAGGCTGATGATGAAATTTCTACCGTCCAGTTATTTTTTATGATAGATATTTAAATGATAAATGATAAACTAAAACAAAACATTATAAACTAAAAAATTAGGCCGCAAGAGGTTTCCATATTTAATTATTCGTGGAAAATAAATAGATCAATAATTAAGATAATTTAAAAACTAATAAACGACTTCACAAGTTCTGCAAGTCAGTTTCAGTAGCAAGTTTGAGATATTTATTGCCATAATTATCACTGTAGTAACGTAATCAGCTCATGATACATTTTTAACGAGACCACTTCAAAGACGAACCCTACCTTTGACAGATCATTAAATTCTTGTACAATTTAAAAATTGGCAAAATTTACTACTTACAAGTACATCAAGGTAGAGTCTGTGCAAAAAGAAAACCGTCGTGACATTTAAATTGATAGACATTTAAACAGATGCACCAACATTTAAATTTAAGAAAGGAAGGTACATACCTACGTTTTATTTCTAAAAGACATTGTCCCTCAAAGTTAAAAATAAAACCAAAGTCAGCCCAAACGGCTACTAGAAACCATAACCACACAATGTTTGTTCTGTGAACCATTCAAGTACTTCCGTGACAATCTGGTATGGAACCGGATGTAGGTCAATGACTTTGTTTGTTATTAAAGTATCCGGAACAAGTTTTACACTCGGATTGAGCATGCTAATTATAACTTAACTAAACGATCTTTCATTCGCAAATACTTTAAAGAATTTAGGATGTGTTCAGATAGAGCACATTACTCTAGTTCTTTTCTCGAAGTTCATAAAATTCAATCATCTTGTGTCCAATAATATAGACAACGAACCTACAACAATCACTGTTCTAGAATTGTGTTCGTCAAAAAACCGACAGTAGGCGGAGCACAGTCGAGCACGAACCGAATGCTCAAAGTGCTCTCGTTCGAGGCTTGTAAGTCGGTCTACACTGAATGAATTGTGTTCGGCAAATATTATTGGGGTACAATCAAAAAGCTTGGAACCTTACCTTTTTGCTATGGCGTGCAACGTTTTTGAGTACTAAAGTTAAGTTTGAGTTACAAAGTATATTATTCTCGTTCGAGGTTCTCAATTCGTCTGTATGTATTTTTCTGTGTGTGTATGTTACGATTACTCCGTCAATTGTGACCGATTCGAATGATTCTTTTTTAGTCGGTAGGGTACATTTTCGATCAGCTCTTGATAAAATTATAATGGGACTACCATTGTAATTTCTTTGAAATCTGATAAGTCTCCAGAGATATGACGATAAACGTTTCAAACTTGCTACTCAAATTGACTCGCGAAGCATGGAAGTCGGTTGTTTTAGTTTTTGAACTATCTTAAATTATTATTGTAAAATTAATAGCATGGCATTGAAGTCGGTTATTTTTAACGATTGTTTTTTAAACGATCTTTTTTGTATTTTTATGTTTGTTTTGAACTTTTATTTGTCACCAAATAACTGTAAATTTCAAAAGACCACGTGAATAATTTAAGATCGTTTACAAAAGGAAAAAATCTACTGAAAATGCCGTGCCATTCACTTTTAGTACCAAGTTTGTGGTGCTTATCTCGATATCTTTGGAGATAATAATGAGATCTGATATGAAATTTACCCTATCAATTGAAAAAATAATCATTTATATCGGTTCACAGAGCTAAGTTGGAATTAGCGGAGAAATCGCGTAACAAACATACAAATAAATATATATAGACAAATTGAGAACCTCCTACTTCTTAGAAGTCGGTTGAAAAGTTATTTTTGTTTTAAAACTATCAAGAAGTATATGACGTATCTAATTACACCTATGCACCTATAACATCGACATCCTAACAAAAGGATGTCGATGACCTATAATAAGTTAAGTAACATTTGCTTAGCGATACGTAATTTAGCAAAAGTTCGAGATTATATTGACCCGTCCAATACTCACAATTTCCACTTGAAAAATATTTGAAAAATAGCAGTTTTGAAGAGAAAACTAGCAGCATCTGTAAATTGTCGAACTGCGGCGAAAAATACGGAACAGCAAGCCGTGTATTGTTGTAAGCATGAGACAGGTGGCACTCTGCCAGCGATAGCTAACTTGTATATGAGGGTAGTTCAGGAACTGCCGGATACTTTTACTGGGTGTTCAAAAGTGGGCGAATGAGCATGAGTGTTTATTTCATTATCATCAGCCTATCTCTGTCTACTGCTGGACATAAGCCTCGCCTATAACGAGTCTTTATTTATTTGGCGGAAACATGATGAAATATTGTTTTAGGTTTATAAACATTTTATAGGCGGTAAGTTAAGGTTTTCGCAATATAAAGAGTCTGGATATTTTTATTTGTCTAAGAAACCTTCAAAAGACTTAATAAGTAATGCACCTGCCAGATCAGTGTCAAGCTCAGTATTGACCTTACAACTTTCCTACGATACAAGTTCACAGATTATAACTTCTATCTCCTAAACTAACATGAGTGGATTTCCACATTTGCATGGTTATGTGTTCGTAAAACTGCAGTAACTGTCTAGGTCTACACGAACTAGCTCGCTTTTGCAAAATAAAAGTAAAATTAAACACGATTCTAGACCTACTAAAACGTTATGTACCGTAATGATACTCGAATCTATTTTATTAACGTTCGACTCTATAAATAATTTAAGATTGTTTCGTCACAACACCATGAACTCGCTTCTTATGTGGCGTAGTTAAGTTTATGTCAATTTATTGTATTTTTATATCAATCATCATCACCATCAGTCTACGAGTATACTAGTCTAACTACTGAACATAAGCGGCCTCTCTAATGGTATGTCACTGAGCACCTTGCGATCGTCGCTCCACCTAGTCAGAAGGGCGTCCTACATTAAGATGGCCAATTGATTGATTGATTGGATACCTATCCAATCAAGAACTCACCTCATCGGTCGTCGATTCTTCAGCTAATATGGTGTTGCATCAATATCAACGCATTACTATTGTGTCCCTCTAACGCATTATTATCTAAATGGGTTCAATCCATCTAAAAGTTTTCTGGTAGAGATTGCTTTTATCAATAAAACCGCAGATGGTTGGCCTTTTTGTTTAGTATATTTGTCTTTGTAATATATGAGCCAATATAAGGTTTTATTCTGTATGCAATATAGTGTTAAATTGACTAAATATCTATTAATTTGTCATTTATTAACCGACTTCACAAAAAAGGAGGAGGTTCTCAATTCGTCTGTATTTTTTTTTTTTTTTTTATTTTTTTTTTTTTGTGTGTATGTTACGCGATTTCTCCATCAATTGTGAACGGATTCAAATGATTCTTTTTTTAATTGGTAGGATACGTTTCCGAGGTGGTCCCATTTTAATTTTATCGAGATCTGATTAGTATCACCAGAGATATGGAGATAAATACCCCAAACATAGGAGATTGTACTAGTTTTAGTAGAAGAGTCCCAAGAAGATTATACACAATGGAGGTTGCTATTGCATATAAGATATTCTTACGGTAACTGTGAGCGAGATAGAAATAAAGGTGGGGAAAATTTTTTAGGAAAATCGGTACCACGGCGTCAAAGCCGACTGTTCTCCCAATTACGCCACCGGGCCCTCAATAAATAATTATATATTAATAATTATAATAAATAATTATGTATAAATATAAATAATTTGTCTTCACAGGAATGTTCTACCGGGCAAAGTCTTGTTAGAGTGCAAACTTTTTTAAACATACCTAATATTTTTGACATGACATGACATTTGGCGAAGATGGCGGCCATTTCAGTCCCGCGACACTGCATACATAATTAAATAACTCAGAATCATGAACGTACTTTGTACCAATCAACACAGCAAAAAAAATTATAAGCATAAAACCACATATTATATAATAGTTACTACGTAAATAATACTTTCCGTTGTTAGGTTGGCTACACAGTGCTTACATAATTCGGGTATCCACAATATAGGGAAGTGCCTCTTATAACGTAGTAGAGTGATTCAGTACCCTGTTGGCCATATGGCGGCAATTAATGTTAATAATCGCAAATAATACTTTTTTATATTCATTTTGGAATACAACTAGTCCGTGTTATAAAAGTATTTGGAATTATTGTAATAAAATAGACAATTAATTATCGTGTGTCAGATGCTTTTATTGCACAGGGCCATTTTGGACATTGTCCTATGAGACCTTGATGACATCATTATTACTAGTGAATATTTTCACTTTAGCGCGGCATTTAAAGTCAATTTTTTTAGGGTTCCGAACCCAAAGGCTACCAAATGAACACATTCTGAGACTTTGTTGTCTGTTCGTCCGTCCGTCCGTCCGTCCGTCCGTGTGTCTATATGTGCGCACTTTACAGATCTGTATCTTCTTAACCGTTATAGGTACACACTTGAAATTTTCAAAAAGTATATATCCATCAGTGTATAACGGCCCAGACACGAAATTTAATAGATGCATGTAATTTCATTAAAACTTTTTTTGCACTAAAAAGAGTAAAATAAGTTATTTTTCAAAAAAAATAAAACCGACTTCATAACCACAAAAAGGCACTCAAAAGCGAAAAATAATTTACTTAAAATTATTATAAGCGTTACCCACGTCTCTATTTGAAGTCGGTGCCAGCCAAGTCTATTGGATATTAGATAGATGCTATGTATGTAGTAGTAGTAAGTAGGTACATGTAGGTTAGTAAGTAGGTAGATACATGTACTCGTAGGTATTATCTATCTACTACATATTAGACTTGGCTGGCACCGACTTCAAATAGAGACGTGGGTAACGCTTATAATAATTTTAAGTAAATTATTTTTCGCTTTTGAGTGCCTTTTTGTGGTTATGAAGTCGGTTTTATTTTTTTTGAAAAATAACTTATAATACAACTAATCAGTTTCACCCGTCGTAATCATAATGTCAATGTGGTTTTCCTTTCTTATGTGGTTTTTTGGCCTTTGTTGGCCAGGCGTTGTCGTTTGATATAATATTTTTTATATCATATAGGCTAGCGATTGACCACTATCTCACCTGTTGGTAAGTGATGACGCAGTCGAGGATGGTAACACGCAAACCTAGAATGGGAACTGGCTCTCAAGGATAGCTGCCGGAACACATTAAATGTTTGGCAACAGATTTTTAACTTGAGGGTGGAAGCTGGCCAGGCGGACACTATATACTTGGCCTGTTAATCTGTGACTCAATTTCATGAATTGTAGGACGTTTGTGTCTTGTGCTAAGTCCGTTTTGTTAAGATATTTTCATTACAAACTTTATCTCTACTTCACGGCGAATTTATTTGTCCGTCACAAATCTTACGATTGATTTTAGAGCGACTTCCAGGAGTTCGATTGAGCTGAAATTTTGCATACATATGTAAATCGCGTGACAATGCAATATAATGATGACATGGTGCCGATCTTATAATGGAGTTCAAAGGTGGCCAAAGGAACTATTAAACTACACATGTTATACCCGTCGTGTTCGGGCTCGTTGGATTTGTCTTGACTTTCTCTGGTCCTAGGTTATGTAAAATTTTTCGTTTTAAGAGGTTTTTAAGATATTACTTGTTTATCTGCTACTTTTGTTCATTTTGTTTCGTCGGTATCTTTTCTAACATATGAGTTATCTTAGTTTTTAGACATTGAAAGGTATCTTTAATTTCTTAAGACATTTTGCTAGTTTTGTAGCCTCCTAAGTAAAAATAAGTGACACTTAGATCGCTTTAAGTATTTCGCAATTGAGGAGTTTTACGAAGGTTCTTAATTATAATGAGAAGACAAGTTAATGACATATTATGAATTTATTTTTAAAAAACTTTAAGTAAAATACATAACTATACATAAGTGAATATCGCTAAAATTTTAGTGTAACAAAAATAATTCCGAAAGCTTGAAATATCGATAACTTCAAAAAAAATGTAATAAATGTTCAAAATAGATACCGAATAATTAATTTTTATTACCATTTTCCCCCTTCTTCTGACTCTTCGGAACTTTGTTCTTCTGAATGCGGTTTCTCGTGACTATGTTCTTCAGATGAATATTCTGAACTTTCTTCAGAAGAAGAATGCTTAGGATGTTTGCATGGAGGTTTAGGTGTACATTTAGTGGTTGTGTAGTGGCATGGCCGTTTAGTTGTTTTGTGGCATTTGGTTGTGTGGCAGCATGGCCGTTTAGTTGTTTTGTGGCATTTGGTTGTGTGGCAGCATGGCCTTTTAGTTGTTACGTGGCATTTGGTTGTGTGACATGGCCTTTTCGTTGTATAGTGGCATGGGTGTCTTTCTTCTGAACCAGAATCCTCGTTACTGTGTTCTTCAGAGGAAGATCCTGATTCTTCAGAAGAAGATCCTGATTCTTCAGAAGAATGCTTAGGATATTTGCATGGAGGTTTATGTGTGCGTTTAGTGGTTGTGTAGTGGCATGGCGTTTTAGTTGTGTAGTGGCATTTGGTTGTGTGGCATGGTTTCTTCGTTGTTCTATGACATTTAGTTGTGGTATGATGACATGGCTTGGTGGTAGGGTGACAATGTGTAGTAGTTTTTCTACATTTGACTGTTGTCATCTTACAGGGCCTAGGTCCTCCGTAACTGCTTGCACTCGCAAAAGCGGTAGCATCTGTAAAAAAGGTAGAATATTAGCAAATAATGTTATATTAATATTTATAGCTTAACGGATTTCCAATGTTAATATTCGAAATATTACCGCCTGTTCACATTTGTCGTGTTTCGGATCTGATTTTTAATCGGGTTGTCAAAACAAACGACAAAAGCGGGCCGACATGTGTGAATAGTTTCATATAAAATGTTCTATCACTGACTGGAACATCCTATTAAAAATCGGATCCGACACACGACAGATGTGAACAGGTGGTTACTTATGTATATTTTAGTTGTAGATTTATATTTTCAAAGTTAAAGATCAAATACAAAATTGCAAATACATTGTTTAACCAATTATTTAAATTAAATACTTAATAGAAATATGTTGTTTGAAAAAGCTAGTAAGGTTTTACTCACAACTGTCTGGATCTGGAGCTGCGTATACGTAACATATCTAAAAACAAAAAGTGGATATTACTAGAGATCCGGCGCCATGATCAGTGCAACCAGAGCAAAGAAGGTTTGAGAAAGATACGCTAAAGGTACGGCCCCACCGCGGCATCCTGCGTCCGCGTGTACTTTCGCGATCTTATTCCAATCTCTCCAAGCCTCTCGTCCAAGCCCTCCGATAAAGACCATGATGATGATAAAGTTGTTGATCTAGATATTTTCGGTATTGGTCTCAATCAATTTAAAAACGCAGTATATAATGTTATATCAAATACTCTTACTACAACATGATATTCATGTTGTATTTTATCAAATTATCTGTTTTTTGCGTTATTATTGTCATTGAATTAATAATTTGTAATACTGTATTTTTACTTAATTTTAATTAACTATTTGTATATATTGCTATTTTTCTATTTAAATGTATTCAATGCTATGACTATATGTATGCTAAATGATAATTTTAATTTTTAATCTTAGTTGACATTCTTTCTTAGGTATTCAATTCTTAGGTATGACTATTATTAAATGCATTTAATCTTCGGAACATAAACATCGTATTCGTATTAATTTATTAAATTTGAATCACAAAAATTGTAATGGTATATAAGTTAATGTTTAATATTTGGGCAAGTTTTCAACACTGTAAATCCATGTTGTGTGCATGTAACTTTGGTCTACAGAATCGTTCGATTTCACTTATGTATATGTTATTTAAAATGTATGTTCTGTATACTGTAATATGCACCTAATAAATAAATAAATAAATATTTCTTTCCGCCATAGATCACGTTTGGTGTGAACCAGGTGGTACAAATACTACTGCGCTATCTGATCGCCGCCTAGATCGCGCACGCTGGAAGCCGTGTAAAAAGTGTAACAGGATTAAAAAATGCGAAAAGAGTATCCAAGACCATAGCAATGAACAAGTCAGGACATAAAATTATAGGGAAACTAGAAATTGACTAAAAGATTATCAGACGTATCTAAGTGATGGCAAAAAGTAAGAGGGGAACAAGATGCTGGTAAAAAGACATTAATCAGGAAAGCGAGAGAGAGAGAGAAATGGAAATATTTAAAGAAAGAAGACATTGCACATTAAAGAACAGCAGTAATAGCCTATTTATTTTATTCATTTTTATTGTTAACTAGTTATATAATCTTGTGTGTTTGTCTGTGTAAAATTTGAAAAAAAAATTTACATTTCCAAACAGATAATCAGATAGTTTAAAAAACTAAAAGAACCGACTTCAAATGCTGCGCTAATAATTTTGAGTATCAAGTTTAAGGTGTTTATCTTCAAATCTCTGGAAATACTTATTAGAACTTGATGAAATTACTAAGTTATTATTCTTGGGATATATACTTCCCAACAAAAAAAGAATCATATAAATCGGTTCATAAATGACGAAGTAATCCGCGAACACCAATACAAATATATATATATGGTCGAATTGAGAAACCTCCTCCTTTTTTTAAGTCGGTTAAAAATGATGATAATCTAATGAGTCAATTACTAATAATTAATTAAAATAAAAAATAACTTACCACAGAAACTGACAGAAATATCAAAGGCATAAGAGTCCTCATTTTGCTGACGGTATTCGTTTGCCTCCGACGGTGGATGTGACTATTGCTTTATTAGTTTCAGCTTATATACTAATTAGCAAGAATACTATGTTTACTGCAGTTAACGTTTAAAAACAAACAATTATGAAAACAGATGGCATATTAACAAAACACTAATTAAAATGCGTACTGCTTACATCAACAACCATTAAAATGCATAAAAATCTAAGTAAATAAATATCATGTTACTTGTGTAGATAATAAACTGACGTTGCGCCTTATCAAACGATTGTATAGACATAACGCACTACCCTGGAAGAATTGCACAAACACATTTGCGTCAAAATATTTTTATTTCACCATTGGATAGAGGAAAGGCTAATACATATACTAAATTATTTTAAAATTATTTATACTCCAGTAAATGACGGAGTAATTTGAATTCAAAAAAATAATACGAAAATTTTTTTGTATCAATTATATCATCATCAACTTATATAAGTTTTGTTACTCTTATCACATTTGCAGAGTTTCCTTGTAGTATTTGCTTGTCTTCCTAAAAAACTTTTGTTGCAGAAATGATCTTACATTATTTTTCCACGTGACATATTACAGCTATATATGCCAATATCCAGTTATGCTTTTTTTCACGGTACTTTTAGAAGAAAAGTATCAGTAAGCATGATGAAGTAGTTATTCTATACAGTATTTCCTTGTTTAGAGAAGAAGAGAATAGCAAGAGCTGCTCCAGCACACCCACACGAGAACGGGACATACTCATACACGCGACGCGGCAACGCATTAGTCTTGTGGCACGTACCACTCACGACTTGAAGACCCCCCTAGATTGTAATTATCGGGAAACACAGACACTGACAAAGAATTCCATTTATTGGCTGTACCTATAATAAAAGTTGTAGTAGTAGATGGACCATTAGTGGTGGCGAATTTCTGGTCCAGTCTGGTCGAAGAAAGGGCAGGGTGGTATCAATTCACGCAATTAGATGGCATAGTTATTATCCGAAATGCACCCGATAGAAAACAAGGAACATCTTATTAATGTATTTTATTTTAATT
The DNA here is from genome assembly GCA_954871355.1 of Cabera pusaria. Classification (NCBI taxonomy): domain Eukaryota; kingdom Metazoa; phylum Arthropoda; class Insecta; order Lepidoptera; family Geometridae; genus Cabera; species Cabera pusaria. The sequence goes on from OX940896.1 coordinate 5,619,234, forward strand.
TTAATTAAGCGCATCTTGCAACATAGATTGTCTTAAAAAGATAAGCGATAGGACTGCCAATTGTAATACTTTAATTTTATGCTGTTTAAGTTATTAGTGTCTGTATTGGTGTGGGAATAAAGAGTATCTTATCTACCCCAGTGTCGTTAATGAGCTTCTTGGCTCACCTCTCTATGACCTCCTAATGCCTGCAGCTGGTAATTGGTAGACCACTATCACGCCAGGTGGTAAGCGGTGATGTGATCAAAGGTGGTGAACACGCTACGCCTAGAATACTCTAACTCTAAAGGGCTGTGTGTTGCCAGAACATCGTGAAGTTATGGCGGCGGATTTTCTCCTTGTAGTGGTAAGCTACTTTTTGATAGCAAGTCAATCGGAATATCGATAGAATATGCTCCTACTACCTGTGATGTATGAGAGATGATGTCAGCAAAATTCCAAGAAGCTCAGGTGATCTACTAGCTGTACGGAAACATCTCAATATTTTTTTTTAGTTTGGCAGAAAATAGAACTAGAACCTGGAACTAAGCTGTATTGAAATTGACCAGATTGGCATGCGTTTGACCATCGCCTGTCTATGAAATTAAATTTGTGCCACACTAGACTGTGCTCTGGACGTAAAGCTCTTTACAACGGTGCTGTCGTATGCATTCCCAAAGATACCGAGCATTAGCAAGTCGTTGATTTGCAGGAGGAAAAGATTCACAGAAAGCACTGATCCTTGAAAGACGCCAATTGGTTATAAGAGTAGCCATCAATGACTACTCTAAACGACAGGTCACTCAGAAAATTCAAAACCCAGACACACGATCCAGTGGCAGTCCGTAGGATGACAGGCAGCTTGCTTATAAGATCCCACCACTTTCTTTGGAACCCATAGTGTCGTTCACTGAGAAAGTTCTAGGTATGCAAGGAGCCGGTTGTTCAGTAAATGTTTCATAGTCTTGCAGAGTATTGACGTGTCTGAAAGTTGGCAGGATAAGCACAACTGCTTTTCTGGGCACAGGTTGCACGTTAGCAAGCATCCAAGTTTTTGGCACTAGACTATATGTCATAGAAAGGCGAAATAAACATATAAAAACAAAAGTGAGATCAGGCAGACAGGTCCTCAGGATTATGGCTGGAATACAATCTAGGTGGTTTTGTCCACGTCCACATTTTGCAGTGTTTTACGAACCTTAGCCTGACGGATGGGTATTTCCCACATTTGTTTTACGCATCCAAGGAAACGAGGAGGTGTCTCACCGGCAGTGTCAAGACGCGAAGATTCCGTGAACAGAAAAACAATCAAATTCGCTTTCACTTTGGTGATATGAGCCAGCGCTCCATCCAGTTTCAGCAGTGGAAGAAATGAGGGGCGACAGAAATTTGACTCGACCTATTTATCAAAGTTATGTGGTCAAATCGAGCCTTCCGTAAAGAATTCTTGCAGAATTAGGCAGGCTGCGTTGTTAAAGTCTTTCTTCCTTGCTGACACATTCTTGGCTTTGCTGTTAGTTAGTAGTTAATTTTTTGGTTAGTGTTATCCCACTTAATAACAGAACTACGCAAGTCACTATGGTTTTTCTTAATATTTTTTCGTGGAAGTAAACAACATAATTGTTTACGTATAAATGTTCTGTAAAAGCGGGCTGGATTTAAGGCGTAACTCGAAATAAAACTACAAAGTTCAACTAATTTCCATGTTAACAAAGCGGTAACTTTAGATATTTCTTAATTTCTTATCATTATTCCATGTATTAATGGAGTAACCACTTTAATGTTTCAGCAAATAATGTTTCAAAAAGAACAGGAAACTTTAACTAACTTAACTTTGCACGACACAAGTGCAATTTGAGACATTACATTACATTACATTACATTACATTACATTACATTACATTACCAAATAAGAATACCTAATACGTAAACGTAAACCTATAGTTACATAACAGAATATTTAAAAAAAAAACAATACTAAATATACTGTTAGTCAATCTTGTTATTTTTAACCGACTTCAAAAAAAGGAGGAGGTTTCTCAATTCGATCGTATATATTTTTTTTTTTTTTATGTTTGTTCGCGGATAACTTCGTCGTTTATGAACCGATTTTGATTGTTCTTTTTTTGTTCGAAAGGAGATATCCCAAGTGTGGTACCATGGTAATTTTATCGAGGTATGATAAGTATCTCCAGAGATATTGAGATAAACATCTCAAAATTGGTACTGAAAATGAATAGCGCGGCATTGAAGTCGGTTGTTTTTTAGTTTTTAAACGATATTATATTAATTTAATATTTTATTGTACGCAGAGTAGAAAATTTAACATTTTTTTGTAATCGTTATCAGGCTTTATATGCATATGTAGCGTGTGTCAGAGGTAAGAACCACCGTGATGTCACTTTGGAGTCCCAACGGAAGACCAGCGTTGGTTATGTCAGTCATGACCAACATTATGCTGAGGTGGGTCCTATTTTGCACCAAATAACATTTGTTCAGTTAATATATAAGTTAGTAATTAGTTAATTGTATTTAATGCAAAATAAACATATTTTCTTTCTTTCTTTCTTTCAAAGTCCGGGGTTTATTACTAAAATGAAGTATATTATAGGTATTTCTTTAAAAATTTTAGCTACCATGCTAAAGAAACTAATTATCTAGAATTTCTCATTTCTTAACAAATCAGTTTTTTGAAGCTCCTGTAAAGTTAAGGTACGGCCACACCGCGGCGTCTTGCGATCTGTGGGCGCGATCTCAGTAATTTTCAATTGTTTTCTGATCGCGTTTGGGGAGTGAACCAGTCGGTACAAATACTACTGCGCTATCTGATTGCCGCCTAGATCGCGCACGCAGGACGCTGCGGTGTGTCTACACTAAAGATGTCTACAACGTTGTCACTGAGAACCTTGTTGACCAGAAACCCGACGCCGCCTTAACATGGCTGGTCTCTTTCTCTGTAATACATAAGATGGCCCGATTCTAGAGTTATGGTGTCCTTTCCCTGTCTTCGGACTTCACATAACCCCAGAATGTCCCATTTTATGTGTGCCAGCTCCTCCTCCAGCTGGAGGAGGAGGCGCCAGATGATTATCCAGCCGAATCGTGCGTCCATTATATGTTGCGAGGGTCAGTTTGTTTTGGCAGCCTACCTTAGCCCGGGGATTCTTAGCACCCCCTGCGCTGCCGTCAGGAATAGCAGGGCGGCCGGGAACGGGGGGCCACGGCTTACTGTAACTTTCCATTTTACATGCATCCTTTAGGAGGGATATGCCCTAATCGCCACGCTGGGCAAGCAGGTTGGCGATCGCAGGACGTAGCTTCTAACACCGGTGACGTCACCGGCCTGTAGGCCGTTTAGCTACATCATTGTTATGAAATGGTTATACCGCCATTTGTCGGTCGCCAGAGCCCCATTTGTTGGTCAGCAGGATGCACAACGGGCAGGTGAGGTTGGTTGGGAGCACTGAGGTGGTATCGATGCTCCCTTGCATCCCAATTTAGACCCCCTATTTAGCTTTAATAGGCCATAATTTTGTTTTATGAACTTTTTAATCTCTGACGCAAAAATAGGGGTGTTATAAGTTTGACGTGTGTGTGTGTCTGTGGCATCATAGCGCCCAAATGGATGAACTGATTTTGATTTCGTTTTTTTGGTTTATAGGTGTCTTCATTGAGAGTGTTCTTAGCTTTGATTCATAAAAATTCGTCCAGCCGTTATAAGACTAGAAGCTTTTTTCTATTTGATGACACTATGAACTCAACCTTCATAGGTCTGATCAATTTGAAATTTAGTATCCTCAGAATACTCAATTCTTCACCAAGTTACAGCAGAGATGTTGAGTTTGGGCTCATTGAGATAGTCTCAGTAAACAACTCAGTGGTCAAGTACACATAGATCAATCGGGGTTGTTTTAAATTTTGAATATAAGTATAATTTTTTCGTATACTCCGGATTTGGCTGGACTCCGGCTTTGATGACAAATATGAAGTTCCTACGTCTGCTGGGAGTAGACTTTAATAAAAAGTAATTCAAAGTCGTCAATTCTGGGCGCCGACATCTTAAGAACTATAAAAGATTTATTTATAAAACTTTGTATTCTAAGTATTTGGGTTCGGTGCATTTTAATTGACACACAAAATCAACGTAAGAGTCAGGGGTAATAAATATACTGACTATGCAGCAGATCACGCCTCCGCGTTGTTCAAAGGACAGAAAATCAGCGAGAAAGCACCAACACGACTACTGAGAAGCTCAAGCTACAGAACTGTAACTTCCACAAAACTGTTTCTTTTTCGGCAGTGAATTTAGTTTTATTTATTTATTTAAACCGTAGTTTAAGTAACTATAGCTCACAGTTGACACTATCGTATCCAATGCGCGGTCACCATTAAAGTATGATAATAAATATATAGATAAAATAATAGCATTATAGTAGTAGTTTTTACTTAGTTCTAAAAACAAAACATTTTGGGAGTTCTCACAAAACTTTCTAGTAACTAACTTAACTTTTTACGCGGTTTTGTAAAGGAGTTGTCCAGACGTCTGATAGATGTCTGGCATGACCAAAGAGCTGGCGCTTACCCCGAGAAACGGATCGTCTTGCCATTCAAAGAGGTAAAGTCGCCAGATTTTTGAGTACCCTGACAGCGATCTTAATTCAGTATTGTAGATTTTATATAGGTGGTCTGTATTATAGATTTAGGAGTAGTTTCTATTGTATATAATTAAAGTTTTATATAGTTTTATTAATATTATTTCAACTTGTACGATACTAAACATAACTTTCTAGTAAGTACTTATGCATAATTGTATTATTGTATATTTATTTTTGACAGAAAAGCACTTAACCGCTATCTCAGCAAAAATGGGACCCACAGGGTTCGCCGGACGATAACAGGCTGTCACTGATCACAACAGGCCACACACTCACAGTTTCGCTTCAGGTTTTGGACTGACGACCATCTGACAACAAATTGAACCGAGAATTAGCAGGCAGGCCGCCGGCAGGCAATAATCGTTTTAGTGAGTGGGCTATGCAGACATTGGACGGCAGGTCGCCTGATACAACCAGGGACTGCAGGCGAAATGTTAATGTCCGGGGCCCTGAAGATGGAATCGTACTTACCTGGATATGGAATATGTCACAGAGAAGAGGCACTACTAAAAAACTGACCTTTTTCCAATCCACAAAGCGCATTTTATCCCCAACCATCTTCCATTCCAGCTGGCACCAAACATCATGCCGGCACTCGGCCATTCAAATGGTGACATGTCATCTAGTTAGTGGTTTATGTAGGTATTTAAATAGGTAACGAAAAAAATAATTACTGTAACAAACTTATTATTTACAGTTGGTGCATTCACCGTGTCTAGGCTTAGGTCTAGGGACCGAACTGCAAGGTTAAGTTTGTAAGCTTAGTTTGACAAGTTTGTATGGAAACCTCGGTGTGCGAGTCCAACTCGCACTTGGGCAGTTTTTTCTTATGATAATTAGATAATATTTTAGAGGTAGTGGTGCAATAAAATAACCAGAATTTGGAGTAAAAAATAAAGCTCTTCATTACTAGAGTTTTTATTAATAAGCAGTATTATTTATTTATAGTGAGTGCCACTAGCCTACAATGTTGGTAAATAGCTAAACAAACAAGCTATGTCTAATCCACTATCAGATTCACAGGGTGGTTCACAGGATGGTTCACATGGCGGTGTTTCTTCACACGGCGGTGCTGGACATGTGTTTTCACTCGGGGCCGCTGTAACAAACATAATATATATGTGACCTATATATAAATATATTACATCTCTAAATAAATAAAACATCAATTTCCGTAGGAATGTCTCACAAGAACTGGTGAATGGTTGTTCTTCTGAACTGAAAAAAAACCGTACGTCTTTCAAACTGTTCGTTTGAAAGCAAATCATATATGTTTTTACATTATACTAGCCCGCGGCTTCGCTCGCGTGCCCTGCAACATACAAATTACATATTTTTCTTCAGAAACAAATATTATAAGCCCTCTTATTCTGAAGAAATGCTGCTCCGTGAGCTTACTTTGGAGCAGACCACGTAGGTATAGCTGACCGTGTAAAAAGCAGTTCTCTAAGTCTACCCATGTAAAATTAAAAGTTTGGCCTTGAGATTTGTTTATGATTATGGTAAAGCATATATAAAACTGCAAACTTTTAAACTCGAAGGGGTAGATCATTAAGTCAGAATACTCAAAGATTATTTCATACAGAATCAAATATGTCGGGGATCATTTTGGCACAACTATGATACGCGTGAGTCATAATTTTAATTAAAGAGTATGTGAACTAATTTTAGAGACAATCGACTCAGAGAATAAAAAGTTACACAGAAAATGTAACCTTCCATTACAACCTTTAAGGGTAGAATTTTTCAAAACCATTTCTTAGTAAATAGCTACACATCACGACGAACACACCCTCCAAATTACATGTCTCTAGAACCAGCGGTTTAAGGTACGGACACACCAGAGCGTCCTGCGTGCGCGATCTAGGTGGCGATCAGATAGCGCAGCAGTATTTGTACCGACTGGTTCACACCAAATGCATTCAGAAAACAATTGAAAAGTACTGAGATCGCGCCCGCAGATCGCAGGGCGCCACGGTGTGGCCGTGCCATTAGGCTGCACGTTTATATGTCAGTCAGTTAATCAGTTAGACAAACGTGTGGGGAAATATTTTGAAAAAACTGTGAGACACGTGTTTCAATATATTAATGAGAGAGTATGTCTACAGATTTTCGAGTATTGACTCGATTGCGATTGACCCAGAGAAGAATAAGTTTCACAAAAAATTCAACCTCTCATTTCACCCCCTTAGGGGTAGAATTTCAAAAAACCCTTTTTTAGTAGATACCTGCACTTAACAACACACCTTCCAAATACCACGTCTCTAAAACTAGTGGTTTAGGAAGTGGGTTGATATATCACATAATCAAGTCAATGAGACAAACGCGTAGGGGATGATTTTGAAAAAACTGTACATATATTTAATTTAAGAGTATGTGTACCTACCAATTTTGGAGAGAACGACTCAGAGAATAAAAAGTTTCAAAGAAAATTCAACCTCACCATCCATTTCATCCTCTTAGGGGTGGAGTTTTGAAAAACCCTTTCGAAGTGGATGCCTACATTTCATAAAGAACACACCCTCCAAATTTAATGTGTCTAGAACCAACGATTTAGGCTGTGCGTTGACACATCAGACAATCAGTCAGTCAGTCAGTCAGGACTTGGGATTTTTTTTATATAGAAGATATATACAGTGCTTGGCAGTAAGTTAATGATAAATATTTTTTACATTACGTATTTATATTATGTACTGTATCTCACACACTTACGAATCGCAGATGACATCGTCATTATGGCAGAGACGCTGCAGGACCTACAAAGGATGTTGAATGGCCTAGCTGATTCTTCTCGTCACATCGGTCTCCGGATTAATTTGGATAAAACCAAAGTCATGTACAACGAGCACGTTGTTCCGGAATCGACTGCCGTAGATAGAATCCCACTCGAAGTTGTCACTAAGTATGTTTACCTAGGGCAGACGCTCCAACTAGGCCAACATAATTTCGAGAAGGAAATCCAGTTCTCTGGATTTCCTTCTCGAAGTTCAGCTGGGCTGGGCAGCATTCGGAAAACTCCGTCGAGTCTTCTTGTCGCCTATACCGCAGTGTCTAAAGACAAAAGTCTTTAACCAGTGCGTCCTACCTGTAATGACGTAGACACTCACAGTCCGACTGGTACACCAGTTTAAAGTCGCTCACCGAGCTATGGAGAGAGCTATGCTCGGTATTTCTCTGCGGGATCGAATCCGGAACGAAGTAATTCACCAGAGAACTAAGTAATCGACATAGTTCAACGGATTAGCAAACTGAAGTGGCTGTGGGCTTGTCATATCTGCGGCAAGACTGATAACCGTTGGGGTAGACTTGTCCTAGAGTGGAGACCGCGAATCGGCAAACGTAGTGTAGGACGTCCTGTGACCAGGGGCCTTATTCAGTATGACCATTTTAAAGTCTTACCGTGCCGTGTTACGTAATCTCCGCGTTATGGTATTCTCTATGCCAATTAAATCGCGGTAGGGTAACGTTATGAGCGCGTTTTGAGCTGTCAAAATATCGTGACATATGAGGACGTGTAACGCGCGCGTTTTGTATAATTTACCTATCGTGTAGCATACAGAATACAATTTTTCAATAACGTGACGTGGCGCGTTAAGGAACGCGTTTTCTCATTGGTCATACTGAATAAGGCCCCTGGTGGACATAGCAAAGCGGTGGGCAATGACTGGAAGAGAAGAGCCGAAGATTGGGCTCAGTGGCGCATCTTGTGAGAGGCGTACGTCCAGCAGTGGACTGATACAGGCTGATGATGATGATGATGTATAATATACAGTACCCAGCAGAAAAAAATATTGCCCTTCGACCTGTAAAAGAAGATAATCGACTAGATTGGCTTTCTAGATCGTTACCGCCTGTTCACATCTGTCGTGTGTCGGATACGATTTTTAATCGGATGTTCCAGTGGCAGAACATTTGTATATGATATTCACACTTTTTGGTCCGATTTTGTCGTTTGTTTTGACAGCCCAATTAAAAATCGTATTCGACAAACGAAGTGTCCTCCTAGCACTGTAAATATATAATATATGGTATATATTTTTACTCATGATTGCAACAAATCAGAAACAAAATTTTCTTACGATCTGGCATCGGAGCGCCGTAGCAAGATGCAATCTGCAAAGAAATTCATAATATTCATTAATTATAATCAATTTTACAGAAAAAACAATAACTTAAAAGTAATATCCATAATTATTGGAGCTGTTTTTGCATTATAACAAAACTATTTCATGGCACCGCCACGCATGTATACAGTCTTCCAAATCAGCAGGCCATGTGGGCGGCTCGCCGTCCATCCCATTTCTTTCACAACTCGCCACGCTTAATTTAAGAAAACTTTTGCGGCACGACGAGTGGCACGCCGGCAGGACACACCGTAAAATTTATCAGCAGGCCGTGTGGTCCGCTGTGACCCAACGAATTAAAATAGATTTTTTTACCTTGGCTTGCCCAATATGGAATAAAAATAATCTGTGGGTGGCGCGCAACCAATTCACCCATTTAAGGTACGGACACACCGCAGCGTCCTGCGTGCGCGATCTAGACGTCGTTCAGATAGCGCAGTAGTATTTGTACCGACCGACTGGTTCACACCAAACGCTATCAGAAAACAATTGAAAAGAACTGAGATCGCGCCCGCAGATCGCAGGAATCGAAAATTGTGGGGTGCCGGCCGTCTACATGGCCTGCCGAAACAAATTCAAAAATCAGCAATAGCTTGCTGCACTTGAAATTTTGTGGGCGGCCGGCATACCACATGGCGGTGAGAGTGTAAAAGTAGCAGTACAGTCTAGTGTTGAGAATATAACGTTTTACAGGGCCCGGTGGCGTACGGAACGGAGAACGGTCGGCTTTGATGCCATAGATACCGAGTTCAAACTCCGCCGTGCACCAATGGATCTTTCTCCCCTCCGGTAAAGGAAAAACATCATTAAGAAACCAACAACCCCCACATGGTGGTAAGACACTATCTAGTGTTCGCCTGGCCAGCTACCACCCTCAAGTTAGAAAATCTGTCACGAAAACATCTAATGTGTTCCGGCACCAATAAGCAAAAAAAAAATTTTTTTTAATTCGAAAACGATTCATATAAATTCAAATGATTCATAAAAACCACCCCCATCTAAAAGCTAAACTGCTGGCTTGAAAAATCAGTAAAATTTTATTATGATAGTGCATTTCATGAACTTTAAAAGAAAATTATAGCGGTTAAGATAACTTTATTAGTTTAACAGTAATAGTCGTTGAACTTGGGTGTTGGATAATTAAAAAAAATAATTTAAATATACCACCATATGTATGGTCGAATTGAGAAACCTCCTCCTTTTTTTGAAGTCGGTTAAATTAACAGAACCTAGGTCGCTGTCTGCCGGTAATGTTCCCAAAAAGCAGGCCACGTTACCTCGTGGAATTGCTAGGGTAATCCCTTGACCAAGATAAGCGCCAGCTCTTTGATCATGAGTGACGTCTATTAAACGTCAGGTCAGTTCCTTTACAGAACTCCGGGCCTCTCGACCCCGTATCTTATTAATTATAATATTAGTGTAAAATCTCACCACGAAAACAAAAACTAAAGGCACGATTTTCATCTTTACAAGTGAGCTAATAATATCTTCGCTGGGTCTGAAGTATAAATGATGGTTAGGGTGCCTAACGTGTAAGCTTTTTATATAAATATTATGTCATTATGTTGTTATTATAATAAATTGTTTATATAACATTATATATAAACAGGTGGTCACGTATTAAATAATATAAATTACGTCCATTTAATTCTGTATTGTTTTTTATTGATATTATTATTGATTTATTTTATTAATACCATTGTTTTTGTTTTTTAACCGACTTCAAAAAAAGGTGGAGGTTTCTCAATTCGACCGTATATTTTTTTGCTATTTCTATTTACTTTGCTGTATTGGCTGCTGTATTCAATTTGTATTATTTTAAAAATAGAATATTACTAGCTTTCTGCCCGCGGCTTTGCACGCATATATTGCGGTATAACTGTGAAAATTAGTGTTGGCTGGCTAAAATGCGAGCACCCACTAGAAAACGTGAAAAAATATTTTTTCAACCGACTTCCCAAAAAAAGGAGGTTCTCAATTCATCTGTATGTTTTTTTTAATTTTTTTTTGTGTGTATGTTACGCGATTACTCCGTCAATTGTGACCTGATTTGAATGATTCTTTTTTTAATTAGTAGGGTTTGTTTTCAAGGTGATCCCATTGTAATTTCATCGAGATCTGATGAGTATCTCAAGAGATATGACGATAAACGTCTCAAACTTGCTACTGAAACTGACTCGCGCGGCATGGAAGTCGGTTGTTTTAGTTTTTAAACTATTTTAAATATTCTGAAATAAAATAAAATATTGGAGGTAATTTGTGGGATCCCATAGATAAGCAGTAAAGTTTCCCACTACCTGGCTTTGTTCGATCCATCGATGATGATCAATGAACTTGTGTAATAAATTTTCGTTTCACTAGTAGATAGATAACCAAGTGGTACTACGCCAATATAAGAAATGTGTCCTAATGTGCCTAGTAGTCTAAGACTATCTTCGTATTGTTGTCTCTCTAATGAAACTGGTATGTGGCATATTGGTTGGACGGTTTCATATTTAAGAACCGACTTCCATGCCGCGCGAGTCAGTTTCACTACTGAAACTGTTTGAGACGTTTATCGTCATATCTCCGGATATACTTGTCAAATCTCGATGAAATTACAATGGGACCACCTTGGAAATGTACCCTACCAATTAAAAAATTAAAGTTAACTAACTGTTAAAAGAATGATTCGAATTGGTTCAGAACTCACGGAGTAATCGCGTAACATAAATACAAAAAAAAGCATAGAGACGAATTGAGAAACTCCTGCTTTCTGGGAGTAAGTTGAAAATCCATAACGGACATTTTTGAAACACCGTACAGCCATTTTAAGACTATGAGCTTTTTAGGGTTCCGTACCCAAAAGGTAAAACGGGACCCTATTACTAAGACTCCGCTGTCCGTTTGTCTGTCTGTCTGTCTGTCTGTATGTCTGTCTGTCCGTCTGTCTGTCTGTCTGTCTATCTGTCTGTCTGTCCGTCTGTCACCAGACTGTATCTCATGAACCGTGATAGTTAGACAGTTGAAATTTTCACAGATGATGTATTTCTGTTGCCGCTATAACAACAAATACTAATAACAGAATAAAGTTAAATATAACAGAGGGTCCCCATACAAGAAACGTGTTATTTTCGGCATTTCACGCCATCTTTTTTTTAAATTGAAAATTTGAACGCTTAGTTAGGTAAACGTCCCATAGATAACGTTATATTGAAATGTCGATCCCTAACTCCTTTGTTAGATGGCGCTATAAGAAATAAAATGTTTATTAATTATAATTTTTGCTGGCGAAAAATGATAGTGGTATTTTTTGCTCGATCTTATAAAATACTGTAGTGTGGTACGGAACCCTACTAGTGCGAGTCCCACTTGCACTTGGCCAGTTTATCTAGTTGATGGCGACTAGGAAACCAATTTTTATAGGTCTGACCAATTCAAATTTTGGTATCCTCTTACTTCAATGCTATTGTAAGAACATGGTAGCATTGACCTGATGCTGGGACATCTCCTGGAATCTGCAAAATGCTGAACTCCTCACCAACTCATAGCAGAGGTGTCGTGTTTAGGCTCATTGGAATGGCCTCAATGAACAGATTATACATAGATCAGTTTTACAGTGGTTTTACATTTGGTCAACTTTAACTTCTTCTGCTGCATCATATGATCTTTCAGCCGAACTGTGCCTTCATTTAATTTTGTAAGGGGTGGTTTGTTTTGGCGGCCTACCGTTGCCCGGGGACTTTAAGCACCCCCTGCCCTGCTATCACTATGATCTCCGCTCTTGTTAGGAATAACAGGGTGAATATTTTGGAGAGTTTGTTATCGCCATGCTGGGCGGGCGGGTTAGCGATCACAAGACGTAGCTTCTTGCACCGGTGACGCTGCCTGTCACTAAAAGATCCTGAACGTATCGTTTTTTTTATATCAGAAAGGCTAGGCTTTTGACGACTATCTCACCTGTTGGTAAGTGATGATGCGGGTAGAGGTTAGTGCCAGAAATGTCAGATATTAAATAGTTGGGATGTTGAGTTTCTAGTTTTTGATGATGAGGTGGATTTTTGATGATGATGAGAAGGAAAGTATCCCGTCTCATAAAACTCTGTTAAATATTTTTCAAAGGCCTAATAATACTTTTAAGGCTTCTTCAGGACCCCAGTTCATGAAAAGCAAATGCCGATGTAATTTTATCTAGGGGTAGAACTTCTGCTTATTTGCTTGGGGCGTTAGTACCAATTTGTCTGTTATTCATGCGAGAAACTGGTATTCGGTTTAAAGGACGAAACATCCAGTAAAATTACATGGAATATGAGATTAAAGATCTTAATGTCTCAAGGTCATAAGCCCAGAACGGTGCAATAATCTGGAAATCCAGAGATTTGCGAGCTTCTCTATCTGTTATATGTGGACGTTTTTCGTGAGGCTGCTCTCGGATGCTGCCAAATCGTCGAGTATGCAAGGGACTTCAGTCGGGTGTCGAAAATAAAAAATAAAAATTAGTACAGATGTTGTGCGCTCGAGTTTGAGCCGGCGAGCAGATGCGCTCGAGCCGAGTGTTGGCGGAAAAACAAGTAGACAGTCTATAATAGCGTATATCCATCTTACAGTTTTATGCCGTATGGTAGCGCTGTGAACTATCAAAAACATGAGCATGGCAGTGATGCCACAGTGCAATAAAATATAAAAGTGTTAAATAAAATGGTGTTTTACGCTACACGCGTCTTGAAACCACACGTTTTTACGTGTTTAACTTAATCTGTCACTATTAAAGATGTATCGACCACCTGTGGTGGTAGGAGCATACTATATCGATTTTCCGACTGACTTGCTACCAAAAAGTCGCTTACTACCATAAGCATAAGCCATAATCAGGAGAAAATCTGCCACCATCACCTTACGGTTCCGGCAGCACACCGCCCTTGAGGTCACTAGGCCTAGCGTGTTTGCCATCTTCGACACCATCAAAGTTTACCACCAGGCGACATATTGGTCAAATGCCTATCTATACTAATATTATAAAGAGAGAACATTTGTATTTTTGTATTTTTGTATTTTTGTATTTTTGTATTTTTGTATTTTTGTATTTTTGTATTTTTGTATTTTTGTATTTTTGTATTTTTGTATTTTTGTATTTTTGTATTTTTGTATTTTTGTAATTTTGTATTTTTGTATTTTTGTATGTTTGTAATGATTTGGCTCAAAAACTACTGAACCGATTAAAAAAATTCTTTCACTAATACATAGAATGGACTTTCGGAATGAAAATAGGCTATATATTATCCCGTTTAAATCAAAGGTACATTCGTGGAGACCTAATTTGCAACCTAAGTCCGTTTTTTTGCCGACCGTTTTTTTGCCGACTTAGGTTGCAAAAACCTAAGTCGGCAAAAAAACGGTCGAAAAAACACGTTTCTTACGAACGCTGCTTAATTGAAAATAGATAGAAGAATATTATTTATGCAAGAGTTGTACAACTTAATAAGACCTACAAAAAAGTCCGCGACAGCATATGTCTATCTCTTAAGGTTGACTCACAGTAACCATTTTAATCTTACAATTTTTGTTAAAAAATATTATATCTATATAACTTCCAAGGCTATTTTCAAGTATATAGTATTAATCCTTATCCAAATAATTACGTTAATTAGCTTGGCCACATATTATAGATTAAAATTGTCCTTTACAGTATATAATTCAAATGAAAACTCTAGAAGATATCACGAATTTCACAAACACGCATCGCAAAATTAATAAAATATTTGCAGTGAAACCACAGGTTAGGTCATAGTTACTACGAAAATATTATTATAAGCTTAGCTGTGCTGTAGATCCCCACCGATCACAATCAATTTGAAGTCAACATAGTATAATAATATGATCTATTGTATAAAATAATATTCATCTACTCGTATATATATAATAATTTAATATTTTAAACCACCCCGACTGATCTATGTATAATAGCTTTTGCCAATGACTCTAAACACGACATTTAAAATCTGAGCTGTAAATTGGTGAGGATTTGAGTATTCTGTAGAGTCCAGGAGGCTTCCATGTTCTTACAATATCGTTGAAGAAGAAGATTTTCGAATTGATCAGACCTATGATAGTTGATTTCATAGCGCAATTAACTAGAAAAAAACTCATAATTTTATAACGATTGAACGAATTTTCATGAATCAAAGCTAAGAAAACTCTCGATGAAGACATCTATAAAACAAAAAAAACTATCAATAATAAAAACAAAATCGGTTCATCCGGTTAGGTGCTAAGATGCTACAGACAGACACACAGATACACACGTTAAACGTATATTACCCCTACATTTTGCGTCGGGGAACGCCGTAAGGTTACGGCGGCAGATGTAGTCCTTGGTGGTAAGCTACTTTTTGGTAGATTTAATGATTCCACTACCACTGTACGAAAACTCATGATTCATGAATGCACATAAAACTTTTATTGGTAGGTATATAGCTAGGATTAGAACCAACGACTGTCGTGTCAGAATCAGGGTAACTATCCTTTACGCCAAAGGGCCGTCCAATATCAATACGTAAGTATTATAAAACAAAGTTCATCACTGCGTCTGTCTGTCTGTTCGCAATAATCTCAATAGCTACTGAACGGATTATCATGCGGTTTTCACCAATAGCCAGAGTGTTTATGAGGAAGGTTTAGGTGCATAATTCGTTAAGGTTTTGTGTAAATTGGATGAAATATGACGATGGTTGTTAAATATGTTCATATTTTATATTCGATGCAACAAACTGATGCAAATTTTGTAGGCATATATGTTCTACCCGTGCGAAGCCGGGGCGGGCTGCTAGTAAGATATAAAAAATACTATCATCTTTCAATAGTATAAAAGAAAGTCGTGCCCGCTGTATGTACGCTTTGATATTTTAAACTACTCAATAGATTTTATATAATATAATATATATTCTTCTTGGTAAGCACGCTCCAACATCGCTCGCATCATCGCTTAACATCAAGTGAGATATTGGTCAAGTTTTTTTACCCGGTTCGGTGTTAAAAATAAAAATTAGCGCGGGCAAAGCCGCGAAATGTAGATAGTAAGATATTAAAAAAACTGTCATAAAAAGACAGAACTAATTTTGATGGAGTATTTATATTTCTACATATGGAATAATATGTATATGTATAATTTAGCGTTATCTACAGAACGTGGCATCCATTTTCGCATTCCTGAGGGCTCAGTGGGGTCGTGGATGAATGATCGGCTTTGACGCCAGAGGTACCGAGTTCAATCCCCGCCGTACAACAATGGATTTTTCTATCTACAGATGTATGTACGCTTTTCATAGTGGCCCTCCGGTGAATCAAAAACATCATTAAGAAACCCCCAACCAACCATTGTGGTAGAACACTATCTAGTGTCCGCCTGGCCAGCTACCACCCTCAAGTTAGAAAATCTATCGCGAGCACATGAGTAAAGAAAAGGAATCTTAACTCATGTGGTGCGAGGCTGAACGCGTCGGCGAGCACTCCGCACTCGAGATCCTGAAGAAGGCCTCCGGATGAGGCCGAAACATATGTCGATCGCTATATCGATATCGAATAAGTCACGTTAAATTCCCGATTTTAATTCTATAAGTTTAAAATAATTGTGAGCTTTTATAATAAAATTATTATTGTTCTGTGATTATAACTTACATTTTACCACAGAACAGATAATAACATTATTAATCTGCCACAGGATCTATAAAAACTGTATATGGGAACTGAGAAAATAATATTTATTTCTTTATAACCATAATACAAAAAAATACATTACATCAAAAGCTAAACTATAAATTTTAACAAAAAATATGCGCTTATTTCTGACATAATATTATATTATCATTTTTAAAGAAGAACAGAAATATTCATGTCACAGATTACATCCATAAAAAATATCAATATAATATAAAAATATAACGTATATTTTGAAATACAATTTTGTTTAACAATTTACTTGGTACAAAAATATATAATGATATCGGCACAATCAATAAATTAAAATATCAGAATCATGTGATATTTCAATAGAAGTTCGTTTGGTTGTAGAAGGTTACAGACAGGTAGTTATTATTGACTTTCAAGTCGTAATAGTTGTTGGAGGTTTGCGAGTAGTTGTAGTTGGATTAAAATTAATAGCAATGTTTTTTATGAGTTGGTCTACAAGTTCTTCTAGTAGTAGTACGTTTACAAGTAGTAGTGGTTGGTTTACAGGTTCTTGTGGTTGTCCTAGGTTTACAAGTAGTTGTCGTAAGTTTGCAAGTCCTAGTAGTTGTTCTAGGTTTACAAGTTGTTGTTGTTCGTTTACAAGTCCTAGTAGTTGTTCTAGGCTTACAGGTTGTTGTTGTTCGTCTACAAGTCCTAGTAGTTCTTCTTGGTGTACAAGTAGTCGTTGTTCGTCTACAAGTCCTAGTAGTTCTTCTTGGTGTACAAGTTGTTGTTGTTCGTCTACAAGTCCTAGTAGTTCTTCTTGGTGTACAAGTTGTTGTTGTTCGTCTACAAGTCCTAGTAGTTCTTCTTGGTGTACAAGTAGTCGTTGTTCGTCTACAAGTCCTAGTAGTTCTTCTTGGTGTACAAGTAGTTGTTGTTCGTCTACAAGTTCTAGTAGTTGTTCTAGGCTTACAAGTTGTTGTTGTTATTCTACAAGTTCTAGTGGTCGTATGCTTACAAGTCCTAGTAGTTGTCCAAGGTTTACAAGTTGTAGTTGTGATGCAAGGTCTTGTTTTTGGCGGACAATGACGGCGATGTGGCCTATATGCACTACTTGACGCCACTGCAACTGCAGAAGCTGAAACCAGGTTAAAAATAAAAACGTAACGTTATCAATTGAGATGTTGTACTGTAGTATACGAAAATTTATTTTATTTTATTTAAAAAATCCCATTCTAGGCCTAGCGTGCTTACTTACCATCTTCGACCGCATTATCACTTACCAACATGTGAGATAGTGGTCAAACGCTAGCCTATAAGATATATATATATACATATATATATAACGTGAGTTACGCGATGTGCGAAAGACAATAGTTTTAACAAGCTGCTCGAGTAGCTAGCGGCCCATAGTGTGAGTATGGAATCTCTTCGGTGAACGCCTCGCACTCTAGATTGAGATTGAGACTGAGATTGACTCTGAGAAATGCTTTAGAATAAAGACGAAACAAACTGTCGATCGTTTTATCAACATTGTGTTAGTCATGTTAGATTCAGTCTGTTTATAAATAAGTTTAAAACGAAAGTCAGTTGTTATAATATACGCGTATTAAGCTCTAATTCTAATTGGTAATGGGTGATAAGACCTGCACTGACGTCCCGCTCGTGGTGTATTGAGCATTTCCCCCTGCCAGCGTCTACCCAAGCCATCCCTGCTTCTTGACAAAACGGAGTATAGCTTTAGACTGCTGGCATAACGCTTCCCATAGTGAATATTACCAGTACCCATAAAATAGTAAGTATGCATATTTACTAGGCATTATGATATTTTTATTTTCTTGACCCACCTTCATGCATGGTTTCATGATTCACAACTTTTTCTATAGACAATGTATGTTTCGTTTTATGACGAACGTTTTGAATATTTAAAAACGACCGACGGAAAAATGAAGGACGAAAAAAGAGAGTCTAACGTCTGCATTGAAAAGATGGAGAGTTTTAAATTAAAAAAATAATGTTTTGATGATTGAATATTGAAGGGAGAAAAGAATATTTTAAGAATATTCCTATTATGACAACACTACCTACGTATTATGAAGCAGAGGATGCGCTAGAACATTTGTACCTAGTGTTTTAAGTTAAGTGTATTTATCAATACAAGTATGTTAAAGTCTCTTGCAGTTTCCCTTGTCTAGGTTCCCTCTATATACGTAGCGAGAGGTAGGCGCTCCGTTACGTTACAGGCATTAAAAATGTGAAACAATGTTTATTTGAAATAATTGTCAGCTATATTTTATAAAATAAAGTTTTGTTTTACAAACCTGATGCATATTGAGGAGCTGCAGAGCAAAGAGAGTAAATCTGTAAAGAAAAATAAATTAAAATATTTTAATGCAAATCACAGATTTCTTAAAGAGACCTTTACCTGCGGCAAACAACTGTGTCACACATACGTAATAACAAAATTGAGCATATTTTCTGCATAGCGTGCTGTTATTCGCGCTACGAAAGTATTAATCTAAATTTTCAAAACGAACGAGGAATTTAATTCACCCATTGTTTTTGCATACATTACATTTATTCTCTCGTTGATTATTAACTATTAACAGCAAAACTCTTAAGGTACGGCCACACCGCGGCGTCCTGCGATCTGCGGGCGTGATCTCGGTACTTTACTCAATTGTTTTCTGTTCGCGTTTGGTGTGAACCAGTCGGTACAAATACTACTGCACTATCTGATCGCCGCCTAGATCGCGCACGCAGGACACTGCGGTGTGTCCGTACCATGACCTTTAATAATTTTTGTTCAGGAAGATAATTAATTATAATTATATAATATTATAGTTAAAGAATTATATATAATAGTATTAACTAACGAAATATTAAGAAAAATATAAGTTCTGTTGTTCATTTTTACCCACGACGGAAGGAAGCAAATCGATGCTGCCATTTTTCTCCACAACTACTAGTCTGATTTTGATGCGGTTTACAGTTATGGGTTCGAGTTTGATTAGTTCATGTTCTTAGATAAGTGTTACCGTTACAACTCACCAGAGGGCGTTGCAGCAAACATTGTTTGTGCATGTTCATGTTGCCTTTTTTCTCTAAAACTACTAGTTCGATTTTGTGTTTAAACGGTTCGTAATTGATCAGTGGTGGTTCTTAGATAGATGTTATGACCTACATTTTCTAATGGACGCTGTGTTATTTGTTAGAATAAGGGCCAGTTCAGACCGCGACGCTTTCCGTATCACAGTAAAGTATTTTATATCTATATTTAATGGTGTATGTTTTCTTAAAATTATGTTATATATATATATATTTATAAAATATTTGTAAAAGCAAGGCTGGCATAGTCGCTGAGCGACAAAAGCCCTTCCAAAATTCTGATTAAAAAAACTCATCATCAATCACAAATCATTTTTCGCCAGCAAAAAATTACATTGTCATAGTGTTTGTATGAAAAACAAAAAAAATGAAAAACTGTGATATATAGACGGACGGAGACAGACAGACATAAGGTACTATAAGGTATTTTTGCCATTCGGCTACGGAACCCTTAAAACCAGGACAAGCCTGAGAGTGGGAGTAGGACTAGCACCGATAACAATAATTATTCAAATTGATAGGAATATAAGACAGAATAGAGACGGACCTTTATCATCCACATTAATCTTTACAACTATGTTTTCCGTTAAAACTGAAAACACTTTGATATTATAACACACACACACGCACACACACACACATACACACACAAATACAAACAAAGGTGCTGTATTAATATAATCTTAGATAGTAATTATCTGATGGACTAACTTTAAACTAAGATTCTTATTCTCGCCACAACATTCATAGAAAATGATGAGGTTTAAGTATATTAGGTTAAAATTAAATACATTATTATATTCAACGATCCGCGGGGGGGCACTGGTGACCTGTACTACAGGTTTTTCAAACCTATTTCAGGCACCAGTCTCTCACAAAGATAGGTTGCATATTCAAATGATTAATTTTTATTCTGAAAATACTATGTAAGAACCTAATATTGTGAGAGAAAATAAACATTTTTTATTATTATTATAATAATAATTATTATTGTAACTGATTTATTTAATGTCAAAATTCTTACCACAGCCAATGTAATAGACAAAATTAACGGAACAGCAGTCTTCATGATTTTTTATGTCCTTTTCCAATGTGCAGACTGAAGTGGCTAATAGTTTTTTTATCGGATGCTTATATATTAGATAAAAAACACACTTTTACTTACGTTTACTTTTTAATTCAACTTATTACAAATAACTTGACAACATGGGGCATTGTTGTGTTAATTTCAATACTTTAGATTCAATTAAATGTTCAAGCTTTTGATATCCTACGATAAACATTCGTAATGCAGGTAGTCTTGTGTGTTTTACCTATTTACTTAACATGTTGCTCAATACTCATTAGCATAAGAAACTAATCAACAACTTTTGGTGTTTGGTTTACACTAATTAGGGTTCCGTAGCCAAATGGCAAAAAACGGAATCCTTATAGATTCGTCATGTCTGTCTGTCCGTCTGTATGTCACAGCCATTTTATTCCGAAACGATTAGGACTACAGAATTGAAACTTGGTAGGTAGATGTATTCTGTGAACCTCTTTCCGATTTTTACACCAAAATAAAAATATAAAAGTTTAAGCCCATACATGGAACTGAAACAAAAAAAAATGTTTTTCTTCAAATCTATACGTGTGGGGTGTTTATAGATAGGTCTTTAAAAATGACCTTGAGGTTCCTAAAATCATTTTTTCTCAAAGTCAATCACTTAAAAGATAGGCGCGTCTAAAGTGGTAAGATGTGTGTCCCCCTCTCTAACTTTTAAAGTAAGGGGGTGAAAAATCTAGAAAAAATATATTCTTCTAAAAATATATGAATTGGTTTGAACGAGATACAATCAGCAGTTATTGAGATATAGCGACTGCAAACATAACTTTGTTTTTTTATACAAACACTATAAAAAACAAAGTTAATTTTTTGGTTGCGAATAATTATAGTTATAGAATGCTCTACTGTGTTACGGATACTGTGATACGGTGTTACAAATATGTCGCCAAAACTTTACGGTGTCCTGGCAGCACACAGCCCTTGAGAGTCGAATATTCTAGGCCAAGCGTGTAAACCGTCTTCGACCAGTTACTTCAGGCAAGATTAGTGCTCAAACCCTGGCTATAAAATTTCAACAAAGCGGCCAGAATCAATCGTAGGCCAGAGCATCTCGGAATCACCGCTTAATTTTCCAAATAATATGCTGAACGGTTGAGACTGTTGAAATTTTTACAGATGATGTATTTTTGTTGCCGCTATAACAACAAATACTAAGAATAGAACAAAGTTAAAAATTAAAGGGGGTCCCCATACAAAAAACGAACGATTGTTTACCTTATTAATAATATTAATTACTAACACCTTTGTGTTAACGTTCACTTAGTTGGTGTTAGAAGTTCGTTAGATATTCGTTAGATGGCGTTCGGGACCCTCCGTGTGCGGGACAAACGTCTGACTTGCACTTTTATTCACTCGTTTTATTTCAACACATTTGGCTTGGAACCAATACAGATGATCTATATATAGATTT
This sequence comes from Cabera pusaria, assembly GCA_954871355.1. Taxonomy (NCBI): domain Eukaryota; kingdom Metazoa; phylum Arthropoda; class Insecta; order Lepidoptera; family Geometridae; genus Cabera; species Cabera pusaria. The sequence continues at coordinate 5,641,263 of OX940896.1, forward strand.
TATGGATCCATATCAGATTCCTCGCTTGAACTGTTATTATTACAATTTATAAAATCTTGCAAATAAAATTTGATCCATTTCCCGGTTACCGATTGAGCTGAGATTTTGCATACATGTGTTAATCGCGTGACAATGCAATATTATGATGACATGGTGCTGATCTGATGATAAAGCTGGAAGCTGTCCCGATGTTTGTCATCAAATCTTGCAAATTTAATTTGATCCACTTCCCGGTTGCCGATTGAGCTGAAATTTTGCATGCATGTATAAACCGCGTGACAATGCAATGTCATGGTACTCATGGTACCATCAAGCTCGTCTCATGATTGAGTCCGAAAATGGCCGTAGGAACTCCTATACTACACAATATGTCAGTTAAACCCGTCGTGTTTGGGCTCATTGGATTTGTCTTGAATTTCTTTGGTCAGAGATTATGTAAAAGCCTGTTTTCAAAAACGGTTTTTAAAATATTATTTGTTATTGTTTGTAAATTAATATCAGTCAAAAAAAATTGAAATAATCTTTGACGTTTCAAATATGAAAATGGTGTCACGTGGGTGTGGTGAATATGTCGCAGGCAGATAGCTTAATAAGCCGTTCAATCAACAGCCTAGCCTCATTTGATCAAACACCTAGACATATGACTTGGATCGATGACATTTAATTACTTGCCTAGCCTGTTCATTAGTCTCATACTAAGGTACACTTGGAACAGTGACCACAGTGAAAAACAGGTAGATACCTGTTTTTCCGCATACTCCGTGAGAGGGTACCTAGGTACCTATTTGACCGCACATTCCGATGATGCGTATTTTTAGGGCTCCGTAGCTGAATGGCAAAAAACAGAACCCTTATAGATCCGTCATGTCTGTCTGTCCGTATGTCACAGCCACTTTATTCCGAAACTATTAAGACTACACAGTTGAAACTTGGTAGGTGGGTGTATTCTGTAAAGCGCTTTACGATTTTTAAACAATAGATAGAAAGATAGATAGAAACACTTTATTGAACACCTCATTAAAAAGAAACAGAGTATTACTTAACAACTAATTATAATAGTGTAACAGCAGGCGGTCTTATCGCTGAAAGCGATCTCTTCCAGACAACCTTTAGATGGAGAAATATGTAAATAGATACGGCGGTGTACAGTGTATAAATAAGACATAAACTATTAAAGGATACTAAATTAATACAAAAGAAAATAATAATAATAACTTTGATACATATACATAATATATTAAATAATACATATATATATAATATATATATATATATATATAGATATACATACATATAACATATTATTAGGAGTGTATATAACAAACGTATGTAATATAACTAACCAAGATAATACGACTTAACGCGTTCCTTGAATGTATATATAGTTTGTGATTGTTTTATCTCTAAAGGAAGCGCATTCCAGAGTCTGACAGCTTGAACAGCAAACGACTTATCATAGAAAGTGCTGCAATGAGTAGGAATAGAAAGCATTAGATTCTCTGATGACCTTAGCGAAAGGGAGTTAGTGGTGTGAAGAAATTCGAAGAGTGCTTTTACATAGCTAGGAGATGTGGGATTAAATAAAATATTATAAAGGAGTGACAGAATGTGTGTATTCCGGCGAAGACGAATAGGCAGCGACTTGAGCTTACGACGGAATTCTGAAACATGGTCATATTTGCGAAGGCCAAATATGAACCTAATTGCGAAATTTTGGAGCCGCTCAAGCTTATTTAGCTGCTCCTCTGTGAGGTCTAGATAACATGCATCGGCATAATCGAGAATAGGGAGAAGAAGAGACTGTGATAGCGCAACTTTAGTAGCTGTTGGTAAAAAAATTCTTTACCTCCTCAAAGCCCCTGCAGATGCAAACATCTTGCGGCTAATGGCCGCAAGTTGTGGTCCCCATGACAGGTAGCGATCAAATATAATGCCTAGATTTTTTACAGTTTCGCTGTACGGAATCGTTATCCCTTCAAAGACTACTTGTGGTGTCGTACTCCAGTTAATTTAAGCGATAGTCCATGAGCTTCCAACAATTAACACTTGCGTCTTACTTGGGTTCACTGTTAATCCGTGCGCCTTACTCCACTCCGATATATTAACTAAATCTTTGTTAATATTGCTAATAGCATGAGGCAGTTGATCGAGTGAAGCTTGAGAGTAGATTTGCAGATCGTCTGCATAGAGGTGGTAGGGAGAAGTGAGGTTAAGAAAAATAGAATTAATAAAGAGGGAAAAAAGAAGAGGTGATAAGACGCCACCCTGTGGCACGCCGGCAGCGGTTCCACACCAAGTAGAGTAAGACTCTTCGATGCGGACACGCTGACAACGGCCAAACAGATAACTGTAAAACCAGTCAATTGCCATGGGAGATATGTTGATAGAGTGAAGAAATGCAAGGAGAATGTCAAAATCGACGGTATTGAAAGCGTTGCTGAAGTCCAGAAGGGTTAACACAGTTACTTTCCCTTTGTCCATTCCTAAACGGATATCATCGGTTATTTTAACGAGGGCAGTAAATGTCCAGGGCGAAACCCAGACTGGAAGGGATTAAGAAGGTGATTGGAGATAAGGAAGGAGTGTAGCTGATTATGGACAAGGCGCTCAAGTACTTTGGAGAGGAAAGGTAGAATGGAAATAGGGCGGTACTCGTTGAAAGACTTGGGATTAGGTTTTTTGGGCAAGGGAATGATTTGAGCGTCTTTCCATTGTAACGGAAAGGTGCTACTGGAAGTTGAGAAATTAAGGATGTGGTGTAGATTACGATGTCAAGGATAGGGATAAGCATGTTCCGGCTAATACAATCGACTCCAACTGCATTTAAAGTAATAGATAGCATACTCTTCTTCACATCTCCAATAGAAAATGGACTAAAGAAAAATTGAGAATGGTCAGGAGTTCTAAGGGTAGACAAATAAGTTAAAGTGGTGGCTTTATTGGAATCTTTAATAGAAGAAGTTGAAACAAAATGCTGATTTAACGAATTGATATCTAAAAAATTTGGGATAGAGTTACTATGACGGGATTTACCGACTCCAAGAGACCTAAAAAATTTCCAAACCTTAGCTGGGTCATCGTTTTCGACAGATTTGTGGATATGGCGACGTTGAGCATCCCTACACACCCTATTGCAGCGATTACGGGCACTCGCATATTTATCTTTATTACTCTTATTTGGAAAGCTCTTATACCGAGCTTTAGTGATAGATTTTTTGTGCATCAGCGATTTAATCTCATCAGAGAGCCAAGGTGCGGGCAAGTGTTTGATTTTAATCTGTTTCAAGGGAGCGTGTATATCATACAGTTGAGTTATAAGACTGTTGAAAATGGACACCTGATCATCTACGGACTCAGCTTCGATAACAGGAGTCCAATCAACTTTCTCTGCATCCTTGATGAAGAGTGATTCATGCTACCAAAGCTACGCTGCAGAATTATGGTGGGTTTAGGTTTAGGAGGGCGGATTTTATAGGACAGATATAGCAAGTCATGATAGGAGAACGCATCAGCAGAAACCTGACCGTGCTTATTAACATGGCTTAGAGAGGAAACAATAATCAAGTCAAGAAGGGAAGGAGCACAGTTAGGAAAATTATGGGTAGCGCTAAGAGAAAGAAGTTGAAGATTCGTAGATTCGACTATAGAAGTAAGGTTAGAAGAACGATGATCGTTTTTTAAAAGACAGGTATTAAAATCGCCTATAATGATAGAGTGTTTATAAGAAGGTATAAGATCCTCAAGCATGTTTTCGAAGGAATAAAAATAATTGATGCGTAAGGTGGGACAATAGAAGACGCCTAGGAGAACTTTGGTGTGGGATAGAAAAACTTCTATAGAAAGGTGCTCATCAGCGTTCGTGGGTGGAGGTTGCGCAGAAACACTAATTACGGAGAAGGAGATGTGTGCACGTAGGTAAATGGCAACCCCCCCTCCGCCGCCAACGGCACGATCATTTCGTATTAGGCGAAATCCAGGTAAAGGGTACAGGATTGAGGGAAGACATGGTTTGAGCCAGGTTTCAGAAACAAGGATCGCATCAATATTTTTGTTATCAAATGATGCCAGCATGTCTGGGAAATGAGCCGGAATACTTTGGGCGTTAAGACGAATTACGTTAAAGTCTTTAGGTACATCAGAGAATTGAGAATCCAGAATTTCCGAGAGACTCGGAATACTCGCAAAGCTGTTACTGCTATCACTCTTTTCGCTAGACGAACATGATAGAAAAGTATCGGAGTTGTTGCTGTTATCAGAAATAGACATTATCACTTAAGTTTATAATAAACCAGAATATGTATCAGATGATGTAGTTATATACTATTTAAAACTTTAAAATATGTATAATTATGTTATATGTGTAAATGTAATATTAAAATATATATACTAACTACTTTAAAATATGCTAACTCCACCTGCCAGTTGTCGGGGTCGTCTAGAAATAAGAAGAAAACAAAACACAAAGATAATATAAGAAAAAAAAAAGTAAAGTAAAGCAAACATAAATAATACTAATAATAACTTTGATTATATCGAGTTTATAATCAAAGAATAATAACAAGAAAATCCATGAAATGCGAATACAATAGTGGGCTTCCCATGCCATTTTATGTATATAGTATAATTACTTTATTAGACATAATTCTATACTATTACATATATTAAAAGAAAAGTTACATTAATAAAGCAAAAACAAATAAAAAAAAACCAATCAATAAAACTAAACTAAAAACTGATCAGCATTCATGGCAATAAACGCTAAAATGAAAAAAAAAAACAAGTAAAAGTAGGTATGTTGTCACTGTCTAGTTCCTACCTACACTATAATATAATACTTGACACTGGCTAAATACATTCATTGTGCGAAACTAGAATTATAATAGGATAAAAAAGAAGCTAGTGTCAACTGTCAATGTCATTATTGACAATTTGTCAGCTCTTAAGCTTGCTCTTGCTCTTACTTTATCAATGTGAAAGGAAGGCTGTCAGACGTTCTTTCAGAAAATCTAAGGGTAAAACGGGACCCTATTACTAAAACTCCGCTGTCCGTTTGTCTGTCTGTCTGTCTCTCCGTCTGTCACCAGGCTGTATCTCATGAACCGTGATAGTTACAGTTGACATTTTCACAGATGATGTATTTCTGTTGCCGCTATAACAACAAATAATAAAAACAGAATAAAGTTAAAAATAATAGAGGGTCCCCATACAATAAACGTGTTTTTTTCGGCATTTCACGCCATCTATGTACGCTCAGTTAGGTAAACGTCTCATAGATGGCGTTATATTGAAATGTCGATTTCTAACACCTTTGTTAAACGTTAGATGGCGTTATAAGAAATAAAATGTTTATTAATTATTATTTTTTGCTGGCGAAAAATGATAGTGGTATTTTTTGCTCGATCTTACAAAATACTGTAGTGTGGTACGGAACCCTACGAGTGCGAGCCCGACTTGCACTTGGCCAGTTTATTTTTTTATTCAGCCTGTTTTGTCCCACTGCAGGGGAAAGACCTTCCTTCCCTCCTTCCACACATCGTGGTTTATTGCTTTTTGGGTCCAGGTGCTAGAATAACTATCCAGTTCATCCCGCCATCTCCGTCTGGGTCTACCACGTCGTCGTCTAACGTTCTGTGGATAGATGCTGATAGATCGATCATAGATGCTTATTCATTAAATATCAAAGTGTGTAAATAAATGTGATACCTTGTTTCAGTTCAGACACTTAACTAATAAAATAAAACCGGCCAAGTCGAGTTGGACTCACCGAGACTTCTGTACCAACGTTGGTTTCACCAATTAAGCTAGACCTCTTAATTGTAAGAGCGCCCATATAACTCAGATGCCTATCTTAATTGGCGTACACTATGTATGGGGGCATGACCTTGCTTATGACCTTGCTTCTTGCCAAATTTCATTCATAGAATTGTCAATTTTGGTTAAAAGCAAGTTCTTACAGCATAAGTTAAGGAAATTTCCGAAAAATAAAAAAGTTGAAAATTATGGTAAATTTTGGTACAAGTTATCACGAAAATCTAACTTTGCCCATATGTTTTTTATCGTGTTGACTTAAGACCTTGATTTTTATACATCTAATACTATAAACTGCTGTATCTGGTATAAATTTCAACTTGCTAGGTCTACCCATTTCTTGAAGATGAAATTGGTGGAAGACAGAAAATTGGTGGTGACACACGGACAGACAGACGGACAGACAGACAGACAGACGGACAAGAAAGCGATCTTATAAGGGTTCTTTTTGTTAGCTTTTGAGGTACGGAACCCTAAAATAAACTGGCCAAGTGCAAGTCGGACTCGCACTCGTAGGGTTCCGTACCACACTACAGTATTTTATAAGATCGAGCAAAAAATACCACTATCATTTTTCGCCAGAAAAACATAATAATTAAAAAAAAATTATTTCATATAACGCCATCTAACGTCTAACAAAGGTCTTAGGAATCGACATTTCGATATAACGCCGTCTATGGGACGTTTATCTAACTAAGCGTACATAGATGGCGTAAAATGCCGAAAAAAACACGTTTCTTTTATGGGGACCCTCTATTATTTTTAACTTGATTCTGTTTTTAGTATTTGTTGTTATAGCGGCAACAGAAATACATCATCTGTGAAAATTTCAACTGTCTAACTATCACGGTTCATGAGATACAGCCTGGTGACAGACGGACAGACAGACAGACAGACAGACAGACAGACGAACAGCGGAGTCTAAGTAATAGGGTCCCGTTTTACCCTTTGGGTACGGAATACTACCCCAAAAACCGAGGATCTGTGAGAAATGTCAACCTAAGAAGTACTTCGTTACATTTTTTTTGTAATTATACATGATTTGATAATGATATATATCAAAGCACTAAGGAGCATCATAGATGCACCATGGCATATCAGAAACGACAACCTCCATCGGGACTTTAAAGTGATGACGTTATAAGTGTGATTTCAAAATATGGCGAAGCTCACGATCGTAGATTTCATCACCATGTGAACGTCGAGGCTATTCAGCTCCTCGACAACACGGAAATTGTGAGAATACTAAAAAGTATAAAAACTTTTGATTGAAGTAACAGTAAATTAGTCAAAAACACAATAAAATAGTCTTCGCCTTAACATAGTAGTCGTCTTCGCCTTGAAAGAGACAATTAAGACAAATAACAAAATTAAAATTCCATCTCGTATCTAAGAAAAACCATTAATTACGAATCGTTTAAAGACAAAATCGAACTAGTTTTGGAGAAAAATGGCAACATGGATTTGAAACAAATGTTTACTGCAGCGCCCTCTGGTGAGTTGACACCGCAACACATATTTAAGAACATGCACCAATCAAACACAAACCCGTAACTGAAAACTGCATCAAAATCGGACTAGTCGTTTTGAAGAAAAATGGCAACATCGATTTGCACCAACAAATGATTACCGCAGCGCCCCCTGGTGAGTTGTCACCGTAACACCTATCTTAAAACATTCACCAATTACACCCGAAATCATAATTCAAAACTTCAAAATTCAAAATTCTGTGACAATGTCTACCAATGTTTGTTTTTGTAATTATTATTGCGTTCTTTGTTATTATTTTATTTATAAGGAAAAAAATGGACAGTGAAACTAGTGATGTATTTAGAAGATCGCAGCCTGCCGGTGCCCCTTATGTTGGACCAAGGTATGAGGGTAATGAGCTGGTGCAGTGTCCTCATTGCTCCCAAGCGCGTTTCTTTAAGGGCCAGCGAGGACTTAATGTACACATTGGGAAGAGCCACAAATCTCTTTCTCAAAGTGTACATTCTGTTAACATTGGTGCCCCTTTGACTCAAACCCCCATTCAGACACAAAGTTCTAATTCACAACCTTTTTGGCAATATCTATCTAAATTAAAATCATGCAATTCGATCGTTAAGCGCATTCCCCGTGGTGCACGAATATCAGTCGCTCAAAATTTATCAATTAAAATTCAAAAAGTTTTACAAGAAAATTCTGAAAGCGCTTGGGAACAATTGTTGGTTTTTCCCTTCGAAGTCCTCCACTCTAAAAATACCACGAAATCTCTCACTACCGCAATTAAAAATAACTGTCTCACACAGTCTCACTTTAGGCACGATAATTCTTCCCAAATTCCAACTTTCCAACAACATTCACATTGGCACAGTAATTCACAACATAAAAAATCTCATAGTATTTTTGAAAAAGTAGAAACTAAAATAAGTGATGGGGACTTAAAGGGAGCTGCTCAGCTCTTATTTACCAATGACACCATCGCTCCAGACACGCCAGAGACTTTATCAGCCCTAATTGACAAACATCCACCATCGCTATCACCGCCTTACCTTCCGGTTACCACCACTCCTGTTGAATCTTTACAGGCGACAGAAAAAGACATAAGGGCGGCAGTGATGTCTTTTAAAAATGGATCGGCTGGTGGACTTGATGGCCCAACACATCAAAGATCTTATTTTTGGAGCTACTGGGGATGCGGGCCAGAGTCTACTGCGAGACATCACCGCCCTTATAAACTTTGAAAAAAATTTGACGATACGTCTAAGCGTCTCACCGAAATTCATAACCACATGGCTTTCCATCTAATTAAATTTTGTCTTTTTGTGCCTAAATTTACATACATACTACGCTGTAGCCCTCTTTGGAATCATATAGATAGATAGATAGATAGATAGATAGATAGATAGATAACTCTTTATTGTTACACCTTCTTAAAACTAACTTACATAGTAAACTTAAGAATAATGTGTTACAATGGGCGGTCTTATCGCTAATAGCGATCTCTTCCAGACAACCTTAGGATGGAGAGGATAGAACATGTGACTAATGACGGGTGTATCTAACATCTCTAAACACTAATCACATACATATATACCTCAAATATGTATGTATATATACCTCATCATATACATTTACTATTAATTTTAGATGACGCGATCAAAAATATTTTAACCCAAATTCTTAATTGTTCACTTTCAAATAATTCATGGTGTCAGGCCTCTCTGCCTATTCGGTTTGGAGGCATTGGCATCCGCAAATTTTAAGTGTTTCGCTACCGGCCTTTTTATCTTCTACTAATAATTTCAAACTCATCATCTGAAATCTCCATAGCATACGTAGAAGAAGCTAAAACGGCCTGGTCTTTGGCTTGTCCAGGGGAGGTCTTACCCAAAAAACTTAGTTCACAAAGGCTATGGGACGAGCCCCTTTGTAAAATTATTCAAGATGAACTATTTCAAAAAAGTGTTGATATTAGGGACCGAGCTCGTCTCCTTGCCACACGTGAAAAAGAATCTGGATACTGGCTACACGCATTACCTTCTTCCAACATAGGTACCCTTATGGACGATGACAGCTTCTCCATTGCTGTGGGATTACGTCTGGGCATCTCCCGGACAGTACCTCACAATTGTCACTGCGGCAGTGAAATAGACAGATTAGGCCACCATGGCCTGTCATGCCGCCGCAGTGCAGGGCGTCTCTCACGTCACGCCACTTTGAATGACGTCATTCGTCGGGCCCTTGCCACCGTGAACGTGCCGGCTATTTTAGAGCCGAACGGTATATCACGTGACGATGGCAAGAGACCCGACGGTATGACGTTGGTTCCGTGGTGCCGAGAGGACCGTTGGTGTGGGACGCAACGTGTGCTGACACGTTAGCAGCGTCCCACATATGCGGGACCTCACAAGCAGCGGGTGCGGCAGCGGATGTGGCAGAAACCCTCAAACAGAGGAAATATGCTGCCATTGGTGATGGCTATATTTTTCTTCCGTTTGGGGTCGAAACAATGGGTCCGTGGGGTCGAGATGCCCGGGGTTTTGTAAAGGAGCTGTCCAGACGTTTAATAGACGTCACTCATGACCAAAGAGCTGGCGCTTACCTCGGCCAACGGATTAGCCTAGCTATTCAACGAGGTAACGTCGCCAGCTTTTTGGGAACGTTACCGGCAGACAGCTGCGACCTAGGTTCTGTTTTTTATTTATAACTATTTAAATTTTTATTTATAACATTTCAAATAGTTTTATTTATTTTAAAGTTGTATATTTGCTGTAAATATTTGATATAATAAAGTATTAAATATAAAAAAAAAACTGCATCAAAATCGGACTATTACTAGACCGATTTTGATTTGATTTTGGAGAGAAATGGCAACATGGATTTGGACACACAAACAAACAAACAAACATCCTCTCGCCCCAAACGCGTATACAATCTCCGTTCCGTCGTGGGTAAAAAATACCAATGGACACATTCTTAGTTTTACAATAATAAGCAGTTTAAGTCAAATTTAAATTAGTTGTTAGTTTTAAGACTAGATTTTAATATTAATATGCGATTACGAAAATAATCCTTTTAACTATAGACCCATTTATTTTTTACCGGCGTCAGTAAAATATTAGTATGTTTACATTATAATTAATATGGTATATTGTATAATTCTAAACGTGTATTTTTTTGTATTTTTTTATGTGCGTATGTTATTACTGCCTTGATACTTAAGGAACTAAATGAAAAAAATTGTAGCATTTTGTTTGGGCCATATGAAACCCGACACTCTGTATATAATATCTGCCACGAGGTCAATAAAAAACTGTATTATGTAGTAAGAAAAAACGTATATTTTTTACTAGCCAAATCACAATAAATATACATTAGGTACATCAAAATCTAAACGTCAAATTAAACACAACAAAATGCACTTATATATTTAAAACATATTATTAACAAGGAATTAAAAAAATAATGTTACGGATTTTGATCCAAACAAATTATCAACATAATGTTACAAATAATAGATAGTGTGCATTTTGAAGTACCAAAAATAGTTTTAAAAAACTAGTTTTAGTATTAAATTATAGATATCGGCACTATCAATACGTTAAAATATCTGAAACATGCAATATTTCAAATACGAGTATTATTGAGTGTTGGCCGTCGTTGTTATTAGTTTGAAAGATCGTATGGTTATTGTTATACAGATTTAGACAAGACAATTAATAGCAATGTTTTTTATGGGGTGGTCTACAAGTTCTTCTAGTAGTTGTATATCTACAAGTAGTAGTGGTTGGTCTACAAGTTCTTGTGGTTGTCCTAGGTTTACAAGTAGTTGTCGTAAGCCTGCAAGTCCTAGTAGTTGTTCTTGGTCTACAAGTTGTTGTTGTTATTCTACAAGTCCTGGTAGTTGTTCTTGGTCTACAAGTTGTTGTTGTTAGTCTACAAGTCCTAGTAGTTGTTCTTGGTCTACAAGTTGTTGTTGTTAGTCTACAAGTCCTAGTAGTTGTTCGTGGTCTACAAGTTGTTGTTGTTATTCTACAAGTCCTGGTAGTTGTTCTTGGTCTACAAGTTGTTGTGGTTATCCTACAAGTCCTAGTTGTTGTTCTAGGTTTACAGGTAGTCGTTGTTGGTCTACAAGTCCTAGTAGTTGTTCTTGGTCTACAAGTAGTTGTAGTTGTGATACAAGGTCTTGTTTTTGGCGGGCAATGATAGCGAGGTGGCCCATAGGCACTACTTGACGCCACTGCAATTGCAGAAGCTGAAACCAAATTAAAAATAACAATATTACCTTATTTATAAAAAGAAAGAGAGATAGATAAAATCTTTAGTGAAAACTACGGTAAGAAATAAAATATTGACTAGTTTTATTTAAATAACGGCCTCATTTATTATATCTACGCTGATGATAAATATGTTTGTAAACATTACTCAAAACGGATAAAATTGTAATTAAGTAGGTACTTGGCATAAAAAAATGTAAAAAGATTTTAATGTAAAAACTGCCAGATATTTTTTAATGAAATATAGTAGTATTTTACAAACCTGATGCATATTGAGGCACTGCATAGCATACGTATACCTGTAACAAACATTAAATTGAATATTATAATAGCTCTTAGGCTGAGAGGCAACTGAGCATTGATCAGTAACATTTTTATTAGCTACATATGAGCTATAACTTATAGCTGATTTTTGTTATAAGTGAAAAAAGTTAAGCAAAGATGATGGCTTTAAAGGTACGGAAACACCGCAGCGTCTTGCGTGCGCGATTTAGGCGGCGATCAGATAGCGCAGTAGTATTTGCACCGACTGGTTCACACTAAACGTGATCAGAAAAGAATTGAAAATAACTTAGATCGCGCCCGCAGATCGCGAGTTTCTTAGTCGAGAGGCAGTTGAGCATTCATGAAAATTAACACTGTTAATAATTAATTAATGTTTACGAGTGAGCGAAAACATTCTATACTCTAAAATCGCAGGGGACGGCTCGTTTGCAAAACATGTTTTACTAACATGTTAGCAAAACAATATTTTGTTCGTAACACGGCAGCAGACCCGGCTTAACACTATCAATTTTAATTACTGTTAATCAGTAAGATTTTCTTAAGCGTACTTTTATAAGTGCATTCGTTTTCACTGCTGACACGCAGAATAATTTGCGGTTTTACTGTTTGATTAATTAATAAATAGCCCAAAGACTGAAGACGTAACTCTTTTACGAGTGCGTCCTATCTATCGTACGTCATATTTGTTACTAATGGAGCCGAGACATAGACATAGACTGGTTCTCCAATCAGTCGCTCAGCGAGATATGAAGAGAGCTATGCTCGGAGACTCTCTAAACGATCGAATGCGACATGAAGTCATCCGTCAGAGAACCAAATTTACTGACACAGCTCAAAAGATTAGCAAGCTGAAGTGGCAGTGGGCTGGTTACATCTGTCGTAGAACCTATAACCGTTAGGGTAGACGGGTAGGGTAGGTTTTAAAGTAGAGACTATGGCTCGACAAATATAAATAATGTACAGCCTGTACCCTCCAGCTACATGGAACTATACGCGAGCTGGCTGGCAGCGGTTAGAAACAACGAGCTGAAGATTGAGCTCAGTGGCGTGACATAGGTGAAGCCTATGTCTAGTAGTGGACGGAAATGATTGGCTCTTATTAAGAAAATGGATGAAGAATTACTCGTAATTAATACAGAATTCCACATGTTAAGGATCTTACCGCAACCAACGTGGACAATAAAGATAACGGAACAGCAGTCTTCATGATTTTTTGATGTCCTTTTCCAATGTGTAGACTGAAGTGGCTAATTATTTTTTATCGAATGCTTATATATTGGATAGATAACACACGTCTACTTTTGTCTATTTCTTATTCATATTTTTACAAACAACTTGACAAAATGGAGTATTGTTAAATTACTTTCAATTCTTTCGATAGAATTATAAGTTTAATATTGTATCATAAACATTCGTTATGCACGTTGCAATGTGTATTTTATCGATTTACTTTATTATGAGTCAATACTCATTAGCATAGTATATAATTTTCCAAATGCCGGGTACACACCGAGCGAACGATCGAAAATTTAAAAACCGGCCAAGTCGAGTTGGACTCGCCCACCGAGACTTCCGTACCAACTTCTCAGATTAGGTTAACGGACAAGGTTAACTTTGTAGTTCGATCCATAGAAAATGTATTGCACCAACTTCAAATAATAACTTTGTAATATTAAATTTACCTATTTTTGTTATTAAACTACTTACATATTTACGGTTTACAGATTTATTCCTATATATGTGCTTCAAGACCTTGCTTTTTGTCAAATTTCATGATTATAGGTCAACGGAAAGTTCGCTACATGTTGTCGACCCAATACCTATAGGGTACTTCCGGTTTACCTAGACTTGTCTATTTTGGTTAAAAGCAAGGTCTTATAGCACAAGTTAAAGGAAAATTCCGTTTTTTTTGTTTTTTTTTTAATACTTTATAGGCTAACGTTTGACCACTATCTCACCTGTTGGTAAGTGATGATGTGGTCGAAGATGGTAAGCACGCTAGGCCTAGAATGGGAACTGGCTCTCAAGGATAGCTGCCGGAACATATTAGATGTTTGGTGACAGATTTTCTAACTTGAGGGAGGTAGCTGGCCAAGCGGCCACCATGCGGGGGGGGGGGGGGGGGGTGTTGGTTTTTTAACGATGTTTTCCTTCACCGGAGGGCCACTGTGAGAAGCGCACATACATTTTTCAATAGAAAAATCTATTGGTACACGGCGGTTTGAAATCGGTACCACGGCATCAAAGCCGACCGTTCTCCCGATTACGCCACCGGGCCCTCAAATGAAAATTTAGGTAAATTTTGGTACTTATAAGTTTTCGCGAAAATCTATATTTGCCTATATCTTTTATTGTGTTGAACCTTGATTTTTATACAGATACACCTAATAGTGACTAATAGTGACTATAGACCTCAGTATCTGGTATACATTTCAAGTTGTGAAATCCACCCGTTCCTGAGAAAATCGGTGGTGACACACGGACAGACGGACAGATGGACAGACAGATAGACGGACAGACGGACAAGAAAGTGATCTTATAAGGGTTCCTTTTTTACCTTTTGAGGTACGGAACCCTAAAAAAGCTATCAGTCTTATACCTCCATCTCCCTCTAATCAGCGTTCGTTCGGCCTGTGTACCCAGCAAATGTTTAACTTTTCGTGGTCCACCAGACACCTTTATACTTTTACAATGTCCGTCTGTCTGCCTACCCGCCGCTTTGCTCTAAAACTATTGATGCTAGAACACACCGGCCTGTTGGCGTAAATGATTAGATAGTTTGCCTTTGAACCAAGAAGTTGCAAGTTCAAATCCTAGCCGTGCACCATTGCTTACATTGATGGGTGTTCAGTGGTAGTATTATTTCGATATTACGCCTGATTTGCTACCAAAAAAGTTGCTTATCACAATCAAGGCCTCTGCCGCTGCCGCCTACGACTCACGGTATCCGTTTGTAAAATATAATACTGAGGCGTCCGTTACACGGTAGGTTACCCGCCATCAAAACCATCAGTCATGACTTTTGGTTACAGATACAGCAAATCAAAGTATGTAAATATTGGTCAGTCACCGTCAATCACCCTATTATACGATCAGTTATCCATCAGTCACAGCCGTGACTGTGAGCAAACTGACAGCAAAACCTATCATGTAATGGACGCCTTAAAGTGAAAATTTTTGCAATAGTCAACTGTACGTCACTCCTCCCTTTTCAACTGCAAATTAAACTGTGACATAGGAAACATAATATAGTAATAAGTATAATGTATATCACGAATTTAAAAGAAAACTATCGCAGCCACGTGGGCTTTACAAGTGTACGAGTAATAGTCGACCAAATTATATTGCAAGCGGACGAAGTCGCACAGCTAGTAAGCTGTGCCCGAGACTTCGTCCGCGTGGAAAAGTATCTTTCGGTAGCTTAACTGATAAGATACATACGCATCCCAACTACACCGTACCGTACCACGCCACGGTAATCCCCCCTTATCCTTCCCCTCCCCTCCCCCTCTTCTCTCCTCCTCTTCCCCCTTCCCCTCACTTCCACATCCGCTCCACCTCCCTATCTCCCCCTACCTCTCCCCTCCCCTCTTCCATCACTCCCCCTCCGCTCCCCCTCCACCTCCCCATCCCCTCCCCCTCCCTTCCCCTCCCCCACCAATCCACCTACCCGCCCCCCCACTCCCCCTACTATACTCCTCCACTCCCCCTCACACAATTTGAATATCATATTTATTTAGCCTAAATATAAGTTTCAAGGTTCTAGCTTTAAAAATGACGATACTAGCCTATGTCCTTTCTCAGACTCTAGACTATCTGTGTACCTAATTTCATTTAAATCGGTTCAGTGGTTTTGGCGTGAAAGCGATACAGACAGAGCTACTTTCGCATTTATAATATTATATTATAAATCTATACTATATACTATATATACTATATACTATAATATTATAAAGAGAGAACATTTGTATTTTTGTATTTTTGTATGTTTGTAATGATTTGGCTCAAAAACTACTGAACCGATTTAAAAAATTCTTTCCATAATACATAGAATGGACTTTCGTAATGAAAATAAGCTATATATTATCCCGTTTAAATCAAAGGTACATTCGTGGAGACCTAATCTGAAACCTAAGTCGGCAAAAAAACGGTCGAAAAAACACGTTTCTTACGAACGCTGCTTTATTGAAAATAGATAGAAGAATATTTTCTTTGCAAGAGTTGTACAACTTAATAAGACCTACAGAACAGTCCGCGACAGCATATGTCTATCTCTTAAGGTTGACTCACAGTAACCATTTTAATCTTAAAATTTTTGTTAAAAAATATTACATAACTTCCAAGGCTATTTTCAAGTATATAGTATTAATCCTTATCCAAATAATTACATTAATTAGCTTGGCCACATATTAAAGATTAAAATTGTCCTTTACAGTATATAATTCACATGAAAACTCTAGAAGATATCACGAATTTCACATACACGCATCGCAAAATTAATAAAATATTTGCAGTGAAACCACAGATTAGGTCATAGTTACTACGAAAATATTGTTATAAGCTTAGCTATGCTGTAGATCCCCACCGATCACAATCAATTTGAAGTCAATATGGTATAATAATATGATCTATTGTATAAAATAATATTCATCTATATATATAATAATATAATATAATATTTTAAACCACCCCGACTGATCTATGTATAATAGATTTTTCCAATGACTAAACACGACATTTAAAATCTGAGCTGTAAGTTGGTGAGGATTTTGAGTATTCTGTAGAGTCCAGGAGGCTTCCATGTTCTTACAATATCGTTGAAGAAGAAGATTTTTGAATTGATCAGACCTATGAAAGTTGATTTCATAGCGCAATTAAATAGAAAAAAGCTCGTAATTTTATAACGATTGAACGAATTTTCATGACTCAAAGCTAAGAAAACTCTCGATGAAGACATCTATCAAACAAAAAAAACTATCAATAATAAAATCAAAATCGGTTCATCCGGTTATGTGCTAAGATGCTAAGTCTGTTCGCAATAATCTCAATAGCTACTGAACGGATTATCATGCGGTTTTCACCAATAGCCAGAGTGTTTATGAGGAAGGTTTAGGTGAATAATTCGTTAAGCTTTTGTGTAGCGGGCTTGGCGGGCTGCTAGTATTATATATAGTAAGAGGATTAAGACGACACGCATATTATTATTATGTATAGTATTTTTATGCCAGATTATATAGTATTTTTATGCCAGACAGACAGGCAGGCATTTGACCACCATCCCAACTGATGTTTTGTGACGATGCAGCCTAAGATGGCATCATATTTGTCTGGAAATGAAAGACGGTAATAAGAAACATGAGACGAAGCACAGTACAACAGAACAACGGCACGGTGTTCCGAGAGCACACAGCCCTTGAGAGTTTTAAATCATTATAAGCCTAGCGTATTCACCATCTTCGACTACCTCAACGCTTACCACCGGGCGAGATAATGGTCAAACGCTAGCCCATCAGATAAAAAATATCTCTGCTGTATGTTGGTGAACTCTTTAAGAGTTAGATCTCCTACATATTACAGTATTTCAGATTGGGTAGATGCCCCAGCATGAGTTCAAGGCTCAAATGTTCTTGCTGTAACAAGATACTAAATTTGGACTAGGGAATATGCATGTGGTAATAATTTTCTTGAAATCATTTATTTTCGAATCATTTTTGTTCTGGTATTATATAGTAAACATTTTTTTATAAATAAAATATTCTATTCCTCATATTACATAGATATATTCCTTAAACTTGGTACTGAAAAATGACTAGCGCGTCATTTGAAGTTGGTTTTTTGTTTTGTAAACTATCTTAAATTATGTTTGAAAAAAGTTCAAATTATTTTTGAAGTGAAAACTTCTGAAGCGGCGTTGTGCACTTTTCTTGGGATGGTTAAAAAATGTTAAACTCGCGTCAGGGTCACGTGTCCTGATCGTAAGACGAAAATTCGTATGACAGCGCAGTGCTTGTTATTCTAAATGGTGTTCTTAATATTAAAAAACTAGCAGCCCGCTCCGGCTTCGCACGGGTAGAACATATATGCCTACAAAATTTGCATCAGTTTGTTGCATCAAATATAAAATATGAACATATTTAACAATCATCGTCATATTTCATCCAATTTACACAAAACCTTAACGAATTATTCACCTAAACCTTCCTCATACACACTCTGGCTATTGGTGAAAACCGCATGATAATCCGTTCAGTAGCTATTGAGATTATTGCGAACAGACAGACAGACGCAGTGATGGACTTTGTTTTATACTTACTTACGTAGTGATATTGGACGGCCCTTTTGGTGTAAATGATGGTTACCCTGATTCTGACCCGACGGTCGTTGGTTCTAATCCTAGCTATATACCTACCAATCATGAGATTTTGTACAGTGGTAGTGGGATCATTAAATCTACCAAAAATTAGCTTACCACCAAGCAGAACATCTGCCGCCGTAACCTTACGGCGTTCCCCGAAGCAAAATGTAGGGGTAATATACGTTTAACGTGTGTATCTGTCTGTTTCTGTCTGTAGCATCTTAGCACATAACCGGATGAACCGATTTTGTTTTTATTATTGAGAGTTTTTTTTGTTTGATAGATGTCTTCATCGAGAGTTTTCTTAGCTTTGATTCATGAAAATTCGTTCAATCGTTATAAAAATATGAGCTTTTTTCTAATTAATTGCGCTATGAAATCAACTTTCATAGGTCTGATCAATTCGAAAATCTTCTTCTTCAACGATATTGTAAGAACATGGAAGCATTGACCTGGTGCTGGGACATCTCCTGGACTCTACAGAATACTCAATCCTCACCAACTTACAGCTCAGATTTTAAATGTCGTGTTTAGAGTCATTGGAATGCTTTTAATGAAAAGATTATACATAGATCAGTCGGGGTGGTTTAAAATATTATATTATTATATATATAGATGAATATTATTTTATACAATAGATCATATTATTATACTATATTGACTTCAAATTGATTGTGATCGGTGAGGATCTACAGCAAAGCTAAATAACAATATTTTCGTAGTAACTATGACCTAATCTGTGGTTTCACTGCAAATATTTTATTAATTTTGCGATGCGTGTATGTGAAATTCGTGATATCTTCTAGAGTTTTCATTTGAATTATATACTGTAAAGGACAATTTTAATCTATAATATGTGGTTAAGCTAATTAACGTAATTATTTGGATAAGGATTAATACTGTATGCTTGAAAATAGCCATGGAAGTTATGTTATATTTTTTAACAAACATTTTAAGATTAAAATGGTTACTGTGAGTCAACCTTAAGAGATAGACATATGCTGTCGCGGACTTTTTTGTAGGTCTTATTAAGTTGTACAACTCTTGCAAAGAAAATATTCTTCTATCTATTTTCAATTAAGCAGCGTTCGTAAGAAACGTGTTTTTTCGACCGTTTTTTTGCCGACTTAGGTTTCAAATTAGGTCTCCACGAATGTACCTTTGATTTAAACGAGATAATATTTAGCTTATTTTCATTACGAAAATCCATTCTATGTATCATTGAAAGAATTTTTTTAAATCGGTTCAGTAGTTTTTGAGCCAAATCATTACAAACATACAAAAATACAAATGTTCTCTCTTTATAACATTAGTATAGATGACGTGTTCAAGTTTTCACTTCTGGCGGCACTCCCGGAGTGCAACTCGTTGCTTTATTTTTTTCAAAAGGCTAAGTCCGGTGTATAAATGACCGTAAGAGTCACTTACCTAGTACTTACAGTACTTCTTACTTTTAAAGACTTTCATAAGAGAACCATATTAAATAATGTATAAAATAAAAATATATGATATAAATTTCCCCCGGGAGAGTTACAAGTAATATATATTATTATTACAACAATTTTAACAAACAATTACAACAAGGGTAGGTAATAGTCATCAAATGTTATTTTGTGTTGAAGGTTAACACGTTTCGCAATAATATGACATTGATACTTTGAAATAAGTATTCTAGAAATTATTTAAATTGAACTAAACAAAATGAGAGAGCTTTACACACCACCTCCAAGGCTCACTACAACGTTGTCATGGGAGACTTTAACGCCAAAGTGGGAGTACAAACTTGCGGCGAATCGTCTATAGGACCACACGGATTTGGGAGTAGGAATCACAGGGGACAAATGCTCGTCAATTTCCTCGAGAGAGAGGGGCTTTTCTTGATGAACTCGTTCTTCAAGAAACAGCCCCAAAGGAAATGGACGTGGCAAAGCCCCGACTTTGTGACTAAAAACGAGATTGACTTCATCATTACGGACAAACGGCGCATATTCAGAGACGTCTCAGTGATCACTAGGTTTAATACTGGAAGTGATCACCGACTGGTACGAGGCACTCTGGATATCGACTTTAAAGCCGAGAGATTCCGATTGATGAAGTCTACGCTCCGTCCAAACCTACTCCAAACCGTTGTTGGGTCCGAAACATTCCAATTAAAATTGGAAAATCGATTCGCTACCTTGGAAACCACAGATGACGTAGACCAGAAACTCGAAGAAGTGGTGGAAATCCTCAGGGATGAAGGGACGAAGTTTTGCGAGAGCAAGCGTACGGGCAAAAAGTCCAAACTCTCGGCAGAAACACTTCGGCTAATGGAAGAGAGACGAACAGACCCTTTGTCAGCTTTGTCAACTAACCTGGCGCGCAACAAATCCATAAAGAAGCTGGTACGACGCGACCTCCGATCCTCTAACACGCTCTTGATTAAAGAATCAATTGAGCAAAATCGGGGGTCGAAAGTGTTCGTCCAGCCTCTGGGTAGAAGCCACCTCACAAAGCTGACAACGTCAACCGGGAACGTCGTCGCATCCAAGCCGGAGATTCTGTCGGAAGTTGAAGACTTCTACGGCAAGCTCTACGCATCGCATGCTTCAAGGCCCGAACCCGATACTGAGGATTCTAGAGCCACCTTAACCCGCCACTTCACAGAAGATCTGCCCGAAATTAGCCGAGACGAAATCGTGATGGCCCTTAACAACTCAAAAATGGAAAAGCCCCAGGAGAAGACGGAATCACAACGGAGCTTTTAAAAGCCGGAGGAGCTCCAGCAGTTCAACAGCTTCAGCAGCTATTTAATTCCGTTCTTTTTACTGGGAGAACTCCACAGGCATGGAACAGAAGCATGGTGGTTTTGTTTTTCAAAAAAGGAGACAAAACCCTATTGAATAACTATCGCCCGATTTCGCTTCTGAGCCATGTCTACAAGCTGTTTTCAAGGGTCATCACGAACCGTCTTGCGCGAAGACTCGACGAGTTTCAACCTCCGGAACAGGCCGGGTTTCGAAGCGGTTACGGCACCATAGACCACATCCACACGGTGCGGCAGATTGTACAGAAGACCGAAGAGTATAATCGGCCCCTGTGCTTAGCATTTGTGGACTATGAGAAGGCCTTTGACTCAATCGAAACCTGGTCTGTTCTCGAGTCCTTGCAGCGTTGCCAAGTCGACTGGCGATATATCGAAGTGATGAGATGTCTATATAATGCCGCAACGATGACTGTACAAGTACAGAACCAGCGAACTAAACATGTCCACCTGCGTCGAGGAGTGAGACAGAGGGACGTCATATCCCCGAAACTGTTCACTAACGCCTTGGAGGATATGTTTAAGACGCTGGACTGGAAAGATCGTGGCATTAACATCAACGGCAGGTACATCTCTCACTTACGATTCGCAGATGACATCGTCATTATGGCAGAGACGCTGCAGGACCTACAAAGGATGTTGAATGGCCTAGCTGATTCTTCTCGTAGCATCGGTCTCCGGATGAATTTGGACAAAACCAAAGTCATGTACAACGAGCACGTTGTTCCGGAACCGATTGCCGTAGATGGAATCCCACTCGAAGTTGTCACTAAGTATGTTTACCTAGGGCAAACGCTCCAACTAGGCAAACATAACTTCGAGAAGGAAATCCAGAGAAGAATTCAGCTGGGCTGGGCAGCATTCGGAAAACTCCGTCGAGTCTTCTCGTCGCCTATACCACAGTGTCTAAAGACAAAAGTCTTTAACCAGTGCGTCCTACCTGTGATGACATACGGAGCCGAGACGTGGACACTCACAGTCCGACTGGTCCACCAGTTTAAAGTCGCTCAGCGAGCTATGGAGAGAGCTATGCTCGGTATTTCTCTGCGGGATCGAATCCGGAACGAAGTAATTCGCCAGAGAACTAAAGTTATCGACATAGCTCAACGGATTAGCAAGCTGAAGTGGCAGTGGGCTGGTCATATCTGCCGCAGGACTGATAACCGTTGGGGCAGACTTGTCCTAGAGTGGAGACCGCGAATCGGCAAACGTAGCGTAGGACGTCCTGTGACCAGGTGGAGCGACGACATACGCAAAGCGGTGGGCAGTGACTGGAAGAGAAGAGCCGAAGATCGGGCTCAGTGGCGCATCTTGGGAGAGGCCTATGTCCAGCAGTGGACTGATACAGGCTGATGATGATGATGATGATGATGAAACAAAATGGGGGGATAGCGGCGGCGCGGAATGTGCGAGATTGCAAAATATTATGTACTGTAGCATGCCCCCGCGCGCCATCTACCTTCGGTATAAAGTCGTCTTCCTTCCTTCGGTATTACTTCACGTTATAAACTCTACAACATTTAAGACTAATACAAACAGTGATATGTGTGTTATCTTTTATTTGACACTAGAAGTGCCCCGCGTTAAAGACTACTTTTATTTACTGGGAGTAACGGACGGAAATAGAGATTCATATATATACAACCCGAAAAACCATATTGATTTTCAGACCTTTTTACCAACCCCTTGCAAAAATCCTGCAACACGTATTTACTTATTTATTTACAGAAGTACTTAAGTAAATCTATAAGTTTATATATATAATTCAAAATAATAAATAATATCCGGAGGGAAGTTTTAGAAAATCCTTTTTAAGCGGATACCTACCTCATAACAACTATATGCATTCCATATTTCAGCGCAATCCGAAACAATATAGATTTTCAGACTTTGTGACCTTATTTTGTTTCTCCATACAAACTTTGAACTCCCGTTTCATCCCCTTTAGGGGTGAATTTTGGAAAATCCTTTCTTAACAGATACTAACGTCATAATAACTATCTGCATGCAAATTTCAGCGCAATCCAAAATAATATTGATTTTCACACTTTGTTACCACATGTCACCCTCGCAGGGGTTTAATTTTGAAAAAGCCTGAAACACGTTATTGCTTATTTTTTTATTGAAGCACTTGTGTGAAGTTTCCAATAGAAAATACTATCTAATTTTGTTTCTCCATAAACCATAAACTTTGAACCCCCATTTCATCCCTTTAAGGGGTTAATTTTGGAAAATTCTTTCTTAGTACAACCCTCACGTACTAAGACAAATATACCCTCCAAATTTCAAGTCTCTACGACCAGCGGTTTAGGCTGTGCGTTGTCTATCAGCCAGTCAGTCAGTCAGTATGTCAGGACAAAGATTCTTATAGTATTAAAAGATAGATAGATTGACTTGTCGGACATCGGGCTATTGTTGATTATAATATTTTTATCCACAAGTTATATATATTTATATATTATAGGTAGAAAAAGGCCAAGCGGAGTAAGATTTCTTGTGCTCAAATCTCATCAATCCAAATCACTCCTTTTTCTAGACTAAAAAATTGGAAAATATATATGGAGCCAAAAGACGGCTGTGATATGAGGCTCTGGCAAAGTTAACCATATATATATATTAGCTATCCTTGAGAGCCAGTTCCCATTCTAGGCCTAGCGTGCTTACCATCTTCGACCGCATCATCACTTACCAACAGGTGAGATAGTGGTCAAAAGCTAGCCTATAACGTATAAAAAAAAAAAAAAAAAAAAAAAAAGTATATTCACGTATACCGACCAAAGACAATTCTCACACCTAGACATTGCTATCTAAATAAACAAATATCGTGTTGGTATTTAATAAGCTAAGCAACTGGTGTATAAGGTAAAACAACTACATTGTGTTTTTAATATGTATATTTTCGTTGTATTACAAAATTTTAATGTTAGTGCATGCCTCTATACATTAATAAATAACACACTGCAATGGAAATATTATTTATTACTATGAGTTTTCAATATGTTCCTACTAGTAAGTACACCTAAAAGCTCCTTAAAATCTAAAATAGCTACAAATTTTAATGATAATAAACTGTGACTTAAACATAAAATGTATAAATTACTATTTATTACTTGGAAATCCTTACATATTTTTTATGTCTTGTACTCTATTAAAATAATATTAACACTTTTTTTTTGTAGGTTTTGGTTTAGATGTACTTGTGGTAATATGACATGGTTTAGTTGTAGTAGTGAGAGTCTTAGTTGAGCCACAATGCATAGTTGTAGTTATCGGCGTTTTAGTTGAGCCACAATGCATAGTTGTACTTATTGGAGTTTTAGTTGAGCCACAATACATAGTTGTAGTTATTGGAGTTTTAGTTGAGCCACAATGCATTGTTGTAGTTATTGGAGTTTTAGTTGAGCCACAAAGTTTAGTTGTAGTTATTGGAGTTTTAGTTGAGCCACAATGTATAGTTGTAGTTATTGGCGTTTTAGTTGAGCCACAATGCATAGTTGTAGTTATTGGCGTTTTAGTTGAGCCACAATCCATAGTTGTAGTTATTGGCGTTTTAGTTGAGCCACAATGTATAGTTGTAGTTATCGGCGTTTTAGTTGAGCCACAATGTATAGTTGTAGTTATCGGCGTTTTAGTTGAGCCACAATGTATAGTTGTAGTTATTGGAGTTTTTGTTGAGCCACAATGCATAGTTGTAGTTTTCGGCGTTTTTGTTGAACCGCATGGTTGAGTTGTAGTTACCGATGTTTTCGTTGAACCACAATGTTTAGTTGTAGTCATCGACGTTTTGGTTGAGCCGCAAGGCTTAGTTGTAGCTATCGGAGTTTTTGTTGAGCCGCAATGCTTAGTTGTAGTTATCGGAGAGTTGGTTGAGCCGCAATGCTTGGTTGTAGATATTGGAGTTTTAGTTGAGCCACAAGGTTCAGTTGTAGTCATCGACGTTTTGGTTGAGGCGCAAGGCTTAGTTGTAGTTATCGGAGTTTTAGTTGAGCCGCAATGCTTAGTGGTAGTTATTGGAGTATTAGTTGAGCCGCAATGCTTAGTTGTGGTTATCGGAGTGTTGGTTGAGCCGCAATGCCTAGTTGTAGTTATCAGAGATTTGGTTGAAGTGAGACAAGATTTAGGCGTAGGTGTGGTTCCACAGGGCTTAGCAGTAGTGCCAATAGTTGTTATCTTCGTGGTAATTTTGCACGGAGGCGGTTTAGTGCCACGATTTGGCACAGCGTAGCAGAAACACATCTGTAAATAAAAAAAACTGTAGTTTTAAAAAACGATAGGGATAGCTTTTTATATTAATTTTGGGTTTATTTTACGCAAATTGTATCCGTAGAATTACTAAGATATTGTGGACAAAACCCTTTTCCCAAATTATCACATCGCAAACTTTTATTTGGCAAAAACATTTTTAAAAACTATTTATCTTAATTATTTAGTTACAAAACTCTTTATTGGCCAGTTATATTTTAGCCAATAATTGCTTGGTCGTGTTTCATTTTACCAAATATTATTCATTTAAATGTTTCGTTTAGTAAAACTTACTAACATTTTTTTTGGAATATAATATTTGCCAAAATAAAACATTGCTTTATTAAACATTTGACAAAACATAAAAAACATGACAAAGTAAAATGATACCAAATGATAATAAGTATAATCAGGTGAATAAAATGCTAAATAAAAATTTGCTAAAGATTTATTTGGAAAATAAAATAAGGGCGATAACTTTTCGGGGAGTTAAACTTGGCGAAAAATATTTTGCCCAAAGGGCAGACACCGTGTCTCTACCGTGTCTACCGATAATTATATAATTACGTTTGGTGTATATGGAGAATGGTCGGCTTTGACGCCAGAGCTAGTGGGGTTCAAATTCTACTGTGGATTCGGTCACCAATGGATTTTTCTAAAAATATATATATGTTCACGCAATTGCCTTCTGGACTCCAGTTAAGTAAAACATGGTTAAGCATTTCCCATTAAAGGCATAGCGTGCTACCATCCCTGACCGCGTCGTCATTTACCAAGAGCAAACGTTAGTCTAATAGTCTAGTTAGATAGTCTAATAACAATAATTACTACAACAAGTAGTAAATTAAACTAACATCTAATAATAATACTATAAAATAAAAATTAACCTAAAGTTAAACAAGCCTGTAAACTAATGAATTCCTAATCGTCGATTACCGCTTATCAAAAAGTAACTTATAACTCATCACTTAGCTCAAATTTAATGTAAGAGGCAAATATAGAATAGAATAGAATAGAAAAATTCTTTATTGCACACCATTTCAAAAAACAACAGACAGCAAATTAACCTACTTAAATTACTATAGGTAATACAATGGGCGGTCTTATCGCTTAAAGCGATCTCTGCCAGACAACCTTTGGATGGACAGTATTTTTAGAAGGAGTTGCTGGTGGTACAATGCGCAACATAATACTAACTACAGTGCTAATAAATGAATAAATAAAATAATCAAAACTCATGTAATCATCATAATAATATATAGATACATCTACATACTACTACATACCAATACAAAATACAAACATACTTATACGTACACAAATATACATAGTGTATATTATTTTTCACTTACCACGCTCATAAATAACAATGGTACAAGCGATTTCATATTTACTGGATTTTTTAACTGTCCTTAGGTCCGCAAGTTGTCAGTTATTATTTCTTTATACGTGATCTATTTTATATACCACCTTTAAATACCGTGAATATTATACTATTATTCTATTTAGATACAAGACGTTCGTCATCTACATATTGACACTTTAACAACAAACAGTAAAAAGTAGCACAGATAAAGGAAAAGAATATGAGTACAACCTAAATGGAGCGCAGTATACTGAGATTTTTGAGTGCAAAGAACAGACCGAGTATGATTCGCAACATAGATTAATGTTCTAGGACTGGGCTATGCTCATAACTGATATGGGTGACACGACAAGACTGTCAGGCTAAAGCGGAACTGTGCTGGTACTCTTTGTTGTTCGTATCCTCAGAGTTAGGCTGAACTAGTCATACATTGGGTGCCTGAATTACGCTGCTAATGCAAGAGAAGTGTGAGCCTAAAATTCGGTGACTCTACAATATGGATGTTTGCCGCAGACGCCATTTGATAGGGACAGTTGTAATCAATTGGGGGAAACCTTTGCGGAGCATTGGGCTCAACTAGATAAGTGCAATATGTTGATATGAAACTTCACATCATTACATTATTATTTTTAGTAATAACACCCCTAAGCAAGCTGACGCTTTTTGACCTACTTCAAAAAAGTTCATCAAGGAGAAAATCTGCTGCAATAAACTAACGGTGTTCTGTCAGAATACAGCCTTTGAGAGTCATAGTATTTAGATCTAGCGTATTCAACTTCGACCACATCATTGATTACTACCAGACTAGATAGCGTTGAAACGCTAGCCTATAAGGTGTGAAAAAGAGCTGCAACACCTGTGGGTATTTGTGACCAAGTGCCGATTCTAGGCCTAGCATGCGACAATCCTCGACCAAATTGTCGCTTACTAACAGTAGGGCTTTATACATCTCGAAAGCGGAATCTGCGGTGAGATTTGAATTTCATAATACAACATTCATATCTCACAGCGGATTCCGCTTCCGAGATGTATAAACAAGCTTACAGAATAGCTCTACAGGCTTACAGAATAGCCCTACATGGTCAAATGCTATGAAATAAAATTGTTCCATTTTAGTCAGCATTTTTCAGTCATAAAGTAATTAAGTAATATTCGTTTCGAATAAAAAAATCTTCGCTTGCCGCGACTTGTGCAATTACTATCATAATTCACATGAAAGGTAAGCTTGTTTTCCTGTCACTTATCTTATAACATTTATATATTTATTTACATTATATAATTTGTATAAATTATAAAGTGGAATTAAATTCAACACAATAATAAACATTACAATAGTTTATTACGTATATAAACCTATTTACTTTTAATGATGTTTAGAATAATATTTCTTACACAAAAAAAAGTGTGAAAACATTTATTCACAAACTAACACAATAATAAAAATGAAAATAATTTACATAATAATATTTATTAAGTATGAAGTGCATTTACATATGAAAGAAAATACGGACTGCAATACGTCGTAACATAACTTTTAATTTTAATTTATATAATGAAGAGATAGTAAATTATTGAAAACAACAAAAACCTGACAGCGTGAAAAATGTTTTTATTTCAAAATTCCAAAGCCCTAGGATATGTTATACAGTAAGGATGAGTTGCACCATCTTACTTTAACAATAACAAACGTCAAAAGTCAGTCAAACTCCGTACAATAACACCGGTTATAGTTATGGTTACGGTTAAAGTAAGAAGGTGCAACTCAGGCTAAGAGTTCTATATTTTCGGAACGGGCTTTCTAAGCTCTTTACTTTGATAACAATCTCGGTATAGTTTGAGTAAAAAAAAAATTAAATGTGTTACAAAATAGCCGCGATTTCATTTTTTAGGGTTCCGTAGTCCTGACAAGGAACCCTTATAGTTTAGTCATGTCCGTCTGTCTGTCTGTCCGAGGTTTTGCTAAGAGACCGTTAATACTAGAAAGCTGTAATTTTGTAGGGTATAATAGGGTAGGGTATAATATATAGGGGTATCCCCTATATATTACGCCGACAAATTGATGAAATAAAATTGTGAAAAATATTTTTTTTAGGGTAGCTCCCCTATATGAGAAGTGGGGATACATTTTTTTTTCATCGCCTACCCTATCGTGTGGGGTATCGTTGAATAGGTCTTAAGGGTTTAAAATGACTTAAGGGTTGCTAATACCATTTTACGATTGAATGCTCCATTTACGAAATATTAACCTTAAAGTGCACATTTTTGTTCCAGTAGGGCGTCCCCCCCCCCTCTAAAAGCTAAACTGCTGGCTTAAAATATCTGTAAAAATTCATGATAATAGCGCATTCCATGAACTTTAAAGGAAAATTATAGCGGTTGAGATAACTCTATTAGTTTAGCAGTAATAGTCGTTGATCTTGGGTGTTGGATAATTTTGTACCAAATACAAAATCTTTAGAATAAATCCTTTAAAGTGACAAAGACGGAGTACCTAGTTGCTTGTTTATAACGGGTAAAGACTTGCATTGAATAACAGGCTACTACGGAACCCTACACTGCGCGTGGCCCGACACGCACTTGGCCGGTTATCTTTTATATTTCTGTAGCTCAGGCGATCAACATCTGTCATTGCAAATTTGCAACTTGGTCAAAACGTCGAGGTAAATAAAATTAATGTTTTAGCATTTTTATAACTTTGTTATTTTTGTTATAAATTTATTCAATACTGTCATTTCTGAAGTTATCCCACATGGAATTTGCTTGAAAAGGAAAGTCAACAGATTTCTCTTTCAAACAGGTAAGCAGCTGGCATCGCACCTTTCGTATTGCATGTATCAATAGGCTTTATTACCACAATGTTTCGTATTTCATTGATCCGACTCTTGCACTTGTATTACGTTACAGTCAATAAAATAACAACATGAGTTTTTAACTGATTTCAGAAAAAAATATTGAGTTCTCAATTTTTTTTTATTTGTTTCTTAAATTTTTGATAAGATGTTTTTAGGGTTCCGTACCCAAAGGGTAAAACGGGACCCTATTACTAAGACTCCGCTGACCGTCTGTCTGTCTGTCTGTCTGTCTGTCTGTCTATCACCAGGCTGTATCTCATGAACCGTGATAGTTAGATAGTTGTAATTTTCACAGATGATGTATTTCTGTTGCCGCTATAAAAACAAATACTAAAAACAGAATAAAGTTAAAAATAATAGAGGGTCCCCATACAAGAAACGTGTTTTTTTCGGCATTTCACGCCATCTATGCACGCTTAGTTAGGTAAATGTCCCATAGACGTGGCGTTATATTGAAATTTCGATCCTTATCACCTTTGTTAGACGTTAAATTGCGTTATAAGAAATAAAATGTTTATTAATTATTATTTTTTGCTGGAGAAAAATGATAGTGGTATTTTTTGCTCGATCTTATAAAATACTGTAGTGTGGTACGGAACCCTACGAGTGCGAGTCCGACTTGAAATTGGCCAGTTTATTTTTTAATATGAGCTATCTTGTTGACTTTTAGTTGATGACGATACGAGATCAACTTTCATAGATTTATCATCATCAGCCTGTATCAGTCCACTGCTGGACATAGGCCTCTCCCAAGATGCGCCACTGAGCCCGATCTTCGGCTCTTCTCTTCCAGTCACTGCCCACCGCTTTGCGTATGTCGTCGCTCCACCTGGTCACATTCATAGATTTGATCAATTTTAAATTCGGTAAAGTAAGAGGACTTACTTCAATGATATTGTAAGAACATGATAGCCTTGACCTTATGCTGGGGCATCGCCTGAAATCTGCAAAATACCTTAGTTCTCACCAACTTTCAACAAAGGTGTCGTGTGTTGACTCATTGGAGCGGACTCATGAACAGATTATAGTGGTCAAAAGCTTACCTATCTAGTATAAAAAGGGTGGTGTGGTTTTATGAAACCACGATGGACGTGAAACTTTTGTTTATGTAGCTTTGTGTGTTTTGTTTACGTAATAAAAGTTTTACTTTAAATAAAAATACATAATCAGTCACGGATAATTTTAAATTTTGAATTTAAGTTTTATTTTACACACAATTCGTCTTAAAAAAACGTCTTTTGAAAATATATCGTCTTTATGAACACATTATACACTAGTGTATTTGTGTTGGTTACCTAATATTGCCATCATATTTGATTTCATGCAATTTCCCTCTAAGGTATCACTTTACTCCCCTTCCCCATCTCACGTAACATTTTTCTCATAAATTGTCTCTGAGGACTCTTCACCCATTCCTTTTAAACCGAACAAAGAAGTACACTCAACTCGTTGCTTAAAACAAAAACATAAAGACACTTGCTCCAGCACTCGCGCCAGTCGCTTTCCCACTTTACTTCTCCCTAAACTTATCTCGTGGAATGATACCTTGACTTTCTCCCGTCTTTACAGTTTTTCGCCATTTTGCGCGGAAAGTTTTCTAGTTAATCTAAACTTGCGAACATTATATGGAAATGTTAGATAGAGCAAGGATTAAAATGGCTGTATGAAAATACTGAGCACTTTTTACTACTAGTTAATACTGTTGGTCTGTGTCACTAAGTGGGTACTTTTTTATGATTTTAAGCTTTAAAATAAGATAGTTTAAAAACTAAAACAACCGATTTCAATGCCGCGCGAGTCAGTTTCAGTTGCAAGTTTGAGAGGTTCATCGACATATCTCTGGAGATACTTAGCAGATCTCGATGAAATTACTATGGTACTACTCTAGGGATATCTTCTTTCCAACAAAAAATATTCATCAAAATCGGTTCATAAACGACGAAGTTATCCGCGAACACACATAAATATATAATATACTAGCTGACCCGGCAAACGTTGTTTTGCCATATAAATAAATGGCTATTAAAAAATAAGGGTTGATCGTAGAAGGGTGAAAATTGAGGATTGTATGTATTTTTGTATGTTGTATCATAAAAAAATAGAAATTAAAAATTTTGTCTAAAAAATAAAAAATAAAGTTTAGGGGTGGACTACCCCTAACATTTAGGGGGATGAAAAATAGATGTTGGCCGATTCTCATAGATACCCGATAAGCACAAAAAATTTCATCAAAATCGGTCAAGCCGTTTCGGAGGAGTATGGCAACGAAAACTGTGACACGAGAATTTTATATATTAGATAGATAGATGTATACGGTCGAATTGAGAAACATTATGATCCGTAATGATGGTCGACATAATGATACGTGCATGTGTATTTATACATATTTTTTTTAGATAATCTACGAGAACCTCACAAATATCTTTAAAAATTATAGACAACCATTTAAGAACAGGGTTAGAGTTCTTGAGTGAAGACCACGTTTGGGCAAGCGTAGTGTGACACCCTTCGGCTAGATGGAGCGTCGATTTGCGAAGAGTAGCTGGCAGCAAATGGACGAGATAAGCCGAAGACTGGCCCCAGTGGCGCGCATTAAAAAAAGCCTATGTTCGGCAGTAGACTAATACAGGTTGCTGATTGATGATTGATTGATTGATAGACTAGCAATCACACTAGGTACCGTAAATATTGACTGACGATGTAGTCTAAGCTGGAATTTTGCTTGTCTTCTTCTCTTCTCTCAATGAGCTACCGCCACTATTTTCCATCCTCTATTCCACCGGCACTCGGTTAACCAACATGTCTTTGATTCATTACACGTTTATGTTGTATATATACTCTTCGACGCCATTATCTTTAAAAAAATTACATACTCATATAGAACTAATTAAGCACGAAATGGTCACCATTTACAAATAACATATATATTTATTTATTACTAGCTGTGCCCGCGACTTCGTCCGCGTGGAATAGTGTCTTTGGGTAGCATCTTTAAATATTTAGGCTAATTATTTTACAAATAAGACACACGCATATCCCACCTAGACCGCACCGTACCACGCCGCACAAATCCCCCTCCCCTCTCCCTCCCCCTTCCCCTCCCCTCTCCCTCTCTCTTCCCTCCACCACCTTTCTCCTCACTTCCCTCTCCCTCTCCCGTTTCCCCCCTCCCCCTCTCCCCACTCCACCTCCCCTCCCCTTTCCCTCACCTCCTATCCCTCTCCCCTTCCCCCTTCTCCTCACTTCCACCCTCCCTCCCCCTTCCCCCTCACAAACTTTGAATGACATATTAATTTATATCGAATCAACAGCCTAAATAAAACTGGCCAAGTGCGAGTCAGACTTTGTCCCGCACACGGAGGGTTCCAAACGCCATCTATCAAATTTCTAACGAACGACTAACACCAACTAAGTAAACGTTAACAAAAAAGGTAGAATAGTATTATATAGTAGTAATAGTAATAGTAGTAATAGTAATAGTAGTAATAGTAATTGTAGTAATTAATATTATTAAATATCTGGTTGACCGGTAATTTTTGCCACTTAAACAGACAAATATGACTCTTCCCGACATCTATTGACGAATAATAATACTATAATTTTTTTATTGAGAGGAACTAACTGCTTTACTGATACAGTACTTCTACTAGCCAATAGATGTCGGGAAGAGTCATATTTTAAGTTGATTATCAATAAAGTTGATTATTGAAAACACGAATAAAACAACATTTTCTGAAAATGACTCCTAGCTAGATCGATTTATCGCCCCCGAAATCCTCTGTGTATACTACATTTTATTTAATCGTTGGAGCCGCTTCCGAGATTCAGATTAAGGTAAAGACGATAGCGCCATCTTAGCAACTAGATAGGTGGCGCTGCGCTATCGTAAAAAACTTTTTTTAAACTTTTCTTTAATTTTTAACTTTGTTCTGTTCTTAGTATTTGTTGTTATAGCGGCAACAGAAATACATCATCTGTGAAAATGTCAACCGTCTAACTATCACGGTTCATGAGATACAGCCTGGTGACAGACGGACAGACAGACAGACAGACAGACAGACAGACAGACAGACAGACAGACAGACGGACAGCGGAGTCTCAGTAATAGGGTTCCGTTGGTACCCTTTGGGTTCGGAACCCTAAAAATAAGTTTCAAGCTTCTAGCTCTAAAAATGACGATACTTTCAAACAACTTTTCATCCCCCTTTTCAACCCCTTACAACCCTCTTTTCGCATTAAAAAGTAGCCTATCTCCTTACTCAGGCTCTAGACTATCTG
Organism: Cabera pusaria; assembly: GCA_954871355.1. Classification (NCBI taxonomy): domain Eukaryota; kingdom Metazoa; phylum Arthropoda; class Insecta; order Lepidoptera; family Geometridae; genus Cabera; species Cabera pusaria. The sequence goes on from OX940896.1 coordinate 5,675,014, forward strand.
TTTACCAAATTCCATTTAAATCGGTTCAGTAGAACATTAACATAAACCTTACATATTTTCATACAAACTTTCATCCCCTATTGTTATTTTACACCCTTGAGGGTAAAACTTTTAGAAACTTTGAACGTCATATTTATTTATATCAAATTAACAGCCTACAAAATAAGTTTCAAGCTTCTAGCTTCTAAAATGACGATACTTTCATACAAATTTTCATCCCCCTTAGAACCCTCTTTTCGCATTAAAAAGTAGCCTATGTCCGTTCTCAGACTATCTGTGTACCAAATTTCATTTAAATCGGTTCAGTGGTTTTGGCGTGAAAGTGACACAGACAGACAGACAGAGTTACTTTCGCATTTATAATATTACTAGCTGTTACCCGCGGCTTCGCCCGCGTTATTTGAGTCTTTATGAACTTTGAGGTCAAGATCGATGATCTCTTAGGCCAAGTCACCTTAGATGACCCTAATGTCGAACTCAATATCCTCTATTGTTAAAGTCATTAATCATTTTAGTTCGGTATACAAAGTTGTGCTGTTTAAATGTTTGACTCAACACAAAAGTTCCTGAAACATTTCTTACAAAGAAAATAAGGTAAATAGCTGCGCGAGCGCAGCGAGAGCTATCATTGCGCAAGCGAAAATTTTTTATGACTTTTTATTACCCTGACAAATTTACGACCTAATAATCAACTCACTATAGATGACTCTTAGGTCGAACTCGATATCGTCTATTGTAAAAGTCATTAATAATTACTTGGTAAACCTAACCAAGGTTTACCAAGTTTTGCTGTTTAAGTATTTGAGTCAGTCTCATGTATGAGGCTGTTGAAACACGCTATTATACGCTATATAGCGTTATTACTGCGAAAAATTTTTACGACTGTATGACCCTGACAGTTTTTATGACCTACTAAGTCAACACTGATGACACTCAGGTAAAACGTGATATTCACTTATTTTAAGGTTAATAATCATTATGATTATTGAAGGTTGTACTGTTTAAATGTATGACTCGTTTTGATGTATATGGTTATTAATATACAAAAGTTGCTTATATATTACCTTCAAAGTAGATAAAACAAATGCCTGCGCAAGCGAAGCGAGCGGCGCTATCGCTGAGAAGCGAAGCGAGCGCGAAAAATTTTTAACGACTTTTTATAACCCTCACAGTTTTTATGACCTACTTAGTCAACACGCATGACATTAAGGTTAAACTTGATATCCACTTATTTTAAGGTTAATAATCATTATGATTATTGAAGGTTGTACTGTTTTAATTTATGACTCGTTTTGATGCATGTAACTATTAAAATACAAAAGTTGCTGACATATTACCTTCAAAATAGTTAAAATAAATAATTGTGCGAGCTTCGCGAGCGAAGCGAGCGCTAAAAGTGTTTACGACTTTTTATGACCCTGACAGTTTTTATGACCTACTAAGTCAACACTAATGACACTCAGGTTAAAGTCGATAATCACTAATTTTAAGGTTAAAAATAATTATTGTTATTGAAGTTTGTACTGTTTCAATTTATGACTCGTTTTGAAGCATGTGTCTATTAAAATACAAAATTGCTGAAATATTACCTTCAAAGTAGATAAAATAAATAATTGCGCGAGCGAAGCGAGCCCGAAAAATTTTTACGACTGTTTATGACCCTGACAGTTTTTATAACCTACTAAGTCGACACTGATGACACTCAAGTGATACGTGATATTCACTTATTTTAAGGTTAATAATCATTATGATTATTGAAGGTTGTACTGATTTAATTTATGACTCGTTTTGATGCATGTGGTTATTAATATGCGAAAGTTGCTGTAATATTACCTACAAAGTTGATAAAATAAATGCTTGCGCAAGCGTAGTGAGCGCTATCAGTGCGCGAGCGAAGCGAGCGCGAAAATTTTTTACGACTTTTTATGACCCTGACAGTTTTTATGACCTGCTAAGTCAACACCGATGACATTAGGGTTCAATTTGATATCCACTTAATTTAAGGTTAATAATGATTATGATTATTGAAGGTTGTTCTGTTTCAATGTGTGATTCGTTTTGATGAATGTGGCTATTAAAATTCAAAAGATGACGAAATATTTCCTAAAAAAAAGAGAAAATAAATGCTTGCGCGAGCGTCGCGAGCGTTATCGCTGCGCGAGCGAAGCGAGCGCGAAAATTGTTTACGACTTTTTATGACCCTGACAGTTTTTATGACCTATTAAGTCAACACTGATGACACTCAGGTTAAAGCCAATAATCACTTATTTTAAAGTTAATAAACATTATGATTATTGAAGATTGTACAGTTTTAATTTATGACTCGTTTTGATGTATGTCGCTATTTAAATTCAAAAGTTTAAGTTTTTTAAGACGAAATATTTCCTACAAAATGGAATAAACAAATGCTTTCGCGAGCGCAGGGAGTGCTATAACTACGCGAGCGAAGCGAGCGCGAAAAAATGTTACGTGTTTTAATGACCCTGACAGGTTTTATGACCTACTAAGTCAACACCAATTATCCTAAGGCTGTTAAAACACGAAAGTTTTTGAAATACTTCCCACAAAGCAGATAAACACGTTGGGCAAGCAAATCCAGCGCGTAAATTTTGATGACTTCTAATGATTCTGACAGTTTTATGGCCAAATCAAGACACTAAATAAGTCATTATAGACGAACCTAAGGTCAAACTCTTATGATTATGTTAACTCTATGTAAAGTTAACAAAAAATATATGCACCCTCACTTAACTGCCGAAAAAAAAAGTATTCTTTGCCCTTTTATGCCCTATTAAATGTCTTTGTACAAAATATCATGTGAATCGGTCAAGCCTTTTGGCCGAAAAGAGGCCAGACATATACAAAATTCAACAATAAAAAACTGACTACCGGACTCGATTGTAAAAAAAGTAACCAATGTGCTCGGATCTCGGACTCTACTCTTGGTCTATGTCTTATTGACTGTCTCTGTACAATTTAAGCTCAATCGGTCAACTCGTTTAACCGAGAAGAGGTCACACGTTTAAAAAATGCAATAGAAAAAATTAGTTACCCAAACTCAACTGTTAAAAAAAAATATCCTTTGTCGTTCTATGCCCTATTAACTGTATTTGTACAAAATTTGAGCTGAATCGGTCAAAACGATTGCCGCTAAGAGGCAACACATTATTCTATAAATTCTATAATATTGTTCTATTCTATTTTGTTTTATTCTATAAATTATGGACACCTGAAATTGCCAGCCAAAAAAAAGTATCCTATGTCTTATTGACCGTCTGTGCACAAAATTTCAGCTGAAATGGTTGACCCGTTTGACTGAGTCCTCTCAGTCAAACGGGTCAACCATTTCACACACCAGGCCACACATTTACAAAGTTCAATAAAAAAAATTTGGACACCTGGACTCGACTGCCAGAAAAAAAGTATCCTATGTGCTTCTATGCCATATGAGCTATATATGTAGAAAATTTCAGCCATATCGGTCAAGCCGGTTAGCTGATAAGTGGCCACACATAACCCTAAATTCAATAAAAAAAATCTGGACACCCAGACTCGATAGCCAAAAAAAAAAATATCCTATATCCTAATCTGCCCAATGATCTGTCTTTATACAACATGCAAGGCAAATTGGTCAAGCCGTTTATTCGAGAAAAAGTCTTATATTTACAAAATTCAATTAAACATATTTGGACCCCCTGACTTGATAGCCAGAAAAAAGTTTTCTATATCCTATTCTGCCCTATGAACTGTCTTTATACAACATGTCAGGCAAATCGGTCAAGCCGTTTATTCGAGAAGTGGTCTTATATTTACAAAATTCAATTAAAAATATTTGGACCCCCTGACTCGATAGCCAGATAAAAAGTTTTGTATATCCTATTGGTCACCAAATTCGTCAAGCTGTTTATTCGAGAAGAGGTCTTATATTTACAAAATTCAATTAAACACATTTGGACCCCCTGACTCGATAGCCAGAAAAAAGTTTTCTATATCCTATTCTGCCCTATGAACTGTCTTTATACAACATGTCAGGCAAATCGGTCAAGCCGTTTATTCGAGAAGAGGTCTTATATTTACAAAATTCAATTAAAAATATCTGGACCCCCTCACTCGACAGCCAAAAAAAAGTATCATATATCCTTTTCTGCCCTATGACATGTATGCACACAAAATTTCAGGCAAATCGGTCAAGCCGCTTATTCGAGAAGAAGTCTTATATTTACAAAATTGAATTAAAAATATTTGGACCCCCTGACTCGATAGCCAGAAAAAAAATACCCGATATCCTATTCTGCCCAATGAACTGTCTTTATACAATATGTCAGGCAAATCGGTCAAGCCGTTTATTCGAGAAGGAGTCTTATATTTACAAAATTCAATTAAAAATATCTGGACCCCCTGACTCGACAGCCAAAAAAAAAGTATCTTATATTCTATTCTGCCCTATGTACTATCCTTGTACAAAATTTCAGCAAAATCGATCAAGTCGTTTGACCGTGAAGAAGTCCCAAACAAACAAATAAACAAACTGACTTTCGCATTTATAATATTGGTGTTGATGATAATAGTTAGGATTTCTTGTCACTGTAATGAGTGTGCATACAACATACCCCTGCAATACAGGTGTTTAGTTTAGCGTAGAAATATGTAGCTTTATCACATGAGTAAAGTTTTCTTTACTCATGTGGCTTTAGAAATCATAATTTTCAGTTTTTCATATTTTTTTTAAAATAATATTTATACAGTCTAATAAAATGTAATGTTTATATCTAACTAGCTATGCCCCGCGGTTTTACCTGCTTAGACATCGTTCCCGTGGGAATATTAAAATAAAAAGTGTAATGAGTAAAGTGTAAACCCGTTATTCCATTATACCCGTTATCTATCTACATAACAAATTACAGCTCAATCGTATGAACAGTTTTAGCAGGTAGACGTAACAAGCATTAGTTCCACACTTACTAACTCTCGCCTTTATAATATTAGTAGGATTGCGCTAGTTATTTTTAGTTTCAACGGTTAGTGATAAAGTTTCAGATAGTTATCAGACACACAATGCTATATAAAAGTTGTAAATAAGTTTCTAATATGCTTATCAGACACAGGTGAATATGGCCCATAATGTTTGAAAAATAAATGAATTCGAATTTGAAAATGAATAGATTTTTTGTCCTCTTTCTGCCATACCCCAGTAAGTAGTAAGTCACGAATTAATAATATCTTTATCGTTTTGGTCCAGTCACCACCCCGTTAAAAAAACTGAACCCGGCCAAAAGCAAACTTATAATTATTTAAATTCATTCCGGCTCGGACTTAAAATTATTTAGCTCATCAGAAACATCCGACAACGGAGTTTTGCAACAAATTAATATTTACAAGTGGAATTATAACTGCCATAAAGCCTCGGAATACGGACGTTTACGATTGTAAGCCCGGATCTGACTGATAACGCTCAGAGTTTTGGCCATTTTTGGCGAGTTAGCTTCGAGTTCGTTCCATAAGTTAGGTGCCTTTTTATTGGAGACGTTATGATTGTATATGTATTGAAAAGAACGATACTATCAACGATTCAACGATGATATTATTTTTTAACGAGTTTACAGAGAAAAAGTTTCCTTTTAGGATTTCGTGCCCGAAGGGTCGCTGTCTGTTCGTCCGTTCATCTGTCCGTTCGTCCATCCATCCATCCGTCTGTTTGTCACAGGGCTTTTATCTATTGAACCGGAATAGGTAAAAAATAGGTAATAGGTAAAATAATAAAAATAAGTATAGTAAAAATTAAAGGGACTAATAACGTATACAATCCATTCAAGAAACGTGTTTTTTCGGGCACTTTTCACTCGATTTTAAATAGACACTAATGTTCACAGTGTGTGTTTCACTATGGTTACAAAAAATAATGACATTTAAATGTTATCAAAATTGGGGTATATTCCTTTTTGTCCCCTTAAGTGGACAAACAGGACAAAAACGTTAGAGCTGTCCACTTGCTACGAGCAAGGGGACAGCGCGAACTTTTTTTGTCTGGTCTGTCCACTTTCTACGAGCTAGAAAGGTGTATACAAGAAACGTGTTTTTATGCAGCATTTGTTGCTCAATATTATACCGTGATACGTCCCCAATCTTGCCTACGCGGGTCTAGCTTTAGATCCTAGCATCCATTAACCGATTTCAACAATAACATTAACTCCAATTTAGTACAACTTTTTTTTAAATATCTTATAGGCTAGCGTTTGACCACTTTCTCTCCTGTTGGTAAGTGATGATGCAGTCGTAGATCGTAAACACGCTAGACCTAGAATGGGAACTGGCTCTCAAGGATAGCAGCTGGAACACATTAGATGTTTGGCGACAGATTTTGTAACTTGATGGTGGTAGCTGGCCAGGCGGACACTAGATAGTGTCCTACCACCATGCGGGGGTTGTTGGTTTCTTAAAGATGTTTTTCCTTCACCGAAGGGCCGCTGTGAGAAGCGCACATACATTTTTATATAGAAAAATCCATTGGTGCATGGCGGGGTTTGAACTCGGTACGTCTGGCATCAAAGCCGGCCGTTCTCCCGATTACGCCACCGGGCCCTCACTAACCTAACTAACTACAACTTTTTTTTTAAGTCGGTAAAAATGTGTTACCTTATAATGCTCTAGGTTTATCTAAAATAAAGAAGGTACTTTATTATTTCAATATTTCATGTTACAATCACCGCTTTTTATTCACATTGATTTCTCCGCCGATTCACTCGTACGGTATTTTGTAAGCAAATTTCTCCCCCTCATCAACTGCGGCGCAAATGAATAAAAAAATCCGACGTCTCGTTTAATGACGTGAAATATCAAGCGTTCACGCATCGCTTGCAATCTTCAGACATTAGGGAAGGTATTTCGCAGGTTCGGTGCTTACGTATCATAGATTACTTCCTATATATGTAAGATACCATAGATACTAATATTATAAAAACGTCTGTAACTCTGTCACCCTGTCTGTTTCTTACCTAATCACGCCTAAACTGGCGATCCGATCTTACTGAAATTTGACAAGGAGATACTTTATAGCATGAGGTTGAACATATTCACTCAAACGGTGCGTCACCTGATCCAGGTGATTGGAAATGATCTGCGCATGCGGCGCGTCACCTGAGAGCATCGTGCTTAAATTACTCGTACTTTACGCATACGTGTACTCGTCGTCGATCGCTGCTGCTCACTGCAAGTCAACAACTCTGAAAGATACCTTGTGTAGGGGGAACATACGTGTCGGAAAGCTATTGGATTGTCTTTATGTATTTTATGTTATTAATAATAGATTGGTAAAGGTACGTTTAAATTGTTAACATAGATATAAGCTCTGCACGCCAGAATAATTTTAATGTAATATGAAAAGTTGTTGCTATTGTTTTTAATTCATTTATTTTAAGATGATGTTTTCTTTCACATGCCATACATGGCAAAATAGATGGTCTCCTATAATTTTACTATATTTTGTATTACTATATTTCACGTGAAATAAACTCATTTCATTTCATTACATATTATTCCAGCAATATGTTATGCCAATTTTACATTCAATCCTAAATTCATAGTACGAATATATTTTTACAAAATATTAACAACCATTTTATTGTGCATTTACATTGTTTTACATAAAGCACCTATAAAGGCTTTATCAATGAGCTACCTATGTGAGTTCGTTATATGTATAGAAGACATGAGGTAAATATGTTGTTTGATTCCAAGCTAATTTGCCCAATGGTTATAAAGGTGATCAAATCATAAGCAATTTCTTTGAGGCTGATTTACATTTTCGCTTGCATCGAGTCAAAGAAAATTATTGTGAATCAGTAAATTTCAAAAAAATTCGTTACAAAAAATATAAAGATTAAATCACGTATATTTTAAGAAACCGTATTCACATAATATCACCATAGAAACTAAGCTTGAAGTGAAGTCTAACATGCCTCAAGATACCTTCAATCAACACCATTATCATCATAATTCTGAAAGTCAGTTCGTATATTTTTTTGTTTATTTGAGAACTCTTTATGGTCAAACGGCTCGACTGATGTGGCGAAATTTCGCACAGAGATAGACAGTATAAGTAGACTAGGTAATAGGATAGATAGATAGATAGATAGAAACATTTTATTGAACACCTTATTAAAAGAAACTAATTATAATAGTGTAACAGCAGGCGGTCTTATCGCTGAAAGCGATCTCTCCCAGACAACCTTTAGATGGAGAAATATGTAAATAGATACGGCGGTGTACAGTGTATAAGTAAATAAGACATAAGCTATTAAAGGATACTAAATTAATACAAAGAAAATAATAATAATTACTTTGATACATATACATAATAAATTAAATAATACATATATATATAATATATATATATGGATATACATATATATAACATATTATTAGGAGTGTATATAACAAACGTATGTAATATAACTAACCAAGATAATACGACTTAACGCGTTCCTTGAATGTATATATAGTTTGTGATTGTTTTATCTCTAAAGGAAGCGCATTCCAGAGTCTGACAGCTTGAACAGCAAACGACTTATCATAGAAAGTGCTGCAATGAGTAGGAATAGACAGCATTAGATTCTCTGATGACCTTAGCGAAAGGGAGTTAGTGGTGTGAAGAAATTCGAAGAGTGCTTTTAGATAGCTAGGAGAAGTGGGATTAAATAAAATATTATAAAGGAGTGACAGAATGTGTGTATTCCGGCGAAGACGAATAGGCAGCCACTTGAGCTTACGACTAGGATACTTTTTAATGCGGTTGAAACTTTGGGGCGCAGCTACTCAAGGTATAAATGTTCGTAGAATTCCAGAGATTAGCCTGCCACAGTATCTGTAATACGCAGATACCATCGCCGACAGGTATAAGCGCTAACTTGTCCTGGTATTTATTTATTATAGAGTTTCTTGGTGTTTCTTCTCTGATGGGAGTATTTCCGAAACACCGGTAGATTCAACAGCCATTCAGTTTTCCCCTTTTGTCCGCAGATTTTCTTTCTAGGCTTGCCATTTTTATTTTTATTTAAACAATATTATGCAGCTGACAGACGGACTATCAGTTCCATTTGGATCATGATATGTACTGTGATCGGTATGCGTTTCTCTATGTTGTGTTTCACTATTTCACTTTTTTTATTTTTTTTATATAAAAATTGTCTGAAGTACTGAAACACGCAGTTACATGTATGGTTGGTTATAACCTACTTTATTTTTTTTTTATATTCTGACGTAAACGATTGGATGACAGCTGAATGGTTCATTACTTTTTTTTTCTAATTCAAAGCATTAAATTCTGCTTTTGCTATGTTTACTTGATAATTGGTTATGATTTATTTTATGATTTATGATTTTGACGTGTATATGTGCGTATATTTATACTGCCTACATACTGAATAAATGCTTTGATTCTTTGATTCTTTGATTCTTATTTTATTCGACATGATATTTTCTTTTTGGTAAAAACAGCAAGTAAAGTCGCGTGATACAGCTGAATCTCAATTTTTTTCCATAATAACGCATTTTGCTCAAGAACAAGTATTCCAATAACATGGCGAAAGAATTTATATTAGCTTCACCGTTCCACCCTAAGAAATATTCGAACCGAAGGCATAATGTTTTGCAAGGGTTGACCAAATTCCAGAAATTGATTTAATGTCATCGTAGGGAAAGTCATTTTCCCGACATTATTATGATGTCACTTTCACCTCTAGGAAATAAATGTCCGGCCAAGAATGTAGGAATTTTGTCTTTTCAATCATCTTACCGTACATACAGTACAGTTTATATACTACGCAATAGTTCGTTTTCTGTATTTTAAACTGTTTGATAATACATATTTTTTAAACATCGCAAAATCTTTAAACTTTACTGTGGGCAAAGACGAGAGCGTTGCATGATTTTATACTGAGATTCTTCTTTTAAATATCATATAGGCTAAAAGTACGCAATGCTTGAAAACCCGTCTGTTCAACCAATGTGTCTTACCCACAATGACGTATGGTGCATAAACATGAACGCTCACCAAGGAAACTGTGCACAAGATGTCAGTCGCACAACGGGCCATGAAGCGTGCCATGTTAGGCATCACGTTAAGCAATAAAGTTCAAAATACAGAGATAAGAAAGGTGGTAGACATCGGATCCCTGAACTGAAATGGTAGTGGGCTGGACACGTTCTAAGATGTGGTGATGGCAGGTGGAGTAAGTTGCTAACATAATGGTGGCCTCGTTTAGGAAAACAAAGCCGCGGCAGCTCGATACAGAGGTGGGTCCACGACATCGAAAAGTACGCAGAATGGACCTAGCCAAGAGTAGCTCAGAACAAGGGTGAGTGGCGTAAGAGGAAGGAGACATACCCTGCAGTGGGCGGAAATGAGCTTACAGTGATGATGATAGGCTAAAGTCAACCACTATGTCCCCTGGTATTAAGCGAAGATGTGGTCGAAGATGGTTAACACGCTAGGCCTATAATACTCTGACTCTCTAGGGCTGTGTGCTGCCGGAACAAGGTTATGGTGGTAGATCTATTCCTTGATGGTATATATGGATATGGTTAGTTTTCAAACGATCCTAATTGTTCCAAAATAGGTTCAAACGACAGGCAACAGCTGTGGTGTTCATAGATGCTGATCTTACAAGCCATACGCTATAAGTGTGCCCCAATAAAGCTAATTTTCTAAGTATTCTACAGAGATCAAGTTCATTATCTGTTCACATTGACTTCATGTAACCCCAATCAGCTGTTACTGATGATATAAGCATGCGCGGCCTGCGCTTTGATGAGGGAGGTATTTCCGACAGATACCGTTTCGGCCGACGAACTGGGGCCATATTCTGTAATAAAAGAGATTTAATTCTGCAATAGTAAAATGTATACACGTACCTACATAAAATCACGCCTTTTTCCCGTTGAGGCAGGCACAGACTAGTTCTTTCCACATGCTACGATCCTGACATACCTCTTTCGCTTCTTCCACTTTCATGAGCCCATACATGTTTGCCAGTAATAGTAAAACAGTAATATCTACATTGATAACGAAGCCTTTAACGAAGAGACCGATGTTCGTTGTATGAAGAATAGTTTGTAGCTGTACCAATAAACGTTTTATAGAAACTAAAAGGTATAGGAACTAGACCTTAAGTTACGAGACCATGCAGAATGATGGAGTAAAGAAAATTCCTGTAACAAGCCGATTGAAAACGAAGTTTGTTAAAAAAGGCTCAGTTAAAGACTTATGGCCGGTTTTTGAGTACATTTATTGAGAGTTTATCTATTCAATAATGGTACAATTGAGTAGATAAACTCTCAATATACTGACCTCAGACTCTGACAATTAGTGGTTATCTTTGTTTTCGGAGTTTATAGACCCGAGGGCCCTCTGGAGACCATGCAGAATGATGGAGTAAGGAAAATGCCTGTATCAAGCCGATTGAAAACGAAGTTTGTTAAAAAAGGCTCACTTAAAGACTTATGGCCGGTTTTTGAGTACATTTATTGAGAGTTTATATATTCAATAATGGTACAAATGAGTAGATAAACTCTCAATAAACTGACTTCAGACTCTGACCATTAGTGGTTATCTTTGTTTTCGGAGTTTATAGACCCGAGGGGCCTCTGACATAGCATACGATTGATGTACTGGTTTATTGAATGTTATAAAGATAGTTTTGCAAAAATTAGGTATCATAATAGCTCTTTAATATCGAATCCCTTTCTAGAAATATGTTATTATTATCATACCGAAATCGAAAACTATCAGTCGACATTAAATCGCTTAATGTCAGAATACACACCAACCAGATTGCCCTGGAATGCTCGATCATTTAAAATAACATCCTCCATCACTGCACTTCAACTAAATTGACCATTGCGGCGATTAGGCGAGAAATGCAACAAGAAAATAAAGATTGCAACAAAAAAGCAAGGAATTTAATGAGAGATTAACCAACGTGAGTGTCGGCACTTTTTATTGCCATCAATTGCTTGGACTAATCGCACGTGTTAGGATAATGTGCTTGGTGGAAACATAGCTTTATGGACTTGTCACGTAAAAAGTGTGACTTGTATATTTGTTTGACATACGTCTTATTCGCTGGATAAAAGTGATTTAAAGTAGTAGTTGGAAAGTCGCATTCAATGCTAAAGTAGGCAGGTGTGAAAAATCAAGCTATAACGTGTAAAGCAAAATATTCTACTGCCAATAATTTTGCGACAGATATGAAAGAGGGACGTTGCTGTCTGTCAAATAAATTGTCACCATAGATGTATAATTTTACTGTGTCAACTTACTTGTTGGGCAAAAATCACTAACCAAAAAAATTATACTCCAATAATAAAAAATAGTCACTAATTTGGAAAAATCTTTTGATATATACAGAAAATGCATGAACAAAGCATAGATAAAGAAAAAAACTGCAAGAAGTACGTAGATGCACTTATGTATGGTACATAAAAAGCAAGAAAAAGAAGCAAATGAAAAATTACTTGTCAAAAATATTCGGCTTTAAAATATCGATTTGCTGTTTTGTTCTAAATATAAAGCTTTGCCAAATAGAAAGTAGGGCGAATTAGGCACATCTTTAAGAAGCATTGTGTAAAGAAAATTAGTATTTAACGACTTAAAATAGCATTAGGCACGGTACACCTTTTGTGTAAAATAGCTTTAAGGGCTTTTAGTCATATCTCTTATTTATTTATTTTTAATGTTTCATTATTTCACAATTTTTTGGATCAAAATTGTCTGAAGTACTGAAACATGCACTGGGTTGCAAGTGCACGTAATAGTACGGTTGGCAACCATACATTAATCAGGGGAATCAAACATGTGGTTTAAGTGTGACTTTCGACGTCTAGATGAAAGCTGAATGGCTCAATACCTTTGTTTTTTTTGTAAATTCAAAGCAATAAGTTATATTTCTGTTATATCATCATAATCAGCCGGTATCAGTCTGCTGGACATGGGCCTCTCCCAAGTCACTCCACTGAGCCCGATCTTCGGCTCTTTATTGCCAGTCACTGCCCACCGCTTTGCGTCGCTCCATCTGGTCACAGGGCGTCCTACGCTACGTTTACCGATTCGCGGTCTCCACTCTAGAACCAGTCTACCCCGACGGTTATCGGTCCTACGGCCGATATGACCAGCCCACTGCCACGTCAGTTTGCTAATCCGTTGAGCTATGTCGATCACTTTAGTTCTCTGGCGAATTACTTCGTTCCGGATGCGATCCCGCAGAGAAACACCGAGTATAGCTCTCTCCATAGCTTGCTGAGCGACTTTAAATTGGTGTACCAGTCTTACTGTGAGTGTCCACGTCAAGGTTCCGTATGTCATCACAGGTAGGACGCACTGGTTAAAGACTTTTGTCTTTAGACACTGCGGTATAGGCGACGCGAAGACTTGACGGAGTTTTCCGAATGCTGCCAGTCCATCTGCCCAGCCATTCTGTTATATCTATAATAATTATTATTGGATATGATCTATTTAATGCTATTGGACGTGTGTAAGTGCTAAATTTTAATTTGCCCATATACTGAAGAAATGCTTTGACTTTTGACTCTCCAAAAATATACCCATGTCCTCTAATGCCTAAATAGTGATAGTAAATAGCCTACGTAAATTCCATCATATTTAGAACATAACAGTGCTGACTCTACCATATTTCCGGACAAATCCCTAGCTAAAAGTCATAACGGTTAAAACCCTTCAAGTAGCCGACTAAGCGAAAACTCCCCCAAAGTGTCGGGTTTCGTCTCAGATTGGATTTCTCGAATCAACAGGAAGTACGTTGGCTTCACAGCTCTTGGGAATGTGTCATATATGTATGGTAAACTGACGACTAAGAACATTTTTCTTCATTTGTTCCTATCAAACCTAGAAGATACCTATTCACTCAAAATTTGAAGGCCCTCAGATTGTATAAACTCTGGTAGGGAATGCCATTACTTCGCTGTGGTTATGATGAATGTGGATGCATAGCGCTTTGTGCGGCAAGATTGAATATCCGCCATGTATCGATGGCACATGTTCGTTTGTCTGGTAGTACGATGAAAGAAGGGAGACGGTGGAATTAATCCGTGCAATTGGAAGGCACACTTTCTAAATTATACCAGGATATAATTTATGTTTACAAATCAAAAGAAGTCGAATTCAAATGCCGCTCTAGTCATTTTCAGTACTAAGTTTGAGTTATTTGTATTTCTGGAGATAAGTACTCGTCCAGATCTTTAATAATTTGAAATTAACCTATTTTGCACAAAAAAAAAATAATGTTAACAAATCTGTTTCGGATTTTTGCCCGAATATCGATACAAATTAAACATCTGAATTAAGAGCCTCTTCCTTTTTGAAATCGATTATAAATCTATTCAAGGAGAAACACATGAATAAGAAACAAAGAAAATTGAGAAACGAATGCTTTCATTTAGAGTATAAAATACATTTTCGTAAAATATTTCAACTTCATTTATTGTTTCTACAGCCACAAGAAACACCAAACACGACACTAAATAAATCACAAACAACCCCGCGAATAAACCACGTCCATATTTGCATCCTATGGCTTATCTTATATTATCTTACAGCCAACAATGAAAGGGTTATATTAACCGAGATTACCCACCCCGAAGCTCACGTTACAAAGGGTTCCATCAAAGGAAACCAAAGGCAATATTCTTGTAAGGTTTTGAGAGCTCGTTGGATAAATTAGCTGGTTACTAAGTTACGGCTGAGAGTTACGGCTTGTTAAACAGCGGGCCGATGGTGTTGTTATAAGATTATTGAATTTAGACGATATTAAAGGAAGACTGGAGAATTAATACGTCTTATTTTTAACTGTCTTTGTAAAAAGGAGGAGGTTCTCAATTCACCTTTTTGTATTTTTATACCGGTTACCTCAGACCTCCGTCATTTATTAACTGATTTGGAAAAATATTTTTTGTTTGAGAGAGCATGCCCAGCATTACCAACAAATTGCTGAGCTGGGTCCTCTTTCACATACTATGTTTAAATGCGTGTAGTAGTTTAGTACAGCTGTAGCTGGTTTTGTTCCAAATATTTTTTTTCTTTCTTTCTGATACCTGAATGTTACTCTTTGCCTGAATGCCATGTTAAACAACAGTGCTACAGCCAGACATTGTGACATTGTGACATTGTGTCATTGTGACATGTTTATATGCTCAGTTGTTTGATGAAGTTGAAGCAAATCTTAACAGCTGGTTCAATAATATCGACTTACTGCATACTCGTATATGTAATTGTCACCATAATAATTGTAATAAAAATATGTATTTGCACATTTAATTATAATTATAATTATTCAAGGTCGGTGACTTTTGAATTGTTATAGGCAAAGCGTTTATAATTCTGAATAGAATGACTTTATTTGTTTAAATGTTTTTTTTTCCGCGGGAGGGGGAAATCATCAATTACACCACAGAACTAGGGCTCTGCGGTAAGTCAGACTCCGCCTATTGGCGACCTACTGACTAAAACCCCCTCCCTCCTGCATTTATTGCCACTTTTTATTTTGCAGCGCTTTTTTTTTAATGTTAGGTACGTCTGGTCAGGTTTATAGCGGCCTTTCGGTAACGGAACAACATCTTTAAAATCTCCGACTTGGTGGTAGAATAATGTCTATATTGTCCGCCTGGATAGCTTCCACCCTCATGTTACAAAAATCTGTCACCAAACATCTAATGTCTTGCCAAAGCGCTGACCTTGAAAGCCAGTTCCCATTTTAGGCCTAGCATGCTACTATCTTTGACTGCATCATCCCTTACCAACAGGTGAGATAGTGGTCAAGCGCTAGCCTATAAGATGAAGGAAAAAAGTAAAGTTGATAGAGCTCTTGTAACGACAGAATAGTCTATAGTTGTGAATATTAAAATACGGGACTTATCGCGCTTTAAAAATATTTTTTTATTTAACTCGACGTTTGGACCAAGTGACATTGATCACGGAGACGTCATCTCGTGACCACGAAAACTTTTTAAGCGCGATAAATCCCGTATTTTAATATTTATAAATATGTGTTAAAATCACGAAAGTTTAAAGTTTACGACTAGTCCAGTTTAGACTAGTCTGTTTTCAATTTTCAAATAAGCATTATTTCATACTTTGCCTCGTTGCTTAATGCGTTTACTATAACTGAAAACACACACAATGTGTAAACCAAACAACTTCAGAAATAGAACCAGAAACCCCTTTTCATAAATCTATTTCCCCACATAATATTACCATTATATATCTTATCTATTACAAATGATTTCTATTTGATGTTTCTCCGGTATCCTTTCATCTTTCCGCGAATTTGCCGAATTCGAGCTCATGTTATATCTATAGAACATTAGACCTCATACATTTATTATCTTATCCTATTTATGTTTCTGTTGAACTCTTCTAGTATACTGAGAAATTATAGGATAAGCTTGCATTTGACTCCATCGGTTGAACTTTGGTGAATACATCTTCGCAGTTACGCCGTTCTACAATACAAATACAAATGTATTTATTGACATAGAAGTTTACAAGTAATTTGATTGAATACATAGGCTCCCGAACTAGCCAAGCCGTAATATTATAATTTGGAAATCCTCTCCATCCAAAGGTTGTCTGGTAGAGATCACTCTAAGCGATAAGACCGCCCATTGTACAACCGATATCTTATGTTCTTCTGTTACTTTTGTTTGTTTTTTGTTCTTGGTGTGCAATAAAGTATTATTCATTCATTAATTCATTCATTCATTCATTCATTCAAGCTGTGTTTCAGGAGCCAGTGGCTTCTCCCATTATTTTATGTAACTTTATTTTATTATTATGTTCAAAAAATATCTTTTAAGTACATGGTATGTTTATTTTACAATGTTTGTGTAATTAAATAAAACTATATTAAACTATTATATACCTGTGTGTTTCTGTATGTGTGTAAAATGCTTGAATTATGTGGGAATGTTAATGTGAATGTAGGGGTGTGTTATTGATTGTGTGTTTGTACGCCTGTGATTGTGTGTGTGTGTGTGTGTGTGTGTGTGTGTGTGTGTGTGTGTGTGTGTGTGTGTGTGTGTGTGTGTGTGTGTGATATGCGTATGACTGATTGTGTGTAGAATTGTATTGAGTTTTGTGTAAAAACTTATGCCTTAAAAATAAAAACTGGTTGTTGTAGTTCTTCAGTGTCGTCGTAATAGATAGAGTTTATAAATATAGCATGACGCTTCTTACGTCACTTCCGCGGCATTCGGAACGTGACGCTACGTCACTTCTATCAAATTATACCTTAGTGCGCCTCATAAAGCTTCACTTCAAAAACTTCACTTCACTTCGTAAAGCTTCACTTCATAAACTTCACTTCACTTCATAAACTTCACTTCATAAAGCTACACTTCAAAAACTTCACTTCACGTCGTAATAGATAGAGTTTATAAATATAGCATGACGCTTCTTATGTCACTTACGCGGCATTCGGAACGTGACGCTACGTCACTTCTATCCAATTATACCTTAGTGTGCCTCATAAAGTTTCACTTCAAAAAACTAAATCAATATTGGTTCATCCGTTTGGACACACGTCTCAAAAACACCCCTCCTTTTTGCGTGGGGGGTTTAAAAGGTTTTTAAAATATGACTTACTGTTACAGTTGGATAGTACGACAAGACTATAAGGAACCGTTACCAGTTAATCTTGTCCATCAGTCTGTCCCTTCTTCCCTCATAATAATTTTCATTTTCATTTTAATTTTCTTCATTTAGGACGTTTTGTAATACTGTTGGCGTACCTACTTACCTACCTAACTAACTATATGAGCTATCCAGGATTCGGGAGAATATGGAATAGTAGAATATGGAATAATGTTAGGAGAATGTGGAATGTATACATTGGGGTGTGACGTTCGTGTCTAGATGAAAGAAAGCTAAATGGCTCATTAGTTTTGTCTTTTTAGGGTTCCGAACCCAAAGGGTACCAACGAAACACTATTACTGAGACTCCGCTGTCCGTCTGTCTGTCTGTCTGTCTGTCTGTCTTTCTCTCTGTCTGTCTGTATGTATGTCTGTCTGTCTGTCTGTCCGTCTGTCACCAGGCTGTATCTCATGAACCGTGATAGTTAGACGGTTGAAATTTTCACAGATGATGTATTTCTGTTGCCGCTATAACAACAAATACTAAGAACAGAACAAAGTTAAAAATGAAAGGGTTTAAAACAAAAAACGTGTTGTTTACTATACGATACAATACGAAATTAATTCACCTCGACGCTGCTAGATGGTAGCACAGGAAAAATTAGCACGCGCAAGCGTTTCATTTGTAAAATTTGTGGGCCTCGGTCGATTTGCTTACTTAGTTAGTTAGTTAAGGTTTATTAGCGCATATGTAGTGTACTGTATTGGAAAACATATTTTCAATTTTAGTACATAAAGAGCTTCAATTAGCTAGAATCAGTAGAAAGTTAGTCGTACGAATACACGGTCTTCCAGATATTTAATTACCTTTGTGTTAATATTTACTTAGTTGGTGTTAGAAATTCGTGGCGTTCGGACTTGGGAAATTCGGAACCCTCCGTGTGCGGGACAAAAATCTGACTCGCACTTGGCCAGTTTTATTTTTAATTCAAAGCAATAAGTTATGTTTTCGTTATTTTTTATTTTTAGAATAATTATTATTGATATGATCTTATCATAATCAGCCGGTATCATTCCACTGCTGGACATAGGCCTCTCCCAAGACTTGACTTTTGACTTTTGGTTGCACTTCAAACACCGTATAATATTACCGTGCCGGTTGGCAGCAAAGTTATCATTTTATTTCTTGGCGATATGTTTAGAAAGTTCTACCCACATAATTTGTTTTTGTCTTAGTTTAGTCTACTTTGTTTTAGTCTAGATAGGTTTTACTATTTTATTAAACAAGTACATAAGTTTATGTCTGAAATAAGTTTGTGATACAAATAAATAAAGCAGTCGTTCATTCATACATTCATTCAACTAACCTACCGAACCTTTCTACCAAACACAAGTTCTCACACAAACTATAAAATAAGAATAGAATTATAGGACAGCAGTTGAACCTACCTCTGTAGACTATTGCATATCATCAAGAAGATCCTCATTGAAATTCCGATAGCTCATGACAATATTCAACGATTCATCCCTCAGGCTTGCATGCATTAACACATGATTATGAATCTGGCACAATGAAAAAATCATATGCTGTCATGATCCATATTCGGAAAGCAATTTCGCTCCGGTCTCATTTTCTTGTGGTCCTTGACTCCACATTTACATACAGTTACTATGTTTTTGTTTATTAGCGGACAGATAATTATTCGTCTGTCCTCATTATCACTACATATTATAAAACCAAGCCCCAAGCCGCGTCTGTATATATCTGTCTGTCTGTGCGCAATAACCTCAAAAACTTTGGAACGGATTTTCATGCGGTTTTCACCAATAACTGACTACAACATAAACTTTCCAAAAACACCTTTATATTCACAGCCACCAACCAACTAGAATGTCCAAAATTCATGAACAATTACCCCGTCTGCCGGAGCCATAACCTAAAATTGTCATAACGCAGGCTTTATTAAAAATTCCATCAAGCTGAATTGCCCCCAGCGCTACCAAGGTCAGACAAAGGGTCCATTCACGTCATTGAAGAGTGAATAGGGGTATATGGGACGAGGTGGAGCTTTGGACTGTGTTCGGGTCTGAAAGCGATACTTTGCTATACAAGGTGTATTTGAGTGTAGTAAAAGCAATAGACGGTGCATATTGGATAGATTCTGATGGATCTTAGGGTTGTCAAACCTTAATACTACTTATGAATAGATACCAATGTATTTTTCTATCGAGAACTTGGTGTGCGCATTTCACAGTGGCCCTCCGATGAAGGAAACACATCGTTAATAAATTCCCAACCCCGACATAGAAGCAGGACTATTCTATTGTGCGCCTGGCCAGCAGCTACTAAAGTCAGAAAAAATAATAAAGTAAAAAAAAAGTCAGTCGCCAAAACATCTAGTTCCGGTCTGGTAGCTGTCTTTGAGAGCCAGTTTCCATTCTAGGCCTACCGTGCTACCATCCTTGACTGCATCATCACTTACCAACTTTTTTTAGATAAAAATTGTCTGAAGTATTGAAACATGGGCTGGGTTGGGGGTGCACGTAATAGTACAACCCTACATTAATCAGGGCAATTAAACATTTGTTTTAAGTGTGACGTTCGACGTCTAGATAAAAGCTGAATGGCTCAATACTTTTGTTTTTAGGGTTCCGTAGCCGAATGGCAAAAAACGGAATCCTTATAGATTCGTCATGTCTGTCTGTCTGTCTGTCTGTCCGTCCGTATGTCACAGCCATTTTATTCCGAAACTGTTAGAACTACAGAATTGAAACTTGGTAGGTTGATGTATTCTGTGAACCGCTTTCCGATTTATATCCAAAAATAAAAAATATAAAAGTTTAAGGGGGGCATCCCATACATGGAACTGAAACAAAAAAAAAATTCTTCAAACCTATACGTGTGGGGTGTTTATGAATAGGTCTTTAATAATGACATTGAGGTTTCTGAAATCATTTTTTCTCAAAGTCAATCATTCGAAAGATAGGTGCGTCTAAAGTGGTAAAATGTGTGTCCCCCCCCCTCTAACTTTTAAAGTACGATATAGATCGTATATATAGATAGTATATAAATCTTGCAAATTAAAATTGACCTACTTCCCGATTATCGATTCAGCTGAAAATTTGCATACATGTGTAAATCGCGTGACAATTAAATGTTATGATAATATGGTGCTGATCTGATGATGGAGCTTGAAGGTGGAAAATGGAACTCCTAAACCACACATGTTATACTCGTCGTGTTTAGACTCGTTGGATTTGTCTTGGCTTACTCTAGTCCTAGGTTATGTAAAAGCTTGTGTTTTAAAAGGTTTTTTAAAATATAACTTGTTAACATGGTAATACAAAATCTCAATAACAAGAAAAATATTTAAAACTTTATTGGAACAATATATCGATGTTTCTTCCCCCTGATTTGCTACTCAAAAGTAGCTTACCACCATCAAAAAGAAAATCTCCATAACTGTACGGTGCACTAACAGTACACAGTCTTAAGACCATTGTAAGCCTATTATTTACCACTTTTTACTACATTATCGCTTACCATCAGTCGAGATAGTAGTCAAACGCTATCCTATCAAGTGTAAAAAACAGTAGACCGTATCTTCACATAACATCCGATTTTTTTTTATATATCATATACCTAGGCTAGCGTTTAACCACTTTCTCACTTGTTGGTAAATGATAATGCGGTCAAGGATGGTAAGCACGCTAGGCCTAGAATGGGAACTGGCTCTCAAGAATAGCTGCCGGGACATATTAGATGTGTGGCGACAGATTTTCTAATTTGAGGGTGGGAGCTGGCCAGACGGACACTAGACAGTGTCCTAACACCACGCGATGGTTGGGGGTTTCTTAACGATATTTTCCTTCACCAGAGGGCCTGTGAAAAGCGCACGTAAATGTTTCGATAGAAAAATCCATTGGTGCACGGCGGGGATTGAACTCGGTACCTCTGGCATCAAAGCCGACCATTCTCCCACGACACTACCAGGCCAGATGAGAATGATCACGTGCTTATTCATCAGGAATTAAAAATTATATTTCTGCTAAAAACTCGAGGCAACCCTATGATATTCGTTTGTTTATTCGCCTGAAGTGATTTCGGTATTCAGTTACCGGGGGTCTCTTGTAAGCTTGTAACAGAGCCTTTGATAAACCATCGGCGGTACCTGAATACGACAAGAGCTTTTATTAAACTAATAGTTTTCAGTCTGAAATGGCTGAATAGGATTGCTTTCAAAAGATTTTCACAAGGGTTAATAAACCGTTTTGATTCTTAAAGGACTTTGAAAGTTTGCCTTACAGCGTTTGTCCACAGCAACGGCACCGGGACGTCACTGGCAACAAAATGCCGGCGCCGAAGTAGCGGTACATATTCATAGTATGGCAGATTGTCCACAGCATGATAGGCACCGGGTGACGTCATCCCGGCCACCGATATTTCGAGTAGATCGGCGCGACCGCTAGAAATTGGCCAGAGATTTTGACGGGCCGATGTGCCGGCATTGGCTCGCAATACAAAACACGTTTGATCTTGTCCACACACTGCCGGCGCTCGGCGCCGTTCGATCGGTTATTGTTTTTTTGTCTGAGGTTGTTTGTTTTATTTCTATGGAAACGCATCTGTTACGCATGACAGCTAGAAGAAATAGAACCACCGGAATCGGTGGCGGTGGACAAACGATCGCCGGCACATCAAATCGGCCCGAAAAAAACTCGGTGCCGGTGACGTCCCTGTGCCGTTGCTGTGGACAAACGCTTTTAGGTTTATTATACTACAGTGTCAGTTTAAATATTTATTTCGGTTTTGTAGTGCATATTCTTATAATACAGGGCGTGTGAGGCTCAACTTAACCTCTAAGCGCCACCGCACACTATCTATAAAGAAAACGGAATATCACCGTAGGGGATCAGTAGCGCCCGCACGTCGCCGCGGCTACGGCTACGTTAGGCCGCGCTTAACGCAAGGCTGGACTTCCGACCAGAACGGCTCTCCTGGGGAAAAGGCAGCGTATGTTCAACCGTAATAATCTTATAGCAAAACGGAAAGTATGTTCTCTCAAACAAAAAAATGAATATTTCAAATCGTTTTTGTTTGGTGACATGACAACTTTTACATTTTTTCAAATATAGAACACTATTACGGGTGTATTTTTTAATGTTTTTAGTTTTTCTTTTTACAAAGAATTATATAGGAAATTTCATGTCAAATTAAAAATCGTTATACCATAACATTTTATAGATTTAAGATATTAGCAAAATAGTGAGACTATTCTCAGTCCGCTAGACAGCTGTTACGGAGGGTTGTATTTAATATCTCTGGAGATTCTCATCAGATCTCGATTAATTTACAATGGGATCACACGGAAAGTATACCCTCTCAAACAAAACAAGAATTTATCTAGTCAGTTAATAAATGACGAAGAAGTTCCGGGGTACTTCTGATTATAACGCGCGCGTTTTCTGTCTCCGAAACTAATAATCAGATCTTTTCAAAATATTTTATGGAACCATTTCGAAATGAGCCTCTTTTAAACAAAAACAATAGTTTTTCAAATCTGTTAATAAACGCTGAAATTCTGATGTAACAAAATTTCCAGGCTCAAAATTTGGCAAAATTTCAATCGCCGAAACGAATCATCACATGTTTACGAAATTTAAAAAGGACTTCTTAAAAATAAACTACTTTCGAATACAAAAATAATTTTGCGAATCCGTCTATAAATGACGGAAGTATGCCCAAGCATACATAAAAAATAGTTCCTACCGAATTAAGAACTTCCATCTTTTTTTCAACCGACTTCCTAAAAGAAGGAAGTTCTCAATTCGTCTGTATGTTTATTTTTTGTTTTATAATTATTTTTTTTGTAAGTATTTTAAGCGTTTACTCCATGAATTGTAAACCGATTGAAATCATTATATTTTATTCGTTAGGGTACATTTTCGAGGTGGTTCCATTGAAATATCATCGAGATCTGATAAGTATCTTCAGAGATATGACGATAAACGTCTCAAAATTGTTATTGAAACTGTCTCGCGGGGCATGGAAGTCAGATGTTTTAGTTTTTAAACTACTAAGTTATGAAGTCGAGGTAGTAGACCACCACCCTCCAAAAGGAACAAAATATAACCTAGCCAGCTTCAACGTAAGGTCGCTAACCAATGAAAAACGAGTTATTGAACTAGGACATGCAATATCTGCAATAAAATGGGACATCATTGGCTTATCAGAGGTACGAAGAGAAGGATTTCAGATCGAAGATAGTGGCAGTTATCTTCTCTACTTTTACGGCCAAACAAAGGGAGAGAAAGGAGTCGGCTTTGTGGTAAAGAAACAGAGAAACATTACTGTCGAAGATTTCATACCTATATCGGAACGAATCGCTTTATTGGAAGCGAAAATAGAAGATAATATGTACTCAATACTGCAAGTTTACACACCTACTGAAACGTCGAGCGACCCAGACATAAAACAATTCTACGAGAACTTACATGAAGCAATGGAAAAGTGCAGCAAAAATATAATTTTGATGGGTATCACCTAACGGAAAAACCAAAAACGAAATAAATGTTATATGAACAAACATAACCAAGAACATAGAAAATACAGAAGTTTTACAGGCTTACTGCACTCTAGCGACCATAGAATGGTGAGATCCACAAGACGCGAGAAGCGCTCACGAGCACAGTTTTCCAAAAGACCTCGGGGCTCTACATTGAATACTGAAAAATAAAAAAAAAATGTCGATAAGCTCAATTATACACAAGAAGAAATCATAACGGTACAAACATTCTATGATAAACTTGAAAGTAGCTTGATAAAATGCATACAAACTAAAAATAATATAGAAAAAGATATAGAACCAGTTATAACAAACGATATTATAGAATTAAAAAAACAAAAACACGAGCTAAAAAATAAAACGAATAGAACAAAAACAGAAAAAAGAAAGCTGACTAGTCTATTCAGAGAAATCAACAATAAAATTAAGGATAATATAAAAAATCATAGATTGAAAATACTACATACTCACCTGGAAAAAACCGGAGGAGTAAAAAAAGCATATAAAAAGCTTAACATAGCAAAACAGCTTATGACTCACCTACGCAACACATCAGGATCTGTAGTCACTAACAGAAAGGGACTGATAAAAATAGCAACCGAATTCTACCAAGAGCTCTATAGCGAACATAGTCAGATTAATTATACAGTCGATGAATGGGCTAGCAACGATGACACGGCCCCACTTTTACTAGAAAAAGAAATAGAGTTTTCACTAAAAACATTGAAAACAGACAAAAGCCCAGGCCCAGACGGTATCTCAAACGAATTGTTAATATCAGGCACTCAGCAAATAACCACTCCACTTACCAACCTGTTCAACCTTATCATGAAACATAAAAAAATACCTAATCAATGGACATGCTCAGAAATAGTCCTTCTCTATAAAAAAGGAGATCACAAACTAATATCTAACTACAGACCAATCAGCCTGATGTCTTGTCTGTATAAAGTATTTGGATCCACTCTGCTTCGACGTATCAGAAAAAATATTGACGAGAACCAATCAATAGAACAAGCAGGATTCCGAAAAAAATACTCTACAGTTGACCATATACACACTCTTAAACAGATAATTGAAAAGTATATAGAACATAACAAACCACTATATATTGCCTTCATTGACTACTCGAAAGCATTCGACTCTATCTCTCACGAATCAATATATAAATCGTTATCTGAACAAGGAATAAACAGGGACTACATAAGCATTATTCAGAAGATATACAGTAACAGCTGGGCACGAGTGAAATTGGACTCAGCAGGCCCACCATTCCGAATATCGCGAGGTGTTAAACAAGGAGACCCCCTGTCGCCTAGTTTGTTTATTGCAGTCCTTGAAAGCATATTCAGACATTTAAACTGGGAGAAAATGGGACTGAAAATAGATGGTAAATACTTAACCCACTTAAGGTTTGCAGACGACCTGGTACTACTCTCTGAACAACCGACTGAATTACAAAGGATGGTAGAGTCCCTATGCGAAGAAAACAGTTACATAGGCCTAGAAGTAAATCAAGAGAAAACAAAAGTAATGACAAATAAATTGGAAATCCCTATCATAGTTAAGTCAACACCTCTGGAATATATAGAAGACTATATTTATCTCGGTCACCTCATATCATTCAGATCAGGAACCGAAAAAGATATAAAAAGTAGAATAAACAACACATGGAACAAATACTGGGCGATGAGCGACATATTCAAAGGATCTCTACCAACAAAATTAAAAACTAAAGCTATGAATATTTGTCTTACACCATGCCTCACATACGCCTGTCAGACCTGGCCACTAACAAAACACTACAAGGAAAAGTTTCGGATTTGTCAAAGAGGTGTTGAAAGGAGCTACATGAACTTAAAGCTTACATTAGGGGTCCTGCGTTTAAGCGCTGGATCTCTGTGCACATGGATCAGAACAAAAAATGATTCAGCACTAGTGTAGTGCTACGACTTATTTTGTTTTTTTTTTTATTTTTTTTAATTGTATTTTATTTTTACTTGGCACCCCTTTACAGTGTTCAAATTTAGTTTTAAGACAACTATGTATATACCTATGGGTTTTTTTTTGCCTGAAATAAATCATTATTATTATTATTATTATTCAATATAACTCACGGGTCGTACACGCCCGGTCTTTTGGAGGGCATTGATGGAGCCGAAGCCAACATCAAGAGGCCCTTTACATTGTTTACTTAGGTATTATTAATTGATGAGGAGGAGATATGGGAAACTATATTATAAAAAGATGGTACATTTTATGAGACTATTGGGTGAGCTGATTAATGTCCGATTGCTGGTCTATGGGATGAGGTACGGCACCCGCCAATTATGCCTCATTACAAAATATTTAGGCGGGTGGTGACTTGCCACCCACTGAATGGACCCCCCATAAAGGCGGACCGTTATGTTGGCGCCGAGGGGCAACATTGGCGTGGATAGCTAAGGGTGTTGAGAGGTGTGCTGCACTTTCACTAAACGCTACTAGCGGCTTTATGCCTTTAACACTTCCACCCTGGAGCTTAGGTCTTAGCTCTTGCGATTCCCACCACCGGTCGGCCGGTCAAGGCAAGCCGGGGGTCAGAGGTTCTCATTTAACCCTCACGGGATAGGGGTACGCGGTGTCGCCACTCACCGTCGGCTCGCCACGAAGCCGCCCCTGCGGTTTTATATGATGATATGGGGCGGCTTTGTGGCGAGCCGACGGTGAGTGGCGACACCGCGGACCCCTATCCCGTGAGGGCTAAATGAGACCCTCTGACCCCCGGCTTGCCTTGACCAGCCGGCCGGTGGTGGGAATTGCAAGAGCTAAGACCTAAGCTCCAGGGTGGAAGTGTTAAAGGCATAAAGCCGCTAGTAGCGTTTAGTGAAAGTGCAGCACACCTCTCAACACCCTTAGCTATCCACGCCAATGTTGCCCCTCGGCACCGACATAACGGTCCGCCTTTATGGGGGGTCCATTCAGTGTATAGCTAGTCACCACTCGCCTTAATATTTTGAAATGAGGCATAATTGGCGGGTGCCGTACCTCATCCCATAGACCAGAAAACAGTCATCAAGCAGCACACATTCATAGCCATAATAAATTATAGTACCATCTTTTTATAGTTTTTCATGTCTCCATCCACAAATCATATTTTTATTTAATTTAATATTGTAAAGAATATATTATTATTATTATTATTATTATACTCTTTATTCAATTCACATCACGGGCTGCAAATCGCCCGGTCCTTTGGAAGGCATTGACGGAGCCGAAGCCAACGTCAAGAGGCCCTTTACAATATTAAATTAAATAAAAATATGATTTGTGGATGGAGACATGAAAAACTATAAAAAGATGGTACTATAATTTATTATGGCTATGAATGTGTGCTGCTTGATGACTGTTTTCTGGTCTATGGGATGAGGTACGGCACCCGCCAATTATGCCTCATTTCAAAATATTAAGGCGGGTGGTGACTAGCTATACACTGAATGGACCCCCCATAAAGGCGGACCGTTATGTCGGCGCCGAGGGGCAACATTGGCGTGGATAGCTAAGGGTGTTGAGAGGTGTGCTGCACTTTCACTAAACGCTACTAGCGGCTTTATGCCTTTAACACTTCCACCCTGGAGCTTTGGTCTTAGCTCTTGCATTATTATTATTAAAGACAACATAAAAAATAAAAATATCTATATGTATAAAAGAAAGTCGTGTTAGTTACTAAACTTATTACTCAAGAACGGCTGGACCAATTTTTATGATTTTTGTATTTTTAGAATTGTCTTTGTCAGGAATAGGATAATAAGTATTAAAAACAATGAATAATTGACCTAAAAAAAATATATGAGATAAAATATTTTGCCAAAATGTTCCTGGGTTTAAAAACTGCCAGTCATTTGATGTTCAATTGTTTTTGTTTTTGTTATTGCGCCGTATTTTTTTTTTTTTTTTGTATAAACGATTAGTGTATTTAGCCAGTGTCGAGTATAAAAAATCTTCTCATGTGTGGATAGCATTACAATATTTGGGATTACCGCGTTTTTTTTTTGGTATATCTATCGCTCCACAGATTAGTGTATTTAGCCAGTGTCAAGTAAAAATTCTTCAAGTTTTTGTGAATTCAAGTCATGTAGATTTTAAAAATGTCAAATATTGTCAGTAATGATAATTGTTTGACATATTTATTGATTGTCAAATATGCGTGCGTTCAGAAATGTATGCTTACAAGCAACTTGAAAAGTGTTAAATTTTTTTTTTAAATTGACAACAAGTTTTTTATTTTATTTTATATCTTATATTATTACTATCTCTCTTATCAGTCTATGTCCGCCTGGTCAGCTATCAACCTCAATGTAGAAAATCTATCGCCAAACATGTAATATGTTCCGGCAGCTATCTTTGAGAGCCAGTTCCCATTCTAAGCCTAGCGTGCTTACCATCTTCGACCGCATCCTTACATACCAACAGGTAAGATAGTGGTGAAACGCTAGCCTATAAGAAGCTTTGTATCACTGAAACAATAGAGCTTGTATTTAATATATTCTCAATTTTAAAATATGCAATAGGCATATTAAAAATGTTCTGACGGTAGTTCAAATTAATTTAACACAATTTTTATATTACATTTCAGTTTATTTTAAAGTAATGAATGTTTTTCTACATGCACACTAAATATTGTACATACATTAGAATATAATAATTCATAAATAAAGAAGTATTAAGTATACAATGCAGTTGTGTTTATTGTTCTCTAGTTCTATAAAATCTGAATGGTGTAGTTGGATGTTATCGGCTAAGACCAGCTATTGCAGCCTCATAATTTGGAGTTGTATTCTGAAAGACAAATCAATAATTAAGGAACCGGACATATTTAAATATATTTCTAAATGTTAGGTCACAGAGAAGAAATACAGTACCAGCTAAAGTGATCGAAATAGCTCAACGGATTAGCAAACTGAAGTGGCAGTGGGCTGGTCATATCTGCCGTAGGACCGATAACTGTTGGGGTAGACTGGTCCTAGAGTGGAGACCGCGAATCGGCAAATGTAGTGTAGGACGCCCTGTGACCAGGGGTGGAAGTCTCTACATTGATAGCGATGCGTCTTGTCATCGCAAACGTCTGGTAGAATGAGATGCAGCTAGACAGTTTTTATCTACATCTCTTTTCTTATCGACGATTATCGGTCGAAATGCATCGCAATGTAGAGACTTCCACCCCTGGTGGAGCGACGACATTCGCAAAGCTGTGGGCAGTGACTGGAAACTAAGAGCCGAAGATCGGGTTCAGTGGTGCGACTTGGGAGAGGCCTATGTCCAGCAGTGGACTGCTACCGGCTGATTATGATTATCTCATTGGTTGAGTTTGGTAATGAAGACAGAATGGATATGAAAATTGACTGGCACCATGACCACAGTAATATAAAAATATTCTATTTATTTTAATTTATTATTACACTAGCAGTGCCCCGCGGCTTTGCCCGCGTTAATAACTTCATTCATTTCTTTTTTTTTTTTTCGTAAAAACACATGAAAAACTGAATTAGACGTAGACCATATCGGTCTACCCGTTCTCAAGTTATGGCGTGACCAAGGGACATAGCGACTCATTTATATAAAACCCAAAAAATCATATTGATTTTCAAACTTTGTTTTGTTTGTTTGTACCCCATTTCACTCTCTTAAAGGTGGAAGGAGCCTGAAACACATATTTACTTACTTATTACAGAAGTACTTGTGAGAAGTTTCCGATAAAATAGACTATCTTATGTTGTTTCTATATAAAAACTTTGAACTCCCGTTTCATCCCTTTAAGGAGTGAATTTTGGAAAATCCTTTCTTAGCGGAAACCTGCGTCATAACTCATAACAACTATCTGCATGCCAAATTTCGCCAAATGCGTTAAGTGGTTTGAGCAGTGCGTTGATAGATCAGTCAGTTAGTCAGTCAGTCGGTAACGTTTTCTGTTTATATATACAGATTTCATTATTTACGTTAAACTGTCCCTACATAGTGAATGGAACCAGGAAATACATGTTTTCTATACTTACAAATTTCATTTTGCACACGAATGTTGAGTGAATAAAACCAAGTATGTAATAAAATTTACCATAGAAACTTTATCACCCTGTTTAACCATTTTTGGGGATGATTTTTGGAAATTAAAGTACCTTATTATGTTTTATTTCAGGACCTATACTATCTACATTTCCAATATCAACAAAATCGATTTAGTAGTTATGCAGATACGTGAAAACAAACATTAATGTATTTTCTATGATTTCTCCAGATAAAATTATATATTCACTCCCCCTAGGGGTAAATTTGAAGTAATAAAAAATACATGTGCCATTATTTGTTTTAAGTTTTATTTGTACCTAGTTTTGAGTGAACCAGACCAAGGAATAACATTTTTATAGAAACTTTATCAACCTATGTTACCCCTTCAGGAGTTGAATTTTGAAAATCAAATTACCCTTTATCTTATTTTAAAACTTACACTATCTACGTGTCAAAATTCATTGAAATCGGTTAATTAGTTATGCAGATACGTCAAAACAAACATGACTGGATTTTATATGATTTTTCCATACAAAATTCATTTTGCAGACCCCCTAGGAAAATTTGGAAAATAAAAAAATACGTGTCTCGCTATTTGTTTTATAGATTATATGTACCGAGTTTTGAGTGAATCGGACACGTGGAAAGTGAAACAAACATTACTAAATTTTCTACGACTTTTCCAAATACAAAATTACAACAAAATTAAAAACAATTTTACACCGCCCTTAGGGGTAGATTTGAAAAATAAAAAACACGTGTCTCATTATTTGTTTTAAGGTTTGTTTGTGCCGAGTTTTGAGTGAATCGGACAAAGGAATACGTGAAAACAAACATTACTGAATTTTTTATAATTTTTACAAAGAAAAATCATTTTTCAAGCTCCCTAAGGGGTAGTTTTGAAAAAATAAAATACACGTGTATCATTATTTGTTGGATAGATTATACGTACCGAGTTTTAAGTAAATCGGGCCAAGGAATACGTGAAAACAAACATTACTGAATTTTCTATTTATTCCAAACAAAATCATTTTACACCCCCCTAAGAGGTAGTTTTGAAAAAATGAAATACACGTGTCTCATTATTTGTTTTAAGGTTTGTTTGTACCGAGTTTTAAGTGAATCGGGCCAAGGAATACGTGAAAACAAACATTACTGAATTTTTTAACATTTTTACAAAGAAAAATAATTTTACAAGCCCCCTAAGGGCTAGTTTTGAAAAAATGAAATACACGTGTATCATTATTTGTTAGATAGATTATATGTACCGAGTTTTGAGTCAATCAGGCCAAGGAATACGTGGAAACATACATTACTGAATTTTCTATGACTTTTTCAAACAAAATCATTTTACACCCCCCTTAGGGGTAGATTTGAAAAAATTAAAAACACGTTTCTCATTATTTGTTTTAAGGTTTGTATGTACCGAGTTTTGAGTGAATCGGGCAAAGGAATATGTGAGAACAAATATTATTACTGATTTTTTTATAATTTTTACAAATAAAATTCATTTTTCAAGCCACCTAGGGGTGGTTTTGAAAAAATGAAAAACATGTGTCTCATTATTTGTTTTAAGGTTTATTTGTACCGAGTTTTAAGTAAATCGGTCCAAGGAATAAAATTTTACATAGAAACTTTATCACCCTATTTAACCCCTTTAGGGGATGATTTTTAAAAACAATATTAGCTTATGTCTTAAGTTAGAACCTACACTACCTACGTTTTAAATTTCATCAAAATTGGTTTAGTGGTTATCGAGATACGTGGTAACAAACATTCACACACACCCACTTACTTTCGCATTTATAATATTAGTAGGATTACCGTGCGCTTTGCGATGAGGGTCATATATAATATATGACCCTTATCATTGCAGTACTCGGGAATTCAAATATATAACAGTATAAAAACAATTTTATGTACTTACCGAATGGTGACATTTTTCCATTATTTTGCCTTTTGCAGATTTATATTTGATTTTGATGATTTGTCCTCTAATAATTGCGAAGGGTCTGATATAAAATGCCGCAGTATCTCCTAAAATAAATATCAAAAATGTATACCATTGTAATTGGAAGTGTTTTTTCGTGGAACAATAAAAATAATAAATAGTATAAGTATTATAAAATTTCTGAAACGCATGTAGGTATACTTTCTCTTCGGAACTCCAATTTCCACCCCTTTTTTTTGTTGGCTGATCCATTTTCTTTGAAAAATACACATAAAATCACAAATTATTCATCACGTTAGTTGAAAACTATTAAATCACGCGCGGTCAGCGAATATTATACTAACGTTCCGGCTCTCGCAGAAGATATCGTTTAAAAATATTCTGTATCGTCGAATAATTTTTTTATATGTATATAATGTAAATTTGATTAAAATACAATGAAATGTAATATATTAAATGTGATTATATTTCTTTGTAATGAATAAAATAACATCCGAAACCAACGTTACTGCGAAACGGAACGTATCTGAGTGAACGAAGACCGAATGATTACATATGTTTGCATACAATCTGTGAAGTACACCGAAAAAGAACCAAAAACGATGGATTATCTTTGGTATCAGCTGATCCTCGATTAGTCCATGATTTGTAATAGGATGAAGATTAAGGCTTAGTACCAGTACTAAACCTAGACTAATTAGTCTAGGTTTAAACCAGGATTTAGTCTGCGTTTTGTAATAAGGCTGAATATGTCTTAAAGTTGTATTCATTAACGTTTAGTTCAGCCGTACAGTTCGTTCATAAAAGCCTAAATTAAGTTCATCTAAAAGTTAACACGACATTCATTGTCTGTTAGGTGGTACGAAGTTCGCCGGGCCAGCTAGTTAGAAATAAAACAAAAGCCAAAGATGTAGTACAACAAATCCTAAAGCTAAAGTGGAAGTGGGCAGGACATATTTAGAGACTTGATCCTAACGGTTGGGCTCAGATCACGACAAATTGGATACCCAGAGATT
Organism: Cabera pusaria; assembly: GCA_954871355.1. Classification (NCBI taxonomy): domain Eukaryota; kingdom Metazoa; phylum Arthropoda; class Insecta; order Lepidoptera; family Geometridae; genus Cabera; species Cabera pusaria. The sequence goes on from OX940896.1 coordinate 5,708,227, forward strand.
GTAAGCGCAGAAGAGGCAGGCCCTACAAGAGATGGAGGGACGACATTGTAAACTTTGCAGGCAAGCTATGGACCAGACTAGCAACTCAAAGAAAAACATGGAACGATTTGGAGGAGGCTTTTACCGCCACCTGCGGTCTCTACTGTGAAGAAGAGTGAATAGGTGCAAATGATATTTATAAAATAAGTTATGTCAAAATTATTGTTAAAATACACGTAAAATTTAAATATTATGATAACTTTAGCTATAGGAACAATGTAGAGAAGAAATAAAAGCTTTTTTTTATTTATTTGTATTTTATTTATATAAGTTATGAAGTCGGTTAAACAAAAAACATCGATTACAATCAACCAGTTAACATGAATAAGTACTTATCCCTTTTCACATCAGACATCAACCGTCAGAAAATTGCAGCAAAACAAATTATTCGTCCAATCAGGCAGGCGACTTAACACGTTCGTTGCGGTAGGAGATTTATTCGATCTCTTGCAAGACTTTCGAATTTGTGCGGCGACTAAAATCGTGTTGTTTCACTCTGTGCCTAACGTCTAAAGTTATTTGTGTATGAGTAAGACAAATAGTATACATATTTTATTAAATATGTATACTATTTGTCTTACTCAATCAACAAAACCAATGATATTTTATTGGTTTTGAGGAAGATATAAATTATTTTCCAAACGGTTATTTTCAGAGACTGGTAAGGTCTCAAACGCACCACAGGATAGTTTAGTTTCGAGATCATTTAGGTCTCCAACGCACCAGCTGAAAGTTCTTTGAAAGTGATGGCGCAGCAGTAACCGTGTTAAAGCGTTGACTATAATGAATTTCAGACAGGTGAAAACCTAAGTAAATTTATATAGCTTTAAATTAATATTTAACGGATTGTCCTCATTTCTCTAACAAACTTGGTATTTTCAGTTAAAAATTAAACCCTTTGAATAATAGAAAACTCAGTTTTGAAGTGACTAATTGGATATAGAAACTTTAATTAGTCTACGAACTAAGGATTTTGATTAATTAATTCTAAGGTTTTGTCTTAGTTTATTGTCTAGACTTTAAAAGAGACAATGGAAGTTAAGAAAATCTCTCAATAACAATTATGTAGAGATAGGTTTTCTTAAATTGGGTGATATTGTTAAGACCTTTGTTGTAATTTTCATTATATCTTTTGACCTAGACGAGAAACCTTATTTATAAAGCAGCTTATATTCGTAGCTACTATATATATTATATTCATAATATGTTGTTATTTTGTACCTAAAATTCTGCTTAGATATTGGCTTGAGGGCCCAGTGGCGTAGTGGAAGAATAGTTGGCTTTGACACCAGAGGTAGTGAGTTCAATCCCAGCCGAGCGCCAAAGGATATTTCTATCAAATAAGATTGTATAAACTTCAAACTTAAAATTATTTATTGTTGCATTACAGTTAAAAATACAACTGGTGGAATATTGAAATTAAGAACACTGTAGCATGCCTTTTAGGCGTACAATATTGAACAGCATATATAATATACTGTATCCGTGTATTCTTTAAATTTTACAATATATGAAAAAATGGAATTAAATAGTTAGATAAAGAATCTATGTCAAATCAACGCTAAAAAACGATTGTATTAAATATCTGAAATAGGCATAATAAGTGGATTATATTAAAATTCATTCAAAATTAGTATCCTTTAAAAATTTTTCAACTTTGTAATAACATTTTTCTGTCAAGCGTTTACATAAGGTCTTCTTAAATATAGATAATTCATTATTCTTAATGCTGTCCGGTAACTTATTATACAATTTTGGTGCCATATCAAAGATACTTTTTCCGAAGAATGTTGTTTTTGGTATATAGTGGGATGAAACTTCTATTCTACGTCGAGTCTTTCGAGGATGTCTGCATTCATTTAGTATAAATTGATGAGAATGTTGTTTAACAAACAAACACGCTTCTATTATGTACAAAGAGCTAAGGGTTAAAACATTTAACTTTCTAAAAAGCGGTCTGCACGTCTGTCTTTGGCACCAAACAGCGCTCAAATGCATCGTTTTTGCACTCTAAAAACAGATAAGGTATCAACTGAATTACCCCAATGTAGAATGCCATATCGCAAATTTGAGGACACGAAAGCGTGATATGCTGTTACTGCTGTTTCACGTGAGGCAACTTGTGTAAGTTTTTTTAGAGCAAAAACAAATCGACTAATTTTGCTACATACGTTTTTTACATGTGCTTTCCAATTAACATTACAATCTAGTTGAACTCCTTAAAACCTAATATCGTTAACAAATTGTATATTTTGTCCATCGAATTTAATGTCAATTTTAAAGTGTGTTTGTTGTGGCAAGTAAAATTGCATAAGTTTCGTTTTTTCAATATTAATAATTAAATTGTTATATTCCAGCCAATTAACTACATTCCTCAGAGTTGATATAATTTCTCGCTTAGCATCATTTTCATTTGAGCATTTAATAAGGATTGTCTCATCGTCAGCGAACATTATCATTTTGTGTTTAATGCAATCAGGCAGATCGTCTATGTATGATATATGATGAAAAAGTAAAGGACCTAATATGCTGCCTTGTGGTACTCCATATTCTGTTATTCTCAAATCTGATTGGGCATATTTTTCAATTTTGTTTTTATCCTTAAAGTATATTGAGGTATATTGAGTGTGATTAGATAGATAGCTTTTTGTCAGGTCATGCGCTGGTCCACGAATTCCATATCTTTTTAATTTATGTAGAAGGGTTTTATGACACACAAAATCGAACGCCTTTGTCATATCCATGAATATTGATATAATAGACGTTCCATCATTAAGACATTCTGATATAGTCTTCATCAATTCATAAATTGCTAAGTTAGTTGATTTATTTTTTCTGAAACCAAACTGATTATCATTTAACAAATTAAACTTTTCGAAGAAATGATACAATTTGTTATGAATGACTCTTTCAAATATTTTGGAGATCACAGGTAACAAAGCTATGGGCTGGTAATTTTCACAAAGATTTGTATCTCCTTTTTTGTAAAGTGGTTTAATCACTGTAAGTTTAAGTTTTTTCTGGAAAAGTGCCAGTAGTTAAGGAAAGGTTTATAATAAAGCTAAGAGGTTCAGCGAGTTGTTTAGAACAGTATTTGATGGCAGTAGTGGATATCTCATCACATCCTACACTTCCTGTGTTTTTCATACTATTGATTATTTTTGATATGTCATCAGGAGTTGTTGGTGTTAAGTAGATGGAATTTAAGTGTGTGTCTTTATTGTAAGATATATTACGTTTTGGATTTGACGTGATTGATTTTATTTTATGTTTTACCATATCCGCATATGTATTATTAAATATGTTAGCTACTTCATTCGGATTAGTTATTATAATGTCGTTGTGTTTAATTCTGTCTATAATTCGTTTATTATTATGTTTATTATTATTGATTATATTCCATGTAGCATTAGTTTTATATTATATAAAAAATGCAACTGCATTTTTTATTACATTAGAATTATTTATGCGCTGTGAACATCTAATAACACGTTTAAAAATCTTAGCGTATTGTCGATAATTTTTTTTTTCTATGTTCATTCAATTTGCTATCCCAGTGTAACCGACGTTTTAAAATTGCTGATTTTCGTATACCTTTTGTTAGCCAAAAAGGACGTTTTTTATGTGCAATTTTAATTTGTTTGATGGGAAAGCATAAGTTGTAATACATCAGCAGAGTTTCACTAAATATATTAAATGCTTGATTATAAAAAACTAAAAGAACCGACTTCAAATGCCGCGCTATTAATTTTCAGTACCAAGTAGCCCAATGGAGTATTATTATCTTTCCTATGCCAATGGTGAAGGAAAACATCATTAAGAAACCCTACGCGGACACTATCTAGTGTCCACCTGCCCATCTACCACCCTCAAGTTAGAAAATGTGTCTCAAAACATCTAATGTATTCCGGCAGCTGTTTTTGAGAGCCAGTTCTCATTTCAGGCCTAGCGTGCTACCATCCTAGACCGCAATATCACTTACCAGCCAAGGTAGTGGTAGGACTTCTACTAGTCCGCCTAGGGCGGTACCACCACTTTACCAATTAAATGTTCGCTGTGAAATAGGAATGTTTTTCGGCTGAAATGGCAAGGTGTCTAGTGAAATTACAGGGCATGTGAGACTCAACATCTTTATGTCTCAAGGTAACAGGCGCAGTGCAGTGACATACAAAATTCTGGCAGTCCAGAATTTCATGCTCCTTTAATAGGTAGACGTCATCGCATACCATCCGGCGAGCTTCGTGCTTGTCCTGTTACCTTTTACCATAAAAAAAGGTGAGATAATGGTCAAACGCAAGCCTATACGATATAAAAAATAAATAAATATATATTTATAAAATGCAATGCCATCAGAAACATGCCCTTTTGAGTTTGATTCTTTCTTAGATTACATCAAATAAAAAACATGGTTAATTATTTTTCTGTAAATAATCAAATACTTAAAATAGTTTTAAAACTAAAACAACCGACGTCCATGCCCCGCGAGTCAGTTTCAGTAGCAAGTTTGAAACGTTTATCGTCATATCTCTAGAGATACTTATCAGATCACGACGAAATTAGAATAGGACCACGACAAAAAGGCGGAGGAATCGCGTAAGATACATACAAAAAATATACAAAATAAAACCGGCCAAGTCGAGTTGGACTCGCCGACAAAAAAAAAATTTTTCATCAAACCTATACGTCTATAGATAGGTCTTTAAAATGACATTAAAGTTCCTAAAACCATTTTTCTCGAAGTCAATCAGTTGAAAGATAGGCATGTCTAAAGTGGTAAAATGTGTGTCCCATCCCTCTAACTTTTAAGGTATGGGAGTGTAAAATCTAAAAAAAATATATGCTGTAGATCTCAATAAAAACGAACAACGAAAATTAGTTTGAACGAGATGCAGTCAGCAGTTTTTGAGATATAGCGACCGCAAAGATAACTTTGTTTTTAATACAAACTCTATGAAAAACAAAGTTAATTTTTTGGTGGCGAAAAATTAAAGTTATATAATAATCTACTGTTACGGAACCCTACGAGTGCGAGTCCGACTTGCACTTGGCCAGTTTTATTTAAACAATATTATGCAGCTGACAGAGGGACAATCAGTTCTATTCAGATCATAATATGTACTGTGATCGGTATGCGTTTCTTTAAATTGTGTTTCAATATTTAAAATTTTTTTATATATAAAAATTGTCTGAAGTACTGAAACACAGAGGTACGTGTATGGTTGGCAACCCTACTTTAATATTTTTTTAAAATCTGACGTCAACGATTTGATGACAGCTGAATTGAATGGTTCTTTCAATTTGTTTATTTTTAACCGACTTCATTTTAATTCAAAGCGTTAAATTATTCTTTTGCTATGTTTACTTGATAATTGATTATGATTTGAACGTGTATATGTGCGTGTATTTAAATACTAAATAAAAAAAAAAGTCCCGAAGAATTGAAAAGCTCGTCCTTTTTTGTGAAGTCGGTTAATAAATACTTTGATTTGATCTGATTTGATTGAGAACCTCGTTTTGAAAGTCAGTTGATGAACTAATAAGTATTTGGGAGGAGCGAGATAAAATGAAATGAATCTAATAATTATAATTAATATTAAATAAATGAAATAGTATTCAATGTGTATTCATGTTTCATTATAGAGTTTCGTAATTGTGTCGTTACTGTTAGTCGTTACTTTACTTTCAGAGCGATCGATGACATTAAGGGTCACCGATTTTAAAAATAAATGTTACTTTTTTTAAGCATCATTGCTTTTGTAACTTACCTTATGAGTGGACGCGCTAACTTGAAATCTGCAATTGAAGTGTGAGTGTGTTTTAACGGTATACAACGCCATCTAGTGCCATTTTTTTGAACTTTTAAGCGGTGAAACCACATGAGTAAAGAAAAGGTGAAACTTAGCGTCTACGAATAAAATAGCTAATCCCATCAAAAACATTACATGCCACACAAGACTTCCATGCCACGCGAGTCAGTTTCAGTAGCAAGTTTGAGACGTTTACCGACACATCTCTGGAGATACTTATCAGATCTCGATTAAATTATAATGGTACAACCCTTGGGATATCTCCTTTCCAAAAAACAAAGAATTATAAATACCGGTTCATAAAGACTAAGTTATCCGCAAACACACATTAAAAATATATATATATATAAGGTCAAATTGATAAACCTCCTCTTTTTTTGAAATCGGTTCAAAATATAAATAGCTCCTCTATTCATCCATAAATCATAACTGAACTCAAAACACAGCAACCAAACTATATAGGCAAGTGTTTGTTGAATGATGCACACACACTCATTATGGTAATGATGCACACACACATTAGTGTGGCTGTATAATATTAGACGGCACTACAAATTAGCCGGACTAGGGTACATAAGCGATAACACGCCTTGTGGTATTGAAATCAACGATAGAGTAGTTTGCTGCAGAGAACATTAGTGATAAAGTTATATATAAAGTTACATTTTGGAGAGTGTGCTATGAAACTGCATAATTTGATTCCACCTTCCCCATTTTTTTATCGGAGATCCAGAGACTAATGTCTCTGGATCTCCGATGAGATGGTATATCCACCATAAATCGGTAGCGCTTTTTAGTGTCTCTGGATGTCCGGTAATAAAATGGGGAAGGTGAAAAATTATGCAGTTCCATAGCACACTCTCCAAAATGTAACCGATAGAAAACCGATAAACAAGCGACTTCGCGGCGATGCGCGAGACTCTGAAGTCTCTTGCCTACAAGTAGATCATCACCAATTAGCTTCTTGGCTCTCCTCTCAAATTACAATGGACTAAACGGGATGCATAATCTCTCAAACAAAAAATATTTTTCAAATCGGTTTATAGATTACAGAGTTCTGAGGTAACAAGCCTAAAAAAATACAGGCAAATACCTCCTTCTTTTTTATGAAGTCGGTTAAAATAATAATATTTGACTTTGACTAAACAAAATTAAAAATATTGAAATTAAGCATGCTGCAACCTCTACATTCCACTACTCTATCCAATGCTACTAGTTGCAATGTAAGTCAATTTGTCGTCGTCGCAGCAGCCATAACGGTAATCCAGCGCAAACTGGATCGCTGTGGTTACGTGTTTATGGAAACACAAATAAATATGGATTTATTGGATCAGGTGGATGTTAACAAGTTAGCTGCTTGAAGGCTCAAACGAAATATTAATACTATTAGACATACAACCATAATCAGATCCTTTCGAACAGTCAAGTTTGAAAAATTTTAAGTCTAATCTCTCGGGAGTTATTTTCAGATGAGTTTGAACTGAACTGCAGCGTGCGCGAACCTTGGGTGGTATGATTACAGGCCATAAACACATAACCCTACTCAATAAGACAAAAAGTGTAAAGTAGATCTAGTCAGAATATATTATCTCCCGCGTGTTGGACAAACTCGCTGCGGAGTGGAACCCATAAAACGTCAAACGATGTCACGACACAGTAGGTCTAAAAGGAAATCGTGGAACGACTGAGACTGCTATTCCCAGAGCAATTGACAGAGAAAATAATATCGTTTAAAAACTAAAAAACAACCGACTTCAATGCCGCGCTATTAATTTTCAGTACCAATTTTGAGATGTTTATCACAATATCTCTGGAGATACTTATTATACCTCAATAAAATTACCATGGTACCACACTTGGGATATCTCCTTTCGAACAAAAAAAGAATAATCAAAATCGGTTCATAAACGACGAAGTTATCCGCGAACAAACATAAAAAAAAAAATTGAGAAACCTCCTCCTTTTTTTGAAGTCGGTTAAAAAATCACTGCAGCGAGATAATAGCTAAAAGCTAAAAATAATAAGTTATATTATTTCTCAGTCGCTGAAACCAAAACATGACCTATTTGTTCACAAGTACTTTAGTTATTTCGTGACAAGGTCCTCTTTTTAACCGACTTCAAAAAAGGAGGATGTTTCTCAATTCGACCGTACATATGTTTTTATTTTTTATGTTTGTGCGCGGATAACTGCGTCGTATATGAACCGAATTTGATTATTCTTTTTTTGTTGAAAAGGAGATATCCCAAGTGTAGTACCATGGCAATTTTATTGTAGTCTAATAAGTATCTCCAGAGATAATGCAGATAAACACCTCAAAATTGGTACTGAAAATTAATAGCGCGGCATTGAAGTCGGTTCTTTTTAGTTTTTTAAACGATCTTATTACCTTTGGAGAAGACACTAAGATAAGATATTTATTCATTAAATGATGAAAAACTTTACACTCACTATCCTTTGAACGGTGACGATCCAGCCAATTTCTATAACTCAAAGGCATATTTGTTTTCTTTTATTCCCGTAATAAAGCTCAGATTCGCTTGGCATGTTACCAAGTAAATAAGTGTTCGTAATAACGAAAATCCTCTTCTAGTTATGTTTTATACGCGTAGCTTCCTCCACTCTTTAACGTTTGGGCCACCTATGCAATTTTAATTTTGCATACTATTTGCTTGTTCAGTCTAGTTTGAGTCTTATTTCCATGGTGTAAGTAAGACTTTTCCGGATCCTTCAAGCTGTAGATGAAAATGCTATATTGGTATTTTCGTCAAAATACTACTTTTGCTTCGATAGATGACTGGAACCTTACGTTGTGCCGATAGTCTTTAGTTATGGAATCTTAATTTTATGTAACATTGGCTTAAAATATTTTTGTATTATTTCATCGTGCAATTTCACAATTCAGTGCCCCCTCTGCACATAATAATGTGCTATATAATTAATTTTGGCCAGCGACATTATGCTCTAACGTACCTGATTTTGGCGTATGTTTAAATTATATGTTTTCGTTGATTCTGTAAATTATTCACTTATGAAATTGCAAGGAGAGACTAGCTAGATAATTCCATCCATACCATATCGTCCTAGCTAGGCGTTTAAACATTAAACGACGCTCGCCTGATAGTAAGCGTAACGTCTACCTATTGCAGATACAGTGGCCTGCAAAATTCTGGACTGCCATAATTTTGCATGTCAATTCACTATGTCTGACATAAAGATGTTAATTCTTAAACACAATCCAAAATTTCATCGTACCGACGGGACTCGAACCCGCACCCCCCGGATTACACGTCCAGGTGCTCTGCCAATTAAGCCACGGTTCGATCCATCGATACGACGAAATTAGTGGATTGCATTTGTTAACCCAATTATGCATTGGTGGCGCCATCTATGACTACTTATTACGTAAGTTAATCATTCGGAAGAAATCATTACAGTTTTCAAATCCGACGAGAGATGTTGAACTGCGTAAATCAAATATTATGTTTCTTTGAAGTGTCACACACTTTATATTTTTGTAAATTGTTAAACACAATCCAAAATTTCATCGTACCGACGGGACTCGAACCCGCACCCCCCGGATTACACGTCCAGGTGCTCTGCATTTGTAAACCCAATTTTTCATTGTTGGCGCCATGCATGATTGGGTTAACAAATGCAATCCACTAATTTCGTCGTTTCGATGGATCGAACCGTGGCTTAATTGGCAGAGCACCTGGACGTGTAATCCGGGGGGTGCGGGTTCGAGTCCCGTATCAGTTTAAAGTCGCTCAGCAAGCTATGGAGAGAGCTATGCTCGGTATTTCTCTGCGGGATCGAATCCGAAACGAAGTAATTCGCCAGAGAACTAAAGTTATCGACATAGCTCAACGGATTAGCAAGCTGAAGTGGCAGTGGGCTGGTCATATCTGCCGCAGGACTGATAACCGTTGGGGCAGACTTGTCCTAGAGTGGAGACCGCAAATCGGCAAACGTAGCGTAGGACGTCCTGTGACCAGGTGGAGCGACGACATACGCAAAGCGGTGGGCAGTGACTGGAAGAGAAGAGCCGAAGATCGGGCTCAGTGGCGCATCTTGGGAGAGGCCTATGTCCAGCAGTGGACTGATACAGGCTGATGATGGTGATGATGAATATTAAAGAAAAATAAAATAATATTTACGTCTATTGAAAGCTCCCAGACATGTCTTACCTATTCTCCCAAAACATGCTCCAATAAACTCCAGCATCGGTGATTCTTTCCGTCGTAAACTCAATTTACAACCAATCAATCAAAGACAATAATCCTAATGCAGTCGATCGATAAAAAAATGATTACGATAAGTGTTTTCCTTGTTATTCTACCCTTCGTTTTAAATTTTCCTCTTTGTAGGGTATTTTGACAAAATAATGATAACTTCTTTTAATGTGGTTTTATAACCCGCCGAGATATTGATCACAAGCTTTCATGACGGCGATTTCGTATTTTATGAGTTTTTGTTATTTTATGTTACATTGTTAAATTTTGTTAGGCTAGGGTTCAATTATTTCAAATAATTTAAACCTTTTATGACTTGCATTTGTCTCGCCTGGTGGTATGTGATTATGATTATTGTATATTACAGTCAATGTAGTACGGAAACATTGGATTATCGGAATTTTGGAAATCTGTAACTGCATCTGTTAAAATAAGACATCGATAAATTGAATCTTAGGTTATTTCACTGAACCTTTTGCCTTTCGAACCGTAGAACACGTACTTTTTCATGGCTGAAAAACCTAATAAGTGATGGTGGTACTTACAATGTTTGGGCTAGCAGAAGTATTACTATAACAAGGCAATAGTTGTTTTTGAACGTTATCTATGACTACTTATTACGTAAGTTAATCATTCGGAAGAAATCATTACAGTCATAGATGGCGCCACCAATGCATAATTGAGTTAACAAATGCAATCCACTAATTTCGTCGTAACGTCACTTCGCACCATGGCTTAATTGGCAAAGCACCGGAACATGTTATTCCGGAGGTTGCGGGTTCAAGTCCCGTTGGTACGATGAAATTTTGGATTGTGTTTAACAATTTACAAAGATATTAAGGCTGAGTTGCACCATCTTACTTTTACCGTAACTATAACTATTAACCGATGTTTTTATATGGATTTTGACAGATTTTTGACTTTTGTCATAGTTAAAGTAAGATGGTGCAACTCAGCCTAAGTGTGTAACACTTCAAAGAAACATAATATAAGATAAATTTAGTTTTTTGAATATGGTTTGAACGCCGGAGTTACGTCTCTCTCCTTATCAAAACAAAGCTTTAAAAATGTTGTTTCTGTCTAACAAGCATAGCATAAAATTTATGAGAGAATTACATTTCAAAGAATGCTAGAATACGGACAAGTTACATAAGATACAGTGATACTAGATTCTCTTAAATTCTTTATGCCCATTAGCATCACTAAACGCTACATTAATAAGTCAACACAATTTTAACCACTAAAAACTCAAACCAAATCCACAAAACTAAAACATCCCCATATCTTCACGTTCACATCTCCGGTCGATATTTTAAAAATCCCCTACTCCATGGCTAAACTTAATTTGCGCGCTGATCCAATTTCCGCTGGGGCCTCTCTGATTATTGGCAAGATATACGTCACCATCTTTCTTACTCTACTTAAGGGTTATAGTAGACGTGCTACTTTTAGCATCGGCGATTTTGCGGCTGCAATGATGTTGCACATGTACATTGCGTTTTGGCCAGGTTCTGCGAGCAGACCGAATGCAGTGTCAAAACGCGCGATTTAAATGGCGTCGTTTAGCTATGCTGCGTCGAAATCTGGCAACTAAGACGTTCTTTCAGATAATTAGCAATTATACAAATTAAGCCATTCATTACTGTATAAGTATTAGTTTTAAGGCTCAAGATTTCAATGAATTATAATTATTTATTATAACAAAGTAATTCGTCCACCAAATAGCTATGCCAGTATTTTAGTCGTTTTATTCATAAAAACAACGACAGTTTCGCGTTCAACGACAGTTTTGGTCGCCGATGCAAAAGGTTGCATGTTTGTATTGAACCTAAGACGCGATTTGTGAATCCTGAGGGCTTAAAATGTAGACAGAAAGATCGTAAAAAGGCTTACCGCGTTTTATGAGTTATTCAAGAGAAGATGAGGCGGAAATTCAAGGTTTGTCTTAGAATTGTGGAAGATGTAGTGGAAAGTCAAGTTTTGTTCACAGTTGAAACATTTAAATTGTTTCCGCAACTTTAAATGTTTTTTTCAGTTCAATGCGCATGTTATTAAGGTAAAGTACTATGAAAAATCAGTAAAACTTTTCATGGTCATAATTTGGATTTATCTGTTATCCACTTGCTCAAAGGAACCAAAAAAAACAAATGACAAGACTTTATAATGAAACACTTCCGTTTAAAAAACACGTTATTTTTCACGGGGCTTACAAGGGATATTTATTTCTATATTTTCCGCTGCAACCGTTTGAGGGGATGCGGAGTAGAAAGACCATACTATAATATATTGTTGGGATAAAAACATACATAAATTTAAAAAATGTCAAGCATGCACACTAAAACGGTTGGCAGCGGTTAGAAAGAAATAACAGAACAATGAGCTCAGTGGCATACCATAGGAGAGGCTCATGTCCAACAGTGGACGAATACTCGCTGTTAATGATGATGATGATAGCCAGGTGGATAAAAGATAGACAGACAGATAGACATGATTAACTTTTGATGGGACTACGAACTGACCTAATATTAAAAGCAATGATCCAGAAACAGAACAGACGCTGCACACATTCTTTAATTATGTCTTACAAATATAGTCCGAGCTGGAGTTTAATATATTCTTGCCAATCTATACGATGAACAAGAAAATATCTTTACATGTGTAGGTAAATAATATTGTAAGCTGTGTATGTTAGGAGCATACTATATCGATCGCCTGACTTGCTATCAAAATGTTACCACCAAAGCTTACCCCCCACCATCTACGGGAAAATCTGCCGCTATAACCTTCAGTGTTTCAGCAGCACACAGCCCTTGAGAGTCAGAGTATTTTAGCCTAGCATGTTCACCATCATTGACCACATCTTTCATCAATAGGCAATAGCCCAATGGATAGGTGTCGGACTGGCGATTGAGAGGTCGTGAGTTCGAGCCCTATTCTTCCCTACCCTACCCTATTATTCAATACCCATTGCACTTATGACGTGAACCCACTGCAAATAAAAGCGTATTTAGTTTAGTTGGACGGGATAACAAGAATACTAGTAATGTGCAACCCACATTGCTATTAAGCTGTTTTTAAAAAGACAAATAAAATAAAAAGAAAAAAATCTTCATCCTTCGCACTACTAAGTGAGATTGTGGTCAAACGTTAGCCTATAGGATACAAATAAACTGGCCAAGTGCAAGTCGGACTTGCACTCGTAGGGTTCCGATTCCGTATCACACTACAATATTTTATAAAATCGAGCAGAAGATGCTGACAGAAATCACGTTTCTTGTAATAAATTGATAAATCAATCTAGCTAGGTTTTCATTTTCAGAAAATGTTGTTTTATGTTTGTTTTCAGGTAATGAAAAACTCCTACAATATAATTAAAATATGAAGGTAAATTTCGCCATTGTTACATTGTTATGATAGCTCAGTGAAAGATCGATCGGATGGCGATCAGATGGACCTCGGAGTCCAGACGAGATGATTAATTTTTCCAAGTTTGTTCTTTTGTGAAAAAACTATTATTGGTAGCCAAAACTTTACATTAAACACGATATACCAAAAAAAGAAAAATTTGCGAGCAAACCTCTGTCATCCAGATATTATTATATTATATTATATTACCGTGTCAATTCCAAACATTTATTAAAACAGGAGCCGCGTGCTTATTTAGTACAACGCCATCTTACGAACATCTAACGCCAACTAAGTGAAAGTTAACACATAGGTAATTAATATAATTAATACAGTCAAACGTTCATAGATGGCGTTATAGTAAAATGCCGAAAAAACACGTTTCTTGTATGGGGACCCCCTTTAATGAAAAATGTTGTCCATCTCGCTCTCTCATACTAGTGATTGTATAGTTTTATCTAAGGATATAATTAGGATCATATTATTATTGTTATTTTTATGCCAGGTCTATTTTAATATACTCTGTCTACGTTTGCTATTAATTACAGTTTATACTGTCACATCAGCTTACCACCAAGTTTATGACCTGCTTGTGTGAACACACCATACTGTTATCATATCAAATATGTAAATTAATGAAAATCTAAAACAAAATGTTAAAATAAATCCCAGACACTAATAAACAATAATTTTCCTAACTCGAAAAATAATTTGTTTGTCAGAGAGAGGTTTTTACCTGGAATTCAAATACCTTTTCTACAAAATATTCTTCACTATAATAAAGTAAACAATAGAGAAAGGAAATATGTTTAACTTAAAGTTGTTTCCAACCGTGCACTGGTACGACCATGAGTAGGTATAGTAAATGGTCTGGCAAGGACTTCAACCAATACCGTAGTTCTAAGTTCAACAATACGTAGATCGAGCTCAGTGGTGTGCCATAGGAGAGGCCTATGTCCAGCAGTGGACAGAGATAGGCTAATGATGATGATGTTTACTTCAATAAATCGTAAAGCCGATTTTATATTGGTAAGAGGCATGCTGCTTATAATAAGCTAGATAAATAATAATTATATGAAAACTTGTACGCAGAGAATTCTGTTTTAAATCTTTACATAGTATATAATTTAAGATCCTGTAAAAATCGAAAAGAACCGACTTCAAATGCCGCGCTAGTAATTTTCAGTATCAAATTTTCGGTTTTTATCTCCATATTTCTGAAGATACTGGACATAATCTCAATGAAATTTGAATGGGACGACGTGTGAAGACCTATATCACTTCAAACAAAAAAAAAATATTTTCACTTTGAGTAATCGGTGACCTACTAACATTAAAAAAAAAGATTCCGACAAATTGAGAACTTGCTCCTTTTTTGTGAAGGCAGTTAAAAACAACTTCGCTTCCCACCGTGTCTGTCCCTCCCTCAGTACGCATCGATCTTTTAAACTCTTCGAGCATTTACCAATGGAGATGTTAACGCAACGCAACCCCTCTGCTGGCCATATAGCCATTATTGGCCATATGAGCGTGCGTAACTAAGCTGTATTTTTGATACTGTGTGCGTGTTTCAAGCTAGTGTGCGGGATCGTTAAAGTGAGTGATTTGTGTGTGTGCAATGCGTGTTTACCTCGTCCCCCGTAAGTATCGGCAGAAAAATTTTTTTTTGCGGATTACAACGTTAACATCTCCATTGGTAAATGCTCGAAGTTTAAACTATGCAATGGATTTTAATGCGGTTTTTATCAATAGATAAAAATAAAAGGAAAGTTTATAACTAAAATTCAACACGGGTAATGCCGCGAGGAACAGCTAGTAGTTAATAAAAACTATTATACTATAGTTATAAAATAAATAACTTAATTAAATACGAATTGTAAAAATAACAGTTTTATAGAACAAAAAAGGCTTTTAATTTTTTGTTATCTGCTAGTCTGCTGAAGTGGTACCCACATTTGTAATATTTATTAAACCGTGAAATTATTCGACATCTAACATTCTGGCAATAGAGTATTGTGTGCCGTAGTATCTGCTATATAATACGTAAAGATATCTTACTATCCGAAGATGCTGGTAAGAATTACTTAAGTATAATGTAGAAGCCAAGTCATTTTGTGCGGATTCAAGCGCAAAGCCTCCAGTCACGCAACTTTTTATAAGCAAATTCCTAACGCTTATCTGTACATCATACGTGCAACAGTTTTAAATATTTCCTTTATTCCTAAAGTTACACCACACCAGTGCGCATTAACCCTCAGCAGACTAGAATCAAATATCATCCCGAGAGTAACGCCCTGAGGAAATTAAAGATTCTATCCGTACCTAGCTTAATCCCTCAGTAATAGTAAGCCAGAAAATTGCAAATTAAACCAAGGAAAATCTACGATCATTCACAACTCTATCCGTTAGGATTTAAGGTTCAAAATCGTGGTGAATCTTCAATTTGATTGTGAGATAAAAACTCTGATTTCCCGTTGAAGGTTCTAGATAGATCCAATTAATTATGGATGCCTATACGATAGCTCTATCGAGACCCTCGTTAACTGTAATTGGCGAATTTTGAAACAATTTAACTGAATACAAACAAAAACAACAATAAAAATTATAACGTAGACGGAATTTCCGAATTTCTTTTCCTGTATTTTATTTATTGTTAGGTCTACAATGTAATACTATGTACTTAACATTGTATAGGTAGGTATAATTATTATTATTTACTAGCTATGCCACGCGGCTTCGCCTGCGTTCAAAACAACTTTCATTTATTTAATTATTTTTTTTCATAAGAACCACGATAAAAAACACGACAAAAAAGAATTAGCGAAATCGGTCCAGCCGTTCACACGTGATGCCGTGACCAAGTGCAATTGGGATTCATTTTTATATCTATTTGTCTCAAAAATATACCTACCCATACTAACTTATATACATACATACTTGAGGCTGTCATAGCTTATGTTATAAATACTTTTAACCGACTTTAAAAAATGGACGTTTCTCAATCCGACCGTGTATATATGTATATATATTTTTTATGTTTGTTCGCGGAAGACTTTGTCTTTTATGATTATGATTTTGATGCTTCTTTTTAACCGACTTCAAAAAAAGGAGGAGATTTCTCAATTATATATAATTTTTTTTTTATGTTTGTTCGCGGATAACTTCGTCGTTTATGAACCAATTTTGATTATTCTTATTTTGTTCGAAAGGAGATATCCCAAGTGTGGTACCATGGTAATTTTATCGAGGTCTGATAAGTATCTCCAGAGATATTGAGATAAACATCTCAAAATTGGTACTGAAAATGAATAGCGCGGCATTGAAGTCGGTTCTTTTTTTAGTTTTTAAACGATATTATTTGTTGGAAAGGAGGTGTGGTATATCTCCACGTCGTGTAATCAAGTGTAAAACCAAAAAAAAACCGACTTCAAATGCCGCGCTATTATTTTCAGTCCCAAGTTTGAGTTGTTTATCTACATATCTCTGGAGATACTTATCAGATCTCGATGAAATTAGACGAGCACTTCGTAGAACAAGTATAGATAAAGTCGGGGATCAACAGAACCTATTTCATACAATAACTCCCACTTGTCGTAACAGTTGCTACATAGAACATCAGACAATTCCGCGATGGAGTATACCCTGGTGAGGGTTGGGCAGCAGCGCGCACGCTGCTGAGGCCTGCTGGGCTCACACCGCGAGCTACGTGTGCGTCCACCTAAACATTGAACTACAACCGAGTACAAGTGGTAGCGTTAACAATGTAACAGAGTGCTTATAGTGAAATAAGTGAACATAATTAAGGCTTTCTGAACAATAACAAAATGTGTGTTTCTCTATACCGCGAAACTTTGGACAGATATTGAACACTATGAAGACAAATTTGATTTTAATTATTAATTAGTACCTTCTTAGTTAAGCAGCTTCACTAACAATATCGCTACTACAAACGTTGAATCATACTGTAAACATTTTTCCTTTTCTTCGTTCAACTAACATATTCTATCCCTTTCTTCATCCTTATCGTTTGGTGCCCCGGAATATGTTCGGTGTAAAGTGTAAACCGAACACCAAAGTCAGCAATTCTGGCCGCTTGACGTATTGACCTAGTAAGTGCGCCTCGAGACTTCAGTGCATCGTTATCGAGACATATAGTAAGTAATCTGTGATCGTTATTATCCGCGCGGTTCGGGTGCATTCACGAACATTAACATTTTATAACATTTCCATTAACATTTAACATAAACATAGTCTGTAATTAGCGTATTAAATCAGAACTATCTCAACATTAACAACTTCTTTAACTGCAACCTAGCAACCACCGCGACATCTTGGTATATATATATATAAATATATATATATATATATATATATATAAATATATATATATATATATATATATATATATATATATATTTTTTAATGAAATATTTTGTACCATATATACCAAGAGACCAAATATTTCATTAAAAAATATTCTGAAAATATAGCAAAAAAAATATAGACTTAATTTATTATCCCCAATTCTAAAATGATAATCGGATTTACGTATACCTCCTTACCTCCAGCCCGTCATTATGAGCTTAATTTATTTTCTAAATTGAATTGAGATCCGTCGTGGTCTGCACGCGATTCGAATGAAAAATAGCTTTTACAACGTTCTGTCGGACCCTAATTCAATAAAATTTATTTCTAGTTATAATAATACTGTAATGCCGAGTCTGTACATTTGTCATTATTTTGTAGCGTTTCGTACCCATTGGTTACTAACGGATTACTTCGCTGTCCGTCCGTTCTTCTGAGGACTGTATCTTCTGAACCATAATAGACACCTGAAATTTCAACAAAATGTGTGTTATAGTGGCCGCTATATATATTTATTATTCTAGTGTCTTAGGTTTGATACATAAAATAAAATTTAAGGAGATCCTCATACAAGAAGTGTGTTTTTATTTGTCGTTTTTAGCTCGATCTTTTCAAAGGTACGGCCACACCGCGGCGTCCTGCGATCTGCGGGCGCGGTCTTCGCACTTTTCAATTGTGTTCTGATCGCGTTTGGTGTGAACCAGTCGGTACAAATACTACTGCGCTATATGATCGTCGCCTAGATCGTGACGCAGGAAGCTGCGGTGTGTCCGTACCTTAACAGTATTAGATAGACATTTGAAACTTTCATAGAGTGTGTTTTATAGTCACTATAACATCAATTAAGTCAATAAATAAAAGGAGATCCTCATTACAACCTTGCAGAACCTTTTGTGTGGGGGTTCGATTCGCACTTGGCAGGTTTATTTTATTCAATTAGTAAATAATACCTAATACGTACCTTTTTAAATTTCTTAGTAACATTTTCAGCGATGATTAAGTGCAGCTGTATTAGCATATTAAATTTAAAATTTTAGAGATTCGCTTGACTCTCGTACTACTATTATACTTATACTCGTACTACGTATTTTACGTGAATAATAATGTCTATATTATAATACTCTAATAATATATCTATATTATAATCTATGGAAGTTGTGATGATCTTCAATTTCATATGCTATGTTTCCAAACTACGGGCAACTTTATTACTCTTACCATTAAAATCAAAACTGATCAATTGACCAAATAATATTCCAGCATTTCAGCCACGTACCTTTCATAAAGGCAAATAATATTATTATAATCAAGCCATAATAATGCTCATAAAAATTCATATCGCTTCCCCAAACTTTATAGGTACATCATTAAGCTCACTTTACACCTCTAGTAAATAAGGGGGTTTATACACAAGCAATATCCGACCTAAACGCGGTTTACACGTACAATAAAGGGAACATAAAATCTGGGAAGTGTTGAACAATGTTATCAATGCAAAGTATCGTGTAACGTGGTAACACCCTATATTTTGCTGCTAGTAATGGTTGGGGCACACTGTGCAGAAAGCTTTAGAGGTTGTGGATAGTGACGTCATCGTAAACAAATCGTGATCAGTATTGAGTTGAGACCGCGGATCGACAAACGTAGCGTAGAGCGCCCTGAAAGTGCCTATAATGCGAGATTTTTTATCTATTTGTTTACTTAAACTCAAATGGTTTCATTCACAATTATTATTTTTCATATCAATGAAAAATAATAATAGTTTAAATGTGAATGAAACCATTTGAGAAAACTCTTTACTGTAGCTAATCTGTTTTATCAAAGGTAAAAGGTGTTTTAAAAAATGTGTATATATATACCTTAATGAACAAAAATGCAGTACAATTTTGTAAAAAACAACGTTTAAAATGTCAAACAAAACAGTTATACCCTATTTCAACATCCCAAACTTCAGAAGCCCAGTGTGCCGCGAGCTCGAACTAAGTACCAACTTTGGGGGCGGTTAACGTTACACTTAATTGTTCGTAAAACAAAAGTTTCCGATGCCGATAACACGGAAGGGGAATAATTTACGAACGTGTATTGTACCGGATACAGACGCTTATTTAGAACGATTTCATTAGTCAGGCTCATTCATGGAAAGCCATTTATTTGGTTACTTTTAATTTGCTTTCACAACACTACACTGCACCTATTCTTAAAACATATTTTATGCCCTAAATTTTATTGAATAATTAAGATAGTTTAAAAATGAAAACAACCGACTTCCATGCCCTGCGAGTCAGTTTCAGTAGCTAGTTTGAGACGTTTATCGTCATATCTCTGAAGATACTTATCAGATCTCTATAAAATTACAATGAAATTACTTGAAAAATGTACTCTACAGATTAAAAAACAAATCATTCAAATCGCTTCACAAATGACGGAGTAATCGCGTAACATACATACAAAAATAAAACATACAGACGAATTGAGAACCTCATCCTTTTTGGAAGTCGGTTAGTAAAAACTCACGTTCGCTTTGTATTCTAGGCCTAGCGTGTTCACCATATTCGTCCACATCATTACTCGTCCACATCATTATTCGTCCACATTATTAGGCGAGTTTGTGGTCAAACGGTAGCCTATAAGTAAAAAAAAATAGTATTTTATTAAACCGAAATTTTACGTGAGTTTCGTGTTGTCGATATAGCGATCTACAATAAAATGTATTAGTTTAATCCAGAACGCGAACAGCCTATACCTTAAAGGTTTGTGAATTCAACAACTAATTGAAGAAAAGTTTTAATCTGACGTCGCAAGATTAATCACTGCCAATATCGATAGTGTACATAATTGTACGTCCGAGGAATCGGAACGGACGATGTTAAATTTTATCCAATCGGATTGCCTGAGATCGAAATATCTCTCGATATTATCTGAACTCAACTAAGTTATATCTAACTGTATTGAGTTTAATTAAAACTTCAGCATTTCCTGTGCTAAAGAAAAATAAATGCACTACTAACAACTACTTTTTACTTTAGTTGAAGTCTGTTGGATCTAGGATGTTAATTGATGCTATATATATTAGACCAAAACTCAGTTATTACACACACTGATTGGTAACTTGTTGAATTGTATCCATATTATTTTCGTTAAAGATTTTGCAGGTACCTTTATCATAGTGGTAGGGCTATTTACAATCGTAGTAATGTGTTTATTTTTGGAAAGAAAATTGTTTGGTAAACTTATATGAGACAGTACAACTAGATAAGTGAAGGAAAACCATCGTTACGAAAACCACGGCACGGTAGCAGGATAGTCTAGTCTCCGTCTGGCCTACTACCACGCTCAACTTAGAAAATCTGTCAATGTGTTCTGGCTGTCCTTGAGAGCCAGTTCCCTTTCCAAGTCTGCACTAAAACTCGACGGCATCGTCACTTACCAACAGGTGAGATAGTGGTCAAACGCTAGCGCATAAGATATAAAAACACTACAAATAATAAGAATGAACGAAATCCTGGAATGACGGCCCTTTTGGGTTGTATTAGGTATTTCCCCTAATAACGAATAATTTACCAATTTCAGCTCCATCTACGAAGAATTTGGTAAGGTTGGGTCGCTGGTATAACGCTCGTAGTAGAAAATATGTTGTTGAAAATGCCGACGAAGGTGATGATCTAAGAAAACGGTACATGTGAATGCTGAGATTTTAAGCTTAAAGGTAATACAAATAGGCAAGTAAACTTAAAGTAAATAAACCAGTACAACGGATACGATAATGACACAGGCATTTATCGGTGTCTTATTTTCTAGCCAGCTATGTTAGATTACAGGGAAATTGAGATCGAGATAAATGCAACGACGGGATCAATGTTAGCGATTTAGATTTTAGTTTTCTTTTTTTATTACTTATAATAGGCATGTACTGATATTATGTTTCTTGAAGTGTTACACACTTAATGTTTTTATAAATTTTTATAATTTATTATGACACTATTTGATCACGGGCACTATGAGAGCGCATAGTATGTTTTGTAATACAGTTCTTAGCAACATACTTGTATTTTTGTTAATAAAATAAAAATGTGTTGGTGTTTTGCGGCTATTTTGTCAGAGCCAGTTGAAACTGGAAATATACGGATTTTTCTGGTGAAACTAACAAGCTACAATGTGGTAGGTACAATAAATTCGTTCGCTCGTCGCGTTTGTCTGCTCTGCAATAATACCACGATGGAGCTCACTGACGGTTTACGACCCAGTATATTGCAGTAGACTGTCCACTTTCGTGGTGGATGGTACAAGGTATAAGAACATGAAGATCTGGGTTTTTTTAGGGTTCCGTATCCAAAGGGTAAAACGGGACCCTATTAATAAGACTCCGCTATCCGTCTGTCTGTCTGTCTGTCTGTCCGTCTGTCACCAGGCTGTATCTCATTAACCGAGATAGTTAGACAGTAGAAATTTTCACAGATGGTGTATTTATGTTGCTGCTAGAACAACAAATACTACAAACAAAATAAAGTTAAAAATTAAAGGGGGTATAAAAAACATACAAAAAACGTGTTTTGTATATATAACGCCATCTACGAGACCTTCATAGGTGCCATCAGGCCAAAGCCTGCCACGCGAAGCGCACGCCGCCCGTACTCTCATCGTATCAACGTACGGGCGGCGTGCGCTTCGCGTGGCAGGCTTTGCAGACTGGTGCTGCGGCGAGTGCATTCGGATGAAGTTCTTGTCAATCTGCCGAAGCGCCGGCTTCTCGTTTTCCTTTTACTTGTTCTGTTTGTAAATTACATTAATTTTCTGTAATAAATTATCGAAGTCCCATTTTCTCCTTATTAAATCATTTTTTTAATATTTTTCTTCCATTTCTCGTGTCTATCTTTTCTAGACCCCAAAATACCATCCCGTCAAAAATGATTTTTCTATACTTCAATCCTTTTTTCAAATTTTGAAAACGTTCCACCCACACTCGAAAAATAAAACGATTACATTCCAATATAAAAAAGGATGGATTATGAAAACATGCAAGAAGTCGATTCAAGAACTTAGAAATATCACAAGCTTTTATTTAACTTGCAATGTATGTATGTATGTCACTATGTATGTTCAGGTGGAATCTTGAAAGCTAAAGTAGACCCACTTCTCGATGTCCGATTGGACTCAAATTTGGTGAACTTATGAATCTTCGGTGACAACAATGATATGGTACCATGGAGCTGGTCTGATGATGGAGACGGAAGGTGGCCATGGCATCTCTGTGATAAAACAACATAAACCCACCGAGTTTGGGCTCGATTGATTGGCCACGGCATCTCTGCGATAAAACAACATAAACCCACCGAGATTGGGCTCGATTGATTCATCATAAGGAGAACTTTACACCTAGATCTAGGGTCTGATAATGAAGCTAGAAGGTGGTCACGGCATTTTTAATAAGAAGACGGTATTTATTTAACTAGTAGGTATGGTAGGTAACCTATTATTTATATTTATGCAAATTGCACAGTTAACTAACTTACGTAGTTAGTTACGCAAATAATATCACCTAAATACTACAAAGTTTCTATTTTTAAACCAAAAATAACCGAATTTTCAAGTAGCAAATTGCAAACTTATTGGCAGGGTTTTGACGCGCATCCGGACAGCATGACGATTGACGACGCTCGCGCGAATGAGCAGGGCTATGGCTCGCTGCGTGATGTTACGTTACTCCCCCCGCTACCCGAGCAAGCGGCAAGCAGGAGCAACTAATTATTATTATTTAGGTACTTTTCGAAGGTAGTTTAGCGAATGTAGCGTCACCACAATAATTTCATCAACATTTTCACGAAACATCTATAATATTATAGGTAACCTTTAAACGAGAAAACCTTGTTTATATATGTATATAATCGGGATCTCGGAAACGGCTCCAACGATTTACATGATATTTAGTATGCAGCGGGTTTCGGGGGCAATAAATCGATCAATTTTTTTTAGAAAACGACATTTCATCCGTGTTTTTAGGCATTGAAAAACTGCTACAATATCATAAGAATACAAAGGGTAATTTCGGCGTATTTTAAGACGTTATGATAGCTCGGTAGAAGATCGATAGGACGGCGCTTTGGAGGTCCCTGGTTCGAGTCCAAATAAAGTGACTCACTTTCCTTTTTTTTATCAAGTTCTTTTCTTTCTTTTGTGAGTAAAACTACTATTAGGAGCAAAAAAAAAATGCAAAAACACTCGATTTAACAAAAAAATATATATATAATACCAAGCAAAGCTGAGTCATCGAGATATTTTTCATTTAAACTTAACATTTATAAATTGTTAACGAGTTATGGTTGCGAAGCTATTTTCGCAAAATTACCTTCGTAATGAATATTTTATTCTATAAGACAGTAGGTACCTGTATCACCATGCTATATGCTATTTTTTTGTAAATCGTGTTTTTTGGCAATTTTTCGGCTCCCAATAATAAAAGAAGGAACTTGTAAAAAACGTAATAAAACTGGCCAAGTGCGAGTCAGAATTTTTCCCGCACACGGAGGGTTCCGAACGCCATCTATCGAATTTCTAACGAACTTCTAACACCAACTAAGTAAACGTTAACACAAAGGTATTATTATATATTATATAGTATATTATATATATTATATAGTAGTAATAGTAATACTAGTAATAGTAATTGTAGTAATTAATATTATTAAATATCTGGTTGACCGAGCTTTGCTCGGTATTTTTTGCCACTTAAACAGATAAATATGACTCTTCCCAACATCTATTCATCAGTTCTCGTCGAATCGTCATAGAGTGAACACAGTGTTACCGTTTAAGCAAAGTTCTCCAAATATTACAAGGCATTGTGATAATTTTTGTGGTATTGGAAATATGGATGTACTTGATATGAAAATGGCTAATAATGGAGTATTATGGACACGATGTTCATAATATAACGAGTTATAGTGGCAACAAGGATTACAAAAGTAACTTGTTATATCTAGCTAGATATTAGGGTTTGCCGGGAGCAGATGGCTGGACTAATATGTCATAGTTAGATGGATTCTGAGGAATCGGGGTTTGCTGGTTCGGTCTCTGCCCCGATACTATATCGTTATTCAAAAGTGGCAAACTGATAGATATAGTGTTGTAAAGGCCCGAGGACTATTTTAATGGATTTTGCGGAATCGTGGATTCTGCGGAATCGGGGTTTGCTGGTTCGGTCTCTGCCCTGATACTATATCGTAATTCAAAAGTGGCAAACTGATAGATATAGTGTTGTGAAGGCCAGAGGTCTATTTTGTTTTCTTGCTGGGCGGTCTGTCTGTCTTGGTACTATACTAATTATTCATGGCAGCAAGTGATAGGTATAGTATGGCTAGGTCAGAGACAAACTGCTGGTCACTGATCTGACATGTAGTCTAGATTTCATACAGCAGATGAAAGGACTAATGTGACGAGATCAGGGGCCTTATTCAGTATGACCATTTTAAAGTCTTACCGTGCCGTGTTACGTTATCTCCGCGTTATGGTATTCTCTATGCCAATTAAAACGCGGTAGGGTAAGGTTATGAGCGCGTTTTGAGCTGTCAAAATATCGTGACATATGAGGACGTGTAACGGGCGCATTTTGTATAATTTACCTATCGTGTGGCATACAGAATACAGTTTTTCAATAACGTAACGTGGCGCGTTAAGGAACGCGTTATCTCATTGGTCATACTGAATAAGGCCCCAGGGGTACTGATGTTTGTTACTTCGAGAACGAAGTATTGTCAGTATGGCCGTGTTAGATTATTTTCATAGTACATACAGATTTACGACATATTTCCAATGTTTTATGATGATTTTATATTTAAATATTTTTAATATTGCCTTAAATGAGGGTGTTTATACGGTGTTCGATACATTTGAGGGTAGTATAAACCTGACAAGATGTGTCAGAGCCGCCATCTTGGTTTTCTGTTTGACTGATATGACTGACTAATTGACTGATATGACTGATTTGCTTTAAAAGGGCGGTAGAAACGTTAGATGAGACACTTTTGCTCGAGCAGCCTTCGGGCTAACATCGTCACCTTTACTCTGTTGGGAATATCGTTCAGACGACAAAGTGCTGTCCAACTCAATGAAGCTAAGTATTTGTATTACAAAATGTATAGAATAATTATGGCTAGAATGTGGTTTTCTAGGATATGTTTATAGTAATGATGGTTTCACCTAGGAATGGTGATGATAGTGTTTTGGCTTCGTTGAGGGTGGTAAGGAGATGCTATGAGGGGTGGTGGAGGCTTTTTGGGGGAAACCCCATAATATTTTGTATAAATTGTCTAAATCGGTAGTGATTTTCATGTGTTATGTCTTGTTGAAACTTGTTATAAAGCCTTGTGACTTAACATTAAATACTTATTGGTATATTGCTGTTCTCTTTGTTCTATTGTCTATTATAATGGTCCTGAGTCTCCTGATGGTACATAAACTGTTATTATAATGATGAAGGTACAAATAAAATGCTTTCTCGGTGATGTCCTGACTTTTATATTTTATTAATAAGTCCTACCTATTAGCTGAAGTATAGGCAGGTAGTTTTGGAAGTAGTTCCAAGTGAATATTTAGCTCCAGACATATTAAGTTTATGGTAGATTACTAGACTACCGGCTACCACCCATCTTGTTACCTATGTGGTAAGCTAACACGCTCGATTCGCTCGCGCTGTGATAGCGCTCGCTACGCTCGCGCAAGCATTAGCAGCAAGCATATTTTATCAACTTTTTAGGTAATATTTCAGCAACTTTCGCATATTAATAACCACATGCATCAAAACGAGTCATTAATTAAAACAGTACAACCTTCAATAATCATAATGATTATTAACCTTAAGGTCGTGATATCCACTTATTAGTGGATATCACGTTTCACTTGAGTGTCATCAGTGTTGACTTAGTAGGTTATAAAAACTGTCAGGGTCATAAACAGTCGTAAAAATTTTTCGCGCTCGCTTCGCTCGCGCAATTATTTATTTTATCTACTTCGAAGGTAATTTTTCAGCAAATTTTGTATTTTAATAGCCACATGCATCAAAACGTGTCATAAGTTGAAACAGAACAACCTTCAATAATCATAAGGATTATTAACCTTTAATTGAGTGGATATCAAATTTAGTTGACTTAGTAGGTCATAAAAACTATCAGGGTCATAAAATAACGTAAAAAAATTCTCGCTCGCTTCGCTCGCGCAGTGATAGTAATAGCGATTTGTTTTATTTACTTTGAAGGTAATATTTCAGCAAATATTGTATTTTAATAGACACATGCATCAAAACGAGTCATATATTGAAACAGTACAACCTTCAATAACCATAATGATTATTAACCTTAAAATAAGTGATTATCGACTTTAACCTGAGTGTCATTAGTGTTGACTTAGTAGGTCATAGAAACTGTCAGGGTCATAAAAAGTCGTAAACATTTTTAGCGCTCGCTTCGCTCGCGGGGCTCGCACAATTATTTATTTTAACTACTTTGAAGGCAATATTTCAGCAACTTTTGTATTTTAATAGCCACATGCATCAAAACGAGTCATAAATTAAAACAGTACAACCTTCAATAATCATAATGATTACTAACCTTAAAATAAGTGGATATCAAGTTTAACCTTAATGTCATGCGTGTTGACTAAGGTCATAAAAACTGTGAGGGTTATAAAAATTCGTAAAAAATGTTTCGCGCTCGCTTTGCTCGCTCAGTGATAGCGCCGCTCGCTACGCTTGCGCAGGCATTTGTTTTATCTACTTTGAAGGTAATATATAAGCAACTTTTGTATATTAATAACCATATGCATCAAAACGAGTCATACATTTAAACAGTACAACCTTCAATAATCATAATTATTATTAACCTTAAAATAAGTGGATATCACGTTTTACCTGAGTGTCATCAGTGTTGACTTAGTAGGTCATAAAAACTGTAAGGGTCATAAAAAGTCGTAAAAAGTTTTCGCAGTAATAACGCTATATAGCGTATAATAGCGTGTTTCAACAGCCTCATACATTAGACTGACTCAAATACTTAAACAGCAAAACTTGGTAAACCTTGGTTAGGTTTACCAAGTAATTATTAATGACTTTAACAATAGACGATATCGAGTTCGACCTAAGAGTCATCTATAGTGAGTTGATTATTAGGTCGTAAATTTGTCAGGGTCATAAAAATTCATAAAAAAATTTCGCTCGCGCAATGATAGCTCTCGCTGCGCTCGCGCAGATATTCACCTTATTTTTTTTGTAAGAAATGTTTCAGGAACTTTTGTTTTGAGTCAAACATTTAAACAGCACAACTTCATATACCTAACCAAAATGATTAATGACTTTAACAATAGAGGATATTGAGTTCGACTTTAGGGTCATCTATGGTGACTTGGTCTAAGAGATCATCGATCTTTACCTCAAAGGTCATAAAGACTCAAATAACGCGGGCGAAGCCGCGGGTAACAGCTAGTTCTTATTATATATGTAATTTGAAAAGTTGTTGCTATTGGTTTAATTTATTTATTTTAATACTAAAAGTGCCCCGCGGCTTCGCCCGCGTTAAAGTCTTCTAAATTTTATTTTGTAAAAACTTTTTATTTATCATAAAAGACATCAAAGAAGTAAAAGCCAAATCAGTTCAAACTTTGAACCCCCGTTTCATCCCTTTAAGGAGTGAATTTTAAAAAATCTTTTCTTAGCGGATACCTGCGTTATAATAACTATTTGCATGCCAAATTACAGCGCAATCCGAAACAATATAGATTTCAGACTTTATTACCCCATTTCAGGCTTTTAAGGGTGGAATTTCAAAAAAACCTAAAACACGTATTTACTTATTTTTTTACTGGAACACTTGCATGAAGTTTCGAATTAAAAATACTATCTTATCTTGTTTCTCCATACAAACTTTGAACCCCCGTTTCATCTCCTTCAGGGGTGAATTTTGGAAAATCCTTTCTCAGAGGTAACTAACGTCGTAATAACTATCTGTACGCCAAATTTCAGCACAATCCGAAACAACATTGATTTTCACACTTTGTTACCCCATTTCACCCTCTTAGGGGTGGTTTTAAAAAAACCTAAAACACGTTTTAACTTATTTTTTTACTGGAGCACTTGTATGAAGTTTCGAATAGAAAATACTATCTAATCTTGTTTCTCCATACAAACTTTGAACCCTCATTTCATCTCCTTAAGGGGTGAGTTTTGAAAAATCTTTTCTTAGTACACCCTTACGCACTAAGACAAATATATCCTCCAAATTTCAAGTCTCTACGACCAGCGGTTTAGGCTGTGCGTTGTCTGTCAGTCAGTCAGACAGTATGTCAGGACAAAGATTCTTATAGTATTAGATTGTGATCTTTCACATGGCATGACATGGCGGAATAGATGATCTTCTATAATTTTACTATCTTTTGTATACTCTATTTCATGCGAAATAAATAATTTCATTTCATTTCATTTCAACGTTAGAAGTTAGCTATCTATCAACGGGGCTCTCGATAGTATTTTCAATTCATACTGGTCTACTTTCCGTAAAAGCTTAAGACTTTGTCCAAGTAGAGCGATTTACTGCATTCCAGAACTGTGTATCTATACCCTACATATATATTTAGGGCTATACTTGTAACATGATTTTTCATTACCGTTGAATTCGCCACAAACAACCAGGTATAATAACTTTTATTTTGCGATATTAAAGGAACGTTATATTTTTAACTCAACTTTATAGGATTCGGCGACACAACAAAGCACTAGATCTAAATATTATTTCGATTTTTAATTTTCTAGTACATAAACATCAGGTGGACCAATGGTGTATTTTAATTCTTATGTGAAACCGGGTAGAATGGCATTAAAAAGCTATGTTATTAGCCAATTTACTGACCATAAATACCGAACATACATATTATTTTAATATGCAAACGTTGCTCAAACAGTTGTCAATTAGGTTCTGGAGAATAGGTATGTTATAAATTTAAATAATCGGCATAATAAAGTGCGTGTCGGGCCACGCGCAGTGTATGGTTCCGTAGTAGCCCGTTATTCAATGCAAGTCTTTACCCGTTATAAACAAGCAGTTGCTTGTTTATAACGGGTACCTAGTTAGGTACTTCGCCTTTGTCACTTTAAAGGATTTATTCTAAGGATTTTGTATTTGGTACAAAATTATCCAACACCCAAGTTCAACGACTATTACTGCTAAACTAATAAAGGTATCTTAACCGCTATAATTTTCCTTTAAAGTTCCTAAAATGCACTATTATCACGAATTTTTCCAGATTTTTCAAGCTAGCAGTTTAGCGTTTAGAGGGGGGGGGACGCCCTACTGGAACAAAAATTTACACTTTAAAGTTCAATATTTCGTAAATGGAGTATTCAATTGAAAAATGGTATTAGCAACCCTGAAGTCATTTTAAAATACCTATTCAACGATACCCCACACGATGGGGTAGACGACGAAAAAAAATTCATCCCCACTTCTCGTGTAGGGGAGCTACCCTAAAAAAATATTTTTCAAAATTTTATTTCACCACTTTTTCGGCGTAATTTATATACATACCCCTACAAAATTACAGCTTTCTAGTATTAACGGTCGCTTAGCAAAACCTCGGACAGACAGACAGACAGACGGACATGACGAAACTATAAGGGTTCCTTTTCAGGACTACGGAACCCTAAAAAGTGCTTTATTATTATAGGACAGTTTTAACCCTTTTTATAATAGCTATAAATGTAAAAGCCTTTTTTGCTAAAGTGCTTCCGCCCTCTCAACACAGTATGTCGGGGCTACGGGTACGCACTCTTCGGCTGCCCTGACGGCGTTTGTCCATTAGGATCCGTCCTCAGAGTGGTAACCAGGCTTTTGCCCCCTTCTTCTTGTCAGGCGCCAGAGCACGCATGATACGTCACAACCTCCTTCTTCGAGACCATGCCAGCTAATGGGCGCAAGTCAACCTCATGTCGTAACGCCCCTAGTCCCCTACAATGGGCCAGGTAAATAGCTTCCCTGCCAACCTCTTCGGCCGCAGAAGATAGAGAGAGCGTCGCATCGCAATACCGGAGGTCCTCCTCTTTTACGGCTCTACCGCGTCTGTCATCTAACAGTGATGGGCCCATTGAGACCGTGGAAGACATGGAGAGCAGCGTAGTGCAATACAGACACTCCTTTTCTGCCGCGGCCCCTCATACTCAGCTGCGGTACCACCAATAGAGCACCGCGACATACTTTGCCACCTAAGCTTTGGTGGATAAGCCAGCTCTTCCAGCCTAACACAGCCCCGGGTTCCTCATAGATTCACCATGGTGGCCCATACCAAGGTAACTAGAGGTCCCCGCCACGTCAAGGTGGGAACCCATAGGAGGGACAATGGAAGCCCTTTGTTTACATATTTTTTAAGTGAAACTTCTTTATGTGCACTGGGGTATTTGACGGAAGTAACGTAGCGTCAAGGTCTGATTCAACTGAAGTCGCAGACGCCCTCTATTGTAGAACAGCGTACTTACGAAGACGAATTCGCTATCATTCGGGCATTCGCCCCGCTAAGTTCAACAGAAGGAGTTGTACAAAAAAATAATTAGCGGTGTTGAGAAATAAATTTAATAAACTTGGAAGTTTCACCAACTTCTTCGAACACGTAGCTTTCCATACAACCATAGATTTAGGATTAAAATGTAAAATCCCAAGTTTGTGCATACAACACTGACGACCGTATCTACACACGGTGAATTAACCGTAGATTCTCACGAAAAAAAACGTATAAACAGCCTTATGTAAATAAGTACTTATAAACAGGTCGGCCTATGAAACTAACGTATGAGTTCGTAGTATTTTCATAATAAATGTCTAAATTGTATAGTTTCCCTTGTTATTTGATTTCAGTGGAAGTGGGTCAAGTTTCAAAGTAGCCGAGATAACTCCACTAACAAAACCGGCTAAGTACAAAGTTGGAACATTTTCATAGCTTGAAATGGTTGGGACAAGCATCCGGCTTGTTTTCGGAATATCCGGTATTTGAGTTTTTAATGGTGGTGGTAATAGTAAAATTATATCACGAGGGCGCAACATATCATTTCTTGAGGCCGCTATTTTGATTCCAGAGCGGAGCGAAGGATTCTATAGTAGAATCCCAAGTGTAGCGAGGGATACTTTAGTAGAGTCTTAAGTGTAACGAGGAATTCACTCTGCTGTACATTCCTCTCCATGAAAAAAGTGAATAGATAAAAGGCTCTTTAAAATTGCATTTCAAGAGTATTATTGTATTGTAAAAGAGACTGACTAACATAAATAGAAATAATAGACCAATTTGTAATACACTTTCTGACTTTTACACTTTTCACTTTATAAAATTAGCACCTTTAAGCATCAGAAATTTGTTTGGGCAGGCTAAATTTGTTATTTCTGGCCACCACAAGATATAGTAGTAAGAAAGTATTGTGCCACTTCGCTCTTTTAATTTTTATCAGATTTTCCCTGTATTTGGCCTTGTGCGCCTGGCGGATTGTCTTCTTGATAGGACAGTAACATTTCCCATTCAATATTATCATTGAACATCCTTTGTCATAATAATACTTAAATTAATAATTTAAAACCGACTGATTTGTACTTTTATGTATATTTTTGTTTTTTGCGGCGATTCCAATGAGCCTAAGCACGACAAGGAGTTGAGAGTATTCTGCAGATTCAAGGAGATGTCTCAGCATTAGATCAAGCTTACCATATTTTTGCAATATCATTGAAGTAACAGGATACTGAATTTCCAATTAATACAAATGATACAATATATGATTTGACTACCGTTATTAATAATTCTATGAATTTGACCACAGAAACGGATATGATTTGACTAATAACTACCTTAAACAGACAGCAGTGTGACAGGTAAGTAGTGCGCAGAAGCACCATTTTGATTTTTTTGACGCCCGTGGTCAAAGGACTACGAGTTTATAAAAGTTGCTATCGTAGTTTTTTTAACCAAATAAGAGCTGATAATATTTAAACGGCTGAACAGATTTTCATGAAACAAAGCTAAGAACACTCTTGACGAAGACATCTATCAAACAAAACAAACTAAATCAAAATCCGTTCATCCGTTTGGGCGCTACGATGCCACAGACAGACACACAAATACACAGACACACAGACACACAGATACACACGTCAAACTTACAACACCCCTTCGGTTTGCGTCGGGGGTTAAAAAACAACTTTACCTCTCGCTCAAAAAACTTGAAGAAAAAAGACCTATTTTACGCAGACTTATGAGGAACAGACTGTTTTTCGAATAGTCGGGATGATATAGTGGTCAAAAATTTATTGCTTATCACGTTTAAAAAAAAATATTACGCTTTATGTTGTAGTTGCAGCCGACAAGCTGAATTAACTAGTTTGCTTATTTTTAAGCTAGGCGAAACGATTATTGTTTTTGTTTGAAATTGAAATCAAATCACGCTCCGCCAAAAAAAGATTCTACATAAGAAAGAAAATCACAGAAATATTATTTTTTAATATTTCTGTGATGAAACTCATCAGCTAGTTTTCTCAAACAGTTAATGGGGTTAAGTTCTTAAATCTAGTAATTCGGTATAAACACTTTCACGGCTTCACTAGCTCGAAACATTTACGCTATTTTACCCGTTATCAAATAGTTCCTTAACCGCCGCATGCCTCTTTTATTAATTGCAAAAGTTTCTTTATGAAAATATTTCTTGGCTTAAATACTCTTTAATATAAGATGAGCTGACAAAGTTCCAAAGTTTAACGCTGCGATGGAACTTCGCTAAATGATAAGCACTTGAAGAAAAATTAATTAACATGAAATGGCATTTTATCATTTATTATTTCTTGCACTTAATCTTTAGCAATTTTGTTCACTTGTCCCTGTCGAATGCTGACGGCCAGTCTGTGGTAAACATGTCGACTCATTGGACCTTTCTCTGAGCTGACGGTCGTTTTTATGTTGGAATAAAATGAGGTTTGCCCAGCTGTAGGATCTAATAAGTTAGAAAAAACTTAACAAAAATTACAAATGTGTGATAATCACTAAACTTTGTACTTCCAGAATTTTGCACGCCACAGCACTGCGCACTTACCTAAAGATCTAGATGTTGATTTCTGTAATTTTACTGTACAGCTACAACATTAACCCTTAATAGCCTGATTTACGAAAGTGATTTATTTTTAATATTACTGTGTTTGCTTGAGGGTCTAGATGAAGGGAAAAATAATAATAATAAAAAATAAATATTTTAAAATTTTAAAATTTAATTTCATTTTATTTTTAATTTCACGTTTTTTTTCTTTTTTTTAATTTTTTGGAAAGAATATTATACAACAGTAAAATACGTACAGCAAACCTATAAAAAAAACTAATAGTAATGTGAACATTCGGTTTAAAAGATTGATATCAAAATTGAAACTCTAGGTTATTAAGGGTTAAAATTTCACGGATTACCTCATACAAACATTAGACTCGTTTACCGAACAACAAAAATATTTCTTCAATTGATAATGCACACTTACGTTACTCCTACACAACAAATTACCCCAATTTTCCCCAAATATAAACCACACAAAGACCAAAGAGGTCACACTAATTGCCTCTAGAACCGTTAAAAAAACGTCCCATTTTCGTTACAAAAAGAAACATTTCTCTTAATGAGTCTCGAAGTGGCCATAATCAAACCACTGGGGGGACAAACAAAGCCTACTACCGAAGTTTTCCCCCTTAAAAACAAAAAAAAAACTTTTAATTTAGAAGTCCCGTTTTGAATTACAAATCAGGTCGTCAGCCTGACGGACGACGGTTTAATTTCACGGAAACAAGTCGTAATTAAACGGAAAATCATTTTGGTAGAGGCGACATTTTCAAATAATATGTGGGTGAAAATGTTGAGTAGGTACAATTATTTTGCTTCGTACAAAGTAAATGAAGAGACAAATTATTTAATTGTGTATACTCTACCAACGAAAATTCACTCTACCATCTTTTTAGGGCTCCGTAGCCGAATGGCAAAAAACGGAACCCTTATAGATTTGTCATGTCTCTTTGTTAGTCCTGACTATTAATCCATTGAGACTACACAGTTGAAACTTGTAAATTAGGTGTATCCTGTGAACCGCCTAACGATTATATTAAAAAAAAAGATTAAACGGTTTTAACGGGTTAAGGGGGCTACCCATACATGGAACTAAAACCTAAAAAAAAAAAATTTCATCATACTTATGCGTCCGAAGTGTCTATAGATAGTTCTTTAAAAATGACATTGTGACATGACAATGACATCCTTAAACCATTTTTTCTCAAAGTCAATCATTTGAAAGATAGACACTTCTAAAGTGGTTAAACGTATGTCTTCCCCCCCCCCTACCCCCTAGCGTTAAATCTAATAACTTAACTATACAGCCAAGTTGTTTAATTTGTATAATAATATTGCTGGATAGTTGCTATAGGCTATATACGTTACTATGGTGACAGACTGACAAACACTATATCAACGATGTATATATTGTGATGGAAGAAAATCAATTTTGTATAGAAGTGGTAGATGACATTGAGACGAAGACACACACTATACTATGAGTAGACTATCCACTGTAATCTATTACACGTAACGCAACTATCTCTACTCTGAATGAGGTCTCTGAATCTATTTTCGAACCTTCATCAGAGATTGAATAAAACAATTATGATTATTATTTTCAGTCCACTATTACAGCCTCCTCTGGACAAACTATGATTTTTCACGATCGATCAAACAAACTCTAATTTGATTGTTGTTTGACAATGGCCAGCCAATATAGAAGAAAAAGACATAGCACACTTTTTAGGGTTCCGTAGCCGAATGGCAAAAAACGGAACCCTTATAGATTCGACATGTCTGTCTGTCTGTCTGTCTGTCCGTCCGTATGTCACAGCCATTTTATTCCGAAACTGTTAAGACTACAGAATACATGGAACTGAAACAAAAAAAATTTTTTTTTCTTCAAACCTATACATGTGGGGTGGGGTGGGTGACTATGGATAGGTCTACAAAAATGACATTGAGGTTCCTAAAATCATTTTTTCTCAAAGTCAATCATTTGAAAGATAGGCGCGTCTAAAGTGGTAAAATGTGTGTCCCCCCCCCTCCCCTCTAACTTTTAAAGTATGGGAGTAAAAAATCTAAAAAAAATATATGCTGTAGATCTCAATAAAAACTAACAACAAAAATTGGTTTGAACGAGATACAGCCAGCAGTTTTTGAGATATGGCGACCGCAAAGATAACTTTGTTTTTCATACAAACAGTATGAAAAACAAAGTTAATTTTGAAGTTGCGAAAAATCATAGTTATGGAATACTTAACTGTGTTACGGAACCCTACGAGTGCGAGTCCGACTTGTACATGGCCAGTTTATTTATACAAGGCGAACCTCCGGGTCAGATTATGTGTATTTTTTTCCTATACAATCAATTCAACATTACGACTTAATATTGTATAGATATTTAATATTATCGAATCATATCGATAAGAACATTTAATCCCTGAATCGCAGAAATATTAATAATGTATTATTATTTCTGTGCTTGAAATAGTACTCAGACATTCAGATTTAGCTGACGATTGGTTTATGGTATTAAAATGCAGATTGCTGTTTTACATCAGCAACTTGCTCCGCGCAATCAATTAATTCAGTTTTGTTTGGATACCAAAATTGTTATTTTTTGTTTAGTAATGTTAACTATTAATAAAAAATAGAATTAAGGTCACTGTCTGTCGGTAATGTTCTCAAAAGCTAGCGAAGTTACCTCATTGTATTGCTAGGCCGTTGGCCGCTAGCATATATTAAACATATCACACAAGTATGTTTAAAGTTACGGCCACACCGCGGCGTCCTGCGATCTGCAGGCACGATCTCAGTACTTTTTAATTGTTTTCTGATCACATTTGGTGTGAACCAGTCGGTACAAATACTACTGCGCTATCTGATCGCCGCCTAGATCGCGCACGCAGGACGCTGCGGTGTCTCCGTACCTTAAAAATGTTTAAAATATGTGATATACATAATAAAAGTTGAATAAAATTTTAAGAATCAATGCAAAAACTAACTTTAAAAAATATTTTTTTAATTTCTAAGTCCTTAGATAATAATAAATTACAAAAACTTTGCTTATCCGATTAGTCTTTAAAGAAAGCCTGCCATTAATCATAAAAATAATCTGAAGACAGTATTTCGAGGTCTGTCTTTAGTAGAGCCTTAAGATTATTAACTGCCAAAAGAAATTAATGCCGGAATATTACAACCCGTTTTTTGGTAATTTTGGAAGTTAATTAGCTTTTTTTACCTTCAATTTGTGTTATACAACTAACAAAGTAAGTGCCTATAATAGTAGGGGTTGAAAGAAATGTCAGTTAAGAAATTCTGATGATCAAAAATGTATGACACGAAAATCATAGTTATATATCATGTACTAATATTTAGTTAAACTCCTTTTAAATACTATTATAATATTTATCACAAGCTTCGGTAGACTTCGCACGGGTAGATGTATAATATGCCTATATTTTTTGCACATTCAGCTTGTGACGTCAAAATATAAATTAACATATTTAACAATCATCGTAATTTTTTAACTAATTTACACACTACCACAACGAATTATACACTTAAACCTTCCCCAAGAAGCACTATGTCTCTTGGTGAATATCACATGAAAATCCATTCAGTAGTTTTTGAGTTTATCATGAATAGACAGACAGACGCGGCGGGGGACTTTGTTTTATGATACTCGTATGTAGTGATAGTGTAATACATTTTGTGGTCATTATGGTTTTATTAGTACCTTTTAAAACAATTGCTAATCAGAAAGTCAGGGTTAGAATATTTTTATGATTGGTAGTATTTTTTTGTTTTTAAATGATAATGACTTTATTTAAACAACTTAAAAATAATTACCTAATGACAATATCAAAATTATATAAACTACAATAATAATAATATTATTATAATATTATAGATATTATCTATACTATAAATAAAAGTAGAAGTAGTTACATTTAAATACAAACTTTCGTAGCGACAACCCTACGTCTGCCAGCCTTTCCTACAAAATGTAATTAGGCATTTTTCTTGTTGATTAAACATCTCAGGCGCATAATAAACAACCGTCGGCTATTCTCAAATTCCAGGGCCCTACTACAAGACAAAATCTTATTGTATATTGATTTAAATTAAGTTATAGGAACTTCCGTTTTTAGAAAAAAAAATACAATTTCTGTTAGCGTGTACGCCAAATGCATCTCCATATTCAAAATGTACAGGCATGAATACGACGTACGATACGGTACCTCCGTATCTTACTGGAATAATTTAAGATCGGTAAAAAAATATTAACAACATCGATTTCAAATGCCACGCTAGTCATTTTCAGCACCATATTTGAGATGTGTATCTCCAAATCTCTAGAGATAATAAACATATCTCGATGCAATTTAAATTGGAAAACCACCTGCGAAGTGTAATTTTAAAATTATAAAACTGGCTAAGTCGAGCTGAACTCGCCCACCGAGGCTTCCGACCAACCAATTAAGCTAGACCTCTACATTTTATTAGCGCTCATATAACTCAGAGGTCTATCGCATACTATGTATGTATGGGGACGGGGACACCCTTTAATTTTCATTTTTTTTTATTTTTTGGAAAACTTCCTTAATTTTTGCTGTAAGACCTTGCTTTTTGCCAAATTTCATGATTCTAGGTCAACGGGAAGTACCCTATAGGTTTTCGACCCAAAACCTACAGGGTGTACAATTTTGGTTATAAGCAAGGTCTTAGAGCACAAGTAAAGGAAAAATTCCGAAAAATAAAAAAAGTTGAAAATTAAGGTACATTTTGGTACTAACAAGTTTTTGCGAAAATCTAAATTTGCCCATATCTTTTTACTGTGTTGACTCAAGACCTTGATTTTTATACACCCAATAGGGACTATAGACCTCAGTATTAGGTATACATTTCAACTTGCTAGGTCCCGTTCCCCGTTCCTGAGAAAATCAGTGGTGACACACGGACAGACAGACGGACAGAGAGACGGACAAGAAAGTGATCTTATAAGGGTTCCTTTTTAGGGTTCCGTAGCCGAATGGCAAAAAACGGAACTCTTATAGATTCGTCATGTCTGTCTGTCTGTCCGTCCGTATGCCACA
Organism: Cabera pusaria; assembly: GCA_954871355.1. Lineage (NCBI taxonomy): Eukaryota > Metazoa > Arthropoda > Insecta > Lepidoptera > Geometridae > Cabera > Cabera pusaria. The sequence continues at coordinate 5,747,264 of OX940896.1, forward strand.
GCCATTTTATTCCGAAACTGTTAGGACTACAGAATTGAAACTTGGTAGATAGATGTATTCTGTGAACCGCTTTCCGATTTTTATACAAAAAAAATATATAAAAGTTTAAGGGGCGGCATCCCATACATGGAACTGAAACAAAAAAAAAGTTTTCTTTAAACCTATACGTCTATGGATAGGTCTTTAAAAATGACATTGAGGTTTCTGAAATCATTTTTCTCAAAGTTAATCATTTGAAAGATAGGCGCATCTAAAGTAGTAAAATGTGTCTCCCCCCCCCCCCTCTAACTTTTAAAGTATAGCAGTGAAAAATCTAAAAAAATGTATGCTGTAGATCTCAATAAAAACTAACAACCAAAATTGGTTTGAACGAGATATAGTCAGCAGTTTTTGAGTTTTTTTTCAAAGATTACTTTGTTTTTCATACAAACACTATGAGAAACAAAGTTATTTTTATAGTTGCGAAAAATCATAGTTATAGAATACTTTACTGTGTTACGGAACCCTACGAGTGCGAGTCTGACTTGCACTTGGCCAGTTTTTTTTACCTATTGAGGACCCCTAAAAACACAAAAATTACTTTTCAAATCGGTTGAGGCGTCTTCAAGTAATCAGTGAAAATAGATAAAATAAAATATTCCGATGAATTAAAAACCTCCTGCTTTTTTGTGAAGTCGGTTAATAAATATGTAACACCTTATGGTAGACCCCCAGTTAGCCATTTTACTGGACGGCTTCATTCTCGCGTGTTTTATTAAAGAATCCTTGTTTAATAAAAAATATTTTTTTTACTTTACGTCCATGCAATTCTTCTTTATCGGCTTCAAAATAAGGAGGTGTTATATTAAGCTGTAAAATTAAAACTATGTATATAGGAGTAGCATTTAAATGCACACAATCTTAAATTGCAGATCACAATCTGCAATTTAAGATTTAGTGATATTGCATTCCGATTTGCCTATAATTAAGGTAGTTTAAGAACTAAAACAACCGACTTCAACTGCCCCGCGAGTCAATTTCAGTAGCAAGTTTGAGACGTTTATCGCCATATCTCTAGAGATACTTATCAGATCTCGATGAAATTACTTTTTTTAAATTAATTCAACCGAATTTGATAAAGGAGAGGTTCTCAATTCGTCTGAAGTTTTTTTTGGTATACACACTAATGTACATGTATGTTACGCGATTTCTCCGTCAATTTATGAAGTATTTCGAATGACACTTTATTTAATAATAATTGGCAAGGTACATTTCCAAGGTGGTCTTATTGCAACATCATCGAGATCTGACAAGTATCCAGAGATACGCTCGACATAAATGTTGACGGCGCGGAAACCTTCGCGATGCATTCCTTTATTATAATTAATTGTAATATCATTTATAGCGCAATAAATGCTTTCATTGGTGATGGACACATTATTTACATTCCGCTCCCGTGTTACCGTAGTTTATCGTACTCAACCTACAACTAACTACTTACTTCAACTACATCTAAATCTACATTCTACTTTACCTAAACGTAAGGGCCACCCTTACATTTCTTCGAGCCGGTTTCTTCAGTGAAACTACGTGTGAAAAACAGTTCCAACTACCACTGGAACTATCAACATGCATTACTTACTTCAAAGACAGCAAATAATTGCTGAAGGGATTGAGAAGATTGTGGTTAACTTCAAGAAGGACTCTCCCAGCAGAAAGACGCCAGACTATGCCCAAAAACGCCTGGACGCTTTGGAGTCGTTGTGGAACGAATTTGAGGTCAACCATGCACAAATCTTGAATTTTGAAGACAAATCAAGCGATTAATTGACCACCAACGCTTATCAAACTCTACGTCAGACATATGTAACAACAAAGGAAGCCCTCCAAACCATCATGGAAACAAGAGGGGTTGCTGAACAGACGGAAACTGGAGGACTATCCAAGACAGATGAACTGACCAGCCTACAAAACACCAACTTTCGTGCCCTTTCTCGTATGATTCGCAACATCAACATCAAATCAATCACCGAGAAGTGGGAACTTGAAGACAAAATGCAAATGCTAGGAGCTCGTTGGAGGATCATCGACGACACTCACTGGCAGATCGACAACGTTTTGATAGGCACCAACTTAAACTATGAAGAGCAATTCTCAAAACATGAAGCCGAGTTCGAGGCAACCAAACAAGAATTGCATCACAAACTTATCTATACTTTTCACCAGCAGCGCTCTTTGCCTCCTATCGAGATACCGACATTCACCGGGAACTACGCACAGTGGCCAACCTTCATGGATCTATACAGCGAGGCAATCCACAACAACACCATGCTAACTCCGTGTCAAAAGATGCAGCATCTCAAGGGAAAACTAAGAGGGGAAGCAGAACGCATTGTACAACATCTATCTGTATCGGCTGAAAACTATGAAACTTGTTGGGACATTCTCACCCTTCGTTATAACAATAAGCAACTTCTCTTCACGAGACAAATTGAAACCTTCATGAATCAGCCAATCATACAACATCAATCTGCGTTCGAGCTAAAGCGACTCTATGATACCAGTTTGGAGACCACACACGCAATTCACAACTTGGGCATCGAAACAACAGCGTGGGATCCCATCCTCGTTCACATCTTGGCTGGTAAACTCGACTCTGAAACCTACGCGTCATACATGGAAACTCGAAACCAACCTCGAGAACTTCCGTCCTTTGACGAGTTTATGGAATTCCTACAGCGAAAATTCACTGCGTTGGAACCTATCAACAAAAAGAAGCCGCAACATGTCACTGCAACAAGGCCGATTCAGACAAACAAGGACAAAGCTCAACCAGTTTCAAGAGCGCTCTCTCCGCCATACAGACCTAAAAACTATTTGGGCAAAACATATTACGTCAATACCGAAAGGAATTGCCCTTTGTGCAAAAGCGATCATTTCCTGCTTTATTGCCAAGACTTTCTAACAAATGCAATCAGAGACGAAGTTAAAAACATTTTCGCAACTTAAGGTGTGCAAAAATTGTATGTACTCACACAACGATAAAAAGTCTACATCTATCAAACGGTGCCGCGTTTGCAACAATCAACATCATACTTCACTACATGCCATAATACGTGAAACGGATTTATTGAACAAGCCGACTAACTTGACACCAAACCTGCCTTTGACGTCAACCACCAACATGCAAACTCAACGCAAGGCGAATTATGTTACTGGCGATTTCAACGAAGTATTACTTGCGACAGCGTTATTAAAAATCAGGTCAGCTGATGGAACTTACTTAACACTTAGATGTTTACTTGACCAAGGATCGCAAACAAATTTGATAACAGAATCAGCAAGCACAAATCCTTGGCCTGCGACGTCGAAAACAAAACGCAATATTTCTGGAATTGGGTTTTCGACCAATCAAAGCAATGGGACCGTTCAGCTTGTATGTGAATCACTCTTCGGCGACCATACATTCACAACCGAGGCGGTAATCATGTCAAGGATGATCAAAAATCTTCCAAATTACACATTCGAAAAACAACAGTGGTCACATCTACGAAACATTAATTTGGCTAATCCCGAGTACAACGTTTCTCGGCCAGTTGACCTATTACTAGATGCTGGAGTATATGCCGACATCGTCATAGCCGGGGTGCTAAGAGGCTCGCCCGAGGCTCCGATTGCACAACAAACTAAGATTGGATGGATCCTACTTGGGAATGTCAAAACTTTCAACTGCCACGTCATCCTCAACAACATCGAAGACATTTCGCGTTTCTGGGAAATGGAAGAAACCACTGAACCACGCCCTGAGTCACCCGAAGAAGACTATTGCGAAACACTATATAACAACACAACACGTCGACGGGAGGATGGGCGATACGAGGTCAAAATTCCAATGAAACCGAACTTCGAGCAACATTTAGGCGTATCAAGACCTCAAGCGATAGCGCAGTTTCGCTCGCTAGAAAATAAACTAGCAAAAAACGATAAGCTATCTAAAAGCTACAAAGAATTTATCAACGACTACCTAGAACTTGGACACATGAAAAAGAGTACAATTTCACGTGAACCCAGCTGTATTTTACCGCATCATGGAGTTATTAAACCCGATTCCACCACAACAAAACTTCGTGTCGTTTTCAACGCCTCCGCCAACACTTCATCAGTTCACAGCCTCAATGAATTGATGGAGTGTGGCTCCAACATGCAACAAGACCTTCAGGCGATGATCTTGCGGTGGAGAACCTTCCAGTTTGTCTACACAGCTGACATTGAAAAATTTTACCGACAAATACTGGTGTGTGAAGAAGATCAACATTTACAAAAAATAGTGTGGCGGACGGATGAAACAAACCCAATAATAGAGTACCAGTTGTGTACCGTCACTTATGGTACCAAGGCCGCACCGTTTCTTGCCATGCGTACGATCAAACAACTCGTCAAGGACGACGGCCAAAAATATCCTTCGGCCGCAAATATATTGAAACATCAATTGTATGTCGATGACTTATTGGGAGGAAGCAATACTATTGAAGAGGCGCAAACGACACAATACCAACTTATCGAGATTATGAAGGGCGGAGGATTCAACCTTCGTAAATGGGCCAGTAACAGTCCTACATTACTCGAAAACCTACCAAAAAATCTTATCAATCAATACATGATTAACTTCATACATACGGAAACAAACAAAACGCTCGGTATTAACTGGAACCCGTGCTAGGATCAGTTTTCATTCAACCACAACGAACTCGACGATAAGTCTGACGTCACCACAACTAAACGCAGACTGCTATCCGACATATCGAAGTTGTACGACCCGCTTGGATGGATATCGCCTGTAACTATGAAAGCTAAACTTATCTTTCAACAAACATGGATGTCAACATTATCTTGGGACGAATCCCTTCCAGACTGTCTTCAGAGGGAATGGGAGAAGTTCCGGCATGAACTGCCTCAAATCAAACACATAGACATACAAAGATGGTTGTGAAACACGTCACAACCTATTGAACTTCATGGCTTTAGTGACACATCGGAGAAAACCTACGCTTGCGCTATCTACTGCAGATCAACTGACGATCAAGGGAATTATGTCATCAAATTGGTGGCTGGAAAAAACAAACTTGCACCATTACGACAATCTGTTTCATTACCCAGACTGGAACTTTGTGGTGCACAGCTGTTATCCAAATTAATGAAAAAAATCATAGACTCTCGCAATGTTCGAGATATAACAGTGAATGGGTGGACTGACTGGTGGTGCTGGGGTGGTTAAAGGGCGACCCTTCCCGTTGGAAATCCTTCGTCTTCAACCGAGTTGTGAAGATAACGGAAACCATGCCGGCTTCCTGTTGGAAACATGTGAGATCAGAAGATAACCCGGTGGACTGTGCCAGTAGAGGATTGACACCTTCACAACTTAAATCACATCCATTGTGGTGGCAAGGCCCAGCCTGGTTAAAAAGCAACGATCTGCCAACTCAAAAGATTTTCGACACCAATGCTGAACTGAGAAAGACAACACAAGTCGGCGCAACACAAAAATCGATGCCATTGATAGAAGAACTATTGAAGAAACATAGCTCTATAGCACGTGTTACACGAATCCTAAGTTGGATATTACGATTCGTGAGTAATGCGCGTGACGTCAGAAATAAGAAGCTCACACCGTACTTAACAACAAGTGACCTGCAAATTGCACATAATGCAGTTATCAAAGCCACACAATTAAATCACTTTGCTGACGATATTGCACAACTTAATAAATACAACAAGGTGCGATCAACTAGCAGCATTCTAAACTTAAATCCCATCCTGGACGAATATAAGATCCTGCGTGTGGGAGGACGACTGGAACATGCCAACTTGAATCAAGAATAAAAACATCCAATTATCTTGCCATACAACGACAAGGTCGTTACCTTGTCGTTGTATGGCATAAACTCCGTTGAGTTACTGATCGATCAAGCGCACAAGAGCACTCTGCACGGAGGAGCCAGACTAACGTTATCACATCTACGTAACAAATATTGGATTATTAGTGGCTTGAGAGCAGTGAAGAAACAACTCGTAAGGTGCATCAAGTGTCATCGCTACAAAACAGCCAATATCAACCAGCTTATGGCAGACTTACCACCACCGCGTGTCACACCATCACGATCGTTTACGCACACAGGGGTGGATTTTACTGGAAGTGTGGAGGTAAAAGCCAACAAGGGCAGAGGGATAAAAACCATGAAGGCCTACGTCGCGGTGTTCGTATGCCTTTGCACCAAAGCTATCCTTGAACTCGTCTCCGATCTTAGCACAGCGGCTTTTCTGAACGCCTTGAAGAGACTGTGTGCCCGCAGAGGAAAGGCTCAACACATGTACAGTGACAATGGTACTAACTTTGTGGGCGCAGCAAGGACATTGGAAAATGAAAGTAAGGAGGCACTACAACAATACACAAGCGATGACGTCATAACTTACCTGTCAGAGAGGGGCATTAACTGGCACTTCAACGCTCCTTTCTGGCCCACAGCTGGCGGTCTCTGGGAGGTTACTGTGAAGAGTCTAAAACATCATCTCAAACGTGTACTCGCCGACCAAAAACTTACATTTGAAGAGTTCTCGACGCTCTTGACGCAGATTGAAGGGTGTCTAAACTCTCGACCCCTGGTAGCATTGACTGAGGACATCGACAACATCGATTGTCTTACGCCTGCGCACTTTCTAATTGGTGAGTCAGTACTTGAACCACCACTATCCGCCGTGGGCAATGACATGACGTTCACCACAAGGTGGCAACTTACCGTAAAAATGTTTAAGGATTTTTGGAAGAGGTGTTCGAACGACTACCTGCAAACTCTACAAACCAGAAGCAAGTGGCACTTTCCCACAACCAACTTAGAAATTGGTGACGACGTCCTCGTCAAGGAAGACAACATCCCGCCTGCAAGTGGATTCTGGGACGGGTAGTGGAAACTCATCCTGGTGCTGATGGTCGGGTACGAGTCGTTACACTGAAAACTAAGGCGAACAATATGAAACGACCGATTACAAAGCTGTCACGCCTTCCGTTGGAGCCGTCGTCCGCCACATCCACCTTTACAACTTCATGTGACAGTGAAACTACGAAGCAAACTTCAACTGCACAAATAAAACGACATAAACACGGCAAGGGGCACCTCAACAACCTTTTTTGCATGTTACTTATGATGTTTACAATGTGTGTTGGGCTCACTACACAACAAAATCTGATCAACATAACGAAGCTCAGCCCTGCACGACTTGTTTATTTCGATAAGGTGGCCGATATGCAAATCATTCAAGACGAGTGGAAGATGGTCGTTTACTACAACATGACGACATTCTGGCGGAGTCTGGACAACGCACAAAATTATATCACTTAACAACATTATGCAAGACAGAAGCAGCTTTTTTGACAATATCTGCTCAGTTTCAACATGAACTCAATGAAATTCAACACTACAATGACATCTTACGCTCTGAACATGGTTTATCTAGAAAAAAAATTAGATGTACTATCGAGGGACAATAGTCCAGTAGCACCTCAATGTTCATAGTAGCCTGCACGATATTTCTGTCGAATGTTCCAACGCAAACAATAACACGTAAGTAAGGCATAGATGGCATGCTTAGCCAGACCACAGACGAAAAAAAAGTGAAACGTAGCGTCAGATACATTTGGTAAACATTACATAAAGATAAAAATATTCCACTGTATATTCGTTTTCTTTTTGTTGAGTTAACATAACGTCGAGTAAGCTAGGCAACAAGTAACGGATGCTTAAATTCGAATAAGTCTTTAATGGCAGTTTGGTCGAGTGGTAAGACTGATGAGGAAGCAGTAGGGCCGAGTTCGAATCTCTATGACATTGCATGATTTTGTTATAATTTTGAGGGGCCCGGTGGCGTAATCGCGAGAACGTTTGGTTGAACTTTGATGCCAGAGTTACCGAGTTCAAACCGCCGCGCAACAATGGATTTTACCATCGAAAAAATTATGTGCGCTTTTGATGGTTCTTTTTGGTTTGAAGGAAACACATCGTTAAGAAACCAACAACCCACAATTATATATTATATGTACATGGTGGTAGGACACTATCTAGAGTCCGCCTGGCCAGCTACCACCCTCAAGTTAGAAAATCTGTCGTCAAACATCTAATGTGTTCCGGCAGCTATCCTTGATGTCCAGTTCCCATTCTAGGCCTAGCGTGCTTACCATCTTCGACGGCATCATCGCTTACCAACAAGTGAGATAGTGGTCAAACGCTAGCCTATAAAATATTTAAAATAAAAAACAATTATAAATAGCTTGTATTATTTTATATCTGTTTAAACAAACTTCGCTACTATAGGTAAATTGGTGATCTATGTTATATGTGAAATAAAATAAATAGCACGGTGATGTTATCTTAAGTTTTTGAGGAAATATTTATTTGTATTACTTAGAAGAATAAACAGCAACAATGTTTTAAAATAAACTGATTTACAACATATCGAAATATCATAAACTACTATTTTTATTTAATATTATATTCAATTGAAACCGTTTTCATTGACAATTTTATTCTTTGACATAATAACACTCGTTTGGTTGCATCTAAGAATAAGGAATATGCATGATTTTTTTTTATATGTTTATTTCACTGAATACATCCATTGAACACAGTAAAAACATTAAATAATACTGAAATTGTTCAAATTAATCAACAAAATATAGTTTTAGCATTGAAAAAATATGAGGTATCTAAAACGCTGCCAAATTTTTGCGCGCCTTTGTGACGTCACAGTACACAACACAGTCTCCACAGATTAAATATTTTTAATAGAAATACTACGTATTCGTACTACAGAGATTTAATCTGTGGAGACCGTGTTGTGCACTGTGACGTCACTTTCTAATTGACAAGTGGTGATGTGTTTAGCAAATTTAAATTTCCCACGCTTTTTTTGCATTTTTATATAATATTTTAACACATGTAAGACTATTTTATTTACAAAAAAATGTTTAACATACAACACCAGAACAATAATGATTCGAAAATAAATGATTTCAAGTAAATTTATACAACATGCATATTCCCTATTGCTCTTACCTATTGATTATTTAAGGTTATAAGCTTAATTATTCATTTTCTCTAGGAAAAGAGGATTGAAGCTTAATCCTTTATAATCATAACTTACACAATGACTTATTACAAATTATCACAGACGGCACATCGCCTAGTTTTTATATACTTTTAAATTAATATTTCGTGTGACTTCTATTGTTTTCGATTCAGATAAGAAGCCTTTGAGTATTCAACCGAGAAGCCTTCGTAATCCACTATATTTACACATATTATGTCTATCACGTAAATTTTCCCCAAACTAGATCCAGGGGGACTACAGCCAAGTAACTATTATATAATCTGTGCTACAGCTACTCAGGACATCTCTTGTCCGCGCTTCTCACCTTTGCATTATTAAACTCCATGGCATAGAAAAGATAATAATATGCCCATAGCTATGCGCGGCCAATATTCTATAATGGCGAATAAAATCCGTCTGAAAACACCAAATAATATTAACACACTTTATTAACAATTTACTTTCACAACTACGATTTTTCAACACTTATCACTCAGCAATAACTTACACTTATGCCGCTTTCACTATACATTTGAGATAATATAATTTATTTAGTTCTATGTTGTTCTATGTTAGTTCCATTTCTATGCAATGCCTCAATATTCGCCGTCTTTAATAATTATATTTGCTTGCATTTTAATTTTTTAAGTTATTTATTAACCAAACTTCAACCACCACCGAAGTTCACCAACCGTAAATGTTATCTTCATACATGTATGCCATCAATACATTTTGTTTCAAATCTACCCTCATTATTTGTAAAACTGATAAAAGAAGCAAAACTGTTCTAGCTATTCTATTCATTAATACATGCGCTCTTTCTTATGGATTCATAATGAAAGAGTGCGATATATGGGTCTTTCTATCTCGTCTATCTTTCTCTTTCATTATGTTACTTTCGAAAAGTCTTATAGAAGAAGGTCGTATGTGCATATTTTGCTGTCGTACTATTGCTTTTTGAGACTGGTTCTCCAATTTTGACCGATACTGTACATAACCGCCAGCGCTCTCGCCGTAAACATGATAATTACTAACATACGACAAATACCAATTACTCCAATTACTAGACTTGGTAACGGACGTGAAAGAAGGCAGAATCGATTCTCATCTCATCAAGCCTGATCAATTCGAAGAGCAGCTCAACATTATTTCTGGACAGTTACCAAGTGACTTATCATTGCCTTGTGTGAACACACGTCACTGCACGAGAACCCTCTATAAGCTGGCAGGAGTGCACGTGCGCTTACCAAGTGCATACCTTGTATTCGAAGTGAAGCTCCCGCTAATAAACAACGAACAATATGAACTTAATCGCATTATTCCGATCCCGCAAATAGTTGCACACTCAGAGAACAGCATAGCAGTGACATCTGAATACCTCGCTGTTAACCTAAAAAGAGACACGATACCTCTAGAACACCGAGATGTAACATCATGTAGTAATCTTCAAGAAAATAAATTATTGTGTATCATCAATCAACCTATTTACAACATAAAGGTAGCCGAATCATTATGTGAAGCGCAAATATTAAACAATGGCAACTTATCTACATGCTGCACAAGAATATCGGATTGCAACGACAGGTGGGAGCGATTACACAATCGCGGCGCGTGGCTATTCTCCTGTTGCGAAGAATGCACTACGCGCATTTTCTGTCCAGCTGGGGTGACGTCACAACATCTATATAGCACTGGAATCATATCTCTCGACCTTGGCTACATGCTCAAGAGAAAAAGTTTCACCATTCACGCTCGCAACGACTATCACGGCGAGTTGAAGCTTACACCAAACGAAGAAAAAATGTACATGCGTGAGTCGAACATCAATCACATACTTACAGACTTCAATCATACATATATCCCTGAAAATCACAAGGAGACCCTGAAGGAACTGAAAGGCAGAATTGAAAAGGTCAAAGAGCAACAAGACACGCTAAGCATTCAATCATTGACTTATGAGACGCACAACTATGTGTTGTATACTGCAGTCGGATTACTGACCACGTCTCTCGTTGCATGGGGAACACTGCGTCTTAAAAGGAAATATCGAGGCTGCAGCGTAAACCTTGTCGTGAAGCGAGACTCTAACAGTTCCGAGCAACTGCTCGGAACTGTTAGAGTCTCGCTTCAACGAGCCAACGACATGCGTCGGGTCACGAGCGCCTCGCGGACTCCATAGTGTAGACGAGGTGATCGTAACTGCTAACCGTAAACTTGATAAGGCTACATCGCCCTAAACCTTTCTTTTCTCTTTCTTTTTAAATTTGGCAGCATGTACGAGCACGCTCGACATAAATGTTGACGGCGCGGAAACCTTATCGATGCATTCCTTTATTATAATTAATTGTAATATCATTTTTAGCGCAATAAATGCTTTCATTGGTGATGGACACATTATTTACATTCCGCTCCCGTGTTACCGTAGTTTATCGTACTCAACCTACAACTAACTACTTACTTCAACTACATCTAAATCTACATTCTACTTTACCTAAACGTAGGGGCCTCCTTACAAGAGATATGACGATAAACGTCTCAAACTTGTTACTGAAACTGACTCGCGCGGCATGGAAGTCGGTTGTTAGAGTTTTTAAATCTTAATTATATACCTACCTATACTATTTTAATTATAACATAAGCAAACCCCGGGCAACCTCGCTAGCTATCTCCAATATTGTATTACCGTTATACCAACAGCTTTCAAAGTCAATAAAACCAGAATGAGATTCAGTTCACACAACGCACAAAATTAAACCGACGCTAAGTTTACGGCTACGCGTTTTACGATTTTAATCTAAGCGGGGTTCTGTGTTGTAGAAAACGAACGAGAATTAAAGCAGTTATTTATTTAATGATGTCGTAAAATCATGGGTATTGGCAGGAGATGTTTGTCACACTTTACAGAAGGTGAAAACGTCAGCGATTTAAAGCATTGGTGAAGCTGCTTATTATAAGCTTTTTATTAGCTTCACCTGTATGTTTGTATGTTTGTAACCGACTTCTATGGGCGCGATTTTGACCCACTTTAAACGGCCAGATTTCGTTCAAACTTTGTAGATTTATCGAGGACCGATGACAATATACTAATTTGATAAAAAAATTATTACATTTTTCAACTATAAAGTAGAAAATAAATAATGGTTTAAAAAAACTAAAAAACACGCTTTTTATAGAAAACTGAACTAAAAAATAGAAAATATTTTTTAAGAAATTGAAATTAAGAATAGTGTTTAAAATTTCAATAAATATAAATTAATAATAGTGTGAATAAAAAAGAAAATTATTTAAAAAAAGCGTGAGGTGCATGGTGTCAATAGTTATAAATATTTTATTAACAGATATGAGTAGAGTGATTATCATTTTTATAATATCTTAAAAGCACCCCACGCTTTTATTTAATTTTTTTTTATTATTCACACTATTATTAATTTATATTTATTGAAATTTTTAACACTATTCTTAATTTAAATTTATTAAAATTTATTTTCTATTTTTTAGTTCGGTTTTCTATAAAAAGCGTGTTTTTTAGTTTTTTTTAAACTATTATTTATTTTATATCTGATAGACCAGCGTTGGATCACTAACTCGCCTGGTAGTAAGCGATAGTTCTTAAGGGCTGTGTGTTTCCAGGGGTGGAAGCACAGGTGGAAGTCTGTAAATTGATAGCGATGCGTCTTGTCATCGCAAACATTTGCTAGAATGAGATGCAGCTAGACAGTTACTATCTGCATCTCTTTTTGTATCGACGATTATCACTCGATCATCATCGCTATGTATGTAGAGACTACTGGCCCTGGGGTGAAGTCTCTACATTGATATCGATGCGTCCTGTCATCGTCAACGTCAAAATGTAGAGACTACTGGCCCAGGGCTGATACTTTCTACATAAACAGCGATGAATTTCGACCAATAATCATCGATAAGAAAAGAGATGCAGATAACAACTGTCTAGCTGCATCTCCTTCTACTAGACGTTTGCGATGACAAGACGCATCGCTATCAATGTAGAGACTTCCACTTTTGAACACCGTAAGGTTATTGCCAAAGATTTTCTCCTTCATGATGGTTAGCTACTTTTTGGTATCCAGTCAGGAGGAAAATCGATATAAATCTCCTACCAACTGTGTACTAACTCCCATGAATGCTTGTAAATTCTACATGCATTCATGGGTGTTCGGCCATCTATGGATTATTCTACATTGTAAAATAATATTAAATATTTGAGGGCCCGGTGGTGTAAGTGGTAGAACGGTCGGCTTCGATGCCAGAGGTACCGAGTTCAAAGCCCGCCGTGCACCAATGGATTTTTCTATCGAAAATTTTATGTGCAATTATCAAAGTGGCCAGAAAGAAAAACATCGTTAAGAAACCCCCAACCCCCACATGGTGGTAGGACACTATATAGTGTCCGCCTGGCCAGCTACCACCCTCAAGTAAGAAAATCTGTCGCCAAAACATCTAATGTGTTCCGGCAGCTATCCTTGAGAGCCAGTTCCCATTCTAGGCCTAGCGTGTTTACCATCTTCGACCGCATCATCACTTACCAACAGATGAAATAGTGGTCAAACGCTAGCCTAATATATATATTTTTTTAAATCATAAGTATCAAATTACATCGATTTCAGATTCGTAATTCTTGGATATAAAGCTAACTTTCTTGGGTATTAAGCTAATTTAGAGGCGTATATATTCAATAGGCTTCCACATCATCTGCCAAACCGCATCCAAATACCCGAATGTAATCCTAAAAGCAGTCTCCATCCAGTACAATCTGAAACTAGTTTACCCGAATACTGGTAGATACTAATTCTAGCGCCTCAAGGCATTCAGTTGGCATCGTATCTGACTAATATCGTATTTAAGTTGGTCGGTAGAATAGATAGAGAGATAAACACTTTATTGCACATCAAAATAACACGTGGAATAAATTTGTAGTATTATATTATATACAACAGTGTGGAAATTAAACTCAGGCCCTGGAGGGAAACTACTTTAAATCCTTAAGCTAGCTCATTTTACTTAAAGGAGACATACCTTTATTTTTGAAAAAAAACAAATCTGCATTAAAAGATTTTTTTAAACTCGCTTGCTTCGCCCGGGACTCGAACCAACTAAAATTAAAAAAAATAAACACTCTTTATTTTAATATACCAATCGGTAGTATTAATATTCAGGATAAAGTTTCTTTAACAAACATTAGGTCTTAAAAATAAAAATAATCGTTAAATCTAACATCAACTTTATTTTACTATCAATTTTGTAACACTTAAATTATTTAACTGATAAATTGTTCGAAATGAGCCCCGTCGCTCCGGCTACACAACATTAGTCGCCGTTGAAATTCATTTCTTGTAGCCTTCAGCAAAGTGTTGTGGTGTATGCCCCTAATAACATTTTCTATCGCAATCCTTAGCTCTTGAACGGTTTCATAGCAAGTTACTTGTTAAAAGTGAACAGTAACCAAACATTTTTTAGAGAAACTTTATCCTGAATATTAATACTACCGATTAGTATAATAAAATAAAGAGTGTTTATTTTTTTTAATTTTAGTTGGTTCGAGTCCCGGGCGAAGCAAGCGAGTTTTAAAAAATCTTTTAATGCAGATTTGTTTCTTTTCAAATATAAAGGAATGTCTCCTTTAATAAAAATGAGCTAGCTTAAGGATTTAAAGTAGTTTCCCTCCAGGGCCTGAGTTTAATTTCCACACTGTATATTATACATATTATTATATATTATACATAATAGTATACTTAACGTCAGTTTTTCAACGACTTCACAAAACTGGAGGAGGTTCTCAATTCGGCTGTATGTTTTTTTTTTTTTGTGTGTATGTTACGCGATTTCTCCGTCAATTGTGAACGGATTCAAATGATTCTTTTTATAATAGGTAGGATACGTTTCCGAGGTGGTCCTATTTTAATTTTATCGAGATCTGATTAGCATCTCCAGAGATATGGAGATAAATACCTTAAACACAGGAGGATGTACTGGTTTTAGTAGAAGAGTCCCAAGAAGATTATACACAATGGATTTGCTATTGCATATACTATTGAAGACTAAAAAATATGACATTGAATAATGTTTTTACATCTTTCTTCACGTTGATTTTGGTTTTTGACAGATATTCTTAGGGTAACTGTGAGCGAGATAGAAACAAAGGTGGGGATAATTAACTTTTTTTTAAAAATATATATTATAGGCTAACGTTTAACCACTATCTTACCTGTTGGTAAGTGATGATGCGGTCGAAGATGGTAAGTAAGCACGCTAGGCCTAGAATAAGAACTGGCTCTCAAGGATAGCTGCCGGAACTCATTAGATGTTTGGCAACAAATTGTCTAACTTGAGGGTGGTAGCTGGCCAGGCTGACACTAGATATGTCCTACCACCATGCAGGGGTTGTTGGTTTCTTAACGATGTTTTCCTTCAACGGAGGGCCACTGTGACAAGCGCACATATATTTTTCGATTCGAGAAAAATTCATTGGTGCACGGCGGTTTGAACTCGGTACCACGGTATCAAAGCCGACCGTTCTCCCAATTACGCCACCGGGCCTCGATAAATAATTATATACGAGTATTAATAATTATAAAAAATAAAATAATTTGTCTTCACAGGAATGTTCTACCGGGCAAAGTCTTGTTGGGGTGCAAACTTTTTTAAACATACCTCATATTTTTGACATGACATGACGTTTGGCGAAGATGGCGGCCATATCAGTCCCGCGACACTGCATACATGATTAAATAACTCAGAATTATGAACGTACTTTGTACCAATCAACACTGCAAAAAAAAAATTATAAGCATAATACCACAGATTATATAATAGTTATTACGTAAATAATACTTTTAATACTGTTAGGTTGGCTACACTGTGCTTTCATAATTCGGGTATCAACAATGTAGGGAAGTGCCAACTGTGGGCCATATGGCGGCAATTAATGTTAATTATCACAAATAATGCTTTTTAATATTCATTTTGGAGTTTTCTAGTCCGTGTTATAAAAGTATTTGGAATTATTGTAATAAAATATACAATTGATTATCGTGTGTGTCAGATGCTTTAATTGCACAGGGCCATTTTGGACATTGTCCTTTGATTCCTTGATGACATCATTATTACTTGTGAATATTTTCACTAGCGCGGCATTTAAAGTCAATGTTTTAGGGTTCCGAACCCAAAGGGTACCAAATGAACACTTTCTGAGACTTTGTTGTCCGTTCGTCCGTCCGTCCGTGTGTCTATATGTGCGCACTTTATAGATCCGTATCTTCTTAACCGTAATAGTACATACTTAAATTTTTCACTAAGTATATATCCGTCAGTGTATAACGGCCCAGACACGAAATTTTATAGATGCATGTAATTTAATTAAAACTTGTTTTGCACTAAAAAGGGCAAAATAAGTTATTTTAAAAAAAAAAACCGACTTCATAACCACAAACAGGCACTCAAAACCGAAAAATAAATTACTTTAGACTTGGCTGGCACCGACTTCAAATAGATAAGTGGGTAGCGCTTATGTTTCATTATTTCACAATTTTTTGGATAAAAATTGTCTGAAGTACTGAAACATGCACTGGGTTGCGGGTGCACGTAATGGTACGGTTGGCAACCCTACATTAATAAGGGGAATTAAACATGTGTTTTAAGTGTGACGTTGGACGTCTAGATGAAAGCTGAATGGCTCAATACCTTTGTTTTTTTTTTTGTAAATTCAAAGCGTTATGTTTCTGTTATATCTATATTTTTTGTTGAATATGATCTATTTAATGTTATTTGACGTGTGTAAGTGCTAATTTTTAATTTGCCCATATACTGAATAAATGCTTTGACTTTGACTTTGACTTTATAATAATTATATTAAGTAATTTATTTTTCGCTTTTGAGTGCCTGTTTGTGGTTATGAATTCGGTTTTTTTTTTTTAAATAATTTATATTTTGTAATGTTTGTTACCTATTCTTAACAGATTTGTAAAATTCTTTTTTTTGTTTGAGAGAGTATGCTTTCCGTTTGCTGCCATTGTAATTTTATCGAGATCTCATAAGTATCTTCAGAGATATGGACATAAACACCTCAAACTTAGTACTGAAAATGACTAGCGCGGTATGTAAGGTCGGTATTTTTCGATATTTTTATTAACGATTAGCTGACCCGGCGAACTTCGTACCGCGAATATAAGTAAACTGTCCAAGTGCAAGTCGGGCACGCAGGGTTCCGATTAAACAATATTTGCCGGCAAAATACGTTTCTTATATATATATAATATATATATTTATATATATATATATATATATATATATTTTAGATTTTAGATTTTATTATTTGATCTTATAGCAGCCATTGCAATACACATCATGATTAAATTTCAAGTGTTTATCTATGAAAGTTTAACAGATCGAGCATAAAAAGCCTCAAAAACACGCAACTTATATGGGGACCCCTTTTATTATTTAATGTTATTTTGTTTTTATCCGTTTTTATACACAAATAGCCCAAGTATACAACAATCAAAATATGTCAATACAATGACAAACAATTCTGAACGAATCAACGAATCAACAACCTGGGACAACCATCAAAATTCAAAATATATTAAAATTTAAATACCTACGCGACAATCCGAGTAATGTGATATAATTGGTTGTCGATTCAAAACCTCTATTTAAATACGGGCTTCAAATTTCAATTCTAGAGTGGAACAGAGTCTACCGTACCGAATGGAAGAGCGTCAAAAGTTTGAAAGGAAAGTTGGTAGTTTATATGGGAAAATGAAATTTTGGTGTTTACCATCTTCCTCGCAATTTTTCCTTTTTTAACCGACTTCAAAAAAAGGAGGAGGTTTCTCAATTCGACCGTATATATTTTTTTTTTTTTTTTTTTTTTTTTTTTTTTTATGTTTGTTCGCGGATAACTTCGTCGTTTATGAACCGATTTCGATTATTCTTTTTTTGTTCGAAAGGAGATATCCCAAGTGTGGTACCATGGTAATTTTATCGAGGTATGATAAGTATCTCCAGAGATATTGAGATAAACATCTCAAAATTGGTACTGAAAATGAATATTTTTTTTATGTTTGTTCGCGGATAACTTCGTCGTTTATGAACCGATTTCGATTATTCTTTTTTTGTTCGAAAGGAGATATCCCAAGTGTGGTACCATGGTAATTTTATCGAGGTATGATAAGTATCTCCAGAGATATTGAGATAAACAGCTCAAAATTGGTACTGAAAATGAATAGCGCGGCATTGAAGTCGGTTGTTTTTTAGTTTTTAAACGATATTATTTACCGTATAAACCTTTCCTGGACTACGACAAACATTTCAAAACCAAAATCAGCTAAATCGGCCCAGCCGTCCTCGAGTTTAAGCGAGAATAACGAACAGCAATTGATTTTTATATATAAGATAAACTGGCCAAGTGCAAGTCGGACTCGCACTCGTAGGGTTCCGTAACACAGTAGAGTATTCTATATATATAACTGTGATTCTAATCTATATATAATACAGTAGTATATATAATACATTCAAAGGGTGAGTAATCTATATATAACTGTGATTTTTCGCAACCATATAATTAACTTTGTTTTTCATAGTGTTTGTATGAAAAACAAAGTTATATATTTACGGTCGCTATATTTCAAAAGCTGCTGACTGTATCTCGTTCAAACCAATTTTTGTTGAAAGTTTTTATTGAGATCTACAGAATATATTTTTTCTAGATTTTTCACTCCCTTACTTTATGAGTTAGAGGGGAGGGACACACATTTTACCACTTTAGACGCACCTATCTTTCTAATGATTGACTTTGAGAAAAATGGTTTTCGGAACCTCAATGTCATTTATTTTATTTTATTTATTTTAAAGACCTCTCCATAGAGCCCACGCGTATAGGTTTAAAGAAATTTTATTTTTCGTTTCAGTTCTATGTATGAGATGCCCCCCTTAAACTTTTATTTTTATATTTTTTATATAAAAATCGGAAAGCGGTTCACAGAATACACCTACCAAGTTTCAATTCTGTAGTCTTAATAGTTTCAGAATAAAATGGCTGTGACATACGGACGGACGGACAGACAGACAGACAGACAGACAGACGGACATGATGAATTTATAAGGGTTCTGTTTTTTGCCATTTGGCTACGGAACCCTAAAAAGATAACACCTTGAAAGTGGGCATGCAATTTCCCGTACAACATGCGTTGCACCAAATGATGATTGATTAAAAATGAAAATGATGATTTTCAGAAAATAATTGTTGTAAGTATTTTTAAATGTTGGCCAAGAAGAGTTAAGACTCATTTCCCATTCCAGAAACTAATGAGCGTAATGGATCTTTTGGTGGGACTAATTGTGGAAATTTTATTTTTCCACCAGCACAACATAATCCAGTAGATTCACCGCTGTATTTTAACGCCTTACAATATTTACAAATGATTGTAATTTCCCCAATTGTTACCTACTGATTTGTCGGCACAATAATCTATTCCCGGATCATAGTGGAATGCAGCTCATTCCAGGATCACGGGAGCACTGCGTCTGCGGGATCGCTAAATTTCATTGTGTCGTGCTTGCTTTTGTTGTGTCTGATGTGCACGAACTCGTTGCATTCTAAGCCTATGCACTTCATTTTCACTCAATGTAGAACGCAATTCCGACATACCAATACGATTATTTTGATTATCTGTCTCTCGCTAGACATCAGTGCGGTTAGCACGTGAGGTATCTCTTCGCACATTTGATTGACTTCAACGCCCTTAGTCAGGTCGTCTTCTCCTTGGCAAATTGTAAATAATCAAAGTAAAAGAAAGTTCTCGCGCACTTAGCGGTAAATAGTGTCACATCACAAAGGATCAACAAAGTAAAGTTGTCTGGCTAAACTACAATTTTGGAGCAATCTGAACTTAGGACAGTGGTTTTCCCGCTTAAATTCTTTAATTGCTGCACACGAACACACTAATTTACTGCATGATACACTATCATAAACTACTATTAAAAATAAAATTCAACCGAGACAATGCGACCTCTACGCCCAAATGCCCGCCAAAGTCCGTAAAATATATTTTTTTTAGTTTCATTATAGGTCCACACGATTAGTGTACTTAGCCAGTGTCGTATTATCGCATTATGCACATAAAAATAAAATTCAACCGTAACAACGTGACCTTTACGCCCAAATTCCCGCCAAAGTCAGTAAAACATTTTTTTTTAATTTTATTATGGCTCCACACGATAAGTGTACTTGGCCAGTGTCAAGTATTAAAATGTTTCAAGTTCTTGAGACTTCAAGTCGTAAAGAAGGGTCAAAGTCACATTTCAGGTCAAGTTTCAAGTCAAAGTCTAGTCCAAGTTATATCCGTTAGTAAAGATGTGGAAATTAGTGAAATTACTGAAGATTTTCAGTGGAATTTTGGTGAGAACGGAAATAGCAACATTGTGCTGTTTCCCTCGCACACATTCACCGGCACTTAATGGTTAATAATCCAAACTTCTTACTCACGGAAGAACACAACAAAATACAATATGAGCACACACACTTTTTCATGTTCCCGCAAAAAATTCCGTAAAATATTATAGTTGCGATAAGAAATTGTTGGTAAATGTCAGATGTCAAAAACAAATGGAATAAGATCGTTTAAAAAGCATAAAGGAACAGATTTCAAATGCCGCGCTATTAATTTCCAGTACAGAAGGTTTGAGATGTTTATCTCCATATCTCTGGAGATACTTATCAGATCTAAATGAAATGACTATAGTACCACTCTTGAGATATCCCCTTTCCAACAAAAAAATATATTTAAAATCGTTTCATAACCGACGAAGTTACCCGCGTACAATAATATATACGGTCGAATTGAGAAATATCCTTTTTTTTGGAAGTCGGTTAAAAAGAAAAACAAAAGTATTTTATTTCTAAACAACGTTATGAACATCAAACGATTCACATTCTAAACCAAAAATATGATAACTTTTAAATTTAATTGATTTCTAAACGACGGGACGAACATCAAATGTTTGACAGGAAAGTACGTACAACAGTTTATATGGAAAAATGAAACACCGTTTAAACCTTCCCTGAACTACGACAAACATTTCAAAACCAAAAAAAAATAAAATAAAAATATACGGTCGAATTGAGAAACCTCCTCCTTTTTTGAAGTCGGTTAAAAATTAGCTAAATCGGCCCAGCCGTTCTCGAGTTTTAGCGAGAGTAACGAACAGCAATTGATTTTTATATATCTATACTAATCTATACTAATATTATAAAGAGAGAACATTTGTATTTTTGTATTTTTGTATGTTTGTAATGAGTAAGAACAAAAACTACTGAACCGATTTAAAAACTTCTTTCACTAATACATAGAATGGACTTTCGGAATGAAAATAGGCTATATATTATCCCGTTTAAATCAAAGGTACATTCGTGGAGACCTAATTTGCAACCTAAGTCGGCAAATAAACGGTCGAAAAAACAGGTTTCTGACGAACGCTGCTTAATTGAAAATAGATAGAAGAATATTTTTTATGCAAGAGTTGTACAACTTAATAAGACCTACAAAAAATCCACGACAACATATGTCTATCTCTTAAGGTTGACTCACAGTAACCATTTTAATCTTAAAATTTTTGTTCAAAAATATTACATAACTTCCAAGTCTATTTTCAAGTATATAGTATTAATCCTTATCCAAATAATTACGTTAATTAGCTTGGGCACATATTATAGATTAAAATTGTCCTTTACAGTATATAATTCAAATGAAAACTCTAGAAGATATCACGAATTTCACAAGCACGCATCGCAAAATTAATAAAATATTTGTAGTGAAACCACAGATTAGGTCATAGTTACTACGAAAATATTATTTATAAGCTTAGCTATGCTGTAGATCCCCACCGATCACAATCAATTTGAAGTCAATATAGTATAATAATATGATCTATTGTATGAAATAATATTCATCTATATATATAATATAATATTTTAAACCACCCCGACTGATCTATGTATAATAATAATAATAATAAAAAAATAAAAAAAAAAAAAAAAAAAAAAAAAAAAAAAAAAAAAAAAAAAAAAAAAAAAAAAAAACGCTTTAACTGACAGACGTGTCTTTTTACAAATTTATTTTTTATTTACTTTTATTGAACATATTTCCATAATCCACATTATTTGGCATCAACATATTCACAACAATATTAACCCTGCACCTATTAGTGATTATTTTACCCCTGTTCTGTGAAAATCCGAAGGACATCGCTATTATTTAACTGTGATAGTAATGACACAACATGTCAATAGTGAAAATAGTGAAAAACCAACAAACAATACGAGATGAAAGTAAATAGAAGAAATGATAACTCGTTTGAAAGCACGTCGAGAACAAGCGGTACATAGCGCGCACCCACCACCTCCGCCCGTCGCATCATCTCCGAGCACATCGTCGGGAGACGAGTTTGTCACTCCCCCGGAGGGCAGCTCGTCGAGTGATGACGACGGGCCTACGCCGCCGCCGCCGCCACCACCATCTACGCGACGACGAGGACGGCCACCGCTACCGGCACGCTTGGGGCCTGTGGGGCATTCTGCTCCGCGCCCGGCCCTCGCTACCGGTGGTGTAGCGCGTCGCATGCGATGGACCCACTCTTTAAATGAGAACTGCATGCGCGCCTACTACGGGGCTACAGAGGGAGGAACTAACCTGACCGCGTACCGCGATAGGATACTACCTCTGTTTCAGGCCCTTGAACCAGCTGTCACCGTTACTGCACAACGACTATCGGATCAGGTGCGGGCCATCCAGCGGCTCAAGCTGTTGGACGACTCTGCGCTTGATCGGCTGCGTCTGGAGGCGTTACCTATTATTCCTACTACTTCTGCTTTAGCGCGGGACCCGCCCAGTGTGTCGTCGACGCAGGGGCCGACAGGCTCGGCTTCGACGTCTGCCCCGGCGGATGCCGCGCTAGACGCAGACGATTGTACGAATACTAACGTAAGTACCCAGACTAATGAGCATTTGAGGAGGGCTTTGGAAGACGCGATTTTGGAGTATCGCACTACTCCTGACTCTAGGCCGCGACTACCACGTTTGCCAATGAATAAAAGTAACCTGGCGTTAATGGGAGCCCTAAACGTTTTGCTAGTCCCATATATGCAGGCTAGCGAAACATTAGTTGATACACACTCGATTCTTTACTGCGCGGCTATAGCGGCGTGTCGCGTTGTTCGCGTCAAGTTTCCGGATACTGACCGAATACCGCGACGCCCCGCTATCCCTGCGTGGCAAGAACGAATCGAGTGTCGCATCAATATGTTTAGGACTCTTATTGCGAAGTTGATCTGCTTCAGAGGGGGTAATCATCGCCCCCGAGTCATGCGTTTCGTGAACCAGGCCTTTGCTGGGACCGGGATTAGACCCCGGGACTACATGACTTGTGTCACGGAACGCATTGACTTTCTGAAGCAGAAAGTTTATGCATTGGCAAACCGTATTCGTCGCTATAGAGCGCGTGTAGATCGCTATTATCAAAATCGCCTCTTCCAAAGTGACCAAAGGAAGGTATACCGAGGTTGGGAAGGAACCAATCAACGTGTGAATGAGGAGCAGTGTCCGGATACTACTACCATGAATAACTTCTGGCGTAGTATCTGGTCGGTGCCCGTCGAACACACGGAGGGCGATTGGATGAGCGTCGTTGAGCGCGCGTGTGAGCCTATCGAATCCATGGGGGCTATTAGTATTAGCCCCGAAGACGTTAGTTGTGCGATCCGTACGGCCCAGAACTGGAAAAGTCCAGGACCGGACGGATTACACAACTTTTGGATAAAGTGGATTCGATGCTCACACGACTGCTTAGCGGCGCAATTCCAACAAGCCCTCGAGGTTGGTTCCTTGCCAACATTCATGACAACCGGTGTCACCTTCCTGCTCCACAAGTCCGGTAGTACCACGGAACCGAAGAACTATAGACCCATTACATGCTTGCCAACGCTGTACAAGCTTCTTACATCTATTCTGAGGTTTAAAATTAATTCGCACATTGTTGCGCATAATATTTTGGCCCCTTCTCAGAATGGATGTAAGGTTGGGTCCCGTGGTACTAAGGAGCTCCTCCTCATCGACACGACCATTTGCCAACAAGTCCGGCGGAATAGAGGGGTTCTCTCCACCGCCTGGATTGACTACAAGAAGGCCTATGATTCAGTGCCTCATACCTGGCTGGAGAGGATCTTGGAGTTGTATAAAATTGATACAACTCTGAGATCTTTTCTAGGTTCTTGTATGAGGCAGTGGACCACAGTCCTTCGTCAACCGGGTGATGGAGACAGCCCCTCTGATCCGCAGGACTTTATAAGGATTGAGCGAGGTATCTTCCAGGGTGATAGTCTGAGTCCGTTGTGGTTCTGTCTAGCCCTAAATCCTCTAAGCACATTATTAGAAGATTCAGGGCTGGGCTATCGGCTTAGGAGAGAGGGTGAAGTCATTTCACACTTGCTGTACATGGATGACCTCAAACTTTTTGCACCGAAGCGCCATGATTTGATGGAATTACTGAAAGTCATTGAGACTTTCAGCAACGCCATCAACATGGAGTTCGGTGTAGATAAGTGCGCGGTCATGCACGTACAGCGAGGGAAAGTTGTGAATTCATTGAATTTTCAACTTTCAGACACAATGACTATCAGATCTCTCTCCGAAGCCGACACCTATAAATACCTTGGTATGTCAGAGTCATTAGGTATCGAGAGTGGGGGGATAAAACAGTCGGTGAAGGAGCGTTTCTTTGGTCGTCTGACGAAGGTACTTAACAGTCTTTTGTCAGGAGGCAACAAGGTACGTGCCTTCAACGGCTGGGTTATGCCCCTACTTATATACACCTTTGGCATACTAAGGTGGACTCAGACCGAATTAGACGCCCTGGACAGAAAGGTCCGACAGCAACTGACGTCACATCGCATGCTTCACCCACGCTCGTCTGTTATGAGACTGTATATTCCACGGAAATGGGGCGGTCGAGGCTTTTTAAATGCCAAGACTCTCCATAACCGTGAGGTATACCGTCTCCGGGAATATTTCCTAAATAACGAGTGTGGGATGCATCGCGATGTGGTGGCGGTTGACAGGACCTTAACACCTCTCTCCTTAGGCAAAGAGAACTGACGCAAACCTCAAGTGCTGAGCACCGAAGATCGCAAGGACGTCTGGAAGAGCAAGGAGCTGCACGGGAGGTTCTATCGAGTCTTAACGGGACCCGATGTGGACCTGCTCGCGTCGGTGAACTGGCTACGATTCGGAGACCTCTTTGGGGAAACCGAAGGTTTTGTTTGTGCAATTGCGGACGAAGTTATCAAGACGAACAACTACCGGAAATATATCATGAAGGACGGTACGGTCGACATTTGTCGGGCATGCCGCCGTCCCGGAGAGTCACTCAGGCATATTATTTCCGGTTGTTCTCATCTTGCTAACGGCGAGTACTTGCACAGACATAACCTCGTCGCCAGGATCATCCATCAGCAACTTGCTCTTCAATATGGCCTTGTCGAGTCTGAGGTGCCGTACTATAAGTACGCACCTGCACCAGTTCTTGAAAATGGTCGTGCTTTGCTCTATTGGGACCGATCGGTTATCACGGACAGGACTATTGTCGCCAATAAGCCTGATATCGTGATAGTCGACCGGTCCCAGCGGCGGGCAGTGTTAGTCGACATCACCATCCCGCATGACGAGAACCTCGTAAAGGCCGAGAAGGACAAGCTTAGCAAGTACCTTGACTTGGCCCACGAGGTTACCGCCATGTGGGATGTTGACTCGACTATCATTGTACCGATAGTCGTCTCTGCGAACGGCCTAATAGCGAAGAGTCTCGACCAACATCTCAAGAGGCTCTCGCTAGACGGCTGGATCAAGGGCCAGATACAGAAGGCAGTGCTTCTTGACACGGCACGCATCGTCAGGAGGTTTCTCTCTCTGCAGCCCTAACCCCCGGTAGCTTGGGCCCTGCCCCGCTACCGGCGGCACCCTAGGTTTAGGTTTTTTTATAGTATTGTTTATTTTATAATGATTTTTGTATTGTTGTTTTGATATCTATATTGTAAAAAAACCTAGACTTAAGAAAAAAGAATAAATACGAGCATAATAATAATAATAATAATAATAATGATAATCCCGCAGGGGCGGCTTTGTAATCCCGCAGGGGCGGCTTTGTGGCGAGCCGACGGTGAGTGGCGACACCGCGGACCCCTATCCCGTGAGGGCTAAATGAGACCCTCTGACCCCCGGCTTGCCTTGACCGGCCGGCCGGTGGTGGGAATCGCAAGAGCTAAGACCAAAGCTCCAGGGTGGAAGTGTTAAAGGCATAAAGCCGCTAGTAGCGTTTAGTGAAAGTGCAGCACACCTCTCAACACCCTTAGCTATCCACGCCAATGTTGCCCCTCGGCGCCGACATAACGGTCCGCCTTTATGGGGGGTCCATTCAGTGTATAGCTAGTCACCACTCGCCTTAATATTTTGAAATGAGGCATAATTGGCGGGTGCCGTACCTCATCCCATAGACCAGAAAACAGTCATCAAGCAGCACACATTCATAGCCATAATAAATTATAGTACCATCTTTTTATAGTTTTTCATGTCTCCATCCACAAATCATATTTTTATTTAATTTAATATTGTAAAGGGCCTCTTGACGTTGGCTTCGGCTCCGTCAATGCCTTCCAAAGGACCGGGCGATTTGCAGCCCGTGATGTGAATTGAATAAAGAGTATAATAATAATAATAATAATAATAGCTTTTTCCAATGACTCTAAACACGACATTTAAAATCTAAGCTGTAAGTTGGTGAGGATTTGAGTATTCTGTAGAGTCCAGGAGGCTTCCATGTTCTTACAATATCGTTGAAGAAGAAGATTTTCGAATTGATCAGACCTATGAAAGTTGATTTCATAGCGATTGCGCTAAATTATCGTTATAAAATTATGAGCTTTTTTCTAGTTACTTGTAACTAGAAAAAAGCTCATAATTTTATAACGATTGAACGAATTTTCATGAATCAAAGCTAAGAAAACTCTCGATGAAGACATCTATCAAACAAAAAAAAACTATCAATAATAAAAACAAAATCGCTTCATCCGGTTAGGTGCTAAGATGCTACAGACAGACACACAGATACACACGTTAAACGTATATTACCCCTACATTTTGCGTCGGGGAACGCCGTAAGGTTACGGCGGCAGATGTACTCCTTGGTGGTAAGCTACTTTTTGGTAGATTTAAAGATTCCACTACCACTGTACGAAAACTCATGATTCATGAATGCACATAAAACTTTAATTGGTAGGTATATAGCTAGGATTAGAATCAACGACTGTCGGGTCAGAATCAAGGTAACTATCCTTTACGCCAAAGGGCCGTCCAATATCAATACGTAAGTATTATAAAACAAAGTTCATCACTGCGTCTGTCTGTCTGTTCGCAATAATCTCAATAGCTACTGAACGGATTATCATGCGGTTTTCACCAATAGCCAGAGTGTTTATGAGGAAGGTTTAGGTCTTAGGTGCATAATTCGTTAAGGTTTTGTGTAAATTGGTTGACATATGACGATGATTGTTAAATATGTTAATATTTTATATTCGATGCAACAAACTGATGCAAAAGATGTAGCTGTACCTAATACGCATAATATACAAAAAACAATAACCGGAAAAATACTGAAATATACAGAGCTAAAAGAAGAAGTACACAGAATCTGGAAAATGAATAGTGTTTATATCGTACCGTTGGTGCTTTCCAGCACAGGTGTGATACCTAAATATCTATTTCAGTCACTCAAAATAATAGATTTACCTGAGAATACTTACATTACGATGCAAAAGGCTGCGATCCTTAATACTTGTCGCATTGTACGAAAATTCTTGCAAGACGATTCTACCACAGTCATACAGATGACGTCAGATCATACAGCACACTTGGCTTAGGCCCGTGGGCTGTATTTGAATACCGAAGTATCCTACATACTTCGAGAATGTGTAAACTAAGTAAAAAATAATAATAATGATAATCCCGCAGGGGCGGCTTTGTAATCCCGCAGGGGCGGCTTTGTGGCGAGCCGACGGTGAGTGGCGACACCGCGGACCCCTATCCCGTGAGGGCTAAATGAGACCCTCTGACCCCCGGCTTGCCTTGACCGGCCGGCCGGTGGTGGGAATCGCAAGAGCTAAGACCAAAGCTCCAGGGTGGAAGTGTTAAAGGCATAAAGCCGCTAGTAGCGTTTAGTGAAAGTGCAGCACACCTCTCAACACCCTTAGCTATCCACGCCAATGTTGCCCCTCGGC
Source organism: Cabera pusaria (assembly GCA_954871355.1). Classification (NCBI taxonomy): domain Eukaryota; kingdom Metazoa; phylum Arthropoda; class Insecta; order Lepidoptera; family Geometridae; genus Cabera; species Cabera pusaria. The sequence goes on from OX940896.1 coordinate 5,775,720, forward strand.
GCCGACATAACGGTCCGCCTTTATGGGGGGTCCATTCAGTGTATAGCTAGTCACCACTCGCCTTAATATTTTGAAATGAGGCATAATTGGCGGGTGCCGTACCTCATCCCATAGACCAGAAAACAGTCATCAAGCAGCACACATTCATAGCCATAATAAATTATAGTACCATCTTTTTATAGTTTTTCATGTCTCCATCCACAAATCATATTTTTATTTAATTTAATATTGTAAAGGGCCTCTTGACGTTGGCTTCGGCTCCGTCAATGCCTTCCAAAGGACCGGGCGATTTGCAGCCCGTGATGTGAATTGAATAAAGAGTATAATAATAATAATAATAATAATAGCTTTTTCCAATGACTCTAAACACGACATTTAAAATCTAAGCTGTAAGTTGGTGAGGATTTGAGTATTCTGTAGAGTCCAGGAGGCTTCCATGTTCTTACAATATCGTTGAAGAAGAAGATTTTCGAATTGATCAGACCTATGAAAGTTGATTTCATAGCGATTGCGCTAAATTATCGTTATAAAATTATGAGCTTTTTTCTAGTTACTTGTAACTAGAAAAAAGCTCATAATTTTATAACGATTGAACGAATTTTCATGAATCAAAGCTAAGAAAACTCTCGATGAAGACATCTATCAAACAAAAAAAAACTATCAATAATAAAAACAAAATCGCTTCATCCGGTTAGGTGCTAAGATGCTACAGACAGACACACAGATACACACGTTAAACGTATATTACCCCTACATTTTGCGTCGGGGAACGCCGTAAGGTTACGGCGGCAGATGTACTCCTTGGTGGTAAGCTACTTTTTGGTAGATTTAAAGATTCCACTACCACTGTACGAAAACTCATGATTCATGAATGCACATAAAACTTTAATTGGTAGGTATATAGCTAGGATTAGAACCAACGACTGTCGGGTCAGAATCAAGGTAACTATCCTTTACGCCAAAGGGCCGTCCAATATCAATACGTAAGTATTATAAAACAAAGTTCATCACTGCGTCTGTCTGTCTGTTCGCAATAATCTCAATAGCTACTGAACGGATTATCATGCGGTTTTCACCAATAGCCAGAGTGTTTATGAGGAAGGTTTAGGTCTTAGGTGCATAATTCGTTAAGGTTTTGTGTAAATTGGTTGACATATGACGATGATTGTTAAATATGTTAATATTTTATATTCGATGCAACAAACTGATGCAAAATTTGTAGGCATATATGTTCTACCCGTGCGAAGCCGGGGCGGGCTGCTAGTATAGATATATGATTATAAGCAATCTTAATGTAATACCTTACACTATGGTAGTATATACCTAGCACGTGGGTGTTATCGCTTAAAGTAATCATCCTATCGGATAGACATAATTGTAATATTTCCAAGAATAAATAGACGGTGGCGCAATGCGTAAAGTACATAGTAACTATGTACATAGTGTAAAACTAAAATAAATTTTCAATCGGCGCTCTTAACTCTTAAAGTAATATCTACCAGAAAATGTTCGTAGGTATATAATAAAAACTTTTTTACCTACTGTATTATTAATAATAATAATTTATTTCATCAAAGACACGCATTACGTCGGAATCTAACTAACAGAAATCCTTTGTTGTGTTCACATTCGTCACATTTATTACTGTTTGACTTGTTCATAGTTTTCGAGTCTAGAAAAAAGAACGTTTGCCAAACTGTCTAGAATGAATCTAGACTCAGTGCTCAGGATTTGCGTTGTCTGCCAGGAATTAAAAGACCCGGATGAAGTCCAGTGGTTTTGAATTCAATCAAATATTTTAGGGTAAGTAGGTACACATTTAATAAATTAAGATAGTTTAAAAACTAAAACAACCGACTTCCATGCCCCGCGAGTCAGTTTCAGTAGCTTGGAAGTTTATCGTCATATCTCTGAATACACTTTTCCAGATCTCAATGAAATTAGAATTGGACCGCCTCGTAAATGTACTCTACCTATTAAAAACAGAGTCATTCGAATCGGTTCACAATTGACGGAGTAATCGCGTAACACACATACAAAAAAAAAGAAATCATACATATACGAATTGAGAACCTCATCCTTTTTAGAAGTCGGTTCAAAAAATCTCTATTAAAGGTCACTAACTCACCTGAATGAGTTAATTAAGCCAGGCTTAATAAAGGGTAGGCTCTACGTCAGGCTAAAACCTACCGTCCTAAAGTGAACCCTTGTAATCTAGTGTGAGTTTTTCTCATAATTAATTTCCCAATTCGCACTTGGCCAGCCCTTGATAAGCCCTATGTTGTGACGTTGCTGGTGGTTTAAATGATAAGAGAACATGGTAGTTTTTTTAGTAACAGTTATTCATAAGAATGGAATTTCTTCCAACATCCGTAGGCTCAGACTGACTTTTGATCAGCCTGATTTTCAGTGCCCTAAATAGAATTTTTCACATAACTTTAGTTTACATAGTTTACATATTTTAGTCTAATTTTTTGTTGTAATAAATAAAAAATCAAAATAATTTTGCCAGATAGATAGATAGATAGAAACACTTTATTATTTAACACCTTAAATTACAGAATCAAACATAATAAGTAATACAATTTAAAATAATAGTGCAACTATAGGCGGTCTTATCGCTTAATCGCGATCTCTTCCAGACAACCTATGGATGGAGAGAAATGTAACAAGATATGGTGGTAAGTGGTGTTTTATAATTGAGAGGGGGAAAAACTATTTAATAAATTACAAAGTTAAGTTAAGAAAGAAGAATAAATATATATTATGGATTAGAATAGTTCACGTGAGCATGAGTACATTTAAGCGAGATAGAAAGATTTGACTCGTTCTTTAAACGTTAAAGTTTGTGACTGTTTAATTTCTAATGGAAGTGCGTTCCAAAATAAAGTACATGGTACATGGCCAGAATATAGTACATGGTCTTGAATGTTCTTTTAGCCAGCAAATTCTACCGTTAGTGTACAAATACATTGCAAGCAAAATCTTTATAATTTTAATTAATGAAAACAATTCCAAAAATTACACTTATATTACTACTAATATTATTATTTAAAACCACGATTTAAAACAATTTATTTTTCAACCGACTCCCAAAAAGAAGAAGGTTCTCTTTTCCTCTGAAAGATTTTTTTGTGTGTTTATGTTACGCAATTATTCCGTCAATTGTGAACCGATTTGAATGACTCTGTTTTTTATCGGTAAGGTTTGTTTCCGAGGTAGTTCTATTTTAATTTTATCGAGATCTGATAAGTATCTTCAGAGATATGACGATAAACGTCTCAAACTTGCTACTGAAATTGACTCGCGGGGCAAGGAAGTCGGTTGTTTTAGTATTTTCACTATCTCAATCATTATATAATAATCTAATTACAGTCAATTTGATTGTTGTTTGTCATTTTTGTCAATAGCATAGAATTTAAATGTCCGAATACTGATCAATGAAATTAGCGGGGATTTTACATACTTTGTATAATTTTAAGTACCTTTGTTTTAAAATTATCGTGTATTTGTAACATTATTGATGTTATAATTTATACCGGTTGTAATTCACGTACCTATATCTAGTAGAATGTTCTCGACCTAGATTTCGTCTTCTTCCTTGAGAGTGAGGTTACGCAGTGAGATCGCGACTCATAAAATCGAGTTTTTTTAGTTATGTATTATGACCGCATACCGTTGACAGTCTAATAATAATAAAGTTAGATTATATTATCACAACTTTATAGGCCTTATCGCCATTACTTCTTAAAGATACTCTGTTTATCTCCACTGTAAATAAAATGTAAAACTACGACCTATTTCTAGTCTATACAAAGTACAAAAAGACTATTTCCCCTCTCCCTCCCATCCCATAAGCTTCAGTATAAAAGGATGTGCATAATTAACCATGTGTAACACGATTAGGTCGGGCCGAGCAGGCCGAGTCCTTAACGTTATGTCCTTATAGTCCGAGAGTTAAACGCTTCATTTCTCTAAGTATTGTACAGTGTTCAATATAACCAGACTTTGAAAATTCATTAAAAATTATGTAGTTAACGATGTTTTTTTCAATTATAGTTGTTATCATGTACGTATGCTAGCCGATTGTCAAAATACTTACATTTTGATACAACGTGAAAATGAGATCTTAAACATTTGTTGACATTTAAAAAAGTTCAAGATACTGGCGTAAGTTTCTAACACAGATTTTTTTTAAATCAGATAGGCTAGCGATTGACCACTATCTCACCCGTTGGTAAGTGAAGATGCAGTCGAGGATGCTAGCATGCTAGGCCTATCTAGACAATGTGGTTTTTAACGAAACCCATGTATTCAGTTATAGCGCAGTCATTTTACATCAATTGTTTAACCCGTGTATTACTGTAAGTTTTTCAATAAATTGCAAACTCATATTTACAATAATGACGATAGAATAAAGATGCGGTAAATACCTGGATACCTTAGAGACGTGACTAATACTATTTTATGGCGGCAAAAAATACCATGCAGCAGTAGGTTGTACATAATTATTTCGAGTGTCATTAATTCAATATCATAATCGACATTTGAAAGAATGCTTATTGTTTTGATTTATTTTTCGAAATAAAGCGTCATAGATTTAAAAAAGCCTGTAAATATAATAATGTGTTAAAAATAATAATTGGGTGGGATCCGGGACTACATGTCCTCACAGCGTCAGTTCAGCGTGAACAAAAAACCGCTTCCCTTTAAAGCGTATTTTAATGACTGGGGGTTTATTCTGTACGCTACCCTGCGCTAATTTACAGGGTATTTTGGGATATCGTTTTGTGTTGTTAGAAAAGGCGAATTCTCACGGAATAGGGATCGAAAGTCATTCACATGTATTTACCTATTTTGCTTCCTACTAGACTTAATTGCTATTTATTACCTACTAGAAACCTATACCTTTACTAAAAATTATAGCATCTGACACAGATTAACATTTGACTTAGATACAAGTTTCTTAAATTCAACTGGCAATGTGAAAAAAATATTATGAGCCCCCATAATACTAACTGAAAATGAATGTTACTATTTTCTGGGTGTTCTCCATTGGTGGTAGAAGCATTATATCCAAAGAGCAATAATTACTATACTTTAGTAATTATTTCTCTGAGATTATATCACAGTTCTGCCTGACTTGCTACCAAAATGTAGCTTACCACTTATCAAGGAAAAAATATGTCGCCGAAACTTTACGATGATTCGGTAACATAGTCTTTGAGAGTCGGACTATTCTAAGCCTAGCGTGTTAACCAACCGTTATTGCTTATCACCAGGCAGAATAGTGGTCAAACGCATATCAGATATGAAAAATATATATTTATTAGAACTTGATGAACTGGCAAACTCGTATTCAGTATTACACGATCAAATGCAACGCCTATCACTAGTGGTCACCCTTTCAATCTCCTGAATATCCCAAAGTGTCCAAGGAGAATATCACGGCCAGTCTAATATTGCCTATCACTAGTGGTCACCCTTTCAATCTCCTGAATATCCCAAAGTGTCCAAGGAGAATATCACGGCCAGTCCAATATTGCCTATCACTAGTGGTCACCCTTTCAATCTCCTGAATATCCCAAAGTGTCCAAGGAGAATATCACGGCCAGTCCAATATTGCCTATCACTAGTGGTCACCCTTTCAATCTCCTGAATATCCCAAAGTGTCCAAGAAGAATATCACGGCCAGTCCAATATTGCCTAATACTAGTGGTCACCTTTTCAATCTCCTGAATATCCCAAAGTGTCCAAGGAGAATATCACGGCCAGTCCAATATTGCCTATCACTAGTGGTCACCCTTTCAATCTCCTGAATATCCCAAAGTGTCCAAGAAGAATATCACGGCCAGTCCAATATTGCCTATCACTAGTGGTCACCTTTTCAATCTCCTGAATATCCTAAAGTGTCCAAGGAGAATATCACGGCCAGTCTAATATTGCCTATCACTAGTGGTCACCCTTTCATCTCCTGAATATCCCAAAGTGTCCAAGGAGAATATCACGGCCAGTCCAATATTGCCTATCACTAGTGGTCACCCATTCATCTCCTGAATATCCCAAAGTGTCCAAGGAGAATATCACGGCCAGTCCAATATTGCCTATTACTAGTGGTCACCTTTTCAATCTCCTGAATATCCCAAAGTGTCCAAGGAGAATATCACGGCCAGTCCAATATTGCCTAATACTAGTGGTCACCCTTTCATCTCCTGAATATCCCAAAGTGTCCAAGGAGAATATCACGGCCAGTCCAATATTGCCTAATACTAGTGGTCACCCTTTCATCTCCTGAATATCCCAAAGTGTCCAAGGAGAATATCACGGCCAGTCCAATATTGCCTAATACTAGTGGTCACCCTTTCATCTCCTGAATATCCCAAAGTGTCCAAGGAGAATATCACGGCCAGTCCAATATTGCCTAATACTAGTGGTCACCCTTTCATCTCCTGAATATCCCAAAGTGTCCAAGGAGAATATCACGGCCATTCCAATATTGCCTAATACTAGTGGTCACCCTTTCAATCTCCTGAATATCCCAAAGTGTCCAAGGAGAATATCACGGCCAGCCCAATTACTTCCATACGATATATATGATTATTGACAGAGCGTCTGAAAAAGAAGAGCCGAAGATCGAGCATGTACTTGGCGTACTATATGATCATGCTTATGCTATAACAGTATTTTAAGAACTTCGTTATTAAGGTTAAATAAAAACGTTTTATTATTTTTTGCTTTTCAGTTTTTTCGGCTGTTTAATTTTTTTGTTAAAAAGTTTTATTTTATAATTTTTTGTGGCCATAATCTACTATGTTAAAAGCAGGCGTCATTGCTTACCCCTGGCCTAGACAAACGTTATATAACATTTATGCTCTATAATAATAATAAAAATAATTTAAGATCACATAAAAAACGAAAAAAAAACGACTTCCAACGTCACGTAAGTCAATTTCAATACTAAGTTTGAGGTGTTTATCTTCATATCTCTGGAGATACTGAACATATCTCGATGAAATTTAAATGGTACCACTCGTAAAATATCATCATCATAATCAGCCGGTATCAGTCCACTGCTGGACATATGCCTCTCTCAAGACACGCAGCTGAGCCCGATATTCGGCTCTGTTTTTTCCAGTGTTTGTTGACATACATTGATGATATGATAAAATCATCAAAATAATGATACCTTTCTCCATTATTTTTGTTGATTTATTCAAAACGGCTTGACCGATTTCGTTAAAATGTAAATGTATACCCTTTCCAATAATAAAAGAATTATCAAAATCAGACTATTCTGTAAAAATTTATGCGTGGTCATACATAAATAAAACTGGCCAAGTGCGAGTCAGCATCGCGTCTCTTATCGCACACTTAGGGAGGGTTCCGTACAATACGAAACATAACAGAGTTTCAACCTCATATATTTGATTAATTGATATTACCAAGAATATTTGGTTTGGTCGCGATCTAGAAAGACGGGGCTCGTTTACTAGCGCCATCTATGTCATTTTGCCGAAACTAATAAGATCGCGAACGCCATCTGCGTTTAAAAACACGTTTTTTGTATGGGGACCCCCTTTCATTTTTAACTTTATTTTGTTTTTAGTATTTGTTGTTCTAGCGGCAACAGAAATACACCATCTGTGAAAATTTCAACTGTCTAACTATCATGGTTAATGAGCTATAGCCTGGTGACAGACGGACAGACAGACAGACAGACAGACAGACAGACAGACAGACGGACAGCGGAGTCTTAGTAATAGGGTCCCGTTTTACCCTTTGGGTACGGAACCCTAAAAATATATATACGCGTCGGCTTGATAACCTCCTCCGTTTTTTTTTAGTCAGTTAAAAAAAAGAAATAAAACATACAGACGAATTGAGAACCTTCCAATCCTTCTTTTTGGAAATTGGTTGAAAAAACAGGCGAATCGAGAACCGTCTTTCGTTTTGTGAAGTCGTTTAAAATGATAGTGATAATGATAATGATACTTAAAAATATAATACACTACATTCGACTGTTGCTCATTTCAATAATAATCCTTAAATAGATTTATCAAGTCCTTTCATAATTATAGACAATCAAAGACATCAGTTATCAAATCACTCCAGGAATGGTTCAACTAAGAGCCAATCCGTTCACCCAATCAGTTTTCTATCTTGTATTAATGTGAGCTATCTGTCTTATACACCCTGATTAGATCACAGCCATCGCTGTTGCATCCAACCAGTATCTTTTAATCTAAAAGAGACGTAAGTCACAAGCAACAAAAGGGCACTTAGAACTTTCTTGAACGCATTGAAGCGAGCTCAAAGATTAGTAGCCTTAAAGAAAAAGGATGTAAGTTGATATTGTGGGGAGTAAACTTGGGCCTTTTCTCGAATTGAGTTGAGAACTTATTAATGATCGTAGTATAAGTCCCAGCAACTCGTTACAGGACCAATAAATAACGCACCAGCGGCAGCAGCCTGTAGGAACTTGACTTGCAATCTTTGCCTTTGAATTACTATAAGTGTTCTTTTCGCATTTCTCTGCGATTTGAGCTGATTTTACTGCCATGTTTGTTCGTTGATCGGATTTATATTATTGGAGCTTTTGTGTGCTCAGTAGCTGAATAATATTAATGGAGTTTTTAGTAAAGCCTTATTAAAGGTTTGGGTTTGGCTAAAGCATATGAGCAATTTATGGCACTTTTATTATCTATTCATAATCTGTTCATTGAGATCATTCCGATGAGCCCAAACTCGACATCTCTGCTGTAAGTTGGTGAGGAGTTGAGTATACTGCAGATTCCAAGAGATGTCTCAGCATCAAGTTAACGCTACAAAGTTCTTACAATATCGTTGAATTAAGAGTATATTGCATTTCGAATTGATCAGAACTACAGCAGTTATAGCGTCTCATCATCTAAAAAAATATCATAGTCTTCAAACGGCTAAATGGATTTTCATATATCAAAGCTAAGAACGCTCTCAATAAAAACACCTACGAAAAAAAAAATCAAAATCGGTTCATCCGTTTGGGCGCTACGATACCACAGACAGACACACATACATTAATACACACGTCAAACTTTTATAACACCCCTTATTTTTGCGTCTAGGGTTAAAAATCATAAAAATTATTACATTATTTATCAATATCTCGTAAAGGAAGCGAGATAGAGCAAAAATAATACGTTGTACCGAGATTATTTTTCATAAATACATTAATTTATTTTTCTTAATAAAAACTGTCAACAGCAACATGAAGTCTTCGAGCATTTACCAATGGAGATGTTAACGCAAGGCGTACCCCTCTGCTGGCCATATTGCCATTATTGGCCATATGAGCGTGCGTAACTACGCTGTATTTTTAATACTGTGTGCGTGTTTCAAGCTAGTGTGCGGGATCGTTAAAGTTAGTGATTTGTGTATGTGCAATGCGTGTTTACCTCGTCCCCCGTAAGTATCGGCAGAAAAAAATGTTTGCGGATTACAACGTTAACATCTCCATTGGTAAATGCTCGGAGCAGTTTTCAGTACTGGATACAGTATAACGCCATAAGCGCTTTGAAAGCTCTCTCAGGTGATACATAACCGGTTCATTGCACGCCAAAGGCATCGAGGTACGAATATGTTCAGTCACTTATTCTTATGTCGCGAAATGTTATAAGTTACATAGAATATCACCCTTTTATTGAGAATTCGTCAATCATGGAACATTTAGTTATAGCCATTTTTAGACGTTTGTAATTGTAGAAGTTAGAAGGGGTATGAATTTCATAACGATCAGACAGACATGATTAACTTTTTAGGGATCTATGCACCTTTTTTATGCTGGACTTGAATATTTTAGCCGACTTTACAAAAAAGGAGGAGGTTCTTAAGATGAAGATATAACTCACCAATTAAAAAATAATCAATCGAATCGATTCATAATAAGTGACGTAATCGCGTAACAAACATACAAAACACCTATAGAGGAATTGAGAACAGATTGAGAATCTCCTCCTATTTAGAAGACTATTTTGAAATTTAGCAAATCGCTTGATGGGTAATCTACCCTTTAACTTTATTTCATGATCTACAAGATACTTTTAGTAATAGGTATATTTTTGTAAATTGTTAAACACAATCCAAAATTTCATCGTACCGACGGGACTTGAACCCGCAACCTCCGGAATAACATGTTCCAGATAATTGTTAGGTGTATATTTGTTAGTACGTTACGTAACTACACAGTCAGATTGTGTCCAGTCTACCCAAAAGTTATAACAAGCCTTTTGTCCCAGCGTGGATTTATCAAACGCTACGCCTACGTCACTCATAATTTCCTAAAAAAAATGTTTCACGTAAGGGTATAAAGCCCGAGGCGCCCTTTAGCCCTAGTACACGGTTTTGCACTTAGAGTACCGTAAATGCGCCTTTTGTTAACACGCCTAATGCCCCGGTTAGCTTTAAACGTATATTTTATATCATCCTGTAGATATACGAATTTATTTGACAAACTTTGGTCGGTAGGTAAACACAAGTAGGGGAGATGCGTGCAAGTTGTAATGTATCCTAATATGAGCGGGCTTAAGTTACTTTTTGATAGAAAATGTTGATATCTCGAATAATATAGCAAATATTTATTACAATCAAATGGTGTTGTGATTATTGTTTATTTATGGTGTGTGTATTTTTTTTTTAAATAATGTTGTTGTGAATCTTGAACTTGTGCACTCAAAGATGGAAAGCTACAATCTGAAAAATATTAACGTTATTAATGTTTTTATAGGCTGACGTTTGAACATTATCTCGTCGAATGGTAAGCGACGATGTGGTCGAAGATGGTGAACATGCTAGGCGTACTATTATTTATTCTAGCTAGGCCTAAAAAAATTTCCTTGAAAGTATCATGCAATAACCAGTTGAAAGGCTATTCTTTAGATTGTCTGTGGTCACTTCTACCACAGAATAATGAACAGTACAAGTACTTCTACGCATTTTATTGGATGACATATGTATGAAATTTAAAAATTTTTTGATGACCCTACTTTTTCTGATAAGAATTATGAATGTTTACAATATTCCAATTCATTATTTCAAGTATAATTCTATAAAATATACTGTAAAAAATCTCTCCAACTGCCTGTAAAGTCCGTTTAAGCTTAAAACATAATCAATTACCCCGTACACTTTAAAAGGTTATGTACATATGAAATTTAGTCCATTAAAGCAGTTAGAGGGCCATTAATCTAATGCAGGACCCCTGTTACAGCATCATAACTTCATGTTAAACTTATAAAATGAGACATTATGGCTCTGCGTTCTACGCGCAGTTTTATTATGATGCACCGATGAAAGAGAATACGAGTAGTATATTGTTATGTTGTTTTTAATAAATTATGAGCATCACATATGTGAAAATAAGTACTTAAATATTTATTGTTAAGGTTTTTTCGTATTTTACGTGACCCACGCGATATCGATATAATCGTCAATTCTTGCAGTACAAGGTGGGACCAAAAACTTTCACGGTAGAGCATTGCTGTAAAGACATATTAATTCACCCTCCCTTTGTCTGGTTCGCTCACACTTACCTTAGTAATATTTATAATAATTAAGAATTACTGTCAAACACTAAAATTAACGTGAAGAAAAGAGTAAAAACTTGAACATCAAGGTCATTTATTAGTCTTTAAAGTTTATTTTGCATGCCAACTCCATCTAATACTATAAGAATCTTTGTCCTGACATACTGACTGACTGACAGACAACGCACAGCCTAAACCGCTGTTCGTAGAGACCTGAAATTTGGAGGGTATATTTTCCTTACATACATACAATACATACATATACATACATACATATACATAAAATCCATTCTTATTACATAGGGGTGTACTAAGAATGGATTTTTCAAAATTCACCCCCGAAAGGGATGAAACGGGGGTTCAAAGTTTGTATGGACAGACAAGATTAGATAGTATTTTCTATTCGAAACTTGATACAAGTGCTCGAGTAAAAAAATAAGTAAATACGAGTTTCAGGTTTTTTTTTAATTACACCCCTAAGAGGGTGAAATGGGGTAATAAAAGTCTGAAAACAAAATTGTTTCGGATTGCGCTGAAATTTGGCATGCAGATAGTTATTACGACGTAAGTGCCCTCTGAGAAAGGATTTTCCAAAACTCACCCCTGAAGGTGATGAAACGGGGGTTCAAAGTTTGTATGGAGAAACAAGATTAGATAGTATTTTCTATTCGAAACTTCATACAAGTGCTCCAGTAAAAAAATATGTAAGTACGTGTTTCAGGTTTTTTAATTACACCCCTAAGAGGGTGAAATGGGATAACAACGTGTGAAAATCAATATTGTTTCGGATTGCGCTTAAATTTGGCATGCAGATAGTTATTACGACGCAAGAGCCCTCTGAGAAAGGATTTTTCAAAATTCACCCCTGAAGGGGATGAAACGGGGGTTCGAAGTTTGTATGGAGAAACAAGATTAGATAGTATTTTCTATTCGAAACTTCATATAAGTGCTCCAGTAAAAAAATTAAGAAAATACGTGTTTCAGGTTTTTTTTTAATTACACCCCTAAGAGGATGAAATGGGGTAACTAAGTGTGAAAATCAATATTGTTTCGAATTGCGCTGAAATTTGGCATGCAGATAGTTATTACGAAGTTAGTTGCCTCTGACAAAGTATTTACCAAAATTCACCCCTGAAGGTGATGAAATGGGGGTCCTAAGTTTGTATGGTGAAACAAGATTAGATAGTCTTTTATATTTGAATTTTAACACAAGTACTTAAGTAAGTAAATACGTGTTTCAGGCTCTTTCGAAATTGAACCCCTAAAAGGGTGAAGTGGGGTAACAAAGACTGAAATCAATATTGTTTCGGATTGCGTTGAAATTTGGCATGCAGAAAGTTAGTTTGACTTAGGTATCCGCTAAGAAATAATTTTTCAAAATTCAAGGGAATGAAGCGGGGGTTCAAAGCTTGGATAGTCATTTTATTCAACATTTCACACAAGTACTTCTGTAAATAAATAAGTAAATACGACTTTCAGACTTTTTCAAAATGCCACCCTAATAGGATAAACTGGGGTAACGAAGTCTAAAAATCAATATTGTTTCGGTTTGCGCTGAAATTTAGAATGCAGATAGTTATTATGACGTAGGTATCCGCTCAGAAAGGATTTTCTAAAAATTCCTCCCGGATACCGAACGGGGATTCAAAGTTTGTATGGCGAAATAAGATGAGATAAAATACGTGTTATAGGATTTTTTGAAATGGGGTAAGTAACAAAGTCTGAAAATTTGGGTTTTCGGGTTTTATAAATATGAATCCGAATTGCCTTAGTCACGCAATAACATGAAAACGGGTGAACCGATTTGGCTAATTCTTATTTGATGTCTTTAATGATAGAATCGTTTTTACAAAAGAAAAGTTTTAAGTAAATAAAAGAAGTTTTTAACGCGGGCGAAGCCGCGGGGCACTTCTAGTTGTGTATAATCTTCTTAGGTGGGACGCGACGGTGAACGCTGCTCACTCAAGAAGGCTTCCAGATGAATCTGAAACAGTGGTTTATCACTATATATCAACACCGCGTAAGTCACGTAAAATTCCTCGAGCCTAAAACTTTCAAGTTTTCAGCATAGAAATACGGTAAGCAGTAAAAGTATTCAGTTGGTAAAATAATAAATTTTGAATGATTCTTATTAGCACACTTTTTGTGAAATTGTGAAATACCATTTCGGTTTGATATCTATTTCAAAGAAGCTACAGCACAAAACAAAACTGAACCAAATTGACATATATCATTAAATTCATTAAATTTTACTGATTTACCTTAATTTACGTAGATTTATTTATTTAGTAAACTTAAATTACAAACAAAAAAATCTATGGCTTTTACGTTTTAAGCTTTATCATTTTGAACTTATTTTGAAAGGATACAATCCCATACTCACTGTATGAGGTAATATAGCCATTAGGTACAAAGTGTCGCGGCGTCAGCAATATGTCTCTCTCAGAAAACCATACAGTAAGTGAGTTGGAAGGGGTAATGTTCAGGCGTTTCCCAATAACTTGTGTCGTGTCATGCGCGATGTCACGTTTTCATTTCAAAGGTTTTAGTCTATACATAGATAAGAATGTCTTAGAGCTAAGGGAAGTTCATTGCATGCCAAATAAAAGTAGTAGAATGTTCTATTCATCATGTAGTACAGTGCCACAAGTATAACTTGGCGTTGGTGGTTTTTGGAACTAATTATTTTAATTGAAACACTGAGTTTGACGTTTGAGAGATTACCGCGACATTATTGTTGATAAATCTGCTAAATGTAGCATTATTGAACTATTTTAATGAAAATAGTTAAATAATGCCAAAAGTAAATAAAAGTGGTTAAGAGAAACTGTTATCAAAGTACAAAGTAAAAGCACAGTGGCGCACAGGCACGCCAAGTTATACTTGCCGGACTGTACATATCTTTACATTATACAGTACACTAACATAATACATAATTTAGAAAACGAAGAATCGACCTCAAACGCCGTGCTAGTCTTTTTCAACCGACTTTTGGATTCGTCTGTATGTATTTTTTAACCGACTTTAAAAAAAGGAGGAGGTTTCTCACTTCAACCGTATATATTTTTTTTTTTTTATGTTTGTTCGCGGATAACTTCTTCGTTTATGAACTGATTTTGATTATTATTTTTTTGTTCGAAAGGAGATATCCCTAGTGTGATACCATGGTAATTTTATTGTGGTCTGATAAGTATCTCCAGAGATATTGAGATAAACATCTCAAAATGGGTACCGAAAATGAATAGCGCGGCATTGAAGTTGGTTCTTTTTTAGTTTTTAAACGATATTATTTACGTTTGTTACGGAATTACTCCGCCTATTTGTGAACCAATTCAGATAATTATGTATGTCATAGATATAGTGTTCCTTCCAGGGTGGTCCCATGATACGATTTATTCAGATCTGATAAGTATCTCCAGAGATATGGAGATAAACTTCTCAAACTTACTTTATTTTTCTCAAGCCACTTCATATTAGCGCTACAAGGAACCGGTGAAACTGGCCCTTAAACTTATTTATCAGTAGCAAATATACTATTTTAACCGACTTCAAAAAAAGGAGGAGGTTTCTTAACTCGACCGTATATATATATATATATATGTATATGTATATATATATATATATTTATGTTTGTTCGCGGATAACTTCGTCGTTTATGAACCGATTTTAATTATTATTTTTTTGTTCGAAAGGAGATATCCCAAGTGTGGTACCATGGTAATTTTATCGAGGTCTGATAAATATCTCCAGAGATATTGAGATAAACATCTCAAAATTGGTACTGAAAATGAATAGCGCGGCATTGGAGTCGGTTCTTTTTTAGTTTTTAAACGATATTATGATAAACGATACCTTAATCGTATAGCATTTTATATAAAATATTATTAGTAGCAATTTTGAGGTGTTTATCTCCATATTTTTGGAGGTATCTCCATACATAGCAATTCTGTAATGTCTTTGCCATCACCTATCTCTACGACCCGCTAACTAGGACCGATAGCTAGAATCCGCTACTGCGCGGCGTCTTGCGCCTAGATTCACAGCCGTCATTAAGTTTGCATCATATTACACTAGCCCAAATCCAACTGTCCTACCCAATTGCTATCAGAGAGTTCTTTCTAGTGCCAATTACTCATTATCTGTTGCTTCCATCACAATCAATAACGTCTGAGCAATATAACAAATTAACTAAAAAATATCCGCAAAAGCCATACGTTCGATAAAAGGACCGATTCACGACACGACAAAAATAACCATGTAGGAAATAGGCCATGTGTCGTTTGTGCGAATTTACGACTTAATATAAAGGCAAGTTTACGCGAATATTTCCGTGTTCGTTACGAAGCTTTCGATGGCGTATTTCGCGCTATATGAAGCTTTGATGACCTATTTCTGGTATTTGACCTTTCGGATACAATTTTATTTTATGAGCGAATTAAATGGATATTGGAATTTTGTTGCTTTTTGTTGGGTGTGTTTATTTCTGATTCGATGTTTTGTTAGATATTTCAATTTATTTCTACGTATTTATTTCAGTAAAGAATAACTGCTGTCTGAAGATTAAATGTATGCTGCAGAGTTAACAGTTTCTGCATTGCTTTATGCGATGTACATAAAACCAAAGAGAATATAACCACTACGTTAAGAAGAGTCGGGACTCCCATAGAGCAAACTGACCAAATAGCGAAATGTCAAAACACAGGGCTTTTATAGTAGCCAAAATACCAGCGAAATAATCTTCTGCTAATTGACCAACATAACAAAAAAAACCTAGTGATGTACCGTGTCGTCAAAAACATCGATAACGATCAATCTACCGTTGCTTGGTCAATACTTTAGAAGGTTATATATTGTACTTAACTAATTTTGTTTTAGTGGTTAGATTGTGAAAGTTATATTTTTCCTATTTTGGTTTAACAACTCCATCACTAAGACAAAACCAGTTTGAGAAAATGATAGGCAGTAAAACAAAATATTAAATTTTATCAAGCTTTTTATTTTTGGAGTATGATGCTCTGTAGGGTTCGCTCATTCGGCATCGGCATCAGCAGCTTAAGATAACGAAATACCTGTAATGTAATATTGACTTATTAGTTTATCGCTTAACACTAATTTCTGGGGCATGCTGTATACAGGGCCTAATGTTTCCTTTATTTTGTGCTATAAGACCTTGCTTCTTGCCAAAATTTGTGATTCTAGGTCAACGGGAAGTACCCTTATAGGTTTTCGACCCAAAACCTATAGGGTATTTCCAGTTCCTAGAATTGTACATTTTAGTTAAAAGCAAGGACTTACAGCACAAGTAAAGGAAAATTTCAGAAGATAAAAAGAAGTTGAAAATTCAGGTTAATTTTGGTATTTACAAGTTATGCGAAAATCTAAATTTGCCCATATCTTTTTATCGTGTTGCCTCAGGATCTTGATTTGTATACACTTAATAGGGACTATAGACCTCAATATCTTCAGTTTCTTCTTCATCTTCAGTATCTCAGTATCATCACACGGGCAGACAGACAGACACACGGACAGACGGACAAAAATTGATCTTATAAGGGTTCCTTTTTTAACCTTTTGAGGTACCAAACCCTAAAAAGCACGGAAGGTTTAATTCCTTAACGCTAAAATTTCACTTCAGATCATTCTTATTTCCGATTATATTTATATTATTTTTGGTTATAAATAAAGGAATCTACTACTACTTTGTTTCACAATAAATTATTTATTCGAAAACTCAACTGAAAAACTATCTTCATTTTATTATGAAAATAATTTGGGGCCAGGAAGCATCCACTCCTATGTTGCCCCAAGGCCTCCAGACCTCTGTGTAACAAAAGGGTGTAGTAATACTTAAACTGTGCATGCCATACCTAGCCTGATGTATAATCTACCAGCAAAGTCTTCCTTTCCTCAGTATCTAACTGGGATCGCGAGTTATCATATTATCACATGTTAAACTTTTACGTAAACTTAGCCAGATTCAACCACCTATTCAGCTTCATTGACCTAATGAAAACAGAATAATAAGTGTTGTCTGTGCAGAAGCAAAATTGTTATGAGTGGACGCCTGAAAGGGTCTAGATATAGTGCCAATTGCGGTAGCTTGAAGTTTGTCTTGATGTATTCATCACCAGAAGGATGAAATCATTGCCCGATGATGAGGATGAGCTTGCGGACATTGTTGGTTAAAATTACTCAAAATCACTTTGATGGTTTATCCCTATCAAAATATCGTCATGACATCTCGCGAAATTACACTTCTATTCCGATCACTGATCATATCATCTAATATATAAAATTCTCGTGTCACAGTTTTCGTTGCCATACTCCTCCGAAACGGCTTGACCGATTTTGATGAAATTTTTTGTGCTTATCCGGTATCTATGAGAATCGGCCAACATCTATTTTTCATCCCCCTAAATGTTAGGGATAGTCCACCCCTAAATTTTTTATTTTATTTTTTAGACAAAATTTTTAATTTCTATTTTTTCATGATACAACATACAAAAATACATACAATCCTCAATTTTCACCCTTCTACGATCAACCCTTATTTTTTAATAGCCATCTTAGTAATTTAATCATTTTTCCTCCATACATACTTACAATAAGTAAGCTATTTTTTTGTCTACACTAGAAATTACTACGAAATTATTTATATGGCAAAACAACGTTTGCCGGGTTAGCTAGTAACTATATAATAATATACACTATCGATATCGACAAGCACCGCAATGCGCCCCACACTATTTTTCACAAAGAGTTTATAAAGATTGTTAATTGATGAAATATTGAGATATTTGGCCTAAAGAAGCAGTAAACGGCTATTATTTTAAGATATTCTACTTACTGTGCTTCATAAAGTGGAAATCTTGCCATAAAATAACGTTTAGTAGAGTAAGTCTGCAGTCCCGCATATTTCACTATTTATGTTTCATTATCACTTCAGTTCCTTGTAGGAAGGTGTTAATAACCACACACCTTAAATTCATGCTAAATGCATGCTTTCTAACATCCACACTAGGTTATTTATTGTAAAACACAAAATAAAACAATAAAATAATTATTTTGAAAAAGCCGATTAACACGCTACCACAGGCTAAGTATAAATACATGCTAGCCACATACTAAGTAGAGATGAAACTTCTTTTTCTTCACATCATGCTACTTGATGGCATTTATTATGACAACCAAACGAAAGAGATAGTAAGAAATAGTGAGTGAGACGAATATAGACTTCCATCGGACCCGCCCTCCTTTTCATTTATTTTCATAGATCTTTTTTTTTGTACTGCAGCTTCGGTAGACTGCATAAAACATTTAGTGCGAACGGTACGTTAATAAATGTTTTTAAACATAACACAGAACATAGATTATATAGTACAATTGCAGCTACTCTTTTGTTTTATTATATAAAAGTACAATATAATATTTCAGGAGTTTTGTTGGGAAAGCGGAAAAGTGTGTGTGATCTCATTGTATTTTTTCCTAAAACTTTTGTACTTCCGCGTTTTAATGTGTAATAAATGTGGATTATTAACCATTAAGTGCCGGTGCGAGTATAGGGAAACAGCACAATGTTGAAAAACATGCTATTTGCGTTCTCACCAAAATTCCACTAAAAATCTTGAGTCAACACCACATCTTTACTGAAGGTATTACTTGACTAGTCGTAGAGAGAGATGGGTCAAAGTCAAATTTCAGGTCAGTTTTCAAGTAGGTAAAAGAAAACTGACCTGAAATTTGACTTTGATCCATTTTTCTACGACTAAAATTCATAAAAACTTTAAAAATGTCAATTCTTGACACTGGCTAAATACACTAATCGTGTGGAGCCATACTGAAACTAAAAAAAATATATTTATACCCCACGCGAATTGCCAGCGCTTCATAATATAGGCTTTTTGTCTATATGCCACTATGATATTCATCATTGATATTTATTGGTCCACATAGATATATACATATAACACTGGTGGAAACGGGTTCAACTAAGCTACGTATATATAACCCCCGACGCAAAAAGAAGGGTTGTTATATTATTATGTTTTACGTGAGTATCCGTGTATTTGTGTCTGTGTATATATGTGTGTATCTGTTTGTGGCATCGTAGCGCCCAATCGAATGAACCAATTTTAATTTAGTTTTTCTGTTTGAGAGAGTGTTCTTAGCTTAGATTTATGAAATTCCGTTCAGCCGTTTAAAGACACTGCGCATTTTTCTAGTTGACGACTATGAAATCAACTTTCATATGCCTCATCAGTTCAAAATTCGGCATCCTTACTTACTTCAACGATATCGTAAGAACATGGTAGCATTGACCTAATGCTGGAACATCTGGAATCTGCAGAATACTCAACTTTTCACCAACTTACAGCAGAGGTGTCGAGTTTGGGCTCATTGGTCTGGTCTCAATGAGTAGAATATACATAGATCAGTCGGGGTGGTTTTTAATTTTTAATGTAAGTGCTAATAAATGAAAGGATGCAATAGATGTGTGCTTTGGATGCGTGCTACTCCCCTGCTCTCGATGCAGCGAATAGCTCGAGCGGCGCATCCTCACAAAGCACATCTTACTCGCTCCGCTACATAGCTTAGCATTAGTGGAAACGGTGACATAATATCATAGCTTAGCTTCCACATCCTCACAGCATAACTGTATTGTACATCTCTAGTGGAAAGACTAAAGGCACCCAACACTTTGAGCTCAAGCAACGGGGTAAATCACAGATATCATATATAGATCTGTGGGGTACACTGAAAATGAGTGCTGCGGAGATCAGTGCTAAGTGTACTTCAATCGTCATTTTTTTACGGCAGAATTGTCTTTTCAACCGTCTTTCAAAAAAGATGAGGTTCTCAATTCGACTGTACATTTTTTTAAGTGAAAGTATTACATAGCCTCAAACTTTTTTGCCCGTCTATCACCACCTGCATGGTATGATTGGTGTATATGATGACAGTCGGTTCTGATTAGTAGATAAAATCAACATCAACACCAATATTATAAATGCGAAAGTCAGTTTGTTTATTTGTTTCTTTGTTTGGGAATTCTTCACGGTCAAACGGCTTGACCGATTTGGCTGAAATTTTGTACAAAGATAGTACATATGGCAGAATAGGATATAGGATACTTCTTTTTTGGCTATCGAGTCAGGGGGTCCAGATATTTTTAATTGAATTTTGTAAATATAAGACTTCTTCTCGAATAAACGGCTTGACCGATTTGCCTGACATGTTGTATAAAGACAGCTCATAGGGCAGAATAGGATATGGGATACTTTTTTTCTGGCTATCGAGTCAGGGGGTCCAAATATTTTTAATTGAATTTTGTATAAGAACTTGTATAAGACTTCTTCTCGAATAAACGACTTAACCAATTTGCTTGAAATTTTGTGTGAATACATTTCATAGGGCAGAATAGGATATGGGATACTTTTTTTCTGGCTGTCGAGTCAGGGGGTCCAGATATTTTTAATTGAATTTTGTAAATATAAGACCTCTTCTCGAATAAACGACTTGACCGATTTGCCTGACATGCTGTATAAAGACAGTTCGTAGGGCAGAATAGGGTAAAGAAAACTTATTTTCTGGCCATCGAGTCAGGGGGTCCAAAAATGTTTAATTGAATTTTGTAAATATAAGACCTCTTCTCGAATAAACGGCTTGACCGATTTGCCTGACATGTTGTATAAAGACATTTCATAGGGCAAAATAGGATATAG
Source organism: Cabera pusaria (assembly GCA_954871355.1). NCBI lineage: Eukaryota > Metazoa > Arthropoda > Insecta > Lepidoptera > Geometridae > Cabera > Cabera pusaria. The sequence goes on from OX940896.1 coordinate 5,797,003, forward strand.
AAAACTTTTTTTCTGGCTATCAAGTCAGGGGGTCCAAATATTTTTAATTGAATTTTGTAAATATAAGACTTCTTCTCGAATACTTCTCGAATACTTCTCGAATAAGCGGCTTGACCGATTTGCCTGACATGTTGTATCAAGACAGTTCATAGAGCAGAATATATATAGAATACTTTTTTTCTGGCTATCGAGTCAGGGAGTCCAAATATTTTTAATTGAATTTTGTAAATATAAGACCACTTCTCGAATAAACGGCTTGACCAAATAGCCTGACATGTTGTATAAAGACAGTTCATAGGGCAGAATAGGATATATAAAACTTTTTTTCTGACTATCAAGTCAGGGGGTCCAAATATTTTTAACGGAATTTTGTAAATATAAAACATCTTCTCGAATAAACGGCTTAACCAATTTGCCTGACATGTTGTGTAATGACAGTTCATTGGGCAGAATAGGATATAGGATACTTTTTTTTGGCTATCTATATAATCGAGTCCGGTAGTCAGTTTTTTATTGTTGAATTTTGTGTATGTTTGGCCTCTTTTCGGCCAAAAGGCTTGACCGATTCACATGACATTTTATACAAAGACATTTAATAGGGCATAAAAGGGCAAAGAATACTTTTTTTTCGGCAGTTAAGTGAGGGTGCATATATTTTTTGTTAACTTTACATAGAGTTAACATAATCATAAAAGTTTGACCTTAGGTTCGTCTATAATGACTTATTTACTGTCTTGATTAGGCCATAAAACTGTCAGGATCATTAGAAGTCATCAAAATTTACGCGCTGGCCTTGCTTGCCCAACGTGTTTATCTGCTTTGTGGGAAGTATTTCAAAAACTTTCGTGTTTTAACAGCCTTAGGATAATTGATGTTGACTTAGTAGGTCATGAAACCTGTCAGGGTCATTAAAACACGTAACATTTTTTCGCTCTCGCTTCGCTCGCGTAGTTATAGCACTCCCTGCGCTCGCGAAAGCATTTGTTTTATCTACTTTGTAGGAAATATTTCGTCAACTTTTGAATTTTAATAGCCACATGCATCAAAACGAGTCATAAATTGAAACAGAACAACCATCAATTTATCATAATGATTAGTAACCTTAAATTAAGTGGATATCAAATTTAACCCTAATGTCATAAGTGTTGAATTAGTAGGTCATAAAAACTGTCAGGGTCATAAAATATCGTAAAATTTGGTAGCGCTCGCGAGGCTCGCGCAATTATTTATTTTTTTCTACTTTGAATGTAATATTTTAGAAACTTTTGTATTTTAATAGCCACATGCATCAAAACGAGTCATAAATTAAAACAGTACGATCTTCAATAATCATAATGATTATTAACCTTAAAATAAGTGGATATCACGTTTAACCCTAATGTCATCGGTGTTGACTTAGTAGGTTATAAAAACTGTCAGGGTCATAAAAAGTCGTAAAAAATTTCGTGATAGCGCTCGCTCCGCTCGCGCAGGCATTTATTTTATCAATTTTGAAGGTAATATTTCAGCAACTTTTGTATATTAATAACCACATGCATCAAAACGAGTCATAAATTAAAACTGTACAATCTTCAATAATCATAATGATTATAAACCTTAAAATAAGTGATTATCGACTTAAACCTGAGTGTCATCAGTGTTGACTTAGTAGGTCATAAAAAGTCGTAAATAATTTTCGCGCTCGCTTCGCTCGCGCAGTAATAACGCTCGCGTCGCTCGCGCAAGCATTTACTTTATCTACTTTGTAGTAAATATTTCGTCACCTTTTGAATTTAAACAGCCACATGCATCAAAATGAGTCATAAATTGAAACAGAACAACTTTCAATAATCATAATGATTATTAGCCTTGTTCTATCTATAATGTTATGTCCATCCAAAGGTTGTCTGGAAGAAATCACTTTTAGCGATAAGACCGCCCATTGTACCTAGTATTAGTTAGTTAAGTCCTATTCAGTATGTATTTTCTAAATTGGTGTCAATAAAGAGTATTTGTATTGTATTGTATTAGCCTAAAATTAAGTGGATATCAAATTTAACCCTAATGTCATCGGTGTAGACTTAGTAGGGGATAAAAACTGTCAGGGTCATAAAAAATCGTAAAAAAATTCCGCGCTCGCGACGCTCGCGCAAGCATTTATATTCTCTACTTTGTAGGAAATATTTCGTCATTTTTTGAATTTTAATAGCCACATGCATCAAAACGAATCATACATTGAAACAGAACAACCTGCAATAATCATAATGATTATTAACCTTAAATTAAGTGGATATCAAATTGAACCCTAATGTCATCGGTGTTGACTTAGTAGGTCATAGAAACTGTCAGGGTCAAAAAAAGTCGTAAAAAATTTTCTCGCTCGCTTTGCTCGCGCTGTTATAGCGTTCGCTACGCTCGCGCAAGCTTTTATTTTATCAACTTTGTAGGTAATAGTTCAGCAACTTTCGTAATATATAATAGTATATAGTAGTAACCACATGCATCAAAACGAGTCATAAATTAAAACAGTACAACCATCAATAATCATAATGATTATTAACCTTACAATAAGGGGATATCCTTAACTTAAGTTTAACCTTAATGTCATGCGTGTTGACTAAGTAGGTCATAAAATCTGTGAAGGTTATAAAAAGTCGTAAAAAATTTTACTGACTCTTGCTGCATGGAAGTCGGTAGTTTTAGTTTTCAAACTATGTATCAAATTGTTTTAGCTTGCAATATTTGACTTTAAATTATTCTTATTTATTTATTTATTTATATAGGCCATACTGCCAAACCTTCGTGGTCTCCGATTGTCATTTTTTACGGCCAAATTATCTTTTGTAAATTGTTGTAACTTATGATGTTTGGTAATAATAATCTATTTGTATATTAAGGCACATATAACGTGTAGCTGTAGAAAATTACTTAACTATAACGTGCCATACTCCCAAAGCGTTCGTAAATTCTAATTAACAAAAAGAACAAGCACTTACTTCTCGTCACCGCCGTCGCGTCGTAGTAATTTTATAGCAATTTACTAAAACTTCTCGATTCCAACTGAAAAATCCTAACCAAGAATACTAAAGAACTTGCGCAAATAAATCAGGTTCTGTCTAATTTATCGGCGAGGGGGAATTTACTTCAATGCCGGCGAAATCTTACAAATTGATGGATTCCGCAAATTCGCCGAAAGCTATTTCGAGTGGTGATTTAAATGAGTTTTTCCGTTAACACATTTACTTTGACGTGCTTAATGGTTTCGTGTGAATTAACTTTGGAAGTGAAATGGTTCTTTAATAAGTAGCGAAGAATTGGGTAGTATTTTGAAGCCATTTAAAATTGTATTTTTGTGGTGCCTACATAGAGCGTGTGAAAGATAAATATTGGCTGGTTTAGATTGTTTTTTTTATAATATATTATAGGCTAGAGTTTGACCATTATCTCGCCTGGTGGTAAGTGATGATGTGCTCGGATATGATGAACACGCTAGGCTTAAAATACCCTGACTCTCAAAGGCTGTGTGCTGCCGGCACACTGTAAGGTAATGGTGGCAGATTTTCTCCTCGATAGTGGTAAGCTTCTTTTTAGTAACAAGTCATTAGTATATGCTTCTACTACCTCTGGATAAAAAACGCGCCTAAGATTCGAACTGGCAACCTCTTGCTTAAAAGTCAAGCCATCCATTACGCAAATGAGGCTCTCAAATTTATTTTCGTGGTACTTAGAAGGTTTGAAAGAAGAAAATTTGCTAGTTTAGATTGTATCATTCGTTTACTTATTGTTTAATTAAAGCCTTAACGATGTTACTCAAAAGTCAAAAGTCAAAGCATTTATTCAGTATATGGGCATATTAAAAATTTGCTCTTACACACGTCAATTACATTAAATAGATCATATGCGATAAATAATATTATAGATATAACAGAAACATAACTTATTGAATTGAATTTACAAAAAAAAACAAAGGTATTGAGCCATTCAGCTTTCATCTAGACGTCGAACGTCACACTTAAAACACATGTTTAATTCCCCTGATTAATGTAGGGTTGCCAACCGTAGTACTACAATTCTAATTACCTTATCTGCTAGGCAAATATATCTATCTCATTTAGATAAATCCTTCACAGTACAGGCTATTCGCCTGTGGAACTCTCTACCTGAGGACATTAGAGCATCTCAATCCATTAATATATTTAAGGATCATTTAAAGCAATTTTATCTGTCGTTGTAACTGGAGTCCCCTGTTATATTTATTTATTTATTCTTTTTCAAGGTTATTATTTAGTATTATACTGTTCTAGCTGCATAAGATTAATTTACGCTTAATATTTGAGCCACTAGGTATTTATATAAGATGTTAAGTTTATTTATAGGTATATATGTAAGTGATTAGTGTTTAGAGTTGCGAGATACACCCGTCATTAGTCACATGTTCTATCCTCTTCATCCTAAGGTTGTCTGAAAGAGATCGCTATTAGCGATAAGACTGCCCATTGTAACACATTATTCTTAAGTTTACTATGTAAGTTAGTTTTAAGAAGGTGTAACAATAAAGAGTTATCTATCTATCTATCTATCTATATTTGCCATAGTCCTGGACTAATAGAAGATAATTTATTAGTCTTGGATAAGTAAACAGCGTGATAGCACAAAGTAAAGCTCCTATCTCCCAATTCAATCCAAATATATTAACCAATTAATGAATAACCATAACGTATTGAACAAAGGATTTAATTGGTGTTATACATACATTACTACATAGGTAATATTATTGCTAAATGGGGTACTGCGGTTTTGATGCATGTTCCTCTTTGAATCACCCCCTACTTAAGGTCTTAAGAACTAAATTTGACACTTTTGAAATAAAATTGACAGTTTTTGCAACGTTGTAAAGTGTCATAAAATAATTATATAAATAAAATATATTTTTTTTCTATTTATTATTTTTTTCTATTTAGACATTTTGTTTTTATTGATTTATATAAAATTTCCGATATTTTTTTTTGTGCTGTCTTGCCAGCTAAATCCGAAGCAAAGATGCAAAGTGGCTCAGTTTAAATTTACCTGTCTGCGGTTACTCAAAATTGAAAATATCTTATTCTTGATTTAATGCTTAGTACCTGGGCGATTGAGCTTAGCTCGGATTTGTTTTTACACAAATTACATTATATGACCTATTTACGAGATATGTGAAATACATTTATAATTTTATACAATTAATTTCTTGTAAATATATGTTACTTTTTAGGGTTCCGTAGTCCTGACAAAGAACCCTTATAGTTTCGTCATGTCCGTCTGTCTGTCTGTCCGAGGTTTTGCTAAGAGACTGTTGATACTAGAAAGCTGTAATTTTGTGGGAGTATGAATATAAATAACGCCGACAAAGTGCTGAAACAAAGTGCTGAAATAAAAGTGCTAATACCATTTTTCGATTGAATGCTCCATTTACGAAATATTAAACTTTAAAGTGCAAATTTTTGTTCCAGTAGGGCGCCTCCCCCCCCCCCCCCTCTAAAAGCTAAACTGCTGGTTTGAAAAATCTGGAAAAATTCGTAATAATAGCGCATTTCATGAACTTAAGGAAAATTATAGCGTTAGTTTAGCAGTAATAGCCGTTGAACTTGGGTGTTGGATAATTTTGTACCAAATACAAAATCCTTAGAATAAATCCTTTAAAGTGACAAAGACGGAGTAACTAGTTGCTTGTTTATAACGGATAAAGACTTGCATTGAATAACAGGCTACTACGGAACCATACACTGCGCGTGGCCCGACACGCACTTGGCCATTTTTCCTCACTTGGTTATTTTTCCACACTCCCCTACAACTCCTACTAATTATCTTTACCCAATTATCAAATGCTGTTATACTAATAGATCAACAAATGGAGTACCTTTGATGGCAGTATTATCGTTTATGAAATTTTAAAAAGACTAGATAAAATAAAACTTATTTCCGACCGCTAAGTTGACAACCACTTACTCACTTGACATGAAAACTCATTTAGCAAGATAGATAGATAGATATACACTTTATTGAAACACCACTTACGAAACAGAAAATATACTTAGGAACTAGATAAATAAAACTAATAGGCTCAATGGGCTGTCTTATCGCTTAAAGCGATCTCTTCCAGACAACCATGTACGGAAAGGATAACAATTATATGGAAGGCGGTGGCTTATAAAAATGTGACAATTATATGGAAGGCGGTGGCTTATAAAAATGTGACAATTATATGGAAGGCGGTGGCTTATAAAAATGTGACAATTATATGGAAGGCGGTGGCTTATAAAAATGTGACAATTATATGGAAGGCGGTGGCTTATAAAAATGTGACAATTATATGGAAGGCGGTGGCTTATAAAAAAAATGAATGCAAGATTCATGCACAGGCACACTCCGATTCAATTTTCAATTCAATTAAATTTCTTTTTTACAAGTTTTTTTTTGCTCCATAGACAAGCGATTGACCACTCACCAAGATGTAGCACGCTTGCCTAGAAGATACCTATTTACTCGCTTGAAAACCTCTAGGTGGTAGTTATCGGGAAACACAGACTCAGGCAAAGAATTCCATTCCTTGGCAGTGCGTATTACCATACACTTTATTGTCATTTGTTTCTAAAAATGCACCATAACCATTATCTCGCAAGCTGTAGCTAAAAGCGCATGCATACACAGGTTTTAATTAAAATGCCACGCAGTGACAGTTTCTAAAAAGGGCGTGGATTATTTATTACTTCACGGGGACACCTCAGAGGAGGCAGGTGCGAAAATGGCGGTCGTCTTCGAAAGATTGATGACGGTCTCATTCTACCGAATTTGGATCAGGAAATAAATTATTTTCACTTACAGGAGTGACGGTAGTGATTCCAAATAGTTTATTCGTCAAGTAGTGGACTTGGGAATGGATTAGCTTCGTAACGGAGGGCTAAAGAGAAGTCTTTAGCGAAATGTGCTGAACAACTTATGTCATCTATTCAGACTATAATGTTATAAATTCAAAACATTGGAGACCTTTTTAAATATCTTATACGATAACGTTTGTAAGTAGGTAATTTAAGATGCGGCCGAGAATGGTAGCACGCTAGGCCTAGAATGGGAACTGGCTCTCAAGAACAGCTGCCCAAACACATTGCTTGCCGACTCGTGACAAAGGTGTCAAAAAACTAGCTTTCCACCATCAAGGAGAAAATCTGCCGCCATAACCTTACGGTGTTCTAGTAGCTCACAGCCCATGAGAGTCAGACCATTCCAGGCCTAGCGTGTTCACCAGCTTTGACCACATCATCGCTTAACACCAGACGAGATAGTGGCCAAACGCTAGCCTATCATAATTGTACATAAACAAATCATGCAATATTTGGATATGTTATTCAAATACCCTTCAATCTACTAAAAAGTTACAATATATTCAAATAACAATATAATTTAAGCAGATAAAGCCTTATTCAAACGACATCGGTAGGTGACGTGCAGAATGCCTCAACTTAATTAATTACATCGAGATGTCACCGTCCAACTGTCTTTGTGTTCTCTCATAAATTTAGTTTTGGTTGGAGACTAAAAATGGATAGAGTAGACGCAATTTATTGCCAAATAATTACCAAGTATTTACATATTGGAAAGATCGAAAATTTTAATTATGTTTTTTATATTGGTAGGAGGTTTAGTTCGTCTGGGCAGTGGGCAGATTATATAAAAATTACTAAGTAATCCTGGGGCAGTTATCCATCCGCTTTGCCAGCTATTCAACTTAAAATATATTTTTTAAAAGACAGTAAAGTTACGGCCACACGGCGGCGTCCTGCGATCTGCGGGCGCGATATTAGTAATTTTCAATTGTTTTCTGATCGCGTTTGGTGTGAACAAGTCGGTACAAATACTACTGCGCTATCTGATCGCCGCCTACATCGCGCACGTAGGACGCTGCGGTGTGTCCGTACCTTAAGTATCCAGTAAAATAACAGGTCATGAGACGCACAACATATAGATGTTTCAGGATATAACTAAAATGTGCAAAGTGTCGTAATAAAATTTGTAAACCCTGAGTTTTGCATTTACCGTATAGACCAAAGACATTATTTTATAAACAAGACTGTGCACAACTTATAATCTGCCACATAAACTACTTAAGAAAACCCGATTATCGCGGGTGACTTTAAAAACCAGAGATCTTAAATGCTAACATGTTTACGTGGTGAAATCCTACATCTGTGTTACAAACATAGATATCATGGACACAATTTATTTGGCCTTTTCTTTAAATAGAAAATATAAAAGCGACTTAATTCAAAACCTTAAAGCGACTGTAACATTTTAACGGTCACCTATTACGGCTCTGTAGTCTTAACATGGACGGAATAGGATTACTATGTCAGAACATACTGGTATTTCGGTAACATATAATATAATGTACCCCTTCATCATTACATAAGATGAGTGTAAACAAAAGGACAGCTTACGACATTGACAAACTTATTTGAACTGTATTTACCCACTCGTACATCTAAAAAAAAACCTTCATAAAACTTTTAACAGGCAAATACCGAAGCCTAAATCCCTCTGACCGAGTACCCTTGACTCGCTTTGACAAAAAAAAGACGGACTTCAAAGCAAAACGTCCGAAAATGAATCCTAAATTTGGGTTCAAACGTGATCTTCCAAAGGCTTTTTAACTTGGGACTTCTAACAATGCTTAGCTCTCTGCGTTTTAAAGCCATTCGCACTTTTAATGCTTATTTAAGGATCTAATTTAAACATCAATTTTTGAAATTAAATGTATACAAGACGAACAAGGTGTTAGGTACATTTTCAGTTTTCACTTTGTGATAATTATAAACGCTCATTATTTTTTATCCGACTTCCAGGAAAAGTTTATAAATATAAAAAGAACACGGAGGTTAATAATTTATGATCGCGTAAAAAGAAAAAACCCGACTTCATATGCCGCGATAGTTAAAATAGCCACTAGCCATAATCATTCATCAAGGTATACGGGACGCATAATATCTCAAACAATAAAAGTGTTTTTTTCTAATCGGTTTAGATTTGACGGAGTTCTGAGAGAACAAACATTAAAATAATAAAATAAAAAACAGTCGAATTGAGAACATCCTTCTTTTTTGTGAAGTCGGTTAAAAAACTGTTATGCCGTTGCTATTTTATAGCACCTACCTGATTGAACGTTCGCCTTTAGAGGTTATGTCTGATAGGTTAGCGTTGACCACTATCTCGGAAGCAAGCAATGATGTGATCGAAGATGGTAAACACGCAAAGGCTAGAGTGGACTGCAGGTGGCAGGAGCATATTATATCGATGCTTCGTTTGACTTTCTACCTAAAAGTAGCTTAACACTAGTAAGGAGAAAATCTGCCGCCATAATCTTGCGGTGTTCCGGCAGCACACAGCCTACATTTTTTATTTATTTTATTAACCGACTTCATAGAAAATGAGGAGGTTCTCAATTCGACTGGTTTTTTTTAGATCTCTGTCAAATCTTACTCGATTGGAAAACTTCTTTTTTGTTTGAGCGATTATTGTCTCCCGTTTGGTCCCATTCAAATTTTAGCTATGACTATTATCTCCGGAGATATGGAGATATACACTATAAGCAAATTTGTATACTTTGATGACATGATTATAACTAGCCTGTACTTTGACTATCGCGGCATGTGATGTCAGTTTTTTCGTTCTGTACGATCTTAAATTATACAGCTAAGTGGTTCTTAAATATCCTTTTATTATTATTCAGGTGATTGTCTTGGGGCAATGTAAAAACTGTGCATTTCTTCCCCTTAACATCGTAATAAAAAACCTGAAAATTAAAAATAAATACTGTATACTTAAAATTGTAAATTAAAAATAAATACTTGACTCGAAGATGACAGGAGAACCTAAGCAATTATATCCTAAAAGTTCAACATTAATAAATTCTTTACAAAAATAAACTGGCCAAGTGCAGCTCGGACTCGCACTCGTTGGGTTCCGTAACACAGTAGACTATTTTCACAGAATAATGAATAGTACAAGGTATTATATAACTATAATTCTTCGCCACCAAAAATTTAACTTTGTTTTACATAGTGTTTGTATGAAAAAAAAAGTTTTTTATCTCAAAAACTGCTGACTATATCTCGTTCAAACCAATATTCATTGAAAGTGTTTATTGAGATCTACAGACCAAGTTTCAACTGTGTAGTCTTAATAGTTTCGGAGAATATGGCTGTGACATACGGATGGACAGACCGACAGACATGACAAATTTATAGGTGTTCCGTTTTTTTCCATTCGGCTACGGAACCCTAAAAAGAGGGTGCGTAGAAAGCTACGCGTTAGAAGTGACACTTCCTAATTCATTCAATTTATTTCTCAACATCACCAATTATTTTTTTGAACAACTCGATATCTTGAACTTTAGCGAATAAGTCTTTGTAGTTACTCAGTTCTACAATAGAGGGCGTTTATAAATATAAGTATAACGTGACGCTTACGTCACGTCCGCTGCCCCCGGATCGTGACGCTACGTCACTTCTATCAAATTTTACCCCACTGTGCCTAAAGAAGGTTCACTCGTTAAAACATTCGTATTACTTTTTGCCTGATTTCAATATGCTCAGATGCTTCATAGCCTTGGATGGGCTCTGCCTGACTGAAAGGACGCAGGTCGTACCTTATTTATTTTAATTACAATAATATACCAAAATAAACCGAACAATTTTACAATAATTCAGCAACAATAATCATTACACTTTTCGTAACTTTTACTTTCAGTGACATAAAAAGTTACCTAACGAGGTACGTAAACATTAAAATACCCAATTAAAACTTTTCTACCAAAATAACGCTTTCTTACGTCTGCAACATACTGAAAAAGAACGGCGACAGCTGTGCCGCAGACAGGAGAAAGATATCTTACCAGAAGAATAACCAAGAAGATTACCAGGTAGTTGGAGCATTATATCGATGTTCCGCCTGAATTGCTACCAAAAAGTAGCTTACCACCATCAGGGAGAAAATCTGCTGCCATGACCTTACGGTGTTCCAACAATATACAGCCGTTGAGAGTCGCAGATTGATTTACTCCGCGCATGTTCCCGACCTTTGACTGCATCATCACTTACCACCAGGCCAGATAATGGTAAAACGCTAGCCTATCAGATAAATAAATAGTTATTTATGATACTAGTGCGGTAAGCTGGTTTTTACAAAAAATATCATCATCATTATCAGCCAATTTCCGTCCACTGCTGGACATAGGCCTCTCCCATGGCATGCCACTGAGCTCGATCTTCAGCTATTCGTTTCCAACCGCTGCCAGCCAGCCTGCGTATATCATCGCTCCATCTAGTTGGAGGGCGTCCCACACTACGTTTGCCGAGCCGTGGTCTCCACTCTAGAACTCGTTTACCCCAACGGTTATCGGTTCTGCGACAGATGTGACCGGCCCACTGCCATTTCAGCTTGCTAATCCTCTGAGCTATGTCGATTACTTTGGTTCTGACGGATGACTTCGTTTCGAATTCGATCCTTCAGAGAAACTCCGAGCATAGCCCTCTCCATAGCTCGCTGAGCGACTTTGAATTGGTGAACTAGTCGCACTGTCAGTGTCCACGTCTCGGCTCCGTAGGTAATAACAGGTAGGACGCACTCGTTAAAGACTTTCGTCTTCAGGCTTTGTGGTATAGGCGATGTAAAGACTCGACGAAGTTTTCCGAATGCTGCCCATCCAAGCTGTATCCTTCTGCGAGCTTCCTTCTCGAAGTTGTATACAAAAAATATACGAGTACATAAATGAAATATGTAATCAACAAAAAAAAATTATCCTTACCTTTATTTCTATCTCGCTCACAGTTACCGTAAGAATATCTTATATGCAATAGCAACCTCCATTGTGTATAATCTTCTTGGGACTCTTCTACTAAAACTAGTACATTCTCCTATGTTTGAGGTATTTATCTCCATATCTCTGGTGATACTAATCAGATCTCGATAAAATTAAAATGGGACCACCTCGGAAACGTATCCTACCTATTAAAAAAAGAATCATTTGAATCCGTTCACAATTGATGGAGAAATCGCGTACATACACACAAAAAAAAAAAAAACATACAGACGAATTGAGAACCTCCTCCTTTTTTGTGAATTTTTGACGTTTCTAATTATTTTTTTTTAGTTTTATTATGGCTCCACACGATTAGTGTATTTAGCCAGTGACAAGTATTGAAATTCTTCAAGTTTTTATTAATTTTAGTCATAGAGATGGGTCAAAGCTAGGATGATGGATTACAATGGATGGAGCCATGTCAGCCATGTGACGTTGTCACATCGACTTTCATTCTATCAACACATTGTCCTACCCTTTCTATTACAGGGATCGCGAGATAAGAGTAAACGAGAAAGCTAATATCAAATTGACAACCTCGCGCATGGGTGAGCGTGTCCATTTTTGACCGGCTAGCAGGCCATAATATAGCGACGCATCATACTTATAAATTAAAAATTTAATAGAAACATAGCTTTAAAGACTGAAACCCTGTTGCATGGTTAAATTATGTCGTGTTGTGCTGTGTTTTATCCATCAAGAACAACTAAAGGAGGCGTAAAAGATCCAGAATTATCATTTCACACGTAAGTGTTTGTGGGCATTTATTCTCATATATAACCACTTTCTACATCAAAATATTTATTTTGCTTACATTATATACATCTTTTTCGTCATATAACTACCGAGGTGGTAAATGGTTATCATTTTAAAGCTTTAATTTATGTAAATAACAAACATTATTTTACGCCACCCGGCTAGTGATGTACGAGAACCCTCCAAAACTTTGTCGATAAATATAGTTGATACCCTTATAAAAAGGAATATATAAATTCCTTTAAGTGTAATATTATAATATTACATTATATAAATCGTTTATATACATTTTACACTTATTCTATACATATAAAAAAAAAGTGTCTGTTTGTAATTCCAGATTAACAGCTTTTCACTAAATGCATATGAAAGAATATACGGTACTTACATAAAAAAACAAAATTTTAAATTTTGTCTGTCTGTCTGTTTGTTCCGGTTTATCTCTGAAATGACTGGACCAATTTAACGGGACTTTCACTAGTAAAATGCTGATGTTAAAATATTAACTACCAAGTAACTTGGCTACTTTTATTTTAGAAAAAAATAAAGTTCCTCGAAATCAAAATTGAAGCTAATGAAATAGGGAACAATATCTGATTCAAATAGGGAAGGTTAATGTGCAAATTAAGCAGTGTTTTCTACCGCGCACAGCCCACGCGCATGTTGCCGCTGTCATTAAACGCGGACAAAGCCGCGGGACCCAGCTAGTTGATTTATAATATGAAGATTTTTTTTAAGGATGGAACGGTTAGCTTAGGGCCTTGATTAGAACGAAATTTGAACATTTTTAACCGACTTCACAATAAAAAGATGAGGTTCTCAGTTCGCCTTTTTTATGTTTGTTATCTCATAACTCCGCAAGTTCTTAACCGGATTAGAAATATTTTTTTTCGATAGATTATTCTGCCCGTTTGGTCCCATTGTACATTTTCTGAAATCTGATAAGTATCTCCAGAGATATGGACATAAACACCTCCAACTTTATACTGAAAATGGATAGCGTGGCATTTGAAGTTGGTTTTTTCGTTTTGTGAACGATCTTAAAATATTATAAAAAGTGATCAAAGTAATTATGCGCAAAATTTGTAGTAACTAGGTACCTAATTATATTATCCGCACTGATACTTACTCGTATTCAATCTATTATTACTTATGATAATGCCATTATATATATTTTTATGAAAAATGTTTATTTATTTATTCATTTATTTGCAAAAACAATGTACAATAGTTATAACTTAGTCTAAAACTAATCTAATTATGACTACTGAGCGTTTACCACATTAATATATTATATCATTTTGTTGTAGGTTCCCAAAATGTCCGAAAATCCAATCAAGTGGATAAAGGCAGTAAGGCGTGAAAATTAGGATCCAACTAAACACTTCAAACTTTGTTCTAAACATTTTGAAAAATCAATTTTGTACCTACTAGATTATCAATCAAGCTGGAACTGACACCGAGGAAACGGAAAAGAATAGAAGCTAGTGGAGTCAAGATAGAAAGTCTTCCTATAAGTCTTCCTCTGCGAGCAATGAAGGATGATGAAACGGTTTTGAAAGTGTTTTAATCGAAAGTGTTATAAGCTCTAATACATAAAAATCTGTTTAGCCGTTGTAAAATTATGAGCATTTTTCTAGTTGATGGCGCTATGAAATCAACTTTCATAGTGATTAATTCGAAATTCGGTATCCTTTTCTTCAACGACAAAGGACACTGAAGCATTGACATGATACTGGGACATCTTCTGGAATCTGCTGAATTCTCAACTCCTCGCCAACTTACAGCTGAGATGTCGTATTCAGACTCATTGGAATATTTTTAATTTTCATTATAGATTATACATTGATCAGTCGGGGTGATTTCAAATTTTGAGTATTGGAGAGTGGAGATCGCGAAACGGCAAACGTAGCGTAGGACGTCCTGTGACCAGGTGGAGCGACGGCATACGCAATGCGGTGGGCAGTGATTGGAAAAGAAGATCTGAAAATCGGGCTCAGTGGCGCATCTTGGGAGAGGCCTACAGTCCAGCAGTGGACTGACACTGGCTGATGATGATGACGATACAATAGATCATACTATATTGACATCAAATTACTTTATATCGTTAGCATTTACAAAAGAGATGTGCTAATTTTTCTGTAGTGGTAGAATTTCTGCTAGTCCGCCTGGACCGGTACCACCACTTTGCCAATTAATTTTCATAGGAATGTTTTTCGGTTGAAATGGCAAGGTGTCCAGTGAAATTACAGGGCATGTGAAACTTAACATCTTTATATCTCAAGGTAACAGGCGCAGTGGAGTGACGTGCAAAATTCTGGACTGCCAGAATTTTCCTGTATCGCTGTATCTGTAATAGGTAGACGTCATCGCTTACCATCAAGTGAGAGTCGTGCTTGTCCTGTTACCTTTTACAATAAAAAAGCTGATTAATGTTTACAAAGTAAGTATGGCCTAATTTCTGGTTTCACTGCATTTTTTTTATTATTTGCGATGCGCGTAGTTTTATACGATAATTTATCTAATACTATAAGAATCTTTGTCCTGACATACTGACTGACTGACAGACAACGCACAGCCTAAACCGCTGGTCGTAGAGACTTGAAATTTAAAGAGTATATTTGTCTTAGTACGCAAGGGTGTACTCAGAAAGGATTTTTCAAAGTTCACCCCGTTAGGGGGTGAATTGGAGGTTCAAAGTTTGTATGAATAAACAAGATTAGAAAGTCTTTTCTATTCGAAACTTCATACAAGTGCTTCAGTAAAAAAATAAGTAAAAACGTGTTTCAAGCTTTTTCAAAATTCCACCCCTAAAAGAGTGAAATGAGGTAACAAAGTCTGAAAACCAATATTGTTTCGGGTTGCGCTGAAATTTGGCATGCAGATAGTTGTTTTAACATAAGTATCCGTGAAGAAAAGATTTTTCAAAATTCACTCTTTAAGGGGATGAAACGGGGGTTCAAAGTTTGTATAGTCATTTTATTCGACATTTCACACAAACCGTACTTCTGTAAATAAATAAGTAAATACGAGTTTCAGGCTTTTTCAAAATGCCACCCTAAGAGGGAGCAGTGGGGTAACAAAGTCTGAAAATCAATACTGTTTTGGATTGCGCTGAAATTTAAAATGCAGATAGTTGATATGACGTAGGTTGCCGCTGAGAAAGCATTTTCTAAAAATTCCCCGCGGATATTACTTATTATTTATAATTATATATATACAAACTTATAGATTTACGTAAGTACTTCTATAAATAAATAAGTAAATACGTGTTGCAAGATTTTTGCAAGGGGTTGGTAAAAAAGTCTGACATTCAATATGGTTTTTTGGGTTTTATAAATATGAATCCCTATTTCCCTTAGTCACGCAATAACTTGAAAACCGGTGAACCGATTTGGCTTTTACTTCTTTGATGTCTTTTATGATAGAAAGGTTTCAGAAAATAAAAGTTTTAAGTAAATAAAAGAAGTCTTTAACGTGACCGAAGCCGCGGGGCTCTTCTAGTATTTTCATATAAATTATATACTGTAAAGGACAATTTTAATCTATGATATTGGGCTAAGATAATTAGCGTAATTATTCAAATAAGGATTAATACTGTATAGAAGAAAATAGCCTTGAAAGTTCTGTAACATTTTTTTATTAAAAAATAAAGATTAAAATAGTTACTGTGAGTCCGTGCGATAGACATGTTATCGCGGACTTTTTTGTAGGTCTTATTATGTTGTACCACTCTTCGATACATACTTTCTTACATCTTTTTCAGATTAATCATCTTTCGTAAAAAACGTGTTTTCTCGACCGTTTTATTGGCGACTTAAGTTCCAAAATAGGTCTTCATGAATATACCTATCTTTTAAACAGGATAATATAATAGCCTATGTTCATTCTAAAAGACCATATATAGATTTATATATGAGAGAAAAAATAATAGTCCTGTAGTCCAGTAGTTTTTGAGCTAACTCAATACAAACATACATGTTACCTCTTCATAATATTAGTATAGAAGTATATATAGCTTTGTAGCTCAAATTTGTAATATTTAATTGACGTATTGAAAAGGCAAAAACATTTAAGATTTGTGTTTAAGAAAAGCTAAGAAATCTATACCGCCAGATTTAAGGTTGCCTAATTACAGTTAAGTACTGTAGCATTTTTTATCAATAAATAATTTCCATAATTTCAATAAAGTAACTACGTATTTTATCACATAAATTGTTTTCTTTTTACATAAGTTTTAGTTTTCTACATTTTTCACCTTTTTATCGATATGTTCTACACTAGTGATCACTTCCCTACTCAGGCACACTCTAGCAGTTCTAGACACTAACACAAACAGAAAATGGACATGCTGCCAAAGTTTTGACGCCATCCATTATAATCCATCATCCTAGGGTCAAAGTCACATTTCAGGTCAGTTTTCAAGTAAAAGTCTAGTCTAAGTCATACCTTCAGTAAAGATGTGGTGTTTGGTGAACTTTGGTGGTGGTTGAAGTTTGGTTAATAAATAACTTAAAAAATCAAAATGCAAGCAAATATAATTATTAAAGACAGCGAATATTGAGGCATTGCATAGAAATGGACTAAATAAATTATATTATCTCAAATGTATAGTGAAAACGGCATAAGTGTAAGTTATTGCTGAGTGATAAGTGTTGAGAAATCCTAGTTGTGATAGTAAATTGTTAATAAAGTGTATTAATAAGATTTGGTGTTTTCAGACGGATTTTATTCGCATTTATGGAATGTTGGCCGCGCACCCCATGGGCATATTATTATTTTCTATGCCATGGGGTTTAATAATGCGAAGATGAGCGCGAGACGACAAATGTCCTGAGCAACTGTAGCACAGATTATATAATAGCTACTTGGCTGTAGTCCCCCTGGATCTAGTTTGGGGAAAATTTACGTGACAGTACATAATATGTGCGAATATAGTGGATTACGAAGGCTTCTTGGTTGAATACTCAAAGGCTTCTTATCTGCATCGAAAACAATAGAAGTCACACGAAATATTAATTTAAAAGTATATAAAAACTAGGCGATGTGCCGGCTGTGATAATTTGTAATAAGTAATTGTGTAAGTTATGATTATAAAGGATTAAGCTTCAATCCTCTTTTCCTATAGAAAATTCTTAGATGCAACCAAACGAGTGTTATTTTGTCAAAGAATAAAATTGTCAATGAAGATGGTTTCAATTTTATGTAATATAAAATAATAATAGTAGTTTATGATATTTCGATATGTCGTAAATCAGTTTATTTAAAAACATTGTTTCTGTGTATTCATTTCCTCAAAAACTTAAGATAACATCACCGTGCTATTTATTTTATTTCACATATAACATAGATCACCAATTTACCTATAGTAGCGAAGTTTGTTTAAACAAATATAAAATAATACAAGCTATTAATAATTGTTTTTATTTTAAATATTTTATAGACTAGCGTTTGACCACTATCTCACTTGTTGGTAAGCGATGTTGCCGTCGAAGATGGTAAGCACGCTATGCCTAGAATGGGAACTGTCCATCAAGGATAGCTGCCGGAACACATTAGATGTTTGACGACAGATTTTCTAACTTGAGGGTGGTAGCTGGCCAGGCGGACACTAGATAGTGTCCTACCATTATGCGGGGGTTGTTGGTTTCTTAACGATGTTTTTCCTTCAAACCAAAAAAGAACTTCAAAAGCGCACGTATATTTTTCAATAGAAAATCCATTGTTGCGCAGCGGTTTGAACTCGATACCTCTGGCATCAAAGTTCAACCAAACGTTCTCGCGATTACGCCACCGAGCCCTCAAAATTATAACAAAATCATGCAATGCATGGAGATTCGAACTTGGGCCTCATGCTTCCATATCAGTTCATTTTACCACTCGACCGATCTGCCATTTATGACTCATTCGAATTTAAGCATCCGTTACTTGTTGCCTAGCTTTCTCAACGTTATGTTAACTCAACAAAAAGAAAACTAGTATACAGTGGAATATTGTTATCTTTACCAAATGTATCTGACGCTACGTTTCACCTTTTTATTCGTCTGTGGTCTGGGTAAGCATGCCATCTATGCCGTACTTACGTGTTATTGTTTACGTTGGAACATTCGACAGAAATATCGTGCAGGCTACTATGAACACTGAGGTGCTACTGGACTATTGTACCTCGATAGTACAATTATATGTTAAAAATTAGAACTACATCCTTCGTCTCATTTACTCATTAGTATTAAAGTGAGACAAATGTATTAAGCAAAAGCGCTTTCAAGGAGGTGCTATCATTCAGCTTATTTTATTCTCGCAATATGAAACTCTTTGGTGGAAAACTTATGTAGGTTTTACGAAAATTAAAAATAAACCGTAAAGGATACGCACGGTGCCATACCACAGATTGTATAATAGTTACTGCGTGCCATACAAAATACATAATAAACCATAATGGTGCAAACCATTAACAATTCATAAACAATTGTATTAGCAGACTTGAGGCCCAGAGCGTGCGGGTGCGGTAAATACTTTCCGCACGCTCCGCTGTAGTATAGTGCGTAATTTTATATAGTGTATAGTGCGTAATTTTTAACTTTAGAACAATGTATACAGGCTTCGAAAATGCGTTTTTTGAGCAAATGTGCTGAAAAAGATATTTCTTGCCGTTATATTCTACCGATGAAGATCAAACCAAAAAAAAAAACAAATTGTTTCTTTTTTCGATCGGGAGACTATTGAATAATAATAAAATAAATAATAATAAATACTTGATCACAGAACAATTAATAGTAATACGTATATAATATAATAATAGTAAGTATATAAGTAAGTAATATAATAGTAGTATGTTAATAGTACTACGGTAGTTTCGTGCGTGTCCGATGCACTTTCTTGGGAGCTTACGCAGTAAGATCGCGATGACCACTGACAGTCGATATCGAACAGTAGTATAATATTATAACAGTCGGTACTTTTTATTCATGAAAGTGTGTATGTTGTTGATTCAGTTACGCAAAAGTCGATGAACGGATTTTAATAATATTTGGCGCACATACATATCTGTGCGCCAAATATTATTATTATCAAAAGGCGGCAATAGCCCAATGGATAGGGTGTCGGACTGGCGATCCAGAGGTCGTGAGTTCGATCCCCACCCCACCCATTGCACTATTGACGTGAACCCACTCCAGACACAAGCATATTTAGCTTAGTTGGAAGGGTTAACAAGAATACTAGTAATGTGCAACCCACATTGCGAGTCATCTTTTTAAAAAAAAAAAAAAAACAATAACCGGGATTGACACATGGGATACTCTTTTACCAACTTCAAATAAACTGGCCAAGTGCAAGTCGAACTCGCACTCGTAGGGTTCCATAACACAGTAAAATATTCTATAACTATGATATTTCGAACTACAAAATTAACTTTGTTTTTCATAGGGCTTGTATGAAAAACAAAGTTATCTTTGCGGTCGCTATATCTCAAAAACTGCTGACTGTATCTCGTTCAAACCAATTTTCGTTGTTAGTTTTTATTGAGATCTACAGCATATATATTTTTTTAGATTTTTCACTCCCATACTTTAAAAATTAGAGGGGGGGGGACACAAATTTTACCTAGGATGATGGATTACAATGGATGGAGCCATGTCAGGCATGTGACGTTGTCACATCGACTTTCATTCTATCAACACATTGTCCTACCCTTTCTATTACAGGGATCGCGAGATAAGAGTAAACGAGAAAGCTAATATCAAATTGACAACCTCGCGCATGGGTGAGCGTGTCCATTTTTGACCGGCTAGCAGACCATAATATAGCGACGCATCATACTTATAAATTAAAAATTTAATAGAAACATAGCTTTAAAGACTGAAACCCTGTTACATGGTTAAATTAGTTCGTGTTGTGCTGTGTTTTATCCATCAAGAACAACTAAATGAGGCGTAAAAGATCCAGAATTATCATTTCACACGTAAGTGTTTGTGGGCATTTATTCTCATATATAACCACTTTTTACATCAAAATATTTATTTTGCTTACATTATATACATCTTTTTCGTCATATAACTACCGAGGTGGTAAATGGTTATCATTTTAAAGCTTTAATTTATGTAAATAACAAACATTATTTTACGCCACCCGGCTAGTGATGTACGAGAACCCTCCAAAACTTTGTCGATAAATATAGTTGATACCCTTATAAAAAGGAATATATAAATTCCTTTAAGTGTAATATTATAATATTACATTATATAAATCGTTTATATACATTTTACACTTATTCTATACATATAAAAAAAAAGTGTCTGTTTGTAATTCCAGATTAACAGCTTTTCACTAAATGCATATGAAAGAATATACGGTACTTACATAAAAAACAAAATTTTAAATTTTGTCTGTCTGTCTGTTTGTTCCGGTTTATCTCTGAAATGACTGGACCAATTTAACGGGACTTTCACTAGTAAAATGCTGATGTTAAAATATTAACTACCAAGTAACTTCGCTACTTTTATTTTAGAAAAAAATAAAGTTCCTCGAAATCAAAATTGAAGCTAATGAAATAGGGAACAATATCTGATTCAAATAGGGAAGGTTAATGTGCAAATTAAGCAGTGTTTTCTACCGCGCACAGCCCACGCGCATGTTGCCGCTGTCATTAAACGCGGACAAAGCCGCGGGACCCAGCTAGTTGATTTATAATATGAAGATTTTTTTTAAGGATGGAACGGTTAGCTTAGGGCCTTGATTAGAACGAAATTTGAACATTTTTAACCGACTTCACAATAAAAAGATGAGGTTCTCAGTTCGCCTTTTTTATGTTTGTTATCTCATAACTCCGCAAGTTCTTAACCGGATTGGAATTTTTTTTTTTCGATAGATTATTCTGCCCGTTTGGTCCCATTGTACATTTTCTGAAATCTGATAAGTATCTCCAGAGATATGGACATAAACACCTCCAACTTTATACTGAAAATGGATAGCGTGGCATTAGAAGTTGTTTTTTTCGTTTTGTGAACGATCTTAAAATATTATAAAAAGTGATCAAAGTAATTATGCGCAAAATTTGTAGTAACTAGGTACCTAATTATATTATCAGCACTGAGACTTACTCGTATTCAATCTATTATTACTTATGATAATGCCATTATATATATTTTTATGAAAAATGTGTCACAGTGTATTTATTTATTTATTTATTTATTTATTCATTTATTTGCAAAAACAATGTACAATAGTTATAACTTAGTCTAAAACTAATCTAATTATGA
Organism: Cabera pusaria; assembly: GCA_954871355.1. NCBI lineage: Eukaryota > Metazoa > Arthropoda > Insecta > Lepidoptera > Geometridae > Cabera > Cabera pusaria. Next base: position 5,818,888 of record OX940896.1, read on the forward strand.
CTACTGAGCGTTTACCACATTAATATATTATATCATTTTGTTGTAGGTTCCCAAAATGTCCGAAAATCCAATCAAGTGGATAAAGGCAGTAAGGCGTGAAAATTAGGATCCAACTAAACACTTCAAACTTTGTTCTAAACATTTTGAAAAATCAATTTTGTACCTACTAGATTATCAATCAAGCTGGAACTGACACCGAGGAAACGGAAAAGAATAGAAGCTAGTGGAGTCAAGATAGAAAGTCTTCCTATAAGTCTTCCTCTGCGAGCAATGAAGGATGATGAAACGGTTTTGAAAGTGTTTTAATCGAAAGTGTTATAAGCTCTAATACATAAAAATCTGTTTAGCCGTTGTAAAAGTATGAGCATTTTTCTAGTTGATGGCGCTATGAAATCAACTTTCATAGTGATTAATTCGAAATTCGGTATCCTTTTCTTCAACGACAAAGGACACTGAAGCATTGACATGATGCTGGGACATCTTCTGGAATCTGCTGAATTCTCAACTCCTCGCCAACTTACAGCTGAGATGTCGTATTCAGACTCATTGGAATATTTTTAATTTTCATTATAGATTATACATAGATCAGTCGGGGTGATTTCAAATTTTGAGTATTGGAGAGTGGAGATCGCGAAACGGCAAACGTAGCGTAGGACGTCCTGTGACCAGGTGGAGCGACGGCATACGCAATGCGGTGGGCAGTGATTGGAAAAGAAGATCTGAAAATCGGGCTCAGTGGCGCATCTTGGGAGAGGCCTACAGTCCAGCAGTGGACTGACACTGGCTGATGATGATGACGATACAATAGATCATACTATATTGACATCAAATTACTTTATATCGTTAGCATTTACAAAAGAGATGTGCTAATTTTTCTGTAGTGGTAGAACTTCTGCTAGTCCGCCTGGACCGGTACCACCACTTTGCCAATTAATTTTCATAGGAATGTTTTTCGGTTGAAATGGCAAGGTGTCCAGTGAAATTACAGGGCATGTGAAACTTAACATCTTTATGTCTCAAGGTAACAGGCGCAGTGGAGTGACGTGCAAAATTCTGGACTGCCAGAATTTTCCTGTATCGCTGTATCTGTAATAGGTAGACGTCATCGCTTACCATCAAGTGAGAGTCGTGCTTGTCCTGTTACCTTTTACAATAAAAAAGCTGATTAATGTTTACAAAGTAAGTATGGCCTAATTTCTGGTTTCACTGCATTTTTTTTATTATTTGCGATGCGCGTAGTTTTATACGATAATTTATCTAATACTATAAGAATCTTTGTCCTGACATACTGACTGACTGACAGACAACGCACAGCCTAAACCGCTGGTCGTAGAGACTTGAAATTTAAAGAGTATATTTGTCTTAGTACGCAAGGGTGTACTCAGAAAGGATTTTTCAAAATTCACCCCGTTAGGGGGTGAATTGGAGGTTCAAAGTTTGTATGAATAAACAAGATTAGATAGTCTTTTCTATTCGAAACTTCATACAAGTGCTTCAGTAAAAAAATAAGTAAAAACGTGTTTCAAGCTTTTTCAAAATTCCACTCCTAAAAGAGTGAAATGAGGTAACAAAGTCTGAAAACCAATATTGTTTCGGGTTGCGCTGAAATTTGGCATGCAGATAGTTGTTTTAACATAAGTATCCGTGAAGAAAAGATTTTTCAAAATTCACTCTTTAAGGGGATGAAACGGGGGTTCAAAGTTTGGATAGTCATTTTATTCGACATTTCACACAAACCGTACTTCTATAAATAAATAAGTAAATACGAGTTTCAGGCTTTTTCAAAATGCCACCCTAAGAGGGTGCAGTGGGGTAACAAAGTCTGAAAATCAATACTGTTTTGGATTGCGCTGAAATTTAAAATGCAGATAGTTGATATGACGTAGGTTGCCGCTGAGAAAGCATTTTCTAAAAATTCCCCGCGGATATTACTTATTATTTATAATTATATATATACAAACTTATAGATTTACGTAAGTACTTCTATAAATAAATAAGTAAATACGTGTTGCAAGATTTTTGCAAGGGGTTGGTAAAAAGTCTGACAGTCAATATGGTTTTTTGGGTTTTATAAATATGAATCCCTATTTCCCTTAGTCACGCAATAACTTGAAAACCGGTGAACCGATTTGGCTTTTACTTCTTTAATGTCTTTTATGATAGAAAGGTTTCAGAAAATAAAAGTTTTAAGTAAATAAAAGAAGTCTTTAACGTGACCGAAGCCGCGGGGCTCTTCTAGTATTTTGATATAAATTATATACTGTAAAGGACAATTTTAATCTATGATATTGGGCTAAGATAATTAGCGTAATTATTCAAATAAGGATTAATACTGTATAGAAGAAAATAGCCTTGAAAGTTCTGTAACATTTTTTTATTAAAAAATAAAGATAAATAAAGATAAAATAGTTACTGTGAGTCTGTGCGATAGACATATGTTATCGCGGACTTTTTTGTATGTCTTATTATGTTGTACCACTCTTCGATACATACTTTCTTACATCTTTTTCAGATTAATCATCTTTCGTAAAAAACGTGTTTTCTCGACCGTTTTATTGGCGACTTAAGTTCCAAAATAGGTCTTCACGAATATACCTATCTTTTAAACAGGATAATATATAGCCTATGTTCATTCTAAAAGACCATATATAGATTTATATATGAGAGAAAAAAATAATAGTCCTGTAGTCCAGTAGTTTTTGAGCTAACTCAATACAAACATACACGTTACCTCTTCATAATATTAATATAGAAGTATATATAGCTTTGTAGCTCAAATTTGTAATATTTAATTGACGTATTGAAAAGGCAAAAACATTTAAGATATGTGTTTAAGAAAAGCTAAGAAATCTATACCGCCAGATTTAAGGTTGCCTAATTACAGTTAAGTACTGTAGCATTTTTTATCAATAACTAATTTCCATAAGTTCAATAAAGTAACTACGTATTTTATCACATAAATTGTTTTCTTTTTACATAAGTTTTAGTTTTCTACATTTTTCACCTTTTTATCGATATGTTCTACACTAGTGATCACTTCCCTACTCAGGCTCACTCTAGCAGTTCTAGACACTAACACAAACAGAAAATGGACATGCTGCCAAAGTTTTGACGCCATCCATTATAATCCATCATCCTAGAATTTTACCACTTTAGACGCGCCTATCTTTCAAATGACTGACTTTGACAAAACATGATTTTAGGAACCTCAATGTCATTTTTGAAGACCTATCCATAGACAGCCCACACGTATAGGTTTGAAGCAATTTTTTTTTGTTTTGTTTCAGTTCCATGTATGTGATGCCCCTCCTTAAACTTTTATATTTTTTATTTTTGTATAAAAATCGGAAAGCGGTTCACAGAATACATCTATCTATCAAGTTTCAATTCTGTAGTCCTAACAGTTTCGGAATAAAATGGCTGTGACATACGGATGGACAGACAGATAGACAGACAGACAGACAGACATGACGAATCTATAATATATATATCTATAAGGGTTCCGTTTTTTGCCATTCGGCTACGGAACCCTAAAAAGTAGATGATAGCTTAGCTAGTACCGCGGGGGTCTAAAACTATATTTGTGAAGCAGTTCAATATGTAATCTGAGCGATGTTTTTGTCCTTTATAATATTTGCAATGTTAACAGCAATTGCTTATAAAACGGCATTGTACTGTTTCAACAGTATGCCATATACCTTACACTGTCACCTCTAACAAGAGAATACCGTCTCTCAAAGTCGTAAGCTCTTTACAGCTTACAGAGGCTCTTAACTTGAACTGACCTGTTTTGATTAAGGATTGTAGTACCTAAATAAAACATTTTGAATGTAGCTAAGGCCATGGACTTCAAAGCATTGAGTGGTTCTTAACTTTGATCCAGGGGAAAAAGCGAATGAGGAAAGAAAACTGGCGGTATTACAAGACGTTATTCATCGTGTGAATAAGGAAAAAATCCTTTGCTTTTTCAACCGACTTCCAAAAAAAGGAGGTTCTCAATTCGTCTGTATGGTTTTTTTTTTGTTTGTATGTATGTTACGCGATTACTCCATCCATTGTGAACCGATTTGAATTATTATTTTTTGAATCGGTAGGGTATACTTTCGAAGTGGTTCCATTGTAATTTCATCGAGATTTAATAAATATCTCCAGAGATATGACGATAAACGTCTCAAACTTGCTACTGAAACTGACTCGCGGGGCATGGAAGTCGGTTTATCTTAATTATTGTTATTGGTGATTTCTACAGGTTAATCTGATTAATAAGCTGTTAATATAATTGTTGAAATTGTGATACACCCTAGACAGCTGTAAGTTTTTGTAGTGGAAGAAATTCTGCTACGTTAGGCATAGAAATTTCTGGAATTGGTTTAAAAAGTAAACATTGACCGACAGATAGGTAAGGTAAGTACGACAGGTAACAGGATCAATGAAACGTTCACCTAATGGTAAACGATACTTTTTAGGGTTCCGTACCCAAAGGGTAAAAAACGGGAACCTATTACTAAGAGTCCGCTGTCTGTCCGTCTGTCTGTCTGTCCGTCTGTCACCAGGCTGTATAGCAAGAACCGTGATAGTTAGACAGTTGAAATTTTCACAAATGATGTATTTCTGTTTCCGCTATAACAACAAATACTAAAAAACAGATCAAAATAATTATTTGAGGGGGCTCCCATACAACAAACCTGATTTATTTTGCTCGGTATTGATAATGGCAACAGGTACACGCTTGAAATATTCACATAATATTGATTTATATAATTCACTTTAAAAATAAATAATAACATTAAAATTAAATAAATATTTTAGGGGGATCCCATAAAACATCAATCATTTTTTTATGTCATTTTTATAAATAATGGTACGGAACCCTTCATGCGCGATTCCAACTCCCACTTGGGTTTTTATAACAGCTCTGCTACCACAGTATGTACTCTAGATAGCGAGAATTTCGCATGCCACAGCAATGCGGCCAGTCCCCTCAGATATTGCATGTTGAGTCAATTATTGAGTAGGCCATTTTTCTACAGAACCCCAAAAATGTAAAAAACCTTCAAGATACATCAATCTAAATACTACAATGTAAACCACACGGTGCTATTTCATACAACTTAAATAGAAACATATAGCAGAATCGAAAAGTTCCGAGCACTCAGATAACAGCAAGGAGCGAGTTCCAGGTTATTTATCTTCGACAACAAAATATCTAGAACATTCCAGACAATAGGTTCACACCTGGCGTTGGAGTATTACCCGTATAAACTATCGGAGCTCTATTTCCAGGTGTAAGGCATTGCATTCATATCTATTGGAATGATGATATCGCCGTATTGGGAACTGTTTTCATATTTCACTGTTTATTGTTTTGGGGAAAATACTAGAGAAAAATGTAAAGGTGAGTAGTTAACAGGTAGCCAATATACGAGTTGACAAGACAATAGTAATCTATATATATAAAAATGAATCCCTATTTCCCTTGGTCACGACATCACGCTTAAACAGCTGGACAGATTTCGCTAATTCTTTTTGTGTTGTGTTGTTATTGTGAGGAGAAGGTTTTTGTGGAAACAGTTTTAAATAAATGGAAGTAGCTTTTTTTAAGCGGGCGAAGCCGCGGGTCACAGCTAGTATTATAATACAATTAACTGTATTATTGTATATAAATACATACATACATAAAATTATGCCTTTTTTCCGTTCGGCTAGGCAGACTACTTTATTTCACAATGTTACGATCCTAACATACCTCTTTCGCTTCTTCCACTTTCCTGAGCGCATTCATACATGTTCGTCGGTTATAGGTATACATATGCTTTTGACATGGCCTTTCTTTAAAACGAATAAATTAATTCAATAAATTCAAGTATACAAATCAATAATTAACATAGTTTAAAAACTAAAACAACCGACTTCCATGCCCCGCGAGTCAGTTTCAGTAGCAAGTTTGAGACGTTTATCGTCATATCTCTAGAGATACTTATGATTAAGATCTCGATGAAATTGCAATGGGGCCACCTCAAAAACGTACACTACCGATTAAAAAAAGAATTATTCAAATCGGTTCACAATTGACGGAGTAATCGCGTAACATACACACACAAAAAAAGAAAAAAAAGAAATATACAGTTGAATTGAGAGCTTACTTCTTTTTGGAAGTCGGTTGTACTCGGTTGTAGTCGGTATACCTGACTATTGAAAAGTCACACTCCAATTTTAAATTATTCTCAATTATCGGGGGTGCATGCAAGTAAAGCCGCGTGCAACAGTGAACAATATATGTATAATATTTAAAATGTGCAAATTAATCTCTTTCTTTTGATATCCAACCATATCATTAGTCCAGTCCACCAAAAAAACTCAAAACACGGACAAGAAAACACGAAACTAAAGCGTGGTACACAAAAACTTGGTCTCGGTTTTATAAATCACGTGTTGACGTGAATTACTATCGCTACGCGTGAATTTATAGGGGTACCTTCCCTTCCTCGCGCAGTAATTCAATGTTGAAACAATGTACCAGTGTGCACCAGGCTTTAGTTAATATTAATGTCATGCTTGACTCATAGGTGAAAAGGATAGGCTTGGATGAGGTTGATTATTTAAAAACCGTAAAACTGTTTTATTACCTACAACTGTCTGTTTTTGATACTGCAAAAATGACTTGCTTATTATTTTCAATCGGTAGGGTACGTTTCCGAGGTGGTCCTATTGTAATTTCATCGAGATCTGATAAGTGTCTCCAGCGATTATGACGATATACGTCTCAAACTTGCTACTGCAATTGACTCGCGGGGCATGGATGTCGGTAGTTTTAGTTTTTAAACTAGCTTATTAGCTTCCGAAGCATAAAGAATGAATGTTATATGTTTCAATTGTGTATCTGTATGTGTCTGTCTTTGGAATAGTAGCGCTCAAACGGATGTTTTTTTTTTAAGTTTTTATAGTAGTAGTGTCTTAATCGAGAGTGTTCTAAGCTATTTATCCGAACAGCTGATTTTAGACTATGCCCTTTTTCTAGTTGATGACGCTATGAAATCAACTATCATAGGTCTAATCAATTCGAAATCTGGTGTCCTCTTACTTCAACGAGAACATGATCATTCACCTGATACTAGTACATCTCTTGGAATCTGTAGAATCCATTTCTTCTCCACCAACTTGTAGCAGAGTTGTAGAGTTTGGGCTCATTGAAATGGGCTCAAATTACACAGGTCATTGGTCACAGACTATGCATAGATCAGTCGGGGGTTGGTCTAAAGTTTAAATGTAAGTACAATTTGTACTGCCTTATTCTCAGTAGTATCATCAAATCCCAATAAATTAAAATATAAGACTGACATACAGATCATTTCCTGCGGTATTACTGATTGATCTTGCTTACTGATTGACTCTAAAGAATAGAAAGACATTGCGATAATTACAGAGTCATACTCTGTCTGCGGTAAGTTTTTATTCAGAGCTGGAAGTGCTAGTATTAGTGATGACTATTGCAATTCTAGCAAACAATGAATAAATATAAATGTAGTCATAGCTATAAAATACGACTTCCCCCTATTTGATAAAAATGATACTTCATATCCTTATACTAACAAATTAAGAGACCTACCGTGGTGTGAAAGTCTCTACATTGATATCGATACGTCCTGACATCGCAAATGTCTAGTAGAGGGAGATGCAGCTAGACAGTTGTATAATTGCATCTCTGTTTATAACGACAATCATCGGTTTAAATTCATCGCTATTCATGTAGAGACCCGGCCCCAGCCCTGGCCTATAGTGTAGTAGTCTTTCAGATATAGTTAACGACGTTTTCTGTCATAGCTGCATCTCGTTCTAATTTCTATACAGCGAACATCTGTATCGCTGACCCAGTAAAGACTTAGCTGATCTATTTGATATTCAAGTGTCATGTTAGTGTGAAGTAAAGTTTGCAACATCTTTGCCATTATAATTGTAGAACAAAACATCTAACTTTAACGGTGAATTTGAACAATACAGCAATTTCCAGGCTTAACGGTTATTTGTAAAATATGCAAGGCACGTCGATGGAAATTCTGAACAGCTGAAGTTGCTATCGCACAAACATTTTTAGCCTCACAGATTATATTCCCATAAAGGCTTTTGTATTTACGGCCATTGCCGCGCGACTAAAGCAATAAGAGTCTCAAACCCACATTGTTAAAAGCTACTTGGCTGTATTATGTAATAACTAGTAGACGTATCGGTACTATGCATAGCTTTAACTTTACTCTGATAAAATATAACCTAGAATGGCTCCTATCAATAACAGCTGACAATATATATAAAAGTTAAAAAAGTACTTACCACCATCAAAGAGAAAATCTATCGCATTTCGATAATTCCAAATTCCTTTCGATGTCCCAGCAGCCCTTGAGAGTCAGACCATTCTAGGCCTAACATATTCACCATTCTCGATCACATCATCGTTTACCACCAGGCTATATAATAGTCAACACTAGTCGTTATTTTACTTGATTGTCATCGTAACTGATTTTGATTAATGAGTTTACTTTATTCTAACCCCACATTCATAATTCGTGAATAAATTAGTAGAACTCCCTGCCTGAGTCTGTACTTCTCAATAGGTACCATCTCGGCGTATTCAAGTCACTACTGAATAGGTAGGTGTCTTCTAAACAAGCATGGTACAACCTAAATCATCATTTAACGTAACGTGAGATAGTGCTGAAGTACAACAAAAAAATAAAACCGGCCAAGGCGTGTTGGACTCGCCCAATGAAGCTTCCGTACCAACTTCTCAACCGTTCCTATACTACAATTCCGTACCAACTAGTTTTACAGCACAAATAAATAAAATATTCCGAAAATCAAAAACGTTGAAAATTAAGGTAAATTTTGGTACTTACAAGTTTTCGCGAGAATCTAAATTTGCCTGTATCTTTTTATCGTGTTGACTCAGGATCTGTATTTTTATACACCTAATAGGGACTATAGACCTCAGTATCTGGTATAAATGTCAACTTGCTAGTTCCACCCGTTGCTTAGAAAATCAGTGGTGACACACAGACAGACAGACGGACAGACTGACAAGAAAGTGATCTTATAAGGGGTCCTTTTTTAGGGTTCCGTAGTCCTGACAAGGAACCCTTATAGTTTCGACATGTCCGTCTGTCTGTCTGTCTGTCTGTCTGTCCGAGGTTTTGCTAAGAGACCGTTAATACTAGAAAGCTGTACTTTTGTAGGGGTATGTATAATAAATGACGCCGACAAAGTGGTGAAATAAAATTTTGAAAAATATTTTATTTTAGGTTAGCTCCCCTATATGAGAAGTGGGGGAAATTTTTGTTCTAGTAGGGCGTCCCCCCCCCCACCTCTAAAAGCTAAACTGCTAGCTTGAAAAATTTAGGAAAATTCGTGATAATTGTGCATTTCATGAACTTTAAAGGAAAATTATAGCGGTTAAGATAACTTTATTACTTCAGCAGTAATAGTCGTTGAACTTGGGTGTTGGATAATTTTGTACCAAATACAAAATCCTTAGAATAAATCCTTTAAAGTCGCAAAGACGAAGTACCTAGTTGCTTGTTTTTAATGAGTAAAGAATTGCATTGAATAACGGGCTACTATGGAACCCTACACTGCGCATGGCCCGACACGCACTTGGCCGGTTATTTACCATTTAAGGTACGGAACCCTAAAAACTACATTGCTTTTTGTTAAGTTCTGGGTACCAATTTGGGCCTTAGAGTTCCTTTATAGTAGTTCAGAAAGACGCAACGGGGTCAAAGATAAACTAAAAATAAATACATTTTATAATTTTGCAATGCAGCACTGCAGCACTGGTCGGTTGGTCCATTAAAGAGATAGGTCGACGGCACCAATATCGTATTTGGTCCCGGTAAACGAAAATCAAACATATTCTGCACGGATAGCAAAAATAGATGGATTGCAAGTCAAACCTGAACGTTATTCCGTATTGGAGTGAGATAAAAAGAATCTAGGTGAATGCTAGACTATTGGTTTCAAATTTAAAGTTCTTATATGTTTTTTAAAACTTTGTCAAGCGCAATGTAGTGAAACTAGGCACTAACTTTCGCGCTGCATATGCAACTTTTCAACAACACTATCGCATATATCGTGCTATAGCACGCGAATGATATATCATTCGCGTGTAATCTAACCACCGAATATGACGATGAACATTTACGTCACAGAAAAGTCGTTATAAAAGTAAATAATATATCCATATAAACCCCTACCCTCCCCCTCTGCTACCCCCCCTCCCCTGTTAGTCCATCAAAACATAGTTATAAAAAGGTCCCTGTTTACGACGAAAAGTCGCATACTTATACCAATATGTCGGAAAGATTTCAGCTACACATCATGACGCCTGAACCATAAAAAGCGTATAAATAAACCGCAAGGTAATGCGAAGTAGGGATCAAGTTTTATAGCGATCCTGTGTCGAAGCATTCAGAACGGATGGGTCAATGTGTGACCTTTCTAGGAAAAACGATGCTGGCAAAAAAGTGGCCTCGTTTGCTTAAGAAAGCTTGTGTTCCAGTTGACATATAAGGTATTTTTGTGTCGAAACAAACTGTTGAAGCGCTTGACTATAACCACCATGTTCATTAAACAAATCCTCAGTACCCAAAGGTTGTCTGGAAGAGCGCTTTCAGCGATAAGACCGCCTTTTATAACACTTATTTGGGAATGTTTACTTAAGTTTTTTAATGTTTTCTGAATGGTGTTCAATAAAAAGTTATTCTATTCTACTCTACTCTACTCTACTCTACTCTACTCTACTCTACTCTACTCTACTCTACTCTACTCTACTCTACTCTACTCTACTCTACTCTACTCTACTCTACTCTACTCTACTCTACTCTACTCTACTCTACTCTACTCTACTCTACTCTACTCTACTCTACTCTACTCTACTCTACTCTACTCTACTCTACTCTACTCTACTCTACTCTACTCTACTCTACTCTACTCTACTCTACTCTACTCTACTCTACTCTACTCTACTCTACTCTACTCTACTCTACTCTACTCTACTCTACTCTACTCTACTCTACTCTACTCTACTCTACTCTACTCTACTCTACTCTACTCTACTCTACTCTACTCTACTCTACTCTACTCTACTCTACTCTACTCTACTCTACTCTACTCTACTCTACTCTACTCTACTCTACTCTACTCTACTCTACTCTACTCTACTCTACTCTACTCTACTCTACTCTACTCTACTCTACTCTACTCTACTCTACTCTACTCTACTCTACTCTACTCTACTCTACTCTACTCTACTCTACTCTACTCTACTCTACTCTACTCTACTCTACTCTATTCTATTCTATTCTATTCTATTCTATTCTATTCTATTCTATTCTATTCTATTCTATTCTATTCTATTCTATTCTATTCTATTCTATTCTATTCTATTCTATTCTATTCTATTCTATTCTATTCTATTCTATTCTATTCTATTCTATTCTATTCTATTCTATTCTAACTATACTGGGGTGGAAGTCTCTACATTGATAGCAATGCGTCTTGTCATCGCAAACGTCTGCTAGAGTGAGATGCAGCTAGACAGTTGTTATCTGCATTTCTTTTCGTATTGACGATTATTGCTCAAAATTCATCACTATTAATGTAGAGACTGTCGGTCCTAATGTTTAGCAATGATACGGAGTAAGATTCCAACTTGCTGAAAAGTGGAATTTAGGAGCATTTTTAACCGACTTCAAAAAAAGGAGGAGGTTTCTCAATTCGACCGTATTTTTTTTTTTTTTTTTTTTTTTTTATGTTTGTTCGGGGATAACTTCGTCATTTATGCACCGATTTTGATTATTCTTTTTTTGTTCGAAAGGAGATATCCCAAGTGTGGTACCATGGTAATTTTATCGAGGTCTGATAAGTACCTCCTGAGATATTGAGATAAACATCTCAAAATTGGTACTGAAAATGAACATTGAAGTCGGTTCTTTTTTAGTTTTTAAACGATATTATCGAAATTAAGCGTAGTAGCTGCCAGGCAGACACTAGACAGAGTCCTACCACCATGCCGGGGGTTTCTTAATGGCGTTTTTCTTTCACCTTACTTCACACTTCTTAAAATCTTATCTTTTTTAACCGACTTCAAAAAAAGGAGGAGGTTTCTCAATTCGACCGTATATTTTTTTTTTTTTTTTTTTTTTTATGTTTGTTCGCGGATAACTTCGTCGTTTATGAACCGATTTCGATTATTCTTTTTTTGTTCGAAAGGAGATATCTCAAGTGTGGTACCATGGTAATTTTATCGAGGTATGATAAGTATCTCCAGAGATATTGAGATAAACATCTCAAAATTGGTACTGAAAATGAATAGCGCGGCATTGAAGTCGGTTGTTTTTTAGTTTTTAAACGATATTATTAGATGATAAACTTAAGAAACATCACAGGAAAAAAATAACTTTACACAAATACTTAATCAAAAGTATTATAATAAGCGACTTTGAGTATGGAGAGTTTAAGTTACTGGCGACAAGTGAACGGAACATAAAATCTTATTTCATATATCGAATACTTACGCAGCTCAGAGTTTATAAAGGAAAAGGGTTCCATCGCTTCGATTGTTTAGAATTAAAAATATGGTGTAGGCATCTCACTTTATTTCACATTCACTTCCATACTTTTACTTATACGTACTTACACACAAACATTCATTCACACATACATCCTCACATACAAAAACTTATTGTATATATTTAACAGTAATATTATTTCACAAAATAATCATCAGTTGGTCGACATCGGTAATGTCAACATTTATCGACATTGTCTCGTCCCTCGTCTAAACTTATTACATAAGCGGGCTATGTAACGCACGCTTCTCGCCTTCCCATTACTATCTGGAAATACGCGCTTATATACCTACGCTTATATATTACTTCGCTCATTTCTTACTCTTCATTATTACTCCACGCTGTGAACTATTGTGCTTGTGCTTTTTCATCCTTCTATTGTGCCTTCTGACTTTCTTTATGTGTGAGGATCTGTGTACCACCTACTGGGATAAAATATAAGGATACAAACAAAAGTGAGTCAACTGTATTCATTTATACTTCCGAGAGGAGAACACCCGTCACCCTCACCATATAACTGGTGACCTTCTAAAATGAGTACTGAGAAAGGAAGTTTAGAAACACGTGGTGCACCATCGCGTTCGACATCACCCGCCGCTAGGGATGGGAACATGTCGACAAACGCTCACGATGTTTTCAAAGTTGGAGTACGAGTGCCACCATTCTGGGCGGAAGAGCCGGAGATTTGGTTCGCACAGGTTGAGGGCCAATTTGCGATATCTGGCATTACTAATGACGCCACAAAATTTAATTATGTCATTGGACACCTCGACAACGAGCACTCAAGAGAGGTCAAAGACATAATCGTAAGACCACCAGCCACAGATAAGTACGAAAAACTTAAGTCCGAGTTAATCCGAAGGTTAAGTGCGTCGAATGAGAAGAAGATTAAGCAGCTGTTAATGCATGAAGAGCTTGGCGACCGCAAGCCTTCACAATTTCTTCGACACCTCAAAGGCCTTACCAGCGGCGATATTCCAGACGAGTTTCTGAAGACTATTTGGACCAGTCGCCTCCCGCATGGTATCCAGACGGTACTCGCAGGTCAGCCAGCAGTAGCTACGCTCGAGGATCTTGCTGATTTAGCCGACAGGGTCAACGACCTTGCCTCATCATCGCCAAGAGTCGCTTCTGTGAGCAGCGCAGTTCCAAGCTCACTCCTTAGCGACCTGACAAGAGAAGTAGCGGAGCTCCGGAAACAAGTCCAGCAGCTGACAACGGAGAGAAACGGCAGATCACGCTCCCGCAGACCTCAAAGCAGCCGAAATTCATCCAGGCAGCGGTCACAGTCCAACTACAGAAAGTTCCCGGTATGCTGGTATCATAGCAAGTTCGGAGATAAAGCTGAAAGATGCGTCCGCCCCTGCGATTTCAAGTCGGAAAACTCAACGGGCGGTCGGTAATGGCGACGAACGACGGCCCTTCCTCTTCTACTGGTCGCCTCTTCGTCACGGATCGCTCGTCAAAAACGCAATTTCTCGTCGACACAGGCAGCGACTTGTGCGTTTTTCCACGATCTGCGCTACACGATCGTCGTGCGAAGACTGAGTACAGTTTGTGTGCAGCCAACGGTTCCAATATAGCGACTTACGGTTATGTAACTTTTGAATTAGATTTTGGCCTACGTAGGACTTTTTCTTGGCGTTTTGTTGTTGCCGATGTTACAAAGCCTATAATCGGAGTAGATTTTCTAAATTATTATAACCTGATCGTAGATTGTCGTAGAAAACGCTTGATAGACAACCTTACTTCTGTCACTACTACAGCTATATTGGCTAATAATTGTAAAAGCGTGTCCTCCGTTAAGGTCGTAACTGGTGAGACTTGTTTTCATAAAATTCTTCAAGAATTTCCCGAGATTACTCGACCAGCTGGTACACAACACACCACACAACACAACACGGTTCATCACATACGCACCACTCCAGGGCCTCCGGTATCTTCTCCACCTCGTCGTTTAGCCCCAGATAAACTTAAAATCGCGCAGAACGAGTTTCAGTCTATGTTAGCCAGTGGTACAGCTAGACCCTCTGAAAGCCCGTGGTCATCGCCCTTGCATTTAGCGCCGAAGAAGAACAACGGTTGGCGTCCATGCGGCGATTACCGTAAACTGAATGCTCGCACGATTCCAGATAGGTATCCGATTAAACACATTCAAGAGTTCACACACAGCATTTCAGGCTCTAAAATATTTAGCACGCTAGATCTTGAGAAAGCGTATAATCAGGTACCTATCAATCCAGCGGACATTCCAAAAACCGCGATCACCACGCCGTTTGGAATGTTTGAATTTCCGTATATGACTTTTGGTCTTCGAAATGCGGGTCAAACATTCCAACGGTTTGTGGACGAAATAACTAGAGGCTTGGACTTTGTATATGCATATTTAGACGATTTTTTGATATTTTCGAGAAACGAGGCAGAGCACCAGCGCCACCTGCGTGAAGTCTTCTTCCGGCTGAAGCAGTATGGCATGTTGCTAAACACGTCTAAGTGTGTCTTTGGCGTCAGCGAGGTAAGTTTCCTAGGCTACTCTATTTCAGAGAGCGGGACAAAGCCACTAGACTCAAAAGTGCAAGCAGTACGTGACTTCCCTGCCCCCACCAACGTGCGCCAGCTCAGAGGCTTCCTGGGTATGCTAAACTTTTACAGGAGATTCCTACCCAGAGCCGCTGAGATCCAGGCACCTCTGCATACGTTGTTAACCGGTTCAGTGAAAGGGACGCAACCGATTCATCTTGCTGGAGAAACGTTAGCGGCATTTCAGGCTTGTAAGGAAACCTTGTCCAACGCTGCCCTATTAGCTCATCCCGATTGCACAGCCAAACTGGCCGTTGTAAGTGATGCTTCGGATAAGGCTATAGGAGCCGTTTTACAACAATTCAAGGACAATGCCTGGGAACCATTAGCTTTCTTCTCCCGCAAGTTGAGCCCTTCTCAGACCAAGTACTCTCCTTACGATAGGGAGTTGTTAGCCATTTACGAGGCTATTAAATATTTCAGGCATATGCTTGAGGCGAGACACTTTATCGTCTACACCGACCATAAGCCGATCAGTTTTGCGTTTCACGAAAGGAAAAACAACTGTTCGCCTAGGCAGTACAGACATCTGGACTTCATAGCCCAGTTTACAACCGATATCCGCCATATATCAGGTAAGGACAATGTTGTGGCGGATACTTTGTCACGCATTGAAGAGCTTGAAGTGCCAGTAGGTCTCGAGACATTAGCCAAACACCAAGCATCTGACTCTGAACTCCAGAACCTGCTTAAGGTAGGTTCATCTCTGCAGCTTCAAAAGCTTCACGTTCCCGGAAACCAAACGCCTTTATTCTGCGATACCAGTACTGCAACTTCAAGGCCTTTTGTCCCAAAATGCCTTCGCAAACAGGTATTTGATAGCCTACACTCCTTGAGCCACCCTGGTGCTAACGCTTCGGCAAAGTTAATTTCTGAACGATTCGTTTGGCCAGGTGCTGCAGAGAGTGGTCACGCGCTTGTATATCGTGTCAGCGGGCGAAAGTCAACCGTCACGTGACTGCGCCGCTCGGCACCTACAGCTTACCACGGTTTCGTTTCCAGCAGATTCATATTGATCTGATCGGGCCTCTTCCGCATTCGCAAGGCTACCGCTATTGTTTAACTGCCGTAGACCGTTACACTCGGTGGCCAGAAGCAACACCTATAGAGGACATAACGGCTGAAACCGTGGCTAAAGCCTTGTTATCCACATGGATAGCTCGTTTTGGCTGCCCATCTGTCATCACAACCGACCGTGGCCGCCAGTTCGAATCGGCCTTGTTCAAATATCTCTCAGAACTAGCTGGATTTGAACATAAAAGAACTACAGCCTATCATCCGGCATGTAACGGTTTGGTCGAGAGGTTTCATCGTCAGCTCAAAGCGGCGATAGTATGCCATGCCAATGAAAGGTGGACAGAATCATTACCATGGGTTTTACTGGGCATAAGAGCCTCCTTTAAGGAAGATTTGCAAACTTCCTCGGCTGAATTGGTCTATGGGGAGTCGTTAAGGTTACCTGGCGAGTTTTTAGAACCAACAGTCAGCACAACTACTGACATTTCCGAATTCTCCGCCAGGCTCAGAAACTTTGCTGAAAAGTTACGACCCGTACCAACCACCCGTCATTGTAAGCCCAAAGTATTTGTTTACAAGGAACTCACAACCTGTGAACACGTTTTCCTACGTGAAGACGCCACGCGTGGTTCCCTGCAACCGGCATACTCCGGGCCACATAAAGTAATCAGTAGGGGAGACAAAGTCTTCAAAATTATCTTTAAAAATAAAGAAATGACAGTCTCGATTGACCGCCTTAAACCGGCCTTTATACTGTCCATTCCTAATGAAGATCCCCCGCAAGAAGTTCCACAACATTATGTTACTCGTTCTGGGCGTCAGGTGAAATTCCCAGATTATTATCGCCCTTGACGGTCTCTGGAGGGGGGTGGTGTAGGCATCTCACTTTATTTCACATTCACTTCCATACTTTTACTTATACGTACTTACACACAAACATTCATTCACACATACATCCTCACATACAAAAACTTATTGTATATATTTAACAGTAATATTATTTCACAAAATAATCATCAGTTGGTCGACATCGGTAATGTCAACATTTATCGACATTGTCTCGTCCCTCGTCTAAACTTATTACATAAGCGGGCTATGTAACGCACGCTTCTCGCCTTCCCATTACTATCTGGAAATACGCGCTTATATACCTACGCTTATATATTACTTCGCTCATTTCTTACTCTTCATTATTACTCCACGCTGTGAACTATTGTGCTTGTGCTTTTTCATCCTTCTATTGTGCCTTCTGACTTTCTTTATGTGTGAGGATCTGTGTACCACCTACTGGGATAAAATATAAGGATACAAACAAAAGTGAGTCAACTGTATTCATTTATACTTCCGAGAGGAGAACACCCGTCACCCTCACCATATAACTCGGACTTGACTTAATATAATTTTGATTTTATGTAGGTAAAATTCACAAGATATGACAAGTAGCTTCTGGTGGTTATTTAACCGACCAAATTTTTCCTTTACTTGTGCTGTAAGACCTTGCTTTGAACCAAAATTGACAATTCTAGGTCAACCGGAAGTATCCTATAGGTTTTGGGTCGAAAACCTATAGGGTACTTCCCGTTGACCTAGAATCGTGAAATTTGGCAAGAAGCAAGGTCTTACAGCACAAATTAAGGAAAAAATCCAAAAAATAAATAAAGTTGAAAATGAAAGGGTGCCCCCATACATACATTTAATTAAGCCAATTAAGGTAGACCTCTGAGTTATATGAGCGCTGATACAATTTAGAGGTCTAGCTTAATTGGTACATATCAACGTTGGTACGGAAGCCTCGGTTGGCGAGTTCAACTCGACTTGGCCGGTTTTTATTTTTAGTGATAAATCCGCCAATCAAATGGCTGAAATGTTTTAATTACATATTATGTATTTTCAACTCACTTCCAAAAAGGAGGAGGTTCTTAATTCGTCTGTTTCTTAGGGTTCCGTACCCAATGGGTAAAACGGGACCCTATTACTAAGACTCCGCTGTCCATTTGTATGTATGTCTGTCTGTCTGTCCGTCTATCACCAGGCTGAATCTCATGAACCGTAATAGTTAGACCGTTAAAATTTTCACAGACGATGTATTTCTGTTGCCGCTATAACAGCAAATACTACAAAGAGAATAAAGTTAAAAATTATAGGGGGTCCCCATAGAAGAAACGTGTTTTTTTCGGCATTTCAATATAACGCCATCTATAAACGCTGAGGTTAACGTCCATAGATGGCGTTATATTGAAATGGCGATCCTTAATACCTTTGTGTTTACTTTCACTTAGAAAGCGTAGACGTTAGATGGCGTTGTAATAAACTAGCTGGCCCGGCGAACTTCGTACCACCTAACAGACAATTAATGTTGTGTTACCTTTTATATGAACTTAATTTAGACTTTAATGAACGTAATACAATGAATACAAAATATAAGTTTAGTAATGCATTGTGGCAATACATAAATAGAATGAAAATACAATAATCAAGTACTTCAACCGCATGTCAGCAAGACATGATGGAATGAAACAATGTTATTATTGTTAAGGATAAGTTATTAACTTGACATTAGTTTGATTGACTTTAATTTTAATTGTAAATATATAATCACCAGTATTTAATTTTAATTCTGAATAAGTATAATAACTTACTTCATGAATAATTGTCTAATATTTTATTGCCTTATGGATAAGACTGTATACGGCACTCATAAATTGGCTATCACATTCTTGCATATCTCTATACTAGCAGCCCGCCCCGGCTTCGCACGAGTAGAACATATATGCCTACAAAATTTGCATCAGTTTGTTGCATCGAATATAAAATATGAACATATTTAACAATAATCGTCATATTTCAACCAATTTACACAAAACCTTAACGAATTATGCACCTAAACCTTCCTCATAAACACTCTGGCTATTGGTGAAAACCGCATGATAATCCGTTCAGTAGCTATTGAGATTATTGCAGAACAGACAGACAGACGCAGTGATGGACTTTGTTTTATAATACTTACGTAGTGATATTGGACGGCCCTTTAGCGTAAAGGATAGTTACCCTGATTCTGACCCGACGGTCGTAGGTTCTAATCCTAGCTATATACCTACCAATGAAAGTTTTATGTGCATTCATGAATCATGAGTTTTCGTACAGTGGTAGTGGGATCATTAAATCTACCAAAAAGTAGCTTACCACCAAGAAGCCCGGGCCCGGTGGCGTAATCGGGAGAACGGTCGGCTTTGATGCCGTGGTACCGAGTTCAAACCTTACCGTGCACCAATGGATTTTTCCATCGAAAAATGTATGTGCGCTTCTCACAGTGACCCGTCCGGTGAAGGAAAACATCGTTAAGAAACCAACAACCCCCGCATAGTGGTAGGACACTATCTAGTGTCCGCCTGGCCAGCTACCACCCTCAACTTAGAAAATCTGTCGCCAAAAACATCTAATGTGTTCCAGCAGCTATCCTTGAGAGCCAGTTCCCCAGTCTAGGCCTAGCGTGTTTACCATCTTCGACCGCATCATCACTTACCAACAGGTGAGATAGTGGTCAAACGCTAGCCTATAAGATAAAAAAAAAAAAAAGGTGAACATCTGCCGCCGTAACCTTACGCGTTCCCCGACGCAAAATGTAGGGGTAGGGGGTAATATACGTTTAACGTGTGCATCTGTGTGTCTGTCTGTAGCATCTTAGCACCTAACCGGATGAACCGATTTTGTTTTTATTATTGATAGTTTTTTTTTTGTTTGATAGATGTCTTCATCGAGAGTTTTCTTAGCTTTGATTCATGAAAATTCGTTCAATCGTTATAAATCTATGAGCTTTTTTCTAGTTAATTGCGCTATGAAATCAACTTTCATAGGTCTGATCAATTCGAAAATCTTCTTCTTCAACGATATTGTAAGAACATGGAAGCATTGACCTGATGCTGGGACATCTCCTAGACTCTACAGAATACTCAAATCCTCACCAACTTACAGCTCAGATTTTAAATGTCGTGTTTAGAGTCATTGGAATGCTTTTAATGAAAAGATTATACATAGATCAGTCGGGGTGGTTTCAAATATTATATTATTATATATATAGATGAATATTATTTTATACAATAGATCATATTATTATACTATATTGACTACAAATTGATTGTGATCGGCGGGGATCTACAGCATAGCTAAGCCTATAATAATATTTTCGTAGTAACTGTGACCTAAGCTGTGGTTGCACTGCAAATATTTTATTAATTTTGCGATGTGTGTATGTGCAATTCGTGATATCTTCTAGAGTTTTCATTTGAATTAAATACTGTAAAAGACAATTTTAATCTATAATATGTGGCCAAGCTAATTAACGTAATTATTTTGATAAGGATTAATATTATATACTTGAAAATAGCCTTGGAAGTTATGTAATATTTTTTAACAAAAATTTTAAGATTAAAATGGTTACTGTGAGTCAACCTTAAGAGATAGACATATGCTGTCGCGGACTTTTTTGTAGGTCTTATTAAGTTGTACAACTCTTGCATAAAAAATATTCTTCTATCTATTTTCAATTAAGCAGCGTTCGTAAGAAACGTGTTTTTTCGACCGTTTTTTTGCCGACTTAGGTTGCAAATTAGGTCTCCACGAATGTACCTTTGATTTAAACGGAATAATATATAGCCTATTTTCATTCCGAAAGTCCATTCTACGTATTAGTGAAAGATTTTTTTAAATTGGTTCAGTAGTTTTTGAGCCAAATCATTACAAACATACAAAAATACAAATGTTCTCTCTTTATAATATTAGTATAGATTTACCTACATTCTGACAAAATATAAAATTGATTAGGCATTGATTATTATTGTCTTGATTGCTCGTAAGCATTAATGAGAATATAACCACTACAGTACAAAAAAAAAATTATGGCTCCACACAATTAGTGTATTCAGCCAGTGTCAAGTATTAAAATTCTTCAAGTTTTTGAGAATTCAAGTCGTAAAGATGGGTCAAAGTCACATGTCAGGTCAAATTTTAAGTCAAAGTCTAGTCTAAGTCATACCCTCAGTATAGATGTGGACTTTACTGAGTAAGCATACATTTCTGAGCGCACGTATAGTTGACAATCAATAAATATGTCATACAATTGTCATTACTGACAGTATTTAAAATTTATTAACATTTTTAAAATCTACATGAATTGATAGTTATAAATAAAATATCTAACTGAAATATTTAACTGTAATATGAATTGAATTCACAAAAACTTGAAGAATTTTCATACTTTTGAGAGCCAGTTCCCATTCTAGGCCTAGCGTGCTTACCATCTTCGACCGCATCATCACTTACCAACAAGTGAGATAATGGTCAAACGCTGATCTATAACGTATTAAAAAAAAAACGTGACACTGGCTAAAAACACGAACCGTGTGGAGCGATGACCCTTATTAATTTGAGGTTTACCGTATCGACGGAATAAACAATTCAACATCAAATGATTGGCAGTTTTGAAACCTAGGAACATTTTGGCAAAATATTTTATGTTATATAATTTTTTAAGACAATTATTCTTTGTTTTTAATACATATTATCCTATTCCTGACAAAGACAATTCCAAAAATACAAAAATTATAAAAATTAGGCTAGCCGTTCTTGAGTTATAAGTGTAGCAAGTAACACGACTTTCTTTTATATATATAGACTAGCTGGCCCGGCGAACTTCGTACCGCCTAACAGACAATGAATGTCGTGTTACCTTTTAGATGAACTTGTTTTAGGCTTGTATGAACGTAATAAATGAATACAGAAGAGATATTAAGTTTATTAATGTATTATGGCAATACAGATATAAATGGTTTTTGGAAATATAAACTTTTTCACGTTGCTTGTAAGCATACATTTCTGAACGCACGCATATTTGACAATCAATAAATATGTCAAATAATTATCATTGCTGACAATATTTGACATTTTTTAAATCTACATGACTTGAATTCACAAAAACTTGAAGAATTTTTAATTGACTTACTACTTGACACGGGCTAAATACACTAATCGTGTGGTGCCATAATTATACCAAAAAACCCGATAATCCGAATACTGTAATGCTATCCACACCTGGGAAGAATTTTTGTACTTGACACAGGCTAAATACACTAATCGTGTGAAGCTATACCTAATTATACAAAAAAATACGACGGGATAAACAATTGAACATCAGATAATTTATTAATATAAGAAAAATAAAATAATATATATATATATATATATATATATATATATATATATATAAATAATAATAAAAATAAAAGAATAATAGATAAAATAATAATAGAATAGAAGAATAAAAAGTTTCAGTTCAAAAAACTGAAACTTTTTAACTGAAACTTTTTAACTGAAATATTTAACTGAAATATTTAACTGAAATATTTAACCGAAATATTTAACTAAAACATTTAACTAAAATACTTAACCGAATATTAAACTGAAATATTTAACTGAAATACTTTAATCGAATATTTAATTGAAATGTTTAACTGAAATGTTTAACTGAAATGTTTAACTGAAATATCCAACTGAATATTTAACCGAAACATTTCGGTTAAACATTTCAGTTAAACATTTCAGTTCAACATTTCAGTTAAATATTCGGTTAAAGTATTTCAGTTAAATATTCGGTTAAGTATTTTAGTTAAATGTTTCAGTTAAATATTTCAGTTAAATATTTCAGTTAAATATTTCAGTTAAATATTTCAGTTAAATATTTCAGTTAAAAAGTTTCAGTTAAAAAGTTTCAGTTCAAAATTTTCAGTTAAATATTTCAGTTAAATATTTCAGTTAAAAGTTTCAGTTATAAATTTTCAGTTGAACATTTCAGTTAAACATTTCGGTTAAATGTTCGGTTAAGTGTTTCAGGTGGCTGGGAGTGGAGCTCGTGGTGCGTGCGGGTGCAGTGGGTGGCAGAGCATCGCAGGTCGTTGTCCCTGGTGCACGCGCCGACTTGCTGCGTCGCTGCCTTCACTCGACGACGCTGCGACTGCCGGCTCCGTCGCTCCCAACTCGCTTCAGTTTAATATTTCAGTTAGATATTTATGTTGAATGTTTTAGTTAAATATTTCAGTTGGGTGTTTCAGTTAGATATTACAGTTAAATATTTCAGTTAGATATTTTATTTATAACTAAAACGACTTCCTTTTATATATATAGACTAGCTGGCCCGGCGAACTTCGTACCACCTAACAGACAATGAATGTCGTGTTACCTTTTAGATGAACTTGTTTTAGGCTTGTATGAACGTAATTAATGAATACAGAAGAGATTTTAAATAATAGTAATAGTAAGCATACATTTCTGAACGCACCCATATTTGACAATCAATAAATATGTCAAATATTTATCATTACTGACAATATGTCAAATATGACATTTTTAAAATCTAAATGACTTGAATGCACAAAAACTTAAAGAATTTTTAATTGACTTACTACTTGACATGGGCTAAATACACTAATCGTGTGGTGCCACAATTATACCAAAAAAAAAAACCGATAATCCGAATATTGTAATGCTATTCACACATAGGAAGAATTTTTATATTTGACACAGGCTAAATACACTAATCGTGTGAAGCTATACCTAATAATACAAAAAAAAATACGGTGGGATAAACAATTGAACATCAAATAATTGGCAGTTTTTAAACCCAGGAACATTTTGGCAAAATATTGTTTCTTATATAATTTGTTTAGGTCAATTATTCATTGTTTTTAATACTTATTATCCTATTCCTGACAAAGACAATTCCAAAAATACAAAAATCATAAAAATTGGTTGAGCCGTTCTTGAGTTATAAGTGTAGTAACTAACACGACTTTCTTTTATATATATAGATATATAATAAGCACGCGGCTTACAAATCTGTTTTGATAAAATGTTTATTAATTATTATTTTTTGCAGGTGAAATATGATATTGGTATTTTTAACTCGATCTTATAAAATACTCTAGTGTGGTACGGAACCCTACGAGTGCGAGTCCGACTTGCACTTGGCCAGTTTATTTTGTATTCTTATATCGCGATTATTCCTTAACTTCTGAAGCAGTTCGAATGATTTTTTTTATGGGTCGGGTACATCTCCACGGTGGTCTCATTAAACAATTAATTGAGATCTGATGAGTATCTCTCGAGATATGGAGGTAAATACTTCAAACTTGCCACTGAATCTGACTCGCGCGGTTTGTGAAGTCGGTTTTTGAGTTTTGAATTATTATTATTCTTTATTATTTCTAAAGTTTATTTTCAACCGACTAAAGAGAAGGAGTTTCTCAATTCGTCTGTATGTTTTTTTCTGTTTTTTTGTGTGTTACGCGATAACTCCGTCAGTTCTGAACCGATTCGAATGATTCCGTTTGTAATCGGTAGGGTACGTTTCCGAGGGACCACCCATGAGTATCTCCAGAGATATGACGATAAACGTCTCAAACTTGCTACTGAAATTGACTCGCGGGGCATTGAAGTTGGTTGTTTAGTAGTAGTAGTAGGTAAAGTGCCAAGGCTGCATTCCCGCGTTGAATCGCTATAGAAATTGTTTATATAAAATATTATTGTAATATTAGTCATTATAAATAATATTTCTCAGTGAGTATTCCTAATCTAGAAATGGTTAAAATAGCATTTTACTCGTTCTCCTTACCTCGAAAACCAAAACCGCTAATCTTTTTGGCATTCTCTTTGTCTCCGCACAATATTTTAATTAGAGACTGCGTTGGGCAATTAAAACTTACAACCGCGCTTGTTTTCAGACTTATTGTGATCAAGATGCACTTTTAGCTTCTATAATTAAAGAAGTTTGGAATGTTCCAGAAATGTTCATAATACGGTATCTTTGGAGTGGAATAATATATAGAATTTTTTGGGTGTTTTTTTTTGAGATTAAATCTATTGTGCTTCTTGAATTACTGAGACACATGTCGCCATTGGTTTTTTTTTTGGGTATGAAAAGTGTAAGTATTTTTTAATTAAATTCGATATATAAATGCATTCTATAGTAGAAACAAATAACAAACTTTTTGACTAGATTAAAAGATGCAATAAATATGTCCTGCGCTGTGACAAGAGCCGGGCTGGAAGTCTCTACATTAGATAGCGATGCGTCTTGTCATCACAAACGTCTTACAGAGGGAGGTGCAGCTAAACGGGTAGCATGACTACATCTCTTTTCTTATCGACGATCATTGAAATTCATCGCTATTCAATGTAGAGACTACTGGCCCTGGTGAAGATACGACATTAGGCAAAGTGGTAAGCAGTGACTGGAAAAGTCGAAGATCGGTTTTACTGGCGTGTCTTGGGAGAGGTTTATGTCCAGCAATGGACCGATACCGACTGATTATATTGATGATGAATCATACACGTCACAGCAGTAATAAACGTCTGTCGTATATATAAATACTATTCTATTCTATACTCCAATCTAAAATTAAAATTGATAGCAACACAAAGCGATTTGATTACAGAACCTCCAGTTCTGCCCAGACTAGTCTTCTAAACCAGATACAGCTTCCACAGAACAAATAATGGTAAAATGGTAATATCATACCAAAACTCAGTTCACCGATTTGTGACCACTCTTTGTTCCATCAAGAAGTATTACATTATAATATTCAACTGAGTATTAACGATAATCTTACACAGCATAGCAATTTCAACGCAATAAAAAGTTACGACAATATTTTCAATTTTTTAAAGGTAGTCTTTCATGACGTTGATATTCTCGTAGTAACGAAAATATAACGTCCATTTTAACGTATATTTTACCAGAGACTGATTTAATCCATATTTACTTTCATCCAGATTTCACTCTCATGTGTAAATACATCAAAAACGACGACAAAGCTTTTTAGAATCAACTTAGGGGGAAAATATAAACATTTTAGCTTTCACGCACATATACTTTATGTATAGAGACTTGCCAATAATCGAGCTGCGTCTACCCCCCGGCCAAAAAGCAGGTCCTATTTTCTGAATGCACAAGCAGTGTAAAATAAGACATTCATGTTTTATTGAACAATGATTCCGCAAAGTAATTATTACTTTTACTTATGGGAGCTTAACATCGGGCTCAGTGGCGCGTCTTGGGAGAGGAGAGGCCTATAGGCTAGTGGATTGATACCGGCTGATTTTGTTAAAAACTACAGAAACAAGAAGAGTGGTATCATTGGAGAAAGCCCTATTCTCAGCAATGGGATTAAGCAGAGTGCCGCTGATGATTATTAGACTGTACTTTGAAACCTGATTTCCTGAAACCAAATTATCGGAAAAACGAGATATGAGGCTAAAATCATTTGAAAAATGAAGCTAAATGCAGATAAGTTATGCATATAATACGATGAAAATATTTATAGATGTTAAGAGAAATGTAAATCGCTCGCGTGCCTCTTGGTTCGATGTCTTCATTATTTTTTAATGAAATCATCCTTGTAATTTTCTTCGTCGATCGAGTTGTTTAGTTTAGAAAGCCGGCCCTCGGTCTGGCGGTCACCCAGCCAAAATATACCCGAATATTATCGTGTTTTATGCGTCTGGCAACACAGCATAAATCTAATCTTTGCGAAATAACATTGTACATGTGTGGGTGAGTCGATGAGTTTTCAATTGAGTTACACTGATGGTTTTTTTTAAGTTTCAGCAATATACCATAGCTTATGGTGGATTTTGGCATTATAAAATGAATCTTATACGTGCTATTAATAGTATGCAAATAAATATTATGTACATTTGCGTAAATAGTTTTCATTGTTTAAAAATAATAATGTTTGCGAGTTATAGCATCTAGACATATATGGTCAGGATCGTATATAAAAGAAGATGCCTATTTTCAAGAGTGAATACGCCCGTGTGCGAACGCAAATAGAAAAAAGAAAAGAAAAGAAGAAAAGAAATATAAGCCTTTTAATGTCCTCTTTAAGATTTTTAAGGGTCATATTTCTGTTTGCAGTTGGTTGGTCAAAAAAAGCAAATTATAGGGGCGTACCTAAAGCAGACCTTGATTTATTGTAGAAACAATTTTTTCTCTAGAAGCATTTTCCAGGGAGGAAACGGGGGAATACATTTGTATGGAAAAGTGCACCTCGCGTTCCCTCTTAAGTAATACTTGAAGGAGTCAGTAAACAGTTTATATAAAGATTAATGAAGGTTATAATGAGTTACATATAATTTAAGTTGTTGTAGCACTATGTGAAATACCTACAAAAATGGCTTGTTTAATTAAACCACTTTTTTAGTTTAGGTACACGTTTTTACATCCTACGTGAGTAGTGGCAAAATCATTCGAAGAAAATCTAGTCTAAAGCTACCTGCCTAGATTGTATTGCGTCTGGGTCTGATAAATGACGCGGCGGTCAATCTCCTTGTTCAGTTTTGTTTGTAAAACTTAACCAAATCCGGAGCCCAGTGATGCTCAAATTATTTTTTTATATTGAAAACCCCTTACGCTCAAAAACATGTATTTTTTATAGTTATGCATTCAGCATTTACTACTTTTCAATCTACCTACATGCAAATTATATTTTTGTTAGAAGACACTTATTATTACTATTAGATATGCTAGTCTAAATAACAAATTGTAAATATTTAAAATTTCTCATATAAGTGAATTTTTGTAATTCTGTTAAGGGGGGAGCCTGATTTAGAAGCTTCAAAAAATCGATTTTTTCGAGGATTTTTTTGGGAAGGCAAGAAATATTCGATTGAAACGAAACTTTCAGGTTTTATTATTATGTATTTCAACAGTCTTCTCAAATTTTTTCATTAAAATATATGAAATATTATGCCTGGTACAAGCATTTCGCCGAGATACCTCGAGTGTGCATGTGTCGTGCGGCGGGAAAGATACAGGTCGCAATTTCCATCTGAAACAAAAAACCCAAAATTTGTTTTTATTTTCAATAGTATAACTTCTAGTTAAACCAAGAAAATTCAACAAAAAGTTAGAAATTCAACATTTTTTCGCAAATTAAAAAAAAACATTATTTTTTTTTAATTTGCGAAAAAAAATTATTAGTTGATTTACGCAGTGCAACATCTCTCGTCGGATTTGAAAACTGTAATGATTTCTTCCGAATGATTAACTTACGTAATAAGTAGTCACAGATGGCGCCACCAATGCATAATTGGGTTAGCAAATGCAATCCACTAATTTCGTCGTATCGATGGATCGAACCGTGGCTTAATTGGCAGAGCACCTGGACGTGTAATCCGGGGGGTGCGGGTTCGAGTCGGTACGATGAAATTTTGGATTGTGTTTAACAATTTACAAAAATATTTTACTTATCTCAAGTTTTTCGAATCTAATTATATATAGGTAAACAAAAAAACGTTGACTAAAAGTATGCGAAGACTTTAAAAGCACGTTCTTATAAACGTTTATCTTTGAGTGTTCGTTATTTATACCGATTTAAAAAATTAATCGTAATTGATAAATATAATGAAATAAATCGGGTTTAAAATTTTTTTTAAGCGATCTTGTCATATGATTATTTGCATTTTTTTGATGTTATGTGAATGTCTGAATACCGCTATACAAGTATATTATGTGGCACTGCACTAACGAAGTGTCAATGTGTGAATATACTGTAAGAAGCCTCTCAAATAGCATTTCAGCCGAATCTTACTAAACAGTGGTGTAGTGGAAAAATGGTCGGCTTTGACGCCCGAGGTACCGAGTTCAATCCCCGCCGTGCACCAATGTATTTTTTTATCAACACTTATGTCCGCTTTTTACAGCGGCCTTTCGGTAAAGGAAAAACATCTTTGAGAAACCCCTAACCCTCTCATGGTGGTAGGACACTATCCAGTGTCCGCCTGGCCAGCTACTACCCTCAAGTTAGACAATCTCTCGCCAAACATCTAATGTGTTCCGGCAGCTATCCTTGAGAGCCAGTTCCCATTCTAGGTATAGCGTGCTACCGTCCTCGACCGCATAATCACTTACCAACAGGTAAGGTAGTGGTCAAACGCTAACGTATATGATATCAAAAAAGACACTTCCCTTATAATAACGATTTTTTGCGTTAATGTTGACTGTTCATAGTGTAACAAAATGTAAGTATACCGTGTACAATAACTACTACGTACTACACTTGATATTTGTAAAGACCTCTACGCAAGCAAAGCAGTATAATCGTGTAAGCAATTAGAGTATAAAAAAACTATTTATAAGTCCGGTTGAGATGGGCTCACAAAGTTTGAGAAGCAGCGTACGTGATGGGGTATTTTTGCCGGATGCAGACAGCCGCAGGGCGTCGGCGCGTCCGATCCCAGTTAGCCTGCCAATTTACTTGGCCCCCGGCTCCAATATTGAGGTAAGGGTCCATTCCACCGTATTTTGATTTTACCCTCCCCCCATCCCTCCCTCTCCGTACGTGGAAGTTACGGGATTTATACGCAATTACGTGCGATGCAGCATAGAGCTGAAAAAGGGATTTATTTTGCGAATCCGGCAATGTATACAGAATATATCTTGACGGTAAGGAGTAGAAAGGTATTTTCTGCCGTAGAATCTGAAATTTCTCTAAGAAACTTTCCATAATAAACATTACTATCAGCTTTTGTAATTACAGATAGATAAGCAATTGACTACTTCTTCAGGAGAATGCGGTCTATCTCGAGGTGGAAGGGATTAAAGGGAAGAGAGCGCGCAAGTAAGACGAGGCGCTAAACAACTGCCATCGAAACCTCATTGGCGTAATGGATAGATGGCTTGTCTTGTAAGTAAGAGGTTGCTGGTTCAAATCCTGGCACGGGTATTCGTCAACAGGTGGTAGGAGTATATTATATCGATGTACCGCTTGCTACCAAAAAAGTAGCTTACCACCATCAAGGAGAAAGTCTAACGCCATAATCTTACGGTGCTCCGGCTGCAGACCGCCCTTAGAAGTCAGAGTATTCTAGGCCTAGCATGTTCACCATCTTGATTCACATCATCGCTTACCACCAGGCGAGATAGTAGTCGAATGCTCGCCTATCAGATATAAAAAAATCCAATTCTCATATTGATAGACATAGTCAATGCATTCTCAAGGACTATCATTTTCGCATGCTTTTCAACTGGAATGCATTTAAAATGTTTCAAAAACAATGATAATCGACTGACAAAGAAAAAACATGGTATTTTGTCAAGCACCGTCATCAAACTTTCATCAACCATATATACTAAGTGGACATACTTTTAGATTAATCAGGTAAAAAGCAACATTCACACGAATTGCATCCTTTCCTTGTGAATTCGTTTGAAAATGCTACCGACGTATTGTCATCTTAATTTGGATTCAATCATACTTACTATCCTCGACTTACTAGCAAGAACTCATTAACAGACATAAACCAAACTTTCAAAAACAAGTAATTAATTTTTGGCTCTTTTGTGCCTTTATCATTGTTGCCTATATTATCGTAACTATTGGGGTATGCCAGTAGTAAAAAAACACATATGTAGGTGTTATTATCTTTACTAAAGAATTCAACCGAAACCAACACAAATTAACACCCAATATTTATTAAATTATTAAATAATTTATCTGCTGAGTACTGACTCACCAACCTATAAACCGCAGTAGCCACAATTATGAAAGGTAATATAGACTGGGGTATAAAGTATCCTACGACTTATTTGGCCACGCGATTGGCAGCCAGAACATGACGCAGATTATAGGAGGCAGATGTGACAAAGGTTGATTTTTTTGTTTTTTTAACAATTAACAAAATTAAAATTTTGAATAAACACCCACGACAATGTCCTATAGAAAATTAACGTCATAACATCTATCTAAGAAGCACCACTGATTAATTACGAACCGCTTAAAGACAAAATCGAAATAGTTTTGAAGAAAAATGGCATCATGGATTTGCACAAACAAATGTTTACTGCAGCGCCCCCTGGTATGTTGACAAGATAACAACTATCTAAAAACGATGCACCAATTACACCCAAACCCATAACTGAGAACTGCATCACAATCGGACTAGTAGTTTTGGAGAAAAATGGCAACATGAATATGCACACACAAACAAACAAACAAACATCCTCTCACCCCAAACGCATATACAGTCTCCGTTCCGTCGTGGGTAAAAAGGGTACTTTATGTGTCAAATTAGCAAATTAGAAGCTATTCAGAAAGAAACAATTCGTATATGTAAGATTCTTAGTAAGCATTAGCTCTCTTACACAAAAGAATACCCAGTTATACAATCCTCTCATTTTACTCTTTAGACCTTCGAAGATTTTAATTGGTGATGGGGGCGATAATACCTGTACTCACGTCCCTAGGGTTGCATTGTGCATTTCCCCTGCCAGCAGAACCCAAGTCATCCCAGCTCAAGTGGAGCACAGTGCATGGTCGCTGGCACAATGCCTCCAGTAATGATGCCTTAAAGCGCTAATTTCGAAAAAGACTGAACTGTAATAAGTATTATACGATTTTGCTCAACGCACTTTTTTATTCAAATTCAAGACTGGAACAAGACTAAATAAACAAAGATGTCCCTACTAAACTCTACTAATTTCCCAGTTTGAAAACAAGTCGAGCTAGTTGCGATCTGCGATGGCGTATTAGTTTTCCGCTAGAGGTGCTAGTGTGCTACAAGGTCATCGAAATGTCAAATGTCATTTTTAGTTTAGGATCTATACCAAACTGTAATTGACATAATACTACATACTATATACTATATAACATACATAATACTATATACTACGACTATAATATCGTTACATAGGACATTTAAATAAAAATTGTATGGCTTGACAGCTGTCATCAGGACCGTTTTACTCAGTAGCGCCGCGTCACTTGGTAAGCGAGAAAATGGAAGCCCCATTGGACTAAGATAAGTTGTCCATCGCATCGTCTCACTGCCATCTTCTATTTCCAGACAAACTCTTTTACATCTTAGACCCCGTCATTACGTCATTTCTATTAAGAGAAAACCACAGATTTTGGATTTACTTAACGTAGTAAATCCTAAGAGCAAACAGTAACAGTTTCCAGTAAAATTAAACTGCTTACATCTACACTGTCCGCACCGTTGTCCCAACACTAGTTGTAAACACGACCGCGTCCCTTCTGCACCAGAGCTACATCTTTGCCAACCAGACCAAGGTTGGACGGTAGCCAGACCACGGCCCGACGCCCGCCACTTTGCTCCTAATTGCATCCTGGTGGTCCTACGTTAATTTATAAGCAACATTGCCAAATCATAAGCATCAAGATAACTAAATTGGTTTGACTGGTTCGAGAGAACATAAATGGTGAGTGTTCTTTACATGATTTTAGGATTTTAGTGCTGAGATTTTGTTGTTATTTTAGATGGGTCTTTTGGCAATATGCTAGTCATAGTTTGAAAACCGGTGCGCTAATGTGCACAAGCAGCAATAGCCCAATGGCTACGGTGTCGGCCTGGCGATCGAGAGGTCGTGAGTTCGATCCCCAGCCATTGCACTAATTGACGTGAACTCACTCCAGATACAAGCATATTTAGCTTAGTTAAAGGGGTTAACAAGAATACTAGTAATGTGCAACCCACATTGCTTGTAATGTTTAAAAAATAAAGAATGAAAAATTCCAAAAATTAAACATGTGAATACAAGTTATTATTGAAATTGGTTGAAGTAAGTCGCAAAAACAAAAACTTAATTTGACTTGTGAATTTTGTTAGTGAACATGAGGACGAGGCTTGCTTGTGCCTATACTTTAAACCATATTAAATCACAACTATCCATCAAGAACAAATACATCGTATTATTCGAAACCTATATAAACTCGGCTACGGAACGATCCTACTGATTCGACGAACCTAATAGATAGGAGGGCGCGGGTTCGAGTCTCGTCGGTACGGTGAAATTTTGGATTCATCATCATCATCATCATCATCATCAGCCTATGTTAGTCTACTGCTGGATATAGGCCTCTCCAACTTCACGCCATTGAGCACGATCCTCGGCAACTCTCGTCCAGCTCTTGCCAGCCACCTTGCGAGGATCATCGCTCCATTAGATCGTTAATGTATAATAATGTAAAAAAAATATAAAGAGTAGTTAACACTTAAAGAAACATAATAGATATAAACTCATTTATTAAAATGTTTAAATTAACTATATCGAACTCCGAATACAAACTTTCTAGTCATGCCTGCAAGCACAAGATTTGGCCATCCATAACTGCAATATGCTAAAACTCTCACGGTAACTTTACAATATTCAAAGTGGTTACCCATAGAATAGTAAATTTCTATCGCTATTACGATCTGCATGCAGTTCTCATTTGAGCAAGCCAGCCTGTTGGTTTTCAGTTCCACGGAGCTCCTAAATTATAAACTCCCAGCTATAGACAGCCGAAGATGTACAGATCATACAGTCCTGAAGTTCATCTGAAGTCAAGCCAGTGGCCGCTGAGAACATATTGACTGTCTGCTTATGACTTATGCAAGTGTTGGAACCACCGATCTAAAATTTCACAAACGTAGTGAAATTATAGGTCTGTGGTTGAAACCAATAAGATATTTGTTGGGGGACTTAAACTGTTCGGAACTTGTTAGATGCAACTGGGATATTATTTAATAGCTTTGTATTACTCTGTTACCGTTATTTCGATAAATGTATGTAATATAATAGTCCATTTATCATCATCAGCTGCTGAAGGTCCACTGCTAGACGTAGGCCTCTCCCAAGATGCGCCACTGAGCCCGATCTTTGGCTCATCTTTTCCAGTTTTGTTTAGTTTAGTCCATTGAAATGTTCGATTTGGTATGACAATATTGTGGCGTCCTGCGTGCGCGATCTAGGCGGCGATCGAATAGCGCAGTAGTATTTGTGCCGACTGGTTCACACCAAATGCGATCTACGGCGATCAGAAAACGATTAAAAATCAGATCGCGAACGCACACGCAGACGTAGGACGCCATGTTGTGGCCGTACCTTTAGCGTGAATTTATTTGAGGGTGCATTTTAATTTTTAAGATGTCAAGATGGGGGGGGGGTTTAGACTAAGGTTGAATGCAAGTTTATGGATCGTAACCCTTTTCCCGCGGACGCCATCTTGGAAAAAGGGGTGGAGATGGTTTTTATGGTTTATCTGGAAAACTATTGGTCGCAAAGAAAATTCGTTAAATATTTTTTGTTGCAAATTAAATTCTCTACAACTTTGATCCTGTAATTTTTTGTCGTCGAACCAAAAATGAAAAATTAACAAACAAAAATCGCTTAAATTTTCTTTCGGTCCTTATTACTTTTTTCTGGTAAGCATTTTTATAGAGGGGTTTAAAAAAAGGCAATATAGTAATGGCCTAGGTAGACCTTAACCTTTTTGTGCTACAGAAGCCACAAGTAATCACAAACTAGCATCACCTTTTATGTTACCGGTAACATCTTTATGTTACCGTTCTATAAATTTAAATTATGCTCTTTGTAGCTCATGCAGCGCATATTGTAGTAGTTAATACCGTGTATGTAGGTGGAACCATGCGATGTTGTAAGTAATCAAGGGTACAATTGCCCCGTTGACTGGCATTACATTGTCCAAACTTTATATGTTGTAGAGTAGGCGACACCAAAGACTACTGCAGTACCTAATAATAATTAAGATAGTTTAAAAACTAAAACAACCGACTTCAATGCCCCGCAAGTTTCAGTAGCAAGTTTGAGAAGGTTATCGTCATATCTCTGAAGATACTTATCAGAGCTGGATGAAATTACAATGGGACCACCTCGGAAACGTACTCTACCGATAACAAAAAGAATCATTCGAATCGGTTCAGAATTGATGGAGTAATCGCATAACATACACAAAAAAGAAACATGCAGACGAATTGAGAACCGCCGTTGTTTTTGGAAGTCGGTTGAAGACTAGTGAATATCATAACAGTATTCCTTTTAATTTTAAATTTTGTTCTTAATATAAAAATAAAGCTTGTCTTAAAAAACTTAGGCCTCCTAAAACAATTAGTTGCTATAAGTTTTTTATCAAATTACCGGCTGACTTATTTCCTATAACTTGGGTGTCTTCAAGTCGAGAGTGAGCAGGTATCTTTTTAACCCTCGACACAAAAAGAAGGGCTGTGTATCTGTGTATGTGTGTGTCTGTATGGACTGTAGCATCGTACCGCCCTAACGAATACACCAATTTTGTTTTCTTTTTTGACTGATTGGATTCTTATCGAGAGTGTTTTTAGCTTTAATTTATGAAAATCCGTTCAGCCTTTTAAAACTATGAGCTTTTTCTTCTAGTTGAGTGCGATATTAAATCAAGTTTTATAGGTCTAATCAAGTCGAATTTCGGTATCCTCTTACTTCAAACTATTGTAAAAATATGGTAGCATTGACCTTATGCTGGGACATCTCTTGGAATCTGCAGAACATTCAACTCCTCACCAACTTACAGCAGAGATGTCGAGTTTGGGCTCATTGAAATGGTCTCAATGAACAGATTATACATAGATCAGTCAAGGGTGGTTTAAATGTTGAATTTAAGTACTATAGACATATTTTAGCTTTACTTCAATATCTCTCTGTATCTCCCTACTCTACATCCATCAATCGGCGTTGATGCTTCACAGACAATTTACGTGTGTCCATCGAAACGTTCCGTGCAATATTGTCACGTCAGTAGTTGCTTTATGGAGCTGTGCACTTTATGATGGATGTACAAAATACTGGGGCTTAAACAATACAATTTAATATATGGCAGTTGATAGTGTAATAACCATTACAAGGCGTGGAGGAGAGAAAATATTTTGTACCGAACTATCATAAGCTAACTAGTGGTATTTTTAATTATTTTACTTACTAATGTTCACAGGTGGCAGGATTATTATATCGACCAGATATATTACATCGATGTTCCGCCTGACTTGCTATCAAAAAGTAGTTCACCACAAGAAAATCTGCCGCCAGAATCTTACGGCCTACCGGCACACAGCCCTTAAGAGTCAGAGTTATAGTCTAAGCCTAGCGTGTTCACCATCTTCGACCACATCATCGCTTATTACCCGTTGAAATAGTGGTTAAGCGCTAGTCTATAAAATATTTAAAAATACGTACAGAATGTTAGCATAAAGGTACGGCCACACCGCGGCGTCCTGCGATCTGCGAGCGTGATTTCAGTACTTTTCAATTGTTTTGTGAACGCGTTTGGTGTGAACCAGTCGGTACAAATACTACTGCGCTAGCTGATCGCTGCCTAGATCGCGCAAGCAGGACGCTGCGGTGTGTCCGTACCTTAACACTGTTTATCAAAAGTCAACTAAACTAGGCTTTTACTCATACCACAAATCGAGTATTTCCCAATATTCACCGACGGGCTCCAACCTTGTACAGAGGGTAGAGGGTAGGTGAAAAGGGGCGAAGGTCAGCTCTGAAAGGTAGTCAAAGTCATAAATGTAGCCTTTTACGCACGCCTCAAACCTATTTGTTAGGGTTTCAGCATTGTCACGTTCCTAGACTTACTAGCCTTCCAATGTGAAGTACAAACGGTGACTTGACGATATTCAAAACATAAACGCGAATTATTTATCATACCCACAGTTCAAGATGGTACTCTCTGCTACATTGTGTACAAATCGCTTTAAATAATAACCTTCATAAATACTATAATGTATTTAGTTAAAGTAAAGTTTAATGTATAATGTTATTTAAAACATAAGTACTTTTTTACGGTGCTACGGCAGCACACAGCCCTTGAAAGTCAGACCATTTTAGCGTGCTCACCATCTTTGATCACATCATCGCTTACCACCAGGTGAGATGGTGGTCAAGCGCTAGCCTATCGTATATAAATAAAGGGGCATCTCTCTAATAAAGCGATCTCAGATCCCCAGCTCGATTCATGGAAAGTGATGATGCTGTCTATAAAAGAACGTGTTTTAACAAGAGTGACTAATTTTTTTTATATTTTATAGGCTAGCGTTTGACCACTAACTCACCTGTTGGTAAGTGATGATGCGGTCGATGATGGTAAGCACGCTAGGTTTAGAATGGGAACTGGCTCTCAAGGATAGCTGCCGGAACACGTTAGATTTTCGGAGACAGATTTTCAAACTTGAGGGTGATAGCTGGCCAGGCGGACACTAGATAGTGTCCTACCACCATGCGGGGGTTGTCGGTTTCTCAACGATGTTATTCCTTCACCGGAGGGCCACTGTTAAAAACGCATGTAATTTTATCTATGGAAAAATCCATTGGTGCTCGGCGGGCATTAAACTCGGTTCCTCTGGCATCAAAACCGACCATTCTCCCACTTACACCACCGGGCCTTCAAAGTAAGATAAAGCAAGGCGCTTTAGTTTAACGAATATAGAGCCACACTATTCTGAACTAACCTTACTGAATCTATAAAATTTTAATATGTAGGTCGGTACAAAAGTAGGTCAAATAGTAATATCACATTATGATACACAGTCAGTGAAATAAGTAACCAATTTAAGAAGCCATTGAAAAAGCCCTCTGTACTATCTTCCATAGAAAAAAATATTATAGATTTAAAAATGGGAATTTAACGTGACTTGCGCGATGTCTTTAAATTTATAAGTTTAAAATGAACGTGAGTTTTTATAATAAGAAAATATTACCTATTAGTAACCTCTTCTTACATAGGTACAAGACAGAAATAGCAAAATCTTTCAAGTCCAACCCTATCTCAATAAATAAGCGCTTCAACAAAATATAAGTGTCAAAGGCAACATAACGAAAGAGATACGACAGTTCACAACGCAGCATCCGAATAGCCTTCTTATGGCGGCATGGTACCCGAAAAAATCTGTCTTTGATTTAGAGACGTACTCTTCTTTGAGAATGCCATAAAACAGTCCCCTGTCAAACCCAACTTGCGAGGAAATCGGCTCGTAATGCTTTACAAATATTTTGTAGGACGTCTATATGAGATTTATGAAAGCCATGAGACGTATTGGAGTGGATACGATTGTCATTCAAAGCTGGTATTGGTTAGACTGTCTTTGAGATATGGGTTGAAGATGTTACTTTTTTGTTATAAATGCTAGGTATGTGCAATTTTTTATATTGCGTTTTTTTGGAGCTTTGCTGGGAACGTTTTCAGTAGAGTCCCAACGCGGTTCTTTATTAACTTTAAATCGATTTGCATAAGCGGACATTTTGAGACTTGTTTGATTACATTTAATAAACTCACTTGTTTTTAGAAAATTATGGATCTAATGTGTCTTAAATTGTTTAACATCGAACTCTGTCGAACCGACTACAAGCCTGACTCCTCACACCGTTCATCTAAGTAGTCGGTCTTAGTATTTCCCAGACTCTGCATTGTTAAATAAATCACACACTGTGAGTTGAAGTAAATGTTATGTACTATGATCATAATATTACTAAACTAATACCACGTCCTCGCTCGGAGTTTTTCTGAAAGATTAAAGTCATCGACAGCAATCGAGCAAACTGAAGCGGCAGTGGGCCGGCCATATTAGCCGAAGAACCAACAAACTGTAAAGGTAGACAAGTTGAGTGTAGACAGCGGATCGGTATGCTTGATGTAGGACTAATGTAGGACAATGTGGAGCGATGATCTTCGCAAGGCGACTAACAAAGGCCACGGTAATATAAAAAATTACCGTGCAAAGTCTGACTGAGCGCGGTCCTCGCTTACTCTAATCCAGATTAGAGGTACCGATGATCATGCTCAAGGGCGAGCAACCGGCCTATATCCAGCAGTGGACAATTAAATCCTAATGATGATAAAAAATCATACATCCAAAGATTTTTTTTAAGCTTACTAGCAATGTGGGTGGCACATTACTAGTAATATTGTTAACCCCTCTAACTAAGCTAAATATGCTTGTGTCTGGAGTGGGTTCACGTCAATAGTGCAATGGGTGGGGATCGAACGCACGACCTCTCGATTGCCAGTCCGACACCTTAGCCATTGGGCTACTGCCGCTTTTGACCAAGCTGTACAATATTGATCTTTCCCGTAGTTCATAAGGAGTTCTTCGATTAAGTAATGACCTTCTAATGACTAATATCGTAGACTCTGACTAATACCATACCACTCTAAAGTAAAATACGATCCCAACCCAAAAATCTAAAGCCCATGACGTAAGTAACAATTAAAACTCTTGTTTATTTCTATCCACTAAAATACACAAAATATCAGAAACGATATGCCCCAGTGGTCACAATAGCCCGAAGTGTTCATTACCATAAATTTACCCACAATTGGTACAACAATTATGAGTACATGCGTGGCGTCACACCTTACTAAGTACAGTACACTAATATGTTTAGGAATTTAGTAGCTCGATTAGTGGTCCTGTTGGACATTACAGCTGTTACACAGTGGTATATGTTAAGAGGTGAAGCTGTTGGGTTTATAGTTTTGTTAGTTTGCATCAGTAGTATACAGAATATCGCAGGATATAGAGAGTAGTTTATTCTTGATAAGAAAAACAGGCACTATACTTAACTCGTTTGAATGTTGATTTTTAGGGTTCCGTACCTCAAAAGGTAAAAAAGGAACCCTTATAACCCTTAAGATCACTTTCTGGTCCGTCTGTCTGTCTGTCTGTCTGTCTGTCTGTCTGTCTGTCCGTCTCTCTGTCCGTGTGTCACCACTGATTTTCTCAGGAACGGGTGGACCTAGCAAGTTGAAATTTATACCTGATACTGAGGTCTACAGTCCCTATTGGGTGTATAAAAATCAAGGTCTTGTCAACACAATAAAAAGATATGGGCAAATTTAGATTTTAGCGAAAACTTGTTAGTACCAAAATGTACCGTAATTTTCAACTTTTTTTATTTTTCGGAATTTTTCCTTTACTTGTGCTCTAAGACCTTTCTTATAACCAAAATTGACAATTCTAGGTAAACCGGAAGTACCATATAAGTTTTGGGTCGAAAACCTATAGGGTACTTCCCGTTGACCTAGAATCATGAAATTTGGCAAGAAGCAAGGTCTTACAGCACTAATTAAGGAAAAATTCAAAAATTAAAAAAATTGTTGAAAATTAAAGGGTCATACATACATAGTTTGCGCCAATTAAGGTAGACCTCTGAGTTATATTAGCGCTGATACAATTTAGAGGTCTAGCTTAATTGGTTGGTACGGAAGCCTCGGTGGGCGAGTTCAACTCGACTTAGCCGGTTTTATTTTTTATGTATAGAATCGTTTTTAAA
This sequence comes from Cabera pusaria, assembly GCA_954871355.1. NCBI lineage: Eukaryota > Metazoa > Arthropoda > Insecta > Lepidoptera > Geometridae > Cabera > Cabera pusaria. The sequence continues at coordinate 5,859,256 of OX940896.1, forward strand.
ACAGGTATCCGTGGATAGAAAGTAAAGAAAGAAATAATATTTAAAATCGTTTACCAAACGAAAACAACCGACTTTAAATGACGCGCTAGCCATTTTCTCAGTATTAAGTTTAAGATGTTTATCTAAATATCTTTGGAGATACTTATCAGATCTCAATAAAATTACTATAAGACCAAACGTCAAGTATCATTTTTTTCAAACAAAATTTGTTTTTCCAGTATTGGTTATTGCATGACGAAAATATAACAGGTGCATTGAGAACCTTCTCCTTTATTGTAAAGTCGGTTAAAAGTGCATTTATTTAACACACAATTATTACAACCAATCAATAAATTTACAACAGTTGGTACTATACTACAACAAACTTAACAAGTAATATTTAAAAAAATCTTTTTAAACACACGCTTTACAAACTTAACAAGTAATACCTTAAAAAACCTTTTTAAACACAAGCTTTACAAACTTAACATGTAATATTTTAAAAAACCTTTTTAAACACAAGCTTTTACATAACCGAGAACCAGAGTACGTCAAGACAAATCCAACGAGCCCAAACACGACAAGTATAACATGGACAGGTTTAGGAGTATCCGGCTCCATCATCAAGTCAGTACCATGTTATCATAATATTGCATTGTCACGCGATTTACACATGTATGCAAAATTTCAGCTCAATCGGTAACCGGAAAGTGGATCAAATTTAATTTATAAGATTTCATGACAAACATCGGGACAGCTTCCAGCTCCATCATCAGATCAGCACCATGTCATCTTAATAATTGCTTTGTCACGCGATTTACACATGCACGCAAAATTTCAGCTCAATCGGTAACCGGGAAGTGAGTCAAATTTAATTTGCAAGAGTTGATGACATACATCGGGACAGGTGAAACTAAATAAAAGCTTGTAAAGTATGAATTACCTTACCTTCTTAAAATTAAATAAGTGTAGTGCCAAAGAGGTCTATTTCAGCAAAAATGTTATTTTACGATTTTACAATTGCACGATTAGAATAAATATTTATTTTTTCAAGGATAGGATATACGGAGAAAACTCTTCAAAGCATCTAATATGTTCCGGTAGCTACCCTTGAGAGCCAATTCCAATTCTAGGCCTAGCGTGCTACCATCCTCGACCGTATCATCACTTAGCAACAGGTGAGATAGTGTTCAAAGGCTAGCCTAGATATTATAAAAAAAAAAATTGAAATTCTGAATTCCTCGCTCGGCACATGAAATGTAAATTGTAAATTAAAGTAGTGTAAAATTTCTTGTTTTCATATCACCCGCAATATACTAATTCTTATTACAAAGATTCTACAGATAATGTCATCTACCTACGTAGTACGTTATCATCATACATCTAACGGTCCCATTGGAGTGCACCGTCAATCGCGATAAACAACTGTGTACAGTACAACGGTGCATTGTACATGGCGATAGTCCATGTAACATAGATGTGACCTGAGATACTGTATGGTTGTATGTGACAAGTTATAAACGATTGTTCTATTTCGGTAAACTTTGCAACTATTTTAACAAGTGTTTTTATATCCTAGAGAAGTAATTAAGGCAACTAATCCTAGAGAAGTAATAACGTGTACACAAAAAGCCTATAAAACCAAAATAAGGTTATCATTTGATCTTAAAGATCCTGAGTTGTGTTAAAGATTTCCCGCTGGTTATAAGGCTACGAATGAGACTAAAAGCATTCGCATATCTGATTAGTAACAGAGCATTGAAAAATTGCAAGTTTTTATTGGACAAGTACACAAAAATGGCAAACGGCCCACCTAATGGGAATTGGTCACCGTTGCCTATGAACACTTGCAACACTAGGGATGTAACTCATGACATCATGATCTGAAAATTATCTGGAACCGATAAAACTAGTTCTTGAACAAATTACTAAATATTCGATATAGAACTTACCTCAATTTAGACGTATCCGGTAAATTCCCATCACTTACGCCACACCGACGTATCGTATGGGAAGACGTGGCATTGTACGCAGCAATACGTCAAGTTTGACGGTTATCCAATATAGTACGTGCTCTCAGTGGGTCTAATCGGTGTCTGTCTGCTAGTTTATTTATTCTACTAGCCTGCCAATGTAAATGAAATTCGTTGGCTATTGAATGCCAGTGTAATGTGAGATTTATAGACGTTGGCGTATATTTTATCATCAATGAGTCGGAATGTCTGGGAAATTTTTGCAGACAGTTTGTTTGATGATGTTTTGATGTTGGTATGTGAAAATAAGTATGATATATTCGTTCTGTTACTTTTAAAAATTCACTCATTAATTTTTGGTACTTGGATTATTATTTGCTTAAATACTTATTATAATATTTGTATCTTATGATTATTAATATCCTGAAAAAATATATTTATTTAAAATTTTATAAATCTGTATAATCATGTATTTATTATTATTATTTGAATATATAGTCTGGTGCTAATTTCATCTACGAAGTCCTATAATGTAACTTATAATTTACAGAAAGATGAAAAAGACAGACTAACTCAAAACTCAATTTAAATTAACAAAGAAATCATATCTAAAGCATTTTATTCTATTAGAAGCAATCTCAGTAAGTAGGCATACGCAATAAAAATAACTTCGATTGCTGAAACAACAAATATACGAATTCAATACAAAACGGACACTAAAAGGTTACAAAAGACCTGAATACTCACAAAGCTACGGCTGCAAAGAAATACTTCTAAATAGATCCGATTAAGATCGTATAGACTGGCTGTACAGCTTTATGCCTCGCCTTGTCCCTTTTTGAATTGGCCAAAGCCGGAATGGAGAGAAGCGAGAAAAAAGTCAGCAAATCGTGTAACTTGGAAAAGGTTTCAGTTGTATAGAAAAAGGCGAACAAGTTAGCTATTTGTTAAACTTTCTGCTTTAAGTAACGTGTGAGGCCTACGTTGTATCTACATTCATGAGTTCATTACTTTAAAATAATAGAGGGCTAAGAGTGCAAATCAAGAGTAATCAGAATCAAACCCTTGCTTAGCTTCTTAATTTATATATTTTTATTAATTTAATTAGTATTAAAACGACTAAATATTTTGCCTGAGTCGGCCCAAATACTGTTTTAAGTTCTTACTGACTGCTTTGGTCTTGCCCGTTTATTTACATTTTTAAAGATTATAAATATGAATATAAACATACACAGTTAAATTCTCATACTTAAATTTAAATGTCACTTAAGTTCTCTTGTAATTTTGTAGTGAAAACAAATTAAACAAACCTTCGAGTAACACGAATATTCAAGCTAGAAATTTACAATACACAAACTTGTGTACAACTGGTATTACAAAATAAAGATTTATTAACTACAGCACTCTCTAAGGCAAACAAAGACTACAAATTGTTTGCATTACAACATTTCCAGTGATTTAAGTAATGCAGAGTTTGGTTTACTTTGTTGAGTTCAGTGTTTGTTGAGATAAAATTTAGTGTTTAATTCTCGAGGCACAATAAACGAGTACTAAATGCAAAACAAAAACTGTTATCCTAGGAGAATGCAAAGTAATTTGCTTTAGTGGAAGCATTGTCCTGTCTAGAAAATGGGTCAGTATTTCTTCGCCTTTGTCCTTATATACTATTTGCATACGAATAGTTTTAATCTGCTCAAAAAATATTTGCATTTTAATGATACTTCTTCCATAAACACAACAGTTTAAAAAGATGTTTGTGTAAAATTATGAATATTAATGTTAAGTTAAAAGTAAATTTTAGTTAAATGTTAAATAAGATTTTATATTCAAAAGAAAATCTGTATTAATTTGATATTCTTCAACAGTAAAGCGTTTCTAGAGTAAATGTCTTTCAAAGGTAAAATTTAATTAGGTCGTCGTGATCTAATTAGTTAGTTGAAGTGTTGAAACAATGAAGTCGACGCTAAAAGCTTTCGCATTATTTTGGCTACCACCACTATTTACAAAAAATAGCAAAGCTATTCGTATTGCTTAGGTAATATAAATGAAAATATAGTCGTCACAGTAGTTCACATTTAAGAAAACCTGTGTTACTATTACATATTGAATATTGAATTATTAGCATATATGCAAAATAAAATATCAGTGGTCGATGAGGAAACGCTAGTGAGACTGTGTACGTTGTCGTTTTCAAGCGATGAAATCAAGAAGTCGAAGTCATTACTATTTGAACGGCGTCGGATTATCGCAAAATATTGCGAAAGAATAAGAGAAAAGAGGAGCGAGATTTAGCTGATATCATCAACTTGTTCAAATCAGTGGAACCTGATATAATACCAGTGTTTGTGGCGCGGCAACTAGAATAAACTGGCCAAGTGCAATTCGGACTCGCACTAGTAGGGTTCCGTACCACACTACAGTATTTTATAAGATTGAGCAAAAAATACCACTATCATTTTTGGCCAGCAAAAAATAATAATTAATAAACATTTTATTTCTTATAACGCCATCTAACGTCTAACAAAGGTGTTAGGGATCGACATTTCAATATAACGCCATCTATGGGACGTTTACCTAACTAAGCGTTCATAGATGGCGTGAAATGCCGAAAAAACACGTTTCTTGTATGGGGACCCTCCTTATTTTTAAATTTATTCCGTTTTAGTATTTGTTGTTGTAGCGGCAACAAAAATACATCATCTGTGAAAATTTTAACTGCCGGGCTTCCTATATCGCGGATATTAGCAATGTTCTACACGCTGTGTGTGAGTCACTCATACCTACCGCCGGACATGATGAAAACAGTTGTTGCTCCCATCGTGAAGAATAAAACGGGAGACATAGCGGACATAAACAACTATAGGCCAATTTCGTTAGCGACAACTATAGCTAAGGTGTTTGACGGCCTGCTTGGGGCGCAGTTACATAAGTTTACTGTATTGCACGATAACCAGTTTGGTTTTAGGCCCAAACTTCTACTGAAAGTGCGATACTGTGCCTTAAGCATGTCGTCCGTATACAGACGCAGTACTCCTGTACATGCCTAAGCAGGCATGTACAAATGCCTGGTTAGGCCAGGTCAAATGCCTTGGAAAGGTCGAGGAAGCCCTCGACCTTTCCAAGGCATTTGACCTGGTCTCTTATGACATATTGTGGGACAAACTTAAGAGTATCAACTTACCACCAGAACAGACTAGTATTTTTAAATATTGGTACACGAACCAGATCAACAGCGTCAAATGGGCAGGTGTGATTCATATCGGTTGGAGTGTGGGGTGAGGCAGGGGAGGCTGACTTCGCTCTCCCTTTTTAACCTCTACATGAATGCATTGATCGTTGAGCTCAGCAACAAACATGTCGGATGTCATATTAATGAAGTCTGTGTAAATAATCTAAGCTATGCAGACGACATGGTGTTGCTGAGCGCGTCGGTCTGTGGATTACGGACGTTGTTGCGAACATGTGAGGATTATGCCGTGAGTCATGGGCTAAAATACAATGTTACCAAAAGCGTATGTATGGTTTTTGAGGCCGGGACGAAACGTCCCCAAAATTTGCCATCCGTATTTCTCAATGGTGTTCCGCTGAAAAGGGTTGAAAATTTTAAGTACTTGGGACACATAGTTACGACCGACCTCAAAGACAATGCAGATATGGAACGTGAGCGAAGGGCTTTGTCTGTACGGGCGAATATGCTGGCTCGCAGGTTTGCACGTTGCTCGGGGGAGGTGAAGGTAACGCTCTTCCGAGCATTCTGTACCTCCCTCTACACGTGTAGCCTGTGGGCTAGGTATACCCGCTTGTCGTACAATGCTCTTCGTGTACAATTTAATAACGCGTTTAGGGCGATGATGAGGCTGCCCCGCTACTGTAGCGCTTCGGGCATGTTTGGTGTGCGTGCCGAGTTTCTAGTGCGCAGGGTGCGGGCCAGTGACAACATTGTCCTAGCCATGATTGCAGCGAGAGTTGATTGCCTTTTCATCAATCATTGTTGTAACAGGCATGCTCCTATATAACAATGATTGTTAATTTGATTCACATTTGTATTAGTTCTTCTATGTTTTAAATTTTATTTCTATTTTTATTGTTATTTTGTAATTGATTATGTAAATGTATTAATGTTAAATGAGAATTGTGATTTATTTGTATAATAAATACCATGTTTATAATATATGATATGAGTTCTGAATAGCTTGATATAAAGATTAAATTAAATTAAAATTAAATTAAATTGCGTTCAGAATCTTCGGAGATAAGGAGATCAACATCTAAAACTTGCTACTGAAATTACTAGCACAGCATGTGAAGTCAGTTTCGTATAAATATATAATATGGTATATTACGCAGACCTAATGAGGCCATAAAATATATTATTTTGGTATAATTACCGTGTGTGGTAGATTGTTAAAATGTAATACATAGCACAATATTCTACTAATATTATAAAAGCGAAAGTTTGTGTTTATATTTGTTACCTCTTCACGCTTCACTTTACTTTTTATCCCGATATTCACATGGGAACGATGTCTACGTGGATAGAATCGCGGGGCACAGCTAGTATTAATATAAATATTATAGCTACGTCTGTGCCGGGCTATTAATTAAATATCATTGCAGAAAAACACAATTAACATTAATTTCTTTCGTAAATCATAAAAGTATTAATCGGTTGTAAGTTTCAAGCCTTAGCCTGTCACAAATAAATCCATTTTAATCATTCCAGTCTCATTAATTACATCAGATTGGGCGATTCAGCGTTGGCATTAGAAATGTAAAACAGTCGACGAAATGAGTTCTCGGCCTGTGACTGATCCATCAGGTTCTCTGACATTAATTAGTCTCAATGGTAATCTCGGGTGCTTTTGTCGAGCAAGAATTACCATTAGATTCGAATTGACTGATTTTCAACTAAGACTTTATTAATAGTGACATATTTGTCGGGAATTTCAGAGGAAAGGCGTAACCGTTGGGTATATTTATATTTTGATTAATTAACAAAAAGAGCTACTTAAATCGAGGAGTCGTTTTTCAGGTTTCCGTAGGAACCCCATAAGGAAACGGAACCCCCAAACAACAAAAGATATGACCTTTTATATGTCGCATATTTACGCACATTTTGCTATATATTTGCATTTACCTAGATTCATGAAACTTATTAAGCAGCGATGTCTTACAGCACATGTAAAGGGAATGATTTAAAAACCGTAGATATCTATAATTATAACAGGATCAAAAACACCTAGGTTATAAACATAATACCTTTCTTTTTCGCTTATACCTATCACTCACAAAACACGTGTCGTCTAAAAAAGCCCCCTTTTTACATTCATAGAGGGCAGCACTATGTAGAAGCTTATGACTGCATCCAACAAACTTTTGTATTGAATTTAAAGTTTCTGAACCGAGCGAACTAAATAAAAAACATTTGAGCACTTGCTCTTTTATCTGGTAACCTAGAATAATTTCAGAGAATTCGTAGGTAACCCTAGCTTTGGAAATCATTCCAGAAAATTCGTAGTATGTTTTACTGGAGCGTATTTATACTACGTTTCTTGAAACGACGTGGTTTGGTTACTAAGAATGCACTTGATGTAGCAAAGTTAATTGTTTTAGCGTCTGAATAAATCTTGAGGCATTCTCAGGAATGGTTCATGTTATTCTTGGAAATCATTTAGTTACGTTCAAAACGGTTTTACAGTCACTGCACTGTGAAACTAAAGGCAGCCATTACAAACGAAGATAACTAGATAGGTTTCATGTTTCATGCCACTGTGATTTCATGTTTCATGACATCGTATCTGTAATAGCTGGACGTTGTTGTTTGCTTGCTTGCTACCTATATAAAAAAAAAGTTGTCGCTTACCAGCAGGCGAGCGTCGTGCTTATCCTGTTACCGAATATCATCAAAAAGATACCTTGAGACCTGTATGCCCTTATGTGCCCTGTATCACTGGGTACTTACTATCTAGAATTAGAACTGAGACGGAAAACCAGAAAACAGAGGTTCTACGTATACCGACTGAACTACGGCCGATTACAGTATTCGATCTATCCGGATTTTTTACAACTGGAGGTGGTATTTTGTGATTATTTTTATGAAGTTTTAAGTAACATTCAATTCGGATAGATTGAATAAAGAAAATACTCGCTAGGAAGAGCGTACGGTATAATAAATAGCGCTCTGCCTTGTTCCGGCCTTTCAAACCTGCCAGGGTAGCATCATCTATCATCGACCGCATCCTACGTCAAACCAACTCAGGGCATACACGAGCTCTCCTTGCATAATAAACTATAACTCAAACCATAGAGAAGTATCATTGCATATTTTATAATTAAGAAAAATTAAAACAACCGACTTCCATGCCCCAGAAATCATCATTCAGTTTGAGACGTTTATCGTCATATCTCTGAAGATACTTATCATTTCTTAATGAAATTACAATGAAACCACTTCGAAAACGTACCCTACCGATTAAAAAAAGAATCTTTCGCATCGGTTCACAATTGACGGAGTAATCGCGTAACATACATACAAAAAAAACATACAGACGAATTGAGAACCTCCTTCTTTTTGGAAGTCGGTTGAAAGCAAAGTCCCCCGCCGCGTCTGTCTGTCTGTCTGTCTTTTCCCGATAAACTCAGAAACTACTGTTTTCACAAATCGACAGAGAGATTAATGAAGAAGGTTGAAGTGTATAATTTGTTAAGGTTTTGTGTAAATTGGTTGAAATATGACAATGATTATTGAAGTTTAATTCATACTCGATGCAACAAGCTAATGCAAAAACTGTAGGCACATAATTATACCCCTGCGAAGTCTGGGTGGGTCGCTAATAGAACTATCGATCATTACGAAAACTATATTCAGCGTTCGAGTCCAATTAATTCGATATTTTCACAAAAAATTAAGTCTATCTTATCCGATTATCCCTCCAATACATTTTAATATACATTCAAAGTAGTCCAGTGTCGAAATAAAAACCGTTCGAAATACATCAATGCTGTACTCGTAAATGGCACTTCGGCCATCGGAAAACCGACCGTTAAAAATCCTGAAAACTGAACCGGTAACAACAGTAATTTCATACTTTAAAGTCGAGAGGATAAGGTTTGAGATCGTTTGGATCGAATATCTTTTGTTTATTGTCTGTAAAAGTCAACAATAGGAATTCCTTACATGGCATCCCATTGTGATATTGTCCCGTATACCTACTCGTATTATTAAAAAATTCCAAAGGACCTCTCCGTGATATGATATCATGGGCATTAAAAACTGTGCATATTCTTTGAGTTTAATAATATTATATTAAAGTTTGGTCCGCTGAGTATGAGAGACAGGGGTGGAATAGTTGCTTGGTAAGTACATATTTGTTTAAGTTACACGCTGTGTGTGTGGTAAATAGTTTAACTATTTGGCTTGTGTAGTTATGTTTGTGTATCCACTTGGTTGTTGGAATGTGTGTGGTAGTTACAAAGGGATATATAGAAGGGAACTTTAGCTCGCTGCAAAAGGTTGTTATAGTACAGTTTTTTACTCGCTGAAGACTGGGTTGTAAAACGTGGGAGCGATGTAGACATTATTGCTTTCTCTCTCCCACTCATGGGTCTTATAATGATAATTTTTTTAACCCATTTCGAAAAATGAGGATGTTTTTTATCGAGATATCTCTCTCAGAGAAGAAACCAACAACCCCCGCATGGTGGTAGGACACTATATCTAGTGTCCGCCTATTAAAGGGTATTTATTACACCACACTAAATCAGAGGGCAAGCGTATGTGTATGGGTCCCTAATTAGGGAGAAAGAGAGGACACGGTCCGCCTATAATATGTGCAGTGTAATAACACTTAGGGAGTTAGGGCGCCTTATTAGGGGACCCTGATTCAATGTGGTGCCCCTCCAATCCGCTTAACGCAACTATCCCAAACTGTCTCCCATACGGATCGAACGGAAGTCACATCTTGCTTATTATTTTTAACCGACTTCACAAAAAAGGAGGAGGTTCTCAATTCGTCTGTATGTTTTTGTTTTTTTTTTGTGTGTATGTTACGCGATTTCTCCATCAATTGTGAACGGATTTAAATGATTCTTTTTTTAATAGGTAAGATACGTTTCCGAGGTGGTCCCATTTTAATTTTATCGAGATCTGATTAGTATCACCAGAGATATGGAGATAAATACCTCAAACATAGGAGAATGTACTAGTTTTAGTAGAAGAGTCCCAAGAAGATTATACACAATGGAGGTTGCTATTGCATATAAGATATTCTTACGGTAACTGTGAGCGAGATAGAAATAAAGGTGGGGATAATTTTTTTTTATATCTTATAGGCAAGCGTTTGACCACTATCTCACCTGTTGCTAAGTGATGATGCGGTCGAAGATAGAGAAGTGGACTAGAATGGGAACTGGCTCTCAAGGATAGCTGCCGGAACACATTAGATGTTTGGCGACAGATATTCTGACTTGAGGGTGGTAGCTGGCTAGGCGGACACTAGATATGTTCTACCACCATACGGGGGTTATTGGTTTCTTAACGATGTTTTCCTTCACCGGTGGGCCACTGTGAGAAGCGCACATATATTTTTCAATAGAAAAATTCATTGCTGCACGGCGGTTTGAACTCGGTACAACGGCATCAAAGCCGACCGTTCTCCCAATTACGCCACCGGGCCCTCAATAAATAATTATATATTAATAATTGTAATAAATAATTATATAAATATAAATAATTTGTCTTCACAGGAATGTTCTACCGGGCAAAGTCTCGTAAGGGTGCAAACTTTTTTAAACATACCTAATATTTTTTGACATGACATGACATTTGGCGAAGATGGCGGCCATTTCAGTCCCGCGACACTGCATACATAATTAACTAACTCAGAATTATGAACGTACTTTGTACCAATCAACACAGCAAAAAAAATTATAAGCATAAAACCACATATTATATAATAGTTACTACGTAAATAATACTTTCCGTTGTTAGGTTGGCTACACAGTGCTTTCATAATTCGGGTATCCACAATATGGGGAAGTGCCTTTTATAACGTAGTAGAGTGATTCAGTACTCTGTTGGCCATATGGCGGCAATTAATGTTAATAATCGCAAATAATACTTTTTAATATTCATTTTGAAATACAACTAGTCCGTGTTATAAAAGTATTTGGAATTATTGTAATAAAATAGACAATTAATTATCGTGTGTGTCAGATGCTTTAATTCTACAGGGCCATTTTGGACATTGTCCTTTGATACCTTGATGACATCATTATTACTAGTGAATATTTTCACTTTAGCGCGGCATTTAAAGTCAATTTTTTTAGGGTTCCGAACCCAAAGGCTACCAAATGAACACTTTCTGAGACTTTGTTGTCTGTTCGTCCGTCCGTCCGTCCGTGAGTCTATATGTGCGCACTTTACAGATCTGTATCTTCTTAACCGTTATAGGTACATACTTGAAATTTTCAAAAAGTATATATCCGTCAGTGTATAACGGCCCAGACACGAAATTTAATAGATGCATGTAATTTCATTAAAACTTTTTTTGCACTAAAAAGGGTAAAATAAGTTATTTTTCAAAAAAAATAAAACCGGCTTCATAACCACAAAAAGGCACTCAAAAGCGAAAAATAATTTACTTAAAATTATTATAAGCGTTACCCACTTCATATTTGAAGTCGGTGCCAGCCAAGCCTATTGAATATTAGATAGACACTATGTATGTAGTAGTAGTAAGTAGGTTAGTAAGTAGGTAGATACATGTAGGTATTATCTATCTACTACCTATTAGACTTGGCTGGCACCGACTTCAAATAGAGAAGTGGGTAACGCTTATAATAATTTTAAGTAAATTATTTTTCGCTTTTGAGTGCCTTTTTGTGGTTATGAAGTCGGTTTTATTTTTTTTGAAAAATAACTTATCTTTGTTTACGTTGAAAGCGACTCATTTGCAACCGATGTTCGTCATATAACTATTTGCAGCTATTTGAGAGCACCGTAAGCGTAAAGGATATGGTTTGACTTGCAATATATATATAAGCGTAAGGTCGCCAGTTCAAATCCGAGCACGGGTAATCATCCATAGGAGGTAGAAGCTTCTTACATCGATGTTCCACCTGACTGACCAACTTGCTACCAAAAAGTACCTTACCAACATCAAGGTGAAAATCTGCCGCCATAACCTAACGGTGTTCCGGCAGCACACAGCCATTGAGAGTCAGAACATTCTAAGATTAGCGTGTTCACCATCTTCGACCAATCAAAGAAAGCATCAAAGCATTTAATCAGTATGTAGGCAGTATTATTATACGCACATATACACGTCAATATCATAAATCATCAAATAAATCATAACCAATTATCTAGTAAACATAGCAAAAGCAGAATTTAACGCTTTGAAATAAAAAAAAAACAAAAGTAATGAACCATTCAGCTGTAATCCAATCGTTTACGACAAACTATAAAAAAAAATTAAAGCGGGTTAAAACCAACTATACATATAACTGAGTGTTTCAGTACTTCAGACAATTTTTATATAAGAAAATAAAAAAAGTTAAAGACATCATCGCTTACCACCAGGTTAGATTGTGGTCAAATGCTAGTAGCCTATAAGACAATCAAAAAATATATAGCTCCATCTGTCTCTTTTATGCGACAGCAATCGCAGAAAGCATCGGTTACAAATTTGGAGCCTACAGGTCATATAAAAAGTCGGCCCATTTTCACAATCATTATTTTCAACTACTTGAGTGACATGTTATAGCTTTATAATAGGTAGGTATATAAATTATAAATGTGCTTACAAAGGTGTGGTAAGACTAATTAGAACTTACATTTACGAACTTGTACGTGTAATTATGTTGAGCCTATTTGACTAAAGACATCACCGTTTTGATACCTAACTCCCATTTGTTTATTTAATACGTAAGACAACGATTTTTACGTAATATAGAGATAGATATTCCATGAGGTAGATAAAAGTGTAACAGCTAAATTTAACTTCTTCTACATCTATTTCACTTTATCCCGTTATGCGAAGTGGACTTTAACTGGTGTTTTGACTCTATCTCACCTGTTGTTGCAGATAGCATGCAGCGCTAATTTAGTATATCTTTGGTATCCATTCCTGTACCTGTACAACAAAAACAAACAAATCAGTTTCGTCATTCAGTCACAGACAACAATTCACAGCGCGTGACAGCATCAAGCGTGCAAAACGCAGCGTGTTTCATAATATCTTTTATCTCCTATACTCTGTACTCTGTTTCCTTTTACGTTACATCTCTTTTTCCTACTCGTTATAAACTATATCTATGCCTGGGCTATGTGACAGTTTGCTGCTGATGGCAGTGAGACAAAAAGAAAAGCCATGTTTAGGCCATTAGTACAAACATATAGGCCAATTTGTAGGCATACAAAGCCCATCTTAGACAAAAATCATTGACTAAAGTCAACAACTTCATCAATTTGATGTCTTATGTAAAGTTGTAAAGTCACTAAGGCTCTCTAGCGACCCTAAAATAATACTGGTGTTTAAACTTCTTTGACGTACTTTTGAGTAAGTTGAGTATTTACCGTTTAGATAAGGGCTTTATTTGATAAAACATAATGCATTCGGGTCACGAGAACCTATGAATAAATTCTTATAATTTATTTGTAGACGAGAACTTATACGCTCATCTGGTAAAAGCGATGTAATTTAACGATAGTTGTAGTGCATTTCTGATATTTTCAAGAAATTAGGAATCTTTGCTTTGTCTGCAGGATACGAAAAGTGACTTAGTAATTTTTAATGATTAGGTTAATTATAATATTTAGATGATAGAGATAGATAAAGAAAGAGCCAAGTTGATAGAAACGAGTCAGAAATATGATCCATGTTTATAGAAAAATCTGAAATATAAAGACGACGATTAGGAAGAAAGAGAGCTGCTCACAGAAAAATAATGTTAATGGTAAATGTTTTAGCTGCTGGTTAGTATGAATCATGAAATCCTGTGCAATAATTTTATTTCCTCTGAATTAAATCTCCATAAGGAACTAATTGTTGTTGTTGAATCTTATACCTTACTTACCAATAAAATATGAATACTACTACCTTAATTTCACAGCTAGCAATAACCCAATGGCTAAGGCGTCGGCCTGGCGATCGAGCGGTCGTGAGCTCGATCCCCACCCATTGCACTATTGAGATGAAGCTTAGTTGGTGGGGTTAACAAGTCTACTAATAAAGTGCAACATACGTTGCTAGTAAGCTTTAAAAATCTTTTTGAACTTATATTTTATCTCCATTACATTATAGCTCATTCTTACCAAGTCTTAGAGCTGAATATAAAATAGTGGTAGGTAAGGTAAATCTGTAACAATACCTGAGTCCATCGATCGTCCGAGTTAATACAGCACGCCTCAGAAAATATAAATAACGACAGTTACTGACCCTGTGGGATGCATTTACACCGAAGAGAACATGAACATGTCTGTAACGCATTGGAATATATTTTATTTTATTTATTCCACATAGAACAAAAAGCAATTAATAAGAAATAACATAACAATGTAATGTATCAGACCTGAATTGCAGTTCAGATACCTGCGTGTTACAGCAAATGTTTATAGTAAACGTGTTTGAGTAATAATGAACGTAATACAATGATAGTAAGTTAGCATGTTTAAAATGGTTATATAAACATAATGAAACTATTGCATAATATAAAGCACAAAAGTAGTTCCTACCTATGTCCGTTATAGACTTTGCAACCATTCAACCGATGTGCCCCAAACCGGTTTCATTAGGAAGGCATTAATAGAAGATGGTTTTAAACCACTAAAACAATGCATTAGGCACATTCGGTCACATTTATTTTTTTTGCGTTGTAGCACACGTCGGGTATCCGCTAGTTACTTATAAAATGGTAGAAGGGTTAACATCGAAACCGATAGAAAGTTATAGTCGATAGAATCACAAACCACGCACGACTTGCAACGGTTTCCATCTCTCTCTATGTGTAGAATTGTATCAATCATACAATAAGAATCCCAGTGAGACACGTAGCAACGTAGTTTCGTAGCCGTGGCACAGATAAGTATACTAGTTACTATGGACAAACCACTAAACCAGTAGGTTAGGTTAGGTTAGAAGAGAGCAGTTGTTTTTATGAACGGTGTAACAACATTCCAAAACATGAGAGTTCACACATGTTCAAATACTTTATATTCCCGATGTTGTTCAAACTAACTCATCATTTTCAACCTTACACTTTTGTAATAGAGTTCAAAGCTCACAGGCTATATTCAAAGAGCTCATAACAAACCACACACATGCAGAAACTTTTAGTTGAACTGATGCATATAAGGCTGTACAAGCGATTTCGTGCCTTATCGAAATGAGGAAAGTTGATTTTATTTGTATAGCAATTGAAATGGTAAAATATTCATTATGACATAGTTCTATGTTGGATGGATGGTATCAAGTTGCGTGTATTGTATCCATTGAAGAGAATTGAATAGTACTTATCAGTTGACTGCACGCAATGGGAGAATTTGCTTGCATGGCCGCTGATGACAAAGGTTTTTGTTTCATAACCTTAGTGAAAACTTTGCAAATTGAGAGTATTGAAGGCCTAGCGTATTCAACGTCTTCGACCACATCATCGCTTACCACCAGGTGAGATAGAGATCAAACGCTAGCCTATAAGAAATAAAAGAATGACCTATTGAGCTTTTATTTGTAGGATACATAATCGATCGTTAACAAAACAAAAAAAAACCAGCCAAGTCGAGTTGGACTCGCCCACCGAGGCTTCCGTACCAACGTTGGTTGGTACCATTTAAGCTAGACCTCTAAATAGTATGGGCGCTCAGAGAACTCAGAGGCCATTTAAATTGGCGAAACTATGTATGTATGGGGACACTATGTGTGCTGTTAGACCTTGCTTCTTGCCAAATTTCATGATTCTAGGTCAACGGGAAGTACCCTAAAGGTTTTCGACCCAAAACCTATAGGGTACTTCCGGTTGACCTAAAATTGTCAATTTCGGTTAAAATCAAGATCTTATAACACAAGTAAAGAAAAAAATCCGAAAAATAAAAAAAGTTGAAAATTATGTTAAAGTTTGGAACTTACAAGTTTTCACGAAAATTTAAATTTGCCCATAATCTTTTTATCGTGTTGACTCAGGACCTTGGTTTTTATACACCTAATAGGGACTATAGATTTCAGAATCTGGTATAAATTTCAACTTGCTAGGTGCACCCGTTTGTGAGAAAATCGGTGGTGACACACTAACAGACAGACAGACGGACTAGAAAGTGATCTTATAAGGGTTCCTTTTTTTACCTTTTGATGTACGGAACCCTAAAAAACTACATTTTCAGTACTAAGTTTGAGATATTCATTTTCATGATATCTCCGGCATCTCGTAGCTACGAGATTATTTAGACGTGTACCGATGGTATTTTTCTCGCCATGTCCACTGTTGATAGAGTTGTTGTATTGAGTAAGTATGTAGTTGGGACAGTTCCAATAATAATGGAACAATCCAAAAGTTGGGACAGTCCCAATATTCTGTGAAGTATTGAACTACATCTGTAAAACTGCTGTTAGTGGTAGGACTTTTGATTGTCCGCCAAGGGTGGAAACACAACTTTTCCAGTGATTCAACCGTAAAAGAAAATGCTTCTGGTTTGAAAATTAAAAGTGCTCAACGAGATGAAATGTAAGACCATCAGGCATGCAACTGTTGGTCCTGTTAAATATAATTTAATTTAATTATTATTTATTTGTCAAGTAACATGGACTCGTTACAAAAATTAAACATATACATTATATACACATACTCAAATTCAAATCCTAATAAAATTATAAAATTAAGTACCTATGTCAATTCACTTAATCATCATTCATATTAAATTAAAATTACAAATTAATAACGCGTCCTCACAATTTCATCTAATTTCACTCTTCGAGCATTTACCAATGGAGATGTTAACGTTGTAATCCGCAAACATTTTTTCTGCCGATACTTACGGGGGACGAGGTAAACACGCATTGCACATACACAAATCACTCACTTAAACGATCCCGCACACTCGCTTGAAACACGCACACAGTATTAAAAATACAGCGTACTTACGCACGCTCATATGGGCAAAAATGGCTATATGGCCAGCAGAGGGGTACGCCTTGCGTTAACATCTTCTTTGGTAAATGCTCGAAGAATTTCACTGAATAATGTGTATGTGTTTTTTTTTTATTTAGAAAAGGGCTTTGTCACTAAGTGGTCATCGCTCAACGAAAACGCTGTAAATTTTAATATATTTATCACTAGCGACCCGCCCCGGCATTGCACGCCACGGGTAAAGGATATTATACCTAAATTGTTTGCATCAGTTTGTTGCGTCGAGTATGAATTAAAACATCTTCAACAACAATCGTCATATTTCAACCAATTTCCACAAAACCTTAACGAATTATATACATACATACATACAATCACGCCTTCTTCCCGTTGGGGTAGGCAGAGACTACTTCTTTCCACTTGCTACGATCCTGACATACCTCTTTCGCTTCTTCCACTTTCATGAGCGCCTTCATACATGCTCGCCGGTTATAGGTACTTTTGACTTGGCCTTTCTTTAAAACGTCTCCGATCAGGTCGTGATACGTTCGCCTAGGTCGGCCTCTACCGGCTGCCCCATTCACACTCGTCTCATAAATCTGTTTCGTCAGTCTTTCTTTATCCATCCTCTCTAGATGTCCAAACCATCTAAGCATCCCTTTCTCAATCTTTATCACCACATCTTCTACCACACCACATCATTCCCTTATCATCCACGAATTATATACTTAAACTTTTATCATGAATCACTCTGTATATTTGTGAAACCGCAAGAAATTCCGTTCAGTAGTTTTTGAGTTCATTGCGAACAGACAGACGCTGCGGGGGATTTTGTTTTATAATATGTAGTTATACTCACTTTACACATTATCCCGTAGTAAGTTAGAAGGTAACAAGACTAGCAAAAGGCTCGTTTTATGATAAACGTTGACGTCTACCTATAAACACTACTGTGACAAATCTTTAAAACTTATCAACAAAAATAAAAACAAAACAAAAGAATTTACAAACGAGTACAGTAAAATATTTTTCCGTTTAATTAAAAACTGCACCGTTCATAAAGAAAATAGAACGTTTAATTGAGGCCGAACACAACCTTGTCAATGAGAGTCCCCTTTACCAGAATCAACAAAGACTAAACAAAAATGTTTTAATATTTTGTGAACATCACAGAGCGGATTAAGGGCGGCATTCGAGTGTTTTCATTAAATTCCGCGGTCATTTACAGTAAGGGCTATTTTAAAAGTAAATACATAAATGAAACCCACAGAATATTAGAACTACAGAGAAACTACAACTAACTACTACTTTATTAACTACATTTCGGGGGTCTTCAAATCGCAAGTGACCAAGTATCGTCTAGGTAAGCGTGCTACATCGTCAATTGCATCGTCACTTCAGGTGAGATAGCGGTTAAACTCTTACCCTCAGACTACCATAAAAAAGGCAGACGGAGCCGTGCCTAACACCCGAGTGACCGCAAGTTCAGTAATACTAAATGCTTGAGTAATAAGTTTCCGACTCTGCATGACGACAGTATCAAAAAATCGAAGATTTGATGATTTTAGGGAAAAACACATATTAAAACAATTTAAAACACCAGTTTGGTTTTATATAAAAAATTGAGATTATTAAGAGTTTCAATAAAATAAAACATTGAAATACTGCAATCGGCCATTTTGATTGAAACACCAATCACAGCGCATGACGTCACGCCTATAAGGTTTTCTTGAAAATTTTATTAAATTTTGGAAAACCCACGTCGTGTATTCATTGTCACAGATTATACAATAGTTACTACGTTATGTATGTCATTAACATATGCGTGACGTCACAGCCGACGCCATGACACAAATGAGCTGTTTTTGCGCACTATTAAAAAATATTAGAAAAATTGCTTTAAACTTCGTTAAACTTAATTTAATTACCGAAATATAGGATTTTTCGTTAATAGTAAATGTGTTCCCACATTACGCTAGAGGTTTTAATAACTGGCCAAGTGCAAGTCGGACTCGCACTCGTAGGGTTCCGTAACACAGTTAAGTATGCCATAACTATGATTTTTTGCAACTACAAAATTAACTTTGTTTTTCATAGTGTTTGTATGAAAAACAAAGTAATCTTTGCGGTCGCCATATCTCAAAAACTGCTGACTGTATCTCGTTCCAACCAATTTTCGTTGTTAGTTTTTATTGAGATCTACAGCATATATTTTTTTAGATTTTTCACTCCCATACTTTAAAAGTTAGAGGGGAGGGGACACACATTTTACCACTTTAGACGCGCCTATCTTTCAAATGATTGACTTTGAGAAAAAATGATTTTAGAAACCTCAATGTCATTTTTGAAGACCTATCCATAAACACCCCACACGTATAGGTTTGAAGAAAAAAATGTTTTTTGTTTCAGTTCCATGTATGGGATGGTAAATCTTAAACTTTTATATTTTTTATTTTTGTATAAAAATTGGAAATCGGTTCTCAGAATACATCTACCTACCAAGTTTCAATTCTGTAGTCCTAACAGTTTCGGAATAAAATGGCTGTGACATACGGACGGACAGACAGACAGACAGACAGACATGACGAATCTATAAGGGTTCCGTTTTTTGCCATTCGGCTACGGAACCCTAAAAATCTTTCGTCACGCCTATTTTATACTGAAGTTATAGTTTTAAATTTAATTTTAAGTATGTTTATGTTTTTTAAGATGTTCAATAATAGAAACTTTCATTACACCACGACTATAAGCTAAAATAAAATGGCAATATACAGAATAATGTGTTACAATGGGCGGTCAATATCGCATAGATCGGTTAGTACATTTCTATAATTTTCCATACTGGTATCGCATATTTTTTTACCCGTCATACATTTCATTACAGCAACAAATAAGAGGCTTACAGATAGATATACTTTCGTATTCTTTTGTTTTAGTAATGAGTTAGGGCGATATTTGGACGCAGAATGAGGTGATGTTTTTGGATAAATAAATAAGTTGTCGCTTCATTTTAACTGAAACAAAAATATCTTCTTAATGTTTTTTTCTCTTCTTGTTTTCTAAACAGTAATTTTTTTTTACAGATGTTTATGTATGAAATCCATTTTTTCATTTATTTGACGATATTCTCCAATCATAATTACCTAATTGATGATAATTGTAAAGGGCTGAAATGTCAAATAATCAAAAGTCAAAGTCAATTATAACAGAAATACCGTAAGGCTACGGTTACCTATATTATGTCCCACAAGCCTCACAATAGCAAAATGGGCTCATGTGCTTTACTACATTCCATTTCCCATGTCCACCGTTTTATTACACGTCACATATATTTTTTTTATATATATATTTTATAGGCTAGCGTTTGACCACTATCTCACCTGTTGGTAAGTGATGATGCGGTCGAAGATGGTAAGCACGCTAGGCCTAGAATGAGAACTGGCTCTCAAGGATAGCTGCCAGAACACATTATATGTTTGGTGACAGATTTTCTAACTCCATGCGGGGGTTGTTGGTTTCTTAACGATGTTTTCCTTCACCGGAGGGCCACTGTGAGAAGCGCACATACATTTTTCGATAGAAAAATCCATTGGTGCACGGTGGTTTGAACTCGGTACCACGGCATCAAAGCCGACCGTTCTCCCGATTACGCCACCGGGCCCTCAGATATTCTGTTATAGACGCAAACTTACACATTAAGTTTGGGACTTTGACACTTATACATTTTTAACCCTTCAGTTTATTTCAAACATATCGTTTAAAGTAACAAAAGTACATTTAATTAATATCTGTACAACAATTTCGATAACTGGCTGTAAATATTCAGCTAAGTTTACAGGTGAGCAGTATATTATATCGATACTCCGTCCGACTTGCAACAAAAATCATTACTAAGAAATACATGGTGAATATCCCGTAAACAATACTAATAATAGTGTCAGTGACCATGAAAACTTAAAAACTTATATTGCAACAAAAATGTCGCGTAGAAAATCCTTACGATTAATTCCTTACTTACGATTAATTCCATTACCTTACGATGTTCGAACAGCACACAGCCTTTGAGAGTCTGAGTGTTCTAGGCCTAGCATATTATAACCATCATCGCTTGCCACCAGGCGAGATAGAGGTCAAACGCTATCCTAGCTAGCGTAATAATTATATTATAAAATTTGAAGAAGATAAACAAAAATAACTTACCAACTGGCCTAACAATTAAAATTTTTAACCAGCCAGGGATTTTTACATTCTCTTTTCTTCTATGTATTAAAAAAGGAACATTACCACAAAAAACAAGCTCTTTCCCTAACGCGTTATTAAAATGTTCTTTTCGGTAGAATGCTGTGCTCTCTAAAAGCTTTTGCGGTGTCTATTGTAAAGAATAAGTTGTTGATGTGTATTTCAAATTAAATGTGAGTACTTTCAAGCTCTTTCTGCTTTCTGAAGCCTTCAATTTGTACATATATTTTTTACGCCTATTTTACTAAAAAGATGAGGTATCTAAAGATAATTTTACTCTAATAAGATTTTAGTTAATTGTTAAACACAATCCAAAATATTATCGTACCGACGGGACATTAAATTTTTGATTGTGTTTAACAATTTAAAATAATATAAAGTGTGTAATACTTTAAAGAAACATAATATAAGATTTGTAATAATGCTGTTGAAATTTAAGTTATTTTCTGAGCTGTAAATGAAGATTGTAACTTAGATAATAGGCATATTAGTAAGTTAGAAAAAATCAGAATTCGTTATGGCGGGATCATAGACTTATCAATATAATAAATAGGTACTTCTATGGACCGGCAAAGCTTGCAAAGTTGATAACAATGACATTTTTAGGGTTCCGTACCCAAAGGGTAAAACGGGACCCTATTACTAAGACTCCGCTGTCTGTCTGTCTGTCTGTCTGTCTGTCCGTCTGTCACCAGGCTGTATCTCATGAACCGTGATAGTTAGATAGTTGAAATTTTCACAGATGATGTATTTCTGTTGCCGCTATAACAACAAATACTAAAAACAGAATCAGACTCGATCTTATAAAATACTGTACTGTGGTACGGAACCCTACTAGTGCGAGTGCGACTTGCACTTGGCCAGTTTATTCTGTTTTGTTTTTGTCTTGGAAAAACACAAAGTTAACACTGTCCCAAGGCATGTCCTCAAAGAATGGAAATGCGATCTAAAAATTAAAACAAAGTTAAAAAAGTTTCATTATATTGTGTTTTTGTTTTGAAGCATCCTCAAAAGCTCTAACTCGATTATTTGAAGCACTTTCGGGGCCAAACAAGAAAATCTTTTTTAAATTAAATTCTTTGAATTGTTGTAGACTGTTAAAATGACAATAAAAATATTAAATTCATTTTGGTTTGTTTACTGTTAGGTTTGTTTGAATTAGTTTTATAGAAATTTAAATTTTTTAATTGATTTGAGATAGTGGAGACGGCCACACCGCGGCGTCCTGCGATCAGCGGGCGCGATCTCAGTACTTTTCAATTGTTTTCTGATCGCATTTGGTGTGAACCAGTCGGTACAAATATTACTGCACTATCTGATCGCCGCCTAGATCGCGCACGCAGGATGCTGTGGTGTGTCCGTACCTTTAATAACGTCATCTGTCGGGCCTTTGTCACCGTTAACGAGCCGGCTATGATATACGGTACGGTATACTGACGGTATATAATAATATACGGTATAAAGTTGGTCCCCGTGTTGGTACCTTGGTGTCGTGAGAGGCCGCTACTATTGGATGTAGATGCACCGATAAGTTGGCAGCCTCTCACCTTTATAATACCTCACGGGCAGCAGTAGCAGCCGCAGACGCGGCCGAGGCCCTCAGACGGAGGAAATATCGGACGCGCATTGTCCGATGTCACCCAAGTACTCCCAGTAGATTATTCGAAGTTCAAAGCATTTATTCAGAATGTGAGCAGTAATAATATATTATTACACACAATCCAAAATTTCATCGTACCGACGGCACTCGAACCCGGAGATAATTCCAACCAAATACTACTCGTATGTGTACTAGAAATTGAGTGTTATGTACTGTAATTTACAGTATCTTTTAAATATTAGTTGTCAATTCAATACAAGCAAAAACTACCTTTTTAATAACGAAATGACTTGCACTTAGTCACTATCTCACCTGATGTTAAGTGATGATATATCTAGTACTTATAAATGTATTATGCATTTCCTACGAGTTAATTTGAATATCTTCGTTCTTTAAAAATGCTACATCTTGAATTTTTCTATTCTTTAATCCTGCCAATACTTAGAATATTTTAAATTCAAAATTAAATTTTCATGAAACAGTATTACCGTAAAACAACATCAAAGGGACCTCGTAAATTAATTTTTCATCGAGCAACATTGAGAGCGAGTTCATTTAACTCTGAGATATTAGGTTTTTGGTGAATTTAGGTATTATTGATAACAATGAAATATAGATTGTAATATTGTAATTTTGTGTCGGTCTATCAGTAATAGGTGTTAGACAACCACTGGACTAGGATAGGTCTCGATAAAGACGTATCAAATCACGTTCTACCAAGCCAATATTTGACGGTCTAGCAGTGTAATGGGAGAATGATCGGCTTTGACGCCAGAGGTTAGTTCAATCCCTAAGATATATAAGAGATCCCTGAGAGATATAGAATACTGAGTTCAATCCCTGCCGTGCACCAATGGATTCTTCTATCGAACAATTTATGTGCGCTTTTCACAGTGGCCCTCCGGTAAAGGAAAAACATCGTTAAGAAACCCCTAACCCCCGCATGATCTTGTGTCCGCCTGGCCAGTTACCACCCTCAAGTTAGAAAATCTGTCAGTTGTCAGTTAAAAAATGCCAAACATCGAATGTGTTCCGGCAGCTATCCTTGAGAACCTGCAGTTCTCATCCTAGGCCTAGCGTGCTATCCTCGACCCCATCCTCACTTACGAACAGGTGAGACAGTGGTCAAACGCTAGCCTATATGATATAAATATATATATTCTTAAACTACTTTCGCATGTAGCGCTGTCACTGTCTTAAGATCATCGATCTACTTTTCAATCAACTTCCAGAAAGGAGGAGGTTTTCAATGTTTTTTCTATTAGTGTTTTGCGATTGCTTCGCTAATTCTAAACGCATTCGAATAATCATATTTCTCACGATCTGGGTGCATACGATCGTCCCAATATATGGCGAAAAACATTCAAACTAGCTAATCAAAGTGACTTGCGCAGTATGTAAAATCGTATTTGTGTTTTTTTTTTAAACTATCGCAAGCAAAAAAATAATATTCCAAATCGGTTAATAAATGACAGAGTTCTGAAGTAACAAACAAAACAACTCCAGGCAAATTGAGAAACTCCTCCATTTCTGTGAAGTCGGTTAAAAATACCTTACTTATACTTGTTTACGAATGTTCAGGCTATATCGTACCTATTTACAAATGTTTGGTGTTTCCCCGTACGAGAGCGGTTACGGTACTTATGTGCACTCGACTGGAAAAAAGAGCAAAAGTCCCTAAAGAATATGTACCTCGCGTGTAATATACAGGGTGATTTCTATTTCAAACCGATGGAACCGTTGTAAAATTAACTAGCCGATACGGGCGTTAAAAAAATAATATGTAACTGAATATAATGCCTAATTGTTTTAGTGATCTAAAACCATCTTCGTATTATTCTAATGAGCCCGGGTTAGGACACATCTGTTGGATTGAAAGTTAATTTTTTTTTTCTTTAGTATCATTTAACTAATAAGTTTATTTATGTCTTATAGGCTAGGGTTGACGACTATCTCGCCTGGTGGTAAGGTAATGATGATGTCGAGGATGGTGAACACGCTAGGCCTAGAATACTCGTGACTTTGAAGAACAGTATGCAGCCGGAACAGCGTAAGTATTTTCCAGTCAGGCGGAACATCATACATAATTGAATTTCAAATAAGTTATTTAAGTAGCACGACTTCTACTTAAAATCTTGAAAAAAAATCTTTTACTACGTGGAATAATTAGTTATTTAATTTTTAATGGTTAGTAAGATAAACACCATCCATCTTGGCCTGGAAAGTTTACTCCTTCATCAGCAGTGGCAATAAACAGAACACAATAAATAGGGATACAATAAAACCCCCTGTAGGTAGTATCCTGAAGTTGTGGGATCGGTGTAATCCCTCGCAAGATGCCCTACGGAAGCGTGGCCACTACTATTGTTAGTTTTGTTCCAAATTAATTAGATCAATTTTGTTGGACCAGTTAGAATTATTAGAGTGGTTTTTGTTATGGCTCCATACGATTAGTGTAGGTGTTTAGGCTATATCTATTGTCAAATATTTGGCTTTTTTAAATTTTTTTACATAATCAAGTACCCATTCAGTCATGATAAAGCACTGACTGCAAAGATGTGAATGCTTTATAAGAACTATCGATAAGTCACGGATCTGTCCACAAATAATATTAAACATTGAATCATATTCAATTGTAAATGTAAAATCAAAGTCTTTGATCAAAACCTCGATTATTTCTTATTCAATCAATATTGATCACCTACTCTGGTCTCTGGCGAATATGCGAGATTCGAGCTCGCTCCATCATCCACGTAGAGTCGTGGACTTATACACTTTTATATTAAACGTAAAATCTAACTAAGTCATAAAATAAAGAAAATAATATTTATCTATGACAAAGTAAATTTAATACTCTCCCAATGAGCGTCGTGGTTAGCATGTACAAGGATCTACAGGCCCTAACTACTTTTACCCCAAATAAGACAGGTCTACCCCCGACCCGGCCGGGTAAATAAGATATACTCACCCAATCCTCTAGTCGAGCCCTCGAAGATGATGATGATGGTGAGATTACGTGAATTACAGCCACCGCGGCGGTTTAGGTACGCGCTACGCGTATTGAAAAATGACCGAACCTCGCTGTCTCTGCGTACATCCGGTGACGGGACCGTACTCGACTCACCTACTTATAATAATAGAATACGATCACCGGTGTTAAAGTTCTATTATGTTACTAAGGATAAGAATCACCCCGCCACCCAACAATGTAATTATTTTCTCGCCTCAAAGCTCTATTTCGTAACCAAATGGTAAGGGCTAATGTCAAAACCAGAAGAGGCCTAATTGTGCGGCTAAAAATGTCTGCATGCAGGCGGCTGGCGGGCAGACGGCAACTGTGGCGACGGCCTTTGATCTGCCGGGGTCAACGACCCCTTGTATTTACGTTTTGAAGCTTTCAACCGGAAGAATATGTTGATATCGTTGCTAAAAGACTGAAGGGACCATTGGAGGGTGCTTAGCGTTTGATGTTCAGAGATTTTTGTATCTATGCAATGATGGTTGTTCTTTTAAAGTTTTAAAATAACGTGAAATGGCGTAGTTGTTATCTTAGTTATTTTCGTAAAAATATGCATTTTTGGTAGTTCTCTTGAGAAGACTCGTCAGTTGTTTGTCCGTTTAGGGTAAATGTCAAATGCTTGTCCACTTGGGGTATATAAACATACAATAAACAATTATCTAGATGTGTCAAAATAATGGGCACAGTGCGATGACGCGCATAATTTAATTAATACGTGACATAGTATTTATTACGTGACATCATCACTTACCATATTTGTGAACGTCTTGCTTCTACTGGGCTTGAACCGTTAGTTAGTCTATTAGGAACAAGTAATCTTGCACGTCAGAGTACCTTTAGTAGCCGGCACTTCGCGATAGCACGCGGAAAAGGTTTCAATAATTTTATTTGATCTAGGAGTCCTTTAAAGTCGCCGGCGAGTTCGGTGTCTGACAGCTGAAGCCAACAGAGGAAGAATTACTTATTTTTATACTAAGAATTAGTTGAGAGCCATTTTATACTGCAACTAGCAAGCACCTAACAAAACTAGCAAAAACGCAATACATTTTACTATGAACTATTTGACTTAATTGCAATCATGGCTGTGGCTATAAAGGAGACAACGGGATTAGGATCTGCCAAAATATTCCTGGAGTGGTGACAAAGAGATCTTGCGAGGTTCGATGCTTAAGTGATCATAATAATTATAATAATGCTTATCAAGGACCAGATATAAATAGAAAATCAAAATAAACCATATACAAATATTTCTTTGTTATACAAATAGCAATGATGTCTGCATTCTAACTTCAACTAAAGTAATATGAATATTGATAAATTAAAAGTAAAAAATATTTTTAAAAACAAGCTTTTATCTGGGAAAATGTACAAAAAATTTATAAATAAATTCTAGTAAGTATTTTGCGTGTAGGTACTTACCTACATATTATGTTTCTTTGAAGTGTCACACACTTTATATTTTTGTAAATTGTTAAGCACAATCCAAAATTTCATTACGTTATTTACGTAATAAGTAGTCATAGATGGCGCCACCAAAGCATAATTGGGTTAACAAATGCAATCCACTAATTTCGTCGTATCGATGGATCGAACCGTGCCTTAATTGGCAGAGCACCTGGACGTGTAATCCGGGGGGTGCGGGTTCGAGTCCCTTCGGTACGATGAAATTTTGGATTGTGTTTAACAATTTACTTACCTACATTTTTAAAAGCTTGAGGCACAGAAGTATATAGTAAGTATAATACCTCCTAATTTGTAAAACAGGTAGTGCCTCAAGCTTTGAATGTAGGCAAGCACCTACACGCAAAATACTCGTACTTACTTACTAAAATTTATTTATAATTTTTTAGTACATTTTCCCAGATAAAAGCTTGTTTTTAAAAATATTTTTTTTTTTAAATTATTTTTAACTTTTTAGTAGGTATAGGTACCTAAGTACCTAAGTACACAACTACCTAACTACCTTAGTATATTACAGTAGGCGTGATGTTTTGAAATACGGATATTTTGATGTGATTGTGGGTAAAATAAACTTCAAGGCAATTCAATCGAGTCAAAACTCGGTAGGGTTATGTTATTTTATCACAGAAGAGTCATGGCCACCTTCCAGCTTCATCATCAGATCCTGGATATCATCAAGGCGCAAAGTGCTCCTCAAAACAAAACAGTCGAGCCCATACTCGATGGGGTTACGTTATTTTATCTATATGTATAGTTTTTTAGTGGACACCTTGCAGCTTCATCTCCAGTCGCTAAATATCATCTAGGTGTAAAGTTCTCTTCAAGACGAATCAATCGAGCCCAAACTCGGTAGAGTTACGTTGATTTATCACAGAGATGCCATGCCCACCTTTCAGCTTCATCATCAGACCCTGACTATCATCTACGTGTAAAGTCATCTTCACGACAAATCAATCGAGCCCAAACTAGGTGAAGTTATGTTGTTTTAACACAGATGTCGTGGCCACCTTCCGTCTCCATCATCAGACCAGCTCTATGGTACCATATTATTGTATTGTCACCGAAGATACATAAGTTCACCATATTTGAGTCAAATCGGACATCGGGAAGTGGGTCTAATTTAGCTTCCTAGATTCCCCCCGAACATACATACTCATACTTACATACATAGCAAGTTAAATAAAAGCAATGAATACTCTATATATAAATAGTCGTATCGCACTTTTTGCGCTATATTGCTTGGCACATTCCCGAAAATATGCCACATTTCCGTATTTACCACGAAACAATAAAACCATATTTATTTCCTTGGTTCAACGGATTGCCGAAGAAGCTACCAAACAAATTTAAATACGGATCAATGGGTAAACGGGGAAAAAGGGCCCCCTTTCATCCAGTGATCCCCTTTTACCCCCTTTTTAAGGGCACGTATGATAACAATTTCCAATTTCCATGGAAGCATAGGCTCAGGATCTCATGCCTTCCAAGTAGGCTTTGACGCCGTGGCCGACTTAAGTGGAATAAACAGAATGGAATGCTTATCACTTACATGATCCTCTGAAAAGAAGGCTCCGACTGGTTTAATGGGTTTCGATTTTCTTGAACATTTTAATTGTTTTTGCCGACGTTATGAAAGAGACTTAAAAAAATATGACAGATCGGTAGTGTAGCAAATCAATAAGAAAATGTTAAGTAAACCGTAAGGTAAAAATAAACCATATAATAATTTATGATCGTATAAAAAACTAAAAGAATCGACTTCAAACGTCGCGGTCTATGAGTATTCAGCCAGAAGTCGCGCTAGTCAAAGTAGCCAATTGACGCAGTAACTATTATATAATCTGTGCCAGTAGTAAGTAGTAAATCGTCGTAAATGTTGATATATTAAAAATGGCTTGGCCGATTTCGCTAAAAGTAAAATTACAATGGGACCACCTCGGACACGCACCCTTTACCCATTAAAAAAAGAATCTTTCGAATCCGTTCACAATTAACAGCGTAATCGCGAAACATACACAAAAAAAACCGGCCAAGTGCAAGTCGGACTTGCACTCCTAGGGTTCCGTACCACACTACAGTATTTTATAAGATCGAGCAAAAAATACCACTATTATTTTTCGCCAGCAAAAAATAATAATTAATAAACATTTTATTGCTTATAACGCCATCTAACGTCTAACAAAGGTGTTAGGGATCGATATTTCAATATAACGCCATCTTTGGGACGTTTACTTAACTAAGCGTTCATAGATGGCGTGAAATGCCGAAAAAAACACGTTTCTTATATGGAACAGAATAAAGTTAAAAATTATAGAGGGTCCCTCTATAATTTTTAACTTTATTCTGTTTTTAGTATTTGTTGTTATAGCGGCAACAGAAATACATCATCTGTGAAAATTTCAACTGTCTAACTATCACGGTTCATGAGATACAGCCTGGTGACAGACGGACAGACAGACAGACAGACAGTCAGACAGTCGGACAGCGGAGTCTTAGTAATAGGGTCCCGTTTTACCCTTTGGGTACGGAACCCTAAAAAAACATACAGACGAATTGAGAACCTCCTCCTTTTTTGTGAAGTCGGTTAAAAAGCAAATCGATTGCGTATTTCAATGGATTGTATAATAGGTATAACTATGCATAAAAATCTAGAAAACCCTTTTAAGAAAAAAGAAAATCGAACTTACCAAACTAACCAACTTGAGAAAATGTTTTAACGCAGCCATTTATGTCAAAAACTTAATATCTCCGTACTCTTGGACAGTTTAATTAAAGTGTTCTTTACATAAATGGTCCGTTAAACTTGTAACTTTTGTGAAACTAGCTTTTGTTCTCAGCTATGCGTTCTTCATTAACATTCTGCATTAAGTCTTTAGAACCTTAGAACATTTTATACTGAAAGGACTTCTATTATTCTGTTTTTCTGTAGCGCCACTGTTTTGTCAGTTTGTTTGAACATGAACGGTTTGAATAGTGTGTAGTGAAATTTCAGGCCATGTTACTCAACATACTCAACACAACATAGTGCAATATTCGAAGCTTGCGTACAACTATATCTATTACTAGCAGCCCGCCCCGGCTTCGCACGGGTAGAACATACGAATATGCCTACAAAAATTTGCATCAGTTTGTTGCATCGAATATAAAATATGAACATATTTAACAATCATCGTCATATTTCAACCAATTTACACAAAACCTTAACGAATTATGCACCTAAACCTTCATCATAAACACTCTGGCTATTGGTGAAAACCGCAGGATAATCCGTTCAGTAGCTATTGAGATTATTGCGAAAAGACAGACAGATGCACTGATGGACTTTGTTTTAGAAAACTTACGTAGTGATATTGGACGGCCCTTTGGCGTAAAAGATAGTTACCCTGATTCTGACCCGACGGTCGTTGGTTCTAATCCTAGCTATATACCTACCAATAAAAGTTTTATGTGCATTCATGAATCATGAGTTTTCGTACAGTGGTAGTGGGATCATTAAATCTACCAAAAAGTAGCTTACCACCAAGGAGAACATCTGCCGCCTTAACCTTACGGCGTTCCCCGATGCAAAAAGTAGAGGTAATATACGCTTAACGTGTGTATCTGTGTGTCTGTCTGTAGCATCTTAGCACCTAACCGGATGAACCGATTTTGTTTTTATTATTGATAGTTTTTTTTTGTTTGATAGATGTCTTCATCGAGAGTGTTCTTAGCTTTGATTCATGAAAATTCTTTCAATCGTTATAAAACTATGAGCTTTTTTCTAGTTAATTGCGCAATGAAATCAACTTTCATAGGTCTGATCAATTCGAAAATCTTCTTCTTCAACGATATTGTAAGAACATGGAAGCATTGACCTGATGCTGGGACATCTCCTGGACTCTACAGAATACTCAAATCCTCACCAACTTACAGCTCAGATTTTAAATGTCGTGTTTAGAGTCATTGGAATGTTTTTAATGAAAAGATTATACATAGATCGGTCGGGGTGGTTTAAAATATTATATTATATATATATATATAGATGAATATTATTTTATACAATAGATCATATTATTATACTATATTGACTTCAAATTTATTGTGATCGATGGGGATCTACAGCATAGCTAAGCTTATAATAATATTTTCGTAGTAACTATGACCTAATCTGTGGTTTCACTGCAAATATTTTACTAATTTTGCGATGCGTGTATGTAAAATTCATGATATCTTCTAGAGTTTTCATTTGAATTATATACTGTAAGGGACAATTTTAATCTATAATATGTGCCCAAGCTAATTAACGTAATTATTTGGATAAGGATTAATACTATATACTTGAAAATAGCCCTTGAAATTATGTAATATTTTTTAATAAACATTTTAAGATTAAAATGGTTACTGTGAGTCAACCTTAAGAGATAGACATATGCTGTTGCGGACTTTTTTGTAGGTCTTATTAAGTATCTATTTTCAATTGAGCAGCGTTCGTAAGAAACGTGTTTTTTCGACCGTTTTTTTGCCGACTTAGGTTGCAAATTAGGTCTCCACGAATGTACCTTTGATTTAAACGGGCTAATATATAGCCTATTTTTATTCCGAGTCCATTCTATGGATTAGTGAAAGAATTTTTTGAATCGGTTCAGTAGTTTTTGAGCTAAATTATTACAAACATACAAAAATACAAAAATACAAATGTTCTCTCTTTATAATATTAGTATAGATAGGCAGACTTGGGCTTCGTTGGCCTTGGCCGTGGCTCGAACCATCCACTGAACAAAGACATATCTCCAATCAGTTCGCCGAGTTCTGTTATAATGTTCGCTTCTAGCCAGCTTGAAAGACGGATAGTTACGCTCTGAAGATAGGACTAAAATCAGTTATTCAGCTCCTCGGTCTGTAGTCTGGCATAAAAAATAAATAAAAAACTTATTATTCATCGTCATTATAAAAACTTTACCTGATAGGCTAGCGTTTGACCACTATATCGCCTGACGGTTAGCAACGATATTGACTAGAAAGAAAAACCTACATACATCGGCTAACTAAAACCAAAAGTATGTATTTACATGACCTTAAGTCCCGGTAAACCTTCCAAGCCTAAATACCGTATCAGTGGCGTAGTTTTCCCTTCCTCCAACTCAACACGGCTGTAATCGGACATGTGTGCTCAATTTAGTCTGAAAGCTACTTCACTTTCCTACTATTAGCTTTTAGTACCTGCGTGACCGCAAGATTAGAACTAGTTTGTTTTTCTTATGGTTTTATGTAACAGGAAAACGAGGCGCTCGCCTGATGGTTGGCAATAAAGTCTGCATATGACTGTGGCATGCAAAAGTCGGTATCGCACGCAAAATTATTATGCTTTTTAACCGACTTCAAAAAAAGGAGGAGGTTTCTCAATTCGACCGTATATTTTTTTTTTTTTTTTTTTTTTTTTTTATGTTTGTTCGCGGATAATTTCGTCGTTTATGAACCGATTTCGATTATTCTTTTTTTGTTCGAAAGGAGATATCCCAAGTGTGGTACCATGGTAATTTTATCGAGGTATGATATTGAGATAAACATCTCAAAATTGGTACTGAAAATGAATAGCGCGGCATTGAAGTCGGTTGTTTTTTAGTTTTTAAACGATATTATTGTGTTACTGCACTGCGTTTGTTACCTTAAACTAAAATATCTAATGTATATACTAAGCCGTCTAGATTAAGGTAACAAATATAGCGCACTTAGGTCTACTACGTGCACTACAAGTTTGTGTAAAACACTTTGTGCATTTTATACTGAAAATAATTTCGCCCTCAGTGACTAGTAAGCAGTAATACAATCATAACTAAACAATCGAATAATTTGAAGACATTTTCTCCACGTAGATGTTATGATAATGGTGAAAACTCACTTCACTCTGTACTATGAAGTTAAACCGTGTTAGTACCGATAAATGTATCGACTAACTTCACAGTGTAGTAAAAATTATGTGCTTTCCAGATTATAGATCCACCTACACGCCCACCTATGTTTGGTTAACCCTCTACAAAAATCCTGCATGCAAGTAAAAAACAAAAACATTAAACTTATTATTGTTACCTAAATTATTAAAGCATCATCATTATAAGCCAATTTCCGTCCACTGCCGTCCGTAGGCCTTTCCTATGGCACGAAACTGAGATCGATCTTCAGCTATTCGTTTCCAACCGCTGCCAGCCAGCATGCGTATATCATTGCTCTACCTAGCTAGAGGGCGTCCTACATTACGATTGCCGAGCCGTGGTCTCTACTGTAGAACTCGTCCACCCCAACGGTTATCGGTTCTGCGACCGATATAAACCGCCCAAAAAATTATAAAATAAAACGCCAAAAATGCGCAGCACGAATCTGTTATCACAAAAACATCGGTAATTCTCACCTAAAATTCTGTCAGGCTGAAAAACATTCATAAAATCCACGTAAAATGTCAACAACAAGGTAAAACGTAAATGTTTATCCAAAACTTTGTTATCTAGGAATAATACTTCCCACGCAATGCGCCAAAATTAGGACGATCCTGTGAGTATCGTAGGAGGAGCATGTCCGATTAGGGAGGCTTAGGGGAATCCTGCGGAACACCGTTCCACTGTAAGGCTTATCTTGCTCCCCTTCTAATGTTTCTTTGTTTAATGCTTACCTTAGACTAGATAATATACTTTGTTTGGTAAAATCTTGGAAACAGGTTACAGCTATGCTTTTTTTATATCTTATAGGCTAGCGCTTCGAAGCGATGATTTGGTCGAAGATGGTGAACACGCTAGGCCTAGAATACTCTGACTCCTGTGTGCTGCCGGAACATCGTAACGTTATGGCGGCAGCCTCTCTACTTGATAGTGATAAGCTACATTTTGGTATCAACTCAGGCGTAACATGGATATAATAAGCTCCGGCCACATGTGGACGAACACCCGTACTAAGATTGGAACCGGTGACCTCTCCCTTAGAAGTCAAGCCGTCTATCCTTTAAGCCAACGGGGCTCTCATCGTTAAGAAACCCCCAACCCCCGACATGGTGGTTAGACACTATCTACAATAGTGTCCGCCGGGCCAGCTACTTCCACAGGCTACACTAGCATATACGATATTAAAAACGTCATTACTTAACAACTGTAGCTTCTTGAGTTCTTGCATCGAGCCTTAACAACCGTAGCTTCTTGAGTTCCTGCTTCGAGCTTTAATCGTTTTCATATGTCAGCGGCACACCCAACAACATTTTTATTCGTATTCGCGATCAAAGAAACGTCAGGTGGGCTCACCCCCCGGGGTAGATTATTGTATGTATTACTTCCCCTACGGTAGCTTAAGAGTTATTCAATATTTTATTCAACCGTAAGTAATAATGGACGGAAAAAGGTTTATAAGTCGTTGTTATTAAATGGGGGAGCTAGAAAGATGTATAGGTTAATTTAACTATGTATATTGTTTTTTTTAGTGTTCCGAACCCAAAGAGTACCAACGGAACCTTATTGTGCTGAGACTTCGCTGTCCGTCCTTCCGTCTGTCCGTAAGCTGTCCGTAACGGATTCTTTGAAAGCTTTGTTTTTCTATATCTCATCATCAAATAAAAACCTTTCATAAAAAACGCTAGACAAACCTTTGCTTCATCTTCACCACAAAACATCAGTATTATGAATCTATTGCTCTCAACATCTCATTCTAAAGAACCCACAGTACCACCGTCTTGTTTAGAACTTCTCAAACCATTTTGCATTTAACTCGTAAGATCCTTACATAAAATTTCCGGGTATGAAACATTCATTAGCTTCCGAGAACGCATGCAAATGTCAGCGATCCGGCAAGAAGCCGCCTTAAGTTCTTCGGAGTTGTGCAGAGTTCCATCAGTAAAATAAGTTTTGCCAGCGCTGATGTGGTCTCACTGGCGGTAAAACGACGCTAGCGTTTATTTGGGCTGCCATGCTGATGAACTGTTGGATTTTGTTTAAGAATAAAAAGTGTTTTAAAAATTGGCATTAAAGATCAGGTTATTTTGAAAGGCTTTCTTTTCATGCTTCACTTCATCTGATTTGTAAACGAGGCTCCATTGTCGATTCGTTTTTTTTTCATTCTCTATATGTTTTAACAAAGTCTCTTTACCAAAAATTAAACTTCTGAGACAATTTTACCAGAAACAATTTGAATTGTTTTGGCCCGTAATATGAGCTACAGAATACTGATAAAGTTGTAACTATTTTTTAAAGTTAAAAGGCTTTCATCATATCATAATTAGTCAGTGTCAGTCTTCTGCTGGACGTAGGCCTCTCCCAAGATACTGAGATTCTGAGCCGATCACTGAGCCCGATCTTCGGCTCATTGGCAGGATATGCCCTAATCGCCACACTGGGCATGCGAGTTAGCGATCGCAGGACGTAGCTCCTCGCACCAGTGACGCTGCTGCCCGTCACCGGCCTGTAGTATTTAGCTACGCCATAATTTGAAATGGTTATATCGTCGTGTGTCGGTCGTCACAGCCTCGTTTGTTGGTCAGCAGGATGCACCACGGGCAAAAGAATTGGAATGAGAAAAGGAGAGGAATGTTTCTAATATTCGTTTCAGTTAACTAATATTAGAAACATCCCGCAACATTAAATAGGTAGACTTTCTAATACATATACTCAACACTGCGAGGAAACCCGTGCAAAATATATGAAGTCTCTATTCCTAACAGCTTCTCATTTAAAATCTAAAAACAATTACATAGTTTAGAGAGGTCCACTAAAAGATTCATATAGTTAATATACCTCTAATGTGTTCCGGCAGCTATCCTTGAGAGCCAGTTCCCATTCTAGATCCTAGCGTGTTTACCATCTTCGACCGCATCATCACTTACCAACAGGTGATATAGTGGTCAAACGCTAGCCTATAGGTAATAAAAAAACCTCGCTTACTCTTACGACACAGGGTTTTCTCTAGTGTGAGATTCAGAGCTCATAAGCTTTGTTTAAAGAATATAAGCCTTTTGAAACTCTGTTTTAATGTGTTAAGTTGCAAATAAACAATTTAATTTAATTTTTAATTTAATTTAATATCTCGCTTACTAGCAGGCGAGCGTCGTGCTTGTCTCGTTACCATTTATTTATCATAAAAAATAAACTGTTGTCTTATGTAGTTAACATTTTTGTATTTTAATTTATTCAGTCGTCAAAATAATGAAAAGACTACCGTTATACGTTTATTTGCACAACTGTGAAAGCCCCGAGTTCCATCAGGTAGGTAATGTGAGTTGAATGCACATTTACACACGAACCGCATCGCATCGCTTCTATACATAGTAATGAAGTCTGCGTCATAAAATGCTATAACATAATGACAATAATAAATAGACAAATAGCAGTATTAATCACCATCTGTTTAACAAGTATTAATTTCAAAAAACTTGAACCCTCTACTACTGAAAATCAAGTTCTGATTTTAGAAAAAGAAGTTTTCAATTCGATTTTATAATTATTTCTGAGGACCGCGTTAAGGCGCATGCGCAGTTGACCGATGGTTCTCATTCTCTTTTTTTTTAAATAAAATAGCTTTCTAGCTATCTGAGTTAGGAACATTACTAGTATTCTTGCAACTAAGCTACCTAACTAAGATAAATATGCTTGTGTCTGGAGTGGGTTCACGTCAATAGTGCAACTGGTGGGGATCGAACTCACGACCTCGCCATCGCCGGTCCGACTCCACTAGGCTGTTGCTGCTTATACATTGCTGTGCTTGTTTAGTAAATTTTTTACTAACTTTGGTTTACCTACTTGAATAGGTAACCGATTGCATGAGTGTAGATAAAGATGTGTATGAAACTATACATCACCAGGTATTATACAACCAACAGTTTCATAAACTCTCTACCGGCAGATGCCAAAAAATCATAATGGCGCTCCCGGCAATGCACTTTCCCATTATTATTTATTAAGCCATTCAGTAAATATACTAGCGTAAAAACCAATAAGAACCAGGAAACAAGATAATATGTCCTATGTCTGCTTAACTAGCTAAATTGCTCACTCGATAGTTCCGATATCTGAGCTTGCACAATCTCATGTATGGATGT
This sequence comes from Cabera pusaria, assembly GCA_954871355.1. Classification (NCBI taxonomy): domain Eukaryota; kingdom Metazoa; phylum Arthropoda; class Insecta; order Lepidoptera; family Geometridae; genus Cabera; species Cabera pusaria. The sequence continues at coordinate 5,896,692 of OX940896.1, forward strand.
CTCTATAGCCCAGCAAAGGTTAGACCAGAAACTAATCCACGCAGTTAAGCTAGGTGCCAATTCTGCTAAAACAATCGTTACTGAACTGAGTTGGAATTTTCCTTGACTTGAGTTGCAAAGTAATCTTGCCTTGCAACGCAGTTTTCACCGTTTATTAACTGGAGTGTCAAAGTTGTTAGGTATTGGTTACATAGATTTTCACACTAACAGATAGTGTCAGGTACGCTAATCATTCTTAAAATTAATTTTTTAGGGTTCCGTAGCCGATTGGCAAAAAACGGAACCCTAATAGATTCGTCATGTCTGTCTGTCTGTCTGTCTATCTGTCCGTCCGTATGTCACAGCCATTTTATTCCGAAACTGTTAGGACTACAGAATTGAAACTTGGTAGATAGATGTATTCTGTAAACCGCTTTCCGATTTTTATACAAGAATAAAAATATAATATTTTTAGGGGGGGCATCCCATACATGGAATTGAAACATTTCTTCAAACCTATACGTGTGGGGTGTCTATGGATAGGCCTTTATAAATGACATTGAGGTTCCTAAAATCATTTTGTCTCAAAGTCAATCATTTGAAAGATAGAGGCTTGTCTAAAGTGGTAAAATGTGTGTCCCCCCCCCCCCTCCCCTTCTCTAATTTTTAAAGTACGGGAGTGTAAAATCTAAAAACAATATATGCTGTAGATCTATTGGTTTGAACGAGATACAGTTAGCAGTTTTTGAGTTATAGCGACCGCAAAGATAACTTTGTTTTTCATACAAACACTATGAAAAACAAAGTTAATTTTTAAGTTGCGAAAAATCATAGTTATAGTATACTTTACTGTGTTACGGAACCCTACGAGTGCGAGTCCGACTTGCACTTGGCCAGTTTTTTTATGTCAGGTGACTAGCAATTATCCACTATCTCACTTGATGTTAAGTGAAGATGCGGGTGCTCTAAGATGGAATTGTGCGCGTGTCTAGAATTGAAAGACGGCACCGAGACGAGGCGTTGGACAGCTAACTTAAGTCCAATCCACAGAGCGCAAATATCCCATAAAGTCTTCGATACTGGCTGGCACTAAGTATCATCAACTCTTGCTAAATCCAAATTGGGTAGTAAGAAGGCAATGTTTGCCGCGACGTTCAGGTTTAGCCGCAGTGTTGAACTTCAAACCTATGTTTTGTTAAGTTAAAATCAGGCATAAAGCTTCATTCGTTGATATACTTTTACATTACGACACAAGCTTTGCTTGACACAACTTCAAAATTTGATTTATTATGGTCACAGAATAAATAAGAGTACAAGTTATGGTGCTGTTATTAAGCAGATATGTACTTAACTTATGTAGTTTTTATCTGAATTTAATTGTCGCTGAATCATACCACTAACTGCTACCTTAATCTTTTTTTTATAGGATATAAATAGACCAGCGTTTGCTTACTATCTCACCTATTGGTAAGTGATGATGCGGTCGAGGATGGTAGCACGCTAGGCCTAGAATGGAAACTGGCTCTCAAGGATAGCTGCCGGAACACAGATGTTTGGCGACAGATTTTCTAACTTGATTCAGATTCAGATATTTATAAATAAATAATAAATAAATAAATTTATTTGCAAAACTTAGCTCATCAGAAACAGAGTTTGTAAATAGCTTATGGTAAAACATCATATGAGCTCTGAGTCTCACACTAGGGAATCCCTGTGTCGTGAGATTCAGTCTCTTACAGTTTTGGATTAGATTATGCAGGTGCATACTTAATACTATTTTAAACAAGGTTTTGCATAACTTAGTTATGTTATACATATTAACAAAAGCAAAACACAAAGAAAACAATCCCTTGAATTGTAAGATACAGCAGGATAAGTTAATTTTATTTACAGAATAATTATAATAATTAATTAGTAATTTGTTATGTCGTGCATATAGAATGCGGAATGTAGTGAATTCCGAGTTTTACTAAATGTAATTAAGTTTATTATAGGTTATGCAGTTAAGTAAAGTTGTGGAATCGTAAGTGTATACAAAAAATAAGTGTAAGTGCAACAATAGTTGTGAGTCGTCGATTGTGTAACGCGAGATATAGTGATTGAGGTGTCAGAAAGAAGAGAATTGTATACAAATGAGAAGAGCGTTCAGAGTGTTCAGTAGATGTGACATGACATGTTAAGTAAAAGTGTAATATAATACATTATTGTTGTAAAGAAGTAAGCATTCTATACAAAAAAGAGAAGACAACTGTTGAATAAAATAGCAATTACATTTTAAAGTTAAAAATTTAAAGTTCAGTATTAGTTATGCACTTTTTACTTAAGAACATTTTTTTGAAGATTTTTTTTTATTTGTATTTATATTTAGGGGCCTGTACCCGTCGCCCGGCAACTTATTTAATAGTAGCTAATATTAGGTACCTGCAAGTTTTTAGGGTATAAAAAGGAGGCACATTAATGTCAGAATAACATACATACTTGCTGGTTATCGAATACTGAAAACTAGTAGCATATTTACTCACCATATTATAACAATAGAGCGTTACATTTGGTATGTCAATTACAATAATAGTTTGGCTTAAGATTAACGAAACGGTTATCATATTTGTGTCAGTGAATTAACAATAGATAGTATAACAGTAAGTAAATAATTTAAAATTTTAGAAGTATGTCATCAAGTATATCAATTTAATATAAACTATAATATTAAGCTTGAGGACTGGTAGCTGGCCAGGCGGACACTAGATTGGGTATGCGAGGGTTGGAGGTTTCTTAACGATGTTTTTCCTTCACCGGAAGGACACTGTGAAATGCGCGCATACATTTTTCGACAGAAAAATCCATTGGTGCACAGCGGGGATTGAACTTGGTACCTCTGGCGTCAAAGCCGACCATTCTCCTACGAAACCGCCGGGCCTTCAATTTCAGTGAAAAGATCTAGATAGCAAAGAACTAAGTAACTTCTATCTGATACTATCACAAGCAATGCGACAGAATTGCCTCCCCGATCTGGACTCGGCTTGACTACCCGTATCAGGCAATCACGCCTAATGCTGGTGCAATACAAACAGTATCACAATGGCGCAATTAAATAAATGTGTTCGAACTAGCTGGTATGGCATGGCGCGTGCTGGGCCGACTAAATAGCCTATAAAGTCGGTGACGTGTTTGTTTAGGCCAGTTGGATAGGTAAGTTGAATTGATTGATAAACATTTTTGGTTATGGCAGAACGTGCCTAACCTTCAACTCTAAATTATGTGGTATTTAATAAAATGTATCGACTCAACTAAGTCCGAAGGTGCATGTTTTATGAGTACCTACCCTCAAATTGTTTAATGCTAGAAAAAGAAAAAGTATGTAGTGCAAGGTTTTATAATAGATCATCATATGACATCTCAGGGTTACAAGCGTAGTACGGTGATGTGCAATATCTGTAAAACCCTGTCGTTGGAAGATATCATCCCTTGTAACCCAGCGAGCATCTAGAAAAGAATAACTCTTAATTGTAAAACAAAAAGACTTAATTTCTAGACAGCAAAAACATTTTTAGGTTTAATTGAATTAATAAACTTACTTATCCAACTGGCCTAAACAAACACGTCACCAACTTTACATCTAGCCTACTCTACAACTTTATTTAATTTAAAAAATCGTTTTGGTGATATCGCACGCAACACAAAAAAAATTGTCATAAATCAATCAAAAAAGTTAATTAACAGCGTTTAATTATAAACTCATGGCTTTCAATGACTTCTTGTAAACCAAACAGAATTATAAAATATTTGTTTTAGTCAAAGACATTAGTGTACGTAGCAGAAACAGTCACTTACAGCACAGTACCTACAGTTAAAATCAGATTTTGATGAGTATAGCACCTACTCTGTAACTCTATCAATAATAATCGTTCCAGTCCAGTACTAACTATTCTAATCTAAATGCGGCATTATTTGCTTGTAGGCTATATAATTGCTTAACATAATTGGAGCAATACTTTTATCTAGATCAAACTAATTTAGCTAATTGTGACCAGATTAAGTCATAAGGGAATAATTCATACTATTCCTAATTAGGGGTGGATATAATTAGGTAGGATTTGATAATATAATGGTCGCCTGGTGGCCGAAAATGTAATGGTTCGATATCATGGTTTTACTGTGATATTGGTACAAATTGTATATTGTTGATTTAAAGTTACTAATAATTATGTCGATTGTGAACTTTTATTTATTAAGTAATAACAAATATTATGTTTAAGTGTTACACATTTTATATTTTTCGTACATTTTGGATTGTTTGTAACAATGTGTAACAATAAGAACATAACAATGAGAGTAATAACAGTTTTATTTTATTATTTGATTTAACTAAAATTAATTAAAATAACAGCTGTTGTTATTGGTGCTTGATTGCTTAGAAGGTGAAGTGTATTCTATTCTCTCCTGAAAAGCTGGCTTTGATAAAAAGCTGTAGAGCACTTATGCTAAGCAAAAGGCCGAGAATACCGAATGGGTACTGTTGTTAGACCTGGCGAAGAGAAGCTAAGAACATGGGTAAAGGGGAAAAGGGTATAATCCTGCAGTAGGCAGTAAACCAACGTCATTTCACTATATTAATTGTTAGACAAGAACACACTCCCATCTAGGTTCCTTTCGTTTGGGCCGTTTTGATGTGATGTTGTTTGATGTCACAATCTAATGTGACAGTTCAGCATTTCAGCAACAGAATAGCGAATTTAGTCATTTAGAATTATTATTGTGTCACTAATTTACATGTCATACAAGATGAGAGTAAGCTAAATAATATTATTCTACTACCCTTAAGGTACGGACACACCGTGGCGTCCTGCGATCTGCGGGCGCGATCTCAGTACATTTCAATTGTTTTCTGATCGCGTTTGGTGTGAACCATTCGATACAAATACTACTGCGCTATCTGATCGCTGCCTAGATCGCGCACGCAGAACGCCGCGGTGTGTCCGTACCTTTACTACTATCCTATCATATATAAACGTCAAAGGTATATTTAGATATATTTATTCCTCAAACAAGCAAAGTAGATAGCAGAGCAGATTAGGATACAATTTGGCACACAGATAGCCAAAAGCCCGAATTAACACATGAAAAATACAAAACGCGGGCGAAGTGACGGAACTTAGGTAGTCATTCATGGATTGATAGTTAGATATAACCCTTACAATTAGGTAGCTACGTAAAACAACTATCCCCAAAATTACGCACTCCGAGCGGCGACCGCAAAGCACTCAACCGTTGCTGTCATTTCGCCTCATTTCACAACTACCCTCAAATTTAGCCAATCGCACAATCATAAAGTAATTAAGATATTTCGTGTCACCGGTCGGGTCAGCCTATAAATCTAACAGGGGGCTGATAACAACCCGTAATTCCAAGGACTGATCAGGATATGTCCCGATTGGTGCTTCCGAAACCTATGAATATATTAACCCTTACTAGATCTGATAGTTTAGGTGCGTTTCGAGGAATCGAGCTGAAAATGGGCTAGAGTGATACAGTATCTAAATTGAAATAATATTCGTAGTGTATTTACAAATAATGTAGGTAAAGGAATCCTTTAGAATGCATTGACGGAGCCGAAACCAACATCAAGAGGCCCTTTACAATATATTGGACAATACATTATATAAGGATGGAAGGATATGATGAAGTAATTAAAGATGGTACATACAAATTATCATGTTATTGTTCTGAGCTTGAAGTCTGATTCATGGCCTATGGGATAAGGTACGGCACCCGTCCATTATGCCTCATTTCACGGGTATACACTGAATGGGCCCCCATAAAGGTGGACCATTATGTAAAGATATTTTATATCAATAAAATTGCCAAGAAGTTACTTATTAATACGAGCAAAACCGCGGGGCACAGTTAATATATTATCATTTATGCATACTATTATTATGACCAATGAACCAGTAGAGCTCTTTATGTAACTTTTATATCGTAGCCAAATAGTTATACATTTTAAAACGCCGTGTCGCCTCATCTATTTAAAAGAGGTGCTAAAAATAATGACCTTTTGCAAAAGCGGAAAATTGTGCACAGACTTTATTTCACCTACTTCAAATAAATCTACCAAGTCGCCAAGAGCACAATCTAATAGAGAACCTCCTGTCACAGACAAATTAATATAAAGACGGCAGTATATCGCACATTTGGGACGCAGTGTTATGCACTGATATTGCATAACAAGCGCCATCCATCTTTGCCATCAAATCGACTAGTTTAGTGATTTGTCGAATAATTACGACAGAGGTTGATAATTTCAAACATATATTAAAAGTAAGAAAAGGCAATTCGTCTCAAATGTTTCCATAATTAGCACAATTTATACAAAATGTATTAACATTGCCACATCAGCAGTGCTAAATGTCAAGCGTCTGTTTTTATCGAACAATTAGATGACAAAAAAATTGTAAGTAACAGACTCCACTGACACGGCATCAGGATAATTTTCACAAAATATGGCTAGTAAATAAACCGCGAAGTTTCGCAGGAACACGTTTATTTACCTGACATTTTAAATAAATTGCAAGTTTTATCCTCTCCATTTCACTCCGACAAAAAGGTCAACAAATTTTTCAAAAGCTAATTTTACTATTTCTACGTAATTTTATAATCTGAGTTGGCAACACTGCAACGCAGTCTTTTAAGATTGTCTTAGTCTCTACTTAAGGAACATTCCCGCAAAAAGACGAATAAAAAGTACCTCATTAAAGAAGGCGTTTGTCTCGGCCCGCTCTGTAAAACGGAGATTTCTTTTGTACACACAATGAGTGCAATTTAGTTCTGGCGGGGCTGGAGCTGGATGTATTAGGGGCTGGAAATGTAAGCTTTGAGATTAGGGGAGGCCTTGAGAAAATATAAGCAGAACTATGGGATACACTGTTCTGAGTAGAAACACCGATATTATAAAAATCGAAAGTTGATTTGTATTTTTACCCGACTGCGCGACGCAAAAGAGAGGTAATGTGTTTATCAGTCTATATATGTATGTATGTTTGTTCCTTTGTGGCACACTAGAGACCAAACGCGTGGGCCGATTTTGATAATTGGCACGTCAATAGATTCGCCATGCTAGCGCGAGTGTCAACGAAAACATAAAAAATTGAAAATATCAAAATGGCGGATTTTAGACGCCAAAATTTGGGGTTCAAAAAAATGTTTTTTTCAAAACCTATCGAGAGGGGTATCGAATTAAAGGTCTTAAAATGGAAATTCAAAATATATTTATAACAAATAATTTATGATCGTACAAATCGAAAAAAAAACGATTTTACATGCCGCGATAGTCACTTTCAGTAACAAGTTTGCGGCGCTTATCTCTGAAGTTACTTATCAGATCTCAATAAAATTACAATGAGACCAAACGAAAATTATATTAACTCAAACAAAAAAATAATTTTCCAAATCGGTTAAGAATTGATGGAGTTCTGAGGTAACAAACAACCTCTTCCTTTTGGTATAGTCGTTTAATAGTACGGAATTTGCCGTCCTTTAAGCCTATTCGGTAAGCCATTAATGTGTCCCGACTGTTAAAATCTCTATATTCCATATAACAATGTATAATTTATTTTATGAGTGTATCGACCGAGAAAGAATTTAAATGGTATAGTTTTTTGATATCCCTAAACAGAAGTCTAAACTACTAGACTTACTTGTTTTTTTCTTTTCAATTCGTTTTTTAACACTTCACTTTTAGCGCAGTCGGGTTTTTTGATTTTTTTATTTAATGTTTTATTCTTTGTTTGGGACTTCTTCACGATCAAACTGGACTGATTCAGCTCAAATTTCTCACAGGTATAGCCAGTCTTATGGATTAGGCTATAGGATACTTTTAAATAAAGGAAAATCCGCGAGGCACATACGTTTTATCAAACCACGTGAACTCCATCTGCAACAAAATATAAATAATCCTACACAAAAAAACTTCCACTTTTTTGGATCTCAATCCATGACATGATGATGATGATTCACATATGGGTGATAGGTATAAGGATTTTTCGAAACCTTAAATATACGCTTACCAAACTTAAAAATTTGGATGACCCAGTAAAAAAACGGCAAACGTTTAATCATCATCATAAGCCTATACTTGTCCACCACTGGACATATGCCTCTCTTAGCATGATTCTCGGCCACGATATGCTATTCTATATATGTACTATAACTAATCTCGCATTGAACTGTATGATTAAATAAAAAAAATAACAATGCGAGGTATAAAAACAGGTTTTTCCATTTACTTCAAATGTTGCGTAAATTTTGGGATATGCTTTAAAAGTACTTCGGTAATTTAAGTCTATGTTCGGCTCCTATCGTATTTAACTAAAGTTGTGCATTAAAATTGTCTATGAAAATAGACTGCCTGATACCATCAAATAATATACTCGTCCACTATCAACATAGTACCTGCAGGTGACCATTTACCAACACAATAACTGTGATTAATTCCCGCCACCCTCCATAATAATGTGTACAGTCGACCTACGATAATCAAACGGAATTTGACATTTTTCTGAATAAAAGGAAGATTTGAGAAACTAATATGGAAGACGGGTGGAGATAGTGGCGGCGCTGTGTCGATTTGATTGAAGTCAGTCTTCTACCGTCTTCCATTCGGTTCCATCACATTCATCAGACATCTTCACTTAACATCAGGTGAGATAATAGTCATCATTATCAGCCGGTATCAGTCCACTGCTGGACGTAGGCCTCCCCCAAGACACGCCACTGAGCCCGGTCTTCGGCTCTTTGTTTCCAGTCACTGCCCACCGCTTTGCGAATGTCGTCGCTCCACCTAGTCACAGGGCGTCCTACTCTACGTTTGCCGATTCGCGGTCTCCACTCTAGAACCAGTCTGCCCCAACGGTTATCGGTCCTACGGCAGATATGACCAGCCCACTGCCACTTCAGTTTGCTAATCCGCTGAGCTATGTCGATCACTTTAGTTCTCTGGCGAATTACTTCGTTCCGGATTCGATCCCGCAGAGAAACACCGAGCATAGCTCTCTCCATAGCTCGCTGAGCGACTTCAAACTGGTGGACTAGTCGAACCGTGAGTGTCCACGTCTCGGCTCCGTATGTCATGACAGGTAGGACGCACTGATTAAAGACTTTTGTCTTTAGGCACTGTGGTATAGGCGACGAGAAGACTCGACGGAGTTTCCCAAATGCTGCCCAGCCCAGCTGAATTCTTCTCTGGATTTCCTTCTCGAAGTTGTGTTTGCCTAGTTGGAGCGTTTGCCCTAGGTAAACATACTGCGTGACAACTTCGAGTGGGATTCCATCTACGGCAATCGGTTCCGGAACAACGTGCTCGTTGTACATGACTTTGGTTACTATACACATGACTTTTTTTATCCAAATTCATCCGGAGACCGATGCGACGAGAAGAATCAGCTAGATCATTCAACATCCTTTGTAGGTCCTGCAGCGTCTCTGCCATAATGACGATGTCATCTGCGAATCGTAAGTGAGAGATGTACTTGCCGTTAATGTTGATGCCACAATCTTTCCAGTCCAGCGTCTTAAACATATCCTCTAAGGCATTAGTGAACAGTTTCGGGGATATGACGTCCCCCTGTCTCACTCCTCGACGCAGGTGAATATGTTTAGTACAGCTGGTTCTGTACTTGTACTGACATCGTTGCGGCATTATATAGACATTTCATCACTTCGTTATATCGCCTGTCGACTTGGCAACGCTGCAGGGACTCAAGAACCGACCCGGTTTCGATTGAGTCGAAGGCCTTCTCATAGTCCACAAATGCTAAGCACAGGGGCCGATTGTACTCTTCGGTCTTCTGTACAATCTGCCGCACCGTGTGGATGTGGTCTATGGTGCCGTAACCGCTTCGAAACCCGGCCTGATCCGGAGGTTGAAACTAGTCGAGAGATTTGAGATAATAGTCAAAGTTAATTAAATATTGAATAGGCTCCCAGGCGAGATAGTGGTCATAAGGTTTGACCATTATCTCGCCTGGTGATAAGCGATGATGTGCTCGAAGATGTTGAACATGCTAGGCTTAAAATACTCTGCTCTGACTGATGTGTGCTGCCGGAACATAGTAACTCTTAGCTGTATGCTATGAGAAGAAAACAATTTTACTTCTGAATTAGGTTGAAGTAAACCAATTAACTCGGTTGCACTATAATAACCCAACATACCTATAAGGGCAGCTATTCACGGCAGACGTGTCTGTCGCAGACAATGCCGTGTGAATGTCGCCATGCGCACACCTTTGTGGGTGTTATTGGACATAGAGTGGTTTGTGGCTCTAATAAATAGTAGTATATTTACAAATTATTTGATTCAATTAATAAATTTCCTCGACCGCATCATTAGTTACCAACAGGTGAGATAGTGGTCGAAGTCTAGCCTATATGAAATTTAAAAAAAATTAGATACAGTTAAGGTACGGCCACACCGCGGCGTCCTGCGACCTGCGGGCGCGATCTAAGTACATTTCAAATGTTTTCTTATCGCGTTTGGTGTGAACCAGTCGGTACAAATGCTACTGCGCTATCTGATCGCCGCCTAGATCGCGCATGCAGGACGCTGCGGTGTGTCCGTACCTTTTTAGAAGGAATAAAGGGATATTAGGTATCACTTCGTTGAGTGATTCGAATTTTTCATGAAATTATATTATTTTTTTATGATCCCTAGTGGAAACAACATTTCTTCAATTTTTCTTTAGACTTATATTTTGTCTTTTTTTTTGTTAATTTATGTAGTTACTAGAAGTGCCCCGCGGCTTCGCTCGCGTTAAAAACTCCTTTTATTTCCTTAATCCCTTTGTTTTGTACAAACGATTCTATCATTAAAGACATCAAATAAGAATTAGCCAAATCGGTTCTCCCGTTTTCATGTTATCGCGTGACTAAGGCAATTCGGGATTCATATTTATAAAACCCGAAAAACCCAAATTTTCGAAAAATCCTTCAATACGTACTTACTTATTTATTTACAGAAGTTATTATGTGTAAAGTTTCGAATAAAACATACTATTTCATCATGTTCGCCATAACAAACTATGAATCTCCGTTCCGTATCCGGGAGGAATTTTTAGAAAATCCTCTGAGCGGATGGATACCAACGTCATAATATTAACTATCTACATTCTAAATTTTTGCGGAATCCGAAACAATATTGACTTTCAGACTTTGTTACCCCAGTTCACCCTTTTAGGTTGGCATTTAAAAAAGTCTGAAACTCTTATTTACTTATTTATTTACAAAAGTACGTGTGAAATGACGAATAAAACGACTATCTAAACTTTGAACCCCCGCTTAATCTTCTTGAAGAGTGAATTTTGAAAAATCCTTTCTTAGCGGATACCTACGTCAAAATAACTATCTGCATGCCAAATTACAGCGCAATCCGAAACAATATTGATTTCAGACTTTGTTACCCCACCCTTTTAGGGGAGGAATTTTGAAAAAGCCTGAAACACGAATTTACTTAAGTACTCTTGTGAAGTTTCGAATATAAAAGACTATCTAATCTTGTTTCTCCATACAAACTTGGAAACCCGGTTTAATTGCTTTCAGGTGTGAATTTGGTAAATTCTTTCTCAGAGGGAACTAACGTCGTCATAACTTTCTGCATACTAAATTTCAGCGCAATACGAAACAAAATTGATTTAACACTTTATTACCCCATTTCACCCTCTTAGGGGAGGAATTAAAAAAAAATCTGAAACTCGTATTTATTTATTTTTTTACTGGAGCATTTGTAATCTTGTTTCTCCATTCAACCCCCGTTTCGCACTTAAGGGTTAAATTTTAGAAAATCATCTGTCAGAGAAAACTAACGTCGTAATAACTATTTAGATGCCAAATTTCAGCGCAATCCGAAACAATATTGATTTTCAGACTTTGTTACTCCATTTTACCCTTTTAGGGGTGGAATTTTGAAAAAGGCTAAAACATGTATTTACTTAAATTGTTAAACACAATCCAAAATTTCATCGTACCGACGGGACTCGAACCCGCACCCCCCGGATTACACGTCCAGGTGCTCTGCCAATTAAGCCACGGTTCGATACATCGATACGACGAAATTAGGAGATTGCATTTGTTAACCCAATTATGCATTGGTGGCGCCATCTATGACTACTTATTACGTAAGTTAATCATTCGGAAGAAACCATTACAGTTTTCAAATCCGACGAGAGATGTTGCACTGCGTAAATCAAATAATATGTTTCTTTGAAGTGTCTCACACTTTATATTTTTGGATTGTGTTTAACAATTTACAGCGATTTGCGACACATGTCGTTAGTATTGTGTGTCGCAATGGCAACTCCGATCAAGATCAAATGAGGGTAGTTTCAAACTACTCTCAATCAAAACAATGCTGATACCCACAACTTCAGTCTTCTCGTGACCACGGTCAATGCAACTTGATCGAAACGTCGAGGTAAATAAAATTATGTTATTAGCGCTATAAGTCCCGTATTACAATATAATTATGTGTGTAAATCGCGAAAGTTTAAAATTTACTAAAAAAGACAATGTATTGTAATTATTTTTTAGTGAAGGTAGTTACGTCTGCCGACTCTACAGATAACACGCGTCAGCGTTCTATATTCTGAGTAACGTAATCAGACACCAGACGCTGAATGGACAAACAACAGATAAGAGCATCCGTCCCACGGTGGTCTGATATCGAAGCTCTAGATTTAATTTATATTTAAGTTAGTCTTAGACGAGCTCTTGTAGAGAATAAACGTCTTGAATTAATAAAGTTTTATTTTTTAAAAGCTCCTTCGGCTCGCTCAGCTCTTGACTGGCGCAGCCGGTAGGATTTCCGCGTCGCGAATAACTTCACTTTAGTAACGCGCTACGTACGTTTTCACGCGTTTTACGGAAATCCACGAACCAAATAAATACGTCGAGAGCACCGTTGGTGCTATTGCTGCGTTCCGGAGGACAACGTTTAAGGCTCAACGAGGGACATGGACAGTCTGTAAGTAGACCCAAATCGCTATTTCCAGTCTTATTCCAATCCTATTCACTGTTTTAGTTATATGTGTCTAGAAATCAGAACGTTATTTCCAAACATTGAAGTGTGTTTTGTGATTTCTTTTAAATGTGTTTAGTGTTTTATAATAAATAAAGTGTTAATCGTAATAAATAAATAAATTAATAAGTATATTAATTAAAAATAATTAATTAATTAAATTAGTTAATATAAAAAATTAAAGATGGAAAATATAGTGCAAGTACCCCGCGACTTTGCTAACGTCATCCCCAAATTCGACGGTGACGAAAAATTACTTAGTTTATTTATTAGGAAATGCGAGTACTTGATTAGCTGCTGTAGAATAGAGGGAAATCCACAGCAGGACCTGTACGTTTACCATCTTATAACATCCAGACTTACTGGTAGAGCAGCCTCTCTCATAAGCGAACGACAAGATTTAGATACCTGGCCTGATTTAAAACGGGCATTTGAACAGCATTTTGGTGATCCCCGTTCGGAAGAATGCATTTCAATAGAGTTAGAAACTTTAAAAATGAACAATGGCGAGTCATATCTGGATTTTTGCAACAGAATTCAACACGTTAAAAGCACACTGATTGCCAAAGTCAATTTAATTGAGGACGTAAATCTACGTCGTAGTAAGATAACGATATATGACAACATGTCAATGAATGTGTTTTTATATAACCTGCCGGAAGAATTGCTTCGCATTGTGCGCCTTAAGGGTTCCGTTTCACTAGAAAATGCCTTAAGCATAGTGCTCGAAGAAGTAAACTTTATGTATCAATATAATGCGAAAAATAAAATGCTTAGATCACAGAATCAATTACAGCCTAAGGCTCAAACTACATATCAAAATCCGTTTATGGATAAATTTGGAATGAAGCCTTTCTTCACTTCAAATCAACAACCTCAGCAAAACTTTAAATTTGGAATTCCCCAAAACAATGCTGGTACTTCAAGTCCTCACACACCACAAACAAACTTTAAATTTGGTGTACCACACGCTAAACAAATATCTCACTTACCTTTTTCACAACCCCAACAAGCTGGATATAGACCACAGCTTCCCCAACAATTGGGCTATCGACCACAGTTCAACCAAGGACAACAGCAGTTTGGTTATAAGCCTTCATTTAACCAAAGTCCACCCCAATTTGGCTACCGACCTCAACTCAACCAAAATCCACCCCAATTTGGTTATCGACCTCAATTTAACCAAGGACCACAGCAGTTTGGCTATCGTCCACCTTTTGCCCAAGGCCAACAACAATTCGGTTACCGCCCCCTACAAAGATTAGCGCCTCAGCTATCTACTGATGTGAGCATGCGTACAGCTCCCCCACTGAAACCTCAAGGTTTTAGAATGAACGAACTGTACAGCCTAAATGAACCTGAAAGTGATGACCTTACTTTTATGCCTGAAAATCCTGAAACTGACTGTTACATTGACTACAATGATAACTCCCCGACTGACAACGTCGACACTTACGAGACTAACGCTGGACAAGATGACCAAGCCTTAGCTGTTCACAGCATTGAAAATTTTCACCAATGCCTCCAACAAGCCCCTGAAATAATACAACTTCATTATAATACATTGAAATTACCACACGTAATAATACCCGAAATCAATTCTAAATTTATGATTGATACCGGAAGTTCGAGATCATTCATTTCACCAAAAATGGCTAGTGAGTATTTTAACGATTTCAAACACTACGAGCCGTTTGAAGTTATAAGCACCCACGCATCTAGCCAACATAACGAAGTTGTAGTAATTCCGTTATTCCCAACATTTAACAGCACTGAAACGCATAAGTTTTATATTTATGATGTTGATGGCTGTTACGATGGACTCATTGGCAGTGACCTTCTGAAACAATTGAACGCAAAAATTGACATGCAAAACCAAATTCTCTATACCCAATCATCGGCTATTCCTATTATATACAATCCTAATAATGAAATAAGAATAAGCCCACGTTGCGAACAAAGAGTGAAATTACCGACAGACCTACAAAACGGCGATGCTATATTAAACTACAAACTATTTTGTGAAGGTGTTAGAATGCCTACCGCTTTAGTTAAGTGCGAAGACGGGTATGCAACAACGATCATACAAAATACTTTGGATACTGAAATGACTCTAACAGTTACACGACCTTTTGAAGTAACTAAACATGACGGCGAAAAATGCAATTTTCACAAATTAGATGACCGAAATAACATAGAGATTGATCAGATATTGACAGAAAATGTTAGCAACTTGCGTTTAGACCATATGAATTCAGAAGAAAGAGACTCAATTAAAAAGCTTTGCCTTGAATACAAAGACATCTTTTATACCGAAAAATTACCGTTGACATTTACTAACGAAGTTAAACACCATATCCGCACGCGAAACGAAGACCCAATATACATCAGACCCTATAGGCAACCTCAAGTAATAAATGATGAAATAAATAAACAAGTTACTAAAATGTTGGAAAATAATATTGTAAAAGAGTCGTATTCTCCCTGGAGTGCCCCTGTGCACCTAGTGCCAAAGAAGTTAGACGCGAGTAACGAAAAGAAATATAGACTTGTTATTGACTACCGAAAACTAAACGAAATTACAATAGACGACAAATACCCCCTACCAAATATTACAGAACTATTTGACAAACTAGGACGAAGCTGTTACTTTACTACCCTTGACCTAGCCAGTGGCTATCACCAGATAGAAGTCGCTGAAGAAGACAGACAGAAAACCGCATTTAGTATAAACGCAGGACATTATGAATTTTCCCGTATGCCGTTTGGATTAAAAACGGCACCGGCAACTTTTCAAAGAACGATTGACAATGTGCTACGTGGCTTGCAAGGAATACACTGTCTTGTGTACTTGGACGACATAATTATTTATTCGTCCAGCTTGCAAGAACACATAGTAAAACTACGGACCGTTTTTGACAGATTACGACAAACCAATTTAAAAATTCAGCTAGATAAGTCCGAATTTCTTAGAAAGGAGGTCTTATACTTAGGTCACACAATAACTAGTGACGGCTTAAAACCTAACAATGACAAAATTAAAGCCATCCTAGAATATCCCTTACCCCGAAGTACAACCGAAATTAAAAGTTTCTTAGGACTTATTGGGTACTACCGTAAGTTCATTAAGGACTTCGCTAAAATCACCCAACCAATGACAGCACGACTAAAACAAAAGCGCTCAATGCCTATCGATGATGACAAATACATAGCAGCCTTTGAAAAATGCAAAGAACTTCTTGTAAATGCCCCAATTTTACAATACCCTGATCCTGACAGGCCTTACATACTGACAACGGATGCTTCAGAATTCGCTCTTGGAGCAGTCCTTTCACAAGGTCCTATCGGTCAGGATAAGCCCGTAGCGTATGCCAGCCGAACACTAAACGATGCGGAAACGCGTTATAGTGTTACGGAGAAAGAACTGCTCGCAATAGTCTGGGCAGTAAAACACTTTCGCCCTTACCTCTACGGTAAGAAATTCACCATAGTAACAGATCATAAGCCGCTAGCCTGGCTTAACTCTCTAAAAGACACAAATAGTAGATTGACACGCTGGCGATTACGATTGTCTGAATACGACTTTGAAATAGTTCATAAAAAGGGCACACTTAACGGTAATGCCGACGCATTATCGCGTATTCGAATAAACGCATTAGGTAACGATGACAATATATCCACACAAGTGAATATTGACTCAGACGAAAATAAAAACCGCGAAATAAGACGACTGACAAAAGAAATAGAAGCATTAGGAAAATTACGAAAGAAAACCTTAGCACAACCAGATAACATAATATCTCTAATATCTGACGACGAAAATGAATCGGCTATATCAGATTCAGAAGAAACGGTTAGATGCCGTTCCCCCTACTCGATACAATGCCCTTCGAGTTCAACTTTGACAGCTTCTGAAAATTCTTCTAGTACTGAAACCGCTCATTCAGGACAAGATACCGAATCTAAAGGTATCCCAATCCTGCAGGAAGCTATAGACACCAAGCCCAACCAAATTTTGGTTCATTCTTGGTCTATTGATAAATTAGCAGTTAAAAGTATATCCCGCGAAAAACAGAAAATTCTTGAAGTACACTTACCTTTGAACCGAACTGACCTTGTCAAACAATTTCTAAAGGAGTATATAAGAAACAATACCAAATACTTCATTTACTTTGAGGAAGAACAGCATAGACAACAATTCGCACAAATGGTAATATATTTGTTTAAAAGAGAATCTGTACAATTTTTCGAGTGTACCAAAAGAGTAGTATTTGTAGAGGATGAATTAGAACAGAAAGAAATTGTTGCCAAATACCATACTGGTAAAACATGCCACCGTGGTATTAAAGAGACCTTACTGCACATTAAGCGCACCTACTTTTGGCATAATATGGAACAAACCATTTCAAGTTTTATAAACTCATGCGAAACATGCAAACGCATGAAATACGACCGGAAACCGATTAAGCCTAAGTTACAACTAACACACACCCAGTCAAAACCTTTAGAGGAAATTTTCATTGACCTATTTACAATTGAAGGACGCTATTATTTGACTGTAGTTGATGCCTTTTCTAAAATCGGTCAAGCTCTCGAAATACCTAATAGATCAACACCGGAGGTTGTAAGAGCCCTCATTAAATATTTCTCCTTGTATGGCATACCCCACAAAATCAGTTCAGATGCTGGTTCTGAATTTAATAATGCTCTCTTGAAAGAACTTTTAGCTCTTTACAAGGTAGATCTCCACATAGGAACCCCTAACAACCCGAATTCTATGGGCGTCATAGAAAGATTTCATTCTACTATCATTGAAATCTACAGGTTGGCTAAGTACGAGCATAAGTACACCGATGCCGCTACCGTAATGACATACTCTATCATGGCGTATAACCACTCTATACACTCAACCACTGGTTTTACCCCATTCGAAGTTTTATTAGGACACACTGATTCTAGAAATGTATTTAATTTAAATTTCGAGAAACAGTACATGCAGCAACTGATCAAAGAACATGCTAAAAGAACTAAGTTTCTATATGATCATTTATCAGAACAAGCCATTAAACAAAAGGAGAAAATAATAGAGAAAAGAGGAGGAGAAACAGTAGTCGAAATAAAACCCGGTGATGTAGTATTCACTAAAGAAGTTAATAAAAGGAGTAGCAAAGACAAACCACGTTTCCAAAAGGCTATTGTTGCTGATGAGATTAGTAGAAACGTAGTTCCGATTCAAGTTAAAAATCGAAACACTAAAGTTCCATTAAAGAATGTTAAACGCCCTTCACAGGCACCTCCGCATCCTCCTGGTAGTAGCCATGGTGACGCAACTGCAGGCCCTTCAACTTCAGGCACTAGATAGAAACCCTGGAATCCTGTTTACGAAAACTGGCGTTGCAGTAATTAGTAGTGACAAGTGGACTATCGCAAAAGTATTAGACATTAAACCCCTTGAAGAAGATTTAAGGTTTAACGTTGAACTACTTTCTGAGTTAGATAAGTTAATTAAGATTTATTTTAATAAGAACTTTACGGATAATTTTGTAGATGTTAGAAGTCAAGTAGCATACATTAAAAATATAACTCTAAACAAATTTACCCAAATCTTTCCGAACATTCGAATCAAACGAGGTCTAATTAACCCACTAGGTTCACTTATAAAAATGATAACCGGAAATCTAGATAATGACGATGCCATTCAATACGATAAATTAATTAATGAAATGAAAACGCAACAAAATCAAAATAACAGAAAACTAACGGTGATTACCGAAATGGTGCAACTTTTGACAAATTCCACTATTATATTAAATAATAATCTTGCTCAAATAAATAATAAAATTGAAATGATAGCGCAAAATCTAATGGAGTCAGAATATTTAGGAATACAGTTCATTAATACATATAATCTACTAATCCATAATTTTCAAGTTATTTACACCTATTTGGATGAAATAGAAACTAGTTTATCGTTCAGTAGGTTAGGAGTTTTACATCAGTCTATAATAGAATCAAATAAGTTGTTACAGCTACTTGAAAATATTAATAATAAAGAAAAATTAGTTTTTACGCCTAGCTTAGAAAACTTAGTTAAGATAGAGCAAGTTATAACACTTAAAGCCTATTTGAAGGAAAATCAAATTACTTACCTTTTGGAAATACCGCTGATTGAAAAAGATACATATATCTATTATAAATTGATTCCTTTACCTGTATTATCCTTTAACTCCACCGTCGTCATAATACCCAAGTATCCTTACCTCTTGGCGAAAGGGTTGAAGACCAGACTGTTCACTCATCCATGCCAAGAAGTCGACGAGTTCAGATTCCTCTGCACTGATGACGGAATGCTTCAATATATTCAAGACCCATGCATCACCGACCTGATGACGTATGCTGAAAACGTAACGTCATGCATCCAAATTCCCATAACCATTGAGAAGATCAGAATCCAGTTCCTGCAAACAAATAGATGGATCCTGTACAGTAGAGATGAAGAGCTGCTTACAAAGACATGCGATGGTGAACTGCTTCATCATAAGATCAAAGGCACCTATATAATGACCTTAGATGATCCCTGCGAGGTGAAAATTCAAGACATCATATTGAAAAAGCGGCAAATGTACATTGAAAATATAACATATTATCCAGAGCTACCGATCCTGAACTTACCTACACTCTTCTTACCTGACGAAAGGAAACCCGCTCCACCTGTAAACCTGGAAGGCTTGGACCTGATGGACCTGAAACTATTGTCGTTAGCTTTAAAGAAAAGTGATACTGAAAATAGTGAAAGTGTAAAGGCAATTATTGAAGTGCGTAGTATAAGCGTTTGGACTCTCGGACTCTATATTTTAATTTGTATAATGCTTTGTTACCTGGTCTATAAATATCATCCAAAATTATTGTTAAAAACATGTTCTCGAAGTTCTCCCAAAAAAGATAACTTCGAACTTAAGGAGGGAGGAGTTACGTCTGCCGACTCTACAGATAACACGCGTCAGCGTTCTATATTCTGAGTAACGTAATCAGACACCAGACGCTGAATGGACAAACAACAGATAAGAGCATCCGTCCCACGGTGGTCTGATATCGAAGCTCTAGATTTAATTTATATTTAAGTTAGTCTTAGACGAGCTCTTGTAGAGAATAAACGTCTTGAATTAATAAAGTTTTATTTTTTAAAAGCTCCTTCGGCTCGCTCAGCTCTTGACTAGGTAGCTTACCGTCGTATGTTTAAACGACACATGTCGTTAGTATTGTGTGTCGCAATGGCAACTCCGATCAAGATCAAATGAGAGTAGTTTCAAACTACTCTCAATCAAAACAATGCTTATACCCACAACTTCAGTCTTCTCGTGACCACGGTCAATGTAACTTGATCGAAACGTCGAGGTAAATAAAATTATGTTTTTAGCGCGATAAGTCCCGTATTACAATATAATTATGTGTGTATATCGCGAAAGTTTAAAATTTACTAAAAAAGACAATGTATTGTAATTATTTTTTAGTGAAGGTAGCTTACCGTCGTATGCACAGAAATAGGAATAATAAGGTATTATTCCTATTTCTATGGTCGTATGTTTAAAAGTGTGGTGTTTTTATTTTTCATAGCTTTAAAGCTCCTTAGACCGTTTTTTTTTTGGTAAGATACCAATTTACTCGATGACTAAAATAATCTAATACTATAAGAATCTTTGTCCTGATATACTGACTGACTGACAGACAACGCACAGCCGAAATTTGGAGGGTATATTTGTATAAATACGTAAGGGTGTACTAAGAAATAATTTGGCTTAACTTTAGTATACCTACCATCGATTTAAGGGGGGAGAAGGGGTGGGGTTTTTTTTTTTTTTTTTTTTTTTATACCGAACTGGGTAGCACTTGATCACTATCTCACCTGATGTTAAGTGATGATGCGATCGATGATGTAGCGTGCTTACCCAGAAGATACCTATTCACTCGCGATTTGAAGACCCCCATATTGTACTTAATCGGAAACACGGACTCAGGCAGGGTATTCCATTCCTTAGCGGTTCGTATGATGAACGAAGAAGCAAATCGCTTCGTTCGGGTAGATGGTATATCCACCATAAATCGGTGGCGCCTTTTAGTGTCTCTGGATGTCCGATTATAAAATGGGGATGGTGGAATCAAATCATGCAGTTCCATTGCACACTCTCCGAAATGTATCCGATAGAAAACCGATAAACAAGCGACTTTGCGGCGATGCGCGAGACTCTGGAGTCTCTTGCTTACTAATAGGTCATCGCTGATGAGTTTTTTGGCTCTCCTCTCAATAGCTTCCAGTGTCTCCAGCTGGTATTTAGCAGAACCATCCCAAAGGTGAGAACAGTACTCCATACACGACCGGACTTGTGCTTGGTAAAGATTAAGCAACTGTCCCGGTGTGAAGTACCGTCTCACCTTAGCCAAAATGCCAAGCTTTTTTGAGGCTAGCTTAGCTCTAGACTCAATATAAGAGCCGAAATTGAGAGTTGGTGTCAAAGAGATGCCAAGAAGCTCGAGATTGTTACTTATCGGAACGGACACATCCCGGAAAGTAGGAGCCAGTAGAAATGGGCTCCGTTTAGCGGAGAAAAGACACGCCTGGGTTTTCGCAGCATTGAACTTGACCAGATTGGCATCGCCCCAATCAGAGACTGCCTTCAAAGAAAAGTTCAAGCGTTCGACCATCGCTTCTCTATGAGACTGGATTTGTAATGTACTGGTTCGTGCGTTGGATGTATAACTCTCTACAACAGTGCTGTCATCTGCGTACCCAAAGATACCGGGTTTAAGCAGGTCATTAATATGCAGCAGAAAAAGTGTTGCAGAGAGTACTGATCCTTGAGGGACTCCGGCATTTATGGCCAATTGGTCGGAAGAACAGCCATCGATGACCACTCGAATCGACCGATCCCTCAAGAAATCTGCTATCCAAACACATAAACCAGTGGGCAGGCCGTATGAAGAAAGCTTGCTAATAAGGCTATCGTGCCAAACCCTGTCGAAAGCCTTCGAGATGTCAAGAGAGACGGCCAGCGCCTCGCCGTGGTTCTCGATGGCTTCGCTCCAGATGTGCGTGGCATACGCTAGAAGATCCCCAGTAGACCGGTTTCGGCGAAACCCGTATTGTCGGTCACTGAGGAGATCGTTCACTTCTAGGTATGCCAGGAGCCTGTGGTTCAGTACACGTTCCATAGTCTTACAGAGTATGGAAGTGAATGAGATAGGCCTGTAATTGACAGGGTCTGCACGACTTCCCTTTTTCGGCACGGGTTGCACGTTTGCTTGCTTCCAGGACTTAGGCACTTGACCAGTCGTCATAGACAAGCGAAAGAGGCGTGTCAAAATAGGAGCCAACTCAGGCGCACACGTCCTCAAGACTACAGCTGGTATACCGTCTGGACCACTAGCTTTGTTCACGTCTAGATTGCGCAACGCTTTGCGTACTTCAGTCTGACGAATGCGGATTTCCGACATAAACGTCCCGCAAGTCGGCAGACTAGAAGGTACAGCATTGCCAGCATCTAAACGTGAAGACTCCGCAAACAGAGTAACAAATAAATTCGCTTTCTCTTCAGCCGAGTGTGCTAGTGATCCATCGGGTTTCAGTAGTGGAGGCAGTGAGGGATGGCAGAAGTTCTCTTCGATCGACTTCGCCAGGGACCAGAACGCTTTGCTACCCGAGGGGTAAGAAGCAAGTTTGTTCCCTGTTCGGCGTATGTGATCGAAGCGAGCCTTCTTGAGAGCCTTTTTGCAGGACTTGGCGGCTAAGTTAAAGGCTTTCTTCTTTTCGCGTACATCTCTAGTCTTGCGGGTTCGAGCATCAGCCCAGGCTAAGTAAGCTTCATGTTTTGATGCTTCTGCATCTCTACATTTGGCATTAAACCATGGACGAGCTTTGCTTGACACCGGAACGTCAGAAAATGGTATGAAATACTCCATACCCTGACGTAACACTTCTGTCACAGCATCCGCGCAAGCTGAGGGATCGCTCGAAGAAAAACATACCTGCCGCCAAGGATAAGACGCGAAAAAACAACGCATCTCATCCCAATCTGCTGACCTGTATCGCCACACCCGCCGGGTGCCTTTTTGGCTGGGATCGGGCGGGGAGTAGACGGATACAGACTTCACCAGACAGTGGTCGGAGCTACCTAAGGGTGATGAAACCGACACCGAGTAGCGGTCTGGTTCTGTTGTCAGCAGAAGGTCCAAGCAATTGGCTGTATGGCCATCAACGTCCGGTATCCTTGTTGCTCCCTGGACCAACTGAGTGAGGTCTAGCGTTAAAGCAAGCTTACGCATCTCTCGACCAGCGTGGTCAGTGCTCTGGTATGGGTATAGCCAGTCTTGATGATGGGCGTTGAAATCCCCCAGAAGCACTAATTGAGCAGAAGGATACCTCTGTTGGGCCACATCAGCCGCCTCACTGAGGTGGTTTGTGAGCCTGTTTGTCTCCTCGTCTCCGCTGTGCGAACGGTAGACACTAGCATAAAGAATTTTCTCTATGCCAGTGTCCACCAAAATCCACATGACGGAAAGTTGAGGGTCTTCAAGGTTGCGGAGACGCCGATAGCAAATGTCATCGCGGGCATACATACAAACTCCCGCCCTCGCCCTAAAGTTATGCTCTAGAACATAGCCTGGGTAGGCAAGGTACGCCGCGTCAGCTGGACATTTGATCTGCGTCTCCGTGAGGAACAGAATATGCGGTTTTTCGGTCTCAAGGTGGTGGTGGACCGAGAGGATATTGGAGTGCAAGCCTCGAATGTTTGAGAGGTGCACTTGAAGGGAGAGGACGTGCTTCCGCTGTATAACCTTTATTCTGTTTCTGCCTTTCATTTTGTGGGGAGTGAAGTTAGGTAAGGGAAACGGAAGTGGAAACGAGGCGCTAATTACCAACCCGTGATACATATTAGGTCTTTTCACCTATTGGGAACCAATCCTGGAGACCGCGGGGACGCCCGAGCCCCCCCAGAGGTGTCCATCGGGTCCTCTCGTCCGGTCGCCAACCGGCACGATGGCGCACCTCCGGGATTTTTCGCGAGATGGCGGGGCAGCCTTTCATGAGTGGCTGGCTCACTACTTGGGCCCCCAACTATCTGCGGTCGGCCAGCGGAGAACCGTGCCTCGGATCCCGCTGCTCTCCAAGATTGGCTGCCAGGTAAATTGACCTTCAATGTATCACGGGTTGTGGGGGGGAAGGTGAAAAACCCTCCCCCTGAAGGAAAAGTTGTGGAGCCCCCCCCTTCAAAAGTTATTAATATATTATGTATTAAAATATTGAGGTTAAGTATGAAAAATTATACTCGAAGTTATTATTTACAACCCGGGAATCCTTCCTGGGTTGAATTTAAATAGGAGAGGTCTGCGTAGTGCACTGCTAGTTAGTGTTTATCGTTTCAGAAATGTACTTGTACTTAAAAATTTCTAAGTCGAACACTAAGGCAAAATACTAGGGAACAGTGACCATTGCGTGACGTGCGCCGACGAGCGTAGCGAGGAGGGGAGCCGCGGCAGCGGCCGCGCGTCACTAGAGCCAACGCTATGGCGTTTAATTTATCTATAATTTAAATAATATCTATGTAATTTTTCATACTTAACCTCAAAATTTTAATATTCATATCTTCATAACTTTTGAAGGGGGGGGCTCCGTAACATTTTCTTCAAGGGGAGGGGTTTTTAACCTTCCCCCCACCACCCCCACCCCTTCTCCCCCCTTAAATCGATGGTAGGTATACTAAAGTCCTACCAATAATTTTCCGAAATTCATCCCTTAAAGGGTTGAAATGGGGGTTCAAAGTTTGTTTGGAGGAACAAGATTAGATATAATTTTCTATTTGAAATTTCCCACAAGTGCTTCAGTAAAAAAAAATATACTGTTGAATTGAGAAACCTCCTCCTTTTTTTGAAGTCGGTTAAAAAAACAAGTAAATACATTATGTTTCATCGTACCGACGGGACTTGCGACACACAATACTAACGACATGTGTCGCAATGGCAACTCCGATCAAGATCAAATGAGGGTAGTTTCAAACTACTCTCAATCAAAACAATGCTGATACCCACAACTTCAGTCTTCTCGTGACCACGGTCAATGCAACTTGATCGAAACGTCAAGGTAAATAAAATTATGTTTTTAGCGCGATAAGTCCCGTATTACAATATAATTATTGTCTTTTTTATATCGTAGTATCGTAGGCATTTGACCACTATCTCGCCTAGTGGTAAGCGATGTGTGGTCGAAGATGGTGAACACGCTAGGCCTAGAATAGTCTAACAATGTTTTGTTGATTCGAAATATTAATTAGTAAATACAGACTACGGCAACAGGAGTACACTTACGAGTTTGCGTGCCAGGCGCGTGCCAGCAGACACATAAAGAACAATGTAGCGAGGATTCTCTTTATTGAGGCTGGAACTAGGTGGTGGACCATCTATGTACGGCCGTATTTAGGATGTGGATATTGTTCTACAATATTGTAGTTATTGCTTTTTTATTCATAACTAATAAAAATTAATAAAATATCGATTATCACTAAATATTACAAAACAAAGTCCCCGTCGCGTTTGACTGTCTGTCTGTTCGCGATAAACTCAAAAACCATTGAACGGATTTTCATGTGGTTGTTAACAATGGACAGTGATTCATGGGAAATGTATATGTACATAATTTGTTACGGTTTTGTGTTAAATTGATTGAAATATGACGATTTTTATTGAAGACGTTAATTAAAACAAAATGGTACGAAAAATTTAGGCATTATAATGCCCGTGCAAAGCCCGGTTTGAGGGCCCGGTGGGATAATCGGGAGAACGGTCGACTTTGATGCTGTGTTACCGAGTTAAAACTCCGTCGTACACCAATGGATTTTTCGTTTTTTTCGGAGCAGTTTCTGGACATATGATGGAAAGTTATTACATATAATCCAAAATTTCGCCGATCTAGCGGGCCTCTAACCCGCGCCTCCGGGGTAACATACCCTAGCGCTTTAACCAACTTAGCCATGGACCACTCCCACCCCACTGAAGCGACGAATTTCGAACGCATAGCTATTCTCATTTCAAATTGGATACATTCGATAACGGAAGCGTGATTTTGAATTTTGAATATTGGTTAATCCGTGATCTATTTGGTCGTGGAAACCGCTCCGATTATAATCACTAATATTTTAAAATTGGAACTACAAAACTTACCGATTGGAGCATTGTGAATCGCAAAGATCCGAGTCAAAGGAGAGGCAGATTCAGAATCCGAAATTGTTTTCGAATGATTGTGAATAGCTCTGCTGGACAACTTACTTTAGATAGGTAAATAGAAGTGTAACCCGTGAAACGTCGTTAAGCAGTGTAACCCAGTGAGTCGACAAAATGGAACCAAGCAGCGCCCGATAGTGGGGTTAATTCGACCCAACTACTCATTGACTCGCTAACACGGGGTTAGGTCACCGCTTCTGTTTACATATAAATAGTTATTTATAGTAATACTACCGAAACATATAATGCGGACTGCGGTTTAATGTTACCGAACTATGTATAATTAAAATATACAGGACATCTGGTAATTCGTATGGGGCTTTATTTTAATTTAACTGTTCTGTTTAATTTAACTTGTAGTTAATATCAATCTTGAAATGGCCCTTGTTACCTACATGGAACAGGCACTTCGTGCATTGGGCTAATCATAGAAATATTAATAATATTTCTGTGGGGCTAATAGTCATTTGCCCCCCCTAGCTCAGTTGTATACTCCCCTCCTAAACAAGACGTATTGTTACTTTACATCGGATCGTCTATATATCTTTGTTATTTGGCGTTCAAAATACATTCATATATCTTGCAACATCATTGCCTACCACCGGCGAGATAGTGGTCAAACGCTAGCCTATAATATATAAAAAAAGACTTCACCACCATACATTTAAGTAAAATATTCCCATAGCACCTAACACTAAAGCTAATCAACATTTGCTAGCCAAGTCTAGAACATAAACAGTAATATTCCAACAAGGTAAATTACCTCTCAAAATATACGAGTTAATTGCCGCCGTCAATTTTAGCAGAGGTATTCTGTCGACGACGTCTTCATTACATGCACTGAAAATGGCCGACGTATACTCGGTAGTGTCATATTTTAGTGTAGAGCCCTACCAATGCAACTCATTAATAGAAAACCTTCAAAATCTGTGTAAATTAGCTTTAAGTATATGCTATTTATTGAAATAAAACTTCTTTACGCACGCTTGACTTTTTTTTAATCAACTTTTATTTAGGGGCTTTTGGCTAAATATAGCTATGGCAGCCCCGTATTAGCTTACAAAGTAAATAATTATGACCTAACAGACGAACGCTCTTCAACCACCCTGTGTACACATAGATAGATAATTCTAGCCGCGTCTGACGATGGATCAGAAAGAATGCTCTGAAATATGCCCACATCAAGATGGTTGATTTCAAACTTCTCGAAAATATCGTTTCTTAGGTTTTGAGTACATGAGCATTCCATCAGGAAATGAAATTAACTTTGCCGCATAGATTGCAATCCGGACTGCTCAGCTTTCTCATAAGATGCTTGAATTTGTTTAAAGGTATATGTCCGGATCGCAACCTGTGGGCGATAACAATACATTTTCGATGAAGTCTAATATTTGTCCACCATGGAATACGCGGAGACACACACTGTATGGTACGATACCATATGCCCTTGCTGAGAGATGCCACATCAAAATATTCTTTCCAAGCCGAAGTAATCGTCCACTTGTGTTTAATGAAGACTTTGAAATATTCCGGTGTTAAAAAGACTTCTATACCATTTGATATGGCATCTCTAGCTAGTTTGTCAGCCTCCTCGTTTCCATACAACCCTACATGTGAAGGCACCCATTGAATTTTTAACTTTCCTAGAAAGCAGCACAAGTATTTTAGATAAAATCGTGTATGCTATTGCTGAACCTTTGTTTTCGCTTGACTTGGGGAGTAAGTTTGTGAATGCGTTACCAGAGCGTTACGAAAAGTGGGATCTGGTGAGGCGAACGAAAATTGAGAGGGAGATATAAGTTTGTTAAGATAGAAAATGAGAGAGTTACGTTTCGTACATTACAGTAGGGGCAAGAGAGAGAGGTTATTTTTTTGTACACATTTTCTTTCTCTCTTTCTCTCATAGCCGGTTACGTTTCGTATATCTAAGACACAGTGCTGGGGGTTGAAAATAACATGGTTTCGCAGAACTCTAGCATGATTTTTTAAATAAGCTCTGAGGATGAGGGTTGTTGTTAAAGCTATATATTATGAACTCAAAACCAGTAGGTACGTACCTAATTTTACTGAGTTATAATTTTAAATAAACACTTTACTTCTTCTCAGTTACGATTCAAAAACAAAAATAAAACACAAAACAATATGGTTATGACTAAAAAACAAAATAAACAATTGTAAACGTTGGTGGGCAAAATGATAAAAACTTTTAGTTTATTTCGTTTGTATTTGAAGCGAGTTAAAAAAGTAAACGCCCTTTCAACAAACAAACCGTGCCATTTGTTGAAACCTCGCTAATAAAGACTCACACGTGCAACGAGTGTGGTGGCTGAAAGTGGTAGGTACTAAAATGCCGCTCATTTTGACTCCATCGTTATTTAATATTAATTAAGAAATAATTTAATAAAACTGCATTTTGAGTTTATATACGACTAGCTGTTACCCGCGGCTTCGCCCGCGTTATTTGAGTCTTTATGATCTTTGACGTCAAGATCGATGATCTCTTAGGCCAAGTCACCATAGATGACCCTAAAGTCGAACTCAATATCCTCTATTGCTAAATTCATTAATCATTTTAGTTAGGTATACGAAGTTGTGCTGTTTAAATGTTTGACTCAACACAAAAGTTCCTGAAACATTTCTTACAAAGAAAATAAGGTGAAAAGCTGCGCGAGCGCAACGAGAGCTATCATTGCGCGAGCGAAAATTTTTTATGACTTTTTATGACCCTGACAAATTTACGACCTAATAATCAACTTACTATAGATGACTCTTAGGTCGAACTCGATATCGTCTATTGTTAAAGTCATTAATAATTACTTGGTAAACCTAACCAAGGTTTACCAAGTTTTGCTGTTTAAGTATTTGAGTCAGTCTAATGTATCAGGCTGTTGAAACACGCTATTATACGCTATATAGCGTTATTACTGCGAAAAAATTTTACGACTTTTTATGACCCTGACAGTTTTTATGACCTCCTAAGTCAACACTGATGACACTCAGGTAAAACATGGTATTCACTTATTTTAAGGTTAATAATCATTATGATTATTGAAGGTTGTACTGTTTAAATGTATGACTCGTTTTGATGTATATGGTTATTAATATGCGAAAGTTGCTGTAATATTACCTACAAAGTTGATAAAATAAATGCTTGCGCGAGCGTAGCGAGCGCTATCACAGCGCGAGCGAAGCGAGCGCGAAAATTTTTTACGACTTTTGTCTGGGTCATACAGTTTTTATGACCTACTACGTCAACACCGATGACATTAGGGTTCAATTTGATATCCACTTAATTTAAGGTTAATAATGATTATGTAAATTGCTAAACACAATCCAAAATTTCATCGTACCGACGGGACTTGAACCCGCAACCTCCGGAATAACATGTTCCGGTGCTTTGCCAATTAAGCCACGGTGCGAAGTATCGTTACGACGAAATTAGTGGATTGCATTTGTTAACCCAATTATGCATTGGTGGCGCCATCTATGACTACTTATTAGGTAAGTTAATCACTCGGAAGAAATCATTACAGTTTTCAAATCCGACGAGAGATGTTGCACTGCGTAAATCAAATATTATGTCTCTTTGAAGTGTCTCACACTTTATATTTTTGTAAATTGCTAAACACAATCCAAAATTTCATCGTACCGACGGGACTTGAACCCGCAACCTCCGGAATAACATGTTCCGGTGCTTTGCCAACTATTAAAATTCAAAAGATGACGAAATATTTCCTAAAAAAATGAGAAAATAAATGCTTGCGCGAGCGTCGCGAGCGTTACCGCTGCGCGAGCGAAGCGAGCGCGAAAATTTTTTACGACTTTTTATGACCCTGACAGTTTTTATGACCTATTAAGTCAACACTGATGACACTCAGGTTAAAGTCGATAATCTCAGGTTAAAGTCGATAATCACTTATTTTATAGTTAATAAACATTATGATTATTGAAGATTATACAGTTTTTATTTATGACTCGTTTTGATGTATGTGGGTATTAATATACAAAAGTTGCTGAAATATTACCGTCAAAGTTGATAAAATAAATGCTTGTGCGAGCGCAGCGAGCGCTATCAGTGCGCGAGCGAAGCGAGCGCGGAAATTTTTTACGACTTTTTATGACCTTGACAGTTTTTGTGACCTACTAATTCAACACCGATGACATTAGAGTTAAATTTTATATCCACTTAATTTAAGATTACTAATCATTATGATTATTGAAGGTTGTTCTGTTTCAATTTATGACTCGTTTTAATGCATGTGGCTATTTAAATTCAAAAGTTTAAGTTTTTTAAGACGAAATATTTCTTACAAAGTAGATTAAACAAATGCTTTCGCGAGCGCAGGGAGTGCTATAACTACGCGAGCGAAGCGAGCGCGAAAAACTGTTACGTGTTTTAATGACCCTGACAGGTTTTATGACCTACTAAGTCAACACCAATTATCCTAAGGCTGTTAAAACACGAAAGTTTTTGAAATACTTCCCACAAAGCAGATAAACACGTTGGGCAAGCAAAGCCAGCGCGTAAATTTTGATGACTTCTAATGATCCTGACAGTTTTATGGCCAAATCAAGACACTAAATAAGTCATTATAGACGAACCTAAGTTCAAACTCTTATGATTATGTTAACTCTATGTAAAGTTAACAAAAAATATATGCACCCTCACTTAACTGCCGAAAAAAAAGTATTCTTTGCCCTTTTATGCCCTATTAAATGTCTTTGTACAAAATGTCATGTGAATCGGTCAAGCCTTTTGGCCGAAAAGAGGCCAGACATATACAAAATTCAACAATAAAAAACTGACTACCGGACTCGATTGTAAAAAAAGTAACCAATGTGCTCGGATCTCAGACTCTACTCTTGGTCTATGTCTTATTGACTGTCTCTGTACAATTTAAGCTCAATCGG
This sequence comes from Cabera pusaria, assembly GCA_954871355.1. Lineage (NCBI taxonomy): Eukaryota > Metazoa > Arthropoda > Insecta > Lepidoptera > Geometridae > Cabera > Cabera pusaria. The sequence continues at coordinate 5,927,914 of OX940896.1, forward strand.
TCAACTCGTTTAACCGAGAAGAGGTCACACGTTTAAAAAATGCAATAGAAAAAATAAGTTACCCGAACTAAACTGTTAAAAAAATATCCTTTGTCGTTCTATGCCCTATTAACTGTAGTTGTACAAAATTTGAGCTGAATCGGTCAAAACGATTGCCGCTAAGAGGCAATACATTATTCTATAATAAAATTATGGACACCTGAAATTGCCAGCCAAAAAAATAGTATCCTATGTCTTATTGACCGTCTGTGCACAAAATTTCAGCTGAAATGGTTAGCTGAGAGGAGGCCACACATTTACAAAGTTCAATAAAAAAAATCTGGACACCTGGACTCGACTGCCAGAAAAAAAGTATCCTATGTGCTTATATGCCATATGAGCTATATATGTAGAAAATTTCAGCCATATCGGTCAAGCCGTTTAGCTGATAAGTGGCCACACATAACCCTAAATTCAATAAATAAAATCTGGACACCCAGACTCGATAGCCAAAAAAAAGTATCCTATATCCTATTCTGCCCAATGAACTTGCAAATCTTTATACAACATGCAAGGCAAATTGGTCAAGCCGTTTATTCGAGAAGAAGTCTTATATTTACAAAATTTAATTAAACATATTTGGACCCCCTGACTTGATAGCCAGATAAAAAGTTTTCTATATCCTATTCTGCCTTATGAACTGTCTTCATACAACATGTCAGGCAAATTGGTCAAGCTGTTTATTCGAGAAGTGGTCTTATATTTACAAAATTCAATTAAACATATTTGGACCCCCTGACTCGATAGCCAGAAAAAAGTTTTCTATATCCTATTCTGCCCTATGAACTGTCTTTATACAACATTTCAGGCAAATCGGTCAAGCCGTTTATTCGAGAAGAGGTCTTATATTTACAAAATTCAATTAAAAATATCTGGACCCCCTGACTCGACAGCCAGAAAAAAAGTATCCTATATCCTTTTCTGCCCTATGACATGTATGCAAACAAAATTTCAGGCAAATCGGTCAATCCGTTTATTCGAGAAGAAGTCTTATATTTACAAAATTGAATTAAAAATATTTGGACCCCCTGACTTGATAGCCAGAAAAAAAGTTTTCTATATCCTATTCTGCCCTATGAACTGTCTTTGTACAACATGTCAGGCAAATCGGTCAAGCCGTTTATTCGAGAAGTGGTCTTATATTTACAAAATTCAATTAAAAATATTTGGACCCCCTGACTCGATAGTCAGAAAAAAAGTATCCCATATCCTATTCTGCCCTATGAACTGTCTTTATACAATATGTCAGGCAAATCGGTCAAGTCTTTTATTCGAGAAGAGGTCTTATATTTACAAAATTCAATTAAAAATATCCGGACACCCTGACTCGACAGCCAGAAAAAAAAGTATCCTATATTCTATTCTGCCCTATGACATGTATTCACACAAAATTTCAGGCAAATCGGTCAAGCCGTTTATTCGAGAAGAAGTCTTATATTTACAAAATTCAATTAAAAATATCCGGACCCCCTGACTCGACAGCCAGAAAAAAAGTATCTTATATTCTATTCTGCCCTATGGCATGAATTCACACAAAATTTCAGGCAAATCGGTCAAGCCGTTTATTCGAGAAGAAGTCTTATATTTACAAAATTCAATTAAAAATATCTGGACCCCCTGACTCGTTAGCCAAATAAGAAGTATCCTATATCCTATTCTGCCCTATGTACTATCTTTGTACAAAATTTCAGCCAAATCGGTCAAGCCGTTTGACCGTGAAGAAGTCCCAAACAAACAAACAAACAAACAAACAAACAAATAAACAAACTGACTTTCGCATTCATAATATTGGTGTTGATTATATTTTATTTAAATACGAGTATGGCGTCATAGATCCATGGAAATTAGTCTCGTAGTGGCATAATATTCTTACTGGATTATTAAAATTGAATATGACGCTAACTAATTAGATGTTTCAAGGACTGTCCTAAACTGTTTTATTTTATTCACGCGACTGTTTAAATAATTACTAAACTTTAAGAAATCTGGCCTGCTTGGCATGCCAAGTGCTGTTTGCTTTACGAGGTTGTTAACTTCTAAGTTCAGGTAAATAGTCGACTACATAACTACAATTTAAAAAAAAACTTTTTTGCTTGATTGCAGCATTTTAACATCCTCAGAGGCATCGTAAGTTACGTCATCTCATCCGATCGTAATAACACCATCCCTCCAGCTGATCCGTGCGTCTAACGACTATCTATTGTATTGCCAATCCATTGTATGTTGTACTGGCATATCTATATAAAAGCAAGTCTTTGTTACGCAAGTGCATATTGAGCTTGATTGAAGAACCATCGTAGAATGGGAACCATGCAGACGTTATCGTTTTGTGTATATTTTTAGCCGATTACAAACATTTCCGCATGGTCGTAGGACACTATCTAGTGTCTGCCTGGCCAGCTACCACCGTCAAGTTGGAAAATCTGTCGCCAAACATCTAATGTGTTCCGGCAGCTATCCTTGAGAGCCAGTTTCCATTGTAGGCCTAGCATGCTTACCATCTTTGACCGCATCATCACTTACCAACACGTGAGATAGTGGTCAAACGCAAAAAAATAGGATCGGGATAGTTCTCAGTCTTTACAGTTCTTAATTCTTCGGAACCTTTTTTTATTAATGTCCCAATTAATCAGAAACGCCTCAAACGTTTTGGCAAAATATATTTTGTTTGAAAAAAAACTTACCAAGTGATCACATTTACATTTCATCGAGATCTGATAAGTATCTTAAGAGATATGGAGATAAACAACTCAAACTTGTTACCGAAAATTACTAGCGTGGCATTTGAAGTCGGTTCATGATTCATTTCGTTTTTTAAACGATCTTAATTTTTTTAGTTTTTCATACAACTTTCTACTGACTACTAAGATGTTTGATTCAGTACAAACACAGAAATATGACTAATAAGGTAGTTATTCATACTTCTTTGAGTACAACACTGTGAATTTTTACGTTACAAAATAACAATGTGTTGTAATCTGTCTGTCAGACGGAATATGCATGTGGTGTAAATTTACTTAAAATAATTTATTTTCGAATCATTATTGTTCTGGTGTTTTATGTTAAACATTTTTTTGTAAATAAAAAAGTCTTACATGTGTTAAAATATTATATAAAAAATGAAAAAAAAAGCGTGGGAAATTTAAATTTGCTAAACACATCACCACTTGTCAATTAGAAAGTGACGTCACAGTGCACAACACGGTCTCCACAGATTAAATCTTTTTCATAGAAATAGTTTGCACTGTTGTACGAATACGTAGTATTTCTATTAAAAATATTTAATCTGTGGAGACTGTGTTGTGCACTGTGACGTCACAAAAGCGCGCGAAAATTTGGCAGCGTTTTAGATACCTCATATTTTTTCAATGCTAAAACTATATTTCGTAGCTTAATTTGAACAGTTTCAGTATTATAAATTTTTTTTACCTGTGTTAAATGGATGTATTCAGTGAAATAAACATATAAAAAAAATCATGCATATTCCCTATTACAATACACAATATGTAATTATGTATTGTAATTGTCTGACAGACAATGCACCGTGTTTTTGAGTTACCTAAAAGTACTCCTATTGGTGTTTAAAAGCATGCAATTTTGCATAAAACTTTCTTTTTATAAAGCCCCTGAGGCAATTCAGTTGAGGATAAAAATTCCTGTCGAATACACAACCCGTAGTTTACATCTTCTTCAGTCAAATGTAGATTTGAATATAATAATTTAGAATGTATGTACACATTATTATTATATATGTTTTTACACATTATATTATATGTATTTGTACATTATTATTATATAATGTATTACACATATGTATACACATTATTAGTACGGACACAATGGCGTCTTCTTCAAACGCGACAGACTTCTAAAATGCTCTATCTATGTGTATACAGGGTGGTTGACGAGCGTTCGTCTGTTAGATAACAATGATTTACTTTGTAAGCTAATATGGGGCTGTCATAGCTATATTTAGCCAAAAGCCCCAAAATAAAAGTCGATATAAAAAAATATATCGATCAGTTGTACCTACCATTGTAATTCGTCCAATATGGGCATGAGCCTGAAATAAATACATTTTAAATTTTTTTAATTTTAATTTAGTCAAGTTCTTAGTTTATAGACGGGTCAAGACAGTTGTCAGTTGTCGCTGCAAACGGTTGTCCAGGGCCTCCTCACGTTAAGCTGCATCATCACTTAACAGCAGATCAGACAGGGTCCAAGTTCTAATCTGCTTGGAATATCTCAAATCGGATGAAGGCTAAACCACTCCGATACGGAATAACTTGTCTTCATTTTCTACCGGTTCATATTCGGACCCGCTATAAATCCTTCTCTGCGCAGGACTATAATCCTTGTACTTGGCATAGGTATGTATAATGTATGGGCCTACCTAAAGGCTAGACTGAGACCAGAGAGAATCTAGTCTAGGCTGAGATTAAAGCTGCCATTGTCTCCAGGATTTGTAAGCTGCGTTACGATGGGATGAATACTGGATTGTATCTTTGCACTATGTACATTGTATTGTACTAATGGGGTCGATGCTGTTGTTGCTTCCACCACCGTAATATAATATTACCGTGCTTTCACTGAATTAAACTTATTTCACAAGACGAGCTGTGCCCCGAGGTTTTACCCGCTTAGACATCGTTCCCGTGGTACCTCGGGATAAAAAGTACCCTATGTGTCATTCCAGGGTCTAGGATATCTACACACCAAACTTCAGCACAATCGGTTGAGTAGTTTTAGCGTGACAAAGTAACTAACATACACACTCACAAACTTTCGGCTTTAAATATTAGTAGGATAATATTGATTTTAAATAAAAAAATACAGTTTCTTACACCCTTAACACTACAGGGCTCATGTAATTAGTAAAAATAGTAATAGGTTGATTAGTCCTAAGTTGAGTTTATTAAACTGTATATTGTGTTGCAATAAATAATACTGAATAAAGGACAAACAATACAAAACCCAGATTCAGATTTCGTGAATGCCTGAATCAAAAAGCCTGAAAATACAGAGAGATTCTATATGAGACAAAAAGTAATAAGACCATAATACACACTCTTGACTGAAAACATGAACTTGTGAACTCTAAAAACACTCAAACGCACACATGACAACAGCTATGAATAGCTACGAGTGCTACAAGCTACGATACCGTAGCATTGTTGTAGAGGTCGCCTACACGCTACGAATACTATGTTACAAAACGCAATGCATGTTGTAACGTTTATAGTTAGAGCTATGTGCGTGAATTTTTATTAATATAATAAGTTTGCTTGGGTCTTCCACCTACTGGACATATCACCAGTCGGTTTACCAAGTTGGTAAACCAATTTGTGATATGATTGGTTTATCAAGTTAGAAAATCTGTCGCCGAAACATCTAATGTTTTCCGGCAGATATCCTTGAGAGCCAGTTTCCATTCTAGGCCTAGCGTGCTTACCATCTTCAACCGCATCATCACTTACCTACAGGTGAGATAGTGGTCAAACGCTAGCCTATAAGAAATAAAAAAAAAGTGTTAGCGTTATGTTGGGTGCCAGCCAGTTGGAAAGACGGGTTTGGATATTTATCAGCTCAAATACTAAGCAAACATCTTCTAAAAACCAGCTTACGATTCACTTATGTTTTTTTTAAGGTACAAGGTAACAAACAGGACTAGCACGACGCTCGCCTGATGGTAAGCGATGACGTCTACCTATTACAGATACAGCGGCTTGAAAAATTCTGGCAGTCCAGAATTTCGCATGTCACTGCACTGCGCCTGTTACCTTGAGACATAAAGATTTTGAGTCTCACATGCCCTTTAATTTCACTGGACACCTTGCCATTTCAACCGAAAAATATTCCTATTTCACGGCTGAAAATTAATTGGTAAGGTGCACAAAATGTGTAGTAACAATATTTTTATTAGTACCCAGGGAGACGATTATATAATAAAACAGTCGTGGTCGTCCTTGAAGTAATATCAATGTTTGAACTGGGAGACCTCACAGTACCAACTTATTTTGTGATTATGGGTTTTAATATATTCATACGTGTAATGTTGCTACTAATATTCCTATACAAGACCATATAAACCCTCTGTAGCTCGTCATCACGACTCTTGGTCAAAATGCAACAAATTACTATTTTCCTTTCCTTTGTAACAAAAGTCGCATCGCATCGCATATTACAAACTAAATACAACGTACAAGAATGATAATGTCCCAGCAATTTGGACAACAAAAGCGGGTGCTCGTTTGTGCAAATGTCAGCGATCCGCCATTCTGTTAATGCATACCCAAGAAACGGGACTGAAGATCTGGATAGGGTTGCTCAAATATACCTACTGATGAGTTATGTCACGTTTGGTATTTTATAAGCGGTGATAACAGCACTAGCGTGAATCCCTAAATGGGAGCGCCTAACGTCAAGCGTAATTCGCGAAAATTCGCGATGGCGAAAAAGTGCAAGAGCACTTTACATCGAATGCCACGTGCATTTCCGGAATAATGACGACTTAGTTTCGAAGTCTAATAATCTCAGTGCGCAGGGTAACAAGTTTGCTGTCTATTGCACTTTTGAACGAAGTTTTTTTTATTTAACAAACTAATTAATTATCTAACATTTTATTCACCAAACTAATAAGGCCAAACATGCAAACAATATTAGTTCCTATAGTGTAGAAATACAACTTAAATTTGCTTGGATAGGCTGTCCCTCTGGCGGGTTATTCACAGTGGCCCTCCGGTGAAGGAAAAACATCGTTAAGAAACCAACAACCTCCGCATGGTGGTAGGTCTGGTGTCCGCCTGGCCAGCTACCTACCACCCTCAAGTTAGAAAATCTGTCACCAAACATCTAATGTGTTCCGGCAGCTATCCTTGAGAGCCAGTTCCCATTCTAGGCCTAGCGTGCTTTACCATCTTCGACCGCATCATCACTTACCAACAGGTGAGATAGAGGTCAAACGCTAGGCTCATAAAAGGCCGCAACTATTTTACCGGACAAAAAGAATCTTTAGGTTGCAGATTCTACGTCTATTTCTAATCGACAATTGTTTTAATTCTCAGCAGAGTTAAGCAACAATACAGCGCCTGAAGACAACATCTGGTGGTGACGTGGGAGGCGAACCAGCGGTATTTTTGTATTGACCGTTTGACGTCAATAATGTGCAAGAATAAGGCAAATATGTAGATCTAAGCTTGACTGAATGTAAATTAAAAAAGACACCGACAAACAGTCTTTGATCAACCCTACACAAGTCCTTTTGTTAGAAATTACAGCAATATCACTTGCAGAATTACAGTAATTCCAGCAGGATACAATAACGTGGCATCCGAACATTATGACGGTTAGACGTAATTTAACTAGTAAATAGACGCGGCTATTCCGCAAAGAGGGTAGGCGGCATGATTAAATGAATTCGTTGAGCTACTATTTCAGTTGAGAATTTAATTTTGATGAAGCTAGGTGAAGAATTTAGCTTATAATATAACCAAAAACAAATGGGAGAGTTATTGGGTCAGCATTTATTTGGTTTAAAAATGATAATGATTTTCTCTCGTGTCTACAAGTTCTCTCATGGGAAACATAATTTTGTGTGTTTCAATAATTGGGTCAGTGCCTAGGGCATCGACGTCATAGCAATTGCTATGATGTCGATGGCCTAGGGTCACGGAAATGTGACTCACGACTCGTGAAATTACGGTCCTATAATATACTCGTATAACGTAATCCATGAAAACTATTTTGATCTAAACTTAATATAACAGCCTTTAAAATACTCTTATCCCATCTCTGAAGTCAGAAAAGGACGCAATATATGTAGTCTAAGCTTTAAAGTTTAATTTTTAACACGCAAGAGGACAGAAAGTACAGAATATTAAATCGTAGTAATTGATACATAAACTGAAGGAGGTGTTAAGAACTCTTTCATATTAGTAGTAGATTAGTAGGTAGTTGGTTAGAAATAACACAATACAATACAATGATAATACAATAACTTTTTATACATAGTATTTTAATACGAACACAAGAATTAGTTCAAATGGCGGTCTTATCGCTAAAAGCGATATCTTCTAGACAACTGTGTACCTATGAAGAGAAATAAAATATGTGGTGTTGCATAACTATTAAAACGAATAAAAAAACTTTAGTTCCTCTCTCAAGTCAGTTCTACTCTTACTTACTTCTCAAGATTACACACTTGATATTACTTATTTATTATTACATTATACATTATATATTACCTCTCTCTCTAGTGCTCTCTCTTGAGAGAGGAACTCTCTTGAACTACAGTTCTTTTACAATACTTGTACAGTAAAATAATGGTTTAGACTTTTAGGGAGAAGGCTGTAACGCAGCGCTTTTGCGTGCTTATTTACCTACCATCTAAATATTATACATTCAGCCTATATATTCCATGAGTTCCTGAAAGTGTCGTCATTACTGTACAAAAGACGCCTTAGATGGAATTAATGTGCCCATTACATGCAGATTTACCCCGATACTACCGAGAAATAGATCAGGATTTGATATTAATCCTTCAGTACGCAGCTTCCTTGGGGATAAGGCCTCCATCATTATAAATGTCAGCTTAGTAGGCGCTTCATGTGGTGTGGTAAACTACATGGTAGCAATTCATAGAACTATTAACGGGATCTTTACAATGTTTTTTATTCTTTATGAGTTCCTGATATTCGGCACTGTTGCAAGCACGACGATCACGGATCAACTTTAGATTGCGGGTCGAAGTAATATTTAAGAGCAAACTAAACGGTCTACGCTCTTTCGTTCTCGTATTGGGCGCTCGGCACTACTACCACTGGTGAAACTCATTAACAAAAAAAATTAAGTTTAAAAACTAAAAAATCTGACTTCCATGCTCCGCGTGTCAATTTCAGTAGCAAGTTTGAGACGTTTATCGTCATATCTGGAGATACTTATCAGATCTCGATGAAATTACAATAGGAACACCTCGGAAACGTACCCTAACGATTAAAAAATAATCATTCGAATCGGTTTACAATTGACGGAGTAATCGCGTAACATACATACAAAAAAATATTCCTTCTTTTTGGAAGTTGGTAGAAAACATGGTAACTAGCGTCGTGTGTCAATGACCATGAAAACCTAAAAACTTACAAGATAGCTGGTATCTAATCAATTGTATGCCTTTTTATAGCTAATTAATTAATTGTGTTATAAGTGTGGCTAGCAAACAGACGATCAACCTGTTTTTTAATGGTTACCATCGCATAGGCGATGGTTAAGTCAATAAATATATTTTTCTTGATCATAGGGTCAAGAAAAATCATTTCGTTGACTGCCCTTTACCACAAACACTATTAACTTTCTATTAAATTCACATAGAGACATATCTTGGTAGGGAATTCACGGAAATTATGATGAAGCTATAATAAGTAATTTTAGTTGTAGGTATATTATGTATAGCAGTGGTCTTAGCCCATTTACTCGGCGACTTTTGTCAAAATTAAGTCCGGTGATATTTTTATGAAAATATCCTCAAAGGTACAACCTGGAGATCTTTAAGACGCGAGTGCAATTATTGAAGAGCTCTATGTACAGCAGCATGATGGTGATAATGATGATAATACTAATAATTTCTCATCATCAGTCAAAGCCCCGACAGCAGACCAAGCACTAATTATACGTCCCACTCATATCACTATAGGAGATACTTTCTTCCTTGCTCTAACGTACACGATGTTGGTGTTTGTACCAGGGTAAGTTGCTAGTATCAATCGTTGTTAATTCTCCTATCACTTTACATTAGGTACACCCCACATTTCCACTATAAAGCAACATTACCAAAAAATCTACCAACTTAATAATATTAATCTTGTTTAATATTATGTCACAGCAATCCAAAGTTATGTAACAAGTTATAAGGTCTGTTTAGTTCAAGTCTCAGCGGTAAAATAATGTATACAAAGTCTAATTGCGTGTAATATCTTAGCGACCTTCACCGTTCACAGAGTGTGAAGGACGCAAGCGGTGATATGAACTAGAGTCGTAAATTTCGCATACCCGAGAGACCCGAACTTCCATCATTCCAGCATTCTCTGGGGCCATCAAAGGCGCTACATAGTAATTATGAGGCGGTAATGAGCGACGAAACAAGCGACGTCATGTCGAATTAAATTAACATTAGAACGGAACTCGATGACGGAGGAACAACGTTGATGGGGCAGGTCGAAGTTTACTCCAATGTGTTGTTGGATATGCGGTAGAACTTTGTACCTACTGTACTGAATCCACAACTATTCATAAATAATATTTTTTTTACAAAATTTAACTTATCTCTCTAAGTACAGGAACTACACTTTTTTATGATAAAAGGTAACAGGACAAATACAACGCTCGCCTGATGGTAAGCGATGACGTCTACAGATACAGCGGCATGCAAAATTTTGAGGCTATTGCGCCTGTTACCTCGAGACAAAAAGATCCTATAATTGCAATTCAAACAAAAGACATTCCTATTTCACGGCTGAATTAAGTGGCAAAGTGGTGGTACCGACCCAAACGGACTAGCAGATCTCAGTTAATAGATGACTTTCTTTGCTAATGAGGTAAAATAATATCATTAAAAAAACTAAAAAGAACCGACTTCAAATACCGCGCTATTAATTTTCAGTACTAAGTTTGAGGTTTATCTCCATATCTCTGGAGATACTTATCAGACCTTTATGAAATTACCATGGTACCACACTTGAGATATATCCTTTCCAAAGAAAAATAATCAAAATCGGTTCATAAACGACGAAGTTATCCGCGAACAAACATTAAAAAAAACATATATATATACGTTCGAATTGAGAAACCTCCTCCTTTTTATGAAGTCGGTTAAAACAAATAAATTAAAATAATTCGTATCGATTTAGAAACATTTAAATAACTGTCACAGATCGTTAAAAATACTTAAAACAATACTGTTACGTGCGGGGTGGTATTAAAATGCCAATCCGATGAGATGAACGTTTATTTCCACTGAACACTAGGTTACACAATGTTCCACAGTAGTTGTCCAAATCGTCTTGCACAATTATCAAAAATCCGTTAACACTCACTGAGGTCGTTGGTAATCCCAATCACTGATTTCACTGTTCACAGTTCACAACACTAGTTCACTGATAACACTTAACGATCACTTGGTCGCTATCCGCGCTTAGATAGTTACTGTCGCTTCCAAAGAATGACTGCTCAACGCCGCGCGATCGACGTATTATATAGGACGAGAGTATTTCTCTAGATCATTCCAGTATTGACTCGAAAACAATAGACAAAAGACGTCACAAACAATACGCGGCTTTCCTTTGAACATCTGATGTAAACAACTTTACCATACATGCTAATTTTATCTCTAACGACTTAAGAATAAGGTTCAATCTTAACTACAAAACTAGGTACATTGACTAGGGTCGGAATTCCAGGAATGTTACTTTTAGGACGGTCAGGTCGGGTGTTTATAGCCCCTAATTAGTCTATTCTTTCCCACGCTATTTTTGTTCGAAAGCTTGTCGAAACATCGCGACTCGACGACGCGATGTAACAATACCAAAGATAATATAAATACTGAACAATACTATGAGTACCTTATACCTTCATTATGTTCATTCGTACAGGTAGGTACTCCTGTATGCCTCTCCCACATTAATTATACTTGAAGATTAAATATTAAATTGCTTACTCCTCCGCAGTTCTATAATTAGGTACATAATTATTAAATGTAGTCTCGTTAGTATTGCTTGTAGGAGTTGTCAATTCGTTAACACCCACGTTTAGGAATCACTCAGGCATATTAAAGGCTTCAAAATTAGAGATATTTAATTTTAAAGCTTGGATACCTATTAATTTAAAGACTTTAAATTTCGACATCTCAGAGATGCAGGTACCGTTACTTATACTATTATTTATTCTGTGGTACAGTGTAGTACTTAAGTAACGCGCAAAATTCTGGCAATTCAGGGATGCTTTCCACAATATTAAGTAGGCGTTTACCATCAGGCGATTTTCTTACTTAAGCCCAGTTTCACCTGTTCCTGATAGCGCTAATATGAAGAAATGTGACAGATTTTTGACCGCTTTTTTATGGACATGACATGTCGCCATATAAAAGATAGGTAATGCGTTAGATCAGACACATTCATAATGCGTTAGATCTGATACAATGTGTCAGATCTAACGCATTATCAGGAACCGGTGAAACTGACCCTTAATCTGATATTTAATGTGACATAAAAATGACTTGAATAACCATTTACCTACAATAAAGACCGCTCACTAAGTTTTTACCTAACTATATATATATATAACTATATATTATCGCAGAAATATGAATATTGAATAAGGTAGTAATTTACGTGTGTACCTTCTCATATGTGTATTAGGTACACATCCTAATTACTAAGACAAAGGCAACATTTTAACAGCGACAAAGCAATGGAATGGTAAAGAATGTGTTTTTCTCCGTATATTCCTCTTTGTAGTTCGGTAGGTCTTAAGGTTTGAGTTAAGTTACTTATAACACAAACGCTCAAAAATTCAAAGACCAACATGTAGAACCTTCAAAATATAGTTCGGTGTCCAGCCACTCCAGCCAGTATAATTATCATATTAGTTACGGTTATTAGTTCTGTATACTTTGCTTTAAGCTGCCTATAATCAAAATTACCACAAAGTATATAGTAAGTCCAAGATGTACCTTCAAAATATAGTTCAGTGTTATAGTGTATTTATATGACTTACTCTTTGTATGTTGTTAGGTATATAGTACTTTTGCTTTGCCTAATCTAAATTACAACAGAGGAGATGAGTCCAAGGCGAGTCTATAGAATACATACAGTTAAGCCGTGAATAGGGATGGGCCGGCGACACCCCAGATTAAAGGACAAAACTTACTACTGATTATTCAATTTAATTTGCATGTGTAGTAGGTACTTAGTTTAACAAATGTGTGTGATGTTTTGCTAGGACTGGAGTTTGCTTAGGGCCGAAATAGCTGAATTTAGTTTTAGTTTTATGGGTCTACTAGCTGTTACCCGCGGCTTCGCCCGCGTTATTTGTGTCTTTATGACCATTGAGGTCTAGACCGATGATCTCTTAGGCCAAATCACTATAGGTGCCCTCAAAGTCGAACTCAATATCCTCTATTGTTAAAGTCATTAATCATTTTGGTTAGGTTAGTATACGAAATTGTGCTGTTTAAATGTTTGACTGAATACAACAGTTCCTCAAACATTTCTTACAAAGAAAATAAGGTGAATAGCTGCGCGAGCGTAGGGAGCGCTATTATTGGGCGAGTGAAAATTTTTATGGCGTTTTATAACCCTGACAGTTTAATGATCTAATCATCAAGTCAATATAGATGACTCTTATGTCAAACTCGATATCGTCAATTGTTGAAGTCATTAATCATTACTTGGTACTTGGTAAACCTAACGAAGGTTTACCAGCGAGCGCGAAAATTTTTTCGTCATTATATAACCCTGGCAGTTTTTATAACCTACTAAATCAACACCGATGATCTTAGGGTTAAACTTGATATCCACTTATTTTAAGGTAAAAATTCATTATGATTATTGAAGGTTACTGTTTCAATTAATAAACTCGTTTTGATACATGTGGCTATTAAAATACAAAAAATGCTGAAATATAACCTAAGACTAAGACTAAGTAGACAAAACAAAGGTTTGCGCGAGCGCAGCGAGAGCTATCAATGCGCGAGCTAAGCGAGCGCGAAAATTTTTACGTCATTTTATGACCCTGACAGTTTTTATGACCTACTTAGTCAACACCGATGACCCTAAGGTTTAACTGGATATCCACTTATTTTAAGGTAAAAATCATTATGATTATTAAAGGTTGTACTGTTTCAATTTATAAACTCGTTTTGATGCATGTGGCTATATGACCCTAAGGTTAAACTTGATATCCACTTATTTTAAGGTAAACATCATTATGATTATTGAAGGTTGTACTGTTTCAATTTATAAACTCGTTTTGATGCATGTTGCTATTAAAATACAAAAAATGCTGAATCATTACTTACAAAGTAGATAAAACAAAGGTTTGCGCGAGCGCAGCGAGCGTTATCAATGCGCGAGCGAAGCGAGCGCGAAAATTTTTTACGTCTTTTTATGACCCTTACAGTTTTTATAACCTTCTAAGTCAACACCGATGACCCTAAGGTTAAACTTGATATCCACTTATTTTAAGGTAAAAATCATTATGATTATTGAAGGTTGTACTGTTTCAATTTATAAACTCGTTTTGATGCATTAAAATACAAAAAATGCTGAAATATAACCTACAAAGTAGATAAAACAAAGGTTTGCGCGAGCGCAGCGAGAGCTATCAATGCGCGAGCGAAGCGAGCGCGAAAATTTTTATGTCATTTTATGACCCTGACAGTTTTTATGACCTACTTAGTCAACACCAATGACCCTAATGGTTAAACTTGATATCCACTTATTTTAAGGTAAAAATCATTATGATTATTGAAGGTTGTACTGTTTCAATTTATAAACTCGTTTTGATGCATGTGGCTATTAAAATACAAAAAATGCTGAAAAATTACTTACAAAGTAGATAAAACAAAGGTTTACGCGAGCGCAGCGAGCGCGAAAATTTTTTACGTCTTTTTATGACCCTTACAGTTTTTATGACCTTCTAAGTCAACACCGATGACCCTAAGGTTAAACTTGATATCCACTTATTTTAAGGTAAAAATCATTATGATTATTGAAGGTTGTACTGTTTCAATTAATAAACTCCTTTTGATGCATGTGGCTATTAAAATACAAAAAATGCTGAAATAAAACCCACAAAGTAGATAAAACAAAGGTTTGCGTGAGCGCAGCGAGAGCTATCAATGCGCGAGCGAAGCGAGCACGAAAATTTTTACGTCATTTTATGACCCTGATAGTTTTTATGACCTACTAAGTCTAGACCGATAAATCTAAGGTTTAACTTGATATCCACTTATTTTAAGGTAAAAATTCATTATGATTATTGAAGGTTGTACTGTTTCAATTAATAAACTCCTTTTGATGCATGTGGCTATTAAAATACAAAAAATGCCGAAATAAAACCTACAAAGTAGATAAAACAAAGGTTTGCGCGAGCGCAGCGAGAGCTATCAATGCGCGAGCGAAGCGAGCGCGAAAATTTTTACGTCATTATATGACCCTGACAGCTTTTATGACCTACTAAGTCAACACCGATGACCCTAAGGTTAAACTTGATATCTACTTATTTAAAGGTAAAAATCATTATGATTATTGAAGTCTGTACTGTTCCAATTTATGTCATGTTTTGATGAATGTGGCTATTAAAATACAAAAGTTGCTGAAATGTATCCAACAAAGTACATATAACAAATACTTGCGAGCGCCATCACTGCGCGAGCGAAGCGAGCGCGAAAAAATTTTACGACCTTTTATGACCCTGACAGTGTTTATGACCTTCTAAGTTAACACTGATGAGACAAAGGTTTAACTTGATATCCACTTATTTTAAGGTAAAAAATCATGATTATTGAAGGTTATAACTGTGCCAATTATAAACTCGTTTTGATGCATGTGGCTATTAAAATACAAAAAAATTCTCAAATATTACCTACAAAGTAGATAAAACAAAGGCTGGCGCGAGCGCAGCGAGAGCTATCAATGCGCAAGCGAAGCGAGCGCGAAAATGTTTACGTCATTTTATGACCCTGACAGTTTTTATGACCTACTAAGTCAACACCGATGACCCTAAAGTTAAACTTGATAGTCCTTGATTGTCCACTTATTTTAAGGTAAAAATCATTATGATTATTGAAGTCTGTACTGTTCTAATTCATGTCATGTTTTGATGAATGTGGCTATTAAAATACAAAAGTTGCTGAAATGTATCCAACAAAGTACATATAACAAATACTTGCGAGCGCGAAAAATTTTTACGACCTTTTATGACCCTGACAGTGTTTATGACCTTCTAAGTTAACACTGATGAGACAAAGGTTTAACTTGATATCCACTTATTTTAAGGTAAAAAAATCATTATGATTATTGAAAGTTGTAACTGTTCCAATTATAAACTCGTTTTGATGCATGTGGCTATTAAAAAACAAATAAATTCTGAAATATAACCTAAAAGTAGATAAAACAAAGGCTTGCGCGAGCGCGAAATTTTTTACGTCATTTTATGACCATGACAGTTTTTATGACCTACTAAGTCAACACCGATGACCCTAAGGTTAAACTTGATATCCACTTATTTTAAGGTAAAAATCATTATGATTATTGAAGTCTGTACTGTTCTAATTCATGTCATGTTTTGATTAATGTGGCTATTAAAATACAATAATTGCTGAAATGTTTCCTACAAAGTTAATATAACTAATGCTTGCACGACCGGAGCGAGCGCTATTACTGCGCGAGCGTAGTAAGCGCTATCACTGAAAACGAAACTGAAATCACGAAAAATTTTTACGACCTTTTATGACCCTGACAGTTTTTATGACCTACTAAGTCAAAACTGATGACACAGAGGTTAAACTTCATATCCACTTATTTTAAGGTTAATATTCAATATGATTATTGAAGGTTGTACTGTTTTAATTTATGGATTCGTTCTGATGCATGTGGCTATTAAAATACAAAAGATGCTGAAATGTTTCCTACAAAGTAGATACAACAAATGCTGCGAGACCGGAGCGAGCGCTACCACTGCGCGAGCGAAGCAAGCGCTATCACTGCGCGAGCGAAGCGAGCGCGAAAAAATTTACGACATTTTATGACCCTGACAGTTTTTATAACCTACTAAGTTAACACTGATGACCCTAAAGTTAAACTTGATAGTCCTTGATTGTCCACTTATTTTAAGGTAAAAATCATTATGATTATTGAAGTCTGTACTGTTCTAATTCATGTCATGTTTTGATGAATGTGGCTATTAAAATACAAAAGTTGCTGAAATGTATCCAACAAAGTACATATAACAAATACTTGCGAGCGCGAAAAATTTTTACGACCTTTTATGACCCTGACAGTGTTTATGACCTTCTAAGTTAACACTGATGAGACAAAGGTTTAACTTGATATCCACTTATTTTAAGGTAAAAAAATCATTATGATTATTGAAAGTTGTAACTGTTCCAATTATAAACTCGTTTTGATGCATGTGGCTATTAAAAAACAAATAAATTCTGAAATATAACCTAAAAGTAGATAAAACAAAGGCTTGCGCGAGCGCGAAATTTTTTACGTCATTTTATGACCCTGACAGTTTTTATGACCTACTAAGTCAACACCGATGACCCTAAGGTTAAACTTGATATCCACTTATTTTAAGGTAAAAATCATTATGATTATTGAAGTCTGTACTGTTCTAATTCATGTCATGTTTTGATTAATGTGGCTATTAAAATACAATAATTGCTGAAATGTTTCCTACAAAGTTAATATAACTAATGCTTGCACGACCGGAGCGAGCGCTATTACTGCGCGAGCGTAGTAAGCGCTATCACTGAAAACGAAACTGAAATCACGAAAAATTTTTACGACCTTTTATGACCCTGACAGTTTTTATGACCTACTAAGTCAAAACTGATGACACAGAGGTTAAACTTCATATCCACTTATTTTAAGGTTAATATTCAATATGATTATTGAAGGTTGTACTGTTTTAATTTATGGATTCGTTCTGATGCATGTGGCTATTAAAATACAAAAGATGCTGAAATGTTTCCTACAAAGTAGATACAACAAATGCTGCGAGACCGGAGCGAGCGCTACCACTGCGCGAGCGAAGCAAGCGCTATCACTGCGCGAGCGAAGCGAGCGCGAAAAAATTTACGACATTTTATGACCCTGACAGTTTTTATAACCTACTAAGTTAACACTGATGACACAAAGGTTAAACTTGATATCCAATTATTTAAGGATAGAAATCATTATGATTATTGAAGATTGTACTGTTTTAATTTATGGACTCGTTCTGATGCATGTGGCTATTAAAATACAAAAGTTGCTGAAATATTACCTACAAAGTAAACCAAACAAATTGTTGCGCGAGCGCAGCGATCGCTATCACCGCGCGAGCGAAGTGAGCGCAAAAAATTTTACGTTTTATGACGCTGACAGTTTTTATAACCTACTATATCAACACCGATGACCCTAAGGTTAAATGTGGCTGTTAAAACACGAATGCTTATGAAATACTTCCCACAAAGCAGATAAAACACGTTGGGCAAGCAAAGCCATCGCGTAAATTTTGATGACTTTTAATGACCCTGACAGTTTTATGGCCTAATTAAGGTACTTATTAAGTTTAGTCATAATCTATGAACCTAAGGTCAAACTTTTATGATTATGCAAACTCTATGTAAAGTTAACAAAAAATATAGGCACCCACACTTAACTGCCGAAAAAAAGTATTCTTTGCCCATTTATGCCCTATTCAATGTGTTTGTACAAAATTTCATCTGAATCGGTCAAGCCGTTTGGCCAAAAAGAGGCCACACATTTACAAAATTCTATAGTAAAAATATAGACAACCGAAATTTCCACCCAAAAAAAAAGTATTCGTTGCCCTTCTATGTCTTTTTGACTGTCTGTGTACAAAATTTCAGCTTAAATGGTTAACCCGTTCGACCGAGAGTAGGCCACACATTTAAAAACTTCAATTTAAAAATTCTGGACACCTGGACTCGACTGCCAGAAAAAAATTAGCCCATGTGATTCTATGCAATATGAACTGTAATACTCGTATGTATAAAATTTCAGCTGAATCGGTCAAGCTGTTTAGCTGATAAGAGGACACACATTCACAAAATTCAATAAAAAAATCTAAACACTCGGACTCGATGCACAAAAAACAGTATCCGATATCCTATTCTGCCCTATGAACTGTCTTTATACAACATTCCAGGCAAATCGGTCAAGCCGTTTATTCGAGAAGAGGTCTTAAATTTACAAAAATTAATTAAAAATATCTGGACTTGAAAGCAAAAAAAAAGTATCCTATATCCTATTCTACCCTATGAACTGTCTTTATACAACATTTCAAGCAAATCTGTCAAGCCATTTATTCGAGAAGAGATCTTAAATTAAAAATATTTGTACTCTCTGACTCGATAGCCAGAAAAAAGTATTCTATATTCTATTTTGCCTTTTGAACTGTCTTTAAACAACATTTCAGGCAAATCGGTCTAACTGTTTATTCGAGAAGAGGTCTTATATTTACAAACTTCAATTAAAAATATCTGGACCCCCTGACTCGACAACCAGAAAAAAATTATCCAATATCCTATTCTGCCCTATGACATGTATTCACACAAAATTTCAGGCAAATCGGTCAAGCCGTTTATTCAAGAAGAGATCTTATATTTAAAAATTTCAATTCCAAATATTTGTACCCTCTGACTCGATAGCCAGAAAAAAAGTATTCTATATTCTATTCTGCCCTTTGAACTGTCTTTAAACAACATTTCAGGCAAATCGGTCAAGCTGTTTATTCGAGAAGAGGTCTTATATTTACCAAATTCAATTAAAAATATCTGGACCCCTGACTCGACAGCCAGAAAAAAAGTATCCTATATCCTATTCTGCCCTATGACATGTATTCACACAAAATTTCAGGCAAATCGGTCAAGCTGTTTATTCGAGAAGAGGTCTTATATTTACCAAATTCAATTAAAAATATCTGGACCCCCTAACTCGACAGCCAGAAAAAAAGTATCCTATATCCTATTCTGCTCTATGACATGTATTCACACAAAATTTCAGGCAAATCGGTCAAGCCGTTTATTCGAGAAGAAGTCTTATATTTACAAAATTCAAATAAAAATATCTTTACCCCCTGACTCGATAGCCAAAAAAAAAGTATTCTGTATCCTATTCTACCCTACGAACTGTCTTTATACAAAATTTCAGGCAAATCGGTCAAGCCGTTTATTCGAAAAGAGATCTTATATTTACAAAATTCAATTAAAAATATTTGAACCCCCTGACTCAGTAGCCAGAAAAAAAGTATTCTATATTCTTTTTTGCCTTATGAACTGTCTTTATACAACATTTCAGGTAAATCGGTCAAGCCGTTTATTCGAAAAGAGATCTTATATTTACAAAATTCAATTAAAAATATCTAGACCCCCTGACTCGATAGCCAAAAAAAAATTATCCTATATCCTATTCTGCCATATGTTCTATCTTTGTACAAAATTTCAGCCAAATCAGTCAAGCCGTTTGACCGTGAAGAAGTCCCAAACAAACAAACAAACAAACAAACAAACAAATGAACAAACTGACTTTCGCATTTATAATATTGGTGTTGATTGTACAGTTTTTATTTATGACTCGTTTTGTTTTATGTGGGTATTAATATACAAAAGTTGCTGAAATATTACCGTCAAAGTTGATAAAATAAATGCTTGTGCGAGCGCAGCGAGCGCTATCAGTGCGCGAGCGAAGCGAGCGCGGAAATTTTTTACGACTTTTTATGACCCTGACAGTTTTTGTGACCTACTAATTCAACACTTATGACATTAGGGTTAAATTTTATATCCACATAATTTAAGATTACTAATCATTATGATTATTGAAGGTTGTTCTGTTTCAATTTATGACTCGTTTTAATGCATGTGGCTATTTAAATTCAAAAGTTTAAGTTTTTTAAGACGAAATATTTCCTACAATGTATATTAAACAAATGCTTTCGCGAGCGCAGGGAGTGCTATAACTACGCGAGCGAAGCGAGCGCGAAAAAATGTTACGTGTTTTAATGACCCTGACAGGTTTTATGACCTACTAAGTCAACACCAATTATCCTAAGGCTGTTAAAACACGAAAGTTTTTGAAATACTTCCCACAAAGCAGATAAACACGTTGGGCAAGCAAAGCCAGCGCGTAAGTTTTGATGACTTCTAATGATCCTGACAGTTTTATGGCCAAATCAAGACACTAAATAAGTCATTATAGACGAACCTAAAGTCAAACTCTTATGATTATGTTAACTCTATGTAAAGTTAACAAAAAATATATGCACCCTCACTTAACTGCCGAAAAAAAAAGTATTCTTTGCCCTTTTATGCCCTAATTAATGTCTTTGTACAACATGTCATGTGATTCGGTCAAGCCTTTTGGCCGAAAAGAGGCCAGACATGTACAAAATTCAACAATAAAAAACTGACTACCGGACTCGATTGTAAAAAAAGTAACCAATGTGCTCGGATCTCGGACTCTACTCTTGGTCTATGTCTTATTGACTGTCTCTGTACAATTTAAGCTCAATCGGTCAACTCGTTTAACCGAGAAGAGGTCACACGTTTAAAAAATGCAATAGAAAAAATAAGTTACCCGAACTCAACTGTTAAAAAAATATCTTTTGTCGTTCTTTGCCCTATTAACTGTATTTGTACAAAATTTGAGCTGAATCGGTCAAAACGATTGCCGCTAAGAGGCAACATATTATTCTATAATAAAATTATGGACACCTGAAATTGCCAGCCAAAAAAATAGTATCCATGTCTTATTGACCGTCTGTGCACAAAATTTCAGCTGAAATGGTTGACCCGTTTGACTGAGAGGAGGCCACACATTTACAAAGTTCAATAAAAAAATCTGGACACCTGGACTCGACTGCCAAAAAAAAAGTATCCTATGTGCTTCTATGCCATATGAGCTATATATGTAGAAAATTTCAGCCATATCGGTCAAGCCGATTAGCTGATAAGTGGCCACATATAACCCTAAATTCAATAAAATAAATCTGGACACCCAGACTCGATAGCCAAAAAAAAGTATCCTATATCCTATTCTGCCCAATGAACTTTCAAATCATACAACATGCAAGGCAAATTGGTCAAGCCGTTTATTCGAGAAGAGGTCTTATATTTACAAAATTCAATTAAAAATATCTGGACCCCCTTACTCGACAGCCAGAAAAAAAGTATCCTTTATCCTTTTCTGCCCTATGACATGTATGCACACAAAATTTCAGGCAAATCGGTCAAGCCGTTTATTCGAGAAGAAGTCTTATATTTACAAAATTGAATTAAAAATATTTGGACCCCCTGATTTGATAGCCAAAAAAAAAGTTTTCTATATCCTATTCTGCCCTATGAACTGTCTTTGTACAACATGTCAGGCAAATCGGTCAAGCCGTTTATTCGAGAAGTGGTCTTATATTTACAAAATTCAATTAAAAATATTTGGACCACCTGACTCGATAGCCAGAAAAAAAGTATCCCATATCCTATTCTGCCCTATGAACTGTCTTTATACAATATGTCAGTCAAATCGGTCAAGCCGTTTATTCGAGAAAAGGTCTTATATTTACAAAATTCAATTTAAAATATCCGGACCCCCTGACTCGACAGCCAGAAAAAAAGTATCCTATATTCTATTCTGCCCTATTACTTGTATTCACACAAAATTTCAGGCAAATCGGTCAAGCCGTTTATTCAAGAAGAAGTCTTATATTTACAAAATTCAATTAAAAATATCTGGACCCCCTAACTCGACAGCCAGAAAAAAAGGATCTTATATTCTTTTCTGCCCTATGGCATGTATTCACACAAAATTTCAGGCAAATCGGTCAAGCCGTTTATTCGAGAAGAAGTCTTATATTTACAAAATTCAATTAAACATATTTGGACCCCCTGACTTGATAGCCAGATAAAAAGTTTTCTATATCCTTTTCTGCCCTATGAACTGTCTTCATACAACATGTCAGGCAAATTGGTCAAGCTGTTTATTCGAAAAGAGGTCTTATATTTACAAAATTCAATTAAACATATTTGGACCCCCTGACTCGATAGCCAGAAAAAAGTTTTCTATATCCTATTCTGCCCTATAAACTGTCTTTATACAACATGTCAGGTAAATCGGTCAAGCCGTTTATTCGAGAAGAGGTCTTATATTTACAAAATTCAATTAAAAATATCTGGACCCCCTGACTCGACAGCCAAAAAAAAAGTATCCTTTATCCTTTTCTGCCCTATGACATGTATGCACACAAAATTTCAGGCAAATCGGTCAAGCCGTTTATTCGAGAAGAAGTCTTAAATTTACAAAATTGAATTAAAAATATTTGGACCCCCTGACTTGATAGCCAGAAAAAAAGTTTTCTATATCCTATTCTGCCCTATGAACTGTTTTTGTACAACATGTCAGGCAAATCGGTCAAGCCGTTTATTCGAGAAGAGGTCTTATATTTACAAAATTCAATTTAAAATATCCGGACCCCCTGACTCGACAGCCAGAAAAAAAGTATCCTTTATTCTATTCTGCCCTATTACATGTATTCACACAAAATTTCAGGCAAATCGGTCAAGCTGTTTATTCGAGAAGAAGTCTTATATTTACAAAATTCAATTTAAAATATCTGGACCCCCTGACTCGACAGCCAGAAAAAAAGTATCTTATATTCTATTCTGCCCTATGGCATGTATTCACACAACATTTCAGGCAAATCGGTCAAGCCGTTTATTCGAGAAGAAGTCTTATATTTTCAAAATTCAATTAAAAATATCTGGACCCCCTGACTCGATAGCCAAATAAGAAGTATCCTATATCCTATTCTGCCCTTTGTACTATCTTTGTACAAAATTTCAGCCAAATCGGTCAAGCCGTTTGACCGTGAAGAAGTCCCAAACAAACAAACAAACAAACAAACAAACAAATAAACAAACTGACTTTCGCATTTATAATATTGGTGTTGATTAGTTAGTTGCGTAGGGTGATTTAATTTGTAACGAGTGATAGGAGCAATTGATAAATTATTTGCTACGGTTTGACAGTTTTATATTTTTCGGGGTCAACGTCATCTATGAGAACAACGTCATATATGAACGACCATAAAGTACCGTAAGTATACGGGGGCCTAGACCGTGATCTCGAGGTGGTGTATTATGAACCACTGGAGCTTTGCCTTGGCACAATAATGAATAAGGCCTTGGCTTCAGTCGTAGGTCGGACAAAGATATTTTGTGATCACAGGCCAGTGCTGTAGTGGTCGGCTATAGCCTCACTGGTACGATCACTTCCTGTGATCGCTAACAAGTTGGAAAATCTGTCACCAAAATATCTTTTGTTCCGGCAGTTGTCTTTGAGATCCAGTTCTCATTCTAGGCCCAGCGTGCTACCATCCTCGACCGTATCATTACTATCAGGTGAGATAGATTTTTTTTTTTAACAGAATACATCTACCTACCATGTCTCTGGTCTTAATAGTTTTGGAATAAAATGGCTGTGACATACGGACGGACAGACAGGCAAACATGACGAATCTTTAAGGGTTCCGTTTTTTGCCATTCGGCTACGGAACCCTAAAAAGGTCTGTGAACTCACAACTGCATACTGATTCCGTGTAGGTATATTTATAACGTAGCGATAAGCCTTATACTTGCCCACTATCTCACCTGATGTTAAGTGATGATGATGGTAGGTATACTATCGTCTAGAAGTGGAATAAGGTGACACAAGGTAGAATCTAAAATTAGTCGACACGACCAAAAATAGTCAGGCCCACTGTTGCGTAAAGATAACCACGAATATTATGGTAACATTTAGATAGAAACTAGCCTCAATGTTCCGCAGTGACCGTTCGAAGATCTCACTACAGAATTAATACGACAATCCTCACTAACAATTTAGCTTGGATTTGCATAAGTCCTTATCGTTTCGCCTCGTCCTCACTATAAATGTTAATGAAGGGCCTAGCTTTCGTTTTTACGAGACTGATGCCTGAATAACCGCTGATAGGAACGGGTGGGATAAAGGATTGTTTTCTGTTATTTCTAAACAACTGTGGTGTTAGGATTTGGCTTAAGGAGTTTTCAACGGGAGAATAGAACTCGGCTAGTAGTTTAATTATACCAATAGGGAAGACGCAATATTTTTATTTTTACTTTAAAATTTAATGTAGAAGAGAACACACGTACAATTTAATGCAGAAAAATTCGATTTTATAGTGATACTTTATATAACGGCGCTAAATAGACACACCACTTCGATGACGTCACCGCTGTCGATTCTGTCAAAATGTTTCGATGGAAAAAGTGGGCTTTTACATTGTTTCGTCTTTCAAACGATTAATAGTTTTTGACATTTGAATTGTATTTGTATACACAGACCACGGACGTACCACCCAGTGGACTCCTATTGTTGTATCACCCCCGCGCGAAACACATAGGCGCAATGGGGTATTTATAATATCATCCTTGAGCGGCTACTTCAGTTCGGACCAAATACCAGACCCGTACACACGCACTATTTTAATTTTTCAAAAAACGAAAAAGCCGTTAAATATGCCGAATTGCGCTATAAAGTGGTGTAGGAAATCCAGTAAATCATTAAATTTTACAAAGGACAACGTTTTTTTCACCGATAAGTAAAATTAAGTTCATTATTAACAATTTTAAATAAAATTCATAGTTCAACATATACTGGTCACAGATGCCCTGTGTATCAGTCTATCCCTTTCCTACAATGGCATCTTTATATCTTTCGTACTCGCTCCGCCCTTGTACGCAGCGGTACTTGTGCACTTTTAGTGATGTTTTTCTGTTGTTTTGTGAAAGTTATCGACAATGATTACTGATAGATAATGAAACTGCTCAATTCAACTATGTTATATGTATATATATGCTGTTTATCCAAATTATCCTACTGATACTGATGTACTTAATAAACGCGAAAGCTGGAATGTTTGTTTGTTTTGCTATTCAATCACGCCAGATAAGTACATAAATAAAGGTCAAGTAGATAAATACATTTTAAGTTACTTGATACGTGATACTGATGCGTGTGAATAACCAATTTAGTGGTAAGAAACAAGTTAGAATTTAGTGTGTAAGCAAGCAAACGAACATTTTTGGAGTTCCGTACCTCAAAAGGAAAAAAGGAACCCTTATAAGATCACTTTGTTGTCCGTCTGTCTGTCTATCTGTCCTTCCGTCTGTCCGTCTCTATCATTATACCTTTATTTTATATACCTCTATTTTTACACTTCTACCCACTTCTCACACACGCTATATTTCATATGACTGATGAAATTATCGAAAATGACGAGGTAGTGTCACGTTGTCCCAGCACTAAGCATGATTTTTTGCTGAGTCAAATTGAAGTTGTCCAATCACAGTGCTGTATTACCTATAACCCCCCCGAAATATTTCGCTCGCGAATTATTTCATAGCTTTTCAGTCCCGAGAGCTGTTAAGGCCCAATTTTAACCAATCAAATGACGTTATTCCATAGTCCATTCCATAGCTTTAGTAGGTACTTACCGTTCCATAAAACCGCCCATAAGGTCGAAAATACCTAAAGAAAACTACCAAAATACTAAAAAAACAACAAAATTTCAATATACAATTTTTAATCAGATTTTTGCAACAAAACAATATTACATAACAATTTAACAGTATCAACACAATCATTATTGCAATTTGTTGGTTCACAGATACATTTTTGAGCTTAGGCTAAGGACTATAATTTTGTTCTATGAATAACATTTTTACAAAAAAATAATTTACACTAAAGCACATTCGTATCGCAATTCGCAACATAATGTAGCTACCTTTGCTAACCTTAGACCCCATCTCGCCTGTATACGCTTAGTACGAGTTTTCATCGTAAACGCTTTTGACAGATCTCACATAGTTTTCGACTTGGCTGGCTTGACTGGCTCCCTGATTGGTCTAAATTTAGTGAAGTGTAGTAGCCACTAGAGGCGCTGTACTGATTTTCATACAACATTTGTTCGATATACGATATCGAGTTTGGTATGAAAACTCGTACTAAGGGTACTGGTGGTAAGCGATGACGTGGTCGAAGATGGTGAACACGCTAGGCCTAGAATGGTCAGATTCCCAAGGTCTGTGTGCTGCCTATATACTGAATAAATGGTTTGAGTTAAATATAGCGCAACAATCTCAAGTTATCTTCCGAATGTATCTTATTACGTTATTAAATCATTTAGAGTAGACACCAATTTGCTCTAGTATAAACTTACGATGTTTATTAATTTAAAAACAGGAATTTAACGTGACTTACGCAATGTCGATGTAGCGATCGACCTTCATTCGGAAGTCTGCTTCAGGATCTCGGAGAACCAATTGATCGATGTAGCCTTCGACAACGTCACTTCGTTTATAAGGAGTAAGTACCTCAAAATAAAATAAAACAACATAACTGAATACTCAGAATACAGAAAAAAACAGCGCAACCGCATCCAAGCGTAACTTAAAAGCAACGCTCTGTGTTCAAAAACCGATCCGAAAATCTGCACGCGCCTCGCTTTTAACCCGTGTAAAGATCTCAGCTCGCATTTATACAAGTCGGAACGGCACAAGATTGCTAAAAATATAATTTAATTAGACTTATAAAACACGTTATCAACGCAACGACGTTCAAAGGGTGATTTATCGAATCATCGGCGCGTGAAACCACACTATTTTAGAGTGGTTGTAAAGGCTTCGCTTCTAGGTGAGTTGACGCCTTCTGGTTTGTTCTATATTCTGAGACCAAAAATGTTATCGATTGGAATTTTTCAGTACCCCACTTGTGCAATTATCGTAAATAACAATTATTATTTAACTTTTGGATACAACACAAGACATTAAATACAAAATTAGACCTATTTATCATCAGATCACATTTTAGACTCAGTTCTAGTAAAAATTATAGTGAAAGGTATTATTAGAGCCCTACATGTCTTTAGTGTTACATAGTTACCGTTTCAACCGACTTCAAAAAGGAGGACTGTCTAAATTCAGATGTTTATAATAATATTTTTACATATGTTCGGTCGTCATAACTCCGTCATAATATAAACGGATTTTACGAAAAAAAAATCTCGAAAATTTCTTAAATATCTGATAAGTATCTCCAGAGATATGGAGATAAAAACTTCCAACTTGGTACTGAAAATGACTAGCACAGCATTTGAAGTCGGTTTTTTATTAATTTTTTAAACGACCTTCATTATATTTATTTACATTAATAAAAACAATTATGTATGAATCAATACACATTTTGTTTAATTGTTATAGTTAAGAGAGAACACATTGATGATTGAATTTATGTTTATCAATATATTTCACTCTTGGATACATTTTGATAGAATCACAAAAATATTACGAGTTCTTTAATAAGTAAGTATTTTTGAAATTAACCACAGATAATTTAATTTCTCTTTTTTAACGGCAGCAAACAAATCTATTAGAATATTAATCTACCTCAATTCGTATTATCTTATATTTTACGGATATAGCACACCAAACCAACTGCACTCAAAATATAGCAAGACATTTTGAACTTTATAATGTGAACGATACAGTTCAATTGTCAAGTAAAAAAAACAGTGTTGAAAAAAACAATGAACACAAACAAAACGGAAATCTAAATATCCCATGGAACTTATAATAGGTCTATAGAGAGATAATCTTTCAATCGATATCATTGAAAAAGCTTACTATTAATGTGGGTTGCACATTACTAGTAGTCTTGTTAACCCTCAACTACGCTAAATATGCTTGTGTCTAGAGTGTGTTCACGTCAATAGTGCAATGGGTGGGGATCGAACTCACGACCTCTCGATCACAAGTCCGACGCCTTAGCCATTGGGCTATTGCCGCTAGATATTATATCCGAGTTTAAAATCAAAATTACAAATATTGTGTATGATTTTAAATGCATAATAACTAGTAGTTTTTATTTTGATTTCAGGTGATAATAACTCGTGCAGTTGAGTTGTATGTAGTATATAAGTTGTCCATACAAAAGAAAGGGACAAACTCCGTTCTAGGTCGGTCTCATGGGGGCCGGTGTACGCGATCAAGTTTAATATGTAGCAGGTCTGTGGGTAAACTACAACCAAAAACATCACAAAATTTCAAAAATAATCGTTGCTAATGCTAGTCTCTCATTGGTCAGTTCTCTTTGCTCTCTCCCGGTGCGCCAATCAGGAACCATCTCGTTCGAGCTTTGACCGCCATGTTGCGAACTACTCTCTTCTTATCGTCCAGAGATGGCGCTAGGTCCAACAAGACGTCTTGTTTGAAAGGTAACAGAAGAGAAGTGCGGTAAGTGTTTGCGATGTTGAACAGGCATTGGAGGCTTTTTATTCTTACATCCTGGAATTCATGTTTAGTAAGATATTGTTTCTGTCTTATAGGTTCTAAGCTTCGAGCATTTACCAATGGAGATGTTAAGGTTGTAATCCGCAAACATTTTTTTCTGCCGATACTTACGGGGGACGAGGTAAACACGCATTGCACACACACAAATCACTCAATTTAACGATCCCGCACACTAGCTTGAAACACGCACACAGTATTAAAAATACAGCGTATTTACGCACGCTCATATGGCCAAAAATGGCTATATGGCCAGCAGAGGGGTACGCCTTGCGTTAACATCTCCTTTGGTAAATGCTCGAAGGTTCTAAGAGATCTATTTAATTAGGCTGTTTTTTATATTCGGTGTTATTATGGATAATAATAAAAGCTGAAGCTTTTACAAGACTTAGGGGGCCAGTTTCACCGGTTCCTGATATGCCTATCAAGAACATCTCTGACAGATTTTTGATAACTTCTGTATGGCGTCGTACGTCAAATAACTATCTGTCACTTTATCAGGCACCGGTAAAACTGGTCCTAAGAGCCAGTTTAATAATATTTAAAAAAAACCGGCCGAGTGCGAATTGGACTCGCGCACCGAGGTTCTTTCGTACTTTGTCAAACTAGA
This sequence comes from Cabera pusaria, assembly GCA_954871355.1. Taxonomy (NCBI): domain Eukaryota; kingdom Metazoa; phylum Arthropoda; class Insecta; order Lepidoptera; family Geometridae; genus Cabera; species Cabera pusaria. The sequence goes on from OX940896.1 coordinate 5,957,703, forward strand.
TTAAAGGACAAACTTAAGCATTCCATAGAAAATGTATTGCAGTAACCGCAAATAATAAGTTTATAATAGTAAAAACGTTTTTTGTTGCTATTAAACTACATATAAGTTATTTATACAGGTTTTCAGATTGATTCCTATATAAGTGCTTCAAGATCTTGCTTCTTGCCAAATTTCATAATTCTAGGTCAACGGGAAGTACCAAGGGAAAATTTCAACCGTCTAACTATCACGGTTCATGGTGACAGACAGACAGACAGACATACAGACAGACAGACAGACAGACAGACAGACAGACAGACAGACAGACAGACAGACAGACGGACAGCGGAGTCTCAGTAATAGGGTTCCGTTGGTACCCTTTGGGTTCGGAACCCTAAAAAGTATAAAACGTATGTGTGTCTTACCATAGATTTTACATATGTTTCTTTATACAGCGACGAAGTATCAGATGCTGTGTTTTCCTTATGTGAATATTTACACAACGTCACCAGTCTCGGTAAAATTGTCTGTAAGCTGCTGGCAATAGAGTCTTGTTTTGCTTGCACGAAATAATCCAGGACGTCGACCATAACGTAAAGCAAATCTTTGTTATCGAATTCTAGGGAGTCGATGACAATGGGTGATATCTGGAAAAATTAATAATAAAAGTATACAATAATTAGGATAGTTTAAAAACTAAAACAACCGACTTCAATGCCCCGCGAGTCAATTTCAGTAGCAAGTTTGAGACGTTTATCGTCATATCTCTGGAGATACTTATCAGATCTCGATCACATTACAATAGGACCACATCGGAAACGTACCCTATTGATTACAAAAAGAATCATTTGAATCGGTTCACGATTGATGGAGTAATCGCGTATCATACACACAAAAAAAAATTTTAAAAAACATACTGACGAATTGAGAACCTTCTTCATTTTGGAAGTCGATTGAAAATCATAATAGGGTATTTTTGCGGGTCTAATGTGGCTAGTATGGTATTTGTTTTGGCCAAATATTGGCCTGGCCTCTAATTCCAGTTCATTTCTTGGAGTTTGGACCTTTTGCTGACAACAGGTCCAGACCGCTACACTGCGTGTCGGTTTCATCACCCTTAGGTAGCTTCGACCACGGTTTGTTCAAGGTCTGTCTGTCTGGTTGTTAAGACTGTATCAGTATACTCTTTATCAGATCCCAGCCCAAAAAGCGCCCAGCAGGTGTGGCGATACAGGTCAGCAGATTGGGATGAGCAGCAGTTTCTTCGCGTCTTAGGCTTGGCGGCAGGCTTGCTGTTCTTCGAGCGACCCCTGAACATGCGCGGAATTTGTGACAGAAGTGTTGCGTCAGGGTATGGAGTACTTTATTCCATTCTCTGATGTCCTGCTGTCAAGCAATGCAAGTGCTGCAGAATCTCTTAGGCAGGATGTTTCTATTATATTAAGGAAAAGCAAGTTACCTAAGAGTAATGTTACCACTGAGGAACGCTTAGCCCTTCGAGACTGACGGAGGAATAAGGACGTTCTGGTGTTAAAAGCTGACAAGGGTAACGCCACCGTGGTAATTGACTCGTCTGATTATGATAATAAGTTACGGGGTATGTTAGAAGACAGACGGCTTTATAAACCTGTGTCTTATAACCCAACGGCTAGGGTAACTCGTCGCATCCGGGCCATCATTAGAGATAACAAAGATCTGTTTACAGAGGACGTGTACGATAAGTTATACAAACCTAAGATTGTGACACCACCGAAACTGTACGGCCTACCCAAGGTACATAAGGCAAACGTGCCCCTGCGTCCAATTGTGACTCACCGACCTACGACCTGGCAAAGTATGTTGCAGCCATTAGTGGGTAAGACTCCGTCTTTTGTGAAAGACTCCTGCCACTTTGTACAAATCCTTGGAGAACTCAAACTGGAACCAGAGGACATCATGGTGAGCTTTGATGTGGAATCGCTTTTCACCAACGTTCCAGTGAAGGAGTGTATTGAGGTGATAAGGACAAGGCTAAGGGATTACGATTTTCCAGAAAAATGTTTAGTGCTCTTGAGAAATTGTTTGGAGGGAAATTATTTCCGGTACAGTGGTCAGCATTACCTCCAGATGGATGGTGTAGCCATGGGGAGTCCTGTGGCACCGGTTCTCGCCAACATCTGGATGGAACATATCGAGAAAGCCATAGACCTACAGTCTTCATCGGTGAAGGTGTGAAGCGTTATGTTGATGACGTCTTCTGTATCATGACGGGAGATGAACAAACGGTAGCCGCTTTTGCAGATAAGCTTAACTCGATCCACGCAAACATGAAGTTTACCTACGAGCTGGAAACTAACAAGACTCTACCTTTTCTGGATGTAAAAGTAACGGTGAGACCAGATGGTTCGCTATCTCACTCTGTTTTTAGAAAAGCGACGCTCAGACAGATATCTGAACGCCTCATCACACCATCATCCCCGACACTTAGGATCTGTAGCCAGGTCTTTGATGGACAGAGCTCATGACCTCTGTGACCCTGAACATCTGGAAGAGGAAATTACTCATGTTCATGAGGTACTTTTAAAAAACGGCTACAAGGGAGTGACGGACAAGGTCGGAGCTGTGTGACAGTTTTCACCCCTTTATCGAAGGTAGCAGCGCAAATCCGTTCACCGAAAGATGTGATACCGTTTCAGACACCTGGTGTGTATAAAGTTGATTGCAGCTGCGGAAAATCGTATATTGGACAAACAAAGCGCACAATCGCAGAAAGAGTCAAAGAACATAATGCAGCTGTAAAAAACCGCCAGGTTAATAATTCCGCCATCGCCGAGCATTTGCTAGATTCGGGACCAAACCACTGAATTGAAATTCACGACCCTAAAATTCTCTCCACCGAACGTTACTATTACTCCCGTATTGTACGTGAAGCGGTTGAAATCAAAAAACATCCGAATTTCAACCGGGAGGATGGTTTTAGATTGGCCACAACTTGGAACCCAGTGATTAGCAAGTGTTCCAGTCGACGTTTAAATCAACGAAAATCTGCCGATGTCGTCAGTATTGTGTGTCGCAATGGCAACTCCGATCAAGATCAAATGAGGGTAGTTTCAAACTACTCTCAATCAAAACAATGCTGATACCCACAACTTCAGTCTTCTCGTGACCACGGTCAATGCAACTTGATCGAAACGTCGAGGTCGTATTACAATATAATTAAGCAATGCAAGACCAGAGATGAAGTAGATAAGAAGAAAGCCTTTAGCATAGCCACCAAGTCCGGCAAAAAGGCTCTTAAGAAGGCTCGCTTCAATCATATACCTAAGCCGAAAAGGGAACAAACTTGCTTCTTACCAGTCGAGAAGCAAAGCGTTTTGGTCCCTGGCTATGTCAATCGAAGATAACTTGCCGTCCCTCACTGCCTCCACTGCTGAAACCCGATGGTGCACTCACTAGCGCTACTGCAAAAGAGAAGGCAAAATTATTTGCTACTCTGTTTGCGGAGTCTTCACGTTTAGATGTAATGCTATACCGCTTATTTTCTTTTTTTTTATCCTCTTATTTATCTTCGGAAATTCGCATCAGTTTCACTGAAGTACGCAAAGCGTTGCGCGATCTAGACGTGAATAAAGCTAGTGGTAAGGACATGTGCGCCTGAGTTGGCTCTTATTTTGACACGCCTTTTTCGCTTGTCTATGAAGACTGGTATAGTGCCTAAGTCCTGGAAGCTAGCTGACGTGCAGTCTGTGCCCAAGAAGGATAGTCGTGCGGACCCTGCTAATTACCTATATCAATAAATTCCATACTCTGTAAGAACGTGTACTAAGCCACAGGGTCCTCGCAAACCTAGAATCAAAATGATCTCCTCAGCGACCATCAATGCGGATTTTGCCGAACCAGGTTCACTGAGGACCTTCTAGCGTACTCCACACACATCCGGAGTGAGGCAATCGAGACATAAGAAGAAGCGGTTGCTGTCTCCCTAGACATCTTGAGAGCCTTTCAGGATCAGGCATGACAGCATATTAGCAATTAGCAAGCTTCCGTCATACGGCCTTCCCACTGGTTTATGTTTGGTTATCGGATTTCTTGAGGAATCGGTCGATACTAGTGGTCATTGGTGGCTGCTCTTCCGACCAATTGACAATAAATACCGGCTTCCCTCAAGGAACAGTACTCTCTTACGCTTTTTGTGCTGCATATTAATGACATGCTAAAGCCCGGTATATTTGCGTGATGATGATGATATGATGTCCTCCTTGACGTATCTCTCAATGGCGAATCTTGCTACGAGTAGCTCCGAAAATGAGAGGGAAGATGGCTGCCGAAATCAAATTTCAGTCATAAAAGTTCGGTTGCAGGGCTGAGAACACAACTGGCCCTCGGTGTTATAAGTATGTGTAGAAAAGCTTAGGACACTTTCTGAAAAGGCGTTTCGAATCTAGACCTTGAAGGGTTGTAGATGATTAGTTATTTTAAGCAGAGTCCTAATCTAAGAGTCGAAAAATCTTCTTTTTTCAAAGGGTATTCTTCCCACGTAATCCCATTTAATTTCCATCAAAATCTGATGAGTATCTCCAGAGATATGCAAATAATAACATCAAACTTGGTACTAAAAATGACTGGCACAGCATTTGAAGTTGGTTCTTTTAGTGTGTTTTAAACGATCTTAAATCATATTAACCGACATAAATAGTATCTGTAGTGCGTCAAGAATGTTTGCGGAAGCACGCGTGACGTATCGAATCATTATTATTATGCTTGTGTTTCCCATGCAATATTGAATTATAGTAAGTTGTAAAAAGTGTAGTAAGATGGTGATTTTTTTTTTTTGCATGATCCCTTTCGGTTAAAAGCCTCCTCGATCGAATCGGCTTTAGTAGTACCTAATATATGGACAACATAATAATGAAAAAGTCTAAAATAAATAAATTGAATTGAATAAATAATCCAAAAGTAAAACAAACCTTATGAACATCATTCTTAAGGACACTTTTAGGCGCTTTCTCCAACACGTAGGCCCAGCTCAACAAATATGCTTCTTTAGTCTCCCAAGTCAACTTGTCCATTTCTATAGTGTTAGTTAGTTTAGTAAATGTGACGAACATCCGTTGTTTGTAAAGCAGACTGATTCGACAGTGGTGCTTTGTTGTGAGGTAGAACGGTGTATCTGTCATTATGAGTCTAATCGCTTCGGTGCCGTGGTGACAGCAAGACGGTTCTGTTATTATATTTGTTAGCTGAAAAGATATATAATTATTTTAGTATTTTACTGTTTTTTACTTGCTGCAGACTGGGTCGTAAAACGTAGGAGCAGTGCAAAGAGTATTTCGCTCTCTCTTCCACTCATGGGTCTTATGGGCGGGCCCAGTGCTGCGCATTATTGCTATGATAAGTGGTATCGATAGTGTATAAGGGTGAGGACATAAAGAGGCAAGTTGCCGGGGAGACCATCGGTACCAATCCGTACTGGTAAAATATTCCATTGATTCATCATTGTCTGCAACCTGTTTCTTTTTGTGCGAGCGCATATGATAACATTGGAATATTTTACCTGTACCAGATACCAGATCGGTACTGGTTTGTCTGCGGCGGGAACCTGCTTCTTTTTGTCCTCACCCTAACTAACTTGGTACCCTGTAAACCGCACCGGACTGTGCATGTGCGGTGCAGTGCCATTACTCGTTTTATCGATAACAGCGTTGCGCCCGTGCGTGCCAAGTGTGTAATGTCGGTGATTACCGCTGAGGCGCCATTGAGACCCGAGCCGTTAGGTGAAGGTCTTAAGAGAGCCGAGGACGGTAATCATCAATACACACGTGTATCATACGACAATTTTCAACACACTGGTGAAGAAAATAATACTAATTTAATTAATTAATAATTATAATTTCATCAGTGAAAACGAGTTGTGTAAAAATTTTCGCAATGGCGGGAAAAATTAATTAGTTTTCTTATGCGCGCGTATGGCATCTAACAATGGCGATCGGCCTTAGACTAAAAGAAAGTGGTTTCTTTTATTTTGTTTGTCGCGGATAGCGTTTTAGCCACGTACAAAATGGGTAATTTATAATTTTTACAGAGAAAATAAAACTTACATTTCAGTGAAAGTTTATAAAACACGTTAAGTTGAAATTATCTATTTAAATACGAAGTTGCATGAAATGAGCAAGCAATAGGTATAATAATTTATTTGTACTATTGAACACGATCTTTTTTGTATCAAAACTTTTTAAGAACAAAGAAAAAAATATCTATAACTCACTTGTGAATAATAGCAATGGAAAAGTCACAGTTTGATTACAGGCATCATTATGTGCCTAATTGCAGTGAAATTAGAGCCACTTTATGAGCAAGTGTGTTGAAAAAGACAATACTATACCGAAACAATTTTTATTTTGCAGACAGATACTTGTTTGCAATGAGATGAGGTGATGGATAACTGACGATCAGTTCCATACGGATTATGATATGTACTGTGATCAGTAGGCTTTTTTACCCGACTGCGCGACGCAAAGGAGAGGTAATGTGTTTATCAGTCTATATATGTATGCATGTATGTTCTTTTGTGGCACACTAGAGACCAAACGCGTGGGCCGATTTTGATAATTGGCACGTCAATAGATTGGCCATGCTAGCGCGAGTGTCAACGAAAACATAAAAAATTAAAAAATTCAAAATGGCGGATTTCAGACGCCAAAATTTGGGGTTCAAAAAAAATTTTTTTTCAAAACCTATCGAGTGGGGTATCGAATTAAAGGTCTTAAAATGGAGATTCAAAATATATTTATAAAAATTATTTATGATCGTACAAATCGAAAAAAAAACGATTTTACATGCCGCGTTAGTCACTTTCAGTAACAAGTTTGCGGTGCTTATCTCTGAAGTTACTTATCAGATCCCAATAAAATTACAATGAGACCAAACGAAAATTATATTAACTCAAACAAAAAAAGAATTTTCCAAATCGGTTAAGAATTGATGGAGTTCTGAGGTAACAAACAACCTCTTCCTTTTGGTATAGTAGTTTAATAGTACAACTGTAAAGTAAGTAAGCTTAAAAAGCAATACCCTATCTATTTCACGCAAATCGGTTTTTTGTTCTTTTTTCCATAATTGTAATAACGGTCATAGTTATACATATTTTGTGAAGATTTCAAGTCTCTATCTATCATTAGTTTACAAGTTCAAGCACAAAACGCCGAAAAATACACGTTACTTGTGTGTAGACCACACTGTGATGTAGACCCCCATTAATATTTAATTTTATTTTGATTTTAGTATTTGTTGTTAAATCCCCCATTGTAATACATACTTAGTAGTGTAGACGCACAAAACCTTATATTTGCCAAAAAAAATGCGTAAGCATAAAATAAATTATACATTGTTATATGGAATATAGAGACTTTAACAGTCGGGACACATTAATCCCCATTCGTTAAGCCATTAATGTGTCCCGACTGTTAAAGTCTCTACATTCCATATAACAAAGTATAATTTATTTTATGAGTGTATCGACCGAGAAAGAATTTAAATGGTATAGTTTTTTGATATCCCTAAACAGAAGTCTTAACTACTAGACTTACTTGTTTTTTTCTTTTCAGTTCGTTTTTTAACACTTCACTTTTTGCGCAGTCGGGTTTTTTGATTTTTTAATTTAATGTTTTATTTTTGATTGTGGATCATGATTTAAAAAAAAATCTATAAATCAAACCAGTCAAGTGCGAGTTTGACTTGCGTCTTTGTAAAGACGTTATCATCTAATACTATAAGAATCTTTGAAGTTGTCTTGTCTGAAGTACTGAAACACACAGTTACATGTATGGTTGGTTTAAACCTAATTTAATTTTTTTTTTAATTATCTGTCGTAAACGATTGGATGACAGCTGAATGGTTCATAACTTTTGTTTTTTTTTCTAATTCAAAGCGTTTAAATTCTGCTTTTGCTATGTTTACTTGAGAATTGGTTATGATTTATTTTATGATTTATGATTTTGACGTGTATATATGTGCGTATATTAATACTGCCTACATACTGAATAAATGCTTTGATTCTTTGATTCCTTGTCCTGACATACTGACTGACTTAGAGACAATGTACAGCCTAAACCTCTGGTCGTAGAGACTCGAAATTTGGAGGGTACATTTGTCTTAGTACGTAGAGGTACACTAAGAAAGGATTTTCCAAAATTCATCGCTTAAGGGGATGAAACGGGGACTCAAAATGAATCCCTATTTTCCTTATACGCGATAACTTCAAAACAGTTGTACCGATTTTGCTAATTCTTTTTTGATGTGTTTTTATGATAGAAAGGATTTACGAAAGAAAAGCTTGAAGTAAATTCAAGAAGTTTTTAACGCGGGTGAAGCCGCGGGGCACTTCTAGTGTATATATAATGAAAAGTACTACCGATAACAATACATTCACATTCATAAAAAGCTTGTAATATATTGTGGCATTGGCTTCACCTACCAACTTGATAAGTGTATACCAATTCATCGTTTCTACACCCTGCCATTGCCAAAGATTGTTAGTTAAAATTAGGTGATACATAATTATAAATTCAACTAACCTTTTGCAACCAAAATTCAAACATATCACTGCCTCTCATTATCAAAGCCTTTGTTATCCAGCCGTACAATATAATGATCCTCGTACACATATTGACATCATTCTCCTGCTTACAATGGGATAAATACTCCCTCAACAATTCATAAAGCAACTCAAATTTTTGTCCGTACTCTGCCTTATTCAAGAAATGTGCCGACAAAGCACATGCTTTTGTTCTCACTAAATCATTCTCAGATTTCAGAGATAATTTCAAAGACAGTCTCATTATAGCCTCAAAATTCCCATTGTACAAGCTGTGGTCTAGAGCATTATACAAACTTTCTAGTATTAAGAAATATATTTCTTTGTTCTGACATTGTTCTAAGACTTTTACTGTGTGCTTATTTAGGATTACTTCCTGTTTTTCCTTTGGCAGACTACCGATTGTATTAGATATTAACGTGTAACCGTGTTCTAGAGACTCATGGGTAGGCGAGTCAATCTCTTTCAATAACCAAGTCATTATTGAATCGATCAATCCGTGATCACTTTCGATTTGAGTCACTTTTTGGTTTGAAAATAAGCTGGCATTCGACATACTCTCGTTTAATGCTTCGATGACTTTAGTAGCATCTTTATCGTTTGAAGTTATTATTCTCAACATTTCTTCAATAATTACCTGTGTGAAGTCATCAATGCTTGCTAAATTTGAGAGTAAATTCAGTCTTTTCTGCAAGCTCTCTCGATCGTCTTGAATCAAATTATCCAAGTCACACTTTCCTTTGACAACTAGTGACATTATTAATTCAGGATACTTTCGAGCGATAGCATGTACTGTTTCAACACTCACTTTCAGTAACTCTTGGTCTTGACTATGTTGCACATTATACACTAACACCTCAACAAATGGGACGACCAAGTCTGTGTGTAAAATGTTCTTTACTCGAGTCAGAGTTCTGAATCCTGCAACCTGATATTCCTTGTTAGGTTGACTAACAGCTGTCAAGCAAAGCTGAGGCACTTCCTTCACTTGATCGTTTAATTCGTCTAGAATGTTCCAATGTTTCGCCATGTCATATAAATCACCTAGAAAATCTAAACTAGCGATTTGCAGCTTTTGTGAAGTCTTGAACCCGTAGTATGCTACAGTAGCAGGTATCATTGACTTCGTAATGATCAAGCAAGATTCTTTGGAAGCATTAGCTGCAGTGAGCAGCACTTTCGCTACTTGGACGAATTGGGATACTGTAGATGCCTCGGCCACTGCCGTCTGCATTGATATTAAAATTCCTTTGACAAAGTTCTCGAATGCTTGGTCAGTGTTCGCTGAAGTAGATAGCTTTGTGAGCAAAGCTGAAAGGGCTTCGTGAGCGGCCAATTTGAGTTCTTCGTCAGTTTTATGTGTTATTTCTCTGTGAATTGCAGACCAGAGTGCTTTCAGAAATGGAGCATATGACTCTGGCTTAAAGGTTTTACAGCTTTCAGCCTGAAATAACAGGAAATGAATTATAGCAAATGATAATAGTAATACGAAAGTAACAAAAAATTATTTAAAACACATGAAACATGTCTTGAACTGCATGGAGCGATTGATTAAAAAAAATATGAGATATTTTAGATCCAACAAAGGTACGAATAAATAATAAGTCAGGAAGTCTAATTCAGAACAAATTCCACACAAAAAGTGGCCCTCCGTCAAACCAAAACGATGTAGATTCAAAATAAGAATCACTTCCGAAGTTACAGATGATTGGCTTGGTAATTGATTTAAATTCGTAACGAAAGCAGGGTTAGGTTCGCGCATGTGCTGCAATGTCTGTTATAGACAGTTGATTCAAACGAGACAAATGTCTGACTAATGACGCACTGGACACGACTTTTAACCCCGCCTGCTTGGACACAACTTTTGTTTGGTAGGTTTTTTAACACTGTTACTTTTCCTGGCTTATCATTTATTCGGAGGTCAAAACAGAAAATGTTATGGATATGAAAACAAATTCAAACTAACCAATAGCTTCAACGAATCAATTTTGGCCAACCTTAAGCTTGAGTCCAGCTTTTCAACCAATAAGATGAGACAGTGCTCTGAGAATTCGGAGCATGCACATAGACAAGGCCCGAGAGCATTTGCTAAATCCTGTCTCGTAACGGCCGTAGGGTCATCGGGCGATGGATGAAAGTCTATTGGGTAGTAACATGAAATGACTTCAAACATTTCTTCCACTAAATGCCCAAGTGGTATATGTTTGATAAAGTTTGGAAGGATGGTGAATAAGTACTGTAAATTCCGTGGGTCTCTCTCTCCATCCATCGATGATATGACACCATATACAAAGTCGGGACCCATTGCTTTTACAACTGGAAAGTAAACATTAATAAACATTTATTAATTTATTTTTTTTATGCTAAAGATAGCAGGCCTAGCATGACACTCATTATGACGACAATAATGAAGCCAGGAGCCTAATTAATAGCTTTACATGTTATATCAATATTTTGATACTGGAGTAATGACTTTAACATAGGTAAGACAAAAACGGAAGGATTCAGTTACAAATAAGCATGGATAATTATCTGATTATTGATAATATGCCACCATAACTTGTGTTCCGGGAGCATATAGCCGTTGAGTGCCAAAGTCTTCTAGGGCTAGCGTGTTTACCATTTTCAACCAAATCTTAGTTTACGACCAAGCAAGATAGTGCTCAAACTCTGGCCTATCGAATATTAAAAAAACCGGCTAAGTCGAGTTGAACTCACTCATTGAGGCTTCCGTACCAACCAATTAAGCTAGACCTCTAAATCGTATCAGCGCTCATATAACTCAGAGGTCTACCTAAATTGGCGCAAACTATGTATGTATGGGGACACCCTTTAATTTTCAACTTTTTTTATTTTTTAGAATTTTTCCTTAATTTGTGCTGTAAGACCTTGCTTCTTGCCAAATTTCATGATTCTAGGTCAACGGAAAGTACCCCATAGGTTTTCGACCCAAAACCTATAGGGTACTTCCGGTTCCCCTAGAATTGTCAATTTTGGTTATAAGAAAGGTCTTTGAGCACAAGTAAAGGAAAAATTCTGAAAAATAAAAAATGTTGAAAATTAAGGTACATGTTGGTACTAACAAGTTTTCACAAAAATCTAAATTTGCCCATATTTTTTTATTGTGTTGACTCAAGACCTTGATTGTTATACATCCAATAGGGACTATAGACCTCAGTATCAGGTATAAATTTCAACTTGCTAGGTCCACCCGTTCCTGAATAAATCAGTGGTGACACACGGACAGACAGACAGATAGACAGACGGACAAGTAAGTGATGTTATAAGGGTTCCTTTTTTTTGCCTTTTGAGGTACAGAACCCTAAAAATATTGAAACTCTGAAACAATGTAACTTACACTGTAAATCCTTTTGCATCATTTTCTGTATTATCAGATAGATATTATATCTATCCTGTCTGACTTGTGACTGGCACGCCACTTCTCGGAATAAAACAGTGAAAAACTCGCCACAGTTTGCTATTTTATAATTATCCATTTCTATGATAGCTAAGTATCCTTCTAAAACATCTGGTATCACTCTGTGATGGTCTTTCAATCGATCAATGTAAAATTTTGATATGAACTTCACTTGCATCTCATTAAGGTAGTTTTTGGGCAGTTCTTTGAGTAGTTTTGTGAAGAAACGCATTCCTTTCTCCCTATTATCAGCTTCCTTATTCGTTAATACACCTCCCATGTTTTCAATGAGAGTGGTGATTGAGATACGGTCAGTTATTATATCTGGAATTGGAAATATTTCAACTGTAACTTAATGCATGTGATTTTCGCTTTGAGCTAATTGTTCTTATTGACGATGGGGCCATAAGGCCTTCATGTGTTCAGCTAGCTAGTGTCTACCCAAGCCATCCTTGTTATTGTACAACGTAAGGCCTTGTGTTGGTGGCATAATGCTTTTATTAACAACAATGTTTATGACTTTCACAGCAATTTTAATAGGTACCTACCTACTTAAATATACATATGATTTTGTTCAATATTTCTTTGGTAACAGCGTAACTTGTAAAAATCAGTAACTTATACATCACAATGGCTAAACAAATAAATTGAATTGAATGGATTCAGTGGTTCAGATCTTCAGAAGAGACTTATTCCAAAATTAAAAGTACTTAGGTACTGTATTTAGGACTTCTGGCACCATATGTGGTACTGCATTAATGTTTACGAAGATAGTCTTTATCATATCAGTTTTCTTTTATAATACCTACACTACGCCTCATAAAAATGCTTAACTAAGTCTTTCAAAATTAAGGTTATAAAAGGAGTAATTATTAGACTTTACAACAGACATAATGCTCACCGATGATAACGCTAGGTATTTGATGAAATATATTATCACTTCTCATTATTTCATCAGCCAATTCTGGTTTAAACCAAATAGATTCCATCTTGATATATTCACGCAAGTATCACAATAATATAACGTATTTTGCTGCCGCACTGTGAAATATTATGAAGTCTGCTTTGTTGATTAATTACATTTTATTCGTGTTATTTGTGATAATTACATTTAGAACTATTTTTTTGCATTACAGAAATAATTGTAATTGAGTTGAGGTTAGAATTTTGCAACTTTTTTTCTAAAACGAAATTTGCACTAGTAGCCACAGACTACTAAGGAGATACTACGTATAGTAGCTCTATTAGCAGGGTGACCATCTCAAAAATATTGGCCAAATATTGGCAAATCTTCCCGACCACATCCCGACACTGGCAAAAAATCTGCCAAAGTCTGCCAAACCCGTACAGGGAAAATTAAATAGAATACAAATACAAATACAAAATCTTTATTGACATACTGTATACTTCACAATACATGTTGAATCCATAGACTCCTGAACTAGCATAGCTGTGTCTCAGGAGCCTGTGGCTTCTCCCATATTTTAGGCTTATTATAGTATGTATCGTATGAATTCTATCACTTATAAAAATGTTTACTAAAACTAAAACTAAATATGTGTATGTGCGTGTATGTTTTTGGCGCATGTACTCGTATGTAGGGAGATGTGAATGCATGTAGGGGTGTGTTTTTGCATGTTTGTGTATAAATGAATGAAAATATGTTTGTGAGAGTAATATATATGTATTTCTTGTTTAAGCTTCGATCAAGAATCTAGATCTAGATTCTTGATCGAAGTGTTTAAGTTACAGTTATATATATAAGAATCTAGAAGTATGTATCAGCAAGTAGTTTCTCTATCCCTGCATAATCAAATGTTTTTAGATACGTTAGTAATATATTTTTAAATTAATTATTATTTATTTTCCTAGTATTATAAGTTTTATTTAGTCTATTATATATGTGGGGAATCAAGACGTCGTATCGTTTTTGAGCGAATCTTGTGTTGGAGCTTGGAACAGGACATCTATTGATTCTTTTAGTGGACTCTGATAATTTTGGAACAATTTTTCTGTGGTATCGTCGTAAACCTTCAAATAAAAACAATTTTCGAACAGAGAGAACATTTGCCTTTTCGTACACTGTAGTCGTGGGATGCCTAAAACATAGGAACTGCATAACCTTTAATAAGGCACGTTGCGCTCTCTCCACTGTAATCAGGTGTGTTTTAGCTGCACTACCCCATGCGCATATGCAGTAACGTATGAGACACTCACATAGTGCTTTGTACGTTTGTGTTACAAGGTAAGGTTCGGCGACTGTTCTCAAAGTTTTAAATATATAAATAAGTTTTCTTACTCTAGACGACAATGTATTTATATGCGCTTGCCAACTGATTTTGTCATCCACTAATACTCCGAGATATTTTATGTTGCTGACTTGATTTAGTGAATCACAGTTACAGCTTAAAGAAAGGTTCTTATTGCGGTTGCACGGAAAGGTGTGGATTTTAACATTAATGTTTGCTGCGGGACTGCCTGCGGATGAGATACTGTAACACATGTATTTAGTCTTACCTGTGTTTAACGATAGAAGACTGTTTTCTAACCAATGTGTTACAGCTGAGAGGCAGTTCTCAGTTCGTATTTTAACATTGTCCCAGGTCTTTTCACGGACGAGAATAACGGTGTCATCAGCAAACATTAATAAATCCGCACCAGGCAAGGAAGCACAGCAGAGTTCATGTATATAAATGAGAAACAATAATGGTCCCAATGTACTTCCCTGCGGTACACCATAGGTGCACACTGCACTTTTACTCTCATAGTTTTCAACCCTAACTGTTTGTGTTCTATCCGTTAGATAGTCCTCAAACCAATTATATGCAAGACCTCGGATACCAACATTCTCTAGTCTCGCCAAAAGTATGGGAATGGAGACAGTATCAAATGCCTTCTGTAGGTCAAAGAATACTCCGATACATCTGTCTCCATTGTCTAAATATGACGTGATAAGCGAAGTCAACCTCAAAACCGCGTCTTCAGTTGAACTGCCATCCCTGAATCCATATTGGTTAGTGCTAAGTAGATTGTTTTTCTCAAGGTAGCTCATTACTCTCTTTTTAACAAATTTTTCAATAACTTTAGAAAGCGTGGAAAGCAGTGAAATAGGTCTATAATTTGACGGGTAATTTTTGTCACCATCTTTAAAAATGGGACAAACCACAGCTTTTTTAAAGGCTGAGGGAAATATACCTGTTTCAAAGCTAAGATTGCATACAAATGCAATAGGTTCAGCTAAAAACTCGTAATATGATTTTAGTGTATTAGCTGTGATTTTATCCCATCCAGGTGCACTATGTGATTTGAGACCTAAAATAACAGACTTCACTTCAATAGAGTTGGTAGGTTATAGTATCATTGAGTTTGCTGGTTAGAATATATATATATATATATATATATATATTGTAAAAACTGTGTTAGTACATGGTGGTTGTATGTAAACTTAAGTGAATAGAGAAAAGAGCCGTGGATGGAGTATTAAATGGATTTGGCATTTAAATAATAATAATAATTTGAGAAGGATAAAACTATACAATCACTCGTATGAGAGAGCGAGATTGAACTACATTTTTTTATCCTTCTCTGCGTATGCGATTTTACAAACTGGCTCAAGCACTGGCACCAAGTTCTAGTGCACCCATTGGCTCTCACCCGCTGTCATGTATGACCCATATTTGATGATCATATTTTTTTTAGATATCCAGTTAAAACAGGGATAGAAACTAAAGAATTAATCATTCATAATGTTTTGCCCATAACATACATAAGTAGGTTCTAGGCATTCCTCAACTTGTGGTCACCACAAAAGAAAGGGACATACTCCGTTCAAGTTTGGTCTCATGTGGGTATTGTGGTTTAGTACGCAGTCAAGTTAAATATATAGTAACAGGTCTTTGCTTATTGTTACATCGCGTCGTCGATGCACGAAGACGACACCGTCTGACGCGTTAAACGTTATCCTAGGCATGACGCCGTTGCACCTGCATATACAACAGGAAGCAATGGCTTCCGCGATTAGGATAAAATTTACAAACCAATGAAAAGTACAGGAACGACCACAAACCATTGCAAAATACTGTCAAAAGCGACAATGATCATTCCGAGATCCAGTAAAGGCACGGACAGGACAGCCAGTACTCATCTAGATAATAAAAAGTACCAACTAATAACTGAGGATAAGATGTCTGAAGCGGCACTGCCGTCTTACAAAATATACACTGATGCTGCAAAAAACGAAACAGGAGCAGGTTGCGGGTACTACTCACAAGACCTTGGACTCTCGGCATCGATAGCGCTGAACAAGACTATAACCGTCTTACAGGCCGAAACAATGGGACTGTTACTATCTGCACAAGCAGTTCAGTCCATAAATCAGTCTTTATTAGAAAATGATCAAAATGAAATCAATATAGAATTTGTCACTGATAGTGCAGCAACTATATACGCACTCAGGAGACCTACAACGAGATCTAAGGTACTGGCTAAATGCCACGATACTCTGCAAACATTGGCAACCAAGTATAACGTTAAGGTAAGATGGACGAAAAGCCATGCATCATGTGCTGGCAATATCACGGCTGACAAACTCGCTAAAGAAGGAACAACACAACAGGTAAGCGATGACGTGATGGATCTCTGTCGACCGTCAGCAATGGAAGTCAGAGACCTATTACGGCGTTATACCGAAAACGAACAACAAAAGTTGTGGGACAGCATGATAAGCTGTAAGCACACAAAAGCAGCTTTTTCGAATTTAAACAGCAAAGTTACAAACAGATTGCTAAAATTACAAAGACATGATCTTCGTGTAATAGTAAGCCTCATCACGGGACACTGTAATCTAAATTATCACCTCCACAAAATTGGCGCAACAGATAGTCCTCTGTGTCGATGCTGCATGCTTGAAAACGAGACCGCGGCACATGTGATCTCACAGTGCCCGGTCCTGGATGAGGTAAGAGCCACAGCCGGGTTATACGTCCGAGACACAGATGAAGAACACCAGCCGCGGCAACAACAACGACAAGGATTAACAGTATCACCATTACTATCATCATCATCGCTATCTGCCTTAGCACTGCCAACAACATCGGGCACACAAACTCATCCACAGCTTTCATCATCATCGTCATTTTCACCATCAATAATAACACCCTCACCACTGGAAGCGCTATGCCAGCGACCCAAAGCCGTGCTACGCTTCATTAAGGAGCTGGGTTGGCTTGGATGATCGCTGACAGGGGGAAATGCACAATACACCCCAAGCGGAACGTCAGTGCAGGTCTTATCGCCCCCATCACCAATTAGAATTAGAATTAGAAACATAGTGACATACTCGTACATACATTGCAAGTTAAATAAAAGCTTGTAATAGCTAAGCCAATAATGTTTACGTAGTCACTATGGTCATATCCTAATCTGTGGTTTCGCTGTAAATAATTAATTACGATGCCGCGATGCGCGTAATTTTAAATTTGTGATATCTTCTTAAATTTTCATTTAATTATGTACTATAAATGACAACTTTAATCTATAATATGTGGGCAAGGTAGCTAACGTAATTATTTGGATAAGGATTAATACTTTAGTAGAAAATAGCCTTGGAATTTATGTTATATTTTTTATTTAACAATAGTAAAGATTAAAATGGTCACTGTGCGTTAACCCCGTATACTTGCAGTACTCTATGGAGTCAACCTTTATCAACCTTTTTAGGGTTCTGAACCCAAAGGGTACCAACGGAACCCTATTACTGAGACTCCGCTGTCCGTCTGTTTGTCTGTCTGTCTGTCTGTCCGTCTGTCACCAAGCTGTATCTCATGAACCGTGATAGTTAGACGGTTGAAATTTTCACAGATGATGTATTTCTGTTGCCGCTATAACAACAAATACTAAGAACAGAACAAAGTTAAAAATTAAAGAAAAGTTTAAAAAAAGTTTTTTACGATAGCGCAGCGCCATCTACCGGGCATCAAAGATGGCGCCATCGTCTTTACCTTAATCTGAATATCGGAAGCGGCTCCAACGATTAAATAAAATTTAGTATACCTACAGGGGATTTCGGGGGCGATAAATCGATCTAGCTAGGAGTCATTTTCAGAAAATGTTGTTTTATTCGTGTTTTCAATAATCAACTTTATTGATAATCAACTTAAAATATAACTCTTCCCGACATCTATTGGCGAGTAGAAGTACTGTGTCGGTAAAGCAATTAAGGCCAATTTAGACGGGGAGAGTTTTTCGTACGTTTCCTTACTCTCGTAACCTACTAACCATACGCTACTATCACAAGCAATAATCGCCATAACACAATCGTATCAAAATGTTTACATACAGGCAAGAACTAAAATCTCGCCTATGATTATGTCATACGAGATTCGCATATGACTTATCGCCAGGCGATAATTGCCTATGTTTGTTTACACAACAAAAGTATAGTAAGCAGATTATTGCTTATGAGAGTCTCGACTTGTATAAACACGATCTCGTATGACATTTTTCAAGTTCATACGACTATCGTACAAATCGGGTTTAACCGTTATGAGTGCGAGAATCGAAATACGAGAAAATTCTGTTTAGACCGACACTATCAATATTCTATTGCGAGTCAATTGTCGCCAGAGTGGAAGAGCGAGAGGTGTGAATGTTTAGACATATAATCTTTTTATATTCCTTCGATAATCGTATCTTCGAGACGAGAAACTCTCCCCGTCTAAATGGGCCTTTAGATGCTCTCAATTAAAAAAAATAGTATTATTATTCGTCAATAGATGTCGGGAAGAGTCATATTTGTCTGTTCAAGTGGCAAAAAATACCGAGCAAAGCTCGGTCAACCAGATATTTAATAATATTAATTACTACAATTACTATTACTACTACTACTACTATATAATACTATTCTACCTTTGTGTTAACGTTTACTTAGTTGGTGTAAGAAGTTCGTTAGAAATTCGATAGATGGCGTTCGGGACCCTCCGTGTGCGGGACAAAAGTCTGACTCGCACTTGGCCAGTTTTATTTATGACTGAGCCTAGGATGATGGATTATAATCCATCATCCTAGGACTGAGCACTACATTTCTGCGACAGATTTTCAGAACTATTTGAGTCGGTAGTTCCACATCCTTCTATCTATCATCCGTGGCTAAACCACTAGCCTAGCTAAACCATAATGAAACTAAAAAAACTTACTATTTGACAGCCACAGTCCACAGACCTAGGATGATGGATTATAATGGATGGCGCCATGTCAGCCATGTGACGTTGTCAGATCGACTTTCATTCTATCAACACATTGTCCTACCCTTTCTATCACAGGGGTTGCGAGATAAGAGTAAACGAGAAAGCTATTATCAAATTGACAACCTCGCGCATGGGTGATCGTGTCCATTTTTGACCGGCTAGCAGGCCATAATATAGCGACGCATCATACTTATAAATTAAAAATTAAATAGAAACATAGCTTTAAAGACTGAAACCCTGTTACATGGTTAAATTATATCGTGTTGTGCTGTGTTTTATCCATCAAGAACAACTAAAGGAGGCGTAAAAGATCCAGAATTATCATTTCACACGTAAGTCTTTGTGGGCATTTATTCTCATATAAAACCACATTTTAAATCAAAATATTTATTTTGCTTACATTATATACATCTTTTTCGTCATATAACTACCGAGGTGGTAAATGGTTATCATTTTAAAGCTTTAATTTATGTAAATAACAAACATTATTTTACGCCGCCCGGCTAGTGATGTACGAGAACCCTCCAAAACTTTGTCGATAAATATAGTTGATACCCTTATAAAAAGGAATATATAAATTCCTTTAAGTGTAATATTATAATATTACACTATATAAATATATATATCGTTTATATACATTTTACACTAATTCTATACATATAAACAAATTGAAGTGTCTGTTTGTAATTTCAAATTAACAGCTTTTCACTAAATGCATATGAAAGAATATACGGTACTTACATCAAAAACAAAATTTTAAATGTTTGTCTGTCTGTTTGTTCCGGTTTATCTCTGAAATGACTGGACCAATTTAACGGGACTTTCACTAGTAAAATGCTGATGTTAAAATATTAACTACCAAGTAACTTGGCTACTTTTATTTTAGAAACAAATAAAGTTCCGCGAAATCAAAATTGAAGCTAATGAAATAGGGAACAATATCTGATTCAAATAGGGAATGTGCAAATTAAGCAGTGTTTTCTACCGCGCACAGCCCACGCGCATGTTGCCGCTGTCATTAAACGCGGACAAAGCCGCGGGACCCAGCTAGTTGATTTATAATATGAAGATTTTTTTTAAGGATGGAACGGTTAGCTTAGGGCCTTGATTAGAACGAAATTTGAACATTTTTAACAGACTTCACAATAAAAAGATGAGTTACTCAGTTCGCCTTTTTTATGTTTGTTATCTCATAACTCCGCAAGTTCTTAACCGGATTGGAAATTATTTTTTTTTGATAGATTATTCTGCCCGTTTGGTCCCATTGTACATTTTTTGAAATCTGATAAGTATCTCCAGAGATATGGACATAAACACCTCCAACTGTATACTGAAAATGGATAGCGTGGCATTTGAAGTTGGTTTTTTCGTTTTGTGAACGATCTTAAAATATTATAAAAAGTGATCAAAGTAATTATGCGCAACATTAGTAGTAACTAGGTACCTAATTATATTATCAGCACTGATACTTACTCGTATTCAATCTATTATTACTTATGATAATGCCAATATATTATATATTTTTATGAAAAATGTGTCACAGTCTACCACATTAATATATTATATCATTTTTTTGTAGGTTTCCAAAATGTCCGAAAATCCAATCAAGTGGATAAAGGCAGTAAGGCGTGAAAATTAGGATCCAACTAAACACTTCAAACTTTGTTCTAAACATTTTGAAAAATCAATTTTGTACCTACTAGATTATCAATCAAGCTGGAACTGACACCGAGGAAACGGAAAAGAATAGAAGCTAGTGGAGTCAAGATAGAAAGTCTTCCTACAAGTCTTCCTATAATATTCCTCTGCGCGCAATGAAGGATGATGAAACGGTTTTGAAAGTGTTTTAATCGAAAGTGTTATAAGCTCTGATACATGAAAATCTGTTTAGCCGTTGTAAAAGTAGTAGTAGTAGCATTTTTCTAGTTGATGGCGCTATGAATTCAACTTTCATAGTGATCAATTCGAAATTCGGTATCCTTTTCTTCAACGACAAAGGATACTGAAGTATTGACATGATGCTGGGACATCTTCTGGAATCTGCTGAATTCTCAACTCCTCGCCAACTTACAGCTGAGATGTCGTATTCAGACTCATTGGAATATTTTTAATTTTCATTATAGATTATACATAGATCAGTCGGGGTGATTTCAAATTTTGAATATTGGAGAGTGGAGATCGCGAAACGGCAAACGTAGCGTAGGACGTCCTGTGAGAGGGTGGAGAGACGGCATACGCAATGCGGTGGGCAGTGATTGAAAAAAAAGATCTGAAAATCGGGCTCAGTGGCGCATCTTTGGAGAGGCCTACAGTCCAGCAGTGGACTGACATTGGCTGATGATGATGATGTTACAATAGATCATACTATATAGACATCAAATTACTTTATATCGTTAGCATTTACAAAAGAGATGAGCTAATTTTTCTGTAGTGGTAGAACTTCTGCTAGTCCGCCTGGACCGGTACCACCACTTTGCCAATTAATTTTCATAGGAATGTTTTTCGGTTGAAATGGCAAGGTGTCCAGTGAAATTACAGGGCATGTGAAACTTAACATCTTTATGTCTCAAGGTAACTGGCGCAGTGGAGTGACATGCAAAATTCTGGACTGCCAGAATTTTCCTGTATCGCTGTATCTGTAATAGGTAGACGTCATCGCTTACCATCAAGTGAGAGTTGTGCTTGTCCTGTTACCTTTTACAATAAAAAAGCTGATTAATGTTTACAAAGTAAGTATGGCCTAATTTGTGGTTTCACTGCATATTTTTTATTATTTGCGATGCGCGTAGTTTTATATGATAATTTATCTAATACTATAAGAATCTTTGTCCTGACCTACTGACTGACTGACAGAGAAATTTAAAGAGTATATTTGTCTTAGTACGCAAGGGTGTACTAAGAAAGGATTTTTCAAAATTCACCCCGTTAGGGGGTGAAATGGAGGTTCAAAGTTTATGGATAAACAAGATTAGATAGTCTTTTCTATTCGAAACTTCATACAAGTGCTTCAGTAAAAAAATAAGTAAATACGTGTTTCAAGCTTTTTCAAAATTCCACCCCTAAAAGAGTGAAATGAGGTAACAAAGTCTGAACACCAATATTGTTTCGGGTTGCGCTGAAATTTGGCATGCAGATACTTGTTTTAACATAAGTATCCGTGAAGAAAAGATTTTTCAAAATTCACTCTTTAAGGGGATGAAACGGGGGTTCAAAGTTTGGATAGTCATTTTATTCGACATTTCACACAAACCGTACTTCTGTAAATAAATAAGTAAATTCGAGTTTCAGGCTTTTTCAAAATGCCACCCTAAGAGGGTGCAGTGGGGTAACAATGTCTGAAAATCAATACTGTTTTGGATTGCGCTGAAATTTAAATGCAGATAGTTGTTATGACGTAGGTTGCCGCTGAGAAAGCATTTTCTAAAAATTCCCCGCGGATATAACTTATTATTTATAATTAAATATATAAAAACTTATAGATTTACGTAAGTACTTCTATAAATAAATAAATAAATACGTGTTGCAAGATTTTTGCAAGGGGTTGGTAAAAAAGTCTGACAGTCAATATGGTTTTTTGGGTTTTATAAATATTAATCCCTATTTGCCTTAGTCACGCAATAACTTAAAAACCGTTGAACCGATTTTGCTTTTACTTCTTTGATGTCTTTTATGATAGAAAGGTTTCAGAAAATAAAAGTTTTAAGTAAATAAAAGAAGTCTTTAACGTGACCGAAGCCGCGGGGCACTTCTAGTATTTTGATATAAATTATATACTGTAAAGGACAATTTTAATCTATGATATTGGGCCAAGATAATTAACGTAATTATTCAAATAAGGATTAATACTGTATAGAAGAAAATAGCCTTGAAAGTTCTGTAACATTTTTTATTAAAAAATAAAGATTAAAATAGTTACTGTGAGTCTGTGCGATAGACATATGTTATCGCGGACTTTTTTGTAGGTCTTATTAAGTTGTACCACTCTTCGATACATACTTTCTTACATCTATTTCAAATTAATCATCTTTCGTAAAAAACGTGTTTTCTCGACCGTTTTATTGGCGACTTAAGTTGCAAAATAGGTCTTCACGAATATTAATATATAGTCCTGTAGTCCAGTAGTTTTTGAGATAACTCAATACAAACATACATGTTACCTCTTCATAATATTAGTATAGAAGTATATATAGCTTTGTAGCTCAAATTTGTAATATTTAATTGACGTATTGAAAAGGCAAAAACATTTCAGATTTGTGTTAAAGAAAAGCTAAGAAATCTATACCGCCAGATTTAAGGTTGCCTAATTACAGTTAAGTACTGTAGCATTTTTTATCAATAACTAATTTCCATAAGTTCAATAAAGTAACTACGTATTGTATCACATAAATTGTTTTCTTTTTACATAAGTTTTAGTTTTCTACATTTTTCACCTTTTTATCGATGTGTTCTACACTAGCGATCACTTCTCTACTCAGGCACACTCTAGCAGTTCTAGACACTAACACAAACAGAAAATGGACATGCTGCCAAAGTTTTGACGCCATCCATTATAATCCATCATAATCCATCATCCTAGCCACAGACCTTAACCAATTTCGAATTTCGATAGTAGATGATATATTTTTAGCATATTGATCAAGTATGTTGTTTTGTGTTTATGCTCGCTCTCTATTTTATATGGCGAAATAGTCTTTCGCTGTCCTTGTCGCATGTCAAAAATAAAATTAATCAATGCCTGTTTTTAATATTAATATTTTCATGTGTGTCGTTTCGTAAAAATACTAAAAATTTCATCATTTATTCAATTCAGTAGTTCAGGGCTGCGTTCACGACCTACGCTCGGAGTACACCCAAACGCTCTAGCCCCGTTCACGACCTCAGAGCGTCGCACTCGGTTGCAGCAACTGTGTAGTTCACGACCTCGGTTGTTTCACTCCGGTTGCAACTTTTTAACCATTAAATTCGATGGTTAAGAAACGCTCTGACGTTTGTGACAGTAAATTTGGCGGGAAAAGCTGTATTTTTTACAGATTTAAGGGGAACGGAAGTAGCGGTGGGTCGGTACGCCATATTGCAATAACGAAACGCGATGTAGGTATTCATACCAATACCGGTTTCTGAAACATGGTATTCTCAATAACTGGTTATTGCGGCATTGCGATCGGTATTCGAAATTTGACAAAATCTGTTATCGGAATACCGTAAGGTTATGGCGGCAGATTTTTCCCGTGATGGTGGTAAGATACTCTTTGATAACAAGTCAGGCAGAACATCGATATAATATGCGGAAATGTGTCGATAGCTATAAACCGGGGTCTTCAAATCGCGAGTGAACATGTATCTAATTTTTTTATACGATGTAAAAAAATAAAAAAATTTCACATATATAGTATTGGTATCATCTAAATAATGCAGGAGAATTATAATTCGACACAAATCGGTTACTATATAGTTTTGATTGAATCGGGCGCCAGCAAAAACAATAACTTCATTAATTTCGATCGTCACTCGCCTAGCGCATGTATAGGTTAGGTATTGCAAATAAATAGTTACTACAATACCCAATCGGTTCTTGCATCGGCTGCAACACATGTAGTTCGCGAAAACTGGTTTCGCCCGATAAACAGTTATTATGACACACAATACCATGTTTTCGGTATTGTACCAAAACCTAGTTATTGAAACTATTTACGGTTTGCAACGACCTTCTCTAATCGGAAGAAATTGGCATTGTCGAGACCAAGACGTGACATGACGAGACATTAATCGTAAAAACAAACGGAAAATATTCAGAACGAGAAAAATAAATGAACATAACCTCGAAATTCGAGTCTGCGCAAAATGTCAAAGTCACAATTTGAGTGAAAAACACCCGTGGTCGTTCCGGATCCTTGAGCGAGTTGCAAGACAACCAACATAAAGTAATCTGTGAAGACAACCAAAAATCCTTCTCCGGAGGACGTGAACGGAGCCCAGTTCATTGCAAAATCAAATTTGTTTTTTTAATTTTCTATCATTTATATATCACAATAAAGTCGATTGAATTAAAAAGTGTAGATTAAACGAAAGGTACGAATATATAACAACTTGTGAAAATCGTCAAATACTATTACTGAAAACTAAGTTTCTTACAAAATGTCGCACAAAACCCTCATCGATTTCATAGTAAAATACCACTCTCCACGGCTGCTGAACAATCTCGTATTTTTCCCAAGCAATGGAAACTCTTATTTCGGACGAAGGCTCGTTTTTCCCGCTTCCACATTCGCGACATCTACTCCGAAGGTCCAATCGCCAAGAAATTTCGGCACGTGCATACCTAAATTCAATGAAATAGCTCCAGCCACACCAAGCAAAACCGAAGGCAAATTCCAATTGATGTTCACGTGTAAGAAATGTAATACGCGGAATTCGAAATTCATAACAAAACTGGCTTATTACAAAGGTGTTGTTATAGTTATATGCGAGGGATGTGAAAATAAACATCTGATTGCTGACAATCTGAATTGGTTCTCTGATATGAATGGTAAAAAGAACATTGAAGATATAATGGCTGAGAAGGGAGAAACTGTGCAGAAAATAATGTCACAAGATCTTGAATTTATTACTAATGAGATGATAAAGAATGCAGAAAAGGCTGATGAGACTCAAACAGTACTATTGTAGGAATGAGAGATTGTATGAGCATAATCGGGATATGTAGGTTACTGCAGTATTTTCTATTTTATTTAAATTGTAGTTTATTGTCATGATGCTGGCATCAATTTGTTTTATATAGGTTAATTAACTATTTTTAAGGGTCTTGGAGATTGTCAAGCATGTAAATTTGTTTTGCTTGAGCCAAGCAGCCGTCGATGCGGCCATGAAGCGGCTTTACTTACTTCATACTCAATTGTTTTCAGCATTTTCTTGTCATTAACTACTTGAAATAATAACAGTAATTAGCCACCTTATTATCAAACATTGAAATGTAGCATGAGTATCTAAGAATACAATGTTCATCAAATAAAAACTTAGTAACCATTTCATATGAAACCTCGTAGAAAATTAGTGACTGATTTAAATGTATGTGGAAATAAAAACATTATTTACATGATTACATGGTTTATTTTCTTTAATAATACAAGGTTACAAATCACAAAAATATGGCGACTATTCATATATTCATACTTTATAGCTCAAGATTTCATATAGAAATTGATCTAACACTGTGTTTTTGATGGGTACTCAGTAGCGATCAGTATCCATAACGATTCATTGTAATGACTTCACTTTACCAATATAGGATTTAACCATTTATATCACATGGAATGCTTGTATTACATCATCTAACAAATAAAATAATTATAGTACATGCTATTGAGAAATATTACATTTTAAAATAAGTGAACAGTATAAGTCTGTTGATCAAATCAATTTTTTTACAAGTTTTATAACAGAGTGACTTGCAATTTGATTTGATGAATTCAGCTGCTTTTAAAGGAACTCAGGGTTATTATAAAAAACGTTTTTCTACCTGTTTGGTATATTTCAAGGATTATTGTAGGAGGGGAAGCTGAAATTTTGAGCAATCAGTCGAGGTTTAATCAGTCCACTTATATATTACTGAACCAGATCTTTGGCTCTTTTCAACCGAGTTCCAAAAAGAAGGAAGTTGTGTTCTTGTATGTTTTTTTTCTCTTATTTTTTGTGTATGTTACGCGATTACTCCGTCAATTGTGAACTGATTTCCGAGGTGGTCATATTGTAATTTCATCGAAATCTGATGAGTATCTACAGAGATATGACAATGAAACTCTGAAACTTGCTACTTAAACTGGCTCGCACGCCATGGAAGTCGGTTATTTTAGTTATCTTAATTATTTTCCAGTAAAGCTCCACAGTCCAAGTAACACTGTTTATGATAACAATTTTACAGGTTTGTATTCAGAAAATTATTTTTATAATGTAATTTTATAATCTTATTTCTAGTACGAATAATATCTCACATTACAATACAACTGATAATTAAAATGTCTTAATACTTTAACTAACCTGCCTATGGCGCTACATATAAAAATTGGCACCAATTGGTAATCAGAAAATGTCTATAAAAATAAGGCACAATTCAATCACTTTGATAAACCTTAATCTTAAATCTATATCTATTTGTGCGTTCAGGATAACATACAAATATTAATAAAGGAATAAGATGATCTTATTAAATACAAACACAAAGGAATGCTTAACAGTCTCATTCTGGAATTCGAGTTGCCAAGATTATTATTTTAAAAAGAGCCATGAACATTATAATCTGTCTAGGGCTTTGGGTTGCCACAAACGTAAATCTCTTTCATGTTGAAGTTAAAATTACAATGATAATCAAGTGACCAATGTGAAAAATTCAGTCTTTATATAAAATCTTTAAAATTGTTACACTCTTTTTGGCCGACTCACTATGGCATAATCAGTTCCATTGCAGTTGTTGTGATTAACTTCTTCCAAACCAACCTGATTCTGCAATACTTGGACTTGCGCCGCCGTTGGCACTTGAGGACCAGGTGTGTTAGGTTTTCGTATCATGCCATAGCCAAGGTGAGAGTCATCGGCCAACCGTGCTGTTTGCATAACATTCTCTACTTCATCATAATCATTCCACGTGTCTTTTGACTTTGAATCCAATAATGCAAGAGTTGTTGGTCGGGCTTCAATCTTCTTGTAACGGGAGGACTTGTTGAGCTTACTTGTTGATCCAAAATATTGTAACCTATCGTAATTTTCATCCTCTGGGTCTACCACGGGACTAGGTAGGAGTATAATACGTGATGACTCAGGTCCTGTTGAGTTTAGGTTATCCTGTGACCTGGATATGAGTTTCATGCAATTCGGATTATCACTCAAGTTCGGAATGTATTCAGTATGGTCTGGATCATCAATGCCTAACGTCTTCCATGCTTCGCTACGTACTTCTACTTTGTCATATGGCACCGTTGAAGGACTCGGTTCACGCTTCACTTGATCTATCGGTTCATAGTTATCAAGCTTTTTATATCTACTAAAATCGATGCTTTCATCTGTTGAACTTGTGATATCCTTATTCATGACAGATATATCTTTACCAATAATTTTTGGAGGATTGACAATCTTTCGTGGAGGTTTTTGAGGCTTAGGTTTTAGAGCAGGTTTCGGCATGAGCAATGGTGCAGTGTCTCTCTCAGTCACTGAATTTTGTTGGCTGCCTATTGATGATGATTTGAAAGAAAGGGGTGTTAAATTCAGGTCATCTGGCCTCGCTGCGACTAATGGACTTCGAGATCCAGGAAACAAATTGACACTTGTTTGTATATTAAATTCAGAATGCTCTGGACTGTGTAGATTATCATTGCCAATCATCTGTTTCATAGTCTTCATTTTCAGTGACAAACACTTGAAGATCTCAGACTGGTTAGGATGTTCTAAGTGGAATATACCTTCTCCAGTGTCACATTTCCTACCAGCTTCAAATGTAAATTTTCCCTGTCTATAGCCATATCTCCTTATGTACCTGTAGGGCCATGTTGCAAATAGTTTCTTGTCATTTAAATCTCGCAGTTCTATAGCAGTTGTTGTAAGAAGAAGGAGATATCTTGTAGGTTCGAAACCACATCTAGAGGATGCTTCTGATGTACACATTTTGACTGAAAATACTCCTTCTCCTGATGAGCAATAGAGGTCATTATCCTCATCACAGCTTATAGGACTGCTGTCTCTGCCTCTAAAAGCGACAGATTGCAATGCGGTGACCCACTCTAGTGTCTCCGGCTCCGATAGTGTGCATAGCTGCTGAGTTACAGACTTTGTAAGTATAGTTATAGTATTTGGACTAGAATGTGTAATTTTTATGCAATTCTCGAGGGTGATAATTTTGGGTATTGCTCCAGATGTAACATCATCTTTGTTATCGTATATTTCGAGCCGCTCGATGCCTTGTTTACTTGCATTTAGTAGAATGCAATACTTCTGCTGCCATTTTTCATTTTTCTGAAATGTAAACAGAAACTTAAGTAATTAAATTGATTAATGTGTAATACATTATCGATTGAAGCAAGGTGAAACTGGTCGTACCGGGCCGATTATTTATCCACAGACTTGCTTTGCCTCTGACTCATAAAACTGCATGTATGTCATAATGAGCACGCGCGTGCTTTTTTACTGAGTGATTCATGCAACTTAGCCAAATTGTCTGCAAATGCTAACATAGAATTCGTTTGTTACATACCTTCTTAGGAAATTTACTGAAAACATTCCCACCGGCGGGTGGGAATAATAGGCAACCGGATTTAAGCTCGTCGTCTTGATCCATCTTGGGGTCAAACCTTTCTAAACGATTTACGGTAGGACTTGGCTACAATTTCACAATGAAGCATTGCACTATCGACACCTTGTTGTGGTATTTCTGATTTATACACAATAAAACAAATACACAATGTATTTTAACCACACAAAACTAGAAAACAATAAAAATAAATCTTGTGACAAAGTAACTACGAAATTCATCGAACGAAGATAGAAAAAAATAAATTTTAAAACACAGATAAAATAGAGAATGAAAAACTTGACAGTTATTATGTTTGACAGCTTGATTTGCAGTGCTGCCAATAATTAAATTACAAATAATCGATTAATTTTAGTTAATTGGACTTGCGATACGCTCTATCTATCAGTGCGGGTAGCGAGTCATCCTACTTATATTATATATGCGAAAATAAGTGTGTGTGTGAATGTTTGTAACCACGTATCTCATCGTATATCTTTGTGGTGACCTTGCCTTATTGTATGACGTTCAAACTCCTTGATGACGGCTTAATTTTCTCATTCGACAGATTTTGAATATTTTCATATGTCGATGGTAGAATTGGTTGTCAAGGAATTTGACGTATATTTTTCTCTAGTTAATATTTTTCTCTTGCCCTGATCGGCAAATAAATACATTGAAAAATAGGAAGCTAATAAAGCGCAAGCACCAATTGTAAAAGTATCGAGGCCGCGCAGTAAAACTATTAGCACAGCAATAAGTGTATGGTCGAATAAAAGACCAGTGCTCCACTATTTTTCTTTCCAGCGAATACATAAATTCCCATGATTTGGAGTTTCCTTAGATAGGGAAACCCAGTGCCTAATGATGGTCGTCCGGACTGACGACTAACCGGGACCGTCGATAACAAAGTTAAGTACTCCTGATTATTAAGTATACAAGTGAGATATCGCTTTGCCCTCCACCGGGTTTTGTGCACGAGTCGCAAAACGCCGGAACAGCAAGTGCCATCCCGCATTCTGTCTCAGTAGCAAGTAGCAGTAGATAGGGAAGGCACGCGTAGCAACTGGGATATCCCGGGAATTTTTCCGGAGGTCCCAAATCTTATATATGCTGAAAAAAATACTTGCTCTATTTTTCTACAATCTTAACTTTATACACCACATTAATATTTATTCATTTCGACACAGAATACTTCATAGTACTACGTACAGAAAGCTCACTCTTTCATGGCAAATATGCGACATTAAACCTAATTACAATGTCGGTAACGTGCAAATACGCTACACGCTTCGGATGCGACCTTGAAAATATTAGCTTGTTGTATATTGTGTAATACTTGCAGCGCTCGCGTTGAGTCGAATTGCACCTTAAGTCCACGCGGCGAGAGTCTGAATTACTCAACCCGTCACGCGCCTTTAATAAGGCCGCTGCTACTGTAGGGTTTGGTGTTGTGAGAAAACATTTGATTAAAGGAATGAATGATTTATTTCGTATGAAACTTCGCTAATTCGACTAATAATGATTTGATAATAATTGGTAGTAGAATACACCGACGTGCAATGTAATGTAGTTCATTATTGACAGTAAGAACATTAATGTTTAGTGTCAAGGTAGTTAATAGATACTATAAGTATACTGTAATGCGTTATTTTTTATTAAAATTTACTTACGTTTTAGCACAGCATTATTAATAGTAAGTACTGCATTTTATGCATGTAGCCACTTGTGCGGCTAGCGGCAATCGCACTTAACAAAGGCCCTGGCCCCGTGGCCGGTAGGTGAATAACGCGGCAAGTATATGGAGTGAGACAGGCCTGATTTCGATTCAATTTTAATGTGGATAAATATTAGCAAATGATTATTTTCAAACATGGGCCAAACACATTTTTTCGTGTTCGAAGCTGGACGGCAAACTATTGGATTATATTTATAATAATGGCCACAAATATTCTACTAGCAAGTAGCTAATTATAATTATACCCTCTATGTCTTGTCTGCTATAAAAACCTATAAGCGCCGGACAGTTGTGGTCTGCGGTCAGCCTGCGGTCATGCGGCGGTCAGTTGTGATGTAAGGAAAACAATGAGATTGTCTGCAGTTTAAGTATGGACTCACTCCGCAGAACGCAGCAGTGTATTTGCTGCCTAAAATATGCACGGTACATCACTAATCGATTTAGTGATCGCAGTCTATACTGTATGGAATATGTATAATATAGTAATCTGTGTGGATTGTGTGATCTGTGAAGTGTGAATTCTGTGATACCGATTACCGACCACAGAACACTATGTTACCGATCGACTCTAGGATGATGGATTATAATGGATGGCATCAAAACTTTGGCAGCATGTCCATTTTCTGTTTGTGTTAGTGTCTAGAACTGCTAGAGTGTGCCTGAGTAGGGAAGTGATCACTAGTGTAGAACATATCGATAAAAAGGTGAAAAATGTAGAAAACTAAAACTTATGTAAAAAGAAAACAATTTATGTGATAAAATACGTAGTTACTTTATTGAACTTATGGAAATTAGGTATTGATAAAAAATGCTACAGTACTTAACTGTAATTAGGCAACCTTAAATCTGGCGGTATAGATTTCTTAGCTTTTCTTAAACACAAATCTTAAATGTTTTTGCCTTTTCAATACGTCAATTAAATATTACAAATTTGAGCTACAAAGCTATATATACTTCTATAATAATATTATGAAGAGGTAACATGTATGTTTGTATTGAGTTAGCTCAAAAACTACTGGACTACAGGACTATTATTTTTTTCTCTCATATATAAATCTATATATGGTCTTTTAGAATGAACATAGGCTATATATTATCCTGTTTAAAAGATAGGTATATTCGTGAAGACCTATTTTGGAACTTAAGTCGCCAATAAAACGGTCGAGAAAACACGTTTTTTACGAAAGATGATTAATCTGAAAAAGATGTAAGAAAGTATGTATCGAAGAGTGGTACAACATAATAAGACCTACAAAAAAGTCCGCGATAACATATGTCTATCGCACAGACTCACAGTAACTATTTTAATCTTTATTTTTTAATAAAAAATGTTACAGAACTTTCAAGGCTATTTTTTTCTATACAGTATTAATCCTTATTTGAATAATTACGCTAATTATCTTAGCCCAATATCATAGATTAAAATTGTCCTTTACAGTATATAATTTATTTGAAAATACTAGAAGAGCCCCGCGGCTTCGGACACGTTAAAGACTTCTTTTATTTACTTAAAACTTTTATTTTCTGAAACCTTTCTATCATAAAAGACATCAAAGAAGTAAAAGCCAAATCGGTTCACCGGTTTTCAAGTTATTGCGTGACTAAGGGAAATAGGGATTCATATTTATAAAACCCAAAAAACCATATTGACTTTCAGACTTTTTTACCAACCCCTTGCAAAAATCTTGCAACACGTATTTACTTATTTATTTATAGAAGTACTTACGTAAATCTATAAGTTTTTATATATATAATTATAAATAATAAGTAATATCCGCGAGGAATTTTTAGAAAATGCTTTCTCAGCGGCAACCTACGTCATATCCACTATCTGCATTTTAAATTTCAGCGCAATCCAAAACAGTATTGATTTTCAGACTTTGTTATCCCACTGCACCCTCTTAGGGTGGCATTTTGAAAAAGCCTGAAACTCGTATTTACTTATTTATTTACAGAAGTACGTTTGTGTGAAATGTCGAATAAAATGACTATCCAAACTTTGAACCCCCGTTTCATCCCCTTAAAGAGTGAATTTTGAAAAATCTTTTCTTCACGGATACTTATGTTAAAACAAGTATCTGCATGCCAAATTTCAGCGCAACCCGAAACAATATTGGTTTTCAGACTTTGTTACCTTATTTCACTCTTTTAGGGGTGGAATTTTGAAAAAGCTTGAAACACGTATTTACTTATTTTTTTACTGAAGCACTTGTATGAAGTTTCGAATAGAAAAGACTATCTAATCTTGTTTATTCATACAAACTTTGAACCTCCAATTCACCCCCTAACGGGGTGAATTTTGAAAAATCCTTTCTGAGTACACCCTTGCGTACTAAGACAAATATACTCTTTAAATTTCAAGTCTCTACGACCAGCAGTTTAGGCTGTGCGTTGTCTGTCAGTCAGTCAGTATGTCAGGACAAAGATTCTTATAGTATTAGATAAATTATCGTATAAAACTACGCGCATCGCAAATAATAAAAAAAATGCAGTGAAACCACAAATTAGGCCATACTTACTTTGTAAACATTAATCAGCTTTTTTATTGTAAAAGGTAACAGGACAAGCACGACTCTCACTTGATGGTAAGCGATGACGTCTACCTATTACAGATACAGCGATACAGGAAAATTCTGGCAGTCCAGAATTTTGCACGTCACTCCACTGCGCCTGTTACCTTGAGACATAAAGATGTTAAGTTTCACATGCCCTGTAATTTCACTGGACACCTTGCCATTTCAACCGAAAAACATTCCTATGAAAATTAATTGGCAAAGTGGTGGTACCGGTCCAGGCGGACTAGCAGAAGTTCTACCACTACAGAAAAATTAGCACATCTCTTTTGTAAATGCTAACGATATAAAGTAATTTGATGTCAATATAGTATGATCTATTGTATCGTCATCATCATCAGCCAGTGTCAGTCCACTGCTGGACTGTAGGCCTCTCCCAAGATGCGCCACTGAGCCCGATTTTCAGATCTTCTTTTCCAATCACTGCCCACCGCATTGCGTATGCCGTCGCTCCACCTGGTCACAGGACGTCCTACGCTACGTTTGCCGTTTCGCGATCTCCACTCTCCAATACTCAAAATTTGAAATCACCCCGACTGATCTATGTATAATCTATAATGAAAATTAAAAATATTCCAATGAGTCTGAATACGACATCTCAGCTGTAAGTTGGCGAGGAGTTGAGAATTCAGCAGATTCCAGAAGATGTCCCAGCATCATGTCAATGCTTCAGTGTCCTTTGTCGTTGAAGAAAAGGATACCGAATTTCGAATTAATCACTATGAAAGTTGATTTCATAGCGCCATCAACTAGAAAAATGCTCATACTTTTACAACGGCTAAACAGATTTTTATGTATTAGAGCTTATAACACTTTCGATTAAAACACTTTCAAAACCGTTTCATCATCCTTCATTGCTCGCAGAGGAAGACTTATAGGAAGACTTTCTATCTTGACTCCACTAGCTTCTATTCTTTTCCGTTTCCTCGGTGTCAGTTCCAGCTTGATTGATAATCTAGTAGGTACAAAATGGATTTTTCAAAATGTTTAGAACAAAGTTTGAAGTGTTTAGTTGGATCCTAATTTTCACGCCTTACTGCCTTTATCCATTTGATTGGATTTTCGGACATTTTGGAAACCTACAACAAAATGATATAATATATTAATGTGGTAAACGCTCAGTAGTCATAATTAGATTAGTTTTTAGACTAAGTTATAACTATTGTACATTGTTTTTGCAAACAAATGAATAAATAAATAAACTGTGACACATTTTTCATAAAAATATATATATAATGGCATTATCATAAGAAATAATAGATTGAATACGAGTAAGTATCAGTGCTGATAATATAATTAGGTACCTAGTTACTACAAATTTTGCGCATAATTACTTTGATCACTTTTTATAATATTTTAAGATCGTTCACAAAACGAAAAAACCAACTTCAAATGCCACGCTATCTATTTTCAGTATAAAGTTGGAGGTGTTTATGTCCATATCTCTGGAGATACTTATCAGATTTCAGAAAATGTACAATGGGACCAAACGGGCAGAATAATCTATCGAAAAAAAATATTTCCAATCCGGTTAAGAACTTGCGGAGTTATGAGATAACAAACATAAAAAAGGCGAACTGAGAACCTCATCTTTTTATTGTGAAGTCGGTTAAAAATGTTTAAATTTCGTTCTAATCAAGGCCCTAAGCTAACCGTTCCATCCTTAAAAAAATCTTCATATTATAAATCAACTAGCTGGGTCCCGCGGCTTTGTCCGCGTTTAATGACAGCGGCAACATGCGCGTGGGCTGTGCGCGGTAGAAAACACTGCTTAATTTGCACATTAACCTTCCCTATTTGAATCAGATATTGTTCCCTATTTCATTAGCTTCAATTTTGATTTCGAGGAACTTTATTTTTTTTCTAAAATAAAAGTAGCCAAGTTACCTGGTAGTTAATATTTTAACATCAGCATTTTACTAGTGAAAGTCCCGTTAAATTGGTCCAGTCATTTCAGAGATAAACCGGAACAAACAGACAGACAGACAAAATTTAAAGTTTTGTTTTTTATGTAAGTACCGTATATTCTTTCATATGCATTTAGTGAAAAGCTGTTAATCTGGAATTACAAACAGACACTTAAATTTTTTTTATATGTATAGAATAAGTGTAAAATGTATATAAACGATTTATATATTTATATAATGTAATATTATAATATTACATTTAAAGGAATTTATATATTCCTTTTTATAAGGGTATCAACTATATTTATCGACAAAGTTTTGGAGGGTTCTCGTACATCACTAGCAGGGTGGCGTAAAATAATGTTTGTTATTTACATAAATTAAAGCTTTAAAATGATAACCATTTACCACCTCGGTAGTTATATGACGAAAAAGATGTATATAATGTAAGCAAAATAAATATATTGATGTAAAAAGTGGTTATATATGAGAATAAATGCCCACAAACACTTACGTGTGAAATGATAATTCTGGATCTTTTACGCCTCCTTTAGTTGTTCTTGATGGATAAAACACAGCACAACACGACATAATTTAACCATGTAACAGGGTTTCAGTCTTTAAAGCTATGTTTCTATTAAATTTTTAATTTATAAGTATGATGCGTCGCTATATTATGGCCTGCTAGCCGGTCAAAAATGGACACGCTCACCCATGCGCGAGGTTGTCAATTTGATATTAGCTTTCTCGTTTACTCTTATCTCGCGATCCCTGTAATAGAAAGGGTAGGACAATTTGTTGATAGAATGAAAGTCGATGTGACAACGTCACATGGCTGACATGGCTCCATCTATTGTAATCCATCATCCTAGGATCGACTGGTCTATCCTCGGAACACGAGGGTCTATCACGAAGTTAGGCTGAATGAACTAAATGACGGGGACGCAGCTATGTACGCTGTATAGCTCCATCTCTGTCATGTTCGTTCATTTCAATCCCTATCAAACTTCGTGATAGGGGGGCGAGTACCGAACCGACCGCCACCGACCGCCGATGAGCCGAGCCGACCGTTTGACTTGACCGTTGTGAAAGAAGAAGAGAAATGATTAGTTTTGAATAATAAAAACAATGCAAATACGATTATCCTCGAACAAAAACATTACTGAAAATGTGCCAAATATATAATTTATTGATCAAACCTTGTGTACTATAGAGGTGTTAGTGATTATTATGTGCAGCCGTAAAAAAAGTTGTGCATGTTTATATTATTTATTTCATTACCTTATTATTTCACTACCATGAGTTCCAACGATGATTCTTGTATTGAAAAACTGCGAAAAGAGAACTTAGACCAGTTTTTTACATTAGTGCGTATGCACTTATCTTTTGTTGTAGATATAAACACTGACGAGTAAGTTTTACCCAATATATTTTGTCAAAACCCCCCAAGTCCTATGTAAAACCGATATTTTTTTTCCATTTCAGTGTTGACTGTTCAACGGATAAACCAAAGCAATTTCGATGGAATTTCCACAAGAAAGCGAAGAGTTCCAATTCGAATTCTAGTCAAAGCAATGGAAGTAGTTTGAAAAATAATGTAGAAGTAAGCTCTATTACTGAAGATGGAATGCTGAGGCTCAACGAATTGATTGACTTTTTGTCAAAACCTGATAGTATGTATATTGTTTACATTATTATATACTAATTTGTACAGTAGCACTTACCAAAAAAATATTTTAACAATGTTTAGGAAGTCCTATGCAGACCCATGTAGTTATTCTAAATCTTATTACTTACTACTACTCCATATTAGTCCATATACTTTTCAAATATTATGTTTCTTTGAAGTGTTACACATATACATTTTATTATCATAATGATCCCACGCCAGGGGTTGGATCTTATATCCAGTCGCCTGAATTTGAGTAAACTGTGAATGTGGGGGGGTCAAGGGAGTTCTTACTAAGCGCCCTGGAGCAAAAATTGCTGCCGGAGATGCGATAAAATATGGTCCTAAAGAGAAGGTTAGGTTATGTTAGAACAGTGACCACACATCGCGTGTGCCGAGCGAGCGTAGCGAGCGTGCCGCGGTAGCGGTCGGCGAAGCGCTAGAAAGTTAAATGATACAAATGTCTGATGAAAATATTTAAATTTCATTTTAAAAAATTAAAAAAACTATGCCTCTCCGTCCAGTACACCAAATTTGAGTGAGTCCAATCGGACATCGGGAAGTGGGTCTAATTTAGCTTCCAAGATTGGAATCTTGGATCCAAGATTGGAATCCCGAACATACATAGTGACATACATACATTGGAAGTTAAATAAAAGCTTGTAAAAAACATTAGTGATGTCTCGAATTGAGTCAGGAATAGTGTAATAGATCAATGGTGCCTGGTTTTTATCACCTGTTTATTCTGTCAATAACTGACATACTAGCAAAAAAATAGATTCAATACCAGTGCTCAGTAGGAAAACAGTTCACATAATTTGTATGTAACATATTCTTGTATAAAATTCCAGATGTCACGCAAGAAGGCATATTTCGACGTACAGGCTCACTAAGCCGACAGCAGGAGCTACGTCAGCTGCTCGTCACGGGATCTGCCCTGGGATTGGATGAAGGGAGGTTTTCTGTACATGACTGTGCTTCCGTTCTAAAAGGCTTTTTGGCTGAACTACCCCAGCCATTACTGATGGATCAATACTATCAGACCTACTTTACTTTGGCCAGTGAGTGGTATTGTATTATAATGATGATTTTTATTACTAAATAGTACATAATTTAGTGAAACATTTTAAATGCTATGAGCTGTTTTATTGTTATTGCAGCCAATTAAGCACTTCACTATAGTTTGTAACGAGGTATTTCGACTCGTTACATATTTTTCGTTTGGAAGCACATTTCAGCTTCTAAGACTGACAAAATTACCTTTTGGTTTTAAATAATTTAGAACATTTTCGTATTTAGCCATTTTTAGTCGATTTTAAATAATCGAGTTATTACTTGGTCTGTGGATCATTCAATATCCTATAGACAATCTTTAAAAAAAAAAATGACTTTGACATCTGTCAATTCTCGATCGGAGACGTCACTTTTTTCTTGCCCCTAGGCATACAAAGGGCTCATTTTTAGAAAATTTTATAAATCGGATTCCACCAAAAGAATCCGTATTTCAAATCGCTTCCGCGATGATACTCGGCGTGCTTATGGCGTAGTGCCATATGATAACGTCGTGATTTTGCGGTGAGTCAATTTTTGATAACCTAAAATGTTTCGCGTCATCCTTCATGGCGACAAATTACAATCGGATTTTTGGTTACAGCCTATGGCGCTGTTTGGACGACTGTCGTCTACTGTTTGGACGACTATGGGTGTCGCCAACTGTTTGTTCGACGCTGGAAGACGTCGTTAGTTTGAGGTGTTTGTGCGACGCACACCGTTTGGATGTCGTCGTAGTTTTGAGCTGTTGGTGCGACGATGAATGACGTCTGTTTAGAGTGGTGTGCTCAGACGCCACCGGACGCTGCAGCTAAGCAAATTTCATTATAACTCTTTTTATTACCCTTAAAACTTTAATTTCATATTCGCAAGATGCAAGAAAGACAATAACCAAATTTCAGTAGTAAAATGTAAAATAAATTAACCTAAAAAGTAACGAAAACCGAATGGTATTTATAGTCAAATGTTTAGACATAGTATTGCGGCTTTAACTAAGTAATGTAACTCACTTTGGAGGTAAGGGACGTTTTGAAGTATTAAAATTTGTCATACATTCCCAAAACAGTGTTATATCATTTGCCTGTCCCCCGGTCCGAGATTAAAAGTCTCAATGACACCGCTGATTTATCCTGGTAAGTTTTAGATCTTGGTAGAACAAGGGCGCTCGATATTCATAAATACTGTCTACCTAACATTAATTTTTAGCTTTTTATACTCTATAACCTTCATGTTACAACCAGTAACGTATATATTTTTTATAAAACAAAATTTTTTTATTACAATTAGCGCGAGAACAGGGACCGGATTTACCTCCACATATATAATCTTTCTTGCATCTTATTTTTGTTTTTCTTGTCACAATTTAGTGCAATTTTTTGTTATTTTTAGCATTTTTACTTTGTTTTGTGTACTTTGAAAACACAATTGTAACTTTGTTTACAACTTTTTTGTATTTTAACAAAACTAATTAACATACAATGTTCTTTATATGTCTTATATATTGGATAGACTAATCTAAGTGTGTACTTACTATATAATAACATTTGAGATATGCGTTGTTTACATTTTGTAAGGAACTGACCTTGACCACATTGAAAGTGCTAAGTTTTTGTTTGAATTGATATAACTTTGTCTTATATAAAGTTATAACGTTTGTTTACTGTTGAGAAGCATTAAGCTACATTCATATTAGAAAATACTAGCTTATTAACATAATTATTAACTAGTTTATTGATTTTACTTTTCACAAATAGATATAACCTTAGCCGTTGTTAATAATCTTGAAAATTAAGATAAATTGTGAATCTTTTTTGCATCTTACATACTTTACAATTTGAATGTTTCTTTGTACATTCAAATTTCTTTAAATACTTTTGAACATTATTAAATATTAACATAAACTTTAAAACATAATAACTTAAATCGGTTTTAACTAAAAATCTTATAAACTTTGATGAGTTTTAACTATTCTTTGAATTTTTAGTTGGTTGTTTGTCTTTGTTTCTTTAATATTTTTGATTATTCATCATGACTGACAAACAGGTTCAATTTCCACCCTTGTTGGAAGAGAATTTACCTGGTACTTCTAGGGATGTTATTTCTAATCCGGCGTTGGATAATTTAGTTATGCAGAATGCAACAGAGGTAGAGGTTGTTGACCCTTTCTTACCTAACCTTGGTCATAGTAGCTTGCATAATTTTACACCTTTACCTTCGTTTAACTCGATGAATGTTCAACTCAATGAACAATTGAAAAAGCATTTGCCTTCAACAAATAAACTTCCTGATTTGAAGCGTAGTAAGATATCTTTTGATGGGAAAACTTGTGTTAAAGATTTTATCACTTCGGTTGAGGAGTATTTTTTGTATAAAAACTTTGATGAAAACTTTTTAGTCGGTTCTTTTTCTGATCTGCTCACTGGAACAGCAACGAAATGGTTCCGTAGTATTCGAATTAGGGTTTCTTCGTGGACAACACTTAAAACTGAATTGTTGAACAGATTCGACAAACCTGAATTTGATTATCATTTGGAGTATGAAATGAGAACTCGCAAACAACGGAGTAATGAGTCACTTCCTGATTTCATTACTGAGATTTTAGATATGTCTAGCAGATTAGGTAATCCAATTTTTGAGAATGTTTTGATAACTATAATTAAACACAACATGTTACCTATTTACACACCGTTTTTATTTGGAAAATCAATAGACACTATTGAACAGTTTATCCGAATTAGTAAGGAATTAGAGATTTTAGTTAACCGAAAACCTGTAAAGGAAATTAAACAAAACTTTCATGCGGTTGAAACCAAACTTTCTTGTTTGAAGTGTAAGTCGACTGACCACACTTATAAAGAGTGTACAGAGATTCTTGGACCTGTGTGCTTTAAATGTCATAAACGAGGCGTTTTGACAAAGAACTGTGATACTTGTCATTCTGACAATATTAAAAAAAATAATAATTCAAAAAACTTGTAAGGCATCAGGCCCAAGTTTTTAAAAAAACTTCAGGTGCTCCGATATCCAATTATAAACCTGATGATGATACGTGTAAGAGAGAATTTTCAGAATGGCTTGACTATTTAAAAACATTTTTTTCTGTTCATAAAGCAGCTCCTATACTTTTTACTAAACAAAATGATATTAGACAGCCTTCGTGGGACTAAATTCATATCTACCATAGATCTTTCTAAAGCATTTCTGCAAATTAAACTTGAAGAGTCCTCTCGTGAAAAGACTGCTTTTGTAGTTCCTGGAAAAAACTTGTACCATTTTGTTCGGATGCCTTTTGGAATCACCAATGCACCGGCAGAGTTACAACGCTTGATTGATAAACTCTTTGGACCTGAATTTGACAATGTCCTGTTTAAATATTTAGATGATTTGATTTTAGTAAATGATAATTTTCAAAATCATATAGAGTACCTTAAAAAAGTCCATGAAATACTTAAAAACTCAGGCTTAACAGTAAATCTTAAAAAATGTGAATTTTGCAAAGAAAGACTCCGTTATCTCGGTTATATTGTAGACAGTCAAGGCCTACATACTGATCCGTCTAAATTAGAAATTATAGAAAACTTTCCACGACCAGAGTCCGTAAAACAACTTAGAAGCTTTTTAGGATTATGTTCATATTATCGACGTTTCATTTGTAAATTCGCTGATATTGCCTCCCCTTTAACTAAATTAACTTCCGGAAGTAAAAAGATAAAACATACTTTTGTTTGGAATGAAGAAGCTGAAGAAGCCTTCATTAATTTAAAAAATGCCTTAATAACTACACCTGTTTTACAGTGTCCTGATTTTGAAAAACCTTTCTTTTTACATTGCGATGCTAGTTCTGTAGGAATTGGTAGTGTTCTGAGTCAAGAAGACGAAAATAATGAACAACATCCAATTGCTTATTATTCAAGATCTTTAAATAAATGTGAAAGAAATTATAGTACCACTGAACGTGAACTTTTGGCAGTTTTAGATTCAATTGAACATTTTAGACCTTATGTCGAAGGGATGAAATTCACAGTTGTGACAGATCATGCTAGTCTTAAGTGGCTTTTAAAACTTAATAACCCTAGTGGACGCTTAGCTCGATGGGCTGCACGTATTTCTCAATTTACTTTTGATATTGTTCATAAAAAAGGATCTTTACATCAAGTTCCTGACGCTTTATCTAGAATCAATATAACTTCAATATTAGTTTCCGCTATAAATATTGTCTCACCAGATGAAGATATAGAAGACCCTTGGTATAGAAAAGTCTTTATAAATTGTCAAAAATACCCTTCTAGAATGAAAAACCTTCGAGTAGAAGATAATACTTTACATCGTTACTGTAAAAATAAATTTGACCCTAATAGTCGTTTAAATTGGAAAATTGTTATACCTAAAGAACATGTTTTAGATACTATTCGTTCTAATCATGATGATATTAATTCTGGACATTTTGGAATACATAAAACTCTTAATAAAATAAAACAACATTATTATTGGAAAGGAATGTTCGGAGACGTTCAAAAATATATTTCTTCTTGCGACATTTGTAAAGCTTATAAACATTCAACATCTGCTCCTGCTGGTAAGATGGTTGACCCTAAGAAAGTTGATCAACCTATGGTAATGTTATCCGTTGATATTATTGGGATTTTACCTAAATCTTATTCTGGACATAGATTCATTCTTTCAATTGTAGATGTTTTTACTAAATATTGTTGGATATTTCCAATGATAAATGCTACTTCTAAAGTAATTTGTAAAATCTTTGAAAAAGAAATATTTCTTAAATTTGGTGTACCTAAAATTTTAGTGGCCGACAACGGACCCCAATTTATATCTAAATATTTTGTAGATTTCTTAAAAAATGTCAACATCACTAAAATATTTTATAATGCACTATACACTCCACAGAATAATCCAGTAGAAAGATATAATAAGACAATAGAAACATGTATTTCTTGTTTTGTTAAAAATGATCATCGAACTTGGTCAAGGTTTTTGCCTCATGTCCAATTAGCTTTAAATAGTAGTGTAAATCTTGCTACAGAGTACACTCCTAACTTTTTGATGTTCGGTAGAGAACTTATTTTTGATGCATCTTTGCACCGTTTTAGTAACTCTTTTGATAACTTAGATCAACTTGAGCTTGGTACTAGAGATACTTATGCTCACTCTTTAAATTCACTTAGTGAAGTTTTTGTTAAAGTTCAAGCTTATCTTTTGAAAGCTATAAGCTAATAGCTAATTCATTCGTCCAAGTTACTTCGTTGAGAGTAGACGCGTATCAGATCTCGTAAACGCGACAAGCGATTTTGACCCGAAATTCAATACCTATAAGGTTACTTATCAAGTGAAGTGAGTAGTGGACTTTATTTCTTGCAAGGCTTAGAAAGCATATTGCCTTCCCGTTCTCGCACCGCTTCGCACGGACGTGACTGAAGAGGGCCGCCACCTCACCCCCGCTGGGATGCAGGAGGACGATTGTTTAACATCAGCGGCGTCGCCCTTATCTACCTCAAATATAATGCATCGCACGCCACCATCTAGGTACTCGTCTAACCCGGATATCACCGCTATCAAGCGCAAGCGCCACGAGATGGAAGACCACACAGATACCTTTCTCGAACACAAAAT
Organism: Cabera pusaria; assembly: GCA_954871355.1. Classification (NCBI taxonomy): domain Eukaryota; kingdom Metazoa; phylum Arthropoda; class Insecta; order Lepidoptera; family Geometridae; genus Cabera; species Cabera pusaria. The sequence continues at coordinate 6,001,754 of OX940896.1, forward strand.
TAATGCAATTGTCGCCAAATCCGTGCAAACGGTGATTTCTTCAGAGATGTCCATTATAATCGATAGCCTCAAGAATATAAGTACGGCAGTTATGGACAATAAAAGTGACAATGACAGCATTAAGACTCTGCTGAATGAAGTGAACACCAAACTCACTGACATAGATAAATCTCTTTTGCGCGGCGAGGAACGTCAGGATAAATTTGATGTTCGACTCAGTTGTTTGGAGGAGAAAGCTGCGGTAGATGACAAGATGACGGACAAGGTCCTTTGGCTCGAGAGCAAGATCGCCGCCATGGAGCAGCAGGCTCGGGCGTGTAATGTGGAGCTGGTCAATGTCCCGGACAAGCGCGGTGAGAACCTCCCTGCCATTGTCATCCAGATTGGATCCTTTATAGGCTGCGAACTGAGTCCCAGGGATGTGCTAGCGGCACACCGTGTCCCCCACGCTGACCCCAAGGACACGCGCCCCAAGAACATAATTGTCAAATTCACATCAATTATTCTTCGAGATAATTTCCTAGCTGCATTTAGAATGAAGAGAGGTGTGGACTCCGCACAGCTAGGCTATTCTGTAAGCTATCTCGACACCGGAATCCGCGGTGAGATTCGAATTTTGTACTACGAAATTCAATCGTATCAGGATCGTAATACGGTTGAATTTCGTAATACAAAATTCAAATTTCACCGTGGATTCCGCTGACGAGTTAGCTTACAGAATAGCTATACAGATCTCCATTGCCGGAACGCCGCGTAAATTATATGCTAACGAGCATCTTACCTTAAACAATAAAATTCTCTTTCGTGAGTGCCGCAGTAAAGCTAAGGAACTGCAATATAGATACGTATGGGTGAAGCACGGTGTTATATTATTGCGTCGCGCAGACACCAGCCCCGTTATGGCTGTCCGTAACTCCAATGACCTCTCAAAAATAAAGTGAATATTATGGATCTCTCGACGGCTATGTGAAATAACATTCGTAACCATATTTATCATTAAGCCGATTTGTATATTATTAATTCATTATTTACTACTTACACTAAAATCGTCAACGTTTATATTAATTGTATCATTAATTTGTAATGTAACCACATACTGGATTAAGTACAGTTATCAAGATGTAAACAGCTTATTCATTAGCAACATTATTATTATTACCTTATATTATTACGAACTATTAATTACAATCTCTCTTTTCTCTATAAATATCGTACACTCACATAATAAAAATAATCTAATTCTAACAACACTATACTACCATCACTATTGCTTATTACACATACGACATATACCTAATTGGGTTCCATGTAGCCACTTATGTTTTGTATTAGCTGATAATGCGTGCATGCAACTTTATAAATCGTTTTCGTTATCCGACCGCGACAGTCCTGATCTCTGTGTTTTGACACTTATTGATATAACATAACTATGGATGTCGAACCTATTTCTGTGTACTATCAGAACTGTCGCGGTTTGAGAACGAAGTTGCATACTCTTTATATGAATACCTTGATTCACGCATATGACATAATAATTTTAACTGAGACGTGGCTGACCAGTGATATATATGACAACGAATTGCTCGACTCCCGTTATGTAATATTCAGATGTGACAGAGATCGTGAGAGGAGTGGTAAGCGCGACGGTGGCGGGGTGCTGGTTGCTGTGCAGCGCCCGCTGGCCGAGGCGGCGCGCGCGCGCCTCGTCACACCACCCGCCCCGCCACCGCCCCTCCCGTCACCTCTGCCTGACGGCATCATTGACTATCTTACGATAGAATTAGAGCTTGGTTCTAATACTTACTTCCTATGCTTAGCCTACATACCGCCCGGTCTAAAGGAGGATATTTATCTGTCTTATTTTAACTACTTAAATGATTTTTTTAACAGCTCACTTGATAGCCCGTTTTTCCTTTTTGGAGATCTTAACTTGCCTACGATTGAATGGCGCTTTAGGGACGGTCGCATGCAACCATTGCTCAATCAATCCAATACTCGTACCGCTAATTCACTGATTAACTTTATGACTAATACTTGTAGTTTCCAATACAATTATATAAAAAATAATAAAAATAAAATACTCGATTTGTTTATAACCAATCAAACTAACTGTGAGTTAAAAGAGTGCTCAATGCCATTAATACCATTAGATGCTTATCACCCGGCTTTTTATAGTATTATACAAGTAGAACGTAGTTGTAAATACCTACGCAACAACTCTCAAACGAGGTTTTGTTATGCAAAAGCGAACTATGAAATTATAAATAATGAAATTATGGACATAGACTGGCTCGAGCGTTTTGATAACGAATTACCGGAATCGGCTGTGAATATTTTCTATGAGATAATTTATAATATAATAGATAAGAATATTCCTAAAAAAATAATATATAAATCCAACTTTCCTGTCTGGTTTAATTCATCTTTGCGGCATATATTTAAAAACAAAAATAAATATTGGATTAAATGGAAAAAATATAACAATATATCCGATTACGAAATATTTTCTATTTATAGGGAACGATTGCGTGTTATTTCCTCGGCTTGTTATAATAATTACATGGCTAAAGTAGAAGAGTGCATTAAAACCAATGTCAAGTTTTTTTGGTCTTATATTGCTAATAAAAAAAAATCTAATGACATCCCTAGCTGTGTCCATTATAAACAAACCACAGCAAGTGACCCCATAGAAATTTGCAACCTTTATTCAAATTTTTTCAAATCTGTTTTTGAACCATCTGTAGTTACTACAGATTTCTCACTTAGCGATATTCATAATTTAGAATCTCATACGTCAGATACTATAATCAGTGATATCTACTTACCAAGGGATAAAATTAAACTTGAACTACAAAAATTAGATACAAGTAAAGGAGCTGGTGTTGACAATATCCCGCCTTTATTTTTAAAATGTACGGCTAGCTCAATATCCTTACCCTTATTCTATATTTTCAATCTTTGCCTGCGTGAAGGTATATGTCCTCATATATGGAAGGTAGCTCGAATCGTACCAGTGCATAAGGGTGGTCCTAAAAAGGATATTGAAAATTATCGCCCTATATCTATATTGCCTACTCTGTCAAAGTTACTCGAAAGACTTGTACACAATTCCATTTACCCTAGTCTCCATAATAACATTATAGCCAACCAACATGGTTTTGTGCGACGTCGTTCGACTGTCACAAACTTACTTGTATATACAACTGATTTGTTCGATAATATAGATAAAAATAAACAGACAGACAGTGTATATACTGATTTCAAAAAAGCTTTTGACAGAGTTGATCACAAGATACTTTTAGAAAAAATTGCATTTAATGGTATTCGTGGCAATTTGTGGCGCTGGTTCAAATCATATATTAGCAACCGTAATCAGAAGGTAGTAATTAAGGGTTACGAATCTAACATGATCAATGTTAGCTCAGGGGTCCCGCAAGGGTCTATATTAGGACCACTTCTTTTCATAATATATTTAAATGATATTGACAAATGTTTTAAAACATGCAGTTTTTTGCTATATGCAGATGACTTAAAAGTTTATCACACTATTAATACCTATCAAGACCACATAGATTTCCAACGTGATTTAGACAGATTATCAATATATTGTGAAGATAATAAATTAGCCTTGAGCCTTAATAAATGCAAATCAATTACCTTCACGCGTAAAAGAAAGATCAGTAGTTATACATACACCTTATGTAACTCACACTTGGATAAAACGCAAATCATTAAAGACCTAGGCATAACGCTCGATAATAAATTGACCTTAGATATACATATTCAAAACATAACTGCACGCGGATTCAAAATGTATAATTTTGTCATAAGATCATCTATTAAATTTAAGCGTGAGTCTACGTTCTTGTTGTTGTATAAGTCACTGGTTAGATCTCAGTTGGAGTACGCTGTCTCTGTATGGAGCCCATATTATAAGTGTTATATTCATGATATCGAAAGAGTACAAAAGAAATTTTTGCGTTGTATGCATTTTAAATGTCACAACAATATCATATCTTATGACATATTATTATACAAATATAAATTATTAGATCTGAAATCAAGAAGACAAAAATTGGATGCTATGTTATTGTATGATCTTTGCCATAACAGATATGACTGTCCGGAACTGGTCGGTCGACTTAGCTATAAAATTCCCACCAGAACCAACTCACGTATACCTACAAAAACATTTGCACTCGCCTCGTGCCGTACCACGGCCGGACATCGATCTCCATTACAACGTATGATGAAGTCTTACAATGACATATTTAATGATGTCGATATCTTTTTCGAAAATGTTAGTAAATTCAGAAACTCTGTTAAGAAGTCTTTGCATACTATGTAATATTCAGTACGCTTTAATTATTTTGGATCTCTTTTTATTATTTATTATTTATATATTTTAAAGGTTCGTAGGTATTTACTTTGCAATCAATGAAAACTTTTAACTAACTTAATTTGTATTATGTCACTCTAAATATGTAGATATTAAAATGAGATAAGTAATTATTAGTTTCATAGTGAAATTATTTACATAAAACATACATAAAATATTCAATTAAATTTGGAATGTGTAGTCATTTCTTTTTTTATTGTAATAAAATAACATACTTTGTAAATTAAGTACTTAGTAATGGTTGGTCTTCATTGTAAAACCAGCATCTAATAATATATAAGTAGTTATTAGTACATAATAAGCTGTAATACTAACTATAAGAATATAGGTAAACATTTTTGATACTTCCTTATATACAATAAATACAATTTATATACAATAAATTTCAGAATACAATAGTCTCAACTATAAGTAACTTTAATATAAATAGTAATATGTGGCTAACGAAGTTGACGTTACACTCAACACCATGTTTAGTTAAAATTTTTACCACTTAAGCTACAGTGTAATGTTGTTTGCTGGTCCAATAAATAAATAAAAAAAAATAAAAAAAAAAGCTTATAAGCGTAATGCTCTTTATTATAATAGGGGAAGAAAAGTCATTTCTTTTGATGTCGGTGATGTAATTTGGCGTAGAAGTTTTGTACAGTCAAATGCACCTGCATATTTTTCGGCTAAATTAGCACCTAAGTTTATTAAATGTGAAATTGTAGAGAGAATTTCTCCTAACGTTTATGTACTAAAGGAATTTAATAAAACAAGTACTGGACGTTATCATGTTAAAGATATAATTAAATATTAAAATTTTCATTTTTGGATTTAACTTTTATTTAACTTTGTTTTGATATTCTATTTTGGTCCGGCGTTATTAGTTGATGAATGAGATTTGAAGTATGAAAGAAGTTGCCGGAGATGAAAGATGATCGCCTGAAAGGAAAACCAACACTTTATTGAAATACAACTTTAAATATACTAAACCTAACTTAGGTCTATTTTTGGTAATTTTATTTTATTTTTGATACTTTTAACCTACTTTTGAACTTTTACCCAACTTCAAAAGCTACATCTAACGATTATATTTTCTTTTAGAAATTTTCTTGGCATCAAAAGATCTTATGTATATTTTTGTATATTTTATTATTTTGGTTACTTTGAAAAGCTTTTCACTTTTCAAGTACTCAACTTTCTTTTAGATACGTTGAGAAGTTTTCCACTTTTCTAGTATAAATATTGTTTTAGATTGCTATGAAAAGCTTTCCACTTTTCAAATAGCCTGCACATAGTGTAAATACATTTTTAATATAGATGTGTTTCAGTCTTTGTGAAGCATGTTATATATTATTTAGATTATTTAGTTTGTGTTTGTTGTAGACCTAAGACTTGGATTTGACACTTAGAGCTCTATATAATTTTTACCCGGATTTGCCTCTCGGATTTGACCCTTTTTGAGCTTTTGTCTCCGTTAACCTTTTTGGGTAATTTTTTACTCTTCATTTTTTCCTCGCTTTGACATTTTTAGTTCAAGCGTTTAAAACTTTTTAGATATTGTGAACGGAAAGTCGGTGGTGTTGAGCCGGTCACAATACAACTTTGTTGTTTTCCCAACAAACTTTTGTTAACTTGTTTTTGTGCACGGAATGTCGGTGGTGTTGAGCCGGTCACAATATACAATTTTTGGTCTTTTTGACAAACCCTTTTATTAATTTGTTAGTGTTCGGAAAGTCGGTAGAGTTGAGCCGGTCACTACTTATTATTTTTGGTTCTCTATTTTTATGAGAATAATTTGAACTTTTGTTGTTCAACTTTTTCATTGAAAACTTGTTCACTGAATCTTTTGCAGTGAATAATTATCTAAAGTCGGCAGCTAATGCTTAACCGTACTACAATATGGATAACCTTTGTTATTACCTTTTAATTTAGTTAGAATCGTTCTGAGATTATAAAAGATAGAGGCGATGGTGCTTATCTACACTTTTGTTAAATATTTCAGAAATATTTATTTGGTTTGTAATACAGATAGGTAGATGGAGGCTATGGTGCTTATCCACTCTTGAGTATAATTAATTTGTGATGGATTTTAGGATTGAGTCATATTGATGGATTAGTTTTGGTAAACCTTTACATTGTTTTTCACTTAGTTAGAAAGTTTTTATAACTTGTTTTTCTAGAGCAACTTAGTCAGTGGCTAGAAGCTTAACTGATTTAACGTTATGCTTTATTAGTGTCTTCTTTTAGTTTGAAAAAATTTCATATTTTGGTGGCGGAATATTTTCTGTTTATTAATTTTTTTGAATAAGTTTTTATTAGGAATTTTTTGGGAGTTCTTCTCAAAAATAAAAGAAGTTTCATTCTTTTATTTTTTTTGGGAAGGTATGTACTGTAACGAGGTATTTCGACTCGTTACATATTTTTCGTTTGGAAGCACATTTCAGCTTCTAAGACTGACAAAATTACCTTTTGGTTTTAAATAATTTAGAACATTTTCGTATTTAGCCATTTTTAGTCGATTTTAAATAATCGAGTTATTACTTGGTCTGTGGATCATTCAATATCCTATAGACAATCTTTAAAAAAAAAAATGACTTTGACATCTGTCAATTCTCGATCGGAGACGTCACTTTTTTCTTGCCCCTAGGCATACAAAGGGCTCATTTTTAGAAAATTTTATAAATCGGATTCCACCAAAAGAATCCGTATTTCAAATCGCTTCCGCGATGATACTCGGCGTGCTTATGGCGTAGTGCCATATGATAACGTCGTGATTTTGCGGTGAGTCAATTTTTGATAACCTAAAATGTTTCGCGTCATCCTTCATGGCGACAAATTACAATCGGATTTTTGGTTACAGCCTATGGCGCTGTTTGGACGACTGTCGTCTACTGTTTGGACGACTATGGGTGTCGCCAACTGTTTGTTCGACGCTGGAAGACGTCGTTAGTTTGAGGTGTTTGTGCGACGCACACCGTTTGGATGTCGTCGTAGTTTTGAGCTGTTGGTGCGACGATGAATGACGTCTGTTTAGAGTGGTGTGCTCAGACGCCACCGGACGCTGCAGCTAAGCAAATTTCATTATAACTCTTTTTATTACCCTTAAAACTTTAATTTCATATTCGCAAGATGCAAGAAAGACAATAACCAAATTTCAGTAGTAAAATGTAAAATAAATTAACCTAAAAAGTAACGAAAACCGAATGGTATTTATAGTCAAATGTTTAGACATAGTATTGCGGCTTTAACTAAGTAATGTAACTCACTTTGGAGGTAAGGGACGTTTTGAAGTATTAAAATTTGTCATACATTCCCAAAACAGTGTTATATCATTTGCCTGTCCCCCGGTCCGAGATTAAAAGTCTCAATGACACCGCTGATTTATCCTGGTAAGTTTTAGATCTTGGTAGAACAAGGGCGCTCGATATTCATAAATACTGTCTACCTAACATTAATTTTTAGCTTTTTATACTCTATAACCTTCATGTTACAACCAGTAACGTATATATTTTTTATAACACAAAATTTTTTATTACAAGTTGTAGGTGGCAATGCAATCTGCAAGCCAAAAAAAAAGAACATAACTCTTATAGGCCAGGCCAATCATCCACTTTTCTGCATAGTAAGATTTTGAATTTTTCAAAATGTAAGTTTATCTTATAGGCTAGCGTTTGACCACTATCTCACCTGTTGGTAAGTGATGATGCGGTCAAAGATGGTAAGCATGCTAGGCCTAGAAGTAAAAAAAAATATGTATGTGGTAGGTATCAAGAACTATGTAGGTTTTCTTTTCATCATTACGTTATTTGGTTTCAGACTAAATTTCAGGTTTATAATTTCTTATATAAAAAACTTATGCACATAGGCTTGATCAGATCTCTGTAAATTTGTTTTCTGGAAAATAAATAAAAAAAAAAAAGATATAAATCCTATAGAATCAGTAGCGGTAATCAGTACTTAGAATAAATTTTGGAAATTCAATAAAATCATTTAGTATGTAGGCCGGGTTTGAATTTTAACTATCAACGATTGCCGCATTTGAAACTAATGCCGATTTTCGAAGTAGATTTTGAACGCCACATTGCCGCATTCGATATAAATGAGAAAAATATGTAACATTATTTAAAATTCCCTAAACGGCCATATCATTAACTAATTTTTGTGAAATTTGATAGATCGATGACTTCTATACAACTCAGATGAGCACTTGCAAATTTATCAAGAAAGCCCGGTGGCGTAATCGGGAGAACGGTGTAATAAAACAATTTTGTTAATAAAAAAATATATTACTGGTTGTAACATGAAGGTTATAGAGTATAAAAAGCTAAAAATTAATGTTAGGTAGACAGTATTTATGAATATCGAGCGCCCTTGTTCTACCAAGATCTAAAACTTACCAGGATAAATCAGCGGTGTCATTGAGACTTTTAATCTCGGACCGGGGGACAGGCAAATGATATAACACTGTTTTGGGAATGTATGACAAATTTTAATACTTCAAAACGTCCCTTACCTCCAAAGTGAGTTACATTACTTAGTTAAAGCCGCAATACTATGTCTAAACATTTGACTATAAATACCATTCGGTTTTCGTTACTTTTTAGGTTAATTTATTTTACATTTTACTACTGAAATTTGGTTATTGTCTTTCTTGCATCTTGCGAATATGAAATTAAAGTTTTTAAGGGTAATAAAAAGAGTTATAATGAAATTTGCTTAGCTGCAGCGTCCGGGGGCGTCTGAGCACACCGTTCAAAATAGACGACGACATCTAGCGTCGCTCAAACAGCTCAAAACTACGACGACATCCAAACGTTGTGCGTCGAACAAACATCTCAAAATAACGACGTCTTCCAGCGTCGAACAAACAGTTGGCGACACCCATAGTCGCCCAAACAGTAGACGACAGTCGTCCAAACAGCGCCAAAAGGCTGTAACCAAAAATCCGATTGTAATTTGTCGCCATGAAGGATGACGCGAAACATTTTAGGTTATCAAAAATTGACTCACCGCAAAATCACGACGTTATCATATGGCACTACGCCATAAGCACGCCGAGTATTATCGCAAGGGCGATTTGGAATACGGATTCATTTTATTGAATCCGATTTATAAAATTTTCTAAAAAATGAGCCCTTTGTATGCCTAGGGGCAAGAAAAAGTGACGTCTCCGATCGAGAATTGACAGATGTCAAAGTCATTTTTTTTTTGAAAGGTTGTCTATAGGATATTGAATGATCCACAGACCAAGTAATAACTCGATTATTTAAAATCGACTTAAAATGGCTAAATACGAAAATGTTCTAAATTATTTAAAACCAAAAGGTAATTTTGTCAGTCTTAGAAGCTGAAATGTGCTTCCAAACGAAAAATATGTAACGAGTCGAAATACCTCGTTACAGTACATACCTTCCCAAAAAAAATAAAAGAATGGAACTTCTTTTATTTTTGAGAAGAACTCCCAAAAAATTCCTAACAAAAACTTATTCAAAAAAATTAATAAACAGAAAATATTCCGCCACCAAAATATGAAATTTATTCAAACTAAAAGAAGACACTAATAAAGCATAACGTTAAATCAGTTAAGCTTCTAGCCACTGACTCAGTTGCTCTAGAAAAACAAGTTATAAAAACTTTCTAACTAAGTGAAAAACAATGTTAAGGTTTACCAAAACTAATCCATCAATATGACTCAATCCTAAAATCCATCACAAATTAATTATACTCAAGAGTGGATAAGTACCATAGCCTCCATCTACTTATCTGTATTACAAACCAAATAAATATTTCTGAAATATTTAACAAAAGTGTAGATAAGCACTATCGCCTCTATCTTTTATAATCTCAGAACGATTCTAACTAAATTAAAAGGTAATAACAAAGGTTATCCATATTGTAGTACGGTTAAGCATTAGCTGCCGACTTTAGATAATTATTCACTGCAAACGATTCAGTGAACAAGTTTTCAATGAAAAAGTTGAACAACAAGTTCAAATTATTGTCATAAAAATAGAGAACCAAAAATAATAAGTAGTGACCGGCTCAACACTACCGACTTTCCGAACACTAACAAATTAATAAAAGGGTTTGTCAAAAAGACCAAAAATTGTATATTGTGACCGGCTCAACACCACCGACATTCCGTGCACAATAACAAGTTAACAAAAGTTTGTTGGGAAAACAACAAAGTTGTATTGTGACCGGCTCAACACCACCGACTTTCCGTTCACAATATCTAAAGTTTCCAACGCTTGAACCAAAAATGTCAAAGCGGGAAAAAAATGAAGAGTAAAAAACTTACCCAAAAAGGTTAACTGAGACAAAAGCTCAAAAGAGTCAAATCCGAGAGGCAAATCCGGGTAAAAATTATATAGAGCTCTAAGTGTCAAATCCGAGGCTTAGGTCTACAACAAACACAAACTAAATAATCTAAATAATATATAACATGCTTCACAAAGACTGAAACACATCTATATTAAAAATGTATTTACACTATGTGCAGGCTATTTGAAAAGTGGAAAGCTTTTCATAGCAATCTAAAACAATATTTATACTAGAAAAGTGGAAAACTTCTCAAAGTATCTAAAAGAAAGTTGAGTACTTGAAAAGTGAAAAGCTTTTCAAAGTAACCAAAATAATAAAATATACAAAAATATACATAAGATCTTTTGATGCCAAGAAAATTTCTAAAAGAAAATATAATCGTTAGATGTAGCTTTTACAGTTGGGTAAAAGTTTAAAATTAGGATAAAAGTATCAAAAATAAGATGAAGGTATCAAAAATAGACCTAAGTTAGGTTTAGTATATTTAAAGTTGTATTTCAATAAAGTGTTGGTTTTCCTTTCAGATCATCCATCTTTCATCCTGGGCGTCCTCTTTCATACATCAAATCTCATTCTTCCACAGTCAACGCCCTTCCCAAAAAAATATCAAAACAAAGTTAAATAAAAGTTAAATCCAAAAATGAAAATTTTAATATTTAATTATATCTTTAACATGATAACGTCCAGTACTTGTTTTATTAAATTCCTTTAGTACATAAACGTTAGGAGAAATTCTCTCTACAATTTCACATTTAATAAACTTAGGTGCTAATTTAGCCGAAAAATATGCAGGTGCATTTGACTGTACAAAACTTCTACGCCAAACTACATCACCAACATCAAAAGAAATGACTTTTCTTCCCCTATTATAATAAAGAGCATTACGCTTATAAGCTTTCAAAAGATAAGCTTGAACTTTAACAAAAACTTCACTAAGTGAATTTAAAGAGTGAGCATAAGTATCTCTAGTACCAAGCTCAAGTTGATCTAAGTTATCAAAAGAGTTACTAAAACGGTGCAAAGATGCATCAAAAATAAGTTCTCTACCGAACATCAAAAAGTTAGGAGTGTACTCTGTAGCAAGATTTACACTACTATTTAAAGCTAATTGGACATGAGGCAAAAACCTTGACCAAGTTCGATGATCATTTTTAACAAAACAAGAAATACATGTTTCTATTGTCTTATTATATCTTTCTACTGGATTATTCTGTGGAGTGTATAGTGCATTATAAAATATTTTAGTGATGTTGAAATTTTTTAAGAAATCTACAAAATATTTAGATATAAATTGGGGTCCGTTGTCGGCCACTAAAATTTTAGGTACACCAAATTTAAGAAATATTTCTTTTTCAAAGATTTTACAAATTACTTTAGAAGTAGCATTTATCATTGGAAATATCCAACAATATTTAGTAAAAACATCTACAATTGAAAGAATGAATCTATGTCCAGAATAAGATTTAGGCAAAATCCCAATAATATCAACGGATAACATTACCATGGGTTGATCAACTTTCTTAGGGTTAACCATCTTACCAGCAGGAGCAGAAGTTGAATGTTTATAAGCTTTACAAATGTCGCAAGAAGAAATATATCTTTGAACGTCTCCGAACATTCCTTTCCAATAATAATGTTGTTTTATTTTATTAAGAGTTTTATGTATTCCAAAATGTCCAGAATTAATATCATCATGATTAGAACGAATAGTATCTAAAACATGTTCTTTAGGTATAACAATTTTCCAATTTAAACGACTATTAGGGTCAAATTTATTTTTACAGTAACGATATAAAGTATTATCTTCTACTCGAAGGTTTTTCATTCTAGAAGGGTATTTTTGACAATTTATAAAGACTTTTCTATACCAAGGGTCTTCTATATCTTCATCTGGTGAGACAATATTTATAGCGGAAACTAATATTGAAGTTATATTGATTCTAGATAAAGCGTCAGGAACTTGATGTAAAGATCCTTTTTTATGAACAATATCAAAAGTAAATTGAGAAATACGTGCAGCCCATCGAGCTAAGCGTCCACTAGGGTTATTAAGTTTTAAAAGCCACTTAAGACTAGCATGATCTGTCACAACTGTGAATTTCATCCCTTCGACATAAGGTCTAAAATGTTCAATTGAATCTAAAACTGCCAAAAGTTCACGTTCAGTGGTACTATAATTTCTTTCACATTTATTTAAAGATCTTGAATAATAAGCAATTGGATGTTGTTCATTATTTTCGTCTTCTTGACTCAGAACACTACCAATTCCTACAGAACTAGCATCGCAATGTAAAAAGAAAGGTTTTTCAAAATCAGGACACTGTAAAACAGGTGTAGTTATTAAGGCATTTTTTAAATTAATGAAGGCTTCTTCAGCTTCTTCATTCCAAACAAAAGTATGTTTTATCTTTTTACTTCCGGAAGTTAATTTAGTTAAAGGGGAGGCAATATCAGCGAATTTACAAATGAAACGTCGATAATATGAACATAATCCTAAAAATCTTCTAAGTTGTTTTACGGACTCTGGTCGTGGAAAGTTTTCTATAATTTCTAATTTAGACGGATCAGTATGTAGGCCTTGACTGTCTACAATATAACCGAGATAACGGAGTCTTTCTTTGCAAAATTCACATTTTTTAAGATTTACTGTTAAGCCTGAGTTTTTAAGTATTTCATGGACTTTTTTAAGGTACTCTATATGATTTTGAAAATTATCATTTACTAAAATCAAATCATCTAAATATTTAAACAGGACATTGTCAAATTCAGGTCCAAAGAGTTTATCAACCAAGCGTTGTAACTCTGCCGGTGCGTTGGTGATTCCAAAAGGCATCCGAACAAAATGGTACAAGTTTTTTCCAGGAACTACAAAAGCAGTCTTTTCACGAGAGGACTCTTCAAGTTTAATTTGCAGAAATGCTTTAGAAAGATCTATGGTAGATATGAATTTAGCCCCACGAAGGCTGTCTAATATCCTAGAAGGGTACGGCAAAGGATAAGAATCTTTAACAGTTATTGAATTTAATCGTCTCGAATCTAAACATAATCTGGTTCCACCATCTTTTTTATCGACGGCTAATACAGGGGAACACCAAGGAGATTTTGAAGGTTCTATAATTCCTTCCTTTAATAAAACTTCCACTTCATCATAATGTTCTTTTTGTTTAGCAGGACTCAACGGCCAATATCTACTTTTAAAAGGGTCGCCAGTAACGTTAATTTTATGTTCCACAAGGGTGGTAAGGCCTAAACCTTTTTTCTCATAAGAAATATCTTCAAACAAAGCAATGGTTTCATCTAATTGTTGTTTCTCAGAAGGAGTTAAATGAACTGTAGAAGTAACAGCGTTCACTTGAATTTTATTATTGTGAACATATTCAATATTTTTCCACAAGTCTTTAGCTAAGTTAAATTTCAACCAAAAATCAAATCCCAATATAATAGGTGGATCAAAAGAGGGTATTATTAAAAATTCTACAAGTTTACAAACATTGTCAACGGTAACCGGTAATCGCATAGAACCGATAACTTTTCTTGATGAACCGTCAGCAGTACAAGCGGAGGCATCAATAGGTTTAATTTGAAATCCTAGTTTAGAAAAATGCAAGTGTTGGTTATTACCTAAAACACAGCTATTTGAACCACTATCTAGCAATCCAGAAAAAGTTTCATTGTAAATGGTAAATTTTAAAAATGGTCTAGTATCATTTTGTTTAGTAAAAAGTATAGGAGCTGCTTTATGAACAGAAAAAAATGTTTTTAAATAGTCAAGCCATTCTGAAAATTCTCTTTTACACGTATCATCATTAGGTTTATAATTGGATATCGGAGCACCTGAAGTTTTCTCAAAAACTTGGGCCCGATGCCTTACAAGTTTTTTGAATTATTATTATTTTTAATATTGTCAGAATGACAAGTATCACAGTTCTTTGTCAAAACGCCTCGTTTATGACATTTAAAGCACACTGGTCCAAGAATCTCTGTACACTCTTTATAAGTGTGGTCAATCGACTTACACTTCAAACAAGAAAGTTTGGTTTCAACCGCATGAAAGTTTTGTTTAATTTCCTTTACAGGTTTTCGGTTAACTAAAATCTCTAATTCCTTACTAATTCGGATAAACTGTTCAATAGTGTCTATTGATTTTCCAAATAAAAACGGTGTGTAAATAGGTAACATGTTGTGTTTAATTATAGTTATCAAAACATTCTCAAAAATTGGATTAGCTAATCTGCTAGACATATCTAAAATCTCAGTAATGAAATCAGGAAGTGACTCATTACTCCGTTGTTTGCGAGTTCTCATTTCATACTCCAAATGATAATCAAATTCAGGTTTGTCGAATCTGTTCAACAATTCAGTTTTAAGTGTTGTCCACGAAGAAACCCTAATTCGAATACTACGGAACCATTTCGTTGCTGTTCCAGTGAGCAGATCAGAAAAAGAACCGACTAAAAAGTTTTCATCAAAGTTTTTATACAAAAAATACTCCTCAACCGAAGTGATAAAATCTCTAACACAAGTTTTCCCATCAAAAGATATCTTACTACGCTTCAAATCAGGAAGTTTATTTGTTGAAGGCAAATGCTTTTTCAATTGTTCATTGAGTTGAACATTCATCGAGTTAAACGAAGGTAAAGGTGTAAAATTATGCAAGCTACTATGACCAAGGTTAGGTAAGAAAGGGTCAACAACCTCTACCTCTGTTGCATTCTGCATAACTAAATTATCCAACGCCGGATTAGAAATAACATCCCTAGAAGTACCAGGTAAATTCTCTTCCAACAAGGGTGGAAATTGAACCTGTTTGTCAGTCATGATGAATAATCAAAAATATTAAAGAAACAAAGACAAACAACCAACTAAAATTCAAAGAATAGTTAAAACTCATCAAAGTTTATAAGATTTTTTGTTAAAACCGGTTTAAGTTATTATGTTTTAAAGTTTATGTTAATATTTAATAATGTTCAAAAGTATGTAAAGAAATTTGAATGTACAAAGAAACATTCAAATTGTAAAGTATATAAGATGCAAAAAAGATTCACAATTTATCTTAATTTTCAAGATTATTAACAACGGCTAAGGTTATATCTATTTGTGAAAAGTAAAATCAATAAACTAGTTAATAATTATGTTAATAAGCTAGTATTTTCTAATATGAATGTAGCTTAATGCTTCTCAACAGTAAACAAACGTTATAACTTTATATAAGACATAGTTATATCAATTCAAACAAAAACTTAGCACTTTCAATGTGGTCAAGGTCAGTTCCTTACAAAATGTAAACAACGCATATCTCAAATGTTATTATATAGTAAGTACACACTTAGATTAGTCTATCCAGTATATAAGACATATAAAGAACATTGTATGTTAATTAGTTTTGTTAAAATACAAAAAAGTTGTAAACAAAGTTACAATTGTGTTTTCAAAGTACAAAAACTGTAAAAATGCTAAAAATAACAAAAAATTGCACTAAATTGTGACAAGAAAAACAAAAATAAGATGCAAGAAAGATTATATATGTGGAGGTAAATCCGGTCCCTGTTCTCGCGCTAATTGTAATAAAACAATTTTGTTAATAAAAAAATATATTACTGGTTGTAACATGAAGGTTATAGAGTATAAAAAGCTAAAAATTAATGTTAGGTAGACAGTATTTATGAATATCGAGCGCCCTTGTTCTACCAAGATCTAAAACTTACCAGGATAAATCAGCGGTGTCATTGAGACTTTTAATCTCGGACCGGGGGACAGGCAAATGATATAACACTGTTTTGGGAATGTATGACAAATTTTAATACTTCAAAACGTCCCTTACCTCCAAAGTGAGTTACATTACTTAGTTAAAGCCGCAATACTATGTCTAAACATTTGACTATAAATACCATTCGGTTTTCGTTACTTTTTAGGTTAATTTATTTTACATTTTACTACTGAAATTTGGTTATTGTCTTTCTTGCATCTTGCGAATATGAAATTAAAGTTTTTAAGGGTAATAAAAAGAGTAATAATGAAATTTGCTTAGCTGCAGCGTCCGGGGGCGTCTGAGCACACCGTTCAAAATAGACGACGACATCTAGCGTCGCTCAAACAGCTCAAAACTACGACGACATCCAAACGTTGTGCGTCGAACAAACATCTCAAAATAACGACGTCTTCCAGCGTCGAACAAACAGTTGGCGACACCCATAGTCGCCCAAACAGTAGACGACAGTCGTCCAAACAGCGCCAAAAGGCTGTAACCAAAAATCCGATTGTAATTTGTCGCCATGAAGGATGACGCGAAACATTTTAGGTTATCAAAAATTGACTCACCGCAAAATCACGACGTTATCATATGGCACTACGCCATAAGCACGCCGAGTATTATCGCAAGGGCGATTTGGAATACGGATTCATTTTATTGAATCCGATTTATAAAATTTTCTAAAAAATGAGCCCTTTGTATGCATAGGGGCAAGAAAAAGTGACGTCTCCGATCGAGAATTGACAGATGTCAAAGTCATTTTTTTTTTGAAAGGTTGTCTATAGGATATTGAATGATCCACAGACCAAGTAATAACTCGATTATTTAAAATCGACTAAAAATGGCTAAATACGAAAATGTTCTAAATTATTTAAAACCAAAAGGTAATTTTGTCAGTCTTAGAAGCTGAAATGTGCTTCCAAACGAAAAATATGTAACGAGTCGAAATACCTCGTTACAACGGTCGGCTTTGATGCCAGAGGTACCGATTTCAATCCCCGCCATGCACCAATAGATTTTTCTATCGTAAAATGTATGTGTGCTCTTCACAGTGGCCCTCCGGTGAAGGAAAAACATTGTTAGGAAACCAACAACCCCCTCATGGTGATAGGACACTATCTAGTGTCTACCTGGCCAGCTGCCACCCTCAAGTTAGAAAATCAGTCGCCAAAACATTTACTGTGTTCCGGCAGCTATCCTTGAGAGCCAGTTCCCATTCTAGGCCTAGCGTTCTTCTTCACCATCTTCTACCGCATCATCACTTACCAAAAGGTGAGATAGTAGTCAAACGCTAGCCTATAAGATGTAAAAAAAAAATCCAGACTAGACTAATATTATAAAATTGTGTGTAATTCTGTTACTCTGTTTCTTACCTAATTACTCGTAAACAGACAATCTGATCTTACTGAAATTTTACAAGGAGATACTTTATAGCATAAGGATAAACCTAGGCTTACTTTTCAACCGACTTCAACAAAAGGAAGGAGGTTCTCAATTCGTCTGTATGTTTTTTTTTTGTGTTTGTTACGCGATTACTCCGTCAATTGTGAACCGATTTGAATAATTCTTTTTTTAACCGACTTCAAAAAAAGGAGGAGGTTTCTCAATTCGACCGTATATATATATTTTTTTTTTATGTTTGTTCGCGGATAACTTCGTCGTTTATGAACCGATTTTGATTATTCTTTTTTTGTTCGAAAGGAGAGATCCCAAGTGTGGTACCATGGTAATTTTATCGAGGTCTGATAAGTATCTCCAGAGATATAGATAAACATCTCGAAAATTGGTACTGAAAATGAATAGCGCGGCATTGAAGTCGGTTCTTTTTTAGTTTTTAAACGATATTATAATCGGTAGGGTACGTTTTCGAGGTGGTCCCATTTTAAATTTATCGAGATCTGATACGTATCTCCAAGATATGACGATAAACGTCTCAAACTTGCTACTGAAATTGATGCGGGGCATGAAAGTCGGTTGTTTTCATTTTTAAACTATCTTAATTATTGTGTTAATAAATTCATTATTTTTACACATATGTAACTTAAATAACTCAGATCACAAATGTTGATTTACAGAGCTTTACAGTGATAAAATTCTTGTGTATGTGAACAAAGTTATCAGCCAGCTAGTCTATATTAATATTATAAAGAGAGAACATTTGTATGTTTGTATGTTTGTATGTTTGTAATGATTTGGCTCAAAAACTACTTGACCGATTTAAAAAATTCTTTCACTAATATATAGAATGTACTTTCGAAATGAAAATAGGCTATATATTATCCCGTTTAAATCAAAGGTACATTTGTGGAGACCTAATTTGCAACCTAAGTCGACAAAAAACGGTCGTAAAAACATGTTTCTTACGAACGCTGCTCAATTGAAAACAGATGAACGCATATTTTCTATAGAAGTAAGTACGACTTAATAAGACCTACAAAAAAGTCAGCGACAGCATATGTCTATCTCTTAAGGTTGACTCACAGTAACCATTTTAATCTTAATTTTTTGTTAAAAAATATTACATAACTTCCAGGGCTATTTTCAAGTATATAGTATTAATCCTTATCCAAATAATTACGTTAATTAGCTTGACCACATATTATAGATTAAAATTGTCCTTTACAGTATATAATTCAAATGAAAACTCTAGAAGATATCACGGATTTCACATACACGCATAGCAAAATTAATAAAATATTTGCTGTGAAACCACAGAATAGGTCATAGTTACTATGAAAATATAGGCTTAGCTTTTCTGTAGATCCCCACCGACTTGTACTATTCATTATTCTGTGCCACCGATCACAATCAATTTGAAGTCAATATTTTATAATAATATGATCTACTAGCTGTTACCCGCGGCTTCGCCCGCGTTTTTTGAGTCTTTATGACCTTTGAGGTCAAGATCGAAGATCTCTTAGGCCAAGTCACCATAGATGACCCTAAAGTCGAACTCAATATCCTCTATTGTTAAAGTCATTAATCATTTTAGTTAGGTATACGAAGTTGTGCTGTTTAAATGTTTGACTCAACACAAAAGTTCCTGAAACATTTCTTACAAAGAAAATAAGGTGAATAGCTGCGCGAGCGCAGCGAGAGCTATCATTGCGCGAGCGAAAATTTTTTATGACTTTTTATGACCCTGACAAATTTACGACCTAATAATCAACTCACTATAGATGACTCTTAGGTCGAACTCGATATCGTCTATTGTTAAATTCATTAATAATTACTTGGTAAACCTAACCAAGGTTTACCAAGTTTTGCTGTTTAAGTATTTGAGTCATTCTAATGTATGAGGCTGTTGAAACACGCTATTATACGCTATATAGCGTTATTACTGCGAAAAAATTTTACTACTTTTTATGACCCTGACAGTTTTTATGACCTACTAAGTCAACACTGATGACACTCAGGTAAAACGTGATATTCACTTATTTTAAGGTTAATAATCATTATGATTATTGAAGGTTGTAACGACTTTTTATAACCCTCACAGTTTTTATGACCTACTTAGTCAACACGCATGACATTAAGGTTAAACTTGATATCCACTTATTTTAAGGTTAATAATCATTATGATTATTGAAGGTTGTACTGTTTTAATTTATGACTCGTTTTGATGCATGTGGCTATTAAAATACAAAAGTTGCTGAAATATTACCTTCAAAGTAGTTAAAATAAATAATTGTGCGAGCTTCGCGAGCGAAGCGAGCGCTGAAAGTGTTTACGACTTTTTATGACCCTGATAGTTTTTATGACCTACTAAGCCAACACTAATGACACTCAGGTTAAAGTCGATAATCACTAATTTTAAGGTTAATAATAATTATGGTTATTGAAGTTTGTACTGTTTCAATTTATGACTCGTTTTGATGCATGTGTCTATTAAAATACAAAATTGCTGAAATATTACCTTCAAAGTAGATAAAATAAATAATTGCGCGAGCGAAGCGAGCCCGAAAAATTTTAAAGACTGTTTATGACCCTGACAGTTTTTATAACCTACTAAGTCAACACTGATACACTTAATAATCATTATGATTATTGAAGGTTGTACTGATTTAATTTATGACTCGTTTTGATGCATGTGGTTATTAATATGCGAAAGTTGCTGTAATATTACCTACGAAGTTGATAAAATAAATGCTTGCGCGAGCGTAGCGAGCGCTATCACAGCGCGAGCGAAGCGAGCGCGAAAATTTTTTACGACTTTTTATGACCCTGACAGTTTTTATGATCTACTAAGTCAACACCGATGACATTAGGGTTCAATTTGATATCCACTTAATTTAAGGTTAATAATGATTATGATTATTGAAGGTTGTTCTGTTTCAATGTGTGATTCGTTATGATGAATGTGGCTATTAAAATTCAAAAGATGACGAAATATTTCCTAAAAAAAAAGAGAAAGTAAATGCTTGCGCGAGCGTCGCGAGCGTTATCGCTGCGCGAGCGAAGCGAGCGCGAAAATTTTTTACGACTTTTTATGACCCTGACAGTTTTTATGACCTATTATGTCAACACTGATGACACTCAGGTTAAAGTCGATAATCACTTATTTTAAAGTTAATAAACATTATGATTATTGAAGATTGTACAGTTTTAATTTATGACTCGTTTTGATGTATGTGGGTATTAATATACAAAAGTTGCTGAAATATTACCGTCAAAGTTGATAAAATAAATGCTTGTGCGAGCGTAGCGAGCGCTATCAGTGCGCGAGCGAAGCGAGCGCGGAAATTTTTTACGACTTTTTATGACCCTGACAGTTTTTATGACCTACTAATTCAACACTTATGACATTAGGGTTAAATTTTATATCCACTTAATTTAAGGTTACTAATCATTATGATTATTGAAGGTCGTTCTGTTTCAATTTATGACTCGTTTTAATGCATGTGGCTATTTAAATTCAAAAGATTAAGTTTTTTAAGACGAAATATTTCCTACAAAGTAGATTAAACAAATGCTTTCGCGAGCGCAGGGAGTGCTATAACTACGCGAGCGAAGCGAGCGCGAAAAAATGTTACGTGTTTTAATGACCCTGACAGGTTTTATGACCTACTAAGTCAACACCAATTATCCTAAGGCTGTTAAAACACGAAAGTTTTTGAAATACTTCCCACAAAGCAGATAAACACGTTGGGCAAGCAAAGCCAGCGCGTAAATTTTGATGACTTCTAATGATCCTGACAGTTTTATGGCCAAATCAAGACACTAAACTCGGTTAAAAACTAAGACTCGATTGTAAAAAAAGTAACCAATGTGCTCGGATCTCGAACTTTACTCTTGGTCTATGTCTTATTGACTGTCTCTGTACAATTTAAGCTCGATCGGTCAACTCATTTAACCGAGAAGAGGTCACACGTTTTAAAAATGCAATAGAAAAAATATGTTACCCGAACTCAACTGTTAAAAAAATATCCTTTGTCGTTCTATGCCCTATTAACTGTATTTGTACAAAATTTGAGCTGAATCGGTCAAAACGATTGCCGCTTAGAGGCAACACATTATTCTATAATAAAATTATGGACACCTGAAATTGCCAGCCAAAAAAATTGTATCCTTTGTCTTATTGACCGTCTGTGCACAAAATTTCAGCTGAAATGGTTGACCCGTTTGACTGAGAGGAGGTGGCCTCCTCTCAGTCAATTCAACATTTACAAAGTTCAATAAAAAAAATCTGGACACCTAGACTCGACTGCCAGAAAAAAAGTATCCTTTGTGCTTCTATGCCATATGAGCTATATATGTAGAAAATTTCAGCCATATCGGTCAAGCCGTTTAGCTGATAAGTGGCCACACATAACCCTAAATTCAATAAAAAAAATCTGGACACCCAGACTCGATAGCCAAAAAAAAGTATCCTATATCCTATTCTGCCCAATGAACTGTCTTTATACAACATGCAAGGCAAATTGGTCAAGCCGTTTATTCGAGAAGAAGTCTTATATTTACAAAATTCAATTAAACATATTTGGACCCCCTGACTCGATAGCCAGAAAAAAGTTTTCTATATCCTATTCTGCCCTATGAACTGTCATTATACAACATGTCAGGCAAATCGGTCAAGCCGTTTATTCGAGAAGAGGTCTTATATTTACAAAATTCAATTAAAAATATCTGGACCCCCTGACTCGACAGCCAAAAAAAAAGTATCCTATATCCTTTTCTGCCCTATGACATGTATGCACACAAAATTTCAGGCAAATCGGTCAAGCCGTTTATTCGAGAAGAAGTCTCATATTTACAAAATTGAATTAAAAATATATGGACCCTCTGACTTGATAGCCAGAAAAAAAGTTTTCTATATCCTATTCTGCCATATGAACTGTCTTTATACAACATGTCAGGCAAATCGGTCAAGCCGTTTATTCGAGAAGTGGTCTTATATTTACAAAATTCAATTAAAAATATTTGGACCCCCTGACTCGATAGCCAGAAAAAAAGTATCCCATATCCTATTCTGCCCTATGAACTGTCTTTATACAATATGTCAAGCAAATCGGTCAAGCCGTTTATTCGAGAAGAGGTCTTATATTTACAAAAATCAATTAAAAATATCCGGACCCCCTGACTCGACAGCCAGAAAAAAAGTATCCTGTATTCTATTCTGCCCTATTACATGTATTCACACAAAATTTCAGGCAAATCGGTCAAGCCGTTTATTCGAGAAGAAGTCTTATATTTACAAAATTCAATTAAAAATATCTGGACCCCGTGACTCGACAGCCAGAAAAAAAGTATCTTATATTCTATTCTGCCCTATGGCATGTATTCACACAACATTTCAGGCAAATCGGTCAAGCCGTTTATTCGAGAAGAAGTCTTATATTTACAAAATTCAATTAAAAATATCTGGACCCCCTGACTCGATAGCCAAATAAGAAGTATCCTATATCCTATTCTGCCCTATGTACTATCTTTGTACAAAATTTCAGCCAAATCGGTCAAGCCGTTTGACCGTGAAGAAGTCCCAAACAAACAAACAAACAAACAAACAAACAAATAAACAAACTGACTTTCGCATTTATAATATTGGTGTTGATTGTATAAAATAAAAATGATCTATATTTATATAATATCATATTTTAAACCACCCCGACTGATCTATGTATCATTAAATCTATCTTTTTATTAAAAGCATTCCAATGACTCTAAACACGACATTTAAAATCTGAGCTATAAGTTGGTGAGGATTTGAGTATTCTGTAGAGTCCAGGAGATGTCCCAGCATCAGGTCAATGCTTCCATGTTCTTACAATATAGTTGAAGAAGATTTTCGAATTGATTAGACCTATGAAAGTTCATTAAAGGTCATAGTTTTATAACGATTGAACGAATTTTCATGAATCAAAGCTAAGAACACTCTCGATGAAGACATCTATAAAAAAAAAACTATCAATAATAAAATGAACATCGGTTCATCCGGTTCGGTGCTAAGATGCTACAGACAGTCAGACACACAGATACACAAACGTATAATACCCCTTCTTTTTGCGTCGGGGAACGCCGTAAGGTTACGGCGGCAGATTTTCTCTTTGGTGGTAAGCTACTTTTCAACCGACTTCCAAAAAGAAGGAAGTTCTCAATTCGTCTGTATGTTTCTTTTTTTGTGTGTGTATGTTACGCGATTACTCCTTCGATTGTGAACCGATTCGAATGATTATTTTTGTAATCGGTAGGGTACGTTTCCGAGGTGGTCCCATTGTAATTTAATTGATATATGATAAGTATCTTCAGAGATATGACGATGAACGTCTTAAACTTGCTACTAAAACTGACTCTCGGGGCATTGAAGTCAGTTGTTTTAGTTTTTAAACTATATTAATTATTGGTAGATTTAATGATCCCACTACCTCTGTACAAAAACCCATGATTCATGAATGCACATAAAACTTTCATTGGTAGGTATATAGCTAGGTTTAGAACCAACGACCCTCGGGTCAGAATCAGGGTAACTATCCTTTACGCCAAAAGGCCGTCCAATATCACTACGTAAGTATTATAAAACTATGTCCATCACTGTGTCTGTCTGTCTGTTCGCAATAATCTCAATAGCTTCTGAATGGATTATTATGCGATTTTCACCAATAGCCAGAGTGTTTATGAGGAAGGTTTAGGTCTTAGGTGCATAATTCGTTAAGGTTTTGTGTAAATTGGTTGAAATGATTGTTAAATATGGTAATATTTTGTATTCGATGCAACAAACTGATGCAAGTTTTGTAGGCATATATGTTCTACCCGTGCGAAGCCGGGGCGGGCTGCTAGTCATAAATATAATTTATATTATATATTTTTATATACTATATATTTTTCAATATATGATTATATTGAAAAACAAACTATGTGAGGGAGACATAACTATACAGCAATAGCTGCATCTCTTTCGATCACAATTGGTATTATTCAAATAAGGCCACTGCTTAGATGCTATTGTGCATTGCCATCCAAAATCAACGAACCCAGCAATTTCATTTTATTTATTAAGCAAAGGTGGAAATGAATGCTTATTTTGAAAACAGTATTAAAATAACACAGTAAGTATTAAGCAAAGGTAACCTTGGGTAAAGGTAACCATGATTCCAGTGGAGATGATGATGACTTTGTCTAAGAAGTCAAAGAGTATAGTTATAAACTGAAATGTATATCCTGTAATCCTGTATTTCAGACCAATACCCACCAAACGCAGAGTCGTCAGAAACAAAACTCCTCACAGCATTACAACTCTTGTTGCTTCTGCTGACATCATCACACAGGAGTTTCTTAAAACGTCTGTTGCTACTGTTACGTTTGGTCGCAGATAATGAATCCTCGAACAGAATGTCACCAGATACACTGGCCACTATGTTCACACCGCATTTGTTGTGTCCAAGAAAGGTAAAAATATATCTTTATTAATAGCTTATATGCTAGTGTTTGACCACTATATTGCCTGGTGGTAAGCGACGATGTGGTCGAAGATGGTGAACACACTAGACATAGATTATGAAGACTCAAAAGCTTTGTGCTGCCAGAACACCATATGTAAATGTATGGTTATGACCGCAGATTTTCTCCTTGATAGTGGTAATTGACCTTGACCTTTTGGTAGTAAGTCAGGTGGAACATTGATTTAATACCACCTGTGGTAATGGCACGAGAACCTTGTTTTGCATTTATAATAAAAGGAATTTTCTAGTTTTTGGCTTTTATTTCATATTAAATAATAATTTAAAATAATTCATAATTTTTGACATATTTAATTCAGTGACATTGAATTTTATTTTAGTTTATAGTATTCTTCGAAATAGCTATTATTTGTAATGTAATTTAGTTTTGGACTGACATTTGATTACTTTTAGCAATGACATAACTATATAACTATCCTACAATTTAATTTAATTTTTATGTGTGAACATTTTTGTGTTTGTTTTATATTGTATCCATCGGATGTATTAATTTTGATATCAAGATTAGTAATTGAACATATTTCTTTAAAGTGCTAATTTTAAGTTGTATGGTATGGGTATACCTGAAATAAAGAATAAATAAAAAAAAAAAATAATTAATAATCGTAACACGTGGAAAGAAGTAGTCCCTGCCTACCCCAACGGGAAAAAGGCGTGATTGCATCTATGCATGGAAATAATAAGGCCTATGTCCAGCAGTGGACTGTTACCAAATATATATAAACAGTAAGCAAATTTCCCACCAAACTTTCAGTTATCACCAGAAACGTTTCACGCGGATGCCATAGCCCTGTCTCCAGTTATAAGCTTCATGATCCGTCATTCCACACGTCTCTTCGAACCACCAACGCAGCTGGTTACGGATGCTGCTGCTTACTTTACCATAAGGGAACGAAAGAGGGTCATGTCACCTGATGTAGACTTAGATGAGAGTATTACTGACAAGTAAGTTTAATTTATATTTAGAGATCTCTCACTATCTAGTGATGGGTTGGGCATGTTATAGACATGGATCATTTCACAAGTAGCGTGTGAAATTTCATATGAAATACATTTTCATAAATCGCATCTGCTATTTCTCTTCATTTGGTCTGTGAAATGTCACACTTAATGAAATCTCATCGACGTAGGGAGCGAGCGAGAAGTGACGAATCGTACTAGACCTAGAGCAAGCGTGTTAGAAAGGACAAACCATATTTTGCTGATTCGTCGCCGCTAATTATACGACGAAGAGTGCAGCGTCACCCGTGCTCCGTTTTAGTACTATATTGGTAAATTACGACCTTGAATATCTTATGAGAGCATTTTAAAATAGACTTTAAACTTAGTGCGGTAAAGTATTAATTCACTTGGAATAATTTGTTGCAGATCTCAAAATCATTCATTTTGAATTGCGTACGGAACTTTAAGCATGAAAATAATTGCCAGTGATATTTCACATGTGAAATCATAGCGATTTTTATTTTTTTATTTCATCCAATGAAAATTAAAAGTGCAATTATTTCGATACCTAGAATGTTACCTTCCCTTGCCCATTAAGCTCGACCTTAATTACCATTCATTATTAACACTATTATCGATATATTCTCTATTAACATTATTATAGAGATATATACCAACATCATCATTATCAGCCCGTATTAGTCCACTGCTGAACATAGGCCTCTCGCAATGAACGCCATGCACATTTATTAAACGACTAACTTATCCAGACTGTCAACAAACATATTGGAACGCAATTAATATATAAGTATAACTTTTCGCGGGTTGGAATCAGTAACGCCACGGTTAAGTTAGCTACATTTAATATTAAATTTTCATCTTTTGTAAACTTTAAACTTTCGCGATTTGAACACAAAGTTTTAAATATTAAAATACGGTACCTATCGCGCTTAAAACATTAATTTTTATCTAACTCAAAGTTTCGACTTAGTTGCATTGATCGTGATGGTACACACACAAATAAACAACTTGTTAATATAAAATGTATAAGTACCGTATAATTTTAAAATTTACATCTGTTTTTTTTTACTACTGTGATATGTAATTTAAAATACGGTGCTTACACCAGGCCTCCCTCACTCGCCCATAGCTACTGCGCTTGATACCTAAACTTTCGAGCAACGCCGGCGGTACTATCTGCCAGTCGGTTGTCACTGCTCACGCGCGCGCAACGTATATTATTATTCAAATGACGGGATAACTGCACATTCGTATTCTATATTAGAAACGATTTAAGTTTTTTATAGTCATTTTGGGGGTTTGCAAAAAACAAGCATAATATTTTTAATTTTTTTATGCTAACGATACTAAAATAACAAGACGGCGTGAAATTCTAGACTTTAAATAAGACTCTTAGTTAGGAATTTTGATGTTATTTTGTGAGGTAAATAAAAATAATTCGTAAACTTTTTTTTATTTCATTGACTCAACCCTTTACTGTATCGGGCGCGTGCCGGAACATCGCGCGCCGAACGAAGTAATAACAACACTAGGTCGAGCGCCTTAGACACATTTTTGCTTGTATTGTCTGAAATAAGCGTTGGTATTGTGGTTTTGTAGGGGAGTGAAATATCTGTTACGTAGTAACTATTATATAATCTGTGCTTATACATATATTACTATATCTGTTGTCATAGAGTTCGTAATGCATATTTTCAGAACAGCAGCAAATACAGTATACACTTTCGTAGACCGTCCCCGCACCAAGGCTGAGAACGAGTCCAACCCCACAGACACAGCGCTTGCACAACTTTACGCTCACATACAAGCATTGCCAGACTCTCAACATAAACGACGGCTTATCAAACACTTTAACAGGCAAAATGGATATGGTAAGTACTCGTATTAAACTTATTGTGTGGTATCGTCCATTTGTATTAAGCATTTGTATTTAAAATCAGAACAGCAGTAAACACAGTAGGTATACATGCTTATTCATGGACTGCCCGATTTAATAAAACCCATCAATTCAATTCAATTCATTTATTCATCTCTAGGCATGTTTTATGCACTTAGATAAGTAATTTATATTATTTAATAGTAACTATATGATCCGAAAAGAAATTAGTAGGTAATTAATATTATAACAAAATAAAACAGTATGTACAATCGCCTTCACTTGTGCGTATCCACCTTAAGGAATAATTTCCTGTGCACTCTTATTGAATTGGCATCTCGCTTCTGTCTATGTTGACATTGTTGACCGATGACAAGAAGGGAAAAAGCCAAAAATTATGTTTTGTTTTTGGTTTTGGCTCTTCTGATTGGTAAGAATTTTTTTTTTTTGGTTTTGTCTCTTCTGATTGGTTAGAAAAATAATCGACACTTGCAACCGAAAATGTTTTGAAACTGGCTACGCACAACTGTACGCGATGGTACTTATCTGCAATAGCATCTTCAGTATTTATAAAATATTACAATAAAGGAAATTTCAATATAAATAATTTAATACAATTTGTATCAGTTCCAACATAGTCAAAGTTATATATCATATTTAATTAGTAAATCATAACAAAAAATATAAATTATAACATTCAATCAATAAATATTGTTTTATCTTCCAAAGCGTCATTTATTTTATAGTAAGTTCTCTTTATCAGATGTTCTTTAAGAAAGTCATAAAAGTCCATATTACTCATATCCTTAACGAATGTTGGAATTTTATTATACAGTTTTATGCCATGGCAGTAGAAACTTTTTGAAATTTTTGCTTATCTTGTTTGGGGGCCGATTTTTTTTGTATGTCTAGTATTCTGATTGTGAATGTGTAAATGTCTTGTCATTTTACCAATATTTTCCATCACATATTTCGAAGTCTGGAAAATATATTCACCAGTCATGGTCATAATGTTGATGTTATATAAGAAAATCTTGTCACGCTTGCGTTGGTTTATTTAGCCATCAACGCAGCTGTCCTCAACGGTCATGAACCGATACTGCTTAAATTGTCTGCAATTGATGCTAAAGGCCATCAACGATCAGTATTGCTTTTCGATCAGAAGGTCTAAGTAGCAAAACATTCCACAATGTGAAATGTGCAATGAGCAGTACCTAAGCCTCTTTAGCCTATAAAGCCTCAGCAAAATGTCCACTCGTGGATGGAGTAGTAAGTGGATTTGGCATTTAAATAACAATAATAATATGAGAAGGATAAAACTATACAATCACTAGTATGAGAGAGCGAGACGAACAACAATTTTTTATCCTTTACCTGCGTATGTGATTTTACAAACTGGCTCCAGCACTGGAACCAAGTTCTACTGCACCCATTGGCTCTCACCCGCTGTCATGTATAACCCGACAAAATTACGTTGTTCATTTTATATTATAGCTGGCATATGTATCACGTGTTCATCATTTTAGTCGGGTTACATATCTATAGCTATTTCATTCGCATACGCTAATGTTCTCTCTACATATATATACTTTCTCTATGTGTCCACTAGATTTAACTGACATTATTTTTGAAGTCAAAACTTCTTTAGCAGCTTTTTGAACTTTTTGGGATGGGTAAAAAATGTTAAACTCGCGTCAGGACTTCCCGTCAGGACACGTGACCTGATCGAACATTCGTAAGACGGAGTAGAACAAATGCACAACGTTAATGTTCAAGTTTTCTACCGGCACTCTCGGAGTGCAACCCGTTGTTTTTGAACAGCACAGTTCTCATTCTAGGCCTAGCGTGCTTACCATCTCCGACCGCATCATCACCAACATCATCATCTTACCAACAGGTGAGAAAATGGTCAAACGCTAGCCTATAAGATATTTAAAAAAAAAAAGATACGAGTAGTTTAAAAACTAAAACAACCGACTTCCATGTCCCGCGAGTCAATTTCAGTAGCAAGCTTGAGACGTTTATCGTCATATCTCTGGAAATACTTATCAGATCTCGACGAAATTACAATGGGACCACCTTGGAAATGTACCCTACCGATTAAAAAAATAATCATTCGAATCGGTTAACAATTGACGGAGTAATCGCGTAACATACATACAAAAAGAAAAAAATAACATACAGACGAATTGATAACATCCTCCTTTTTTCCATTCCATTCCTTACTGGTATTCCGGCAGCACTCACCCCTTGAGATTAAGAGTATTCTAGGCCCAGCGTGCTCACCATCTTCAACCACATCATCGCTTACCACCAGGCGAGGTAGTGGTCAGACGCTAGCTTAAAAGATATAAAAAATAGTTTGCTACCAAAAAGTAGCTAACCACCATCTAGGAGAAAATCTGCCGCAATTACCTTCGTGTTCTGGCAGCACACAGCCCTTGTGAGTCAGAGTATTCGAGGCTTAGCGTATTCACTCTTCAGTGACATCATCGCTTACCACCAGGCGAGATAGTGGTCAAATCCTAGCCTATAAAATAAAAACTAGTAATATTTTAAAAAACATTTTTAAACACGAGCTTTAACATAACCTAGGACCAGAGTAAGTCAAGACAAATCAAACGAGCCCAAACACGACGGGTATAACTAGTAGTGTAGTTTAGGAGTTCCTTTGGCCACCTTGCAGCACCATGTCATCATAGTATTGCATTGTCACGCGATTTACACATGTATGCAAAATGTCAGCTCAATCGAACCCCTGGAAGTCGCTCTAAAATCAATCGCAAGATTTGTGACGGACAAATTCGCCGTGAAGTAGAGATAAAGCTTGTAAAAAAAATATTTTCAACAATACTATCAACTCTGATATAATATTACAGGAACACCAATCCAAATCCAGCGAACAGGCAAAATGGCGGGCTCTAGAAGTTTCGGCGATTCAATCAAGCGACATATTTTCAACAAGGGACTTCTCAACAAAACTCCAAAGAAAGGATCGGGTTCCAATATCAACACTATTGACGAGGTAAAGTCAAGGATTATTGTGCTTTATGCGTTTGTTAATAATGATCATTTTCGCTTAGCTAATGTGTCATGTTAAAGCATGATAATGTCTAACGTCATTTCTACATTTGAATAACTGTGTGTCTCTTTCTCTCTTTGGCTATGTTTTACACTGGTTCTGGTGAAAACTTCGTTGATACAAAATTTTACATAACTGAGACATTTAAATACAACTTTTCATTACTAAGAACATAATAAAATCTGTCTAACCAACTTAAATAGCTGTTGCTTCAAAAGGCAAACTATGATGACTTCAAAAGTGGTTTTTATATGGGTGCAGCAGATCATTTTTTATTTATTAGCAAAATCACTACTTATTATATTGTATTTATAGTAGACAGTGGTGCGTCATACAAAAATAAGTTGCAATAAAACATTGTATCGCTATTATTACATTGTATTACTGAGTACCCATTTGACTTTAAAATATTCTAAAGTCAACCCATTTCAACCCAAACCAGACCGGTGTAAACTAACCACCTATCTAACTTTCTTCCTAATTAACGCATGTTACAGAAGTCCAGCAAGGGAAAACTGAGATTTACAGACGAGAAAGTGGACGTTTCTCATAAAAACATAGTCCTAAAGAACTTGGCGAACAAAATCGCGAGCTCGGAAAGCTTGGACGAATACGAATCGGACGCAAGCAACGAAAGCACGGTATCCGAAAGCTCTTTGAACGTCTCTAGAAAACACAGTCCAAAATTTGTGTCCGAGCCTAATTTGAGCGTTTTAGACGCGGCAGAAACGCCCAAAAATCCGAAGAAGCAAAGGTTATTCCGCTCCAAAGTTATATCGGCGTCGAGTTTGAATAAAAAGTATCGGAAACGTAATGGGCCTGTTCGAGGAACGCCAACTTGCGTTTCGTGTTTCGATGACCAAGATACCGGCTCGGAAAATGATTTGTCGCATCATGAGACGAGTCCCATCAAAGTTACGCCGAAGAAAAGTGATGGTCAAAAGTATTACCTAACGAGTACGCCAGGAATCTCCGAAGAAGTGTTCGAGGAAGATTGCGTTACGCCCTATACTGTGAATTTTAGGAGAGCTTCGATGTCACCAATTACGAAGTCGACGCAAAAGTTGTCGAAGGCAATGCAGGTTGGTCGCATGATTCATGCATGTTTTCATGTGCTTTTAATGTTTGTTCTATGTTCCCATTTCTCTTTATTAACTTGTCAATGTTGTCTGAAAAAAATAATCACTACAATTAACTTTCAATTTAATACACCGTTTTTGAAATTATTGCGTAAGTAAAATAAATTTAAATATTGCCTTAAATCTACTCCAGAGGCGCAAAGACTTGTAGGACATATTTGGAAATATCGACAGGATAAAACTTATTACGGATCTTAACCTAGACGTGATCCCTGGAGGTGTGCCATAGAGAGTAACAGATACCGAAAGAACATATTACCGATCGTTTCACTTTGATCCTACGTGTCTTTAGGTGTTAGCACACGAATCGATCGATGGCCGAACGAAACCCAATCGATTGATTAGTTAGTAGGTAGGAATGATCGATATATAGACTGATCTCTTTCTACCGATGATCGATGACATCGATCGACGATTGATCGATTAGTGTGGTGTGGTGACACATCGCTTAAAGAAGTTTCCCTTCAAAAACTACTGCAGACATTATTGCAAAGCATGGCCAATAGGTTGGGCTTAAATATTCCAAATCGACAAGTTTTTCATTCAACAGCAAACAATTAAATATTATTTGGTTTGATCAGAAAAAAATATATGCTGTAGTTCAAGAAACATTCTTGATTATTTAATGGTTCAAAACACGATATTTACGACTTCACTCGATCATAAAAAATTACGTCAACAAAGAAGTTTAAATCGTTTTTTGGGTGTTACTAAAGTACATTAAACTCTGACTCACAAAAAATATGCAAAAAAATAGGAAAAGAAATTTAAAAGGAAATTAAATAGATAGTTTTTTTAAAAATAGTCCTTATTTTTTTGAACACAATATTATATAACTAAGTGGCCAGCGCGCCTCACTACAGTAGCCCGCGAGCGAGGCGTCTTCGAGGAAGGACCTGTGTCACTTTTGCTAGCTAGCTGACAGTTTCCCGCTACGTGATTGGACGGGCGGAGGTATCGCTAAATACCTACTGCGCTGAAATATAGTGTTTGCCTTTGTGTCTTAAAACCGCAGGTATAGCTAATAGCTGCAGATCTTAATAAGGGATAAATAATTAAAGTAAATGCTTCAAACCGTTCCAGGAATCAATAATGACACCCCGCTCCCGCAAGCCTCTCATCATAACATCAGAACAACGGGACAGCTTGCCGGAGACCAACGAGAACAAAGACAGATCACAGCTAAGCACGTACCACTCCATGTCTCCGAGGAATGACAGCGATTTTGTATCCTCAGAAGACGAGGAAGTCACACAATCCAGTTATTCTTGTGAAAGGTAGGCATTTGAATTCATTATCTCACCTGATGTTAAGTGACGATGCGATCGACGATGTAGCACGCTTACCTAGAAGATACCTGTTTACTCGCGATTTGAAGACTCCCGGGGTAATATTATGTTGATTTTAATTTATTAATGAAATGGGTAAGGCCGCCAAAATTGTCGCATATATCACAAAAGTAACACAATAAATTGTGTATATTAAATTAACACATTTACAATCGTAACACAAAAGTGACAAAAATGTAACACAAGTGTGATACAAAAGCTAATTTTTTACAACAATTTTAGGTTATATCTCGGTTATTTATTGCAATAAAGCACTAAGGGGCGATTTTAAATATATTTTTGACCTCACCGCCAACAAATATAATAAAATAGCATTCAAATGTCTTTCTTACGTCAGAAATCACAAAAAAAAAATTAACAACACAAACATTAAAGTGACGCGCACTCTGGGCTCCTTCACGGGCGAAATAAAGTGGCTGGCTTTTATTTTTATTTATTTTTGGATAACAGTGTTGCCATATTAATGCTGCGTTTTCCACTTTGGTAGTTTAAATATTATTTTTGGGATAAAAATGCGTCTCACAAATAAATTGTAACACAAAAGCAAAGCCATTATTTATTTTAAACTATCGATAAAACATGTCAATTCAAGGATTTTCGCAACAATATTATTATTAAAACAGGGGACTCTCATCTAATTCTTCGACGGTATACATATAATTCAGATATACTCAACAATTTATTGAACCTAAATTTAACCTCAAGATACTGCAAAAAAACGACAAATAGTCACACAAAAATATCGTCAATTTTGGCGGCCTTACCCACATAAGTCACAGTTCTATGTTGATAGTAATAGAGCAGTGAGATGCCGGTAAAAACACCTCCCCATATCAATCAATCAAATCATTTATTGAATTGAATATTTGTTTGTTTGTGACTTCTTTACGGTCAAACGGCTGGACCGATGTAACTGAAATTTTGCATAGGGATAGCTAGTGCTATAGATTAAGCTATAGGATACTTTTTAACGTGAGCGAAGCCGCGGGGCACAGCCAGTAATTCTATACAAGATCTTAAATTCTATTTGCTACAAGACGCTTCCAAAGACACCTCATTTGTCAAAATATGATGAGTAGTTTAGAAGTTATGAGGGAACAGATAAACATGCATAAATACCCACATGTCGGTCAAAAACATAACCGTCCTTTTTGCTTCGCCGTAGTCGGGTAAAAACAGTATTACGTGCAAATATTTTGTTAATAAGACAAAATTGTCTCTAGCAATATACTTTTAAACAACATTAATGCGTCTCGAAAATTAGTACACATGCTCTTTAATTAAAATTATCAGTTACTTACAGTTTTTCCGAAATCATCCCCCTCGCATTCTGAATCCCACATTCTTTCTATTTCTTATATCTTTTCGCTGTTGTCGTTTACCAAGATTCAGCATATACCTATCATCTTGTGTATTTCCTTCACAGGTGGATCACAACAGAAGCTTACCACCATTGAAGAGTACCATCTCATAACCTTAGGGTATTCTGGCAGCACACAACCCTTGAGAGTCAGACCATCCTAGGCCTAGCGTGTTCACCATCTTAGATCACATCATTGCTTACCAGGCGAGATAGTGGTCAAACGCTAGCCTATACAATATAAAAAATGCAGACAAGAACGATCCCTAAATCTTTTAATGCAATAAATTATCACTAATACTAAATCTATTGAATTCCAGATCCACCACTGCAAACACATCAAAACCCTACACAAGATCACGTGAAGGCAGCCCGTCTCGACACGACCAAAACGACCTAAACACAACACTCTGCGAAGAAAAATCAATCGACCAGAAATCTCTCACCGAACCATTCAGAGAGTATCTACTGAGCAGATCTGTTTTAACAGCGACACCTATAGACCTATCCATGAACAAATCCAACGACGAACTGACCGATTCACTCAAATACTGCCTCGATGGAAATATCCCTAGTGATTTAACCTTATCAATAAGCAATTTGGCCGTCGACCCGCGGTCGCCTTTGACGAATTTAAATATAAACGTAGATAAAAGTCCGAAGAGAAAAAGGTGTGGAAGTACGACGATTTATAAAGAGCAAGCTTCTAGTGAAGGGAAAAAGGCGTTGGTCGAAAAGGAGAATTGTGAAGTGTATGGGATCAGAGAGACTGAATTATAGTGAGTGACCTTCTTTTGTGTTTAAGCGACTAAAAATGTCTATTAGAAATTGTGAAACATCTATTTTATCGCAGAGATAAATATGTTTAGAATTTAGGTATAAATCATTAGTATGTATGTTTTGATATGCATTACATACAGGTAAATCTCTTATTAAGACAGTTCAGTAGGCCTACTCCGAAGTGGTAATCCGAAGTATCGGCCGAAATTATCGGGCGTTTCCTACTACGAATCACATTCGGTTCGTTCGGTTGGTTCAGCTTATCATTCAGTCCGACCGAAATTCATTTGAAATTTTGTTGTATCGTACACCCTAAATGAAAAATCCCGACCGATAATTTGACAAGAGTTTTATCGTCATTTTATGTCAAAAATAACCGAATTTATTTTGTAGTAGGTCATCGGCAATTAAATATAAAAATTCGGTCGTGTTTCGGTCGGGCACGAACTTTCGGATGTGTCATTTCGGAGTTGGCCTCCTGTTTTTAATACAGCTGTCCTTTTCCACCTTATGAGTAAGAAAGAGAAGACAAAAGTATTAAAGGTATATTTTTTTCTTTGGGCACGTTGAAATAGGCCAGGCCAAGCTTTATTAGAAATCAGTAGTTATTGACTGGAATTACTAGAAACTGTTTGGTCTTATAATACCCAATAATGTTTACCAAGCGTTCAGACTTCATTCACGATAGTGAAAAATATATTTATGTATACAAAATATGTACTCAAAGTTTACTAAACTCAAGTGAAGTATTAGTTTTTAGTAAAATTATGTGTTGTGAATCGAGACTAAGTTTAAGATACATAGTACATAAAATCACGCCATTTTCCCGTTGGGGTAGGCAGAGACTACTTCTTTTCACATGCTACGATCCTGACATACCTCTTTCGTTTCTTCCACTTTCATGAGCGCCTTCATACATGCTCGCCGGTTATAGTTTTATTATATATTAAGATAACATAATAAAATTCGTATTCATCATTAACAGCCAGTATTCGTCCACTGTTGGACATAGGTCTCTCATATGGCACGCCACTGAGCTCGATCTTCAGCTCGTTGTTTCCATTAAGGTCAACTCGGGTAAGACTGACATACTCTATTATTAAGGGTAAGACCGTCGTTAAGTTAAATTTTAGCTATTTTCAACATACATCCAAAAAGGAGGAGGTTCTCAATTCGTCTGTATATATTTTTTAATTTTTTTTTTATATGTATGTTACGCGATTACTCCGTCAATTCTGAACCGACTCGAATGATTCTTTTTTTATTAATCGGTAATGTAAATTTCCGAGGTGGTCCCATTGTAATTTCATCGAGATCTGATAAGTATCGCCAGACATATGACGATAAACGTCTCAAACTTGCTACTGAAACTGACTCGCGGTGCGTGGAAGTCGGTTGTTTTAGTTTTAAACTATCCTAATTATTCTCTTACTATAGTGTTGCTAGCGACATCTATGACACAAAATAGAACCAAACTATAAAATACTGTTGTATCGATATTGTGAATGCAAACTGCATAGCTACTTAAAAACGAAAGTTATTGCGCGTAAATGATCTCGCCTTGTAGACGGTCTTCCCAATGTTGACCTTACCGTATTGGGAAAGTATTATTATGACATTCTCATATCTATCATATCTCATATATCAATATCATATCTCACATTTTCAATTGAAAATTATCGCCTTTCTGTATCCATTGTTGGTTAATTTAATTCGCCATTATATACTGCCTAACATTACTGTACCAAATTTTAAATTAAATTCTACTAATATTAAATACTATTAATAATATTGTTTTTAAAATATGTCGGCATTTGTAACAAAAAACATTTTTGGTTTTGTTTTATTATAGGACTTATCGCGGCAAAAACTAGTTTTCAACTTTCAACGAACTCTTTCAAGATGATGCTATAGAGTCTGTGCAAAAAGAGAACCGTCGTAGAAATTGTGGTCGCGTCAATCATTTTAATTTACTGTTTTTGTTGCACTGACAACACTGCTGTATTACAAGCACGACTAAAAATGTTTTTAATACTTGGTAGGTACCTACTCCTACTAAGTAGGTATGTACCTTCCTTTCTTACCTTTAAATGGTAGTTCATCGTGACGCCACGACGGTTCTCTTATTGCACAGACTCTAGCTGTTATCTGTGATGACCATAATCTATATTCTATACTAATAAGAGGTAAGTATGTAAAATTGCTGTAAGATTGATACTTTCCTCTCGTCCCACCCAGTCTTCTCGTGAGTTAAACACGACATGGTAAATGTAACTTGATCAAAGCATCGACATCGGCGAAATGAAAACTTGTTTTAGCGCGGTAAGTCCCTTGTACAACGTAACCTAAGGCCCATAGCACACGGCGTATTTTAAGCGCGCAGACGACGCGCGTTTCAGGAACGCGCGTCTTCGGCGCCGTAGACGCTGATTGTTGCGTTTGCATTGATGATACAAGCGCGCGCATGAAGCGCGTATACGCGCGTTTGACGCGATACAAATCGATACTGTATGATACAAATCGATACTGTATCTGCACGTATACGCGCAGTAGAGGCGCGTTTCACGATCGCCCCGTGTGCTTAAGTTACAAGGTTGCGATCGAATCCCGTTTGAATCGCGTATACGCGCGTAATACGCGCGTCGTCTGCGCGCTTAAAATACGCCGTGTGCTATGGGTCTATGTGTTGAAATCGCGAAAGTTTGAATACTTTCTTGTACATCACAATATTCTTTTAAAATGTTATAATTATTATACCTGACACGGTTATCGTTGGCTATTTGTTGTGACATTTCACATCACTTTGTATCGTTGGTTATTTGATTTTGAGACAACTTTGTTGTAATTACTATTGTTACTAGTGTAGTATGCTAAAATATTATTATTAAATGTATAATACCTAAGTAATAAGTATTATTTAACTTCTCTCTAATTTAGGTGACCTAAAAACACTAGGAGGCCGATATCCACCAAAACTGAGCGCAATTTTGAGCAGCTCATTTTTAGTATCTGTGTTTGATATCTACTAAACTGGTTGTGATTTTCTGCCACGCTAAAAGTATCAAGCTACGAAGCTTGATAGGTTGAGCGGTTGAGTGTGCCCATATTCGGATGGTAAACACGCTAGGCCTAGAATACTCAGGCTGTGTGATGCCGGAACACCGTAAGATCATGGCGGTAGATTTTCTTTTTGATGGTGGTATGCTACTTTTTGGTAGAAAGTCAAGCGGAACATCGATATAATATGCTTACCGCGTCATCACTCACCAACAGGTGAGACAGTGGTCAAACGCTAGCCTATAAGATAAATAAAAAATATTGCTCTTACCACTTAGATCTGTGGACGAACGAACACCTTAGAACTAAGAGCGTTTGTCCACAGCAACGGCACCGAGATATTTTCGGGTTGATTTGAAAATGATGTGCCGGCGAAAGTTTGTCCACCGCCACCGATTCCGGTGGTTCTGTTTCTTCTAGCTGTCATGCGTGGCAGATGCGTTTCCATAGAAATAAAACAAACAACCTCAGACAAAATAATATCGTTTAAAAACTAAAAAAGAACAGACTTCAATGCCGCGCTATTCATGTTCAGTATCATTTTAAGATGTTTATCTCAATATCTCTGGAGATACTTATCAGACCTCGATAAAATTACCATGGTACGTACCACACTGGGGATATCTTCTTTCGAACAAAAAAAAGAATAATCAAAATCGGTTCATAAACGACGAAGTCATCCGCGAAAAAACATAAATATATATATATATAAATATACATATATATATATATATATATATATACGGTCGAATTGAGAAACCTCCCTCCTTTTTTTGAAGTCGGTTAAAAACAATAACCGATCCAACGGCGCCGGGCGCCGACAGTGTGTGGACAAGATGAAACGTGTTTTGTATTGCGAGCCAATGCCGGCATATCGGCCCGTCAAAATCTCCCGTCCCGGTGCCGTTGCTGTGGACAAACGCTGTAACATCCAGCTAGAATTTGAACCGGCGATCTCTCGCTTAGCAGTGAAGCCATCTATCCTTTACGTCTACGGGGCTCTTAGTTAACACGCTTTTCCGCAGTTCGCAGTTGTCCGACGCGCCGTTTCACCCTCTCTCACCCTCCCTAGTCATCCTACGTATCGCCCGTGTGCATAAAATGTGTCAGTTTCCGAACACCGGAGTCTGTCGCGCGCTATCGTCGCTGCTGCAAAAGTGCCGGTGGCGCGCGATAGCCACCGGTGGCTGTGATCGATGGCCCGTTATCGCCGAGCCTTATGGAACAGTTATAAAAGCAAGTATTGTGATATCAATGCATCTATTTATTTCAATGTTTCAAAGAACCAATAACACAACGAATCCAATCACTAGGAAGGTGGTGAGATAGCAATAGCATTGGCAGCAGACGCGGTAGCAGCAGTGGACGAAACGGAAGTTCAATGTCTCGTATTTGCTTCTAGAAAAAATAAATGTATTGTGATTATATCAGTAAAATACATACTTACAATCAATTCACAGCTGGAACAAATGCTATGGTATAAGTGATAATTTTCTAAAGACTCAGGTGATAGTTATCGGCGGTTCCAGGATGATATCTAAGATTGACTGGTTCCGCCTACCACAGGTAATATTTGACGGCACACACATTCCAACCAGTGATACTGTGAAAAACCTAGGAGTAATTTTTGATCGTACTCTCTCTTGGATACCCCCAATAGCTGAGGTAGGTAAGTTGAAAGATTTTTGATGATGATCTGCGAGTTCACTACGTCGTTTACGTAATCTTCTCCCGATAACCACCTAAACTGCGCTTGCACAATCACTTCTGCTACCCATACTTGATTATGCTGACACCTGCTATTTGGACTTAACTGAAGAACAGCTTAGCAAACTCGAAAGACTGCAAAACTTTTGTATCCGGTTCATATTTGGTTTGCGCAAGTATGACCGACATATCAGATGACATATCAGAATTTCGGAAAAGCTGAAATGGTTACCAATTCGCCTTCGCCGAAATAGTCATACCCTTTCTCTTCTGTATTCTGTACTATTTATCCCTTCCACCCCACCCTATCTTAAGGAACGTTTTAAATTTCTACATCTCTCTCATCCTTTTCCTCTTTGCTCCACAGAAACCCTACAATTGTAAACTCCTGTCCATTCTTCGCACGTCTTTGAGAAATCTTTTACAGTGCAAGCGGTTCATTTGTGGAACGCGCTACCTGTAGAAATAAGGCGTGCCAAATCACTGCCTATCTTTAAGTCTATGGTTAAATCACATTATTTGTCCGAACAGAGCTAAAACTACCACACAACTGTGATATTATTACATTGTATTTTGATCTAATATATAGGTTGTATGTATGTGTATGTATAAGTATATTATATCATTATACTAGCTGTTACCCGCGGCTTCGCCCGCGTTATTTGTGTCTTTATGACCATTGAGGTCTAGACCGATGATCTCTTAGGCCAAATCACTATAGGTGCCCTCAAAGTCGAACTCAATATCCTCTATTGTTAAAGTCATTAATCATTTTGGTTAGGTTAGTATACGAAATTGTGCTGTTTAAATGTTTGACTGAATACAACAGTTCCTCAAACATTTCTTACAAAGAAAATAAGGTGAATAGCTGCGCGAGCGTAGGGAGCGCTATTATTGGGCGAGTGAAAATTTTTATGGCGTTTTATAACCCTGACAGTTTAATGATCTAATCATCAAGTCAATATAGATGACTCTTATGTCAAACTCGATATCGTCAATTGTTGAAGTCATTAATCATTACTTGGTACTTGGTAAACCTAACGAAGGTTTACCAGCGAGCGCGAAAATTTTTTCGTCATTATATAACCCTGGCAGTTTTTATAACCTACTAAATCAACACCGATGATCTTAGGGTTAAACTTGATATCCACTTATTTTAAGGTAAAAATTCATTATGATTATTG
Source organism: Cabera pusaria (assembly GCA_954871355.1). Classification (NCBI taxonomy): domain Eukaryota; kingdom Metazoa; phylum Arthropoda; class Insecta; order Lepidoptera; family Geometridae; genus Cabera; species Cabera pusaria. The sequence continues at coordinate 6,043,665 of OX940896.1, forward strand.
AAGGTTACTGTTTCAATTAATAAACTCGTTTTGATACATGTGGCTATTAAAATACAAAAAATGCTGAAATATAACCTAAGACTAAGACTAAGTAGACAAAACAAAGGTTTGCGCGAGCGCAGCGAGAGCTATCAATGCGCGAGCTAAGCGAGCGCGAAAATTTTTACGTCATTTTATGACCCTGACAGTTTTTATGACCTACTTAGTCAACACCGATGACCCTAAGGTTTAACTTGATATCCACTTATTTTAAGGTAAAAATCATTATGATTATTAAAGGTTGTACTGTTTCAATTTATAAACTCGTTTTGATGCATGTGGCTATATGACCCTAAGGTTAAACTTGATATCCACTTATTTTAAGGTAAACATCATTATGATTATTGAAGGTTGTACTGTTTCAATTTATAAACTCGTTTTGATGCATGTTGCTATTAAAATACAAAAAATGCTGAATCATTACTTACAAAGTAGATAAAACAAAGGTTTGCGCGAGCGCAGCGAGCGTTATCAATGCGCGAGCGAAGCGAGCGCGAAAATTTTTTACGTCTTTTTATGACCCTTACAGTTTTTATAACCTTCTAAGTCAACACCGATGACCCTAAGGTTAAACTTGATATCCACTTATTTTAAGGTAAAAATCATTATGATTATTGAAGGTTGTACTGTTTCAATTTATAAACTCGTTTTGATGCATTAAAATACAAAAAATGCTGAAATATAACCTACAAAGTAGATAAAACAAAGGTTTGCGCGAGCGCAGCGAGAGCTATCAATGCGCGAGCGAAGCGAGCGCGAAAATTTTTATGTCATTTTATGACCCTGACAGTTTTTATGACCTACTTAGTCAACACCAATGACCCTAATGGTTAAACTTGATATCCACTTATTTTAAGGTAAAAATCATTATGATTATTGAAGGTTGTACTGTTTCAATTTATAAACTCGTTTTGATGCATGTGGCTATTAAAATACAAAAAATGCTGAAAAATTACTTACAAAGTAGATAAAACAAAGGTTTACGCGAGCGCAGCGAGCGCGAAAATTTTTTACGTCTTTTTATGACCCTTACAGTTTTTATGACCTTCTAAGTCAACACCGATGACCCTAAGGTTAAACTTGATATCCACTTATTTTAAGGTAAAAATCATTATGATTATTGAAGGTTGTACTGTTTCAATTAATAAACTCCTTTTGATGCATGTGGCTATTAAAATACAAAAAATGCTGAAATAAAACCCACAAAGTAGATAAAACAAAGGTTTGCGTGAGCGCAGCGAGAGCTATCAATGCGCGAGCGAAGCGAGCACGAAAATTTTTACGTCATTTTATGACCCTGATAGTTTTTATGACCTACTAAGTCTAGACCGATAAATCTAAGGTTTAACTTGATATCCACTTATTTTAAGGTAAAAATTCATTATGATTATTGAAGGTTGTACTGTTTCAATTAATAAACTCCTTTTGATGCATGTGGCTATTAAAATACAAAAAATGCCGAAATAAAACCTACAAAGTAGATAAAACAAAGGTTTGCGCGAGCGCAGCGAGAGCTATCAATGCGCGAGCGAAGCGAGCGCGAAAATTTTTACGTCATTATATGACCCTGACAGCTTTTATGACCTACTAAGTCAACACCGATGACCCTAAGGTTAAACTTGATATCTACTTATTTAAAGGTAAAAATCATTATGATTATTGAAGTCTGTACTGTTCCAATTTATGTCATGTTTTGATGAATGTGGCTATTAAAATACAAAAGTTGCTGAAATGTATCCAACAAAGTACATATAACAAATACTTGCGAGCGCCATCACTGCGCGAGCGAAGCGAGCGCGAAAAAATTTTACGACCTTTTATGACCCTGACAGTGTTTATGACCTTCTAAGTTAACACTGATGAGACAAAGGTTTAACTTGATATCCACTTATTTTAAGGTAAAAAATCATGATTATTGAAGGTTATAACTGTGCCAATTATAAACTCGTTTTGATGCATGTGGCTATTAAAATACAAAAAAATTCTCAAATATTACCTACAAAGTAGATAAAACAAAGGCTGGCGCGAGCGCAGCGAGAGCTATCAATGCGCAAGCGAAGCGAGCGCGAAAATGTTTACGTCATTTTATGACCCTGACAGTTTTTATGACCTACTAAGTCAACACCGATGACCCTAAAGTTAAACTTGATAGTCCTTGATTGTCCACTTATTTTAAGGTAAAAATCATTATGATTATTGAAGTCTGTACTGTTCTAATTCATGTCATGTTTTGATGAATGTGGCTATTAAAATACAAAAGTTGCTGAAATGTATCCAACAAAGTACATATAACAAATACTTGCGAGCGCGAAAAATTTTTACGACCTTTTATGACCCTGACAGTGTTTATGACCTTCTAAGTTAACACTGATGAGACAAAGGTTTAACTTGATATCCACTTATTTTAAGGTAAAAAAATCATTATGATTATTGAAAGTTGTAACTGTTCCAATTATAAACTCGTTTTGATGCATGTGGCTATTAAAAAACAAATAAATTCTGAAATATAACCTAAAAGTAGATAAAACAAAGGCTTGCGCGAGCGCGAAATTTTTTACGTCATTTTATGACCATGACAGTTTTTATGACCTACTAAGTCAACACCGATGACCCTAAGGTTAAACTTGATATCCACTTATTTTAAGGTAAAAATCATTATGATTATTGAAGTCTGTACTGTTCTAATTCATGTCATGTTTTGATTAATGTGGCTATTAAAATACAATAATTGCTGAAATGTTTCCTACAAAGTTAATATAACTAATGCTTGCACGACCGGAGCGAGCGCTATTACTGCGCGAGCGTAGTAAGCGCTATCACTGAAAACGAAACTGAAATCACGAAAAATTTTTACGACCTTTTATGACCCTGACAGTTTTTATGACCTACTAAGTCAAAACTGATGACACAGAGGTTAAACTTCATATCCACTTATTTTAAGGTTAATATTCAATATGATTATTGAAGGTTGTACTGTTTTAATTTATGGATTCGTTCTGATGCATGTGGCTATTAAAATACAAAAGATGCTGAAATGTTTCCTACAAAGTAGATACAACAAATGCTGCGAGACCGGAGCGAGCGCTACCACTGCGCGAGCGAAGCAAGCGCTATCACTGCGCGAGCGAAGCGAGCGCGAAAAAATTTACGACATTTTATGACCCTGACAGTTTTTATAACCTACTAAGTTAACACTGATGACCCTAAAGTTAAACTTGATAGTCCTTGATTGTCCACTTATTTTAAGGTAAAAATCATTATGATTATTGAAGTCTGTACTGTTCTAATTCATGTCATGTTTTGATGAATGTGGCTATTAAAATACAAAAGTTGCTGAAATGTATCCAACAAAGTACATATAACAAATACTTGCGAGCGCGAAAAATTTTTACGACCTTTTATGACCCTGACAGTGTTTATGACCTTCTAAGTTAACACTGATGAGACAAAGGTTTAACTTGATATCCACTTATTTTAAGGTAAAAAAATCATTATGATTATTGAAAGTTGTAACTGTTCCAATTATAAACTCGTTTTGATGCATGTGGCTATTAAAAAACAAATAAATTCTGAAATATAACCTAAAAGTAGATAAAACAAAGGCTTGCGCGAGCGCGAAATTTTTTACGTCATTTTATGACCCTGACAGTTTTTATGACCTACTAAGTCAACACCGATGACCCTAAGGTTAAACTTGATATCCACTTATTTTAAGGTAAAAATCATTATGATTATTGAAGTCTGTACTGTTCTAATTCATGTCATGTTTTGATTAATGTGGCTATTAAAATACAATAATTGCTGAAATGTTTCCTACAAAGTTAATATAACTAATGCTTGCACGACCGGAGCGAGCGCTATTACTGCGCGAGCGTAGTAAGCGCTATCACTGAAAACGAAACTGAAATCACGAAAAATTTTTACGACCTTTTATGACCCTGACAGTTTTTATGACCTACTAAGTCAAAACTGATGACACAGAGGTTAAACTTCATATCCACTTATTTTAAGGTTAATATTCAATATGATTATTGAAGGTTGTACTGTTTTAATTTATGGATTCGTTCTGATGCATGTGGCTATTAAAATACAAAAGATGCTGAAATGTTTCCTACAAAGTAGATACAACAAATGCTGCGAGACCGGAGCGAGCGCTACCACTGCGCGAGCGAAGCAAGCGCTATCACTGCGCGAGCGAAGCGAGCGCGAAAAAATTTACGACATTTTATGACCCTGACAGTTTTTATAACCTACTAAGTTAACACTGATGACACAAAGGTTAAACTTGATATCCAATTATTTAAGGATAGAAATCATTATGATTATTGAAGATTGTACTGTTTTAATTTATGGACTCGTTCTGATGCATGTGGCTATTAAAATACAAAAGTTGCTGAAATATTACCTACAAAGTAAACCAAACAAATTGTTGCGCGAGCGCAGCGATCGCTATCACCGCGCGAGCGAAGTGAGCGCAAAAAATTTTACGTTTTATGACGCTGACAGTTTTTATAACCTACTATATCAACACCGATGACCCTAAGGTTAAATGTGGCTGTTAAAACACGAATGCTTATGAAATACTTCCCACAAAGCAGATAAAACACGTTGGGCAAGCAAAGCCATCGCGTAAATTTTGATGACTTTTAATGACCCTGACAGTTTTATGGCCTAATTAAGGTACTTATTAAGTTTAGTCATAATCTATGAACCTAAGGTCAAACTTTTATGATTATGCAAACTCTATGTAAAGTTAACAAAAAATATAGGCACCCACACTTAACTGCCGAAAAAAAGTATTCTTTGCCCATTTATGCCCTATTCAATGTGTTTGTACAAAATTTCATCTGAATCGGTCAAGCCGTTTGGCCAAAAAGAGGCCACACATTTACAAAATTCTATAGTAAAAATATAGACAACCGAAATTTCCACCCAAAAAAAAAGTATTCGTTGCCCTTCTATGTCTTTTTGACTGTCTGTGTACAAAATTTCAGCTTAAATGGTTAACCCGTTCGACCGAGAGTAGGCCACACATTTAAAAACTTCAATTTAAAAATTCTGGACACCTGGACTCGACTGCCAGAAAAAAATTAGCCCATGTGATTCTATGCAATATGAACTGTAATACTCGTATGTATAAAATTTCAGCTGAATCGGTCAAGCTGTTTAGCTGATAAGAGGACACACATTCACAAAATTCAATAAAAAAATCTAAACACTCAGACTCGATGCACAAAAAACAGTATCCGATATCCTATTCTGCCCTATGAACTGTCTTTATACAACATTCCAGGCAAATCGGTCAAGCCGTTTATTCGAGAAGAGGTCTTAAATTTACAAAAATTAATTAAAAATATCTGGACTTGAAAGCAAAAAAAAAGTATCCTATATCCTATTCTACCCTATGAACTGTCTTTATACAACATTTCAAGCAAATCTGTCAAGCCATTTATTCGAGAAGAGATCTTAAATTAAAAATATTTGTACTCTCTGACTCGATAGCCAGAAAAAAGTATTCTATATTCTATTTTGCCTTTTGAACTGTCTTTAAACAACATTTCAGGCAAATCGGTCTAACTGTTTATTCGAGAAGAGGTCTTATATTTACAAACTTCAATTAAAAATATCTGGACCCCCTGACTCGACAACCAGAAAAAAATTATCCAATATCCTATTCTGCCCTATGACATGTATTCACACAAAATTTCAGGCAAATCGGTCAAGCCGTTTATTCAAGAAGAGATCTTATATTTAAAAATTTCAATTCCAAATATTTGTACCCTCTGACTCGATAGCCAGAAAAAAAGTATTCTATATTCTATTCTGCCCTTTGAACTGTCTTTAAACAACATTTCAGGCAAATCGGTCAAGCTGTTTATTCGAGAAGAGGTCTTATATTTACCAAATTCAATTAAAAATATCTGGACCCCTGACTCGACAGCCAGAAAAAAAGTATCCTATATCCTATTCTGCCCTATGACATGTATTCACACAAAATTTCAGGCAAATCGGTCAAGCTGTTTATTCGAGAAGAGGTCTTATATTTACCAAATTCAATTAAAAATATCTGGACCCCCTAACTCGACAGCCAGAAAAAAAGTATCCTATATCCTATTCTGCTCTATGACATGTATTCACACAAAATTTCAGGCAAATCGGTCAAGCCGTTTATTCGAGAAGAAGTCTTATATTTACAAAATTCAAATAAAAATATCTTTACCCCCTGACTCGATAGCCAAAAAAAAAGTATTCTGTATCCTATTCTACCCTACGAACTGTCTTTATACAAAATTTCAGGCAAATCGGTCAAGCCGTTTATTCGAAAAGAGATCTTATATTTACAAAATTCAATTAAAAATATTTGAACCCCCTGACTCAGTAGCCAGAAAAAAAGTATTCTATATTCTTTTTTGCCTTATGAACTGTCTTTATACAACATTTCAGGTAAATCGGTCAAGCCGTTTATTCGAAAAGAGATCTTATATTTACAAAATTCAATTAAAAATATCTAGACCCCCTGACTCGATAGCCAAAAAAAAATTATCCTATATCCTATTCTGCCATATGTTCTATCTTTGTACAAAATTTCAGCCAAATCAGTCAAGCCGTTTGACCGTGAAGAAGTCCCAAACAAACAAACAAACAAACAAACAAACAAATGAACAAACTGACTTTCGCATTTATAATATTGGTGTTGATTGTACAGTTTTTATTTATGACTCGTTTTGTTTTATGTGGGTATTAATATACAAAAGTTGCTGAAATATTACCGTCAAAGTTGATAAAATAAATGCTTGTGCGAGCGCAGCGAGCGCTATCAGTGCGCGAGCGAAGCGAGCGCGGAAATTTTTTACGACTTTTTATGACCCTGACAGTTTTTGTGACCTACTAATTCAACACTTATGACATTAGGGTTAAATTTTATATCCACATAATTTAAGATTACTAATCATTATGATTATTGAAGGTTGTTCTGTTTCAATTTATGACTCGTTTTAATGCATGTGGCTATTTAAATTCAAAAGTTTAAGTTTTTTAAGACTAAATATTTCCTACAAAGTAGATTAAACAAATGCTTTCGCGAGCGCAGGGAGTGCTATAAATACGCGAGCGAAGCGAGCGCGAAAAAATGTTACGTGTTTTAATGACCCTGACAGGTTTTATGACCTACTAAGTCAACACCAATTATCCTAAGGCTGTTAAAACACGAAAGTTTTTGAAATACTTCCCACAAAGCAGATAAACACGTTGGGCAAGCAAAGCCAGCGCGTAAGTTTTGATGACTTCTAATGATCCTGACAGTTTTATGGCCAAATCAAGACACTAAATAAGTCATTATAGACGAACCTAAAGTCAAACTCTTATGATTATGTTAACTCTATGTAAAGTTAACAAAAAATATATGCACCCTCACTTAACTGCCGAAAAAAAAAGTATTCTTTGCCCTTTTATGCCCTAATTAATGTCTTTGTACAACATGTCATGTGATTCGGTCAAGCCTTTTGGCCGAAAAGAGGCCAGACATGTACAAAATTCAACAATAAAAAACTGACTACCGGACTCGATTGTAAAAAAAGTAACCAATGTGCTCGGATCTCGGACTCTACTCTTGGTCTATGTCTTATTGACTGTCTCTGTACAATTTAAGCTCAATCGGTCAACTCGTTTAACCGAGAAGAGGTCACACGTTTAAAAAATGCAATAGAAAAAATAAGTTACCCGAACTCAACTGTTAAAAAAATATCTTTTGTCGTTCTTTGCCCTATTAACTGTATTTGTACAAAATTTGAGCTGAATCGGTCAAAACGATTGCCGCTAAGAGGCAACATATTATTCTATAATAAAATTATGGACACCTGAAATTGCCAGCCAAAAAAATAGTATCCATGTCTTATTGACCGTCTGTGCACAAAATTTCAGCTGAAATGGTTGACCCGTTTGACTGAGAGGAGGCCACACATTTACAAAGTTCAATAAAAAAATCTGGACACCTGGACTCGACTGCCAAAAAAAAAGTATCCTATGTGCTTCTATGCCATATGAGCTATATATGTAGAAAATTTCAGCCATATCGGTCAAGCCGATTAGCTGATAAGTGGCCACATATAACCCTAAATTCAATAAAATAAATCTGGACACCCAGACTCGATAGCCAAAAAAAAGTATCCTATATCCTATTCTGCCCAATGAACTTTCAAATCATACAACATGCAAGGCAAATTGGTCAAGCCGTTTATTCGAGAAGAGGTCTTATATTTACAAAATTCAATTAAAAATATCTGGACCCCCTTACTCGACAGCCAGAAAAAAAGTATCCTTTATCCTTTTCTGCCCTATGACATGTATGCACACAAAATTTCAGGCAAATCGGTCAAGCCGTTTATTCGAGAAGAAGTCTTATATTTACAAAATTGAATTAAAAATATTTGGACCCCCTGATTTGATAGCCAAAAAAAAAGTTTTCTATATCCTATTCTGCCCTATGAACTGTCTTTGTACAACATGTCAGGCAAATCGGTCAAGCCGTTTATTCGAGAAGTGGTCTTATATTTACAAAATTCAATTAAAAATATTTGGACCACCTGACTCGATAGCCAGAAAAAAAGTATCCCATATCCTATTCTGCCCTATGAACTGTCTTTATACAATATGTCAGTCAAATCGGTCAAGCCGTTTATTCGAGAAAAGGTCTTATATTTACAAAATTCAATTTAAAATATCCGGACCCCCTGACTCGACAGCCAGAAAAAAAGTATCCTATATTCTATTCTGCCCTATTACTTGTATTCACACAAAATTTCAGGCAAATCGGTCAAGCCGTTTATTCAAGAAGAAGTCTTATATTTACAAAATTCAATTAAAAATATCTGGACCCCCTAACTCGACAGCCAGAAAAAAAGGATCTTATATTCTTTTCTGCCCTATGGCATGTATTCACACAAAATTTCAGGCAAATCGGTCAAGCCGTTTATTCGAGAAGAAGTCTTATATTTACAAAATTCAATTAAACATATTTGGACCCCCTGACTTGATAGCCAGATAAAAAGTTTTCTATATCCTTTTCTGCCCTATGAACTGTCTTCATACAACATGTCAGGCAAATTGGTCAAGCTGTTTATTCGAAAAGAGGTCTTATATTTACAAAATTCAATTAAACATATTTGGACCCCCTGACTCGATAGCCAGAAAAAAGTTTTCTATATCCTATTCTGCCCTATAAACTGTCTTTATACAACATGTCAGGTAAATCGGTCAAGCCGTTTATTCGAGAAGAGGTCTTATATTTACAAAATTCAATTAAAAATATCTGGACCCCCTGACTCGACAGCCAAAAAAAAAGTATCCTTTATCCTTTTCTGCCCTATGACATGTATGCACACAAAATTTCAGGCAAATCGGTCAAGCCGTTTATTCGAGAAGAAGTCTTAAATTTACAAAATTGAATTAAAAATATTTGGACCCCCTGACTTGATAGCCAGAAAAAAAGTTTTCTATATCCTATTCTGCCCTATGAACTGTTTTTGTACAACATGTCAGGCAAATCGGTCAAGCCGTTTATTCGAGAAGAGGTCTTATATTTACAAAATTCAATTTAAAATATCCGGACCCCCTGACTCGACAGCCAGAAAAAAAGTATCCTTTATTCTATTCTGCCCTATTACATGTATTCACACAAAATTTCAGGCAAATCGGTCAAGCTGTTTATTCGAGAAGAAGTCTTATATTTACAAAATTCAATTTAAAATATCTGGACCCCCTGACTCGACAGCCAGAAAAAAAGTATCTTATATTCTATTCTGCCCTATGGCATGTATTCACACAACATTTCAGGCAAATCGGTCAAGCCGTTTATTCGAGAAGAAGTCTTATATTTTCAAAATTCAATTAAAAATATCTGGACCCCCTGACTCGATAGCCAAATAAGAAGTATCCTATATCCTATTCTGCCCTTTGTACTATCTTTGTACAAAATTTCAGCCAAATCGGTCAAGCCGTTTGACCGTGAAGAAGTCCCAAACAAACAAACAAACAAACAAACAAACAAATAAACAAACTGACTTTCGCATTTATAATATTGGTGTTGATGGTATATATAATATTTTGTGTCTAAGTCTAATATTTTTATTTATTTATTTCTATTATTACATGTATATGTACTATGTTACATGTATTCATTTAACATCACGGGTTGTACACGCCCGGTATTTTAGAGGGCATTGATGGAGCCGAAGCCAACATCAAGAGGCCCTTTACAATTTTAACTTAGTTATTACTATGGATGAGGAGGAGATATGGGAAACTATGTTATAAAAAGGTACATTATATTATGAGACTATTGAGTGAGCTGAATAATGGCAAATTGCTGGTCTATGGGATGAGGTACGGCACCCGCCAATTATGCCTCATTACAAATTATTAAGGCGGGTGGTGACTCGCTATACACTGAATGGGCCCCCATAAAGGCGGACCGCTATGTCGGCGCCGAGGGGCAACATTGGTGTGGATAGCTAAGGGTGTTGAGAGGTGTGCTGCACTTTCACTAAACGCTACTAGCGGCTTTATGCATTTAACACTTCCACCCTGCAGCTTAGGTCTTAGCTCTTGCGATTCCCACCACCGGCCGGCCGGTCAAGGCAAGCAGGGGGTCAGAGGGTCTCATTTAGCCCTCACGGGATAGGGGTAAGCGGTGTCGCTACTTACCGTCGGCTCGCCACAAAGCCGCCCCTGCGGGTTTACATGTATTATTATTATTTGTTTTAAATTGTACGCTACCGCCATGTTTTGTTTAATTTTATTTTTTTCCATGTCAAGGTTGTCTGGAAGAAATTGCTTCAAGCGATAAGACCGCCGATTGTGTTGCCATATTTTGTTTTGTTGTTTTGTTTTTGTACAATTTGGTTTTATTGGTAATCAATAAAAAGTTTTTGTATTGTATTGTATACATACGAAAAAAATTAGATGAATTGGAAATCTCCGGTCGGTTTAAGAAGTTTTTTTTTGGCATGATGAAAATATCAGATAAGATCAAAGGATCTGATATATATTTCATAGGAACCTTACCCACATGAGTAAAGATAAGGAACGGAGACAAACCTAAGGAACCCACAAAATATTTAACTTTTCTTGTAGGGTTGGTACAAAAAAAAACAGAAAAAAGCCCCCTCTATGAGAAAAGGTAATAGTTAAATGTCATGTCATTGTAATGTCATATAATGACATGAAATGTCACGAAATTTCATGAAATGTCACGAAATGTATTTAAGAGAAGGCATGATGTTTTAAAATATTCCAAGGATATTTGATGTAATTATGTGTAAAGTGCTCTTCGAGGAAAATCAATCGACTCGGTCGGGCTATGTTGCTTTATAACAGAGATGCCGTGGCCACCTTCCAGCTTCATCATCAGACCCTGGATATCATCTAGGCGTAAAGTTCTCTTCAAGACAAATCAATCGAGCCCAAACTCGGTGGGGTTATGTTGTTTTATCGCAGAGATGCCGTGGCCGCCTTCCGTCATCAGATCAGCTCCATGGTATCATATCATTGTATTGTCACCAAAGATACATAAGTACACCAAATTTGAGTCCAATCGGACATCGGGAAGTGGGTCTAATTTTAGGGTCTAATTTTTACATACATACATACATACATGCATTGCAAGTTAAATAAAAGCTTGTAATAAAATTCCCTCGCACAATACGACTTTTTATGGTCACTCTTTTCTGTTAACGCAGTTTGTCTATGGAATTCTTTGCACATAGAATTTAGACATTATACAAACTCTAGACGTCTCGTTAAACTAGACGTCATGTTAAACGCCGCGTAAAAAACACACTATCTTTCCGAGTAACTGCTGCTTGTTGTTTACCTTACATCACTGATATGCATGTACTTATCTATGTATATACATATATATATATTTATTTATTATACTATATTATGTTATTGTATTTACATGTCATTATATATTTATGTTTGGTATAAGTATTCATATATTTTTATAAATTTGTTTTATGACCTCCGCCATCCATTCTATTTTATTTTTAATCCTCTCCAATGAGCCTAAACTCGGCTATCTTAACACTATGCATCTGGGAGTCTAGTACCTACCTATATCTAGGTTTCATAATGAGATAAGCTCGATGGTACCATAATATTGCATTGTCACTGAACTTTTATAAATATGCAAAATTTCAGCTGTCAGATATATAAAAAAAAATATATCTAGAAAATAGAAGTTAAGTTAAATAAAAGCTTTTAAAAAGTTTGGATTTTTTAAAAACCATTGCATATACATGTGCATATTCTGTAAGCTATAAGTCATATCAACATACATCCAAAGACAATTTTGTGGAGAATTAAGTGAAGAACATATTAATCTCTGAGTTTTTTCGTCCAGAATGAGGGAGTTGTAAGGGGGGAAAGTGGGGGGAAGCAGTCATTTCTCGACTTGGTTCCATATCGTCATTGCATCACATATATGAAAGCTACATTCATACAAAGTTTTATGCTTTCTTCCGGATGGGACCGTCAAAAAGATTTTTGTTAGCAATCACGGATTTATCAATAATCAAAATTAAAAAATGAAGCTTCCGAATTTGAACAGATTTTCGAATGATTGATTCGATCAGGGGCAGATCTCGATAAAATTTAAATGGGACCTTGCAGATGAACCCTGCCTGTAACAAAAATAATCATTCAAATCGGTTCACAATTGGCGGAGTAATCGGGTAACATAGGTACACAAAAACAAAACATACTAATGAATTGATAACCTTATCCTTTTTGGATGTCGGTTGTACATAAATTAACTTTTGCCAAAACCAAATTTTTTCGTAAATGGCTGATATTTCTGTCTTTAGCAAATGTATAAAAAATCAGTTCCTGTAGAACAAACTCACGTTTTCTTCACGTTGACAGTTCTCGATACAGCTTTTGGTTTGGCCATGGTGCACTTGATTTTCTTGGTTGACTGACTCTCTTTTTTTACTGCCGAAGCATCGCCTCTCGACGAAGACCTTGATCTAAAATTTTTCACTTCTTTCGTTTTCTTTTCCTCAGTTTCGACATTTTCTGAAGTTTTTTGTACTTTTAAAGATTTTCTCCACCGCCTTGAACTAATTTTCTTAACCGTAGGTTGGATGGTGGGTTCTTTTTTTTTGTTTTCGGAACTTTGTTTGATTTTCCCTAAGACTCGTAATGCTGTTACTGGTTGTTGTCCGAAGATGTGTATGCCAATAGGGTTGGATAGACGACATGTTTTTTCGAGGTATATTGAGGGTCTGGAACCAAAAGAAATGCTGGTCATTTAACATGTTCTATCAGAGTAGGTAGTTAGATATACCTAGAGTCTGTGCAAAAAGAGAACAGTCGTAGAAACTGAGGTCGCGTCGGTCGTCGGTGGTTTTAATTTACTGGTTTTGTTGCATTGTCAATACTGCTGTCATTACTAGACGACTAAAAATGTTTGATACTTGGTCCTACCTATCTTCTCTTATCATTATCGTGTGCTACTAGGTAGGTATGTACCTTTCTTCCTTAACTTAGAATTTTAGTTCATCGTAACGCCACGATAGTTCTCTTTTTGCATAGACTCTACCAGTTAGATCTACTTAGTTTATTTTAATATCTGTGTATACTAGCGAGTCTAGTTCACGTATCGCACCACAAGCACCCCCTGAGGTGGAAGTCTCTACATTGATATCGATGCACCCTGTCTTCGCTAACGTCTAATAGGGAGACGCAGCTAGACAGTTGTATAATTGCATATCTGTCCGAAAATCATCGTACGAAACTCATCGCAACAATAATGTAGAAACTAGACTACCGGCCCTGGAATACATTAGAAAGATAGTTTGAGTAAATGCATCAATTACCTACCTACTCTTTACTATAGACAAAAAAAAAAAACAAAATGGAAAATGGAGTAGAAGCGCTTTGTAACATGTTTAATGTTCAGAGAAACAGAGTTGCGGTAGAAATTAAATTCAATTTCTGAAGTGAAACTTCTTTAGGCGCACTGGGGTAAAATTTGAAGTGACGTAGCGTCACGGTCCGAGGGCAGCGGAAGTGACCTACGTTATATTTTATATTTATAAACGCCCTCTATTGTAGAACGGTGTAACTACGGAGCCGTATTCGCTAAAGTTCAACAGATGGAGTTGTACAATAAAATGATAATTGATATTGAGAAATACATTGAATGAACTTGAGAGTTTCAATTCTAATGCCTAGCTTTCTACGCACTCTATTTTTTAGGGTTCCGTACCTAAAGGGTAAATAAAAACGGGACCCTTTTACTAAGACTCCGCTGCCCGTCTGTCTGTCTGTCTGTCCTTCTGTCTCCAGGCTGTACCTCCTTAACCGTGATAGTTAGACTGTTGACATTTTCACACATAGTGTATTTCTGTTGCCGCTAGAATAAAAAATAATAAAAACAAAATAAAGTTAGAAATTAAAGGGGGTCCCCATACAAAAAACGTATTTTTTAGTATAACGCCATCTATGTTTGTTAAGCTAACAACCTTTCTTATTAGTTTCGGCAAAATGACATAGATGACGCTAGTAAATGAGCCCCCATCTTTCTAGATCACGCTGTTAAAATTCTTCGTGAACTCGTATACCAAACAAAATGTTCTTAGGTATATCAATTATTCAAATATGAGGTTGAAACTCTGTTATGTTTCGTATTGTACTGTAGTACGGAACCCTCCCTAAGCGTGCGATGCAAGACGCGACTCTGACTCGCACTTGGCCAGTTTTATTTTTAGTCGACTTCAGAAAAATGAAGGAGGTTCTCTATCTTTATTCTTTGTGTGTTACCTCAGAATACCATCATTTTATAAACCTATTTGGAAAATTCCTTTTCTGTTTGAGAGGGTATAGTTCAGTTTGGTCATATTGTACCATTCATCGAGATCTGAGGAGTAGGTAACTCTTGAAATATGGAGATAATTATCTCAAATTTGCGACTTAAAATGAATAGCATGGTTTTATGTATGTTACGCGATTTCTCCGTCAATTGTGAACCGATTCGAATGATGCTTTTTTAAGTGGTAGGGTACATTTCCAAGATGGTCCCATTGTAATTTCATCGAGATCTGATTAATATCTCCAGAGATATGGAGGAGAAAAACACCTCAAACTTAGTAGGTACTGAAAATAACTAGCGCGGCTTTGGAGATATTTTATTAGTTTTGTAAACGATCTTTAATTATTTCACAGACCTCTCGGATTACATTAGGTACGCTATTTTTAAAACAATTTTAATGAGGAATTATTAAAACTGTGATAATAAACAAATAACTGTATTTTTAACCGACTTCACAAAAAAGGAGGAGGTTCTTAATTCGTCTGTTTTTTTTGCGTATGTTACCCGATTACTCCGTCAATTCTGAACCGATTCGAAAAACTCTTTTTGTAATCGGTAGGGTACTTTTCCGAGGTGGTCCCATTGTAATTTCATCGAGATCTGAAAAGTATCTCCAGAGATATGACTATAAACGTCTCAAACTTGCTACTGAAATTGACTCGCGGGGTATTGAAGTCGGTTGTTTTAGTTTTTAAACTATCTTAATTATTTCATGACTGCATGAAGCAATTGAAATTGCAGACTTTATGCAAATTCTCATCACAAATAGTCCACAAGGTGGATAAGACCCCGCGACTGTAACTTTAATGCAGTTCCACTTGCTAGTACTCTGGTAAGTAGGTAATTTATAGGTTGCCTAAAGTAGCGGCAATCAGATATTTTCAAGAGGTAGGTACATACATCTGTAAAAGCTCCAAATCCTAACCTTTTGTACCGTGGAGGGATATAAAAATAAACCATCCTTATTACTCAAGAACAGTCACAAGCACAATAACAAAATAACAATTACTTTGGAACTGTGTCCCTAAAGTCCACAAACTTCACTTCTGAGCTAGAATAGCGTTTCTCTTGATCCGACTCTATTTCACTTAGCATTTGGGGGCATGGTTCTTAATTATATTCTAGAATTGCGAAATTATTTGGGATATAATCCAAATTGTTGTTATGTCGTCCATGGTGAAATTTTGACTGATTTTGATTGCGCAACGGTGACAGTGTGCAGTCTTGTCACTTAGTTAGATACCACAGTTTTTGGTAGTACTACCTACAGATTCAAATTCAAGTCATATTTTTTAAATTTTGTCTATATTTTCTGGCAGATAAGGCGATATTTACATACTTTTGATTGCTGCATCAGCAACCAAAAGTCATGATTGATGGTTTTGAATGACGGATAACCTACCGTGTAATGGACGCCTTAGTCGCAAGCACAGAAAGTAAGTAAGCTGCGGACGCTGGTGTAATTATGGACTTTCATACAAAATTTAAGGAAGCCATGCAAGCAAAACATATTTTTTAAACATCTTATAGGCTGGCCGCTAGCGTTTAAAACTATCTCGCCTGTTCGTAAGCGATGATGTGCTCGAGGATAGTAAATACGCTTCGTCTAAAAGTGGTAGGATTATACCGATGTCCCGCCTGACTTGCTACCAAAAGGTAGCTTACCACCATCAAAGAGAAATCCACAGTCATCTGTCATCATCATCAAGAATCTAATCTACAGTCATAACCCTACGGTGTTGCGGCAGCGCAGCTCTTCAGAGTCAAACCACTCTTGGCCTAGCGCGTTCACCTTTCCCGACCACATCATCACCTACCACCAGGCGAGATAGTGGTCAAACGCTAGTCTATTAGATATGTAAAAAATAAATATAATAATTACTATACAAGCGTTTACTATTCTGTATGCTGCGTATCTACGTCTCAGCGCTGCATTTTCAGCGAGCTTCACAGTACGTGTTCATAAGTTCGATTTTATATTGATGTATGTGACCTTCAATTCTATTAGAGAGGGTTGCCTAAGCGTATTTAACTCCAAATGACTTACGACCTTGCGTTCATAAATCACGTCTGAAGGCAGGAGATAAGACCCAATCGAGAGTTTAGACGTCTATTTAATTTAAATACGCTTGTCTCAAGTACGGTTTACTTAATGAGACTATTCTGCATATAGCTAATATGTAGCTATTATCACAGAATAAATAATAGTACAGTCAGCTCAACTTTGCGACCCGCCCCGGCTTCGCACGGTTAGAACATATTATATGCCTGCATTTTTGCGTCAGTTTGTTGCGTCAAGTATGAATTAACGTCTTCAACAATAATTGTCATATTTCAACCAATTTATACAAAAGCTTTACGAAATATACACATAAACCTTCCTATTATATATATTGGTAAAAACCGTTTGAAAATTCGTTCTGTACCCCTAGTACGAGTTTTTATCGTTAACCCTTTTGACAGATCTCATATAGTTTTGACTTATTCTGGCTATCTGATTGATTATTTAGTGAAGTGTAGTAACCACTAGAGGCGCTGTACTATTTTTGAGTTCCGCGACATTGCATATGCATAATTAAATAACTCAGAATTATGAACGTACTTTGTACCAACCAACACTGCAAAAAAGTTTCTATTAAATTTATAAGCATAATATCACAGATTATATAATAGTTACTACGTAAATAATACTGTCCGTCGTTAGGTTGGCTACACAGTACGTTCATAATTCGGGTATCAACAATGTAGGGAAGTGCCAACTCTTATAACGTAGTAGAGTGATTCAGTACTCTGTGCTGTTTTTCATACAAAATTTGTTCGATATACGATATCTAGTTTGGTATGAAAACTCGTACTAAGGGCACTGTAGTTTTTAAGTTTAACAGCGTCAATGGGCGTTCTTATCGCTTGATAAAGCGATCTCTTCCTGACAACCATGCATTGAAAGACTACAATCATGAATGGCGGTGGTACATACATTCCCCTACTAACTACCTATCCCCTTTCTATAGCGGCAGATCTTGAAAGAAATATCGGGATCATAGATGCCTTTTTCATTTCAGACATACAAATTGATGTTAAATGAAAATGCGGTCTAAGATAGAGTAGCACTTGTTTAAATTTGGAAGACGGCAGTGGGTCAAGGCGTTGCCGCGCTGGACAACCTTACCAACAGATGTCAGTTATCCCAATTCATTTATTCTGCAACGATTGACATTTTTTTAAAATTTTATTTTTAATTAAAAGAAATGCCAAATAAAAGAATGTACCAAAAACATGTACAAAAAAAAAGAATGTAATGTAATGAATTTAATGAATTTATATGGTTAACTAGCTGATACCCAGGATTTCGTTCACGTACACCAAGAAATTAATTTTCTTCATCAAATACCATACCAAATACCATTACCACCACCAAATACCATTCTTCAAATACCATCCTTGATCACATCGTCACTTACTATCAGGTGAAAGATTAAATAGGTATAATACTAAGGGCCAGTTTCACCGGTTCATGATAATGTGTTAGATAGCTGATATCTGACACATGATGCCATATAAAAGCTGTCAAAAATCTGTCAGATTTCTTCATATTAGCGCTATCAGGAACCGGTGAAACAGGTCCTAAATATCTACTAAAACTGTTATCTTGTTCGGTAAGCCCATGTGTCACTCCAACTTAGGCCCAGCAAACCAATCTATCTTAAAACGTTAAGAGCATCTAAGGTTCAGATTAGACCTAGAACTAGAACATTATAGCCGGCTTTTCACTATGGGATATAATATAATGTATATTATATCTTGAGATTTAAAATTTTATCGCTCGTCATACATTTTGTATGAGACCGTTTACACTATGCTATAATATATATTACATCCGCAGCTATAAATATTTTTTCGACTGACTGAGCGATATTTGAAGGTTTATATTTTACCTCACGTCCCCGGACACCGCGCCTCCCCCTGCCTCGTCGTCAGTTTTTTAAATTTTTCTTATGGCTACACACAATTAATGTATTTAGCCAGTGTTTAAGTGAAACCATAGACAGCCAAAGCTGAACTATATATCTTACAGTGTGAACAGCAATCGCGGGATGTAATATATAGCTCAAGATGTAATTTACATTATATCCCATACTGAAAAGCGGGCTTATGAATACATTAACTAAAGCTCTTTGAACCTCTCAGCAGATTATAATTCCATAGACAAGCTGTCACTTGCTTAATTCCATAGCCAAGCTGTCACTTGTTTAATTAGCAATCTCGTAAATTAAGGGAAATTAGATATCTGCTTGCAACTTTTCATTTTGCAGAGGACAGTTACTTAATTAGGGATGTTAATTTATATAATAATTAATATTCGATTTTTATTAGAGATAGGAAGGCTAATTACTACATGCTCATTTATCGGATAGTAGCACAATTAATCTGTACCAAATTGCCATAAGCTCATTTAAAATTAATATATTTTGATTTTGATGTCATGTCTTTATTTGGTACGTGGTGCATGATCATGCTACTCTTTTTAGGGTTCCGTACCCAAAGGGTAAAACGGGACCCTATTACTAAGACTCCGCTGTCCGTCTGTCTGTCTGTCTGTCTGTCTGTCTGTCTGTCTGTCTGTCTGTCTGTCTGTCTGTCTGTCTGTCTGTCTGTCTGTCTGTCTGTCTGTCTGTCTGTCTGTCTGTCTGTCTGTCCGTCTGTCACCAGGCTGTATCTCATGAACCGTGATAGTCAGACAGTTGAAATTTTCACAGATGATGTATTTCTGTTGCCGCTATAACAACAAATACTAAAAACTGAACAAAGTTAAAAATAATAGGGGGTCCCCATACAAGAAACGTGTTTTAATCTTCTATGAACGCTTTGGTAAACTATTATGTTTCTTTGAAGTGTCACACACTTTTATATTTTTGTAAATTGTTAAACACAATCCAAAATTTCATCGTACCGACGGGACTCGAACCCGCACCCCCCGGATTACACGTGCAGGTGCTCTGCCAATTAAGCCACGGTTCGATCCATCGATACGACGAAATTAGTGGATTGCATTTGTTAATCCAATTATGCATTGGTGGCACCATCTATGACTACTGATTACCTAAGTTAATCATTCGGAAGAAATCATTACAGTTTTCAAATCCGACGAGAGATGTTGCACTGCGTAAATCAAATATTATGTTTCTTTGAAGTGTCACACACGTTTATATTTTTGTAAATTGTTAAACACAATCCAAAATTTCATCGTACCGACGGGACTCGGTCTATATATATATAATCTGGTTATAAACCTTCCTCTTGAATCACTCTATCTATTGCTAAAAACTGGAATAAATTTTAGCGTAGTTTAAAAGATATACGCGTACAGACAGCGGGAGCTACTTTGTCTTTTCACTATGTAAAGAAGATAGGCTAGCGTTTGACCACTATCTCGCCTGGTGGCAAGGTAACTAGGCCTGAAATTCTCTGACTCTTTAAGCCGGCTTTTCACTATGGGATATAACGTAAATTACATCTTGAGCTATATATTACATCCCGCGATTGCTGTTCACACTGTAAGATATATAGTTCAGCTTTGGCTGTCTACGGTTTCATTTAAACACTGGCTAAATACACTAATTGTGTGACAACAAAAAAAAAGCTGACGGCGAGGCAGGGGGAGGCGCGGTGTCCGGGGACGTGAGGTAGACTGCTTCCAGCGGACTTTACTATAAATTAATTCTACCAGCATAAGTATCACAGTACCCACTGCGCTTGATTATTACCCGTTTAATATTCAAATATCAATAAATTATCATAGCTCGCTCATAATAAACTAACTACTGTCGCGTTCAATATTCAAAACAATTCCTAGTTATAAAACTGCATCACTGCAATATCAAGTCATTACCTCTGCTATGCAAACTTGTTAATACCTACCTTCTTCGGCAGACTCAGTTCCTTCCTAGATTGACACTACAGGATAATGGTGTGACCACAAGACCGCCTTACCGGCCAATGTTCGTCCAATCTAGGTGTATAATATACTCATATCTATGGGCCAATCACTAGCGCTTGGACACGTTGTACTATTATTTATGTTGTGGCTGTACATAGGTTGATTCAGGCGAGTTTGACGTTAGCTGAAAAAATCCGACCACAAGCAGGGCTTATGTTCTGTGCTGAAAAAGCTCTCCCTTAGCTCGCTGATGGTTTCAGGAGGAAGTTTTTTTAATGCCCTTAAAAAAGAAGACAATTATGAGCTCAAATTGTTGGGACATAGGCTCTTATTTTTTTTTATTCCTGATTGCTGTTGGGTGGATACCAACGTAACTATTTGTGTTTCTAAGAACAAAGAGACCACAAAGTCGCTTAGTGCGACTCACCACATTGATCACATTTATGATAAAGGATGGCAGAGACCGAGGGTAAATTATATGGAGTTATGCTGTCAATTTTATAAAGTAATGTTTTCTATATTCGAAGATATGAGGTAAATAAAACCTTAAAACACGAAACCACTTAAAAAATTATTCGTAATATTATTGTTTCCTGTATAACTCTTAACTAATACTTACTGTAGTATCTTTTGCGACTTGTTCAACAGAAATGTTTAAAGCAAGATTTAATTTAAAGCAACATTAGCTACGTATATAAGTGCTTATGAAAATCACTAAATTTATAATAATTGATAAGAAACAGCACGCTGAATAGACGTCACAAATGACCAAAGAGCTGGCGCTTACCTCGGCCAACAGATTACCCTAGCAATTCAACGAGGTAACCTCGCTAGCTTTTTGGGAACGTTAATGGCTGACAGCGACCTAAGTTCTGTTTTTTTATATAAACTATTTTCATTTATAATATTATATATATTATAAATTAAACGAGTTTTTAGCATAATTTATTTTTAAGTTGTATGTGTTTACTATTTATAATTATTAAATAATTACAAAAATAAAATAATTATTGATTAAAATACAGAGTTGGAGGCAAGAGTAGAGGGTTGGGCGACTGGGCAATACTGTGATCACAGGTACGAGGAGGTACAATGATTAAGTTTGCAACGGCGACGCGGCACTGTAAGCCAGGGATTCTACTGTGTATTCAATGTAGCCACTAGCTGTGCTAACAAGTTCGGACCACGGACGAGCATCGGATGCGGTAATTAATTACTTTTAGTGACGGGCTAGTCTACAAACCAGATTTTAGGATAACGCCGATGAATTTTAATAGGAAGTGTGCTTGGTGATTGTTATGTGTGTTCTGTGGTGATATAGTATAGTACTATATATTTATGCACCTTGTGTCTTTTTATAAATAAGCAGCGTGATTGATGATATGTTATTATATTTATATAGGTACATTTGATCTATGAAAGTAATAAAGCATACATTTAGGAAAAAAATTACAAGATAGGTAAAACACCTCATTGAAATGTGACACGTATGAACCTAAACCTCTTCGAGAGACTTAGTGGACCGAAAAATTATGTTGGAATCACAGATTATTAACGTAATAACCCGGAACAGTTACGGTGTTCCAGAAGCACAGTCCTTGAGATTGAGACTATTCTAGGCCTAGCGTATTCACCTTCCTCGATCACATTATTGCTTACTACCAGGCGAGGGGATGTAAGGGAGCATAATTCCACCTGATTGCTCTCAGCCAACCTCACCTGCACGTGGTGCATCCTGCCGATCAGCGAACGAGGCTCTGGCGACCGACAAATGGCGGGATATCCATTCAGAAAGACGTAGCTAAATACCACAGGCCGGTGACGGGCAGCAGCGTCACCGGTGCGAGAAGCTACGTCCTGCGATCACCCAACCCGACTGCCCAGCGCGTGGTGATTATTTGGGCAAACCCTTCATGGCAGACACAACCACACAACGGCCCCCAGTTCCCGGTCGCCCCGCTATTCCTGACCAAGGCGGCGGTTACGGTAACGGCGGGGCAGGGGGTGCTAAGAATCCCCGGGCGACGGAAGGCCGCCAAAACCGACTGACCCTGGCTACATTTAACGGACGCACGCTACGGCTCGATACACACTTGGCACTTCTGGAGGAAGAGCTGAAAAACATAAGATGGCATATTCTGGGATTTTGTGAAGTCCGAAGAGAGGGGGAGGACACCGTTACCCTAGAATCAGGCCATCTTATGTATTTCAGAGAGGGAGAACAACCATCCCAAGGTGGCGTCGGGTTCTTGGTCCATAGGATCCTCTCTGATAACGTTTTAGAAATCTCCAGTGTGTCGACAAGGGTAGCGTATCTTGTGATTAAACTCACCGAGAGGTATAACCTCAAGGTTATCCAAGTATACGCACCGACTTCGGCACACTCGGACGATGAAGTGGAGGAAATGTACGAGGATATTTCCAAAGCCTTGCACAGAACCCAAAAGGCCCACTTCAACGTTGTCATGGGGGATCTCAACGCAAAAGTGGGAGTACAAACAAGCGGCGAATCGGTAGTAGGACCACACGGATTGGGAAGCAGAAATCATAGGGGGCAAATGCTCGTCAACTTCCTAGAAAAAGAGGGGCTTTTTCTGATGAACTCTTTCTTCCAGAAAGATCCCCAGCGGAAGTGGACGTGGCAAAGCCCCGACGCTATGACCAAAAATGAGATCGACTTCATTATGACGGACAAAAAGCGCATATTTAGGGATGTCTCAGTGATCACTAGGTTTAAAACCGGCAGTGATCACCGACTAGTCCGAGGCTCTCTAGATATTGACTGCAAACTTGAACGTGTTCGTCTAATGAAGTCCACGCTCCGACCCAATATGCTACAATCCGTGGTCGGGTCTGAAACGTTCCAGCTGAAACTGGAAAACCGATTTGCTGCACTGGAAACCACAATTGACGTTGACCAGGATCTCGACCATGTGGTGGACATCCTCAGGGACGAAGGGACAAAATTCTGTGAGACGCGAGGTGCTGGCAAGAAGTCCAAGCTTTCAGAGGAATCTCTGCAGCTAATACAAAAGCGACGTGATAACCCTGCAGTCACTTCGTCAGATCAACGGACCCTAAATAAAAAGATTTTTAAATTGGTACGACGTGACCTCCGGAGCTCCAACACACGCTCAATTAAAGAAGCGATCGAGCAAAACCGGGGGTCAAAAGTCTTTGTCCAACAGCTGGGCCGAAGCCATCTGACGAAGTTGACCACTTCTAGCGGGAGTGTCGTCGCTTCTAAGCCGGAGATTCTTAGGGAAGTAAAAGACTTCTACAGCCAATTATACACCTCACAAGCGTCCCTTCCCCAACCCGGCATCGAGGATCCTAGAGCCACTCTGACCCGCCACTACACCGAAGATTTGCCAGAAATCAACCTAGATGAAATTGTGATGGCTCTCAGGCAGCTTAAAAACGTAAAAGCCCCCGGAGAGGATGGAATTACAACGGAGCTCTTAAAAGCCGGTGGAACTCCTACGCTACTACAGCTTCAGCGTATTTTCAATTCCGTCCTCTTTTCGGGGAGAACTCCGAAGACATGGAGTAAGAGTGTGGTTGTTATGTTCTTCAAAAAGGGAGACAAAACCCTTTTGAAGAACTATCGACCTATCTCGCTCTTAAGCCATGTCTATAAGTTGTTTTCTAGAGTCATCACAAATCGTCTCTCGCGTAGGCTCGACGAATTTCAACCCCCCGAGCAGGCTGGGTTTCGAGGAGGATACGGCACCATAGACCACATCCACACAGTGCGGCAGGTTATACAGAAGACTGAAGAGTATAACCAGCCCCTGTGCTTAGCGTTTGTGGACTATGAGAAAGCCTTTGACTCCATTGAAACCTGGTCTGTTCTGGAGTCTCTGCAACGGTGCCAAGTCGATTGGCGATACGTCCAAGTGTTGAGAGGTCTATATGACACCGCAACTATGACCGTCCAAGTACAAAATCAGCAGACTGAACATATCCACTTACATCGAGGAGTTAGACAAGGAGACGTTATTTCCCCGAAATTATTCACAAACGCTCTAGAGGATATGTTCAAAACGCTGAACTGGAAAGGACGGGGCATAAATGTCAATGGCAATTACCTCTCACACTTGAGATTTGCGGACGACATCGTCATCATGGCTGAAACCGTGCAGGACCTGCAATACATGCTGACCACCCTCGCTGATTCTTCTGCGCGCATCGGTCTCCGGATGAACTTGGATAAGACCAAGATCATGTTCAACGAACATGTTATTCCGGAACCGATTGCCTTAAATGGAGTCCCTCTCGAAGTTGTTGACGAATATGTCTACCTTGGGCAAATCTTGCAATTGGGCAGAAACAATTTCGAGAAGGAAGCTCGCAGAAGGATACAGCTTGGATGGGCAGCATTCGGAAAACTTCGTCGAGTCTTTACATCGCCCATACCACAAAGCCTGAAGACGAAAGTCTTTAACGAGTGCGTCCTACCTGTTATTACCTACGGAGCCGAGACGTGGACACTGACAGTGCGACTAGTTCACCAATTCAAAGTCGCTCAGCGAGCTATGGAGAGGGCTATGCTCGGAGTTTCTCTGAAGGATCGAATTCGAAACGAAGTCATCCGTCAGAGAACCAAAGTAATCGACATAGCTCAGAGGATTAGCAAGCTGAAATGGCAGTGGGCCGGTCACATCTGTCGCAAAACCGATAACCGTTGGGGTAAACGAGTTCTAGAGTGGAGACCACGGCTCGGCAAACGTAGTGTGGGACGCCCTCCAACTAGATGGAGCGATGATATACGCAAGCTGGCTGGCAGCGGTTGGAAACGAATAGCTGAAGATCGAGCTCAGTGGCATGCCATGGGAGAGGCCTATGTCCAGCAGTGGACGGAAATTGGCTGATAATGATGATGATGATGATGATGACCAGGCGAGATAGTGCTCAAACGCTAGCCTAAGTCATATAATTAATTGTAGACAATAGATGACATACGGAGCCGAGACGTGGACACTCACGGTTCCACTAGTCCACCAATTTTAAGTTGCACAGCGAGCTATGGAAAGAGCTATGCTCGGTGTTTCTTTGCAGGATCGTATCCGGAACGAAGTAATTCGCCAAAGAACTAAAGTGGTCGACGTAGCTCAGCGGATTAGCAAACTGAAGTGGCAGTGGGCTGGTCATATCTGCCGTAGGTGCGATAACCATTGGGACGCGGGTCGGAACATTTCCTCGTGGTGTAACCTGGGTAACGGCCGACAATTTTTACCAGTCAACTGGGTTAAGTTGTCGATCGATAGCGAAGCTCCGACGTGAGGGGCTCCTCCACGTGTCCCTCTGATATTTAGCAGAGGGCGTAGTGTGACGGGGCAGGGCGGGCTCGGTGGTGGGAGCCGCCTGGTGGTGGGTCTGAGCATAATGCTGGGACTTAGTGGCCGGGCCGGTAACGGCTGCAAGAGGGCTGCTTGCATGCTTTTGTCATGCGAGCCGGACGGTAGACGGTGTGCGAGTAGTGGTATTTGCTCTTTGCACACCTCCGGACTCCGTCCCTCTGATGATCCGTCTTCAGATGGCAGCTGCGGAAAATCGTATATTGGACAAACAAAGCGCACAATCGCAGAAAGAGTCAAAGAACATATTACAGCCGTAAAAAGCCGCCAGGTTAATAAGTCCGCCATCGCCGAGCATTTGCTAGATTCGGGACCTAACCACTGGATTGAACTTCACGACCCTAAAATTCTCTCCACCGAACGTTACTATTACTCCCGTATTGTACGTGAAGCGGTTGAAATAAAAAACATCCGAATTTCAACCGGGAGGATGGTTTTAGATTTGCCACAACTTGGAACCCAATGATTGAGTGAGCAAGTGTTTCAGGCGAAGTTTAAATCAACGAAAATCTGCCGATGTCGTCAGTATTGTGTGTCGCAATGGCAACTCCGATCAAGATCAAATGAGGGTAGTTTCAAACTACTCTCAATCAAAACAATGCTGATACCCACAACTTCAGTCTTCTCGTGACCACCGTCAATGCAACTTGATCGAAACGTCTAGGTAAATAAAATTATGTTTTTAGCGCGATGAGTCCCGTATTACAATATAATTATACGTTAATATTGCCATATCCTTTTGTCATAGTGAAATCTGTTGTCCAAGTACCCGGTTTATATTTGTGCCGGCATTTGAATGTAAACGCGAGTGCTGCCTGCTTCGCCTTAGTACCTACCTATCAAATTGAACGAACACCTCCTTTCATGGACGTAGCCAGGTCGATTCTGCTGGGCGAGAGACACGGACTATAATTATATATCTTTTACTGTAAATTTAACCGCTATGTGATTTGCAACTACCTTCGAAACTGCGAGTAAAAACTGGTTTTATATGTACTAACAGTCCAATAGTTATAATGAGGTGACGTTATTAGCTTGATATTTACAGTGCCACAAGTATAACTTGGCGGTGGTAGTTTTTGGAACTAATTATTTTAATTGAAACTGTGAGTTTGATGTTAGAGAGATTACCACGACATTATTGTTGATAAATCTGCTACATTAAAATAGTTCAATAATGCCAAAAGTAATTAAAAGTGGTTTAAGAGAAACTGTTATCAAAGTACAAAGTAAAAGCACAGTGGCGCACAGGCACGCCAAGTTATACTTGCCGGACTGTACTATTACTTATTTTATATTACCTATGTTTTTTTTACTAACTATATTATCTACACTACCTACTTAATTTTTGTTTAAGTTTACTAGCAATGTGGGTAGCACATTCCCAGTAGTCTTGTTAACCCCCCAAACTAAGCTAAATATGCTTGTGTCAAAAGTGGGTTCACGTCAATTGTAGGTTGGGATCGAACTTACAACCTCTTGATCGTCCATGCCGACGCTTTAGCCATTGGGTGGGCTAATATCGCTCTATTATATTAATCAATACGTTACAGTGTCTGATAGTTTGGCACGGTTGCAACATCGTTAAAATATTTAAAAAAACGTTTAGGACGTAGTATTCGAATTTTTAAGAAAAGGTATTTTTTTGTATCGAATTATATATGTGTATATATTGAAAATGTGTTTTGATTGAATGTATGTTTCTGTAATATTATTTATTTTTGTAATTTACTTCGTGTCCAATCCGCTTAGGTCCATCTGAAAATCAGCGTTGCGGTTAAAACCTGAACATATGTGCTGAGATGGTCCTGTTCAGCACACACAAATAGCTTAAGTTTAATTATTTATGATTTTTTGTTTTATATAGTACTAGGTTTAAGTTTTTGTGTCTATTTAAATACCTACGTTTTTTAGTGTGTAGCTGAATAAATGCATTTCATTTCATTATCATACTATATATATCATATATTCATGTATCATACTAGTTTGGTCAAATCACACACAGATATTGTATATTAAGAACACATATCTGATTTTTGTAGTGCCTAAAATAGCTTGAAAAACTTCATGAAACTCCGTACATTAGTTTTTGAGATAGTCGCGAAAAGACTGATGAAACTGTTGACGCACCGATGAATTATGTTAGATTATTCGATTCTGTCTAGGTCTGAAAGGGCAAGTGCCCCACTTTGTCCTGCACTGACTACGTCCATAACTACGTTCAGCGATCGCTTGGTATGCATGATATTTAGACAATTCGATGGAATGGGTGGAATTTGTGATGTCTTGTGTTGTGGTTCTAAATGATAGCCATCGAATTCAGACACGGTGACAAATTCATAGGCTACCTTGATTCCCAAATATTGGCAGATACAGAATCATCATCGTTTACTTATTATTACTAGCAACAGGTATTTTATTTATTTATTATATTTTTTGTTCCTTTTTCATGGATCAACAAATTTTTATTGTTATATACCGGCTGTAATTCACGTACCTTTAGTCGAATTTCTCGACCTAGGTTTCGAGCGAGTCAGTCGCTCTTCCTCGGGAGTGAGGTCACGTGGTGAGATCGCGATGTTCACGCGATGACACAAATTCACGATAATTTTAAAATCAAAATCAACAAATTTGGCTGATACTCTGCATAGCCGATATTGTTGCA
The DNA here is from genome assembly GCA_954871355.1 of Cabera pusaria. NCBI lineage: Eukaryota > Metazoa > Arthropoda > Insecta > Lepidoptera > Geometridae > Cabera > Cabera pusaria. The sequence goes on from OX940896.1 coordinate 6,072,539, forward strand.
TATGCATGTAAGACAGTTTGATGTGGTTTGTAAGTTATATAAGGACTTTTTAGCGACTAATATCTCTAGAAAGTTAAAGCTATCTATGTATACCTATTTTGTATTTATTGTCAAGTTTGTCAAGTGGCATTTAGCTCGGCTACGGCTCGGAGAGAGATATAGGATCGTAGCATGTGGAAAGAAGTAGGCTCTGCCTACCCCGACGGGAAAAAGGCATGATTGTATTTATGTACGTATGTATTTAGCTCGGATTGATATTGAGATTTCGAATTACGATGAATATTTAAATTGGTGTTCTGTTGACTTTTCTAGAGATCCTATTATATAAGTTCTCAGAATGAGATCCACGACCAGAGAGGCTAATAAAACGTTAAGTAGAGATTCAGTACAAGATTTGAAACGTATGTTTTAGTACTCTATGTCAGCAGAAATTGCTTTCGTCATCATTACACCATGAGATAATGATAATTTTTGTATGGATTTTTATAGCTCTTGACTGCTTTACTGATTATTATATGAAAATGAGTTCTAAAACTTGGTCACCACATATTTACCAATGTTATCTGTCAAGTTACTGTTCATTGTAAACGGTTAAAGGCGCCTTCATTTTATGTAGGAGTATAGGTAACCGATAATAGTGATCTTGACCCGTTAGGGCAAGTATCCAGACGGCTTTCAGAGCATTATCAAATTCCCTGTGGAATCAACTCAATTTACACCGAGAGCGGCGATCATTCTAGAGCTGCGGTCGTCACAATTTTCTGAAGAAGGGCCGCATAGGACAATGATTATTGCATCGCTGCCGGGCCGCACAATATAGGGGTGCAGCTACTTACATGTATTCGATTAATCGTTACGTCATATGAATCCATTTCCGTTTGTCGCTATATAATCTAGAGCGATAAATTTGCATCTAAACAGAAAAACATCTATCTTATTACTGACGAAGCGGAGAATACTAGCAGAAGTCCCAGGACAGCTTATTTCCATCCACTGCAGGGCATAAGCCTCCCTATCATGCCACTCATCCCTGTTCTGAACTACATTTGGCCAGGTCCTATCAGCGCACCTCTCGAGGTCTTTAACCCACCTCAGTATTGGTCTTCCACGCCTTCATTTTCTGACACCTGGCCACTATTCTGCGAAGGACTCATTATTTACTCCACCTGCTATCACCGCTTGCAGCGTGTCTAGCTCATACTGCAAGTCAAATTCATTCACTATTACTTACCACGTACAAATTATCTTCCTAATCAATGTAGGAAGAGGTAGTATAATTGTTTAAACAGAACGACCTTTAATTGTACAGTTGATAAGATATATTTAGCAGTATAAATACGCGTAGTACGTATTTGCGTCTATCAAGAACATAACTGTATACTACAGATTATGTACAGGATGTTCAGATGTTTTTGCAAATAAATTTAATATCTAAGCATAATTTTAAGCCTCTGATATCTGAGAAGTCCCTAGGTTGTGCTATAGACGCACGATCTAAGGGACTTCTCAAAGGAAGGTAATTTGAGATCTCTGGGTGGGTAGCTAAAGATAGTAAAAGGAACTTGTGGTAGGGTGTTGAATTTGAACAAGTAAATGTTATCTAATTGGTTCGTCGAATTACGGTCGAATAAAGGATGTTTTGCGCCAGACCAACCAATGGGCAGTTTTCATTAAAAATACATACAATACAATACAATACAAAAACTCTTTATTGCAAACCAATTAGGTTATGTCTATGTGGTATTACAATGGGCGGTCTTATCGCTATTAGCGATCTCTACCAGACAACCTTTGTATGGACAGATATACAAGAAGAATAAGACGGTGGTGTACAATAATAAGTATATGTACAACATTAAATGGTAGAATAATATAAATAACTCAAACATATATACTACACATATAAAACATACTCTATATCAATACAATACATACATTACAATACATACCAATAAATAAATAATAATACATTATACTTTCAATAGTTTAAATGCCAGTTTATGTATAGTTACACAAGTGAGAGATAATGAGTTTTCAACTTGTTTTTAAAAATTGCTAATGATTTGGCTTTTCGTATGTCCAAAGGTAAGTCGTTCCAGAGTCGTGCAGCTTGTACTGCAAAGGAATTGGCAAAATATTCAGAAGAATGAAAAGGAATCTTTAAAACTAAGTTTTCAGCGGAGCGTAAGGATAGGGAGTGTGAGTTATGCAAGAATTGAAAACGTAGTTTAAGGTAAGGAGGAGTAGAAGGAATGAAAAGGACAGAGTATAATAAAGAAAGGGTGTGAGCATTCCGGCGCAGACGAATGGGTAACCAGTTCAGCTTTTTTCGAAATTCGGAAATGTGGTCGAATTTTCGCAGACCATATATGAAGCGGATACAGAAATTTTGAAGGCGTTCTAGTTTATTGAGCTGTTCCTCGGTTAAGTCTGGATATGAGGCATCGGCATAATCGAGTATTGGAAGTAATAGAGATTGTGCAAGCGCAACTTTAGTGGTTATAGGTAAAACATTCCGGAGTCTTCTGAGGGAAGAGGCGGAAGAAAACATCTTGCGACTGGTTTCTGCGATTTGTGGTATCCAGGATAATTTGCGATCAATACAAATACCAAGGTTTTTTACAGTGTCACTAATTTTTACAATTGTCCCATCAAAAATGACTTGTGGAAGGTGAAACCAATCAATTTTTGATATTAATCTCGAGCTGCCTATAACAATACATTGTGTCTTAGTCGGATTAACCGTCAGACCATAGGATTTACTCCAGTTGGAGATTTTCTGTAGATCAGAGTTTGTGGTCTGGATTGCATCAGATAATTGTAAGAGAGAAGCTTGCGTGTAAATTTGCAGATCGTCTGCGTAAAGGTGGTAGGACGAAGAGAGTTGAAGTGAAATTGTATTTATAAAGATTGAAAAGAGAAGAGGGGATAGAACGCCGCCCTGAGGGACGCCCGCCGTCGTATCACACCACGAAGAATAAGTATCATCGACACGAACACGTTGGCGACGTCCATACAGGTAACTGCGAAACCACGAAATTACCGTCGGAGATATATTAAGGGAGCGCAGCAGTTCCAACAGTATATCGAAATCAACGTTGTTGAACGCATTACTAAAGTCTAACAGCGATAGAACTGTTAGCTGTCCATCGTCCATACCTTGTCGGATATCGTCTGTTATATTGACTAGAGCTGAGACTGTGCTGTGACCAGGACGGAATCCGGATTGGAAAGGGTTTACTAGATTATTTCGGATGAGGAAAGAGGTAAGTTGCTGATGAACAAGGCGTTCAAGGATTTTAGACAGGAAAGGAAGAATAGAAATAGGGCGATAGTCAGATAGTGAAGAGGGATTGCTTTTTTTAGGGAGTGGGGTTATCTGGGCTTCCTTCCATATGGAAGGAAACACGCCACTAGACAAGGATTCATTAAGGATGTATTTGATCACAGGCACAATCTCATCTAAGATAGGTACAATCATTTTCCGACTAATAGCATCGCAGCCAACTGCATCTGACGATATCGACTGTATGCTCGCCTTAACATCACGATCGGTAAATTCGTTAACAACAAAAGGATCATGGTCAGGAGTTGGTATTCTAGATAGGTGAAGTAAAGTAGTAGCTTTTGTAGGGCCATCAAAATTGGCAGACGAAGAGAAGTGCTGGTTGAGAATATCAATATTTAAATTATTAGGGATGCTATTTTGTCGTGACTTACCAACTCTTAATGACCGTAGGAATTTCCACACTTTCGCGGGGTTTTCATTTTCTAAGTTTTTGTGAATGTGTCGGCGTTATGCGTCTCTACACACCTTATTACAGTTGTTACGATGCTTATAATACCTATTTTTATTATCTTCTGTAGGCTTACATTTATACCGCGCCTTGGCTGTCATCTTCTTATTTATAGATTTACGGATATCTGCTGTGAGCCAAGGAGCAGGCAGATGTTTCATTCTGACAGGTCTCAATGGAGCATGTGTGTCATAAAAGTGTGTAATTATACGATTGAAACAATTTACTTTTAAATCAATATTAGTCGCACTTACTACATCTGACCAATCAATATCACGAGCATAGCTTCGTAAGTTTTCCAATTTTATACCACTAAAGTTGCGCTGTAAAAGAATCTTGGGCTTTGTTTTGGGTGGACGAATATTATATGAGAGGTAGATCATATCATGGAAAGAAAAGATATCAGCCGCACACTGACCATGTCCGCTGACATGAGATGGTGAAGAAACTAGAATTAAGTCAAGTAGAGAAGGTGAGGAGTTAGGAAAGTTATGTGTAGCGTTTAATGGAAGTATGGTCAGATTATTTGAAATAATAGTGGATTCAAAACAAGATGCCCGGGTGTCTTTTTTGAGCAAACAGGTATTGAAGTCACATGTTGTACATGTTGTTTTATTTTAAAAAATCTCTTGGTTCTCTCGACGTGGTGGATAATGTCGTCAAAGATGGAGAATACGCTAAACCTAGAATACTCTGACTCTCAAGGGCCATAAATTTCCGGAACACAGTAAGGTTATAGGTATAGTATAGGTTGAGAGGACAACCTAAAAATCTATCTGTATTTTATAATAACATTCAAATACTCCAAGTGAAACACGCTAAGTACTTAGGTTTTATAAAAGACTCAGGTTTAAAATGGGATATGCATATTGACTATCTGTGTGAAAAGCGAAGCAGAGCATGTTTTGCACTATCGAGACTGACTCAAATGATGAGCGCATCAGCGGTCAGAATTATTTGTCGTGTTCCATGGGACACACCCGCTCGACAATTGTTTATCGAACAAGGTATACTCACAATGCATTCATTATATATCCTCGAAGTCTGCAAATTTGTTAAACTAAACTGACAGAGTTTTCAGTCTATCAGTGATATTCACAACTTCAACACTCGTAATAAAGACAGGCTTATACTAACTTCCACAAAATTGAAAAAATGTTCACAATCTGTGTGGTACAAAGGACCAAAAATATATAACAAATTTGACAAAACTATTCGTAAAATAGAATCCTATGAATTATTTAAAAATATAATAAAAAGCATCTTAATAAGAAAAGCATATTACACATTAAATGAATTTCTGGATGAAAAAATAAGGCTGATGTAACAATTGTTTCACAAACACAATATTTTATGTTGGTTAATGTAAATCAAATTTATTATACTGTAAAATTGACCTATAACCAATTTTATTAAGAAATAAATGATATACCGGTAGATTTTCTTATTGATGGTTATAAGCTACTTTCTGGTACCCACCAAGTCAGGCTGAACATCGATATAATATGCTTCTACCACCTGCGGACGAACACCCGTGCTAGATTTGAACCAGTGACCTTTCGCTGAGAAGTTAAGCCGCATTTTATGCCTACGGGGCTCTCAAAACTGGTAACCATAACCTTATATGGTAATCTTTACCTGTTACTGGTTCATCTCCTGAAATCCTCAGGATAACAACCTCCTCATCCTCATCAAATTACAGCGAAGATATCGTTTAATATTTAATTTATTTTGTAGTAATTCATAAAAATATTAGATGAAGCTCTTGTACCAATTTATAAAATGTAATGATAAGACAAAGAAGAAGAAAAGACTGAGATGAAAAAAGTATTATATAAGCCGATCAGAATAATATTCTAGTTTTGTTGCTATGCTCGTTATAAACATCAATAAGAAGCTAGCAATAGCAGCAGCAAGAGCAATTCCTATAAAACTATCTGACATTGACAATAATTACGGCCAATCAAAGCTGCAACACCGAGCCCCATGTAGAATAATCACCCGATACATTATCAGTTTTACTCAACTAGTTATATTGAAATAAAGAGCTCAGTATCATCACAAAACATAGAGCAGTGGGTACTGCGCGATAATAAAAAGATTTAATAAACTCGATATCACTAAAATCGAAATACTCAAATTTTAAAACCATTCGAATGCAGCATTAGACTAAATAAAATAAAACAATTGAACGATGAACATTTAAAAATCGAACGCAAAAGTACGCGTTCAAAATTTAGCTGATACTTTTTATTCGGTATTGTAAGTGTAAAAAAATGTGCTACGATAAGTTTTCATTGTGCCTAAAAGCTTACGGAGTGAGAAATAAACTGTTTGGTGCTGGTTTGAAGAAAATAAATAATGCCAGATATTTCAGTGTTCACGGTTCCGCTTTGAATGTAAGTAATTTAATAAAGATAATTTTGTACATTTGTAATTATCGCAAAAGCAATGCTGGACGGGTTTTGATGCAGTATTTTGCTCACACTCGCTAATTTAAGCTTGATATCTACTTGCAGAACCAGTAGAACAAACGCTATACTAATAATTGTATAATATATAAGTACCTACTAAATACCTATTTAGCTACGTACCTATGTAGATAAAGTCCTTATTTCAAAATAGATTTTAAGAGTGGTTTATGTTTTAATACGGTTTGTCATTTATTCAATCATTAAATAGAATTATCCAAACCGAAAAATATTTCTATTTTTTTTGTGATATATTTTAAAATGTATGTGTCCTGTGAAATTACAGGGCGTGTGAGACTGACTATCTCAGGTGCAGGGCCTAGTGCAGTGAAACGCAAAATTTTGCCGATCCAGTTATAGTGCCACAAAATCTGTCCTATGCTGATTGACGGTTGGATTGACTTGATAGTTGATACTACCCTATTTATTATTATTATTCAATATCATAAAAATACCACAGTTGGTATAAAAAAAATTAAGATCGTTTAAAAAACTAAAAGAACCGACTTCAAACGTCGCGCTAGTCAAAGTAGCCAGTAGACGTGTAACTATTATATAATCTGTGCCAGTAGTTAGTAGCATGTCGTCAAGATATATCAATGCATCGTAATACAAATGTTGATATATTAAAAACGGCTCGGCCGATTTCGTTAAAATTTAAATGGGACCACCTGAGAAGGTTACCCTTTGAAACAAAAAAATAAAAGAATTTGCAAATCGGTTCAGGCATATTCGAGTAATCGGTGAACATACATAAAAAAAAGATTCCGATTAATTGAGAACCTGCTCCTTTTTTGTAAAGTTGGTTAAAAAACCTTTGACCGTTTTATTTCCAAAAAATTTGACATTGAACTTGAATTTAAGCCTAGCTATAAAATAAATGAGCGACCTACCTACCTACACAATCGATGTAATATGATGATGACCCAACAGTGTATCAGCTCTAATTATAATAGAAGCTGTTTGAACTTCCAACGGAATATTTTAGATAAACATTATTACATCAGTTTTATATTATTTATTATATAGCCTTTGACCCGCGGTACAACATATCATAACGCTTCCAACGATAGATTCCTCGTATCATATTCACATACGATATGTACACACATATATATCAACATACGACGAGTAATTTTGCTATCAGAAAAGAATAACAGTTACATGCTTTTTATGAGGTTAAATAGGTTAGGTATATTCACCATAGACGTAATATAAAGGATGGTGCACTGCAGATGTTTTGACAAATTCAATTTAATCCGTATGCTTTAACGATAAGGTTGGAATTGCTTTGTAGAACAAAACAGCCCAATTGAGAGACACCCGGGTGGGAGTGTGTCCTTGTCTAACAACCTGCTAGTCCTATATATGTTCTATACTATATGAATGGTATATATATATAAGTTGTCCATACAAAAGAAAGGGACAAACTCCATTCAAATTCGGTATCATGGGGGCCGGTGTACGCGATCAAGTTTAATATGTAGCAGGTCTGTGATATTCACAGAACTCGAATACCTACCGTTTTGGTAGGTACATCCTTAATCTATGGTTCTACCAGTAACAGCCAGTCATCGGGTTAAAAATAAATAATTTTGAGTTTCTATTAAAAGTAGATATGAAGAGAGTACCAAAAAATTACACTATAATTTGGAGAAGTATGACTTTGATAAGACCACATACTTTTACATCCACTAGGTATATAATTATATACTCTGAACGTCAAAGTTGCTTGGATGTTTGCGTGTTTCTTTCCCAATCAAACAAAAATGGCTGAGCGGATTTGGATTTTGATAGTTTACCTGGATCAACGATAACTTAATAAGGCAAAGCCGAGGGCACGCCTAGCTCATACTAATCTCAACTAATGTTACAGAAAGGAAACATTTGATGTTTTGTTTGTTTGTTTGTTACTATATAAATAAAAACTACCATACCGATTTCAAAAATTATTTCACTGATGAAAAGCAACATTATCAACGAGTAACATAAGTTTACTACTATATTGTATCCTCGTTTTTTACGGGTACGGGAACTACGCGGGTGAATCCGTGGGGCGCTGCTAGTTACTTTACAAATATATCAATCAAGAGTAGAATTATTTCTGATAGGTAGGTACTATAAATAAATAATGAATTTAAAACTATAACTGATAAGATGATAGTCGATGGCGATATCAACGATGCCGCAATAACTAAAGACTAAAGTACATATCAAACGACGTCTCATTTATGCTGTAGATAAAGACTTATCCATTTATTATGTGTTACTTAAATATCACTTACTTACAATCAGCTATTGATTAATTAACCTAGAAAAATCCGGTATCTGTCTACTGCTGGACATAGGCCTCTGCTAAGACACGCCACTGACCCCGATCTTTGGGTCTTCCTTTCCCGTCACTTTGCGTTAACTGTCGCTCCACCTACCTCACAATCGCGTCTAAAACCGTTTAAAAAATATATACAATGCCATAGTAATACAATCCATAATACTCTTAAAGCAACAACACTACCTAACGCTGCTTTGCATGAATTCATTAGTATTTTCCGTAAGCACTGACATAATCATATGCACAATACATATAGGAACATTCAAGGTAGGCAGGTGTTAATGGAATGATCACAATGTCTTTATTTATCTAGCTTACATTCACTACATGTTAGCACATTATAATAGTACATTAAATTACAAGAACATTGGTCGCCCAGGTATATATTGTTACCTATATAGGTAACAATACATAATATTTAAATGAATTATTAACATGCGGTAACTGGTAGGATTTCAACTATTCCGCCTGAGGCGGTAGGCCAACAGTTTAAGAGTGTTTCCATTTCCATCGTGAAAATATAGAATTAATGATTTTTAATTTAAGTGGCAAAGTTTCCAGTTAAATGACTGGTCAGGGTCAATGACTTGTTCAAATCATGACAGTTACTTTTTAACTGACTTCAAAAAAAGGAGGAGGTTTCTCAATTCGACCGTATATATTTTTTTATGTTTGTTCGCGGATAACTTCGTCGTTTATGAACCGTTTTTGATTATTCTTTTTTTGTTCGAAAGTAGATGTCCCAAGTGTGGTACCATGGTAATTTATCGAGGTATGATAAGTATCTCCAGAGATATTGAGATAAACATCTCAAAATTGGTACTGAAAATGAATAGCGCGGCATTGAAGTCGGTTTTTTTTTAGTTTTTAAACGATATTATCATGCGATCATGTTGATATTATAGGCAGATGCTCGATGCAAGAAAACCAACTAAGCCGTCTTTTCACTAAAGGATATAATATTATGTATATTATATTTTGAGGTATAACATTTTATCGCTCGTCATACATTTTGTATAAGACCGTTTACACTATGGTATGATATATATTATAGCCCAAGCTATAAATATTTTTCGACCGACTGAGCGATATTCGAAGGTTTATATTTTACCTCACGTCCCCGGACACCGCGCCTCCCCCTGCCTCGCCCTCAGCTTTTTTTTTGTTGTTTTTTCTTGGCTCCACACAATTAGTGTATTTAGCCAGTGTTTGAATGAAACCATAGGCAACCAAAGCTGAACTATATATCTTACAGTGTGAACAGCAATCGCGGGATGTAATATATAGCTCAAGATGTAATTTATATTATATCCCATAGTGAAAAGCCGCTTTATTGTAAAAATGTATAGGTACCATTGTGTGTGTAGTGCTATGATTTGTATTTACTGTTACGTATATTGTGAATTCCAGGAAATACCAAAGTACCTACTAGGTCAATCACGTTGCTATCATGCTCTCGCCTAATGTTTTCCTTTAACCTCCTTTAACCTTTTGAGCGCTGAAAAACCCTAATAAAGAATGACTTAATAATGAATCATTAAAATCAACAGATTGAGCTTGCTTAGGTAGGTTTGTATAATATTTGTAGGTCTCGTCTAAGGGGTACACCACAAGGTTTGATTATTTTGTCTCATTATTTTTAAGCTTACTGAGAGAGGGAGATAATAATACAGTGTAGTAAAACTGAAATAAAAATGTCTTAGGCCTGTACACATACGTTTTTTTTGCCTTGAGAACCTACGGTTGACTTAACAGTGTCACTCCGGAAATTTGTATCCATACAAAGTTATTTAGAGATACAAAATATGTCTTTGGATCTATAAAACACTGACAGCCGTCGAATCAACATACAACAGCAAACAAAAAAGTATGTGTAAGTACAAGAGATTTTGAATCTCGAGATAGCCCATTTAGACATAAATGATAGTGGAACACAATGCACCTTAGTCCTTATGCCACAGTTGGTGAGGAAATACACACAACCATGTTAATGCTGCTTCCATTCAGACAGTTTGTCGCTTCTTCAGTTCAAAAATGTTTAAAGATTTTGGCATTTTTGATCAACACCCATTTTCCAATTGAGATGTTTAAGTATATTGAAACCGAAAAGTCATGTGAACCTTTTCAAAATATTCGTTATTGTATAACATTTTTAAGGATATTAAGGATTTGAAGTAGTTAGGCCCACAGGAAAAATAAAAAAAAAGACGTGTGGCACTCGGGGACTGCCGCGGTAAAGCTATTTGCATAGCATTTTTTATTTATGCATTATTTTTTCATTACTTTGATATTAATTCAAGTTACACTTTTTGAGCGTGGTGACCGATAAGAAAACAATTTTTTTTCTGTAAATTGTTAAACACAATCCAAAATTTCATCGTACCAACGGGACTTGAACCCGCAACCTCCGGAATAACATGTTCCGGTGCTTTGCCAATTAAGCCACGGTGCGAAGTATCGTTACGACGAAATTAGTGGATTGCATTTGTTAACCCAATTATGCATTGGTGGCGCCATCTATGACTACTTATTACGTAAGTTAATCATTCGGAAGAAATCATTACAGTTTTCAAATCCGACAAGAGATGTTGTACTGCGTAAATCAAATCTTATGTTTCTTTGAAGTGTTTCACACTTTATATTTTTGTAAATTGTTAAACACAATCCAAAATTTCATCGTACCGACGGGACTTGAACCCGCAACCTCCGGAATAACATGTTCCGGTGCTTTGCCCATTAAGCCACGGTGCGAAGTATCGTTACGACGAAATTAGTGGATTGCATTTGTTAACCCAATTATGCATTGGTGGCGCCATCTATGACTACTTATTACGGAAGTTAATCATTCGGAAGAAATCATTACAGTTTTCAAATCCGACGAGAGATGTTGCACTGCGTAAATCAAATATTATGTTTCTTTGAAGTGTTTCACACCCCAACGAACAATATCAATATTTGATTTACGCAGTGCAACATCTCTCGTCGGATTTGAAAACTGTAATGATTTCTTCAACTTAAATAGCTTGTGTTACTTAAGCATATACTTAAATTATAACTAACGGCAATAAAATAATAATAAGATTAACTTCGCTTTAATTCGTTGTTTTCAAACAAAGAACTACAGCAGACATCTTATCAACTCTAATAGCTGCAATATTAAAGTTCATTAAAAGAAAACAAAGATAAAGTTGAACGCTTACAAGAGTACTTCTTTATCACTGTGAACTAACAAGCCAAGCGCATTACTTGTGTCATTCATTCATCAGGAAAAAAACTGTAAATTTAAGTTAATAACCTGAGTAATTACAACAAAGTTCGCACAAGTTAAAAACACAAGAGAAATAACAAAAAGAAAAGTTTAAATTGTGAAAACAAAAAGCTGTCATAAAATTTGCCATAAAAAGTAAAATTAAAGACATTATCTGTGACCAGTTATAAAAGTTCTATATTTAAAAGTAAAATTAAAGTCATAATCTGTGACCAGTATAAAAAGTTTTATGCTTAAAAAGGCTGTGTTCAAGAACTGAGGAAGAAAAAGTGAATCAGTCATGTTGCGTTTAAGTGCTCAAGGTTTGAAAAATGTTTATGGAAAAAGGTGCTTTTCTGTGGTTGGTTGGGAACACTTAGTTCCTCCTAAACTGCCTCAAGAGGTGAGTAGTCTGAGTAATATAAACCCTTTGAACAATTTAGATACATAATACCAATCGCTGAAAGATCTGTACACACAAACCTGCAAAGCCCATACTGCCGTCACAATTTAAAAAGGCACAATTAACATTTTGCAAATGTTGAGAAAATCGAGATTAAAATATTTTGGGAATTTTCTTAAAAAAAATACCTTTGAAGTGTGATTTTCAAACTTGTGTGAATGTTAAAAGTTGACTATGATTAGTATGTATATAACGACAGAAATTACTATATATTTATTTTAATGTATATCAATCAACACCAATATTATAAATGCGAAAGTCAGTTTGTTTATTTGTTTGTTTGTTTGTTTGTTTGTTTGTTTGGGACTTCTTCACGGTCAAACGGCTTGACCGATTTGGCTGAAATTTTGTACAAAGATAGTACATAGGGCAGAATAGGATATAGGATACTTCTTATTTGGCTATCGAGTCAGGGGGTCCAGATATTTTAATTGAATTTTGTAAATATAAGACTTCTTCTCGAATAAACGGCTTGACCGATTTGCCTGAAATTATGTGTGAATACATGTAATAGGACAGAATAGAATATAGGATACTTTTTTTCTGGCTGTCAAGTCAGGGGGTCCGGATATTTTTAATTGAATTTTGTAAATATAACACCTCTTCTCGAATAAACGGCTTGACCGATTTGCCTGACATGTTGTATAAAGACAGTTCATAGGGCAGAATAGGATATGGGACACTTTTTTTCTGGCTATCGAGTCAGGGGGTCCAAATATTTTTTATTGAATTTTGTAAATATAAGACCACTTCTCGAATAAACGGCTTGACCGATTTGCCTGACATGTTGTATAAAGACAGTTCATAGGGCAGAATAGGATATAGAAAACTTTTTATCTGGCTATCAAGTCAGGGGGTCCAAATATGTTTAATTGAATTTTGTAAATATAAGACTTCTTCTCGAATAAACAGCTTGACAAATTTGCCTTGCATGTTGTATAAAGACAGTTCATTGGGCAGAATAGGATATAGGATACTTTTTTTTGGCTATCGAGTCTGGGTGTCCAGATTTTTTTTATTGAATTTAGGGTTATGTGTGGCCACTTATCAGCTAAACGGCTTGACCGATATGGCTGAAATTTTCTACATATATAGCTAATATGGCATAGAAGCACATAGGATACTTTTTTCTGGCAGTCGAGTCCAGTTGTCCAGATTTTTTTTATTGAACTTTGTAAATGTGTGGCCTCCTCTCAGTCAAACGGGTCAACCATTTCAGCTGAAATTTTGTGCACAGACGGTCAATAAGACATAGGATACTATTTTTTTGGCTGGCAATTTCAGGTGTCCATAATTTTATTATAGAATAATGTGTTGCCTCTTAGCGGCAATCGTTTTGACCGATTCAGCTCAAATTTTGTACAAATACAGTTAATAGGGCATAAAACGACAAAGGATATTTTTTTAACAGTTGAGTTCGGGCAACTTATTTTTTCTATTGCATTTTTTAAACGTGTGACCTCTTCTCGGTTAAACGAGTTGACCGATTGAGCTTAAATTGTACAGAGACAGTCAATAAGACATAGACCAAGAGTAGAGTCCGAGATCCGAGCACATTGGTTACTTTTTTTACAATCGAGTCCGGTAGTCAGTTTTTTATTGTTGAATTTTGTATATGTCTGGCCTCTTTTCGGCCAAAAGGCTTGACCGATTCACATGACATTTTGTACAAAGACATTTAATAGGCCATAAAATGGCAAAGAATACTTTTTTGTCGGCAGTTAAGTGAGGGTGCATATATTTTTTGTTAACTTTACATAGAGTTAACATAATCATAAGAATTTGACCTTAGGTTCGTCTATAATGACTTATTTAGTGTCTTGATTTGGCCATAAAACTGTCAGGATCATTAGAAGTGATCAACATTTACGCGCGGGCTTTGCTTGCTCAACGTGTTTATCTGCTTTGTGGGAAGTATTTCAAAAAATTTCGTATTATAACAGCCTTAGGATAATTGGTGTTGACTTTATAAAACCTGTCAGGGTCATTAAAACACGTAACATTTTTTCGCGCTCGCTTCGCTCGCGTAGTTATAGCACTCCCTGCGCTCGCGAAAGCATTTGTTTATTCTACTTTGTAGGAAATATTTCATCTTAAAAAACTTTAACTTTTGAATTTAAATAGCCACATGCATTAAAACGAGTCATAAATTGAAACGTTCTGTTTCAACCTTAACCTTCAATAATCATAATGATTAGTAACCTTAAATTAAGTGGATATAAAATTTAACCCTAATGTCATAAGTGTTGAATTAGTAGGTCATAAAAACTGTCAGGGTCATAAAAAGTCGTAAACAATTTTCGCGCTCGCTTCGCTCGCGCAGCGATAACGCTCGCGACGCTCGCGCAAGCATTTATTTTCTATTTTTATTAGGAAATATTTCGTCATCTTTTGAATTTTAATAGCCACATTCACCAAAACGAATCACACATTGAAACAGAACAACCTTCAATAATCATAATCATTATTAACCTTAAATTAAGTGGATATCAAATTGAACCCTAATGTCATCGGTGTTGACTTAGTAGGTCATAAAAACTGTCAGGGTAATAAAAAGTCGTAAAAAATTTTCGCGCTCGCTTCGCTCGCGCTGTGATAGCGCTCGCTACGCTCGCGCAAGCATTTATTTTATCAACTTTGTAGGTAATACTACAGCAACTTTCGCATATTAATAACCACATGCATCAAAACGAGTCATAAATCAGTACAACCTTCAATAATCATAATGATTAATTACCTATTTTATTAATATATTTTATTATATTTTTATTAATTACTTATTTAATGACCTTAAAATAAGTGAATATCACGTTTCACTTGAGTGTCATCAGTGTTGACTTCGTAGGTTATAAAAACTGTCAGGGTCATAAACAGTCGTAAAATTTTTCGGGCTCGCTTCGCTCGCGCAATTATTTATTTTATCTACTTTGAAGGTAATATTTCAGCAATTTTGTATTTTAATAGACACATGCATCAAAACGAGTCATAAATTAAAACAGTACAACCTTCAATAATCATAATGATTATTAACCTTAAAATAAGTGGATATCAAGTTTAACCTTAATGTCATGCGTGTTGACTATGCAGGTCATAAAAACTGTGAGGGTTATAAAAAGTCGTTAAAAATTTTTCGCGCTCGCTTCGCTCACTCAGTGATAGCGCCGCTCGCTACGCTTGCGCAGGCATTTGTTTTATCTCCTTTGAAGGTAATATATAAGCAATTTTTGTATATTAATAACCATATACATCAAAACGGGTCATACAGTAAAACCTTCAATAATTATAATGATTATTAACCTTAAAATAAGTGAATATCACGTTTTACCTGAGTGTCATCAGTGTTGACTTAGTAGGTCATAAAAACTGTCAGGGTCATAAAAAGTCGTAAACATTTTTCGCATTAATAACGCTATATAGCGTATAATAGCGTGTTTCAACAGCCTCATACATTAGACTGACTCAAATACTTAAACAGCAAAACTTGGTAAACCTTGGTTAGGTTTACCAAGTAATTATTAATGACTTTAACAATAGACGATATCGAGTTCGACCTAAGAGTCATCTATAGTGAGTTGATTATTAGGTCGTAAATTTGTCAGGGTCATAAAAAGTCATAAAAAATTTTCGCTCGCGCAGCTATTCACCTTATTTTCTCTGTAAGAAATGTTTCAGGAACTTTTGTGTTGAGTCAAACATTTAAACAGCACAACTTCGTATACCTAACTAAAATTATTAATGACTTTAACAATAGAGGATATTGAGTTCGACTTTAGGGTCATCTATGGTGACTTGGCCTAAGAGATCATCGATCTTGACCTCAAAGGTCATAAAGACTCAAATAACGCGGGCGAAGCCGCGGGTAACAGCTAGTAATTAATAATTACCTTATTAATTTTTAACTTAACATAAAAAATTACATTACTAGAGCAATATTACGTTTAAAAGGCACATATAACCAAATATGCCTTATCAATGTAAAATTTTGAGAAAAAAACTAAGTCAGGCACAACTGACGGCATTCCCTGCTCACCTCGCCCCGCTCACTTCATCTCCGTTCAGAAATGTTAAGTGGTAAAGGCACAAACGTCAATGTGCCTTTTTATTTAACATTTTAAGTAAAGGTGTAAGGGTTAAAAAGAAAAGGTATAACTAACAGTTGTGACCTTTCTTTCTACGTTAATTGCTTAAGTATCGGTATTAAAAAATAAGCACAATTGCCGCATGAGCCTTTTATACTTGATGAACGTCAGTTATGCCCATTCAATTAAATATATAAAAGTAAAAAGGTAAAACTAAAAGTCATATCTCACAATATGCCCTTTTCTTGTAATAAAACTCAAAAAATGGTGCAGTTGTGCTCTTTAAGCTTATACTATCTCTGTTAATTTTGTAGCTATAAATCCACAAAAAATCAGGCAGTTAGGCCTTTTTTTCCTGATTCTGAATATATATATAACTCAATTTCACAAAAAATGTTAGTTGTGCCCTTTTTCAGTAACACGGCAGCATATCTTTTGTATTAGAATCCAATAAAAATATTTAGTTAATGTTGAGCAAGATATCTCGGGAGCAAAAAATACCTTCGTGTAAAATTGGTATTTTTGTTGAAGTCTTATTTTAGTTGTACAATATTATTCCAAATCTCGATGTAAAACTACATCAGTATTTCTAATTAGCTTTTGTTTCAGCAGTAGGTACCTAACTAAACCAACTAAAGAAATGTAATTTAAAAAGTAAAGTAAAGGAAAAAACCATTTCAAATTTAATCATCATCGGTTGCGGTGTTTGATCACAAACACAGATCAATTAAACAACCTGTTTTATCTGTCAGATTAAAAACGATTTGGATTAACAATTTTAAGCTGTGGAGACACACGTGCACTTAACTGCTATCAGCTATGTTACCTGAGATAAGTAACATGTAAGTAACGATGCGATATAATCGTGTTTTTCTGGAAAAAAGATGACATAGAGACAAGGCCATAGACGTAATATAAATTGACTGCGCAAAACGGCCCTGATGAGACCGTCCTAGAACGGAGTTTGTCCCTTTCTTTTGTATGGACGACTCAGATATATACTAAACATATAGTATAGAACATATATAGCTCTAGCACGTAGACAAGGACACACTTCCACTCGAGTGTCTTTCGTTTGGGCCGTTTTGTTCTACAAAGCAACTACAATTTTATTGTTAACGTATACGGATTAAATTGAATTTGTCAAAACATCTGCAGTGCACCATCTTTTTATATTACGTCTATGGACAAAGCCTTTTATATAATCTGTGACGAGGCATTGACTTTATTCAAAGCATTCAAATTCAGCCTATGACTGGTCTATGATTCAAAGCGCACATATTCCAACCGAATTGGCTGGTAGTGCCGCTAGTACTAAAGCGTCACATGATACTGAAACTTTTCAAACCGACAGCCAACGTGTCTTTGTATGTTTATTTGGGTTATTTGAGCATCGGCTAAAAACTCCCAATAGCTTACTGATTGAGCGATACAAAAATGCCCCCGTAGAAATCACAAGCGTTAAAAGACATCAACCATTTTCAGGCGTTCTGAGATATTTCACTCTATAATTATTTCTGGAGATTGCGAATTGATGTTGACGTAATGTACAGGAGACCATCCCCTTACTACACTCTATCAAACAAAAAAAGAGGATGCGTAGAAAGCTACGCGTAAACTTCTAAAATAATTCAATTTATTTCTCAGCATCACTAATTATTTTTTTGTACAACTCCATCGGTAGTACATTAGCGAATACGTCTTCGTAGTTACGCCGTTCTACAAGAGAGGACGTTTATAAATATAAAATATAACATGACGCTTACGTCACTGCTGCTGCCTTCGGACCGTGACGCTACGCCACTTCCGTCGAATTTGACCCCAGTGTGCCTGAAGAAGCTTCACTTCAAAATAACCATCTAAATCTAATACTATAAGAATCTTTGTCATGACATACTGACTGACTGACAGACAACGCACAGCCTAAACCGCTGGTCGTAGAGACTTGAAATTTGGAGGGTATATTTGTCTTAGTACGTAAACGTGTACTATGAAAGGATTTTCCAAAATTCACCAATTTAGGGGATGAAATGGAGGTTCAAAGTTTGTATGGAGAAACCAGATTAGATAGTATTTTCTATTCGAAACACAAGTGCTTCAATAAAAAAATAAGTAAATTCATGTTTCAGGCTTTTTTGAAATTCTTCCCCTAAGAGGGTGAAATGGGGTACCAAAGTGTGAAAATAAATTTTGTTTCGGATTGCGCTGACATTTGGCATGCAGATAGTCGGGGATATACCCTTTAAGGGGATGAAATGGGGGTTCAAATTTTGTATGGAGAAACAAGATTAGATAGGTTTTTCTATTCGATACTTCACACAAGTGCTTTTAAAAATAAATAAGTAAATACGTGTTTCAGACTTTTTCGAAATGCCACCCCTAAAAGGGTGAAGTGGGGCAACAAAGTCTAAAATCAATATTGTTTCGGATTGCGCTGAAATTTGGCATGCAGGTAGTTATTATAAAGTAGGTATCCGCTAAGAAAGGATTTCAAAATTCACTTCTTAAGGGGATGAAACGGGGGTTCAAAGTTTGAACCGATTAGGCTTTTACTTCTTTGATATCTATTGTGATAGAAAGGTTTTTACAAAATAAAAGTTTTAAGTAAATAAAAGAAGTCTTTAACGCGGGCGAAGCCGCGGGGCACTTCAAGTAATCAAATATATTTGAGACTTTATCAGGAGCTGGTGAAACTGTGCCTCAATCTATTAACGTAGCGTGCGGTGACTGCGGTCATGGAACAAGGACCCTATCAATTACATACAATTACATGCCTTGTATTTATAGAATGAGGAAGTTTTTTGCATAAATTATGTATTCATGTAGGTAAAATACAAACCTACTGTATAAATATTTTGTCCTACTATATAAATATTTTTTTATCCTCTTGATTTTTTTTGAGCTTACTAGCAATGTTTGTTGCACATTACTAGTATTCTTGTTAAACTCTTAAACTAAGCTAAATAATAATATCCTTGTGTCTGGAGTGGGTTCACGTCAATAGTGCAATGGGTGAGGATCGAACTCACGACCTCTCGATCGCCAGGCCGACACCTTAGCCATTGTGCTATTGATTGTTTTTAGTTTTATATATATGCCTGGAACTGCTAACCTGATGGCAAATAACGAAGCAACGTTATCATTATATTATGTTGATGTTGCTTTGTTATTTTTGACCGACATTAAAAAAAAGGAGAAGGTTCTCAATTCGACGTTATTTTTGTACCTCAGAACTCCGTCAAATCTTAACCGATTAGAAAAAAACATTTTTTTGTTTGAGAGATAACGCGTCACGTTTGGTTAAATTTTATCGAGATAATCAGCGTCAGAGAAAATAAACAATATAACAAATTTGTAAACCTTGATATCATGATTATGGCTAGTGGCTATTTTGAGTATCGCGGCAAATGAAGTCGGTTTTTTCTGGTTTTTAATTGTATTATAGTATGTAATATAGCGTACACACACACACACACACACACACACACACACACACACACACACACACCCACACACACACACACACACACACACACACACACACACACGCACACACACACACACACACACGCACACACACACACACACACACACACACACACACACACACACACACACACACACACACTAATTACTACTAATATACTTATATATGTATATATATACTTATATATAATATAATAATACTTACTACTAATTTTGAAATAAGATAAAGTGATGCATAGTGGAAAAGCTATAGTAAATTTAATTTTTGTAGTACACTGTATGGAAGCCCGCTTGCATACTTAAAATTTCGGCAAAGACCCTAGTCCGAACATTGGGTCAAATTGAAAACCAGCGCTGCGTGTACAAGCAATTGTACTTGTAGCAAACGCTGAATTTGGTCCAGTTGCCTATTTGTTTTTGTTAATCTATTAATTATTATATGTTATACTTTTAGGTTTTCGGGCAATAATTATTTTTTTAAATATTTTTTTTTTATTAGAAATATTTTTTTCCTTTTGAAGTACCTACGGAACTCTAAAAATTACACGGTATGAAATACCTCTTAAAAAAGTGGCGCTTTGAATGTTGTGCTCGCATTGACTAATTAAGTCAAGATGTCAGATGTTCAACGCCTCGTCTCAGTGCCGTCTTCACACGATACCATCTTAGGGTGAGGACATAAAGAGGCGGGTTCCCAGTGCAGATAAACCGTTAGCGTCACATATGCGCTTCCGCATAATGAAACAGTATGTAGAAAATGAAGAAACAATGGAACATTGTACCAGTATGGGTCGGTATCTACCCGTACCGGCGTCCGGCTTGTCTGCACCGGGACCCGCCTTTGTATGTCCTCACCCTCAGACCGCATGTTTACTTAACATCAAGTGAGAACAGTCGAGTGGTACAGATTCATAAACAGTTTTTAGGGTTCCGTACCCAAAGGGTAAAATGGGACCCTATTACTAAGACTCCGCTGTCGGTCTGTCTGTCTGTCTGTCTGTCTTATTATTTTTTGCTGGCGAAAAACGATAGTGTTTTTTTAGCTCGATCTCATAAAAATCTGTAGTGTGGTACGGGACCCTAAGAGTGCGAGTCCGACTTGCACTTGGCCAGTTTATTCTAATCTTTTTAAAGACAACTTTCCGCATTAGGAAACCCTATGTCACGGGTGCGACTTTCCAAACACACCAATCACGGACACAATTACACCAAGATCTATTGTTTGTGGATCCTACAAATAATTGTCCCGTGTGTGAGTCGAACCCACAACCTTCGGTTTCGTGGACAGGCACACTAACCTTTACACCAACTGGCCAGTTTACCCAGGATCAAAGAATAAATAATAGTATAAATGGTACCAGGATCCAGGATTCTTGGCATAGCAAATGATGTTTTTTTTTTCATATCATATAGGCTAGCGTTTGATCACTATCTCACCCATTGGTAAGTGACGATGCGATCGAGGATGGTAGCACGCTAGGCCTAGACTGGGAACTGGCTCTCAAGGAAGGCTGCCGGAACACATTAGATGTTTCGCGAAAGATTTTCTAACTTGAGGGTTGTAGCTGGCTACCTACCTACCACCAGTCCTGCGATGCAGGGCTTAGGGATTTCTTAATGATGTGTTTCCTTCACCTGAGGACCACTATAAAAAGCGCACATACATTTTGCGATAGAAAAATCAATTGGTGCACGGCGGGGATTGAACTCTGTACCTCTGGCGTCAAAGCCGACAGTTCTCCTACGACACCACTGGGCCCTCTGATATTTTATTAAACTTCTACTAATGTCCTCCCAGTAAACCCGCGCTGTTCCTATGTCAATATTTACATTTACTCGTACGTCCTTATTTTCGTGCCTACTAAAATTTCAACGCAGATTTACCATTTTGTTTTCCTATGCTTAAACCTTGATTGCCAGCAAAGTCGAATTCCATTTGACACTTTATCATTTATGCAAAGACCTTGCATATAATGAGACAAAAATGATGATAGAAATTTGAGCTTTGCGGCAAATAGCGAGTTTACGGCAACCGCGAAATGTAGGTCATTTCGTTTCAGAAGTCACTTTGAATCCTGTTTGATGTGCGAATTTGGAATTTTCTATTTGGAATGTAAACATGTTTGTAGAATCTGTTTTGTGAGGCTTTTCTGGGAGAGTGGAGGCCACAAAATAATATGTCAATGTCAAAATTATGGATTGACATTGCTTTTTGTAGAGAAATAATATAATTTATTGGTACCCATTATTATTGTATATTAAAAGGCAGGTATTAAAAATTGAAAAAATAATGAAATCATATTTATATACCTTAAGGTACTGCCACACCGCGGAGTCCTGCGATCTGCGGGCGCGATCACAGTACATATCAATTGTTTTCTGATCGCGTTTGGTGTGAACCAGTCGGTACAAATACTACTGCGCTATCTGATCGCCGCCTCGATCGCGCACGCAGGACGCTGCGGTGTGTCCGTTCATCCGTTTAATGAATAATATCTGCACATTTAACAGAATGTACAGAAAACCAAAAATTAAATATTCAACTATATTTACTACAGAAGTTTTCAAATTCGGGTGTGCAATATAGAAGTGTAAATATAATTAAGATAATATTATGTTTCTTTGAAGTGTTTCACACTTTATATTTTTGTTTGTTTGTTGTTTATATGTTGTTTGTTGTTCAAGTCCCGTCGGTACGATGAAATTTTGGATTGTGTTTAACAATTTACAAAAATATAAAGTGTGAAACACTTCAAAGAAACATAATATTTGATTTACGCAGTGCAACATCTCTCGTCGGATTTGAAAACTGTAATGTATTCTTCCGAATGATTAACTTACGTAATAAGTAGTCATAGATGGCGCCACCAATGCATAATTGGGTTAACAAAATGCAATCCACTAATTTCGTCGTAACGATACTTCGCACCGTGGCTTAATTGGCAAAGCACCGGAACATGTTATTCCGGAGGTTGCGGGTTCAAGTCCCGTCGGTACGATGAAATTTTGGATTGTGTTTAACAATTTACAAAAATATAAAGTGTGAAACACTTCAAAGAAACATAATATTTGATTTACGCAGTGCAACATCTCTCGTCGGATTTGAAAACTGTAATGTATTCTTCCGAATGATTAACTTACGTAATAAGTAGTCATAGATGGCGCCACCAATGCATAATTGGGTTAACAAAATGCAATCCACTAATTTCGTCGTAACGATACTTCGCACCGTGGCTTAATTGGCAAAGCACCGGAACATGTTATTCCGGAGGTTGCGGGTTCAAGTCCCGTCGGTACGATGAAATTTTGGATTGTGTTTAACAATTTACATAATTAAGATAGTTTAAAGACTAAAACAACCGACTTCCATGCCGCGCGAGTCAGTTTCAGTAGCAAGTTTGAGACGTTTATCGTCATATCTCTGGAGACTTATCAGATGTCGATAAAATTACAAAAGAACCACTTTGGAAATGTACCCTATCAAATGAAAAAGAATCGTTCAAATCGGTTCACAATTGACGGAGTAATCGCGTAACATACATACAAAAAAAAAACCTACTCCTTTTTGGAAGTTTTTGCGTGTAGGAGTAACAAATATCTATCCGTCCATCCATCTTTATTCGTAAACTTAACTTAGTTCAAAAGCACCTAGATGGCGCTGAAGCATGATGCATCCTTCTCCTTGTAAATATTGCCTCAATGTATGAGATTCTGCATCGCGCAATCGATATTTTCCTTGATTTTCTGTATATAATGCACTTGATTTTTAATTTAATGTTCTATTAACTTTCATATCTATAAAGAAACATTTCGCACTAATATATTATATTAAATTTAATATTATTTAATAGGATATTGACACGACGGTCTTATTAGTATTCTCCTAGTATATAAAAATATGATTTCGGCCACAATTAATCTATTGATTCGTCGTATTTATAATCATGACGCTATTTCGTATCTAATAATTTCACACCAAGTTCGTGTAACGTTAGTTATAGTATACGAATACCTTAATCCTCTAATAGATGTAAAGTTGTAATCGTATTTATTCAATTCAAATATCTTTATTTCGGACAATTATAATCCATGGTTAGTAATAATTAGTACTTATATTATGGTTAGTATCTTATAAAGTAAACTAAAACTAATACAGGTTGTCATTACAGTTCTTATTAATATATCATGTACCTGTATCATGTACCCATTTATGGTAAAAGGGATTCATTAAGCAAATCTAAGTAAAGTATACATTAGCCAAATTAAGCGGTTAGGTTAGGCGCCAGGTGAGCGTCTCCCACAGGGAATAATTTAGATTAATAATTTATGCTTAAAATTATATTTATTTAGAGAGACTTAATCTCTAACGAAGAACAGAGGTACTGGATAAGGTTAAGCCTATAAAATCCATCTAGATTTTCTAGGCTTTGAATTTTTGAACCGACTCCCACAAAATGAGTAAATAACAATTGCCGCTAAAACCGTTGTAGTAATAAAATATATATTGATATCTAATATAAAAATTTCGCTTTTTGTATCGAACCCACGTTCTAATAAGAGTCACATGTGTTCGTCGTTACATCGTGAAAGGTTTCGTACCTGAAAAATTTAACTTTTGTAGGTAACTTGTTTCCGTAAATTGGTATCGGACACAGAACATACTTGTTTCACAGTTTTACAATCCATACCTTTTCGGTATTAGTTAGCGAATTTACTATTACAAATTTATTATTTGCGGTTGGTGCATTTACATTGTCTAGGCATTGGTTTAAAGATCGAACTGCACAGATAAGTTTGTCCTTTAATCTGGTTTGACAAGTTTGTACGGAACCCTCGTACGAGTCCAACTCGCACATGGCCGGTTTTTCTCTATATTCTCTTTTTTCCTGTGTTACTCTGTATATTTTCTCGTAGCTAAGACTTTTGCTAGTACACATGGGAACATACCACCGTTTGTCAGTCATTAAACTGTGAAAATATAAAGGTTGAAGGGCAAATTGTTCAGTGAAATTACATGGCGTTTGAGACCTAATTAACATCTAAATGACGGTAACAGCAAAATTCCTTCTATATTCAAATGTCCCAGAAAACCGTTACGGTTTTCAGGGTATATATTCTAATATTACTGTATTTGTGATTCCTCTGTGACTTCCAGTTACTGTGACACATTTTTTTACAGCAGTGCCATAGGCATTGGCAATATTAATACTAAGAAGATTATGGATGTTCCAAGTAGAATAAACTCATAACATAAAATAACCTTGACTTATGTTTCGCTCTTCTATTCACGAAAATTTTAGTGTTTGACAAATATTACAGACTGTTCCGAGGGTAACTGTGAGCGAGATGGACAATAAGGCAGGTTAAATTAAAATATCTTCAAAGCAATGTTTTACCTTGAAGGTCCAGTTAGAGCACAAAGTTTTTGCTTCAATACCAAAACATTGTATTTGTGTATACTTCTTGGTGCAGACCAAGAAGTTTAAACAAGTAGCTAAACTTATTTCTACAGACCATTGCAATACATACTAGCACGCAACAGATGCGTTTGAAGTACTTTGCGGCCAGTTCTAGTTGAAAGTTACATCTCAGATAACTATAAACTAGTCGGAGAAGTAACACGTAAAAGTTTTAAACGAAATGCTAACAATGTCTGAAGATTTCACCTGCAACGACTATTAAAATAAAACCTTCCAAAACACCCAGAAACATTGTTACCAACCACAGTTTTACACTTCAGGGAATGTTCCGGGTCGTTTATACCCACTCCGGGACTATAAAAATAGGTTCAAAAGTAAATTTGCAGTGGTAACTTCACTTGATACATTAACGAGTTCATTTTATGGACCCCCGATGCGTTGTTAAAGAAACGTTTTGTATATTTTGTAGATTTAAAACATTTGTGTTTTAGGAATTTCAGTTAAAGTGTTGAGCAATTCGACATCACATCGCTGAAAGATACGGCAGTTCAAGTCCAAGTTGAACTGCCGCATCATTAAGCAAAGAATTTTGAGAGCGTTCTTATACATATTGTGTCATGAAATACATAGTTTTTGAGGGTTTAATAGTTGTCGCTACTTAGTAATGTTAATGTATAAAATTACTGAGTAAATAGAACATTTAGACTAATTATTGTCCTAAGACTAAGACTTTCTTTTAACACCCCACATTATAAGTTTTTAATTCACAAACATGCTTTCTGTGATATTGTTTCTTATTTCATTAAGTTATTTTCATTAGTAATTCAAGGGAATCGCTCCCTTAAACTACTGATGTAAGGTTTTGCTGAATAAATAAATTTGTTTTTTGTATTATTTTTAAAGTATAAATACAATTTTATATACACACAAAAGCTGTTGTTCTGACAATATTTCAAATCTTTTGATAAATAAATAAGATTCGTCAAAGAAAAGGAAACCAGCCACACAGGACCTAGACATTTAATTGTTAGATAAAGCACCTGCAAATAGCTTAAACATTGGACGAAGTAAATTATGAGGAAATAGTTTAGTTACAAACCCTTGTATTGTACTATTTGTAATTTGAATAAAAAAAAATCTTAATAGAAACTTCGTTCCCCAGGGTCTGAATGTAGACAAGAGGAACCTGGCCAGCGCTGAAAGGAAGAAGCGTACTTTCACGGACAGGTCTCAGCTGAAGTACGCCAGAAGATTGGTGGTGAAACTTGGCAGTGCTGTCATCACCAGGGAAGACGGAAATGGGCTCGCTTTGGGACGCCTCGCTTCTATTATTGAACAGGTAACTCAAATAATTTAAGATCGTTTAAAAAACTAAAAGAACCGACTTCCAACGTCGCGCTAGTCAAAGTAGCCAGTAGACGCAGTAACTATTATATAATCTGTGCCAGTAGGTAGTAGTATGTCGTCGAGATAAGTAAATCTATCGTAATACAAATGTTGGTATATTAAAAACGGCTCGGCCGATTTCGTTAAAATTTAAATGGGATCACATGGGAATCCTTTAAAACAAAAAAAAAAATTCCAAATCGGTTCAGGCATCTTCGAGAAATCGGTAAACATACATAAAAAAAGATTATGACGAATTGCGAACCTCCTCCTTTTTGTGAAGTCGGTTAATAACAGTGTTGTAACGTATATATATATATATATATGTAACGTATAAATAAGTAGGTAGGTTTTTAATATTTGTTTAGAAGTGATTTTGAATTATCCAGTTTTCACGTTATGCCAAATTTCACTGTGGAAATGTTGTCGATTAGTTTGTGCTCCGTTTATGAGTTAGATTAGCGTCCGTAGGTTTACTCAATATAAGTTACTTGTGGAGCATAAGACTGGTTTTTTAATCCAGAGGTCAAATATTTCCTTGTATTTATTTGTAACTTGAGGACGACTGAATGATTATGAAAATGATTTTGCTTTCTTTCTTTCGTTCCTTCTTTACTTATTTGTGAAAATTTTGGCGCTGACTTGCAGTGAGATAGCAGTAAAGTATTTATCTGTCCACTATAAAGAAATATTTAAGTTAGTAGTTCACGCTTCTTTAAGCACGATAGCATAAGAAAAAAATTCAAAGACCCTTGTTTTTAGTGACCCCACAAATTTTCACACTTTATACTAGTTTATACTAGATAAGTTAAAAGTAGTCGTCTGTATAATTTTATCACTACTATTTCGAACAAAAACTAGAGTATCAACATAAGAAAGTTCATCAACACAACAATTAAACTATCGCTCAGAAATCGTAGAAACAAGAAACATCCCCGGCGCGGCCCGCCCGTCGCCGCCCGCCCAATCCTCTCCCAGTTGCATTTCTGTAGACCATTATTCAAAACAAGAGAGCCATTACCCGAAGCAAGAGCACTTAGCGAAAACAAACAACTTCTGCAAGCTTTTCATTTTAACGGACAACATTTCGAGAATACTTAGCCAACTTCGCCTACGATAAGCTAGCTGGTAAAGTTTGGCTAATGAAAGTTAAGACTGAAAAACCGCGGTAGATTTAATACTATTTATGTGGCAACCCTTAAATGTGCAACGAATACCTGCCTTGATACTTTCATGAATTAAAGGTTTCATTTCAGTTCAAAGATTTTCGTAACAATCTTTGAGTTAATTATGATTTCGGTATGCGATAAAGATGTACTTAATGTTACTACTGGTTAATTCTACATGCACTAAGGACTCGTGAACTTGATCGATTTTATTCATATTTAAAAAAATACTACTTAGGTATAACTTGTTACAGTATACCACCTACAATGATAGTAAATATAACGATAAAAATATAGAAGCATATTCAATAATTGTGCAAAAAATTGGATCAAAGTAATTGTATCATACTATAAAACCGCCATCTTATGATGATTTTGACAAGTATGACATTTGTATAATTATTGACATGTAAGAAATGCTAATAATACAAGTATCAACTTCCATTAGCCAGACTCTACCTATTTAATCTAGTGAATTGCATATTGACTATGCAAATATATCTTGGGTACTCGTTAAGACGCTATTCTACTGCATTTCCGAGTATATAAGAAGTTCACTCACGAGTCACGATTTGAAGACCCCCGTACCGTATATACTTATCAGGGAATTCCATTAATTCGCTGTTATGAATGTAAATATAAAGCGCTTTGTGCGGCAGAATGGAATACCTCTGTAACATGTATCGATGGCGCATCTCTGTGCGCCTGGTAGTATGTACGATGGAAAAAAGGCAGACGGTATAATTTGTGTAATAGGAAGGCACACTCTCCGAAAAATAAATATTGCTTTTCCACTTCGTATTTAAAACGTAATAGAATTTCAATTAAGGCTTAAAAAAAACCACTCTCGCTCTCTTTGCCCAATGTCCGTCAAATATCCGCTAATTGCAGCTCCCTAAACTAAAAGTACTTCCTCGTACTACTATAGATACGATAGATTTTTCTCAGAAGAACATGCCTGCTGGTGTCTGGTGCTAATGGAATTAGCCGCAAACAAAAACCTTTCTAAAAGTGCAGCAAATAAATCATGCTCAGATTCCGCTGCTGACTTTGTTAAAGAATAATTTAAGATTGCTTAAAAAACTAAAAGCACTGACTTCCAACGTCGCGCTAGTCATCAACCGACTTCCAAAAAGAAGGAGGTTCTCAATTCGTCTGTATGTTTTTTTTGTGTGTATGTTACGCAATTACTCCATCAATTGTTAACTGATTTGAATGATTATTTTTTAAATCGGTAGGGTACGTTTTCGAAGTGCTCCCATTGTAAATTCATTGAGATCTGATAAGTATCTCCAGAGATATGACGATAAACGTCTCAAACTTGCTACTGAATTTAACTCGCGGGGCATTGAAGTCGGTTGTTTTATTTTTTAAACTATCTTAGAGGCATGCCTTTTAAGTTCTGTCGTTTCCATATTTCCCGGCAATTCTGAATTTGGAACTGTTCTATATTCGAATACGTTTAAATTTTGAATCTCAAAACAGTTGAAAGTATTAGGATTAATGCTATTGTTTAGTCACAGCGTCAATTGGAATCTGATGCTTTCAAGTCAGCCATTTTGAACACGCCCACTATAGAGTGGAATAAATGTTATAATAACTGGTTTGAGCGAATGGAAAAGTGTATTAAGCTACGTGGTGAATACTTTGAAAAACAATAAAAAATACTATAAGGTTCTAGTTGTGTTTTTTACTTCAAACGACAAAACTTAAAAGGCATGCCTCGTAATGATGTATACTCTAGAGCAGTGTTTCCCAAACATTGTTCTGCCATGGCCCGGTAACTTTTACACTGCTCCTTCGTGTTTCAAGCTGTTTTCATTAGGTAAAATAATTCACATTTATTAATAGTAAAATGTTTTACTAATACTACATATTTTGGTATCGCCTATTTAGCCACTAAATTTTAGTGCGAAGTATGGAGCTGCTGCTTTTTTTTTTTTTTGCGACCCGGTATTTTATTTTGATTGTCCGGTACCGGGTCGCGACCCAGCAAATGGGAAACGCTGCTCTAGAGGACGCCATATACGTAGTATTATTATCTTTTCTATGGCCATATTCAATTTAATTCCAACGATACCTTATTTGTCAAATTATGATAATTTTGTCGTATTGATAGAATCGTACTGTGGCTTAGTTGGTCAGAGCACCTGGGCATGTTTCCCAGGCAGTCTGGGTTTGAATCCCATCGGTACAATGACTTTTTGGATTGTGTGTACAAAAATATAAAGTATGTAACACTTAGAGAAACATAATATAAAATATGACAATGAATTAAACAGTTATAAAGATACATACAACCCGTTAAAAATCATAACATCAATATTCTTTATTCCTGCATAACTAAGTTACGTCACCAAACAGTCTAATGGCGATAAATGTTGTACAATAGTCTAACACAAATAATAAATAACCCACTTTGATAACGTTGAATAAATATGTTTGTTGACTGAACGTGGTCGCATGTTGACCAATTAGCAGGGGCTTAAGATAGTATTTATATTATGTATAAATAACAATGCTTCACTTTTATTATAAATGAAAAATACCTGTTTGTTTATTTTTATAAAGACAAAAACGACTGTGTGGGTATCCTGTGGGTAACTGTGTATGTGCAACATGTGCTATCCTAGGGAGTGTGTCCGGAACGCAGCCTTTAGATTTACTGATTTTGGTGCTAAGAGAGATATGGATATCAGCGTTAGTAATTCTATGTTAAGTGACCCTATGTCAGAACAATGTAAGATACTATAAAAAAAATACGGTCGAATTGAGTAACATCCTTTTTGGAAGTCGGTTAAAATAAACCTGTAGATTTGGCACTAGCTAAGACCAATTTCTATCCCGCAGAGAAATACCGAGCATAGCTCTCTTCATAGTTCGCTGAGCGACTTTAAACTGGTGGACCAGTCGAACTGTGAGTGTCCACGTCTCGGCTCTGTATGTCATTACAGGTAGGACGCACTGGTTAAAGACTTTTGTCTCTAGACACTGTGGTATAGGCGACGAGAAGACTCGACGGAGTTTTCCGAATGCTGCCCAGCCCAGCTGAATTCTCCTCTGGATTTCTTTCTCGAAGTTGTGTTTACCTAGTTGGAGCGTCTGCTCTAGGTAAACATACTTAGTGACAACTTCGTGTGGGATTCCACCTACGGCAATCGGTTCCGGAATAACGAGCTCGTTGTACATGACTTAGGTTTTATCCAAATTCATCCGGAGACCGATGCGACGAGAAGAATCAGCTATCAAAGTAACTGATTAAATTTGCAAAAGGCGTCTGTCAGAGATTGAAATAATTGTAAGATTTTGGCAGTCTCCGTTCTGTCTCAAGGTAAAAAACTCATAGTGCATGGACGAGCAACATTTTGGCATACCAGAGTCCATATTAGAAAGAGGGTGCGTAGAAAGCTACGCGTTAGATGTGAACTTCCAAGCTCAATCAATTTATTACTAAACATCAATAATTATTTTTTTGTAAAACTCCGTTGTTTTTTGTACAACAAATCTGTTGAACTTAGCGGGACGAATGCCCGAATTAGAAAATACGTCTGCGTAGTTACGCCGTTCTACAATAGAGGGCGTTTATAAATGTAAAATATAACATGACGCTAAAATCACTTCTGTCAAATTTTCCTCCAGTGCGCCTAAAGAAGTTTCACTCGAATAATAGCACATAGCCATGTGCAAACCATATCCTTAAAGAGAAAAGATAGATACGTATCTTTTTGAACTAAAGATATATATCTCAGATGAGAATATAAATCTATATATTTAGTTATCAGATATATATTCGTAATAACTTCGTGACGCTACGCTCCCTTTCTATCACATAGATTGTTATATGTTTTCATCTCCTTTACTACAACTCCTTGACGCTCTCTTTTTAACCGACTTCAAAAAAGGAGGAGGTATCTCAATTCGACCGTTTTTTTTTTTTTTTTTATGTTTGTTCGGGGATAACTTCGTCATTTATGCACCGATTTTGATTATTATTTTTTTGTTCGAAAGGAGATATCTCAAGTGTGGTACCATCGTAATTTTATCGAGGTCTCATAAGTATCTCCAGAGATATTGAGATAAACATCTTAAAATTGGTACTGAAAATGAACATTGAAGTCGGTTCTTTTTTAGTTTTTAAACGATATTATTAACGCATAGAGAGTTATATGCATCTCGCTTACTCTAACTCCGTGACTCTCCCTTTTTATCGCATGGTATGTTGTATAGTTACATCCCGCTTACTCTAACTCCGCGAAATGAGTCGTTGCGTCGAAGATAATAATATAAAAGAGTTAAAGACACGGTTGAGATATGTAAGATATACTGAAATAGTCTTTGGATTAAGGAGATATAACTCTTTTTAGTTAATCACTCTTGAGTTACACATGTCTAATAGCACAACCCAACATTCAACTTAGTTGCTTCCTACAAAGCTTCCAAAGCCGTACCCCAACCTCACAACAACTGCAGATTACGCAGCCCTAAGCCTGGACCTTCGACACAATTATCCGGATTGAATAAAACATTAGCTTTATGAATACAGATTTAGTTGCCACCCGAATCCTTTCTATAACTTCGTCCGGTTTGATTTAGTTTGCTTATTTATCTCGGTCCTAAACTTTTTGTTTTGATATTAAATTTCAAATTTCTCCCCGAACTTTATCTGGTTTCTTTTGATGGAAGTTTTTTCTTTCAATATCGCAATTTGAAAGTCAAAGTTGAAGGGCTTGTTTGTTATTTGCGGAACAGGTGTTACGGCTAGTATAAGTTAAATAAATACGAGTTTATAATCAAATAATACCTAAATTTAAAATTTAACCACCCCGACTGATCTATGTTACAAGCTTTTTATTATAAGTTCATTGAGACCATTCCAATGAGACTAAAAATACGACAACTCTTTTGTAAGTTTGTAGTTGTTAGGAAAAACGCACTACTTAAACTACTTAGGCTTTTCCATTCACAATAACTCAAACAACAAAGTATTTATAGATAACTTTTCTCAATACCCCTTTTCTACCTCCAGGTAGCAGAATGCCACCACGAAGGTCGAGAATGCATCATGGTGACGAGCGGTGCTGTCGCCTTTGGCCGGCAGAAGTTGACCCATGAACTGCTCATGTCTTTGTCCATGAGAGAGACTCTGTCACCCAGCGACCATACTAGAGAGGTATGTTGAAATATTACATTAGAGAAATTATACTTAGCACAACATAGTGAGTACAAGCATAGTGAGTACAAAAACACAGAGAGTACAAACATAGTGAGCACAAACATAGTGAGTAGTAGTAGATGAGAAAGGGATGTTGCATCATCAGCATATAGGTGGGATGATGGTAAGTTGATGATAAATTTACTGCAGATTTGTTTCGGATATGTATTTCATAATTCACTGCATTTGCTTGCAAATTAGACGTAAACAAACATTTAAATACCGATTATAATAACTTTGGTCTTTGTCTCCCTGCATTTCTATAGCCATCTTTTGCATAGGTAATCACACATAGGTACGTAACTTCCTTTAAAAAGCCTTTTATTTGAATAAAAGTCCAATAGATAAAGCTACCTTGGAACTAGTTCAAGCAAGACATTTTCAATCCTTTTAGGGTTCCGTACCCAAAAAGTATCAACGGAACCCTATAATCTCAAACTATCATAAAAAAGGCAGACGGAATCGTGCCGAACATCCGAGTGAACGCAAGTTCAGTAATACTAAATGCTTGAGTAATACGCTTCCGCGCTCAGTTTGCTACCAAGCGGCAGCAGGGTCGGACGCCTCCGTGTAGTATTACTTCGCAGCGTTGCTTACGTAGTAATCATGCCGTATTGACTATGCCGGACTGAGCGCGGAAACTTATAACTCAAGAATTTGGTATTACTGAACTTGCGGTCACTCGGGTGTTTGACACGAATCTGTCTGCCTTTTTTATGATAGTCTGAGCCTATAATATATAACCATACATTTTCAATTATTTTGCGTATTTTATTGGACCTTATGAAAGGTATGATTATTATGGACAGATACTTGACATTACCTCCAAGTGTGTATTATTATGGCTACTAGAACGACAAATAATAAAAATTGGGGGTCCACATACAAGAAACATGTTTTATTATTCGCAATTTTTTTTTCTATCTTATAAAAGTATTGTATATGGTGGCACGGAACTCATCCTGTGCGAGTCTGACTCGCACTTGGCACATTAAGAAATAATATCACTACTAAACAAAACAATGATATTACTAACAGCCAATCCATTTTCCTACACTGCAGTATGCACGCCACTATGGATCTCTTGAAACACTCTCTAGTAACACAGTTGGAAAATAATGATTGTACTAAGAAACTAGACTATTTTTTTAAAGCTTACTAGCAATGTGGGTTGCAAATTACTCCAACTAAGCTAAATATGCTTGTGTCTGGAGTGGCTTCACAGTTTCTCTCGATCGCCAGTCCGACACCTTATCCATTGGGCTATTGCCGCTTCAACTTATTTCTTGAAAGTTGTTATTCTAGACGAATTAACTTTCACCTGTAACCATAGAACCTGTAAAACACAAGAAGTACATATACAATAACATATAAGAACCTCTCTCACTAATATTATTGTACAATTTTCTCAGGACGCTGGTAGTATCTTGGACCCTCGGGCAGCGGCGGCCGTTG
Organism: Cabera pusaria; assembly: GCA_954871355.1. Lineage (NCBI taxonomy): Eukaryota > Metazoa > Arthropoda > Insecta > Lepidoptera > Geometridae > Cabera > Cabera pusaria. The sequence goes on from OX940896.1 coordinate 6,107,053, forward strand.
GGCAGTCTGAGCTGATGGCGATGTACGACGCTATGTTTTCGCAATACAACGTTAAAATAGCACAGGTTAGTGGGTGGTAGCTATTGTTACTTATTCTGTTGTTACTCTTAAACATGCGTTTCTATTATAAGCATAAGTATAACTCATTTATAATATTAGTTAGGAAATATCCCTATTTCCTAACTGATATTATAAATGAGAAAGTCCGTGAGTATATTCATACGGATGCTTGTTAAGGTACGGCCACACCGCTGCGATCTGCGAGCACGGGCGTGGGCGCGATCTACTTTTCAGTAGCTGTCTTGATCGCCGTAGATCGAGTTTGGTTTGAACCAATCGGTACGAATACTACTGCACTATCTGACCGATCTAATCACGGTTTGGCTGTAGCTTTACTATTTCAAACGAAAACGGCTGAATCCATTTGGATGTAATTTGACTCACAGATAGTTTATGACCTAGATTAGCATAAGAATTAGCTACAAAGGATACTTTTAATGCGGGCGAAGCCACGGTGTGCAGTTATTGTGCCTTACTAAATCAAAATTTAGTCAGCCGTTCGGGCGCTACGATGCCACAGATATCTGTCTGTCTGTGCCTACAGACACATATGTACACATATACACAGACAAACACGTCAAACCTTTTCACCAGAAGTACCATAATTCTTTTAAAAACGTGTAAACAACCAGTGCCCTTTGACCTGAAATTAAGGTACGACCACAATGCGGCGTCCTGCATGCGCGATCTAGGCGGCGATCAAATAGCGCAGTAGTATTTGTACCGACTGGTTCACACCAAACGATCTACGGCGATCAGAAAACAATAGAAATTCAGATCGCGAACGCACGAGGACGCAGGACGCCGCGGTGTGATCGTGCCTTTATACAAATGTATATTTCAAAGCGTATCATAAGTAATAGCTCTTATGCTAACTCTATTTTGCTCGAGAATCTTGCAAAAGGAAGTGTTAATGGATATATTCCCAGAGTGATTACGTCTCGCATAACTTTCTGAGAGATCTTGACATTATCAAGTACGAACACACTTTGAAAACTAATCTGGTCCTTGATACCGGGGAGAGCTTGTAGGTTATTGCGTGTTTTGGTTTACATTTTAGTGTTTTTGTAGTGGTGGGACATCTGCTAGTCCGCCTGGGGCGGTACCTCCACTTTGGCAATTAATTTTCAGCCGTGAAATAGGAATGTTTTTCGGTTGAAATGGCAAGGTTTCCAGTGAAATCACAGGGCATGTAAGACTCAACATCTTTATGTCTCAAGGTAACAGGCGCAGTGTCTCTATGTGTAATAGGTAGACGTCATTGTTTACCATCAGGCGAGCGTCATGCTTGTCTTGTTACCTTATATGATAAAAAGTGCATTTAAATCTTATTTGTTGTGTTTACAAGGCTAATTACAGAAACATTAAGTACTTAAGGACTTTGAATTTAATTAAACCCTTCTTTACACGGCAACATACCTCTCCGGATTTTATTAAGCCTTCAGCATGATACTTATAAATGACTCTAAAATTATTTTTAGAATATTTTCGTCACCTGAATAGTTTAAAGTTATATTAGGAAATACAAAAAAACAATACAATCACCTGATATTAACGGACGCTACTCTTAAAATAACCATTAAAAGAGGAAACGCGGGTGCAAGCCATTTGAAAAAAAGATATTTTAAAGAAACTATTGCCATCGCGCCGTGTCCAAATAACCAACAAAAGTGCGATAGGGACAACAGCAACTCAGACCCATTTTACCTACAAAATGTTGAGTATAATAAGGTTTCGTATTCCCCTGTTTTCTTCTCGAAAACTGATCCGATTAAATTATTTCTTGCAAATATTTCTTTTAATTTTTTTTGTCTGTAAACCGTACACATTTTTTCCGGCAGCCGTTTAGATCAGGGAAGTAAAATAGGTAATTTAATAGGTTTTTGAAGGGTTATATTTCTTTTTGCAATTGGCTGGTCAAAAAAGCAAATGACAGGGGCTAGTAGCTACAGCAGACCTTAATTTTTTGTAGAATAAAAATTGCTTAATAGCATTTGCCAGGGAGGAAACAGGGGAATATATTTGTATGGAAAAATGCACCACGCGTTCCCTGAACCGAAATAAAACTGGCCAAGTGCGAGTCAGCAGCGTCTCTTATCGCACACTTAGGGAGGGTTCTGTACAATACGAAACATAACAGAGTTTCAACCTCATATATTTGATTAATTGATATTATCCAGAATGTTTGGTTTGGTCGCGATCTAGAAAGACGGGGCTCGTTTACTAGCGCCATCTATGTCATTTAGCCGAAACTAATTAGATAGAAAACGTTTAAAAACACGTTTTTTGTATGGGGATCCCCTTTAATTTTTAATTTTATTTTGTTTTTAGAATTTGTTGTTCTAGCGGCAACAGAAATACACCATCTGTGAAAATTTAAACTGTCTAACTATCACCATTAATGAGCTATAGCCTGGTGACAGACGGACAGACAGACAGACAGACAGACAGACAGACTGACAGCGGAGTCTTAGAAATAGGGTCCCGTTTTACCCTTTGGGTACGGAACCCTAAAAATGGTTATATTTACCATAGGCAGAACTTTTGCTAGTCTGCTTTGGGTAGTACTAGCAATGGTCCTACCTACTAATCGTGAATGTAGTAGATAGATATATAAAATGTACGTTACTTTTGTTTTCTTTTCATTCCTACTTCCTCTAAAACGCTAGGTATTTTATCGTCCATTTATTATTCCTCTTTTGTTATACGAACTATCACGCATTTGCATGAAAAATAACAACCCGGCACACTGACAAACTTTAATGCCGCAAACCCATTAATAATAAACCGGCCAAGTGCGAGTCGGACTCGCGCACGAAGGGTTCCGTACCAATATCTATAAAAACGGCAAAAAAAACATGTCCGTTGTATGGGGAGCCCTACTTAAATACATTTTATTACAAGCTTTTATTTAACTTGCAATGTATGTATGTATGTATGTATGTCACTATGTATGTTCAGGTGGAATCTTGGAAGCTAAAGTAGACCCACTTCCCGATGTCCGATTGGACTCAAATTTGGTGAACTTATGAAAAGGTGACAACAATGATATGGTACCATGGAGCTGGTCTGATGATGGAGACGGAAGCTGGCCATGGCATCTCTGTGATAAAACAACATAAACCCACCGAGTTTGGGCTCGATTGATTGGCCACGGCATCTCTGCGATAAAACAACATAAACCCACCGAGATTGGGCTCGATTGATTCGTCATAAGGAGAACTTTACACCTAGATCTAGGGTCTGATGATGAAGCTATAAGGTGGTCACGGCATTTTTAATAAGAAGACGGTATTTATTTAACTAGTAGGTACCTATTATTTATATTTATGCAAATTGCACAGTTAACTAACTTACGTAGTTAGTTACGCAAATAATATCACCTAAATACTACAAAGTTTCTATTATTAAACCAGCAATAACCGAAATTTCAAGTAGCAAATTGCTAACTTATAGGCAGGGTTTCGAAGCGCATCCGGACAGCATGACGACGCTCGCGCGATAACGCGCGGCTATGGCTCGCTGCGTGATGTTACGTTACTCCTCCCGCTACCCGAGCAAGCGACAAGCAGGAGCAACTAATTATTATTATTTAGGTACTTTTCGAAGGTAGTTTAGCGAATGTAGCGTCACCACAATAATTTCATCAACATTTTCACGAAACATCTATAATATTATAGGTAATACCTTTAAACGAGAAAACCTTGTTTATATATGAATATAATCGGGATCTCGGAAACGGCTCCAACGATTTACATGATATTTAGTATGCAGCGGGTTTCGGGGGCAATAAATCGATCAATTTTTTTTAGAAAACGTCATTTCATCCGTGTTTTTAGGCATTGAAAAACTGCTACAATATCATTAGAATACAAAGGGTAATTTCGGCGTATTTTAAGACGTTATGGTGGAAGCTTTTTAGGTTACACTCGATTCGACAAAAAATATATATATATATAATACCAAACAAAGCTGGGTCATCGAGATATTTTTCATTTAAACTTAACATTTATAAAATGTTAACGAGTTATGGTTGCGACGCTATTTTCGCAAAATTACCTTCGTAATGAATATTTATTTTATTAGACAGTAGGTACCTGTATCACCATGCTTTGCTCGGTGTTCTTTTTTTGTAAATCGTGTTTTTTGGCAATTCTTCAGCTCCCAATAATAAAAGAAGGAACTTGTAAAAAACGTAAAAATGACCATCTTGTCTGGACTCGAATCGGGGTCCTCTAGCACAGAAAATATAATATACCTAGTCCCGTCTAGTTTCGTGACCGGCTTTGTTTTCTTATCGAGCTAGCCTTGTAGAAAGTGGCGAAACTTACCTTCGTATTCTAATAATATTGTAGCAGTTTTTCACTGGCTGAAAACATGGATAATACGACGTATTCTAATAAAACTGGCCAAGTGCAAGTCAGACTTGCGTCTCACACACGTAGGGAGGGCTACAAAAATATTAATGCCTGTAAACACAGTACAATACGAAACATAACAGAGTTACGTAGTATTATTATTATCTTTTCTATGACAGAGTTGTGAACCGCGTGCTTGTTTACTTTAACGACATCTAACAAACGCTATTATTAACACAAAGTTGTTGTTCGGTTGTTGATCTCAGAGTAACAATTACTAGAGTCACTAGAGTTATTTAAACATGTGTTTTAAGTGTGACGTTCGAGGTCTAGATGAAAGCTGAATGGCTCAATACCTTTGTTTTTTTTTTGTAAATTCAAAGCAATAAGTTATGTTTCTGTTATATCTATAATATTTTTTATTGAATATGATCTATTTAATGTAATTTGACGAGTGTAAGTGCAAATTTTTAATTTGCACATATACTGAGTAAATGCTTTGACTTTGACTTTGAGAGTAGTAATAGCATTGAGGTAAAACCATGACGTATTGAAAATGATGGTGCACTGCAGATGTTTTGTCAAATTCAATTTAATCCGTATGCTCTTACGATAAGGTTGTAATTGCTTTGTAGAACAAAACGGCCCAATTGAGAAACACCAGGGTGGCAGTGTATCCTTCTCTAACAACCTGATAGTCCTATATATGTTCTATACTATATGTATGATATATATGTAAGTTGTTCATACAAAAGAAAGGGACAAACTCCGTTCAAGGTCGTTCTCATGAGGGCCGGTGTACGCGATCGAGTTTAATATGTAGCAGGTCTGTGGGTAAAACAAAGAGTTGTCTCCCGAGCAAATAAATTTTGTCAAACGGTTATCATTCACGCGGGGGCACGGGGGAGTGGTTGCCGCCGCCGGTTGTGACTAATTATAGATTAAACACATATCGCCTTACCGTCCTTACCGACAACGTCCAATGTATTTTTATTAAGAGAAAAGGATAGAATACGATATTATATAAAATGGCACCAATCCGTAAGTACTTAATACGCATTCAAATAAAAAAGATTTTTCCAAATCGGTTAATAAATTACGGAGTTATGCGGTAACGTAACACACATTCAAAAAACACAGTCGAATTGAGAACCTCCTTCTTTTTATGTCGGTTTCATAGAATAGTATGAATAAAAAAAATAAACAAAACTAAATTAAAATCCGGTCCAGTCACTTGGGTTGGGAGCTAAGATACCACAGACATAATTATACAGTATACACACACATGTCAAACTATTTTCTTCAAAATTTAAAAATAGGCAATTTCATTTCGCGCTATAATGTCACATCTGTTTACATAATCTGCGAACATGGCGCCAGCAAACATGGCGTCGCGTCGTGAAGTGTCATTACAAATTAACAAAATAACGTTTTATGTATGCGGGTTTTAATTCGAAAATCTGAACTTAATTGTGAAAAGTGACTCCGTCGTCTCAGTTTGTTTTTCCTGACTGGTTTTTGCAGTATCTGAGGACACACGATGGCATTCCGGATACGCAATTTTTAACATAAGCGCGTGCTGTTGTTTCGACTGCCGAGCTACGTGAGAGCGAGAATATGCCAGCCAGCTTACTCGCGGTATTCGACAATGCCAGTTCGAGATGTTCCGTCTAGTAGTATATGTCTATGAGTAATAGTTTCTCTGAGGTTGTTAACACGCAGATGACACCTTGACCAGATGGCGCTATACAAAATACACGTTTTTTGTATGGGTAAAGGGGGTCCCCTTTAATTTTTAACTTAATTTTGTTTTTAGTATTTGTTGTTATAGCGGCAACAGAAATACATAATCTGTGAAAATTTCAACTGTCTCACTATTATGGTTCATGAGATACAGCCTGGTGACAGACGGACAGACAGACAGACAGACAGACAGACAGACAGACAGACGGACAGCGTAGTCTTAGTAATAGGGTCCCGTTTTACCCTTTGGGTACGGAACCCTAAAAAGGAATATTTATGTATGAAATTCTCGTGAATATTTAAAGGGATGTTGCACACAGTATCATTTCTCTAAGCTTTGCCCCCGATTCTTGCTCCATTCTGAAATGTGCAGAGAACAAGGAGAAGATAGAAGGGAAGAAGATAGTTTATTAAAACAATTTGTTCTTCAAAATCTTTTTTAAATTCTTAAAAAATCCACTAGTGCACGGTGGGGATTTAAACCCCCTAACTACTACCTCTGCAGGGCTAGCATGGCAAGGGGACTATTTTGTCTTTCCACCTATCCGTGTTTTGTTTGGTGGAGAAGGAAAATTATAAGTAAAGTTTTTCGACAATTATAAACGCCCGCTGACTTCAGTTCAATTCTTTTTTAAACTTTTTAATACGAAAGAAAATCAAAACTCGGGGTTAAACTTCACCAAGCGTTTAAATTGTTGTGATGATCTCCTGTCAGTGGGGAAATAATTTTGTCTTTCCCCCGGGGATAAGGCCATGCTAGCCCTGCTGGTGTAAAAGCCGACCATTCTCTTACTGCGCTAATGGGCAGTAAGAGAATGGTCGTCTCTGCCACACGAGTAAGTACCGGACTAAAATAATGTTCTTTTGTTTTATAGCCACTTGGGTTTTATTCCTAATACCCATATTTTGAAAAGGAATACAAACTGACAGAAGAACTCTCGTACAATAGCTGAGTTATAATTAATTCCGAAATGCAAATAAAGCAGCGTGCACTGGGATTACTCTGCTAAGATCGTGTGATGAAAAACGTTCAGTTATTCTTGTTTCTACTTTATATTAAACGAGACAGTGCACCGCTGTTAATTTCAATTAAAATTATTTCAGCTACCGTTTGAAAAGGTGAAATGCCTGTCTTTCTCTGCAATTATCTTGGACTGAATTTATTAAATGGGTCGCGTTTTTAATACGTAAAGTAGGTAACACAGATAAATAGGTAACTAGATAGACATTATCGATACAGTGGTAGCCAGTTTGGGAGATGGGGTGGAATAGTTACGGCATGTGTTACTCACAGTTGGTAGGACCGATATATCGATGTTCAGTCGGACTTCCTAGCAAAAAAAGTTTACTACTATCAAACAGAAAATCTGCTGGCATAACATTACGGTGTTCGACAGTACCCAGGCCTTGAGAGTAATTCTGGCCTAGCGTGTTCACCATCCTAGATCATCGTTTAGCACCAGGCGCTAGCCTATCAGTAAAAAAAATGTAAATTTAGGGACTTATAGTTAGTTCTCCGGCGCCTTATCTTCTTAAAGTTTTCCACTTCAAAATATTTTTCATTCCGTTTTAGACTGCTTTCGCACCGAACATCAGATGGGATAGTGATATAAGTTATTTTTCAAAAAAAATAAAACCGACTTCATAACCACAAACAGGCACTCAAAAGCGAAAAATAAATTACTTAATATTATTATAAGCGTTACCCACTTATCTATTTGAAGTCGGTGCCAGCCAAGTCTAATAGGTAGTAGATAGATAATACCTACATGTATCTACCTACTTACTAACCTACATGTACCTACTTACTACTACTACATACATAGTATCTATCTACTATCCAATAGACTTGGCTGGCACCGACTTCAAATAGATAAGTGGGTAACGCTTATAATAATATTAAGTAATTTATTTTTCGCTTTTGAGTGCCTGTTTGTGGTTATGAAGTCGGTTTTATTTTTTTTGAAAAATAACTTATTTTACCCTTTTTAGTGCAAAACAAATTACATGCATCTATTAAATTTCGTGTCTGGGCCGTTATACACTGACAGATATATACTATTTGAAAATTTCAAGTATGTACCTATAACGGTTAAGAAGATACAGATCTGTAAAGTGCGCACATATAGACACACGGACGGACGGACGGACGGACGGACGAACGGACAACAAAGTCTCAGAAAGTGTTCATTTGGTACCCTTTGGGTTCGGATTCGACTATTATATAATCTGTGGTATTATGCTTATAATTTTTTTTCGCAGTGTTGATTGGTACAAAGTACGTTCATAATTCTGAGTTATTTAGTAATGTATGCAGTGTCGCGGGACTGCAATGGCCGCCATCTTCGCCAAACGTCATGTCATGTCAAAAATTCTTAGATATGTTTAAAAAAGTTTGCACCCTAACAAGACTTTGCCCGGTAGAACATTCCTGTGAAGACAAATTATTTATATTTATAAATAATTATTCATTATAATTATTAATATATAATTATTTATTAAAGGCCCGGTGGCGTAATTGGGAGAACAGTCGGCTTTGATGCCGTGGTACCGAGTTCAAACCGCCGTGCACTAATGAATTTTTTTATCGAAAAATATATGTGCGCTTGTCACAGTTGCCCTCCGGTGAAGGAAAACATCGTTAAGAAACCAACAACCCCGCATGGTGTTAGGACATATCTAGTGTCCGCCTGGCCAGCTACCACCCTCAAGTTAGAAAATCTGTCGCCAAACATCTAATGTGTTCCGGCAGCTATCCTTGAGAGCCAGTTCCCATTCTAGTCCACTTCCCTATCTTCGACCGCATCATCACTTAGCAACAGGTGAGATAGTGGTCAAACGCTAGCCTATAAGATATAAAAAAAATCAAAAATATTAATTATCCCCACCTTTATTTCTATCTCGCTCACAGTTACCGTAAGAATATCTGTCAAAAACCAAAATCAACGAGAAGAAAGATGTAAAAACTTTATTCAAGGTCATAGTTTTCAAAAGTATATGCAAAAGCAACCTCTGTTGTGTATAATCTTCTTGGGACTATTCTACTAAAACCAGTACGTTCTCCAATGTTTGAGGTATTTATCTCCATATCTCTGGAGATAGTTATCAGATCTCGATAAAATTAAAATGGGACCACCTCGGAAACGTATCCTACCTATTAAAAAAAGAATCATTTGAATCTGTTCACAATTGACGGACAAATCGCGTAACATACACACAAAAAAAAAAAAAACATACAGACGAATTGAGAACCTCCTCCTTTTTTGTGAAGTCGGTTAAAAATGCTTAACTATACGTAATAAATAATCGTAGGTATTCCTCAGAATACAGAATAAACCCGAAGGCGTCAATTAGTAGTAGTGTGATTTCTCGCGGCGATTCGATAAGTCAATCTGTGAACGTTGTTGCGTAAATACCGTGTTTTATAAATGTATTTTTAAATCATGTTAAGCCATCTTGTGTGATTCCTGCCTGTAAAAATGCTAGCTAGCAGTTACATAGGTTATAAAAGTTATAATATAAGGGAGGTGCGTGCGGATTTTCGTTATGTTTTTGGACACAATGCGTCGCTTGAAATTACGAGTTAGACGCTTTTTCTGGTTTTTAGGGTTCCAAACCCAAAGGGTACCAACGGAACCCTATTACTGAGACTCCCCTGTCCGTCTGTCTGTCTGTCTGTCTGTCCGTCTGTCACCAGACTGTATATCATGAACCGTGATAGTTAGACGGTTGAAATTTTCACAGATAATGTATTTCTGTTGCCGCTATAACAACAAATACTAAGAACAGAACAAAGTTAAAAATTAAAGAAAAGTTTAAAAAAAGTTTTTTACGATAGCGCCGCGCCATCTAGCTAGCATCAAAGATGGCGCGGCGCTATCGTCTTTACCTTAATCTGAATCTCGGAAGCAGCTCCAACGGTTAAATAAAATTTAGTATACAGGGGATTTCGGGGGCGATAAATCGATCTAGCTAGGAATCATTTTCAGAATATGTTGTTTTATTCGTGTTTTCAATAATCATCAATACAATCAATCAATTTATTGATAATCAACTTAAAATATTACTCTTCCCGACATCTATTGGCGAGTAGAAGTAGCTTTAGTGTTACTGTGTGGGTAAAGCAGTTAGTGGCTCTCAATTTAAAAAAAATAGTATTATTATTCGTCAATAGATGTCGGGAAGAGTCATATTTGTCTGTTTAAGTGGCAATAAATACCGAGCACAGCTCGGTTAACCATTTATTTAATAATATTAATTACTACTATTACTATTACTACTATATAATACTATTCTACCTTTGTGTTAACGTTTACTTAGTTGGTGTTCGGTTCGGAACCCTCCATGTGCGGGACAAAAGTCGAACTCGCACTTGGCCAGTTTTATTTTGATTTTCGAAAGTGTTATCTACTATCACGAAATTACTCACAATTTTCTTATTTCCGACTTTCACATGTGCATATTGATTTGAGTCTGTCGAAATTCTCTAATTCTCTTAATTAACAAAGTTCAAATACTATTTCTATGAAAATAACCCACCCCTAAATATACCCGGTGCAAAGGCACCCCATAATGCTGGCGACATTTCCGCGTTGGATGGCAATGGCTAACCTTTGTCCCAGGTACAAGCCGGAACGGGAGTCTTCTCCGGAGAAGACCTAAGCTAACCTGAACGGAGAGAACCTGTCTTCTCCTTCTTTTACAGGTTAAATATTACTCATTTTAAATAAGATATTTCTACCTTACCATAAGCATTTAAAGTAGCAAAAACTTTCAGCATTTACATTATGTAAAACTAAAGTCCTAAGAGCATTAAACAAAAGTTTCTTAAAATAAATTCCAGAAAAGATTTTTCAAACTAGTTTAAAAGAGCACTGACGTAAATACTCTAAGCCTGTTTTATGGCCCCTTCCAAGTTTTTCGCAATAAATATCTTGTAATTAAAGTTAGGGAGCCTTGTCGGATTAGTTTTGTTCCCCAGTCTGTTGTCTTTAAATCTGTTGTTGATAAAAACAACTTTGTTTTTCAAAGACATTCAAATTCTACCCTCACTTTTAAATTTTGCTTTATTGGCGCCGGTTGGAGTTTTAAAGACAACTCAAATTTGTATACTTTTATTTCAATTTCTGTTGTTTTGCTTGTAATTGTGCTCTTTACAATAATACTGTATAATATAATATGAATAGTATAAATTAAAAAAAAATGTAGCACTCTTAATAGCTCACTCGTGACTCGTCACTCGTCGTTGTTATATGTTTACATCTCCCTTACTCTAACTCCGTGACGCACTCTTTTTTACGCATAGAGAGTTATATGCATCTCGCTTACTCTAACTCCGTGGCTCTACCTTATGTTATATGGTTACATCCCGCTTACTGTAACTCCGCGAAATGAGTCGTTGCTTTGAAGATATAAAAGAGTTAAAGACACGGTTGAGATATGAAAGATATCGCGTACTGAAATAGTCTTTGGTTTAAGGAGATATAACTCTTTTTAGTTAATCACTTCTGAGTTACACACGTCTACAGCTGACTAAAATAGGGTATTAGAATACTTTTGCACCCAGGCAAAGTCGAGGGACGCATCTAGTCATCTCTATAATCGGGAATGTTCTAAAGAGCTTCTCATCATGATCCCACCACTGCCATTTTTCAATCATATCTGACACCATCAAAAAGTTCACAATCATCACATCTTATAGACTTACTCTACTGCGTACCTGTTATTCTGTGTCTAACAGCGAACCAATAGCGAATGGAAGTAAATGTACACTATACAGGCGTATTCTCTAGGCATTGTTCATCATTAGGCGGATTTAGGCTCCATCTCCGACTATTCAGTGTTCGTTCTCATTCCTTCGTTTCGAAGTGTATCCCATATGAAATAACCTATTCGACACGATCGCTCTATTTGAAAGCTACATGATGGAATATTTAAAGGGTATCCACAAATTCCTCATAGGTTGGCAACGCATTAACAGCACTCTAGTGTTGCAGATGTTTAATAGGCAAGGGCAGCAACTGATTACCATCAGGCTGGCCGCTATTGCACACTATTTCTTAGAAACAATCTTCTGATATATGAGTTAAAAATATCTATATACATATATACTATCCATGAGTTAAAAATGCATGAACGTGTTTCATGTCTTGAATAAAAATAATTTCACACAGAAGAGTGTGCCTAAATATTCAAATTCCTTGGTACAGCCCGCGGCTCCCGACAATGTACTTATTCACGCATCTTCCGGCAGGATCATTATTAGCTTTTGGAAAAATTTGGTACAGATTCTCTGAATTTTAGAATATTTTATAAGTAAGCTTAAAAATACATTATGTGTGTAAACCGTCCCAGGCTGTAGCGCAAAAAATCAGAAATCGTTAAGAATCAACCTGATTCATTCATTTCATTAGATTCCAACACAACAAGATTCTTTTTTGTTTTAAATTATTAAATTAATAGACATCATTGTAATTCTACCTTAGACCGTAATGTGATTTTTATGCTAGATATATTCAAACAAAATAAGATCGTTTAAAAAACTAAAAGAACTGACTTCAAATGCCGCGCTATTAATTTTCAGTACCAAGTTTGAGGTTTTTATCTCCATATCTCTGGAGATACTTCTCAGATCTCGATGAAATTACTATGGTACCATTCTAGGGATATCTCCTTTCCACTAAAAAAAAGAATCATTAAAATCGGTTCATAAACGACGAAGCTATCCGCGAACAAACATAAAATATATATGTATATATATATATACGGTCGAATTGAGAAACGTCATTTTATTGAAGTTGGTTAAAAAAACAACGCTTGTTCAATCAATCAATCAATTTATTTATTGAGAATAAAAGTATATGGATACAAGATGTTCGTTTAGATGATTAAGAAAGTGCTCTGTACTCAGCCATATAGACATTCAATAATATTTTTTTAAACTCATTATAATAGTCATAGAAATAATAATTATACAATTAAACATTAATTATAAAATTTAAAAAATACAATCAAATGCATTATTTAGCTAAAACATGTCAGATTATTAATATACACACAACATAATTGTAAAATTAAATTATCCGATAAAAACAATGTCAATTTATGAAAATAATTAATAATGAATGTCACTTAAAATTTTAAATTTGTCATTTAAATAGTCTTCAAGTGCTTTGCCACTACAAAAATCCAAAAACATTGTTTACATCAAACATAATATCATTACAGTATTTTATTTACATCAATTGTCTGCTTGTCAACAAACATTATTTGACCTCTTAACCTGAGCATCTATTGATATCGTGTCTCGGTGTTAGACTAATGCAAAAGGCCATCGACAATAATTGGTCTTGCATCATGCTATGTTCTATTTAAAGACTATTTAAAGAATCGTTGGGATGTAAGAAAGCAGGGATGTGAGGGAGCACAAATACCACATCAGGGCTCCCAGCCATACCCAGTGCAGCTGACCAACGAACGAGGCTCTGGCGACCGACAAATGGCAGTATAACCATTTCAAAATTATGGCGTAGCTAAATACTACAGGCAGACAGACGGGCAACAGCGTCACCGGTGCGAGAAGCTACTACGTCCTGCGATCGCCAACTCGCCTGCCCAGCGTGGCGATTAGGGCATATTCTTCCCAATGATGGAAAATCACAAGAAGAGCCGAAGATTGGGCTCAGTGACGCATCTTGGAAGAGGCCTACGTCCAGCAGTAGACTGATACCGGATGATGATGATGATGAAAGAATCGTTGCACTATCAATCTGGATTTGTACAAAGTATTTTCAAAGAGGCGTTTGTTCTAAAGAAAAAACAAACTCATGTCACTATGTCATTGGTCACCGCATATTCACGCTCCAAGTAATAGGTACAATATATTTTAGATTTATAGTTATCGTGAGTTTAAATCATGATTCTATAATTTAAGATCGTTTAAAAAACTAAAAGAACCGACTTCAAACATCGCGCTAGTCAATGTAGCCAGTATACGTAGTTACTATTACATAATCTGTGCCAGTAAGTAAAGTGCCAGCCAAGTAGTAAGTCGTCGAGATAAGTAAATGCGTCGTACATTTGTATTACAAATGTTGATATATTAAAAACGGCTCGGCCGATTTCGTTAACATTGAAATGGACCTGTGAAGGGTACCCTTTGAAACAAAAAGATTTCGATTTTGAAAAAAGATTCGATTAGGTAATGGGCCGTTTTTCAGGTACTAATTAACTTTTGCTTCTGTCAAAAATGCGATGACAGTGACAGAGATATACGTTTTTTTTAAAAAGCCCCATTGTCTATAATAGCGTCTTATTTATATCGCCTTTCACTTCAAACACGATTCCAGACAACAATCATGTCAAGTCTATTTTGTCTATCATAAATAACCCCCCGTATTTAAAAACAACATTTTGAAGTCTCACAGCTTTTCTCACAGTGATCGCGAACGCATAGTGTCCTTCAAACCAAATACCAATACATTATTGACATTACTTGTGTCAAATCCACCGTTATGCGTTCGTCAAAATTTTCATGAATAAGGCCGTAATTATCTGAATGTTTTTCCATCGTTGTAAAATTATTTTAATTTTTATATTGGCCATTTACAAATTTATTACCCACATTTCCCTTTTCTCTTGTTATTGTTTTATAAAATGTGAAAAGAACGAGATTCTTTTGAATGATTATTAAAAAAGATAATGCTGGGTTAATTAATAAATATGCCCGTATCATCCTTGTCCAAAATGGATTAGAAATTTAGTTATAACCTAATTAAAATAAAGATTAGAAACGATTGTACCTGTACATTATAATTTATAAATAGCTTGCTCTGATGCTTCACCCGGTAAAACGTCCACTATAAGCTTTGTAAAAATCTGTAATAAGGATTTTTATTTCATTTAATTTTAAGTGACAAGTTTGCGGCGTTTATCTCCATATCTCTGGAGATACTAATCAGATCTTAATGAATTGTATAATAGGACCGTGGAGATGTACCCTACCCATGAAAAAATAATCATTCGAATCGGTTTACAATTGGCGCGGAGTAGTCGCGTAACAAATAGACAAATGGAGAACCTAGTCCTTTTTTGAATACTGTTGAAAATATCGGTTTGTAATGTGCATAATTTCAGGCAAATCGGCTTAGCCAGTGGTCAAGTAAAGTCTGTACTAACCTTGTTTGACCAGTTTGTACGGAAGCCTCGGTGCTCGAGTCCTACTCGCACTTGACCGGTTTTTTAATATCAGTATCAAAATTATACCGACTCAAGAGTTTGCTGCTTTAACTAATTACGATCTTTTCAATCATCAATCAAAATTCACTCGAAAATTTCAAGTCAGATCGTAGGCATATACATACATACATACTTGAATCTACAGGTACAGGTGTATCTATCTTCAAATGAAATCATATATATCCGTGGGATTCGGGTTTCCTCCGCGACGGAACGTATTCCGTAATCAGATTTCCTAACAGATCCCCCAATTTCCATTCGAATATCCGTGTCTCATACAACATAGTGAATGAATCAGAAGATTTGCTGATCATATTATTATCTTTGCGTGAATGTAGGTCTCATGTGCAATAATAGTATATTACGATACGTGTTACTTAAGTATTAAGACAATAATTAACTACTAAGATACACTATTTTAAACTATAAAGACGTACTAGGCCCACTGAAGTTACACGTGCAATAATTTGCGCGACTTGAAGTTGCTACCGCCGAAGTTGCTACGCCGTGCAATGATAGAAAACTTAAGTCACGAGTATCATATATTATTTTATAGCTGTCAGTGTGAGATACCCGCACTTTACGCTTGCTACGCTTTTACGTCAAATAGTCGATTATTGCACGGCGTTTAGCACCTTCGCTGCGCTCGCTAACTTCACGCCGTGCAATAATCGACTATTTTAGTCACGGAAAAGCGTGTGTAAAGTGCTGGTTTAGGTCACAACTTTAAGTATTCAGCCAGAAACACTGCGCTTCAAAATATTTATCATGCAATAGCACAATTTCACTTGATATAGATATTTTATTTGGACATGTCATTGGAGTTCTGGTCTTATTGTCAGGCCTGCAACAAATGTAATTGCAAATTAAAACAAGTATAAAAAGTAAATTACAAACTAAACTAAAGTACAGAAATGTCAAGCTCTAATTTTAGTAATTATTCAAAATTATTGGGTGTATAAATCAAAGCCGCAAGCGGTTTATGGTGAAGGTAAACATCGTTAAGAAACTCCAACCCCCGCATCGTGGTAGGACTCTATTAAGTATACACCTAGCGTAATCCTCAACCGCATCATCACTTACCAACAGATGAGATAGTGGTCAAGTGATAGTCTACCTATACGATGTAAATATATATATATATTATATAGGTATAATTGCTACTAATATATTTTGCGCAAGTACTCCCACTGTTTTCTCTGTCTTTCTTATCAGTTGGGATTAGTTCTGCATAAATCAAGCAGGGCCATTACACGTTGTGCCAACTATTGGATAATCTGTGACGTCACCGATAATTTTGTCAGTTCGAGGCAAATTCAAAGTCGTAAGTTAAGATTTATCTCTGTGCCATGTCCCTTCGAACGCAGTTGACATGTATACAGTACCTTAGATTTACTAAAGATGCATCGCGAAAATATAGTACGTATTGGAAGTCGCGACACTAGCGCAAAAGATGTAGTAAGAATACAATCTCTCGTTATTGCCTCCGCCTCCTATGAAAGTGCTATGTTACCTGCATCCGGTTGTGCCAGGATATCAATAACTAACCGTCTAACCCAATAGCAATAGCGTAATGCCACCTCAACCGACTATAAACAAAAACCTGGTTCATACAAAGGGAAGTTATTCGAATACGACGTCAATTATTTATGATTTTTCGTTTGCGTCATGCCAGAAATTTTCTTCACCAGAACTTGCCATTAGAGACTTCGGTGTTCAGCTTAATACAAATGTGTATAGGAACTGTTTTGAAAATAATACCTTAATACGTCCCATCATTATGAATTTATGTGACCTGACTTCTTATCTGATGGTCCAGAGTAACAAACTATTTAGTAGTGACATCAACAACTGTTTCAAAGTAAACAGTACCTAGGGATGTAGATTTACGGCGTCCCTAAACCGCTGTGAACTTCGGTCGATTGTTTACATCCGTGTCAGTGGAACATGTCCGAACGGATTGGTTCGCCGAACAATGGATCCGATACGTTGGCAAAACGAAAACACTTCTCGGATAGTGGTTTTTGTATTTATTACCCCGCTCTTTTTCACTACTGTGGCTGTTTTTATAAAAATAATATATTGGCTTGGGCGATATTCGAATATTTTCTAAAAGTTTGTAATAGATAATGCTGATGTGTCTTATTATTTGTGTACAGAAAAGCACTTAACCACTTTCTCACCTGATAGTACTTAAGTGATTAGACCCACTGGTGGTCCGAGCATATTAAATTGATGTCCCGCCTGACTTGCTACCAGTAAGAAGCTTACCACCATCAAGTAGAAAATCTGCCACCATAACCTTAAGGTGTTCCTTCAGCACACATACTTTGAGAGTCGGAGTATAGTAGGCCTAGCGAGTTCACCTTCTTAAAACGTTCTTCATCATGTCGAACTTATAGCACCTCTCTTTCTGTGTCAGGGGTTAAAAATTAGTCTAATACACACAGCGCACTATTTCAACCTGTCTTCTAAACATTTCCTTCGGGAACCTTCGGAGATTTTTCCGACGAAGGTTATTAAAAGAGATGACCAATGCTTGCTTCTTTGATAGACGTCTGATGGAAAAATATTTTTACCTTTTGGTACTGACCGTCTGTGATGCTGTAATGGCAGAGTGGTTTGAACCAAATTAGTCCGTATAAAGATATCATATATTGGCTGTAAGTCTGGAAAACAACATCTATTGTGACATCATTGTTTGAAATTAACAATGCGCACAAAGAAAAGTGTAATAAATAATATATACATACTTTTTGAAGTTACTGACTGAATAAATTTACCACTACTTATTATAGTGATTTTGATGTTGACTCATCTAAATCTTCTATGGATGAAATACTCGTAAATGTCGATGCAATCCTGGCCTTTCTTTCGATATAAGAAGGTACTTACTTCACGGTAAAACTTGATAAATTAGCGAAATGAAACCTAAATACGTCATAAAATCTTTATTGCTGATACATTTCCACAATCGTCTGAATCAACTTTACATTTTACGATTACACTATATAGATGCACTAGCCATTTGTAGTCCAAACAGCTCAATAAAAACCAGATAAAACTACTTCATCGCGCAGGATTTGTGTATATACAAAAGCAAAACGAAGAAATGTAATCCCGTAATTCAAATTGTAAAACAGACTTTTTTTTTGTGTTTTTGACAGTTTTGACAGTTTGTAGTTGACAGTTTTCTGTTTTTGGTATTCTCATTTCGCACAATCTGCATGTAGGTATATTTAGTCTGTGTTTTCGAACTTTGCATAGCAAGTTGTTAATGCGGTTACAGTTTCGAAAACTAACCGCTACAAAATGGCGTTTAAATTAATTGCGCTGGCTTATGTTGCGTTGTGTAAAATATTTATTTGCAGATTTATTGTTATGTAGGAATAAGTATGTCTTTTTTACAACGGAATTTCTTTGAAGGATCGAATCCGAAATGATGTTATCTAGATATGGATTAGCAAATAGAAGTTCCGCTGCGCCGGCCATATCAGCCGAATAATCGACAATCGTTTGAGTACACGAGTTCTTTAGTGGAGAGCGCGGATCGTCAAACGTAGTGTAGGACACCCCAAGACTAGGTGGAGTGATAATCTTCGCAAGGCGGCTGGAAAGTACTAGGATGAGAGTAGCCGAAAATCGTCACTAGCGTGCAATTGGAGAGGTCTATGTCCAGCAATGGACTAATATAGGCTTAGATAATGATGAGGAATAAGTAACTTCGATGTTTACATTGGCACATACGAATTAATCATCATCAGTTGGTACGAGTATCAGTGTACTGCTTAACAGCAGCTTTTTTTTTCAAAACACGTCATTAAGCTATTTGATTTTTTTTTGTTTGAGAGAGTATGCTTTCCGTTTGGTACTATTGTAATTTTATCGAGATCAGATAATTATCTCCAAAAATATTAAATACCATTTCCTCTTTTGAACTCGTTCAAATAGGTACTATTTTTTACAAGCTTTTATTTAGTTTCACCTGTCCCGATGTTTGTCATCAAATCTTGCAAATTAAATTTGATTGATTTCTCGGTTACCGATGGAGCTAAAATTTTGCATACATGTGTAAATCGCATGAAAATGCTATTTAATATAATTATGATGACATGGTGCTGATCTGATAATGGAGCTGGAAGGTGGCTAAAGGAACTCCTTAACTACACATGTTATACCCGTATTCGTTGGATTCGTCTTGACTTACTCTGGTCCTATTGTGTAAAAGCTGTTTAAAAAGCTTTTTTTATATTACTGGTTTCTCTTTTGTTTCCGCAATAATTTCGTTATAATTATGAAAGTAGGTGAAGTATTGTCGTGGGTAGTATCAAAGTGAAAATCATACAATAACAAACAATATATTATAAGT
Source organism: Cabera pusaria (assembly GCA_954871355.1). Lineage (NCBI taxonomy): Eukaryota > Metazoa > Arthropoda > Insecta > Lepidoptera > Geometridae > Cabera > Cabera pusaria. The sequence goes on from OX940896.1 coordinate 6,126,820, forward strand.
AATAAATAATTATGTAAAGCGATTGAAACATTTTTGCGGTAAAACAATTCCGCCTTTGAAAAGGTCACATTAGCATTTTTACAAGTTTTCTGGTGAATGTTCAATTAAAAATTCTTGGGCTTTTTCCTGTTATTTGCATGTTGATCTAGTAAAGTGGTTGTTTCATTTCTAAATATTTATTTTTTAAGTAAAATATAAAAGGAAGTGCTTTATTTATTCAGAATGCCTAATTTTATGATTTAATTGGTTAATTGCCAGTTCCAACGGTAAAGTTTCAGATAGTTATCTGACACATGACGCCATATAAAAGCTGTCAAAAATCTGTCAGATTTTTTCATATTAGCGCTATCAGGAACCGGTTAAACTGGCCCTAAATATACTAAGATATTTCATTAAGATAAATATCGCATTGAAAACAGCCTTATCACTCAAAACTTTGTTAATATCGAAATGAGATCATAATATTTTTAATTTTTTTCTTATTTTCGATCGACTTCCTAAAAATAGAAGGATCACAATTCGTTTGCATTCTTTTATTAACCGACTTCAAAAAAAGGAGGAGGTTTCTCAATTCGACCGTATAATTTTTTTTATTTATGTTTGTTCGCGGATAACTTCGTCGTTTATGAACCGATTTTGATTATTCTTTTTTTGTTGGAAAGAAGATATCCCAAGTGTAGTACCATAGTAATTTTATCGAGGTCTGATAAGTATCTCCAGAAATATTGAGATAAACACCTCAAAATTGGTACTGAAAATGAATAGCGCGGCATTGAAGTCGGTTCTTTTTTAGTTTTTATAAACGATATTATCTTTACTACGCTATTACTCCGCAAATTGTGAACCGATTTGACTGATTCTTTCTGTTATGGGTAAGGTTCATTTTCGACGTGGTCCCATTAAAAATTGACCAGGATCTGTTAAGTATCTCCAGAGATATGGCGATAAATATCTCAAACTTGTTTCTGAAACTGACTCGCACGGCAGGTAAATTAGGTTTTTTAGTTTTATTTTTAAACTATATATAATACAACAAATACCTTTTACTGATAATTACCAGCCATAATATTTAAAATCAAAGCTTAAATTCAACTTAATAACGACTTTCTTTCTACAGGTCCTAGTAACAAAACCGGACTTCTACAACGAAGAGACCAGGAAGAACTTGTTCTGCACACTATCTGAGCTGATATCTCTGAACATCGTGCCGATCGTGAACACCAACGATGCCGTCAGTCCCCCGATGTATATCCACGATGACACCGTCGTTCCTGGAACGGGGAAAAAGGTGAATCTAAACAAGTTTATATTTCCACTAGGAGTGCCCCGCGGCTTCGCCCGCGTTAGAGACTTCTTTTATTTACTTAAAACATTTATTTTGTAAAAACCCTTCTATCATAAAATACATCAAAGAAGTTAAAGCCACATCTGTTCAAACTTTGAATCCCCGTTTCATCCCCTAAAGAGTGAATTTTAAAAATCTAAACGGATACTTACGTCAAAAAAACTATCTGCAAGTCAAATTTCAGCGCAATCCGAAACAATATTGATTTCAGACTTTGTTACCCCACTTCACCCTTTTAGGGGTGGCATTTCGAAAAAATCCGAAACACTTATTTACTTATTAATTTACTGAAGTACTTGTGCGAAGTTTCGAATAGAAAAAACTATCTAATCTTGTTTCTCCATACAAACATTGAACCCCCATTTCATGCCCTAAAGGGGTGAATTTTGGAAAATCCTTTCCTTAGTACACGTTTATGTACTAAGACAAATATACCCTCCAAATTTGAAGTCTCTAGGACCAGCGGTTGATACTGTGCGTTGTCTGTCAGTCAGTCAGTCAGTTAGTCAATATGTCAGGACAAAGATTCTTATAGTATTAGAAGATTTAATATTCTGAATAACTTGTCCTAGAGTGGAGACCGCGAATCGGCAAACGTAGCGTAGGACTTCCTGTGACCAGGTGGAGCGACGACATACGCAAAGCGGTGGGCAGTGACTGGAAGAGAAGAGCCGAAGATCGGGCTCAGTGGCGCATCTTGGGAGAGGCCTACGTCCAGCAGTGGATTGATACAGGCTGATGATGATGAATATTCTGATAAATTTTAAAATTATTAATTAACAAAGTCAAAATATAATTTTAATATAAAATCACTATTCAATTAGCTTGTTACACATATTTAGTTGAAAATCCTGCCCCGCAACGTTCCCGGTGAAAAAGTGCCCATAACGCTCGCAGCGTTGACACGCTGAATGGCGATGGCCATTCTTTGCATCAGAAACGAGCCGGCACGGGCTTCACCAGTCACTTCAAAAATCTTACGCCCCTAAGCTTTTAAGTAATGTTTTAGCGTCTTTTAAGTAACGTTATAAAGGTAAATACATTTCTTAAAACCATTGTCTTATATGAATGAATAGGCTAGAGTGGTATGGACCTGTTATGAGAAGCAGTGAAGAACACGTGACTAGAAAGGTATATAAAGTGGCTATAGAGGAAGAGAAGAACGAAAAAAATGTGGATAGACTGTGTGGTGGAAGGGTAAAGATCTTAGATCAAGTCACCCTCGTAGAAGGGGCAGAGAGGGGGGGGGGGGTAGGTAGGTAAAGGGGGGAGGCGAGGGTAACACCCCATTTGCTGACCTATCCGCTGGAGATTCGGAGTTATTTTATTTTCTTTAATTAAAATATTATCATCATTAATTAAAAGAAACACTACAATTTTCAATAGTAAATTTTCGTTCAAGAGGTTCATATTTCTAGAGATGCTCATGGACCACCTCAAGAGTAAACTCATACGATATAAAAAGAAATTTTTAAAATCGGTTCACTGTTGACATAAACAAAAAAATATAAAGACAACCTGAGAACCTCCTCCATTTTTGAAGTCGGTTAAAAAATAACAAGTTGTCCCATTCTATTTGAAGTAAATACTTCAAATAGAATTAAAGTATAACTTAGTCTGATTATATCATAATCAATATCTAAATTAATTTGATTTACTGAACACAAGCTCGGTGTTCAATAATCCGAAATTGCTCAAGTTAAGTACAAAATAAGCAGCATTTATTATACGCTATGTATACGTGGCATGGCATAACCATGGCATCTAAATAGGTTTTAAATTAATTGGAATGTTGATCAATTTGAGGTTTCCAATTAAAGTATAATTTTAGCCCTTTGATGTTGCAATGCAGTAATTAATAAATATTAATTAAATCGTTAGTTTTAATATTAATAACATTTCGGGAGCGTTTACATTGGGATGTTGCAGTACTTAAATATGTGTCTTTCTCGCGTGGGCCGTATTCATGGAGATTTTGACAAAAGCATAACGTTGGATTTGATACATAAGTAATGTCAACAATTTATTGGTTTGCATGACACTATGCGTTCGCGAACACTGTGAGACCTCATAGTGTTGTTTGTGAATACGGGGGTAACTAATATGATTGAGTTCTCATTATACTAGGATTAATTGATTGGTACTTTGGCATTGGCACCTTTTCTACTCTAGATCAACGATAAACAGAAAGATTTTGTACCAATGGGAAATAAATTAAAAAACTAAAAAGAACCGACTTCAATGCCGCGCTATTAATTTTCAGTACCAATTTTGAGGTGTGTATCTACATATCTCTAGAGATACTTATCAAACCTCGATAAAATTACCATGGTACCACACTTGGGATATATCCTTTCCAACAAAAAAATAATAATCAAAATCGGTTCATAAACGACAAAGTTATCCGCGAACAAACAAAAAAAAAACATATATACTGTCGAATAGAGAAACCTCCTCCTTTTTTTTGAAGTCGGTTAAAAAGAAACACAATTAAAGCCGGTTACAACATTTTTAAACACATGCTTTTTGTAAAGCCGTTGTCATGTGTTATTTAAACTATTAATTAGTATTGCTGCTCCTACCACATACGCCTTATGTGAAATAGCATTGAATGCCCTATCGTCATGTCAGGAAAATCTTTCCAAACGACTTTCTAAATGGAGGAAGTTTTCAATTCGCCAATTGAGAACCGATTCGAATTATTGTTTTTTAATTGGTAGGGTACATTTCCAAGGTGGTCCCATTGTAATTTCATCGAGATATAATAAGAATCTTCAGAGATATTAAGATAAACCAACGTCTCAAACTTCCTACTGAAACTGACTCACGCGCCATGGAAATCGGTTGTTTTATTTTAAAAATATCTTAATTATATTTTACGAAATCTTTATTGTCTTCTCATAGCATTACCTATATATTCAATTTATCTCATACTCACGACTTTTCAACAGGGTATTGGCATAAAAGACAACGACAGTCTGTCAGCACTGCTAGCCGCTGAGATCCAGTCAGACCTGCTCATCATGATGTCGGATGTTGATGGTATCTACAACAAACCTCCTTGGGAAGACGGCGCCAGGATGATGCATACATACACCTCGCAGGATAAGGACCAAGTGCAATTTGGGCAGAAGTCTAAGGTTAGTTATTATTTTCTTGAGTCCTGGGAGCTGTGCCTTTGAGTCTTTTGTTCTGGGTGCGTGGGATGCCAAAAGCCAGCAAATATCATCAATCTCCATATAGCTGGTGGGCGCCCTACACTACGTTTACCGAGCCGTGGCCACCACTCTAAAACACGTCTATGGTTCTGCGACAAATGTAACTAGCCCACTGCCACTTTAGCTTGCTAATCCTTTGAGCTATGTCGATAACTTTGGTTCTCTATTGGATGACTAAATTTTGAATTTGATCCTTCTGAGACACTCCGAGCATAGCTCTCCATAGCTCGCGGAGCTAATTGGAACATTTCATTGATAAATTAAATAAAATTAATTTCAATTAACTGTACGATTTCTAAATTTGATAATCGAAAAATGATTTTGTTTGTATTTTTACGTTTATGCAACAGCATGTCTGATGTGAATGGTATATACAACAAACCTCCTTGGGAAGACGAGTAGAAGACAAGTTCTAAAATATTTATCTAATGGGGAACCCTCTACGATACAGTCTATCTAGAGCAATGTTTAGCTGATCTAGTAGTGCCTGTAGTTTAAAGCATTTGCAAAGCATACAGCACGAGCAGTTTATACCTACCCTTTTATGTTCACATACGAGTGCTGTATACTTTTACGTGCTGCCGTAGAGATATTTTGTATATAAAAACTGATGATCTTATCTTCTTCATATTTATTTGTAGGTAAATTAAACGCTTAATAAAATGCGAAAATAATGTACATATATTGTTATCGTGGCATATGACATCGTGCGGTCTCGTATATTAAAAACAGAATGAAATAATTTCGGGCGCATACCACGAGTGCCGTAGCGAATGTAATAACTTTATTATTCTACTTATTTTGACATAAACATTAGCAAAATAACGAGAAAAGTGAAAATCATTTTACGCTATGGAATTTCATGCGAACCGCAAAATGATTTAAGCATAATAATGACCAGATTTAGTATCTAGACAGCTTGAAATTAAATTCTGCTCACGGTCCTGATTTCACATTGTCTCGGCTTAAGTTAACTTTCGCTAAATAAAACAGGTTTCGATCAAGCAGTTCATCTTAGTTTTAAGGGCAATTTGAGACGTGTTTAGGTTGCAAATGGTGCATTAGAGCAAGCACATTAATCAATTGTTCATATGGGTAACGTTTTCGCAGAATTGTTTCTATTCACTTGTTAAAGATAGGCTGATAATTTTGAACATGCAACGTTTGGGTAATATTAAACGGTCTCTGAATTTAAGTATCCGAATGTATTCAGAATTTATTGAAACAAAAGGTTATTCAAATGTTATCACAGATTGATTCTGTATGGCTGTCTTTATATTATGGTGCAAATTTCAACGTTAATTGTGACTAAACAGATATATTGTAGGTAAACGTGTAGCACGCAGACCGCATCTTCTCCAGATATCTGGGTGAGATAGTGAGGTAGTGGTCATACGCTTGGTTTATAAAAAAGCAGCTAATGTACAGGTCGTTTAAGACGGTTACAAGACAGGAACGTACGTAGTTTGCTAAGATCTAGAGTTTTTGGTTATAGGCAAACCTGGTGCTTGCCTAAACCAAATTTTTTATACTCTTCGTCTTCTCGCGCGACCCTCGGGTGACCCGGTTTAGGGACATCGCCCCCTGACCAGAGTTTCATTTGCGCTGTGCGTTAATACGCACAGGTATTGGGGTGGCCATTCCGAGGCCGTGGTAGTTTGCCCGACGGGCAGGGCGACCCAAGTGCTGAGTCTTTTTAGATTATTAATTTAATAACGTTTGTGTTTAGGTTGGCACAGGAGGAATGGACTCCAAAGTAAACGCAGCAACTTGGGCGATGGCAAGAGGAGTCAGCGTGGTCATATGCAATGGAATGCAGGAGAAAGCTATCAAGACCATAGTCAGTGGAAGAAAAGTTGGTACATTCTTCACTGACTTCGCTACTAACACTTCGAACTCTGTCGATGTGATGGCTGAAAACGGTAAGAATTTAGTTTGAACAAGTAATTTTAAACTATGTTAAAGTTAATATTAGGATTGTTATAAAATATTTCTTTTTGATTTTAGCTCGTAGTGGAAGCAGAGTTCTTCAAAAGCTAACGCCAACAGATAGAGCTTCAGCTATCCATTCTTTAGCTGACCTTCTTGTTAGCAAACAAGAGACTATCCTGGAAGCCAATAACAAAGACTTGGAAGAAGCGCAAAAGAGCGGTCTCGCCAAACCTTTACTGAGCAGACTGTCTCTAAGTCAAGGGAAATTAAAGACATTGTCAGTTGGATTGAAGCAAATAGCCGATTCGAGCTACGAAAATGTTGGCAGAGTATTGAGGAAGACCAAGTTAGCTGAGAATCTAATGCTTCGACAAGTAACTGTACCTATAGGAGTTTTACTCGTTATATTTGAATCGAGGCCTGATTCACTGCCACAAGTAGCTGCTTTAGCTATGGCTTCTGCCAACGGTCTTTTACTCAAAGGTGGAAAGGAAGCCGCTCATTCGAACAAAGCTTTGATGGAGCTGGTCAAAGAGTCACTATCAGGATTCGGAGCTGAAGATGCTGTATCATTAGTATCGACTCGAGAAGAAATCAGTGACTTGCTTGCAATGGAGAAGCACATCGACTTGATTATACCTCGTGGTTCTTCAGAGTTAGTGAGGAGTATTCAGAAGCAATCCCAGCATATTCCAGTTTTAGGGCATGCTGAAGGTATCTGTCATGTTTACTTGGACAAAGATGCTGATCCAGTCAAAGCTGTTAAGATAATCCGTGATGCTAAGTGTGATTATCCCGCTGCTTGTAATGCTATGGAGACTTTGCTTATCCACGAAGACCATGTATCTGGCGCCCTGTTTACTGACATCTGCAATATGTTGAAGAATGAAGGAGTGATTATTCATGCTGGTCCTAGACTGTCCAAGCAGTTGACTTTTGGCCCCCCGCCTGCGAGGACCATGAAACATGAATATGGATCTTTGGAGTGCTGCATCGAAGTTGTAAGCGACTTGGAAGACGCAGTAGACCACATTCACAAGTTCGGCAGCTCACACACGGATGTTATTGTCACTGAAAATGGTAAGTTTATTGTTTGATACGTAATATAGAATATTGTTATTTTTATTTTACAGCAATTGTTTGTAATCTGAAACAGTCCAAAGTTCGTGACGCAAATAAATATGAACACCGGTTGATACAGATAATTGGCAGATAAGTGACAGCTAGTTTATTATTTTGCAGAATTATTTCGCGGTTTGAACTTAGTTTTTTTTAATTATACATAATATTCTAAATCCATATAATACGGTCGAATATTAACCGTGTTGTTAACAGTACATATGAGTTAATTCCATGGCATTAGGTCACAACTATCGAAATTAATCCGATTAAGTTCTGCGCTTAAACGGATTCTGCAATGTGATTTACTTGCAGCATATAAGATAATATTCTATGTATAATTTGCATTCGTTCATAATTCATAATTCATTAATTACCTAAGAAGACTTTCTATATATGTACATAAAACATTAACATAAGTTAAATTAATTTAAAACTATACTCAAAACTCAAAACAAAAGTCAAAACTTAGGGTATAATATCTGTCAATCTATGTATAAACTTGTGATAAATTTTCGATATAAACTTGAAATTGAAATAACAGTGAGCAATAATTATATATCAGAATAGAGGTGCGCTTATTCAGTGTCGCTTAACTGTTTTTTTTTATAGTTGATAGGCTATCCTTTGTCCACTATCTCACCTGATGTTAACTCTAGCGATTCAGATTTTTGCCTTAGTATTTGTTATTATAAAGGCAGATATCATGGCTTATAACGGTTACATAAGCCATGAAATCTGCCTTTATATATCACAAATACCAAGGCAAAGATCTTAAGTTATTTCCCTAAAAGTCCAAGGAAACTTTTTTATCAAATTTGTACTCCGGTTGCCAACGTAATACAATCTGTAATCTGAATGTGAAGTACCAACATAACAATACAGCGTACTTATTACTCGTGTAAAGTGGTGTTTACACACATTTATAGTAGAGATAAAGATATCTTCATTATTTACCACATATTTGTTTGGATGAACATTGTTATTTTTCGTGATAATAACTTCAAGGGTAATATTGAGTTTTATCAGTTCAGTGACGCGTGATGTTACAATTATTTGAGGAAGTTAGGCTGTGTTTCTACTTGGCGTATCGTAGACTTTATGTAATAAACGATGAGCTAATTATCTAAGTCTTAGGCGTAGGCTTTTACGGATTTTCGTCTTATCAACATTTACATTATTAAATTTAGTTGGATCACTAACATTTCTCGCAAGGTGGATAAATAAAAGTTGTTAAACATTTTGCCACAATTTAATACATCAGACTACATCAATACTCCCTCACAAACTTTATTTTTTAAGAAGTAAAACAAATTCAACAAATAGTATTTGTAAGAGAATATTAATGTTAGTTGATTTTTTTTAAAACCTAGCTTTTGACCACTATCTCGCCTGCTGGTAAACGATGATAATGTGGTCAAAGATTGTTAACACGCTAGGCCTAGAAAGTCTGTTTGTGAAAAACTAATCCATCTAACTTCTTAGTAAGCAATTAAAACGGTTTAAATAGAAACAGCATTCTTACATTGAAGTGTTACTTAGTATTGATCAGCATCGTTTTAGTTGCACCATCAGCCTTTTTAACCTTTTTTACCATCAACCTTTTTTATCTTTTAAACAGCGCAAATGTAGCAATTACGCAGAAGATATTACCACTTATGTAAACAAGTGGAAAATATCGAAAATATGAGCCTCTATATCAAATTCAGTAAAACAATATCGTAATTTTTTTTCCGCAAAGCGCCACGCTTTATCTTAAACGTTGCCTTTAAGGAAGCGGATTGTTTGTTATCTTTTTATTTCTTTGTCGTTTTATGCTTGGCTACAGCAGCCAAAGTCGTTTATGAAGAATGCTGGGTCGAGATAACTGTGGGCATTTAAAGATATCAACGCGATTAAACCTAATTTAAGCAAGGACGTTTTTTTATTAATTATAGTAAGCGTTTGACCACCATATCACCTGATGATGAGTGACGATGTAGCATGCTTGGCTAGCAGATTCATTCGCGCCTTGAACAACCCCAGACTTACCTTACTTTTACTAGTTATGAGATAGAGGTGCCTTAGTTTTCATAGTTATGGGAAATAACTACTGAAAAAGTACGTTTGAAGAGTACTTTTTCTTTGTAAATTGTTAAACACAATCCAAAATTTCATCGTACCGACGGGACTCGAACCCGCACCCCCGGATTACACGTCCAGGTGCTCTGCCAATTAAGCCACGGTTCGATACATCGATACGACGAAATTAGTGGATTGCATTTGTTAACCCAATTATGCATTGGTGGCGCCATCTAAGACTACTTATTACGTAAGTTAATCATTCGGAAGAAATCATTACAGTTTTCAAATCCGACGAGAGATGTTGCACTGCGTAAATCAAATATTATGTTTCTTTGAAGTGTCTCACACTTTATATTTTTGTAAATTGTTAAACATAATCCAAAATTTCATCGTACCGACGGGACTCGAACCCGCACCCCCCGGATTACACGTCGAGGTGCTCTGCCAATTAAGCCACGGTTCGATACATCGATACGACGAAATTAGTGGATTGCATTTGTTAACCCAATTATGCATTGGTGGCGCCATCTATGACTACTTATTACGTAAGTTAATCATTCGGAAGAAATCACTTACGTAATAAGTAGTCATAACTTACGTAATAAGTAGTCATAGATGGCGCCACCAATGCATAATTGGGTTAACAAATGCAATCCACTAATTTCGTCGTATCGATGTATCGAACCGTGGCTTAATTGGAGAGCACCTGGACGTGTAATCCGGGGGTGCGGGTTCGAGTCCCGTCGGTACGATGAAATTTTGGATTGTGTTTAACAATTTACAAAAATATAAAGTGTGAGACACTTCAAAGAAACATAATATTTGATTTACGCAGTGCAACATCTCTCGTCGGATTTGAAAACTGTAATGATTTCTTCCGAATGATTAACTTACGTAATAAGTAGTCATAGATGGCGCCACCAATGCATAATTGGGTTAACAAATGCAATCCACTAATTTCGTCGTATCGATGTATCGAACCGTGGCTTAATTGGCAGAGCACCTGGACGTGTAATCCGGGGGGTGCGGGTTCGAGTCCCGTCGGTACGATGAAATTTTGGATTATGTTTAACAATTTACAAAAATATAAAGTGTGAGACACTTCAAAGAAACATAATATTTGATTTACGCAGTGCAACATCTCTCGTCGGATTTGAAAACTGTAATGATTTCTTCCGAATGATTAACTTACGTAATAAGTAGTCATAGATGGCGCCACCAATGCATAATTGGGTTAACAAATGCAATCCACTAATTTCGTCGTATCGATGTATCGAACCGTGGCTTAATTGGCAGAGCACCTGGACGTGTAATCCGGGGGGTGCGGGTTCGAGTCCCGTCGGTACGATGAAATTTTGGATTGTGTTTAACAATTTACAAAAATATAAAGTGTGAGACACTTCAAAGAAACATAATATTTACTTTTTCTTTGTTTGAAGAGACTCGTTAATTTTAATACTTATTTTATTTAGATTTTGATGCTATTTTACCTGAAAGACAAGATTAAGAATTTTTTTTTTGCTGAAAATGTCTAGTGTTACAATCACCAAACATTAATTATCATTAATTACTTTGCTTTTTGCCTAAGTCACTTTATCTGATAGGTATATTGATGATGAGGCCTAAGGCCCAAACCAACCTATATAACCATTACCACCAAGTCCACACTTTAACTAAGCTAAGGTTTAGTAAAATAGAAGTAAACTAATCAATTTTATACCTACCTACTTACTTGAATGGTCGGTGATCAAAGCCCTGGTGTTAGGAAAAGTTCCCAAAACACTTGACGCACTATGATTTTATGCTTTAACCATACTTTGCGATTTTAATTTTGCCGAAATCTTAACAATTATATTTATACATCAAACTATTCCAGAAACCACAGCGAAGCAGTTCCTGCACTCAGTAGACAGCGCGTGTGTGTTCCACAATGTGTCTTCCCGATTTGCTGACGGCTTCAGATTCGGTCTAGGGGCTGAAGTCGGCATCTCTACTGCTAGGATTCATGCACGAGGTAAAAAAATGTTTTCACAAATATGTGAATCATATTATATTTTGTTTCTTTAAAGTGCTACACACTTTATATTTTTGTAAATTGTTAAACACAATCCAGGATTTCATCGTACCGACGGCACTTAAACCCGCAACCTCCTGGATAAAACATGTCCAGGTGCTCTGCCAATTAAGCCACAGTTCGATCTATCGTTACGACGAAATTTGTTGATGGCATTTTTTAACCCAATTATGCATTGGTGGCGCCATCTATAACTATTTATTTCGAAAGTTAATCCCCGTCGGTACGATGAAATTTTGGATTGTGTTTAACAGTAATAATTTACATATTATATTTGTATTTAAGTCCCAATATACTCGAGGTAAGCAACTATTCCACTTCCTACACAATTGAATTTTTGGATTGGAACACAACTAAATCTGAAAATGATATGTTGTAGGTTATTGTCACCGTTGTACCTTGGGTATGGATCCCATTAAGTACTACCCAAGGATCACAGGTGGTAGGGTTCGACCCTCTCTCGTACTACCCACCGAACAATAAGGTCGTCAATTTTTTGCCGGATTGCGTTCATGCGTAAAGACATGGTATCCTTCTTTCAAACCTGTCTGGTCAATAGTCATTTCATCTGAAACTTTATTGCTGTTGATTCTAGAAATCCTTATTGATATACATTATTTTGACAGAGAGTAAGCGAGTATAACTTCTATGTTCATTGAATATCAATTATCCCAACAATCTTCTAAGCGAAACTAGATGGCGCTGCGATACAAATTAAACTTCGCTAAAGTTTAGTTCGCGAGAAGACAATGTTCACTAGATTATTAGTTTTAAACTTATTTAAGTTTGCTCTCTTGTAATAACGATAATGTATACAAGCTTCTTCGATGTGATTATAAAGCTTTGAAGCAATAAAGTGCGACTAAAGTGAAAAATTAGTGAAGTGTACGTTGGATGGCAGTACCAAAGTTTTAAACTATAATTTAAGATCGTATACAAAACGAAAATAACCGACTTCGCATGCCGCGATAGTGAAAATATCCACTAGTCATAATCATGTCGACAAGGTATCAAATTTGTTGATATTGTTTATCTCCGGAGATAATTGTCATATCTCGATATAATTTGAATGGGATCAAACGAGAGGTATTATAGGTCTAAGGTAATGTTAATCTACATTCTGCTACAATTTAGTTAACTTCAATTGTACGTAATATTAAGGAGCCATTAATCCTGCACTAGGAGTAATCCTAGGTATCTAGGTATATAATATACTAGAAGTGCCCCGCGGCTTCGCCCGCATTAAAGACTTCTTTTATTTACTTAAAACATTTATTTTGTAAAAACCTTTCTATCATAACAGACATCGAAGAAGTTACCAAATCGGTTCAAACATTGTACCCCCGTTTCATCCCCTTAAAGAGTGAATTTTGAAAAATCTTTTCTTAGCGGATACCTACGTCAAAATACCAATCTGCATGCCAAATATCAGCGCAATCCGAAACAATACTGATTTCAGACTTTGCTACCCCACTTCACCCTTTTAGGGGTGGCATTTAGAAAAAGTCTGAAACAATGATTTACTTATTTATTTACTGAAGTACTTGTGAGAAGTTTCGAATAGAAGAGACTATCTTAAAAAAACTTAGTAATCTTGTTTCTCTTTACAAACTTTGAAACCCCGTTTCATACACTTAAGGGGTGAATTTTAGAAAATTTTTCAGAGGAAAATATCGCCGTAATAACTATTTGCATGCCAAATTTCAGTGCAATCCGAAACAATATTGATTTTCAGACTTTGTTATCCCATTTCACCCTCTTAAGGGTGGAATTTCAAAAAAGCCTGAAACACTTATTTTCTTATTTTTTTTACTGAAGCTCTTGTCTAAAGTTTCGAATAGAAAAAACTATCTAATCTTCTTTCTCCATACAAACTTTGAGCCCCCATTTCATCCCTTAAAGGGGTGAATTTTTGAAAATCCTTTCTTAGATTTTATTATTATTCTTATTAAAATCCTGTACGTACTAAGACAAATATACCCTCCAAATTTCAAGTCTCTACGACCAGCGGTTTAGGCTGTGCGTTGACTGTCAGTCAGTCAGTCAGTCAGTATGTCAGGACAAAGATTCTTATACGAGTAGTATTAGATATAGGAGGTATAATCTCTCAAACGAAAAATGAATTCTTCAAATATTTTAACATTTGAAGAAATTCTAAGGTAACAAACATAAAAAAAGAAAACAAATACATTCGAATTGAGAGCCTCCTTCTTTTTTGTGAAGTCGGTTAAAAATAAAAAAAAAAACAATAAAGATGGTGCTGTGCTATTCAGGAAGCCTCGATGTGCATGTTTTATTTATGATATCCTTCCTTTCACGAGTCTTGAAGTAACAAGCTTTTCATTACATCTCATTTCCAGATGACCCCACGATTTAATAACTCTGGTTGTCAGATTATAAAATGGGGATGGTGGAATCAAATTATTCTGTTCTGTTGTTCTCCATCCGATAAAAACCGATAAACTAGCGACTTAGCGGCTAATGTTAAAATAGAGCCTCTCTCTATTTTGTATCGCTCGTATGACCATGACACATGACTACCATGATATTTTTTTTTCATATGTCAGTGCCCAACTTTTATGATGAAATGAAGTGTGATATGTTATTTCATATTTCATCCATTAAAATTTCAGGTCCAGTAGGCGTAGAAGGTCTTCTCACAACAAAATGGATCTTGGAAGGAACAGATCACACTGCTGCAGAGTTTAACGAGGGCAAACGTAACTGGCTTCACGAAAATATGCCTTTAAATTGACTACAAAATACAGGATTTTGGTACAGTTTGAAAAGTTTGTTCGTAAGATAGTTTGATTGGCTCGTGATAAGGTTTAATGTAACGAAAAGTACATCTGTTTTTCCACGATACTGATGAGAAATAAGTTTGCATCGTCTGGGAATCACACATTTTTAATGTTTTTTTTTGTTATTTTCATAAATAACATACATATTAGAATCTTATTTTAAAATACAAAAAAAATTACGAAAACATAACTCATGGTAGTGACACGTAGTGATCGGGACTTCGAGGCATTATTAGCCATAAGTATATTATTATTATATTTTGCATCTGTGTAAAAATGATTTTATCATTATTGTTAGTCTAAACTCCATAGTCCGTTGCTGGACATAGGCTAGGTACAAAGATTGTTGCTCCACTTATTCTGAGGGCATTTTAAATAAATGTTCTTAGCTATAATTATTTTAGATAAAAATGTATTTGCTTGGAGTAAGCTTTACTATGACTGTAATAAAACATAAATCAAATTCAGTGATCAAGACTAGACTAAGATTATACTATAATATATATATGAATGTTATACATTATTTTTATTTCAATTATTTATTATGATAAAATATTCAGGCATAAATTAAAAATATTATTGTTGTAGGCCAATTTAGGTAGAAAATATTTTTCGCACGAATTATAATTATTAATTAAGGGGGTACGATTTCCATACTAAACTATAACGCACAAATGTGAGTAAACGGAGCAAAAACCTGCACTGAAATCACATCTTTTGGTCTTTTCTAAGTCTTTACATGTCGGGAATTATATTTATCTACATGATTTAAATGAATAATATAAACATATTATTCAATCAATATTTTTTTGGTTTAACTCGAATTTTACTACTATTAAAAATAATTTCATCTCAATCAATCAAATCATGTAGGTAAATACATTTCCCGACCCGTAAATACTTATAAAAGACCAATAGATGGGATTTCAGTGCAAGTTTTCCCTCCATTTACTTATATTTGTGCATTATACTTTTGTATGGAAATCGTACCACCTTAAGAAGATTAAGGTTAACTTATGATAGAAACCTTATTCAAATTTAATTTTTTAAGGACTTATTATTAGTTTTATTTTGGAAATTCTATATACTAATACCTGAAAACTGATTTTTAAGGGCATTGTACACTGGACATTATATACAAGGACATGTCTTTATGCACTTTGACTATGCTTTAAGTGCATAAAAACATGGAGAGGTAGTGCAGAAAGATAAAATATTTTGTAAAACAAATTTTTTACATATTTTATTATTTACTTTACCTTCTGAGTTTACTACATGTGAACATTTTTGCAACTTGCATGGAATTCAGTTCGACAAGGTTATTTTGTCGTTAAAATTAATTCAAAAAACTTTTTAAATTTTTTTTATTACTATTGTATTTAATCAAAATTGAGATTCGCAATAGACAATCATGAAAGGCACGTTAGTGAAATGTATAAGAAAACAAAATTTTAGGTTAGTAATTATAACAATTTACTTGTACTTTTAATACCACCAGTAGTCGATATTACTATAAAAGAAGAAATATACCTTTTATGTATTGGCATTTTTGTATATACCTACTATTTTAGAAAATACACATTTTAGACTGTAAAATAGACTATTATTCTATCTACCTACCTTAGTAGTCTCTGCCTACCCCAACGGGAAAAAGGCGTAATTTTATCTATGACTAAGGTCAACATTCGGAAGACCGTCTACAAAGATCAATCGTCTACGCGCAATAACTATAGTTTTTGAGTAGCTATGCAGTTTGCATTGGCAGTATCGATACAATAGTATTACATATTATGTTTCTTTGAAGTGTCACACACTTTATATTTTTGTAATCCGGGGGGTGCGGGTTCGAATCCCGTCGGTACGATGAAATTTTGCCTTGTTTTTAACAATTTACAAAAAATATAAAGTGTGTGACACTTCAAAGAAACATAATATTTGATTTACGCAGTGCAACATCTCTCGTCGGATTTGAAAACTGTAATGATTTCTTCCGAATGATTAACTTACGTAATAAGTAGTCATAGATGGCGCCACCAATGCATAATTGGCAGAGCACCTGGACGTGTAATCCGGGGGTGCGGGTTCGAATCCCGTCGGTACGATGAAATTTTGGATTGTTTTTAACAATTTACAAAAATAGAATTATAGTTTGATTCAACTCTGTATCATATTTAAATGTCGCTAGCAACACTATAGTGAGAGAAAAATAGCTATAATTTAACATAATGACGGTCTTACCCTTAATAATAGAGTACGCGTATGCCGGTCTTACTCGAGCTGACTTTATATTTAAGTTTAATCTACCAAAGTTTAATATAACACTCAAGTTTTACTTTTATTCATTACTAAATGAAAATTTATTATTTAAAAAGCATATAAAGTGATCGGAGTTTTTAACACCTACGCGACCTAGCATGTATAGATAGACACGATAAAATCGCTGTGTTTCACAGTTCGTGGAGGTTACGATATAATGAATGCTCTATGTCGTACTTAATGATAAAAAGCTATTCATAATAACAAAACCTAATTAAGCCATAGTCTAAAGTCTAAAGATAAACAAAATAAATGTGTTATCTCAACAAATTAAAAAGATTTTTTTATTAAATAGCCATTGTTTTAGTACAGGCAGTTTTAACTAGATGGCGTTAAAAGATAGCCTATTGTTACGATCTTACAGGTTCTACTTTCTAGAAGATAAGAACAAAAAGTGAAAAATGTTTTTGGGAACATCTTACAATTACTATCTCGAAATCTCGAATGACTTGAAATGTAGCTCTTTCTGTTATTAGCAATTTTTCAGTGAAATGTGTCAAGTTAACAAAGACTTTTGAAATGTTACTTGAAAAGAGTTCTTGAAATACAAAGAAAGTCTGTTTTGAAATAAAGACATCTTGAGGATTTATTTTCATATAAAGAAGACTAAAGTTGGCTTTAAGCCCCACTATGAAGTCGTTCTTTTTATGACTTTAGTTTTTAATAAACATCTAAATCAGGGATAAAGGGCATAACTTAGCGTTTATTGTAAGTGCAGTACGCTTATGCCATCAACGCCAATGTTGCCTCTCAGTTCAAGTATAACGGTCCGCCTTTTCTATTATGGCTCCACACGATTAGTGTATTTAGCCAGTGTCAAGTATTATAATTCTTCAAGTTTTTGAGAATTCAAGTCATAATTCAACATTGTGCTTATTCCCTACGCTCGCACGCATTCACCGGCACTTAATGGTTAATAATCCACATTTATTACACACTAGCAGCCCGCCCCGGCTTCGCACGAGTAGAACATATATGCCTACATAATTTGCATCAGTTTGTTGCATCGAATATAAAATATGAACATATTTAACAATCATCGTCATATTTCAACCAATTTACACAAAACCTTAACGAATTATGCACCTAAGACCTAAACCTTCCTCATAAACACTCTGGCTATTGGTTAAAACCGCATGATAATCCATTCAGAAGCTATTCAGATTATTGCGAACAGACAGACAGACGCAGTGATGGACATTGTTTTATAATACTTACGTAGTGATATTGGACGGTCCTTTGGCGTAAAGGATAGTTACCCTGATTCCGACCCGAGGGTCGTTGGTTCTAATCCTAGCTATATACCTAACAATGAAAGTTTTATGTACATTCATGAATCATGGGTTTTCGTACAGAAGTAGTGGGATCATTTAATCTACCAATAATTAAGATAGTTTAAAAACTAAAACAACTGACTTCAATGCCTCGCGAGTCAGTTTTAGTAGCAAGTTTGAGACGTTTATCGTCATATCTCTGAAGATACTTATCACATCTCAATGAAATTACAATGGGATCACCTCGGATACGTACCCTACCGATTACAAAAATAATCATTCGAATCGGTTCACAATTGACGGAGCAATCGCGTAACATACACACACAAAAAAAAGAAAGAAAAAAAAACATACAGACGAATTGAGAACTTCCTTATTTTTGGTAGTCGGTTGAAAAGTAACTTACCACCAAGGAGAACATCTGCCACCGTAACCTTACGGCGTTCCCCGACGCAAAAAGTAGGGGTATTATACGTTTAACGTGTGTATCTGTGTGTCTGTCTGTCTGTAGCATCCTAGCACCTAACCGGATGAACTGATTTTGATTTAAAGTAGGGGTATTATACGTTTAACGTGTGTATTTGTGTGTCTGTCTGTAGCATCTTAGCACCCTTACCCTGAACCGTTTTTGATTTTATTACTGATAGTTTTTTTCTGATAGATGTCTTCATCGAGAGTGTTCTTAGCTTTGATTCATGGAAATTCATTCAATCGTTATAAAACTATGAGCTTTAATCAACTTTCATAGGTCTAATCAATTCGAAAATCTTATTCAACGATATTGTAAGAATATGGAAGCATTGACCTGATGCTGGGACATCTCTTGGACTCTACAGAATACTCAAATCCTCACCAACTTACAGCTCAGATTTTAAATGTCGTGTTTAGAGTCATTGTAATGGTTTTAATGAAAAGATTATACATAGATCAGTTGGGGTGGTTTAAAATATTATATTATATATATAGATAATTATTATTATGTATACTAATATTATAAAGAGAGAACATTTGTATTTTTGTATGTTTGTAATGATTTGGCTCAAAAACTACTGGACCGGTTTAAAAATTTCTTTCACTAATATATAGAATGGACTTTCGAAATGAAAATAGGCTATATATTATCCCGTTTAAATCAAAGGTACATTCGTGAAGACCTTTTTTTTCATAGGAATAGGGGAGTCAGGAAGGAAAACCCGACTTATTTTATATAGTAGATTTCCCGAATTTTTTTTGCTATAAACCTTGCGGAGCCCGAGACCTTTCCAACGAATGCAAAACCGTGGAAATCGGTTCGTGCGTTCTGGAGTTATGGCGTCAGGAAAGAAAACCCGACTTATTTTTATATAGTAGAAGATTAAATCAAAGGTACATTCGTGAAGACCTAATTTTCAAAGGAATAGGGGGGTCAGGAAGGAAAACCCGACTTATTTTTATATAGTAGATTTCCTGAATTTTCTTTGCTATAAACCTTACGGAGCCCGAGACCTTTCCAACGAATGCAAAACCGTGGAAATCGGTTCGTGCGTTCTGGAGTTATAGCGTCAGGAAGGAAAACCCGACTTATTTTTATATAGTAGATTAACTCGCGGAGAACACAAGATCTAGGAAAAAATACAATGTGAGCATACAATTTTCCTCGTTCCCGGCAAAACTCCAGGGTCCATATTAGCCCATTTAGTAAATGCATATCCTCTAAATGCTAAACTATTTTGATATGACGTATAATTCATTCACTTCTTTGTCAGTAATTAAGCAATTATATAATAGGTATAATTTTAGATTTAAAAGCATCAATATCTAAAAAATAACCGGGCAAGTGCGTGTCGGGCCACGCGCAGTGTAGGGTTCCGTAGTACCCTGTTATTCAATGCAAGTCTTTACCCGTTATAAACAAGCAACTAGGTGCTCCGTCTTTGTCACTTTAAAGGATTTATTCTAAGGATTTTGTATTTGGTACAAAATTATCCAACACCCAAGTTCAACGACTATTACTGCTAAACTCATAAAGTTATCTCAACCGCTATAGTTTTCCTCATATATTTTCAAGCCAGCAGTTTAGCTTTTAGAGGGGGGGGGGGGACGCCCTACTGGAACAAAAATTTGCACTTTAAAGTTTAATATTTCGTAAATGGAGCGTTCAATCGAAAAATGGTATTAGCAACCTGTAAATCACTTTAAAAGACCTATTCAACGATACCCCAAACGATGGGGTAGACGATGAAAACTTCCCCCCACTTCTCATATAGGGGAGCTACCCTAAAAAAAAATATTTTTCACAATTTTATTTCAGCACTTTGTCGGCGTAATATATATACATACCCCCACAAAATTACAGATTTCTAGTATTAACGGTCTCTTAGCGAAACCTTGGACAGACAGACAGACAGACAGACAGACAGACAGACAGACAGACAGACGGACATGACGAAACTATAAGGGTTCCTTGTCAGGACTACGGAACCCTAAAAATTGAGCCCGGTTGGCATGTAACGGCTAGATGGACTGATTTCTAAGTGAGAGGTAGCAGGTTCAAATCCTAGCACCGGTGCTTGTCTTTAAATGGTAGGAGCATATTATATCAATGTTCCGCCTAAGTTGCTACCAAAAATTAGCGTACCATTATCAAGTAGAAAATCTGCCGCCATAACGCCTTGCGGTGTTTCGGCAACACAGAGCCGGAATATTCTAGGCCTAGCGTGTTATCAAATTCAAAAATATATGTAGGTATAATATTTCTTAGCATTTTAAAATGTACATCCGTATGTAAATTGGACCCAAACACTCTAGCTCTTATTGTTAAAACGTCAGGTTATTGTTTAGAAAAAGGTTTAACACAACAATAATTTTATGAGCAGCCCTAGAGCATAAAATTAAACGATAATGTCATGGATTTAGTTTTACAGCTACTAAAATAAGCTTGTTTTGTGCGTGTGATAATGTTTAGTGTTATTGGTTTAATTGCTGATTCAGCGAGAATTTAGTTATAGTTATTATCGATTGTGATACTTAACTGTTGTTGGGTTTCATTTGGGATATTAATTTAGATCTTTTGATATGATTTGGAATAGTTTACTCAATTTATATCCAATTTTTCTTTACTAAAGGAAATAAGGTACTCATATAGATAAGCTAATATTATAATTTTTTAAATGTATAATTATTTGTAATGATATTAATGAATGTTTAAATTTAAATGAAATAAGCTTCACACCATGTCAATAATTTAAGTCATATTGTATTTTGTAATGCTTATTGTGTGTGAATAAATTATTATATTATAACATTTTGATTCATGTAAATGTGCTCTTAAAAGTTCAGTAGTAACTATAAGGAACCCTTATAAATTCTTTGTGTGTTATTATCTCTACTCTAGCTTTAAAATAACCAAATACAAAATGTCAACATGATATAAAAAAAAAAATCATATAGGCTAGCGTTTGTTCACTATCTCACCTGTTGGTAAGTTAGTGATGATGCGGTCGAAGATGGTATTACGCTGGGCCTAGAATGGGAACTGGCTCTCAAGAACAGCTGAGGAACACATGAGATGTTTTTGGCGACAGATTTTGACAACTCGAGGGTGGTAGCTGGCCAGACGGATAATAGATAGTGTCCTACCACCATGCAACCGCCATGCAAATAAAAATCGCACATAATTTTTTCGATCGAAAATCCATTAGTGCAACGCGGGGATTGAACTCGGTACCTCTGGCGAAAAAGCCGACCATTCTCCAACTACATCACTGGGCAATTTCCACCAATAAATAAGTATTTGAATATTTAAATGGATATTATACCATCGCTATTATATTGTCTCTATCGGTAACGTTTGTAACCTTAACCTTAACCTTAGTCACAGTATAATGAATAGTACCCTTAGTTAAAGGTTGTATTAAGCATTATTTATTGTTCTAATTCTAACATAAGAGGTAACTCAAATAAACTACTAGCAAGCCAGCACCTTTGCACCGTACAAACAGTCAGACCAACATAAGTACGCTTCGCTTGTAAAACATAATGGTAATTTTAACAAATAAATATTAAATAATTTTAATTGGTAAATCCCATCACTTTAGAACTGCAGTAGACTGATTTAGCAATTTACGATTACTCTGACTCTTGAGGGCTGTATGCTGCCGGAACACAATAAGGTTGTGGTGGTAGATGGTGGTAAACTCTTTTTTTGGTAGCCAGTCAGGCGGAACATCTTTATTATTATTATATGCGATCTCTCGGGTCGTAATACGCCCAGACCAAATGAATGTTGAAAGGTACTTTATGAGGTTATTAATCATTTATTTCAGACAATTGATCCATAGAGTGTCAGTAGCCCAAAAACTATGTACACCTGCACCTTTATAATTTGCTCTTACCACCTTTGGAAAATTCATCCACAGAAGATCAGAATTATCAATCTAGAAATCTATGAAATACATTTAAGTCTTTTTTTATGATATAAGGTAACAGGACAAGCACGACGCTCGCCTGATGGTAAGCGATGACGTACCTATTACAAATATAGCGGCATGTAAAATTCTAGACTGCCAGAATTTTGCATGTCACTGCACTGCGCCTGTTACCTTGAGACATAAAGATGTTGAGTCTCACATTCCCTATAATTTCACTGGACAGGGAAAACAAAATTACACTGTATATTTAAGTTAATGCATACCTTAGTGTAGTCGAATGGCAACAAAAAAAAACAAAAAATATCTTTATTGATATCCCAAACTAGTCAAGCTTTGTTTCAGTAGCCAGTGGCTTCTTCCATTCTATTTATGTAGCTAAATAATTTAAGATCGTTTAGAAAACTAAAAGAACCGACTTCAAACGTCGCATTAGTCAAAATAGCCAGTAGACTAAGTAACTATTATATAATCTGTGCCAGTAGTTAGTATGTCGTCCAGGGCCGGTAGTCTCTACATGTATAGCGATGAATTTCGAGCGATAATCGTCGATACAAAAAGAGATGCAGATAACAACTGTCTAGCTGCATCTCATTCTAGCAGACGCTTGCGATGACAAGACGCATCGCTATCAATGTAGAGACTTCCACCCCAGGTATGTAATTATGTATCGTAATACAAATGTAGATATATTAAAAACGGCACGACCGATTTTGTTAAAATTTAAATGGGCCACCTGGGAAGGGTACCCTTTGAAACAACAAAAGAATTTTCCAAATCGGTTCAGACAACCACGGAGTAATCGGTATACTTACATTAAAAAAAAGGTTCTGACGAATTGAAAACCTCCTCCTTTTTTGTGAAGACGGTTAATAATGATCTAAATTGTTATTTAAAATTAGAATTGTAACAACAGCTTATCCAGGGCTTCCTATATTTCCTTGTATTATATTACTCAAGTATACGTTATCTAAACAAATTGTTCTCCGAGGTACGAGAGAGTATATTATAAGTACCTCCCTAATGAAAAATATGGAAATACTGGAGATACTCTCCCTCTATCTCTTTAGTAAATAATATTACCTTGTTTCTTTTTAAAGCTTTCGCTTACTGTCAACATGGTGTATGAATTATAATAATGTTAAGGTTACTGAAGGATATAGTGCAAAACTCATAAGTGCCAAAGCATAGATGCTACTTTTTAACCGACTTCAAAAAAAGGTGGAGGTTTCTCAATTCGACCGTGTATATATATATATATATATATTATGTTTGTTCGCGGATAACTTCGTCGTTTATGAACCGATTTTGATTTTTTTTTTGTTGAAAAGAAGATATCCCAAGTGTAGTACCTTGGTAATTTTATCGAGGTCTGATAAGTATCTCCAGAGATATGGAGATAAACACCTCAAAATTGGTATTGAAAATTAGTAGCGCGGCATTGAAGTCGGTTGTTTTTAGTTTTTTATACGATCTTATATTATCAGCGATCGGTTTACTGCCATTTCTTCGTTTGTCGCACCGAGCTCCCGCAAGATATTTTTTTTAAATATCTCGAGCTAGTTCAACCAAATGCCTAAGTTTATTGTAGTTGTAGTTGGAGGAGAGTATTTTGAAAAGCTTTTAATAAACTTTTTTCATATCCAAACAATTTTTAAGTATATCCGTCTTAACAGATGAGACGTAAACAAAAATATAGTTCTCATTTGCATGTAAATCATAAGACAGTGTTGTGGAAGTGGCAATACATTCTTTACAACAGAGGTCCTATATTTCTTCGTAATTTGTACTAAGTGGTACGTTTAATTTAAAATCCATGAATTTTTAAATTCTAGCTGTTTTATTTAAGAGAAATTCAACCGGTTTTCGACGAAAATCTCATTTCTGAAATATATACGAGTATATATTCATATGGTTGTGGTTTATAGTGTAGTATGTGTAGTAATATTTCTTTCCATATTACACTGCACTGAGATTGCAGCACTTTATATACATAGTTATCATCTGTCTTACTTTTGACGTATTGGATTTTTAAACTGTAACTTTAGTGGCTTTAGGTGAATGGATAGCAAGATCATTTGCCATTCTTATGCTCTCTTCGTATGTGAGAATGGCTCTTAGAGCTAAATCGAATGCAAATAAGTTTAGTAGCTAACGCGATGATTTTTGAATCACTATTAGAGTCCTTCATTACCGTGTCATGTGTACTGACTGACATAATGTAGAGCAGCATCGCGAAGCAGCCTCAGGCGTTTGCCACGCGACGTTTTTCGTACGCTTGCCTCGAGAGAGGCACGTCCTGACAAACGAAGCATCTGCCCCACGAGGCCTGCTTCATGAAGCAATTTTTCAACAGACTTCTAATAAACTGGCCAAGTGCAAGTCGGACTCGCACTCGTAGGGTTCCGTAACACCGTTAAGTATTCCATAACTATGATTTTTCGCAACTACAAAATTAACTTTGTTTTTCATAGTGTTTGTATGAAAAACAAAGTTATCTTTGCGGTCGCCATATCTCTAAAACTGCTGACTGTATCTCGTTCAAACCAATTTTCGTTGTTAGTTTTTATTGAGATCTACAACATATATTTTTTTTAGATTTTTCACTCCTATACTTTAAAAGTTAGAGGGGAGGGACACACATTTTACCACTTTAGACGCGCCTATCTTTCAAATGATTAACTTTGAGAAAAAATGATTTTAAGAACCTCAATGTCATTTTTGAAGACCTATCCATAGACACCCCACACGTATAGGTTTGAAGAAAATTTTTTTTTTGTTTCAGTTCCATGTATGGGATGCCCCCCCTTCAACTTTTATGTTTTTTATTTTTGTAAATTATCGGATAGCGGTTTACAGAATACATCTACCTACAAAGTTTCAATTCTGTAGTCTTAACAGTTTCGGAATAAAATGGCTGTGACATACGGACGGACAGACAGACAGACAGACATGACGAATCTATAAGGGTTCCGTTTTTTGCCATTCGGCTACGGAACCCTAAAAAGGAGGAGGTTCTCAATTCGTCTACATGGTTTTATTTGTATTACAAGTAGGGTACATTTTCGAGGTATTCCTATTGTAATTTCATCGAGGTCTGATAAATATCTTCAGAGATATGACGATAAACGTCTCAAACTTGTTACTGAAACTGACTCGCGGGTCCTGGAAGTCCGTTGTTTTAGTTTTTAAACTACTTATGTATCTTAATTATAAATAACTGCTTAGTGTGGATAAAAATCTATTATTATAGTACTGTAATGTACAGATGCTTTATTATTGATGGCTAAAATAACGAAAAATTTCTGACGCAACACTAAGGCTGAGTTGCACCATCTTACTTTAACTACAACAAACGTCAAAAATCTGTCAAACTTCATATAAAATCACCGGTTAATAGTTATAGTTACGGTTAAAGTGAGATGGTGCAACTCAGCCTATGTTAATCAAAACATGCTTTCCGCAAGAGAAGCTTAAAAAATCTAAAGTTCGTACCTTATCCTGCTCAAACTGTATTCTGTCCTTATCAGTCAATTGAAGAATGCCTGAGTATGAGAAAAACAGGGTATATCTGAACTGTAAAAGGTCAACTCGGGTCGCACGACATTCAGCTCTAGGTGGCAATTTACTATGATGGTCGACCGCTAATCTTCTGGGATACTCGAGTGGTAAATGTTTAATCAATTTTGACCTTTGTTTGCAAGGATTTAAGGTTAACGAGTTTTGAGGAGAGTTAGGGTATTTGGTGATTTTCTCTATGAAGGTGTTTTAGGTAGTTTGATAAAACATTGTCTGAAGTTATTGAAACATAGAGGTGTGTAGGAAAGTATGGCTGGATACCCTGGCAACACGAATGGCTTAATATTTTTGTTTTTTTCTTCAAAGGGTTAAATTTTGCTTTTGCTATGTTTAGGTACATGATGATTGATTACTATTTAGAAGTGTATATGTGCGTGTATTAAATACTACTAGTCATGTGTGCTGCACATTACTGGTATTCTTGGTAAGAATACTTACCAAGAATACCAGTAGCAGTTTAGCTTAGTTAAGCTAAATATGCTTGTGTCTAGAGTCGGTTCACGTCAATAGTGCAATGGGTTGGGATCGAACTTACGACCTCTCGGTCGCCCAGTCCGAAACCTTATCCATTGGGATATTGCCGCTTAAATTGAAAAACAATAAAAGAGAGAAAAAAAGAAAAAAACATTTTGCATCAGATACTAATAACTAATTACTAATATAATTATACATATACTAATATATTAATATAATATAAATTATATTAATTTAACAGATGTGATTTGGTGCAAAATTATACTCATCTGACATCTCAGCATAAAGTTGGTCATGACTGAGGTTACCAACGCTGGTCTTCCGTTGGGACCCTAAAAAAGGGTACACACAACTCAAATTTAATCAATAACCACTCTTTCAGACGCTATTAGAAAAAGTAAGTAACCGCGTGTTCACATCTGTCCGATCCGATTTTTAATCGGGTTGTAAAAAAAACTACTAAATCGGACCGACAAGTGCGAATAGCTTCATAAAAAATGTTCTGCCACTGGAACATCAGATTAAATAAACTGGCCAAGTGCAAATCGGACTCGCACTAGTAGAGTTCCGTACCACACTACATGTATTTTATAAGATCGACCAAAAAATAATTACTATACTCACTATAATTTGTCGCCAGCAAAAAATAATAATTAATAAACATTTTATTTCTTATAACGCCATCTAACGTCTAACAAAGGTGTTAGGGATCGACATTTCAATATAACGCCATCTATGGGACGTTTACCTAACTAGGCATTCATAGATGGCGTGAAATGCCGAAAAAAACACGTTTCTTGTATGGGGACCCTCTATTATTTTTAACTTCATTCTGTTTTTAGTATTTGTTATTATAGCGGCAAATGAAATACATCATGTGTGAAAATTTCAACTGTCTAACTATCACCGTTCATGAGATACAGCCTGGTGACAGACGGACAGACAGACAGACAGACAGGCAGACAGACAGGCAGACAGACAGACAGACGGACAGCTCAGTCTTAGTAATAGGGTCCCGTTTTACCCTTTGGGTACGGAACCCTAAAAACGGATCCGACACCTGACAGATGTGAACACGCGGTAAGTAGTAGAATATGCTGTAAAATCGACACTTTATTCAGTTAAAATAAGTGCCGCACCAATATTTCTAGCAAACTTTAAAATGAAAGTGCTACTTTCCACACAAAGCTACTCCTATATCTGGAACTTACTGAACCAGTAAAGTATTGAAATATTTTAGATATATTGTCAGTATTTTACGTCCAGGCCTTTAACTTACAAGTTCTTTCAAGTTGAAAGCTAGTTACGCTGAAAAGTTATATGTTTTAGTCGCGAGTTGCGGCTTCGACATTTTCTAGGAAACAGTAATAAACTAAAGTTTTATTTTGTTAACACGCTTCCTTTTGCTTCGCTAGTTATCAGCATTTGTAATACTTACAATAGGATTCCTAATGAACTAAACATTATTGGACGGAATTAACTTTAAACGAAAATTGTGTGACTGGTTATTATGTAATTGTTTTTTATAGCATTAAGGAATTTGAAATGACATGTAAAATTACAAATTTTTAATATTTGCACGTCCGCATGCAGGCAGAATACAACTACTTACCTTTATTTTTAGACCTATATTGTAAAACGTATTCTTGCAAATAAATGTATTTAATTGTTATTTAATTCTATTTTATTTTGATTGTTATTTGTTTAAGAAATTATTGTTATTTCTTGCAAATAAATGTTTTTGATTGTTTATATACTGTATTTTATGTATTTGATTAATTTATTGATTATTATTATAAGGATAAGAATAAACACTGTCGTAAGCTATATACAAATTTCCACCTGTTTTTAAATTCTGTATTGTACTACGGAGTACTATTATTTATACTGTAATTTTACTCAATTCTATAGGTCGTTAATGTTCCGAACCTCATATAACTCAGCTATTAAGAGTACTTCGTTTAGCAAAATGCCACCACATGAGCGTGGAAAAGCGAAGTTTTAAAACAAATTCTGCGCCGAATTTCCTCGATATACAAGGCAGGTGTTCCTCAGTTTGTGAATTTTGTTTCGTTTCATATCACCCAAAAAAGTTTCCTAGCAATTTTGCTGAAATTCTGTGTCGGTCTGTGGCCCGTGCGGCCAAATAGCGCCGGAATGTTGAGCCAGAGGGTGCCACTAGCGGTTACCCACCTGAACCTTAATTGGACCGACTCAAATTATATTTACTCTGCGGCAAATATAAGATATTTTGGCCTACTTTGAACGTAGTGAGTGAAATTGTGTTTTTGTTTAATTTTCAAACACCTGGGCCCCAGGGCCGAATAGAAAAAACAGAACTTTAATAGTTCCTTAATTCATTGTTATAAACGAAAATATTCGAAGGTAACTTCGAATATTGAAATAACTTGAAGAATAACTTAAAACGTTGTATGTAAATTGTCATCACAAAAAAAAAACTAATTTGCTATAAATAATTCATGTTTTGAACAAACCTCAAGTAGCAAAGTTCTTTCCAAATAAAATCGATTTAGTTTATCTGGCAATTTCGTGGGAAGTATGAAGCAAACAATATTTATGGGTAAGCATGTGATAATACTAAAATATTTTTTAATATCATTTCTTCGCAACATAATATTGGTGCCTTCATCATCATCAACATAATCAGCGTGTGTCAGTCCACTGCTGGGCGTAGGCCTCTCCCAAGACACGCCACTGAGCCCGATCTTCGGCTTATTGGTAGGGATATGACCTAATCGCCACGCTGGGCAGGCGAGTTGGCGATCGCAGGACGCAGCTCCTCGCACCGGTGACGCTGCTGCCCGTCAGCAGCCTGTAGTATTTAGCTACGCCGTAATTTGAAATGGTTATACCGCCATTAACGTGAATGTTATAATAATCGGACTGTAGAATAATCGGACAGATAAACTTACATTGTTTACAATACGGTAAACAAAAAAACATACAGACGAATTGAGAACCTCCTCCTTTTTTGTGAAGTCGGTTAAATAGATATACTCAAATCAAAATTTCATAAATTTTTCAATGTTTAATCTAAAACAGAAAATATCCAATCACAAGTTAGTTACTAATATAAATCGAGTACACATTTTTTACCTACATTCGGACTTCGAAGTAACCACATTTGTACAACTGCTACAAATGTGTGAAGTTAAGTCAGTAAAATTTACTGTGCAAGTGAAGTAATAATTTAGATAGTTTAAAAATTAAAACAACCGACTTCCATGCCACGCGAGTCAGTTTCAGTAGCAAGTTTGAGACGTTTATCGACACATCTCTGGAGATACTTATCAGATCTCGATGACATTGCAATGAGAATACTTATTGTAAGTTATTACAATATTGATTGTCAAACAATAATAATAACGAATCATACATAATACAGTACCTATACATGTATACAACTTAAAACTAAATTAAGATACAAACTATTTAAACTGATATAAATAAGTGAAATGTAAGTAGTAAATTACCTTTTTACCGACAAAGACATGTCACCAATCGATTCGCCGAGTTCCGGCATTATATTCGGTGCAAATCATGAAGAATTATTAAATTTAGTAAGTTGAGTAACTCACATGAGTAAATCTTTACTCATGTGACTCTAGTGAGTTCTCATTTTCAATAACAAAACAAAAACAACGTCAAAAAATGAATGAAACAATTATGCTGAGTTGGAGTAAAAATATAAAAAAACTTACTAAATTTAATAATTCTTCATGGTTTGCACCGAATATAATGCCGGAACTCGGCGAATCGATTGGTGACATGTCTTTGTCGGTAAAAATGTAATTTACTTACTTAGAGTCACCCAGACTTGTATAACTATTATATAATCTGTGCCCAGACTCGAAACTGGTCAGATGAAGTGGCAGGCGATGGTCGGGTTCTCTCGGCTTCCTAGCTTACCGCTGTTTTGACTCGATTTCCGATTATGGTGTATCGAGTATCAGACTGTTTGTTGTTTGCTTCCCAGAATACAACAAACAGTTTTAACGAACATTCATTTACATTCGATTTTTAATCGAATAAACAATTACGATGTGAATACAAAACGATGTCGTGTACAACGTGATTATTCCGAATGTTAACCATCATCGATTTAATCTTGCAAAATAAATTCATGCGCTCGATTTAAAATTTAAATACGCATCCTCGTAATTGGAACATGAACCATTACTGTGATGAAGTTATGTAGGTATTAAGAATAATTAAAATTAATTAAAATTTGATGATATATCAAATTAATTTGTAAATTTATATTTAGCCTGTAGTCCTAAGAATAAATATTAATTAACCCTTAATAACCTAGAGTTTCTATTTTGATACCAATCTTTTAAACCGAATGTTCACATTACTATTAGTTTTTTTTATAGGTTGGCTGTACGTATTTTACTGTTGTATAATATTCTTTCCAACGAAATTAAAAAAAAGAAAAATATGTAAAATTAAAAATAAAATGAAATTAAACTTTAAAATTTTAAAATAAAATTTTAATTTTTTTTTATTATTATTTTTCCCTTCATCTAGACCCTCAAGCAAATACAGTAATATTAAAAATAAATCACTTTCGTAAATCAGGCTATTAAGGGTTAAGTATTCAAAACTGTAACTACACTTATGTCGACTGAAAAATATCTTTGGCTTCATTTGTTAGTCGAATGTGATTTAGGTTTGGTGTTCATAGATGTTTCATTCGCTTACCGAATGTCAGATATAGAAGGTAACACTAAAAAAAAAACAATTTCCAAAAATCATCGGCACTAAATCCTTACTTCCATACGAATATTATAAATACTTTTGTAGCTCTGTTACTATGTCTGTTTGCTATCAAATCGAGCCTAAACGGTGGGTCGTCTTACTTTTTAACAAGAAGATAATTTATAGCATAAGAATGAACATAGTCTTCTTTTTAACCGACTTCAAAAAAAGGAGGAGGTTTCTCAATTCGACCGTATATATCTATTTTTTTTTATGTTTGTTCACGGATAATTTCGTCGTTTATGAACCGATTTTGATTATTCTTTTTTTGTTAGAAAGAAGATATCCCAAGTGTGGTACCATGGTAATTTTATCGAGGTTTAATTAGTATATTCAGAGATACGGAGATAAACACCTCAAAATTGGTACTGAAAATTAATAGCGCGGCATTGAAGTCGGTTATTTTTAGTTTTTTAAACGATCTTATTATAACAATATAATCATTATATTTAATTTTTACAAGATCACACAAGTGTTGATTAACAGAGCTTTTCAGTGATGAAATTCTTGGTGTACGTGAACGAAGTATGTGAAGTAAGCGAGTGCTGATACTCGCTTAGTGGTCCATAATTCACACATACAAGGTGTGGTTTTGCATTCTCGCCATAATTGCATAGTCGATTGTAACGGGTACCCTTAATCACTTAATAATATTATTAAAGTTCGCCCGTGAATTAATACCCGGATATTTTATAAAACAATTTTGTGAGTTTCAGAATCACAAAATTGTGTAACACCATGTAAACCACATATGTAAACCGCGCAGGGGCGTACACACACATACGTAGATAATAAGTTATGAGTGTTATGACACTGATGTTGTGGCTGATGCTGTGGCAGTCACAGCTGACCGCTCTATCAGCTGGCTCTATCATAAAAATGTTTTTTGACTGAATCTTGTTCTATACGTGGAGTATACCTACCCCTGCAAATATGGCGAGAATGCAAAACCACACCTTGTATATTACACATTAACTCGCGGTAGAGCACACGCACTATTTCACGTTCGCGCCAAAACTTCAGACGAGCCGTTTGCTTGTTCTGTAAACTTATTAAAAAAAAATATATATAATATACATATATATATGTATAATAAGGAATAAATAAGCAACGGGTCCATCTAGTTAATATAGGTAGTTTAAAAGCCTTCATTCCAGTAAATCTGCAAAATTTTTCATAAAGTGTAGAAAATGTGGGCAAACTTGATCCGGGTACATTTCCCAAACGCTCATGAGCTCAAGTATGAGACATTACCTTGGAAAGTCTTCACACGTGGCCACTTACACACTAACCTTCAATAAATACTACGTTTTAAGGATTTCTAGAGTTAGGTTACTGCTAGATATGGTTTTATGATGGATGACTGGAAACAAAGAGCCGAAGATCGGGCTCAGTGGCATGACTTGGGAGAGGCCTATGTCCAGCAGTGGCCTGATACCGGCTGATTATGATGATGATGATGATGGTTTTATGATATAAAGTTTGGAGAATTTATGGATAAATATGTAACTTTACGATTCGATAAGTCACTCAGTGAACGTCGTTGCGTAGATAACGTGTTTTATAATTGTTAAATAAATGAACCATCTTGTGCCGTTCCTCCCAGTACCTAAAATTTATAGCTAAACTACTAGTAAAACGGGGGCGGTGGACAAACGATGTATTTTCGGATCGGTTTTTGGACACAGTGCGTCGTCTGAAATTACGCTTGGACGCGGTTTCTGAGTTTTTCTTTATTTTGAGAGTGCTTTATTGGATTATCCGTAACTTCATGTAGTCTTTAACCCGCGATGTTACATAAAACTCGAAACGTTACCTATTTTTTTTACATACTACGAGTTGTAACGGCACGTGGGTACATAGTCTGTTTAACGAAAATCATAACACTCTTTTGACTGTGCTACAGTCATCTATAAACAGGTCTATAAAAGTATAAATAAATTAAGTAGCATAATATACTTGCCTACTCTGACCCAAAAGTAGCAGGAAGCGTGACATAGACGCCTTTGAGCCAGGAATATTATTATACCGGAAGCTTGGCTTCCTTGTACGCTCCTTGAATGAATACTAATAACTGGAGTAGATGTAGGGCTGTGTTTTGACGGTAGATAGACATTTCTGAAGTTCCACTAAAATCTGTGCCATGTTATTGTTTTCCAATTATATAAGTTAATAAAACTTTAACACATAGCCCGAAGCGGTAAACTCAAGCAAGATCTTGCTGCCTTACATAAATAGGCGCAGAGATACACACGTTTTTAACCGACTTTCAAAAAGCATGAGTGTCTATTTGACTGTATATTATGTCTTGCATGTTCGCCGTTGTCTCCGCCAATTATTAAGCGATTTGAACGATTTATTTTCATAGTTCATCTCCAAAATGATCTCATTTAAATTTTATCAAGATCTGATAAGTTTCTCCGAAGATATCACGATAAACGTTTCAAACTTGCTACTGAAACTCACTCGCGCAGCGTGGAAGTAGTATTTTTAGTTTTCAAACTTTCTATGGCAGAGACATTTGCTTATCAGTGGGACAGTACAGGTTAAGAAAAAAATATTTTATAGTTTAATGACTCTAGCGTTTGACATTCGCTTGGTCAACGTTTGGAATGGAAGAACTGGCTCTCAAGGATAGCTGTCAAAACATACCAGTGTTTGACGATAGATTTTTTAAACTTGCGGCTGGTAGTTTGCTAGGAGGACACTAGACAGTGCTCTACTAACCACGTAGATCATCATGAGCTTGATACAGGTATCCTCCGTGGTTCCCATTCTAGGTCTAGCGTGCTTACCATCTTCGACCGCCTCATCACTTACCAACAGGTGAGATAGTGGTCAAACGCTAGCTATAAGATATAAAAAAAAGAAGCTTGGCCAACGAAGTGGCGTGCAATGGGAGTGACCTATACAGCTTTAGATAATGATGACAATAATAATGTATCAGTTAGCACACTTCATTATTAACCATCAGGGCAGATTCATACATATCATATTACCCAAATATAAAAAAAAACCACCATATACGTTGGCGCAAATTAAAACGTCTGCTTGACGACCTAGTTATATTTACGGCCACTAACAGCGTCCTCATTCAGCCATTAATATCTTCAAACAAATCAAAGTGATCAATAGTGATGAAGAAATAAACTGCAGGAAAAGAATTGTTAAAGCGGGACCACAAGTGGATTTCGAATTAGGAAGGATTAGTGATAAATTTGTCATGACCGAGAAGGCTTTGGGCTTAATGCTTAACGTGATCGCTTGGTGGTTGTAAAAGATTCACCATTTGTAGGTTTTAGCCGTGAGATTGTGATTAAGAGCTTCGCTGAAAAATTACCACATGTTTCTTCAATTTTAACGTCGTCACATCAAGCTTAAGCGGATAAAACCGTTTGAACTAGTGTATAAAAATAATGTTTAGTGATAAAGTGCTGTACGTTTGAACAATGTGTAAACATCTTTGACATCATCTTAGAGACAATAAGAAAAGTGTTAATGGACACATTCTTAGTTTAGTCACATGTTTAGTCACAGAATAAAAACAACATTAGTTTGCGTATAAAGTTTCTTTAAAATTGCTTATTAGCCGAAAAGGCTAGATTGTAGTGACAAAAGGGACGTATTTACTAACAAGTAATATGCTCTATTAACAAAAAAAACTTCTTGCTTAGTATTTAATTAAGGTAGGTACTATAACATTCGATCAATTAATTGAGCGAATATTCCCTTATGTATCCCTTTAACTTGATATTAATATAACAGAAGTTATTGTAAGTAATCGACCCCTTAAATCACATAAGCAACATAAGCGGTTAACCCCGTATGCCGAACTTATCAGACGTACCTTACTTAATAACTTTAGTGACGACTTAGAGAGGATAACATGGAGGACTTTGTGGTTCTAAAATTTTGTATTGTTAATAATTATTATTTTAGTTAGTTATTGTTTTGGTCGACTATAAAAACGCAAGGACGTACAAAATTCTTTTTTAGGTTTTTTTGTGTTAAACGTTTATTAGCACCTTAAAAAAAATTGTAGAAGCTAATTCATTTCGATACAATAAGTAATAATTTGTATAGTATTATCATGCACTTTAAAAGTACGGACACACCGCAGCGTCCTGCGTGCGCGATTTTGTTGGCGATCAGATAGCGCAGTAGCATTTATACCGACTGGTTCACACCGAACGCGATCAGAAAACAATTAAAAATTACTGAGTTCGCGCCCACAGATCGCAGGACGCCGCGGTGAGGCCGTACCTTAAAGCCCTGATTCGCAATCCAGCTAGCGTTGTGTCTACCGTGTTATTATTCGATCTTCACGTAAAGTTACAACGTACTTAGACCACACAAATAAATTATTGTACGAGCAAAAATATAGATCATCTATTCTCACATGACGATGTGCTTTTGAAATGTGATGTTATTTTTACCTGTGTAGAAATACCAGACGCGTTAAATTCATGGTTGCTAAGGAGATTCATGCTATTATTATGCTGCCGAGTACGCGTAGGCGTAGTTATTTGCATAACTAAAGCCGTGTAGCGATGGAATCCCACGCATCCTGACACATGAGGCTTATCATAGCCTCGTAGCACCGTAGCCATGGGCAATGTAGCAGGCGTAGACTTGGATCGCTTCTTCAAACTTCTTCTCGCCCAAACTTGCGTAGTCACTTTTCAAAAAATCTACGATTCCCAAAAGTAAATAATGGTATTTATAAAAAAAGTTCTTATATAACAGGAATAATTCTGTATAATCACCTGCCTCTGTGTATCAAACAACTAAATGGAAATGTATTTAAAAAACCACTGAAGGCATGGCTGATCGAAAATGTGTTTTATTCTATACGAGAATTTCTTAGTTTTAAAATAAAATGAATTAATTATAAATTGTAATGCATGCAAATTATTATATTTATAAATTATTTAATCAAATGTATAATAATGTTATCAATTTTCGTTATTATGTTTCAATTAATTATTATTTTACCAATGTTTCAATGTTGCACACCCGACACGGGTAAACTGTTATTAGCTCATAAGTTGTTATTATACTGTCACCCATAATCATGTACTAACAGTTATGCAATAAAAATTACTTTACTTTACTTTACTTCAAAACGTAACGACAAGAGATTATTTCAATTTTTAACTGTTGACAGTAATTAGTTGTTAAATCTATCGTAGAACTAAAAATGTATTTTATGTACGCTATTCTGTATTCAAAGCAAAATTTAGGAACTACACACATAGGTGGTTTTGTAGAGGTTTAGGTGTCATTAAAAAAGTAGTCTATTTGCCAACCCTATATTATAGGCGGGAAATTGGGTGCTAGCAGTCGCACAAGATGGAATAGCTCTACCACAAACTGTTTGGGAATTAATATGCTATAGAGACGTCGCTACCTCTAAATGGAGTTGAATGTATGAAAATTATTGCTCAAGGTGCAAAGATTTGATGCGAGGGTAATGTCTCGGGAATGACTTAGAATAAGGGATCGCTAGAGATAAGGCTTTTCATATAAAGTCATAAAATGTATTTAATGTAACTGGCTCAACTAGAGATATTTTGCTATTTTTTTATGGTTTTCTGCTATGATGCTCTTTTAATCCGAGTCTTTTTTGTAATATTTCAGCGGGGACGGATTCAGAATCTGTCTATCCTTCGACTCAAATCTTTGCAATTCACAATGCTCCGATCGGTTACTATTGATATTTCAATTCGAAAGAATCTGTTATTCTAATTGGAGAAGTTTTCGCAACAATTGGCTCACAGATTTATCAATATTCAAAATTGTTATTAAATATTGATAGTTTAAAAACTAAAGCAACCTAGTTCGAGACGTTTATCTTCATATTTTTGGAGATACTAATTAGATCCCGATGAAATTACAATGGGACCACCTCGAAAACGTACCAACATACATACGAATTGAGAACCTCATTCTTTTTGGAAGTCGGTTGAAAATAAGGCTTAAGAATCCAAATAGGTTTTTGAATGATTAAGAATCAAAAGGCTGAACAGTACATGAATACGCTGCGTTTTGTACATGGTAGATGAAAACATTTGCATCCCAACTTTAGTGCTTGTGCCTTGATAACTTAGTTTAAATTGAAACTGTTTCACACAAACGATGGCCGATGTTTGAACTTTAGTACAACCATTACTGCAGGTTACAGTATAAACTGCATCTCAGCCAAATTTGAAGAGATTTCGAACATAAAGCGAATGGCTTTCGACTCAGCACATCGCTACGTTTGATTTGAGTAGGTGATCTTTAAACAGTGCATTTGTGATACTGAATATGATAGAGAAGAAAACTTGGTGATAATAGCTGTATAACTAACTTAGAACTTTTATTATCAGCAGTAGTCCAATGGCTAATGCGTCGGCCTGGTGGTCGAGAGGTCGTGTGTTCGATTCTACTATTGACGTGAAACCACTCCAGACACAAGTATATTTAGCTTAGTTGGAGAGGTACACAAGTATATTTAGTTTAGTTAAGCTTTTTAGGGTTCCGTAGTCCTGACAAGGAACCCATATAGTTTCGTCATGTCCGTCTGTCTGTCTGTCTGTCTGTCTGTCCGAGGTTTTGCTAAGAGACGGTTTAGAAAGCTGTAATTTTGTGGGGGATGTATATAAATTACGCCGACAAAGTGCTGAAATAAAATTGTGAAAAATATTTTTTTTAGGGTAGCTCCCCTATATGAGAAGTGGGTCTGAATTTTTTTTTCATCGTTAACCCCATCGTGTGGGGTATCGTTGAATAGGTCTTTTAAAATGATTTAAGTGTTGCTAATACCATTTTTCGACTGAATGCTCCATTTACGAAATATTAAACTTTAAAGTGCAAATTTTTGTTTCAGTAGGGCGTCTCCCTCTAAAAGCTAAACTGCTGGCTTGAAAAATCTGGAAAAATTCGTGATACTAGCACATTTCATGAACTTTAAAGAAAAACTATAGCGGTTAAGATAACTTTATTAGTTTAGCAGTAATAGTCGTTGAACTTGGGTGTTGGATAATTTTGTACCAAATACAAAATCCTTAGAGTAAATATTTTAAAGAGACTAAGACGGAGTACTTAGTTGCTTGTTTATAACGGGTAAAGACTTGCATTGAATAACAGGCTACTACGGAACCCTACACTGCGCGTGGCACGACACGCACTTGGCCGGTTATTTTTATTAAAAAAGATAAAAAATGAGTCCAAAGAAGATATATTAAACTGGCAGTATGGTTTGGATTTAACCTTTTTAATAATTAGTCTAATAATGAAGAACACATATAAAACTTTATTTCCATATTGAACAATATTTACAAATAGTACATATATATACAACTGAAAACTAAATTAAGATAAAAACTGTTTAATCTAATAATTAATCACAAAAACGCCCATTAATTTACAATTTTCGATTGCATTTTTTGCCAATTTTAGAGCATTTTATTGGCATTAATTGCTTTTTTTGAAGACATAGTTTTAAAATTTGATTCTGTAAAGTGTATTTTGAGTTACAGGTTTTAGGTTTCTTTGTTACTTCAGCTACAGCGCATTGAAGCTGAACTTAACATGGTCTGCAAAATTTTTATCGATGAAAATCTAAGAGACAAACTTTCTTACTGTGTTATTCCCTACTGTGTAACTGTTACCGCAGTGCTCAAGTTCCCACGTCCCGTGAGACCATTAAAGGCCCCAGACTTGCACCTCGAACCCAGATTCCCACGTAAGAACACGGTAATGGTCCTCACATTATAAACTGCGGGCGCGGACCGTTAACTTGCCAGTTTATAGCTCGGGAACTTCCAGCTGGAATTTTTATTTTTGATATTTTTTACGCCCGTTATTTTAAGGTTAAGGATCTATTTGAAGGTGCGAAATGGCTGCGTTTCGCAATTTTTTAAAGTGCGATTTAGAAGTTAAGAGATATTCTGAAGAAAGATTGGTAGCTGTGATGTAGAATGGATTAAAGGCAGTTGTGTCATACCCATCTTACTGCCATTTGGAGAAAAGTACGATTCTTTGTCCACGTTGATTGAACTTCAAGTAAGAGTCGTTTTGACGACCGAACATTCTTAACGAACTGAACACTCGCTCGTATTTTATACAATTATCAATATGCCACATGGTGCGCTGCGACTTGTTTGTACTAAATTTAGATAAATCATAGCGTTGCGATGAAACAAACTGTCATCACTCGTGTGACTTTACTTTAAAGCTATCTGCTGCTTAGGTATCATTAATCAAGAAAGCAAAGTTCTCTCTTCAGCGAAAGAAAACATAATGAAGAAAAGGCTCCCGGCTTAGTAAGCTGTATCAATCTGTTATCAGACTAGAACGGTCCCTGTAGGGTGGTAGGACATTGTCAAGAGCCAAGTTATCAACTTGATAGTGTCTAGTGTCCGCCTGGTCAGCTGCCACACTCAAGTTACAAAATTTGTTGTCACACATCTTATTTGTATTGGCAGCTGTTCTTGAAAGTGCTTTCTAGGTCTAGCGTGATGACATCCTCGACCGCATCATTACTTACCAACAGGGATAGTGGTCAAACGCTAGCTAGCCTAATGATATAAAAAAATAAACTGACCAAGTGCGAGTCGGACTCGCACACGTAGGGTTCCGATTGAACAAAATTTTCCGGAAAAATTAAGTACATGTAGTTTTAACATCGATATATATAAATACAGTGACAATACTAAACGTGCTTATTTACAACAACGCCATCTAAAAAATATTTAACGAACTTCTAACACCAACTAAGTGAACGTTAACACAATGTTAGGTAAGGTAAACCAGTGTTTTTCAACGTGTGGGTCGCGAGGTCGCGACCCCCTGGGGTGCCTCTATAAGGGGATCGCGGAGGGTCGCGAAGCCTCAGTAAAAGAAAAAAACAAAGTTTGAAAATATACTTTTTAAGAAAATATTAATTAAAGAGCATTTATAGGTATTGTTGACTGAGAGTGCTTATAATATTTGTTTCAAAAGAAAACTATGTAATTTGTTTCCTGTAGGCCACACGAACGAAGCCACGGGTAGAAGCTAGCAATATAACAAAATACAGATTATAAACAGTGCAAGTAGGTCGATTTTTTTTTTTCATCCTAAGGGGGTCGCGTCGCGTCGTGAAAAATGTTGAAAAACACTGGTAAACAATCGTTCATAGATAGATAGATATAGTAACAACACGTTTTCTGTATGGGGACCCCCTCTAATTTTTAACTTTGTTCTATTTTTAGTATTTGTTGTTATAGCGGCAACAGAAATACATCATCTGTGAAAATTTCAACCGTCTAACTATCACGGTTCACGAGATACAGCCTGGTGACAGAAGGACAGACAGACAGACAGACAGACTGACAGACGGACAGCGGAGTCTCAGTAATAGGGTTCCGTTGGTACCCTTTGGGTTCGTAACCCTAAAAACAACGGGTTGCACTCCGGGAGTGTCGGCAGAAATGAAAACTTGAACATTAACGTTGTGCATTTGGTCTACTCTTTCTCTCCGTCTTACGAATTTTCGGTCAGGTCACGTGTCCAGACGTGAGTTTAACATGTTTTACCCATCCCAAAAACGTTTACAACGCCGCTAAAGAAGTTTTCACTTCAAAAACATGTACCTACTCAATACAATACCTACTGACACTGATAGTAAACTTAAAGCTTGAACCACTTTATCTAGTAGCACGAAAGTAAAGAAATTCCTTATATAATAAGAGACGTTGTTTAAGAGCATATTGAGAAAAAAATGAAAACAGCTACTTTTTTTTTGGGAAGAAAACATAGCTATCGTGTACTTATATATGGCTTCGATGCATTAATGTTATATACCGGCTGTAATTCACGTACCTTTGATCATCGCGATCTTACGCGCTCGGGAAGACCCGAGAAAAACCGACGGACACGCTAGAAACCTAGGGCGAGAAAATTCGACTAAAGGTCATATAAAATTAGTTATATAACATTAATAATGTTGCTAATTCGCAATAATTTTAAAACATTTTTTTTTCTTATATTAGGAACTATTTTCCCATGAAAAAAACCTAATCTTCAATGAAATGGTTCTGAACAATACATTCTTAACATTGCAAGCCTAATATTCTAATTAAAGGACATGCCCTCCAATTATGCAAATACACCCTCTGTGTAGCCTCGATAAGGGTTTTCCTTTGTCCAAACTGGCCCCTGAACGTAATATTAGGTATAGTTATAAAGGTATGGAAACTATGTCGGTAAACCTATTGACAGCTCCGACGATTCAGTTACCGAAGTGTTTTTAGTTTTATTATGCAAGCATACAATTGAATCATGTCCGTTTGAAGGCAGGCAGGCGGCTTTAATCGTGATGTATGAAAATATAATATACCAAATTAATGGAAAGTAGGTTGTTTGTACTACAACGCTCATTGATATTACCGTAATACTATATATTCTACTACTCATTGTAGCGTAGCGTAATTTTTGGTTTCTGTGATCATGCGTGAGAGAAGTGTTAATGTAATGTTATGTCAGAACCCATTTTAGACATAACATATCGTTGTTACTGCTTAATTGACCTAATACTGCAATAGGCGATCTAAGCCTAGATAAAATAGAAATGAAAATGTCGCAGTAGAAAACAAAAAAACAAACAGATATTAAATCACATGAGATGCTGTGAGAAGCAGTTGTTTATTATAGTAAGTGAAAACACAATTCCAACGAGTCTTCCTAAACTAATGCTTAGCACAAGTGCTACGATTTAGACAGGTACCTTTATTTGTAAGAATAGTATTTAGTACCTTATCACAATAAGAAACATCAGCCTTCTTTTTATTGCAGAAGGATTGAATTAACATTTTACTTCGGCGGGGTTCTTAAGTGCTCAGATATTTATGGAGTTGACGAGTACGGTTGTTTATTAAGCAGAAGTAACTCGCCATATTCCCAAGAGCAGCATTAAACTGAAACTATTTTGTATGTGTGGAGCCATTTATTTGGCGACTTTAGGACTACTATTTTTTTTAAATCAAATATTGTTTATTTTCATGATTTTTACAGGTCCCTATAATGAAATCGGTTGCAATGGATGTTTCTTCTTTTTGAAATTTGTGTATTTTTATAAAATAGTCACAAACGAATAGCACATTAGAAAATCTCACGCTCAAGTTAGAAAATCTGTCGCCAAACATCTGTGTTTCGGCAGCTATCCTTGAGAGCCAGTTCTCATATTAGGCCTAGCATGCTTACCATCTTCGACCGCATCAACACTTACCAACAAAAAACTACCTATGATATATGGGTTGTAATTCACATATATTTAGTACTAGCTGTGCCCCGCGGCTTCGCCTGCGTTAAAAACAACTTTTATTTATTTTAATTTTTTTTTTCATAAGAACCATCTCCTGACGATAAAATACACAACAAAAAAATAATTTGCGAAATCGGTCCAGCCGTTCACGCGTGATGCCGTGACCAAGGGCAATTGAGATTCATTTTTAACCGACTTCAAAAAAGGGAGGAGGTTTCTCAATTCAACCGTATATATATATTGTTTCTTTTTATATTTGTTCGCGGATAACTTCGTCGTTTATGAACCGATTTTGATTATTCTTTTTTTGTTAGAAAGGAAATATCCCAAGGGTGGAACCATATTAATTTTATCGAGGTTTGATTAGTATCTCCAGAGATATAGAGATAAACATCTCAAAATTGGTACTGAAAACTAATAACGCGGCATTGAAGTCGGTTATTTTTTAGTTTTTTAAACGATATTATTATATATAAAAATATTACATAACAATATTATATATAAATAATAATGATTATATAATGTTATCGCCCTACGTTACGCAGTGAAACCGCGACGTGCACCAAAATCGAAGAAATTTGATTTAAGCTACGTTAATTACAGCTGGTACTAAACGTTAATTGAAAGCATAATAATGCGCTACTTGTCAGATGTCAATAACAAATTTTCGACGTGTAATTTGACTCGTATATATATAAACATTTATGTTTATTAACTTAATAATAATGACTTGTCAGTGCATTGAAGTTCAATCATACCCATTATACTTGTATATTTCCGCTATTCCACTGATTGGCATGAACTCCCTTTCTTGTATTTTTAACAGACTTCAAAAAAAGAGAAGGCTTCTGAATTCGACCGTATATGTATGTATGTAAATATATATATTTTTTAATGTGTGTTTCCAGTTAACTTCGTCGTTTATGAACTGATTTTGATTTTGTTTTTGTTGGAAAAGAGATATCCCATGGATGGTACCATAGTAATTTCTATGTAGTAATGGAGATAAACACTTCAAACATGGTACTGAAAATTAATAGCGCGGCATTTGAAGTCGGTTCTTTTAGTTTTTAAGCGATCTTATTTTATTATCCACAGAAAGCTACAGTAGTTGAGCAAAAACATTTTACGACCTCTACATTAAAGTAGAATGACTTTTATTAAACCTGTATAATGACGTCACCATTACAGACAATGTGGTATACATTGTCTGTAATGACATACGGAGCCGAAACGAGCCGGCAAACGTAGCGTAGGACGTCCTGTGATCAGGTGGAGCGACGAAATACGCAAAGCGGTGGGCAGTGTCTGGAAAAGAGAAGCCGAAGATCGGGCTCAGTGGCGCATCTTGGGAGAGGCCTACGTCCAGCAGTGGACTGACACCGGCTGATGATGATGAATGACGTCAAGGAAAATCTTGGTTTCATAACTTTTGTCTTCTAATTTTCATAAGATTATACATTATATCGTTTTTTAGGGTTCCGTACCCAAAGGGTAAAACGGGACCCTAAGACACCGCTGTCCGTCTGTCTGTCTGTCTGTCTGTCTGTCCGTCTGTCACCAGGCTGTATCTAATGAACCGTGATAGTTAGACAGTTGAAATTTTCACAGATGATGTATTTCTGTTGCCGCTATAACAACAAATACTAAGAACAGAATAAAGTTAAAAGGGTCCCCATACAAGAAACGTGTTTTTTTCGGCATTTCACGCCATCTATGAACACTTAGTTAGGTAAACGTCCCATAGATGGCGTTATTAGAAATAAAATGTTTATTTATTATTATTTTTTGCTGGTGAAAAATGATAGTGGTATTTTTACTCGATCTTATAAAATACATGTAGTGTGGTACGGAACCCTACGAGTGCGAGTCCGACTTGCACTTGGCCAGTTTATTTTTATTATACATTATATAGCCTACTATTAATATGGGTTGCACATTACTATTAGTCTTGTTAACCCCTCCCTAGCTAAGTTAGCTAAATTATACTCGCCTCTGGAGTGGATAAGTATGTTAATAGATTTTAAAGGTAAAACTAGCTTAAGTTCAAATTG
Source organism: Cabera pusaria (assembly GCA_954871355.1). Classification (NCBI taxonomy): domain Eukaryota; kingdom Metazoa; phylum Arthropoda; class Insecta; order Lepidoptera; family Geometridae; genus Cabera; species Cabera pusaria. The sequence goes on from OX940896.1 coordinate 6,171,548, forward strand.
ACGGCAGAATATATTAGATAGCAATGTTCAGTAATACAATTGTCCACTGTTAGCATGGAAATTTAAACATACGTCACAGCTTCCATTCGAGGTACTTGTCCCATATCTGTCTAAACACTGGAGTGACGGAAAGGATAGTGGCATGCGAGAATTTAATTGAAATTCTGTTAGGTCTTTTTACTAGGACTTTCAATTTGCAGTGAATAATGCATGTTATTTTGAAATATATATTAGATCACACGATTCTCAACGTAGGATTCAAAAGAAGATCAGACTATACGATTGATTCGATTGATGACTTGTTATAAAGCGATTATAAATTTCCGATACATGATACATTTCTGCTTGGGGACGTTTTAAACAATTTATATATATAAACATTTGTTTATTTTACATGTATCTAAAATTCATGTTAAATAAATAAATCGTATTCATAGCATGCGTGCGTATTATATTTTATTTACTTAACTATTTAAAAAGGTCTACCAACGATTGTTGCAACAATACTGTTAGCTATATTTCCTACGTTTTTTATTTGATTTATTATCATTATGGTTTTAAAAAAGCTGTCTGCGTACACTGTCTCGTTTCCATAGAACAGTTGTATTTTTATTACAGACAGATGGGCACTTGGCTATTATCTCATTTTATCTTGATTGTAGATTATGTGCAAGAATCATGCAGGCTAAAGTATAAAACATTGAAATGAAGTGCTTGAGAATTGCCTGTAGTACAAATCACATAGTGCTGTGCTATGCTACCTAGACATATTTTGCTTTTCAAAACATTAAGTTAAACATTTGAAATTTTCTGGTTGTAAGTTTTTATGAATACCTTACACATTCCTAATACAAGACAAAGCAATTTCATATCCTCTATAGTTTATCAATTGAATATCTTCCGGGGCAGATTCACAATGTTTATGACCCTAGGGCCAAACATTAAATAAAACAGTTAAAACACATAATTATTCAATGAAGTTTTTTGTAGTGGTAGGACTTTTGTTAGTCCACCTGGGGCGGTACAACCACTTTGACAAATAATTTTCAGTCGTGAAATAGGAATGTTTCGGTTGAAATGGCAAGGTGTCCAGTAAAATTACAGGGTATGTGAGACTCAATATCTGTGTGTCTCAAGGTAACAGGCGCAGTGCAGTGACATATAAAAGTCTCTGCACTGCGCCTGTTACACTTACACTGGTTACATTGTTACAGATACAGGAGCATGCAAAATATTGGACTGCCAGAATTTTGCATGATGCTGCATCTGTAATAGGCAGACGTTATCGCTCACCACCAGGCGAGTGTCGTGCTTGCCCTGTTACCCTATAATCTATATCATATAAAAAAAGTTTAATAAATCTTCATATCGCTTTTGCTAGAGCTCAAAAAACGATTCAGACTATATCAGACTTATTTTGGAGAATAGCATAAACCTTACGGACAACAAAGCAGAGTAGGCAGTAATGGTTTTGTGTACGTATGTTTCTGCTTTATTTCTTAGGTTTTGTATTCTCCGACTTAGCTTTACCAATACTTTCCTAACTTTCAGCAAGCTGAACCGCAAATTGTTGGTGAAAAGCCTTCTTAGGTAACTTTTGATTGACGCTAGTTGAATTTTCTTTTAATTGTCACTTTACGAAATACCATTTAAGTTGGAGCCTTTTCGAAGCTTTATTTTGAACTGTCAAACTAAGTTGTTCAATTTAAAGTTGACGGGGAGACTTTTAATAGTAGAGTATAAATCGCTCGTCAAATAATTGGCTTATTTATTTGTGATATGATAACTTAACTCAATCAGTTAATGCAAGCTTGACGAAGTTTCGCTATTTCGAAGTTGTAGTACAAGCAAAGCCATCATACATTTAATAAGACTCCCTCAGAGTAGGTGGAGCGATGATATTCGCAAATTGGTTGGCACGAGCAGTGGTATTATGATGGACTACCATAGGCTGAAGATGATAATGATGAGGTTTAAGACGAATTATAGGTGAGGTTTATTACGAAGAATGGCGCATTTCGTGTAAAACGCTACGATAAATAAGTACAAATGTTTTATAATCATTATCATAATCAGCGAATTTCCGTCCACTTCTGTAGTGTAGGACGCCCTCCAGCTAGATCGAGCTAGATGATATACGCAAGCTGGCTAGCAGCGGTTGGAAACGAGTAGCTGAAGATCGAGCTTAGTGGCGTGCTGTAGGAGAGGCCTATGTCCAGCAGTGGACGGAAATTGGCAAATGTTATACGATCAAGCAAAATAGTTACTGCACCTAGGTGCAGTGACTATTTTGCTTGCTAGCAACTAGACTAGTCTTCAGTTCTTCTAGTCAGCTAGACTAGTCTAGCTGAAAGATGACTTTTAGTTGAACATTTCAGTGAATTCACATCCTTAAGCCACTCTCTTAAGAGTTTTAGTTCTTTACTAAAGCAAAATATTCTCCAAAACATAATCAAACAGCATACACGTTCAAATAGCCTTCTTTTTCAGTGGTTTACTGGATTTTTTTATCTATGAATTATCAACGTACATATATGACGTGCGTGAACAGTATCCAACTTCCCTGTAATTATAATGTAGTAATTTAAGTATAACTTTGGTCTTTAGTCAGGTTTCTATATTACTTGCCTTGGTAAAAATGCTACACTTACTAACGAAGTATAGATATCGAAGTATAAGTAAGTATAAAGAAGTATAAAGATATATGTATTAGATCGTTTAAAAAACTGAAAGAACCGACTTTAGATGCCGTGCTATTTATTTTCAGTACCAAGTTAAAGGTGTTTATATCCATATCTCTAGAGATACTCATCAGATCTCGATGAAATTACTATGGTACCACTCTTGGAATATCTCCTTTCTCCAACAAAAAAATAATCATCAAAATCGGTTCAGAAACGACGAAGTTATCTGCGAACAAACATTAAAAAAAATGTATATATACGCTCAAATTGAGAAACATCCTCCTTTTTTAAAAGTCGGTTAAAAAGCAGTGTAATGTTGTGATATAATTTTATGTTACATCAACGTTTTTGAAGTAAGTAAAACATTCTTGAGTTTACCGATGTAATATTCATTTTAAGTGCTCAGTAAATTCACAAAATTGAGAAAATATTTCAGCCTTACATTTTGTATCGTTCATAATTTCTTTTGACATTGTTTTATCAATTTTTTCGCTCCAATTTGTTTGACATAAATTACATTATGCTCGAAATAGTTTTGTTTGAACATATATTGTAATGAATTGAAAATCTTTTTATGCGTGTAAAATAAGTAGGGATACATATAGATGTCTGAAAGGCATACAAAGTTAGGGTAAATACACAGAAATATTAATTATTTTTTATATTTCTGTGGGTAAATACAGGGCCCGTATATTTGAATTTGTCATGCCAGTCAAGTGTCAGACTCTTAAACAGAGCATTATATACACATATATACACTCACACTCACACACACCCCATACACACGAACACACACGAACACACACACACACACACGCACACACACGCACACACACCACTTTACGTAGTATTTAGTTTAGTACGATGTTGTTATGTTTAAGTACTTCTTCTAAGTAAACTAAATCTTAAAGTTACTTCTTATAGCTCTAATGAAGATTACCTGGTGTTGTCTGACGAGGGGGCATTGATACGCCATCACACAAGTTAATCCTAGTTTGTACTTCTTGTATTTAAGTTAGTACATAAGTACATGTTTAAGAAAAGTTTGTAATACATAAATAGATATCACTCATATGTAAGTTCAGGCATCTTCGAGTAATCGGTGAACATACATTTAAAAAAAAAGATTCCGACGAATTGAGAACCTCCTCCTTTTTTGTGAAGTCGGTTAAAAAGCTACTTTCCTTTCCTTCTTTAAAAGTTTTATTATGTACAAAAACCGATAATCACAATATTTTTTCATTCAGTTTCCTCGCCTCAATACGCACTTTTCGTTTGCTTTTAAATGTGTCATTCAAAACTCTTAATAAAAATAATAAACTAAAAATCCAAAACAACGGTATTAGAAATATTATTTAGGCAATTATTGTAAATACAACACATGATTAAATTATATCAACACCAATATTATAAATGCGAAAGTCAGTTTGTTTATTTGTTTGTTTGTTTGTTTGTTTGTTTGTTTGGGACTTCTTCACGGTCAAACGGCTTGACCGATTTGGCTGAAATTTTGTACAAAGATAGTACAAAGGGCAGAATAGGATATAGGATACTTCTTATTTGGCTATCGAGTCAGGGGGTCCAGATATTTTTAATTGAATTTTGAAAATATAAGACTTCTTCTCGAATAAACGGCTTGACCGATTTGCCTGAAATGTTGTGTGAATACATGCCATAGGGCAGAATAGAATATAAGATACTTTTTTTCTGGCTGTCGAGTCAGGGGGTCCAGATATTTTAAATTGAATTTTGTAAATATAAGACTTCTTCTCGAATAAACAGCTTGACCGATTTGCCTGAAATTTTGTGTGAATACATGTAATAGGGCAGAATAGAATAAAGGATACTTTTTTTCTGGCTGTCGAGTCAGGGGGTCCGGATATTTTAAATTGAATTTTGTAAATATAAGACCTCTTCTCGAATAAACGGCTTGACCGATTTGCCTGACATGTTGTACAAAAACAGTTCATAGGGCAGAATAGGATATAGAAAACTTTTTTTCTGGCTATCAAGTCAGGGGGTCCAAATATTTTTAATTCAATTTTGTAAATTTAAGACTTCTTCTCGAATAAACGGCTTGACCGATTTGCCTGAAATTTTGTGTGCATACATGTCATAGGGCAGAAAAGGATAAAGGATACTTTTTTTTTGGCTGTCGAGTCAGGGGGTCCAGATATTTTTAATTGAATTTTGTAAATATAAGACCTCTTCTCGAATAAACGGCTTGACCGATTTACCTGACATGTTGTATAAAGACAGTTTATAGGGCAGAATAGGATATAGAAAACTTTTTTCTGGCTATCGAGTCAGGGGGTCCAAATATGTTTAATTGAATTTTGTAAATATAAGACCTCTTTTCGAATAAACAGCTTGACCAATTTGCCTGACATGTTGTATGAAGACAGTTCATAGGGCAGAAAAGGATATAGAAAACTTTTTATCTGGCTATCAAGTCAGGGGGTCCAAATATGTTTAATTGAATTTTGTAAATATAAGACTTCTTCTCGAATAAACGGCTTGACCGATTTGCCTGAAATTTTGTGTGAATACATGCCATAGGGCAGAAAAGAATATAAGATCCTTTTTTTCTGGCTGTCGAGTTAGGGGGTCCAGATATTTTTAATTGAATTTTGTAAATATAAGACTTCTTCTTGAATAAACGGCTTGACCGATTTGCCTGAAATTTTGTGTGAATACAAGTAATAGGGCAGAATAGAATATAGGATACTTTTTTTCTGGCTGTCGAGTCAGGGGGTCCGGATATTTTAAATTGAATTTTGTAAATATAAGACCTTTTCTCGAATAAACGGCTTGACCGATTTGACTGACATATTGTATAAAGACAGTTCATAGGGCAGAATAGGATATGGGATACTTTTTTTCTGGCTATCGAGTCAGGTGGTCCAAATATTTTTAATTGAATTTTGTAAATATAAGACCACTTCTCGAATAAACGGCTTGACCGATTTGCCTGACATGTTGTACAAAGACAGTTCATAGGGCAGAATAGGATATAGAAAACTTTTTTTTTGGCTATCAAATCAGGGGGTCCAAATATTTTTAATTCAATTTTGTAAATATAAGACTTCTTCTCGAATAAACGGCTTGACCGATTTGCCTGAAATTTTGTGTGCATACATGTCATAGGGCAGAAAAGGATAAAGGATACTTTTTTTCTGGCTGTCGAGTAAGGGGGTCCAGATATTTTTAATTGAATTTTGTAAATATAAGACCTCTTCTCGAATAAACGGCTTGACCAATTTGCCTTGCATGTTGTATGATTTGAAAGTTCATTGGGCAGAATAGGATATAGGATACTTTTTTTTGGCTATCGAGTCTGGGTGTCCAGATTTATTTTATTGAATTTAGGGTTATATGTGGCCACTTATCAGCTAATCGGCTTGACCGATATGGCTGAAATTTTCTACATATATAGCTCATATGGCATAGAAGCACATAGGATACTTTTTTTTTGGCAGTCGAGTCCAGGTGTCCAGATTTTTTTATTGAACTTTGTAAATGTGTGGCCTCCTCTCAGTCAAACGGGTCAACCATTTCAGCTGAAATTTTGTGCACAGACGGTCAATAAGACATGGATACTATTTTTTTGGCTGGCAATTTCAGGTGTCCATAATTTTATTATAGAATAATATGTTGCCTCTTAGCGGCAATCGTTTTGACCGATTCAGCTCAAATTTTGTACAAATACAGTTAATAGGGCAAAGAACGACAAAAGATATTTTTTTAACAGTTGAGTTCGGGTAACTTATTTTTTCTATTGCATTTTTTAAACGTGTGACCTCTTCTCGGTTAAACGAGTTGACCGATTGAGCTTAAATTGTACAGAGACAGTCAATAAGACATAGACCAAGAGTAGAGTCCGAGATCCGAGCACATTGGTTACTTTTTTTACAATCGAGTCCGGTAGTCAGTTTTTTATTGTTGAATTTTGTACATGTCTGGCCTCTTTTCGGCCAAAAGGCTTGACCGAATCACATGACATGTTGTACAAAGACATTAATTAGGGCATAAAAGGGCAAAGAATACTTTTTTTTTCGGCAGTTAAGTGAGGGTGCATATATTTTTTGTTAACTTTACATAGAGTTAACATAATCATAAGAGTTTGACTTTAGGTTCGTCTATAATGACTTATTTAGTGTCTTGATTTGGCCATAAAACTGTCAGGATCATTAGAAGTCATCAAAACTTACGCGCTGGCTTTGCTTGCCCAACGTGTTTATCTGCTTTGTGGGAAGTATTTCAAAAACTTTCGTGTTTTAACAGCCTTAGGATAATTGGTGTTGACTTAGTAGGTCATAAAACCTGTCAGGGTCATTAAAACACGTAACATTTTTTCGCGCTCGCTTCGCTCGCGTATTTATAGCACTCCCTGCGCTCGCGAAAGCATTTGTTTAATCTACTTTGTAGGAAATATTTAGTCTTAAAAAACTTAAACTTTTGAATTTAAATAGCCACATGCATTAAAACGAGTCATAAATTGAAACAGAACAACCTTCAATAATCATAATGATTAGTAATCTTAAATTATGTGGATATAAAATTTAACCCTAATGTCATAAGTGTTGAATTAGTAGGTCACAAAAACTGTCAGGGTCATAAAAAGTCGTAAAAAATTTCCGCGCTCGCTTCGCTCGCGCACTGATAGCGCTCGCTGCGCTCGCACAAGCATTTATTTTATCAACTTTGACGGTAATATTTCAGCAACTTTTGTATATTAATACCCACATAAAACAAAACGAGTCATAAATAAAAACTGTACAATCAACACCAATATTATAAATGCGAAAGTCAGTTTGTTCATTTGTTTGTTTGTTTGTTTGTTTGGGACTTCTTCACGGTCAAACGGCTTGACTGATTTGGCTGAAATTTTGTACAAAGATAGAACATATGGCAGAATAGGATATAGGATAATTTTTTTTTGGCTATCGAGTCAGGGGGTCTAGATATTTTTAATTGAATTTTGTAAATATAAGATCTCTTTTCGAATAAACGGCTTGACCGATTTACCTGAAATGTTGTATAAAGACAGTTCATAAGGCAAAAAAGAATATAGAATACTTTTTTTCTGGCTACTGAGTCAGGGGGTTCAAATATTTTTAATTGAATTTTGTAAATATAAGATCTCTTTTCGAATAAACGGCTTGACCGATTTGCCTGAAATTTTGTATAAAGACAGTTCGTAGGGTAGAATAGGATACAGAATACTTTTTTTTTGGCTATCGAGTCAGGGGGTAAAGATATTTTTATTTGAATTTTGTAAATATAAGACTTCTTCTCGAATAAACGGCTTGACCGATTTGCCTGAAATTTTGTGTGAATACATGTCATAGAGCAGAATAGGATATAGGATACTTTTTTTCTGGCTGTCGAGTTAGGGGGTCCAGATATTTTTAATTGAATTTGGTAAATATAAGACCTCTTCTCGAATAAACAGCTTGACCGATTTGCCTGAAATTTTGTGTGAATACATGTCATAGGGCAGAATAGGATATAGGATACTTTTTTTCTGGCTGTCGAGTCAGGGGTCCAGATATTTTTAATTGAATTTGGTAAATATAAGACCTCTTCTCGAATAAACAGCTTGACCGATTTGCCTGAAATGTTGTTTAAAGACAGTTCAAAGGGCAGAATAGAATATAGAATACTTTTTTTCTGGCTATCGAGTCAGAGGGTACAAATATTTGGAATTGAAATTTTTAAATATAAGATCTCTTCTTGAATAAACGGCTTGACCGATTTGCCTGAAATTTTGTGTGAATACATGTCATAGGGCAGAATAGGATATTGGATAATTTTTTTCTGGTTGTCGAGTCAGGGGGTCCAGATATTTTTAATTGAAGTTTGTAAATATAAGACCTCTTCTCGAATAAACAGTTAGACCGATTTGCCTGAAATGTTGTTTAAAGACAGTTCAAAAGGCAAAATAGAATATAGAATACTTTTTTCTGGCTATCGAGTCAGAGAGTACAAATATTTTTAATTTAAGATCTCTTCTCGAATAAATGGCTTGACAGATTTGCTTGAAATGTTGTATAAAGACAGTTCATAGGGTAGAATAGGATATAGGATACTTTTTTTTTGCTTTCAAGTCCAGATATTTTTAATTAATTTTTGTAAATTTAAGACCTCTTCTCGAATAAACGGCTTGACCGATTTGCCTGGAATGTTGTATAAAGACAGTTCATAGGGCAGAATAGGATATCGGATACTGTTTTTTGTGCATCGAGTCTGAGTGTTTAGATTTTTTTATTGAATTTTGTGAATGTGTGTCCTCTTATCAGCTAAACAGCTTGACCGATTCAGCTGAAATTTTATACATACGAGTATTACAGTTCATATTGCATAGAATCACATGGGCTAATTTTTTTCTGGCAGTCGAGTCCAGGTGTCCAGAATTTTTAAATTGAAGTTTTTAAATGTGTGGCCTACTCTCGGTCGAACGGGTTAACCATTTAAGCTGAAATTTTGTACACAGACAGTCAAAAAGACATAGAAGGGCAACGAATACTTTTTTTTTGGGTGGAAATTTCGGTTGTCTATATTTTTACTATAGAATTTTGTAAATGTGTGGCCTCTTTTTGGCCAAACGGCTTGACCGATTCAGATGAAATTTTGTACAAACACATTGAATAGGGCATAAATGGGCAAAGAATACTTTTTTTCGGCAGTTAAGTGTGGGTGCCTATATTTTTTGTTAACTTTACATAGAGTTTGCATAATCATAAAAGTTTGACCTTAGGTTCATAGATTATGACTAAACTTAATAAGTACCTTAATTAGGCCATAAAACTGTCAGGGTCATTAAAAGTCATCAAAATTTACGCGATGGCTTTGCTTGCCCAACGTGTTTTATCTGCTTTGTGGGAAGTATTTCATAAGCATTCGTGTTTTAACAGCCACATTTAACCTTAGGGTCATCGGTGTTGATATAGTAGGTTATAAAAACTGTCAGCGTCATAAAACGTAAAATTTTTTGCGCTCACTTCGCTCGCGCGGTGATAGCGATCGCTGCGCTCGCGCAACAATTTGTTTGGTTTACTTTGTAGGTAATATTTCAGCAACTTTTGTATTTTAATAGCCACATGCATCAGAACGAGTCCATAAATTAAAACAGTACAATCTTCAATAATCATAATGATTTCTATCCTTAAATAATTGGATATCAAGTTTAACCTTTGTGTCATCAGTGTTAACTTAGTAGGTTATAAAAACTGTCAGGGTCATAAAATGTCGTAAATTTTTTCGCGCTCGCTTCGCTCGCGCAGTGATAGCGCTTGCTTCGCTCGCGCAGTAGTAGCGCTCGCTCCGGTCTCGCAGCATTTGTTGTATCTACTTTGTAGGAAACATTTCAGCATCTTTTGTATTTTAATAGCCACATGCATCAGAACGAATCCATAAATTAAAACAGTACAACCTTCAATAATCATATTGAATATTAACCTTAAAATAAGTGGATATGAAGTTTAACCTCTGTGTCATCAGTTTTGACTTAGTAGGTCATAAAAACTGTCAGGGTCATAAAAGGTCGTAAAAATTTTTCGTGATTTCAGTTTCGTTTTCAGTGATAGCGCTTACTACGCTCGCGCAGTAATAGCGCTCGCTCCGGTCGTGCAAGCATTAGTTATATTAACTTTGTAGGAAACATTTCAGCAATTATTGTATTTTAATAGCCACATTAATCAAAACATGACATGAATTAGAACAGTACAGACTTCAATAATCATAATGATTTTTACCTTAAAATAAGTGGATATCAAGTTTAACCTTAGGGTCATCGGTGTTGACTTAGTAGGTCATAAAAACTGTCAGGGTCATAAAATGACGTAAAAAATTTCGCGCTCGCGCAAGCCTTTGTTTTATCTACTTTTAGGTTATATTTCAGAATTTATTTGTTTTTTAATAGCCACATGCATCAAAACGAGTTTATAATTGGAACAGTTACAACTTTCAATAATCATAATGATTTTTTTACCTTAAAATAAGTGGATATCAAGTTAAACCTTTGTCTCATCAGTGTTAACTTAGAAGGTCATAAACACTGTCAGGGTCATAAAAGGTCGTAAAAATTTTTCGCGCTCGCAAGTATTTGTTATATGTACTTTGTTGGATACATTTCAGCAACTTTTGTATTTTAATAGCCACATTCATCAAAACATGACATGAATTAGAACAGTACAGACTTCAATAATCATAATGATTTTTACCTTAAAATAAGTGGACAATCAAGGACTATCAAGTTTAACTTTAGGGTCATCAGTGTTAACTTAGTAGGTTATAAAAACTGTCAGGGTCATAAAATGTCGTAAATTTTTTCGCGCTCGCTTCGCTCGCGCAGTGATAGCGCTTGCTTCGCTCGCGCAGTGGTAGCGCTCGCTCCGGTCTCGCAGCATTTATTGTATCTACTTTGTAGGAAACATTTCAGCATCTTTTGTATTTTAATAGCCACATGCATCAGAACGAATCCATAAATTAAAACAGTACAACCTTCAATAATCATATTGAATATTAACCTTAAAATAAGTGGATATGAAGTTTAACCTCTGTGTCATCAGTTTTGACTTAGTAGGTCATAAAAACTGTCAGGGTCATAAAAGGTCGTAAAAATTTTTCGTGATTTCAGTTTCGTTTTCAGTGATAGCGCTTACTACGCTCGCGCAGTAATAGCGCTCGCTCCGGTCGTGCAAGCATTAGTTATATTAACTTTGTAGGAAACATTTCAGCAATTATTGTATTTTAATAGCCACATTAATCAAAACATGACATGAGAACAGTACAGACTTCAATAATCATAATGATTTTTACCTTAAAATAAGTGGATATCAAGTTTAACCTTAGGGTCATCGGTGTTGACTTAGTAGGTCATAAAAACTGTCATGGTCATAAAATGACGTAAAAAATTTCGCGCTCGCGCAAGCCTTTGTTTTATCTACTTTTAGGTTATATTTCAGAATTTATTTGTTTTTTAATAGCCACATGCATCAAAACGAGTTTATAATTGGAACAGTTACAACTTTCAATAATCATAATGATTTTTTTACCTTAAAATAAGTGGATGTCAAGTTAAACCTTTGTCTCATCAGTGTTAACTTAGAAGGTCATAAACACTGTCAGGGTCATAAAAGGTCGTAAAAATTTTTCGCGCTCGCAAGTATTTGTTATATGTACTTTGTTGGATACATTTCAGCAACTTTTGTATTTTAATAGCCACATTCATCAAAACATGACATGAATTAGAACAGTACAGACTTCAATAATCATAATGATTTTTACCTTAAAATAAGTGGACAATCAAGGACTATCAAGTTTAACTTTAGGGTCATCGGTGTTGACTTAGTAGGTCATAAAAACTGTCAGGGTCATAAAATGACGTAAACATTTTCGCGCTCGCTTCGCTTGCGCATTGATAGCTCTCGCTGCGCTCGCGCCAGCCTTTGTTTTATCTACTTTGTAGGTAATATTTGAGAATTTTTTTGTATTTTAATAGCCACATGCATCAAAACGAGTTTATAATTGGCACAGTTATAACCTTCAATAATCATGATTTTTTACCTTAAAATAAGTGGATATCAAGTTAAACCTTTGTCTCATCAGTGTTAACTTAGAAGGTCATAAACACTGTCAGGGTCATAAAAGGTCGTAAAATTTTTTCGCGCTCGCTTCGCTCGCGCAGTGATGGCGCTCGCAAGTATTTGTTATATGTACTTTGTTGGATACATTTCAGCAACTTTTGTATTTTAATAGCCACATTCATCAAAACATGACATAAATTGGAACAGTACAGACTTCAATAATCATAATGATTTTTACCTTTAAATAAGTAGATATCAAGTTTAACCTTAGGGTCATCGGTGTTGACTTAGTAGGTCATAAAAGCTGTCAGGGTCATATAATGACGTAAAAATTTTCGCGCTCGCTTCGCTCGCGCATTGATAGCTCTCGCTGCGCTCGCGCAAACCTTTGTTTTATCTACTTTGTAGGTTTTATTTCGGCATTTTTTGTATTTTAATAGCCACATGCATCAAAAGGAGTTTATTAATTGAAACAGTACAACCTTCAATAATCATAATGAATTTTTACCTTAAAATAAGTGGATATCAAGTTAAACCTTAGATTTATCGGTCTAGACTTAGTAGGTCATAAAAACTATCAGGGTCATAAAATGACGTAAAAATTTTCGTGCTCGCTTCGCTCGCGCATTGATAGCTCTCGCTGCGCTCACGCAAACCTTTGTTTTATCTACTTTGTGGGTTTTATTTCAGCATTTTTTGTATTTTAATAGCCACATGCATCAAAAGGAGTTTATTAATTGAAACAGTACAACCTTCAATAATCATAATGATTTTTACCTTAAAATAAGTGGATATCAAGTTTAACCTTAGGGTCATCGGTGTTGACTTAGAAGGTCATAAAAACTGTAAGGGTCATAAAAAGACGTAAAAAATTTTCGCGCTCGCTGCGCTCGCGTAAACCTTTGTTTTATCTACTTTGTAGGTTTTATTTCGGCATTTTTTGTATTTTAATAGCCACATGCATCAAAAGGAGTTTATTAATTGAAACAGTACAACCTTCAATAATCATAATGAATTTTTACCTTAAAATAAGTGGATATCAAGTTAAACCTTTGTCTCATCAGTGTTAACTTAGAAGGTCATAAACACTGTCAGGGTCATAAAAGGTCGTAAAATTTTTTCGCGCTCGCTTCGCTCGCGCAGTGATGGCGCTCGCAAGTATTTGTTATATGTACTTTGTTGGATACATTTCAGCAACTTTTGTATTTTAATAGCCACATTCATCAAAACATGACATAAATTGGAACAGTACAGACTTCAATAATCATAATGATTTTTACCTTTAAATAAGTAGATATCAAGTTTAACCTTAGGGTCATCGGTGTTGACTTAGTAGGTCATAAAAGCTGTCAGGGTCATATAATGACGTAAAAATTTTCGCGCTCGCTTCGCTCGCGCATTGATAGCTCTCGCTGCGCTCGCGCAAACCTTTGTTTTATCTACTTTGTAGGTTTTATTTCGGCATTTTTTGTATTTTAATAGCCACATGCATCAAAAGGAGTTTATTAATTGAAACAGTACAACCTTCAATAATCATAATGAATTTTTACCTTAAAATAAGTGGATATCAAGTTAAACCTTAGATTTATCGGTCTAGACTTAGTAGGTCATAAAAACTATCAGGGTCATAAAATGACGTAAAAATTTTCGTGCTCGCTTCGCTCGCGCATTGATAGCTCTCGCTGCGCTCACGCAAACCTTTGTTTTATCTACTTTGTGGGTTTTATTTCAGCATTTTTTGTATTTTAATAGCCACATGCATCAAAAGGAGTTTATTAATTGAAACAGTACAACCTTCAATAATCATAATGATTTTTACCTTAAAATAAGTGGATATCAAGTTTAACCATTAGGGTCATTGGTGTTGACTAAGTAGGTCATAAAAACTGTCAGGGTCATAAAATGACATAAAAATTTTCGCGCTCGCTTCGCTCGCGCATTGATAGCTCTCGCTGCGCTCGCGCAAACCTTTGTTTTATCTACTTTGTAGGTTATATTTCAGCATTTTTTGTATTTTAATGCATCAAAACGAGTTTATAAATTGAAACAGTACAACCTTCAATAATCATAATGATTTTTACCTTAAAATAAGTGGATATCAAGTTTAACCTTAGGGTCATCGGTGTTGACTTAGAAGGTTATAAAAACTGTAAGGGTCATAAAAAGACGTAAAAAATTTTCGCGCTCGCTTCGCTCGCGCATTGATAACGCTCGCTGCGCTCGCGCAAACCTTTGTTTTATCTACTTTGTAAGTAATGATTCAGCATTTTTTGTATTTTAATAGCAACATGCATCAAAACGAGTTTATAAATTGAAACAGTACAACCTTCAATAATCATAATGATGTTTACCTTAAAATAAGTGGATATCAAGTTTAACCTTAGGGTCATATAGCCACATGCATCAAAACGAGTTTATAAATTGAAACAGTACAACCTTTAATAATCATAATGATTTTTACCTTAAAATAAGTGGATATCAAGTTAAACCTTAGGGTCATCGGTGTTGACTAAGTAGGTCATAAAAACTGTCAGGGTCATAAAATGACGTAAAAATTTTCGCGCTCGCTTAGCTCGCGCATTGATAGCTCTCGCTGCGCTCGCGCAAACCTTTGTTTTGTCTACTTAGTCTTAGTCTTAGGTTATATTTCAGCATTTTTTGTATTTTAATAGCCACATGTATCAAAACGAGTTTATTAATTGAAACAGTAACCTTCAATAATCATAATGAATTTTTACCTTAAAATAAGTGGATATCAAGTTTAACCCTAAGATCATCGGTGTTGATTTAGTAGGTTATAAAAACTGCCAGGGTTATATAATGACGAAAAAATTTTCGCGCTCGCTGGTAAACCTTCGTTAGGTTTACCAAGTACCAAGTAATGATTAATGACTTCAACAATTGACGATATCGAGTTTGACATAAGAGTCATCTATATTGACTTGATGATTAGATCATTAAACTGTCAGGGTTATAAAACGCCATAAAAATTTTCACTCGCCCAATAATAGCGCTCCCTACGCTCGCGCAGCTATTCACCTTATTTTCTTTGTAAGAAATGTTTGAGGAACTGTTGTATTCAGTCAAACATTTAAACAGCACAATTTCGTATACTAACCTAACCAAAATGATTAATGACTTTAACAATAGAGGATATTGAGTTCGACTTTGAGGGCACCTATAGTGATTTGGCCTAAGAGATCATCGGTCTAGACCTCAATGGTCATAAAGACACAAATAACGCGGGCGAAGCCGCGGGTAACAGCTAGTTTCTATATATATTAAAGTACGGCCACACCGCTGCGATCTGCGGTGGTGGCCGCGGTGGCGATCGGTAACTGCAGTAGTATTTGTACCGATTGATTCAAACCAAACAGCGATTGAACGTGCGTTCTCCTCCCCTCAATGTGATGTCAGATCATTAATCTTAACTAATATATAATATACTTTTAATGTAGTCACTGTATACATCGCCCTGAGGAATTCAGCTAAAGTAACATCGATATATTTTCGTTAATTACTATTGTAACTGAAATAAATGTTTAGAGTTAAACATCAGACATCAATTATTATCGATGCCTTGTATAAGGCTTCTATACAACGAATACTATAAATTTGTCTTAATTGTTTTATACGTCACAGTATATTTATCCACACATTACCTTTGTAACGTAAAAAAAGTTTTGGAAATAAACGTCACTACAACGTATACAAGTTACCTGTATTTTGGATTTTTTAACCGACTTCACAAAAAAAGATGTGATTCTTAATTCGTCTGTATGTTTTTTTTTGTATGTTACGCGATTACTCCGTCAATTGTGAACGGATTCGAATGTTTCATTTTTTAATGGGTAGGGTACGTTTCCGAGGTGGTCCCATTGTAATTTTAACGAAATCGGCCTAGCCGTTTTTAATATATCAACATTTGTATTACGATGCATTTACTTATTTCGACGATTTACTTACTACTGGCACATATTATATAATAGTTACTACGTCTACTGGCTACTTTGACTAGCGTGACGTTTGAATTCGGTTCGTTTAGTTTTTTAAACGATCTTAAATTATTTTTAATATAATGCAATCGCTTTCCATATCTAACATTAATTAAATACAATCCTGAAGTAAAGTAGGTACCTGTCATACCTGTCTACCTGGATCCCAGGCTACATGTTCAACATATTATATTACTAAGTTTCAAAAGGGTTAGATACTAAGGCATTCGGGATAACGGATACTTTATACCGATGTTAGGCATCGTTGAACATTTGGCTGAATTTCAGGCTAGATGGATATTTGGGTAAATTGGGATAGTAGAGAATGTAGACTTAGCGAGTTATTCGAATCGGTTCACAATTGATGGAGTAATCGCGTAACATACATACAAAACCATACAGACGATTGGAGAACCTCCTTCTTTTTGGAAGTCGGTTGATAATAATTTAAAGGACCGGGTATTTATGACCGATGAATGTGTTTGAATGAAAGAATAATAATAATCATTATAACGACAAACGTTAAGAAATAAATGACTTAATAAATTAATCGTTACAACTCGTCGTATGTCTGGCCGGTAGTCTCTACATGAATAGTGATGAATTTCGACCGATAATCATCGATACAAAAGAGATACAGATAACAACTGTCTAGCTGCATCTCATTCTAGCAGACGTTTGCGATGACAAGACGCATCGCTATCAATGTAGAGACTTCCACCCCTGGTTGATAAGCCAGCTCTTTAGCCTTCTTTTGAAAGATGCAAGGCTCAGTGCCTCCGTCACTTTCTACTAAAGTGTTTGTTCTATATAAACTGCATTGGCATCTTCATCAAGAATGTTCCTAGAAAATAAACTGAGAATTCAAGGCTGCGATTTTATTATGTCCAAACCAACTAAACTTCCTTAACAAAACTTAATAAAACCAAATTTTAGTTTGAATTGACAAAATTTGTTCAACGTCATGTCCCATGTCTACGTTCTTCTTCTTTAATACAAGAAATATTCTAACTGAGACCACATTATTATGTATAAACAGTTATGTTTATTTTTTATTTTTTTATATCTTACAGGCTAGCTTTTGACCACTATCTCACCTGTTGGTAAGTGATGATGCGATTAATCATATTGTGGACGTGGAGACATGGACACTGACCGTGTGACTGGTTCACCAATTCAAAGTCACTCAGCGAGCTATGGAGAGGGCTATGCTCGGAGTCTCTCTGAAGGATCGAATTCGAAATGAAGTGGCCCGTCAGAGAACTAAAGTTATTGACATAGCTCAAAAGAAAAGCTGAAGGGGCAGAGGGCTGGTCACATCTGCTGTTAAACCGATAACCGTTGGGATAGACATGTTCTAGAGTGGAGACCATGGTTCGGTAAACATAGTGTAGGGCGCCCTCCAGCTAGATGGAACATTAATATATGAAAGCTGGCTGGAAGAGGTTGGATACAATGAGCTGAAGATCGAGCTCAGTGGCGTGCCATAAGTGAGGCCTATGTCCAGCTGTGGACAGAGATAGGCTCATGATAATGATGAATCGTGTTGTTGGAAAATAAGTAATTTCAATTAAAATAATCAATTAAGTAATTCATGAAATAAAAAAACGCTTATCTAAGTATTTATCTACAAAGAGTTTGCCAGTAAGAAATCTGCTTAAGTTAAGAACAGTTTTTTAAGAATAAAAAGTATCTGATAACCCCATTTTACGAGTCAATAGATCTTTAACAGCTTTTTAAAGGTAATTCTTAAGAGAGAGCTACATAACTTAACTTGCCTTTTAGGTTATGATCATCTCGGACGTTTTATTTTGATCATGCAAATACTTTTTACCCAGACGTAGTGGAAACTCTCAAGTCTATTTTCGTTTAACCTACTCGTACCTTTCTGAGCGGCTTTAAAGCTTTTTCTTTCAACCGGTCAAGCGGCCTTGAGCCTAAGCCTTTGCAAATCTAAACAAAACAAGGGTTCTTTTGAAAATAATCTACTTTTTCTATGTGTAAGAGCCGCCGTTATCGGGAGACAAATAACGCAATCTCCGAAACCATCGCACCTTATAAATGTGCTCGTATGTGCATGATTCACCGACTCTAACGACGGACGAACGTGTTTGCACATTTTGTGAACATTTTGTATTCAACCGACTTTAAAAAAGGAGGAAGTTCTCAATTCGTCTGTATGATTTTGAACGTATGTTACCCGATTTCTCCTCGAATTGTGAACTGAATTGAGTTATTATTATTGTTAAAGGTAGTGTTAATCTCCAAAGTTCCATTTAAATTTTATCGAGATCTGATATGTATCTTCAGAGATGTGATAATAAGTGTCTCACACTTGTTACTGAAACTGACTATCGCAGTCTCGCGGCATGGAAGTACGTTGTTTTATCTTAATTATTTTGAAAGACTTTTTTGCCAACTATAAAATAACTAAATTTGACGCGTTTATATTATTATAATGTTAAGGGCCAGTTTCACCGGTTCCTAATAGCCCTAGTAGGAACTAATCTGACAGATTTTTGACAGCTTTTTTATGGCGTCATCTGTCAGATAACCATCTGACACTTTATCAGGAACCGGTGAAACTGGCCCTAAGTTTTGCAACTTAGGTAGTTTGAATGGCCCGTTGGCGTAAAGAATTGATGGCGTGACTTCTAAACGGGAGGTCACCGGTCCGAATGTCTCAGCACTGGTGTTATTCCTCCATAAATCGTAGGAGCATTACATCGATGTTCCGCCTGACTTGTTAACATAACCAGAGATCGCGCGTACGAACAATATCTAGGTCTACAGATATGGGAGGGTAATATACAAAATTCGCCTTCGTACGAATTAGAAAAAAAAATGTCATTTTAAATCTAATTCACATAAGGACTTTAACATGTGAACTCTGAAATAACGTTAAAAAGCTGAGACTAATTAAGGCAAAACTGTTAACGTTTGCAAAAAATAAAGCAATTAACTCGTACCTAAAGACTGTTTTAAAACAGTTTATGAGTTTGTCAAACAAACACCGAGTATGGCCAAAGAAATGGCCCCCAAAACTAGCGAGCGAGCTCATTGTCTCCCAGGCAAACTATTCACAACTGCGATATTAAGAGGGTGAAGATTTTACGTACATCTTCATTGGGAAACTTACCCAATTCCGCGAACGTTTACGACTTGCCTAATTTTATTTGGGAATCGGTAAATTAGTGCAGATGGTGTTTGTTAGCTCGGATACGTTCTATGAGGTCTTAGTGAGTAGAGCCGATATAAACGTTAGCAATGAATTTCAATTTCTTTATTGTTTCATTTGGGTACATTGTAAACTTATGAACGTCCTTAAATTACAATAAAATACAAATAATAAACAATACATTGTAATACCAGTACAAAAAAAATTCTAATATCTTATTTCTATAAAAAGCGGCAATAGCCCAATGGCTAAGGCGTCGGCCTGGCGATCGTGAAGTCGTGAGTTCGATCCCCGCCCTATTGACGTGAATCCAGACACAAGCATATTTAAGCTTAGATAGAGGAGTGAACAACTTGAAAAGTTACAATGTGGAAGGGCCCACTAGGAAAAAGAAAGAAGGGAAGACCATATACTAGATGGGAAGAAGATATAAAGAAAGTAGCAACTACAAATTGGATTAAAATAGCAATAGAAGAGAGGAGGCCTTTACCCGAGGAGGGGTTCTTGCAAGTGAAAATAGTACCTTAAATTATTCCAACAATCATAACTTATTAAACACATACCTACATTCAATGTTGTTTTGTAAGTAAATTGCATGAAATAAAAGGATTTTTATTTATTTATTTATTAATTTAGAGGAGTGAACAAGATTACTAGTAATGTGCAATCTACATAGCTAGTAAACTTTAACAAAAATATAACTGAAGCACATTTTTCATTAACTTAATGCATGTAAGGGGCAGTTTTTCAACGTTATCCCTGCTGGGGGCTGATCATAAGATTACGCATTCTTATTCGAAATACATTCTTATTTATATTAACATTCTTATTCGAAATATAATCGAAATAAAAATAATACCCATACTGATATCACTTTTTTTTTGTTATCTATTCCCTATAGTAACTTGATTAAAGTTAATCAATAAGCATGATATACCGCTCAAATTTATCCATGACGTAAATCATCAAGTAAAGGTTGACGATTAACAAGACGAATGAAATATTTAATAACATCGTTTAAAAACTAAACAAGAACCGACTTCAATGCCGCGCTATTCATGTTCAGTACCAATTTTGAGATGTTTATCTCAATATCTCTAGAGGTACTTATCAGACCTCAATAAAATTACCATGGTACCACAATTGGGATATCTCCTTTCGAACAAAAAAAGAATAATCAAAATCGGTTCATAAACAACGAAGTTATCTGCGAACAAACATAAAAAAAATTAAAAATATATATATACAGTCGAATTGAGAAACCTCCTCCTTTTTTTGAAGTCGGTTAAAAAAAGAACTAAGAATACATATTTTTATTATTGCTATATCCATAGCTCACTATTATTACTGGGTAGTGATGATACTGAGTAGTTTTGTTCAAATCAACGTGTGAACCGCAAATACGATCATTCGAGCTATGAATTTTACGATCCACGCATTGATTTTATCTCTCTTTTCAGTAAAACTATCGCCTATAATATAAATATATACAAAATAGCCAGTTGCCATTATCATGTCATCAAGGTATACAAATTTTCTTATATTGTTTATCTCCATATCTCCGGAGATAATTATCATATCTCGATAAAATTTTAATGGGACCAAACGGGAGGCATAGCTTCTCACAAAACAAAATAATTTTTGAAATCGGTTAAGTAAGGTAAAAAAAATAAACTGGCCAAGTGCAAGTCGGACTCGCACTCGTAGGGTTCCGTAACACCATTAAGTATTCCATAACTATGATTTTTCGCCACTACAAAATTAACTTTGTTTTTCATAGTGTTTGTATGAAAAACAAAGTTATCTTTGCGGTCGCCATATCTCTAAAACTGCTGACTGTATCTCGTTCAAACCAATTATCGTTGTTAGTTTTTATTGAGATCTGCAACATATATTTTTTTTAGATTTTTCACTCCTATACTTTAAAAGTAAGAGGGGGGGGGGGGGGGCACACATTTTACCACTTTAGACGCGCCTATCTTTCAAATGATTGACTTTGTGAAAAAATGATTTTAGGAACCTCAATGTCATTTTTGAAGACATATCCATAGACACTCCATACGTATAGGTTTGATGAAATTTTTTTTTTGTTTCAGTTCCATGTATGGGATGCCCTCCCTTAAACTTTTATATTTTTTATTTTTGTATAAAAATCGGAAAGTGGTTTACAGAATACATCTACCTACAAAGTTTCAATTCTGTAGTCCTAACAGTTTCTGAATAAAATGGCTGTGACATACGGATGGACAGACAGACAGACAGACAGACATGACGAATCTATAAGGGTTCCGTTTTTTGCTATTCGGCTACGGAACCCTAAAAACAGTCTTCCATTTTTGTGAAGTCGGTTAAAAACCGACTGTGAGTCTAAGTTTAACCTATAAGGCCAACTGACTCAAGGCATTTGCCATTTATTATTTATTCCTAAGCCTCAATGGACACCTCTACCAATATCTTGACAAACATCATTGAATAACGGAATATCTTTATTCCTTACAATAATAACGGTAAATATTGAGGAAAATCACCGCGCTAGTCTTATTTGTGGGTAAATTAAATAAAACGGTTCTCCTTTATTGCTCTTTTACCTTTTCTGCGCACACGAAAAGGCTTTGTAAGTTCAGTTACAGAGTAGTTTACGCACTCAAGTTGGCTTAGTTTAGTGTATTTGGCTCTAATTAAAAGCCAAGGCAGTAATTTATTATACATAATATGATAAAATATATAGATAGTACGAGGACTGATTGATTATTGTATTTTCTTTTTTTAAAGTCTTACGATAATCTATTTTGCCTAAAATATCATAATAATATGCATTTATAGATTGTTGTAATAGTGTTTTGATAAAATCCCAAGTACAGGCCCAGCTTTGTCAAGCTACGCTGCTAATAGGTAACCCATGATATTCTCAACCACCAAAATAACCACTTAGTAAACAAGAGATTCTTTCAGTTTTCATTCATTGTTACACACAATCCAAAATTTCATCGTACCGACAATGTACAAAAATAAAAAGTGTGTAACACTTCAAGAAACATAATATATGAGCAATTCTTTATTTTTTGTTTAAAAGAAATATTTTTTATATGAGATGCAAATCTAGTTATTATTCATGTTATATACCGGCTGTAATTCACGTAACTTTAGTCGATTTTTCTCGACCTAGGTTTCGAGCGAATTCTCACTGAATGTTGACAGGGAACATCGCGATCTCACCGCGTGACTTCACTCCCGAGAAAGAGCGACGGACTCGCTCGAAACCTATGTCCAGAAATATTCACTAAAGGTACGATAATTACAGCCGGTACATAACAGTAATAATGTTACAAATTCACGATAATTTTAAAACAAAAATCTAGTTATGATCTTCCAACACATAAATGACATAAAAATAATATGAAGTAAGAATAATACAAAGTGCTCATAAATACAAAAGGAAATAGGACTCCATATAAACAGCCTAATAAATAGTTACACGTGCAAAACTAATCTGGGACCTACGTTTGCCGTTCGTGGAAAAAGCCTATCAGCTGTAGGTCGCCTACTTATTGAAGGTCGCCTTTGCAATACCAATAAAATACCCGTAGCTCAGTATGATTAATAGCAAATAATGTACCTTTATAACGGCTCACTACACGCAAACAGACTTATTTAGGGCTTTTTAGGAAGCAAAATTGTTTTCTTGCTCAATGTGTCTTATAATATATAGTAGGGTAAAATTCGAAATCCAAATCCCCTTTTTACATTTCAATTTTTAAAGTCACGCTAACCAAACGTCTAAAGTTTACCCTATACTTACCTTTATATATATTTGTCAGCGGTACTTTGGTTATATATTACGTAATTTATTTTATAATTTTGAACATTATAACTATTCTATTATCTGTTAACCTGGTTACTTACTAATACTTACAAAATAATTTACGCGGTAGTGATTAAAGTCTACTTAAAAAGTGACTAAACTTTTTAACCACCGAAAACATTTAAAGGGCTGTAGCAGAAAGACTATAAGAACTAGGAGGCAGAGAACTTATGATGAATGCGCTGTCAAGTTTTTTTTTCACTTATTGTTCACAAAGTAATTCAGATTTGTTTAAAAAAAATAAATATAAAGGACAATGTCCTGAATGGCCCTGTGCAATAAAAGCTTCTGACATACACGATAATTAGTTGACTATTTTATTACATTAATTCCAAATAATTGTATAACACGGACTAGTTGCATATAAAATAAATATTAAAAGGTATTATTTGCGACAAATAACACCAAGTAGGTATTATAAACACAATACTAGAAATATACTAGACAACGTCATTCACGTACGCACTCCATTCATAGACACCCAGCTCGTGCCAACAACACGATGCGTGGCGTTTCATAGTCGTACTTTCTCGCTCACACACGCCAGAACTACGGCACTCATTGACCCATTATTATAATTTTGTTGGGATAGTCAAATTATGTATTTTCTTGTTCTATCTATTTAGAAGTTTTCAGTAAAAGTGATTGATAACCCCATTATTTTTTTGGTTATTACAGTTTAGTTTTATTTACAAGTATATTAAAAAAGATTTTCAGTCAAACTTCTGTTTTAATCTCATAATATAATTTGAAATACAATACTCTGAGTAACTGAACATAAACTTTGAAATCTTCAGAATCTATACAATTAGGTCACCGCTATTCATATTGGCTCATAAACTACCACCCGCTGCTTTCATAACGTTTCGGCAGAAGGAAAAATTACTTGGTAATTTATATAAGAAACGTTGGATCTGGCTAGAAAATTGGATTTGGTGGAATACTTTGGTTTAAGACGTAGTTAAAAAATACTAGTTGTTCAATAAATAATTAAACCTACAAATAAATTTACACATAAGAGTTAATTAGAGTTATTGTGGTGGCAGCACTATTGCACCGTAGCAACATTTTTGTATAATGGCAACCCTTACTCTTTCTCTTTGCTTCCAACCTCCCGGTGATCAGAACGTAAGAATCTGTAAATATATTTTAAGTGAGTAGAAATAAAACGTGGTTCTACAAACTAAATATTTAATTTATGGTGTTAAATGTTTTACTCCATAAATACTGTGGTCTGTATTTCCATAGGTCGCTGGTTCAAACCCGGCTCGAAGGACCTCGATTTCAACATTAATTTTATCAATTTTTATTCAACCGTAGGTCAATTGCCGTAGAAAGATAACAACGTACCTATACGATAAAGCCCTCACAAAAAACATGGGTGATATCGACCCGCAAACGACGATATATTTTTTCTTTTTCTAGCCATGTAACCAAATACAAAGTATCACTTAGCGTTGATTTACAGCTTTCATTTTCCTGCAAAGCTGCAGTTTTCAATTTAATTTTCATCTAAGTTCACATTGTATCTTCAATTGCCATTACGCTGCCTTATACCGGGTAATTAACGTGGCACTACTTTGAAGGCACTGGGTTTAGTGCCTCTCGTTTTAATAATGTGAACGTCGTAGAAGGCAGTGCCTGTATTCATTAAATTAATGTGCTCTATTTTATTTATGTAATGCTCTTAAGGTGGTAAAATTTCCTTACAAAAGTATAATGTACAAATATGGAGCAAACATCCAATAGATGTGATTTCCGTGCTAGATTTTTGTTCATTCACAGTAGAGTATTTTATAACTTTAATTTTTCGCCACCAAAAAACACGGGGGGGTAGACACACATTTACCACTTTAGACGCGCCTATCTTTTAAATGATTGACGTTGAGAAATAAAGATTTTACAAACCTCAATGTCATATTTAAAGACCTATTCATAGACCCCACCCCACATGTTTGGTTTGAATTTTTTTTTTGTTTCAGTTCTATGTATGGGATGCCCCCCCTTAAACTATTATATTTTTTATTTTTGTATAAAAATCGGAAAGCGGTTCACAGAATACATCTACCTACCAAGTTTCAATTCTGTAGTCTTTATAGTTTCGAAATAAAATGGCTGTGACATACGGACGGACAGACAGACATGATGAATCTATAAGGGTTCCGTTTTTTGCCATTCGGCCACGCAACCCTAAAAAGTAGCTTACCACCAAGGAGAACATCTGCCGCCGTAACCTTACGGCGTTCTCCGACGCAAAAAGAAGGGGTATTATACGTTTAACGTGTGTATCTGTCTGTGTGTCTGTCTGTAGCATCTTAGCACCCAACCGAATGAACCATGTACTCATATTTGTGCATTAGAATTTCGTATGAAAATCTTACCTTAAAAACTGCCAATTGTGTCAAAAAAGAAGAGTTGGGGCTAAAGTTATGCCTTTCTCCCACGGGGCTGCTAAAAAGTGATTCGAGTAAATATGTAAGCGTAGGCATTTACAAGAGTAGAAATAAGCTATACGAATTTTATAGTGAAAAGGCCTATAGAAATGAGTCATTTTTAAATTATGTCAAAAAATATAGCAAAACTTTTAAAATAGTGTGCAAGGAAGCCAAATCAAGGTATATTAATAATATGATAGTAACTTCAAATAATAAAATAAAAACCGTATGGTCAATAATTAAAGCAGAAACAGGGAAATCTCGTAATCATAAAGGGCAAATAGAGATATTGTATCAAAATAAAATTGTGTCAGAAAAGATGGAATTGTCGAATATCTTTGCAAATTATTTTCATAAAGTGACTTACGAGACGACGAAATCCCTATATCCCTGTAAAAATAGAGCTTTAATTTGTCTAATAGAAAATATACAACCCAATCCACACAACTTTACTTTTCATCAAATATCCATATCTTATATTATTAAAACCTTCAAATCACTAAAATTAAAACTATCCGAGGATATTTGGGGATTCTCTATTTCGTTTATAAACAATATCATTGTAACTCTGGCTCCGTATCTTGCTGATATCTTTAATGATTGCTTACACAATAACATATATCCAGATCTCATGAAGTTCAGCAAAATAATACCTCTGTTCAAGAGCGGTAGCCATCTAGAGTTGAATAATTACAGACCCATTTCAATTCTGCCTGCTTTCAGTAAGATTTTTGAAAAAATATTGCTTAATCAGCTTATTTCTTTTTTTAATTGTAATAAAATCTTATACTCAAAGCAATTTGGTTTCACAAAGGGATGCTCTACAACAGATGCCGTTACAACTTTTATTGACAACATTTTTGACGCTTGGGGCAGTTCTCAAGACATGATTGGTATATTCTGCGACCTTTCAAAGGTTTTTATTGTGTCAAACACGACATACTGTTGGCTAAACTGTCACATTACGGTATTCGGGATGGAGCTCTGGAGCTCCTACATTCTTACTTATCTCAGAGAATAAAGCGTGTAGATGTAGATAGTGTCCTTTCAGACACATTATCCGTAAAGATAGGTGTTCCTCAGGGTTCAATCTTGGGTCCATTTCTATTCTTGGTCTACATAAATGACTTACCCTTTTTTATGGAGAAATTTGCGAAACCTATTTTATTTTCAGATGATACATCACTGTTGTTTAATGTCAAAAGAAAACTTGATAATACTGACAACATTAATTTGGCTTTACATGACATCCATAATTGGTTTAGTATAAATAATTTATCGCTAAATGCCACTAAAACTAAATGTATGAAATTTTCGCTGGCAAATGATACTTTTTTACCCTCAATAAATATTAATAATAGTAATTTAGATTTGACATGCCATACAAAATTTTTAGGATTAATATTAGATAAAAAACTTCAATGGGGACCACATATTGATGAACTGGCAGGTAAACTTAGCTCAGCTGCTTACGCAGATAAGAAAATGAGAGAATACTCCAATGTACAAACAGCAAGACTCGTGTATTTCTCCTATTTTCACTCAGTAATGACATACGGAATTTTACTATGGGGAAATGCAGCAAATGTAAATACCATTTTTGTGCTTCAAAAAAGGGCGATACGAGGCATTTATAGACTTGGGCCCAGAGAATCGCTGAGAGAACGCTTCAAAACTATCAGAATCATGACAATGCCATGCCAATATATTTTGGCTAACTTATTGTATGCACGAAAAAATCTACACAAATTCAGTAAGTGCAGTGACATACATAGTTATAATACACGAAATAAGGACAAATTACTTTTGCCTTCTACTAGACTGTCCAAAGTAGACAGATCGTATTATGTAAACTGTGTTCGATTTTATAACTTTCTGCCAGAATGTATAACTCAGCTGAAGGAATAAGCATTCATGTCTATAATCAAGTGTATGTTACTAAACAAGGCTTAATACTCTGTACAAGATTTTGTCAACGACAGAAAAACTTGGCAAAACATTGACTGTCTTGATGACTATAATCACTTATAATTTACTTTTAGTAGGTAGTTATATATATATATATATATATTGTTTATCTTTTTTTTTTTATAAGACATACTTCTATTTTGACATTTATATTATTTGACTTTTTATTGTTTTGACATTCTCAAAATTTTGGTAATTGTTTTTACACATAGCAGTCTTTATGAAGTTATTGTATTTATAAATATTTAGCAACTACTGGACATGGATTGTTCCTTTTCTTTTTAAATAATCAACACCAATATTATAAATGCGAAAGTCAGTTTGTTTATTTGTTTGTTTGTTTGGGACTTCTTCACGGTCAAACGGCTTGACCGATTTGGCTGAAATTTTGTACAAAGACAGTACATAGGGCAGAATAGGATATAAGATACTTTTTATTTGGCTATCGAGTCAGGGGGTCCAGATATTTTTAATTGAATTTTGTAAATATAAGACTTCTTCTCGAATAAACGGCTTAACCGATTTGCCTGAAATTTTGTGTGAATACATGTAATAGGACAGAATAGAATATAGGATACTTTTTTTCTGGCTGTCGAGTCAGGGGGTCCGGATATTTTTAATTGAATTTTGTAAATATAAGACCTCTTCTCGAATAAACGGCTTGACCGATTTGCCTGACATGTTGTATAAAGACAGTTCATAGGGCAGAATAGGATATGGGACACTTTTTTTCTGGCTATCGAGTCAGGGGGTCCAAATATTTTTTATTGAATTTTGTAAATATAAGACCACTTCTCGAATAAACGGCTTGACCGATTTGCCTGACATGTTGTATAAAGACAGTTCATAGGGCAGAATAGGATATAGGATACTTCTTATTTGGCTATCGAGTCAGGGGGTCCAAATATGTTTAATTGAATTTTGTAAATATAAGACCTCTTCACGAATAAACAGCTTGACCAATTTGCCTGACATGTTGTATGAAGACAGTTCATAGGGCAGAATAGGATATTGAAAACTTTTTATCTGGCTATCAAGTCAGGGGGTCCAACTATGTTTAATTGAATTTTGTAAATATAAGACTTCTTCTCGAATAAACGGCTTGACCAATTTGCCTTGCATGTTGTATAAAGACAGTTCATTGGGCAGAATAGGATATAGGATACTTTTTTTTGGCTATCGAGTCTGGGTGTCCAGATTTTTTTTATTGAATTTTGGGTTATATGTGGCCACTTATCAGCTAAACGGCTTGACCGATATGGCTGAAATTTTCTACATATATAGCTCATATGGCATAGAAGCACATAGGATACTTTTTTTCTGGCAGTCGAGTCCAGGTGTCCCGATTTTTTTATTGAACTTTGTAAATGTGTGGCCTCCTCTCAGTCAAACGGGTCAACCATTTCAGCTGAAATTTTGTGCACAGACGGTCAATAAGACATAGGATACTATTTTTTTGGCTGGCAATTTCAGGTGTCCATAATTTTATTATAGAATAATGTGTTGCCTCTTAGCGGCAATCGTTTTGACCGATTCAGCTCAAATTTTGTACAAATACAGTTAATAGGGCATAGAACGACAAAGGATATTTTTTTAACAGTTGAGTTCGGGTAACTTATTTTTTCTATTGCATTTTTTAAACGTGTGACCTCTTCTCGGTTAAACGAGTTGACCGATTGAGCTTAAATTGTACAGAGACAGTCAATAAGACATAGACCAAGAGTAGAGTCCGAGATCCGAGCACATTGGTTACTTTTTTTACAATGGAGTCCGGTAGTCAGTTTTTTATTGTTGAATTTTGTATATGTCTGGCCTCTTTTCGGCCAAAAGGCTTGACCGATTCACATGACATTTTGTACAAAGACATTTAATAGGCCATAAAAGGGCAAAGAATACTTTTTTTTTCGGCAGTTAAGTGAGGGTACATATATTTTTTGTTAACTTTACATAGAGTTAACATAATCATAAGAGTTTGACCTTAATTTCGTCGTCTTGATTTGGCCATAAAACTGTCAGGATCATTAGAAGTCATCAAAATTTACGCGCTGGCTTTGCTTGCTCAACGTGTTTATCTGCTTTGTGGGAAGTATTTCAAAAACTTTCGTGTTATAACAGCCTTAGGATAATTGGTGTTGACTTAGTAGGTCATAAAACCTGTCAGGGTCATTAAAACATGTAACATTTTTTCGCGCTCGCTTCGCTCGCGTAGTTAAAGCACTCCCTGCGCTCACGAAAGCATTTGTTTATTCTACTTTGTAGGAAATATTTCGTCTTAAAAAACTTAAGCTTTTGAATTTAAATAGCCACATGCATTAAAACGAGTCATAAATTGAAACAGAACAACCTTCAATAATCATAATGATTAGTAACCTTAAATTAAGTGGATATAAAATTTAACCCTAATGTCATAAGTGTTGAATTAGTAGGTCATAAAAACTGTCAGGGTCATAAAAAGTCGTGAAAAATTTCCGCGCTCGCTACGCTCGCACAAGCATTTATTTTATCAACTTTGACGGTAATATTTCAGCAACTTTTGTATATTAATACCCACATACATCAAAACGAGTCATAAATTAAAACTGTACAATCTTCAATAATCATAATGTTTATTAACTTTAAAATAAGTGATTATCGACTTTAACCTGAGTGTCATCAGTGTTGACTTAATAGGTCATAAAAACTGTCAGGGTCATAAAAAGTCGTAAACATTTTTCGCGCTCGCTTCGCTCGCGCAAGCATTTATTTTCTCTTTTTTTTAGGAAATATTTCGTCATCTTTTGAATTTTAATAGCCACATTCACCAAAACGAATCACACATTGAAACAGAACAACCTTCAATAATCATAATCATTATTAACCTTAAATTAAGTGGATATCAAATTGAACCCTAATGTCATCGGTGTTGACTTAGTAGGTCATAAAAACTGTCAGGGTAATAAAAAGTCGTAAAAAATTTTCGCGCTTGAAGGTAATATATAAGCAACTTTTGTATATTAATAACCATATACATCAAAACGGGTCATACATTTAAACAGTAAAATCTTCAATAATCATAATGATTATTAACCTTAAAATAAGTGAATATCACGTTTTACCTGAGTGTCATCAGTGTTGACTTAGTAGGTCATAAAAACTGTCAGGGTCATAAAAAGTCGTAAAAATTTTTCGCAGTAATAACGCTATATAGCGTATAATAGCGTGTTTCAACAGCCACATACATTAGACTGACTCAAATACTTAAACAGCAAAACTTGGTAAACCTTGGTTAGGTTTACCAAGTAATTATTAATGACTTTAACAATAGACGATATCGAGTTCGACCTAAGAGTCATCTATAGTGAGTTGATTGTTAGGTCGTAAATTTGTCAGGGTCATAAAAAGTCATAAAAAATTTTCGCTCGCGCAATGATAGCTCTCGCTGCGCTCGCGCAGCTATTCACCTTATTTTCTTTGTAAGAAATGTTTCAGGAACTTTTGTGTTGAGTCAAACATTTAAACAGCACAACTTCGTATACCTAAC
Organism: Cabera pusaria; assembly: GCA_954871355.1. Classification (NCBI taxonomy): domain Eukaryota; kingdom Metazoa; phylum Arthropoda; class Insecta; order Lepidoptera; family Geometridae; genus Cabera; species Cabera pusaria. The sequence goes on from OX940896.1 coordinate 6,202,780, forward strand.
TAAAATGATTAATGACTTTAACAATAGAGGATATTGAGTTCGACTTTAGGGTCATCTATGGTGACTTGGCCTAAGAGATCATCGATCTTGACCTCAAAGGACATAAAGACTCAAATAACGCGGGCGAAGCCGCGGGTAACAGCTAGTATTCTATATATGTGAAATGTAAATTGCTGACGTTCAAAAGTGTACAATGTACCTAATTGAAATAAACGATATTGAATTGAATTGAATTGAATTGTAACCTAGTAAATGCCTCGTTCAGTAACCGCCCTAGAAATGTACCATGTTCGCACACGACACACAAGAGTAAGGCTTAAGGCTGTTCTGTGTGTGGCTGTTCTAGATTGTTAGAGAATGGAATTGTTTCGGAATTACCCGTGAGTGTACGCCTATTCAACAATCTTTGTACGATACGCGTACAATACTCGAATTGCTAGTTGGTGGCCCCGTGGGAGAAAAGCCTTATATGTACAGTATTTTTTGAGGGCCCGGTGGTTTAATCGGGAGAACGGTTGGCTTTGACGCCAGAGGTACCGAGTTCAAACAGCCGTGCAGCAATGGATTTTTCTATCGAAACATTTATATGCGCTTTTCACAGTGGCCCTCCGGTGAAGAAAAAACATCGTTAAGAAACCAACAATCCCCGCATGGTGGTAGGACACTATCTAGTGTTCGCCTGGCCAGCTACCACCCTCAAGTTAGAAAATCTGTCGCCAAATGTCTAATGTGTTCCGGCAGTTATCATTGACAACCAGTTCCCATTCTAGGCCTAGCGTGCTTACCATCTTCGATCGCATAACCACTTACCAACAGTTGAGATAGTAGTCAAACGCTAGCCTATAAGAAATAAAAAAAGACTTCGTCTTACGCAGTCTTCAAATTCATTAGTTTGACAGAAGACGCCCCCATCGACGCACGTTCCCACAAACCATTTCAGTTCTATTTCGAAACTGCGAATTTAAGAATAATGTATATCCTCATAATAAATAAGCGTATTAATTTGTCCCAAGCTAGCTAACTGTCCCAACGATCACCTCATTATCTCCGACCTTCTAACTTAAGACGGGTTATAATAGGGTAATTTGAAATTAGCCACGGTTCATTTACGGCAGTAAAGATGATGGAAACTGTGTGCTTATTACTGACATCGTTAAATATGTAGGTCAAATCGCGACGCCTGGTGTAAAGGTTTGACAATTACCAATTTCAGGCACCAGTATCTTACGAATAAAGAAAATACTTAAAATAAATATTAAGTCTCAGATACCCTGTAATTGCACTGTCTTAAGAAGAGTCTATACTCAACATTTTGCTGGAACTCAATCAAACTATTTTAAAAATAAATGCTACGGCCAACTTATTACTAAACCACCAGTCGGAGCAGAATTGCTTGTCTTACGACTGATTAATTAATTAAATATTTTTACTTCTGACATTTTAATTAGACAGGACCAAAATAAAACAAGGCTTTAACAAAGCATTTTAAAAATACAAGATATAAAACTTGACACAATACGAGCTTCAAACCTGGAACCCATTTCAAGCTAATTCTGACAAAAATTTTTTAAAAAAAAATAAGTTAAAAATTGTACGCAAAATTCGTGCCATTAATATTATTTTTGTCTACCTTTTTAGGGAAGTATAATTACAATGTAACTCAGAATTTTATCCTAAGCACTCGGCTTATGTTTATTTTTACTTGGACGAAAGGGTCTAACGGTGTAGATTTTATTTTTTCATTTGAAATTTTATATAATTCTGTAATGCGGCGGCTTAGCTTTCACTTCGTAGCTTTTCTTTCTGCTACATGGCTACGGCAGCGTAGACACTGGCTACGAGTATGTATAAGTATAGTATATATAGTAATGCCCGTTTGCACTAAACTTAGGAATCGCCTAAGATTTAAATATATCTCAGTTAGAGCAACATCGGGAATCAAAATATATTTTGCAGTTAGGCTAATGATCCTATATTTATCTATATTTAGAGATTTTGGTAGCCGGATTTGTTTATTTTGTGATATTTGGACAAGCTAAGGTGATTCTTAAGTTTAGTGCAAACGGGCATAAGTCTCTCGCAGACACTTAATTATTATTAAAGTATGTACGTAATTTTGTAAGTATCTGATAAAAAAATAAATAATTATATTTGAAGAGGGAAACGACCAAAATGATTTTATTTTATTTGTGGATCGTATCAGATGATAAGTGGCGCTGTTGTTTCAGGTGGAATTGTGCTTGTCAAAAAGTGAAAGATGGAATTAAGGCAAAGCTCGGGGAATTGTCACGTACCAAGTACCACAAGTTGTCACTCTACGGAACACAGATATGTGTGTCATTCACTGTGTGTCACTCATTCCGTAACGCATCAACAGATTATGTGTATGATTTAGATGACCTACGGATGCGGGTAAGTGACAATTGACCACTACTGATTAAGAAGTTAGAATTAAATGGTATACGCGGTCAAACATTGTGTCTCTTAGCGAACTACCTACAAAACCGAACTCAGAGGACTAAAATAGGTGAGATGGTTAGTGAAGATGAATCGATTAGCTATGGAGTTCCCCAAGGCAGTGTTTTGGGCACTAGCCTATTCTTGGTTTATATTAACGACCTGTGCAACCTGAATCTCCAAAATGGTAAAATATTCGCCTATGCGGATGATACAGCGCTAATTTTTGTAGGTAAAAACTGGGAAGAGGTGAAAAACTATGCTGAACGGGGACTCGGCATTGTAACTAACTGGTTAAGTGATAATTTGCTTTCTCTTAACGTTGAGAAAACCAAATTTGTCACATTTACAAACTCTTATATTAGAATTTCCTCCATGAATCTCAAGATACACGGTGATTGTGCCGACACAAGCAACTGTAGCTGTCCAAGCCTGCAGCGCGAATCAAGTGTGAGGTATTTGGGGGTAATTCTAGATTCTAGATTAACCTGGAAACCTCACATTGAAGCGCTCTGCAGTAAGGTTCGTAAATTAATATATTTATTCAAAAGTTTACGGGATGTTGCTGATCGGCCATTGGTAATTAGTGTATATGAAAGCCTTTGTAGATCCCTTCTCACCTATTGTATCACGTCTTGGGGCGGAGCATACGGTACACATATGTTACAACTTGAACGTGCTCAACGTGCTCTTCTAAAAGTAGCAACTTGTAGGCCTATGAGATTTCCCACTACAGAACTATACAAAGATTGCGGAGTTCTCACAGTACGGCAAATATATATTCTATGTCTCATTTTAGTACAACGCAAAAACGTGACCCACAATGAAAAATCAAAGATTTTAACGAAAAGAAGAAAGGACAGAGTTTTTGCCCAGTCAAATACCAACACAAGATCTGCTCAACGACAGGAGTCATTTCTTGCTCCTTTTGTTTTTAATAAGACGTGTAAAGTTGTAAAAAAATTAATCTTGCTATCAGGTAAAGAAATCAAATACGAGGTTGATAAATGGCTTAAAAGCCTAAACTATGAAGATACTGAGAATATACTACACATTATGAAATAGCCAATTTCGTAAATAACCTAACACAACACATACACGTGCACACACACACACACACACGCACACACACACACACACACACACACACACACACACACACGCGCACTCTATTAAGATTTAGTAATAAATATAAATTTCATTCAATAATAATTAATATAATATAATAAATATCTTAATGAGTTACTTACCTCTAAATATATATATATATATATATATATATATATATTTTCTTTCTGCACTCCGTATGGCTTTAATGTACACCTGGAAGGTTTATGCAGATCTCTACGACACAAGATATATTCTTAGTGTAGGATCTGCACGTCATCTGATTATGCTATGTAAGCCAAGATAAACAATGTCTTTTAAAGCAATTAAGACAACCATAGAGACATATTCTTAAGCAATTTACTTTAATTAGAGAGTAAGTACTGTAATTTTAATTGAATTTGTATGCCTAAGTATTTTGTATTTACATAACCTACTATTTGTGGAATAAATAAATGATTATGAAAAATGATTATGAAAAAAACTAGTTAGTCCGTGTTATAAAAGTATTTGGAATTATTGTAATAAAATAGACAATTAATTAATTAATTACCCATCCATAAAGATGACAATATTAGATAAAATTAATAAATGAAGATAATTAAAAATTATGCATCTAAAAATTAAATTGATAAATTAATAAAATAATATGTAACAAATAAGAACAACGCAAGAAATCGAAACAGAGTATGATGTTTTTATATCGTCGATGGTATATCATAAAAACACATTTTCATAATAATCTATTAATAAATAAGTGCACGCAAAACTACAAATGGAAATTGCTACGTTGCGCCTTAGTAATACAATTTACAATTATTTGGTACAAACTATTGATGCAAAATATGTTTAGGTGTAAAAGCACCGTGAAAAACACTTTGACGCACCGCGACGCCACATAATAACTAAATGCATTAGATCAAACTGAACTTAGGCTGAGTTGCAGCATCTTACTTTAACTATAACAAACGTCAAAAATCAGTCAAACTCCATACTAAAACACGTGTTATAGTTACAGTTACGGTTTAAGTTAGATGGTGCAACTCAGCCTCAGAATATTAACTTAACGTAGCTTTACAAAACAACATGGTAAACAAAACAGCGAACAAAACACTCAGTTACTTAAGTTTAATTCGCGTTGCTGCCTCGAGAAATATTTTCGATTCCACTCTGGGTCAAAAGCTGATAAATTGCAAAGTCTGTAAAGAATTTATACAAATGGCTGTGAACGAGCTTGAGGCGTAAGACGCAGCGAGTTTTAGTGTCCTTTAACTCGTGTTACTTATAACTTTAACAAGGTAAAGTTAAAATAAAAACGGTCTATCATATATTATCAATAATTTAAAATCCTTAACGTCTTCTTTAATCTCTTATATACCAGCATTCCAAAGTAGTAAATTTTTTATTGTGGCTCACGTGAATATAGCTACGTGCTGGCATATGAGAGGTTAAGACCTTTTATGTTATAACAAACACGATAAATCTTTAAAAAAGTCTTTTAGTTAAATTGTCCTTAAGTGCGGCTTAAGGGAAGGTAAAGAGTTTAGGGAAAATGAAGGAGGGCACAGATGATCAAATTTTAACAGGCTATGTACTTACCTAGCCTATAAGCCCTTACACGCCCTTAACAGACCATCTGTTCAAGATAAAACCTATTTTTGGTATTTCATATATCTGTCGCAGCCAACTGGCTTAATTAACCGTGCAATAGCCTAGCCTCTTTACTAAACAGTTCAACAGGTATTCTGTACATACATTTAAATGCCATGGCGTCGGTTCTGGTGACGCGCGGCCGCCGCCGCGGCTCCCCTCCTCGCTACGGCGCACGTCACGCGGTGGTCACTGTTCTCTAGTGTGTTACCTTAGTGTCAGATACTGCGATCTTTCCATCTAGCTATAAGATGGAGTCTTTTAAAAAGGGTATCCACAAACTCCTCAAAGGTCGGCAACGCATCAACAGCACTCATGGTGTTGCAGTTGTCCATAGGCGACGGTAACCGCATACGATCAGGCGGGCTGTCTGCTTGTTTGCCAACCATAACATAAAACAAAGAATTTTATTAGTTTTTTAGCCAGTTATCCAGTTTATTAAATGTTGTATCAAACGCTACGGCTGAATATCATTCAGGCCGCTAGTTGAACGGCACTGTTTAGTAAAGATGCTAGGCTGTTTATTGAACGGCTAATTAAGCTAGTTGACTGCTACATATCCATAGGACCCGCGTGTGATCAACAATATACATCAACAGCTATTATATCCACACGACAAATGCAAGTGATCAGATAGAAATGTGCACGCGTCAGTAGCAAAGTCTAACACACCTGCAGAAACTCCCACTAAGTACTAAAAAGTTGTCGTACGTAGCGGCTTCACATTAAAGGGATGAAACGGGGTATTTTTTCTGCAAATTCCTTGGCGACCCCTAATTTGTGATACAACCTTTTTTTTAAGTAACAGATCCCTTCCGTTATCCGAAAAGCCTACGCTACGTGATGTCTCACGACATTTTTGCTTGTAATTTGAATGTTATACTGAATTTGGCACGATCTCTTTGCATAGTAGTACGTTCTTTAAACACGATTCTACGAATTAAAAGAACCACTTCTAAAAAAATACGCTACGGAATTTGATGTTTAATATATCTACATATAAATATACTAGTATCATCATGGAATTACTAACATATCAATCTTTAAGCGCAGCTTTCATCTAAAATGTACTTTGGTATTTTATAAACGAGTGACGCGCGCACTTTGACTGCGGCACTGTTTCGCATTTTTTTAATTTAAAAAATTTATTTTTGTAATTTTTTTTATTATTTTTTTGTTTTTCAAAACTAAATTCGAACAGCAGAAGGTCACACGCGCCCCTTGTGAAAAAAATTAAATAAATAAAAAATATATATTATATATATTTTTTAATTTTACTTCCAATACCAAAAATGAAAAAACGCACGGTGTGTGTTTTCAGCAGGGAACGAGTTTATAAACCGACGTGTTATACGAACACGTCGGTTTATAAACTCGTTCCCTGCTACAAAAATGTCAGTTAAATATATTATGTACTCACAGGTGGTAAGAGCATATTATATCGATTTTCCGTCTTATTTGATACCAAAAAGTAACTTACTAACATCAAGGAAAAAATCTGCCGCCATAGCCTTACAATGTACCCTCAGTAGTAGTAGGACATCTGCTAGTTTGCCTGGGGCAGTACCACCACTTTGCCAATTAATTTTCATTCGTGACACAGGGATGTTTTTCGGTTGAAATGGCAAGGCGTCCAGTGAGTGAAGGCATGTGAGACTTTACATCTTTATGTCTCAAGGTAACAGGCGCAGTGCAGTCACATGCAAAATTCTGGCAGTCCAGAATTTTGCATGTTTCTGTATCTGTAATAGGTAAACGTCATCGCTTGCCATCAGGCAAGCGTTGTACATGTCCTGTTACTTTTTACCATAAAAAAAATGTTCCGGTAGCAAATACCTCTTGAGAGTTAGAGTATTCTAGGCCTGCGTGCCACACTATCTATGTAACGGTCATATTTCGTTATTGTTATTATTAAAATGTTATTCGTCATATAACAAGCAACAAACATTTAGCTTATAAATCTACTGAAAACACTGTTTATTTCTTTGAAGTCTACGTCTATTTCTATGAAGGGTTTTCAATGGATTATGTCCATTTCGCAAAATTGCAAGTAGAGATAAGCGAATGGATTCGCTAAAATTTCAATGCCTTAAAATCTTCTTAAGATTCCACATCTTTTATGTTTTGAAATGTTTTGAGTAAAAAGGTAAATATTGGTTTAAGTCCAAATGCCTGAAAGCTACCAAACCATGTAAGCCTTTATATGATGCTTATTTAAATACTACTAAGTAAGTAATCCACTCTTTAAGTTCTCTTCTATCCAATGTATTGGAGAAAATGTTACTTGTATTTATTTAGTTACAAATTCCGTAATTTTTTTATAAGATTTGAATTGTAAATAATGGTGAATAAGGGTAGAATAGTCCGCAAATAGGCAAACGTAGCATGGGACGCCATGCAGGGCCGGTAGTCTACATGAATAGCGATGAATATCAAGCGATATACAACAGTCTAGTTGCATCTTCTTCTATTAGACGTTAGCGATGACAAGCTCATCGCTATCAATGTAGATAGATACTTTTTTTTTTTAGTTTCTTTTTGGTTCCACACGATTAGTGTATTTAGCCAGTGTCAAGTATTGAAATTTTTCAAGTTTTTATGAATTTTAGTCGTAGAGATGGGTCAAAGTCACATTTCAGGTCAGTTGTCAAGTAAAAGTCTAGTTTAAGTCATACCTTCAGTAAAGATGTGGTGTTTACTGATGATTTTCAGTGGAATTTTGGTGAGAACGCAAATAGTATGTTTTTCAACATTGTGCTGTTTCCCTACACTCGCACACATTCACCGGCACTTAATGGTTAATAATCCACATTTATTACATATTAACACGCGGAAGAACACAAGTTTTAGGAAAAAATACAATGAGATCACACATACTTTTCCACGTTCCCGCCAAAACTCTAGATACTTCTATACTGCATAAAAGATAGCTTGATCTCTGCGACAGTGACACTTACATAGAAGATTGACATTTTTAGAGTTGGGATAGTGGTGGAAAAAATCGATTATCAAACAATGTTGTAATGAAATCGAATGAGTAGTTGTAGGTGAGAAATTGGATTTTACGTAAGTAAATAAAATCAAATTTCTCACCTACAACTACTACTATTTAAGATATAGTATGTAAACATGTAAATAATATTAATTAAATAAATTATAATAATGTTACGATAGTATTTATCGACGTTTTTCACTATTATCGATGCTAATGTAACATACAATTGGGTTCAATTTAATTACATATATAAACATTTATAAATTAAGTTTTATTTAAAATATCGTTAGTATAAACTATCGATATTTTAAATAAAACTCTATCTAAAACTCTGTGGTCGCGATCATTCGTCACCCATCACTAATCGGCATGTCCATAAAGTATGACATTGACAGGTACGGACTGTACTATTAAGAAATTTAGTACTTCATAGGCGTGATTTTTCTGACAGCTGTCACAGAGATCAAGCTATATTTTATGGAGTATAGGTGGAGTTCTCTAGAGAGGCCTAAGTCCAGCAGTGGACTCACACCGGCTGATTGTGATAATGATGTGTACATTTTTGCCTTAAATTAATATCTTTGGACTAGGATAAAAATAGCGTTTACTTTACCACCTACGATTTGGCTAATTGTGATTGAGTGCGCTAATATTTTTCAAAAGCGTTTGTACTTGGCGAAAAAAATGTTGTTTATATTCATCGTAAGTATCGCTAAGGAATGGAATTCTTTGCCATTATCTGTGTTATGCGTGATATTACCTTCAAATGGCAATTAAGCAGATCTATGCAAAAATCGCTCGTATCGTCGATTTATCACTTCAGCTAGTGGATTACATTGATATTTTACTAAATAATACTTTGTGTAGCTCCCAATATGTATATATATATATCACTAAATTGTAATTACCAAAAAAATGTGATGGGGCTATCAGTCCCTGTTACAGAACTAAATTAAGTAGGTAGAACTTAAAAAAAAACTCATAAATTGATTATCCCAACAAAAGGATAATAATTGGCCAATGAGTGCCACCCGCCCAGCAGCTGGCTATCGACTGACACTCTATTGACTCAATCAATGATAGTTTAGGCGTGTGTGAGTGAGAAAGTACGACTATGAAACGCCGCGCATCGTGCTGTTGGTACGGGGGGCCTGTAGTGCGTACGAGAATGACATTATACTCCCCGTGAGTAAGGGTCAGTTCAGACCGCGAAGGGACGCGACGTGACGCGGCGGGCACTTATTAAGGGTACTGATACAAAAAAATATTACTACACAAAAATATACATATTTCATTAAGTTGATTCGGCGGCTTCATATGATGCTTATGTAGCTTAGCTCGACGCAGTGAGACGCGGGGCGCGGCCGAATTATCTCAATTAAATGTGTGTCTTATTTTCTAGGTAATAAAGTTCAATTTTTTATCATGTGGCTTCCCGCTGCGCCGCGCGAATTCTAAAGCATCATCACGTCGCGTCGCGTCGCGGTGTGAGCAGACCCTAATAGTGTTCTGTGGACATTATGTAGTATTTCTAGTACTTTTGAGGGCCCGGTGGCGTAATCGGGAGAACGGTTGACTTTGATGCCAAGGTACCGAGTTCAAACCGCCGTGCACCAATGGATTTTTCTATCGAAAAATTTATGTACGCTTTTCACAGTGGCCCCCCGGTGAAGGAAAAACATCGTTAAGAAACCAACAACCCCCGCATGGTGGTAGGATACTATCTAGTGTCCGCCTGGCCAGCTACCACCCTCAAGTTAGAAAATCTGTCGCCAAAACATCTAATGTGTTCCGGCAGCTATCCTTGAGAGCCAGTTCCCATTCTAGGCCTAGTGTGCTTTCCATCATCGACCGCATCATCACTTACCAACAGGTGAGATAGTGGTCAAACGCTAGCCTATAAGATAGAAAACAAAAAAAAAACAAAAAGTGTCCATAAATTTATGCGGATTTTTATGGAAAAAAATCTTGAATAATTTTGTGTATGATAAGTGAAAAAATCTGACAGCACATTCATTATTGGTATATCTTCTGCAACTGCCATTAAAATGTGTTTGGTACCTAGCTATAGTCTGGCCATAACTGCTGTACACTCCCTGAGGTGTGCGCGCGGCGAGACGGGGGGGACGCGTTCCGTTGCCGTCCCCACAGTCTGTTTCCCCGGCTCCCACCTCGCCGCGCATACCTCAGGGAGTGTACAGCAGTTATGGCCAGACTATAACATTTTGTTGTGTAATACAGTAAATTTAGAAAGGAGTTTTTTTATTTTTTATTTTATGAACATAACTGGCACTGCACATTTCTCACAAAGAAAATTACCAAGTTTTCTTGTTCATCTACATTTATGATGTTCGAAACCAACCCTCAGGGAATAATACCTATGTCAATTCAATAAGGTTTACAAAAGGTTCTTCTGTTTTGACCTCGCCTCAGTGTGAACAGATCCTTACTGATTATAGTAATATATCTAGGCGTTAAACATGCAAATTTTTTACTGCAGTCATTCCAAAAGCGAACTCGTTACTATAGTTTCTGTTTGAAAAACTAGTCTAGAATTTTCCAACAACAAGGTACTCTGATTAAAGAGTCAGTCTGAATTAGCCTCACTAACTTTTACTGTATTGCCAGTAGAAAGTCCTAGTGACGTTTATAATCAGCAAAAGTATGGGATATTTTTGAATTAAAATTCTAGAAATGCTATCAATAAACTTTTTTTTTTACTTTTGTAACTTGTGTAACCTTGAAAGAGCTGTTTGAAGATATAAGTTAAAATGAAATAAATATATTTCGGTTTATTGAATTTTAATTGCTAAATTGCAGACCACATCTCTTTAAGAACAGGTGAGACACTGCTCATTACCTATTTTTTGTACGAAGAATGCTGTAGAAATTAGAAAACTCAAAAGACTGGTTGCGCTCCCAGAGCGCGCTTTTCAAAATAAATTGTGTATACTTAATATAATTTCAACTAATTGTTATGAGAATATCGAAAAACCATTATAGGATGATTAAGCTGCGCCGTGTAGAAGCCTTAAAATTATAGCTTAATAATATAACTGGTATTCCACCTGTATCAACCTAGTTTTAAATATTTGCTTGTATCCAGATATTCAAATGCTAGAATGAAATTTTATTCTCAATATTCTTCAAATAAATATCCAACACCACAGAATCTAGCACTCTTTAGAGAGTGGCAACACCAACGTATTGCTGATACGCTCGCCTCCCAAGTTTTGTGAAGGTAAACTATTTGTTTATAAAAGTCGAGCTCGAATTTGCATAAGCCTCAATATCGTTGCCGATTGTTTTGTTTGTTTAGTTAAGTAAACGAGGCTGGTAGAATACAAGTTTGCGGAGTTGTTCTAATGACTACAATTTACTGCGCTCTCTATTGTTTCTTATGTTTGGTCGCTTTGATGATGTTGGAACTTTTAGATGATGTAGAGCCAGGCAATTATAGGTCAAGTCTGACTCCATATTTAGGTAGTTCAGTGGAATTAAGATTAAATATATCAAGATAAAGATATTTATTACAAATTATAACTCAGATGTTGGTACATTTAGATAATATGTTATACACTGTTTATGTTTACAATTATATTATTATCACAGGACTAAGATTTAATTCCATATAGTTATAACATTAAGTAATGTATCAGTGGATCCCAAACTAAGCTAGGCCTGTATCTTGGGTGCCCAATATATTACCAGATGAGAAAACTGATACAATACAAGTTCGCTACTATATATCTGTACACGTTTCCGTTGTTTTTTTGTTTGAGAAATGCTCGAGGACACAAACGTGTTACTAGTTTCCGATTAGGTTTTGACAATCTGCTAAAAGTTTTTAAAATATATATAATGTTGTATAGTTACTTACATCTTGAATTTTTACGATTAATAAATTATTTCAAATAAGAATTAACATGAAGAGTATTAAAATCAAAATTATTGATTAGTTTTATTTAAAAAAATATATATTCAGGCTTCACAATTTCCGCTGTTTGTCATACTCTATACAATAAAAATAATTAAATAGGTCATAATAATCTATAATAATTATAATTAATTCATAAATAGTTTTATTTATTTAGCTTAATAATTAATTTATTTTAAATATGATAATCTAGAGTTTTGCGTACAACAGTATACATTACTTTTTTTTTTTAAAGATTACTCGCAATGTGGGTTGCACATTACTAGTATTCTTGTTAACCCCTCCAACTAAGCTAAATATGCTTGTGTCTGGAGTGGGTTTACGTCAATAGTGCAATGGGTGGGGTGGGATTCGAACTCACGACCTCTCGATTGCCAGTCCGACACCCTATCCATTGGGCCTTGAATCCGCCGATTTTTTTTTTTTTCGATTCGATTCGATCGATTCGATTTCTTTGATTGCCGCCTTGAATTTATTCTTATTATGCTTAGCTTACCATCAGACTAAAGTATTTATTTTATTGTACATTAAAAAAATATATATATCTCTGTGTCGTGTATATAATTATGTAAATAAATAAATAACTTTGAGTGCGAGAATTAAGTACTTATTTACCTGCCGGTACTAGAAAAGTTAAATGTTTTACGCTTGTTAATATTCTGGCACAATTTAATGTAGTTGAGCAATTTTTTTAAAAGTTGTAGGTCATAGAAATATGAATAATAAGGTATTTATTCATATTTCTGTGTTGTAGGTACGTAAAAATAATATTATACTCCAAGCCAGTCAAATTATGAAATCTTGATTTTAAAGTACGGCCACAGAGGTGGTCGCCGTCCTGCGAGCGCGATGTCAGTATTTTTCAATTGTTTTCTGTTTGCGTTTGGTGTGAACTAGTCGGTATAAATACTATTGCGCTATCTGATCGGCGCCTAGATTGCGCACGCAGGACGCTGCGGTGTGTCCGTACTTTTAGAGATAATAACTGAATTAACTATAATATAGGCATTGGTGGAAAAAAAATCTTCAGCTTTACTTTAACTCATCGTATTTATTCTTTGAATATGATGACAAATGATGATGACAAACACACAACAACAAAATTAAAATTTTGATTAACGCCCACGACAATGTCCTTTATAAAATTAACGTCATAACATCTATCTTAGAACCACCACTGATTAATTACGAACCGTTTAAAGACAAAATCGAACTAGTTTTGGAGAAAAATGCCAACATGGATTTGCACAAACAACAACAAATGTTTACCGCAGTGCTCTGTGAATTGTCACCGTAACACCTATTTAAGAACATGCACCTATCAAACACAAATCCATAACTGAAAACTGCATCAAAATCGGACTAGCCGTTTCGAAGCAAAATGGCAACATCGATTTGCACTAACAAATGATTACTGCAGCGCCCCCTAGTGAGTTGTCACCGTAACACCTAAAAACATGCACCAATGACACCCGAACCCATAACTGAAAATTGCATCAAAGTCGAACTAGTAGTTTTGGAGAAAGATGCCAACATGGATTTGCACACACAAACAAACAAACATCCTCTCACCCCAAATGCATATACAGTCTTCGTTCCGTCGTGGGTAATAATAACCTTTGACTAGTATTTATTCTTTGAATATTATTTAGGTAGCTATATAAAGTATTTATTTCAGAAATAATACAATCTTGCTACACTATTACCAATAATGTCCTATCAGATTTGCACCTTTCTTAGCTTTACTTGCTAGAGCTTTTAATACGATTAGCTTTCTTTACGAGCTGCCAGCTCAGAAAATGTTCTCTTATTCCAGTGAAAAGAGGGCTTAGCTAGAACATCTCATACAACTTGCATAGGTCGTTAACTGTCAGAAAATACTCCTTTATATGTTAGTACCTAGGCAAAAGATAATTATAAAATGTTTATAGGACCACTCTGCGGCTATACTAAGACTTGTTCAAACAAAAAAAAGAACCTCTAAAAATAGGTAACTATGTAAAAAGTTATGCATGGTCATACAAAAAACAATAATTATTGATTTGTGCGCCTTCATTTTTGTAATGTTGGTTAAAAACACCGTCTATCAATTCCCAGATTTTTAACCGACTTCACAAAAAAGGAGGAGGTTCTCAATTCGTTTGTATGTTTTTTTTTGTGTGTATGTTACGCGATTACTCCGTCAATTGTGAACGGATTCAAATTATTCTTTTTTTAATAGGTAGGGTACGTTTCCGAGGTGATGCCATTTTAATTTCATCTCAATCTGAGTAGTATCTTCAGAGATATGGAGATAAATACCTGAAACATAAGAGAATGTACTGGTTTTAGAAGAAGAGTCCCACGAAGATTATACACAATGGAGGTTGCTATTGCATATACTTTTGAAGAGTAAAAAATATGACCTTACATAATGTTTTTACATCTTTCTTCACGTTGATTTTGGTTTTTGACAGATATTCTTACGGTAACTGTGAGTGAGATAGAAACAAAAGTGGGAAGAATTAATTTGTCTTCACAGGAATGTTCTACCGGGCAAAGTCTTGTAAGGGTGCAACGTTTTTTGATGTTTACATATTTTAACATGACATGACGTTTGGCGAAGGTGGCGGCCATATGGCGGCGATTAATGTTAATAATCGCAAATAATACTTTCTAATATTCATTTTGGAATACAACTAGTCCGTGTTTTAAAGTGTATGGAATTATTGTAATAAAATAGACATTTAATTGTCGTCTGTGTCAGACGCTTTTATTGCACAGGGTCATTTTAGATATTGTCCTTTGATATGTTGATGACATCATTATAACTAGTGGATATTTTCACTAGCGCGGCATTTGAAGTCAATTTTTTAGGTCTCCGAACCCAAAGGGTACCAAAGGAACGCTTTCTGAGACTTTGCTGTCTGTTCGTCCGTCCGTCCGTCCGTCTGTCCGGGTGTCTACTTATATGTGCGCACTTTACAGATCTGTATCTTCTTGACCGTAATAGGTACATACTTGAAATTATCACAAAGTATATATCCGTCAGTGTATAACGGCCCAGACACGAAATTTTATAGATGCATGTAATTTAATTAAAACTTGTTTTGCACTCAAAAGCGAAAAATAAATTACTTAATATAATTATTATAAGCGCTACCCACTTATCTATTTGAAGTCGGTGCCAGCCAAGTCTAAGTTATTTTGTCGGTAGGTATAGCAGGTAGGTATATTAATTTATAAAATTAAACGATAGCTCAAATCTCTAAATCCACTAAACTGAATAATCGGAAAGCATTCGGATATTTATATGGATAGATATTATACAGAGACCCAAGAAGTTATGCCTTACTACAACAATACTTGATTAATGAAACTTTAAACTTTGCTTTTAAATGCCTGCGACGATCGTTTCAATTTGGAGCATAATTATTACCTCCATAGAATGCTGCAACTTTGAGGGCCCGGTGACGTAATCGGGAAAACGGTTGGCTTCGATGCCGGAGGTACCGAGTTCAAACTGCCGTGCACCAATGGATTTTTCTATCGAAAAAATTATGTGCGCTTTTCACAGTGGCCTTCCGGTAAAGGAAAAACATCGTTAAGAAACCAACAACTCCCGCATGGTGATAGGACACTACATATCCTAGTATCCGCCTGGCCAGCTACCACCCTCAAGTAAGAAAATCTGTCACCAAAACATCTAATGTATTCCTGCAGCTATCCTTGGGAGCCAGTTCTCATTCTAGGCCTAGCATGCTTACCATCTTCGACCGCATCATCACTTACCAACAGGTGAGATAGTGGTCAAACGCTAGCCTATAAGATATTTTAAAAAATCGCGACATTGAAGACGCGTATCGACTACTCGCTACCAAGAGGACGGACATTATCGCGCGTTCCGGCCACGGGTAATGGATACGATTTTGGAACGCGCACCAACGTGTTCGTTGTAGCGCTCTAACGTGGAGCGGACTGTTCCATCAGGTGTCAGTTTATAACCGCTTATCAAAATAGCTCAGTTGTGGTGCTAGTGCCAGTTAAAACGGACAATAGCACTACTAGTACTGCTACTGCTACTGAACGATCAAACACTGGAAGCAGTTGCCACACGCACCAGTCCGCGGACACACAGGTCCGCTTAGATCATATAGTATAAATATTTGGAACGCTTTCCGCGGAACGCACTCCGGCGCGGTCATTCATGGCACGCGCGCCTGAAGCTCTAATGGATACGCAGCTGAATAGTGTTTAATATGTTTGTATCACAATAATAGCAAATACCTAAAAAAATATATAGTAATTTGCATTTCACACATTGTAACGTAACGGAGCGCCTGGAGGAGACCTACCGCACGCTACATGAATAGGGGAAGCCTAGATGATAAAATATGAACACGGGTTATTACATTTTTAGATATATTGACTCCACAAAACACTATAATATTCTACACTACTTAACTTTACCCCTTTTATTGTACAACAATGCTCTTCGGGCCTATTATGTAATCAAACTCCTTTAACTAAATTAAAGGAGTCTGATTGGAAAGTCCTGGCTGTCACTTTCGACTGAATTCTGTAGACGTAAGGACAAGAATTACAAGCGTATCGCAACGCCGACTCCGGCCTTTCTTCGACAATCACTAGGTTAAAACACGTTAGTCAGAACAACATTATCTTCTAACTGCGCGCTTTGCAGAAATGTAATGTATAATCAAGAAAATTGTATTGTTTTGTCGCATGAGGCATTTTCATAATGACCTTAATAAGTTTACATGCATTCAAATATTATAATGTCTACTCCAAAACTTATTTCGATATATCCACATATTTTTGTATTTTTCGTTCGCGATTTTCCAATCTATCTTTTTCAAAGCTCAAAATCCCATCCGTCAAAAATGATTTCTTTATCCTTCCCTCCAATAAATTTTAAAAACGTTCCACCTACACTCGAAAAATAAAACGACTACATTCCAATATAAAAAGAGGATGGGTTATGAAAACATGCATGAAGTCGATTCAAGAAATTAGAAATACCACTACATTTTCCAACGTAAATATTCTTGTTAATAGTTACGTAAAATCAACAAAAACGTAACATTTATATTAAGAAGTGGCCTATGTCGTATTTTACGCTATTGGCTGTCTAGTGCAACATTTCAGCCAAATCAGTTTGTCTATGAAGATGTCCATAATCAAGCAAACAATTACACAAACTGACTTTAACATATTTATAATTTTGGTATTGACAATAATTATTGTGTATCAAAATGTTATGAAAAAATACATTTAAAACAAAACATCATGTATGGTATTAGATACGGTTCCTTAACATTCACCTCGTATTAACTGGCGTAAAGGACGGCCCGTTGGCGTAAGGAATGGCTCGTTGGCGTAAGGGATGGCCCGCTAGCGTAAGCGATGGCCCGTTGGCGTAAGGGACGGCCCGTTGGCGTAAGGGACAGCCAGTTGGCGTAAGGGATGGCCCGTTGGCGTAAAGTACGGCCCGTCAGCGTAAAGGTTACATAGCTTGCCTTCTAGTCGGGTGTTCGCTGGTTCAAATCCTAGCCGTGCAATATTGGATTATTTATGTGCATTCATAGGTATTTATACACAGATGGTAGGAGCGTTGTACCGATGTTTCGCCTAACTTGCTACCAAAAAGTAGCTTACTACCATTAAGGCCAGAATCTGCCTCTATATTCTACGAGTTTTCCAGCAGTACATATCCCTTGAGAGTCAGTTCATACTAGGCCTATCTTGTTCACCATCTTCGACCACATCATTGTTTACCACCAAGCAAGATGGTGGTCAAATGTTAGCCAGAAAGGTATAAAAAATAGCGCCTGTTACAGAAGCTTTAAGTCGGAAAACTTTGACCTTTAGCTGCGGTAGATCGGTCCCAAGTTTCGGAGGCAATCATTCAAGTGTTACTTACCTGCCAATCCCTTGTAGAAGTTCCAAATTGAAAACTCCGAGTAATTAGCTTTCATCAGTTAATTTAATTAAGCAATTTCATTCCTCTGGGTAATGAATTAGAGTTATTAGGTAATGTGGAAGTTCGCGTTAAAATCTGGTTTTGGGTTCTTTGATTTTTAGGACTCTTGCGCTGATTTGCGTTTTGGGATTTGAAACAATTTAATAATTATTCTACAATTTGAATAAGAAACTTGAACATAGTACTGCGATATATCTTTATGACAAATATAGCGTGAGTTTTATTCTTTATAAACCAAGTTTTTAACGACTATACATATAAAGGAAGTTAGTATTTTGTGTGCATGCTTCGTTATAAAATGTTTGTGTGGTTGCTTCAAAAATCATGGGCCTATTTGATTAATTAACTGACTTCAAAAAAAGAAGGAGGTTTTCAATTCGTCGGAATCACAGATATATTAATAAATGACTAGCTGTTACCCGCGGCTTCGCCCGCGACTCCGGCGATGTGACAGCCACGTGGCGGTGGACAATATAATATATTTTTAGGCAATTTTAGTTCCGATTCACTAGGCTACTATAATAAAGGCAATGCTAAGTTAGTACTAAATAAAATAATGGCCCATTCTAATCTAAATAGGTAGTGAACAGTTATGTTTAAACGCAAAAAAATATTATAAAATATTATTAAAATTAATTTAAATTATTAAATTAAAAAAATATAAGGTAAAAAAAAATCTTACTGGAAAATTTTCTGACCTTTCAGGTCAAGATCGTTCATCGTTGCCCCTAAGGTCCAGGTATATCCTCTGTTGAACTTCCCAGGTAGTCAGTCCCATTTAAATTTCATCAAGATATGTTCAGTATCTCCAGAGATATGGAGGTACTGAAGTCTTTAGTTAAAGACCTCAAATTTGGTAAACAATCTTAAATTATTGGTTACTCCGATCAAGTATTTTGTCCAGTTTTTATTAGACTCTTCATGAACAAAACCGCATGTAAAAGCTAGTTATCGTATGTACCGTGCAACGCATTTGTCCATGGTCCATTGTTGGTCTAATCCTTATTTCAATAGGGTTTCAGCGTCCGTAATGTATTCATATTCAGTTTAAAGGATTCCAATGTACTTCAATTGAGATATTTGCACTTGCCCGTTTTCATTTGTTTGATCATGTAATGGAATGGTTAATACGCTTGGGTGTATTTTATTCATACAAATATTTGCATCGGTTTAATGGAATTTGTATGTGGTGTTTTAGGTGGGATAACAGAAGATCAGTTTCCTATTAGGAGTATTAAGGAAATTAAAGACACGCAGCATCGACAATATTCGAAATGAAGTCATCCGACAGAGTACCAAAGTTATCGACATAGCTGAAAGGATCAGCAAGCTGAAGTGGCAGTGGGCAGTTCACATCTGGCGTAGAATCAGTAACCGTTGGGGTAGACGAGTTCTAGAGTGTAGACCACGGCTCGGTTAACGTAGTGTAGGATGTCGTCCAGCTAGGGAGGGTCTTTGTTTGGTTTCTTTACAAAGAAAACAATTTTTCCTAGATGTTCTTGTATAATTTCTATATCAATCTATTGTATAATTTTAACTTTGTTTTATACAGACCTATTTCGTTCGCTCGTCTTCTTTTGTTAGTTTCAGATTAGTATCTTTTGTTTGTATAAGTTCAATTAAAATATTTGTTTTAACATTGTGTATCAAAATGGCACCCATTTTGATACACAATGTTAAAACAAATAACCTGGCCAAGAGCAAGTCGGACTCGCACTCGTACAGCCCTTTCACACGGCAGTCCAGTTTTGCAGGATCGGCTTTTTACGGTATCCTGCTAAACTGGACGCTGTGTTCACATGGCAGTTCAGTTTTGCAGGATTCAGTAAAAAGCTGGTACACATAATATAGGATTGCAACGGTTGCCGTGTCAGCCAGCTAGCAGGAGCACGTACCACTTGCAATTTAGTTTTCGATTTGACAACATGCTTTCCCATTTTCATCACGTGAGGATTATAGCATCCAATTTGATCACACGTGTTGTGTCGCTATTCTCAGCAGAAGCACGTTCTCCCTTGCAGTTTGTTTACTTGTTTTAATCTAGTTTTGTTTGACAACTGCTCTGGATTGGGAGAGATTCACAAGATTTGATAGTTGCACACTGTTGGCAGCTATTGTGATCTGGGCCCCTAGACAAAATCCAATTTCCTGTTTACCTTCACGCTGACGCAAGTTTAAAATGTATGGGAATCACATTTTTGTTGCGGAAACATAAATGTCATTTCGTAAAAATTTTGACGTTGCGTCAGTGTGAATGGACACAGGAAATTGGATTTTGTCTAGGGGCCCTAGATTGAGATTCATCGTCCTAAGTTGGCAGAGGTTAAAAAAACAAAGTAAACACAAACATTAACCATATTGAAACACAAAACAAAACCTTTTTTGAGTTTGGAATATTGTATGGGTACATTGCAACCATAGATTAAGAATGTCGAGGTCTGTGATTGCAAAGGTAGCAACATATCTTACTTACTTGGTACTTGGTGCGCGGGCTCTTTTCCGCAACTAGGCCGTATGTCGGCCCTTTTTGCGTGTGGTTGGTGGCGCATCAGTCCAGCCATCAGATGTCTGCGAGGAAGGCCAGCAGGTCGCTGATGCCGGCGCAGGTCTCTCGCATCGTCGTCGGGGACCCGAGGAGCGTCCGACGTTAGCAACATAATCTATCATCTATGTGTGCAAACTGTGTCATTTATGTATCTGCATTATTAAATTGTATTTAAGCGGTAATATTGATTAAATAAGCAGCGATTTGTGTTGAGACTCCAAGCTGATTGATTCTGTGCCTCACGCACCTGACGATCTAAGAAGATCTCCACATTTCTTACAATACTATAAGGTCTCACAGTACCTGCGAACGCCTAGGTCATTCAAATCAGTATATTACTGACCATACTTGAGTGATATAAAAAATTGAACTTAACGGAAGTTCAATTTTTTATATCTGATAGGCTAGAGTTTGACTACTATCTCGCCTTGTGATAAGCTATGTTTGTGGTTAAAGATAGTGAACTCGTATACACTTTCAAGCGCTGTATGCTGCCGAAACACCGTGATGTTATGGCGGCAGATTTTCTCCCTAATTGAAATTACATTACAATCAACCTAAAGTTTGTTTCGTTGACCTTTGCTGACTCCTATGAAAATTAAATGTTAAACATTAAATAGAGGTAAGGTAATGGTCTGTCCGTAATAAACAAAGCCTTAAATGGTGAGTGCATTAAAACATAAACATAAAAATCTACATTAACAAAAAACGTCATGTCGTAGTGGCTTGTATTAGTAACATGCATAAAAAAATCTTTAATAACATTTTTGTTGTTACTGTAATTACTTTGCTTTTTACATAAAAATATGGACTACAGTTACTATATTTTAGTTCTGAACTAACTATAAAACGAACATAAACTTTGAAAAAGCGCAGTGATTTTGTTTGTCTAAAAATATGTACCTACATTTTTAGTAGATATTCGTTCGTGTCTACATCATAGTTTCGTATTTTATCTATCTACTGAATGAGTGAGTAAAAACTGAAACAACGCTTTTATTTTCATCCGTGAAATAGGACTGTTTTTCGGTTGACAAGGTGTCCAGTGAAATTACAAGGCATGTGAGACTTAATATATTTTATGTCTCAAGCTAACAGGCGCAGTCCAGTGACATGCAAGGTTCTGGCAGTCCACAATTTTGCATGCCGCTGCGTCTGTAATAGGTAGACGTCATCGCTTAACATCAGGCGAGCGTTGTGCTTGGCCTGTCCTTGTATCACAAAAAAGAAAATACTTAAAAAGCAGATACAACGTTTATATTACACAAAATTACACAATTCCGTTAAAAAAATTCAGGTAATCGTTTGTAAACTTTAAACTTTTGCGACTTCGCGTTAATACTTATGTTCACAAATTCATCTACGTCGATATTCTAATGCTTTATACATTCACATACTGTACATATTAATTCTGGTAATGTTATAATCTGAAATAAACACTATCAGCAGTAATTTCAATAAACTGTAATAACCTTGTAAGCTAAGCAACTGAGTCAATCAACCCATATCACACATGCGCAAGGGGTAGGGAAAAGCTCAATATTTTTCGTCCCTCTCCCTCCACTGTAAATCCCGTAACAAACGCTTAAAACATTTGTTAATTTTCTGTAACTTGTTTACTAAAATAAAACAAAAACTAACAATTCAAATATGATCTATTCATTATGTTAACTAAGGGGTTTCGGTTTCGGATTTTTCTGTCCTTTGTAAGTGGTAGAACTTGAGCGTGGATTTTGAATTTCTAGATCGCGCAAGTGAAATTTTCCAGACCGAATAGCTTATATTGAAGGAGTTTTCTAATGGAATTAGAAGGTCCGTAGCAACGGCGTGAGCCGGTACTGGCTGGGAGCCGGCCTAATTCCCAGCCAACCTTGTGTTGAAGTTTCCAGTTTATAATCGTAATATAATGATGTCAAATACGCCAGAAAAAATAAAGAGAGATCCCAATCTCACCGCCACGTTAGTAGCTATTTCGACCTTCTATTTTGTCTAATAAAACGTATGTAACGATGATAAAATATTCGAAAATTGAGTATTGTTTTTTAAACCTTGCAATAATTAAGATAGTTTAAAAACTAAAACAACCGACTTCCATGCCCGTGAGTCAGTTTCAGTAGCAAGTTTGAGATGTTTATATTTATATCTCCAGAGATACTTGTCAGATCTCTGATCTAAAATAGGACCACATCGCGGATGTACTCTACTGATCAAAAAAATATTCATTTTATCATCATTCTTTCATCTTTACGGGGCGAAACTTTCTGATCACAGAGGGTTCAATTGTTCATTTATTTTTATTTCAACGAGACTCGACATCTGAATCATTGTTTTTTTCCAGCTGTTGTTATCGGTTTTATATTTTGTATTTTTATTAGAGACTTTCGCTCTCGCGTAAGTCTGTATTATGTAGTATAACGTTGATCTTGTAGACAAGATGTGCCTCAAACCGGTTTCATTAAAAAAGGCAAATAATACGAAGATGGTTTAAGACCACTAAAACAATGCATTAGGAATTTGGTCACATTTCTTTTTTTAACAGACTTCCAAAAAGGAAGAGGTTCTCAATTCGTCTGTATGTTTTTAGGGTTCCGTACCCAAAGGGTAAAACGGGACCCTATTACTAAGACTCCGCTGTCCGTCTGTCTGTCTGTCTGTCTGTCCGTCTGTCACCAGGCTGTATCTCATGAACCGTGATAGTTAGACAGTTGAAATTTTCAGAGATGATGTATTTCTGTTGCCGCTATAACAACAAATACTAAAAACAGAATAAAGTTAAAAATAATAGAGGGTCCCTATACAAAAAACGTGTTTTTTTCGGTATTTCACTCCATCTATGAACGCTTAGTTAGATAAACGTCCCATAGATGGCGCTATATTGAAATGTCGATCCCAAACACCTTTGTTAGACGTTAGATGGCGTTATAAGAAATAAAATGTTTATTATTATATTTTGCTGGCGAAAAATGATAGTGGTATTTTTTGCTCGATCTTATAAAATACATGTACGGAACCCTACGAGTGCAAGTCCGACTTGCACTTGGCCAGTTTATTTTTAGTGTATGTTACGCGATTACTCCGTCAATTCTGAAACGATTCGAATGATTATTTTTGTAATCGGTAGGGTACGTTTCCGAGGTGATCCCATTGTAATTTCATCGAGATCTGATAAGTATCTCCAGATATATAACGATAAACGTCTCAAACTTGCTACTGAAATTGACTCGCGGGGCATTGAAGTCGGTTGTTTTAGTTTTTTTTAAACTATCTTAATTATTTTAATCGGTAGGGTACATTTCCGAGGTAGTCCCATTGTAATTTCATAGAGATCTGATATATATATCTAGAGAAATGACGATAAACATCTCAAACTTGCTACCGAAACTGACTCGCACGGCATGGAAGTCGGTTGTTTTAGTTTTTAAACGATCTTAATTATTTAAGCGTTACAGCACACGCCGGGTATCTGCTTGATCATTTTATATCATCAAAGTTAGCGTTTGACCACTATCTCACCTGTTGGCAAGTGATGATGCGGCTGAGGATGGTAGCAATTTAGGCTTAGAATGGGAACTGGCTCTCAAGGATAGCTGCCGGAACACTTTAGGTGTTTGGCGACAGATTTTATAACATAAGGGTGGTAGCTGGCCATGCCACAGAATAAATAATAGAACAAGACCAGGCGGACACTAGAATGTGTCCTAATACCATGCGGGGTTTGGGGGTTTCAATGTTTTTCCTTTACCTGAGGGCCACTGTGAAAAGTGCACATAATTTTTCCTGTAGAAAAGTCCATTGGTGCACGGCGGTTCCTCTGTCGTTAAAGCCGACAATTTCTCGCAAAGTTGACGACATAGTTTATAATATATTTGTATCGTAATTAAATATATAGTCCGATCCTCGCCTTTTTTGTACTCATCGCAATAATTGGACACCTGTCGTCATCAATTTTCCTTAAAAAATATGTCTTTGTTCATATTTTGTTTTTGCAAATCAAGAAATATACACAACGGTTTGATCCAATTTAGAAATGTTTACATAAACATATGAAAATAAATCTTCAACCACTCATTTAAAATATGGTTCGATTTCACAGGCTAAAAATGGGCAGTAGGTAACTACCTATAAATTGTTGTAATCTTTTGTAAATCATTTATTCAGGAAACATGATTTATAATTAAGCGAGCAAGATAATGAAGAGTTTTTAGAAAGTCGGAACAATAGGCATAGTTGCTCCAAATCCAACCCTAATAATATCGTTTAAAAACTAAAAAACAACCGACTTCAATGCCGCGCTATTCATTTTCAGTACCAATTTTGAGATGTTTATCTCAATATCTCTGGAGATACTTATCATACCTCGATAAAATTACCATGGTACCACACTTGGGATATCTCCTTTCGAACAAAAAAAGAATAATCGAAATCGGTTCATAAACGACGAAGTTATCCGCGAACAACATAAAAAAAAAAAAAAAAAATATATACGGTCGAATTGAGAAACCTCCTCCTTTTTTTGAAGTCGGTTAATAAAATCAATATAAATTATCTCCTAAATAATGATTATAAAAACTTTTACGGTAATTCATTCAGTTTAAATCGCAAAGTGTTTAATCTGGTTGGCGTTCTGCGTTTAAAACAGAATCAAGGCTACAAAGAATTGTCGCCTCTTAAACGCCACTTAATTCGTTTTCTTGAAAGTTTAAATTAATTTCCCATAAACTCTTGAAAGAACGACGGTGTAATGAGTCAAGATTGGCTTAAAGCAGAAACTTGTGACAAAGTATAAAAGTTAAGGATTCACTACACGGTCCGACTAAAGCACGACTATGGCTCAGACATACACGACTTCAGACTCCTACGAGCACCTAAATGCTTAATGGCTTATGCTATAATTATGATATAATTATACTTATTGAATCGTTATTTAACTGTTTTGTACGGCTTGGTTGATGATACAACCGATAATCTCACGCTTTCTTAATTGACACAGACTATTAGCAAAAACTTCGCTCAATGAAGACAATCCGAGATTGTTGAACAGAATAATCACTCTGGAAAGTCTCTGTTGGATTGCTTAAACGATTATGATTTACTTATTGAAACGCGTGAACTAGTCACTTATCCAATGTAGTATTGATGCTATACAATGCTAGTTGCAATTAAGACGAAACTGGAGACTGTAACATAGCTAGTTGATATTTGTGAAATATCATGGTATTCTCATAATCTCCTCGACTTATAGTCATCATCATTATCACCAGCCTATCTCTGTCCACTGCTAAACAAAGGCCTCACCTTATGGCACGCCACTGTGCTCGATCTTCAGCTCTTTGTTTCCAACCGCTGCCAGTCAGCTTGCGTATATCATCGCTCCATCTAGCTGGAGCGTACTTCGGTTACTATTTCTCTATAGGTGTGCAAGACATAGTAAGAGCGATAGTCGGTCGGTGACCATTATTACCAACCTTTTGCCTATCCGTCCGTGAATGGTAGCCTTTACAGAGTATAAGCTGGGATCCCTGCTGAGTGACAAAGAAAATGCGGGGATAAAATGTAAGTTTCCGTGGCACTTTGCCACCCGTAGGTTAATAACACATTTTGTTCATTAGACTGTAATCCGTATTACATTTTCTTCTCCTTTATATTATTTACCGATGAAGATCTACACAATCGCTCAAGGTAGGAAAATAAACGCCTGCATACGATTTTGCTTTTAAATATCCGGAGTGCCTTCTCCAGGACTGAGCATGACAAAACGACATAAACTAACAGTGCCTGAAGAGATCTATCTGCTTTAAGAGCAATCGACTACAAGCCCCAGTGAAGCACTTTGAGAAGATATTCTAAGTGCACTGCAAGAATACTCCAGTGCATACTATCTATAAGTAAAAAAATTGTGATATCCCACTATGATTATGCGCTGTGTACTCTAGGAAAGTCAGGCTAAGACTTTCATAAATAATAATGGCTGAATACTCAAAGAGAATAATATAAATATTTGGTTCCGAATGTTTTGATATGCTTTTAGTCTTTTTTATGAAAAAAGATATGATAGATTATGATCTAAAGTCTATCTATGATTTTCAAACTGTTGTTTTGCTCTAACATCTAGATATAAGAAAATTGTTTCAACCCTGTTTCTACTATTGTAATTATACCTTAAATATAACTAGAAATAAAACAATAACAATTATATTATTAAAAAAGTATATTTGATGTTTTCCCGCAGAGCTACAAAACGGAGTCCTTCAAAAGGTGCGTTAAAAGAATCTTAACAGGTTGACAACGCATGAAAGACACCCCTAGTGTTGCAAGTGTTCTTTAGCGACGGAAACTACTTCCAATCAGGTGGGTCATTTGCTATCTAGGTATATCATAAAACAAGTAATATTAAAAAAATACCTTTTTAAACACAAACCTTTACATAACCTAGGACCAGAGTAAGTTAAGACAAATCCAACGAGCCCAAACACGACGGGTATAACATGTGTAATTTAGGAGTTCCTTTGGCCACTTTCCAGCTCCATCATTAGTTCAGCGCCATGTTATCATTATATTGACGCGATTTACACATGTATGCAAAATTTCAGCTCAATCGGTAACCGGGAAGTGGATTAAATTTAATTCACAAGATTTGTGACGGACAAATAAATTCGCCATAAATAGAGATAAAGATTATAAAAAATTGTAATCTATACAAAAGTGGTCCCGAAAGAGTTAAAACTTAAAATGACATTTGCTACTACAAAGTGGATACATTATCCTAACAGATCCCTGCGTCTCCGCAACGTTAATTGTTTCAGACGTTGAGATGTTCGCGAACACAACGACAAATAAGATTACGTGCCTTAATAACTTCCTGATTGACAGCCACCTTCGCTTTAACTTCGGTCGTAACTTTATTCTGTTTATTTTAACGCAATTTCGTGGGTGGTAACATTGGAAAAATATAATTTTTGTTATTGTCGTGCGAAAAGTTAATGAAGGTTGGAGTGTGCCAGTTTTAGCGCTCCGTTGGCGTTTGAGAATCCTGTTGGCGTTAAGTATAGATTGGCTTGACTGTAAAACGACAGGTCGCCGGATCAAATCCTATCACGGGTGCTTGTCCACAGGCAAAAAAGCATAAAATATCGTTGATCCGCGTAATTTGCTACCAAAAAGTAGCTTACCACCATCAAAAAGAAAATGTGCCGCTATAACCTTATGGTGTTCCGGCAGCACAGCCTTTGAGAGTCAGAGTATTCTGGCCTAGCGTGTTCACCATCTTCTACCACATCATCGCTTACCACCAGAAGATATAGTGGTCAAACGCTAACATGTAAGACGTAAAAAAAACTGAGGTTAAACTCTCTCGTCTAGTTAAGCCTTAGCGTAAATACATTTTTAGTGTTCATCACGATTTAACCGGCGTTAATTTCTGTTGTTTAGCATAAATTATTAATGTAAATTAGCCCGACAAGACATTTTATTTAGTTACCATTTAAGAAGCCCGTTTATGTCATGTTTGAAGTGAACTCATCCTATCCTACTCATATTACAAATAAGTAAAGCCAGTTTCACCGGTTCCTGATAATGCGTTATAGTTAGTTATCTGACACATGACGCCATAAAAAAGTTGTCAAAAATCTGTCAGATTTCTTCATATCATCGCTATCAGGATCCGGTAAAACTGGCCTTTAATCCTTACTATATATATATATATATATATATTATATATTATTATTATTATTCACGTTATTTATTTTCTTTCTTAATTTTAGGTTTTTTTACAATAAAGATATCCAAATAAAAATAGAAAAAATCATTACAAATAAACAATATTATAAAAAAACCTAAACCTAGAGTGCCACCAGCAGCGGGGCAGGGCCCAAGCTACCGGTGGTTAGGGCTGCAGAAAGAGGAACCTCCTGACGATGCGTGCCGTGTCAAGAAGTACCGCCTTCTGTATCTGGCCCTTGATCCAGCCGTCTAGCGAGAGTCTCTTGAGATGTTGGTCGAGACTCTTCGCTATTAGGCCGTTCGCAGAAACGGCTATTGGGACAATGCTAGTCGAATCAACATCCCACATGGCGGTAACCTCGAAAGACAAGTCAAGGTACTTGCTGATCTTGTCCTTTTCAGCCTTCACGAGGTTCTAGTCATGCGGGATGGTGATGTCAACTAACACTGCCCGCCGCTGGGACCGGTCGACTATCACGATATCAGGTTTATTGGCGACAATAGTCCTGTCCGTGATAACCGATCGGTCCCAATAGAGCAAAGCATGACCATTTTCAAGAACTGGCGCAGGTGCGTACTTATAGTACGGCACCTCAGACTCGACAAGGCCGTATTGAAGAGCAAGTTGCTGGTGGATGATCCTGGCTACGAGGTTATGTCTGTGCAAGTACTCGGAGTTAGCAAGATGAGAACAACCGGAAATGATATGTCTGAGTGACTCTCCGCGACGGTGGCATGCCCGACATATGTCGACCGTACCGTCCTTCATAATATATTTCCGGTAGTTGTTCGTCTTGATAACTTCGTCCGCAATTGCACAAACAAAACCTTCGGTTTCCCCAAAGAGGTCCCCGAATCGTAGCCAGTTCACCGACGCGAGCAGGTCCACATCGGGTCCCGTTAAGAATCGATAGAACCGGCCATGCAGCTCCTTGCTCTTCCATACGTCTTTGCGGTCCTCGGTGCTCAGCACCTGAGGCTTGCGCCAGTTCTCTTTGCCTAAGGATAGAGGGGTGAAAGTCTTGTCAACTGACACTACATCGCAATGCATCCCACACTCGTTGTTTAGGAAATATTCCCGGAGACTGCATACCTCACGGTTGTGGAGTGTCTTGGCATTTAAAAAGCCTCGACCACCCCATTTCCGTGGGATATAAAAAAAGACTGTTAAGTACCTTTGTCAGGCGACCAAAGAAACGCTCCTTCACCGACTGTTTTATCCCCCCACTCTCGATACCTAACGACTCTGACATACCAAGGTATTTGTAGGTGTCGGCTTCGGAGAGAGATCTGAAAGTCATTGTATCAGAGAGTTGTAAATTCATGGAATTCACAACTTTCCCCCGCTGCACGTGCATGACCGCACACTTATCTACACCGAACTCCATGTTGATGGCGTTGCTGAAAGTCTCAGTGACTTTCAGTAATTCCATCAAATCATGGCGCTTCGGTGCAAAAAGTTTGAGGTCATCCATGTACAGCAAGTGTGAAAATGACTTCACCCTCTCTCTTAAGCCGATAGCCTAGCCCTGAATCCTCTAATAATGTGCTTAGAGGATTTAGAGCTAGACAGAACCACAACGGACTCAGACTGTCACCCTGGAAGATGCCTCGCTCAATCCTTATAAAGTCCTGCGGACCAGAGAGGCTGTCTCCATCACCCGGTTGACGAAAGACTGTGGTCCACTGCCTCATACAAGAACCTAGAAAAATTCTCAGAGTGTATCAATTTTATACAACTCCAAGATCCTCTCCAGCCAGGTATGAGGCACTGAATCATAGGCTTTCTTGTAGTCAATCCAGGCGGTGGAGAGAGCCCCTTTGTTCCGCCGGACTTGTTGGCAAATGGCCGTGTCGATGAGGAGAAGCTCCTAAGTACCACGGGACCCAACCTTACATCCATTCTTAGAGGGGGCCAAAATGTTGTGCGCAACAATGTGCGAATTAAATTTGAATCTCAGAATAGATGTAAGTAGCTTGTAAAGCGTCGGCAAGCATGTGATGGGTCTATAGTTCTTCGGTTCCGTGGTACTACCGGACTTGTGGAGCAGGAAGGTAGCACCGGTTGTCATGAATGTTGGCAAGGAACCAACCTCGAGGGCTTGTTGAAATTGTGTCGCTAAGCAGTCGTGTGAGCATCGAATCCATTTTATCCAGAAGTTGTTATTTATTATTGTTAATATTGTGGAAGTGAGGGTAAAGGGGAGAGGGAGGGTAGGGTAAGTTAGAGGAAGGGGAGGGGAGGGGGCGGGGAAGGGGAAGTGGGAGTGAGGGGAGGGGGAGGGGAGGGTAAGTGGGGGGAGGGGGAAGGGGGGATTAGCATGGCGTGGTAGGGCGCGGTGTAGCTGGGATACGCATGTGTCTTAAAGTTAATGCTACCCAAAGACACTATTCCACGCGGACGAAGTCGCGGGCACAGCTAGTGTAATATAAAAAGTTTACATTTTCAGATGTTTAATGACGTCGTAAGTGTATCTGGTTCCTAAAATCGCGGAAAATATCGTTTCCGCGATGCAGGAACCGTTTACGTTCTAAAAATGAACTGGCCAAGTGCAAGTCGAACTCGCACTGGTAGGGTTCCGTACCACACTACAATATTTTATAAGATCGAGCAAAAAATACAAATATCATATTTCGCCAGCAAAAAATAATAATTAATAAAGATTTCATCAAAACAGAGTTGTAAGCCGCGTGCTTATTTATTATAACGCCATCTAACGTCTACGCTTTCAAGTGAATGTTTACACAAATATGTTAGGGATCGGCATTTCAATATAACGCCATCTACGGACGTTTACCTAAGCGTTCATAGATGCCGTTATTTTGAAATTCCAAAAAAAAAACGTTTCTTCTATGGGGACTCCCTATATTTTTTTACTGTATTCTGTTTTTAGTATTTGTTGTTATAGCGGCAACAGAATTACATCATCTGTGAAAATTTCAACGGTCTAACTATTACGGTTCATAACATATAGCCCGGTAATAGACGGACAGACAGACAGACAGACAGACAGACACAGACGGACAGCGGAGTTTTAGTAATAGGGTCCCGCTTTACCCTTTGGGTACGGAACCCTAAAAAACACAAGGAATCGCATGCAATAAATGTTAGCATTTTCGTCAGGTACAAAGTAACAGCAAGTGCCTTTTATTTTGTCACTGAAAACTCGAATATTTACATCTACAAGCTTCAGCATTCATGTTTTATTTGCAATGTTGCATTGTACATTCAAATTTACATTTTATGACCCTTTTAAAAATGTAGCTTTATTTACTTAGTATTTTATTTATATTCAGAAATTTTACACATATCATGTCTGATGTAAAGAGATGATGCGGTCGATTGAAACGTGCATCTCTAGAGAGAGATAGATATATTATGCCTCGTTGGAAAACTGACTGTAATCCAATTCAAATCCACTTCTCGCGAGGTATTCATCTGGCCTTCCAAAATGGCTGGAACTGTACTGAAAGGAAATATTTTTTCCTTATTTGATAATGCCAATCATTTTAGTTACAGACATTACAAAACAACTGAAAGTATACGCATGGTAGCACATGTCGGTCAATAATGTCGATAATATAAATTTTAGAAGAAAAAAATATTCTCTAGTACTTAGATCGAATTTAAAATCGATCGATAATTACTTCTCAATAATAGTTATATAAGAATAACTTTAATTATGTAACACGACGGCAGCATCCAATTGTAACCGGTTGTACGACTTGGGAAGCCATATATTAGCACCGCTGTCTACAACTGTCTGCTAACTAGCAACCCTTATTTTTAATAACTACGTAAGCGGTTATAAGGGTATTTTCACATTATGACAATACACTGTACTGTACCTAACGGTGCACAGTAAAGTTTGATAGCTCCACATCACTAAATGTTTACGGGCCGTTGCAGGAGGGACTACCAATGGTAAATACGCTATCAGGATTTTTTTTAAATTATTTTTTACAAAGTTATTGAGGTAAGTTTTATCCAAAAATCTGTTTAAATATATGAATACAGTATCTACCAGAAATCACTTCATCATTCACCGCGTCTGTCTGTTTTTCTCAAATACCAACACAGGCAAACTTGTTAAAAAATTCAAGCACCTAAAATTCGATTTAAAATTGAACTTTTATCGTTAATTATTTTGCGCAATTTATTTTTTGGACCGCTATTGCAGCATATCCTATTATATGGTTATAGAGGCTGGTGTACTGTTGTACTGTTCTCACAGAACCACTAGTGTTATGACTT
This sequence comes from Cabera pusaria, assembly GCA_954871355.1. Taxonomy (NCBI): domain Eukaryota; kingdom Metazoa; phylum Arthropoda; class Insecta; order Lepidoptera; family Geometridae; genus Cabera; species Cabera pusaria. The sequence goes on from OX940896.1 coordinate 6,235,425, forward strand.
CAGTCATGAACAAAAAAAAGTTCCTGCTCATCCTAATCACCAGCGAACGATGAAGAATCATTTAACGATACATACGTACATACATATACATACAATCACGCCTTTTTTCCCGTTGGGGTAGGCAGAGACTACTTCTTTCCACGTGCTACGACCCTGACATACCTCCTTCGCTTCTTCCACTTTCATGAGCGCCTTCATACATGCTCGCCGGTTATAGGTACTTTTGACTTGGCCTTTTTTTAAAACGTCTCCGATCTGGTCGTAATACGTTCGCCTAAGTCGGTCTCTTCAAACTGGCCCATTCACACTTGTCTCATAAATCTGTTTCGTCAATCTTTTTTCATCTATCCTCTCTAGATGTCCAAACCATCTAAGCATCCCTTTCTCTATCTTTGTCACTACATCTTCTACCACACCACAACATTCCCTGTTCTCCAACTTATCCATCAGAGTCACTCCAATCATACATCTCAAACTTCTCATTTCTACAGCATTAATTTTACTTTCAACGATACCTCATTTATTATGTTTTTGAAGTATTACACTTTATATTTTTGTAAATTATTGTTATACACAATCCAATTTCATCGTACCGACAGGACTCGAGCCCGCACTTCCCGGATAACATGCAGGTGCTCTGACCAATTAAGCCACAGTCCGATACTATCGATAAGACGAAACCTAGTGGATTGGATTTTTAACCTAATTATGCATTGGTGGCGCCATCTATGACAACTTATTCGAAGTTAATCATTCGGAAGAAAAATCCCGTCGCTACGATGAAATTTTGGATTGTGAATAACGATACCTCATTTGTCAAATTAATTATAATAAGGAGTTTAGAAGTGATGAGGGAACAGAAGAACATACATAATGTACCGATAAAATCATAACCCTCCTTTTTGCTTCACCTTAGCCGGGTAATAAATACATATTTTCACTACGAAATAAAAATATATGCTTTGACGCTTCTGACAGTGACATTTTAGTAGATTCGCATGAAACTCCACCTAGCGATTGTAATGGACCATTTTAATACGGCTCCTTACTTTACTATTCTAAGCTGAAATATATTTGCTTATATCGAGTCTCAAGTTTGTATCTTCTCGGCCAAATGAGGTGTGAATAAGCCTTTAGTATGGCCTCGGACCGAAGCCAGCCTATACCGCTATTATACCAACAAGCCCAGGTTTGTTTTACAAGCTTTTCTTACTAACGACATAATTACACTAGTTTGCTAATGTGCCGCAAATTTTGCTTCACAGTTATCGAACTATGTAAATATGAATGGAGTAGGTATCTCGTAGTATTAGTAGCAGTGGTAGTAGGTAGGATGGATGGCTATTTAAAAATGATTGCTCACTATAGAAGACGGATTTTTAAGGTAGAACTGAAGGGGCCCATTAAGTGTTAGGAAAAGGTTTCCAATTTTCGTAAATCCCTAAATGTAGCTATACGCATTAAGCGCAACATTTTTGACAATCTTCGAATAAATTATGTAATATGCAGCATATGCTCGTTTGTGGCAGAAATATGAATACAATTGGCTTAGAACACATAGTATAAGAATATTTTGATGAAGCACCTAAGAAATCAAGATCTGAATGTCTTTAAGATTTTTTGGGATTTTGTATGAAACCGTTTATTAATACAATACGCATCTTTCTTATTATGTAATCAAGTGTCATGATTTCTTATTTTTATAAGTTAAATTTACTTATATTGATGTATTTTAATAATGAATTGTGCTCATTTGACTTATGTTTTGTGAAACTGCCATTGGAAACGTTTTGACTCACACTGTCAGTGTCAATCGATGGTGCCAACCTGCCAACTTCAAAACTACCGCGAATGAGAATTGTCGGTGGCCTCTAAGCATGGATGCCAACCTTAAAAAGAAAACAAGAAAGTTAACGCGGTAGAGTGTTGGCAGTCGGGCTTCAGTTCGGTCTTGGCGTTTAAAACTAGTAGGTCGTGGTTATAAAAGTACCTCTAAATTCTCGACATTTATTGTATAGTTTGTGATGTACCGACATTGGTCGGATGTATATTATACGAAGTTTGCGCCCATTACACGATGTTTCAATTGGAAGAAGGTGTTTTACTGACAATTCAGAAGCGGGATAACCGAAAGGGTATGTTGATAGCTTTTAATAGATTGTTTTTTTTCTCCTATATTTGGTATGCTTGATATGCGTCCACTAAAGCAATTTATCAGAAGTAACTGACATTTATTTGAAAATTGAACTGGATCATGACACGTGCAATTTACATGATTGTGTTGGATTTGTGCAGCGTGTCTGGTCAGAGCAACCCTCTGGTGATGTGCTGCTTAAATCAAGATCATTCGTGTGCGGTGGTGTGCGTGGGTTCTTGGCCAAGGCTACCCTCTGGTAGAACCTAGCGCATGCTTTCGTACGCTTTTGAGTTGGGCGTGTTTGTGTTTGGTCGGGGCCACCCTCCGATAGCATATAACACGTTTGACATTTTATTTTTATTTTTATGTTGTGGTTGCGCGTGCTATAAGAAAGTATTAAACCATTGAAATTCATTGAACTATATAGGTTTTGATTTTAATATTTACAAACGTTTCAAACAAAAAGTCTAACAAGCATACAGAATATAAAGTTACAAGTGTGTTAAAATAATATATTGTTTTTCTAATGGATGGGTCGACTGGTTGTCAGATTATTGGATACATTAGAGGGCGTGCCAGTTGACTCAACGGTTAATTGGGCGAGCACCTGAGTGTTTCGCTAGACGTTGGTTGGACACGTCGGATTGTTAATTAGGGGGCGTTCTAATTATACTCAACAGTTAATTGAGCGGGCACGGGAGTGTCCCATTGGATGTTGGTTGAGTCGATTAGACACGTCGGATGGTTAATTAGGGGGCGTTCTAATTGTACTCATCGGTTAATTGTGCGGGCACGGGAGTGTCCCGTTAGATGTTGGTTGAGTCGATTAGACACGTCGGATGGTTAATTAGGGGGCGTTCTAATTGTACTCATCGGTTAATTGAGCGGGCACGTGAGTGTCCCGTTGGATGTTGGTTGAGTCGATTAGACACGTCGGATGGTTAATTGAGCGGGCACGGGAGTGTCACGTTGGATGTTAATTGAGCGGGCACGGGAGTGTCACGTTGGTTGTAAATTGAGCGGGCACGTGAGTGTCACGTTGGATGTTGGTTAAGTTAATTAGACACGTCGGATTATCAGTTAAAGGACTAGCTGTACTTATTGGTAAATTGAGCGAGATAATAATGATGATGGTGATAATGATGTTGATGATGGTGATTATGACGGTGATGATGACGGTGATGATGACGGTGATGATGACGGTGATGATGACGGTGATGATGACGGTGATGATGACGGCGATGATGACGGCGATGATGGTGATGATGATGGTACTGATGGTGATTATGGTGATGATGGCGGTGATGATGATGGTAATGATGATGGTGGTGATGATGGTGATGATGATGGAACCCTGCCTGACTCGCCATCGACGGCGACCATGTAATAACCAGAAGAGAAGGTCGCCTTCTACTACTAATACCAGCAAAGAAGTTGCTACACCTCGTAAGACCTGTAGGGTGTCAAGGAATCGTTAACATGCTATCTTCGGCAAACAGAGTCATTGGATATTGATCGGATTGCTCTAGAAAAATCATTAATGAAGATGATAAATAGAAGTGGGCTAAGTACGCTAGCTACTCCATACGTTGCGTTGAATTGATGTGTATATTTAATTAATTATATTTAGATGATAACTTACAACTTATTGTAAGCTGGCAGCGTGTATTGTACACGGGTACAACACTGTAAAAATGACGTGTAAATTTGACGATTTAGTAATAAAAGAATATGAAATATGAATAATTATGCCAAGTGCATTTGACGCCATGGACGTCCAGCTTGTAAATAAGTAACTTTTTAACCGACTTCACAAAAAAGGAGGAGGTTCTCAATTCGTCTGTATGTTTTTTTTTTTTTTTTTGTGTGTATGTTACACGATTTCTCCGTCAATAGTGAACGGATCCAAATGATTCTTTTTTTAATAGGTAGGATACGTTTCCGAGGTGGTCCCATTTTAATTTTATCGAGATCTGATAAGTATCTCCAGAGATATGAAGATAAATACCTCAAACATAGGAGAATGTGCTGGTTTTAGTAGAAGAGTCCCAAGAAGATTATACACAATGGAGGTTGCTATTGGATATACTTTTGAAGACTAAAATATATGACCTTGAATAATGTTTTTACATCTTTCTTCTCGTTGATTTTGGTTTTTGACAGATATTCTTACGGTAACTGTGAGCGAGATAGAAATAAAGTTGGGGATAATATATATTTTTTTTAATATCTTATAGGCTAGCGTTTGACCACTATCTCACCTGTTGCTAAGTGATGATGCGGTCGAAGATAGAGAAGTGGACTAGAATGGGAACTGGCTCTCAAGGATAGCTGCCTGAACACATAAGATGTTTGACGACAGATTTTCTAACTTGAGGGTGGTAGCTGGCCAGGCGGACACTAGATATGTCCTACCACCATGCGGGGGTTGTTGGTTTCTTAACGATGTTTTCCTTCACCGGAGGGCAACTGTGAGAAGCGCACATATATTTTTCGATCGAAAAATTCATTGGTGCACGGCGGTTTGAACTCGGTACCACGGCATCAAAGCCGACTGTTCTCCCAATTACGCCACCGGGCCCTCAATAAATGATTATATATTAATAATTATAAATAAATACAAATAATTTGTCTTCACAGGAATGTTCTACCGGGCAAAGTCTTGTTAGGGTGCAAACTTTTTTAAACATACCTAAAATGTTTTTGACATGACATGACGTTTGCCGAAGATGGCAGCCATTTCAGTCCCGCGACACTGCATACATTATTAAATAACTCAGAATTATGAACGTACTTTGTACCAACCAACACTGCAAAAAAAAATTTATAAGCATAATACCACAGATTATATAATAGTTACTACGTAAATAATACTTTCCGTTGTTAGGTTGGCTACACAGTGCTTTCATAATTCGGCTTTCAACAATATAGGGAAGTGCCTCTTATAACGTAGTAGAGTGATTCAGTACTCTGTTGGCCATATGGCGGCAAGTAATGTTAATAATCGCAAATAATACTTTTTTATATTCATTTTGGAATGCAACTGGTCCGTGTTATAAAAGTATTTTGAATTATTGTAATAAAATAGACAATTAATTATCGTGTGTGTCAGATGCTTTAATTGCACAGGGCCATTTTGGACATTGTCCTTTGATACCTTGATGACATAATTATTACTAGTGAATATTATCACTTTAGCAAGGCATTTAAAGTCAATCTTTTTAGGGTTCCGAACCCAAAGGGTACCAAATAAACACTTTCTGAGACTTATTTGTCCGTTCGTCCGTCCGTCCGTCCGTCCGTCCGTGTATCTATACATATGTGCGCACTTTACAGATCTGTATCTTCTTAACCGTTATAGGTAAATACTTGAAATTTTCAAAAAGTATATATCCGTCTGTGTATAACGGCCCAGACACCAAATGTAATAGATGCATTTAATTTAATTAAAACTTGTTATGCACTAAAAAGGGTAAAATAAGTTATTTTTCAAAAAAAATAAAACCGACTTCATAATCACAAACAGGCACTCAAAAGCGAAAAATAAATTACTTAAAATTATTATAAGCGCTACCCACTTATCTATTTGAAGTCGGTGCCAGCCAAGTCTATTGGATAGTAGATAGATACTATGTATGTAGTAGTAGTAAGTAGGTACATGTAGGTTAGTAAGTAGGTAGATACATGTAGGTATTATCTATCTACTACCTTTTAGATTTGGCTGGCAACGACTTCAAATAGATAAGTGGGTAGCGCTTATAATAATTTTAAGTAATTTATTTTTCGCTTTTGAGTGCCTGTTTGTGATTATGAAGTCGGTTTTATTTTTTTTGAAAAATAACTTATTTAACTAAGTGGTATGGTCATGGTCACAGTAGATCGCATAAACTGCATTATGGTTGTCAACATCGAAACTTATATTCTGCTTTAAAGTTAATTATTGTGATAATGTGTAAATCTATATCCCTTTTTCGTCACAGAAAATATCATATTACTCGAAGTAGTCGTTTAACTGTAGAAGAAATATATATATATATATATATGCATATATATATTACATACTTTTCAAATAGTTTGGATATTATTGGCATTATTACTATGGATCGGTAGTTATGAACTAAAAATCAGCTTTCTTTGGATATCTGTACAAAAATGTTTTAAATTTTTTCTATTTTTAACCGACTTCACAAAAAAGGAGGAGGTTCTCAATTCGTCTGTATGTTTTTTTTTTTTTTTTTGTGTGTATGTTACGCGATTTCTCCATCGATTGTGAACGGATTCAAATGATTATTTTTGTAATAGGTAGGATACGTTTCCGAGGTGGTCCCATTTTAATTTTATCGAGATCTGATTAGTATCACCAGAGATATGGAGATAAATACCTCAAACATAAGAGAATGTACTAGTTTTAGTAGAAGAGTCCCAAGAAGATTATACACAATGGAGGTTGCTATTGCATATAAGATATTCTTACGGTAACTGTGAGCGAGATAGAAATAAAGGTGGGGATAATTTTTAACCGACTTCACAAAAAAGGAGGAGGTTCTCAATTCGACTGTATGTTTTTTTTTTTTTTTTTTTTGTGTATGTTACGCGATTTCTCCATCGATTGTGAACGGATTCAAATGATTCTTTTTGTAATAGGTAGGATACGTTTCCGAGGTGGTCCAATTTTAATTTTATCGAGATCTGATTAGTATCACCAGAGATATGGAGATAAATACCTCAAACATAGGAGAATGTACTAGTTTTAGTAGAAGAGTCCCAAGAAGATTATACACAATGGAGGTTGCTATTGCATATAAGATATTCTTACGGTAACTGTGAGCGAGATAGAAATAAAGGTGGGGATAATTTTATTTTTATATCTTATAGGCAAGCGTTTGACCACTATCTCACCTGTTGCTAAGTGATGATGCGGTCGAAGATAGAGAAGTGGACTAGAATGGGAACTGGCTCTCAAGGATAGCTGCCGGAACACATTAGATGTTTGGCGACAGATTTTCTGACTTGAGGGTGGTAGCTGGCCAGGCGGACACTAGATATGTTCTACCACCATGCGGGGGTTATTGGTTTCTTAACGATGTTTTCCTTCACCGGAGGGCCACTGTGAGAAACGCACATATTTTTTTTTTTTTTTTTTTTTTTTTTTTTTTATACGTTATAGGCTATATATTTTTCAATAGAAAAATTCATTGGTGCACGGCGGTTTGAACTCGGTACCACGGCATCAAAGCCAACCGTTCTCCCAATTACACCACCGGGCCCTCAATAAATAATTATATATTCATAATTATAATAAATAATTATATATAAATATAAATAATTTGTCTTCACAGGAATGTTCTACCGGGCAAAGTCTTGTTAGGGTGCAAACTTTTTTAAACATACCTAATATTTTTTGACTTGACATGACATTTGGCGAAGATGGCGGCCATTTCAGTCCCGCGACACTGCATACATAATTAAATAACTCAGAATTATGAACGTACTTTGTACCAATCAACACAGCAAAAAAAAATTATAGGCATAAAACCACATATTATATAATAGTTACTACGTAAATAATACTTTCCGTTGTTAGGTTGGCTACACAGTGCTTTCATAATTCGGGTATCCACAATATAGGGAAGTGCCTCTTATAACGTAGTAGAGTGATTCAGTACTCTGTTGGCCATATGGCGGCAATTAATGTTAATAATCGCAAATAATACTTTTTAATATTCATTTTGGAATACAACTAGTCCGTGTTATAAAAGTATTTGGAATTATTGTAATAAAATAGACCATTAATTATCGTGTGTCAGATGCTTTAATTGTACAGGGCCATTTTGGACATTGTCCTTTGATACCTTGATGACATCATTATTACTAGTGAATATTTTCACTTTAGTGCGGCATTTAAAGTCAATTTTTTTAGGGTTCCGAACCCAAAGGCTACCAAATGAACACTTTCTGAGACTTTGTTGTCTGTTCGTCCGTCCGTCCGTGTGTCTATATGTGCGCACTTTACAGATCTGTATCTTCTTAACCGTTATAGGTACATACTTGACATTTTCAAAAAGTATATATCCGTCAGTGTATAACGGCCCAGACACGAAATTTAATAGATGTATGTAATTTCATTAAAACTTTTTTTGCACTAAAATGGGTAAAATAAGTTATTTTTCAAAAAAAATAAAACCGACTTCATAACCACAAAAAGGCACTCAAAGGCGAAAAATAATTTACTTAAAATTATTATAAGCGTTACCCACTTCTCTATTTGAAGTCGGTGCCAGCCAAGTCTATTGGATATTAGATAGATACTATGTATGTAGTAGTAGTAAGTAGGTACATGTAGGTTAGTAAGTAGGTAGATCATGTAGGTATTATCTATCTACTACCTATTAGACTTGGCTGGCACCGACTTCAAATAGAGAAGTGGGTAACGCTTATAATAATTTTAAGTAAATTATTTTTCGCCTTTGAGTGCCTTTTTGTGGTTATGAAGTCGGTTTTATTTTTTTTGAAAAATAACTTATATTGTCTGGATATATACCTGAAGTATCGAAAAGGTTACCTTTTCGTCGCATTCGTTTAAAGCATCAATATGACTCAAATCATAGCATAGGATAGCATCATGTGTATGAACACATTTGCTGTGATCGACAATGATGACACGTTTTATTATTTTATAAGAAATCGCATTATAATGAAATAAATGGAAATGAATTTATTTCACATGAAATAGAGTTTAAAAGGTTTTCGAAGAAATCATATAAGTCCATCTATTTCGCCATCTCATGACATGTGAAAGAACATAAAATTAACATTAATGAAATACAATGTCAAATATAGCCGACACAATTGGTATTTTTCAGTGACCTTCAGTTTTAAAATATATTGTATTATATATGAGGTGAGGTATATAAGGGCACATGAACATACAAGTTGTATTGCTCCTTATGTTGTTATTTTGTTTCCTAATTGTGGTAGATATTAGTATGACTTTATTTACAATATAATCATTTAAGATGTAGGATATTTCTTCAGTATGAATTACTCATACGTAACTTTAAAATTATTTTACTTAAAATAATTGCGAATTAAGATAACATTTTGTTTGATATATTTACGTATTCACCACGACGTTTTCGATTTATTATTCGATATTTTTATTTTTGTGACATGCGTATAAAATGTTTAATAGGAATTTAGAGTATTATTTTTATTTTCTATTTGTCATTGTAGATTTGAGTGTAGATGTGCTGTCAAAAGTATCTGCTTTTTACTACTGATTTTCAATCTCCACACCGTATCAGCTGTGCAGTGTGTTCATAGAGTGCTAGTTTCAACAGTTCAGTTTTACAGTAATTAAAAAAAAAAACAATGCACGGAGTTATAAAACCAACTTTGGTTCCTATTTTATATAGTCTGTTGTTTAAATGCTAATGCTTTGAAAATTGAAAAATGCTAATAAAATGTCTATAATCAATTAAAAAACAAATCATTAAAGTATAAAGCGATGTTAATTTTGTACGTCTATATGGAAATCATTATTACTATAATTATAATTTAATTACATAGGAAAACAGAAACATTTGTTCTAATTAAGAAAAGATCAATGAAGCTACAAATAATTTTCATGAGAATTACTACTCCATTGTGGTTTTTTTTTGTTCTCTTTATATTCCTATTTGGATTATTTCCTTGTGATTGATTTTAGCTCAAGCTCAGGAATTGAGATATTCTACTCTTCAATTGTAAGTCTTGAGTATTCAACAGTTGGTAGACATAATAGGTATACTATTAGTATGTATAATATTTATAAGTGTACTATGTATTACATGGATATACCAAAGTGATCACTTGATATTCTGAAGTTCTTTTCGCAGATTAATGCAGTAATCATTCTCCGTAATTTCGCTAACTTCTTATCCATATCTGTAACAAGCTGCTTGTTGCTACTGACATTAATCTAAAGGTGGAATAGAATAGAATGATTATTTATTGCACATCAAATAAAATATACAGACAATAATTCATAACAAGATAATGTTCATACTATGGGTGGTCTTATCGCTTGGAGTGATCTTTATTAGACAAGCTTTGGACAGGGTTTGGACAGGACAGGGTGGACAGGATTTCACATATTCATGTTGCAATGGAAAGGGGTGTACAGCTATAAAATTATAAAACAATAATTATAATACATGAAATACATACATTAAATGTACATTACACACACATTTTATACATACACACATATATATATAGCCATATACATTATTATACACACATACATAAGATACTACTGGATGAATACGACAAGTTAGTAACATATTATCTGTCTTTTTATGATACGGTACATTATTTTCTGCCACCGTTACTATCTTTATTTGATATTTCGAGCTCTAAACACAAATTTCTTTGTTGGTAATGTCAAGTGATATTTCCTTCTTTAGACATGTAGTGGATACTTGGGTTATTTCTAATGACTTGAAATAATTATGAAATATTTGTTTTTGGGTTCATTTCATAGTAATTTTCCATCTATGTCAACGCTGTCTTATTATACGTTGAATGTTTTTTTGGAGTCTATATTATCAATAATTGTTTTAGTTCGGGCAACAGCCCGAAAATACACATCAATGTTTTACTGAAGATTTACTACTTTTGAAATGTAGTTAATGACTTCGATTTAATGAAACTTTAAATAACTTTTTATATAGTTCGTTTCAAAGAGTTAATTCTTCATTCTTGCCTTTTAAAGTTTCGTCTTCAAGAGGTAATACTATAATTTCATTCTAATGTCTAAATATAAAGTCCTGGAATTATTTCGGGAGTTCCATATTAATTTTCAAAATAATCAGGTAAACTACAAGTGGTGCTATCTTGGTTATCTGCTGACATTTCACTAACATTGATGTTGCTATTCAAAGTTACTGCGCTGGCGACAAAAAAGAAAACGATAAATGACGGTGTTCGAATCAGGGTCACGCAGATTGCAAATCAAAAACGCTAACCTTTCTGCCAGCGATTCTTACAGGCGACTGACGAAATTAACGTTTCGTATTAAAGTGTATTTATTTTATTTTGGCTGGAGTCGAAGGTATTTCAAACAAAAGTGGATTAAAAATATTTTATTGTTTAGGTGCTTGATACCTTTGTAACCTTACAATTTATAATTGATATTTTAGTGATTTATATACTTTTAGTGATTAATTATGAACTCACTGCTTATGTTTTTGTTTATCAGCAGTTATGCTCTTGTTATTTATTGATCTTGTCAAATCTATGGGCTTAGACGTATTCCTTATTGTTCTGAATATATTACGTTGTTCCGTGCCTTTTTTCAGCATTTATTAAAAGCCGTAGTCATGTTTTCTTTTCATAAATAATCTTTCGAACGACTTTTCATACTTTACTAAGTTTTTGATAATTTTGTTAGATTAAAATAACTTGATTAAATAATACTTTTAAACTTATTAGTTACTGCGGTTACTGCATTCAATAGAATCCGACCTTGGATATATATTAAATCCGTAGATGTACAAAGCTATGATGATGGCATCTTTACTGGTGGTATGAAATAAGGTCTGATGTCATGATTTCAGCTACTGAGGTTACAAAACCAGGGTTTTATGTTATATATTTATTCACACATTATATTTTGTGTCATGATTAATTTAAGCATAGTTAAATAATTTGTGTAAAGCGAATTTGTCTAATTAATTAGTTTTGTTCATACATATAAGTAATTATTTTTCAATTCGTGTGAAATTAATATTTCACTTCACTAATGTGAACATTGAAAATTTATATTAAGTTAAATAAACATTAGAGTTATTTGGAATTAATATTCGTGAAAAAGTTTATTTGATAAATAATGTAGGAATTTATGTTATCAGAAATAATGTAATATGATATTATAGCGATGAAATATTAGAATCATAGTTGAACAGTATTATATTCTTGATATTTCTATTATTATTAAAATATGATTGAGTTATTTTTATGTGTATGCCGGGAGGCATCACGTTGTCGGATGGCCGAGTGTCATGATTTCTTATTTTTATAAGTTAAATTTACTTATATTGATGTATTTTAATAATGAATTGTGCTCATTTGACTTATGTTTTGTGAAACTGCCATTGGAAACGTTTTGACTCACACTGTCAGTGTCAATCGATGGTGCCAACCTGCCAACTTCAAAACTACCGCGAATGAGAATTGTCGGTGGCCTCTAAGCATGGATGCCAACCTTAAAAAGAAAACAAGAAAGTTAACGCGGTAGAGTGTTGGCTGTCGGGCTTCATTTCGGTCTTGGCGTTTAAAACTAGTAGGTCGTGGTTATAAAAGTACCTCTAAATTCTCGACATTTATTGTATAGTTTGTGATGTACCGACATTGGTCGGATGTATATTATACGAAGTTTGCGCCCATTACACGATGTTTCAATTGGAAGAAGGTGTTTTACTGACACAAGTATCAATAAAACAAATGGTTGTCTGTAAAGTTGGTTTACGGACGATAGTTTAACGTGACAACGTCATAACTAAACATAGATGTGGCGCAAGCGTACAATGAGCGTAGCGGGACACTGAGCGTAACGGGACAATTTCGTGCATGCAGCCGGCGTTCATCGATTTATTAGACGTTGCGTCAAAAACTTCAACGCTAATAAATTACCGCATCGCACTTTCCCAGACCCTGGTTTACAAAGCCAGAAACGGCCAAAGTTTCTGGCGGGATCCGATCTGCACTAATTAGGTGTTTGTGTTACCGCTTTGCTAGATACTCGGTTTCAGTTCTACGCTGTTTATTGAACAGTTGCTATTTGGTGCTTCATCTACTTGGTGTTACTTGCGGTGTTTTGTTCTAGGCAGCTGCTAAGAGGCTGGCATTTTGATACAATGTTTTGAATTCTTAGGTTTCATAACAGGTGTTTTTCTTATCTGATAGGCTAGCGTTTGAACTCTACCTGGCATCGCAGTAAACGATGCTGTAATCGAAGATGGTGACAGACGAATCGAGACCCTCGTCCTTTTTTAAAATCGGTTCAAAACCTAGTGGGTTCGATTGCTCATGGTTTATAATCTTTTTTTATATTATCTTATAGGCGAGCCTATAATATAACGTTTGACCACTATCTCCCCTGTTGGTAAATGATGATGCGGTCGAAGATGGTAAGCACGCTAGGCCTAGAATGGGAACTGGCTCTCAAGGATAGCTGCCGGAACATATTAGATGTTTGGCGACAGATTTTCTAACTTGAGGGTGGTAGCTGGCCAGGCGGACACTAGATAGTGTCCTACCACCATGCGGGGGTTGTTGGTTTTTTAACGATGTTTTCCTTCACCGAATAGCCACTGTGAAGAGCGCACATAATTTTTTCGGTCTCGGTACCTCTGGCATCAAAGCCTACCGTTCTCCCGATTACGCCACCGGTTCCTCATCTTATTCGTCTAATGACGAAGATGAAAATAAGATGAATAAGACGATGATTCGTCGCATCTAATATTCGTCCGAGCGCTAAGCTATATATAATTGGTAATTCCAAACACCATCGTAACTCAAGTATCATAACACCACAAACTTATAAAACTAAACCCTAACAAGTAGTTTGTCAATTTTATGTACTAAATCTTGCATTGTCATAAAACTAGAAAAATGCTGCCACAGATATACAAAAATGAACTGTTTCCCGAACATTGTAGTCACTTTATGTATTCCAATTTATTTTGATAGGTATTGGATTCTGCAATAGGTATTGGAGCTGATCTTTATGATGTTTTCCTTGGAACATATGAGGATTGATACTTTAGTGATTTCGCATGCAGCGGGTTTAAATTATAGCCAGTTACAGTAGCCAGCACTTGAGGCAAAAGATAACTTACTGGTTTAAGCTTATCAGAAAATCTGCCGCCATAACCTTACCGTGTGCCGGCAGCACACAGCACTTGAGAGTCAGTGTTTTCTAGGACTAGCGTGTTCACCATCGTTGACCACATCATTGTTTACCATTAAGCGAGACAGCGGTCAAATGCTAGTCTCTGGTTTTAACATTAGTTTTTTTCAGTTTAAAAAAATCTAAAAATTGTCCCGGCATTCTCACATATATTTGAAAAACCGTGCAGGTTTTAGGTAATTGAGATAGACTAACAGCTAGGTACCTACCGTTATGACATCAATGAGAATTTATAGCTTTGTAACATTTGTAACACAATGCAGGGCCATTATAATGGCGGCCAACAATGCTCCTCTCATGTCGAGCTATCGACAGTGATGCAGTGAAAATTTCATGAAATAATTATGAATAACAATATACAAAAGTTTTCATGGCAAAAATTGTATTTCAATATTATAATTAAGACCGTTTAAAAAACCTGACTGCATATGCCGCGCTTGTCATTTTTAACCGACTTCAAATCAGGAAGAGTATCATAACGTCACAAACTTATAAACTAACTAATAACTTCTCAATTCGATTGTTTTTTTTTTCAGTAGCAAGTTTGAGGTTTTTATCTCCATGTCTCTGAAGATACTAATCAGATCTCGATCAATTACAATAGGATCAACCGGAGTTTACCCTCGTAAAAATACACTTAATTTATATGGATGACTAGAAGTGCCCCGCGGCTTCGCCCGCGTTAAAGACTTCTTTTATTTACTTAAAACTTTTATTTTGTACAAACCATTCCATCATAAAAGACATCAAAGAAGTAAAAGCCAAATCGGTTCAAACTTTGAACCCCCGTTTCATCCCCTTAAGGAAAGAATTTTGAAAAATCCTTTCTAGCGGATACCTACGTTATAATAACTATCTGCATGTCAAATTTCAGCGCAATCCGAAACAATATTGATTTCAGACTTTGTTGCCCCGCTTCACCCTGTTAGGGGTGGCATTTCGAAAAGTCTGAAACACGTGTTTACTTATTTATTGACTGAAGTACATGTGCGAAGTTTCAAATAGAAAAAAACTATCTAATCTTGTTTCTCCATACAAACTTTGAACCCCCATTTCATCCCCTTAAAGAGTGAATTTTGAAAAATCCTTTCGTAGCGGATACCTACATCAAAATAACTATCTGCATGCCAAATTTCGCGCACAGCGCAATCCGAAACAATTTTGATTTTAGACTGTGTTACTCCACTTCACCCTTTAAGGGGTGGCATTTCGAAAAAGTCTGAAACACATATTTACTAATAAATTTTGTAGAGGACTTGTGTGAAGTTACGAAAAAAAAACTATCTAATCTTGTTTCTCCATACAGACTTTGAACCCCAATTTAATTCCCTTACGGGGTGAATTTTAGAAAATCATTTCTCAGAGGGAACTAACGTCGTAATAACTATCTGCACGCTAAATTTCAGCGCAATCTGAAACAATATTTATTTTTAGACTTTGGTACCCCATTTCACCCTCTTAGGGGTGGAGTTTCAAAAAAACATGAAACACGTATTTACTTATTTTTTAATGGAGCACTTGTATAAAGTTTCGAATAGAAAATACTATCTAATCTTGTTTTTCTATACAAACTTTGAACCCCCGTTTCATCCCCTTCAGGTGTGAATTTTGTAAAACCCTTTCTCAAAGGGAACTAACGTCGTAATAACTATCTGCATGCCGAATTTCAGCGCAATCCGAAACAATATTGATAATCACACTTTGTTACCCCATTGCACTGTGAAATTTTAAAAATCCTTTCTTAGTACACCCCTACGTACTAAGACAAATATACGCTCCAAATTTCAAGTCTCTACGACCAGCGGTTTAGGCTGTGCGTTGTCTGTTAGTGAGTGAGTCAGTCAGTCAGTCAGTCAGTCAGTATGTCAGGACAAAGCTTCTTATAGTATTAGATTGAATTGCATGTTCTGGTATCATGGTATGGTCGTGTCATCACGTACAGTATCGTATTTCCCTTGAGGTATAAAGTAATGCATAATAATACTATTTTTGCTGCTCACAAACAGACCAAAAAAAAATAGTTATCTACTTACGTACAGGGTCCCAACTCTAAAAGCTATCGAACCGTTAGGTACTATAGCAAGCCACTCGCATCTCGCTCGTCGATTTTTACACCGTTCGTATTCTTTTAGCCAATGAATGACTTGTAAACAATTTGTCACAATAGCGCATTGGCGTCGCCCGGTTCGGCTTTTTGCCCGCAAACTAACAGAGTAGACCCAAATTACTAAGATTAGATTATTATGTTAATGCAGTATTCGAAGTGACGATAAATAATTTTTGTTCTTATTCTTACTATAATAGAGTGACATCAATCCCACATCAATCGGAGGAAAGAGTGTTGCTACTTATAAAAAATATATATTCACAATTTCCACAGGTGGTAATAGTATTATTTAAATGGTTCGCCTGACTTGCTACCAATAATTAAGATAGTTTAAAAACTAAAACAACCGACTTCAATGTCCCGCGAGTCAATTTCAGTAGCAAGTTTGAGACGTTTATCGTCATATCTCTGGAGATACTTATCAGATCTCGATGAAATTACAATGGAACTACCTCGAAAACGTACCCTACCGATTACAAAAAGAATCATTCGAATCGGTTCCGACGAAGTAATCGCGTAACATACACACAAAAAAAAAAACATACAGACGAATAGAGAACCTCCTTCTTTTTGGAAGTTCGTTGAAAAGTAACTTACAATCATCTAGGAATATTTTTTTTTAAAACTTTACGGTGTTCCGGCAGCACACATCACTTGAGAGTCAGAGTATTCTTGGTCTAGCCTAGCGTGTTCACCATCCTCCCTCGACCACATCATCGCTTAGCACCAGGCAAGATACTGATCAAACATTAGCCCATCAGATATTTAAAAAAAAAACCATTATACTATAGATATATAATCACTTGCAGCGATACGGTGGACGCTTGCATTAAAAAACTTAAATAGGGACTTACCAAAATATTGAACTCTTTAGAAATAAAATTGTGCTCGTCTAGACAACATCAATCATAGTTCATTGTATAGTCAAAGTTTGACATTAGATAGAAGAATAATAGCCCATTACATGATACACAGCCTCTAAGTTATCATTGAAGCTAGCCAATTAAGTCGCGGCGAAATAAAAAATACGATTAAATTTAATGACGGCTTTATGAAAAAATATAATGTTTATTATTTAGGGTATCTAGGGGTTCTATGCTCTTGGCATTGAAAATGAACACAGTTTTCTGAAGGTACAATTTTTAATTTTAATATTTGCTTTAGTTAGAGGGGTTAACTAGAATACTAGTAATGTGCAACTCACATTGCGAGTAATATTTATAATAATATCGTTTCAAAACTAAAAAAGAACCGACTTCAATGTTCATTTTCAGTACCAATTTTGAGATGTTTATCTCAATATCTCTGGAGATACTTATTAGACCTCGATAAAATTACCATGGTACCACACTTGGGATATCTCCTTTCGAACAAAAAAAGATTAATCAAAATCGGTGCATAAATGACGAAGTTATCCCCGAACAAACATAAAAAAAAAAAAAAAAATATATACGGTCGAATTGAGAAACCTCCTCCTTTTTTGAAGTCGGTTAAAAAAGATAAAAAAGAAAAGAAAAAAAGTTGCTTCTGTAATCTAATAGGTACACATCTAGATGATAACTAAAGGAAGAGACTGAATTTTATATCACATTTTTTGTAGTGTGAGATTCAGAGCTCATAAGCTTTGTTTTAGAATACATGCCTGTTGAAATTCTGATATTAGAGAGCTAAGTTGCAATTTAACAATTATTATTAATAAAAATAATTCCTATGTAATCTGTTGTGTCAGTCAAAGTCCGATACCGGGTCTGGATAATTGTGTCACAGCACAGAAAATTGTACACAGGGTCTTAAAAACATTATATATTTTTTAAATATCATATAGGCTAGCGTTTGACAACTATCTCACCTGTTAGTAAGTGATGATGTGTATGGTAGCACGCTAAGCCTGAAATGGTATCTAGCTCTCAAGGATTGCTGCCGGAACACAATTTAGCTGTTTTGGCGACAGATTTTCCAACTTTAGGGTAGTAGTTAACTGGCCAGGCGGACACTAGAAGATGTCCTACCACCATGCAGGGGTCGACGGTTTTTTCCTTTATCGGCCACTTCAGGGCCACTGTGAAAAGCGCACATAATTGTTTCGTTAGAAAAATCCATAGTTGTACGACGGGGATTGAATTGAAAAGGGCCCAGTGTCCAGACGCCAGAGGTACCGAACTTCTGGCGTCTGGACACTGAGCCAGAAGATGAAGATTGAAGATGCTATTAAATAGACTTAGATTCCATCTCCACGAGCGAAATTATCATGGCGATTTGAATTGTTCAACCCCACCACGAGATGATCTCACCGCATTAGTTCGTAAAAAATATTTTAAATCATGGTGCGGTGAGAATTTTGGAGTAATACACTTGCTTGTGCAAGCAACAATTTTTTTCTTTCTGACGTAGTTGATTGAAATAAATGTTTAAAATTTTAAAGTATACATTCACCGCCTCATTTCGGTAACGTCTATCATTAAAAAAAAGCGTGATAAAAGACCTTAACAGTGCTAACCGTTTTTAAATAAAACGTTGAACGAGCGAGGAACATTACATCTGACCTAATATCTACCGTTTAATTTTATAATTGTTAAATATTAATCAGTCTTTGCCGAGATTCGGCAGTCCCTAACTCATTTTTTTTGTGGGTATTGTGTGCTACTTTTATTGGGTTGTCGGATCCTTTACGATGTTTTCATTCAGTTTTATAGCCTGGCCTTCAGTTAAGACATAACTATTATTATGATTTGATAGCTCAGTCCTCCATTGTTTAAGGTTACCAAGGACCTGAGTAATTAATACAGATCGTTTTAATGCATTAATAGTTGTATTAAGATAAACAATGTTGAATCCGCTTATAACATGACTATGAACCAATTATTTTCTAGTCCTTGGCATTATAATAATACGTAACAAGTTAACTTGTAAGCTAAATGTACCCGACGGCCAGTAACTATCTGAAACTGGAATGGAGATTATGAATAAGATACGAAAAACTTAGAAAAAGTCAAATAAGTAGAACCCGTCCATGTGTATACTATATTCAAAAGTAAAAATCAAAATTGAAGAATTTAAAGTCATAAAGAGTTTCATTTATATTGAAGAAGTTAAGTCCTGTATTTATCTAAGAGGCCTGCTATCTAAGCTAGATAGTTTGATATGAGTAATTTTAGGGTTTGCAATTTCATCGTAGCTTCTTTCCTTATTTCCCAACAAATCAAAGGCGAAATAATACGCCTCTTTAAGAAAATAATTATATTTTGCCGTGTGAAAAAGGCAGTTATTAGCACCTGCTTACAATATAAATGGGCCTGGAAGCATTTAACGACGATAACTAAGTTTTATTCGAGGAGGGGTGACTCGCGAAATAAGTTCATAAACATTTTGATACTCTTAAGGTAAGGACATACCGCGACGTCCTGCGATCTGCGGGCGCGATCTCAGTACTTTTCAATTGTTGCTGATCGCGTTTGGTGTGAACCAGTCGGTACAATTACTACTGCGCTATCTGATCGCCGCCTATATCGCGCACGCAGGACGCTGCGGTGTGTCCGTACTTTTAAGTATGCTTAACAGGTGGAATTATTGCTTAAACAGCATTGTAAGCAGCGCCGCGAATACATATTTATATTTTTGTCGTGGTACGTGGCACCGTGGCACGTGACGATCCGTTGAAATAAAAAACAATAACTAACCCTTACCCGGAAGTAGCTGATTCAAATCTGCACCAATGATTTTTAGGGTTCCGTACCCAAAGGGTAAAACGGGACCCTATTACTAAGACTCCGCTGTCCGTCTGTCTGTCTGTCTGTCTGTCTGTCCGTCTGTCACCAGGCTGTATCTCATGAACCGTTATAGTTAGACAGTTGAAATTTTAACAAATTATGTATTTCTGTTGCCGCTATAACAACAAATACTAAAAACAGAATAAAGTTAAAAATAATAGAGGGCCCCCATACAAGAAACGTGTTATTTTCGGCATAGATGGCATTATATTGAAATGTCGATCCCTAACACCTTTGTTAGACGTTAGATGGCGTTATAAGAAATAAAATGTTTATTAATTATTATTTTTTGCTGGCGACAAATTATAGTGGTATTTTTTGCTCGATCTTATAAAATACTGTAGTGAGGTACGGAACCCTACGAGTGCGAGTCCGACTTGTACTTGGCCAGTTTATTTTATGAGCATTCATGGATGTTTGCGTCCACTGGTGGTAGTGGCATTTTATCAAATAAAACCGGTCAAATCGAGTTGGACTCGCCCACCGAGGCTTCCGTACCAACGTTGGGATAAAAATTAAGCTAGACCTCTAAATTGTATCAGCGCTCATATAACTGAGAGGCCTATCTTAATTGGCGTAAACTATGTATGTATGGGGACATCCTTTGATTCACAATTTTTTTAGATTTTTTCCTTTATGTGTGTTTGCTTCTTGTTAAATTTCATGATTCTAGGTCAACGGGAAGTACCCTATAAGTTTTCGACCCAAAACCGATAGGGTATTTCCGGTTGACCTAGAATTGTCAATTTTGGTTAAAAGCAAGGTTTTACAGCACAAGTAAAGGAAAAATTCTGAAAAATAAAAAATAAATAAAATTAAGATACATTTTGGTACTTACAAGTTTTCGCGAAAATCTAAATTTGCCCATATCTGTTTATGTGTATTTCGTATTGACTCAGGGCCTTGATTTTTATACACCTAATAGGGACTATAGACCTCAGTATCTGGTATAAATTTCAACTTGCTAGGTCCACCCGTTCCTGAGAAAATCGGTGGTGACACACGGACAGACAGACAGACGGACAAGAAAGTGATCTTACAAGGGTTCCTTTTTTTACCTTTTGAGTTGCCTACGGAACCCTAAAAAGTATGAAAATTCTACCAAAAAAGTAGCATAACACAAACATTTAATAAGAAAATGAGAAAAAGCCTTACAGTGTTCCGGCATCACATCCCTTGAGAGTTAGGCTATACTATTCTAGACACCTCGACAACATCGTCACATACCTCACGGCGAGATAATGCCCATACGATAGCCTATCATTAGCAGAATTATAAAAACAAACCTATATCCAATGTTCTACCATATTAGCCATCGTCATTTATAGCTTGCCACCCTACTGCTGTAAGGCCCTCTCCCTAACTAACCCCTTTTCTTCCCCGCCAAGTCTACTAATCTCACAGAACTACTACTTAATTTTTTGCCTATAATTTATTTATTAAATATCATAAAATAGAAGCTCAATATTCATCATCATCATCAGCCTACATCCGTTCACTACTAGACATAAAAAAAAACCCTCACCTATACAAGCTCAATATTAACTACAATCAATTTCCCAATTACCTACTAACTTTTCACCTGGTATAAGCACAGATTATATAATAGTTACTACGTAAGTATAAGCCTTACAATCTAGTCTATTTATTTAACTCCCAAGTCACGTTCGAAATAAAATTGACGTTATAGCCGACACGAATAATTGTAATTAAGAATCTCATCTATGGTTTAGTATCACGTAGGCATACGTGTTTCCATTCTTAGACAGATTAAAATGAGACATTCAAAAGTGAAGAAAGTGGTTTCTAATGAGAAATATCTTACATTCGTTTCACACTAATTGCCGTAGTATCATATAGTACACCTCTTTATATAGGGACATATTTCGGTTCGTAACACGCCCTGTCCTATATAAGGACTTCGACTCCGTCATTGGGCGTTTTCACATTGGACGATAACTGTAACTACACGATAACTGCACGATATCGTCGGACAGGTAGTTTGATACAATCACTACTAAATGCTTTCACACTGTGTCGTGCTGTGTCGTCGACAGATTGTATCAAACTACCAGTTCGACGATATTTTAGTGTGTCTTTCCAATTTGACTGAAATCCGTTGAAAATGACGCTGCAGCAAACGTATCCCCTTTTCCTCCACATTTTCCCACAAATGAAAAAAACGCGATCGATAAATATTCTTAAATAAATCAAGGAACTCGTGAGCCAATTTTTGGCAAAATCGGTAAAAAACGCGACCTGTAGGCGAGAACAGACAAACATCCGGACAAAAGGATTTTTTTGGCCAATTCTCTTGAAACTGAGACGCTTTGCTCGCTTCGCTTGCTCGGTCAATTATGCACAATTTATTTCGATAATTTTCACGTCCGTGCCTAGTTCTCACCTTTGCATCTCTTCTAGGTTATCTGGTGCCTCGTCGCACTGTCGTCTTTTACTAGCCAGCGCGATTCCACCTTCGACCGAGAGAAAAAGCCAGCAAATTATTCAGAAATGGCTTCTAGGAGAAAAATTACTCTGAAACCGAATCCTTAATAACTTTTGTTTCATAAACCTCTTAACCTTAATAGATCATTTGATGAATATTAATGTTCCATCGTTTTGTTTTTAAACTATAAGCTTAGCCTTTCTGATGTAATGTAATAATGATTAAATATTGTTTATTTACTTAACTATACTACTTTTTTGTACATTTACATACAAAGATACATATACATTTACAAATACACACACACACACACTAACTCTCTCTTTCTCACACACACACAGAGACATACACGCACACACACACAAAATAAATATAATTAGTATAATTTTTTTCTGGTGATCAATTAAGAGTTATTGTATTGTATTGTATAATTCATTCATTCAAAATTAGGTGAGATGATGGTCTTGTGTGTTTCATTTTAAATATTTATTTGTTTAGGATAAAAACTCTAACTATCATTTAGTATCTAAAAATAAAATGAATTGAAGCATTTCACGCCCGCGGCGAGCAAAGACATACAAAGTCTTTGAGTTTCTGGCTATACACTCAAAGTACAAAAACTGACCAAGTGCAAGTCAGACTCGCACTCGTAGGGTTCCGTAACACAGTAAAGTATTCTATAACTATGATTTTTCGTAACTAAAAAATTTACTTTGTTTTTTGTAGTGTTTGTTTGAAAAACAAAGTTATACTTGCGGTCGCTATATCTCAAAAACTGCTGACTATATCTCGTTCAAACCAATTTTCGTTGAAAGTTTTTATTGAGATCTACAGAATATATTTTTTCTAGATGTTTCACTCCCTTACTTTAAAAGTTAGAGGGGGGGGGGGGGACACACATTTTACCACTTTAGACGCCCCTATCTTTCAAATGATTGACTTTGAGAAAAAATGATTTTAGAAACCTCAATGTCATTTTTAAATTTATTTTTAAACACACGTATAGGTTTGAAGTTTTTTTTTTGTTTCAGTTCCATGTATGGGATGCCCCCCTTAAACTTTTATATTTTTTATTTTTGTATAAAAATCTGGAAGCGATTTACAGAATACATCAACCTACCAAGTTTCAATTCTGTAGTCCTGATAGTTTCGGAATAAAATGGCTGTGACATACGGACGGACAGACAGACAGACACACAGACAGATAGACAGACAGACAGACAAACTGACATGACGAATTTATAAGGGTTCGATTTTTGCCATTTGGCTACGGCACCCTTAAAAGGCCGCCAAAACTGCGTTGCGAGTTTTCAGCTCAATTTTTTATTGAATAACTTTAAGCATGAAAGACACATAATATATTTCTGACATCTTTGTTATTCTACCTTCAATTTGACATTGGTTTCATAGATATTGCTTCTGTGGTGTAACTACAATTCCCGCCAACCTGATTAGGGTATCGTCGATCGCATCGTCACTTAACATCAGTACCCTCAGTACGAGTTTTCCAAACTCGATATCGTATATCGAACAAATTTTGTATGAAAAACAGTACAGCGCCTCTAGTGGTTACTACACTTCACTAAATTTAGACCAATCACGGATCCAGAATAAGTCGAAAACTATGTGAGATCTGTCAAAAGCGTTTACGATGAAAACTCGTACTAAGGGTACAGGTGAGATTGTGGTCAAACGCTTACCTCTCCAGTACAAAAAAATGGTCGCACTAACCTTATTTGCGTTTGATAATTCCACGACCAATTTAACTGCGGTACTTTTTTGCATATTTTTTCATTTTAAAAATTATTTTTTTACTATTTTTTTTCGTAGGTGTGGCAAATAAAAACTAAAATCCAACAGCAGAAGGTCACATGCAACCCTTGTGAATAAATTAATTCAAATAAACATGTATTATTATTTTTTTTTTATTTTACTTCCGATACCAAAAATCTAAAAAACGCACGGTGTGTGTTTTCAGCAGCGAACGAGTTAAGGTTACCCGCCGGTCAAGGGAATTAAAGTAAATGTATCACACTACAACAATTCAAACAAAGTTACCATATAATTGTCACCAGGGAAATTCCAAGTGCGACTTATAAAACCCACTTCAAAGTTAAGTAAGGCCTAAATATACTTCAATTTAAACGTAACAGGTGCTTTAGATTGGAGAACTGAAGACGAAACAATTGATTTCCGATAAATATTATATTTTCCGCTCTTCAAAATTTCCCTATGTAAATACCGTTTTATAGATGTTTTGAAGTAGCCTTACTTGTCTGTGAGCTCCACGAAAACATTACGGAGACTGTTAGTAAATGACGATTAATATATATTTATATGTATATGTATATATATATATATATATATATATATATATGATGTACATGATATATATATATATATATATATATATATATATATATATATATAGTTTAAAGATTGCTCGCAATGTGGGTTGCATATTACTAGTATTCTTGTTAACCCCTCAAACTAAGCTAAATATGCTTGTGTCTAGAGTGGGTTCACGTCAATAGTGCAATCCATGGGGTGGGAATCGAACTCACGACCTCTTGATCGCCAGTCTGACACCCTATCCATTGGGCTATTGCCGCCTTATATATATGTAATAATAAAGTAAAATAATGTATGTTTCCTTTCCAATCAACATTGAAGACCTTAACACTACTGATTTATTCGTAGCCTCGACATTAAAGAGTGTCAGAACTTTTGTTGGTCTGGCAAGAATGATACTTTGGTTGCTTTGTCAGGAGTAGTAATTAATTAATTAATTTTTCGATTTAAGTGGCAGAATGGCCGGTAAAATTACAGGGCGACATGAAATAAACAGGACGTGGGAAATTCAGTGGTGTTATAATAATTTCAGCCAACTTCCAAAAAGGAGGAGGTTCTAAATTGGTCTCTAGGTCTTTTTATGGTCCCGTACCTACAGGGTAAAACGGGACCCCATTACTAAGACTCCGCTGTCCATCTGTCTATCTGTCTGTCTGTCTGTATGTCTGTCCATCTGTCAACAGGCTGTATCTCATGAACCGTAATAGTTAGACCGTTGACATTTTCACAGATGATGTATTTATGTTGCCGCTATAACAACAAATACTAAAAACAGAATACATTTAAAAATTATAGGGGGTCCCCATGGAAAAATGTGTTTTTTTGTTATGAAACGTCACGTAAACGTCAATAGATGGCGTTATATTGAAATGCCGATCTCTAACACCTTTGTATTAACTTTTACGTAGACGTTAGATGGCGTTATAATAAATAAACGCGCAGCTTACAACTCTGTTTTGATAAAATGTTTATTAATTATTATATTTTGCTGGTGAAATATGATATTGGTATTTTTTACTCGATCTTATAAAATACTGTAGTGTGGTACCGAACCTACGAGTGCGAGTCCGACTTGCACTTGGCCAGTTTATTGGTATATATGTTACGCTATCCGCCAATAAAATTGTAAACCGATTTGAATAGATGTTTATATTGAATATTATTCTTGTGAATGCAGAGCTCGCCTTGTACTACTATCAGAATATCACAGCTGGAAGGCTCTTTACAAGATTCTTTGTGAAACTCCAAAACTTCCTACGATTGACCTACTCCATACCCTCCAAAGAACTTATAACGACTTCTGACGATAGTTTTCTTCGAACTAAAGGCAAAGAGGAAAATGGTTACAACTAATTTTCGTTATCGCCTTAGATAAGTGTGTGAAGGTTTCTTTAGAAAGTGATGGGGAGTGACGGGAATGGTAGAACCCTTCTCTTTTGTAAGCCGTAGTTGGGATCTTCTTAAGCGGCTTACATACTTTGCAAGGTTGAAGGAAATGGGAGTATTTTGGATATTGAGTAAAAAGGGCGAGTACCTAATGAGGTTGTATCCATTAATAGGTATCGGATATGAAAAAATGTTTATCTGTTTGCTAACATAAAAATAATCTCTATATTGGTACTAAGTAAAAGTACATGAAAATAACTATGAGACTGATTGAGACTGTGTGAATGAGCAAGAAAAATCTATGATCAAAATTGTGTATTTACATAGGTACATGTAACACAATATAAAAACATTACTAAACATTGTATTTTTATTTAATTAGGCTAGCGTTTGTCCATTATATTTGAGTTACTACTGAGTAGAGTAGTAAGAAATGATGTGGTTGAAGATGGTGAATACGCTAGGCCTGGAATACTCTGATTTTCAAGTGCTTTGTGCTGCTGGGATACCGTAAGGTTATGGCGGCTGATTTTCTCCATGATGGTGGAAAGCTACTTTTTGGTAGCAAGGTGGAACATCGATTTATTATGCTCCTAGCACCCGTAGAAATGTATGTATGTGTGTATAAAAACATCGATATGAAACCCCCGATATAGTAGTATATGGTAGTAGGACACTGTCTAGTGCCTGCCTGGCCACCCTCAATATGTAAATTATGTCGCCAAACATCTAACGTGTTCGGCAGCAGTGGTTGACAGTAAGAGTATTCTAGGCCTAGCATGTTTACCATCTTCGACCACATCATCGCTTACCAGCAGGCAAGATAGTAGTCGAACGCTGGCCTATAAGATATAAAAAAAGGTTTATTCTAGGCCTAGTGTGCTATCATCCTCGACCGCATCATCATTTACCAACAGGCGAGATAGTAGTCAAACCCTAGCCTACACGATATTAAAAAAATAACTCTTGAAATATAGCATTACGAGCGGCATAGATAGATAATATATATCGGCTTGCAATATCCAATAATATATAAGATAACTTAGTCAAACAAGCCCATATCATATGCGGGTCAAGTCGGTATTCATAAATATATTATCATCAATTACTTAACAAGTAGTACTATTTCGAGCACGTGTTTCTTCCTCAGCTACAACGGATCCAACGTGGTTGGTACTATTCCGTCCAACGAATGGTAGGTACATAGACCTAATCTGTCTAGCGGCCAGACATGATGTATACGCGTGCCTTGGAAATAGTTTAGGAGCCAGTGGTTGGTTTTATTCACGCCAGTGGTTCTTTTTTTAGGGTTCCGAACCCAAAGGGTATATAGCGGGACCCTATTACTAAGACTCCGCTGTCCGTCTGTCTGTCTGTCTGTCTGTCTGTCCGTCCGTCTGTCACCAGGCTGTATCTCATGAACCGTGATAGTTAGACAGTTGACATTTTCACAGATGATGTATTTCTGTTGCCACTATAACAACAAATACTAAAAACAGAATAAAGTTAAAAATAATAGAGTGTCCCCATACAAGAAACGAGTTTTTTTCGGCATTTCACGCCATCTATGAACGCTTAGTTAGGTAAACGTCCCATAGATGGCGTTATATTGAAATGTCGATCCCTAACACGTTTGTTAGACGTTAGATGGCGTTATAAGAAATAAGAAATAAACTGTTTAATAATTATTATTTTTTGCTGGCGAAAAATGATAGTGGTATTTTTTGCTCGATCTTATAAAATACTGTAGTGTGGTACGGAACCCTACTAGTGCGACTCCGACTTAAACTTGGCCAGTTTATTTTTGTTATGTGCTACTTTTTATCTACGAATAAATTATCTATAGAATACACATTGACATAATAGATACGAGTAGATGTCTTGACTTCTTAGTCGCCGGTTCAAATTCTAGCACGAGTGTTCGTACACAGTTGGTAGGATAATATTATATAGATGGTTCGCCTGACTTGCTCCTAAAAAGTAGCTTACCACCATCAAGGAGAAAATCTGCCGCCTTAACTTTACGGTGTTAACCATCTTCAACAAAATCATCGTTTACCACCAGTAGAGACAGTAATCAAAAGCCTTTTCTGTATAAAAAAAAAACAAAATTTCAGAGCTGATGGTTCGTTTCGTTACTTGTCATAGACTTCGTTTCAGCTTGACTATTATGTTAGTTAAGAAAACATGTTAGTACCTAAAGCATTAATAGTTTTATTTTTTTGTTTTTTAAATATAAACACACACATAAATTTTTCTATCGAAAAATTTATGTGTGTCTTTTATAGTGGTTCTCCGGTGAAGCAAGAACATCATTAAGAAACCCCCAACCCCCGCAAGGTGGTAAGACACTATATAGTGTCCGCCTGGCCAGCTACCCTCAAGCTAGAAAATCTATCACCAAACATCTTATGTGTTTCGGCAGCTATCATTGAGAGTCAGTTCCCGTTCTAGGCCTAGTTTTAGTTTTAGTTTCCAGTTACAACCCATTATTCTGTGGCCTAGTGTGCTACCATCCTCGACCGCATTATCACTTTCCAACAGGTAATATAGTTGTTAAACGCTAGCCTATATGATTTATAATTTATGATCATACAAAACGAAGAAACCGACTTCACATGCCGCGATAGTCAAATAAGCCAGTAGTAAGTATCATGTCGTCAAGGAATACAAATACATCGATTTCACGGGACCAAACGGGAAGCATAATCTCTCAAACAAAAAAAGGATTTTTCAAATCGGTTTAGTATTGAAGGAGTTTTGAGGTAACAAACATTAAAAAAAAAAACAAAAAGAAAACAGTCAATTCAGAACCTCCTACTTTTTTGTGAAGCAGGTTAAAAAAAAAAGATTAGTAACAAAAACTACCGGCACCTCCTTACCCATGACTACAGTAATAGGTCTACGATCCCACAAGGACAGTACCAGGGTTTGTATGCAATTCAACCACGTTTCTTCGCGTGCGGTAAAATGCATGAGTCGTCACAGAATATACAATAGTATATACTCTACGCATGGTCTACCATGTGCCAACACAGAACAATTGGGTAGTTTGTACCTACTATATAATGTAGATTGTAAACCTTGTGCACAGTGCAGCCACAGAATCAACAACAGTTTATACTAGAATGCATGTATTTGATGTTATTGAATACGCAGTAAAGTGCGAAGTGGCACGTTGTTTCAATAAAATGGTCTTAGTTTAATCATGAAGTGTGTGCGTGACTTTACACGCAATTGAACAATCAAACGGCGTGGAAAGGACCAGGCAGTTAGAAATTTGTAGTAGCTTCGAATAGATACGACCAACCACTCGAAAATGTTCTATGGACAATATCTATTGTGGCGGTTTGAGGGTTAACGCAGTACAAAGTCGAAAGTGTGTTATTATTATCGCAGTTTGTTTGTATGTACTATGTTTCAGTTTCCAGGAAAATAATCTATTAGTGTGACACACATTTTATGGATGGAGTATTATCCAGTACAAACATAAATACATCACGGGTTCACAGAATTATGCAACATAATCATATGTTAGTGATTATTGTTTTTTAGGGCGCCGTGCCATGGGCCACATAAATTTGTATACATTATTTTTCTTTACTTCTACTGCATACTGCGAATTCCAGAGATGTCCCAACAACAGGTCATGTTCTCGCAATATTATTTTTTTAAATTAATTTTTAAAGTTGGTAAAAAATAGTAAGTAGCCTAACCAAAAAAACCCCACTGAATCATTTATAAATTACATTCTCAGAATCAAACATGAGTCGGGAGCGGTCTAATGAAAAAATATTGCGTTCGGTGCTTTGCATACAGATGAAATCAGATCCAAACTATAATTTATTGCATTTTCTGGGTCTTATCACGAATACTAAAATCGACGTTACGCGAAGATTTTTACAAATTGCTAGCTTTGTCAGCTGCAGTGTGAAATATGGAAAACGTATATTTGTCAAAGCGATTTGTGTTCTAGAAAACGGGATTGTCTTAGAATGTTATTGTTTTTGAACTGAAATCTTCTTTAGCGGAGTTGTGCACTTTTTTTGGGATGGGTAAAAAATTTTAAACTCGCGTCAGGGTCACGTGTCCTGTATAGCTATTCTGTAAGCTATCTCGACAGCAGAATCCACGGTGAGATTTGAATTTTGTATTACGAAATTCAACCGTATTACGATCGTGATACGATTGAATTTTGTAGTACGAAATTCGAATCTCACCGCGGATTCCGGTGTCGAGATAGCTTACAAAATAGCCTAGCAGATCGTAAGACGAAAATTCGTAAGACGGAGCGCATGGCGCTTGCGCGAAATGTCATTCCAATGAAGTGCAGGGTGCTTGCGCGAGGTGTCATTCCAACGGAGCGCAGAGCGCTGGCGCGAGATGTCATTTCAAAATATACAAAAATGACGTGTTCAAGTTTTCACTTCTGCCGGCATTCCCGGAGTGCAACCCGTTGTTTTTCTTTTTTTAAGGTTCCATACCTAAAAAGGTAAAAAAAGGAACCCTTATAAGATCACTTTTTTGTCCGTCTGTCCGTCTGTCTGTCTGTCTGTCTGTCTGTCTGTCTGTCCGTCTGTCTGTCCATGTGTCACCACCAATTTTCTCAGGAACAGGTGGACCTGGCAAGTTGAAATTTATACCAGATACTGAAGTCTATCTAGGCCCTATTAGGGGTAAAAAATCAAGGTCCTGAGTCAAAACGATAAAAAGATATGGGCAAATTTAGATTTTCGCGAAAACTTGTAATACCAAAAATTACCTCAATATTCAACTTTTTTATTTCTCTAAATTTTTCCTTTGCTTGTGTTATAAGACCTTGCTTGTGACCAAAATTGACAATGCTAGGCCAACCTATAGGTTTTGGGTCGAAAGCCTATAGGGTACTTCCCGTTGACCTAGAATCATAAAATTTAACAAGAAGCAAGGTATTATAACACAAAATATAAAGGAAAAATTCCAAAAAATAAAAAAGTTAAAATTTAAAGGGTATTTATACTTATACTATTATACCCATACATACATAGTAACAACCAGTTAAGATAGGCCTCTGAGTTATATCAGCGCTCATACAATTTAGAGGTCTAGCTTAATTGGTACCTACTAACGTTGGTACGGAAGCCTCGGTGGGCGAGTCCATCTCGACTTTGCCGGCTTTATTTTATTTTGTTATTGTTAAGATGTTGTATCCCAGTCTCCGTTATATCACTGGACTTGTGTCATGTCATTTGCACCAAAAACATTATATATTATTTCACGGTTGAATAACCGATAAAGCAAAATTTCCTAGTTAACAGTCCTTCACAAAGTCAATCAAATGTCATAAAGATGAGAAAAGTCAAGTACCTTTTCTTTACTACCTTTAAAAATTGGTAATAGTAGGTACATTATATGTATTTATTTTGATGATAAAAAGATGATGTCCCCTTTAATGTTTAAGTCAATAGCGAATCTTGCTAGCTCCGAAAATGAAGGCGAATTGGCGAAACCAAATTTAGTCATAAAAGTTCGGGGACAGGGCTGACGACGCAACTGGCCTTCCTAGTTACAAGTATTGGTGTAGGAAATTGTAATATTCATGTAACTAGTATGTCATGTTTTGTGTCAGGAAAATACGTTTATATACATTCGTCATCATTTTCAATTATTTATGGTAACTAAGGGAATTTGCACTTACATACGTATGAAGTGTAAGCTAGTTATTTTAGTTCAGTTTACTTATTGCAGCGTAGCCTATTTACAGTCCACTAGAAAATACTTACTCTTAAATCAACTCTTATAATAAAGTCATATTATGCAGTAGTTTGTATATCTTTATGTAACGTGTTGTTATCAATTTATCATTGCAAATACTTACTATGTACGTTCATGAAATGTTTCAGTGGAAAAACAAATAAACATGCATGTTAGCGGTGAGCTCATTGACCTTTTTAACCTACTTCAAAAAAGGAGGAGGTTATATGTTCGACGTGTATGTATATATATATATATACTTTTAACCCAGGTTGGCTTATTCTAATGAAGAAATAATGTGTGTGTGTGAGCCATATTCTTTCCATTTTCATAAGGTACCCGAATTTGTAGCAAGAAATGTGTGTTTGAACGCAATCTGTGTGCTAAAACAACACGATGTCTACTGAGTACTGCCTATGATAATGCTAATAATTGCTATGCAAATAATTATTATAACTGTGAATTAAATTATGCTGCCTAGAACTTCGTTGATAATAATATTTTGTTATGAGACAAGATCTATACTACGTCTAAGAATAAGATGTTAATTTATACGTAAAATATTATTGTCAACAACGTTGTTTTGTAAAGTGACGTCACCATTTGTATTTTACAACTTTATCTATAATTTTATTTATTAAGATTGCAAATTTTATTTTGTATTTATTATTTGACGCAATTTTGATAAGATAGGACTCACTGAAACTATTTCTGGTCATATAATACGCACCTTTGTAAATGTATTAATCAACAATTTGTTTTTGCGAGATAATCATCGTATAAACTACGCATTATTTGATATAATTAAAAATGTGTATAAATTATGTTTATGAGGAATGAGGTAAAGGCAAAATTTATACAAAATGGTATGCTAAGACGTCTGCCCAGCAAAACTCTGGATTTGCTAGAGTTTTGCATGTCAGTGCGGAGACTCCCGTACCCAGACTTATTTCTGAGATATGAAGACACTCGTCCTTTAGTGTCACGGTTGCAATTTTGACTCAATGGTCATTTAATTTAAAATTGGCGAACGAACCGCATTGTGAGTAACCACGTCTCGGCTCCGTATGTCATCAAAGGTAGGACGCACTGATTAAAGTCTTTCATCTTTAATCACTGCGGTATAGACGACGAGAATACTCGACGGAGTTTTCCGAATGCTGCCCAGCCCAGCTAAAAACTGCTCTGGATTTTCTTTTCAAAGAGACCGCGGATCGGCAATCGTCGCGTGGGACGTCTTGTGACCAGGTGGAGTGACCTATACGGAAAATGATGGGCAGTGACTAGAAAAGAAGAGATCAGACTCAGTGGCGTGTCCAGATGTGGACTGACACCAGCTGATAATGATATTGATGGTCATTTGATTTTCCGATATTTTCCACAGACTATCATGGATTCACATAGAGTTATATATCTTTAATTAATCTATTTAACTAAACTTATAGCCACCCATTGCAACTATTGACGTAAACCCACTATTGACACAAGTATATTTAGCTTAGTTAGAGGGGTTAACAAGACTACTAGTAATGTGCAACCCACATAGCTAAGATAAGATAAACAAATGCATGGACCATGTGTCTATGGTAATGAAAGGGAGGGGGTTTAAGTCAGTAGGAGTCTGACATAACTGCAGAGGTCAACGGTATCCATTGAGGATCCTCCCCCCCCTCCACGGAAGAAAAAACCCTAGTTAGCTGAAAAAAAATTGACAAGGATTTGTTACTTTTTACTATGCGAGAAATTAAACATGATACTGCAGTATCTAAATGTATCTGCTATATATATATATATATATATATATATAGCAGATACATTATAAATTTCAGTACATTATTATTATTATTACATTTCAGAACATTATATATATATATATATATATATAATGTTCTTTTCACCTTAGTAGTACACCCTACGTAAAAACAAATATACCCTCCAAACTTCAAGTTTCTACGACCAGCGGTTTAGGCTATTGTGCGTTATAGTGTGTTGTCTATCAGTCAGTCATTCAGTATGTCAGGACAAAGATTCTTATAGTATTAGATAAACAAAGTATTATTTTCACAACGTGGCTGGCAAGAGCTGGATCAGAGTAGCCGAGATTATGCTAAGTGGTGACGCGAGAGGTAATCGAACAGGTAACACAAAATATAGATTATAAATAGGTGGATTAATGGGTTTGTTTTATGTTGTATAAATATTGTATAATCACTTATGTTTCAACTACGTAGTATGTGCAAATAAATAATAAATAATAACTATCTGAAGAAAAACTATATCTAATAAAATTAAGCCCAATCTAACTATTAACAAACAGGCTATATGATACTGTTTCTTATCTAACACCGATCAAAGTTCAGTTTTCAAAATATTCCATGTAGTATGTTTATAGGTACGATTACGTGTATATAGTTATCAGCGAAATTATTCCGCAATAAAACAACTGTCATTAGCTGATATATTTTAACGATAACACTATTTTGTTATTGGTTAATGAACTGTCTCGAACTATTATTTTAATTTGTCGATAGATAATACACGTTTAAGTACTGGTTTGTACAGATAAAGATCGAATGTTTCTCGAATCGTATCGTTTTTTGAATACGAGTTATTGCTCAGAAGCTTTTTCTATGTAATGTATAAGACTATTGTCTTTATGCAATATATAAGACTACTATCGTAACCGAAAGCGTCCTTCGAGAAACTATTTTTGTCATAGTGCGGATTTTGGTAGCGATGACTTTGTAACCAATTATTTTATAGACCCAGATGTAGCAAGATAACTATAATGAACGTGTTGGCGATGGCAGACAGATAAAAGGTCAAATTATTGTTTCTAAAGAATACTGTGTATTTTCATGCTAATTCTGCGACTAATTTTACTGACAGCAAGTCCCTTAGAAATAGGTAACCAGTTCCTTCAAATGAATTTGAACGCTATCTAGGTATACTCTATACCGAGACAGCGTAATGGATCTGAATATTCCCACACGATCCTACCCATACAATCATGCAATACTGTTTATAAAAGGTATTCCTTGTATGAATCAGTTTTCCATATACTATAGGGCCTATAGGATTCAAGCTGGGTCTTCAAATCGTTATGTGTAAATATATCTTCAAGCTACCCAAACCAAACAAATATATGTAAACCAAACTTATGAGAAAGTAGCAAAGGTGCGACTAATACAAAGTCAAGAGATAATATCAGTATATTGTAGGTCAAGCGCACTGGGGAAACAAAACACTGTCGGAGCTTTGCTTTGATCAGACTTGACAATGCGATACAGTATTAATGACAGTGTCTGTTACTTGAAGACAAATAAGGGATCCATCCCTAAAGGAGGTCGCATCTACCTGTGTGTCGAATTGAATCGCAATACCTCTACAATGCTGTTCGTTTGGTTAGCACATCACTTAAGAACGGTTAAACCTATTTGGCAGTTTTATTGGTATATTTGTGATAGTACAAATAAGGTTTTTATTGGGAAAACTGAAAAGACTCGCTTTCAATGGATAGGGCAACGTTTGTCACATCAGCTAGCTTAAAGAACTACGTTTATTGCCAAAAGATAGAGATACGCCTAAACAAATTTCTAGTTTCAGACCTGCGATCTGCGGGCAGGATCTCAGTACTTTTCAGTGGTTTTCTAATCGCGTTTGGTGTGAACCAGTCGGTACTATTACTACTGCGCTATGTGATCGCCGCCTAGATCGCGCACGCAGGACGCTGCGGTGTCTCCGTACCTTTAGAGATTACAGACTTATGCACTCAGTCACACTGATCAATAAAAGGGTTGCAACAATGAGCGACCAAAGGACGACCCTAATAGCGCTCTATGTGTATAAAATACATTTTATTTTGATGAACTGAACATTGCAGATCCAAATTAATTTTGCAATGATCTCCTAATTATAATTTTAGACGCAAGCGTTAAATAAAACAAAATAATACGTATATTGTTTAAAAAAAATAAGAAAAAAGGCCACGGGCAAAGAAATACTCGAAATAGCCCACGAATAAATTATCTATTATTCGTAGAAGATAACCTTTAAAATATATGATAATAATTAAACTGTGTATAGAAGGTTCTGGATTAACAGAATTATACGCGTCAATGCTCTTGTTAAGAGCAAACGCGGGGTGTTCTTTTTCATACAAATGTACTCCCCCGTTTCCTCCCGGAAAAATGCTTCTAGAGCAATATTTGTTTCTACATAAAAATCAAGGTCTGCTGTAGCTATGCCCCTATCATTTGCTTAATCAAATATTTTGCGTAGCCTCACACGCGTTGTAACATTAATATTTTTTTTCTCAAACATCTTTAATACTTTTCCAAATTAATTTGAAAAACCTGTGGTACTCCGTTGACTACATTTTTTGAATTCAAAAACCTGTGATGGTTACTACAGATTTTTTACGTGTAATGATTATTTTGAAGTCCTTCTGCTGCCAATATAATAGTACACACAATTAGTTTATAGTATTAGTATACAATAGTATACAATAACTATAGTATTAATGTAATTAAGATATTCAGTTGGCAAAAATATGTAATTTAGATTATCGATATTATTATATATGATAAGGTTGCGGTAATTTGCTCTGTTATAAGTATATGATTTTTTTTCAAGCACTTGCTTTTTTAATAAATCATAAAGGATCATAAAGTCAAAAAGCACCACGTAATAAAATAAAAGTAATTACAAATTTTAACCCATCTGTACATCTGTATGAAATGGCAAATGTATCTATAAAGGTTTTACAGTAGTTAAAACTGTAAAGACTTTTACGTTTCTGCCCTAAAAATACTTCATGTATAATCTTTTGGATAAAAAAAGTATTAAATTAAGCAAACATTTTACTTTTCTTCTATTTCTTCTCCTTTAAATTGAAGTGTCGTGTGCAAGAATAATTCTTATTTACACTAACAACATTTTTTGTTTCTTGTCAGAAGTCCCAAAGTAATGAATTACTTCGCAGTAACCCTTGTTAAGCCACAACAGGGTTGCTTTCGTTGTAATAAATAGCGGATAAAACCGCAACTAACTGAATTTAACCAGTGCTTACTGGTATCTACCAAATTAGTACCAGTTATCTGTGTGTATTTACAAATGCAATTTACGTGTTTTACAATATTTTAGTTGCCAGTGCCTGCTTCATATGTTGGTGTAACGAAAACTTTATAAATGTTATTTTAAAATAAATAATAGTTTAAAAATACACGCTTTTTATAGAAAACTGAACTAAAAATAGAAAATAAATTTAAATTAAGAATAGTGTTAAAAATTTCAATAAATATAAATTAATAATAGTGTAAAAAACCTGTGGTACCCCGTTTAGTACATTTTTTGAATTCAAAAACCTGTGCTGGTTACTACAGGTTTTTTACGTGTAATGATTATTTTGAAGTCCTACTACTGGCAATATAATAGTACACACAATTACGAGTAGTTTATAGTATTAGTGTACAATAGTATATAATATAGTATATATTATAGTATATAGTATATTATGGCGTAGCTAAATTCTACAGGCCGGTGACGGGCAGCAGCGTCACCGGTGCGAGAAGCTACGTCCTGCGATCGCCAACACGCCTGCCCAGCGTGGCGATTAGGGCATATCCCTCCCAAGGGATGCAAAAAACTATGGAAAAATTATGGAAGGATACCTAAAGCCAAGGCCCCCAGTTCCCGGCCGCCCTGCTATTCCTGACCACGGCGGCGGTCACGGTAACGGCAGGGCAGGGGGTGCTAAGAATCCCCGGGCTACAGTAGACCGCCAGAAAAAACTGACCCTCGCAACCTATAATGGACGCACGATTCGGCTGGACGATCATCTGGCGCAGCTGGAGGAGGAGCTGAAACACCATGAAAACAACGATGGCACATACTGGGGCTATGTGAAGTCCGAAGACAGGGAGAGGACACCATAATCTTAGAATCGGGCCATCTTATGTACTACAGAGAAGGAGATCAGCCATCCCAAGGCGGCGTCGGGTTTCTGGTCAACAAGGTTCTCAGTGACAACGTTGTAGAAATCTCCAGTGTGTCGACCAGGGTAGCGTATCTCATAATTAGGTTAACCGAAAGGTACAGCCTCAAGGTTATCCAGGTTTACGCACCGACCTCGGCACACTTGGATGAAGAGGTGGAGAGCATGTATGAAGACATCTCTAGAGCCTTACATACCACCTCTAAGGCTCACTACAACGTTGTCATGGGAGACTTTAACGCCAAAGTGGGAGTATAGACCTGCAGTGAATCGAAAGTAGGACCACACGGA
Source organism: Cabera pusaria (assembly GCA_954871355.1). NCBI lineage: Eukaryota > Metazoa > Arthropoda > Insecta > Lepidoptera > Geometridae > Cabera > Cabera pusaria. The sequence goes on from OX940896.1 coordinate 6,273,592, forward strand.
TTTGGCAGTAGGGATCACAAGGGGCAAATGCTTGTCAACTTTCTCGAAAAAAAGGGGCTTTTCTTGATGAACTCGTTCTTCAAGAAAAAGCCCCAAAGGAAGTGGACGTGGCAAAGCCCCGACACTGTGACTAAAAATGAGATTGACTTCATCATTACGGACAAACGGCGCATATTCAGAGACGTCTCAGTGATCACTAGGTTTAATACTGGAAGTGATCACCGACTGGTACGAGGCACTCTGGATATCGACTTTAAAGCCGAGAGATTCCGATTGATGAAGTCTACGCTCCGTCCGAACCTACTCCAAACCGTTGTTGGGTCCGAAACATTGCAATTAAAATTGGAAAATCGATTCGCTGCCTTCGAAACCACAGATGACGTAGACCAGAAACTCGAAAAAGTGGTGGAAATCCTCAGGGATGAAGGGACAAAGTTTTGCGAGAGCAAGCGTACGGGCAAAAAGTCCAAACTCTCGGCAGAAACACTTCGGCTAATGGAAGAGAGACGAACAGACCCTTTGTCAGCTTTGTCAACTAACCTGGTGCGCAACAAATCCATAAAGAAGCTGGTACGACGCGACCTCCCATCCTCTAACACGCTCTTGATTAAAGAATCAATTGAGCAGAATCGGGGGTCGAAAGTGTTCGTCCAGTCTCTGGGTAGAAGCCACCTCACAAAGCTGACAACGTCAACGGGGAACGTCGTCGCATCCAAGCCGGAGATTCTGTCGGAAGTTGAAGACTTCTACGGCAAGCTCTACGCATCGCATGCTTCAAGGCCCGAACCGATACTGAGGATTCTAGAGCCACCTTAACCCACCACTTCACAGAAGATCTGCCCGAAATTAGCCGAGACGAAATCGTGATGGCCCTTAAACAACTCAAAAATGGAAAAGCCCCAGGAGAAGACGGAATCACAATGGAGCTTTTAAAAGCCGGAGGAGCTCCAGCAGTTCAACAGCTTCAGCAGCTATTTAATTCCGTTCTTTTTACTGGGAGAACTCCACAGGCATTGAACAGAAGCATGGTGGTTTTGTTTTTCAAAAAAGGAGACAAAACCCTATTGAAAAACTATCGCCCGATTTCGCTTCTGAGCCATGTCTACAAGCTGTTTTCAAGGGTCATCACGAACCGTCTTGCGCGAAGACTCGACGAGTTTCAACCTCCGGAACAGGCCGGGTTTCGAAGCGGTTACGGCACCATAGACCACATCCACACGGTGCGGCAGATTGTACAGAAGACCGAAGAGTACAATCGGCCCCTGTGCTTAGCATTTGTGGACTATGAGAAGGCCTTTGACTCAATCGAAACCTGGTCTGTTCTCGAGTCCTTGCAGCGTTGCCAAGTCGACTGGCGATATATCGAAGTGATGAGATGTCTATATAATGCCGCAACGATGACTGTACAAGTACAGAACCAGCGAACTAAACATGTCCACCTGCGTCGAGGAGTGAGACAGGGGGACGTCATATCCCCGAAACTGTTCACTAACGCCTTGGAGGATATGTTTAAGACGCTGGACTGGAAAGATCGTGGCATTAACATCAACGGCAGGTACATCTCTCACTTACGATTCGCAGATGACATCGCCATTATGGCAGAGACGCTGCAGGACCTACAAAGGATGTTGAATGGCCTAGCTGATTCTTCTCGTAGCATCGGTCTCCGGATGAATTTGGACAAAACCAAAGTCATGTACAACGAGCACGTTGTTCCGGAACCGATTGCCGTAGATGGAATCCCACTCGAAGTTGTCACTAAGTATGTTTACCTAGGGCAAACGCTCCAACTAGGCAAACATAACTTCGAGAAGGAAATCCAGAGAAGAATTCAGCTGGGCTGGGCAGCATTCGGAAAACTCCGTCGAGTCTTCTCGTCGCCTATACCACAGTGTCTAAAGACAAAAGTCTTTAACCAGTGCGTCCTACCTGTGATGACATACGGAGCCGAGACGTGGGCACTCACAGTCCGACTGGTCCACCAGTTTAAAGTCGCTCAGCGAGCTATGGAGAGAGCTATGCTCGGTATTACTCTGCGGGATCGAATCCGGAACGAAGTAATTCGCCAGAGAACTAAAGTTATCGACATAGCTCAACGGATTAGCAAGCTGAAGTGGCAGTGGGCTGGTCATATCTGCCGCAGGACTGATAACCGTTGGGGCAGACTTGTCCTAGAGTGGAGACCGCGAATCGGCAAACGTAGCGTAGGACGTCCTGTGACCAGGTGGAGCGACGACATACGCAAAGCGGTGGACAGTGACTGGAAGAGAAGAGCCGAAGATCGGGCTCAGTGGCGCATCTTGGGAGAGGCCTATGTGCAGCAGTGGACTGATACAGGCTGATGATAATGATGATGATGATGAGTATATAATAACTATAGTATTAATTTAATTAAGAATTAATGTAATTAATGTATTTATGTGTGAATAAAAAAACATATTAAAAAAAAAGCGTGAGATGCATGGTGTCAATAGTTATAAATATTTTATTGACAGATATGAGTAGAGTGATTATCATTTTGATAATATCTTAAAAGCATATCTTATCGCTTTTATTAAAATAAAATAATGTTTTTTTATTCACACTATTATTATTTTATATTTATTGTAATTTTTAACACTATTTTTAATTTAAATTTATTAAAATTTATTTTCTATCTTTTAGTTCAGTTTTCTATAAAAGCGTGTTTTTTAGTTTTTTTAAACTATTATTTATTTTGTACTTTTCAGTTGAAAAATGGAATATTTTTTATCAAATTAGTGTATTGTCATCGGTCCTCGATAAATCTACAAAGTTTGAACGAAATCTGGCCTTTTAAAGTGGGTCAAAATCGCGCCCAAAGAAGTCGGTTACAAACATACAAACATACAGGTGAAGCTAATAAAAAGCTAATAATAAGCAGTACAAAGGAATTTCAGATTCTTGCCACCTGAGAATTTGTTACTGAAAGATTAAACAAGGATGAACTGCACTATCCCAGAAATATATACATATAAATATGTACTATATTTCAAATTACTGTTTATTATAATGTTAAAATTTGTTGTTAGTGAAAAATGACCCATCGGAAATAACTAGTCATAGGATTTATAAGTCAATGAGCATAGCGGCAATAGCCCAATGGATAGGGTGTCGGACTGGCGATCGAGAGGTCGTGAGTTCGATCCCCACCCCACCCATTGCACTATTGACGTGAACCCACTCCAGACACAAGCATATTTAGCTTAGTTGGAGGGGTTAACAAGAATACTAGTAATGTGCAACCCACATAGCGAGTAATCTTTTTAAAAAAAAAAAAAAAAAAAAAAAAAAAAAAAAAAAAAAAAAAATAGCCCACCTCTGCCTTTTTTTTGATCACGTGGGGAAAATTTTCATGGATACCACTCCGGCACGGGGGTACCAGAGTAGTTATGTCGGACTCTTACCGGCTAAAAACCCATGTGTGATTAGTTCTCCGCCGAAGTGGGGCAAGATGGGGTCGCGCTAGCATTCACCATCTTACCCCGGAGCCTACCTCTGCTTGACCCTACTTAACCTAAGGGAGGAGGCGTGCCGTTACATCACGTTACATTGATCTTTGACTATTTGGTACTTAAAGATTATGATAATAATTAGGTTATTAAAACCTTACCTTACCTTCAGGCGAGATATCACAGTAAACAAATATCTAGTATTCTGTCTTCTAGATAAACCCACATCGTAAATAGCAATTATTTCTTTATTTGCTTATTTCTTTGTTTGCTTTCCAGTGAATTCGCGATTCGTTTACATGACACGAGTCGATTAAGCTTTATGATTGTGTACTCACCTTAATGGTCTAGCTAGAATGACACACTCGCAGACAATAACTAGTTATAGAGGATAGAGGTAAGGAGGACAATCTCAATACATAATACATTGTCCGCCAAAGCTGTGGCCAAAGTTAGTCATTTAGATGGCACTATAGCCAGAGTCTATTATTGTTATGGGTTGATTTTAGTTGGCCGAGCGAAGCGAAAGTCTTCGTTTCAGCTTGGGTAAAAATGCTTACGTACGTATGTCTGGATGTCTGTTCTCATCCATAGGTCGCATTTGTAAACCGATTCTCTTAAAATTTTGAGAGAAATTTAGAGGATTATAATATACTAGCAGCCCGCCCCGGCTTCGCACGGGTAGAACATATATGCCTACAAAATTTGCATCAGTTTGTTGCATCAAATATAAAATATTAACATATTTAACAATCATCGTCATATTTCAACCAATTTACACAAAACCTTAACGAATTACGCACCTAAACCTTCTTCATAAACACTCTGGCTATTGGTGAAAACCGCATGATAATCCGTTAAGTAGCTATTGAGATTATTGTGAACAGACAGACTGACGCAGTCATGGACTTTGTTATATAGTACTTACGTAGTGATATTGGACGGCCCTTTGGCGTAAAGTATAGTTACCCTGATTCTGACCCGACGGTTGTTGGTTCTAATCCTAGCTATATACCTACCAATGAAAGTTTTATGTGCATTCATGAATCATGGGTTTTCGGATCATGGAATCAAAATCAATCAAATCATGGGATCAAAGAAGGGGTATTATACGTTTAACGTGTGTATCTGTGTCTGTCTGTAGCATCTTAGCACCCAACCGGATGAACCGATTTTGGTTTTATTATTGATATTTTTTTTTTATTTGATAGATGTCTTCATCGACAGTGTTCTTAGCTTTGATTAATGAAAATTCGTGCAATCGTTATAAAACTATGAGCTTTTTTCTAGTTAATTGCGCTATGAAATGAACTTTCATAGGTCTGATCAATTCGAAAATCTTCTTCAACGATATTGTAAGAACATGGAAGCATTGACCTGATGCTGGGACATCTGACAGAATACTTAAATCCACACCAACTTACAGCTCAGATTTTAAATGTCGTGTTTAGAGTCATTGGAATGCTTTTATTGAAAAGATTATACATAGATCAGTCGGGGTGGTTTATATATAGATCATAACTATACTTTACAATTGAATTTTATACAGTAAAAATATATTATTATACTATATTGACTTCAAATTGATTGTGATCGGTGGGGATCTACAGCATCGCTAAGCTTATAATAATATTTTTGTAGTAACTATGACCTTCACTGCCTATGATTTCACTGCAGATATTTTATTAATTTTGCGATGCGTGTATGTGAAGTCCGTGATATCTTCTAGAGTTTTCATTTGAATTATATACTGTAAAGGACAATTTTAATCCAAATAATTACGTTAATTAGGTTGGGCTAATTAACGTAATTATTTGGATAAGGATTAATACTATATACTTGAAAATAGCCTTGGAAGTTATGTAATATTTTTTACCAAAAAATTAAAGATTAAAATGGTTACTGTGAGTCAAATGTAAGAGATAGACATATGCTGTCGCGGACTTTTTTGTAGGTCTTATTAAGTTGTACAACTCTTCCATAAAAAATATTCTTCCATCTATTTTCAATTGAGCAGCGTTTGTAAGAAACGTGTTTTTTCGACCGTTTTTTAGTCGACTTAGGTTGCAAATTAGATCTCCACGAATGTACCTTTGATTTAAACGGGATAATATATAGCCTATTTTTATTCCGAAAGTCCATTCTATATATTAGTGAAAGAATTTTTTAAATCGGTCCAGTAGTTTTTGAGCCAAATCATTACAAACATACAAAAATACAAATATACAAATGTTCTCTCTTTATAATATTAGTATAGATAAAATGCATTGAATATAATACGCCCATCTATCTTATCGCAAATCGCATTACAGCTAGTACTTTAGCTTGAATGTTGGATATGATTTATGACGTTTAGGTCTAGCTGTGATTGGCGGACGATTCCGCAGTCAAATTTGTATACATGCTAATGTATCATGTCAACTAGCTTGCCACCATAGCTACATATAAACAAAAAGTTTTACTTTCATCGTGGTTTCGTAAAACCACACCACACTTTTTTTGTCGACTCACATTTTAAAAATTTTCAAAATGTCGGAGTTATGGTGGTGGTAACATATTTTAGCCTTTAAGAAAAATATTTAAAAATGCCATTATAGTATTTTATTACCTTTATTAAAACGCAACTTTTTTGTCCGCACATCGTTTTCATCCGATAAACTGCAATGGGTCTGGCGTCATCATCATCATCATCATCAGCCTGTATCAGTCCACTGCTGGACATAGGCCTCTCCTAAGATGCGCCACTGAGCCCGATCTTCGGCTCTTCTCTTCCAGTCACTGCCCACCGCTTTGCGTATGTCGTCGCTCCACCTGGTCACAGGACGTCCTACGCTACGTTTGCCGATCCGCGGTCTCCACTCTAGGACAAGTCTGCCCCAACGGTTATCAGTCCTGCGGCAGATATGACCAGCCCACTGCCACTTCAGCTTGCTAATCCGTTGAGCTATGTCGATAACTTTAGTTCTCTGGCGAATTACTTCGTTCCGGATTCGATCCCGCAGAGAAATACCGAGCATAGCTCTCTCCATAGCTCGCTGAGCGACTTTAAACTGGTGGACCAGTCGGACTGTGAGTGTCCACGTCTCGGCTCCGTATGTCATCACAGGTAGGACGCACTGGTTAAAGACTTTTGTCTTTAGACACTGCGGTATAGGCGACGAGAAGACTCGACGGAGTTTTCCGAATGCTGCCCAGCCCAGCTGAATTCTTCTCTGGATTTCCTTCTCGAAGTTATGTTTTCCTAGTTGGAGCGTTTGCCCTAGGTAAACATACTTAGTGACAACTTCGAGTGGGATTCCATCTACGGCAATCGGTTCCGGAACAACGTGCTCGTTGTACATGACTTTGGTTTTGTCCAAATTCATCCGGAGACCGATGCTACGAGAAGAATCAACTAGGCCATTCAACATCCTTTGTAGGTCCTGCAGCGTCTCTGCCATAATGACGATGTCATCTGCAAATCGTAAGTGAGAGATGTACCTGCCGTTGATGTTAATGCCACGATCTTTCCAGTCCAGCGTCTTAAACATATCCTCCAAGGCGTTAGTGAACAGTTTCGGGGATATGACGTCCCCCTGTCTCACTCCTCGACGCAGGTGGACATGTTTAGTTCGCTGGTTCTGTACTTGTACAGTCATCGTTGCGGCATTATATAGACATCTCATCACTTCGATATATCGCCAGTCGACTTGGCAACGCTGCAAGGACTCGAGAACAGACCAGGTTTCGATTGAGTCAAAGGCCTTCTCATAGTCCACAAATGCTAAGCACAGGGGCCGATTATACTCTTCGGTCTTCTGTACAATCTGCCGCACCGTGTGGATGTGGTCTATGGTGCCGTAACCGCTTCGAAACCCGGCCTGTTCCGGAGGTTGAAACTCGTCGAGTCTTCGCGCAAGACGGTTCGTGATGACCCTTGAAAACAGCTTGTAGACATGGCTCAGAAGCGAAATCGGGCGATAGTTTTTCAATAGGGTTTTGTCTCCTTTTTTGAAAAACAAAACCACCATGCTTCTGTTCCATGCCTGTGGAGTTCTCCCAGTAAAAAGAACGGAATTAAATAGCTGCTGCAACTGTTGAACTGCTGGAGCTCCTCCGGCTTTTAAAAGCTCCGTTGTGATTCCGTCTTCTCCTGGGGCTTTTCCATTTTTGAGTTGTTTAAGGGCCATCACGATTTCGTCTCGGCTAATTTCGGGCAGATCTTCTGTGAAGTGGCGGGTTAAGGTGGCTCTAGAATCCTCAGTATCGGGTTCGGGCCTTGAAGCATGCGATGCGTAGAGCTTGCCGTAGAAGTCTTCAACTTCCGACAGAATCTCCGGCTTGGATGCGACGACGTTCCCCGTTGACGTTGTCAGCTTTGTGAGGTGGCTTCTACCCAGAGACTGGACGAACACTTTCGACCCCCGATTCTGCTCAATTGATTCTTTAATCAAGAGCGTGTTAGAGGATCGGAGGTCGCGTCGTACCAGCTTCTTTATGGATTTGTTGCGCACCAGGTTAGTTGACAAAGCTGACAAAGGGTCTGTTCGTCTCTCTTCCATTAGCCGAAGTTCCTGCCGAGAGTTTGGACTTTTTGCCCGTACGCTTGCTCTCGCAAAACTTTGTCCCTTCATCCCTGAGGATTTCCACCACTTCTTCGAGTTTCTGGTCTACGTCATCTGTGGTTTCCAAGGCAGCGAATCGATTTTCCAATTTTAATTGGAATGTTTCGGACCCAACAACGGTTTGGAGTAGGTTCGGACGGAGCGTAGACTTCATCAATCGGAATCTCTCGGCTTTAAAGTCGATATCCAGAGTGCCTCGTACAAGTCGGTGATCACTTCCAGTATTAAACCTAGTGATCACTGAGACGTCTCTGAATATGCGCCGTTTGTCCGTAATGATGAAGTCAATCTCGTTTTTAGTCACAAAGTCGGGGCTTTGCCACGTCCATTTCCTTTGGGGCTGTTTCTTGAAGAACGAATTCATCAAGAAAAGCCCCTCTCTCTCGAGGAAATTTACGAGCATTTGTCCCCTGTGATTCCTACTCCCAAATCCGTGTGGTCCTATAGACGATTCGCCGCAAGTTTGTACTCCCACTTTGGCGTTAAAGTCTCCCATGACAACGTTGTAGTGAGCCTTGGAGGTGGTGTGTAAAGCTCTGGAGATATCTTCATACATGCTCTCCACCTCATCATCCAAGTGTGTCGAGGTCGGTGCGTAGACCTGGATAACCTTGAGGCTGTACCTCTTGGTTAACTTAATTATGAGGTACGCTACCCTGGTCGACACACTGGAGATTTCCACAACGTTGTCACTGAGAACCTTGTTGACCAGAAACCCGACGCCGCCTTGGGATGGCTGATCTCCTTCTCTGTAGTACATAAGATGGCCCGATTCTAAGGTTATGGTGTCCTCTCCCTGTCTTCGGACTTCACATAACCCCAGAATGTGCCATCTTATGTGTTTCAGCTCCTCCTCTAGCTGCGCCAGATGATCGTCCAGCCGAATCGTGCGTCCATTGTACGTTGCGAGGGTCAGTTTGTTCTGGCGGCCTACCGTAACCCGGGGATTCTTAGCACCCCCTGCCCTGCCGTTACCATGACCGCCGCCGTGGTCAGGAATAGCAGGGCGGCCGGGAACTAGGGGCCGCGGCTTATTGTGACTTTCCATTTTATGCATGCATCCCTTGGGAGGGATATGCCCTAATCGCCATGCTGGGCAGGCGTGTTGGCGATCGCAGGACGTAGCTTCTCGCACCGGTGACGCTGCTGCCCGTCACCGGCCTGTAGAATTTAGCTACGCCATAGATATGAAATGGTTATACCGCCATTTGTCGGTCGCCAGAGCCCCGTCTGTTGGTCAGCAGGATGCACCACGGGCAGGTGAGGTTGGCTGGGAGCACCGAGGTCGTATTTGTGCTCCCTTACATCCCTGTCTGGTGTATATATCTGTTTTTATTTCGTTTTAGAGTTATGCAAAGATAGATTAGCATGGTCTTCAACTCATAGACCCACTAGTATATTATGTTACTTAGACAATTTCATTACTAAGTTTACAAATAATGAGTTCATATCTACGAATAAATTATTTATTCATAGGTTCTTATCTATTACATTCTGTCCTGTCTATACATTCTGTCTATACAAGCACCATTTAAGTATTTTTCTTGAAAGAATTACTATTTTTAACCGACTTTACAAAAAAGGAGGAGGTTCTCAATTCGTCTGTACGTTTTTTTTTTTTTTTGTGTGTATGTTACGCGATTTCTCCATCAATTGATAACGGATTCAAATGATTCTTTTTTTAATAGGTAGGATACGTTTCCGAGGTGATCCCATTTAAATTTTATCGAGATTTGATTAGTATCACCAGAGATATGGAGATAAATACCTCAAACATAGGAGAATGTACTAGTTTTAGTAGAAGAGTCCCAAGAAGATTATACATATGGATATATATACACAATGGAGGTTGCTATTGCATATAAGATATTCTTACGGTAACTGTGAGCGAGATAGAAATAAAGGTGGGGATAATTTTTTTTTATATCTTATAGGCAAGCGTTTGACCACTATCTCACCTGTTTCTAAGTGATGTAGCGGTCGAAGATAGAGAAGTGGACTAGAATGGGAACTGGCTCTCAAGGATAGCTGCCGGAACACATTAGATGTTTGGCGACAGATTTTCTAACTTGAGGGTGGTAGCTGGCCAGGCGGACACTAGATGTGTTCTACCACCATGCGGGGGTTGTTGGTTTCTTAACGATGTTTTCCTTCACCGGAGGGCCACTGTGAGAAGCGCACATATATTTTTCGATAAAAAAATTCACGCACGGCACGGCGGTTCGAACTTGATACCACGGCATCAAAGCCGACCGTTCTCCCAATTACGCCACCGGGCCCTCAATAAATAATTATATATTAATAATTATAATAAATAATTATATATAAATATAAATAATTTGTCTTCACAGGAATGTTCTACCGGGCAAAGTCTTGTTAGGGTGCAAACTTTTTGAACTTACCTAATATTTTTTGACATGACATGACATTTGGCGAAGATGGCGGCCATTTCAGTCCCGCGACACTGCATACATAATTAAATTACTCAGAATTATGAACGTACTTTGCACCAATCAACACAGCAAAAAAAAATTATAAGCATAAAACCACATATTATATAATAGTTACTACGTAAATAATACTTTCCGTTGTTAGGTTGGCTACACAGTGCTTTCATAATTCGGGTATCCACAATATAGGGAAGTGCCTCTTATAACGTAGTAGAGTGATTCAGTACTCTGTTGGCCATATGGCGGCAATTAATGTTAATAATCGCAAATAATACTTTTTATTATTCATTTTGGAATACAACTAGTCCGTGTTATAAAAGTATTTGGAATTATTGTTATAAGATAGACAATTAATTATCGTGTGTGTCAGATGCTTTAATTGTACAGGGCCATTTTAGACATTGTCCTTTGATACCTTGATGACATCATTATTACTAGTGAATATTTTCACTTAAGCGCGGCATTTAAAGTCAATTTTTTTAGGGTTCCGAACCCAAAGGCTACCAAATGAACACTTTCTGCGACTTTGTTGTCTGTTCGTCCGTCCGTCCGTCCGTCCGTCCGTCCCTCCGTGTGTCTATATGTGCGCACTTTACAGATCTGTATCTTCTTAACCGTTATAGGTACATACTTGAAATTTTCAAAAAGTATATATCCGTCAGGGTATAACGGCTCAGACACGAAATTTAATAAATGCATGTAATTTCATTAAAACTTTTTTTGCACTAAAAAGGGTTCAATAAGTTATTTTTCAAAAAAAATAAAACCGACTTCATAACCACAAAAAGGCACTCAAAAGCGAAAAATAATTTACTTAAAATTATTATAAGCGTTACCCACTTCTCTATTTGAAGTCGGTGCCAGCCAAGTCTATTGGATATTAGATAGATACTACTCGTATGTAGTAGTAGTAAGTAGGTACATGTAGGTTAGTAAGTAGGTAGATACATGTAGGTATTATCTATCTACTACCTATTAGACTTGGCTGGCACCGACTTCAAATAGAGAAGTGGGTAACGCTTATAATAATTTTAAGTAAATTATTTTTCACTTTTGAGTGCCTTTTTGTGGTTATGAAGTCGGTTTTATTTTTTTTGAAAAATAACTTATGTGGGTGACTTTTCAGTTGGAATGCATTAGAAGATGGTTCTCCTTGCCTCTACCCTCCATAACAATAGTGTTTGCTGCAGATTAGTTTGTTCTCTACAGATTAATGTTTGTAAAAGATTATGATTTATATTTTTGTTACCAAGCACTTGAGTCGGCTCTCGAGTCAAATAGTCTGCAGTGAGCTTAGTTTGCTTGTTTACCTACTATTCTGCGGTAATGATGAGATCAGAGAATGGAATGAGCTGATAACAATAATTTTGTTTTTGATATAAAAGTATTTTGACCAATAAATAGGTTTGCCAAATTTCGGCATGATTTCTGGTGTCCTAGTTAGGTAGGTATTACAATTAGGTAAACAATGTTATTATTATTTTCAAATAGTCTTCTGGATAATATGAGTGAAGCTGCTGGTGACTTAAAATTTTCTTTTTGGTATCATCAATCATCAACCAATCGTTAAACTGCATGCTGAAAATCAAACAGATTGCTATGAAACAGTTCGGTAATATTTTTGACATTGTTGTGAATACTGTCAGTTTAGCTGGTCTAAACTGGAATTGGCAATTGGAATTAGATTAAACAAATTTTATCGTTTTATAAGGTTTTAAAAACGTTAAACGATGAAGCAAAAATGTGGATCATAGCCTCGCATGTCATAGGTACCTACATATTTTAAAGATGACTGATGACCACACGTCATAACATGCGAATAAATAAAACAGTCAAACCCATGACACAAGAGGATAAAACCAACATCGTCATACAAAACAATAAGGGAAAATTCACACGTGAAAAGCATTCGTTTACCTACTTAACTTCAATTCAAACCCTTCAAATAATTCTATCAGTAAAGCATAGTATACATACATATAAGGAAAGTTTCTCAAATACAAGAAGGCGATAATGAAATATTATGTTTCTTTAAGTGTTACACACTTTAAATTTTTTATACATTTTTGGATTGTGTATAACAAGGCGATAATGGTAGGAGTAAATGCTGTCGTTTAGAGTAAGCACAGAACAGATGATGTAACTACTATTCTGATGTATGAGTATTTAAGCACATAATAGAAATAGATGAAGTTCAACTATTCTGCGAGTATAAGCCATGGAGTAAGTCTCCGTTGTATAAGCAAGCGGTGGGCAGTGACTAGAAGCGGTGGGCAGTGACTGGAAGAGAAGAGCCGAAGATCGGGCTCAGTGGCGCATCTTGGGAGAGGCCTACGTCCAGCAGTGGATTGATACAGGCTGATGATGATGATGATGATGATGTATAAGCAATAGATACGAGTTTTGTAACTTTTTTGTTGGTTTTGACAAGTAGTCTGACACATACATTTTGGAGTCATTGTTTGGAAATCTCCTTGGATCGAACTATATACTTACTGAAAAACAAACACCAGGTGGTTGGCCAAATTCCGGCATAATACTGGTGCTAGACTCAGAGGCGGCGGTGGCCCATACCGCCCACGCCACGTCTTCTTAAACCATCAGAGGACCTCGCGAAATGTACATTGCCCATATTAAGTTTAAGTCTTGCGCCACAACTGGCTAATATTATAAAGAGAGAACATTTGTATTTTTTTATTTTTGTATGGATGTTTGTATTGATTTGGCTCAAAAACTACTGAACCGATTTATAAGATTCTTTCACTAATATAAAGAATGGACTTTCAGAATGAAAATAGGCTATATATTATCTGGTTTAAATCATAAGTACATTCGTAGATACCTATTTTGCAACCTAAGTCGACAATAAAACGGTCGACAAAACACGTTTTTACGCGACGCTGCTTAAACGGAAATAGATATGATAAAAGTGTTTATGAAATATTTATAGAACCTTAGTAAGATCTATAAAATAAAATCACAATAGCATATGTCTCTCTTAAGGTAGACTGTAGAAACTGTAGAAGATATCACAGATTCAAAATTATTCGCCACAAAAAATAATAAAATATTTGCAGCTTAGCTATTTCTGTAGATCCCACCCGATATAAATCAATTTGATGTAAATATAGTTTGATCTATCTTATAAAACTAGCTGAGTCCTGCGGCTTCGCCTGCGTTAAAAAGTATCCTATGGCCTTATCCATTAATATGTAGTTACTGTCTTTCCCTGTGCAAAATAAATCGGTCCAGCCGTTGACTGTGCTGTGAAGAAGTCCCAAACAAACATACAATATACAAACTGACTTTCGCATTTATCATATTGGTATTGATAATTATGTGATCGAGGATGGCTAACACGCTAGGCCTAGAATGGAATGACTCCCGAGAGCTGTGTTGCCGGAACACGGTAAGGTTATAATGGCGGCAGATTTTTTCTTTGATGGTGGTAAGCTACTTTTTGGAAGCAAGTCAAGCATAACATCGATTTAATGATCGCACTACCTGTGTACGAAGACCCATTATTCATGAATGCACATAGAATCTTGAGTAAATCAATTGGTATAGCAAGTGATATAGCTAGGATTATAACCAGCGACCGTCGGGTTAGAAGTCAAGGTTACGCTAACAGACCGTCCAATATTATGTATCAATTTCACCCGTGCGAAGCCTGGGCGGGCTGCTAGTAATATATATACATAGTCAGTTATTACACCCTTTGTTTTTTTTTATATCTTATAGGCAAGCGTTTGACCACTATCTCACCTGTTGGTCTCAAGGATAGCTGCCGGAACACATTAGATGTTTTAGCGACAGATTTTCTAACTTGAGGGTGGTAGCTGGCCAGGCGGACACTAGATAGTGTCTACCAACATGCGTGAGTTGTTGGTCTCTTAACGATGTTTTCCTTCACGGGAGGGCCACTGTAAGAAGCGCACATAAATTTTTCTATAGAAAAATCCATTGGTGCACGGCGGTTTGAACTCGGTGCAACGGCATCAAAGCCGACCGTTCTCCCGATTACGCCACCGGGCCGGGCCTTGTCCTACTGCCTTCTTTGACTCCATAAATAGCACCTTAATGTTTCACCTAAGACTGCATTAGACGAACTAATTGCTTGTTTACGGATATAAAAAACATCTCTTAATAGAATTTCTTGCCTGCATCTCTGAAGAAAACCTTGTTTAAACAAGGCTTAATTCTATAGGTGATACAAGTAAGTACCTAAAGAATTACATATATTGGCAAAAATAGCCTACTTCAGCGCGAATCATTTGGCTTTTCCCAATGCTTAGCAATAACAACATTATTATGTTTTTATATCATCCATTCATGCCGTGATATTTCGAGTAGTGCCTAACAGCACTTACGCAAGAATTACTCATTGATTGCGGCTTTTCAGAAAATATTGTGATCGAATGAATGAAGTAGAGGTATATTTAGTTAGGTAACTAATCTTGTTTTATACCACTTCTTACAAAATCTTAGTAATTGTTGTGAAACTAATATGCAGCAATATGTTGATCGATAATTGATGTAAATAATAATTGAAGGCCATAGAAATATTTTTTGAAGTGCTACATGATGGCAATAAAAAAACAATTTGTCAAAAAAAATATTGTGTAATAACATTTATTTTTTGGAATCGAAAAAATATGTGGCACAAATTCAAATATGTGCCCCGGCTTCACCTGGGTAATGTTAAAATCTTAGGTCAATGTGGTCGGACGGACGGCTAGTTCGTGTTGGCGTAAAGGCCTACTTACCTTAATTCTAGCCATGTATAGAAACGAATACAGCTAAAAAACTGATGAAATATCGGTTAAGCCAACAATTTTTCAACCTTAACTTATATTTTAATTTTGTATAGCTACTGAAGTTAAAAACTAGGAATTACAAATTAGGTACTTGCAATCGATTTACAACTCCACCTCCACACATTTATATGATAAAGATAGACATAAAAACAATACAATGAACCTCATGAATGATTGAGTTCCTTTTTGAAGTTATACTTCTTTTGGCGTTATAGAGAAAAATTATGAGAGTGAATTTTTACGATGCGCGCGCACACCGACACCTAAATTTAACATCGTGAAGTTAGTTCTAGGTGGCATGACTATGTTCAAGTTGTATATGTCATATTTAACGTCATATGTTTACGTTAATAAAACCTTTTTTATTTAAATAAAATCTTTTTGATTAATTTTAATATTTATCGTTAATCACTACTGCATTTTAGTTATTTTTTTTCCATACGCCACAGAAGTGTAACTTCTAACGCATGTACATAAGTACACACACACTTTTTTTATTTAATAAGTTTATTAATAATCAATTCAAATAAATTATTTGTCAATATAATGCTACCACTATTCTAACAATTTCAATTGACATCCGAAATGTCCAATCAGCTGACTCACAAAGCTTTCCACTAATTTATCGAGTGTAAACTTGTCTCCTCTCACATGGCCAGACATATGCTTGACCCTTTCAATTGGTTTATTTTTATACGAGGTGCAGACTTGCATGAGAAACAATAGATCTTGATTGGGCATGGCACGTGCCTTCTAACGTACGATCAATCAGTTTGTGTTTGTTTTATAGATTTTTTATATCACATTATAATCAGCCAACGTCAATCCACTGATGGACATTGACCTCTTCCAATATGCGCCCCAGTCTCGATCTTCGGTTCTTCTTTTCTCGTCACTGTCAACCAAATTTTGAAAATTACTAATGTCATCGCTCCACCTAGACACAGGACGTCCTACACTAAGTTTGCCGAATCGCGGTCTCCACTCGACAACCATTCTACCTCAATGGTTATAAGCCCTAAGCTAGACATGTCTAGCCCATTGCCATTTCAGTCTACTCTGAACTACTCGTATGAGCTTTGTTAGACGATTTTTCACTAACAGAGAATTAAAACATTAAAGTTTCTGAAAATTCGTTTGTAGAAACGGATATACATTTGAATTTATGTTTTTGTAAGCATTTCCATGGACAACACTCCAGAAAGAGTAGGTCATGAGTTGGAAAATGGGAAGCATTTGTCTGGGAGTTCATTTTCAAACGACTTCCGAAAAGGAGGCTTTTCAATTCATCTATAAACATATATTTTTAATGTATGTTACGCGATTACTCCGTCAATTGTGAACCGATTCGAATGATTATTTTTTTAATTAGTAGGATACATTTTCAAGGTGATCCCAATGTAATTTCATCGAGAGATATCTAAATACTAGTATATGACGAGTATATGACAATAAACTTCTCAAACTTGCTACTGAAACTCGTGCGGCATGGAAACAAGCAGTTTTAGTTTTTAAACTATCTTAATTATTATTAGACTAGTGGCGCTCGTCTTTAAAACTGTGTATCTACGCCACAGTTAAATATACAGGGCAATTCAGTACTGACGGATCAAACGAAGCAGGGTGGTAGAGGACCTTACCGCGTATCTATTGAACCCCAATGTATGTTTTACCATTTTGGATAGTTTATGAGATATGATCACCTATTTAGCACCACCCAGGGATCACGAAAGGGTAGTTTGAGGTCTAAGCTAAGCTTATGGACGCAGGAAAGCAACAATGACCTTCCCATAGGTAACAAAAATCAGCGAAAATAACATATTTTAAAAACGAATACATGTAAAAGCGACGACAAAAGTTAATTAATAGTAGCACTATTCAGTCTCATTTTATATCAAATCTATTTTTACCTGCTGCCTATAGCGATGCAACTTATACCTACTTATTGTATCTAAACATCAATGAAAGAATGGGCAAATTTGAAAAAATAATGTGAACTAATTTTGACTTCATCGCACTTTTGAAATATGAACCGCATAACTTAGGTGAATAAAATTTGCAGAAGTTATAGCTAGATAAATTTGCTGAAACTTTTGAAATTGGTATGAACATTGTTTTTTTTTTTTGTATTGACCACACACTTTATGCAGTAGCATTGGTCAATGAGATTTTTGTAACTTTTTCTATTATCATGGAAGTATTTACAATTCGAGTATAATAATAATAATACTATTTGTTAGGTCTATTATTTACCTACGATTACAAAAAAAATTATTGCCTTAGCGTAAAGGGTTGAGCAGATTTTTTTTTGTGAACCAAAGCGGCGAAAGGTAAAAACGTTCAAAAAATGTCATATCTCATAAACTATCCAAAATGGTAGATACATCGGCGTTTAATAGATGCGCAGTGAGGTCCTTTACCACCCTGCTTCGTTTGATCCATCGGTGCTGAACTTATGTAAACTTCTGCTCAAAGCGGTTTCCAGTTATTTTAGAAAAATCCGTAGATACGCAAAGTTAACACAAACTTAGTTTTTTACTCAACTACTCAGTAGAAAAAGACTACCGTTTGGCTAGGCAAACATTATTCTTCCGATATGAGCATATTTGAAGAAAAAATGTAGCCTGTTACAGATTTAATTTATTTATCATACCTATCAAAGTGTACGCAAAATAATAATTAAATTAACGTGATCGTCACATGTAAGTGTTCAGTTAATAAGTGGTACATATTGAAAATACCTGCGTGTTTGAAGAATGATGTAGTTATGATCGTAGAATAAGAAAATAAGAGGTATTAAAGACATTTTGATAATTTTGTGGGTAGAATATTTATTTTCAATCGAGCTCATCGGTTTAGTTACGTCCTAATATTCATTTATGACATTTTAGCATAAAATTCAAGAATTTGTTGAACAATTTGTGTGATAGTTCAAGTAAAATACTGTTAGTAAATTCATGCTAGTCCGCCTGGTTCAACAATAAATGACCATGCAAATAGTTGTGTATGTAAAAATAATACATGGATTTATAAAAAAATAAAAAAACATATAAGGTTAGTTTTACATTAGTTTGTTTACATAAGGAAATTAAATTTTTTAATAACTGATTTGACCACTGCCTCACCCGAGGCGTAGTATTGTTATCTGTTCTATGCCCAAGAGTAAGCGATGATGTGTTCAAAAATGGTAAACACGCTAGGCCTAGAATAGTCTGACTCTTAAGGGCTACGTTCTGTCGGAACACCGTAAGGTTATGGCGGCAGATTTTCTCCTTCATGGTGATAAGGTGGTTTTGGCAGCAAGTCAGGCGGAATATCATGAATATACCACCTACCAAAGTGAAACAATCTCTAAATGTCTAACGTAGCTCCAGGGCATCGACACGCAAATTTTAGCTACCTAATTTTGCATGTTACGGTTTTTTTTATAGGCAGACGTTATCGCTTACTCGCGAGCGTCTAACATGACCGTTGCCTTATGTCATTAAAAAAGTTAACGAGCATCAACATTGATATTTTAATCAAAACAATTTCACCATAAGGATAAATCGTAGCCAAAGAAGCGCTGGGGTAAACAACGAGTTTGGAGAGGAGATCAAAAATCGGTAAACTTAGCGTAGGGCATTCTCAGACGATGATGATCGCAAGGAGGCTGGCAAGAGCTGAATGAGCTTAGCTGCGGATCGTGATCAGTAGCTTGCAATTGGACATGCCTATGTCCATCAGTGGACTAGTATAAGCTGATGATGAGATATAAATCTTACAACATTGTGTAAACATGACGATACTTTGATTATCCTATTTGTTTGCTTTCAACCCCAAATAAGATAAGCAAACATTCTTTAAACTTTCAGACGTTATAAAACCTGTTGTAAAAAAAATTAATAGCTTTATTTACCATCGCAAACCAAGCTCATTATTATATATCCGGAAATAGATAAATTTTGTTTGTAAGGCGTAAATATTCTATTATGTTAATATTTTATTGCATGAGGCAGATAAGTGATAACAGAAAAATGTGTAAACAATGTTGTTTACTTTGCAAATAGTTATCATATTGCCTAATTTAAATGATAGCTCTGAAGTGTAGGCAAATAATTTCAGCACGTACGTACCTACTTATTTACATTATTATGTAAATATTTTAAATAGTGTTATTGTTCTAAGAATATTGATAAAGACACTGGGGAAATTGTAGGGTTATCTGAACGATTTTACAAACACACATTTTAATATTATGTACTAATACGATAATGATGAGATGATAGAAGGTAGAAAGGTAGAGGTTTTAAATAATTCAAACAAACTGTCCAGACAGATATGACAGAATTAGAAAAATTCCTTGCATCATAGAATAGGACCAATTGCCAAACTATGTAAAATATAATTTATAAAGTTTTGAAAATATTAAAGGTACGGCCACACAGCGGCGTCCTGCGATCTGCGGGCGCGACCTCAGTACTTTTCAATTGTTTTCTGATCGCGTTTGGTGTGAACCAGTCGGTACAAATACTACTGCGCTATCTGTTCGCCGCCTAGATTGCGCACGCAGGACGCTGCAGTGTGTCCGTACCTTAATAAATACAACCTCCATAACCTTATGGTGTTCCGGCATCACACAGCTCTTGAGAGTCAGACCATTCTAGGCCTAGCATATTTTTCTATCTTCGATCATTTACTTTTACCACCAGGCAAGATAGTGGACAAACGCTATCCTATAAGATACATAAATAAACTGGCCAAGTGCAAGTCGGACTCACACTCGTAGGGTTCCGTAACACAGTTAAGTATTCCATAACTATGATTTTTCGCAACTACAAAATTAACTTTGTTTTTCATAGTGTTTGTATGAAAAACAAAGTTATCTTTGCGGTCAACATATCTCTAAAACTGCTGACTGTATCTCGTTCAAACCAATTTTCGTTGTTAGTTTTTATTAAGATCTGCAGCATATATTTTCTTTAGATTTTTCACTCCCATACTTTAAAAGTTAGAGGGTGGAGGGAGGGAGGGGGGGGGGGGGGGCACACATTTTACCACTTTAGACGCGCCTATCTTTCAATGATTGACTTTGAGAAAAAATGATTTTAGAAACCTCAATGTCATTTTTGAAGAACTATCCATAGACACACATCCCCACACGTATAGGTTTGAAGAATTTTTTTTTTTGTTTCCGTTCCATGTATGGGATGCTCCCCCTTAAACTTTTATATTTTTAGGGTTCCGTAGCCGAATGGTAAAAAACGGAACCCTTATAGATTCGTCATGTTTGTCTGTCTGTCTGATATATATATATAAATCGGAAAGCGGTTCACAGAATACATCTACCTACCAAGTTTCAATTCTGTAGTCCTAACAGTTTCGGAATAAAATGGCTGTGACATACGGACGGACAGACAGACAGACATGACGAATCTATAAGGGTTCCGTTTTTTGCCATTCGGCTACGCAACCCTAAAAAACTTGTATATGGTAAAGGGTTGTACAGGAAATAAAGGTCAAATTGTTCGGAATGTTTTCCTTTAATAATATTGGACACATTTTCACCTGCCCGACTTAATTTTTGTTCGAAAAATTGTTATTGCAAATTGGAAAACTTTCTTGGGTTTCCCAAATTATTTTCATACTAAAAATTTATACCTACTACGGGTTGTAGATATTCACCCTAACAGAAAAAATACATATAGTTAAAAAAAATATTCTCAACTATGAAGTACTATTAATAGTAATATCAATTTAAAAAAAAAAACATTTTAAGTACAGCCCAATCTCGAAATTTTTCATTCTGACAACTTATTTTAGGAAAGTCAATTCCGACTGCAAATACATTGTTGCATGACCTTGATCGCATATGAATGAGCATATTACAAACGCGCAACGTAACGTAGCTTCGGCCAATGACCGCTACTCCCTCGACACTGTAGACTAGCAAGCAATGAATAGGTACAGTCTAGAAACTGTTCTTATCGCGACACAGTTGAAGGTTTCTATGAACAAGTTTATTGCTCTGCATCTAAGTGCAAAAGTTCAGCACAAGTTTAATATGCATGCATAGAGCCCCGTTATTAGGTTAGTTAATTAAAATATCTACATTTTCCTGTACTATGAAACGCTACGAACCAATTTCTGATCCACGGAAGTAAAGATATGGCCTATACGACTGTACAATAAAAAAAATCAATATGGCTCGTAAAATTGAGAATCCCAAATTGTATTGATGAGTTCGACCTTCCTCTCAATGTAAGCAAACATTCAAACGATTCGCTCAAAAACGTAACTACCATTAAAGCTTCTCTATTAAGCATTTCAGCGGGCCTAAATCATTTGCACAGGTATATTTGCCTCTATCAACACGACAACACAAGCTACGCTCCAATTTACCACTTCCCAATATGCAGATTAGCGGCTGCCTAATTTTCGCATACAAATTTCTAATTAGCCCGCACGATCGCCTATTATAACGCTTCTACGCCGAGTATGGAACGCGGTTTCTGCCAGCGTCGATAAACATAGCACCATCGATATATCTTCGTTAGCCGCACGCGTTCGTACATACTATATCTTATTCAGTGGCACAGAGCAAAGTTTATTATACGTAAACAATGAGTATATTCGCGTGTATGTAAACGTCATGGAGTGCCGCGTGAATTATCCTTTATCGAGCGTCAGTCATGTCGCACGTGCCGGTCCGTATATAAGAGCTCGCTCGGTTGGAATGATACCAAACACATCTGTTACCTCGACCTAACCAGTCGCTTGCAACTACAAGCTCTAAAAATCAACGTTCACTTAATTAAAACTCCGACATGGACAAGAGGCAATTGATCGGAAGCGCGACGCGCTACATCGCCGGCAGAAACGCAGTCCAGACGGTCTACTGGAGGAAAACCGGAGAAGACGGCAAGGGGCTCCTGAAGACTACTAAGATGACCTTCTTTGGAAAGAACGAGGGTCCCGACAGAGTCGATCCAGCTGTGATGTTCGCGAGAGTGCGCGACAGATATGCGTAAACCGAAAATCGACGACGACCCTTCGTCAGAGATTTTTCTTCCCATTTCGACTGTGATGCTTAGGATAAGCTCTAGCTATATTTTTTTGAGTAAGTTTAGTAATAGTCGTTTCCCAGTGATTCAGTGCGTTGAAGCAACTGTGTGGTGTATATTATATACCTCAAAGAGTGTTGAAAGCCACCGCTAAGTACAAATAAATGTTATTGTTGTGTTATTTTTTTGTTTATTTTCTATCTTATATTTTTAATTTATTTAACTGGTAATGACACATTCAGAGGTTGATCCCTTTAACGTGTTATTATATCACATTATCATTTTGATTAGTATTTTTAGTAGGACTTTTCAACACTATATTTAAAAAAATTGACTTAGGTAAATGATTGAATTAGCGCTTATTTTCGAAAAGCATATGCATTTTTTATTTTTTTACTACTAGAATTATTTACTGCTTATCATGCTTTTTCATGTGAGTTACACTTACGTATAAAAAAAAACATGATAAATGTATCGAATAACATTAGTGTATCCCGTAACTAGTATGTAATGTCGTCGTGAACATTTAAATACATCTGTTCATTCATCGAAGGCTTTGCGGCAGACCCCGACGGAGATGGCGAGACGTTCAGTAGGACTATTCTGTAAGCTATCTCGGAAGCGGAATCCGCGGTGAGATTCGAATTTCGTACTATGAAATTCAATCGTAATACGGTTGAATTTCGTAAAACGAAATTTAAATCTCACCGCGGATTCCGCTTCCGAGATAGCTTACAGAATAGCCCTACTGGACTCACATATGAAAGATTGGACTACAATAGCACAAAATCGTGAGACGTGAAAGAAAGGGAGGGACCCCTTTACTCTGCAGTGGGACAGTTCAGGCTCATAATAATAATACCTTCACATATTTATCTAAGTTATATTAGGAAATAATAGGACTTATAGTCAAATAGTTGCCACCAAGGTTTTGAATAAGATAAAGATTTAATAAAACTTTTCTAATAAGATTATACACCTATCCGTAAAGCCGGGTTTAGGACTGTCAGTAGGATAGGACCGGTAGATTAGACAATCCCGCCAATCAGCATAAATTGGCGGTCGAAGGATTATATTTCTAGCTTCCATCTAGAGTTCTCAGAATTCAAACCGCGTTCAGTATTACTAGTAAGTCGAGATAAACTAAGTACCTCCAAGCTTTATTCTAATTTGCTTGCTGTAACCTTAACATTACATATACTTAAAATATTTATAAACGAATTCAAAAAAAAAAGGATGTTCTAACTTCAGATGCTTATATTTTTTTAGTATATTCGGGCATAACTCATGTCATTTACAAAATATTTTTTTGTTCGAAAGAGGTTCATACAATTTAAATTTTGTAAAGATCTGACAAAATATTTAGAGATAAACACCTCAAACTTGGTACTGAAAAAGATAGCGTAGCATTCTTGGTAACCGAAGATCTTCTTAAACGCGATTTTTACGGTTCCGAACCCAAAGGGTACCAACGAAACCCTATTACTGAGACTCCGCTGTCCGTCTGTCTGTCTGTCTGTCTGTCTGTCTGTCTGTCTGTCTGTCTGTCTGTCTGTCTGTCTGTCTGTCTGTCTGTCTGTCTGTCTGTCTGTCTGTCTGTCTGTCTGTCTTTCTGTCCGTCTGTCACCAGGCGATACACTCATGAACCGTGATAGTTAGACGGTTGAAATTTTCACAGATGATGTATTTCTGTTGCCGCTATAACAACAAATGCTAAGAACAGAACAAAGTTAAAAATTAAAGAAAAGTTTAAAAAAAGTTTTTTACGATAGCGCTGCGCCACCTATCTAGCATTAAAGATGGCGCGCTATCGTATTTACCTTAATCTGAATATCGGAAGCGGCTCCAACGATTAAATAAAATTTAGTATAGGTAAAGGCGGCAATAGCCCAATGGATAGGGTGTCGGACTGGCAATCGAGAGGTCGTGAGTTCGAATCCCACCCCACCCATTGCACTATTGACGTGAACCCACTCCAGACACAAGCATATTTAGCTTAGTTGGAGGGGTTAACAAGAATACTAGTAATGTGCAACCCACATTGCGAGTAATCTTTTTATAAAAAAGAAAAAAAAAAAGAAAAAAAAAAAGTATACCTACAGGGGATTTCGGGGGCGATAAATCGATCTAGCTAGGATTTTCAGAAAATGTTGTTTTATTCTTGTTTTCAATAATCAACTTTATTGATAATCAACTTAAAATATCACTCTTCCCGACATCTATTGGCGAGTAGAAGTACTGTTTCAGTAAAGCAGTTAGTTGCTCTCAATTTAAAAAAATTGTATTATTATGCGTCAATAGATGTCGGCAAGAGTCATATTTGTCTGTTTAAGTGCCAAAAAATACCGAGCAAAGCTCGGTCAACCAGATATTTAATAATATTAATTACTACAATTACTATTTAAAAGTGTAATTAATGGGTATGGAGCCAACAGTCTTCAATAAAATTCCTAAATCTTTAAAGGACATGGACAATATTATGTTTAAAAATAGGCTAAAACAATTTTTAATTCAGAAATGTTATTATGGTATTGACGATTTTTTAAGTGACAAATTATAATCATTATCATTATTTTCATGACATTGTGCTGTATCCTTTTAATTTTATAATTCAATTTAGTTTATAAGAATGACCAGTGTAATATGTATTTAAATTTGGATTATATGTAGTGAGTAAAGCAGCGTCATCTGCAAAGTTTGCACGCCTGTTAAGATCTTTATCTTTATCTTATCTTTATTACTACTATTACTATTACTACTATATAATACTATTCTACCTTTGTGTTAACGTTTACTTAGTTGGTGTTAGAAGTTCGTTAGAAATTTGATAGATGGCGTTCGGAACCCTCCGTGTGCGGGACAAAAGTCTGACTCGCACTAGGCCAGTTTTATTTTCCAAATTAAGGATCTGTTTGAGTGACCACTGGTTGCGATGGCTGTGCTCTATGGACTATATTAAAGTTCAGGGCTTCGTCGCACTGCCTTCATTCATTTCCATACAAGTACAATTCCATCTTAGCCGGCATCGTAACTCACCATCAGGTGAAATAGTGATGAAGTGCTTTTCTGTCAAACATACTGACGTACGTAATGGTTATACAGTATATTTGAGTTTTTTGGAGTTTTAACCTAAGTTGAAAAACGTCGGTGGCGTAGTAAGCTTAGTAAAAGCTCCTTTCCTTTTGCTATGGAAGCCTTAATATTTCTCTGTAATAACTTAATGAACTGGCCAAGTGCGAATCGGACTTGCACACGTAGAATTTCGTACAACAGTACAATATTTTTTAAGACTAAATAATTTTTTTTCGGATAAATAAATTTCTTTTATCGCAATGAATGCTCTTTATTTTTTAAGTTTATTCTGTTTTTAGTATTTTTTGTTATTGTAGTGTTACTTTTTATTCGTTGTTCTTTTATCGCTATGTATAATAAGCGACACTCTAGAGATTGCATCGTGTAGTATACACAATGCTGCTGTATATGATATGCTGTAACCTCTTTGGAAGAGCAATCGACACAACTCGTCCCATTGGTCAGTCCGGGCGTAAGCCTAAGCATTCTTATTCATGTGTGGGTGCGGAATTCGCCGCCCCCGCCGTTTGCCTCGTCATAACATGTTGCTGCTAAAGCTAGTTCATTGGTTCCAGAACGTTTTTGGATTCGTCACGTTGGCATATCTGTCTTGAAGGACATTGGAAGCCGCCAAAGCTGAGAGGCAGCGATTGGAAGATATGGGTCAATGATTGGAGATTGTCCAACCCGATTGGCGTAAATCCGGAGGGTGAGCGCTCCCTGGTGGCAAGAACAAGAATTACTTGGCGACGCGAGGGTGGCGGGATCGAGAGGTCGAGCGCTCGGGACTTCAGTGCCAACCAGCGACAAGTGTGGACGTCCGTCCATTGTGAAGACGTGGAAACGCAGCCCGCTTCCTTTCTGAAGGCGAGGGCTCGTTGCAGGAGAAGTTGACGTAACAGTACTTGGAGGTCCTAGACGACTTCGGAAGGGGTGCGATCCAGTCGTCGATGTCGTGCACGTAAGCAATCTCTGTGTCGCTTTAGGTAGGTAGGTTAGCACAGGATTTAGGTAATTTAAGTATATATTATGTTTCTTTGAAGTGTTTCACACTTTATATTTTTGTAAATTGTTAAACACTATCCAAAATTTCATCGTACCGACGGGACTTGAACCCGCAACCTCCGGAATAACATGTTCCGGTGCTTTGCCAATTAAGCCACGGTGCGAAGTATCGTTACGACGAAATTAGTGGATTGCATTTTTTTAACCCAATTATGCATTGGTGGCGCCATCTATGACTACTTATTACGTAAGTTAATCATTCGGAAGAAATCATTACAGTTTTCTAATCCGACGAGAGATGTTGCACTGCGTAAATCAAATATTATGTTTCTTTGAAGTGTTTCACACTTTATATTTTTGTAAATTGTTAAACACAATCCAAAATTTCATCGTACCGACGGGATTTGAACCCGCAACCTCCGGAATAACATGTTCCGGTGCTTTGCCAATTAAGCCACGGTGCGAAGTCCCGTCGGTACGATGAAATTTTGATTGATTATTTTGATTAACTTACGTAATAAGTAGTCATAGATGGCGCCACCAATGCATAATTGGGTTAACAAAATGCAATCCACTAATTTTGTCGTAACGATACTCGCACCGTGGCTTAATTGGCAAAGCACCGGAACATGTTATTCCGGAGGTTGCGGGTTCAAGTCCCGTCGGTACGATGAAATTTTGGATTGTGTTTAACAATTTACAAAAATATAAAGTGTGAAACACTTCAAAGAAACATAATATTTGATTTACGCAGTGCAACATCTCTCGTCGGATTAGAAAACTGTGATGATTTCTTCCGAATGATTAACTTACGTAATAAGTAGTCATAGATGGCGCCACCAATGCATAATTGGGTTAACAAAATGCAATCCACTAATTTCGTCGTAACGATACTTCGCACCGTGGCTTAATTGGCAAAGCACCGGAACATGTTATTCCGGAGGTTGCGGGTTCAAGTCCCGTCGGCACGATGAAATTTTGGATTGTGTTTAACAATAAACTTAAGTATATTGTCAATAAACTGAGTTTTTGTTTTGTATTTGGTTTCTTATTGTCGAGGGATCTCCCATTAAGGTCTTTTGCATCCCTTGTAGTTGATCACCACTCCTCTGGGGCCGTTCCGACAGGCCTTAACACCACGGCCGAACCCACGCCCTGATTCATCGCTCTGCTGGGGGGTCCTAGCAGGTGTATATTCTAGTCTGAGATAGGTAGTCGTCAGAGCTTAGGTGCAGGTTAGATCCCGGCACCTGTTAGAGTGACGACGACTCCTTTAGGGCTTTAGGGCCTTATTTCAGGGCCACTAGGAAGTCGGTTGTTTGAGCTATAACAAGTGCCCATCACGGGTTACCTGGTGACATTATAGAGGCCATAGAAACACATATTTTGCGAAAATTTGAAGTATCTTCCTATGACGGTTTAGGAGGTACAGCCATCTGACTGACGGACAGACGTACATACCTCACATGCTTTGCGAGTGATATTTTAGTTAGTATTCTAAAGTGTTTGATTCTATCTGCTGCAGACATGTGTTCCTCGACTATTATGCAGAATGGAGAGACAAAAAAAAAAAAGTGTTCAGATTTCTCCTATGTACCAGATGTCTGATGGTCGGTTTCTTAGGTCGGTTTATTGAGAGTTTATCTAATAAATTGTACCGTTATTGAATTGATAAACTCTAAATAAAAGATGTATTCAGAAAGCGGCCATAAGAGAGGTGTATATAAAAAGACAAAATAACATTTCTTTAACTAGGTATTATTTATGTGAAATGAGTCAAAGTGACAACACAACGGTCAATACAAAACACGTCAATAGCCCGACGTGCCGACCTGACTTGGTATCGTGACCTTAGTTTAATGGCTGATCGCATGTCTCATCTCTAGATCAGAGGTTATCGGGTTATGATTAGAGATGAGTCGAAAACCGTATTATTCTGCTCACAAATGATTAGCTAAACTAAGGGCCTATTTATCGATATCTTAGAAACGTATGCACTGGTCAATGTACAAAAAAACTGCATTTGATGATATCTTCATGGCAGAGTTAATACTAACCGAGAGTTAAATTAGGCACAGGACTATAACGATGAAAAAAAAAAACTAGCCACAGCAGCACATTATTTTGATGTTCCTCCTGACTTGCTACCATAAAGTAGCTTACCACCATCAAGAAGAAAGCCTGGCGCTTCTTGGCAGATTTTTACCTTACGTTGTTTCGGCAGCAGAGCCCTTGAGAGTCAGAGTATTCTAGGCCTAGCGTGTTCACCATATTAAAACACACATTGCTTACCACCAAGTGCCATAGTGGTCAAACGCTAGCCTATAATTATTAAAATTTTGAGGGGGGTGAAAATCAAGTTCAAAGATTCCGTTACATACAAACATACATACCAAGCTAATAAAAGCGTGGATAAAAAAACTGTGTACCGTACCTACTTCTAACACTCCTATTTAAGGCACAGTGTAGCACTATTATGTTTTCTGTGACAGTAGTGGACTTTGCGAAAGTATTTTCAATAATGTATTGGTTTAAATGACCCTAAACTTTCGTGAGCACTGTGAGAATTTATAGTCACTACATAACTCATAGTATTGTTTGTAAATACGGCGGTAATTCTTACTTACCGATGTAAAGAAGAAACTACTTAACACTTTATTCGAACATAGTGAAAGAAGTGCAAGTAATATTATATCCATTCCAAACGCTATAGTTACACTCAATTATTCCTAATAAAAAGTTCTAAGCCGATTGATAAGAGTAGGTTTCTCAAAAAGTGGTACCAAAAAGCATGTGTAGTGTAAAGTAAAGCCAATAGAGTAAATTAATTTGCAATGGGAATTAATTTTCAATAAATAGAGTGTCTATCTAATTAATTAAACTACGCAGTAGTTAGAGACAATTATCTACGTCTATAAAATTAGATACTAACGGTATGCTGTAATTCAACACGCAAAAACATCATAACTATCGCGACCACAGACTGTATATTACATACTAATAATCATGCTACTAATAGAAATAAAATAGCAGATTAGGTAATTAATATCAAGCTACAAAAAATACGGTATCAGCTGATTACAACCAAAGAAAATAGATTAGGTAAAACCTTAGTCATGTCTAGGAAAAGAGATAAAAACTGATTATCACCAACCGTTACCGGTACATACTAGTACAGTTTTATACTCCAACTGTTATTATATGAATTTTATCTGACTGTCTAGACTGTTTGTCTTGTTGCGTTACCCTTAGCTATGTTAGGTAACTTACCTAACATAGCTAGGTAAGGTAAGTATGTTTGTGTAGACACATTTTTCTCTTCGACTAGAGGACTAAAGGCCCGCATCGAAAAATTTGTCCACACAAATATAATTATATCAAAATGCCCCTTTACCGCGTGTTCACATCTGTCGTTTGTCGGATACGATTTTTTATCCACGACGGAACGGAGACTGTATATGCGTTTGGGGTGAGGGGATGTTTGTTTGTTTGTTTGTGTGTGCAAATCCATGTTGCCATTTTTCTCCAAAACTACTAGTCCGATTTTGATGCAGTTTTCAGTTATGGGTTCAAGTGTAATTGGTGAATGTTTTTAGATAGATGTTACGGTGACAACTCAACAGGGGGCGCTGCAGTAATCATTTGTTGGTGCAAATGAATGTTGGCATTTTTCTTCAAAACGTCTAGTCCGATTTGATGCAATTTTCAGTTATGGATTCGTGTTTGATTGGTGCATGTTCTTAAATAAGTGTTACGGTGTCAACTCATCAGGGGGCGCTGCAGTAAAGATTTGTTTATGTAAATCCATGTTGCCATTTTTCTCCAACACTAGTTTGATTTTGTCTTAAACGGTTCGTAATTTATTAGTGGTGGTTCATAGATAGATATTATGACATTAATTTTCTAAAGGAAATTGTCGTGGGTGTTTATTAAAAAAAATATATTTGTTACTTGTAATCGGATTTTCCTCTAGCATAATATTTTATATGAAGCTATTCACACTTGTCGACCCGATTTTGTAGTTTGTTTGACAACCCGATTAAAAATCGTATCCGACATATAGTGGTGAAACACTACTCTATCAGATATAAAAAAATTACATATGGGTACTTACACTACAACAGGGTCGCCTACAGTATTTTATAAGATCGAGCAAAAAATACCACTATCATTTTTCGCCAGCAATAAATAATAATTAATAAACATTTTATTTCTTATAACGCCATCTAACGTCTAAAACAGGAGTTAGGGATCGACATTTCAATATAACGCCATCTATGGGACGTTTACCTAATTAAGCGTTCATAGATGGCGTGAAATGCCGAAAAAACACGTTTGTGGAACGGAGACCCTCTATTATTTTTAACTTTATTCTGTTTTTGTATTTGTTGTTATAGCGGCAACAGAAATACATCATCTGTGAAAATTTCAACTGTCTAACTATCACGGTTCATGAGATACAGCCTGGTGACAGATGGATTGACAGACAGACGGACAGCGGAGTCTTAGTAATAGGGTCCCGTTTTACCCTTTGGGTACGGAACCCTACGGTGTCAACTCATCAGGGGGCGCTGCAGTAAAGATTTGTTTATGTAAATCCATGTTGCCATTTTTCTCCTACACTAGTTTGATTTTGTCTTAAACGGTTCGTAATTTATTAGAGGTGGTTCTTAGATAGATATTATGACGTAAATTTTCTAAAGGACATTGTCGTGGGTGTTTATTTAAAGATTTATTTTTGTTACTTGTAATCGGATTTTCCTGTAGCATAATATTTTATATGAAGCTATTCACACTTGTCGACCCGATTTTGTAGTTTGTTTGACAACCCGATTAAAAATCGTATCCGACATATAGTGGTGAAACACTACTCTATCAGATATAAAAAAAATTACAAATGGGTACTTACACTACAACAGGGTCGCCTAGATAATGGTGGTAGGATAGGAAACTTATCTAAAACTCTTTCTTTTAACTGTAGAAAGTAAGATAGTTTAATAAACTGGCCAAATGCAAGTCGGACTCGCACTAGTAGGGTTCCGTACCACACTACAGTATTTTATAAGATCGAGCAAAAAATACCACTATCATTTTTCGCCACCAAAAAATAATAATTAATAAACATTTTATTTCTTATAACGCCATCTAACGTCTAACAAAGGAGTTAGGGATCGACAATTCAATATAACGCCATCTATGGGACGTTTACCTAACTAAGCGTACATAGATGGCGTGAAATGCCGAAAAAACACGTTTTTTGTATGGGGACCCTCTGTTATTTTTAACTTTATTCTGTTTTTCGTATTCGTTGTTATAGCGGCAACAGAAATACAACATTTGTGAAAATTTCAACTGTCTAACTATCACGGTTCATGAGGTGACAGACGGACAGACAGACAGACAGACAGACAGACAGACAGACAGACGGACAGCGGAGTCTTAGTAATAGTGTCCCGTTTTACCCTTTGGGTACGGAACCCTAAAAACTAAAACTACCGACTTCCACGCCGCGCAAGTCAGTTTGAGAAGTTTATCGTTATATCTCTGGAGATAGCATACAAAATACAAAAACTCTTTATTGTTTACCAACATACAGGAAAAGAACAATAGGTGCAGAATATAATTACTAACTAACTTACTTAAGGTAGTACAGCGGGCGGTCTTATCGCTATCAGCGATCTCTTCTAGACATTTTTTGGATGGACAGAATTGCAGGAAGTAGTAGACGGTGGTGTACAATAAATAAATCTGAATTATAAAGAGTTACTCTTTAATTTTTTAATTTAATAATATACTTATCATCTTGATAAAATTACAATGGGACCACCTCGGAAGTATACCCTTTGAACTAAAAAGATTTTTTTTAATCGGTTCACAATTGGCGAAAATATCGATGAACATACACAAAAAAAATACATACAGACGAACATAGAACCTCCTCTTTTTTGGAAGTCGGTTAAAAAGGAGGAGTTTGTCAATTGGACTTAAATATGTTTGAACACATTGAGTTATTCAAGCGAGTATTATTATTGTGTATGATAGGCTCTGTCACCTCCAGTTGGCTGATAATATAGATGTATAGTAGAGTCAATTTAATAGATCACATTTGACACTTCATCAAAATTAAACAACGTGACCTTGTAATGAAAGGTACATAAAATTATTAATTGTTTCAAAGTCAGAACTGCATAATTACTTAACATTTTTCAGTTACAAATACATATTTATTCTAATAATTACAAAAAAGCGTGTTTACGATTTACTTTGACTAATAATTCATTTTAAATATAATAAACAATTTTTGTTCTAAAAAACTAAACGTCAGTACAAGGTTACGTTGACACTTTTTCTATATACACACTAGAGATGCTACCCAAAAAATCAAAAGATTGATCAGTCGATAGGTTGAATCGAATGCAATGATAAGTTGTGAAGGATGTTTAACTATAAAAATAACTAAACTGTGATTGTAATTAAAACATAATATTATTCTTTGACTAAAAAAATACAAAAATAATTGAGTAGGAACTAAAATCAATAATAATTTGGGTTACAAAACTAACAATAAACTACTAATCGTTAGATCCATATGTACATTTGAACATGTTTTTTATTTTATTGGGCCCTTTTCTATGGTGCTACATTCTAATCTAAATACATATAAAATCGTTAAAATATGTACAATTTCCGATTTGTATAATATGTATTAACGTGTTTTATCAATTTCATATTAACGCAAAACAAACAAGTAAATAACACTGAATAATGTAAATACTAATTGTATTTCTCATTTAGAGCTGCCGGAATATTGGTTATTTCGAATAACATCGAACTAACATCATTCTTGTTTGCGTTGATGCGTATCGATTCATCAATTGAATCGATGTTTTTAAGCAATTCACCTTACTATGAAGGTTGTCTGGTAGAAATTGCTTCAAGCGATAAGACCGCCGATTGTGTTGCCATTCAGATATATTTTATTTTATTGTTTTGTTTTTGTACAATTTGTTTAATTGGTAATCAATAAAGAGTTTTTGTATTGTATTGTATTGTATGAAGCTAAGACTGACAGATGTCAAATGTGATCTATTAAATTGATCCTATAGTAGCACCTATAAACCTAGAATTGTAAATGTCTTGCAAACACAATTCGGACCTCGTGGTTAGACATTTTTACAATAGTAACGTGTTATTGGTGCTACTGTAACCCTTTGATCAGCGCAAGTGCCCAGATTTTCATCTCCATAATTCTAAGCTTTCAGACAGTTTTCTATGACATGTATTCTATTACTTGAAAGTGCTGTAATAGGCATACTTGGCGAGTAATTCACAGTAATTCTCGGTAATATCAGGCTATTACGCGTGGTTGCCTAAAATTCAACACTCGTGCTAAATTCCACCCCAAACTACCTCTATACTCTAGGTATGTTGACTTATATTCTCTGACGAGCATAGTAAAGTTATAGGGGAATTAAATATTAAAACACTTAATATTACTTAAATAACTTAAGAAGTGATTTCAGAATACGTGATGAATTCCATACAAATGCAACATAATAATTATACTTGAATTAACTATCATAACATTCTGTGTAATCAGTGAAAATATTTGTCAACCGACTTCCAAAAAGAAGGAGGTTCTCAATTCGAGTGTATGTTTTTTTTTCTTTTTTAGGGTTCCGAACCCAAAGGGTACCAACGGAACCCTATTACTGAGACTCCGCTGTCCATCTGTCTGTCTGTCTGTCTGTCTGTCTGTCTGTCTGTCCGTCTGTCACCAGGCTGTATCTCATGAACCGTCATAGTTAGACGGTTGAAATTTTCACAGATGATGTATTTCTGTTATAACAAAAAATACTAAGAACAGAACAAAGTTAAAAATTAAAGAAAAGTTTAAAAAAAGTTTTTTACGATAGCGCAGCGCCACCTATCTAGCATCAAAGATGGCGCGGCGCTATCGTCTTTACCTTAATCTGAATCTCGGAAGCGGCTCCAACGATTAAATAAAATTTAGTATACAGGGGATTTCGGGGGCGATAAATCGATCTAGCTAATAATTTTCAGAAAATGTTGTTTTATTCGTGTTTTCAATAATCAACTTTATTGATAATCAACTTAAAATATTACTCTTCCCGACATCTATTGGCGAGTAGAAGTAGCTTTAGTGTTACTGTGTGGGTAAATCAGTTAGTGGCTCTCAATAAAAAAAAATTGTATTATTATTCGTCAATAGATGTCGGGAAGAGTCATATTTGTCTGTTTAAATGGCAAAAAATACCGAGCAAAGCTAAAAAAAAGCGGTCAACCAGATATTTAATAATAATAATTACTACTATTACTATTACTACTATATAATACTGTTCTACCTTTGTTTTAACGTTTACTTAGTTGGTGTTCGGTTCGGAACCCTCCATGTGCGGGACAAAAGTCTGACTCGCACTTGGCCAGTTTTATTTTTAGTGTATGTTACTCGATTACTCCGTCAATTATGAACCGATTTCAATGATTCTTTTTTTAATCGGTAGTGTACGTTTCAGAAATGATCCCATTGCTATTTCATCGAGATCTGATAAGTATCTCCAGAGATATGACGATAAACGTCTCAAATTTGCTACTGAAACTGACTCGCGGGGCATGCAGGAAGTTGGTTTGTTTAGTTTTTACACTATCTTAATTATTTTCTCTCTATTATCTTTTTTAACCGACTTCAAAAAAGAAGGAGGTTTCTCAATTCGACCGTGTATATTTTTATTTTTTTAATGTTTTTTCACGGATAACTTAGTTGTTTATGACCTATTTTGAGTATTATTTTTTTGTTGGAAAGGATATAATCTCAAGTATACCATGTTAATTTCATCGAGGTTTGATAAGCATCTCCAGAGGTTTGGAGATAAACACCTCAAAGTAGGACCTGAAAATTGATAGCGCGGCATTTGAAGTCGGTTCTTTTAGTTTTTTAAACGATCTTATTTAATACCTTGTAGGCTTGCATTTCGTTAACTCGCCTGGCGATAAGCTATGATGTGGTCGCGGATGGTGAACACGCTAGGCCTAGAATACTATTGGCTCTCAAGATTAGTGTGCTGCCGGAACACCGTAAGATTAAAGCGGCAGATTTTCTTCTTGACGATGGTAAGCTAATTTTAGATAGTTAGTCAAGCGGAACATCGATATAAGACGCTCTACCACATGTAGACGAACACTGATGCTACGATTTGAACCGGCGATCTCTCGCTTATACCGAGTTCACATTAGGCGATTCTAGTCGTTCAACTGGCTAGGGATGTACTTGTCTTTCGATTCCAAGTACTTTTAGTATCAATACTTTAGAATCGATACTTAGTAAGTACCGGTTATAAGTACTCGTTTCGTTTATCAATTATTTGTTTTGGGAGAACATTAAGGCGTGCATTATACAGCGATAATAGGGTTTCGAATGAAACTATTTGATTTGCTAATCAAGCGCGATTTAATCGATAAAAATATCCATTGGGTATTTTTTGTAACTCGTATCGTACATCCCTAGGAAGTTGAACGACTAGAATCGCCTGGTCTGAACCTGGTATTAGGAGTCAAGCCATCTTTCCTATGCGCCAACGGAGCTCTGCAATCTTCAAAGCTTAAGTGATTTGTCACAGTAGCTACAGTCAGTAGAAGTGCAGTCGTGTGTTGCATATATAACATATCTAAATAAGCATGACGTGACACAGTGTCAGCTGTGAATGTGAGATGGAATGCAAGAACAGCATAGTAATGAGACATAATTTTGCACATATATAGACTAGTGAGATCTTTGAGTATTTAACTTAAAGGTACGGCCACACCGTAGCGTCCTGCGTGCGTAATCTCGGCGGCGATTAGTAGTATTTGTACCGACTGTTTCACAACAAACGCGATCTACGGCGATTAGAAAACGGTTAAAAATCAGATCGCGAACGCGCACGCGGACAAAGGACGCCGCGATGTGGTCGTAACCAGTAATAATGCTTACTTCTGTTTGTACTATTCATTATTCTGTGCTTCTGTTCGATTTAACAAGGTAGTGAGACTTCAAACAGTCCGCCTAATATGGTAGTACGAGTACAAACAATAAATATAAATAATATAAATGTGAACCGGTTGGTAAGTTTTTAATAAAATTACAACGTGACCATAACACATTATACAAGCAGGTTAACGTTTTTTTTAAATATCTGGTAGGCTAGCGTTTGACCACTATCTCACCTGTTGGTAAGTGAGGATGCGGTCGAAGATGGTAAGCACGCTTTGAACTCGGTACCACGGCATCAAAGCCGACCGTTCTCCCGATTACGCCACCGGGCCCTTGATTTGCTGATGCAATATATGTAGGCATATATGCTCTACCCGTGAGAAGCCGGGGCGGGTAGCTAGTATAATCATAAAAATATGACACTATAAAAGAGTCAAGCAAAGGTTTCACTACTTATTTAATCCTTATTAGCATTTTAAGCGCTTTATTTCAGCCGTCGTCTCCAGCAACTGCCTCAGTTCATATTTACCTAAAAATCCGCAGCTAAGTTGACCTCATACATATTCATGGATTTTGCATAAAAAGGCACTACCATGCTCTTGTGAAAATTAAGCGCTGTTTAAGCTTACCAACATAGTTGCATCGCTTTTTCAGTTCGTTATGCCTTTAAAGTAGTGCAATCAATTGCGCAGTTTGGCATCGCCGTTGTGATAATGCAGGTAATTTTATGAAAATTGTGTTCAGATATTTTATATTAAAATAGCTATGCCCCGCGACTTCACCAGCATTAAAGAGTATCATTCTGAATGATTAACCGCCTAACTATTCCGACCCTAGACGCAGTAAGTTTTAGTTTCTTTTCAAAAATAAATTAAGTAAATAATTATGGACTGATCTTGATATACACAGATGATAAGTCCTGTGAAAATCTGCTAATTTATAATGTTTGTTTTCAAATATATTCTAAGCTAGCGTTTGACCACTATCTCACCTGTTGGTAAGTGATGATGCGGTCGAAGGTGGTAAGCACGCTAGGCCTAGAATGGGAACTGGCTCTCAAGGATAGCTGCCGGAACACATTAGATGTTTGGCGACAGATTTTCTAACTTGAGGGTGAAAGCTGGCCAGGCGAGCTAGATAGTGTCCTACCACCATGCACCACCATGTATTTTGGTTTCTTAACGATATTTTTCCTTTACCCTGATCTGCTAAAGAACACAAATTTTGCAGAGTGCCAATATACACCGTTGATTTTGACATACTCCAGGGTGTGCTGCGCTCTATTAACATATCACAGGCTGTAACTGACTGGTTTCGCAGCTACCTGTTTGGGCGTCAGCAGCGTGTGCGTCTTGAAGAAACTTACTCTTCTTAGTGTGACACGTTGGCTGGCGTCCCTCAGGGTGGCGTTCTCTCTCCTCTCCTCTTCGCTATCTTCATAAATTCCATCTCTGATCACCTAACCTCTTCCTCACTTATATGCTGACGACCTTCAGCATGCATGCACTCTGCCATATAGTTATGAAATAGTTCCTAGCCATGAACGGTTGTCTGGAAGAGATCGCTATTTAGCGATAAGACTAGGCCGCTTGTGCTTTAGGTTTAACATTAATGTAAGTACCATTTCATTTTTATGTGCAATAAAGAGTCATTCAGTCATGCATTCATTCATTCATTCATTAATTCGTCTTATATTATTATGGAGATATGTATACTTATTTGCTATATTTTTTTTATATAATATTATATACTGTCTGTGTGTAATTTAATTTCATTGTATTTTTCATTCAACTTTCAAAAAGGAGGAGGTTCTCAATTCGTTTGAATATTTTTTATATGTATGTTACGCAATACCTCCATTAATTTTGAACCGATTTGAATGATTCTTTTTTCATTGGTACTTAGGGTACATTTCCTACTACATTATCTAGAGATATAGACATCGAATACCTCAAATTTAGTACTGAAAATGACTAGCGCGGCATTCGACGTCGGTTTTTTTCTTAACTCTATGGTTTTTTTCCGTATTTATTATAAATTATAAACGATTTTAAATTATTGTTTTCCTAATATTAAGTTCCTAAGTACCTATACTTATTTGTACCTACGTATCTACATTTATTGTGACCTACAGATATACAAGTAACTATGCAGACTGAGTCACTGCGACATCCATACAATGTTCACGTGGATATCACAGAGAGAACACCGGCCGACGAATGGACTGGAAATTTACAACGACTATTACAACGAATGAGTCCTGTTTCCTGTTAGTTACATAATAAACTAATTATAAATGTTAGTAAACGAGGCTAAGTTGCAATAACATAATAAGTAAGGGTTAGTTTAAAGTTACGAGATAAGTCAGTTACTTGCAGGGGTCCTTCACGATCTTTTAGTAAAGTGTCGAGTAGTTACTTGTTACCAGACAGTGCCAGAAAGCAGGGTTATGTTTTTCGAGTGTATTTATGTATGTATGGATGTTTCTTTGACACGCTCTGTAGTCAAAATGGCTAGATGAATTTTAGCTTGAGAGATGTTGTTAGATTTGTCTTAATTGTGAGAGTGACACTAGGTAGGTATATCAAAATTATGAAAATTTAAAATAAGAGCCATATTTCATCTTTAAAAAAAAGCTGTTTCCTCAAAACCAATCAAGTTTTAGGTGTATAAAAAAGGGTTAAAAAAAAGGTAAATAAAGGTTAGAGTTTAAAAAACGGTTTAAAAATGCATACAACATGTATGTTTAAATGTAATTTGAAATGATAAATGCTAAAAAACAACAATGTTTTGATTTTTCAAGCAGTCGGGATTTTACATATTTATTCAATAATTTACTTGTTGATATATGTTGTTGAGGTAATTAATATTCTTAAATATATATCGTGATTAAAAGTTACTATATCATGTATTAGTGAAGATTATCAATTGAAAAAGATTAGGGAGGCCTTTACCTAACATTGAAACAGAAAATAAATAACATAAAACTCATATCTAAACAAATTTACCATTTAATTAATTTTTAATTTATTATTACACTTTTATTTACTTTATTACGCACATAGTAACAAATTAACAAAACAAACAGTGACGTAGCTAATTGTCGAAACATTTTTATCAACAGCGATAATAAATTGTAGGTTACTTAATAATCATTTGGCAATTTATCCTTAACATTGACACGGAAATGATAAACAACTGGGCTAATAACCTATTTTTAACCGACTTCAAAAAAACGATGAGGTTTCTCAATTCGACTGTATATATATATATTTATATATATAACCGATTTTAATTATTCTTTTTTGTTCGAAAGGAGATATCCCAAGTGTGGTACCATGGTAATTTTATCGAGGTCTGATAAGTATCTCCAGAGATATTGAGATAAACATTTCAAAATTGGTACTGAAAATGAATAGCGCGGCATTGAAGTCGGTTCTTTTTAACCGACTTCAAAAAAAGGAGGAGGTTTCTCAATTCGACCGTATATTTTTTTATTTTTTTTATTTTTGTTCGCGGATAACTTCGTCGTTTATGAACCGATTTTGATTATTCTTTTTTTGTTCGAAAGGACATATCCCAATTGTAGTACCATGCTAATTTTATCGAGGTCTGATAAGTATCTCTAGAGATATTTAAATAAACATCTCAACATTGGTACTGAAAATGAATAGCGCGGCATTGAAGTCGGAATATAAGTTTTAAGGTTTTCATGGTCACTGAAAATATTATTAGAACTACTCACGGGATATTTACCATGTTTTTTAATAACTCAAACTCAAACTCATAATTAATAAAAAACATGGTAAGTATCCCGTGAGTAGTTCTAATAATATTTGAAGTCGGATTTTTAAACGACCTTAAATTATAGATACTTCTACCTTAATATATGCCGACCAGACAAAATACCTTTAGAATTATATGTAATCTCCGCGTAAATAAAACCTTTATAGATTAAATCGATGTTCCGTATACAGAAGTATTTTATAAACTCAGGTAAATACCTAAATCTATAACAAACCCTCATAGGAGCGACTACACTGCGATTGAAAACCAATCGAGTGGCGGAGAGATTTTGATGAAAGATATGCGCTAGAATGAATTCCAATTTAGACTGATATCCAGAGGAAATAATCGCTTTGATTGCTGTAAAATATACTTACAAATATAATTAGTACCTGTCCGTACATTTTAGTCTTCATGTTTATTTTCGACCAGCTTCCAAAACCCAAACCTTACGACAAAAATACAGACGATTAGAAAACCTCCTCATTTTTGGAAGTTAGTTGAAAAATAAACGTGAATGTTCCGTAGGCTCACTCAGGATTAAAAAAGGTCACAGCAACAATATTATAACAACATAACACAAATATTATAACAAATATCATAATAATAAAACCTGTATTGTCAAAATAGATATTCCACACAGAGTTTGAAGTACCACTGAGCCCCAAAATAGACTCGAGGTCTGTATCCTGGGGCATCCTGAGATGCGATTTTTCAAAGGAGTATTCAACACAGAAAGCTTACAAAAAGCCTTTGGAGAATATAGAAATACAATATATATTCATTAGTTGCATAGAGACCATTATAGATGCAAAGCCCCAGTACATAATCATTCAGTGCAGCATCTCCAGTATCGTGCTAAGAACCGCTTTGTCACAGTCAGCTGTGACATCCGTCTTAAAGCGCTCTCGAGAACAAAGGAACGCGATGGACGTCTCGTACATAGTTAATAGAGAAGTAGACTCATTTTATAAAGAAAACTATTTAAAAAGATCAATTTCAAATAAGGATAAAGATCAATTTCAGATAAGGACTGAAGGATGGAATTTGTAGCCAGGTGATTTGATAGAGAACCAAAGTCATCGATATAGCCTACCAAAACAGCAAACTAGAGTGGCAAGTGGCCGGCCACATTAGCTGAAGAACCGACGACCGTTGGGGTCGAAGAGTTTTTGAGTAAAGACCGCGAATTGACAAACGTAGCGTAAGACGTCCTTAGATTAGTTGGAGCGATGATATGCGCAAGGTGGCTGACAAGAGCTGGACGAGAGTAGCCGAGGATCGTGTTAAGTGGCGTACAATTGGAGAGGCCTATGTCCAGCAGAGGACTAGCATAGACTGATGATGATGATGATGATCCATCAAACTTGTATGGCGGTAGTACACTGTCTGTCTAGTGACCGCGTGGCCAGCTACCTCAAGTTAGAAAAATCTGTCTCCAAACATCTGATATGTCCCAGCAGTTGTTTTTTGTTATCTAGTATAATATACTGAGTAGAAAATATGTCAGACGACATGGTGCAGTGGACTAAATTAGGATAAAATCGCCTCAAATGACCACACTATTCCATGGCCCTGGAATGCTATAATTATTTTCTACAGTCAAACTAAGCTAATCTGAGATAATACTAGAAACACCACAAAATTGTGCGCTCAGTGAAAATACATAAACTGCTGATACATATACACACAATACATTTTAAACTAACTTAATGATGGTAAAATTATCATCTAACTACCATTCTAAAACTGTTGTGTGCAACTTCTATTTATACTATGTTTTTGTGCAAGCTATCTTAGTTTGAAAAGCGAGTGTTTCCGTTAGATATTCATATATCACTATAGTTTTTAAAGGCATAGGTTTAAATTTCAACTGGTTAGAAATTAAATTGTAATGTAATGCTAGAAAATAATACTTTTTTTATACTTAACAAAATCTAGTGAGTCTTTTAAGGATCTAAATTTGGAAAGTAATGCATTTATTATTATAAAATTACTTATCTTAAAAAATCAGGCACTTATATAAGTTGAGATCGCTTAAAAATGATTAGCAAGTTTGATTTGACCCTTGCTAGTCATTTTTAAGCGATTCATCTATATATATATAATAAGATCGTTTAAAAAAACTAAAAAGAACCGACTTCAATTTATCTCCTAATCAGTTTATCTCCATATCTCTGGAGATACTTATCAAACCTCGATAAAATTACCATGGTACCACAATTGGGATATCTCCTTTCCAACAAAAAAATAATAATCAAAATCCGTCCATAAACGATGAAGTTATCCGCAAACAAACATAAAAAAAAAGAAAAAAACATATATACGGTCGAATTGAGAAACCTCCTCCTTTTTTGAAGTCGGTTAAAAATCAATTGCTGTTCGTTAGTCTCGCTAAAACTCAAGAACGGCTGGGCCGATTTAGCTGATTTTGGTTTTGGAATGTTTGTCGTAGTTCAGGGAAGGTTTAAACGGTGACAAAATATGGAAAAATTGTGAGGAAGATAGTAAAAACAACAATTTCATTTTCCCAAATAAACTGTTCTACGACGGGACAAACGTAGAACGAAAAGTAGTTTCCTGTCAAACATGTTCGTCCCGTCGTTTAGATATCAATTAAATATAAAAGTCGTTCAGAAATCAAATTAAATTTAAAAGAATACTTTTGTTTTTCTTTTTAACCGACTTCCAAAAATAAGGAGGTCTGTCAATTCGACCGTATACCATACCGACCGTACGTACAATAAATATACAATAAATACAATAAACGTACGTACAATAAATGTACGCGGATAACTTCGTCGTTTATGAAACGATTTTGATTATAATTTTTTTGTTGGAAAGGGGATATCCCAAGAGTGGTACCATAATTCATCGAGATCTGATAAGTATCTCCAGAGATATGGAGATAAACACCTCAAACTTGCTACTGAAATTTAATAGCGCGGCATTTGAAGTCGGTTCTTTTAATTTTTTTAAACGATTTTATTCCATTTGTTTTTGACATTTGACACTGACCAACAATTTCTGATCGCGACTTCGCGACCAAGATTTTTGGCGGGAACGTCAAAAAGTGTGTGTGCTCCCATTGTAATTTGTTGTGTTGTTGTGTTCTACCGCGAGTTGGTGTGTAAGAAGTGTGGATTATTAACCGTTAAATGCCGGTTAATGTGTGCGATGGAAACAGCACAATATTGAAAAACATGCATATTTGTGTTCTCACCAAAATTACACTGAAAATTTTCAGTAATGTCCACATCTTTACTAAGGGGTATGACCTGGACTAGACTTTGACTTGAAACTTGACTTGAAACGTGATTTTGAACCTCTTTACGACTTGAAGTCTCAAAAACTTGAAAAATTTTAATACTTGACACTGGCTAAGTACACTAATCGTGTGGAGCCATAATGAAACTAAAAAAATATATTTTACGGATTTTGGTGGGAATTTGGGCGTAAACGCGTTGTCTCGGTTGAATTTTATTTTTATGTGCATAATGCGGTAATACGACACTGGCTAAGTACAGTAATCGTGTGTAGCCATAATGAAAAGCCATATTGAATCATTCTGCAATTATCATTCAGCTTTTTATTTATTTATTCTGAGGCAGTACGAAGTTTGCCGGGTCAGCTAGTCCCTAATATTTTTATCGTCAAAAATTACTAGTCATTTTTTGTAGCAAGTTTGATTTGTTTATGTCCATAATTATCTCTGGAGATGGTATGTATGTAATAGTAATACTATAAATATATTATAAAAAATAATAATATAATATAAAGAACACTAGATGTGCTGGAGATACTCATAAAATTTTCGAATTCGAACAAAAAAATACTCGGCAGTGGCTCAAATCACCCACCGGACAAAGTAATGTCACCAATCTGTTCGAAAAATTGGCATGATGTTCGGTGCCAGGCAGAATGAAAGATGGCTTACGATAGATGAGTCTAAAGAATGGAAACAGTGGCGTTTTATGAATCTTGAACAGTTAGATGCCAGATGCTGGGTCATCATCAAGGCATAATCTTCATGCATGATGCATCGGTCAACTTTAAGAATATTTCCTCTTGCATGGAATGTGCAAGCTCAGAATATTTTCTTTGGGAAGCTTTGCATAGTATAAAACAAAATCGCTTGCCGCGTCTGTACGCTTGTCTTTTAAACTACGCAACGGATTTTAATGCAATTTTCATCTATAGAGTGATTCGAGGGGAAGGTATGTATGTATGTACGTATA
Source organism: Cabera pusaria (assembly GCA_954871355.1). Lineage (NCBI taxonomy): Eukaryota > Metazoa > Arthropoda > Insecta > Lepidoptera > Geometridae > Cabera > Cabera pusaria. The sequence continues at coordinate 6,318,068 of OX940896.1, forward strand.
GCTAGAATTAAACGCGGGCAAAGCCACGGGGCGCAGCTAGTTTTAAATAAAAAATAAATTTTGCACTAAGTTTATTTTGCACATGGCTAGGTACACCTATTGCCATGGCAAAACAATTAGGTGTTTGCATCATAATATGGTTTAAAATTTTGAAATGATCAGACCTATGAAAGTTGCTCTAATAGCACCATCAACTACAATAACGTTGTACAATTTACAAGCCAGATTTACGCAAAATATACCTAACACAATTTAATATTTAATGCCAAATAAACTATTTCATTTCGACTCATAAAAACAGTCTCATTTAAGTTACCTATCAAACAATAAAAAGCTAAATCAAAATCGGTTAATCCGTTTTGGACCTACGATGCTACGGGCAGACACATACATTATACAGATACATAGGTCAGAGGGGTGAGGGGTGTTATAAGTATAACACCCCTCTTTTTGTGACGAGGGTTAAAAAAGGGCCTGAATAACCTAAGTCCTATTCATAGTGGCACTTTGCACTTTTCCGATCCATTTTCCTAATATTGAGAAGTGTTTATTTCACAGACATGTCATCACACCAATGCAGCTTATTTCCATACAATCAGCACCATCCAATCCTCTCTAATGTAGATACAATAATTCGGCGGTAAAATACATTGGCATGATTCGTTGATCACCTCTAATAGATGTCGCATATTACCGCATATAGATAACGGAAACATAGCAGACATAATATAGCAATACAACGTATTAATTGCTTACCTTTAACCACACATATTCAGTATCGATCGAGTGATAAGCCATCCGTCTTTACATTTGATAGCGATGGTAATGACACGGTAATGATAGATAAAATTACCGCACTTTTGCGATTGAGGGTTGTTGAGTTAAAACCATATATATAATCTCTCATTCTGTGCTTTCTTAAGCGAGGCCAGTTTTAACATTAAAGCGACATATTTAAAAATTTTAATTACTCTGTAACGCAAATGTACCAGTAGTCATAGAATTACCAGAATTCGACCATGCAGCCATAGGTAAGGTTGCAAAATGTACGGTTCGTTTTTGTTGTTGTACTTGGGGTGTCTAGTTGTGTGTGATCTGTGCCTTATCGGCAGTTTTACATGATTGACTTTCCAATACGACCGTTCGGAATTATACATTTGCTTAGCACTCATTTTGGACCGCAGTTTGCTAATGAGAGTAATATTGGTATCAGTTTCCAGTTATTTGTACTGTGATTTAATTTTAACATTATTTGTGATGGGTTTCAAACAAAATTAGCTTGTAATATAACATTTAATTTTATTGATGTGCTGTAAATAGATTGTCTATGGAATAGGTTAACATTAATAAAATAAAGTTATTTATTGTCAGTATAGGCCTTTTCACATTGGACGATAACTGTAACTACACGACATCTGCACGACATCGCCGGACTGGTAGTTTGATAAAATCTGTCGACGACACAGGACGACACAGTGTGAAAGCATTTAGTAGTGATTGTATCAAACTACCAGTCCGACGATATCGTGAAGTTATCGTGTAGTTACAGTTATCGTTCAATGTGAAAACGCCCTATCTTTTGGTAGGAATTTGAGTTGTCCGCTTGGGACGGTACCATCACATTGTCAAATAGCCTTAATATGGAAATTTTTGTTCGGTTTCTTGATGAAGCGTTCAGTTAAATTACTGGGCACTGGAGAGTCAACATCTAGATGTTGACTCAACATTTAGGCACTAGTGCCTAAATGTTGAGTCGTAAAGTAAGTAGTAAGTGCAGGACCTGCAATACATGTTGATTCTAGAAAATCGCAATGTTACAGATTTAGTGCAAAGACGCCCCAAATGCCAACAAAGTTTTGTGATCCACAGCTTCCGTTATCGGCAAATGTTTAACTGTTTGTCTTAAATAACACTTAAGTATACATATCGATTGGCTTAAGACATAATGGAAACAATTTGAACAAAATGACAATTTTGCATATTGCGTTTATTTTTCTCTTCGTTTTAGACTATGCTTCAATGCTTATTGTCTAATTAAGACTGTTTTTTACCCAGTTTCAACTCGTTTTCTCAATTCGGAATCTATCTATTTTACATAATACGAAACAAAAAACTTAAGATAGATAGTTAGATAAGTTAGAGTATTTCTGTCGCTATGAAGTACATTTTTATAACATACAGCGGCTAACTAGCTGGCGGTCCTCCTGATGGTAAGTGGTCACCGCTGCCTATTAACATTTACAATACCAGAGGTTCTGGCGGTGAGTTGTCCTTATTAAATAGAAATTTCATTACTTTTCTTTTAAAGGTTAACAAATTAAACATTTCTGTAAAGGTTTTAAACGGGAGCTCATTCCTTACAATAACTTACACGTGCCAAGAGTATGTTTATTAATTAATTAGTAACTACGTGAGTTAATTAGTTTCAAAATGTACCCAACCCCAACCCTTTAAAAAAACAAACAAAAAATTGTGAAAACTTGGGTACAAACTAGGTTTGAGGAAAACGAAATAAGTAACGCAGAATAAACCGGCGAAGTGCGAGTCGGACTTCTCGGACTAGCACACGAAGGGGTCCGTACTATTGTCAAATATGTAATAAGATAAAATAATCAACATGCCTACTACGCTTCGCTTCTTTTATGGTAGTACATATCGAAAGTGGCGAGGTAAAAAAAATTGCATGCTTTGGTCGACATTGAGGTAAATATATTGTATCATTGGAATCGGCTTTTTAATGGGTAAGTAACTAATACTTTGGAATAATAATAGTTCATTACCAAATTATTTTATGCACATGAAAATGAGGCTATTTAAAGAAACGCTCAAAATAAATAAATTTAAACCGCCAAGTACGAGTCCAACTTCAAAATTTCACCGCTATTTGGTGCGAGTCCCGAGTGCGAGATTAACTATTACGTTTCTAATGTGGTCTAATTATCAAGATGAAACGCTACCGCGAGTACTTCTTGCTACCTAGAATGCTATCTAGTAGTAAACGTTAACGCAAAGTGAAAATGCCGGATAAAACGGGTCTATTCGGAGGATCCACTATAATTTTTACACTTTATTTCATTTGATTTAACTTTTGCGGTTCTGCTCTGTGATAGATGAACAAACGGACGGACAACGGAGTCTCAGTAATCGGGTCCCGTTAGAAAATTGATGCAACGGAACCCTAAAATAAAAATGTTTCTACACAGAATTTTCCATGAATATTTTTTAGAGTCTTTTTGAGTGCAAAATTGAAAGACAACTTATATGTGCACATAGAAAAAATATGTATTTTTATTATACATTTTGATTTTTTTAAATTACTTAGTATATATTATTTATTGCCATTATACATCGTTTTATAATTTTCAATTTGAAAAGATAGATCTTTGTTCCTTATCTGTATAAGTTTACATAACACAACGTTAAAAATGAATGAAAATATTTTTTTAACAAGGATTAATTATAAAAGCTATCATCAACTTACTTAAATTAAACCATCTGGAAATAAATATCAGCGACCCTACCTCCAATGAAAGAGATCAAAGGAAAACTTTTACCATAAAGAAGGGATGTCCTAATTCATGATGGTTTGTAACTGATATCTCGGTTGCTGTACCAAACATTTATGAAGTTACTTTTAGTAAAGATCTTATTTTATTAAAGGCACATCTTTTTCATTTATAAATTTTTGGGGTACCATATTTTTAGTGTATTATATTTTATTGTATGTCTATTTCTTATGACTTCTTCGCTAGGATCTTTGAAAAGCTTGCTGTCGGTTTGTAAGACCTACGCATGGTCCTAAATATAACGCTAAAAGGAGTGAACTTATGGTGTTGAAAGCTCGCTCTAAGACGGTACAGGGTACCTGCTGTAACCCTATGTACCCTAAGGTACGGTACTAAATGTCGTTACGAAATTCAAGTATTTAGCACTGGGTTAATGAGGATCTCAAGGGCTATTTGGACCTTCGAGCATTTATCAATGGAGATGTTAACGCAAGGTGTACCCCTCTGCTGGCCATATAGCCATTATTGGCCATATGAGCATGCGTAAATACGCTGTATTTTTATACTGTGTGCGTGTTTCAAGCTAGTGTACGGGATCGTTAAAGTGAGTGATTTGTGTGTGTGCAATGCGTGTTTACCTCGTCCCCCGTAAGTATCGGCAGAAAAAAATGTTTGCGGATTACAACGTTGACATCTTCATTAGTAAATGATCGAAGATTTAGACTGGACATTGAACGGGAACGCAGGTCGATGGCTGTCCGCAGTCTTTGTATTGGCCTGGAAGTTTGCGTGATGTACAAAGCAGCTGTAGGCGACGCTCTTTAGGGCTTATTGTCAAACATGAAGTCTCTCTGTTGACTATATACGCAACGGCCATATAGCGACCTGCGTGTCCAGTTTATCAACGATGAGGATGCCACGTGCTGCAACTTCTTCGGGATGTTTGCTGAAGCGAGGATTGATGGTTTCCTAGCCATCATCCGAAAAAGAAGCGCAGTAGGTTGCGTGGCAGCACCAACACTATTTTAGTAACGTTGACTGATCGATTTGATAGCCTGAAGTTTTCCCGCTAGATGCATCTACATAGCGCGGACCAGTTGGGCAGTTCTTTTGACATTCGAAATTATTCTTTATTGTATTTTAAGAACCTAATTGAGCATTTGATTTTTATTCAAATTTTAATGACAATGTAATTGCTTTCTAGAATGTTTAATGGCTGATATTTTTATATTCTTTGACATTCGTTTTAATTGTATTGTTATAATAATCATTCACATAATCTGAATCATTTATCATAATCATTTATTTAACTCAAACATATTATCAGTAAAAATTGCTCATTAAATTAAGTGACGAGACGTGTCTGTGGTAAGTTTAAAAAAACCTCAGATTTTTACAGGGCACCATGACTCTCCCGCACTGAGGTACATTCATTATTAAGACTTCACTGGACATTAAGAGTTTGATTGTTTGTTTGTTATGGTTGTCATAATGTTATTTTTCTTGATTGTTCAGTATAGTTTTTTCTGTCTATCTGTCTAATAATTGTAATTTTTGTGTATTAATTACCCGACGAGAGGATAATTTGTTTGACCGCTATGTATGTATATTCATCTGTTCCCTCATAACTTCTAAAGTCCTTATCATAATTTGACAAATGAGGCATCGTTGGAAGCGTCTTGATTGTACTGTGGTTATAAGCTATGTGACGTTGAGTTATGAAATCATCACGAGATATAATTATATTTAGTTCTTAAATACTAACCAGCCTTCACTCGCGTTTATTAACCGACTTCACAAAAAGGAGGAGGTTCTCAATTCGTCTGTATGTTTTTTTATTTATTTTTTTTCGAGTCGCGCTGGGAAGCTCGTGTGTCACGCCGCGAGTGACAGCTTTCCTAGCCGCTCCCGTATGAAGACTCTCAAATTGTGTCAAAACCGGTCGGATAATATATACCATAATCCGAAAAATGGCGAGTGAGGGGCGGTTAGTACAAAAAAACTAAATAATAGTAACGTTACATTAAATTGAATATGGCGCCCTCTAGGGGACATTAAGTCATGAACCAAACATAAAGTTGTTGATTTATTAATGATTTTTTTTGCTAATAATATACAACCCTCCCTTCGACGCGGTCAAGTTTAAACGTTAGTGGTGTCCGGACCGGAAATCACCTCTAATGTGGTCTAATATTTATAATCACCAACAGTATATTTTAACGCTAACAAATTTGAGGTAAGGTACACAAGGACTACAATTAGCAGGAATTTAAACGCGATTATTGGATTAATAATCCAGTAGCGGAACGGGATGTTTACTGTATTGCCGGGATAAAATACATTATTTTATATTAAGTTTGCAATTCTGTGTTGACCTACGAACTTCGATACAATATTTAATTATTAATGAGTAGCTCGGAGCAAACTGTGCAATGCCTCAGGGAAATGATTATCGGTTTTTCGTGATATTTTTTGTTGGTTAAGTAATATCAGAGACAATAACTAAGATCGTTTAATAACTAAAAAAATCCTCTGTACATGCCGCGCTAATAAGTGTTAGTAGCAAATGTGAGATGTATATCTGCATATCTCTGGAGATAATTATCAGATCTTGATAAAATCTACTAAAGGACCACATTTACCCCAGAATAATTAAAATCGGTTTATTTTCAGTGACAAGTTTGAGGTGTTTATCTTTATATCTCCGGAGATATTCATCTTATTTAATTGTACAATGAGACTATAGTGAAAATATACCCCCCTCCTTTCATGAAAAAAATATTAATTAGAATCGGTTCAAAATTGGCGTAGAAATCGCGTAAAAAACATACAAAAAGTCAAACAATAAAGCCAATAACAACTGAATGGTGATCAAACCTATAATCATGGTGCAGTTTGAAACTCAAATTTAATATTAAGTATGCATAAGTAACATTTATTTTTATTCTGAATTTTAATGGTTTTTGTAACATACCGGCCCCATAAACAAATTATACTAAAATTTACGAGAAGAGTTAAATATAACAATAATGAAATAAGCTTAATCTTAATAAACCAAATCATACATTAGTTGAGCTTCATCGGAGTATGGTGAAGCTAGAAAACATTGAAATAGGCCTGTGTTATAACATATCAGTAAAGTTAAGCTTAGTTATAATGTTCTGTTACTTGTAACTTGATGCCGGACATATGCCATCAGTACATGATACGCCCTCTTGACTACGCCCTTGTCAGAGACCTAACAATTAGGTTTCGAAGACTTTCCCATTAAATGGCCAAATTTCCTCAGTGGTATGTGTCCAGAACGTAGTCTATGGTATTATTTTATTACTACACCCTACTGTTCTAAGGCAGTTTTACACAGTGGCAGTAACTGACGTCAGTGCTGGCGCCGAAATCTGAGTCGTGCTATTTAAACGCAGTCAGTATTTCGTCAGTAGTCGAGGTACAGTAGTTACGGTGTACACACGTTTGTAAAGTCAGTGCGGAAAAATGAATTCTCGAAAACAGCAAAAAATAAAACTAAATAATTTGTTGAGAAAATTTACGTTTGTCATGATGCAAGAAGTAACTGGTAAAGTCATTTTGTGATGCGGTGTGAGTGGTGCGACGCAGCGTGGTCACCGTACAATACAGTGGCAGCGACTGACCAGCGACTGATTCGACATTTTACACGGTGTCAGTTGCGCTGGCGCGGGTGGCGGGGGGAGCGGACTGACACCGAAAATATGAAGCGGGAATATTGAAGTCAGTGCTGACGCGACAGTACTGTACTGACTTGAAATCAATTTATACGATGGCAGTGCCAGGTCAGCACTGACTCGGCAGTCGACTGACAGCAGTTACTGCCACTGTGTAAAACTGCCTTTACCCATGTGACACAGCTTGCAGGGTACCTGTCATTAGAAATAAGTAGATTAATTTTAGAGTAAGATATAATACTATACATTGTGTTGAAATAAACAATACTGAATACAACCTGAATCATTATCATCATAAAAATCATTAGCTTGTGTCAGTCCACTGCTGGACGTAGGCCTCTCCCAAGATACGCCACTGAGCCCGATCTTCGGCTCTTTCTTTCCAGTCACTGCCCACCGCTCTGCGTATGACGTCGCTCCACCTGGTCACAGGGCGTCCTAAGCTACGTTTGCCGATTCGCGGTCTCCACTCTAGGACAAGTCTAACATAGCTCAACAGCTTGAAAAGATTTAATAAATTATTTCTTTTTGTATGAAACATCTACGGTAGAATCTAATGATAGTTGGTTACAAACCAAATGCATTACGATCCGCAAAGCAAAGCCTCAACAAACTGGGTTGCCAGATCCAACTCTCTTCACTTTGCCCAGACCACTTAAATTAACACATTAACAGTAGGTATTTCAAATGACGGCATATTAATCATTGTGAATAAGGCCAACGTTAATAACATTTGCATAATGGTTACACTCAATGGTAATACTGTATGTGCGTAGATAATGTGGATATTTAGAGGGTCGAGATATATGCCTCGATGAATGGAAACGGATTATTGAATAGATTAATAATGCCTTAATATAAGTAAGAATTTAATTCATCCATTTTATTTTTTAGGGTTCTGTGCCCAAAGGGTACCGACGGAACCCTATTACTGAGACTTCGCTGTCCGTCCGTCTGTTCGTCTGTATCTTCTAAACCGTAATAGGTATACAGTTAAAATGTTCACAAACTATGTATTACTACGGCCGCTGTAACAACAAATAAAAGAGGTCCCCATAAAAGTAAAATTTTTATTTCGGCAAATTTTGTTCAGTCTTTTTTATTGTACTGTAGTGCGGAATCCTACGTGTGCGAGTCCGACTCGCCTTTTGCCAGTTTTTTTGTAATATATTTGTATTATTTACTAATTTGCCATATTTTGATGTCTCTTGATTTTTTTCTCTCTCTCTCTCTCTTTATATATATATACATATATATATATATATTTATATATAATATAATATTACTAGCTGCACCTCATGGCTTTGTCTGCGTTAAATCCTGGTTATAAACCTTTCTCTAGAATCACTCTATATATTGATGTAAACCGCATTAAATCCCTTGCGCAGTATAAAAGATTTAAACGTACAGAAGGAGGGCCAAACAAAGAGTGATAACTGTTATGCCCACGTAATATGATCTACTAAGATTATCACTACTCAGATATTCCTAGTTTAGCCAGCATATTCTTCAGTTGCCGATGTTTGAATATATTGTAAACATTTCTCAATAGACATTTAAACATATATTATCTTCTAATGGAAGGGAAAGGAATAATATTCATTTTACATTTAAATTCACAGATAACTACATGTCAATGTCATAAATGTCAGAATCCAGAAAAATGTCAAATGGCGTCCACCTTTTATCCTTCTCATATTATTATTGTTATTTTAATGTCAGATCTTTTTAATTTTCCATCTACGTTTAACAGACTACTGGAAGGTTTTGACGGGGACGTGAAATAGTGTGCACTCATGCATTTATCCTAAAACTTGCAATTTGTATTCTTCTGCGAGCAAGTTGATGTGTAATAAATGTAGATTATAATGTATTAGGTGCCGAGGAACGTGCACGAGAGTAGGGAAATAGCACATTGCGCAAAACATAAAAAAAAAGGAATAGCTTTCAGTAAAGTCTACTTGTTTACCGAGGGTGTCTGACTGTGTGACTTGGAACGGACTATTACTTCAATTTGACTTTGACTTGACATTACGACGTGCATCTACTACAATTTCTATTTCATATTATTTTTTTACTGTTTTATGTACCTGTACCTGTAGCCTGTATGTATGTTATTACTGTTACCTGTTAGCCTGTAACGTGACGTCGCCGACCGGCATCACCGGAAGACCAGCGTTGGTCATTAGACCAACAGTTATGCTGAGGTGAGGCCGATTAGTGACACTTTTGTCAAGGATTTATACGCATAAATCTTTGACAAAAGTTTTTGTACTTTTATTTTGTATCTTTTTTAATACCTAAGTGTCATTAATAAACTTTTTCACTTTCACTTTTCACTTTCACTTTCAGATAACTTTCTACTGTAAAAAACAGCTAGTATACATATATAAGTACATATTTAACATCTGAATTGCCAACCTATAACTCTATAAATATGTATGCCTTCTTTCATATGAGAAAATTCTATTTGACCGTCATTCCCTTGCCAAACGAAGGTCTCTACCTCTCGAGTGTATTTTCTATATTCCACAGGTAGGTTTGGGAGTCCTTTTATAAGGGCTCCAGTTTCAATACAACTATTGCGACGTTTGTTATTGTAAGGAAGCGCCATCTAGTTTCAAGTCACGTTTCAGATTCATGAGCCAGATTACAAGTTATTCTGTCTAAGTTTAGGATTCAGATTCATCTCGCGGTTTGATTGATACGAGTTCCTTGTGGAACAATGTAAGATTAGAACTACGTTTGAGACGAAGTTTGTACTACGTTTTATGTCAGACTAAATTCAAATTTCACAAAATGCAAATATGTAATCTCATCGTCTCATTAGTTATTCATGGATTGAACTAAAGTAAGCGGTGTTTCGCTTCAACACAATGCCGTCTTTCATTTTTAGATGAGCACGATTGATTATATTTTAGACCACATTGTCATTTAACATCAGGTGAGATAGTTGTCAAGTGCATAAAAAATAATGTGTCGCAAAATGAGTCAAGAGTTAATACCCCACTTTACTTATTATCGAGTATCAGCTTACGTTGCGAAAAGCGCTTTTCGCAGAACTACCTAACAAATAAAAGTCACGAGTAGCCTATCTCAATCGACATCAGTATGAATCTCTTCAATTAGTACTACTACTCTGCCGATTTCCCCCAAGTGAAGGCGAGACCTAATCCCATACGTTTCGTATAAACTACTGAAGTACTTCCTCTAGCACAAATTACGAGTTCTCGTTGATTTTTCCACGCCATTTAGCGTCGCCAATGTCAAGCATTTGGCTTCACTCCTTTTCTTGTGCCACCATTTTATGTTGACCTTTCAGTTTTTGTCGTTTTCCGTCTTTATGTATGAAAATTCTTGTTATAGAGGCGGGTTGGGTAGTGCTCTTTATATTGGTTAGTATTTAAAATCAGGGTGGCGAAACACAGATGCTGTATACGAATCTGTTTTGAATAATGATATTGTCGGATGTGTTCTGCTGAGATATTGTTTTTATGAGAGTCGGTAGTATAGTCCATATTTTGTTTTTTTTTGTCGTGTTTCTATACTCACTCTAGGTTGACGATATAAGACATAGTTGGAGAATATTATATTATAGTTTGTTGGACAGCATCGGTATCGAATAATGTGGAATTTCCTACATTATTAGTGGACATACCAGTATTTTCTAACGCTACGTGGGAGTAAAAGAGGTCATGATATTATTACAGAATGAACAATTAATTCGGTTTTGTATCCGATTTTTTTCTATTTTGCTGAGCTTAATATTACTTTGATATAATAGTTTTTGATATTGCATAATCGAAAGCATATTTTTGTGAGTATGAGTTCTTGAATTCTTTAGTGGACTCGTTATTTTTATTTTTTATTGTACACTCATCGTATAAGCGCTTTACCAGTATCATACTCGATGTTAAATGATGATGGGGTCTAAGAAGATGTCATGCATTTTTTTAAATAAAATCTGCCACTGTGACCTTATGGTGTTACAGCAGCACACAGATAGCCCTTGAGAGACAGAGTATTCTAGGTCTAGCGTGTTCACCATCTTCGACCACATCATTGCTTATCACCAGGCGAGATAATGGTCAAATTCAAGCCTATATGATATAAAAAAATATCAGACTTTGATTGCTCTTTTATTTAAAATAAAAGTGTTTTACAAATGTTTAAGAAACTGAAACGAAACTCGAACAGGTTTATGAATACAGGCTTAAGTGGACCACTATCCATTAAAGGCTTAGCGCCGCTTTCAGATTTAACATGCGGGCTCATAGCCGACATATTTGTACAAGTTAAGTGCGCATTCCACATTAGGTTACCCTACCGATTTAAATATAATTTCCACGTAAAATATTAGTAGACAGAATCTAAGATATATTGATTAGCGACAGATTTTTCAACTTGAGGACTTTTCTATTTTTTTTAGCTAGCATACATTTCAATAGTTATACGGAAAAGAGAAAATTTGGCATGTTCACATCTGACGGGTGTCGGTTCCGATTTTTAATCGGGTTGCCAAAAAAATACTAGCCAAGTGCAAGTCGGACTCGCACTAGTAGGGTTCCGTACCACACTACAGTATTTTATAAGATCCAGCAAAATATACCACTATCATTTTTCGCCAGCAACAAATAATAATTCATAAACATTTTACTTCTTATAACGCCATCTAACGTCTAACAAAGGTGTTAGGGATCGACATTTCAATATAACGCCATCTATGGAACGTTTACCTAACTAAGCGTTCATAGATGGCGTTAAATGCCGAAAAAAACACGTTTCTTGTATGGGGACCCTCTATTATTTTTAATTTTATCCTGTTTTTAGTATTTGTTATTATAGCGGCAACAGAAATACATCATCTGTGAAAATTTCAACTGTATAACTATCACAGTTCATGAGATACAGCCTGGTGACAGACGGACAGACAGACAAACAGACAGACGGACAGCGGAGTCTTAGTACTAGGGTCCCGTTTTACCCTTTGGGTACGGAACCCTAAAAAACTACAAAATCGGGCCGACAAAGGGGAATAGCTTCGGTGTTCGGTGGTTCAAGTGAAACTTTTTGTATATATGTAGCTATGGTAGCTAGCTACTGTGACAGCAGTTGACATGACACATTGGCATGTACACAAATATGGCTGCGGAAGCGTCCTCCAATCACAGCTAGACCTAAACGTCATACATCATATCCACTAATCGGCACCGGCTGTAATGCGACATGCATGTCAGCGAAACCACAGAAATAGGAATAATAATTATTCCTTTTTCTGTGGACGAAACAATTTGAGGTGGTGTGATAAAAAATTGACATGAAATAATAATACTCTTGGCTGTTAGAAATTAGAAAGATACGTACATGTTTTTTTAGGTGCATATTATAGAAACCTTGTGCGTGACCGTTATGCAAAGGTTGCTAGGGCCGGTAGTTTCTACATGCATAGCGTTGAATTTTGACCGATGATTGTCGTTATGAACAGAGGTGCAAGTATACAACTGTCTAGCTGCATCTCCCTCTACTTCACGTTTGCGATGACAGAACGCATCGATATCAATGTAGACACTTCCACCCCAGAACGGAAATAGGCATGGTTAGAAATTCACAAAACAAGACATCATACATAATATATATGGCAACATTCGATACTGAGAACAACTGCGCAATCTGCTCTAACATTATAAAGGCCTTTTCATAAACGAGCTCCTTTCAGTGAAAAAATTAAACCCTTAATATTTTTATGCCTTTTCTGGTACAATTCTAGTTATGTCTATTCTGTTATTTTCTACATTTATATTACGTTAAAGGAAAATCGTAAAGAGATTTTTCTTCTTTTATGTTGTTAAAATACGATAAATAAGGAAAGAAAACGAGTATCATGGGTTAAGAGGGCGAGATATCATCGTTATAATGGGAAATCGTGTCTAACCATGTAAACATTATTGATATCCTATCTTTTCGAGCAGACATTATTAAAAGTTATGTGTAAGTACCTGATGTTATATCAGCGTAGTGCTCTGAACTGGTCTGTAATAAATATTTATGCCAGATATTTTAAATCCGCGACGCAAAAAGAAGAGGTGGTATTAGTTTGACGCGTGTATCTGTGTATCTGTGTGTCTGTCTGTGGCATCATAGAGCCTAAACGGATGAACCGATTTATAGAAAGAATAGAATAGAAAATCATTTATTCAGGCAAAAAAACACTGTAAACAACAACAATACGCATATAAAGTAACTACCTAATTCACTGACTAATAAATTCTAACTACTACTTGTACTAGATACTAAAAAGTAGGTACAACGGTTTGTATACTGTTGCTGTAGTATACAGTACTGCCGGAATAGGTCTGAGCTCAGCTTAATGCTGCAGTCGGGACTCCAACGCTGATTTTCAGCACAGACCTCGGGTGACAAAACGGATAACGTAGGTACTTGAAATTATAAATGAATATGTTGCTTTAAAATCCATAAATATCAAAAATGAATATATTTATTGTAAAAATAAAAAATAAAATATGAATAAATAGTTATACAATAGGTATGGCATAATACCTAAAGGAGGGACATAAAAAACAAGATTTACGGTTTAGTATACGATATATATACATAGATTACGATAACGATTTATATATATATTACGATGACGATTTAGTGGTTTTTTGTTTGATAGGTATGTTAATCGAGAGTGTTTTTAGTATTGATTCATGAAAATCCGTTCAGCCGTTTGAAGACTATGAGCATTTTTCTAGATGATAACGCTATGAAATCAATTTTAATAAGTTTGATCAATTTGAAATTTGGTATTCTCTTTCTTCTTATAATGTAAGAGCATGGTAGCATTGACCTGATGCTGGAGCATCTAATTTTTTTTTTTTTTTTTGCAGATAGGCAAGCATTTGACCACTATCTCACCTGGTGGAAAGATACGATGTGATCGAGAGTGTAGCATGCTTGCCTAGAAGATACCTGTTCACTCTTGACTTGAAGAGACCCAAGTTATAGCTACTCGGCAACAAGTCAGCCGGCAACGTGTTTCATTCCTTTGCGGTTCGGATTACAAAAGTAGAACCAAATCGTTTAGTGCGGATTGCTGGGATATCCACCATGTAAGGATGCCGTTGTTTAGTTTGCCTTGTTGTCCGATAGTAAAAGCGTGAAGAAGGAATCAAATTGTGTAATTCGATCGCACACTCACCAAAATGTATCCTGTAGAAGACAGATAAACTAGCAACTCTACGCCGATGCTCGAGACTCTGAAGCTTGTTTTTTGTAGTTTCAGTTTCGCCAATTAGCATTCTTGCTCGACATTATTGATAGAATCCAGAGCTTCCAGCTGATATTCAGCCGAGCCATCCCAGAGATGACAGCAGTATTCCGTGCAAGATCGGACTTGTGCTCGGTGCAGACTTCGAAGCGGTCCCTGCGTGAAATACCGCCTTACCTTTCTGAGATCGCCAAGCTTTATACCGGCTAGTTTAGCTTTGGACTCTATGTAGGAGCCGAAGTTGAGATTGGCAACTCCTAGCAGCTCTAGGTGGTTTGTGACAGGCAACGGTACATTTCGGAATGTTGAAGACAGGGTAAAGGGGAGCCCCTTTACCCTGTCTTCAACATTCACACAGTTTAGCGGTGAACAAACACGCCTGGGTCTTAGATGCATTGAATTTGACCAAATTAGCATCGCCCCAATCGGAGACTGCCTTAAGTGTCAAATTCATGCGATCAATCGTGGCTTCTATTAAAGACTGGATCTTAGCACTACCAGCTCGTGAATCAGATATATATCTCTCTACGACGGTGCTGTTGTCTTCATACTCAAAGGTGCCGGGTTTAACATCTCCTGGAATCTGCATAATACTCAACTCCTCACCAACTTACAGCAGAGATGTTGTGTTTGGGCTCATGGGAATGGTATCAATGAATAGATTATGCATAGATATGTCGGGGGTGGTTTAAAATTTTTGGCAATAACCAACCATTGCGCTAGGTAAAAAAAAACTTAAATTCAGTATTATTTTATTTATTTATTTACCTGGTGCAAAGGTTGGTCATTGCCGTCCAACGCGAAAACGCCGCCAGCGTTATGGGTACGTTTGCATCGGGTACAGGGGTGGGTTATTTTCATAGAATAGTATTTGTACATTGTTAATTAAGAGAATTTCTAATTTAGTTCTTGTTATAATAAATATAGTATAATATTACATTATAATAATAAATAATGTACATGTTTTGGTATTGTAACAATACCAGTACAACTTATAGAGGATTGTCTGAGTACTTACTAGTCTTCAAAATAATATTATATATGAAGTTATTGAATTATATAATTATGAAGTAGTAACGTTAGACTATTTTATGGTTCTATCTAGACCGTTGTGGTCTAAGTACAACATAATTTGTATGCATATTTTTATTAGTGTAACTACATAATACTAAATCAATACTAATATTAATAAAAAACTATATATTTTTCTATATATTTTAGTTAAATGTTTCAGTTAAATATTTCAGTTAAATATTTCAGTGAAATATTGTTTCGGTTAAATATTTCAGTTAAATGTTTCAGTTTAATATTTCAGTTTAATATTCCAGTCTAATGTTTCAGTTTAATGTTTCAGTTTAATATTTCAGTTAGATATTTATGTTGAATGTTTCAGTTAAATATTTCAGTTAAATGTTTCAGTTCAATATTTCAGTTAAATATTTCAGTTAGATATTTTAATATTTATAACTATGTGTTCAAATCGCGAAAGTTTAAAGTTTACAATTAATAAAAAACGTTTGTAACTCTGTCACTCTGTCTGTTTGATACCTAATCACGCCTAAACGGACGATCCGAACTTACTGAAATTTAACAAGGAGATACTTTATTGCATAAGGATGAACATAGGCTACTAAATTTTTGGTGTACATGAATGAAGCCGCGGGTATCAGCTAGTAAGTTATATATTCTATCTGCGGGTACTATACTAACTTTTGGTCCTTTTGGACTTAGTAAATAATAACACAGAATACTTAATAGTACTACGTACTAATAATGTCACTTCAAATATTTTCTTCTGTCAAATATCTAATAGGACAAATCAAGGAGACAGGATACATCCATGTTTCCGATCTGATTTCCGTTTTTGATAAATAAGAACTCATAAACACTGTGTCAACATTTCGTTCGACGACTGAAAGCGGTGTTTATGAAGGCCGTAATCAAGTTTCAATTTGTTCCTTTATTGTAAATATGAACATGTGAAGGTTCGACCCCTATGATCCTGATTGTATTTGTTTTAAGAAATACGTAAGAGGAATGATCATTTAAATTCAGTAGTTTTTACACGGTTTTTACATATATTTTTATTGTAAATTGTTAAAGACAATCCAAAATTTCATCGTACCAACGGGACTTGAACCCGCAACCTCCGGAATAACATGTTCCGGTGCTTTGCCAATTAAGCCATGGTGCGAAGTAACGTTACGACGAAATTAGTGGATTGCATTTGTTAACCCAATTATGCATTGGTGGCGCCATCTATGAGTACTTATTACGTAAGTTAATCATTCGGAAGAAATCATTACAGTTTTCAAATCTGACGAGATATGTTGCACTGCGTAAATCAAATATTATGCTTCTTTGAAGTGTTACACACTTAATAATTTTGTAAATTGTTAAAGACAATCCAAAATTTCATCGTACCAACGGGACTCGAACCCGCAACCTCCGGAATAACATGTTCCGGTGCTTTGCCAATTAAGCCATGGTGCGAAGTAACGGTACAACGAAATTAGTGGATTGCATTTGTTAACCCAATTATGCATTGGTGGCGCCATCTATGACTACTTATTACGTAAGTTAATCATTCGGAAGAAATCATTACAGTTTTCAAATCCGACGAGAGATGTTGCACTGCGTAAATCAAATATTATGTTTCTTTGAAGTGTTACACACTTAATATTTTTGTAAATTGTTAAAGACAATCCAAAATTTCATCGTACCTACGGGACTTGAACCCGCAACCTCCGGAATAACATGTTCCGGTGCTTTGCCAATTAAGCCATGGTGCGAATTAACGTTACGACGAAATTAGTGAATTGCATTTGTTAACCCAATTATGCATTGGTGGCGCCATCTATGACTACTTATTACGTACGAGTAAGTTTATCATTCGGAAGAAATCATTACAGTTTTTAAATCCGACGAGAGATGTTGCACTGCGTAAATCAAATATTATGTTTCTTTGAAGTGTTACACACTTAAATTTTTGTAAATTGTTAAAGACAATCCAAAATTTCATCGTACCAACGGGACTTGAACCCGCAACCTCTGGAATAACATGTTCCGGTGCTTTGCCAATTAAGCCATGGTGCGAAGTAACGTTACGACGAAATTAGTGGATTGCATTTGTTAACCCAATTATGCATTGGTGGCGCCATCTATGACTACTTCTTATGTAAGTTTATCATTCGGAAGAAATCATAACAGTTTTTAAATCCGACGAGAGATGTTGCACTGCGTAAATCAAATATTATGTTTCTTTGAAGTGTTACACACTTAATATTTTTGTAAATTGTTAAAAACAATCCAAAATTTCATCGTATCAACGGGACTTGAACCCGCAACCTCCGGAATAACATGTTCCGGTGCTTTGCCAATTAAGCCATGGTGCGAAATAACGTTACGACGAAATTATTTTTATTTTATTTTATTGTTTTGGATTTAGTCGTTTGAAGATCATAGTCCTCTTTTAGTTGATGAAGGTATGAAAACAACTTTTACAGACCTGATAGAATAAGAAGAATACTCTGTATTGAAAACCAGCATAATAAAAATAATTAACAATGAACTTAATATAGCATTTAAATGAGTGGTCTTATCGCTGAAAGCAATCTCTACCAGACAACCTTTGGATGGACAGAATCACAATCATCAGCAGCAAGAGTTAACTGGCCGCCTAGACAAAATCCAATTTCTGTTTACATTCACGCTAACGCCACTTCACAATGGATGGGAATGACAACTTTTTTGTGGAAAAATAAATGTAATTCGCATACATTTTGAAGTTGCGTTAGCGTTAATGGAAACAGATTTTGAATTTTGTCTAGGGGGGGGGAAGGGGGGCTGGTGTTGCAGTGCGCATTACATTAAACCACAGCGATATAATATAAATAATATTTTAATATAAATTATCATGAGTATGAGTAGGTATATTTATAACTGAATAAACATAAAAAATAGTCCAAATTAATTAAAGAAAAAAATGAAATATTGTAAATACAACTGTTTAGTTCAGAAATAAAAACGTATCACCTACAGAAATAATAAGATATTATTATTTATATTTATGTAGTGTCACCATAACGATGCGTAGTTAATTGAAATATTACAATAGAAACCTGCGTACAGATCATTCAGTAAAATAGACCGGTTTCATTAATTTAATATTGCTTATGAAAAATTAAACGAGTTAGAGTTATTCAGAAATTTACATTCAAATAGAGGTTGGTCACGCAGTCTACCCAATTTTATAAAATAAAATTACATGACCAATAAAATAAACGATTGGTAACTCTTTGTTATAGCCTTAATTGAGCTTTCGTTTATTTTGTTCGGGATATAATAGATTGAGACAGTTCGTAGTGGTGATAATGCAAAATGGATTAGATTACAATATTTTAGAACTCTTAAACTTACTTCTTACTCTGAGCTTGGTACCAATTGTAATAATTTGCAAAAAATCTTAGGCTATGCTTCTCAAATAGCTGTGTCTTGCGACAGCACTACACAACAATGATGGCATTTTATACTGTGCTCACTCGAATCAAATTTGGTTGTTCAGCTGCCTTGGGATTTGTTTTTTGTTCTGTTAGTATCGATACTTTGGATCCGATACTGAATTGGTGTCGATTAAAAGTACTCGTATTGATACACAATCATTTATCTCGGAAGAACATTTAGTCTAGCATTATAGAGCGATACTGAAGTGTAATAATAATTAGGTCCGCCTTTATATAAGGCCTATTATATTCAGTGGATGGCAAGTCAACACCCGCCTTAATATTTTGTAATGAGGCATAATTGGCGGGTGCCGTACCTCATCCCATAGACTCAAGAACAATAGCCATGATATTTTGTACCATATTTTCATAGAATACCATATCCTCCCATCCACATACCATACTTTATTTTAGTATCTTAATATTGTAAAGGGCCTGTTGACGTTGGTTTAGGCTCCGTCAATGCCTTATAAAGGACCGGGAGTGTGACGAACCTTGAGATAATTTGAATAGACGAATAATATTAATAAAATTTGATAAAAGATGTACCATGCTACATATAAAACTATTTTTAATAGAATTTTGTAAATATAAGACTTCTTCTCGAATAAACGGCTTAACCGATTTGCCTGAAATGTTGTGTGAATACATGTCATGGGGCAGAATAGGACATGGGATACTTTTTTTCTGGCTGTCGAGTCAGGGGGTCCAGATATTTTTAATTGAATTTTGTAAATATAAGACCTCTTCTCGAATAAACGGCTTGACCGATTTGCCTGACATGTTGTATAAAGACAGTTCATAGGGAAGAATAGGATATAGAAAACTTTTTATCTGGCTATCATATCAAGGGGTCCAAATATTTTTAATTGAATTTTGTAAATATAAGACTTCTTCTCGAATAAACGGCTTGACCGATTTGCCTGAAATGTTGTGTGAATACATGTCATAGGGCAGAATAGGACATGGGATACTTTTTTTTTAGCTGTCGAGTCAGGGGGTCCAGATATTTTTAATTGAATTTTGTAAATATAAGACCTCTTCTCGAATAAACGGCTTGACCGATTTGCCTGACATGTTGCATAAAGACAGTTCATAGGGCAGAAAAGGATATAGAAAACTTTTTTTCTGGCTATCAAGTCTGGGCGTCCAAATATTTTTAATTCAATTTTGTAAATATAAGACTTTTTCTCGAATAAGTGGCTTGACCGATTTGCCTGACATGTTGTATAAAGACAGTTCATAGGGCAGAATAGGATATAGAAAACTTTTTTTCTGGCTATCAAGTCAGGGGGTCCAAATATTTTTAATTCAATTTTGTAAATATAAGACTTCTTCTCAAATAAACGGCTTGACCGATTTGCTTGAAATTTTGTGTAAAGACAGTTCATAGGGCAGAATAGGATATAGAATACTTTTTTTCTGGCTATCGAGTCAGGGGGTCTAAATATTTTTAATTGAATTTTGTAAATATAAGACCTGTTCTCGAATAAACGGCTTGACCAATTTGCCTTGCATGTTGTATAAAGACAGTTCATTGGGCAGAATAGGATATAGGATACATTTTCTTATTGAATTTTGGGTTATGTGTGGCCACTTATCAGCTAAACGGCTTGACCGATAGGGCTGAAATTTTCTACATATACAGCTCATATAAGCATAGAAGCACATAGGATACTTTTTTTCTAGCAGTCGAGTCCAGGTGTCCAGATTTTTTTTATTGAACTTTGTAAATGTGTGGCCTCCTCTCAGTCAAACGGGTCAACCATTTCAGCTGAAATTTTGTGCACAGACGGTCAATAAGACATAGGATACTTTTTTTTTGGCTGGCAATTTCAGGTGTCAATAATTTTATTATAGAATAATGTGTTGCCTCTTAGCGGCAATCGTTTTGACCGATTCAGGTAAAATTTTGTACAAATACAGTTAATAGGGCATAGAACGAATTTTTTTTAACAGTTGTGTTTGGGTAACTAATTTTTTCTATTGCATTTTTTAAACGTGTGACCTCTTCTCGGTCAAACGAATTGACCGATTGAGCTTAAATTTTACAGAGACAGTCAATAAGACATAGACCAAGAGTAGAGTCCGAGATCCGAGCACATTGGTTATTTTTTTTACAATCGAGTTCGGTAGTCAGTTTTTTATTGTTGAATTTTGT
This sequence comes from Cabera pusaria, assembly GCA_954871355.1. Lineage (NCBI taxonomy): Eukaryota > Metazoa > Arthropoda > Insecta > Lepidoptera > Geometridae > Cabera > Cabera pusaria. The sequence continues at coordinate 6,339,208 of OX940896.1, forward strand.
ATATGTTTGGCCTCTTTTCGGCCAAAAGGCTTGACCGATTGATGACATTTTGTACAAAGACATTTAATAGGGCATAAAAGGGCAAAGAATACATTTTTTTCGGCAGTTAAGTGACGGTGCATATATTTTTTGTTAACTTTACATAGAGTTAACATAATCATAAAAGTTTGATCTTAGGTTCGTCTATAATGACTTATTTAGTGTCTTGATTAGGCCATAAAACTGTCAGGATCATTAGAAGTCATCAAAATTTACGCGCTGGCTTTGCTTGCCCAACGTGTGTATCTGCTTTGTAGGAAGTATTTCAAAACTTTCGTGTTTTAACAGCCTAAGGATAATTGGTGTTGACTTAGTAGGTAGTCATAAAACCTGTCAGGGTCATTATAACACGTAACATTTTTTCGCGCTCGCTTCGCTCGCGTAGTTATAGTACTCCCTGCGCTCGCGAAAGCATTTGTTTTATCTACTTTGTAGGAAATATTTCGTCAACTTTTGAATTTTAATAGCCACATGCATCAAAACGAGTCATAAATTGAAACAGAACAATCTTGAATAGTCATAATGATTAGTAACCTTAAATTAAGTGGATATCAAATTTAACCCTAATGTCATAAGTGTTGAATTAGTAGGTCATAAAAACTGTCAGGGTCATAAAAAATCGTAAAATTGTTTAGCGCTCGCGAAGCTCGCGCAATTATTTATTTTATCTACTTTGAATTTAATATTTCAGAAACTTTTGTATTTTAATAGCCACATGCATCAAAACGAGTCATATATTAAAACAGTACAACCTTCAATAATCATAACGATTATTAACCTTTAAATAAGTGGATATCACGTTTAACCCTAATGTCATCGGTGTTGACTTAGTAGGTTATAAAAACTGTCAGGGTCAAAAAAAGTCGTAAAACATTTCGTGATAGCGCTCGCTACGCTCGCGCAGGCATTTTTTTAATCAACTTTGACGGTAATATTTCAGCAATTTTTGTATATTAATAACCACATACATCAAAACGAGTCATATATTAAAACTGTACAATCTTCAATAATCATAATGATTATAAACCTTAAATGAAGTGGATATCAAATTGAACCCTAATGTCATCGGTGTTGACTTAGTAGGTCATAAAAACTGTCAGGGTCATAAAAAGTCGGAAAAAATTTTCGCGCTCGCTTCGCTCGCGCTGTGAAAGCGCTCGCTACGATCGCGCAAGCATTTATTTTATCAACTTTGTAGGTAATATTTCAGCAACTTTCGCATATTAATAACCATATGCATCAAAACGAGTCATAAATTAAAACAGTACAACCTTCAATAATCATAATGATTATTAACCTTGAAATGAGTGGATATCACGTTTCACTTGAGTGTCATCAGTGTTGACTTTGTAGGTCATAAAAACTATCAGGGTCATAAAAAGACGTAAAAAAATTCTCGCTCGCTTCGCTCGCGCAGTGATAGTGACAGCGATTTGTTTTATCTACTTTGAAGGTAATATTTCAGTAAATTTTGTATTTTAATAGACACATGCATCAATACGAGTCATAATTGAAACAGTACAACCTTCAATAACCATAATGATTATTAACCTTAAAATAATTGATTATCGACTTTAACCTGAGTGTCATTAGTGTTGACTTAGTAGGTCATAAAAACTGTCAGGGTCATAAAAAGTCGTAAAAAATTTTTCACGCTCGCTTCGCTCGCTCAGTGATAGCGCCGCTCGCTACGCTTGCGCAGGCATTTGTTGTATCTACTTTAAAGGTAATATATAAGCAACTTGTGTATATTAATAACCATATGCATCAAAACGAGTCATACATTTAAACAGTACAACCTTCAATAATCATAATGATTATTATTCTTAAAATAAGTGGATATCACGTTTTACTTGAGTGTCATCAGTGTTGACTTAGTAGGTCATAAAAACTGTCAGGGTCATAAAAAGTCGTAAAATGTTTCGCAGTAATAACGCTATATAGAGTATAATAGCGTGTTTCAACAGCCTCATACATTAGACTGACTCAAATACTTAAACAGCAAAACTTGGTAAACCTTGGTTAGGTTTACCAAGTAATTATTAATGACTTTAACAATAGACGATATCGAGTTCGACCTAAGAGTCATCTATAGTGAGTTGATTATTAGGTCGTTTTGTTGATTATTTGTCGCACGCTGCGCTCGCGCAGCTAGAGCTATTCACCTTATATTCTTTGTAAGAAATGTTTCAGGAACTTTTGTGTTGAGTCAAACATTTAAACAGCACAACTTCGTATACCTAACCAAAATGATTAATGACGTTAACAATAGAGGATATTGAGTTCGACTTTAGGGTCATCTATGGTGACTTGGCCTAAGACATCATCGATCTTGACCTCAAAGGTCATAAAGACTCAAATAACGGGGGCGAAGCCGCGGGTAACAGCTAGTGTAGAGATATAACGGAGATTTTCAGTCTCATCGAAAAATTATATATAACTAAAAAAATATTGCACTGCCTATAACAATCTCCCCATACACAAGACATTCAACAATATTTGAATAATATTTAATTTGTACAGCAAAATGAGAAGAACGATTGCACAATTAAGGAGGGCGCGAATATAATGCTCAGAGTATTTCTTTGTTGTCTCCTATTGATTATACGCTCCCGATTACTTTCGGCAATGTCTATTGTGTGTTTGTTTGGAAATATTATTTCTTCAGTGGAGCCTACGCTTCATTGAATAATGTACAAATTATCTGAGATGAAATACTACAGGAATTATTGAAATTAAGACCTATGAGCAACTGCTCATAGGTCTTAATATCAATAATTCCGAATCATAAATAATAATAAACATAATTACTATGTTGACGAGTAATTAGTGTGTAAACCAGTGGTTCCCAACCTTTTTGTGACCAGGAACCAGTTTATGTTTATTATTATTTATGATTTTTGTGAAGTCTGTTAAAAAAACTAAATCAAAATTGGTTGATGCTACAGACAGAAAAACAGACGTACACAGATACACACGTCAAACTTATAACACCCCTTTTTTGCGTCGTGGGTTAAAAATAACTACAGTTTCTAGCCAAAGCCGGTAAAATAATGTTCTTGAAGGGCTATTTCAAATTTCATGCAAGAATTTCTCGAGTGAAGTGAAACGTAGAGTCTACCAATATACTTACTTATTTAAACATGCAGTACAGCACGGTAAGGTACTGAAGTTGTGGCTTGTGGTTGCAAGCCTTTGTTGAATTTTACATAGACTGTACAGGCAGATGTTGGGTTAGTATGCGAGTATATAAAAAAATGTATATCGTGCAAGAATAACTAGACAGACGCTAGACAGGCAACGGAGTGATTTAACAAGAGTAAAGTGCCCCGGAGACGGTCATTCGAAATTGTCAATGGGCTTCAATTAATATTTCCATCATTCGATTTTGACACCGTAGTTGCGAATAACAATGGCTTCCATCGCCTCCGTAGACGATAATTTGGTCCACCAAAGACGTGAAAATTGACAATTGCGTGTCCGGGGCGCTTTAAGGTCAAAATGCGTGGTTTGGCCGTTTCGTTGCTCTAGGACCTATTGGCATAAAATTAACGCCTAGTTTATGAATTACTTTCTGTTCATTAGCTAATTAGGAAACAGCCATGCCGGACATTTTGACTAAGTTGTAGGGTTTGTGGAGAACTTAGGAGTAGGACTAGGGTTCACGTAGGGGCCTTATTCAGTATGACCATTTTAAAGTCTTACCGTGCCGTGTTACGTTATCTCCGCGTTGTGGTATTCTCTATGCCAATTAAAACGCGGTAGGGTAAGGTTATGAGCGCGTTTTGAGCTGTCAAAATATCGTGACATATGAGGACGTGTAACGCGCGCGTTTTGTATAATTTACCTATCGTGTGGCATACAGGATACAATTTTTCAATAACGTAGCGTGGCGCGAACACTTTTTGCACCTAATGTACACATTTTGCTCTTCAAAACGTAGTACTTTTGTCGTACATAAAATACAAGCAGACTACTGACAGGCGCTTGCTCGTTTTTACTGTCCTCTCAGACAAGGAAATTAATGTTAGGTAAAGGAAAAACAAACTTCAGCAACATGTTTTATTATGGCAAAACAGTGCGAAGAACATCAACTCAATATTTGTTTTGATATTTTCTGGGTATTGATCTGCAAAGATTATGATATTTAAAGGATGGATATTGTAATAAAGTAACGTCGTATTTAATTCCGACAAATCAGGGTTTATTTTCCAGTTTTTCACAAATGTATTAACATAATAAAGTGTAATGTTATGGTGCCTTCCCGTGATAGGTCAGCATACACTGACTAATGCCACAGTTTTACAAATGTTTTACTATATTTAGATCAGGAGCTTTCAGCCGCTCACGGTTGTTTTGCTACAGATTTATTTTCTGTTAATTTGACTACATTTCAGCAGTTTCTAGGATTAGGGATTGTGATTCGACTTCAATGAGATATAGGTACTAACTAAGATAAAAGCTTGTTAACATAACTATTTACTAAAGATGAATCTTGATTTTGTATTTGTTTGAATTAAACTGAATTCTTTGGCATACATCATTAACAATATTATTTTGTTACATTTATCTCCATACAAATGTTGTCTGGCAGGGATCGCTTTAAGGGATAAGACCGCCTAGTGTTGAACTTTCACTCTAAATGATAATGTACGTTTTTTTTAGGTGTTTAACAAAGAGTTTCCATCTATCTATAAATCTATTACTAAAATTCTTTAGACTGGTTATATTTGAAAAGTTATAGTGATTTAGCGTCACTCACATTTGATTTATTTAAATATATTTTTATTGTAAGGGATTTGCGTCGCTTAGCGACTATATCAGCCCTATGGACTGCATACATTAAATCTTACACAAAATTATCTATTGATATACATTTGATTTTAAGGTTGTTGCTCGTCGTCAGCTAACCACAACAGAGCCAATAGATGGCGCTGATACTCTTATTTGATGAATTTAATTTTTTAATGACTGAAATAGTATTTGGTAAATAAAAAATATTGATTTTGCGAGTAAAGCGCATACATTTTAATTTATTCAGCTAAATTTGAAGTATATATACACTCTCTACATACTTTTATTTGTAAAAAAGCGTGGCGTCAGGACTGAACACGCACACACGCGAAAGTATTTTCGTATCACAGATTATTTAATAGTTTATATGACGTTTACAAAAGCATTTGCTAATTTTGTCATATTGGAAATGAGTAATGTAGCCGATTGGTGAGAACTACTGGATTAAGCGCATCAGGGACCGGGTTCGAACCCTTCGTTACCAACAAACTTTTTTCGTTCTCCATTCTAAACATTACCTTTTTATTTATTGATATTAGTTTACTGTCTACATTACTCTCGCTAATAACAAAATACCAAATATCATATAGATTTGTACCACTTTTTAATGTGAACTGTACCTACTCATACTAACGCTATTGGGTGGTTTTTCGACGAGGTTCAACGTACATTTCGTTGCTGCATGCTGGAGTCTGTTCTGTAGATCCCAAAGCACAGAGTACTAAGGACCCAAAGTGAAGCATTTGGCGTACTAGTTGTGCTTTGCGGTTTTACCCACAATCTAATACAAACTGCTATTTGCGATAAAATGTAGCCTATGTGACTACGAGAGCGAGTAGAAGGCATTTGCTGATTATAAATTACAAACAAAATAAAAACAGTAAGTCATATGTAAGGTATATTAATTACCCGACTACGGCGAAGCAAAAAGGAGAGTTATGTTTTTGACCGGTATGTGGGTATGTATGAATGTGTGTATGTATGTATGTATGTATGTATGTTTGTATGTATGTTCATTTGTTCCCTCATAACTTCTAAACGACTTATTATAATTTAACAAATGAGGTGTCGTTGGACACGTCTTATTTGTCTGCTGGTTATAGGCTTTATGACGTCACAACAAATTGAATGCGGCGCCCCCTAGAGGGGACGAAGTCCAGAACTAAAAAAAATCTCACCTCACCCTATCGTGTGTGGTATCGCTGAATAGGGATTTTAAGATGAAGATAGGGTTTGTACATCATATTTTTGTAGGGCGAGTGTGTGTGTGTATATGTTTGTTCATCACTATGTATGTATGTAAGTATGTTAACATATATACATGTATACATCTATCCAAAAACCCCAAAATGCTTTAAATAAAAAATAAGTTCAAAAACTTAAACCCGACTACTAAAAAATCACTCTCTAAAAAGTATGAAACAAGAAAATATTCTCATCTGAGATCGCTAAGTACAAACTAATCAATATGTATCGTGTATTTATTATACAAACAACTAACTTGTAATAAATATTTTATTGTATTTCATAAATATTCTTAGTGGTGCTCAGAGGATAGCCGTGGTCGATAAGATCGATAAATAAAAAAAAAACTTAAATAAAGAGAACCGACTTCAAATGCCACGCTATTAATTTTCAATACCAAGTTTGACGTGCTTATCTCCATATCTCTGAAGATTTATCATACATACATCATGTCTCCTTTCCAACAAAAAAAGAATGGCCAGTTTAACTGGCCAAGTGCAAGTCGGACTCGCACTCGTAGGGTTCCGTAACACAGTTAAGTATTCCATAACTATGATTTTTCACAACTACAAAATTAACTTTGTTTTTCATAGTGTTTGTATTAAAAACAAAGTTATCTTAGCGGTCGCCATATCTCTAAAACTGCTGACTGTATCTCGTCCAAACCAATTTTCGTTGAAAGTTTTTATTGAGATCTACAGCATATATTTTTTTTAGATTTTTCACTCCCATACTTTAAAAGTTAGAGGGGGGGACACACATTTTACCACTTTAGACGCGCCTATCTTTCAAATGATTAACTTTGAGAAAAAATGATTTTAGGAACCTCAATGTCATTTTTGAAGACCTATCCATAGACACCCCATACGTATAGGTTTGAAGAAAAAATATTTTTTTGTTTCAGTTCTATGTATGGGATGCCCCCCCTTAAACTTTTATATTTTTTATTTTTGTATAAAACCGGAAAGCGGTTCACAGAATACATCTTCGTTCTTACAGTTTCGGAATAAAAGGGCTGTGACATACGGACGGACGGACAGACAGACAGACAGACAGACAGACAGACATGACGAATCTATAAGGGTTCCGTTTTTTGCCATTCGGCTACGGAACCCTAAAAAAAACTTAAATAAAGAGAACCGACTTCAAATGCCACGCTATTAATTTTCAATACCAAGTTTGACGTGCTTATCTCCATATCTCTGAAGATTTATCATACATACATCATGTCTCCTTTCCAACAATAAAAGAATCATCAAAATCGGTTCAGAAACGAGGAAGCTATCCGCGAACAAACATAAAAAAATATATACGGTCGAATTGAGAAACATCCTTTTTTGAAGTCGGTTAGAAACAAAATAAAACTAAATTTGAGTTTGTTAGAGCCTAACCTAACCGATAAACCGACTAAATATTTGAAGGCCACAAACTATAATAATAGGTACTGTAATGCTAATGAAAACTTGAAAAAGTCCTGAAAAAGCGGTGACTCGCATGTAAGCGGTCTGGCAACGTCGCCTTTTCAGCGAGCGCACGGTTTGGCAACGTCTGACAATCGCGGCAATACACACCAATGAGTTTAGCATATGACACTGTAAAAACTTCACTCACATATTGACAAAAATTAATTAAAATCTCGATCCTAGTTTTCATATTATTTAATCAAATTATGTAGTAAGATTGAATTTCGCGTATGTAAAGAGTTGTATATAAACCAATAGATGTGATTTCATTGCAATTTTTTGATCCATTTACTCGTATTTGTCAGTATACTTTTGTATGGAAATCGAACCACCTTAAGTAAAATATATTACACTAAAGGTACCACCACATCGCGGCGTCCTGAGTGCGCGATCTAGGCGGCGAACAGATAGCTCAGTAGTATTTGTACCGACTGGTTTACACCAAAAGCGATCTACGGCGATGAGAAAACGATTGTAAAACAGATCGCGAATACGCACGCAGACGCAGAACGCCGCATGTAGTCGTACCTTAAATCAATCCTCATGAGACTTACTTACAAACGTTTTAAAACAATTCTCACTGGTAGGAAACTCGACAAACCCTATATCAAAATATTGCACATATGCATACTTTGAATGTAACTTTACTAACAACTATAATTAATACCTAAATTTGTATTAAGTGTCTGCATTATTAACTTATCGTTATAGAGGGGGATCCATTATCGATGAGTCAAACAAAGTGGGGTGATGGAGATGATAATTACGCATCTATTGAACTCACGTGGAGGTCGATCATCAAAAAATAAATAATTTAAATTGAATTCTATAAAAATATAAGAAAAATTATAACCCGTTTGCATCTAACATAAGAATAGTATCTAACTTTCTAGAATAATATCTGTTAAAAAAAAAAACAAATTACGCAATCAAAATTTCAAAATATTGCAGAATATAGGTTTTCTAACTAGGAAACCTATATTCTGCAATATTTTGTAGATAGTCTAACTAGACTATCTACAAAATAGTTTCAATACCATGTATTTGTTTTTGACATGTATGTTAAAAGGCTATTTTTAGGGTTCCGAACTCAAAGGGTACAACAGAACTCTATTACTGAGACTTCGCTGTCCGTCCGTCCGTCCGTCAGTCAGTCCATCTGTCCGCATTTCACAGGGCTGTACTTCTTTACCGTAATAGGTAGATACTTTAAATGTTCACTAAGTTGTATTACTATGTGCATTTTGACAACAAATAATAAAACCAGAATAAAGTTAAAAATTAAAGGCAGTCCACAAGAAACGTGTTTTTTCATTAATTCTCGATCACCGTAATAGATAGAGGCTTGAAATTTGCTCATAGTGTGTATTACAATGGCTGTTATGAAATCAAATAATAAAAACGAAATAAAAATAAAAATTAATGGGGTCCTCATACAAGAAACTTATTTTTCCGGCTAATTTTGTTCAATCGGAACCTTACGTGTGCGATCCGACTCGCACTGTGCCGGTTTTTTCTTAGTTTCGTATAAACAGAAAAATATAATATGGAAAGCCATACAAATCATGCATCATACATTTATGGAGGATCAATAAATGTTCAGTAAGGCCCTTCACCTCACTTTGTTTTATCCAGGGGTAATGAATCAACCTGTATAAAGTAACGTGTTTTGCTTATGTGATACATAACTCAGGAAGCATATACATTACATTATTCTCATTATGATTCGTCTCTAGACGAAGAGCTAGTTTTTTAAAGTTATTAGGAGTTCCCTAACTTCAGCGCCGAAAATTTTAATGGCGGATCTGAACAAAACCATTATTGTATATCTATATATCTCTATTTAAAGCAGAGATTTCGCAATAATTTCCCGCAGACTGATAAACTTTTCCGGGTTTCTCATAGGTACGAATTTAATTAAATTCGCAATGGCATGGTTTGAGTCTTGACTTGGTGCCAACTTTTGTTTTTGTTTTTGGGACAATTCAACTTGGCTGACGGCGAGGATTTGGGATAAGTGACATAATATACGCCGTTGAACTAAAATGTGGACATTTTAATTAGTTCGGGTACATGTATTTTAAAATTGAATGTTGTTTTTATTGCAAGCTTTTATTTAACTTGCAATGTATGTATGTAAGTATGATGTATGTATGTAAGTCACTATGTATGTTCGGGTGGAATCTTGGAAGCTAAATTAGACCCACTTCCCGATGTCCGATTGGACTCAAATTTGGTGTACTTATGTATCTTCGGTGACAATACTAATATATGGTATATGGTATATAAATAATAATATATGGTACCATGGAGCTGGTTTGATGATGGAGACGGAAGGTGGCCACGGCATCTCTGTGATAAAACAACATAACCCAACCGAGTTGGGGCTCGATTGATTTGTCTTGTAAAGAACTTTACGCCTAGATGATATCCAGGGTCTGATGATGAAGCTGGAAGGTGGCCACGGCATCTCAGTGATAAATCAACATAACCCTACCGAGTTTGGGCTCGATTGATTCGTCTTGAAGAGAACTCTTCATCTAGATGATATCCAGGGACTGATGATGAAGCTGGAAGGTAGCCACGGCATCTCTGGGATAAATCAACGTAACTCTACCGAGTTTGGGCTCGATTGATTCGTCTTGAAGAGAACTTTACACCTAGATGATATTTAGCGACTGTTTGATGCGCAATCAATATAATAAAGAGTCAACTTTAATGCTTTAATAAGAAACTAGATGGCGCTGGCGTCCTACGACACTAGATGGTGTTGGCATCGAGTTAGCACGCGCAAGCGTTTCATTTGCTGTTTTTAGGTAGGCTCACCACCAACGTAAATTGTTAGGGAGTAAAGTAGATTATTATTTTGTATGAATATAATCTTGTGAATAGTTCGACGGTGGTTTCACTCACACACCCGCACGCTCCCTGACTTGGGATTGGATGGTTGAAAAACATCCATGGTCCTTAACGAGTCGGTTGAGTCAAGCGGACGTTAGCTACAAAGCACTTGGAACAGTGGTGGATCGCCACTAGCAGTGCTCATCGCATGCGGACCTCTGCGAGAGAGGTTGACGCTGCGATTGGTTGGTGCGGTGACGCTCAGCGCCGTGTCTGTCTGCTGCTAAGAGGGTTGCGGAGGACGGGGGAAGTGCAGTGCCGCCAACCAAGGGAAGAGTGACGTCAGCGCTGCGAGGACTGATGACGTCTTCGAGGCTACGTCATCGTGAGAAGTTGTGACGTCAGGACAAAAACGTCACATATTGGAGCAGTATTGAGTGAGGTTTGCCAGTGCTAAAAAATTGTGAGTACATTTAAATTATTGTGTTACGCCATCTATCGGGAAGTTATAAAAAATATTTCATCAACTTAGAATATTCGAGCTGATTTGGGACTTTAACTTTTTAATTGAACTTAGAATTTGTGTGCATGTCTTTAGACTTAGAATAGTTTAAGAAAAAGTGTTCTGCCGAGGAATCCACGCCCGTTTTCCGTCCCAGTGTTAACAAATCTCAAACACTTGTAAAATTTTTAGACTTGTAATTTTTTCGGTTTTTATTTCTTTTTAGTTCTTGTTTGTTGTTGTCTTGTGTAGTTCAACGTAAATTTTCACCATGTCTTCCATCGCCTTAATCAGGTCTCAGATTGACAACTTGGCTAGAATTAGTAAGGCATACGAAAATTATAAGAAAACGCCGAAAGATCGGCTAGCCAAAGAGTCATATCATGTCACTAGATTGGAAACGCTGGAAGAACAATGGAAAGTTGCCATTGAGAACCACAAAAAGTTACAAAATGAAGAGAGTGAGGTCATTCTTGAGCATAAATACTTTAAGTCGGATATGTTTCAAGACATTGAGGAAGTCTACACATGTTATAAATCAGATCTTAAAGAGGCATTGTCTGCACTTCAACTTTCTTCAGTGACTTCGAACATGTCCAATCAACATGAGCAAAGCGCGAGAATGGACACCAACGTGAGACTCCCAAAAATCACGATTCCGATGTTTTCCGGTACTTATTCTGAGTGGCAAACTTTTAGGGATTTATATGTGTCTCTCATCCATGATAACGCATCATTAGATAATGTTCAAAAGATGCATTATTAAAAGAGTCACCTGTCGGGTGAGGCGGAGCAGCTTTTGCGACACGTTCCGATCACATCAGCCAATTATCAAGAATCTTGGTCGTTGCTAAACAATAGATATAATAATAAAAGGTTTTTGGCTGGTAGTCTACTGAAACGTTTCATGGAGCAGAATATTGTCAAATTAGAGTCATCAAATGCAGTTAAAGAGATATTAGATACCACTAATGATACCTTAAATGGCTTGAAAAGTTTTGGCATCGATGTAGGAACATGGGATGTTATAGTAATCTACATAATTTGTACGAAGCTCGACCCCAAAACACGCAAGCAATGGGAGGCTAAGATAAGTGTCTCAGATCAACTTCCAACCCTGCAGTAAATGCGAGAATTTTTAGAGTCGAGATTTCGGTCACTAGAATTAATGGATAAACCGAAGTCGACCCCAAATCTTTCAAAGCCAAAGGTAATGCATACAGTTGCTACTGATGATGTAACCACAATTTCTTGCCCATTTTGCGAACGGACTGGACACAAAATTGCGAATTGTAAGGATTTCTCGAAATTAGATTATGATGCTCGTCACAAATTTATACAAACCTCAAAGCTTTGCTATAACTGTTTGGGTCGTAACCACACAGTTAACTCGTGCTCATCTTCTACCAAATGTCACGTCTGTAATAAAAAACATCATTCTTTGATTCATCCTAAATATAATCTTAAGAAAGAGTTGCGTACTTCCGCTTTGCCTCAACCGGAAGTAGCGGTGATGACACCGTCGACAGAAACTCCACCTTCGAATGTTGCAGCACATTTTTCAAAGGAAACAGTACCCAATTAAATACTGTTAGCCACCGCTCTTGTTAATTCTCCAACAAGAAACGGTAACGTACGCTTGTAAACTTTAAACTTTCGCGATTTGAACACATAGTTATAAATAAAATATCTAACTGAAATATTTAACTGTAATATTTAACCGAAACACTCAACTGAAATATTCAACTAAAAAATTCAACATAAATATCTAACTGAAATATTAAACTGAAACGAGTTGGGAGTGACGGAGTCGGCAGTCGCAGCGTCGTCAAGTGAAGGCAGCGACGCAGCAAGTCGGCGCATGCACCAGGGACAACGACCTGCGATGCTCTGCCACCCACTGCACCCGCACGCACCACGAGCTCCACTCCCAGCCACCTGAAACATGAAATAGTTGGTAGTCCGCTATGGATGTGTTGTTGAGTTGGGAGCGACGGAGCCGGCAGTCGCAGCGTCGTCGAGCGAAGGCAGCGACGCAGCAAGTCGGCGCGTGCACCAGGGACAACGACCTGCGATGCTCTGCCACCCACTGCACCCGCACGCACCACGAGCTCCACTCCCAGCCACCTGAAACACTTAACCGAACATTTAACCGAAATGTTTAACTGAAATGTTCAACTGAAATTTTTAACTGAAACTTTCAACTGATCTGAAACTTTTTAATTGAAACTTTTTAACTGAAATATTTAACCGAAACATTTAACTGAAATATTTAAGTGAAATATTTAACCGAAATATTTAACCGAAATATTTAACTGAAATATTTAACAGAAATATTTAACTCAAATATTTAACTGAAATATTTAACTGAAACATTTAACTAAAATACTTTAACCGAATATTTAACTGAAATGTTTAACTGAAATGTTTAACCGAAATGTTTAACTAAAATGTTTTAACTGAAATATCCTTTGATCGTGGTCACGAGACGACTGTCGTCTCGTGAACACGATCAATGCAACTTGGTCGAAACGTCGAGTAGATAAGATTTATGTTTTAGGCGCGATAAGTCCCGTATTTAAATATTTATAACTGGATATTTCGGTTTAATATTTCGGTTAAATATTCAGTTGGATATTTCAGTTAAAACATTTCAGTTAAACATTTCGGTTAAACATTTCAGTTAAACATTTCAGTTAAATATTCGGTTAAAGTATTTTAGTTAAATGACTTAGGTTGGGTCGCCCCCTGTATAGTAGTAACTAAGGTGATGATTCAAAAGATCTGGCTAGCTGGCATAGACTGGGATCAAGAGTTGCCCGATGATCTGCTGAAAGAATGGCTCACTTACCGATCAGAATTGGTTAAAGTTCGAGATTTTGCAATTCCAAGATGGATCGAAGCTAAAGTGGATGATCCTGTTAGAGAGCTTCACGGATTTTGTGACGCATCAATTTCTTCGTATGCGGCAGCCGTGTACTTGAGAACGGTTGATGTTGCTGGCAATGTATGCGTCAATCTGGTTGCGGCTAAGACCAAAGTAGCTCCAATAATGCAAGTTTCCGTGCCTCGACTTGAACTGATGGGAGCAGTTTTATTGATGTAGCTTATGGTTGCAGGGTCCTACATGTCTCATGAACTCAATTATAGAGTATACCAGACCGCAATCGGTCTCCACGGATATGGAACAAAGAAAACTTAAGGTTCTTTTGACAATGGATTCATCGAATGACGATCCCTTTTGGACAAGATTTTCAACCTTGCAAAAATTGATTCGCATCGTTGCGCGTTGTCGAAGATTTTTGAAGGTGAAAGATGTCAGAAGGAATTGTCACAAGTTCGATCCCTTCCTCACGAGCTCAGAACTAGATGACGCTCATGATGTGTGTGTTCGACAATGTCAAATCTTGGAACTAGAAGAAAAATCTAAGTTAAAATCGTTGAACCCATACCATGACAAAAAAGGCATATTGAGAGCTCAAGGCAGAATACAGAATGCAGATCTGCCGGAAGAAACTAAGCATCCTATCATTCTTCCTCACAAGAGTCACTTCACAAACCTGATTGTTGACAACGCTCATAAGAAAACACTGCATGGTGGTTCCTTGTTGATGCTCAACTATTTACGCGGTAAGTATTGGATCGTATCAGCTAAAAGTCTAGTGAAAAATCACGTGCGTAAGTTCACGTGTGTTCGAAACTCAGCGTCAACAAGAAACCAACTCATGGGACAGTTACCGTTGGCTAGAGTTACGCCCGCTCGTCCTTTCCTGAAGAGCGGCGTGGATTTTGCAGGGCCGATGAATATACGAATGTCGAAAGGTCGTGGCAATCGATGCTACAAGGGTTACATCAGCCTCTTCGCTTGTATGGTTACTAAGGCCATACATTTGGAAACCGTCAGTAGTTTGACTTCAGAGGGATTCATCGCATGTTTTAAACGCTTCGTTGCTCGAAGAGGACATGTCAGTCAGATTTGGAGTGACAACGGCACAAATTTTGTGGGTGCATCAAAGGAACTCCAAAGGATTGTTGACCCACAAGTTTCATCCGTCGCTGTTGACATTCGGGAATGGTTAGGCAATAATAGCGTCACTTGGCACTTCATTCCGCCTCACGCTCCGAACCACGGTGGCTTGTGGGAGGCAGGCGTGAAGTCAACCAAGTTTCATCTTAAGCGAGTAGTAAAGGACTCTAGTCTCACATTTGAAGAGCTGTGCACTGTTTTGTCACAAATTGAGGCTTGCCTAAATTCTAGGGCATTGTCTGTGCTGCCTGATGATCAATCACCCCTCACCCCAGGACATTTCTTAGTTGGAGAGCCATTAGTTATTGTCCCTGATCATCAACTACGAACAGAGCAATATTTCTTCTTTGAGAAGGTAGCAACTGACTCGACGAATGGTGCAAAGTTTCTGGCGCAGGTGGTCCGAGGAATACTTAGTCTATTGTTTGCAGCGATACAAGTGGTCAAAGTTGAGACCTGAGCCTGAGATCGGAGACATTGTTCTCGTCAAGGAAGATAATCTTCCTCCAGCTCGTTGGTTGTTGGGACGAGTTGTGACTAAGCATCCAGGATTGGATAACATCACCAGAGTAGTCACTCTGAAGTGTAAGGACTCTTTCATCAAGAGACCTACGTCGAAGCTTTGTGTTCTACCCGTTACAGAATAAGCACTATGTACACTTTATCAAGATGTGATGTAATTTACACTAATTTGTTTAGTTTTCCTTTTGTTTTATCGTTAAAATTTTAAGGTTAAGTTTGCTAACCGCGAGTTTCTTCAAAGCTCCACACCCCCTTGACCTCATGGTGGGCGGTGATTGGTAGTTCTTTGTGCTTTGGTGGTGAAGAACGTATAGTGACGTTCTTAGTGGGCGGAATGTTTAATGCGCAATCAATATAATAAAGAGTCAAATTTAATGCTTTAATAAGAAACTAAATGGCGCTGGCGTCCGATGACACTAGATGGCGTTGGCGTCGAGTTAGCACGCGTAAGCGTTTCATTTGCTGTTTTTAGGTAGGCTCACCACCAACGTAAATTGTTAGAGAAATTCAGAAGGCTGTTTATAAGTAGATTATTATTTTGTATGAATATAATCTTGTGAATAGTTCGACGGTGGTTTCACTCACACACCCGCACGCTCTCTGACTTGGGATTGGATGGTTGAAAAACATCCAGCGACTGGTGATGAAGCTGGGAGGTGGCCACGGCATCTCTGTGATAAAATAACGTAACCCCAGTGAATTTGGGCTCAAATGATTCGTCTTGAGGAGTACTTTACACTTAAATGATAGCCAGGATCTGATGATGAAGCTGTAAGGTGGCCATGGCATTTCTGTTATAAAGCAATATAGCCCCACCGAGTCGATTGATTTTCCTTGAAGAGCACTATACCCATAATCACATCAAATATCCGTGGAATATTTTAAAACATCATGCCTTCTGCAAATTGTTAAACACAATCCAAAATTTCATCGTACCGACGGGACTCGAACAGAACGAAAAATTTTGGATTGTGTTTAACAATTTACAAAAATATAAAGTGTGAGACACTTCAAAGAAACATAATATTTGATTTACGCAGTGCAACATCTCTCGTCGGATTTGAAAACTGTAATGATTTCTTCCGAATGATTAACTTACGTATTAAGTAGTCATAGATGGCGCCACCAATGCATAATTGGGTTAACAAATGCAATCCACTAATTTCGTCGTATCGATGTATCGAACCGTGGCTTAATTGGCAGAGCACCTGGACGTGTAATCCGGGGGGTGCGGGTTCGAGTCCCGTCGGTACGATGAAATTTTGGATTGTGTTTAACAATTTACAAAAATATAAAGTGTGAGACACTTCAAAGAAACATAATATCATGCCTTCTCTTAAATACTTAGGTAGTAGGTATGTAGTCTGTATCTATACATACCTACTAAAAAGTTAAAAATCAATTATAAGTAAAAAATATTTTTTAAACAAGCTTTTATCTGGGACAATGAAATAAAATGTTAAAAATAAATTCTAGTAAGTATTTGGCGTGTAGGTACTTACCACATACAAACTTAAAAAACATTGCTATGATGTCTCACAGAGCTTGCAAACGTAAAGGATTTAAAAATATATATATAGGCTAGCGTTTGACCACTATTTCACCTGTTGTTAAGTGATAGAGGATGGTAGCACGCTAGGCCTAGAATGGAAACTCATGGCAAATAGCTCTCGAGGATAGCTGCCAGAAAACATTAGATGTTTGGCGACAGATTTTCTAACTTGAGGGTAGTAGCTGGCCAGGCGGACACGGGGGTTGGGGGTTTCTTTAAGATGTTTTACCTTCACCGGAGGGCCATTGTGAAAAGAAGTGCACATAAATGTTTCTATAGAAAAATCCATTGGTGCACGGCGGGGATTGAACTCGGTATTTCTGGCATCATAGCCGACCATTCTTCCACTACACCACTGGGCCCTCAAATATCATGGTAGGTATATTCAAACAACTACCAATACATTACATGTGTCTATCTACCGCTATGCGTATGTCAAAACTTTTACAAATATGGGCGATAGTATGGCAGCTATGTGTATGAAAACGAACGCTTCGATAACCGTATCCAATTTTATTTGATCGTAATATTTTGTTTCACAGCGAAAAGCTTTTATGTGACATTGTGCTGAACATAAAGTTGTTGTAATACATAATGGATATTTGGCACTATTACTATTTATAAGTATAATATGCTCATTTATGATTGGTAGTAATGTTATGTTTTTTAAAGTTCACCAAAAAGGTAGTCATCTTGAAGTGCTTATCTAGTTTATACCTTGGGGTAAAAGTTTGCTCTTATTTTGTGACATAAACAAAGTACTACGGTTAAACGGATTTTAGTGTGCTCCGAGATTCAGGGCTAGTATGCTACCATTCTCGCTTCGTTCGCTCGGCTCGCGCTATGTATGGTCACTGCTCTTACATAATCTAATCTCTACAGAATAAATAATATTTTATAATAAAAACTCATGTTCATTTTAAAATTATAGATTTAAGATCGGGTATTTAACCTGACTCAAAGCAAGGCTGGATGCGTCGGCGAGCGCATCGCACTCGAGATCCTGAAGATGGCCTCCGGATGAGGCCGGAACATTATGTCGATCGCTATATCGACATCGCGTAACCAAATTAGTATTTGGGGCTATAATATTATTTTTATTCTGTGGCTATACACACAACAATATTTTCTAGGAACAAAGTAGGCAAAATAAAATTGAAAACAATGGTTTATGTATCAAAAATATGTGACGATGCAGGCCTGATCCACTAAAAAGATTCTTGCATCGAGAAATAGGCAATTTTATAATTTGTCGTTTTGAGAATTTGCCATTTAGAGAATTAAAATTTAATTAAAGTAAAGTCGCGTTTACCATTACGAAAATTGCCATGGCCATTCTTTGATGCCGAAGAAAGTGCATTTGGTGCTAACATCGTGGAAAATATCGTTTGCGCGATGCAAGATCTCATACATTTAGACAATATTTACAACAGGACTATGCAATCTCTTACAGCGCCTGGATGTTTTTATATCAAGTTAAGTTGGTGAGTAATGGTATGGCCACACCGTTGCGTCCTGCAATCTGTGAGCGTTATCTCGATACTTTTCAATTGTTTTCTGATCGCGTTTGGTGTAAACCAGTCGGTACAAATACTACTGCGCTATTTGATCACCGCCTAGATAGCGCACGCAGGACGCTGCGGTGTGTCCGTACCTTAATAGATGGATGGATGTTTGTTACTCTTTCATACAAAAACGGCTAAACGGATTTGAATAAAATTTTGCATAGGTATAGGTACTTTTTAACCTTAACACATAGGGTACTTTTTAACGTAGAAGCGGATAGAATTATATAAAACAAAATTATAGCAACTTCGATAATACAGGAATCAACTTAGATTATTTATGCTTAAGGGTATTTAAATATCGCGTAGTTTTTATTTTTAACCTGGATTAACACATAGGAAACTTTTTAACACGGGCGAAACCGCGGGGCTCAGGTAGTATTAGATAAAACCAAATACTAGAAACATTTCTATTACCTGAATTAAATTAGTTTATGCTTGAGGGTATTTAGATATCTCGTAGTTTATAGACCATTTGGGAATATTTGGACTTAGCTGTCTATTGAAAGATTAGTATTTAGATAACTTGCGAAACTCAGACTAAGATAGTTGTAAATTGTAGGCTAATACGTGATAGCTGAGTTATAGTCCCGAAAGAGCTATTATTCCCAATTCATGAGTTCAATTTGTTTGTGATAAGTATAAAGTTCGGTTCAGACTACATTTTAATAGCTATATATAGTTAGAGAGAACCAGGGCCCACTGCGTCACGAAATATTCTTGAATGCGTCACTGCACTGCACTCCTTAATCTTGAGACCTACAATCAGAAATAATATCATTGCTTGAGAGAATTTAGAAGTCGAAACTCATATATCTTATAATTTCGATATATTATACCGATGTTCTGTCTGACTTACTCCCAAAAAGTAGCTTAATACTATCAAGGAGAAAATCGGCCGCAATAACTTAAGGGTGTTCCGGCAGCACACAGCTCTTGAGAGTCAGAGTATTCTAAGCCTAGCGTGTTCACCATGTTCGACCACATCATCCATCAAAACTTACCACCAGGCCCGGTAGAGGTAAAACGCTAGCCTATATGATATAAAAAAAACACTAAACAACGTATAGCAAGCAGGAAAACATGACTATTCATGTATGGATAACTGATAAAGCAGTGGTTTCTTCCTAGGCAGACTAGCAGAAGTACTACCGCATAAAAATGTTGTACTCAAATAACACACATTCGTACACAAATCTCTGCACGTACTGTACGAAAATATGCGAACTCCAAGCATTCGATTATGATTAAAAAGACAACTAACTACGAACATATATTTTGCAAACTAATAAACAGTCTTCATATAAAGCTGGCAGTCTTAAATGGAACTGAGCTGGACATATCTGTCACATTTCGGACGTGCTGTAGGCTAAGCTCAAGCTCATACAACGTTGATTCCAGACGACGTCGCGACAGGCCTAAAAAGAGATACACTCCTTTGGGACTAAGTGGATATCCGTACCAACTGGGATTATTGGAAAGAAGGTAGGCTAGGGAGGCCATTACCCAGCAGTGTGATAAAAAAGGCTCAAAATCACTACATATTATAAAACAAAAAGCCTCCACCGCGTCTGTCTGTCTGTCTGTTCGCGATAAAATCAAAAACTACTGAATGGATCTCCTGTGTATAGTTTGTTAAGGTTTTGTGTGTATTTATTGAAATATGGCGATGATCGTTGAAGATTTATATAAACATATGTAACGTAACGTAATGTAGCTATAGCGTTACGAAGCGCCTGACGTGGATGTAACCTAAATGGGGAAATATGAACACTGGTTAATACATTTATAAGTATAGCTATGAACGGGCCACCGTGTTGGCTCATTATTCTAAATGCGCAAACCCATTAACTAAACGACATGTTTACACTCAGCAATTAATTAGAGAAAAGATATATGCAATGAATCAATGTCTGACAATGTCTGTCACTTAAGGATATCTCTCCCCTTTTTTTCTAATTCCCCAGGGAAATCTTTCCCTTTTTTTCTTTTATATTTTTCCTGTCCTTGATTTTTCAATTTTCTCACATCGGTCCGTCATCAAGAAGCATATAAATCGTTTTAATACCAAAGAGTATGCATGATCTGAAAAATGAATGATTTACAATATGCCACACATACTTGACGCAACAAGCTGATGCAAAAAATGTAGGCATATGCTCTACCCGTGCGATGCCGGGACGGGTCGCTAGCAGGTAATAAACAATAACGACAATGAATAAAAGATAAAAGCTAATTGACCTAAATAGCAATTTGCCAGACTGCAGCATTTTTACAACAAAATAACTTGAATTTATGTTTGATCGGTTTTGTCGAACCATGGTAAAATTTCAGTGAAATTCCAGTTAAAGTTATGCCCTAAATTTACGGATAAGTATTTACGCAACAATATTTAAAAAAAATTACCAGCGTTATTATTTAGCCTTAATATTGGTCAAATCTAGATAACATCCAGACTAAATGTCATAAAAACGTTTGTACCTCTTTCACTCTATCTGTTTGTTACCTAATCACGCCTAAACGGAAAATCCGATCACTGAAATTTAACAAGGAGAATAGCATGTGGAATAACATAGATTCCTTTTTTAGGGTGCCGAACTCAAAGGGTACCAACGGAACCCTATTACTGAGACCCCGCTGTCCATCTGTCTGTCTGTCCATCTGTCTGTCTGTCTGTCTGTCCGTCTGTCACCAGGCTGTATCTCATGAACTGTGATAGTTAGACGGTTGAAATTTTTACAGATGATGTATTTCTGTTGCCTCTATAACAAAAATTACTAAGAACAGATCAAAGTTGAAAATTAAAGGGTTTAAAACAAAAAAAAACGTGTTTTTGACGATAGCGCCATATATCAAATGAAGATGGCGCTATTGTGTTTACCTTAATCTCGAAATCTGAATCTGAATCTCGGAAACGGCTTCAACGATTAAATAAAATTTAGTATACAGGGGATTTCGGGGGCGATAAATCGATCTAGCTAGGATTCATTTTCAGAAATGTTGTTTTATTCGTGTTTTCAATAATCAACTTTATCGATCATCAACTTAAAATATGACTCTTCCCGACATCTATTGGCGTAGATATAGAAGTAGCTTTGTGTAGTAGAAGTAGTGTTATTGTGTAGTTAAAGCAGTTAGTTGCTCTCAATTGAAAAAAATTGTATTATTATTCGTCAACAGATGTCGGGAAGAGTCATATTTTTCTGTTTAAGTGGCAAAAAATACCGAGCAAAGCTCGGTGTTCAATCTGCAATCAACTACAAATAACTTACCAGTGTAATATCCTTTGAAATTAATTCACCTGGACGCAACTAGATGGCAGCACAGGAAAAAATAGCACGCGCAAGCGTTTCATATGTTAAATTTGTGGGCCTCGGTCGATTTGTTTACTTAGTTAAGTTTTAATTGTAAAAGTAGTGTACAGTATCGAATAATATATCTTCATTTTAAGTACTTAAAGAGCTTAGAACTCTCGGTCTTCCAGATTTTTAATGATATTATTAATAATATTAATTACCTTTGCGTTAACGTTTATTTAGTTGGTGTTAGAAGTTCGTTAGATGGCGTTCGGAAATTCGGAACCCTCCGTGTGCGGGATAAAAGTCTGACTCGTACTTGGCCAGTTTTATTTTAAATATAAATCATGATTTTACTCATTACCACAGAATAATGAATAGTACAAGTCTATAGTGCGTTACAGCTATTAGGCGAAAGAAAGAGCTTTATTACTATAGATACTACAATTCATAGGTTTCGATAAAAAATCGTACAAAACAAGTCACCTGTCCTAGTCCATTAGCTGATCAGCAGGCCAACGCCATAAAGATAGACAAATATTATCACACCTTGTTGAGTCGTTGTTTTCTATTAAACTTCGTCCGTTACCGTACTCCGTAGGCTTAGAACAATCCTGTATTTAATCTCTGGGTGAACAACTAAATGGACGACCAAATATGCGCTACTGCACTGCCCAAATACATCGCGACACGTTTCCTGTCGCTTTCTACATTCAAGCACGAATGCACCTTGGAGAGCCCATAGTCAGCCAATATTAGGTGAAGTAGTAATTTGATTGCTTTTCTACTTCTTTAGATAGCGAATCGATTAGCGACGATTTTGTCGGATGGGTTAAATCCACAGACGTCTAGATTTGATCATTGCGCAGTTTTATTCCAGTCCCGATGTCCGCTATGATTCACTCTACATTTTAAAACGGCCACGATACGCATCCGATGCAGGCCGCATCTCGAAACAAGAATGCATATGAATTTATTAGGAAAGGCCCATTGCGCACTGGTTAGCTCTTAACCGGTGAATATTAAAAGTGCAATTGTGGTTGAATCAAGCGAAAATAAACAAATTGCTCACGACGTGATTGAAGAAACAGAATGTATATTTATTTATTGATAAGGTATTATGTTATATATATATATATATATTGATTAAAAAATACAGTTATGTCTTCTTTACGTGTGTACTGTCATCCCATCTTTCTTGTAATTTACATTTCTGCTTGAGTTTATAAAAACAATCACGGTACAAGCCGGCATTTTGCGATATTCTAAAGGCCGGTTTACACGCTTGCCAAGCCTTGGCAAACTGCAAACAGTCCCAAGCCTCCACAAATCTCGTTTGGCGTTTGAAATGAAGTTTTACACGCTTGCCAAGCCTTGGCAAACTGCAAACGCCCTTTGATCTGCGTAAAAAACCGACACTCTACTGGATCGGAAGCAAGCCGGCACAAGCCTACGCAAGCCAAGCTAAACGCCCTTTTTACATGCTTGCGATTGTCGATCCTTGCCAAGGCTTGGCAAGCGTGTAAATGTACCATAAGAGAAACGAACTGGTCAGTGGGTTATTTCTGACTGAATGCCGAAACAAAGAACAAGCGGAGACTGCGTCATGTGCGTTCTCACGTGCTACGCTCCCACGCCATATCCATATACATATATATATCTCTAGATATCTGTGGTGATTAAATCAGATAGATCCAAAGTCAAAATCTGTTAATGTTTGTAGATTCACATGGTTAAATAGTATATCTATAAATAACTTAACAATCTATGTTCATTTAAGGTGCGGCCACACCGTGGCGTCCTGCGATTCTGTTTTCTGATCGCGTTTGGTGTGAACCAGTCGGTACAAAAACTACTGTGTGTCCGTACCATTAATTAATAATATATGTACATTGTGGGACAGATTAAACCTTTATTTTACGCCAAAAAGATTCCATCAGAATAAATTGAGCATGAATTTAAATAAAATCGCTTTGTCAGAACACAATCACTTTTGACGCAGCGTACTCGCACGTAAAATATGTTATTCAAATGAAACATTTTATGACAAAAAGCGGAACTCGTGCATATGGCACTACGAACATTTAGCTGTTCAATGACATGTTTTTTATATTTATAGTACGCGTTTAAAATCCGCAATGTATGTCTGATAGTTCTGTTTTTATCTGTTTTAAATGACATTGCACAAAAAATAGCTTTTTACTCAACTTAATGCCATAACTGGAAAGTTTAAGTTTTAAATTTTTTTAAAGCCGAACATGATAGGTATTTTATTATCATCTATATATATTTTAATTTGGAAATGCCTTGGAAGATATTTTTAAGACATGGACTGGAACTGGACTGGAAAGATTACGGCAAGCATATCTATCGTTTGCAATTTGCAGATGACCTACAAAGAATATTGAATGGCCTAGCTGATTCTTCTCGTCGCATTGGTCTCCAGATAAATTTGGATAAAACGAAAGTCATATTCCGGGACGCCTTTTTAAACCCAACCATCTCCAGGGTTCATAACACAAATTCCTTTTAGTTTATATTTTATTATTTGAAATAAATAAAAGTCATAAAGTGCTAGGAAGACCGTAAGAAGGATGACTCACCAACTCTTACCTCACCTCACCTTTGATAGACAAAAATTCAATAGTACGTCTGGCGTAGTGAGCTACAGCTTTATCGTAGTTGAGAAGGGTCTTGATTCTTGCAGTCTATCAAGATCAAATCTATAGTAACATTGTTATTGAATAAGACCGCAACGAAAGTCCTAATGAATTATCAAGTGATGTCTGCCTTTGGCATCGTAGCGCCCAAGCGGATGAATCGATTTTGATTTAGTTTTTTTTTGTTGATAGGTGTCTTCATCGAGAGTGTTTTTAGCTTTGTTTCATAAAAATCCGTTCAGCCGTTTAAATATTATCAGCTCTTTTTTGGTTGATGAGACTACGATAGCAACTTTCGTTGACTTGTAGTCCTTTAACCGCGGACGTAAGATGTAAGGGATGTAAGGGAGCACAAATACGACCTCGGTGCTCCCAGCCAACCTCACCTGCCCGTGGTGCATCCTGCTGACCAACAGACGGGGCTCTGGCGACCGACAAATGGCGGTATAACCATTTCATATCTATGGCGTAGCCAAATTCTACAGGCCGGTGACGGGCAGCAGCGTCGCCGGTGCGAGAAGCTACGTCCTGCGATCGCCAACACGCCTGCCCAGCATGGCGATTAGGGCATATCCCTCCCAAGGGATGAAACCAAAATGGAAAGTCACATTAAGCCGCAGCCCCCAGTTCCCGGCCGCCCTGCTATTCCTGACCACGGCGGCGGTCACGGTAACGGCAGGGCAGGGGGTGCTAAGAATCCCCGGGTTACGGTAGGCCGCCAGAACAAACTGACCCTCGCAACGTAAAATGGACGCACGATTCGGCTGGACGATCATCTGGCGCAGCTAGAGGAGGAGCTGAAACACATAAGATGGCACATTCTGGGGTTATGTGAAGTCCGAAGACAGGGAGAGGACACCATAACCTTAGAATCGGGCCATCTTATGTACTACAGAGAAGGAGATCAGCCATCCCAAGGCGGCGTCGGGTTTCTGGTCAACAAGGTTCTCAGTGACAACGTTGTAGAAATCTCCAGTGTGTCGACCAGGGTAGCGTACCTCATAATTAAGTTAACCAAGAGGTACAGCCTCAAGGTTATCCAGCAGTCTACGCACCGACCTCGACACACTTGGATGATGAGGTGGAGAGCATGTATGAAGATATCTCCAGAGCTTTACACACCACCTCCAAGGCTCACTACAACGTTGTCATGGGAGACTTTAACGCCAAAGTGGGAGTACAAACTTGCGGCGAATCGTCTATAGGACCACACGGATTTGGGAGTAGGAATCACAGGGGACAAATGCTCGTCAATTTCCTCGAGAGAGAGGGGCTTTTCTTGATGAACTCGTTCTTCAAGAAACAGCCCCAAAGGAAATGGACGTGGCAAAGCCCCGACTTTGTGACTAAAAACGAGATTGACTTAATCATTACGGACAAACGGCGCATATTCAGAGACGTCTCAGTGATCACTAGGTGTAATACTGGAAGTGATCACCGACTTGTACGAGGCACTCTGGATATCGACTTTAAAGCCGAGAGATTCCGATTGATGAAGTCTACGCTCCGTCCGAACCTACTTCAAACCGTTGTTGGGTCCGAAACATTCCAATTAAAATTGGAAAATCGATTCGCTGCCTTGGAAACCACAGATGACGTAGACCAGAAACTCGAAGAAGTGGTGGAAATCCTCAGGGATGAAGGGACGAAGTTTTGCGAGAGCAAGCGTACGGGCAAAAAGTCCAAACTCTCGGCAGAAACACTTCGGCTAATGGAAGAGAGACGAACAGACCCTTTGTCAGCTTTGTCAACTAACCTGGTGCGCAACAAATCCATAAAGAAGCTGGTACGACGCGACCTCCGATCCTCTAACACGCTCTTGATTAAAGAATCAATTGAGCAGAATCGGGGGTCGAAAGTGTTCGTCCAGCCTCTGGGTAGAAGCCACCTCACAAAGCTGACAACGTCAACGGGGAACATCGTCGCATCCAAGCCGGAGATTCTGTCGGAAGTTGAAGACTTCTACGGCAAGCTCTACGCTTCGCATGCTTCAAGGCCCGAACCCGATACTGAGGATTCTAGAGCCACCTTAACCCGCCACTTCACAGAAGATCTGCCCGAAATTAGCCGAGACGAAATCGTGATGGCCCTTAAACAACTCAAAAATGGAAAAGCCCCAGGAGAAGACGGAATCACAACGGAGCTTTTAAAAGCCGGAGGAGCTCCAGCAGTTCAACAGCTGCAGCAGCTATTTAATTCCGTTCTTTTTACTGGGAGAACTCCACAGGCATGGAACAGAAGCATGGTGGTTTTGTTTTTCAAAAAAGGAGACAAAACCCTATTGAAAAACTATCGCCCGATTTCGCTTCTGAGCCATGTCTACAAGCTGTTTTCAAGGGTCATCACGAACCGTCTTGCGCGAAACTCGAGGAGTTTCAACCTCCGGAACAGGCCGGGTTTCGCAGCGGTTACGGCACCATAGACCACATCCACACGATGCGGCAGATTGTACAGAAGACCGAAGAGTATAATCGGCCCCTGTGCTTAGCATTTGTGGACTATGAGAAGGCCTTTGACTCAATCGAAACCTGGTCTGTTCTCGAGTCCTTGCAGCGTTGCCAAGTCGACTGGCGATATATCGAAGTGATGAGATGTCTATATAATGCCGCAACGACGATTGTACAAGTACAGAACCAGCGAACTAAACATGTCCACCTGCGTCGAGGAGTGAGACAGGGGGACGTCATATCCCCGAAACTGTTCACTAACGCCTTGGAGGATATGTTTAAGACGCTGGACTGGAAAGATCGTGGCATTAACATCAACGGCAGGTACATCTCTCACTTACGATTCGCAGATGACATCGTCATTATGGCAGAGACGCTGCAGGACCTACAATGGATGTTGAATGGCCTAGCTGATTCTTCTCGTAGCATCGGTCTCCGGCTGAATTTGGACAAAACCAAAGTCATGTACAACGAGCACGTTGTTCTGGAACCGATTGCCGTAGATGGAATCCCACTCGAAGTTGTCACTAAGTATGTTTACCTAGGGCAAACGCTCCAACTAGGCAAACATAACTTCGAGAAGGAAATCCAGAGAAGAATTCAGCTGGGCTGGGCAGTATTCGGAAAACTCCGTCGAGTCTTCTCGTCGCCTATACCACAGTGCCTAAAGACAAAAGTCTTTAACCAGTGCGTCCGCCCTGTGATGACATACGGAGCCGAGACGTGGACACTCACAGTCCGACTGGTCCACCAGTTTAAAGTCGCTCAGCGAGCTATGGAGAGAGCTATGCTCGGTATTTCTCTGCGGGATCGAATCCGGAACGAAGTAATTCGCCAGAGAACTAAAGTTATCGACATAGCTCAACGGATTAGCAAGCTGAAGTGGCAGTGGGCGGGTCATATCTGCCGCAGGACTGATAACCGTTGGGGCAGACTTGTCCTAGAGTGGAGACCGCGAATCGGCAAACGTAGCGTAGGACGTCCTGTGACCAGGTGGAGCGACGACATACGCAAAGCGGTGGGCAGTGACTGGAAGAGAATAGCCGAAGATCGGGCTCAGTGGCGCATCTTGGGAGAGGCCTATGTCCAGCAGTGGACTGATACAGGCTGATGATGATGAACCGCGGACGTCAAAAAAGTCGAAATGGCGCTTCTGCGCACTAGATACTCACCCGTCTCTCTGCTGCCGTCGTTTTTAACATCAGCCAAATAAAATGTATTTATTTGAAATTCAGTATCCTGTTACTTCAATGATATTGCCAAAATATGGTAAAATTGACGTAATGCTGAGACATCTCCTTGAATCTGCAGAAAACTCTCAACTCCTCGTCTGAGGCATCGTGTAGGCTAGGCTCATTGGAATGGTCTCAATGAACAAAATCATACGTATACAAATCGGCTGTGGGTGGTTTTAAATTTTTGATTTAAGTATTATATTTAGTACATTAATTGAAACGTCAAGACTTTGTGACGTGACTTCAAACGCGTGAAGGTGGCGAACAAACGCTAAGAAAAATATTTATTTACAAGACATTTATATCATACTAACGATACGAATGTATTGAATCCTTGCTTGTCCTTGACCAAGCTATCAAAGATTTTTTATGACGCATGATTGCACCCTTGATCGTGTTACAATAAACAAAATTCACTAATATCAAAGAAAAAAAAAACATTCGCAGAATCAAAAAAAAAACAAGAATCTCTAATGACAATTACTCGCATCGTTGTCAGAAGTTATCCCATCAAAAGGCCTTTGTAAACTTATATTTGATGCGATAAAGGGATACAACCCTTTGACGAAACCCTTAAAAAGCTAGACTATTTAATTCCATAATACCCTTAGCCAAAGACAGAGACGCAATTTGATGAATAAACGACAAAATTTTATTAAGTCTAGAAATGCTAAGATAAAATAAAGATTTGAAGAAATATTACTTGAGAAAGTCGCTAAAATATTCTTGTATTTTTTACGTTCGAAGCAAACAGATGGACTTATGATATGAAATTGTTTTGTAAGAAAATATACTTTTTAAACTAAGTGACAGTTTTTGTTTTAGAGATAAGTACCAAGAATATGAATAATACATACATACATACAATCAAGCCTTTTCCCGTTGGAGTAGGCAGAGACTACTTCTTTCCACATGCTACGATCCTATATGAATAATATGTAATATCCTTTTATGAATAATAATAATAAATAATAATGTCATAAATGAATAATGACAATACTGAAATTATATTGATCAGTATAAAATCGTGTTAGTTCGCGTTACAATCACGATTTTATCTAAGCGGAAGGGATAGTCCTCATGGATACCGCAGGATGGAATTTGCGGTTGTGTCAGACTTCACTGACATGCGACCTACTAACACAGAATAGAATAAATATAATAGTACCTACAGACTAAAACCCCCAACCCTCTTCGTCTTGCTGCTATTGCTAATGCTGCAATAGTTTTACTTTACTTTTATTTTTATTTGTTTCTTGTCAAGAATATCGTTTTATTTATTTTCAACTGACTTCCAAACACAAGAAGGTTTTCAACTCGTCTGTTTATTTTTTTTTTATTTTTTTTTTTTGTATGTCTGTTACGCGATCACTCCGTCAATTAAGAACCGATTCGATTTTTTCTTTTTTTAATCGGTAGGGTAAATTTTTGAGGTGGTTTCATTGTAATTTTATCGAGATCTGATTAGTGTCTCCAGAGATTTTAAAAATAAACGTCTCAAACCTGCTACGTTGGTTGTTTTAGTCTTTAAACGAATATATTGTTTTTTATTATTATATTTTTAATATATTTCTATTCAGTTTTATTAGCTAGACTCCGCTAGGACAGAATGGCAATTAAGTTAGATTACATTTACCTGGAGCAAGCATCGAACTTTTTATCTGCGGGCACGGCAGTGTCCCCTCCAAATCGAGCAATAGCATTTTATGGCACTTGACATAATTAGCGAGAAATAACTGAGAGAAATAAGCACCACAGTTCAAAATTGCGATAGAATATCAAGCAGGTTATTCCTATAATACCGTATTTTATGTTTTTAGTTTCAAGTGCTATTTCCCAGATCGTATGTGATGGGACACCGCGCTTTATTGAGGCGACGACGGAATTTATGGCTCTAAAACAGACACTCGAAAATACTATAAATCGTGCTAGAGCAATTGAAGTTCAAATAAGAGGAATAATTTAAAGTGTTGAACTATTTTACAGCTATCCTCGTTTCTTGGACTGAGATTCAAGTTAACGAAATGGTATAAATTAGGAAAAAAGCTTTTTGGCGTGATTGTTGAACACGACAGACTAGAGTTACCATAAGTTATTTTTCAAAAAAAAATAAAACCGACTTCATAACCACAAAAAGGCACTCAAAAGCGAAAAATAATTTACTTAAAATTATTATAAGCGTTACCCACTTCTCTATTTGAAGTCGGTGCCAGCCAAGTCTAATAGGTAGTAGATAGATAATACCTACATGTATCTACCTACTTACTAACCTACATGTACCTACTTACTACTACTACATACATAGTATCTATCTAATATCCAATAGACTTGGCTGGCACCGACTTCAAATAGAGAAGTGGGTAACGCTTATAATAATTTTAAGTAAATTATTTTTCGCTTTTGAGTGCCTTTTTGTGGTTATGAAGTCGGTTTTTTTTTTTTTTTTGAAAAATAACTTATTTTACCCTTTTTAGTGCAAAAAAAGTTTTAATGAAATTACATGCATCTATTAAATTTCGTGTCTAGGCCGTTCAGTGTATACTGACGAATATATACTTTTTGAAAATTTCAAATATGTACCTATAACGGTTAAGAAGATACAGATCTGTAAAGTGCGCACATATAGACACACGGACGGACGGACGGACGGACGGACGAACAGACAACAAAGTCTGAGAAAGTGTTCATTTGGTAGCCTTTGGGTTCGGAACCCTAAAAAAATTGACTTTAAATGCCGCGCTAAAAAGAAAATATTCACTAGTAATAATGATGTCATCAAGGTATCAAAGGACAATGTCCAAAATGGCCCTGTACAATTAAAGCATCTGACACACACGATAATTAATTGTCTATTTTATTACAATAATTACAAATACTTTTATAACACGGACTAGTTGTATTCCAAAATGAATATTAAAAAGTATTATTTGCGATTATTAACATTAATTGCCGCCATATGGCCAACAGAGTACTGAATCACTCTACTACGTTATAAGAGGCACTTCCCTATATTGTGGATACCCGAATTATGAAAGCACTGTGTAGCCAACCTAACAACGGAAAGTATTATTTACGTAGTAACTATTATATAATATGTGGTTTTATGCTTATAATTTTTTTTGCTGTGTTGATTGGTACAAAGTACGTTCATAATTCTGAGTTATTTAATTATGTATGCAGTGTCGCGGGACTGAAATGGCCGCCATCTTCGCCAAATGTCATGTCATGTCAAAAAATATTAGGTATGTTTAAAAAAGTTTGCACCCTAAGAAGACTTTGCCCGGTAGAACATTCCTGTGAAGACAAATTATTTATATTTATATATAATTATTTATTATAATTATTAATATATAATTATTTATTGAGGGCCCGGTGGCGTAATTGTGAGAACGGTCGGCTTTGATGCCGTGGTACCGAGTTCAAACCGCCGTGCACCAATGAATTTTTCTATCTAAAAATATATGTGCGCTTCTCACAGTGGCCCTCCGGTGAAGGAAAACATCGTTAAGAAACCAATAACCCCCGCATGGTGGTAGAACATAACTAGTGTCCGCCTGGCCAGCTACCGGTCAAGTCAGAAAATCTGTCGCCAAACATGTAATGTGTTCCGGCAGCTATCCTTGAGAGCCAGTTCCCATTCTAGTCCACTTCTCTATCTTCGACCGCATCATCACTTAGCAACAGGTGAGATAGTGGTCAAACGCTTGCCTATAAGATATAAAAAAAAATTATCCCCACCTTTATTTCTATCTCGCTCACAGTTACCGTAAGAATATCTTATATGCAATAGCAACCTCGGTTGTGCATAATCTTCTTGGGACTCTTCTACTAAAACTAGTACATTCTCCTATGTTTGAGGTATTTATCTCCATATCTCTGGTGATACTAATCAGATCTCGATAAAATTTAAATGGGACCACCTCGGAAACGTATCCTACCTATTAAAAAAAAATCATTTGAATCCGTTCACAATTGATGGAGAAATCACGTAACATACACACAAAAAAAAAAAAAAAACATACAGACGAATTGAGAACCTCCTCCTTTTTTGTGAAGTCGGTTAAAAACCCAATAATATAAATAAGGTAACTAAAATACATTTTTTTATATATCTTTTACAGCGTTTGTCCACAGCAACGGCACCGGGACGTCACCGGCAACAAAATGCCGGCGCCGAAGAAGCGGTACATATGTATGTATGGCAGCTTGTCCACAGCATGATCGGCATCGGGCGACGTCATCCCGGCCGCCGATAATTTGAGTAGATCGGCGCGACCGCTAGAAACCGGCCAGAGATTTAGACGGGCCGATGTGCCGGCATTGACTTGCAATACAAAACACGTTTGATCTTGTCCACACACTGCCGGCGCCCGGCGCCGTTCGATAGGCTATTGTTTTTTATCTTTATCTTGAAAACCTCTTCCTTTTTGAATTCGGTTGATCAATCAATCATCATTTGTTTATTGTGCAGATATACATATCAGTTTGGTAGTACTTATTATAAAACCTTAAATTGCTAGTCTTCTTATTACTGAATTAAATTAAATTCCATTAACATAATAATAAGCTTACGCATACGCTCAAACAAATACAAATACTTGAATTCTAAATATAGTGTGTACTATTCATTATTCTGTGGCATAGTATACTATTTTGTGCATCTCTACAACATAAGGACAGTCATATCCGTCCCACGATTGGTAGCAAAATATTGGTTTCCTAAACCTTGCGAGCTCTAGATAAATCCGGCAACTCATAACAAACAAACTAAATAATAAACCCTCTGGAACTGTTTACCAATACGTAAACAAAAAAAACTATCCTTGTTTGTTTAGCGAGTTCAAACAATACTCCATAAACATTGCGCCCCCAAAAGGATATACATATACGCTTTGGCAATAGGTATCCGCCCATCAAATATTTTTACTCGAACAACAAAATGTACTAAAATACTGAAAATATGTGGGTAGGCGACGTTGACCGAACGAGGCGCATTCTTCAATGTAAAAGAAATACAAAGAAGTATTTGCGGCCCGAAAATACAACGCAAATACGCTACTACCCTCTTTCTCTTAGAAAGTAACAAATACAGGGCCTTGGTATTGACTGCAAATATAAGCTGGTGATGTATCGGCGTTTACCCTTTACCAAATCTCCTTGGAGGTCTGTTAGGTAGGTACACAGTGTAAGGAAAAGATAGTCAACTACGAAATAAGTGTTTCGCTTATAAACTATGAGCTTTTATCGACTATTGCTAAATTGCTATTGCTATTGAATGAATGAATGAATGAATGTTTATTTGTCAGAAAACTATGATAACAATATTAAAGTAGCTGGTGTTATGCTTAAAATAGGTACATTAGTTTTCTACCCGTGTGGGTGTACAAATGATTTATAGAATACAATTAACAAATTACTAAATTAAATAAATTACATTACAAATTTCGTTATATATAAATTAAAAGTCATGATCAATAATTTTAATTACCTATCAAACAATAAAAATTCATTTGTAGGTCAACATTTTAAAAATAATGCTAATTACTAAAATTAATGAATTTCTTACTAATATATCAGATGCAGTCATTAATAGTAACTAATAACTACATTCAAGGATAATTACAAACAAAATTAGATTATGTCAAGATTTCTTAGTCATAAACAGTCATAATATGTTCCCATGCATGAATTACATAATTGAATAATAAATGCCAGTCGGTCGGTTAATTATTGGTTTTTGCAAGTCTCGAGTGAATCGCGATTTATTTTAAACTAGCTGTGCCCCGCGGCTTGGCCTGCGTTAAAAACAACTTTTATTTATTTTAATTTTTTTTTCATAAGAACCTTCTCCTGACGATAAAAAACACAACAAAAAATGAATTAGCGAAATCGGTCCAGCCGTTCACGCGTGATGCCGTGACCAAGGGCAATTGGGATTCATCTTCTAATACTATAAGAATCTTTGTCCTGACATACTGACTGACTCACTGACAGACAACGCACAGCCTAAACCGCTGGTCGTAGAGACTTGAAATTTGGAGGGTATATTTGTCTTAGTACGTAGGGGTGTACTAAGAAACGATTTTTCAAAATTCACCCCTTAAGGGGATGCAATGGGGGTTCAAAGTTTGTATGCAGAAACAAGATTAGATAGTATTTTCTATCCAAAACTTCACACAAGTGCTTCAGTACAAAAATAAGTAAGTATGTGTTTCAGGTTTTTTTCGAAATTCCACCCCTAACAGGGTGAAATGGGGTAACAAAGTGTGAAAATCAATATTGTGTCAGATTGCGCTAAAATTTGGCATGCAGATAGTTATTACGACGTTAGTTCCCTCTGAGAAAGGATTTTCCAAAATTCACCCCTGAAGGGGATGAAACGGGGGTTCAAAGTTTGTACGGAGAAACAAGATTAGATAGTCTTTTATATTCGAAACTTAACACAAGTACTTAAGTAAGTAAATACGTGTTTCAGGCTCTTTTGAAATTGCACCCCTAAAAGGGTAAAGTGGGGTAACAAAGTCTGAAATCAATATTGTTTCGGATTGCGCTGAAATTTGGCATCCAGATAGTTATTTTGACTGAGGTATCCGCTAAGAAAGAATTTTTCAAATTTCACTCTTCATGGGGATGAAGCGGAGGTACAAAGTTTGGATAGTCATTTTATTCGATATTTCACACAAGTACAAACAAGTACAAAATGCCACCCTAGGAGGATAAACTGGGGTAACAAAGTCCAAAAATCAATATTGTTTCGGATTGCGCTGAAATTTAGAATGCAGAGAGTTATTACGACGTAGGTATCCGCTCAGAAGGGATTTTCTAAAAATTCCTCCCGGATACTGAACGGGGATTCAAAGTTTGTATGGCGAAACAAGATGAGATAAAGTACGTGTTGTAGGATTTTTTGAAATGGGGTAGGTAACAAAGTCTGAAAATTTGGGTTTTTCGGTTTTTATAAATATGAATCCCGAATTGCCTTAGTCACGCGATAACATGAAAACAGGTGAACCGATTTGGCTATTTCTTATTTTATGTATTTAATGCTAGAATCGTTTTTACAAAAGAAAAGTTTTAAGTAAATTAAAGAAGTTTTTAACGCGGGCAAAGCCGCGGGGCACTTCTAGTTTTTATATATAAAAAAAGAAGTGTAATTGCAACAAACCATATCTTAGATAATAGTAAAACACTTTTAATTATAATAACAATAGTCGTTTAAAAAACCAAAAATATGACTTTTAATGCCGCGCTAGTCTTTTTAACCGACTTCTCAAAAAAGGAGGATATTATCAATTCGACTGTTTTATGTTTCTTACCTTAGAACTCAGTCAAATCTTAACTGATTTGAAAAATACTTTTTTTATTTGAGAGATTATGCCTCCCGTTTGGTCCCATTTAAATTTTATCTAGATATGATAATTATCTCCGGAGATATGGAAATAAACAATATAAACTTTTTTGATACTTGATGACATGATTATGACATGACTAGTGGATATGTTCACTATCGGCATGTGAAGTCGGTTTTTTTCGTTTTGTAAACGATTTTAAATTATTTAACACCAAGTTTGAGGACTTTATCTCTGGAGGTACCTACTCCTCTAATCTCGAATGGAACATAAATTACAATGGGATAAAACGGGAAGTATACTATCTCAAACAAACAATATTTTTCTAAATCGGTTAATAAATAACAAAATTTTCAGATAAGAAAATAAAAAAAATTACACTGGAATTGAGAACCTCCTTTTTTTTGTGAAAAGAAGAAGGTTCTTAATTCCAAAGATCGTCCAAAAAACTAAAAGAACGGACTTCATATGCCTCACTTGTTTACTAATAAGTTTGAGGTGTAAATTCGCGGGTAAACAGGTATTTTTTAGGTAAGCGTCTTATATCGTCGATCGCATCAAAAAAAGGGTTTAATTTTCACGTTAAAAAGATTTGTTAAGCCTACAATCGCATTCACAAACAACCAGTGAGGTTTCGCAATGCTCGCAAACGCATAGAGTGATAAATGCTAAAATAAACCAACACTTTGTTGCCACTACTTGAGTAACCACTATGAATATTCTTCAATATCGGTGTAAGTACTATATATAATTAAGATAGTTTAAATCTAAAACAACCAACTTCCATAACGCGCAAGTCAGTTTCAGAAGAAAGTTTGAGACGTTTACAGTAATATTTTTAGAGATACTTATCAGATCTCGATAAAATCACAGTGGGATCACCTTGAAAATGTACCCCACCAATTAATAAAAGAAACATTCGAATCGGTTGACAATTGACCGTTGGGGTAGACTTGTCCTGAGTGAATACTGCGAATCGGCAAACGTAGCGTAGGACGTCCTGTGATCAGGACCGGTAGTCTCTACATGAATAGCGATGAATTTCGACCAATAATCGTTGATACGAAAAGTGATGCAGATAACAACTGTCTAGCTGCATCTCATTCTAGACGTTTGCGATGACAAGACGCATCGCTAGCAATGTAGAGGCTTCCACCCCAGGTGGAGCGACGACATACGAGCTCGTACGCATAGCGGTAGGCAGGGACTGAAATACAAGAGCCGAAGATCGGGCTCAGTGGCGCATCTTGGCCTACGTCCAGCCGTGGACTGACACCGGGTGATGATGATGATGATGAGACGAGTTGAAAACCTTCTTCTTTGGGATTCAGTTGAAATTAGAGAATTCGGCATGATTTATAAGATAAGTAACCTATTTAATGCTCATAGTTTAGGCAGATATCCTACGGCTTGTATTTACTGTGGTCCTTGATGTATTGTCTGAATATATTACAACAACTTTAGCGTCGAAGATACATCTTGGACACACGTAAGGTCATTTCCACGGGCCAAACTGTCAGGTGACGCTTATCGAATAGTCAAGATAGATTCTCGACTATTCGTCATGACCCTAACCTAGGAAGGTTGTCTATACCATGAATGAAGGATGTAGAGTAATATGAGTTCTGTTGTCTTTAAGGAAACCGACGCTTACTTTAATGGAATTCCTGACAGATAAGCACTTGACCAATGCCCACTATCTTACCTTATATTAGGATGCGGTCTTAGATGGAATCGTGCTTATTTGAAATAATTTAAGATCGCTTATAAAAAACTTCGGCCGTTCAGAGAATGCGTTCCTGACACCTATCAGTTAGTCACGACTAGTGATGGGCACAACATAGCACTGAGTTCGTTACCGTTCCTCCAAAATGAACCGCCGCATTATTTTAAAGATTATTTTCGTTTTAAATTGGCGGAATCATTTAAAATATATATTTTAGTTATTTAAGTGAAAACCAAAAAAAGGTAATATTAATATAATAAAATTGTTTCATTTATTCTTTGTTACAAAGTTACAATCTATATTTCTATGCAATAAAGTACATTGAATTGAATGTGCGTACAGAATATTAATCAGACTCCGATTCGCTTGAGGAGGTGGTGTCTTCATCATCATCTTCGCCTACATGTATAATTATATTATTGTAAATAACAGAATCAATCCTGATATCTCGGTCAAAATGTTCCAAAATCAGGTTTTTAGTCTTCTCAACAACCTTTGCCCAGTCATCTCTTGTGACTTCCCCGCAGGCTTCTTTTAATAGGGTCACATCTTTTTCGTGCTGAATGGCGGGGAAGTATTGTGGCGGGCGGGGTAACCTTTTATTTGAGCCCAGATTAGCTCGATCGCGTTATATTGGCAATGATACGGTGGAATTCTTAGAACGCGATGACCGTACTCCAGAGCCAGTTCATCGATTTCGTATCGCACATTTGCCGCTTTATTTTCTTTAACTAATTTAAATAGCTCTGCTTTTAGCATCTGCATATATGCGTCAATGCCTTTTGCTTGTAACCAAGCCACCATTTCTTCTTTTTTATTAGCTTGGGTAGGTGGTATTTGAACCGAGTGATAGGAGGCATTATCCATGAATATTACAGAAGGCTCTGGTAGGTTGGGCAAAAACACGTTCTGGAACCACTCTTTAAATGTAGTGGCATTCATTTCCGCGTGGTAGTCATTTGTGGTTTTTGATTGAAATGCCAGTAACGCCGTTCTCCACAAAGCCGTATTTTGCAGACCTGCGTGGCATATTATCAGACGGGCCCCCTTACCCATTGGTACTTTCGACGTCGACGCTTGTGTAACATCCGTCCAAGAACGGGAAACCGTGTGATTGGAGTTTAGCCATGTGTCGTCAATGAACACGACATTATCCCAGTTATCATTTTTTTTTGGTTCTCTCAAAAAAATTATCCGTTTTAAAATTATGTCGTATCTTTCTAATAAAATTTTTCTTTTGTCTGTTTTTTTATACGAAAAACCAATATCTTTTAAGATTTTGGTTAAAGCAGTTTTACCCCCGCTAAACAGTCCAGCTTCTCTTAACGATGCCAAAAGCTTCTTCCTGTTGAGATATTCATTTCTGGAATAGTAACCATATATATGATTTCTGATTGCATCGGCGTCAAAGGTGTCAATATCTGTCACGGGTTTAGTTCTACGTTTCTTCTTCGGAGTAATTAGTAAAATATTATCTTCCGTGCCAGTAGAGCCGAACTTTTCTTTATTAATATTTGTTATCGTTCGTTTGCTAACCCAAGCGCCTGAGAGATGCGTTCTTGTACTTGTTCGACAGGTACCAGGGGTCCGCAATTTTGCCGCTCCCGCTCAAAGTAATCTTGCAGCTTGATGATTAACTCATGGGCTCCACTTTTCAATGTTTGTCCACGTTTAGGCATTACTATGCACCAAAAGTAAAAAGAACGCAATACAAAACAAAATCGAAGTCAGATTTAGCGCCGATGTCAGTTTGAAAAGCAGAAACAGTCCATTAAACGAAAGCCGGGTAATCAAATAAAAACAGATCGAAAACACTTGAAGAACGTGGTCTATGCGCACGAAACGACAACAGACGACTGTTTTAGCGTCACAAAATGGCGGCCCATGACGCCATTTAGAGTTACCATTTTTAATCTAAGTATAAAAATGCTAGTAACGCCATTTGGGGTTACCATTTTCAACCTAAATATAAAAATGCTACTTTCTTTCGCGCGTTCGGTCTGGTCGTAGTTCTATTTATATATTTCATAAAAGTTATCTTATAGTCAATTATTTTCAAATTCTTATAAAGAAAAACAAAACGTATTATTTTATAAAGTATAACTGTATAAGAACAGATTACGATACTATTATTGCCTGTTATTGTTAGCACAGCACTACAAATATAAAGCGCTAACATAACCTTGTAATAGCGCAGTATAGATTTAGAAAAATATTGTTTACCAAGTTATTTGACACTCAGTTTGGCACAAAATTATAACATTCATTGATTATTGATATAATAATGTTGTTTTAATGCTCATCAATTGTTAAAACGGTAAACAACCAGCAAACATATTTTTATCGTAACTGCAACGCCATTACAAAGTTACGTCGTCAGTTCAATCGCGACGTGTCAGGAACGCATTCTCTGAACGGCCGTAGTATAATCAAATTAAATAAGCTGGACAAATGCAGGTCGGATTCGCAATCGTAGGGTTCCGTACTAGAGTACAATATTCACTAAGATTTCAATTTACATTTATTCCAAAACAATTATTTTAATGATTTTATTTAATATTTTTTGTAATAATTTTAACAGCCATAGCAATACACACTATGAGCAAATTTCAGGTTTCTATCTATTACGGTTAATAACACAATTAATATTTCTGTGGTTCATAACATCAAGCAAAAATCAACAAAACTTTTTTTTATTTTTGTTAGCTAAGAACTCCGTCATTTAGGTATTAACCGATAGAATTATTTTTTTTGCTAGAGTTAACTTTCCATTTAGTTTCATTGCTTCGAGATCTGATAAGTATCTTCAGAGATATAGAGATAGATACCTCAAACTTGGTACTGAAAATTTACCAGCGCGGCATTTAAAGTCGGTTTTATTCGTTTTGTAAACAATCTAAAATTATGGTGAGATATGTATGCCATCATCATCATATGCTGTCATCAGAAAACAATGCATAAATGTTCAGAGATTTCAGATATCATTTTATATAAATCAAAAAAAGGAAACGGACCCAGGATATTTCCCTGAAGAACTCCTAGTAGTTTAAAACAGGCTCAGAGATTATTTGTTCTACTGCTTTTAATTACCATTACTTGTGTCATATCCACCGCTATGCGTTAAATCTTCATACCATCGACTTCATGAAGTCGATGCTTCATACATACAGCCAAAATTCTTGCGTTTGCTGGTCACTAAGTTTTGCGTTTAGCATAGCATTTTCCCATTTAATTTCAATCAAGTTTCACTTTCTATTTAATATTCTACGTTCAATTGTTATGAAAATGGAAGACAAATAGCTTCAACCGCAGGGTAATATTGCTAATTAGTTGCAAATATTTAAGGTTGACCTATTATTTAATTATTTTTATTTGAACATTAAAGTAATGTTATTAATATTTGAAAGGATATAAAATAATATGCACATAGTGATTTAGCACTGACAGTGCGACTAGTTCACCAATTCCAAGTCGTTCAGCGAGCTATGGGCTATGCTCAGAGTTTCTCTGAAGGATCGAATTCGAAACGAAGTCATCCGACAGAGAACCCACATAGCTCAGATGATTAGCAAGCTGAAATGGCAGTGGGCCGGTCACATCTGTCGCAGAACCGATAACCATTGGGGTAAACGAGTTCTAAAGTGGAGACCACGGCTCGGCAAACGTAGTGTAAGACGCCCTCCAACTAGATGGAGCTATGATATACGCAAGCTGGCTGGCAGCGGTTGGAAACGAATAGCTGAAGATCGAGCTCAGTGGCGTGCTATGGGAGAGGCCTTTGTCCAGCAGTGGACGGAAATTGGCTGATAATGATGAGTGATTTAGAATAGTGTATATGTCGAGTCGACGTAATTATGTGGTATATGAAAAAGATGTTAATCTATATATTAATGTACATTATAATTAGTCGTGGTTTTATGATAAAGTAAAATGCAGCATTACATAATTATTGTTGTACCTATTATAGGTTATACTTATGGTATAAGTTAATTATTATTATACTATTAAATAAATGTGATTTGGATTACACATGCATGAATGCATTCATGCACGTTTGAATTTACGCACACTCACACATAACCTATTCTCACATATTATTTTATGAATATGCATACATCCATACTGACTTTATAGACAAGAAATGCTTCGAACATCGAAATATGAATTAATATTAGAAATAACTTTATAAGTTCTTATCAATTACCGTCCAATCACCGCAGCCGTCAAAGTTCGAACTTTACACTATCAATATTCCTCGAAGCTTTGCTACATAAGTTACTACTTAAGTTCCAAGTTGGCCGAGCCCCGTATTGAATCTGTATCACTGCAAGGCGATTAGTTTCTGAAGGACGAAATGGGATGAAACAATGTTCATAGACGTGGAGATAGCACAGCTAGGGGATTAGATTACATTCGACTCCGTATTCACAAACAATACAAAACAAACATAGTAAAACCTATATTTGACAAGAGGTTTATTTTAGGGGGTTATCATTTCGACTGGTGTAAATGTATGTTCATCTGTCCCCTCATAACTTTTTAACTCCTTACCATAATTTG
Organism: Cabera pusaria; assembly: GCA_954871355.1. NCBI lineage: Eukaryota > Metazoa > Arthropoda > Insecta > Lepidoptera > Geometridae > Cabera > Cabera pusaria. Next base: position 6,381,031 of record OX940896.1, read on the forward strand.
ACAAAAGAGGTATAGTTGGAAGCATCTTGATTGTCCGCTAGATAATATTATGTAGACTATGTGATGTTAGATTCACGAAGTCATGCACAAAAAAATATGCTATCTGAGCCCGATCTTCGGCTCTTCTATTCCAGTTACTGCCTACCGCTTTGCTTACGTAGTATTATTATTATCTTTTCTATGCTTATGTCGTCACTTCACCTAATACTTATTGTATCACGAAACAATTTTTTTAAGGTAATCATAATGAAACATGATATCACCAAAGAACTCCTTTGAGCCTTAGTTCACAAAACCAGTTAGTTATAAAGATAGCATCGTTTTACGACCTGGATCATCAATTTCAAGAGAAACGTCTTCCCTTGCCTTATAAAACTCGGGTTTAATCTCGTGAGTTCAAAGTTCACTCAGTCCCAAGCTCTTGAGGGATCTTGTGAGATAGACGTAACATGCAGTAAGGGTTATGTTTGCATTTATATGCATATGTATTATATATAGTATTATTATATTCTTATGAATAAGCAAACAGACAAGGACGACGCTGGCGTGATGGTAAGATCGGTTCACCCGTTTTCATGTTATCGTGTGACTAAGGCAATTCGGGATTCATATATATAAAACCCAAAAACCCAAATTTTCAGACTTTGTTTCCTACCCCATTTCGAAAAATCCTACAACACGTACTTTATCTCATCTTGTTTCGCCATACAAACTTTGAATCCCCGTTCCATATACAAAAGGATTTTTTAGAAAATCCTTTCTGAGCGGATACCTACGTCATAATAACTATCTAATCTGCATTCTAAATTTCAGCGCAATCCGAAACAATATTGATTTTTAGACTTTGTTACCCCAGTTTATCCTTTTAGGGTGGCATTTTGAAAAAGTCTGAAACTCGTATTTACTTATTTATTTACATAAGTACTTGTGTGGAATGTCGAATAAAATGACTATCCAAAGTTTGAACCCCCGCTTCATCCCCTTGAAGAGAGAATTTTGAAAAATTCTTTTTTAGTGGATACCTAAGTCAAAATAACTATCTGCATGCCAAATTTCAGCGCAATCCAAAACAATATTGATTTCAGAGTTTGATACCCCACTTGGTAAAGTGGTTCAAACTTTGAACACCCATTTCATCCCCTTAAGGGGTGAATTTTGAAAAATCCTTTCTTAGTACACCCTTACGTACTAAGACAAATATAGCCTCCAAGTTTCAAGTCTCTACGACCAGCGGTTTAGGCTGTGCGTTTTTTGTCAGTCAGTCAGTCAGTATGTCAGGACAAAGATTGTTATAGTTGTAACGTAACGGAGCGCCTGGAGGAGGCCTACCTCTTATTACGGGATCAAGGGAACCTAGACAAGATAAACTATAGAAGACGGGTTATAACATTTATATTCCTATAGATTCTACAAAACTCTACGATACTTATCTTAAATAAAACTTAGAGTTCATCACTATTCTTCGGGTCCATTGCATTGTATCCTGGTAAAGGTGAGAGTCCCCGTCAACAATCATTTGGTGTAGTATTACAGCATTTCGGAAACATCGGTAAGTATAACAGTTTAATAAGACTTGGACGATTATAAATTATGCCTAATTAGAGTTGTCATTATTGCAGCAGGCATTTGCTATAATTCTGGACTTGCCTTCCGAGGCTTAGCAACCGCAACCGCCGCAACCACCGCAACCACCAGTGGTGGGGAGGGCAACCATCAAACGAGTAAATGCAGTAGCCTCCGCTATGGGCCCCGCCAATATAACCGTAGTACACCGGCATTCCTCACTTTTACTTATATTGTTTTTGTACAATATATTGGACTTGATTTCTGTCTTTTCTTTTTGACCTCCCCGTAATTTCTCCTCTTTCATCTTTGACATCGTTCCGTCATCAAGCAATATAAATTATTTTAATACAAAAGAGTATGAAAATTAATATATATGAAAATGAAATAGGTGATTAAAGATATGCCACTAAGTATTAGATATGTATAAATGTATTTGTGCAGGTATTGTATTTCTAGCGATTAATAAACAATATGAGTTGAATACAAAATCCGGTACATCAACTGTTACATTATCTATTAAACTATGTTTCAATTATCATACAATTATAACCATATTTTTTTATGATTGAAGAGTTTGATAAGAGCACCTGAACCTCTGCTAGAATAAACAGTTGATAATAAAAATTTAAGATCGGTAAAAAACTAATTTTAACTACTTACTTACTTGTAATAGTATGATTATAGGAACATACTTTTAACAAACATACTTTTTGTTTTTTTTTTCTGCATCCTTACTGTTTATACCAACACTGTATAAGAGTATTACTCTCATTTCGCCATAAGTTACTACCGTAACTTAAAGCTAGGAATAATGTGCAAAGAGATGTCACACTTGTGGCTTGCAATGTTTACGATACAGCTGCAGCTTACATTTTACTAATGAAAATGTAGAATATGTATTACGTATTTAAGACTTGAGAAAGAGACAATTTGTATGTAATATTTTTTATATCTGATAGACTGATATAGACTAAAGACTAGCGTTTTACGTCACCTCGATGATAATTATAATCCAAGATGGTGAGCACGCTAAGCTTAGAACGGTCTGACTCTCATGATCTGTGTGCTGCCTGAAGAACGAGAGGTTATGGCAGCAGATTATTTCCTTGATGGTATTTCATTGTATCTAGTAATAGTTAGTCCTATTCTATATTGGTGTCAATAAGGAGTATTTGTATTGTATTGTAAGTAATTTTTAGTAAACTATTTTTAATTACAAGTCAGTTGGTACATCGATATAATGTTCCCACCACCCGTGGATGAGCACCCATGAATTGCACGTAAAATATCCATTGATGCACAACTAGGATTTGAACCATTGACCTCCCGGTTAAAAGGCAAGATATAATCTATCCTGTACGCCAACGTATCGTCGAATATGGCGCTTTGCGATTCTATGACAATTGAGCCACATTCAATATGAAGTTGAACTTACGTAGTGGGAAATGGCAGACGGCGGTGAGATGAGCTAATTAACAACTTTATTTCAACCCACAAAGCGTAGCTATCCAAACTTGTCTTTCAAACAGGCTGGTACTCATTCGTCGTAGCCTTTGACATCAAATTTTAGTATAGCATTGCAGTTAGTGACGTCACTCATGCGACACCATAGAGAAGTGTTCTCAAACTCAATCTCACGCGTCGCTGCGTCTATCTGTTATCAGCAAATTGCTATATTTATCAAGCTGAGATCTCAAAGCTTCCCCAGAGGCTGATAAACTATGTAACCCTTTGTGGGTTTTTGATGAGAAGATCCGTCGTTCCTTTTATGCTCCGTACTCACATACACTATTTACTCGATAGTTACTCGAAAGTGAGTCAAAATCTACGCTTGTACCACAAACACGAGCCTTCCTATGATATATTTTGCGATCATCACGATTCTTTTACTCGCTTTCGAGTAAAACTATCGAGTAAACGTGTATGTGAGTACGGAGCATTACAATTATTGTACTCAGTTAAAAAACAAATAAGAAAGAATAAGGTGTAACTACGAACATGACTATTTATTTGTAGGGTAAGATATTCTTATAACAATATATATATCGCTTATAATAGGGCAAGTTCTTGGGCCTTAAAAGAGTACCAGGAGTCTTTATCTAACTAGAATTCCTATGATGTCGCAAACGACAAGTCGAGCTACCGGCAGTGTGTTTAAAGGTAATAATAATAAACGGTGCGCTTTTATAGGGGGCCCACTCAATGGATGGCAAGTCACCACCCGCGTAAATATTTTGTGAGATAGTGGTCAAACGCTAGCCAAAGATGTTGGCTTTGGCTCCGTCAATGCCTCAAGAACCGGGCGTGTTACGACTCGAGACATGAATATAAATTAAATAATCATAAACCACCGCTATGTTCTATGTTCTCGTGGGATATAAGCCTAAGTTCTGGACAAGATCAGTGCATAGGCAACCTAACAAATAAGCAAAGATTACAAACTGCAATGTGAACAAAGCTGCAGCTGCAACTGACCTGCTGGTTCGTTGATACCCACGCTCAGGGGCCTTATTCAGTATGACCAATGAGATAACGCGTCCCTTAGCGCGTCACGTTACGTTATTGAAAAATTGTATTCTGTATGCCACACGATAGGTAAATTATACAAAACGCGCGCGTTACACGTCCTCATATGTCACGATATTTTGACAGCTCTAAACGTGCTCATAACCTTACCCTACCGCGTTATAATTGGCATAGAGAATACCATAACGCGGAGATAACGTAACACGGCACGGTATGACTTTAAAATGGTCATACTGAATAAGGCCCCTGATATTGTTAATTCCTTTTGCCACGAACTGAAAGCTAAAAGGTTGCCTTTGTGTATCTTACTAATCCTAGTTTTTGTCACATGTTTCGGCCGCACCTTGAATTGCAACGTACCCGCGTTTGGCCAAAAGGCTTTTGAAGCTGCGTTATCTCGTATGGAATCCGAGTTGTATCAGCCTTTTGCAACGAATCGTGCACTAAACTAAACTCAAATTGTGTATGCTCGGATTTCAACAGAATAAAGTTCTAGCGCTCTTCTACGTCATTTGCTTTGCTTTTGCAGCTATACAATATGAGAATGGATACCAGATGATTTCAGCTACAACATCCCAGATCCGATCAATGGTATTTCTTTAATATTGCATTGTCATTAAACTTATAGACCTCAAATAAAACTGGCCAAGTGCGAGTCAGCATCGCGTCTCTAATCGCACACTTAGGGAAGGTTCCGTACAATACGAAACATAACAGAGTTTCAACCTCATATATTTGATTAATTGATATGACCAAGAATATTTGGTTTGGTCGCGATCTAGAAAGACGGGGCTCGCTTACTAGCGCCATCTATGTCATTTTGCCGAAACTAATTAGATAGATGGCGTTTAAAAACACGTTTTTTGTATGTACCCCCTTTAATTTTTAACTTTATTTTGTTTTTAGTATTTGTTCTCTCCACTCTAGGACAAGTCTACCCCAACGGTTATCAGTCCTGCGGCAGATACGAGTATGACCAGCCCACTGCCACTTCAGTTTAATCCGTTGAGCCATATCAATAACTTCAGTTCTCTGGCGAATTACTTCTTTCTGGATTCGATCCCGCAGAGAAAATACAGAGCATAACTCTCCCCATAGCTCGCTGAGCGACTTTAAATTGGTGGACCATCCGAACTGTGTCCACGTCTCGGCTATGTATGTCATCACAGGTAGAACGCACTGGTTAAATACTTTTGTCTTTAGACACTGCGGTATAGGCGACGAGAAGACTCGACGGAGTTGTCCGAATAACGAAACCTCAATTTAACAATATTATTTTGGTCTGAACACACGACATTAACTTTGCATTTTCTGCACACAGTATAGAACTTTTTACAAGGACGTAAGGTCTAAATGACACGCTATTATTTTCTCTTCAGGCACCCCACATGCAAATATCAGTTTTATGATCGAGAGGGCAGAACCTTATGGTTTTTACGACGACATTTTATGCAGACGCTATGACACCAGTACCATCTACGGTAATCCAGTTTATAGGTCTGTCACCATGAGCTTTGTTTTAATGACGTATCCTAAAATCTTGTTAAAACACTTCACGTTGGAGAGAACAAATTGAAAATACCAAGTGAAATATTTCCCATCGTCAAACTTTTAAGGCATAGTAAAATGTTAATGGTGAAGTGAAATTTTGGCTCTTACTGAAATTGGCTCTGATCAAAAATATTACGTTAATTATTAATGTATTCATTTCTAACATGACTTAAATACTACCAAAAAGTAGCTTGCCACCATCAAGGAGAAAATCTGCCACCATAACTTATAAAGTATACGATAAGTATAAAATTATTTGTGAGGTAAGGTAAGGTTCATAAATATTATTCTTTTCTATAATCCGGATAAAATGTACATGAAGGATATTTTCCACTTAGGATAATCATTATGAAATACTACCTTGGATCTTTGTACTTTAATTACTTAGCTTTGTTAAATGGAAGTTTTTTCCCGTTTCCTTCTCATCCAACAAAGTAATCAATTCGTAAGCAGAAAACGTAGTACGAACGCACTGTTCCTTAAAAGGTATTACTTTTAATTAACCAGCGCTTTATATTCTCTCAGAATGGGACCCTTATCATGAAAGGGATTACTCTTAGAAATCCCAGGGTTCATGTGTATGGAGGTTTGCAGTGACTTGGCTTTAAAAGCAACTGGCATGATAACACCTTGATTAGATGTTTCACGATAACAGGCTCAGTTTAGTGCCGGTAAAAATTGTGACAATTTAGACGCCATCTAGTAAACGTAAACACAAAGTGAAAAAAATCCGAATAAAACACATTTCTGGTATGAGGACCGACCCCCCTTTAATATTTGGTGGCCACAGTTGTGAAACATGTTAGTGTCAACCCTTACTGACTGAACCCTAAAAATAATGTATTATTGAAGCGAAAACTTCTTTAGCGGCGTTGTGAACTTTTTGGGAAGGGTAAAAAATGTTAAACGTCGCGTCAGGAGCTCGCGTCAGGACACGTGACCAGATCGAAAATTCGTAAGACGGAGGGGGAGACCGACCAAATGCACAACGTTAATGTTCAAGTTTTCATTTCTGCCGGCACTCCCGGAGTGCAGCCCGTTGTTTATTATTTTTAACCGACTTCAAAAAAGGAGGAGGTTTCTCAATTCGACCGTATATATATTTTTTTTAATGCTTACATTTCACAAACATCACATTTTTTCATTACCTATAAGTTAATTTTATTTATAAGCTATAAGTTAATAAGTTAAATATAAGGTAACTTAAAGTAACTCACCTAACCTTACATATTAAAAAAAACACGCTTGAGCTTAACACACTCGGAATATACTTAAAGACTTAGCAGTCACGGAAAACTGCAGCAGTGAGTGAACCATTCGATCCTCTTTTTTTGTGAAGTTCAAATTCTGTTAATCTGTGTAAGTTTCGCCCGCTTCATTGTGCCTCGTCTACGAGACTGTATAGCGGAAGGTAAACAGATGGGTGAAATGTGAGCAGAAATTAAACCAGATTCTAATTTAAGTACACTCGGGGAATATTAGGTGAAGGCTTATTTACAAGAAAATGAGTTAAAGATGCTCATATTTGTCCTGCGTGAAATGAGGACAAGGATCAACGTTGCGTGCATTTTATTTGTTGGTTTTAGTCTTGGAGATTACATTTTTTTATGTCGCGTGGTAGCGCTTGAACACTATCTTACCTAGTGCAATGGTAAGATCTGTGCAAATAGAGAAACGTCGTAGGAATGTGGTCGCGTCGGTCGTCGGTCGTTTTAATTTACCGTTTTTGGTGCATTGACAATACTGCTGTCAGTACTAGTACGACTAAAAATGTTTGATACTTGGTGTAGGTACCAGCTCTTAACATCATCTTGTGCTACTAGGTAGGTATATACCTTCCTTCCTTACCTATGAATGTTAGTTCATCGTAACGCCACGACGGTTTTCTTTTTGACTCTAAACGATGAAGTGGTTGAAGATAGTGAACACGCTAAGCCTAGAATACTCAAGCAAGGGCTGTCAAAACACCGTAAGGTTATGGCGGCAGATTTTCTCCTGGATGGTGGTAAGCTATTTTTTGGAAGCAAGTCAGGAGGAACATCGATATAATATGCTCCTACCACCTTTGAACGAATATATTTGGCGAGCTATCGCTCAGAAGTTAAGCCATCTACCCTTACCAACGGGGCGCTCATACTTGAAGCTGAATTGCGGTCTGTCCTTACGAAAAATTTTAATAAAATTGTGTATTTGCCTTCAGTTCGGAAGATGGGTTTATACAGTTACGCTATATTAAATAAGTCTAGGTTATCCAGCGCCTCGTTTCGCTGCCGTTTTCCACTTTTTTATATGTGAAATAGGTGGTCAAAAGCAAGCTATATATGATAGCTTGCTTTTGACCACTATTTCACATGTTGGTAAGTGATGATGCGGTCGAAGTCATCGTTGTCAATCATCTTAATATTAGGCAAAGTAGTTGTAATGTGTTTTATCATCATCCTAATAGCCAGTAATAATAGTCATTTAAAGCCAATATTCTTCCACTTTCAGGCATAGGCCTCTCCTATGGCACGCTCTTTGTTTCCAACCGCTGCCAGCCAACTTACGTATATCACTGCTCAAAGGAGGGTGTCTTACGCCTCTTTTACGGAGCTATCTCACTGTCTCAACTCTAGAACACAAGAACATTACAATTATCTGCAACAAGAAACAAATTAAAACATTACATTCCAAAAATAAAAGAATACTGAAAAACGATTTATCGAGCGATAAACAATCTAAGTGCTCGAGATATTTGCAAAGAATCTTAAACTGATCTTGTAAAAGCACAAGCTGGAAAGTGGATTGAATAGAACTCAACTGCTATTTACTTTCAATCTTTTCAATATAATAGTTTGTTTTTTATCGCTAGAAGGAATTTGAAGCGTCAAGATAATAGGTATTTTGTGTTAAAATATGATTTTGTGAATTCTAGTGTTTTTCAGCTACACGCTACACATTTTTAGAGCAACCTTAAACAAGTGAATTTCTAATTCTCTGTTCAGTAGCATTGATTGAACCTTTTTTAAATAATATCTTATAGGCTAGCGTTTGACCACTACCTCACCTGTTGGTAAGTGATGATGCGGTCGAAGATGGACGCATGCTAGGCCTACAATTGGAACAGGCTCTCAAGGATAGCTGCCGGAACACATCAGATGTTTGGCGACAGATTTTATAGCTTGAGGGTGATAGCTGGCCAGGCGAACACTAGATAGTATCCACCAAACAGAAGACACAAATTACAAAACCAGTAGACACCAAAGATGGGTTGTTGGTTTTTTAACGATGTTTTTTCGGAGGCCACTGTAAAAAGCGCAAATATTTTTTTCCAAGAAAAATCCATAAGTTGGTGCACGGAGGGGATTGAACTCGGCATCTCTGGCATCAAAGCTGACTATTCTCCCACTTACACCAACGGGACCTCAAACTTTTCGACTTTTACTAAACTTCATAATAATGGCATCTGCCCGCGGCTTCGCTTGCGTAGTAAACAAATTACATATTTTTCTTCAAAAACAATATATATTACATGCGCTCTTACTCCCTCTCAATTGAACATACAAACTAAGAATATCCCAAATAAATGCTGCTCCGTGTGCTTACTTTAGAGCAGACCACGTAAAACTACTTTACTACCTGTATCATTATTTTCTTTATTGTAATAATGTATAAAATGATGTAAGTGTAAGTAATTTGTAATATGGACATAGTTATATATGTGTGTATATATGTATTTGTGTAGATGTATATGTTTATGTAATGTATATATATATTTACATGTATGTTTGTGTATACACGTGTATTTATGTATATTTATAACTATATAAATAACTAACGATTAAAATAGATACACCACCGTCCGTCACAGTCTCGCAATATTACTCTCAGGTTAGTTGTCTGGAATAAATCGCTTTAAGCGATAAGACCGCCCTTTGCAGTACTTAGAATAAGTATTTTCCTGTAGTATTTTTCTGTAATTATTGGTGTGCAAATAAAGTGTTTATCTATCTATCTATCTAAAACAGACCGTATAAAAAGCAGTCCTCCCTAAGGCTGAGTTGCACCGTCTTACTTTGACTATAGCAAATGTCAAAAATCTGTCAAAATCCATATAAAAACACCGGTCAATAGTTATAGTTACAGTTAAAGTCAGATAAGATTCACCATCTTACTTCAACCATAACAAACGTCAAAAATCTGTCAAACTCCATATAAAATCAACGGTTAATAGTTATAGTTACGGTTAACGTAAGATGGTGCAACTCAGTCTAAGTCTACTGCTGTCAAATTAAGAGTTTGGCCTTGAGATTTATTTATGATCTTGGCAAAGCAGACTTTGAAGAGAAACTGCACACTTTTCAACTCGAACGGGTAGTTCTACAAAGTCGGAGCAGTCAAAAAATAGTTGGTTAGATTGTTTTAAATTTATTTCATACAGAAACAAATGTTAGACACATAAGTCTGTAATAAAACCGCCCTTAGCATTACTTAGAATAAGTATTTTCTTATATAAGTTTTATTTATATAAGTATTTAAGGGTAAAATTTCGAAAAACCCTTTCTTAGTGGATGCCTACACTTTACAAAGAACACATCCTTTAAATTTAATGTTAGACACATTAAATTTCGGACCAGCGGTTGAGGCTGTGCGTGGATATCTCAGTCAATCAGTCAGTCAGTCAGTCGGTCAGGTCAGGACAGTAGAATCAGGAAGACGGATTATGATTATTATGTAATAATAATACATAGAAGTTGTGCGATGACAATTAATAAAGCCCAAGGTCAGACGCTAAAAGTGGTGGGTGTGGATCTAAGTATTTAGCTGTTTTTCGCACGGTCAGCTTTATGTGGCTCTGTTAGCAATAAACCTAGCAGCCTGTATGCTTTGATCCCCGATGGCTAAACCTACGTCTAATATTGTGTGTAGAGAAGCATAACAATAAAGTGTTTTTTTAATATCTAAACGACGGTGTTTAAAGTCAAAAATAGGACAAAAGATATATCTGAAAAATGCTGCCCTACTGTTACTGTTCCACGCGGACGAAGTCGCGGGTACAGCTAGTTCCAAATAAAATATAAGTTGTAGCGAGATAGTGGTCAAATACTTATTATAGTATATGACCATTATCGCCTGGTATTAATAATAATAATAATTAATAATGTTAATATTAATATAAGCATATCAAAATACACAAGCTTACATTTATCTGTTTCCAAACCACAGACTAGGAAATTTCCATACGTCTTCCTCCTCGGCCTTGACCTTTCAATATCAACTCGTTCCTAGTCTGTGAACAAAACAAAACCATACTAAGTAGGTAATCAATCTCGTCTCCACACCAATATCCCTAGAACGCTGTGCAGGCAAGCAATTAACGAAATTTAGATCGCAATCAGTTACCGCTACTTGCCAAGATTAAACAGAAACGAGCGTTTAGAAACAAATTGTTTGCATCGATACATTAAGCCTTAGGTAATACGTCTTTCTTCTACGCTAATGCTTAGTCTCTCTTCTTTCTTTTGTCTTCTTCTATGGGAATAATCAAATTTCGAAGGTCATGTCGCCTAATTGTATCCGCTGATTTCCACTTTAATATTACACGTATTGTACGTACCGAGCTGGCGAATGCAAATGGTCATTAAATCTAATACATTATATTATTGACACTACTCGTGTCAAGGCCATCGCTGTGCGTTTGGACATAATCAGTCGGCTTTGATGCCGTGGTACCGAGTTCAAACCGCCGTGCACAAATGGATTTTTCTATCAAAAAATGTATGTGCGCTTCTCATAGTAGCCCTCCGGGGAAGGAAAACATCGTTAAGAAACTAACAACCCCCGCACAGTGGTAGGAAACTATCTAGTGTCCGCCTGGCCAGCTACCACCCTCAAGTTATAAAAATCTGTCACCAAACATCCAATGATATCATCAAGGCAGCTATCCTTGAGAGCCAGTTCCCATTCTAGGCCTAGCTTGCTTACCATCTTCGATCGCATCATCACTTACCAACAGGAGAGATAGTGGTCAAACACTAGACTATAAAATATAAAATAAATAAAATAAATAATCTTTATGAACAGTGGTGTACAAGTCACTGCCTATTTTTATCGCACCGATACCGCATATTAGAAAAGGAACATTTAATTAAACATCAAACTTTCAAGCTTTAGTACCTATATCACTGGCTTAGCCGAGCGTTAAAAAGTACTTGTCAAAAGTATCCTATGCATTAATTTCAGGTCCACATCTGTGAGCCCATCCATATACATTTTGACGTTTTTGTGATTGACTAACATGCAAACTTACCAATACACACTCATCCTACAAATAGTATAAGCACAGAATACTCAATATAGTTCTATTGAGTATTCTGTGCTTATTCTATGATAAGTGTGAATTTTCATAAATAACAATGAAAAAAAGGAAAAACAGTCGTCTTATATAAAAGCACCTAAAATACTTTGATTAGAATACCATTTCGTTCTTTGCAAAGGAGCAATCAACAAATTGAAACCCAAACACGCCAGAGGCCAAAAAGAAATTCAGCTATGGGCAAGGTACGAAATTTTAATTAAGTGTTTTCATTTAATTACCTTTGATGTTTGATGATGTGTTTAAGCTTGTACCCTAAGCCCAATTATCTTTTTGCTTAATTTCAAAAGGTAAATTCAGTGAATTTGTTTAAAAAATATAAAAAGAAAAATCTGAATTTCTAATATTACTTTAAAGTAGAATTATTACTTTTAAATAAAAATAAATAATAAACCTTATTTTTAAATGAATTACAAAGGTAAATTTAAGGTTATAATTTAAGATTTTTTTAAATATTAAACCATCCAACCGGACCGACTTCAAATGCCGCGCTATTAATTCTCAATACCAAGTTTGAGGTGTTATCTCCATATCTCTGGAGATACTGAACATATTTCGAAATTTAAATGGGACCACATGTGAACATGTATTAAAAACAAAAAAAAATAATTCCAAAACGGTTTACGCGTTTTTGAGTAATCGGTGAACATAGATTAAAAAAATCCGACAATTGCAAACCACCCCCTTTTTAGTGTCGGTTAAAAAGAAGCTTAGGGCATTCCAGTGACAATCTTCCGGCTCCAACTTCAGACCCTCGTCATAATAACTATCTATTACGTTACACCCTATAAACAAGTTCAAATGAATATTGTTTCGTATTGCGCTGAAATTTAAAATGCATAGATATATACGATAGTTATTATGACGAAGGTATCCGTTAAGAAAGAATTTTCTTTAAATTTCCCCCCGGAAACGGAACGGGGATTCAAAGTTTGTATGGCGAAACAAGATGAGGTAGTCTGTTTTATTCGAAACTTTACATAGGTACTTCTGTTAATAAATAACTAAGTACGTGTTGCAGGATTTTTCGAAATGGGGTAGGTAACAAAGTCTGAAAATTTGGGTTTTATAAATATGATTCCAGATTTTTATTTGATGTCTTTTATGATAAAAAGGTTTTTACAAAAGAAAAGTTTTAAGTAAATAAAAGGAGTATTGACGCGGGCGAAGCCGCGGGGCACTTCTAGTTTGACTATATAAATACTTTCCATCAGGGCGTTTCTGTTGCCTGTATCCTTATCCTGGCTACATCATCAAGATCAGTTCGATGGTACCATAATATTGCATTGTCACTAAATTTCCGCAAGTATGCCTAATCATTCGAAAGCAAATTCGGATTCGGAAACTGCTTTTCCTTAGACTCAGATTTATGCAATTAACAAAATTTTTTATTTTAATTCGAAAATATTTGTGATTCTAATCGGAAAGGTTTCCGCAACCAAATAGCTCGCGGATTAATTAATATTCTCAATTCAAAATGACGCTTTCGAATTCGGTTTTTAAAGATTTAAGGTACGAACACACCGCAGCGTCCTACGTGCGCGATCTAGGCGGCGAAATGACAGTGTCAGACAATTAATAATTTAACAATAATTTTAGTAGTAACATCGATATGTTTTGGCGCGTTTTATATTGCTTGCGATATTTATTGCATTAGCCAACAGGAAGTAGACAGGGATCAGATGAACAGTGATGAACTAAGCCTTAGCATATCCTCGATTGTAAGATATTGATTAATCTATCTGGGCTTCGTAAGGGTTCGGTTTTCTGTCGATAGCGCAGTAGTATTTGTATCGACTGGTTCACACCAAATGCGATCAGAAAACAATTGAAAAGTACTGAGATCGCGCATCGCGCAGAAAGCGGTTGAGATATAGTTTACTTTTGACGGATAACTTACATGCAAACTGTGCAAGTCGAAAAAAAAGCTTATAACAAGCAATTGTATAATGATAATAAGATAGTTAGGGCCAGTTCCCCGGTTCCTGATAGTGCTAATATGAAGAAATCTGACAAATTTTTGACAGCTTTTATATGTCGTCATGTATCAGAAAACTTAATTAATCTTACGCGGTATCAGGAACCGGTGAAACTTGCCTCTAGTATGGTAAAATTCAAGTTATAACAGAACAATCGTAATTTTGGAAAGCCGCGCTTAACAATTAGTTAATTATTGGTTCTTACATGCACAAACGATGACGGATTGATTTTTGTTACTCCTTCACGCAAATGAACCGAAATGGATGAAGATACTTTTTAGCCTGGAATGACGCATAAAGTACACTTAAACTCGGTCGAATCCGCGGCTTGTAGAAAATAAAAGCGTTATTTCATTGAAAGGTTCAGATGAACCTCAAATAAGTTCATAACGTTTTCCTCTGAATTATGTTTTCTTATTAAGTCAGAGATATTCATAAAACGAGCGTAAATTGTATCAAAAGGTTCTTCCCGGGATTTCTTTCTCGTTCTGCTAAAATTTACCGTCAACAATATTCTGTAATGCGGTACTACGTTACTGCAAGGAAATAAATAGAGAAAAATGTATATTTGAAGAGATTTGTTTATACGGCGCTTTGATATCAGATACAAGATTTTATGACGGTCTAGCTATATCTAGGCAAGAATAAAATTCTGGGTTACATAAAATCTAAATCTTTTATATCCTTTTGCAATTGTTGAAGGCAAGCCATTTCATTGTAATGTTATTTTATGTCGAAGCATAATGGTGTAGAGTTTTGAATAAGTTATAAAGTATTCAATAGAAATTTTGTAGCTAGGCATGCATTGAAGATAAGTCGATACACAAACATTACTTTTTATTACACATATTGATCATGTTTTTTTTTCATATCTTCATATCTGATAGACAAGCGTTAGACCACTTTCTAGCCTAGTGATAAGTGATGATTTGGTGAAAGATGGACATTACGCTGGGCCAAGAATGATCTGACTATCAAGTACTGTGTGCTACCACAACACAGTAAGGTTATGGCTGCAGATTTCCTCCTTGATGGTGGTAAGCCTCTTTTTTTGTTAGTAAGTCAGGCGGAACATCGATATAACTATACTCCACAACCACATTGTGATGAAAAGTACTTAACACGTTTACTGCGGCAAGTAAAATCATAATTCCTCATCTGGTGCGGCGGCGGGCCAAAATGCGCCCCTTATGATATTTCCGCCAGTGCGTGGCAGGTCTTTCTAGATCCACCAGCACTAGGATAAATTAAAAATTGCTATAACTTTGTGGACCGCAAGATGTAATATATATTTGTGTCTGTCGAATTTTTACAAACACCTGAGATAATCGTTTCGCACAAGCGAGAGGGACAAAGGTTTCTTCGTCCGCACCAGCTGAAGTACAGCGGTAGGCCAATATCGGCCTGTTACGCAGTGAACGTGTTAAACTACATATTCTGCCAACTAAACACTTTATTTTAATTCCATCCATCTCATTCACAATATGCAAATGAACACAGTTAAAATAAAACTCCAGCAAACTATCCATTGATAGTGCAAATATTTGCCGCGGTAGAAAAACGACATGCATTCGAAAACCAGTTTAAAATCTCATATTATGCAACGTGCCTGTAGTTTGGTTCATACCCTCTAAATGTTTAAGCTGGCCTTCAGCGTAACATGGTTAATTTAATGAGACCTAGCGCATTACGTTCTACATCCCCTAGTGCAACTCGATCTTTATTAAATATCCAAACTCAAAACTCTTCGCTGTGCCGTAAAACATTTAAAGCTCTGAAATATTCTGTTTGAACATTCAAGAGCTTTTAGTTTTTTGATCGGTGCGGCCGGCTGTGCAAATGTTGATATTCAAATCAAATTGGCTAGGGTAAGAGCTGTGTGTGTTGGCAATACAATATCTATAAAATATTTGACGTTTGTCACGTAAGTAGTTAAAAACACCGTATAATGGTTTACCAATAACGCTTATCGCAGTCCTTTCAGATTACAAACAATATTAAAACGTAACGCTTTTGAGTTAACGCTTGTTTTAGATTTGCTGGAATACATTGCAGTGTTGTGAAGACTTGTTGAGAATATCGTAGTCAAGAAACTACCCTTATATACAACAATCAGCCTTAACAATCTTGCTGTTCTCATAAAGTTCATAGTCTTCTTTAAGTTAACTTGCATTTACAGTAACTTAACCATAAACTAAGTTACATGAAATATCAATTTGTTGCTCACCTTATTGCGTTACTTTGTCTCCTTCAAACACTGGAGGCTTATTAAATTTCAATAACACAGTTTGTGTTACAATGTTATTCAAAATTTTTTAATAAAACTTATTCATATTCATTATTCTGTGATAAAACACAGGATGGAGTGGTTTTGCAGTTCAGATTATGTTGTTACTAGTACTTACTCTGTAGCTCAGTTCCACAAAGTACAGCGTTGTAAAGAGTATATAATGTCATAATAATCAAAGCATGGCGGCCTCTTTTATGATTAGTTTTTTCTACCGACTTCCCAAAAAGAAGGTAGTTCTCAATACGTCTGTATGTTTTTTTTTTTCGTGTGTATGTTACGCGATTATTCCGTCAATTGTGAACCGATTTGAATTATTCTTTTTTTAATCGGTAGAATTCGTTTCCGAGGTGGTCCCATTATAGTTTCATTGAGATCTGATGAGTATCTCCAGAGATATGACGATAAACGTCTTAAACTTGCTACTGAAACTGACTCGCGCGGCATGGAAGTCGGTTGTTTTAGTTTTTAAATATTAATTATTAGCATTACGACTTATGGCTAGTCCGCTTACTTCTTTTAATTTATTATTAGATATTTATATTATTATATTTGAAATGATGAAGATCATCGAGCATCCACATTCATCATATGCACAGCGGAGGAATAGCATTCCCTACCAGGGTATGTGTTTCCTATTAAGTACAATACGGGGGTCTTCAAATGGCAAATGAACAGGTATCTTCTAGGCAAGCGTGCTAAATCGTCGATTGTATTGTCACGCTGATATAGTGGTAAAACGCTTGTTTATCACGTTAAAAAAATTAAATCTTTGATCTTCAACATTTAAAAAAGAAGTCGTATAACAAAAACTGAGCACAATTACAGCAGCGTTTCAGTAAAAAATGGTCAATTCACTCCAAAGTCCGTAATTTGAAATCCCATTTATACCAACCACTTTAGAATGCGGTTCTGGCAATGTGAAAAGAGTTTCCCTTATTGCATTTTTGATGTACTACTAAAACTGAAACTTTCTACTTCCCGTTATTTGTAAGCCCCTGACAGGCCACTTTATATTTAACAAGTTTAAACTGAATATGTTGGAATGGTTTTGAAGTTAAACGGTAGTTTTTTGTTGGAAATTGTTTGTATGTGCCAAATTGTTACTGTGGCGGTATTTTATAGATGCGTTACATAATTAAACTGAAATATATAGATAGAAATAGATTAAATTCGTAAATTAAACCCCTTGTTCTACATACGTTCGTAATTATTGACTGGAATAAGCTATGTGAAAGACTGCACAAACTGTAAAAAGTTTTAATAGTTGGCATAAATTTATGTGCGCTTTTCATAGTGGCCCTCCGGTGAAGGACACATCACACAGATAACACAAAGGTAACATCGTTAAGAAACCAACAACCCTGGCCAGCTACCACCCTCAAGTTAGAAAATCTGTCGCCAAACATCTAATGTGTTCCGGAAGCTATCCTTGAGAGCCAGAGAGCCATTCTAGGCCTAGCGTGCTTACCATTTTCGACAGCATCATCACTTACCAACAGGTGAGATAGTGGTCAAACGCTAGACTATCAGATATATATAAAAAAAAATGTATGCTAAAGCTTTTTAACCGACTTCACAAAAAAGGAGGAGGTTCTCAATTCGTCTGTATGTTTTTTTTTTTTTTTTTTTTTTTGTGTGTATGTTACGCGATTTCTCCATCAATTGTGAACGGATTCAAATGATTCTTTTTTTAATTGGTAGGATACGTTTCCGAGGTGGTCCCATTTTAATTTTATCGAGATCTGATTAGTATCACCAGAGATATGGAGATAAATACCCCAAACATAGGAGATTGTACTAGTTTTAGTAGAAGAGTCCCAAGAAGATTATACACAATGGAGGTTGCTATTGCATATAAGATATTCTTACGGTAACTGTGAGCGAGATAGAAATAAAGGTGGGGAAATTTTTTTTGTAATATCTTATAGGCAAGCGTTTGACCACTATCTCACCTGTTGCTAAGTGATGATGCGGTCAAAGATAGAGAAGTGGACTAGAATGGGAACTGGCTCTCAAGGATAGCTGCCGGAACACATTAGATGTTTGGCGACAGATTTTCTGACATGAGGGTGGTAGCTGGCCAGGCGGACACTAGATATGTTCTACCACCATGCGGGGGTTATTGGTTTCTTAACGATGTTTTCCTTCACCGGAGGGCCACTGTGAGAAGCGCACATATATTTTTCGATAGAAAAATTCATTGGTGCACGGCGGTTTGAACTCGGTACCACGGCATCAAAGCCGACTGTTCTCCCAATTACGCCACCGGGCCCTCAATAAATAATTATATATTAATAATTATAATAAATAATTATGTATAAATATAAATAATTTGTCTTCACAGGAATGTTCTACCGGGCAAAGTCTTGTTAGAGTGCAAACTTTTTTAAACATACCTAATATTTTTTGACATGACATGACATTTGGCGAAGATGGCGGCCATTTCAGTCCCGCGACACTGCATACATAATTAAATAACTCAGAATCATGAACGTACTTTGTACCAATCAACACAGCAAAAAAAAATTATAAGCATAAAACCACATATTATATAATAGTTACTACGTAAATAATACTTTCCGTTGTTAGGTTGGCTACACAGTGCTTACATAATTCGGGTATCCACAATATAGGGAAGTGCCTCTTATAACGTAGTAGAGTGATTCAGTACCCTGTTGGCCATATGGCGGCAATTAATGTTAATAATCGCAAATAATACTTTTTTATATTCATTTTGGAATACAACTAGTCCGTGTTATAAAAGTATTTGGAATTATTGTAATAAAATAGACAATTAATTATCGTGTGTCAGATGCTTTTATTGCACAGGGCCATTTTGGACATTGTCCTATGAGACCTTGATGACATCATTATTACTAGTGAATATTTTCACTTTAGCGCGGCATTTAAAGTCAATTTTTTTAGGGTTCCGAACCCAAAGGCTACCAAATGAACACTTTCTGAGACTTTGTTGTCTGTTCGTCCGTCCGTCCGTCCGTCCGTGTGTCTATATGTGCGCACTTTACAGATCTGTATCTTCTTAACCGTTATAGGTACACACTTGAAATTTTCAAAAAGTATATATCCGTCAGTGTATAACGGCCCAGACACGAAATTTAATAGATGCGTGTAATTTCATTAAAACTTTTTTTGCACTAAAAAGGGTAAAATAAGTTATTTTTCAAAAAAAATGAAACCGACTTCATAACCACAAAAAGGCACTCAAAAGCGAAAAATAATTTACTTAAAATTATTATAAGCGTTACCCACGTCTCTATTTGAAGTCGGTGCCAGCCAAGTCTATTGGATATTAGATAGATGCTATGTATGTAGTAGTAGTAAGTAGGTACATGTAGGTTAGTAAGTAGGTAGATACATGTACTCGTAGGTATTATCTATCTACTACCTAATAGACTTGGCTGGCACCGACTTCAAATAGAGACGTGGGTAACGCTTATAATAATTTTAAGTAAATTATTTTTCGCTTTTGAGTGCCTTTTTGTGGTTATGAAGTCGGTTTCATTTTTTTTGAAAAATAACTTATATTTAGTACTACACTTTAAGAGCGACTACAAAATACGTTCAGAAACAAAACCCCAACTCACTTGCATTTCAAACTTTCATGATTTAAAACAGGCATTTGTGCGTAACACCATCCGACACCCGTATGAAGCTGATACAATAATTGTGGATCACTATATTGGCACCGTGTAAGACTAGGTAAGTGCTCGTTTAATAGTTTTTCAAACGTTCTACACCATTGAGAAAACAACTATCTGCAACTAGTTGGAGTCTTTTTTTTATAGCCAAGAAGTTTGCAGCATCACAAAGTCAATAGCGTTATAAAATTATAGTAAGTACCTGGATGACCGAGCTATGTTCGATTTTTTTTTATAAAGACGTTTTATAGAAATGAAACCTAGATAGATCGACTTATCGCCCCTGAAACCTCCTGCATACTAAAATCAATGAAAATCGTTGAAGCCGTTTCGTTGGTATTATATACTTATGTGCAGGAATTGCTCGTTTAAAGGTATAAGATGGGTAGAAAGAGATAGATCTTTGAAGTGTTAACTTCTTTAAGCGCGCTGAGCACTTTATTTTGTGGGTATTGAATGAGACTGAACCGTCCCGCTCGGGTCGTTCGAACTGTCGTTCAGGATGGTTCGGGTAAAGTCGGTTCGAGTAAGTTCTTAATAAATCCGAGAAATGGCGTTGTACACCGTTACAACACGCAAGTATTTAATGTCTTTACTGACGTACAGACTTACGATTTGTGGTTTTTAATTACAATTCAACTCTTCATCCATCTCGTCTATGCATCGTGTTATGCACCATATACACTACGGTCTACCGGATATGTTCTCTGTGCTGGGTTGGAAGTCTCTACACTGATAGCGATGCGTCCTGTCATCGCAAACGTCTAGTAGAAGGAGATGCAGCTAGACAGTTGTTATCTGCATCTTTTTTCTTATCGACGATTATCGGTCGAAATTCATCGTTATTCATGTAGACTACCGGTCCAGGTAGCGTGTATGGGGTCGTATCCAGTACACCGGAACGGTCTTCAATTATTTATGCCATGGCATTAATTGACGACGATGCCGATGTGACAACTGTCCGGAAGAAATAACTGACACGACCTGCGCAGGCGGCCGGAGTACATGCACTCACGCATAAGTACACCATACTGTGTCACTCAAAAGAATTGATTTTCGATCTTGCACCGGTCTCCTGCGCAGGTTTAAAAACTACTCACGTCAATTCCCAAACACGCTCTGATCTACCTGCGCAGGCAGACCTCTCAGGTGCACCGTAGTGAATATGACCCATAGAGTAACAAGTACAATACTACCTAACGAACTCACATAAGTACATATAACATTAGAGTGCTTTTTTCAAGTTTCCAAGTTAATAATACAGAGTCAGAATTGTAATTACACCGATTGCCACTTGATTACCTCAGTTCCCCCAGTTATCTTGTATCACTAGGTCATTATTCACATGAGAGCACACATCACACCCTACTGGCTCGGGCTAATTAGCAACTGAACCACCGTAGCTGAATTACGGACGATATCATCAGAATACGTCATAGAATATGTGTGACACTTTGACTCAGTTAATTGGATACATCATAACGTGTGACGTCATTGTTAAGTGACAATCATTGTCACCGTTTGTAGCTTATCCTTCCGACTTTAAAGGTACGACCGCATCATCACTTACCAACAGTTGGGAATCTCACCGTTAAAAAAACGACCACACCGCGGCGTCCTACGTTCGCGATCTGATTTGAAATCGTTTTCTGATCGCCGTAGATCGCGTTTGATGTGAACCAGTAGGTACAAAGTCTACTGCACTATCTGATCTCCGCCGACATTTCGCATGCTGGACGCCGCGATGTGGCCGTACCTTTAGACAGGCAAGGCCTCCCATGCCTTAATGCCATTCTTCTCTCTGTTCTCGGGTACTATTGACCAGGTCCTTTCTGCGTCTGCGCCTGTCTGGTCCGTTTTATTCCATTCTGCGTTAACCGAAATGTTCAGGTTATTTTTCTCCATTTTATATATCACCCTATTCTATAAATAGACGTACTGACACTGACTTTCTTTTCTTTTGATTAATCTTTATCATATTTTTTTTCTTTATAAATCCGCAAGTATTATAATTGGTCCCCGAAAAATAATGAAAAAAAAAATATGTGTGGGTCTTCAAGTTAAGGTTAATGTTAGTCACAATAGTTATTATAAAGGTAAGCGTCCATAGACCACGAATCAAGTAAAATGGTGCAAATATTTAGGGTTATTATTTAGGAATAGTCTTCCATGCCCTAAATATCATCACCATTTTATAAATCGTACACTTACCTAGACTTGCCGCCTGTTCACATCTGTCGTGTGTAGGATCCGATTTTAAATCGGACGTTCCAGTGGCAGAACATTTTATATGCATTCACACTATTCACACTTGTCTGCCCTGATGAAATAAAGAACACTTAGTAGATTTGAATAAAGATTTAATGATAGTTTTAATATTTTACAATAAACGTGTGTGTGACTTGGAGCGTTGACCTTACAAGAGAGTGATACAGATCATACAATGTAAAACAGTGTTACTATAATATATTGAGCAGGTGTTTGCGTTCTATATTCCAACATCCTCCTCTGAGTGCAAACCCATTGCTTTCATGTGGTCTTCATGTTTAGGCCGGTGTAGTCCTTTCGTCAGAGAATCGGCCACCATGTATTGAGTGCTCTTGTAGCGAACAGTGACCTGATTGTTTGCGATCCTCTCTTTCACAAAATGGTAGCGTACATCAATATGTTTGCTTCGTGCGTGATAGATGTCGTTACCTGAAATTCTAATGGCACTTTGATTATCACAGAAAATTAAAATTGGCGCACCTGACAAAGACGGCCAAAAATCTTCTTCTAGTTGTTTTAGCTAAATAGATTCTTGAACAGCTGTGGCCAGTGACATAAATTCAGACTCTGTGCTGGATAATGATATGGTAGGCTGTCTTTTAGAACACCAGCTGATGGCAGTACCCTGAAACAAAAAAATATATCCCGAACAGGATCTTCTGTCTTCGGTGTCTGTTGCCCAGTCCGCATCACAGTAACCAATAATATTGGCACAGTTCTTTTTAAACGTTAGTTTTGTATTCTGTGTGCTTTTCAAATATCTCAGTATTCTCTTCGCTGCAGTCCAGTGTTGCATTGTAGGTTTATTATTAAATCGACTTAGCTGGTTGACTATGTAACATATGTCGGGCCTGGTTTTTTGTGATAGGATAATAAACATCCTATGAGTTCTTGATAGGGGATGTTTATTAGTACTTCCTCCTCTTTTTCTGCCTTCTTTAATTGCAGATTTGCCTCGCATGGTGTATACAGAGGGTTGCAGTCACTCATGTTGAACCGATGAAGTATTTAGTTTATGTAAAACGTTTGGTCCAGTGATATTTCATTCTTCGAAGTGTTCTGGTCAATCCTGAAACCAATGCAGCGTTTTGCTTCGCCTAAGTATTTCATATGAAACTTTTCATTTAACTTCTTCTTTATCATCATAGCTGTTTGTTCATTATTGAATAAACATAATATGTCATCTACATAGACTGTTATAAACAATATATCTTGTTCATTAATTATTCGATGATAAATACACGGGTCTATTTTTGAACGTGACATTCCAATTTCTATTAGTGCAGCGTTCACCTTTTTGTTCCATTACCTACTTGTCTGTTTTAGGCCATAAATAGATTTATTAAGTTTACATACTAGGTTGCTTTCTTCAAAATATGGAGGCTGTGTTATGTAAATATCTTCCTTTATATCTCCTTGTAGGAAAGCAGTTACGGCATCCACCTGATGAATTTTCAGGTTATGCTTTACAGCTAAACCAATCATATATCTGAGTGAGGAGTATCTTACCACAGGAGCATAAATAACACGATAATCTATGCCTTCTTTTTGCTGGTAGCCTTTGACAACAAGTCGTGCCTTGTACCTCATGACATTGCCGTTCTCATCTGATTTAGTTTTGAAAATCCACTTACATGGGATGACTTTCTTGTTTTGGGGTAATTCAACCAGCGTCCATGTATTATTCATTAGTAAGGATTGATATTCTTCCTCCATTGCTTCTTTCCAATTATCAGCCTTTTCACTTTTAAGTGCTTCGGAAAGACTTTGTGGATCTTTGTCTAACATCACCATAGCAGACTCGCCGTTCATACAGATAAAAGATGAATCAGCATTATCCTCATCCGGGGCACCAGTAATGTCGGATATTCGGTATATTTCATTTCGTTTTCTTGGCCGGAGAACATGCTGGGCTTGCGGAGTTTCAATACTCACATCAGGTATGTATGTTTCATCACCGGGATCATAATATGATGATACTGATGATTCAAACACTCCAACACGTGTTATAATTCAACGATGAGTTCGACTCTTCAGCTTCATCTTTATCATCATCATCACAAATCTGTACTTCTTTTCAGAGAATAATAAACACTTTACGTGAGAAATCGTCTATAAAGGTAATAAAATACTTGGCACCTCCAAGTGATGTCGTCTGAAATGGTCCACATAAATCAGAATAGATGACTTCTGGCAATTCAGTTGCTCGGGAGCCTTCATGTGGAAATGACTGCCTTGTCTGTTTACCTTCTAAACAACATATACAGGTTATATTTTCTTTCAGCGGAGACAATTTCACACCGGTAGTGCAATTAGGGATCCTCATAACATCGGTGAGGTTCAGGTGACCCATACGTTGGTGCCACAAGTAGGTAGCATTATCAGTTGTAACGGACATGGCATGCGCTGTTTCATTTGTGATATTTAAACAATACATATTATTTACTAGTTTGGCGCTTGCAATTTTGTGCTTATTTTGATTCAATATATAACAGCCATTTTCTTTGAATTCAATTTTGCAGCCACTTTTTATCATTTTACTCACAGATATTAAATTTGTAGACAATTCTGGTACATAAAGAACATCTCTCACCTGGATTTTATTGCTTTGTCCTTGATCATCTGGTACTGAAATAGTAACTTTACCACAACTTTCCACACGGAGCATTTTGTCATCAGCGATCTTGATATTTCTTACAGGTGGAGCAGTTTCCTCCTCGAGCCACTCCCTGTGTGTTGTTATATGCATTGACGCACCCGAGTCAATGTACCAGCTCAGATTGTCATTTTGTGTGGTGGCTGAAAAAGCAGCAATAAAACCATTACTTTTAGTATCTGTATTGTTTTTTTTATGCCAACAATTTTTGCTAAAATGGCCATGTTTGTTGCAATTGAAACATCTTGGCCTCTTTGATTGCCCTTGCTCTTGTTTTCTCTGCCCTTGCTGATTAGCACTTATGTCTTTCTTCTGATGCTTCATGTTGGAATAGAAAGCGTTTGTGTCACAGGTCTTGACTTCTTGTAATAATTTACTTTTTATTGAATCCGCACAAATTTTGACACCGGAGCTCTCTATAGCCATGATCATGGGTTTGTATAAATCCGGCAAACCCGCCAACATCAGAGTACCAAGCAATGGCTTGGTACTCTGATAGAAATATCGCTCTTGAGAAATATCGGTTTCAAAGTAGATGATGAATGCATCATCTACTTTGAAACCGATATTTCTTAGTCGGTGTGCAGAGGTCATAATTTTATTAACATATTCTTCTACACATGTACTAGTTTCTAATGTAGTGTTTATTACATCTTTAAGTAAACCAATTTTCCTGGTTAATCCGGAATCTTCAAATGCTCGTGACAGATTGTCCCACACCTCCTTTGCTGATTCGGCTTCCCTTATGTGGACGTAGATAATCGGGTCAAGCAAAAGAATCAATTTGGATTTAGCCTTGACATCCTTTTTGGGATCTACAGCTTGACCTGCTGTAACCTCGATGCATTCCCATAAGTCTTCAAGAAGCAAGTATGCCTTCACTGCAAAACTCCAGGTGCCGTAATTTTCTCTTCCTGACAATTTCTCAATGTTCAAGAAGCCATTATGGTTATTATTCGTCGACATCTTTAATAGATAGCTGAAAAAGAACACTGATTTGCCTACTTGATACGCGACAGCGTGCTTTTTGAGGTTATGATTTTTTTTAATTTCACTATTCACGCGAATAAACTTTAAACTTTTATACGTAAGTACGGGACGGCCCATAACCTGATGAAATAAAGAACACTTCGAAGATTTGAATAAAGATTTAATGATAGTTTTAATATTTTACAATAAACGTGTGTGTGACTTGGAGCGTTGACCTTACAAGAGAGCGATACAGATCATATACAATGTAAAACAGTGTTGCTATAATATATTGAGCAGGTTTGCGTTCTATATTCCAACATGCCCGAACTTATCGTTTGTTTTGACAACCCGATTATAAGTCGGATCCAACACACTATAGTGATCTAAAACTGTTTCAGCTTCATCATGGTGTTGGCTGTAGTTACTGATATATACTCATAAATATTTAACTCCTTACGTTAAGTCATCAGTCGCGATTACAGTTCTCGGATTTCACCGTAGTGCTTTCCGAGGTCTGTCGTCTCGATAAATGCGCAAGTTAGTCACTAAATTACCTAAGTTTTATAAAAACACGGTTCGTTACTCTGCGCACTCTCCACTTAATCTGAAAGCGTACTAAGTTGAATTAATTAGAACTTTATATGCAAATTCGAAAAAAGTTTCGAAGCTTAAACATAATTGATTTTCTGTTAGGCTATAAGTTAAGACTTGAAAGAAAAGTTAAAAATCTGAAAGTGGATTTGGCATTACAATAGAGTCTCAATTGCTCAACTATGCAGATTATTTTTATTTATTTTTAATCTGATAATAAACTATGATCTACTGACACGAACTTAAGAGATCCCGTAAAGGTTCGCTTAGAAGATTTTTTATGTATCGTATAGGCTAGTTTTTGACCACTATTCCACTTGGCGCTAGTAACAGCACCAAAATATCGAAAACTCATATAAAATGAAAATAATGGTAAATATCCCGTAAACAATACAATCACACCTGTTGGTAAGTGATGATATGTTGTAGCATGGTAGTATGTTAGGCCTAGAATGGAAACTGGCTCTCAGGGATATTTGCCATGCTGATTTTCCAACTTAAAAGTGGGAGCTGGCCAGATGGACACGAGATAGTATCCTTCTACAATCCCCGGGGTCGGGGGTTTCTTAACAGTGTTTTTCTTTCACCGGAGGGCCATTGTGAAATGCGCAGATAAATTTTTCGATAAAAAAATCCAATGGTGCACTGCAGGTATTTGAACCTGCTACCTCTGGCTTCAAAGCCGACCATTCTGTCACTGCACTGCTGGCCCCTGTCGCAAAATAGTTGAATTGGTAGAATGTAGTTAGCCAAAGTTTGATGACGTCAATCTTGCTATCTGAAGCCAAACTTGCTATCTGTAGAACTGGTTGGACTAAATTCGGTAGTATTACCCCTGTACTAATTATCGTCAACCATTTTCAGATAAGAGAAATTCCATCTTAGAAGCGTCATCACTTAACATCAGGTAAGAAATATTCATTGCTTTATTTCAGTCTCATGCAAGTCTATCGCTAGCTGTAACAATATGCATTATTATTCTACTGTCTTTTATAACATAGTTTGTATAATTTGTAATTTTTTGGTGATCAATAAAGAGTTTTTGTATGGTATTGTATGCACACAAAAAATAATTATTGTCTTCATACAATCTTGTAGTATTGTCTGTAACATTAAATGAGACAACATTTTCTACGCTACTAAGATCTTCGAGCTACTTAGCTATTCATTGAGCGTTACATTAACCTAATTCTTTATAAGTACCTTCTTAAGATAATGTTATCACAAGGCTTTTGCTACTATCAGTTGACTGATCGAAAAAAATCCTTAGAATAAGTATGCATATTATTACCTCTAGCTGATACCAGCGACTTCGTTTACGTACAACAAGAATTGATATAAAGTATCTCCTGTTAAATTTCAGTGATTAGGTAACAAACAGACAGAGTTAGTGACAGAATTATATAAGTTTTTATAATATTAGTCTAGATTATTCCACGAAAGTAGCCTCTCTGGCTCTGGTGCAATTATGTTTTGCATTATTCCCACTATGGCGTGCCACGATGTTCTACGACATCTACTACGAGTGCTACGGTTAGTCAGCTCTACATAAACAGCTACTCCCGTTATCGTCATTGCGTAGCACCTTAAAATAACATCGTGTAAAGGTTTCATACTCGCAACTTGTGACGTTGATTGGTAGTCTTCGACTCAGGCTTCCATTTGCGACATCTCGTTTTAATAACTTAATTAGCTTTTTGGGAACATTACCGCCAGGTAGTGACCTTTTTTATTTATGGTATAGGTATTGTATATTGTAGTTTATATAAGTTTGATTTTGTCATTAGATTAATTTATTTTAAAGTTATTTAAATAAATATTATTTTAAATTGACTTATAAATAAAAAAAAAACTTTTTTCACACCTTGTATCACAATGAACTGTTATTTAACTTGTGTTAATATGGCGTCACGTTGGCTGTCTTCATAAGGTAAAGTTATTTAATTTAGAATGAAATAAAATAACTCCATAGTTATACTTAGTATACATATTTTATAATCAAAGTACCTGGGATTAGGCGGGGTACCAAAGTGAGCCTAGTAGTCTATAATATAGCAAACAATGGCAGGACACTGTATAGTGTCCGCCTGGCTGGCTACCATCCACCCTCAAGTCGAAAAATCTGTCATGCGTTCCCAGCAACCGTCTTTGAGAGCCTGTTTTCATTTTTAACTGACATCAATAAAGGAGGAGGTTCTCAATTCGACTGGATTTTATTATCTAATACTATAAGAATCTTTGTCCTAGTATACTGAACTATCTATCATCTCAAAATGAAAACTGTAATCCTTATATGAACGTGGCCTTACTGAGTCATGTGTATTTATGTAGCTTCCCCTAGTACCAGCCCTGTAGGGTGAACGACAAGCGATGATGAGGGTCGTAACAAGTTGAGATGTCGGTTTATGTTATCAAGGATACGTCATAATATTGTGATTGCTTGGATTCGAACGTTTCGAACTGTCCTTTTCTATTACTGTTTCACCAATTACTTTTATTTTATTTATTTGGAATATTGAGCATGTGTATGAGGTGAAAGCCTTCGTGACATCACTTTAGGGTCCCAACGGAAAACCAGCGTTGGTCATGTCAGTCATGACCAACATTATGCTGAGATGGGTCATATTTTGCACCAAAACACATGTGTTTAAATTAGTTCATAAGTTAATAATATACATTATGTTATATTGTATGTAATATGTATGAACTATTAGCTATTTGTGTTTTTATGTAAACTAAATATTATTTTCTTTCTTTCTTTAAATGTATATGTTAGTTGGAAAAATTGAGACCAAAGATTTTGCAAATAGACTTTTTTAAATCATTTTACTTGAAACTTATAGAAGTACTATCTATGATTGTAAATAATGTTACATTAACATCGTGTATAACTTTTTCAGAGATCGATTTTACATATATAGTATTACGCTCCATATCTCAAACGATCTAGATCAAAAACCTTCTCCTTTTATAAAACAATTAAAAAAGCATATATTTAGAAAATTAAAACTGTCAAAATTCAGTATTATTTACTTCCACAAGGCCACATTTTGGTTTTGAAGAATGTACTGTACTAATCACTGTTGTGAATAGTCCTAATTTACTGCGGACGAATACTCGACGGCCTATGACCTTCGTACTTTACCAACGTTTCAAACTCTTGAAACTCAAAATGGGAGATCTTTCAACACTGTGAATCGTATCTAATTACTTTGAATTTGTTTATTTGGTTTTAAATCTGGATTTTTTTCTTGGAAAGTTGCTTTAGAACTGCGAGTTATTTAATACTGTTGCTACCAGGTTGATAATTATAATGATTTATGTTATTGATATACTAATGAATTTAATTTCTGGTATGGGTTGGGTTAAATCAGCGGCTGTGGTTTCTTTCAACTATGGTAAGAATTAATAAAATAATTAAATTATCATCTAGTTGAAGACATGAACACCCTTGCAGATAAATTATATAGACACATGCATGGTGGTAGGACACTATGTAGAGTCAGCCTAGCCAGCTTCCACCCTCAAGTTAGAAAATCTGTCGCCAAACATCTAATGTGTTTCGGCAGCTATCCTTGAGAGCCAGTACCCACTCTAGGCCTAGCGTACTATCATCCTCGTCCCGCATCATCGCTTCCTAACAGGTGAGATAGTGGTCAAACGCTAACCTATATGATATAAAAAAACATATAGCTGGAACTAGGAAACACAAAACAGATAATATTTTAAAATGTATATATGAATTACTTAACTTTCGATTAACAGAACATAAAACAGAAAGTTTCAGCTATCTTTTATAGTAACTAATATCCTATTTCTAACTATAATAATACTGAAATATACATTTTAAAAGTAACCCTGACCGATCTATTTATAATATGTTCATTGAGACCATTCCAATGAGCCGAAACAAACATCTTTGCTGTTAGTTGGTGATATGATGCTACCACGTTCTTAAAATATCATTGATGTTAGAGGATACCACATTTCAAATTGATCAGACATCAGTCCTATGAAAAAGTTAATCTCATAGCGTCATGAACTAGATCATAGTCTTAAGACGGCTTAACGGATTTTCATTAATTAAAGCTAAGAAAACTCTCCATTATAACACCTATCAAACAAACAAAAAACTTAACTAAAACTGGTCCATCTGTTCAGGTGCTACAGTGCCTCAGACAGACACATAGAAACACAGATACAAACGTCAAACTTATAACACCCCTTCCTTTTGCGTCGGGGCTTAAAAACTAGATAGCGTAATATAAATACTCAGGTACTAAGGTACTTATTTGGCGGTTTTACCTACTCAACAGTTCAAGCGTCTATAAAATGTTAGTGGAGGAATTATAATAAAAAAATTAAACGATTTAAACAATGTTAATGATAAAGGATAGGGCGTATATATACACTGAGGGCGTAAAGTTTTCATAATTAATTATCAGCAATAAATAATTTCGCTCACGCTCTCCCCGTGTAAAAACAAGTGCTCTATCATGATAAAAACGTAAAATAATAATATTTTCTCATTAAGGCACCTCAACCATCTGCGCCATAACATTAATATGTAAATTTTAAAACCTATGAAGATATACGATGTATATACATATAGAAGTGTATACATTAGAATAAATCGGCTCTGAAACTCAACTAAAGCATATTGTAACATTTTTTAAATAAAATATTAAAGTAAGAGTTTCGCTAAATATAATGTTTGTATGATACTTTTTACAGCTGAGCCGCAGAACTATTTGTTAGAAAAATTGCATGGTTAATTGACAGAGAAATTAGTAAACATACATAAAAAAAATTAATACAGATGAACTGAGAACCTCCTTCATTTTGAATTTGGTAAAAAAAGGTTATAAGAGTTTTTAATTTTGTCTTGTTTTTGAATTGGATAATAATATAAATAAGTAAATATAGACTGAGAATAATAGTATGTATTTTACTATAATAATGTATGTATGGGCATATAGATGACGAGATACTCCGTCCCTCTCAGCGTTAAATCGATAGGTACGTTCTGTGAAAGCCTCGTGGACTGAAGTGCAAATGAGTTCTTTCATCTCAATGAAATTAATTATTTAGGTGTTCGAAACCGAACAGACGATGAACGTTCAATGGGCCTAATAAAATTTGCAAAATGTTTTTGCTCACCAAGATAACTTGTTGTAAATAATATAATATACGAGTAGGTATTTTAAGTAATTAAACTGCTCGTTTTGCAGGTTGCATAATTATTATTACATATTTTAAAATAGCAGTTAGGTACATAATTATTATAAAGGCACTAACGGCAGTGGTATCTATATACAAAACCATTACAAAATTCGTTCGTCACTGCGGTAGAGGTGGGTCGTAATCGGTTTTTCGCGTATGATTGCGCGTAAGCAGTTTTAAGAACGCTTATTTTGGTAACTGGCTATTTCTACACAGCACAGCACACACGTAGAGCTACTTCGGAAAATAGTTTTGCGCGCATACAAAAATAGATGCTGTTAAATATTACATTACAAAGATAAGAAATCATTGCATTATTTTGGTAATACATTATTTTGATTTTATTCACAATTTAGTGAATAATGTTATTAGCTTTGACACAGTCACAGCACATCGCTGAACAAAAGCATCTTTTCTGTGACAAAACTGCGTACGCGTAATCTAATAACTATTTCGCATAACATTTTTGAGAAAAGGAACGTTTCTTATCACAAAACTGCTTACGAAAAATAACTGCTTACTTGTGATCCGCGAAACTACGTATACAGTTATTAGCCTCGTAAGCAGTTTCTAGAACCGCTTACGTTAAATAACGCCCGCCACTACACTGCGGTACATTCATACATATGTATTCATTCATATAACATGAAAAAATAAAATTTCTCGCAATAGAACATTTTTTAACCAACTCCAAAAAAGGAGGAGGTTCTATGTTCGATTGTATGTATTTTTTTGTGTATGTTCACCGATTACTCGAAGACGCCTGAACCGATTTGGTTTACAGGTGGTCCCATTAAAATTTCATCGAGATATGTTTAGTATCTCCAGAGATATGAAGATAAGCATCTCAAACTTACTACTGAAAATGACTAGTGCGACGTTTGAAGTCGGTTCTTTTAGTTTTTTTTTATCCTTAATTATTTTACATAGTACTTCAAGCCTACCCATGTCAGCTTTATCAACAGGTAAGACATGGGCGTGGTCAATAAGTAAGTATATAGTGATGCTAATAATTATATGCACTTATACAGACTTTATTCATAAATTAAATACAAATATAACAATATTTATTCACTTATACATATAACGACATCAACCACTACCACCACCACTTTGCCAATTAATTTTCAGCCGTGAAATAAGAATGTTTATCGGTCGAAATGGCAAGGTATCCAGTAAAATTGCAGGAATGTGAGACTCAAGGTAACAGGCGTAGACAGTGACATGCAAAATTCTGGCAGTTCATTGAGAATTTTGCAGGCCGCTGTATTTATTATAGGTAGACGTCATTGCTTACCATCAGGTGAGCGTCGTGCTTATCCTTACCTTTTACCATTAAAAATAAAACCTTTTTTTTTTTCGTTCAAAACATCATGTGGGTTGAATGTCGTCACGGCCATTTAGAAATCCCACAACTGCATGATCCGGAGACCTTCTATTATAATTTTTCGAACCTTGTACATATAAAAACCCTTTTCGGAAATCCTTTTAAAATATAATAATATTTGTTTTTCCTTCAAAATAAGCGGTATCTTTATTCGTTAACCAAGTCCCTAATTGACGATGAAAAGGATCCTCTTGATCCCCCGGGATCTATAACGAGCCTCCAAACTGAATATTAAACAACTTTATCCAACAGCTTATGTAAGATATGAAATTAATTTCAAGTCAAAACTGATCAAGGTTGAAGTTTTAATTACGAAGATCTAAGTCTCATCATTCCTTTTTGACTTAAATTCTGAAAATGAGCCTAAAACTCTTATGCTATCAAATCATGTTCTTATCTCTACTAAAATAAATACTTTTATTTTTAAGACTATTTACCGTCAAAAGTTCAAATTTATTTGTTTTAATAGGATTATCTCAGCTTTTGTTGTTTGAAAATTAGTTGTAGAGCGTTTTTAGCTAAAAACTGAGCACAAATTAAAATTTAAAACTGTCAAACCTTAAGAAGATACAGATTTTTAGGTGTTTACTATTAAATAACAGTCTTAATAATAAGATCGTTTAAAAAACTAAAAGAACCGACTTCAAATACTGCACTGTTAATTTTCAGTACCAAGTTTGAGGTGTTTATCGACATATCATTAGAGATACTTATCAGATCTTTCTAACAGAAAAATAATCATCAAAATCGGTTCATAAACGACGAAGTTATCCGCTAACAAACATTAAAACAAATATATATATATATATTATATATGGTCGAATTGAGAAACCTCTCTTTTTTGAATGAGGTTAAAAACTACACAATGAACCAAAAGTATAAAAATAATAAATCGTCTAACCTCTAAAGGTCTAAAGGTAACCTACTCGTACACCACTAATACGAGTGTACATATTACATGTTCTAAAAGAACAAACTGTTGGAACTATAATACATTATAAGATCATTTGTATACACAGTTTAAGCAATAAATACTATTCTATTATATTCTAACGAAATACATTTCATTACACGATGGAATGTACTTTTTTTAATCTACTAAAATCTTGAAAACAGGCTCTAATAAAACCTAAAACAAACTACGATTCACATGTGGATCGGATAGGTGGCGCTGCGTGAAAACGTTCGCCGGATCCGCTAGTTATATTATAAAAGATTTTTAACCGACTTCACAAAAAAGGAGGAGGTTCACAATTCGTCTGTATGTTCTTTTTTTTAGGGTTCCGTACCCAAATAGGTAAAACGGGACCCTATTACTAAGACTCCGCTGTCCATCTGTCTGTCTGTCTGTCTGTCTGTTTGTCTGTCCGTCTGTCACCAGGCTGTATGTCATGAACCGTGATAGTTAGACAGTTGAAATTTTCACAGATGATGTATTTCTGTTACCGCTATAACAACAAATACTAAAAACAGAATAAAGTTAAAAATAATAGAGGGTCCCCATACAAGAAACGTGTTTTTTTCGATGGCGTTATATTGAAATGTCGATCCCTAATACCTTTGTTAGACGTTAGATGGCGTTATAAGAAATAAAATGTATAATAATTATTATTTATTGCTGGCGAAAAATTATAGTGGTATTTTCTGCTCGATTTTATAAAATACTGTTGTGTGGTACGGAACCCTACAAGTGCGAGTCCAACTTGCACTTGGCCAGTTTATTTTGTGTATGTTACGCGATTACTCAGTCAATTCTGAACCGATTCGAATTGTTCTTTTTGTAATCGGTAGGGTACGTTTTACGAGGTGGTCCCATTGTAATCTCATAGAGATCTGATAAGTATCTCTAGAGATATGACGATAAACATCTCAAACTTATTACTGAAATTGACTCGCGGGGCATTGACGTCGGTTGTTTTAGTTTTTAAACTATCTTAATTATTATACAGCTACGTTAATGTTAATTTAATTTTGTAATCCTTCTAAGCTCTTCGTAGTTGAGCTGTCAAATTACAACTTCACTCCTACTGTCTAGTTTAAATTACAAACTTACAAAATATCTTCAATCTTTTTAGATCTAAATAATTCAAAGATGATGACAGCTAAAATATGAAATTATAATAAACTTTGAGACGGCTATCACATTTCATCTAGTTCTGTCAATTATACATTTAAATTCTCTTCGGAGAGAATCAAACTAAGAGATCACAGCGTGACAAGGGTACATTATGGTGTACCATCGCTCGTGTCAACTTGTCACTTGATAATCCGTGAATTGTCTACTCTTGGACGTTCTCTATCTACGTTTTGCATACAAACATCTTTACTTTAAACCAGTACAAACGAGTTTAAGCCTTAAAGCCTTAGAAATAAGGATGCAGGGATGCTTTTAAAGTTGTAAATAAAAGTTTGTGTGTTCAGACTCGGCAACGTAAACCTAATAATGATGTGCACCCGACTTAATACCCGCGACAAAAGCGATGCTTTGACCCAGTTGCGGTATATTCAATATGCGAAGTGCTGCGAGATATAGTTGGTAAATGCTTTAGACTTTTTATGCTCCTTTTGTTGCTTTTGTACCTTATTTTGGAACGTGACATAAGTAGAGTGACAATATGAGACAATAATTAAGATAGTTTAAAAACTAAAATAACCGACTTCAATGCCCCGCGAGTCAATTTCAGTAGCAAGTTTGAGACGTTTATCGTCATATCTCTGGAGATACTTATCAGATCTCAATGAAATTATACTGAGGCCACCTCGGAAACGTACCCTACCGATTGAAAAAGAATCATTCCAATCAGTTCACAATTGACAAAACTCAATTCGTGAGTATACGAATTGAGGAACCTCTTTCTATTTTGAAGTCGGTTGAAAACTAGACAGCTGGCTCCATCATCAGACCCTTGTAACTACTAGTATATTAGATTTGTCAAAACTAATCAAATGAGTCCAAATTCGAGGAGTTTACTAGAAGCCACAGAAGAGTACCACTACTCACCACCTTGTTCCGTCAACATAATCAGCTTTAGGATACCAAATTATAGTTTTGTCATCCGAACTAAATATATATAATTATATGTATACATACAAAGTTTCATGTAAATACGATTTTATTTCATTGTTTGTTAGTTTGTTACAAGTAAGTCTAATATAAAGCGCGTTGATAACATTGAAGTATTGTACTATCAATGGTATATAGGAACTTACCCCAAACGGCTACTCTGTGAATGCGCAATATTAAAAAAATACTAAATTATTTCCAATATAAAAGGTAATTCAATACAATAAAAATAATCATCTTTATATGTATATAAAACACGAATATAGTTTTAGACCACTACAACAATGCATAAGGCTACGATTAAATCATAAGTCAAGAAAAGTAACTGCGTTATAAAAATGACCCAACAAAAGTCGTGTCTAAGCAGGTGGGGATAAAAGTCGTGTCCAGCGCGTCATTAGTCGGGCCTCAACAGACATTGCAGCACATGCACGAACCAATCCCTGCTTTCGTTCCGAAATTAAATCATCTCCAAGCCAATCATTTGTAACTTCAAAAGTGATTCTTATTTTGAATCTACGTCGTTTTGGTTTGAAGGAAGGCCACTTTTGTGTGGAATTTGTTCTGAATTAGAGTGCCTTACTTATGATTTATTCGTAGGCATTAGGCACATTCGGTCACATTTTCTTTTTTTTTATTTAGGGTTCCGTAGCCGAATGGCAAAAAACGGAACCCTTATAGATTCGTCATGTCTGTCTGTCTGTCTGTCTGTCCGTCCGTATGTCACAGCCATTTTATTCCGAAACTGTTAGGACTACAGAATTGAAACTTGGTAGGTAGATGTATTCTGTAAACCGCTTTCCGATTTTTATACAAAAATAAAAATATAAAAGTTTAAGGGGGGGGGCATCCCATACATAGAACTGAAACAAAAAAAATTTTTTTTCTTCAAACCTATACGTGTGAGGTGTCCTATGGGTAGGTCTTTAAAAATGATATTGAGGTTCCTAAAATCATTTTTTCTCAAAGTCAATCATTTGAAAGATAGGCGCGCCTAAAGTGGTAAAATGTGTGCCCCCCCTCTAACTTTTAAAGTATGGGAGTGAAAAATCTAAAAAATATATATGCTGTAGATCTCAATAAAAACTATCAACGAAAATTGGTTTGAACGAAATACAGTCAGCAGTTTTAGAGATATGGTGACCGCAAATATAACTTTGTTTTTCATATAAACACTATGAAAAACAAAGTTCATTTTGTAGTTGCGAAAAATCAAAGTTATAGAATACTCTACTGTGTTACGGAACCCTACGAGTGCGAGTCCGACTTGCACTTGGCCAGTTTATTTTATCGTAGTAGCACACTTAACTATCTAATCGTAAATAAGTATCTACTTCATTACTTAGAAATCTTATTATGAACTGTAATAAGACATCACAAAGTAATAGTTAATTGCTAGGTAGGATGTTCTCGATGAGATGTTATTTCCTGATTAGTTGGAACTGTTCTGATATGTTGTCGATTGTTCTTGTTAATTAGTTCTGCTACTAATTTGTGGCTCTGTAACTACATACCTTTGATGAACTTTGATAATTATAGGATTATATGAGCTTATATTAACGGATATCCGGCGTGTGCTGCAACTACGCTAAAAAAGAAATGTGACCAAAATTGCCTAATCATCGCATTATTGCCTTTCTAAAATCAGTTTGGAGCACATCGGTTTGATGGTTTCAAAGTGTATTACGGACAAAGGTAGAAACAAATTTGAGTGTTTTATAACATAAGGAACCCTGCCTTTGTGTAGTCGGTGAATACAGCCATAAAACAAGTGTAAACTCTAGCACGGAGCCCGTAATAGTGTAATTTATTTGATAAATGATACCTATGAGGTGGGAGCACTTCCGATATCCCGGTTACCCGAGAATTGAAGAGATTGAAGTTATCGACTTGGTCTTGAGTCTTGTTGAGTAGATGTAATATTTTTTTCACTATATTTTTAAACAAATAATACATTTTTAAGGTTCCGTAGCCGAATGGCAAAAAACGGAACCCTTATAGATTCGTCATGTCTGTCTGTCTGTCTGTCCGTCCGTATGTCACAGCCATTTTATTCCGAAACTGTGAGGACTACAGAATTAAAACTTGGTAGGTAGATGTATTCTATAAACCGCTTTCCGATTTTTATACAAAAATAAAAAATATAAAAGTTTAAGGGGGGGTATCCCATACATGGAAATGAAACAAAAAAAATAATCTTCAAACCTATACGTGTGGGGTCTATGGATAGGTCTTCAAAAATAACTTTGAGGTTCCTAAAATCATTTTTTCTCAAAGTAAATCATTTGAAAGATAGGCTCGTCTAAAGTGGTAAAATGTGTGTGTCCCCCCCCTCCCTCCTCTAACTTTTAAAGTATCGGAGTGAAAAATCTAAAAATAATATATGCTGTAGATCTCAATAAAAACTAACAACGAAAATTAGTTTGAACGAGATACAGTCAGCAGTTTTAGAGATATGGCGACCGCAAATATAACTTTGTTTTTCATATAAACACTATGAAAACAAAGTTAATTTTGTAGTTGCGAAAAAATCATAGTTATGGAATACTTAACTGTGTTACGAAACCCTACGAGTGCGAGTCCGACTTGCACTTGGCCAGTTTATTTTATCTACTCAACGAGCTCTAATCCACGATATCCCACTTGATGGAGTAATTTAACAATTGTTTTCGCGCTCCCCTTAAAAACATTTAAAGGTAAGGCCACACCGCGGCGTCCTGCGAACTGCGGTCGCGATCTCAGTACTTTTCAATTGTATTCTGATTGCGTTTGGTGTGAACCAGTTGTTATGATACTACTGAGGTATCTGATCGCCGCCTAGATCGCGCACGCAAGACACTGTGGTGTGTCCGTACCTTAAAATATTTCTAGACAGGTGGTATAGCGTCGGTTCAACAAGATGTTTATACTATGAACATTTGAAGACTATAGCTCCAACCGTTTGGCTGTGAAACCTGTACGACACTTGCAACACACGATAAACGGTCAGACAGTCCAAGAACCCGTTGATTAATTAGCTGTCTTTATAGCGCCTGAAATATTATTTTTGAAAAAAAAACGCTGCAAAACGTTTTTGATTCAAGAAACTTAAAAAGTGGGTCTTTCCGTTGGTGGTTGGCAAATAATTGTCGTTCTTATCTTATTATTTACCATGCGTTAAGAATAGTTTATTAAGTTTAAAAATACATAACTTCTTAGATAGCTTTGTCTTTTTAATCGACTTCAAGTTGGTGGATTAGTTGAGCCGTGAGTAGACGTCTCGGCTTTGTATATACTACAGGTAAAATACACTTATTATTATAGACTTTTATATAAAATTGTAGTTTAGGCAACGATAATATAGTTAAGTTAGTAATTTGTAAAGTATTCTTAATACACCCTATAAAACTTTTCCCCTCACTACGGTCTACCTCGTACACTGTATCAAGTAATAAATCAGTTTCGTCTTCGCCGGACACATTCGATTGCCTGCGCGGACTTCTTATCAGTTTTAATTGTGGTAAGAATTTATTTTTTAATTTGTTTCTGGGTCGGAAAATCAAGTTTCCTGGCTCTTTTTTATTTATGACTCATTTAATAGCTGTTATAATAATATGTTACACAAAAAAGTTTTCTTTTAAAAATATCAGTTGGATTGTGTAAAATAATTTATGTAATATCAATTTGTTTGTGAATCATCATTCAATTATTTTTATTAATCCAAGCAGTGGCATAGTAAAAAAGTTATTTTTGTTTTATGTATGTTTTAAGTGAGATGTTATTTGTGTGGACAGACTTCTTGCTGGTCGCTACAAGGGCTAAAAACCATTTATATTTTCTATGGTGTCTGACGGCTTGTCTGTTGTGAACAACCCCCGTATATATGCCCCGTATCACGAACATTGCAAGTTGATTATTGAATGAACAAAATTAATTTAATGACGGGGATGCAGCTATGTAGTGTTTATAGCTCCATCTTTGTCATTTACTTCAATCCCCATCAAACTTCGTGATAAGCCAGCTGGTGTTTTTAATGGAAGTATACTTTTCAACCGACTTCCAAAAAGGAGGTTCTCAATTCGTCTGTTTTTTTTGTTTCTTTTTAGGGTTCGGAACCCTATTACTGAGACTCCGTTGCCCGTCTGTCTGTCTGTCTGTCCGTCAGTCACCAGGCTGTATCTCATGAACCGTATTAGTTAGACGGTTGAAACTTTCACAGATGATGTATTTCTGTTGCCGCTATAACAACAAATACTAAGAATAGAAAAAAGTTAAAAATTAAAGGGTTTAAAACAAAAAAATGTGTTTTTTACGATAGCGCCTATCTATGAATCGTTCATAGATGTCGTGATTACCTTAATCTCGGAATCTGAATCTGAATCTCAGAAACGGCTCCAACGTTTTTATAAAATTTAGTAAACAAGGGATTTCGGGGACGATAAATCGATCTAACTAGGATTAATTTTCAGAAAATGTTGTTTTATTCGTGTTTTCAATATTCAACTTTATCGATAATCAACTAAAAATATGACTTTTCCCGACATCTATTGGCGAGTAGAAGTCACTTTAGTGTTATTGTGTCGTTAAAGCAGTTAATAAAAAAAATTGTATTATTATTCGCCGATAGATGTCCGGAAGAGTCATATTTTTCTGTTTAAGTGGCAGTAATGGCGGTCTACCAGATATTTAATAGTATTAATTGCTAACATCTTTGCGTTAAGGTTCACTTTGTTGGTGTTAGAACTTCGTTAGATATTCGTTAGACGGCGTTTGGGACCCTCCGTGTGCAGACAAAAGTCTGACTCGCACTTGGCCATTTTTATTTTTTGTATGTATGTTACGCGATTACTCCGTCAATTGTGAGCCAATTCGAATGATTCTTTTTTTAATCGGTACCTAGGGTACATTTCGAGATAGTCCCATTGTAATTTTATCGAGATCTGATAACTATCTCTAGAGATATAACGATAAACGTCTCAAACTTGCTAATGAAATTGACTCGCGGGGCATGGAAGTCGGTTGTTTTAGTTTTTAAACTATCTTTATTCTATCATAATAAGATATTATTACCTCCTTCTTTCCATCTTGATATTCACCAGTAATTTAATTAAAGTTAAGTACCCTTTCTTCGATTCAGTAACTACGCAGAAAATCGAAGCTATTGCTACACCCTCTTGAGACAAAACAAACATAGGTACTTCTCGACCCAAAGTACAATTTTATTACGAACTTTACCAAATTGGCTTAGCTTTTACTTAGTCCGATCCAGAACTGTATTAATTAGTTCAAGTGAACTAATTGAGAGTCGAAGTGAGCCCTCATTTCCCTTTAAAGTGCGGCGAAAGTGTGGCTATTGAATTTCATGAATAAATGCGACAATTCTGGATAGTAATTTCGGGATATTTACCATGTTTTTCGATTGTTAGTCAAATCGATTCACCGACTTATGAGCTAGCCAAACATGTCGCCAAAGTATTACAACCAATGACAGGAGGCACCGCATCGTTTGTGAAAGACTCTCGCCATTTTGTGGATATCCTAAAAGAAGTCGAGATAGGTAAAAATGACGTCATGGTCAGTTTTGACGTGGAGTCACTTTTCACAAACGTACCTATTCTTGATTGTTTGGAGGTAATTAAAAGTAAAATTCAGAAATATGGAATCCCTATTGAGTACGCCAATCTCGTTCATCATTGCCTATCTACGAGTTACTTCGTGTACCAAGGCGAATACTACCTCCAAATAGACGGAGTGGCAATGGGCAGCCCGGTAGCTCCAGTCGTTGCAAATTTATGGATGGAGTATTTTGAAAACCAAGCCATCGAAACTGCGCCGTACTCCATTAAACTATGGAAAAGGTACGTTGATGACATTTTTGGTATAATCGAAGGGGATGAAAAGGCGGTACAAATTTACTTGGCACATTTAAACACTATCCATAGTAAAATGAATTTTACTTACGAAATGGAAAGAGACAGAAATATTGCTTTCCTAGATGTAAATATTAAAATAAGAGAAGACGGTTCCGTCAGCCACTCTGTTTACAGAAAAGCGACTCACACTGACCGCTACCTAAATGCTAACTCGCATCATCACCCGCGTCACCTGAACTCTGTGGTAACTACTCTCACTGACCGCGCATATTATTTATGTGATGAGGAACATTTACAAGAAGAACTACGACATGTGAGTAGCGTGCTACGGAGAAACGGGTACAAAGGCAAGATTCTACCACCCAGACACACACGCCAACGTGAGATCCACCATAGGGCAGAACGACATCCGGCATACCTACCGTACGTAAAAGGAGTTACAGATAAAGTTGCTAATATACTGCAAAAATATTCAGTAAAGACCATCTTTACTCCTTGGAAGAAACTGGCTCAACTCTTACGTACACCAAAGGACGTGTTTCCTTTAGAAAAACCGGGGGTCTACAAGATCAGTTGCAGCTGTGGGAGCTCCTATATAGGCCAAACGAAACGCACCGTTGCATGCCGGGTAAAGGAGCACATTAAGGCAGTCAGAGACAATGACTCACATAAATCTGCGATCGCGGAACACCTATTGGACTCTGGCACCAACCACTGGATTGAGTTACACAACCCTCAGATACTTTCGACGGAACGCCACTACATACCAAGATTGGTTAGAGAAGCGATTGAAATAACTAAATTCAAAAATTTCAATCGTAAGGATGGGTTCAAACTGTCGAATGTCTGG
Organism: Cabera pusaria; assembly: GCA_954871355.1. Classification (NCBI taxonomy): domain Eukaryota; kingdom Metazoa; phylum Arthropoda; class Insecta; order Lepidoptera; family Geometridae; genus Cabera; species Cabera pusaria. The sequence continues at coordinate 6,423,820 of OX940896.1, forward strand.
CGTCCAGTGGTAGGTCTGTGTCAGCCTCATACAAAATATGTAGTCCAAAACAAGAAGCGTGAAGATACTGTGAGTTTTGTGTGTCGTGAACGAGTTTCATCGATAACAAATGGTAGGGGCACCGAACGACCGAAACGAGTAAAAAAGCGGGTAGATCGCTTTGTTTGCTCGTGATACCCTCTTCACCCGCAATCTTCAGTTCGTCCGTGAACATGGCGCTTGTAACAGCACCGAAATATCGGAAACTCAAAACAAAAGAAAAACATGGTAAATATCCCGAAATTACTATTAATAATAATGTCAGTGACCATGAAAACTTAAAAACTTATATAATTCTGGATAGGTTAGAGTACTATGCTTTTGTCCTACATTTTTGGTAGATGAAACCTTAAGCTTAAATAATGAGGGCCCGGTGGCGTAGTCGGGAGAACGGTCGGCTTTGATGCCAGAAGTCCCGAGTTCAAACCCCGCCGTGCACCAATGGATTTTTCGACATTTTTCCAGTGAAAGAAAATCATTGTTAAGAAACCAACAACTCCCGCATGGTTTTAGGACCACTACCTAGTGTCCGCCTGGCCAGCTACAACCCTCAAGTTAGAAAATTTGTCGCCAAACATATAATGTGTTCCGGCAGCTATCCTTGAGAGCCAGTTCTCATTCTAGGCCTAGCGTGCTTACCATCTTCGACCACATCATCACTTACCAACCGGTGAGATAGTGGTCAAACGGTAGCATATATGATATAAAAAATAAATTAAATAACTGATACCCGATGTGTGGTTACTACGCTAAAAAATAAATGTGACCTAATGTACCTAATGCATTGTTTTAGTGGTCTGCACTAAAAACCATCTAATGAAACAGCTCATCAGTTATATGGTTTCAGAGTCTATAACGTTTATAGGTAAACACATCTTTTTCGTTTTACATAATATGCATTGGTTTTGACATATAGAGAGGGTGGAAGAAGAAAGATTGACGAAACAGATTTATGAGACGAGTGTGAATGGGCCAGTTGGTAGAGGTCGACCTAGGCGAACGTATCACGACCAGATCGGACACGTTTTAAAGAAAAGCCAAGTCAAAAGTACCTAGAACTGACGAGCATGTTTGAAGGCGCTCATGAAAGTAGAAGAAGCGCCTTCGCTTCTTCTACTTTCATGAGCGCCTTCAGGTATGTCAGGATCGTAGCACGTGTAAAGAAGTAGTCTCTGCCTACCCCAACGGGAAAAAGGAGTGATTGTATGTATGTATGTATTTACATATATAGACTAGGGTTCCGTACACAAAGGGTACCAACGAAATCCTATTACTGAGAGTTCGCTGTCCGTGCGACCGTCCGTCCATCCGTCCATTCGTCTGTCACAGAGCTGTGTCTCCTTAACAATTATAGGTTGATAGGATTTAGAATAGGATAGGATAGGATGATACTTGAAATTTGGACAGAATATGTATGATTATAGCCGCTATAACAAAAAATAACAGAAACAAAAAAAAGTTTAAAATATAAGGGGTCCTCATACAAGAAACCTTTTTATTCCGGCCTTTTATTTCTAGGTCTTATGAATGGTAATAGAATGAAACTTAAATTTTCACTGGATGACAACAAATAACAATAACAAATAAAAGGGGGTTCCCATACAAGAAACGTGTTTTTTCGTAATTTTTTCTTTAACACTTGTGCCAGGGTTAGAACCGGCGACCTCCCGTTTAAAAGTCTATGTATCTTTTACGCCAGCGGCTTTCAAGGTACGACCACACCGCGGCGTCCTGCGTCCGCGTGCGCGTTCCCGATCCGATTATCATAATCAATCGTTTTCTGATCGCAGCAGATCGCGTTTGGTGTGAACCAGTCGGTACAAATACTACTGCGCTATCTGATCGCGGCCTAGATCGCGCATGCAGGACGCTGCAGTGTGGCCGTACCTTCACTCCACACTATTTCGTGCCCACGTCCCTGTTTTTAGCGCCAAAGGACCAAGGTTGTATTCTAATGAAATACTCCGCATATCCAGAGTTCCGGTTGCCATACTGACACTAAATTAATAAAGTAATGGGGTGTGCATGTACTAGAATGTATTTCTATACAGTTGTGGACTTGGAAACATTTTGAAAGGAATTGTAACATTTACGTATAGGGATTCCGACAGAGAACTTAAGTCATCGATATAGCTGATCGAATTAGAAAGCTGAACAGGCAATGGGCCGGCCACATTAGCCGAAGAACCGACAACCGCTGGGTTAAACGACTTCTTGAAAGTAGACCGCAAATAGGCAAACGTAGCGTAGGACATCCTCAGACTAGGTGGAGCGATGATATTCGCAAGGTGGCTGGCATGAGCTTGATGAGAGTAGCCCAGGATCGTGCTCAGTGGCATAAAATTGGAGAGGCGTTTATCCAGCAGTGAACTAGTATAAGCTGATGATGATGATGATGACGATGATGAGCATGTATCAAAATTTGGTAGTTAATGTACTTGTGTTGTACAATAAATTGTACAATTTATTGTAACTTCTATACGTTCTAAAAGGAGCATAAAACCTCCGACATAGCTGTGACATTTCCAGTACATAATTAGGTTTCACTTTGCATAATTCTGTTAATGTAAGGGAGGTGCACTAGACCTTCGACGTTTAAAACTTGAATGCGGTTAGAATTAGACATGAAAATAAAACCTCTGCTGTCAAAGACAAAATTTCTCACCTGCGCCGCTGTGTACTTTAACCCCAACTAATTAAACATCAGCAACCACTAAGCCTTACCATAGACCTTTAAGTTACTTTATACTTCTTTAAAACAATTTATTCCATTTCCAAAATGACCCGACTGATCCCTTTCCGTCGGCGAATTGACGCAATCTTCGCTTAATCTGTAAGTTAAGCACAAAGCTTTGACGCAGCTACGTTTCCACTTCGGTGTGCTACAGCTATGGATGGGGAGGAAATGAAAAATTTCATATTTATATATTGTGTGGGTTGGTATTGGGAATTATAACATCACGTTTTGATGTCAAAGAGATACTTTAGCAATAAATAGTAGACCCTAAAATAGGTTTTCAATTTTACTGTAATTTTATTATTTCCCTTTTATTATAAACACTCACGTTCTTTTTAGACATGTTCTCTTTCAGAAGATAAAGGTACGGCCGCACGGCGGCGTCCTGCGATCTGCGGGCGCGATCTCAGTACTTTCAATTGCTTTTTGATCGCATTTGGTGTGAACCAGTCGGTACAAATACTACTGCGCTATCTGATCGCCGATCTAAATCGCGCACGCAGGACGCTGCGGTGTGTACCTTACCTTATGATTCTTTTAACGTCCCGTTAAAGGAATCTTGACAGCTTGGCAACGCATGAGTGACACCCCCAGTGTAACAAGACTTCATTAGCGACGACGGTGACCACTTTTTATCAGGCCGTTTGCTCTCTATCTATCGTAACAAACTAAAAAAATACTTATCAATTTAAAAATGGGAATTCAACGTGACTTCGCAATGTCAATATTTTACTGATATTTTTTTTATTTTAATTGATTATTTCATTTTCAAACATAGAAAAGAACTGACTTTAAATGCCAACATAACTGAAAAGACAATTAATTTTTTTGGGATAAATGAATATTCCAATCTTGTGATTATTATATTAACATAATTATATTATTGAATATGATCTATTTCATGTTATTTAACGTGTTTAAGTGCAAATTTTTAATTTGCCCATATACTGAATAAATGCTTTGACTTTTGACTTTTGACTATTATTTTTTTTTTTTTTAGGTCTAGGAATTTATATAATTTTAACGCCTCTTTAATTTTTGTACCTGATAAATGTGTTTTTTATAGTCTTTTGGCACCTGAGCTAGTAATAAAACTGTATTACAGATGCCAAAGCCCCCGTATTACATAGGACTCAGTTACAATTTATTTTATATTGAATTATATTTTTACAAATGTAGCCAATTTCTTTAATTTTGTTTTTATTATTTTTTAAAAAACCATGCATATTGTGCATGCGTGTGTTCATACGCGCGTGCGTGTGTGTGTGTGTGTGTGTGTGTGTATGAGTGTGTGCGTGCGTGTGTGTATTTTTTGCGTGTTTATAACGAGTAGTTTACCTTTCTAAACGTCATACATCAGGTTTAATAATTTTTTCCGTTTCTATATATGACATCGTTTTTATCCATTCAATTACTGTTTTTTTAACTTTGTCAAGTGAGAGAGGATAAATGTGAAACATTTTGTTCAATCTGTTATACAAAAGGTTTGATTGCACCATATAATGTCTGGAAGCTAGTGTCGTCTTATGGAAACTGAAGGGACACACTCTAGATGGCCTCCTTGCTCCACTTATATCTATATCTGGATCATAAGGCAGGCTTTTGTGTTTGCGAAGTATGGTATGCAAAATAAAAAGTTGTCGAACCGTCAACAGATCGGCTTCACGATATAAAACTGAGGTAGAATATCTAATTGGTTTTTTAAGATATACTTTTATTATTGCTCTTTGAGCTCTCTCAAGTGGCAGCAGCGTGGATAGGAAGGTACCTCCCCATACAGTATCGCAATATGACAATATAGATTGCGCTAGTGAGTAGTAGACAATCTTAAGAGTTTCAGTATCAGCAGATGATCTCAACTTTTTAAATACGTATATCAGACGTCTTGCTCTGGATGTTAGATTTTTTATATGAGGTTTCCAGCTTAGGGTCGTTAGTTTCTCAGCGTAGGTACCCCTAGGTACCTTATGTCTGTGGTTCTTGCTAGGGTAGTACAATTGCACGGCTGACAGTTTCGAGATTTGTGTGCGACTATTGAAAAAGATTTTGGTTGTGACTGTGAGCTTGGGGAAAATGTTATAAATTTAGTTTTTTGTTAATTTAGGGTTAGCAGATTTGAAGAAAGCCAGTTTTGAACTATATGAAGAGACTGTTCAGAAAGATTTTTTACGTCACCCATGTTTTGCCTCGTATTACAAGAGCAGTATCATCTGCGTAGGAAAATATTTCGCATTGGGGTATATCGAGTTGACAGAGGTCATTGACATAAATTAGAAAGAGTATGGGCCCCAAAATACTTCCTTGAGGAACTCCAAAGCACAAGGATTTATCATCACTGATAGTTCCATCGATTTTGACACACTGTAATCGATCAGTCAAATAATTCCGAAAAATATCCAACGCTATACCGCGGATGCCAATGTATTCCATCTTTAGAAGTAGGGTGGGGATAGAGACAGTGTCGAATGCTTTTGATAAATCAAGGAAAATACCTACTACTTTGTCCTTATTATCTAGGTATTTGACTATATTATTCGTGAGATCAGATACTGCATCCTCTGTTGATACATTTTTACGAAAACCATATTGTCTATTAGCGAGAATGCTGTGTTTATTTAAAAAAGAGTTAAGTCTATAATTTAATAACTTTTCAAGAATTTTGGAAATTGTGCTCAAAATAGAAATTGGTCTCTATCTCCACTGTCTCTATCTCCACTCTTGAAAATAGGAATAACCATGGCCTTTTTAAGTGCCCTGGGAAAGATGCCAGTTGAAAAACACACGTTAAAGATATATGTGAGTGGAGGGACAAGAACGTGACGTGCCTCCATAAGAATTTGTGCTGAAATCCCATCCCAACCAACTGCACAGTCCCTACGAAGTCCTTTAATAATGCGATCTACCTCTGCGCAATCAGTATCAAAGAGAGCCATCGTGTTTTGGTTTAAGTACGACTGACATTGATATTTCGAATTGGATTGTGGGCTAGTATATGAAATAACATTATTCGCTAATTCCTTTCCAATATTAATAAAATAATCATTAATTGTATTAACAGAAGTAAACGGATCAGCAGATGGCTGTAACAGTGACGAGGCGGAAGATGGAGTTTGATTCAAGTTCGCGATCTTTTTTATAGTTTTCCAGGTTGCCTTGGCATTGCCTTTGGCTTTTTGTAACTCATTTCTTTCATAGTTTGATTTTAAACGCTTCAGAAGGTTATTGCAAAAGTTACGGTAACGAACATAAGTGGTCTTATTTATTAAGTTGTCTGGATCAGCCTTAGATTTTTTGTGTAATTTGTCACGGTTTCTTATGCATTTCAAAAGACCAGGTGTAATCCATGGCTTAAGAATTCTTTTTCGACTAGAGGCCTTAATGGTTATTCTATTATTGAGGATTATTGAAGAGATAATGTTAATTAACATATCCATTGCGTAATTTGCATCAGTAATGTTATAAATTGGGTTAAAATTTGTATCTTGAATAGTTTTCAGTATCTTTGAAAGATCTAGGCGTGTTTTACAACTAATAGCTTTGGTATTCTTACGGTAAAGTGAATTCGATAATAGTAATGGAGAGTGATCGGTTATTGAGCAGTCTATAACAAAAGTAGTTGATTCGCAGCAAGATCTCAAGATCACATGATCTAGGCATTTTAAATAACGTGTAGGATAAGAGTGGGCTGGAAGCATGCCATGCGAAGCAGTCATATTTAAATAGTCATTTGAATTGCTGTCACTATTTTGAGGGCCTATATTTATGTTAATATTATTATGTTAATATGTTAATATTGTCTCTATCTATTGTGCATACAAACTTATCATCATCATCATCAGCCGGAATCAGTCCACTGCTGAACGTAGGCCTCTCCCAAGATCCCAATGAGCCTAGTCTTCGGCTCTTCTTATGACTTTCTATCATTGGGAGGGATATGCCCTAATCGCCACGCTGGGTAGGCGGGATGGTGATCGCATAATGTAGTTTGTAGCACCGGTGACGCTGCTGCCCGTCACCGGCCTGTAGTATTTAGCTACACCATCATTTGAAATGATTATATACCGCCATTTGTCGGTCGGCAGAGCCTCGTTTGTTGGTCAGCAGGATGCACCACGGGCAGTTGAGGTTGGCTGGGAGCACTGAGGTGGTATTTGTACTCCCTTACATCCCATTGTACTCCCTTACATCCCTATCATCCCCATTACTTACAAACTTATACTGTATAGCAAACCTTCTGTTCTCTCTTCTCTCTCTAGTTTCTTATTCGCTCATATGAAATACGGTACAAAATAATGTGCATGGCCAGTCTCAATTGAAACAAAGTATCCGTACTTACTCGTATTTATACCTTTGTTTCGTCGCAAGTTAAGGCTTCACCTGACTTTTATTGCTTCATTTCTATTTTGTTTTGCACCATTCTTTTTGCTGTCTCGCCGTTGTTAAAGGATACCCGTAATATTTTATCTCGCTCTGTGTTTTATTTCAATTTTTGAACTGCTCCCCAAAATATAAATTTATTTGGAAACGGATTTAAACGGCGTGATTACTAAGATTTACTGTCGTGTATGCTTGGAACGTTGTAGCTTATCAAGAAATATTGTGAATAAAGCGCTCATTATGGAACAATCCATGCATTTTAAGGTTTACAAACTTTATGATTGCACGTTGCGGATATGACTATATAAAATTATAACTATAACTATACAAAACTATAACTATTTAACGTTCGTGTGCAGGTTCTACGTTAGAACAACTTCGGAAAACCTATAGTATTATATGTTTAACGTAATATGTATTTATGATTATATACTACTAGCAGAGCTACGCAATTTTTCTCGCGTTAAAAATATTATTTGATCTTAACTATAATACTGAATATCCCTGTGCGAGTCGATCCCAAGTTCAACGAAATTGGTTAAAACGTGTGACCATGAAGAAGTCCCAAACAAACAAATATAAAAACTGACTTTCGCCATAAAATATAGAAATTGATGCAAATTAATTATTTAAAATAATTTGTCTGAACTTCAACAGGATTGTCTCCATCCTAGGACTTATGTTTGTACCTACGTAAATATAAACAATAAAAACATTTTAATTATGGCTTGACCCTAGCAAAAATCAAATAAAATAGATGCAAAATAAAACTATGTCCCAAAAAAAGTAACATTTTAAAACTTAAAATGAAGCTTTTACATAATCTAGGACCATAATTGCATCACCAAACCTATTCATTATTCTGTGACCAAACTTAAGTTAAAATATGCCAAATTGCAGCTCAATCGGTTGTCAGAAAGTGGTAGAAAAAATTAGTTACTTATATATGACTATTGCAAGTTTGTAAATATATTAGCTGAGAACGATTTATTCCTCATTCTAAGCTAGAATTCCATAATAATCTTTATAAATGGTCCACTTTTGCTCAGCCCTAATTTTAGAGGGAGTTGAACGAATGCCTTAAAGTCCCTAAATCGTTATTTGTTTTATCATCACACCGTCCTGGCCGTAAAGTTAAGCGCGTCCTTTCAGGAATCCTCTGATTTACTGTGGAAATCTGTCATCGATAACAATCTACACAGAGTACTAATAGATTAGCTATCTACAATTTGGTTTTTTTTTCGATTTCTGAGAAGCACCTTATTTGATATTCAGTTATTATGCGGTACTTGTACTTGTCTGGAAATTAAGATACAGTGAGATTTTCCACTGATAACCTGGCAGCCATATATAACATACATAGCGAAACTATCTTTGGAATTGGCTGGCATCAAACACCATGCAAAACCTCATAGAACTGATTGGCAACATGTATTTGTTTTTGTTTGGAGATTAGAATAATGGCTAAGCTCTTCATCTCCAGTGGTCACTCATTTAACACCGTTCAGGCAAAATGTTAAGTACGTAGATTTCTTAACAACTAAATAGAGAGTAATGTCTCAATGTGTTTTTCTTAGTCGTGGTCTTTACGACGCTGCAAACTAACTCGAAATGTTTAACTTCTTGGTAAAGTTTTGGTCTAGTTGAATCCTCTATTGGATTGTGTTGTCATTGGCACCAAATCGCATTCAATGGCGATAGCACAAATGTCAACGGTGCTGGTTGTAAATTGTCTGATCTGTCTACGCCAGTGTGACACCGATACGGGTTTTAGTTAGAATTAGAAAATTTGTGATTGTAATGAACCGATTGGTTCAAAATTGCTTTAGGAGAGTTGTGGTTCTGATAATAATATTGATGATGCAGAAATTATTACCCAAAAACATTTGAAATCCTAATAGTCTAGTTTTAGCTTCTTAATATGCTTTGTTTGTTCTTTGAAGTCAATAATAACTTGTAATCTTTCTTTCATCATTATAATAATTTTCTATATAAGTATATAATTTTTAGAAAAACTCCTGTGAGTTTATTCAAACATTAGTTTTCTGGGTTGCTCATACATTTATTTCACCTTTTTCCTGGACAAATTATTTGATCAAAGTTATGGGCACCTAATCATATTTATTGGCTACTTGTGCGTAATAAAGTAGATACCTAAGAATAAAGAACTATTTATTCGTACTCCATAGGTATAGCCTGATTCTGACGACATCTTCTAATAAAATTCCGAATATCTTCAGGTAAAGGTAGATCCACACATGCAAAAATCTTCACTTCAACCTACTTCATAATATTTAAAATCTAATATTGAGTAAATGGCTTTACATATGAATTGTACATTTACAATGTTACCAATAAAATAAAATTATTCTAAGCTATTACTCAACCTCAGGTGAGATAGTAGTAAAAAAAAAATAAAAATAATTTATTAAGATTGTATGTTACACATTTATATTTGTGATATTACCTACTCAAACAATTACAAATAATCATATTTTTAGTTTTTATTAACTTAAGTGTTTGACATAGCTCAAAGGATTAGCAAACTGAAGTGGCAGTTGTACTATTCATTATTCTGTGGTGGCAGTGAGCTTGTCATATCTGCCGCAGGACTGATAACCGTTGGGGTAGTTTTGTCCTAGAATGGAGACCGTGAATTAGCAAACGTAGCGTAGGATGTCCCGTGACCAGGTGGAGTGACGATATTCCCAAAGCGGTGGGCATTGACTGGAAAAGAAGAGCCGAAGATCGGGCTCAGTGGCGTGTCTTGGGAAAAGCCTACATCCAGCTGTGGACTGACACCGGCTGATTATGATGATGATGATGATATTTTTTGTAATTAAATTGTAGCAGACTATACATTATATTAAGAAACTATGGGCTTTTATAAACAGTAATACAAAAATCATAAAAATATATCAATAAATGTGATTGTAAAACTTTGTGTAGCTTTAGCAGTGTCCTATACGACATATTATGATATTATAATGAAACGGCCAAAATTCTGACAAATCCAGAGTTTTGTATGTCACAATACCTATTTTATAGCCAGCGAACAATCAAGACGGTTTCAACGATACCTCATTTGTCTAATTATGATTAGGACTTTAGAAGTTCTAGGAATCTAAGCAAACAGATAAACATACATGCATTCAGACATATCTGACAAAATAATAACCATCCTCTATTCTCTCAACAAAATCCATCAATGGTAATTCAATTTCATTTAAAGTAATCGTAAGGTTACGTAAGCAAACATTCATTTCAATACAATAATAAACTGTTTGCGAAAAAAGCCATCAGTTTCCCAATGTACATTAAGCTTAATATTGCGTGGCAATGAATTCTGCCATTAATTCAAATGCCCCGCTGTCCATTGCGACCGACAATCATATTTATCTCATTTTCTATACAAAAGGGTCGATTCTATAAAGATTGCGTTTTCCCATTTCTATCTCTGCGTCCTTTTCTGAATTAATGAAACGATATCTCTTATTTTTATGTTGCCGGACCAAGAAATTGCGTGACATTTTGTCATTGGCAAATTGTAAATACGATTGGTTTTCTTTCGTTTTAGTTTAATTTTGACTTTGGATTAAGCTGATAAGTTCAGTTAACAGCAACGTTAATTTAGTTATTTTTTTAATCTATAATTAATAACAACATGGAATAAAATTATACTGTATTGAAAATAAAATGTGTACTTTCATATACAGTGGCATTGCGTACCAATAAAGGTCGTGTACAAATATCAGTGCAGCCTCAGCTCCGTCAACGTGTTCGCTCAGTTCAGTATCAGTGCTACAGTGTTGCGTCAGTGATTGAACTTGAGACAGTTTTGTATGAGAAACGGATCACCTTAATACACACATGTTAGAATTGCCAACGAATACATCCATGATGGGCGGTGTCGGCATTGACGCTGAAAGCCAAATAGTAACATAATAATATATCTGCGAGCACCGTGTCGTCACTGATACTGACAAGTAGGGATGCGTTCTTATATAATGTATGAAATAATATTTCGCACTGTGCTGTTACTGTGTCGTAACTGTGGCTACATTGATATGTGTGAATCGACCCTAAAGATTTGATCAGTTAGATTTATAAATGTTTTTTCGGACACGACGAGCAAGTACAATGTTTTGACTGACGAAGACAGTTTGCATTGCGTTTTCCGATACACGGCATACTTTTAATTATTCTGTGGCCACGGTCTCCACTGTTAAACACGTCTTTTGACGGTCTGTTGGCGTAAAGGATAGATAGACTTGCCTTCGAACCAGGAGGTCGCTGGGTCGAATCATAGGCGAGTGCCAAGCATTTTTTATGTGCATTCATGTTTAAACAAAAAGTAGCTTATTGCTATCAAAGAGAAAATCCGTCATAAATAAAATCGATTGATTTAAAAAATCGAATCTATTCGAATGCGTAGAAAATTAGTGCATCCCAAATCTATAAGATTGCAAGCTGTCAAAAGTTAAATAAAACGTTGATAATAAAAAAAATAGTCCAGTATTGAACAGTTTTAACAATTTAATTTTTTAAATAAATATTTTACGTAAAGAATATTAAAAACCGTCAGGTCAAGGTTACCGCGTTCTTACAATATCATTCAAGTAACAGGATACCAAACTAATTGACCAGACCTGTGGAAATTGCTGTCATTCCCTCATCAACTAGAAATAAGCTAGCGGCTCAAACAACTGAAAGGATTTTTTTAAATTATAGCTAAGAACACTCAATTAGGTCACCTATAAAACAAAAAAATAATAATACCGGTTTATCCGTTTGGAAGCTATAATGTCACAAATAGACACACAGATACACAAATCAAATTAAGACCCGTCTTATTGCGTCAGGGTTGAAAATATTAAAATCTTCGCTAATAAATTAAATACAAGCATGATACTATATATTTAAATGAAATTGAACTCTGATGACCTAAATTAAAAGAATAATATACCACCACTAATTTTAATTGTGATAGTCGGTTTGTGATCTCTTTACGGTTAAACGTCTTCATTGATTTGGGCCAGACATCAAGTATGGTGAAAAAGAACAAAAAATATAATGCAGGTAATCATCATCAGCCTATCTCTGTCCACTGCTGGGCATAGACCTCACCTATGGCCATTGAGCTTAATCTTAAGCTCTTTGTTTCCAGCCGCTGCCGGCTGGAAACAAAGGCTAGCTGGAGGACGTCCTACACAACGTTTATCGAGCCGTGGTCTCCACTCTAAAATATGCGGGTAAATAAAAAATAAAAATATGCTGGGTACTAATTTATATATTAATTCTTTGATGGTGTAGATGTTGTTTGACAACGTAGACACAAAGTATTAGTTAAGATATATCTTCTAGCAATTACTTTATTAACAAAACTCTTAGATATTCAAGTAATTTTCGTGCCACGAAATATTCGTAAGTTTTTTTTTTCAATTTCTAGGGCTCTTTGCTTTAAATGAGACGCTTATAACGTTATTACAAATCTATATAAGTACGGTTCTACAAATAAAAATTACATATCCGAGTTATCCGACCCCCAAAAGGTTTAATATCACTTCTCCATAAATTTTTATTGAAGTAACTTTTTCCAAAGGTTTAGTATAATATTCACATTATAGCGGTTATTCCAGATCGGAACACGTTTATGATAACGGTCGTGTTATCAGAAAGCTTCTGATTTGATATTTCCTTGTTATATTTTGTTGTGTGATGCAGACATTAAAGTGGACTAGACATTATTACCTAAATAATTAGGATCGTTTAAGAAACTAAAGTATGTGAGGGAGAACAGGGATGTAAGGGAGCACACATACCATCTAAGTGCTCCCAGCCAACCTCACCTGCCCGTGATGCATCCTGCTGACCCACAAACGAGGCTCTGGTGACCGACAAATGGCGGTATAACCATTATACAATTATGGCATAGCTAAATACTACAGGCCGGTGACGGGCAGCAACGTCACCGGTGCGAGAAGCTACGTCCTACGATCACCAGCCCGCCTGCCCAGCGTGGCGGTTAGGGCATATCACTCCCAAAGGTAGAAAGGAAAAAAGGGAGAAAGTAACACACGCCAAGGTTCAAAGGCAGTGACTGGAAAAGATGAGCCGAAGATCGGGCTCAGTGGCGCATCTTGGGAGAGGCCTACGTCCAGCAGTGGACTTAAACCGGCTGATGATGATGAAGAAACTAGAAACCTACGTCCAGCAGTGGACTGACACTGGCTGATGATGATGAAGAAACTAAAAAAAAACGAATTGTTATTATGACCCGGGTAACATTCCATCGGCTACATTTTAACCTACTTCAACAATAGGAGGAGTCGATTTCACTTTAAAAAACCCTGATTTTAACCGATTTCGTTCCTCACTTTCCATTTTGGGTCAGGGGCCTTATTCAGTATGACCATTTTAAAGTCTTACGGTGCCGTGTTACGTTATCTCCGCGTTATGGTATTCTCTATGCCAATAAAAACGCGGTAGGGTAAGGTTATGAGCGCGTTTTGAGCTGTCAAAATATCGTGACATATGAGGACGTGTAACGCGCGCGTTTTGTATAATTTACGTATCGTGTGGCATACAGAATACAATTTTTCAATAACGTAACGTGGCGTGTTAAGGAACGCGTTATCTCATTGGTCATACTGAATAAGGCCCCAGGCCTGTCTCACTCGATGTACTTGCCGCGATTTTCACCTACCGGCTTGTACTCACTTGTACTTATTATCAGTAATGTACTACATTACATTGCACGTCGGTGTATTCTACTACCAATTATTATCAAATTGTTATTAGTCGTAAGTTTCGTTCGAAATAAATCATTCATTCATTAAAATGTTTTCTCACAACACGGAACCCTACAGTAGCAGCGGCCTTATCAAAGGCGCGTGACGGGCAGAGTAATTCAGACTTTCGGTGCGTGGTTTGAAGTACATTTCGAATCAACACGAGCGCCGCAACTATTACACAATATATAACAAGCTATTATTTTCAAGGTCGCATCCGAAACGTGTAGCGTATTTGAACATTACCGACATTGTAATTAGGTTTAATCTCGCATATTTGCCACGAAATAGTGAGCTTTCTGTACGTTTAAAAAATATTGTTTACATTGTTAGCTATTGTTTGCGGTTTTTCTTGCATGTTCCTGATAATTAGGAATAATTTACAAAACTAGAGCGTTACGTGAGTCATAGCGGTCTATAGTTAAAACTTTAATAATGTTAATCAGTCGGTCTTGTACTGTACTTATTAAACTGGCAAATTTCCATCAAACCACCATTCGACCTTAAAGAACCATATTCTAAGACAGCATTGAAATCTACGAACATTCGCTATTATCAGATCATCATTAACTGATCTATTGAAGATGATCAATGAACAGTTCTGTTATCAAAGTGAAGCGTAAAGTCAATATCTTAATTAAACTCAATTGTCTGTACCTGAGTTCATTAACTATTCGAATCAATGGGTAACGTCTTTGCTATCACGGTACAATAAGTACCTACCTGTGTTGATTCAATTTCGTTAAAATTTACAGATTTTACGACCAATCTATCAAGAGTAACCGACACACCACAGTAACTGACGAATATAGGAGCACTGTTAGAAGATGAATATGTATGAGTAAATACCAATCAACAGGCACAGTATGTTTCTATGTCCGACAGATAACCCCTTTTTACCTGATGTTAAGTGAAGATGCGGTCTAAGACGAAATCATGCTTGTCTGGAATTCCAATCCACAGACCGCTAATATCCCAATCCATCTTCCATACTGACTGGCACCAGACATCATGCCAGAACTCGATGGTCTTATTAGCAACTTGCTTGTCTTTGTCTGAATAGTGCTTCGAGCCTCGGCCGTGTGTGGTCATCTATTAAGCACCACATATCACATATCTTTTTGTGATACTTGGGTAGTTCTGAATAGATAGAATAGTAGATAAAGGTCTTAGAAATTCATTGTAGGTTTGTAGGTTGGTTAGAGTAGCGTTTCTATTTGGAGCGTGTTTTTAACATCTTCACTTGCCAACAGGTAAGATAGTGGTCAAGCGCTAGCCTATAAGATATTTAAAAAAAGTTATGTTTGTTACATCAAAACTCAGTCATTTATTAACCAATTTGAAATATTCTTTTTTGGTTGAGAGAGTATGCTTCCCATTGCAATTTTACCGAGATCTAATGAGTATCTCCAGAGATAAACATTACAAACTCGATACTGAAAAAGACTGGCACGGCATTTTCATTTTGTAAAATATCTTACATTATATTGATACGACATAATAGCATTGCTGCATATGACCATAACCCCTGTCGATAATCTTAAACGTCTAAAGTGATTCTTGAAGGGTGTTATTAATAGGTTTCGGCACTACCTTGAACCACCCTTCAATCTAATGTTGTGCACATTTTCAAGTTCAGTTTATCAAGTTACGAAATAAGTAAGTGTTAGTATAATGTGTGGCAGCCTACGTCAACTTCACCTCGTGATTTTATAAGCGTCATGCAATTATAGTTGCATCATCATCATCAGCCTGTGCCAGTCCAATGTTAGACGTAGGCCTCTCCCAAGGTGCGCCACTGAGCCCGATCTTCGTATATAGTTGCATAATAATTGTTTATACTCGCGCCAGTCAGTGTGACCGACGGCTTGATGGTTGGATGATTTGTAAGGGCCTGTGTGTATAAACAATAAAGCAATCAGCACAACATGTCTTATTCAACAAAATCAAGCCTTACAACAAATCTATTTGAAACACGTCACAATTCAATTATCCTTTGTCTTGAGTAACTTGACTTCTTGACAAGTAATTAATTAGTACACCGTACTAATTGAATGTTGAACTTTGTGATATCAATTCAAGTGTCTGATTGGAAATCTAGCTCTTGTTTAACAAATATAGTATCGTTTTGTCCACATCGACTTTCTACGAAGAGGTGGTGTTAATGTGAAATTTGCTGAGAAAGGAATTTGGCATTTGCGTATTTTATATCTCGTAGGTGCCTACTTTACTAAGTCAATCGTCGTAAATATATATATAGATATGTTCTATATACATAAAACATAAAAATTATTTGACATCATCCAATCGATGTGCCTTAACTTAAACCGGTTTCATAAGAAAGGCTATGTGAAGATGGTTTTAGACCACTTAAACAATGCATTCGGATTTTCTACATTTAAGAATATATATTGGTATAAGAATATACCAAAATTATTTATTTTTACTGTTTTCAAAAAGGAGGACGTTTCTCAATTAGACCGAATAAATATTTTTTTGTGTGTTCGCGGATAATTTCGTAGTTTATGACCCGATTTTGATGATTATTTTTTTTAATTGGTAGTATACATTTTCAAGGTTGTTCTATTGTAATTTCATTGAGATTTGATAAGTATATCTAGAGATAAACACCTCAAACTTAGTCCTGAAAATGACTACTGCGGAATTTGAAGTTGGTTTTCTTTAAGTGAAAACCTTCTTTAGCGTCGTTTTGAACTTTTGGGATGGGTGAAAAACGTTAAACTCGCGTCAGGACCTCGTATCAGGCCAAGTGACCTGATCAAAAATTCTTTAGACGGAGGAAGAGTAGAATTTTGTTTTTGGGATGGGTAAAAATGTTAAACTCGCACCAGGACATGTGACCTGATCAAAAATTTGAAAGACGGAGGAAGAGTAGACCAGATGTTTTATTTTTCGATTTGCAAACGATCTTAAATTATATCTATTTCTTTTTAGCGTAGTAGCACACGCCGGGTATCCGTATTTAATATAGGTACAGAGATAGATTATTTTCTTTGTCAAAAAGTAAGTTTTGCACTAAGATCCAAAAAACTGATATATGTGCATGTTACACATGCCTCATCTAGCTTCATTATTTCTTTATCACCATTCTATTGATCACCGTTTCTTAGGAATAAAATCAATTGTAAAGTGTAACTAACAGAATCATCCGAAGAGCGAAAGGTGATGTCACAGATAGATCGGCCATCTTCGTAGTTAACGAGCGAGTGTTTACGGAGGCAGCCGACTGAGTTTATTACCTAACTGGCTATTACTGAAGGGAATTGGTTTCTTACTATCAATTCTAGACTCGAACATAGAAAAAAATATTTGTACACTATTTTATACAGTCCTAAATTTCACCGTCTTCACAGCTGACTAAAATTTTTACTTCTGTTTTGTGTGTGTCAAATAAATTGAAAGTTCTAACTATAAGTTAGTCTATAGATTGTGATCAAATAGTTAAGTTATATATCTATAAGTTAATCTTAAAAATGGTTTATGTTTAAAAAAAGCTTTTTATAAAGACGTTATTATGTGTCATAAAAAGCAAATTAGTAAAGACCTTCTTTACTCATGTGATAAAAAGCACTAATGTTAAGGCTGGTTTTGGTGTCACGCGTAGAAACGCGTACCGTCGGCGCTGATTGGTTGAATGTCATTGTTTGCTATAGGAGAGTTTTAAAATAACGCCGCCTCTCAGCGATGACTAGTTCATACATTTCGGCTGTCACGCGTAGAGACGCGTAACAATACCCGCCCGATTAATACTAAAACCCGCCTAACAATACATGCTAGCCCAAATTCGACTGTCCTACCATTTGTTATTACGGAGTCCCAATGCCTACAGCTATGCAGCTTGGCTCATTATCAAGTCAACTCGATGGTAACATATTGTCATTGGCATTGTTACCGAAGAATTATAACAAATTTAAGTCCAATGGAACGTCAAGGAAGAAGTTGTAATTTATCTTCCAAGATTTCACCCACACAAACATTATATACTAATACAGCAAGTTAAATAAAACGATGTTGTTGAAAAAGAGTTAACTTTTAAGGGTTTGAAGTACAGATAAATGCTTGCCCCGGGTTATAAATATTATTAAAATTGCGCCACAAATGTTCATCCAAAACTTGCACAATTAAAACTTGCAAACATTAATTAGTGCTGATAAAGTACATTTTATTAATTAAAGTCATATAAATACTAGCATAATAATTATTTACCAAGTAACAATAAAATTCACAAATTATAATTTACCGACAGACATTAATGGTAGTGGAGAGCACTGACACTGTTTACCAACCACTGCACCAATTAAGAAACTTCATCAATAATATTGTTGATCGAATCCCGGTCTCAATGGATGTATTTGTTGACTTTTATTGAAGTTTGAGGAAAAACTGCGTATAAATTTTTTTTATAGTTTTAGCAAGCTGCTCTTCATCAAAGTTACCAATATACGTGTATAGAAAATCTGTGTTTGGTTTTTATCATTTTAGAAAGCTGCTCTTTCTCAAAGTTACCGATATACGCGTATAAAAAATGTGTGTACGGTTTTTATCGTTTTAGCAAGCGTGTCTTCCTCAAAGTTACCGATACATATCACATAACTACAACATATTACTTGCATATTTTGTTATCTTTTAAGTTACTATTGGATGATAATTATTTAATGAAACTACTTTAAGACTTGCATAATATTATAAAAAACATTTTATAATAATTTGTTTTATTATTGTTTAGCCATTTTTGTCTTACTGCAGGGTCAGCGCTTACCTTCCCTCTCTCCATTCGTCTCGGGACCAATAATATTGTCATTACAAAAAGCGTAAAGTTCGTCCCGCCATCTCCACTCGGGCCTGCTGCGACGACATTAAAATTTTTTTTGTGACTGACAGACGATGACCCATGACCACTAGTTCACTTGATGTTAAGCAAAGATGAGATCTAGGATGGAAACGTTGGAACATTGTCAATTTCATTTCATTTTTAATTATTTTATCTACAGAACAACACGAAGAGGTACCCATAGATAGTCGGAGCATATTATATAGATGTTCCGCCTGACTTTGACCAAAAAGTAGATTACCACTATTAATGAGAAAATCTGATGCCATAACCTTACGGTGTTTCAGCAGCACACAGCCCTTGAGAGTCAGAGTATGCTAGACCTAGCATGTTTACCATCTTCGATCACATCATCGCTTACCACCAGGCGAGATAGTGGTCAAATACCAGCCCATAAAATATATAAAAGTAAGTTGTGTGGTCATCACAATAGCCTAAAAACCCTTTAACCAAACAACTGGCCTGTAGCTATATTCCGCACAATAAATCATAATGTATATTATCTCTCTCTATGTGTGTGTAGAAATGTAAGTAGGTATTTCAAACTCGCATGACCGAGTTATACAGCAGTGTGTAAAGTGCAGAATCTTGTATTCAACAACGTCGAGAATTCAGATTTATCGCTCACACCTTTCATGCAAAGTACCTAATACGTGGCACGTAGAATGCATCGGTTTCATGGGTCTCGTAAATCGGCTGTATTTTTTATAGTGCAAGAGTAAATTCACTTTATAAATGTCAGAAGAATATTTAAAGGGCTCCGCTCAAATATAGAAAAGATAATAATACTACGTAGCTCAAATAAAGGAATACGGATTTTTGTCGCAAAATTGATTACCATATTTATTTTATTGCGTCGCGAAGTGGCTGGCAAGAGCTGGATGAGAGTAGCTGTGGATCGTGCTTAGTGACGTTAAATTGGAGAGGCCTATGTCCAGCAGCGGCCATATAGGCTGATTATGATGATGATGAACAGACAATGTGGTGGTACCGCCCCGGGTGGACTATCAAAAGTCTTACCACTACATAAAGTTGTGTCACCAAGGAGTAGTGGTTGCTAGATTGCATGCGACGCTACGGGTGATAGAGCAATCTTTTTAATTTGATAACTTTAAAATTATTCAGAGTGCTGCAGTTCCTGTTATAGATTAAAGAGCCGATCGCGAGAATTAAGTTATGAAAACAATTGGATTCCGTGAAATTGTAATTTCCGTAGCGTCCTGCAGTCGAGGTTTCGGATTTCATTTCCTCGGTTCAGTGGACCCGAGCGTCGCATTATCTGAGGAGTGCACTCTTCGGAACTCTGTTATTGGACACTTTCTTGCTGTTTTAAGAAAATATATTGTTTGGTTTATAAATATATTAGATGATACCCGCAACTTCGTTTATGCACACTAAGAATGATATCACTGTAAAGCTCTGCCAGATTTTATTTTCACAAAAAGTAGCCTATGTTCATCTTCATGTTATAAATGATGGCATACCCACGCTAAATTTAGAAGATTATGTAGGTATGCCATATTTTCCTACTAATCTACACTATTTATGGGGTAGGTAGATGAAATAATAAGCACTGTACTCACATTTTCCATCACAGGGTATTATAATCACGTATCACAATATATCAACGTGTACATAGTTAAGTTTTACTAACAGACATTTTTACAAATAGACAGTCTTGTTGAACTTTAAAATAATACTGAGGCTCGAGCCTGGCTGCTTTCAGACTTATTTTCGTAGGAAAGCAAGACGTCTCTATCCCTGTCGTCGCTCGTGATAACATCGGCATCCTTCGGCGTTTACGAAAGCCTGTCATTAGACAGACCAATCATAAGCGCCGATTGTGACGTTAATATTTTCGAAGCAAGACTACGGAACCAGTAGACGCACTTAATATTAAATAATTAACAATACAAAACGCCTACAATATTTATACTAGTGTATAAATATTGTGTTAATAATTTAAGAATTAACTATGTAACATAAACACATTAAACATCAATAACTATTTATAAGTATTGTTAACATAAAGTATAATCCTTCTTCAATTTTAGCAAGTTTGGATCATGTTTTTAGGCGTGATCTGAACTGAGTGAGTTACAAACGTTTTCTTTTTAATATTAGTTTGCTGGATGACTTACTCTGCCGGCTTCAAATAAAACCTTAATATTAAAAACGATTCTTTTCCACCCTAAAGTTGGAACACCCTGGAAGAAATCGTCTTAAGCGATAAGACCGCCCGTTGCCACATTATTTCTTTTAAACTCTAATTTGTATGGTGTTAAATAAAATGTTTTTCTATCTATTTGTCTTAATTCTGCTTGTAATTTAAATAACACATATATTACTTCAGAGAAACGCGATCTTACAAATAAACATCAAGGGCAAGTGGAGGTTTCACATAACATTTCATTCTCATTTCGTTCAGCTCACTGAATTATATAAACTGTCGAGCTAACTAAAGTGCATTCGCTTTGACCGCATGTGAGCATAAAGAAGGTAATGTGTAATGCTCCCACGTTATTGAGCTATATGCTAGGAGAGGTGACTTTGTCAAACACGGTTTTTATGGCGTAACTAGCCTAAATATAATTTGAGTCAGGATGAAAAATTGTTTAGATGTCTAATAGTTCTGAAACGTCAATAATTAATTGCTTATACTAGTCTAGTTCGGTAAATAGGTACATGGGGCTTTCATACCTGCTTGATGGATAATGAACACAAAGTTATTGTCAGAGTATCTGTAGAAACTGAAAGTGACGTTGGTTCATTTCAAGTGAATTCCAAATAATTTTTAACGAAAAATAAACTGACTTAATACAAGAAATTCTATGGGATGCTATCACCAGATCTATCAGGATCTGAGGAAGTAAGTCTAAGTAAACCATTCCTTATCATGGTACCACCCTTAGGATATCTTCTTTCCAACAATAAAAAAATTATCAAAATCGGTTGATCATCGACAATGTTATCCGCGAACACACATAAAAAATATATATATATACGGTCGAATTGGGAAACCACCTCCTTTTTTTTAGTCTGTTAAAAGGGGAGGTTTTCAATTCGACCGTATATATATTTTTTTTGTATGACTGTATGGTTTTTTTGTATGATTATTCGATCCGGTGATCGAATGATTATTAATTTTTAATTGATAGAGGAAATTCCATTTCCCATTTTAGGCCTAGCGTGCTACCACCTTCAATAGCATCATCACTTACCAACACGTGAGATAGTAGGCAAATACAAGCCTATTTTATATATAAAAAATCCAAGGTGATCTACTTGTAATTTTATTGATGTAAGTACTTTCCAGAGATATAATGTAGAGACTAGCTTAGTCCAGCGGTTTGGCTTTTGAAGCTTTTGAAGTCTATTTCTTCGTTATAAACAAAAAACAAAAAAAAAACAATCTAGCTCAGCAGAGACCTTTATTGTACGCTTGAAAAGAGCATGCTGTTGATACAAATATAAACATACCATCTTATGTAACACAGTATTTACAATACATTTATTTTGATTTTGATTTCTCTAATGAATGTATGAGTAATATATTATGAAAAACGAAAAGTCTAAACGGAATTCTTTGATCTGAAAGTTCAGAGATAATTAATTATTAGTGACTCAAATATCGCTTTCCAAGAAAGTAACTTTCTCTATAAAAGTTTCAAGTAAACACTTAACTCAATTCAATCAAACTTAAAACACTAACTCTATATAAAAGTCACCAAATTCAATAAATCTAAGTGGTTGAAAACAAAGATTAAAATATCAATACGGTTCTTTTACTTTTATTCTTTTGAAAGCTATTTGCGTTAAGGTTATCGAGACGTCAAGAGAAAAGTTTTTAGAAATGATGGGCATATTTTAGTCATAGTAAAACTATTTGACATTATGTTTACCGCCGTTAAGTTACGAACACACCGAAGCGTCCTGCATGCGCGATAAACGTAGCAATCAGATAGCACAGTAGTATTGTACCGACTGGTTCACACCAAATGCTAACAGAAAACAATTGAAAAATACAGGATCGCAGGACGCCGCGGTGTGGCTGTACCTTTTGAATACACGAAAAATAACTCCCAGTTTCAAGATTTAAACTTATCTTATAAACTTATCTTATAAATGAAATGGTTTAAAAAGAAACGCTTAACCCTCAGAATAGTTTACTTTATCCCAAAGCACTTAAGAGTTAAGTAAGACTTTGTTCATGCGTAATCTATTGGGTGTAGAAAAGGTTTCGGTAATTGTTTTACTGCGTAAGGTTGGTAAAGACGTACGTTCTAAGCATTCAATTAGATCAAGGGTGAAAACTGAAAACTTTTCAAATAGATCTGAATAGTTCAGGAGCAATTGTGATTTATAATAAAACTGGCCAAGTACGAGTCAGAGTCGCGTCGCACACATATAAAGGGTTCCGTACTGTACAATACAAAACGTAACAAAGTTTCAACCTCTTCATTGATTAATTGATTATACCAAGAACATTTTGATAGGTATACAAGTTCACGGAAAATCTCGTCAGCGCGATCTAGAAAAACGAGGCTCGTTTACTAGCGCCATCTATGTTATTTTGCTGAAACTAATTAGAAAGTTTGTTACATAAACAAATACGAAAGAGTTGTTAACACACAGATGACACCTAGACTTTCATAGATGGCGTTATACTAAAAAACACGTTTTGTATGGGGACCCCCTTTAATTTTTAACTTTATTTTGTTTTTATTATTTATTGTTCTAGCGGCAACAGAAATACACCATCTGTGAAAATTTCAACTGTCTAACTATCACGTTTAGTGAGATACAGCCTGGTGACAGACGGACAGACAGGCAGACAGACAGACGGACAGACAGACAGACAGACGGACAGTAGAGTCTTAGTTATACGGTCCCGTTTTATCCTTTTACCTAAAGGAACCCGAAAACCGGAACCCTAAAAAATCATATCGCTTCATTTATAGCCCAAACCATGCATATCTGTAGTAACTATAATCTTTAGTATTTTATCAACGTCTTGTTATATTAACTTATATATGAATGTAATAAGTTATATACTTAAGAAAAAGAAATATGTATTTAGATTTAAAAAGAGCTTTTATTGTTAATTTTAACGAGAACCAAACTCGTGTGCCAAATTTTAACTGATTACAAAATTCCAGGACATGCAATGAAGTTAAATAAAACCTTTTAATAGTTATATATTATACTATTACGAGTAGACGACTGTAAGCCCGAGACGAAGTTGAAGGTTTACTATAGTCACGAGTTTGTTAAAACCAACATCCGCACGTGTTTCATACAACATTTTTCAGCAAATTTGCGAGAAAACACTACAAATTGGTAATATAATAAATCAAACATAAATGAAAAAATCAATAAATCGAAACAATCTTTGACGTTACATAATAATATGAAAATGGCGCTTCGTGTATTAAAAATTAGTACTCGTCTCATTTACTCTTTAGTATTAAAGTGACATAAACGTATTAAGCAAAAGCGCTTTCAAGAAAGTTCTAACATTCAGCTTATTTATCTCGCAATATGATTGGTTGGAATTCTTATATAAGTTTTACGAATAAATAAAAAAAAACCGTATAGGACACGCGCGGTGCGTGTGGTAAAGCACTTAGTTGACTTCAATTTTAGCGGTTTCGCACACTACACTTAAAGGAAACGGAACGTCACCTAGCGCATCAACAGCACCGGCAAAACGCCGTGGCCACATTTAGGTGACACCGCGTTTTTAGCAAAGTGTTACCTGGGGATATAGTAGCGTATTTTCAAATTTAACAACCTTATGTCAATAGTGTAAGAATGGTTTTAGTGAATAACCCGCAAAAAAAGTTTGTGCAGCTCTCTCCCCGTCGCGTGGACGACAGACTGCTAGCGCGAGTACGGCGAATTGACCGCGCTTGTCCCGAGACTGAGCGACTACGTTACGATATATATGCGATGTATAATTGACGTCATGGTCTAACTATAGTTTTCTCTATAATGTTTTCTACAATATGCCGGTTAACCGCATTAAACATTAAAATATGTATATAATGGCTACGTAGCATCAGCCCTAAGATATGGCTTAATAATCTGGAGAAACAGTGTTTTGGTAAATAAAGTATTTATAACTCAACAAAATATGTGCGTACCCTATGTGGTGTGGAGCCTCTGCACTTATGTCGTGAACTATTCCTTAAGATTGGTATACTCACCCTACCTAGTATGTATGTTTACGAGCTTAGTATTTTTCTCAAAAAGTATCCACAGTTATTCACAAAATTTAGAGAGGTTTCCGATTTCAACAGTCGTTGTCCTGATAAACTTGTGTACCCAAAAGTAAGGAAACACTCAACATCAATTGGCACTTATTCCATGGCGATCAAAGTTTTTAATAAGTTGCCACATAGTTTAAAATCTCTACCATTAGCAGTAAAAAAATATATATTTGAGTGGTGTTGGTGGTTGTGGAAGCATTTTATACGGTGAATTAATTTTTAGATATAAATAAGAAATGGTGACATATTTGAATATTTGTACGTTAATATAATATAATAAATTAAAAATAGTTATAAAGATTTGACAAAATTATAAAATATTGGCTGAACTGTTATAATGGAATTTTTATTTATTACTATACTTACAGTGACATAGGATAAATATTATAGTATTTCTGATCTTATAAGTTCATTTTTAAAGATTTGCACGCCATCAATAGCAAAATACAGATGAGGTCTTATATTGTATTTTTTGACGTTGTTATAAACCTGTATTTTATTCAAATAAATATCTGAATTTGAATCTGAACAACTAACGGCGTTGTAGAGCACGGAAAATATAATCCTACGTAAGCTTAATAAGTCTAGTAATCCAGTGTTACGCTATGCGCCCTGTTGATATATTCGCTAATGTGCAGGCTTTTAACCCCCAGCAGTGGAGGGCGGGTTTTATCGTGCGCTTTATTACGGAAGACTTCTATATTTGAGGGCACAACCTTGAATAAAATACCTGTCTGTATTACACAGTGAAGAAGGTTTACGTTTTGCGAACATTTTTGTTTGTCGGATAGATGAGCACTAGACTAATCTCATTCTTCATTCAATATTTCATTCTATAAAAATATGGTACAAAATATCATGGCTATTTTTCTTGAGGTTATTGGGAACGGAATGTTAGTCTATGAGATCTGGTACGGAACCCGCCAATTATGCCTCATTTCATAATATTAAGGCGGGTGGTGACTCAATATACACTAAATGGGCCCCCATAAAGGCGGACCGTTATTATTATTATTTATCTTTTAAGATGGAATCGTGCTAGCATGGAGGTGGAAGATGGCAGAAAGATACAAATTGATTTTTTTAGGGTGCCGTACCCATAGGGTAAAACAGGACCCTATTACTAAGACTCTGCTGTCCGTCTGTCTGTCTGTCTGTCCGTCTGTTACCAGGCCATGAACCATTCCACCATGAACCGAACCAAACATTCATGAACCGTGATAGTTAGACAGTTGAAGTTTTCACACATGATGTATTTCTGTTGCCGCTATAACAACAAATACTAAAAACAGATACATACGTACAAGAAACATGTTTTTTCGGCATTTCAATATAACGCCATCTATGAACGCTTAGATAAACGTCCATAGATGGCGTTATATTGAAATGCCAATCTCTAACACCTTTGTGTTATCTTTCACTTAGATAGTTAGATGGCGTTATAAGAAATAAGCACGCGGCTCACAACTCTGTTTTGGTAGAATGTTTAATTATTATTATTTTTGCTAGCGAAAAATGATAGTGGTATTTTTTGCTCGATCTTATAAAATACTTTAGTGTGGTACGGAACCCAACAAGTGCGAGTCCGACTTGCACTTGGCCAGTTTTTATTTACATCTAGCTAGCATAAGCTAGCGTTTCACCACTATTTGACTTCGTGGTTAGCGATGATAAATAATAAATAATAAATAAAAAATGTTTATTTTCTCTCTGTATGATGATGTAGTTACTCTGATTCTCATGAGTTCTGTGCTGCCGGAACACCGTATGGTTATAGCGGCAGATTATCACCTTGATGATGGTAAGTTATTTGTTGGTACCGCTTACTACTAGGCAAGATTTTAGTCAAATAAATGGTCAAGATAGTGGCGTTTGACCACCATATCGCCTGGTGGTAAGCATTGTTGTGGTCGTAAAATGATGGTAAACATTTCATTGCAAGACCTAAGATTGATGAATTGCAACAGTCATTTTATTTAACCTAACAGACCAAAGGGAAGTTCATATACAGTTTAAGGAATAAATGTAGGTACTTAGGTATGTTTCTAAACTTTCTATGCGACTGGCTGTAGCTAAAACAGCTTAGCTGATTTTGATTTGGGATGTTGCTACATAAACTTTATCTGTAGGTGTCGTTAGGTTTTTGTATCCTAAAAACAAACCAGTTAATAAAAACATGAAAGGATGATTTAAATGATAAAAAATATCATTTGGGACCGTTTCCAGGTAATAAAAAGCGATATACTCATCCAAGTATACCGTTATGGTTGTAAGAGTTACGCATGATGAAATAAAGGCTTATAAAATGTTTGCACGTTTTATTTTCTCTGGGTTAATGTAAGCAAAAATTGTATTTCATTTTTGTGGAAATGGACATTAAAGACACGCGTATTTCCCTTCCGCGCTCCCACACTTTCACACCGATTCCACAGGGACAAACACAGGTTATGTTGCGCTCAGAAGCAAATAAAATCCCTATAGCATAAACCTAAACCAATAGAACAGCTTAAATGGATAATACTTATAATATGACGCCAATATTTACTTCTATGATACTAAGAAAGTTGTTATTTATACTACGTGTCTCTCTAGTTTGTCTGTCTGTCGTTCCGGGTGGTTCTTACTACTCAAATTTCGAGCTATTCCCAATCGCCTATCCGGCTGAAACTTTCAGGGTGGCTCACAACTCGATAACAATGCATTCTTAATACACATTAGCATGCTTCTAAAGAAAGTGAGATAGAGCAATAATTACACATAAATCGTGGTTTGATTACTTTTTAATCTACATTAATTTATTTTTATTCAAGTTAATCTATGTTTGTATCATATAACTGCACATAAACTTAACCATGCTTTTTAACCTTTTTAAGAAGTATGATGCTATTAAAAATACATTTTAGGCTTTCAAGGAAAGGAATTGGGTATACCTAACTGCTTAAGCGTCTTCTACGTTGTTTATCAGTAAGTTGTATCGTTTTAATAATAATAATACGTCTAGATTACTCTAGAAATTGTGCAATGTTTATCAAACAATAACAAAATGGTCAAATTTTCATCTATCTAACAAAACGGGCAAAAATATGGCGGCAGTTTAACGGCAACGGTCCCTCATCCTTTTCTGTTAAGAGCACATAATAAATTACCACTTAAGTCGTGGAAAGTATCATATCCGGGCTCCAATCTGGCCTATCACGCTTATCACGGTCGAGTAGTCATCACTAAGAGCCCTTTATTGAGGACAAACTCTGCTATTAAACGGTATAAAATAGCGGTACTGCACTATCAAAGATAGGAGTAGATCCTACCAAAAATAAAACCAACTTCATAACCACAAACAGGCACTCAAAAGCGAAAAATAAATTACTTAATATAATTATTATAAGCGCTACCCACTTATCTATTTGAAGTCGGTGCCAGCCAAGTCTATTGGATAGTAGATAGATACTATGTATCTAAGTAGTAGTAGTAAGTAGGTAGATACATGTAGGCAGTATCTATCTACTACCTATTAGACTTGGCTGGCACCGACTTCAAATAGATAAGTGGGTAGCGCTTATAATAATTATATAAAGTAATTTATTTTTCGCCTTTGAGTCGGTTTTATCTTTTTGAAAAATAAGTTATTTTACCCTTTTTAGTGCAAAACAAGTTTTAATTAAATTACACGCATCTATAAAATTTCGTGTCTGGGCCATTATACACTGACGGATATATACTTAGTGAAAATTTCAAAGTATGTACCTATTACAGTTAAGAAGATACAGATCTGTAAAGTGCGCACATATAAACACACGGACGGACGGACAGACGGACGAACGGACAGCAAAGTCTCAGAAAGTGTTCATTTGGTACCCTTTGGGTTCGCAACCATAAAAAAAACATACAGACGAATTGAGAACCTCCTCCTTTTTTTGTGAATTCGGTTAAAAATTGACTCCAATGAATGAAAATTGAATGCCGCGCTAGTGAAAATATCCACTAGTCATAATGATGTCATCAAGGTATCAAAGGACAATGTCCAAAATGGCCCTGTGCAATAAAAGCATCTGACACACACGATAATTAATTATCTATTTTATTACAATAATTCCAAATACTTTTATAACACGGTCTAGTTGTATTCCAAAATGAATATTAAAAAGTATTATTTGCGATTATTAACATTAATCGCCGCTATATGGCCGCCATCTTCGCCATACGTCATGTCATGTCAAATAATATTAGGTATGCTCAAAAATATTGCAACCTAACAAGACTTTGCCCGGTAGAACATTCCTGTGAAGACAAATTAATTCTCCCCACCTTTGTTTCTATCTCGCTCACAGTTACCGTAAGAATATCTGTCAAAAACCAAAATCAACGTAAAGAAAGATGTAAAAACATTATACAAGGTCATATTTTTTTGTCTTCGAATAGTATATATAATAGCAACCTCCATTGTGTATAATCTTCTTGGGACTCTTCTTCTAAAACCAGTACATTCTCCTATGTTTGAGGTATTTATCTCAATATCTCTGGATATACTTATCAGATCTCGATGAAATGATATAGGGACCACTTCGGAAACCTACCCTACCTATTAAAAAAAGAATGATTTGAATCCGTTCACAATTGACGGAGTAATCGCGTAACATACACACAAAAAAAACACAGACGAATTGAAATTTCAAAATGTATGGGAATGACATTTTTGTTGCGGAAACATAAATGTCATTCCATACATTTTGAACTTGCGTTAGCGTGAAGGCAAACAGGAAATTGGATTTTGTCTAGGGGCCCCGGTGTTTGTGTGTACACAAAAAAAAAACATACTGACGAATTGAGAACCTCCTCCTTTTTTGTGAAGTCAGTTAAAAATATAAACTGTCATGGTGAGAATAGCGATTTGCACTAGCTGAAATGCAAATTATGTTGTAACTACCCGGCTTGTGGTACCTACGCCAAATAAATTACTGTACATAGAAAGCTTGTCAAGATTGCACAAATAGTCCAATAACAATTTTTTGTTTGTTTTTTTTTTGTTACGCAATTTTCACCTACTTGATAATATTTTATCAAAACTTTGGTAATTTTGACGTCGATTTGTATGCAAGGGACCGGTGGATAATGTTTTTTTATGATACATATTAGGTAACAGGAAAAACACGAAGCTCGCCTGATGGTAAGCGATGACGTCTACCTATTACATATACAGAAGCATGCATCATTCTGGATAGACAGAATTAGAGAAGGTCGTTGCAAACCGTAAATAGTTTCAATAACTAGGTTTTGGTACAATACCGAAAACATGGTATTGTGTGTCATAATAACTGTTTATCGGGCGAAACCAGTTATCGGGAATTACGGCGTTGCAGCCGATGCAAGAACCGATTGGGTATTATAGTAACTATTTATTTGCAATACCTAACTTATGCAGGCGCTAGGCGTTGCGAGTGATGATCGAAACTAATGAAGTTATTGTTTTTGCTGGCGCTCGATTCAATCAAAACTATATATAGTCACTAATTTGTGTCGAATTACAATTCTCCTGCATTAATTAGATGATACTAATATTACATATGTAAAAATTTGTATTTTTTTTACAATATATAAAAAATTAGATACATGTTCACGATTTGAAGACTTGCTATCAAAGAGTATCTTACCACCATCACGGAAAAAATCTGCCGCCATAACCTTACGGTATTCCGATAACAGATTTTGTCAAATTTCAAATACCGATCGCAATGCCGCAAAAACCAGTTATTGAGAATACCATGTTTCGAAGACCGGGGCCCCTAGACAAAATCCAATTTCCTGTTTGCCTTCACGCTAACGCAAGTTCAAAATGTATGGAATGACATT
The DNA here is from genome assembly GCA_954871355.1 of Cabera pusaria. Lineage (NCBI taxonomy): Eukaryota > Metazoa > Arthropoda > Insecta > Lepidoptera > Geometridae > Cabera > Cabera pusaria. Next base: position 6,454,735 of record OX940896.1, read on the forward strand.
TATGTTTCCGCAACAAAAATGTCATTCCCATACATTTTGAAATTTCAATTCGTCTGTGTTTTTTTTGTGTGTATGTTACGCGATTACTCCGTCAATTGTGAACGGATTCAAATGATTCTTTTTTTAATAGGTAGGGTACGTTTCCGAAGTGGTCCCTATATAATTTCATCGAGATCTGATAAGTACATCCAGAGATATTGAGATAAATACCTCAAACATAGGAGAATGTACTGGTTTTAGAAGAAGAGTCCCAAGAAGATTATACACAATGGAGGTTGCTATTATATATACTATTTGAAGACAAAAAAATATGACCTTGAATAATGTTTTTACATCTTTCTTAACGTTGATTTTGGTTTTTGACAGATATTCTTACGGTAACTGTGAGCGAGATAGAAACAAAGGTGGGGAGAATTAATTTGTCTTCACAGGAATGTTCTACCGGGCAAAGTCTTGTTAGGTTGCAGTATTTTTGAGCATACCTAATATTATTTGACATGACATGACGTATGGCGAAGATGGCGGCCATATGGCGGCGATTAATGTTAATAATCGCAAATAATACTTTTTAATATTCATTTTGGAATACAACTAGACCGTGTTATAAAAGTATTTGGAATTATTGTAATAAAATAGACAATTAATTATCGTGTGTGTCAGATGCTGTTATTGCAAAAGGCCATTTTGGACATTCTCCTTTGATACCTTGATGACATCATTATGACTAGTGGATATTTTCAAATACCGATCGCAATGCCGCAAAAACCAGTTATTGAGAATACCATGTTTCGAAGACCGGTGCCCCTAGACAAAATCCAATTTCCTGTTTGCCTTCATGCTAACGCAAGTTCAAAATGTATGGAATGACATTTATGTTTCCGGAACAAAAATGTCATTCCCATACATTTTGAACTTGCGTTAGCGTGAAGGCAAACAGGAAATTGGATTTTGTCTAGGGGCCCTGTATTGGTATGAATACCTACATTGCGTTTCGTTATTGCAATATGGCGTACCGAACACCGCTAGACAGAATTTGCACGTTACTGCACTGCGCCTGATACCTTGAGACATAACAATGTTAAGTCTCACATTTCTATAATTTCACTGGTCTACGGTAACTAAGCCTTTCATAAAACTGGAATATAGATCAGTGATTTTATCGGACTTTAGAAGGTAATCCTTGTCTTTTCTATTATTAAAATTGAACTATTTCAGGTTGTTCAGTCCTTGTTTTGAGCTAAGAGCCTTTTTAACAGATTAGTTTACAGTTACTGAGCAAGTTGGACGAATTTCGCTCTTGGTCACTGAACTGTGATATTTCATACCGAAAATACGAATAGCCTTTGTAAAAAACGCTATTATGTCAGGGCGATAAGTCGGAGTATTCAATTACAGCCAATATTGATAGCTTCTACGTTTTCTGCTATTTTCTAGAAATGGAATTGCTATCAACGCTCCGAATCGCATATTCCTTGAAATGGTTTTCTCTCGTTACTAAGTTCTGGCCACATTTTACAGCTTCAAGGACTCGAATTTTATAAACCAGGTTCAGTGAAATAAGAAACAAATAATCTACCAAAAAAATACAATCACAATACTAAAACAAGGGTATTGAAATTCAAAAGAAAATCTTACCAGCTTAGAGAGCTTTATAAAAATTCGATTGCAGACATAATAAATGTTGCCATAACTTTTTCAATTTATTTCTTTACATAGTCAAATTTTCCCACCTGGTAGTTCTCATGAGAAAATAGTTTTTCAAAGTTAGAACTCGGCATGTGTAAGTGAAGTTTGGCTGAGTGGGGTTGTCTGTATGATAAAATATTATTTTATAAGCAGTATTACGAAGCGTTTTGGTTACGCGGTCCAATCGACTGGATGGTTGGTTATTACAAAAAAAAATTAAGAACTCTTTCAATAGTGGTCACTTTTTCAGAACATTGTTTTGACCTAATATTGTGAATAATATAATTAAATACTAAAAACAACATTAAAGGAGGTCGCCATAGAAGAAACGCTTTTTTTCCTCGATCTTATAAACCATTATAGACAAAAACTTGCCATTTGCTTATAGTAAGTTTTACTATGGGTGCCAAACATTAAATAATTAAAACTAAATTAAAATTAAAATAAAGGTAGGTCCCTATGCAAGAAACGTGTTTTATATACTTATCATAATAATTGTACTGTCGGTCAGGACCCTACGTATACGAGTTCGACTCGTACTTGGGCAGTTTATTGTGCTCTCCCTGTGAAAAATATTTAGCTAAGAACGCTCATTCCCTTGTATCTGTATTTAAAGCTGAAATGAACTTAATTAATAATAAATGTAAAATATTTACATACCCGGTTCTTATACTGATTATATAATACTGATTAACATTTTGAGTTGGGTTGAAAGTAACATTGTGTGTTGTACAAAAGCACCGAACAAGGAAATACTACGTCAGATTTTCATTGTGTTTTTTAAGTTGGGGCCCTCGGGTCCCTTTGACGTTGAAGGACTTGTTGACTTTGCCTCTAGAGTCATCGAAGAGAGCCTTTCTAAGCCTGTTCAAGTTTATTTTGTCATAGTCAATAAGTAGCATAACAAGTAAAATATTTATTCAAATAAAATTGTTCAAAGAAAACAATATTTGTATAATAAAATATTTTTTCAGCACATTTGCTCAAAATATGCATTTACGAAGCCTGTATACATTGTTGGAAAGTTAAAAATTACGCACCATACAGCGGAGCGTGCGCAAAGTACTTACCGCACGCTCCCGGTGTATGGCACGTAGAAACTATTATACAATCTGTGGTATGGCACCGTGCGTATCCTTTACGGTTTATTTTTAATTTTTGTAAAACTTATATAAGAATTCCACCAAAGAGTTTCATATTGCGAGAATAAATAAGCTGAATGATAACACCTCCTTGAAAGCGCTTTTGCTTAATACATTTGTCTCACTTTAATACTAATGAGTAAATGAGACGAAAGATGTAGTTCTAACTTTTAACACACTTGGCGCCATTTTCACAATAGAAACGTCTAAGATTGTTTAGATTTTTTTATTATTTGATTTATGTTTAATTTATTACCAATTGTAGTGTTTTATCGCAAATTTGCTAAAAAACGTTGTATGATACACGTTCGGATATTGGTTTTAGAAAAATCGTGACTATGCTAAACCCCTTGACTTCGTCTCGGGCTTACATTCATCTACTCGTTTATAAAAAACAACTCACCGCACTAGTGTCTTAAATAACTATTAATTATCTTAAAGTAAAAGAAAAATACGAGAGTGGCTATCAACGAAGCATTATGATGGAACAGAAATCATAATAAGGACTCCGAGATAACACTGCGAGCCTGTCTCATCTCAAACCACTGTTGTGGTACGATCTCAACAACGAGCACGTCCTCCTCAGAAGATAAATACCCATGTTGCTAGATGAAACAGGCCCACTACTTCTAATACAATATTTAGAAACCATTCATACAATATACATGACATAACTCCATCATATTATCTCATACACACATACATACACCAACAGGTACACAACACACAAACACACACACACACACACACACACACACACACACACACACACACAAACACACACATACACAAACATACACATACATACACACACATTTCACTAACATAGAAAACATAATGTTCCAAGGAATCAACCAACCTCTGCATTGTTATCTACTTATAAATTATACGTGTAAAGGAAGACACTAGATTCTGCGCCACAGGATATCCTAGTGCAGGATCTAGGGATCTCAATAATCGATAAGGCTAGACATAAGATATCTATTCGATATTAAGTAGTATAAATACCACATCTTTCTTTGCCTTGTACATATTTTTTCTCTTTGTATTTAATAAATAAATAAATTATAAAATTATCGTTGACATCAAGAGAGAACTGTCTGTGTCAAAACTTGTCACATTGTTTTGATCATAAATAATATCGTTTAAAAACTAAAAAACAACCGACTTCAATGCCGCGCTATTCATTTTCAGTACCAATTTTGAGATGTTTATCTCAATATCTCTGGAGATACTTATCATACCTCGATAAAATTACCATGGTACCACACTTGGGATATCTCCTTTCGAACAAAAAAAGAATAATCGAAATCGGTTCATAAACGACGAAGTTATCCGCAAACAAACATAAAAAAAAAAAAAAAAAAAAAAATACGGTCAAATTGAGAAACCTCCTCCTTTTTTTGAAGTCGGTTAAAAATAATTCCCAAGCTTTCTACAACAACAGGATTATGTCACTGCCTGCAAGATGCCAATATGTTATGGAACAAAATGGCACAAATACAATCACAGAAATATTTATTATTATTATTAATATTCCTGTGTACACAATATTATAATTATATGTAATTACACACTTTGAAAAAAAATATATACGAAAACAAATTCCCTGACTATAGACCGTACATTATTATTTCCATGGACGGTTGTTAAAAATCAATGGTACCAATATCGACAACAACTCCTGCATAAAGAAAATAAAAACCACCAAAACGAGCGATATCCAATGTAAACGTTCGAACAAATTGTCTCAATTCCGCCTCCAAAATCCACAAACGTTCAATAAACGGTTAATAAAACAGACAAAGTACGAGTTGTACTCGCAAACGACGGGTTCCGCACCATTCCATAAAACATTAACACAAATAATTCTTAGGTACTTTGTTGTTGTATATAAAATCATATATAAAAGGCAAACATTACTGACTGACTGACTGATCTATCAACATACAGATCAAACCGGCCAGGCGGTATTCTACGGTTGAGTTGTACAATGAGTGTCAGGTGACTATACTGTGATACGGTGATACTGTGAGTACAGTAAGACAACTCTTTGTACAACACGCTGTATTGCTTCAACACCCTCAAGTCCATTACGACCCGACAAAAGTAAAGCGAACTTCACATAATGTGTGTACTATACCAACGGTAAACACAGCGTTTGCAAATAAACTTATACATTTTTTGGGACCATTTCTATATAACAAAATTCATAAAATGGCGAATATTTATAGATTTTCAACACATGAAGTCATACAAAAACTTTTTAAGATCCTAATAGATATGGGTTATGCTGAAACGGTAAAATTAATAACGTTAATAAAATTAATCAACAACATACACATTTATAAGCAGACATAAGAAAACTCAAATATGCACGCGCTCACACACACACACGCGCGCACACACACACACACACACACACACACACACACACATAATATATATATATAACACAATAGCATGCTCCAATCATTCTTGTAAGTACTAACCTCTTCGTAGGCAAATAACTATACTGTGTCAACAGACGTAAAGAGTCCTGGCACTTAAAACACGGGTTTCGAACCTAGTTTAAGTGTCAGGTGTTTTTAAACTTTAATTTGTAATGTTTGCCTTTTCCGAAATAAATATTATATTATATTATTATTATATTATATCTTTTTTATTTGAAAATTCACACAAGTACTTCTGTAAATAAATAAGTAAATACGTGTTTCAGGCTTTTTCTAAATTCCACCCCTAATAGGATGAAATGGAGTAACAAAGTCTGAAAATCAATATGGTTTTTCGGATTTTATTAAAATCTCCTTCATTTTTTTAAGTTTTTTTCAATTTTTCTCTTTGTCACGCTATAATTTGAAAACAGGTGGACCAATTTGGCTAATTCATTTTTGAAATGTTTTTATAAAAGAAAAATTTTAAGTAAACGAAAAAAGATTTTAACGCGGGCGAAGCTGCTGGACACTTTTAGTTATTTATATTTGTATAGTGACGCAAAACCAACATACGACCACATAATTGAGATAGTGGTCAAACACTGGCCTATAATAAGTAAAAAAAAACATGAAAAATGGAGCATCATCTTTATTTCTTATTCTATCACAGTTTCAATGGTGCGAACAGTGGTGGATTAGTAACAAAGTTCCGTTTACTTCAGTACGAAACCCTAAAAATCGACATCGATAACATCACCACAGAATAAATATTAGTACAAGACATCACTCACATCCGTATTGCTCAAATGATAGAACGGTACCAATCCAACTGCAATAACATGGTGATATTCCCGCAATATTGTCCAATAAATCATGGTATTAATACGACGATTATATACGGCAATACGACGTTTACAGACTTTATTACCTCTTTTACATGGATTGACTTTATCTATACGTAATTCATAAATATACATAGGTGCGCTTAACGGTCGAATTTTTTTTTTGGTGATCCTTCATATGGTTTGGTGGGGATAAAGATTGATTAATAAGATAAATAATTAATTTCAAAAGAACCTTGTCATATGTTTGAGTGTTGTGTAAAATATACCACATTCTTTTCTTCATATTTTTCTTCTGTTATAGGCTTTCATAGACAATCAAAACCGAGGTGGGCCGGGCAGTTATGTACCTGCCAAATGAAGCAAGACACCACGGAGAATAAAGAAACTCTGTGAATATCACAATCAAATAATCAAAAATTGTTTTCATCGTACCGACTCTAACCCGCGCTTCCCATACTCCTGTATAAAAAATATAGAAGTGGCATAATCTCTATAAATATAAAAGAAAGTCGTGTTAGTTACTACACTTATAACTCAAGAACGGCTGAACCAATTTTTATGTTTTTTGTATTTTTGGAATTGTCTTTGTCAGAAATAGGATAATAAGTATTAAAAACAATGAATAATTAACCTAAAAGAATTATATAAGAAAAAATATTTTGCCAAAATGTTCATGGGCTTCAAAACTGCCAATCATTTGATATTCAATTGTTCCAAAATTAATAAGGGTACCACACTACGAACAAAAAAAAACACGGAAGAATTCCTAGCGATACAAAATGACCCAACACAGTTTGTGCCTTGGTAGGCGGTGCTTACCAAATGTGCCTTATACGAGTTGTGGAATTAAATCCAATTAACCAAAAAATTAGATCGATTTTTAACTGGAACATATTGATAGCTTAATCAGTGACTGAGTTCCGAGTACTTTCAAGTAGTTCCGAGGACGCGCGATTTTGTTCGTGACATTGGGTCAACATTTGTAGCTTCCTTGAAGAAATTCTTCCGTGTTTTTTTTGTTCGTAGGCTCCACACGATTAGTGTATGTAGCCAGTGTCAAGTACAAAAATTCTTCAAGTTTTTGTGAATTTAAGTCATGTACATTTTAAAAATGTCAATACATTTTAAATACTGTTAGTAATGACAATTGTATGACATATTTATTGATTGTCAAATATGCGTGAGTTCAGAAATGTATGCTTACGAGTTTTTGGCGGTAACGTGGAAAAGTGTGTGTGATTTCATTGTATTTTTTCCTAAAACTGGTGTTTCTCCGCGTGTTAATGTGTAATAAATGTGGATTATTAACCATTAAGTGCCGGTGAATGTGTGCGAGTGCAGGGAAACAGCACAATGATGAAAAACATGCTATTTGCGTTCTCACCAAAATTCCACGAAAATTCATCAGTAAACGCCACATCTTTACTGAAGGTATGACTTAGACTAGACTTTTACTTGAAAACTGAGCTGAAATGTGAGTTTAACCCATCTCTACGACTAAAATTGATAAAACTTGAAGAACTTTAAATACTTGACACTGGCTAAATACACTAATCGTGTGGAGCCATAATGAAATAAAAAACTATGTATGCTTACAAGCAATCAAGACAATAATAATCAATGCCTAATCAATTTTATATTTTGTCAGAATGTAGGAAAATACAGATATATAAAAGAATGTGAAGCCAATTTATGAGTACACAGTCTTATCCATAAGGCAAAAAAATATTAGACAGTTATTCATGAAGTAAGTATACATATTCAGAATTAAAATTAAATACTGGCGATTATACTTACTCAATCAAACTAATGTCAAGTTTATAACTATAACAATAATAACATTGTTTAATCCTATCACGTCTTGCTGACACGCGGTTGAAGTACTTGATTATTCTATTTCTGTATTACCAAAATACATTACTAAACTTAATATCACTTTTGTATTCATTGTATTACGATCATAAAAGCCTAAATTAAGTTCATCTTAAAGGTAACACCACGTTCATTGTCTGTTAGGTGGTACGAAGTTCGCCGGGGCTAGCTGGTAGCTTCGTACCACCTTCGTACCACATTTGTTCCACCTTCGTACCACCTTCGTACCACATTCGTACCACCTTCGTACCACCTTCATACCACCTTCGTACCACCTTCGTACCACTTTCATACCACCTTTGTACCACCTTCGTACCACCTTCGTACCACCTTCGTTCCACCTTCGTACCACCTTCGTACCAACTTTGTACCACCGTATAGAATAAAATAGAAAACATAAAGTGTGGGGAAAGCTTAAAGAGTAAAATAAGATACAATCATGTAAATTAAATATTTTGACATGACCATTCTACTAAGCGGTATCTAAATAAAAGCAAGTTTCGAGATAATTGAAGTTATGTAGAAATAGGTTTTACTTAACTTTATTTATTATTTTTTGGCATTTAAGAAATAGAATTAATTTATTATATTATTGGATCTATTTGTTATCAGATTGTCATAATAGTTAGAATATCCAAAATGTATGTAGATATGATTTAATTAGGCCTTATTCATGAGATACTGCTACAATGCTTAGAAATCATAGTACGTAATATTATACCTCCAATAGTTGATTTGATGTAAAACTGAGATAAGATAGGTTTTTTCATATGTTTTGAACAATATAGCGCTAAAATTTTAGTTCAAAGGATGCGTATTTTTTAAAGCTATCCTTTGGCACAAAAATCAAATTTTACGATTTTTTTGAGATACCGCTTTTGCGCTTAAAATATGCGTCAGATTTAATGATATCGATTTTGTTGAGATACTACTTTTGCGCTTAAAATATGCGTCAGATTTAATGATATCGATTTTTTTACACCCTTCTTCTGAACATATAAATTCAGTCCAAACTCTACCGCAGTTTGTCTCCAATAACACCAACATTCAGATCACGCGCCACTTCATGGCTTTATCCTGGACCACTTGTTCATGTCTCGTTCAAACACACTGACAAGCCACGTCATGACCGCAAATGTGAGTATGCTAGGGTTGCCACTTGGCTATCATTGAAAAATTACGAGATTTAGGACCTTAATATTTATTACTGTTATATTCAGATCATTCAGATGAAAAATCATAGAAGAAAAATCTCAAGGGATGTAACCTAAGAAACACCGAACTATGCTTAAAACTCATTATTTATTAGTCGGCTAGGGTTACCACTCGCCTATTGTTGCAAAATTACATATGTATGAGCATGCATCGTTACATTCAGATACTCTCTGATGGAATATCTCGAGTGATGTAACCTAACAAACACTGAACTGTGCTATAAAAGGCCTTGATTGTTTTTGGAATTTGTTTTTGGAAAAAAGTTTTGTAAATTTTTAAACTAATACTAAAAATAGTTTTTCCATTTGCGATGTTTGGAATGGCTCACTACACAGTCTTGAACTTTTTCAAGGATCTGTTATTTCCATTGATTTTCGATGTTATTTCAACGATACTAATGTCGTTAATATTTTTACATTTAAAAAATGGTATGTGCCGCGCTTTCCTTTGATATGGGTGAATGTTCACACACAGTCCATCTTTTTGTGTTTTTTTCCTTAACTCCAGAAAAAAACTCCAGAAAAAACTCCAAAATCTCGAGCATTGTCGCAAGTTCGCTTGCTTATCGGTTTTATATCGGATTCATTTCGGAGAATGTGCATCGGAACTTCATAATTTGATTCCGCCATCCCCATTCCATAATCCAGGATATCCAGGGATACAACGGAGCGCCAGATAGGCGGTAGATATACCATTTACGCGTACTAAGCGATTCGCCTCTTTTTTTATCATACCTTCCTTAGCAGTACGCTAAGGAATGGAATTCTCTACCTGAGTCTGTGTTTCCGATTAGATACAACTTAGGGATCTTCAAGTCGCGAGTGAATAGGTATCTTTTGGGTAAGCGTGCTACATCATCGACCGCATCGTCACTTAACATCAGGTGTGATAGAGGTCAAGCGCTAACCATTTTCACTTGGTGGAATTTCACTGAGAGTTTAAAATATGTCGGTTATGTTCAACTTGAGTTGGTGTTACTTTGTCTTTCAAAGTAAAAATATATCCATATTAGTTGCACTTAAACTTAATTCTAACTACGTTTTAACTTGGCGTGGCATATATTAATATTTTCCAGCCAAATGCAGCGTACGAATGCCAAAAAGCTTCAAATCTCTGCCGTACTTTGTACATATACATCGATGGCCGATATAAACACATTTTCTATACGGTTGGGACCTACTTTGAAACTTCGGGGCCAGTCGCGAAGTATTAAAATGAAAAAAAATGTTCACCTTATAAAAAATCCATCAATGTAAACTTTATATTGATTTACCGATTACCAGTCGCTCTTTCTCAGTCTCAAGTTTACGTTTAGGGAGCAGGAATGTGAGGGAGCACATATTATTCACACATACCATCTAAGTGCTCCCAGCCAACCTCACCTGCCCATGGTGCATCCTGCTGACCAAGGAACGAGGCTCTGGCGACCGACAAATGGCGGTATAAGCATTTCAAATTATGGCGTAGCTATAAATACTATAGATGCCGGTGACCGGCAGCAGCGTCACCGGTGCGAGAAGTTACGTCCTGCGATCGCCAACCCGCCTGCCCAGCGTGGCGATTAAGGCATACCTCGCCCAAGGGATGAATGAAGATTATTGGGAGAGGCCTTTGTTTGGGAGAGGCCTATGTCCAGCAGTGGACTAATACCGGCTGATTATGATAATGATGACAAAGTTAACTTAGGTACTTCTTTAGAATAAGCTCTTGGACTTACTCCGACCGAAATGTAAGGTTTCGCTTATTTTTAACTGACTTTGCAAAAGGACGAGGTTCTCAATTCGATCGTAAAGTTATCTTTCAACCGTACTTTATAAAACACCAAGACAAAAAATTTAACCATTTATAACACGCAAAAGGTTAAAGGCTTTACGAGTCAAGGAAAAAGTTTCCTGCAAATCTAATACCGGGCAAGTGCTAGTCAGACATGAACGAAGAACTTGACGAAGTTTCCCGTATCACCGAATAATATTTTCTTTAATTTTAAATTTTATATTTTATAATTTGTTGTTATAGAGATTGTAGGCATTCGCATTATTTGTGCTCTTTTGCAAGTGTTACTATTAACCTCAATATACGACGACACAAGTAAGCTCTCACAATTTTATGTATCTACCCGCAAGTCACAAAAGTTTCAAAGTACCTCCCAAAAGCTTAGGGTACTTGCTCGTATCCGCTTGGCGAAATCCCGCCATGCCTGTGTGGAGACGATTTCAATACGCTCCCGTCTAACTTTGAGTTCAAAGAACTGTAAAGTTATTCGTGCTTCCGATTTAATTTTTGTCTCAGTGGACCACATTATGTGGTAATTTGAATTTGAATGTTCGTTTTAGTTTAGCAATCAGATTTTGTATGAGTAGGTACGTTGAGAGTTTCAAAAAACCCCTATTATTATTTTAAAGTAACCAATAATAATAATAATAATAACGGCGGGGCGGCTTTGTGGCGAGCCGACGGTGAGTGGCGACACCGCGGACCCCTATCCCGTGAGGGCTAAATGAGACCCTCTGACCCCCGGCTTGCCTTGACCGGCCGGCCGGTGGTGGGAATCGCAAGAGCTAAGACCAAAGCTCCAGGGTGGAAGTGTTAAAGGCATAAAGCCGCTAGTAGCGTTTAGTGAAAGTGCAGCACACCTCTCAACACCCTTAGCTATCCACGCCAATGTTGCCCCTCGGCGCCGACATAACGGTCCGCCTTTATGGGGGGTCCATTCAGTGTATAGCTAGTCACCACTCGCCTTAATATTTTGAAATGAGGCATAATTGGCGAGTGCCGTACCTCATCCCATAGACCAGAAAACAGTCATCAAGCAGCACACATTCATAGCCATAATAAATTATAGTACCATCTTTTTATAGTTTTTCATGTCTCCATCCACAAATCATATTTTTATTTAATTTAATATTGTAAAGGGCCTCTTGACGTTGGCTTCGGCTCCGTCAATGCCTTCCAAAGGACCGGGCGATTTGCAGCCCGTGATGTGAATTGAATAAAGAGTATAATAATAATAATAATAAATCTTTAATTCAGGTAACTTAAGAAAACAGTACATGTTATTCTAAGACCCATATTATAAATACCTTACAGACTAACATACATATAAATATAACTATTTTAATATAGGTATTTTAATATAGGTATAATTAAGATAGTTTAAAAACTAAAACAACCGACTTATATGCCCCGCGAGTCAATTTCAGTTGCAAGTTTGAGACGTTTATCGTCATATCTCTAGAGATACTAATCAGATCTCAATGAAATTAAAATGGGACCATTCCGGAAACGTAACCTACCGATTAAAAAAATAATTATTCATATGGGTTCACAATTGACGGAGTAATCGCGTAACATACACACAAAAAAAAAAGAAAAAAAAAACATACAGACGAATTGATAACCTCCTTCTTTTAGGAAGTCGGTTAAAATACATTTCGATTGCGAAAAAAAATTGAACATTCGACTTTTTCGACATTTGAAATTTTCAAAGCGATATTGATGTAATTGATGAAAGGCGGCAATAGCCCAATAGGTGTCGGACTGGCGATCGAGAGGTCGTGACTTCGATCCCCACCCCATCAATTGCACTATTGACGTAAACCCACTCCAGACACAAGCATATTTAGCTTAGTTGGAGGGGCTAACAAGAAAACTAGTAATGTGCAACTCACATAGCGAGTAATCTTTAAAAAAAAAAGATGTAAATTTTCACATAATGTAATCATAATAAGCCGTAGCTTTCCTATATAATGCATGCGGTATTGAGTAAAGGTACGGACATACCGCAGTGTCCTGCGTGCGCGATCTAGGTGGCGATCAGATAGCCCAGTAGTACTTGTACCGACTGGTCCACACAAAACGCGATCAAAAAAAAAAAGTACTTAAGTTACGGCCACGCGGCGTCCTGCGATCTGCAGGCGCGATCTCAGTACTTTTCAATTGTTTTCTGATCGCGTTTGGTGTGAACCAGTCGGTACAGTACAAATACTACTGCGCTATCTGATCGCCGCCTAGATCGCGCATGCAGGACGCTGCGTGTGTCCGTACCTTAAGATCGTGCCCGCAGATCACACGACGCCGCAGTGTGGTCGCACCTTAAGTATATAAAGTACCTACACTGTTGTAAGTTCAAATATTATAATTATAAATGTACTAAAACTTCCTACCAAGTTTCACCTATCACGCCACTTGTTTTATGACTCGATTTAGAACATCGCTAACTTTACTACAGTAACCTGAGGCAAGTGTAGTCACCGTCCCCTAGAGGGTGATTTTAAAAACTCCTTTATTTTGTGCTCCGGTTTCCGAAGTACATTACCCGACTAAAACAACTAAGGCACCATCTACCTACCAACGTTACATAATACGTTGTACTTTCAGAAGATTTGTATATAACATTTACTTCCTAATTTCTTTATTGTTAGTTTACTTTGCTAAGCTATGGTTGAAATAAAATGTTATCTTGTAGAGTTCACTTGGCGCAGCCTTTTCTCGAATAGTGTGGGAAACTCATAAAATGATGCCTTTTTTTTCTAGAAAGTTGAAATGTTGTGACACCTTGATAATAACTATGTTCTGATGTAATATAAAAGCTGATAAAATAAACTGGCCAAGTGCGAGTCGGACTCGCACACGTAGGGTTCCGATTGAACAAAATTTTCCGGAAATTTAAGTACATGTAGTTTTAACATCTATATATATAAATTCCGTGTCAATACGAAACATCTTTATTTACTACTAGCAGACCGCCCCTGCTTCGCACGGGTAGAACATATATGCCTACAAAATTTGCATCAGTCTGTTGCATCGAATATAAAATATTAACATATTTAACAATCATCGTCATATGTCAACCAATTTACACAAAACCTTAGCGAATTATGCACCTAAGACCTAAACCTTCCTCATAAACACTCTGGCTATTGGTGAAAACCGCATGATAATCCGTTCAGAAGCTATTGAGATTATTGCGAACAGACAGACAGATGCAGTGATTGACTTTGTTTTATAATACTTACGTAGTGATATTGGACGGCCCTTTGGCGTAAAGGATAGTTACCCTGATTCTGACCCGAGGGTCGATGGTTCTAATCCTAGCTATATACCTAAAATGAAAGTTTTATGTGCATACATGAATCATGGGTTTTCGTGAAATCATTAAATCTACCAATAATTAAGGTAGTTTAAAAACTAAAACAACTGACTTCAATGCCCCGCGAGTCAATTTCAGTAGCAAGTTTGAGACATTTATCGTCATATCTCTGAAGATACTTATCACATCTCAATGAAATTACAATGGAACCACTTCAGAAATATACCCTAGCGATTACAAAAATAATAATTCGAATCGGTTCACAATTGACGGAGTAATCGCGTTACATACACACACAAAAAAAGAAAGAAAAAGAAACATACAGACGAATTGAGAACTTCATTCTTTTTGGAAGTCGGTTGAAAAGTAGCTTACCACCAAGGAGAACATCTGCCGCCGTAACCTTACGACGTTCCCCGACGCAAAAAGTAGGAGTATTATACGTTTAACGTGTGTATCTGTGTGTCTGTCTGTAGCATCTTAGCACCCAACCGGATGAACCGATTTTGATTTAAAGTAGGGGTATTATACGTTTAACGTGTGTATCTGTGTGTCTGTCTGTAGCATCATAGCACCCAACCGGATGAACCGATTTTGATTTTATTATTGATCGTTTTTTTTTTGGATAGATGTCTTCATCGAGAGTGTTCTTAGCTTTGATTCATTAAAATTCGTGCAATCGTTATAAAACTATGAGCTTTAATCAACTTTAATAGTTCTGATCAATTCGAAAATCTTGTTCTTCAACGATATTGTAAGAACATGGAAGCATTGACCTGATGCTGGGACATCTCCTGGACTCTACAGAATACTCAAATCCTCACCAACTTACAGCTCAGATTTTAAATGTCGTGTTAGAGTCATTGGAATGCTTTTAATGAAAAGATTATACATAGAGCACTCGGGGTGGTTTAAAATATTATATTAAATATATAGATCATTATTATTTTATACAATAGATCATATTATTATACTATATTGACTTCAAATTGATTGCGATCGGTGGGGATCTACAGAAAAAACTAAGCCTATAATAATATTTTCGTAGTAACTATGACCTATTCTGTGGTTTGACTGCAAATATTTTATTAATTTTGCGATGCGTGTATGTGAAATCCGTGATATCTTCTAGAGTTTTCATTAGAATTATATACTGTAAAGGACAATTTTAATCTACAATATGTGGTTAAGCTAATTAACGTAATTATTTGGATAAGAATTAATACTATATACTAGAAAATATCCCTGGAAGTTAAGTAATATTTTTTAACAAAACATTAAAGATTAAAATGGTTACTGTGAGTCAACCTTAAGACATAAACATATGCTGTCGCGGACTTTTTTGTAGGCCTTATTAAGTTGTACAATTCTTCTATCGAAAATATTCTTCCATCTGTTTTCAATTGAGCAGCGTTCGTAAGAAACGTGTTTTTTCGACCGTTTTTTTGTCGACTTAGGTTGCAAATTAGGTCTCCACGAATGTACCTTTGATTTAAACGGGATAATATATAGCCTATTTTCATTTAGAAAGTCCATTCTATATATTAGTGAAAGAATTTTTTTAAATCGGTCCAGTAGTTTTTAAGCCAAATCATTACAAACATACAAAAATACAAATGTTCTCTCTTTATAATATTAGTATAGACAACGCTATCTAACGAATATTTAACGAACTTCTAACGCCAACTAAGTGAACGTTAACACAATGTTAGGTAAGGTAAACCAGTGTTGTTCAACGTGTGGGTCGCGAGGTGAAGACCCCCTGGGGAGTCGCGAAGCCTCTATAAGGGGATCGCAGGGGGTCGCAAAGCCTCAGTAAAAGAAAAAACAATGTTTGAAAATATAAGTTTAAAGAATATATTAATTAAAGAGCATTTGTAGGTGTTCTGACTGAGAGTGCTTATAATATTAGTTTCAAAAGAAAACTATGTAATTTGTTTCCTGTAGGCCACACGAACGAAGCCGCGGGTAGAAGCGAGCAATATAACTAAATACAGATTATAAACAGTGCAAGTAGGTCGACTTTTTTTCATACTAAAGGGGTTGCGTCGCGTCATGAAAAAGGTTGAGAAACACTGGTAAAAAATCGTTCATAGATGGCGCTATAGTAAAATACGTTTTTTGTATAGGGACCCCTTTAATTTTTTACTTTGTTCTGTTTTTAGTATTTGTTGTTATCGCGGCTACAGAAATACATCATCTGTGAAAATTTCAACCGTCTTACTATCACGGTTGACGAGATACAGCCTGGTGACAGACGGACAGACAGACAGACAGACAGACAGACAGACAGACAGTCAGACAGACAGACAGACAAACGGACAGACGGACGGACAGACAGACAGACAGACGGACAGCGGAGTCTCAGTAATAGGGTTCCGTTGGTATCTTTTGGGTTCGGAACCCTAAAAATGGCCTGCACACAGGACGTTGCACAACGTATCCGGTTGTCTGCCCCAATTGCCAAGCTTAGTGTGACTCAGTCACCCGATCTATACTGCCAGCTTTTTCAACCGACTTCCAAAAGAAGGAGGTTCCCAATTCGTCTGCATGTTTTTTTTTTATTTATTTTTTTGTATGTATGTTACGTGATTATTCCGCCAATTGTAAACTGATTCGAATGATTCTTTCTTTAATCGGTAGGATACATTTCCGAGGTGGTGCCATTGTAATTTCATCGAGATCTGATAAGTATCTCCAGAGATATGACAATAAACGTTTCAAACTTTAGAAAGTTTGAAACGTTTATTGTCATATTGTCATGCCCCGCGAGTCAATTTCAGTAGACTGAAATTGACTCGCGGGGCATGGAAGTCGGTTGTTTTAGTTTTTAAACTATCCAGGGGCCTTATTCAGTATAACCATTTTAAAGTCTTACCGTGCCGTGTTACGTTATCACCGCGTTATGGTATTCTCTATGCCAGTTAAAACGCGGTAGGGTAAGGTTTTGAGCGCGTTTTGAGCAGTCAAAATATCGTGACATATGAGGACGTGTAACGCGCGCGTTTTGTATAATTTACCAATCGTGTGGCATACAGAATACAATTTTTCAATAACGTAACGTGGCGCGTTAAGGAACGCGTTATCTCATTGGTCATAATGAATAAGGCCCCTGTAGAAGCCTTCAACTACTTATTTTATACATGCGTCATCGTCATCATTGTCAACCAATTTTCGTCCACTTCTGCACATAAACTTCTCATATAGATATAGCACACCACTGAGCTCAATCAATACAAGGTGTAAATTACGTTTGCCGAGCAGCCGCGGCTCACTAGAGCAAATCTATCTCATAGATTTTCGGTTCTATGATAGATGTGACCAACCCACCGCCATTTCCGCTTGCTAATTCTATTACCTATGTCAATATTTTAAGTTTCTACGTAAGCTTCTAATTAATTTAAAAAAAAAACTGATTTTACGCTGAAATATTATATCATTAATTTTTGAGGTAATGCAAAGTAGTACGAGTACATCAACACAGTAGGTGCACAGTAAATGCTTATTTATTTAGGGTACTCAAGACAGTGTAACAAAACTCTGATATAAAGTGCATATTTTACTTGACAATGGAAACTCAAAAGCAGAAATTTAAAAGCAGACAAAAAAAATTAACTCAGCTAGAACTGGGATAAACTAAGATTAAATTAAGCACAGGACAAGAAATCCCAAGCGTCTAAAACATTAACACCGACAAAAAAATTGTTCTCTAAAAGCCTTTACACATAACGACTTCTTGAAGCTTAATAAGCCAGCTGCTAAAACTATGGCCACATGGCTAAACGCATGCTAGACATATGGACACATGGCCTACCATAATGGTACAAATAATTGTTATTCTAATGCTAGTGAGAAGCAAGAATTAGATGCAGTTGTTTTTGAAAAGAAGAATGCTTTAGACTTTGTTGTAGTCCCTAACTGATGAGTATCTTCAAAGATTCGGAGATAGGAGTCTCAAGCTTACATGGTATTAATATATTAAGTCGTAATATTATTATTATATTTAGTTTCAATTCAGTGTTTAGTTCCTGCACGAACTTAAAATTCCGTGAAAACATCTTCGTGTGTAAAGCCTTTAAAGCTTATGCTAAGTGATGTCTTAAAACAGGCTTAATAGATCTGAAAGTATGTTTGGACTCAATCCAAAATTCAATCCAAGGTTCTGTACTGTAATGGAAAACTAGATTTCGTTAAAAGGGGTGAATAATGCGATTGTATCCCTAAATCTTTTCTACGTTTTTTGTACCGATACATTATTCTCTTTATACCCTTTTCAAATAGCACTCCGAGGGCTAATTTCATTTGAGCATAGTATTTAACCGACTTCACAAAAAAGGAGAAGGTTCTCAATACGACTGTACTTTTTTGTTTTAACAAACGAATGAATAGGTACCGAGGTAATGAGGTAATAGGTAATGAGGGTTACCTCAAATTCCGTTATTCATTAACTGGGAAAATATTTTTTTTGTTTGAGAGAGTATGCTTCCCGTTTGGTTCAATATTTTTCATAAAATACTTATATACGCAGGCAAAGCTGCGGGACGCATCTAGTGGAAAACAACATTTGGGCGTAGTGCGGATTCGTGCAACTATATACCTATATCGAGTCATATGGTTAGTGATATGGGTGACCACTAGTGGTAGTACTTAAAATCACTGAAAAACTGCAATAAATGTTTCAGTAGGTACCTGTAATTGTCTTTAAAACGATATCTGGGTCTAGGTTGTGTATTCACCAAATAAAATTAGAATGGAACAGAAATAATATTTTTGGCCACTAAAATAAATAAACTGGTCAAGTGCGAGTCGGACTCACACATGTAGCGTTCCAATCGAACAGAATTTGCCGGAATATTTAAGTTTTTTTTTTATGTAGGGACCCTTTAATTTAATTTAGTTCTTATTATTTGATGTAGCTACCATTATTAGGTAGATATTAGCAACCATTGTAACATACACTATGGTAAAGGTACATCATAAAGTTTGACGGACGGAATGCAATCTGGACACTTACCTCTGGCCCGAAAGACCAAACGTTCACTCTTCCTAGCATTGTAGAGCAGACCATGGCTGAGAGCATATTTTTCACATATGCCGAGCAACTTTGACAACCCACATACCGAGGCACTCAGCAGGACCATATCGTCAGCGTAGCTAATATTGTTAACACAAACTCCACCTACGTGGCAACCAACACGAGTCCTGCTGAGCTTCTCTATAAGGGCGTTAACATAGAGGCTGAAAAGCGTCGGTGAGGTCAACCCCCCTTGCCTTACCCCGCACTCCAATCTATATGGGTCCGATAGTTTTCCCGACCATCGGACGACGTTGACCTGGCTCCGGTACCAATATTTGAAGATCTGAGTTACTTCACTTGGTAATTCTGTATCATTCAGTTTTTTCCACAGAATATCATAGGAAACCAGATCGAACGCTTTTGAAAGGTCGAGGAAACAGGCATAAACCGGTGTTTTGCGATCAGTATAATACTTGACAGTTTGCTTTAAACACAAAATAGCTGTCTCGGTAGAAAGTCCGGATTTGAAACCAAATTGATTATCGTGTATCTCAAGACATCTATCAAGCTGAGTGTTCAGCAAACTGTCAAGTATTTTAGACATAATGGTAGCCAAGGAGATCGGTCTATAGTTGTTGACATCGCTTATATCACCGGTTTTGCTTTTCACGATAGGAACCACTACGGTCTTTATCATTGCTGCAGGCAGATATGAATGACACATGCAAAGGGAATAGAACATGGCTAAGACCCTAGGCAGATGAACTCCAGCATGATTTACATGCTCTATGCTCAAGTCATCGTCCAGGAGACTTTCCTCGTGACATAGAGTGGATAGCTTTTGTAAAATCATATATTTTTTTTATAGGGACCCCCTTTAATATGCTTAATTTTATATTGTTTTTGTTTTGTTTTGTTATTAAATTCCCCATAGTAATACATACTTTCTTCAAAATTTCAAGTATCTACCTATCACAATATATATAATAATATAATATATCAGACAAATGGACGGACGGATGGACAGCGAAGTCTCAGTAATAGGGTTCCGTTGGTACCCTTTGGGTTCGGAATCCTAAAAACAAACAGAAAGCTTCTTATGTTAAAGGTAACACTGGACAGTCTTATCACTTAAGACAATTTCTTTCAAACGATAAGTTGATGATATCTTTCATTTCTTGATGGAATGCTCATGTACCCAAAACCTAAGAAACGATATTTTCGAGAAATTTGAAATTAACCACCTTGATGTGGGCATATTTCAGAGCATTCTATCTGATCCATCGTCAGACGCGGCTAGAATGCTCTATGTGTACACAGGGTGGTTAAAGAGCGTTCGTCGTAACAAATTTTTACTTTGTAAGCTAATACGGGGCTGCCATAGCTATATTTAGCCAAAAGCCACTAAATAAAAGTTGAATAAAAAAAATACCGTTGGATGGACAGCATTGCAAAATTAGGTGACCTATAAAAATAATACTTATTTTCAGTTAAACAAAACCTTGTAACATTATTTAAAAGTAACTTTCTTATTGCATTCACCATTTAATGATTTCCCTCGAGGTAGCAAACCCGTTGTCGGACAGAGTATTTTGAGTCTATTTGTAAATTAAATAAACCTCGCAACTTTGTTCGTGCTGGTTTACCAAGAGAAAAATATATCTTTAGGAGTATACAATATTTGTTTTGACTATGTACATCATACTCGAAACAAATATGAGGCCAAACAAATTGAGGGCCCGGTGGCGTAATCGGAAGAATGGTCGGCTTTGATGCCAGAGGTACCGAATTCAAACCCTACCGTGCACCAATGGATTTTTATATTTATGTACGCTTTTCACAGTGGCTCTCCGGTGAAGGAAAAACATCGTTAAGAAACCAACAACCCCCGCATGGTGGTAAGGACACTATCCAGTGTCCGCCTGGCCAGCTACCAACCTCAAGTTAGGAAATCTGTCGCCAAACATGTAATGTGTTCCGGCAGCTACCCTTGAGAGCCAGTTCCCATTCTAGGTCTAGCGTGCTAACCATCTTCGACCGCATCATCACTTACCAACAGGTGAGATAGTGGTCAAACGCTGGCCTATAAGTTATAAAAAAAACTTATAAAAATCTTATAAAACAAAGTCCTACGGCTCGTTCAACTGTCCGATTCATTAAGTTTCCATCAATAGACATTCACGAGGAAGGTTCATGTGTATAATTATATAATTCGTTAAGGTTCTGTCTAATTTTAATTAAATATGACGATGACTGTTGAAGATGTTAAATTCGTACTTGACGCAACAAATTGATGCAAAAAAGTAGGCATGTATGCTCGTGCAAAGTCAAGGTATGTCACTAGTTTTTTTTTTTTTTTTTTTTTTAGTTGATTTATATATTATGGATCTAAAGAAGAGAACATCTAGGGCCTGAGTTCAGTAGGATTAAGGGGTCCACTTATACTGGACGGATAAGAATTTAATAAGGTAAATCATTGATTGTCAGGAGGTACTGCAGATTCCAAGATAGACGACAGCATCAAGTCAATGCTACTATAATATTCTTACAATATTATAAGTGAGAGGATACCGAATTTATATGGTGGAAGAAGCGAAAGAGGTATGTCAGGATGGTAGCATGCGGGAATAAATAGTCCCTGCCTGCCCCAATGGGAAAAAGACGTGATTTTATGTATGTATTGCCCTACCTTTAGTAGGTATTTATTAGTAGGTATTTAGTAGGTATTTATTTATTAGGCAACCTTTGAATACTCACTGGCTGAATACTCAAAGATAGGTATAGGAATAGGACCTACCGAATTTTGAATTGATCAGACCGATAGAAGTTGATCTCACAGCGTCATCATCTAGAAAAAAGCTGACTCTTAAATGGCTGAACGGAATATTCATTATACAAGGATAATAACATAAAAAAACTAAATTATAATCGGTTCATCCGTTCAGACGCTACGTTGCCACTGACAGATACACAAATACACACGTCGAACTTTAAACACCCCCTCTTTTTGCGTCAGGAGTTAAAACATTACCATGCACGAACACGTAAGTATATAATTGTACACCGTAAACACACAAAAAAAACAAGCTCCTATTTTCACTTAATTAGTGTGACATTAAAATTTCTCTCTTTCACTCAATTATGTACGAGTAAGTATTATTTCCGTACATCCTGCATCTTAAGGCAGACAATAGGGTCTCTCCACATGAGACGGCCCTGGGCGTAGACTTGAGTCAAGTGGCTGTAGCCTAAGGGTCCTACAACACGCACTGAGGAAATCTTGTTACTTTAAGCTAGGTTTTATAAATTGAAACATACGGATTTGTGTTATGAC
The DNA here is from genome assembly GCA_954871355.1 of Cabera pusaria. Taxonomy (NCBI): domain Eukaryota; kingdom Metazoa; phylum Arthropoda; class Insecta; order Lepidoptera; family Geometridae; genus Cabera; species Cabera pusaria. Next base: position 6,477,370 of record OX940896.1, read on the forward strand.
TGTCGCGTTCACTAGGAGAATGTAAAATAGTTAGGTTATTCACGTATCACTTATGGACATTTGGACACAATGAACAGTTTCATACTCAATAGATCTCTATACCACATTGCTTAGAGATAATGGCTTTATCGTTCGTCGTCACGTCGTTTCACGTCGTTTTTCTTTCATTGAAGACATGGTAGAAGCTGATTCTGAAATGAAAGGATAAATAAGAGGTCTAGTGGTCACTGAAACTATTATCTTAGAACTCAAATGAGGTTTGAGAGGGCATTTGGCTAGGCGAGGCAATGGCATGTGGACTACAGCTTTGCCAAAGTGGTGGCCAAGCATTAAAGAAACGTTGATCGCACGGCTGTGACTTATAAAATCTATAAAACTCGCACTAGGCACTCTGAGTGCCTAGAGTCTGACTTTTATAGATTGGTTTACTTACTCGGTCATGTAAGAGAAAGAGGTAAGTAAACGCAGATTTGGTAGGAATTATAAAGCACCATCATAACAGGTAAAATGGTAATTTTCATACAAATCTGCGCTAACATGATAGAGTAAGTTAATTAAAACTGGCCAAGTGCGAGTCAGACTTTTCTCTGTCTCGCACGGAGGGTCCCGAACCGCAGTATATACCACGGTAATATTATATTACCGTGTTAATACTAAACATGCTTATTAACTACAACGCTATCTAACGAATACCTAACGAACTTTTATCACCAACTAAGTGAACGTTAACACAAAGGTGTTAGCGTAGGTAATTAATATTATTAATAAGGTAAACAATCGTTCATAGATGGCGCTAAAAAACACGTCTTTTTGTAAAGGGACCACCTTTAATTTTTAACTTTGTTCTTTTTTTAGTATTTGTTATAAATACATCAGCTGTGAAAATTTCAACCGTCTAACTATCACGGTTCATAAGATACAACCTAGAGACAGACGGATAGACAGACAGACGGACAGCCGAGTCTCAGTAATATAATAAAGTAACTCGTCTGACCACTCTGCCAACACATGTCCTATCGAGAAACCTTAAAACTGTCAACCTACTCTCAAGGTACGGATACACCGCAGCGTCCTGCGTGCGCGATCTAGGCGCCAATCAGATAGTGCAGTAGTATTTGTACCGACTGGTTCACACCAAACGCGATCAGAAAACAATTGAAAAGTATTGAGATCGCGCCGGCAGATCGCAGGACGCCGCGGTGTGGCCGTACCTTAACTCTTTCAGTGTGAAAACCTATAAAATCTTATGCAGTAGTCATACTACGCTAGGTAACAATGCCTATTACAAGCCCGTATATTCCCGTATACATTGAATCTATGGCTGCAACGGACAGACCTAATATAAGCCTTACACTGTAACAATAAGGCTGAGACTTGTACAAATTAGCTTTTTCCACACCTTTGAAACAATGTTGTAGGCTCAAAATGACGACAGATATTTGGAAATCAAATTCATGAATATCTAACGAATTGAGAGAACGCGTAGTCGATAATTTTGTCATAATATTGGCTTATATCGAGCATGACACAGTTGTATTTAATATTACCGTGATTTAGTTCTTATTAACACCTACATTGTGTGTATTTGTCTTAACCGATACACATGGGTACAAAAGATTAGGGTGATTAGTGGTTGTGAGACTTAATAGTTCATCCTATATTTAAAATCACTGTTTATATGTTTTGACGTGCTATGAAGTCCTTTTTAGGGTTCCGAACCCAAAGGGTTCCAACGGAAGCTTATTACTGAGACTCCGCTGTCCGTCTGTCTGTCTTTCTGTCTGTCTGTCTGTCTGTCTGTCCGTCTGTCACCAGGCTGTATCTCATGAACCGTGATAGTTATACGGTTGAAATTTTCACAGGTGATGTATTTCTGTTGCCGCTATAACAACAAATACTAAGAACAGAACAAACGTGTTTTTTACGATACGATACGATACGAAATTAATTCACCTCGACGCAGCTAGATAGCAGCACAGGAAAAATTAGCACGCGCAAGCGTTTCATTTGTTAAATTTATGGGCCTCGGTCAATTTGTTTACTTAGTTAAGGTATACTTGCAGAAATGTAGTGTACAGTAATGAATAATATATCTTCAATTTTAGTACTTAATCAGCTTCAAATAGCTAGAATCAGACTAGAAAGTTAGTCGAACGAACACTCGGTCTTCCAGATATTTAATTATATTAATTACCTTTGTGTAAATATTTATTTACTTAGTTGGTGTTAGAAGTTCGTGGCGTTCGGACTTCGGAAATTCGGAACCCTCCGTGTGCGTGACAAAAGTCTGACTCGCACTTGGCCAGTTTTATTTTCTTCTATTGATTGTTATTATGATATTGTTATCGAATCTTACATAGTCTCTTAATAACACAAATTCGGTGACAAGCAGAACTATGGAATACCAGAATTTTGCGCGTTCTTGTACTTTACATGTTAAAACATCTGCTTAGATAGGTAATGAGTCTCACATTATTATGCAATTTCACTGATATTTTTTTATATTATCGTATAGGCTAGCGTTTGACTACAATCTCAAAAAGTCGAAGTTGGTAGCACACTAGACCAGGAAACTGGCTTTCAAAGACAGCCGCAACACATTAGATGTTTGGAGACAGATTTTCCAACTTGAGAGTGGTAGCTATCCAGACGGACACTAGACAGTATCCTACCACTATGCCGGGGTTTTTTAACGATGTTTTTCCTCAGCGGAGGATCACTGTACAACCACAGAATAATGAATAGGTAAAACGCGCAAATATTTTTTTCAATAGAAACATTTAATGGTGCACGATGGGGCTTTAATAAATGGATTGGATTTGATTTTTGCTTTTATGCCATTTAAGCCAAAAATACACTATAAAAAAAATTGTTTACCTGCTTGTCTAAAGGTACGGCCACACCGCGGCGTCCTGCAATCTGCGGGCGCGATCTCAGTACTTTTCAATTGTTTTCTAATCGTGTTTGGTGTGAACCAGTCGGTACAAATACTACTGCGCTATCTGATCGCCGCCTAGATCGCGCACGCAGGACGCTGTGGTGTGTCCGTACCTTAAATTTGTTTCCATATGTATAAGAATTAATGTAATGTAATGTAATTTAATGTTATGTAATTTAATGTAATGTAATGCAATGTAATGTAATGTAATGTAATGTAATGCTTAAGTATATACCTATACACAACAGCAATAACGTTACAAACAAGAGCCAGCAAAACCGATACCTACGATCCTATTCTAGAGCACAAAACGTATTCAGCACTATTTGTGTACTGAATGTGACGGGATATTGCAGCTCGTGGATAATGAATAGGTAGTTTCTAATAAACCGGTCTCGTAATATTTATGATAAGCTTGAGAGGCCGGGATTGGTCTAATGTCTCATTTGGTAGCGGTTCTATTTATAGAACTTAATATAATATTTAATTAATAATATTTAACATAATGTTTTAAAGTTGAGTGAATAATTACTTACTTACGTAGTTTAGACCTACATAACTGTGTACATCCGAATAATTTTCAGTGTAGCAGAGTAATAAATATATTAACTTGTACACACACTTACAAATTTTACTAATATATATATTTTTTTTTAAAAATAAATTAGGATACACAATACAAGTATTGTATCGCCTAATCATACTACAATCTAGCCTAGGTAGGCTAATAAGTAATTTAAATCTATCATAAACTTATAAATTGACATAAACAAAGAATGTGCCCATCGGCACTTTTCTTATTGTCTCTATTGTTAAGGTGAAGACACATTGTTATCGTGTTCTTTATGAATAGCACTTACACTATATTCCACTAAGGTTCACTATACACTATCACTACACTAATTCGAACGGTTTAGTTCTTTTGAGTCTTCTCTCTATATTTGTGAGGTCGAGGAGTTGTATTGCCTCGACGTTCACGTGATGGACTACTAATGTATAGTATTAGTTTTGTCCCGATACTTCAACTGCTCTAAAAGGTACATGTAAATCCAGAATAATATTATAAACATGTTTGTAACTCTGTAACTCTGTCTGTTGTTACCTAATCACGCCTAAACGGACGATCCCATCTAGCTGAAATTTTACAAGGAAATACTTTGTAGCATGAGGATGAACCATGGATGAACATAGGCTACTATAAAAAAAATAAAATCATGTTTTTTTTCACATAACTCAAATAACTCGGACCACACAAATATTGATTGACAGAGCTTTATAGTGATTAAATTCTTGGTGTACGTGAACGAAGTCGCGGATATCAGGTATTAGACGTACAACTATCCTCTTTTCAATAAAATACCAAAGGACATTAAAATATTGAATTTACATTTATTCAAAAATAAACTGAGGAAAAGGTTGACTGACAAATGTTATTATAATATAAATGATTCAAAGAATCAAAAGCATTTATTCAGTATGTAGGCAGTATAAATAAATATACGCACATATACACGTACAAAATCATAAATCATAAAATAAATCATAACCAATTATCAAGTAAACATAGCAAAAGCAGAATTTAACGCTTTGAATTAGAAAAAAAAAGTAATGAACCATTCAGCTGTCATCCAATCGTTTACGTCAGAATATTTAAAAAAAAATTAAAGTAGGTTAAAACCAACCATACATGTAACTGTGTGTTTCAGTACTTCAGACAATTTTTATATAAAAAAAATAAAAAAGTGAAATAGTGAAACACAACATAGAGAAACGCATACCGATCACAGTACATATCATGATCCAAATGGAACTGATAGTCCGTCTGTCAGCTGCATAATATTGTTTAAGTAAAAATTTACTTGATGATACAGATTACTTGACGGATAAATTATGACTCATCTGTAACATGCACACAATATGACATTTAGATTTTTTTTTGTGTTTAGTATTATTTTAATTTGACATGAACTTTTTTATTTGTATACATTGCCTTTATAGTTGCTAGAATGTTTTTTTTTTTAATTGTATTGTTTATTAATTTGTATTTTAATTTTAATTTTTGTTATGTTTATCTAAATTTGTACGCCCATGTGGTTCAAACGTGTCTGTTACTTTAATTATTTATTACCAGATTGCATGCATTTTCTTAGTTTGTATGCATACTCATGTTTGCACAAATAGAATGATCTTTATCTTTATCTTTCTTAATTCCTTCAAAATGTATCGTTTGTGTCAATTCAGGTTATACACTTATATGTTTTTGTTTTAAAATTATCGTGAATTTGTAACATTATTCATGTTATATACCGGCTGCTGTTATTCACGTACCTTGAGTTGAATTTTCGCGACCTAGGTTTCGAGCGAGTCCGTCGTTCTTCCAAGGGAGTGAGGTCACGCGGTGAGATCGCGAAAATTCGACTCAAGGTACGTTAATTACAACCGGTATTTTACACTATTTGTGTGCATATATTCATTTAAATCCGTTCAGCCGTTTACCTACTAGAATAACAAACATACCAACAAACTTTCTCATTTATAATATTACTAGAAATGCACAGCCCCGCAGCTTCACCCACGTTAAAAATATGTAACTATTATATTATAACTGTTATATAATCTGTGACCATACGATCTTATTATAGTTTTGTATGCAATAAATTGTTTATCTATCTATCTATCCCTATTATCTATCTTCTAATACTATAAGAATCTTTTTCTTGACATACTGACTGAGTGACTTAGAGACAACACACAGCCTAAATCACTGGTTGTAGAGACTTGAAATTTGGAGGGTTTATTTGTCTTAGTAGGTACGGGTGTACTATGAAAGGAAGAAGGTTCATTTGTTGAGAGTTTAGCTACTCAAATGTACCGTTATTGAGTATGTAAACTCAATAAATGTACTCAGAAACCGGCCATTAGAGGATGAATCGGGGGTTCAATAAATGTATGGGGGGGGGGGGGTTTGTTTGTATGGGGAAACAAGATTAGATAGTCTATTTTATTCGAAACCACATAAGTCTATAATCTTGTTTCTCCCTACAAACTTTAAACTCCCGTTTCATCCTCTTAAGGGATTTAGTTTTGAAAATCTTTTCTTAGTACACCCTTACCTACTAAGAAAAATATACCTTCCAAATTTCAAGACTCGAAAATAACTCAATTCTTATCTCTTAACTAGAAGTGCCCCGCGGCTTTGCCCGCGTAAAAAACTTCTTTATTTACTTAAAAATTTTCTTTTGTAAAAACTATTCTATCATTAAAGACAAATAAGAATTAGCCAAATAGGTTCACCTGTTTTCATGTTATCGCGTGACTAAGGCAATTCGGGATTCATATTTATAAAACCCGAAAAACCAAAATTTTCAGACTTTGTTACCTACCCCATTCTAAAAAATCCTCTATCCTCTAAGTGTGGCATTTTGAAAAAGTCTGAAACTCGTAATAATTTATTAATTTACAAAGTACTTGTGTAAAATGTCGAATAAAATGACTATCCAAACTTTGAACCTCCGCTTCATCCCCTTGAAGAGTGAATTTTGAAAAATTCTTTCTTAGCGGATACCTTAGTCAAAATAACTAACTGTCGGTAGGTACTTGTGTTTAGTTTAGAATATAAAAGACTTATATCTAATCTTATTTTTTCATACAAACTTTGAACCTCCGTTTCATCCCCTTCAGGGGTGAATTTTGGAAAATTCTTCTAATCTCAATCAAAAATCTCAGAGGAAACTAACGTCGTTATAACTATCTGCATGCCAAATTTCAGCGCAATCCGAAACAATGTTGATTTTCACACTTTGTTACCCCATTTCACCCTCTTAGGGTTGGAATAAAAAAAAAACCTGAAACACGTATTTACTTATTTTTTTACTGCTGCACTTGTATGAAGTTTCAAATAGAAAATACTATCTAATCTTGTTTCTCCATACAAATTTGAACCCCCGTTTCATCCACTTCAGGGGTGAATTTTTAAAAATCTTTTCTCAGAGGTAACTAACGTCGTAATAAATATCAGCATGCCAAATTTCAGCGCAATCCGAAACAATATTGATTTTCACACTTTGTAACCCGAGTTCACCCTCTTAGGGTTGGATATAAAAAAAACCTGAAACAAGTATTTACTTATTTTTTTACTGGATCACTTGTTTGAAGTTTTGAATAGAAAATACTATCTAATCTTGTTTCTCCATACAAACTTTGAACCCCCATTTCATCCCTTTAAGGGGTGAATTTTGGAAAATAAAAAAAAAATTCTTAGTACACCCTTACGTGACGTACTAAGACAAATATACCCTCCAAATTTCAAGTCTCTACGACCAGCGGTTTAGGCTGTGCGTTGTCTGTCAGTCAGTCAGTCAGTCAGTATGTCAGGACAAAGATTCTTATAGTATTAGATATAGAATAATAAGTCTATATTTAGGAATAGGTATATTTGAGTTGCTTTGTTTGTTAAAATTATTTTCATACGGACCAAATTTATTATGCGAGTTTGTTTCGTAGAAGAAAATCATTTGAGTGAGTAGACCTAATATCAAATATTCTCTTTTCGTTATATTAATTAAGTGTTACTTTCCAATAAAGTTTATTTTGTGAAGCATTATACACTAATACAAATCGGTAAATATACTAATTTTAGCTGTACACAGTTGTAAACAAATTATATATACTTTTCAAAGCGGGCGAAGCTGTAGGCCACAGCTAGTAATGCTATAAAATAACTTAGTAGGTGTTAGTCGGGTCAGGATATTTACTTTAAAATCGGTGAAAGTTAAACAGAACGTTAAAGAAACTTTACTAAAGACTCATATATGAGGGTACAGATTGAGAGGTTTAATCGTTTTCATCAGCATTAAGCTTAACGATTTAGTTCAATGTACTCATTTTGATCCCTTTCTAACAAAGTTTGTTTACATTGAACGATCTATTCGAGGTAATACTCAGCCCTCCTAGGATCGTTTAAAGAACTAAAAGAACCGACATCAAATGCCAAGATAGTAATTTTCAGTGCCAAGTTTGAGGTGTTTATCTCCATATCTCTGGAGATACTGAACATTGAAATGGGACTACGTGAGAAGTATACCCTTTTAATAAAAAAAATAATTTTCTAAATCGATTGTCTTTGACTAATCGGTGAAGATACATTAAAAAATGTTCCGACTAATTGGAAACCCTCTTTGTTTTTGAAGTCTGTTAAAAATATAATAATCGAAATTCGAAATCGCCAAACGCAACTTCAAAATACATGTAAAATTACATTTACTTTTTCCACAACAAATATCACTGTCACTGTCATTCCCATAAAATCTGAAGTTTTATTTGGCGAGAACGCTAACAGAAATAGTATTTTTTCAAAAGCGCTACTCATAGAGGGAGATAAAATCATATGTCGTTTTTTGCCTCAAGCAAAGGACTCAGAACTTTGCGATTTATGTAGAGGCAAAAATAATATGATATCATTCCATTGGAGGTATTTCGCTTTATTGCTCTAGAGACATTTATGAGATTTTGATAATATAGATTATAAGGGTTATGCTATATAAATATTATGTTATGTTATAACACAACCCTTACAACAATTTGGTTACTAATAAATAACCAAATCAATCAACCACAAATCGGATGCCATAGCTTTAAAGTAACAATCTAGCATAAATGTACCTGCTTTTCTGTCACAAAAAATAATATAAGATCGTTTAAAAAACTACAAGAACCAAAATAAAAATTTTGAACAAACACCCACGACAATGTCCTTTAGAAAATAAATGTCATAACATCTATTTAAGAACCACCACTGATTACTTACGAACTAACTCGAACTAGTTTTGGAGAAAAATGGCAACATGGATTTGCAAAAACAAATGTTTACTGCAGCGCCCCCTGGTGAGTTGACACCGTAACACCTATTTAAGAACATGCATCTATCAAACACAAACCCATAACTGAAAACTGCGTCAAAATCGGACTAGTCGTTTTGAAAAAAAAATGGCAACATGGATTTGTACAAACAAATGATTACTGTAGCGCCCCCTGGTGAGTTGTCACCGTAAACCATAACTGAAAACTATATCAAAATCGGACTAGTAGTTTTGGAGAAACATGGCAACATGGATTTGCACACACAAACAAACAAACAAACATCCTCTCATCCCAAACGCATATACAGTCTCCGTTCCGTCGTGGGTAAAAAGAACCGACTTCAAACGTCGCGCTAGTCAAAGTAGCCAGTAGACGTAGTAACTATTATATAATCTATGCCAGTAGTTAGTTGTATGTCGTCGAGATAAGTAAATGCATCGTAATACAAAGGTTGATATATTAAAAACGGCCCGGCCGATTGTGTACTTATGTACACGCGTTAGAAGTTATACTTCTGTGGCGTATGGAAAAAAAATAACTAAAATGCAGTAGTGATTAACGATAAATATTAAAATTAATCAAAAAGATTTTATTAACGTAAAAATATGTCGTTAAATATGACGTTCTTACGAAATGACATATACAACTTGAACATAGTCATGCCACCTAGAACTAACTTCACGGTGTAGAATTTAGGTGGCAGTGTGCGCGCGCATCGTACCACCTAGAACTAACTTCACGATGTTATATTTAGGTGTCGGTGTGCGCGCGCATCGTAAAAATTCACTCTCATCATTTTTCTCTATCGCGCCAAAAGAAGTGTAACTTCAAAAAAAGAATTTTCTAAATCGGTGCAGGCATCTTCGAGTAATCGGTGAACATACATAAAAAATAAAATAAAAAATAAATAAAAAAAGATTCTGATGAATTGAGAACCTGCTCCTTTTTTGTGAAGTCGAATAAAGACAGAAAAAACAACCCTGAAAAGATCTCTGATAAATATTTAGAAAACTCAACCTGACTCAACGTTGTTAAATTTTAACCGGCAGCTTAAAATGGACATTAAATGGATATAAGGCTTTAGGAAACCATTAACCCTAGCCCGCTCTAAAGCATTTAACAATAATAGTCCGATGAGGGTCTACTAGGTCTTGTAAGATTATACCGACCGTGAACTTCTGCTCTTTAATTATGTCAGCGTGCAGAAAATTGTGTAAGTGACCTCTGTAATTAGTTTTGTTTAATTTTGTTGTAACACGTGAAAGGAATGTGAGCGTTCGTAGATATGGAAGTACAGTTTATTTTAATTAGTACATTATTATATTATGTTATTTTAATTTATTTCAGACTACGCTTTATAAAAGACTACAAAAATCTTTTTCAAAAAAAATAAAATCGACTTCATTACCACAAACAGGCACTCAAAAGTGAAAAATAAATTACTTAATATAATTATTATACGCACTACCCACTTATCTATGTGAAGTCGGTGCCAGTCAAGTCTATTGGATAGTAGATAGATACTATGTATGTAGTAGTAAGTAGGTAGATACATGTAGGTAGTATCTATCTAGTTAGTCATTACGGTTAAGAGGGTACATCTGTAAAGTGCGCACATATAGACACACGGACGGACGGACGGACGGATAGTAAAAATATTCACTAGTCATAATGATGTCATCAAGGTATCAAAGGACAATGTCCAAAATGGCCCTGTGCTATATAAGCATCAGACACACACGATAATTAATTGTCTATTTTATTACAATAATTCCAAATAATTTTATAACACGGACTAGTTGTATTCCAAAATGAATATTAAAAAGTATTATTTGCGATTATTAACATTAATTGCCGCCATATGGCCCACACAGTCTTTATCACTCTACTACGTTTATAAGAGTTGGCACTTCCTGACATTGTTAATGCCCGAATTATGAAAGCACCGTGTAGCCAACCTAACAACGAAAAGTATTATTTACGTAGTAACTATTATATAATCTGTGGTATTATGCTTTTTATTTTTTGCAGTGTTGGTTGGTACAAAGTACGTTCATAATTCTGAGTTATTTATGTATGCAGTGTCGCGGGCGGGACTGATATGGCCGCCATATTCGCCAAACGTCATGTCATGTCAAAAAATATTAGGTATGCTTAAAAACTTTGCACATTAACAAGACTTTGCCTGGTAGAACATTCCTATGAAGACAAATTAATTCTCCCCACCTTTGTTTCTATCTCGCTCACAGTTACCGTAAGAATATCAGAAGTCAATAATACTTAAATTCAAAAAATTAAAACCACCCCCGACTGATTTGTATATGTAATCCGAGTTTATAATCAAAGCATATGAATAACTTTGAACATTGAGACCATTCCAAGGAGATGTCTTAGAATTAGATCAAGCTTACGAGTACCATATTTTTGCAATATCATTGAAGTAACAAGATACTGCGACAGCGCTATTTTGATTTTTTGACGTCCGCGTTCAAAGAACTACGAGCTTTCGAAAATTGCTACAGTAGTTTTTTTTAACCAAAAAAGAGCTGAGATATAGAGAGATGAAAAAGATATTTAAACTGCTGAACAGATTTTCATGAAATAAAGCTAAGAACACTCTAGACGAAGACATCTATCAAACAAAACAAACTAAATCAAAATCGGTTCATCCGTTGGGCTCTACGATGCCACGATGACAGACACACAGATACACAGGTACACACGTGAAACTTATAACACTCCTTCGTTTTGCGTCGAGGGTTAAAAACCAAAATCAACGTGAAGAAAGATGTAAAAACATTATTTAAGGTCATATTTTTTAGTCTTCAAAAGTATATGCAATAGCAACCTCCATTGTGTATAATCTTCTTGGGACTCTTCTTCTAAAACCAGTACATTCTTCTATGTTTGAGATATTTATCTCCATATCTCTGAAGATACTAATCAGATCTCGATAAAATTAAAATGGGACCACCTCGGAAACGTACCCTACCTATTTATAAAAGAATCATTTGAATCCGTTCACAATTGACGGAGCAATCGCGTAACATACACACAAAAAAAACATACAGACGAATTGAGAACCTCCTCCTCTTTTGTGAAGTCGGTTAAAAAAAAGGATGAGGTTCTCAATTCGTCGGATTTTTTTTGAAATGTATGTTCCCCGATAACTCAAAGGTACCTAGACCAATTTGGAAAATTCTTTTTTTTATGCTTTTCAAGTAATTCTAATTAAATTTTATTGAGATCTGATGAGTATCTCTAGAGATATCAAGATAAACACCTCCAACTTAGTACTGAAAATGACAAGCGCGGTATTTATAGTGGGCTCTTTTAGTTTTTTAAACGTTCTTAAAATATAACGTTAAGCATTCCGTTCATCACAAAGTACGGTTACGTCTTTATATATCAGTTCAGAAAACTAATAAACTGGCCAAGTGCAAGTCGGACTCGCACTAGTAGGGTTTCTTACCACACTACAGTATTTTATAAGATCGAGCAAAAAATACCACTATCATTTTTGCCAGCAAAAAATAATAATGAATAAACATTTTATTTATTATAACGCCATCTAACGTCTAACAAAGGAGTTAGGGATCGACATTGCAATATTACGCTTTCTATGGGACGTTTACCTAACTAAGCGTTTATAGATGGAGTGAAATGCCGAAAAAAACACGTTTCTTGTATGGGGACCCTCTATTATTTTTAACTTTATTCTGTTTTTAGTATTTGTTGTTATAGCGGCAACAAAAACACATCATCTGTGAAAATGTCAACTATCTAACTATCACGGTTCATGAGATACAGCCTGGTGACAGATGGACAGACAGACAGGACATGTAGACATACAGACAGACAGACGGACAGCGGAGTCTTAGTGATAGGGTCCCGTTTTACCCTTTGGGTACGGAACCCTAAAAATGAACAGAAAGCGAAAAGGATCGCTACGCTAGACCAACGCTCCATCTACATAAAAAATGTAGTGTATAAAACAATGTAATGTATAATTATAACATTTTAATGTCCATCAATTACAAAAATAAAGCAAGTTAAAGGTACGAGTAGATTATGAGAGATTTTATGTTATATTACAATCTAAGACCCGTTTTATACATGAAAAGGATCTTTTGTTTTAATTATGTATCAAAACAATTTAAACAGATATGTGAAGCCTTGTGCTGTATATTTAGTTAGTAAGCCTTTCTGTTTATACAGCTGTTAATATATAAGTTCGTTTTAAATCCCTTATAAATTATTTGATAGGCATTCATCAACAAATTTAAAGATGGGATATTCTCAGAATATTTACCTCCCGTTGTATTAAGTAGGTAAATAAAATACAATTTACTGTGCCTAAAGTCGAGTAAGTAAATATTCTAAGCAAATGATATTAGAGTACGTCAGTGAATTCGATCAAGCGCAGCCATTTTGAAAATTCAAATACCATGTAAATTTACTATTTGTGTCAAAGCAATTTAATAATTTAAGTGCGTGTGAAATTAAATATTAAATGTAATATATTATGACATGCTGATATTATGATAAAAGGGTTCAAAATAAGTTGAAAGCGCTGCTGTCAAAGGTTTCAAAGAAAATTGAAAAGATACCACAAGGGGATATGTTGTAGATGCATTTGACTTGTACGGTAAGAAAGGTCAGAGGTAATGTTATGAGTGAAGCCAATATTATATATTGGATCGTATATAAATAAATATATGGAGCTTGCATCACTGGGTATGTACTTTGTAACAAAGGTAAGTAAGTACCTTTGGTATCTCCTGAGATGTGAGTAGTTTCATCATCATAATTTTCAGCCAATTTCCCTCCACTGCTGGACATTGGCCTCTCCTATGGCACGCCATTTTAGTGGCTTAAATCACTTTTAGGGTTCCGTACCTAAAGGGTAAAAAAAAAGGTTTCGATGAATTGAGAAACTCCTCCTTTTTTGTGAAGTCGGTTAAAAACGGGACCCTATTACTAAGACTCCGCTGTCCGTCTGTTTGTCTGTCTGTCCATCTGTCACCAGGCTGTATCTCTTGAACCGTGATAGTTAAGACAGTTGAAAATTTCACAGATGATGTATTTCTGTTGCCGATATAACTACAAATACTAAAAACAGAATGAAGTTAAAAATAATAGGGGGTCCCCATACAAGAAACGTGTTTCTTTCGGCATTTCAATATAAGGCCATTTATAAACTCTTAGGTAAACGTCCATAGATGGCGTTATATTGAAATGCCGATCCCTAACACCTTTGATAGACGTTAGGTGGATGGCCTTATAAGAAATAAAATGTTCATTAATTATTATTTTTTGCTGGCGAAAATTATAGTGGTGTTTTTGCTCGATCTTATAAAATACTGTAGTGTAGTACGGAACCCTACGAGTGCGAGTCCGACTTGCACTTGGCTAGTTTATTTTTACATCTTATAGGCTAGCGTTTGACCACTATCTCACCTGTTAGTAAATGATGATGCGGTCGAAGATGGTAAGCACGCTAGGCCTAGAATGGGAACTGGCTCTCAAGGATAGCTTCCGGAACACATTAGATGTTTGGCGACAGATTTTCTAACTTGAGGGTGGTAGCTGGCCAGGCGGACACTAGATAGTGACCTGCCACCATGCGGGGTTGTTGGTTTCTTAACGATATTTTTCCTTCACCGGAGGGCCACAGTGAATAGCGCACATATATTTTTCGATAGAAAATTCCATTGGTGTACGGCGGGGTTAGAACTGGCATCAAAGAACACCGTTGTTCCGATTACGCCACCGGTCCCTCAAAGTATCACTGGGTATGTAACAAAGGTGAGTAAGTATACCTTTGTTATCTACCCTGAGATGTTAATAGTTTCATCATCATGATTTTCAGCTAATTTCTCTCCACTGCTTGACATTGGCCTCTCTTATGCCATGCCATTTTAGTAGTTTAAATCACTTTTTCAATTCTATTCAATTTACAAATCAGATTTAGGTAGATAAACCTCACTGAATACCTAGTATAAAAGAATCACATAATCGTTAATTTAAGATCCTTCTACTTTTTTTTTAAGAGCTGCATTTAAAAAAAATGTGTGTATCTTAGAACTCCGACAATTATAAACCGATTTAGAATTTATTTTTTAACCGACTTCAAAAAAAGGAGGAGGTTTCTCAATTCAACCGTATATTTTTTTTTTTTTTTTTATGTTTGTTCGCGGATAACTTCGTCGTTTATGAACCGATTTTGATTATTCTTTTTTTGTTCAAAAGGAGATATCCCAAGTGTGGTACCATGGTAATTTTATCGAGGTATGATAAGTATCTCTAGAGATATTGAGATAAACATCTCAAAATTGGTACTGAAAATGAATAGCGCGGCATTGAAGTCGGTTGTTTTTTAGTTTTTAAACGATATTATTCTAAGAGAATATGCTTTCCATTTGGTCCCATTGTAATTATATTAAGTTCTGATGAGGACATCGAGAAATATGGAGAAAAAATTACTAGCGCGGCATTTGCAGTCATTGTTTTCGTTTACAACCGATTTTAAATTATCACAGTGCATTTGTGTAACACTGTTGCGATTATGAAAGTTTTTTCCGCCTGAGTAAAATGCTAATATTGGACACACAATGAAAAAGTTATTATTTTCTTAAACGCAGGCAAAGCAGCGGGGCGCAACGACTAAACCCCCGTATCTGAAAAATAATAAAGCTTGTTAAATACAAGTAAATATTATATTCGCTAGAGGCCTAACATTTCCAACATATTCAGACAAATTCAAAGAGCGACATGTAAATATTTCTCCGCCTACGTTGCTCTCAAACGTTAACAATTCTGAAAAATTGGATAAACTAATTCACTTTGCGATATACACAGTCATACATTATTATACATTATTTATTCAACAAAGAAGAGTGCCTTGTTACGGAGAAGATAACGCGATCATTTTTATTTGTATCTTTTTTTTTTTTCTTTATACTGGATAAGTAAGCGTTTGACCACTACCTCACCTGATGTTAAGTGACGATGCGATCGACGATGTAGCACGCTTACCTAGAAGATACCTTTTCACTCGCGATTTGAAGACCCCCGGGTTATAGTTACTGGGAAACACAGACACCGGCAAGGAATTCCATTCCTTGGCAGCACGTATGATAAATGATGAATCGAAACGTTTTATGCGGGTAGATGGAATGTCCACCATAAATCGATGGCGCACATCGGTATGTCTGGTTGTCCGATAGAAAAAAGGGGATGGTGGGACTAATTCGTGCAATTGGATGGCACACTCTCCGAAATGTATCCGATAAAAAACCGATAAACTTGTGACTTTGCGGCGATGCTCTAAGCTCTGGAGCCTTTTACCAACAATTTTGTCGTCATTGATGAGTTTCTTGGCTTTCCTCTCAATTATTTCCAGCGCCTCCAGTTGGTATTTGGCTGAGCCATCCCAGAGGTGAGAACAGTACTCCATGCACGATCGGACTTGTGCTTGATACAAATTGAGCAGCTGTCCCGGTGTGAAATACTGTCTCACCTTGGCCAGAATACCGAGCTTTTTCGAAGCCAACTGGGCCTTGGACTCAATATAGGGACCCAAAGTTGAGTGTGGGTGTTAAAGAAATGCCAAGAAGCTCAAGGTGGTTAGTTATCGGCACGGATACATCTCGAAAAGTAGGAGTCAGATGGAATGGACTCCGTTTGGCGGAGAACAGACACGCCTGGGTCTTAGCAGCATTAAATTTGACCAGGTTGGCATCACCCCATTCGGAGACACCCTGTAAGGACAAGTTCATGCGCTCGACCATCGCCTCTCTGAAACACTGTATTTCAGTCGCACTGGTCCGTGCACTTGATGTGTAGCTCTCTACAACGGTGCTGTCGTCTGCATACCCAAAGATACCGGGCTTAAGCAGATCGTTGATATGCAGCAGGAAAAGGGTTGCAGAGAGCACCGATCCCTGAGGGACCCCGGCATTAATTGCCAATTGGTCAGAAGAGCAGCCATCAATGACTACCCTTATTGACCGGTCCCTCAGAAAATCCGAAATCCAGACACACAAACCAGTGGACAGTCCGTAGGATGGAAGCTTGCTTATAAGGCTATCGTGCCAAACCCTGTCAAAGGCTTTTGAGATATCGAGGGAAACCGCAAGCGCTTCCCCATGATCATCTATAGCCTTACTCCAAATGTGCGTGGCAAACGCTAGAAGATCCCCAGTGGACCGATTTCGGCGAAACCCGTATTGTCGATCACTGAGGAGATCGTTCGCTTCTAGGTATGCTAGGAGCCGGTTATTCAGTACACGTTCCATAGTCTTACAGAGTATGGAAGTGACTGAAATTGGCCTATAGTTGACAGGGTATCGTTATTTTAATGTGCTATTTTTCTTATGACTGCGCAAAAAGAGAGTAGGTTATATTTTTTGAATGGATATTGTATGTTTGTAGACGCTAAATTGCAGATTTTTCTATAGATATAAAGAAGCAAACAAGCAAGCGGCCCACCTAGCGGTAACCACATACTATCGTAAGTGGTTAACGCCGCCTATTAACACCTGCAATACCGGGGCAGTACTGGTGCGTTGCCTGCTCTTTTGGAAGAGGAATCTGTTAACTCTCCTTTTGAAGCAACTCAGATCAAGCTTCTGCGGGAAAATGTCGCAAAGAAGGTTATTCCACATCTCGCACGTACGCGGAAAGAACAAACGCTTAAAACGCGTTGTGAGGGAGGACCACGTGTCTATAATATGAGGGTGAGCGCTCTCACGAATACGCGAGTTCCTGAGCAGCTCAAAGGAATTGGTGGACTTTAAAGGCATTTAATAAATATTACAACCTAGAGATTGATAGATGAATACTTTATTGCATAGTAATCAAAACAATATGATCAAGTAAGATACAAGTAAAAGTTGGATGGACAGGAGCCAGTTATGAAAAAAATAACTAAGCGGTCAGTGTAGTACAATACCCTTGACAAAATACGTCTTAATATAAAATGACTAGCTTTTGCCCGCGGCTTCGCCCGCTTAGCTGTATGTGTGTGGACTGTAATCATATTTGTGGTCACTGAGACCACAAAATATGATTACGATTGTTTTGTAGTAACTGTAAAAAACTGAACTGAAACTGTAACTGTGTAAAAGTTATGGCAATTTGTAAAACGCATATTCAAATTTATAAAGACTCAATTAAAAAGTTATGGTATCTATAGTGTGGTCACTCAGTCCACACATACACGCTTAGCTTCCAAGAAAAAATTACATCTTTTTTCTTTCAAAACATGTATTATAAGCGTTCACACTCCCACGTTATTGAATGAACACAATATCCCAAACGTTTTACGGATAACTTCGTCCGTTTTACGAAGTTATCCGTAAAACTACACTAATATCTGGGATGTAAGTAGTATGGTTTAAAAAAAACGCAAAGCGTGTGTAAAAGGATCAAATGACCAGTCAACCAGAAGTGGATATCAAATAATGAATATTGCTTACAAAGAATTAAAACACGTGCCCGCAGTATTGCCCAGTAAAAAAATATTTTATATTTTTCCTTCAGGTGCTAGAAACAACATGCTGCTTCGAGAGCTTTCGTATACTGTAGGCAGTACTAATATACTATTAATATACACGCACATCTTAGACTACCATAAAGAAATCTCTTTAATTTATGTCTAAAATTTTAAAATAAATCATAATACATTTTTATGTAATTAATATAAATAAATATATTGTATAAATATTTGTTTATTTTAAACTTAGCACACTAAAGTGTAAACATAGATAAATCATAATTTAACGCTTTGAATAAAAAATAACAAACTACCTAACGTCGTCGTCTGACTACTAAAATGAAGGGTTGCCTTACAGCTATAATAATTACAGGCACTATGTTTCAGTAAGTACTACATACTTCGTACTTAATACATATATAGATACTAAGTTAGAGGCATTCGTTTTCCCCTTTTTTTCTTTATGCTGCTGAGACGTGGACGTTAAGAGAGAGCGAAATGAAGAAGATTGACGTTCTAGAAATGTGGTGCTGGAGGAGAATGCTTCGGGTATCTTGGACAGAATTCAGAACTAATCAGTCAATACTTGAAGAACTCCGCATCAAACAGCGTCTATCTTCTATCGTTCAGACTCGCATTTTTGCATTCTTTGGTCACGTCTTGACACACGGAGATGTGTCCTTGGAACGTCTTGTAGTACAAGGCAAGGTGGAAGGTACCCGAGCTCGTGGCAGGTCACCCATGCGTTGGACTGATCAAATTAAAGCAACGGTTGAAGATTCCATCAATGTGTGCACAAGAAAGGCAACCGTGAGAGAGGAATGGCGACGAATAGTTAAGCGTGCCACTAATTATAATATTACTGAAGTTTCGATCACGACCGCTCTGCTAAGAGTGATACAATGAAGCAGAAGCACTAAGTTACAGAGAAATAAAAAACACAAGACACTTTTGAACATCCACGTATGTCCTCTTTGAGACCTAAAATACTACAACTGCTGACTTACTTTGATAAGACGTTACCGAGTACCAAACATACAAAATATAAATACACAATAAATTCCTTTTCCTCCAACGCAATTACTTTTATAACGATATCTGAGGGGTTTCTACAAAAAATGTACCTTTTATGAAAGCCTGAGGCTTTTGCTTAGCAATTCAAATCGGGCGTTTTGACGGTAGCCAGCGGATTAAATTTAAAGATGAACCGTAATTGTGCTTCGGTTCTAGAGGATTACTGAAAAGGTCGTTTAGATAACTGCTACGGGTGTCTACCTAATTTTTTGGTCTGTTGTTACGGTTTAATTTCAGGTCTTGTGGACTATTTTATTATTTTAATCCAAGAAGCTAATTAATGGACGTTGTGATAAAGGTTTTTCTGTGTCCTGTCTGAAATGAAAGCTAATTAATATCGGAGTGACTACAAAAACATTTTAGAAATGTCATTTATCAATTATCTACTGAAAAGTTTTATGTGAATATACTTCAAATGGTTACTAATGAGGTATAGCGCAATTAGAGGTATGTTAATAAACTGGCCAAGTGCAAGTCGGACTCGCACTCGTAGGGTTCCGTACCACACTATAGTATTTTATAAGATCGAGCAAAAAATACTACTATCATTTTTCGCCAGCAATTAATAATAATGAATAAACATTTATTTTCTTATAACGCCATCTAACGTCTAATAAAGGTGTTAGGGATCGACATTTCAATATAATGCCATCTATGGAACGTTTACCTAACTAAGCGTTCATAGAAGGCGTGAAATGCCGAAAAAAACACGTTTCTTGTATGGGGACCCTCTATTATCTTTAACTTTATTCCGTTTTTAGTATTTGTTGTTAAAGCGGCAACAGAAATACATAATCTGTGAAAATTTCAACTATCTAACTATCACGGTTCATGAGATACAGCTTGGTGACAGACGGACAGAGAGACAGACAGACAGATAGACAGACAAACAGACAGACAGAGAGACGGACAGCGGAGTCTCAGTAATAGGGTTCCGTTGGTACCCTTTGGGTACGGAACCCTAAAAATACACAGATATGAATAATACCTATGCATCTCACAGTGGCCCTCCGGTGAAGGAAAAACATCGTTAAGAAAGAATAGTTCGTTAGAATTGGAACTGGCTGTATAGCTGCTGGAATACATTAAATGTTTGGCGACAGATTTTCTAATTTGAGGGTGGTAGCTGGCCAGGCGGACACTAGATAGTGTCCAACCACCGTGCGGGTATTAGGGGTTTCTTAACAATATTTTTCCTTTACCGGAGGCCACTGTAAAAAGCGCACATAATTTTTTCGTTAGAAAACTCCACTGGTGTATGACGGGCATTGAACTTGGTACCTCTGGCATCAAAGCCGCCCGTTCTCCCACTTACACCACCGGGCGCTCAGATTCTGAATCCTCTTAAACCGAAATAACTTTAATTGTTTGAAATAGTTACTGGCAAGTAAATTAAATAAGTAAATATTATTTTATTAGACCTCATTTTGTCTTAAAGCGTTTATTTTTGGACTCTTACTTTTATTTGTTTTATAATAAATCCCTTGTTACCGGACGCATAATGTTCAAGTAATCATAATAACCTTCAATGGACCGACGCTGGGATTTTCTTTTCAAAAACTGTAATTAGGCAGCGAACAAAGATTGCTTGATCCTTTGTCTTCGGCGACTATAAAGCATCATCGTTAAATATTTTGTGAAGGAAAAATAATTGTTATTGGAGGTTTGGGAAAATTTCATTTTTAGAGTTTACAAAGTCTATTGTGCTGATTGTGGTTTATTTACTACAAAATAGTTTTTTTTTATATTTGTGACCTACGAAGTATTTTAGACCGACTTTCCCAGTTTTTTTTTTATAATAAGTTATTTAAAAAAAAAATAATACCGACTTCATAACCACAAAAAGGCACTCAAAAGCGAAAAATAATTTACTTAAAATTATTAGGTAGGTAGTAGATAGATAATACCTACATGTATCTATCTACTTACTAACCTACATGTACCTACTTACTACTACTACATACATAGTATCTTTCTAATATCCAATAGACTTGGCTGGCACCGACTTCAAATAGAATAGTGGGTAACGCTTATAATAATTTTAAGTAAATTATTTTTCGCTTTTGAGTGCCTTTTTGTGGTTATGAAGTTGGTTTTATTTTTTTTTGAAAAATAACTTATTTTACCCTTTTTAGTGCAAAAAAAGTTTTAATGAAATTACATGCATCTATTAAATTTCGTGTCTGGGCCGTTATACACTGACGGATATATACTTTTTGAAAATTTCAAGTATGTACCTATAACGGTTAAGAAGATACAGATCTTATAGATTTAAAAACGGGAATTTAACGTGACTTACGCGATGTCGATATAGCGATCGACATATGTTTCGGCCTCATCCGGAGGCCTTCTTCAGGATCTTGAGTGCGGGGCGCTCGTCGACGCGTCGCACCTCGCACTGATACAGAGATACAGATCTGTAAAGTGCGCACATATAGACACACAGACGGACGGACGGACGGACGAACAGACAACAAAGTCTCAGAAAGTGTTCATTTGGTAGCCTTTGGGTTCGGAACCCTAAAAAAATTGACTTTAAATGCCGCGCTAAAGTGAAAATATTCACTAGTAATAATGATGTCATCAAGGTATCAAAGGACAATGTCCAAATGGCCCTGTACAATTAAAGCATCTGACACACACGATAATTAATTGTCTATTTTATTACAATAATTCCAAATACTTTTATAACACGGACTAGTTGTATTCCAAAATGAATATTAAAAAGTATTATTTGCGATTATTAACATTATTACTTGCCGCCATATGGCCAACAGAGTACTGAATCACTCTACTACGTTATAAGAGGCACTTCCCTATATTGTGGATACCCGAATTATGAAAGCACTGTGTAGCCAACCTAACAACGGAAAGTATTATTTACGTAGTAACTATTATATAATATGTGGTTTTATGCTTATAAGTTTTTTTTGCTGTGTTGATTGGTACAAAGTACGTTCATAATTCTGAGTTATTTAATTATGTATGCAGTGTCGCGGGACTGAAATGGCCGCCATCTTCGCCAAATGTCATGTCATGTCAAAAATATGTTTAAAAAAGTTTGCGTCCTAACAAGACTTTGCCCGGTAGAACATTCCTGTGAAGACAAATTATTTCTATTTATATATAATTATTTATTATAATTATTTATTATAATTATTTATTGAGGGCCCGGTGGCGTTATTTGGAAAACGGTCGGCTTTGATGCCGTAATACCGAGTTCAAACCACCGTGCACCAATGAATTTTTCTATCGAAAAATATATGTGCGCTTCTCACAGTGGCCCTCCGGTGAAGGAAAACATCGTTAAGAAACCAATAGCCCCCGCATGGTGGTAGAACATATCTAGTGTCCGCCTGGCCAGCTACCACCCTCAAGTCAGAAAATCTGTCGCCAAACATCTAATGTGTTCCGGCAGCTATCCTTGAGAGCCAGTTCCCATTCTAGTCCACTTCTCTATCTTCGACCGCATCATCAATTAGCAACAGGTGAGATAGTGGTCAAACGCTTGCCTATAAAAAAAAATTATCCCCACCTTTATTTCTATCTCGCTCACAGTTACCGTAAGAATATCATAAGATATTCTTACGGTAACTGTGAGCGAGATTTCATATAAATGCAATAGCAAGCTCCATTGTGTATAGTCTTCTTGGGACTCTTCTACTAAAACTAGTACATCCTCCTATGTTTGAGGTATTTATCTCCATATCTCTGGTGATACTAATCAGATCTCGATAAAATTAAAATGGGACCACCTCGGAAACGTATCCTACCTATTAAAAAAAGGATCATTTGAATCCGTTCACAATTGATGGAGAAATCGCGTAACATACACACAAAAAAAAACAAAAAAAAATAAACATACAGACGAATTGAGAACCTCCTTCTTTTTTGTGAAGTCGGTTAAAAATAGATATATTTTTGACATCATATATATATCGCAGGCAGATAGCGCTGTTTAGTTAAGAGGCTAGGCAGTTAATTGAACGGCTAATTAAGCTATCTGCCTGCGACGTATTATACATTTTTAAATTAATTTTGCAATGTTTAGAAATGATAATATTTTTTATGATATAATGTATGATTTCAGACCTGCATATTATGTGTGTATATTAGTACTGCCTACAAACTGAATAAATGCTTTGAATTTTTTTAATGAAATTGCATATATAAAATCGCGCTTTTTTCCCGTTGGGGTAGGCAGATACTACTTTTATCCACTTGTTAAGATCCTGACATACCTCTTTCGCTTCTTCCAATTTCATGAGCATCTTTATACAACATCATCATCAGCCTGTGTCAGTCCACTGCTGGACGTAGGCCTCTCCCAAGATGCGCCACTGAGCCCGATTCGGCTCTTCTCTTCCAGTCACTACCCACAGCTTTGCGTATGTCGTCGCTCCACCTGGTCACAGGACGTCCTACGCTACGTTTGCCGATACTTCAGCTTGCTAATCCGTTGAGCTATGTCGATAACTTTAGTTCTCTGGCGAATTACTTTATTCCGGATTCTATCCCGCAGAGAAATACCGAGCATGGCTCTCTCCACAGCTCGCTGAGCGACTTTAAACTGATGGACCAATCGAACTGTGAGTGTCCACGTCTCGGCTTTGTATGTCATTACAGGTAGGACGCACTGGTTAAAGACTTTTGTCTTTAGACACTGCGGTATAGGCGACGAGAAGACTCGACTTATACTACATGCTCACCGGTTATAGATACTTTTGTCTTTGTCTAAAACGTCTCCGATCTGGTAGTGATACGTTCGCCTAGATCGGCCTCTCCCAGCTCGCCCATGCACTGTACTCGTCTCATAACTGTAGTGTGGTCTACTACTGCGGGACCAGGGTAAGAGAAACAACGTATACTCTTTACATAATGATAGCTCTATATTGATTAACCCAAATAATTAAAGATACTTATCTTATATACTAACATTATCACATAGTATGTGCTACATCAAAATGTCACACCCTACATAACTCTGTATCGTTAATCTTCCTTCATGCACCCTTTCTGGAGGTCCAAACTATCTAAGCATCTTCTTTCTCAATACATCACTTCTTCCACACCACACCAATTAAAACTCAACAGCTAACTATAAACCCACCTAAAACAAAAAATAAACCAAACACAAATTATACTACAGTACTACATTATAAATACCTACACTCGCAAAATCTTTACCTAGAAAAAACATTTGAAAGTAAAATCCTACTTTATCACCTTATATCTCCCTGTTTTAATCTTACCTAATTATGAAAATGGACTTCGTTGACTTAAGTCGGCCTAAAAGATTGCAAACCAACAAAAAGGAGTGGATAAAGCGATGTCATCTGCTTTCTGTTCGGGTGCTTATATTTTATTACTACAAGTGCCCCGCGGCTTCGCTCGCGTTAAAAGAACTTTCCTTTCGTAAAACCTTTCTATCACAAAATCACATTAATATTTAATTAGCCAAACCAAAAGAGGAAATAGGTGTGAATTTTTATAAAAACCCGAGGAACCACATTGGTTTTCAGACTTTGTTACCCCATTTTACCCTCTTAGAGTGGGTTTTCGAAAAATCTTGAAACACGTAATTATTTATTTATTTCCAGAAGTACATACTTATGTAAAGTTTCAAATATAAAAAAAACTATATAATCTTTTTCCTGCATACAAACCTTGAACCTCCGTTTCATCCCGTTTTGGGCTGAATTTTGGAAAATCTATTCTTAGTGGATACATACGACATAATAAATATCTGCATGCCAAATTTCAGTGCAATCGTAAACAATATTTATTTTCAGACTATGCTACCCCACTTTTTGGGGTGACATTTCGAAAATGTCTGAAATACGTATTTACTTATTTATTTACAGAAGTACTTCTGTGAAGTTTATTACTTATTTATTATTTATTCGTAGAATGTAAACTACGCTAAACAGACGGCATCAGAGTGGCTGGTAAAGATACGGACATACCGCAGCGCATTCTGCGTGCGCATCTAGGTGGCGATCAGATAGCGCAGTAGTATTTGTACCGACAGGTTACAGAAAACAATTGAAAAGTACTTAGATCGCGCCCGAAGTGCCATTTTGGTTTTTTGACGTCCGCCGTCAAAGGGCTACGAAAGCTACTATCGTAGTCTCATCCACCAAAAAAGAGCTGATAATATTTAAACAGCTGAACGGATTTTCATGAAACAAAGCTAAGATACACTCGATGAAGACACCTATCAAACAAAAAAAACTAA
The DNA here is from genome assembly GCA_954871355.1 of Cabera pusaria. Lineage (NCBI taxonomy): Eukaryota > Metazoa > Arthropoda > Insecta > Lepidoptera > Geometridae > Cabera > Cabera pusaria. Next base: position 6,502,978 of record OX940896.1, read on the forward strand.
ATCAAAATTGGTTTATCCGTTTGAGCGCTACGATGCTACAGACAGATACACACTTACACAGACACACAGATACACACGTCAAACTTATAACACCCCTTCTTTTTGCGTCGGGGGTTAATAAAAACAATCACAGAGATGAGAGATGAATTCGTAAATATGTAACGACTTCTTATATTTTAAGTATCTATTTCAAGTATTTTATGTCCTTGTTTTTCGTTTTAAAATCGTTACAGTAAGGTAAAAGTACGACCACACCGCGGCGTCCTGCGTCCGTGTGAGCGTTTGCGATCTAAATTTCTATTGTTTTCTGATCGCCGTAGATTGCGTTTGGTGTGAACCAGTCGGTACAACTTTACTACTACTGCGCTATCTGATCGCCGCCTAGATCACGCACGCAGGACGCCGCGGTGTGGTCGTACCTTAAGGTACGGGAAAATCGCGACGTCCTGCGGCAATCAGACAGCGCAGTAGTATTTGTACCGACTGGTTCACACCAAACGCGAACTTCACCGATCAGAAAACGATTGAAAACCAGATCGCGATCGCGCACGCGGACGCACGACGCCGCGGTGTAGTCGTACCTTTAAAAGTACTGTGTTTATTTAGAACTATGTATATTGTTTTTGCAGTTTAGGCAGGTTAGCTAGTCTAGATTATCTTTAATCTCCTTATAAAGTTTAAAGCCCTATTTAATCCATTTAAAATTAGCCTGGTATTTACCAACGTCCCAGTGGCGTTTTAAAACAAATTTATTATGCCCAAGTTTACGTTTGAAGTCCTTAGAGGGTCGTCAATCTTTCCAACTGATGACATGCGAGAATTGAGTAAATACTTACAAGTGTTTACACGCCATGAAAATGTTTTTATTTAACATGCGAAGGTAATTTTTGGAGCACTCGTAAAGAATTACGCCTTTAGGGCATGCCTACCTCATTTTCTGAATTGTGCCCTTTGTATCACCATATCATTATATTCTGTGCTTAGACACAAAATAAATAATAATAACTAGGTACTTAGAATATGTTATTCTTTATCTTGTACCTTTTTAACCCCCCCCCCCCCCACGCAAAAATAAGGGGTGTTATAAGATTGACGTGTGTATCTGTGTGCCTGTGTATTTGTGTATCTGTGTATGTGTGTCTGTCTGTGGCATCGTAGCGCCCAAGCGGCTGAAACGATTTTGATTTAGTTTTTTTTTTGTTTATATGTTGTTTTCATCGAGAGTGTCCTTAGCTTTAGCTGTTTCATGAAATGTTTAATGAAGTTTAAATAATAATTATCAGCTCTTTTTTAGTTGATGAGACTACGATAGCAACTTTCGTAGCCCTTGACCGCGGACGTCATAAAAATCAAAATGGCGCTTCTGCGCACTACATACCCGTCACTCTGCTGCTGTCTGTTTAGCGTAGTGTACACGTAGTAGTTTATTCTCCGTGGTAATTTACATTAGTCAAATCAAATGTATTAATTTTGAAGTTCAGTATCCTGTTACTTCAAATTATACATATACAAAACAGTCGGGGGTGGTTTTAAATTTCAAATTTAAGTATAATTTATTTAAGTTGGCTTCAATAATGCGAAAGTACTTAATTCATGTGATTATTGCTCTAATGCCTTTCAAATACGCTGGCTAATTTTGAAACCTTATTGAGAACGTTCTCCTTTTTTATGAAGTCGGTTACGACTTCATAAAAAAAAGAGGAAGTTCTCAATTCGCCTGTTTTTAGGGTTCCGTACCCAAAGGGTAAAACGGGACCTAATTACTAAGACTCCGCTGTCCGTCTGTCTGTCTGTGTCTGTCTGTGTCTGTCTGTCTGTCTGTCTGTCCGTCTGTCACCAGGCTGTATCTCATGAACCGTGATAGTTATACAGTTGAAATTTTCACAGATTGTATTTCTGTTGCCGCTATAACAACAAATACTAAAAACAGAATAAAGTTAAAGATAATAGAGGGTCCCCATACAAGAAATGTGTTTTTTCGGCATTTCACGCCATCTATGAACGCTTAGTTTGGTAAATGTCCCATAGATGGCGGTATATTGAAATGTTGATCCCTAACACCTTTGTTAGACGTTAGATGGCGATATAAGAAACAAAATGTTTATTAATGTTAATTAATGTTAGTGTTATTTTTTGCTCGATCTTATAAAATACTGTATGAATGAATGAATGAATGAATAATACTTTATTGCACACCAAGAACAAAAAAACAAACAAAAGTAACAGAAGAACATAACATATCGGTAGTACAATGGGCGGTCATAAGATAACGATATCGCATAGAGCGATCTCTACCAGACAACCTTTGGATGGAGAGGATTTCTAAATTATAATATTGCGGGGGTGTGCAGCTATAAGTTAACATATATATGAATATACTTAAAATTAATACTTACACATGTAAACAAACATAATACATAACATAGATACATATACCTTAATAAATAAGTTATAAAATCAACTATGGGAAAAATAGTGTTTAAATACCATATTTTTAAAAGCTTGTGGAGATTGGGCTTGTCTTATTGTTGCAGGAAGTTCGTTCCATAGGCGGACAGCTAGCATGGAATAAGATTTGTTGTAGTAAAGTGACGTGGAGTGATGTTGAGGTGTCTTCAATTGAAGCGTATACTGGGATCGAAGGGGGTGGGATTTAGTAAGGTGGAGGAATTCGAAGCGCTCTTTTAGGTAAAGTGGAGTCGTAGGAAGGAATAGGATATTGTAAAGGAAAGAAAGGATATGCATGTTCCTGCGAAGGCGGATAGGTAACCAATTGAGCCTTTTTCGGAATTCGGAGACATGATCATATTTCCGAAGACCGAAAATGAATCGGATACAGACATTTTGCTGTAGTGTGGTACGGAAACCTACGAGTGCGAGTCCGACTTGCAATTGGCCAGTTTATTTATATTTGCTACCTCAGACTCTGCCATTCCATCCAAAAATTATTAGCGCGGCATTTGAAATCAGTTTTCTTTTTGATAAGGGTTGTAAATTATTTTTTACAAAGAGTAAGTATCAAAAATTGTATCAGTATCCTTTATTATTACTTTTAAGTTAAGTTAAAGCTGTTAAAGTAGGAGGCGGCAGTAACTAAGTTAGCCCTAACTTAACAACTTTGGAATTAACGTAAACAACATTAATTTTAAAGTTTATCAGACTAGCCGGTGAGTTCCCAAGAACTAACTTTCATACTTTCTGACAGCTTTCAAGTCCGGTAATTACCTGAGGCGTACCGTATATTATGGATATATAGTTTAGCAAAGCCTCATTCTAGGGCAATATCAATATTCATATTTTTATTTTGCTTTGGCACCACATGTTTGTCTGTCAAACTGTGGCCAACATGCAGTGTGCTCCGACAGCTATTCTTAGGAGCCACTTTCTATTCACCTAGCGTACAACTATCCTTGACCACTGTCACTTACCAACAGATGTGATTGACTGACTTGCACCAAAAAGTAGCTTCCCAACGTCATAGATAAAATCTTCCGCCATAACCTTAAGTGGTTCCGGCAGCACACAGCCCTTGCGAGTCAAGACATTCTAGCCTTAGCGTGTTCACCATCTTCGACCGCATCATTGCTTACCACCATGCGAGATAGTTGTCAAACGCTAGCCTATAAAATATCTTAAAAAGTACATGGATATGGGTACCACGTACTAAAGTGTTGCGATAAAAAATGCAAAATGCAAAGTTAAGATAGTTGTGACTAACCGTCCTCATTCACACCACACCCGTCGCTTAAAGCCTTAAAGGTCGTGGCAATTATCAGAGACATTGACGTAATTGACACGTGTAAATGAAGCTTTATTCCCCACACGAGTCGAATTCCCGGACGTACTTATTACTCTATTTTGAAGACGAAAACAATGATAAAATTAAATTACTCTCCTCAAAGGACTGGTTATATGAAATGTAGAGCGCAAAAGTTAGAGAATGCCAAAGGAAGGCTCCGTGAAATTCGTATGCAAGAGCTGTGACATCTCGGCTCACAAACGGAACCTTTGGAAGCTACGATAAATTGTCTGGAACCTTTGTGGAAGACGTTTCATTTGTATGGAGATGTTTAAATTTAATTTTGAGGGTGTTCCAGTTTGTTGGATACATTGTTTCATGTTTGTTCTTGGAGTTTGGAAATGTGGTGGGCCGCCTTACAGTGATGATATGTTAGCGGAACTAGGGATTCATAAATATATATACAATCTTTTTGTTCGAGAACCTAGAATACAGTGCTTAAAAAACTAGTTGAATTTAATAATTTTACATTTTTAGAGCAATTTTATTATTTATTAAGGTGCAAGCGAATTTGTATTACGCACGTAAAGGACTCAAACTATCCATTAAAATTACATGATATTGTGACAAAATATGTATTTATAGAAATAGAAAGAAAGAAAACTTATGCATACTTCTTAATACATACTTTATCGCGTATTAATGCGCGGTAATTTTATTATTTAATTTACTGAAAAACTATTTTATTATATGTACCTATTTATTATCATTAAAACTGCACGAATTCAGTCCATTTCTTTCCAGTGACAAGCATAACTAGGTGGCGCCACTCCAATGGATTTTATGAAATTGCAACGTAACCACAGAAAGAGCCGCCGCTTAGAGCGACCGGAAGTGATGAAAGAGGCGGGACGAATGCAGGAAATGGACCGGTGCCTGCCGCGACTTTGTTGATGGTGGAATTATAAAAAGGAATACGAATGAAAATATTCATTGCGCAATACGAGTTTAAAACGAGAGATAATTTGAAAAATTGCTTCATATATAGGGTTGACTTTTATCAACCGGAAGTCCAAAAAGAAAGAGGTTCTCAATTCGTCTGTATGCTTTTTTTATGTGTACCTATGTTACGCGGTTAGTCCGTCAATTTTGAACCGATTCGAATGATTTTTCTTTTATTCGGTAGGGTAAGTTTCCGAGGTGGTAATTTCATCGAGATCTGATAAGTATCTCCAGAGATATGACGCTAAACGTCTCAAACTTGCTACTGAAATTGATTAGCGGGGCATGGCAGTCGGTTGTTTTAGTTTTTAAACTATCTTAATTACTTTAATGAAAAATAATGGAAGTCTAAAATAGATAAGTATTTTTAATGCTGTAAGGCAGGGGTCGGCAACCTTTTGCTATAGCAGGGCCATATATGTTGCCAGAGTATCAGTGCGGGCCGTACTTATTTTTATATATTTGGACATGTATTTTTAATATTTGAAATAAAACGCATATATATTCAAACAATCATATCTATTTAAATTGAACTACTATACTAACATAAATAAATTATAAGTAAAAAAACATTTTTAACAACAAGCTTTTATCTGGGACAATGAACTAAAATGTTAAAAATAAATTCTAGTAAGTATTTGGCGTGTAGGTACTTACCTATATTCTTAAAAGCTTGAAGCACTATCCGTTTATCAGGCTAGGTAATTACTATACTTCAGTGCCTCAAGATTTTAAAAATATAGGTAAGTACCTACACGCCAAATACTTACTAGAATTTATTTTACCATTTTAGTTCATTGTCCCAGATAAAATCTTGTTTTAAAAATGTTTTTTTACTTATAATTTATTTTAAACTTTTTTGTAGGTAGGTATATATACCAACTACCTACCTACTACCTAGGTATTTAAGAGAAGGCATTATGTTTTAAAATATTCCACGGATATTTGATGTGATTATGGGTAAAGTGCTCTTCAAGAAAAATCAATCGACTCGGTAAAGCTATGTTGCTTTATAACAGAAATGCCATGGCCACCTTACAGCTTCATCATCAGATCCTGGCTCTCATTTAATTGAAAAGTGCTCCTTAAGACAAATAATTTGAGCCCAAATTCACTGGGGTTACGTTATTTTATCACAGAGATGCCGTAGCCACCTTCCAGCTTCATCACCAGTCGCTAAATATCATCTAGGTGTAAAATTAGTTTCAAGACGAATCAATCGAGCCCAAACTCGGTAGAGTTTCGATGATTTATCACAGAGATACTGTGGCCACCTTCCAGCTTCATCATCAGACCCTGGATATCATCTAGGTGAAAAGTTCTCTTCAAGATGAATCAATCGAGCTCAAACTCGGTAGGGTTATGTTGATTTATCACAGAGATGCCGTGGCCACCTTCTAGCTTCATCATCAGACCCTGGATATCATCTAGGCGTAAAGTCCTTTTCAAGACAAATCAATCGAGCCCAAACTCGGTGGGGTTATGTTGTTTTATCACAGAGATGCCGTGGCCACCTTCCGTCTACATCATCAGACCAGCTCCATGGTACCATTTCATTGTATTGTCACCGAAGATACATAAGTACACCAAATTTGAGTCCAATCGGACATCGGGAAGTGGGTCTAATTTAGCTTCCAAGATTCCACCCGAACATACATAGCATACATACATTGCAAGTTAAATGAAAGCTTGTAATAAAATAACAACTAAAGTCCCCTTCACGAGAAGCTATAAATTATGTAAACAAGTGTTCAGGAGTTCACAACATTTGGACCAACAAAAAAAATGAATTTCGTACTCGTACGCATTCGAAACTCGAATGGCGCGTTTATTTCAAAATGGCGTCCCGATAGTTTACAATCCCTGCGTCCGGTGCCAAGAAAAACAAACGATAGCGCTTTGCGTCGTTAAAATATGATCCGACTAAATTAAATAGGTTGTTACTTTCATATAACCCGTCTATATTTCATGTCGATGGAATATGGTCAATTTATTATTATCTCGCAGTATAAAATGTTTACTTAGTAAAAGATGTTTGTTTACATAATTTATAGCTTCTCGTGACGGGGACTTTAGTGAGATTTTTGCGGCTGCATTTGACTTGCAAGTTTTTTAACGTTTGCTTTCATTTTAGTCGTAGACACGCGCAGTATCGCGTCCAAATGTTGTAAATGTCTAAAATTTGAGAATTGCAAAAGTCTGCTCAAATATGTACTACCAAACATAGTTATTATCTGCTGAGTAAACTTTTTCAATTTTTTGAAGTTTTTAGAACTTAAACCTCCGTAGAACTGAACCAAGTCAGTGCTTTCCTTAAATGCCGTTTTAAGTGTGCTATTACTTTGCAAATCTACTATGTTCATTTGCAAATTTCTTGGTACATCATTAATATCAATTGCAAAAGAGTTTTGGAATATTTCCATGTTGAGGGAGATCTTTTTAAAGTCGGCGAATTGATTTACCTATTGGGAGCGAGCTTTCAAGAATACTCTAATGGCTCAGCAGCATGGCCGTATTATAAATTCTAGTGAATTTATATGGCCTTTTGCTTTGGTTTTTTTTCGGACCTCAGGCTCGGGGGCCGCACCGAGATAGTCCACGGGCCGCCGGTTGCCGACCCCTGCTGTAAGGTTACGACGCTCGACTGATGGTAAGCGATGACATCTGCCTATAAAACAAAATGCAAAATGTAATGCCAGGATTTTGCGCATCCCTGCACTGCACTCCTAATTTTTTTTTGTATTCTTTATACATCTACGAGTAGATTGTTGCTTTATATGCCTAATTTTTTTTATGGTTAAAGGACAAGCACGACGCTCGACTGATGGTAAACGATGATGTCTACCTATTACAGATACAGCGGCATGCAAAATTCTGGCAGTCCAGGATTTTGCATGTCACTGCACTGCGCCTGTCACCTTGAGACAAAGATGTTGAGTCACACATTTATTTATTTAGTTTATTTGAGAAAATAGTAATTTTTCTGGACACCTTGCCATTTCAACCGAAAAACATTCCTATTTCACGGCTGAAAATTAATTGTCCAAATGGTGGTACCACCCCAGGTGGACTGGCAGAAGTCCTACAACTACAAATAATGTTACTTCATTCAGTCTTCCATACCTAATTTCTTTAAAAACGTATTTATTTACTGTTTCACTTCTGAATTATGAAAATGTATTCGTAAACTAATAGACTCTAACATACTGCGTTTCATAAACCGTCACTCCCCAAATTCCAACGTAGTAGTAAGTCAGTTCAAAAATGCAATATGGACTGTACACAGTTCGCATAAATCAGTTTGGTACAACAAAACTGAAGTAAACAGACAAAACGTTCCGAAATTGCAAAAGTTAAAAACAAATCCTGGCGCGGACGGTGCTTCACTTGAAAACGTGAAACTACGAGCTTTAAAGTTTCCGAATACATCAAAATAATAGATTTCCGCTGCTTTCTGTCTAGGGTGGAAATGCAACACGATAATCGTAAATCTGGTATCTTCTTCTGAATAAAATTCTTATACACTTGACTGATAGACAATGTCTAAGCTGGTAAGCTATTTATGTATGGCGGCCGATGCTGGACTGGTATGATAAGCTGTTTAAACGGTGCTAGCGTCAGTCTGTTAAACAAAATAAACTGGCCAAGTGCAAGTCGGACTCGCACTCGTAGGGTTCCGTAACACAGTAGAGTATTCTATAACTTTGATTTTTCGCAACTACAAAATTAACTTTGTTTTTCATAGTGTTTGTATGAAAAACAAAGTTATCTTTGCGGTCGCCATATCTTTATAACTGCTGACTGTATCTCGTTCAAACCAATTTTCGTTGATAGTTTTTATTGAGATCTACAGCATATATTTTTTTTAGATTTTTCACTCCCATACTTTAAAAGTTAGAGGGGGGGACACATATTTTACCACTTTAGGCGCGCCTATCTTTCAAATGATTGACTTTGAGAAAAAAATATTTTAGGAACCTCAATATCATTTTTAAAGACACCTCACACGTATAGGTTTGAAGAAAAAAAAAATTTTTGTTTCAGTTCTATGTATGGGATGCCCCCCCATAAACTTTTATATATTTTATTTTTGTATAAAAATCGGAAAGCGGTTCACAGAATACATCTACCTACCAAGTTCCAATTCTGTAGTCTTAACAGTTTCGGAATAAAATGGCTGTGACATACGGACGGACAGACAGACAGACAGACAGACAGACATGACGAATCTAAAAGGGTTCCGTTTTTTGCCATTCGGCTACGGAACCCTAAAAACTATTATATTAGGTTTAATCTGTGGGTTTAATTATAAACAGGCGTAGGACGCCCTCTAGCTAGGTGGACTGATAATATACGCAAGCTAGCTGGCAGCAGTTGGAAACAAAGAGCTGAAGATTGAGCTCCGTAGCTAGCCATAGGAGAGGCCTATGTCCAGCTGTGGACGAATACTGGCTGTTAATGATAATGAATGATATCAATGAATAAATCAATCATCGTCATGATAATAAAGTACCAACCATTATTTTCACTACTGTTTTGTCAACTAACACAATCTAGGTTAGGGCATGCCCAATAATCTTCTTCTGTAGTCTTACGCAGTAAGATCACGATGACCACAAAAGCAATTTTAAAATCCACTAACATTAATTTCAACGCAGAAGTGACACAAAACCCATAAAGTTGAACGAACTCGTAGAGATTTCCTCAGATCGTATTTCCAATCGTAGTGGCTGTTGCCCATCTGTCCTTGTTTCTCCTATATTTTTCCGTAATACTGACGTGCGATCGGATTTTCATTGTTTGCTGTGTGTTTAGGAGTTTTCGCAAAATAAATAGTCGAAGTAATGGCTTCCTCTTTTCACTAGGAAATATCTTTACGGCCATTGTACAGGTGGCGATTGTGCTTTGAACTGATAGTTCTTTATTTTGCTGACAAGTTCGATTATTGTTTGTGGCGTTATTTGTTGTTTAGGGTGAAATTGTTTTGACATAAGATACGGGGATAATATTTTGCTGGTTCATGTTGAAATTGTTATGAGAAATGGTGTCGAGATACAAGATTTAGAAAATTGGGAGCCATGTTGGTTGAAAATGAGGCTTCATATAGAATTAACTCTAATTGATGTAATTATATAAAACTAGCAGCCCGCCCCGGCTTCGCACGGGTAGAACATATATGCCAACAAAATTTGCATCAGTTTGTTGCATCGAATATACAATATGAACATATTTAACAATCATCGTCAAATTTCATCCAATTTACACAAAACCTTAACGAAATATGCACCTAAACCTTTCTCATAAACACTCTGGCTATTGGTAAAAACCGCATGATAATCCGTTCAGTAGCTATTGAGATTATTGCGAACAGATAGACAGACGCAGTGATGGACTTTGTTTTATAATTCTTACGTAGTGATATTGGACGGCCCTTTGGCGTAAAGGATAGTTACCCTGATTCTGACCCGACGGTCGTTGGTTCTAATCCTAGCTATATATCTACCAATGAAAGTTTTATGTGCATTCATGAATCATGAGTTTTCGTACAGTGGTAGTGGGATCATTAAATCTACCAAAAAGTAGCTTACCACCAAAGAGAACATCTGCCGCCGTAACCTTACGGCGTTCCCCGACGCAAAATGTAGGGGTAATATACGTTTAACGTGTGTATCTGTGTGTCTGTCTGTAGCATCTTAGCACCTAACCGGATGAACCGATTTTGTTTTTATTATTGATAGTTATTTTTGTTTGTTAGATATTCGTTCAATCGTTATAAAACTATGAGCTTTTTTCTAGTTAATTGCGCTATGAAATCAACTTTCATAGGTCTGATCAATTCGAAAATCTTCTTCTTCAACGATATCGTAAGAACATGGAAGCATTGACCTGATGCTGGGACATCTCCTGGACTCTACAGAATACTCAAATCCTCACCAACTTAGAGCTCAGATTTTAAATGTCGTGTTTAGAGTCAATGGAATGCTTTTAATGAAAAGATTAGGTATACATAGATCAGTAGGGGTGGTTTAAAATATTATATTATTATATATATAGATGAATATTATTTTACACAATAGATCATATTATTATACTATATTGACTTCAAATTGATTGTGATCGGTGTGGATCTACAGCATAGCTAAGCTTATAATAATATTTTCGTAGTAACTATGACCTAATCTGTGGTTTCACTGCAAATATTTCATTAATTTTGCGATGCGTGTATATGAAACTCGTGATATCTTCTAGAGTTTTCATTTAAATTATATACTGTAAACGACAATTTTAATCGATAATATGTGGCCAAGCTAATTAACGTAATTATTTGGATAAGGATTAATACTATATACTTGAAAATAGCCTTGAAGTTATGTAATATTTTTTAACAAAAATTTTAAGATTAAAATGGTTACTGTGAGTCAACCTTAAGAGATAGACATATGCTGTCGCGGACTTTTTTGTAGGTCTTATTAAGTTGTACAACTCTTGCATAGAAAATATTCTTCTATCTATTTTCAATTAAGCAGCGTTCGTAAGAAACGTGTTTTTTCGACCGTTTTTTTGCCGACTTAGGTTACAAATTAGGTCTCCACGAATGTACCTTTGATTTAAACGGGATAATATATAGCCTATTTTCATTCCGAAAGTTCATTCTATGTATTAGTGAAAGAATTTTTTAAATCGGTTCTGTAGTTTTTGAGCCAAATCATTACAAACATACAAAAATACAAAAATACAAATGTTCTCTCTTTATAATATTAGTATAGATATAAAAATACTAGCTGATACCCGCGACTTCGTTCACGTACATCAAGAATTTTGTCACTGTAAAGCTCTGTCAATCAACATTTGTGTGATGCGAGTTATTTAAGTTATGTATAAAAATCATGATTTTATTTTCACAAATAGTATAGCCTATGTTCATCCTCAGGCTATAAAGTATCTCCTTGTTAAATATTCAATCGTCCGTTTAGGCGTTAGTATAGAGGCGATTGAAGCCCATTGAAAATTGCGAATGACGCAACCGTTGAACGTCTCGTTGTGCAATTACAGAAACAAAAGCAAATTAGGCAAGCACTTGACGCGTAGATTGTATCTCCATCATTCGCAACTTCAATTTAAACGGTCAATCTCAATCATGTACCGATTGACGAATGACGAATGAACGTCTCCGGGTCACTTCCTGGGACGTCGCACGCGCATGGCATGCAGGCGCCGGTGACTGCCTCTTTCCTTTTTTTTTTTTAAGTGAAAACTTTTTTAGCGGTGTTGTGTACTTTTCTTGGGATGGGTAAAAAATATTAAACTCACGGCAGGGTCTCGTGTCCTGATCGTAAGACAAAAATTCGTAAAACGGAGCGTAGGGCGCTTGCTCTTGCGCTTGTCATTCCAAAATATTCAAAAATGACGTGTTCAAGCTTTCACTTCTGCTGGCACTCCCGGAGTGCAACCCGTTTTTTTTTAATTTAAAGCAATAAGTGTTTTTTATCCACGACGGAACGGAGACTGCATATGCGTTTAGGATGAGAGGATGTTTGTTTGTTTGTTTGTGTGTGCAAATCCATGTTGCCATTTTTTTCCAAAACTACTAGCCCGATTTTGATGCAATTTTCAGTTATGGGTTCGTGTTTGATTGGTGCATGTTCTTAAATAGGTGTTACGGTGTCAACTAACCAGGGGGCGCTGCAGTCAACATTTGTGTGTGCAAATCCATGTTGCCATTTTTCTCCAAAACTAGTCCGATTTTGTTGTTGGTTGTTTCTAAATAGATGTTATGACGTTAATTTTCTAAAAAACATTGTTATGGGTGTTTATTCAAAATTTTAATGTTGTTACTTGTGTTATATTTAGAATAATAATTATTAGTGAAATGATCTAATTAATGTTATTTGACGTGTGTAAGTGCTGATTTTTAATTTGCCCATATTAGTTTAAATTTATTATTATTATTTCTTTATATAGATAGAGATATTAATTTATAAATAATATTGACAAATAGTACCTATATATACAACTTAAAACTAAAGTAAGATAAAAACTATTTAAACTGATACAAATACGTAAAATGTTATAAATAAAAAACAGAACCTAGGTTGCAGCTGTCTGCCGGTAACGTTCCCAAAAAGCTGGCGACGTTACCTCGTTGAATTGCTAGGCTAATCCGTTGGCCGAGGTAAGCGCCAGCTCTTTGGTCACAAGTGACGTCTATTAATCGTCTGGACAGCTCCTTTACAAAACCTCGCACATCTCGACCCCACGGACCCATTGTTTCGACCCCAAACGAAGAAAAATGTAGCCATCACCAATGGCAGCATATTTCCTCCGTTTGAGGGTTTCTGCCGCATCCGCTGCCGCACCTGCTGCTCGTGAGGTCCCGCATATGTGGGACGCCGCTAATGTGTCAGCACACGTCGTGTCCCACACCAACGGTCTCCCTCGGCACCAAGGAACCAACGTCATACCGTCGGGCCTCTTACCATCGTCACGTGATATACCGTTCGGCTCTAATATAGCCGGCACGTTCACGGTGGCAAGGGCCCGACGAATGACGTCATTCAAGGAAGCGTGACGTGAGAGACGCCCTGCGGCGGCATGACAGGCCATGGTGGCCTAATCTGTCTACTTCACTGCCGCAGTGACAATTGTGAGGTACTGTCCGGGAGATGCCCAGATGTAATCCCACAGCAATGGAGAAGCTGTCATCGTCCATAAGGGTACCTATGTTGGAAGAAGGTAATGCGTGTAGCCAGTATCCAGATTCTTTTTCACGTGTGGCAAAGAGACGAGCCCGGTCCCTAATATCAACACTATTTTGAATCAGTTCATCCTGAATAATTTTACAAAGGAGCTCGTCCCATTGCTTATGTGAACTAAGTTTTATAGGTAAGACCTCACCTGGACAAGCCAAAGACCAGGCGGTTTTAGCTTCTTCCATGTATGCTATAGAAATGTTTGATGATGAATTTGAAATTTTTTTTTTAAAAAGAGATGAAACACTATTAATAGAAGATAAAAAGGCCGGTAGTGAAACACTTGAAATTTTGCGGATGCCAATGCCTCCAAACCGAATAGGCAGAGAGGCCTGACACCATGAATTATTTGAAAGTGAACAATTTAGAATTTGTGTTAAAATATTTTTGATCGCGTCATCTAAACTTAGTAGTAAAGGTTGATGATTCCAAAGAGGACTACAGCGTAGTATGTATGTAAATTTTGGCACAAAAAGACAATATCGAATTAGATGGTAAGCCATGTGGTTATGAATTTCGGTGAGACGCTTAGACGCATCGTCAAATTTTTGACGATGTTCTTCAACAAAAACCGGAAATGACTCTTGAAGGATCGGAGCTCCTAGGAGGCGTAGACTTTCTTTGTTTAGTAATTTTAAATTTGGAGCCAAACTGTTAAATTTATTATACAAATCGTCTCTTTGGTGTGTTGGTACAATATCTGTGATAAAAAGTTCGTACTTAGAAAAATTTAGTTCCAGGCTAATCAATTTAAATTTGTCAATTAAAAACTGTAAATCTTGTAATAAAGTTGTGGCTTTGCCTCCAAGAGTTCCGTCGTCCAGATACCACATGTTTAATTTAGAATTTAGGTTTGAAATTACAGGGTGTATTGCTAGTCCGATTTGCCCATATACTGAATTAATGTTTTGACTTTTGACTTTTGCTAGTAGTAAACTGTGGTGCAGGACTCGCATTCGAGCCCTGTGTAATCTGATAGGGAAGGTGAGACATACCTATTTCCATACAAAAATAATACAAAAGTTTTCTCAATCACCAGTTGAACTATGCATCCTTTATGTACCCAATTACATATTAAAAAATGGCAAAAGTAGAAACTGTTTAGTCAGCTCAATTATTTTGTTTGCGTCACTTTTGTTCACTCGCAAGTCTCTTTTGCTATTTCAATAAGAATTTAACAATCTTGTTACCGTCGCTTATGGCGCAAGAGCTTAAGACCGTGAGACTTTACTTATTTTATAAGTAAAAAAAAATTGTGGGACATAGTAGTGTTGGTACGCATACTTGCTAGCTTCACAAAAAAAGAGGAGATGGAAAATAATTTTCCGAACAGTTAATAAATGACGAAATTCTGAGGTAACAAACGTTAAAATAAACAATATTTAAAAAAAACTAAAAAACACGCTTTTTATAGAAAACCGGTCTAAAAAATAGAAAATAAATTTTAATAAATTTAAATTAAGTGTTAAAAAATTCAATAAATATAAATTAACAATAGTGTGGATAAAAAAAAATATTTAAAAAAAAACGTGGGATGCTTTTAAGATATTATCAAAATGATAATCACTCTACTCATATCTGTCAATAAAATATATATGTATGACTATTGACACCATGCACCTCACGCTTTTATTAAAATAAAATATTTTTTTTATTTACACTATTATTAATTTATATATATTGAAATTTTTAACACTATTCTTAATTTAAATTTATTAAAATTTATTTTCTATTTTTTAGTTCGGTTTTCTATAAAAAGCGTGTTTTTTAGTTTTTTAAACTATTAATTATTTTCTACTTTTTAGTTGTAAAATGGAATAATTTTTTATCAAATTAGTGTATTGTCATCGGTCCTCGATAAATCTACAAAGTTTGAACGAAATCTAGCCGTTTAAAGTGGGTCAAAATCGCGCCCAAAGAAGTCGGTTACAAACATACAAGTGAAGCTAATAAAAAGCTAATAAAAATACGAAATTGGTTCATACATCTGATGAGTATCTCAAAAATATCTATGGTGATCATCATAATCAGCCGGTGTCAGTCCACTGCTGGACGTAGGCCTCTCCCAAGATACGCCACTGAGCCCGATCTTCGGCTCTTCTTTTCCAGTCACTGCCCACCGCTTTTCGTATGTCGTCGCTCCACCAAGTCACAAGACGTCCTACACTACGTTTGCCGATTCGAGGTCTCCACTCTAGAAGTCTACCCCTACGGTTATCAGTCCTGCGGCAGATATGACCAGCCCACTGCCACTTCAGCTTACTAATTCGTTGAGCTATGTCGATAACTTTATTTCTCTGGCGATCCATGGTGATAAACACCTCAAACTTGTTACTGAATATTACGAGGCCTAGCGTGTTCACAATTTCGACAACATCATCGCTTACCACCATGCGAGATAGTGGTCAAACGCTAGCCTATCAGACATAAAAATGTACTAATTAAACCCTACTTTATTCTGGAACGGCTACTCAGAAAATAAGTAAGGTCTAGTGATCTTGAGCTCTTACTCTATTACCTGTTAAGAGGTAAAAGCAAAGTTGTTCTCTCTGTGAAATTTAAAATGACGGCACCCGAAGTCGAAGGAAATAGTAAATTCTTGTAACCTCTTAGTATGTTCCATTTCCCCAGCTTTTCTTAACATACCTTCTAAAGTGAAAAGTGCACTCTGCACCACAATCGTTTTTAAAATTTAATCCTAGACCAACAGTGAACTTCCCGACAGTCTTATTTAAGCCATTCTTTGATTTATTATCATCGGATTTAAACTTAATTTACGGGGAAAATGGCTTCGTAAGGCTCTTATAGAAATGAAAGTAATTTGTTATATAATTGAGATGTAATGGCAAGTTAGCATAAATTAGGTTTTGAGTTTGAGATGACTTATTATTTGCACGTGACTGGCTTATTATAATGTTTGAATTGCCTAATTGTATTTTATTTGAATTTTGGAATATTTCAGACAAGCATTTAATCTGATCAAACTGTTGCGCTGGTGATGGCGATCATACGGAGAGCATGGTAAAATTTAATTGCAGTGTTTTCCACCAGGTAATGATGTGGTCGAAGATGGTGGCCAGGCTAGGCCTATAATACTCAGACTCCCAATGGCTATGTATGCTGCTGGCGCACTGTAAGGTTATGGTGGCATGTTTTCTCCTTGATGGTAGCAAGCAACTTTTTTGAACCGACTTTCAAAAAGATGGAGGTTCTCAATTCATCTGTATGTATTTTATTTCTTTTTTTTTTTTGTGTATGTTACGTGATTACTGCGTCAATTCTGAACCGATTCGAATGATTATTTTTGTAATCGGTAGGGTACGTTTCTGAGGTAATCCCATTGTAATTTCATCGAGATCTGATAAGTATCTCCAGAGATATGACGATAAACGTCTTAAACTTGCTACTGAAATTGACTCGCGGGGCATTGAAGTCGGTTGTTTCAGTCTTTAAACTAACTTTATTATTTGATAGCAAGTCAGACAATACATCGATATAATGTCCTCCTACCACCTGTGTAAAATAAAAGCAACAAGTACCCACGTAACTTATAGCTCTTAAATATTACTGTCTCAGTAATAAAGGCGGAATGCTATAATGCCTTATTAATGTATAACTTCAATGAGTAATTCATTCCAAACAATAAATAAGTAAATCAAAACTGATTCTAGCGCATTTATTATGTAGGTTACTGTTTAAGGATATAAATCGTGATTCAACATGGCTTATTGCATTGAAATGCGCTATTAACATAATTTATTTGTAATTGAAACATAGTATGAGCTCGAATGTGAATTAAATTTTAGCATTACTCATACTTTTTACTTAATAAAAATATAATTTTCCAAATTAGTTAATAAATGACATAGTTTTAAGGTTACAAACATACAGACGAGCCGAGTACCTGCTCCTTTTTAAAGTCAGTAAAAATAAGCATATTCCTTGAGTTCAGACCTTGTCTTGACATAATATTGGTGCCTTATAATTTGACCAATGATGTCTATTACTACTAGTGTTCCAAGTCTTTTTGTTATCACTAATTTGTGTACACGAGCTTTTTTTACAAAAGACATTTTACTCCACGTGACTTTCGACATACGTAATTCATATGGTAGAGTAAACGTAGATACCCACAACTATCTAAAAAAAACTACAAAAACTAGCTAAAAATATCACTGACTCGTATATATCTTGCTAACAAAACATTTAAATTGCAAATTCAGTCCAGCAGGTCTGAGTTTCGATTCCCAAAAGCAAATACGGGGCAAACGGTGGCGGTCTAAAACTACTCTAGAATGGAATTTTTCGAAAGTCAGTGGTAAAAAAGAATTCAAAAGATACAAAATCGATTTGAAATGTACGTGTAACATCAGGGAAATGAAACCGCAGCCGTATTTCCAAAGCGGCCATCAATTTAAAGCTTGATTGAATTTCCATCACGACTGAAGCCTATCGTTCTGGATTGATTAGAAAAATTATGATTTTTGGTCACAAATAATCAATCAAATCTAGTACTTTTGCAAGTCTGTTGTAAATGTATATGCTTAATATTTTCAACAGACTTCAAAAAAGGAGGAGGTTCTCAATTCGTCTAAATGTTTGTTTTTTATGTGAAAACTTCTTTAGCGGCGCGCGTTTTGTACTTTTCTTGGGATGTGTAAAAAATGTTAAACTCGCGTCAGGGTCACGTCACCTGACTGTAAGACGAAAATTCGTAATACAGAGCGCAGGGCGCTTGCGCGAGGTGTCATTCCATAATATTCATAAACTACGTGTTTAAGTTTTCACTTCTGCCGGCACTCCTGGAGTGCAACCCGTTGTTTTTTTTTGTATGTTGATTGTTACCCGATCCTTCCTTTAATTGTGAACCACTTAAAATGATTATTTTTTTAATTGGTAATGTACATCTCCAATGTCCCATAATTGTAATTTCATTAAGATCTGATGAGTATCTTTAGAGATATGGATATAAATATACTTTACACTTGGTACTAAAAAAGACTATACGCGGCATTTGCAGTCGGTTTTTTTCGTTTTGTTAACGATGATAAATTAAATCTTGTATATTGTTTCTTTAGCTATTTATGAACCTTTGTCGGCCCACCTAGTGTTGCAAGTGTTCATAGGCGACGGTAACCACTTCCCATCAGGTGGGCCGTTTGCTTGTTTTGTATTAATCATAAAAAAGTAAACGGCGTATGCCCTATAAAGTTAAATGAAAACGATCATATCGTTTTCATCTTCAATAGATTGTTATCTTGAACTTGCGACTTACGCGGCCTTACCAGAAAGTCGAGGGGAATCGACTGTGACTGTGCGTAAACCAGTACCAGCGGGTGCTTCGTACTCAAGATTCTAAAAAAATAAACTGGCCAAGTGCAAGTCGGACTCGCACTCGTAGGGTTCCGTACCACACTACAGTATTTTATAAGATCGAGCATAAAATACCACTATAATTTTTCGCCAGCAAAAAATAATAATTAATAAATAATAAACATTTTATTTCTTATAACGCCATCTAACGTCTAACAAAGGTGTTAGGGATCGACATTTCAATATAACTTGTATGGGGACCCTCTATTATTTTTAACTTTATTCTGTTTTTAGTATTTGTTGCTATGGCGGCAACAGAAATACATCATCTGTGAAAATTTCAACTGTCTAACTATCACAGTTCATGAGATACAGCCTGGTGACAGACGGACAGACAGACAGACAGACAGACGGACAGCGGAGTCTTAGTAATAGGGTCCCGTTTTACCCTTTGGGTACGGAACCCTAAAAATGGCTTTCCTGACGAAGCATAAACAAATTGTTGATCACTAATATCGTCCATACTATGACGAGAGCTTTTTATATAAAAGCTTAAAAATAAAATAAAAATCACAGGTATGTGCGCTCATCCAAAAATAAAATCCGCAATTCAAAAACGCCGTAGAAATGCCAAGCGTTTACCAATTAAAACGTCAAGTGAAAAGACCATTTTAATGGCACTTTTTTTTCGCTGGATAAAGTATTACAGAAATTGTTTCCCAGCTGCGGTGAACGTGATGAGAAATGAAAACCACGACGAGGTGAAATTTAGACAAATGATGTAATAATTTTAGGTGAAAACCTACGGGCGTACAATAAAATTAAATTCTGTTACAAATTCATGTTAATTTCAAACCAGAATATTTTAAATTGTCGCGGTCTGCGTAAATACGACATTTTAAATATTTGTGCTTATTTCAAGTACGTACTTTTGGTGTCCGTTTTATAATCGTATGTTTGGGAGTATTTTTGACTTCACAAAAGGACTATGTGTAAAGATGGGTACTGACCATACGGGGCGTAATGTAACGTGTTACACAGCGAGCGTTAGTGCAGTCAGTACGGGGAAACAAGGCGCACTCGCAGCGCTTGCAGCGAGCAAAAAACCAACAACGGGGCCCACCCCGCTGCTGGTCTTTCTTTCAGCGAACGCTTTGACTGTTACGAGCTAGAGCACAGGTGAGCCAAGAGTTAGAAATCAGCGTGTTACATGGATATATATCACACTGCGAAACGTATCATGCTTGCTGCAATTGATACATTACGCCCCGTAACACCGGTCAGTACCCACCTTTAAGGTACCTATTATGTATGTATAAGAAGTGTTCTTGTATAAGAAGCGAATGGAACGTATTTAATTTTTAATTAATTACTGAATATTTCCTCACACGACTTGGGAACTCAGTTGTTTAATTGAAGAGCTCATCAATGAGCTTTCAGGTTTCATACAAAGGCTATTGTGAGATCCCATTGGAAATATTCCCGAAAATGCCAAATATAGCTAGATGCAGAATGCATGCAGTGTTCATGTATGTACTCGAAATTACAAATGAAAATGAGCAAGTTTTAATGATTCGACAAACTGAAGTAAAGATGATTCTGCAGTGTTCACGTGTTTGCTTTTTAGTATTGCTAAGAATAGAGTAACAAACTAGGAGTAACAAACTAGGAGACTTTGGTTCTATTTCGGATCACCTCGTTTGCAATGGAGCGATTAGTTTCGTAAGATAGTGATAGATATATAGTATATAGTGATAGATAGCAAGAGATAGATGAGAGTAGGCGAGGATTGTGCTCAGTGGTGTGCAGCTTGAGGTTAGTAGTGGAGTATAGTATAGGCTGCGAATTATGATTTATTTATTTATTCATATCAATACTTTGAATGGCCATTACAGTTGCCCAATTCGACCATTAAAGCTTATAAACTAACTACTCAAATGAGGTGCTTAGGAGCTATATACAAATTAGAATAAACAAAGTTATTATAATTTATGCGAGGAGGATGCATATGTCTCCACATACGATATTGCCACTCTGCGAAATTCGTGTTCTCTACAGGAAAATATGTCTAGATCCTGGTATTGGTGTACCGCGGCGTTGAGTAACCGAAGAGCGCGTGATAGAGGAGCAAGGCTGCCTAGCTCAGTCCGACACCACGGTACCGACAACAAATTATGGCGTCGAGCCTTTATATAATTGTACGGAATTGATGATGAAGTGTCTCCTATTGTAGGGTAAAAGGTTTTGAGGGCCCAGTGGTGTAAGTGTGATAATGGTCGGCTTTGATGCCAGAGGTACCGAGTTCAATCCCCGCCGTGCGCCAATGGATTTTTTAATCGAAAAATGTATGTGCGCTTTTCACAGTGGCCCTCTGGTTAAGGAAAAACATCGTTAAGAAACCAACGAGCACCGCATGGTGGTAGGACACTATCTAGTGTCCGCCTGGCCGGTTACAACATTAATACGTGAAGGAGTTGAAATCAAAAAAACATCCGAATTTCAACCGGGAGGATGGTTTTAGGTTGACCGCAATTTGGAACCCAGTGATTAGCAAGTGTTCCAGTCGAAGTTAAAATTAACGAAAATCTGCCGATATCGTCAGTATTGTGTGTCGCAATGGCAACTCCGATCAAGATCAAATGAGAGTAGTTTCAAACGACTCTCAATCATAACAATGGTGATACCCACAACTTCAGTCTTCCCGTGACCACGGTCAATGCAACTTGATAGATAGATCGTCGAGATAAATAAATTATGTTTTTAGCGCGATAAGTCCCGTATTACAATATAATTATGTGTGTAAAATTATTATGTGTGTAAATCGCGAAAGTTAAAAATGTACTGTAGCGTAGAACGCCCTGTGACCAGGTGAAGCGACAACATTTGCAAAGAGGTGGACAGTAACAGGAAAAGAAGAGCCGAAGATTGGGCTCAGTGGCGTGTCACGGAAAGGCAATGTCCAGCAACAGGCTGATACCGGCTGGTCATGATAATGAAGCTTGATATGCAGCTGTTTGACTAGCACCATTTCACTTCAGTTTAAATGTTCCTTTAGTAACTTTAAGAGTTTGGGGTCTTCTTGGTATTTTGAACGCGACATATGCTAGTTCTAGTTTGTATGTACGTCTTCAAAAAAAATTATGAGATGTAATCATCGGAATAACTGAAAAACTCTTCCTTATAAGCAAGAGCTTATAAGGGAGCACAAATAACACCTCAGTGCTCCGAGTCAAACTCACCAGCCCGTGGTGCATCCTGCTGACTAACAAATGAGGCTCTGGCGACCGACAAATGGCGGTATAACCATTTCTTAATTATGGCGTAGCTAAATACTACAGGCCGGTAACGGGCAGCAGCGTCACCGGTGCGAGAAGCTACGTCCTGAGATCGCCAACATGCCTGCCCAGCGTGGTGATTAGGGCATATCTCTCCCAAGGGATGCAAGCATGCCACCAATTTAAAGTCGCTCAGCGAGCTATGGCTCTCCATAGCTTGCAGCGCGGGCATAGCTCTCTAGCTATGCTCGGTATTTCTCTGAGGGATCGAATCCGGAACGAAGTAATTCGCCAGAGAACTAAAGTTATCGACATAGCTCAACGGATTAGTAAGCTGAAGTGGCATTGGGCTGGTCATATCTGCCTCAGGACTGATAACCGTTGGGGTAGACTTATCCTTGAGTGGAGACCGCGAATCGGCAAACGTAGCGTAGGACGTCCTGTGACGAGGTGGAGCGACGATATACGCAAAGCGGTGAGCAGTGACTGGAAAATAAGAGCCGAAGATCGGGCTCAGTGGCACACCTTGGGAGAGGCCTATGTCCAGCAGTGGACGGACACCGGCTGATAATGATGATGATGATAAGCAAGAGTTTGTATAATTTATTAATGTTTGAAGTGCACCCATATAATTATAGCAGCTTTCAAAGTCAGCGTTCAATTAATTAATAGGAAACAATGGCAACAGACACTTGCAAATATCACAATATTCCGTTCAATGGTTATTCAAGAGAAAATTGAAACTGTTTTTCTAGCGGCGACGAAGGAAATTGGAGTTGCGCTGTCAATTAAATATTATATTGCCTTTAAAAACATCCCCGCCTTGTAAAATATTCGTCAATTTGACTGTGAAAACGTGGAGTTTTTAGGG
This sequence comes from Cabera pusaria, assembly GCA_954871355.1. Taxonomy (NCBI): domain Eukaryota; kingdom Metazoa; phylum Arthropoda; class Insecta; order Lepidoptera; family Geometridae; genus Cabera; species Cabera pusaria. Next base: position 6,525,928 of record OX940896.1, read on the forward strand.
TTCCGTACCTCAAAAGGAAAAAAAGGAACCCTTATAAGATCACTTTCTTGTCCGTCTGTCCGTCTGTCTGTCCGTCTGTCTGTCCGTCTGTCTGTCCGTCTGTCTGTCCGTCTGTCTGTCCGTCTGTCTGTCCGTCTGTCTGTCCGTCTGTCTGTCCGTCTGTCTGTCCGTCTGTCTGTCCGTCTGTCTGTCCGTCTGTCTGTCCGTCTGTCTGTCCGTCTGTCTGTCCGTCTGTCTGTCCGTGTGTCACCACTGATTTTCTCAGGAACGGGTGGACCTAACAAGTTGAAATTTATACCTGATACCGAAGTCTATGGTCCCTATTGGGTGTATGAAAATCAAGGTCTTCAGTCAACACAATAAAAAGATATGGGCAAATTTAGATTTTCGCGAAAACTTGTAAGTACCAAAATGTACCTAATTTTCGACCTTTATTTATTTTTTGGAATTTTTCCTTTACTTGTGCTGTAATGTAAGACCTTGCTTACTACCAAAATTGACAATTCTAGGTAAACCGGAAGGGTACCCTATAGGTTTTGGGTCGAAAACCTATAGGGTACTTCCCGTTGACCTAGAATCATGAGCTCTATTAATTTGTCTTGTAGAGAACTTTTCACCTAGATGATATTCAGGGTCTGATGATGAAGCTGGAAGGTGGCCACGGCATCTCTGTGATAAATCAACGCAACTCTATCGAGTTTGGGCTCGATTGATTCGTCTTGAAGAGAAGTTTACACCTAGATAATATCCAAGATCTGATGATGAAGCTGGAAGGCGGCCACGGCATCTCTGTGATAAATCAACGTAAATCTACCGAGTTTGGGCTCAAATGATTCGTCTTGAGGAGCACCTTACACTTAAATGATAGCCAAGATCTGATGATGAAGGTGTAAGGTGGCCATGGCATTTCTGTTATAAAGCAACATAGCCCCACCGAGTCGATTGATGTTCCTTGAAGAGCACTTTACCCATAATCACATCAAATATCTGTGGAATATTTTAAAACATCATGCCTTCTCTTAAATACTTAGGTAGTAGGTAGGTAGTCGGTATCTATACCTACTTACTAAAAATTTAAAAATAAATTATAAGTAAAAAATATTTTTAAAAACAAGCTTTTATCTGGGACTATGAACTGAAATGTTAAAAATAAATTCTAGTAAGTATTTGGCGTGTAGGTACTTACCTATATTTTTAAAAGCTTGAGGCACTGAAGTATAGTAATTACCTAGCCTGAAAAACGGGTAGTGCTTCAAGCTTTTAAGAATATAGGTAAGTATCTACACGCCAAATACTTACTAGAATTTATTTTTAACATTTTAGTTCATTGTCCCAGATAAAAGCTTGTTTTTAAAAATATTTTTTACTTATAATTTATTTTTAATAAATACCCTGCAAAGGCATAACACATTTCACAAAAAATATTTGTCATTGTCGCTTTCTTGCGTCAGTAGGTCTTAATTACCTTAATCCTTTTTAACCGACTTCAAAAACAGGCAGAAGCTCTCAATTTGTGGGAATCTTTATTATTATATATTTTCCGATTACTCAAACTGCCAAAAAGTACCTTACCACCGTAATCACCTGTGGATGAACACCCATGATACGATTTGAATCGACAACCTTTCGCTAAGAAGTCAAAAAGTAATCTGTCATTTACGCCAACGGGGTTTTCACGGAGTTACGGCTTCCATTTCCAGGTAACCACGACTCCATCTTTGACCGCATCAGGTTGTCAGGTGAGATGACAGTCAAGTTTCTTTCTTTTATGATATAAGATATCAGAACAAGCCCGTCGCTTGCCTGATGGTAAGCGATGATGTCTATAGGCCGACCGTTTATCTGAGTCCTAGCCAGCGCGGTACAGGGGCGCGGGGGTATGACGACAAAGGGGACAGAGACAGGTGCGGGCGGCGAGGGCGCTTAGTGAGATACACACGAGATAAAATGCGCCAAGATGGTTCCTAAGATATGTGACGTCATAGTAAAGAAGTCTAAAATATTCGTACACGTTTATAGCCATTTGCTTGCACTGACTATATCTTGAGATTGTTATCACATGTGTATCCTCACAAGGCGTCCGCAACAATTAATACGTGCGATCGCTGTCCGCGTTGCGATCGAAATGAGCGATTACAAAAATTTGCCCGCCGCCCGCACCTGTCTCAGTCCCCTTTGTCGTCATACCTCCGCGCCCCTACCGCGCAGGCGAGGACTCAGATAAACGGTCGGCCTATAGTTATTACTAGACATCGGATTATATGCACTAACAAAATGCCAAAATATGCATGCAAATATGCACTAAAAAAGGCTGAAATATGCACTAAAAACGACTAATATGCCTAAAACATGCACAATACCTTTCCAAAATCAAAAAAACCTTTATTATTTTTATATATTTTAATCAAATATTGTACAAAAACTGCGAAATTCTCTTAAAATTAAGTATAGTTTTTGTGGCAATATACAATTAAGCATTTTTCCAAATTTTCGAGCTCTATTGAATAAATTTATCATGCGCGAACCGCGAACTGATTACCTGCGCATGCGCGTGGATGGCGACTAGCTCCGCTCGCGCGGGAGGCCGCAATCAACTGACGGGCAAGCACACTAGCGCTTAGCGGAAAACTTTGTAAACTAGCATTAGCTACACATACTTGATCTGTGATCGGGCCGCGCGCGGCGCGACTCGCGAGCCGCACTGTCAGTCATTCAGCCACTGCGCTCGCGCTTACGCGTCATTGTCACACATGCCTCCCGCTCCTTACCGAAATATGCACGATTGGGGAAAAAGGCTAAAATATGCACTAACGCCGTAATTAGAGAGTTTTGTGCATTTGCATATGCAAACATGCAAATGCATATAATCCGATGTCTAGTTATTACAGATACAGCGGCAATCGGCAAACACAATTTTGGATTGATAACCAAACTTTTGCGCCTCCTGCGCCTATTACCTCAAGACTTTTGATAATTATACATGTCTCAAAGCTCGAGTTATAAAGATGTTAAGTCTCACATACCCTGTTGTTTCACTGTACACATTTACTTTTAAACCGAAATTTTCTTTTAAATACTTTTAGAACCGATTACTATTTCATATTCACGGCTGAATTAATTAACAAAGTGGTAGTACACATAATATATCATACGTTTATCTCAACTTATAAACTATCACAATATAATCATATCTATTCTCTTCACACACAAATTAATTAGGCAATGACCGAGATCCAGAGAACTATGAAATAGTCTCGGAAAGGTTTAATTAAGCCACTGAATGAATTAATTTTCCCAATCTCTTACCTTATCACAAAATGAAGAAACAATGTTGATGTATATATGTAACTAGTTGCGACCTGCGACTTTGCACTCGTTTACCTCTGTTTATAAATCTTCTTCTAAAATCATTATATTTATTGAGAGACGGACGGCGGAGAAGCGAGTTTCTTTTATACTATGTAGACATACATTGTCTGGTTTGACCAGATTACATATACATATACGAGCTATTATGATTCTTATATATGATTACTTATTCATCGTTTATAAAATTATATATCTATCATAGAAATGTGCAGCCAACTAGGTTAAAATCTGTACTGTTCATTACATATCGTATTGGGTCTTCACGATACAGGCTTGCCTAGTGTGAAGACAATAATTAAAACCATGTAAAATTACAGTCTTCCAGCAAGATACATTAATTTTAAGTCATTCTATGTTATTTTATCATCATATTACTAAACTTGTACATGTTCTTTGCTGCAATAAAAAAAAACTTTTTCATTTTCATTTTCATCCCCTTGAAGGAGGAATTTTGAAAAATTCTTTCTTAGCGGATACCTAAGTCAAAATAACTATCTGCATGCCAAACTTCAGCGCAATCCGAAACAATATTGATTTCAGATTTTGTTACTTCATTTCACGCTCTTAAGGGTGGAATTTCAAAAAAACTTGAACAACGTATTTACTTTTTTTTTTACTGGAGCACTTGTATGATGTTTCGAATAGAAAATACTATCTAATCTTGTTTCTCCATACAAACTTTGAACCCCCGTTTCATCCCCTTCAGGGATGAATTTTAGAAAATCTTTTCTCAGAGGGAACTAATGTCGTAATAACTATCTGCATACCAAATTTCAGCGCAATCCAAAACAACATTGATTTTCACACTTTGTTACCCCATTTCACCCTCTTAGGGGTAGAATTTCAAAAAAAACCTGAAACACGTATTTACTTATTATGTTTTTTTGAAGTGTCACACACTTTATATTTTTGTAAATTGTTAAACACAATCCAAAATTTCATCGTACCGACGGGACTCGAACCCGCACCCCCCGGATTACACGTCCAGGTGCTCTGACAATTAAGCCACGGTTCGATCCATCGATACGACGAAATTAGTGGATTGCATTTGTTAACCCAATTATGCATTGGTGGCGCCATCTATGAAGCCCCATAGAGTTTCTTGGTGTTTCTTCTCTGATGGGAGTACTTCCGAAACACCAGTAGATTCAACAGTCAATCAGTTTTCATCTTTTGTTTGCAGATCTAGGGTTGCCTGTAGAGACGGTATTATGCAGCTGATAGACGGACAATCGGTTCCATTCGAAATATGATTTGTACTGCAATTAGTCTGCGTTGTATTTATTTATTATGTTTAATTATTTCACAATTTTTGGATAAAAATTGTCTGAAGTACTGAAACATGCACTGGGTTGCGGGTGCACGTAATGGTTGGCAACCCTACATTAATCAGGGGAATTAAACATGTGTTTTAAGTGTGACGTTCGACGTCTAGATGAAAGCTGAATGGCTCTTTTTGTAAATTCAAAGCAATAAGTTATGTTTCTGTTATATCTATAATATTTTTTATTGAATATGATCTGTTTAATGTTATTTGACGTGTGTAAGTGCAAATTTTTAATTTGCCCATATACTGAATAAATGCTTTGACTTTGACTTTGACTATCTAATCTTGTTTCTCCATACAAACTTTGAACCCCCGTTTCATCCCCTTCGGGGTGAATTTTGGAAAAACCTTTCTCAGAAGGAACTAACGTCGTAATAACTATCTCCATGCTAAATTTTAGCGCAATCCGAAACAATATTGATTTTAACAGTTTGTTACCCCATTTCACTCTTAGGGGTGGAATTAAAAAAAAAACTGAAACGTGAAGTAAATACGTATTTACTTATTTTTTTACTTGAGCACTTGTATGAAGTTTCTAATAGAAAATACTATCTAATCTTGTTTCTCCATATAAACTTTGAACCCCCGTTTCATCCCCTTAAGAGGTGAATTTTGGAAAATCCTTTCTTAGTACACCTTTACGTACTAAGACAAATACGAGTATATCCTTCAAATTTCAAGTCTCTACGACCAGCGGTTTAGGCTGTGCGTTGTCTGTCAGTATGTCAAGACAAAGATTCTTATAGTATTAGATTATATTCAAATATTCTTAAATTTTGATATTTTAACACGCAACGCAATAATTGTTAAAATTTATTATCAAAATGAACTCGCCGAGTTGATATCGCGGTGGCGTTTATTGGACTGTAAGACACTATTTCATTGACCAGAGACCACACTATCTATTAAAGACAAACGTTATCACTTACCACCAGGCGAGTGTTTCGTTAGTCCTGTTATATTATAAGATACTTCTTTTTTATTTCTCATAGGCTAGAATTTCACCACCATCTTGCCTGGTAGTAAGCGATAATGTGGTCAAAGATGGTGAATACTCTAGGCCTAGAATACTATGACTCTCAAGCGCTGTGTGCTGCCGGAGCACCGTGAAGTTGTGGCAGCAGATTTCTCCTTGATAGTGGTAAGCTATTTTTTGGAAGCAAGTCAGGCGGAACATCGATACAAATGTTCTTATTATCTGTGATTATGTTTGCGATATCAGAAAGCGTCGATATCTGTGTAGAAACTTGGATCTAGTTCTTGTATAAAGTTTAACCTCTAACTCTCCTATCTATACAAAGTTAAATACTAAGCGGTTTCTGATTGCTAACTCCTATCGATAGTTCGAATTATTTGGGTTATTCTAGATTTGCCCGAGGATTGTTGCATTAAATTTGGCACTTGATATTTGTTCACGAGGTGAGATTTCAAAAGTGTTGAAGTAGATTCCTTGTTTTTTGTAGAATAAGTCGGGTTGGTAGGATTTGAGGTTCGAGATGAGAGTAGGTGGTTATTGGGTGTTCTACTCCACCCACAGGGTGGTGGGTGGAGTAGAACACCCAATAACCACAAATTGATTATCTCTCGCCATTTGTGTTTTAGAACTCTCAACGACCCTGGTAAGAACAGGCAAAAAACAGATACAGAAATAGAAATAAAATAACAGAAACGAGCAAACGCAGTTGAGTATATAATTTTGATCAACATGTTTTAGAACTCTCGAAGCCTCCGGTGTAATAATTTTAATAAACATGTTTTAGAATTCTCAAAGCCTCCGGTAAGATCAGGCAAAAAACAGAAACAGATACAGAAATAAAAACAGAAACAGAAACGAGCGAACGCAATTACTAGTTTGCTTATTTGGTAACCAAAAAAACTCAACCGTTCCGCTCATAAGGTATATCGTTTGATCAACTGATGTGTTGTGGAACCCTCAATATATTTAAATTGGTCTGTTATAGATAGAAAAGAACGGAGAAAAAACTGAATTGGTGTTAAAATAACAGAAACGAGCGAACGCAGTTGGGTATATAATTTGATCAACATGTTTTAGAACTCTCAAAGCCTCCGGTGTAATAATTTTGATCAACGTGTTTTAGAACTCTCAAAGCCTCCGGTAAGAACAAGCAAAAAACAGAAACAGATACAGAAATAGAAACAGAAACAGAAACAGAAACGAGCGAACGCAATTACTAATTTGCTTTTTTGGTAACCAAAAAACCCAACTGTTCCGCTCATCAGGTATATCGTCTGGTGTTTTTCACTAGTAGTAACTGACAATTTACTTACTTAAATCTTACAAACTAATTTTGTATGACGAAATATTTATTAGATCAAACAAGATACATTTGTATAATTCCAGAGCGTAGGTGTTCATACTGGAAATCTGAAACAATATAAAAAATATTACAAAATTAAAATCTGCTACCCCTAAAGCACCAACTTTTATATTTTCTGTGCTTTAAAGAAATGTGTGTATATACGTAAATTAAAATTCAAGCGTAGTCACTCACCATTTTCATCTAAAGGATTTTAATTTATTAAATTCATGAAGATCTCATTGTTCCTGCTGCTTGTCGCTCCTGTAAAATAGAAATTGGTACACATTAGTTTAAAACTAAGAATACACAATTTTATTTTTAAAAATCTTTACTCAGAATAAATCAAATTAAACTTGGAAATAACTAAACATTAAATCAGTGTGTAGTTAATATAAATAGCAATCGAAAAATAATCATTTTTATGTAATTTTTTAATATTATTTTCTTTACCTAACATTTACATAACATGTTCAAAATAATTAGGATCGTTTAAAAAACCGACTTCAACTGTCACTATAATAAATTTGAGTAGCAAGTTTGCGGTTATTATCTCCATATTACTCAGAATAAATCAAATTAAACTTGGAAATAACTAAACATTAAATCAGTGTGTAGTTAATATAAATAGCAATCGAAAAATAATCATTTTTATGTAATTTTTTACTATTATTTTCTTTACCTAACATTTACATAACATGTTCAAAATAATTAGGATCGTTTAAAAAACCGACTTCAAATGCCACTGTAATTAATTTGAGTAGCAAGTTTGCAGTTATTATCTCCATATCTCTGGAGATACTCATTAGATCTTGATAAATTTACAATGGGAACCACTACAAAAGTATAATCTTTGACATAAATATATAATTTAAAAAATCGGACCACAATTGACAGAGAACAAAAATAATAAATATTTCACAGTGAAACATAGAACATCCTCCTTTTTTTAAGTCGGTTAGTAGGGCTTTTTGTCGTATGAAGACCTATTTTATTTTTTCGATTTCTAGTTATTGAGAAAATCTTTATTATATAATACGACAGAAACTTTGTTTGTAATTTTATTTTCGAATCAATCAAAAAAGTTTACGTTGCAAAGTATTATACAATAAAAGCTAGGTACTTACTTGTTAATTCCAAATAGTTAATTAGTATAGAATGAATGGTCTTGTTCACACGCTCGATAGTAGGTACAAACGTACGAAGGATGGATTGAGTTACATGTACATCGTAAGCATTTCTTTTAAGGGTTCGCATACACGTTCGTTTTTAACTCTGCGATTGAATTGTTCTGTAGGTACAGATAAATCATGTCCCTATAACCTGTAAATGTTTATACCATTAAGTTTGCACTGTACAGTTAATTGAATGCTATTTTAACCGACACCTAACCAAGGAGTAGGTTCTGAATTCGTCGGAATCTTTTTTTATGTATGCTTCTCGATTACTCAAAGATGGCCGTACCGATTTAGAATATTTTTTATATTGTTTGAAAGGACACACTTTCCAAGTAATTTCATTTAAATTTCATCGAGATCTGATGACTATCTCAAGAGATATCGGGAGACAAACACATCAAACTTGGCACATGACTAGCGTGACATTTGAAGTTAGTTCTTTTAGTTTATTAACGATTTTAAATTATAATTATAACCATTCAGTTAAACTATCATTCATATGTATAGTCAAAACTATTTAGTGAAAACGAGCAGTTAAAACTCAAGGTGTGTAGCGGCCTTACGACAAATTATTTTTAAACAGACTTAACAGATAGCGTTTGTACGAATTACTTTTTTGTTTGTTATATCAATCATTTATGAACTGATTTGTTTTTTTCTTTTTACCGACTTCACATAAAGGAGGATGTACTCAATTCGTCTGTATAATTGTATTTTTTTGTTACCTCAGAACTTCATCACTAATTAACTGTGTGTGGATTTGGAGAATGTTTTTATTTTTTATAAATAGAATATGTTTACAGTGTAGTTCCATTTTAATTTTATCAAGATCTGATAAGTATCTCCAGAGATATGGAGATAAAGACCTCAAATTTAGTACTGAAAATGACTTGCGCAGCATGTGAAGTCGGCTTTTTGTTTTGTGAACGATCTTAAATTATGTAAAAATGTAAATAGTAATACTTTCCGTGTGGTGTATTGTACAGTTCAAATAATTAGATACCGTCTTATTATCTAAACACATAAAATATGATTGCAATATTTTATGCACTGACTTTTAATTTTACGTAAAACATTAAAGGCAATCCGGACAACCGGGCCCCCTACCTATTTACCAAATCCGTTGCCAGAACCGATGATGTTAATTTTTTTCAAAATAATCATGCTGTTGCATGATTAGGTGCTTTAATAGTAGTATACAGGATGTATTGTAATGCTAAATAATGAAATGTAGCTGATCAGAATGTTCGTTTAAATTGAGCTAAAATAGAGTTAAAATAGAGAAAATATAAGGCGCGTCGCTCACTACCAAGTCGTGGCGGCGTAGTATTTTTGGTAAATGCATGTTGCCCTTTAATATCATCTGACAGAATATACACTCACGAACTAATAAACTGCACCAAAGTTCAGTATTACTTTCGAATTAATTGAATGGTCTTTTCCAGTATACAAACATACACTTAAGGATATGATACTTCGCTGCTATGAAGTTAACGAACCAAACTATAGGTTTCAATCTAACGTTTATATTTTATTTCTAAGGCGTCTCGGACTTTGATTTAGTTTAATATTCCGTAAATGTAGGTTTACCCTACCTAATTAGATTATTAATGTTGATCAACCAAAGAGTATATCAAAATAAACTTTAATAATGTGAGTGCCTGTTGTGGGGTTTTATAATGAAAAACAATCAATCAATTAATTTATTTATTAAGAATATACCAATAAAAAATGTTCGTTTTATAATGATTAACAAAGCCCTCTGTACTCAGCCATATACAACTTGACATTAATTTTAAAATTAAATTATTTGAAAGGTAATAGTTAATGTTATAATTTATATTAGTTATAATAGTTAAAATTTTAAATTTGTCAATTAATATTCTTGCACACTATAGTAGGCTTACTTCAGCCATGATAAATTACTTTATTTGACGTCTAGAATAGGTTTGCGTTTGCATGTAAAGCTGCTTAATGTTTTATTCTAATGGAATTCTAGTGGGGTAACGAACGCAGAACCATATGATAAAAAAATGACTACCGTACCATTCTTCTACATTACATGATTATGTATCTAGGTAATATTAGTAATTAGAGATGTTTCAGTTTAGCATATTTAAGCAAGGATGTAGAATTGAAATTTAAATTGTAGTAAGCGAGGAACATCTTCTTCGCTGTTCACGATGATATGGTAGAAAGAAGCACACCGTTGCCGTTTATGGGGCAAGGTTTATTATATGAGATAGAAGTATTACCTGATACTAGAATACTTAGGAGAATAAATAGGGGAAGAAAGCCTGTGAGTGAGGCGTTTTAGGCGGAGTTTGCAGCATGCATGTTCTTAAGACCTTAGATGCCTGGGTCTTACACCCGGCCTGGTGCAGCCTTAGGGCTACTCTGCCCCCTCATTCCACCTGGTAAACACCACAACATGTTACAATGTATGGTAATCATTAGATTATTTAAAGGGTATGTTCGCGGGGGACAAGTTTGAGCATTTTAAGAGAAGCCTTTCCTGACCCTTACTAATAATATTAGGGAAAGATTTGAGAGTAGAAAAGTGGAAGTTATAGTCGCTATCTCACTGCTTTTAAGTTTATAATATATATGGTATTATTATATGTTAATAAATATGCCACGTACATGACCGTTAGGTCTAAAGGAAGGTTTTTAGGTAAGAAATATAACACTACACAACAAGATTTTGGATGAAATGTACAATTTATGCGCCCATCTTGTTAGACGGATTCGCATGGAAAGGTGGATTGATTTCAATGAAATTATACCTGTATCTCGGCGTTAGACAGAGATCTAGCTTTAAGCTTAAGCTAGAATATAACATCGATATAATTTGGACACTTCGTGCATAACAAGTTAAATATGATAACTCACAGTTTCAGTGTCCCTCAAAACTTTGAACAAAAAAACAAAATGGATGTCAAGGCGTGCCATTGACCACTGCACAGTGCACAGAGTACTGATCTGATACTGAATAGCCCTACTACGTTATAAGAGTAGGCACTTCTCTACATTGTTGATACCCGATTTATGAACGTACTTTATAGCCAACCTAACTTAACGGAAAGTATTGCTTATACATTTCATAGAAACTTTTTTTGCAGGGTTAGTTGGTACAAAGTACGTTCATAATTATGGGTTATTTAATAATGTATGCAATGTCGCGAGACGACCACTGTATATTTTTAATTCATTAGCGTCCTCTATGGAGAAACTACGTAACTACTACGATAAGTAGGTTATCATTGAGTATTTACCGTAAGATTTTATCAATTTTTGATTAGACCAAAACTTTGTAATGATTTCGACAGATAGCGTGAAATTTAAATAAGGAAGCCGTTCGATATTGATTATTATATACGAGGAGTTTATTGGATCCATTGATCGAGTTATTTAGATTGAATTTATTTATTGAGTTACCTATTGGAGAGCAATTATTTAGATATATTTATAGTATTTAGTTATTGGTGAGTTTATTAGTGTTCCCGTTAGATGGTGGGACTAGTATAAAAGGATGTATTGGATTATTTAAATTATGGTACTTTTATTAGTTTTATGCTAGATTTGTTGGTAAGATTTTAGGAAGTGTTAATAAATGAAATAATTCAAAACAACGATGTTAATGTATACGATTATATAATAAATTTCTTAAATATATTCATGATTAACTGTCTGTGAGCAGATTTTAAACCATTGCAAATCCCAGTTACATGAAAAATTAGCTATTATTAATTTATAATTATATTATTAATTAATTAGCTAAAGATTTGTGCCCTCTTTGAGAAACGACGTAACTATTACAATAAGTATGTTATCATTGAATATTTTTTTAATTCTTCTTCAGTCAGTTCAGTCTTATAAATTTATAAGACCCTAACTTGTAATAGTGCCGACAGATTAAAATTATTGTATTATTATTATGCGCTTTCAAATTTATTTATTTGTAGTGGATTTTAGGGAGTAATAAAAAATAAATTTACCAAAAAAAAAACCTAATCGGTTCATAAACAGCAGTTAAATATGAGTTTACAATCAAAAACATCATACATACAAATCGAGTACGACGTATCTTGTTTATTGAAGTCGGTTAAATAGTAATCTTTGCCGAAGGCCTCTACACACATGGAGTTTTAATTGCAATAAGTATTCGTATTTTATTAAAATAAACAAATTTGAACTTAATCTATAGCATAAAGCTACCTACTGGTCGCACTCAAATAACATGAGAAAAACCTTTTCTGTTACCCGACTACGATAGAATTAAAAGTGAATGTATAAAATATTACACACACTAATAATAAAAAAAATATACAAATATACAACAAGTAAAAAAGTCAATTAATCATCAAATCTAACATTTGAAAACAGTCTTCATTATTCACTATCTCACCTGATGTTTCGTTTCGTGGTCGAAGATTTTATGAAACAGCGTTTGTTAATTGCAAACACTTATATGTGGTTAGGTAATGATGTAAGCAGGCCTAATAATGCACACAGGAAGTATTTGGTTCATAAACAACAGTTAGGTATGAGTTAATCGTACATACATATGGAGTACGTATCTCTGTTTATTGAAGTTGGTTAAAAAAGTAATCTTTGTCTCTGGAACATATCTGGAAACATACCTGGAGTTATGAGGCAACAAACAAAAAATCATAAAATCAAATCGAGAACGTATCTCCATATATTGAAGTCGGTTAAAATGTAATATTTGTCTCTACAGCATAAATCAAGCCTTAATTATAGAATGTCGACGTAGCCGTAAGTCGATACCCAGTCACCTTTTATCAACAGTGTAGGGAAATAAACTGACCTATATCTTCAATTATGTATCTCTAAGCGGATATATAGATTTAGATCGTTCCTTCCTCTTACCAAAACCTTTATATATCCGGTATATCTTAATGAAGATTTTTTTATTATTCAATTTCAACCGTGATATATAATTATTTGGATCACATCATCAATAACAACAGGTAAGAAAAAAAAATTAAAAAAAATGCAAGTTACGACCTAATAATGTTAAATAATATAGGTTTTAAATCTCGACTATGCTTAATTTTGGATATGGAATATACTAACGGATATAATGTGTCTTTTTGAGTGAGTTTCAGATATATCAGAAGCAGTTATACCAAGCGGATCAATATCCTTTTATGATCAAAATTTATTATTATATGGAAGGATATACGATAGTTCCACTCCTCTGTCAGATACCCAAGCCTATTGCAAAGGTGAAATATTCTGTTAAAATACGAGTACTTACTACTTTTTAGATTGGAATATTATTTGCTGACAAATAGGTATTCTACTGAGACTGATAAAAATAGGGTTCTCTCATGTCATTTGAATCAACGCAATCCTCGGAGCTAGTAGCAAGCCAGGGGGACGAGCATTAAATTGATCGTTTTTATGTAGTACGCACTCTTTCATCAAATATTACTTATTAGTTCAATAGAAAAAGGCGATTACACTGCGATCGACTTGGCGTACAAATCTTCATATAACCGGTTTATAGTTCGGTACCTTGTGCGTTCCATCTCATTTATCAATAAAATACCGATATATAAAAATTGAATTGAAGTTGAAGTGTACTATCTCCATGGTTAAGATTCAATAGCTCAAGTGTTAAAATTTAGGTCTGGTAAATGTTTAAAAGTTATACAACGTTTTGTAGGAAAAAAGTGTTTATTTGCTTATGTAACTTTAATAAATAAAACAGTAGGTACTACATTTTCATGTTTAAAACAAATTACTTACTATAATTTAGACGTATTTCACATAAACAATGTAAACAAATTAAGTGTGCTACTACTTACTTGATTAATTAAAAATGCTAATCACTAATTCAGAATCACTGATCATATTTTCAGTTAAGTAACTAGTAAGTTTAAGTTAGGAAGCGTATACAAAAACTCGATTTTTCAGTATTTTTTTGCTCGATGGTACGGAACCATGGTAAAGTGTTAGTCCAACTTGCATTTGGCCAGTTTATTTCTTCACACGGTTGATAAAAGGTTTTGAGTTACAGCTTCGACAACATTAAAGGCTAAGGGTGTTGTACATACGTTTTAACTCTACGATTTAATTTTAGTTTGAAAGTTTTCGTATATTCATATTGAATGTGAACATGTAGGCTTTTTTTGCGTTGTATTTTTTGGATTTGTAAGTACTTATTTTACGAATGAGTAGACCATCTTCTGGGAGTAGCTAGATCAAAGATTTAACGTTCCTGTACCCATAAATCATGTCCTTACAGCCTATTCATTTTCAACTATCTATATATTCACCTAGAGTTTTAGCTGCGCGTTTTAACTAAATGTTTTTAATTAAAATAGCATTCGATAGTTCATGTATATATTGAAAACTTGAGTTTATAGATATTTGAAAATGAATAAACTATAAGAACATGATTTATCTCTACATGACAGTTTAATCTTAGATTTAAAACGTATGTACAAACCCTTAGCTTTTAATGTCGATGAAGCCGTAACTCGAGACTTCGTTTGTTTTGTTAAAATATCAGTACTTAATACCTATTAGATTGGAATATTATTTGCTGACAAATAGGTATTCTACTGAGACGGATAAAATAATAGGGTTCTCTCATGTCATTTGAGTCAACGCAATCTTCGGAGCTAGTAGCAAGCCTGGGGGACGACCATTACATTGATCGTTTTGTATGTAGTACGCACTCTTTCATCAAATATTACTTATTAGTTCAATAGAAAAAGACAAGACACTGCAATCGACTTGGCGTACAAATCTTCATGTAACCGGTTTATAGTTCGGTTACCTTGTGCGTTCCATGACATTAATCAATAAAATATCGATAAATAAAAATTAAAGTACAAATAACATTTTAAGAAAATATTATTGTAACATGCTATTGGGATAAACTGCAGCCTATGTCACTCTCGAAGTCCTCTGACCAACTTTATACAAAATTCACATAAATCTGTTGAGCTGTTTTGACGTGAAAGGATAAATAACATATAAACATACTTTTACATTTTTTAAACATTAAAAGTTATAATAATATATTTTTAGTATTATATATTTTATTGTGATTTTGTTTTAGTTATTATAATATACAATGGTTTGTAGGAAAAAACGTCTTGAAGCACCACTGTCGAATACAACCAGTCCGCGACACAGACAAAAATCACCTTTTTTACTTATTCTGTGGTTTTGGTACAAAAATACCTTTGATTGTCCAGTACTTGAAGTATATATCTAGTCTATGGTAAAGATTTAATAGCTCAAGTGTTAAAATGTAGGTCTGCCAAATTTTTAAAACATTAAAAGTTATAGAATGTTTTGTAGGAAAAAAGTGTTTATTTGCTTATGTAACTATAATAAATAAAACAATAGGTCTGTACTATATTTTCATGTTTAATACAAATTACTTACTATAATTTAGACTTATTTCACATAAACAATATAAACAAATTAAGTGTGTTACTACTTACTTGTTTAATTAAAAATGCTGATCACTAATTCAGAATCACTGATCATATTTTCAGTTAAGTAACTAGTAAGTTTAAGTTAGGGAGCGTATACAAAAAACTCGATTTTTCATTCAGTATTTTTGCTCGATGGTACGGAACCATGGTAAAGTGTTAGTCCAACTTGCACTTGGCCAGTTTATTTCTTCACACGGTTGATAAAAGGTTTTGAGTTACAGCTTCGACAACATTGAAGGCTAAGGGTGTTGTACATACGTTTTAACTCTACGATTTAATTTTAGTTTGAAAGTTTTCGTTTATTCATATTGAATGTGAATGTATAGGCTTTTTTTCACGTTGTATTTTTTGGATTTGTAAGTACTTATTTTACTAATGAGTAGACCATCTTCTGGGAGTAGCTAGATCAAAGATTTAACGTTCCTGTACCCATAAATGATGTCGTTACAGCCTATTCATTTTCAACTATCTATATATTCACCTAGAGTTTTAGCTGCGCGTTTTAACTAAATGTTTTAAATTAAAATAGCATTGGATAGTTCATGTATATATTGAAAACTTTAATCGTAGAGTTAAAACGTATGTACAAACCCTTAGCTTTTAATGTCGATGAAGCCGTAACTCGAGACTTCGTTTGTTTTGTTAAAATATCAGTACTTAATACCTTTTAGATTGGAATATTATTTGCTGACACATAAAAATATGTGCTATAAAACCGTGGAACAATTGGTAAACCGTCACATTCGGCGAGAGGTAATCCTACCTTGGACTCTCAGAATGAACTTACCATGGTTCATCCAACCGTATGTGTTTAGGCAATGAGAGATAATCCTACCTTGGACTCTCAGAATCACACTTGCCACAATTCATCAAACCCTGTGTGTTATGAACACAGTTGGTGGGAGATAATCTTACCTCAGGCTCCTAGAGTGAGTTCATCACATACGACGAGAGATAATCCTACCTCGGACTCTCAGGATGATACTTACCATGGTTCATCCAACCGTATGTGTTTGAGCATCGAGAGATAATCTTACCATGGGCTCTCAGAATGACACTTACACAATTCATCCAACCGTATGTTTTATGAACACAGTTGGTGGGAGATAATCTTACCTCAGGCTTCCAGAGTGAGTTAATCATATACAGCGAGAGATAATCCCGCCTTGGACTCTCAGTTTATACTTATATTGCTCACTCAGCCGATTGTGTTTATACATCGCATGCGGCGAGAGATAATCCTGCCTTGGACTCTCAGGATGACATAAGGGAGGGGGTTTTAGTCAGTAGGAGTCTGACATAACCGAAGAGTCTGTGCTCAACGGCATCCAATGAGGATTTCCCCCTCCGACGAAAAAAAAAAAAAAAAAAAAAAAATACATTTGTGTTAGAAACATAGTTGGTGGAAGATAATCTAACCTCAGACTTCCAGAGTGAGACTTACCATGGACCACTCAGCCGATTGTGTTTAGGCACCACATGAGATATAATCAATTTTAAGATAAAATGATATAACAAACGAGTTGATTAATAGTACATTACGGTACAAGTGTGTAATGTTGGTGATTACCGCTGAGGCGCCATTGAGATCCGAGCCGTTAGGTGAAGGTCTTAAGAGAGCCGAGGACGGTATTCATCAATACACACGTGTATCATACGACGTTTTTTAACACACTTGTGAAGAAAATAATACAAAAAAATCATGTTATATAGTAGACAATTATAGATATTTTACCTTGGAGTTTTCAGGTAGTAAACTTTCCATAACGTTCAAAGGGCTTCACATCTTATATTGGGCGTTGTACAACATAAATCATTTTCTTTATAACTAGTACTTTTAGACATTTCAATTAATAAATAACTATAATTTCATCAGCGAAAACGAGTTGTGAAAAATGTTTCGCAATGGTGGGAAAAAATTCATTAGTTTTCCAATGCGCGCGCATCTAACAATGGCGATCGGCCATAGACTAAAAGAATGAGGTTTATTTATTTATTTATTTTTTTGTTTGACGCGGTTAGCGTTTTGGCCACGTACAGAATGGGGAATTATAGTTTTTACAGACAAAACAAAAGTTATAATTAAATAAAAGTTTTGTTTATTAAACACGTACAAGTTAAAATTATCTATTTAAACACGAAGTTGTTTAAAATGAGCAAGCAATAGGTATATTAATTTATTTGTGCTATTGCACACGATCTTTTTTGTATCGAAACTTTTTTAAGAACAAAGCAACACAACCAATAAAATTTAAAAAAAATATCTATAACTCACTTGCGAATAATAGTAATTAAAAAGTCACAGTTTGATAACAGGCGTCATTGTGTGCCTGATTGCAGTGAAATAAAAGCCACTTCATGAGCAAGTGTATTAAAAACGATATACCCAACTGCGTTCGCTCGTTTTTTGTTATTTTAACACTGACTCAGTTTTTTCTCCGTTCTTTCCTATGTATAACAGACCAATTTAAATATATTGAGGGTGCACAACACACCAATTGATCAAACGATATACCTGATGAGCGGAACAGTTGGGATTTTGGTTACCAAAAAAGCAAATTAGTAATTGCGTTCGCTCGTTTCTGTTTCTGTTTCTATTTCTGTATCTGTTTCTGTTTTTTGCTTGTTCTCACCGGAGGCTTTGAAAGTTCTAAAACACGTTGATCAAAATTATTACTCCAGGGTCATTGAGAGTTCTAAAACACGTTGATCAAAATTATTACACCGGAGGCTTTGAGAGTTCTAAAACATGTTGATCAAATTATATACCCAACTGCGTTCGCTCGTTTCTGTTATTTTAACACCAATTCAGTTTTTTCTCCGTTCTTTTCTATCTATAACAGACCAATTTAAATATATTGAGGGTTCCACAACACATCAGTTGATCGAACGATATACCTTATGAGCGGAACGGTTGAGTTTTTTTTGGTTACCAAATAAGCAAACTAGTAATTGCGTTCGCTCGTTTCTGTTTCTGTTTTTATTTCTGTATCTGTTTCTGTTTTTTGCCTGATCTTACCGGAGGCTTTGAGAATTCTAAAACATGTTTATTAAAATTATTACACCGGAGGCTTCGAGAGTTCTAAAACATGTTGATCAAAATTATATACTCAACTGCGTTTGCTCGTTTCTGTTATTTTATTTCTATTTCTGTATCTGTTTTTTGCCTGTTCTTACCAGGGTCGTTGAGAGTTCTAAAACACAAATGGCGAGAGATAATCAATTTGTGGTTATTGGGTGTTCTACTCCACCCACCACCCTGTGGGTGGAGTAGAACACCCAATAACCACCTACTGATGAGGTTTGAATTAATAATCTTGTGATGCCTAGTGGTAAGACTTTTCGCTTGTCCAATCACGGTAGGTGAAAAGAAGAAGATCGAGCCCAATAGCAAGTCTTAGAATAAATAGGCTTATGTCCAGCTGTGGACTGATATAGGCTAATAAAGATGACAATTATTATGCTACATTCATTTTGCATTAAAGAAAAAAATAAAGTGTGATTCTTAACTTAATTAGTAAAAGATATCTAAAAACATAAAAACATTTAGATAATATATAGAGATTTACAAATGAGGGATTGTATATTGTAGGTTATAACATTGTCTTACATAAGCTGATGAGTGAAGCCGTAAAAGTTTCGATTCTTATAAGATTTCAAAAATATAGCAAGTAATTTTATTGAATAGGGATAGGTGGTATGAATCGGGGGAAATATTTACCCGAAAGTGGAATAAAATAGGCAAATTGAAAAAAAATCTAAGCATTTTATTTCATCCTAGTTTGTGTAACTCTAGGTTAAATGGTTAGTTTTACTTTTCAACCGACTTCCAAAAAGGAGGTTCTCAATTCGTCTGTATGTTTTTTTTTCTTTTTTTTTTGTGTATGTTACGCGATTACTCCGTCAATTCTGAACCGATTCGAATTATTCTTTTTGTAATCGGTAGGGTACGTTTTCGAAATGGTCCCATTGTTATTTCATTGAGATCTGATAAGTATCTCCAGAGACATGACGATAAACGTCTCAAACTTGCTAGTGAAATTGACTCGCGGGGCATTGAAGTCGGTTGTTTTAGTTTTTAAACTATCTTAAATATTGACACATCATAATCAATTGGCTATAAATACAACCACAAGAAAAGATGTCAATTTTAATATTATTTAGTTTATTCAAAATACAAAGAACAAAACTTTTCAATGCAGACCAGCTTCAATACAATACGAAATTGTGAATTTCATTCAGCGATATTGAATTTCAAAAGGATATTTAATATGACAATGGTTCTATGCAGATATTCACTCTCCATTGTTTTCGTTACCTATTATATTAGGTTATAAGCTACTTTAGCTTATTATATTGTAATAACTAGCTGTGCCCCGCGGTTTTACCCGCATAGATATCGTTCCCATTGGAATTTCAGCTCAATCGGTTAAGTCATAGAAATAGGAATAAATACCTTATTATTCCTATTTCTGTGGGTTAAGTAGTTTTAGTGAGAAGAATTAACAAACATTCACACAAATTTTTGTCTTTAAAGTATTAGGGCGCTTGTAGACGTCCGTTTTTTTCACCGGATAACGGACCGTGTTTTTTGCCAGATTCGCGGTGGTGTATGAATTATAATGAATGTGTGTACATGCACCGGACATCGGTCCGGCGAACAATTTACGCCGGATGCACCACCGCTTCCCCTCGGCGCGACGGACACCGGTCCGGTGTAAGAAAGGGCGGTCATCCACGCCAGTGTATCGGTCCGTGTCGACGCTGCCGGACGCATTGCCTGTTTTCTATAATATAATATAATATAATATAATTATATATTAGACGGCAGTCCATCCATCCGGTAAAAAAATATGTGTACAAGGATAGCTGTTTATTGACGGTCCGTTATCGGTGAAAAAAACGGACGTCTACAAGCGCCCTTCGTAGGATAGTAGGATAATAGTAGTTTATGAAACTGAAGCATAATGAAGGGTATCAAAACGAGGTTTTAATAATTAGATATATGCAGATCCATACACTTCATTATTATACAGGGTGTCGGGTTTCATATGGTCTAAACGAAAACCATCGATGGAGGACTCCAAGGGCTACCCAGAAAACCGCCTAAATGTTCTGCGAAAATGTATATTTTCGAGAAAATTACGTTTTACTTGTTTTCGAGTTAGTCCCCGAAATGTTGCAATTAATTTAAATTTTCTCTCAAACTATAAAGGCCAGAGCTGCAGATTTTTTGTGAAATTATGAACAATGAATAGGACTTTCAGGGCAAACTACGATTTTTTATTTAGGCTTATATATCTAAAAAAAAAATTAAGACATCACATGTTTTAATTTAGACGATATTTGATTTTTTTATTTGGGCAGGCTTTCTCCGATAAAACACAGAATAAACAAAAGTTACAACCGATTTTAAAAACTTGTCTGTTTTATGGTTTGAACCTGCTGTTTGCCAAATTTCATACGGCTACGACAAGAGGTTCAGGTCTAAAAACATAATTAACGAAATAGAAAGGATTTCAATTTTCAAATTATTTCTTCTTCAATACACCCTGGTAATCTCTTTTTTAATAACTATTATATAATCTGTGCCAGTATCAAGTAGTAAATCGTCGAGATAAATAAATGCATCGTAATATAAATTTTGAGATAGTAAAAACGGCTCGGCCGATTTCGTTAAAATTACAATAGGATCACCTCGGAAACGTACCCATTAAAAACAGAACCATTCGAATCCGTTCACAATTGCCGGAGTAATCGCGTAACACAAAAAAAAACAAAAAACATACAGACTAATTGAGAACCTCCTCCTTGTTTGTGAAGTCGGTTAAAAATGACACACACCATATAAGAGTATACAAACAGGTTTATTACCGAAGTTAGTACCTATACCTAACCCTAGTAAGACCTACGTGTCCTACCTAGCCTACGCGACGACGAGATTGCTTACGTGACCTTTTACACGACGACAGAAATTTCCTTTTCTAGAGATTTGTCCAGAGCCTTGAGCGGACACAGGTTATTCAGTCCACGAAGCTTTACGCCGATTTCTACAGTACTTCCAAGTACAGTCCCAAGGACAGTCGGTGGACACCGTTCTCACATGACGCTGTCTCACACCGAAGTCTTCCTTGAACAGTAGGTAGACAAACGTCCACCTCCGAGGCTCTTGCCTCCCGAAGTCCTTGAACTGGTCACTCCCAGCCTTGCCAAGCCCCGGTGTGGCCAACTGTTGCTGTTACTCTCCACCAGGTGACGTCCCGACTCTCTAGATCTCGATCAATCGGGTTGGACCATTGCGTATCACTCTCGCATTTCTGCCAATCGCTTCCTGCAAGCTTTGGCGGCCTCCAATGTACTTCTCTCCATGTTTGCCAACCCGATGAACTCAAACGGTGGACGAGACCAATCACCCAGCTTCCAGGGCCAAAATTTTGTGTCGAGGCGGCGGCGGGAAACTTAACGGTTATTTCCACACCCACACATGAAACGATGATGGACCGCTTCCGCCCGGACTGGCCAATGGGACGAGTTTTGTCGCTTGTCCATCCATAGAGGTTGTAGGTTAGACTATACGATGCAATCTCGTTGAGTGTGTCGTCTATACGTCGCGATAAAATATATCAACGAACAAAAAGTAACACTACAAGATGAATGAAGTCTGTCACTATGGTACTATTTTGAATTAATAATCAGAACTTTACGATATGAGTGTAGATAAAATCAGATATTACCGACACAGAGGCATTAAGCTAACTCAATTAAGCTTTAAAATGGTGCAACCTACTGGGTTGCACCGAAATGATATTTTGTATAAACAATTAGGGTTAACTCGGGATATTTTCAATTAGCAATTGGTAATAAGAAAATGTTCATGTTTTCCCATATCTTAAATCAAAGTTTTTATATTTTTATATAATATCTATAGTTCATATATAATTTAACTCCCAATGAGCGGCATAAACTGAAACTTCAGTCAAATGTGAATAATACTCCAATCTTAATTTGAAGTTTTTACTAAAGCTTTCATCTTGTAATTTGAGAACAAATCTCTCTACTTTCATTTCAGATAGTACAATCTCTCTGAAGGTCTGTCTGGAAGACGCTCACAAGGTGTAAATGAAATGTCGGGTACCTACACCTATTACATTAAAGACTCTCTTCTCATGGACTAGAAGATGACCGCTGTGAAACTAAAGGTGTAACAAAACTTTTCACACGATGGAAAACTCGCTGGAAGGTTTTTGTATCTTGATCAGGCAATCTAAAAGCTCGCGTAATGGTAAACGTTGACGTCTGCCTCTAACTTTTTACGTTAAGGCTAGCGTTTTACCACTATCTCATCGGTAAGTAGTGATGTGGTCCATAATGGTGGCACGCTGCTGGCTCTCAAGGATAGCATACGGAACACATAAGATATTTTGGCGACAGATTTTTAACAACTTGAGAGCGGAAGCTGGCAAGACGGACACTAGACGGTGACTATGCCTAGGGTTTCTTAAATATGTTTTCTTCACTGGGAAGCCACTGTAAAAATGCACACATACATTTATCGTTAAGGTTATGTTCTGTATCGTTTGACTACTATCTCGTGGATTGCATTTTGGCATGCGTTGATGTGGTCGAAGATAGTGAACACGTTAGGCTGGGAATGATGAGTTCGATGTATATATATAATCGTTGAATATGTACGTGTATAATTTAATTTGATGAATTCTTAGAACGTACCTAAGTACGTTAGTAAAATGAAATCATTTTATTGGCAGCCTGCTCTTAGCCTATAAGCTTTTATTCGAATTAGGGTTTTCAAGAAATCTGGTACCGGAATTTTATTATTTCAAAAAACTGCGAATGAAATATATAGCATTAAATTATAACGGGGTGGCACCGCCCTTTATATCATCTGAAGTGTAATAAATTGTTGCTGTAAGATTAACAGCCTATTTTTCAAATGCCAATAGGTATAACTTATCCGTAACTTATAACTCGGAAAATGTATTAAGTGAAGTGAGGTTTTATTTTTTTAACCAATGCCAATAGAAAAAGATTTTTATGGTATTATGTTACTAGACAAGCAAGAAGTTTACCTGATGGTATGCGATGATGGTGTGTACAGAGTACATTAACGCACTAGCGTTAATATACTTCAATCTAATATATAGGTTGTAAGTATATTATGTTATTATCTGTTGTATAAATAAAATTTTGTGTATGTGTAATATTTTATTTATTTTTATTATTACATGTATTATGTTCATGTATTATTATTTTTTGTTCTAAACTGTACGCTACCGCCATGTTTTGTATTTATTTTATTTTTTCCATACCACGGTTTTCTGGAAGAAAATGCTTCAAGCCATAAGACCGCCGAATGTGTAACCATATTTTATGTTGTTGTTTTTTTTTTGTACAATTTGTTTTATTGGTATTAACAAAGAGGTTTTTTATTGTATTATATACTCTGTACACTGACATATCATTATGTTGAGTCTTGCATACCCTATAATGTCAGTAGGCACTTTGACCTTCAGGTAGAAGTGTATATAAGCAAACTAAATTTTACCCCCGACGCAAAAATAAGGGATGTTATAAATTTGACGTGTGTACCTGTCTGTGGCATCGTAGCGCCTGAACGGATGAACCGATTTTGATTAAGTATATTTTTGTTTGATAGATATTTTAACCTGGAGTGTTCTTAGCTTAAATGCATGAAAATCCATCCAGCCGTTTTAACACTACAAGCTGTTTTCAAGATAATTACTCGTGTATAGCTATAAATAATGGAAAACCGGTAAGAAATCAATGAATAAACGGCATAAATGATTGCTTAAAGGTACGGACACACAGCAGCGTCCTGCGTGCGCGATCTAGACGGCGATCAGATAGCGCAGTAGTATTTGTACCTACTGGTTCACACCAAACGCGATCAGAAAACAATTGAAAAGTACTGAGATCGCACCCGCAGATCGCAGGACGCCGCAGTGTGGCCGTACCTTACAAAATTCTAAATTGAACTTTGCATGACTTAATAGGAGATCATTACCTAATCGATTTATCGATTCGATTATCTCGATGAAATTACAATGGGACCACCTCGAAAACGAACCCTACCGATTAAAAAAAAATCATTCAGTTCGGTTCACAATTGACGGAGTAATCGCGTAACATACACACAGAAAAAAACATACAGACAAATTGAGAACTTCCTCCTTTTTGGGCAGTCGGTTGAAAACGCCGCGCTTTCAGGGGCCTTATTCAGTATGACCATTTTAAAGTCTTACCGTGCCGTGTTACGTTATCTCCGCGTTATGGTATTCTCTATGCCAATTAAAATGCGGTAGGGTAAGGTTATGAGCGCATTTTGAGCTGTCAAAATATCGTGACATATGAGGACGTGTAACGCGCGCGTTTTGTATAATTTACCTATCGTGTGGCATACAGAATACAATTTTTCAATAACGTAACGTGGCGCGTTAAGGCACGTGTTATCTCATTGGTCATACTGAATAAGGCCCCAGTAGTTTTCAGTAGCAAGTTTGAGGTGTTTCTCTCCATGTCTCTGGAGATACTAATCAGATCTCAATTAATGTGCAATGGGACCTCAGGACTATTATACTTTAGAAATTAAAAAAAAAAAATTGAAAATCAGTTCACAATTTATCAGATAAATTGGTGAACAGACACAAAAATATATAAACGCAAACTCAGAACTTCCTGTTCTTTTTGAAGTCAGTAAAACATCCATCTTAAAATTGAGAAGCCGTTTCAAAACTTCGTGGCCAAGTCCTTGTGATTAAACAACTGAAGTATTAGCTGTATTTCAAGGTAATGACCATTAGCCACGCTTCTACTGGCCACTTTACAAATATAAAACTAAATAATAAAGGGTTTGCTTTGCAACACTAGAGTTTATGAGACTTATCGCCGGAAACTAATTTCCTTAAGTACCCTCATTTTAGTTACTAAAGTCTGGAATTCAAGGTCTTTGATTACCTTATTAAAACTATTTCTTACGTTCTACTTGTGAGTAAAACGCTATTCACAGAATGACAAATTATATTTTAATAATCTGTTTGTATATATAATAAACTGGCCAAGTGCAAGTCTTCCATACAGTTTCCACAGTTAAGTGTTCCATAACTATGATTTTTCGCAACTACAAAATTAACTTTTTTTTTGTAGTGTTTGTATGAAAAACAAAGTTATCTTTGCGGTCGCCATATTTCTAAAATTGCTGACTGTATCTCGTTCAAACCAATTTTCGTTGTTAGTTTTTATTGAGATCTACAGCATATCTTTTTTTTAGATTTTTCACTCCCATACTTTAAAAGTTAGAGGGGGGGGGGAGGACACACATTTTACCACTTTAGACGCACCTATCTTTCAATTTGACTTTGAGAAAAAATGATTTTAGGAACCTCAATGTCATTTTTAAAGACCTATCCATAGACACCCCACACGTATGGGTGTGAACATTTTTTTTTTATTGTTTCAGTTCCATGTATGGGATGCCCCCCTTAAACTTTTATATTTTTTACTTTTGTATAAAAATCGGAAAGCGGTTCACAAAATACATCTACCTACCAAGTTTCAATTCTGTAGTCCTAACAGTTTCGGAATAAAATGGCTGTGACATACGGACGGACAGACAGACAGACAGACAGACAGACAGACAGACATGACGAACTATAAGGGTTCCGTTTTTTTGCCATTCGGCTACGGAACCCTAAAAATGAATCTCTATTGCCATTGGTCTCGACATAACTTGAGAACGGGTGGACTGAGTAGGTTAATTACTTTTTAGTTATGTTTTTAATAGTCTTTTTTAGGGTTCCGTACCCAAAGGGTAAAACGGGACCCTATTACTAAGACTCCGCTGTCCGTCTGTCTGTCTGTCTGTCTGTCCGTCTGTCACCAGTCTGTATCTCATGAACCGTTATAACTATAACTGAAAATCATCATTTGTGAAAATTGCAAATGTCTAACTAGACAGTTGCAATTTTCACAGATGATGTATTTCTGTTGCCGCTATAACAACAAATACTTAAAACAGAATACGTTAAAATACATTATAAATAAAAAATATTTTTAAAAACAAGCTTTTATCTGGGACAATGAACTAAAATGTTAAAAATAAATTCTAGTAAGTATTTGGCGTGTAGGTAACTTACCTATATTGTTAAAAGCTTGAAGCACTAACCGTCTTTCAGGCTAGGTAATTACTATACTTCTGTGCCAAATACTTACCAGAATTTATTTTTAACATTTTAGTTCATAGTCCCAGATAAAAGCTTGTTTTTAAAAATATTTTTTATTTATAATTTATTTTTAACTTTTTAGTAGGCAGGTATAGATACCGACTACCTACCTACTACCTAAGTATTTAAAAGAAGGCATGATATTTTAAAATATTCCACGGATATTTGATGTGATTATGGGTAAAGTGCTCTTCAAGAAAAATCAATCGACGGTGGGGCTATGTTTCTTTATAACAGAAATGCCATGGCCACCTTACAGCTTCATCATCAGATCCTGGCTATCATTTAAGTGTAGAGAGCTCCTCAAGACGAATCATTTGAGCCCAAATTCACTGGGGTTACGTTATTTTATCACAGAGATGCCGTGGCCACCTTCCAGCTTCATTACCAGTCGCTAAATATCATCTAGATATAAAGTTATCTTCAAGACGAATCAATCGAGCCCAAACTACGTAGAGTTACGTTGATTTATCACAGAGATGCCGTGGCCACCTTCCAGCTTCATCATCAGACCCTAGATATCATCTAGGCGTAAAGTTCTCTTTAAGACAAATCAATCGAGCCCAAACTCGGTGGGGTTATGTTGTTTTATCACAGAGATACCGTGGCCACCTTCCGTCTCTATCATCAGACCAGCTCCATGGTACCATATAATTGTATTGTCACCGAAAATACATAAGTACACCAAATTTGAGTCCAATCGGACATCGGAAAGTGGGTCTAATTTAGATTCCAAGATTCCACCCGAACATACATAGTAAAATACATACATACATACATACATTGCAAGTTAAATAAAAGCTTGTAAATAATAGAGGGTCCCCATACAAAAAACGTGTTATTTTCGGCATTTCACGCCATCTATGAACGCTTAGTTAGGTGAACGTCCCATAGATGGCGTTATATTGAAATGTCGATCCCTTACACCTTTATTAGACGTTAGATGGCGTTATAAGAAATAAAATGTTTATTAATTATTATTTTTTGCTGGCGAAAAATGATAGTGGTATTTTTTGCTCGATCTTATAAAATACTGTAGTGTGGTACGGAACCCTACGAGTGCGAGTCCGACTTGCACTTGGCCAATTTATTTATATCTAATAATAGGCTCTCAAGGATAGCTGCCGGAACACATTAGATTTTTGGCGACAGATTTATTAACTTGATGGTGGCAGCTGGCCAGGCGGATATTAGATAGTGTCCTACCACCATGCGGGGGTAGGGGTTTTCATAACGATGTTTATCCTTCTTATATAATGATTTATTTTTTCATTCTTATGTCCACTTTTTTTTTGTACAATTATCTTATTTTGTATTTTACTCGTTAATTTTTATCATAAACATTGTACTAATTCATTTAAGATACTAATATTTTGTCACTTAATGGAGGAGCGCAGATGCCTATAACACAGGTTTTTCTTAGCCTAGCGTAGGTATCTGAGGTTTAAACTGTAATAACGCAAAATGTATCTACATGTCAATAAAAACATTTTTTACTTTACTTTACTTTAATCCTTCACCGCGCACATAATTTTTTTCTTTAGAAAAATCCATTGGTGCTAGGTGGGGTTTGAACTCGGTACCTCTGGCATCAAAGCCGACCGTTCTCCCGATTACGCCACCGGGCCCTCAAAAGGATAAGTCAGGACAAGATTTTTATGAAACACATGTTTAGTTATGTTTCATTAAACACTTTCATGTAAATGAACGCGGGCGGAGCCGCGGGGCACAGCTAGTTTATAATACATATTATATTTCTATCATAGTCTGATATCTATCTCGCCTGGTAGTAAGCGATTATGTGATGAGGTAGTAGGTTCAAATCCCGGCACCAACAAACAAACAAACCCTAACCTTTATGGTAATAAAATCTTATATCTTATCAAATATATCAAAGGAATAAAAATAACTATCCGACTATTCAAATTCAGTATCATTTGCTATTAATCACCAGCCTTTACTTGTCCACTGCTCGCACGATCTTCGGCTACTCTCATCATCTCATCTTATCTGAGCTCTTGCCAGCCACCTTGCGAATATCATCGCTCCACCTAGTCTGAGGACGTCCTACGCCACGTTTTCCAATTTACGGTCTTCACTCTAGAACTCGTTTACCCCAGCGTCGACGGTTCTTCGGCAATGTGGCCGGCCCATTGCCACTTTAGCTTGCTAATTCGGTTAGCTATATTGGTGACTTTGGTTATCATCATAATCAGCCGGTATCAGTCCACTGCTGGACATAGGCCTCTCCCAAGTCATGCCACTGAGCCCGACCTTCGGCTCTTCGTTTCCAGTCACTGCCCACCGCTTTACGAATGTCGTCGCTCCACCTGGTAACAGGGCGTCCTACGCTACGTTTACCGATTCGCGGTCTCCACTCTAGAACCAGTCTACCCCAACGGTTATCGGTCCTACGGCAGATATGACCAGCCCACTGCCACTTCAGCTTGCTAATCCGATGAGCTATGTCGATCACTTTAGTTCTCTGGCGAATTACTTCGTTCCGGATTCGATCCCCCAGAGAAACACCGAGCATAGCTCTTTCCATAGCTCGCTGAGCGACTTTAAATTGGTGGACCAGTCGAACCGTGAGTGTCCACGTCTCGGCTCCGTATGTCAAGACGGGTAGGACGCACTGATTAAAGACTTTTGTCTTTAGGCACTGTGGTATATGCGACGAGAAGACTCGACGGAGTTTTCCAAATGCTGCCCAGCCCAGCTGAATTCTTCTCTGGATTTCCTTTTCGAAGTTATGTTTGCCTAGTTGGAGCGTCTGCCCTAGGTAAACATACTTAGTGACAACTTCGAGTGGGATTCCATCTACGGCAATTGTTTCCGGAACAACGTGCTCGTTTTACATGACTTTGGTTTTATCCAAATTCATCCGGAGACCGATGCGACGAGAAGAATCAGCTAGGCCATTCAACATCCTCTGTAAGTCCTGCAGCGTCTCTGCCATAATGACGATGTCATCTGCAAATCGTAAGTGAGAGATGTACCTGCCGTTGATGTTGATGCCACAATCTTTCCAGTCCAGTGTCTTAAACATATCCTCCAAGGCGTTAGTGAATGGTTTCGGGGATATGACGTCCCCCTGTCTCACTCCTCGACGCAGGTGGATATGATTAGTACGCTGGTTCTGTACTTGTACACTCATCGTTGCGGCATTATACAGACATCTCATCACTTCGATATATCGCCAGTCGACTTGGCAACGCTGCAAGGACTCCAGAACAGACCAGGTTTCGATTGAGTCGAAGGCCTTCTCATGGTCCACAAACGCTAAGCACAGGGGCCGATTGTACTCTTCGGTCTTCTGTACAATCTGCCGCACTGTGTGGATTTGGTCCATGGTGCTGTAACCGCTTCGAAATCCGGCCTGTTCCGGAGGTTGGAACTCGTCGAGTCTTCGCGCAAGACGGTTCGTGATGACCCTTGAAAACAGTTTGTAGACATGGCTCAGAAGCGAAATCGGGCGGTAGTTTTTCAAGGGGTTTTGTCTCCTTTTTTGAAAAACAAAACCACCATGCTCCTGTTCCATGCCTGTGGAGTTCTCCCAGTGAAGACAACAGAATTGAAGAGCTGTTGCAGCTGGCTTACAGCTGGCTTACAGCTGGGGCTCCTCCAGCTTTTAGAAGCTCCGTTGTGATTCCGTCTTCACCTGGGGCCTTTCCATTTTTGAGCTGTTTAAGGGCCATCACGATCTCATCTCGGCTGACTTCGGGCAGGTCTTCTATGAAGTGGTGGTTTAAGGTGGCTCTACAATCCTCAGTATCGGGTACGGGCCTTGAAGCATGCGATGCGTAGAGCTTGCCGTAGAAGTCTTCAACTTCTGACAGAATCTCCGACTTGGATGCGACGACGTTCCCCGTTGACGTTGTCAGCTTTGTGAAGTGGCTTCTACCCAGAGGCTGGGCGAACACTTTCGACCCCCGATTCTGCTCAATTGATTCTTTAATCAAGAGCGTGTTAGAGGATCGGAGGTCTTGTCGTACCAGCTTCTTAATGGTTTTGTTGCGCACCTGATTAATTGACAAAGCTGACAAAGGGTCTGTTCGTCTCTCTTCCATTAGTCGAAGTGTTTCTGCCGAAAGTTTGGACTTTTTGCCCGTACGCTTGCTCTCGCAAAACTTCGTCCCTTCATCCCTGAGGATTTCCACCACTTCTTCGAGTTTCTGGTCTACATCATCTGTGGTTTCCAAGGCAGCGATTTTCCTTTTTGACTTGTTGGTTATATGTCAGATCATCCAGTTACGATTTTGATCCTTTAAAGAAACTCCGAGCAAAGCTCGTTCCCTAGCTGAGCGACCTTAAATTTGTGGACCAGTCTAACCGTGAGTGTCCACGTTTCGGCTCCGTATGTCATGGCGGGTAGGACGCACTGATTGAAGACTTTTTTTGTCTTTAGAATCCGTCCGACCACCGTGGCAATTATGAGCAAACCCTCCAATGGGAAGTCTGAACATTTGCTATTAATTAAGCTCGATATATTTCAACAGCCTCTGGTTATTAGAATACGACTCAAAGTTAGTTCAGGCGTTAATCGACGCTCGTCCATCATTAATTGGCTACATTAATTCCAACTGCCCATATACCAATGGCCAATTAGTCTGACCGGAACTGGTTAACTAAAATTTGATTTAGTGGCCTCTTAGTCTAAGTAAATTTGAGTTGGAGTAGTTTGCTTACATTAAACCTACTACAAATAGTGCTGTTTCCCGAATTGAATGATTAATTCCTTACCAATAAATTGGCGGTCAAACGTGGTTTTTCCGGGTTCTAAAATGAAATTTAGCTAATTATTGTAAGCTGTACTGAAAGATTATTACTTTTCCAGGGTTTAATATGATGTGATGACAATTAACATTTGTTTAGCCGTTTTATATTTTGATTGCAAACAATAACATTTTTGAATAAGGTTGATGCTGAATTTGGATCTAGGATCTACACTACCTTGGTACCGAAAAACAATAGGTATTACTGAACGGACTCAAACACCGATAGCTCTGAATGCCTAAGACTAACAACTAGCAACGGTCTATAATCCTATTTTAACCGACTTCAAAAAAAGGAGGAGGTTTCTCAATTCGACCGTATATACGTTTTTCTTTTTGACACGTGACCTGATCAAGAATTCGTAAGACGGAGGGAGTGTAGACCAAATGCACAACATTAATGTTCAAGTTTTCACTTCTGCCGGCTCTCCCGTTGCAACCCGTTGTTTTTTTAACCGACTTCACAAAAAAGGAGGAGGTTCTCAATTCGTGCTTCAATTTTTTTTTGTTTGTGTGTATGTTACGCGATATCTTCGTCAATTGTGAACGCATTCAAATGATTCTTTTTTAATAGGTAGGATACGTTTCCGAGGTGGTCCCACTTTAATTTTATCGAGATCTGATAAGTATCTCCAGAGATATGGAGATAAATACCTCAAACATAGGAGAATGTACTGGTTTTAGTAGAAGAGTCAAAAGAAGATTATACACAATGGAGGTTGCTATTGTATATACTTTTGAAGACTAAAAAATATATGACCTTGAATAATGTTTTTACATATTTCTTCTCGTTGATTTTGGTTTTTGACAGATATTCTTACGGTAACTGTGAGCGAGATAGTAATAAAGGTGGGGATAATTAATATTTTTTATTTTTTAAATATCTTATAGGCTAGCGTTTGACCACTATCTCACCTGTTGCTAAGTGATGATGCGGTCGAAGATAGAGAAGTGGACTAGAATGGGAACTGGCTCTCAAGGATAGCTGCCTGAACACATTATATGTTTGGCGACAGATTTTCTAACTTGAGGGTGGTAACTGGCCAGGCAGACACTTGATATGTCCTACCACCATGCGGGGGTTGTTGGTTTCTTAACGATGTTTTCTTTCACCGGAGGGCAACTGTGAGAAGCGCACATATATTTTTCTATAGAAAAATTCATTGGTGCACGGCGGTTTGAACTCGGTACCACGGCATCAAAGCCGACTGTTCTCCCAATTACGCCACCGGGCCCTAAATAAATAATTATATATTAATAATTATAATAAATAATTATATATAAATATAAATAATTTGTCTTCACAGGAATGTTCTACCGGGCACAGTCTTGTTAGGGTGCAAACTTTTTTAAACATACCTAATGCCGGCGCCAGACATAGCTCAAACATTTGGGCACTTATTTGAACACACATTTGAGCACATGTGAAGCACGGGTATTTGAGTATTTGTTCAAAGTTTGCTCAAAGTTTGAACAAAGTTTGGCACTTTGCCATTTGGTGTCGGTTTTTGAGCGCACATCAAAGCGTTCAAAGTTCGAAACTGCAAAAAGTGTTGTTTGCAAAGTATGTGTAGCAGGTACCGCAAATAAGTGCTCAAATATGTGACAAAGTCTTTGTCAAACATTTGTTTGTGTCTGGCGCCGGCTTAAGATTTTTTGACATGACATGACGTTTGGCGAAGATGGCGGCCATTTCAGTCCCGCGACACTGCATACATTATTAAATAACTCAGAATTATGAACGTACTTTGTACAAATCAACACTGCAAAAAAATATTTATAAGCATAATACCATAGATTATATAATAGTTACTACGTAAATAATACTTTCCGTTGTTAGGTTGGCTACACAGTGCTTTCATAATTCGGGTTTCAACAATATAGGGAAGTGCCCCTTATAACGTAGTAGAGTGATTAATTACTCTGTTGGCCATATGGCGGCAATCAATGTTAATAATCGCAAATAATACTTTTTAATATTCATTTTGGAATACAACTACTCCGTGTTATAAAAGTATTTGGAATTATTGTAATAAAATAGACAATTAATTATCGTGTGTGTCAGATGCTTTAATTGCACAGGGCCATTTTGGACATTGTCCTTTGATACCTTGATGACATCATTATTACTAGTGAATATTTTCACTATAGCGCGGCATTTAAAGTCAATTTTTTTAGGGTTCCGAACCCAAAGGGTACCAAATGAACACTTTCTGAGACTTTGTTGTCCGTTCGTCCATCCGTCCGTCCATCCGTCCGTGTGTCTATACATATGTGCGCACTTTACAGATCTGTATCTTCTTAACCGTTATAGGTACATACTTGAAATTTTCAAAAAGTATATATCCGTCAGTGTATAACGGCCCAGACACGAAATTTAATAGATGCATGTAATTTAATTAAAACTTGTTTTGCACTAAAAAGGGTAAAATAAGTTATTTTTCAAAAAAAAATATAAACCGACTGGCTGGCACCGACTTCAAATAGATAAGTGGGTAGCGCTTATAATAATATTAAGTAATTTATTTTTCGCTTTTGAGTGCCTGTTTGTAGTTATAAAGTCGGTTTATATTTTGTTTGTAAAATAACTTATTTTTATATCGTATAGCATTTGACCTATATCACCAGTTGGTAAGTGATGATGTGGTAAAGGATCGTAGCTCGCTAGGCCTAGAATAAGAACTGCATCTCAAGGATAACTGCCGGAGCATCATAATTTCATTATCATTATCAGTCCACGCGGCCACTGCTGAACATAGGCCTCTCAAAATACACGCCACTGAGCTCTATCGTTCGCTCTTCTGTTTGAGTCCCTGCCAGCTGCCCTGCGTATATCGCCGCTCCATCTTGGCAGGGCGTACCACACTACGTTGCCGGAACACATTACATGTTTTTACGCTAGATTTTGTAACTTTAGACAGTGTCCTACCACCACACCTATAGATTTTTAACTAAATTCAGCCTCTATTCGACACTTGTGGTAAGCGTATATATCATATACCTACCAAACTCTTGACTACTATCACGAACACTCTGGTAGTAAAGTTAACTTTCATACCAACATGAAGTCCAGAAAGACTTTACTTTAACTTGAAGTCAAATACGAATTTGCAGTCACACCTCACCAAGCAAAAAAGTCGATAAAGCTCAGAAACATATAAGGATTTGTGGAAGTTTCCACATACATTGATGAATATTATTTTTATTCGTACTGAATTCGCCGTCTATTGAAAAACTGTATATAATCTGATTACCTTTCAGTCTCAAGTTTCTGTGTAAATTTTGTGGCTCCGCGAAGAAGTAATAGGCTTTTATTAATGCTTTACAACATTTTTCCTTTTCTCTTTTTTTTTGAAAAGCTCATTTCGGTTATAAGGAACATAATGTAGCCCAATTTGATTTGGAAATGAAAATGTTATATTGAATCTCGCGGTAAGATTTTTACGGTTCCGACTAAGGAAATGGTTGATTTATTGGATGACCACTGATTTAAGGCTGAGATTTATAGAGAAAAAGTATTTTTAAACGTATGTACCTACTAACACGTCCAAAAAATTTAACCTGCGTACATTTATAGAAATGTCGATAAAATAAAACCGGCTAAGTCGAGTTGAACTCATATAACTCATATAGTCGTATGGGGACACCCTTTAATTTTTTTTATTTTTATTTTTTAGAATGTTTCCTTAATTTGTGCTGTAAGACCTTGCTTCTTGCCAAATTTCATTATTCTAAGTCAACGGGAAGTACGCTATAGGTTTTCGACCCAAAACCTATAGGGTACTTCCGGTTTACCTAGAATTGTCAATTTTGGTTATAAGTAAGGTCTTACAGCACAAGTAAAGGAAAAATTCCGAAAAATAAAAAAAGTTGAAAATTAAGGAAAATTTGGTACTAACAAGTTTTCGCGAAATTCTAAATTTGCCCATATCTTTTTATTGTGTTGACCTTGATTTTTTTACACCCAATAGGGACTATAAACCTCAGTATCTATACTAATATTATAAAGAGAGTACATTTGTATTTTTGTATTTTTGTATGTTTGTAATGATTTGGCTCAAAAACTACTGAACCGATTTAAAAAATTATTTCACTAATACACTTTCGGAATGAAAATAGGCTATATATTATCCCGTTTAAATCAAAGGTACATTCGTGGAGACCTAATTTGCAACCTAAGTCGGCATAAAAACGGTCGAAAAAACACGTTTCTTACGAACGCTGCTCAATTGAAAATAGATAGAAGAATATTTTCTATGCAAGAGTTATACAACTTAATAAGACCTACAAAAAAGTTCGCGACAGCATATGTCTATCTCTTAAGGTTGACTCACAGTACCCATTTTAATCTTAAAATGTTTGTTAAAAAATTAATCATAACTTCCAAGGCTATTTTCAAGTATATAGTATTAATCCTTATACAAATAATTACGTTAATTAGCTTGGCCATATATTATAGATTAAAATTGTCCCTTACAGTATATAATTCAAATGAAAACTCTAGAAGATATCACGAATTCACATACACTCATCGCAAAATTAATAAAATATTTGCAGTGAAACCACAGATTAGGTCATAGTTACTGCGAAAATATTATTATAAGCTTAGCTATGCTGTAGATCCCCATCGATCACAATCAATTTGAAGTCAATATAGTATAATAATATCATCTATTGTAAAAATTAATATTCATCTATATATATAATAATATAATATTTTAAACCACCCCGACTGATCTATGTA
Organism: Cabera pusaria; assembly: GCA_954871355.1. Classification (NCBI taxonomy): domain Eukaryota; kingdom Metazoa; phylum Arthropoda; class Insecta; order Lepidoptera; family Geometridae; genus Cabera; species Cabera pusaria. The sequence continues at coordinate 6,562,381 of OX940896.1, forward strand.
TAATCTTTTCATTAAAAGCATTCCAATGACTCTAAACACGACATTTAAAATCTGAGCTATAAGTTGGTGAGGATTTGAGTATTCTGTAGAGTCCAGGAGATGTCCCAGCATCAGGTCAATGTTCCATGTTCTTACAATATCGTTGAAGAAGAAGATTTTCGAATTGATCAGTACCCTTAGTACGAGTTTTTATCGTAAACGCTTTTGACAGATCTCACATAGTTTTCGACTTATTCTAGCTCCCTGATTGGTCTATATTTAGTGAAGTGTAGTAACCACTAGAGGCGCTGTACTGTTTTTCATACAACATTTACTCGATATACGATATCGAATTTGGTATGAAAACTCGTACTAAGGGTACAGACCTATGAAAGTTGATTTCATAGCGCAACTAACTAGAAAAAACTCATAGTTTTATTACGATTGAAAGAATTTTCATGAATCAAAGCTAAGAACACTCTCGATGAAGACATCTATCAAACAAAACAAAAAAACTATCAATAATAAAAACAAAATCGGTTCATCCGGTTAGGTGCTAAGATGCTACAGACAGACACACAGATACACACGTTAAGTGTATATTACCTCTACTTTTTGCGTCGGGGAACGCCGTAAGGTTAAGGCGGCAGATGTTCTCCTTGGTGGTAAGCTACTCTTTGGTAGATTTAATGATCCCACTACCACTGTACGAAAACTCATGATTCATGAATGCACATAAAACTTTCATTGGTAGGTATATAGCTAGGATTAGAACCAACGACCGTCGGGTCAGAATCAGGGTAACTATCCTTTACGCCAAAGGGCCGTCCAATATCACTACGTAAGTATTATAAAACAAAGTCCATCACTGCGTCTGTCTGTTCGCAATAATCTCAATAGCTACGGAACGGATTATCCTGCGGTTTTCACCAATAGCCAGAGTGTTTATGAGGAAGGTCTAGGTGCATAATTCGATAAGGTTTTGTGTAAATTGGTTAAAATATGACGATGATTGTTAAATATGTTCATATTTTATATTCGATGCAACAAACTGATGCAAATTTTGTAGGCATATATGTTCTACCCGTGCGAAGCCGGGGCGGGCTGCTAGTCAGGTATACATTTCAACTTGCTAGGTCCACCCGTTCCTGAGAAAATCAGTGGTGACACACGGACAGACAGACGGACAGACAGACGGACAGACAGACAGACGGACAAGAAAGTGAACTTATAAAGGTTCCTTTTTTTTACCTTTTGAGGTACGGAACCCTAAAAATGATTCAACTATATAATAATAATAAAAATAATGTAACGCACATACTTCCGTTAACCTCTATGATACAGAAAATACTCTGAAACTTTTTTTTAAAACTTATATTATTTATATTCACAAACAAGGAAAGATATTCACTGTTAATTTAATTCCAATCATAGCCATATGTAAGAAGAAGAATTGAAAGTACATGAATTCATTTTAATTATTATTTTTTTAATATCTGATAATTTGTCCACAATCTCGCCTGGTGGTAAGCGATGATGTGGTCGAAAATAGTGAAAATTATAGGCCTAGAATGGCCTATATTAACGATGTAAAATACGTATTGTGTATATAGTAATACCGGAATAAGCGTCTTGAATATACTCGTAGATATAACTTCACACTATACCAAAGGAAAAATTCATCGACTAAAATCATGGTGTAGTAAAAATTATGTCGCTGCACATTTTGTAAGGATTCACTCAAATCATTTTTACCTAACCCGCCAATGATGAGTTGCTATATGAGTACATAAAGGTTATCGTTGTTGAGTGTCTGAGGCATTTCGCAACGATTAATCTGAAGGTGTATCAAAGCTCAATATAAGTATATTTTGAGTGGAGAGAGGGTTATTTAAAGGGTAGAAATAAGGATATGAGATTCACAGCAGAAGGCATGTTGGTTTATTCAACAAAGGTGGCAGCAGTTTCATACCTCACTATCATCATCATCATCATTATCAGCCGGTGTCCGTCCATTGCTGGACGTAGGCCTCCCCCAAGGTGCGCCACTGAGACCGAACTTCGACTCTTCTTTTCTACCTGGTCACAGGACGTCCTACACTACGTTTGCCGATTTGCGGTTGCTCCACTCAAGGACAAGTCTACCCCAACGGTTATCAGTCCTGCGGCAGATATGACCAGCCCACTGCCACTTCAGCTTGCTAATCCGTTGAGCTATGTCGATAACTTTAGTTCTGTGGCGAATTACTTCGTTCCGAATTCGATCCCGCAGAGAAATACCGAGCATAGCTCTCTCTATAGGTCGCTGATCGACTTTAAATTGGTGGACCAGTCGAACTGTGAGTGTCCATGTCTCGGCTCCGTATGTCATGTAGGACGCACTGGTTAAAGACTTTTGTCTTTAGGCACTGCGGTATAGGCGACGAGAAGAGTCGACGGAGTTTTCCGAAACAACATATTAAAATAGATTTCCTAAACTTTGATTACAGAATAGTCGTTGCCGCAAGCCTTTGTTACCCTCATGATTATCAACGTGAGCTTATATAGTCAAGTAAAACTTTCACGAACCTTTCCGAGAAGTCTTTATCGTAGCAAAGTATCTAGAACTCTGAAATGTTTACAGAAAGCTGATAAATGCGTAAGAAAACTCTAAAGGTTTTCTAGGAACCAAACCCTCCGTGATATGTTTGCCAAAGGCGAATGTAAATGTTTACATAGAGTTTTCTCCCTCACGTATTTCCGCTATTAAGCCGAATGAGGAACCTCTAACACGTATACCTCTCACATTGATGCTATTAAATAAGAGATTTAGATGACAATGTTGTGTGTGATGTGGGGGTCTATAATATATTAGAGATATAGATATATGCCTATTGAGGCGGTCGAAGAGTGCTTAAAGGGTATAATAAGCTTGTTGTTTTGAAGAACCGTTGGCGTAAAGGATTGATGGCTTGACTTATAAGCGGGAAGTTGCCGGTTCAAAACCTAGCACGAGTGGTCTCCACGAGAAGTAGGAGCATTATATTGATGTTCCGCCTGACTTGCTAACAAACAGTAGCCTAACACCATCAACGAGAAAATCTGCCGCTATAATCTTACGGTGTTCTGGCAGCACACACAGCCCTTGAGAGTCTTCTAGGAGTATTCTAGGCCTAGCGTGTTCCTTGAGCACATCATCGCTTACCACCAGGCGAGATAGTGGTCAAACGCTGGCCTATCAAATACAAAGAAGGTATATCTTCACGGTGGTCCTACTATAGGATTCATTGAGATTTATTGAGTATCTCTGGAGATATGGAGATAAACAACTGATGAATGACTGACTATGAAACTGTCTCGCGCAAAATTAATCTTTATTTTGTGTCAATATCTTATCTAGGTATATAGGAACTAGAAATGTATAGTAAGTATATATATATCATCAGTCAAATGACATAAAATGTAACCAAATAAATAAAACCTCTTCCTTTAACTTTAAAGGGATTCCCTAAATTCTAGAACAGAGACGCCAACAACTATGAAATGCCAAGAGATGTTAAAGTTTATTAACTCTACTACATCCTTGCTTAATAAGAGACCCTAGCATTTAGATACTTAGTGTTAGCTTCCAAATGGGCACTAAAAGTGGACTAGACTCAACCAACCGTACTGTTTTAGTAATTTGAGACAACAAATTTAACAAAGCTTGAAACATGCTGAGCTTACAGTCATTAAGCTAGATTTTAATACTGATTCTTATAAAATAAAGACCTACGCGTATAAACAAAATAAAAGAAACCGTTATAGAATCACTTTGTCGTCAGTTTGTGTACCTGTCTGTGTGCCTGTCTGTCAAGATCCACTTGCAAATAAATTATAAATAAAAAATATTTTTAAAAACAAGCTTTTATCTGGGATAATGAACTAATATGTTAAAAATAAATTCTAATAAGTATTTGGCGTGTAGGTACTTACCTAATTTCTTAAAAGGTTTAAGCACTACCCGTTTTTCAGGCTAGGTAATTACCATACTTCAGTGCCTCAAGCTTTTAAAAATATAGGTAAGTACCTACACGCCAAATACTTACTAGAATTTATTTTTAACATTTTAGTTCATAGTCCCAGATAAAAGCTTGTTTTTAAAAATATTTTTTATTTATAATTTATTTTTAACTTTTTAGTAGGCAGGTATAGATACCGACTACCTACCTACTACCTAAGTTTTTAAGAGAAGGCATGATGTTTTAAAATATTCCACGGATATTTGATGTGATTATGGGTAAAGTGCTCTTCAAGGAAAATCAATCAATTCGGTGGGGCTATGTTGCTTTATAACAGAAATGCCATGCCCCCTTACAGCTTCATCATCAGATCCTGGCTATCATTTAAGTGTAAAGAGCTCCTCAAGACGAATCATTTGAGCCCAAATTCACTGGGGTTACGTTATTTTATCACAGAGATGCCGTGGCCACCTTCCAGGTTTATCACCAGTCGCTTAATATCATCTAGGTGTAAAGTTCTCTTCAAGACGAATCAATCGAGACCAAACTCGGTGGAGTTACGTTGATTTATCTCAGAGATGCCGTGGCCACCTTCCAGCTTCATCATCAGACACTGGATATTATCTAGGTGTAAAGTTCTCTTCAAGACGAATCAATTGAGCCCAAACTCGGTAGAGTTACGTTGATTTATCACAGAGATGCCGTGGCCACCTTCCAGCTTCATCATCAGACCCTGGATATCATCTAGGTGAAAAGTTCTCTTCAACACAAATCAATCGAGCCCAAAATTGGTAGGGTTATGTAGATTTATCACAGAGATGCCATGTCCACCTTCCAGCTTCATCATCAGACCCTGGATATCATCTAGGCGTAAAGTTCTCTTTAAAACAAATCAATCGAGCCCAAACTCGGTAGGGTTATGTTGTTTTATCACAGAGATGCCGTGGCCACCTTCCGTCTCCATCATCAAACCAGCTCCATGGTACCATATCATTGTATTGTCACCAAAAATACATAAGTACACTAAATTTGAGTCCAATCGGACATCGGGAAGTGGGTCTAATTTAGCTTCTAAGATTCCACCCGAACATACATAGATAGATACATACATACATACATACATACATTGCAAGTTAAATAAAAGCTTGTAAAAAAATCACAATCCGCATGTCCTTTCCGTTATTTTAGAGTCATGAAATTTTGCAAAAGCAAGGTCTCACAGCTTAAGCACTCACTGGCGCATCTTGGGAGATGCCTACATCCAGCAGTGGACTGTTACCGGCTGATGATGATGATGATGATTAAAGTCTTTTTGTTTATACTAAATAGGCATACTAAATGACCACTATCTCACCTGATGTTAAGTTATGATGCGGTCGACGATGTAGCACGCTCACCTAGTAGATACGAGTACTAGTTCACTCGCGATTTGAAGACCCCTGGATTGTAGCTTGTCTCACAAAAACTTGATAAACGAATATACGAATAGCTAAAAATTGTACAATTTTTTTTAACAAAGTTCTTTAGTGTTGTCCTCTACTTATAGTTTAGCGGGCGATTAGGTAACAAAAGTATGCCTTAAGTAAGAAACACGGTTAGTCTTGAATTCAGGTACGTAGTATTGTTGTCTGTTCTGTGACTCTGGTTGGGCGCTGCAAGGACAACTTGGGCTGTTGGGGCTATTTAGATCCCGCAGAAATGCAATGCCTATACGGTGAGAGTCCCCAGACAATGTCCACTTCCTTGATTGCCCTTCGTGTCCCGGAATCTTCACAGCACATGACCTTACTGAGGCTAACTACAAGGTAGTGGTGGTGTCACGTATTTTGGATTGGAAACATAAATACGAAAGAGAGAGAGACAGAAAAGAAAGAAAAAACATTTGTTCAACACTGTACACAGAATAGAGGAATCATGATTAATAAAAAAAATGAGTATAGTGCCGAAAAGGTCGAGACTCACCATAATGCGGAGTGCCTACACTGCGCTGTTAACTGAATACCAGCGCTGGGCGTGTCCTAGGTTTTTAGTCACGACCTAGAGGTGGCGGAAACAAAGTTCATTTAGTGTCGAAGAACACGAGAGAGAATAGTAAAATGAACGTAAAAGTACTATAATCTCTCGGTTACCCGCTAATTTGCTTGCCTTTCTAAAAGAAACAACTAGATACAAACACCATTTAGAGTTTGGACTTAGTGTTTGATCAAGGAGTAACGTGACCGCATCTTACAGAGTACCGATTCGGAAAACGTATTTTTGATCTAAAAATCTACTTAATTTGGCTCTTATTTGATTTAAGTTTTAGTTTAACTTTCGTTGATTGAAATTATAATAGGGTAGTCTGTAAATACATATAAGAGGTAGGTTTTTTACAAAGTTATCCTTTATATGTTATCGATTTTAGAATAAGGAACGTTGAAATAATAGCAACACGCAAATTGAACCAGAAATTGACGAAATTGTAGGTCTGTGATTAATTGACAAAAAGTTAAAGTAAATATTGTAAAATATATAGGTATGAAAATTAACGGAACATATTTTTAATTAATTTTCTAACCTAAAGCAAATGCAATATATATTATGTTTCGTAAAGCTTTACACACTTTATATTTTTGTACATTGTTACACAATCCAAAATTTCATCATTTTCAATATTCGATTTAAGCAGTGCAACATCTCTCGTCGGCTTTGAAAACTCTAATGATTTCTTCCGAAATGATTAACTTTGACATTATTTGTCATAGATGGCGCCACCATTGCATATTTGGTTAAAATGCAATCCATCTATATCAATAAACTTAATTAACTTTATCGTATCGATAGATTCGTACCGTGGCTGTAATTGGTCAGAGCACCTGGGCATGTTTCCTAGGAGGGTGCGGGTTCAAATACCATTGGCACGATGATTTTTTTGGATTATGTAACAATGTACAAATGCAATATATAACTGATGACAAAAAATAATGATTAACAAAATTAAAGACAAAAACATAAGATTTATTATAAACCTGAATGTATTATTTAATAACTGGATTACGTATCTAACGTAACGTATTTTTCTTTAGATACGTAATTCAATGTTATATCAGTTTCCTTATAAATCCTTTCTACCCACTAAATACCCTCTTCGAGGAATGCGAAATTAATACCATAACTGATTGATGATATTTTCATTCTGGGCGAAGCTATTCATCATAGCTAGATTACTCGGACTAAGTTAACTTTGCTAAGGGTACCAAGTTACAACTATTTATTACCCTCAAGAGTATTAGGACTTCATTAATTTACCTTCGGACTTGTTTGAAACAATTTTTTACCATTTAACATAAAAGGAGGAGGTTTTTAACAATCAATATTACCTACACATAAGTTTTTAATAGGTTATCTGACTTTAATGAACCTTTTTCTGTGGATAAATTATACGACTTCCACTTTAGTACTATATACATTTAAAATTAAATTGGAAAATTTTCTCAATAAAATTTGCATCTTTTTGTGTAGTTTTGTGTCACTATCTTAATAAGTGCGCTCCGCGTCGCGTTACGTCTCAGTGTAAACGCAAAGACGTGTTGTTAGTCAAAAATAAATAAACTGGTCAAGTGCAAGTCGGACTCGTACTCGTAGGGTTCCGTAACACAGTTAAGTATTCCATAACTATGATTTTTCGCAACTACAAAATTAACTTTGTTTTTCATAGTGTTTATATGAACAAACATGAAACAAAGTTATGTTTGCGGTCGCTATATCTCAAAAATTGCTGGCTGTATCTCGTTCAAACCAATTTTCATTGTTAGTTTTTATTGAGATATTTTTCTTTTTTAGATTTTTCACTCCCATACTTTAAAAGTTAGAGGGGGGGGGGGGCATACATTTTAATGCATAAATAATAAATCTACCTACCAAGTTTCAATTCTGTAGTCCTAACAGTTTCGGAATAAAATGGCTGTGACATACGGACGGACAGACAGACAGACAGACATTATGAATCTATAAGGGTTCCGTTTCTTGCCATTCGGATACGGAACCCTAAAAAGATAAATACATGTAGATATTTTCCACAGAAAGAAAAATTTAAAACTTTTTAACAAAAAACTTGAACTTCTTGCATTTATTTTACTTGTATCTGATCACCATTCTGACGAAACATCGTTCTTACCGAAAACTTAAGTTTAGTTCCAAGACAAGATTTAAATCAAATATATAAACTCAATAATGTTCTTCTCCAACAACAAAATCTCGTAATTGTCATGTATCTCATTTCACGTGAAATCAGAATATAACGTTTAGGTAGGCTCTGTAGGCGGTATTTTATTCGTATTTCGATATTCAATAAGTAAAATACTTTTCTTGGAAATTTAAATGTACTGAACTATATATAGTCTTCGAGTATTCACCAATGCTCGAAGGAACTAGTAGATCTCACGTTTCTTTTGCTCGTGTAAATATTTGTTTGTAAAAACGTAGTATCCTACTAATATTATACCTAATATCAAATATTTGTTTGAAGTGAATATACTTCATTAGGCGCGTTGAGCACTTTTTGGGTGAACAAAAATCATGGAACTCTCGTCATTGTCACCGAACGCTTTCCATGAGCTATATGTATACTGTGTATTATTGTTGCAGCCAACTAGCTTAATTAGCCGTTCATTCAACAGCCTAGCCTTTTTACTTTCAACTAGCGGCCTGAATGATGTAAGCCGTAGCGTTAATTACAACATTTAATAAATTGGCTTAGTCTGACACTAGCTCCGTAGCCGAATGGTAAAAACGGAACCCTTATAGATTGGTCATATCTGTCTGTCGGTCTGTTCGTCCGTCCGTATGTTACAGCCACTTTATTCCGAAACTGTTAAGATTACACAGTTGAAACTTGGTAGATAGATGAATTCTGTGAAACGCTTTAGGATTTTTGTACAAAAATAAAAGATTAGGGGGGGGCTCCAACCAATACATGGAAATAAAACTAAAAAAAATAATTATCGAACCTATACTTGCTTTTGGTGGGTTGTCGAACCTATACGTGCGGGTAGGTCTTTAAAAATGACATTGAGGTTTCTCAAACCATTTTATTTAAAGTCAATAAAGTAATAGTAAGGAAGTGTCAAAAAATTCGATATGGCTCCACATGACAAGTGTATTTAGCCAGTGTCAAAATATAATAATATATATTAGTCAAGTTTTCGTAGATTTAAGTCGTTAAGTCGATTCAAAGTCACATGTAAGATTACAGTCGAGTTACATCCGCAATAAAGATGTGGACTTTACTGAAGGCTGTCAGTGGAATTTTGATGTGAACGTAGAATGGCATGCTTTTCAACATTGTGCTGCTTCCCTCTTCGGCTCTTCGGCTTTAGTGGTTAATAATCCACATTTATTAATTAATTATTAATTCATACAAGTTTTAGGAAAAAATACAATAGGAGCACACACACGTTCATTCACGTTCCCGCAAAATTCCAAATGTAATCTTTCAAGAATAATATTAGACATGTCAAAGACTTTTTGTTGTTACGATAAAGTCAATTTATTTCCCACGTTTCAATGAGAGGAAAAGGCAATTCAAATTAATTAACAAAAACAAAGTTATTAATAGCTTTGTTCAGACGTATTGACTTTGTTTTCATTAATGTTTTACTTAAGTCGACAAAATGAGTAGGTAATTTATTCTTAAATTTTAATTAGTGATCAGAAGATATGTTTGATATTTAATGATGCTATTAGACAAATAGCTCCGAAATTATTTCTGGAGCTCAGAACAGGTTTTTGTTCGTTACGAGTATGTTTGCATCCATTATATCTTCATTGTTCAGTTTCTACTGTTTTATAAAATATGTGTGTAAAACATTTTCAGAACATTAACATATTTCGGGTCTCTGTTGTATCTTCTACCACACTTATAACGGGGAGTGTTCTGAAGAATTATTCAATTTAATCCCTGCGTCCCGATTTTACCATAGTACTTCTCGCCATAGACAACACGCTCATCCACACAATAGGGAATATGCATGAAGCTCAGATTTATTGGAAATAATATTTTTTCGATTCTTTGTTGTCCCGGAGTTATATGTAAAACCTTTTTTTTTTATTAAATTCTATTTTATTTGCTTCATATAATAAATTAAAAATGCAATTTAAGCGAGAGAAATTTAAGTTTGTAAAACAGATCACCATTGGTCGAATCGAAAGTTGACGTCATTATGCACTACTCCACGTGATAGAAACATTGAGCGCGGGAACATAAAAATAAATGTTTGGTGTGGTCTTATTGTATTTATTTCCAAATATTGTGTTTGCCGCGTATTATTGTTCAAAAATGTATATTACTAACCATTTAATATAGATGAAAATTAGTACGAGATTAGATAAACTGTATAATTTAATAAAAACATGCCATTGGCTAAATACAAAAACCGCGCGGAGTCTTATTTAAAGAAAAAAAAGCTAATTTGCTTCAAGCGGCGTGTGTCTGACGTAAGAGCGTGACGTCACAATGCACTACCAAAGAGCCCGGGAAATGATGACGTTTAAACTACTCAAATTTATTTGTATATATAAATGTTTATTTAAAAAATAATTAGACTAATTCCAGCAGTATTTTATTTTTTTATTATGTTATATGGATGTAATGAGTGAAATAAAAATATTAAAAAAAATATGCATATTCTCTATTATCGAGACTTGGACTTCGCACACATCTCGATTCAACCGGTCATTTCTCCCGTACACCTGTAAATTGTGGCACGAGCTGCCGTCCGCTGTTTTCCCGCAGAGCTACAACATGGAGTCCTTCAATAGGGGCGTTAAAAGAATCTTGACAGGTCGACAACGCATGAGTGACACCTCTACTGTTGCAAGTGTTCATAGGCGACAGTGACCACTCTCCATCAGGTGGGCCGTCTGCTTGTTTGCTACTTATATAATGAAATAAAACTGGCCAAGTGCGAGTCAGACTTTGTCCCGCACACGGAGGGTTCCGAACGCCATCTGTCGAATTTCTAACGAACTTCTAACACCAACTAAGTAAACGTTAACACAAAGGTAGAATAGTATTATATAGTAGTAATAGTGGTAATAGTAATTGTAGTAATTAATATTATTAAATATCTGGTTGACCGAGCTTTGCTCGGTATTTTTTGCCACTTAAACAGACAAATATGACTCTTCCCGACATCTATTGACGAATAATAATTCTATTTATTTTAATTGAGAGCAACTAACTGCTTTACTGATACAGTACTTCTACTCGCCAATAGATGTCGGGAAGAGTCATATTTTAAGTTGATTATCAATAAAGTTGATCATTGAAAACACGAATAAAACAACATTTTCTGAAAATGACTCCTAGCTGGATCGATTTATCGCCCCCGAAATCCCCTGTAGGTATACTAAATTTTATTTAATCGTTGGAGCCGCTTCCGAGATTCAGATTAAGGTAAAGACGATAGCGCCATCTTAGCAACTAGATAGGTGGCGCTGCGCTATCGTAAAAACTTTTTTTAAAATTTTCTTTAATTTTTAACTTTGTTCTGTTCTTAGTGTTTGTTGTTATAGCGGCAACAGAAATACATCATCTGTGAAAATTTCAACCGTCTAACTATCACGGTACATGAGATACATCCTGGTGACAGACGGACAGACAGACAGACAGACAGACAGACAGACGGACAGCGGAGTCTCAGTAATAGGGTTCCGTTGGTACCCTTTGGGTTCGGAACCCTAAAAAAAAGAACACTTTACTGCAAACGCTCAATGAATCATGACGCTTCTAAACATCTCATCTCAAACAAAAAATTGATATCGGCCTTAACAAAATATAATTATGTATAGAAACTAATATCTAATTCCGTCGTTGCCACTTTCCTCATTCCACTAACAAATCCGATTTTTGCTACACTTTACAGCGGAGCTTCGCAAATTGCATTTGTTATTTTTCACCCTCGCATTTCCTTGCTTTCAACTTCCGTACTATAACTAATAGGCAAAGAACGACACTCTTTTTATTTAGGGTATTTTGCGACATGTTTTCTATTTTCATTCTACAAGACAGCTCAAAATCAGGATGTTACGAGTCAATGTATGAGGAATCATTGTATTATCATACATTAATTACTAACTAATTAATTAATCACGAATCATGCATATACAGAATCAAGCAGTTAAAAAAATGCACTTTGAGCTAAAGAGGAAAACAATCAGCTAGTCATGGCTATTTAGGACGTTGTTTCGAAGTTCAATATATCTTGAACATTGAACATTGTATGAACACTGCATCAATGTTCAAGACGCCTTTGACACAAACATTTTAACCAAGTATTCAAACTTTTTATACAAATTTACATTAAAACCTATAGTTTGGTTTGGTAACTTCATACCAGCGTAGTATCATTGTATACTGGAATGAACCATTCAATTAATTCGAAAGTAAACCTAAACTTTGATGCAGTTTATGAGTCCGTCAGTGTATGACAGTAACTATTTTATAATCTGTGGTATAACGCTGGGTAGGTATCGTTATTTATTTAATAATAATTGCGAGATATTTATAGAGCAATAACCTTTATTATTTACAAAAAATAATATAGTTTCCTAAATGTAATTTTTATAATGTTCAATTTATTTTATTTCAAACTGATTATCGATAGTTTGTGGTTGTTCATTATGCGTGGCACTTTACTAAGTGGGCGGTACCCGTCAATGAAGCACGACATTATTATAGTAGATAACCTTTGAATTTCACCGAAAAGTAATCAAGATTTAGTAAGTTAGTTTAAAAACTAAAACGAATTTACAACAAAACCTTAACGAATCGACTTCAATGCCCCGCGAGTCAATTTCATTAGCAAGTTTGAGACGCTTATCGTCATATCTCTGGTCCTATCCTCATATCAGGTCTCAATGAAATTACATTGGGATCATTTCAAAAACGTACTTTACCGATAACAAAAAGAATCATTCGAATCGGTTCAGAATTGACGGAGTAATCGCGTTACATACAAATTAAAAATTAAAAAAAACATACGGACGAATTGAGAACCTCCTTTGTTTTTGGTAGTCGGTTGAAAATACTTACCTTCATGCGTGAGCTGTCAAATATATCATCCTATTATAATAGACAACGTATATCCCATGACTTGAGAATATTACCATTTACCTACATACGTTTTTAAATATTGGTAAACACTAAACTACTTTGTCATAGTAAGTTTTCTCTAGAATAACACAATACATTTTAACAATACATTTTACGAAACGAAATAATGCTTATTTTATGACAAGAATCAAGAGCTAGATGAAAAAGGCGTACATAAATTATGGGAGTATTCGGCAAACAAAATAAATATTACTCTGTCAAACGATAAAAGCTTTGATGCCATATTAAAAGCGTTTCTTCTGACGTCACGTGAACTTGAGCAAATTGATGCTTATGTCATGACGTTGATGAAAAAATGGCGTAAGCCTTTCTTTTCACAGCAATTTGTTTTTTTGTATAATTCATTTCCGTTTCCATTCCTTTGCGTCTCATATGATATACATACATTTATTGAATACTCGCAATTTTTTGATACATACATATACTTGTATGTTTTAATTGGATATATAGGGGGTAGAGTTAAGGAGATCCATCTAATAAGGCGACCAAACTAATAAAGTGTTCGTATAAATATCTAAATGTACTAAATAATAGTTCAAGAGTAAAATGTAGTGCGCTAGTGTTGGCAGAGGGTATGATAATAACTTAGCGGTTGTAGACGTAGTGATGTAATTGTAACAAAACTACCAATAACAACAATATACCCTCTAACTTCATTGTAGCGCCACCAAATTAGTTCACCATGGCAGCTGACACTGTTTCATGTATAGTAGGGATTGTCCTCCTTGCCTCCACCTTATATTTAATTTTGGATGTACTAGATTTATATGTTAAATACTGACAAGTGTCTAATTTGTAAAGGGTAACAGCGTTTGTCCACAGCAACGGCACCGGGACGTCAACGGGAATAAAATGCCGGCGCCAAAGTAGCGGTACATATGTATAGTATGGCAGCTTGACCACAGCATGACCGGCACCGTCCCGGCCGCCGATATTTCGAGTAGATTGGCGCGACCGCTAGAAATCGGCCAGAGATTTTGACGGGCCGATGTGCCGGCATTGGCTCGCAATACAAAACACGTTTGATCTTGTTCACACACTGCCGGCGTCCGGCGCCGTTCGATCGGTTATTGTTTTTTTGTCTGAGGTTGTTTGTTTTATTTCTACGGAAACGCATCTGCCACGCATGACAGCTAGAAGAAACAGAACCACCGGAATCGGTGGGGTGGACAAACGATCGCTGGCACATCATTTTTAAATCGGCCCGAAAAAATCTCGGTGCCGGTGACGTCCCGGTGCCGTAGCTGTGGACAAACGCTCTAAGAGTGAACTTAATTAGAGGTATATTTTGCATTGCGTGACACAGTGTGAAGAAACATAGTAAACGTTGGATAAACATTACAGAACATTATTAAGTAATATAGACTAGCAGTCCGCCCCGGCTTCGCACGGGTAGAACATATATGCCTACAAAATTTGCATCAGTTTGTTGCATCAAATATAAAATATGAACATATTTAACAATCATCGTCATATTTCATCCAATTTACACAAAACCTTAACGAATTATGCACCTAAACCTTCCTCATAAACACTCTGGCTATTTGTAAATAACCGCATGATAATCCGTTCAGTAGCTATTGAGATTATTGCAAACAGACAGACAGACGCAGTGATGGACTTTGTTTTATAATACTTACGTAGTGATATTGGACGGCCCTTCGGCGTAAAGGATAGTTCCCTGATTCTGACCGGACGGTCGAAGGTTCTAATCCTAGCTATATACCTACCAATAAAAGTTTTATGTGCATTCATGAATCATGAGTTTTTGTACAGTGGTAGTGGGATCATTAAATCTACCAAAAAGTAGCTTACCACCAAGGAGAACATCTGCCGCCGTAACCTTACGCGTTCCCCGACGCAAAATGTAGGGGTAATATACGTTTAACGTGTGCATCTGTGTGTCTGTCTGTAGCATCTTAGCACCTAACCGGATGAACCGATTTTGTTTTTATTATTTTATAGTTTTTTTTTGTATGATAGATGTCTTCATCGAGAGTGTTCTTAGCTTTGATTCATGAAAATTCTTTCAATCGTTATAAAACTATGAGCTTTTTTCTAGTTAATTGCGCTATGAAATCAACTTTCATAAGTCTGATCAATTCGAAAATCTTCTTCTTCAACGATATTGTAAGAACATGGAAGCATTGACCTTTGGAAGCTGGGACATCTCCTGGACTCTACAGAATACTCAAATCCTCACCAACTTACAGCTTAGATTTTAAACGTCGTGTTTAGAGTCATTGGAATGCTTTTAATGAAAAGATTATACATAGATAAGTCGGGGTGGTTTAAAATATTACATGATTATATATATATAGATGAATATTATTTTATAGAATAGATCATATTATTATACTATATTGACTTCAAATTGATTGTGATCGATGGGGATCTACAGCTTAGCTAAGCTTATAATAATATTTTCGGAGTAACTATGACCTAATCTATGGTTTCACTGCAAATATTTTATTAATTTTGCGATGCGTGTTTGTGAAATTCGTGATATCTTCTAGGCCGGCTCCGTCGCTCCCAACTCAACAACACATCCATAGCGGACTACCAACTATTTCATGTTTCAGGTGGCTGGGAGTGGAGCTCGTGGTGCGTGCGGGTGCAGTGGGTGGCAGAGCATCGCAGGTCGTTGTCCCTGGTGCACGCGCCGACTTGCTGCGTCGCTGCCTTCACTCTACGACGCTGCGACTGCCGGCTCCGTCGCTCCCAACTCAACAACACATCCATAGCGGACTCCCAACTATTTTAGTTAAATATTTCAGTTAAATATTGTTTCGGTTAAAAAAAATTCAGTTAAATGTTTCAGTTTAATATTTCATTTTAATATTTCAGTTTAATATTCCAGTCTAATGTTTCAGTTTAATATTTCAGTTAGATATTTATGTTGAATGTTTTAGTTAAATATTTCAGTTGAGTGTTTCAGTTAGATATTACAGTTAAATATTTCAGTTAGATATTTTATTTATAACTATATCTTCTAGAGTTTTCATTTGAATTATATACTGTAATGGACAATTTTAATCTATAATATGTGGCTAAGCTAATTAACGTAATTATTTGGATAAGGATTAATACTATATACTTGAAAATAGCCTTGGAAGTTATGTAATATTTTTCAACAAAAATTTTAAGATTAAAATGGTTACTGTGAGTCAACCTTAAGACATAGACATATGCTGTCGCGGACTTTTTTGTAGGTCTTATTAAGTTTTACAACTATTGCATAGAAAATATTCTTCTATCTATTTTCAATTAAGTAGCGTTCGTAAGAAACGTGTTTTTTCGACCGTTTTTTTGCCGACTTAGGTTGCAAATTAGGTCTCCACGAATGCACCTTTGCTTTAAACGGAATAATATGTAGCCTATTTTCATTCCGAATGTCTATTCTATGTATTTGTGAAATAATTATTTAAATCGGTTCAGTAGTTTTTGAGCCAAATCATTACACACATACAAAAATACAAATGTTCTCTCTTTATAATATTATATTAGTACTAGCTGACCCGGCAAACGTTGTTTTGCCATATAAATAAATGGCTATTAAAAAATAAGGGTTGATCGTAGAAAGGTGAAAATTGAGGATTGTATGTATTTTTGTATGTTGTATCATAAAAAAATTTTGTCTAAAAAATAAAATAAAAAATTTAGGGGTGGACTACCCCTAACATTTAGGGGGATGAAAAATAGATGTTGGCCGATTCTCATAGATACCGGATAAGCACAAAAAATTTCATCAAAATCGGTCAAGCCGTTTCGGAGGAGTATGGCAACGAAAACTGTGACACGAGAATTTTATATATTAGATAGATAAAACATATCTTGGGCATCAATCATAATCTACAGTGTAGTTTCAAGTAGGCTAATCGCTAAATAATATGTTAGTTAATACTGTTGCAGCATAAATAATTTAAGATCGTTTAAATAACTGTAAGCACTGACTTTAAATGCAGCGCTAGTCATTTTCAGTACCAAGGTTGAGGTGATTATCTCCATATCTCTGGAGATACTGAATATATCTCAATGAAATTTAAATGGGACCACCTGTGAAGTATATGTACCCTTTAAAACAAAAAAATAATTTTACAAATCGTTTCAGGCGTCTTCGAGTAATCAGTGAACATACATTATAACCGGCCGAGTGCGTGTCGGGCCACGCGCAGTGTAGGGTTCCGTAGTAGCCTACGTTATTCAATGCAAGTCTTTACCCGTTATAAACAAGCAACTAGGTACTCCGTCTTTGTCACTTTAAAGGATTTACTCTAAGGATTTTGTATTTGGTACAAAATTATCCTACACCCAAGTTCAACGACTATTACTGCTAAACTAATAAAGTTGTCTCAGACGCTATAATTTTCCTTTAAAATTCATGAAATGCGCTATTATTACGAATTTTTCCAGATTTTTCAAGCCAGCAGGATAGCTTTTAGAGGGGGGGGACGCCCTACTGGAACAAAAATTTGCACTTTAAAGTTTAATATTTCGTAAATGGAGCATTCAATCGAAAAATGATATCAGCAACCCTTAAGTCATTTTAAAAGACCTTTTCAACGATACCCCACACAATGGGGTAGACGATGAAAAAAAAAATCATCCCCACTTCTTCTATAATAAATAAATAAATAAATAAAAAACCTTTTTTTATTTCCTATATCCTTAACGTATGCAATTACAATATTGCTATAGTATTCTATGTTAGTAACTCTTAAATCTAAGCGATTCTAATGTTAGTTTTTCAATTAGTATTATAGGAACCCCTTGATAGGGTATAGGCCTCCTCCAATTTCTTCCATTTTTTCCTGTCCAGTGCTACTTTAGTCCAGTTTTTCCCCGCCACCGATATTATATCGTCCTCCTACCGTTTTTGTGGTCTGCCCACGTTTCTTTTTCCTTGTGGGCCGGTCCATTTTGTGCTCTTGAGAGTCCATCGCTGGTCTGTATATCTTGCTGTATGGCCGGCCCAGCTCCATTTCAGTTTAAGTGCTTGGTTTAATGCATCTGTCAGTTTTGTCTTTTTTCTAATTTCTTGGCTTCTTGTTTTTTGGATTTTTCTTAGGTGTAGCATACTTCTCTCCATTGCTCGCTGACAAGTTCTTATTTTGTTAATTATCTTGTTTGTAAACGTCCACGTCTGGGAGCCATAAGTCAAGCAGGGCAGAATGCAAGTGTCCATGATGGTTTTCTTCATATTTAGGTCGTAGTTGCCTTTTAGTATTTCTTTGTTGGCCCAGTATTTGTGCCAGCTGCATGCGACTCTTCTGTTAACCTCGTCTTCGTTGTTTGTTTTAGAAAACGATACTTGCTTTCCTAAGTATACATACTGCTCTACATACTCAATTTCAATCCCTTCTAGCATAACTTTTCCTTTTTTTTCCGTTTGTCATTATTTTTGTTTTGCTGAGGTTCATATGCAGCCCTACATGTATGCTCTCTGTATTTAATTGGGATATCATTTGTTCTAGCTGCTTACGAGTTTCAGCAAAGATTGCAATATCGTCAGCAAATCTTAGATGGGTGAGACGTTCGTTATTGATTGGGATGCCTTCAGATATCCAGTTCAGTTTGGAGAATATGCTCTGCAAGACAGCTATAAACAATTTTGGAGATAGTGGGTCTCCCTGCCTGACGCCTCGGGCTATTTTGATCTCGTCGCCTCTAGATTCTAGTTTGACTCTGCTCAAACTATTCTTGTATATGTTTTTTAGAGTTCTAATGATTATTGGATCTATGTTGCAGTTGTGTAACGCTTGCCATATAGAGTTATGATAGAGGCTGTCAAATGCTTTTGTGTAGTCGATGAAACCTATATACAGGTTTTTGTTGAATTCAGAGTATTTCTCTATAACTTGTTCTAGCGTATGTATATGGTCCATAGTTGAAAATCCGGGACGGAAGCCTGCTTGCTCTACCGGTTGCTCTCCGTCTATTATTGAGCTAATTTTGTTATTTATTATAGAAGTAAATAATTTATATACGCTTGATAACAGGCTAATCGGGCGGTAGTTAGCGATGTCCAGTGGGTCTCCTTTTTTATATAATAGTATTATGTCTGAATTTTGCCATTGCTCTGGTATTATGCCTGTTCTTAGAACTAGATTAAATATGTCTGTCAGTGGTCCGGTGAGTAGTTTCGCTCCTTCTATCAATGCCTCGTTCTTTAAACCATCGGGCCCTGGGCTCTTCTCTCGCTTCAACTTTTTAATATTTTCCAAGACGTCACGTTCTTTTATAATAGGTGTTTCACTGGTGAATGTTTGTGACCTATTTGTTTCTATAAACTGAGTCGTGTCTTTTAGCTCAGTAGCATATAGGTCTCTGTAAAAGTTCGTAGCACAAGATATTAAGTCTTTTCTTGATTTTGTTTCTTTTTGTTCATTCTTTAAGCTCTTGATCCAGTCCGTGTGAGTGGTTAACTGCTTGTAAGCTTTTTTGGCGCTTCTATAGTGCGTTATACTATTTTCTATAATTTTTTTCCTGTGTCGCTTGTAATCACTTCTTATTGACTTGTTAGCTCGTTTGAATAGGGCTGATAACTTTTTTTTCATTTCTTGTGATTTATTTTTGGTTTTTATGAGTTCCGTGCGTTGCTGGATCAAAAGTTTGGTTGTTTCACTAAAAAAATAGCAAGTATGTTCGTTGTTCTTGTCTGCAGTCTCCGATTTTAGGCTATTTTTTAGGTAGAGTTCGAATTTATTGTAAGCTTCTTGTATGTTATCTTCATCGAAGTAGGTTAGGTCCGTAATGTTAGTTTTTAGTTTGCAAAGGTATGTTTTTGTTTCTTCGTCTGTTTTTAGCGATGACACCGAGTTTTGAAAGTGTCTTCTACACTTTTTTGGGTTTTTGAGGGTTATAGTTGCTCTTACTATTCGATGGTCTGACGGGAACTCTACGTTGCTTAGAACCTCTATATTTGCAATATTTTTAGGATTATTAGACATTATAAAATCGATTTCATTTTTTGTTTTTTCGTCTGGCGAAATCCAGGTCCATCTTTGGCTGTTTTTCTTTTTGAAGTACGTATTCATAATGGATAGTTTATATTCAAGGGCATATTGTAGCAGCCTTTCTCCTCTTCTATTTATTTTCCCGTACCCGTATTTTCCAATGATAAGATTTTCATTACCTTTTGGTTTTCCTATCTTAGCATTTAAATCCCCTATTACCATGATGTTTTTCAGGTTTCCTAGTAAGCTGTGAGCTTTTTGTAGCGTTTGATAGAATTTTTCTATGTCCTCTTCGCTTGAGTCTGTCGTCGGTGCGTAGACTTGAATAATTGACAAGTCGATATCACTGAATTCTAGCTGAATCAATGCAACTCTTTCCGATAGTCCGCAAAAATTTGTAATATTTTTCTTATACTCTTTCTTGATGAGAAATCCCACCCCGTACTGACCGGGTGTTTCGCCCACGTAGCAAAATATGTGATCGCTATATTCTTCTATTTTACTTCCCATTCTTCTTATTTCTGCTAGGCCAAGTATGTCTATGTTTATGTTCTGGATAGCGTGCATTAGTTCAATGTATTTTTCAGTGGTCGAGAGTGTTCTCACGTTATATGTGGCAATTTTTAAATTACTATTTTTGTTTCTTCTTTCTGGAATAATTGGAGGGTTTTGGTCATAATCTTCCACGGTGACCAGCCGGGTTGGAAGATGTTTGTTGTTAGTTGTTTGTTTTACATCATTTTTCTGATCTGTGTGGGAGGAGGAGGGTCTTGATTGTTATAAGTTTTTCTCTCTAATTTCTGTGTTCTGTTCTGCTGTTGTGTTGCTGGCCTTTTTGTTAACTAAAAAGTTTAACATGCTTGGTTTTAAGACTCCTTCTGAGAGGCTGTTGGATCTACGTGCTGAAGAGTGGGTTTTAAACATTTTGTTCTTTTTGTTGACATGTGTGCTATTGTCGGTTTGAACGTGAGAGTCGTTTGTTGGTGAGGTGTGGAGTTGCCTTTTATGATTAGGTTTTAGTATGATTAATTTATCATATTTTATTTTTACTATATTGCCCTTCTCTTTTTCCAATTTCGCTTGCTCTTGCAGTTCTCTCCTCTTTTCTAGCACTTGTTTTGGATAATCTTCCTTAAAATAGTAAGGTGTATCTCTTAGAGATTCTTTTTGTTTTAATATTTTGATTTTTGTGCCTAATGTACAAAAAGTTACCACTATCGGGCGTGATTTATCTGATTTCTTCCCAATTCTTTTAACTTCTTGTATGTCGCTGAAGCTCAACTTGATAGAGAAGTAATGCTCTACCCATTTAATTATGTTTTTTTCTAGACTAGCGTATGATGATTCAGTCTCTTCAATACCGAAAAATACCAGGTTTCTTTTCCTTTCTTGTTTTTCTAGAAAGTATATTCTTTTTTCCTGGTTTTCTACTACTTCATTCAGTTTTTCATGTTTGTGTTCCAACGCCATGAATTTTTCTTCGAACAAACTGTTAATATTGTGGGTGACTTGCTCTGTAACATTTTTCCCAGTATCTCTAATTTCCAGTCTTTGTTCGTCTAGTTCTTTTTTTATTTCTTTAAGTGCGTTCAATACTTCTTCCATGATTTGTTGGTAAAGTTTTTCGTTTTGTTACAAGTGACGCCCTCTCACGATATATTTACGTATTAGTTAGCCTCGCCTCGTATAGGTGGGCCGATGGTCGGTCGATTCAGGTAGCACTCCTTCGGGTGATAATTTTGTGCTCAGGTTGGTTCAGTGGTATTGTAGATATCTAACCCCTAGGTAAGTTAAATACGGTCACTACTGGTAGATGGCGTTAGGTGACTTTTTTTTTCACTTCTTCTATACTAAAAAAATATTTTTCAAAATTTTATTTCAGCACTTTGTCGGCGTCATTTATTTACATACCCTCACAAAATTACAGCTTTCTAGTATTAACGGTCTCTTAGCAAAACCTCGGACAGACAGACAGACGGACATGACGAATCTATAAGGGTTCCTTGTCAGGACTACGGAACCCTAACAATAAAACCGGCTAAGTCGAGTTGGACTCACCCACTTTCGTACCAACTTTTCAGACTAGGTTAAGGGACAAACAACTTAACTTTCTAGTTCGGTCAAATGTATAAAATAAATCACACAATAGCACAATATTATTTGTTTACCTTATTTCAGGTTGTTGCCAATTAAGCTAGACCCCTAAATTGTATGAGCGCTCATATAACTCAAAGGAACTTAATTGGCGTTAACTATATTATTATGTATGGGGTCATCCTTTAACTTTCAACTATTTTTATGTTTTGGAATTTTTCCTTCATTTGTGCTGTTATACCTTTCTTGCCAAATTTCATGATTTTAGGTCAACGAGAAGTATCCTATAGGTTTTCGGTTGACCTAGAACTGTCAATTTTGGTCAAAATCAAGGTCTTACAGCACAAGTAAAAGAAAAATTCCGAAAACAAAAAAAAAAGTTGAAAAGTAAGGTACTTTATGGCACTTACAAGTTTTCGCGAAAATCTAAATTTGCCAATAACTTTTTATCGTGTTGTCTCAGGACCTTGATTTTAATACACCTAATAGGGACTATAGTACTGTCTGGTCTGCTGGTCTGGTATAAATGTCTACTTGCTAGGTCCACCCGTTCCTGGGAGAATCGGTGGTGACACACGGACAGTCAGACAAACGGACAGACAGACAGACAGACGGACGGACAGACGGACAAGAAAGTGATCTTATAAGGGTTCCTTTTATACCTTTTGAGGTATGGAACCCTAAAAAAAGATTCCGACGAATTGAGAACCTCTTTTTTACGAAGTCAGTTAAAAACTCAGTTGTTCGTCATCATTTAAATAATCAGCCGGTGTCAGTCCATTGCTGGACGTAGGCATGATAAGATGTTCCTGCCTCACCTAAATACGCAAAGGCATGTACGGTATTGACATTGAAGTATTATGTAAGCATATCTCAACAAGAAACTACTGTAAGCTGAGTCATATTTTAAACGGAACTTTACAGATATAACTCGTTCACATTGAAAATTCTACTGCAGCCCAGTTTCGAGAGCCCCACGCGAAACCATAAGTCATTCGTTTGTATGTCTATTAGAGCGAGCACTATGTTTTGACACACTACTTTATTTATAGCCAATGTTTTTGATATACGAGCTCTTGGACTATAACATGGAAGTGACGTAGGTGACGTCATAGTGTCCGACTATTTAACACGAGAATTTTTCATACCCGGTTTTTTAGATACTTGTGGAAAATTATCGTTGCTATTCCTTTTTAACCGACTTCAAAAAAGGAGAAGGTATCTCAATTCAAACGTAGGTAAAAATATTTTTTCCATGTTTGTTCACAGATAACTTCGTCGTTTATAATCCGATTTTGATGATTATTTTTTTGTTGGAAAGGAGATATCCCAAAGGTAGTACTGTCATTGAGATCTGATAAGTATCTCTAGACATATGTCGATGAAAAGTCCCAAACTTGCAACTGAAACTGACTCGCGTGGCATGGAAGTCAGTTGTTTTAGTTTATATTTTATATAGAGCCCGTATTATGTGAAAATTATTTGTTCTTCGGATATTTTTTTATAGAGGAAAATTCTGTTATAATCCCACTCCATCCAATACCATCAATCGTTGCGTGTCAGTGGATATCATCATAAACATAAAGGGTTAGGCTTTACGTGCAGTAATTACTGATGAATGATTTCGGTTTGACCACACGCACCACTCATGGTGTTATTGATGCTATAAAATATCAGTTTAGAGTCTGTGCAATAACAGAACCGCCGTGGCTTTACGATGAACTAACATTCGAAGGTAAGGAAGGAAAGTATACAACTACCTAGTACTACCCAATTATGATACGAGTTGGTACCTACCGAGGTATCAAACATTTTTAGTCGTATTGGCAATAACAGAGCAATGTTGTCAACGCAACAAAAACAGTAAATTAGAACCATCAACACGCGCGCCCTCAATTTATACGGCGGTTCTCTTTTAGCACAGCCTCTAGTAGCCAATATTCTTTGCTTGCGTTTGTGTAAAAAAAGCCTTAGATATATTTTTAGTGACTACATATTGACATTCTGTACAATCTCTTCAAGATAAGTTTTTATGGCGGTTTTTATTGTGGAAGGGCACTTTGGCCGCCTTTAGGGGAAATAGGCGTTACGTACGATATCTTTCTGTCATTTTGAAAGTAGGTATTATGTTATTACAATAAATTCAGCCTTAGGGTTGCCATGAAACACTGAAATGTGATAGTTATCATAAAGAAACGGCATGGGTTCAGTTGCGACTAAAAAACTTTTTAGTGCACATACATCAAAGACACAGGCGCCCATTTTGAGATTATTCATGCTTTTGTATTTTAGCTCTTTTGATTTTTAGATGTTAGGCACTAATATATAAAAATCAAAAATCAAATAAATCAATAATCAAAAATATACAAGGGCTGTAAGATGGCATGGATGCAGTTGCGTTCAAAAAATGTACTTAGAGCCCATATACGATCAAAGACATAGGTGCCTATTTTTAGGGTTCCGAAGCCGAATAGCAAAAAACGGTCCCCTTATAGGATATGACGAATCTATATTCGTCATGTCTGTCTGTCCGTCCGTATGTCTCAGCCATTTTATTCCGAAACTATTAAGACTACAGAATTGAAACTTGGTAGGTAGATGTATTCTGTGAACCGCTTTCCGATTTTTATACAAAAATAAAAATTATAAAAGTTTAAGTGATATCCCATACATGGAATTGAAACTAAAAAAAAATTCTTCAAACCTATACACGTGTTTAAATTAATACGTGTGTAATAAATATTTTAGAAACCTCAATGTCATTTTTAAAGACCTATCCATAGACGGGGTGTCTAGGGGTGTATAGGTAATCTTGTAAGTGTAATCTCCCTTTTTAAAAGATAGGCGCGTCTAAAGTTGTGAAATGTGTGCCCCTCCCCCCCCCCCCTCTAACTTTTAAAGTAAGGGAGTGAAAAATATTAAAAAAACATATTCTGTAGATCTTAATAAAAACTAACAACGAAAATTTGTTTGAACGAGATACAGTGGGCAGTTTTTGAGATATAGCGACCGCAAATATTACTTTGTTTTCCATACAAACACTATGAAAAACAAAGTTAATTTTTTGGTTGCGGAAAATTATAGTTATAGAATAGTCTACTATGTTACGGAACCCTACGAGTGCGAGTCCGACTTGCACTTGGCCAGTTTATAAGATTGTTCATAGTTTTGTATTTTAGCCCCTTTGATATTAGATATTAGGCACTAATATACAAGGGCTGTATATAATACCGGAACACCGTGAGACTATGGCGGCAAATTTTCTCTTTGATATCCATGTGAGACTTGTCTTGAGGCACATAACAATGAATAGTACAACTTGAGGTAACAAGCGGATTGCAGTAACGTGCAAAATTCTTTGTGTCTAGAACTTTGCATGCCACGGTATCTATAATATGTAGTACGTCATCGCTTACCTTCAGGTGAGCGTCAAGCTTGTCCTGTTACCTCACATCATAAAAAAATGTGTCTCAGATTACATAGTTTTTCTCTCAATTTTGCGCGTCACTGCACTGCATCCGTTAGTTACCTTGAGACATTATGGGCACCTCGCGCACTAAACGGCAAAGACCACGACGTTCATAATATGGTTTCGTGACCAGCCCGGATTCGTGTACGTCTAGTGCACAAGGTGCTTAAAAAGTAGCTGCAGTATAATTTCGTAAAACACGTGCACTTGCAGTTACATATTTTAGAAGAAAGAAACTTCCTGTCTGCGCTGCCACAAGTTTTGGAAGTTCCCAACAAATGCGCATATAATTGAACGTTTGGTCCGCCGCCAAGATTTCTAGACGTTTACACTAAGCGATTTTTTACAGCGCTATCGTCTTACATTGACAATACTTTATTTAGCGATAGGTGTCAATTTGTGATAGCTATGTAGTCTAGTAGCAGTCTTCTTATAGTCCGGTTGGGGTGGCAGGAGAATTATTACGATAAGTATTCCGCGGACGGACTTTTTGAAACAAAGCTAATAATTTTCTCGATTTAGTTACCTATAAAACAAAAAATAAACTGGCCAAGTGCAAATTGTATTCGCACTATATTTTATCCCCAGACAAAAACTTTGTTTTTCTTGGTGTTTGTATGAAAATTAAAATGAAAACAAAGTTATGTTTGCTATCTCTCAAAAACTATGCTATATCTCAAAAACTGCTGACTATATCTCGTTCAAACTAATTTTCGTTGAGAGTGTTTATTGAGATGTAAGGCATATATTTTTTTAGGTTTTTCACTCCCTTACATTAAAAGTCCGAGAGGGGGACACACATTTTATCACTTTAGAAGTGTCGAACTTTCAAATGATTGACTTTGAGAAATAATAGTTTTACGAACTTTAATGTCATTTTTAAAGACTTATCTATAGACACCCCGCACGTATAGGTTCGATGAAAGCCCCCTTAATATATATACTTTTATTTAAATTTTGTATAAAAATCGTAAAGCGTTTCATAGAATTCACCTAGCTACTAAGTTTCAACTGTATAATTCCAATAATTTCGGAATAAAGTGGTAGAGATATACGGACTGACGGACGGACTGACAGACAGACAGACAGACAGACAGACATGACGAATCTATAAGGGTTCCGTTTTTTGCCACTCGGCTACGGAATCCTAAAAACTGCATCAAAATCGTTTAATTCGTTTAGGAGACACAGTTAGTGAAACTTATAACATCCCATTGTTGTAGGGGGTTAAAGAAGTCAAAAAGGTGGCTACTAAAACTTCTACAACTTAAAAAACAAAATCTCAGATGAGATGTAGAAGTTTAGTGGTCAAGCCCTAGTCTGTTTACCAAAAATAAATTAAATAGTACTAGAATTATAGTCAAGAGTTTTAAATGAATATTGAGTGTAAAACGTATATTAGCGTAGCGAGTTCAAATACAAATACAAATACAAATAATCTTTATTGACATAATTTCTGGTACATGTGTTTTGAATACATAGGCTCCCGAACAAGTCAAGCTGTGTTTCAGGAGCCAGTGGCTTCTCCCATTCTATTAATCTAAGTTAATTATGTATTAACAATGTAAAAGTAAATTAACAACATATTAATTTAAATTTAAGTTGTATTGTTGGTTGTAAGTTGTAGAGGCTTTCTACGACAGGCTTGTGGAAACTCATGAATAAGAACCGTAATACCGTCCATAAAGTACTAAATATGGGGCAGCTTGCTAGATTTAAGTCGTGGTTTTGATAATACTCTCTTTTCAATAGACATTTACGAATTTATGGAAACTTTTAATCCTGGCATTTGCAACCGCTTTCTAGTGCCAAAATGTTGTGTGAGCGATTCAGTTGAAGAACTTATTCGACTAGGTTGCACTTCATGTTGCTGCTCGGAAATATAAAAGGCATTCAAAGGTTTCTAAAATACTCTAAATATGATTGTATGTTAAGCTCAGATATTCCAGAAAACCTGCTAAAAAGTAGTAAGTTAAAAAACGAACTGAAAAGAATAAAACAAGTAAGTCTAGTAGTTTAGACTTCTGTTTAGGGATATCAAAAAACTATACCATTTAAATTCTTTCTCGGTCGATACACTCATAAAATAAATTATACTTTGTTATATGCAATGTAGAGACTTTAACAGTCGGGACACATTAATGGCTTAACGAATGGGGATTAATGTGTCCCGACTGTTAAAGTCTCTAAATTGCATATAACAAAGTATAATTTATTTTATGAGTGTATCGACCGAGAAAGAATTTAAATGGTATAGTTTTTTGATATCCCTAAACAAAAGTCTAAACTACTAGACTTACTTGTTTTTTCTTTTCAGTTCTTTTTTTAACACTTCACTTTTTGCGCAGTCGGGTTTTTTGATTTTTTAATTTAACGTTTTATTTTAAAAATATCTTATAGGCTAGCGTTTGACCACTATCTCACCTGTTGGTAAGTGATGATGCGGTCGAAGATGGTAAGCACGCTAGGCCTATAATGGGAACTGGCTCTCAAGGATAGCTATCGGAACACATTAGATGTTTGGCGACAGATGTTCTAACTCGAGGGTGGTAGCTAGCCCGGCGGACACTAGATAGTGTCCTACACCATGCGGGGGTTGTTGATTTCTTAACGATGTTTTTCCTTCACCGGAGAGCCACTGTGAAAAGCGCACATACATTTTTCGATAGAAAAATCCATTGGTGCACGCGGGGTTTGAACTCGGTACCTCTGGCATCTAAGCCGACCGTTCTCCTGATTACGCCACCGGGCCCCACCTTGTGAATACGGAGTAAATACCGTTGATATATGAATTTGCAATTTTTTTACGCCACTGCACTGCGTCCGATTTGACATCTAAAGCTTGAATCACAAATGCCCTGTAATTTCACTGGAAATGTTGCCCATGAAACCAAAAGAACAACTATTTCACGGTAGAATATTCAATATATCAAATATCAAACCGGTGGTACTGCTCCAGATTGACAAAAGAATAATAGATGCCACAACAAAAAAAATAATGTAATAAATTAACTATTTTGAGTTCACGCCACCGAATTAAATTTAAATGTTGCCACATTCTAATAACAGGTGAAACATCGCAAACATAATTCTCACAACATGTTCCCGAGCTCTTGTATAACTTAGAAAATTAAGCAAAACCGTAAGCATTATTATGGTACAAAGCGGAACTACTCGCAAACTCATTGAATCAGTGTTTCCGGAATTAACTACACTAGCAACATTAGCGGTTTTGTACGCACGCTTTGTATCGGCTAAGCCAGATTTACTTTTCTAGTCAATGATTTTGATATAGGATGGTGTTTGAAAACTCAGCGTCTGATGTCGCACACGGAGGTTCTGGTATACATCAATTTTGTTTTTTTTTTTTTATATCGTATAGGCTAGCGTTCAACTACTACCTGACCTCGGTGCGGTCGAGGATAGTAGCGCGCTTGGCTTTGAATGAGAACTGGCTTTGAAGAACTGCTGCCAGAATACATTAGGTCTATTCACAACAGATCTTCCAACATAATGATGGTAGCTGGCCAAGTAAACACGACAGTGTCATACCACCATGTTGGGGATTGCAGGATTAACGATTTTTTTTTACAGCAAGCGAAATTTCAAAAATTTAACTTGAGGGAGGCCTACCTCCAGCAGTGGACTGATATCGGCTGATTATAATGATTACCATGCAGTAATTCCTGAGAAAAAACAATGTTGACAAACAGATAGATGAACAACGAGGTGAGCCATCGTCTCCTCGTTTTGTGCGTGTGGACCGTGCGCATGCAGTAGTACGACATTAATACCATCGCATTTTAGAAACTTTTAGAAACGCGTCCTTAACATGTGATGGTACCTTATTCTTCCCTATAAAATCCTTAAACATACATTTTACTAAACATACGTTTTTTATTCTGGGCTGCCATGCTAACTGAATGATAAGCCAATCGATTTGTCTGTTTCAGACAGTTTTACTGAGCCATTTTAAGAATGGTAATTGCGCATCTAAATCCTCATAATGTACTAAAATCATTGCTACAAGTCAATAACTGAGAAAAGCTCCTTTAGCCTTTGTTGAAGTGTAGTTAAGTTAACAAAGAAATGCCCGCTTTATCAGTTTATATCTGCTAAGGAGGAAATGAGCTTATTATTGAGGTACATTAACAATGGTTATTCAGGTGGGATAACATTATTAGAATAGAATTTCAAAAACCTTATACATTGTCACCAATTGTGGGAGGTTGTTTGTTGGGGACCAGGTTTGTGTGGTACTTATTGGGTGACCAATTGTGATAGGCTTCGGTCTTACCTAGATCCATCCACGGAACCAAACTCGGTTTGACAAGATCTCACCGTTTTTCGTTTCAGCGATTACTTACCCTACATCTACATTAATAAGATACACGATTGATAAGCAATAACAGGTCGTATACTGAATTAAACCTTCTACATTTTGTTCGTCTTGCTTTTATTACAGATACATTGTAGCGTCGGACATATAAGGTACTCGTAAATACATGCTTGCTATATCAGTGGTTCCCAACCTTCTTGTGACCAGGGACCAGTTTATGTTTATTATGTTATATTATTTATACATATATTATAAGTAACAGAGGTCACAAAGTAAAAAAGTAAACTGTATTAATCTACTTTTTAACCGACGAAAAAAAAACGGAGGAGGTTATCAAGTCAACGCGTATATATATATTTTTTTTTATGTATGACCACGCATAACTTTTTACAGAGTCCCATTTAAATTTTAACGAAATCGGTCTAGCCGTTTTGAATAAATCAACAAAAATGATGGATAAAAGTATAATTATTTTGATGATTTTATCATTTCATCAATGTATGTCAACAAACACTGGAAAAAACAAAGATCCGAAAATCCGGCTCAGTTGCGTGTCTTGAGAGAGGCATATGTCCAGCAGTGGACTGATTGCGGCTGATTATGATGATGACGATGATGATATTTTACAGGTGGTATGATTTAAATTTCATCGAGATATGTTCAGTATCTCCAGAGATATGAAGATAAACACCTCAAACTTAGTATTGAAATTGACTAGCGTGACGTCGGATGTCTGCTTTTATAGTTTTTTATGTGATCTTAAATTATTTTTATTATTATTATACAGCATAAATGTTCTATATAACGTTTGTCTAGGCCAGGAGTAAACAATGACGCCTGCTTATAACATAGTAAATTATGGCCACAAAATTATAAAATAAAACTTTTTAAGAAAAAAATTAAACCGCCGACAAAACTGAAAAGCAAAAAATATTTAAACTTTTTATTAAAGCTTAATAATAAAGTTTTTAAAATACTGTAAGTATACATAAGTATATATTTTTGTGATGGTTAATTAATATATTATCTTAATTAATAAGCAAAGATCACTAATTAACCTCTTAAACTTAAAGAAATAATAAAATCAAATTAACAAAGCATCGTGAAATCTCCAGCGATGTGCGAAAATTCCAAAAAATACGCTTCCACACGACCCACAGTCTAAATAGAGATGCACGACCACTCGCAACGATGTGTTACCGTCACGGGCCGTCACAGATTACTATATGTGGTGCCCGTTCGGGTTGTAGTCTCGCTGACATTAACTTACTGACGTCAACACACGGCCCTTTCCGGCCGGCAGTGGGACAGAACAGGCAGAGATTGCATCAATAAGATTTGTGACATGGCATCTTCTGTACGAGTTCTTAAATGGCCCCCCCATTTAATGTATTACCATTTATACCCCATTTATAAAAATATTTTTGTTCATTTATATAAATACCATAATTATTGGTTTATCAGTTTGAAATCGTTTGTGGAGACCATAATGTAGGTTCTTGCGGACCACTGGTGGTCCATGGACCACTGGTTGGGAGCCACTGCGCTATATTGTACTAGTGGCGACAACCAAAACCAAACACGCGTTACAATAGATCCAGACCTTCGAACATTTACCAAAGGAGATTTTAACGCAAGGCGTACCTCTCTGCTGGCCATATAGCCATTTTTGGCCATATGAGCGTGCGTAACTACGCTGTATTTTTAATACTGTGTGCGTGTTTCAAACTAGTGTGCGGGATCGTTAAAGTGAGTGATTTGTGTGTGTGCAATGCGTGTTTACCTCGTCCCCCGTAAGTATCGGCAGAAAAAAATGTTTGCGGATTACAACGTTAACATCTCCATTGGTAAATGCTTGATGATCCAGACACATAATTAGACATTGATTTAAATTTGGCCATTGTGTTACCAAGTTTGCGCACAACATAAACGGGGTACATACATAGGTTCTAAATTCCTGTTACTGTCTTATTCCGTAACTAGCGACCCGCACCGTCTTCGCACGGGCAGAACATATAATGCGTCCATTTTGTGCATAAGTTAGTTGGATCGAGTATGAATTAGCATCTTTAACATTCATCGTCATGTCATATTTCTATTCCAATTCCAAAACTTAGCGAATTATACTCTTCAGACTTTCTCGTGAAACACTGTGTATTGGTGAAAACCGCTTAAAAATTTGTTCAGTAGTTTACAGAATAGACAGAACGACAGACAGACAAACGCGGCGGGGGACTGTATTTTATAATAACTATGTTTTTTTAATGGTTAAACGTAACAGGACAAGCACGATGCTCGCCTGATAGTAACCGATGACGTCTACCTATTACAGATACAGTGGCATGCAAAATTCTGGCAGTCCAAAATTTTGCATGTCATTGCACTGCGCCTGTTACCTTGAGACATATTGAGACATAAAGATGTTGAGTCTCACATGCCCTGTAATTTTACTGGACACCTTGCTATTTCAACCGAAAAACATTCCTATTTCACAGCTGAAAATTACTTGGAAAAGTGGTGGTACCACCCGAGGCGGACTCAAAAGTCAAAAGTCAAAGCATTTATTCAGTAATGAGCAAAGAGATGAAGAAAGAGACTAGCAGAAGTCCTACCACTACAAAATGTAGTAATTATGCGGCTAGATACCTACAAAAATAATGAGTCATATGAAAAATTAGACATTTCAATTGTGAGTGTATTCATTACACTCATTATTTTGTGTGAGTACAGAATAACAGAGTTTTGATAGTTTTATACTTTTTAACCGACTTCACAAAAAAGGAGGAGGTTCTCAATTCGTCTGTATGTTTTTTTTTTTTTTTTTTGTGTATGTTACGTGATTTCTCCATCAATTGTGAACGGATTCAAATGATTATTTTTTTAATAGGTAGGATACGTTTCCGAGGTGGTCCCATTTTAATTTTATCGAGATCTGATTAGTATCACCAGAGATATGGAGATAAATACCTCAAACATAGGAGAATGTACTAGTTTTAGTAGAAGAGTCCCAAGAATTATACACAATGGAGGTTGCTATTGCATATAAGATATTCTTACGGTAACTGTGAGCGAGATAGAAATAAAGGCGGGGATAATTTTCTTTTATATCTTATAGGCAAGCGTTTGACCACTATCTCACCTGTTGCTAAGTGATGATGCGTCCGAAGATAGAGAAGTGGACTAGAATGGGAACTGGCTCTCAAGGATAGCTGCCGTAACACATTAGATGTTTGGCGACAGATTTTCTGACTTGAGGGTGGTAGCTGGCCAGGCGGACACTAGATATGTTCTACCGCCATGCGGGGGTTATTGGTTTCTTAACGATGTTTTCCTTCACCGGAGGGCCACTGTGAGAAGCGCACATATATTTTTGATAGAAAAATTCATTGGTGCATGGCGGTTTGAACTCGGTACCACGGCATCAAAGCCGACCGTTCTCCCAATTACGCCACCGGGCCCTCAATAAATAATTATATATTAATAATTGTATATTAATAATTATATATTAATAATTATATATTAATAATTATATATTAATAATTATAATAAATAATTATATATAAATATAAATAATTTATCTTCACAGGAATGTTCTACCGGGCAAAGTCTTGTTAGGGTGCAAACTTTTTTAAACATACCTAACATTTGGCGAAGATGGCGGCCATTTCAGTCCCGCGACACTGCATACATAATTAAATAACTCAGAATTATTAACGTACTTTGTACCAATCAACACAGCAAAAAAAAATTATAAGCATAAAACCACATATTATATAATAGTTACTACGTAAATAATACTTTCCGTTGTTAGGTTGGCTACACAGTGTTTTCATAATTCGGGTATCCACAATATAGGGAAATGCCTCTTATAACGTAGTAGAGTGATTCAGTACTCTGTTGGTCATATGGCGGCAATTAATGTTAATAATCGCAAATAATACTTTTTAACATTCATTTTGGAATGCAACTAGTCCGTGTTATAAAAGTATTTGGAATTATTGTAATAAAATAGACAATTAATTATCGTGTGTGTCAGATGCTTTAGTTGTACAGGGCCATTTTGGACATTGTCCTTTGATACCTTGATGACATCATTATTACTAGTGAATATTTTCACTTTAGCGCGGCATTTAAAGTCAATTTTTTTAGGGTTCCTAACCCAAAGGCTACCAAATGAACACTTTCTGAGACTTTGTTGTCTGTTCGTCCGTCCGTCCGTCCGTCCGTCCGTCCGTGTGTCTATACATATGTGCGCACTTTACAGATCTGTATCTTCTTAACCGTTATAGGTACATACTTGAAATTTTCAAAAAGTATATAACCGTCAGTGTATAACGGCCCAGACACGAAATTTAATAGATGCATGTAATATCATAAAAACTTTTTTTGCACTAAAAAGGGTAAAATAAGTTATTTTTCAAAAAAAATAAAACCGACTTCATAACCACAAAAAGGCACTCAAAAGCGAAAAATAATTTACTTAAAATTATTATAAGCGTTACCCACTTCTCTATTTGAAGTCGGTGCCAGCCAAGTCTATTGGATATTAGATAGATACTATGTATGTAGTAGTAGTAAGTAGGTACATGTAGGTTAGTAAGTAGGTAGATACATGTAGGTACTATCTATCTACTACCTATTAGACTTGGCTGGCACCGACTTCAAATAGAGAAGTGGGTAACGCTTATAATAATTTTAAGTAAATTATTTTTCGCTTTTGAGTGCCTTTTTGTGGTTATGAAGTCGGTTTTTTTTTTTTTAATAATAACTTATTCTATATAATTAACGTTGCCACAAGACTAATCAAATTTGTTAAGAAAGACATATGCGAAATATGTATATATAGTAGATCTTTCGAAAGCCACGAATAGCTGGTCAATCAGTGTTATCAGTTCCATGACAATTATACATATAGATGCCGATCAGCACATCTCAGTTTGATTACAAAATAAGCACTTTAATAACGCAATAAGAGATATTTTCGAGTAAAATCAAAAAGGTAGAAATTAAACAACACAGTTCAGAGCTTATCATAAAACCACATCTTTCATTAACCGACTGCAGCGCTCAAGATTAGGTCATAAGCCTATCTTCCACCCAGGCCATTATGGGAAAATTATTGGGCCCATAACACTACGTTTATCCCCATATCACATATTGTAAAACACAATAAACGTGTATATTAACGCCTGTCGGCACCTCACAAGGAAAGCGCTAAACTGCGAACATTTTCCGCATATGTAGGTAACTACCTACATATTATAGCCTGTACTTTACAAAGATGTAATTGTTGTAATATTCATTCATATTATCTTCAAGGATATTTAATGCATTGACAAAGGTGTCTTCATCCGTGGACAAAGGCACGAAAGGCTTCAATCGCAATTGTTTGATAGTCTTGAATTGGTAATTGACCGCAACGGTGATTGACTATCTTGTAGAATTGACAATAGGGAATATGCATGTAGTATAAATTTACTTAAAATATTTTTTTTCCGAATCATTATTGTTCTGATGTTGAATGTTAAACATTCTTTTATAAATAAAATACTCTTAAATGTGTTAAAATATTACATGAAAAATGCAAAAAAAGCGTGAGAAATTTTAATTTGCAAAACACATCACCACTTGTCAATTAGAAAGTGACGTCACAGCGCACCACGCGGTCTCTCGCAGATTATTTTTTTTTTTCATAGAAATAGTATGCACTGTTGTACGAATACGTCCTATTTCTATTAAAAAGATTTAATCCTTGGAGACCGTCTGATGCGCTGTGACGTCATAAAGGCGCGCAAAAATTTGGCGGCGTTTTAGATACCTCACATTTTTTCAATGCTAAAACAATTTTTTGTAGCTTAATTCGAACACTTTCAGTATTATTTATTTTTTTTACTGTCTTATATGGATGTAATCAGTGAAATAAAAATATTTAAAAAATCGTGCACATTCCCTGTTGCTATTGATCGTTTCGAGCACGGTTCCTCCGTGGTTTCGAGCATTCAGACAAATTAAATACCCATCAACATTACACAAAGCTGAAAGCTTAGTTAACAAACAAACTACTTCCAACCCTCACGAAATCTGTGTATCATAAATGTAATATTTGTTTCCATATTTAGAAATAAATTTCCCTTCATTTTAAATATAACTACATGAAAAGGTCAACCCGTATCCCCCACCCTGACAATTCTAACGGAAATACAAAGTCCCGTGGTTATTTCGGATTAGGGACGGCCGTTTTAAGAATAGAGTTGAAATACTAAAAGCCTCTTATAGCTATGATACTCGCTGCCCGAAAATACGCCAATTTTAATACTTGGTACTACACTTTAATACTTTCAACGTCGCCTCTGTAGACTATAAAAATAAGTCGTAAAATATGAACATTATCATCAACATAATGTATTTTATTCCATCCGTTGCTTTTGGAAATTTTTCTAAGCAGTCTCTTTCGTAATAAAAGTGAATGAAGGAGTAAAATACGAAAATGTTCCTATAGTATTTGAGAAAGCATATTTTTATCAATACCCATTTAAAAGTCATTTACGTTAATGCGATGTTATATCTTAAGCGTTATCGGATCATTACTCGATTTTCAGTTACTAAGAGATGAGATATTATGTACTTAAAATATTAATGATCAACGAAGCTTTATTACAATAAGACGATGCTATGTTGATATTTATACAAAACTTTGGGTAACCCACACCAATGCAGATGTGGCAATACACATTTGACCACACAAAACTCAGTAAGTGCTAGTACTCAAACTCAGTACTGAATATGACTAGCGCGGCATTCGAAGTCGGTTTTTTTTCATTTTGTAAACGATCTTAAGTAATAATTTAAGATCGTATTCGGTGTTAAAATATTTACTCGTAGCAACATACATACAAAGGTATATGTAAAACTATTTAATTAATTAGGCATTTATAACAGTATAGTATACAGACAAAATTAATCGGAAGCTGCTTTCTAGTATTTCCTAAGAAGAACTCGAAATATATTGAAACCTGTTACTGATACTCCGTCTGACCTATCCCTAACGTTAGTACCCAATTACTCACGCTATCTAAATCTTAATGGTAATTCGGGACGTCCAACCGGAAATTGGTGTCAAAATAAAAAACGCTTCAATTTATTTAAAGGGTTCGTTGCGTGATTTATGATTTGGGCCAGTATTTGGCTGCTCGTTTCGTATCCGGTTATTTGACTCGTTCATGTACAAAAAATCGGCACTGTAACGGTTATTGTTAAATTAAATTAAATTCGATTTATAATGGATTCTAGATTAATGACCTGAAACGGCTGTCAGAGAAAGGCCTGTTTATTGCCATATAAAAAGAAAAATGAAGAGAGAGCCGCACAGCCGAACAATTCATATATTTTATTTTTAAACGCTGATGTGCTGTTAGGTTGATGAGGATTATTTTTAACCGAATTCACAAAAAAGGAGGAGGTTCTCAATTCGTCGAAAATGTTTTTATGATTGAGGCCTGAACCGCTTTGGAAAATTCTTTTTTTTTTTCAAAGGACACCCGTCCCAGGTCTCATTTAAATTTTAACGAAATCGGCCGAGCCGTTTTTAATATATCAACATTTATATTACGACTCATTTACTTATCTCGACGACTTACTACTAACTACTGGCACAGATTATGTAATAGTTACTACGTCTACTGGCTACTTTGACTAGCGCGACGTTTGAAGTCGGTTCTTTTAGTTTTTTAAACGATCTTAAATTATTGATTATTTCGTTGTTAAAAAGCAAAATTTCTTAACAAATTAAACAGCAAATCGGAATTTGTAGTCGGCAATGTTTAATAAAACTAACCCTTTTCCGGATCATTTGGTCTGAACACGAGGCTATCTTCTCTTTTTTCAACAGACTTCCAAAATGAGGAGGTTTTCAATTCGTCTGTATGTTTTTAGGGTTCCGTACCCAAAGGGTAAAACGGGACCCTATTACTAAGACTCCGCTGTCCGTCTGTCTGTCTGTCTGTCTGTCTGTCCGTCTGTCACCAGGCTGCACCTCATGAACAGTGATAGTTAGACAGTTGAAATTTTCACAGATGATGTATTTCTGTTGCCGCTATAACAACAAATACTAAAAACAGAATAAAGTTAAAAATAATAGAGGGTCCCCATACAAGAAACGTGTTTTTTCGGCATTTCACGACATCTATGAACGCTTAGTTAGGTAAACGTCCCATAGATGGCGTTATATTTAAATGTCGATCCCTAACACCTTTGTTATACGTTAGATGGTGTTATAAGAAATAAAATGTTTATTAATTGTTATTTTTTGCTGGCGAGAAATGATAGTGGTATTTTTTGCTCGATCTTATAAAATACTGTAGTGCGGTACGGAACCCTACGAGTGAGAGTCCGACTTGCACTTGGCCAGTTTATTTTTTATGTTACGCGAATACTCCATCAATTGCAAACCGATTTGAATGATTATTATTTTAATTGGTAGAGTATACTGTCAAAATTATATATATAAAAATATTGCGCAATGCTGATACTACACGGCGAAGGAAAAAAATACACTCGCTCAAACTTATATCCGATCACTGCGCAATATTTAATATTAACCGTAAATAATTTATTATTGTATAGTATTTTTGAAATGTCCTATTTCTTATTTCAACAGCTAAAGAATTGAACAAATTGCTGGCTGACTTATTTCCGAGTAGTACCGAAGCAGCTATAACTTGGATCTGTTCAAATCGAGAGTTAACAGGTATCTTCTAAACAAGCATGCTACACCCTGAGAGAAGAGGCAGTGGTTGCTACCTATGCAATGCTTGCCTATCAATAATTATAAAAAAAAACTTTCGTACACTGACAAAGCTGAACTTGGCTCAAATAACCAAGCGGCCCTTGAGGTACCTCAGTAATCCGCCTTAGGTCTAACGTAACATGTAATGAATACCAGAGTGTTGACTTTTCTAGATAAGGTTATTTTAAATTCTGATAAGAATATAAAGAGCACTTGCTATCTAAATTATTCAGCCTATTTTGTTGAACTTAGGTAAAATTCCTTTAATCTTTAGCTTTTTAGTTAGTCTACCAAATTAGTATCGTGACGACTTTTTGATTAGATGTAGAAAATGATATGAAGACGATGTGCGCAAATCACTGTATTAATAATTTTTCGTTTGTTTATAATAATTTAAAATCGTTTACAAAACGACAAAACCGATTTCAAATGCCCCGGTAGTAATTTTAAGTGTTAAGTAAGTAATTTTCTGTATTGAGTTTGACGTGTTTATCTCGTTATCTCTGGAGACACTTACCAAATCTCGATAAAATTACAATGCGTCCAAAAGGAAAATATACTCTCTCTTAAAAAAGGATTTTCCAAATCGGTTATTAAATTTGACGCTATTAGTCTGTGATGCCAGTATTAGTTCGCGAGTTGGTTAGCATAGTAATTAACTTCTCAGTTAGTGTCATGTAAATTGTGTCATTGAAAAATCCGCATTAGCTAAAAATCGAGCTCAGTGGCGTTCCATAGGAGAGGCCTATATTCAGCGGTGAACGGAAATTGGCTGATGAAGAGGATGAAAAACCGCAGATGTAGTTACTAAGTTGGTAAATTATCCAATATGGCAAACCACTGGCTAGTTGGCTACTTAACTTGAGCCATTTTCAACGGTTCATGGTAAAGCGACAGATTTGACAATTGTCAAAAAACTATCAGATAAGATCCTAATAGTTCTATCTATTCTTCCAAATATGTTTTTATGTGATAGTGGGTAGCGCTTGACCACTATCCCACCTGATGTAAGTGACGATGCGGTCGATGATGTAGCGCGCTTACCCAAAAGATACCTATTCACTCGCGACTTGAAGACCCCTAAGTTGTACCTAATCCGAAACACAGATTTAGGTTGGGAAATCCATTCCTTGGCAGTACGTATGATGGAAGAAGAAGCAAATCGCTTTGAACGCATAAATGGTATATCTACCATGAAGCGGTGGCGCCTCTTAGTATCCCTCGATTGTTGTCAGATTATAGAATGGGAATAGCGCAATCATGTTCCGATGTACACTCTCCGAAATGAATCCGATAAAAAACCGATAAACAAGCATGAATATAGAAACGTAATAGTTACCTGACATATGATGCCGCATAAGAGTTGTCAAAAATCTGTCCTAATAGGTCTATCTGGCTCTTAAACTCGTGAAACAGGCCATTGTAATCCTTACCCACATATTATTCTCTAATATGTATAAACATAGAACAGGTAAATACCCAAAATAGGTAGCCATTCTAGTACGTGAATACCCATGGCTGGTTAGATTTCCAATAACACGTTTGAGGTTAAGCCCGCCTTGCCGTCCATTCATTCAGATATGCCGTTCGGGAGTAATTCCCTTAAAAGGAAATTATTCAACCGGATTCTAGGTTCAGGTAATCAAAAACAGGTGGATTGTGCCGTGCTAAGGCTGAATCCGTGCTTTGATCGTTCATGCTTGTAATGGAACTTGTAGAAAATGTTGAGGGCGTTTAAGATCTGCCAGCAAAGGATTAGGTTGAGATTTAATCTGAATGTCTGAGTACTAAAATTATATGCCGATTTTTGAGTTAATTTGGGACGTGAAACGAAATAAATAATATAAGAAAGACTGACAGACTAATATAATACTTAAATTCAAAATGGTTTTAAATTTTGAATTTAAGTATTATATTAGTTAGCTATTATCTATACAAACTTTTTTAATTGAGACCTTTTTAATGAGCCCAAATACGACATACTGGTATCTGCTGCATGTTGGTGAGGAGTTGAATATTCTGCATGTAATAATAACGCACTCACCTAAGAGATATCTACAACTTGGCTGCAACACTTGGATAGTAAATTACTTATGTAGATCTCGTCGTACTTCATTTCTAAAATTTATTGTAGACTCAAACAGAATATTAAGCACATTAATGGTATTTATCAGACGA
The DNA here is from genome assembly GCA_954871355.1 of Cabera pusaria. Taxonomy (NCBI): domain Eukaryota; kingdom Metazoa; phylum Arthropoda; class Insecta; order Lepidoptera; family Geometridae; genus Cabera; species Cabera pusaria. The sequence continues at coordinate 6,603,315 of OX940896.1, forward strand.
ACGATTAATTGTTAAGTTAATAGTGATTAGTAATTTATTTTGAATAATCTAAAGTCGGTACCTAAATTATATTCTAAAATTCATGTAAAATTTAATATATAAGGCACGTTAAAGGTACGGCCAAACCGCTATAATCTGCGAGCGCGGGCGCGATCGACAGTGCAGTAGTATTTGTAACGGTTAGTTCAAATCAAACGCGATCTATGGCGATCAAAAAGCGATTAAAAAGTAGATCGCGCTCGCAGATCGCAGTTGTGTGACCATATCTTAAGGCATCACATGATTCCACAGGTGGAATTAGCATTATATTTAGGGGAAAATGTGCCGCCATAACTCTACGGTGTTATGACAGCGCAGTCCTTGAGGGTCAGACCATTCTAGGCCCATCATCTTCCCCATCTTTGACCACTTCATCGCTTGCCACTAAGCGAGATAGTGGCCAAACGCTAACCTATCAGATATATGAAGCTCTCTGTGGTAGGACTTCTTCTAGTCCGCTTGAGGCGATACTACCACTTTGCATGTTATCCAACTTTGAAATGCAGTAATGCCCAAAATTATGTCAATTCAGAGTTGCGTGCCACAGTTTCGCCACCACAAAGCACCTATTTTATCTCGGGCTAAGCGACGATGTTCCCAGCTATCAAAACATTAAAGTATTAAAATCACGAGTGAATAGGTTTCTTCACGGGAAGCGCGCTACATCTTAAACCGAGTCCAGATGGGTTTAGTGTTATGTCGCTTCAACTAGTTTGGACGGCACACGAACTCAACGCGAATCTTGTTCAAAGTTTGCGAGCGCCTTATACGCGCTCGCAATGTCAAAAATTTTGCCTGTCCTGCAGAAAAAGTACCTCTCTATAACATATAGCCAGAAACAGTTCTTTTATAAGTAATCAAAGGCGTTCAAACGTTCAATTTGATAAACGAAGGCACGTTTTTCATTTCCTTATAATTCCGTAGCACTGCAAAATATGGTCGTTAGTCGCAGGAGAATTTCAATATTTCTCTATTGGAATAGTTTATAAATATTTAGCAGGAAACGACCTTTGCAGGTATTGAATTATTTATTGGCGTTAGAGTACAATTGGTTCGTACGTGTAGTTTTAAATAGATTTTTTCAGTATTAAGGTATTTGCATTTTTTGCAAACTTGTGTCAAAATCTTGTAGTTTTCTATATTTTAATTTACTAGTTTATCATTGTCCTCATTTGAAGATTTTGATTGTACCAATTTGAAATGATTATAGGTACAGATGTAAATTAATTCTAATTAATAATGATAATATATTTACACTTATGCATACACTCATATATTTATGTGACATTATTTTGTAACTATATATACAATATAAACTACTCCTTTTACTATAATACAGACTATATAAAATCTACAAATAAAAAACTGAATTAAGGTCGCTGTCCGCTGGTAGGGTACCCAAAAAGCTGGCGACATTACCTCTTTGAATGGCAAGACTAATTCGTTGGCCAAGATACGCGCCAGCTCTTTGATCATGGGAGACATCTATCAGACGTCTGGACAACTCCTATAATAATAATTAATAGTTTAACTTTTAAAGAAATAGCATATCTACTTTTTCTCTGTCTTATGGCCGGTTTCTGAGTACATTTATTGAGAGTTTATCTATTCAATAACGGTACAATTCAGTACATAAACTCTCAATAACATACGTACTTCAGAAACCGACCATAAGTGATATAAAATCATCTTACGATCGATAGAATAATATTAAATAAGTATTTGTTTTACTCGTATCGTACAATATTTAGGAAGTTGTAGTAGTAGGAAGTAGAAGTAAAAACAAAATACCTACACCTGGTGTGAACCTGGTATCAGATGATGCAATAATTTTAGTACTTAACACTTCATTGCACTTACTTACTATATAATAATCACTGTATTGTTTGTTTCCTAACATACCTCGACTATTTCGTTAGTGTTTTAAAAATATATTTAAAATTTAAACTTTTCTTGTATTATAAGTTTGAAGAGTGTACCAGTGTGTGTCTATGTGTAGCATCGTAGCTCCCAAACGGACGAACCAATTTTGATTTAGTTTTTTTTTGGTTAAATCGAAATCGTGAAATTAATCGAGAGTGTTCTTAGCTTCGAAGTTCGATGCGAAATCAATTCAGCTGTTGAGAGCCAGTTCCCATTCTAGGCCTAGCGTGCTTACCATCTTCGACCGCATCATCACTTACCAACAGGTTGAGGTAGTGGTCAAACGCTAGCCTAGAAGATATTTAAGTTTGAAGTTAAAGCTGGGGCATACCTTGGAATATACACAAACACAGAATAATGACAAATAAATACATAATACAAGACAGAACACTCAACTCTTTAACAACTAACAGCAGATAAATGTCGTGTCTAGGCTTTATGGAATGCTATCATTAAATGAAATATAAGCTGATTATACATACTCAGAGGTGGTTTTAAATTTTAAATAGTATTTCTCTATCAATTAACAGTATTTCCAATTGATTGGTCATGGCTCAGTTATTTGAGTGAAAGGATCAATTTAAGTCTATATTACGAAACATATTCTTGAACTTGAGTCACTATTTCAAAATGTGGTGTCAGTTGCGCTCCATGAGAATTAGTCAGAGGTATACAACTTTATTTAATCTGTGACTCAGAAAGTTCTTTATGAATTAATGACCGTGACTTTGAAGTGAGAAATGAAGCCGGAACGTAAACGTTATCAGGCTGTGTGCTTAAATGTATTTTTTTTTAGTTTTTCAACCGACGTCCAAAAAGGAGTTTCTCAATTCGTCTGTATGTTTTTTTTGTATTTATGTTATGCGATTACTCCGTCAATTGTGAACCGATTCAAATGATTTTTTTTAATCGGTAGGGTACATTTCCAAAGTAATCCCATTGTCATTTTATCGCGATCTGATGAGTATCTCCAGAGATATGACGATAAACGTCTCAATCTTGCTACTGAAATCGACGCGCGGGGCATGGAAGTCGGTTGTTTTAGTTTTTAAACTATCTTAATTATTTTAGTTTCAACCTTATGGTTTTCCAGCAGCACACAGTTCTTAAGAGTCAGAGTATTTTAAGCCCAGCGTGTTTACAATCTTCGACCACATTCAACCAGGCGAGATAGAAGTTAAACCCTAGCCTATAAGATACTTATAAAATAATTACACCATATAAGTCACGAACTTAAATATTTGCGAGAGCATTGTTTTATTTTTAACTAGCAGCCCGCCCCGGCTTCGCACGGGTAGAAAATATATGCCTACAAAATTTGCATCATTTTGTTGCATCGAATATAAAATATTAACATATTTAACAATCATCGTCATATGTCAACCAATTTACACAAAATCTTAATGAATTAACTAATAATAATAACTTAATAAACACTCTGGCTATTGGTGAAAACCGCATGATAATCTGTTCAGTAGCTATTGAGATTATTGCGAACAGACAGACAGACGCAGTGATGGACTTTGTTTTATAATACTTACGTAGTGATATTGGACGGCCCTTTGGCGTAAAGGATAGTTACCCTGATTCTGACCCGACGGTCGTTGGTTCTAATCCTAGCTATATACCTACCAATGAAAGTTTTATGTGCATTCATGAATCATGAGTTTTCGTACAGTGGTAGTGGGATCATTAAATGTACCAAAAAGTAGCTTACTACCAAGGAGAACATCTGCCGCCGTAACCTTACGCGTTCCCCGTCGCAAAATGTAGGGGTAATATACGTTTAACGTGTGTATCTGTGTGACTGTCTGTAGCATCTTAGCACCTAACCGGATGAACCAATTTTGTTTTTATTATTGATAGTTTTTTTTTTGTTTGATAGATGTCTTCATCGAGAGTTTTCTTAGCTTTGATTCATGAAAATTCGTTCAATCGTTATAAAACTATGAGCTTTTTTCTAGTTAATTGCGCTATGAAATCAACTTTCATAGGTCTGATCAATTCAAAAATCTTCTTCTTCAACGATATTGTAAGAACATGGAAGCATTAACCTGATGCTGAGACATCTCCTGGACTCTTAAGATTATACATAGATCAGTCGGGGTGGTTTAAAATATTATATTATTATATATATAGATGAATATTATTTTATACAATAGATCATATTATTATACTATATTGACTTCAAATTGATTGTAATCGGTGGGGATCTACAGCATAGGTAAGCTTATAATAATATTTTCGTAGTAACTATGACCTAATCTGTGGTTTCACGGCAAATATTTTATTAATTTTGCGATGCGTGTATGTGAAATTCGTGATATCTTCTAGAGTTTTCATTTGAATTGTATACTGTAAAGAACAATTTCAATCTATAATATGTGGCCAAGCTAATTAACGTAATTATTTGGATAAGGATTAATACTATATACTTTAAAATAGCCTTGGAATTTATGTAATATTTTTTAACAAAAATTTTAAGATTAAAATGGTTACTGTGAGTCAACCTTAAGAGATAGATATATGCTGTCGCGGACTTTTTTGCAGGTCTTATTAAGTTGTACAACTCTTGTATAGAAAATATTCTTCTATCTATTTTCAATTAAGCAGCGTTCGTAAGAAACGTGTTTTTTCGACCGTTTTTTTGCCGACTTTGGTTGCAAATTAGGTCTCCACGAATGTACCTTTGACTTAAACGGGACAATATATAGCCTATTTTCATTCTAAAAGTCTATTCTATGTATTAGTGAAAGAATTTTTTAAATCGGTTCAGTAGTTTTTGAGCCAAATCATTACAAACATACAAAAATACAAAAATACAAAAATACAAATGTTCTCTCTTTATAATATTAGTATAGATATATATAACATACTTAACTTTTGAAATTGAGGTTTAAATAAAGGTCGGGAAGAAGAATCAGTAGCAAAAACGATATAATTATAAGGTTTATTGTAAATGTAAGTAAATTATGAAAAAAATACCACTTTTCACTTATTATCAAAAAATGTTCTAGGGTATCAAATATACAATTTTGACACATTTAATATTTTGTATTGCCACCACGAGCTGATTGATATACGGTTTGGCATGTTTTCTACCAGACCTCCAAATGTTGCATATTATGTTTTATTTGTGGAATTTAATTCAGTCACCAAAAAAAAATAAAAATAAAATATTTTCTCCTATATATGAATCGAAATGAGTAGGTATTAATTTAGTTATTATTTTAAATGCTCTAATATTTTAAAAGTTGTAGCTTTCATGACATTGTTTTATAACTTTAAAATTCATAAGAAAAAAAATACCTTAAATAAAATTAAAATATTAACTATGAGTAATAATTAAAATACAAACTATAAATAAAAACTGAATTTAGGTAGCTTTCCGATGGTAGAGTAGGTACCCAAAAACCTGGCGACATTACCTCTTTGAATGGCGAAACTAATTCGTTGCCCGAGACGATGTAAGCACCAGCTCTTTGGTCGTGGGAGGCATTATTATCGCTTTCAGTGCAGCCTAATGTATTTCTCTATGGAATTATTTTTCTAGGATAATAGTGTAGTATATTATAACATACTTAGATACCAACAGCGATAACCCGTAACCCAGATTTACCTTGGAAAACACCGAAGCCACTAATTAAATTAGCTCACAAGTTTATATGGGAAATACAAACGATTATTAATCCATTTATTTTATACAAATTGTTCTTGAATGTTTGAAATTCTCTATGTTACCAGCAATTTTTCTATTCAACTTAATAGACAAATTAAATAGCAATCAAGTGAGCATCACAATGAACAGGCTAGTTTTTCCTCAAATGTTTTATTTTTGAATTTATACACACTATCGGTTTTTGCGCTCGACGCGTCAACTTTGCGAGCACGTAGCGAGCTCGTGGCATGTGTGTAGTAGCTTTTATGGTTGAGTAACTGATAGTGAAGTATCTGTAAACTAACAAAAATACTTAAACAAAAAGGACGTAATACAAGAATGAGTAACTGCTTGAAAATAAAAGCAGTTAGCGGCATATTTCAATGTTATTAGACTTGTTTTCGTACAGGTTTTTTATCTGCTTGTATACAATACTACTTGTGTTGCAGGTGATAATAGGCGGCGGTGACCACTTTCGATCAGGTGGGCCGCTTGCTTGTTTGTCAACTTTGACATAAAAAAAAATACTGAATAAATTCTTTGAATTTGAATATGCGTTATAGAGCTGGGACTGGAATGGCTTGTACATTTGGAAAACAGGTTGTGGGACTAAACCAAATTTGGTTATATATCGGCTCGTCTCATTGCCGTCTGTTTATTAATTAAAGCTATTGGGATTTCATCTCAGACAACATCGTCAGAAAGTCTAATATATTTAGAATGCACCGATAACCGTTGGGGTAGATTGATCTTGGAGTGGAGACAGTGAATCGGCAAACGAGCTCAGTGGCGTGTCTTGGGAGCGGCCTATGTCCAGAAATGGCAGCAATATACGGAAAACTTTTTTAAATACAAGATCGCATCGTCATACAGGTGAGATAGTTGTCAAACGCTTGCCTACCTACCTTAAAATAAAATAAAGAACTACTTTTATACAAAACACACTAGTTCCAATTAGATTGTCTTACCATTTGCTATCAGTTCCAATGCCTATATACAGGCTGATAATGATGATGAGAATGCACAAGGCAAAGTGCGAAATGTATCATTAATTTACTTCGACAGTACATTGACCCAAAAATGATTCGTCACTTGTAAATCGGCCTCAATCAACAATAAACGATACGACTGCTAAATTTACAATTTTACCAGAAACCATGATCTGACAAGCTCGATGGTATCTACCATAACATTGCATCTCATCCGATTTACATATGTACGCAAAATTCCAGCTCAATGAAACACCTAAGTTGATAAAAATTGAATTGCTAAATTTGACCCAAAAAACAAACAGGGCTATCTAAATAAAAGATTGTAATTTTTAAAAACACCCATACAAGTAATTTTAAACTCTTGCGTTAATAACATAGAAAAGGATTATATCTATATGTTGTCCTCGTGAAGATAACATTGGTAGTTGTGGATCAAGTCGTGATCAGCACATCGTAATTTTATTTTAAAAGTGGCTATAGCCCAATGGCTAAGCCGTCAGCCTGGCGATTGAGAGGTCCTGAGTTCGATCCCCATCCATCGCACTATTGACGTGAACCCACTCCAAACACAATACAGCCACTACAGACACAATACATATTTAGCTTACTTGGAGGGGAAAATACAAGCATTGTGTGAACTATGTAACAAATACTCATCGATATGAATGGTTGATGCAAATACTTTTTCCAATTCGACTATCATACCACATACCACCAGTTCCAGTGCCTACATCTGCTTCCATCATCACATCAGCTTGTAAATATAATACTCAAGAGTGTGGCCACAAAAAAAATTAATGAAACGACTTTAAACATTTTATGGCTTTTGGGTTCACATTTTTGCATACCAAAGATTAGCAAATTTTATTTAACCTTTTTTATTTTAAATTTCTTTATGTACGGCACCATAAAGAAGCCTCAGATTACCGACAGATTATATTTTTCACAAAAACCTAAAACACCAGTTTGCTACAGACCTAAAAAAACTACAGCAAGTTTTTGGCATCCGGTTTTAGCGCTGGACTCACGTTTTCAAAACTCGCGCAATCAAACACGTGATATGGTTTCACGTCCCTACAAATACTTGCTAAAGCTTTCCGCATTTAACTTTGTCTGAAAAACGTTCAAATGAAACCGTTTTAACAAATGAAATGCATTATCAGGCTTACCCATTTCATTTTGGTGCAAAAGGCCAAAACGCTTTTTCAAACTGTTTGGCATTCTGCCGGACTCCCGTTTCAAAGGATTTTTGTTGACTTGTTTGCTCTAATTTATACAAGCAAATTCTTATGTGAATGAAACTATCAAAAACAAAGAAAGTTGACGTGGATAATCAAATCAAAGTAAAACTAATTTACCTATACAGTGCGCTGTTCTCAGCTCTGGAAACACCCAGTAATCCTAAACACTTTAGATAATTTAATAAAACATACTTTGGCATCGGTTTTGAACATAAATTTGGACGGGAGAGCATGGGTACAGGCGTCCTTACCTGTGCGTATGGGAGGGCTAGGAGTTAGATCGATTTCAGGTGTAGCACTCGCCGCATTCTTGTCTTCCGTCCATATTATTGCTGAATTATCAAAAAAAATACTGGCAACGTCGCTACCTACAGTTAACACTCTCACATACATGGAGGAGGCTAAGAGTGCGTGGATTTTATCCTACCCAAACACTGATTTTCCCAAAACCCTGTCATCACAGAGACTTTGGGACGGACCTATCTGTGAGCTAACACAGAATAATCTATTATAAACGTGCTCTAGCTCCGAAGATCGTGCCCGTCTTTTAGCAGTTGCAGAGTGGGAATCAGGTTTGTGGCTGCAGGCTCTTCCATCGCCGAATACAGGTACTTTGCTTGATTCCTCATCTTTCAGAGTATCTACATCTCTTCGCTTGGGCGTACAGTGTTGTGCTCCACACCACTGCCAGTGCGGTAGTGCCGTCAGCCGGCTTGGTCACCACAGCTTTTCCTGCATTAAGAGTGTAGGCAGGCTTTCTCGTCACGCTAGCCTTAATGAGATGACGTCGGGCTTTTACCACCATCAACTGTGCAGCCGTTTTAGAACCAAACGGCTTAATGCGTGATGATGGTAAAAGACCTGACGGTATGACATTAATGCCATGGAAGATGGGGCGGCCCTTGGTATGGGACGCTACTTGCGTCGACACTTTGGCACCGTCACATCTTCCCAGTACACAGAAAAAGGCTGGTGTGACACAGCAAAGACAAGAAATTGACTAAAAAAAATTAAGTTGAGAAGGTAGTTTAAGTTGAGTGAATTCCGTGCGGATATGGAAAATTATCTATATTTACTTTCTGGATTTTTTTTTCAGAAACACAATTTTCTCAGACCGTTGTTCTTAAAACAGCCATAGAATAAAACAATCAGTAAGTTTGTCTTTAGATATTTAAAGTTGTGGTCTCTTTTTCTCCGGTCATTGCGATCCTAATGATTATTATGCAGTTATTCATTTTATTTACTAAGGGCCAGTTTCACTATAAAAGTTGTCAAAAACCTGTCAGATTTATTTATTTTAGTGCTAACAGGAACCGGTAAAACTGGCCCTTAGTCTGGTTATACAATATCACATATCAAAACAATAAACAAAATTACTATAACACATACAATCTTTGAGTATACAGCGAGAACAATATTATAAAAACCCTGTGGTGACAAACTTTAGTTTAACCTTCATACGTTTGCCGTAAACGAGAGAGATTTTTGTCAGACATTGTCATGGGAAAAAATACTTCCACAAATTCGTTGTAAAAATATTGGAGTCAAGAGTAAAAGGGAAATACCGAAATTATTATGGTCGTTTGATATCTATCCATTCGTGTCTATATTGTTATACACAATACAAAATTTAATCGTACCGACGGGACTCGAACCCGCACCCCCGCATAACATGTCCAGGTGCTCACAGTCCAATATTGTCGATATGACGAAATTAGTGGATTACATTTTTAACCCAATTATGCTTTAGTGGCGCCGCCACCTATGATAACTTATTCGAAGTTAATCATTCGGAAGAAATCATTACAGTTTTCAAATCCGACGAAAGATGTTGCACTGCTTAAATCAAATATTATGTTCCTTGAATTTGATTCAGCTTGATTCAGATTACACTCGTGTGTAGTTCACCTTAAAAACCTAAGGGTGCTGCCGGGAACCGGGACAAGGCCCAAGCTACTCTTGCCGATGCGTGCCGGGTCCAGATGTACCGCTTTCTGTTTCCGGCCCTTGATTCAACTGTTAAGCGAGAGTCTCTGGACATGATTCTGAAGGTCTCTCAAGATTCTTCACTACTAAGCCGTACGCATAATCGACTATTGGAACAATGCTAGTTGAGTCAACATCCCACATGGTGGTAACCTCGTCAGCCAATTCAAGAAATATGTTTTTTTTTTTTTTTTTCTTGTCTGTTTCCCTCTGATCTTCTTCAGAGACTTTTTTAATCATGTGTTTCCAATTTCTTTCTGCTCAGTTTTGTGTGAAGTTTTTAAATGTATAAGGTGAATGTGTATTTTCTTAATTAGGTTTTCTAAAAATTTCAGTTTATTCTGCAGTAATATTTTAAATTTATCTATGTTATTTTTTAAATTTCTTGTTGTTTATATGCTTAAGATATATATTATCAAATATATTCTAAACATAATTTTCTTTATAGATACAAAAAAAGTAATATATAGAAATAAAAACAGATCTGTTTTTATTTCTATGTATAACTTTTTTTGCTATATTATTTATATAATGTATGAGTATACTTTGTTTCTTCTTATCTTTTAATAGTATATTTACATTTTCTTCTGTCAGTCTGTCTTCCAGCATCTGTCCTGCATTGTATCTTAGTAACCCAAAGACTGGACATTGAAATAGGATGTGGCTTATACTTTCGGGGATGCCTGGCTCACAAATGCACGATGGGTCCTCTTTACATTTGAATCGAGCCAAATATTCAGAGAACCCACCGTGCCCTATAAACACCTGGGTGATTATATTGTCAATTTCCAGTCCTTTGAGCGTTTTGTGGGCGTCTGGAAAGAACATTTTCGTCGTGCCAGCTGTTTCTCCTGTCATGTACCTCCGGTTCCATTCATCAAGCGACTCCATACGGATTTGTCGCTTGACAAATGAAACCGGACATAAATCATAGTCAGGCTTCCTTTTACTTTTCAGCGCTACTTCTTTCGCCAATTGGTCCGCTAGCTCGTTGCCGTCCAGTCCCATGGGCTTTTATCCAGAATAAAACAGTTGTTTTATTCTGGTCTTTTATTTCAAGTTGTGCCGCGTAGAAACAGCTAATGGATTTGTCGAGCTCTGGCTAGTGATTGCCTCTAGGGCGGATCTTGAGTCACTGTATATGCCAAAGCTCGACTCCGAACGTCGAAGAATCTCGATCGTAGCCTTCCATATGGCCAAGAGTTCGGCCTGGTAGATGGTACAGTGTGGAGCTAGCTTTAGTTTGAGGGTTTTCGTCTCAGAAGTACTGTCCCAAAAGGACAGCGCCGCACCAACTAGACCCTCAACCTTGCTGCCATCTGTAAAGATCCGCACTGCCTGTGAGTTGTTGGTGGCTACTTCTTGCTCGTCTACCAGGCATATGAACTCGAGGCTCAAATGTTCTGCAGGATGAGGTGCCTCTACGAATGCTGCTTCTTTCAACCTCCCTGTCTCCCAGTATTTTCTGGGATACTCCTTGTTTGATCTCGTAGAGTGCAGCTGCTTCCTGGATACGAAGATCAAGCGGGAGTAAGCCAGCTAACAGTTGTACTGAGTGCAGGGAAACCGTCCTGTATGACTTGGTCAATTTTTGAGCGAAGCTTCGCTGTATGACGTTTAGTTGCTTAATTGCTCCACGTTTTCTGGCAGATGAAGCCCACGCGCTGGCCGCATAAAGGACAATTGGTTCAATAGTTGCCGTATAGATACAGCGGATTTTTTTTTTTTTTTTTTTATACGTTATATGCTAGCGTTTGACCACTATCTCACCTGTTGGTAAGTGATGATGCGGTCGAAGATGGTAAGCACGCTAGGCCTAGAATGGGAACTGGCTCTCAAGGATAGCTGCCGGAACACATTAGATGTTTGGTGACAGATTTTCTAACTTGAGGGTGGCAGCTGGCCAGGCGGACACTAGATAGTGTCCTACCACCATGCGGGGGTTTTGTTGGTTTCTTAACGATGTTTTCCCTTCACCGGAGGGCCACTGTGAGAAGCGCACATACATTTTTTCGATAGAAAAATCCATTGGTGCACGGCGGTTTGAACTCGGTACCACGGCATCAAAGCCGAACGTTCTCCCGATTACGCCACCGGGCCCTCAATTCAACGGGATTACCTTCGGATGAAGTCCCCAGCTGATCCTGGCGGCTCTCGATAGGCGCTTATAAACTCCGATGGTCTTTTTAACCGACTTAAAAAAAAGGAGGAGGTTTCTCAATTCGACCGTATATATTTTTTTTTTTTTTTATTTTTTATGTTTGTTCGGGGATAACTTCGTTATTTATGCACCGATATTGATTATTCTTTTTTTGTTCGAAAGGAGATATCCCAAGTGTGGTACCATGGTAATTTAATCGAGGTCTGATAAGTATCTCCAGAGATATTGAGATAAACATCTCAAAATTGGTACTGAAAATGAACATTGAAGTCGGTTCTTTTTTTTAGTTTTTAAACGATATTATTTACACACAGAGGTAACGTGGCTGTTAAAGATGAGTTTATCGTCTATCGTGAGCCCCAGGATCTTAATTTCATGCGACATTTCTATGTCTACTCCGCCTATGCTCAGAAGTGGTGTGTCAAATTTAAGTTTTCTGGTTATTAACATTGCCTTGGCTTTATGCGGAGCAAACCTAAGCTTATTCCTGACACCCCACTTCTGAACATGCGCAAGAGCAGCATTGGCCCGTTGTTGAACTTGCAACGCCGTTTCCCCGTCAAACACCAAAACCACGTCATCAGCGAACGCCTGGCAATAATGGCCCTGCTCCCAGAGTTCCTTTAGCAGTGGGTCGAGCAAGAGGTTCCACAGTATTGGACCACCAATCGAACCTTGGACACATCCCTTGTTGGTGGTCTTGGTAAACTCCTGCCCGGCGTGTGTCACATTTACAGTCCTGTCGGTGAGGTAGCTGTCCATAACTCTTCTGATGTTGACCGAACACTTTTCTTCAGCCAGTCTGACTTTTATAGCAGGCTACCTAGCGCTGTCAAAGGCTCCATCTATGTCCAGCGACACCATCGTCACTATCCGTTTCCGGTCTAGTTGTACACGTACTTGTCGCATAAGGTCATAGAGGGCATCCTCAGTGCTTCGTTGGGGCGTAAAGCCATACTGGCGAGTACTCATCCTTGGGAGCAGGTGCCATTTTAAACGGGCAACGACCATCTTTCCAGTATCTTTCCCATCACTGGCAGCAATCCGATTGGGCGATAAGATTTGACATTACCGTAATCATCTTTGCCAGGCTTCCTCAACACCATGACTGTGGCTGATTTCCAGATCGTTGGAAAATGGTGTATCTGAAGGCATTTGTTGACCAGGCTTAGGAAAAGCTCGGGATCCAATCAGATCGCTTGGCTACAGATATCTGCGGTTAGCCCATCTCCACCCGGGGCTTTCTCTGGATTAAAACTTTCCACCGCAGATTTCAGCTCTTGCATACTAAACGGTGGATCATGCGTTTCAGCATGATACATCTCGTTTGCACATCTTGCTGCTGCTCTGGTCATGCGGTGGTCTGTATTATCTTCGCTTTCCAAGTCCTCCGGGAAGAAGGGAAGGCTAATAATCTTACTGACTCAAGTGTATCCAGAGCTCTTCCCTCGCTTACCAATGGAATATCCCTCTTAGAAGTCCTGCCGATAACCCGATAAATGCCCTCCCAGAGGCCTTCTTTGTCTTGCGTTCCGCAGAATTTCTTCCAGCTGGCTATTTGGGCATCTACGGCTAGGGATTCGTACTTCTGTTTATGTTGCAGGTTCTCGGCGATTACTTTATCTCTTCGAACCTTCGCTGCACAACGGATCCTCCGTCTCCTAGTGGTGACTTCCTGCTTGAGCTTGGCGAGCTCTTCCAACCACCGCGGCAAGGTGTGTTCGCTCTTGTTTCCCTTTTTGGGTATGACATCGTTACTCACTTGCATAATGTATTTAATATAATTTTCTATAATCCTGTCTAAATCTATTTTATTGTTTACTGAATCTATTTCCTGTGTATTTAATTTGTTTTGTGTAAATAATTGCGCCTATTTCTCACGAAATTGTATCAAGAAATATGTTGAGCTTCTCCTTCTCGGCTTTCACGAGGTTCTCGTCATGTAGGATGGTCATCTCGACTAGCATTGACCGCCGCTGGGACCGGTATACCTATCAGTAATAAGCTTGATATATTGTGTCCGCCTGGCCAGCTGCCACTGTCCATTAGAAAATCTGTCTGTGAGTGTTCCGTGTCGCCAGTCAAGAGCCAGTTCCCATTCTAGGCCTAGCGTGTAACTATCCTCGACCGCATCATCACTTACCAACAGCTGAGATATTGGTCAAATGCTTTTCGTTGTTTATATTTTAAACAAATACATTCAGCCCTCTGGAATAGTTCACCTACTGCCAATCCTTTTCTATGTATAACAAAACCGACAACCCCCGATCAACATCCCCGATCCTACCCGAGGGAAATTTGGGTGTCTTAGCCCGTGGCCAATTTTACGAGAGGATAATTATTACGTTTCTAACTAAAGTCAATATTACTCGTAGATCCTCTTATTTTATCGAGGGATAACCATGGTGATTATTTTATTTAATTTTATGGATGAATCTTTTGGAACATAAAACTTTGGCTCCAGACTAAAGGATTTCTGATATCATATGCTATCCTTGTCATTAGCCCTATATTTTAGAGCAGCACAGCCATATAAAAACGTCTATGGTCGTAATTATTCCCGCCCAAACCCGCCGAAACGAAATCAACCTAATTTAGGTGGCGCGCCAGATGCGCGCATAACCCGGTGGAGAGGTTAAGGTTATGGCGGCAGATTTTCTCCTTGATAGTGGTAAGCTACTTTTTGGTAGTAAATCAGGCGGAGCGATAAAATTTGCTCCTACCACCTGGGGAAAATTCGGTACCACTTTGCCAATTAATTCAGCCGTGAAATGGAAATGTTTTTCGGTTTAAATGTCCTAAAATGTGCCCAGTGAAATTATGCAGCATGTGAGACTCAATATCTTTATTTGTCAAAGTAACAAGCGTAGTGCAGTGACATGCAAAATTATGTCTATCCATAACTGTGCCATAACTTTGCATGCTCACAGTAGCGATGACGTCTAGCCTTTAGAGATACAGACCTTGTCCAGTGAAATTACAGGGCATGTGACACTCAACATCTTTATGTCTCAAGGTAACAGGCGCAGTACAGTGACATGCAATATTCTGGACTCAGAATTGTGCATGCCGCGGTATCTGTAATAGGTAGACGTAATCGCTTACCGTCAGGCGAGCGTCGTGCTTGTCTTGTTACCTATTACCATAAAAAAGGCCTGTAAGAACAAGGCGTCATCGCTTACCATCAGGCGATCGTAGTGCTTGTCCTGTTACTTTATATCATAAACACGTGTCAGTTAACAGTAAAAAACCTGTTGGCCTCGCCTAACAAATGTTTATGCAACAAAAGCAAATAATGGTCAACAAAGGTGGTCAAAACGCTAGTAAAACTTAAATTTAAAATTTAAAATCACCCCCGACTAATTTGTATATGTATAATTTGTTCATTGAGACCATTTCAATGAGCCTAATCACGACATCTCAGACGAGGAGTTGATGAGATTTCTGCAGATTCAAGGAAGTCAAGTTTACCATATTCTTGCAATATCATTGAAGCAACAGGATACTGAATTTCAAACTAATACATTTGATTTGACAAATGTCTCAGATGGGAGTACTTCCGAAACACCAGTAGATTCAACAGTCAATCAGTTTTCATCTTTTGTTTGCAGATCTAGGGTTACCTGTTAAGACGGTATTATGCAGCTGATAGACGGACAATCAGTTCGATTCGGGATATGATTTGTACTGCAATTAGTCTGCGTTTTATTTATTTATTATGTTTCATTATTTCACAATTTTTTTAATAAAAATTGTCTGAAGTACTGAAACATCCAATGGGTTGCGGGTGCTCGTAATAGTACGGTTGGCAACCCTACATTAATCAGGGGAATTAAACATGTGTTTTAAGTGTGACGTTCGACGTCTAGATGAAAAAAGTAAGTGCAAATTTTTAATTTGCCCATATACTGAATAAATGCTTCGACTTTGACTTTGACTTTGAACTACTCTAAACAGACATAAGCGGGACGAAGACGAAGCGCCATTTTTATTTTTTTTGACGTCCGCGGTCACGGACTACGAACGTTGCTATCGTAGTGTCATCAACCAAAAAAAAAATGGCCAAGTGCAAGTCGGACTCGCACTAGTAGGGTTCCGTAACACAGTAAAGTATTCTATAACTATGATTTTTCGTAACTACAAAAATAACTTTGTTTTTCATAGCGTTTGTATGAAAAACAAAGTTATACTTGCGGTCGCTATATCTCAACAACTGCTGACTGTACTATCTCGTTCAAACCAATTTTCGTTGAAAGTTTTTATTGAGATCTACAGAATATATTTTTTCTAGATTTTTCACTCCCTTACTTTAGAAGTTAGAGGAGGGGGGACACACATTTTACGACTTTAGACGCGCCTATCTTTTAAATGATTGACTTTGAGAAAAATGATTTTAGGAACCTCAATCTCATTTTTAAAGACCTATCTATAGACATCCCACACGTTCCATGTATGGGATACCCCCCCTTAAACTTTTATATTTTTTTATTATTGTATAAAAGTCGGAAAGCGGTTTACAGAATACATCTACCTACCAAGTTTCAATTCTGTAGTTCTAGTTTCGGAATAAAATGGCTGTGACATACGGACGGACAGACAGACAGACATGGCGAATCTATAAGGGTTCCATTTTTACCATTCGCCTACGGAACCCTAAAAAGAGCTGACAATAGTTAAACGGCTGAACGGATTTTCATAAAACAAAGCTAAGAACACTCTGGACGAAGACAGCTAACAAACAAAAAAAACCAAATCAAAATGGGTTCTTCCATTTGGACGCTACGATGCCACAGACAGACACACACATACACAGATACATACGTCAAACTTATAACACTCCTACTTTTTGCGTCGGGGGTTAAAAATGACCTCCCCAGGCGTAACTATTATATAATCTGTGCCCAGGCGGACTAGCAGATAGATAGATTGTCTTAAATTCGAAGACTGAAGTTGAGCGACTTTAGTTCAATAACCCGTCACAAAGCCCAGAAACCTATTTTCTAATATATGTTTAACCGACGTCACAAAAAAGGAGGAGGTTCTCAATTTACCTGTGTTTTTTTATGTTTGTTACCTCAGAGAGAGTGCTTCCATTTTGGTCTCATTGTAATTTTACCGAGATTTGATTAGTATCTCCAGAGATTTTTTTAAATATCTTATAAGGTAAGCGTTTGACCACTATCTCACCTGTTGGTAAGTGATGATGCTGTTGAAGATGGTAAGCAAGCGATGTTTTGTGAAAGATTTTCTAACTTGAGGGTGGTTGCTGGCCAGACGGACACTAGATAGTGTCCTACCACCATGCGGGGGTTTTTGGTTTCTTAACGATATTTTTCCTTCACCGGAGGGCCACTGTGAAAACGCACGTAAATTTTTTGATAGAAAAATCCATTGGTGCACAGCGGGGTTTCAACTCGGTACCTCTGGCATCAAAGCCGACCGTTCTCCCGATTCAGCCACCGGGCCCTCACAACATTATGAAGATAAACACCTCAAAATTAGTCCAGCATTTAAAGTCGGTTTTATCGTTTATTTTAAAAAACGGATTGTGTAACAACGTTCATTAATTGTAAATTACTAAAATATCGTTGTAAAACCCGATTTAAATAATTGTTATATAATTTGAATTCCACTGATAGAAAATAATGAGACACCGGTCTCACAGAAATATGGTAGCTATTTACGTTATGAAATAAATTTTAATATATTATTGTAGAAGAAAAACCGTTTCATTCGTTGTTTTTAACCCCGGCACAAAAAAGAGGTGTTATAAATTTGACGTGTGAATCTGTAATTTGTGTGTCTGTGTCATCAGCTCGTCACGCACAAACGGATGAACTGATTTTATTTTTACTTTTTTTTTTACTTTATAAGTGACTTTTAACCGCATCATCGCTTACCACTAGGTGAGATAGTTATCAAACTCTAGCCTATAAGTATTCTATAACTATGATTTTTCGTAACTACAAAAATAACTTTGTTTTTCATAGCGTTTGTATGAAAAACAAAGTTATACTTGCGGTCGCTATATCTCAACAACTGCTGACTGTACTATCTCGTTCAAACCAATTTTCGTTGAAAGTTTTTATTGAGATCTACAGAATATATTTTTTCTAGATTTTTCACTCCCTTACTTTAGAAGTTAGAGGAGGGGGGACACACATTTTACGACTTTAGACGCGCCTATCTTTTAAATGATTGACTTTGAGAAAAATGATTTTAGGAACCTCAATCTCATTTTTAAAGACCTATCTATAGACATCCCACACGTTCCATGTATGGGATACCCCCCCTTAAACTTTTATATTTTTTTATTATTGTATAAAAGTCGGAAAGCGGTTTACAGAATACATCTACCTACCAAGTTTCAATTCTGTAGTTCTAGTTTCGGAATAAAATGGCTGTGACATACGGACGGACAGACAGACAGACATGGCGAATCTATAAGGGTTCCATTTTTACCATTCGCCTACGGAACCCTAAAAAGAGCTGACAATAGTTAAACGGCTGAACGGATTTTCATAAAACAAAGCTAAGAACACTCTGGACGAAGACAGCTAACAAACAAAAAAAACCAAATCAAAATGGGTTCTTCCATTTGGACGCTACGATGCCACAGACAGACACACACATACACAGATACATACGTCAAACTTATAACACTCCTACTTTTTGCGTCGGGGGTTAAAAATGACCTCCCCAGGCGTAACTATTATATAATCTGTGCCCAGGCGGACTAGCAGATAGATAGATTGTCTTAAATTCGAAGACTGAAGTTGAGCGACTTTAGTTCAATAACCCGTCACAAAGCCCAGAAACCTATTTTCTAATATATGTTTAACCGACGTCACAAAAAAGGAGGAGGTTCTCAATTTACCTGTGTTTTTTTATGTTTGTTACCTCAGAGAGAGTGCTTCCATTTTGGTCTCATTGTAATTTTACCGAGATTTGATTAGTATCTCCAGAGATTTTTTTAAATATCTTATAAGGTAAGCGTTTGACCACTATCTCACCTGTTGGTAAGTGATGATGCTGTTGAAGATGGTAAGCAAGCGATGTTTTGTGAAAGATTTTCTAACTTGAGGGTGGTTGCTGGCCAGACGGACACTAGATAGTGTCCTACCACCATGCGGGGGTTTTTGGTTTCTTAACGATATTTTTCCTTCACCGGAGGGCCACTGTGAAAACGCACGTAAATTTTTTGATAGAAAAATCCATTGGTGCACAGCGGGGTTTCAACTCGGTACCTCTGGCATCAAAGCCGACCGTTCTCCCGATTCAGCCACCGGGCCCTCACAACATTATGAAGATAAACACCTCAAAATTAGTCCAGCATTTAAAGTCGGTTTTATCG
Source organism: Cabera pusaria (assembly GCA_954871355.1). Lineage (NCBI taxonomy): Eukaryota > Metazoa > Arthropoda > Insecta > Lepidoptera > Geometridae > Cabera > Cabera pusaria. The sequence continues at coordinate 6,622,669 of OX940896.1, forward strand.
TTTATTTTAAAAAACGGATTGTGTAACAACGTTCATTAATTGTAAATTACTAAAATATCGTTGTAAAACCCGATTTAAATAATTGTTATATAATTTGAATTCCACTGATAGAAAATAATGAGACACCGGTCTCACAGAAATATGGTAGCTATTTACGTTATGAAATAAATTTTAATATATTATTGTAGAAGAAAAACCGTTTCATTCGTTGTTTTTAACCCCGGCACAAAAAAGAGGTGTTATAAATTTGACGTGTGTATCTGTAATTTGTGTGTCTGTGTCATCAGCTCGTCACGCACAAACGGATGAACTGATTTTATTTTTACTTTTTTTTTTACTTTATAAGTGACTTTTAACCGCATCATCGCTTACCACTAGGTGAGATAGTTATCAAACTCTAGCCTATCACTATATAAAATCTTATATTTTATTTTTATTATGCCGGCGGATGCTATTTCACCAGAGTGGCGCTCTAGATCGAGAATGCTGCAAAACGGCTGGATTATAGCACTTCTAACGTTAAGCATTGGCTGAAGACCATAGTGTCATCATCATCATTATCAGCCGGTGTCCGTCCACTGCTGGACGTAGGCCTCTCCCAAGGTGCGCCACTGAACTCGATCTTCGGCTCTTCTTTTCCAGTCACTGCAGCCCACCGCTTTGCGTATGTCGTCGATCCACCTGGTCACAGGACGTCCTACGCTACTACGCCGATTCGCGGTCTCCACTCAATGAGTTTACTATTAAGTATTCTGTGCTATAGTATTGAATTTTCCTTGCTTGATATGGACATACCACAATCACTTTAAATGCATAGATTGACTAAGAAACAGAGTCCTAGATATTTTTATTATTCTTTGATAGTATAGACGGATATCCTTTTCTTTATACCTGTAATTTCAACCTATTAATATTTATTGTAATAATAAACTGGCCAGGTGCAAGTCGGACTCGCACTTGTAGGGTTCCGTACCACACTACAGTATTTTATAATCGATCGATTACCTTTTGGGTACGGTACCATAAAAGTATCTACGTTTAAGACAGACGTAAAAAGACTACATGCCTACATCCATGCTTAGAGGCCACAGACAATTCCCATTCGCGGTAGTTTTAAAGTTGGCAGGTTGCCACCATCGATTTACACTGACAGTGTAAGTCAAAACGTTTCCAATGGCTGTTACACAAACCATTAGTCAAATGAGCACAATTCATTATTAACATACATCAAAATAAGTAAACTTAACTTATAAAAAACATACAGACGAATTGAGAACCTCCTCCTTTTTTGTGAAGTCGGTTAAAAATAAGAAATCATGACAAACATGGCATGATAAATAAAAGCCCCTTTTATATAATGAATACCATTTACACAGTTTTTTTTTAAAATTATGCTTAACCTTTAATGTAGTGTCGATAGGAGATAACTATCTACATTAATAAGCTCATAACCGTAATGATTATCATACTCAAAAGAACCGGTCTAAGGGAATAAACCTTACTTAAATGTAGGGTTATTCTGCAACACGCAGAATAACTAATTAATAACCTAATTAACTAATTAACTAATTAATAAATATTAAATAACTAATAATCTATAAATTCTCAAAAAAATACAATACAAACACTTTTTTACATAATAGCTTAAAGAGTGAGTAGAAAGTAAAATAACGTAAAAGTGGTCTTAAGGTACGGTAAACACCGCAGCGTCCTGCGTGCGCGATCAAGGCGGCGATCAGATAGCGCAGTAGTATTTATATCTACTGGTTCACACCAAACGCGATCAGAAAACAATTGAAAAGTACTGAGATTGCGCCCGCAGATCTCAGGACGCCGCGGTGTGGCCATACCTTTATTGTTAAAGGTGACCTCTTTCAGGCAATTTTAAATGGATACAACATTGCAAATTGAACAATAAAGGCGACAAATATTGAAACGAGATAATATAGATAAAACTTTATTACCTGCAAGTAGTATATCTAATACATAATAATCAATGTTTATCTAATACATAAAACACTGTTCATATTATAAATATACTCAACAACATACACTTCTACATTGATACCTATTTATAGAGTAATACAGTTACAAAACATTTGATTAACGTCAATTTAAGTGTTTTAAGGATCTGTATATCAAATAAATCATTTACTAGCCGTGCCCCGCGGTTTGACTTGCGTAGACATCACTCCCGTGGGAATATTGGGATAAAATGTGCCTTTTGTGTTATTCCAGGTTTTTAGACTATCTACATACCAATAATTTCAGCTCAATCGGTTGAGTAGTTTTAACGTGAGGAAGTTATAAACATACTTACACACTCACAAACTTTTGACCTTACAATATTAGTAAGATTAGCGCATGACAACGCCTCTAAATTAATGTTTGTTTTATGTACATTCCTTTTATCCTGAACTGATTTGTGTTACATAAATAAGCTAAATGACTAACACGCTGCGGAATTTCACAAATTTACTCAATACCTATGCATAGTGTACCTAATACCTACACTCTGCGTGTATAAATGACTAACACGGCCGACCGCCAGTCAAGCCTCGGGTAAAAACCGCATCCAAACCTGTCCGCGGACATTTGTTTACAATCCGTCGACAAGTACACTCGTTTAATATGTATCGAGCGACCATAGCTATCGTTTTCATATCCCTCGTACAATTCGGGGATCTCCGTAAAATATATTATCCCGACTCGAAAGATCCGCACGCAATAGTATTCGACGGACCGACTAATGCAGAGACAAGACTAATAAAGGATGTTCCAGATAAAAAACCAACAGATAATGATATTGACGAGGATTACGACATAGATCCCAGGTTCGGAAGTTCATCTTGTCCACCAGGATTTTATCTGGACGGAAACACGTGTTTTCCATTCATCCGACATCCAGAAGAATAAGCAAAGGACAAGCGTTGATACGGAAAGCGGAAGATCTTAGTGCCGTTTGACGAAGGACGCGACACTTTGGTATCGTTGGTGCCATAAGTGACACCTTTTTGGGTGACAAGTATTAATGGTCCTGTGTAAAGTGTGACAGTTAAGGGTGGTGGAAAAACTCGAAAACCACGTGACATTGCCAGTTGGAAAAACCAACGAGTGGATAATAGTGTGATTTTTGTGTTTTTTCTTGTCCGGTTGTTTGTTCCAAGGTTAAGTTAATTATAATGTGTAGTAGTTTTATGTTAGTTTAACTTTAATATAATTTATTGCGAAAATTTAGTCGTACTAGCTGTAAGGTATCTGTAAGTTTTCTGTTCAAAGCCATGTACGAGTATACTCTATTAGGTCTAGTGTATTTTTTGTTTCTCAAACATATTATTTATCCAACGCTGCCCATTAAAATATTACGTCAAATTTTTTATATGTTTTCGATGATTGTGATGACAAAAACCAGTGTCATTTTGTGGCAATAGTCTTAATAGTTTTTTTTAGTAATATACATATTTCTATATCTCAGATTTCTTATTATCTTAAGTTTGAATAATAATTATAACGTACCGTATAATTATACTCACTACAGTTTGATGTCGACTGTCTCGATCTAGGTTTCGTGCATAACCGATACACGCAAGGAGTTTACGCAGCAAAATCGCGACGACAACAAACCTAGATTGATACAGTTGAGAAAATTAATGCAGGCGTGAAAAAGGAATGTTTTTCGGTTGAAATGGCAAAGTGTCCAGTGAAATTACAGGGCAGGTAAGTAAGACTTAATATCTGTATGTCTCGAGGTAACAGGCGCAGTGCATGCCGCTGTATCTGTAATAGGTAGACGTCATCGCTTACCCAGGCGAGCGTCGTACTTGTCCTACTTGTATTTACCTTATATCACAAAACAATATATATATTTTATAGTAGTGAATATAATAGTCAGTAACGTAAAATCATGATTACACATCGATAACATTTAAATGGATTACTACACTATAATTCTACGATGAAATTAGTTAGCAACGGTGATATATTATTTTTATGGTTAACGATACACGTGTCATCACGTATAGTTTTGTTTTTTGTGCCAAGTCTTTGTACTGTTTACAAAATGGTAATATAAGACCTTGCTGTGTTTAACTATCGATATTAGCAAGTCATAAAATTGATGTCAAGCATACAATATTGACGTTGCGACTATAAAAATAAATCTTAAATAAAAATACGTATTCGGACTATAAATATATGTTGTAGAGACAGAGTATGTTTACATACGTAGTACATACCTAATACATATTTTTACTGTTTATAAGCGAGTTTAAATAATTTTCAAATTAAAGACAATTGTTCTGAGTTTAAGTGTAAATTTTGACCGTGGTTTGAATGTATGAAAAGTCCTCTGTGACACAGGATGTTATATCTGTGAGTGCGGGCACAGAATATATTATAGTATAAGTATGGGGAATCCTTTCTCATCATATATAAGTAAAGCTTTAAAGAAATAGTCTATGTATACCCCAACGGGAAAAGGGCGTGATTTTGTAGGTATGTATAGTATGTAATGTAACGTAGGCAACGTAACAGTACCGGCGTATTAGCGCAAGCCTGAGTTCAAAAGTTTCTCGACCTACTAGAAGTAACTACTCCACTATTTACTCGAACATCGTAAAAGAGGCGCAAAGTATATAATTTACTTAGTGTAAAATAATTATATGGTGTCTTAAAAAATGCCCCGTATAGTGACATGCAAAAATTCTGGCAGTCCAGAATATCGCATGCTGATAATTGTCTCAAATTACAATACAATCGCGACTTCGTTAATGTGCATCAATAATATTTTGATCAGCAAAAGATCTGTCAATCAACATTTGTGTGATCTGAGTTATTAAAAATATTTGTAAAAATCATGACTTGAAAAATAGTCTATGTATACCCCAACGGGAAAAAGGCGTAATTTTGTAGGTATGTATAGTATGTTATGTAACGTAGGTTAACCATAACAGTACCGGCGTATTAGCGCGTGCCTGAGTTCAAAAGTTTCTCGACCTACTAGAAGTAACTACTCCACTATTTACTCGAACATCGTAAAAGAGGCGCAAAGTATATAATTTACTTAGTGTAAAATAATTATATGGCATCTTAAAAATGCCCATTAAGGGCGCAGTACAGTGACATGCAAAAATTCTGGCAGTCCAGAATGTCGCATGCTGATAATTGTCTCAAATTACGATACAATCGCGACATACGTTTTTAACCGACTTCAAGAAAAGGAGGAGGTTTCTCAATTCGACGGTATATATATATATATATATATATATATATATATATATATATATATATATATATATATATATTTTATGTTTGTTCGCGGATAACTTCGTCGTTTATGAACCGATTTTGATTATTATTTTTTTGTTCGAATGGAGATATCCCAATTGTGGTACCATGGTAATTTTATTGAGGTCTAATAAGTATCTCCAGAGATATCGAGATAAACATCTCAAAATTGGTACTGAAAATGAATAGCGCGGCATTGAAGTCGGTTCTTTTTTAGTTTTTAAACGATATTATTATAATATTAGTCTGGAACAGACTTCCATAGCTTCCATAGCATTCCATAGCTAATGATAGCTTTTGAATCTATTCAAACATGTATAATTAAACACAGTATACACTATGCACCTATATTTACATTTTTTTAAGAAATTAATATGTATATATTGCTATGTATGTATTAAATTACATAAATTATATGTACCTTTGTAATTATGTAGTTACCTATTATTTTATTTTATTGTTATTTATTTATTTTTTAATATTATTTTCTCTACACCTATACCGTCATGTATGCTAATCTATTCCTTTCCACCCTAAGGTTGTCTGGAAGAGATCGCTTTAAGCGATAAGACCGCCTGTTGCCACATTGTTTTATTTACCATTTTTTACTTTTAATTTGTATGGTGTAATAAAGTGTTTATCTATCTATCTATCTAAAAACATATTTTTTTTATAGCTACGGGTGGTTAAACATATCTAAATTTTAATTAAACATTAATTATCTGCGAACCTTTCTCATGCCAGCGCCGGTAAGCATATTATGTTGTAGTCGTAAAACGGTAACGAACCTGCAAGCCCTAAAAACACATATAAGTAGGTACTAAAATTTTGTTAAATTATCTTTCTAATTATCCCAAAGTATCAGGTACCTTACCTCAAACCTTAGCTACGTTGTGGTGTTGCTTCTCGTAAGTCGAATAATTATTGACCCATGAAATTTTATCTTTATAAAATGTAAAATAACCCAAATAAGTTCAAGGCTTTTTTAAGAGGTTTCATGGCTCGTGTATGTTAATATTTTGTTATATGGCTCATGTGTTGTAATTTGGACGGACTGGACGCTTTTTTAACCGACTTACAAAGGAGGAAGTTCACAATTTGTTTGTATTTTTTTCTGTTTCCTCAGAACTCCGTAATTTACTAGCCGATTTTTTATACTATACCTGTTTGGTCACATTGTACAATTTATCGAGATTTGATGTGTGTCTCCAGAGATATGGAGATAAATTCCTCAAACTTGCTATTGATGAAATTTTGGATTGTGTGTAGGTTTTTGTACAATGCCCTAAATTATAAAGTGTGTAACTCTTAAACACTTAATCACACTTAAAGAAGCATATATAATATAAATATATATATACATATAAATATATAAATATTTCAGTTAAAATTTCATTAAATATACAAAACTTCTAATTAATATTGTTTAATATTAAACTCTAAAGAAGCCGAACATTTTGATGGCTTCTTTGAGTGATTTTAAGTGAGTTCCAAGGTTCAACACGTGATATCTTTTAATTATATATAAGTTCGTTCTACTCAGAATTTCAGATTCTTTGGTGGGATAATTTTAATTGCCATTCTGAGAATTGATATGCATTGCGACCGTGAATATTATTATATACCTCGATTTGCGATTATATACCTACGTGTGAAATATAATAATGACTGTGAAATTTGTATACTTATTGATAAAGTTACGTTCCAATAAAGGTATGGCCTCATCGCGGCGTCCTGCGATCTGCGGCCGCGATCTCAGTACTTTTCAATTGTTTTCTGATCGCGTTTGGTGTGAACCAGTCGGTACAAATACTACTGCACTATCTGCTTGCCGCCTAGATCGCGCATGCAGGTCGCCGCGGTATGTCCGTACCTTTATCGGTCTCTCCGTATCTCTGGAGATAAGACGATATACGTCACAAAATTGCTACTGCAACTGACTCACGTGGCCTGAAAGTCGCTTTTTTTAGATTTTAAACTATGTAAATTATTTGTTTCAATGAGTAATAACTGAATTAATTTGTTTCATATGGTAGGCATAATACAGTGGTGCCGTACAAATTAAATAAATACTTTTTGAGGGCCCAGTGGCACAGTGGCCGACTTTGACGCCAGAGGTACTGGGCTCAAATCCCCGCCGTGCACCAATAGACTTTTATCGAAAAATTTGTTTGCGCATTTTACGGTGGTACATTTATCATCGGCATTTTACATTATTAAGAAACCTCATGGTGGTAAAACTCAAGTCAAGTTGGAAAATCTGTCGCGAAACATTAAGTATGTTCTGGTAACTATCTTTGAGAGCCAGTTCTGCCTTGACTCGACTGCATCCCCAACAGGTGAGATTCTGGTCAAACGCTTTCCTACTTGATACAAAATAAAATAGAGATCCGGCCAGATCTCCAGAGATCTGTAGAGATACATAGACAACACGCAAACAATAACTTACCCAAGTTCAACAAAGGCTTAGAGACCTTAATCACAGTTTTACAATCCATAATTTTAAATAATTTTTTGATTTAAAAATGTAAAACTGTGCCTTAATAATTTCGGTTAAGTTTATTTAAGTTTTGAAAGTCATTTTTTTACACCGAACTAGGTAGTACTTGAACACTATCTCACTTGATGGCAAGTGATGATGTCATCAATGATATAATATATGGCAACATGCTGGTAGTCTGACACTAGTGGTTACACTTAATTATCATCATCTAAGAATCACGTGCTAAATTTGATCTACAGATGAGAATGACATTTTGACCCCTATAATTATGTTATTATTATATAATAAAAACTGGTTCCAAGTTAAAGAATTTGCATGAAGACGATGTAGGTACGTTGTAAACAGGAAAAGTCATTACTATTATAATTATTGCGCAGCTTATCGTTATGTAACACAATAAATAATATTTACCATTTAGTGCAAGTTTTTATAACTTCTTCAATAACATTTTAATGTCAAAGCTAAGCAATTTAAGGCTGTTTTTACAGTAATGTGCTTAATAAAGTTCAAAATTTAAACCATTTATTCAGTGTGTTGCCAGTATATAATATATGTCTAAAATGTTGTTGTTATAATATGGGTAACATCCTGAAATAAATGAATTTTAATATAATTTGATTTTTTTCAATCATGTAAAAGAAAGATTAAACATTAATATTAATTAATTTAAAAAATTGATTAGTTTTGAATTAAAAAAAATCAAAATCCATTCAGTTGTTATCTCAAAATGTTTTTTTTTTACTCGACGTAATCGTCGATGACACACTACTAAAAAAATATTAAAGTGTTGGCACCCATAGCTTAAACGTAAAACATTTTTCACAAAAAAAATAAACACAAATAAAAATAAACTGGCCAAGTGCAAGTCGGACTCGCACTCGTAGGGTTCCGTAACACAGTTAAGTATTCCTTAACTATTATTTTTCGCAACTACAAAATTAACTTTGTTTTTCATAGTGTTTGTATGAAAAACAAAGTTATCTTTGCGGTCGCCATATCTTTAAAACTGCTGACTGTATCTCGTTCAAACCAATTTTCGTTGTTAGTTTTTATTGAGATCTACAGGATATATTTTTTGTAGATTTTTCACTCCCATACTTTAAAAGTTAGAGGGGGGGGGACACACATTTTACCACTTTAGACGCGCCTATCTTTCAAATGATTGACTTTGAGAAAAAATGATTGTAGGAACCTCAATGTCATTTTCGAAGACCTGTCCATAGACACCCCACACTTATTGGCTTGAAGGAATTTTTTTTTTTGTTTCAGTTCCATGTATGGGATAAACTTTTATATTTACCCCCCTTAAACTTTTATATTTTTTATTTTTGTATAAAAATCGGAAAGCGGTTCACAGAATACATCTACCTACCAAGTTTCAATTCTAGTAGTAGTCCTAACAGTTTCGGAATAAAATGGCTGTGACATACGGACGGACAGACAGACAGACAGACAGACAGACATGACGAATCTATAAGGGATCCGTTTTTTGCCATTCGGCTACGGAACCCTAAAAACGCATTAGTACGTACAAAGAAACACTAGCTCAATCTATATTATTCTATTTCCTAATTCTAGTCCCTATTTAGTATTACTTTTTCTACCGACTTCCAAAAAGAAGGAGGTGCTCAATTAGTATGTATGTTTAAAAAAAATTGTGTGTATGTTACGCGATTTCTCCGTCAATTGTGAACCGATTTGAATGATTCTTTTTTTAAACGGTAGGGTACGTTTCCGAGGTAGTCCCGTTGTAATTTCATCGAGATCTGATAAGTATCTTCAGAAACTTGATGATAAACGTCTCAAACTTGTTACTGAAATTGACTCGCAGAAGCAAGCAACGCATGGAAGTCGGTTGTTTTAGTTTTTAAACTTATCTTAATTATAAGTCTGATAGGCTAGCGTTTGCTCACTATCTTGCCTGGTGGTAAGTGAAGATGTGGTCGAGGATGGTGAACACGCTAGGGCTAGAATGGTCTGACCTTCAAGGCTGCCCAAATACCCACCAAGTACACCAATACCATACAAGTTTATCACGGCAGATAATCCCCTTCATGGTGGTAAGCTACTTTTTGATAGAGAAGATAGAGTTCGAAACGGTAATACATAGTTGATCAACCTTTCACTTGAAGGATAGGAAAGAGGCCTAGCTTCTAAGTACAAAAAGGTGAGATACTGGTCAAAACGCTAACCTATAGATACTTAAAAAAGTTTAAAGGCAGAATTTCATTTTGACACTGAAATACTCATGTCAAAATGAAATTCTGAAAGGATAGGAAAGGTTAATCAATTATTTACTGTCGCTTTGAACTCTGCACGATGTTTAAACTCCACCATGCTCTGAAAACAGCCTTATTTTTTTTATATTTTACATATTAATCACTAACGATATCATAACTCGGTAGAGGTAAGAAGTTAAGCTCCTATTTATATTAAAAGGATAATTTATTCAATTTTGATAGCATCTTTAATCTATAGGATTAGTTAATAGTAAAAACAAGTGAACAATGGGCCATTTGATTCGAGGGATACTAGAACTGAGTTTTTTTTTTCATGAATCGTGTAATCTTCTTTTTACCATTGACTGCCAGAAAATAGATACTTAGTAGTATAGTATTTATATAAAGTCCGTCCGTCCGCATTTCACAGGGCTGTATCTCCTTAACCGTAATAGGCTCTATAGATACTTGAAATTTTCACGAAGTGTGTATTATTATGGGGGTTTTAACAACAAATACTAAACACAAAATGAAATTAAATAGTAAAGGGGGTGAACCCACTCCAGACACAAGCATATTTAGCTAGGTTGCAGGGGTTAATGAGACTACTAGTTATGTGCAACACACATTGCTAGTATGCTTAAAAAAAACATACAAGTATGCAATCACATCACAAACGGTAAGATAAATGTCAAACGCTGCGCTAATCTTGAAAAAAAAAACCATAACGCACAAGGACTCGTTTCAATTTTAGCAAGCTCACGCTCGGTACCTATTTGGACTCAATGGCTAGTCATTGACGACTAGCCATTGAGTCCAAATAGGTACCGAACCAATCAACTTGGCCAGTCAATTTGAGCTCTATATTACTAAGGGCTGGAATATTGTAAGGGTTCCAAGTCAGGCCTTAATAGCCGAAATGAAAAGAATAGTCACAGCCCGATATTAAGTTGAGAACCGATTCTAGAGGACCCAGGGATTGTGTTCCACATTTTTGTGTCATTTATATGAGGGTCCCAGAATACCTTTTATGAATTTATTATTGGGCAATAATAAATTCGGACACAGGTAGTGACCCGACTCAACTTGCTCAGGTGTTATATTTTTCAGGATGAATGGACGCTGCATAAATTATGAGATTATTCGTCATGATGAAATATTTAGTGGGGAGGCTTTGTGCGGTCGAGATTTAGTTTGACAAAGTGATGAAACGTGCCGTTGTACACGGAAATACCTGTATAGTAAATTCTGATGAACCTATTTGGTTGCGTAAGCTACGTTCACACGAAGGGTGTATAGATTGACAGATGCTAACAGAATTGGCGATTGCTCTAATTTCGCACTCCACGCGTAGCTACTGGTATGTTAATTATTAATTAATGAATTTTAAATTATTTATTTGGTTGGTGTAGTTTCAAAATACTTGGCGCTTATTTATCGCAGCTCATGCAAGACTAGTATTTTACAAGCTTTTATTTAACTTGCAATGTATGTATGTATGTATGTCACTATGTTTGTTCGGGTGGAATCTTGGAAGCTAAATTAGACCCACTTCCCAATGTCCGATTAGACTCAAATTTGGTGTACTTATGTATCTTTGGTGACAATACAATAATATGGTACCATGAAGCTGGTCTGATGATGGAGACGGAAGGTGGCCACGGCATCTCTGTGATAAATCAACATAAACCCACCGAGTTTGGGCTCGATTGATTTGTCTTGAAGAGAACTTTTCACCTAGATGATATCCAGGGTCTGATAATGAAGCTGGAAGGTGGCCACGGCATCTCTGTGATAAATCAACATAACCCTACCGAGTTTGGGCTCGATTGATTCGTCTTGAAGATAACTTTTCACCTAGATAATATCCAGGGTCTGATGATGAAGCTGGAAGGTAGCCACGGCATCTCTGTGATAAATAAACGTAACTCTACCGAGTTTGGGCTCAAATGATTCGTCTTGAGGAGCACTTTACACGTAAATGATAGCCAGGATCTGATGATGAAGCTGTAGGGTGGCCATGGTTTCTGTTGTAAAGCAATATAGCCCCACCGAGTCGAATAGGAATATTCGAGTCGGAATATTTTAAAACATCATGCCTTCTCTTAAATACTTAGGTACCTAGTAGGTCGGTATCTACACCTACCTACTAAAAAGTTAAAAATAAATTATAAGTAAAAAATATTTTTAAAAACAAGCTTTTATCTGGGACAATGAACTAAAATGTTAAAAATAAATTCTAGTAAGTATTTGGCGTGTAGGTACTTACCTATATTTTTAAAAGATCACCTATCAAACAAAAAAAAACTAAATCATAATCGGTTAATCCATTCAAGCTACAATGCCACAGATAGACACACATATACATAGGTGAACAGATACACAGATACACACGTCAAGCTTTTAACACCTCTCATTTTGTGTCTAGGGTTAAAAGTCTAGTTTAGATTTTATCCAATTAACTAGCTTTATTACGTTGTCTAATCGAACGCTATAAAACACCTTAATTTTAAAAGATGCTAAACTGAACCTTGAAAATGTCTTACCCTTCTTCCTGAAAGCATCTGAATTTGATTTTTGCACTTAGTTTGTTTTCAATTGGAAATTCCAATTACGACTCAAAATGGTAATCAGAGGGCCGTCAACGAATTCTAAGAGCCGACCTTTTAATAATCAGTTTAGCTGTTTGTATTTATATTGTAGAAGTTTTAACAGTAAGGACGGTTGACTAAACGATCGTTCTACTTCAACCATACGATAAAAATGGTTGACTATTTGACAAGCTATATTATTGTCAGAGATTAAACAGTAGAAAACAGACACATCGTATTTTCCACTTTCAAAAAGGAAGAAGTTCTCAATTCGTCTCTATGTTTTTTTGTATGTATGTTACGCGATTACTCCGTCAATTGTGAACCGATTCGAATGAATCTTTTTGATCGGTAGGGTACATTTTCGAGTTGGTTCCATTGTAACTTCATCGAAATCTGATAAGATCTCCAAAGATATGACTATAAACGTCTCAAACTTGCTATTGCCACTGACTCGCGGGGCATGGAAGTTGGTAGTCTTAGTTTTTAAACTATCTTAATTATTTGTCACATATTAACACTATTAAGTCACTATTATCTGAATACTGTGAAACAAACCTACTCACAGTCAGGCAGATTTACATCCTGAAGGCTATTCTAAAGACTCATACTATTACTCCATGTGACTTAGTAAGCTATAACAATAAACGAAGGAAAGATTCGTTAGTGAAACTCTCTAAATTCTCGTCAGCTTATGCCCATAGACACTTATGTTTTTTGGGTCCATTCCTGTATAAAAGCTTAAATAAAATTGTTAACATCTATCCCCTGACTTTTTATAGATGTAAAGCAAATGCCACGAAATATTTGCTAACTCTTAATTATAATGATACTGATAAATTGATGATATATAAAATGTAACACCACTCAAAACACACACACACACACACACACACACACACACACACACACACACACACACACACACACGCACACATACTCACACACACACTCACACACACACGCATGCACGCACGCACACGCACACACATACCATAAAACACACACCCACACAACTTGCATGCATAATATATTATCAGCCAACATCGAGAGTGATATAATTATGTATATCTTTATTTTTTCTACTTACCTACCTAAACCTATTTGCCTTTAATATTGCATTCTGGATATGTAAATTAAAAAGGTAAAAAAAAAAAAAATTATAGTAACTAAATTATTTATATACGAAACTACTCCACACTTGTTTGTGTCCCATTCTAAACGTTTACCTGCGAAATACAATGGCTTATCGCACCTACATTGTCGTCAAACCACTAATGCGAGGACTGCAGCCCCGACTTGCGAGTAATATCTAGTTTTGACACTGGCCAATATGGGAGACACTTATCTAGTTATATTTTATTTGTAATTTACCAATTTTTATTTTCAAATCTAACAGTTAAATGTAGATTTATTTCATTATAATTATATATATTGGTGTGAGCGCACTGTTGGAAGTGATTGTCAGCTGTACCACAGGTACGACCTAGCACGGCTGACAACGGCAAGATGTACCCTCATTATTTGTTTACATTAATATAAAATTACTAGTTTAAAATTGTAAAGGTAGGTACATATGAAGTTGTAATAAGTTAAATTGATGAATAAATTATGATATGATGATGATATGATTATTATATTATCGTGCTACTAACATCGCAAAGGGTAACTACATTACTATGTGCCCTGCTATATCTCGATGTGACCAAATGATTACATAGACAAAACAATAATTAGGTTGCTTTCATCAATCAGACCCTTTACTATTATTATATTCTTTTTCATCTGATTTATATTTGGTGCATACATTATAAATTAATCGGTTAAACGCAAATACCGTCGTATAGTAATTTGCCCAGGCAGATATGGATCGGCCTACTTCAAATAGCCCAATGGCTAAGGCGTCGTCCTGGCGATCGAGAGGTCGTGAATTCGATTCCCACGCATTGCACTATTGACGTAAACCCACTCCAGACAAAAGCATATTTAGCTTAGTTGGAGGGGTTACCAAAAATACTCGTAATTTAAAACCCACATTGCTAGTAAGCTTTTGAAATAAAAACGATTAGCCCTGAACATAGGCATCGGTTTGTGCCCACGACCTTTGGAATACAATTTTTATAGCTTGACAACAATGCGTCAAAAGGCTTTATAATATACTAGCAACCCGCCCCGGCTTCGCACGGGTAGAACATATATGCCTACAAAATTTGCATCAGTTTGTTGCATCGAATATAAAATTTTAACATATTTAACAATCATCGTCATATTTCAACCAATTTACACAAAACCTTAACGAATTATGCACCTTATGTTAAACCTTCCTCATAAACACTATGGCTATTGGTGAAAACCGCATGATAAACCGTTCAGTAGCTATTGAGATTATTGCGAACATACGACAGACGCAGTGATGGACTTTGTTTATAATACTTACGTAGTGATATTGGACGGCCCTTTGGCGTAAAGGACAGTTACCCTGATTCTGACCCGACGGTCGTTGGTTCTAATCCTAACTATATACCTACCAATAAAAGTGTATGTGCATTCATGAATCATGGCTTTTCGTACAGAGGTCATAAAATCTACCAATAATTAAGAAAGTTTAACTAAAACAACCGACTTCAATGCCCCGCGAGTCAACTTCAGTAGCAAGTTTGAGACGTTTATCGTCATATCTCTGGAGATACTTATCACATGTCGATGAAATTACAATGGGACCACCTCGAAAACGTACCCTACCGATCACATAAATAATCATTCGAATCAGTACACAATTGACGGAGTAATCACGTAACATACACACACAAAAAAAAACATAGAGACGAATTGAGAACCTCCTTATTTTTGGAAGTCGGTTGAAAAATAGCTTACCACCAAGGAGAACATCTATCGCCGTAACCTTAACGTAACGAAAAAAGTAGGGGTTTATACGTTTAACGTGTGTACCTGTGTGTCTGTCTGTAGCATCTTAGCACCCAACCGGATGAACCGATTTTGATTTTATTATTGATAGTTTTTTTTTGTTTGATAGATATCTTCATCGAGAGTGTTCTTAGTTTTGATTTATGAAAATTCGTTCAATCGTTATAAAACTATGAGCTTTTTTCTAGTTGATTGCGCTATGAAATCAACTTTCATAGGTCTGATCAATTCGAAAATCTTCTTCTTCAACGATATTGTAAGAAAATGGAAGCATTGACCTGATGCTGGGACATCTCCTGGACTCTACAGAATACTCAAATCCTCACCAACTTACAGCTCAGATTCTAAATGACGTGTTTAGAGTCATTGGAACGATTTTAAAGAAAAGATTATTTATAGATCAGTCGGGGTGGTTCAAAATATTATATTATTATATAGATAATTATTATTTTATACAATAGATCATATTATTATACTATATTGACTTCAAATTGATTGTGATCGGTGGGGATCTACAGAATAGCTAAGCTTTTATTAATATTTCGTAGTAACTATTTACTAATCTGTGGTTTCACTGCAAATATTTTATTAATTTTGCGACGCGTGTAAGTGAAACTCGTGATATCTTCTAGAGTTTTCATTTGAATTATATACTGTAAAGGACAATTTTAATCTATAATATGTGGCCAAGCTAATTAACGTAATTATTTGGATAAGGATTAATACTATATACTTGAAAATAGCCTTGGAAGTTATGTAACATTTTTTAACAAAAAATTTAAGATTAAAATGGTTACTGTGAGTCAACCTTAAGAGATAGACTTATGCTGTCGCGGACTTTTCTATAGGTCTTATTAAGTTGTACAACTCTTCCATACAAAATATTCTTCCATCTATTTTCAATTGAGCAGCGTTCGTAAGAAACGTGTTTTTTCGACCGTTTTTTTGTCGACTTAGGTTGCAAATTAGGTCTCCACGAATGTACCTTTGATTTAAACGGGATAATATATAGCCTATTTTCATTCCGAAAGTCCATTCTATATATAAGTGAAAGAATTTTTTAAATCGGTCCAGTAGTTTTTGAGCCAAATCATTACAAACATACAAAAATACAAAAATACAAATGTTCTCTCTTTATAATATTAGTATAGATGTATATATATATACATAGTATAAGTATAAATATGCAATGTTTTTTAAGATTTGTATTGTTAATGCCCAGTTAAATGTTCATGATGGATGTTGAAATCGTTCCTTCATACCACATGAATAAAGAAAAGTTCATACGTCATGAAACCAGGCTTGTCGAGTAAAGAAAAGGAACTTTACTCATGTGTCTTAAAGTCTACACAAAATGATTTAAAACCATAGAACAATATCTTTTTTTCAGGACTAAAACTGTAGCATACAATTTTTCCTTTCCATCGGATTATCAACTTCACGGCAAATTTATTTGTCCGTCAGAAATCTAGAGCGACTTCCAGGGGTTCGATTGAGCTGAAATTTGGCACTCATGTGTAAATCGCGTGACAATGCAATATTATGATGACTTTGCGGTGCTGATCTGATGATGGAGCTGGAAGGTGGCGAAAGGAACTCCTAAACTACACATGTACCCTTCGTGTTTGGGCTTGTTGGATTTGTCTTGACTTTCTCTGGCGCTAGGTTATGTAAAAACTTGTGTTTAAAAAGGTTTTTTTAAATATTACTTTGTATAAATTATCTCATCATTGGCGTGTAACCTTTATTGATATTGCGCTAAATTTAACAATATTTTCGATGAAAGTGCCCATACTCAAAAATAAAGTATATAACATAGTATGAAATAGGTATCTATATGTATAGTAAAAGAGATCCCAAAACTTTTATTAATCTATTCTTCGCAATAATAAACGCTTGTTGCCCTCCTCGACGAATACAGTTTTGTGGGACCCGTTTATTTTTCTCAGAATATTAATAAATTAGAGGCTTTAGTAAAATTTAATCTCAATATGTGGCTTGGTAGAACTTCTAAATGATCAAAGTTCAAAGAATTTATTCAGTACTAGTTGCGCCCGCGACATCGTCCGCGTGGAATAGTGTCTTTGGGTAGCATTAACTAATAAGATACATACGTATCCCAACTACACCACACTGTGATACATACGTATCCCCCTCCAAAGGCCTCCCCATGCCAATTTGACGAATAAGTTTGATCAAGTTTTTCCACAGACAGTCATGCCAATTTGATCTAACAGTGTGAACCAGCCTGTTTGATTAAATTACTTGAACGTCTATGGCCCGCATCTAAAGAGCCAGTTTCACCGGTTCCTGACAGCCCTATTAGATCTAATCTGATAGATTTTTTACTACTTTTATCAGGTATTTTCCGTCAGATAACTATCTGTCACTTTATTAGGAAGCCAGTGAAACTGTTCCCAAAAGCGATGACGTCTACTTATGACAGAGACAGTAGCTAGCTAAGTTCTAGCTATCCAGAATTATACACAATATTAGACAAACTAGTAATTTCAAAAACCAAAAATCAAGCCCTAATTTTAGAAATTATTCCCAATTATTGGGTGCATGCAAGCTAAGCCGCGAGCAGCAGTTATTATTAATATTTTAATTAATAACACTATGAATTGTATTTTGTATACTCAAAACGGCATCATTAAAAGGAGGGGAATAAAATCAGTTAAAATCGGGGTTGACAAGGTTAAAACCACTCCTCCTATTGTTGTTGATTATAATGTACCCAATTAAAGGAACGATCACACCGCGGCGTCCTGCGTGCGCGATCTAGGCGGCGATCAGATAGCGCAGTAGTATTTGTACCGACTCGTTCACACCAAACGCGATCTACGGCGATCAGACAACGATAAATAATCAGACGCCGCGGTGTGGTCGTACCTTTAATGTTGCCCGGGACCACGTAGTATTATTATCTTTTCTATGCCGGGACATAATGCATCGATTGTCACCTCAAACGGATGAATAGTTAAGGCGCTACTTATTAGCTGTTCTGTGGTGCTACCACAGAATAAATAATAGTTGGTGCTACGGAGGAACATACGTAATTATAATTATACATACCAGCGACGTCCTACCGTTTTACCTATACGCTTGGTAGGACGTCGCTGATATATATACTAAATATATACATACACTAGCTGTGCCCGCGTCTTCGTCCGCCTGGAATAGTGTCTATGGGTAGCATTAACTTATAAGATACATACGTATTCCAAATACACCGCACCGCACCACGCCACCACAGTTTTACAATCATACAGTTGAGAATCGCCTTTGATGTTGAACGTCGAGTAGGTACTTACGCTATCAGCCGCAAATGTAAATG
Source organism: Cabera pusaria (assembly GCA_954871355.1). Classification (NCBI taxonomy): domain Eukaryota; kingdom Metazoa; phylum Arthropoda; class Insecta; order Lepidoptera; family Geometridae; genus Cabera; species Cabera pusaria. Next base: position 6,641,530 of record OX940896.1, read on the forward strand.
ATAAATGATTTTGGTTCTAATAATTTAATTTGCTTGTGGTTCTAGGTTGTACATAATATGTGGTGTTAGTTAATTTCACTATATCGCTAGATCCGCTCGAGTTAGTCTAAAAGCATTTAACTTAAAATAACAGAAAGGTATTTACAGTACAGTCATAAAATTTTAGTGAATAATGATTAGATTTCAAGTGTCAAAAGTAAGAAATTTAAACAAACAGCTATTAAATTGCATCTTATTGTAGTTCCTTAATATTTTTGTCATGAAAGAATTTGTCAACAGAATAGTAGGCCTTTTCTATCAAAAAATGATTCAACATAGTTTTAAACATATTCGCGTTACTTTTGGCTTTAATGTATTTAGGTAGTTTGTTGTATATTGTTGGTGCCTGACAGAGAACACTAATACTAAGCAATCTTGTTTTCGCTATACGATATCGAAGGGTCTCTTCTCTTCTAGTACCAACAACGTGTGTCTCAAACAGAGATAGGTTGCTTTTTACAAAGTTAGCAACTTCACTTATGTATAGTGCCGGCATTGTTAACAGTTTATGTTTTATAAAAAAATGTGCAAGGGTTGTCAAAAAATCTACGAGCTGATAATATTAAGAGACAAAAAATGTTATTGATTTTGAATATACAATAGTACGCCTCTTTAAGTAAATGTATTTATGATGGATTAAAAACTAAAACAACTGACTTCCATTCCCCGCGAGTTAGTTTCAGTAGCAAGTTTGAGACGTTTATCGTCATTATCCCAATGAAATTACAATGGGACTACCTCATAAATGTGCGCTTCCGATTAAAAAATAATTACTCGAATCGGTTTACTGTTGACGGAGTAATCGCGTAACATACATACATAAAATTTACGGCTAAAATAATCTATCATCAGTGTTGAAGAACTTGTAGCCCGTGCGCGAAGTGTAGGTAGGTTTATCAAATAAACGTATTAGTAGTGTAGTGTTAAACTCTGGTTCACACAAGATCATAGCGACGTGATGCGTATATACTTACAAACCTCAGTTTATATAGAAAATCATTGCTTATATACCAAATATGCAATGATGCCGATAGTATTTTTTTCAAAAAACTTCTTGATATCATTCCTTAACCTCAACTCAATTTTACTAAATACCATGTATCGGTAATGATACTTATTAATTTATAAAAAATAAATATTATATAGTACATCGTATTAATTTAATAAATGAAATCGTAGTCGGAACAAGTCACAAGTTTCCACCAATAAAATTAATGAAATCAACGATTCTCGTAACTAAAACTCGCTCGCACTTTAACACGTTCACGGCATCCCTCAACGTGCGATCCCACAAACTAAGCGAGATTTTGGGACGCAGTCCGCCCGCCTCCCCGCGAGTACCCCGCCGTTCCTCTGCGCAAGTACATTCGATTCCAAACTGTATGATTGTAAAACTGTGACGCCACGCGAATCCCCCTTCACCCTCCCCTCACTTACCCTGCCCTTACCTTCCCCTCCCCTCCCCCTTCCCATCACTTCCACCCCCCTCACTCCCTTCATTTCCCCCTCTCCTCCCCTTCCCTCTAATTTTTTTAGGTCAATTATTCATTGTTTTTAATACGTATTATCCTATTCCTGACAAAGACGATTCCAAAAATACAAAAATCATAAAAATTGGTTCAATCGTTCTTGAGTTATAATGTGAAGTGATGTAACTAACACGACTTTCTTTTATATATATAAGAATAAATATACTGCTTAAATCATAAACCTTTCTTCTGTAGTAGGTACTATTAAGTATTCTGTGGTAGTAGGGTAAAATAGATCAAAATTTTATAAAATAGAACCAAATTCAATTCTCCAAAGCCATCATACTGAGTTCCGATGCCATTCCATCCATTCTAGAAACGATGATAACTCCAAAACCGGCTAGGATTCAATATAGAATTTTCTGCCATGTCCGTCCGAATTTAAAGCTAAGGTATTGGGATTTCAATATTCGATATTCCGACGTCGTATTCTGAAATATAGAACTCGACTCAACACCTGCGGTAGACGGTTGAAATTCAGATTTAGACCTAGTGCTAGATTTATATGTTTTTAGAGTCCGTACCTCAATACTAAAATAACTAGCCAAGTGCAAGCCAGACTCGCACTCGTAGGGTTCCGTACCACACTACAATATTTTATAAGATCGAGCAAATAATACCACTATCATTTTTCGCCAGCAAAAAATTAACTTTGTTTTTCATAGTGTTTGTATGAATGACAAAGTTATATTTGCGGTTTTGAAAATGTGCTACATCTCAAAAACTGCTGACTATAGTCGTTCTCGTTTAAATCAATTTTTGTTGAATGTGTTTATTGAGATCTACAGCATATTTTTTTTAGATTTTCACTCTAATATTTTAGAATTTAGGGGGTATTTTTTTTTAAGTTTCAGTTCCAAGTATCCGGCTCCCCCCTTAATCTTTAATATTTTTTATTATTATCTGTCCGTCTGTTCGTCTGTTCATCTGTTGATCTCTTTGTCTGTTCGTAGTAGTTGGTAGCGTAGTATAATTCGATCAAGGGTCTTGTACATTGGTGTATGCTTGAAGCTTGTATCAGATCATCACTTAAATGTCATTAAAAACTTATTCTCGATACAAAAAAGTCTCCGTCTACATTGTCTGAGATTAAGCTTTGCTCACTTCTACAAAGTAAGTTTCTACTTGAAACTCTCTTAGACAATTACGCTAATCAGCTTGCAGCTAAGAAGTTTAAACTTTTTAAACGTGTTAATTACGACAGAAATCCGACGCGTAATGCAAAATAGCTATAGTACAACTGGCACAATCTAGCAGTTGAACTAATTTCGTTAAAGTTCATTTTGAAGTTTTATTCACTAAAGAACGGATAAGTTTATGCAAAATGATTTTTTAATAGCAAATCGGTCTCTGATTATTAGAAGCTTTTATTTGACTTGTACGTTTTGTTCGCAGATTGACGAATAAAAATCGCAAAGTGCCGTGCGCGCTTAGCCTTCAAAACTGCGATGCAATTTTCGGATTTACTTATAGGGGGGTCAATACCAAGTCAACAGAGTAAGCTCTATATTCAGTCAAATTAGCCATCAACCTAGGAATGAAAGGATAATAATCTGAATTTTCATATATACCTTCATTTTGGCGTTCTAAGAATTGTCTCAAAAGTCTCGTAAAATCTCGTGTTCGCCGCGTAATTCAAGGTCGAAGGTAAAATACAACAGATTTTTGGGATTATCTCAGTAGAGCATACAATTTGCGACAGCTTTTGTTCGCATAATTTTTTATGCACTCAATCATTTCAAGACATTTGTCTGATAGTATGACGCCTGCTTATCATACAGCTGTGCCCTTAGTACCTACAAGTTTTCATACAAAACTCGATTTCGTATATCGAACAATTTTGTATGAAAAACAGTACAGCGCCTCTAGTTGTTTTTACACTTCACTAAAATAGACCAATCAGGGAGCCAGAATAAGTTGAAAACTATGTGAGATCTGTCAATAGCGTTTACGATGAAAACTCGTACTAAGGTTATACTGGTGTTTATCGGATTGCTATGCCTACGCCAGAATATCGTGCATCACTTTGGTAATTTAGAAACTACTCTCACTAATATACTACTACTCTAAACTTAGAGATATCGGGACGTCCCAAATGCCCTGTAGTTTTACTTGATAACTTTGCCTGTTTACATGAAACATATTATTTTATGGTTGAACTAGCGATACGCCCCGACTTCGAACGGGTAAACATATACCTGCATTTTTGCATCAGTTTGTTGCGTCAAATATGAATAAACGTCTTTAACAATCATCGTCATATTTCAACCAATTTACACAAAACATTAACGAATTATAAGCATAAACTTTCCTCATAAAATCAGTCCTATCTATTGGTGAAAACCGCACGAAAAACTGTTCTGTAGTTTTTTAGTTTATCGCGAAGAGATATACAGCCATACGCAGTAGGTTTATGTGTATAATTCGTTAAGGTTTTGTGTAAATTGGTTGAAATATGACGATGATTGCTGAAGATGTTAATTCATACTCGACGCAACAATGCACTATGCAACTAATGCAAAAATACAGTCATATATGCTCTACCCGTGCAAATCCGGGGCAAGTCAAAAGCGGAATATTCCATCATGCATTTCGTTGTTATTTCTCAAAGAGATTAGGCAGGGTTTTCGATGAAAGCTCCTAGGTGGCTTGACATTTTCCGGCACTTGCAACCACAGTAGCCGCATCATCATCATATTCAGCCGGCGTCAATCCACTGCTGGACGTAGGACAAGAGACACCACTGAGCCGATCTTCGGTTCTATTCTTTTACAGTCACTGCCCACCGCTTTTTCATTGCCAAACGCTAGCCTATACGATTTACAAAAAATCTATAGCTAACAACAAAACCTTCATGAAAAAACAAAGGATCTTTGTATACACCATTAAATGAAATATCATCCAAAGGTCAAACCAAGTTTGGCTCAGAACCTTGACTTCAACTTCGTCGTAACGAAATGGCTCTATCAGGACTTATGATACAGAGATGGAATAAGGGACAGGCCAAGAGAAATAAATACATGTAGTGGTTATATTAATATATAGTGATAATACTAATGCACTCCATTTATCCAAAAGGAGGATAATCGTTTTCGAGCGAATGTATCTACAATTTATTTCTATGTGACTGCCCAGCTATTTATAACACAACTTCAAAAAAGTAGGAGCTTTGTTGCCTGAGAACTCTGTCTGCCTGTTTATTTACCATTTTAGACACTTTTTTTTTAAATATGGTATACTTTACGTTTCCATCCTACTGTATAATTTATTGAGATTTGATAAGTATCTCCTGAGATGTGGAGATAAATACCTCAAACTTACCAGTGAAAATAACTACCGCGTCATTTGTAGTCTGTTTTTAGATGTTCAAACGATATTAATTAATTTAGGACAGAATGGAATAGAATAAGCGAAACGCTTGCCTTAATTACACGCGATCACATAATATACTGCCTATAATATACTGTGTACATATACTGTGGCAAGCAAAATTCTAGATTTGCAGAATTCTGCGGTGGCTGCTCTGCACCCGTTCTCACTTATTTTGTATATCAATTTTAACTATAGTATTACATTCACAAACAACGTTTTATACAATAAATTGCTAGGAATAATTGTATCTGCGTGTACAAACATAATTCACATGCCAATAGGCAAGATATTATGCCAGAAACATGCTATTTTAACATCTTTAACTATTATTAACTTTGACACATCGGATATGAATGAATATTATTGAATTAACTAATTTTATTTAATCGCTTCGTCTGTATTGACAGGATGGTCACCATGTAGAGGTGAAGGGATCTATTAAATTAGTAAACTGCTACTCTAGCCAAAATCAAAAAGTTTTTGGAGGCCCCTGCTCAGCGCCTTATTACGTCCATCGCAATTAAGACAAAACAGCAATACCTAGAATAACGGGTTTATTTGGTTTTCGTGTTTAGAGCTGAGTTCACGAGAACATTTTATAAAGGGATGATTAGTGACAATATCGTGGATTTATCAAGCTGCTGTCTCGTAATAAACTTTTATTAGTCTGGTTTAGTAATAAAAATGTATAATGACAGAGATCAACAATTATAAAAACCCGTCTACTGAAAAGTCAAGTTATAATTTTAGAAATTATTCCCAATTATCGGGTGCATGCAAGCAAAGCCGCGAGCAACAGCTACAAATTATGAATTTTTGAAATGTGCTTTTAACTATGCCCTTTTATATACCAAACACGGCATCAATTAAAAAAGACATTAAATTTTCAAGAAGTTCTGAGGAGCAAATGAACATACATACATACCAGTTAAAATCTTTACTTTTTTAAAAGCTTTTATTATCATTTTAAGCTAGCGTTTGACCACTATTTCACCTGTTAGTAAGTGACGACGCGGTTGCACGTTAGGCCTAGAATGAGAACTGGCTGCCAAGGATAGCTGCCGGAACACATTAGGTGTTTGGTGACAGACTTTCTAACTTGAAGGTGGTAGCTGGCCAGGCGGACACTAGATAGTGTCCTACCAACATGTGGGGGTTGCGGGTTCCTTAACGATGTTTTTCCTTCACCAGAAGGCCACTCTGAACAGCGTACATAATTTTTTCTGTGACTGTGCACTGTGAACATCGCATATAATTTTAAGGTGCACGGTGGCAAATTTAACTCGGTACCTCTGGCATCAAAGCCGACCATTTTCCCACTACGCCACTGGGCCCTCGAACTCTCCTGTACTCGGGTAATACCTACGTATTTTGTAGTCACAGAAAGTTAATAAATAGTCGTCAATCTGTTCGACATTGTTTTTAATTTAAAACAGTTATTTGTAGCAGTAGGTACTTCAGCTTGTACCTAATCATCGTTCTCGGCGCAATTATATAATCTTCGAGCATTTACCAATGGAGATGTTAACGCAAGGCGTACCCGTCTGCTGGCCATACAGCCATTTTTGGCCATATAAGCGTGTGTAACTACGCTATATTTTTAATACTGTGTGCGTGTTTCAAGCTAATGTGCGGGATCGTTAAAGTGAGTGATTTATGTGTGTGCAATGCGTATTTACCTCCTCCCCCGTAAGTATCGGCAGCAAAAAATAAGCTGGGAATGATCACCGCACGTCGCGTCCAGAACCACTGGAGGACGGACAGCAGCCTCCTCTCGGTTGACGGTGGTGAGCATTCTGCGATCCCCATCCCGCCTGCCAAGTGTGGGGATTATAGCAAACCCCTCTTTTGAAGGGGTAGACAATCATCCAGAAGTGAGTGGACTTATTCTGGTTGATGATGATGACCGCTCTATCTATGAAATGTTATTTTTCTTTATGGTTGGGTTTTGGGGCCCACTGACTCCACGATCCTTATGTATTTGGCCCACCAACGACCTTGAGTTTGACATGCATGCTTTACGCCAATGAAGCTCTTAATAACATTATGCTGGAATTTCACGAAATTATTAGTGGTAGATCTTTTTTTGGTGGATAGCATGAGCAGTAAGAGTCTACTAACAGCACAGAATAATGAATAGTACAAGTGCTAACAGTAGCAATGTACAATTATGATAATTAATAATTATTATAAGCGGCAATAGCCCAATGGATAATGTGTCGGACTGGCGATCGAGAGGTCGTGAGTTCGATCCCCATCCATTGCTTTATTGACGTGAACCCACTCCAGACTCAAGCATATTTAGCTCAGTTGGAGGGGTTAACAAGAATAAGTACTAGTAATGTGCAACCCACACTGCTAAGCTTTTAAAGAAAAGAAGAAAAAAATCAGCATCAACTAGGGTTTGCTTTTCGCATTTAAATCCTAAGCTATCCTTTAGACGCGGCTTTTTACTGCCAAAATAATAACGGTTTAGTGAGCAGGGTCAAAGGTCACCACCGACCAAACGACGAGTTTATTAGATACCTTGGTACATTTTTGAGTTTGAAAATGCCAAAACACAAAAACTCAAAACCAGATTGTTATACCGGTTATTAAATGAGACCCGTCTTGGATATGGATAGACAATATTATTTGTACTTTTAAAAGCAAAAATCAAATAGGTGTGTTTAATTTACAAGACATAATTCGTATTTCGTTCGCATAGAGAAGGATTTGTTAAGATTTCATTTGAGAGTGTTCAGATCTTAGCGTTTTAGTGTTTCGTAATTTTACAAGTAACCCTTGTTAGTAGTAGTTAGCTTTATGTCCGTCTGTATGTATCTCTGTTTGTCTCTCCGTCAACATAGATGTCTGAATTATTTAAAGCCATCTAAGATTTACATTGATTTACGTAAGTGCCTGAAATTCTGGATTTATGTACAGAGCCAAAGAATAATCGATATTATTTCTTCTGTGTACGGAGCAGTGGTCTAATCTATTCTGTCTACTCGTATCCTAACAGACTCAGTGCAGTAACTAAAGTGCTCTTGTATCTGTAATAGGTCGACGTCATCCCTTACCATCAGGCAGGCGCCGTGCTTATCTTGTTAGCTTATATTACATCTTAGTTTGAGCAACGGAATATACTAAAAACCAGCTCTGCGGATATTTACATCTCCGCAGAACAGTGCTGAGTATATTCCGATTGTAAGATTAGAAAACTCTTGTAATTTGTAACTAGTTAATTTTAATTTTGTGTTTCTTTTTTGACAATAAACTCATTTTTATTTATTTATTTATTGTTATAAAACAAATCAATATTGTGCTCCAACAGCAATCCATAAGAGCCAGTACCAGTTACCCATTCTAGACCTAACGTTGCTACAATTTCTGGCCACATTGTCACTTACTAACAGGTGTGACAGTGGCCAAACGCTAGCGTATAGAAAAAAAGTGGAAGACATAAAAATCTTTTAAACAAGTGGTGACCCTCGATACAGGACAAAAGAAACTCTTGTCCTAAATCATGTATATCCGTAATCCTTAAATGCTGACAAAACCATCCATCATTTCTAATAAAAGGACTCGCCATGGTCGTGACCTTAGAAACTTCAATTCACACGTAATTAGGTTCAGTGAAAGACCGTAAATTATACACATCGAGTTTAAAATAAGACTAACGGGTTTAGGCTAAATGACATATTTAAAAAAAGTGCTTTATAATGTTCGGATATACATTCATTACAATGAATGTCATACTTTGCTAAAAATAAATATTTAGTATAAAAATCTCAATTTACTTTTTAAGTTTTTATAGCACAGTGTGACCTAACCAGCACTTTATGCACGCTTTTCTGTGACTTAAAAAGTCAATTATTGCACGGCGTTTGTTTAGTTTAGTCGATTATTGCTAACTTCACGCCGTGCAATAATCTTATATTTGACGGAAAAACGTAGCAAACGTAATGTACGGGTTTATGTCACACTGACAGCTATAAAATAATATACGATACTCGGCGAGGGTGCTAACTTCACGCTGTGCAATAATAGACTACTTAAGTCACACGTATCGTAATATTCTATAAATTAACGCTATAACGGTTCAAAGTTCAAAACAAATACTAGTTTTATAATCCAATATATTTATACGTTTCATTAAACAGGTATATTTTAGGGATTTTTATGTCCATTTTTGCTCCATAAAGCCAAAAGTATGCATGTGCATACAATTCGCTTTATGGAGCATCTCTATTAATAAACCAAATTTGACTGCATTAAAAGTAATGCTGTCTCTATTTTACGTCAGAGGTGGTCTTCAGGTCTTCAGGCTTCAAGTTTCAGGTTGATTGGTGCAAGGAAAGCGCTAATTTAATTGGTAAATTCGTTTATTTAATTAGTTTAGCAACTAAGAATCAAGCAACCAAGCCAGTGTTCTACTTGTTATGCTACATATTAAAACTGTATTTATCACAGTCAGAGTAAAGTACGACAATCGCCATTAATTCCTCATATCATAATGTAGGCGAGCGGCGACTTGCTATCCACTAAATAGGCTTCTCATCCTATAGACTTTACTTGTACTATTCATTATTCTGTGGTTCCGCGCAATCCGCCAACAAGAAGCCCAAAAACAATATTCTCAATATTTTGTACCATCTTTTAAGGTACGATTCCACCAAAATAGTGTGCAGCACATTTGTTTACAAACATTTTGTGCAAAACTCCAGCAGTGCACGTACTAAACTGGTATCGCGTCTAGCTGCTGTCTCCACCGGCAAGGTTGTGCGTAACTTTTGTAAACGCACAGTATGGCACACTTGTGCACGGACATGTTCACTGATGTTCGCTCCGGTAGCGGAAGCAAGATTGAGTTCGCGAACGACAAGCGCGTACGCGTCCACTGCATGCATGTGTGCGCGCACAAAAGTATACAGATGTGCGCGAACATTTCTAAAATGTTCGCGCACAATTTGTTATTGTTTGCCGGAGTGAGTCGACCAACGTGAACATTTGCGTCGTACGCTGTGCGTTACAGTGCCGCACAGTTCGGCACACTGGTGGAATCGCGCCTTTACATAGAATCTCATATCCTCTCATCCACAGACAATAGTCAGTAAGCAAACATTGTAAAGTTAATAATTCATTTGTTTCTGTTCCGCACGATGACAAACAGCGTTCAATAAATTTGAAGTCAACAGAATAAAGATGGCAGTAAGTTTCGTTGTGTAATATTTTCGGGCCGGTACTGTATACCTAACCATAATCAACAATCTTTCTTCATTAGGCTCACATTAATCACCCAATACCCACCGACCGCGCAATTTGAATAAGTTTCTTTCACGCAAGCTGTTTAGGCCAGCGGGTAGGGTGGTTGTACTCTTTATAGTTAGGTTCCTTTGATCTTGCCTTTAAAAGCCATCGGGTTATATATTTGAGTTTTTAATTAAAAATCGAAGATCCTTTCGCACATGCTTACTTTTAACTTACTTGCAAAAAAACAGAGGTTATCAATTCGCTTGTATGTTTTTTTTGTTTTAGTATGTTACGCTTCTCTCCGCCAATTTTGAAGAGATTTGTCTGATTATTCTTTTTCGTTCGTAGGTTATATCTTGGAAGTAGTCTTTTTATTCAATTTAGCGTCCACATCTCAAACTTGCTTCTGAAAATGAACCAATTTTATTGAATCTTTTATACTTGGGTACTGTATATTTTAGTTGGACCACACCTGCTAATAATACCATGTTTACAATTTCCGTTGCAATCATTAACCGACTTCACATAATAGAAGGCGGTTCTCAATTCGTCTGTATGTTTTTTTTTTTGTAATTTAAGCGATTACTCTGTTAATTGTGAACGGATTCAAATGATTATTTTTAGGGTTCCGTACCTAAAGGGTAAAACGGGACCCTATTACTAAGACTCCGCTGTCCGTCTGTCTGTCTGTCTGTCTGTCTGTCTGTCTGTCTGTCTGTCTGTCTGTCCGTCTGTCACCAGGCTATAGCTCATTAACCGTGATAGTTAGACAGTTGAAATTTTCACAATTGGTGTATTTCTGTTGCCGCTAGAACAACAAATACTAAAAACAAAATAAAGTTAAAAATTAAAGGGGGTCCCCATACAAAAAACGTGTTTTTAAACGCCATCTATCTAATTAGTTTCGGCAAAATAACATAGATGGCGCTAGTAAACGAGCCCAGTCTTTCTAGATCGCGACCAAACAAAATATTCTTGGTATTATCAATTAATCAAATATAATATGAGGTTGAAACTCTGTTATGTTTCGTATTGTACGGAACCCTCTCTATGTGTGCGATAAGAGACGCGATGCTGACTCGCACTTGGCCAGTTTTAATTTAATAGGTAGGGTACGTTTCCGAGGTGGTCCCATTTTAATTTTATCGAGATCTGATTAGTATCTTCAGAGATATGGAGATAAATATCTCAAACATAGGAGAATACTGGTCTTAGAAAAAGAGTCCACGGAAAATTATACACAATGGAGGTTGCTATTGCATATACTTTTGAAGACTAAAAAATATGACCTTGAATAATGTTTTTATATCTTTCTTCACGTTGATTTTGGTTTTTAACCCTCGACGCAAAACGAAGGAGTGTTATAAGTTTGACGTGTGTACCTGTGTATCTGTGTGTCTGTCATCGTGGCATCGTAGCGCCCAAACGGATGAACCGATTTTGATTTAGTTTGTTTTGTTTGATAGATATCTTTGTCGAGAGTGTTCTTAGCTTTATTGCATGAAAATCTGTTCTGCCGTTTAAATATTATCAGCTCTTTTTTGGTTAAAAAACTACGATAGCAACTTTCTTAAGCTCGTAGTCCTTTGACCACGGACGTCAAAAAATCAAAATGGCGCTGTCGCAGTATCTTGTTACTTCAATAATATTGCAAAAATATGGTAATCTTGATCTAATTCTGAGACATCTCCTTGGAATGGTCTCAATGTACAAAGTTATACATATGCTTTGATTATAAACTCGGATTACATATACAAATCAATCGGGGGTGGTTTTAGTTTTTTGAATTGAAGTATTATTGACAGATATTCTTACGGTAACTGTGAGCGAGATACAAAACAAAGCGAAACAAAGGTAGGGAGAATTAATTTGTCTTCACAGGAATGTTCTACCAGGCAAAGTCTTGTTAATGTGCAAAGTTTTTGAGCCTACCTAATATTTTTTGACATGACATGACGTTTGGCGAAGATGGTGGCCATAACAGTCCCGCCCGCGACACTGCATACATAAATAACTCAGAATTATGAACGTACTTTGTATCAACCAACACTGCAAAAAAATATTATAAGCATAATACCACAGATTATATAATAGTTACTACGTAAATAATACTTTCCGTTGTTAGGTTGGCTACACAGTGCTTTCATAATTCGGGTATTAAAAATGTAAGGAAGTGTCAACTCTTATAACGTAGTAGAGTGGTTCAGACTGTGTGAGCCATATGGCGGCAAATAATACTTTTTAATATTCATTTTGGAATACAACTAGTCCGTGTTATAAAAGTTTTTGGAATTATTGTAATAAAGTAGACAATTAATTATCGTGTGTGTCAGATGATTTTATTGCACAGGGCCATGTTGGACATTGTCCTTTGATACCTTGATGACATCATTATGACTAGTGAATATTTTCACTAGTGCGGTATTTAAAGTCAATTTTTTAGGGTTCCGAACCCAAACCCTGGTACCCACCAAATGTACACTATCTGAGACTTTGTTGTCTGTTCGTCCGTTCGTCCGTCCGTCCGTGTGTTTATATGTGCGCACTTTACAGATGTACTTTCTTAACCGTAATAGGTACATACTTCAAATTTTCACAAAGTATATATCCGTCATTGTATAACGGCCCAGACACAAAATTTTATAGATGCATGTAATTTAATTAAAACTTGTTATGCACTAAAAATGGTGAAATAAATTCTGTTTAAAAAAAATCGCTGAAAAAAATCACCGACTTCAAAATAACAAAGATAAGTGGGTAGAGCTTATATATAATAAGTATACTAAGTAATTTATTTTTCGCTTTTGAGTGCCTGTTTGTGGAAATGAAGTCGGTTTTTTTTTTAAAGAATTTATGTTACAAATAGCGTTAACTCTTATAAAGTTGAATTTCTTGACCTCTTTGTATTAAAACTAATAACAACAGCACGAAATTAAAATTTTATGTCCAGAGCCGGCTCAAAGCACCATAATAAACAGCAGTTCACACAAATATGCCAATAAGCAGCTAGATTGGGTTCATTAAGGAAAATTGGTCCTATTTTCCGTTACAATAACAGGTCCATTTCCGCGCCTTTCAATTTTCTAACTCATTATTACATCGCTGCAAGCAATTAGTGGAGATTAAGCTTCCGATTTGCTCCTCCATTCTTTACCGATATTAACTAGATGGTATTCTCATTGGTGTTGTTTGCTAATGAATGGTAATCATCCCTAGAAAATGAGAGGTAGAGCTCTGCGGAGGTACAGACAACTGAAGTAGAAACATGCAAAATGTTATATTCACTACTATTTATTCGATAATCTAGATCTAGTTTTCACGAATATCCTATCCACTTTCTTATGAAGCATACACAGTAAGATTGTGATGACACTTTGTTCAAGATAATTGAGAAACATTTTAGACACTATTTATTATACCTAATACTCAGTACCTAATTTAAAATTGCGATCGAGCTCTCACAAAATTGAAAACTAAAAAAAAATTAAATTAAAAAAAAAACTATAAATAAAAAATAAAAAAATATTTCCGAAATAGAGATAAATTGTCCAACAGAGGTCATCGGCCCCCACCGGGATATAAGTGAAGCGCCGCTAATATTCACCGATATATTTGTCGACGCCATGTCGACAAGATGTAAGGCCTCGCGGGCATAATGGTTGCGGAGCGTAAATTCTAACGCACGGCAGAATAAACTTTATACAAAAAAAGTTGCGTTAGTTTCACCCAGCGACATTTCACCGCAAGTGCGCGCAATTCTATGATACGCCCGCCATTCTTCACAAAATATGCGTGCGGTACATTTTTGTATAGATCTTATATACCGTGCGGTAAAATGAACGCACCGCAACCATGTGCGCTGTATGTGTGTATGTTTGTGCGCGCTCTGCCTACTGTTTGGGTGTACATACCTGTAAGTCTTAAGCCTGTAGCTCTTAAGACTGTAAGCTTAGTTGTGGAGGGTTTAACAAGAAAACTAGTAATGTGCAACCCATATTGCGAGTAATCTTTTGTAAACAAATAGGTCTATGACGTAGTAGCAACAAAATGAGGTTTCGATATAACCAGCTGGTAGATGTATTATTTTATTTTATTTTAACGAGCAGAGCACATACCTGTAAGTCTTAAGCCTGTAGCTCTTAAGACTGTAAGCTTAGTTGGAGGGTTTAACAAGAAAACTAGTAATGTGCAACCCATATTGCGAGTAATCTTTTGTAAAAAAATAGGTCTATGACGTAGTAGCAACAAAATGAGGTTTTGATATAACCAGCTGGTAGATGTATTATTTTATTTTATTTTAACGAGCAGAGCAGCACTGTGAGCTGGATATGTTTTGTCGTAAACACAGCGCTTAAGTACCGTTGAAAATTGGCAAGAAAATAATTGATTTAAAAACATGGCAAATAAAGTAGAAAATGAAATTCAAAATCAATTCAAAATCAGTACACAAAGTACATGACACCAATTAAAACGTAAAACTTGTATCGTGTTCATTTTGTTAGTTTATGTGGGTAATATTGTGGTTTAATTTGTACAAAAAATGTTTCGACTTAAAATCTGACATGAACTTTGTTGACACTAAAACAGATATTAATTAAAAATATTTTAGCTTGTATATAGAAACAATGGACTGTTTTAATGCTAAGAACGATCGCTTCCAGCAACCTTATTAAGATGGACTAGTAGTTTTATTATTTAAACGATCTTATATTATATTTAACTCGACTACAGGACTTTTTTTTTTATATCTTATAGGCTAGCGTTTAACCACAATCTCACCTGTTGGTAAGTGATGATCCGGTGAAAGATGGTAGACACGCTAGGCCTAGAATGGGAACTGGCTCTCAAGGATAGCTGCCGGAACACATTACAATGTGTGGCGACAGATTTCCTAACTTAGGGTAGTAGCTGGTCAGGCGGACACTAGATGGTGTCTACCACCATGCGGTGGTTGTTGGCTTCTTAACGATGTTTTTCCTTCACCGGAGATCCACTGTGAAAAGCGCACATACATTTTTCGATAGAAAAATCCATTGCGCACCAATGGATTTTTCAGGGATTGAACTGATACCACATGAGTAACCTTTACTCTTGTGCTGCTGGTACCTCTGGCATCAACGCCGACCGTTCTCCCGATTACGCCACCGGGCTCTAAAATTATGATAAAATGTATAATAAAATTATGATTTTGACCAGTGTGTATGTGTGTATGTCATCTGTTTACTCTTCTCTTACTTCTAAGTTCATTGGAATCATCTTGATTGTCCGCTGGATATAGGCTATGTCATTTCATAATAAATTGAATATGGTAGCCTCTAGATTATATAAAGTCATGAATATGAACATGAACGATGTGATTGAGGGTGTAGCATGTTTGCCTATAACATACCTGCTCACTCTCGACTTAAAGAGAAATATTAGAGTGTGATATTAGTCGGATCTTTCTAGTTTACGATATAAGCTAACGGTACAAGCAAGACACTTGTCTGATGGAAAGCAATGACGTCCGGTTTTAACAGAATCAGTGGCACGCAAAACTTTGGATTAACAGATTTTGCACATTACTGCACTGTGCCCTTACAATTTGATTAGTTTATTTGGCCTTGTAATCTCATGACCTTCAAATCGGTAAACAATTTCTATTTCATAGTTGACTACTTTATACCACCAGGCGAGATAGTGGTCAAACGCTAGCCTAGCAGATGAAATAACTAACAGACAAAGCAATGAGACTTCCTAAGATGGACCAGCAGAAGTCCTACCACTTCTAAAGCTGAATATAACAAAATGCTCTTTTTATCTCAAGTATGATATTAATTTAATCAATAATCATAGTTAATACAAATAGTATATACGTATATACATACATACATAAAATGAGGCCTTTTTCCCGTTGGGGTAGGCAGATACTTCGTCTATCCACATGCTACGATCCTGACACACGTCTTTCACTTCTTTCACTGTCATCAGTGCATTCATACATACATAAGTATATATTTAATGTATACTATGCTCTCTAAAACTTTAATCTAATTATTTATTAATTTTTCATAGATTGCTAGTACTTACAACCGCAATCGACCCGTGAATCTATACGCAATTACGTAGCACACCAGCTGTCGGTGGTAAATGGAGATAATATATCCAACCTAGTGAGCGGAAATTACTCCTAGTCACTGGTAGCATTGAAATTACCTCTTATATTTAACGAACCTGACTTAAGACGGTACTGTGTGAATTTCCTCGAGCTGCTACAAAAATATTTCATTGATAAGAACTGCTTTAATACTATATGGTTTCAATACACTATTGAATAGCTATTGAACATATTTTGGCAACTCTTTGGTTTGGTAACCCAAATATGTTTATGATTCTGACACTTAGTGAGTGTTGTATCTGCGGGAAGCACCGGTGACCACAAGTTTTATAAACCAATTTCTAGCACTAGTACCTCACAAAGATACGATGTAACCATGGATACGAAAAACAATATTAAATTAAACATTCATATTAATTCACTACCACCTTTTGCGGAGACGGGCAAAAGTACCAGCTTCATAAATGATCTAAAAACTTTCCAGTTTTAGTTATACAAGACGCAGCAAGGCTCGTTAGCAGTCGCATCGGAACGACCCCTTTAACTAATGAACTTGGCTGTTAACAGGCACTCTACGTGACTCCACCTTTCTGCCCCGCCTAGCGATGTAGAATAACTAGCTGTACTCCGCGACTTCACTCACGTATTTCGCACGTGCTACATTTTCATTTTCATCTATGTGCTACATTTTATCTAAATCACAGACCTGCTACATATTAAACTTTATCGCGTACACCGGCCCCCATGAGACCGACCTTGAACGGCGTTTGTCCCTTTCTTTTATATGGACAACTTATATATATACAATACATATAGTATAGAACATATATTTTAGGTAGGTAGCAGGTTGTTAGACAAGGACACACTCCCACCCGGGTGTCTCTCAATTGGGCCGTTTTGTTCTCTACAAAGCAATTACAATCTTATTGTTAAACCATACGGATTAAATTGAATTTGTCGAAACATCTATAGTGCACCATCTTTTTATATTACGTCTATGATCTAAATGTGTTAAGATGTTTCTGCGTCACATTAACGTACAAACTTACAATGGGATAGGAGTTAGTTAGTTGATAGGATCGTACTGTGGCTTAGTTGGTTACAGCGCCTGGGCAATTTTTCGGGTTCAAATCCCGTCGGTACGAAAAAAATTTGGATTGTGTGTAATAATGTACAAAAAGATTCAGCGTATAACATTTAAAGTGACATAATATTTAGTAATAATCACTTGAATTAAAATCTAAGTTATTTTTCTAGTAAGATACGAGTATTATACAATACTTTGTCTTTGGGTTTTTTCCATGAGTCTATTCATGATAATATGCTTTGTGAATATCCATCTCAGCTTCGTATAGATTTTATGTCAATTACGGGTCGATGGAGTAGTAAGTTGAAGGATTGCTAAAACCTGGAACAAAAGAAAGTGATATCGCCAGTTTCATTATATGGTCATATCTCCTTTTGTCTTTTTATGATAGGCTAGTCATTGACCACTTTTTTAAATATGATATAAGGTCACAGGTCATGCACGACGCTCGCCTGCAGTCACTGCACTGCGTTTGTTACCTTGAGACAGGATGATTGAGGAAGGATTTTGAGTCTCACATACCCTGTAATTTCACTGGACACCTTGCTATTTCAGCCGAAAAATATTTATTCTTATTTCACGGCTGAAAATGAATTGGCGAAGTGGCTGTACCGCGCCAGGCGGACTAGCAAAAGTCCTACCACTACAAAGGAACTACAGAAATCCTACCACTACAATGGAACACTATCATGGAATGGTCTCAATTAACTGATTATATCATCATCATCAACAGATCAGTCGGGGGTGGTTTTAAATTTTGAATTGTACTATTAATCATGTACGCAAGGCTATCTCTATCCTTTTCTTCTTTCTCTAGATATATGTTCATCCCCAGACACGAACAAAGGCCACCTACGTCAGACGTTCAAACAAAATGATTGATTTAGACAGAGTATCGGAAAATGCCTAGGTCTTTCCTACATTTAACAAGAAATGGTTCGTTCAAACTGCTCCGGCGGCGGTGGTTACAGCTTCTATTGAACAGGAGTTCCAGGCACATGTTTACAAATCTCTAATGTTACTCACAGTCGTATTAACTTGTTTAAAATTTGGCAACTGAATGAAACTTTTAGAAACTTAATGAAGCAACACTATGCAAAGTACGATAAACGCATCGATCGACGATCCCAGACGCAAAAAGAAGGGGTGTTATAAGTGTATATGTTGTATGTGTATATCTGTCTGTGGCATCGCCTAAACTGATGAATTGATTTTGATTTAGTTTTTTTTCTTTGATAGGCGTCTTGATCAAGAGTGTTCTTAGCTTTGATTCATGAAAATCCGTTCAGCCGTTTCTAACTATGAGCTTTTTTCCAGTTCATGACGCTATGAGACCAACTTTTATAGGTCTGATCAATTTAAAATTTGTCCGACAATAACCCCTTTCGGAATACCTTTTGACTTCAAACTTAGTTGTCATAACCCGCGTAAAGATATAAATAGGTTAACATTAAACCGGGAACTTATAATTAATATAAATAATCAACTTTTGTATGCAGGGATTTCTAGACACAATCAAAATTCTATTGGGTCTCGTGTGATTCCGCGTTCTGGGGTGGAAGTCTCTACATGGATATCGACGCGTCCTGTCATCGCAACTTCTAATGGAGGGAGATGCAGCTAGATAGTAGCAAAACCGCATCTCTTTTTTATCGACAATTGCCGCTCAAAATTTATCGCTATTCATGTAGAGACTGTCACACGAAAGGTTTAACAAACAACAACTTCTAATGCAGCATTTGTTTCAATTTCTCCGTGTTATAAGAAATCTAAAACCTTGCGGCAATGACCGCATCACTGTAAGTTGTATAACATAAAATGTTATGTAATAAGTAGTAACTTTTTGAAATAGATTCATTTTACTAGTGACACACAGTGACCACCACCGCCACCGCGGCTGTCTATCCTGAGCGCAATAAATTCTATCTCAACCCATTTATAACAAAGAAAAAGGGTTTTATGAAAGTCCGCGATGACTTATTCACATTTCTCGACGCTCTCTGATTTGTTGACCCTCATTTCTTGTGCCCTATAAAAATAAATCGTTCACAACACACGCGTGATATATTAGGGCGGTAAAACAGGAAATAGCGCTTGTGTTTTATTATTTTTGCCTTGTTCTATGATTTATAAAGCTGCGTATAAGCGGTCTTTCTTAGCATCGCCTAGGTGTTTTTATTTGTCGCGCTGAAGTTTGCGCGTGCCAAGTTTTTGTAATAGAGTCAGCTAATTTCTTGTCTGACAGGTTTTTGTTGGTACTGCTAGCCTTATTTATCTGGTTTATTAAATTTGGCTTTTGTTAGTTGAAAGGATTTTTACAAGCTTTTATTTCTGGACGTTTTAGTATGATTCTATGTGTGGGTCGAATGTTAAAGTTTAAGAGAGAACGCGGGTTGCACTGTTCCATACAAATGTAATCCCCCGTTTCCTCCCTGGAAAATGCTTCTAGAGAAAAAAATAATTTTACAAAAAATCCTTCACAAAACAAAAAAAAACTACTACAAATACCGCGCTAGTCATTTTCAGCTCTATATATGAGGAAACCCTTTATATCTTTGAAGATATTCATCAGATCTCGATAAAATTACAATGGGACCATACGAGAAGTATACTCTCTCAAAAATGCAAATCAGTTAACAAACGACGAAGTTCTGAGGTAATAAAAATAAAAATATATACATATACGGTAGAATTGAGAAACCTCCTCCTTTTTAAGTCAGTTAAAAATACAGGTGAATTGAGAATTTCTTCCTTTTTTTCTGGAATCGTTTAAATATTATTTACTAACCAATAAATTATCTACAACATACAGTTTAATTTATGTTGTTAGCTCTATTTTTTGAGGATTATTCTGATTTTTCGTACTGACCCGTATATTTGTCCACGAGGTAGATCTTCGATCACATTTAACATCGGGTAAGATAGTGGATTTTTTTTGTTTACAATAGATAGGTACGCGTTGACCACTATGGCACCTGATGTTAAGTGACGATGGGATTGACGATGACTCCATCGACTTTTACGCTTACCTAGAAGATATGTGTTCACTCCCTAGTCAAGCATTTAAAAACAATACATATATCACAATTCTTATTTTTTGTTTGATATATGAAGTAAATAGGTAAACGTACCTGCTCCATAAGCCGCTCACTATCCCAAAATATTATGGAAAAATCAACAATCTCAAAAGCGGATGTTCCAAATACATAATTCTTCCCAAGCCTCCCCTACTTCCGGGAAGGATCCTCACAAAAACAAATAGAAGAAAAACTTTAAGATTAAATCATTCATCTCACTAAACACCGCAAGGGGAGTCTTATCATAATTTGGGTGTAGTTTTACAAAATATTTTGGATCCGGGTACAGTACCTGATTATCCAACTAGAGACAAGCCAAAAGGGGCAGGCAGGCTTCTTTTTAACCGACTTCAAAAAAAGGAGGAGGTTTCTCAATTCGACCGTATATATGTTTTTTTTTATGTTTGTTCGCGGATAACTTCGTCGTTTATGTACCGATTTTGATTATTATTTTTTTGTTGGAAAGGAGATATCCCAAGTGTGGTACCATGGTAATTTTATTGAGGTCTGAGACGTATCTCCAGAGATATGTAGATAAACACCTCAAAATTGGTACTGAAAATTAATAGCGCAGCATTGAAGTCGGTTCTTTTTAGTTTTTTAACGATCTTATAACTTCCTTATACATAGTAAACTAATAAAACAAGGTTGCTACCCGCCGTCTGAACGCTTAGAACTTTTAAACTACGAAACGGATTTTAATGCGGTTCTCATCAATAGCACAGAATAATAAATAGTACAATAGATAGAGTGATTGAATAGGAAGGATTATGACTAGGATTTAACGCTGGTAAAGCCGTGGGGCACAGCTAGAACGATTCCTAATAAATGAAAATTATTGGACGGAAATAACATTAAGAGACAATTATGTGACTAAAGTCCCCGTCACGAGAAGCTATAAACTATGTAAACAAGTGTTCAGGAGTTCACAACATTTGGACCAACAAAAAATATGAATTTGTTTAAGATTTAATAAATTATTAAGTAACAAATATTAATTAACATATATTATTTAAGAATCATTATTCGTCAGATTCAGATGTTTCCATTTCCATTTTTTCCATTATGAAACAAACTCGTACGCATTCGAAACTCGAATGACGCGTTTATTTCAAAATGGCGTCCCGATAGTTTACAATCCCTGCGTCCGGTACCAAGAAACACAAACGATAGCGCTTTGCGTCGTTAAAATATGATCCGACTAAATTAAATAGGTTGTTACTTTCATATAACCCGTCTATATTTCATGTCGATTGAATATGGTCAATTTATTATTATCTCGCAGTATAAAATGTTTTCTTAGTAAAAGATGTTTGTTTACATAATTTATAGCTTCTCGTGACGGGGACTTTAGGCTGTTATGTAAATGTTTGTATAGCTTTAACTAGATTGTGTTTAAATTATGTAAATGTAAAATTACTAAGTTTTGATATTTGAACGTTTGCATTGCATGATGGCTGAATAAGTACTAAATCTGTTAGCAATTGTAAACTTTAAACTTTCGCGATTTGATCACATAGTTATAAATATTAAAATACGGGACTTATCGCGCCTAAAACATAAATCTTATTTACTCGACGTTTCGACCAAGTTGCATTGATCGTGGTCACGAGACGACTCGTGATCACGATCAATGCAACGACGACATTTTAATATTTATAACTAAGTACTAAATCTAACCAAATTATAAGATCTATAAATGTAAATGTATTCTGGCAAATAAATGTTTTATTTGATTTGAGTACATTCTCGATCTGTCTGTATTCCACAAGCTTTTATTTAATTTGCTGTGTTACGTACATACGTTTGTTTGTTTATGTGGGTCAAATAAAAAAAAAAGTTATATTTGAACCACTTCCTGCAGACTTTCGTATCTTACTTATCGAATTACGTATCTTCAGTGAGAATGCAATAATATGGTACCATCGACTTAATGATGAAGCCAGGCTATAGGGACTGGAACTACTTTACGTAATGACACACGGAATAGGATAGGACATTCTAATTTGGGCTAGTATCTATTGTTATTATTAGTCGGACTTTTGAAGCAGCAATAGCCCAATGGCTAAGGCATCGGCCTGGCGATCGAGAGGTCTTGAGTGCGATCTCCACCCATTGCACTATTGACGTGAACCCACTCCAGAGACTAAATATTTAGCTTAGTTGGAGGGGTTAATAAGACTACTAGTAATGTGCAACTCACATTGCTAGTAAGCTTTATTTATAAATCGGTTCAGCCGTTTGGGCACTACAATTCCACAGATAGACACAAACATACACAGGGGAAACTTAAATACTCCCCTTTTTTGCGTCAGGGGTTAATAAAACTCTACGCTCGGATTTTAAGATTTACTTTATCTTATTATATTCATTTTTTCACTGTCGCCCCATTTCAGTACGAAAATTAGTCATGTCATATCGGGACAACGAACTAAACGCATCTATTCAGAGTCGCTCCACAATTTTTTATTCGTTTATGGCTGTAATTTTTGCTCAAAACGACGGAAATCTGTGTTAAATTGTGAAGTGTATAGCAATCTATGGGACAATGATTATCAAATTAGTGAAACTGTGTCGTATAAAATAAAAAGTGATAAAAACATTTGGCTATTACAAATAAACTGTGATATAACAATCATCGCTACAGTTGCTCGATAAAACGCGTAAGTGACGCCTATTTCACGGCGCTTACGACGTTCTTCTCGCGAGGTTTTCGTTGCACAGGAGCGAACAGAGGGCATTTTTTGCCGTGCATCTCTTGATTGTAAAAGGCATACCCACATAAAATTATATCGGTTTTTTATTATTTCCTTGCAAGATGAGCACCATGAATGTTAACTGGGGTTGCCGATGTTCCATGGGCCATGACGACAGCAAATATATAAAATGTATTAACTGCGGTAAAGCTTTTCACCTCGCATGTCTTACATGGGAAGGCGACATAATTGCAATGGAGCAATTAACTGACTGGGTCGGTCCCTGCTGCATGAGAGGCGATCGTGTGTCTGGAAACAAGAATGACACTCCAGCCAAAGCTAAAACTAATGTCAATGTAAGAGCCACTAAAAGGCAGGCGCTTTCGTCTCCGCCGGTCAACGCCGAAGGACCAGTTACTCGCACAGAAATACGTGACATCATGGAAGAAGTGATTCAAAAGCACATGGCTGACTTCATGATCCAGATGAACATAAATATCCGATCTATCCTAGACTCGGAGTTGAAAGTATTTCGAAATGAACTTGGTGAGGTTAAACAGTCATGTTTTGAAATGCGAGAAGAATTAGATGCCGCCAAAGAGGAAAATGCTATATCCCGAGTGGATACTATGAACTTACAAAAAGTCAACAGTAAAATAGCTAATAATGTTGATATTTTGGAAACTCGCTTAAACTTTTTGGAGCAGACAAGCCGAAATAATAATGTGGAGATTCAATGTTTACCTGAAAAGAAAACGGAAAATCTTCTGACCCTCTTCAAGACCATATGTAGTACAGTGAAGTGCGATTTAGATGAGAAGAATATTAATCAAATCACAAGAATCGCCAAATTAAACCCTAATAGTGACCGTCCTCGCTCCACTGTAGTGGAATTTGATTCCAACAGAACAAGGGATATATTTCTGGCAGCTGCGATTAACTATAATAAAGCGAATCCTGATAATAAATTGAATTCTACCCACTTTGGACTCAGTGGACCCAAATCACCCGTCTATATCACTGAGCATCTCTCAGCCGCCAATAAAGCACTGCACTCAGCGGCAAGGTTGGCTGCCAAAGAAAAAGGTTTTAAATTCGTGTGGGTAAGAGGAGGGCGTATCTTTATGAGAAAGAGTGAGGGTTCTGGATTTATATTAATCAAAGATTTAGATACATTAGCTGAGCTTGAGTAAAACCCATAAAGTGCTTATTATTTAGTAGTTATTAAATTTAGAAACATAATTTCATACATAATGGCAGCTAATCATTTAGGTTTAGACATTTACTACCAAAACACACGTGGACTTAGAACCAAAACACTATCATTTTATAGAAAACTAACTTGTAGTAACTACGATGTCATAGTTATTACTGAAACCTGGTTAAATGATAAAGTATTCAATTCTGAATTGTTTGATGACCGATATACTGTTTTTAGAAGAGATAGAGCACATACAGGATTTCATAGTAAGAAAAATGGAGGCGGAGTTCTTGTAGCAACAGCTAAATATTTGAATGCAAGATCCGTTACCGTTTGGAATAGTAATTGTGAAGATTTATGGGTGCTACTGGATCTACCTCTGCGACACAAACTAGTACGTCTCGCTTTGTGTGTTCTGTATCTTCCTCCACCAGTGCAGCGCAGTATGTTAGAGCATTTTATAAATAATTGTAATTCCGTGATAGATGGTCATGACGGTCATATTTGTATTGTTGGTGATTTTAATATGAGTAATATCAATTGGGCACAGGTAAATAAGAGTTCCGATTACCAAACCTCTAGTCTAAGTCAAATACTAATTGATTTTACTTATTTGAACAATCTTCAACAGATCAATTACGTAACAAATGCTAAAGATAAAATTCTGGATTTAGTTCTAACAGATATAGACACTTGTACTGTATCATCTTGTTCCGACGCTTTATCTGTGATTGATCCATTGCATCCACCAATATGCATCTCATACTGTAACGTAGGTTGCGCCTCTAAATTAACACCCAACGCACACAATGTTAAGTTTAAATTTCATAAGGCTGACTACGATGCCATCAATGCATATCTATGTGCCTTAGATTGGAGTTCAATCTTTGATGTATGCTCTGACCTCAATAGTATGGTTGATATTTTTTATATCACTATAAAAGAAGCAATACGTAAATTTGTACCTATCAGCAATACCAAACAGTCCAAACATTACCCTATTTGGTTTAACAACTCACTCATTGCAAGGCTTAGAGAAAAAAACAAACTAAGAATGAGATATAAAACATTTAAAAATCCGAGAGATAAAATAGAATCTCAAATAATTAGCAAAAGATGTGATAGTTTAGCTAGTGATTGTTATAATAAATATGTAGACAATATTGAGGAAATGATTGAGAGGAACTCTAAATATATTTGGACGTACATAAAAGCCAAACGAGGAGGTAGCAGTGTGTACCCTACATCCATGACTAACGGCTCAGAGGTTGCTAATGATGGGAAAAGTATATGTAATTTATTTGCTAATTGTTTCTCTGAAGTTTACAGAGACAATGGTACCCAACACTCTATAAGTAACTTGACAATTAATAACTTAACATCTATTGAGAACGGTAGCTCTCAATTCACAGAGCTGTATATAACTCAAAATGAAATTCAAAAGAAACTCAAGAATCTTGATGGCACTAAGGGTGCAGGAGCCGATGATTTGCCTCCAATATTTCTTAAAAATTGTTCATATAACTTAGCATTTCCTTTGTATCAAATCATAAACAAATCTTTTGCTACAGGCGTTTTTCCCGATGCTTGGAAGCTCGCCAAAGTTGTACCTATCCATAAATCGGGTAATGACAATCTAGTGTCCAATTACAGGCCTATCTCAATATTAAGCTCTTTGGCTAAACTTATCGAATCCCTAATCTGTCCCTACGTGCAAAAATATTTTCAGAAATTTCTCTCCATTTCTCAGCACGGATTCGTGAGGAATAGGTCAACGACCACCAATCTTGTATAATTTGTGGAAGAACTATCTATTGCTATTGACAATCGACAACAGACTGACGTCATCTACACGGACTTTAGCAAGGCCTTCGATAAAGTGTCCCATTCGATATTACTTAACAAATTGGCTAGCTACGGTATCTCTGGCAACATATTGAATTGGATAGAATCTTACTTGACAGATAGATCTTTTTTTGTAGTTGTTAATGGGTACATCTCTAATGTGCGTAGCATAACGTCGGGTGTTCCACAAGGTTCCCACCTTGGACCTATCTTGTTTAACATTTTTATCAACGATGTAATAGACTGCTTCTCTCATTCACTGCCACTCCTTTACGCGGATGATCTCAAAATCTCCCGCAAAGTAACCACTGAAACTGATGCCGTCTTATTACAACAAGACCTGGATAGACTAGTGGAATGGTGCAAATTCAACTTAATGGAGCTAAACGTAAGTAAATGTTTCCTCATTAAATTTACAAGGAACCATAATACTATTCAGTCATCTTATAGGATCAATGATACCATCTTGGTTGAAGTTGACACTATAAGAGACTTAGGTGTAATTTTAGACAAGAAGTTGACATTTGTACCACACTACGAACATATAAGTAAACGAGCTTCTAGAATGTTAGGGTTCCTGATACGAAATTGTAAGGTTTTCCGTAAATACAAAACAAAAAAGCTTTTGTACAACGGCCTAGTTCGAAGCATACTGGAGTACTGTAGTGTGGTTTGGAGACCACATTACGCCAATCACTCATTACGGCTCGAAAGAATTCAAAAAAGATTTCTTTGGCATCTAGCGCGTACCTCCAAGACGGCAAAAAAAACTCAAACCTATGTTGATAGACTCAAGCAATTTGAAATGAATTCTCTAGACAAACGTCGAACTGTCACTGATCTTACGTTCCTATTCAAAATACTAAAAAATTACGTAGACTGCTCTCAGCTTCTCAGTTATTTTTATTTTAGAGTACCAAGAAAATGTAATCCGCGCAAGCCCATCGTTCCCCTAGTTCCCCCCCATCGTAGGACTAATCTCGGTTCTAATTCTCCAGTGGCCCGATTAAGTAAATCACTTAACAAGTTTAGTGACACTATTGACATTCACACTGTATCCTTATATACATTCCGCCAGCAATTGTTGGATGCAATATCAAATTAATAATAATCATGTCATCAATATACATAAAATTTATTTTATAAGTATAAGTTGTTCTCAAATATTCTATGGTATTTTTGAATGGTACTTGTAAAAAAACCCTCTTTTTTTAAGTAGGTCTAAAAGTGTTGTTCACAATCCAGGTTAGTAAATATTTATGGGCTATATATATATAGATCACAGACTTGAACATAACAGATTTGAATAAAGATTATATACATATAATCTTTATTCAAATCTGTTAAGCAGTTTTGGAGTGATGGCACTACGCAACTTTTGCATTTATTATACATATTAGTAAATATGCTAATAACATTGCTCTTTTACTTCTTGTAAATTAATAATTACTTTTGTATAATATTACGATATCATTCAATTTTTAAAATGTTATCACTAATTAATTCCGATTACCGGTAGAATGGAAACATTGAAAAAAATATATATCATGATTCAACTCGGTTGTTCTATTCTATGACACATATTCATTGTGCACAGCAACAAATGCCTTCCTTGTCCTCCAACATGTCGTTTTGTTTCTGCGATTAATTTGAGATATAATATCAAGTGACAGTATGTATACAACGTAGTTCTTTTTATTCTGAACATAATATATTATTTTTGTCTAATTCTAGTTTTGAATGTTTAGGTAAAATAGCTATTCTATTTGGTTACATTTTTAAGCAGTATACTATTATTTGTGACACCTACCCACATTACATTATTTTTTTAGGAAATTACTTTATACGGTTCATAGTACCTAATAGTTGGATTCGCAAATGTAAGTAATTCAAGAATTGAGTAGTACAAAATAATAACCACAGATGACGTAGCTTAATATAGCCAATTTCTGTAATTATTGCTTCTTTAGTTAGTTCGAATTTGATTTAGCGGTGTTTACCTTTAAGTGATTGTGCAATTAGCCTTAAGTTAAATTGTACCTTTAATAGAAGTAAGTATTATTGTAACAATTGTTGGTAGACCTTTAAAATAAATAAATAAAATAAAATGTCATGGGCGTCAAATGATTTTTAATTTAATTTAACGTTAATTTAATCGAGTTTTAAGGGTCATTTTTCACGGGACGGTTTTTCCTTGTGGATTTCTTTATAAGGTTGCCACGAGTTTCCAATACTGATTAAAACAATCTAACGTAGACTTAGTTCACTAATTTCCGTGAAAAATTTCCGTGTTTTTCTTTGAGTATATAGATATTAACGTAGAAAATTAATAAGCCTTATCAACTGACTTCCAAAAAGGAGAAGGTTCTCAATTCGTCTGTATGTTTTTTTAATGTTTGTTACCCGATTACTCCGCCAATTGTAAACCGCTTGGAATGGTTCTTTTTTTATAGGTTCGTTCGTCTCCAAGGTGGTTGCATTTAAATGTTCTCCAGATCTGATAAATATCTCTGGAGATATGACTATAAACGTCTCAAAATTGCTGCTGAAACTGTCTTGCGCGGCATGGAATTCGACTTTTTTAGTTTTTAAACTTAATGGAACACGTTGCCGGCTAACTTGTTTCCGAGTATCTATAACAAGTAGAAAGTGAATCTTCTAGACAAGCATGCTACACCTTCAATCACATCGTCACTTTCCACCAGTTGAGATAGTGGGGTCAAATGCTTGCCTGTCTGCAATGAAAAAAATATTTTAATGATCTATAATTAAGCACTATAACCATCGATATAAAAAGGGAGATATGGTACCCCGCTCTTCAATGTGGACCGTATGAATTAAGTTCGCGAACCTAATTTCACCTTAGTCACAATCGAACTGGCGTTTGCGTAGCACGTACAGAATTACATGTGCAATTATCTCAGATCCATTTAAAGAATTAGCAACAATGCCTTCCTCTTTTCTTCATGAACATCAAGTTCAACATTAGATATGCGTGTTTTTATGTAGTTGTTTCTAGTTCCATTATGTTTACGTGGCATAAGAGTGAGTACCGCATCTACCTTTTTATATTAATGACTATAACTATGACTATCTAGTTAAGTTAATCTTGCTGTCTTATGTAGATCGTGCTTGTCTGGAATGAAAGAGGACAGTGAGATGAGGCGCTGGACAATCAATATGAGCCCCATCCTTAAAGTGTAACTATACCTTAACAGAATGAATAGAGGAAATATCAATAATTAACTACAGAGCAAATTCCCTAGCCAGAGTATGTAATCTGTGCAGCCTGTGCAATACACTTGAAAAACATTAAGCTTCGCTTCTTCTTACGCAACCGAAAAAAAAATGCGTCACTGCATATCAAGGAGCACACAATATTCTTGATTTATAATTGCCCATGCAAGTATAGCGAGGTAGAACCTGTATTAAAGACTAATAATCTTCCGACGGCTACATAACCCATACAAATTAGAATTGATAAAGATTTATAATATGCACCTATAACAAGCCGAAGATCTGACTCAGTTGCGTATCTTGGGAGAGGCCTACGTCCAGCTGTGGACTGACACTGGTCATCATCATAACGATGACGATGATATTATGCTCGTAAGTGGTTTTTTGACGCCTTAAAAAACTAACGTTGATCGGCGTGATTGTTGCTCTCGCAAAACATGCAGGAAATTGTATTGCTTAGATAATCACACACAGGGCTAGTTTCACTGTTTTCGGACTAAGTTTGAGATATTTACCTTACACGACGCCGTATAAAAGTCGTCAAAAATCTGAGAGATAAGCTTATATCAGAAACCAGTGAAAATGGCAAAATAGTAAAAGTTACATATAAAAACCTCATACATTTTGAAAAGGTAGAACCATCCGCCCAGCCAGATTTAATCCTTTATTAACAAGCTTTTATTCAACTTGCAACTTTAATATTTGCAAACCATACAATAACTCGATGGTATTCGATTGAGCTTATATTTTGTTACACTTACGTAAGTATTAATTGGTTTTTAACCGACTTCACAAAAAAGGAGGAGGTTCTCAATTCGTCTGTATGTTTTTTTTTTTTTTAGGGAAATCAATATCACCTAGTGCTCCAAGCCGACCTCACTTGCTAGTGATCCGTCCAGCTAAATAACGGACGAGGCAATGGTGATCGTGATCGACTTTTGTTGGAAAATACCCATCACGAACATACGTGGCAAACTAAATGCAACAGGCCAGTGTCGGGCAGCAGCGGTTAAGCGCATTTCAGACTACGCTATACTATTTTGCTATATCAGCATGACAAGCAAATTACAAGCAAACCGGCTCATATATAATATAGCTAAGTGTGAATGTGTCCAAAATTAATGTATGGTGAGCAATATTGTTGCGCTATAAACGATATTCTATTCTATTATAGCTGTTACGGATGTACCATGGCTTGGGTCTATAACAGGTCTACAAAATCTAAAGCATTTATTTACAGATTATACTTTTACGTAAACTTTTAAAAACCAAGCTTTTCAAGTCATTCGATTGCCTGAGTAGAATAAAATCAAACTATATTACGTCTCCAGATCGATAATTAAACATTTCAATGTAAATTGGATTCATATTGTCCATTTTTTAATTATTTGCAATTGTTTTCAAATTAAACTTTTAACTACAATGGATTTCGAGTTCACGATATATCCAAGCAAATACTTTCCAAAGCAAATTGCAATTTCAGAGTACAATATAATTGCTTTAATTTGATCAAGTTGAAAGGTTTTAGTTGAGTGAAACCGAGACATTTACACCATTTGCTCGTAAGTTAAATGAAATGTTGAACTCACTGCAACTTCTTACATTCAAAAGTTGTAATACATTCTGAACTTCTAACGAGTTCGCCATCGCATACTTTGAATAGTTTCGATAGTTAATTTTAACAATTCTGAAAGTTAATTCCGTTATTGACTTACAAACTTTGAGAGTAAATTGTTCTTGATTAAACATTGATCGACGTAAATTGCCGGCAATCCATAGCAATTAAAGATATTAATTGAATATTTATTCCACTAATACTTAAATTCTTACCATTCTCCAAATGACCTGAAAATAAGGACAGCACTGCAACTTTTTTTTATCTTATAAGCGTTTGACCACTGTCTCGCCTGGTGGTAAGCTATGATGAGGTCGAAGATGGTGAACACACTAGGCCTAGAATACTCTGACTCTGTGGCTACTCAAGGGCTGTGGGACAACTGCCGGAACACCGTAAGGTTGAAGCGGCAGATTTTCTCCTTGAAGATAGTTATCTACTTTTTGGTAACAAATCAGGTGAAACATCGATACAATGTGCTCCTACCAGCTGTAAATGAATGAAATTAATACTCTTGTCAGGTATGGAACCGGCGACTTCTCGCTTAGAAGCCATCTATACTTAACACCAAGCTAGCTCTCAACATCGAGGCGAAGTACCAAGTTTAAGGTGTTTATCTCCATATCTCTGAAGATACTGATTAGATCTCGATGAATTTACAAAGGGCCTACCTCAATTGATAATAGTAGGTATGCTCTTTTGAATAAAAATAAATTTTAAAATCAGTCTACAATTGACAGAGAAATCCGTGAACATAAATACATACAGATAAACTTAGAACCTCATCCTCTTTGAAGTCGGTAAAAGTACACAAAATTGGTTAAGTAGACATTCAATCAAATACTATGCTTATGAATGGTGGTGGATTTGAACTTAAGTATCGTTCTATAATAGACATCTGATAGTTTTATGATAGGAGCTTTTTGCCTGATGTGGCACCACCGAATTGCCAGTAATTCAACCGTGATTGAAATAAAAATGTATTCTACTTCATAACCACAAACAGGCACTCAAAAGCAAAAAATAAATTACTTAATTTATATTAAATAATATATAAATAATTATTTATTATAAGCGCTACCCACTTATCTATTTGAAGTCGGTGCCAGCCAAGTCTATTGGATAGTAGATAGATACACTATGTATGTAGTAGTAGTAAGTAAGGTAGTATCTATCTACTACCTATTAGACTTGGCTGGCACCGACTTCAAATGGAGAAGTGGGTAGCGCTTATATTAATTATATTAAGTAATTTATTTTTCGCTTTGAGTGCCTGTTTGTGGTTATGAAGTCGGTTTTATTTTTTTATAAAAATAATTTATTTTATTAAGCGTAGTAGAGATAAGGTCGACTTTGGTTTCATCAATAGTAGTGAAATGTTGCTTTTTAGTGCAAAACAAGTTTTAATTAAATTATATGCACCTATAACATTTCGTGTCTGGGCCGTTATATACTGACGGATATATACTTTGTGAAAATGTCAAGTATGTACCTATTACGGTTAAGAAGATACGGATCTGTAAAGTGCGCACATATAAACACACGGACGGACAGATGGACGAACGGACAGCGAAGTCTCAAAAAGTGTTCATTTGGTACCCTTTGGGTTCGGAATCCTAAAAAATTGACTTTAAATGCCGCGCTAGTGAAAATATCCACTAGTCATAATGATGTCATCAAGGTATCAAAGGACAATGTCCAAAATGGCCCTATGCAATAAAAGCATCTGACACAACCGATAATTAATTGTCTATTTTATTACAATAATTCCAAATACTTTTATAACACGGACTAGTTGTATTCCAAAATGAATATTAAAAAGTATTGTTTGCGATTATTAACATTATTCGCCGCCATATGGTTGCTATCTTCGCCAAACGTCATGTCATGTCAAAAAATATTAGGTTTGTTCAAAAACGTTGCACCAACTAACAAGACTTTGCCCGGTAGAACATTCCAGTGAAGACAAATTTATTATCCCCACCTTTGTTTCTATCTCGCTCACAGTTACCGTAAGAATATTTGTCAAAAACCAAAATCAACGAGAAGAAAGATGTAAAAACATTATTCAAGGTCATATTATTTTTTAGTCTTCAAAAGTATATGCAATAGCAACCTCCATTGTGTATAATATTCTTGGGACTCTTCTTCTATAGAAACTAGTAAGTCGTCGAGATAAGTAATTGCGTTGTAATACAAATGCGTAATAAAAAATATTAAAAACGGCTCGGCTGATTTAATTAAAATTTAAATGTAACCACCTGTGAAAAGGGTACCCCTTTAAAACAAAAAAAAAAAGAATTTTCCAAATCGGTTCAGGCATCTTCGAGTAATCGGTGAACATACATAAAATAAATAAAAAAATAAAAGATTCCGACGAATTAAGAACCTCCTCCTCCTCGGTGCCAGCCAAGTCTAATAGGTAGTAGATAGATAAATCCCTACATGTATCTACCTACTTACTAACCTACATGTACCTACTTACTACTACTACATGCATAGTATCTATCTACTATCCAATAGGCTTGGCTGGCACCGACTTCAAATAGATAAGTGGGTAGCGCTTATAATAATTTTAAGTAATTTATTTTTCGCTTTTGAGTGCCTGTTTGTGGTTATGAAGTCGGTTTTATTTTTTTTGAAAAATAACTTATTTTACCCTTTTTAGTGCAAAACAAGTTTTAATTAAATTACATGCATCTATTAAATTTCGTGTCTGGGCCGTTATACACTGACGGATATATACTTTTTGAAAATTTCAAGTATGTACCTATAACGGTTAAGAAGATACAGATCTGTAAAGTGCGCACATATGTATAGACACACGGACGGACGGACGGACGAACAGACAACAAAGTCTCAGAAAGTGTTCATTTGGTACCCTTTGGGTTCGGAACCCTAAAAAAATTGACTTTAAATGCCGCGCTAAAGTGAACATATTTACTAGTAATAATGATGTCATCAAGGTATCTAAGGACAATGTTCAAAATGGCCCTGTGCAATTAAAGCATCTGACACACACGATAATTAATTGTCTATTTTATTACAATAATTCCAAATACTTTTATAACACGGACTAGTTGTATTCCAAAATGAATATTAAAAAGTATTATTTGCGATTATCAACATTAATTGCCG
This sequence comes from Cabera pusaria, assembly GCA_954871355.1. Taxonomy (NCBI): domain Eukaryota; kingdom Metazoa; phylum Arthropoda; class Insecta; order Lepidoptera; family Geometridae; genus Cabera; species Cabera pusaria. The sequence continues at coordinate 6,675,698 of OX940896.1, forward strand.
CCATATGGCCAACAGAGTACTGAATCACTCTACTACGTTATAAGAGGCACTTCCCTATATTGTTGAAACCCGAATTATGAAAGCACTGTGTAGCCAACCTAACAACGGAAATATTATTTACGTAGTAACTATTATATAATCTGTGGTATTATGCTTATAAATTATTTTTTTGCAGTGTTGGTTGGTACAAAGTACGTTCATAATTCTGAGTTATTTAATTATGTATGCAGTGTCGCGTGACTGAAATGGCCGCCATCTTTGCCAAACGTCATGTCATGTCAAAAAATCTTGGTATGTTTAAAAAAGTTTGCACCCTAACAAGACTTTGCCCGGTAGAACATTCCTGTGAAGACAAATTATTTATATTTATATATAATTATTTGTTATAATTGCAGTCAGAATCTGGTGCATGGTTGCACGCCCTTCCGTCGCCTTACCTGGACACTCTTTTAGATGATGACTCTCTGCGTGTGGCGGTGGCTCTCCGCCTGGGCTGTAAAGTGTGTGAACCTCACAAATGCATTTGCGGATCCATGGTGGAGGCCGATGGCCATCACGCACTGAGTTGTCGTCGTTGCACGGGTAGGTTTCCGCGTCACCATGCACTCAACGACATAATTCGAAGAGCATTTATCTCGGCCAACGTTCCCTGTGTGCTGGAGCCGCCGGGTCTCAGTAGGACCGACGGTAAGAGACCAGACGGTTTGACTCTTGTACCCTGGAGGAACGGCAAGTGCCTTGTCTGGGACGCTACTTGTGTCAGCACTGTCGCGTCCAGTCACGTGAGCCGCACTTCCCATTTAGCTGCAGCGGCGGCGGAAGAAGCCGCTAGGAACAAGCGGGCTAAATACGCGACAATGGAGTCACAATATTATTTTGTGCCCATAGCCGTGGAGACAATGGGCAGTTGGGGCGTTGACGCTAAATCATTACTTAAAAGTTTAGGGCGTAAGATTTTTGAAGTGACTGGAGAAGCCCGTGCCGGCTCAATTCTGGTGCAAAGAATGGCCATCGCTATTCAGCGTGGCAACGCTGCGAGCGTTATGGGCACCTTTTCACCGGGAACGTTGTGGGGCGGGATTCTTAACTAAATATGTTTAACGAGCTAATTGAATTGTGATTTTATATTAAAATTATATTTTGACTTTGTTAATTAAGAATTAGATAATTATTTAATAAAATGTATACGCATATCTGCATAAGTTATACAAATAATTTAAATTTTTACAATAGTACATAACATATTTTGGTAGTAGACTTAAAGTATATTTTATTACTAAATAAATATTATAATTATTAAAATATAATTATTTATTGAGGGCCCGGTGGCGTAATTGGGAGAACAGTCGGCTTTGATGCCGTGGTACCGAGTTCAAACCGCCGTGCACCAATGAATTTTTCTATCGAAAAATATTAGTGCGCTTCTCACAGTTGCCCTCCGGTGAAGGAAAACATCGTTAAGAAACCAACAAACCCCGCATGACATATCTAGTATCCGCCTGGCCAGCTACCACCCTCAAGTTAGAAAATCTGTCGCCAAACATCTAATGTGTTCAAGCAGCTATCCTTGAGAGCCAGTTCCCATTCTAGTCCACTTCTCTATCTTCGACCGCATCATCACTTAGCAACAGGTGAGATAGTGGTCAAACGCTAGCCTATAAGATATATAAAAAAAAAAAAATAATTATCCCCACCTTTATTTCTATCTCGCTCACAGTTACCGTAAGAATATCTGTCAAAAACCAAAATCAACGAGAAGAAAGATGTAAAAACATTATTCAAGGTCATATTTTTTAGTCTTCAAAAATATATGCAATAGCAACCTCCATTGTGTATAATCTTCTTGGGACTCATCTACTAAAACCAGTACATTATCCTATGTTTGAGGTATTTATCTCCATATCTCTGGAGATACTTATCAGATCTCGATAAAATAAAATGGGACCACCTCGGAAACGTATCCTACCTATTAAAAAAAGAATCATTTGAATCCGTTCACAATTGACGGAGAAATCGTGTAACATAAAAAAAAAAAAAAAAAAAAAACATACAGGTGAATTGAGAACCTCCTCCTTTTTTGTGAAGTCGGTTAATAAAAGATTCCGACGAATTGAGAACCTCCTCCTTTTTGTGAAGTCGGTTAAAAAGGGTAAAGTGACTAAAGAAATTACAGTGCGTGTGTAATTTTACATCTATGTAGATCTATCTTCTATCTATATATGAACTATATATATATAACTATTTTAATATATTAACTATATTTATTGTTCATTATTTCCACAGAGTACCTTCTCACCTACGCAATAGTCTAAAAATATGTACATACGACGAGGGGGCCTGGCGACCTGTAACACAGGTTTTTGTACAAAAACCTACATCAGGCGCCAGCTCTCACAAAGTAGTATAAGTTTAAAGATCTATTGTTCACGTACTTTTATTATCCTGTGTTAATAGTTACTAAGCTGTACCTTTTGTGAGGAGAAATAGATACTTTTTATTATATTATTATTATTATTTATCTATCTATCTCAACTTATCTCAAGGTATCATGCACAGTGAATAGTTCTGGAAATTTTACGTGGGAGACGTTATCGCTTACCACCAGGAGTTTGTCTTTCTAGTAAAGAAGCAGAATCAGAAAATTTCTACCAATTTTTATTAGTGCATCAGAATGTCACATATTGCATCTGTAGACAGACACCTCTGTTTAAAGTTATAACCGACTTCACAAAAAAAGAGAGGGTTCACAATTCGACAGCATTTTTTTTAATGTTTGTTACCTCAGAACTCCGTCAAATCTTAAAAGATTTGAAGAATTATGCCTTCCGTTTGGTCCTATTCAATATTATCAAGATTTGATAATAATCTCTGGAGATATGTATGAATATGTTATTATGTTATTTTGACTATCGCGGCATGTGAAGTCGGTTTTTAATTTTTTTTGATCCTAAATAATTTTTGAAAACTGTATTATGAGGATACGTTTATTGTAAGTACGTGTGCATAAGCGTAACGACGATGAACTGATATTGAAGAAATTTTACATAAATACTTTCTCGATCTAGAAAAGACGTTCTAAAGTCGCAGCGTGACTAGAAACACATCGTCTTTTGCAGTGATCGTCATTTATTATGACTGATGTTGTAGATGATGTAGGTAGATGTTGGTGAAAGTCGAAGTTAAATTAAGACAAGATTATTACTCGATCCATTTTATTACAATAAATAAATAACAAAAGTGAATCTAATATCCCTTTTAAATAAGGGCTCAAATTATTTCAAAGGGATAATGATAATAAAAACAATTTTAAAACTCTACATGTGAGTAAAATATCACTCAGTTAATCCTTACTTATTAGTGCTAATAAAACATCTAATTTACTAGATTTAACAATAGATTTCAATACTTATATACAACGGACCAAGATATGTACAATTTATTTATTAAATTTATATTATATTCGTGGAATTTCGTTGGAATGACGATTCGATTACATTCAACTCTATCATACAATTTTATTTACATACACATAGGATTTAACAATTTATTTTTAAGTATATACTACTGTGCTATGCACAAAATTTCGAAATATATACATCAATTTAGATTATTATGAGATAATATTGCAAAGAATTAGATATTCACATGAAATATTTATAAATACATTTTTAACGCTACGTAATGAGATCCATTATGAATCACTTCATGAATGTTCCTACAATTCATCTACTCATATCGATGAGATTCAAACGTTAATTTGAGCAAATCAGCGGCTTTCACAACTTATGCGCTAAACTATAATAAAATACAGCCTTTGGCACGTAGTGCTCTACGGTTTCAAACAAAGTAGTTTCTTGAACGCTCGCCTAAAATCCATGTTAAAAATTGTGTAAATTAGAGGGTTTAACGCGGAGTTGAGGTAGCCTAGCCACGTTATGAAGTTTATAAATTTGTTGGACAAACAACAGCTAGCACAGAAAGGAATTACGAGGTATATGACGAAAAATGGTAGCCAACATACCACGAACACACCCATGATGATACCGAGAGTCCGAGCCGCGCGCCGCTCGCGAGTTAACGAGATTCGCTGCTTCTCTTCTATAAACTGGTACACGGTGTTCTGTTGAGGCGGCTTAGGCCGCTTCTGCGGCTTCGTTACTATCGTTGTTTCGTTCACTTCTATCAAATCATCTTCGTGAGTCTCTTTGGAGTTGCTCTCGGAAGAAGTGTTTCTATTTTCTAAATTATCCGCCATATCCGTCACAGAGTTTTCGTTCGACAAGATCGGTATAATCAACTTGTTCTGTGACTTATCGTCCTTACTCCAATACTTCTTCTTAGGTTTTTTCTTTGGCGTCAACTTTCTCGTCCTTTTCTTTTTTTCGTCAGACACCAATCGAGTGACTCCTTGATGCTCGTTGTGATTGGCTTCTGAGCTCACAGAGTCTTGATCGTGGTGGTCGTTGTCTTTCGGCGCACTGTATCGGTTCTGACCGCTAGATATAGTGCTGATTTTAGTCGCCTTCGCTCGGTCCCGCAGTCTTTTCTTAGTGGCCAAGTAAATTTCGAAATAAACTACAGTCATTATAATTAACGGTATGTAAAATGAACCCGACGAGGAGAATATCACGAACCCGGGCTGCGAAGTGAGGCGGCAAGGGGTATCGGGCTCGAACACTTCGGGCCAATCGTTCCATCCTAATAGCGGCGGGGAGCTAATGACCAACGAAAGCACCCAAACGATTCCGATCATGAGCAGCACTCTCTCTAAAGTCCTCTTCTGAGCGTAGTTTATAGGATCGGTAATAGCCCAATATCTATCGAGAGCGATCGCGCATAAATTTAGGATGGACGACGTACAGCACATTATGTCGCACGTTAGCCACATTTTGCACATGTATATTCCGAACACCCATTGTCCGAGAATCGAATATGCAACATTTAACGGTAGAACCAATATAGCTACAGTAAGATCGGCTACGGCTAGCGAGACTATGAAGAAGTTCTGAACGATCCTTAGCGGTTTATAGGTGAACACACTGAGGATAACGAGGATGTTCCCCACTATCGTCGAGATAATTATCAAAGTTAGCACTATGGCGGTGCAAATCGCTTCCCATTCGGGAACTGCTAGCGTAATCCCGAAGCTGCTCGGATATTTGGGGTCGTCGGTGACCGCACAAGCGTCTTGGTCATCGCTAATTACGTCATAGACAGCCGTATAATTTATTGACGTGTGATTATAGTTGACGTGAGTGGATGTTTGACCCATTTTGGTGTGTGTTCTGGCTACATTTCACGTCGTACTATATGAAGTAGTTAGTTTGGAAGGCTCAGCGAATGATCGGTTGTAGTTCGTAGAATTAGAGAAGTTTTCCTCGCGGTCCATCTTCAAGTACTCCAGTTTTCTGCAACAAAAAGTCGTCTTTTAGTGGACAAAATAATAAATTGGTTAGTTTATTCTAAAGGGTTGTATTTCGGTGAGTTTACCTTTTGCTCGATATATTTTCCAAGAAGTCCCATTCGTGTAGCTTGTTCATTTTTTGATGCGTAAACTCTGAAACAAAGAAAACATTTGTTAAGGTCGGTCAGCCGGGCATTTTGCGTATTGTGGGTGGAGTAAGGAGGTATTGCCATTTTATTAATATCGACTGTATTATCAATTTCTCCGTTTTTTGTTGTTTAAAATTGTTCAGCTTAGTCTTCTATGTCTTCTTGTTTATAAAAATTTAAGATCATTTAAAAACTTAGACTGACGTCAAATGCTGCGCTACTTAATTTCAGTACCAAGTTGAAGGTGTATCCATATCTCTGGAGATACTCATGAAATATAAATTTAAATGACAGTATTTCGGGTTTATACCGAAATGCTTACATTTAAACAATTTTGCAAATTGAAAAGAAAGAAACAATAATATTAAAAGCAAAACCATAACCTGATGTTTCTTTTATAACTTCACAAACAAGACTTCACAAAAAAGGAGGAGGTTCTCAATTTGTCGGAATATATAATTTTTTTTAATAGTGTATGTAGTGTACGAGATTCATGTTAAGGATTTAATAAAATCGAAATCTCTGAAATAATGGAACGGAGGCCAAGACGTGGGTTACATGTCAAACAAGCCTCACTGGATTGTCTGATTCTAAGAAATGTTATAAAATATAAAATCTTTGTGTGTGTGAAGAAGTACGTAATGATCCTTATTCCCTTTGTAGCGAGTTTTGGAGAAAAGTCTACATACGCTTTTATTTGGATGAGCGTTATTATATTGCTAAAAGGGGGTTTGGCATCAGTAATTGGGTGTATTTTTAGTACAATGCTGGGCCGGTATTGAAGGTGCTCCAGCACTCTTTAAATAACAAACTCATCCAAACTTAATACTATACAAACTTTTGTAACTGTCACTCTATCTGTTTGTTACCTAATAACGTCTAAACAGACGATCCGATCTTACTGAAATTTTACAAGAAGATACTTTAAATCATAAGGATGAACATAGGCTACTGAATTCTTGGTGTGCGTGAACAAAGTCGCGGGTATCAGCTAGTTTCATCGACTTTGGTTTGTTAGTCGGTGGCTTGTTAACTATAGATACCTTTATATTTTTGTAATTTTAGATTTGTAGTTATAGTTAGTTTGATTTTAAAATGCATATAACTTTTTCAAATACAAATAACTTTAAAGTCTTAATTTTGGTGCACAATATATATATGAATCTATAGGCTCTCGAACTAGCATAGCTGTGTCTCGAGAGCCCGTGGTTTCTCCCAATTTATTTCAAATTTAGTTTTATACAATTTCCTAAGTTATTTTAAAATCATAAAACTATGTAGATTGTAACGATCTACAAGGACTGACTATACTATTTGCTGTCGAATGTCTTGATATATATTTGAGGAGAGCATCGGATATACACGAAACCTAGATCGAGTCGACAACAAATAGTAGTAATAATTATTTTATGTTTGACTAGAAGTGCCCCGCGGCTTCACCTGCGTTAAAACTTCTTTCATTTACTTAAAACTTTTCTTTTCTAAAAACGATTCTATCATTAAAGACATTAAATAAGATTTAGCCAAATCGGTTCACCCGTTTTCATGTTATCGCTTGACTAAAGCAATTCGGGGCTCTTATTTATAAAACCAGAAAAACCCAAATTTTCAGATTTTGTTACCTACCCCATTTGGAAAAATTCTACAACACGTACTTTATCTCATCTTGTTTCGCCATACAAACTTTGAATCCCCGTTCCGTATCCGGGAGGAATTTTTAGAAAATCCTCTCTGAGCGGATACTTACGTCATAATAACTATCTGCATTCTAAATTTCAGCGCAATCCGAAACAATATTGATTTTTAGACTTTGTTACCCCAGTGTATCCTCTAAGGGTGGCATTTTGAAAAAGTCTGAATTCGTATTTACTTATTTATTTACAGAAATACTTTTGTGAAATGTCGAATAAAATGTCTTTCCAAACTTTGAACCCCCGCTTCATCCCCTTGAAGAGTGAATTTTAAAAAATTCTCTCTTAGCGGATACCTAAGTCAAAATAACTATCTGCATGCCAAATTTCAGCGCAATTCAAAACAATATTGATTTCAGACTTGCTACCCCACTTCACTCTTTTAGGGGTGGAATTTTGAAAGAGCCTGAACCACGTATTTGCGTATTTAAGTACTTGTGTTAGGTTTCGAATATAAAAGACTATCTAATCTTGTTTCTCCATACAAACTTTGAACCCCCGTTTCATTCCCTTTAGGGGTGAAATTTTGAAAATCCTTTCTCAGAGAGAACTAACGTCGTACTATATAACTATCTGCATGCCAAGTTTCCATCCGAAACAATATTGATTTTCAAGCTTTGTTACCCCAGTTCAGCCTCTTCAGAAATTCAAAAAACCTGAAACAAGTATTTACTTATTTTTTTACTGGAGCACTTGTATGAAGTTTCGAATAGAAAATACTACCTAATGTTGTTTCTCCATACAAACTTTGAACCCCCGTTTTATCCTCTTCAGGGGTGAATTTTGGAAAATCCTTTCTCAGAGGTTACGAACGTCGTAATAACTATCTGTATGCCTGTAATTTCAGCGCAATCCGAAACAATATTGAATTTCACACTTTGTTTCCCCATTTCACCGTCTTAGGGGTGGAATTTAAAAAAAACCTGAAACATGTATTTACTTATTTTTTTACTGAAGCACTTCTGTGAAGTTTCGGATAGAAAATACTATCTAATGTTGTTTCCCCATACAAACTTTGAACCCCCATTTCATCCCCTTAAAGGGTGAATTTTGGAAAATCCTTTCTTATACACCCTTACGTACTAAGACAAATATACCCTTCAAATTTCAAGTCTCTACGACCAGCGGTTTAAGCTGTGCGTTGTCTGTCAGTCAGTCAGTCAGTCAGTATGTCAGGATAAAGATTCTTATAGTATTAGATAGTTAATTTATGATAGTGTAATACAGATATTTAACTAGTAGATAGAGTAGGTACGGACACACCGTAGCGTCCTGCGTGCGCGATCTAGGCGGTGCGCCGAGCAGATAGCGCAGTAGTATTTGTACCGACTGGTTCACACCAAACGCGATCAGAAAACAATTGAAAAGTACTGAGATCGCGCCCGCAGATTGCAGGAAGCCGCAGTGTGGCCGTACCATAATAGTAAGGAAACGGTAATCAATTTTAAGTTAGCAATTTACGCGTTAGATTATTATGTGATCACGGATTCTTTTGTTCATAGTATCAGGATTATAAATACCAACGATGCCAAGCCATTGTAACCGACTTCGAAAAAGAAGGTTCTCAATTCGATTTGTTTTTGTATTTTCGAGCATAAAAGCTGAATGCAGAGCTGAGCTGATTTATAAAAAAAATACTCGTAGTGTAAGATTTATCGTGAATGCAGTAAAATTATTTATCGTCGATGTCTTAAAAAAGTTTATACCTGTTTGTCCCCTTAATCTGTCCCCTTAAGTGGACAAACAGGAAAAAAGTTTACGCTGTCCCCTTGCTACGAGTAAGGGGACAGCGAGAACTTTTTGTCCTGTCTGTAAAAATGCAGTCAAGTTTTACCATTCTGTATTAGTACGGTTCGTAAACTGACGTCTTAATTTCATTAAAAACCGAGTCAGCATTTCCTCGGGGACCATAAATCATAAGAACTACGTTTTTCCCTGAGTGGGCTCAGAAATTCGCACTTGATAAGTTTAATTACGAAGTCTGGCAAAGATTACTTCTTTTTGCTTCGAGTGATGTTTTTATCTGACCGAGCTTAGCCTACTTTTGTATAATTTTCATATCTTTAAATATGATAGATGCGGATGCTTTCTTTGTTTTTGTCGTATCTACTTATCAACTTACCTATTACAGATTACTTTATGCTAAATTGTTATTAACTAATCAATTTTAGTAGGTACCTATTATAAAAATTTTTATTACAATAACATCTATTCAGTTAACGAAATTCAAAGCATATTTATGTATCGAAGACAAACACACGCTTGATCACTATTTCACTTATTATGTTTCTTTATGTGTTATTTTAAGGTACGGCCACATCGCGGCGTCTTGCGTGCACGGTTTTGGCGGCGATCAGATAGCGCAGTAGTATTTGTACCGACTGGTTCACACCAAACGAGATCTACGGCGATCAGAAAACGATTGAAAATCAGATCGCGAAAGCGCACGCGGACGCAGGACGCTGCAATGTGGTCGTACCTTTGCTTTATATTTTTGTATATTGTTACATAACATATTTTCATGTTAATATAATATCATTTTCTTAGTAGTTCCTTTTATGTTAAATCATTTACTGTACAAGCTGTGAGACTTTGGAACGCACTTCCATTAGAAATTATTAGTTATTATTATTAGTCACAAACTCTTTCCACGTTTAAAGAACGACTCAAATCTTTCTATCTCGCTTAAATGTACTCATGCTCACGTGAACTATTCTAATCCATAATGTTTATTTATTCTTCTTTCTTAACTTAACTTTGTAATTTATTGTAATTTATTAAATAGTTTTTTTCCCCTCTCAATTATAAAACACCACTCACCACCATATCTTGTTACATTTATCTCCATCCATAGGTTGTCTGGAAGAGATCGCTTTAAGCGATAAGACCGCCTATTGTTGCACTATTATTTTAAATTGTATTACTTATTATGTTTGATTCTGTAATTTAAGGTGTTAAATAACAAAGTGTTTCTATCTATATATCTATCTATCATTTTCTTCTTCTGCACTGCCTGACCTATATCTTAAGAATTGCCTCGCCTAGCGTCAATGAGCTAAGACGCAGTTACTCGTAAAAGCTTCCAACACATTCTCCAATTTGACACAAGTACCAGTAAAGAGCGTCTAAAAGGAGTCGGAAACACTAAAGTAAGCGGTCACTTGCTTGAAGCCACAAACAATTCCCACCTCACGCCTTCAGCCCAAAGAAAAAGCGGAAGGCGTATTTTAGCTCAACTTAATTAAAGGCAGGAAGCAAGTTCAGGTTGCCAGCAGTAAATTCAGCTTTGCCTTGTGAAATAGTGGCGGAGGGGATTTTCCAGTGAACCTTGTCAGTTGTGGATTTATAAAAGTTGTTAGCAAAGTTGGCTGTATTCTACGTTATTTATTATGGCTGTCTTACTATTATCCTCTATGTCCCGTAGTAGAAAAACAACGGCCTATGGCAGGTGCTAAGTTCTAAAAAAAAAACCGGCAAAGTCGAGTTGGACTTGCCCACCGAGGCTTCCGTATCAACGTTGGTAGGTACCAATTAGGCTAGACCTCTAAATTGTATGAGTGCCCATATAACTCAGAGGCCTATCTTAATTGTTGTGAACTATGTATGTATGGGTACACCCTTTAATATCCAACTTTTTTTATTTATTAGAATTTTTCCTTTATTTGTGCTTGCTTCTTGCCAAATTTCATGATTCTAAGTCAACTGGAAGTACCCTATAAGTTTTCGACCCAAAACTTATAGGGTACTTCCGGTTGACCTAGAATTGGCAATTTTAACCGATTACTCGAAGATGCCTGAACCGATTTGGAAAATTCCTTTTTTTGTTTCATATGTTACCCTTCCCAGGTAGTTCCATTTAAATTTTAGCGAAATCGGCCGAGCCGTTTTTAATATATCAACATTTGTATTACGATGCATTTACTTATCTCGACGACATACTACTAACAATTAGCACAGATTATATAATAGTTACTACGTCTACTGGCTACTTTGACTAGCGCGACGTTTGAAGTCGGTTCTTTTAGTTTTTTAAACGATCTTAAATTATTATAATTTGTTGTTAAAGCGGCTTTAGTGACGATACAGACTGTGACAGATGGACGGATGCATGGAGGGACAGCGAAGTATCAGTAATAGGGTTACGTTGGTACACTTTGGGTACGGAACCTTAAAAACGATGTTGACTTTCTGAATTTCAGATAAAATTTTGAAGTATCCAAGAGTACAAATGGCTTACTATTGCAGTCTGGTTATACTTTTATAATACATACATACATACATACAATCACGCCTTTTTCCCGTTGGGGTAGGCAGAGACTACTTCTTTCTACATGCTACGATCCTGACATACCTTGACAGAATTGGCCTTTCTTTAAAACGTCTCCGATCTGGTCGTGGTACGTTCGCCTAGGTCGGCCTCTACCGGCTGCCCCATTCACACTCGTCTCATAAATCTGTTTGGTCAGTCTTTCTTCATCTATCCTCTCTAGATGTCCAAACCATCTTAGCATCCTTTTCTCTATCTTTGTCACCACATCTTCTACCACACCACAACATTCCCTTATCATGCTGTTCTCTACCTTATCCATCAGAGTCACTCCAATCATACTTACATACATATAACATATTACATACATTACAACTTTTCATTTCTACAGCATTAATTTTACTTTCATGCTTCTTCTGCCATACCCAGCATTCACTACCATACATGAGTGTGGGAACCAACACTCCCTTATGAACAGCCAGTCGTGCTTTTTTGGACACGTTCTGACTTCTCATAAAGTTATGCAGTGCCCCACTCACTTGGTTTCCTGCCAAAACTCTTCGCTCAATATCACTTTCATACTTACCATCTCTCGTAAACTTAGAACCCAGGTACACAAACTCTTTCACTTGTTCCACTCTCTCTCCTTCGATCGTAACCTTACAATCTGTCATTCTTTCTTCGTTTTCAAAAATCATAACTTTGGTTTTACTTACATTCACATTCATCCCTTTCCTTTTTAAGGCATCATGCATAATATTAACCATCCTTTGCAACTCCTCCTCCGATGATGCTAATATCACCTGATCATAGGCGTATAGGAGGCATTTGATGGTTAAATCATTCATTCTTAATCCGTACACGCTTTCTTTCAGATCTGTCAAGCAATTGTCTATGAATAGGTTGAACAACACTGGCGATGCAACACATCCCTGTCTAACACCTTTTTCGATATTAAACCAGTCTGTGTATGCTCCGTTTATCCTGACACAAGCACTGAAATCCTCATAGAGTGATTTCAGTGCTCGTATCAAACTGCCGCCCACCCCATATAGACAATGTTGACCACAATTCACTCCTCACCACTCTGTGATAGGCCTTTTCCAAGTCTACGAATGCGCAATAGACCTTTTGGCTTTTGGCCATACATTTTTCGGCTCAGCTTCGTAAGGAAAAGACCTGATTCATGCATCCCATTCCTCTCCTAAAACCTGCTTGCACATCCCACATTTTTTTATCAGTTTCATCCGTCACTCTTGTAATCAATACCTTTGCATACAATTTCCCGACGATGCTGAGTAAGCTAATGCCGCGGTAGTTTTTGCAGTCTTGCTGTGATCCCTTTCCTTTGTATAGCGGTACAATAACGGCTTTGCACCAGTCACCTGGTACAATTCCGTTCCCCCAGCAAAGGTTAAAAAGGCGATACAGTTGACTCGCTACCACACCTTGTCCAGCCCTCAGCATCTCGACCGAAATCCTGTCATATTCTGCAGCCTTACCCGATTTCATACTTTTCAACGCTGTCATAATCTCTTCCATGCTGATATCACTTCCATCGCTATCTTCATTCGCGACACCAGTTGTCACTGGTCCTTGCATATCTTCCTTTTCAAATAAACTTTCAAAATATTCCTTCCACCTCTTTAGAACGCATTCCTCTCATCTCACAATACTTCCATCCTGATTTCTGACTTTGTCCAGTTGCGAGGTATTAAGATTTCCTCTGGCTGACCTTATGGACTTCCAGAAAAACTTAATGTTGGTCTGGAAGTCGTCAGATAACCTTCTATCAAATTCGTCTCTATCGTTATCTTTCTTTCTATCCACACCTCTTTTGCTACATTCTTTAACCTTTTATACTCTTCCTTCGCTTTGCTTACATCTTCATTTGTTCCTTTTTGCATTTTTAGGTTGGCTTTTGAAGCCAACCAGTCCAGACACGCTTTCTTTTTCTCAAATACAGCTTTTTGGACCTTTTTACACACATTCTTATACTTACACCCTTTTTTCTCTTACTTACACCACACACTTCTATAGCAACTTCCACGATTCCTTCCTTGAACGGCTTCCAGAAATCTTCAACCTCACACGCTTCATATAATGACTCAAACTTCTCGATCAATTTACTTACAAACTTGTCTTTCACACATTCTTCTTGCAAATTCTCAACTTTTATGCGTTCTAGTACACTAACGGGATCTTGCACACGATGCCGCCATCGCTTAAAGATACCTCTTATTCGGCACATCACCAGGAAGTGGTCTGAGTCCACGCCGACACCGCGGTACACCCGAGTGTCCTGTACATTCTTTCTCAGTCTTTCATCCACTATAACAAAATCGATCATACTTCTCACGCTTCCTTCTTCTCTAGTATACATGTGGATCTTCTTATGGTCAAACCAAGTGTTTGTTACCACAAGATTACAACCCAGACATACTTCAAGCAAACTTTTCCCGTTTTCATTTACCCTGTCCTCGCCGAACCTTCCCAACATACTTTCATATCCACCACGCTTCACACCTACCCAGCTATTAAAGTCGCCTAGTATTAATATTCTTTCATTTTGCTCGCATTTACTCAAAACATCTTTCATGCTATCCCAAAACTCCTGCCTCTTTGTTTGGGCTGTAGTGGAACCGTTCCAACGCGCATCTTGTGGAGCATAAGCCCCTAATATGAAGATGCGCTTTAGACCCACCTTCAACCTCACCCAGAGGAGTCTTGGACTCACACATTCAAAACCAGTCACACATTCATTCATTCTAGCGGAAAGCAGTACACCAACTTTTGTAAACTTTAAACTTTCGCGATTTGAACACATAGTTATAAATATGAAAATACGGGACTTATCGCGCCTAAAACATTAATTTGATTTAACTCGACGTTTCGACCAAGTTGCATTGATCGTGGTCTCCATGACGTGGACCATGATCAATGCAATTTTTTTTATGCATTTCATTGCATTTCATGCATTTTTTCATATTTAGTACACCAACTCCCTGACAACCTCTGCTGGTATGTGGAACTCCAGACCAATAGGCTGTATATATATATATAATAACTTTTATAATACAGCAAATAAATTAGTAAATATTTTATCTCTCCTGACTAAAGCATTCTCCAAACAAAAGGGACAAAGAATAAACACACGCCCTCCTTCAACCGTTACGTGATCCACTCACATGTGCAATTCAAGACAAATGTAATCTCAAATCAAAAACCAATTTTCATCTGGGACGGCGTCACGTTTCCAACCAAGCTGTCACCTTAGCAGTACGAAGTTCATAATTTAAACCAACGCGGCGAGTTGATTTCAGTGAAGCTAGTTTGCTTTTAGCGAGATAATGTCTCCGACATAGTGCTGCCCGAGATTCATGACGTGCGACTGCGAGCTTTTCTCATATTTGTTTGTGGAGTAGATAGTTAATAGATGTGGTCTTACTATATGACTATAGTATAATAGTAAAGTTTACTGAGGTTGGAATGAGAAAGCATTTCATTTAAATTTCTTAAGTACCCACTTGAAACTTTTTACACGATGTTACATGTAAGCGAAGTAATATATATGAGAGTGGCAGCGAAACAAATCGTCCCCGTATTTACAAACAATTCTATAAAGTCTCACAGTGGTCGCAAACGTATATAGTGTCATTTAAACCAATACATGATTATATTATAATTTGGAAATCCTCTCCATCCAAAGGTTGTCTGGTAGAGATCGCTCTAAGCGATAAGACCGCCCATTGTACTACCGATATCTTATGTTCTTCTGATACTTTTGTTTGTTTTTTGTTCTTGGTGTGCAATAAAGTATTATTCATTCATTCATTTATTCATTATTGATAATACGCCGACAAGACAAACGAATGCATAGTTGAGGATTTAGCTCTTGAGTTAAGTCCCCAAGTATGCATGCGTTTGTCAAAATCTTCTTTAATCTTTGCATAGTATAAAACAAAGTAGCTTCCCGCGTCTGTACGCTTAGATTTTTTAATCTACGAAACAGATTTTAATGCAATTTTTATCAAAAGGTAGAGTGATTCAAGAGGATTTTTTATAACTAGGATTAAACGTGGGCAAAGCCGCGGGGCACAGCTAGAACCGAATATTTGCCAATCTGACCAATCCTAATCCTATTATTAACTTGTGTATAAAAACTTGGATTTGTCGAAAGGTTAAAGAAACAAGAAGATTGCAAATATATTAAAAGTTAAACACAGAGTTCCGCTAGAGAACAGTTATAAGAACAAACACCCATTGGATAACTTTAAAACAAACACGCTGTGCCAAATAATATTCAATCCAAGTGATATCGAAGTAAGTTAACCCATTTTTGTATAAGAGAAAAGTTTAAAAGAACAGTAAGATAAATACAATTTCAATATCTAAACATAGAGAACGAAAAAGAAAGAGGGTATATTGCGAAGAGACTAAGTGAAGCCGGAAAAACGGAAGCCAATTTTTATTTTTTTGATATTTTATTTATTGACATTCAACGCTTTTTATTCTAGCCTATAATTGTACATTGAATAGTATACCACACAATTTGGATATTTACGAGTATAAAAACATAATTAAAGTAAAAATAGTATTTTAAATGTTTGTTACCTTAAAACACCGTCACCCGCGGACCAAGTAGCATTACTCATTAAAGATCCCATTGTAATAGCATAAATATGGAGAGTGTATTCAGAACTTCACAACAGATTCATCTTCAGAACACAAATAAAACAACATTCACACGTCATAAAAAGTTGAGTAAGTAATTTTTTGAAAGGTTTCACGACACTACTAAATAAATATATCCGTCAGTTTCGTTGTTCCTACGTCATTTTGCCTATGCCCGAGTTTTGCTCTATTATTACTCTTTCTCTGTGTATCTTCAATGCTGTTGGCCGTATAGAAGAACCCTCGAATTAGAGTTAGCAAACTTCCAGTGGCGAAGTTGAATTGAAACGTGTTTGGGAGTGCTGTAGTTTTACTGCACTTCCCATAACTAAGTTTAAAACAGCTAGAAATATTGTTTTAAACCGGAAAAGAATAAGAATAGTAAATACGAGAATGGAAAGGAAAGTTTCGAGCATTCGCTGGATTCATTATAGAAGTTCTGGATTCAATTGCTCTCTAGGTGAGCTGAATCACTTAGTTGGATTTCATAAGGAACTATTTTACTGCTTGGTTATCTTATGGATATATTCTATGATATGTATATAGCCAGCGGAAATAATAAAAAAATACCTGCAAGATGTGCAACATTTACTGCTTTATTAAAAGGAATGTACAGTATACTGAATGAATCGACAAACGTGGTAGGAGGTTTTCCACAGTCGGGTTGTTTTGTAAACGATCTTAAATTATTGGTGTACCTACATGGTATCCACATCTATTTGCTATCATTGATGTGATTATTGAAACCACCTGCTAAAATAATTAAGATAGTGTTAACGACGAATCTACCCCCAGTCTGCGAGCGAGCGCAAAACTATAATAAATAACCGGCAAAGTGCGTGTCGGGCCACGCGCAGTGTAGGGTTCCGTAGTAGCCTGTTATTCAATGCAAGTCTTTACCCGTTATAAACAAGCAACTAGGTACTCCGCCTTTGTTACTTTAAAGGATTTATTCTAAGGATTTTGTATTTGGTACAAATATATCCAACACCCAAGTTCAACGACTATTACTGCTAAACTAATAAAGCTATCTTAACCGCTATAATTTTCCTTTAAAGATCATGAATGCGCTATTATCACGAATTTTTCCAGGTTTTACAAGCCAGCAGTTTAGCTTTTAGAGGGGGGGGGACGCCCTATTGGTAAAAAAATCTCACTTTAAAGTTGTTGGAATCCGAGTTGTATCAGCCTTTTGCAACGAATTGTGCACTACTAAACTCAAATTGTGTATGCTCGAATTTCAACAGAATAAAGTTCTAGCGTTCTTCTACGTCATTCGCCCTACTGTAACAAAAATTTGCCCTTTAAAGTTTAATATTTCGTAAATGGAACATTCAATCGAAAAATAGTATCAGCAACCCTTAAGTCATTTTAAAAAACCTATTCAACGATACCCCACACGATGGGGTAGACGATGAAAAAAAAATCATCCCCACTTCTCACATAAGGGAGCTTACCCTAAAAAAATATTTTTCAAAATTTTATTTCAGCACTTTGTCGGCGTCATTTATTTTCATACCCCACAAAATTACAGCTTTCTAGTATTAACGGTCTCTTAGCAAAACCTCGGAAAGACAGACAGACGGACATGACGAAACTATAAGGGTTCCTTGTCAGGACTACGGAACCCTAAAAACAGACAGCGAGCGGGTGGGTACCTGGCTTACTCCATAGAGTAAAGTAATATATGCTTACTCTTTGCGCGGCTGTCGTGCTGTTCGGATGTAGTGGTTATGTTATGCTTAGGCACATTATGTAATTCTTATTATGTTAAAGTTCTGTGTATAGTATCTGTATATAGTTGTAGGTATTGTGAGAGTGTTTATTTTTTTTAACCTTGTTCACTTCTGGTCGGTAAGAATAGTTGAAAAACTAAAACAACCGACTTCCATGCGAGTCAGTTTCAGTAGCAAGTTTGAGACGTTTATCGTAATATCTCTGGAAACACTAATCAAATCTTGATAAAAATATAACGGGACCACCTCGGAAGTGTATCCTACCGATTAAAAAAAAGAATCATTCGAATCGGTTCACAATTGACGGAATAATCGCATAACATACACACAAAAAAAATACAGACGAATTTCGAAAGTCGGTTGAAAATACATGTCACATTTGATTCACAAATTTTGGTCTTGATATTCGGTGGCATGACACAGCTTAATCGATTAAAAAAAAGAGGTTTAAAAATGTATTCAGGTTAATGGATATTTAAAAGTTGCCCATATATAGATTTCAACAAGTTTTTTTCAGCGATGAAATGTAAAATGCACACTCTAGGCACATAATAATGAATACAATATGAATACAATATATACAATAATACAAGTACTCTAGGTAGATTGTAAATGCTAAATTTGGACCTCGTCTCTACAATTGCCAAAAAATATTTTTTGGGGTTCCGTACCCAAAGGGTAAAACGGGACCCTATTACTAAGACTCCGCTCACTCACTCGGAGTCCGCTGTCCGTCTGTCTGTCTGTCTGTCTATCCGTCTGTCACCAGGATGTATCTCATGAACCGTGATAGTTAGACAGTTGAAATTTTCACAGATGATGTATTTCTGTTGCCGCTACTATCTACTAGCTACTACTATGCTACTAACTACGCCATCTATGAACGCTGGTAAACAGCCATAGATAGCGTTATATTGAAATGCCGATCCCTAATACCTTTGTTTTTTTTTTTAACTTTTACTAAAATAACGTTAGACGTTAGATGGCGTTATAAGAAATAAGCACGAGGCTCACAACTCTGTTTTGATAAAATGTTTATTAATTATTATTTTTTGCTGGCGAAAAATGATAGTGGTATTTTTTGCTCGATCTTATAAAATGCTGTAGTGTGGTACGGAACCCTACGAGTGCGAGTCTGACTTGCACTTGGCCAGTTTATTTTATATTCGCATCACAGAGTGGCTTATTAACTAAAAGTTTTAAAAATATTAATCAAATGAGGATTTGTTAAAAAAAATAGGTTTAATTAGAAACTAAATAAGATGACGTCTTTTTTACCTGATTACTGCGAAGCAAAAGGGAGGGTTATATTTTTGTCCTGTATTTATACGTATGTGATAGATTAGCGTTAAACTACTATCTCGCCTTGTAGAAAGCGATGATGTGGTCAAAGATGGTGATCATGCTAGGCCTAGCTTTCCGAGGTTCCTTTGAAAAATCTCTTATGTCTAAAAACTGAAAAAAAAAACCGATTCTCCATACTAGCCACTTAATGTATAATTGTTTCTAATAAGTACCTATAGTACATAATATAGTTATGTAGTGACTATTGACATTGAGTATACACACTCGTAGATTGATGTGACATGATTACCATGTACGAAGCGCGTAGCTGACACGGTAATGGACGTTAATTCGGCTTGAAAAAGCAATTAATCATGTCAAAGTATAATACACGATCATACGCACGATTTAACGCCAAGGTCATAAGATATTAAACATTTAAACCTTGGAAAACATATATACTTAGGCAAAACGGTTTTCATTTTTCAGGCTTTACACCTTATCACAATTTTGCAGCGTTAGGGCATTTGAAATAGTTTTGCGTAATCCTTGGAGCTATGTGAATATGATTGGACCTTTTCATAATGAGATATGTATATCATAATGAGAAACTTGAACCTACCTAGTCAACTTAATATGATGCAGTCTTACCTTAATTCTGACTTTGAAAATAAGAAATTATTTTTTTATGTACTATTTAATACTATTGTGTTTTTTTTAGAAATTAACAAATATGTAATTAAGGAAACTTTGTTTATTTTAATTAGAATCATTAAGCGTGGCCCAAGGACCACCCCCGCCGAACTTGAACCTACCTACTCAACATAATATGACGCAGTCTTACCTTATTTTGACTTTGAAAATAATTAAAAACAAATTATGTACTGTTATTATTATAATTAAATGTGTAATTAAGTAAACTTTGTTTAATTTAATTAGAATCATTTGCATACAATAAGTGTTTACTAAACATTCGATTTATTATGTCTAATAACTATAATATATACATATAATATATATATAAAATATATACAGTGTGGAAATTAAACTCAGGCCCTGGAGGGAAACTACTTTAAATCCTTAAGCTAGCTCATTTTACTTAAAGGAGACATTCCTTTATTTTTGAAAAGAAACAAATCTGCATTAAAAGATTTTTTTAAACTCGCTTGCTTCGCCCGGGACTCGAACCAACTAAAATTTAAAAAAATAAACACTCTTTATTTTAATATACTAATCGGCAGTATTAATATTCAGGATAAAGTTTGTCTAACAAACATTAGGTCTTAAAAATAAAAATAATCGTTAAATCTAACATCAACTTTATTTTACTATCAATTTTGTAACACTTAAATTATTTGACTGATAAATTGTTCGAAATGAGCCCCGTCGTTCCGGCTACACAACATTAGTCGCCGTTGAAATTCATTTCTTGTAGCCTTCAGCAAAGTGTTGTGGTGTATGCCCCTAATAACATTTTCTATCGCAATCCTTAGCTCTTGAACGGTTTCATAGCAAGTTTCATAAACAACATTTTTACATGACCCCGTAAAAAGAAGTCCATGGGCGTCAGGTCTGGACTTCTTGCAGGCCATCTAATCGTCCCGTTTGTACCTATCCAGGAATTGAAATTTTCATTAAGGTATGCCCTGGCAATTCTGCTGTTGTGGGCAGGTGCACCATCTTGTTGAAAAATGATATTATTTCGTTCCTCTTCTGGCAGAAGGTTTAATTGATTTTGTAAAAGCTCCAATATTTCAATGTATTTTGCTGCATTCAGATGTCCTTCGTAAATGTGCATCAAAATAACCATGTTACTTTTGATTCCACACCAAACATTAAACGAAAATCTGACCTGATTGTTCGTTTCACGGACACGGAATGGATTTTGACGAGACCAATAATGATTGTTATGTCTGTTATACATTCCATTATTACTAAAATTTGTTTCGTCAGACCATACAATACAGTCCAAGAAATTTGGGTTGCGGGCTATTTCTGTTTGAATATTTTCACAAAACTGTAATCTCCTGTCACCATCTCCGGGATGTAGTTTCTGCACCAATCGCCCATCACGATAACATTTGTATTTGTATTTTTTCAGAACTTTAAGTATACTAGTATGGTTGATGCCTATCCCTTGAGCAGCTTCCCTGCTTGAAGCCTTCGGGTAACACTCGAAGTATGTCAAAATGTTTAACTCAACATCGCTATAGTCCAAATTTTGTTGCTGTGGGCGTCCAGTCTTCTTTTTAAAACTTCCAACGGTCAGTAAATTATTCACATTTCGAGACAAAACTTTTCTAGATGGTAGTTCTCTGTCTGGATACTTCTCGCGATACCACTGCAGAGCTAAATCGTAGCTCTTTTTGCAAACAAAGTAAGCTTCTAATAACTCGAATTGTTCTTGATACGCCATTATGAGATAATTTAATTACGTAAGGAAAGCAACACTACTTAAATAAAATCTGTTGATAAAAATCGTTCGAATTTTAAAATTATTGTCCCGCTTTGCAAACAAAGTCAAACGTTCCATTTTTAAACTTCTCCACTGAACGCCTCGGATCATGTAAGAAGGAAATGTGCATAGAGGTATTACCACCATTGAACAATTTTCTTATCGAAGATTTCAACAAGGTACTTAACGATAAATTAGCAAGCGTGTACTTCATACGAAGTCTTTGAGTGTTGGAGAGATAACAGAACTGTTACGTGTCTTTTACTTGTTAAAAGTGAACAGTAACCAAACATTTTTTAGAGAAACTTTATCCTGAATATTAATACTACCGATTAGTATAATAAAATAAAGAGTGTTTATTTTTTTAAATTTTAGTTGGTTCGAGTCCCGGGCGAAGCAAGCGAGTTTTAAAAAATCTTTTAATGCAGATTTGTTTCTTTTAAAATATAAAGGAATGTCTCGTTTAAGTAAAATGAGCTAGCTTAAGGATTTAAAGTAGTTTCCCTCCAGGGCCTGAGTTTAATTTCCACAATATAATAATATATAGCCTTTTAACTTTATGCGAATCAAAATTAGGCCGAAACAACATAGCCTAAATTAAAGTTATGTTTATTTATACAATATGCCAGAAGAAAATATTCAATAGTACTATTATGTCATTTAAAATTATGCGTAACCCGTTATGCCTAAATTTGGCGATACTATATATATATAGATAAAAATTATGCGAATAAGAATCCCGTTTGTTCGACACGAAAAAATGTGTCACTGAAAACGTTTCAAACGACTAAGCGACTCTGTCATAAATGAATAAATTCACTATGTAATGGAAGTAGTGTAATATTTTTTGTGAGTATGTTGTAACAGGTCGGTCATTAGTCCTCCAGCCTTGAGCCAGGTGTAAGCACTCTTTAGACGCTGTCAGACAAGTTTTAGAGGTTATTTTAAAGTTGGGGCAATTTGTCTTCTTGACGAGGGTGCTTACAACCATACAGCTCTGTTTTAGTGAGATAAAGGGGATTGTAAGTTTTTCGTATTTGATTTTTAGAACTTAATTCACTTGTTTACGGCAAAACAATTTAAAATTTAAAACCACTCCTGACAGATTTGTATATGTTTAATGGTCGCCTTATAACGTAGTAGAGTGGTTCAGTACTCTGTGGGTCGCCTACTTGACTAATGTAAACTACGCTCAACTATCGACGTCCTACCAAAGCTTTGCTAGGACGTCGATGCGCTAAACAGAAGGCAGCAGAGTGACGAATAAGTAGTGCGCAGAAGCGACATTTTGATTTTTGAAGTCCGCGGTGAAAGGACTGCGAATGTTGCTATTGTTATCTCATCAACCAAAAAATGAGCTGATAATTTTAAACGACTGAACGGATTTTCATGAAACAAAGCTATGAACACTCTCGATGAAGACACCTATCAAACAAATAAAACTAAATCAAAATCGGTTCATCCATTTGGGCGCTACGATATCACAGACAGACACACACATATACAGATACAAAGATACACACGTCAAACTTATAACACCCTTTCTTTTTGCGTCGGGGGTTAAAACAAAATGGCAGAGAAAATGTTCAGACCAAATGAAGAGAGATAATGGATGCAATAATGAAATATTCATCAAAAATATTGGATTACAAAATACTAATTCGTTGTATTTGTTTAGAAGATATATTTTGTAAATATCGAGAAAATCAAGAATTTTTATTTAAGGTTTTAAGAACGTTTAATGAACAAAAATAAACTGGCCAAGTGCAAGTCAGACTCACACTCATAGGGTTCTGTACCACACTATAGTATTTTATAAGATCGAGCTAAAAATACCACTACCAGTTAATATAAACATTTTATTTTTTATAACGCCATCTAACGTGTAATAAAGGTGTTAGGGATCGACATTTCAATATAACGCCATCTATGGGACGTTTACCTAACTAAGCGTTCATAGATGGCGTGAAATGCCGAAAAAAACACGTTTCTTGTATCCCTCTATTATTTTTAACTTTATTCTGTTTTTAGTATTTGTTGTTATAGGCAACAGAAATACATCATCTGTGAAAATTTCAACTGTCTAACTATCACGGTTCATGAGATACAGCCTGGTGACAGACAGACAGACAGACGGACAGCGGAGTCTTAGTAATAGGGTCCCGTTTTACCCTTTGGGTACGGAACCCTAAAAAGCGACATCAAACGCGGCGCTAGTCACTTTCAGTACTAAGTTTGAAGTGTTTATATAAACCAATTGATAAAGGATGATTTAAAAAAATTATTATAATTGAAATTATTATTATAGATAAAGATAAAAATATTTTTGTTATTTCAAAGAATAGTTTATAAAAAATTATAATTTTGGAGATTATAGATAAAGAAATTTCTTTTTCTTTGAAGTTTTTAAAGAAAATTCTTAATTTTGGTTTACAAGACCAATGTTTTATTTAAACTATAAAAACAAATGATAATAAAATATATATATGTTATTATTATTTTTATATTTAGAAGAAAATTGAAAATAGAAAGAAAATTGAAGTTTTCTAAGTTTGAAGTATTACTGAGGATACTTAATTAAATATCGATGAAATTACAATGAAACGTATACATAGGACGAATTTATACATACTCTCTCAAACCAAAAAATAATTTTCCAGTCGAATAATAAAAGATGGAAGTCTGAGGTATAAAAAACAATAATTAAGTCAAATAGAAAACCTACTCTTTTTTGAAATTCGTTGAAAAACCTGTTCCATTACTATAACGTATGTAACGTATGAATACTAACATAATTATTGTTGTATACCGGCTGTAATTCACGTACCTTTAGTCGAATTTTATCGACCTGAGTTTCGAGCGAGTCAGTCGCTCTTCCTCGGGAGTGAGGTCACGCGGTGATATCGCGATGTTCACTGATTTGACTAAAGGTACGTGAAATACAGCCGGTATACAACAATAATAATGTAACAAATTCACGATAATTTTAAAATCAAAATACTAACATAGTTATAGAAGACAGATTTTTACTAACAAAATGGAATTTATTCTGAATTAAACGATAAATAATTAATTATAAGATATTAATTTTGAGGCTTATAAACCCACAGAACAAGATTTTCGAGTTCATAACTCTGAAGTACTTATCAACTGACGTCATCGCCCATCGTTGAAATAACATTACTCTCGCAAAACGATAATAGTATAATAGCTTTACCTACGTTTAAATACTCTAAGAATACCGCCCCTTAGGTATATTCTAACACAGTGTACACTGAGTTGCACTCTAATAGAGAGAAGTAAGTGCACTGAGAGAGAGAGAGAGAGAGAGATAGTCGGAATAGTAGAAAAAAAATTGTGGTCTACGTATACAATAACATAGGTCAGCTATATTTATTTATTTTTATGGAAACAATTTAATGCAGATTGCGTCTGGGCTCCGTAAAAAGAGTTTAGAGCACACGTTTCTTGAACAATATCTACAGCTATCCATTACTGCTTGAACATCAAACACATTGTAAGTAGGTACATGGAAAATTCGGTAAAGACTAGCCGTCACAGATAGTTTTGAGTTCGTTTTTAAGTTAGCATAACAATCTGTCTTAAAGATGCTGTGTACTTGTTACTAATAACAGTCTGCGAATGTGTCCGAGTGTAAGGAAACAGCGCAATGATGAAAAATATTGCTATTATTAATATTATTAATTATTTATATGCTATTTGTGTTCACTCGCAAACTCCACTGAAAGCTTTCAGTTAATTATCGTCATCATTAGTGAAAGCACAACTTTGACTAGACTGCGATGTGGACTCGACTTTGACCGGACTTGACTTAACTTTAGTAATTACATATTTTTATTACTTGAATCTATTATAAAACAAACAAAAATCTCATGCATATATTTTTTTTAAATATCTTATAGGCTAGCGTTTGACCACTATCTCACCTGGTAAGTGATGATGCGGTCGAAGATGGTAAGCACGCTAGGCCTAGAATGGAAACTGGCTGTCATATATATATAGCTGCAGGATATTTTTTTTACATTATATATATTTTTTTGCTTTGAGGCATAGATAGTGTTCTACCACAATGCGGGGGTTGTTGGTGTCTTAACGATGTTTTTCCTTCACCGGAGGGCCACTGTGATAAGCGCACATAATTTTTACGATAGAAAAATCCATTGGTGCACGGAGGTTTGAACTCGGTACCTCTGGCATCAAAGCCAACCGTTCTCTCGATTACGCCACCGGGCCCTCATAATCTACATATGAAATTATTTGAATTGAAAATTTCTATTCATTCTATCGTTCTTGGGTTTAACTTATTTTCTTTTGTAAGAAAAGGATAACCTCAAATCAACCATATTGACCTAGTATGAGGGTGACAAGGTTATATTTTGTATTCAAACGCAGTATGGCCCTTATAATGTATTCATATGGCGGAACAAACTCGTTCCATAGCCGCGCGCAGTAACGCTAAATATCTCAAAGCTCCAGTTTAATAAATATCAGTGACGGAAACACTCTGTAGTTAATTTACTACTGCTTCACTAAGTTTGACATATAGTTAATTGGACATTTTGTAATGGGACTTAAATGGAGCTGGGTAGGATATGTGGCTAAACGGAGTGACGACAGGTAGGTAAAACGCTTACTGAATGACGAGACGGAGCGAACGTAGAAAATTATTTTCCAACATGAAAAACATAGCAAAATATTTCCGAGATTGCTCAGATATCAAAATATAAAACTTTAAAGTGTTAATTAAAAACAACGATAGTATTTTCAAAAGCACAGAAACGAGAACAAGTTCTCTCTAAATTTGTTCACAAAGTTAGCACCCGGAAGGGGGTATCAAAGGGGGTCGTCACCCGAAGATTATTTCATTTGTAGAACGTGCCCCTTGATACCCAATTGGAATTTTAATTCAAAAAGTCGGGGCAGCGTGACGTCCTAAGATGGATTACTGGGTAATGGATTTTGTAGATTTTTGATACTTTAAAATTATTTTGAGACGGGACGTAACGATAACGTGAACTCGCTTGACGTCGATATCGTTTCAACTTCACCCGGAAGCCCTTCTTAGTATTTTGAGTACAAAGCGCTTGCAGGACTTCACTAAATTAGACAGTCTAGTTCATTCTGCATTCAGTCTTCTGATATAAGACGTGTGTAATTCGATTAGAAAGACGCATAAGAGATTGTGTAGTGACGGAGAGACGTGTCAGAAAAGTCATGTTTAGGAGTTATACTCGTTCATAATTCATCATCAATTGACTTTTTATCTACTTGTATTCTTTTATTCTTAGTTAGAGATTCAAGTCATTTGAATCAATCATTTTCATAGTTATCATCACAATGTATTAAAATATAAAAAATCCATTAAGTATTACGAAGTGTACGATTATTTATTACTATTTACTGGCATTCAATTCTTGCTGTGATACTGTTTATCTGCAACACCAACCATATTTAATGCCGTAGTTAAGTTGTTTGAAATATTTGTTACTCGTATGCAATAAAGAGTACTACTCTTTATAGAATATAGATACTTCTATATTCTATCGTTGTTTCTCACTATGTAAATGCCACAGATAAAATGCCTTTATCCTAATTCTATGGTAAATGCACAGTTGACTAATTTATCATGAACAACACCAACTAAATCCCAATAAGTAATATTTTAAAAACACAAGCTTTTACACAACCCAGGACCAGAATAATTCAAGACAAATCCAACGAGCCCAAACACTACGAGTATAACATGTGTAGTTGAGGAGTTCCTTTATCCACCTTCCAGTTCCATCATCAGATCAGTACCATGTCATCGTAATATTGCATTGTCACGCGATTTACACATATATGCAACAATTCAGCTCATTCGATAACCAGGGAGTGGATCAAATTTAATGTGCAAGATTTGATGACAAACATTTGGGACAAGTGAAACTTAATAAAAGCTAGTAATAAATCTCTCACCCTAAAGGAAACGGTGATGGTAAATAAAACTTCTGTTACGAGCACATGAACGAGACATCCCGCCATCAATTCTCGCCTGCAAGGTATCTAATCAAATTACCGTGTGACCGTTCCTTTGGGAGGAAAATCTGTAAACGTTTTCGGAGTACCCTACACACGGTAAAAGCTGATTGCCGACTGACTCAGGTACGGAGCTTTTGGTTTTGCGGCTTTCCTGTTTTAAGCAGATAGTTTTAACAAGCTTTTATTTGTTTTGCCGTATTTGTATGTATGTTTGTTTGTGTTGGTTAAATCTTAGAACCAAAATCCTTTAAAATCAGAACCACTTTTTTCGTTCGATTGGACTCAAATTTGGTATACTTGCGTATTATCTTCGATGACAATGCAATAATATGGTACCATCAAGCTGATGATAGATTCTGGCTGTAGGGGAACTCCGTAATGGCAAATGGTTGGCATTTGCCATTCGACGAATTTGAGCTATATGATAAAGTCTTTACAAGAAGCTTTTGTTTAAAATTAAAAAACTTTAACTTTTATGACTATTTATTTATACTTTATGAGGATGACAGTTGAGGAGGAAAACAATATCAAAATTGACGAAGTTCAATGTTTTAGCTGCGCCAGGCTTTTAGGATAGAATTTTATTTATCTATGTCATCCTTTTTAGGGTTCCGTACCCAAAGGGAAAAACGGAACGGGACGGATAGTTAGACACCTGAAATTTTCACAGATGATGTATTTCTGTTGCCGCTATAACAACAAATATAATAACTGGCTAAGTGCAAGTCGGACTCGCACTGGTAGGATTCCGTACCACACTACAATATGTCATAAGATCGAGCAAAACATTCCACTATAATTTTTCGTCAGCAAAAAAAATTCTTTTTTCATAGTGTTTGTGTGAATGACTAAGGGTTCCGTTTTTGCCAATCGGCTACGAAACCCTAAAAAGGGTCAAGTAGATTTCTAAAGAAAGTCCTTGGCTGTACCTTTGCTACAGTACCACTAGATGACGGTGTATACCGTTAAAACACGCAAGTGGTTGTTACCAACATTCAGCAGCCCTTTAGATTTTCTTTAATGTAGATTGGCTATTATAAGTTGACATAGAAAAATATTATCGTATTTACGTAATCGTTAATATTAGCTAATTAACGTTATTGATAAACATTTACTTTACATAAGATAATTATTTGTAGTTCGTTACATACATACAATACAATACAATACAACTAATACATGTAAAAAATACTACATTATAAAAATCTATGCCAGCCTTCAGCCTACACCGCTGGTCTTATAGACTTGAAATTTGGTGGGTACATTTTTTTTAGTACGTATACTTAGAACGGATTTTTTGAAATTCCACTCCGATGAGGGTTAAATGGGGTGAAACGCCTGCATATGACTTAATTTAACATAAAAAACCGGCCAAGTCGAGTTGGATTCGCCCACCGAGGCTTCCGTACCAACTTCTCAAACTAGGTTGAAGGACAAACATAACTTTACAGTTCCTTCCATCAGAATCAGAATAAATTTATTAATACAACTGACTAAGAAATTTACATGCTTGCACACAATCTGCAATATCACTGTATTGTACGTAAGTATACCTACATCAGGCATTCAATTTAATATAATTAGGCTTATTATTATTATTGATCTCAACTAAACATTATTAATTTAATGACGCATACATTTAAGCGACAAAATACTTAGATAATAAAACTAAATGTCAATAGAATAAATAATTTAATGTAATGTTAACTGTGCAGTTTGAAACAAAATGTCAAATATTGAAAATACTCACAATTATACAATAATATCATTGTCAGCAGATTTATCCCTCAGCATATATTCTTTAATATCATAGAACATACTTCTGCCACCGTTTTAGTTTTATCTTGAAATGCTATTATTTAGTGATGTCTTCTTAATACTATTAATATAATGGCAATATATTGTGAATCTGAATTGCTCAATCCATAGGAAATGTACTGCACCAACCGCAAATAATAAGTTTGTTTGTTATTAAACATAAAGTTTAACATACGTTTTTCAGATTTATTCCTCTATTTCTCGTAAGTGCTTCAAGACCATGTGCTTCTTCCCAAATTTCATAATTCTAGGTCAACGGGAAGTACTTTATAGGTTTGATTCCTTTGTGAAATTGCAAAATATGCAACATAAACGGTCATATGACCGTTTGATTTTTTCACAGCTGGAAGATACCGTATACTTAAGTACTTAGTATAAGTTTCAACTTGATACCTCTACGAATTCCGGAGATATAGAGTCTTGACGGATGAACAGACAGACAGACAGACAGACGGACGACAAAATGATAAGGTTTCCTATTTTTCTTTTGAGGTACGGAAGCTAAAAACAGAAGCGAATCTGACTTGCACTTGGCCAATTTTCATAGATAGGTAATGGTACGGAACCCTTCATGCGCGAGTCCAACTCGCACTTGACCGGTTTTAGGGTTCCGTAGTCCTGACAAAGAACCCTTATGGTTTCATCATGTCCGTCTGTCTGTCCGATATTATGCTAAAATTCCGTTAGTTCTAGAACCCCCCCCCCGCCTCTAAAATCTAAACTGCTAGCTTGGATCTAATCTGGAAAAAATCATGATGATATTACATTTCATGGACTTCAAAGGAAAATTATAGCGGTTCAGATAACTTTATTACTTTAGCAGTAAAGTAATTAAGTAAAATAAATATGTTAAATATTATACTACTGCGGAAGCCTACACTGCGCGTGGCCCGACACGCACTTGGCTGGTTTTTATTCATAAATGTGTTTGTAGAACTGGGCAAAAATGTCTATCTACTGCCATTAAACTCACATTCAGCCAACTTTGTCATAGCTTAACATTCAGAATCGATTTAATATTTGTTTTTTTTTAAATAATTTAGTGCACAGAATTAAACTAGATAGTGGGAACTTAGTTCTGGTAGTAAGACGATGTTGAGTGATATTATAATCTCGCAAATCGTTCAAAGAAGGAATTTTGCTTGTCTAAAAGTAGAAAACTTTAATGGGTAGCATATTTGGAACAACTGGATGGGATAGTTGTGTTATAAGGATTGAATGTATCCAATCTTCATAACACTTCTATGTAGTTACCCACCTAGTGGTTCCAATTTCTGGGATCCAAGTTCAACTGTCTACATTTTTAGGTACTTTTTACGCGACTCTGCATTTTACGAGTAACTATTTCATTCCACTTGCCCAAACTCAACTTCCTACGATAGGGTAACTTCACACAAATAGGAATAATAATATTCCTAATTCTGACATCATCATCATCATCATAATCAGCCGGTATCAGTCCACTGCTGGACATAGGCCTCTCCCAAGTCATGCCACTGAGCCCGATCTTCGGCTCTTTATTTCCAGTCACTGCCCACCGCTTTGCGAATGTCGTTGCTCCACCTGGTCGCAGGGCGGTCTACGCTACGTTTACCGATTCGCGGTCTCCACTCTAGAACCAGTCTACCCCAACGGTTATCGGTCCTACGGCAGATATGACCAGCCCACTGCCACTTCAGTTTGCTAATCCGATGAGCTATTTCGATCACTTTAGTTCTCTGGCAAATTACTTCGTTCTGGATTCGATCCCGCAGAGAAACACCGAGCATAGCTCTTTCCATAGCTCGCTGAGCGACTTTAAATTGGTGGACCAGTCAAACCGTGAGTGACCACGTCTCGGCTCCGTATGTCAACGACGGGTAGGATGCACTGATTAAAGACTTTTGTCTTTAGGCACTGTGGTATATGCGACGAGAAGACTCGACGGAGTTTTCCAAATGCTGCCCAACCCAGCTGAATTCTTCTCTGGATTTCCTTTTCGAAGTTATGTTTGCCTAGTCTTGCATCTGCCCTAGGTAAACATACTTAGTGACAACTTCGAGTGGGATTCCATCTACGGCAATCGGTTCCGGAACAACGTGCTCGTTGTACATGACTTTGGTTTTATCCAAATTCATCCGGAGACCGATGCGACAAGAAGAATCAGCTAGGCCATTCAACATCCTTTGTAAGTCCTGCAGCGTCTCTGCCATAATGACGATGTCATCTGCGAATTGTAAGTAAGAGAATATGTACTTGCCGTTGATTTTGATGCCACAATTTTTTCAGTCCAGCGTCTAAAACTTATCCTCCAAGGCGTTAGTGAATGGTTTCGGGGATATGTCGTCCCCCTGTCTCATTCCTCGACGCAGGTGGATATGATTAGTACGCTGGTTCTGTACTTGTACACTCATCGTTGCGGCATCATACAGACATCTCATCACTTCGATATATCGCCAGTCGACTTGGCAACGCTGCAAGGACTCCAGAACAGACCAGGTTTCGATTGAGTCGAAGGCCTTCTCATAGTCCACAAAACGCTAAGCACAGGGGCCGATTGTACTCTTCGGTTTTCTGTACAATCTGCCGCACTGTGTGGATGTGGTCCATGGTGCCGTAACCGCTTCGAAATCTGGCCTGTTCCGGAGGTTGGAAATCGTCGAGTTTTCGCGCAAGACGGTTCGTGATGACCCTTGAAAACAGTATGTAGACCTGTTCCATGCCTGTGGAGTTCTCCCAGTGAAGAGAACAGAATTGAAGAGCTGTTGCAGCTGGCTTACAGCTGGCTTACAGCTGGGGCTCCTCCAGCTTTTAGAAGCTCCGTTGTGATTCCGTCTTCACCTGGGGCCTTTCTATTTTTGAGCTGTTTAAGGGCCATCACGATCTCATCTCGGCTGACTTCGGGCAGGTCTTCTGTGAAGTGGCGGGTCAAGGTGGCTCTACAATCCTCAGTATCGGGTACGGGCCTTGAAGCATGCGATGCGTAGAGCTTGCCGTAGAAGTCTTCAACTTCTGACAGAATCTCCGACTTGGATGCGACGACGTTCCCCGTTGACGTTGTCAGTTTTGTGAGGTGGCTTCTACCCAGAGGCTGGGCGAACACTTTCGACCCCCGAGTCTGCTCAATTGATTCTTTAATCAAGAGCGTGTTAGAGGATCGGAGGTTTTGTCGTACCAGCTTCTTAATGGTTTTGTTGCACACCTGATTAATTGACAAAGCTGACAAAGGGTCTGTTCGTCGCTCTTCCATTAGTCGAAGTGTTTCTGCCGAAAGTTTGGACTTTTTGCCCGTACACTTGCTCTCGCAAAACTTTGTCCCTTCATCCCTGAGGATTTCCACCACTTCTTCGAGTTTCTGGTCTACGTCATCTGTGGTTTCCAAGGCAGCGAATCGATTTTCCAATTTTAATTGGAATGTTTCGGATCCAACAACGGTTTGGAGTAGGTTAGGTCGGAGCGTAGACTTCATCAATCGGGATCTTTCGGCTTTGAAGTCGATATCCAGAGAGCCTCGTACAAGTCGGTGATCACTTCCAGTATTGAACCTACTGATCACTCTGAATATGCGCCGTTTGTCCGTAATGATGAAGTCAATCTCATTTTTAGTCAGTGTCGGGGCTTTGCCACGTCCACTTCCTTTGGGGCTTTTTCTTGAAGAACGAGTTCATCAAGAAAAGCCCCTTTTTTTCGAGAAAGTTGACAAGCATTTGCCCCTTGTGATCCCTACTGCCAAATCCGTGTGGTCCTACTGTCGATTCACTGCAGGTCTATACTCCCACTTTGGCGTTAAAGCCTCCCATGACGTTGTAGTGAGCCTTAGAGGTGGTATGTAAGGCTCTAGAGATGTCTTCATACATGCTCTCCACCTCTTCATCCAAGTGTGCCGAGGTCGGTGCGTAAACCTGGATAACCTTGAGGCTGTACCTTTCGGTTAACCTAATTATGAGATACGCTACCCTGGTCGATACACTGGAGATTTCTACAACGTTGTCACTGAGAACCTTGTTGACCAGAAACCCGACGCCGCCTTGGGATGGCTGGTCTCCTTCTCTGTAATACATAAGATGGCCCGATTCTAGAGTTATGGTGTCCTCTCCCTGTCTTCGAACTTCACATAACCCTAGAATGTGCCATCTTATGTGTCCCAGCTCCTCCTCCAGCTGCGCCAGATGATCATCCAGCCGAATCGTGTGTCCATTATATGTTGCGAGGGTCAGTTTGTTTTGGAGGCCTACCGTAGCCCGGAGATTCTTAGCACCCCCTGCCCTGCCGTCACCGTGACCGCCGCCGTGGTCAGGAATAGCAGGGCGGCCACTAACTGGGGGCCGCGGCATATTGTGACTTTCCATACTACTTCTTTCATCCCTTGGGAGGGATATGCCCTAATCGCCACGCTGGGCAGGCGTGTTGGCGATCGCAGGACGTAGCTTCTTGCACCGGTGACGCTGCTGCCCGTCGCCTGCCTGTAGTATTTAGCTACGCCATAATTTGAAATGGTTATACCGCCATTTGTCGGTCGCCAAAGCCCCGTTTGTTGGTCAGCAGGATGCACCACGGGCAGGTGAGGTTGGCTGGGAGCACTTAGATGGTATGTGTGCTCTCTTACATCCCCTAATTCTGTGGGTAACTTGAACTATCCTTAACATGTTAAACTCTATTTAAGTAAACGTCATCTAAGTTTTAACCGAATAAACTTCTTGGGTATTTTAAACTCATGCAAGTTCTGAGGAAACGACACTTTGCTGTTAGTTATTATCTAACTAAAGACTAGGTTTTCCGTATAAGTGCCTATATAAAGTAGTACTCTGTAGACCAGTGCACTCCGCAGCTTCACTCGAGCTTGAAATTAATGTAAGTAAAGTATAATTATGTGTCATATTGCATCTCAAAAACCACAATCATCATCATCATCATCATCATCATCATAATCATCAGCCGGTGTCAATCCACTGCTGGACTTACGTCCAGCAGTGGATTGCCCCTCCCAAGATGCGCCACTGATCCCTATCTTCGGCTCTTCCTTACCATCACTGCCTACCGCTTTGCGTATGTCATCGCTCCACCTGGTCACAGGACCTCCTACGCTACGTTTGCCGATTCGCGCTCTCCACTCTAGGACAAGTCTACCTATCAGTCCTGCAGCAGCATATCTGCTGCAGGATTGATAGGTAAACTTGGGAACCGTTAGGGTTACCAGGCCACTGCCATTTCAGTTTACTAATCTGTTGAGCTATGTCGATAACTTTAGTTCTCAAAAACCACAATGCTTTTCTGTTATCCTAGTGTTGATATTTTATTGTTTATTCTTTATAATAGGTTTTGGTTATAGATTTTTTAGATTTTTATAAGCTTTTATTTAACTTGCCATGCTAGTATGTATCACAGAACCGATGAAGTAGTTTTGACTTCTTTGTGGTAAGTATGTATGTTTGTGTGGATCAAATCTTCGAAGCTAAATTATGTCACCACCTAGGTGCCCGGGCGCACTTTTTAATGCTCAAACATCAGGCTTCCTAGATGCCTTGAAGTTAGGCCCTATTTGTGTCGTCGTCAACCAAACAGGTGCCGGGATTGAACCTGCACCTTAGATTCGAACGACTACCTGTCTAACTCTCAAACAGTCCACTACTAGGACCCCCCGGCAGAGCGATGAAACAGTTCGTGGGTTCGGCCGTGGTGTTTAGGAGGCCTGCCGGACGGCCCCAGAGGAGTGATAATTAAACGCAAAGAGGCTTAGACCTTAACCTTAACCTTAAGTTTTTTTTTATTGGTGTACAATAAGGAATTTTGTATTGTATTGTATTGTATTGTATGGTAGGACAGTAATTGAATTTGGGCTAGGTAATACTGCAAGGGTTTTTCTTTCATGACACATGATAAAGTCTGTACAAAAAGCTTGCCTTTTAAAAGTGTTTAACTTTTATGTTGATTCCGATATGCTCTAATTCTGTGACCATAACCTGACTATTTTCCAACGTTTTTGTCTCTGTAATCTCCTTTTCAACGCTCTATGCAACTAGCCAACCGTTGCACAACAGTTGAGAGATTTCGATTTATCGAATGAAATCCGGAACCGGAACTAGTGCCGATATAAGTTAGTTTTCACGGCAACAAGGGAACTGCGAAATAACATTTTATTTGAATAGCTTTGTATTGCAACGGTGCAATATCTAACAAGTTTTAAAATGAAACTGGATTTTTGGCTGTCCGGATTTCGGACATTCCGTATTTTAGTTTTACTTTTTGTGTGTGTGTGTAAGTTATTATGAGACTATCTATTTTTAGGGTTCCGTACCCAAAGGGTAAAAACGGGACCCTATTACTAAGACTCCGCTGTCCGTCCGTCTGTCTGTCTGTCTGTCTGTCTGTCCGTCTATCACCAGGCAGTAATCTCATAAACCGTGATAGTTAGACAGTTGAAATTTTCACAGATGGTGTATTTCTGTTGCCGCTATAATAACAAATACTAAAAACAGAATAAAGTTAAAAATAATAGAGGGTCCCCATACGGGAAACGAGTTTTTTTCGGCATTTCACGCCATCTATGAACGCTTAGTTAGGTAAACGTCCCATAGATGGCGTTATATTGAAATGTCGATCCCTAACACCTTTGTCAGACGATAGATGGCGTTATAAGAAATAAAATGTTTATTAATTATTATTTTTTGCTGGCGAAAAATGATAGTGGTATTTTTTGCTCGATCTTATAAAATACTGTAGTGTGGTTCGGAACCCTACTAGTGCGAGTCCGACTTGCAATTGGCAAGTTTTTATTATAGATATGTGAGCACAAATATTAGGTTACAAAAGAAGCTAACGCTCGCGCATTGTTATATAGTGACATCTACCTAAAGCCACAAGTAATAGTACATCGTAGATTTTCTTGCTACTGAAATAAGAAATTGACTCGCGGGGCATGTACGTCGGTTGTTTTAGTTTTTAAACTTAATCTTAATTATCTGATCTATTGAAAAATCTATGTGCGCAAACCACAGTGGACCTTCGGTCACAGATTATATAATAGTTTCTACGTAACAGATACTTCACTCCCCTACAAAAACACAATACCAACGTTTATTTCAGACAATACAAGCAAAAATGTGTCTAAGGCGCTCGACCTAGCGTTGTTATTACTTCCTTCAGCGCGCGTTGTACCGGCGCGCCCCGATACAGTAAAGGGTTGACTCAATAAACTAAAAAAAAGTTTACGAATTATTTTTATTTACCTCACAAAATGACATCTAAGTTCCTAACTAAGCGTCAAATTTTATGTCGGAAAAGTAAATTTTACGCCATCTTGTCATTTTAGTATCGGTAGCATAAAAAATGAAACAGTGCTACAGTGACAACAGAAGTGCTTGTTTTTAGTCAAACCCGCAAAATGACTATGAAAAACTTAAATCGTTTCTAAGATAGAATACGAATGCGCAGTTATCCGTCATTAGAATAATAATATACGTTGCGCGCGCGTGAGCAGTGACAACCGACTGGCAGATAGTACTGGCGCAGGTGACGAAAGTTTAGGTATAAATCGCAGTAGCTATGGGCGAGTGTGGGAGGCCTGCTTCGGTGAAGAAACCACCTGGCATAGTAAGCTGGTAGAATATAGGTGCTGGGCAACCTTACTGGTAGCTCACTCTTGTAACAGCCTTGTATGGTAGTAAGACACTGCCATGTCAAGTGTCCACGTGGCCAGTTACCACCCTCAAGACGAGAAATCTAATCTAATGTGTCACTTACCAATAGGTGACATAGTGGCCTAACGCTAGCCTAGGCAAAGACAAAAGTAAAAAAACTTTTTTACCGACTTCACAAAACAGCAGGAGGTTCTCAATTCGTCTGTATGTTATTTTTTGGTGTGTGTATGTTACGCGATTACTCCGTCAATTTTGAACGGATTTGAATGATTGGGTAGGGGTACGTTTACGAGGTGGTTCCATTGTTATTTTATCATTTTAAAAAAATCGGCCGAGCCGTTTTTAATATATCAACATTTGTATTGCGATTTATTTACTTATCTCGACGACTTACTATTTACCACTGGCACAGATTATATAATAGTTACTACGTCTATTGGCTACTTTGACTAACACGTCGTTTGAAGTCGGTTCTTTTAGTTTTTTAAACGATCTTAAATTATTTAAAACAAGCTTTTTTTTAAATGCGCTGAAATGAATTAAATAAATAATTATTTGGACGGACGGACGGACCGATGCATGGATGGACGGAAGAACGG
This sequence comes from Cabera pusaria, assembly GCA_954871355.1. Classification (NCBI taxonomy): domain Eukaryota; kingdom Metazoa; phylum Arthropoda; class Insecta; order Lepidoptera; family Geometridae; genus Cabera; species Cabera pusaria. Next base: position 6,713,433 of record OX940896.1, read on the forward strand.
TTGGGCGCACGGACGGACTGCGAAGTCTAAGTAAGAACCCTATCACTGAGATAGTTTGGTCAACCTATTACTTATTACAGGCCTATTACTTTGGTCAGCTTCTTTGTTCCTACATAACTTTGCTTATGTCCGAGGCTATAAATGAAATAAGAATATTCACGAATTTTGTAGTACCTATATTCGTAGCTCCTAACACACACCTATAACTCATAACTCACGTTGATTTATTCTGTCATTTTTAGAACTACACCATCCATCGCAGCTCAGTATTCAAACAGTAAAACTCCCCGCTAACAGAACTATCAATGAACGAGTGACTACAATAGTTCGTCCCAGAACTAACAAGTCCATTGAAAGAGTCGCACAATACGATCTATGTGGACTCACTGATACGTGTAATTACTTGGTGCTTGGAACAGCGAGAACACAAGTGTTTACTGACCTTTTGAACCCCCGACGCAAAAAGAAGGGGTGTTATAAGTTTGACGTCTGTATCTGTGTGTCTGTCTGTGGCATAGTAGCGCCCAAACGAATAACCCAGTTTGATTAAGTTTGTTTTGTTTGATAAGTGTCTTAATCGAGAGTGTTCTTAGCTTTGATTCATAAAAATCCGTTCAGCCGTTTGAAGACTAAAATTAGGACAGCCAGAAATTTTCATGTCGCTGCACTGCGCCAAAAAAATTACTTAATAGAACAAAATCATATAAACCGAAATCCTGAAATAAACGGTCCAAATAAAACACTTTTCTTCCCGCCCATCCGCAACAAAACTATCACTAGGAGCGTATAAATCAGAATCCCTGTGAGTCTGTGAGATCACTGTATGACATACTCCCTCAAGTTGAAGGGTTTAACGGAAACTATTACAGACTTCACCGAACCGATTACTGAATCGTTTCAAATTGATTTCATATCAGAACCACACAAAGGAGAGCATTGTTCTCCTTGACAATCGAGGTCCCTGTACTTTCAATGAAGATCACTAAGCTTAAACTTATTTTTCTGGCGGATTAGGCTTTGGTCGTGCCTTCAACCTAGCACCGAACAAAGAGGATGTACTTAATGTGATCGCTGAATTTTGGAATGAAGTTTAATGTAGCCACGGTAGAAGAAAAGTTGTGAGGTTATGATGACAGTCTTAACTAGGAGATACTACGTGTTGTGATAAATGTAGAGGGACTTGAGTAAATTGGTCAGCGTCTCGTGTGACTGCCGTCTTTCTTTTCAGATAAGTATTCACTTATCTCACAAGAAAGACTTGACTACGAGCCCACGGAATAGCTAAGTTACGTGTTTTTTTTTATACATAACTTTTTTCTGGAGCTAAAGATATCTCATTGTATCCTATAAACAAAAAAATATATAAACGTAGAGATGTTTAAAAAATCATCCCAAAATAGAGGTTTAATTTTGCTAACGGAACTCGCCTTCTATGAACCTAGTAGGTACCTACTCGAAGTTAACTAACATCGTTCGACAGCACTTTGGAACTTGAAGGACGAATTTACTAATCTCTATTTATCTTTGAGCAATCGGCTACCTTCCTCGGTGGCTAATTACAGTCCCAGGACTGATCAAAGACATTAATTAATGTAGTTCGAGTTTTCTGACAAAAACACACCCAAGATCTTATAGGCATTTTCGTTTAATGAAATGAGGGTAGTAAAATATTGCTTTACATATTTTATTTTAACAGTATATTTTTGGATATTTCCAATACTACTTGCGTCTTATGGATTTACCTGCGAAAATATTGAGTGCAAATGATGAAAATTAAGTGCAACTACAACAACTTGAGTGCTCATGTTCAGTTTATTTTTGACGTTTTAAATAAGGTAAAACTGCAAAGGAATTCTAGAGAGAGCCGCATCGTGGAAACTCAGCATAAGCATGTGTAAGGTTGTGTAGAGAGTTTGAGAACTAATCTCGGTATTTCTCTAGAGATCGTCCGCGGAACAAAAGTATTTTGCCAGAGAACAAAGCAATCGACATAGCTTAACCGATTGGTAAATTGATGTGATCATATCTTCCACAGGACCGACCGTACGGTAACTTAGTTTTGCGAATCGGGAAAACTTATTTATATTATTATTAACAGCAAGCCGTGGGCAATGACTTAAAGACGAAGATCGGACTTAATAGTAACAACATCATGAACGTCAACATCCCACACGGCGGTAACCTCGTGGGCCAATTCAAGGTACTTGCTGAGCTGGTCCTTCTCGATTTTCACGAGGTTCTCATCATGTGGGATGGTGATGTCAACTAACACTGCCCGCCGCTGGGACCGGTCGACTATCACGATATCAGGCTTATTTTCGACAATAGTCCTGTCCGTGATAACCGATCTTTCCCAGTAGAGGAAAGCACGACCATTTTCAAGAACTGGCTCAGGTGCGTACTTATTGGTGTGTTTTAAGATCATGATATGCTTATGCCCAACAGTTGGAAGACGGGTTGGAATGGTTGCGCCTCAGACTAATTGAGGGTTGCGCTATTGGACAATGTCAGTCTCATGACCGTCTTTAACCCCTGGCAACCTGGTAAGACACTGTCTTTTGTTCGTCTGGCTAGCTACCACCCTCATGTAGAAAAATCTATCGCCAAGCATCTAATGTGTTCCGCCGGCTGTCCTTGAGAGCCAGTTTCCATTTCTAGGCCTACCGTGTCGTACTTCGACCGCATCTCACTTACCAACGGGTGAGATATGGGTCAAATGTTTTTATATCTGGCATAAAAATGAACTATGGTCTGAGTATAATGGCGATTGTGATGACATATCTGTTGCATAACTCTACTATATGTACTTATATGACGATAAATTATTTTAATATTCATTAAGTAAACCCTTCACAGATTAGGGTTATTTTAGTTTAATTTTATATGTATGTTGCGTTTACAGATGCGTGAAAAATGTATTAGAATTTTGATTAATCTACGGCGGAATATTCAGTTACCTATTTTCATTATCCTATTCTAATCACACTTCATAATTGTTATTATGAGGTTACCTACCTACAAGGGGTCGGGTAAAGCTTACGGCCTGCCTTATTTCCATAATTACATTCAAAGTGCTATCCATATTAAACAAAACATATAACATTTTTGGTATATTAACATCATATGAGTTTTAGATCTATAACCCTTTAATATTTTCCTGTATCGAGGGTACTGAAACTGAACATCACATCAAAGCAGTGAACATACTCTTTAATTAATATTGCCCAAAAAGTTTTTTATTGTTAACTAGCTGTACCCGCGACTTCGTTCGCGAATCCTACAAAAAATTGACAAACGAACCCACAAACTACAAACCTTAACGTTACTGTGGTTACACTTAATTTTTTATTCGTCTCATTAAGATTCAAATCTATGCCTTACATTATGATTAGACCAAGAGAAGTTATATCTGCTACGCTGTAATTTTTTTAATGTAACAATTCATGTCTTAATTTAAATAATTCACACTAACTATCAATATATGGGCAATATTGCATTGCCCAGTTTGGTAGATAGGGTTACAATTTTTATGACAATGTATTTTAAATGGAATACTTAAACAACGTTTAATTGCATATACTATTACATATATTGTCTAAAGTAAATTTAGCAAATATTGTACTTTGGTATGTAGATAACAACGTCGTTATAATGTATCAAGCCGCACAAAAATCCAGCCTCATAGAGAAGCGCTCGTCGAAGCAACGTTTGATCTCCTACATTTAAAGATATTCCTATAACGACAACTAACCGCCTTGATATTCTCGGCATCTCATTAAGCATCAACTCTTAATTTTACTTTTATATCACTACATAATATAAAACAAAGTCTGACTGACGGACAGACGCGGCAGGGGGCGATAAACTACAGAATTTGCGGTTTTCACCAATAGATAGAGTGATTCATGAGGAAGGTTTATGTGAATAATTCGTTAAGGTTTTATGTAAAGATTAATTCATACTCGAAACCACAAAGTGATGCAAACAGATACAGGCATATATGCTCTACCCGGGCATATGTGCGAAGCTGGGGCGGGTCGCTAGTTGAATTTAAAGTTTAGTCAGCCACTTGGCGTTTTGACTAAAGTTAGACAATATGTCACCCCGGACCGCAGTTTAATCTATATCAAAGCGATGGTTGACGGTTAAAAAAAAATCCAGCTAAGTAGATGCTTAAAACTATTGATTGCAGAATCGAAAAACTCATCAACGACGACTCCAATAAATTCGCCAACCGGGGATAGGCTTATTAAAAACGTTCATATATTACCTTTAATAAACGGCACCTTTCAATTTCAGCCGGGCTATTCACAACCATTCTTAAAAAATCGGTGTAATCTGACGAATTACATTTCAAAAACTTTCCAATTAGTTATACAGCTGAAAGTTTCAGGGAAACTAAAATATCGATGAAAATGCATTCTATAGCGTGGTTTTTAGATCAATTTTAACCGACATTTATTGCATGCATGTTTTAAGTTTTTCGGGTATTTATCTAAAGAGAGTGAACTTAAACAATAGAAAGTCTTAACTGGCTAAGTGCAAGTCGGACTCGCACTCGTAAGGTTTCGTAACATAAGCGTTTATAATATGAAAAACAAATGTATATTTGCGGTTCGGAAAATGTGCTATATCTCAAAAACTACTGACTTCAAACCAATTTTCGGTTAAAGTTTTATTGAGATCTACAGGATATTTTTTTTTTAGATTTTTCACTATTTACACACACATTACCACACATTTACCACGTTAGAAGTGTAAAATTATCAAACGAATGACTTTGAAAAAAAAATTTTTTTGAAAACCTCAATGTCATTTTTCAACGACCTATCCAAAAACATACCGCACGTAAAGGTTTGATTAAAAACATTTTTTAGTTTCTGTGCCCATGTATGGGGAGCCCTGGCTTGGCTTTGAGTAACTCAAAGATAGTTGGGCGCTTGTTTCGTTTCGCTTATATTCCAATAATGAGGCCTGTGTTTAATCCATCATTGGCAGAAGAACGATCGAGTGTCGTTTGCCGAACTCAGCTGATCTCCTTAAACTTAAGATAACAAAAGAAAGTGCGTATGCCACCATCATCCAAATATCTTTCTCAAAGATTTATTACTTTACTAGAAGTGTCCCGCGGCTTCGCCCGCGTTAAAACCTTTTATTTACTTAAAACTTTTATTTTGTAAAAACGATTCTATCATTAAACACATCAAATAAGAATTAGCCAAATCGGTTCACCCGTTTTCATGTTATCGCGTGACTAAGGCAAATCGGGATTCATATTTATAAAACCCTAAAAACCTAAATTTACAGACTTTGTTACCTACCCCATTTCGAAAAATCCTACAACACGTACTTTATCCCATCTTGTTTCGCCATACAAACTTTGAATCCCCGTTCCGTATCCGGGAGGAATTTTCAGAAAATAATTTCTGAGCGGATACCTATACCTACGTCATAATAACTATCTGCATTCTAAATTTCAGCGCAATCCGAAACAATATTGATTTTTAAACTTTGCTACCCCAGTTTATCCTCTTAGGGTGGCATTTTGAAAAAGTCTGAAACTCGTATTTACTTATTTATTTACAGAAGTACTTGTGTGAAATGTCGAATAAAACGACTATCCAAACTTTGAACCCCCGCTTCATCCCCTTCAAGAGTGTATTTTGAAAAAAAATGTCTTAGCGGATACCTAAGTCAATATAACTGTCTGCATGCCAAATTTCAGCGCAATCCGAAACAATATTGATTTCAGACTTTGTTACCCCACTTCACCCTTTTAGGGGTGGAATTTCGAAAAAGCCTGAAACACGTATTTACTTACTTAAGTACTTGTGTTAAATTTCGTATATAAAAGACTATCTAATATTGTTTTTCCATACAAACTTTGAACACCCGTTTCATCCCCTTCAGGGGAGAATTTTGGAAAATTCTTTCTGAGAGGGAACTAACGTCGTAATAACTATCTGCATGCCAAATTTCAGCGGAATCCAAAACAATATTGATTTCCACACTTTGTTACCACATTTACCTCTTAGGGGTGGAATTTCAAAAAAACATGAAACACGTATTTACTTATTTTTTTACTGGAGCACTTGTATGAAGTTTCGAATAGAAAATACTATCTAATCTTGTTTTTCCATAGAAACTTTGAACCCCCGTTTCATCCCCTTCAGGGGTGAAATTTGAAAAATCCTTTTTCAAAGGTAACTAACGTTGTAATAATTATCTGCATGCCAAGTTTTAGTGCAATCCGAAAAAATAATTATTTTCACACTTTGTTACCCCATTTCACCCTCTTAGGGGTGGAATTTAAAAAAAAACATGAAACACGTATTTATTTATTTTTTTACTAGAGCACTTTGATGAAGTTTCGAATAGAAAATACTATCTAATCTTGTTTTCCATACAAACTTTGAACCCCCCTTTCATCCCCTTCAGGGGTGAATGTTGGAAAATCCTTTCTCAGAGGAAACTAACGTCGTAATAACTATCTGCATGCCAAATTTCAGCGCAATCCGAAACAATATTGATTTTCAGACTTTGTTACCCTATTTCAGCCTCTTAGGGGTGGAATTTCGATAAAGCCTAAAACACGTATTTACTTATTTATGTAGAAGATGTAGATGTAGATGTATGTAGAAGTTTCGAATAGAAAAGACTATCTAATGTTGTTTCTCCATAGAAACTTTGAACCCCCGTTTCATCCCTTTAAGGGGTGAATTTAAGAAAATCCTTTCTTAGCTGATACTAACGTCATAATAACCACCTGTATGCCAAATTTCAGCGCAATCCAAAACAATATTGATTTTCAGACTTTGTTACCCCATTTAAGCCTCTTAGGGGTGGAATTTCGAAAAAGCCTAAAACACGTGTTCACTTATTTATGTCTTGAAGCACTTGTGTGAAGTTTCGAATAGAAAAGACTATCTAATAATGTTTCTCCATAGAAACTTTGAACCTCCGTTTCATCCCCTTCAGGGGTGACATTTGAAAAATCCTTTTTCTAAGGTAACTAACGTTGTAATAAATATCTGCATGCCAAGTTTTAGCGCAATCCCAAAAAATATTGATTTTCACACTTTGTTACCCCATTTCACCCTCTTAGGGGTGGAATTTCAAAAAAACCTGAAACACGTATTTACTTATTTTTGTACTGAAGCACTTGTGTGAAGTTTCGGATAGAAAAGACTATCTAATCTTGTTTCTCCATACAAACTTTGAACCCCCATTTCATCCCCTTAAGGGGTGAATTTTGAAAAATCCTTTCTTAGTACACCCCTACGTACTAAGACAAATATACCCTCCAAATTTCAAGTCTCTACGACCAGCGGTTTAGGCTGTGCGTTGTCTGTCAGTGAGTCAGTCAGTCAGTCAGTCAGTATGTCAGGACAAAGATTCTTATAGTATTAGATTAATGTTATTTCTTGAGAGCCAATCGATTAGCGACATGCTTTTATTCGATTGATGGCTGATTTGTGCGAGTCACAACTCAAACCACCTTTGGCCAGACGTAGTAGGAGCATTATATCGATGTTCCGCCTGACTTGTTGACATAAAATAGCTTTTTACCATCAAGGAGAACATCTGCCGGCGTATCCTTACGGTGTCCAGCAACAAAAAGCCTTGGTATTCAGGATCATTTTAAACCTAGCGGGTTCACTATCTTCGATGACATCATCGCTTAGCATCAGGCGAGCTAGTATTCAAACGCTAAGCCTATCAGCAGGGTTATTCTCAATAATTCGAAAGCAAATTCGAATTCGGAAACTGTCTTTACTTCGACTTGGATCTTTGCAATTCACAATGCTCCGATCGGTTAATTTTGATATTTTAATTAGAAAAAATCAGTGATTTATTGGAAAGGTTTACGCTCAAAACAGCTCAGGAAACAAAAAAAAGAATAAAATTAAAAATGAAGCTTCCGAATCCGAATATGTTTTCAAATGATTGAGAATAAGCGCAAAATAACTAACAAATAACTACAAAAACATTTTATTTTCGACAAAAATTCTCACGTGTTGAGACTCGACCCTACAGCCTTTGCTTCTAAAAGCAAGCTCTGTTCCACCTGATCCAATCACTTACATCACTTACATATGCAGTGTGGCGAATTTAAGAATAACAATATAAATCTGCACGTATAATTACGGAACCAGGAACGATTCCCGTATCCTGTTTTTTTTTTTTTTTTTTCGTGGAAACTTTGTTATACATATACATTTGATCAAAGTATCATTTGAGAAGTGTTTACCTGATAGATTGCATAACATTTACATAAAAATATCCCGTTTTTCCCGTGTCCCACCAAAACTTTTATGTTTTTCAGGATAACCAATATTCTAAAAGTTATTCCATAGTATAAGCTATGCTCATTTTAAGTTTCATTAAAATCCGTCCAGTAGTTTCGGCGTGATGATTTTTCAAACGGACATACATACAGACAAAAAATTTAAAAATTATATTTTCGGCATCTTTCTCGCATCGTTTGCATCGTTCATAATTCTTCCCCTAATTTAAATTTCAAAAAAATATTCAATGTACAGTTTTTGCTTAGTTTCTGTTTTATTCTTTGACTATTCAGTAGGTGAATACTCAAAGGTTTTATATAGTAAAAATAAATATAGAAGATAGAAGATAGATAGATAGACTACAAACGACTTCAACATATTTTGTACAATTACTTGGAACTTAGTAATAATAACCTATTGTGTAGTGGAAATAAACATAAAATGTAATATCTCATCTGACTGGCATTTTTATAATACCCAGCACTCAAAAATTTGTATAGTAAGTTCATTGAAACCCTTTGAATCAGCCCAAACACGACAAATCTCTGCTGAAAGTTAGTGAGTACGGTATTTTGCAGATTCCTAGAGATGCCCCAGAATCAGGTTAATATTAATTGAATTAGGAGGATATCCAATTTAGAATTGATTAGACTTATGAAAGTTGCTCTTATAGCGTCATCAATTAAAAAATGCTCATATATTTAAAACGGCTTAACGGATTCAAAGCGAATAATACTCTAGTAGAGTAAAGGTACGGCCACGCCGCGGTGTCCTGCGATCTGCGGGCGCGATCTCAGTACTTTTCAATTGTTTTCTGATCGCGTTTGGTGTGAACCAGTCGGTACAAATACTACTGCGCTATCTGATCACCGCCTAGATCGCGCACGCAGGACGCTGCGATGTGTCCGTACCTTAAGTCATAAATAAAACGAAAAAAGTGGGTGCGTAGAAAGCTAGGCGTTAGAAGTTAAACATCCAATTTCATTCAATTTATTTCTCAACATCACTAATTATGTTTTTGTACAACTCCATCTGTTGAACCTTGGCGAATACGTCTTCGTAGTTGCGCCGTTCTACAATAGAGGGCGTTTATAAATACAAAATATAACATGACGGTTACGTCACTTCCGCTTCCTTCGAACCGTGACGCTACGTCACAAGTGTCAAATTTTACCCCAGTGCTCCTAAAGAAGTTTCATTTCAAAAAATTAAATCAAAATTGGGTCATCCATTTCATATTTTACTTTGTATTGGGAGTTACGCTACCTCAGACGAACCTTGTTCCCATTGGGGTAGGCAGAAACTACATTTTTCCACATGCTACGATCCTGACATACCTCTTTCGCTTCTTCCACTTTCATGAGCGCCTTCATACATCCTCGCCGGTTTTAGGTACTTTTGACTTGGCCTTTCCTTAAAACATCTCCGATCTGGTCGTGGTACGTTCGCCTACATCAGCCTTTACCGGTTGGCCCATTCACACTCGTCTCATAAATGTGTTTCGCCAATCTATCTACATTCATCCTCTCTAGATGTCCAAACCATCTAAGAATTTCTTTCTTTTCCATTATCACCTCTTCTACCACACCACAACATGTCTAATTGGGAATAAAATGACTGGATAATATAAACTAATAGAAAGTTGTGCATCTATATATATATATATATATATATACATAAAGATGCACAATAAATAATCAAATTACTTTCTATTACTTTCTATTATTTTATATTCAAAATATATATATAATATAATATATATATTTTGTTTTGTATGTATTTGTCTCTAAATGTATATATTTGTATTATGTATGTATATGTTTACACATGTAGATTATTAGTAAGTCTATGTATTTTATATTAATTTGAAGCCTTTCCTCATCATACCTATCATGCCACCGTCCAAGCTCAACATAATTAAATATAATTTTCATCCTAAGGTTGTCTGGAAGACATCTCTTTTAGCGATAAGACCGCCCATTTTACCAGTAATATACTTAGTGCAAATGTTTGTATCTTCTTTTTTGTGCAAATTGGTGTCAATAAAGAGTTATTGTATTGTATTGTATTTTATTGTAAATATTCTGTGAACAAATGTATATACAGTACCTTACAAATACGGCCCACCATTAATCATGTGAATTTGTATCGACATTGTCTGGGGCCCTTAAGGTACCATCAATTACAAAGGGCATTCAAGTTTGAGGACCAAAGAGGTCCCTAATTGGTTTAATTTCGGCCTAGGTAATAGATTACCAGAGCTATTAATTAATTCTAAGGCTGTTTACATTGGGTTACAAGCTACAAATATATACTCCTATATATCTTTGACAGAAAATCAAATTATCATCATTATAATCAGCCGGTATAAGTCCACTGCTGGACATAGGCCTCTCCCAAGTCACGCCACTGAGCCTGATCTTCGGCTCTTCGTTTCCAGTCACTGCCCACCGCTTTGCGAATGTCGTCGCTCCACCTGGTCACAGGGGCGTCCTACGCTACGTTTACCGATTCGCGGTCTCCACTCTAGAACCAGTTTACCCCAACGATTATCGGTCCTACGGCAGATATGACTAGCCCACTGCTACTTCAGTTTTTCTAATCCGTTGAGCTATGTCGATCACTTTAGTTCTCTGGCGAATTACTTCGTTCCGGATTCGATCCCGCAGAGAAACACCGAGCATAGCTCTCTCCATAGCTCGCTGAGCGACTTTAAATTGGTGGACCAGTCTAACTGTGAGTGTCCACGTCTCGGCTCCGTATGTAGATTGCGAGGGTCAGTTTGTTTTGCCGGCCTACCGTAGCCCGGGGATTCTTAGCACCCCCTGCCCTGCCGTTGCCGTGACAGGGCGGCCGGGAACTGGGGGCCGCGGCATATTGGGACCTTCCATCTTTATTGCATCCCTTGGGAGGGATATGCCCTAATCGCCACGCTAGGCAGGCGTGTTGGCGATCGCAGGACGTAGCTCCTCGCACGGGTGACGCTGCTGCCCGTCACCGTCCTGTAGTATTTATAGCTACGCCATAATTTGAAATGGTTATACCGCCATTTGTCGGTCGCCAGAGCCCCGTTCGTCGGTCAGCAGAATGCACCACGGGCTGGTGAAGTTGGCTGGGAGCACTTAGACGGTATGTGTGCTCCCACATTTCCATCCAAAATCGAATACCAATATTATAAATTATTGTTATATACCGGCTGTAATTCACGTACCTTTAGTCGTATTTTCTCGACCTAGGTTTCGAGCGAGTCCGTCGCTCTTCCTCGGGAGTGAGGTCACGCGGTGAGATCGCTATGTGCATAACAATAATAAATGTTACAAATTCACGATAATTTTAAAATAAAAATATTATAAATGGCAGTTTGTAAATTTTGTAAGTTTCTTTGGGACTTCCCCACAGTCAAACGGCTAGACCGATTTAGCTGAAATTATTATACATAATTAATCAAACGGCTAGACCGATTTAGCTGAAATGATTGAATAATTATTACACAAAGATAGTAGCTATTATGGATTAGGCCATAATTGACTTTTTAACGCGGGCGAAGCCGTAGTGCTGTGCTCTGCGTTTTCTTTCGCAACGCCCCCTAGTAAATAATTTAAAAGTTTTATTTGATAGAAGGGACTACCATAATGCTAATACAAACTTCGTTTTGGTGATGTCGACCGCTGAAGAGTTCCCTCGTCTGGAGCCAACCGTGACAGTAAAATCAAATCATACTTTTGACACAGAATAAATAATAGTACTACGTACTTAAGACAAAAGTGCTTGTCATCGGAACTGAACTAGTATGTAAGATTTCATTACAGTACGGTATGAGGAATTCAGCTTTTTTATATCGCTTAGGCTAGCTAGTGTTTGACCACTATCTCACCAGTAGACAAGTGATAATGCTTTCCACCAGCTATTTTAATTTAAAAATTGTATTTATTTTTCATTTATGTTTTTAATACAAAATAAATCAGTTTCACTTCGTTCTATATTTGTAATGAAATAATTTTGAATTTTAATTAACTTTTTGCAAACAGATAGTTTATAACTTGATGCAAGCAGAGCCGCGGGGCACAGCTAGTAGAAAAAGTAAAATAAATAATGTCGCCCATAAATCTAGCACACAGCAAAGACTCCCAAGAGAACAACCTAATGGAATTAAAAGGATTAAATAAACAAAACGTAAACAATTAGAGAAATGCAAATAGATATACATTTCCTGATTACGATCCCTCTAATTGAATCCCCTATTCATTTCCACAGTATTCTATTAAATTAACCACCCCTTAGTAACTAACATCTATTCTGGGGTCCGGATTTAAAAGTAATCCTGCTTAAAGTTAACTTTCGTTAATTCGGTAAAACTATGGCACTATGGTGATTACAGTTACACAAACCCTGGTTGTTTTGGGTTTGACATTTAAAAGTTAAAAGGTTGAAAGTATAAGCATGTTACGAACTAAAATCATGTTTGCAAAACCGAAAATAGATTTTATATATTGGTTAGGGATGTGAGAAGCTACGAAACAAGTTTATATTTGTTTTTGAAACGCTAGGCAGTATCTTAGTCGAGCCTAGTAAAGAGAGATTCGTTAGACTTACTTTTATCTAACAGGAAAAACAAAACGCTTGCTTGATCGTAAGCTATAATATCTGCCTAAATCTACAGCCCCACGGTCCGATTTTTCACATACCAGATAGCGCCCAGCCAGGGGCCTTATTCAGTATGACAAATGAGATAACGCGTTCCTTAACGCGCCACGTCACGTTATTGAAAAATAGTATTCCTATATGCCACACGATAGGTAAATTATACAAAACGCGCGCGTTACACGTCCTCATATGTCACGATATTTTGACAGCTCAAAACGCGCTCATAACCTTACCCTACCGCGTTTTAATTGGCATAGAGAATACCATAACGTGGAGATAACGTAACACGGCACGGTAAGACTTTAAAATGGTCATACTGAATAAGGCCCCAGGCCGGCAGGTCGAGGACATCTAATGAGATCTTTGGTGGCCTGTCGTCGCCGGTCCAAAGGAATCAGTGAGTTCAAAGGCATGACTCAGTACTGTGTGAGAAGTGAAGAAAGCTTAGAATAGCGTTATTATTCTAAGAAATAAAGTGTGTCAGGGCGGGCGCACGTGCCCACGTACAAGCCGTGACTGGCTTTCTCACTGGAGGACTGGTGTTCTCGCTCATTCAATTCGATTGCTGCTTAGCAGACAACATTTTAGAATTTCAACATTTCACTAGGTATCATGTTGGAATAGCGGCCAACGGGCTGCACCAAGCCGCAATAACACGCATACACGCCGTGGAATTATATATGCACGGGCCGCAACAGGCCTCGGCAGGCGAGATAACAGGCCTTAGGATCCGACCGAGGGTTTATGACAGAATATTCTTCTTCGTAATTGCACTGATGTTTATGAATCGTACGCCCAACAAAGCGGTGGTACCACAGAACTGGTCTTCTGGTGGTACTGTCAAGCCGATATACTACAAATGTTCCGTTGTTTAATTTATCTAATATCTACTATATGCCAACAGCTGCATTTTCTATTATTGTGTAGAACCAGTTTAATTTTATATTGTAAGTACTTCTTCTCTTTACGTACAACCTCGTATAAAATCTTTTACGACTTAGCTCCATTTGCTATCGATATCCGATAATTTTCCTCGAGGCTATTTAAATACGCTACAGGAATATTAAATTTTTCAATTGGTAACAAAGGCATAAATGAAATTATTTATTTCTATAGAATAATATCGTTCTTGGAATCTTTCGTGTGTTATTCTAGTGGTAATAAAAAGCTAACTGTTATAATATTGATAAGTGTTCGCCGGACGGCATAAAAGCGCAGCAGAATATAATCAATCATTATAATAAAGCTCCAATTTTTATTAACACAAGGGTGTGTAATAAAATTTAACATGATTTTTAACCGACTCCACAAAAAATAAGGTTCTAAATTCACTTGTTTTTTATTTATACTGTTTCGTGAAGTGTTACTGTTTTTTATGTTTGTTACGTTATAACTACATCAATTATTAACCGATTTAGATTTTTTTTTTTTATTGAAAACATATTTTTCTCTTGTGGTCTCTTTGTAACTAATTTAATCGAGTTCTGGTGAATAAGACATATGGATATCTCAAACTTAGTACTGAAAATGACTAGTGCGGCATTTGAAGTCGGTTTTTTTCGTTTTGTATACGATATTAAATTTTTTTAATTGATTGCGACTACTAATCGACTACGGCATTTAGTCTCTACAATACTGCGGTGCGGCATTATGCTACAGGGATTTTTCCGTGCTACGAAAAGCTCGTAGTATTAACTTAGCATCCTAAGTTCGGATTAAAAAAAACTCGGATATGGTTACTTTAGAGTAAATTATTGGAAACTTCGAAAAATGTATGGTCATTCTTATAACAAAATGACGATTTACTCCAGAGTAACTTTATCCAAGTTTGGTCCATTCCGCATAAAGATGTAATAATTGAACTTATTTAAAAAGAGCGCTGCTTAATTAACACTTCTACACCAATTTTGTAGTGGTAGGACTTAGGCTAGTCCGCCTGGGGCGGTACCACCACTTTGCCAATTAATTTTCAGCCGTGAAATAGGAATGTTTATGGGTTAAAATGGCAAGATGTCCAGTGAAATTACAGGGTATGTGAGACTTAACTTAAACTTAACTTAATATTTTTGTCTCAAGGTAACAGGCGCAGTGCAGTGACATATCTGTAATTGGTAAACGTCACTGCCTACCATCAGGCAAACGTCGTGCTTGTCCTGATACCAAGTGCAAGTCGGACTCGCACTAACACAGTAGAAAATTTTATAACCATAATTTTTCGCCAGCAAAAAAATCCCTTTGTCTTTCATAGTGTTTGTATGATAAACAAAGTTATATTTGCGGTTTGGAAAATGTGCTATATCTCAAAAACTGCTGACTATATCTCGTCAAACAAATTTTCGTTGAAAGTGTTTATTGAGATCTACAGCATATATTTTTATTACATTTTTCACTTTGTCATTTTAAAAGTTAGAAGGGGGGACACAACTTTTAACACTTTAGAAGTGTCTATCTTTTAAACGATTAACTTTGAGAAAAAATGGTCTTAGGAACCTTAATGTCATTTTTGAAAACTTATCCATACACACCCCGCACGTATAGATATGATGAAAAAAAAATTTTGTTTTAGTTCCATGTAGGTATTGGGAGCCCCCCCTTAATCTTTTTTTGTATTTGTATAAAAATCGTAAAGCGGTTCACAAAATACATCTTTCTACCAAGTTTCAACGATGTAGTCTTAATAGTTTCAGAATGTGGATAGTGGATGTGACGGATGTGACGGACAGACAGGCAGACATGACGATCTATAAGGGTTCCGTGTTTTGCTATTCGGCTACGGAAATCTAAAAATTTGCGTCAAATAGTTTTGTATTATATTGTTTGGTATGACTACTAGGTACTATAATATAGGTTCAACTATATAGGTACTATAATATAGGCACCTATGAACGTTAAATTAAATTAGCACATAAAATTACCAACAAATATTTTACTCTTCATAATAATTTCGAGTTGTGGTGACGACGCGATTAACAAACTCGTAGTTAGTAAGGATACGAGAAGTCAAAGTCCTTTTGCCTTAAAACCACACCTCGGTTTGTACTACGCTAAAATCTGTGCTTAAAACTTAATTGAAGACCAAAGACTTTTGAACTTTGTCCCCACTAAAGCCACAAAATAACTTGTTTTCGCGGTACGTACTACGTAGTACCTATATTTCCTTTGGTAGGTACCATAAGGCTCAATTCTCACTAAGATTGACAAACAATGTCAGTATCAATTCACCAACGCCAATATTATTAATGCAAAAGCCAGTTTATATATTTTGTGTCCAATTCAATTCAATGTATTTATTTCAGACTTTATCATTATTATAATTTCCATTATATTAAAAACTTCTACAACCGATTCGATACACACACAAAAATGATATAAAAACTTTTCTTTTTACGATCAAACGGCTGGACCGATTTGACTGAAATTGCATCCTAATATCCAATATGGTAGAAAAAGACGTGGGATACGTTTCAACGTGCGAAGCCGCGGGGCGCCGCAAATACTAAAATACTAATCAGAGAGTCGCGTCGCTCGGCCACCTTGTCTTGGCGATACTATTTTGCCTAACAAGACACCTTTAACCGCTGCCGTCTCAGTGTGAATTAAGCCTATGTGGGTACATTATACAGTCACCGTTCCGAGGCCGCCTCGAAAGCCTTCAAGTTCAAAGGTATTTTGTAAGAATTAGCAAGGCTTTGACAAAACAATTCTTGTCACTGTATAAACCACAGGAATAGATTTACTCAATATAAACTTCTTTTTCAACATGAGGTTTATATATACAGGAGAATTATATCGATGCGCCGTCTGACTTTCTACTAATAAAGTAGATTAACACCAAGGAGAAAATCTGCCGCCATAACCTTACGATGTGCTAGCATCACACAGCCCTTGAGAGTCAAAATATTCTAGGCCTAGCGTGTTCACCGTCTTCGACCACATCATCGCTTACCACCAGGTTGGATAAGCAGTCAAACGCTAGATATAAGATATAAAAAACATAACCCTCTTTTTCACTTTGCCGTAGTAGAGTAAAAAGACACACTTTCTGTATCTAACTATTTGTTTAACTAACCCTAACGTAACCCTAAGATCCAAATGGGGCGTTAGTGCCCCAAATGATTTGGATCGGGGTAACATTTTGCAAAGACACCTGGCAAACATTGTACAATTACAGTACAGTACAGTACAGTACAGTTACATTACAGTACAGTTACATTGTAATATCTGAGGCCTACCTCCTTGAGAAACTATTAACTATTACCCAGTTAACCCAACCTCACTGGACAACCCTAAAAGCACGCACTTTATGGTTTACAGTGGATCATAAAAATAAAGATCGTGTTTTTGCATAATACATGAGTATGAACACATCGTAACAACGCGTGCAATGTAATCAAAAGCTTTGTAAAACATAAGGTGACCGTTTTATTCCATTGACAATGTGTATCAAATTTCATAAATCAAACACATAAATAAATTATTGACAACGTTAATAGTTCACTAGCTTAGAACTTCAGAACTTATTTTTGTTTTTATTCACACATTAATAGTATTCTTGTTAACTCCTCCAACTAAGCTAAATATGCTTGTGTCTGAAGTGGGTTCACGTCAGTAGTACAATGGGCAGGGATTAGCCATTGGACTATTGCCGCTTTTAGAACTTAATTTTAGGTTTTGTGGTAAAACCGATTGAAATTAGATCTTACACCATTAGACACTCTGTAAAATTATTAGATGGGTCACACAGTCCTAAAGGGACTCGTTAGCACCAATACTCGGACACACTTTGACAATCTATTCGTTAGGCATTCAAAACAACATGAATTCCGTATAATCTACTGTTTATAGTCGCACGAGACCCTCGAGATAGAACCGTCTTGTTGTTTGTTGTCAACTTGTCATGAGTATGCTGTCTTGATATTAACACAATAGGTGGCTAAGTAATTTAGTGTAGTATTTAGTTTAGTCATCCGGGTTTTGATTACACTGTTTCTTTTTAGGTATTATTTATACACGCTAGAATTTTATATATTATGCTGTCCTTGTGCTGGACGTATTTGGATAATATATTTTTTATGATGTAAGTAGTAAACAAGTAAACGACACCCTCGATAATATTTGGAATGGAGATAGCTTATACCCTGAGGGCTTTACCATTTATCTCGAAAAATCGCAGGGTGTTTCTATAGTAAGCTTAAGCTATTGTATGCCTTAATTGGCAGGCTGAAATGACATACATACTCGTACATAAAATCACGCCTTTTTCCCCAACTGGAAAAAGGCGTGATTTAAAGTATACGGTATTATATGTATACCGGGTTGTTCATGTACAACCGGAAGGTAGTGTTTATTATTATAAGACAAAGCTTATTAGGGTGCGTACAGACTATGTAACACAACATGTTATAACATTATTATTTAACATGTTTCAAATAATGTGGACACGAAATGTTATAAAATATGATATTATAACATGTTTTATAACATTCCGTGTCCACATTATCTGAAACATGTGAAATAACAATGTTATAAAATGTTATGCTACATAGTTTGTACGCACCTTTATAATAAACTTCGACCTTTTCTTTTTGATAATATCTCAAAATGAAACTGAAAACTAAAGTAACTCTAATTCTAAATAACCTTTTATTATTCGAACCTTTTATTACTTCTTAGGCTATATAATGAAATTTCTAAGATAGTTATATTTAATTTTGTTGAATGAAAATATGAAAGCGCCGTCATTTGTCATTCGTCAATCGGCACGTGATTGAGATCGACCGTTTCAATTGAAAGTGCCAATGATGGAGCTTCAAACGACGCGTCAATTGCTCCCCACATTTGCTTTACTTCCTGCAATTGACAACGAGACGTTCAATAGTTTTCGTCATTCCCGATTGTCAATGCGCTTCTATCAAAATTTCCATCAGTCGCCTTCGATCACATAGTTACGACAATTGTACACATAGTAATGACAATAGCCATGGAGAATTCACACATGGACACATGGATATGCTTCAATTGCTTCTGTAGACGGTAATTTGGTCCATGGAGATTTGATCCATCAACGTAAAAAATAACAATTGCGAATAACAGTCTCCGGAATATCTCAGATCCGACATTACATTACTTTTTCAAGTAACCTAATAAAATATAAACGATGTCAAACTACGAAAAGTTAGACGAACTGAAATGAGAAAAGCCTTTGTGATTTTCATTACCCTTGTCTTGGCTTATTTAACATTTATCCTAAAATACCGATAACATCATACCGCGTATCTAGGATGTTCTTTCATTACGCTTGTTTTTCTCGTTTATTCGAACACAGTCTTAAAACCGAAAAATATTTCTATTTCGCGACTAAATAAGATATATGAATAAGAAACAAAGTTTATTTATTAGTAAAATATTTGGCATTCAGTAAAAAGATCTGATGTGCGTGTGTTATAAAAAACCTGAAACATTAACATAAACCTCGTAAATCTATCAAATATTTTTTCGCCCGACTTCCAAACAGGAGGAGGTTTTAAATTCGTCTGTATGTTACTCCGTCAACCGAATCGAATAATTATTTTTTTAGTCGGTAGGGTACATTTCCGAAGTGGTCCCATTGTAATTTTATTGAGATTTGATAAGTATCTCCAGAGATATGACGATAAACGTCTCATTCTTACTTCTCAAAATGACTCGCGGGGCATGGAAGTCGATTGTTTTAGTTTTTAGACTCGTCATTATTATCATAGGTGTTAGATACACTGTATCAATGTTCCGCCTAACTTGCTACCAAAAAGTAGTTTACCATCATCAAGGAAAAAATCTGCCGCCATAACCTTCCTGTGTTCTAGCAACAATAGCTCATATAGGACCTGTAAATAAATTTGGTTTCATATATTTACCAATTCCTACAATTATTAAATACTTTTACATCATTGGACTTTACTGAGAATTTTTCATAAAAAAATATTGATAAGAATAAAATTGCCTAAAAAAGTTTTAACGAGCTGACTCTCCCCAAAACATGTATAACTGTGTTTATATAAAATAACTTTGTAGACTGGTATATGTTTCCTGGAAACTTCTTAGAAAAATTAAGCTTGTGTGAGAAAAGTGTGTGAATATGTCTGTATAAGAAGCGCCTAGATACTGACTAACTTTAGGGACAAGAATACATAAAAATATGTTTTATGAAAAGAATAATGTCTACAAAATAATTTTATTAGGCTGAACAAAAAAAAGTTGCCGACAATATCACCATCTAAAAAAAAAACAAAAGTCATGGCAATTTACGCTAACTCAAAAAAATTTTGCGCCGTCACGCCACGACTCAATCTTAGGACTTTCCGCTCGTCATTCACAATAAAAAAATACAAAAAAAATCAGTAAAAGATCCAAAAAGCTCTTAAACTCGACATAAAGGGTTTCCTTTGTGTCGAGAGAGATTCAAGTGGAGACTTAACCTAAAGTTGCGCGAACAATAGTGTTGTACTTCTTTGATACCACAGAGAGCCCGAGATTGATGGTAGGTGCCGTCTGGCGGGAAATCATTTATTATACGTCAAAATATTAATACTGATAAATAATCAGCTCCTTTTCAAAGGACGTTTCTAGACTACTGTACCTTTCATGGAATCACGGTCGCAGACTGTTTCATCCGAAGTTTTTTTCTATTTCTATAGAATAAATTATAGTAATGGTTCTTTTATGGAAGGTATTTTTGAGCCAAAATTCAACATCTCTGCTGTAAGTCGGTGAGGAGTTGGTATTCTGCAGAAACCAGGAGATGTCCCATCATCAGTCGGTCATCGGTTAATGCAACCAAGTTTTAACACATCGTTGAAGTAAAAGGATACCCAATTTCAAATTGATCAGACCTACGAAAGTTGATTTCATAACGTCATCAACTAGAAAAAAAGCTCATAGTCTTTAAAATGGTTATACGGATATTCACGAATCAAAGCTAGGACACTCTTAACTAAGACATCTATCAAACAAAAAAACTAAACCAAATTTGGTTCATCCGTTTGGGCGCTACGATGCCTCAGACAAAAACATACACAGATACACACGTCAAACTTATAACGCCATAACTTTTTGCGTCGGGAGTTAAAAATGGATTCTCAGTTTCTCACTGACACTTTTACCTTTGATAGTATTTAACTTTTCATGTTTCAAAACAACATCGTCATAAAAATACAGATCTAAAGAGAAACAAAAATCCCACAGCTATTTAGACTACCTCAAATATTTTCACTATGAATGCCGAAAACAAAGTCAAAATAAAGTTTTGTTTGAAAATGTACGTTTTCAACTATTCGCGGTGTACGAAGTTTTAAACTATTCAACAAACGTGAATCGCAATGGACACTGACGGTGAATAGATCATATCACAATAGTGTTCGAGCGTATGTTAATATTTTATATTTGAATTTAAATACCGCTAGCATACGGGATTATACCATTATATGAATGTAAGCAAAAGCTACAGGTTAAAAGATTTTGATATTGTTGCTTGATATGCATAGCTATTCTCATTGGGGCACTCTTTGCACTCTCTCGGCACTGGGTCTCTGGGTGAGCAATAATTCAGCATAATACTGAGTAGCGTCCTTTTCGACATTATCACTTTCCTAGATTTAGTTTAGATTTTAAGTGTTCCTTATATTTAAATATCATTTTTTAAGTGTCATGTTGAAAAATTGTATTTTCCTTTCTTTCTTTCATTTCAATTGCGCTTCCGAATTCGAACGTGTCAGAAATTCGAATTCGGAAGCGTCATTCCCAATTTTAAATATTGAATGATCCGTGAGATACTTGGTCGCGCAAACTTTTCTGATTAGAATCACTGATTTGTTATAATTAAAATATCGAAGTATCCGATCGCAACATTTATTGTGAATCGATAAGATTGAAATCCAATGAACGACACTTAGAATTCGATTTTGGAAACAAGGAGCCGAAGTTCAGGCTCAGTGGCGGAACTTGGGAGAGGCTCATGTGCAGCAGTGGACTGATACCGGCTGATTATGATGATGATAGGTTTTATGCATTTATCTTGTCAAAATTTTAACATTTGTTTTTTTTAAGGCTAGAGTTTGACAACTATTTCACCTCGTAGCGAATGAAAGCGATGGTGTGTAGAAGATGGTAATGATAATGGCGGTTATGGCGGCAGATTTTCTCCTTGATAGTGATAAGCTACGAGGCACCAACAATTTTAGGCGCTTACCTGATTGTAAGCGATGACGTCAGCCTATAAAAGACACTGTGGAAAGCAAAACTCTATTTTACCATATTTTTTTATATGCTATTATTTCTGAAGTGAAAACTTCTTTAGCGGCGTTGTGCACTTTTCTTGGGGCGGGTAAAAAATGTTAAACTCGCGTCAGGGTCACATAAATAAATAATCACTTTGTCTAGTGATGTCTCCGCGGCAGTGTGACGTGTCAGGGTGGACGCAAGGGAGCGTTGCATAAAGTAACGATACTTAGTCCAAGCTTCTACGTCTGATTTGCATATTATACAACTATTGTGTACCCTTTGCATAGTTAATGACTCAAACTAGCCCCCGTATATGTTTATTATTGAATGAACAAAATGAACTAAATAACGGGGACGCAGCTATGCAGGCTGTATAGCTCCATCTCTGTCATTTCGTTCACTTCAATTCTTCTTCCATCATCATCATCATCATCATCATCATTCCAACTTCGCGATAAGCCTGCTGGTTTATACAAGGAGAGATTGACGAACAAGATTTTCTCTTCAATTTAAATATACTAGGACAGTAGCTCAATCTTTACCAAGCACATGTCCGATCGTGTATGGAGTACCTACTGTTCTCACCTTTGGAATGGTTCCGCCAAATACCAGCTGGAGACACTGGAAGCCATTGAAAGGAGAGTCAAGAAGCTCGTCGGTGACGACCTAAGTAACCAGGAGACTCTATAGTCTCGCGCATCGCCACAAAGTAGATTGTTTGTCGGTTTTTTATCGGATACATTTTGGAGAGTGTGCCATGGAACTGCATAATTTGATTCCACCATCCCCATTTCATAATCGGACATCCAGAGACAATAAAATTTACCGCCACCAATTTATGGTGAATATACCATTTACCAGAATAAAGCGATTTGCATCTTCGTTTATCATACAAACCGCCAGGAAATGGAATGCCCTACCTAAGTCTGTGTTTCCGGTTAAGTACAATATGGGGGTCTTCAAATCACGAGTGAATAGGTATCTTCTGGGTAAGCGCACTCCTTCATAGATCGCATCATCACTTATCATCAGGTGAGATGGGGTCAAGTGCTACCCAGTGCGGTGTAAAAAAAAATTTCGATGTTTTTATATAGTAAGGACTTATATAAGTAGTGTTTACGTGCTGTAACTTTGCCACCTTACGATATTCCTCAAGTCAGTTCGTGAAGACTGACGTACAAACTAATATTCGAATTCTAGACCTAAAATCTTTACTTTGTGATTTTCCGCTTTGTGCTATGCGTAATATAAATTCCAATATCAAAAAAATATAACCTTATATAAAACAATAAAAACAAGTTCAACATTTATGTACTTTTTTGGCTGTTTTGAACAGAACCTCGTATATGACGAAAAGTGCAGACTTATTGATAAGAATCACAACCTCTACAAATTCCTGTTGCAACAGTTATGTAGAACTCTTTAAACATTAACTTGCATACAAACATAGTTATTTGAAACACGCCTTATATAGCAAGGCATTGCTACCCAATAAAGAGCGTATCGATTGCTTATTGGCACTGCGGTGCATTAAAAATGCATTGCCTACTACGGTGCCAGGCACAAGATATCGATATATATAATTCACTACTGCATCATACTTTAAAATTTAGGGATAGTTACACTGGTGCCTGATATAGTTTCAGATAGTTATCTGACAAATAACGCTATATAAAAGCTGTCAAAAATCTGTCAGATAAGTTCCTAATATAAGGATAGCTGCCGGAACCTTCGAGCATTTACCAATGGAGATGTAAACGTTGTAATCCGCAAACATTTTTATCTGCCGATATTTACGGGGGACGAGGTAAACACGCATGGCACACACACAAATCACTCTCTTAACGATCCCGCACACTAGCTTGAAACACGCACACAGTATTAAATAAATTGTAAGTAAATTTTTTTTAAATATTTTTAAAGACAAGCTTTTATCTAGGACAATGAATTAAAATGTTAAAAATAAATTCTAGTAAGTATTTGGCGTGTAGGTACTTACCAATATTTTCAAAAGCTTGAAGCAAGACCCGTTTTTCAGGCTAGGTAATTACCTGTACTTCAGTGCCTTAAGCTTTTAAAAATATAGGTAAGTACCTACACGCCAAATACTTACTAGAATTTATTTTTAACCGACTTCAAAAAAAGGAGGAGGTTTCTCAATTCGACCGTATATATATATTTTTTTTTTTTTTATGTTTGTTCGCGGATAACTTCGTCGTTTATGAACCGATTTCGATTATTCTTTTTTTGTTCGAAAGGAGATATCCCAAGTGTGGTACCATGGTAATTTTATTGAGGTATGATAAGTATCTCCAGAGATATTGAGATAAACATCTCAAAATTGGTACTGAAAATGAATATTTTTTTTATGTTTGTTCGCGGATAACTTCGTCGTTTATGAACCGATTTCGATTATTATTTTTTTGTTCGAAAGGAGATATCCCAAGTGTGGTACCATGGTAATTTTATCGAGGTATAATAAGTATCTCCAGAGATATTGAGATAAACATCTCAAAATTGGTACTGAAAATGAATAGCGCGGCATTGAAGTCGGTTGTTTTTTAGTTTTTAAACGATATTATTAACATTTTAGTTCATTGTCCCAGATAAAAGCTAGTTTTTAAAAATATTTTTTACTTATAATTTATTTTAAACTTTTTAGTAGGTAGGTATAGATACCGACTACCTACCTACTACCTAAGTATTTAAGAGAAGGCGTGATGTTTTAAAATATTCCTAGGATATTTGATGTGATTATGGGTAAAGTGCTCTTCAAGGAAAATCAATCGACTCGGTGGGGCTATGTTGCTTTATAACAGAAATGCCATGGCCACCTTGCAGCTTCATCATCAGATCCTGGATATCGTTTAAGTGTAAAGTGCTCCTCAAGACGAATCATTTGAGCCCAAATTAGCTAGGTTTACGTTATTTTATCAGAGATGCCGTGGCCACCTTCCAGCTTCATCACCAGTCGCTAAATATCATTTAGGTGTAAAGTTCTCTTCAAGACGAATCAATCGAGCCCAAACTCGGTAGGGTTTTGTTGTTTTATCACAGAGATTCCGTGGATATCCTCCAGCTTCATCATCAGGCCCTGGATATCATCTAGGTGTAAAGTTCTCTGCAAGACTAATCAATCGAGCCCAAACTCAGTAGAGTTACGTTGATTTATCACAGAGATGCCGTGGCCACCTTCCAGCTTCATCATCAGACCCTGGATATCATCTAGGTGTAAAGTTCTTTTCAAGACCAAGCAATCGAGCCCAAACTCAGTAGGGTTATGTTGATTTATCGCAGAGATGCCGTATCCACCTTCCAGCTTCATCATCAGACCAGCTCTATGGTACCATATCATTGTATTGTCACCGAAGATACTTAAGTACACCAAATTTGAGTCCAATCGGACATCGGGAAGTGGGTCTAATTTAGCTTCCAAGATTCCACCTGAACATACATAGTGACATACATACATACATACATACATTGCAAGTTAAATAAAAGCTTGTAAAATACAGCGTAGTTTAATGGCAAATAACGTTTTATTTATAAAGCACATTAAAATAATCAATTTAATGACTTCCTGTTTGCTACCAATAACTTTCAGCAATATTCCTATTCAAATAAGATATTAACTTCAAAAGTACTTTGAATAAAGATAACGTTGTTTTATTTGTACAGCTGCTTTTAATGAAAACATCAAATATCTGATCTGAGGATCGTGGAATTCGAATGTTTCAATAATTAACATAAATTGCTGTGAGTTTAATAAAACTTCAGGATGTATTAAAAACTTAACTGTAAAATGCTAATAAGGCATTGTTCAGTCTCGTTATTTAACTTAATAATTGGATGATAGCGAGGTATTGTCAAGAATGATTCAATTAAACTTAATGCTATTGGTAAGATATATACATACAGAGCTATGACTACCAAGTAGGTAGGTAATCACAACTTAAGTAGTTATGTACATAAAGTGCAGGCTATTCTAGCTTATAGTTCATCTGTGCTCAACTATTTTTTTAACCGAAACTGAGTTTTGGTTTGAGGTTGACCAACAAACCTTCTTTTTACACTGAACTGGGTAGCACATGCCCACTATCTTACCTGATTTTAAGTGATGATGCGATCGATGATGAAGCGCGCTTACCCTTGTTTTCTACATGATTGCAAAATATCAGGACAATGTACCAAATCAAAACAAAGAATACGATAGTCACCTAGGGAACTTTACCTATAACTTCTACGCAGACAAAAGTCTAAATTATTTTAAAAGTTACGTTTTGTGTGTTGGTTCTAGTTAACGGTGCCCAATTGTCCTAGGCCGTGTTCCATCTGGCATAGCAACGAACACTATGCCAAAAGTAAGGGAACTAAAGATATGTGTTTTTTTTTTATTTTTACTTCTTATGGGCTAGCGTTTGACCACTATCTCACCTTTTGGTATGCGATAATGTTGTCAAAAATGGCAAACAAGCTAGGCCTAGAATGGTCTGACTCTCAAGGACTGTGTGCTGCCGGAACACCGTAAGGTTATGGCGGCAGATTTTCTCTCGCACCTCTCGCTCTTTTTACATTTCAGCAAGGAGCATATTATGATTTCTGTATATTATTTCCTTATTTCATCCCACATTTGACTCAATGTCACCACGATAAACAAAAAACCAATATCCTACATTAATGTAATACTTTTTCATGATACGTGCCCTTTGAAAGAGCTATTGAGAGCAATATTTCGTAGCACGCTACGTAATATTGCCTACGATATAGCTACGTGATTTAGTTTTTCTAAGGCTCTAAGGCTGAAGTAATTTAGACAGAGACATAATAAATCATGGATAACTACGCGTCGAGCAATCTCGCCGAAAATTGGCGGACACTCGCATAGGAAGCTAATTTACGAGGTCGAAAGTGGCCGAAATTAACCGAAAACCCTCGACGTAAATTGTTTAGTTTGCGGTACACATTCTGTAGGGTCTACGCATGATTTGATTTCAGAGGTGTAAGGATTGTGGATATTTCATAAAAAATGTGTAAATAAAGTCTAGATAGCATTAGCTTATAGATAAAAAAATGTACAATGGTACATAAGAAACGACGACCTCCATCGGGACCTTAAAGTGGATGACGTTAATAGTGTTATTACAAAATATGCCGAATCTCACGACCGTAGACTTCATCACCATGTGAACATTGAGGCTATGCAGCTCCTCGACAACACGAACATATTGAGAAGACTAAAAAGGATAAAACCTTTTGAGTTAGTTTAGTGAAGTGACATTAAAATAGTGAACAGTGCTTACAAAAAACACAATAAAATAGTGTCTTCGACTTAATAGAGACAATAAGAAAAGTGCCATTGGACACATTCTTAGTTTAGCAGTTTAGGTCAAATTTAAATTACTTATTAGTCTTAAGACTAGATTGTAATTTTAATGATATGCCATTATATTGGAATATCATTAGTGAAAAAATATATATTATACCATTACTTGTAGTTTTAGATTTAACAAAGTAGAGAAACTTTGAGAGTATTATACAATTTTTTTTTACCAAAGGACAACCAGCGTGACCAATTTTATAGTGGAAAGCAACTTGACAGCTTTATGATTGCATTTTATCATAAAATAGACTTTAAACGTTATCTTTGGATGTACAATATAAATAAAGAATATAGACAGCCTCAAACATAAAATCATAAAATTGTTATTTGTATATCACCAAGTTAAAAAAAAAGTTTACATTGAACATGTATCTGTCTTTTAAGATATTTTCGCAATATCCTGCATCTCCCCTTTTTTATATCTGATAGGCTAGCGTTTGACCACTGTCTCGCCTGTTGGTAATTAATGAGTTAGTCGAGGATGACAAACACGCTAGGCCTAGAATAATGATGATGACTTTCAAGGGCTGCGTACTGGATAATCAGTTTGCCGAGTTCTGACGTGATGTATGGATTAGACTTAGGAATTGGCTGGAAAAGTTGTAAAGTCTCTTATATTTCACTTCACACATTTCACTACACACACTGCCTTATAAGCTCGTCGAGCGTGAGATAAACTCGCGTTGGTAAAAATACATTTTGATTATTATACTAGGTACTCCTATAACTATTATTTATTATGTGACTTTACCCACGGTAGCTCTTATATGTATCAACAAAATTAGGTAATACTTATTTGGTCACGAATATGTTCCATTTCCTGTGGATTGATGAAGGATTTAAAATATTTGTTTTTTTTTTTAATATCTTATAGGCTAGCGTTTGACCACATCTCACCTGTTGGTAAGTGATGATACGGTTTTAAGATAGTAAGCACGCTCGACCTAGAATGGGAGTAAATAGACGATTTTTGGTTAACGCTTAGTTTAATAGAAAACATAACGCTATTTAGCTCCTCATAAAACCGTACCTTATATGAAAATCGATTCTCTAAAAAAAAATCTAAGGAAAATAAGTCCAAATCAGCAACACGGCTGTCTACAAAAAATAAAAACTTTAATAATCTCCTTCAAACATACAAAACGAGCGTTTGAAATCGTATTAAATTACATCTTACAACAAATGACCGTTACTATAGAGTAACCTAAGTAGAGTAACAAACTCATTCAGGTCTTCCAAATGAGATAAGCTATAGTAATTTGGCACAAATATCTGGCATTGGGCTGAATGACATGAATATCTGTTGGCACAGGCTAACAAGATATAAAGGTAATAAACTGTTTTTCTCGTATAGTTTTGTAAGTAATTTAATTAGACTGTTGGGAACAATATATTTAGATGGATAGTGGCTATTTGAATAAGTCGAAGAGAGGCTTTTGCAGTAAAAATAAGTGAACTTAGAACCACTTTCTGACGTTCGATGGGTCTTAAATTTAGTATAAGTACTTACGTATCATCGGTGACAGTGCAATAATATAGTACCATCGAGCAGACCTGATTTATTTATTTATTTATGGAAAAAATACATGTTGCACTCACAGTTTTACACCAAAGCGTACATCATGGCAGATGATGATAAAGCCGGGCTGTAAGAACTGGAACGCCGTAATGGCAAATACTAGGACAGTCGAATTTGAGCTAGTGTAGCTATATAACAAGCTACCCTAGAAATAATTACAATTATATCCAAGCTCAACCTCTCACTCTTTTTAAGCGTTGATATTCAAAACTCAAGGCTGAACTCGAGACACAAATTAACGACATATCTTTCCCTAAAGACACCTACAACAAACGGTTCTGCGATCACATGTAGAGTTAAGGTAATGCTCGGAACGCTAGTGCTATTATTTTCCCTTTCAATGAATAATTGAGTGAAACTACATGTACGTACGTCTATAAAAACATCCAATAAAAATACTGAGATATTGAGCCTCAATAGCTCTTTGAAGTGTCTTATTTCCATGTTACCAAAGCACAGAAAATATGTTTAAGCATAAAAAATATATCGTCATACATAAGCAATCATTTCTTTTCATATTTATTGACAGAATAAAAAGATAAGTTTACCTGTTTCTCTAACGAATATTTTGAAAATAAATGCCTTTGTTAAGAGCCAAGGTTCCCTCTGACATAATTCAAATTTCGCGAATTTCCAATGCCTTTATACATTCTAAATACTGCCATTTCACTAAAAACGTCTCGAGATTTTTTTCGCCTACATTTCCCTTGTGATTAAATGATTTTCCGGCACGTGTTTCCCACTGTCAACGAAAAAAATATACACATCTATTTGTTTATTTCTGAAGTGGCGAATTTATTTGGCTTTTACCTTCGGATTTAACGGTGTTGTTCTGTGCCACCTTGTTAGGAAAACGTTCAGAAATAGATTTCAGCCAGCCGATCCATCAGAGTAAGTGAACATCTGTGAGTGTGGCGACGTATTCCATTTTAGCTGTGTCTATGCATTTCATTCACCAACTGGTTTAGTTTCATTTCTATTTTTGTTCTATTTTTGTGTTGGATAGGCAAGCGGTTAACCACTATTTGACATGATGCTAAGTTTGTATTTTTAACCGACTTCAAATAAGAAGGAAGGTCTCAATTTGGATGTAAATATATTTTTTTGTGAAAACTTCTGTAGGCGTGCCTTGCACTTTATTTTGTGGGTATTGCATGAGAATGGGCCGTCACGCTCGACTATGCAGCGCTCATTCGGGTAAAATCGGCGGGTATACTATGTGCTAACCTAGTGTTTTGTGGCAATTAACGTATATCTCATCGGATTGGTATGCTTTTACCACCCCGCAAATAACCTGTCAGCATAAATTTGACATGGATTTATAGACCTAATTATAATAGAAAGCTGAAGACATTAAATTAAAAATATAAAAAATAGTTATCAATTTGTCCTAAGCAAACACATTTTTAAATTAAGTTTTGTCTCATCTATCAAATTAGGTTTAGTCCAATAAATGACGTTTCTGGGAAGCAGTAGCAACTTTTTTTAACCGACTTCACAAAAAAGGAGGAGGTTCTCAATTCGTCTGTATGTTTTTTTTTTTTTTTTTGTGTGTATGTTACGGGATTTCTCCGTCAATTGTGAACGGATTCAAATGATTCTTTTTTTAATAGGTAGGATACGTTTCCGAGGTGGTCCCATTTTAATTTTATCGAGATCTGATTAGTATCACCAGAGATATGGAGATAAATACCTCAAACATAGGAGAATGTACTAGTTTTAGTAGAAGAGTCCCAAGAAGATTATACACAATGGAGGTTGCTATTGCATATAAGATATTCTTACGGTAACTGAGAGCGAGATAGAAATAAAGGTGGGGATAATTTTTTTTTATATCTTATAGGCAAGCGTTTGACCACTATCTCACCTGTTGCTAAGTGATGATGCGGTCGAAGATAGAGAAGTGGACTAGAATGGGAACTGGCTCTCAAGGATAGCTGCCGGAACACATTAGATGTTTGGCGACAGATTTTCTGACTTGAGGGTGGTAGCTGGCCAAGCAGACACTAGATATGTTCTACCACCATGCGGGGGCTATTGGTTTCTTAACGATGTTTTCCTTCACCGGAGGGCCACTGTGAGAAGCGCACATATACTTTTCGATAGAATAATTCATTGGTGCACGGCGGTTTGAACTCGGTACCACGGCATCAAAGCCGACCGTTCTCCCAATTACGCCACCGGGCCCTCAATAAATAATTATATATTAATAATTATTATAAATAATTATATATAAATATAAATAATTTGTCTTCACAGGAATGTTCTACCGGGCAAAGTCTTGTTAGGGTGCAAACTTTTTTAAACATACCTAATATTTTTTGACATGACATGACATTTGGCGAAGATGGCGGCCATTTCAGTCCCGCGACACTGCATACATAATTAAATAACTCAGAATTATGAACGTACTTTGTACCAATCAACACAGCAAAAAAAAATATAAGCATAAAACCACATATTATATAATAGTTACTACGTAAATGATACTTTCCGTTGTTAGGTTGGCTACACAGTGCTTTCATAATTCGGGTATCCACAATATAGGGAAGTGCCTCTTATAACGTAGTAGAGTGATTCAGTACTCTGTTGGCCATAAGGCGGCAATTAATGTACGTAACGTAACGACATCATTATTACTAGTGAATATTTTCACTTTAGCGCGGCATTTAAAGTAAATTTTTTTAGGGTTGCGAACCCAAAGGCTACCAAATGAACACTTTCTGAGACTTTGTTGTCTGTTCGTCCGTCCGTCCGTCCGTGTGTCTATATGTGCGCACTTTACAGATCTGTATCTTCTTAACCGTTATAGGTACATACTTGAAATTTTCAAAAAGTATATATCCGTCAGTGTATATAACGGCCCAGACACGAAATTTAATAGATGCATGTAATTTCATTAAAACTTTTTTTGCACTAAAAAGGGTAAGTAAAAGGTAGTAGATAGATAATACCTACATGTATCTACCTACTTACTAACCTACTTACTACTACTACATACATAGTGTCTATCTAATAGCCAATAGGCTTGGCTGGCACCGACTTCAAATAGAGAAGTTGGTAACGCTTATAATAATATTAAGTAAATTATTTTTCGCTTTTGAGTGCCTTTTTGTGGTTATGAAGACGGTTTTATTTTTTTTGAAAAATAACTTATAATACAATATAAATATTACCCCGGAGGATTTAAGGCAAATTAATTTAAACAATGAATTAAGTTGGAATCAGACCCAAAGGGGCGATGGCATGAACATAGAGGGTAATTTATTTAAGTATCCTAAAATGAAATCTTCTAGGAGGTGAACAAAGTAGTCTTACGAGAGTGAAGAAAAATGGTGTACCAATGGTACATGTTTTATTGTATGTCTATCGATATACTTATTCTCAGAAACGCATAAGAGTATCTCTATCTGTCAGAGTTTTCTAGGCCCAGCGTGTTCACCATCTTCTACCACATCATCGCTTACCATCAGCCGAGATAGTAGTCAAACACTAACCTATATTTACGTACAATCGTTGGAGTAGTTTGGAGTGGAAATCACTAATCCGCAAACGCAGCGTGGTATGTGGTGGAGCGACGATATTGTTGCCATATTATAATATGCCACATATTTTGACACTTACAAATAGTTATAATTTAATAAGGTTGCCCATCTATCTAGAATCAAGAAATATAATAATACCACAGTATAATTAGGATAGTTTAAAAACTAAACAACCGGTTTCCATGCCGCGCGAGTTAGTTTCAGTAGCAAGTTTGAGACGTTTATCATCATATCTCTGGAGATACTCATCAGATCGCAATGAAACTACAATTGGTTCCATTGTAGTTTCTTTCCTTGGAAACGAACCCTACCGATAAAAAAAATAATCATTTAAATCGGTTCACAATTGACGGAGAGATCGCGTATTATACACACAAAAAAAAAACATACAGACGAATTGAGAAGCTCCTTCTTTTTGGGAAGTCGGTTGAAAGGGTACGGCCTACGTATCATGGCATACGTATGGCGGCGTACACATGAAACAAAGTTGTTCGTATTTCGTTTTATCGTTTTGAATATTCATGACTAATCAGCCAAGATTATGCCTAAGGCAGTTTTCTCACTGCCGAGACACGAGTTGGCGAGTTGACTGTTACTCGCATCACCTGCAGTCGTAGAGAATGACCGCTGATTGGTCTCTCAGTGAGTGTTCTGACCTTCTGGGAATATTATATTTGATAGTTCTTATCGCGGCTACAAATCCGTGGAGTGAGAAAGTTCCCGACGGCAGTGTGAACAGTCGGCGATCAATTATTAATACATCTATCTCTTATATTCTCACGGGATTTACACCTCTTGTACGTTTCTTGAGCAAGAAAAGAAAAGCTTTCTCGTTAATGGTTAAACACTCAAATAATAAACTGACCAAGTGCGAGTTGGACTCACACACGTAGGGTTGCGATTGAACAAAAATTGCCGAAAAAATAAGTTTTTTGTATGGCGCCCTTTAATTTTCATTTAAATTAGTTTTTATTATTTGATATTATAGCAGCCATAATAATTCACACTATGAGCAAATATCAAGTCTATATCTATTATTATCTATATATATTATTATTCTATCTATATATAATCAACACCAATATTATAAATGCGAAAGTCAGTTTGTTTATTTGTTTGTTTGTTTGTTTGTTTGTTTGTTTGGGACTTCTTCACGGTCAAACGGCTTGACCGATTTGGCTGAAATTTTGTACAAAGATAGTACATAGGGCAGAATAGGATATAGGATACTTCTTATTTGGCTATCGAGTCAGGGGGTCCAGATATTTTTAATTGAATTTTGTAAATATAAGACTTCTTCTCGAATAAACGGCTTGACCGATTTGCCTGAAATGTTGTGTGAATACATGCCATAGGGCAGAATAGAATATAAGATACTTTTTTTCTGGCTGTCGAGTCACGGGGTCCAGATATTTTTAATTGAATTTTGTAAATATAAGACTTCTTCTCGAATAAACGGCTTGACCGATTTGCCTGAAATTTTGTTTGAATACATGTAATAGGGCAGAATAGAATACAGGATACTTTTTTTCTGGCTGTCGAGTCAGGGGGTCCGGATATTTTTAATTGATTTTTGTAAATATAAGACCTCTTCTCGAATAAACGGCTTGACCGATTTGCTTGACATATTGTATAAAGACAGTTCATAGGGCAGAATAGGATATGGGATACTTTTTTTCTGGCTATCGAGTCAGGGGGTCCAAATATTTTTAATTGAATTTTGTAAATATAAGACCACTTCTCGAATAAACGGCTTGACCGATTTGCCTGACATGTTGTATAAAGACAGTTCATAGGGCAGAATAGGATATAGAAAACTTTTTTTCTGGCTATCAAGTCAGAGGGTCCATATATTTTTAATTCAATTTTGTAAATATGAGACTTCTTCTCGAATAAACGGCTTGACCGATTTGCCTGAAATTTTGTGTGCATACATGTCATAGGGCAGAAAAGGATATAGGATACTTTTTTTTTGGCTGTCGAGTCAGGGGGTCCAGATATTTTTAATTGAATTTTGTAAATATAAGACCTCTTCTCGAATAAACGGCTTGACCGATTTGCCTGACATGTTGTATAATGACAGTTCATAGGGCAGAATAGGATATAGAAAACTTTTTTCTGGCTATCGAGTCAGGGGGTCCAAATATGTTTAATTGAATTTTGTAAATATAAGACTTCTTCTCGAATAAACGGCTTGACCAATTTGCCTTGCATGTTGTATAAAGACAGTTCATTGGGCAGAATAGGATATAGGATACTTTTTTTTGGCTATCGAGTCTGGGTGTCCAGATTTTTTTTATTGAATTTAGGGTTATGTGTGGCCACTTATCAGCTAAACGGCTTGACCGATATGGCTGAAATTTTCTACATATATAGCTCATATGGCATAGAAGCACAAAGGATACTTTTTTTCTGGCAGTCGAGTCTAGGTGTCCAGATTTTTTTTATTGAACTTTGTAAATGTGTGGCCTCCTCTCAGTCAAACGGGTCAACCATTTCAGCTGAAATTTTGTGCACAGACGGTCAATAAGACATAGGATACAATTTTTTTGGCTGGCAATTTCAGGTGTCTATAATTTTATTATAGAATAATGTGTTGCCTCTAAGCGGCAATCGTTTTGACCGATTCAGCTCAAATTTTGTACAAATACAGTTAATAGGGCATAGAACGACAAAGGATATTTTTTTAACAGTTGAGTTCGGGTAACTTATTTTTTCTATTGCATTTTTAAAACGTGTGACCTCTTCTCGGTTAAACGAGTTGACCGATCGAGCTTAAATTGTACAGAGACAGTCAATAAGACATAGACCAAGAGTAGAGTTCGAGATCCGAGCACATTGGTTACTTTTTTTACAATCGAGTCTTAGTTTTTAACCGAGTTTAGTGTCTTGATTTGGCCATAAAACTGTCAGGATCATTAGAAGTCATCAAAATTTACGCGCTGGCTTTGCTTGCCCAACGTGTTTATCTGCTTTGTGGGAAGTATTTCAAAAACTTTCGTGTTTTAACAGCCTTAGGATAATTGGTGTTGACTTAGTAGGTCATAAAACCTGTCAGGGTCATTAAAACACGTAACATTTTTTCGCGCTCGCTTCGCTCGCGTAGTTATAGCACTCCCTGCGCTCGCGAAAGCATTTGTTTAATCTACTTTGTAGGAAATATTTCGTCTTAAAAAACTTAATCTTTTGAATTTAAATAGCCACATGCATTAAAACGAGTCATAAATTGAAACAGAACAACCTTCAATAATCATAATGATTAGTAACCTTAAATTAAGTGGATATAAATTTTAACCCTAATGTCATAAGTGTTGAATTAGTAGGTCATAAAAACTGTCAGGGTCATAAAAAGTCGTAAAAAATTTCCGCGCTCGCTTCGCTCGCGCACTGATAGCGCTCGCTACGCTCGCACAAGCATTTATTTTATCAACTTTGACGGTAATATTTCAGCAACTTTTGTATATTAATACCCACATACATCAAAACGAGTCATAAATTAAAACTGTACAATCTTCAATAATCATAATGTTTATTAACTTTAAAATAAGTGATTATCGACTTTAACCTGAGTGTCATCAGTGTTGACATAATAGGTCATAAAACTGTCAGGGTCATAAAAAGTCGTAAAAAATTTTCGCGCTCGCTTCGCTCGCGCAGCGATAACGCTCGCGACGCTCGCGCAAGCATTTATTTTCTCTTTTTTTTTAGGAAATATTTCGTCATCTTTTGAATTTTAATAGCCACATTCATCATAACGAATCACACATTGAAACAGAACAACCTTCAATAATCATAATCATTATTAACCTTAAATTAAGTGGATATCAAATTGAACCCTAATGTCATCGGTGTTGACTTAGTAGATCATAAAAACTGTCAGGGTCATAAAAAGTCGTAAAAAATTTTCGCTGTGATAGCGCTCGCTACGCTCGCGCAAGCATTTATTTTATCAACTTCGTAGGTAATATTACAGCAACTTTCGCATATTAATAACCACATGCATCAAAACGAGTCATAAATTAAATCAGTACAACCTTCAATAATCATAATGATTATTAAGTGTATCAGTGTTGACTTAGTAGGTTATAAAAACTGTCAGGGTCATAAACAGTCTTTAAAATTTTTCGGGCTCGCTTCGCTCGCGCAATTATTTATTTTATCTACTTTGAAGGTAATATTTCAGCAATTTTGTATTTTAATAGACACATGCATCAAAACGAGTCATAAATTGAAACAGTACAAACTTCAATAACCATAATTATTATTAACCTTAAAATTAGTGATTATCGACTTTAACCTGAGTGTCATTAGTGTTGGCTTAGTAGGTCATAAAAACTATCAGGGTCATAAAAAGTCGTAAACACTTTCAGCGCTCGCTTCGCTCGCGAAGCTCGCACAATTATTTATTTTAACTACTTTGAAGGTAATATTTCAGCAACTTTTGTATTTTAATAGCCACATGCATCAAAACGAGTCATAAATTAAAACAGTACAACCTTCAATAATCATAATGATTATTAACCTTAAAATAAGTGGATATCAAGTTTAACCTTAATGTCATGCGTGTTGACTAAGTAGGTCATAAAAACTGTGAGGGTTATAAAAAGTCGTTACAACCTTCAATAATCATAATGATTATTAACCTTAAAATAAGTGAATATCACGTTTTACCTGAGTGTCATCAGTGTTGACTTAGTAGGTCATAAAAACTGTCAGGGTCATAAAAAGTAGTAAAAATTTTTCGCAGTAGTAACGCTATATAGCGTATAATAGCGTGTTTCAACAGCCTCATACATTAGACTGACTCAAATACTTAAACAGCAAAACTTGGTAAACCTTGGTTAGGTTTACCAAGTAATTATTAATGACTTTAACAATAGACGATATCGAGTTCGACCTAAGAGTCACCTATAGTGAGTTGATTATTAGGTCGTAAATTTGTCAGGATCATAAAAAGTCATAAAAAATTTTCGCTCGCGCAATGATAGCTCTCGCTGCGCTCGCGCAGCTATTCACCTTATTTTCTTTGTAAGAAATGTTTCAGGAACTTTTATTTTGAGTCAAACATTTAAACAGCACAACTTCGTATACCTAACTAAAATGATTAATGACTTTAACAATAGAGGATATTGAGTTCGACTTTAGGGTCATCTATGGTGACTTGGCCTAAGAGATCATCGATCTTGACCTCAAAGGTCATAAAGACTCAAATAACGCGGGCGAAGCCGCGGGTAACAGCTAGTATGGTTCATAATTGTAAGCAAAAACTGCCGAAAAAACACGTTTCTTGTATGGGGACCCCCTTTGATATTTAATATTAGTTAGTTTTTAGTATTTGTTGTAAAATCCCCCATACTAATACATATTTCATTAAAATTTCAAGTATCTACCTATTACGGTTAAGGAGATACAGCCCTTTGAAATGCGGACAGACGGACGGACGGACGCACGGATGGATGGACAGCGAAGTCTCAGTAATAGGGTTCCTTTGGTACTCTTTGGGTACTGAAACCTAAAAAGCAATGCTTAGACACTTGTTGGGACAAGTGCCAAAGCATTGTTTTTTATTTGAGTAGCTGCTTACAAAACTGCTAGCCTGAAATGTATCAAGTGTGAATTATGTTCTGACCTCTATAGCGCATGCTTTTGCTAGTAAAATCTATGTAGCCAATATTCTAGATACATTATACATTTTATTAACAAAAAGAGCAATGAATACAATACGCTATTACAAGAGTGAAGGCCACAATTGTCATAAAACTGCGAATATTGGAATATTTCGCATTGCCTCACGCGATATTATATCCACTCACTTATTTACAGTCTTCATAAAACTGAATATTTTAAGTCCATTACGGTTTATTCAGCCAGACAGGAAGGAGTTAAATTTCAGTCGAAATGCACACGTTTATCCGCTTAATTTCATAATCGTTAATATAAATTAATTAAATTTTATTGCAGGATATTTGTAAGAATTTTATTACATATTTATATATATTTGTTAAAGGATACTTTTTATTTCGGAATTGCTTGAGCAATTTTTAGACGTTGCAAATTCTCTGCATAACTTCAACAAAATCGAGGCGTTCAGCGGGAACAGGTAATAAAGCGGGAACAGTAAATAAATAAATAAAAAGTTAAAACTTTTTAAGCTCAAGCTTTTTGTAACGACGTTATCATGTGTAATGAGAAGTACTAATGATAACAATACATACTAGCTCAAACTTGAATGTCCTACCATTTGCCATTGCGGAGTTACATTCCCTATAGCCCGGCTCTATCATCAGGTCGATGATACGATATTATTGCATTATCACCAAAGATACGCAAGTATACCAAATCGGAGTCCAATCGTCAGGAAGCGGTTCTAATATATCTTCTATGATTTGACCCACACAAACATACTGACGCGGCAAGTAAAATAAAGGCTTATAATAACGAACTGACATTCGCATTTATAAATTTTGTATGGATGTGTTGATTGATGGGAATTCTAACCTTCCATTTCTATAAAGCACGTGAATACAACATAAAAATCGAGTAAAATCAGCTTTACGACCTTCAACCCCCAAGCTATACCTAAATGTGATATAGATTTGTAGTGATGTCGTCGAAACAAGGAGCGCTGACGTAATGTCTACCCATTCAATCATCTTCGATCGTTTGTCAGCCAACCGTTCTATCTTGCCTAAACCCGCTATAACTCATGGCAGTCGCGGCCCACGGTGGCACATTGCATGAATACTGACGACTCAGTCTTCTCGAGTTTGGATATTGAGAAAAATATACCTACCATTTTCACTGAAATAAAGTGATACTTTAATCAAGTAAAGGTGGTTTTGTATATTTTTTAAATAATTATATTACTAACATCTATTAAATAGTATGTTTTTTTATTCGTTAAAGCTGCATGGGACTACCCATATAAGTTTTATCAAGGTCATAACAGTAATCGCCGAAGATATAGAGCGATGTACTTCAAAATACAAACTGACAATATTCCTTGTACAGAATGTGCGGATTGAACCTGAAGCATTAGAAATTTAAAAGACAAATTCAATTATGCATATCATTTTAGAGATCCAAATACAAATAATTTTGCTCGATCTTATAAAATACTGTAGTGTGGAATGGAACCCTACGAGTGCGACTCCGACTTGCACTTGGCCAGTTTATTTTAGTTTTACTATCTCGCGGTAGGCTCCTTAGTTTGGTTATCTCATTATTACTACCGACACTTTCTGTAATCACCAAAGTCATTTGTTTAGGAAAATAACATACTACTCCTATTTATTGTAATACTTGGTGCTATGACGCTGTCTTGCTTGTGTCCAAAAGGCCAGCTACTACCTTCAAGTTGGAAATCTGCCGCCAAACATGTGTGTTCCGGCAGCTGTACTTGAGAGCCAGTTGCCATTCGACGTATAGCGTGCTACTATCCTCGACCGCATCCTTATGACTGAAGTGTAATAGCCGCTTGGCAGTTGTATAGATTTTCATTTCTTTATTTTGTAAGTATCTATGATATATATGAATATATACGTATATGTTTTAAATATATTATATGTAGGTATATAGGTACGTATTAGATGTATATAATCATGATGTTTCCCGTTTTGTTTTTGAATGTGTATTTCTTATTATTATAATATATATTTATTTATACATATTTTATTTCATTTTTTTATTATTTTGCAATAGAACACCACCGACCTTGCTCAACTTACTATTTCTCTTACTCCATCCAAAGGTTGACTGGAAGAGATCTATCTTAGCGATAAGTCCGCCCATTGTACTATTGTTTTTATGAGTTAACTGTTTCGTAAGTCACTTTAAGTGGTGTACAATAAAGTATTTTGTATTGTATAGCTGTATATATTTTTATACAACATCGCAAAGCCTATCAATGTAGATACAACGGATGCAGAAATAATTGTGTAGGGCTTAGTGGCATTTACAACTGAGCGCTACGAAACAGTTCGAATCAAAAGTCACGTATCGTATAGATCATGTTTGGATATTTATTTCCTGTTTACCAATCTCAGTGAGCTTTTCCACCACACATGTGCTATGCAGCTATATTTGCTATGAGGATGTGAAAGCTAAGCTACGAAACTAAGTGGCCGTTTCCACAGACGCTAAGCTAAAATCTGTAAAAGCTAAAATAATATGCAAATAATTCATAGCACGCATCCTTACATCTAAATATAATCGCTTACAAAATGAAAAAACTGACTTCAAATGCCGCTGGTATTTTCAGTACTACGTTTGAGATGTGTTTATCTCCATATCTCTGAAGATACGTATCAGATCTAGATGAAATTACAATGGGACCACCTTGAAAATGTACCCTACCAATAAAAAAAGGAATCATTGGAATCTATTTTTAAAAAAACATACAAACGAATTGAGAACCTCCTCCTTTTTAGAAGTCGGTTGAAAGCATAGCTTAGTTAAATAAGTTGCCACCAAAAGCACCCTTTTGTATACTATGTAGCGACCTTAGCTGGTCTCGTGGGCGGTGTATAAAATCTGACAACTTGGACAGGACTATCCACACAGTCTATATTACGGACATACTTGTGTCACAGAAAGTGTCAATATTTTTCAAGATGTCTTTGGGTAAAACTATCTATTTTGGTGTAGGGTTTTCCGCTTTTTAACCCCCGACGCAAAGAGAAGGGGTGTTATAAGTTTGACGTGTATATGTGTATCTGTGTATGTATGTGTCTGTTTGTGGCATCGTAGCGCTCAAAAGGATGAACCGATTTTGATTTTTTGTTGTTTGATAGATGTCTTCATCGGAAGTGTTCTTAGCTTTGTTTCATGAAGATCCGTTTAGCCGTTTAAATATTCTTAGCTCTTTTCTTGTTATTCAGACTACGATAGCAACTTTCGTAGCCCGCGGACGTCAAAAAATCTAAATGGGGCTTCTGCGCACTACGTACCCGTCACGCTGCTGCCATCTGTTTAGCGTAGTATACATTAGTTACATCAAATGTATTTTGAAATTAAGTATGTTACTTCAATAATATTGCAAGAATATGGTAAACTTGACCTAATGCTGTGACATCTCCTTGAATCTACATAATACTTAACTCCTCGTCTGAGATGTCGTATTTAGGCTCATTGGAATGGTCTCAATCAACAAAATTATACACAGCAGTCGGGGTGGTTTTAAATTTTAAATTTAAGTATTATATATAGCCTAGTAAAAAGCTACTTGTCTATCAGGCAAACGCGGGTTTCATGCCACCTAAGGTATGTAGCAATATTTAAAAGCTACGAATATTTAACTAATAGTGCTCTTTAGACAAGCAAACATCTGTGGGAGACATAGCGCGCTCGCATATAAATCCTCACTTAAAATTGCATGCTATCAGCACTAAAGTAACTCGCACTACTTTACGTTTAAAATATTTATTTTAATATCAATGACGTACGTCTATGACCACGTGGTAAGCCCTAAGTCTCAGCTGCCTTTAGTAAAATAGTTATTTGTTTATAATAACTGACAAAGTACGCCGCTCCAAGTAGACAAAGCGCCCATAGTCTTTGCTATACTATGCTGGCTTATAGAACAGCATGACAAGCATAAAATAAATTATTTTTCAAAAAAACAAAACCGAGTTCATGGCCACAAACAGGCACTCAAAAGCAAAAAATAAATTACTTAATATAATTATAATAAGCGCTACCCCCTTATCTATTTAAAGTCGGTTCCAGCCATGTCTAATAGGTAGTAGATAGATACTACCTACAAGTATCTACATATATACTACCTACTTACTACTACTACATACATAGTATCTATCTACTATACATAATTTATATTTAGTTCAAAACAAGTTTTAATTAAATTACATGCATCTATAAAATTTCGTGTCTGGGCCGTTATACACTGAAGGATATATACTTCGTGAAAATTTCAAGTATGTACCTATTACGGTTAAGAAGATACAGATCTGTAAAGGGCGCACAAATACACACGGACGGACGGACGGACGAACGAACGGACAGCAAAGTCTCAAAAAGTGTTCATTTGGTACCCTTTGGGTTCGGAACCCTAAAAAATTGACTTCAAATGCCGCGCTAGAGAAAATATCCACTAGTCATAATGATGTCATCAAGGTATCAAAGGACAATGTCCAAAATGGCCCTGTGCAATAAAAGCA
The DNA here is from genome assembly GCA_954871355.1 of Cabera pusaria. Classification (NCBI taxonomy): domain Eukaryota; kingdom Metazoa; phylum Arthropoda; class Insecta; order Lepidoptera; family Geometridae; genus Cabera; species Cabera pusaria. Next base: position 6,756,299 of record OX940896.1, read on the forward strand.
TCTGACACACACGATAATTAATTGTCTATTTTAATAATTCCAAATACTTTTATAACACGGACTAGTTGTATTCCAAAATGAATATTAAAAAGTATTATTTGCGAATATTAACATTAATCGCCGCCATATGGCCGCCATCTTCGCCAAACGTCATATCATGTCAAAATATATTAGGTATCCCGAAAACGTTGCACCTTAATATGACTTTGCCCGGTAGAACATTCCTGTGAAGACAAATTAATTCTCTCCACCTTTGTTTCTATCTCGCTCACAGTTACCGTAAGAATATCTGTCTAAAACCAAAATCAACGAGAAGAAAGATGTAAAAACATTATTCAAGGTCATATTTTTTATGAGTCTTCAAAAGTATATGCAATAGCAACCTCCATTTGTATAATCTTATTGGGACTCTTCTTCTAAAACCATTACATTCTCCTATGTTTGAGGTATTTATCTCCATATCTCTGGAGATACTAACCAGATCTGGATGAAACTACAATATGACCACCTCGAAAACGTACCCGACCTATTAAAAAAAGAATCATTTGTATCCGTTCACAATTGACGGAGTAATCGCGTAACATACACACAAAAAAAAAACATACGACGAATTGAGAACCTCCTCCTTTTTTGTGAAGTCGGTTAAAAATACAAGCAAACCAGCTCATATATAGTATAGCTAAGTGTGAACGTGTTCAAAATAAATGTATGGTGAGCGATATTGTTTTGCTGTACACTATAATAAGCTATAATATTATGGCGTAATCTGAAATGCGCCTAAAAGTAATTATAACTACGCAACTTGTTGCAATTTAAAGCAAATAATATTTTTGAATCCAGTTTTTAAATCATCTAAGACAAATCAAGTGAGACAAATCTATCTACCTCAACACAAGGGGATAAAGTTTAAAATTTCTTACTAAAAATCCAAGTGTACCTACACCATACATAAAATAATATCATATTCCATCAAAAACTAAACCCAATTCGTCTCCTTTCGTCATCCTATTTCAAAGATCCTATATAAGTCTGTTATGATATGAAGCCCTTTTTCAATCAAATCGAGCCAGCAAAATTCAGTCCCCAATCACCATTACGGTCCCTCATATCCTGTCATCGTTTCATCAGAACCGCTGACCTGGCATTGGGTTAATATAACCCTAAAGTACTTCTAGACAAGGAAAAGTATAAGACTAAAGTAATTATAGAATCTAAGACTCTGACCACATTTAGATCTACAGACTGAATTATCGGCATGAATTGCTCGGTGTTCTCCCAATTAATTCTTATAGTTAGACTCTTCTAGAAGTTTGTTTCGAAAATTGGATTTCTTTGAAGTTAGCTACTTTGTAACAATCTTTTAAGTAGGAAATATGTCAAGGAGAAAACTGCTTTACCTGAAGATAAAAGATTGATCGCAATAAACTCAATTATGCCGATTGTAATTCATTGTTGGTCTATTTCAGGTGACTCGCAGTTCAGGAACGCGGGAATATCTCTAGACTGAGAGATTAGACGGGCGGATGTGCCAGGTGATTTTTTTAAAGCAGTAATTATTAAAGTTTCAATTATAACATTTTGCAATATTTTATTTTATTAACTTCATTTCTTTTTAGGTTATTGTGAGTACCGTAAAGAAAGTAAACAAAAGTCTCCATTAGGTGCTTGAATTTCATTCAGATATACGCTGAAAAAAGTGTGAAAGCCTTGAGACTTCGTATTATATTTCAGAAACGATATCGTCTATCGAAAATAAAGCGGAAAAATACGCGGTTAATAATTGCTAGCCTCTCGAGGAGCAAACAATGGTGAAGAATGGTTCCATCCAAAGATCCTCGTCAGATTGGTAGTGACGTCGCCAGCAGACTGTTTACTTGCCGGGATTGCGCCGATGGACCGAGGTTAAACGAGAGGAAAGGAATTTTAATAGAAAAGTAAACAGCAATCTTAGCTTTTAATGTTTTATCTGAGGTGCAGCTTGTTATGACGAATGGTTATGTTTGAGCGCGGTTTAAAAATATGCGATTTGGGATTCAGTATTTTAATGTAGTTTTTGCTTCTTGCACTTGCAAAACAAAGTATAACTCAAACTATATACACAGTAATCACTAGGATGGAATATGAAGTAAGGTTCTTCTTTCGGAGGAAAGGAATTATTCTGTCATTGGCGCGGTTATCAGGCTTTCCGTAGTAAAATCGTCACTTCTATAAATAATGATAAAAAATTAAAAAAAATAGAGGGTGCGTAGAAAGTTACGCGTTAGAAGTGAAACTATCATGTTAATTTGATTATTTTTTTGTACACCTCCATCTGTTGAACTTAGCGAGACGAACGCCCGAATGATATCAAATACGTCTTCGTAGTTACGCCGTTCTACAATAGAGGGAGTTTATAAATATAAAATATATTATGATGCTTACGTCACTCCCGTTGATTCGGACCGTGACGCTACGTCACGGTCCGAATCAACGGAACTACGCTACGTCCATTTTTATCCAAGTGCGCCTAAAGAAGATTCACTTCAAAAATAAAAAGTAAAGGTACAAAAAAAAGTGATTTCCATCACGTAAGCTTTTCACTCAGCGCGAATATCAACAAAAACATCCGTGAACAAAGATGATTCAATATATCAATCAGAACACTGGAAGTGTCTAAGATGAATAAATAACATCCACGTATACGCGATCCATATTCCCTGGCACTATTCTTATGTGTTTTATTGATCCGATAAATTATGGATACGGAATGGACAAAAGAATTGACTATTTCAGAATTGACTATTTCTTGAGCCAAACTTGATTACTGAGCGAGTGACGTAGGATTCTGTCAACTGTTGGCAGAGTTGTAAGTAATGTGTGAGAAAATCCAGATAGCCTAATTCTATTGCCGTGTAGATTTATGGCAGTTTTTTTCTACGATTGGACTAGAGGAATTGGTTAGTGAAATATAAGTTTTTTTTGTGTCATGGATAGTTTGTTGCATTTGCTAGCTACAGTATTGTTACTGTGTTTATCGTGGTATTTATAACAAAAGATAATTAATTATTATGATAAGTACGACGCTCGCCTGATAATAAGCGATTAAATCTGTCTAAACAAAACTATGGTACGCGAACGTCTAAATTACTAGAATTATGAGTAAACACTTATTGCACCGCGCCTATTAGTTACCATGAGATATTTATATATATCAGATAGACCAGTCACGTACGTTTCAAGTCATGTGTAGTTTAGGAGTTCCACCTTACGGCTCCATCATGAGACAATCGATGGTATCATTGCATTGTCATCCGATTTACATATGTGTGCAAAATTACAGCTCAATCAAACACCGGGAAGATACCGGGAAAAGTGAAACTAGATAAAAGTTTGCATAAATATTGCAGAACATTTACAGAGTATAAAAGTTAGTTAGTTGTCCAAAAAAAATTTAAGCTATTTGTGACATAACCGGTTACTAATTTATTTCATTTAATACTAGCTTTTATTTTTTACACAGCTTAAGTTTTATATCTGGGGTACGAACACAGCGTACTCGTAAACCATTTTAATTATATTTTTCCTTTATTCAGCAAAAATGAAATAACCGTGAATTATCTTGGCCGCATTATAACATCGTAAATTAAACTCTATAACCAAGAAGCTATTTTATATCCATTATTTTCTTTATTAAGTGAAAACATTATAACACCCCGCAAACTGCCGTTTCGTTTTCGATAAGAATGCTCATAATTTCAAGACATGAGGCCTTTGTCTTCCTGGAAATTCTGTGGAACCACATAAACTTTGGATAAATATTTTTGGAAGAAAAATATTAAATTAAGATTAAGGGTGCGTTTAGACCAAGCTAACTTTATTTATTTATTTATGGTTCATCAACGGCTATTACATTGTTATGTGCTTATAAAAGTAGAATTATCTTAAAGACAGATCGTGTTAAATGCATGTGAGTGTGGGCGATAAATATGGGAGTGTGTTAGGTGATGAAATTACTTTCCTGCAAAATAAATTCAAAGTTTTGAAAGCTCAAATTGATATTCACGTTTTTACTTTCACCTTACAGTATATTTTGCCCAATAAATAGAAGCGTACTTGATACGACATAAAGGCGTTTATAGGTGGGTACATTTTTCAGGCGAAAAATAATGCTGTGTCAGGAAATTGCATTAAATGCCCTGACGCGGACGTCGCTTTATGAACGTCTTCTTTTGAACGAATTAATCCTTTACATTTAAAAATAGTAGCGTACCTATAAATATGTTTACCAAAGATGTATGTTTGTTTTGCATGCATTTCTAAGCAAACCTAATTCACTTTGTTACATGACCATATTTGATGTGTTACATAGTTTTTCTTACCTATCTAATTAACGGCAGCGCACCCTGACATGCCTACACTACGCACGTAACTTTGCTGCAAAGGTTGGGCACGCAAGCCTAAGCAAGGCTTGCCGACCTTAGGGCCAAATATACTGGACACCCAGGTTAAAAATGGCCATAATTATCATTATGATGACATAATTAAAACAGCGAATCGCTCAAATAGTATATACTACTAACTAGTATAACATAATAATGATGTTGGTGGAGAATCGACGGTACTTCTCCTTTATATTATAACACTTTGGTGAAAAACAGTAAAACCTCGTCAGACATATATCTGGCAAGCCGCCAAAGTAACAGGAATCAACGGAAGGTTTTTAATGAATTATGACAGCTCATCGTTATCGTTTATTATGATCAGACAATAAATAGTCGGGAAAATACGAGGTTATTCTGATGGTGTTTTGAACGGTTATTTTATTGGCAAGGAAACGATTCATCACCACTTTATTTACTTCCTCACTTGGTTCTATTTTATCTCTACTTTTCTGCTACGTCAGTTATAGTTACTTTTCCTATTATAAGTTAGGCTTTGTGAGCACAAGCAGATAAAGATGTGCTTTTGCGATGTCTGCATTACTTTGACCGTGCCGCTGTGCTGGTATACCAAAATCGCTTAATATCGCCACATGATTTTTGAAGATATCAATTTTTGTTATCAATAATTATTCTACATACTAAAATTCATAATATATCAAAAAAAAACATAAGTATTGAGCAATTCAGCTCCCATACAGTCATCGTCAAACTATATACAAAATTGGTTCCCTGATTAATGTAGGGTTGCCAAACCGTTTTATTACTAGGGCCCCAAAGCATTTTTTAGTACTTTAAAAAAAATGTCCACTTGTTCGATTAATTAATTATTTAAAATAGATCTGCGCTCACGCTTTTTAATATCCAAATAACTTAAAAAAAATTGATAAAAACATTAAAAAAAATTAAAAATTTGATGTCTTTTTTCAACACAAGGAGTCACGCCTACCACACGTTCCTCGCGCTACGGGATTTTTCGTACTGTGTTTTCGAGTTTCTAAGACATATCGCAGAAAAGCGATCAAGAATCCCGCCCTTTATTGCTGACGATATCGGTTTCCTTAATGTGTTTGCTGTAATTTGCATCGCGTTGCATGCCTTGATTTAATCTAACCACACGCTTTATTCAATTTAGTATCAACGGGTGAGTCATGGTGCAAAATATCGTGTTTCCAATGCATTTGGATTTCATTCAAGGCTGCCCTTGAAGGAACACTTAAGCGATTAAGTGTCTGTTGTAGGGCATTGTTATTGCTCATAGAATTTGCTTATGAGCAGGTTAATATAAATACGCGTTAGATAAGAAAATATTTTTTTTGTGACAAAGGCCATCTTAACTTCGATTAAAGACACAATATGATACGACTTGCCAACCTTTTCTTTTTAAAATCGAATAGTATAGAACAGTATCTAGTTTGACCTGATTAGGGAACAAATTGTCGAACGTTTGGCATCATTGGTTTCATCGATCGTTAATCGACACGCAGTTATTCCCCGTTGCAAATAGCCGCAATCTACGCGTAGTTTTCAATCTACGGTCGGAATAGTGTCGATCAAACCCGACTATACGTTTTGTAGAGACTAAAAATGGTATTGGAATAAGGAAGTCAATTTATCACCTTTAAGTCAATCTTTATAGCGTTCAAGGTAATTTTGCCTCTATGAAAGTTTCCAAGGAAGCACCTTAAATCTGCCACCGATCATTTCAATTGAACAAATAAGATTGTGTTTATGTTATTATTATATTCGGTGACGCTCTCTTGGTGGTAAGCAATGATATTTACTTATTATATATACAGGGACATGCAAAATTCTAGAATAATTTTGCTTGTCACTTCACTACCTTGTGTGCTAAGTGTAACATGCCCTGTAATTTACTTTTTACTTATAGAGGCACTACAGTAGGTACCTCTATGTTCGCATACGCTAATTTAAATACGCATAATTTATGGTTAGCAGAGTGAGTTGAGTTAGGCTTACACGGTAGAAGCTTGAACTTGGCTTTGATCATTTTCCAACAAGATGCTTTTTAAAAATAAAAAAACCGGCCATATCGAGTTGGACTCGCCAACCGAGGCTTCCGTACCAACGTTGATTGGTACCAATTAAGCTCGATCTCTGAATTGTATGAGCGCTCATATAACTTAGAGGCCTATCTTAATTGGCAAAACAATGTATGTACAGGGACACCCTTTAATTTTCAACTTTTTAGGGTTCCGTAGTCCTGACAAGGAACCCTTATAGTTTCGTCATGTCCGTCTGTCTGTCTGTCCGAGGTTTTGCTAAGAGACCGTTCATAGGTACTAGAAAGCTGTAATTTTGTGGGGGTGTGTAAATAAATGACGCCCTCAAAGTGCTGAAATAAAATTTTGAAAAATATTTTTTTTAGGGTAGCTCCCCTATATGAGAAGTGGGGATGAATTTTTTTTTCATCGTCTACCCCATCGTGTGGGGTATCGTTGAATAGGTCTTTGAAAATTACTTGAGGGTTGCCAATACCATTTTTCGATTGAATGCTCCATTTACGAAATATTACACTTTAAAGTGCAAATTTTTGTTCCCGTAGACCCCCCCCCCCCCCCTAAAAGCTAAACTGCTGGCTTGAAAAATCTTGAAAAAATCGTGATAATAGCGCATTTTATGAACTTTAAAGGAAATTTATTGCGGTTAAGATAACTTTATTAGTTTAGCAGTAATAGTCGTCGAAGTTGGGTGTTGGATAATTTTGTACCAAATACAAAATCCTTAGAAAAAATCCTTTAAAGTGACAAAGACGGAGTACCTAGTTGCTTGTTTATAACGGGTAAAGACTTGCATTGAATAACAGGCTACTACGGAACCCTACACTGCGCGTGGCACGACACGCACTTGCCCGTTTTTTTTTTTTTTTAATTTTTCCTTTATTTGTGCTGTAAGACCTTGCTTCTTGCCAAATTTCATGATTCTAGGTGAACGGGAAGTACCCTATAGGTTTCCGACCCAAAACCTATAGGGTACTTCGGGTTGACCTAGAATTGTCAATTTTGGTTAAAAGGGAAAAATTCCGAAAAATAAAAAAAAGTTGAAAATTAGGGTAAATTTTGGTACTTACAAGTTTTCGCGAAAATCTAAATTTGCCCATATCTTTGTACCGTGTTGACTCAGGACCTTGATTTTTATACACCTAATAGGGACTTTAGACCTTAGTATCTGGTAAATATTTCAACTCGCTAGGTCCACCCGTTTCTGAGAAAAACGGTGGTGACACACGGACAGATAGACAGACAGACAGACAGACAGACAGACAGACGGACAGACGGACAAGAAAGTGATCTTATAAGGGTTCCTTTTTTTACCTTTTGAGGTACGGAACCCTAAAAAACTGCTTTATCAGGAAAATGTTGGATATGAAATAATATTTTTGCCACCTCAAAGCATTAATGGGATATGAGTAGATGTAAACACGAGTATATCCCTCTAAGGGTGCTTGCTTCAAGAAATATCATCAACATAAAATCTGGTTTTCGAGAGGACAAACTAGACCTTAGTAAACATTGATTAAACTGAGACAATCACTAAGGATTTTTGTCTCGCTCTCACGCTTGATAAAATCCATCAGCGAGTAACTACTCGCTTTTGTCAACTGACAAAACACTTTTTAGTTTAACTACCGTTTATAAGTAAGACAATGTAAACAAAACCTACGCAATTTATTAAGTCTAGCACTTAACTAAAGGAGTCGATTTAAATCGAGTCAAGAAAATCGTAGCGTAAATCGATGTTGGCGCCTCCCTAACCGCTTTCTAATCGATTAGGGTTGAATCAAAATGAGAGTTGGGCTTCTGTAAAGCGCCTAAATGGCGGGTAATTGAATTTTTAACGGGTGTCGAGACGAGAATATTTGCAGAACTCGATGCTAATTCTTGGAGATCGACGCTTCACACGCCAAACGTTTTAGCTGAGCGTTCTATCTTTATCCCTACATACTTTAAATATGGTGGCGTGGTTGGTGTGCTTATTGAGGTAACAAAAGTAAAAAAACCCTACACCCTACTGACCTTATTCAATTAACCTTAGGCATCTCTGTCCTTAGTAATCTTTTACGTGATCACTGGGTCATGCTAAATGGATAACCACTCTTGACAGCCGCGGCTTATTTGACCTGCCGAGCAAAGACTCATCACGGATCAGAGGGCCTAGACAAAATCCAATTTCCTGTTTGCCTTCACGCTAACGCAAGTTCAAAATGTATGGAATGACAGTTCTGTTTCCGCAACAAAAATGTAATTCCCATACATTTTGAACTTGCGTTAGCGTGAAGGCAAATAGGAAATTGGATTTTGTCTAGGGGCCCAGATTGGCGAGTCACTTCCAGACAAGCAAGACAAGCACGATTCCATCTTAGACAGAATTGTTACCTAACATCACATGAGATAGTGATCAAAGGGAAAGCGATCCTGGCGTGATCTGGAAATATTTCACTTTGCCAGTCCTATAACAGTTCATTAAAAAAAAATAGTAATAATACCGATTATAGTACCGCTAGGTGGATTTTGATGCGAATCTTCTGAAATGTCAATGTCAATGTTAAAACGCATCTATTTTTTAATTTTTAGCGAAAATATTACAATTATTGAAATGCAAAGGTTGTCGTAAATTTCATATCTTAGAAATATAAGTGCCTGTGCCTCGCGGCTTCTCCCGCGTCAAAAAGTATCCTATAGCCTCATCCATAATACTGGCTATCCCTGCGCAATATTTCAGCTTAATCGATCCAGCTGTTTTACCGTGTAGAAGTGCCAAACAAACAAATATACGACTTTCGCATTTATAATATTGGTGTTGACGACAGTGTCACACCATTGTGTTTCCAAGAGCTAACACGTTTTAAGAATTAAACTTGGATTTGGGTATTTTTAACCCTCGACGCATAACAAAGGGGTGTTATAAATTTGACGTGCGAATCTGTGTATTGGTGTATCTGTGTATGTGCGTGTCTGTCTGTGGCTCGTAGCGCCCAAACGGATGAACCAATTTCGATTAACTTAATGTTTTTTTTATTGATAGGTGTCTTCGTCGAAAGTGTTATTAGCTTTGTTTCATTAAAATCCGTTTAGCTGCTTAAATATTTTCAGCTCTTTTTTGGTTGATGAGACTACGATAGCAACTTTCGTAGCCCTTTGACAGCGGACGTCAAAAAAATCTAAATGGTGCTTCTGCGCACTACTTACTCGCCATTCTGAGATGTCGTGTTTAGGCTCATTGGAATGATCTCAATGGACAAATTATACATTATACAAATCAGTCGGAGGGTGGTTTTAAATTTAGCATTATTACTAAAGAGTTCTCACATATGACTTTTTGCCTTACGATATGATACCGATTCTGGTAACGCGGCTACTGAACACAACAACAGCGTAGTCATAATGTAATTGTATAAACTAGATACGAAATAACAAAGCTAAATACACAAAGCAACTGAGTTTATAACCTTGACATTGCTCTCAAGGAAATTGCTCGAACAAGCTTAAAAATACAATGTTTATCATTCAAACAAACGTCTACCAGCTTATGAAAAAATGACTATTTTAACCAACAACAAAAGATACTCCAGTAAATTGCCAAAGTCCAAACGACGGTCTTTTCTGAAGACATAAAAATATATTAACGTTACGAGTGCCATGACGCAAAGACGTTTTAACACAAGAAAAAAGACGAAATAGTAGATAAGGCTAACAATAGACATTCCTTTATCAATTCCAAATGTCTTCTTTGTGAAGAAGAAATAAAAGTGAGTTATTCCGTAGGATTGCTACGTACAAATTGACGATCGGACGGAATCGTATTGCTTATTGTGATCTAGACAGAGTGTGGGCAATAAGTTACGCGTTAGGACTAAGCAGGTCATTTTTATACACGGTGGAAGGCAGATGGGCCGACGGTCGACTTGTATTGTAAACCATTTATTCTAGTAGGTCATAGAATACTAAAATAGGAGATAGATAAAACTTGGGAGACTAACTTTTTTTAAATGATAGGCTAGCGTTTGACCACTATGTCGTCTAGTGGTAAGCGATGATGTGGTTGAGGACGATGAACACATGTTATTTGTGAAAGGTGTAGAAAAATCTTTCATACAAGTATTTGCCATTGTGTATACGTTTTGTGCAAATCGTTCGATGTGAGTGAGACTAATTTTTAAACTTATCCAATATCATAAGCCAACATTTCATTTAAAATTATATGAGTCTACAAATAAGTCTACTACTACTAAATGATGAACTCCACAACTTACTAAATATATGAACTACTAAAAGTTTAATGAATAAAACTTTTATGGGATAAAATAAATCGTGTGGAAACTACAACAAATATAGGAGAGGATTACTGAGGGTTTGATGTTTGACTTTTATCACAATAACCGATCTGTTTAATTAGTTAATGTTAGAGAAGGCCTCGCTAGCCAACTTCCTTCGACCGGAAACGGAACCTAACAAATGGACGATTTAATTTGCTAATGTCGCCAATTTCGATGATAAATGTCTGACTTTTCCAACTGTTGCCGAATTCGCACCTTAATTAAAGACGGTTCCGAAGGAAATGTTACTGTACTTAAAAAAGTAATCAAGGTTATATTGATGGTATAATTACTTTTATTATACGGATAATTAAGATAAGGGTGGCTATTCGCAAAAATTAACGCGATTAACTCAAAAGGTGGGGAAAATAAAGTTGGTTAATGGAATAAGGTGGGAGACTTTTTTGTTACATGTCGCTCGGGATACATAAATTTTATGCGAAGGTTTTGAGCGAACGTGAATGGTATACTTTATTAGTATTGTGATTGTATTATACCCATGAGTGTCATTGTCATAAATAGCTCTTCTCGGCGTTGGTGGTTAACCTTGGTGCCTTTTTATGTTGAGGTAGGTTTTATATTCAAGTATTACCTATAGCTACAGGCTGCAGAGACTGGGATAATCAAATCTCAGGAGATTTGACCTTGATTCATAAAGTTATTTATTAATGCTTAAACTATGGTGATAGAACACTATCCAGCGTCAAGTTCAACTATGCTGGCAACCAGTATATTCAGACACCTGTCTTTGAGTACCAGTTACGATTTCAGGCAGATGCTTCCATTCTCGACCGCATCACCTACTTAACTACAGTTAAGATAGTTGTGAAACGCTTGCCTATAAGATAAAAAAAAAATGTGATCGAGTAAATAGAAACGAAGTTGATACATACAGCCGGTACATATCATTGCTTATAACTTATAAAGTACCATGAAAGGCATGGCTACAATACATTGATAGTTGATACATTCAGCAGGTACATATCAATGGTTATAACTTATAAAGTACCATGAAATGCATGGCTACAATCCTTACTTCCTAACTTATATTATAAATGCGAAAGTAACTCTGTCTGTCTGCCTCACTTTCACGCCAAAACCACAACCGATTAAAATGAAATTTGGTACACAGATAGTCTAGAGCCTGAGAAAGGATATAGGCTACATTTTAATGCGAAGAAAGGGTTGTAAAGGTACGAACACACTGCAGCGTCCTTCGTGCGCGATCTAGGCAGCGATCAGATAGCGCAGTAGTATTTGTACCGACTGGTTCACACCAAACGCGATCAGAAAACAATTGAAAAGTATTGAGATCGCGCCCGCAGATCGCAGGACGCCGCGGTGTGGCCGTACCTTAAGGGGTTGAAACGGGCGATGAAATGTTGTATAGAAGTATCGTCATTTTTAGAGCTAGAAGCTTGAAACTTAATTTTTAGGCTGTTGATTTAATATAAATAATTTTGACATTCAAAGTTTGTAAGTTTTACCCTCAAGGGTGTAAAATAACAATAGGGGATGAAAGTTTGTATGGAAATATGTAAGGTTTATATAAATGTTCTACTAAACCGATTTAAATAGAATTTGGTATACAGATAGTCTAGAGCCTGAGAAAGGACATAGGCTACTTTTAATGCAAAAAACGGGTTGTATGGCGTTGAAAGGGGCGATGAAATGTTGTATGGAAGTATCGTTATTTTTAAAGCTAGAAGCTTGAAACTTATTGTTTAGGCTGTTGATTCGAAATAAATAAATATGACATTCAATGTTTTTGGGGGAAGGGGGAGGGAAAGGGGAGGGGAGGGGAGGTGGAAGTGAGGGGAAGGGGAACGGGAAAGAGGGAGGGGAGGGGAGGGAAAGGGGAGGGGAGGGATTATGGGAAGGGAAGGAGAGGGGAGCGGGAAGTGGGGGGAAAGGGGTCAGTAAAGTGAGGATAAGGGGATTGGGGGGAAGGGGATTAGTACGGCCAGGTACGGTGCGGTGTAGGTGGGATACGCATGTGTCTTATTTGTAAAATATTTAGCATAAATAATTAAAAATGCTATCCAAAGACAATATTCCACGCGGAGAAGTCGCGGGCACAGCTAGTAACTCGATAAGTTGATACATTCAGCAGGTACATATCAATGCTTATAACTTATATAGTAGTTATATAGTAGTATATTAGTTATATTTAGAATTAAGTGAAATAATTTAATTGTAATTCGTTTCCTATAGGGCGATGTGGTCGCTCAGCGACAAAGCCCCAGATAAAAGAAAAAAAAAAAAAACTTATATAGTACCATGAAATGTATAGCTACAATACCTAACTTATTAGTTTACCTTTCACGTCTTGAATAAACAACAAAATGCATCTGAATCATACTAAAATTCTTTATTGTCATTGTTTTCGTATATTCCCATATTTTTACAGCATTATTTGTTCAGCTGTTCTAAAAACAACCAGTGTTTGTATCACAGTCCACAGAGACTAGAAGTTTGTTCGAGATAAAATAAATAATGTACAGAATATATCTATGGCATGTTTATACCCGGCAAATAGTCACTTAGCTACGCTATTATGTTCAAGTTTTTTTTGTTATCATGTAAATTATAAGCTTTGAGCGATTTACGACGAATAAAATGTTGTTAAACACAATCCAAAATTTCATCGTAGGTACCACATTCATTTTTCATTTTGGATTCTGTTCAACAATTTTACAAAAATATAAAGTGTGTAGCACTTCAAGAAACATAATATTTGATTTACCTAGTGCAAACATCTCTCGTCGGATTTGAAAACTGAAATGATTTCTTCCAAATGATTAACTGTCGAGATAAGTAATCGTAGATGGCGCCACCAATGCATAATTGGGTTAAAAAATGCAATCCACTAACTAATTTCGTCGTATCGACGGACCGGACCGTGGCTTAATTAGCAGAGCACCTGGACGTGTCATTCGGGGAGTGCGGGTTCGAGTCCCGTCGGTACGATGAAATGTTGGATTGTGTTTAACAATTTACAAAAATATAAAGTGTGTAAATACATGTGTAAACATAACATTTTAATAAAATGTTTTTTATCGAGTCTCTCATGAATTTGAGAGTTTGTAAAGGCATATGTTATCATAGTTTTGATAAATTAATGTGTCGGAGTGTAGAAAACTCTTGGCTGTCAGGTTTAGTTTTGGTATTTAAGAATTATGTTTTGATCAACGAGTTCTTCAGTGGATACCACGAATTCGCAAATATAGACGTCCTCAGACTAGATGGAGCGATGATATTTGCATGGTGGCTGGCAAGAGCTGCACGAGAGTGCCGAAGATAGTGCTCAGTGGCGTACAATTGGATAGGCCTATGTCCAGCAGTAGACTAGTATAGGCTGATGATAATGAGTGTTTGCATAATGAAGTCTTTACGAATGATAGCTAACAAGCTATAGTCATCATAAGACAAATCAAACTAAAGTAGTCTAAATTAGGTCATGTATAATCACGAAAGTCTGTCCTTACAATTTCCGCTTAGCCGCTGTAACCTGTCCAGTGTTCCCCGGACATTATAGTGTAGACGTCCCCGCGGTTGTCAAGGGCTAATTTCCTCTGCAAGCCCCAGGACAGAAGATCGATGGACATACTTACGCCGTTCCATTTGATACATGCGAGCTACAATGTGTTTATGCGATAATGGGCCTTATTGTGTTACAGCTATTCTATCAGAAGAATAGGTATAGGGCGGTGGGTGAGGAAGATATTAAAATGTATGGAAACTTAACGAAGAGAAAGATTTTATGTGCATGTGAATGTAAATGAACGTTTGAAGGTATATTTAGAAAGTTTTAGGCGATGTAAGATATAAAAGACTAAGGAAGGTGAAACTGGGTTTCACCGATTCCTGATACCCCTATTAGAAATAAAACTGGCCAAGTGCGAGTCAGCATCGCGTCTCTTATCGCACACTTAGGGAGGGTTCCGTACAATACGAAACATAACAGAGTTTCAACCTCATATATTTGATTAATTAATATTACCAAGAATATTTGGTTTGGTCGCGAACTAGAAAGACGGGGCTCGTTTACTAGCGCCATCTATGTCATTTTGCCGAAACTAATTAGATATATGGCGTTTAAAAACACGTGTTTTGTATGGGGTATGCACAAGTTGTCAAAAATCTGTAAGATAACTATCTAAAACTGTATGGAACCGGTGAAACTGGGCCATAAAATCTATTTATCTGGCCCAATAGGCTATCAAAAACTACAAGGGGTTCATTCAAAGAAGTGTAGAATGTATGTCAATCTTATTTATTTTATTGAAATAGGAATAATGAGGTAGGCGCATAATGTAATCTGCAATAATTAATTTAATTAATTAAGATCGTTTACTAAACGAAAAAGACCAACTTCAAATGCCGCGCTAGTCATTTTCAAGTTTGAAATATTTATCTCCATATCTCTGGAGATACCTACTCATCAAATCTTGCTGAAATTACAATGAGACAGACCAGTTTGAAGATGTTATTCATGAATAAATAATCATTCGAATAGGCTAGATTCCTGAACATTTTTTTTAGTCCCGTGATTTATAAATCACCCGTGATACTGTAAATCACAGGACTAAAAAAAATACGTATACATACGTTTTTTTTTTTTCGATAAGTACTATTAAGTATTCTGTGACGAAGATATCTTGAGCGTTGAAATTCCACGTCACGAACCGCTAAAAAGTGTATTTATTTTAAAAAACAAAGGAGGTTCTCAATTAATCAGTATGTTTTTTTTAATTTTTTTTGTGTGTATGTTACGTGATTAAACCGTCAATTCTGAACCGATTCGAATGATTATTTTTGTTATCGGTAGGGTACGTTTTCGAGGTGGTCCCATTGTAATTTCATTGAGATCTGATAAGTATCTCCAAAGATATGACGATAATTGTCTCAATCTTGCTACTGAAATTGACTCGCGGGGCATTGAAGTCGGTTTTTTTAGTTTTTAAGCTTTAATTATTAGTGAGTCATGACGTACCATCAAATTTAACTTTAAATGTTAAGATATCTACGAGTAAGTACATATTTAGCATTTTAAGAAATATTGTTAACATTTATACTTATAATTCTGCACTTGATGACCGTGTTGTGACTTGTATTAACAGATGAAATGGTAGTTGATATACAGCGTACTTTGGTTTTACTTAAATTTAAAATGTAAAACCATCCACGACCGATCTATTTATAATCTGATCATTGAGACCATTTCGATGAGCCATAACTCAACATCTCTGCTGTAGTTGTTACAGATTTCAGATATCCCAGCATATGGTCAACGCTACCAGGTTCTTACAATATCATTGAAGATAAGATTATACGGAATTTCGAATGGATCAGAACTAAGTAAAAGAGTATATTTGATAGCGTCATCATCTAGAACAAGTAATATCTTAAAACACCTTTTTAAACACAAGCTTTTACATTACTTAGGACCAGAAAAAATCAAGACAAATCCAACGAGCTCAGACATGACGGGTATAACATGTGTAGTTTAGTAGTTCCTTTGGCCACCTTTAAGCTCCATCATCATATCAGCACCATGTGATCATAATATTGCATTGTCACGCGATTTACATATGTACGCAAAATTTAAATTTCAGCTCAATCGAACCCCTGAAAGTCGCTCTAAAATCAATCGCAAGATTTGTGACGGACAAATAAATTCGCCGTGAAGTTAGAGCTTGTATAATATATAAGTATAAAGCTTGTAATAATAAAAATACGCAAAGTCTTTAAACTGTTAAACGGAATTCATTAATCAAAGCTTAGAACACTTTTGACTAAGACACCTATCAAACACAAAAACCTAAATCAAAATCGGTTCATGCGTTTGGGCGCTACTATGCCACAGACAGACGACACACATACACAGATACACACGTCAAACTGATAAAACCCCTTCTTTTTGCGTCGGAGGTTAAAAATGTGTAAAATTTACTCTATATGCCGCAGGAGTCAGTTTCAGTAGCAAAGTTGTGATTTTTATGGTCATTATAGCCATGTCTCTAGCGAAGCTCTGAGATCTTGATATAATTTTAAAAAAGGAAGACACATGCTCAAGAATAATTCAAATAAGGTCATTTTATTATTTGTTTCATCCTGATTGTATATAATAATGTTCATCTGTAAAAAGCATCAATTTCAGCGATTAGTTTCAATTACGTAGGTAACGTGATGAACAATTGCTTCTGTAAGATTTCTAAACTATCCATTGAAATTCCTTGCTAAATGACGTAAAATAGCTATTGTTCACATAGGGCTCGCAAAAGTATTCACCTATGCTACCTACTATGGAATTTTAATCTTCTGGAGACCCAGAAGTAAAGACTTACTTTAAAAAAAAAAAGACATCAGCACTTCAAGAGAGCAGCCGTCGAGAGACATCACATTAATCAGCCGTTGAATACTGACCATATTCCCCGGCTATTTTCCCGACAACAAAAACAATATTCATCCCGGTCGGAAAGTTCCCAAGTTTGCCCTGACCTATGACTAATGTTATAGGTAATTCAAAGATTGTATTACGTACCGACTTAATTTGCGGTGGGTTGTTTCTATAAGAATAATATCGCTTAAAAACAAATAACCTCAAAAGACCTTGTTTATTTTTTGCATCAGTGATTTTACTATTTTTGTTGCGATGTTTTCGTTTTACTCCATATTTCTAGAGATGTCTATTAGTTCTTTTTGATTTTTTCGTAAAAGCACTTTGTAAGTTAGGTATACCCTTTCAGACAAAATACAATTATCAAAGTTTTTTAAGACAATACGATCAATGACAAAAAGAACAACGACTTCAGTAACTGTTCTTTTTTGTGAATCAGTCAAAAAGGAGTTTGAATGGTTAAAATTTCCACTGGTCTTTTGGTGCCGTGGCTTACAAAAACGAATTCAGAAATAATAATATCTGAGAAAAAAGTAATGGGTAATACATCGTAAACATTAAAATTGTTCACTTTTTATTAAGAGCGAACGCGGGGTGCACTTTTCAATACAAATGTATTCCCCCGTTTCCTCTCTGAAAAATGTTTCTAGAGCAAAATTTGTTTCCACAAAAATCAATGTCTGCTTTACTACGCCCCGCCCATTCCCATCATTTGCTTTTTGAACCGACTTCACAAAAAAGGAGGAGGTTCTCAATTCGTCTGTATGTTTTTTTTTTTTTTTTGACCAGCCAATTGCAAAAAGAAATATAAGCCTTTCAATCTCAAAGAGGAGACTCTTTGAGATTTTTGAAGGGTCATATTTCTATTTACAATAGGTTGGTCAAAAAAGAAAATTATACGGGCGGCGGCGCAGCTACAGCAGACCTTGATTTTTTTGTAGAAACAAATTTTGGTGTATAATTGTGCACCAACCAACTTACAGAGTAGGTAGGCTCACAGAGTAATAGATCTTCGCGAGATAACCAAGAACTGGATACTGGCGTGCAATTGTTGAGAAGCCAATATCCAGCTGTAGACTATTATTAATAATATTTTACTGATAATGGTAAAGATAAATAAAAACCGGCTAAGTGCGTGTCGGGCCACGCGACTATCTAAGAATTTTGTATTTGGTACAAAACTATCCAACACCCAAGTTCAACGACTATTACTGCTAAACTAATAAAGTTATCTTAACCGCTATAGTTTTCCTTTAAAGTTCATGAAATGCACTATTTTTGGAATAAAAATTTGCACTTTAAAGTTTATTATTTCGTAAATGGAGCATTCATTCGAAAAATGGTATTAGCAACCTTTAAGTTATTTTAAAAGACCTATTCAACGATACCCTACACGATGGAGTAGACCACGAAAAAAAAATTAATCCCCGCTTCTCATGTAGCGGAACTACCCTAAAAAAAATATTTTTCAATATTTTATTTCTTCACTTTGTCGGCGTAATTTATAGACATACGAGTACCCCTACAACATAACAGTTTTCTAGTATTAACAGTCTCTTAGCAAAACCTCAGACTGACAGACAGACAGACGGACATGACGAGACTACGGAACCCTAAAAATTATCCTTATTTATTTACCCAAAAATATGAGCAAGCATTAAAAAGTATTAAGCACGTATGCAATTTGGTAGGTATATCATATGTTGTAAAGTAAAGTTATACATGTTTTGCCTTTATAGGCGTACAATCGCGACCATTTAGAACACTCAGAAATGCCTTGACACCATTTAGGTTTAAAATTATATGATATATTAATGATGTAACTGAATAGCTAAAAGCCAATTAATAGTTCACACACTGGGTTTAACATCATTAAAATTTAGCTCAGGAGCTCCTTCTTGGGAGCACTGAGAAAAGTTTTGGTTTTAATATCGCAATCAAAGAACAAGTACCTTTCCGACCCTAACAATTAAACATACAATACAAACTATATTGCGTCTCAACATAAAGAAACAAACCAATCGAAATGTATATCACAACGGTTAATTTTTATATTAATGGACCGAACAGCGTTCACACTCCGGAAACTCTTAAAGTAAACGTATTAGACAGTTGTGTACAATAAATATATTTATCATGCAATAGGTTTTAGGTTTATAGAAATTTGTTCTCAATATGACTTAAGATATTCACTTTTTTGAAAACAGAGTTTAAATAGTATTACTAAATGTTGTTGTCGTAATTACTAACAAAATTCATATATCGCAGTGCTCATTGCAATAAAAACTGCCCACCCATTTTATTCAAAAGTTCAAAGGCGTTACTAATAATATATTTATCTAGGTGATGTTTTCAAAGTTAAGTGAGTTGTAATGTGTGCGCTCCTTCAAAAGTTTTTTTTTTTGCCTATAATAAAACAATGTATCCTTCTATCCTACTTCCTACTACGTAGTACTATCAAGTATTCTGTTTTCCTACTAATATTATAAAGGCGACAGTTTGTGAGTATATTTGTTACTTTTTCACGATAAAACTGATTAACCGATTGAGCTGAAATTTGGTATGTAGATAGCTTAGACTTGTCATCCCGATATTCCCACGGGAACGATGTTTACGCGGGTAAAACCGTAGGGCACAGCTAGTTATCTATATATATGAATCAATGTATTATATAACTATATAAAATATTTATACACTAAAATATAAAAAAACAGGTCAAGGCCGTTGCCGGGACGAGAAAATAACAGATTATGTTTATTGAAATCACAGGATTGTTTTCCCTAGAACGTGTCATGAAATAAATCAAGTTGGTTTCGACAGTCCAACATAATACTCGCCGCAATATCTTGGCTCAATGTCCTACGTAGGCTTTATTTAACCTATATTGTGGCTTCAGGCAGACCTGACCCTAAATTAATTAAGTACTAGTCTCAACCCAAGCCTAAAACAGACATTTTGGCTCAAGCAGTATTTATTTGCATGTAATTCAAAACAATACTTTTTATTAAACTGATTCGAGTGAAAGTTAACTGCGTCTTGTTTTCTACTAAGTAGAAACACTATCAGCTTTGTTTCAATAATACTATGTGGAGTAAATAGTTTAACACCATAAATAAAATATTCGTTGTAGAAGATATTTTATTGCTACTTACTCAAAATATATTTTTACAGATTTTTTACGTCTTTATCACCGGGGCGTTGAAAGCAACGAGAACGAGCAAGGGTTGCCCCTGTATAATAAACTGGCCAAGTGCGAGTCAGACTCGCACACGTAGGGTTCCGATTGAACCAAAATTTGCCAGAAAAATTAAGTACATAGTTTGAACATCGATATATATAAATACCGTGTCAATACTAAACATGCTGTTTTACTACAACGCCATCTAACGAATATGTAACGAAATTCTAACACCAACTAAGTGAACGTTAACACAAAGGTCATAGATACATGCTTATTATTATATGGTAAGAAAAAATTACCCCCGTTTAATTTTTAACTTTGTTCTGTTTTTAGTATTTGTTGTTATAGTGGCAACAGAAATACATCATTTATGAAAATGTCCATCGTCTAACTATCACGGTTTATGAGATACAGCCTGGAGACAGACGGACAGACAGACATACAGACGGACAGCGGAGTCTCAGTAATAGGGTTCCGTTGGTACCCTTTGGGTTCGGAACCCTAAAACTGTTGCTACGGCGCAATAGTGCTGCCACTACAATAACTGAAACTAACTGTAATGTGTACATTTATATTTATGTTTAATTATTTATTGAACACTATGTCACCCAGTTTAGGAATTTGTTAATAAGTTAATAACTTTGCTAAGAAAATAATAATAAGCTTGTATCGGTGTCATTCATAAATAATAGATTGAGTCTCACTCTCGCAGGAAGTGTAAGACTCAGAGCTCATAATATAATACACATGATTAATTATAATAAGCTATTTAGAAACTCTGTTTTTAATGAGCTATGTTTGAAAATAAAAAAAATATATAAATAAAGTTATAACCATAACAGAAACTGTATTAGTATTGGGCGTCACCACAGAAATGGGAATAATAAGGTAGTATTATTTCTATTTATATGGGCGTCACTGCACTTGGCACCTTGATACTCGTACATATTGACTGATTGACGGCTGACTGGCAGAAGTCCTTTAAAATGTAAAAGTCCTGTATAATGCACAACAGACACAAGCATATTTGGCTTAGTTGGAGGGGTTAACAAGAATACTAGTAATGTGCAACCCACATTGCGAGTAATCTTTGTATTTTTTTTTTTTTAATGCAATTGATGGACATCTTTTTTATACTCACGCACTATATACGGCATATAAAGTTAATTTTAATCAAGACAATCGTCTGTACATTTTCATCTGTAGAAGATATACAACCTAGAAACTTATACGTTAGAAGAGAACTACTTTTTTCTATTCACAATAAGTAAGTAAATAAACAAATGAAAATTTAATCGAACACGACGACGATAGATCTTCGAGCATTTACCAATGGAGATGTCAATGTTGTAATCCGCAAACATTTTTTTCTGCTGATACTTACGGGGCACAAGGTAAACACGCATTGCACACACACAAATCACTCACTTTAACGATCCCGCACACTAGCTTGGAACACGCACACAGTATTAAAAATACAGCGTATTTACGCACGCTCACATGGCCAATAATGGCTATATGGCCAGCAGAGGGGTACGCCTTGCGTTAACATCTCCATTGATAAATGCTCGAAGCGATAGATAGTAAAACCTTATTACGTTATTTCTATCTAGAAATTAAGTTGTTATGGTTTGCAATAAACAGTTATCCTATTCTTCTTTAGAAAGGTCCTAATTATGTTATTAAATAAAAAACTTTAGTGTTATTATCATCGCAAGAAATTGAAGTCAAATATTTGTGTAACTTCAACAAAAAGGCCAAGGTTATCATCGAGACGACAAAATAATAGATCGTATTTTTTTAAATTACTGGATTGTTTTCCCAAGTGTCGTGAAATAAATCAAGTTGTTCTCAACGCACCGCAATATCCGCGGCTCGGTGTCTTACAACCCGGGGCCTTATTGAGGCATTTTAGGATCAGAGTTTTATAGACTCCTAGATGGCCTGGAGATCAAGACCCATTCTTAGGAATTGAGGGCACAGAAATTCCAGATAAAACTGCGATAAGTGCTGACCAATTTATTTTTTCATTGGGGATCTATTTTGCTTTTTTTAAGCAGTAAATAATTATAAATATGATACTGACACAAACGATTCATTATATTAGGTATTTATATAAATGTTTGACTGCAAAACAAGTGCTATATATTGCATATTTAACACTTTATGAATTGAAAATACAATAAAACATTTAATCACAATGTCATAATAAAGGTATTATCACTTAATAAGATTGTTGAAGTAATAAGATTGTTAATTGAATCGTTTTATGGTTTAAAATAATACATGTAATATTATAACTTTCATAAGTGTACCATGTACCTAATTGGAAATAAATGATTTGAAATTTTAAAATGACAAATAAATATCCTTGTTTGTCTCTAGACCCCTACACATTTTGTTTTAGATGAATAAAAATACTGATACGTTAAAATACAAAAACTCAGCATAAAGCATAAAACCAATAGTGCTTCCAAAATCTAAGCTATTGTATTTCACCGCCAGCAAAGTAGGTATTATTGTATATTCTCTGCCGCATCGAGGTTGTACTGTTATTTTCCTTCCGTATAGTTTACACTATTGCCTACTATTGAACCTGATTTTAAATGATGATCCGGTCTTAGAAAGAATAAGATTGCTGTAAGACGAGGTTACAATAATGTAAATTGGCAATAGCCCAATGTCTAAGCCGTCGCCGCCGTCTCATTGCACTATTGAAGCATGAAGCATATTTAGCTTAGCTGAAGGGGTTAACAAGACTACTAGTAATGTGTAACTCAATCAATCAATCAATCGGTCGTACGTTCCCTTCTTGGGTTCGTGTAAAGGGTTTCGAGGCGAGCCTCCTTACCCTGGTTGGGCTCCGGGGGCAACTACCCCCGGGGTTCGCGCGGGCTTTTCTCAGCCCTATGGTGGTCCGATATGGTCGTTGGCCAGATCTGGGCGTGGTGGTCAGTTGGCCATTCTTGGCTTTGTGGTACTCTCTTCTGTTGTGGTATACCGCTACTCCTCCTCTTCGCTGTCTTCATCCTCGGTCACCGGGACTAAGTCGCGTGGGAGTGCACGCCAGGTCGATACTGCGCCATCGGGCGGCCGGGCGTGGTGCGGTGCAATGTTTTGGAGATGAGGGTGTGGCCCGTTGGTTGCGCGGTCATATTGACGGCGCGCCATACGGACCACGAACTCCCTCACCGTCTCAATCTTCACGTCCCGGGCGATGACGTCATTGCGTACGTATCGACCGGCTCCCGTGCACATCCGCAGGGTGACGTTCTGGATGGTCTGAAGACGTTTGCGCTGGAACTCCGAGCACAGGGCATACCACGCAGGGGCAGCGTACGTCATCTTCGTGCGTATATACGTCTTGTATATGCCGACTTTGGTATGGAGAGGCAGCTTCGATCTGAGGACCGGACGGAGGAGACCCCTAGCGGCTTTCGCTTGGTGGACCGCGTGATCCACATTAGGTCGCATCCTCAACGTCCGGTCTATGATGACGCCCAGGTACTTCGAACTCGTTTCCCACGCGACGTCTTGGCCTCGAAGCTGCAGTGGTGGTGGCAGAATGCGTTGGGCTCCGGTTAGCAGCGCGGTCGTCTTCACCACATTGACGGCCATGCGCCACTTGTCCAACCAGACTGACAGGATGTCCAGAACCTTCTGCATTCTGTTGGCGGCTATGGTGGCGTTGACAGAGGATGATATATACGCACTGTCGTCGGCAAAGAGTGCTAGCATAACTCCTCGTTCTCCTGGTGCAAGGTGCTCCTCTTCCAAAACCGGAATGTCGTCTGTGTACACCGCATACAAGTGCGGTGACAGACAACTCCCTTGGGGGACTCCCGCTGCGATCGGCCGGTGTCCGGAGGTGGCGCCCTCGACGGACACACAGAACTGTCGATTCTTCAGGAACGACGCGAGGATGTGGATGAGTGCCGCTGGTATCGGTGTCCTGGAGAGCTTGTAGATTAGGCCTTCGTGCCACACTCTATAGAAGGCCTTCTCTATGTCCAGGAACACGGCGACGCTTCTTCTCTTCCGGTTTAGTTCGCTGGTCAGGTGATGCAGCACCCTCGTCAGCTGGAGCGTTGTGGAGTGGTGCGTGCGGAAGCCAAATTGCTCTTCACTAGGAGTAAAGTGAGGGCGTAGCCTCCGCATCAGCAAACGCTCAAACAGCTTGGCGAGGTGTGACAACAAGGTGATGGGTCGATAACTGGCTGGTTGGTGGCGATCTTTGCCGGGCTTCGGTAGCATTATCACTTTCCCTACTTTCCATACTTCGGGAAAGTGTCTCGTTCTTAGAATACTGTTGAAGAGTCTGGCTATACACACCAGTCCCCTCAACGGAATTTGTTTCAGTTCCGCGTTTGACACTTCGTCCAACCCGGGTGCCTTCTTCGTCTGCAGTTGTCTCACAGCTCGAGCTACTTCCATTGGCGAGATGAATTCATCCCTTTCCAGTGGGGGCACCGTAGTCTGTAAGAGCTGCTCTACTTCCGCGTTGACCGTGTTATGGTGAGGTATAACTACGGGATCGGCATCTTGAGGTACGGGGTGCAGGCGGAATTGGGACTCCAGGTGGTCCGCCAGCAGCTCCGTTCTCTCTATTGGAGCAAACTTGCGGCCTCCTGTCGGGTCCGTCAGTGGGTACACTGGGATTTTGGCCCTCAGAAGACTTCTGTTCAGCGCATACAGGTTAGTTTGGTCTTCAGTGGCTTGGGCTATTCGTGAGTCCCAAGAATCTCCTCTCAACTTTCTGACTTCTCCAGCAAGTGTTTCTGTAATGGCGTTTAGTCGTGCCTACGTAATGTGTATCTCACATTGCTAGTAAGCTTTAAAAAAATCTATGTATGTCAAATGTCTCGTCATTACCGTGACGAGACATTTGACTTCATTCTAATCTATAAGTAGTAGGGCCCTGCTAAGTCTCATCCAAACCAAAATTAGATCATGGAGTTATCCGTTTCTTTCAGCGGACATAAAACATAACCCCGATAAACTGACCACCGTTACTTTTATTATACGTATACGTTTTATGTTGTCTATAAAATAGGGACATTGTTTCGGATTGCGTTCGACTACGTACGGGATTTTGATTACTTTCGGGGTTTTGGAGTTTAGAAGCAACGCTGACCTCCGAATAAATCTTTAAAAGGTATCTAAAAATGTTTTTGTTCTAACCATGCAGATACATTAAGGTCCCTACTTTATATGGTTGGTCATGTCTTTTTTATTTACTTTACTTTACTAAATAAAGTGCTATACACTACGAATAAATAGATATTTATGCGTAGGCTATACGTGACTTTTTTATGTCTATTAGTCAAGCGTTTGACAGCCATGTCACCTGATGTGTGACGAAGAAAGATACATCATATATATGTCGCAAGCAGATAGCTTAATAAGCCGTTCATTTAACAGCCTAGCCTCTTAACTATACAGCGCCGTTCAGATTCCTGAATGATACCATCCATCCAGCCAGATCCAGCCATTTGATCAAACAGCTAGGCAAATGACTTGGATCGATGACGTTTCATTACTTGCTTAGCCCGTTCATTATTCTGACACTAAGGCAACACACTAGGAACAGTGACCACCGCGTGACGCTTTATATATATATATGGCCCGGTGGCGTAATCGGGAGAACGGTTGGCTTTGATGCATGTCTATCGAAAAAATTATGTGCGCTTTTCACAGTGACACTCCGGTGAAGGAAAAACATCGTTAAGAAACCAAAAACCCCCGCATGGTAGTAGGACACTATCTAATGTCCGCCTGGCTAGCTAACACCCTCAAGTTAGAAAATCTGTAGCCAAACATCTTATGTGTTCCGGCAGCTATCCTTAAGAGCCAGTTCCCATTTAAGGCCTAGTGTGCCTACCATTTGCCGCACCATCGCACCACCGCATCATCACTTACCAACAGGTGAGATAGTGGTCAAACGCTAGCATATAAAATATAAAATTTATTTTTTTTAATATTGAATCCGGAAAGATCTCGTCTATTATAGCTACGGCACAGATTATATAATAGTTACTACGTAACAGATACTTCATTCCCCTAAAAAAATACAATACCGACGTTTATTTCAGACAATATAAGCAAAAATGTGTCTAAGGCGCTGGACCTAGCGTTGTTATTACTTCGTTCAGCGCGCGATGTACCTGCGCGCCCCGATACAGTAAAGGGTTGACTCAATAAACTAAAAAAAAAGTTAACAAATTATTGTTATTTACCTCACAAAATTACATCAAAGTTCCTAACTAAGAGTCGAATTTTATGTCGGAAAAGTGAATTTTACGCCGTCTTGTCATTTTAGTATCGGTAGCATAAAAAATGAAACACATTGTGCTTGTTTTTTGTCAAACCCGCAAAATGACTATGAAAAACTTAAATAGTTTCTAAGATAGAATACGAATGCGCAGTTATCCCGTCATTAGAATAATAATATACGTTGCGCACGCGTAAGCAGTGACAACCGATTGTCAGATAGTACCGGCGCAGGTGACGAAAGTTTAGGTATAAATCGCAGTAGCTATGGGCGAGTGAGGGAGGCCTGGCTACGGTAAATATAACTGAATGTAGGTAGGTACTTACCCGCTTTTATCGTGCCGACTAGCAACTGACCCAAATCTCACCTGGTATTATGCGACAATGTGGTCTAAAATACAATCGTACATGTCTGGTAATGAATGGATTCAATTGGCTCTACCTTTGGATCTCGTACAGGGTTTATTAAGGTCTAAGCCCTACTACCCCGGGCAGCCCTCTCTTTGGTCTTATGACCCCCACGTTTACCTAAAGCGGCATTTTGCACTGACAACACCGAAATATAAACACACTTCTGTTTCATGAATGAATGAATGATAACACTTTATTGCACACAAAAACACGAAACATAATACAAAAGACACAGTACAAACGGCGGTCTTATCGCTAAATAGCGATCTCTTCCAGACAACCGCTTAATATTACGAACTATGTTAAAAGTATCGAATAACATCTTAACTTTAATTAATCTACAGAGAAAATACAATTGTAAAACATTAAATATCCACAAAGTATAGTAACAATAATACAATAAATCTCCGATACATACAATATATATACACAACAATAAACATACATATAATATACCCATAAATTATAAATATATATACCATACCATACATATATATATGTACACATATAATACATACAAATATATATAGGTACTAATATACACAAGTACTTCATACATACATACCAATGTTACTTCAATATAATACTATGTTATACCTAACAGCGATAAAACTACGTAATCTTTGAAAGATAAAAATGTTTGATACGAGTTTTGAATATGTTCAAAACTTCTGTTTCATGCTTAAACTACTAGCAGAAGTCCTATATTATTATCATATATTAAGATCGTTTAAAACACAAAAAAAACGACCTCAAAAGCTGTAGTCCTTTTCTGTAACAATTTTAAGGTGTTTATCTCCATATCTCTGGAGATACCTATCCGATCTTGATAAAATTTAAATCGAAGTAATCGGTGAACAAACATAAAAAAGGGAAAAAACATACAGATGAAGAACCTCCTTCTTGATTGAATAAAGTATTGACATATGACATCTAATGTAACGCATGTAGTTCTTTGATCAATTGCAGCGACTGGAGCTCAAAGCTGCCCATCTCATCGAGTCGGCAGGTCATGTTCACACTAGTATCACATACGTCGTACTACTAATTATTCTGTGCTAGTATCTGTCGTAGAACCGATAACCGTTGGGGTAGACGTGTTCTAGAGTGAAGAACACGGCTCAGTAAGCGTAGTGTAGGGCGCCCTCCAGCTAGGTGGAGCGATGATATACGCAAGCTGGTTGGCAACGGTTGAAAACAAAGAGCTGAAGATCGAGCTCAGTGGCGTGCCAGGTGAAGCCTATGTCCAGCAGTGAACATCGATAGACTGACGATGATGATGATGACTATCACGTTAAATTTGCTGACAGTAAAGAACTAACATTTTATATTTTTAACCGACTTCAAAAAAAGGAGGAGGTTTCTCAATTCGACCGTATATGTTTTTTTTATGTTTTATCTTTGTTCGCTCATAACTTCGTCGTTTAGGAACCGATTTTGATTATTCTTTTTTTGTTGGAATGGAAATATCCCAAGTGTGGTACCATAGTAGTTTTATCAAGGTCTGATAAGTATCTCCGGAGATATGGAGATAAACACATCTAAATTGGTACTGAAAATTAATAGCGTGGCATTGAAGTCGGTTATTTTTAGTTTTTTAAACGATATTTTTATTATTATTATATATGTCTTTTCTCCGTTCCTGCTCTTTCTTGGTGCAAAGGTTAGCCGTTGCTATCCAGCGCGGTAACGCTGCTAGTGTTATGTTATGGGCACCTTTGCCGGGAACGATCAGGAACGAATTGCCAGACAATTGAAATTGTATTAAGTATATTAGTTTGATTTTTTGTGATTGACTTGTATTTTGAATGCCTGAATATGAATAAAAAATTTTGTCATATATGTCTCTATATTTTATGTACTTAGTATTAATGTTAACCTTTTTCTCATTATACTTATCATGCCACCGTCCATGCTAAACATACTTAAATATAATTTCCATTCTAAGGTTTTTGTTTGGAAGAGATCGCTTTTAGAGAGAAGACCGCACATTGTACCAGTGATTTAAGTAGTTCAAATGTTTGTTTCTATTTCTCTGTAAATTGGTGTCAATAAAGAATTATTGTATCCTACTTCCTACTAATATAATAAACGCAAAAGGTTTGTAAGAATGTATGGATGTGCAGGTCACGTGTCCAGACTCGAGGACCTGACGCGAGTTTAACGCATCAGATTATTACCTAAATTCAATGGTTTTAATTTTTTTACCCATCCCAAAAAGTTCACAACAAGCTGAAGAAGTTTCACTCCAAAAAAAAATACAGTCTAATTGAGAAGCTTTTTTGTGAAGTCGGTTAATAAAAGCTTGAAAGAAAGTAAAGAAACCTTAGACTTCTTGGCCAAAGATAGACTACACAGTACGCAAATTGTGGTCTTAATGGGAACATGGACTAATTAATCGAACGTAGAAGCATTCAATATTCGTCTGTCAACAACGGTGTTGTAATAGTAGGTACTAGAAATCAAGCGAAGGAAATTTGTTGCTCAAGCTTTGGCTTTGGTATAGACTGACTGTAGGTATATTCCATATGTGGAAGGAGCATTATATCGACCGACTTGCTACCAAAAAGAAGCTTACCACCATCAAGGAAAAAATCTGCCGTCATATCATAACCATACGGTGTTCAAATATTATGTTTCTTTGAAGTGTTTCACACTGTATATTTTTTGTAAATTGTTGCCACCAATGCATAATTGGGTTAACAAATGCAATCCACTAATTTCGTCGTAACGATACTTCGCACCGTGGCTTAATTGGCAAAGCACCGGAACATGTTATTCCGGATTTTGGATTTCATACGGTGTTCCTTCAGCACACAACGATTATAGACCTAGCGTGTTCACCATCGTCAATAACATCATCGCTTACCACCAGGCTAGATAGTAGTTAAACGTTATTACCCAATTTAAAAAACTAACTAATACGGAATCGAACCCGCTAAGAATCCAAAATATGGAGTTACTATTTTATTGTTCCAACGTGAAATAAGAGATCTATTTTTCAATCCTTACATTTCTTTACATCTCGATAGAAAATATCTGAGGCAAACATTGTATCCTAAAATTATAGAATACTCTTGAATTTAGCAAATCGTACCTTTTAGTACTCGATTAACCGCAAAACACGTATATCGGATAAGATTTAAAAAGAAATTAATCTACATGTATAAGATTTAAAAAGAAATTAACCTATATGATACGCAGCAAAGAACTCCTAACATAAAGTGAGTCCATCTTTCAAAGTGCCGCTAGCATCGAGCTATTGTTCACCACTTCATTGAGTCTGTCAACCTAGCTACCTCGGCTGTCAATTTGCTTTATCAACCTTACATCACACGTCACTTCAAAGGCTCCAAGAGTTTGGAGCGTTAAAATATTGGAGGCCAAAATTGCTCGGGACAAAGACAAATTAGAGGACGTGGGTACGGACCCACAAGTTTTGCTGAAACTGTGGCTCTCTAAAGTCTCTAATATTTGTGTGGTTTAGTTGTAATTAACAAAAAGGAGAGAATGTTAAGGCTCTTTAGCAAAGGCTTTTATATGCCTCTGTCGTGTATTTGAACTTTGGTGTGAGCTGTGACGGAAATGTTAAGAATATTTTTAATTAAAGTTGATTTTAGCTTGTTCTAGTTTTGTGCCTTCTCTTCGATAGAATCTACATTGTGAACTAGGTACCATAAAAGTGTCGGGTCTTTTTAACCGACTTCACAAAAAAGGAGGAGTTTCTCGATTCGTCGGTACCCTTTTTTTATGTCTGCTCACCGATTCCTCGAAGATGCTTGTATTACGATACATTGACATACCTACGACATACTAACTACTGGCACAGATTATATAATAGTTACTACGTCTAATGGCTACTTTGACTAGCGCGACGTTTGAAGTCGGTTCTTTTAGTTTTTAAACGATCTTAAATTGTTACTTTTCAACCCACTTCCCAAAAAGAAGGAGGTTCTCAATTCGTCTGTATGTTTTTTTTTGTATGTTACGCGATTTCTCCGTCAATTGTGAACCGATTTGAATGATTCTTTTTTAATCGGTAGGGTTCGTTTCCGATCTGGTCCCATTGTCCCCCCCCCCCCCCTAATATCATCGAGATCTAATTAGTAACTCCAGAGATATGACGATAAACGTCTCAAACTTGCTACTGAAATCGACTCGCGGAGCATGGAAGTCGGTTGTTTGAGTTTTTAAACTATCTTAATTATTGTTATTCTTAATTGGTTGGGTACCAATGGCGTATTCGTTTCTTTCACAATTTATGAATTAAATGTTGAACTCAATATTCAATAACTTTTTCATTCATTCTTATCTTCTTTATACTCACATAGTATTAAAATTACAGTCGCTTCCTCCTTCTGTACTCTGTACGCTTAGATTTCCAAAACTCCCAACGGATTTTAATGCGGTTTTCATCAATAGATGGATTAAGATTAAGAACTAATGAAACGCGTAACGGGCAAATCCGCGGGGCGCAGCTAGTTATTGATAATTAAATGTTAAGCATCTGTACATTTAATCAATACATTGGCAACTAGCCTTCCTGAGACTTATGGACGCCGAAAGAGCTCCCTAGTCACTTATTAAAAATAAAATTATCGTCGTTTATCGGTCAAGCTTTATTGGGCTGATCATCATATTTATGTTTATTTAATCAAACATCAGATAAGCAAAGATCCAAATCAATGTTAAATAACATATTAAACAATATAATGTTTGTCTGGATTTGGTAAGGAGAGTTCTGATTGAATTTCACTTGAGTTGCTTGAGTATTTCATTTCAAGCCCAAGTAAGTAGTGATTGGTTTGCAAATACTGTCTAATATCGGCTGAAGAACACTTCAGCCGATATTAGAAACAAATAGATAAACATATCTATTTGTTTATCTATTTACATTTTAAGTTAATCGTGGTCATATACTACCACTAATATAACTACTATTACCATAACTTATAATACTTTGAATCCACCCCCGACTGATTTATATAATATGTGTTAATTGAGATTCTAATAAGCCAAAACTCGACATCTCTACTGGAAGTTGGTGAGGAGATGAGTATTCTGCAGATTCCAGAAGATGTCTCGATAGAGAAGAGGACACGGAATTTCAAATTGATCAGGCCTATGAAATTTAATTTCATATCGTCATGAACTAGATCTAGACGAAAGCGATGAGTCTAGATCATCATCTAGACTCATCGCTTTCAAACGGCTGTAAGCATTTTCATGATTAAAGCTAAGAACACTCTCAATGAATACGCCTATAAAAAAACTAAATCAAAATCGGTTCAGCAGTTTAGGCGCTACGATGCCACAGACACCACACACACACCAACACAGATACACACGTCAAACTTATAACTCCTCTTCTTTTTGCGTCGGGGGTTGAAAAGAAAGAACATTTACTTTAACGTAACTTATATTCTGGCCCCATAGTCAGGCTATAATAGTTATAATATAATTACGTCTTTATTAAAAATGTTTTGAATCTTAATTAGGGATCATTTATTCATTTCAATGACTTTGTTTTATACTTAATATTTTTATATAGGTCGATCGATATGTCAGTTAATAAACTGTGACATTGTATAGGTTTTTTGGTTCGACGTTCAAAGTATCCAGTAAAATAATAGATGCTTGCATCTATTGACAATGCAACTCAAAATTTTACATGCTACAATATTAGTTATAGGATGACGTCGTCGCATACTATCAAGGAAAACACATAAATCATCATCATTAGTCAATTACCGGCCACTGCTAGACATAGTTATCTCCCATGGCACGCCACTGAGCTCGATTTTCAGCTATTCGTTTCCAACCGCTGCCAACTAACTTGCGTATATCATCGCTCCACCTAGCTGGAGGGCGAAAAACTTATTTTCTGCTACGCTATATCATCTGCTTGCTATATTTTATACAAAAATCGTCCAGATTATTTCTTCTTCAAGGCACATTCAAGAATAGGAACAATTAAGCACATAAACCACTAGGTATATATGCCAATAATCCTTGTCAATATAAATTACAACAAAAACCATCAAAATAATCGTAGCCTAACACCAATAACACCCCTAACGGATTAGCTAACAACCACAGCGCGTAAATTAATGTTTACAGCTCTTTGTAAATTCCATTAAAGTCGATAAAAAAACCGATACAGTATTTTAAAACAATTTCATCTGAACACGATAACTCCCCATTACAATCGCTATCAATTCACAATCACGTCAATAAAAGTTCGTAACTGCTTTATAACCGATAACACTTCCCACACAGCTTAGGTAACAGTTACACCCGTGACCGTTAACGCAAACCGTTAATTGCGTACATGAAAATCTGTTTTGAGATTAACTGGTAAACATTTTATCAAGTTTCGTTTCATACAGCTCATAAAAGATATATTTGTCTACTTTTTTGAGTGACAAGCCGTTTTTAGGGTTCCGTAGCCGAATGGCAAAAAACTGAACCCTTATAGAATTGTTATTTCTGTCTGTCTGTCCGTCCGTATGTCACAGCCATTTTATTCCGAAACTGTTAAGACTACAGAATTGAAACTTGGTAGGCACACGTATTCTGTGAACTGCTTTCTGATTCTTATACAAAAATAGAAAATATAAAAGTTTATGGGGGGGCATCCCATACATGGAAATGAAACAAAAAAAATGTTTTTTCTTCAAACCTATACGTGTCTATGGATAGGTCTTCAAAAATGACATTGAGGTTCCTAAAATCATTTTTTCTCAAAGTCAATCATTTGAAAGATAGGCGCGTCTAAAGTGGTAAAATGTGTGTCCCCCCCCCCCCCCCCTCTAACTTTTGAAGAGTGAAAAATCTAAAAAAAATATATGCTGTAGATCTCAATAAAAACTAATAGTCCGCAGTTTAAGAGATATGGCGACCGCAAAGATAACTTTGTTTTTCATACAAACACTATGAAAAACAAAGTTAATTTTGTAGTTGCGAAAAATCATAGTTATGGAATACTTAACGGTGTTACGGAACCCGACGAGTGCGAGTCCGACTTGCACTTGGCCAGTTTATTTCAGTGTTTAGTCCGACAGTAAAAACGACAACTGCGGTGTAGACAAGAAACGCGCTACTAATAAATTATGACACTTAATAAATATACAATTAATAATACAATTACAATATATAATATAAACACATACCTACAATTAATATTTTATTGAACATGTTCACATCATTTAATCAAATTATGTAGGTAAATATAATTTCCCATCTCTAAAGACTTTTACAAGACCAATAGATGTAATTTTAGTGCAAGTTTTGCTCCATTTACACATATTTATGCATTACATTTATACATGATATGCAATATACTTTTGTATGAAATTCTTACCACCTTATATAAACGCCGAACATATTCACAGAAACAAAATTTTTACCTATGTACACTTTAACATAATCTAAAGGTTATTTATGTATTGCTTTGGACTTTATTCTCTGGCAAACGGAGCAAATCATGAAAATAATGAAAAAGAGACACAATAATACATTACAATGTAATGTGAACTCCAATAAATTGTATATTGCTCTCTACTGAGGTGATAGTAAATTGTTAAACACAAACCAAAATTTCATCGTACCGACGGGACTTGAACCCGCAACCTCCTGAATAACATGTTCAGGTGCTTTGCCAGCTAAGCCACAGTTCGATGTATCGTTACGACGAAATTAGTGGATTGCATTTTTTAACCCAATTATGCATTGGTGGCGCCATCTATGACTACTTATTACGTAAGTTAATCATTCGGAAGAAATCATTACGGTTTTTAAATCCGACGAGAGATGTCGCACTGCGTAAATTAAATATTAATATTTGAGGTGATAGTGTTTAATGACCATATCCTTTTCAAATAGATAATCAAAGCTTGCAACTGGATATATGGATGCGATAACTTTAAAAGGAGTGTTAACTGATAACATAAAAGAGCGGCCCTTCGTTATCCCTTTCCTGAGGTCTAGAGGTGATGCCAGAGTACTTTTAGAGGTAGGGTTACTGCTTCCGTGTGAACAGTATCGTGTTTTAATTATTGTTGTATTAAACTTTTTAGAACAAGCAGGAATTTAATAGGTTTAATGTATAAAAAAAAATGTTCTTAATTTCTGAGTAAAAACTGGGTGTATTGATTACCAAATGGAGACTTTTTTAGGGTTTCGTAGCCGAATGGCAAAAAGTTACCCTTATAGATTCGTCATGTCTGTCTGTCCGTTCGTATGTCACAGGCACTTTATTCTGAAACTATTACTATTATGGACTACACTTATAGGATATTATAGGGACCACACAGTTGAAACTTGGTAGGTAGATGTATTCTATGAACCGCTTTTTAATTTTTATACAAAAGTTAAAAAATTTAAGATTAGAGTTCCCCCAAAATTAAAGATTATACGTGAAACTGAAACTAAAAAAAAAATTTTTGAACCTATACATGCGGAGTGTTTATAGATAGAATATTATGTTTCTTTGAAGTGTTTCACACTTTAAATTTTTGTAAATTGTTAAACACAATCCAAAATTTCATCGTGCCGACGGGACTTGAACCCGCAACCTCCGGAATAACATGTTCCGGTGCTTTGCCAATTAAGCCACGGTGCGAAGTATCGTTACGACGAAATTAGTGGATCGCATTTGTTAACCCAATTATGCATTGGTGGCGCCATCTATGACTACTTAATACGTAAGTTAATCATTCGGAAGAAATGTTTATAGATAGGTCTTTAAAAATGACATTTATGTTTCTAGTACGATTCTTTTTCAAAGTCAATCGTTTGAAAGATATACACTTCTAAAGTGGTTAAATATGTTTCTCCCCTCTTACTTTTAAAAGGAGGGAGTGAAAAATCTAAAAAAATATATATGCTGTAGATCTCAAAAAACGCTATCAACGAAAATTGGTTTAAACGAGTTAAAGTCAGGAGTTTTTGAGTTATAGCACATTTTCAAAACCGCATATATCACTTTGTTTTTCATACATTTTTGCTGGTGAAAAATGATAGTTATAAAATACTCTACTTTTGTTACGGAAACCTAGTGCGAGTCCGACTTGGACAATTACGTGTGACTTTTATAAACGCATTTTAACGGATCTGACCTAACCTAAACCTTAATATATGAAAGCAAATTATGATATAAAAATATAAAATTATATGAAAATCTCACTGAAAATCAAATTATGGATATTAGAATTGATTCTAAGATAACAATTATGTTTATAGAAATACAAAAGATTATGTTCACATTAAGTGACTTACATAAGAAATTGCTCTTAATATGAAAGTTGCTTATGAAGCACTCAAATGATTAAATTCTATTAAACCATCAAGAATTTCAATAATGATTTAAAACCACCCTCGACATTCTATGTATAATCTGATGTTACCATTTCAATGAGATCAAACTCGACATCTCTGCTATAAATTAGTGAGGAGTTGAGTATGCTGCAGATTCCAGGAGATGTCCCAGAATCAAGTCAATGCTACCGTGTTCTTACAATATCATTAAAATAAGAAGATTCTAAATTTCTAATTGATCTGACTAATTAAAGTTGATTTCATAGCGTCATCAACTTGAAAAAAGCTCATAGTCCTAAAACGGTAGAATGGAACTTTAATGATTCAAAACTAAGACACTTTATAAAAAAAATTTTAAATAAATAATATGGCTCTAAAAATTTTAACGAAATACTGAATCTAGATAAGGTTTTGCGTTATGAGTTTACCCATATAGTAGTATTTTCGTAAAAACGCAATTTAAAAAGCTCGGTAGCTCAGGTACTTATGTTAATACTTGTAAAGATGTTACAGTCGTACGACGCTCCATATAAACTTACAACATTTCCAGTAATAGAATACTTGATTCCGTTAGTTTACATAAACTTCTAATGGATACTTGGCCCGCCTAGCCCTGGGCCCTATTTAGGGTTACGTTTCATTAAATAGTTAGTGGAGCGTGCCAATGTCATTTCTACTACGTAAAGGGTCTATGCGAGATCCTTGCTCAGTGATAAGGGTAGGGGTGTGATACGATACTAACACTGTATTAAAACAAAATAAAACAGATATTACTTACAATTTGAGGGCCTAGTGGTGAATTGGGAGAATGATCGGCTTTAACGCCAAAGGTACCGAGTTCAAGTTTATATATGCTTTTCAAAGTGGCCCTTCGGTGAAGAAAAAACATCGTTAAGAAACCCCAACCACCACGTGATACTAGGACACTATCTAGAACCACCCACCCTCAAGTTATAAAAATCTTAGAAAAACATTTAATGTTGTTCCGGCAGCTATCCTTGAGAGCCAGTTTCCATTCTAGGCCTAGCGTGCTACCATCCTCGACCGCATCATCATTTACCAACTGGTGAGATATTGATCTAACTAAAAATTAATATCATATAGGCTAGCCTATATGATATTAAAAAAAAGCATTAATTGTACCTATACAATGGGAAGTCTTACTGAATAAAGCAATTTTGCCCAATTTGTTTCCCGTAGGCGTTAGCTCACAGCCCTTGAAGGCCTAGCGTGTTCACCATCATCGACCACTTCATCGTTCATCACCAGACGAGATGATGGTCAAACACTAGCCTATTCGATATTAAATATATAGTTTATAAACAGGAGTTAAACGAACAGACCGAGTTCGAAACACTACGCTCCGTTCTAAAACCGGCATCACAGACGCAGGTTCAAAAAGTGCAAAGCTCAAATGGGACTGGGCAGGGCATGTGGTCCGTATGCATCCAGCAAGGTGGGCCAAAATCGTTACAGATTGGGTCCCCACAGATGGTCGGCGACGACGTGGTCGGCCACGAAAGAGGTGGCGTGACGATATAGTGGCCCACCAGCCTGGCTAGGGAGACATTGCGCTGGAGAGAGATTCGTGGAAGGCTATGGGGGAGACCTTTGCCCAGCAGTGGGACAGTACAGGTTAAGAAAAAAAAAACAAAAAAGTTTATGAAAATTATAAACTAAATGTCCCCGACATCCGTGGCATTCATAATGTTTAGCAAAAAAATTTAAAAATGGTTAGAATAGAAATACATTCAAATAAAAAAAAACGTAGTTATAACACAAAACTGAGCTTTATTTGTGTTAACGTGTATTTGCGGCAACGCTTGCCGCCATCCTAGCCGCTCCCAGACGATGACCTACGTATTAGGTTGAAACCTGGTCGGAGCACATCCGAAGTAAATACACGCGAACAAAAGCCGGTACGTTCACATTAAAATGAATAATTTTCGCGAAAACTTTCAAACTAAAATTTATTTGTGTTGCAGTCATAAAAGTAAACTATAAGTATTGTTTTAGTAAAAAAAAAAAAGTTACTACAAAAGTAATTATAAACAATGATTTAATAAATATACGTGTAATTCTCAACATAATTTCTATTTACTTTTAAATTGTATACAACTATATTTTTTACTCCATTTTTACTCTAATTACAAAATTGAATTATGGTTACTACACTTTAAATTTACAACATATCTATAAAATAATGATATTAATAATAAACTATGATATTAACTTTGATCAAAATTAAAATACAAACTACAAATAAAATAAAGGTCACTCGCTGTCTGCTGATAGGGTAACCAAAAAGCTGGCGACATTACCTCTTTGAATGGCCAGACTAATCCAAGCTGAATTTATAAAAACGTTTGTACTCTGT
Source organism: Cabera pusaria (assembly GCA_954871355.1). Taxonomy (NCBI): domain Eukaryota; kingdom Metazoa; phylum Arthropoda; class Insecta; order Lepidoptera; family Geometridae; genus Cabera; species Cabera pusaria. Next base: position 6,795,014 of record OX940896.1, read on the forward strand.
CACTCTACTATTTGAGTTCAATTTTGAATTTTAATTCTCTGACTCTGAAGGTACATACACACCGCAGCGCCTTCGTGCGCGATCTAGGCGGCGATCAGATAGCGCAGTAGTATTTGTACCGACTGGTTCACACCAAACGCGATCAGAAAACAATTGAAATGTTCTGAGATCGCGCCCGCAGATCGCAGGACGCCGCGGTGTGTCCGTAACTTGACAAGCTAGGTATTTTATGTGTGAGTGTACAACTAATGAGGACTAACATTTCAGAGATTTTCAAGAAAAAAAAAACAAATTAGTTAGATCGATAATTTCAAAAAATATGAAAAAAAATCATAACTTGTAAACTACAAAAAATCGCGGAACACACATGAGGTATTTCTGAGAGTTCACATCTGTGGGTACAGATGTAAGCAATTTAAAAAAAGGACTTTTGGGCCACCCTGTATAGACAGATTAAAAGTCTGCAAATACATAGTAGTACGTCTAATAACATTAAATATTAAATATTCGATCACTGTCTAAATAGATAATATGACAAATATCATGAAATTGTTTTACAATAAAATACCACCTCATTTTTAAACATCTTTTGTAACCCTGACCTAAAACTTTTTTTTATTTATCACTTCTAATAAATATGAAGATATTTCATATGATAAATTAAATTAAAGTTAATTAAAGTTTCATTTCGTTAATTTTTAGAGTTCGATTACAGGAACTTATATAATAAGAAATTACTTAATTACTAAGCTTGTATGTACTGTTTAAAACTTACCTTAACGTCATTCTCGTGTTGATATCATCGTTGCTGTATTCTTATATTTTTCCACTCAACACTTATTATATAGGTACTTATTATAATTAATATTCTAAAATTTTAATATATTCGTGACGAATAAATTGTTTCAGAAACGAATACTTTTTTAATGAAAAAAATATATTATTTCACTATTGAATTACTTAAAATTTAAATATTGAATATACTAGTACATAAGTTCAACTTTATAACTTAGATCGAATTATCGCAGCACTATACGTAGCACTTCGGACAGGTTCGTAGCGAGCGCCCTCCGTAGCGACCGAACATCAACTGCCGTCTACGCCGTAGTACGTTTACGAGATGTGTAGAGCAAAATTTAGAGTAATATCTCCTTGGACTTTTGGAGGGAAAGAGAATATTCACATATGTATATGTAATATGTACATTTACATACATTGTTTTGCTTTTTATTATATGTATTTCTACTTGCAGTTGAATGCCGCAAAGAATAATGGGCTATAGCAATGCGAATGAGTACGGTAGCTTATATTTTTGACGTTGTTAATTTTCTACATGAATATCATACTGTAAACTTTAAACATTCACGATCTGAACAAACAGTTATAAATATGAAAATACGGGACTTATCGCGCATAAAACATGAATTTTATTTAACTCGACGTTTCGACCAAGTTGCATTGATCGTGGTCGAGTTAAATAAAATTAATGTTTTAGGCGCGATAAGTCCCGTATTTTCATATTTATAACTATATCATACTGTAGATGGTATCTAATGTTTATATAGGGCCTTGTTTCCCAATTTTATTTATTCCAGACCTTAAAATTATCTTAGAAAAGACAATCGTAAAACAGTTTAGAATATATATAAAAGGTACAGTGGCGTTTCTATACAATTATATTATCTATGTTATTATTTTTTTATTATTAGTGTCAATTAATATTTTTTATATGGTTTTATAAAATCCAAAATTGAACATGTTTGTTTTATATATTAACGATGAAGCTGAATGATCGAATCATTAAATTATTATGAACTAAAACAAACTGAAAAAAACAAGAATAAGCCCGCAAAAAGTGCAAATATTTTGTACTTGGTCTTGATATTTGCATAAAGTTTACTTAATGACTAAAACGCCGAGTAATATGTAAGATTAAACTTAAGTAACGTAGCTTAAACAATTTCAAGTAATTACATTCCTTACTTAAGTTTTAATGGTAACTTTAATGGATGTCATGGAGATCTTTGTTCAACATTAATATATTTAACATATACAATATATTAGCCACTGGGTTTACTCGGTTTTATTACTCTTACGGTTGTTTGATGGATGGTTTTTTTTATGACATAAGTCAACGGAACAAAGGAAACGCTTCAGTGACGGTAATCAATGACGTCTGCCTAAGCACTGTTATAACAGAAACTTTGGCAAGCAAAACAGTAGATTGAAAGATTTTCGCGCGTCTTTGCACTGCGCAACAGACAGGTATAAAGGTTTTTTTGTAGTGCAGCACCTTAGAAAAGTCTCAAAAAGCCATTAAAAAATAAGCAATTTTACAAATACCTACTCAACTTCCAGTTTTCGAGGGTTTATAGAATACCGACAAGATATCTTAAAAGAACACCTCAATCCATTAGCTTCCGAATCTGGCGATGTAACCCGACACCATAATGGACTCTTTGGAAAATGTTGGTGCAATGCTTCTGATTGATATTTCACTTTAGAAAACTCTGTTTTGATACTTGTATTGTATATTGATATGCTTATATCATTGGGAATATGCATGTGGTATAAATGTACTTGAAATCATTTATTTTAATTATTGTTCTGGTATTTTTTTTTTTTTTTTTTTTTTTTTTTAAATAAAAGATTACTCGCAATGTGGGTTGCACATTACTAGTATTCTTGTTAACCCCTCCAACTAAGCTAAATATGCTTGTGTCTGGAGTGGGTTCACGTCAATAGTGCATTGTAATGTATTGTATGTTTAACATTTTTTATAAATAAAATACTCTTAAACTGGTTAAAATATTATATGAAAAATGCAAACCGAGCGTGGGAAATTTTAATTTACAAAACACATCAATCACTAGTCAATTAGAAAGTGACGTCATTACATACACAGCTGTCAACACAGACTAAATCTTTGTCATAAAAATAGTATGCACTGTTATACGAATACGTACTATTTCTATTACAAAGATTTAATCTGTGGGTACAGTGGTGTGTGGTGAGATGTGACGTTACAAAAGTGTGCAAAAAATTTGCGGCGTTTTAGACACCTCATATGTTTCCTATGTTAAAACTATTTTTTAAACCGACTTCAAAAAAAGGAGGACGTTTCTCAATTTCATCGTAAATATTTTTTGATGTTTGTTCGTGGATAACTTCGTCGTTTATTAATCGATTTTGATTATTCTTTTTTTGTTGAAAGGAGATATCCCAAGTGTAGAACGATGGTAATTTTATCGAGGTTTGATAAATATCTCCAGAGATATGGAGATAAACAACCTAAAAATTGTTACTGAAAATTAATAGCGCGGCATTGAAGTCGGTTCTTTTTATTAGTTTTTTAAACGATCTTATTGTAGCTTAATTTGAACACTTTTAGTATTATATCATATGGATGATATAAATGTAATAAGTGAAATTAAAATACTTAAAAAAAATAATGCATATTGCCTATTACTAGGGGATACCCGGCAAGTGCTACTACGCTAAATAAAACCGGCTAAGTCGAGTTTAACTCGCCCACCGACGCTTCCGTACCAACCAATTAAGCTAGACCTCTAAATTGTATCAGCGCTCATATAACTCAGAGGTCTACCTTAATTGGCGCATACTATGTATGTATGGGGACACCCTTTAATTTTTTATTTTTTTTATTTTTTGGAATTTTCCCTTAATTTGTACTGTAGGACCTTGCTTCTTGCCAAATTTCATGATTCTAGGTCAACGGGAAGTAAGTACAAAACCTATAGGGTACTTCCGGTTTACCTAGAATTGTCAATTTTGGTTATAAGCAAGGTCTTAGAGCACAAGTAAAGGAAAAATTCCGAAAATAAAAAAGTTGAAAATTAAGGTACATTTTGGTACTAACAACTTTTCGCGAAAATCTGAATTTGCTCATATCTTTTTATTGTGTTGACTCAAGACCTTGATTTTTAAACACCCAATAGCGACTATAGACTTTAGTATCAGGTATACATTTCAACTTGCTAGGTCCACCCGTTCCTGAGAAAATCAGTGGTGACACACGGACAGACGGACAGACAGACGGACAGACAGACAGACGGACAAGAAAGTGATTCTTCCTTTTTTTTACCTTTCGAGGTACGGAACCCTAAAAAGCAATTTGACCGAATGTACTTAGGCACATTGCACTTTACACTTATGCAATGTTTTATATTTGGTCTACAACTATCTTCGAATTATTGCATTTCTAATGAAACCGGCTTGGGGCACATCGTTTGGATGGTTTTAAAGTCTATAGCGGACATAGGTAGAAACATTTTTTGTGTTTATACATATATATTTTATGAGACAATCGGTCGGTCTACTGCAGTCTATCGTCTTAACTTAAGAAGAAACGCGGGGTGCACTTTTCCATACAAATGTATTCTTTCGTTTTCTCCCTGGAAAATGCTTGTAGCGAAAATTTTGTGTCTACAAAAAATCAGGGTCTGCTGTAGCTACGACCTATCATTTTATTTTTTTGACTAACTAATTGCAAATTCCGAATACTTTCCGAATTCCGAATTCGGAATAATAGTTCCGATACAGCACAAATAAAGGAAAAATTCCAAAAAATAAAAAAGGTTAAAAATTAAAGGGTGTCATACATACACAGAACGCCAATTAAGATAGGCCTCTGAGTTGGTTGAGGCTATATGAGCCTTCATACAATTTAGGGATCTAGCTTAATTGGCACCAACTTTAAATAAGGTAAATAAATAAAATTGTGCTATTGTGTGATTTATTTTATACATAGTTGACTGAACTATAGAGTTAAGTTTGTCTCTTAACCTAGTCTGAGAAATTGGTGCGGAAGCCTCGGGGGGCGTGTCCAACTCGACTTGGCTGGTTTTTTTTTTGTGTTAGGATGGCTGGCTTTAGTTGTGAAAGCGAGCTATCGTAACACCAATAATTCTGCAGGTTTCGTGTGGATATTACTAAAATCTGAAAAGATTTTTAGTATTAGTTCTTCTACAGTGGTCATAATTGTGCCTAACTCTGCAGGGAGAAATATTTTATTATTTATTTCTAGGTAATCATCATTTTAAATTTAAGTACAAGATCGGAAAACATTCGGTTAACGAAGACTCTCTCTCTGTCAAGGAAACATTTCCCCAGGGTAAGATTTGAGTCGTCACCGTGGCAGATAACTCGTCGGATTAACTAACTCGGCTTAACTCGTCGACGGTTCATTATAACTTTTCGAGAGGTGACAGATAACTTTGTGAGATTTTTTCTTTCAGCTGTGGTTCCGTTTGCTTAGATCTTTGAAAGAAAAACAATAAGAAATATTATCATCGCGAAGTTTTCTTTCCGTTTTGTTTCTGAGTTTTAACTTTGATAGCCTATGTTGTACTTTAATAATCTAATTTATTAATATTTATTTTCTCTTTGAATTAAGCCAAATTACGGTATTTTTATACCTCATTGTCTCCAAGGTTTGCATTCGGGTCGTGGCCGAAATACTTTTTTAATAAACAATTTAAGTAGTTGATTTTCAGGTATTGCATGTACTGTACTTGTACTGTAGTGTGAATAAGTAAGTGTCTAACAATACATCGGCGGGTATGATATTAGTATAAGTATGTTTAAAGACTGCAGGAAACCTTTCAAATTTACAGAAACTGTAAGTTGTAAGATTTGCACCTATTTTTGTTTGACGATAGACTCATGATAGTTGACTATGATAATGAACATGGATAGATCATGATCTATCTGCCATTTCCAGACGAAGTGGCAGAAGATTTTGACACAAGATACTGGACAACAAAGACATAAAAGTTATTTTTGTCGTATCATTAAATCTCTTTTCTAGACAACCGCAACATAATGAGTTTCCCAAATGTGCTAAAACTGCACAACTATTAAAATAGAAATCATCCTTCTAGTTACAAAGTCCAATAGAACGGTGTAGTAATAGTTAAACTGTGCATATTGAGCCAGATCGAAAATCTACCTGCAAAATACTACAAATAAAACATTTTCCTCAGCAGGTTAGATCGCGAGTTATAAACAAACTATAATTAAACGTAAAGTTAACGAAATCCCCTTTTTTTATTGACACTTCTTATCAGCCACCAGTTATTATTATTTACCACACTATTTGTGTTTTTTTTATACGTAGAGACGTATTATTCTATATACAGGGTGTCGGGTTTCATATGGTCCAAACGAAAACCGTCGACGGAAGACTCCAAGGGCTACCCAAAGAATGAGAAGAACCCCCATGTATGTTCCGCGAAAATCTATAGTTTTCGAGTTTGTCGCCAAAATGTAGGATTTTGATTTAAATTTTCTCCCAAACTATAAAGGCCAGAGCGTAGTTTTTATGTAGGACTATGAACAATGAATAGGTCTTTCAGGGTAAACTAATTTTTTTTATTTATGCATATTATTTGCCGAGAAAAAAAATAAGACGTCACATTTTTTTATCTAGACGATATTTGTACTTTTACTTTTTTTTTGGGCAGGCTTTTCTCCAAAAAAACACAGAATAAAAAAGTTACAACCGATTTTGAAAACTTGTATGTGTTATGGACCTGCTGTTTGCCAAATTTCGTGCGGCTACGACAAGAGTTTCAGGTCTAAAAACATAATTTACGAATTAGAAAGGATTTCAGTAATCAAATTATTTCTTCTGAAATACACTCTGATAATCTCTATTTTACAGAAATAACTCACATGAAGAAAATAAGTTGTAATAAAAGCTAAGTTGTAGTAAAAATTAAGGTTTTATGTTGAAAAATATCGACAATTTTCGTAGCCTCTCTTTTGTCATTTTTATAATACGAGTAAAAGTTCAAAGTTACAGCTAAGTGGTCACATTTAGTTTTCTTCTGCTATCATTATTTTTGTTTGGTGTTTAGTATAGTAGTCAAACGCTTGCCTATTACGTAAATTAAACAGCAAACTAAAAGAATCATAGCAGATGAAAACTAAAAGTGACCACATAGCTGTAACTTTCAACTTTTAATATAAACAGACAACAGAGAGTCTAGGAAAATTGTCGATACTTTTCAACATAAAACCTCAATTTTTACTCTAAAACTTCCTTAATTCAAAGATTTTGGGCTTTTATTACAACTTATTTTCTTCATATGAGTTATTTCTGTAAAAAATATATTACCAGAGTGTATTTCAGAAGAACTAATTTGAATATTAAAATCCTTTGTATTTCGTAAATTATGTTTTTAGACCTGAACCTCTTGTCGTAGCCGCATGAAATTTGGAAAACAGCAGGTCCATAAAATAGACAAGTTTTCAAAATCTGTTGTAACTTTTTTTATTCTGTGTTTTTTTTGGAGAAAAGCCTGCCTGAAGTAAAAGTTCAAATATCGTCTAGATAGAAAAATGTGACGTCTTATTTTTTTTCTCGGAAAATAATATGCCTAAATAAACAATTGTAGTATACCCTGAAAGACCTATTTATTGTTCATAGTCCCACAAAAAAAAACTAGGGCTCTGGCCTTTATAGTTTGGGAGAAAATTTAAATAAATTGCTATATTTCGGCAACTAACTAGAAAATAAGTACAACGCAATTTTCTCGAAAACTATAGATTTTCGCGGAACATACATACACATACATTCTTTGGGAGTCCTACGTCGACGGTTTTCGTTTGGACCATAATATGAAACCCGACACCCTGTATATATATGTATATTATATCCTTATTTATTTATCCTCGAGCCTATGTGACTATCGCAATCTATCCAATATAAATTTAATCGTAACGCAATCTGAGTCAACGTCTACGACTATTATCGTTAAAAATGCTGAATAATCCGATAAACGGGGGAAAATAACCTCTTATTTAACATATTCAATTTGTACGTTTATAAGTATGCGACAGATTTTTTCCAGAATGTCGAGATTGTCGGTTTCCGAAAACGGTAAGACCCTTTTTATTTTGCAAAGACACATTCAGGTTACACGTTGTACCTGCCTACCTCTCTAGATTATTTCAGACTGTTATTTATACGTTCTACAGAACATAATACAGAATAACAAAATACAGAATAATACATTGTCAATTGTCTGTTTTACACGATGTAATCGTTGTTAGAATACTTCAAGATATGTTTTTCTCGATAATCACTATTGTATTGTGAATTTTTCGAATGAACAAAGAGGGCCAAATCTGAAATAACGTGGGGTACTACTCGATGTCGCAGCCGAAGTCAGGTGATTAGCTTGGAATCTAAATACAAATAACTGTTTATTAAAAATAAAATACAGTTTACAGATACATCATTGACCTTAGACAGAATATTAAATAGACAAATTATTATTGTTATTTTAATGCCAGATTCAATTAATATACTCCATCCACGTAATTTATATAATTTCGCACACATAGGGTGTTGAAGGGTGCAACGTTTTTTATTACAATGTACCTCTACATTGCAGCAAAAATGCTCAAAAAAGTCTCGAAACTATTTTACTATCTACAGAATGCCAGTGCATAGGCAAAAAAAACATACTTGATTCCATCATCTTTTCTTTTAAATTTACAAACATCTTTGACAAAATCTCTGAACACCAAATAATTCGTCGTCAATCTTTATCGGTTGTTATGTTGCTTTATAGTTGAACAGGTAAACGCAAAGTTTTAAAACTGAAAAATACGACGATTGTTACCTCTTACCAACTAGTGTTAGGATACATAAGTTGTTGCACTACTTGCGCTGAATCGTTTTTTGTTTTGATCCATTATCACAGAATGCCAACGCCATGACAACGCTTGTACACAGGATTTCTAATATCGTCTGAGAAACTACGAGAATTTGTTACGGGAGCGGTGTAAGTAATGCCAGAAGAAGGCTACCCTAGACCCCAACCCACCGCATGGGTGATAATCGTCGAAGGCTTGTCTTCTACATTATTTTATTAAGTTGACTCACAATATCGTCTTGATACATGACCGAAATTGTTGGGGATACGAGTTTTCATATGTAGATAGACGCCTCCTGATGCCTATAGAAGTACACCTACGCTTTTATATACATACGCTACTCGAGCTGATGATATGCCTGTAATATGGTTGCTACGTAAGCAGCTTAAAGCAGCGATTTGGAGTGACAGCATAGCGATCATTTTGGCGTACGCTAAAGTGAATATTAAAGCATATAAAGTAGGCACATATAGGGCTATATCAGAAGCGTATTGTTGAAATCTATCGTAATTGTAATGAACGAAATGACAGTAATACAGACATTGTCATTACAGTTGTTTTTAAAAAAAATAAAAACAAAAAAAAACATACTGCCTATATAGTTGCGTCTACATAATTTTGTTTCTTTGTTTATTCAATGGTATAATCGCAGAAACATGAATCCTCCCACATTCTTCTCCATCATCCATGTGCAAGTGCGAAATGACTTAATATTGAATGACTTGTTTGTTGTTTTTTCCTTATTTTTATTATATTTTTTTATTAATATAAGACTAAAGTCTATATATATTTATACTAGACTAGCTTTAGCCCGCGAATTCGCTTGCGTAATTTAATAATAAATTATTTTCCTTTGTAAACGTGTTTTACGCATCACTTCTAATCATATGGTAATCTAATCTATGTCAGTATCTTATAAAGACAGCCTGTAGATATGGGCCGTTTTCTAGACCACGTCACAAATCAGGTAAAATAGTGATACAATGCTTGGCTGGCCAGCATAGAAAATATAACCGCAAACGATTTCAGTCGTACCTGATAGAATGTAATTGCTCGTAAAAGCCTTATTATTTCGTGGCCGTAGTTAGGCAAGGTTTAAATAGAAATGTAAATATTAAAGCTATTAACTGTGACCTTTTGCTGTGAAAATCTTTGAGTTCAATTAATAAATGTCACTAAATGAAGCTCTACAGAAAATACATTTAAATGTTATTTTGTAGTGAGTCAAGATTTTGTAGTGAGTCAGGCAGACGATCTTTATTATTATAGATAAATACAACAAAATCGACTTCAAATGCCACGCTAATCATTTCAAGCACCAACTTTGGGGTGTTTAAGTCCATATCTCTGGAGATAATTATCAAAACTCGTTAAATTTACAATGGGACCTAACGGATAGTAGACATTTTCAGACAAAAAAATAATTTTCAAAATTTTTCAAATGGCGGCTTTTGAGATAATAAACTCAAAAAATTACAGTTTAATTGAGAATCTCCTCCTTTTTTGAAGTCGGTTTAAAACAGAAACAAAATGGTTGTATTTCTATTATATACTATTTCAAACAACAACATAGTCCCGATTCCAACCTAAATTATAAATGATAAGTAAATACCACTGTGGTAAATCCATAGATTGCTAATTAGTCGAAACAATTGCGATTTATCAGCGTCGACTAAAGGTTGTCCTACAAAATTAATTATTTAAGCTCTTGTCTTAAAATTTGAAGGAAACGTCCAAGTTACGAGCATATTATTTTCATCAACGGACCGAGTTACAGCGTCCCTTGATGCCCTTAATTTATATCTTGTTGTTAAAGTCAAATTAGTTTTAGGTTATCTTTTTTGTGTCGGTCAACTTCGTTAAAGCCAAACAAGTTTTTAAGCCCTCATGGCGCGAACATGAAAATATTTTTTCATTTTGATTTTAAGAAGAAACAGCATTCTGGATGTATATGACCGCCCTCATGTGCTATTTTATTTGCTGGCAGCCGATTGTTTATCCTAAAGCAGGATTTATTTATTTGGCATCTAACCAATCTTTTACATTTTTAAGTTAGGTACTATTGAGTAACGGTGATTGCTATACACTTTTTTTACTTTCACTTCCACTTTTACAATAAAAACCGCTATAATAGATACATGTATGTTGTGTATTTGACTAAATAAATGTACTGGAAAAGAATACTATCGGAAAAGGTGCTAGCTACCTCGCCGTCTGACAATATTTTGATTGTTAATTTTTAGGGTTCCGCATCCAAAAGGTGCCAACGAGACAATATTACTGAGATTCCGCTGTCTGTCCATCTGCCACAGGGCTTATTTTAACATCTTATTAATATTTGACATCTTTTGAACTGTAATAGGTGGGCACTGATTTTTTTACAAAATGTGAATTACTATTAGCCACTATAAAAACAAATAATAAAAACCGAATAAAGTTAAAAATCAAAGATGGTAGAATGAAACACTGTCATGAATGTCTATGCATACCATCGAATTTCGTATATATATATATATATATATATATATATTGTTAGAAAATTTCCATCTACCCTCACGCTGCGACTGGGCTCGATAGTATAAAAGCGGACAGCGAGCGGGTATCAGTTCAGTCTTCGTGTGGCCGTCGTAATGTTCGGACGTCGTGGTTATGTTGTTTTCTTTTACACGTTATGTAATTGTGATTATGGTTCTGTGGTATAATATAGCTGTGGGTATTGTGATAGTGTTTATTGTTATTATGTTGAGGTTCTGTGGTATTATATATCTGTGGGTATTGTGATAGTGTTTGTTTTTTTAGCCTTTTCCACTTCTGGTCTCTAAGATCAGAAGTGGGATAGGTCCACGTGCACTTTACGCTTAAAAGCCGTCTCTGACATTTGCCTTGATCTATTCAAAGTAACAGTTTTGAATAAATTAAGGTGCAACAATGTTTTTGAAACGAAGTGATACTGAAATTACAGGGCAAGTGAGACTCAACATCTTTATGTCTCGAGGTAACAGGCGCAGTGCAGTGACATGTAAAATTCTGGCAGTCCAGAATTTTGCATGCCGCTGTATTTGTTATAGGTAGACGTCATCGCTTACCATCAGGCGAGCGTCGTGCTTGTCCTCCTGCTACCTTATATCATTAAAAAAATCGCTCTAACATTTTAGTCAATTTCCATCAAACAAGATCATAGTTAAGTGCTTGTCTGTGTGGTTACTAACTCCATAATAAACAAGCCGAAAACAGCCCGAAAGGTTAGTGGTTTGAGTTTAAGCAGATTTCATTAAAAGGCCTCTTGTAAATTCGATACCAAACTTTGTAAGAAACGGCATCGGTAAGCGATTAAATTGCGAGAGAGAAACTTTTAAGTTCAACAAAGGTTCCGTGAAATTTAAACACTGAGCACATTGGCTTACATTCTACCGAGTAATTTTATATCGATGACTAGGCAGAGTTTTTGAGTCATCAGAAATGTTTTACGTTTTGAAATTCGTGATTCTTATTTATTTCAAGTTGTGAAAATGTGCATAACTCAGAAGATATTTTATTATATTAGCTCAGTGAGCTCGGGCAGCGGTTAACGTCACATGACGCCGCATAAACTTAATTATCATTAATTATGAATACTACAAAATATTTTAATATAAATAATAAGCGGCAATAGCTCAATGGCTAAGGCGTCGGCTTGGCAACGATAGGTCGTAAGTTCGATTCCCACACTTTGCGCTATTGACGTGAATTAAATAATTAATTAAATAATAATTTAATTGAACCCACTCCAGACACAAAAATATTTTGCTTAGTTGGAGGCTAATTAAGACTACTAGTAATGTGCAACCCAAAAGACTAGTAAGCTTTTATAAAAAAAAATTACAATATATATATATATACATATATATACGTATCGTACCATAATAACTGTCTACGTATTGACAAATAACACTAATAGAATGTAGATAACAGCCCATGTACAGCGCTCGTTTGTCGGCATGACGATAGTCTCCCTATACTGACGTCGGTTAACACTCTTGACTTAACTAAATTCTATTACTCTACTGATCAACCAGCTTTGAAAACGATTCTTAATCGCACTAAACACGGCAAACAAACCTATCACTGCAAAGTAATAACAATGTCGCCTTGTGGGTGTAACAGCAAATACAAATGTTAACACGACCTATTATAGGTTGTCGCACAATGATTTGACTACGCTTTTGCGTTTTTAGGTAGACAATTACTCGCATCTAAATCTCTTGGGCTTGCCCAATTATTTAACACAGTCAATCTTTTCGCATAGTCGGGTAACGAAACAAAAGTCACATTGTAATCATACCTGTATCCACACCAACCATACTCGAATAATCCCGTCCGCCGCGTTTACTTGCCGACGAGCATTATCAGCTATGTTGCACGGTAGTAGCACACCGAAACAGCTTAAAACTACAGAGAAATCAAATCATTATGAGCAACGGCAATTACACGTGGCGTTTCGTATTTGGACGCGGTGGTTAACACTACCAGATAAGAACCCTGGCAAACTACCCATTATTGCAAAAAAAAAATTGACGAAATCACTTTTCCGAAGTATTTTTTTTATCTTTAAGAAATGTCACATACCCTGAATACCCAGACAAACGTCTAATTTACACTTTAACTGACAAGTGAATATTTGTCAAAAATATTCACTTCATTCAAAAAACCAGATCTCAGTATCACTTCGTTTCAAAAACATTGTTGCACCTTAATTTATTCAAAACTGTTACTTTGAATAGATCAAGGCAAATGTCAGAGACGGCTTTTAAGCGTAAAGTGCACGTGGACCTATCCCACTTCTGGTCTCTAAGATCTAATATAACTATCCTTGTAGGTACTAGTCACTGTAAAAAATCTTTAGTGTATAATACAAAAGATTGTTGTTACCTACCGGCTATTTATTTACGACGTCGACGTGGCATCCATTTATGGTAGACCTTAACCTCGCACGAAGCGCTCTGACCTTTGTGCTTTTTTAGGGTTCCGTACCCAAAGGGTAAAGACTCCGCTGTCCGTCTGTCTGTCTGTCTGTCTGTCTGTCTGTCTGTCCGTCTGTCACCAGGCTGTATTTCATGAACCGTGATAGTTAGGCAGTTGAAATTTTCACAAATGATGTATTTCTGTTGCCGCTATAACAACAAATACTAAAAACAGAATAAAGTTAAAAATAATAGATGTATGTATGGGAATCCCCATACAAGAAACGTGTTTTTTTCGGCATTTCACGCCATTTATGAACGCTTAGTTAGGTAAACGTCCCATAGATGGCGTTATATTGAAACGTCGATCCCTAACACCTTTGTTAGACGTTAGATGGCGTAATCAGAAATAAAATTAATTATTATTTTTTGCTGGCGAAAAATGATAGTGGTATTTTTTGCTCGATCTTATAAAATACTGTAGTGTGGTACGGAACCCTACTAGTGCGAGTCCGACTTGCACATGGCCAGTTTATTATTTATATCATATAGGCTAGCGATTGACCACTATTCCACCTGTTGGTAAGTGATGATGCGGTCGAGCATGGTAACACGCTAGGTCTAGAATAGGAAGTGGCTCTCAAGGATAGCTGCCGGAGCACATTAGATGTTTGGCGACAGATTTTCTAACTTGAGGGTGGTAGCTGGCCAGGTGGATACTAGATAGTGTCCTATCACCATGCGTGGGTTGGGGATTTCTTAACGATGCTATTTCTTTACCGGAGGGCCACTGTGAAAAGCGTACATAATTTTTTTGATATCATTTTTTTTTGTTCGCGGCGGGGATTGAACTCGGTACCTCTGGCATCAAAGCCGACCGTTCTCCCGATTGCGCCACCAGGCCTCTCCTCTGAATACTTAAGATTGTTCAAATCAAGAGTGAATCTCAAATCACAGCCTTTTTATATCGTATTGGCTAGCGGTTCGCCTTTATCACACCTGCCACCACCGTTTACCACGCCAGTCCAAAATGGGAACTGGCTCTCAAGAACAGCTGCCGGAACACATTAGATGTTTGGCAGCGACCTAATACCCCATGTTTGGCGACAGATTTTCCAACTTGACACCACCCGGTGACGGGCCAAGCGGACACCATAGTGTCCTACTACCATGCGGGGGTTGGGGGTTTCTCAAAGACGTTTGTCCTTCGCTGCTAATAGAAAAATCTATAGGTGCACGGCGGGGATTTGAAATATTTGAACCAACTACTTTTAGCGTCAAAGCCGACCTTTCTTCCACAGCGCCACTAAGTCTCCAAAAAACTGATGCACATCTTCATTTATCATCAGATTATCCGTCAGACGAGAGTGCAGCTTCGACGAATTTCAGGTAGTAAAAATATACTAAGCAGATCAGGGAGTTGTTATTTATTTATTTATTTGCCATACAATGTACAATAGAAATAACAACTTAGTGTAAAACTTCGATTAAACCTAATTATATCTATTGACATGTACCCTGTACTTTATCTATTTCATAGAGGATAGAGTTATCTTCTAAACCTAATTTGTATTCCAAGTCACCATTACTGTTTTTCTTTCAAAGAATCAAAGAATCAAAGCATTTATTCAGTATGTAGGCAGTATAAATATACGCACATATACACGTCAAAATCATAAATCATAAAATAAATCATAACCAATTATCAAGTAAACATAGCATAAGCAGAATTTAACGCTTTGAATTAGAAAAAAAAAAGTAATGAACCATTCAGCTGTCATCCAATCGTTTACGTCAGAATATTTAAAAAAAATTAAAGTAGGTTAAAACCAACCATACATGTAAGTGTGTGTTTCAGTACTTCAGACAATTTTTATATAAAAAAAATAAAAAAGTGAAATAGTGAAACACAACATAGAGAAACGCATACCGATCACAGTACATATCATGACTACATATCATGCTTTACCTGGTAACTTCCAGACTACAGACAGATCGGTCCAACCTGTTTTTCTATTTAACTACCAAAGTTGGTTAACCTATAATGGAGTTCGATTGCTTTCAATCCAGCAAAATCAGATTCAATAAAAAGTTCAATAGCACGTTGACTGCCGAATTTAAGTTTTTATTGCAAAGTCGAGACGCCAAACTGTCGAAAGCTGGGAATGGGTTTATGCTTGGCGATATTTTGTGGGTCAATCGGCAAGATCGAGATAGTTTGTTGAACGCATAAAATTAGGTTCCTACCTCCGTGATTTTTTAGTACTTACGCTAACAGAGGTAATAACATTCCATCGGTGAAGTGATAGATGCTTATACATATTTATAATCGTTGATTAAATTTCCTTTACTGGAACATAAAATCGCCATTTTCCATTAATATCTTTGTTTTTGACTTCGGCACGGCTAATCATCATCGCCTTAATCAATTTGGCTGAAATCTTGCATAGGGATAAGTAGTATTCAGTTTTTTACACATGATAAACAAGCGTTTGACCACTATCTCACCTAATGTTCATTAAGTGACGATGCAATCGACGATGTAGTTCGTTTGCCTAGATACCTGCTCAGTAGCGATTTGAAGACCCGTGCATTTGGTAGTTCAAACAAATTACCAAAAGTCTTCAAAGGACAATTTCCAGTTGCTTTGTGTAAAACATTGAGTATATTACAGAGAAAGCTGTGCTTTATTCGTCGTTTCGTCCGATGAGGCAAAGCTCCTTACAAACTCTGAGTATTTGAGAGTATTCGAGACGGGACATCTCCCTAATACCTCCACCTGTCGCGTTCTCACAGAAACTTGGTGTCAAGTGCTCTGACGCAATATTACTTGCTCTACTGCGGATTGTGCCGAATGTATTTGTGTGTGGAACTGTTGTATCAGCAGGTTTATTGTTGCTAGAATTATTAGTACTTGCTAAATTGTCTTTATTGTTATAGATATTATATTATTATAGTGTATAAAATGATGTGTATGAGAGTTTTGCAACTGTTCAATTTTATACTGAAAAACAAAGCAAGCTATGTTTGCTAATAGCTATATTATATACACATTGATAAGCTTGTATATCATTGTTATCGAATCTTAACACAAGTAACATCCGAAGTCTACTCGTCAGTGATCAGCGTGGCGAACCACCCTAGAATTACGTACGGGATTAGGGCTTACGCACGCATGTCGGACCCAGTAACAGCCCTCTCATGATGTCATCTTCCCACCTTGTAGCCTTTATTTATCAGTACCTCCTGAACATATGCGATTTCCTACTCGAAGGTGACAATGACTTTAATTTATAGCATCTGACGTAAGTTTAAACACGAAGATTTTCAAATCATCTACTATGTAAATGTAAAAAGCATATTATTATACCTTACCATAGTACTTATCTGGTACTTAAACAACAACTATAATAAAGAAACCACTCATCGTATTGCCCTCATTGCAATTTAAAGCATTAGCATATTAAATTGCCATATTATTTCAAATAACACGAAACTTTTCTACAGTGCCCTACAGAATTAAATGGAAACCAAAACAAAATTAGCGCACGTAAAAAATACAAAGTATTTTCCTATACATTCCCAGATATACACCGAACAAACAGAGCTACCCTCGATCTCCATCCACACTAAGCACAGATAACAAGGTAACTCATAATCAGGACTGCTCCACGCCATAATTGTTTATCTGTCGTCTCATTATTTGCTCTCGAGTCTGCAAACAAGCGACGAAGCAATTGTACCTCGGGGGAGGGCGACCTGAAAAAAAATACCTTTCCCGCGACGTCATATCTGGGTCACAGAATAATGTGTTAGACAGTACTCTAGCTTAGACTTCGCTGCAGTCATTTCACGTAAGTGGATAAGTTGATTAGTGCGTAGTTATCAGCTGCTAGTTTGCTAGTTAGTAGGAAGCTAACAATATAGGACGCAGATATATATATTTTCTTTGGTACACAGTTAAATTTGGAATTTCTGACACTTGAAATTGAGATCCATAATATTCGATGTTACACACAAACACTTACCCATACAAACGTTTTATAGCATTAAAGATGTCACCGTCATTATCATAATCAACCAGTATCAGTCCACTGGACATAGGCGTGTCTCAAGACACACCACTGAGCCCGATCTTCGACTCTTCTATTCCCATTCCCTGGCCACCGCTTTGCGAATGTCGTCGCTGGTCACAGGGCGTCCTACGCTACGTTTGCCTATTCGCGGTCTTCATTCGAGAACCAGTAGGTATACTCACAGTGGCCCTCCAGTGAAACCACCAACGCCCGCATGGTGGTAGGACACTATCTAGTGACCGCCTGGCCAGCTACCACCCTCAAGTAAGAAAATCTGCCAAACATCTAATATGTTCCGGCAGCTATCCTTGAGGGCCAGTTCGCATTCTAGGTCTAAAGTGCTTACCATCTTCGACCGCATTATAATTTACCAACAGATGAGATAGTGGTCAAAGATATACCTATAAGATATTTAAAAAAATATTCTAGTGGTTATCGGTCCAGACATGACTAGCCCACTGCCTCTTTAGTTTGCTATTCCGTTGAGCTATGTTCACTTTAGTCCTGTGGCAAATTACTTCGTTCCGGATACCATACTGAGCATATCTCTCTCTGTAGCGCTCTGAATTACCTTAAATTGGTGGACTAGTTGTACCGACCAAGTAACGACCAACCATCCAACCAAGTAAACGACCAAGTACTACCATTTCGGCTCCGTATATGTCAGGTATATGGCAGGTAGGACGTACGGATTAAATACTACTGATTTTATCTTTTAGCACTGCGGTATAGGCAATGAGAAGACTAGACGAAAGTTGCAAGCATCAAAGATGTAACTTTCCAGTGCTATAAAAAATCCAGTGAGCACGTTTTGCCTAAAGATCGCCTAAAAACGCTGGTGTAACTTGTTCATAAGGATCTTAGGTACTGACACAGCAGTTTATAAACAGTTGTTTTGTTCGCGAGAATAGAGACACGGAAGATTTAAAACGGGCATAGAGTGACGAGCGTGAAAAATTGGAGGTGATATTGAATCAGCATAGTTGACGCGTGAAATGCACTCGTTTAGCGAGGGAAATGCTTTGAGATAAAGGAAAAGGAAATGAACCGTACGACGTAGACGTATTCGAACATATATAACTTTACTCTCAACGACCTGCTTTATAAGGAAGACCTTAGAATAAAATACGAAACGAAGATACGAATGTAAACAAAACATTTACACGCAGGATGCTTAGTTATTTGTAATTTCTCTATAGACGTGAATTTTCCTAACAAGAGTTTCGTTTTCAAGTCTAAATAATTATTGATACAAAACTCCTAAGGAAACCTAAACGATAAAATATATTCGTATCGTATTATATAATAGATTCTTATCTAAATAGATTTAAAGTCATTGATGACCCATTCTGTACCTGCGATAACCAGACTCCGTAAACTATGGTTCACATTTTAGTAGATTGTCCAAAGTATGACCTTATGACAATGAACTGCGAGTGGAGAATGGATCATCAAATAAGACATGATAATCTCCACGTATTAATTGACAATAACGACAGTCGGAACAACTTCATTGCTTACGCAGAATCTGTATTCCGCATAGCTGTGAAGCCAAATGGATGCACAGCCAAGTTTAATTAGATCTTAGTATTAAGTTATGTATTTTTTATTTGGTTTATGTTATTTAGTTTAGTTATAAGGCTAGAAATAAAACTAGTTGGTACTAATCTAGTAATATATTAAGTAAATATTGCATTATTGTACCCAATCGTTGCATTTAACAGTAACTGTAAAAATATGTTATGATATATTTAAAAAAAAAAACGATAAAATAGGTACCTATACAACTTGAAGCACTATGGGCTAATGTCACCACTACAAATTGACATAACTAAATAAACAATAAGTTTCGACTTGTTATCTCTACGCGTTCCTGAGAAAAAGACAGACGGTTATATGGTAAGACGGACAGACAGACATATACAAACGGATAGACAGACGGAGAACAAAGTAATCCTATATGGTATCTTTTTTTCCTTTTGAGGTACGGAACTCTAAAAACAAGCATAACCCTAACCCTACAGTTGACCAGCAGCTCGTCTCGCTGCCGACTTCCACTTCCAACCACGCGAGTTTCCATCATAGACCGTATCGTCACGTTGACGTTGTTTTTCCCACAGGTTAGGAGCGTATATCGGTGTTCGCTGACTTGCTATCAAAAAGTAGCTTACTACCATGAAGGAGAAAATCTGCCGCCTTAACCATACAGTGTTGCAGCAGCACACAGTTCTTGAGAGTCAGAATATTCTAGGCCTAGAGTGTTCACAATCTTCGCCCACATTGTCGCGTACCATGTAACGTAACGTAATGTAGCGTTACGGAGCGCCTGGTGGGAATGGAACCTAAATGAGGAGAAATACAAGAAACTTTAGCATACTTATATTGTGTCCAAAACACTTAACTTAAAACACGACTACTTGTGCTATTCATTAACATCCAAATGTACGTAGAACTTTCTTCAACGCGTCTCATCAAAAATAACGTGAGTCACATTAAAACATGCTTTGATACTGTTTTATGTTGTGTATGTTGAGTTCATATAATTGCCTGTCATCTGGCAACGTTCTCTAGATTTGAACGTTTGCATGCAATCCGACGAATACATATTTAGCCGACACAAAGAAAGGGGTACTCTATAAGTTTGAACATTCACAGATACACACGTATCTGTGAATGTTGCATCGTAGCGCCACATGAGTAAAGAATTTCTTTACTCATGTGGCCATGTGTTTATGTGTTCATGTCATAACTACTACGTAACATTCTTTTGAAACATTTCGGATTTTCATGAATCAAAGCTAAGAACACTCTCGATGAAGACACCTAAAAACAAAATCAAAATAAATCAAAATCGATTCATCTGTTTGGGCGCTACATTGCCGTGGCTACGATGCCACAGACAGACACATTCATACACAGACATACAGATACACACGTCAAACTTATAACACCCCTTCTTTTTGCGTCGGGGGTTTATAAAACAACATATGCATGTCTTATAAAACATTTTAACAAAAAAATTAAACCGCCGAAAAAATTGAAAAGCAAACAATAATACACTTTTTTAGGATTCCGTAGCCGAATGGCAAAAAACGGAACCCATATAGATTCGCCATGTCTGTCTGTCTGTCTGTCTGTCTGTCCGTCCGTATGTCACAGCCATTTTATTCCGAAAGTATTAGAACTACAGAATTGAAACTTGGTAGGTAGATGTATTCTTTGAACGGCTTTCCGATTTTTATATAAAAATAAAAAATATAAAAGTTTAAGGGGGGCATCCCATACATGGAACTGAAACAAAAAAAAAATTTCTTCAAACAAAACCTATATGTGTGGGGTGTCTATGTATAAGGTCTTTAAAAATGACATTAAGGGTTCTGAAATTATTTTTTCTCAAAGTCAATAATTTAAAAGATAGGCGCGTCTAAAGTGGTAAAATGTGTGTGTGTGTGTTTCTGCCCCCTCTAACTTCTAAAGTAAGGGAGTGAAAAATCTAGAAAAAATATATTCTGTAGATCTCAATAAAAACTTTCAACGAAAATTGGTTTGAACGAGATACAATCAGCAGTTTTTGATATATAGCGACCGTAAATATAACTTTGTTTTTCATACAAACACTATGAAAAACAAAGTTAACTTTTTGGTTGCGAAAAATCATAGTTATAGAATACTCTACTATGTTACGGAACCCGTCGAGTGCGAGTCCGACTTGCACTTGGCCAGTTTATTTATTCTTAATTTCCTTATTTGGCGCCGACTCAAAATTACTTAGGTATACATACTTGAACTTAGTTATTATGTTTAGTTAAAAGCTCAAAACAATTACAAAAATATATACTTAGGTATACTAACAGTAGTTTAAGAACTTCGTTATTAAGGTTTAATAAAAAAGGTGTGTTATTTTTTGCTTTTCAGTTTTTTCAGCGGTTTAATTTTTTTGTTAAAAAGTTTTATTTTACAATTTTTTGTGGCCATAATCTACTATGTTATAAGCAGGCGTCATTGCTTACCCGTGGCCTAGACAAACGTTTTATAGAACATTCATGTTCTATAAAAAAAAATGAAAACAATTTATGATCATTTAAAAAACTAAAAAAAATAACTTTTGGAAGTCGGTTAGTACTTAGTACTGAAATTATCTATTCAGTACTAAGTTTGAGGTGTTTATCTTTATAACTCTGGAGATACTGAACATATCTCGATAAAATTTAAATGTTACCACCTGTGAAATAATATCATCATCATCATCATAATCTGCCGGTATCAGTCCACTGGTGGACATAGGCCTCTCCCAAGACACGCAACTGAGCCCGATTTTCGGCTCTTTTTGTTTTTTCCAGTAAGTTTATTGACATTCATTGATGATATGATAAAATCATCAATATAATGTTACTTTTATCGATGATTTTTGTTGATTTATTAAAAAACCGCTCGACCGATTTCATTAAAATTTAAATGGGATCACCTTGAGGGTACAGTCTTTCTTATCGTATTGACTCAGGACCTTGATTTTTATACACCTAATAGGGACTATAGACATCAGTATTTGGTATAAAATTCAACTTGCTAGGTCGACCCGTTTCTGAGATAATCGGTGGTGACACACGGACAGACAGACAGACAGACGGACAGACAGACAGACAGACAGACAGACAGACAGACAGACAGACAGACGGACAGACAGACAGACAGAGACAGACAGACATACAAAGGACAGACAGACAGACAGATACACAAGTATAACGTCGACCAAATAGCTATTTTTAAAGGGTTCCACAGGCTAGGTTCCTAAAATTTATATACGCAACCATAACTATTATATAATCTATGGTGTACTACCATAGACAAAACTATGAACTGCTTTTTTGACGTTTCCATTTCTTATATTGTTGGAGATGTATGAATCAACTAGGAAACGTCAAGTTAGAAAATCTGTCACCAAAACATCTAATGTGTTCCGGCAGCTATCCTTGAGAGCCAGTTCCCATTCTAGGCCTAGCGTGCTTTACCATCTCCGACCGCATCATCACTTACCAACAGGTGAGATAGTGGTCAAACGCTCGCCTTTAAGATATTAAAAAAAATAAAACGTAACTTTGCAGTTCGGTCCTTAGTCCGATGCCTAGACACGTACGTGCACCAACCGCAAATAATAAGTTTGTAAATTCGCTTTTTTATATTAACGGTTTTTATTCCTATACAAGTGCTTCAAGACCTTGATTCTTGCCAAATATCATGAGTCTAGGTCAACGGGAAAGTACCCTATAGGTTTTGATTCCCTTCAATCAAAACCTGGAGTTGCCTTGAATCAAAACCCGTTGCATATATCCGCATATTTTGTGATTGCAAAATATGCTAAAATGTGCGACATAAACGGACAATCTTCTTATCGCGTTGAATGACGCAGTTTGACTGTTTCACAGCTGAAAGATACTCTGGTCTACGTATTCGAGATAAGTTGACTTGATATCTCTACGCGTTCCTGAGAAAAAGGTTCTAGACTGATGGACAGACAGACAGACAGACGGACATCAAAGTGATCCTATAATGGTTCCTTTTTTTCCTTTTGAGATACGGAACCCTAAAGATCAACATTTCTGTGATCTTTGAGATCCTACTGCTGTTAAAATATGATAGCTAGGATTCTTCTACTCGTATGTAATAATTTTACATTCCATTCTGTACAAAAGCGCCAAAATAATTTCTGGATTAGTTACATATGTTTGATGAAAAGAAATCTAAAATATCTTAATTTTGACACGTATAATATTTGCCTTCTTCTCTGAACCAATATGATTTATTGACTTGATACTTACACTGATAAACAAAGACAGGGATACAGTTTGGCCAAAAATAAAATGAATCACTTGAACGGGGCCCCTAGACAAAATCCACTTTCCTGTTTGCCTTCACGCTAACGCAAGTTCAAAATGTATGGGAATGAAATTTTTATTGCGGAAACATAAATGTCATTCCATACATTTTGAACTTGCGTTAGCGTGAAGGCAAACAGGAAATTGGATTTTGTCTAGGGGCCCAGTTACTCTATAAATTAAATTTAGAATATTAGCGATTGGCGTGATTGCGCGGGGAGAGGTAGCTTGTAAAGTTTTTACGTTAAGGTCATTGGAGTGATCCTAAGCCTAAATGGCACAATTTTTATTTATATAGTTCTTAGCGAACTACATTAGGTACACAATACATACCTTCAAAACATCTTCCGGTTCAATATAAAAAGTAATAATCTCGGTCCATCGCACATGATTCAGGGTTCTATTATTGGCACTCAATAAATCAAAAATAGAATGGACGAGTATATCTGATTCAACAATGGAGAAGCGCCCTCTGGATTGTTTAGTTTTACACCAAACGATACGGCTCCGACTTTTTTATCATATCATCATCATAATCAGACGGTGTTAGTTGACTGCTGGACATAGGCCTCTCTCAAGATACGCCACTGAGCCCGATTTTCGGCTCTTCTTTTCCAGTCACTGCCCACCGCAAAGCGTATATCGTCGCTCTACCTGGTCACAGGACGTCCTACGCTACGTTTGGTGATTCGCGTTCTCCACTTCAGGACAAGTCTATCCCAACGGTTATCAGTCCTGCAGTCCAACTTTTACACAACGGTATAAATACAATATGAACTCTAAAAACTAATATTTCGCTCTTTAACTGCTTTAATTTTTTTTTTATTAATTTAGCTCATCGATTTACACCGTCATTTCATGGTCTACGTTCTTTGAAAGGAAAAAAATTGAGGACCCAGTAGCGCAGTGGGAGAATAACCGGCTTTAGCCGGTACGGCCTACTGGGTAAATAAATTAATCTGGCGTTAAAACGCCAGAGGCGGGTTCAAATCCCTGATGTGACCCAGTGGATTTTTCTATCGAAAATCAAAAAAGAGAGAGAAATGAGCATTACATGTGTAATGCTCATAATGGCCCATCAGAAAAGAAACCCTTTAGAAACGTTTACGTTACGTTTAGGAACGCTTAGAGACCCTCGGCAGGACATTGTCTAGTTTCCGCCTGGTCAGTTACCACCCTCAAGTTAGAAAATCTGTCACCAAACATCTAATGTGTTCCGGCAGCTATCCTTGAGAGCCAGTTCCCATTCTAGGCCTAGCGTGCTTACCATCTTCGACCGCATCATCACTTACCAACAGGTGAGATAGTGGTCAAACGCTAGCCTATAACGTATAAAAAAAAAACATACATAGTATCTATCTACTATCCAGCCGGCCAGGCGGACACTAGATAGTGTCCTACTACCACCATGCGGGGGTTTTGTTGGTTTCTTAACGATGTTTTTCCTTCACCGGAGGGCCACTGTGAGAAGCGCACATTAATTTTTCGATAGAAAAATCCATTGGTGCACGGCGGTTTGAACTCGGTACCACGGCATCAAAGCCGAACGTTCTCCCGATTACGCCACCGGGCCCTCAAAAGTAGTAGTAAATACATGTAGGTAGTATCTATCTACTACCTATTAGACTTGGCTGGCACCGACTTCAAATAGATAAGTGGGTAGCGCTTATAATAATTATATTAAGTAATTTATTTTTCGCTTTTGAGTGCCTGTTTGTGGTTATGAAGTCGGTTTTACTTTTTTTGAAAAATAATGTATTTTCCCCTTTTTAGTGCAAAACAAGTTTTAATTAAACTACATGCATCCATAAAATTTCGTGTTTTGGCCGTTATACACTGACGGATATATACTTTGTGAAAATTTCAAGTATGTACCTATTACGGTTAAGAAGATACTGATCTGTAAAGTGCGCACATATAGAAACTCGGACGGACAGACGGACGGACGGACGAACGAACGGACAGCAAAGTCTCATAATTAATTGTCTATTTTATTACAATCATTCCAAATACTTTTATAACACGGACTAGTTTTATTCAAAAATGAATATTAAAAAGTATTATTACTATCGGTCTTTTATCGGATACATTTCGGGGAGTGTGCCTACCAACTGCACGAATTAATTTCACCGTCCCCCTTTTACCATCGTACTACCAGATACACATATTATATACGCCATCGATACATAGTTGATATTCCATTCTGTCGCACAAAGCGCTTTGCATCAACATTTATCATACGCACAGCAAAGGAATGGAATTCCCTGCCAGAATTTGTATTTCCTGTGAAGTACAATCCGGGGGTCTTCAAATCGCGAGTGAACAGGTATCTTCTAGGCAAGCGTGCTACATCGTCGATCACATCTTCACTTAATATTAGGTGAAATAGTGGTCAAACGCTTGCTTATCTTCAGTAAAAAAAAATATAAAAATATTTGCTATTAATTAATCGCCGCCGTATGGCCGCCATCTTCGCTAAACGTCATGTCATGTCAAAAAATATTAGGTATGTTCAAAAACGTTGCACCCTAACTTGAATACTTTGCCCGGTAGAACATTCCTGTGAAGACAAATTAATTCTCCCCACCTTTGTTTCTATCTCGCTCACAGTTACCGTAAGAATATCTATCAAAAACCAAAATCAACGAGATGAAAGATGTAAAAACATTATTCAAGGTCATATTTTTTAGTCTTCAAAAGTATATGAAATAGCAACAACCTCCACTGTGTAATCTTCTTGGGACTCTTCTTCTAAAACCATTACATTCTCCTATGTTTGGAGATAAGTATATCTCCATATCTCTGGAGATACTAATCAGATCTCGATGAAATTGCAATGGGACCACCTCGGAAACGTACCCTACCGATTACAAAAATAATCATTCGGATCGGTTCAGAATTGACGGTGTAATTGCGTAACATACACACAAAAAAAATACATACTGACGAATTGAGAACCTCCTCCTTTTTTGTGAAGTCGGTGAATGAATAAAATGAAATAAAATTAAACTGACCTACTTGACCGATTTGGCTGAAATTTTGTACAACCAGTATTATTAATGCGAAAGTCAGTTTGTTTATTTGTTGTTTGTTTGGGACTTCTTCACGGTCAAACGACTTGACCCATTGTGTGCGTTCGCCCAGCAAAAAGTATCGCCTTTCCAAAATTGAATGATGCAGATAATTAGTACCTTATATCATATATAATCTGTGCTTATATCGTGTAAATGTGCCCGAAATTTTAAATTTGTGCCTCAAACGGCTTCGGAGTTATTTAAGAAAAACGGATTCTGCTGCACGAACGTTCGCCCAGCAAAACTGTTTTTAAAAGATGGGTCTAGCTGTATTTTAAATATGCAAAAAGATAGCTTAAATACGAGTATAAATGTGCCGTGAAAGCCAAATTTGTGCCTCTTAAGATTACAGAGATATTTCGTTTTTTGCTGGGCGAACGTTTGGGCGATTGCTATATATCGGAAACGGCTGAACGCACAGTTATGATTTTTTGTACACAGATAAAGTAAATTTGTGCATATTTATGCCCGAATTTTCAATAACATGACTGCATGGTTCAGGAGCTATTATTTTATTTCCTAGAAAATGGAAAAATGTTCTGACTCTCGAACGAACAAGACTAAGGACTTCGCGTTAGTGCCAACTGGTATCCGTTATATATTCCCACGATCCTGTAAAGTTTGACCGATTTGACCGACCTTGACCGATTTACCTGACATGTTGTATAAAGACAGTTCATAGGGCAGAATAGGATATAGAAAACTTTTTTTCTGGCTATCAAGTCAGGGGGTCCAAATATTTTTAATTGAATTTTGTAAATATAAGACATCTTCTCGAATAAACGGCTTGACCGATTTGCCTGAAATTTTGTGTGAATACATGTCATAGGGCAGAATAGAATATAGGATACTTTTTTCTGGCTGTCGATCAAGAGGTCCAAATATTTTTAACGGAATTTTGTAAATATAAAACCTCTTCTCGAATAAACGGCTTGACCAATTTGCCTGACATGTTGTATAAAGACAGTTCATAAGGCAGAATAGGATATAGGATACTTTTTTTTGGCTATCGAGTCTGGGTGTCCAAATTTTTTTTATTGAATTTTGCTAGGATGATGGATTATAATGGATGGCGCCATGTCAGCCATGTGACGTTGTCAGATCGACTTTCATTCTATCAACACATTGTCTTACCCTTTCTATCACAGGGGTTGCGAGATAAGAGTAAACGAGAAAGCTAATATCAAATTGACAACCTCGCGCATGGGTGATCGTGTCCATTTTTGACCAGCTAGCAGGCCATAATATAGCGACGCATCATACTTATAAATTAAAAATTAAATAGAAACATAGCTTTAAAGACTGAAACCCTGTTACATGGTTAAATTATATCGTGTTGTGCTGTGTTTTATCCATCAAGAACAACTAAAGGAGGCGTAAAAGATCCAGAATTATCATTTCACACGTAAGTCTTTGTGGGCATTTATTCTCATATATAACCACTTTTTGAATCAAAATATTTATTTTGCTTACATTATATACATCTTTTTCGTCATATAACTACCGAGGTGGTAAATGGTTATCATTTTAAAGCTTTAATTTATGTAAATAACAAACATTATTTTACGCCGCCCGGCTAGTGATGTACGAGAACCCTCCAAAACTTTGTCGATAAATATAGTTGATACCCTTATAAAAAGGAATATATAAATTCCTTTAAGTGTAATATTATAATATTACACTATATAAATATATAAATCGTTTATATACATTTTACACTAATTCTATACATATAAAAAAATTGAAGTGTCTGTTTGTAATTTCAAATTAACAGCTTTTCACTAAATGCATATGAAAGAATATACGGTACTTACATCAAAAACAAAATTTTAAATGTTTGTCTGTCTGTCTGTTTGTTCCGGTTTATCTCTGAAATGACTGGACCAATTTAACGGGACTTTCACTAGTAAAATGCTGATGTTAAAATATTAACTACCAAGTAACTTGGCTACTTTTATTTTAGAAAAAAATAAAGTTCCGCGAAATCAAAATTGAAGCTAATGAAATAGGGAACAATATCTGATTCAAATAGGGAATGTGCAAATAAGCAGTGTTTTCTACCGCGCACAGCCCACGCGCATGTTGCCGCTGTCATTAAACGCGGACAAAGCCGCGGGACCCAGCTAGTTGATTTATAATATGAAGATTTTTTTTAAGGATGGAACGGTTAGCTTAGGGCCTTGATTAGAACGAAATTTGAACATTTTTAACAGACTTCACAATAAAAAGATGAGTTTCTCAGTTCGCCTTTTTTATGTTTGTTATCTCATAACTCCGCAAGTTCTTAACCGGATTCGAAATTTTTTTTTTCGATAGATTATTCTGCCCGTTTGGTCCCATTGTACATTTTTTGAAATCTGATAAGTATCTCCAGAGATATGGACATAAACACCTCCAACTTTATACTGAAAATGGATAGCGTGGCATTTGAAGTTGGTTTTTTCGTTTTGTGAACGATCTTAAAATATTATAAAAAGTGATCAAAGTAATTATGCGCAAAATTAGTAGTAACTAGGTACCTAATTATATTATCAGCACTGATACTTACTCGTATTCAATCTATTATTACTTATGATAATGCCAATATATTATATATTTTTATGAAAAATGTGTCACAGTTTACCACATTAATATATTGTAGGAGAAGCGAAGCGACCTAGGACGTGAAACCTATATAAGCCAGCGCATCTCCGTGCCTCGTCCACTTGGCTGCCAGCCGTTGCGACGAACGTTACTCTGCCCTTTTTGTACCCCGTTTCTTTAATTATTTTGTTGTGTTAAATTGTTAATTTGTTAATTGCTTTAAATCGTTATTTTGGTAAAAGTAAAATTGTAGATTGTTCATTTTGTTATTTTTTTAAAATAAAACTGATCAGGTTTACAAGAATATTATATCATTTTTTTGTAGGTTTCCAAAATGTCCGAAAATCCAATCAAGTGGATAAAGGCAGTAAGGCGTGAAAATTAGGATCCAACTAAACACTTCAAACTTTGTTCTAAACATTTTGAAAAATCAATTTTGTACCTACTAGATTATCAATCAAGCTGGAACTGACACCGAGGAAACGGAAAAGAATAGAAGCTAGTGGAGTCAAGATAGAAAGTCTTCCTATAAGTCTTCCTATAATATTCCTCTGCGCGCAATGAAGGATGATGAAACGGTTTTGAAAGTGTTTTAATCGAAAGTGTTATAAGCTCTGATACATGAAAATCTGTTTAGCCGTTGTAAAAGTAGTAGTAGTAGCATTTTTCTAGTTGATGGCGCTATGAATTCAACTTTCATAGTGATTAATTCGAAATTCGGTATCCTTTTCTTCAACGACAAAGGACACTGAAGCATTGACATGATGCTGGGACATCTTCTGGAATCTGCTGAATTCTCAACTCCTCGCCAACTTACAGCTGAGATGTCGTATTCAGACTCATTGGAATATTTTTAATTTTCATTATAGATTATACATAGATCAGTCGGGGTGATTTCAAATTTTGAGTATTGGAGAGTGGAGATCGCGAAACGGCAAACGTAGCGTAGGACGTCCTGTGAGAGGGTGGAGAGACGGCATACGCAATGCGGTGGGCAGTGATTGGAAAAGAAGATCTGAAAATCGGGCTCAGTGGCGCATCTTGGGAGAGGCCTACAGTCCAGCAGTGGACTGACACTGGCTGATGATGATGATGATACAATAGATCATACTATATTGACATCAAATTACTTTATATCGTTAGCATTTACAAAAGAGATGAGCTAATTTTTCTGTAGTGGTAGAACTTCTGCTAGTCCGCCTGGACCGGTACCACCACTTTGCCAATTAATTTTCATAGGAATGTTTTTCGGTTGAAATGGCAAGGTGTCCAGTGAAATTACAGGGCATGTGAAACTTAACATCTTTATGTCTCAAGGTAACTGGCGCAGTGGAGTGACATGCAAAATTCTGGACTGCCAGAATTTTCCTGTATCGCTGTATCTGTAATAGGTAGACGTCATCGCTTACCATCAAATGAGAGTTGTGCTTGTCCTGTTACCTTTTACAATAAAAAAGCTGATTAATGTTTACAAAGTAAGTATGGCCTAATTTGTGGTTTCACTGCATATTTTTTATTATTTGCGATGCGCGTAGTTTTATATGATAATTTATCTAATACTATAAGAATCTTTGTCCTGACATACTGACTGACTGACAGAGAAATTTAAAGAGTATATTTGTCTTACTACGCAAGGGTGTACTAAGAAAGGATTTTTCAAAATTCACCCCGTTGGGGGTGAAATGGAGGTTCAAAGTTTGTATGGATAAACAAGATTAGATAGTCTTTTCTATTCGAAACTTCATACAAGTGCTTCAGTAAAAAAATAAGTAAATACGTGTTTCAAGCTTTTTCAAAATTCCACCCCTAAAAGAGTTAAATGAGGTAACAAAGTCTGAAAACCAATATTGTTTCGGGTTGCGCTGAAATTTGGCATGCAGATAGTTGTTTTAACATAAGTATCCGTGAAGAAAATATTTTTCAAAATTCACTCTTTAAGGGGATGAAACGGGGGTTCAAAGTTTGGATAATCATTTTATTCGACATTTCACACAAACTGTACTTCTGTAAATAAATAAGTAAATAATTAAATACGAGTTTCAGGCTTTTTCAAAATGCCACCCTAAGAGGGTGCAGTGGGGTAACAAAGTCTGAAAATCAATACTGTTTTGGATTGCGCTGAAATTTAAAATGCAGATAGTTGTTATGACGTAGGTTGCCGCTGAGAAAGCATTTTCTAAAAATTCCCCGCGGATATAACTTATTATTTATAATTATATATATAAAAACTTATAGATTTACGTAAGTACTTCTATAAATAAATAAGTAAATACGTGTTGCAAGATTTTTGCAAGGGGTTGGTAAAAAAGTCTGACAGTCAATATGGTTTTTTGGGTTTTATAAATATTAATCCCTATTTCCCTTAGTTACGCAATAACTTAAAAACCGGTCAACCGATTTTGCTTTTACTTCTTTGATGTCTTTTATGATAGAAAGGTTTCAGAAAATAAAAGTTTTAAGTAAATAAAAGAAGTCTTTAACGTGACCGAAGCCGCGGGGCACTTCTAGTATTTTGATATAAATTATATACTGTAAAGGACAATTTTATTCTATGATATTGGGCCAAGATAATTAGCGTAATTATTTAAATAAGGATTAATACTGTATAGAAGAAAATAGCCTTGAAAGTTCTGTAACATTTTTTATTAAAAAATAAAGATTAAAATAGTTACTGTGAGTCTGTGCGATAGACATATGTTATCGCGGACTTTTTTGTAGGTCTTATTAAGTTGTACCACTCTTCGATACATACTTCTATTTCAAATTAATCATCTTTCGTAAAAAACGTGTTTTCTCGACCGTTTTATAGGCGACTTAAGTTGCAAAATAGGTCTTCACGAATATACCTATCTTTTAAACTGGATAATATATAGCCTATGTTCATTCTAAAAGACCATATATATATTTATATATGAGAGAAAAAAATAATAGTCCTGTAGTCCAGTAGTTTTTGAGCTAACTCAATACAAACATACATGTTACCTCTTCATAATATTAGTATAGAAGTATATATAGCTTTGTAGCTCAAATTTGTAATATTTAATTTACGTATTGAAAAGGCAAAAACATTTAAGATTTGTGTTAAAGAAAAGCTAAGAAATCTATACCGCCAGATTTAAGGTTGCCTAATTACAGTTAAGCACTGTAGCATTTTTTATCAATAACTAATTTCCATAAGTTCAATAAAGTAACTACGTATTTTATCACATAAATTGTTTTCTTTTTACATAAGTTTTAGTTTTCTACATTTTTCACCTTTTTATCGATGTGTTCTACACTAGCGATCACTTCCCTACTCAGGCACACTCTAGCAGTTCTAGACACTAACACAATCAGAAAATGGACATGCTGCCAAAGTTTTGACGCCATCCATTATAATCCATCATCCTAGGAATTTTGGGTATGTGTGGCCTCCTCTCAGTCAAACGGGTCAACCATTTCAGCTGAAATTTTGTGCACAGACGGTCAATAAGACATAGGATACTTTTTTTTGGCTGGCAATTTCGGGTGTCCATAATTTTATTATGGAATAATGTGTTGCCTCTTAGCGGCAATCGTTTTGATCGATTCAGCTTAAATTTTGTACAAATACAGTTAATAGGGCATAGAACGACAAAGGATATTTTTTTAACAGTTGAGTATGGGTAACACATTTTTTTTATTGAATTTTTTAAACGTGTGACCTCTTCTCGGTTAAACGAGTTGACCGATTGAGCTAAAATTGTACAGAGACAGTCAATAAGACATAGACCAAGAATAGAGTCTATTATCCGAGCACATTGGTTACTTTTTTTACAATCAAGTCCGGTTGTCAGTTTTTTATTGTTGAATTTTGTATATGTTTGGCCTCTTTTCGGCCAAAAAGCTTGACC
Organism: Cabera pusaria; assembly: GCA_954871355.1. Lineage (NCBI taxonomy): Eukaryota > Metazoa > Arthropoda > Insecta > Lepidoptera > Geometridae > Cabera > Cabera pusaria. The sequence continues at coordinate 6,828,120 of OX940896.1, forward strand.
GATTCACATGACATTTTGTACAAAGACATTTAATAGGGCATAAAAGGGCAAAGAATACTTTTTTTTCGGCAGTTAAGTGAGGGTGCATATATTTTTTGTTAACTTTACATAGAGTTAACATAATCATACAATTTTGACCTTAGGTTCGTCTATAATGATTTAATTAGTGTCTTGATTAGGCCATAAAACTGTCAGGATCATTAGAAGTCATCAAATACGCGCTGGCTTTGCTTGCCCTTGGCTTTGCTCTGCTTTGTGGGAAGTATTTCAAAAACTTTCGTGTTTTAACAGCCTTAGGGTATTTTGTGTTGACTTAGTAGGTCATAAAACCTGTCAGGGTCATTAAAACACGTAAAAAAATTTCGCGCTCGCTTCGCTCGCGTAATTATAACACTCTCTGCGCTTGCGCAAGCATTTGTTTTATCTACTTTGTAGGAAATATTTCGTCAACTTTTGAATTTTAATAGCCACATGCATGAAAACAAGTCATAAATTGAAACAGAACAACCTTCAATAATCATAATGATTATTAACCTTAAATTAAGTGGATATAAAATTTAACCCTAATGTCATCGGTGTTGACTTATTAGGTCATAAAAACTGTCTGGGTCATAAAAAGTCGTAAAAATTTTTAGCGCTCGCGAGGCTCGCGCAATTATTTATTTTATCTACTTTGAATGTAATATTTCAGAAGCTTTTGTATTTTAATAGCCACATGCATCAAAACGAGTCATAAATTAAAACAGTACAACCTTCAATAATCATAATGATTATTTACCTTAAAATAAGTGGATATCACGTTTAACCCTAATGTCATCGGTGTTAACTTTATAGGTCATAAAAACTGTCAGGGTCTGTCTGTTATTATTATATTTAATTGCTTATTAACTAAGACATTTAAACTATGATTCAATGAGTACCATTAAGTTCAAATAGTACCAGCCCTAGGTTCAAACTGTACCCCGGGTGGTATATAATGAACCACTTTCCTTTTTTTTTTTAAATCATATATATCTTAGAAACCAATCAAGTTATGCTAAATTCTGTTATGTCAGATGATATCTAGATATTTTTCTTATACTCTTCACTCTGTTTTAGTGAAAGTCTTAAAAAAAGTGAATTATATCTCTTCAAAGTCTTCAAACTTTAGGTGGTTCATTGATGCCCACCCAACCCTACACCGGGACAGGTAAGATTGATTCATCGTCATCATCATCAGCCTATTGTAGTCTACTGCTGGACATAGGCGTCTCCAATTACATGCCACTGAGCACGATCCTCGATCCTAACATTAATTAACAGCTAGTAATAGGAGACCGATAGATACCGCAAAACCGACATCTCATTACTACACATTCCCACTGTCAAGCGTAGTTAAGACTAATAAATAACCGCCAAGATAAATCAGAATCGTTCGGTATAAAGGTTTTCTATACCATCGCCTTCCCATTGTCATGGCCCGGCCGGGATCCAACGTAAATCTGTCTTTCAGCCTTCGGACCGTATTGAAGAAGTCAAATTGAATGCTCACAGAGAATTTCCTTTATTTTGCTCTAAAGTGAACCTGTTGCTTTTAAAGTTTGGTCGACCGTGGCATCTATTTTGACATAACTGTTGAATATTCAAAGTATTTAGTTAATAATTGGGATTTGCAACCGACTTCAAAAAAGGAGGAGGTTCTCAAACAGGTAGATAGATAGATACAAACTCTTTATTGAACACATTATTAAAAGAAACAGAGTATTACATAACAACTAATTATAATAGTGTAATAATAGGTGGTCTTATCGCTGAAATCGATAGATCTCTTCCAGACAACCTTTTGATGGAGAAATATGTAAATAGATACGGCGGTGTATAGTGTATAAGTAAATAAGACAAAAGCTATTAAAGGGTACTAAATTAATACAAAAGAAAATAATAATAATTTCTTTGATATATATACATAATATATTGTATTATAATAATAGATGGAAAGATCAGTGTATTTATATTGATGACGAATATATATTATATATTATTAGGAGTGTATATAACAAACGTACGTAAAATACCTAACCAAGATACGACTTAACGCGTTCCTTGAATGTATATATAGTTTGTGATTGTTTTATTTCTAAAGGAAGCGCATTCCAGAGTCTGACAGCTTGTACAGCAAACGATTTATCAAATAAATTGCTGCAATGACTAGAAATAGAAAGCATTATGACCTGATGACCTTAGTGAAAGGGAGTTAGTGGTGTGAAGAAATTCGAAGATTGCTTTTAGATAACTAGGAGACGTGGGATTAAATAAAATATTATAAAGGAGTGACAAAGTGAATGTGTGTATTCCGGCGAAGACGAATAGGCAGCCACTTGAGCTTACGATGGAATTCTGAAACATGGGCATATTTGCAAAGGCCAAAAATGAACCTAATTGCAAAATTTTGGAGTCGCTCAAGCTTATTTAGCTGCTCCTCTGTGAGGTCAAAATAACATGCATCGGCGTAATCGAGAATAGGGAGAAGAAGAGACTGTGCTAGCACAACTTTAGTAGCCGTTGGTAAACAATTTCTTAACCTCCTCAAAGCCCCCGCAGAAGCAAACATTTTGCGGCTAATGGCCGCAAGTTGTGGTCTTCATGTCAGGTAGCGATTAAATATAATGCCTAGATTTTTCACAGTTTCGCTGTACGGAATCGTTATCCCTTCAAAGACAATTTGTGGTGTCGTACTCCAGTTTATTTTAGCGATAGTCCTTGAGCTTCCAACAATTAACACTTGCGTCTTACTTGGGTTTACTTTTAATCCGTGCGCTTTACTCCACTGCGATGTTGATCGAGTGAAGCTTGAGAGTAGATTTACAGATCGTCTGCATAGAGGTGGTAGGGAAAAGTGAGGTTAAAAGAAATAGAATTAATAAAGAGGGGAAAAAAGAGGTGATAAGACGCCGCCCTGTGGCACGCTGGCAGTGGTTACACCAGCAGGGTTAGCATGGCGAGGGGACTATTTTGTCTTTCCACCTATCCGTGTTTTGTTTGGTGGCAGGCAAATTATAAGTAAAGTTTTTCGACAGTTATAAACGCCCGCTGACGTTTAATCAATTCTTTTTTTAAACTTTTTAATACGTAACAAAATCAAAACTCGGGGTTAAACTTCACCAAGCGTTTAAATTGTTGTGTTGATCTCCTGTCAGTGGTGAAAAACAGGGAAATCATTTTGTCTTTCTCCCGGGGATAAGGCCATGCTAGCCCTGCAGGTAGAGAAAGACTCTTCGATGCGGACACGCTGACGACGACCAAACAGATAACTGTGAAACCAGTCAATTGCCATCGGAGATATGTTGATAGAGTGAAGAAATGCAAGGAGAATGTCGAAATCGACGGTATTGAAAGCGTTTCTGAAGTCCAGAAGGGTTGACACAGTTACTTTCCCTTTTTCCATTCCTAAACGGATATCATCGGTTATTTTAACGAGGGCAGTAACTGTGCTATGTCCAGGGCGAAACCCAAACTGGAAGGGATTAAGGAGTTGATTGGAGATAAGAAAAGAGTGCAGCTGATTATGGACAAAGCGCTCAAGTACTTTGGAGAGGAAAAGTAGAATGGAAATAGGGCGGTACTCGTTGACAGACTTGGGATTAGGTTTTTTAAGAAAAGAAATGATTTGAGCGTCTTTCCATTGTAACGGAAAGATGCTACTGAAAGTTGAGAAATTGAGGATGTGGTGTAGGACAGGGAGTACGATGTCAAGGATAGGGATAAGTATGTCCCGGCTAATACAATCGACTCCAACTGCATTTGAAGTTATAGATAGCATACTCTTCTTCACATCTCTAATAGAAAATGGACTAAAGAAAAACTGAGAATGGTCAGGAGTTCTAAGGGTAGAAAAATAAGTTAAAGTCGTGGCTTTATCGGAATCTTTAATAGAAGGATATGAAACGAAATGCTGATTTAACGAATTGATATCTAAAGAATTTGGGATAGAGTTACTATGACGGGAATTACCGACTCCAAGAGACCTAAGAAATTTCCAAACCTTAGCTGGGTCATCGTTTTCGACAGATTTGTGGATATAGCGACGTTGGGCATCCCTACCCTACACACCCTATTGCAGCGATTACGGGCACTCGCATATTATCTTTATAACTCTCATTTGGTAAGCTCTTATACCGGGTTTTAGTGACAGATTTCTTGTGCATCAGCGATTTAATTTCATCAGAGAGCCAAGGTGCGGGCGAGTGTTTGATTTTAATCTGTTTCAAGTGAGCGTGTATATCATTGTTCAACATTGACAATCATGAGTTATAACATTGTTGAAAATGGACACCTGATCATCTACGGACTCAGTTTCGATGACAGGAGTCCAATCAATTTTCTCTGCATCCTTGATGAAAAGTTCGTGATTCATGCTACCAAAGCTACACTGCAAAATTATGGTGGGTTTATGTTTAGGAGGACGGATTTTATAGGACAGATATAGCAATTCATGGTAGGAGAACGTATCAGCAGAAACCTGACCGTGCTTATTAACATGGCTTAGAGAGGAGAATAATCAAGTCAAGAATGGAAGGATCACAGTTAGGAAAATGATGCGTAGCGCTAAGAGAAAGAAGGTGAAGATTCGTAGACTCGTCTATAGATTTAAGGTTAATAGAATGATGATAGTTTTTTAAAAAACACGTTTTAAAATCGTCCATAATGATAGAGTGTTCATAAGAAGGTATAAGATCCTCTAGTTTTAAAGGAAGAAAAATAATTGATGCGTAAGGTAGGATAATAGAAGACGCCTAGGAGAACTTTGGTGTGGGACAGAAGAACTTCAACAAAAAGGTGCTCACCAGCGTTGGAGGATAAAGGATACAGGATTGAGGGAAGACATGGTTTGAGCCAGGTTTCAGAAACGAGGATCACATCAATATTTTTGTTATCAAAAGATGTCAGCATGACTGGGAAATGAGCTGGAATACTTTGGGTGTTAAGATGAGAGACGTTAAAGTCTTGAGGTACATCAGAGAATTGAGAATCCAGAATTTCCGAGAGACTCGGAATACTAGCAAAGCTGTCACTGCTTCGCTATTTTCGCTAGACGAACACGAAAGAAAAGTATCGGAATTGTTGCTGTTATTAGAGATAGACATTATCACTTCAGTTTATAATAAGCCAGAATATGTATCAGATGATGTAGGAAGGAGGCCCAAAGCAGGTACCCCGCCCAAAGCAGGTCGGCGTAAATGCGCATCTGTGCAATGAATTCGCGTATATGTATAAGTGCGACAAAACCACCCGAATCCGCTTCGACACGAATCAGTCAAACCGAAGCGTCGCACTCGCGTGATTTTGGCGAGAATGATAGATATTGTTTTTGGTGGAATTTATTAAAAAATATCAAGGTATGTGAATTTGAATTATTCTAAGATGGTTAGAGTTATGCTTCCTTTAGTTTGTTTGTGTCATTAAGCATGAATCTAGTTTGTTAATCGCAATTAACGATAACATTTCTCATTTACACTTTCAGGTTATATTTTCAAAAACCAAAATATGGGCTTATGGGCAAAGTGGGTATGGGTAAATCAGGTACCCGTCTTGCCCCTACCTTCTTTACTCTAGTAAGGTATTATGATGGGGTTTAAAAATTAAATGGTACTTTTTCGGCTGATTGACTTCTATAATGCTTCTTTTATATTTATTTCAGATGGTACACAAATATAAAAGAAAAACTCAAAAGCGTCTTGGGATGAAGCGAAAATAAAGTTGGCTATGGAAAAAGCAAATCAATATTTCCTCAAAAGTGATCCCTCAAACATAACATTAGTTTTTCAACGTTGCAAAGGCATATTGAAAAAGGTTCAGCGGAAAAAAGCTTAGCTTTTTTAGTATAAGATAATATTTTCATCTGATCGGTCTTTTTCCCGCTTTGCCCAGATGCCATACCCGCTTTGGGCACACCCACCGGGCAAAGTGGGTCAAATGACACACAGCATTTTTTTCGTTTTAACTAAGTTAATTGTTAAAATAGTCGTGATTTATGTTTCTGACTAGCTGTTACCCGCGGCTTCGCCCGCGTTATTTGAGTCTTTATGACCTTTGAGGTCAAGATCGATGATCTCTTAGGCCAAGTCACCATAGATGACCCTAAAGTCGAACTCAATATCCTCTATTGTTAAAGTCATTAATTATTTTAGTTAGGTATACGAAGTTGTGCTGTTTAAATGTTTGACTCAACACAAAAGTTCCTGAAACATTTCTTACCAAGAAAATAAGGTGAATAGCTGCGCGAGCGCAGCGAGAGCTATCATTGCGCGAGCGAAAATTTTTTATGACTTTTTATGACCCTGACAAATTTATGACCTAATAATCAACTCACTATAGATGACTCTTAGGTCGAACTCGATATCGTCTATTGTTAAAGTCATTAATAATTACTTGGTAAACCTAACCAAGGTTTACCAAGTATTGCTGTTTAAGTATTTGAGTCAGTCTAATGTATGAGGCTGTTGAAACACGCTATTATACGCTATATAGCGTTATTACTGCGAAAAATTTTTACGACTTTTTATGACCCTGACAGTTTTTATGACCTACTATGTCAACACTGATGACACTCAGGTAAACGTGATATTCACTTATTTTAAGGTTAATAATCATTATGATTATTGAAGGTTGTACTGTTTAAATGTATGACTCGTTTTGATGTATATGGTTATTAATATGCGAAAGTTGCTGTAATATTACCTACAAAGTTGATAAAATAAATGCTTGCGCGAGCGAAGCGAGCGCGAAAATTTTTTACGACTTTTTATGACCCTGACAGTTTTTATGACCTATTAAGTCAACACTGATGACACTCAGGTTTAAGTCGATAATCACTTATTTTAAAGTTAATAAACATTATGATTATTGAAGATTGTACAGTTTTAATTTATGACTCGTTTTGATGTATAATTGGGTATTAATATACAAAAGTTGCTGAAATATTACTGTCAAAGTTGATAAAATAAATGCTTGTGCGAGCGTAGCGAGCGCGGAAATTTTTTACGACTTTTTATGACCCCTGACAGTTTTTATGACCTACTTATTCAACACTTATGACATTAGGGTTAAAATTTATATCCACTTAATTTAAGGTTACTAATCATTATGACTATTCAAGATTGTTCTGTTTCAATTTATGACTCGTTTTGACGCATGTGGCTATTAAAATTCAAAAGTTGACGAAATATTTCCTACAAAGTAGATTAAACAAATGCTTTCGCGAGCGCAGGGAGTGCTATAACTACGCGAGCGAAGCGAGCGCGAAAAAATGTTACGTGTTTTAATGACCCAGACAGGTTTTATGACCTACTAAGTCAACACCAATTATCCTAAGGCTGTTAAAACACGAAAGTTTTTGAAATACTTCCCACAAAGCAGATAAACACGTTGGGCAAGCAAAGCCAGCGCGTAAATGTTGATGACTTCTAATGATCCTGACAGTTTTATGGCCAAATCAAGACATTAAATAAGTCATTATAGACGAACCTAAGGTCAAACTCTTATGATTATGTTAACTCTATGTAAAGTTAACAAAAAATATATGCACTCTCACTTAACTGCCGAAAAAAAAAGTATTCTTTGCCCTTTTATGCCCTATAAAATGTCTTTGTACAAAATGTCATGTGAATCGGTCAAGCCTTTTGGCCGAAAAGAGGCCAGACATATACAAAATTCAACAATAAAAAACTGACTACCGGACTCGATTGTAAAAAAAGTAACCAATGTGCTCGGATCTCTGACTCTACTCTTGGTCTATGTCTTATTGACTGTCTCTGTACAATTTAAGCTCAATCGGTCAACTCGTTTAACCGAGAAGAGGTCACACGTTTAAAAAATGCAATAGAAAAAATAAGTTACCCGAACTCAACTGTTAAAAAAATATCCTGTGTCGTTCTATGTCCTATTAACTGTATTTGTACAAAATTTGAGCAGAATCGGTCAAAACGATTGCCGCTAAGAGGCAACACATTATTCTATAATAAAATTATGGACATCTGAAATTGCCAGCCAAAAAAATCGTATCCTATGTCTTATTGACCGTCTGTGCACAAAATTTCAGCTGAAATGGTTGACCCGTTTGACTGAGAGGAGGCCACACATTTACAAAGTTCAATAAAAAAAATCTGGACACCTGGACTCGACTGCCAAAAAAAAGTATCCTATGTGCTTCTATGCCATATGAGCTATATATGTAGAAAATTTCAGCCATATCGGTCAAGCCGTTTAGCTGATAAGTGGCCACACATAACCCTAAATTCAATAAAAAAAATCTGGACACCCAGACTCGATAGCCAAAAAAAAGTATCCTATATCCCATTCCCAATGAACTGTCTTTACACAACATGCAAGGCAAATCGGTCAAGCCGTTTATTCGAGAAGAAGTCTTATATTTACAAAATTCAATTAAACATATTTGGACCCCCTGACTTGATAGCCAGATAAAAAGTTTTCTATATCCTATTCTGCCCTATGAACTGTCTTCATACAACATGTCAGGTAAATTGGTCAAGCTGTTTATTCGAGAAGTTGTCTTATATTTACAAAATTCAATTAAAAATATTTGGACCCCCTGACTCGATAGCCAGAAAAAAGTTTTCTATATCCTATTCTGCCCTATGAACTGTCTTTATACAACATGTCAGGCAAATCGGTCAAGCCGTTTATTCGAGAAGAGGTCTTATATTTACAAAATTCAATTAAAAATATCTGGACCCCCTGACTCGACAGCCAAAAAAGAAGTATCCTATATCCTATTCTGCCCTATGACATGTATGCACACAAAATTTCAGGCAAATCGGTCAAGCCGTTTATTCGAGAAGGAGTCTTATATTTACAAAATTCAATTAAAAATATCTGGACCCCCTGACTCGACAGCCAGAAAAAAAGTGTCTTATATTCTATTCTGCCCTATGGCATGTATTCACACAAAATTTCAGGCAAATCGGTCAAGCCGTTTATTCGAAAATAGGTCTTATATTTACAAAATTCAATTAAAAATATTTGGAACCCTCTGACTCGACAGCCAGAAAAAAAGTATCCTTTATCCTATTCTGCCCTATGGCATGTATTCACACAAAATTTCAGGCAAATCGGTCAAGCCGTTTATTCGAGAATAGGTCTTATATTTACAAAATTCAATTAAAAATATTTGGAACTCTCTGACTCGACAGCCAGAAAAAAAGTATCCTTTATCCTATTCTTCCCTATGACATGTATTCACACAAAATTTCAGGTAAATCGGTCAAGCCGTTTATTCGAGAAGATGTCTTATATTTACAAAATTCAATTAAAAATATTTGGACCCCCTGACTTGATAGCCAGAAAAAAGTTTTCTATATCCTATTCTCCCCTTTGATCTGTCTTTATACAACATGTCAGGCAAATCGGTCAAGCCGTTTATTCGAGAAGAAGTCTTATATTTACAAAATTCAATTAAAAATATCTGGACCCCCTGACTCGATAGCCAAAAAAGAAGTATCCTTTATCCTATTCTGCCCTATGTACTATCTTTGTACAAAATTTCAGCAAAATCGATCAAGCCGTTTGACCGTGAAGAAGTCCCAAACAAACAAACAAACAAACAAACAAATAAACAAACTGACTTTCGCATTTATAATATTGGTGTTGATTATGAAGTTTGATAAATAAGTAAGTAAACTATTCAAATAAAACTAGTTTAAATATAAAAAAATTGGCCAAGTGCGAGTCGGACTCGCACTCGTAGGGTTCCGTAACACAGTTAAGTATTCCATAACTATGATTTTTCGCAACTACAAAATTAACTTTGTTTTTCATAGTGTTTGTATGAAAAACAAAGTTATCTTTGCGGTCGCCATATCTCTAAAACTGCTGACTGTATCTAGTTCAAACCAATTTTCGTTGTTAGTTTTTATTGAGATCTACAGCATATATTTTTTTTAGATTTTTCGCTCCTATACTTTAAAAGTTAGAGGGGGGGGGGACACACATTTTACCACTTTGGACGCGCCTTTCTTTCAAATGATTGACTTTGAGAAAAAATGATTTTAGAAACCTCAATGTCATTTTTGAAGACCTATCCATAGACATCCCACACGTATAGGTTTTAAGAAAAAAAAAATTTTGTTTCAGTTCCATGTATGGGATGCCCCCCCTTAAACTTTTAATTTTTTTATTTTTGTATAAAAATCGGAAAGCGGTTCACAGAATACATCTACCTACCAAGTTTCAATTCTGTAGTCCTAACAGTTTCGGAATAAAACGGCTGTGACATACGGACGGACAGACAGACAGACAGACAGACAAGACGAATCTATAAGGGTTCCGTTTTTTGCCATTCGGCTACGGAACCCTAAAAATGACGCGACCTGTTTTGGGCCCCCCTCGCCTAGTTATATACTATTCAAAACCTAAAACATTGCAAACAATATGTATCATTGTTTTATATGTGTAAAGGTAATATTAAAATATATATACTAACTACTTTAAAATATGCTAACTCGGGATCGTCTAGAAATAAGAAGGAAACAAAACACAAAGATAAAATAAGAAGAAAGAAAAAGAAATTCAAGCAAAAATAAATAATAATAATAACAAGAAAATCCATGAAATGCGAATACAATTATGGGCTTCCTAAAAGCCATTTTATGTATATAGTATAATGAATTTATAAAACATGATTCTATACTATTACATTTTATTAAAAGAAAAGTAACATTAATAAAGCAAAAACAAATAAATAACCAAACAAAAAACGAAACTAAAAGTTTATTAGCATTCATGGCAATAATCGCGTAGATATGTCGCCGTCCCCGGAGAACAAAATGATAACTGCAAAAACACAACTTTACAGGAAAAATCAAAAACATGTTTTCGTTGATAACTTCGTATATACAGGACGTAGACAGATAATTATTAGCTTAAACGTTCGTACGTACGTTAACGTAAAAAATAAGCATTGTTATTTTTTATGCGTTAGAAATGTTTTAATGACACACGCGTAAGATACTCCAAAATAGAGATGTATAAAAAATAAAAAATTAGTCATAATCAATCATAGTCCAAGTTGTATAATGTCGATTATCATTTTATTCCGTGTATTTTCTATCCAAATCGTAATTGCACTACTCTCCTATCATTTTATTCTACGTTTTATTGTGGTGGAAGTAATGATGATAATAGTTTTATATAATCTTGTTCTCGTGTATAATTGTCTAACATTATTTTGTTAAGTGCTATTTACGAAAACTATGGCAGTAGTAATCAACTATTGCTTTATTCTTTTAAATATGTTTTTGATAGCTTGTCAGCTAACAAACCTTTTCAAAATTATTTTATTATATTAAACACGGCTACCATGCCTTAATAATAAAATAATATAAAAAAATCAACCATAATTCTTTTATAAACCGAAAAAAACTGGCCAAGTGCAAGTCGGACTCGCACTCGTAGGGTTCCGTAACACAGTTAAGTATTCCATAACTATGATTTTTCGCAACTACAAAATTAACTTTGTTTTTCATAGTGTTTGTATGAAAAACAAAGTTATCTTTGCGGTCGCCATATCTCAAAAACTGCTGGCTGTATCTCGTTCAAACCAATTTTCGTTGTTAGTTTTTATTGAGATCTACAGCATATATATTTTTTAGATTTTTTACTCCCATACTTTAGTTAAGTTAGAAGGGGGGAAGTTAGAGGAGGGGGGACACACATTTTACCACTTTAGACGCGCCTATCTTTCAAATGATTGACTTTGAGAAAAAATATTTTTAGGAACATCAATGTCATTTTTAAAGACCTATTCATAGACACCCCACATGTATAGGTTAGAAGAAAAAAAAATTTTTTGTTTCAGTTCCATGTATGGGATGCCCCCTTAAACTTTTATTTGTTTTACTTTTGTATAAAAATCGGAAAGCGGTTCACAGAATACATCTACCTACCAAGTTTCAATTCTGTAGTCCTAACAGTTTCGGAATAAAATGGCTGTGACATACGGACGGACAGACAGACAGACAGACAGACAGACAGACAGACAGACAGACAGACATGGCGAATCTATAAGGGTTCCGTTTTTTGCCATTCGGCTACGGAACCCTAAAAAACAGTTAGCTACGTATTAGTAGATTTAAAAACGGGAATTTAACGTGACTTACGCGATGTCGATATAGCGATCGACATATGTTTCGGCCTCATCCGGAGGCCTTCTTCAGGATCTTGAGTGCGGGGCGCTCGCCGACGCGGATGAGGCCGACACATATGTCGATCGCTATATCGACATCGCGTAAGTCACGTTAAATTCCCGTTTTTAAATCTATAAGTTTAAAATGAACGTGAGTTTTTATAATAAAATACGTATTAGTATTTAAAAAACAGCTGAAAAATCGTAGTGTACAAAAAAAGAAGGTCTTTTTAAGAAACCAGAGCGAAAAACAATGGAATGTTTCATTATTCACCATAGTAAATATGCCTTGCTAACTATATAAGCTATTAACAAGTATAATTTTCAATTAAATCAACCTAGAGATATAAATGTCATAATTCTTAATATTATGACGATATAAGTGTTATTATTTAAGTATGCTCTCTGACATAGGCCTCTCCTAAGAGCTCCTATGAGCCTCCTAAGAGCTGAAGATCGAACTCAGTGGCTTCACCCCACTGTTAATCCACTTTGTTATTCAATTTGTCATCAACCACTGCCAGCTAGCTTTCGTATAGCATGCTATCTTTGCTCCATCTAGCTGGAAGGCGGCCTTCACTTCGTTTACCGAACCGTAGTCTAAACACTAAAACATGTCTACCACAACGGTTATTGGTTCCACAACAGAAGAAAGACCAACTTCAGTTTGCTAATCCTTTGAGCTATGTTGAAAACTTTGGTTCTCTGACAGATGGTTCGGATGGAAAAGACGGATAATTCATTTTGAATTCAATCCTGCTATCAGACTTTGAGCATAGAACTTTCCATAGCTCGCTGAGCGACTTTTAATCGGTGAACCAGTTGCACCATCAGTGTCCTCGTTTTGGCTCCGTACTGGTACGACGCACTTTACTTTCGTCTACAGACTTTGAGGTATGGGTTATGAATAAACCCGGTGAAGTTTTCCAAATACTGCCCATTCTAGCTGTATCCTTCTGCAAGCTTCCTCCACAAAGTTGTTTCTACCCAATTAGAAGATTTGCCCAAGGAAGGTAGACGTAATTCAAGAACAACTTCGAGTTAACTTTATATATTTATTAATTAAGGGCAACCGGTTCTGGAATAACATGCTGGTTAAACATGGTCTTGGTTTTATCCAAATTCATTCAGAGCGATGCGTGCAGTAAAGGTAATCAGCATGTATTTTAGATCTCGCACGGTTTCATCTGCATATCGTGTGCAAAGCTCAAGTGAGAGGTACGGGCTGTTTAATATTTATGTCCCGTCCTTTCTAATTCAGCGTCTCTAACATATCCTCCAGAGTGTTAGCGAATAATTTGGAGAAAATAAAGTCTCTTTGTGTCACTCGTTTATGTAAGAGGATATGTTCTACTGATTTTTTACTTGGACGGTCATAGTTACGGCGTCATACAGGCCTCTCAGTACTTGAACGTATCACCAAACAATTTGGTACTGTTTTGCAGAGACTCCAGAGCAGACCTGATTTCAACTGAGTGAAAAGCTTTCTCATAGTCCACAATTAATGCAAGACACAGAGGCTGGTTATAAAGATAAAGATATTTTATTTGTTCAAAACATGCGTTATACACATACACAAACATTGCATGCCGTATGGTCTTAAACATAATAAAACTGGCCAAGTGCGAGTCAGACTTTTGACCCGAACACGGAGGGTTCCGAACCGAACACCAACTAAGTAAACGTTAAAACAAAGGTAGAATAGTATTATATAGTAGTAATAGTAATAGTAGTAATTAATATTATTAAATATCTGGTTGACCGAGCTTTGCTCGGTATTTTTTGCCACTTAAACAGACAAATATGACTCTTCCCGACATCTATTGACGAATAATAATACTATTTTTTTTAATTGAGAGCCACTAACTGCTTTACCTACACAGTAACACTAAAGCTACTTCAACTCGCCAATAGATGTCGAGAAGAGTAATATTTTAAGTTGATTATCAATAAAGTTGATTATTGAAAACACGAATAAAACAACATTTTCTGAAAATTATTTCTAGCTAGATCGATTTATCGCCCCCGAAATCCCCTGTAAGTATACCAAATTTTATTTAATCGTTGGAGCCTCTTCCGAGATTCATATTAAGGTAAAGACGATAGCGCCATCTTTGATACTAGCTAGATGGCGCTGCGCTATCGTAAAAAACTTTTTTAAACTTTTCTTTAATATTTAACATTGTTCTGTTCTTAGTATCTGTTGTTATAGCGGCAACAGAAATACATCATCTGTGAAAATGTCAACCGTCTAACTATCACGGTTCATGAGATACAGCCTGGTGACAGACGGACAGACAGACAGACAGACGGACAGCGGAGTCTCAGTAATAGGGTTCCGTTGGTACCCTTTGGGTTCAGAACCCTAAAAATATATCGTCATGTTTTGCCCATATGGGCGTACAACTTAGACGCGTGACGTTGGTGAATATTGTTAAATACATATTATTACGTTTTTATAAAAAGACTAAATAAATTAAAATAAATAATATCAAAAATTATGAAAAAAAAATTAGAACAAGTGAATATGTCAAAATAATGTCAAAATAGTTGTAATAAATTACAGCACAGTTAAAATTTGTCATTTAAAAAGTCGTCAATAGAATAATAGCATTTCTTAACTAGCATGTTCCTCAGATGGTTTTTGAACATTACATTGTCGAGTTCTTTTATAGATTTGGTAATTTTATTAAATATTCTAGGAGCCATTCCCATAATGCTCTTGCGCAGTAGTTGGGTTTTACCTTTTACAATGCGGATTGTGTCGTTACGTCTATTTCGAGTAACAGTTATATTGTTCATCTTCTGTATAACCTACCGTAATGTGTGTATGTGATCTAAGTTGCCGAATTCTTATCGAAACCCAGCCTGTGCTAAAATTCGTCGAGTCTACGCGCGAGACGATTCGTGATGACTCTCGAAAACAGCTTATAGACGTGACTCAAGAGTGAAATGGGTCGATAATTCCCTCAGAAGGTCTTGTCTCCTTTTTTAACGAACATAATGACCACATTCTTACTCCACGTATTTGGAGTTATCCGTGAAAAGAGGATAAAAATAAATATACGCTGCAGCTGTACAAGAAATAACTCTATCCTCTCCAGGAGATTTTTCATTTTTAGGTTGTCTGAGAGTCATCACGACATCATGTCGTCCAGGCTGACTTCTGGTTGTTAAACCTCCCTAAGAATCTCTGACTTAGTAGAGACGACATCCCCGCTAGATGTGGTCAACTTTATTAGATGACTTCAAGCCAGCTGTTGAAGTTTTGCTTGATCGCTTCCTAAATAGAGCATGTGTTGGAGCTCCGGAGGTCACAGCTTACCAGCATAGAATTTTTTCTGTTCAAAGCCCTTAGTCTGACGAAGTAACTGCGGGGTTTTTATCGTCGTTTTTGCATTCTTGTTCAAAAATAGTGTCACTAGGCCGGCTATATATTTCATTACTATTTTGCTTGCGTAAAGTCTACGTAAGGGAAGTGTATGACCATCATGTCTTAGCAATCAATACTTTAGGAATCATTTTACTAACATAACTTTAAACGAATCGACTGGACGGTTTCGTACGAGAATAAAATGATAACTGCGTTTAACATTATCTAGCCGAATTTTTATCACGAGAACATAATTCTATGACCGTTTGTCGTACTTAAAGGTGGAAAACTATTTTGACAATGTTTTATTAACACTTTATTCTCGTAATTTCAGGTTTAGGTAAAATCTTTGAATACTATTGTAATATTTTCTAACTTCGTAATTTACAGTATATAAAATACGAAAAAAATTGAGTAGATGTATTAGCACCTGAAGATCTCAAAAATGTAAATTGTTAAACACAATCCAAAATTTCATCGTACCGACGGGACTCGAATCCGCACCCCCCGGATTACACGTCCAGGTGCTCTGCCAATTAAGCCACGGTTCGATACATCGATACGACGAAATTAGTGGATTGCATTTGTTAACCCAATTATGCATTGGTGGCGCCATCTATGACTACTTATTACGTAAGTTAATCATTCGGAAGAAATCATTACAGTTTTCAAATCCGACGAGAGATGTTGCACAAATCAAATATTATGTTTCTTTGAAGTGTCTCACACTTTATATTTTTGTAAAGTGTGAGACACTTCAAAGAAGCATAATATCTCAAAAATGACAACATTAAAACTAAGATAATGGTAGTTATCATTTTGTTCTCCGGGGACGGCGATGTTGTCACTGTCCAGTACATATAATACTTGACACTGGCTAAATACATTCATCGTGCGAAACTAGAATTATAATAAGATAAAAAAGAAGCTAGTGCCACTGCCAATGTCATTATTGACAATTTGTCAGCTCTTATGCTCGTAATCAATCAAATCAAGCAAAATTGTAAAAATTATTGTAGGTAAAGCTAAATCTGTGACAAATACGAATATGTACCTACATATTCAATAAAAGACAATAACATAAAAAGAGGGTATTAAATTACGTGAATATCAATAAGAAAGAAGAGCGACAACAATACCTAATATTATTGTGGAACTCGTTTTACTTCTTATGGGCGGCCGCAGCGCGGCGGATCCTGGGGCCGCTGGAGTCTTGTGCAGCTGAAGCTTGCGACTGCTTGGCTACCGGCACATCCATCTCCTCAACCTCGGCCAAGTAGTTCAACCGATGGCGTTCCCCATTGGCCCCCAATACGTATAAGCACCCATCGCGGGTCCAACACCGCGTAACACCAAACTTCTGACTGACGAGCTGCCATGAATGCTTCATGCCGCGACTTAGTCAGAACCTCGGACAACGTATTGCCAGAGCCCTTAAGCTGAGTCTTAGCATTCCATATGTTGCTACGCACCGACAGATTTCGCAGCTCAACGAGAATAGCACGGGGCCGGACAGATAATGCTTGCCTATTCTGTGGCAATAACTTATTTCGTCGATTGTGAAGTTTTATACCTTCAACTGCTCCACAAACACGTTCTGCATGTTGGCACACACTCAGATTTCTCCTCATCCAGCCCATGAAGCAGCAACATTTTCTGACAACTGTGCCTCCAGATTGTCAGTTCTCCGATCCAGGAGGTTCACCTGCCCTTGAAGTGCTTGCAGTGCTGATACAACCAAATCTTTGAAAGTGCCAAACTCTGAAGCCAAGTTGGGATTACTGGCCCTTGCAGAAGGATTCTTATGAAGTTCCTCAGTGAATTCTTCCATCTGCTTTGAAAACATTTGACTCATTTGAGCCATAGAGTTTTTAATTTAATTTCCTCCATTTTGCGTTATATCAGTGGTCAGTGGTGGAAGATTTTAGTGCAGAAATTTTTATTTATTTTTGTGTTATTGTATGGAAATCACTCCCTGGCAGGTAATGAGATTTATACTTTAATTATTCATTACACATTTGCTAAACTATCAGTTATTTGTATTTATTTTAGATCAATTTATTAGAGCCACTTTTTTAGTTTAGCTACTTTTGTGGCACCTAACCGCCAAAAAAAAAACCCGGAGATTCTTACCACCCCCAGCCCTGCCGTTACCATTACCGCCGCCATGGTCAGGAAAAGCAGGGTGGCCGGGAACTGGGGGCCGCGGCATATTGTGACCTTTCATCCCTTAGGAAGGATATGCCCTAATCGCCAAGCTGGGCAGGCAGTTTGGACGTAGGACGTAGCTGCCCGTCACCGGCCTCTAGTATTTAGCTGTGCCATAATTTCGAAATGGTTATACCACCATTTTTCGGTCACCAGAGCCTCGTTGGGTGGTCAACAGGATGCACCACGGGCAGGACCAACTATTCAATATGTATTGTGTATTATATAAACAACTTCCTAGCAATAAATATTCATAGTGGTGTCACAGAACAGATAATAATATTGCGTAGTGGTGCTCAGTGGATACCCGTGGTCGTATGCAACTTTGCAGAATGTATTATTTTGTTACGGTAGGTGACATACGACCACGGCTATCATCTGAGCACCACTAAGAATATATATGAAATACAATTAAATATAGTTACTGCAAGTAAGTAGTTTATATAATACATGATACTGTATATTGAAGAGTTTGTACATAGCGGTCTCAGATGAGAATATTTTCTTGTTTCATACTTTTTAGAGCGTGATTTTTCAGTAGGTCGGGTTTTAGTTTTTAAACTTATTTTTTATTTAAAGTTATTGGTGAGCAAATGGACTGTCTTCAATCAGTGCATTCTACCCGTCATGACATACAGAGCCGAAACGCGGACACTCATGGTTGGACTCGTCCACAAATTTAAGGTCTCTCAGCGTGAGCTGAAGCTGAAGTGGCAATGACCCGGCCATATAAGCTGAAGAACCAACGACCGCTGGGGTAAACGAGTTCTTGAGTGGAGACCGCGAATTGGCAAACGTAGCGTAGGACACCCTCAGACTAGGTGGTGCGATGATATCCGCAAGGTGCCTGGCAAGAGCTGGATGAGAGTAGCTGAGGATCGTGCTCAGTGGCGTGAAATTGGAGAGGCCTATGTCCAGCAGTGGACAAGTATAGGCTAATGTTGATGATGATGATGAATGGACTGTATGATGATAATGTGGGTTTTACTGAAGACAAGTGAGTATATTTTTATAAATATTTAATACTAAGAAAGAAAATACAACAGAACTTGAATCTCATGGTAACCTGACAGCTAACTTAACAACATAACCCCAAACTTAAATTATATAATTAAGATAGTTTAAAAACTAAAACAACCAACTTCCGTGCCCCACGAGTCAATTTAAGTCGCAAGTTTGAGACGTTTATCGTCATATCTCTGGAGATACTAATCAGATCTCGATGAATAACAATGAAACCACCTCGGAAACGTACACTACCAATAACAAAATGAATCTCGAATTTCGAATCGGTTCAGAATTAACGGATTTTAATCGCGTAACATACATACAAAAAAACAAGAAAAAAAAATACATACAGACGGATTGAGAACCTCGTTTGAAAAAAGGGTTGAAAGGGGGGATGAAAAGTTGTATGGGAGTATCGTCATTTGAGGAGCTAGAAGCTTGAAACTTATTTTTTAGGCTATTGATTTGATATTAATAAATATGACATTCCATGTTTGTTAAAGTTTTACCCTCAAGGGTGTAAAATAACAATAGGGAATGAAAGTTTGTATAGAATTATGTATTACATAATTCCATAACAATACACTACCGATAAAAAAAATGAATCATTCCAATCGGTTCAGAATTGATGGATTTTAATCGCGTAACATACATACAAAAAAACAAGAAATAAAAATAATACATACAGACGAATTGAGAACCTCATTTGAAAAAAGGGTTGAAAGGAGGGATGAAAAGTTGTATGAAAGTATCGTCATTTTTAGAGCTAGAAGCTTGAAACTTATTTTTTAGGCTGTTGATTCCGATATAAATAAATATGACATTCAACGTTTGTGAAAGTTTTACCCCCAAGGGTGTAAAATAACAATAGGGAATAGGGGATTAAAGTTTGTATGGAAATATGTAAGGTATATGTGAATGTTCTACTGAACGGATTTAAATGTAATTTGGTACACAGATAGTCTAGAGCCTGAGAACGGAGATAGACAGATTAGAGCAGCGTGGTACGATGCGGTGTAGGTGGGATACGCTAATGAAATAAAAATGATACCCGAAGACACTATTCCACACGGACGAAGTTGCGGGCTCAGCTAGTACTGTGTACAGGGTGATTCAGCACCGATGGATCAAACGAAGCAGGGCGGTAGAGGTAGTACCTCACGGCGCATCTATGGAACCCCCATAATACGAGTATGTTATGTATGTATATGTATGTATGTTCTACCATTTTGGATAGTTTATGGCATTTTTAAATATTTTTGCCTTTCGCCGCTTTGGTTCACAAAAAAAATGTTTTCTGGTCATTCCTTTATGCTTGGGCGCTAATTTTTTTTATATTCGTAGGTCAACAATAGACCTAACAAATGGTATTATTGTTATTTTATTCGAAAAGTAAATACTTTCATAATAATAGAAAAAGTTACAAAAATCTCATTTACCAATGCTACTGCATAAGGTTTGCGAGGCCAATACAAAAAAAAAATCACATAATTTTTTTTCCATAGCTATTTTAAAAACTTCAATATTTATCTACCACCTCTGCAAATTTTATTTACCTAAGTTAAGCGGTTCATATTAAAAAGGTGCGATGAATTTAAAATTAGTTCATGTAATTTTTTCACATTTGCCTATTCTATCATAGATGTTTAGGTACAATAAATACAACAAGTAAAAAAAGGAACCTTTTTAAGATCCGTCTGTCCGTCGGTCTGTCTGTCTGTCCGTGTGTCTATGATACTTCGCACCGTGGCTTAATTGGCAAAGCACCGGAACATGTTATTCCGGAGGTTGTGGGTTCAAGTCCCGTCGGTACGATGAAATTTTGGATTGTGTTTAACAATTTATCAATATCACTGTCACTATCAGCCGTATTTATCACTAGTCTATCAGTGTGATTGTCTAAACTGTGTTGAAATCTTCGATATTCATTCTCACAATTGATTGCATGATAAAACCTTTTTCCACTCTTCAGCTCCGATCATGTTTACTTTTTCAGTCAATAATGTTTTTACGGTAGTTAAATTCATACCCACATTTCTAGAGGCTACATACCCTTTCAGTTGAGACCATATATTTTCAATCGGATTAAAATCCGGATGATATCGTGGCAATCGCGAAAAGATACAGCCTAGAGACAGACGGACAGACGATAGACAGACGACAGACAGACATACAGACGGACCTATACATGCACATTAACTATACTATACACTATACATACCTACTACCTACCACACATAGGTGTACTTACCTTGGTATAAATAACTACGTAGTAAGTCGATCAGCCTCAGAAAAACGAACAGCTAAGCGATGCGATAAAATTGTCAATAAACAAGAAGTTCCTATTACCCCAGCCACGAATTATACCTAATTATGTATACCTAATAGTTACTGAGAAACCCCAGTTATTACGGTGTGCACTATGCAGTATGCAGCACGCCGTCTAGTCAAGTAAGCACCAGTATTCGTTGAATCGGCATAGTTCGGTTGAGATCGACAAACTTCGGCAAGACTCGGGCTACGTCGGCTCGATTAAGCTCCACCTCTCGATGCGCGCCGCGCGCTGCCGCGCGACCGTTTTGCCGAGGTTTCGGCATTCCCCTGCCCCGCTCTTCACCTTCAGTCTTCCCCGAGACGTAAAAGGCGTCACAGTGTTGTAAAAATACTGACCTAATATATTTGTGTCCTGTAACATTATTGTGCCGTGAACGATAAGTGAATGTGCAAAGATGGCGACCGAAATTAAAATGGAAATAGATATCAACGAAATAAAGATCGAAGATAACATCGGTAGGTACCTACCTATTGGCTTCTAAATACACGTACTTAATTGTTTCTTTTCGAAGACACTTAACATACAACTGCACACCACGAGAGAGAACCGCTCGTCCAATATTTAACTGAATAGGAATACCTATTGTTTGTGTTTAGTTTCCCTCAGCGTCAGCAGGCATGCGGCTCCTACTATGATGTCGCACCGTACGTGAGAAAACTCGAAATGTTTTCGTAACTTACATACCTACTGTCCTCTTTCATAAATACTCAAGTTTCGAGTAATATTGGTCAATCATTTTGTAAGTAAGGTCTAATAGTAGTTTTGTCCGTCCATAGATACATATAGTATGTAGGTACTAATGTGCACAAAATAAATTCATGCATGACAAAAAGTTAAACTCGATGATCGACTCGATTAATCTTCCACGTCTAGAACAGAACAAATAGTAACAGCCCCCGTGCCTGCCCATGCTGTCATAACGTGTTTTGCGGCGTCAAAGAATAGTGTGCCCGTAAACGAATAGAATTGACTTCGTCCGGGATGTGCCTATATTTTGTTTAAAATATTGGGTCCAAATGAAACATGAAATTAGATGTAGAAAATATCAACTTTATTAACACGTAATGTTATTCGTTGCAGTGCTTTTTATTTATTGTAGTAAAGTGTATGTATAAAATACGAACTTACTAAATCTAAATGGAATTAAAATAAAACATTTTTTTTTCCTTTTATATATTTACTTGTAAAATTATTATTTTTATCATGCCAGTAATATTGATTAATATTAATTAAATAATGTTGGAAAATAAAAAACTAGACAAAAATAACACTTATCAAAATGATGAGGATTTATGCACATAATGAAGTTTAATATGAATTAAGTGATGAAGTTAAAAAAAAAACTACCACGTGAATTTTTTTTTTATATTTCATACTTTATACAAAGTTCCACGATCAAGACCACAGGACAGAAGCGAAAACTTCATCAATAAAATATTAGATTAAGTATAATCTTATTATCATAATTTAATATTATATTATAATGCATTATGGACATAATTAAATCTGTTCTTAACGATTTAAAGTTAATAAATACAATCAGATATTATATTATTATTAATGGCACTCAAAATGATTTTATGATGTTCCTTCTGTTTTATTTTTCCTTGTTCTTTGGTGATAACCACTCGGATAGCGAAACAAAACATCGCTAGCGAGCCTACGAGTGCGAGTGAGAGGGAGATAAAGTTTCACATTGCCGACTATCTCGTTCGAACAACAGAGAAAATATGATTTTGTTACGCTCCTACAACGACTACGCAAGTAGGCATGTGATCGTCGGCGTGTTCGGCTTTCTTCGTCGTTGGTCGTATTTTGTCAGCGGTGAGCGGCCTGCTTATATTGGGCAGGTAGATGTTAGGGCTACGCCGCGCGCCTCCTCGGCGCCTCGCCGCTGCCACGGTAGTATTATTATCTTTTCTATGGCCACGGTGTAGCGGTGCACGGTGCGGTAGGTATACTAGTTGCTAGTTTGGTGGTAGGTAGGGTGGAGTAGTAGATGATGAACACCGAAAAGTTTAAAAAGCTAGAGCACGAAAGTAACTCTGTCTGTCAGTCTCGCTTTCACGCCAAAACTACTGAACCGATTTAAATGAAATTTGGTACACAGATAGTCTAGAGCCTAAGAAAGAACATAGGCTACTTTTTAATGCGGTTGTAAGGGATTGAAAGGGGGAATGAAAGTTGTATGGAAGAATCGTCATTTTTAAAGCTAGAAGCTTGAAACTTATTATTTAGGCTGTTGATTCGATATAAATAAATATGACATTCAAAGTTTGTGAGAGGGAAGGGTAGGGGGAGTGGAGGGGATGTGGAAGTGAGGGGAAGGGGAGTGGAGGGGAGGATAATTTGACATTCAAATTTGTGAGTTGGAAGGCGGAGTGAAGGGAGGAAGGAGGGTAGGGGGAGTGAAGTAAGAAGGCAGAGGAAGGGGATGTGGAAGTCAGGTAAAAGGAGGAGGGGAGGGTAAGTGAGGGAAGGGGGATTAGCGTGGCGTGGTGCGGTGCGGTGTGGTTGGGATACGTATGTGTCTTATTAGTTAATGCTACCCAAAGACTATTCCACGCGGACGAAGTCGCGGGCACAGCTAGTATCTAATATATTCTGAACATTGTTGTGAATAAAACAAAAATTACGTTTATTAGGGATTAAATGACAGTTTATTAGGCTCAACAAATAGAAATATGAGTAATTAAAGGTTTATAAGTATCAAATAATGTCATAACGAGTTAATCTCTTTGAAACATTTTTTTTTATTGTTTAACCCACTTCAAAACAAGGAGGAGGTTTCTCAATTCAACCGTATGTTTTTAGGGTTCCGAACCCAAAGGGTACCAACGGAACCCTATTACTGAGACTCCGCTGTCCGTCTGTCTGTCTGTCTGTCTGTCTGTCCGTCTGTCACCAGGCTGTATCTCATGAACCGTGATAGTTAGACGGTTGAAATTTTCACAGAAGATGTATTTCTGTTGCCGCTATAACAACAAATACTAAGAACAGAACAAAGTTAAAAATTAAAGAAAAGTTTAAAAAAAGTTTTTTGCGATAGCGCAGCGCCACCTATCTAGTTGCTAAGATGGCGCTATCGTACCTTACGTTAATCTGAATCTCGGAAGCGGCTCCAACGATTAAATAAAATTTAGTATACCTACAGGGGATTTCGGGGGCGATAAATCGATCTAGCTAGGAGTCATTTTCAGAAAATGTTGTTTTATTCGTGTTTTCAATAATCAATTTTATTGATAATCAACTTAATATATGACTCTTCCCGACATCTATTGGCGAGTAGAAGTACTGTATCAGTAAAGCAGTTAGTTGCTCTCAATAAAAAAAAAATAGTATTATTATTCGTCAATAGATGTCGGGAAGAGTCATATTTGTCTGTTTAAGTGGCAAAAAATACCGAGCAAAGCTCGTTCAACCAGATATTTGATAATATTAATTACTACTATTACTATTACTACTATATAATACTATTCTACCTTTGTGTTAACGTTTACTTAGTTGGTGTTAGAAGTTCGTTAGAAATTCGATAGATGGCGTTCGGAACCCTCCGTGTGCGGGACAAAGTCTGACTCGCACTTGGCCAGTTTTATTTTTTAATTTTTTATGTTTGTTCGCGGATAACTTCGTCGTTTATGAACCGATTTTGATTATTCTTTTTTTGTTGGAAAGGAGATATCCCAAGTGTGGTATACCATGGTAATTTTATCGAGGTCTGATTAGTATCTCAAGAGATATGGAGATAAACACCTCACAATTGGTACTGAAAATTAATAGCGCGGCATTGAAGTCGGTTCTTTTTAGTTTTTTAAACAATCTTATTATATCTTATAGGCTAGCGTTTGACCACTATCTCACCTTAATGTGAACGTACCGGCTTTTGTTCGCGTGTATTTACCTCGGATATGCTCCGACCAGTTGGGCTATTCTGTAAGCTATCTCGAAAGCGGAATCCGCGGTGAGATTCGAATTTCTACAGGTCTACAGCCCTACAGGTTTCAACCTATTACGCAACTGGCGCCAGTTGCGCCGGGAAGCCCGTGCGATACGACGTGCGTTGCCGCCATCCTAGCCGGTCCCAGAAGATGACTACGTAATAGGTTGAAACCTGGTCGGAGCATATCCGAAGTAAATATACGCGTTCCAAAGCCGGTACGTTCACATTAAAATGAATAATTTTCGCGAAAACTTTCAAACTAAAAAACTATCTCGCCTGTTGGTAAGTGATGATGCGATCAAAGATGGTGAGCACGCTAGACCTAGACATAAGACTTACTTCCTTACTAATAATATAAATGAGAAAGTAACTCTGTCTGTCTGTCTGTCTCGCTTTCACGCCTTAACTACTGAACCGATTAAAATGAAATTTAGTTCACAGATAGTCTAGAGCCCGAGAAACTACACAGTCTACTTTTTAATGCGAAAAAAGGATTGTAAGGGGATGAAAAGTTGTATGGGAGTATCGTCATTTTTAGAGCTAGAAGCTTGAAACTTATTTTTTAGGCTGTTTATTCGATATAAATAAATATGACATTCAAAATTTGTAAAAGTTTTATCCTCAAGGGTGTAAAATAGCAATAGGCTATGAAAGTTTGTATGGAAATATGTAAGGTTTATGTAAATGTTCTACTCAACGGATTTAAATGAAATTTGGTACATAGATAGTCTAACCTGAGAAACGACACAGTCAACTTTTTAATGTGAAATAAACGGCCAAGTGCGTGTCGGTCCACGCGCAATGTAGGGTTCCGTAGTAGCCTGTTAATTAATGCAAGTCTTTACCCGTTATAAACAAGCAACTAGGTACTCCGTCTTTGTCACTTTGAAGGATTTATTATAAGGATTTTGTATTTGGTACAAAATAATCCTACACCCAAGTTCAACGACTATTACTGCTAAACTAATACTTAAAGTTATCTTAACCGCTATAATTTTCCATTAAAGTTCATGAAATGCGCTATTATCACGAATTTTCCCAGATTTTTCAAGCCAGCAGTTTAACTTTTAGGGGGGGGGGGGGGGGGGGGGGGGGGAACGAACATTTGCACTTTAAAGTTTAATATTTCGTAAATGGAGCATTCAATCGAAAAATGGTATTAGCAACCCTTAAGTCATTTTAAAAGACCTAGTCAACTATACCCCACACAATGGAGTAGACGATGAAAAAAAACTTCATACCCACCTCTCATATAGGGGAGCTAGCCTAAAAAAAAATATTTTTCAAAATTTTATATCAACTTTTGTCGGCGTCATTTATTTACATAACCCCACAAAATTACAGCTTTCTAGTTTTAACGGTCTCTTAGCAAAACCTCGGACAGACAGACAGACGGACATATAAGGGTTCCTTGTCAGGACTACGGAACCCTAAAAAGGGATGAAAAGTTGTATGCTAGTATCGTCATTTTTAGAGCTAGAAGCTTGAAACTTATTATTTAGACTGTTCATTCGATATAATAAATATGACATTCAAAGTTTATAAAAGTTTTAACTTCGAGGGTGTAAAATAACAAAATGGAATAGTTGCATCGACGTCATAGCAATTAGACCCCTAATCATTATTGGCTCGCGGTACAATCAATTCCGCAACTGGCCGAGGTATGCGGTCGCGGGGAACTGTTTGTGATTGGCGCTTCCGACCAGTTTTGACGGGCGGACAAAGTCATAAATCTCAGATAGAGATGGCCATACCAAATTACCGTAAAAAAATATCGATAAAAGTTAAGTACACTATCGACATGGACCTATATAGTAAAATACATAGGTACACAAACATCAGGTGCACTATCAAGGTTTGGAGAAATCATAATTTATTATAGAGTTAGCTAAATTAGCCGTCAGCATAAACTCATAATTTTGTTAATTTAGTTTTTTAGTAGATATGAATATTATAAAATTCTGAGGTTAAGTACTAAAAAATTTATCAATAATTCGATTTAAGGGGGAAAGGGTGGAATGGGGGGGAAGGGGCAGAACAACACAGAAAGCTGTACTAGCGTCTAGCGAACGTTTACTAACTACCTCTGTGCCAATTTTCAAGTTTGTAACAAAAAATGAAGGACTTTCGTACAAACTAGCAAGAGCCCTTAGACCTCCTGAATCCAGCCCTGTCGCTATATTCGTTCTTAGCAAACGTTAACTAAATACCTCTGTCCCTAATTTCAAGTTTGTAGCAAAAAATGAAGTACTTTCATACAAACTCACGAGAGCCTTTCATCATCATCATCATCAGCCTATCTTCGTCCACTGCTGGACATAGGCCTCACCTATGGCACACCACTGAGCTCGATCTTCAGCTCTCTGTTTCCAACTGCTGCCAGCCAACTTGCGTATATCATCGCTCCACCTAGCTGGAGGGCGCCCTACACTACGTTTACCGAGCCGTGGTCTCCACTCTAGAAAACGTCTACCCCAACGGTTATCGGTTCTACGACAGATGTGACCAGCCCACTGCCACTTCAGCTTGCTGATCCTTTGAGCTATGTCGATAACTTTGGTTCTCTGACGGATGGCTTCATTTCGAATTCGATCCTTCAGAGAGACTCCAAGCATAGCCCTCTCCATAGCTCGCTGAGCGACTTTGAATTGGTGAACCAGTCGCACTGTCAGCGTCCACGTCTCGGCTCCGTAGGTAATAACAGGTAGGACGCACTCGTTAAAGACGAGTGTTTCGTCTTCAGGCTTTGCGGTATGGGCGATGAAAAGACTCGACGAAGTTTTCCAAATGCTGCCCATCCCAGCTGTATTATTCTGCGAGCTTCCTTTTCCAAGTTGTTTCAACCCAATTGCAAGATTTGCCCAAGGTAGACATATTCGTGAACAACTTCGATAGGAACTCCGTTTAGGGTAATCGGTTCCGGAATAACATGTTCGTTGAACATGATATTGGTCTTATCCACGTTCATCCGGAGACCGATGCGTGCAGAAGAATCAGCAAGGGTGGTCAGCATGTAATGCAAGTCCTGCACGGTTTCAGCCATGATGACGATATCGTCCGCAAACCTCAAGTGAGAGAGGTGCTCGCCGTTTATATTTATGCCCCGTCCTTTCCAATCGAGCGTTTTGAACATATCCTCAAGAGTGTTGGTGAACAATTTGGGGGAAATAACGTCCCCTTGTCTTACTCCTCTATGTAAAAGGATATGTTCAGTCTGCTGATTTTGTACTGAGAGGCCTGTAGTCGCGGCGTCATACAGGCCTCTCAGTACTTGGACGTATCGCCAATCAACTTGGCACCGTTGCAGAGACTCCAGAACAGACCAGGTTTCTACAGAGTCAAAAGCTTTCTCATAGTCCACAAACGCAAGGCACAGGGGCTGGTTATACTCTTCGGTCTTCTGTATAACCTGCCGCACTGTGTGTATGTGGTCTATGGTGCCATATCCTCCTCGAAACCCAGCCTGTTCAGGGGGCAGAAACTCGTCGAGTCTACGCGCGAGACGATTTGTGATGACTCTCGAAAACAGCTTATAGACGTGACTTAAGAGTGAAATGGGTCGATAGTTCTTTAAGAGGGTCTTGTCTCTTTTTTTAAAGAACATAACGACTACACTCTTGCTCCACGCCTTTGGAGTTCTCCCCGAAAAGAGGACGGAATTAAATATACGCTGCAGCTGTACAAGCGTTGGAGTTCCACTAGCTTTTAAGAGCTCCGTTGTAATTCCATCCTCTCCGGGGGCATTTTCCATTTTTAAGCTGTTTGAGAGCCATTTCGTCCAGGCTGACCTCTGGTAGATCCTCGGTATAATGGCGGGTAAGAGTGGCTCTAGGATCCTCGGACTGGGGTTGGGGACGGGACGCTTGCGAGGTATATAGTTGGCCGTAGAAGTCTTGAACCTCCCTAAGAATCTCCGGCTTAGAAGTGACGACACTCCCGTTAGATGTGGTCAACTTCGTCAGATGGCTTCGACCCAGCTGTTGAACAAAAACTTTTGACCCCCGGTTTCGCTCGATCGCTTCTTTGATAGAGCGTGTGTTGGAGCTCCGGAGGTCACGTCTTACCATCTTAGAGATGTTTTTGTTCATAGCCCGTTGGTCTGACGAAGTGACTGCGGGGTTTCCTCGTCGCCGCTGCATTTGCTGCAGAGATTCCTCTGAAAGCTTAGACTTCTTACCGGCACCTCGTGTCTCGCAAAATTTCATCTCCTCCTCCTTGAGGATTCCCACCACTTGGTCGAGATCCTGGTCCACGTCAACGTCAGTTGTGGTTTCCAAGGCAGCGAATCGGTTCTCCAGTTTTAACTGGAACGTTTCAGAACCAACCACGGATTGGAGCATATTAGGCCGGAGCGTAGATTTCGAGAGCCTTTAGACCTCCTTAATCTGACCCTGTCGCAAAATCCGTTCTGCTAGGCTATTCTGTAAGCTATCTCGACAGCGGAATCCGCGGTGAGATTTGAATTTCGTGTTACGAAATTCAACTGTATTTCGATCGTGATACGGTTGAATTTCGTAGTACGAAATTCGAATCTCACCGCGGATTCCGCTGTCGAGATAGCTTACATAATAGCCTAGCTGAACGTTAGCTTATCACCTCTGGCCAAATTTTAAGTTCGTAACAATAAATTGAAGATCTTTTATACAAACTTGCGTGAGCCCTATGAGTTCTTTAATCCACTGCTGTCGCAAAATCCGTTATAAGCGAATGATTACTAAATACTTCTTGCCAAATTTAAGTTTGTAGCTAAAATATGAAGGACCTCCATAAAAAAAATTGCGAGTGCCCTTGAGACCCCTTAATCAAGCTCTGTCCCAAAATCCGTTCTTAACGAACGTCTACTAACTATAAACTACCTACCTCCCTGCCAAATTTTATCTTTGTACGTCCAGCGGTATTCGAGATTTCGTGATGAGTAACCTTTCGCTTTTATATATATAGATTATATAATATAATACTATTATGCCACTAAAAATTATGCGTTAACTGTTATGGTAAAGTAAATAAAAACTGGCCAAGTGCGAGTCAGACTTTTGTCCCGCACACGGAGGGTCCCGAACGCCATCTAACGAATATCTAACGAACTTCAAACACCAACAAAGTGAACCTTAACGCAAAGGTGTTAGCAATTAATATTATTAAATATCTGGTTGACCGCCATTATTGCCACTTCAACAGAAAACAATGACTTCAATTTTTAACCTTGTTCTGGTCTTAGTATTTGTTGTTATAGCGGCAACAGAAATACATCATCTATGAAAATTTCAACCGTCTAACTATCACGGTTCATGAGATACAGCCTGGTGACAGACGGACAGACGGACAGCGGAGTCTCAGTAATAGGGTTCCGTTGGTACCCTTTGGGTTCGGAACCCTAAAAACTACGTAGAATTTACGAAACTTAAACAATTGTAATACTTGACACTGGCTAAATACACTAATCGTGTGGAGCCATATTAAAACGTACTAACGTAAACGATCTCCATAAATGGTCTGTGGGATCAGGAGACACACTACATCCAAATTTACAAATTATACCTAATTGTAAAATGTATGTCGATAATATTCCTAGTGTTAGAATATTTCCAACTACCCTCACGCTGCGATTGGGCTCGATAGTTTAAAAGCGGACAGCGAGCGGGTATCAGTCTTCAGTCTTCGTGTAGCCGTCGTACGGTTCGGACGTAATGGTTATGTTGTTAGCTTAGACACATTATGTAATTGTTATTATGTTGAGGTTCTGTGGCATTATATAGTTCTGGGTATTGTGATAGTGTTTATTGTTATTATGTTGAGGTTCTGTGGTATTATATAACTGTGGGTATTGTGATAGTGTTTATTTTTTAGCCTTTTTCACTTCTGGTCTCTAAGACTAGTTTATCGATATGTATCACTGCAGCAGAGGCGCAACACTAAATCCACGCAAACACGGGATATACCTATTAAACATCGCCCGTGACAAAAAGAGATAGTGATTAAAGACAACTGCCGAACGACAAATATTAGCTGAGCTTTGCCTAAAATGTATTTTTGAAGATTAGATACATTTATTCACTTACCGGTGAAATGTTATACCGTTTGCTTTAAAATTTGAGTTTGAACTGGTTTTTCCACGCCATCTTACACTGCAAGGAGCCATCACAACGACTTTTTAAGAAATTTAAGTATCTGAGCGCGGAGGTGTTTACAGGTCACCACGGGCCAGCATATTACCGCAACCGCCTAAGCCCTACGCTCCCTCTCAATATCAACATCGTCTTTAAGGTCGTCGGTAAGAATATGTCCAAGATATTTAAATTGGTATACCCGCTTTAGGATCAATCTATTTAAGGTAAAGGGAGGGATATATTCAAGTCATCTAACTACGGCCTTAAAACATGTATTCGCTCTTCTTAACATTGTATGCCAGACCATGCTTCGCAGCGTAGGTCTCACACACTCGTAACATCTCTCCGATAGCACCCGCAGTCGGAGCCAGCAGCACCATGTCGTCCGCGTAGCTGATGTTATTCACGCTGACCCCACCCACGCCGCATCCGACACGCATGGTGCTGAGTTCGACTAAAAGGTAATTTACATACAAGTTGAAGAGCTTCGGAGACGACAACCCCCTCCGCACTCCAACCTGTATGACTCGGAGAGACTGTTCGACCATTTCACATTGTTGGTCTGGTTTGCATACCAGAACCGAAAGAGATTGAGCAACTCAACCGGCATACCCTGTCTGCCATCTTCCTCAAAAGCACATCATATGAAACGAGATCGAAGGCTTTGGAGAGGTCCAGAAAACAGGCGTACACCGGCGTCTTGCGGTCTATGTAATATTGGACAGTATGCTTTAGACTTAAGATAGCGCTTTCAGTTGATAGTCCGGGCCGAAACCCAAACTGGGCATCATGTAGGTTTAAATAGTGCTTTGGGTAGTATTTTTAATTATTTAGGCTTATTCTTTTACGAATAACACACATACGTATAAATACTTTATTGTCGTCTGTCTGCCCGCTTGGATAAGCACACTTAGGTATATTTTCCCATCTACACCGCGCCGTACCGTGCCCCCCCCCCCCTTCCTCAAGTTAACTTACTTTCACATTTTGTATTGACTCCGTAAATGTTACATCAGGATAGCTCTAATATTTTGTCTCTTGTCGCAAACTTATAAATCATGTACATAAACCTTAAATGTTTCCATACAACTTTCATTCCTATTATCCCAACTATTCATCGACTTCATAACAATTACACCCCGCTCGAAAAGCGAGCACTTTCCGCTAAATCATCGGACGTATAAGTCTTATATAAATCCACGCCCACATTTAGCGATGAAAGAGACTTACACCCATATGCAGAGTTATTTTCTTGAGACCTCCTCCACTCGACCTTAGTCGAGGTCACCTCAAGGAATTCTTGAAAACACCCTTGAAATCAGTATGTTCAGTTACGGCTTCACCTTCCAGTGAGGAACCTCCATTCGAGACATTTATTATTGTCTTTTCTAAATCGAAATCTTCTAAGGAATTCCTCATCATCAGCTTTATGGGACGATATTTATTATGTATTAAAACTTGAAATAACCTCAGAAATTACGTACAAAGCGCTGATAACAAGCTTTGAGGAGACCTTAAGGTAGATCGCGACGTACCTTGAGTTTGACAGTTTTTCACTCGACTCGACTGAGGAATTTGCTCAATTCGAGGATTTTTTTTGTATTCTGCATACCGATTTTATCCTTGAGGTTGAGTCAAGTCACATTCGAGTGGAGGAAATCTTGAGGAACCGACTATGCATATGAGTGTTAGTCTTTTAAGGCCTATTGAAAAGACTAGCCTCCATCTTACAGGACTCGACTATAAAATTAAGACTAAAGGTTTAAGTTTTTATTAATAAGACTTAGTCGTTGTATTAAAAGACTAATCAACTTAAACGACTAGAGTTGTTTTCAAAAAACTAAACGACTAAAGTTATTTTTAAAGGACTTGCGCCTGAGTATTATAGGTACATGAACATGACTAGGTAGGTAATAATAAATTATGTTTTGATTGAATTAATTTTCAAAAAAATATTATAGGAAATTTATTCACGACTGATGCCCAAGTGCTTTTGTTTCCTAATCGATTACGTTTTTTAGTAATAAGATTTTGAAAAAGCTTGTTCACTAGAAATACTTGATGCTGGAAGAATCATAAGACTACAAACTGACGACTAATAATTTCAGTCGTAGTCTTTAACCTTATAACGTAAACGGCTAAAAAGACTAAAAGGACTAAAAGCGCCTTACGCCTTGGGCTGCCGTGTCAGATAGGAAATTGAATGTTTTGATAACTCATGAGTAAAATAAAATCGGTGAGCAGCAACATTGTTAATTCTTTTTTAAATTACGATTGTTGTCTATACTTAATTTTTTTAAATTAATGACACATTGGAAAAGTTTTAAAAAGGGCGGTAGATTTGGTATTTTTAGTGCGGTAATATTTCTTTCTACCTACACACAAGTGTTTATTTTACGATTGATAGGAAGTTTTTGTACTTAAGACTGTAACATATTTCTTTTAAGAGCGATGTTTATTTTTAATACGAAAATGAATAAAGATATAGAAGTAAAACCTGGTAGTCAAAGTAGACATTTTAGTAAATTTTTGTGATAACACTCCAGAGCCAGAATCTCCAAATAAGAACTTACTTAACATTGGAGATAATATGGTGATTACTTTGCAACAAACTAATTGGAGGGAGCCTCCAACTCCTTATGAAAGCGAAGGTTAGTTGAGTAATGTTTACCAGACTTTTATTGTTTATGCAAGTTTATCATAAATACTAATAGACTATATTTTCTTCACAGATGAAGAATTCAATAATATAGCAATTGAAAATCCTAATATCGATGAAAAACGTAATATATTCGCTGCCAGGTTTCGTTATGTTCTAGAAAATGTACCAGAACAAAATTTGTATAGTGTATTTCTAGAAATATCTGATATTATAAAAAAAATTGAGAAATAATAAATATTTTATACTGTTGTAATGTTATTACTGAAGTCTTCATATTACTTTATGTTGTACTAGCTGTGCCCGCGACTTCGTCCGCGTGGAATAGTGTCTTTGGGTAGCATTTTTAATTATGTAGGCTAATTATTTTACAAATAGTCTTATTAGTATAGTCTTATAGTATATGCGTATCTCACCTACACCGCACCGTACCACGCCGCGCTATTCCCCCCTCACCCCTCTCTCTTCCCCCCACTCCCCCTCACTTCCCTCTCCCTTCCCCTTTCCCCCACTTCCCCCTGCAACCTTATTACTAAATAAAACTGGCCAAGTGCGAGTCAGACTTGTGTCCCGCACCCGGAGGGTTCCGAATTTCCGAAGTCCGAACGCAACGCCACGAACTTCTAACACCAACTAAGTATTTAATAAGTAAGTATTAACACAAACAAAGGTAATTAATATAATTAAATATCTGGAAGACCGAGTGTTCGTACGACTAACTTTCTACTGATTCTAACTAAATGAAGCTCTTTAAGTACTAAAATTATGGATATATTATTCAGTACATGTGTGCAAATAAACCTTCACTAAATAAACAAATCGACCGAGGCCCACAAATTTAACAAATAAAACGCTTGTGCGTGCTAATTTTTCCTGTGCTGCCATCTAGCTGCGTCGAGGTGAATATAATTTCGTATCGTATCATAATAAACACGTTTTTTGTTTTAAACCCTTTAATTTTTAACTTTGTTCTGTTCTTAGTATTTGTTGTTATAGCGGCAACAGAAATACATCATCTGTGAAAATTTCAACCGTCTAACTATCACGGTTCATGAGATACAGCCTGGTGACAGACGGACAGACAGACAGACAGACAGACAGACAGACGGACAGCAGAGTCTCAGTAATAGGGTTCCGTTGGTACCCTTTGGGTTCGGAACCCTAAAAACATACGGTTGAATTGAGAAACCTCCTCCTTGTTTTGAAGTGGGTTAAACAATCAAAAAAATGTTTCAAAAAGATTAACTCGTTATGACATTATTTGATACTTATAAACCTTTAATTACTCATATTTCTATTTGTTGAGCCTAATAAACTTTCATTTAATCCCTAATAAACGTAATTTTTGTTTTATTCACAACAATGTTCAGAATATATTAGATACTAGCTGTGACAGACGGACAGACAGACAGACAGACAGACAGACGGACAGTGGAGTCTCAGTAATAGGGTTCCGTTGGCACCCTTTGGGTTCGGAACCCTAAAAACGTAATCGATTAGGAAACAAAAGTATTAGGGCATCAATCAATAATCAATATCATCCTGGATGAATTTCCTATAATATTTTTTGTATATAAATCCATCATAAGACGTCCACTGCTGAACATAGGCCTTCCATTTTGACTTCCACAGATACCTGTTTGGAGCGACCTTTAGAAGAAAGAAAAAATAAAAATAATTGAAAATTAGTTTTTTATTTTTTAATAAATAATTCAATCAAAACAATTTATTATTACCCACCTAGTCATGTTCATGTGTAATACTCAGGCGCCAGTCCTTTAAAAACAACTTTAGTCGTTTAGTCTTTTAGTATTTTAAAAACATCTCTAGTCGTTTAAGTTGCTTAGTCTTTTAATACAACGACTAAGTCTTATTAATAAAAACTCGAACCTTTAGTCTTTATTTTAGAGTCTTTTAATAGGCCTTAAAATAAGTCTTTTTAGACACGCCAGCCCAAGGCGATAATTCGTTTTTAGTCTTTTAAGCCTTTTATGTTATAAGGTTAAAGACTACGAAGGTTCTCAGTGACAACGTTGTAGAAACCTCCAGTGTGTCGACCAGGGTAGTGTACCTCATAATTAAGTTAACCAAGAGGTACAGCCTCAAGGTTATCCAGGTCTACGCACCGACCTCGACACACTTGGATGATGAGGTGGAGAGCATGTATGAAGATATCTCCAGAGCTTTACACACCACCTCCAAGGCTCACTACAACGTTGTCATGGAAGACGTTAACGCCAAAGTGAGAGTACAAACTTGCGGCGAATCTTCTATAGGACCACACGGATTTGAGAGTAGGAATCACAGGAGGCAAATGCTAGTCAATTTCCTCGAAAAAGAGGGGCTTTTCTTGATGAACTCGTTCTTCAAGAAACAGCCCCAAAGGAAGTGGACGTGGCAAAGCCCCGACTTTGTGACTAAAAACGAGATTTACTTCATAATTACGGACAAACGGCGCATATTCAGAAACGTCTCAGTGATCACTAGGTTTAATATATTAATTTATATCGAATCAACAGCCTAAACAATAAGTTTCAAGCTTCTAGCTTTAAAAATGACGATACTTCCATACAACTTTTCATCCCCCCTTTTAATCCCTTACAACCCCTTACAACCCTCTTATCGCATTAAAAAGTAGCCTATGTCCTTTCTCAGGCTCTAGACTATCTGTGTACCAAATTTCATTTAAATCGGTTCAGTGGTTCTGGCGTGAAAGTGACACAGACAGACAGACATAGTTACTTTCGCATTTATAATATTAGTTAGGATGGACTTTTAAATCATAGGTACATTCGAGAAGACCTAATTTGCAACCTAAGTCAACAATAAAACGGTCTAGAAAACACGTTTTTTAAAAGCGCTGCTTGAACGGAAATAGATAGAAGAAAAGTGTGGATAGAATTATTGTAGAACTTAATAAGACCTAGAAAAAAGTCCGCGATAGCAAATGTTTATGTCTTAAGGTTGACCCACAGTACCCATTTTAATCTTTAATTTTTTAATAAAAATTATTACTTAACTTCCTAGGCTATTTTCAAGTACATATATAGTATTAATCCTTATCTAAATACTTAAGTTAATTAGCTTGGCTACATATTATACACTAGAAGTGCCCTTCAGCTTCGCCCGCGTTAAAAACTTCTTTTATTTACTTAAAAACGTTTCTTTTGTAAAAACCTTTCTATCATAAAAAAACATTCAAAAAGAAGTAGCCAAATCTGTTCACCCGATTTAATGTTATTGCGTGACTAAGGGAAATAGGGTTTCATATTTAAAAACCCCGAAAAACCATATTGATTTTTCACCACCTTTGTCACCTACCTCGTTTTGTAAATCTTGCAACACGTATTTATAGGTTGGCAAAATAGAGTAGAAATAAATAGGGGCGCTACTATCGCATGTGTGTTTATAAACTGGTAGCCCCAATAGCACGACAGACCTATTTTGATACTTTATAGTATTGAATTACCTTAGACTAAATTACGCGATTCTTATGGGCAAGAGTCGTGCTAACCTAGCTAACAAACTCTGCTTGTCTTATTATCATACACATATTATAAATATGGTAAAACGTGAGTGCAGCCGCGGGGCGCAGCAAGTTTGTATAATAAAACTTAAAATGAGCAGTTTTGATTTTAAAGTATTTTATTGAGTAACGCTTTCAACCTAAGTGCCTAAGCTAAAGGAGGCCCTCGACAGGTAAACAAGATACAAAGTTTAATACATTTATAACCTAATAGCTTTTGGCGTATGCCAATGGTGACGTCGACTCAGTCGTACTAACATGAACGAATGAACTCTGGTCAATCCCCTTCAAAGTGGCAACGTAATGGGAATTGGCAACGCCGCGGCGGGAACTCAACGGTCGGTGTCTCTCACACACATGGATGGTAAACAACCATATTGGCCAATGGGAGGACTTATTCCTCTCCCAGTCAAAGTAGCGTAGTGAAGACTTTACACGCAACGACTTCGCCTAAGATGACTCTACACTACTGAATTTAATAAGGAAAACTATGTTTTACTTTTATTAAAAGTAACACTACAATTTTCAGCCTGAAAGATCTTCTAAAAATTGTACATCCATTGCTTCAGTTGGGCTTGCTGCAACAGCATCAATGTCATCTTCTGATTCGGATGTTTCATCGCTGCTGCTTTCGTTTTATAAATTTATAACGAGCCTATCAATGTCGTCATATAGAGTTACGCGCCTTTCGTAATACTCCGTTTCTATTTGTTTATTTGTTTCTAATTGTCTGTCTTATGGCGCACAAATTAAAATCATCTAGTTCCTTTCGGGGGCGACCTTTTCTGTGCTTTCCCGGCGTTGAAAATATCCCACTATTACGTCGCCCTTCTTCTACAATTCTCCTGACTGTTCTGACAGATTTACCTAAATAGCAAACGAAATCAAAATTAATAACAGTATTTTAATATTACCATGAATTTTAACATGAATGATATTATAAGTACCAAAGTATGTATTCGACCGAATAAGTTCAAGTGCAAACGTTCACTATCGAACATTAACTAATAATAATGCCTGAGTAAGTATTACGACAAAATATGGCACACAAGTATCAAATTAGTTTAGATATTGTAAACATAATTTCGTTAACATAACCTAGTCTCCTATATTGAGCAAAAATTATAAAATCTTGTAAGCAATAGGTATATAATATGCTATGATAAATTATTCTTAATAATTAGCTTATTATTCGTTAAAGTTAAGAGAATATACTATTACAAACCCATCATATCCGCCGTTCGTTGGTAAACATTGTCGAGTTCTCATAAAATAGTTTGAGCTTCAAATTCTGCCAAACATCGCTGGTAAAGTTTAAAAATAACTTGTCTGGTGGAACTACGTATAGTCTTATTCATTTAAAAACGTTTTTCAGATGCGTAATTTTTTTTTTTTTTTTTTTTTATATAATATAGATCGGCAAAAACAGGCAAGCGGCCCACCTGATGGTAAGTGGTCACCGCCGCCTATTGACATCTGCAAAACCAGAGGTATTGCCGGTGTGTTGCCTACCCTTATTAGTGAGCACTCTCATTACTCTTCGTTTGAAGCTACCAAGGTTGAAGGTTTCAGGGAAAGTTTCAGGTGGGAGATCATTCCACATCTTACAGGTACGTGGGAAGAACAGTCGTGTGAAACGAGTAGTATGTGATGCCCACGTATCTATAATGTGCGGATGTGCTTTTTGACGGTGTCGGGAGTTCCGATGGTAGAAACGGGACGGAGGAATGATATTAAAAAGCTCTTCAGAACATTCCCCGTGATAGTACCTATAGAAAAGGCTAAGAGAGCCAACGTCGCGACGAAGACTCAAAGGTTCCAATTTATCAGTTAGCTTGGGGTCGTCGACAAGTCTAATAGCTCTTCTCTGAAGGGAGTCAAGTGGTTGCAGTTGATATTTCGGTGCACCATTCCATAGATGAGAACAGTACTCAATGTGTG
The DNA here is from genome assembly GCA_954871355.1 of Cabera pusaria. Taxonomy (NCBI): domain Eukaryota; kingdom Metazoa; phylum Arthropoda; class Insecta; order Lepidoptera; family Geometridae; genus Cabera; species Cabera pusaria. The sequence goes on from OX940896.1 coordinate 6,867,395, forward strand.
GCCGAACTTGCGCCTTATATAACAACAGACGTTGGCTCGGGGTGAAGTACTGTTTGGCTCTATTTAGTACACCGAGTTTTTTAGCAGTAAGTTTTGCTTTGCATTCCAAGTGACTCCCAAACTGGACCTCGTTAGATATGTCGACACCCAATATGCTAATTGACTTCGACAAGGTAAGGGGAATGTTCTGAAAAAGCGGGGCAACAGGAAATTGTGACTTTTTGGCCGAGAAAACGATAGCGTGTGTTTTAGTAGGGTTAAATTGTACTATGTTTCGTAAACCCCAGGCCGAAACATTTTCTAGGGAACGCTGCACCTTAGACACTAGCTCTGATCTCCTAGCATCGATGTCCGCCTTGGAGGCATTTGCTTGACCTGTGTAATGAGCATCACCCGTGCTGTCATCCGCATAGCAATGAATATTACTGATTTGCAATAGGTCATTGATATGCTAGATGAACAGCGTTGGAGATAGCACAGATCCCTGCGGAACTCCGGCGTTAATCGGCATGGTCTCAGAACAAGCACCATCAACGACGGCTTTAATGCTTCGACCATACAGAAAATTGCCAATCCACATACAAAGCCTCTCAGGAAGTCCGTAAGAAGGTAGCTTAGCAAGAAGGGCCTTATGCCATTCCCGATCAAACGCTTTAGCGATATCCAAGCTGACAGCGAGAGTTTCACCTCTGCTTTCAACGGTCTCTCCCCAGCGATGTGTGAGGAAGGCTAGAAGATCACCAGCTGATCGTCCATGACGGAATCCGTACTGATGGTCACTAATCAGCTGGTGTTCCTCTAAGTATCCTAAGAGCTGTGAGTTTATGACCCGTTCCATAACCTTGGAAAGAAGTGAGGTTATCGCAATAGGTCTGTAGTTTGATGGGTCAGTTCGGTCTCCCTTCTTGGGGACTGGATGGACGTGGGCTACCTTCCAGCATGACGGTACGATGCTTTTAAATTATGGAATATTAAAAATACTAGTAGTAGTTGCACAAACAAACTTTGTTTACAAATTTTCAGACACTGACCACAGGTAACATACAAAATTATACCACAGATAGAGATTTTTGCCAGGACAAAAAAAAAATTGTTCCGTTTCAAGACTTTTTTGCCAACCTATACTTATTTATTTACAAAAGTACTTACGTAAATTTTCGAACAAAACAGACTAGGGTCAGTTCGCTGGTTCGCGGCCCTTCGTTAGTTTGCGGCCTTTGAAGGCGGCCTGTTTAGATAATGGTTGAGAATAGGAATGCCATATCATTTTTTTCAATATAACTTAACTTTATTATGAAGTTGGACAATACTAGGTACCCAATCTTTTGAAATTGCCAGAATAATAATAAAGCGGGAGCAACAAAAGCTTGTTCAATTCACCGGTCTCGATAGACGTGCCCGCACGTTGCCGAAACTACAGAAAAAATAGCGGACACGTACTTGTTCAAAGGTATGTAATATCGTAATACAATCATTTGTTGTGGTGATAAGTGGATTTAACTACGAGCTTATGAACTCTATATTGAATTTTTTATGTATATTGTATATTAATTCAACAACTGTGCAAAATATTGGGTGGTCGCTGAATTAGGCAAAATATAATGATGTTGGTTTACGGCCGGCCGGCCGGGTTACTGACGCGTGACGAGTAATTTGATTTGAATTATATTATTGACTTTTGTTTCATGTATGTGTCAATCTGATGTTATTATTTTTAGTTATTGTTAGTATTTGTAGTATTAATATCTCCCAAATTCCTCAAAAAAACTATATAGGGGGCCGCATTCTAAGCCCTCCGTGTCAGATTACGGCCGTGTAAAAATGTATGGAAATATGGTGGCCGCAAAACAAACACAGCCAATATGTCATTTTGCGTCCACCCAACGGGTAACGGTATATTTGAAATGTATTTTTTAAATTAATTTAAATGGTGAGATATTCACTTATTATAGAATCGTTAGGTTTGGTTCATCTTATGTAATTAGTACATAATTCTATCCTGATTAAGTGACAGTAAAGGAGACAGTTCGTTATCCACGGATGACCCCGACAGCCATCACCCTTTGAGATCCTCAGCAGGGCAATGGTTTTTTCCATCAGGGCCTCCTCCCAAATTGGGGCCCCATTGAGGGCCATGGACAATACCACTCCCACATAGAGGCGGCGAGCACTCGCCTTAGGCCCCCGAAGTTGGGCAACAACCGCTTTAAGGCGGCTGCCGCACCAATCAGTCGGAGGGCGAAGCGCTTGAAGTGCTCGTGGAAGTTCCACCGGCTGTCGAGGACGAGTCCGAAATATTTTATCGAGGACCCAACCCCGATTCAGGCGTTGCTGATGGTGAGATGAGTATCACGCGGCAGGGCTCCTCTCGGACCATGAAATCGCATATAGCCTCCGCGACTCACCCAGTGCCACGGGAAGTCCCAGCAAACTAATTCGGTCGACGAATTGTGTCACCGCCAATGTTATAAGACGGGCAGCCCCTCATACGTGCTACCCCGGGCCATGACCAGCGTGTCATAAAGGTTGAAGCAAAACGTTTTGTGCGGGTAGATGGAATATCCATCATAAATCGATGGCGCACATCGGTACGTCTTGTTGTCCGATAGAAGAAAGGGGGTGGTGGGATTAATTCGTGAAATTGGATGGCACACTCTCCGAAATGTATCCGATAAAAAACAGATAAACTTGCGACTTTGCGGCGATGCTCTAGGCTCTGGAGCCTTTTACTTACAAGTTTGTCGTCATTGATGCCTCCATGAGCGCCTCCAGCTGATATTTGGCTGAACCATCCCACAGGTAAGAACAGTACTCCATGCACGATCAGACCTGTGCATAATACAAATTGAGCAGCTGTCCCGGTGTGAAGTACTGTCTCACCTTGGCTAGAATACCGAGCTTTTTGAAGCCAACTGGGCCTTGGACTCAATGTAGGATCCAAAGTTGAGTGTGGGTATTAAAGAGATGCCAAGAAGCTCAAAGTAGTTAGTTATCGGTAGTGTGGAGATCTCCCCACAACACCCAGTCGTACCTTACCAATGTTCCACAGCAGTGGCCCTAGGACCGAGTATGCGGAACACTGTATGACATCTCCCTCTGAAAGATTCGGCCATACCGCCCTGAGTACGAGATGTACTTCGGGCACAGGTAAGCCCCGACTATACGGCTCAAGTAGGGAGGCACGTCATTAAACTTCAGTGCCTCTCCATGATGACTAGACTTCAGACCACGGCAGGGAATCGAATGCATTAGCACTGTCTAAGGACACCGCCAACAGCACCCCAGACCCCGCTATGGTCTCGACCATGCTGGCCTTGACGCATTTAATCGCGTCAATATACGACCTGGCAAACTGAAAACTGTACTGGTCATCCGACAGGTTGGGACCCACATCTCGGAGTTCCTTGACCTTGTCAGCCTCATCAACCATCACTATGGGGCGGTAGGCGGAAGAAGATTCCGCGGGGCGCCAGAAGGACTAGTCTGCCCGTCTTGCAAATTATTGGGAACCGTCTACCGTCTCCATACATCACCGACACTTCCGGCACATCCTCGCTCGTTTCACACTGCCCCACCACTTGGGCACCCGGTTAACATTAGTGGAAGCGTATATTCCACCCTGTTTGGAAATCGGATGGACACAACGTCCTCCACAAGCTGAGGAAGATAACTCTCTGTAAGGAGAGGGGGGATCGTCCATGGGCGCAACTCCCCCCTGACGACTTTGCAGGGTCGTACCCACGAGTCGTGGCTGAATGTCTCCAGCTGCTCTTCCCTCGCTTGGGTTTTGACGTTGGAGATCGCCAGCTGTAGGTCCTTTATGTACCTCCTATAGGACTCGTACAGCTGACTCTCCACCTCTTCGTCCCGGCGTCTAAGTCTCCGGTGCCTGGAGTATCGGCATCCGCAGAACTAATACGTAGGTCAGCGATCGCCTGGTTCCACCATTAGACCTGCTTAGGAGGACGTGCTTTGGCCTGGGATTTGCCAGCGTCCCCCCACTCCGCCTCCTCCTCGACCTCCACGGGACCCTGGGGAGGGTTAGACCACGCCTGGACAATTGAAGCCTCCACCAGCGCTTCACTATCGAGGTCCTGCATACCCCTAGCCTAGCTGCCTAGCTCATGCAGGCCAAACGTAGATATTCACTGAAAATGATGTTACTGATTGTTTTATAAACATAAGATTACCTCATTATAATTAAAATATGTTCCTTTAGTTATACTATAGCTGATTCTAATGAAAACTAGTGCATTTTCATTTATTTTCTTGAAATAGCGCTGAAGTTATTTACGGCCACGATCTAGCATATTGATGGTCGTAAACTGAAAAAAGTGGCCGCATGGCGTTTTGCCCATTTTTCAATGTTTAATTAATTATAAATTATTTCTTATAATCAAGTCATGATTCTTTTATATCTAATTCAAACTAGATCATGTTTATTACAACCAAGCAACATTTCAGGGCGCTGAGAGTTTTATATCTATATGAAAACTTATGACGAAGTAGGGAACTCTACTAAAAGGCCGCAAACTAGCGAACTGACCCTATCTCATCTTGTTTCGCCATACAAACTTTGAGTCCCCGTTCCGTCTCTGTAAGCGGTGAATTTAAAAAAAAATCTTTCTTAGCGGATACCTACGTCATAATAACTGTCTGCATTCTAAATATCAGCGCAATCCGAAACAATATTGATTTTCAGACTTTGTTACCCCACTTAACCCTCATAGAGGTGGCATTTAAAAAATTCTAAAACTCGTATTTTCTTACTTATTTACAGAAGTACTTCTGTGAAGTTTCGAATAAAGGACTATCCAAACTTAGAACCCCCGCTTCATCCCCTTAAAAAGTGAATTTTGAAAAATCCTTTCTTAGCGGATACCTACGTCAAAATCTGCATGCCAAATTTCAGCGCAATCCGAAATAATGATTTTTGATTTCAGACTTTGTTGTACCACTTCACCCTCTTAGGGTGGCATTTCGAAAAAGCCTGTAACACGTATTTACTTATTTATTTACTGAAGTAATTGTGTGAACTTTCGAATAGATAATATCGTTTAAAAACTAAAAAAGAACCGACTTCAATGCCGTGCTATTCATTTTCAGTACCAATTTTGAGATGTTTATCTCAATATCTCTGGAGATACTTATCAGACCTCGATAAAATTACTATGGTACCACACTTGGGATATATCCTTTCGAACAAAAAATGAATAATCAAAAACCTCCTCCTTTTTTTGAAGTCGGTTAAAAATACTATCTTATCTTGTTTCTCCATACAGACTTTGAGCCCCCGTTTCATCCCCTTCAGGGGTAAATTTTCGAAAATCCTTTGTTAACAGATACTAACGTCATAGCACAGAATAATGAATAGTACAAGTACAGAAATTGCACTGCCTGAGAGCAAAAATGCGAGTTTAACCCTAGTTACAACGCTGGTAACGTTCAAAATGCGCTTTACGCCTTGGGTGCGACCTTGAATTTGCGTCACAGTATCAACTAATAATAACTATGAACCTCGTGTTGCGCACCACAGTAAAATGCACCGTAAGTCCGCACTGCGAGAGTCTGACTCGGTCAACTCGCGGCCTCTCCGGGTTGAATGTTATGAGAAAACTTGTTGAAGCCTTAAATTGGTAGAAGAATCCTCTAAGGTAGAACAATGTAATGAGTGCATTACTGATAATAAGTGCTACATTAATGTTTAATGTCGAGGTAGGATAAAAGTACTACAGTTATACTAAAATACGTGACGTTCAATTAAAATTGAGTAAAGTTTTAGATTGCGTAAGTTAAATAACGCGAAAAAATAGTACTCACTTGCCTAGAATCGGAGGTTGTTTGACTTGTAACATTATAATAGTCTAGGAGCTGACTCACTTTTTCGACCAAAAATAATTATATATTTTATTCATTGTAGGAAAACTTTATTGTGTAATAGTATTTTATTTATTTAGTATTTTATATATTTAGACATTCAAAATACAAGTCAATTATAATAAATTAAATTAATAAAATACAATTTCAATTGTCTGGCAATCCGTTCCTGATCGTTCTCGGTGCAAAGGTGCCCATAACACTAGCAGCGTTACCGCGCTGGATAGCAACGGCTAACCTTTGCACCAAGAAAGAGCAGGAACGGGGCTCTCCTGACTTGTCCCTTATTCTACGCCCTAACTCTTTAATTAGAGCCTTGGCGTCTGCACCCCAACAGCCCATTGTCTCCACGGCTATGGGCACAAAATAATAATGTGACTCCATAGCCGCGTACTTAGTGCGCTTGTTTTTAGCGGCTTCATTCGCGGCCGCTGCCGCCGTGAGTGTAGTGCGGCTTAGGTGACTGGGGGCGACTGTGCTGACGCACGTCGCGTCCCTAACCAGACATTTGCCTTTCTGCCAAGGCACCAGGGTCAACCCATCAGGCCGTTTACCGTCAGACCGACTAAGTCCCGGTGGTTCTAGCACACAGGGGACGTTGGCTGAGACAAAAGCTCTGCGGACTATGTCGTTGAGTGCATGGTGACGTGGGAACCTACCTGTGCAGCGACGACAACTCAGTGCGTGATGGCCACCGGTCTCCACCCTGGAACCGCAGATGCATATGTGGGGTTCACACACCTTGCAGCCCAGGCGGAGAGCCACCGCTACCCGCAAAGAGTCATCGTCCAAAAGTGTGCCCAGGTGAGGCGATGGAATAGCGTGAAGCCATGCACCGGACTCTGACTGCGACACAGCCTTAAGTCTCGCCAACTCTGCCCCTGTGGCACGATCCACCATCTGACGTAAAGTCCTATTTGCTCCTACATCGTCCCACGCACGTTGAGCACAGGGAGCATCCGGGATTGGCTCGCTCGCATTGTGGTCCGACCAGGCCGATACTGCCTCGGGCACATAGGGTATACTCGCCCTGTCACCATTGGATGAAAGAATGACAGTGACAAGGTCCGCAACCCCATATGCCGATGCCAGAAAAGCCGGCAAGCAAACATCACCAGCGCACCGTATCCCAAGACCCCCGTACCGTACCGGGAGAGCTGCTTGACTCCATTGCGTATTGTTCAAAGAGACGTTTAGGACCAGTTCAACGGCAGATTTCAGAGAACAGTCAAAGGCAGAAATTTCTTCCGGACACAGCCAGGTAGGTGTAGTTCGTAAAAAGTAAGTCATTTTGGGCAGAGCAAAACACATACGCAACAACGTTATAGCAACGTGAGATGGTAGGCTTCGCAGATGTTCCTGAGCAGCAAGCAGAAGCTGTTGGCGGGAAGTTATAGCTTGAGGAACTGCATCAAGAAAAATCGGTGAACCTAAAAGGGTAAGCGTATTGGTCGATAATTCTTTAAGGCCTGGCAAGGATGAACTAAAGTGATCGAAATGTGTACGAGCTCCAGCGCTGCATGGAAAAAACTCGCATTTAGTGGGATTTACCACCAAGCCCAACTCTTTGAACCGTGGTAGAAGAATACTTAAATCCTGGTCTAGTACTATTTTACTACTATTTTATATATTTTAGTATTTTTATTATATGTAATAGTTGAATATCTAAATAAAAAAACAGATAATTCGAATTAAAAAAAAAACATTAATTAATTTACTTCCGATTTAAAAATACTTTTTATAATCTTAATAATTAATCTAAGTCATTTTTAAGGATTTATTCTAACGATTTTGTATCTGGTACAAAATTATCCAACACCCAATTTCAACGACTAAATTACTGCTAAATTAATAAAGTTATCTTAACCGCTATAATTTTCCTTTAAAATTTATAAAATGCACTATTATCATGATTTTTCTTCAGATTTTTCAAGCCAGCAGCTTTTAGAGGTGGGGGGGGGGGGGGCACGCCCTGCTGAACAAAAATGTGTTTTATTAATTACTGTAGGTATGTAACGTAGGTCCTATAAGTACCTACCTAAAAATGATAAATCTGACTGACTAATTGACTGACATATCAGTAAACAGCTGAAATCAACAAAGTTATACCTACCTACTTATTTGAATTGACAGCCTTTTCTTTGACTAACGAACCTTACAATACGATTTTGTCGAGACCAACGAGTTGTATAAATGAATGAATGAAAGATTTATTTCCCAAAATATTAAACTAGTTTTTACATTAAGTCTTATATATGTGGATACAAATTAACCATCATTTGGGCACCCTAAAAATTCCACACTAGGAAAAATCCTGTGTTGTGGAATTCAGTAAGATTGACACAAAGAAATGTTACAAATACATGTACCGTGGGTAAACTTATACATTACTACTTTTTAACTATTTGTGCATAATTGATATACCTAACTTAGACAATAACTTACGATGATTCTTACCTACTAATAACACAAATTGTGTGTATGTATGTGTGTATTTGTGTGTGTGTGTGTATGTGTGCGTGTGTTTGTTTGTTTACGTGTATGTGAGTGTATTGTTGAGAATGTGTAGCTATTCCTGTAATTTCCTGTAGGTAACGGTCTCAAACTAAGACTACTTGAATAAGCATTACATCGTATGTTCTATAAATATATATATATATATATTTGCCATCGAAAATAGGAACAGAAAACGTATCCTTTACTATATTATTATTATTATGGGGCCTGATTCTCAACAGACTGTTGTTACTGCCGTATTTGCTATATTGGGTAACGATGTTCTAAACTTTTAATATTAAATTTATATATTATAATAATTATATACTAAAATTTTGTAGTAATATTATGCTGCAAAAATGCCAACAGCTGAAGCAGAGGAGAAGCAGGTCCCTCAACGTCAGGATATAGTTGTTATGGGGGCTTTCTGTCTCCGAATAGTTAAGGGAGGCTAGCCAAGATAAAATCTTGTTCTTGCAAGTATGGCGGGGTAATTTGACAATATTGAGTGTCCTGTCTACACGTTGATATATGTTTGGACCCTTGTAGAAGTAGGCTCGTTTACCAAGTAACGTTTTTCGACGGGGGACCTCCAGGAGTTCTTCAGCGTACGTTTATATGTGGTGAAACCGGTCAAAGAATATTTATGGAATCGTAGTATATCGATACTGCAAATATGTAAAGTTGCCTTACTCGTAACAACTTTGTATCATTATATAATTGGTCAGTCGAGTACCTAAAGGGTTTGTTATGTGCTACTTTTAAAAGGGCTCTTTGAGCTCTTTCCACTTTAATCAGCGTCGTTTTATTCGCACTACCCCATAATACGATACAGTAATTTAGAATTGATTCACAAAGGGCCTTATACACCAAACGGAGCGTATCTGGATCAGCTGATGCTCTCAAACGCTTGAAGATTAACATCATATTTCTCAGACGGTCACACAGAGCTCCTATGTGTTTGTTCCAGGAAAGCTTATGATCTATCGTAACACCTAAATATCTTATGTCATCTACACGCTGTAACTTGGGACAGGGGCAAGTAGAGCTAGAGGAGTTACCACTTGTGTGAATTTTCAATTCAACATTATTAGATTTGGTTCTAGAAGAAACTCGTATGTGGAAAGTCTTGAACTTAGTTTTTGGTCCATTTAAGGTAAGTCGATTTTGTTGTAACCATAGGGCGATTTTTGTTATACCTTGTTGCGCTGTATCGGTTACGGTATCCCAGCAGTCACCATGGAAGACCAGAGCTGTATCGTCAGCGAAAGTAAATATATTAGTGTTTCTTAATTGAAGCTGGCACAAGTCATTAATGTATGATAAAAACAGAGTTGGTCCGAGCACGCTTCCTTGAAGAATTCCGTATGAGACATTAGTGTAGTCACTGTATTCGTCGGATATACGGACTCTTTGTTTCCTACCATCGAGTACGATTGAAACCATTTTAATGGTAGTCCACGCAATCCAAGATATTCAAGCTTTTTTAGAAGAATAGGCCAAGATACTGTATCAAATGCCTTGGCCAGATCCAAGAAAATATATCCCTATACACCTTTTGCCTGAGTCAAGTTTTTGTGATACTCTGTCTACCAAATCCGTAACTGCATCCTCTGTAGACCTATTCGATCAAAATCCATATTGGTGCCGTGGTGGTGTATAGTCCGAGAGTTGTATAGCTGATGCAAGATTTGTACTCAGATAAATAAGTACGGTTACTAATGTTTACTTGGGGTTGGGGCTTAGACCCGTAGACAGAGAAAAAAATAGACGGCGGGTAGCTCCGTCTCCTTCCCACGTTAAAAGGGCTATGGTATGGAGTTATTCCATGTAACGGAAAAGGACATAGCTATACGATTTCCGTCTCTCAGTGCGAGTCGGTTTTTTCAGGGTCAGCAACGTTGTTAGCTGTTGTTAGCTAAACAAACATTGACTTTTTTTTTTTGTTTATTAAAATCAGGTAACACGACCCATTTATTAGAATTATACATAATATACATTAAATTGAATTTTACATAAAGACATACAACATTATAACAATAAAACAACAATTCAATTAAAACAAAATGTCAAAGAAAATAAAAATAAAAATACAAATGTCAAACAATAAAATAATCAATAAATTAGTTAAATTCTATAAAGCAAATACAATGTTATAAAGAATTTGAAAGGTCCAATTAGTTACAAAACAATTAAAATTAAGTATACTGAATATATTATATTATAGTTAAGTTATACTGAAATAATTATGTCAAAAAAGGCGCCCAACTGGTAATGCCGCACTATGAAGATGCATCCAGTGGGAAAACATCGGGCTATCCCATCGGTCAGTCAACGTTGCTAGGATGATGTTGGTGCTGCCACGTAACCTACTTAACATCGATGCGCTTCTTTTGCGGATAATGGCATGGAAACCATCAATCCTCGCTTCAGCAAACATCTCGGAAGCGCTACAGAATGGCGGCCTCCCCATCAGCATCCTAAACACGTTGTTATACTGTACACGCAGGTCGCTGTATGCCCGCTGCGTATAGTCAACCCAGAGGCTGCATGTGTAAAAAGTTTGACAGAGAGCTGTAAAGAGCGTCGTCTTCACCTGTTTTGTACACCGAGCAAACCTCCGAGCCAACATATTACCGCGGACAGACATCGACCTGCGCTCACGTAAAATATCCAAATTGTCCTTGAGATCCTCATCAACCCAGTGTCCCAAATACTTAAATTTTGTAGCGACATTTAGTGCAGTACCAGATAAGTCACAGGAGGTACCTTGTACGACTTGGAGCGAGCCTTAAACACCATGAGCTCGCTCTTTTTAGCGTTATATTTGAGACCGTGGGCAGATGCGTAGGATTCACAAACCGAGAGTAAGCTCTTTAAAGCCCCTAACGAGGGACTCAGCAGCACCATGTCATCAGCATAGCTAATGTTATTAACGCAAACTCCGTCTATATGGCATCCGACCCTGCTAGGCTATTCTGTAAGCTATCTCGACAGCGGAATCCGCGGTGAGATTCGAATTTCGTACTACGAAATTCAATCGTATCACATTCGTATTACGGTATCTTTTTCCAAAACGTTGAGAAGTCCTTATTTACATGATGCTTAGCAAATATATCCATTTTAATTTGTTGTTCATTACTTTGACACCATTTTAATCTAGACTTAAACGCTCGTCTTGACTCACACATTTCATTATAATGAATACCGGAAGTAGCATTACCACTAAGTTGCCACATATTGAAGCAGAGGCGGGCCTTCTCGTGTGCATCTTTCACGTGTTTGATCCAGCCGGTTACGTAACGTTTTTTATGACTACGCGATTGTCTATAATGACTATGTACGTGTCAGTTAACACTGATACAATGTCGTTATAAAGGTCATCCAATATTTGTTCATGAAATTTGTTGTGGCAGGCTTTATCCGCACAGTCATTAAAACGCATATCAAAGTCAATACACCTTAGTTTAAGATTACAGAATTCGTGATATTCTTTGATTTGCTCTCGATTCCTAACACCCCAATTGACTTTATTTACTAAGTGACAATTAGTCATTATTTTAGGAACAATTATATCTATTCTACACTCTATAGCAAGGGGGTAGTGATCCGACCAGTAATTGTGGAGTAAGACGCTGACATTTTGAATCGAGTGTCTAGCAGCGCTGGTCACTACACAGTGGTCAAGCCAGCGGTAGCATCCATGAGCTTCACTCAGAAAAGTGTATGTGTTAGGAGGCAATGCCTCGATGTCATAACACGACCAATATTGTTCAATACAAAAATGTAGTAATTCAAAATGGAATAATTTACCGGGGTGGGCATTATAGTCCCCAAGCATATCCCCAAGCATTTATGGCATCTTGTGAAATCGTGAAGTTTATTTTGGCACTTTTCTCATAATTTCATAAAATATACTGATTGATTTTTGCTTTGTGTCACTGAGTTCTATATACATTTATGGTTTTGTTGCCATAATTGTGACCATAGTAATACATTATATATACATATACATTATTTGTATGAATCAAATGGCGAACACTCCTAAGTGTACTGAAAGCATATTATTGCACTAATTGCAATATTATTCAAGGAATTTCGAGAAATTCATAAACTAATTTCATGATTTAAACCCACTAATTTTGAGGGCCCCGTGGCGTAATCGAGAGGGCGATTGGCTTTGATGCCAGAGGTACCGAGTTCAAACCCCGCCGTGCACCAATAAATTTATCTACAGAAAAATGTATGTGCGCTTTTCACAGTGGCCCTTCGGTGAACGAAAAACATCGATAAGAAACTAACAACACCCGCATGGTGGTAGGACACTATCTAGTGTCTGCCTGGCCAGCTTCCACCCTCAAGTTAGAAAATCTGTCGCCAAACATCTAATGTTTTCCGGGTGATATCCTTGAGAGCCAGTTCCCATTCTAGGTCTAGCGTGCTTACCATCTTCGACCGCATCATCACTTACCAACAGGTGAGATAGTTGTCAAACGCTAGCGTACAAAATATACAAAAAAAATATTATGTATAAGATTTATTTGATAGAAATATTTCTTAATTACATTTTTCGCACCACTAGGTATATTTTTATCTCAAAAAAAGGACCCCAGCAAACTTTAAATGATTGCATTGAATGATTTGTCAGACCTACGAATAAATAATAATTCGGTCTATATATTTATCTACTTGTATTATTACAACCTCAAACTCAGTCACTGGAAGTAGGTATTAATAAAATGTTTCATCGAAAAGCGTATTTTATTTCATGAACTAGCAACATTACATCGCACGCATACAGACGCACGTATCGCTACAGAGTAAAAAGTACGTGGTGGTAAACAATCGCGTTCACTCGCGTGTTCGGCACGATCTGTCTGGATTTAGTCTTGAGTTTCATAGATACAGCGCGGAGTGCAACAGGCCTAGTATGGTCATCCATAGTATCTAAGATTTATGACTTTGCCCGCCCATCAACATTAGACGAAAGCACCTATCATAAACAGTTCCCGCGACCGCATACCTCGGCCAGTTGCAGAATTGATTGTACCGCGCGCTAATAATCAATCGGCGTCTATTTGTTGTAATGTTTGTCATCAATTTATAGCAGCGTGGCTTGTTTAGGCTCATTGAAATAGTCTCAATGTATAGATTTTAACATAAATTTGTCGGGGGTGGTTTTTAAGGTTCGGTAACAGAATAGCAAAAAATTGATCATTAAATCTATATGTGCGTTGTGTATAAACACACCGCAAGGATAGGTTTGATGAAAAGAAAAACTATTTATATTTTTAACTATTTACTTTAAAAATGACATTGGTCCCTAAAACTATTTTTTTTCAAAGTCAATCGTTTGAAAGATAGACACTTCTAAAGTGGTAAAATGTCTGTGACCAGAAACAGACCCCCCCCCCCCCCCTTCTAACTTTTAAAATTTATAATTTTTATTTTATAAAATATTTAAACCGTTGCACGAAATCGGAACCCTAGGAGTGCGAGTCCGACTTGCACTTGGCCAGTTTATTATTGTTTGTTACCTCAGCACTCTGTCATTTATGAACCGATTTGGAATATTATTTTCTTGTTTGAGAGAGTAAACGTCATGTCTGGTCCCAATGTAATTTTATCGAAATCTGATGTGTATCTCCTGAGATATGGAATTATGGATAAAAACATCAAAATTGGTACTGAATTGACTAGCACAGCATTTGTCGTCAGTTTTTTTTAGTTTTGTAAACGATCTTAAATTATTGTAGCTATATCTCTGGGTAACTAAAAGACACTCTTCTTCACCATCACTATTCACTATTTTTCACGAACCAAGACCAAAACTGCAGGCAAAAAAGACTTCATGAATATTTCATTTATCCTTTTGAGAGTAATACTTAGCCCAAAAAAAATTGTGTAAATAAAGAACATTAACATTTATGCTATTATTTATTGGTATTGCTAAGTAACTTAAGTTTGCTAATCGTAATTTGTGTCATTAAAACATTTACTGCGCCACATTTTTATACACCAAAAGTGTATAACTCCCTGTTAAACCCCTAAAAGATATTAAATATTCTATTTTTTCTTTTCAGGTGAAGAAGAACTTGTTGGCTTTGAACCACCAGATGCAGAAAACTTAGCGGTAGAAGATAACATTGAAGAAACTCTAGAGAACGTAACTGACCCTCGTTTGCTTCTCATACCTATCGTTTATACTACGAGACTCGATGATATGACTGCAGTTAATATTAGTTCAACTAATATCAATGTAAATAAAATAACAAACTTAATATTATCTGAAAGTAAACCAAAACATACGCAACAATCACCTTACCTAAAAAAAGATGATTCTGCCAATGTTGCGTCGTATAATAAAGTCAGTCATTTGGTTGAACAAATGAATGTCCAGGCCCAATCTGATGCTCATATGACGTTCGTAAGAAATTTGGAACTATGGAACCAATGTAAACCACTCAGCATAATTTTAAAAGATTATAGAAAAACTACACAATCGACTAATGATGTAACTGCAAGCAAAGAAACTTCCAAAACTTGCGATGAGCCTAAAGTACTTTATAATAATAATAACAGAAAATGCGATTTGAAAGTTTTGCCAGATATTGAAGTTCAAGAAGTCCAAGTTAAAATAGAAACCTTTTATAATGAAAGAACTGCATCTGGTAGTTCAGCGCTAGTACCTGCCCAGAAAACACTTAATGCGCAGCGCCTAACAGACAATGTCTCTAATACGCTTATGAAAATAATTCAGCCGCAGGACACAAGTACGGAAAAAGTTGTTGAGACACCCATATCAACTGCATCAGTCGCACTAAATGAAATTGAAACATCACATACGATAACCAAATCTAAAGAAAACCGTGCACCAACACATACGGGTAATTCTGAATCATCTGAAGAAGACGATGTCCCAGTAGTTCAATTTAAATCAAAATACATCCGGAACAGGAATTTACCCTCTGTAGTAAAGCACATTTATCCAGAAAGGTTCGCTCTTATTGTTCTTATGAGAAATAAAGAAGAAGAGAAAAAAGAAGTCTTTATTTATCGAGTAAATTCCACCAAATTAATAACGCATTTTTACATAACTACTGATTATAACGAGTATAAATTAGCGGCAATCTATCCTAAAGAAGAAAAAATACTTGAGCAGTACTGTTGCTGGAATAAAAGAGAAGATATAATTACAAATCTTTGTAGGCGAAAAAACTATCCATTTACAATTCTCAAGTTTATGAGAGTACCACATAACTGTCCTCCAGAAGATTGTCAGTGCTGCTGCTATAATGCAGCGGTTACTAAGGAAAAAGAACCTCAAAGTGAACGAAAGGATCTTGAACTTAAATCGCTTCATATAGCGGATAGTTGGATTCGTGGATTGATGGAAAAGAATCAAAGTCACATCGGTTTAGTCGCTAAAGCTATGAGCTATATTCCAAAATCACAAACTGTTGTACATCCTTCAGCCAAAGACTCTGAAAATTATATAAATTCTGTTTTATTGACTATAAAATATAAAGGTTTTTCCAGCACCTTTAAATATACTACTGAGATGTATGAAATCGGCACAAATGGCGATGTTATAAATTCATTTCGATTTAGTAATGGAGATGGTGAACAAGTTAAGCAAACTTATCATGAATTAAAGATAGATATAGTAGAAGATCATTATTGTTGCTGGTACAGCCGGGAAAAAATTATGACTGACTTACGTTGTGGCAGAGCATCACCAACAGCTTTAAAATCAATGCAAATGTTACATCCGTGTAAAAGAAGAACTTGTGAATGTTGTTGTAAGCCTCGAAGACTTGATTGGTCTGCTATTGAACCTCTGCCGTCAACTTTACAATACACAACTGCTTATGAGAAAATTGACCAACCTCTTGCCATACATTTTACCTCTAAATGTAGTAAACCCTCGATAATACTACCTAAATCAACATCAATTACAGGCAATATGTCTGTGACAAAAAAAAACATAGAAAAAGATTCACCTGCTGCTCCTGCAATATTAGAATTACTGTGCAATAACGACAAACAAGATTGTAGTGGCAGTCAACAGGAGCTATTTAAGAATCTCAAACTTGGAGTAACAAGTGATGGGAAGGTAGCAGCTATTCTGGATACTCCAGCTAAAGAATTATCTATACTAGAGCTGAATGTTTTATCTAAAGTACTTGCACTTAAAGCAAAGGAAGTTACTGAACCGGGACCTGCAACTAAAGAATTGGGTATTGCTATTAATAATAAATCAAATCCGCCGAATACGAAAGAGCCAACTCTTAATTCTCAAAGGAATTTAATAGATGAACTACCTTCACAAATTGATCAGGCAATACCAGTTTGCATTGAAAATCCCCATACTATTGAAAAACAAGATTTACCGAAACAATACAGACCTGCGCCTATCTCAGAGGCTAATAAATCTCATACAGCGATACTGCCTTTATCGAAGTCAGTATACACATCATTAACGATGTTAATGGAAAAGAAAAACAAATGCTATGTCGACTCTTTTAAAATGTACTTTCAAAATAAGGTCTCGTCTAAAACTCCTACATCCGGTGTCGCCTCTTTTAGATCTGCAACTACGAATCAATCGGTAATGCCGAAAATTGGATCAACTTATACATTAACAAATTCTGTCACCGACAACGCTGTAGTTGGACCGTCCGGCTTAAGTAGACAGCCATGCACCACTTATACAAGGAAGTCAACTGAAAATCTGAATTCTCCAACACAGAAAACATTAGGGTCTTTCAGCAACAGCATTCAAATAAAACAATCGAAGTCAAACCCGTTAAGAAACACTCGAAGCAAACGACAAATAAATTCAGACTCAAATCCAGTAAAGAAGTTGCGAGTTAAGTCTCCGTCTAAATTATTAGCTGCGGACGCGACGCCGCCAGTGCTGCCGCCCAACAATACAGCGCAAGAACCTGTTGCAATGTGGCCTCTTCCAATTACCATTAAAAGAGAACCACAGTTGGGATTCCAGACCATTCAAACGCCCCAACAATCCCTGGCCATACATATTAATAAAAATTTACAAACTGGCGCTTTTTTAATAGGAAATAAAGTCGTAACCGCACCAAACATAAAAATATTGAATACTAATACTAATCTATATCAGGTGAATGGAAACGGGATTGTAACTAGTACCACGCCTGCTGCTATAACTAATCAAAATTTCGCTGGTTCCAACATATTTACACTAACGCCTTTACCAACTACTAGCAATGTAACTAACGTCGGTCCGAATAAAACTATGCTGGCGCATATACTTGGAGCTCCTTCGCAAACATACAGTGTGAATTCTGCAACAGGTGACATTGAAGTACCTTCACTAGTGCCTATTGGATCTAGGGTCTCTATTCCCAAGGTTATGTCAAGTGCAGATCAATCGTTTAGCGGCGCCTCTTGGCCTTCGACTTCAGATAGTAACAAATTATGAGATGAGGCTGGTACATTAAATAACGGTTTATATTCAACCAGCAATCCGACCCCACTTCGCGGAGCGTATATATCAAATTATTTTTATGTGCCGTAGAGTTCCTTCTATCTGCCAGTTGCGTCTAGGATGTTTGGAATATTGTATAACAGTCAATTTAAATACAACCCAAATAAGTTATAAGAATTTGTGCCATCGGACACAATGTTTATCGCACCATACTAGGCTTGGCGCCGCTAGGTATAGACGATTGGCCGCAATCGCGGCTAGGGCGAGTTGACCGCGCGCCGCTTGAGGTTCATGTAGTAGGTGTAGTACTGTAGGGTTACGAACTATACTACAACAAACGTATCGCTCCTTAATACTGTTTACTTTTTTTGTATACAAAATATTGTTTTCATCCTCGTAGGTATCTGGAACCATAATATAAAAATGAATATAGTTACGAATATGTATTTTTTCCTAAAAATTGTGTTTTTCCGCGAATTAATGTGCAATACATGTGATTTTATTTATTGAACAGTATTTTTATTAATCTGTAAATTTTTCTAAAAAACTGTTTAATTTTTAATTCTGCGACTCAAGATACTTTATTTCTCGTACAAAAAGTTGGCAACCCTATTCGTGAGCATGTCCCGTTTCGAAGCGGGGTAATTACGTTACGATCTTATGTGCGCAAAGCCACGGTAATATTATCTATCCAACAGTATTGTGACTCCACCCTGTGCTTGAAATAATTACCTAGAGCCGTACAGAACGTAGGTAAACACGTGAGAGGGCCGAACAGGGCTGTCCGCCTTAGCCTACTTACTCGATGGAAAAATCGAAATACCGACCAACCAATTAAAAAAGTAACAAATTACGTCCTAGTAAATATAAGTTAAAATTAAAAAAATTATCAAAATATGTTACAGTCATATCTTTCAGAGTTGCCAGGTAATTCAAATAATATTATCTGGGTGCGTTATTGAAGAATTCAAGCAACCAATAATAGCACAATATAGTCTATAAATGCTCTTTGCCTTGTTAAGTAAGGACTTGTACTTATTTTAATCAAATATTCACAAATCGCACGTTTACTTACTGCTTACAAAATCATCCCACCGTTTGATTATCACTGTTTACGCATCTCGCAAGCGGTGAGATTTGAATTTCACGAAATTCAACCGTATTACAATCGTATTACGATCTCACGAATCTCTCCGCGGATTCCGCTTGCGAGATGCGAAAACTAGCTTACAGAATAGCCCTACAGCCAGTGCATTCGCGACTGTTGTGTACTAAGTGAATACCGAACTCGCGGTGCGTAGTATGACTCGCGTTCTGAACATTTTCATGAAGATAGAATACTGTTAGATAACATTACCGTGGCCATGCTTTACTTTTCGAGTGATTTCACATAAGGAGGAGACACTCAATTTGACTATATTATGTTACTTCAGAAGTCCGTCATTTTGGAAAATTCTTATTTTGTTTGAGAGAGTATACTTCCCGCTTGTTCCCATTGTAATTTCATTAAGATCTGATGATCATCTCCAGAGCTATGGAGATAAACACCTCAAACTTAGTACTGAACTAACTGGCCCGGCACTTTAAGTAGGTTTTTTTCATTTTAAAAACGATCTTAAATATATAATGTGTAGTTACGTAACAATGAAGCGTTTTCTTAAAAAAAATATTAGTTCGTGGAGACTCAACAGATGGCTTCAACATGAACGCAATGGTCTGACATTGTAAATCTGACAAACCTCATTTCCACGGTCGATTCTGTGTCATTTCTTTTAATATTTTCTTTATTTATGTCTATTGTACCCTAGGATGATGGATTATAATCCATCATCCTAGATTGTACCGCTTTAATTCCTAAAATTTCTAACATTTCAAAAAAATCTTCAACGAACCTATTTTTGCTACAATATAAGACATCAATTTTAACGTAGATTTCTATCAAAAGCCTGCTAGCGAGTGTAGTGGTACTATTTATTTTATGTACAAGGTTCAGACCATACAATTTTTGTTGTTCATCTGCCTTGTGACGTACGATACGAGCACAGAACAGATAATAATACTACCTAATACGAGCTACAACAAATACTCAGTTGATACATTTCTATCGTTTAAATCGCACTTGATTAGCCAATCAAATCGCTTAATTCTAACCCTTATTACAGCTCTATAATTCCAGCCTAATTTTTTTTCCGAGACAAATAATTGAGTTACGAGACGAGTAGGTACTTTTAACCGGTACTTACTCATTATCGATTGCAAGTACATCCGTAGAAAGTTAAACAACAAAAATCGCCTGGTGTGAACTCGGCATAAACGGCTCATTACTCATTACATGTAACTAGGTATCAAAATGTATTATATTTTAAGTATGTTGAACTGTGATTTATTATTTAATTGTAATGTTACGTATTTTTGCTTGAACTTTTTTAGGTTTATCTAAGCTTCTGTAAGATTGAACCCTTATAGTGAAGTTCGTCAAAATTATATAAACGCCCCGTGACGTTTCACTACGTTTTCTGGCGTCTTTCCAATTAGAAAAATGCGTCATTCATGGCTCAGCGTCATCAGGCGTTTAAATTATGTGTAGGCAGCTTCACCCAGTACTTGTACTATTATTTATTCTGTGCCCTGAGCGCAAGCCAGATAGAATAAACGTACCTAAGGCGAGGATGTGGCGTCTTAGAGTGAGGACATAAAAAGGCGGGTTCCCGATACAGACAAGCATATACCTACGGGTAGGTTCCGATTCACACAGGTAAAATATTCCACTGTTTCTTCATTTTCTCCAACATGTTTCTTTATGTGCGAGCGCATATGATAGCATTGGAATATTTTACCAGTACGGATCGGTATCTACCCGTACCGGTTTGACTGCACCGGGAACCTGCCTCTTTATGTTCTCACCCTTATAAATTAACTTACATACAAAATGTAAGTCTCGCGATGCAGAACTTATAGTCTTACCTCTCATCTATCTGGCCTGCACCTTATACCGAGTTCACATTAGGCGATTCTAGTCGTTCAACTGGCTAGGGATGTACATGTCTTTCGATTCCAAGTACTTTTAGTATCGATACTTTAGAAACGATACTTAGTAAGTACCAGTTATAAGTACTCGTTTCGTTAATCAATTATTTGTTTTTGAAAAGAACATTAAGACGTGCATTATACATCGATAATAGGGTTTCCAATGAAACTATTTGATTTGCTAATCAAGCGCGATTTAATCGATAATAAATATTTATTGTGTATTTTTGTAACTCGTATCGTACATCCCTAGGAAGTTGAACGACTAGAATCGCCTGGTCTGAACCTGGTATTAGGCCCCGTACCGACGCCATGTAGGTACGCATCTGTAGGGCTATTCTGTAAGCTATCTCGGAAGCGGAATCCGCGGTGAGATTTGAATTTCGTATTACGAAATTCAACCGTATTACGATCGTTTTACGATTTGAATTTCGTAGCACGAAATTCAAATCTCACCGCTGATTCCGCTTCCGAGATAGTTTACAGAATAGCCCTACTGATTTCGGTAAGCGTGTGAATTACGTAAATGTTATTATTGTATCCGAAAATATAGAATAGAAAAGATATTTTTCTGTTATATAAAACTGTATAGTTAACAAATTCTTGTGTGTGTTTATAATACAAACCAATGTTAATTATTGTTGTAAGGTTTTTTTATAGATATATAAATAAGTAATTCTACCAAATTCATAACTTTAAAAATGTTACCTGATATTAAATAATGTAAATTGCAAAAATCGTAGTAGTTTATTTGGCATCCTTTATATCATTTAAGTCTTCGCTATTTGCGAATAGCATCATGTTTTATTCCAGGGAGATTCGAGCCTACCACCAGTGGTCACCCATTTAGCACCAGCCAGGGATCACGTGTCGGGTTAATTAAGCCTACGTAGTACCACAAAATGTAGTACGGAGAAAGGCAACAATGACCCTCCCGTGGGTGATTATGACCTCCGCTATACCACAGTAGCAGTAAGTACATTAAAATACGGCTATACCTTCACCAACTACCTAGGTACTACAAAATATAAAGAAGGTAATGTAATACCTTCTATATTCAAACTTTAGGGAAAGCCGGGAAGCGTACGTTGTTCCATTGCAAATAGCTTTACGACGAAAAGAGATAACAACAAACGTGAATTGCGTCGCAACGCAAACTCTCCCCCCCCCCCCCCTCCCATTCTACTGACAAAGCTAATGAAAGGAAGTTCATGTTTTGACCACCTCCTAGCACATACTGAATTAAGTTGAATATTGTCCATAGCTTATTATATGTAATTGCCTCATATAATCTGGCACTTTTTGGTGCATTAGTAATGATAGCACGAAAAAAATAAATTATCGAGACGCGAGGGTAAGTATCGGCAACAAAGATGCATTGTGGGTAGGTACTGACCCAAGACCTAGGATTAGGTACACCCACAGATATATATATATATATATATATGTATCTGTGGGTACACCTCAGTTTATACTATTCCATCCTAAATCTATGCCTATCATTCTTTATATAATTTTATTCTATTTATTTCTGTTGCTCTTTCTCTTTCATTTGTATTACTTTCAAATACAATCCATGCATATTTTCTTCGGTATCTTTCTCCCATGCCATCAAACTTCCTAAATTTACAGCAAGTTTCAGTAATATTGCTTGATTAATCAATTTGATGTAACAGATTACTACCTCCCAAGTTTGTCTAAACTCAAACATTGACCCCGTTCAATTAATTACGAATAGCCAAAATTCTAGAACACTTGATTAATTCAGGCTTTATCTGAATTTAGAATATGCCCAGTTAACTATAATTGAATAATTTGAAGCTCGACCTAAATTCGAGAACTATTTTAATATTACGCGGCCAAACCGCAAGCTGGTTTACACTTTGGAGTTAGATGGAACTTACACCATTCAACAAGTCGATTTTAGGAAGCTCTAGTGGCGCCATCTGCATCACCTACGTAAAGTAAATCCCATCAAAAACATTAACTGCATGAAAAAAAGTTTTCAAGTCTCGCAAAGCAGTTCTTATACTACAAAAAAGTTTTGAGATAGTGATGTATGACTTTGCCATCGCACAGCCTTGGTCTATTTCGTTTCGTAATCGTCAACTATTTAAAGTAATCGTAATTGAACATAGTGCTAGCCCTAATCACATGTAGTTTGAGCAATACGCATACGAGTAAAGCGTTGTGTGCGAACGCAGTTCTTATACCTACTACAAAAAAGTTTTGAGATGTAATGTTAAGCAAGTCAGTTTAATTCTATACATTAAACTGACTTGCTTAACATTACATCTCAAAACTTTTTTGTAGTAGGTATAAGAACTGCGTTGCGAGACTTGGCAACTTTTTAACCGACTTCACAAAAAAGGAGGAGGTTCTCAATTCGTCTGTATGTTTTTTTTTTGTGTATGTTACGCGATTTCTCCGTCAATAGTGAACGGATCCAAATGATTCTTTTTTAATAGGTAGGATACGTTTCCGAGGTGGTCCCATTTTAATTTTATCGAGATCTGATAAGTATCTCCAGAGATATGGAGATAAATACCTCAAACATAGGAGAATGTACTGGTTTTAGTAGAAGAGTCCCAAGAAGATTATACACAATGGAGGTTGCTATTGGATATACTTTTGAAGACTAAAAAATATAACCATGAATAATATTTTTACATATTTCTTCTCGTTGATTTTGGTTTTTGACAGATATTCTTACGGTAACTGTGAGCGAGATAGAAATAAAGGTGGAGATAATATTTTTTTTAATTTTTTTTTTATATTTTATAGGCTAGCGTTTGACCACTATCTCACCTGTTGCTAAGTGATGATGCGGTCGAAGATAGAGAAGTGGACTAGAATGGGAACTGGCTCTCAAGGATAGCTGCCTGAACACATAAGATGTTTGGCGACAGATTTTCTAACTTGAGGGTGGTAGCTGGCCAGGCGGACACTAGATATGTCCTACCACCATGCGGGGGTTGTTGGTTTCTTAACGATGTTTTCCTTCACCGGAGGGCAACTGTGAAAAGCGCACATATATTTTTCGATCGAAAAATTCATTGGTGCACGGCGGTTTGAACTCGGTACCACGGCATCAAAGCCGACTGTTCTCCCAATTACGCCACTGGGCCCTCAATAAATAATTATATATTAATAAATATAAATAATTTGTCTTCACAGGAATTTTCTACCGGGCAAAGTCTTGTTAGGGTGCAAACTTTTTTAAACATACCTAAGATTTTTTGACATGACATGACGTCTGCCGAAGATGGCGGCCATTTCAGTCCCGCGACACTGCATACATTATTGAATAACTCAGAATTATGAACGTACTTTGTACCAATCAACACTGCAAAAAAAAGTTATAAGTATAATACCACAGATTATATAATAGTTACTACGTAAATAATACTTTCCGTTGTTAGGTTGGCTACACAGTGCTTTCATAATTCGGGTTTCAACAATATAGGGAAGTGCCTCTTATAACGTAGTAGAGTGATTCAGTACTCTGTTGGCCATATGGCAAGTAATGTTAATAATCGCAAATAATACTTTTTTATATTCATTTTGGAATACAACTAGTCCGTGTTATAAAGGTATTTGGAATTATTGTAATAAAATAGACAATTAATTATCGTGTGTGTCAGATGCTTTAATTGCACAGGGCCATTTTGGACATTGTCCTTTGATACCTTGATGACATAATTATTACTAGTGAATATTATCACTTTAGCAAGACATTTAAAGTCAATTTTTTTAGGGTTCCGAACCCAAGGGGTACCCCTTGAACACTTTCTGAGACTTTGTTGTCCGTTCGTCTGTCCGTCCGTGTGTCTATACATATGTGCGCACTTTACAGATCTGTATTTTCTTAACCGTTATAGGTACATACTTGAAATTTTCAAAAAGTATATATCCGTCAGTGTATAACGGCCCAGACACCAAATGTAATAGATGCATGTAGTTTAATTAAAACTAGTTATGCACTAAAAAGGGTAAAATAAGTTATTTTTCAAAAAAAATAAAACCGACTTCATAATCATTTACGGATTGCTTTTTAATCAGTTTTCTCAGTTGGTACCTTTTTGGTTATGTTGCACAACTCACAAAGTCTGTGTGCTGTCATTCGCTCAAAATAAGATTTGGTTTATTTTTTTTAATGTGCTATGTTTTGTACAAAATTTTTCGCAGTTAGGTTTTATGACTTCTTATTTTTTGTTGCTGTGTATGCCGTGGTCACCGTTCATATATGCTGGGATATATGAGGGTGGTTGGTTCCTTTTAATGCTAATTTGTTTTATTTTTGGCTATTACCTTTTTTACGATAAATTTGCAATCTACACTAATATTATAAAGAGGAAAACTTTGTTTGTTTGGTTGTAATGAATAGGCTCAAAAACTACTGGACCGTTTTTGAAAATTCTTTCACCATTCGAAAGCCACAGTATCCACGAGTAACATAGGCTAAATTTTATTTTGGAAAAAATAGGGTTCCGTAAGATATTTGGGTTTTAGCAAAACAACGTTTGCAGGGTCAGCTAGTATTCTATAAATTTGTTACTTGTGTTTTTATTTTCAATTATTTTACTTATGTTTTCAATTTTAATTTCTGATTCTATTTCATGTTCACAATTGTATCGTTCCCTGGCGTATATAGGGCATTCATTGATAATATGTAAAACGTTTTCGTCGGCTTCTGAGTCACATAGGCATTCTGGACTTTCCTTGCGTTTAAATCTGTGAAGATACGACGAAAACCCGCCGTGGCCTGTCATTATTTTCACAATTGTTGGATCCAGTTTGATTTTCTTTAGAATCGGGTATGCTCTAACTACGTCGGGAAAAAACACCTTTGTCACTAATGCCGTGTTGCCTTCTTGGTAGCGCCGGTTCCATTCATCAAGCGATTCCATGCGGATTTGACGCTTGACGAATGAGACCGGACACTTATCGTAATAGGGTTTTGTTTTTGTGTCAAGTGCTGCATGCTTTACTAGCTCATCCGCCCTTTCATTTCCCTCCAACCCTGCATGTGCCTTAATCCAGAACAATTGGAGCATTTTACCGCTTTCATTAATTGCTCTGATATTATGCCTTGTTTTAACTGCTAGGGGATGGAGGGAAATGTTTTCAACTACTGTATCTAGGGCTGACCTTGAGTCACAGTACACATTAAAACTTTGTGATTTACTGCGTAGGGCGTGACTTGTTGCTTCTGAAAGAGCGAGCAATTCAGCCTGGTACACGGTGCAGCACTGCGCCAACTTAAACTTTCGGGTACTTGTTTCTTCGCCATTGTCCCATAAGGACAATGCCGCTCCAACTTTCCCCTCAAGCTTACTCCCGTCGGTGTAGATGTTTTGACCGACGTCGCAATATTGTCGCAGTGCTACATCGTCCGCCAGACATGTGTAGTGTGATCTAATTTGTTTTGCAGGGTGCATGGTGTCGCTAAAAGCAACTGGCCTTTCCATATCCCGATCGCCTACCTCTCGCTGGGTATATCCTCTCTTTGTTTCATAAAGCAAGGCTGCTTCCCGGACTCTTATGTCCAAGGGAAGCAGCCCTGCGAGTAGTAGCGCGGAATTTAATGACATCGTTTTGTACGCTTTTATAACTTTTTGTACAAAACCGCGCTGTACGGCATCTAGTTGGTTTTTTATGCTTATCTTGTTTGTAGCGGGTGCCCAGACGCTAGCCGCATACAAGATCGTCGGCTCAACTACTGCTGTGTATATTATTTTTACAATTTCTGGTTGCAGCAGCAGCAGCTTTTGAGAGCTGTTTAAAGAAATTAGTCCTTTCCGGCATGCATTGGCTACGTGGGAGTTAAAGGTTAGTTTGCTGTCGATGATTAGTCCTATTATTTTTATTTCGCTAAACGTTGCCACCTCGATCCCGCCCATGTTGAGGCGTGGGGTGTCAAACTTTAACTTACGCGTCATTACCATGGCTTTGGTTTTTTGCGGAGCAAATTTGAGTTTATTTTTGACACCCCACGCCCGAACATATTCGAGGGTGGCGTTTGCTCTCTCTTGTATCTCAGAGGCAGTCTCACCGTCAAATACTAGGACCACATCGTCAGCAAACGCCTGATTATAGTCTCCTCTAGTGTCTAGTCCTTTAAGTAGGGAGTCGAGTAGAACATTCCATAATATCGGACCCCCGATCGAACCCTGTACGCATCCTTTATTACAAACCCTTTCAAATTCCTCGCCAGCGTAACGGAC
The DNA here is from genome assembly GCA_954871355.1 of Cabera pusaria. Lineage (NCBI taxonomy): Eukaryota > Metazoa > Arthropoda > Insecta > Lepidoptera > Geometridae > Cabera > Cabera pusaria. The sequence continues at coordinate 6,894,491 of OX940896.1, forward strand.
CTTGACTCTTCTTTCGCTAAGATAACTATCTATTACCTTTCGTATGTTTATCGGACACTTTTCCTCAGCCAATCGGACTCTGATGGCTGGCCACCAGGCGCTATCGAAGGCTCCCTCTATATCCAGTGATACTAACGTGACGATCCGTTTTTGATTTATCTTCGTTCTTATGTGATGTATGAGGGTATAGAGGGAGTCTGCGGTGCTTCTCTGGGGCATGAATCCGAATTGGCGAGTACTCATCCTTGGTATCAGATGATGTTTCAACCGCGCCACCAGCATTTTTTCATAGATCTTTCCAAGTACTGGAAGTAGACCTATTGGGCGGTAAGATTTCGGGACAGTGTAGTTTTCTCTTCCTGGTTTTTTCAGTACTACCACAGTGGCCTGTTTCCAGATTTTAGGGAAATAGTGGTGTTCCAAACATTTATTTAGAAGTCCTAGGAAGAGAAAGGGGTCACCTCTGATAGCTCGGCAGCATATATCTGCGGTAAGTCCGTCAGCACCTGGGGCCTTTTTGGGGTTGAATGCGTCTATTGCAATTAGAAGTTCGGTCTGCGTGAACGGCGAATCGCAGGCCTCAGTTTGTTCTCCACTGTTCACTCTCTCCGCATTTTCTCTTTGCACTCTATGTTTGGGGTTATCTTCCTCTTCGAGATCTTCTGGGTAAAAAGAGTGGGTAAGGAGTTTCACGGATCCCTTTGCATCAAGAGTTTGTCCGTTGCTTACCAGGGGTTGGTCTTCGTCCCTACTCTTCGTCCTGTTTATAACCCTGTAAATGCCGTTCCAAAGCCCTTCCCTATCCTGCTTTCCACAAAACTTCTTCCAACTTTCGAGTTGTGTCTTTTGAGCTTCTTGTTCGTATTCTTCTTTCTTTGCCAGGTATTCAGCGACGACTTTTGGTCTTCTCACCGGTGCAGCACATCGAATTCCGTTTTTCCTAGTCGTGACCTCTTTTCTCATCTTCTCAAGCTCCGTGGTCCACCATGGTATGGTATTACCTTCTTCAATTTTCTTCTTTGGGATGGAATAATTACATGCTTCTATTAATGTTTTAGTGTAGTTTTCTGTCATAAGTTCAATTTCATCTTTAGTAGTAATTCTATCAATATCTTCTAATGTTAATTTTTTATCCGGCTTTAATTGATTGAGTTTCGAAAGAAACTCTACCCAATTTGCCTTCTGCGTTCTAAATATTCGAGTTCTAGTTATCTTAATTCCTTTAGATTTTTGCAGTCTTATATTGAAGGTAATACCATTATGGTCTGAGCTTGTAAGAGATTCGTCTACCCGCCAGTCATCCACTAGGTCCGACATATCCGACGTGCATGCTGTCACGTCGACGTGACTCTGATACCTTTGGCCGCCTCTGATGGTATCGAAAGTTGGAATCGTTCCTATGTTTTGTACTTGCAGGGTTAATTCGTCTAGGGTTCCGGCCATTTCTTCGCCTCTTTGATCAGGTTTGTTGCTCCCCCACCACGCGCTTTTGGCGTTTGCGTCACCACCTATTAGCAACCGCCGTGATCCAATTTGCCGGCTTATTTCTGCTAGCTGCTCCAGGTATGGGCCAATGGGTTGGTCTGGCTCAAAATAATAAGATACCAGGGTGATACTCCAAGCTCTGGTCCTGATTCCTACAACCACAATGTTCTTTGTGGTGAGGTGCGGGTACTGAGTTATATCTAGGCTCGGGTCAAAGATTAATATTTCAGATTTAACTGTCCCTTCACCTTCAGATTTTTGGAATAGATGGAATAGAGCTACTGCTGCCTTCTGCTTTTGTGCTTCTAAGAGGATCTCGGTGGTTGCCAACTTTTTCCTATGTAAATTTGCTTGGAGAATCCTATAGTAGACCACCTCAGCAATATGCAACTGCTGTTCTGGCCAGGGCCTCCCACTTTTTTCTCACAGAGCATTCATTGCTGAATGTATTGTGATCAGCTTTGGTTATTTTTGCTTTTACGCAGTTTACACAGCTTGGTGGTGCGTCAGATAGCCAATCTGGGTAGTTGTTCCTTAGGTGGTGTCCGCTGCAGTGACTGCAAACATCTACAGAGTCTCGGCAGAACTTCCGACCGTGCCCGTACCCCAAGCAGCGCGAGCACTGTATAAGGGGGGACTGGTCGGCTACAGAGATCCTCTGTAGATCTATGCGTACCGTCCCTGCGTCAGTCAGCCTCTTCCAGATTTTTGGGGAGACTCTTGCCACGTTATCGGATTTCGCGCTCTCCTCCTGAATTTGATGTCTATCCTATCGTCGGTTCCCTGTAACAAGTCCTTGCTTTGAACCCTGATTGCCCTTACGATGCCCTCGTCCATATTATGTTGGAGGACACCGTAAAGCACAATTAGGGGGTCCTTATTTTTTATTTCCTCGGCGCTGAGGTGGCTCCCTTTTACGTTGATCTTGTCTTTTACTTTTCTTATCTCTTCTTCATTCTTACACCCGACTATGACTTTTCTATCTTTAGCTTTTCTAATGCGATCAACTGTCACTTCTCCTTCTGTGGCGTTAACCACTTTTCTTATCCGTTCAAGGACTTCTTCACCACTTTCTGTTTCGTCGTTAGAGGTGACCACCACTGAGTGCAACGCGGTCTGCTGCACAAGTTTCCTCGTGTTGCCACCAGCTGTCACATTCGCGTAAGTGGTGGCCTCCGACGCCCTCTGATGGTGTCCTATTCTTATCTTCAGGTCCTCCATACTTGCGCTGTTTTCTTTTATGAGTTGGTTGTGTTCTTCCAATTTTTTGAGCAATTCGTCATGTCCAGGATAATGGTTTGCCGACTTAAATGGAATACCGACCTCTTCACTGATCAGCTCATCTCGCAAGGTGGAGAGCGAAGTGTCTTCCTCTGCAGGAATAGGTGTCAAGGACGGAGAGGTTTGAGTTGATTGCTCCGTTTGATCTTTCCCGGAAGTCCGTTGCCTGGTCTTGACCTTCTCCGATTCCTTCACTATGTTACAAAGACGAAGGGACTCCTCAAGCACACCTTCTCGGATATCAGTCCTGAGGTTTCGAGATTCGCCGAGGTGATATTGGATGTGTTTCAAACAAGCATTCGCCTCGGCGGTTCTATTGGCGTACTTAGAAGAGTGTTTCGGGGCGCCGCTCGTCTTAGGCTGCGTCTCTGGCTTATTCGCTTCCCATTCCCCAATGCTGCGCCTCACACCGGTGTCTTGCTTTTGTGCCCCTGAAGGTCCTGCCTTCTCAGTCATTTTTGGGGATTTCTGGGGGGCGGGTGGGTAGGTCTTTTTGGCGGGAGTATGATACCCAAACATGTTCAGAGGGAGTGTCCAAGTTTCAAATGAAGTAAAAGGTTTGTAGAAGTTATATAAATAGATATGTCAAAGTCAAAATACGTTGTAAAGCAAAAATAATAAAGTTTTTACACAAAAGTGTGTAATAATGTGGTCTGCTTCAATAATTGAAGCTTAGAGCTAATAAAAAAGGTACCGTGTAATACGATATTAGGTCTTAATCAAATTAAAAAGTCAAAATGTAACGTAGTCATCAAGCAAATGGCGATTTTGAGTATGACGGGAGGAGCCAAAACTCGATATCAGTGATCGAGAATTCGAAATTTTTGTTTTTTATGAGCCGTAGCGCTCCCAAAGGGCGGGTTATTTAGGGGGGATGTTAATACACCCTTAGCAGTGATTCCCTAAAATAAAAGTTGCTATTTGGGTAAGTAATAGCAAGAAAACCTATAAAAAACACAATTTCGTATGAAAAATTTAGAAAAATCTACCAAAAATGCACTAAAATTCTACTAATTTACTTTTTATGTTTCAGATTCAGAAGGAGCTTCCGGAGCAGCGTCTATTGATGTCGGGAACAACTATATAGCGTCCAGAATTTAAAAGTCAAAATTCCGGTACATGTAGGTTAGTAAGTAGGTAGATACATGTAGGTATTATCTATCTACTACCTATTATTATATTATATATTATTATATTAGACTTGGCTGGCACCGACTTCAAATAGATAAGTGGGTAGCGCTTATAATAATTTTAAGTAATTTATTTTTCGCTTTTGAGTGCCTGTTTGTGATTATGAAGTCTGTGTTATTTTTTTTTTTTAAATAACTTATTTAAGTACATGTAATGTTTTTGATGGGATCTCATATCTTTTTGTAGACAGTCTTTCTTTTTAGGGCTATGAACCCAAAGGGTACCAAAGAAACCCTATTACTGACACTTCGCTGTCCGTCCGTCCATCCATCCGGACTTCTTTTTAGTAATACCACAGAATAATGAATAGTACAAGTAATAGGTAGTGATAAGCTAGCGTTTGACTACTATCTCGCCTGGTGGTAAACGATCATGTGATTGAGGATGGCGAACATGCTGGGCCTAGAATGGTATGACTGGTCATTGTACCTAAATAAATAATGATTTCAGGGTTGAAATTACAGACATTGACAAAGCGGTTGTGCCGCTACGGCGCTACAGGCGGGCATAGCAGAAGTCATTATCAAAATTATCTTAGTGCATTAACATCTACCCACTAATTTAGTTTTAAAATAGGTATTAAGAAAAAAATTTGTGAATCCTATAGCTGGAAACTAATATCTCATTGCATTACCAGCCAGGCTATTCTGTAAGCTATCTGGACAGCGGAATCCGCGGTGAGATTCGAATTTCGTACTACGAAATTCAACCGTATTACGGTCGGGATACGATACTGGCAGTACGGGCACGTCGGGAGATGTCGTCGAAGTAGGTACAACAAAGCGAACTCATAAGTGCAGACTATGTAAGTTTGTTAAGTCCTTACTACAAAGCGCTGCTCTGAATGAATTGAGCAATGACTGGCAATAGTCGAAACACCTTACTCTAACCAAGTAGGTACTTAACGTTTTCTTCTTTAAGAAACTTCATGATCCATGGTACACCTAACTGGCGCCATCAGCTACCGTGAGTTTATTCCTTACTAGCAGCCCGCCCCGGCTTCGCACGGGTGAAATTGATACATAATACTGGACGGTCTGTTAGCGTAAAGGATAGTTACCTTGATTTCTAACCCGACGGTCACTGGTTATATTCCTACCTCTATACCAATTTTCTTAAGATTCTATACACAGTACACAGGTAGTGCGATCATTAAATCGATGTTCTGCCTGACTTACTTCCAAAAAGTAGCTTTCCACTATCAAAGAAAAAATCTGCCGCCATAACCTTACAGTGTTCCGGCAGCACAGCTCTCGGGAGTCATTCCATTCTAGGCCTAGCGTGTCCGCCATCCTCGACCACATAATTATCAATACCAATATGATAAATGCGAAAGTCAATTTGTATATTTCTTTGTTTGGAACTTCTTCACGGTCAAACGGCTGGACCGATTTATTTTGCACAGGGAAAGACAGTAACGTTCTACATTTTAATACATATCTAATACTATAAGAATCTTTGTCCTGACAAACTGACTGACTCACTGACAGACAAAGCACAGCCTAAACCGCTGGTCGTAGAGACTTGAAATTTGGAGGGTATATTTGTCTTAGTACGTACTAAGAACTACTATGTACTAAGAAAGGATTTTCCAAAATTCACCCCTTAAGGGGATGAAATGGAGGTTCAAAGTTTGTATGGAGAAACAAGATTAGATAGTCTTTTCTATCCAAAACTTCACGCAACTGCTTTAGTAACAAAATAAATAAATGTTTCTGGTTTTTTTTTTAATTCACCCCTAAGAGGGTGCAATGGGGTAACAAAGTGTGAAAATCAATATTGTTTCGGATTGCGCTGAAATTTGGCATGCAGATAGTTATTACGACGTTAGTTACCTCTGAGAAAGGATTTTCCAAAATTCAGCCATGATGGGGATAAAACGGGGGTTCAAAGTTTGTATGGAAAAACAAGATAAGATAGTATTTTCTATCCGAAACTTCACATAAGTGCTTCAGTAAAAAATAATAAATACGTGTTTCAGGTTTTTTTTAAATTCCCCCCCTAAGAGGGTAACAAAGTGTGAAAATCAATATTGTTTCGGATTGCGCTGAAATTTGGCATGCAGATAGTTATTACGACGTAAATTACCTCTGAGAAAGGATTTTCCAAAATTCACCCCTGAAGGGGATGAAACGGGGGGTTCAAAGTTTGTATGGAAAAACAAGATTAGATAGTCTTTTCTATCCAAAACTTCACATCAGTGCTTCAGTAAAAAAATAAGTAAACACGTGTATCAGGTTTTTTTGAAATTCCACCCCTAAGAGGGTGCAATGGGGTAACAAAGTGTGAAAATCAATATTGTTTCGGATTGCGCTGAAATTTGGCATGCAGATAGTTATTACGACTTTACTTTCTTCTGAGAAAGGATTTTCCAAAATTCACCCCTGAAGGGATGAAACGGGGGTTCAAAGTATGTATGGAAAAACAAGATTAGATAGTATTTTCTATTCGAAACTTCATACAAGTGCTTCAGTAAAAAAATAAGTAAATACGTGTTTCATGTTTTTTTGAAATTCCACCCTTAAGAGGGTGAAATTGGGTAACAAAGTGTGAAAATCAATATTGTTTCGGATTCCGCTAAAATTTGGCATGCAGATAGTTATTACGACGTTAGTTCCCTCTGAGAAAGGATTTTTCAAAATTCACCCCTGAAGGGGATGAAAGGGTTCAAAGTTTGTATGAAAAACAATATTAGATAGTATTTTATATTCGAAATTTAACACAAGTGCTTGAGTAAGTAAATACGTGTTTCAGGCTTTTTCAAAATTCCACCCCTAAAAGGGTAAAGTGGGGTAACAAAGTATGAAATCAATATTGTTTTGGATTGCGCTGAAATTTGGCATGCAGATAGTTATTTTGACTTAGGTATCCGCTAAGAAAGAATTTTTCAAAATACACTCTTTAAGGGGATGAAGCGGGGGTTCAAAGTTTGGATAGTCGTTTTATTCGACATTTCACACAAGTACTTCTGTAAATAAATAAGTAAATACGAGTTTCAAACTTTTTCAAAATGCCACCCTAATAGGATAAACTGGGGTAACAAAGTCTAAAAATCAATATTGTTTCGGATTGCGCTGAAATTCAGAATGCAGATAGTTATTATGACGTAGGTATCCGCTCAGAAATCATTTTCTGAAAATTCCTCCCGGATACGGAACGGGGATTAAAGTTTGTATGGCGAAACAAGATGGGATAAAGTACGTGTTGTAGGATTTTTCGAAATGGGGGTAGGTAACAAAGTCTGTAAATTTAGGTTTTTAGGGTTTTATAAATATGAATCCCGAATTGCCTTAGTCACGCGATAACATGAAAACGGTAGAACCGATTTGGCTAATTCTTATTTGACGTGTTTAATGACAGAATCGTTTTTACAAAAGAAAAGTTAAAAGAAGGTTTTAACGCGGGCAAAGCCGCGGGACACTTCTAGTTAATGGATAAGACCATAGGATACTTTTTAACACAGGCAAAGCCGCAGGACTCAGTTAGTTGTATAAGATAGATCAAACTATATTGACATCAAATTGATTTATATCGATTGGGATCTACAGAAATAGCTAAGCTAATAATGTTTACGTAGTAACTATTGTCTAATCTGTGTTTTCGCTGCAAATATTTTATTATTATTCGTGGCGAATAATTTTGAATCTGTGATATCTGCTGAAGTGTTGTTCATTTAAATTATATACTGTAAAGGACAACTTTAATCTATAATATGTGGCCAAGGTAAATAACGTCATTATTTGGATAAGGATACATACTATACAGGGTGTCGGGTTTCATATGGTCCAAACGAAAACCGTCGACAGAGGACTCCAAGGGCTACCCAAAGAACCCCCATGTAATTTCCGCGAAAACCTATAGTTTTCGAGAAAATTTCGTTTTACTTGTTTTCGAGTTAGTCGCCGAAACGTAACAATTCATTTAAATTTTCTCCCAAACTATAAAGGCCCTGGTTTTTTTGTGGGACTATGAATAATGAATAGGTCTTTCAGGCTAAATTACAAATTTTTATTTAGGCTAATTATTTTCCGAAAATAAAAAATAAGACATGACATATCTTTATCTAGACGATATTTAAACTTTTACTTTGGGCAGACTTTTTTCCAAAAAAATACAGAATAAAAAAATTTACAACCGATTTCAAAAACTTGTCTGTTTTATAGACCTGCTGCTTGCCAAATTTCATGCGGATACGACTAGTGGTTCAGGTCTAAAAACATAATTAACGTATTAATATAAATAATAAATTATTTCTTCTGAAATACACTCTGGTAATCTCTTTTTTATATTATTTAGATATCAAAACCATGATTTCACCATAAGTACCTACCTATTACTTGTGTCGAGCGAACAAGGAACGAATCCGTGGAATGACATATTTACCTACCTACCGTAGGAAGGGAGCAGGTATAAGTAAATTCAAGTATTGGGCATTTGATACCGGAACTATAGCAATTTGTCTTTCGAATTCGACAAAGTTCTTGATCTTCATAGCTCACAGTACCTAACATCATATTGTTACATCGTGTCGATAGGTCGCGAAGTTTCGCAAAGCTTCTCGCTGTAAACAATAATAGCCGTGGGCAAAATAGACTAATTACACCCGACTAATTACCCGCCATAAACACCCGACCGTCAAAGAAGTAACCTTCCTGGAATTTGAACCCCTTTTGACCCTAGTCAACGTAGTACCTACCTAGTGTTGTATTATATCTCATGGAATTGGCATTTTTATACCACCCCGCACGTAAAAATATAAATGTTAAAGCGACGGGTTTGTTAGGTATATGCAAAGTTAGCAGTGTTGCTTTGTTGAATATGTCTCTGATTTCGTAGCTTTTAGTATAAACAGTTGTATGTGCCATTGTTCCTATCTGTGACCTCAGACGGAATAATTCCGTCTGAGTCCGTGACTCGAAATGCGGAATTAACAAATTAAATTCCGTCTACGAGATGCAGAACACTCGGCAGTATGGACCTTAAAAGATTTAGGGTGCAACGTTTTTGGTATGCTCCCTTATAGGTATTAAGAACTTTGACAGCTGTTGATTAGTTAATTAAGCATAGAAGGTTCGTGGAGACTCAACAGATGGCAGACAAAATGAACGAACGCAGTTACTGTCATAGCACCTACTGAATAAATCTGTCAAACCTCTTGTTTTCTTTTCATTCTTTTTCGATTTCTTAACCGCTTCAATTCCTTTTAGATTTCTAACATTTGTAATTTTCGACAAAAAAAATAAAAAAAAGATTCTCATTGACGCTTTTGACAGTGACATCTCAGGAGGTTCGCATCAAACGCCACCTGACAAGTGTAGTGGAACTTTATTATTAAGGTATTTTTTTATGGTAAAAGCTTCGAGCATTTACTAATGGAGATGTCAATGCAAGGCGTACCACTCTGCTGGCCATATAGCCATTATTGGCCATATGAGCGTGCGTAACTACGCTGTATTTTTAATACTGTGTGCGTGTTTCAAGCTAGTGTGCGGGATCGTTAATGGGAGTGATTTGTGTGTGTGCAATGCGTGTTTACCTCGTCCCCCGTAAGTATCGGCAGAAAAAAAGTTTGCGGATTACAACGTTAACATCTCCATTGGTAAATGCTCGAAGGGTAAAAGGTAACAGGACACGCACGACGCTCGCCTGATGGTAAGCGATGATGTCTACCTACAACAGATACAGCGGCATGGTACAGGTGCTTAGCCACAATGGTGACTGCACAATTGCATGCAGTGCTTGTACTATTATTTATTCTGTGGCAGTGGTTTAATTGCTTGACATGAGGGGCGTTGGCATACATCCATCAACAATCTGTATTACATAAGTATAGTATATAATTTAAGATCGTTTAAAAAACTAAAAGAACCGACTTCAAACGTCGCGTTAGTTAAAGTAGCCAGTATAACCAGATTGTAACGCGAACTTCCACATTACCTAATAACTCTAATTCATTACCCAGAGGAATGAAATTGCTTAATTAAATTAACTGATGAAAGCTAATTACTCGGAGTTTTCAATTTGGAACCCTGTAACTATTATATAATCTGTGCCAGTAGTAAATCGTCGAGATAAGTAAATGCATCGTATTACAAATGTTGATATATTAAAAACGGCTCGGCCGATTTCGTTAAAATTATAATCCGATCACCTCGGAAACGTACCCTATCCATTAAAAAAATAATCATTCGAATCCGTTCACAATTGACGGTGTAATCGCGTAACATACACACAAAAAAAATAAAAACGTACAGACTAATTGAGAACCTCCTAATTTTTTGTGAAGTCGGTTAAAAACAAAGTCGCTTAGCATAACCTACGCATAGATCGTTTCAACTACGCAAAGGATTACATATAATGCAGTTTTTATCATGATCATGTCCATGCACGGATTGTATAAACAGTCCATACCTAGCCTAGGTACATAAACACGTCCTCACAGTTGATAGATGCCGTTAATAACGTGATTATACTCCGTCTACATGCTGTTCTACTTACATGATGACATACATCAATCAACACAGAGGACTGTCGAGTATGTACCTATGTATTGTAAAGACCCCTATGGTGTTATAGAGCAGGGCAGTGAGATTAGGCGCTCAAAGATCACTTTATTAAACGACTTCACAATAAACTAGCCAAGTGCAAGTCGGACTCGCACTCGTAGGGTTCCGTAACAGTAGGTACTAACAGTAGAGTATTTTATAACTTTAATTTTTCGCTACCAAAAAATTAACTTTGTTTTTCCTATGAAAAACAACGTAATTTTTTTAACTCTATAGTTTGTATGAAAAACAAAGCTATCTTTGCGGTCGCTATATCTTAAAAACTGCTGATTGTATCTCGTTCAAACCAATTTTCGTTGTTAGTTTTTATTGAGACAGCATATATATTTTTTAGGTTTTTCACTCCATTACTTTAAAAATTAGGGGGAGACACAAATTTTACCACTTTATACTTGCCTATCTTTCAAATGATTGACTTAGAGAAAAAATGGTTTTAGGAACCTCAATGTCATTTTTAAAAACCTATCTATACACACACCGCACGTATAGGTTTGATGAAAAAATTTTTTTTTAGTTTCAGTTTCATGTATTCCCTTTAAAATTTTATTTATTTTTATTTTTGAATAAAAATTGTAAAGCGGTTCACAGAATACACCTACCTACCACGATTTACTGTGTAGTCTTAACAGTTTTGGAATAAAGTAGCTGTGACATACGGACGGACAGAGAGACAGACATGACGAATCTGTAAGGGTTCCATTTCTGCCATTCGGCTACGGAACCCTAAATAGGACGTTCTCAATTTGTCAGATTTTTTTTGTTCACTGATTACTCAAAGATGCCTGGTCCGATTTTGAAAATGTTTGGAAGGGAAATTATACTTTCCAGATGGTCATATTTAAATTTCATTGAGGAATGTTCAGTATTTCTAGACATATAGGAGATAAACATCTCAAATTTGGTACTGAAAATGACTAGCGCGGCATTTGAAGTCGGTTCTTATAGTTTTTTAAAAGATCTTAAGTTATTTCAACCTTCTTAGGTCAACTTTACCGACATATCCTACGAAATGGATAACACTTATATCGGAACTCGGTGAATCGATCGGTGACAGGTCTTTTCAGCCGACTTACAAAAAGAAGGAGGTTCTCGATTCGTCTGTATTTTTTTTTTTGTATGTAGGTATGTTACGCGATTACTCCGTCAATTGTGAAACGATTCGAATGATTTTTTTTTAAACTATAGAGTACATTTCTGAGGTGGTCCCATTGTAATTTCATTGAGATCTGATAAGTATCTCTAGAGATGTGACGATAAACGTGCTACCACACCCCGCGAGTCAATTTCAACTCGCAGGGCATGGAAGTCGGTTGTTTTAGTTTTTAAATAATATCTTAATTATCGGTGTAGTCGGTGAGTGGTCTGAGCCACGGTCAAATCCAACCACCAATGTTCATCTACCTATTTATTACCAGCAGGATCCCCTGCTGGTAATTATCGGTGTAGTCGGTGAGTGGTCTGAGCCACGGTCAAATCCAACCACCAATGTTCATCTACAAGCAGCATATATCTAAGTTTTGCGCCAATATATACAATCACGGCATACCTACAACTTACAAGTGCATAAATAAATTAATAAATTGAGTGACACTGACTCCGCGATGTAAAACGGTTAGATGGTTTTATTAGTTGAAAGCTAAACCAACCCACGGTAATCTATTACTTAATATTATAAAGAGGAAAACTTTGTTTGCTTGGTTGTAATGAATAGGCTCAAAAACTACTGGACCGTTTTTAAAAATTCTTTCACTATTCGAAAGCCACAGTATCCACGAGTAACATAGACTAAATTTTATTTTGGAAAAAAATAGGGTTCCGTAAGATATTTGGGTTTTAGCAAAACAACGTTTGCAGGGCTAGCTAGTATTTTATATTACCGTGACCAACCTCACTCAAACAGTGACGACAATTAGTGTACATCGTAAATCGCCGCCAGACTTACGCAGTAACTATTATATAATCTGTGGCGGGCCAGCCATTATTTAATTAAACATGCTCATACATCACGTATGTTAATATGTGGTTAATAGGCATGACGTGACGATAGTATAAAAAAATCGAAGATTTGATGATTTTAGGGGAAATACATATTAAAACAATTTAAAACACTAGTTTAGTTTTATATAAAAAATTGAGATTATTAATATTTTCAATAAAATAAAACATTAAAATACTGCAATCGGCCATTTTGATTGAAACACCAATCACAGCGCATGACGTCACGCCTATGAGGTTTTCTTGAAAATGTTATTAAATTTTGGAAATGTGACAATGCAGATACCACATGAGTAAAGAAGGTATCTTTACTCATGTGATGATACACATGGGTATGTGTATCATTGTCACAGATTATATATAATATTATTATATAAATATTGTATATAATAGTTACTGCGTTAAATATGTCATTGATATATGCGTGACGTTACAGCCGACGCCATGACACATGTGAGCTGTTTTTGCGCACTATTGAAAATTTATTAGAAAAATTGCTTTAAACTTCGTTAGACTTAAGTTAATTACCAAAATATAGGTTTTTTCATGAATAGTAAATGTGTTCCCATATTACGGAAGACGATTTCAAAATCTTTCGTCACGCCTATTATAGGGTCATAGAGTACTTGACAGCATAATAAGCTGCGTTCATAACCTGTGCGCCAATTTTTAAGAAAAAGTATATTTTTGTATCAAATTGTATCTATTTTAATTATTTATATATTTATTTAAATGTGTTTTGATTCAATGTATGTTTCTATTATATTATTTTTGTAATTTACTTCGTGTCCAATCCGCTTAGGTCCATCTGAAAATCAGCGTTCCGATTAAAACCTGAACATATGTGCTGAGATGGTCCTATTCAGAACACACACACAAATAACTTAAGTTTTATTATTTATGATTTTTTGTTTTATATAGTACTAGGTTTAAGTTATTGGTTTTATTTAAATACCTACGTTTTTTAGTGCGTAGCTGAATAAATGTATTTCATTTCATTTCAATGCATTTCATTACTTACCTAATCATCGGACTTCGGAGCCGGGATCAACCGTGACTAATCTATTCATACTACTGACTACTGACTGATGTAAGTATTATTTATGGATCACCCTCAATGCCTCAATACCAGGACATATTCTGTCTACGCTTAATAATAATAATTCTAATCTTTTTTTATTATACTTATAGATTTCTTAGCCATTTGTTGTAGTCAGTGTCAGCTATCCCAACCTCTCTTCTAAGCTGGCTACCACTGAACACCATGCAGCAACTCGGTGAACCGAGGGTCACAATATGTCTACATTCGGTGAGTGGGTCGAGCCACACCTGAGGCCTACAACCAGTTGTCACCGACTTCCACGGTCCATGTAGATATATAAGAAGGTCCAAGCCTAAGAACGCAAAAAGGTTTTATTGATATTGCATATCATGAGAGGAATGTTGTTTTTGCCTCGGTCATATTAGGGGTGCCACACAGAGGAACTTATATATTAGATATAGGTACACTCAATACTCTAAATTTAACATAGTCAAGAAGAAAACGTTCCAAGCTGGAACTGAGGTATAGACAACTTACCTATCATCACTTACGCTATCCAAAATCCCCTATAAACTGGGTGTCCCATTCATAACTAAGTTGAAGCTAAACATTATATATAGCACATTGAAATTGATGGTACCACGTTATATCTCGATAACGTATGAGTATAATGGTATACCCCTATAATTCGATAGTAGGGGACTATCGGAAACAGCTGGTCATAATATAATTTACCTCCGACCGTTGGGCCATTGTCTTCGTATGGAACCTTACATCTGTAAAGGATACAATGGTGGTATAAATCTCGACAACAATTTCCGGCTGAATTTTCGGTAAATATCTTACATTTACACATTAAGGATTTTAACAAAGGATTTAGGTGGGTATACATAGTCATCGTTCGTCATGATTCAGGATATTATACATGTAGACAACTAGCTATGCCCCGCAGTTTTACCCGCGTAGACTTCATTTTCGTGGCAATATCTGGATATAACGTATTCTATGTGTTATTCCTGGGTCTAGGCTGTCTACATTCCAAATTTCAGCTCAATCGGTCCAGTAGTTTTAGCATGAAGAAGTAACAAACTTTCGCCTTCATTAATTAATAAAATTAATAATATTAGTAGGAATTAGGATATTTACAAGGAGAACGATGCAACCTACTCCAGCGCCATCTTCATGAGTTGGTGAGTAAAGATGGATGGATGTTTGTAACTTTTTCACAAAAAAACGGCTGAACGGATTTGGATGAAATGTAGCGTCTACAAATAATTTTAAACCTGTATTAACATATAAGATAGATACTTTTTAACGCGAGGGAGGCCGCGGGGCGCAGCTAATAAATTTATAATTATCGTGAGTTTGTATCATGATTATAAACTACCGGGTATTAGTTATAATAGGTATATTCACTACAGTTAGTTGCCGACTGTCTGAGTCTCGACCTAGGTTTCTGGCATTTTTGGTTGTTATTGATATTGCATACGGTGGCGAAATCGGGAGAACGGTCGGCTTTGATGCCAGAGGTACCGAGTTCAAACCCCGCCACGCACCAATGGATTATGTGCGCTTTTCACAGTGGCTCTCCGGTGAAGGAAAAACACCGTTAAGAAACCAACAACCCTCGCATGGTGGAAGGGCACCATCTCGTGTCCGTCTGGCCAGCTACCACCCTCAAATTAGAAAATCTGTAGCCAAACATCGAATGTATTCCGGTAGCTATCATTGAGAGCCAGCTCCCATTCTAGGCCTGGCGTGTTTACCATCTTCGACCGCATCATCGCTTACCAACAGGTGAGATAGTGGTCGGTTTCTGGCATATACGATGCACTTCTTCGGTCTTCACAGAAAGGTGTTATTGATATTGCTTACGGTGGCATAATCGGGAGAACGGTCGGCTTTGATGCCAGAGGTACCGAGTTCAAACCCCGCCACGCACCAATGGATTATGTGCGCTTTTCACAGTGGCCCTCCGGTGAAGGAAAAACACCGTTAAGAAACCAACAACCCTCGCATGGTGGAAGGGCACCATCTCGTGTCCGTCTGGCCAGCTACCACCCTCAAATCAGAAAATCTGTAGCCAAACATCGAATGTATTCCGGTAGCTATCCTTGAGAGCCAGCTCCCATTATATTAATATACATAGGCCTGGCGTGTTTACCATCTTCGACCGCATCATCACGTACCAACAGGTGAGATAGTGGTCAAACGCTAGCCTATAAGACATTAAAAAAAACCTAGGTCGAGACAGTCGACAACGAACAGTAGTGAGTGTAATACTCGGTAGTTTATAATAATTGTTATTATGAGTGTTTATAACCTCATGCCCCAGTCCTAAGAACCTAGTGTGAACACAGCCTATACATATTGTATGAGCTGTATGACAGTTCCTTTGACGGTGCCGTGTCCGCGATCTTTTGTCCCCACGACGAGAGAGCGATGTTTGTCTTTTCCTTTTGCATAGTGTAACAGAAAGTTCTCGAAATGGGATCTTCGTGCTAACGAGCCGTGGCAGGGAAGAGAAACTTCGACCTCGGAAACCTTTGTTCCGAAGCGAGTGTGTTTTCCATTTAACTAATATGTTTGAAGTTTGAGCTTTCCTGATTAGGCTCCTTGCACATTATAAGATATTTTATTGTCTATCCCAGACTAGACATTTCTTGTCTGGTTTATCGTACAAATACACGCAAGACTTCTTATTCACTGTAGCCACAATTCACGTAGGATACACGTGTACAAAATGGACAGACGACAGCGTCTATTATTGATTGCATACTTGTACCATAGAAGAAAACGCCGTATTTGTAGGCGTCATTGGATACATACATCCATATACAAAGTTGGTACAAGAACTACTTAAAGACGAACGAAAGTTTTTAAATTACTTCCGTCCAAGACTACTTTTGACGAGCTGGTAGTACATTTGAATTCGTCATTATTTCGTCAAAAATACGCCATTTAGAGTATTTCCCCACGTCCCATATAATTATGGTCACACTATTGTCGTGTCTAGGCAAGACGGTCTTGTGTAGGCACGACATCGAGCCGACAAATCGACGTGTGTTATCAGACATAAGAAAAAATATCTTCTAATATGTATGGTCTCATATACTTGACAATGAAGGCGACTGAATTTCTCATGTCTCATCAGGCACAAGACACAAAAAATTTCTTATAATGTGCAAAAGGCCTTACACTTGCTTATCTTATCTTAGCTTATCAAATTATATAAACGGTAAAGGATTACCTATACAACGTATTTTGTAAATAAATCACCATTGCAGTAGTAGGCATGGTGGTAGTACACTATCTAGTGTCCGTCTGGCCAGCTACCACACTCAAGTTAAAAAATCTGTCGCTAAAACATCTAATTCTAATGTGTTCCGGCAGCTATCCTTGAGAGCCAGTTCCCATTCTAGGCCTAGCGTGCTACCATCCTCGACCGCATCGTCACTTACCAACAGGTGAGTGAGATAGTGTCACCTGCCCTAATCTATCTCTAAGGTACATAGAGGAAGCTAGAAATAAAATAGGTACATGATCTATATAACTATATTTTTAACCGACTTACACAAAAAAGGAGGAGGTTCTCAATTCGTCTGTATGTTTTTTTTGTGTGTATGTTACGCGATTACTCCGTCAATTGTAGACTGACAGACAGACAGACGGACAGCGGAGTCTTAGTAATAGGGTCCCGGTTTACCCTTTGGGTACGGAACCCTAAAAAAAACATACAGACGAATTGAGAACCTCCTCCTTTTTTGTGAAGTTGGTTAAAAATGAAACGACGTGAAACATTCCCTTTAAATACATTGTTTTGCCTACACCGTAAAATTTATCACCATTTTTCCTTTAAAAGGTTCTTAGGTTGAACAAAGATAGCAGACGTCAGCTTTCATTCACGTTGAGTGGCATTCCATTGATTACCAGTGTAACTGAAGTACCTTTTTGATTTTGACAGAGTTTTTCTTTCGATTTCAGAATAATTTATGTCCCTTCGCCTTTAATGAGCCGACCTAATGCGTTTTAATAAAATCGAACAAGACATTAGGCTTGAAACTCACTAAGGCTCTACATTGTTTTTTGCGTATTGTAAGATATATACCTACTATAAATCTTTATGTAAGGTTTTAAAGTGAAACTTCTTAAGCGGCGTTGTGAAGTTTTTGGGATAGGTAAAAAAATGTTAAACTCGCGTTAGGAGGCCGCGTCAGGACACGTGATCTGATAGAAAATTCGTAAGACGGAGGGAGAGTAGATTTTTTTTTTGGGATGGGTAAAAAATTTTAAACTCGCGTCAGGACTCTAGTGACCTGATCGAAAGTAAAACGCACAACGTTTCACTTTCGCCGGCACTCCCAGAGTGCAACCCGTTGTTTTTTTTTATCCGACTACGGCGAAGCAAAAAGGAGGGTTATGTTTTTGACCGGTATGTGGGTATGTATGTATGTATGTATGTTTGTATGTATGTTCATCTGTTCCCTCAGACTTCTAAACTACTTATCATAATTTGACAAATGAGGTGTCGTTGGACGGGTCTTATTTGTCTGCTGGTTATAGGCTATGTAACGTCACAAGAAATTGAATGTGGCGCTCTCTAGAGGGCACGGAGACACACAAAAAAAAATGTTCACCCCACCCCATCGTGTGGGGTATCGTTAAATAGGGATTTTAAAATGAAGGTAGGGTTTGGTACATCATATTTTTGTCAAGCGTAGCGTTTGCGAGATATATCACGTCGAAGTCAAGAAAACTAATTTTTACCCAACGGCGCGGCATCGCAAAGAAACAATAGGGAGGGTTATGTGTTTTTTGATATGGTTATGTATGTATGTCAGTATGTTGACATGTATGCATGTATGTATTTATGCAAAAACCCCAAAATACTTGAAATAAAAGTAAGTTCAAAAACTAAAACCCGACTACTGAAATATCACGCTCTAAAAAGTATGAAACAAGAAAATATTCTCATCTGAGATCGCTATGTACAAACTATTCAATATGTATCGTTTATTATATAAAAAACTTACTTTTAATAAATGTTTAATCGTATTTTATACATATTCTTAGTGGTGTTCAGAGGATAGCCGTGGTTGGTCGTAACGTCACCCTAACAAAACAATACATTCTGAAAAGCACATTTTTTATATTCTTACTCGTACCTCAAAACTCCGCCAAATCTAAACCGATTTGAAAAATTCTTTTTTTTTTTTAGAGATTATGCTTCCCGTTTGGTCCCATTCAACTTTTATTGAGCTATGATAATTATCTCTGAAGATATGGAGATAAACAATATAAGCAAATTTGTATACTTAGATGACATGATTATAACTAGCCAGTAATTTGACTATCGAGGCATGTGAAGTCGGTTTTTATACGATCATAAATACAGACAATAGTGAGTTTTAGGCAAAAATAAGCAGAGTTCAATTGAAAATTCAATTTGAAATACAAATTGAATTTTTATTAGATGCAGCTGGGAAGTCTATCAGAAGATCTGAGATATTTATTATTTCAGTAATTCTATGCTAGAGACAACGAGACGCTATGGACCATGGTTTCACCGGTTTTTGATTAAGTGACAGATAGTATCTGACACATGACACATGAAAAATGTTAAAAATCTGTTAGGTAAGTTCATAATTGTTCGTATGCGACAGTTTTATGTAACGACACAGTTTTGAGAGTTTTGGCGGGAACGTGGAAAAGTGTGTGTGATCTCATAACTTATATATATATATAACTCATTAACATATTGGTAAGGAATAATTAAATCGGAGACTGTATAGAATCTAATCAACTTAATTTGTATGATTTAATAACATAATGATAACTTCAATTCGTTACTTTGGTCTGTAGATAGATAGATAGATAGATAAACACTTTATTACACCATACAAATTAAAAGTAAAAAAAAAAGGTAAATAAAACAATGTGGCAACAGGCGGTCTTATCGCTTAAAGCGATCTCTTCCAGACAACCTTAATATTTAATATTTTTAGAAATATTATCTTTTATAATCTAAAATAATTCATGATTATTACTAATATATTTTGTAGCTATGAATCAAGAATAAACTGCCCAAGCGCGATTTAGACTCGCACACGTAGGGTTCCGATTGATCAAAATTCCTGAAAAAAAAAAAATTGTTTTTTTTTATATGGACCCCTTTAATCATGATTCATAGTGATTAAGGTTGATTGAATTATCATTCGTAATTTTCAATTGTATTGTAATATTTTTAATTGTTAAAGTGGTTTTCATCACTTACAGAATAGGCGTGACGAAAGATTTTGAAATCCTCTTTCGTAAAGTGGGAATACATTTACTATTCATGAAAAAACCTATATTTCGGTAATTAACTTAAGTTTAATGAAGTTTAAAGCAATTTTTCTAATATTTTTTCAATAGTGCGCAAAAACAGCTCACATATGTCATGGCGTCGGCTGTGACGTCACGCATACCTAAATTACATAATTAACGTAGTAAATATTATATAATCTGTGACAATGAATACATGGGTTTTCCAAAATGTAATAACATTTTGAAGAAAACCTCATAAGAGGGTATAGTCGTGACGTCATGCGCTGTGATTGGTGTTTAAATCAAAATGGCCGATAGCAGTATTTTAATGTTTTATTTTACTGAAAATCTTAATAATCTCAATTTTTAAATGAAAGTAAACTAGTGTTTTAAATTGTTTTAATATGTATTTTCCCCTAAAATCATCAAATCTTTGATTTTTTGATACTGTCGTCATGCCTATTCCAACATGGAATACTTTCTCGAATTTGTCACCCATCGGGCTCCCAAGGTACAGGCCTAGCCGAGTTTGGGGGCCTACTATTAATGTATTGTTTTGTACATACCTCTTTATGCAAATAAATGAATTGAAAAATTGAATTTTTCGGTTTCTAGCCGAAGTAAATTAACATCACAAATCTATCATCATCGTCGTCTATTTCCACAGCCTGTCTTATCTGTGCCATTGCTTGGTCTATACCAGTGGTTCCAAACCTGTGGGTAAATACCCCCGAGGGGTAATATAGCTTTTCTGCGGGAAACGCGCAAAAAGTACGAAGTACGCCGACAGTTGCATCGTCCTACGAGCCTGCCCGCAAGCTTGGAGTGACCGAGATGTCTGGCTCATGTTGATGATTATGATTGATCGACGATTAATGAATAAAGCCCATTTGCTGTTTTATTTTTTATATTTTATAAGCTAGCGTTTGAACACTATCTCACCTGTTGGTAAGCGATGATGTGGTCGAAGATGGTAAGCACGCTAGACCTAGAATGGGAACTGGCTCTCAAGGATAGCTGCCGGAACACATTAGATGTTTTGGCGATAGAATTTCTAGCTTAAGGGTGGTAGCTGGCCAGGCGGTCACTAGATAATGCCACCACCATGCGGGGGTTGTTGGTTTCTTAACAATGTTTTTCCTTCACCGGAGGGTTGGCTGAATACTCAAAGCTGGAGGATCACTGTGAAAAGCGCACATACATTTTTCTATAGAAAAATCTATTGGTGCACGGCGGGGATTGAACTCCGTACCTCTGACATCAAAGGCGACCGTTCTCCCGATTACGCCACCGGGCGGGCCCTCTTAAATAATTACATGTACTGAACTTGTTGAACTAAGTGAAATTGACACATTATCATATTATACAGGAATACCCACTCACTTACCAGACCTACTAGAACTTTACTAAATCGTGGTAAAATTTTAGATCTGTGTTTAGATCGAAACGAAAAACAGGGTTCCGACCGGTTATACCTATATTTATTTTTTAAACTTGGGGAATCTGTAAATATTATTCGATTATACGCGTCTTAAACTTGGATTGTTACAAATATAAAGTGTGTACCTAACACTTCAAGAAACATAATATTTAAACTTGGATGTTTCGGATTAATATTCAAAGTAAGCGGTAATACGGTAAGCCATTATTTTGATCCCATTTAGATAAAAAAACGCTGGGGGCAGCTGTTTAGATACCATAATTACGAGATTACGTGATCGGAACGCTATGTGTCGGTGGCGCTCGATACTTACTTGATAGATTTCTTTTACGTGATTTGCTTTGCAATATTTTTTATTATTGATTTCACAGAAAGAGGAATTTTTAATCTATAATTCGATAACATTATTCGTACCGCCTCTCTTGCTACCAAAAATAACTATTATATAATCTGTGTTACCACCATCAAGAAGATAAGTTATTTTTCAAAAAAAAATAAAACCGACTTCATAACCACAAACAGGCACTCAAAAGCGAAAAATAAATTACTTAAAATTATTATAAGCGCTACCCACTTATCTATTTGAAGTCGGTGCCAGCTAAGTCTAATAGGTAGTAGATATATAATACCTACATGTATCTACTTACTTACTAACCTACATGTACCTACTTACTACTACTACATACATAGTATCTATCTACTATCCAATAGACTTGGCTGGCACCGACTTCAAATAGATAAGTGGGTAGCGCTTTTAATAATTTTAAGTAATTTATTTTTCGCTTTTGAGTGCCTGTTTGTGGTTATGAAGTCGGTTTTATTTTTTTTGAAAAATTACTTATTTTACCCTTTTTAGTGCAAAACAAGTTTTAATTAAATTACATGCATATATTAAATTTCGTGTCTGGGCTGTTATACACTGACGGCTAAATACTTTTTGAAAATTTCAAGTATGTACCTATAACGGCTAAGAAGATACAGATCTGTAAAGTGCGCACATATGTATAGACACACGGACGGATGGACGGACGGACGGACGAACGGACAACAAAGTCTCAGAAAGTGTTCATTTGGTACCCTTTGGGTTCGGAACCCTAAAAAAATTGACTTTGAATGCCGCGCTATAGTAAAAATATTCACTAGTAATAATGATGTCATCAAGGTATCAGAGGACAATGTCCAAAATGGCCCTGTGCAATTAAAGCATCTGACACACACGATAATTAATTGTCTATTTTATTACAATAATTCCAAATACTTTTATAGTTGTATTCCAAAATGAATATTAAAAAGTATTATTTGCGATTATTAACATTAATTGCCGCCATATGGCCAACAGAGTACTGAATCACTCTACTACGTTATAAGAGGCACTTCCCTATATTGTTGAAACCCGAATTATGAAAGCACTGTGTAGCCAACCTAACAACGGAAAGTATTATTTACGTAGTAACTATTATATAATCTGTGGTATTATACTTATAATTTTTTTTTTGCAGTGTTGATTGGTACAAAGTACGTTCATAATTCTGATTTATTTAATAATGTATGCAGTGTCGCGGGACTGAAATGGCCGCCATCTTCGCCAAACGTCATGTCATGTCAAAAAATCTTAGGTATGTTTAAAAAAGTTTGCACCCTAACAAGACTTTGCCCGGTAGAACATTTCTGTAAAGACAAATTATTTATATTTATATATAATTATTTATTATAATTATTAATATATAATTATTTATTGAGGGCCCGGTGGCGTAATTGGGAGAACAGTCGGCTTTGATGCCGTGGTACCGAGTTCAAACCGCCGTGCACCAATGAATTTTTCTATCGAAAAATATATGTGCGTTTCTCACAGTTGCCCTCCGGTGAAAGAAAACATCGTTAAAAAACCAACAACCCCCGCATTGTGGTAGGACATATCTAGTGTCCGCCTGGCCAGCTACCACCCTCAAGTTAGAAAATCGGTCGCCAAACATCTAATGTGTTCAGGCAGCTATCATTGAGAGCCAGTTCCCATTCTAGTCCGCTTCTCTATCTTCGACCGCATCATCACTTAGCAACAGGTGAGATAGTGGTCAAACGCTAGCCTATAAGATATTTAAAAAAAATAAAAAATATTAATTATCCCCACCTTTATTTCTATCTCGCTCACAGTTACCGTAAGAATATCTGTCAAAAACCAAAATCAACGAGAAGAAAGATGTAAAAACATTATTCAAGGTAAATTGTTAAACACAATCCAAAATTTCATCGTACCGACGGGACTTAATTGGCAAAGCACCGGAACATGTTATTCCGGAGGTTGCGGGTTCATGTCCCGTCGGTACGATGAAATTTTGGATTGTGTTTAACAATTTACAAAAAAATATAAAGTGTGAAACACTTCAAAGAAACATAGTATTATTCAAGGTCATATGTTTTAGTCTTCAAAAGTATATGCAATAGCAACCTCCATTGTGTATAATCTTCTTGGGGCTCTTCTACTAAAACCAGTACATTCTCCTATGTTTGAGGTGTTTATCTCCATATCTCTGGAGATACTTATCAGATCTCGCTAAAATTAAAATGGGACCACCTCGGAAACGTATTCTACCTATTAAAAAAAGAATCATTTGAATCCGTTCACAATTGACGGAGAAATCGCGTAACATACACACAAAAAAAAAAACATACATACGAATTGAGAACCTCCTCCTTTTTTGTGAAGTCGGTTAAAAATCTGCCGCCATACTCTCATTACACAGCTATTGATAGTTATAGAAAAACCATTTCAAATCTGACAACCAGTGAGTGAAAATTACTCACAAAAACAATATTATTAAATTAAATTTTAAAAAAAAACATACAGAATAATTGAGAACCTCCTTCTTTTTGGAAGTCGGTTGATAAAAGCGTTAACACAGAGTTGATAATTTAACTATGTACCTATTTTGTATGTAATGTATGTAATATATATATTAAATACCTATATGTAAATACCTAAATCATTATTAAAGTTGAGATCAAAGTCAATTATATCGATTTGATAGGATGGTACTACGTATAATCTTATTGTTTCTATTACAAATCTATTCAGTTTCTCTTTACAGCTAGTTCAGAAAGCTAGTCTTGTGATAACCCAAAAACACCCAAAAACGCCCAAAAAGCAAAGATAAATACCTAGTTCATATACGATGCATAAAAACCACCCTACAGCTACACCCGTCCGCAATTTTCCTACAAAAAATACATCGCCCTAAAAATGTCACCGAAGCTACATACGTAAAACAGATTACACGACAACCGGGTCATAGCGTTATCACATCAACATACTCATAAAGATATTATACAGATATGCCGTACCTTTCCCGAGCGCGATGGAATTCCTATAAGCGGCTGTCGAGCGACGGCATTCCAATGCAAAAATTGGCGTGCCTCACATGGCTTGGAAGAATCCTACGTGGAAAAAACTTGCACAGAACTCGCGCGCGACTTCCTCGATCCTCATAGGAGAACGGCTGACGTTAGAAGTTTAGTAGCTTAGCTGCCACATTGACGCCCTTTGATTAGGGTCTCAATACTCTAAGCTATTACAACACAAAACACTGGTCTGGTCACTAACTCAAGAGCCGATTTTGTAAATTGTTGTAATCTGTTAGCCATCAATCTGCCCGTGGGCCAAAGTGCCCAAGGTGGGAGTGGACGTCAAGCTGTAAGATAGAAAATCTGTCTATAGATTTTTGACTAAATATTATGTTTCTTAAAGTGTATTTAACTTTATATTTTTGTAGACTCTGTGCAAATAGAGAACCGTCGTGGCTTTACGATGAACTAACACTCAAAGATAAGGAAGAATGGTATGATATACTTACCTAGTACCGCCCGATAATTATAAGATTAGGTACATACCAAGGTATCAAACATTTTTATTTGTATTGGCAATGACTCAGCAATGTTGTCAACGCAACAATAACAGCAAATTAGAACGATTAACACGCGCGCCCTCAATTTTACGACGGTTCTCTTTTTGCACAGACTTTACGGACGACTCCCACTGAACTGACGAAATTTCTGGATAGCTTTTTTAACCAATACATCGGTGGCGCCATCTGCAATAACTGTATAGAAGTTATTACTCGGAGTACTCGGACAAAGTTATGAAACCACTACAGATTTCAGATCCGACGAGACGTTGTACCATTTTTAGGGTTCCGTACCTCAAAAGGTAAAAAAGGAACCCTTATAAGATCACTTTCTTTTCCGTCTGTCCGATTGTCTGTCTGTCTGTCCGTCTGTATGTCTATCCGTGTGACACCACCGATTTTCTCAGGAACGGGAGGACCTAGCAAGTTGAAATGTATACCAGATACTGAAATCTATAGTCCCTATTAGATGCATAAAAAGCAAGGTCCTGAGTCAACACGATAAAAAGATATGGGCAAACTTTGATATTCGCAAAAACTTGTAAGTACCAAAATATACACTAATTAAAAATAACCAAAAAAGTTGAAAATTAAATGGACTCCATACATTCATAGTTTACGCCAATTAAGATAGGCTTCTGAGTTATATGAGCGAACATATAATTTAGAGGTCTAGTTTAATTGGTATTGGTATGTTGGTATGGTAGTTTAATTGGTATTTTGGATTTTTTAGGCATTATAATTAAAGATGATGAAATGGGGAGCGACGTCGTACACACATCGGTGGGCATGCAGTAATTGGAATGGAAAAACAGAAGGTAACACTCAGCTTGCTATCATGATGATGATGATTGTCGATGATACATAACATATAATAAGACAACATCACATCTCATAACATCAATGTGCACTGTACTGAAACAAAGAACAAAATTAAATGCAAGATGGTAAGTTCGTAGTTGTGGAAAAATATTTGCTACAAAGGCTCGTAGGCATTCATTGCTACATACAGCCACAGATATAGCGCTGTAGCATGCTGTAGCCATTCTGAATTCAAACAAGAGGAGGTTTGCAGTTCGTAGGCATCTACGAATAAAACATAAGTTCCGATTTCTCGATAAATTTTGGGACCTTTATCAAAATTATTTTTATATTGTAAAGAGATCTGATGCGTATCTCTTATAGAGATAAACAAGTTCAACTTGCTACTGAAAATGGCTAGCGAGGCATTTGAAGTCGTTTTTTTTATAGTTTTTTACACGTTCTTCAAATAGTTAAGTTTAGTTTCTAATTAATAAAAGTCACGTGTTTGGGGCTCATCGTTATTTTATTTGAGCCTCCAATCGCGCAGAAAATATATATTTTCATTTCATACATATATCATTATAGTGAGTGTTCAAGTCAAATAAAAGCTTTCAAAGTTTTCAAACCTATTGGGCGTTTTTACATTGGACGATAACTGTAACTACATGATAAATGCACGATATCGTCGGACTGGTAGTTTGACACAATCACTACTAAATGCTTTCACACTGTGTCGTACTGTGTCGTCGACAGATTGTATCAAACTACCAGTCCGACGATATCGTGCAGTTATCGTGTAGTTACAGTTATCGTCCAATGTGAAAACGCTCATTTCATGGTTCACGAAATGCCGAAATAGGCTTGAAAAAGGTTGGAAAGGCTGACACTAATGGTGTGTGCACACCAACACCTGACGCTGCGCTGCGCAATCGTTAGTGTTCATAGGTTGCTCAAATGCACAATTTACCAGTTTATATGAGCGACACGTAGCGACCAATGATATCCAATTTTTAGGGTTCCGTACCCAAAGGGTAAAACGGGACCCTATTACTGAGACTCCGCTGTCCGTCTGTCTGTCTGTCTGTCTGTCTGTCTGTCTGTCTGTCTGTCCGTCTGTCACCAGGCAGATGGTGTATTTCTGTTGCCGCTAGAACAACAAATACTAAAAACAAAATACAGTTAAAAATTAAAGGGGGTCCACGTACAAAAAACGTGTTTTTAAACGCCTAATCTATCTAATTAGTTTCGGCAAAATGACAAAGATGGTGCTAGTAAACGAGCCCCGTCTTTCTAGATCGCGACCAAACCAAATATTCTTAGTTATATCAATTAAACAAATATAATTGGTTGAAACTCTGTTATGTTTCGTATTGTACGGAACCCTCCCTAAGTGTGCGATAGGAGACGCGATGCTGACTCGCACTTGGCCAGTTTTATTTTTATACCCAATACGTTTGACCACCATCTAACGGATATTATGTGATTGACAATTTAGCACGCTTGCCTGAACATACCTACCTGTACACTTTAAACTTTCATGATTTGAACACATAGTTATAAATATTAAAATACGAAACGTCGAGTTAAATTAAAATTAGTGTTTTAGGCGCGATAAGTCCTGTACTTTAATATTAATAAATATCTACCTGTTCACGCGATTTCAAGACCCCCGACTGTACCACAGTTTCTATAGATTGTGAAGCTGTGACTATACGTCTTATGGGGCAACACAGACAAGGATGGTTGCAAGGAATTCCATTTATTGGCAGTACTGGCAGTACGTATGATTGATTACAATTGGAGCAAAACGCTCTGTGCGAATAAATGTAACTTACTATATAGTAATTGTAAATATGGCCATGTTTTGGCTCTGCAACCAGATTAATAAGGATAAAAATTGTTGTTGTCAGAAGTCGCCTTTTCTCTTATTAAGGTACGGCCACACCGCGGCGTCCTGCGTGTAGGTGGCGATCACATAGTGCAGTAATATTTGCACCGACTGGTTCACACCAGACGCGATCTACGGCGATCAAAAAACAATGGAAAATCAGATCGCCAACGCGCACGCGGACGCAGGACGCCGCGGTGTGTTTGTACCTATATAAACGCTTAGATAGATCAGTATCTACAGTTGTAATGTCACTACTCACTAGAGTACAAGATCGTTATGAAGGCGTTCCATCAAAGAAACCGAAATTAAATGAGAAAAAGAAAATTTATTGCATAATATTAATAACAGTGCGATTGATGAACAATTGTCGATGCCTGTGATGAGTTTTTGTATATTTGTTTCATTTTTCGATGCAGGAAAATATGGATGGATAGAATATGACTTTGATGATGTCTATTTTTATCTAATATCTTATAGGTTAACGTTTGACCATTCTCTCGCCTTGTGGTAAGCGATAATGTGGACATATGTGGACATATTTTATGGATAATGTGGGTGTGTTAGATTTAATAAACATGTTAGGCCTAGAATAGTCAGACTCTTAAGGGCTTTGTGCTGCCGGAACACCGTCAGGTTACAGTGGCATATATGTTCTCCTTGACGGTGAAAAGCTACTTTTTGTTTGCAAGTCAGGGAGAACATCGATATAATGCTTTTACCACCTCTGGTAATGCTCCTATATACCATCTATGGTATTGTGACAAACACGATGTGAAAAACGGCACTGAGATGAGGCGCTGGACAACTGACTGCAATCACAGAGCGGGGGACTCGGTGAACCGTGTGCTTTTCATTACATAGGCTGGTAATCCGATCTTTATGAAATAACTTAGGGATGCGTGTGTTGCTATGCTAAAAAAAAGAAATGTGATGTAGGATGTCACCGAATGCGCCTAATGCATTGTTTCAGTGGTCTAAACTAAAACCATACTCACATTATTGTTTTTATAATGTAACGGGTTTGTGGCACGTCGATTGGATGTTTTCAAAGACAATAATGATTTTTTTTATATCATAATTGGTAAAGGACTAGCACGACGCTCGCGTCATGGTAAGCGATGACGTCTACCTATAACAGATACAGCGGCATGCAAAATTCTGAACTGCCAGAATTTTGCATGTCACTGCACTGCGCTTGTTACCTTGAGACCTAAAAATGTTGAGTCTCACATGCCCTGTAATTTCACTGGACACCTTGCCATTTCAACCAAAAAACATTTAAGCTACTCGTAAGCTAAGCTAATTTCACGGCTGAAAAGTAATTGGCAAAGTGGTGGTACCGCCCCAGGCAGACTAGCAGAAGTCCTACCACTACTAAAAATACATACATACATATATATTCTACATTGGTAGAAACAGTTTTTGTGTTTTATATATTTAGTATATAAATACATATTGAGTTAGAACATGCAAGCATCTTTCATCACGTAGAAAGCAACAGAATCATTGCAAAGCCGCGGGGACGTCTCTAAAAAAATACGTTTCCGTAACTCTTAAAGAATAATAATATAAAAAATATCCAGGCCAAGCCTTAGGAGGCTGATATAAAATATCACCAAGTCCGGATGCGAATAAAGAGATGTCAGTAACAGTACCTACCCGGGAAGATGTTTGCTCCCAAAGGTCCTTGTGACGAATTTGCAAACATAAATTAGGTGTATTATGCGACCTCACGTTATTTGATATGTTCTTCGGACAAGTGGAAATGCTTTTATTAACCTGTAGTAAGTTCCCAGGTTTTTTTTCATATAGCGTTTGACCACTATCTTACCTGTGTGTAATAATTGCTATTAGCGGACCTTACCAGGTTAAAACAAGGCAGCTGTAAAGATATCTTAGTATCTTTTCAAAGTCGTAAGGGCAACAGATGGGTTGGAATAGTTGTGCCATGTGACTAAGCATAATGACTAAACTCAGTTGTCTCTTGCCGTATTCTTCATCCCGATAAGGACTAATCTATCTTTGACCGCACACACTTCGATATAGTGCCCAAGAGCTTTTCTGTTCAGAGCAAAAAGTAGGTTTTACATTAGTTACAGTAAGGACTTGATATCCACAATCTCCATTAATTTAACTCCGAGCATCATGTCTGTAACGGCGATATACGCAGTGTGACTGAAGGAGAAGAGCTGAAGGCAGAGCTCGGTGGCGCGCATTGGGAGAAGCCTATTTCCAGCAGTAGACTGTCGTAGGCTGATAATGATGATCATATCTGTAAAGGCGAGTTAGAGTTATGAGAAAGAGAAGAATTTAGGAGAATCGAGACACAACTCAAGCCTACCTAAAGCGGCTACCACATTGAGGGAAAGACACACAATTCGTCTCACCATACAGCACCACTCGTTTCCACCAAGTGCAGGGTTAAAGTCTATTATACTTACTTGTCACTCCTCTCAAGTAAAATAGAGACGCCAATAATTTTAGTGCTCTCAAATTAGTTTGCAAGAACATAATCGGTAGATACCATTGACAAGAACAAAATCGGTACCATTGACTCCCAAAACTGTGAATAATTCCCGTTCGAAACCAATCAGAAAACTGTTACACCTAACTATATTACAAGAGCTCTCGCTTCCACGACGTACAAACCTCGTGTGTTGCCCCAGGGAATACGCGAAACCAAATCCGAAGACATTTGGATAAAATCCACGTCTGAATCGGTTTAGTCGGGCCTCTAGGTCCCTGTTTGAAACCAATAGGGATTTCGAACATCTATAAAAACGAACTGAGCAGACGTGTTATGTCGTTGAATATTATGGTTTTAGATGTGTTAGGGAAATAAAATTGGTGTCTGAGTGAAAGTACCTATTGGAAAAGAGTAGTCGAATTTGATTTCAAAATTTTCAACATTGACGCGTTGTAAACCATCTTGAAATCTCTTCAAACCTAAAAGACCATGTTAAAACCTCACACAATAATCTACTTTTTGCAAATTACGATTCAAACCTGTGAACTCTATACCATAGTACATCCTATTTTCCAACTTCCTAGTATCCTACTTTCCTACTAATATTATAAATGCAAAATGTTTCTAAAGAGTTAAAACGTTCAGATATTCATTTGCGGAAAATATCACATCTCTCGACACAATCATGCAAGTGTTATTTCAAAAAGTTTAAACCCTAAAAATACGACCTACAAAATAAAAATTAAGTTAAATAACGATGGAATCGTGCCTATCTGGAACTGGGAGATGGAAGGTCACAGACAAGCAGTTGACTAACAGATTGGTGACACGTTTATGTTCGGGGGATCGTTCGGATGGAGAGTTATTAATTTAACACCAATTAGCAACAGGGAGATCTAGAGAACACTGCCTGGACAGGAAGCTTTAGATGGACAGAATTTCACATATAAATGTTGTAGGCACAAGCATACAACATTTATAAGTGAAATTCTGATTCACAGAATAAATGATAGTACAAACTATCATTTATTCTGTGGCTTAGACTAGTTTGAAATAATAAGTGATTCATTCTAAAATCTTCCTCAATTGCAGTCGTAAATCTCGAAAGTAGGATGGGACCGCTCACGTATTCATGGGTAAACTGTAAAGAAAGGCAGGACAGTGTAACTTCGTTACCTACTTCCTTCATATTTAATTAGATTGCCTTTATTTTGGTACCTGTGTAACTACGCCAAATAACAACACACGGGAGGACGTGATAACTGTGAGAACGTGTTGTATTCCAAATCTTTGGTTTATACAATACTTACAATAAATCGCCTAATTACTAAGAACTGCCACGGAATATATTTTTTTATTTTTTATTATAGGCTAGCGTTTGACCACTGTCTCACCTGTTGGTAAGTGATGGTGCGGTCGAAGATGGTAAGCACGCTAGGCCTAGAATGGGCAGATTATAATACAGTTACTGCTTTGAACTTGAAATCGCGCAGAAATTTGTGAATAGAACCTACAAAATCTCGGTGTTTTGTGTATCTAGTAATCCGAGTTATTTGGTACTACTTTTTCAGTCAATACCTAGTATGTTATCAAGTTGACACTTATATCAAATACTCGGGTCTACGGTATCTTTCGGCTGTGAAAAGATCAAACGTGTAAGTCAATGCGATCAAAAGATATGACCGTTTATGTCGCATATTTTAGCATATTTTGCGTTTTCACAAGGAAATCAAAACCTATAGGGTACTTCCCGTTGACCTAGAATCATGAAATTTGGCAAGAAGTCTTGAAGTACTTATATAGGAATAAATCTGAAAACCGTAAAAGTGTAGTTTAATAACAAAACAAGTGAATTTACTATTACAAACGTATTATTTGCGGTTGGCACAATACATTTTCTATGAATCGAACTGCAAAGTTTGTCCTTTAACCTAGTTTGACAAATTTGTACGGAAGCCTTGGTCTGCGAGTCAACACGCACTTGGCTGGTTTTTTTTTAATAGTGGGCAAACAAACTAGCCGCCTGATGTGCCCTGTGGTTTATTTTTTAATATCGTAAGTATAGGCCATTATCTCACCACAGTGCCTGTGCTCGTTCTTCGTTTCTTTAGATTTATTTACGTACTCTTACAATATTACTAAGTATTATGCACACTAGATGGCGCTATTTAATTTTATGCATACGAGTATCTGCGTTTACTGTAACGTGATAGCAGTAAAAAAACTCACACTACTTTATACCCAATTCAGTATCGCTTTTTTTTATATCTTATAGGCTAGCGTTTGACCACTATCTCACCTGTTGGTAAGTGATGATGCGGTCAAAGATGGTAATCTCACGCACGCTACGCCTAAAATGGGAACTGGCTCTCAGGGATAGCTGCCGGAACACATTGTTGATATTTCGCGACAGATTTTCTAAATTGAGGGTGTTAGCTGGCCTGGCGGACACTAGATAGTGTCCTACCACCATGCGGTTGTTGGTTTCTTAACGATGTTTTTTCTTCACCGGAGGGCCACTGTGAGAAGCGCACATACATTTTTCGATATAAAAATCCATTGGTGCACGGCGGGGTTTGAACTCGGTACCTCTGGCATCAAAGCCGACCTTTCTCCCGATTACGCCACCGGGCCCTCAATCTTTTTTTTCTTTTTGCTATACCTGCTTTTCCTATACCTAACTCAATCTCTGCTCTAAAATTTCAATAAGCTATGACGACACCAAAAAGTTCACTCGTTTCCTCAAGATGTAACTTTGCTCATCCATTTTTCTTTCAATTTATTGCGTTTCTTTTCTATTTGAGTTTACTCCCGAGCTTGCGACTTGCAAATGAGGCCATTATTGCCTGATTTCGAGGTGGGATTACCCACATCAGGCTGCGAAATCTGTCACCGAGTTTCACAGATTATTTGTTTCCGTGAACTTAGGCAAGAATTCGCATATGAAAAAAACGTACATAGGTAGGTAGGTATGCTAACTTTCTACTTAAATTTTGTTCAGAAATATCACGGCAACAAGCAAGCGAATACTGAGCATTAGCTTTCTTTCAGATGATAACCAAATTGCTATTTATTTTTAAATAAGGAAAACATGAAGCGCTTTGTGTGAAGATTAGTTAATCATTTATCATATTTAAATTGATTTAACTGCAAATATTTCATTTTTATTAACGTCTTCTCCAGTATTTTTGACTCCGTCACTCTTTCAAATCGAAACTCTCATATATTTGCCCCATTATTAGCACTAATTATACCTGTTACCATTATACCTAAGCTTTTAGTCCGTCTACACCAAATTACGAGTACCAACTTATTATCTGATTTACTTCGTTCGCACTTTACAGCCCATTTACAACCACTATTTTCCAATTAATTAAGCCTCCACATCAAATCAGTTTGTTTATTAAAAGTACTCAAGGAAGGTAGGAAGGTACTCAAGGTACTCCAAACTCCACTGAAACTTTCAGAAAAGTGAAAGTGAAAAATCTCTTCCATCTCTCTGAGTAATTTTGGAGTGTCGTTATTGTGTTGTAACCCGGTCCATTCCATTATAACTCGCGTAACTTAATTTCAAGAATGGCCGCTGAGGGAGCTTTCCTTTTAGTATACCGGTGATGGAAAGGCTTTTTAAAAGAAAACAAACAGTTTCAAGGACATGCCATCATACAGTTACTACGTTACTATAAACCTACGTTTGGACGGACTGTTGACGTAAATAGTAAGCGATTACTATTTACTTTGTAATGTGCCGCTATAACCTTACAACGTTGCAACATCGCGATGTTCACTGAACATCGCGATCTCACCGCGTGACCTCACTCCCGAGGAAGAGCGACTGACTCGCTCGAAACCTAGGTCGAGAAAATTCGACTAAAGGTACGTGAATTACAGCCGGTATATAACAATAATAATGTTACAAATTCACGATAATTTTAAAATCAAAATAACCATAAACCACTTCACAGCCGAATAACTAGGTGATACTGACCCAGGCGGACTAGCAGAAGTCCTAACACATTTTACCTTACACCTTTAGTTTAATACTTATTCAAAGGGCTGCATTCAAGCTCTGAAATTGTTGGTAAATTATAACTTACGAACTATCCACGCAGCCTAAAGCAGAATGTTGCATAGTCGTCCCATTTACTGCATATGCAGAACTTTAGTTACAGAGAACTTTGAATAGACCGGCTCGTTGTGTTTACTAAATGAGAACGCGTCAGTTTCACATTATCTCTGTCTTGTAGTCAGATAGGACTATTGTTATAACATTCTAAGGCATTCTTAGCTAAGCTTACACCACGAATGAATACTGGGGAATTAGACAAGTGGCACATTCGCCTTTGACAAAATATTAGTCGAAAAATTTATGTCTGCAATTACTATACTGGGCGCTATGTAGCGTCAGGCAGGGGAGTGGCCACACATTACCTTAAACTAGATATACTAGTTTACGTAGTAACTATTATATTATCTAATCTCCATAAATCTAAATCTGTGCCCTAGTAGAAACAAAAAGTCGACGCAGTAAGTAATAGACCGGGAGATGGTAACAGAAAATACTTGGTCATTTGTACCAGTATGGCGGTTCTTCAGGGGTCTAGTTACGGAATGACAAAAAAGAAAATGATGGTCATAGCGCAGGTACCGGCGGCCCAATCGCGTGGGCGTTAATCGAATGTGTCGGATAAATAATAGTGTCCAACGATTTGTTCCACAAAAAATATATACGGTCGAATTGAGAAACCTCCTCCTTTTTTTTAAGTCGGTTAAAATGCTAGTATTTTCCGATAGCCAATAAAAAAAGAAGTAGGCGCCGTAATGCCATACTTCTCCGGTGTGACTTACAGCCCGCCATACCGACGCGAATACATTAATTTAAAATAAAACTGGCCAATTGCGAGTCAGACTTTTTCCCGCACACGGAGGGTTCCGAACGCCATCTATCGAATTTCTAACGAACTTCTAACACCAACTAAGTAAACGTTAACACAAAGGTAGAATAGTATTATATAGTAGTAATAGTAACAGTAGTAATAGTAGTAATAGTAATTGTAGTAATTAATATTATTAAATATCTGGTTGACCGGTACTTTTTGCCACTTAAACAGACAAATATGACTCTTCCCGACATCTATTGACGAATAATAATACTATTTTTTTTAATTGAGAGCAACTAACTGCTTTACTGATACAGTACTTCTACTCGTCAATAGATGTCGGGAAGAGTCATATTTTAAGTTGATTATCAATACAGTTGATTATTGAAAACACGAATAAAACAACATTTTCTGAAAATGACTCCTAGCTAGATCGATTTATCGCCCCCGAAATCCCCTGTAGGTATACTAAATTTTATTTAATCGTTGGAGCCGCTTCCGAGATTCAGATTAAGGTAAAGATGATAGCGCCATCTTAGCAACTAGATAGGTGGCGCTGCGCTATCGTAAAAAACTTTTTTAAACTTTTCTTTAATTTTCAACTTTGTTCTGTTCTTAGTATTTGTTGTTATAGCGGCAACAGAAATACATCATCTGTGAAAATTTCAACCGTCTAACTATCACGGTTCATGAGATACAGCCTGGTGACAGACGGACAGACAGATAGACAGACAGACAGACAGACAGACGGACAGTGGAGTCTCAGTAATAGGGTTCCGTTGGTACCCATTGGGTTCGGAACCCTAAAAAAGCAATTCAACCATTTGTTCCAGGCTAATTTTTGCATAGACAATCATCGTCGAGTAGCCATTCACGGTAACCTCTGCCATACTATTTTCCGACGGTTACCAATGGCCGCCGCAATGGAGTAACATTTTTTTTTTGCTAAACGATTTGTATACCAGTCGAAAACTTTTTTTAATAGTTCTCTATATTATCATAAATAGAAGTCTGATGAGATCATGCCATACCTGTGGGAGGTGGCAAATGTGTAAAATATTTTTTCAAAATTCTAAGATTTTATTCGTAATTCGCACGATTTTTACCAGTATGGCACTAATTTTTCCTGTATGTTAGGTAGTCCCGGTTTATAACATTCATTTAAAAAATATCAAGAATGAACGGTGCTGTTTCTTCTTGAAATGCTACGTTACTGTGTCTAGGGCTGCCTTAAAACACAAAACGCCCCGCCACCTAAAGCTGAAAGCGCCTTCTTATGACCGTATTCAATAACTTCATCATCATCATAATCAGCCAATTTCCATCCACTGCTGAACATAGGCCTCTCCTATGGCACGCCACTGAGCTCGATATTCATCTCTTTGTTTCCAACCACTACCAGCCAGCTTACGTATATTATCATCGCTCCACCTAGCTGGAGGGCGCCCTACACTACGTTTACTTGAGGGCCCGGTGGCGTAATCGGGAGAACGGTCGGCTTTGATGTCGTGGTACCGAGTTCAAACCGCCGTGCACCAATGGATTTTTCTATCGAAAAATGTATGTCCACTTCTCACAGTGGCCCTCCGGTGAAGGAAAACATCGTTAAGAAACCAACAATATAAGCATGGTGGTAGGACACTATCTAGTGTCCGCCTGGCCAGCTACCACCCTCAAGTTAGAAAATCTGTCACCAAACATCTAATGTGTTAAGGCAGCTATCCTTGAGAGCCAGTTCCCATTCTAGGCCTAGCGTGCTTACCATCTTCGACCGCATCATTTACCAACAGGTGAGATAGTGGTCAAACGCTAGCCTATAACGTATAAAAAAAAATTAAAAAAAACTGAGCCGTGGTCTCCACTCTAGAACTCGTCTACCCCACCGGTTATCGGTTCTACGACAGATATGACCAGCCCACTGCCATTTCAGCTTGCTAATCCTTTGAGCTATGTCGATAACTTTGGTTCTCAGACGGATGACTTCGTTCCGAATTAGATCATAGAAACTCCGAGCATAGCCTTCTCCATAGCTCGCTGTGCGACTTTGAATTGGTGAACTAGTCGCACCGACAGTGTCCATGTCTCGGATCCGTAAGTAATAACAGGTAGGACGTACTCGTTAAAGACTTTTGTCTTCAGGTTTTGTGGTATGGGCGATGAAAAGACTCTACGAAGTTTTCCAAATGCTACCCATCCCAGCTGTATCCTTCTGTGAGCTTCCTTCTTGAAGTTGTTTCTACCCAAGATTTCAAGATTTGCCTACGGTCTACCTAAACCGAAGTTGTTCACAAACACGTCTACTTGTTCGTAAACAACTTCGAGAGGAACTCCATTTAAAGCAACATGTTCGTTGAACATGATCTTGGTCTTACCCAAGTTCATCCGGAGACCGATACGTGCAGAAAAATCAGAAATAGTGGTCAGCATGTATTGTAAGTCCTGCACGGTTTCTGCCATGATGACGATATCGTTCGCAAATCTAAAGTGTGAAAGGTAATTGCCGTTTATAATTATAAATGCGTCCCGTCTTTTCAAATTCAGCGTTTTGAACATATGCACTAGAGCGTTTGTGAACAATTTGGAGGAAATAACGTCAGCTTTCTCTTCTCTTCTCTTCTCTTTTATGTAAGCGGATATGTTCAGTCTGCTGATTTTGTACTTTGACGGTCATAGTCGCAGCGTCATACAGACCTCTCAACACTTCGACGTATCGCAAATCAACTTGGCACCGTTGCAGTGACTCCAGAACAGACCAAGTTACAATGGAGTCAAAAGCTTTCTCATAGTCCACAAACGCTAAGCACAGGATCTTCGGTCTTCTGTATAACTTGCCGCACTGTGTGAATGTGGTCTATGGTGCCGTAACCTCCTCTTAACCCAGCCTGCTCGGGGGGCTGAAATTCACTGAACCTACGCGCGGTACGATTTGTGACGACTCTCAAACACAGCTTATAAACATGGCTAAAGAGCGAGATAGATCGAAAGTTCTTCAAAAGGGTTTTGTCTCCTTTTTGAAGAACATAAAAACGACACTCTTACTCCATGCCTTCGGAGTTATCCCCGAAAAAAGGACGGAATTAAAAATACGCTGAAGCTGAAGCGTAGTCTGAAATGAACTGTCAGTGATCGATAGATGAACAAAAGATGACATAGAGCAAAAAGCTACTAATGGTCAGTGGTCACCGTTTCGTGGTTGTAACGCGTAGCGCGTTTGTGTGCGCGGGCAGGTATTAAGTTAAACCACTAACACACAACCACATTGTGGTTACCACAACCACAAACTATAGCCAGCCTTATTTCAGAAGCAGGTACCCATCCTTTTCAACGAGAATTAGGGGTGTACATAATATCCGCAGGAGCAGAGGGCAGAGCAGCATAGGTAATTGTAACTGTAGCTGGATGCCACAATATAAATCAAAGCGCGGAAATTGGGCTTAATTATCAATGCAGGCGGTCTATTGCATTGCAGGCGGGACTTGGCTTTAGACAGCAGGGCTAGTTCATAATTTATAGCACAAAAGCTTCATTTGACCGCTGCGATACTGGGAGAGTATAGAAAATAGTAGGGTAGAATTAAATCGGACTATTGGACTATTCCGATATATATTATAAAGGTTTCGATTTGCATAATAATGTATGTGTGTATTTTTGTTATGAAAGTATATTGATATTACCTATGAAATTAACCTTGCCGTAAATACCAGCATTTTTAGAGCACACTCAGATGACAAGCGCTCAAGACAAGCGCTCAAGACAAGCGCTCGCGCGTTATCTACTTTAGGGATCTCTCTTATTTATTATATTCTATGTTATATTTCATCTTGTTTTTTATATTATATATTATAGGCTCTATATTATAATCTATTTTAGGGTCCCGTAGCTGAATGGCAAAAAATTGAACCCTTATAGATCCGTCATGTCTGTCTGTCCGTCCGTATGTCACAGCCACTTTATTCAGAAACTAGCTGTTACCCGCGGCTTCGCCCGCGTTATTTGAGTCTTTATGACCTTTGAGGTCAAGATCGATGATCTCTTAGGCCAAGTCACCATAGATGACCCTAAATTCGAACTCAATATCCTCTATTGTTAAAGTCATTAATCATTTTAGTTAGGTATACGAAGTTGTGCTGTTTAAATGTTTGACATTTCAACATTACAACAACAAACATTTCTTACAAAGAAAATAAGGTGAATAGCTGCGCGAGCGCAGCGAGAGCTATCATTGCGCGAACGAAAATTTTTTACGACTTTTTATGACCCTGACAGTTTTTATGACCTACTAAGTCAACACCGATGACATTAGGGTTCAATTTGATGTCCACTTAATTTAAGGTTAATAATGATTATGATTATTGAAGGTTGCTCTGTTTCAATGTGTGATTCGTTTTGATGAATGTGGCTATTAAAATTAAAAAGATGACGAAATATTTCCTAAAAAAAAGAGAAAATAAATGCTTGCGCGAGCGTCGCAAGTGTTATCGCTGCGCGAGCGTAGCGAGCGCAAAAATTTTTAACGACTTTTTATGACCCTGACAGTTTTTATGACCTATTAAGTCAACACTGATGACACTCAGGTTAAAGTCGATAATCACTTATTTTAAAGTTAATAAACATTATGATTATTGAAGATTGTACAGTTTTAATTTATGACTCGTTTTGATGTATGTGGGTATTAATATACAAAAGTTGCTGAAATATTACTGTCAAAGTTGATAAAATAAATGCTTGTGCGAGCGTAGCGAGCGCTATCAGTGCGCGAGCGAAGCGAGCGCGGAAATTTTTTACTTTTTATGACCCTGACAGTTTTTATGACCTACTAATTCAATACTTATGACATTAGGGTTAAATTTTATATCCACTTCATTTAAGGTTACTAATCATTATGATTATTGAATGTTGTTCTGTTTCAATTTATGACTCGTTTTAATGCATGTGGCTATTTAAATTCAAAAGTTTAAGTTTTTTAAGACGAAATATTTCCTACAAAGTAGATTAAACAAATGCTTTCGCGAGCGCAGGGAGTGCTATAACTACGCGAGCGAAGCGAGTGCGAAAAAATGTTACGTGTTTTAATGACCCTGACAGGTTTTATGACCTACTAAGTCATCACCAATTATCCTAAGGCTGTTAAAACACGAAAGTTTTTGAAATACTTCCCACAAAGCAGATAAACACGTTGGGCAAGCAAAGCCAGCGCGTAAATTTTGATGACTTCTAATGATCCTGACAGTTTTATGGCCAAATCAAGACACTCAATAAGTCATTATAGATGAACCTAAGGAACTCTTATGATTATGTTAACTCTATGTAAAGTTAACAAAAAATATATGCACCCTCACTTAACTGCCGAAAAAAAATGTATTATTTGCCCTTTTATGCCCTATTAAATGTCTTTGTACAAAATGTCATGTGAATCGGTCAAGCCTTTTGGCCGAAAAGTGGCCAGACATATACAAAATTCAACAATAAAAAACTGACTACCGGACTCGATTGTAAAAAAAGTAACCAATGTGCTCGGATCTCGGACTCTACTCTTGGTCTATGTCTTATTGACTGTCTGTACAATTTTAGCTCAATCGGTCAACTCGTTTAACCGAGTAGAGGTCACACGTTTAAAAAATTTAAAAAATAGAAAAAATAAGTTACCCGAACTCAACTGTTAAAAAAATATCCTTTGTCGTTCTATGCCCTATTAACTGTATTTGTACAAAATTTGAGCTGAATCGGTCAAAACGATTGCCGCTAAGAGGCAACACATTATTCTATAATAAAATTATGGACACCTGAAATTGCCAGCCAAAAAAATAGTATCCTATGTCTTATTGACCGTCTGTGCACAAAATTTCAGCTGAAATGGTTGACCCGTTTGACTGAGGAGGCCACACATTTACAAAGTTCAATAAAAAAAATCTGGACACCTGGACTCGACTGCCAGAAAAAAAGTATCCATTGTGCTTCTATGCCATATGAGCTATATATGTAGAAAATTTCAGTCATATCGGTGAAGCCGTTTAGCTGATAAGTGGCCACACATAACCCTAAATTCAATAAAAAAAATCTGGACACCCAGACTCGATAGCCCAAAAAAAGTATCCTATATCCTATTCTGCCCAATGAACTGTCTTTATACAACATGCAAGGCAAATTGGTCAAGCCGTTTATTCGAGAAGAAGTCTTATATTTACAAAATTCAATTAAACATATTTGGACCCCCTGACTTGATAGCCAGATAAAAAGTTTTCTATATCCTATTCTGCCCTATGAACTGTCTTCATACAACATGTCAGGCAAATTGTTAAAGCTGTTTATTCGAGAAGAGGTCTTATATTTACAAAATTCAATTAAACATATTTGGACCCCCTGACTCGATAGCCAGAAAAAAGTTTTCTATATCCTATTCTGCCCTATGAACTGTCTTAATACAACATGTCAGGCAAATCGGTCAAGCCGTTTATTCGAGAAGAGGTCTTATATTTACAAAATTCAATTAAAAATATCTGGACCCCCTGACTCGACAGCCAGAAAAAAAGTATCCTATATCCTTTTCTGCCCTATGACATGTATGCACACAAAATTTCAGGCAAATTGGTCAAGCCGTTTATTCGAGAAGAAGTCTTATATTTACAAAATTGAATTAAAAAT
Organism: Cabera pusaria; assembly: GCA_954871355.1. Lineage (NCBI taxonomy): Eukaryota > Metazoa > Arthropoda > Insecta > Lepidoptera > Geometridae > Cabera > Cabera pusaria. Next base: position 6,936,381 of record OX940896.1, read on the forward strand.
ATTTGGACCCCTTGACTTGATAGCCCAAAAAAAGTATCCTATATCCTATTCTGCCCAATGAACTGTCTTTATACAACATGCAAGGCAAATTGGTCAAGCCGTTTATTCGAGAAGAAGTCTTATATTTACAAAATTTAATTAAACATATTTGGACCCCCTGACTTGATAGCCAGATAAAAAGTTTTCTATATCCTATTCTGCCCTATGAACTGTCTTAATACAACATGTCAGGCAAATCGGTCAAGCCGTTTATTCGAGAAGAGGTCTTATATTTACAAAATTCTATTAAAAATATCTGGACCCCCTGACTCGACAGCCAGAAAAAAAGTATCCTATATCCTTTTCTGCCCTATGACATGTATGCACACAAAATTTCAGGCAAATTGGTCAAGCCGTTTATTCGAGAAGAAGTCTTATATTTACAAAATTGAATTAAAAATATTTGGACCCCTTGACTTGATAGCCCAAAAAAAGTATCCTATATCCTATTCTGCCCAATGAACTGTCTTTATACAACATGCAAGGCAAATTGGTCAAGCCGTTTATTCGAGAAGAAGTCTTATATTTACAAAATTCAATTAAAAATATTTGGACCCCCTGACTCGATAGCCAGAAAAAAAGTATCCCATATCCTATTCTGCTCTATGAACTGTCTTTATACAATATGTCAGGCAAAGTGGTCAAGCCGTTTATTCGAGAAGAGGTCTTATATTTACAAAATTCAATTAAAAATATCCGGACCCCCTGACTCGACAGCCAGAAAAAAGTATCCTATATTCTATTCTGCCCTATTACATGTATACACACAAAATTTCAGGCAAATCGGTCAAGCCGTTTATTCGAGAAGAAGTCTTATATTTACAAAATTCAATTAAAAATATCTGGACCCCCTGACTCGATAGCCAAATAAGAAGTATCCTATATCCTATTCTGCCCTATGTACTATCTTTGTACAAAATTTCAGCCAAATCGGTCAAGCCGTTTGACCGTGAAGAAGTCCCAAACAAACAAACAAACAAACAAGCAAATAAACAAACTGACTTTCGCATTTATAATATTGGTGTTGACTATTAAAACTACACAGTTTAAACTTGGTAGGTACCTGTGTATTCTGTAAACCGCTTTACGAATTTTAATACAAAAATAAAAGATTAAGAGGGGGCATACGTAGAACTGAAATTAAAATAATTATGATAGTTTAAAAACTAAAACAACTGACTTCCATGCCCCGCGACACAGAACAGATAATAATACTACGTAGGGGGAAGTGGGGCTGATTCATACAAGGGGCACCGTCATACACTAGACACATCTGTTGTTAGGCGTGCATTAACTGAACGACTTATGCATGTACGCGTGAATTATTTATGTATGTGTTAGCTCACGGAGTTTGACAGAAGTCAGTCTGAAACTCGCGACGAGGTGACACGGAACGTGATTCGGCCCCGCGTAAGTAATTTTATAACCGCACTTTAGACATCTTTATTTTAATAAAAGCTTTTATCTAGATTATTCAGTACTATTTTATTTCAAAGATAATAGGATCAAGTATGTGAGTATATACGTAAATAATGATTTTTAAAAATGCTGGTATATGTGGTTGGTTTTTTTATAGGAATATTTTTATTTTATTTTATTTTGATGGGGTAGGTTCATACAGCAGTAAGCGGCGTACATTCATACATACATACTCTCTATGTATAATATAAATAATATATAATAAAAAAAATATTTTTTAATTAGTTGTTCATATAATTTTTTTTTTTTCAAACTTTTATAAAATAGCCTCACATGTGTATTGACACAAATTACATGTATTTGATCCAAAGTCAGATAGAGTACTAGTTTTTAATGAATAGATTCATTACAAACCAGTACTAGTACAGATATTGATAACAGAGAAAATTCTATAAGACGAAATACATGATCTGTATAAGGCTGCCCCACCTTCCCCTACGCGAATTAATTTCAGTAGCAAGTTTGAGACGTTTGTCGTCATATCTCTGGAGATATTTATCAGATCTCGATCAAATTACAAAATCATATGAATCGGTTCACAATTGACGGAGTAAGATACAGCCAGAAAAAAAACATAAAGACGATTTGAGAACATCCTTCTTTTAGGAAGTCGGTTGATATTTTTTTAATCAAACCTATTACTTAATACGTGCGGTGTCTATAGATAGGTCTTAAATAAACTGGCCAAGTGTAAGTCGGACTCACACTCGTAGGGTTCCGTACCACAACTACCACACTACAGTATTTTATAAGATCGAGCAAAAAATACCACTATCATTTTTCGCCAGCAAAAAATAATAATTAATAAACATTTTATTTCTTATAACGCCATCTAACGTCTAACAAAGGTGTTAGGGATCGACATTTCAATATAACGCCATCTATGGGACGTTTACCTAACTAAGCGTTCATAGATGGCGTGAAATGCCAAAAAAAACACGTTTCTTGTATGGGGACCCTCTATTATTTTTAACTTTATTCTGCTTTTAGTATTTGTTGTTATAGCGGCAACAGAAATACATCATCTGTGAAAATTTCAACTGTCTAACTATCACGGTTCATGAGATACAGCCTGGTGACAGACGGACAGACAGACAGACAGACAGACAGACAGACAGACGGACAGACAGACAGACAGACGGACAGCGGAGTCTTAGTAATAGGGTCCCGTTTTACCCTTTGGGTACGGAACCCTAAAAATGACATTGAGGTTCCTAAAACCATTTTTCTCAATTTCTCAAAGATAATCATTTGAAAGATAGACACTTCTAAAGTGGTAAAATGTGTCCCCCCTCTAACTTTTAAAGTAAGGGAGTGAAAAATGTAAAAAAATATATATGATGTATATATCTTAATAAACACTTCCAACGAAAATTTATCAGTAATATTGGAGATATAGCAACCGCAAATATAGCTTTGTTTTTTTTTTATACTAACACCATGAAAAAAAGTATTTTTTTGCTGGCGAAAAATTATAGTTATAAAATACTCTACTGTGTTACGGAACCCTACGAGTGCGAGTCCGACTCGCACTTTTTGTATGTGTGTTACCCGATTCCTCCGCCAATTGTGAACCGATTTTCAATGATTTTTGTTTTTTATAGGTAGAGTTTATCTCAAAGATGGCCCCATTTAAATTTCGTCAAGATCTGATAAGTATCTCCAGAGATATGAGGATAAACATCTCAAACTTGCTACTGAAATTGAACGCGCGACATGTGAAGTCGGTTCTTTGGTTTTTCAACTATCTTAATTATTTGTACCTAAGTAGATACAAGAACAACACGTAATGTTAGAATAGAACTCACGGTTCAAGAAATACGGCAGTAAACATCAGTCAACAAGCGGGAAATTAGCAAACACTCATCTCTCGGTATCAGGACTACGCGAGATTAATTCACCTCTGCAGGAATATGGAATTAATTCACACGCCGCGTATCCAGGATGCCTGGCAGCCATTAACATAGCATTAGCAAGCGATTAGCGAACGACGTATAAAGCTTGGGCTTAATCAAATACGCTAATGATTTTAGGAAGCAGCTGACACCACCTACCTGTATCTACCTGCCTTCCTACTACCTACAGATTAGGTAGGTCTACCTTTCTGCATATTTACCATGGACACACACGGTACCATCCACGGTACCTTTAAACTATGGTCCTTATCACTAAAAGTCCTTTAATCGTTTGGTGCCGTAATATATTTTTAGCACATTTGCTCAAAAAATGCATTTACGAAGCCGGTTTACATTGTTCGAAAGTTAAAAAATTACGCACCATAAAGGTGGGTACAGATTGGTGCAATGCAACATGTAATGCAACATGCAATGCAAGAATTTGAGGTCCACATTGCTGCAATGTATCATGTAATGTAACAGAATTCCCATAGTGTGGACGCCTCGCGCGCACGAACTGCGCCTGGGTCGCGCACGCTCCGAGCGTTACAACTCGTGCGCGGCTCGATCCGAGATTTGTTGGTTTTTAGTACGAACACAAAGGGGCGCGCAGTGTGCGCAGGACTCAGCCGTAGATGTTCTCGTTCTGATTCGTAGTCAATGCGCGTACCGCGCGCGCCACACGTCCAAGGCAGCAGGGAACATGCAATGTAAGGCAGAATATTACATTACATGTTGCATTGCACCAATCTGTACCCACCTTTACAACGCAGGAAACGGCACGGTGCGGGAGGTAAGTACTTACCGCACACACCGTGGTCCGTGTGTATCAAAGAGAATATAACCACTACGTTAATTGTGTAACAGTCCCACGATATCGTGCAGTTATCGTGTAGTTATAGTTACAGTCGCAGAGTACTGAAACACTCTACTACGTTATAAGAGTTGGCACTTCCCTAAATTGCTGATACCCGAATTATGAACGTACTGTGTAGCCAACCTAACAACGGAAAGTATTGTTTACGTTGTAACTATTATATAATATGTGGTATTATGCTTATAATAAATTTATTTTTACAGTGTTGATTGGTACAAAGTACGTTAATAATTCTGAGTTATTTAATTATGTATGCAGTATCGCGGGTATATAACAAAGTCTGAAAACCAATATGGTTTCGGGTTGCGCTGAAATTGAGCATGCAGATAGTTATTGCGACGTTAGTTCCTTCTGAGAAATGATTTTCTAAAATTCACCCCTTAAGGGGATGAAACAGGGGTTCAAAGTTTGTATGGAGAAACAAGATTAAATAGTTTTCTCTATTGGAATCATCGCACAAGTGCTTTAGTAAATAAATAAGTAATAACGTGTTTAAGGCTTTTTCGAAATTCAACCCCTGAAAGGGTGAAATGGGGTAATAAAGTGTGAAAATCAGTATTGTTTTGGATTGAGCTGAAATTTTGAGTGCAGATACGAGTAGTTGTTATGATGTAGGTACTTCTATACAATAAATAAGTAAATACGTGTTGCAGGATTTTTGCAAGGGCTTGGTAAAAAAGTCTGAAAATCAATATGGTTTTTCGGGTTTTATAAATAAAAATCCCTATTTCCCTAAGTCACGCAATAACTTGAAAATGGGTGAATCGATTTGGCTTTCACTTCTTTGATGTATTTTATGATAGAAAGGTTTTTACAAAATAAAAGTTTTAAGTAAATAAAAGAAATAGGTAACGCGGGCGAACCCGCGGGGCACTTCTAGTACGTTATACGCAGTGAAATCCTAGATCTGTGGTTGAAACCGTTCGCCCACCGGTTCGCAAATGGATCACCCCTCTATCAACGGAAGTGACGTAAACGTCATGTTATATTTTATACTAGCTGTGCCCGCGACTTCGTCCGCGTGTAATAGTGTATATAAAAGGAGTATGTACGCCCTCAACGACTCTTCACATAGTGGAAAGCTTTCCTATCGGGGGAAAAAGGAGTGTGTACTCCCCCGATAACTCTTTGCAAGGCCAAGCTTACTCAAAGTAGGAACAAAGGTACTTCCAACAATAGGCAGGTAATAACTAAAGTGTGAACTCGCACCTTCAAAGAACGGCGCACATGTCTCAGGGGTCCATTCGCCTTACCAAGGGGCCTTACTATGTACTGGGCAGCCGCATATGTAATCTTTCCATATGCCCCAGCAAGAAGTTATAGCTAATAACGGTGATTAGGAAGAGAGTTCAAAACTCTGTACGGCCCCCGCATACCAGGGTCTTATTTACCCTGAGATTGACCGTATTTAATCACAAATACCAGAACGTTCTTATGAAAGACACGAGGAGGCTTTTGATAGTCATTAACAACAGCATCCTGTGTCAATTGATTTTTCTTCAATCGTTCGGCCGTCCTCTGCCTGAGCATCTCGCGTCAGTAGGTGGTTATTGGGTGTTCTACTCCAGCCACATCTGTTGATTAAACGATATACCCAACTGCGTTCGCTCCGCTTGCTGCGCTCACTTGTTGCAGTTGGGTATATCGTTTAATCAACAGATGTGGCTGGAGTAGAACACCCAATAACTAAAAATTGATTATCTCTCGCCACTTGTGTTTTAGAACTCTCAAAGCTTCCGGTGTAATAATTTTGATCAACATGTTTTAGAACTCTCAAAGCCTCCGGTGAAAATTATAATGTTTATTAATGTGGTTACTAAACATTCCTTATCATTCTGCGAAAAGCGCTCTTGCAATGAAGTTCGTTAAGCAGCCAATATCATTAAAATTCGAAAATATAAATATTAATTCTGAAAAACGCAGTTTTCGTCATGGAAAGCTTTTACCAAATACAATACGATAATATGTGGCCCGTCGAACTGTGGAAAAACTAATTTGGCTATCGGACTCATCTTACATGAAAATGGTTTGCAATTTAAAAATGTTTATGTTTATTCAAAAACTCTTTATCAACCGAGATACATGTATTTGGAACAGGTATTACGAATGGTTCCTGGTGTTACTTTTTCTAAGTATCATGAAAATGAAGAAGTTCTTACTCCAGAGGCAGCAAAATGTAACTCAATAATTATATTCGATGACGTAGCGTGTGAGAATCAAAATAATATGCGCGACTATTTTACAATGGGAAGACATAAATATATAGACTGTTTTTATCTAAATCAGACTTATAGCAAAATACCAAAACAGTTAGTGAGAGATAATGCAAATTTAATTGTTCTCTTTAAGCAAGATGATATAAATATGAGACATATTTATGATGAACACGTCAATACAGATATGACGTGGCAGGAATTTAGAGAAATGTGTGCAAATATATGGAAAGAACCCTACAGTTATGTAGTGATTAACAAGGATTGTGAAAAAAACAAAGGATGTTACCGAAAGAAATTCGATACGTTTGTTGTGTTTCATTAGTATGTATGTCGTAAATATGTCAATGCTTGTCGAGGTGTTGAAAAGTAAACAGCTAATAGCAGTAAACTTAATAATTAAATATAGAAATCATGTTTAATAATCCTGTGAACCGTATATACTCCACTGTATACAAACGTTTAAGAAGTTTCGATACCTGGCCTCGAGGATTAACACAAAAACCACAAGAAATGGCTGAAGCAGGATTTTTTATGCAGGCTGTGACGACAGAGTTATTTGTTTTTACTGCGATGGAAGGCTTAAAGACTGGAACTCCGAAGATCAACCATGGGTAGAGCACGCGCGCTGGTTCCAGTCATGTCCGTATGTTTTAGTAATGAAAGGAAAAGACTACGTTAAGAGCATGAAAAATTATGTATACGAAGAAATTAAAAAAAATTGCCAACAGACTCCACTGGATGATCTACCTTTGATAGTAAATACATCATCTTCAATAATCTGTAAAATTTGTTTAGAAGAAGAGCTTAACACTTGTTTTTTACCTTGTGGTCATGCTGCGGCTTGTGCAAAGTGTGCTTTTTCCATTGGTAATAAGTGTCCAATTTGTAGGCGAGTATTCGCCAATATAACACGATTGTATTTCTGATTATACTCTATTGCTAGCCTACTATAAATAGCTGAAGTAAAAACATATGTTATCACTTTCGTGAGAACACTGACAATAGTTCAATCAATTGAAATTCAATTTAAATATATGGAAAAAAATCTAAAGAGACAAATTGTAAAGGCTGCGGCAGCTGTTAAAAATAAGGTTAAAAAGATGCGAGATATTGAAATGGAAAACAATAGTATTTTGGAATCTGTTTTTAAACCAATTACAAGTCCTCTTAATGAAATGGTGGAAAAATCTAAAACGTGTTCCCAAACTAAAGGAGTACAATTTGAAACTTCAAGTCCATTAGACAAGGACAAAACTCTTAAGAGAGATTCTAACATCGAGTTCGACGTATTTAGTCCAAGAGACTCTAATGATTCAGATGAAAGCTATGAGAATTCAGAAAAATCTGATAATGAAGAAAATGAGGAATCATTTAAATCAGTGCAATCAGGTTCAAGTGATCAAGAAATTTCTTCGTGGTCCATGTCTTCCAAAACTTTACAAGATGTTCCGTTTGGCGTGAGAAATGAACGAGGTAAACACATGATGGGATCTTCGCGTGTAACTCTTTTTGATGATTATATTCAAGTTGGTGCAAACAAGTACAAATATACTCCAGGTATAAAGGAACTTCTGTTTAAAAAAAGTACCTAATATATCTGCAATAACTGATGAAGATTTGAGACATTATAAAATAATGTTACTAGAAACAAATGTGCACCGAAGAGAATTCGATCCAAATAAACCAATCAGAAGTAACAGAGGTCGAAAATACTTGAATATAATAAAACCGCTATTTAAGTTGCGTAAAGTTTCAGCGAGCACTGACAGTAGTCAACCTGATTTACTTCATCAAGGAAAAGGACTACCTCTGTTGAAACAGTGGAAGAAAAATGTTGACTACGTTTACTGGGACAATCCTAATGAACTAGTTGAAAGATTAAAACTATTGATTGCTTCAAAAGATGCTGGTAACACTGGGTTAGATAATGAAATAATATCTATTATAGAAGAACTGCGCGAAAGCAACATTATACCTTAATAAATAGCATACATTTCTAAAAATAGTATCATTTGATCTTTGTCAACAACACCCATCAGTTCACAATAATGGATAAGTTTGGACATCATATTCATAAACGATTGCGTTTACCAGACTTTTTAGAAAATTTTGATAAAGTCTTGATGCGAACTGAAACCGGAGAGTTCGATTTACAAAATACAAGGTTGACTGGGATTACAATTCCATTGAAAAATAACGATGCTGTGAACAAGGAATACGTAGACAGCCAATCTCAATTGTTTGTAAAAAAGCAAGAAGTCGATATAATATTCAACGATTTAAAAGCAGATGTTAAAAAAGGCATTGAGAATTTAAAAGCAGATTATTATACAAAGGCTGAATTAGACCAAATCATTAAATCAAAGAAATGAGTAAGCTACAAATAGTAAATGAAATTCATAAAACAGCTCGTAAAAACTTTGTTCGACGATCTGTAATATTAAGAGGAATTGATGATTTATGGCAAGCTGATCTTATGGATTTTCAAAATATAAAAAGTTGTAATAATGGATATAGGTATATTTTTGTTGTAATAGATTGTTTTTCTAAATTTTCCTGGGCTATCCCTGTTAAAACGAAGACTAAATCCGAAATAGCAAATGCATTTAGTTCGCTATTATTTAAAAATTATCGAAAGCCAGTTAACTTACAAACTGACATGGGCACAGAATTTTATAACGATGAATTTAAAAAAGTTATGCTAAAAAATAAAATTAATCATTACTCTACATATTCCATAAAAAAGGCTTCTATAGTAGAAAGACTAATCAAAACTCTCAAGAACAAGTTGTATAAAAATTTTAGTTTGAATGGTAGTTATAAATGGATTGGAAAGCTTTTAGAAAGTGTTATGGGAACATACAATAACACAATACATCGAACAATAAAATATAAACCAAACGATGTTAACCAATCAAACCAAAGTGAAGTATTGAGAAATATAATCAAATCACAGGAAATTAATTGTCTGTCAAAGACCAGAAAATTAGAAGTTGGTGACCATGTTCGTATAAGTAAATATAAAGGTAACTTTGAAAAAGGATACACCCCAAACTGGTCTACGGAATTGTTTTTGATTAAAAAAGTTCATGGTTCTAAACCTATCACTTATTCCATAGAAGATCTACACTATCAACCAATTTTAGGAAGTTTTTATGAACAAGAACTTCAAAAAACTAAGTGTCCTAATGTGTATCTAATTGAAAAGGTTATAAGAAAAAAAGGTAATAAATTATTCGTAAAGTGGTTAGGTCTACCTAGTACTGAAAACAGTTGGATTGAAAAACGAGCAATTGTATGATTATCTTTTCTATAGAGTTACATACCTAAGTATATAAAATTAAGTCTATTTAGATATTTTATCTCATTTATAACTCAGCTATGCATGGTGGTGGACTCGTTAACAGCATCATAAATAACTTACCATTTGAATTGCATTTACCTGGGTACAATTACTGTGGACCTGGTACCAGATTAAGAAAACGATTATTGAGAGGTGATCAAGGAGTTAATGAGCTTGATAATGCTTGCATGAGACACGATATAGCATACGATAATTCAAATAAATTGGAAGATCGACACAGAGCTGATTTAGAATTATTAAATATGGCAAAGCAACGGATGAAATCGAAAAATGCAGGAAGAGGAGAAAAACTGTCTTCGTGGCTTGTGAGCAAAGTGATGAAAACCAAAATGAAGCATGGTGCTGGCGTGAGAACATTTAAATCGATCGTCTCTACAATACATAAACGACTGAAAAAATTAAAACCAAAAAGCAATTCTAGAGCTATTAAAGCTGCATATTCAGCTGCGAAAAAACTGATAAAAAATAAAAAAGGAGTGTGTCTGCCTCGTGTAATACCGTTACCAAAAACAGGTGGTATTTTACCACTTATACCAATATTCGCAGGACTGTCTGCTCTAGGTGCATTGGTTGGAGGTGCAGCAGGTATTACTAAAGCTGTAAATGATCATAAAGCAGCTAAAAAGAATTTGGAAGAAGCCCAACGTCATAATAAAACGATGGAAAGTATCGCCTTAGGAAAAGGCTTATATATAAAACCATATAAAAAAGGCAATGGTCTTTTTGTAAATAGTTCAAAAAACTAATAGAAAGGTTACCCAAGCGTGCTCTCACTGATATAGACATATTAGAGTATGCTACTAAACACATACCTTACTTTAGAGGTGTTTTCATGAGAAATGAATTGCCGCCAAAGCCTAAGGACATTGAGTGTGCGATTGTTAATTTAGATAGCTCAGAGAATGAAGGAACCCATTGGGTAGCCTATGTAAAACATTTTAACTATTGTGAGTATTTTGATAGCTTTGGTGATTTAAAGCCACCAATTGAGTTAATAAGATATTTAAAATTTAATATAACATACAATTATTGTAGATATCAACGTTTTAATACATCTAATTGTGGTCATTTATGTTTAAAGTTCCTAAGTGAATTTTGGAAAAAATGTTATGCTAATACTATTTGTATAAAATGTTCTAATAAAGTATTGTGACTATATATTTATAAACGTGTTTTTATTACCATCATTTCTAAAATGTCTCTCACGCTGTCAATAACAGGCAACACCTCTATTTTATCCACTACCTATTATCCAGCTTTACAGTTTGATGATGAATACGAGTGTGCTCTGTTATATTTCTCAACATTCAATTCAATACCTAACATTGATAACAGAAACAATAAATATTATTATGACAATAACGAAGTCGTAGACATACCAGAAGGCACTTACGAACTGCAAGACATTTCTGATTATCTAAAGTCAAACGTAAAAAAAGGAGTCGCTTTTAATTTATTTTGCAATAATAACACGTTGAAATCGTTTATCTTCTGCTCTAAAGATATCCATTTTGAAAAAGCTAATTCTCCAGGAACTTTACTAGGATTTGGTAATAAAACTCTTAAAGCCAATATAATACACGAGTCGCAACTCCCAGTTAACATTTTATCGACAACAGTGGTAAGAGTCGAATGTGATATAGTGAGCGGATCATATATTAATGGAAAACCAAGCCATATTCTTTATGAATTTGCTCCTAACGTGCCTCCAGGATACCGAATAATAGAAGTGCCAAAGAATATAATTTATTTTCCTGTCAATCAAATTGACGTCAGCACTATTAATATTAGATTATTAGATATTAATAATAATTTAATAAATCTACGCGGTGAAGAAGTTCAATTATATTTGCATATCAGGAAAAGATGATCGACTTCAATAAAAGTAGTAATTCAATAATGAAACACATCAGTACTCATCGAACAATCCGAAAAGGAACAACTAAGAAAAAAATTAAATTGACCAGGGAAAATAAAAAGTTCCTGAAATTAATTGGTCTATTAAAATGAACATTTTGGATATAACAAGTTCACCAGCATACGATAACACCATAGACGGTATCGAATATCATTCATATAAACCTTACGTAACAAGTTTTAACAGGAATGATGAAATCCGCATACCTATCAATCAGCAGGATTTATACATACTACCATCAGCAAGTACCCTTTATTTAGAAGGAACAGTAAACATCATAAAGAAGGATACAAAACTAAAAGTTACTGCTGTGGAATTCACAAACAATCCATTACTGTTTCTTTTTCAAGATATTCGTTATGAACTAAATGGAGTTGAAATAGATAGAATCAAAAATGCTGGAATGACTACAACAATGAAGAGTTTAGTATCATTTAATGAAAATGAAGCTAAGATAGCAAAAGCTTGGGGTTGGGATATAAATGGAACAAAAACAACCCATGGAAATAGTTTTTCTGCCTCAATACCTCTTAGTAATATTTTGGGCTTTGCTGAAGATTATAAGAAAATAATTATGAATTGTAAACATGAACTGATATTATTACGCAGTAATACAAATTTGAATTCTTTGAAAGTTCCATCTGGTGAGGTTCTTGAAGATATAATAATAAATAAGTTAGTTTGGCGCGTTCCACACGTCAAGGTATCAGATAAAGAAAAAGTTAATTTACTAAAGTTATTGGAAAAGGATCGTTCTCTATATTTGGCTTTTAGAAATTGGGATTTATATGAGTATCCCTTATTACCTAAAACAACTAAGCATACTTGGTCAATTAAAACGTCCTCACAGATTGAAAAGCCAAGATATGTAATCATAGGCTTACAAACAAATAGAAAAAATTTAGCTGATCGCGATATATCAAAATTCGACCCTTGTAATTTAAGAGATGTCAAAGTATATCTTAACTCTAACTATTTTCCATATGAAAACTTGAATATTAGTCTTGATGATCATAAATATTCATTATTGTATGAGCAATATGTCAGGTTTCAGACATCTTATTATGGACGCAGAAGTGAACCACTGCTAAGTACTTCTGAATTCAAAGAAAAAGCACCGCTGTTTGTAATCGATTGCTCTAGACAAAGCGAAAACCTTAAGTCAGGTCCTGTAGTTAGCGTACGTGTGGAACTTGAATGTCATTCAGAAATACCTGATCAGACAGCTGCATATTGTCTTATTTTAAACGATTCCATCATCGAGTACAGACCGTTGAGTAATATAGTAAAAAAAATATCTTAAAATATGAATCCTTGCAGAATAAAATATATATTCGTGGATGTACAAGGATTCAAAGATACACAAAATAATTTTATTATAAAAGAATTGTCTATTTTAAACGAAGAAAATACCCAAACCTTTCTTGTCAAGCCCCCCTATCCATTTAAAAACTTATCGATCGAAGAAAAGAAACAAGTGCGGTGGATAGAAGCAAATCGAGGATATTTCTGGAGTGAAGGCCACATTGACTACAGGGAATTCAAAAGAATTATAATACCATATTTGAATAAGAAAAAAGTGTTAACAAAAGGAACTGAGAAAGTTATGTGGATCAAAGGCCTTTGTGAGAACTGTGAAATAATAGATGTGGGAGAAAAAGGATGTCCTAATTTTTTAAAATTATATCACGACTATGAAAAACCTAATATAAATTTAAATTGTGTACAACACACGAAAATGTGTGCATTAAAAAATGTATTGTGCTTAAAAAAGTGGTATGATAATAATAATATACATTTATTCAATGTAAGCTAAGAATTTAATTTAATGTTTTAAATAAAATAAAATAATTATTGCCTAAACTGGTTGTTGTTTTATTCTACCAAATTATATTTTAACGAATTAAAGTGGTGAGTATTTAGGAATTAAAATACAGCAGATATTTGAATAGGTTTTTAATATAATATCGAAAATTAAAACATATCTTAAATTTAATGAATTAAATAGTACAATGCATTCAGGGAGATACTACTTACTGATTTGATTAAACATCTTAAGAATCACTTCTAATTTAATTTAACTGATCTATTTAAAAATAATTTTATTCAATTATGCGTCTCATCAGTCAGAATTACTTATTATATTTTCAGATATATTTTTAATCACTCTTTCGGTTTGATCTAATATTCTGTCCGTAAAATCTTTTACTATATATTGAGCCGATATTACAACATCACTTTCAGTGTCACTGTTATCACCACTAATGTCTATTATTTTGATCTGAATCAAACGTCTCCCTTTGTATGCTTCACGGTTTAAAACAAATGATGATCGCCGCATACTATTGCGAAGATTCTTAGTTTCACCAGGTGTCTTCTTTGTTTTCCGTTTTGGACGTTTTGGAGACGATTTCTTCTGATTAGTGATTGGAAAAATTTCGTCAAAGCCTTCTAATGGATTCTGCGCACAGTGGAAAAGAAGGTCTTGGGTATTAATTCCAAAAAGTCCATCTTGAGTCTCACTGTTATTATTTATTACAATGTCTGTCATAATCTTAAACAAAATAGAAAACTATTAGGGTCATTTTTATGGATAATATCGAGTAAATAGAAATAAAGGAATAAAAGTTCAAAACTTACGTCTTAAGTCGACTTGAAAGTATGTGAATATGTGTGTTAACTGCGACGCTCGAACAGGGTATAATGAGCAGGGCATGATGAATTTTATTCAATGTTTGTCGAATGTGCAAAATCATGTAGTGACATGTCAGTGCACCTGCGTCGGTGTTAAAAGTTTATGCTGCGTTAGTGAATTTGAAGTATCTACGTAGATTACAGGAATAGCTTACACAAAATTTTTCACAAACATTAAATTGATTTTGCATTATTAACTTAAGCTAGATGTTAAGGCTCGTAAAATAAAATAAAAACAACAAGTATTCTAAATGAAATTCGTTTATTCACTATATTCTTACTTAAGGTTCACTTTACATTATTATTATAACATTATTATTATTATTATATTACATATTTATTTCATCTTACAGATAATCTTAAGCTACTTACATTAGATTAGACCCCAAGAATTGAAATATGACCCCAAGCTCTGCTTGATTTTTTATCTTGCGAAATAAATCGTTTATCGTCGCTACTAGAAAGCGCAATTTTGTTTACAGAACGTGTAAATATTTCATGTTTTATACTTTTAAACAATATGTTTTTCTTGCGTAGTGTATTTGATGTAAGCAATGTGTTTGTATAATCTAAGATACTAAGATCTCGAACAACACATGATTTTACTCCCTTAGCCTTTTTAATTTCAGTGTCAGTATTTTTTATACAATATAATTTAGAGCGTAATCCTACATATTCAGTGATTATTTTTCCACCCATTTCATCTTTGAAAAGTCCTGGTACTTTTTTGTTAATTATTGGTAATTTGTGATAATTATCAACAGAAAAGTTACTGGTATCAAAATACTCCAAAAACGTATTTTTCACATCTTGATAAAAATTTTTGGTTTGGATGTGATAAATAAAGCTGTCTGTATCAGTATAACACATCGTCAAGCGGTCCCTGTAAAATGGTTTAAATATAGAATAGTGAAAATCATACATATGTGATTTTGATAATTCCAAAACTGTAAATCCGATATACAGTGGCTTATCCAATACTATACGATTAGGCTTTAATTGAATCGCAACCAAACTTTCCGTAAAAACTGAAGCACTGTGAAAGTTTGGACTCGCGATTAATTTTTCTGCGTTATTTCTTTTTTTAGTTCCATTGTTTTGATCATTCCATTGATTTATCAACTCAACATGGACCTTCTTGCGGTTGTTTTCTAACGTTTTACCAAAAACACTGTTATTGAGCAATTTGAAAAAGTCTTGCTCAAAAGTTGACGTTGCTTTTTGACGCAAATTTGTATTAAGATCGATGTATTGTTTTAAATATGCACTCTGTCGAAACGTTATAGCACGATGTACTTGTCTCAAGATCAAACCATGTCTTAAACAGGTTTTTAAATGTACATAATGTATAACATAATTAAATTTGTCATAAAGATTTGGAATTAACTTTTCATTTTTTCCACCCGGTGGAATATCTTTTTCGGGGCAAAACGGTAAATCATTATGTTCCCAATGTAATTTTTTTGGATAAATGAGATCGACTTCTAGAATGAAGCCGAACTCTGCATCATCAGATACATTATTCACATCCAGTTTATTAACTTCTGATTGATCAAGAAACCTAAAGTTTGACAAGGGCAATGTTTGACACATGCTGTATCCATAAAGATTATTGCAGTCTATATAGACTATGAATGATTCTGGCATCAACGGATCATGGTCGAAAATAAATTCGTTGTTTGCTTTGGCATGCCTATGTGCTGCCATTACCACACCTCCTCGTATGCCTGTCTGTAACATATCTACTATAGCAAAGTCATCTATTAGTTCTAACTCAATGCCTGTTTTATAAAGCATAGCATCGAATGATAAACTCGGTGCTGTAACATAGAATGCAGGGTCCAAGTTGTAGTAATGTTTGCAAGTTTTTCTAAAGTTTTCAAATATATCTGTTAACAACAACACATCACTTTTTAAATACAAATCGGTATATTCGCCTAGGTTCCGAATTTCAAATTGGGTCCAAACTGACTGTGCGTGCTCATAATCTTTATTTGATATGTGCTCATTGTTGAGAGAGCTATAAAAACTTTCTTTGCTTGGCAGAAATGGCTCGTTGTAACGTTCCCATGCGTTCATGTACTCGTAAGGGTAAACGCCTTTACGAGTTAGAAGGGAAAACTCATTTTCATTTGGGTAAATATTCCTTAAATGAGTAAACTCATGAGTTTTCATGGTTTTAACCAATTTTTCTAGACTGGTTCCTAAAAATTTGAACGAATCTACAAATCTTAACTGAACGAACTCGTCTCTTGATATTGGAATGAATTTTGTGAAAGAAATATAATTTTCTTTCGTTTTAGGAATTATTTTTATTGGTCCAGGCGCTTCACCAAGTGTTTTTATAAACAAGTGACAATCATACCCTGCTAAATTGTGGAAAAAAATTGGCACAAACTTTGGAACTTTGTACTGTAAATTACATAAGCTATGAGCTGCACCCCGATACTGTCCAGTAAGGTGACAATGGTCTCTGACCTTATCTCCGAATAGAAAACTCTCACAAATATGACATCGAACTGCATTCCTAAAATCAACTGCATCGTTTGCATTAAAAATTATGGGAACGTTTTGTGATAACACTGCATGGATATCCCGAACATCTTTGTAAAGAGAGCTAACAAATTTTTCTACACAATGAGGACCTCTAAAGATTACGAATTTATTGTAAGAAGGGTCAACAGAATTAATCACATTGTAAGCAAATGCGATAGGTGTATGCTTTTGTGTAGTGCGCGTATAAGAACTTTGAGGATCTGATTCACTTTTGCTTACATCTTCTAGCATAGTTTCAAAGTCAGCATAAATTACAAAAGGAATGTCTTGTTTGCGTTCGAAATTCTTGAATTTAATTACTGACCCCTTTTCCGGTAGGACAGTGACAATTCCGTTACAGGTATGACTTTCTACATCCTCAACCGTTTTAAAAACAACAAACAAGTGTCACAAAAATAGATCTGTCCTTTATGCTTCGTTATTTGACTTCTCACCAGTCTCGATAAATTCTTTATGAGACAATAGTGAGATATTGTGTTGTTTTCTATCCAAAGAAGGTGAATCGTTTTTTTATTTTCATGGCTTTCTGATTTATAAAGCGGGCCTACAACAGTCTTGTTATTTTTTAAGCCAAAAATGATAAAACTTAGGTTTGGATTGTTTTCTTCGAATATTTTAACATCAGATAATGTCATGGGAAACGAAATGTTTTCAGTGTTTAGTACATTGCGAAAATGTACATATGACGAAACCCTTTCAGGATGGTTTTTAGCTGGATAGAGGGCTGCAAGTACGCTCCACAGAAAACAGTGTTTATCGTTGTTTTGAATATTTAAACATGCTTTCTTTTTCTTGATGAATATTGGTAGTTCAATATACGTGGAGCCGCGAAGTGGTTGATATTTATTAACATTAACCTCAATATGCATACAATTAAGAAAAGTCCAACCCGAATCTTGCTCTTCGAATTGGTCAATTTTTGTGCGTATTGTATTGATTACATTTAAATATAAATGCTCAAAATTATAATTTCCATAAACAGGGATATTTTTTGTCATAAACGATTTAGTTTCTTGTTCATTATTTTTGAAAAGTAAAAACTTTGAGAATATTTCGAAGTTGACTTTGACACAAATATGTTTTTTTATGCATTCATCTAAAATGAGTTTGACTTTGTTTCGTATTGAATCTAAAAATACATCAATAGAATGTTCATTTGCGTATTGCGCAGCAATCCTGTAAGATATTATTCGGTTCTGAAATGCTGTCGCTACAATATCTACGCCTTCCACATCGATATGCGGTACAGTTAAAACGTTTTGTTTATGTGTATTACTTCGCAAATGACCTGTCCAGCGCCTACCGCTTATAGATGTGTTACAAACTGAACAGAATGGCATTGTAGAAGCTACTTGCTTGTTTACCTATACTAGATATAATTATTAATTTAAGTACCTACCTACATAGAAAGTTACCTATTTTTTAAAGTCAGTATTATAATATTATACGCTTTTAATTTTCTTTTTTATTTCAAATTAATTAAAAAAATTACTTTGAGAGTTTAATATAGTCTACCTACACTACATATATCAAAACATACTATAATAATTCTATCTACCTTTATGAACCTAACTTAATTTAATAAAATAAAAACCATAATAAACCTATGCACACGTTTTGTTTATTTAAAATTAATCTTATCACTAAATGTTGATGGTTTAGAATCTTTAAATAATTTAAACACCGTAATGAGAAACTCTTGTAAAATTTCCCACTCCTTAGTTTGTTCGTTGAGACGCAGCTTTACACTCGTCAACGCTTTTTTATAGCGTTCTTGAGGAGGCGTATTTTGAACGTCGACGACGTTGTAAAGCCTCACCTCAACGTAAAAGTCGCCTTCGGAGACTGTTGCGGTGCGTCGGCTCTGCCCTCCGGAAACCCTCGTCGTGAAGGAAGAAGTCGATACGTTGCCTCCGGCGCTTTGTGATGCGTTAGATGCAGCAACGCTTTCTTCCCCTTTCAGAATCGAAAAGATGTCTGACTTGCGTTTTTTAGACCTGTAAAACAAAGAAAATAAAATATGATGAAATACTGTTATGATAATATTTAGGAACTTTTATCATCATAATTAGATTCAGAGTTAAATAATCATTTAACGTTGCTCACTCCATACAATATACATTATTGTTAAATAATTATTATCATCATCGGTACAGGAATCCCAACCTGAAGCGAGGAAAGTACCAGGGCCGTGAAATTATCGTATTTTGACGTTTTTGGAGCAAAATTATCGTACACTCAGTATAATGGCTTAAAATACATTAAAAAATCATATAAAACGATAATTTTTATTACACTTTGTTTGTGTATACAGAACAGAATCAATGTATATTTAACTCCATACAGGCAGACGGGCTGAGAAGACAGACCACAGTACACAGATTTTATAAGCGTACCAACGTTTTGAAATTAAGAAATAAGCTGGCGCTGTTACCAATAAACAATAGTATATGCTCAATTTTTTATTGAATATGAGCGTAATTCTCAAACTTTGTGGTGTATGGAATTTATCGTGTATTTGCGTACATAATACGGAGGCCTAAATTATCGTATATACGTTAATTATAGTACGGTTGGGGCCCTGCATCGGTACCTAGTAGTAGTTACCACCAAGCGATAAAAACGATAACCTATCAGATATAATATATATATATATATATATATATATATATATATATATATATATATATATATATATATATATATACGTACCACGAAAATTCCGGCTCTTGCAAATCGGGTGGTGTGAAGGATGGTGAATATGATGCATGACCGCGCTTAGCAAGGGCAGCAGCGTTAACGACGGGGGTGATCTTGCGCTTTGAGGCTTTTGGCTTCTTGGTAGGCTGCGACAACACCGACGGTGCTGTGGCCACGATTGCTTCAGATTCGTATTCAGAGTCCGACCTGAGAAAAAAAATAAAAAATGAGTATGGATGGAACAAAGATTTTAAAAAACACGTAATAAGACAATACTCACTCACATATTTCTGTAGATGTTTTCTCGAAGTGTCGTGGCTGCGCAATGTCAGGCGGCAGGCGGGCTGGCGGTGGCTGGCGGAGTCTGGCAGGCGGCGGCTGAGCAGGGTGGCAGGCGGCGGCTGAGCAGGGTGGCAGGCGGTGGCTGAGCAGGGTGGCGGGCGGTTGGCAGGGTCTGGCAGGCAGCAAGATTCTCGAGGATGATGAACCAGCGAAGAATATGTCAGTTTTCTAATTTTACGCGATTTTATAGCAAATACTTTTTATGTGTCAGCAAATAATATTCCAATTCAAAAGATATTAAGTACCCGTACTTTAACAAAACAAGCAAATTTGAAGCTAATGATCGCACCACCTTTGTCGCACCACCTTTGAAATCGGATCAAAGAAAGATTCCGCCTACTCGGATGACGATATAAAAACTCACACCATTACCCGACTACGATAGATTAAAAGATAGAAAAATTAAAAGTCAGTGCATAAAATATTACAATCATATTTTATGTGTTTAGATAATAAGACGGTATCTAATTATTTGAACTGTACAATACACCACACGGGAAGTATTACTATTTACTTTCTTACATAATTTAAGTTCGTTCGCAAAACAAAAAAACCGACTTCACATGCAGCGCAAGTCATTTTCAGTACTAAGTTTGAGGTATCTATCTCCATATCTCTGGAGATTCTGATCGGATCTCGTTAAAATTAAAATGGAACTACACTGTAAACATATTCTATTAATAATAATATCGTTTAAAAACTAAAAACGAACCGACTTCAATGCCGCGCTATTCATTTTCAGTACCAATTTTGAGAATGTTTATCTCAATATCTCTGGAGGTACTCATCAGACCTCGATAAAATTATCATGGTACTACTACACTTGGAATATCTCCTTTCGAACAAAAAAAGAATAATCAAAATCGGTTCATAAACGACGAAGTTATCCGCGAACAAACATAAAAAATATCGGTAGAAATGAGAAACCTCCTCCTTTTTTTGAAGTCGGTAAAAAAATAAAAAAAAAAACATTCTCCAAATCCACACACAGTTAATAAATGATGAGGTTCTGAAGTGACAAAAAAATTAAATTATACAGACGAATTGAGTACATCCTCCTTTTTGTGAAGTCAGTAAAAAAAAAAACAAATCAGTTCATAAATGATTGAGCTATGATATAATAAACAAAAAAGTAATTCGTACAAACGCTATCTGTTAAGTCCTCGTTTTGTTAAGTCGGTTAAAAAGTAATTTGTCCTAAGGCCGCTACACACCTTGAGTTTAAACTGCTCGTTTTCACTAAATAGTGTGACTATACATATGAATGATAGTTTAACTGAATGGTAATAATTATAATTTAAAATCGTTAATAAACCAAAAGAACCAACTTCAAATGTCGCGCTAGTCATGTGCCAAGTTTGATGTGTTTGTCTCCATATCTCTTGAGATAGTCATGAGATCTCGATGATATTTAAATGAAATTACTTGGAAAGTATGTCCTTTCAAACAAATATAAAAAATATTCTAAATCGGTACAGCCATCTTTGAGTAATCGAGAAGCATACATAAAAAAAAGATTCCGACGAATTCAGAACCTACTCCTCGGTTAGGTGTCGGTTAAAATAGCATTTAATTAACTGTACAGTGCAAACTTAATGGTATAAAAATTTATCTGTACCTACAGAACAGTTCAATCGCAGAGTTAAAAACGAACGTGTATGCGAACCCTTAAAAGAAATGCTTACGATGTACATATTGTTATTCAATCCATTTTACCTTGATACGTTTGTACCTACTATCGAGCGTGTGAACAAAACCATTCATTATATAAGTGTACGGTGTCGGCTGTGGTGTCGGTGAGTGTATCGGTGAGTGTAGTTCTGTAACTATTTGGAAATAACAAGTAAGTACCTAGCTTTTATTGTATAATATTTTGCAACGTACTCTTTTTTGGTTGATTCGAAAATAAAATTAAAAACCAAGTTTCTGTCGTATTATATAATAAAGATTTTCTCAATAACTAGAAATCGAAAAAATAAAATAGGTCTTCATACGACAAAAAGCCCTATTAACCGACTTTAAAAAAAAGGAGGATGTTCTATGTTTCACTGTAAAATTTGTTTTATTTATTTTTCTCTGTCAATTGTGGTCCGATTTTTTTAATTATATATTTATTTCAAAGATTATACTTTTGTAGTGGTCTCATTGTAAATTTATCAAGTATCTCCAGAGATATGGCGATAATAACTGCAAACTTGCTACTCAAATTGAATACAGTAGCATTTGAAGTCGGTTTTTTAAACGATCCTAATTATTTTGAACATGTTATGTAAATGTTATGTAAAGAAAATAATATTAAAAAATTACATAAAAATGATTATTTTTCGATTGCTGTTTATATTAACTACACACTGATTTAATGTTTAGTTATTTCCAAGTTTAATTTGATTTATTCTGAGTAAAGATTTTTTTTAATTAAATTGTGTATTCTTAGTTTTAAACTAATGTGTACCAATTTATATTTTACAGGAACGACAAGCAGCAGGGACAATGAGATCTTCATGAATTTAATAAATTAAAATCCTTTAGATGAAAATGGTGAGTGACTACGCTTGAATTTTTATTAACGTATATACACACATTTCTTTAAAGCACAGAAAATATAAAAGTTGGTGCTTTAGGGGTAGCAGATTTTAATTTTGTAATATTTTTTGGTTTATCTGACTATATGATATGCTCAAAACACAGGTAGGTTAGGGCGCGATAATTTATCGTAAGTATTCCAACAAAAAGTCATTACGGCTTTAGTAGAAGTAGTAGAACAGGTTTATCTGACTATACGATATGCTCAAAACACAGGTAGGTTAGGAATCGCAATCGGTGGAGATAATCCGACCTTGGGCTCCCAGAGTGAAACTTACCATGGATCACTTAACCGATTGTGTTTAGACATCGCAAACGGCGAGAGATAATCCTGCCTTGGACTCTCAGGATGATACTTACCATGTTTTATCCAACCGTATGTGCTGAGACATCGTATGCGGTGAGAGATAATCCTACCTTGGGCTCTCAGGATGATACTTACCATGGATCATCCAACCGTATGTGTTACGAACACAGTTGATCAAAACTATTACTCCGGGGTCATTGAGAGTTCTAAAACACGTCGATCAAAATTATTACACCGGAGGCTTTGAGTTCTAAAACACAAGTGGTGAGAGATAATCAATTTTTAGTTATTGGGTGTTCTACTCCAGCTACATCTGTTGGTTAAACGATATACCCAACTGCAACAAGTGAGCGCAGCAAGCGGAGCGAACGCAGTTGGGTATATCGTTTAATCAACAGATGTGGCTGGAGTAGAACACCCAATAACCACCTACTCGCGTCTCGTCTGGAATCCCGGTTAGGTGATGGCGGTCCCGATTGCAATGCAACATCTCGAACTAGCGTTTGATGGCAGGTGTCGCACTCTCATGATTGCTCAAAAGATTAAGAGCAGAGATCTGAGTCGTTCTCTGCTTTGTTAGGTTCAGAATTAGTTGCAACTGCCATAACTCTTCAGCCCAATCGCTCTTTCGATGGTTGGTTGCAATGCAAAGCATTTAAGCCTGTACGGGTATAACGTTCCACTTGCCTGTTGGCATGGTGTAATATAATGAAGCTGTACTCCCAGAACCTGCATCCACGAAGTGAAGCCCGTCGACTCGAACATGTCCCCTATCTGTCACCACTAACTTAGGTGTACCAAACAGTGACATTACAGATTTAAATACACGCTTCAGTTCATCAAGGTCTTGTCGAGTTACAGGTGTTAATAACAGGTATTACAGGTGTGTTATTTTGTGTATGCGTCGACCACAAGCATGACGTACCTATAGCCCTTCGAAGCGGGAAGAGGTCCAAAAACATCGACATGTAAGTTCTTAAATGGGACATCAGGTTTTTCCCAAGACGTGATAGGTTGCACGAGGTACGCGCTTGGGGGCGATACATGTCAAACAATGAGATGTGCACTTAGCAACAAACTTCCTTCAGCTAGGAAACCAAAAGTGTCTTAATATTAAGTCCGCTACTTTATTTACGCCAATATGGCTATGCTCATCGTGGAAGATGCGCAGAAGACTCAAACGATGCCCCTTCGGTATATAGCAGAGTTAACAGCCCAAGGATTATGACGTAAATAGTATAAATCCACCATCTTGCCACACGCGGTAACAAATCTCTTTTATTTTTTCGTCGTGTCGTGTCACTCGTCAGTCGTATGTGTATTGTACCTATTGTAACTGTGGAGGTGGCTGGCGCAGAAATCATATGATCGTAAAACTGATCCAGGATCTCGTTGAGATCAACCAAATCAGAACCTGTAAGTGAAGTGTTTATCGAACGTTTTTGCTCACCTGCATGCACAGCTGACACAATTGAAGTCGAGTCGCTGCGAGTCGAGTCCTTTGTTCTGACGTAAGTTAGGCCATCTCGATTTCACAAACACATCCGAGCCGATAGTGGCCGGAGCATTCATACTTTCACTAGGTACCACTAAAAGTCTACATCCAAAGATATGTCCTCAACAGCTGACGATATAAAGGAAACGTCTATTGCACCGCTTTCTATCAAAATTTCCACCGGTATACCATCAATTACGCCTACGACAACATCATTTCTATTTTGAGTCTGAACACCTGAGCAAAAGTTGACCTTATTTTTATTTAAGTCAGAGCGTTGCTTAGAAAAACAATCTGGAATGTGGTGACCGGGCTTTTTACAGTAGGAACATGTTACATTACTGTCCGTCTTTACGGAGGACTTGCTTGGTCCGAGAACATTCGTTATCGTTGCTGGGCCCGTAGACAAAATCCAATTACTTGTTTGCCTTCACGCTAACGCAAGTTCAAAATGTATGGAATGACATTTATGTTTCCGCAACAAAAATGTCTAACGTTTCGCGTTGTCTAATGTCTAATTTTGTCTAGGGGCCCTGGCACCGCAGGGCCAGACATTTCAGGCATTTTAGAGCAATTAATTTCCTTATGCCCTCGCTCGCCACACGAATAACACTTGACATTAGAACTGGATGTCTGAGCCGACAGTTTGTTACCTTGATTTTTGTTGTTGACATGTTGGAAAGCTGGACGACGCGTCTCTCGAACATCTGAGGCTGCGGGTTTTGTAAATTTCAAAAGGTAATTTAGGCCATCACTAAGTCCCTTAACTATCCGTAAACGCAGCAACAATCTGCGCGCATATTCAGCATACGTACGGTAGCTGTTCGAATCAGTAGACATAACTTCATATAAAATGTTAGCCTTGTCTACCTTCTTAACGCACAAGTACTTAAAATCCTAAAAATTGTTAAACACAATCCAAAATTTCATCGTACCGACGGGACTCGAACCCGCACCTCCCGGATTACACGTCCAGGTGCTCTGCCAATTAAGCCACGGTTCGATACATCGATACGACGAAATTAGTGGATTGCATTTTGTTAACCCAATTATGCATTGGTGGCGCCATCTATGACTACTTATTACGTAAGTTAATCATTCGGAAGAAATCATTACAGTTTTCAAATCCGACGAGAGATGTTGCACTGCATAAATCAAATATTATGTTTCTTTGAAGTGTCTCACACTTTATGTTTCTGTAAATTGTTAAACACAATCCAAAATTTCATCGTACCGACGGGACTCGAACCCGCACCCCCCGGATTACACGTCCAGGTGCTCTGCCAATTAAGCCACGGTTCGATACATCGATACGACGAAATTAGTATATATTATTAATTGTATCATCATTATTTATTACATCATTATTATTAGTATCATATAAAGTGTGAGACACTTCAAAGAAACATAATATTTGATTTACACAGTGCAATATCTCTCGTCGGATTTGAAAACTGTAATGATTTCTTCCGAATGATTAACTTACGTAATAAGTAGTCATAGATGGCGCCACCAATGCATAATTGGGTTAACAAAATGCAATCCACTAATTTCGTCGTATCGATGTATCGAACCGTGGCTTAATTGCCACAGCACCTGGACGTGTAATCCGGGGGGTGCGGGTTCGAGTCCCGTCGGTACGATGAAATTTTGGATTGTGTTTAACAATTTACAGAAATATAAAGTGTGACACACTTCAAAGAAACATAATACATAAAATCCTTTTTAAAGTAACCCAGTCATCTAACCATGTTCTCGCGTCACCCCTAGATCACCCACCAATGCGAGCCACACTCTCACGATCATCCCAGCGATTTGCAAACCTAGCCCTATCTATCTCATCAAACCACGTGTCCACGCCGTGAACATTCGGATCGAAGTTCGACACATAATAATTGTGGGTACTTACAGATTTTAATGACTGGATGGCTTCCACTATCCGTTTAGTCCCATTTACTACAGATGGAACGACCAAAGTCGGCTGGTCGGGGATAGGTGGCACAAGCGCGCGTGATTCCAAAGCGAGTGCTTTGGAATACAATTATTTCTCGTGTGAGTACACGAGAAATAATTGTATTCCAAGACCCATGGCTACTATACTCACGGTTTCGGATGCAACTGCGGTTACTTCGATGTCGGTAGTGATCACGGCTGTAACTGCGATCACGGTGATCACCATTTCGATCATAACCGCTATGACTACAGCTATGAGCACTGCACCGTGTTTTAATAGGAGGAGTATATCCTCTCGACAAGCTGCGTGACCTTCGGCTTGTCGAAATCCTGCTACGGGAACGTCGGTCACGAGAACTATGTTAATGTTCTTCTCGTGATCGAGATCGCAGCTGCCAATGCATTTTCTGCTTAATTAACACAGATAAAACACAATCACTACACAAAACACACTTCACCGAACAAAACAGACGGTAAAGAAAATAAAAATCGAAAAGTATGTACTGTTACGTGCGGGGTGGTATTAAAATGCCAATCCGATGAGATGAACGTTTATTTCCACTGATCACTAGGTTAGCACAATGTTCCACAGTAGTTGTCCAAATCGTCTTGCACAATTATCAAAAGTCCGTTAACACACACTGAGGTCGTTGGTAATCACAATCACTGATTTCACTGTTCACAGTTCACAACACTAGTTCACTGATAACACTTAACGATCACTTGGTCGCTATCCGCGCTTAAATAGTTGCACTGTCGCTTCCAGAGAATGACTGACTTAACGCCGCGGTGCGACGCTTTATATAGGACACAAATAATTATTCTAGAAAATCCTCGATCAATAAAGAATAAAAATAACAGACAAACAAGCAATAAATCAAAAACAAAAGGGGCGGCTTTCCTTTGAACATCTGATGTAAACAACTTTACCATACATGCTAATTTGATCTCTAACTACTTATGAATAAGGTTCAATCTTAACTACAAAACTAGGTACATTGACTAGGGTCGGGATTCCAGGAAGGTTACTTTTATGACGGTCGGGTCGGGTGTTTATAGCCCCTAATTACTCTATTGTTTCCCACGCTATTTTTGTTCGAGAAGCTTGGCGAAACATCGCCACTCGACGACGCGATGTAACAGTACTTTACGGACGTCTAAAACAATCTAGCAAGGTTCATAAAAACAAAATATTGTGTGAGCACGGTATTCTATCCCACTTCTGATTTTAACAATCAGAAGCGGATTTAGTTTTTTTTTTTTAAATATAATCGACAATTACCTAGATTTAACATTTAGGTAGTAGGTAGTAGGGTAGTTTCAAAATAACGTCCGCTCTGCACAAACTCTCGATCAATAGTGAGGTCGCGTCGACTTTGCGCCGCCTTTTGTACGTTTTGATTATCTGAAATATTAGATATATATAAAATTATATATATATATATATATATATATATATATATATATATATATATATATACTATATTTAAATAATTAATATATTATTATATTTTATTACTTAATTATGTTATAAAAATAGATAGTTATTGTTAGTTATTTCCATATTGTGTTTATATACTATATACAGGGTGTCGGGTTTCATATAGTCCATTTCATATGGACCTGCTGCTTGCCTAATTTCATACGGCTACGACAAGAGGTTCAGGTCTAAAAACATAATTAACGAAATTAAGAAAGGATTTTAAATATTCAATATATTTCTTCTGAAATACACTATGATAATCTCTTTTTTACAGAATTAACTCAAATGAAGAGATTTTCTTGACAAATTTTTAATAAAAATTCAAAGTGTCCCTTTACAGCAATGCAAGCAAAGTGACCCTTTACAGCAATGCACATTATTGCACATACGATAACGCTTAAAGCTGAAGTTTCTTCATCGTCTTCACTTCTCTTCTTGTGTGCATCTCTTAGTTAAAGTTGATATTTATTCTTATTAATTTCGCTGGAGAAGGGAACTATTTAGGGTGACACTTACATAAGTTGATGTATCCGGCGCGATGGATCTATCTCTGGCCATTATAAGATGCCTGACCT
The DNA here is from genome assembly GCA_954871355.1 of Cabera pusaria. NCBI lineage: Eukaryota > Metazoa > Arthropoda > Insecta > Lepidoptera > Geometridae > Cabera > Cabera pusaria. The sequence goes on from OX940896.1 coordinate 6,964,857, forward strand.
CAAATTATTTGATTTTTTATATGGGAGAACGACCCAAGCTCGCGAGTGTAAAAGTATCGTCTAAGAAAGCGAGCATCATGGTCGATCACCACATCATCACTTATCATCAAGTGAGATAGTGGTCAAACGCTTGCCTATTACGTAAATTAAACACCATACTAAAATAATCATAGAAAAAGAAAACTAAAAGAGATCAGTCCTTTTATCATCTAAAAATAAACTTTATTAAGTGATATTATGTGCATAGCTGTAACTTTGAACTTTTAATATCAAAATGACAAAAAACCTCAATTTTTAGGGTTCCGTAGTCCTGACAAGGAACCCTTATAGTTTCGTCATGTCCGTCTGTCTGTCTGTCTGTCCGAGGTTTTGCTAAGAGACCATTAATACTACAAAGATGTAATTTTGTGGGAGTATGAATATATATTACGCCGACAAAGTGCTGAAATAAAATTGTGAAAAATATTTTTTTTAGGGTAGCTCCCCTATATGAGAGTGATATGGGGATGAATTTTTTATTCATCGTCTACCCCATCGTGTGTGGTATAGTTGAATAGGTATTTTAAAATGACTTAAGGGTTCCTAATACCATTTTTCGATTGAATGCTCCATTTACGAAAAATTAAACTTTAAAGTGCAAATTTTTGTTATAGCTCATTTTATGAACTTTAAAGGAAAATTATAGCGGTTGAGATAACTTTATTAGTTGAGCAGTAATAGTCGTTGAACTTGGGTGTTGGATAATTTTGTACCAAACCACACCCCGAACACTCGACTAAATCTCCATACAAACTAGCGTTTTAACGACCGACACTGTGACACCGACACAGACACTACACACATGTCGTTTTTCTACAGGCGCAATTGTGTGCGTGAAGTCTAAGGATGTCACCGTAAGAACCTACTTCATTTTGAAGTCGGTTTAGACTTGCTAGCCAATACTTCGCTATGGTTTCTAAAGTACATAGATAATAAAATTATTCTCATTTACTCAACGCGATACGCCATAACTAAGAAACTTGTTTGCGAACGAAGACCGATACGCGTGCGAGTGAAACAGTTGCGAAAGTTTTTACAAACTAAAATCTTCTAAATAATTGATAACGTTATTTGAATAGTGTAGAGTTAGGTAGAGACATTTCATATATTTAAGTTACTTGATTTGAAAAAGCGACAAAGATAAATAAATTATTAAGAAAGTTATTATTCAATAATTTAAAAACTAAGGTTTATTTGCGCACGTTGTTTTATTTATGAAAATGAATTCTAAAATACCAATATATAGGTATACAAATATAAGTGTATTAGTATATATAAATAATAGAAACTACGTAAATTTGAACCTCCTGTTCTACCCAGTTCCACAGAAATATTTCATAATAATTATGATTAATATTTCTGTGTTTTATATTCATACATGTATGAAATTGATGTTCTTCTCCTTGTGAGATAGTACTGTTCTGTAGTCGTGCGCGTATGGCGTCCTTGCTCACGTTTGCGCCTCGACAGACCAGAATCGGTGGCGAGGTGAGGTAGCCGGGATTGGTGGGGGGAACAGTGTCCGTTCTATACGTAGTATTATTATCTTTTCTATGACCGACCACAAAATTCTTAGAATAAATCCTTTAAAGTGACAAAGATGGAGTACCTAGTTGCTTGTTTATAACGGGTAAAGACTTGCACTGAATAACAGGCTACTACGGAACCCTACATCGCGCGTGGTCTGGCACGCACTTGGCTGGTTATTATTCTTACAACTCCTTAGTTTAAAGATTTTGAGCTTTTATTACAACTTATTTCCTTCGTATGCGTTAATTCTGTAAAAAAGAGATTACCAGAGTGTATTAAGGAAGAAATAATTTGAATATTAAAATCCTTTCTTAATTTCGTTTATTATGTTTTTAGACCTGAATCTCTTGTCGTAGCCAAATGAAATTTGGCAAGCAGCAGGTGCATAAAACAAGACTTTTTTTATTCTGTTTTTTTGGAAAAAAGCCTGCCCAAAGTAAAAGTTTAAATATCGTCTAAATAAAAAAAATATGATGTTTTATTTTTTTTCTCAGAAAATAATAAACCGTCTATCTGTCTATCTGTCTGTCCGTCCGTATGTCACAGCCATTTTATTCCGAAACTATTAGGACTACAGAATTGAAACTTGGTAGATAGATGTATTCTGTGAACCGCTTTCCGATTGTTATACAAAAATAAAAAATATAAAAGTTTAAGCACATGGAAATGACACAAAATTTTTTTTATTTCAAACCTATACGTGTGGTGGGGGTGTCTATGGATAGGTCGTTAAGAATGACATTAAGGTTCCTAAAATCATTTTTCCTCAAAGTCAATCATTTAAAAGATAGGCCCGTCTTGAACGAGATGTAGTCAGCAGCTTTTGAGATATCATCATCATCATCATCATTATCAGCCAATTTCCGTCCACTGCTGGACATAGGCCTCTCCCATGGCATGCCACTGAGCTCGATCTTCAGCTATTCGTTTCCAACCGCTGCCAGCCAGCTTGCGTATATCATCGCTCCATCTAGTTGGAGGGCGTCCCACACTACGTTTGCCGAGCCGTGGTCTCCACTCTAGAACTCGTTTACCCCAACGGTTATCGGTTCTGCGACAGATGTGACCGGCCCACTGCCATTTCAGCTTGCTAATCCTCTGAGCTATGTCAATTACTTTGGTTCTCTGACGGATGACTTCGTTTCGAATTCGATCCTTCAGAGAAACTCCGAGCATAGCCCTCTCCATAGCTCGCTGAGCGACTTTGAATTGGTGAACTAGTCGCACTGTCAGTGTCCACGTCTCGGCTCCGTAGGTAATAACAGGTAGGACGCACTCGTTAAAGACTTTCGTCTTCAGGCTTTGTGGTATGGGCGATGTAAAGACTCGCCGAAGTTTTCCGAATGCTGCCCATCCAAGCTGTATCCTTCTGCGAGCTTCCTTCTCGAAATTGTTTCTGCCCAATTGCAAGATTTGCCCAAGGTAGACATATTCGTCAACAACTTCGAGAGGGACTCCATTTAAGGCAATCGGTTCCGGAATAACGTGTTCGTTGAACATGATCTTGGTCTTATCCAAGTTCATCCGGAGACCGATGCGTGCAGAAGAATCAGCGAGGGTGGTCAGCATGTATTGCAGGTCCTGCACGGTTTCAGCCATGATGACGATGTCGTCCGCAAATCTCAAGTGTGAGAGGTAATTGCCATTGACATTTATGCCCCGTCCTTTCCAGTTCAGCGTTTTGAACATATCCTCTAGAGCGTTTGTGAATAATTTGGGGGAAATAACGTCTCCTTGTCTTACTCCTCGATGTAAGTGGATATGTTCAGTCTGCTGATTTTGTACTTGGACGGTCATAGTCGCGGCGTCATATAGACCTCTCAACACTTGGACGTATCGCCAATCAACTTGGCACCGTTGCAGAGACTCCAGAACAGACCAGGTTTCAATGGAGTCAAAGGCTTTCTCATAGTCCACAAACGCTAAGCACAGGGGCTGGTTATACTCTTCAGTCTTCTGTATAACCTGCCGCACTGTGTGGATGTGGTCTATGGTGCCGTATCCTCCTCGAAACCCAGCCTGCTCGGGGGGTTGAAATTCGTCGAGCCTACGCGCGAGACGATTTGTGATGACTCTAGAAAACAACTTATAGACATGGCTTAAGAGCGAGATAGGTCGATAGTTCTTCAAAAGGGTTTTGTCTCCCTTTTTGAAGAACATAACAACCACACTCTTACTCCATGTCTTCGGAGTTCTCCCCGAAAAGAGGACGGAATTGAAAATACGCTGAAGCTGTAGTAGCGTAGGAGTTCCACCGGCTTTTAAGAGCTCCGTTGTAATTCCATACTCTCCGGGGGCTTTTCCGTTTTTAAGCTGCCTGAGAGCCATCACAATTTCATCTAGGCTGATTTCTGGCAAATCTTCGGTGTAGTGGCGGGTCAGAGTGGCTCTAGGATCCTCGATGCCGGGTTGGGGAAGGGACGCTTGTGAGGTGTATAATTGGCTGTAGAAGTCTTTTACTTCCCTAAGAATCTCCGGCTTAGAAGCGACGACACTCCCGCTAGAAGTGGTCAACTTCGTCAGATGGCTTCGGCCCAGCTGTTGGACAAAGACTTTTGACCCCCGGTTTTGCTCGATCGCTTCTTTAATTGAGGGTGTGTTGGAGCTCCGGAGGTCACGTCGTACCAATTTAAAAATCTTTTTATTTAGGGTCCGTTGATCTGACGAAGTGACTGCAGGGTTATCACGTCGCTTTTGTATTAGCTGCAGAGATTCCTCTGAAAGCTTGGGCTTCTTGCCAGCACCTCGCTTCTCACAGAATTTTGTCCCTTCCTCCCTGAGGATGTCCACCACATGGTCGAGATCCTGGTCAACGTCAATTGTGGTTTCCAGTGCAGCAAATCGGTTTTCCAGTTTCAGCTGGAACGTTTCAGACCCGACCACGGATCGTAGCATATTGGGTCGGAGCGTGGACTTCATTAGACGAACACGTTCAAGTTTGTAGTCAATATCTAGAGAGCCTCGGACTAGTCGGTGATCACTGCCGGTTTTAAACCTAGTGATCACTGAGACATCCCTAAATATGCGCTTTTTGTCCGTCATAATGAAGTCGATCTCATTTTTGGTCATAGCGTCGGGGCTTTGCCACGTCCACTTCCGCTGGGGATCTTTCTGGAAGAAAGAGTTCATCAGAAAAAGCCCCTCTTATTCTAGGAAGTTGACGAGCATTTGCCCCCTATGATTTCTGCTTCCTAATCCGTGTGGTCCTACTACCGATTCGCCGCTTGTTTGTACTCCCACTTTTGCGTTGAGATCCCCCATGACAACGTTGAAGTGGGCCTTTCGGGTTCTGTGCAAGGCTTTGGAAATGTCCTCGTACATTTCCTCCACTTCATCGTCCGAGTGTGCCGAAATTGGTGCGTATACTTGGATAACCTTGAGGTTATACCTCTCGGTGAGTTTAATCACAAGATACGCTACCCTTGTCGACACACTGGAGATTTCTAAAACGTTATCAGAGAGGATCCTGTGGACCAAGAACCCGACGCCACCTTGGGATGGTTGTTCTCCCTCTCTGAAATACATAAGATGGCCTGATTCTAGGGTAACGGTGTCCTCCCCCTCTCTTCGGACTTCACATAACCCCAGAATATGCCATCTTATGTTTTTCAGCTCTTCCTCCAGAAGTGCCAAGTGTGTATCGAGCCGTAGCGTGCGTCCGTTAAATGTAGCCGGTAGTCAGTCGGTTTTGGCGGCCTTCCGTCGCCCGGGGATTCTTAGCACCCCCTGCCCCGCCGTTACCGTAACCGCCGCCTTGGTCAGGAATAGTGGGGCGACCGGGAACTGGGGGCCGTTGTGTGGTTGTGTCTGCCATGAAGGGTTTGCCCAAGTTATCACCACGCGCTGGGCAGTCGGGTTGGGTGATCGCAGGACGTAGCTTCTCGCACCGGTGACGCTGCTGCCCGTCACCGGCCTGTGGTATTTAGCTACGTCTTTCTGAATGGATATCCCGCCATTTGTCGGTCGCCAGAGCCTCGTTCGCTGATCGGTAGGATGCACCACGTGCAGGAGAGGTTGGCTGAGAGCAATCAGGTGGAATTATGCTCCCTTACATCCCTATGCTCCCTTACATCCCTTTTGAGATATAGCGACCGCAAATATAACTTTGTTTTTCATACAAACACTATGGAAAACAAAGTTAATTTTTTGGTTGCGAAAAATCATAGTTATAGAATACTCTACTGTGTTATGGAACCCTACGAGTGCGAGGCCGACTTGCACTTGGCCAGATTTTTTTATTTCGGTTATAAATATACCCCAAACTTCACTCAAAGCCGTTAGTAAAGTCACATGAGTAAAGAAAAGGTCTTTACTCATGTGGTAAATAAAGTGGCTGTATTGGCGACTTTTTTCTTGACTAGTGATTAGTGCTTATCAAAAACTAACTATAGACGTAGGATTATTATCTTTTCTGTGCTATAGAAGAATCTAATGCCTATTCTGTGCTAAATAATGCTTTAAAACAGGCTAAATACACTAATCATTTGACGCCATAATAAAAATAGTAAGAATTTTATAAGCTGTCATTAATATACTAAATGTCACTGTCGGTCTGTGTTTTTTCTACCTCTTTGTGACATTAACTTCTTTTTTTGCTTTTTCAATTCAATTTAGAGGAAGTGAAAACGTAGTATTACATTTTTGGATTTTATTGTTACAAGCTGAGGAAATTAGCCCATAAAACATGAAGGCGATACTGTTTATTTGTTTACTATCATTATCGTTGGCTTTGAGCAAGCCAGCTTCAGAATCGGGTGAGTTTACCACGTCTTTCAATCTAGCGTCAGTTTCATTGGAATGTTCTCACGATGAGATTACGCGTAGTATCTACCTCCATCATATTGAATAAATTATGTTTCACAAAGTTTGATCATGATCACGTTTTAGACTGTTCACCTATTGTAGAGTATTTTTACTCTAGCTTGCCTTGGTAAACTAAAATCCAATTAAAACTGGTACTGAGCTGGTATGCGATAAGTTTTTTTTGTTTGCTTTCTACGTTGTTGTTGTAGGTATTAAGTTAACATATAATTTCAACACAAGTCGACCATGATTGCGTCAACTATCTTTGAGAACAGGAAATCAGAGTGACCTAAGAAAAATAATTATAAATTAAATTTGATACCAAATTATTTGTTTAGCAAACCATTATGTGCTTAAATCTAATGAAACCTTGCAATGATATTAGAATAATTAAAGGTGTAAAGATAGTAAAAACAAAGGTGATTTGTTATTGCACAATATGGGCTTTTAATGACAATGCAAGGCTCCATTTGTAGTGCACAAAGATTAATTCACACAACTTTATATGTAATTTTCCTTCTTCCACAATGTTTAGTGCCAGCCAGTATAGAAGACGCTTTGGGATAGGTAGTAGCGCAAATTGTATTGGCCTAAAGTCAGTTGTCATGATCCTCAAAATGTATAAGGGCCTGGCGCTAGCGGTAGCTAACCCTCAAGTTTTACAAACTGATGGTGTGTAAATTCTGCTTATAGCTCTTAAAATACTGTTTCCATTCTAGGCCTAGTGCATTACCACACACAGGCACATTTTCACTATTTAGTACCAGGGGCCTTATTCAGTATGACCAATGAGATAACGCGTTCCTTAACGCTCCACGTCACGTTATTGAAAAATTGAATTCTGTATGCCACACAATAGGTAAATTATACAAAACGCGCGCGTTACACGTCCTCGTATGTCACGATATTTTGACAGCCCAAAATGCGCTCATAACCTTACCCTACCGCGTTTTAATTGGTATAGAGAATACCATAATGCGGACATAACGTAACACGGCACGGTAAGACTTTAAAATGGTCATACTGAATAAGGCCCCAGGTGAGATAATAACCCAATGCTAACATGATAATATGAGACTCGAACATTTTTGTTTCATATTTTTACTATTAGATTTAATATTTTACTAAGAACTATTTAAAATCTATTTTAAAAGACAGAATCCATTTTATCACATCACATATAAGAAGTATAGAATAGGATACAAGTACATAAATAAATTATAAAACACAATTTAATACAAAAAATATGGTCTTAAAGTCATGCTTTATAAATGGATGAACTTTGATGATGTGACGTCATCGAAGTCAGTTGTGATAATATTTCCATTGAAACCTTGGTCTTTTACATCATCGCGGTTTGCCAAAGTTTATAAAGTTTATATCATTTATGACAAACTGTCAAACAAAGAAAATAAACCAATAGCAATAAAAACATTTGGCACCAATATTGTTTATTGTAAAAACAGACTCTATTTACAAACAGTTCATATGTCACCAGAAGCTGATAAGAAATTTTAAATTAAAATAGGTTCCATTTCATATATCTTCTATGTGAAGTATCTTGTTGATATCTATGTGTTTATAATTTAAGATCGCTTAAGAAACTAAAAGAACCAACTTGTCCAAATGTCGCACTAGTCAAAGTAGCTAATATCATGTCATCGAAGTAAATAAATGCATCGTAATACAAATGTTGATATAATAAAAACCGCTCGACCAATTAAAAAAATTTTCATAATTGGTTCAGGCATCTTTTTTTTTAATATCTTTAAGGCTAGCTTTTGACCACTATCTCACCTGTTGGTAAGTGATGATGCGGTCGAAGATGGTAAGCATGGTATCTTCGAGGAATTGGTGAACATGATTCTGCCGAATTGAGAACCTCCTCCTTTTTTGTGAAGATGGTTAATAAAAAACATTGCTGTTTATAGTTCTTTTTTTATTTTTGTAACATTTTATACGTACATACATAAAATCACACTTTTTCCAATCCACATGCTACAATCTTGACATATACTTCTTTCGCTTCTTATTACTTTAAAATTTAAAGTTTAAATACATAAATATTAATCTTGATTCTGCCCTATAATTTTTCCAGATTTTCTTTTTGCACAGTTTTGTCTTGTACTGGAAAAATGATAAGTACTCTGTAAAGATTAAAATTACTGTATTGCAAAATGGGCTCTGAAGGCCTTCCACAAATTCTCAAACATTGTTATTTTAGTCTTATTATTAACATTTAGTCATAATGCAGTATGTCCTTCTTTGGTAGTTACTTCAGTGAATTTATTTGTTAAGGTAGTACAAGTCAATAGAAGTAGTCCATATAAATTAACTACGATAGTTTAAAAACTAAAACAATCCACTTCCATGCCCCGCGAGTCTATTTCAGTAGCAAGTTTGAGATGTTTATCGTTATATCTCTGAAGATACTTATCAGATCTCGATAAAATTACAATGGGACCACATCGGAAATGTACCCTACTGATTAAAAAAAATATTCGAATCGGTTCACAATTGACGGAGTAATCGCATAAAATACATACAAAAAAAACATACAGATGAATTAAGAACCTTTTGGAAGTTGGTAGAAAAGAAAACTGATTCAAATTCATAGACATATTGCCCCTACCTCAAATTCGAATTGATGATATACAGGGTGGTTATTTTGCTTGCTACTCCATTCCAATGATTGAACTAATTCTAATTAGTGATGGGGTCGATAAGACCTGCACAGACGTCACACTTACTTGTATCCTTGCCAAACCACCCCAGCTCCTTAATGAAGCTTAGCACGGCTTGGTCACTGGTCATGAGTCTCTGGCATAACACTCCCAGTAGTAAGGGTGTTTCTAGTGATGATGGCAATTATGATGATGAGGAAATGATCGAACTATTGGAAGGATAAAACTGAACACAACTTTAATGTAGTAAAAAAAAATTAAGATTACATTTAATCTTGTGCGCTTACTGGAACTTTCAAAAATCAAGTCTCTTTTTGGACACCTATGACCAATATTGCAATGTTACATATATGAGTCATCAGGGTGCCATCATTGGTCAGTTCATTCAACTTTTATCAAATTATCATACATACATGCAGAAAATTGTATTTATAGTGCTGTATCAATGCATATCATTGTCACCATTGAAATGTCAAGATAAGAGAACAAGGGATTAATGAGGGAGAACAAGCTTTTATTCAACTTGCAATGTTTGTATGTAAGTTTTTTTTTATGATATAAGGTATTAGGACCATCACGACGCTTGCTTGATGGTAAGCGATGATAAGTTAACAAAATTCGCAAACTAATTTATAACCATGTGCTGCATCCAAATGAGCTGAAATTTGGCATGTGTATGTAAGTTTAGTGACAATACCCTGAGGCCAGATGGCAATTGATAGGACAGTCAAATTTGAGCTACTATGTTATTTATTAGTATTTTATAGTTTTTTTTAATTTACATTATATGATGAAAAGGGTTTAATACAGCTTGTTTTATGATATTATTTTACACTATTTTTAATCGGTATTTATAGATAAGATACCACTGATTGACGAACATAAAAATATTTGTTTTCATAGATCATAATACTACATGTGATCCTTGAGTGATGCTAAATGAGTGACCTAGAATATAACATTTGATGGATCTAGCATGTTTAGTGTCAACAATTTGGTTGAAGGGTTGGGATAGATTTTTTATTTGTTTATTTCATAATAAACTAGGCTAGAGGAGCATTACAGTTTTGTACAAATTAGCCTTCCTAGTCCTTATTCTAAATAACAAAACATATACAACACCATAATCAACAATTAAGACTTCAATGCCCCGCGAGTCAATTTTAGTAGCAAGTTTGAGACGTTTATCGCCATATCTCTGGAGATACTTATCAGATCTCGATGAAATTACAATGGGACCACCTAGGAAACGTACCCTACCGATTACAAAAAGAATCATTCGAATCGGTTCACAATTGAGGGAGTATATGGACGGAGTAAAAAAAAAAAAATCATGAATAGAGAACTTCCTTATTTTTGGAAGTCAGTAGAAAACAATAAAATGTGACAAACACTGGGACTTGCTGATCACAATACGATTAAGCTAGTATACTTTTTGACATAGAGAAACCTATAGTAGAGTCAATTTAATAGATCACATTTGACACTTCATCAAAATTCAACAATGTGACCTTGTAATGAAGGGCACATAATATTATTAATTATTTTAAAGTCTGCATAATTACTTAACATTTTTCAGTTACAAATACATATTTATTCTCATAATTACAAAAGAAAGCATTTTTATGATTTACTTTGACTAATAATTCATTATAAACATAATAAACAATTTTTGTTCTAAAAACTAAACGTCAGTACAAGGTTATGTCAGTGAACACTTTTTCTTTATAAATACTAGATATGCTACCCAAAAAATCAAAATATTGATCAGTCTATAGGTTGAATCGAATGCAATGATTACTTGTGAATGATGTTTAACTATAAAAATAACTACACTGTGATTGTAATTAACACTTAATATTATTCTATAACAAAAAAAAAAACAAAAATAATTGTGATTGTAATTAACACTTAATATTATTCTATAACAAAAAAAAACAAAAATAATTGAATAGGAACTAAATTAATAATTATTTGGGTTAAAAAACTAACGATAAACTACTAAACGTTAGATCCATAGGTACATTTAAGTATGTTTTTATTTTATTTTACTGGCCCATTTTCTATGGAGCTACATTCTAATCCATAAATAAATATAAAATCGTTTAAATATGTACAATTTCCGATTAGTATAATTTGTATTAATGTGTCTTATCAATTTCATATTAACGCAAAACAAACAAGTAAATAACACTGAATAATGTAAATACTAATATTTCTCATTTAGAGCTGCCGGAAAATTGGTTATTTCGAATAACATCAAACTAACATCATTCTTGTTTGTGTTGATGCGTATCGATTCATCGTTTGAATCGATGTTTTTAAGCAAGTCACCTTACTATGAAGCTAAGACTGACAGATGTCAAATGTGATCTATTAAATTGACCCTACTATAACAGTGTTTTGCGAAGTTCACTCAATGAACAGTTGAATATGTCTAGCTCTTGGTCTTGGTAAAGCACAGCATTGAGAAGTTGCACAGCTCAAGGTAGAGGTGCATGTTTACCCAGCTTACTCCTACAGTATGAGCTCGCAAACAACTTATGTTTACATACCCTTAGCCTCTGTGTCTGGGGTGGCGAAGCCTATCTTTTCTAAGATGTACAAATTTCTCACTTGGCCAGTTGTGCTATGGTGATCGATCAGTGGTCTAGCGACTCATCCTAGTGCCTCAACCTAATGCAGTCTTCCAAAAAATTAAAACCGGCTAAGTCGAGCTGGACTCGCCCACCGAGGCTTCCGTACCAACGTTGGTTGGTACCAATTAAGCTAGACCTCTAAATTGTATGAGCGCTCATATAACTCAGAGGCCTATCTATGTATGTATGGAGACACCCTTTAATTTTCAATTTTTTTTATTTTTGGAATTTTTCCTTTACTTCTGCTGCTTCTTGCCAAATTTCATGATTCTAGATCAACGGGAAGTGGTTTTGGGTCGAAAACCTATAGGGTAGTTCCGGTTGACCTAGAATTGTCAATTTTGGTCAAAAGCAAGGTCTGACAGCACAAGTAAAGGAAAAATCCAAAAAATTAAAAAAAATGAAAATAAAGGTAAATTTTGGTACTCACAAGCCCATATCTTTTTATCGTGTTGACTCAGGATTTTGATTTTAATACACCTAATAGGGACTATAGACCTCAGTATTTGGTATACATTTCAACTTGCTAGATCCACCCATTCCTGAGAAAATCGGTGGTGACACACGGACAAGAAAGTGATCTTATAAGGGTTCCTATTTTTACGTTTTGAGGTACGGAACCCTAAAAAGAAAAAGCCAAGGATAAAAAAGAACAAAAGAAAACAAAAAAAACAAATAATACATATATTTATTTAAATTATACAAATAATTATTCACAAAAACATTTTAAAATAGCTGTAAATTATTAGATATTGACACATCATGTAATGTTTACCTTTAGCACTTGCTACTGCACGGTACATAAAATGGATCATCATGGCCCATTTTATGCAAAACGGAAATATAAAAATTAAATCTGTAATGTAATATGTAACGCTGAAAAAGTCTCCAACCTATGTTGGGGGGAAAAAGGTGGAACATACAAAAACAAGTGCAGTCTTCCACTCCCAAACAAGTTTGAATCCATCTTAATCGCTTCTCCACTTAAAGCCAAAGTGCTTGCCAGTTCCTATACAAAAATATTTGGAAGTAGAAATACTAAGACTGGCATAGAGATGAAACTATCCCATAACTTGGATAGTCTCATCTCTATGTCTTAGTTGTCCACTTCCATACAAGTTTGTGACTTGTGTTTTACAATTTTAAAAATACATCTTGGTTATTCCACTTAACAATACCACAAAGTAAAATTAGTCATACCTATTTAGGTATCGAATACTATGTAAACAAGTAAATGTACCTACATTAATGAATGTATTTAATTAGTTACACTTAATAAATTACCCCATTAAGTAAGTTGTAATAATACTGAATGAAGTTTAACTCTTCTATTCATAGTACCTCGGATGGCACTAATGTGTACTTAGGTACGACTTTGGGCGTGACTTGGACTGTCCAACAAATAAAGTTATGACTAGCACATTGTTTGGTATAGAGTCAGTGAAGTGTATGAGTCATAGTCATAAATCATAATGCCCCATAATGGTTTATCTTTAAGGTATAATATGTTAACTGCTACGATAATATATTTATCTAAAAGTAGATTTGCTAATTTTTTAGGGTTCCGAACCCAAAAAAGTATGGGGATAGCGCCATCTATGAACGATTGTTTAACTTATTAATAAATAATATTAATTACCTACCTTTGTGTTAACGTTCACTTAGTTGGTGTTAGAAGTTCGTAAGATATTCGTTAGATGGCGTTGTAGTTAATTAGCATTTTTGGTATTGAGACAGTAATATAATATTATACTTATTATATTATTATACTGCGGTTCGGAACCCTCCGTTTGCGAGACAAAAGTCTGAATCACACTTAGCCAGTTTTATTTTAAAAAGCTAACTAGCAATGTGGGTTGCACAATGCACATTACTAGTACTCTTGTTAACCTCTACAATTAAGAAAAATAAATATGCTTGTGTCTGGAGAAGTTCAATCAATAGTGCAATGGGTGGGGATATAGATCACACGTCTATTTCACGGCTATTTCCGCTTATGATGTGATACATGAAAAGCTACCTGGGTTTATTACTAGTTTGCAGAGTAAGCAAATTTTTAAATTATTTGGATTTACAATAGGTATGATAAAGTGTAAATCTTCCATCTAAAAGTGGTTCAAAATTGCTCATTCTCTTATCACATTATTTGAATGCCTGGTGCATTTATCATTTGATACGTTACAGTGTAAAATATTTCTGCACACATCCGGCATTGATAAATAATTATTAATTACAGATCATAATTAGTAGCTCTTATTCTGGTATTTTTTTTAATACACAAACCTCCACTAAATGATTTAATGACTGTAAAAATTAAGTACCTACTTGATACTGTATTCTAAATTATCTAAATAGATACTGGTAGTTATTATAGATTTGACTCAAACCACTAAATTAATATCGCCAATCAGTTTACAGTCACTGCCTTTGGCTTTGTGTGTGACTTTCCATCTTTGGGAGGGATATGCCCTAATGGAAAAGAAGAGCCGAAGAACGGGCTCAGTGGCGCATCTTGGGAGAGGCCTACGTCCAGCAGTGGACTGACACCGGCTGATGATGATGATGGATAAGTTCCAGTTACAGAGTTCCAGATTGACGATGACAGATGCCAGCGGCCTAAAGCCGCTGGGCTGAGACAGATAGCTGGGGTGGTAGTAGATAAGTAGGGTAGATAAGTGGGGTAGTAGATAAGTAGGACGTCAGTGCAGGTCTTATCGCCCCCATCACCAATTAGAATTAGATGACGATGATTACCACAAGTTAATAAAGAAGAGTTAAGGTTAAGAACATGGTCAACCTATAACCTTCATAATCATTACTCAGTTATGCAGAATGCGCTAATGCACCTATACAGTTTTAGCCAACACAAGCTTAGTCTAAACTTTACTTGTAAATGGTAAAAGTGGCACTTACCATTTTAAGATATGGGGGACATTGGTTACTGTAAAGCTAAACCAATTTTTACTGATATTTTATTTGTGTCTGAGAGACTTAATTGTTACTCCACCTGATGTGAAGTGAATGTGGGGTTTAAGATAATTATTCCAGCCCCCTGATTCTGAATCATTCGAAAACCTATTTGGATTCGGAAGCTACATTTTAAAATATGAGATAAATCCTGATTTTTTAAAATTGAAATATCAAAAGTAATCGATCGGAGCATTGTGAATTACAAAGAACCAAGTCGAAGTAAAGGCAGTTTCCGAATCCGAATTTACTTTTGATTGATTGAGAATAAACCTGCAGGTGGGTGGTTTAACCACAGCCTACCACCAATAGTCACGTAATAGCACCACCCAAGGATCACATGTAGGGTAGATCCTATTCCTGCGATCAGGTCGCCTGTTGGCAGGAAGTTAACATTCACCTTGCCGTGAATGACCTCCTGAACCCACAACTAAACTGCTAATATTATCATAACACTTTTCTCAACACTTGATATATTTCCAGCTACTCCTACAAAGGAAGAAGTACCTAAGTCGAACGCAACATCGGAACACGCTGCAGCCTCTGCCAATTCTGAACAGACCAGTAATCTTGCGCAGGCCAGCAACCCTCCACAGCCCGGTACCTCTACACAGACCGGTAACTCTGCACAGACCGGTACCTCTACACAGACCGGTACCTCTACACAGACCGGTGCCTCTACACAGACCGTCGCCCCTGCACCCGCTGGCAACTCACAACCCGCTGGACACCCCACAGAAGTAAAGCCAGGAGAACCCGCAGCCAAAGCCGAGCCGAAGAACACAACCGAGAACCAAACGTCCCCAGCAGTTGCACCCAACACAAATGAAAAGGTAGCAGCAAACACAACAGCGCCGAACGAGACGAAAAAAAATGAAACTGCACCTGCTATAGCTAAACCTACAGAACCAACTAAGCCGGAACCAAAAGATACAACGACTAAGCCTGATAAAGATGATTCAACGACTGGGAAGCCTGCGGTTAAGTCTACGGAAGCACCCACAGATACTACTGCAAAACCTGCGCAAGCTGGCAGAAGGTAATATTTAGATTAATTATTACTAGCCTTATATTATACACCCTGGCACGGATCTAGGCGCGAGGCAAATTTTTGTGCATCGTGACAGCAGTCTGTCACATGGTGACAGTATTCAGTATATTATTATTATATTTAATGTATTCAGTATAATACTCTTTATTCAATTCACATCACGGGCTGCAAATCGCCCGGTCCTTTGGAAGGCATTGACGGAGCCGAAGCCAACGTCAAGAGGCCCTTTACAATATTAAATTAAATAAAAATATGATTTGTGGATGGAGACATGAAAAACTATAAAAAGATGGTACTATAATTTATTATGGCTATGAATGTGTGCTGCTTGATGACTGTTTTCTGGTCTATGGGATGAGGTACGGCACCCGCCAATTATGCCTCATTTCAAAATATTAAGGCGAGTGGTGACTAGCTATACACTGAATGGACCCCCCATAAAGGCGGACCGTTATGTCGGCGCCGAGGGGCAACATTGGCGTGGATAGCTAAGGGTGTTGAGAGGTGTGCTGCACTTTCACTAAACGCTACTAGCGGCTTTATGCCTTTAACACTTCCACCCTGGAGCTTTGGTCTTAGCTCTTGCGATTCCCACCACCGGCCGGCCGGTCAAGGCAAGCCGGGGGTCAGAGGGTCTCATTTAGCCCTCACGGGATAGGGGTCCGCGGTGTCGCCACTCACCGTCGGCTCGCCACAAAGCCGCCCCTGCGGGATCAGTATAATTATTATTATTATATTTAATTTATTCATCATAATTTTATAGCATGTATAAAATTGTGAACAAAGTTTTTCAATCATATTACTTACAGTTGTTTTACACAATAGTAGGGCACAGCAATGTCGAAAATTAGAAGAGAGGAAGAATTGTATTTACTGCCACTATGAAAAGTGCACATACATTTTCGATAGAAAAATCCATTGGTGCACGACTGGGATAGAACTCGGTAGTCTCGGTACCTCTGGCATCAAAGCCGACCATTCTCCCACTACACCACTGGGCCTTTTTGTTGCTTATATCTATAACTAGAAGTGCCCTGCATCTTCGCCCGCGTTAAAAACTCCTTTTATTTACCTAAAACTGTTCTTTTGTATAAACGATTCTATCATTAAAGACATCAAATAAGAATTAGCCAACTCGGTTCACCCGTCTTTAGGGTTCCGTAGTCCTGACAAGGAATCCTTATAGTTTCGTCATGTCCGTCTGCCTGTCTGTCTGTCCGAGGTTTTGCTAAGAGACCGTTAATACTAGAAAGCTGTAATTTTGTAGGGGTATGTATGTATATAAATTACGCCGACAAAGTGGTGAAATAAAATTTTGAAAAATATTTTTTATAATAATTCATCCCCACTTCTCATGTAGGGGAGCTACCCCTACATGAGAAGTGGGGATGAATTATTTTTTCGTCGTCTACCCGGTCGGTATCGTTGAATAGGTCTTTTAAAATGACTTAAGGGTTGCTAATACCAATTTTCGGTTGAATGCTCCATTTACGAAATATTGAACTTTAAAGCGCAAATTTTTGTTCTTGGGCGTTGGAGGGCGTCCTACACTACGTTTGCCGAGCCGTGGTCTCCACTCAACTCGTTTCCCCCTTCAGGAGTGAATTTTGGAAAATTCTTTCTCAGAGGGAACTAACGCTGTAATAAGTATCTGCATGCCAATTTTCAGCGCAATCCAAAACAATAGTGATTTCAGACTGTGTTACCCCACTTCACCCATTTAGGGGTGGAATTTTGAAAAAGCCTGAAACAAGAATTTACTTATTTATTTACTGAAGCACTTTTGTAAAGTTTCGAATAGATAAAATCTTTTTCAAAAAAAATAAAACCGACTTCATTACCACAAACAGGCACTCAAAAGCGAAAAATAAATTACTTAATATAATTATTATAAGCGCTACCCACTTATCTATTTGAAGTCGGTGCCAGCCAAATCTAATAGGTAGTAGATAGATACTACCTACATGTATCTACCTACTTACTACTACTACATACATAGTATCTATCTACTATCCAATAGACTTGGCTGGCACCGACTTCAAATAGAGTGGGTAGCGCTTATAATAATTATGTGAAATAATTTAATTTTTGCTTTTGAGTGCCTGTTTGTGGTAATGGAGTCGGTTTTATTTTTTTTGAAAAAGATTTTATTTTACCGTTTTTAGTGCTAAACAAGTTTTAATTAAATTACATGCATCTATAAAATTTCGTGTCTGGGCCGTTATACACTGCCGGATATATACTTTGTGAAAATTTCAAGTATGTACCTATTACGGTTAAGAAGGTACATCTGTAAAGTGCGCACATATAGACACACGGACGAACGGACGGACGGACGAAAGCACAACAAAGTCTCAGAAAGTGTTCATTTGGTACCCTTTGGGTTCGGAACCCTAAAATGCCGCGCTAGTGAAAATATTCACTACTCATAATGATGTCATCAAGGTATCAAAGGACAATGTCCAAAATGGCCCTGTGCAATAAAAGCATCTGAAACACACGATAATTAATTGTCTATTTTATTACCATAATTCCAAATACTTTAATAACACGGACTAGTTGTATTCCAAAATGAATATTAAAAAGTATTATTTGCGATTATTAACATTAATTGCCGCTATATGGCCCACACAGTCTGAATCACTCTACTACGTTATAAGAGTTGGCACTTCCTTACATTGTTAATACCCGAATTATGAAAGCACTGTGTAGCCAACCTAACAACGAAAAGTATTATTTACGTAGTAACTATTATATAATCAGTGGTATTATGCTTATAATTTTTTTTTTGCCGTGTTGGTTGGTACTTAGTACGTTCATAATTCTGAGTTATTTATGTATGCAGTGTTGCGGGCGGGACTGATATGGCCGCCATCTTCGCTAAACGTCATGTCATGTCAAAAAATATTAGGTACACTCAAAAACTTTGCACATTAACAAGACTTTGCCTGGTAGAACATTCATGTGAAGACAAATTCATTCTCCCCACCTTTGTTTCTATCTATCACAGTTACCGTAAGAATATCTGTCAATAATACTTAAATTCAAAAAATTTAAACCACTTCCGACTGATTTGTATATGTAATCCGAGTTTATAATATCAAAGCATATGTATAACTTTGTACATTGAGACCATTCCAAGGAGATATCTCAGAATTAGATCAAGCTTACCATATTTTTGCAATATCAATGAAGTAACAAGATACTGCCATTGCCAGACAGCGCCATTTATATTTTTTAACGTCCGCGGTCAAAGGACTACGAGCTTACGAAAGTTGCTATCGTAGTTTTTTCCATTGTGTATAATCTTCTTGGGACTCTTCTTCTAAAACCAGTACATTCTCCTATGTTTGAGATATTTATCTCCATATCTCTGAAGATACTAATCAGATCTCGATAAAATTAAAATGGGAACACCTCGGAAACGTACCCGACCTATTAAAAAAAGAATCATTTGAATCCGTCTACAATTGTCGGAGTAATCGCGTAACATACACACAAAAAAAAAACATACAGACGAATTGAGAACCTCCTCCTTTTTTGTGAAGTCGGTTAAAAATACTATCTAATCTTTTTTCTCCATACAAACTTTGTACCCCCGTTTCATCCCCTAAAAGGGTGAATTTTGCAAAATCCTCTCTCTCCTTACGTACTAAGACAAATATACCCTCCAAATTTCAAGCCTCTACGAACAGCGGTTTAGGCTGTGCGTTGTCTGTCAGTCAGTCAGTATGTCAGGACAACGATTCTAATAGTGTTAGATAACTGTACTATGTGCAACACCTGGCTTCGTCTGCCTGAAACATATCTTATGTATACTATTCCAAAGTAAATGTGTCCAGTGAAATTACATGGCATGTGAGACTTATCATCTTTATGTCTCGAGGTAAGAGGCGCAGTGCAGTGTACATGCATCTGTAATAGGTAGACATCGTAGCTTCCCATCTGCTAGGCTATTCTGTAAGCTATCTCGACAGCGGAATCCGCGGTGAGATTTGAATTTCGCACTACGAAATTCAATCTTATCACGTTCGTAATACGGTTGAATTTCGTGGTACGAAATTCAAATCTCACCGCGGATTCCGCTGTCGAGATAGCTTACAGAATAGCCCTACAGGCGAGCGTAGAGTTTGTCCTGTTACCTTTTAACTTACAAAAAAATACTATAGTTGTACCCTCAGAATAACAATTACTAAAGTACTTTAGTAATTCTTACTCTGAGGTTATAACCTATCACTATTGAAAATTACGTCCAAATCTGCGGAGTAGTTTGACCTTCAACCGTTTGGTCTTTTGCATTAAGAATAATTGGCTAAAAAACTTGCGAAGTTGTATTAAAAAAAGTCCTGCTATAAATATACCTAAGTTATTTAGATGTATATAATCACGACCAGTTTCATGATAAACATTACTATTTAAACTGAATACAAAAGGTGATTGAGGCAAACTAAGCTAGAAAAAGAGTCATTTGATAAGGTTGTTGAATAACAAAACAAAGAGTTATTGGCATTTCCGTGTCTTATATACCTATAAGATCTGATGCGTAAAATTAAAGTATAATAATAATGCATCGCGCTGGATGTGTCATACATGATTAACATTAACAGCTATCTTAGACCTTACACTTTTTTCAACCGACTTCCAAAAATAAGGAGGTTCTCAATTCGTCTGTATGTTTTTAGGGTTCCGTACCCAAAGGGTAAAACGGGACCCTATTACTAAGACTCCGCTGTCCGTCTGTCTGTCTGTCTGTCTGTCCGTCTGTCACCAGGCTGTATCTCATGAACCGTGATAGTTAGACAGTTGAAATTTTCAAAGATGATGTATTTCTGTTGCCGCTATAACAACAAATATTAAAAACAAAATGAAGTTAAAAATAATAGAGGGTCCCCATACAAGAAACGTGTTTTTTTTCGGCATATCACGCCATCTATGAACGCTTAGTTAGGTAAACGTCCCATAGATGGCGTTATATTGAAATGTCGATCCCTAACACCTTTGTTAGACGTTAGATGGCGTTATAAGAAATAAAATGTTTATTAATTATTATTTTTTGCTGGCGAAAAATGATAGTGGTATTTTTTGCTCGGTCTTATAAAATACTGTAGTGTGTTACGGAACCCTACTAGTGTGAGTCCGACTTGCACTTGGCCAGTTTATTTTATGTATGTTACGCGATTACTCCGTCAATTGTGAACTGATTCGAATGATTATTTTTTAATTGGTAGGGTACGTTTCTGAGGTGATCTGAGGCTACTAAAACGTACTCGCGGGGCATGAAAGTCGGTTGTTTTAGTTTCTAAACTATTCTTCTATCTTAATCCTAACTAATGTTATAAATACGAAAGTAACTCTGTCTGTCTGTCTCAATCTCACGCCAAAAACCACTGAACCGATTTAAATGTAATTTGATACACAGATAGTCTAGAGCCTGAGAAAGGACATAGGCTACCTTTTAATGTGAAAAATTGTGTGGCAGTATCGTCATTTTAGGAGCTAGAAGCTTGAAACTTTTTTTAGGCTGTTGATTTGATATAAATAAATATGACATCAAAGTTTGTGAAGGAGAAGGGGAAGGAGGGGAGGGGAGGTGGAAGTGAGGAGGAACTGGGAGGACAGGGGAGGGGAGAGGGGAGTGGGGGGGACAAAGGGAAGTGGGGGGAAAGGGGAGGGGGAGGTGAAGGGTTGGAATAGGGGGGATGGGGGATTAGCGCGGCGTGGTACGGTGCGGTGTAGGTGGGATACGCATGTCTTATTTGTAAAATAATGAGCTTAAATAATTAAAAATGCTACCCAAAGACACTATTCCACGCGAACGAAGTCGCGGGCACAGCTAGTTATTAATATATCTGATAAGCTAGCGTTTGACCTCTGTATCGCCTGGTGGTAAGCGATGATGTGGTCGAAAATGAAAACGATAGGCATAGAATAGTCTTTTGCTGCCGGTACACCGTAAGGTTATGGTGATAGATTTTCTCTTTCATGGTGGTAACTAAGCGACTTTTTCATAATCGAAAATCGATATACTGCTCGTACCACCTGCGCAATAACCGCATCCTAACGTGAGATGTAAGTATACTAACGAACACGGGTTGGGATAGTTGCTCTCGTGGATGTATACCAACAGTTGGTTATGCTATTGCTGTTGGTTTGCATTGAGGGTTAAAGTCAGTACAGCTATGCCTACAGGAAGGTCAAGGCGAATGTGTGGAAACAGTAATACCAAAAAACATAAATAAAAAAAATATTTTTTCGTGTTTTTTCTTTATAATAATAATAATCTAGTATAGGTAGGTACTAGAAAAAGTTAAAAAGTATATTGTAAAGAAACAAATTTGTCATTTTTGTCGGGTAATATGCGTGAATTTTGTCTTCAGATTGAGGAAAAATTGCCTAGGAATGCAATGTTTACTGACTTTAGTCTGAATAACATGCACATGCTATGGGTAGTATTATTTATGTTTATAAGAAAACGAGCTATTTTGATGATATCGTCGACCCCTGCTTTCATGATTAAAAATATTTTTTGTAGCACCTTTTTAGGTGTATTTAAACTACGAGTAGATAAACACATTAAAGATAACTTGTAAAACTGGTTCGCCACTCGCAGCAGATCATTATCATTTTGTCACCTTTGTCTATTTCATTTTAGATATTGTATGTGATATGTGAGTTGCAAGAACTATAATTTAAAATTGTTTACAAATATAATAAATAAAATGCCTTGAAATACCGCGCTAGTTATTTTCAACCGACTTCCCAAAAAGAAGGAGGTTCTCAATTCGTCTGTATGTTTTTGTTGTATGTATGTTACGCTATTACTCCGTCAATTGTGAACCGATTTAAATGATTTTTTTTTATCGGTAGGGTTCGTTTCCGATGTGGTCCCATTGTAATTTCATCGAGATCTGATAAGTATCTCCAGAGATATGATGATAAACGTCTCAAACTTGCTACTGAAAGTGACTCGCGGGGCATGGAAGTCGGTTGTTTTAGTTTTTAAACTATCTTAATTATCAGTACCAAATTTAAGGTGTTTATATATGTTATATATATCTATGGAGATACTCATCAGATCTCGATAAAATTACAAACAGGTAAACTTCCTGTTTAGTCGCTACCTACCTACTCTCTCAAACAAAAATATTTTTCCAAATCGATTAGTCCTGCTCCTCCAACATCGACATCCTCCTGCAAGGAAAACTAATTCGGATTCGGAAACTGCATTTGCTTCGACTTGTATCTTTGAATTTCACAATCCTCCGATCGGTTATTTTAAATATATTTTAATTCGGAATAAAACCGGCTAATTCGAGTTGGACTCTCCCACCGAGGCTTCCGTACGAACGTTGGTAGGTACCAATTAAGCTAGACCTCTAAATTGTATGAGCGCTCATATAACTCAGAGGCCTATCTTAATTGGAGATACTATGTATGTATGAGGACGGGACAACCTTTACTATTCAACTTCTATTATTTTTTTTGGATTTTCCTTTATTTGTGCTGTCAACTGTAATCTGTAATCATGCTGTAATCAACGGGACCTATGGTGCCCTATAGGATTTCGACTCTAAACCTATAGGGTACTTCCGGTTGACCTAGAATTGTCAATTTCAGTTAAAGCAAGTAAAGGTCTTGCAGTAAAAGTAAAGGAAAAATTCCGAAAAATAAAAAAAGTTGAAAATTAAGGTACATTTTGGGTAACTACAAATTTTCGCGAAAATCTAAATTTGCCCATATCTTTTTATCATGTTGACTTGCTTGGACCTTGGTTTTTATACACCTAATAGGGACTATAGACCTCAATATCTGGTATAAATTTCAACTTGCTTGGTTCACCCGTTCCTGAGAAAATCGGTGGTGACACACGGACAGACAGACAGACAGACGGACAAGAAAGTGATCTTATAAGGGTTCCTTTTTTACCTTTTGAGGTACGGAACCCTAAAAATGTTTTTTTTAAATATTTCTTATAGGCAAGCGTTTGACCACTATCTCACCTGGTGGTAAGTGATGATGCGGAAGAAGATGGTAAGCACGCTAGGCCTAGAATGGGAATTGGCTCTCAAGGATAGCTGCCATAACACATTAGATGTTTGGCGACAGATTTTCTAACTTGAGGGTGGTAGCCTGATTTTCTATTTGGCAAGGTTTCCATGACAAAATAGCTCACGGATTTATCAATATTGAAAATTAGAGACAAAGCTTCTGAATCCAAATAGGTTTTCGAATAACTGAGAATCAGGGCGCGAGGTTACAAACATAAAAAAATACAGTCGTATTGAAAACCTCCTCTTTTTTGAAAATACTGTTTAATAACATTAGCGGTAGATACTACTCTACTCTCTATAAAGTAAAAAATTTTAATAGCTTAAATAATTTAAACAATAAAACTACTTTTTCTTAGTGATATGGTCCATTATAGGGTCGAGAGTTCATTTTCAAGGCTTAAATAACACATACAAAGTGGGACTTTATCTGAATTTTATTGGCTACGATATAACTGTATTATCAACGGTTCTCGATCACACCAATAATATAAAAGCCAAAGTTTAGTTTTCTGTGCGTGAATGATCAAACTGGATCGAATACTTAGGCCAAAATTTTGCACTGGGTTATGCAGCCAGTACCTAAATTAAGCCATAGTCAAATTATTTTGTTATGTGTGATTTTAATGAGGAAATAAGTAGCGTAGCGCGCTTACCCAAAAGATTCACTCGAAACTTGAAGACCCCTAAATTGTATTTAATCGGTAATACCAGACTCAGGCAGGGAATTCCATTCCGTGGCGGTAGCTAGCTAGTTTACGTTTATCACGTTCTTCACTCTAGATGTTATCCATCATGGACACTAAAGGCTTCAATCAAAGCACACCACTAGGGATCTTTGGCTCTTCTTTTCCAACTGCAGTCAATACCTACTTGAAAAACTTTTTGACCGCTGCTAGCCACTTAGCGCATGTCATCGCTTTGACTAAGAATGCGACGTAAAACTATGTTTGCCGAGTCGCGAATGCTATTTCCAGTCCCTAAACTCGTCAACATTCATGGAATTTAAATATTACTACATACACCATGCTAGGGAGAACGCGATGCTGCTATGCAAACGTAAACTGATACAGCATCTTGTTGAATACTATTGTTTTATAATTATAATATTATATTATAGTTGAATATTGTCGACATTGTGGTAGGCCCTCAGATCAAGGTTTTGTCTTGGATTATTAGTAGACTTGCTTTTTGTGGTTTTTATTGCAGACAAACAAATTTTGACCGCGACTTCACCCTGCGTTATATGTCAGAACTGAAACTTAACATTGCTGTTAGCAAATTTAGTTAATTTTTAAGAGCATTTTTATTTTATATCTTATAGGCTAGCGTTTGACCACTATCTCGCCTGGTGATAAGCTATGAGGTCGAAGAAGGTGAACACGCTAGGGACTCATATTTGACTCTCAAGGGCTGTGTGCTGCCGGAACACCGTAAGGTTATGGCGGCAGATTTTCTCCTTGATGGTGGTAAGCTACTTTGTTTTGGTAGCAAATCAGGCGAAACATCGATATAATATGCTCCTACGGATATGGATTAATATAAAAATGAGTTCATCATTATCAGCCGGTATCAGTCCACTGCTTGACATAGGCCTCTCCCAAGCAAGACGCCACTGAGCCCGATCTTTTTGTTTCCAATGCAGTCAATACATGCATACCATCACGTTTTTTTGTCGTTAGGGTAGGCAGAGACTACTTCTTTCCACATGCTACGATCCTGACATACCTCTTTCGCTTCTTCCACTTTCATGAGCGTCTTCATACATGCTCGCCGGTTATAGGTACTTTTGACTTGGCCTTTCTTTAAAACTTCTCCGATCTGGTCGTGATACGTTCGCCTAGGTTATGTTATGCAGTCAAGGAGTTAATGTAACAAGTAGTTAACATAATTGTATATAATTTTCAGCTTCGACGGCGCCAGCTTCATCGGCGGCATCATTCTTACCCTGGGTCTGCTGGCAATCGGCTTCATGGGTTTCAAGTACTACAAAAACCAAACCGAAAGCAACTACCACACTCTCTAAAACTATAGCTGTAAGTCTCACTTCTTGATGTTTCTATGTGCACCAAACATTTAGTGCACATAAGTTTTCCTTTTGCATAGAACTATTAATTGTATCCAATATCGAGTGCACTAAACAGACAGGGTCCCAAAAAAATCTCAATTTTAATTTCCGATAATCTCTTAATTGCTTTGGTGATTGGTATATTATGTACGAATTTATAATAGTGATAATTATTTTCCATTAGAAAATATCTACGTAATTTTAAGTTGATCTGATTTTTTTTCTCGAATTTTCACATGATGTTAGGTTAGGTGTAAGTTGATGTTTATAATTATATATCTCTGTAATAAAATAAGTATCGACGAATTGGTGGGTTTTTAAAGTATATATTTTCTAAAGTAATCTTTTTTTTAAAGATTTATACTTAGAAAAAGTATGATGGTTATAATTTACGCAATATAGAAGAATTTCTATATCTCCTTGTGCAATTTAGTTGTATAAAGATGATAATATACTAAAGCTGTGCCATGTCTGTTAATCCAATCATTTATTGCACTGCATTTTCGACAAATTTCTATCTTGCTTCACCGTTCGTGTTGCATTACAAAGCTACTTATATTTATAAGTATATATTAATTTAAATGTAAGCCTCAGTTTATACGGTAATACTTCGATAATTTGACCAAGTCTTTTGATGAGATAAAAGTTAAAACTTCAGATTTTTATTTAGTGTAAATTGAGGCATTATTGTAAGGAAACTCAATGTGATGTTGATAAAAGGGTCTAAAGTAAGGATTATTGATTTGACATAACCCAGTTCTTGAATCTCGGCTGAAGGAACTAGCGAAGAAAACTATTTTATTAATATTCCCGTTAAAATTTATACTATTCGATTAACATCTGGAATGCTTTGTCATGTATATTTGCGAACTACTCTAAACTTAAGAATACTTGACTAAGCGCTCAGAGTAGCTTGCAAATATACTTGACAAAGCGTTCCAAGGGTTAAGACTAGCGATTAAAATCTCATGAGTTATGTTTAGGACTTCAAATCTTTCCCAGAACTTATGCTCAGTAACTTTTCGTTATGAATTTATGTAATTGTATTTACATTTATTTCTATTTATAACGAAGGCTGCCTTAGCATTAGAAAATACGTAAAGACTTATTAAAATGCATACGCTATCATTAAATCGAAATAATTTCAGTCATTCAGTATAATTTCAGCGAGTGTAGTTAGCGTGTGATGAGAACTAAAGTCACGGTTGGGTGTATAGTGAATTTACACTACCAGTTACAATTCGTTACTATTCCTGGAAAGAAAAAAATAACGTTGTTTCATCTCCAAACTAGTTCCCATCTCAGCCTAAACCTCAAACTCTCAGTAACCCTTGAATCTCCTAACTTCGTTGTGTCAAATCAAACTGACTTTAATTTCGTGATATTGCACGCTATTATGTAAACTGGAGACGTTGATTCCATCCTAAAGTGCTCTTAAAATCTGAACTATATATGAATAGATAATCAAAAGTATAAAGCCTCGTACATATTCCTTTCTCTGCTATTCATGTTTGTCACAGTTGATTACGTTAAATAAAGGTATATATGTAAACCATGTTTTATTTCTCGATCCCTTAATAGTACACACAAAAATATTTTGTAATACAATCGGTTACAATATTAATTCATCGAATAGACACATCTAATTTTATTATAATGATTATTACAAGATTTTAGGATCTTAGCATTATTTTTACTGATTATATGGTATTAAATATTGAACATTTAGATATTGTGAAACCGTTATTTGAACATTTATTATGATTTATTTATCAGAATACGTGAATGTTTACTTTTAGTTAAAACATTTAATGTAATACTATTTCAAAGTAATCGCGTACCTAGATTTAATTTAATATTATAAAAAGACAAATGTACGCAACAACTTACGCGCGAGATCGATATTTCCAATACAGAGTTAGAGATTTGAGTGCTTTAAATGAGTATGATCGTATGAGGAACTAATAAAAGGATACAATGCTCGTAACTACATGAATATCCCATAGTTAAGGCCTGAATTCCTCTGTCGCTGACGTCGGTCGCGCGCACGAATATACGTTGTGTTCTATATAGCACCATACTGTGATGCTGACATCAGCGGCGCGCGAGTTGCTACGCGCCTAAAGCCTCTGGCCCATAGCTTTTATTTAGAGATATTACTGGAAGGTATGCAGAGACCAAGTCTTATAATTTCAGGTCGAATTTTAATTTATAATACAGACTAGAGAAATATTCATAATTTTACATTATATGCAGTGGACCAAGATAACGTAAGTTGTCACGTGCATTTACCATTTCTAAACTATAAAAATACAGATATACCAACTTTTATATAAATGGGCCAGTTTAACTTCCTAGACAAAATTCCCATCATTTACATATGACTTGTGCGTCTATAATTAGAATATATTTAAATGAGATACAAAACAGTCTTAATTAGGTATCTTAGGCATTAATATGCTATGATCTAAATCTTAAACTTTAATTACTTCAAAAATATACTGTAGACCTACACACAAAATAACGATAGCAAATATACAGCAAGTGGTACATATGTCAAAGTAGGTGGCTTGGTTGCCTAAAGAATTCCCACAGACTGAGAACCGCTATAATATCAAAATATATTTTTACCTACATTCGAATTAATTATTTTTCCAGCTGTCTGGCATGCACATGGGCTTAGCTGCGCATGTAAAGTTACGCAGAAAATAGTTGCCAAAAATAACTTAGAAATATATTCATAATATTCTGAAAAATATATTCTACAGAAAATTTAGTGATTTAGTAACAAATGTTAAAATGAAAAATTGATATATTTAGCTCCAACAAATGAAGTTCAAATCATGATTACAATTTAAAGATATCTTTACATATTATTTCCCGTAATATTAGATATTCACCTTAACCAATATAACATATTCTAAACAGATTATGCCAGGGACTGTACAATATAATAAAATATGCTAGCTGTTTCGTTATGGAATTGACCGAAAGAATGTATGAGCATACTAACTACAATTACATATTATTAGTATTTTTTCTTAATAATATTTCTATGGTATGGAACTGAAACTTAGTTTCTTTTTCTATAGCAAACAAACAAGCACACCAAGTTGACCAAAAACTGACAAAATTATATTGATATCATAGATTTGATTTGTTGACCTAGCATTGAGGTAATTGTATCTCAATGGTACCCTTCGAGCATTTACCAATGGAGATATTAACGCAAGGCCTACCCCTCTGCTGGCCATATAGCCATTATGGGCCATATGAGCGTGCGTAACGACGCTGTATTTTTAATACTGTGTGCCGGATCGTTAAAGTGAGTGATTTGTGTGTGTGCAATGCGTGTTTACCTTGTCCCCCGTAAGTATCGGCAGAAAAAAATGTTTGCGGATTACAAAGTTACCATCTCCATTGGTAAATGCTCGAAGATGGTACCTAGCCAACATTATCGATAAATAGGATTTCAGTGCCACATCACTATAGCATAAATATAGATATGTATATATATTTATATACACATAGAATACGCACTATATTACACTTAAAAATAAATATTAAAGGCAACCGTTGCAGATTAGAGACATATTATGACGTATTATATTTAGGTATGTTTTATTTTATCCTTTAATTAAAGTGCAAATAATTTATAACACATTTAGCTTGACTCGAGCCGTCCAATCAGAAAGCTAATTTTATCCTGGCTACCAACATTTTATTAGACAACATCGATTAGTTTTCTATTCTTTAGTATTAGACTTATCGATAGTGGACTATCTCTATAAGTTTATTTCGACACATATTTTCTAAAATGTAGTTTTTCTAGAGCCCAGTTTACGTATACTGTAATATATTCTCTTACAACTATATTTTATTTTGGTAATACCACAGAATAAATAAATAGTACAAGTAGGTATACTAAACTGATAGGTAGAAGTTGCAATAGTAGATCTGCAGTAGATGGTCCCTTGTTTACGTAAATAAATTGATGTGAATAATATGTAAATAAGGGACTCGCTATTATTATATACTTTAGTATTAAACATTAAATACTGTATGGTTTAAATATAGGACAGTTTATTCGTATTAAACATGCACTACTTGAGGCTTACGTTACGTAAAATTCGCTTAGGAAATAAAATAATTAGCAAGTCGAATATTCTAAAATTTTGGAGAATATGCAATGGCAAAAAATAGCCTTAATTTGTGACGTTTTAGAGTTAAACATTTGATTAAATTACAAGAGAGTGATGACACTTTATTCCCTGGGTAAGTTTAAATTAAGCAAAGTCAAAGTGAAGTAGTCTCCTTCACCTACAGACAGACGGACAATAAAGTGATCCTATACCCTTAATAGGATCACTTAATTGTCAGTCTGTTCCTTTTTCCTTTTAAGGTACGGAACCCTAAAGTGGTCGAATTGAGAACCTCCTGCTTTTTAAATCGGTTAAGCAAGGTTGAGACATTAATCTTTTTTTGTTTAAATATTATTATATAAGGCTGCTAGATCACTGCCTATGGTCAAACCGCAACCGTTTTAGTGGTGGACGTTGGGAATAAACCAGCAAAATTCTAATTTTCAACTTGCTAAGACAGCGAAAGCTACGTACTAAGTCTTTTGGACACAAATCACACCAAAGCGACATCTTTCAGAAAAAAATACAAATAGTGTGGCACTCCTAAATAATAACCTACGTTACGATTATAATCTAAGAGCAATAATTACTAAAGTACAGAGCGCGGCTATGAGCCCGCCACCTTGATGCGAGTTGTAAGCAGATGTGCTATAGCTACGTACATTGATATATAGGTCTTGCGTAGAGATGCCTGCAAACGCCCGCGCGCTTATCGATGAAGCGGGTGACACGTGACGACAAAAAAGAATATAGGATATTTATACATTGAGAGGAATGTTATAAATTAATCTCAAGATACGCTGTTTGTTTTTACCTACGATTTCTCAGTCATTATATAAGTATCTTAAATGCACGAAAGAGATAGTATTAATGTAATTAAGAGTACCTAAAGAGTACCTAAAATATAACCCTCCTTCTTTCGCAGTCGAGTAATAAATATGACATTCAAAGTTTGTAAAAGTTTTAGTTAGGTTATGAGGGGGTGGCGAAGCGGGAGGGGAAAGGGAGAGGAGGGGGAGAGTAGGAGAGGGTGGGGAGGGGGCTTAGCGAGGCGTGTTACGGTGCGGTGTAGGTGGGCTACGTATATGTCTTATTTGTAATATAATTAGCCTAAATAATTAAAAATACTACCCAAAGACACTATTCCTCGCGGACGAAGTTGCGAAGTCGCGGGGCACAGCTAGTGACTAATATAAAGCTAACCACACAAAAATCTCAACATTAACACTTTTGAAGCATCAGGGTATTTCCTTACTTCGACTTCGCTTGAACGTAAAAATATCGTATATAATATCGACATCACGCACGTCACTACTCAATGCATCACCGGCGAAACGGCGGGCGGTGTAGTGGGACGCGACTCGCAACCGCACGTCTCACGTGTACTTCACCCCCGCTATCATTAATAGTATATCCGTTTACAAGTATGAAAAACTGAATTACCTGTGAAATGTTATGTTGCATTTTAGTTTGGTGTGTTTCTTTGTGTCATTTTGAAAAGTTGGCACCGCACATTTTACAATTTTCTCGGCAAAAACGAAATAAGATGTTACTAAACGCACTCCGCTCGAACTCAAAATATCGACTGTTCGCGCTTGCCAGTGGACAGCGACGATGTTCTGACCCGTGCTTACTATTCGAACTCGAGTAGCCGCGCTCTGTACTTTAGTAATTATTGCTCTGAGATTATAATACAAATAGTAAATCCATGAGCAATTTTGTCTCACACTAATAATATCACATGATATAAATGTATATTTTAATAAAAATCCCTGCTTAATATTTCCAATTTAGAGAACAGTTTATAAATCGTTTTGCTCACCACTGGGCCAACGTTTTGGGCAAAACAGTTGAATTTCAGTCTGGATAGTAGTAATTCTCCATCCTTCTCAGTACAATTTTCGTAAGCACGCATGAGGGCATACGGCGAGTTATATTTTTTGGTAATAGCTAGAGCCTTCTCCACGGATAAACCTTTGAGTTGAAGCAGCATTTTTATAAATGTATCCTTGACTGTCAAAGGTTTGTTCTTGCACGAAAATTTGTTGAAGAATTCGAAGGTCATCAATTCTTTGCCTAGGGTGTCCCTGTTGCATCCTCGCATGAACTTAGCCTGGAATAGAGAGTTAATAAATTAACCATAATCATTATTAGCAGCCAGTATTTGTCCACAGTTGAACATAGGCCTCTTCTATGGCACGCCACTGAGCTCGATCTTCAGCTATTTGTTTACAACTGCTATATCAGCCAGCTTGCATAATAATATATCATTGCTCCACCTAGCTGGAGGGCATCCTGTGCCTTGTTTACCGAGCCGTGGTCTCCACTCAAGAACATGTCTAGCCAAAAGGTTATCGGTTCTAAGAGATACTGATGTGAAACAAAACGAAGTGATCCAGATACAGAGTGATTAATTCTATTGGATCACTCTTCCTAGAATCACCTACATTTGGGTTTTATTGAGCCTTATTTATGCCTTATTTCGCTTTACGTGACAATACAGGATGTAGAGGTATATAAAAGTTGGTTTACCCTAAATGGGGTAATGCTAAAGGTTCAGCTGTTAGCAACTTACCACATCTACAAGTATCACTGCAGTCTTTCCATTTACAGGTAAGAACAACTGCTTCTTAGACTGCTTTGTCACTTAACGACAATCTGAACAATCTAACATCTGGCGAGTCAAGTGCTTATGTGTCAAGTAAAAAAGTGCAATCATTTATTTTATAATTTCAGCTTCATAACCAACATCTAATACTATAAGAATCTTTGTCCTGACATACTGACTGACTGACGGAACGCACAGCCTACACCGCTGGTCGTAGAGACTTGAAATTTGGAGGGTATATTTGTATCAGGGCCGATTTTTCATTCCTCAGTTACACGATCAGATAGGGTTTATACCAATGATAGCATATTTTCGCATTTTTCAATAGACAGATAGAGGTAATCCATGATAAAGATGAATAAATTCCTTACCAGAGGAGTTAATTTATTTGGCTCTTTGTGCCTCAGATAGCTGACTATTCTGTGGTATAAATTAAGTTTGTGACAAGTTTTGACATCAAGTCTTGACATTGTCATTATTTTTTTTTTATTTCATTACGGCTACACTCAATTGGCCAGAAACTGGCTAAATAAACTAATTGTGCGGAGCCATAATAAAACAAAAAAAATATTTAAAATATCGTGCTTGGCAGAATTAAAAATCAAATTTAGAATCTCCTTGAGTCAAAATTTCAAATGGTTGTAAATCTTCGCTCTCGCTCTAACATCTATAGCACTGCGTAAGATTATCTCTTTCCCACACTATTGGCGTGAAGATAGTTACAAAAAGACAACAGATATCTACCTGACTGATAAAACCACATTGACAAATCGAAAGTTTTATACGGTAGTTTATATGGGCAGATAAATATATTGCATTGGTAACTATCTGGCCGTTCTTCTAAGAATTGAAAAATCGGCCCTTAGTACGTAAGGGTGTACTAAGAAAGGATTTTCCAAAATTCACCCCTGAAAGGGATGAAACGGGAGTTCAAAGTTTGTATGGAGAAACAAGATTAGATAGTATTTTCTATTCGAAAGTTCATACAAGTGCTCCAGTAAAATAAACTGGCCAAGTGCAAGTCGGACTCGCACTCGTAGGGTTCCGTAACACAGTTAAGTATTCCATAACTATGATTTTTCGCAACTACAAAATTAACTTTGTTTTTCATAGTGTTTGTATGAAAAACAAAGTTATCTTTGTGGTCGCTATATCTCTAAAACTGCTGACTGTATCTCGTTGAAACCAATTTTTGTTGTTAGTTTTTATTGAGATCTACAGCATATATTTTTTTTAGATTTTTCACTCCCATACTTTAAAAGTTAGAGGGGGTCGATGTCATTTTTGAAGACCTATCCCACACATAGACACCCCACACGCATAGGTTTGAAGAAAAATTTTTTTTTTGTTTTAGTTCTATGTATGGGATGCCCCCCTTAAACTTTTATATTTTTTATTTTTGTATAAAAATCAGAAAGCGGTTCACAGAATACATCTACCTACCAAGTTTCAATTCTGTAGTCCTAACAGTTTCAGAATAAAATGGCTGTGACATACGGACGGACAGACGGACAGATAGACAGACAGACAGACAGACATGACGAATCTATAAGGGTTCCGTTTTTTGCCATTCGGCTACGGAACCCTAAAAATAAGTAAATACGTTTCAGGATTTTTTGAAATTCCACCTCTGAGAGGGTGAAATGGGGTAACAAAGTGTAAAAATCAATATTGTTTCGGATTGTGTTGAAATTTGGCATGCAAATAGTTATTACGACGTTAGTTCCCTCTGAGAAAGGATTTTCCAAAATTCACCCCTAAAGGGGATGAAACGAGGGTTCAAAGTTTGTATGGAGAAACAAGATTAGATAGTCTTTTATATTCGAAACTTAACACAAGTACTTAAGTAAGTAAATACGTGTTTTAGGCTCTTTCGAAATTCCACCCCGAAAAGGGTGAAGTGGGGTAGCAAAGTCTGAAATCAGATAAGTTATTTTGACTTAGGTATCCGCTAAGAAAGAGTTTTTTTAAATTCACTCTTCAAGGGGATGAAGCGGGGTTCGATGTTTGGATAGACATTTTATTCAACATTTCACAAAAGTATTTCTGTAAATAAATAAGTAAATACGAATTTCAGACTTTTTCAAAATGCCACCCTAAGAGGATAAACTGGGGTAACAAAGTCTAAAAATCAATATTGTTTCGGATTGCGCTGAAATTTAGAATGCAGATAGTTATTATGACGTAGCTCAGAAAGGATTTTCTAAAAATTCCTCCCGGATACGGAACGGGGATTCAAAGTTTGTATGGCGAAACAAGATGAGATAAAGCACGGGTTGTAGGATTTTTCGAAATGGGGTAGGTAACAAAGTCTGAAAATTTGGGTTTTTCGGGTTTTATTAATATGAATCCCGAATTGCCTTAGTCACGCGATAACATGAAAACGGGTGAACCGATTTGGCTAATTCTTATTTGATGTCTTTAATGATAGAATCGTTTTTACAAAAGAAAAGCTTTAAGTAAACAAAAGAAGTTTTTAACGCGGGCGAAGCCGCGGAGCACATCTAGTTTTAAAATAAAATGATGCATAGAAAATATATATGTTACAGTTTCTGTTGATAAAAGGCATGCATCATCGTTCATCATGTACCACCAGGCAAATATGGATAATGCATGATAAATTGGCTACAAAAAGGGCTAAAAGATCACTGAAGACAAAAAATACTCACCACATGATCCCGAACAAGTTTCTCAGAATACATCCCCAAGAAGTTGAATGTGTGTTCCAATGATATAGTCCTCACGACATTAAATTCATCTTGAATGCTGACGTTTTCCAATGCCTGGGTCAAAGTGGTAACCGGCAAAGTAGATTGTTTATTCTTCTTGTCATTTTCTACTAGATATAGAATGTTCTTCAAGCCACATTTCCTCAGTCTGAACTTCTGTTCGTGGTATCTACCATCTTTAATACTGGAGGCTAAGTCTTCCATCGTCTTCCTTTCGACAATGTAGGGCAATACAAGTTCTTGTCCAGTCTTCTTACTGCGAGCTACCCAGATGAAGTCACCAACATTCAGGCTCCTGTATTCATATCTGCAGTATCCATTTGGGCTTGCCGAATGGGTTCTCCTAAAAGTAACAGGGTTGATCATAAAACTCTTAACTCCAAAATATACAAAAAAATAATACGTATTTTGTCAATAGTATTACGTATATAATAGTTGTTATATTGTTTCTCTGCGGGGTCAAATCCGGAACAAAGTTATTCACCAGAGAACTAAAGTGGCAGTGGGCTGGCCATATCTGCCACAGGACTGATAACCGCTGGGGTAGACTGGTCCTAGAGTGGAGACTGCGAATTAGCAAACGTAGCATAGGATGTCCTGTGACCAGGTGGAGCGACAACATTCGTAAAGCGATGGGCAGTGACTGGAAAAGAAGAGCTGAAGATCAGGCTCAATGGCGCATCTTGGGCTCTCCCAAGGCGTCTGCTTACAACCAGCAGTGGACTAACACCAGCTGATAATAATGATATTTATATTGTATGTTTTAATTACTTCATCTACGAATTTAACTGTTTTGATAATATATGTAAATGTAAAGAACATTTAAATGTACTACGCACAGCTTCATAATCTAAGTACATAACTTTTCTTAACACCATGTACATACTTAAAAGCTCATTTATATATAGTTTGACAACACCATAATTTATTACTTACTCATATCTTTCCCTCTTGTCAATGAGCATCACAATATCAAACATGCCCGGAAGCATCTCAATGAACACCGAGTTCAGATCTTCATTCACCGGAACAAACACTTGGGCAGGCTTCAACACCACCTTCTCTTTAATACTCGGAACACGGTCATTTCTCTGCCCTTGGAATATGACATCATTAATTGTCACTTCTGGAGTATGCTCCTTTAAGAGTTCGGATGCAACAGCTTTACCCATCACTGTCAACATAAAGAAGTCTTCAGTCTGATGTTCACAGTCTGTCGGTTGAACCAAGCCCTTGTTTATAAGTCTCTTTACATTCATCCAAGTCAATTTTGAATGAGGCATTGGACTCGTGAATGACTGGTCCGTATGCTTTTGCGCCTTCTGAATCAATTCATCCTTTGTCAAGCAATCTCGGAATGGGCATTCGTTGTGCTGCTCCAACAAAGCTACCAGGATAGCATACTCACCACTCCTGTAAGCCGGCTTGTATAACTTGCGTGTTAGAATACAATTCTCAATTTCTTGAGCATCTCTTTTCATTTTATCTTTGAAATACAGCTGGATAGCATCGGCGGCCGTTGTGATGGTTTCAAATTGCCTCAAATCACTCTCTTTATCATTTGGAATAAATCGAAAATCTGGCATAGCTTGCGAACAACACATAGTTGATATTGAACTTGCAGATTCTTGAGTATCAGAGGTTGACGGTTGAGATATGCTCACATATCCTGAGCTAGTAGATTCACCAGAAAATCCCGCTGATGGTTGCAGATCAGGAACCGGTTGAGGAGTAGAGGCAGGGGGCCTTAAATTAACACTCTTGGCACTAGTGAAAGCTTTGCGCAAATGACAATCATCATCACGTTCATCACCGGAACTGACTTCAGTAACAGAACTATCGGTCGCCGAGCTGTCCTCCAGTGGATCAACCACTTGAACTTTCTTGTAGCATTTCTTGATGTCAGCATCATATTTCTTTTTGTTACGGGAGTAGTCACTGTTGTAAGGCTCCCAATCTTCACAGAAAGCAAAATTGACATTGTCAACACATTCGTCGGGCAACTTATCATCGGGTAAGGTAGAACTAGCAGCAAAACTTCTGCGCCTGCATACTGCTATATCACAGGGCTGTGTAGACATGGATGCAGCCGTGCATATCTCATCATGGCAATCAGACTTCTTAGTGTTGTTATTCTTTTCAGTATTAAGCGTTACTTGAATATTGTTGAATCCACTTGTTGCAGCCTCGGTGACCACAATAGGATTATTGATAATTGATGGATTTTGCAGATGGCTGCCATTGGTATTTTTCGGTTCAGTTAGATCAATAAATGGCATTTTTGTGTCTAATTCAATAGGTTTGTCAATGGCTGGTGAAATATGCTCAAGTGTTTCATCAACAATCTCACACACGAATACACAATCTGATGAAATTGGATCGTGAATTTCAGCAACTGCTGGAATTGGATCAAGTATTTCACCATCTGGTGGATTTGGATCAAGGATTTTGTCATCTGGTTGAAAAGGAAAAAGTACTTCAATGACTGGTTGGATTGGATCCACATTTTCAATCACTGGTGGAATAGGCTCCAGATTTTTGTTGTTCACATCAGGTATGCTATTACTAGGCTCACCAAACTGAGAGCTGAACGGGCACTTCTCTGTGTTTGTTATTAGTTGTTTGATTTTCTTACAATTTTTCTTAGAAGAGGAAGGCATCTCTGTATCTGATAAAGTTTCTATGTCAGCTATATTCAAAAGTCCTGGCTCCTCTCCCTCTTTATTATACTCATGTCCCTGAACTTTTGTCTTTTTATTTCTCGATGTAGATTCGGACGTATGTATATCTATATAATTGCATAGTTTCCTATCAAAACCTTTTAATATAGCACATTCTTGTCCTGACGAGAGAGGCAAGGGGTACTTCTCTAGAGATGATATGGCTTGCTTCAAGGCTGACACCAGACGATTCTTACCTCCCCTTACCGCGTCCTGCAGCAGTGTTTCCAGCAGCTCGTGGTATCGATGGTTGGGATGTCGACGCTTGCAACTCGCCCGCTTCTTATCGTCGTTCAATTCAGTCATAATTTATTCACATTAACGACACCGATTAAATGATGGAACATTTGATGGGCTGTCAATCGATAATGCAATCGCATCCCTGGCGAACCCTAGCCCGGGCAGAGCTGCAACGCGCAGGCGCGCAGCCCTAGACTCTTAGATTTCAGTCCACCCACTCCTGCCGGCACCCACCCACGCTATTATGCACCTTGACGTCTTTCTCTTCAAACTCCAACTCGCACCTATGGTCCACCGAACAGATTACTTATATGAGTGGTCCACCGCTATTGTTTGTATAACAAAAAAGAGATAACACTTAATTTTAATTTTTTTTCAGCAGCGCTAACTCGCGTGTTTATGGATGTAAGGTGAGTGAGTTGTGTTGTGTTGACTATTGTGAGTTAATCAATAGTTATCTTTAAATTGCAAAGATTGCAAGCAAATGAAAAATATGTTATGAATTATTCTTATTTTCTTATTCGTATCAAAATAAATAAACACGTAAATAAATCACAGATTACTATATGTCAGTCAAAGAGAATATAAATACATAAATACTAGTTAGTTAGTTTCTTAGTTTACGGCTTCTGTGGGATATAAATACTATGCTATTAGCTATATATATGTGTCAGAAATAAATAAATAACCAGACCCACAAGTGTAACTTGGCGGTGGTGGTTTTTGGAACTAATTATTTTAATTGAAACTGTGAGTTTGACGTTTGAGAGATTATTGCAACATTATTGTTGATAAATCTGCTACATTAAAATAGTTCAATAATGCCAAAAGTAATTTAAAGTGGTTTAAGAGAAACTGTTATCAAAGTACAAAGTAAAAGCACAGTGGCGCGGCGCACAGGCACGCCAAGTTATACTTGCCGGACTGTACCAGTACCATAGACGATAAAAGTTACTCTATGCGTAGACGGAATATTAAATGGACAAGACCACAGACAAGACATTAGCGTATGCTATGGATCGTAGAGAGAAAATTAAATTGACAAGACATTAGCGTATGCGAATGAAATAGCTATAGAGATATGACCCGACTAAAATGATGAACACGTGATACATATACCAGCTATAAGATAAAATTAATAACATAATTTAGTCAGGTCATACATGACAGCGGGTGAAAGCCAATGGGTGCACTAGAACTGCTAGGAGCCAGAGCTGGCTCCAAACAATAAAATCGCATATGCAGAGAGAGATAAAAAAACCCTGTGTGTACTTATGTACGTGGCGTATGGAAGAAAAATAACTAAAATGCAGTAGTGATTAATGATAAATATTAAAATTAATCAAAAAGATGTTATTTAAATAAAAAAGGTTTTATTAACGTAAAAATATGACGTTCTTACGAAACACGTGTTCTAAATATAAAAATAATAGAATATATGACTTGAACATAGTCATGCCACCTAGAACTAACTTCACGATGTTAAATTTAGGTGTCGGTTTGCGCGCGCATCGTAAAAATTCACTCTCATCATTTTGCTCTGTCGCAGCAAAAGAAGTATAACTTCAAAAATGTCGCTCTCTCATACCAGTGATTGTATAGTTTTATCCTTCTCATATTATTATTGTTATTTAAATGCCAGAACCATTTAAACTCCATCCACGCTATGGATGGATCAGATGTTCCGATTCAAGCAGGGTTGCTAGATCAATTATCTGAAATTTCCCTATATTCAAGATTTTTTTCCCCCAAAATTATATGTTTTGCAACTTCTTTCCCCATTTTTTCAAACTGGTATATTACTTAACTCGTATACATTGTTTAAAACTTCTGACACTTCTTTTCGGTGTTGAATTTTTCCAACATATTTCCATCATAGCAATTGTTCATAAAAACCAGTCAAGTGCGAGGTTACTCGCGTGCTGGGGCTTTCATACAAACTAGTCAAATCAAACTTAACTTTGCAGTTCAATGATCCCTAAAATGAGCCTAGACACTTTCATGAACTACACTACAAATTTATTATTTGCGGTTAGTTCATTAACAGTGTCTAGGCATAGGC
The DNA here is from genome assembly GCA_954871355.1 of Cabera pusaria. Taxonomy (NCBI): domain Eukaryota; kingdom Metazoa; phylum Arthropoda; class Insecta; order Lepidoptera; family Geometridae; genus Cabera; species Cabera pusaria. The sequence continues at coordinate 7,005,187 of OX940896.1, forward strand.
TAGTTAATACGCTTTTTTCTTGTTATTAAAGTACATATTCACGGTGGTAGTAAGTTTAAAAAGAAAACAGTTGCTACTTGAAACATTTTGTAATATGCCATGGCAAGCAAGGCCAAACATTCACGGTAATTTTTAAAGAAAAAAAAATGGTTATTTTAAATTTGTAGCCATAGTAGCCGATAATGTAGAAGAAGGTCTCATATTTTATACCTTAAAGCCCTATCCAAATTCAAACGGCTTCGCGCGCGATCCGCGCGCGAAGCCGCGAACTTCCCGCGAACTATGAGTGTAGATTGGATTCGCATATTCTTCGCGGGTTCGCGCCTCGTTCCCCGAAAGTTGTCGGTTTTTTGCCCGCGACAAAGGGCTTGCAGGCGCAAAACGCTATCTCGCTCTATCTATCTCGCTCTATCCGCGATTCGCGCCGCGCTTCGCGCTGGTGGTTCGCGCTGGTGGTTCGCGTGCGAGTGCGGATGCGGCTTAAGAAACAAGGGTTTTTTTGAGACAGCTGAAGATTTTTTTTTTGAGCGGTCGTGGCGCATTCCACAAGTACTTTCAGGGTTATCCATTATTTACTGGACATCCTGTAAAAAGTATTCTGTACTGTAAAAATCTGAAAAAGACCTGGGGCCTTATTCAGTATGACCAATGAGATAACGCGTTCCTTAACGCGCCACGTTACGTTACTGAAAATTTGTATTCTGTATGCCACACGATAGGTAAATTATACAAAACGCGCGCGTTACACGCCCTCATATGTCACGATAGTTTAACAGCTCAAAACGCGCTCATAACCTTACCCTACCGCGTTTTAATTGGAATAGAGAATACCATAACGCGGACATAACGTAACACGGCACGGTAAGACTTTAAAATGGTCATACTGAATAAGGCCCCTGGCATTAAAATAACAATAATAATATGAGAAAGATAAAACTATACAATCAACAGGGCGAGCGAAGCGAGCCCTAACACTATCCCACAACCTGAGCACGATTTTTTTTTTATTATTGAGCCAAAATTGTATCATGGTAAAAAATTAACAAATGCAATCCACTAATTTCGTCGTAACGATACGTCGCACCGTGTCTTAATTGGCAAAGCACCGGAACATGTTATTCCGGAGGTTGCGGGTTCAAGTCCCGTCGGTACGATGAAATTTTGGATTGTGTTTAACAATTTACAAAAATATAAAGTGTGAAACACTTCAAAGAAACATAGTATTAGATCTCAAACTTTCAGAAAATATAAAAAATATTTATCTACATGTCGTATATATATAAATCAAATATCTTCCGAGGGCAGATTTTCTTAGCTTATACCCCTAGGGCCTTTGTAAAAGTTTGAATGAGAAGGTTAACTTTATTTTTAGGGTTCCGTACCTAAAGAGGTAAAAAAAGAAACCCTTATAAGACACTTTCTTGTCCGTCTGTCCGTGTGTCACCACCGATTTTCTCAGGAGTGGGTGGACCTAGCAAGTTGAAATGTTTACCAGATACTGAGATCTATAGTCCCTATTAGGTGGGTAAAAATCAAGGTCCTGAGTGAAGACGATAAAAAGATATGGGCAAATTTAGATTTTCGCGACAACTTGTAAGTACCAAAATTTACCTTAATTTTCAACTTTTGTTTATATTTTGGATTTTTTTCTTTACTTGCACTGTAAAACCTTACCTTTAACCAAAATTAACAATTCAACAATTCTCAATTTTCAAAATTAACAAGGTCAACCGGAAGTACCCTATAGGTTTTGGGTCGAAAACCTATAGGGTACTTTCCTTTGTCCTAGAATCATGAAATTTGGCAAGAAGCCAATTCTCATAGCACAAATAAAGGAAAAATTAAAAAAATAAAAAAAAGTTGAAAATCAAAGGGGGACCTTACATACATAGTTCACTCCAATTAAGATAGGCCTCTGAGTTATATGAGCGCTCATACAATTTAGAGGTCTAGCTTAATTGGTACCTACGCTGGTACGGAAGTTTCGGTGGGCGAGTCCAACTCGACTTGTCCGGTATTATTATGCCATAATTCAATAATGTGCAACCCACATTGCGAGTAATCTACATTAAAAAAAAATACAAAAAAAAAAAATGATCGCAAATTGTGTGCATTTGTTAGAGTGGTTGGTGTTTTGGCAATTTTTTTGCCAGTGTCGGGCAGATTCGCAATTTAAAATAAAAAAACTGCCTTTAAAATTATTACCAGGCAGAAAAATTACGCGAGCCCTCACAAAGCTCGGCTTTTAGCTAGTTAGTATGAGAGAGCGAGACGCACAACAATATGTTATCCTTCTCTGCATATGCGATTATAGTTTGGACCTAGCTCTGGCTCCCAGTTCTAGTGCACCCATTGGCTTTCACCCGCTGGCATGTATGACCCGACCAAATTAGGTTGTTCATTTTATGTTATAGCTGGCATATGTATCACGTGTTCATCGTTTTAGTCGAGTTATATCTCTATAGCTATTTCATTCGCATACGCTAATGTTCTCTGCATATATATACTTTCTCTATGTATCTCTACTTAGTCTGTGACTACGTAAGAGCTTCTCTACCCATTGACGTATATATAAGGACACGAAATACCAACAAAAAAGGTAGATACCTAAACGTCATAATGGAACTTTAAATGACTGACATTGATTGTCCATTGGTCTATTGCTAGGATTGTGTCATTCAAGGTCATCAATCTAGGATGATGGATTATAATGGATCGCGTCAAAACTTTGGCAGCATGTCCATTTTCTGTTTGTGTTAGTGTCTAGAACTGCTAGAGTGAGCCTGAGTAGGGAAGTGATCACTAGTGTAGAACATATCGATAAAAAGGTGAAAAATGTAGAAAACTAAAACTTATGTAAAAAGAAAACAATTTATGTGATAAAATACGTAGTTACTTTATTGAACTTATGGAAATTAGTTATTGATAAAAATGCTACAGTACTTAACTGTAATTAGGCAACCTTAAATCTGGCGGTATAGATTTCTTAGCTTTTCTTAAACACAAATCTTAAATGTTTTTGCCTTTTCAATACGTCAATTAAATATTACAAATTTGAGCTAGAAAGCTATATATACTTCTATACTAATATTATGAAGAGGTAACGTGTATGTTTGTATTGAGTTAGCTCAAAAACTACTGGACTGCAGGAGTATTATTTTTTTCTCTCATATATAAATCTATATATGGTCTTTTAGAATGAACATAGGCTATATATTATCCTGTTTAAAAGATAGGTATATTCGTGAAGACCTATTTTGGACCTTAAGTCGCCAATAAAACGGTCGAGAAAACACGTTTTTTACGAAAGATGATTAATCTGAAAAAGATGTAAGAAAGTATGTATCGAAGAGTGGTACAACATAATAAGACCTACAAAAAAGTCCGCGATAACATATGTCTATCGCACAGACTCACAGTAACTATTTTAATCTTTATTTTTTAATAAAAAAATGTTACAGAACTTTCAAGGCTATTTTCTTCTATACAGTATTAATCCTTATTTGAATAATTACGCTAATTATCTTAGCCCAATATTATAGATTAAAATTGTCCTTTACAGTATATAATTTATATGAAAATACTAGAAGAGCCCCGCGGCTTCGGTCACGTTAAAGACTTCTTTTATTTACTTAACACTTTTATTTTCTGAAACCTTTCTATCATAAAAGACATCAAAGAAGTAAAAGCCAAATCGGTTCACCGGTTTTCAAGTTATTGCGTGACTAAGGGAAATAGGGATTCATATTTATAAAACCCAAAAAACCATATTGACTGTCAGACTTTTTTACCAACCCCTTGCAAAAATCTTGCAACACGTATTTACTTATTTATTTATAGAAGTACTTACGTAAATCTATAAGTTTTTATATATATAATTATAAATAATAAGTAATATCCGCGGGGAATTTTTAGAAAATGCTTTCTCAGCGGCAACCTACGTCATATCAACTATCTGCATTTTAAATTTCAGCGCAATCCAAAACAGTATTGATTTTCAGACTTTGTTACCCCACTGCACCCTCTTAGGGTGGCATTTTGAAAAAGCCTGAAACTCGTATTTACTTATTTATTTACAGAAGTACGGTTTGTGTGAAATGTCGAATAAAATGACTATCCAAACTTTGAACCCCCGTTTCATCCCCTTAAAGAGTGAATTTTGAAAAATCTTTTCTTCACGGATACTTATGTTAAAACAACTATCTGCATGCCAAATTTCAGCGCAACCCGAAACAATATTGGTTTTCAGACTTTGTTACCTCATTTCACTCTTTTAGGAATGGAATTTTGAAAAAGCTTGAAACACGTTTTTACTTATTTTTTTACTGAAGCACTTGTATGAAGTTTCGAATAGAAAAGACTATCTAATCTTGTTTATTCATACAAACTTTGAACCTCCAATTCACCCCCTAACGGAGTGAATTTTGAAAAATCCTTTCTGAGTACACCCTTGCGTACTAAGACAAATATACTCTTTAAATTTCAAGTCTCTACGACCAGCGGTTTAGGCTGTGCGTTGTCTGTCAGTCAGTCAGTATGTCAGGACAAAGATTCTTATAGTATTAGATAAATTATCGTATAAAACTACGCGCATCGCAAATAATAAAAAAAATGCAGTGAAACCACAAATTAGGCCATACTTACTTTGTAAACATTAATCAGCTTTTTTATTGTAAAAGGTAACAGGACAAGCACGACTCTCACTTGATGGTAAGCGATGACGTCTACCTATTACAGATACAGCGATACAGGAAAATTCTGGCAGTCCAGAATTTTGCACGTCACTCCACTGCGCCTGTTACCTTGAGACATAAAGATGTTAAGTTTCACATGCCCTGTAATTTCACTGGACACCTTGCCATTTCAACCGAAAAACATTCCTATGAAAATTTATTGGCAAAGTGGTGGTACCGGTCCAGGCGGACTAGCAGAAGTTCTACCACTACAGAAAAATTAGCACATCTCTTTTGTAAATGCTAACGATATAAAGTAATTTGATGTCAATATAGTATGATTTATTGTATCGTCATCATCATCAGCCAGTGTCAGTCCACTGCTGGACTGTAGGCCTCTCCCAAGATGCGCCACTGAGCCCGATTTTCAGATCTTCTTTTCCAATCACTGCCCACCGCATTGCGTATGCCGTCGCTCCACCTGGTCACAGGACGTCCTACGCTACGTTTGCCGTTTCGCGATCTCCACTCTCCAATACTCAAAATTTGAAATCACCCCGACTGATCTATGTATAATCTATAATGAAAATTAAAAATATTCCAATGAGTCTGAATACGACATCTCAGCTGTAAGTTGGCGAGGAGTTGAGAATTCAGCAGATTCCAGAAGATGTCCCAGCATCATGTCAATGCTTCAGTGTCCTTTGTCGTTGAAGAAAAGGATACCGAATTTCGAATTAATCACTATGAAAGTTGATTTCATAGCGCCATCAACTAGAAAAATGCTCATACTTTTACAACGGCTAAACAGATTTTTATGTATTAGAGCTTATAACACTTTCGATTAAAACACTTTCAAAACCGTTTCATCATCCTTCATTGCTCGCAGAGGAAGACTTATAGGAAGACTTTCTATCTTGACTCCACTAGCTTCTATTCTTTTCCGTTTCCTCGGTGTCAGTTCCAGCTTGATTGATAAACTAGTAGGTACAAAATGGATTTTTCAAAATGTTTAGAACAAAGTTTGAAGTGTTTAGTTGGATCCTAATTTTCACGCCTTACTGCCTTTATCCACTTGATTGGATTTTCGGACATTTTGGAAACCTACAACAAAATGATATAATATATTAATGTGGTAAACGCTCAGTAGTCATAATTAGATTAGTTTTAGACTAAGTTATAACTATTGTACATTGTTTTTGCAAATAAATGAATAAATAAATAAATAAATAAACTGTGACACATTTTTCATAAAAATATATATAATGGCATTATCATAAGTAATAATAGATTGAATACGAGTAAGTATCAGTGCTGATAATATAATTAGGTACCTAGTTACTACAAATTTTGCGCATAATTACTTTGATCACTTTTTATAATATTTTAAGATCGTTCACAAAACGAAAAAACCAACTTCAAATGCCACGCTATCCATTTTCAATATAAAGTTGGAGGTGTTTATGTCCATATCTCTGGAGATACTTATCAGATTTCAGAAAATGTACAATGGGACCAAACGGGCAGAATAATCTATCGAGAAAAAATATTTCCAATCCGGTTAAGAACTTGCGGAGTTATGAGATAACAAACATAAAAAAGGCGAACTGAGAACCTCATCTTTTTATTGTGAAGTCGGTTAAAAATGTTCAAATTTCGTTCTAATCAAGGCCCTAAGCTAACCGTTCCATCCTTAAAAAAATCTTCATATTATAAATCAACTAGCTGGGTCCCGCGGCTTTGTCCGCGTTTAATGACAGCGGCAACATGCGCGTGGGCTGTGCGCGGTAGAAAATACTGCTTAATTTGCACATTAACCTTCCCTATTTGAATCAGATATTGTTCCCTATTTCATTAGCTTCAATTTTGATTTCGAGGAACTTTATTTTTTTCTAAAATAAAAGTAGCCAAGTTACTTGGTAGTTAATATTTTAACATCAGCATTTTACTAGTGAAAGTCCCGTTAAATTGGTCCAGTCATTTCAGAGATAAACCGGAACAAACAGACAGACAGACAAAATTTAAAATTTTGTTTTTTATGTAAGTACCGTATATTCTTTCATATGCATTTAGTGAAAAGCTGTTAATCTGGAATTACAAACAGACACTTCAATTTTTTTTATATGTATAGAATAAGTGTAAAATGTATATAAACGATTTATATATTTATATAATGTAATATTATAATATTACACTTAAAGGAATTTATATATTCCTTTTTATAAGGGTATCAACTATATTTATCGACAAAGTTTTGGAGGGTTCTCGTACATCACTAGCTGGGTGGCGTAAAATAATGTTTGTTATTTACATAAATTAAAGCTTTAAAATGATAACCATTTACCACCTCGGTAGTTATATGACGAAAAAGATGTATATAATGTAAGCAAAATAAATATTTTGATGTAAAAAGTGGTTATATATGAGAATAAATGCCCACAAACACTTACGTGTGAAATGATAATTCTGGATCTTTTACGCCTCCTTTAGTTGTTCTTGATGGATAAAACACAGCACAACACGACATAATTTAACCATGTAACAGGGTTTCAGTCTTTAAAGCTATGTTTCTATTAAATTTTTAATTTATAAGTATGATGCGTCGCTATATTATGGTCTGCTAGCCGGTCAAAAATGGACACGCTCACCCATGCGCGAGGTTGTCAATTTGATATTAGCTTTCTCGTTTACTCTTATCTCGCGATCCCTGTAATAGAAAGGGTAGGACAATGTGTTGATAGAATGAAAGTCGATGTGACAACGTCACATGGCTGACATGGCTCCATCCATTGTAATCCATCATCCTAGTCATCAATAGACCATTAGACAGTCATAGGCTGCCATTTTATGTGCCAATATGACGTTTAGGTATGAACAAACGAACGTAGAAAAGTGTGTGCGCTCTCATTGTATTTTTTCCTAAAACTTGTGCTCTTCCGCGAGTTAATGTGTAGTAAATGTGGATTATTAACCATTAAGTGCCGGTGAATGTGTGCGAGTGTAGGGAAAAAGCACAATGTTAAAAACATGCTCTTTGCGTTGTCACCAAAATTCCACTGAAAATCTTCAGTCCACATCTTTACTGAGTGTATGTTTTAGACTAGACTTTGACTTGAAACTTGACCAGAAATGTGTTTTTGACCTATCTGAAGACTTAAATCCACAAATACTGGAAGAATTTTAATTCTTGACACTGGCTAAATACACTTATCGTATGGAGCCATAACGAAACTAAAAAAGAAAGTTACTCTATGGATGGACTTCTGACTCATATAATTAATTAATTAGTAATCTGTGGATGGACATAAAGTAATCTGTGGGATGGACTGAACTGAACAAGAGAAAATAAAATAAAAAATAAATAAAAGGAAAGAAAGCTTAAAGAAAGCCTCGATTATTTTGAACTTTGTGTGAGATTCACTCACAAACACAAATAATGTTTCTCTTTCTTTTCATCTCAATCAAAGTGTAACGTTTCATGAAAATACAACATTCTCAGGAATTTTAAGATGCCACCCGGAAAGAAATTAAATAGTAACAAATCTATGGTCGTGCAGAATGTCATACCTGTAGAAGTTGAAACAGAAAATGCCGAAGAAGCAATCGCCTCGGATGAGATGACATACTTCGTAGATGAAGAGGGGCGGTACTATTACCAAGCAGGATCAGAGTCTGGCTTGGTGCCTCTCACCACCACTGACGAGAATGAAACCATGCAAGAACAGACACAGGACGAAGAAGAGTCATCTTCACAAGACGCCGCCACTGAAAATGCAGAGGATTATCAGACGGTCACCCTGGTGCCTTCTGAGAACAGCAATGGTGAAATGAGCTACGTACTTGTGGTTCAAGATAAATCTCAGCCGCTTGTCGACATCCATATTAAGGAAGAACCACCACCATCAGATGTGTACAAGTTTGATGATGAAGATGTGGAACAAGAAATACAGGACGATGAACCCACATCTGTGAAACACAAGCGTAAGGGGAAGATACGTCCACTTTTCACTTGCAGTTTCTGTCACTACAGCAGTCAAAGAAGATACTTGCTAATCCGTCACATGAAGACCCATTCTGAGGAACGTCCCCATAAATGTGATGTATGTGACCGAGGCTTCAAGACTCTTGCATCGCTTCAGAACCACACCAATATGCATAATGGTATCAAACCACATCTCTGCAAGTTCTGTGAGTCTACTTTCACTACCAGTGGTGAACTGATACGTCATGTTCGTTACAAACACACACTTGAGAAGCCACACAAGTGCAGCGATTGTGACTATGCTTCTGTGGAGCTGTCGAAATTGAAACGACACATCCGCTGCCACACTGGTGAGAGACCATACCAGTGCCCTCATTGCACCTATGCTTCTCCGGATACTTTCAAGTTGAAGCGTCACCTTCGTACCCATACCGGGGAAAAGCCTTACAAATGCGATTTGTGTGAAATGTGCTTCACACAATCCAACTCACTGAAATCACACAAACTTATACATAATGTGGCTGACAAGCCAGTTTACTCCTGCGAGCTTTGCCCTGCACGCTGTGGACGGAAGACCGACCTACGCATTCATTTGCAGAAAATGCACACTTATACTGATCCAATCAAATGCCAGAAATGTGGCAAAATCTTCACAGACCGGTACACATACAAAATGCACATCAAGACACATGAAGGGGAGCGTTGCTTCACATGCGAAATATGCCCCTATGCAACAGCCCATCTGCGACACCTTGAGTCGCATATGCTGAAACATACTGATGAAAAGCCCTATGTTTGTGATGAATGCACGCTGACCTTCAGGCAAAAACAACTGTTGCGGCGTCATAAGAACCTATACCACAATCCGAATTATGTGCCAAAGCCTCCGAAAGAAAAGTCCCACTCATGCCACAATTGCAAGCGTACATTTGCACACAAGGGTAACTTGATTCGACACTTGGCAGTGCACGACCCAGACTCTGGACATCATGAACAGGCTCTTGCTCTTAAACTTGGCCGCCAGAAAAGGGTTAAATATTTTGATGCAGAAACATTTAAGATGTTAAAAAATAGTGGTCATTACAAAACTAGTGCCCTCAAACAAGATGTGACTTCAGAACAGAAATCGGGTGAAGTGATAACTGTAAACACGGGGGACAGACAACAATATGTGGTCCTCGAGGTCATTCAACTTGAAGATGGAACTGAACAACAAATTGCTGTTGTGGCTCCAGACTTTGTATCTGTGGCAGGTAAAGGTGGTGATGAAATGCTCTTTGAAGATGAAGATGACAGCGAAGGTGGCCAGCAAAAATTAGAAATGGAGGTTGATATGACTGATGAGGAAGAAGACGAAGAGGAAGAAGATATGAAACAAAACAAAGGTGTGGTGCAGTCCATCAAATTGGAAAAGGAACTTGATTCTTGCTTTGGCTTTGTAGAGGATGAAGCAGAAAATGATGAAATATTTGAAGAGAATGTAATTTATGAACTCACCTAAGCTAGAAGTGGTATTTACACTGTTGGAAGTCAGCCATACAATATAATTTATTGTCAATTAACCAAATGAAAGCGGAGGACAGAGAGATGCAGGTACAGAACCATTAGTACCAACTACTTTGTATTCATAGCTATTCTATTCTATCAAATGATGATGAAATTGCAGGCATCTGCACAGATGCACAGATTAGCTAGGATAGAATAGCAAAAACTGGCAGTCGACAGTAAATGAGCTGTTTTAATTTAATAAACATTTGTTCAACTACACTCTACAAGACCTCAAAATTGATCTGTCAATAATGTTACTGTATTAACTTAAAACTTTCTTAATCCATAATATTTTGTATTATCGAGAATGTTCATGTCATGATCATTGTTTTCCTTGTTGTCAATGGTCCATTACCAAAAATGTTGACAGAAAGAAATTCTCAAGTTTTGTATACCAAATGCTAGTTTTTTCTCAATTGTCTCTATCTAGTTTGTCACCACTGGTGACAACAGTGGGCAAAAACAGACTGACGTTTTTACCTAAGAATTCTTGCCCTTAATAGACTTAGTCAACAATCTTTGAACAATTTAAATCCACCACTAAAATGTCCCCCAGTGGGGGATGTTAGGACAAATTATTAATTATTGTCCTAACGTGGTCACATTGGGACATTAAATATAGTTTTACTCCCAACACCCCCACTAACACGAGCACCAGTGAGGGACGTTAGAACAAATGATTATTTTGTGTCCCAACGTCCCCTAGTGGTGGACGTTCAGTCAAGACAACTGGGAATAGACGTTGGAACAAAAATTAAACTTGTTGGCATGTTAGAGACTAGATAGTGCTCTACTAGTTATTTTTTCGTTTAAAACTAGTACCATAAGATTTCCGATTTTTTGAGATGCTGTGTCAAAAACTTCTTTCGCCTAACAATATTCAGTACAGTCAATCACAAGCACAGAGCAATCCTCACTTTCACACTAAAATAATAAATTCGAATATATTGTCTCTCTGTTGAGAGAGAGAGAGAGAGCATAACATACCAGATATGGTATGTTTATATTTTGACAGCTTGAAGTATACTGCTGGATCGAGTTAGTTGAGATTTTGCACAAGGATAGCGAGTACCGTAGAATAGGACAAGGATACTTAATAACGCAGATGAAGTCGTGGAATGCAACACAACGCGTCAGGGGCTATTTGCGACAGTTTACCTATGTTAATTACGTTACGTAGTTCTAATTTAGTTTTACAAGAAATGTATAAGTTTGTAGGTTAGTTATGCTGTAAATATGTCGTAGTTCAGTGTTGTTATTATTATAAAAGCAAATTTAAGTTGATAAGAATGTATGATGTACAGCTTTTGTTAAGAATTTGTTAAATTTCGTTGATAGGGAACTATAAAAAGTAAGTATTATTATATTTATATTATCACAAGGCTTAGCGTATCATGAACCAAAAATGTTGTAGTATACTAATTTTGTTTTGAATAGACATGGCCAATTATTAGGCAGGGGGCAATATCACTGTTACCCTCTAAGGATACATTTTTAGGGTTCCGTAGTCCAACTCCTGTTGGACTGACAAGGAACCCTTATAGTTTCGTCATGTCCGTCTGTCCGAGGTTTTGCTAAGAGACCGTTAATAAACTTATAGATATAAAAACGGGAATTTAACGTGACTTACGTGATGTCGATATAGCGATCGACATATGTTTCGGCCTCACCCGGAGGCCTTCTTCAGGATCTTGAGTGCGGGGCGCTCGCCGACGCGTTCAGCCTCGCACTGTGGGCCGCTGCTCGTGCAGCGCGGGCGGACGGAGCGGGCGGCGGCGACGGCGGTGGTGGTGGTGGTGTTGGGGGGGGGGGGTACCCCCACCAACACCACCACCACCGCAACATATGTCGATCGCTATATCGACATCGCGTAAGTCACGTTAAATTCCCGTTTTTAGGGTTCCGAACCCAAAGGGTACCAACGGAACCCTAATACTGAGACTCCGCTGTCCGTCTGTCTGTCTGTCTGTCTGTCTGTCTGTCTGTCTGTCTGTCCGTCTGTCCGTCTGTCACCAGGCTGTATCTCATGAACCGTGATAGTTAGACGGTTGAAATTTTCACACATGATGTATTTCTGTTGCCGCTATAACAACAAATACTAAAAACAGAACAAAGTTAAAAATTAAAGAAAAGTTTAAAAAAAGTTTTTTACGATAGCGCAGCGCCATCTACCTAGCATCAAGGATGGCGCTATCGTCTTTACCTTAATCTGAATCTCGGAAGCGGCTCCAACGATTAAATAAAATTTAGTACACCTACAGGGGATTTCGGGGGCGGAAATCGATCTAGCTAGGAGACATTTTCAGAAAATGTTGTTTTATTCGTGTTTTTAATAATCATCTTTATTGATAATCAACTTAAAATATGACAAAAAATAGTATTATTATTCGTCAATAGATGTCGGGAAGAGTCATACTTGTCTGTTTAAGTGGCAAAAAATACCGAGCAAAGCTCGGTCAACCAGATATTTAATAATAATTAGACAGTTGAAATTTTCACAGATAATGTATTTCTGTTGCCGCTATAACAACAAATACTAAAAACAGAATAAAGTTAAAAATTAAAGGGGATCTCCATACATGAAACGTGTTTTTCGGCATTTTACTATAACGCTATCTATGAATATTTGACTGAACTAGTTATATTAATTACCTTTGTGTTACTTTCACTTAGTTGGCGTTAGTGTTCGTAAGATGGCGTTGTACTGAATAAGGACGCGGCTCCTGTTTTAACAATTGGTTAGAATTGTCACGGTAATATAATATAATAATATCTGGATGACTGAGCTTTGCTAGCAATTTCTTTTTTGTAAATCGTGTTTTATGTAATTTTTTGGCTCCCAATAATAGTCTTCTTACAAAAGAACAATCTTGGAAAATTTTATCATCACGTCTGGACTCGAACCGGGATCCTTCTGATCGCCATCCGAACGATCTCCCACAGAGCTATCGTAACAATGCAGCAAAGGCGAAATTTACCTTCATATTCTAATTATATTGTAGGAGTTTTTCATTACCTGAAAACAAACATAAAACAACATTTTCTGAAATTGAAAACCTATTTCGATTCGATTCGATTTGTCAATTTATTACAAGAAACGTGATTTCTTTCAGAATTTTTTGCTCGATTTTATAAAATATTGTAGTGTGGTACGGAATCGGAACCCTACGAGTGCAAGTCCGACTTGCACTTGGCCAGTTTATTAAATCTATAAGTTTAAAATGAACGTGAGTTTTTATAATAAGACCGTTAATACTTGAAAGCTGTAATTTTGTGGGGGTATGTAAATAAATGACGCCGACAAAGTGGTGAAATAAAAATTTGAAAAATATCTTTTTTAGGGTAGCTCCCCTACATGAGAAGTGGGCATGAATTTTTTTCGTCGTCTACCCCATCGTTTGGGGTGTCGTTGAATAGATCTTTTAAAATGACGTAAGGGTTGCTAATACCATTTTTCGATTGAATGTTCCATTTACGAAATATTGAACTTTAAAGTGCAAATTTTTGTTCCAGTAGGGCGCCCCCCCCCCCCCCCTCTAAAAGCTAAACTGCTGTCTTAAAAATCTGGAAAAATTCGTGATTATAGTGCATTTCATGAAATTCAAAGGAAAACTATAGCGTTAAGATAACTTTATTAGTTTAGCAGTAATAGTCGTTGAACTTGGGTGTTGGATAATTTTGTACCAAATACAAAATCCTTAGAATAAATCCTTTAAAGTGACAAAGACGAAATACCTAGTAGCTTGTTTATAACGGGTAAAGACTTGCATTGAATAACGGGCTACTACGGAACCCTACACTGCGCGTGGCCCGACACGCACTTGGCCGGTTATTAGTATTTGTTGTTAGAGCGGCAACAGAAATACATCATCTGTGAAATGTTGAACTGTCTAACTATCATGGTTCATGAGATACAGCCTGGTGACAGACAGAGAGACAGACGGACAGCGGAGTCTTAGTAATAGGGTACTGTTTTACCCTTTGGGTACGGAACCCTAAAAATTAAGAGAAGATTAGTATTTTTACATATTTTTCCTTTACAAAATACCAATTCGGATCTGAAACATTCAAGAAATAAATATTTTATTAGCACTCTGTCAATATCATCCGGGGGCAGAATCACTATGCTAACACTTCTACACATTTTAAAACATGAATAGAAATAATACAATAATGTCAGAATTATTTAATGTATCGTGTTAAAACGTTTTTGCGCTAACCACTTTGTAAATGTTATTTAACTAGGCAATATGAAGTATACCTTTATGGCATCGATGTATATGTACTAAGTAGTACCAGATACTAGCCGCGAACTAGCTCTACGTTCAAATAATAAACTGGCCAAGTGCAAGTCGGAATCGCACTCGTAGGGTTCCGTACCACACCACAGTATTTTATAAGATCGAGCAAAAAATACCACTATCATTTTTCGCCAGCAAAAAATAATAATTAATAAACATTTTATTTCTTATAACGCCATCTAACGTCTAACAAAGGAGTTAGGGATCGACATTTCAATATAACGCCATCTATGGGACGTTTACCTAACTAATCGTTCATAAATGCCGTGAATTGCCGAAGAAAACACGTTTCTTGTATGGGGGACCCTCTATTATTTTTAACTTTATTCTGTTTTTAGTATTTGTTGTTATAGCGGCAACAGAAATACATCATCTGTGAAAATTTCAACTGTCTAACTATCACGGTTCATGAGAAACAGCCTGGTGATAGACGGACAGACAGACAGACGGACAGCGGAGTCTTAGTAATAGGGTCCCGTTTTACCCTTTGGGTACGGAACCCTAAAAAGCAGCATCTACATATCGCTTAGTTTAGCGTACGTACTCCTCACGCCCGATCGCGCGCCACTCGGCACGTAAGTCAGTTTATGATGGGCGCCTCCGGTTTACATGTACCTCGATGCTTTATGGTAATGTCAACAGTTCTCAGTTGATGATGATATAGTTTTAATTTTGTAACTAGTTCTCTGAATGCGAGTCACTACGTCTGACTTTTTCTCAAAGTATTGTGCATGTTTCCTTTCCTCACCTGAGACCAAATAAGGACTTCTTATTTGGTCTTAGTTCCTCCCAAGTTCCCAACAAACAAGCACAATTATAGTTTTTTACATACAGACCAATGGTAAAATATTTAAATTTTAAATAGTGGCCTGCCACTATCTATGAACCAAGCTACGCAGATTGCACTGGTATGGTACATTATTATTCTTGTCTAAGAAAAGGTTTCTCAATCGTCAAAATAATGGTTATAAAATTCGGTCAAATTGCCGAATTGTAAAGAAAGTATGTCGCGGCTTTTATTACTATTATTGTTACAATAAGTTAAGATTGTTTACAAAACGAAAAAAAACCGACTACACATGCCGCGATAGTAAAAAATGTCAAAATAGCCAGTAGTATCATATCGTCAACTTATACAAATGCATAGGAGAATGTCTTTTTTTTATGTATGTATGTCATATGTGTGAGATGTTTATCTCCGGAGATAATAGTCATAACTCGATAAAATTTGAATGGGACCAATCGGGTGGCATAATATCTCAAACGAAAAAAAACATTTTGAAATCGGTCAAGATGACGGAGTTTTGAGGTAACAAACATAAAAACAAAAAATATACAGTCGAATTGAGAACCTCCTCCTTTTTGTGAATCGGTTAAAAAAAACCGTGGCATTCATTTCTATGATTATAGCTAGACCTTATGGACTCTAAAAAAATAAAAATAAAAGACTAGAAAAAAAATAACTACTTATGATATGACGAGTTTAATTTAACTTTTTAAGAGACTTTAATCAGTTATTTTGTGTGCAATTACTTTGTTATTTATGTTACACCTTAAGTAGGTAGTTTAATTAACTTTGAATATATGTTTTATAAATAAATATAGCCATAATATAATACATTGTTTTTTTATTATAACCTTATAGGGTAACAGGGAGGGTTATTGTCACTGACGGGTAGGTGATTGTTGCCTAGCTTACCTTCGATCCGCTCCAACCATCCACTGAACAAATACAAGTCGCTAATCGGTTCGCCGTCGCCGAGTTCCGATATTATGAGGTTCGAGGCTAGCTAACTTGGGAGTCGGGTTGGAATAGTTGGGATATTTAGATTGGACTAAAGTCAGTTTATTCTGCCTCCTCTCCTCTTTATGTCTCCGTGGGCGCTGAGAGGGGTGGTGCAAGGGGTTACTTGCACCCTACTGGCTAGGCCTAAATTTACTACGTTTTCGCAGCTGTTAATGAAGCAATTAATTTAAAGTGGTTTTTTCGTGCTACTAGGTTGTGCTGCTTTCTAATAAATAGTCAAATCGATCTCGAAACTATTATTTGAATGCAATGGAATGCGTATCCCATCGATATACATTTTAAAAAACTGGCCAAGTGCAAGTCGGACTTGCACTCGTAGGGTTCCGTAACACAGTTAAGTATTCCATAACTATGATTTTTCGCAACTACAAAATTAACTTTGTTTTTTATAGTATTTGTATCAAGAACAAAGTTATCTTTGCGGTCGCCATATCTCTTAAACTGCTGACTTTATCTCGTTCAAACCAATTTTCGTTGTTAGCTTTTATTGAGATCTACAGCATATATTTTTTTAGATTGTTTACTCCCATACTTTAAAAGTTAGAGGGGTTGTGTCCCCCACACACATTTTACCACTTTGGACGCGCCTATCTTTCAAATGATTGACTTTGAGAAAAAATGATTTTATAACCTCAATGTCATTTTTGAAGACCTATCCATAGACACGTATAGGTTTGAAGAATTCTTTTTTTGTTTTATTTCCGTATGGGATGCCCCCCCTTAAACTTATATTTTTTATTTTTGTATAAAAATCGGAAAGTGGTTCACAGAATACATCTACCTACCAAGTTTCAATTCTGTAGTCCTAACATTTTCGGAATAAAATGGCTGTGACATACGGACGGACAGACAGACAGACATGACGAATCTATAAGAGTTCCGTTTTTTGCCATTCGGCTACGGAACCCTAAAAAGGTAGATGCGGTACTCTCTCTTATGCCACGTAAACATAATGGAACTAGAAACAATTACATGAAAGCACGAATTTCTAATGTCGAGCTTGATGTACATGAAGAACAGAGGAAGGCATTGTTGCTAATTATTTAAGTTTTAGTGTTGACTCAGGACCTTGATTTCTATATATCTAATAGGGACTATAAACCTCAGTATCTCGTATACATTTTAACTTGCTAGGTCCACCTGTTCCTGAGAAAATCGGTGGTGTCACACGGACATACAGACGGACAGACGAATAAGAAAGTGCTCTTATAAGGATTCCTTTTTTACCTTTTGAGATACGGAACCCTAAAAACGGTAAATTTACTTTTACAAACTTAGGATTTGTAGTTATTGCAATACATTACCTATGGATCGAACTACAAAGTTAAGTATGTCCCTTAAACTAGTCTGAAAAGTTTGTACGGATGCCTCGGTGGGCGAGTTCAACTCGATTTTGCTGGTTTTTATATATAACTAGCAGCCCGCCCCGGCTTCGCACGGGTAGAACATATATGCCTACAAAATTTGCATCTGTTTGTTGCATCAAATATAAAATATTAACATATTTAACAATCATCGTCATATTTCAACCAATTTACACAAAACCTTAACGAATTATGCACCTAAACCTTCCTCATAAACACTCTGGCTATTGGTAAAAACCGCGTGATGATGCGTTCAGTAGCTATTGAGATTATTGCGAACAGACAGACAGACGCAGTGATGGACTTTGATTTATAATACTTACGTAGTGATATTGGACGGCCCTATGGCGTAAAGGACAGTCACCCTGATTCTGACCCGACGGTCGTTGGTTCTAATCCTAGCTTTATACCTACCAATGAAAGATTTATGTGCATTCATGAATCATGGGTTTTCGTACAGAGGTAGTGGGATCATTAAATCAAAATCAATCAAATCATGGGATAAAAGAAGGAGTATTATACGTTTAACGTGTGTATCTGTGTCTGTCTGTAGCATCTTAGCACCCAACCGGATTAACCGATTTTGATTTTATTATTGATATTTTTTTTTTGTTTGATAGATGTCTTCATCGAGAGTGTTCTAGTAGTAGCTTTGATTCATGAAAATTCGTTCAATCGTTATAAAACTATGAGCTTTTTTCTAGTTAATTGCGATATGAAATTGTAAGAACATGGAAGCATTGGCCTGATGCTGTGACATGATAGGCAGATAGAGAGTAGACTGTGAACCGCTTTCCGATTTTTATACAAAAATATAAAAGTTTAAGGGGGGGCATCCCATACATATAACTGAAAAAAATTTTCTTCAAACCTATACGTGTGGGGTGTCTATGGATAGGTCCTTAAAAATGATATTGAGGTTCCTAAAATCATTTTTTCTCAAAGTCAATCATTTGAAAGATAGGCGCGCCTAAAGTGGTAAAATGTGTGTCCCCCCCCCCTCCCCTCTAACTTTTAAAGTATGGGAGTGAAAAATCTAAAAAAAATATATGCTGTAGATCTCAATAAAAACTATCAACGAAAATTGGTTTGAACGAGATACAGTCAGCAGTTTTAGAGATATGGCGACCGCAAAGATAAAGATAAAGCATACAAACACTATGAAAAACAAAGTTAATTTTGTAGTTGCGATAAATCAAAGTAATAGAATACTCTACTGTGTTACGGAACCCTACGAGTGCGAGTCCGACTTGCACTTGGCCAGTTTATTATATCGATGGCGTATCCACACGTAATTATTACATAGGTACATCTATATATATAAAAGAAAGTCGTGTTAGTTACTACACTTATAACACAAGAACGACTGAACCAATTTTTGTATTTTTGGAATTGTCTTTGTCAGGAATAGGATAATAAGTATTAAAAACAATGAATAATTGACCTAAAAAATGTATGTAAGAAAAAATATTTCGCCAAAATGTTCCTGGGTTTAAAAACTGCTCAATGTTCAATTGTTTATCCCGTCGTATTTTTTCTTTTGTATAATTAGGTATAGCTCCACACGATTAGTTTATTTATCCAGTGTCAAGTATAAACATTCTTCCCATGTGTGGATAGCATTATAATATTCGGATTATCGCGTATTTTTTAACCGACTTCAAAAAAAGGAGGAGGTTTCTCAATTCGACCGTATATATTTTTTTTTTTTTTTTTTTTTTTTTTTTTTTATGTTTGTTCGCGGATAACTTCGTCGTTTTTGAACCGATTTCCATTATTCTTTTTTTCTTCGAAAGGAGATATCCCAAGTGTGGTACCATGGTAATTTTATTGAGGTATGATAAGTATCTCCAGAGATATTGAGATAAACATCTCAAAATTGGTACTGAAAATGAATAGCGCGGCATTGAAGTCGGTTGTTTTTTAGTTTTTAAACGATATTATTTGGTATAATTATGGCTCCACACGATTAGTATATTAAGCCCGTGTCAAGTAGTATGTCAATTAAAAATTCTTCAAGTTTTTGTGAATTCAAGTCATGTAGATTTTAAAAATGTCAAATATTGTCAGGAATGATAATTACTTGACTTATGTAAATTGTTAAACACAATCCAAAATTTCATCGTACCGACGGGAGTCGAACCTGCACCCCCCGGATTACACGTCCAGGTGCTCTGCCAATTAAGCCACGGTTCGATACATCGATACGACGAAATAAGTGGATTGCATTTGTTAACCCAATTATTATTATTATATGACCAATTATATTAATTAATTGGGTATATATATATAATATATACCCAATTAATATTATTATTATATTTATTGATTGTCAAATATGCGTGCATTCAGAAATGTATGCTTACAGTGCCACAAGTATAACTTGGCGGTGGTGATTTTTGGAACTAATTCTTTTAATTGAAACTGTGAGTTTGACGTTTGAGAGATTACCGCGACATTATTGTTGATAAATCTGCTACATTAAAATAGTTCAATAATGCCAAAAGTAATTAAAAGTGGTTTAAGAGAAACTGTTATCAAAGTACAAAGTAAAAGCACAGTGGCGCACAGGCACGCCAAGTTATACTTGCCGGACTGTACAAGCAACTTGAAAAAGTTTATATTTCCAAAAACCATTTATGTATCTGTATTGCCATAATACATTAATAAACTTAATATCTCTTTTGTATTTATTACGTTCATAAAAGCCTAAAACAAGTTCATCTAAAAGGTAACACGACATTCATTGTCTGTTAGGTGGTACGAAGCTCGCCGGGCCAGCTAGTAGTAATTAAATACTGCATGCATTAATAATTGTCATTGTTCTCATATAGCGATATTTACCTCCAAATATCTCGGGGACATCTTTATTTTAATAAAAGCTTTTATCTACATTATTCAGCACTATTTTATTTCAAAGATAAAAGAATCAAGTTTGTGAATTGATACGTGAATAATGATATGTATGGTTGGTTTTTTTATAAGAATATTTTTATTTAATTTTTTTTTGTTGGGATAGGTTCATACAGCAGTAAGCGGGGTACATTCATACATACATACTCTCTATGTATAGTATGGGAGTGTATGAGAGTGCCCCGCATGTGGGTACATTCATACATTTCTATTTATCATATGCTCACGTTAATTATATCTTTTTTTTTAACTTTTATAAAATAGCCTCACATGTGTGTTTACACAAATTACATGTTTTTGATCCAAAGTCAGATAGTTAGAGTACTAGTTTTTAACCGACTTCAAAAAAAGGAGGAGGTTTCTCAATTCGACCGTATATATTTTTTTTTTTTTTTTATATCGCGGATAACTTCGTCGTTTATGAACCGATTTCAATTATTCTTTTTTTGTTCGAAAGGAGATATCCCAAGTGTGGTACCATGGTAATTTTATCGAGGTATGATAAGTATCTCCAGAGATATTGAGATAAACATCTCAAAATTGGTACTGAAAATGAATAGCGCGGCATTGAAGTCGGTTGTTTTTTAGTTTTTAAACGATATTATTAATGAATCTAGACAGATATTGATATCAGAGAAAATTCTATAAGACGAAATAAAAAAAACTGTATGAGGCTGCCCCTTAGCTGTATGAGAGTGCCCCGCATTTGGGATTCCGCTTCCGAGATAGCTTACAGAATAGCCCTACTGAAATTGACTCGCGGGGCATGGAAGTCGGTGTTTTGAAACAATATTGATTTTCACACTTTGTTATACCCTATTTTACCCTCTTAGGGGTGGAATTTCAAAAAGAACTGAAACACGTATTTACAATTTTTTTTACTGGAGCACTGTTATAAAGTTTCGAATAGAAAAAACTATCTAATCTTGCTTCTCAATACAAACTTTGAACCCTCGTTTCATCCCTTTCAGGGTTGAATTTTGGAAAATCCTTTCTCAGAGGTAACTAACGTCGTAATAACTATCTACATGCCAAATTTCAGCGCAATCCGAAACAATATTGATTTTCACACTTTGTTACCCTTTTAGGGTAACAAAGTGTGAAAATCCCTTACCCTTGTAGGTTATTAGTTATTTTTTTACTGAAGCACTTGTGGGAACTTTCGGATAGAAAAGATTATGTAATCTTGTTTCTCCATACAAACTTTGAACCTCCATTTCATCCCCTTAAAGGGGTGAATTTTGGAAAATCCTTTCTTAGTACACCCTTACGTACTAAGACATATATACCCTCCAAATTTCAAATCTCTACGACCAGCGGTTTGGGCTGTGCGTTGTCTGTTAGTCAGTCAGTCAGTATGTTAGGACAAAGATTCTTATAGTATTAGAAGAAGAAGATGTATGTATATTTCTTTGGCACGCTTTTGTTTATGTATATTCACCGATTACTCGAAGAAGCCTGAACCGATTTGGAAAATTCTTTTTTGTTTCAAAGGGTACCCTTCCCAGGTGGTTCCATTTAATATTTAACGAAATCGGCCGAGCCCTTTTTAATATATCAACATTTGTATTGCGACGCATTTACTTATCTCGACGACTTACTACTTGGCTGGCACTTTACTTACTAGCACAGATTATGTAATTAATAGTAACTACGTCTACTGGCTACTTTGACTAGCGCGACGTTTGAAGTCGGTTTTTAAACGATCTTATCTAAAGTCGATTAAAATAAAATCAATAGTTTTTCTTTTTCGTACCCGTCAAACAGGATGCGTTTATTTCATTTGTTATCAAAACCTTTGAGTATATCAAAACCGACATTTTTAAGGGTCCCGAACCCAAAGGGAGTTGAGTAAACCTGAACCTAAACCTGAGTATTACTGAGACTTCGCTGTCCATCCGTCCGTCTGTCTATCCGCCTTTCTCAAAGCTGTATCTCCTTTACCGTAAAAGGTAGATACTTGAAATTTTCACGAAGTATCTATTATTATATAATTAACAACAAATACTTAAAACTAAAATAAAGACAGCTTTAGTAAAAATACATCGATGGCTATACACTTGATAATGGGGTATTCTTGTGCTATTTACGACTGTTTAAATACTAATAATTTGTCATTTAATGGAGGAGCGCAGATGCCTATAACACAGGTTTTTATTAGCCTAGCGTACTGCGTAGGTATCTGAGGTTTAAACTGTAATAACGCAAAATGTATCTATATGTCAATAAAAACATTTTTTACTTTTACTTTTAGTTTTAGTTTTTATACATTCCCAAAGGATAAAACGAGGTAAGGAGGTAGTTCTTGGTAACTTACACTATGTACTACCTACCTACCTAATTTATCTTTGTAATGTATGTTTGACCAATATCTCACCTGTTTGTTGGTAAGTGATGATGCGGTCGAAGATGGTAAGCACGCTAAGCCTAGAATGGGAACTGGCTCTCAAGGATAGCTGCCAGAACACATTAGATGTTTTGCGACAGATTTTCTAACTTGAGGGTGGTAGCTGGCCAGGAGGATACTAGGTAGTGTATTACCACTATGCAGGGGTTGTTGGTTTCCAAACAATGTGTTTTTAGGGTTCCGTAGCCGAATGGCAAAAACCGGAACCCTTATAGATTCGTCATGTCTGTCTGTCTGTCTGTCTGTCCGTCCGTATGTCATAGTCATTTTATTCCGAAACTGTTAAGACTACAGAATTGAAACTTGGTAGGTAGATGTATTCTGTGAACCGCTTCACGATTTTTATACAAAAATAAAAAATATAAAAGTTTAAGGGGGAGCATCCTATACATGAAACTGAAACAAAAAAAAAATCTTCAAACCTATACGTGTGGGGTCTATGGACAGGTCTTCAAAAATGACATTGAGGTTTCTAAAATTATTTTTTCTCAAAGTCAATCATTTGGAAGATAGGCGCGTCTAAAGTGGTAAAATGTGTGTCCCCCCCACTCTAACTTTTAAAATATGGGAGTGAAAAATCTAAAAAAATATATGCTGTAGATCTCAATAAAAACTTACAACGAAAATTGGTTTGAACGAGATACAGTCAGCAGTTTTAAAGATATGGTGACCGCAAAGATTTACTATGTTTTTCATACAAACACTATGAAAAACAAAGTTAATTTTGTAGTTGCGAAAAATCATAGTTATGGTATACTTAACTGTGTTACGGAACCCTATGAGTGCGAGTCCGACTTGCACTTGGCCAGTTCATTTCCACTGTGAAAAGCACATTAATTTTTCGGTAGAAACATTTATTGGTGCACGGCGGGGTTTGAATTCGGTACCACTTGCATCAAAGCCAACCGTTCTCCCGATTACGTCACTGGGCCCTCAAAATGAGCAGCATGAGCGCTCATATAACTCAGAGGCCTATCTTAACTGGCGTTAATTATGTATGTATAGGACACCCTTTAATTTAAACTTTTTTTATTTTTTGGAATTTTTCCTTTATTTGTGCTGTAAGACCTTGCTCTTTGTCGACTTTCATGATTCTAGGTCAACGGGAAGTATTTAATGTAATCATAATGTTGCGAATTTACAAGTTATATCGTTGTTAACGATCCGGGCGCCGTCGTAATACCACATTTTTGGACTTGGACTCGAAAGAGACTTGTGAATAGTTATCGTCGAGCACCCACGCCGTGGTCTAACGATCACTGCGATCACTCCGAGTCAGGGATGTAGCTACTTTGTATGATTTTAATTGGCCAGTTAGTATCATAAAAATATGAACCCCCACTAGCATGTGACCTGTTTATGTGATTCAAAATCACACAAGGTTAGTGCCTAACCCCAAATGCAACCACCCTTAGAAACGCCGTGAATCGCGGTACAGTTGACCCAGGAATCGGGAGTTCACGAGATACGGCACGCTTCCCTCCTAAAACCGTGATCTTCCCCTTTTGGATTCCTGGAATCAACAATGGATTTAATTTTGGCGGGAACGTGAATAAACTGGCTAAGTGCAAGTCGAACTCGCACTCGTAGGGTTCCGTAACACAGTAGAGTATTCCATAACTATAATTTTTCGCAACTACAAAAATAACTTTGTTTTTCATAGAGTTTGTATGGAAAACAAAGTTATCTTTGCGGTCGCTATATCTCAACAACTGCTGACTGTATATCGTTTAAACCATTTTTCGTTGAAAGTTTTTATTGAGATCTACAAAATATATTTTTTCTGGATTTTTCACTCCCTTACCTTAGAAGTTAGGGGGGGGGGGGGGGACACACATTTTACCACTTTAGACGCGCCTATCTTTTAAATGATTGACTTTGAGAAAAAATGATTTTATAACCTCAATATCATTTTTGAAGACCTATCCATAGACACCCCACACGTATAGGTTTGAAGAATTTTTTTTTTGTTTTATTTCCGTATGGGATGCCCCCCCCCTTAAACTTTTATATTTTTTATTTTTGTATAAAAATTGGAAAGCGGTTTACAGAATACATCTACCTACCAAGTTTCAATTCTGTAGTCTTAATAGTTTCGGAATAAAATGGCTGTGATATACGGACGGACAGACAGACAGACAGACATGGAGAATCTATAAGGGTTCCGTTTTTTGCCATTCGGCTACGGAACCCTAAAAAGTGTGTAAAGTAGTGATGAGCAACACTTATCGATAACCCATTTAATGTGCTATTGCAGATGTCGAATATGGGTCAAACTCACGATATGGCGGAAACGAAGATTTGGTGTACCTACCCATACAAAAACTAAAAGTTTAACATCTCATATCTGGATAACATCTTTCCAAAGGCTATTAAAACGTTTGTGAATAGAATAAAATTTTAATGTATAGGGCATTCCACGTGAAGCGGACAGGTAAAATAAACTGGCCAAGTGCAAGTCGGACTCGCACTCGTAGGGTTCCGTAACACAGTTAAGTATTCCATAACTATGATTTTTCACAACTACAAAATTAACTTTGTTTTTCATAGTGTTTGTATGAAAAACAAAGTTATCTTTGCGGTCGCCATATCTCTAAAACTGCTGACTGTATCTCGTTCAAACCAATTTTCGTTGATAGTTTTTATTGAGATCTACAGCATATATTTTTTTTAGATTTTTCACTCCCATACTTTAAAAGGTAGAGGGGGGGGGGGGGGACACACATTTTACCACTTTAGGCGCGCCTATCTTTCAAATGATTGACTTTGAGAAAAAATGATTTTAGGAACCTCAATATCATTTTTAAGGACCTATCCATAGACGTATAGGTTTGAAGAAAAAAATTTTCAGTTCTATGTATGGGATGCCCCCCCTTAAACTTTTATATTTTTGTATAAAAATCGGAAAGCGGTTCACAGAATACATCTACCTACCAAGTTTCAATTCTGTAGTCCTAACAGTTTCGGAATAAAATGGCTATGACATACGGACGGACAGACAGACAGACAGACAGACAGACATGACGAATCTATAAGGGTTCCGTTTTTTGCCATTCGGCTACGGAACCCTAAAATGTGATGTTGCCGATTTTAGTTATTTTTTATTATTTTAGACCCATTTAAGTCCTCGATCCAAATACAAAATATTTTTGAAAAATTGTCTCTGGTAGGTACACGAGTTATAGGATTTTGAAGTTTTGAAGATTTAGCGCGTCTGCGTTACTTCGAACCTCATTATTCAGTTTTAAATAGTAACGATTATATAAATAAAGCAATAATCATTGAGCTTTTGCATTGTTTTTTTTTTAATGCTATGAGACATGTTTAAATTTTTTTTATAATTAAATTAAAATTAAATTGTTTTATTTCTCAGTTTAACGAGGTGAATTTTAATTCAATAAATATTTGTCTTGTCTTAGAACAAGATACAGAGTGGTTTCATTTACAATCCTTTAGTATCCTCGCTATTAGATCACGATCAGGGCAAGATTAGACCGTTAACATTGGTCCTAACCGAGCCGGATTGTAGTTAGTACATTACTCGATACGTGATAGGGAATACGTACTCGTACGAGCAGTGGATCGCTGCGCCAAACACCGTACGAGTACTTGAACGACGCCTATTTCGGCTGTCAGTACCGGTGAAGACGAACCGGTAACGGCAACTCCGCTTTACAAACGGACGACGCAGCGGATAGGAGCGGCGGACAGCGGCTGTTGGCTATCGGTGGGTCCGACGAGTGCGACACCACCTTCCAGCGGCACAGTCTAGTCGGCAAACTAGCGCGACGGGAGCAGTTGACAATCGGTGGAGTCCAAGGAGTGCGACATCACCTCAACTACAGCGCAGCGCCAAGTATGAGCACGGTGCGCGGCCCGGAACGTGACGTGACGGGCAGGACAACCAGAACGAAGTTGAAGAAAACAGGTCAACTCATTATATCTATGTGAAGTGCAATCGTGAGTAATTTGAACATTATTTATTTGTCGTGCAAAACTTTATTTGACTCTTTGAAAACATTTTGGACTTTAATTTTAAATAATTATTCATTTAAGATAGAATTATTTGCATGCAACTTTATTTAGGACTTAGAATAATTTAAGTAAAAACGGAGGAACGGGGAATCCATGCCCGATTTCTAACTTTTTGGTTCAAGTTTAAAACACTTACTTGTGTTTGCATAGTTCAAAAACTTGTCAAATTTGGTTCTTTGATTTAGTTCACATTTAATTTAAAATGGAAAGCATTATTAATGTACAGTTGAATTTGCAAAGTAAAATCGCAAAGGCTTTTATTAATTACAAAAAGAGTCCCACTGAGCGAATTACCAAAGAATATGTAGACGCGAGACTAGAAAATTTAGAAAGAGATTGGGATTTGTTTTGTGCAAATAATACTAAGTTATACGAAATAGCAAAGCCAGAAAAATTAACTGAGTCTTCTTATATGCAAAATGAGGTATATGAAGAGACAGAAGACACTTATCTGTTGTACAAGTCTTCTATGAAAACAAGAATAAACACATTTGCTAGCCAGACCGTGAAGTCTACAACTAATAAAAACGATTGCGATAAATCCAGTCAGTTAGTAAGGCTACCGAAAATTACTATTCCCACCTTTTCTGGTTTGTATTCGGAATGGACCGAGTTTCGGAATCTATTTGTATCATTAGTGTGCAACAATAGTACATTAGATAACTTTCAAAGATTGCATTATCTGAAAACTCATTTAACGGGTGAAGCGGCTCAACTTGTTAAGCATACTCCTATACAAACTTCAGTCTATGTTGGTCTCTATTGGAAAATCGCTATAAAAATAAAAAATATTTAGCCAATTGTATCCTTAAACGACTATTCGGACAAAAACGTTTAAATGTAGAATCTGCGTCAGGTTTATAAGACATTTTGGATACCACCTTCGACTGCATGAGTGCATTAGAGAACATAGAAGTGGATGTGACTACATGGGACATTATAGTTATCCATATTGTTACATTCAAACTTGATATTGAGACTCAAAAGCAGTGGGAGCTACATATTTCAACTTTGTTAAATTCAAATGAGCTACCTAAATTAGGACAACTTAAAACCTTCTTGGAAAATCGTTTTCGAGCCTTAGAATTTGTCGATCCCAAAAAACCTTTAGTTCCGCTGACCAGTGGTTATAGTGCAAAACCAAAGACTTTTTATTAGCCACCAATGTCTCAGGGATGCGTTGTGAGTTTTGTTCTGAAAATCACAAATTGTGTTTCTGCAAGCAATTTGCGAAGCTAGAGTGCACACAGCGGCGTGATTTTGTAGCCAAACACTCAATACAACAATAACTCTTAACAACAATATTTGCTTTAATTGCTTGGGCAGTAATCACTCAGTGTATCAGTGCAAAAAGTCCACTACATGCAAGATATGTAAAAGGCGCCATCACACGATGCAACACAAAGAAAGCAATGCTGCTTCTGTTACCGCGACAAAGGAGTCTGATGAGAGTACTAACCAGGCGGTTAGTACTGCTCCAGTAGTCTCATGCTTGTCAACACGGAAAAAACCTGGATATGGTCAAGTTTTACTAGGAACCGCACTAGTAAAGGCTGAGTTTGAATCTGGATCAAGTCAGGTGGTAAGAGCTTTGATAGACCAAGGTTCTCAAGCCTGTTTTATAACAGAAGCGGTAGTACAACTCTTACGTCTAAAGAAGAGTCCAGTCCGAGGAACAATTACCGGCCTGGGAGGAGACAACGCTTTAACATCTACATCTGTAGTAACACTAAACCTAAGATCACGAAATGACAATTTCCATTTGCAAGTTACAGCTTATGTTCTCAAAAGCATAACGTCGAACCTTCCAGAACAAACAATAGAAGCTATCGAATGGACAGAATTACACCATCTGTGCCTCGCAGACCCAGAATTCAACATACCGAATAAAATTGATCTTCTATTAGGCGCTAATGTCTATAGCCAAATATTGAAGAGCGGTATGAAAAAAGGTCCAAATGGAACTCTAGTGGCCCAAAACACATATTTGGGTTCGATTCTATCTGGCGTAGTTCAAGGCTGCAATGAACACGATAACCCTTGTAGCATATCAGTAATGCATGCCCAAGTAAATGAAAATGATTTGCTAAAACGGTTTTGGGAGATAGAGGAAGAGACATTCAATAGTAAAAAGAAAATTCTGACAGAAGAAGAACAGAAGTTTGAAACGATTTATACAACTACAACTAAAAGAACGACAGAGGCGTTATATAGTAAAGTTACCTTTTCGGGACGAAGATCCCCCTTGCAAAAACGGCGACTATCGAGAAATAGCTGTAAGTAGATTAAAATCATTGGAAAGGAGATTAAGTAAACACCCTGAGCTATAAGACAAATACAATGATGTTTTAATGGAATATCTAAGCTTGGGACATATGAGGCAAATTAATGGAGATGATAATAAAAGTAATCTAGCTGTTTACTTACCGCATCATGCCGTAATCAGGGATGATAAGTCCACCACAAAGGTAAGAGTCGTGTTTAACGCATCGGAACCAAACCGGTTGGGATTTTCTTTAAACAGCGCACTGATGGTCGGGCCTTCTTTGCAAGCCGATCTCAGACACACTGTCTTACGCTGGCGAACGCATCCTATAGCCTTGGTTGCAGATATTGTTAAAATGTACCGCCAAGTGCTTGTATCCGAAGAAGATGCCAATTTATATCAACGTATGGTGTGGAGACAGAATCCTGAAGAGAAAATTAAGGATTATGAATTACTTACCGTAACGTTCGGCTCCTCAGCTGCTCCTTACTTGGCAGTAAGGACTCTGCATCAAGTTGCTTATGATAATAAAGCTCGGTATCCAATCGCAGCAGAACGGATTTTGGATAGCTTCTACATGGACGACTTAATGACCGGTTGCTCTAACGTTCAAGAGGGTATTGAACTATTTAAGGAAATATCAGAGTTACTAGAACGAGGGGGATTCGAGTTACAAAAATGGAATAGCAATAACGAGAATCTTATCAAACAAATAAAACAATATACAATAAAGGACAAAACACAGGACAAACAAAACAAAACACAGGACAATAGGAAAGAGGACGAAGGGGAAGATTAGATCGAGGATAATGAAAAACAAATGGAAATAAAATTAGACAGTACTATTAAAATTTAAGGCCTTACCTGGAATCGAAGTGAAGATCACTTCCGGTACACGATGAATCTGCCAACGACGAACACTGCACCTGAAACAAAAAGGTCAATAATATCAATTAATGCGAAATTGTATGATCCATTAGGATGGCTTGCACCTACCATAATAATCGCGAAGATGTTCATCCAGAAGCTTTGGCTGGCAGGCACGGGCTGGGACGAACAAATACCTGCGGAATTAAAAAATGAATGGGATACTTACCATAACCAGTTGGAAAAACTTACCTCAGTTCAAGTCCCACGATGGATAGGCACGTCGGTGACAGACACCAGCAGAGAACTGCATGGCTTTAGCGATGCATCTAAACTAGCTTATTCCGCAGTGGTGTATCTTAGAACAATAGACACTTCAGGCAACATACATGTAGCTTTGTTAGCAGCCAAAACAAGAGTCGCTCCAATAAAGCAAGTGAGCATTCCACGTCTTGAATTGTGTGGAGCGGTTCTCTTGACACGGCTTCTAATGGAGGTATCTGAAGTGTTAAACATGGACAAGAGTGTCATCAGAGCTTGGTCCGACTCAACCGTCGTTCTAGCCTGGCTTAACAGTCATCCTAGCAGGTGGCAAACTTTTGTCGCCAACAGGGTCTCTACGATCTTAACGGCTCTTGATTCATCACAATGGTTTCATGTGACTTCAAAGAACAATCCGGCAGACTGTGCGTCACGGGGTATTCAGCCAGGAGAGCTCGCTGACAACAAACTTTGGTTTTCTGGACCAGATTTCCTGCGAGAGCGAGATGTTCCGTATAAAAGGCCAAAGGATTTGCAGATCAATCTAGAAGATGCTGTCAAATCACATGTAACTGCAATTTTAGAAGATACCATACTTCACAGGTTCTCTTCTCTTTAGAGGATTCTGAGAGTGATAGCTTACTGTAGACGATTTTATAAGCGAGATTTAAGGCAAACAACGTATATCACAAAGGCGGAAATGAATCAAGCATTGACAATTTGCATAAAGAAGGTGCAAATTGAAGAGTTCAATATAGACACTAAAGATTCTTTAGAATCTAAGAACCGCAACCTGAAGCCTTTGTGCCCATTTTTAGACAACAACGGGATAATGAGAGCGTGTGGCAGACTGCAAAAATCGCAACTAGACGAACAGACCAAACATCCTATTATACTGCCGCACTCTTCTCATCTCACCAAGCTTATTGTTGCGGATGCACATGAGCAGACTTTGCATGGAGGACAGCAGTTGTTGTTAAATTATTTAAGAACTGCTTATTGGGTGATAAGAGCCAAAAATTTAGCCAAACAACACATACGCAAATGTGTGGTATGCGTTAGGGGTCGCAAACCGGGATCCCGGATATCGAAAATACCGGGATACCGAGCTAAATTAAGGATCTATAAATACCGGTTTTGATTTAACCAAAACCGGGATTTTCGGTATTTTCGATATTCAGTAAAAATTAAATAAAACTTTTGTAATTCTTATGTTTAAACAAAATGAAAATTGAAAACCGCGCGTAATTTCATAATTCCAACTATATTTCGCGAGAAGTAGTTTTATAAAACATTTACGACGATTATCAAGTTTAAAATTCGCGCGGGGTAATTGGTGCCGACAGCCGACCAATCACGCAGCGACTAGCCGTAGCTGTATGTATACTCAAACGTGGTATGGTAAGATAACTGACTGAGTGAGACTAGATTAAAGATTACTACTTATATATTATTATAGTATTGCATAAATGTATGTTTTCGTTGGAGACTATTTAATTTTGATCTCAAAAGAAACTTTAATTTTAAAATACTTTGTAAAGTTTTATTATCATTGTAGGAAAAACATTAGAATTCTTATATCTGCTTATTCTTTTTTTGTTATTCCTCTGAAATCCTTAAAGAAAACTTACAAACTAAACTAGTTAGTGTTATAATTAGTCGATATTTCAATATATACCGAAAATTTTTTCAGATCTCGGCAATATCGAAAATACTGAAATACCGGAATACCGGTATTGATCAGAAGTCAGTAACGAAAATACCGGTTTTGAAAAAACAGTTCGAAATTGCGACCCCTAATTGTGAACCTAAACTGAACTGCTTTGTTTTTTCGTACCATGACCTCGTTTAAATCCAATTAAAAGGACCAACTAAATAATCGCCAAAAGAAAACCTAATCTGAGTCGCAAAGATGATTTCATTCATTCAGTTCGTACCATCACCATATAATAGCGATTCTGTTTCGACTCTTATGTGTCAAATCTAACGATTCTGATAAAGTTGTTATATTTCCTGCGAATATTGAAACGTTTTAGCATTTACGTGGTAATATTGGGATTTTAATAAGTCTCTCCGCCTATTTAAAACCATACCAACCCATAGGTGCTCGAGTTGTGTGATTGTAATTATTATGCACTAGAGTCTAGACTTCTTGGACGAGTTTAGGTACCAAGGTTTTCATTTAAGAATATTACGATGCGCGACAATCAATATCAGAAATAATATTCAGGTTTAGTAGCCATTTACGAATGCTACAAAGTAAAAACTTGTACCTCATTTTTAGGGTTCCGTAGCCGAATGGCAAAGAACGGAACCCTTATAGATTCGTCATATCTGTCTATCTGTCTGACTGTCTGTCTGTCTGTAATTCTGTATGTCTGTCCGTCCGTATGTCACAGCCACTTTATTCAGAAACTGTTAGGACTACACAGTTAAAACTTGGTAGGTAGGTGTATTCTGTGAACTGCTTTACAATTTTTATACAATAATATATATATATATATATATATATATTAAGAACTGAAACTAAAAAAAAATAATCATCAAAACTATACGAGCGTGGTGTCTATAGATAGGTCTTTAAAAATGACATTGAGGTTCCTAATACCATGCTGATATACATAAAAACTTTTAACGCAACTTGGTTTGAACGAGATACAGTCAGCAGTTTTTAAGATATAGCGACCGCAAATATAACTTTGTTTTTCATACCTACAAACACTATGAAAAATAAAATTAATTTTTTGGTGGTGAAAAATTATAGTTATAAATTACTCTACTGTGTTACGGAACCCGACTAGTGCGAATGCGACTTGCACTTGGCCAGTAAATTAGATCTCGTTATAACACTAATTAACTACTTCTCAAATCACCTTCAAATCAACCGCGCTTGCGTCTGTACTCTGTACTCTATTGTTAGGGCGATTTGATATAACATAAACATTTCCCGCAACGGAAATGTTTACATTAATATCAAATCGCCATGACCACAGACTACTAAGGAGATACTACGCCATGACAGAGAACGCGTTCAGAACCAACAAACAATACCATACAAAATCTTTTTATGTGGAGATTTTGTGATTATGATGTCCTCAAATTCATATAGTTTGATTCTTTTTACGATATTTAAATAACATAATAGAATACTAATTCATTATAATGAACAACAACCTATATTTTTTCATAAACTCAAACATTTCATTTTACCGTAACTTTCCGTTAGGAGATGATGATTAGGTTTTAGAACGCAGCCTTATAGTTGACTCGACACTAGTAGTGATGTATTTTGCAATTCAGTATTGAACTTTCGTTCATTCATTCTAGTGGCACCGATCCACATTAGGTTTTGATTAATTAAGCTCATAGTACGAAAGAAAACGATCCAGTTAACACAATCGTCTCAGAATTGAATCGCTATTTAAAAGGTCATGGTAAGCCCCCAGGGCTATTTTCAAGTATATAGTATTAATCCTTATCCAAATAATTACGTGAATTAGCTTAGCCACATATTAAAGATTAAAATTGTCCTTTACAGTATATACTTCTAATGAAAACTCTAGAAGATATCACGGATTTCACATACACGTATCGCAAAATTAATAAAATATTTGCAGTCAAACCACAGAATAGGTCATAGTTACTACGAAAATATTATTATAAGCTTAGCTTTTTTGTAGATCCCCACCGATCGCAATCAATTTGAAGTCAATATAGTATAATAATATGATCTATTGAAAAAAATTAATAATGATCTATATATATAACTAGCAGCCCGCCCCGGCTTTGCACGGGTAGAACATATATGCCTACAAAATTTGCATCAGTTTGTTGCATCGAATATAAAATATTAACATATTTAACGTCATATGTCAACCAATTTACACAAAACCTTAACGAATTATGCACCTAAGACCTAAACCTTCCTCATAAACACTGTGGCTATTGGTGAAAACCGCATGACGCAAACAACTGACTTCAATGCCCCGCGAGTCAATTTCAGTAGCAAGTTTGAGACGTTTATCGTCATATATCTGAAGATACTTATCACATCTCAATGAAATTACAATGGGACCACCTCGAAAACGTACCCTGTTTTTTTAGTTGTTTTAGTTTTTAAACTATCTTAATTATTGGTAGATTTAATGATTCCACGAAAACCCATGATTCATGAATGCACATAAAACTTTCATAGGTAGGTATATAGCTAGGATTAGAACCAACGACCCTCGGGTCAGAATCAGGGTAACTATCCTTTACGCCAAAGGGCCGTCCAATATCACTACGTAAGTATTATAAAACAATGTCCATCACTGCGTTTGTCTGTCTGTTCGCAATAATCTCAATAGCATCTGAACGGATTAACATGTGGTTTTCACTAATACCCAGAGTGTTTATGAGAAGTTTTAGGTCTTAGGTGCATAATTCGTTAAGGTTTTGTGTAAATTGGTTGACATATGACGTTAAATATGTTAATATTTTATATTCGATGCAACAAACTGATGCAAATTTTGTAGGCATATATGTTCTACCCGTGCAAAGCCGGGGCGGGCTGCTAGTAGATAATAACTATATTATACAATAGAATTTTATACAGTAAAACTATATTATTATACTATATTGACTTCAAATTGATTGTGATCGGTGGGGATCTACAGCATCGCTAAGATTATAATAATATTTTCACAGTAACTATGACCTAATCTGTGGTTTCACTGCAGATATTTTATTAATTTTGCGATGCGTGTATGTGAAATCCGTGATATCTTCTAGAGGTTACATTTGAATTATATACTGTAAAGGACAAATTTAATCTATAATATGTGGCCAAGCTAATTAACGTAATTATTTGGATAAGGATTAATACTACATACTTGAAAATAGCCTTGGAAGTTATGTAATATTTTTTAACAAAAAATTAAAGATTATAATGGTTACTGTGAGTCAACCTTTAGAGATAAACATATGCTGTCGCGGACTTTTTTGTAGGTCTTATTAAGTTGGACAACTCTTCTAGAGAAAGTATTCTTCCATCTATTTTCAATTGACGAGCGTTCGTAAGAAACGTGTTTTTTCGACTGTTTTTTAGTCGACTTAGGTTGCAAATTAGGTCTCCACGAATGTACCTTTGATTTAAACGGGATAATATATAGCCTATTTTCATTCCGAAAGTCCATACTATATATTAGTGAAAGAATTTTTTAAATCGGTCCAGTAGTTTTTGAGCCAAATCATTACAAACATACAAAAATAGAAATGTGCTCTCTTTATAATATTAGTATAGATTTGTCAGACGTAGTATTTATATTCTCTTTGGATCAGATCTGTAGATCTGTGGTCACTTGGTCAGTCGTGACACATATAGTAATCTGTGGTCAGTCGTCTGACCAAAGAGAATATATTACACATATAGTAATCTGTGATATATTACTAGGTACTAGGTGCGTCTGACCGCTGACGTTTGTCGTTTAGCGTTGTTTTTATTTTGTGTGAAATTGCATAGAAATTCGAAAGAAATAAATAATAATGTTGAAATAGAGAAAACAAGCCCAAAAAGACAATCAACATGTCGCTCGAAATACCTTTGATGTCCACCGATGAGGTATTTACTAATTATAATTTTATTTTACCAATGACAAAATATCGTGAATGTCAGTGAAACATATTTTTACCTGTGTAATTGTGTATTTTATCCAGGTGATTGAGCTAGATCCTGAACAATTACCATCTGGCGATGAAGTACTCAGTATATTGCAGCAAGAGCGGTCGCAGCTCAATGTTTGGATTAATGTCGCTGTAAGTAATCTTAACCTCAAACTTACAACAATATTTTGTACACGTAACGGCATATAAATCTTCTAAATAAACTGTATCTTGATTAAAATATGTTTTTAGATACATGTTATCAAAGCCTCAGTTATCGTAATGATCTCCATCGATTTTAATTCCTCTATAATTAATCAGTGACTACTTCAGTAAATTTTAATGACTTGAAGCTAAATTATATTGCAAAGGTGCGTTAACGTCTTTTAACTAGTTCCAGAAGTACTCAAATAATGTTCTAAACGTGTGTCCGATATAGCGAAACGTAACTGAAACCGGTTGCGACTCCTGTAACATACAGTATCAATATTAATAGAGCTAGCAACAGCTAGCAATGTCATTGTACCAACGGGATTCGAACCCGCACCCTTGGGAATCATGCCCAGGTGCTCTGCCAATTAAGCCACAGTGTAATACAATCGATACAACAAAATTAGTGGATTACATTTTTAACCCAATTATGCATTGGTGGCACCATCTATGATAACTTATTTCGAAAGTTAATCATTTGTAGGGGTAGGCTTCATTTCCGAGGTGGTCCTATTGTAATTTCAACGAGATTTGATTAGTATCTCCATAGATATTACAATAACCGTCTCAAACTTGCTATTGAAATTGACTTGCAGGACATGGAAGTCAGTTGTTTTAGTTTGTAAACTATCTTATTTATAAATATTTTGTATTATTTTCAGCTTGCATATTATAAACAGAAGAAGATCGATGATTTTCTCAAAATTCTGGAGGCATCCCGAGCAGATGCCAACATTGACTATCGAGACTTTGAACGAGATCAAATGCGAGCTTTCGATATGCTCGCAGCTTATTATGTCCAAGAGGCCAACAAGGAGAAGTCTAAAGATAAGAAGAAAGAGTTGTTCACAAAAGCAACACTGCTTTATACCATGGCAGATAAAATCATTATGTATGATCAGGTGAGAACCTTTTACGTGCTTTTATTTTTTTTAAAGACTAGTACAATGTTTATGTAATGTAAGTGACAACATATGTTTATAACAATTCTCTGGGTTGCTAGAATTTAGCACATCACTGCATTTGTTACATTGTCGCCTAGAGTCCCTTAATTCAGAAAACATTCTATTTGGCAGCTAATTATCTGACCAACTACCTCAGACAGACTAGTAAAAGTCATACACCACAATCTTCACATATGTTCACGGAACAATGTTCTCCTTTGAGTTTTCTAAATTTTGGACTGCGAGTTGCAAAATTAACTTGCATTGTAGCATATCCTCCAATTACAACAGCGCATCAGCATCTCACTGCTATAGCTTTTCTTCACTAGCTTACAGAATTTAGTCTTAGTGTGATTGATCGAGTACTTACATCACTGCAAAATAAACAGCACACCATTTAATTATTGTGATTGTTAGAGACTCACACAAAGAGGTTGGCTGACAAAGAGGTTGGCTGTCTATATGACTTCTGACCAAGTTTTCAAGGTTTCAGCAATCATTGACCACATATTCATGGATCAGTGTGTGTGCTTCAAGCAAATGCCGCACCCGTGCTGATTCAGTAATGAAAAGAAAAGCCACACTAGTAACAACATTTCTCCATCCAGAACCATCTACTCGGAAGAGCATACTTCTGTCTCCTGGAAGGTGATAAAATGGAACAGGCTGACGCTCAGTTCAACTTTGTACTGAATCAGTCACCTAACAATGTCCCGTCATTGCTGGGCAAAGCTTGTATAGCATTCAACAGAAAAGACTACCGAGGAGCATTGGCATTTTACAAGAAAGCTCTGAGAACAAACCCCGATAGCCCTGCTGCTTTGAGACTGGGCATGGGACACTGTTTCATGAAGTTGAACAATCAAGAAAAGGCCAGGTATGTTTAATTAAAGAGTTTATTGGTTATGTAATTATGATTAACAATCTATTACTTTATTAAAAGTGTAATGAGCAAAGAGGTATGTCAGGATCGTAGCATGTGGAAAGAAGTAGTATCTGCCTACCCCAATGGGTAAAAGGTGTGATTGTTTAAAACAGTCATGTAGATTAACATGTTATACTATCAAAATTGCTACGAGAAGTTTCAGATATTTTCAATATCAACACCAATATTATAAATGCGAAAGTCAGTTTGTTTATTTGTTTGTTTGTTTGTTTGTTTGGGACTTCTTCACGGTCAAACGGCTTGACCGATTTGGCTGAAATTTTGTACAAAGATAGTACATAGGGCAGAATAGGATATAGGATACTTCTTATTTGGCTATCGAGTCAGGGGGTCCAGATATTTTTAATTGAATTTTGTAAATATAAGACTTCTTCTCGAATAAACGGCTTGACCGATTTGCCTGAAATTTTGTGTGAATACATGCCATAGGGCAGAATAGAATATAAGATACTTTTTTTCTGGCTGTCGAGTCAGGGGGTCCAGATATTTTTTATTGAATTTTGTAAATATAAGACTTCTTCTCGAATAAACGGCTTGACCGATTTGCCTGAAATTTTGTGTGAATACATGTAATAGGGCAGAATAGAATATAGGATACTTTTTTTCTGGCTGTCGAGTCAGGGGGTCCGGATATTTTTAATTGAATTTTGTAAATATAAGACTTCTTCTCGAATAAACGGCTTGACCGATTTGCCTGACATATTGTATAAAGACAGTTCATAGGGCAGAATAGGATATGGGATACTTTTTTTCTGGCTATCGAGTCAAGGGGTCCAAATATTTTTAATTGAATTTTGTAAATATGAGACCACTTCTCGAATAAACAGCTTGACCGATTTGCCTGACATGTTGTATAAAGACAGTTCATAGGGCAGAATAGGACATAGAAAACTTTTTTTCTGGCTATCAAGTCAGGGGGTCCAAATATTTTTAAATCAATTTTGTAAATATAAGACTTCTTCTCGAATAAACGGCTTGACCGATTTGCCTGAAATTTTGTGTGCATACATGTCATAGGGCAGAAAAGGATATAGGATACTTTTTTTCTGGCTGTCGAGTCAGGGGGTCCAGATATTTTTAATTGAATTTTGTAAATATAAGACCTGTTCTCGAATAAACGGCTTGACCGATTTGCCTGACATGTTGTATAAAGACAGTTCATAGGGCAGAATAGGATATAGGATACTTTTTTTTGGCTATCGAGTCTGGGTGTCCAGATTTTTTTTATTGAATTTAGGGTTATGTGTGGCCTCTTATCAGCTAAACGGCTTGACCGATATGGCTGAAATTTTCTACATATATAGCTCATATGGCATAGAAGCACATAGGATACTTTTTTTCTGGCAGTCGAGTCCAGGTGTCCAGATTTTTTTTATTGAACTTTGTAAATGTGTGGCCTCCTCTCAGTCAAACGGGTCAACAATTTCAGCTGAAATTTTGTGCACAGACGGTCAATAAGACATAGGATACTATTTTTTTGGCTGGCAATTTCAGGTGTCCATCATTTTATTATAGAATAATGTGTTGCCTCTTAGCGGCAATCGTTTTGACCGATTCAGCTCAAATTTTGTACAAATACAGTTAATAGGGCATAGAACGACAAAGGATATTTTTTTAACAGTTGAGTTCGGGTAATTTATTTTTTCTATTGCATTTTTTAAACGTGTGACCTCTTCTCGGTTAAACGAGTTGACCGATTGAGCTTAAATTGTACAGAGACAGTCAATAAGACATAGACCAAGAGTAGAGTCCGAGATCCGAGCACATTGGTTACTTTTTTTACAATCGAGTCCGGTAGTCAGTTTTTTTTTACAATCGAGTCCGGTAGTCAGTTTTTTACTGTTGAATTTTGTATATGTCTGGCCTCTTTTCGGCCAAAAGGCTTGACCGATTCACATGACATTTTGTACAAAGACATAATAGGGCATAAAAGGGCAAAGAATACTTTTTTTTCGGCAGTTAAGTGAGGGTGCATATATTTTTTGTTAACTTTACATAGAGTTATAATCATAAGAGTTTGACCTTAGGTTCGTCTATAATGACTTATTTAGTGTCTTGATTTGGCCATAAAACTGTCAGGATCATTAGAAGTCATCAAAATTTACGCGCTGGCTTTGCTTGCTCAACGTGTTTATCTGCTTTGTGGGAAGTATTTCAAAAACTTTCGTGTTTTAACAGCCTTAGGATAATTGGTGATGACTTAGTAGGTCATAAAACCTGTCAGGGTCATTAAAACACGTAACATTTTTTCGCGCTCGCTTCGCTCGCGTAGTTATAGCACTCCCTGCGCTCGCGAAAGCATTTGTTTATTCTACTTTGTAGGAAATATTTCGTCTTAAAAAACTTAAACTTTTGAATTTAAATAGCCAAATGCATTAAAACGAGTCATAAATTGAAACAGAACAACCTTCAATAATCATAATGATTAGTAACCTTAAATTAAGTGGATATAAAATTTAACCCTAATGTCATAAGTATTGAATTAGTAGGTCATAAAAACTGTCAGGGTTATAAAAAGTCGTAAAAAATTTCCGCGCTCGCTTCGCTCGCGCACTGATAGCGCTCGCTACGCTCGCACAAGCATTTATTTTATCAACTTTGACGGTAATATTTCAGCAACTTTTGTATATTAATACCCACATACATCAAAACGAGTCATAAATTAAAACTGTACAATCTTCAAAAATCATAATGTTTATTAACTTTAAAATAAGTGATTATCGACTTTAACCTGAGTGTCATCAGTGTTGACTTAATAGGTCATAAAAACTGTCAGGGTCATAAAAAGTCGTAAAAAAATTTCGCGATCAGCGATAACGCTCGCGACGCTCGCGCAAGCATTTATTTTCTCTTTTTTTTAGGAAATATTTCGTCATCTTTTGAATTTTAATAGCCACATTCACCAAAACGAATCACACATTGAAATAGAACAACCTTCAATAATCATAATCATTATTAACCTTAAATTAAGTGGATATCAAATTGAACCCTTATGTCATCGGTGTTGACTTAGTAGGTCATAAAAACTGTCAGGGTTATAAAAAGTCGTAAAAAATTTTCGCGCTCGCTTCGCTCGCGCTGTGATAGCGCTCGCTACGCTCGAGCAAGCATTTATTTTATCAACTTTGTAGGTAATATTACAGCAACTTTCGCATATTAATAACCACATGCATCAAAATGAGTTATAAATTAAATCAGTACAACCTTCAATAATCATAATGATTATTAACCTTAAAATAAGTGAATATCACGTTTCACTTGAGTGTCATCAGTGTTGACTATAAAAACTGTCAGGGTCATAAACAGTCGTAAAAATTTTTCGGGCTCGCTTCGCTCGCGCAATTATTTATTTTATCTACTTTGAAGGTAATATTTCAGCAATTTTGTATTTTAATAGACACATGCATCAAAACGAGTCATAAATTGAAACAGTACAAACTTCAATAACCATAATTATTATTAACCTTAAAATTAGTGATTATCGACTTTAACCTGAGTGTCATTAGTGTTGACTTAGTAGGTCATAAAAACTGTCAGGGTCATAAAAAGTCGTAAACACTTTTAGCGCTCGCTTCGCTCGCGACGCTCGCGCAATTATTTATTTTAACTACTTTGAAGGTAATATTTCAGCAACTTTTGTATTTTAATAGCCACATGCATCAAAACGAGTCATAAATTAAAACAGTACAACCTTCAATAATCATAATGATTATTAACCTTAAAATAAGTGGATATCAAGTTTAACCTTAATGTCATGCGTGTTGACTAAGTAGGTCATAAAAACTGTGAGGGTTATAAAAAGTCTTTAAAAATTTTTCGCGCTCGCTTCGCTCGCCCAGTGATAGCGCCGCTCGCTACGCTTGCGCAGGCATTTGTTTTATCTTCTTTGAAGGTAATATATAAGCAACTTTTGTATATTAATAACCATATACATCAAAACGGGTCATACATTTAAACAGTGAAACCTTCAATAATCATAATGATTATTAACCTTAAAATAAGTGAATATCACGTTTTACCTGAGTGTATACCTAACTAAAATTATATTAAATTGTATACCTAACTAAAATTATTAATGACTTTAGCAATAGAAGATATTGAGTTCGACTTTAGGGTCATCTATGGTGACTTGGCCTAAGAGATCATCGATCTTGACCTCAAAGGTCATAAAGACTCAAATAACGCGGGCGAAGCCGCGGGTAACAGCTAGTCTTCTATAAGTAGTTATAGTTAGTCCTAGGATGATGGATTATAATGGATGGCGCCATGTCAGCCATGTGACGTTGTCAGATCGACTTTCATTATATCAACACATTGTCCTACCCTTTCTATCACAGGGGTTGCGAGATAAGAGTAAACGAGAAAGCTAATATCAAATTGACAACCTCGCGC
Source organism: Cabera pusaria (assembly GCA_954871355.1). Taxonomy (NCBI): domain Eukaryota; kingdom Metazoa; phylum Arthropoda; class Insecta; order Lepidoptera; family Geometridae; genus Cabera; species Cabera pusaria. Next base: position 7,047,746 of record OX940896.1, read on the forward strand.
ATGGGTGATCGTGTCCATTTTTGACCAGCTAGCAGGCCATAATATAGCGACGCATCATACTTATAAATTAAAAATTAAATAGAAACATAGCTTTAAAGACTGAAACCCTGTTACATGGTTAAATTATATCGTGTTGTGCTGTGTTTTATCCATCAAGAACAACTAAAGGAGGCGTAAAAGATCCAGAATTATCATTTCACACGTAAGTGTTTGTGGGCATTTATTCTCATATATAACCACTTTTTAAATCAAAATATTTATTTTGCTTACATTATATACATCTTTTTCGTCATATAACTACCGAGGTGGTAAATGGTTATCATTTTAAAGCTTTAATTTATGTAAATAACAAACATTATTTTACGCCGCCCGGCTAGTGATGTACGAGAACCCTCCAAAACTTTGTCGATAAATATAGTTGATACCCTTATAAAAAGGAATATATAAATTCCTTTAAGTGTAATATTATAATATTACACTATATAAATATATAAATCGTTTATATTCATTTTACACTAATTCTATACATATAAAAAAATTGAAGTGTCTGTTTGTAATTTCAAATTAACAGCTTTTCACTAAATGCATATGAAAGAATATACGGTACTTACATCAAAAACAAAATTTTAAATGTTTGTCTGTCTGTCTGTTTGTTCCGGTTTATCTCTGAAATGACTGGACCAATTTAACGGGACTTTCACTAGTAAAATGCTGATGTTAAAATATTAACTACCAAGTAACTTGGCTACTTTTATTTTAGAAAAAAATAAAGTTCCGCGTAATCAAAATTGAAGCTAATGAAATAGGGAACAATATCTGATTCAAATAGGGAATGTGCAAATTAAGCAGTGTTTTCTACCGCGCATAGCCCACGCGCATGTTGCCGCTGTCATTAAACGCGGACAAAGCCGCGGGACCCAGCTAGTTGATTTATAATATGAAGATTTTTTTTAAGGATGGAACGGTTAGCTTAGGGCCTTGATTAGAACGAAATTTGAACATTTTTAACAGACTTCACAATAAAAAGATGAGTTTCTCAGTTCGCCTTTTTTATGTTTGTTATCTCATAACTCCGCAAGTTCTTAACCGGATTGGAAATTATTTTTTTTCGATAGATTATTCTGCCCGTTTGGTCCCATTGTACATTTTTTGAAATCTGATAAGTATCTCCAAAGATATGGACATAAACACCTCCAACTTTATACTGAAAATCGATAGCGTGGCATTTGAAGTTGGTTTTTTCGTTTTGTGAACGATCTTAAAATATTATAAAAAGTGATCAAAGTAATTATGCGCAAAATTAGTAGTAACTAGGTACCTAATTATATTATCAGCACTGATACTTACTCGTATTCAATCTATTATTACTTATGATAATGCCAATATATTATATATTTTTATGAAAAATGTGTCACAGTTTACCACATTAATATATTATATCATTTTTTTGTAGGTTTCCAAAATGTCCGAAAATCCAATCAAGTGGATAAAGGCAGTAAGGCGTGAAAATTAGGATCCAACTAAACACTTCAAACTTTGTTCTAAACATTTAGAAAAATCAATTTTGTACCTACTAGATTATCAATCAAGCTGGAACTGACACCGAGGAAACGGAAAAGAATAGAAGCTAGTGGAGTCAAGATAGAAAGTCTTCCTATAAGTCTTCCAATAATATTCCTCTGCGCGCAATGAAGGATGATGAAACGGTTTTGAAAGTGTTTTAATCGAAAGTGTTATAAGCTCTGATACATGAAAATCTGTTTAGCCGTTGTAAAAGTAGTAGTAGTAGCATTTTTTTAGTTGATGGCGCTATGAATTCAACTTTCATAGTGATTAATTCGAAATTCGGTATCCTTTTCTTCAACGACAAAGGACACTGAAGCATTGACATGATGCTGGGACATCTTCTGGAATCTGCTGAATTCTCAACTCCTCGCCAACTTACAGCTGAGATGTCGTATTCAGACTCATTGGAATATTTTTAATTTTCATTATAGATTATACATAGATCAGTCGGGGTGATTTCAAATTTTGAGTATTGGAGAGTGGAGATCGTGAAACGGCAAACGTAGCGTAGGACGTCCTGTGAGAGGGTGGAGAGACGGCATACGCAATGCGGTGGGCAGTGATTGGAAAAGAAGATCTGAAAATCGGGCTCAGTGGCGCATCTTGGGAGAGGCCTACAGTCCAGCAGTGGACTGACACTGGCTGATGATGATGATGATACAATAGATCATACTATATTGACATCAAATTACTTTATATCGTTAGCATTTACAAAAGAGATGAGCTAATTTTTCTGTAGTGGTAGAACTTCTGCTAGTCCGCCTGGACCGGTACCACCACTTTGCCAATTAATTTTCATAGGAATGTTTTTCGGTTGAAATGGCAAGGTGTCCAGTGAAATTACAGGGCATGTGAAACTTAACATCTTTATGTCTCAAGGTAACTGGCGCAGTGGAGTGACATGCAAAATTCTGGACTGCCAGAATTTTCCTGTATCGCTGTATCTGTAATAGGTAGACGTCATCGCTTACCATCAAGTGAGAGTTGTGCTTGTCCTGTTACCTTTTACAATAAAAAAGCTGATTAATGTTTACAAAGTAAGTATGGCCTATATTGTGGTTTCACTGCATATTTTTTATTATTTGCGATGCGCGTAGTTTTATATGATAATTTATCTAATACTATAAGAATCTTTGTCCTGACATACTGACTGACTGACAGAGAAATTTAAAGAGTATATTTGTCTTAGTACGCAAGGGTGTACTAAGAAAGGACTTTTCAAAATTCACCCCGTTAGGGGGTGAAATGGAGGTTCAAAGTTTGTATGGATAAACAAGATTAGATAGTCTTTTCTATTCGAAACTTCATACAAGTGCTTCAGTAAAAAAATAAGTAAATACGTGTTTCAAGCTTTTTCAAAATTCCACCCCTAAAAGAGTGAAATGAGGTAACAAAGTCTGAAAACCAATATTGTTTCGGGTTGCGCTGAAATTTGGCATGCAGATAGTTGTTTTAACATAAGTATCCGTGAAGAAAAGATTTTTCAAAATTCACTCTTTAAGGGGATGAAACGGGGGTTCAAAGTTTGGATAGTCATTTTATTCGACATTTCACACAAACCGTACTTCTGTAAATAAATAAGTAAATACGAGTTTCAGGCTTTTTCAAAATGCCACCCTAAGAGGGTGCAGTGGGGTAACAAAGTCTGAAAATCAATACTGTTTTGGATTGCGCTCAAATTTAAAATGCAGATAGTTGTTATGACGTAGGTTGCCGCTGAGAAAGCATTTTCTATAAATTCCCCGCGGATATAACTTATTATTTATAATTAAATATATAAAAACTTATAGATTTACGTAAGTACTTCTATAAATAAATAAGTAAATACGTGTTGCAAGATTTTTGCAAGGGGTTGGTAAAAAAGTCTGACAGTCAATATGGTTTTTTGGGTTTTATAAATATTAATCCCTATTTCCCTTAGTCACGCAATAACTTAAAAACCGGTGAACCGATTTTGCTTTTACTTCTTTGATGTCTTTTATGATAGAAAGGTTTCAGAAAATAAAAGTTTTAAGTAAATAAAAGAAGTCTTTAACGTGACCGAAGCCGCGGGGCACTTCTAGTATTTTGATATAAATTATATACTGTAAAGGACAATTTTAATCTATGATATTGGGCCAAGATAATTAGCGTAATTATTCAAATAAGGATTAATACTGTATAGAAGAAAATAGCCTTGAAAGTTCTGTAACATTTTTTATTAAAAAATAAAGATTAAAATAGTTACTGTGAGTCTGTGCGATAGACATATGTTATCGCGGACTTTTTTGTAGGTCTTATTAAGTTGTACCACTCTTCGATACATACTTTCTTACATCTATTTCAGATTAATCATCTTTCGAACGTGTTTTCTCGACCGTTTTACTTCCGCCAAACTTAAGTTGCAAAATAGGTCTTCACGAATATACCTATCTTTTAAACAGGATAATATATAGCCTATGTTCATTCTAAAAGACCATATATATATTTATATATGAGAGAAAAAAATAATAGTCCTGTAGTCCAGTAGTTTTTGAGCTAACTCAATACAAACATACATGTTACCTCTTCATAATATTAGTATAGAAGTATATATAGCTATGTAGCTCAAATTTGTAATATTTAATTGACGTATTGAAAGGCAAAAACATTTAAGATTTGTGTTAAAGAAAAGCTAAGAAATCTATACCGCCAGATTTAAGGTTGCCTAATTACAGTTAAGTACTGTAGCATTTTTTATCAATAACTAATTTCCATAAGTTCAATAAAGTAACTACGTATTTTATCACATAAATTGTTTTCTTTTTACATAAGTTTTAGTTTTCTACATTTTTCACCTTTTTATCGATGTGTTCTACACTAGCGATCACTTCCCTACTCAGGCACACTCTAGCAGTTCTAGACACTAACACAAACAGAAAATGGACATGCTGCCAAAGTTTTGACGCCATCCATTATAATCCATCATCCTAGAGTTAGTCCTTTGTAATGGATGCCCAAAATTGAGTAGGTTCTTAATTTGTCTGTATTAGTTTTTGTTGTCAGGTCCCTGGGTGATGTCTAACCCTTTTCAACCTTTTTTTATGTTCATTTTATTTACCAATTTGGAAATTCCTTTTTTTATTTGAGGGTCATATCATACCATCCATTTGGTCATATTGTAATTTCATCGAGATTTGATGAGAATTTCCATATGAAAATAAAAACCTCAAAGTTGGTACTATAAATGACTAGCACCTCATTTGAAGTTGGTGTCTTTTCGTTTTGTATACAATCTTAAATTATCATTATTTCATCGTAATCAGCCAGTGTCAGTGCACTGCGGGACGTAGGTATATATGGTGTCATTATTTAATTTAAATTACTTCTTATAATATTTACTGATTTTATTATACTTAACTTATTACATTCATTGATATTATTTACAGGATGGCATTTGAAAGAGCTCTACAGTTAGACCCCCAGTGTGTTGGAGCATTGGTAGGGTTGTCCATATTGAAGCTGAATCTCCAAGAGAATGAGTCTAATAAAATGGCCGTCATTATGCTATCGAAAGCATATGCTATAGATCCCAAGAACCCTATGGTGCTGAACCATTTAGCCAATCATTTCTTCTTCAAAAAGGTGAGAATAAAAATTACGAACGGCATAAGATGTTTAAATATAATTTATTTAAGGGTGGTTTTAATGGCTTCACTTTTAGGTGGTCAACTTACCTAAAAGTGAAGCCACTCTGAAAGCCTTGCGGTTTATTTCGTATTTTGAGCGCGTGTCGATCGCGTAATCGCGTTATAGGACGACGCCCGTTTGCCGGAACCCGTCGAAAAGGGTCAAGACCTAAGGAAGGATGATGTTTGAGCCTCGGTTCTGCAGACCGGACAATTGTCGTGACGATGTAGCTTCGGTGTAGTCTTCCTGTATTGCCTCGGTGTAAGTTGTGGAAACTGTGTCTTCGTGCTGCCTGTTTGCTGGTCTCGTTACGAGGCAAGTGATGTGGGCCCCACATCGCATTGTGGGGGCGAGCGACGTAAACGTGGGTTTTCGGCCGCCTCTCGAGTTGAAATACTTGAAATTATAGAAGTGGGTTTGCGGACGCTGCAGCCGCGCGGCGCCTCGAAGCAGTGTCCAACACGCCTTGTGCGTGTGTGTGTAGAGTCGCACACCGATACGTAGGCGTTATAGATGAAAATATTGACCTTCTAACATACTCATACTCTAACAGACTTAATATTAAAAGATGGTGCACTGCGGATGTTTTGACAAATTCAATTTAATCCGTATGCTCTAAACATAAGGTTATAATTGTGTTGTACATCTAAAAAACGGCCCAAACGAAAGGCACCTAGGTTTAATATAGTAAGTACAACGTCGTTGCCTTCTAAGGGTCAGCTCAGACCACGACGCGACGCGGCGCGCACTTATTAAGAGAGTGACACAAAAAGAACTTTATTTACTACACAAAAAGAAAGATACGCATTTTATTGAGTTAGTTCGGCGGCTTCAGGCTGCGCCACGCGAAACCGAAAGCATCGTCACGTCGCGACGCGTCGCGTTGTATCGCGTCGCGTCGCGTTGCGGTGTGAACTGACGCTAACTTTGTTTTGTAGGACTACAGCAAAGTGCAACATCTCGCTCTACACGCGTTCCACAACACAGAGAACGAGGCGATGCGAGCAGAGTCCTGTCACCACTTGGCTCGAGCGTTTCACGCGCAGGGTGACTGTGACCAAGCGTTTCAGTATTACTACCAGTCGACGCAGTTCGCGCCGCCCAACTTTGTACTGCCGCATTATGGACTCGGACAGATGTATATATACCGAGGAGATTCTGAAAATGTGAGTGCTTGTAACTAGCCTTTATACCTTTACTAGCTACGACCCGCGGCTTCACACGCGTTATAAAGTATCTTATGTCCTATTCTACTTTACTGGCTATCCCTGTGCTAAGTTTCAGCTAAATCGGTCGAGCCATTTGACCGCGAAGAGAACAAACAAATCTGACTTTTCATCATCATCATTATCATCCCACTTCAGTCCACAGCTGGACATAAGCCTCTCCCAATGCACGCCACTGAGCTCTGTCTTCAGCTCTTCTCCTCCGGTCACTGCCAGCTACCCTGGTACCCCGTTCCATCTTGTCACAGGGCGTCCCACACTACGCTTGGCAATTCGTGGTCTCCACTCCAGAATGCGTCTACCCCAGCGGTTATCGGTTCTGGGACATATATGACCAGCCCACTGCCACAAACTGACTTTTATATTTATAATACTGGTCTTGATATGTAATGAAATATGACAAGCTCAGCCGATGGTAAGCGATGACGACTGCAAAGTGTTGTGTAATGTCTACAACCCACCTACAGATTGTATCATCAATTCATCATGTATTGATGGATGTAAGCCTCTTCTATGTGACTAAGCCTGTTGTGTGAACAGGATTCAATCAATTTGTAATTACTTCTCTCAAGTATTTTAAACAAATTCCGAAAAAAGGAGGAGATCCTCAATTCGTCAGAATCTGAAAAAAAAAGCCCTTACGTGTACATTCAATTTAATGATCTAATGTGACATGTATTTTTGTACAGGCAGCGCAATGCTTCGAGAAAGTTCTCAAAGTGCAACCAGGGAACTATGAAACGATGAAGATTTTGGGCTCCCTGTATGCCAACTCTACCTCCCAGTCCAAGCGGGACATCGCTCGACAACATCTGAAGAAGGTCACGGAACAGTTCCCGGATGATGTAGAGGCGTGGATAGAACTGGCTCAGATCTTGGAACAGAACGATTTACAGGTAAAATTCTATTGCTACTATTAGGGTTCCGTACCTCAGAAGGTAAAAAAAGGAACCCTTATAAGATCACTTTCTTGTCTGTCTGTCTGTCTGTCTGTCCGTGTGTCAATACCGATTTTCTCAGGAACAGGTGGACCTAGCAAGTTGAAATTTATACCAGATACTGAGGTCTATAGTCTCTATTAGGTGTATAAAAATCAAGGTCCTGAGTCAACACGATAAAAATATATGAGCAAAAACTTCACAAAAACTTGTAAGTACCAAAATTTACGTTAATGTGGACCTATTTTTATTTTTCGGAATTTTTCCTTTACTTGTGCTGTAAGGACCTTGCTTTTAACTAAAATTGACAATTCTGGGTCCCGGTGACCTAGAATCATGAAATTTGGCAAGAAGCAAGGTCTTACAGCACAACTAAAAGAAAAATTCCAAAATATATAAAACATTGTAAATTAAAGGGTGTCCCATACTTACATAGTTTCGCCAATTAAGATAGGCCTCTGAGTTATATGAGCGCTCATACAATTTAGAGGTCTAGTTTAATCGGTACCAACCAACGTTGGTACGGAAGCCTCGGTGGGGGAGTCCAACTCGACTTGGACGGTTTTATTGCTAATTTGCTACTGCTCTTGAGTTTATAACTCCCGACGCAAAAAGAAGGCGTGTTATAAGTTGAACATGTGTATCGTAGCTCCCAAACGGATTAACTGATTTTGATTTAGTTTTCTTTGTTTGATAGGTGTTTTAATCGAGGTGTTCTTAGCTTTGATTTATGGAGATCCCTTCAGCCGTTTCAAGCCTGTGAGCTTTTTCTAGTTGATGGCGCTATGAAATCAACTTTCATGGGTGTGATCAATTCGAAATTCAGTATTCTCTTACTTCAACGATATTGTAAGAACATGGTAGCATTGGCCTGATGCTGGGCATCTCCTGTAATCTGCAGAATACTCAACTCCTTACCAACTTACAGCAGAGACGTCGAGTTTGGGCTCATTGGAATCGTCTCGAATTTAAGTATTATTTAGAGATGGCGTTTAAGAAGATTGTGCTGTAGTGACGCCACCTATCTCACCCAGCGGTGATTGGTACTTCTGTTAATTTATAGCCTCTATATTACCCATAGTAAAAAAATATTCATTTTCAGTACCAATTTTGAGGTGTTTATCTCAATATCTCTGGAGATACTTATTAGACCTCGATAAAATTACCATGGTACCACACTTGGGATATCTCCTTTCCAACAAAAAAAGAATAATCAAAATCGGTTCATAAACGACGAAGTTATCCGCAAACAAACATAAAAAAATATATATAAACGGTCGAATTGAGAAACCTCCTCCTTTTTTTTTATGTCGGTTAAAAAGAGCATTCTTTTTAACCAAAGCCAAGCTGCGCATTAAGCACATTTCAGAATACGCTATATTATTCTATAGCGATTCGATAGGTATTCATGTTTATAAATTAGCCAAAAATGTAACTAATATTTAAGAATCTTTTGTGAAACACATTAAACGATTTTATTATTATTTTTACTATCTATCCAATAGAGTTGGCTGGCACCGACTTCAAATAGATAAGTGGGTAGCGCTTATAGTAATTATATTAAGTAATTTATTTTTCGCTTTTGAGTGCCTGTTTGTGGTAATGAAGTCGGTCTTATTTTTTTGAAAAAGATTTTATGGCTAAATAATTTGTCTTATATATTTTTTTTAGGTCAATTATTCATTGTTTTTAATACTTATTATTCTATTCCTGGCAAAGACAATTCCATAAATACAAAAATCATAAAAATTGGTCCAGCCGTTCTTGAGTTATAAGTGTAGTAACTAACACGACTTTCTTTTATATATATAGATATATATATAAAAATGAATCCCAATTGCCCGTGGTCACGGCATCACACGTGAACGGCTGGACCGATTTCGCAAATTCTTCTTTTGTCGTGTTTTTTATCGTTAGAGGGTTCTATGAAAAAAAAATTAAATAAATGAAAGTTGTTTTTAACGCAGGCGAAGCCGCGAGGCACAGCTAGTATATATATATAGATTCTGATATATAGCACAGCACGACAAGCAAACCGGCTCAAATATAGTATAGCTAAGTGTGTGAACATGTTCTAAACAAATGTATGGTGAGCGATATTGTGCTATGAACTAGCTATAAGCTATTATTATATAATAGCGTAGTCTGAAATGAGGCGCGAGCGGGTCACGCGCTGTATTCTTCCCGGCGCGTTATTGGTTCGTCAGTCGACCTTTATTTTCCCGCGCTGTGTACCCATTCGTGCGCGAGTGTACCCATGCGCAAATACAACCCCTCCACTTTTTTCCAGCGTTCTTTCTCCATGACGCGCACTGTAAAGTAATTTTCCACCGGCTTCCACAAAAAGGAGGTTCTCAATTCGTCTGTATGTTTTTTTTGTGTGTATGTTACGCGATTACTCCGTCAATTGTGAACTGATTCGAATGATTTTTTTTGTAATCGGTAGGGTACATTTCCGAGGTGGTCCCATGGTAATTTCATCGAGATCTGATAAGTATCTCCAGAGATATGACGATAAACGTCTCAAACGTACTACTAAAATTGACTCGCGGGGCATGGAAGTCGGTTGTTTTAGTTTTTTAACCAACTTTAAAAAAAGGAGGAGGTTACTCAATTCGACCGTATATATATATTGTTACGTGCGGGGTGGTATTAAAATGCCAATCCGATGAGATGAACGTTTATTTCCACTGCTCACTAGGTTAGCACAATGTTCCACAGTAGTTGTCCAAATTGTCTTGCACAATTATCAAAAGTCCGTTTAACACACACTGAAGTCGTTGGTAATCACAATCACTGATTTCACTGTTCACTAGTTCACTGATAACACTTAACGATCACTTGGTCGCTATCCGCACTTAGATAGTTACACTGTCGCTTCCAGAGAAAGACTGCCTGAAGCCGCGGTTTCAACGTCTTATATAGGACGAGAATATTTCTACAGAACTTTCCAGTATTGACTCGAAACAATAGACAAAAGACGTTCAAAACAAAGCAATAAAAATCACAAACAAAAGGGGCGGCTTTCCTTTGAGCATCTGATGTAAACAACTTTACCATACATGCTAATTTGATCTCTAACTACTTATGAATAAGGTTCAATCTTAACTACAAAACTAGGTACATTGACTAGGGTCTGAATTCCCGGAAAGTTACTTTTATGACGGTCGGTTCGGGTGTTTATAGCCCCTAATTAGTCTATTCTTTCCCACGGTATTTTTGTTCGAGAAGCTTGGCGAAACATCGCGACTCGACGACGCGATGTAACATTATCCCCTTCTTAGTTATGATCGTCCCGATCATCATTTGTTCCATGGTATCGTGTAAGTCGATCGATGTGTACTACCCTCGGCTTTCCTGTCTGGCCTCGTTTAATGCGGTAGGTAACGTCGTTTATCTTCGTGATACTCTGGTATGGTCCTTCCCAATGAGCCTGCAGCTTCGGACTTTTTCCTTTCCTTCGTAGTGGGTTGTGCAACCAGACGAGAGTTCCTTCTTCGAAACCCATCGTATTCGCTCTACGATCGTACCGGGTCTTCATTTTTTCACCAGTTTTTAAACTATTCTCTCGAACTATCCTGTGCACTTCGTCCAGCTGAGTACGAAGATCACTGACATAGTCGGTTACAGGCTTCGGAGCATCTGGCGGGGAACCAGTTATGGCGTCGATAGGAAGTCTTAGTTCGTGTCCAAAATTCACATTTGCAGGAGTCATACCAGTGCTGTCATGGGTAGCGGAACGGTATGACAACAAGAACAGAGGTATGTACTGATCCCAGTCACGTTGATATGCGTCCACGACTTTAGCCAGGTGATTCTCCAACGTCTGGTTAAACCTCTCAACCATTCCGTCTGACTGTGGATGAGCCGCCGTTGTCCGCGTCTTTTGGATCCCGAGGAGGGTGCACATTTCCTGGAATAGGGCAGACTCGAAGTTCCTTCCTTGATCGGAATGCAGTTCCATCGGTACACCAAATCGACAGATCACTTCTTGCACCAACTTCTTTGCGACTGTCTTTGCTTCCTGGTTTGGTGTCGCGAAAACCTCGGGCCATTTACTGAAGTAATCTTGTACTACGATGATGTACTTGTTGCCTTCTTCAGTCTCGGGAAATGGCCCGGCAACATCCACGGCAATGCGCTCCCATGGTGCTCCAACGTTGTACAATTTTAGTTGTCCTTTACTTCTTGTCTTCGGTCCTTTTACTGATGCGCACGCGGTGCACTTCCTGCACCAATCTTCCACATCCTCGCGGCTGTGTACCCAGTAAAATCGTTGACGAACCTTCACAAGAGTTTTCTTGACTCCTAGATGTCCACCAGAAACTCCATCATGAATGTGTCGTAGTAGAGATACCACTTTGCTCCGGGGAACAACAACCTGCATCGTAGTTTCTTTTCCATTGCTGCTTTCCCATTTTCGGTACAAGATTCCTTGTTCCAGAGTCAGGCTGTCCCACTGAGCCCAGTAACTTTTTGTGATTGGGCTGCAGGCTGACACGTCGCTCCACTGGGGCTTGTTTCCAGACTTTATCCAATCCAGTACAGGTCGTAAATCTCTGTCCTCCAATTGTGCTTGTCTCATATTTTCGCCGTTCCATTCGTCATCTGTTCTGTCCATCCTGATGACTCTGACTTCTTCTCGAGACTCGTGCTTTTCGCAGTGTTTACAGTCATCTGCACAAGGTCTTCTTGACAGGGCATCGGCGTTGCTATGGCCCTTTCCACTGCGATGTTTGAAGTTGCTCGATCCATCGTGCCACTTGACCTTCCGGGCTCTTAAACTGTAGAAGCCATTTTAGAGCAGCGTGGTCAGTTCTGAGCGTAAACTCCCTTCCAATGAGGTACTTGTTGAAGTGCTGAACAGTCTTTACCACGGCTAGCAACTCGCGGCGGGTGACACAGTAGTTTCGTTCTGGTTTGGATAATGATTTACTGAAGTATGCTATGACCACTTCTTTGTCTCCTTGGATTTGTGAGAGAATTCCTCCAATTCCCGTGTTGCTGGCATCAGTGTCCACAATAAATCTTTCATCTCTGGTAGGGTATCCCAAGATCGGCGTTTCACACAGTCGCTGCTTAAGATCGTTGATGGCGGTTTCACACTCCAAGTCCCATACAAATGTGCGCTTTTCTTCCGTCAGTCGATGTAAGGGTTTGGCAATTCCAGAAAAGTTCTTGACGAACCGCCGATAGTAAGCGCATAGTCCCAAAAACGACCTTACATCCGTTTTATTCTTCGGGGTAGGCCAAGTTTGAACAGCCTTGATTTTGTCAGGATCAGTTTGTACCCCGTTCTCCGAAATGATGTGTCCAAGGTAGCTGACTTTGGATTTAAAGAAGTCACACTTTTTAGCACTCAGCTTCAGGTTTGCTTCACGTAGACGGTTTAAAACCTCCAGATTCTGCAGATGTTCAGTAAAATCACGGCCCAAAATGATGACGTCATCCAGGTACACCAAGCATACGTCTCCCAGTAATCCAACCATTACTCTGTCCATGAGACGTTGGAACGTTGCTGGAGCATTACACAGTCCAAATGGCATGACGTTGAATTGCCAGAGACCATTTCCAATGCCCGTACTGAATGCTGTCTTTTCTTTGTCTTCTGGACTGATTTCTACCTGCCAGTAGCCACTTTTCAGGTCAACTGTTGAAAACCACTTCATTCCACTGAGCATGTCCAGTGTATCGTCTATTCGAGGCAAGGGGTAGCTGTCCTTCTTTGTGACTTCATTAAGCATTCTGTAATCTACGCAGAATCTGGTGGAGCCATCTTTCTTTTTCACCAGAACCACTGGCGATGACCAAGGACTTGTAGATGGTTCGATGACTTTTTCTTTGGCCATGTCTCGTATCATGTCTGCAACTTCAGCTTCTTTCGCCCATGGAATCCTTCGTGGCCTCTATCGTATAGGTCTTGCGTCGCCAGTGTCTATTTTGTGTTTAACAAGTCCGGTACGTCCACAGTTGTTTCCAGCGGCGAAGACGTCTTTAAACCGCATCAACAGACGTTTTGCTCGTGACAGCTGAGCGAATGTTAAGTTGTCTTTGGATGATTCCAGCAGCTGTGATATTTGATCTTCCGAGCTTGGTTCCGTAGAAGTAATATCCGTTCGTCGCAGGTACTTCACTTCTTGACATTTTCCAATTATGCTGTTTTTCTTCAGATGAACTTCTTCATTGCCAAGGTTAAGAATTCGCACACTGGCCGTTCTGTTTGTCATGAGCAATGTTCTTGCAGTAATCCAGGTCGGATGTGTGCCCTCATCTTCGGCAACTACACATAGTCCACTCTTGACTGTATTTGGAAATTTCACTCGAACAATATTTTGCGATTTTGGAGCCAACACGACGTCCTTGAGGCAGTACAGTTTACACGGTGCCGTCCCTTCAAAGAACACTTCTTGCTCGGGAAACCGGAGTACACCACGGGCCACATCCAATATGCACTGCTGCTTCTCCAAAAAGTCCAATCCTAGAATGCAATCGTCAGTTATGTTGGCAATAAGCACAGGATGAATGTATGAGTGCTCACCGATGAATATCTCCACATCTGTATCGCCAAGGACAGGTACTGACTGGCCGGTTGCTGTCCGTAGTGAGCATGCTGCAGATCGATGTTTCCGTGATATAAATCGTTGCAGGAATTCAGGCTTCACAATAGTGCGCGATGCTCCTGTGTCCACTGTGAACTTGCAGGTCTTGTTGTTCAAGGTGCCCTCGACGATTAAGCTGTTTCCGTTGCACACTTGTGTCACAGTGATGGTGGGGGCTCTCTCTTGACCAGCCAGCGCCCGCCCCGCGGCCCTGGCGACGTTTAGTTTAACGCCTCCTCTTCCACTTGGGTCTCGGAATTTCTGACCCGTTTCTTCGTTTTCGGGCAATCAACCCGAATATGCCCTTTTTCTCCACACCCGTAACATGTCGGTCCATAACGGGGCTTCCTGGGTTCAGTCACCAGCTCCCGAACTCTGTATGGTTTAGTGTCCCGTCGCACTGCTTCCACTTCTAAAGCATGAGCCAGAGCGCTCTTGAGTGTCTGATGATGTCCCAATCGTACCGCAGCGCGTAGCTCATCATCCCTGATTCCATCCACGAAGCTCTGTAGAGATGTCACCTCAATGGTTGATGGCGTCGACACGTAGGCTCGTCGGACCAACCTCTCAATTTCATCTGCCCACTGTTGCAATGTCTCTGTGGGCTTCTGGGTGCGCTCACGTAGTTGGGCCCTGTACGCATGCTCCATATGCTATGGTGACCCATAGCGCGTTTTGAGGGCTTCCAGCAGGGTCTTCAAAGTCCTTTCCTCTTCAGGTATACGTTCCAGGATAAGCTGAGCGTCTCCTTTCAGCGCTAATGTGAGCGCTGTATTTGCGTGCTCGTCTGTCCAGCCACAGCTTTTCGACAGCGTCGTAAATTGGAATTTGTAGGCTGCCCACGAAGATGTTTCATCGAAGTGTGGCAAATCCAGTTTGAAGGGCGAGTTCGTAGCGGGAACCTGGCTGCTCTGTCCAACTCCTCGTAATTCCAGTTTCTGGACCTTATTAGCCAGGTCATTCACGGTCTGCTCGTGTACGTCGAGTCGCTCTTCCACCTCTTTGACGCTGGTTTCCACCTTTTTGATCTTCTCTCCCATGCCGGCGAGCCCGCTCTGCAACTGACATGTAATTGCCTCTTTCAGTTGGCGGCTAGCTTCTTGTTGTGCAGCCTGTTGTTCCTGGCGAGCTTCCTCCTGTTTACGGCTAGCTTCTTGTAGTGCAGCCTGTGCAGCTTGTTGTCCTGCTAGGATAGCGGCTAGCATGGCCTCCAAGCCCCCATCCGTAGTTCGGCTCGCTGGCGCTGCTGCAGATGGCGCTGCTATGGTGGGTGCCATTGGTGTTGCTGCTGGCTCTTCCAATGTGGATGTTCCTTCTCCCGAAGCTTCGAGCTCCTTCTGCCGGGTTGCATCCATCTCTGCCTGGCGCCTGGTGCGTGGAGTACGCGTATCTTCCCTCGGAGTGATTGGCATTCCGCTTCTGACACCAATTGTTACGTGCGGGGTGGTATTAAAATGCCAATCCGATGAGATGAACGTTTATTTCCACTGCTCACTAGGTTAGCACAATGTTCCACAGTAGTTGTCCAAATCGTCTTGCACAATTATCAAAAGTCCGTTTAACACACACTGAGGTCGTTGGTAATCACAATCACTGATTTCACTGTTCACTAGTTCACTGATAACACTTAACGATCACTTGGTCGCTATCCGCACTTAGATAGTTACACTGTCGCTTCCAGAGAAAGACTGCCTGAAGCCGCGGTTTCAACGTCTTATATAGGACGAGAATATTTCTACAGAACTTTCCAGTATTGACTCGAAACAATAGACAAAAGACGTTCAAAACAAAGCAATAAAAATCACAAACAAAAGGGGCGGCTTTCCTTTGAGCATCTGATGTAAACAACTTTACCATACATGCTAATTTGATCTCTAACTACTTATGAATAAGGTTCAATCTTAACTACAAAACTAGGTACATTGACTAGGGTCTGAATTCCCGGAAAGTTACTTTTATGACGGTCGGTTCGGGTGTTTATAGCCCCTAATTAGTCTTATTCTTTCCCACGGTATTTTTGTTCGAGAAGCTTGGCGAAACATCGCGACTCGACGACGCGATGTAACAATATATATATATTTATGTTTGTTCGCGGATAACATCGTCGTTTATGAACCGATTTTGATTATTCTTTTTTTGTTGGAAAGGAGGTATCCTAAGTGTGGTACCATGGTAATTTTATCGAGGTCTGATAATTATCTCCAGAGATATGGAGATAAATACCTCAAAATTGGTACTGAAAATTAATAGCGCGGCATTGAAGTCGGTTCTTTTTTAGTTTTTTAAACGATCTTATAAACTATCTTAATGATTGTTTCAGGGTTCATTAAACGCGTACACCACAGCAATGAAGATTCTGAAGGAGAAAGTGGACGCTGACATTCCAGCCGAGATATTGAACAACGTCGCCGCTCTGCATTATAGGTTAGGTAACCTGATCGACGCCAGGAACTACCTCGAAGAAGCTTTGGAAAGGTAATTAATTACTTTAATTACTATTATTAGCTCACATAAACTAAACATCAGAACCAGCGTACTAAACATATTCACCTGCGTCGAGGAGTGAGACAGGGGGACGTCATATCCCCGAAACTGTTCACTAACGCTTTAGAGGATATGTGTAAGACGCTGGACTGAAAAGATTACGGCATCAACATCAACGGCAAGTACATCTCTCACTTACGATTCGCAGATGACATCGTCATTATGGCAGAGACGCTGCAGGACCTACAAAGGATGTTGAATGACCTAGCTGATTCTTCTCGTCGCATCGGTCTCCGGATGAATTTGGATAAAACCAAAGTCATGAAAAACGAGCACATTGTTCCGGAACCGATTGCCGTAGATGGAATCCCACGCGAAGTTGTCACGCAGTATGTTTACCTACCTAAACGCTCCAACTAGGCAAACACAACTTCGTGAAGGAAATCCAGAGAAGAATTCAGCTGGGCTGGGCAGCATTTGGGAAACTCCGTCGAGTCTTCTCGTCGCCTATACCACAGCGCCTAAAGACTAAAGTCTTTAATCAGTGCGTCCTACCTATCATGATATACGGAGCCGAGACGTGGACACTCACGGTTCGACTAGTCCACCAGTTTAAAGTCGCTCAGCGACCTATGGAGCGAGCTATGCTCGGTGTTTCTCTGCGGGATCGAATCCGGAACGAAGTAATTCGCCAGAGAACTAAAGTGATCGACATAGCTCAGCGGATTAGCAAACTGAAGTGGCAGTGGGCTGGTCATATCTGGTCATATCGTAGCGTGGGACGCCCTGTGACTAGTTGGAGCGACGACATTCGCAAAGCGGTGGGCAGTGACTGGAAACAAAGAGCCGAAGACTGGGCTCAGTGGCGTGTCTTGGGGGAGGCCTACGTCCAGCAGTGGACTGGTACCGGCTGATAATATTGAAACATCGTGTATCTTACTAGTTACGTGCCGTCGCGAATGTTGTAGGCGAAACTTCCTGACGAAGGACTTCAAGAATGTCCGAAACTGGTCGGGGTTAGTTTCCCGTATATGTTTACATGTAAATAGCCGTTACAAACTTTAACCGGTTGTAGTGTATAGTATGGTATATCTGTAGGAAGAATAACTACCGCGAATTTTGTAGCACAATTCTAAAATCATATCTTTTCTTTATCTTTTGTCGCATAGGCTAGCGTTTCACCACTCTATCACCTGTTGTTAAGTAACTGTGTGGTCGAAGATGGTAAGCCCGCTAGGCGTAGAATGGGAACTGGCTCTTAAAGATAGCTGCCGGAACATATTAGATGTTTTGTCGACAGATTTTCTAACTTGAGGGCGGTAGCTAGCCACGCGGACACTAGATAGTGTCCTACCACCATTCGGGGGTTGTTGGTTTCTTAAAGATGTTTTTCTTTCACCGGAGGGCCACTGTGAAAAGCGCACATACATTTTTCTATAGAAAAATCCATTGGTGCACGCGTGGTTTGAACTCGGTACCTCTGGCATCAAAGCCGACCGTTCTCCCGATTACGCCACCAGGCCCTCAAAACTCTTGGCGTCAGATTTTTGTGTGCGGTAACTGTAGCTGGCCAGGCGGATACTTGACAATGTCCTACCACCATGCCGGGGGGCATTTCTAAAAAGATTTTTCCCTCATCAGAGGGCCACCGTGAAATTGTTGTAAATTAAAATACATTGGTGTCTTCTACGTTTATAATTGCAAGAATTCTTAAAAACTGTTATTCCAGAGAGAAAGCGGACGCAGAAACCCTAGACGCGCAATACTACAATTCGATAGCAGTAACCACTATGTACAACCTGGCTCGACTCAACGAGGCTCTCTGTATCTACAACAAGGCTGAGAAACTGTATAAAGACATATTGAAGGAGCATCCAAACTATATCGACTGTTATCTGAGGTAAATATAACTTAACCACTATGTACAACATAGCTCGACTCAACGACGCTCTCTGTGTCTACAATGAAGCTCTCTGTGTCATAATTGAGCCTGTGTGTGTCTACATGGTAGTAGAGAAACTGTACAAAGGCAAGTATTGACGCAGCATTCTGACTATATTGACTGTTATCGGAGGTATATATAGCTGAAACCATTATGAATATTCTAGGCTTTCTGTGTCTACAACGAAGCTCTCTATGTCTACATTGAGGCTCTCTGTGTCTACCGTGAGGCAGAGAATCTGTACAAAGACATAAGTTTTGAGACAGCATCCTAACTATATTGACTGTTATCTGAGCTAAATATAGCTGTAACCAATATGTACAACCTACCTCGACTTAACGAGGCTCTCTGTGTCTACAACAATGTAGGTAGAGAAACTGTGCAAAGACATGAGTATTGAGACAGCATTCTAATTATATTAACTGTTTTCTGAGGTATATATAGCTGTAACCAATATGTACAAATCTATACTAATATTATAAAGAGAGAACATTTGTATTTTTGTATGTTTGTAATGATTTGGCTCAAAAACTACTGGACCGATTTAAAAAATTCTTTCACTAATATATAGAATGTACTTTCGGAATGAAAATAGGCTATATATTATCCCGTTTAAATCAAAGGTACATTCGTGGAGACCTAATTTGCAACCTAAGTCGACTAAAAAACGGTCGAAAAAACACGTTTCTTACGAACGCTGCTCAATTGAAAATAGATGAAAGCATATTTTCTATAGAAGTAAGTACAACTTAATAAGACCTACAAAAAAGTCCGCGACAGCATATGTCTATCTCTTAAGATTGACTCACAGTAACAATTTTAATTTTTAATTTGTTGTTAAAAAATATTACATAACTTCCAAGGCTATTTTCAAGTATATAGTATTAATCCTTATCCAAATAATTACATTAATTAGCTTGGCCACATATTATAGATTAAAGTTGTCCTTTACAGTATATAATTCCAATGAAAACTCTAGAAGATATCATGGATTTCACATACACGCATCGCAAAATTAATAAAATATCTGCAGTGAAACCACAGATTAGGTCATAGTTACTACGAAAATATTATTATAATCTTAGCGATGCTGTAGATCCCCACCGATCACAATCAATTTGAAGTCAATATAGTATAATAATATAGTTTTACTGTATAAAATTCTATTGTATAATATGGTTGTAATCTATATATAAACCACCCCGACTGATCTATGTATAATCTTTTCAATAATAATAAGCATTCCAATGACTCTAAACACGACATTTCAAATCTGAGCTGTAAGTTGGTGTGGATTTGAGTATTCTGTAGAGTCCAGGAGATGTCCCAGCATCAGGTCAATGCTTCAATGTTCTTACAATATCGTTGAAGAAGAAGATTTTCGAATTGATCAGACCTATGAAAGTTGATTTCATAGCGCAATTAACTAGAAAAAAGCTCATAGTTTTATAACGAAATTTCATGAATCAAAGCTAAGAACACTCTCGATGAAGACATCTATCAAACAAAAAAAATTATCAATAATGAAATCAAAATCGGTTCATCCGGTTGGGTGCTAAGATGCTACAGACAGACACACGTTAAACGTATAATACCCCTTCTTTGATCCCATGATTTAATTGATTTTGATTCAGTGATCCCACTACCTCTGTACGAAAACCCATGATTCATGAATGCACATAAAACTTTCATTGGTAGGTATATAGCTAGGATTAGAACCAACGACCGTCGGGTCAGAATCAGGGTAATCCTTACGACAAAGAGCCGTCCAATATCACTACGTAAGTATTATAAAACAAAGTCCATCACTGCGTCTGTCTGTCTGTTCGCAATAATCTCAATAGCTACTGAACGGATTATCATGCGGTTTTCACCAATAGCCAGAGTGTTTATGAGGAAGGTTTAGGTGCATAATTCGTTAAGGTTATGTGAAAATTGGTTGAAATATGGCGAAGATTGTTAAATATGTTAATATTTTATATTTGATGCAACAAACTGATGCAAATTTTGTAGGCATGTTCTACCCGTGCGAAGCCGGGGCGGGCTGCTAGTATATAATATAGACACGCGCGAATCAATTAATCTAGCCAAGCGTGCTACATTGTCGACCACATCGTCACTTAACATCAGGTGAGATAGTGGTCAAATTCTTGGATATAAAGAATAAAAAAATAAATAAAAAATCAAGGTTTGTTTTTCATGCAAAAATGGTTATCGCTTGACCACTATCTCACCTGATGTTTAGTGACGATGCGGTCGATGATGTAGCGCGCTTACCCAAAAGATATCTATGCACTCGTGACTTGAAGACCCCTATGTTGTATCTAATCGGAGACACAGACACGGGCAGGGCATTGTCAATAATATATTTAATTATCAATATTTATTTGAATACTCAGGTAGTTAATAAATATAAACAAACTCTTCCTAGGCTAGGTTGTATGGCGCGTGACAAAGGGCAGATCTACGAAGCCTCAGATTGGTTCAAGGAAGCCCTGAAGGTGAACACTGAACATCCGGACACCTGGTCTCTGCTGGGTAACCTACATCTGGCCCAACAAGAGTGGGGCCCGGGACAGAAGAAGTTTGAGAGGATATTGCAGAATTCTGTTACCGCTAGTGATGCTTACTCCTTGATTGCGCTTGGTAAGTTTGATTTAATTTATGTAGATAAAATATACCATACCTATGCTCGTTGGAACGTAACACGTAATAACACAACAAATGATGTGAAATTTTCAAGTGTCTTACTGTAACGGTTTGCCGATGGTTTTCACTGAACAGAAAACGTGTTGCAAAACAATCTCTGTCTCTGTCTAACAGCCTATGAGTAACAGAGCGGGCAATTGTTTTGCAAGATGTTTTCTGTGCAGTGAAAACGTACGGTTAGAAGACACAGCTCTGTGACAGATGAACGGACGGAGTGTTGACGTGTATTTGATACGTCAATTTTAATAATTATATTTTTTTATTTCCTGTAAGTATACGTTTTTTTAATCTGATAGGCTGTCGTTTGAACACTATCTTGCTTCGTGGTAAGCGATGATGTGATCGAGGATAGTGAACTCGCTAGGCTAGAATTGTCTGACTCTCAATCTCAAGGGCTCTGTACTGCCGGAACACCGAAATGTTATGGCGTCGGAGTTTCTCCTTGATGTTCGTTAATTACTTTTAGTGAGTCGGGCGGAACATTGAACTTTAACGCACATAGAAAAATCTATTGGCTAGGATTTGAATAGGCGACCTCCCGGTTCGATGTCAAAATATCTATCATTAGCAGTGCCTTGCGGTTTCACCCGCGTAGTTGCCGTACCCGTGAGAATATGGGGATAAAATATAGCCCATGTTACTCGGTGATAATGTAGCTAGATTTCCATTAGTAATTTTTTTTTTTTTAATAGGTCCATTAGTTTTTGTGTTAAATCAAAACAAAAAATGAAATATTTCCTCTTTATAATATCAGTTTAGTAGTTATTTAGTTTATAATATTAGTTTACATTATTACTCTAATGTTTACATAAGTTTTAATGGAATTCTCCATTAAAACGTACATTCGTACGTCTCACTTCTCTGTGCGTGAGAGTCATGGTGACCTGTATCACACCCCGGACACTCGACTAAATCCCCATACAAAGCCGCGTTTTAACGACCTATTACACAGACACTACACACATGTCGTTTTTCTACACGAGCAATTGTGTGCGTGAAGTTTAAAGATGTCACCGTAAGAATCCGCTTCATTTTGAAGTCGGTTTAGACTTGCTAGCGAGTACTTCGCTATGGTTTCAAAAGTATATAGATAATACTATTATTCTCATTTACTCTAAGCGATACGCCATTACTAAGACACTTGTCTCGCTGCGAACGGAGACTGATACGCGTGCGAGTGAGACAGTTGCGAAAGTTTTTTCGAACTAAAATCTTCTAAATATTTGATTACGTTGTTAGAATAGTGTTGAGTTAGGTAGGGACATTTCATATAAGTTACTTGATTTGAAAAAGTGACACAGATAAATAAATTAGTAAAAAAGTTTTATTCAATATTTAAAAACTAAGGTTTATTTATGCACAAGTATATCGTTGTTTCAAAAATTTTATGGACAAATAAATTATCTTTATCTTCATTTATGAAAATGAATTCTAAAATACGAATATATAGTTAGGTATACAAATTTAAGTGTATTAGTATATATATTACATAGAAACTACGTAAATATGAACCTCCTGTGTCTACCTGTAGGGCTATTCTGTAAGCTAGTTTACGCATCTCGCAAGCTGAATCCGCGTCGAGAAGAGAATTTTGTATGCTGTAAACTCGGACGCGCTGGTGGCGCTGCACATCCGAGTGCGGATGTGAGGTGAACTGTTGTGAATGAGCTATTTTGACATTTATTGTATGAAAACGGCATTTTGTAAGGAAATGTACCATCTCGATCGTCGAATTTTTTTGCGTAGAACCAAGAATTCTGTTTTCTTAATTTTAATAGTCTTGAACATATTGAGATTGAAAAATCGGAGATTGATGTTCTGCTTTTATGTTAAATTATAAGTTTCTAGCTCTAAAGAATAGCCCCAGGGCTATTCTTTAAGCTAGTTTATACCTCGCGAGAGCGGAATTCGCGGTGAGATTTGAATTTCGTATCCTGTAAACCCGAACGTACAGGTGGCGCCGCACGTCCGAGTGCGTAGGTCAGAGTTGAACTTTTGTAAGCGAGCTATTTTGACATATAATGTCAGAATACTGTATTCTTTAAGTAAATTAACCACACGATTGTCGAGTTTCTTTGCGTTAAAACACGAATACAACTGTCATAATTTAAGTAGTCTTGAAGCTATCGAGATTAAAAAATCGATCGAAGTGATATTCAATTTTGAGGTTAAATTATAAGTTATTATGATACCTACGTTGTTTTGTACTAGAATAATTAACGTAGTTTGAAAACTATAAAAGCAATGTGAGCGCGTGTCAGTTTCAATAACAAGTTTGAGATGTTTATCTCCATATCTCTGGAGGTCCTACTCATCAGATCTTGATAAAATTTACTAAAGAACCACGCCTCCTTACGAATTGATTAAAATAAGTTAATTGACAAGTTTGAGGTTTGAATCTCCATATTGTCCTATCTATAATGTACTCTATGTCTCCATATTATGTATAGAGACACTCTACCCATAAAAAAAATCATTCTAATCGGTTCACAATTTGGCAAGGTAATCGCGAAAGAAACAAAAAAAACCAGCAAGATGAATTGAAAATCTCTTCCTTTTGGAAATCGGTTGAAAAGTTAATGCTATTGACTTAAAATGTAAGTCTTCGGCTAAGTATCTATATTATTGACATACAATCATTTGATTGATGTCTCACCTGATGATAAGCAAAGATGCTGTCTAAGATGGTATCGTGCTAGTCTAGAATTGAAAGACAGCACCGTTTACTGACATGTCTTTATCCATTGGTCCATGGTGGTTCGAGCTACGGCCAAAGCCTACCACAAATGGTCAATACTACAAGTGATCCACATGTTTAATATTTTTAATCGGAATAAAAATATTAAATAGTAGTGCCATTGCTGAATGCTGTGGATAAAACACCAGCCAAGGCAATAAATAATAGTACAAGGTAGTTAATCTTGTTAGTCAAAGATTTGAATAATAGTTTATGACAGGCAAGGAATTTTAAATAAATTCAATTACATTTATTCATTAGATATATATTTTGTTTGACAAAAATGTCACTCCCTATGCTATGGCATTCAGGGCCCCATCGTTGCTCGATTTCTCTCCACCTGACGAGTCACGAACACCTCCATCACTTGAGAGTTGCGGCGAATAATATCTCTATTCTTTGCTCTTTCAAAACCAAGAACCATTGGTTAAGCTCATTAGCTTTTAATTCATTCATTTAAATCTGTTCAATGATTCATTAATAATTAAGACTGACAAGACGAGACTGCCTTCTAAGTTTCTGGGGAAGTTGACACGAAGACGCTGAAATAATTATATAATACGAATATGAATACATATGTCAGAAAGGTAACCTAAATAAAATATGTAATACCCACTGTATAACCCAATATTTTTAAAATTATTTAATGAGATATTTCTTGTAACATATTAATTTCAGCGATCATTTTGTATTTTTTTTTCTTTTTAAACAAATTACATTTTTAACTTTATTATTATTATTCTTTAATGTTACTCGCCTACAATTTTATGTGCATGCAGTCTTCGCCTGTAATTATAATAACATTTAGCATAATAGTACTAAGATTTTGATGTTTAAAGGTTTATAACGATGATTATTATGTGTTGTATCTATTAATAAATAATTTAATCACCATGATCAGCCTGTGTCAGTCCACTGCTGGACGTAAGCCTCTCCCAAGATCATCATCATCTCCCAAGATGCGCCACTGAGCCCGATCTTCGGCTCTTCTCTTCCAGTCACTACCCACCTCTTTGCGTATATCGTTGCTCCACCTGGTCACAGGATGTCCTACGCTACGTTTGCCGATTCGCAGTCTTACACTCTAGGACAAGTCTACCCCAACTAAATAAATAAATAAATAAACATGCCAAATTACAGCTATCTACTACTTATTAGTTAAAGAGCTAAGCCACCGATTAACTGACGGACAGATAAAGAGGCTAAACTACTAACATAAAGGTTATAATAACCTTTATGACTACGGAACCATATAAAGCATTATTCCTACACATGTACTCTTACTAACCTCTCATATATGTTGGTTAAACATACATGTTATCTTGTTTCGTTTCTATGCTTTGTTATTTACATCAGAATGTTCAATTATTTGTTAATAAATGAAATAATTACTTGTATTGTGAAGTGGTCATGGATAATAAAGGTTCAGTCGACAGCGAGCCAAATAAGTGCCTTTTTCTGAAGGTGTTGCTGGATGTATCGGGCTTGTGGCTCACACTATTCATGGCGAGCAGGACACTGAGTCACTTTTTGATGGCTAAGGTTCACCTAAAACCATACATTTATATTAGCAATGTAAAGATTACTAACTAGAAACAAGAAATTTTATGTATTTTATCAAACATATATGTATACAGTATGTGCACAACACTATGTCTCACAGATGTTCCAGGAACTCAGCTCAAGTACAGAGTTGTGTGAGAGAGTGAATAAACACAAACTATTGTCGTGCTAGGGTAAAAACAATCTCCCATCTCACAGGTGGTGTTCAGGACATGGAAAACTGAAATGTAACCAAAACCAAGAAGCTGACTTAATTTTATATTGTATTGCTGTTAGATTTACTATTATTAGGTAAACATGTTATTATGTACGTAGGTGATTAAATGATTTATTACTTCTGATACACTTGCAAGCTCGTAACTCGTTTTTTGTCAACCTAAAGTAAAGTTTAACCACTCAGGCGTGGACCGAAAATTAAAGTAAGTAAACATCACAGATAACTGTATATTAGTGCGAGAGTAAACATTAAACCGTAGACAGAGTATATTAAAATAGACCTGGCATTGAAATAACAATGATAACATGAGAAGGATAAAATTACACAATCACTAGTATGAGAGAGCGAGATGAACAACATTTTTTTATTCTTCTCTACATATGAGATTTTATTGCTTGGAGCCAGCTCTGGCTCCCAGTTCTAGTGCGCCCATTAGTTTTCACCCGCTGTCATGTATGACCCTGTATATTTATTTATTTATTATGTTTCATTATTTCACAATTTTTTGGATAAAAATTGTCTGAAGTACTGAAACATCCACTGGGTTGCGGGTGCACGTAATACGTAAGTCCGGTTGGCAACCCTACATTAATCAGGGGCATTAAACATGTGTTTTAAGTGTGACGTTCGACGTCTAGATGAAAGCTGAATAGCTCAATACCTTTTTTTTTTGTAAATTCGAAGCAATAAGTTATGTTTCTGTTATATCCTTCGAGCATTTACCAATGGAGATGTTAACGCAAGGCGTTCCCCTCTGCTGGCCATATAGCCTTTTTTGGCCATATGAGCGTGCGTAACTACGCTGTATTTTTAATACTGTGTGCGTGTTTCAAGCTAGTGTGCGGGATCGTTAAAGTGAGGGATTTGTGTGTGTGCAATGCGTGTTTACCTCGTCCCCCGTAAAGTATCGGCAGAAAAAAATGTTTGCGGATTACAACGTTAACATCTCCACCATTGGTAAATGCTCGAAGGTTAAATCTATAATAATTTTTATTGAATACTAGCTGTGCCCCGCGGCTTCGCCTGACCTACGTAATAAGTAGAAACCTGTTCGGAGCATATCCGAAGTAAATACACGCGAACAAAAGCCGGTACGTTCACATTAAAATGAATAATTTTCGCGAAAACTTTCAAACTAAAATTTTTAATTTTCCCATATACTGAATAAATGCTTTTATTATGATATTTATTATGAATATTCTGATTATGAATAAATACTTTTGACCCGACCAAATTACGCTATTCAATTTGTCTTATAGCTGGCATATGCATTACATGTTCATAATTTTTGACGGGTTATACCTATATAATTCGCATACGCTAATGTCTTGTCTATTTAATATTCCGTCTACGCATTAAACAAACTAAACCAGAGACAAAACACTCTCGCTAGGGCCTCCGATCACAGAATTAAAATAATTCTAATATCTGTATTATATCTTATTTTAAACGTAAAAGATATGTGTAATGCATTATATACGATATTGACATAGAATACTTATTATTGTATGTTTATGTTGTAAATTATTAATTCATTCATTTATAAATTCACAGTTTCAGCATAGACAATAACTATCGACATAGTTAAATCTCTTGATTCAATCCTTAGCAAAGTGAGCTTCGATGAATGTGTCACTTCTCTTCGATAGCTTTGACAGTAAATTACAGAATGACAGATTGCAATCCTAAATTATCGTTTGCGAAGCGAGGTTAGATCACTTAGGCGAGATCGGCAAGTTAAAAAGTTATGGCGCAACTATTCCAACCCATTTTCCGTATGGAATGGAATAGCCTGTATAGGCTGGCACCTAACATTATTCGGGAACTCGATGAACTAAGCCTCTACATCTAATGTTCACACTGAAAATTCGCTTCATTCTTATGTGGCTAAATGCACAAATGTGCGATGCAAACTTCGAAGCAAAAAAAAATTAACCTGTCCGTCAAATCGAAGTTTTTTTTAAATTTTATTATGGCTCCACACGATAAGTGTATTTAGCCAGTGTCAAGTATAAAAATTCTTTAAGTTTTTGAGAATTCTGATTTGAAATATACCCTAACGTCCCCCACTGGGAGACGTTTTAGCGGTGGAAGTTGGGATAATACCAAGCCTACCACCCATGGTCACTCATAAATGAATCTTTTGAATCGAAACAAAAATATTAATAGTGTCAGTGCTGAATGCTGTGGTTGAAACACCAGGGCCCCTAGACAAAATCCAATTTCCATTCAAGCTAACGCAAGTTCAAAATGTATGGAATGACATTTATGTTTCCGCAACAAAGATGTCATTCTCATACATTTTGAACTTGCATTAGCGTGAATGAAAGCAGGAAGTTGGATTTTGTCTAGGGCCCAGGGCCCCTAGACATAATTAAGATAGTTTAAAAACTAAACTGCCGACTTCCATGCCGCGCGAGTCACTTTCAGTAGCAAGTTCGAGAAGTTTATCGTCATATCTCTGGAGATACTTATCAGATCTCGATTAAAATTACAATGGGACCACCTCGGGATTATATCCTTTCAAACTAAAAAATATTTTTTAAATCGGTTCACAATTGGCAAAATATCAATGCACACACATACAAAAAAAATACATACAGACGAGCACAGAACCTCCTCCTTTTTGGAAGTCGGTTATAATCCAATTTCTGTTTTCATTCACTCTAACGGAGTTTCAAAATGTATGGGAATGACAACTTTGTTGCGGAAAAATAAATATCATTCCCATACATTTTGTACTTACGTAAGCGTGACTGGAAACAGATATTGGATTTTGTTTAGAGGGGCAGCCCAGGCAATAAATAATGGTACAATGACAGGCAAGGAATTTTATTATAATAATAAATTCAATTCCATTTAGTCAATTTTATTTAGTCATTAAAAAATATTTTTATTTTGTAATGCTAAGAGAAAAATGTTAGTCCATCAGTGATGGCATTCAGGGCCCATTACTGCTTGATTTCTCTCCACCTGTTGAATCACGAACACCTCCATCGCTTGAGAGTTGTGGCGATGAATATCTTTATTCTTTGCTCTTTTAAAACCAAGAACCATGGGTAAAGCTCATTAATTAATTAATTTAAATCTGTTTATTGATTCATTAATACTTGAGACTCATTGAGACCGAGGAGACTGCCTTCTACGTCTCTGGTGAAATCAACCCGAAAACGCTGAAACAAATATATAATACCAGAATCATACATTTATAATTATTAGGCAGTATGCACTAAAAATCAACCTATTTCACTACTGTGAGGGCCAAGTTTATATTGAGCCTCACATTGTGTAGAGTTCCATGGTTACCAAACCCGTCACAATATGAAACTAATATGTTGGTCTACTATTACGTGTGAGCTAGTAAAGCCTACCTAGCTCTAATAATTTGCCATTTAAATTTGTTATTAAATACTACTATTGTGAATTTTTACATAATTCAAAACAATACTTCGCAGGCAGGTGGACACTTAACTCTAAAAAAATGCACTTTAAAGCTTATTAAGATATCAATGTTTATAAATGAACCATACACCATAGAATAAACAAGAAACAAAAATATTAACCTCACTTTTATGGAGGAGGGAAAAGATCTTATAGATATAAAGTTGTTATACCTACTGCATACTCATGCCTAATTACAGCTACTTATTAGTCTCTGAGCTAAGGCCATCGATAGACTGACACAGATGGAGGGAGGGACATGGTGAAACTACTTACATAAAGGTTCTTTGTTGACTATGGAACCATGAAAAGAAATATTCCGACAAATGTATTAATTCTCATTTATATGTTGGTTCAAAATACATGTCATTTTGTTTCCGTTTGATGCTTTGTAATCTGTATCTGAATGTTCAATTATTTGTTAATTAATGAAATAATTACTTGTATGGTGATACGGTCGTAGAATAAAGGTTCAGTTGACAGCAAGTCCAATAAGTGCCTGTTTCTTTTCTGAAGGTGTAGCTGGCTGAATTAGGCATGCGACTCTCACTTTTCATGGCAATCTAGAGACTGAACCACTTCTTGAGGGCTAACGTTCACCTTAAATCATAAATTTGTGTTAACAATGCAAAGATTACCTACTAACTAGAAACAATAAATGTTAACTAGCTTATCGAACAGTATCGTAGGTTATAATTCGATGTCGAACAGATATTTATGTACACACCATGTGTACAGCACTGGTCTTGGGTCTTGCAGATGCTTGGCATGTTCCAGGAACACAAGCCAAGTGCAGAGTTTGAGAATAAACATAAACTATAATCGTGCTATAGGTACTTAAAAAAATCTTCCATCTTAAAAAATATCAAATCAAAAGTCAGTAAGTACAGTTGTTCAGGACATTGAAAGGTAACCAAGAAGCTGACTTTATTTTGTATTGTATTGCTGAATTTTAACAAATTACTATTATTAAAAGTTAAAATGAACCAATTTATATAAATGCGATAATGTCATGTCATCAAATGCATAGATAACAATGAATACTTACTGCTTTAGCATTGCTTTTCTTCAACGTACGTACGTAATCCACTATTACACGACACGAAATTGATTGATACAAACAAAACAATAGTAATAATATTAATTTGAAGACTTTGTTGTGAAAATAAAAACAAAACAGTGTAGAAAAAGAAGTATAAACTACTAAATACTAATGATTACTAAACTAACCAGGGTGACCATATCAAAAATGGCGAATCTGCCCGACATTGGCAAAAAAACTGCTAAAATCTGCCAAACCACCAACCACCCCAGAGAATATATTAAATTATTAAGTATACCATTATATTATTGCCTTATAGAGAGCTGGTTATAATCAAACTTTTATAAATTTCCAACCAAAATCCAAATATATGCATATTAAAAATATTATACATTCAATACAAACAAAAAATTGTCAAAATTCTATTTTTGTGTCAAAATTCATAAAAATCCTTGAAATCTGCCACTTTTTGGAATCGCCGGGTTATCTGCCAGAGTTAAAATGTAGGTTCCAAATCTGCCTAAATGAGAGAAATCTGCCACAAATGGTCATACTAACTACTAAGGAGTACTAAACGCAAACCAGCCAATTTAGACTTGGGTAACTCCGGACACGGACATATCTATATCTTTGGATATATATCCCTAAGCGGATATATATCCTTCCCTCCCCTTGCCAAAACCTTCATATTATTATATTCCATATCCGGTATATCTTTATGAAACATAAAACTTTTTTGTGAACTCGGACTGACAAGGATATCCTAGATATACGAAGCAGATATACTAATGTGTATGGAAGAAAATACGATGGTTTCCACTCCTCTGTCAGATAAAGTAAGCCCAAGCCTAGCTAGCTCATGACTGGTAGGCTTGGTTTATCGTATATCCTTCCATATAAGGGTGTATAATATCTAACATTATTAGGCCGTATCTGTTGTGTTTTGAACTTGCATTAATTATTAACTGTTGTGAGTGACGATGTGATCCAAAATAATGATATAGCGGTTGCCTAGAAAATACCTATTCACTCACGACTTGACTTTTTGACAAACTTAACAAGAAATGTTGTTTCATCTAAATATACCGGATGCATGGAATATATTGAGGTTTTGGCAAGAGAATGAAGGATATATATCTGTTTAGGGATATATATCTGAAGATATAGATTAGATGTGTCCGGAGTTACTACCAAGCCTAGCCAGCCAGATACAAAACAAACTCTAGGGCTTCCAGCCACAGAGTTAAAATGAATTCTAATATTATCCATATTCTATCTTATATTACATGTAAAAAATATGTGTGTTATATAATAACACGCTATATTGAATATGAATACGTATTTTGTAATTTTTGCTTGAAAGTTATCAATTGATTAATTTATTATTTCATAATTTTAGCATAGACAAAAACTATCGATATCGTTAAATATCTTCATTCAATCCTTAGCAAAGTGGGCCTCGATGAGTGTATCACTTTGCTTCGATAGTTTCAACATAGTCAATTACAGAGTGCTCAATTGCAATCCCGAACCGTCGTGTGCGAAGTGACGTTGATCACTCACGCAAGATCGCAAAGCAAAATGTTTTTTTATAGAATAGCCCTACTGGTCCCACAGAAATATTTCATAATACTTATTATTGATATTTCTGTAATTTATATTCATACATGTATGAAGTTGATGTTTTTTCTCCCTGTGAGGTAGTATTGTTCTGTAGTCGTGCGCGTATGGCGTCCTTGCTCACGTTAGCTCCTCGACAGCTCCAGAATCGGTAGCGAGCTGAGGAAGCCCTGATTGGTGGGGGGAACAGAGTGTCCGTTCTATACGTAGTATTATTATCTTTTCTATCCATGTATTACAGGGTTTTCTTAAAACCTATCACAGGCACCAGTCTCGTCACTTAATGGGGTTAATAACTGCGTTTTGCTTACTGCAGGTGGCGCTACTGTCGAGTGTTAAGTGTAAATCTGAGCTATTTGTCATTTTCAATAGTAATTTTGTAAACAAATAAATTTGAATTGGAATATTTACTTATTATAACGCTATGTGCAGCTATTAATTACAAAAGCACTGTTTAATAACAGTGTGTTCCCGAATGAAATTAAAAGTAACGTTAAAATTTTTATTTAAATATTTTTTTATCTACAAAAATTTATAAAAATGTTACACTTATAATTGGTTGAAAGTCGAGGTCGAATACATTATTATATCTTTTTAAGGAAATAAGTTTTTGAAAAAACTATACAAAATTTGCAATATGGCGGTTTTTAGGAACACTCAACAGTAGCGCCCACCTACTTAGAGCTTTCGGTTTTTAACTCCATTATAGAGCATTTTGTGATCGACAATATTATTTTTGAAATGAATAAATGATTATTATTATTATATTTAAAAAATATATTAGTTTAGGTTTACGCCAACGGGCCGTCAAATGTTACAGGTAACGTCTGGCTTCAAACTCTTCACCAACCATGCCGCGAGAAGGACAGAGAGAAACGTCATCAGGAGCGGGCGTTGGCTATGTACAGACAAGTCCTCAAGACTGACCCTAAGAACATATGGGCGGCTAACGGGATCGGATGTGTTCTGGCGCATAAGGTACGTTCATTGACTTAATTTGTTCCTTTGTTATCATCGACGTCATAGCAATCAGAATCCGCTTGAAAGGCGAGCACTTTCCGCTAAATCATCGGACTTATAAGTCTTCTATAAATCCACGCCCACAAACGCGATTTTAGTTTCGACCAGTACGGTGACCTGTAAACATCTCCGCGCTCAGATACTTGAAATTTCTTAAAAAGTCGTTGTGATGGCTCCTTGCAGTGTAAGATGGTGTGGAAAAACCAGTACAAACTCAAATTTTAAGGAAAACAGTATAACATTTCACCGGTAAGTCAATAAATGTATCTAATCTTCAAAAATCATTTTAGGCAAAGCTCATCTTATATTTGTCGGTCGGCAGTTGTATTTAATCACTATCTCTTTTTGTCACGGGCGATGTTTAATAGTTCCATCCCGTTTTTGCGTGGATTTAGTGTTGCGCCTCTGCTGCAGTGATACATATCGATGAACTAGGAATATTATCGAAATTCATTTTACAAAATAATTGTAAATTTGGATGTCGTGTGTTTCCTGATCCCACAGACCATTTTTAGAGATCTACATAGTAAGTACGTCTTAATATGGCTCCACACGATTAGTGTTTTTAGCCATTGTCAAGTATTAAAATTGTTCAAGTTCTCGTAAATTCTACGTAGTTTTTTACTTTACCATAACAGTTAACGCATACATTTTAATGGTATAATAGTACTTATGCATATGTTTGTTGGCATATTGTATAATTTATATATAATAAATAATATAAGACTTTATTGTTTCATCCTAATTTTGATATGCATAAAGTTACATGGCACATTATTATTTTGTCTAATAGTCATCCTATTCTACTAATATTATAAATGAGAAAGTAAGCGTGTTTGTGTGTGTGTGTGTGTGTGTGTGTGTGTGTGTGTGTGTGTTTGTGTGTGTGTGTGTGTGTGTATGTTACCACGTATCTCCATACGATAACCGATTTTATTGTAGTACCGAGTGTATTGATGGTGTAGGCTTTGTAATAAGATTAGATTTTTGAAAATCATCCCCTAAAGGGGTTGAATAGGGTGATAAAGTTTCTATGGCAAAATTTTATTTTTTTATAAAATGGGCGATTTTACTAAAAACTCGGTACAAATAAACCTTAATACATATAATGATCAACGTATTTTTTCAAATCAATTTCTAGGGGTATGATTTGGTTTGGAAAAATCATAGAAAATTCAGAAATGTTTGTTTCTACGTATTCTTTGGTCCGATTCACTCAAAACTCGGTACAAATAAATCTTAAAACATATAATGGCACACATATTTTTTATTTAAAATCATCATAATCGTCCTTATGTGATTTGCTGTTGCAATGTTATTGTTGTTTGAATATATCTTAATCACGTTTAATGGAGTATTTAAGTCGCGAGTGAAACAGCATCTTATAGGCAAACGTGCTCAATTGTCGAGCGCATCGTTGCCTACCTTCAGGTGAGATTGTGGTTAAACGTTTGCCAAACTGGGAAAATAAGAACAATATTTATTTCAAAAACTATTTTTGTTCAATTTGAATCACCATTTTTATAACCCTGTGACTTAGACCTGCATTAATATTGAATTTTGCTCTCGCGCTAAGTAGGATAATAAACAAAATTATGAGTTTCGGCTGACGGCTACTTTAGCTAACTCATATATTATGATTTCTCCAAACCTTGATAGTGCACCTGATGTTTGTATACTTATATATTTTTACTATATACGTCCTTGTCGATAGTGTACTTAACTTTTATCGATATTTTTTACGGTAATTTGGTATGGTCATCTCTATCTGAAATTTATGACTTTGTCCGCCCGTCAAAACTAGTCGGAAGCGCCAATCACAAACAGTTCCCCGCGACCGCATACCTCGGCCAGTTGCGGAATTGATTGTACCGCGCGCTATGAATTATTAGGGGTCTAATTGCTATGACGTCGATGTTTGTTATACTCGTGTCAAACCTTCGCTGCCCGCGGAGCAATACAAGCAAGTGTGGGAAAGAGAAATGCAAGTTCAAAATGTTTGGGAATGAACACTTTGTTGCGCAAAATTAAATGTCATTCCCATATATCCCATACATTATGAACTTGCGTTAGCTTAATGTAAACAGAAATTGTATTTTGTCTAGGCGGACAGAGGCGTGACGTTACCGGAAATTTTAACCCTCTGTATCTTTGTCATAAATAACAAATACTTATCCAATATTTTTTGATAATGTACATGACGGACTAAATAAATTTTTAGCCATCTAGCCTATTGGCAGTATAATTATATTGATAGATTGATTATATTGGTAGTATACTGAACGTAATGTATTTGGTTCGGCATAACAAAAAAATTACGTAAAGCCAATTCTTGCTACGATACTGTCCATCCAAAGGTTGTCTAGAAGAGATCGTTCTTAGCGATAAGACCGCCATTTTAATACCATAGAGTCTGTGGTAAAAACAATTTAAAGTCTATGCCATAGACTAAGTTGTTTTTATGCTAAGTTACTATGCTGGTATTCAATAAAGATTATTTCTATTCTATTCTAACATACATACATACAATCACGTCATTTTCCCGTTGGGGTAAGCAGATACTACTTCATTCCACATACGATCCTAACATACCTCTTTCGCTTCTTCCATTTTCATGAGCGTCTTCATACATGCTCGCCGGTTATAGGTTCTTTTGGTACTTGGCCTTTCTCTAAAACGTCTCCGATCTAGTAGAGTCTATTCTAACGTAAATGTTTGATTGGACAGGGTTGTGTGAACGAAGCTCGCGACATCTTCGCCCAGGTGCGCGAGGCGACGGCTGACTTCCCCGACGTGTGGATGAATATAGCACACATATACGTCGAGCAGAAACAGTACATCAATGCTATACAGATGGTAATCATTATATTCATACTTATATAGGACCTTTAAGGTGGTACGATTTCATTTTCACCATCTATAATAACACCCTCACCACTGGAAGCATTATGCCAGCGACCCAAAGCCGTGCTACGCTTCATTAAGGAGCTAGGGTGGCTTGGGTGATCGCTGGCAGGGGGAAATGCACAATACACCCCAAGCGGGACGTCAGTGCAGGTCCTATCGCCCCCACCACCAATTAGAATAGGCGTGACGAAAGATTTTGAAATCCTCTTCCGTAATGTGGGAACACTTTTACTATTCACGAAAAAACCTGTATTTAAGTGTAAGTTTAACGAAGTTTAAAGCAATTTTTCTAATATTTTTTCAATAGTGCGCAAAAACAGCTCACATGTGTCATTGGGTCGGCTTTGATTTGACGTCACGCATATGTTAATGACACATTTAACGTAGTAACTATTGTATAATCCGTGACAATGATACACATGGGTTTTCCAAAATTTAATAACATTTTCAAGAAAACGTCATGGGCGTGACGTCATGCGCTGTGATTGGTGTTTCAATCAAAATGGCCAATTGCAGTATTTTAATGTTTTATTTAAACTAGTGTTTTGAATTGTTTTAATATGACATATTTACCCCTAAAATCATCAAATCTTCGATTTTTTGATACTGTCGTCATGCCCATTAGAAGGTATGATTTTCGTACTAAAGTGTAATCTAATTTGAGTTTGTTAAACGATGTTAAATAATGTTGTTTCAGTACGAGAACTGCATCCGCAAATTCCGCATGCATCATGACGTAGAATGGCTGACGTGGGTGGGACGCGCTCACGGTCTCGCCGGGCGGCCGGGCGCGGCGCGCTCAGCCTTGCTGCGCGCGCGCAGGATCGCGCCGCACGACCCCGCACTACTGTACAACACTGCGCTCACGCTGCGTCGTCGCGCCGCACATGTACTCAAGGACGAGAGATCCGATCTAGACGTGGTGCTACGTGCTGTACACGAGTTACAGGTCTCACACAGGTATGTCATCATCATCATCATCATCAGCCTATGCTGGTCCACTTTTTTATATCTTACTAGCAGCCCGCCCCTGCTTCGTACGGGTGAAATTGATATATAATATTGGACGGCCCGTTGGCGTAAGGATAGTTACTTACCTTTACTTCCAACTGGACGGTCGCTGGTTATTATCCTAGCTATATACCAATTGATTTTCTCAAGTTTCTATGTGAATCATGGGTGTTCGAACACAGGTAGTGGGATCATTAAATCGATGTTCTGCCTCACTTGCTACCAAAAAGTAGCATATCACCATCAAGGAAAAAATGTGCCGCCATAACCTTACGGTGTTCCGGCAGCACAGCGCTCGGGAAATAGCTAAGCCGATAATGTTTACGTATATAATATATACGACATATAAAATCATAATATGAATTCATTTTAAAGTAGTTCTCACATTTTAGTATAATTTTAAATATCAATAATTTTAATATATATTAGTGTAATATAACTTATAAATTTTCACATGTCATAAATATGACAAAATAGAAGGACTATAAATATTTCGGAACATCCTAATGTTAACTCTATTTTTTGTGGAATAAAAATTCATTTCATTTCATTACGTAGTAACTATTGTCTAGTCTGTGGCACTGGAAATATTTTATTATTTTTTGAGACGCATAATTTTAAATCTGTGATATCTTCTAAAGTGTTCATTTAAATTATATACTGTAAAGGACGATTTAAATTGAAATCATGTTTATTCATATTCAGACATTCAAAATACAAGTCATTTGTAATAAATTAAATTAATATAATACAATTTCAATTGTCTGGCAATCCGTTCCTGATCATTCCCGGTGCAATTTAAATCTATAATATGTGACCAAAGGTAATTACCGTAATTTTTTTATAAGGATTAATGCAGTATATTAGAAAATAGTCTTGGTAGTTATGTTATGTTTTTTATTTAAAAAT
Source organism: Cabera pusaria (assembly GCA_954871355.1). Taxonomy (NCBI): domain Eukaryota; kingdom Metazoa; phylum Arthropoda; class Insecta; order Lepidoptera; family Geometridae; genus Cabera; species Cabera pusaria. The sequence goes on from OX940896.1 coordinate 7,085,325, forward strand.
TAAAGATTGAAATGGTTACTGTGAGTCAACCTTAAGGGATAGACATATGCTATCGCGGTCTTTTTATAGGTCTCATTAAGTTCTATAAATATTCCATAGACTCTATTTCTTTTTCATCTTATTCTATTATTCTCTATTATTATTCTCTTCTATTCTATTATTATGTTATTATTCTTATACCTATTTCCGTTTAAGCAGCGTCGCATAAAAACGTGTTTTCTCAACCGTTTTATTGTTGTCTTAGGTTGCAAAATTGGTCTTCACGAATGTACCTATGATTTAAACCGGATAATATATAGCTTATTTTCATTCTGAAAGTCCATTCTATATATTAGTGAAAGAATCATTTAAATCGGTCCAGTAGTTTTTGATACAACCAACATCCATACCAAAATACAACTGTTCTCTCTTTATAATATTAGTATAGATAGGCTAGCGTTTGACCACAATCTCACCTGTTGGTAAGTGATGATGCGGTCGAGGATGGTAATACGCTAGGCCTAGAATGGGAACTGGCTCTCAAGGACAGCTGCCGGAAGACAGATGTTTGGCTGGCCAGGCGGACACTAGATGGTGTCCTACCACCATGCAATCTCTCTACCACCACTATGTCACCAACGTGTATCTACCACAGCAGTACGTTGAGCAAAGGAAAGTTAAGCCTCACTTTTAGATAATAATGAATAGTATAAGTACAGAAGATGCACTCCGTGCGAGCAAAAATGCGAGATTAAACCTAGTTAGAACGTCGGTTCGGTATCGTTCAAAATACGCTACACGCCTCGGATGCGACCCAGAATAAACTAATAGTAACTTGAGAACCGCGTGTTGCGCACCGTAAAATGCACCGTAAGTCCGCGCGGCGAGAGTCTATCACTCGGTCAGCTCGCGGGCCGAATTGAATAGTAAAGTCTTTACTTTACTCCGCGCGTCCGATCGAGAGCGTGCGTGACACTACTGACTGAGCTTGTAGCACGCGGGTTGCCGCGGAGGTATTTTGATAGCTACCACGCGAAGTGTGATAGGCCTGTAACTTCAAAAACACTCAAACGAATTGAGAACCTCCACCTTTTTGGAAGTCAGTAGAAAATATTATTCCGTCATTTTCAACCACTGGATGATCATTGCTTCCTTACTCATAGCTTAGACATAAAATCTTGAACGTGATCCCTCAGTGGTGCTAAATGGGTTACCATGGGTACATTTTGTCCAACAAAAAAAAAAGAAAATTATAATCAGTTTCACATGCTAGAAGAATCCAGCAAGTAATAAAGAACACCCTTCCCAGATACTTCCAACGCCTCGGTACCAAGGGCGACGGTGAAGCCGCCGAACGGGCCCGATACGAGCCCGCCGCTGCTGCTTTAGAAGCCAGGACATGTGCCGACCTGCTCTCGCAAGCACAATGGCACGTTGCCAGAGCGAGACGGCAACACGACGAGGAGGTAACTCTGCGAGACAGGCAGAGGGAACAAAGAGAAGCATTCAGAAAACAACAGGTTAGCTATATTATGTTATATTACCTAAAGGGTTGGACGCGACATGCTGTCCTGCTCTCGCAAGTGCATTAGTTAGAGGTTGCCCCATTCTAACAAGTGGAATGATGCGTAGTTAGAGCGAGATGGCAACACGATGAAGAGCTTACTTTAAGGCCAGTATTTTAGAAATATAGTTTACTCTATCACTAATCCACTGTTACCTCAGATCAAGGTATAAGCCCTTTGAATAACTGAGTACTCTTTCACTGGAATTTGAGTGTAAGTGTAAACGAAGAATGTCATGTTTTTCAACTTTGAGCTTTTTCCCTAAACTCGTACACATTCACTGGCACAGTTAATAATCAACATTTATTACACATTAACTCGAGGTAGAACACAAGTTTTAGCTAAACATACAAATAGAGCACACACATTTTTTTCATATTCGCGCCAAACACTTCTATTAGTAATTGACAACTTAGGTCTCCACCAAGAAGATTAGTCAGCTACTACGTGAAGATTTCCTAAAGAACAATGTTCTGAAGATAAGTTTTACTGTCAAAAACATGCGTGACGTCATTCGAGGTCAAATTTCTACTCTCTATGACATTGTTTCGCATGCAGTCTCATAACCCACCTTATTAACCTTCCTGTTCCTCGTGAGCTGATCCTTTAGCCATCTATTTCTTTTTTATGCAAATGTCGTGTTTATCCTATAAGGAGTATGATAAAAAAAATCTTTAGAACAAAATTTCAAATAACATACATATACATCACTTTCACAGGAAGACGAGCGCAAACGTCGCGAAGAAATGCAACAGAAGAGCACGGTGGAGATGCTACAGAAACGTCAAGAGTACATCGAGAAGACCAGGAACGCTATCGTCTTCTCTGATATGCCTCAGGAGAGTAAATCCAAAGGAGGCCGCGGCAGGAGGCGCGATGAATACGTGTCCGATTCAGGAAGTGGTAGCGATCGGCCGAGAGAGGAAGGGTACGAAGGGCTTTGTCATTTTATTTGTATTGATGTACCTATTTATTTCGATTACCTATGACTAGATCTCTTAGTGATAACTAACGTAAAGTTTGATATCTAATCCCATAAATACTACTGTGTCACCACTTATGGTAATTTTACAATCTTCGAGCATTCACCAAAGGAGATGTCAACGCAAGGCGTACCCCTCTGCAGGCTATATGGCGCTACTCGGCCATACGCTTTATATAAAACTACTTCACTCGCAACCCGGCCGCATCGTACCTTGTCGCGAATAAGAGCTCAGTGAAAATGGTGAGTTGTGCGGTATTTTGGTGTAAAGGCGATCAGCGACATCAAACTTAAAGGAACACGGTATTTCCTATTATAAGTGTTTTTTTTGTCAATTGTGTTTGTAATTTTGTAAAACTTCAATAGAATGAAATACCATTTTCATCCCATCTATTCGAAAAGTGATGGTTTGTTCCTCGATAAGTGCCCGCAAAATAGGTCTTTTGCGCCCTAGGGCGGGAAAGTAAATTTCTAATTTTGGCTAATGGCTGTTCTTTAATAGAGCCCTGTCTGAGGAGGTTCAATAACAATATTGTACGGTAAATGTTACTGTCCTATTAAATAGAGAGCGCGCGGCGCTAATTAAGTTAAAAAAATGCCGCAACGCCATAAAGACGGGGAAAAATTAAAAAAAAAATTTGCGCGCAAAGTGGCACACATATCTTGTGGTGACCAAGAAAAAGAAAAAAAATCGCTAGAATTATTGGCATTTTTAGTCTGTGGTCACAGACTGTCATAATAACACATTTAACTATGGACCATGGAGTAGGAAATACATATAGACATGGTGGTGCCGCGAAACATTTGCATGTATAGATAAAAAGTGCCTATAAGTCATAATGGAACCTAAAATTACTGCCATTGATTGTCCATTGGCCCATTGATGACCTTGATTGACACAATCTTAGCAATAGACCAATGGATAATTAATGGCATACGTTTTAGGTTTAGATATGCACCTTTTTTTGTAGGTGTTTCATGTCCTTGTGTATAATATGTCAATAAGTTAAAGGTAAACGGCCTTACTAATAAAGTTTTTTTCACTCTGTATACACGTTGTATACCACAAAAGCTGACCAATAAAAATATTTTTGACGTAAGCGTTGGATAAAGTTGGTATACAGATGTGCCATTATCAAAGGAGGCTAATCATTTCTTAAACAGCCTGGGACCCTAGTTTAGCGAGTGTGTAATGGATTAAAATGGCGGATTTCTCTATTATCAGCTGATCGAAATCATGTCTAGACATAGTAACTATTATTGAATCTGTGTCTAGTATTATGTGAATAAACGTTTTGATTCTTCAAACTTCAAAAAGTATGCTGTTATTTGAGGATCGTTTGTATGTGTTAGATTTGTTCTCATTGAAATGGATTACATAAATTATTTCGACATATTTGACCATTGGGAGATAGAGGAGGCAAATAAAAAAATCGAAAACATTATGAAGACCGTGCAGATCCATTTTTTTTGAACAATTCAGATTTTCCATTTGAAATACAAATTACAGGTTTACGAAAAGCTATGTGGAACAAACTAAACGCAGTGATTACATTCTCTTTGGAAATTAACAATTTATTCAAAGATGGCTACAATCATGTTTATATTGTAGCCATGGAGACCGCTAGTCTCCATGGATACAAAGTCAACAGCGTAGACAGAGGACAACAGTCAATTTGAGTGTTTCGTTCTAAAATTTGTTTTAAGTCTTTCACTCCTACTAAAAGAAAATATTTTCCATTATATCAACAAATTTCAACAAAAAGTTCTAAAAACAACGTAGTTTGATTAATATTGCATTCCTAAAACAAAATTTCATGACTAATATTAATAATTAGTAAACTTTATGAAAAAATAATTTACGGAACTATTTAAGACGAAAACAGTTTCGAAACGAATTGACTAATAGTTGCCAGATGAAAAAGAAAAAAGTGTTAAACGTCTATGTAGATACCCACCGCCTGTTCAACGTTTATTAGTCAAGCAATGGATTGACGCGTGTTTAGCGCTCATTCACTGTGCAACTGTACAACCGTTTAACAGACGTACAGGCAAATTTTTATTAGTAAGGCCGTAAATGTTTATCGGGTGAAAACTGCAAAATGTGCGAAGTTTTTATCGGAAACTGTATGCATTTAATGTTTTATAACGTTTGTTTATGTTAGTCAGCGTCTTTTACAATATTATGCTCTTGAGTTGCTATTTTATAGCTTTTTATCGATTCCCTTTTCTCATAGAGGGGGATGAAAAGCAGAGTGTAAAACTCGGCTTGCAATATTATTTTCTCTCGGTGGACGTACTTTAAATCCCTTGCTACGCAAAGTTTTCTACTTTAGAATGCCTCGCTACGCTCGGGATTCTACTCTAGAATCCAGAGCGAAGCGAAGGATTCTAGAGCAAAACAGCGGCCTCGCAGAAACGTACTATATTGCACCTTTGGTATACAATCTATTATTGTATCAGATTAGCGACAGTTTTACGACGCCACGTCTTAGCAGTGTTGCCGTTCTACAAAATTAAAAGTCCCTAGTAATATGAAAAATTCCGATAGATATTGGTAAATATATTTTTTTTAAATCCGCTAGAAGTCACTAAATCGTATCGCTGACGCTCAAGTCTCATCGCGAAGACCGCGCCTCATATCTTGGGGTTTTTAGAGGATTTTGGAGGGCGCCGATAGTTTAATTTTGGCAAATATTTTCATTTATCAGGTATATTATTTTTTTCGAAAAAGATTGTGAACGAGACATATTTTGGTATTGAGGCTATATAAGGTTATTTTGTGCCAGAACGGATGTTTATGGTTGTTCAGGAGTAGTGGTGGTCTTAAAAAAACACATTATTCTTTAAATATTTTCGAAAAAAGTCGCATATGCGACGCCTCATAATCCGCTCTAGCGGACTTCTAAGTCTAAAAATTTTTTTGTCTCTAACTCAATTTTGTTTGCCGCTAACCACTCATAAATTCCGCTAGATCTAGCGACTAACTCTCGGCACGACTGCACTCTCGAACGGCAACACTGCGTCTTGGTAGAAGGCATAGTGTGGGGACTAGTTGAGTGAAATTGATTGAATGATTGATCGAATGAACGTAAAATTATTTCAAAATCCGATGTATTTTACCTACTGTTTTAAGAGCGCATTCGTGTTAGAAAAGGAGTACAAACATTTTCGCCTTACTTTAAAAAAGGAGGTTCTAAGTTCGACCCGTATGAATGTAGTTTTGGTTTTTTTACGCGATTTTCTCAAAAACTACTGATTTAATTTTGAATGGGGCTTTCGTTGTTTAATTGTATATTTGTCAGAGAAGGCTTTAGTATATATTTTGCTATCCCAAGGAAACGGGATAACAAAATATGGTAAACTCCCGGTTTCGAAACTACTGGACTTATTTAAAAAAAATTGTCCGACGGAAAGCCCACTTTACATGTACTAATATAGACTACAACGGGAACGTTTACTAAATACTTGTGCAAAATTTCAAGTTTGTAGCAAAAAAGAAAAGAAGAACTCTCAGTTTTACTTATATACAAACTCGCGAGAGCCCTTAATCCTCCTTAATCCGGCCCTGTCGCAAAATCCGTTCTTAGCGGACATCTACGAACTATAAACAACCTCCCTGCCAAATTTCGCCAAGAACACAAAAGCTGGTTTTGAGGTCCAAAACCCTAAAAACATGTTCATTTCATTCATTCATTTATTGTTCAAGTTTACCGGTCATAGTGAATGCCCATCACTAGAGACGATCGTAGTGAGCGTGTGTCTAAACACCGTAACTACGCTGTATTTTTAAAACTGTGCGTTTTCAAGCTAGTGTGCGATCGTTAAAGTGAGCGTTTTCATGTATAAGATTTTGATTTGTGTGTACGTGTTTGAAGAGGCCTATGTCCAGCAGTGGACAAGTATAGGCTGATGATGATGACATAGTACCACTGTCCCAACCCGTCTTCCTGTTTAACCATAAGATTCATCACCGTCATCATCAGCCCATTTACGTCCACTGCTGGACATAGGCCTCTCCTATGGCACGCCACTGGCCTTGATCTTCTGCTGCCAGCCAGCTTGCGTATATAATCGAGATGAGAGAGCGTCCTTCACTACGTGTGCCTATAGCTTTACATAGTATAAAACAAAATCGCTCCCGCTGTCTGTACGCTAGATCTTTTTAAACTACGCAACAGACTTTAATACAGTTTTCAGCAATAGATAGATTGAGAAGAGGAAGATTTATAACCAGGAGTCAACGCGAGAAAAGCCGTGGGGTGCAGCTTGTTTAGTAATTTATTGCTGTAATTTTCCAGTCGTGAGAAGAAAAGCAAGAAAAAACGCGAGCCCGGTGAGGGGCGCAAAGGGGGGCGCACCAAGAAACGTCGCGAGCGGGGCTCCGGCAGTGACAGCGACCCGCCCAGGAAACGAGGACGGAAGAAGGTATTATATTCATCAAAATATTAAAATGTAAATACCTACGCGATAATTCGAGTAATGTTGATATATTATATCGTCGATTCAAAACCCTACGTATGCGTGCTATAAATTTCAATTCGAGAGTAGAACAGAGTCTACCCTACCGTACCGAAGGGACCAACGTCAAATGTTTGATAGAAAGTAGGTACCTACAACAGTTTGTATGGAAAAATGAAATTGTTGTTTTTACTATCTTCCTCGCAATTGTTCCATATTTTCTTACCGTTTAAACCTGAATCCCTGAAATACGACAAACATTTCAAAATCAGCTAAATCGGCCCAGCCGTTCTCGAGTTTTAGCGAGACTAACGAACAAAATGTTTTAATATCGGAGACACGCACTTACCAATATCTCATTAGTCGCTAGCAGGGGAAATGCACAATAGGCCTCAAGCATTGGAGTAGGACTTCTGCTAGTCCGCCTGGGGCGCTACTACTACTCTGCCAATAAATTGTGCCTGCCAATTGTTGGAGAGGTTAACAAGAATACTAGTAATGTCCAACCCACATTGCGAGTAATCTTTATTAAAAAAAATTCAGATGTGAAATAGGAATGTTTTTCATTTCGAATGACAAAACGTCCAGTGAAATTACATGGTTTGTGAGACTTAACATGTCTCGAGGTAACAGGCGTAGTGCAGTGACATGCAAAATTATGGATAGCCAGAAATGTCGCTTTATCTGTAACTAGCAGCCCGCCCCGGCTTCGCACGGGTAGAACATATATGCCTACAAAATTTGCATCAGTTTGTTGCATCGAATATAAAATATGAACATATTTAACAATCATCGTCATATTTCATCCAATTTACACAAAACCTTAACGAATTATGGACCTAAACCTTCCTCATAAACACTCTGGCTATTGGTGAAAACCGCATGATAATCCGTTCAGTAGCTATTGAGATTATTGCGAACAGACAGACAGACGCAGTGATGAACTTTGTTTTATAATACTTACGTAGTGATATTGGACGGCCCTTTGGCGTAAAGGATAGTTACCCTGATTCTGACCCGACGGTCGTTGGTTCTAATCCTAGCTATATACCTACCAATGAAAGTTTTATGTGCATTCATGAATCATGAGTTTTCGTACAGTGGTTGTGGAATCATTAAATCTATCAAAAAGTAGCTTACCATCAAGGAGGACATCTGCCGCCGTAACCTTACACCGTTCCCCGACGCAAAATGTAGCGGTAATATACGTTTAACGTGTGTATCTGTGTGTCTGTCTGTAGCATCTTAGCACCTAACCGGATGAACCGATTTTGTTTTTATTATTGATAGTTTTTTTTTGTTTGATAGATGTCTTCATCGAGAGTTTTCTTAGCTTTGATTCATGAAAATTCGTTCAATCGTTATAAAACTATGAGCTTTTTTCTAGTTAATTTCGCTATGAAATCAACTTTCATAGATCTGATCAATTCGAAAATCTTCTTCTTCAACGATATTGTAAGAACATGGAAGCATTGACCTGATGCTGGGACATCTCCTGGACTCTACATATATTTTATTAATTTTGCGATGCGTGTTTCTGAAATTCGTGATATCTTCTAGAGTTTTCATTTGAATTATATACTGTAAAGGACAATTTTAATCTATAATATGTGGCCAAGCTAATTAACGTAATTATTTGGATAAGGATTAATACTATATACTTGAAAATAGCCTTGGAAGTTATGTCATATTTTTTAACAAAAAATTTTAGATTAAAATGGTTACTGTGAGTCAACCTTAAGAGATAGACATATGCTGTCGCGGACTTTTTTGTAGGTCTTATTAAGTTGTACAACTCTTGCATAGAAAATATTCTTCTATCTATTTTCAATTAAGCAGCGTTCGTTAGAAACGTGTTTTTTCGACCGTTTTTTTGCCGACTTAGGTTGCAAATTAGGTCTCCACGAATGTACCTTTGATTTAAACGGGATAATATATAGCCTATTTTCATTCCGAAAGTCCATTCTATGTATTAGTGAAAGAATTTTTTAAATCGGTTCAGTAGTTTTTGAGCCAAATCATTACAAACATACAAAAATACAAATGTTCTCTCTTTATAATATTAGTATAGATAGGTAGATGTCATCGATTACTCGTACCTTCAGACGAGCGTCGTCTTGTCTTTTTAACTTATATCATTTAAAAAAAAATTGTGGTGTGGTTTTATGATACCACGATGCAATTGAAACTTTCGGTTCATAGGTATTTTTATTACTGAATGTTTTCGGAAAATAATTATATGTAGTGTAGTTAGTAAAATTAGAGGCGATGTAATAAAAGTTTCACATTAAGAAAGTAGTAAATCAGTGCATGTCTTATCCGCTCCACTACCAATTTAATATGATTGTTCACTGACACATAAAAACTTCTCATTTCTTAAGAAAAATGTATGTGACTCATAAATGATAAATTCTGACCAATTTTTCTTATATATTTTTTTTAATGCAATGTTTTGACGCAACTATGAAAGATTATATGTAATTATTTAATTAAAATGTAGTTTGTGAATGAATAATTTAATTCGACTGCTTTTTGGCTCGTTTTCAATATTTTTGTTTACTCACATAAGTTCTTGACATTTATTTTGAACAATATATATTCAAGTAATAATTATGAATGAAGACATCTCCAGAGCCTTACAAACCACCTCTAAGGCTCACTACAACGTTGTCATGGGAGACTTAAACGCCAAAGTGGGAGTACAGACCTGCAGTGAATCGACTATAGGACCACACGTATTTGGGAGTAGAAATCACAGGGGGCAAATGCTCGTCAATTTCCTCGAGAAAGAGGGGCTTTTCTTGATGAACTCGTTCTTCAAGAAACAGCCTCAAAGGAAGTGGACACTGACAAAAACGAGATTGACTTCATCATTACGGACAAACGGCGCATATTCAGAGACGTCTCAGTGATCACTAGGTTTAATACTGGAAGTGATCACCGACTTGTACGAGGCTCTCTGGATCTACTTTGAAACCGAGAGATTCCGATTGATGAAGTCTACGCTCCGTCCAAACCTACTCCAAACCGTTTTTGGGTCCGTTGAAACATTCCAATTAAAATAGGAAAATCGATTAGCTGCCTTGAAAACCACAGATGACGTAGACCAGAAACTCGAAGAAGTGGTGGAAATCCTCAGGGAAGAAGGGACAAAGTTTTGCGAGGGCAAGCGTACGGGCAAAAAGTCCAAACTTTCGGCAGATACACTTCCGACTAATGGAAGAGAGACGAATAGACCCATTGTCAGCTTTGTCAATTAACCAGGTACGCATAAAACCATTAAGAAGCTGGTGCAACGCGACCTCCGATCCTTAAACACGGTCTTGATTATAGAATCAATTGAGCAAAATCGGGGGTCAAAAGTGTTCGTCCAGCCTCTGGGTAGAAGCCACCTCACAAAGCTGACAACGCCAACGGGGAACGTCGTCGCATGCAAGCCGGAGATTCTGTCGGAAGTTGAAGACTTCTACAGCAAGCTCTACGCATCGCATGCTTCAAGGCCCGCACCCGATACTGAGGATTGCAGAGCTACCTTAACCCGCCACTTCACAGAAGACCTGCCCGAAGTCAGCCGAGATGAGATCGTGATGGCCCTTAGACAGCTCAAAAATGGAAAAGCCCCAGGTGAGGACGGAATCACAACGGAGCTCTAAAAGCTGGAGGAGCCCCAGCTGTAAGCCAGCTGCAACAGCTCTTCAATTCTGTTCTATTCACTGGTAGAACTCCACAGGCATAGAACAGAAGCATGGTGGTTTTGTTTTTCAAAAAAGGAGATAAAGCCCTATTGAAAAACTACCGCCCGATTTCGCTTCTGAGCCATGTCTACAAGACTCGACGAGTTTCAACCTCCAGAATGGGCCGGGTTTCGAAGCGGTTACGGCACCATAGACCACATCCACACGGTGCGGCAGATTGTACAGAAAACCGAAGAGTACAGTCGCCCCCTGTGCTTAGCATTTGTGGACTATGAGAAGGCCTTCGACTCAATCGAAACCTGGTCTGTTCTGGAGTCCTTGCAGCGTTGCCAAGTCGACTGGCGATATATCGAAGTGATGAGATGTCTATATAATGCCGCAACGAGGAGTGTGCAAGTACAGAACCAGCGTACTAAACATATCCACCAGCGTCGAGGAGTGAGACAGGGGGACGTCATATCCCCGAAACTGTTTACTAACGAACGCCTTAGAGGATATGTGTAAGACTCTGGACTGGAAAGATTACGGCATCAACATCAACGGCAAGTACATCTCTCACTTACGATTCGCAGATGACATCGTCATTATGGCAGAGACGCTGCAGGACCTACAAAGGATGTTGAATTACCTAGCTGATTCTTCTCGTCGCATCGGTCTCCGGATGAATTTGAATAAAACCAAAGTCATGAAAAACGAGCACGTTGTTCCGGAACCGATTGCCGTAGATGGAATCCCACGCGAAGTTGTCACGCAGTATGTTTACCTAGGGCAAACGCTCCAACTAGGCAAACACAACTTCGAAAAGGAAATCCAGAGTAGAATTCAGCTGGGCTGGGCAGCATTTGGGAAATTCCGTCGAGTCTTCTCGTCGCCTATACCACAGCGCCTAAAGACTAAAGTCTTTAATCAGTGCGTCATACCTATCATGATATACGGAGCCGAGACGTGGACACTCACGGTTCGACTAGTCCACCAGTTTAAAGTCGCTCAGCGAGCTATGGAAAGAGCTATGCTCGGTGTTTCTCTGCGGGATCGAATCCGGAACAAAGTGAATTAGCAAACTGAAGTGGCAGTGGGCTGGTCATATCTGCCGTGCCGATAACCGTTGGGACAGACTGGTTCTAGAGTGGAGACCGCGAATCGGCAAACGTAGCGTGGGACGCCCTGTGACTAGGTGGAACGATGACATTCGCAAAGCGGTGGTCAGTGACTGGAAACAAAGAGCCGAAGATCGGGCTCAGTGGCGTGTCTTGGGGGAGGCCTACGTCCAGCAGTGGACTGATACCGACTGATAATGATGAATAATTATGAAATAATAATAAGAATAAGAATATTTAATTTATTATAATATATTAAAATTAAATTAATTGTATCGTAACATGATGTTATACGCCATGGCTAAAACATGAATGTCGCCGTAAAAAAATATACAAACTTGCATGCGTTTTAAAGAAGACCCGAAAATCGGGCTCAGTGGCGTATCTTGGGAGAAGCCTGCGTCCAGCTGTGGACTGACACCGGCTGATTATGATGATGCGATTTTTTAACCGACTTTAAAAAATTTTGATTAATATTTTTTTGTTGGAAAGGGGATATCCCAAGTATAGAACCATAGTAATTTCATTAAGTTCTGATAAGTATCTCCAGAGATATGGAGATAAACACCTCAAACTAAGTACTGAAAATTAATATTGCGTTCTTTTAGTTTTTTAAACGATCTTATATAATGTATGCATACCAGGTTGTTGACAAATAAATTCTTTATCTTTATCAGGGTGAGAAAGGCATCGGTCGTCGTGAGAAGGCCAAAGCTAAAGCTGCCGACGAGAAGCTCAGCGCGAAGCAGAGAGCCAAGATCGTGTCGAAAGAGACCATATCTACCGATGAGTCGGATTCAGACGCGTCACGTAAAAGTCGCAGTCGCAGTCGCAGTGGAAGTCGCAGTCCGCCTGCTAACAAAGGACGGAAGAGGATTATGTCGGCTTCTGATAGCGACAGGTAATGGTTTTATCGTTTTTTTTGTGTGTCTGATTATTCAAGCTTGTGTCAATCTAGTACCACCTCCATAGTGGTGGTAGGACACTGTCTATCATAGTGTCTGCCTGGCCAGCTACAACCCTCAATTTGGAACGACGCCGAACGTCTAATGTGGTCCGACAGCTGTCCTTGACAGCCAGTTCCCATTCTAGACCTAGCGTGCTCGACCGCATCATCACTTACCAACAGCTGTTCAAACGCCAGCCTGTTTGTTGTAATAAAACGAGGGTGATGTGTTTCGAACGTTTTTTTTTTTTTTTTGCTTTGTCTCTTTCCACGTATTCTTTGCGCAAACCCTTCGAGCTTGGTAAATGCTCGAAGCGCAAACCTATAGTCCGCCTGGGGTGGCACCACCATATTGTCTGTTATTTTACCTTGAAACAAAATGTGTTTGGTATCGCAGGGCACATTAGTGGTCAATGAAATTACAGAACATGTGAGACTCGCCATCTATTGTCTCAAGGTAAACGCAGTGCAGTGAAGCACAAGTTTTGCGAGACACAGTATCTTTTGTAAACTTTAAACTTTCGCGATTTGAATACATAGTTATAAATATTAAAATACGGGACTTATCGCGCCTAAAACATTAATTTTATTCAACTCGACGTTTCGACCAAGTTGCATTGATCGTGGTCACGAGACAACTGGTCGTCGTCGTCTCGTGACCACGATCAATTATTTTTATTTTTTTTACAATACAATTTATAACACTGTATCTTTTATAGGCTGATGTCACAACTTGTTTGTCTTGATTTTTCAACAGACTTCTAAAAAGGAGGTCCGTCAATTATGAACCGATTCGAATGATTCTCGGTAGGGTACATTCCCGAGGTGGTTCCATTGTAATTTCATCGAGATCTGATAAGTATCTCCAGAGATATGACGACAAACGTCTCAAAATTGCTACTGAAACTGACTCGTGGGGCATGGAAGTCGGTTCATCATCATCATTAACAGCCAGTATTCGTCCACTGCTGGACATGGGCCTCTCCTATGGCACGCCACTAAGCTCTATTTTCGGCTCCTTGTTTCCAACCGCTGCTAGCCAGCTTGCGGTGCGATCCACCAATTCAAAGTCGCTCAGCGAGCTATGGAAAGGGCTTTGCTCGGAGTATCTCTAAAGATCGAATTCGAAATAAAGTCATCCGACAGAGAACCAATATTATCAACATAGCTCAAAGGATTAGCAAGCTGAAGTGGCAGTGGACTGGTCACATCTGTCGCAGAACCGATAGCCGTTGGGGTAGACGTGTTCTAGAGTGGAGACCACGGCTCGGTAAAGGAAGCATAGGATACCCTCCAGCTAGATGGAGCGATGATATACGCAAGCTGGAAGTCGGTTACTTTAGTTTAATTATTTTAATGTCTGTGCCGGCCGCCGCTTAGATTACTTAGATGTAAGCATTTCATTTGTACCATTTTAAATTAGCATTAATTCGCACGGCAGTTCCCTCGCGGACTCGTAGCAATCAACACGGAAATACAGTGTAAAGCAAATTAGCAATCTTTCATTTGTACGAGACCCGTACAATGTCTAACAAACACACTCTTGGACCGCTATCTCAACTGATGTTAAGTAAAGATCAGGTCATTGAGTTCTAAAATTAAATCGTTATTGGAAGTGAAAGACGGCACACAGAGGCGAATGTTATAATTATCTAATATCATTAAAAACATATATATTCTACTAAAAATTGCTGAACCCTTTACAGTTGATTTCGTATTGTTTTCCCAGGTCTCGGTCCCGGTCTAAGAGCCGTTCCAAGTCGAAGTCTCGAAGCCGATCTCGTTCCGGCTCCGCTAAAAGCAGGAGATCCAAGTCTAAAAGCAGATCCAGGTAAATATTACTTTTATATATAGATACTAGCGGATCCGGCAGACGTTGTCCTGCCCGATCACAGCGCCACCTATCGGTTCCAATTGTGAATCTAAACCATCTATGGACTAACTCAAACAAACACACCAAAATTCATCTAAATCGGTCCATCCGTTTAGGAGTTCAGTGACATACACACCTACAGTACAATTATATATATACAAGCTGATACCCGCGGCTTCGCCCGCGTTATTTGAGTCTTTATGACGTTTGAGGTCAAGATCGATGATCTCTTAGGCCAAGTCACCATAGATGACCCTAAAGTCGAACTCAATATCCTTTATTGTTAAAGTCATTAATCATTTTGGTTAGGTATACGAAGTTGTGCTGTTTAAATGTTTGACTTAACACAAAAGTTCCTGAAACATTTCTTACAAAGAAAATAAGGTGAACAGCTGCGCGAGCGCAGCGAGAGCTATCATTGCGCGAGCGAACATTTTTTATGACTTTTTATGACCCTGACAAATTTACGACCTTATAATCAACTCACTATAGATGACTTTTAGGTCGAACACGATATCGTCTATTGTTAAAGTCATTAATAATTACTTGGTAAACCTAACCAAGGTTTACCAAGTTTTGCTGTTTGAGTATTTGAGTCAGTCTAATGTATGAGGCTGTTGAAACACACTATTATCAACACTATTATCAACAATATAATAGCGTGTTTCAACAGCCTCATACATTAGACTGACTCAAATACTCAAACAGCAAAACTTGGTAAACCTTGGTTAAAAAAACGTTATTACTGCGAAACATTTTTACGACCCTGACAGTTTTTATGACCTACTAAGTCAACACCGATGACATAAGGGTTAAATTTGATATCCACTTATTTTAAGGTTAATAATCATTATGATTATTGAAGGTTGTACTGTTTAAATGTGATGACTCGTTTTCATGCATGTGTTTATTAATATACAAAAGTTGCTTATATATTACCTTCAAAGTAGATATAACAAATGCCTGCGCAAGCGTAGCGAGCGCCGCTATCACTGAGCGAGCGAAGCGAGCGCGGAAAATTTTTTACGACTTTTTATGACCCTGAAAGTTTTTATGACCTACTAAGTCAACACTGATGACACTCAGGTTAAAGTCGATAATCACTTATTTTAAGGTTAATAATCATTCTGGTTATTGAAGGTTGTACTGTTTCAATGTATGACTCGTTTTGATGCATGTGTCTATTAAAATACAAAATTTGCTGAAATATTACCTTCAAAGTAGATAAAACAAATACTCACGCGAGCGTAGCGAGCGCTATCAATGCGCGAGCGAAGCGAATGAGAATTTTTTTTACGTCTTTTTATGACCTACTAAGTCAACACCGATGACATTAGGGTTAAATTTGATATCCACTTAATTAAAGGTTAAATCATTATGATTATTGAAGGTTGTTCTGTTTCAATTTATGACTCGTTTTGATGCGTGTGGCTATTAAAATACAAAATTAGCTGAAAAATTACCTTCGAAGTAGATAAAATAAATAATTGCACGAGCGAAGCGAGCGTGAAAAATTTTTACGACTTTTTATGACCCTGACAGTTTTTATAACCTACTAAGTCAACACTGATGACACTCAAGTGAAACGTGATATCCACTTATTTTAAGGTTAATAATCATTATGATTATTGAAGGTTTGCAATCTATGACTCGTTTCAATTTATGACTCGTTTTGATGCATGTGGCTATTAAAATACAAAAGTTTCTGAAATATAACATTCAAAGTAGATAAAATAAACAATTGCGCGAGCTTAGCGAGCGCTAAAATGTTGACGACTTTTTATGACCCTGACAGTTTTTATGACCTACTAAGTCAACACCGATGACATTAGGGTTAAATTCGCTAACCACTTAATTTAAGGTTAATAATCATTATGATTATTGAAGGTTGGTCTGTTTCAATTTATGACTCGTTTTGATGCATGTGGCTATTAAAATTCAAAAGTTGACGAAATATTTCCTACAAAGTAGATAAAAAAAATGCTTGCGCAAGCACAGAGAGTGCTATAACTACGCAAGCGAAGCGAGCGCGAAAAATTTTTACGTGTTTAAATGACTCTGACAGGTTTTATGACCTACTAAGTCAACACCAATTACCCTAAGGCTGTTAAAACACCAAAGTTTTTGAAATACTTCCCACAAAGCAGATAAACGCGCTGGGCAAGCAAAGCCAGCGCGTAAATTTTGATGACTTCTAATGATCCTGACAGTTTTATGGCCTAATCAAGACACTAATTAAGTCATTATAGACTAACCTAATGTGAAACTTTTATGATTATGTTAACTCTATGTAAAGTTAACAAAAAATATATGCACCCTCACTTAACTGCCGAAAAAAAAAGTATTCTTTGCCCTTTTATGCCCTATTAAATGTATTTGTACAAAATGTCATGTGAATCGGTCTTTGCCTTTTGGCCGAAAAGAGGCTAAACATATACAAAATTCAACAGTAAAAAACTGACAAAACGACTCGATTGTAAAAAAAGTAACCAATGTGCTCGGATAATAGACTCTACTCTTGGTCTATGTCTTATTGACTGTCTCTGTACAATTTTAGCTCAATCGGTCAACTCGTTTAACCGAGAAGAGGTCACACGTTTATAAAATTCAATAAAAAAAAATAGTTACCCAAACTCAACTGTTAAAAAAAATATCCTTTGTCGTTCTATGCCCTATTAACTGTATTTGTACAAAATTTGAGCTGAATCGGTCAAAACGATTGCCGCTAAGAGGCAACACATTATTCCATAATTAAATTATGGACACCCAAAATTGCCAGCCTAAAATAAGTATCCCATGTATTATTGACCGCCTGTGCACAAAATTTCAGCTGAAATGGTTGACCCGTTTGACTGAGAGGAGGCCACACATTTACAAAGTAAAAAAAAAAAAAAACTGGACACCAGGACTCGACTGCCAGAAAAAAAGTATCCTATGTGCTTCTATGCCATATGAGCTGCATATGTAGAAAATTTCAGCCGTATCGGTCCAGCCGTTTATCTGATAAGTGGCCACACATACCCAAAATTCAATAAAAAAAATCTAGACACCCAGACTCGATAGCCAGAAAAAAAGTTTTCTATATCCTATTCTGCCCTATGAACTGTCTTTATATAACATGTCAGGCAAATCGGTCAAGCCGTTTATTCGAGAAGAAGTCTTATATTTACAAAATTCAATTAAAAATATTTGGACTCCCTGACTCGATAGCCAGAAAAAAAGTATTCTTTATCCTATTCTGCCCTATGAACTATCTTTATACAACATGTCAGGCAAATCGGTCAAGTCGTTTATTCGAGAAGATGTCTTATATTTACAAAATTCAATTAAAAATATTTGGACCCCCTGACTTGATAGCCAGAAAAAAGTTTTCTATATCCTATTCTGCCCTATGAACTGTCTTTATACAATATGTCAGGCAAATCGGTCAAGCCGTTTATTCGAGAATAGGTCTTATATTTACAAAATTCAATTAAAAATAACTGAACCCCCTGACTCGACAGCCAGAAAAAAAGTATCCTATATCCTATTCTGCCCTATGACATGCATTCACACAAAATTTCAGGCAAATCGGTCAAGCCGTTAATTCGAGAAGAAGTCTTATATTTACAAAATTCAATTAAACATATTTGGTCCCCCTGACTGGATAGCCAGAAAAAAAGTATTCTATGTCCTATACTGCCCTATGAACTGTCTTTACACAAAATTTTAGGCAAATCGGTCAAGCCGTTTATTCGAGAAGAAGTCATATATTTACAAAATTCGATTAAAAATATCTGGACCCCCTGACTCGACAGCCAGAAAAAAAGTATCCTATATCCTATTCTGCTCTATGACATGTATTCACATAAAATTTCAGGCAAATCGGTCAAGTCGTTTATTCAAGAAGATGTCTTATATTTACAAAATTCAATTTAAAAAATTTGGAGCCCCTGACTTGATAGCCAGTAAAAAAGTTTTCTATATCCTATTCTGCCTTATGAACTGTCTTTATACAACATGTCAGGCAAATCGGTCAAGCCGTTTATTCGAGAAAAGGTCTTGTATTTACGAAATTCAATTTAAAATATCTAGACCCCCTGACTCGACAGCCAGAAAAAAAGTATCCTACATCCTATTCTGCCCTATGACATGTATTCACACAAAATTTCAGGCAAATCGGTGAAGCCGTTTATTCGAGACGAAGTCTTATATTTACAAAATTCAATTAAAAATATTTGGACCCCCTGACTTGATAGCCAGAAAAAAAGTTTTCTATATCCTATTCTGCCCTATGAACTGTCTTTATACAACATGTCAGGCAAATCGGTCTAGCCGTTTATTCGAGAAGAGGTCTTATATTTACAAAATTCAATTAAACATATTTGGACCCCCTGACTCGATAGCCAGAAAAAAAGTATTCTTTATCCTATTCTGCCCTATGAACTGTCTTTACACAACATGTCAGACAAATCGGTCAAGCCGTTTATTCGAGAAGAAGTCTTATATTTACAAAATACAATTAAAAATATCTGGGCCCCCTGACTCGACAGCCAGAAAAAAAGTATCCTATATCCTATTCTGCCCTATGACATGTATTCACACAAAATTTTAGGCAAATCGGTCAAGCCGTTTATTCGAGAAGAAGTGTTGTTATATTTACAAAATTCAATTAAAAATATCTGGACCCCCTGACTCGATAGCCAAAAAAGAAGTATCCTATATCCTATTCTGCCCTATGTACTATCTTTGTACAAAATTTCAGCCAAATCGGTCAAGCCGTTTGACCGTGAAGAAGTCCCAAACAAACAAACTGACTTTCGCATTTATAATATTGGTGTTGATTGGTGTTGATACAGATATAACTTCTTATTAATATCGAAACCTTGATACAGTGTGTTCAGTCATCGATGTCAAAGCCTTTAGGGGGATCAAATACAGTTAATTACTTTTGACGGGAACGTGGAAAAATGTGTGTGCTCTTATTGTATTTTTTCCTAAAACTTGTGTTCTTCCGCGAGTTCGTGTGTAATAAATGTGGATTATTATATTAACCAACTAGCAGCCCGCCCCGGCTTCGCACGGGTAGAACATATATGCCTACAAAATTTGCATCAGTTTGTTGCATCGAATATAAAATATGAACATATTTAACAACCCTCGTCATATTTCATCCAATTTACACAAAACCTTAACGAATTATGCACCTAAACCTTCCTCATAAACACTCTGGCTATTGGTGAAAACCGCATGATAATCCGTTCAGTAGCTATTGAGATTATTGCGAACAGACAGACAGACGCAGATGAACTTTGTTTTATAATACTTACGTATTGATATTGGACGGCCCTTTGGCGTAAAGGATAGTTACCCTGATTCTGACCCGACGGTCGTTGGTTCTAATCCTAGCTATATACCTACCAATGAAAGTTTTATGTGCATTCATGAATCATGAGTTTTCGTACAGTGGTAGTGGTATCATTAAATCTACCAAAAAGTAGCTTACCACCAAGGAGTACATCTGCCGCCTTACGGCGTTCCCCGACGCAAAATGTAGGGGTAATATACGTTTAACGTGTGTATCTGTGTGTCTGTCTGTAGCATCTTACCACCTAACCGGATGAACCGATTTTGTTTTTATTATTGATAGTTTTTTTTTGTTTGATAGATGTCTTTATCGAGAGTTTTCTTAGCTTTGATTCATGAAAATTCGTTCAATCGTTATAAAATTATGAGCTTTTTTCTAGTTAATTGCGCTATGAAATCAACTTTCATAGGTCTGATCAATTCGAAAATCTTCTTCTTCAACGATATTGTAAGAACATGGAAGCCTCCTGGACTCTAATAGAATAATATAATCAGAATACTCAAATCCTCACCAACTTACAGCTCAGATTTTAAATGTCGTGTTTAGAGTCATTGGAAAAAGCTATTATACATAGATCAGTCGGGGTGGTTTAAAATATTATATTATATTATTATATATATAGATGAATATTATTTTATACAATAGATCATATTATTATACTATATTGACTTCAAATTGATTGTGATCGGTGGGGATCTACAGCAATAGCTAAGCCTATAATAATATTTTCGTAGTAACTATGACCTAATCTGTGGTTTCACTGCAAATATTTTATTAATTTTGCGATGCGTGTTTGTGAAATTCGTGATATCTTCTAGAGTTTTCATTTGAATTATATACTGTAAAGGACAATATTAATCTATAATATGTGGTCAAGCTAATTAACGTAATTATTTGGATAAGGATTAATACTATATACTTGAAAATAGCCTTGGAAGTTATGTAATATTTTTTAACAAAAATTTTAAGATTAAAATGGTTACTGTGAGTCAACCTTAAGAGATAGACATATGCTGTCGGGGACTTTTTTGTAGGTCTTATTAAGTTGTACAACTCTTGCATAGAAAATATTCTTCTATCTATTTTCAATTAAGCAGCGTCCGTAAGAAACGTGTTTTTTCGACCGTTTATTTGCCGACTTAGGTTGCAAATTAGGTCTCCACGAATGTACCATTGATTTAAACGGGATAATATATAGCCTATTTTTATTCCGAAAGTCCATTCTATGTATTAGTGAAAGAATTTTTTAAATTGATTCAGTAGTTTTTGAGCTTACTCATTACAAACATACAAAAATACAAATGTTCTCTCTTTATAATATTAGTATAGATGAAGAGCGGCTAACTTCTATGGTCATTCTATTCTGTTACTCTTAATTATTACTTAGCAAAATTAAAACGGAGAAATTGTGCTGTAGTTAAAGAATAGAAAAGTATTTGATGAACACCATTAAATGGACAATAAAACTTATGCAGTTACATTGACAAAATAGGTATCAAGAGGCGGTCTTCCCGCTGTATGTAGTTTAATGTATATTATTATAACTCTACTTAAACTACTCAAAGCTTAAGCTAGACTTTAGCTTTATGTATCTGAACAATAAACGGTTTTGATTGATTGATTAGGGTTTTCCTTGCAACTTGTATCTACAATCAATACAAGTTTTAGTAAAACGACTTTTGAAAAGAAGGAGCTTCTCAATTCGTCTGTATGCATTTTTTTATTTTTGTTACGCGATTACTCCGTCAATTGTAAACCGATTCGAATGATTCTTTTTTTAATCGATAGGGTATGTTTCCGAGGTGGTCCCATTGTAATTTCATCGAGATTTGATAAGTATTTCTAGAGATATGACGATAATCCTCTCAAACTTGCTACTGAAACTGACTCGCGCGGCATGGAAGTCGGTTGTTTTAGTTTTTAAACTATCTTAATTATTTATTTACAGGTCCAAGAGCGGATCTAGATCGAAGAGCCGCTCCCGGTCGCGATCCAAAAGTCGTTCCAGATCTAAAAGCCGTTCGAGATCTAAAAGTCGCTCTCGATCGAAAAGCCGTTCAAGATCTAAAAGTCGCTCGCGATCAAAGAGCCGCTCTCGATCCAAGAGTCGCTCTCGATCCAAGAGTGTCTCCAGGTCACGGTCCAGGTATATTCTACTGTATATATTTAGTCCTTATATATAGACAATACAATGATTATGTTACATTTTAATGTTAATAACGAACTTAACGTACAGATCAAGTTTTGGTTTAATCCTAGTTGCCTTAGAAAAGTTGACAGGTATGTAAAAGAAAACATTCACATGGTATAACATAAATATGCTTTTAATAAACTTTTAAAAACACAGTTATACAGTTTTAATTTTAGTACAAAGAGGTTTATACCCGACTCATACCATTATAGCTTGACCATAAATCTATGACCGCACTTTTCCTAAAATATGAACACGCGGATTCCACTTACTACTTTAGAAATGCGGAATTTTTACGTTCTCTTCAAATCATGATTTTACAAAATAAGGATCGTGCACTAATTCAATTTAATCCGTATGCTCTAAAAATAAGGTTGTAATTACAACCTTATTTTTAGAGCCGGTTTGTTCTACAAAGCAATTGCTTTGTAGAACAAACCGGCTCCAACGAAAGGAACCTAGATAGGAGTGTGTCCTTTGTCTAACAACCTGCCAGTGCTATATATGTATGCACATACAAAGGAAAGGGACAAACTCCGTTCAAGATCGGTCTCTTTCGGTCCGGTAGTGCACCGTCTTCATATAAACCGTATTTGCTCCAAATATCTACTACTGAGCGACGGCTTAATTTTTTAAATTGCTTTTTGTATGTAATTTTTCTATAAACATTGTTCTCGTTCACAGATCCAAAAGCAAGTCT
Source organism: Cabera pusaria (assembly GCA_954871355.1). NCBI lineage: Eukaryota > Metazoa > Arthropoda > Insecta > Lepidoptera > Geometridae > Cabera > Cabera pusaria. The sequence goes on from OX940896.1 coordinate 7,108,161, forward strand.
CGTTCGAAGTCCAAGAGCGTATCGCGGTCCCGATCTCGATCCCGTTCCAAGAGCGGTTCCCGATCCAGATCCGGGTCTCGTTCCAGATCCGGATCCCGCTCCGCACAGTCCCGACCAGACACCCCCGTCTCGAGGAAATCCGTTTCCGCTAGTGAAGACGAAGCTTAACTCTGACTGTACATATTTAGAAACTGTACTACTGTTATGTAATAAATATATGATGATGACTTAATTATTTGTTGTTTTAACCTGCTGTCTGGCTAAGGGTCAGTTCACACCGAGACGTGACGATGCTTGTGGTTACGCGCCGCGCAGCGAAGCCACCGAATTTTTCCAATGAAATGTGTATTTTTTATGTAGTAAATAAAGTTTTATTTTGTATTACTATCTTAAAAAGTGCGTGCCGCGTCGTGTCTCGATGTTAGCTGACCCTAAGGCTCAATTCACACTAAAATGGCAGCGGCCGGCAGACAACAATCCTAACTAATATTATAAATGCGAAAGTAACTCTGTCTGTCTGTGTCACTTTCACGCCATAACCACTAACCCGTTTTAAATTAAATTTGGTACACAGATAGTCTAGAGCCTGAGAAAGGACATAGGCTACTTTTATGGCGGAAAAAAGGGTTGAAATGGGGGATGAATAGTTGTATGGAAATATCGTCATTTTAGGAGATAGAAGCTTGAAACTTATTTTTTAGGCTGTTGATTAGATATAAATAAATATGACATTCAAAGTTTGTAAAAGTTTTACCCTCAAGGGTGTAAAATATAATAGGGATGAAAGTTTGTATGGAAATATGTAAGGTTTATGTGAATGTCCTACTGAACCGATTTAAATGCAAAGCAAGAAAAAACGCGAGCCCGGTGAGGGGCGCAAAGGGGGGCGCACCAAGAAACGTCGCGAGCGGGGCTCCGGCAGTGACAGCGACCCGCCCAGGAAACGAGGACGGAAGAAGGTATTATATTCATCAAAATATTAAAATGTAAATACCTACGCGATAATTCGAGTAATGTTGATATATTATATCGTCGATTCAAAACCCTACGTATGCGTGCTATAAATTTCAATTCGAGAGTAGAACAGAGTCTACCCTACCGTACCGAAGGGACCAACGTCAAATGTTTGATAGAAAGTAGGTACCTACAACAGTTTGTATGGAAAAATGAAATTGTTGTTTTTACTATCTTCCTCGCAATTGTTCCATATTTTCTTACCGTTTAAACCTGAATCCCTGAAATACGACAAACATTTCAAAATCAGCTAAATCGGCCCAGCCGTTCTCGAGTTTTAGCGAGACTAACGAACAAAATGTTTTAATATCGGAGACACGCACTTACCAATATCTCATTAGTCGCTAGCAGGGGAAATGCACAATAGGCCTAAAGCATTGGAGTAGGACTTCTGCTAGTCCGCCTGGGGCGCTACTACTACTCTGCCAATAAATTGTGCCTGCCAATTGTTGGAGAGGTTAACAAGAATACTAGTAATGTCCAACCCACATTGCGAGTAATCTTTATTAAAAAAAATTCAGATGTGAAATAGGAATGTTTTTCATTTCGAATGACAAAACGTCCAGTGAAATTACATGGTTTGTGAGACTTAACATGTCTCGAGGTAACAGGCGTAGTGCAGTGACATGCAAAATTATGGATAGCCAGAAATGTCGCTTTATCTGTAACTAGCAGCCCGCCCCGGCTTCGCACGGGTAGAACATATATGCCTACAAAATTTGCATCAGTTTGTTGCATCGAATATAAAATATGAACATATTTAACAATCATCGTCATATTTCATCCAATTTACACAAAACCTTAACGAATTATGGACCTAAACCTTCCTCATAAACACTCTGGCTATTGGTGAAAACCGCATGATAATCCGTTCAGTAGCTATTGAGATTATTGCGAACAGACAGACAGACGCAGTGATGAACTTTGTTTTATAATACTTACGTAGTGATATTGGACGGCCCTTTGGCGTAAAGGATAGTTACCCTGATTCTGACCCGACGGTCGTTGGTTCTAATCCTAGCTATATACCTACCAATGAAAGTTTTATGTGCATTCATGAATCATGAGTTTTCGTACAGTGGTTGTGGAATCATTAAATCTATCAAAAAGTAGCTTACCATCAAGGAGGACATCTGCCGCCGTAACCTTACACCGTTCCCCGACGCAAAATGTAGCGGTAATATACGTTTAACGTGTGTATCTGTGTGTCTGTCTGTAGCATCTTAGCACCTAACCGGATGAACCGATTTTGTTTTTATTATTGATAGTTTTTTTTTGTTTGATAGATGTCTTCATCGAGAGTTTTCTTAGCTTTGATTCATGAAAATTCGTTCAATCGTTATAAAACTATGAGCTTTTTTCTAGTTAATTTCGCTATGAAATCAACTTTCATAGATCTGATCAATTCGAAAATCTTCTTCTTCAACGATATTGTAAGAACATGGAAGCATTGACCTGATGCTGGGACATCTCCTGGACTCTACAGAATACTCAAATCCTCACCAACTTACAGCTCAGATTTTAAATGTCGTGTTTAGAGTAGTTGGAATGATTTTAATGAAAAGATTATATATAGATCAGTCGGGGTGGCTTAAATTACTATATTATTATATATATAGATGAATATTATTTTATACAATAGATCATATTCTTATACTATATTGACTTCAAATTGATTGTGATCGGTGAGGATCTACAGCATAGCTAAGCTTATAATAATATTTTCGTAGTAACTATGACCTAATCTGTGGTTTCACTGCAAATATTTTATTAATTTTGCGATGCGTGTTTCTGAAATTCGTGATATCTTCTATAGTTTTCATTTGAATTATATACTGTAAAGGACAATTTTAATCTATAATATGTGGCCAAGCTAATTAACGTAATTATTTGGATAAGGATTAATACTATATACTTGAAAATAGCCTTGGAAGTTATGTCATATTTTTTAACAAAAAATTTTAGATTAAAATGGTTACTGTGAGTCAACCTTAAGAGATAGACATATGCTGTCGCGGACTTTTTTGTAGGTCTTATTAAGTTGTACAACTCTTGCATAGAAAATATTCTTCTATCTATTTTCAATTAAGCAGCGTTCGTTAGAAACGTGTTTTTTCGACCGTTTTTTTGCCGACTTAGGTTGCAAATTAGGTCTCCACGAATGTACCTTTGATTTAAACGGGATAATATATAGCCTATTTTCATTCCGAAAGTCCATTCTATGTATTAGTGAAAGAATTTTTTAAATCGGTTCAGTAGTTTTTGAGCCAAATCATTACAAACATACAAAAATACAAATGTTCTCTCTTTATAATATTAGTATAGATAGGTAGATGTCATCGATTACTCGTACCTTCAGACGAGCGTCGTCTTGTCTTTTTAACTTATATCATTTAAAAAAAAATTGTGGTGTGGTTTTATGATACCACGATGCAATTGAAACTTTCGGTTCATAGGTATTTTTATTACTGAATGTTTTCGGAAAATAATTATATGTAGTGTAGTTAGTAAAATTAGAGGCGATGTAATAAAAGTTTCACATTAAGAAAGTAGTAAATCAGTGCATGTCTTATCCGCTCCACTACCAATTTAATATGATTGTTCACTGACACATAAAAACTTCTCATTTCTTAAGAAAAATGTATGTGACTCATAAATGATAAATTCTGACCAATTTTTCTTATATATTTTTTTTAATGCAATGTTTTGACGCAACTATGAAAGATTATATGTAATTATTTAATTAAAATGTAGTTTGTGAATGAATAATTTAATTCGACTGCTTTTTGGCTCGTTTTCAATATTTTTGTTTACTCACATAAGTTCTTGACATTTATTTTGAACAATATATATTCAAGTAATAATTATGAATGAAGACATCTCCAGAGCCTTACAAACCACCTCTAAGGCTCACTACAACGTTGTCATGGGAGACTTAAACGCCAAAGTGGGAGTACAGACCTGCAGTGAATCGACTATAGGACCACACGTATTTGGGAGTAGAAATCACAGGGGGCAAATGCTCGTCAATTTCCTCGAGAAAGAGGGGCTTTTCTTGATGAACTCGTTCTTCAAGAAACAGCCTCAAAGGAAGTGGACACTGACAAAAACGAGATTGACTTCATCATTACGGACAAACGGCGCATATTCAGAGACGTCTCAGTGATCACTAGGTTTAATACTGGAAGTGATCACCGACTTGTACGAGGCTCTCTGGATCTACTTTGAAACCGAGAGATTCCGATTGATGAAGTCTACGCTCCGTCCAAACCTACTCCAAACCGTTTTTGGGTCCGTTGAAACATTCCAATTAAAATAGGAAAATCGATTAGCTGCCTTGAAAACCACAGATGACGTAGACCAGAAACTCGAAGAAGTGGTGGAAATCCTCAGGGAAGAAGGGACAAAGTTTTGCGAGGGCAAGCGTACGGGCAAAAAGTCCAAACTTTCGGCAGATACACTTCCGACTAATGGAAGAGAGACGAATAGACCCATTGTCAGCTTTGTCAATTAACCAGGTACGCATAAAACCATTAAGAAGCTGGTGCAACGCGACCTCCGATCCTTAAACACGGTCTTGATTATAGAATCAATTGAGCAAAATCGGGGGTCAAAAGTGTTCGTCCAGCCTCTGGGTAGAAGCCACCTCACAAAGCTGACAACGCCAACGGGGAACGTCGTCGCATGCAAGCCGGAGATTCTGTCGGAAGTTGAAGACTTCTACAGCAAGCTCTACGCATCGCATGCTTCAAGGCCCGCACCCGATACTGAGGATTGCAGAGCTACCTTAACCCGCCACTTCACAGAAGACCTGCCCGAAGTCAGCCGAGATGAGATCGTGATGGCCCTTAGACAGCTCAAAAATGGAAAAGCCCCAGGTGAGGACGGAATCACAACGGAGCTCTAAAAGCTGGAGGAGCCCCAGCTGTAAGCCAGCTGCAACAGCTCTTCCATTCTGTTCTATTCACTGGTAGAACTCCACAGGCATAGAACAGAAGCATGGTGGTTTTGTTTTTCAAAAAAGGAGATAAAGCCCTATTGAAAAACTACCGCCCGATTTCGCTTCTGAGCCATGTCTACAAGACTCGACGAGTTTCAACCTCCAGAATGGGCCGGGTTTCGAAGCGGTTACGGCACCATAGACCACATCCACACGGTGCGGCAGATTGTACAGAAAACCGAAGAGTACAGTCGCCCCCTGTGCTTAGCATTTGTGGACTATGAGAAGGCCTTCGACTCAATCGAAACCTGGTCTGTTCTGGAGTCCTTGCAGCGTTGCCAAGTCGACTGGCGATATATCGAAGTGATGAGATGTCTATATAATGCCGCAACGAGGAGTGTGCAAGTACAGAACCAGCGTACTAAACATATCCACCAGCGTCGAGGAGTGAGACAGGGGGACGTCATATCCCCGAAACTGTTTACTAACGAACGCCTTAGAGGATATGTGTAAGACTCTGGACTGGAAAGATTACGGCATCAACATCAACGGCAAGTACATCTCTCACTTACGATTCGCAGATGACATCGTCATTATGGCAGAGACGCTGCAGGACCTACAAAGGATGTTGAATTACCTAGCTGATTCTTCTCGTCGCATCGGTCTCCGGATGAATTTGAATAAAACCAAAGTCATGAAAAACGAGCACGTTGTTCCGGAACCGATTGCCGTAGATGGAATCCCACGCGAAGTTGTCACGCAGTATGTTTACCTAGGGCAAACGCTCCAACTAGGCAAACACAACTTCGAAAAGGAAATCCAGAGTAGAATTCAGCTGGGCTGGGCAGCATTTGGGAAATTCCGTCGAGTCTTCTCGTCGCCTATACCACAGCGCCTAAAGACTAAAGTCTTTAATCAGTGCGTCATACCTATCATGATATACGGAGCCGAGACGTGGACACTCACGGTTCGACTAGTCCACCAGTTTAAAGTCGCTCAGCGAGCTATGGAAAGAGCTATGCTCGGTGTTTCTCTGCGGGATCGAATCCGGAACAAAGTGAATTAGCAAACTGAAGTGGCAGTGGGCTGGTCATATCTGCCGTGCCGATAACCGTTGGGACAGACTGGTTCTAGAGTGGAGACCGCGAATCGGCAAACGTAGCGTGGGACGCCCTGTGACTAGGTGGAACGATGACATTCGCAAAGCGGTGGTCAGTGACTGGAAACAAAGAGCCGAAGATCGGGCTCAGTGGCGTGTCTTGGGGGAGGCCTACGTCCAGCAGTGGACTGATACCGACTGATAATGATGAATAATTATGAAATAATAATAAGAATAAGAATATTTAATTTATTATAATATATTAAAATTAAATTAATTGTATCGTAACATGATGTTATACGCCATGGCTAAAACATGAATGTCGCCGTAAAAAAATATACAAACTTGCATGCGTTTTAAAGAAGACCCGAAAATCGGGCTCAGTGGCGTATCTTGGGAGAAGCCTGCGTCCAGCTGTGGACTGACACCGGCTGATTATGATGATGCGATTTTTTAACCGACTTTAAAAAATTTTGATTAATATTTTTTTGTTGGAAAGGGGATATCCCAAGTATAGAACCATAGTAATTTCATTAAGTTCTGATAAGTATCTCCAGAGATATGGAGATAAACACCTCAAACTAAGTACTGAAAATTAATATTGCGTTCTTTTAGTTTTTTAAACGATCTTATATAATGTATGCATACCAGGTTGTTGACAAATAAATTCTTTATCTTTATCAGGGTGAGAAAGGCATCGGTCGTCGTGAGAAGGCCAAAGCTAAAGCTGCCGACGAGAAGCTCAGCGCGAAGCAGAGAGCCAAGATCGTGTCGAAAGAGACCATATCTACCGATGAGTCGGATTCAGACGCGTCACGTAAAAGTCGCAGTCGCAGTCGCAGTGGAAGTCGCAGTCCGCCTGCTAACAAAGGACGGAAGAGGATTATGTCGGCTTCTGATAGCGACAGGTAATGGTTTTATCGTTTTTTTTGTGTGTCTGATTATTCAAGCTTGTGTCAATCTAGTACCACCTCCATAGTGGTGGTAGGACACTGTCTATCATAGTGTCTGCCTGGCCAGCTACAACCCTCAATTTGGAACGACGCCGAACGTCTAATGTGGTCCGACAGCTGTCCTTGACAGCCAGTTCCCATTCTAGACCTAGCGTGCTCGACCGCATCATCACTTACCAACAGCTGTTCAAACGCCAGCCTGTTTGTTGTAATAAAACGAGGGTGATGTGTTTCGAACGTTTTTTTTTTTTTTTGCTTTGTCTCTTTCCACGTATTCTTTGCGCAAACCCTTCGAGCTTGGTAAATGCTCGAAGCGCAAACCTATAGTCCGCCTGGGGTGGCACCACCATATTGTCTGTTATTTTACCTTGAAACAAAATGTGTTTGGTATCGCAGGGCACATTAGTGGTCAATGAAATTACAGAACATGTGAGACTCGCCATCTATTGTCTCAAGGTAAACGCAGTGCAGTGAAGCACAAGTTTTGCGAGACACAGTATCTTTTGTAAACTTTAAACTTTCGCGATTTGAATACATAGTTATAAATATTAAAATACGGGACTTATCGCGCCTAAAACATTAATTTTATTCAACTCGACGTTTCGACCAAGTTGCATTGATCGTGGTCACGAGACAACTGGTCGTCGTCGTCTCGTGACCACGATCAATTATTTTTATTTTTTTTACAATACAATTTATAACACTGTATCTTTTATAGGCTGATGTCACAACTTGTTTGTCTTGATTTTTCAACAGACTTCTAAAAAGGAGGTCCGTCAATTATGAACCGATTCGAATGATTCTCGGTAGGGTACATTCCCGAGGTGGTTCCATTGTAATTTCATCGAGATCTGATAAGTATCTCCAGAGATATGACGACAAACGTCTCAAAATTGCTACTGAAACTGACTCGTGGGGCATGGAAGTCGGTTCATCATCATCATTAACAGCCAGTATTCGTCCACTGCTGGACATGGGCCTCTCCTATGGCACGCCACTGAGCTCTATTTTCGGCTCCTTGTTTCCAACCGCTGCTAGCCAGCTTGCGTTGCGATCCACCAATTCAAAGTCGCTCAGCGAGCTATGGAAAGGGCTTTGCTCGGAGTATCTCTAAAGATCGAATTCGAAATAAAGTCATCCGACAGAGAACCAATATTATCAACATAGCTCAAAGGATTAGCAAGCTGAAGTGGCAGTGGACTGGTCACATCTGTCGCAGAACCGATAGCCGTTGGGGTAGACGTGTTCTAGAGTGGAGACCACGGCTCGGTAAAGGAAGCATAGGATACCCTCCAGCTAGATGGAGCGATGATATACGCAAGCTGTAAGTCGGTTACTTTAGTTTAATTATTTTAATGTCTGTGCCGGCCGCCGCTTAGATTACTTAGATGTAAGCATTTCATTTGTACCATTTTAAATTAGCATTAATTCGCACGGCAGTTCCCTCGCGGACTCGTAGCAATCAACACGGAAATACAGTGTAAAGCAAATTAGCAATCTTTCATTTGTACGAGACCCGTACAATGTCTAACAAACACACTCTTGGACCGCTATCTCAACTGATGTTAAGTAAAGATCAGGTCATTGAGTTCTAAAATTAAATCGTTATTGGAAGTGAAAGACGGCACACAGAGGCGAATGTTATAATTATCTAATATCATTAAAAACATATATATTCTACTAAAAATTGCTGAACCCTTTACAGTTGATTTCGTATTGTTTTCCCAGGTCTCGGTCCCGGTCTAAGAGCCGTTCCAAGTCGAAGTCTCGAAGCCGATCTCGTTCCGGCTCCGCTAAAAGCAGGAGATCCAAGTCTAAAAGCAGATCCAGGTAAATATTACTTTTATATATAGATACTAGCGGATCCGGCAGACGTTGTCCTGCCCGATCACAGCGCCACCTATCGGTTCCAATTGTGAATCTAAACCATCTATGGACTAACTCAAACAAACACACCAAAATTCATCTAAATCGGTCCATCCGTTTAGGAGTTCAGTGACATACACACCTACAGTACAATTATATATATACAAGCTGATACCCGCGGCTTCGCCCGCGTTATTTGAGTCTTTATGACGTTTGAGGTCAAGATCGATGATCTCTTAGGCCAAGTCACCATAGATGACCCTAAAGTCGAACTCAATATCCTTTATTGTTAAAGTCATTAATCATTTTGGTTAGGTATACGAAGTTGTGCTGTTTAAATGTTTGACTTAACACAAAAGTTCCTGAAACATTTCTTACAAAGAAAATAAGGTGAACAGCTGCGCGAGCGCAGCGAGAGCTATCATTGCGCGAGCGAACATTTTTTATGACTTTTTATGACCCTGACAAATTTACGACCTTATAATCAACTCACTATAGATGACTTTTAGGTCGAACACGATATCGTCTATTGTTAAAGTCATTAATAATTACTTGGTAAACCTAACCAAGGTTTACCAAGTTTTGCTGTTTGAGTATTTGAGTCAGTCTAATGTATGAGGCTGTTGAAACACACTATTATCAACACTATTATCAACAATATAATAGCGTGTTTCAACAGCCTCATACATTAGACTGACTCAAATACTCAAACAGCAAAACTTGGTAAACCTTGGTTAAAAAAACGTTATTACTGCGAAACATTTTTACGACCCTGACAGTTTTTATGACCTACTAAGTCAACACCGATGACATAAGGGTTAAATTTGATATCCACTTATTTTAAGGTTAATAATCATTATGATTATTGAAGGTTGTACTGTTTAAATGTGATGACTCGTTTTCATGCATGTGTTTATTAATATACAAAAGTTGCTTATATATTACCTTCAAAGTAGATATAACAAATGCCTGCGCAAGCGTAGCGAGCGCCGCTATCACTGAGCGAGCGAAGCGAGCGCGGAAAATTTTTTACGACTTTTTATGACCCTGAAAGTTTTTATGACCTACTAAGTCAACACTGATGACACTCAGGTTAAAGTCGATAATCACTTATTTTAAGGTTAATAATCATTCTGGTTATTGAAGGTTGTACTGTTTCAATGTATGACTCGTTTTGATGCATGTGTCTATTAAAATACAAAATTTGCTGAAATATTACCTTCAAAGTAGATAAAACAAATACTCACGCGAGCGTAGCGAGCGCTATCAATGCGCGAGCGAAGCGAATGAGAATTTTTTTTACGTCTTTTTATGACCTACTAAGTCAACACCGATGACATTAGGGTTAAATTTGATATCCACTTAATTAAAGGTTAAATCATTATGATTATTGAAGGTTGTTCTGTTTCAATTTATGACTCGTTTTGATGCGTGTGGCTATTAAAATACAAAATTAGCTGAAAAATTACCTTCGAAGTAGATAAAATAAATAATTGCACGAGCGAAGCGAGCGTGAAAAATTTTTACGACTTTTTATGACCCTGACAGTTTTTATAACCTACTAAGTCAACACTGATGACACTCAAGTGAAACGTGATATCCACTTATTTTAAGGTTAATAATCATTATGATTATTGAAGGTTTGCAATCTATGACTCGTTTCAATTTATGACTCGTTTTGATGCATGTGGCTATTAAAATACAAAAGTTTCTGAAATATAACATTCAAAGTAGATAAAATAAACAATTGCGCGAGCTTAGCGAGCGCTAAAATGTTGACGACTTTTTATGACCCTGACAGTTTTTATGACCTACTAAGTCAACACCGATGACATTAGGGTTAAATTCGCTAACCACTTAATTTAAGGTTAATAATCATTATGATTATTGAAGGTTGGTCTGTTTCAATTTATGACTCGTTTTGATGCATGTGGCTATTAAAATTCAAAAGTTGACGAAATATTTCCTACAAAGTAGATAAAAAAAATGCTTGCGCAAGCACAGAGAGTGCTATAACTACGCAAGCGAAGCGAGCGCGAAAAATTTTTACGTGTTTAAATGACTCTGACAGGTTTTATGACCTACTAAGTCAACACCAATTACCCTAAGGCTGTTAAAACACCAAAGTTTTTGAAATACTTCCCACAAAGCAGATAAACGCGCTGGGCAAGCAAAGCCAGCGCGTAAATTTTGATGACTTCTAATGATCCTGACAGTTTTATGGCCTAATCAAGACACTAATTAAGTCATTATAGACTAACCTAATGTGAAACTTTTATGATTATGTTAACTCTATGTAAAGTTAACAAAAAATATATGCACCCTCACTTAACTGCCGAAAAAAAAAGTATTCTTTGCCCTTTTATGCCCTATTAAATGTATTTGTACAAAATGTCATGTGAATCGGTCTTTGCCTTTTGGCCGAAAAGAGGCTAAACATATACAAAATTCAACAGTAAAAAACTGACAAAACGACTCGATTGTAAAAAAAGTAACCAATGTGCTCGGATAATAGACTCTACTCTTGGTCTATGTCTTATTGACTGTCTCTGTACAATTTTAGCTCAATCGGTCAACTCGTTTAACCGAGAAGAGGTCACACGTTTATAAAATTCAATAAAAAAAAATAGTTACCCAAACTCAACTGTTAAAAAAAATATCCTTTGTCGTTCTATGCCCTATTAACTGTATTTGTACAAAATTTGAGCTGAATCGGTCAAAACGATTGCCGCTAAGAGGCAACACATTATTCCATAATTAAATTATGGACACCCAAAATTGCCAGCCTAAAATAAGTATCCCATGTATTATTGACCGCCTGTGCACAAAATTTCAGCTGAAATGGTTGACCCGTTTGACTGAGAGGAGGCCACACATTTACAAAGTAAAAAAAAAAAAAAACTGGACACCAGGACTCGACTGCCAGAAAAAAAGTATCCTATGTGCTTCTATGCCATATGAGCTGCATATGTAGAAAATTTCAGCCGTATCGGTCCAGCCGTTTATCTGAAAAGTGGCCACACATACCCAAAATTCAATAAAAAAAATCTAGACACCCAGACTCGATAGCCAGAAAAAAAGTTTTCTATATCCTATTCTGCCCTATGAACTGTCTTTATATAACATGTCAGGCAAATCGGTCAAGCCGTTTATTCGAGAAGAAGTCTTATATTTACAAAATTCAATTAAAAATATTTGGACTCCCTGACTCGATAGCCAGAAAAAAAGTATTCTTTATCCTATTCTGCCCTATGAACTATCTTTATACAACATGTCAGGCAAATCGGTCAAGTCGTTTATTCGAGAAGATGTCTTATATTTACAAAATTCAATTAAAAATATTTGGACCCCCTGACTTGATAGCCAGAAAAAAGTTTTCTATATCCTATTCTGCCCTATGAACTGTCTTTATACAATATGTCAGGCAAATCGGTCAAGCCGTTTATTCGAGAATAGGTCTTATATTTACAAAATTCAATTAAAAATAACTGAACCCCCTGACTCGACAGCCAGAAAAAAAGTATCCTATATCCTATTCTGCCCTATGACATGCATTCACACAAAATTTCAGGCAAATCGGTCAAGCCGTTAATTCGAGAAGAAGTCTTATATTTACAAAATTCAATTAAACATATTTGGTCCCCCTGACTGGATAGCCAGAAAAAAAGTATTCTATGTCCTATACTGCCCTATGAACTGTCTTTACACAAAATTTTAGGCAAATCGGTCAAGCCGTTTATTCGAGAAGAAGTCATATATTTACAAAATTCGATTAAAAATATCTGGACCCCCTGACTCGACAGCCAGAAAAAAAGTATCCTATATCCTATTCTGCTCTATGACATGTATTCACATAAAATTTCAGGCAAATCGGTCAAGTCGTTTATTCAAGAAGATGTCTTATATTTACAAAATTCAATTTAAAAAATTTGGAGCCCCTGACTTGATAGCCAGTAAAAAAGTTTTCTATATCCTATTCTGCCTTATGAACTGTCTTTATACAACATGTCAGGCAAATCGGTCAAGCCGTTTATTCGAGAAAAGGTCTTGTATTTACGAAATTCAATTTAAAATATCTAGACCCCCTGACTCGACAGCCAGAAAAAAAGTATCCTACATCCTATTCTGCCCTATGACATGTATTCACACAAAATTTCAGGCAAATCGGTGAAGCCGTTTATTCGAGACGAAGTCTTATATTTACAAAATTCAATTAAAAATATTTGGACCCCCTGACTTGATAGCCAGAAAAAAAGTTTTCTATATCCTATTCTGCCCTATGAACTGTCTTTATACAACATGTCAGGCAAATCGGTCTAGCCGTTTATTCGAGAAGAGGTCTTATATTTACAAAATTCAATTAAACATATTTGGACCCCCTGACTCGATAGCCAGAAAAAAAGTATTCTTTATCCTATTCTGCCCTATGAACTGTCTTTACACAACATGTCAGACAAATCGGTCAAGCCGTTTATTCGAGAAGAAGTCTTATATTTACAAAATACAATTAAAAATATCTGGGCCCCCTGACTCGACAGCCAGAAAAAAAGTATCCTATATCCTATTCTGCCCTATGACATGTATTCACACAAAATTTTAGGCAAATCGGTCAAGCCGTTTATTCGAGAAGAAGTGTTGTTATATTTACAAAATTCAATTAAAAATATCTGGACCCCCTGACTCGATAGCCAAAAAAGAAGTATCCTATATCCTATTCTGCCCTATGTACTATCTTTGTACAAAATTTCAGCCAAATCGGTCAAGCCGTTTGACCGTGAAGAAGTCCCAAACAAACAAACTGACTTTCGCATTTATAATATTGGTGTTGATTGGTGTTGATACAGATATAACTTCTTATTAATATCGAAACCTTGATACAGTGTGTTCAGTCATCGATGTCAAAGCCTTTAGGGGGATCAAATACAGTTAATTACTTTTGACGGGAACGTGGAAAAATGTGTGTGCTCTTATTGTATTTTTTCCTAAAACTTGTGTTCTTCCGCGAGTTCGTGTGTAATAAATGTGGATTATTATATTAACCAACTAGCAGCCCGCCCCGGCTTCGCACGGGTAGAACATATATGCCTACAAAATTTGCATCAGTTTGTTGCATCGAATATAAAATATGAACATATTTAACAACCCTCGTCATATTTCATCCAATTTACACAAAACCTTAACGAATTATGCACCTAAACCTTCCTCATAAACACTCTGGCTATTGGTGAAAACCGCATGATAATCCGTTCAGTAGCTATTGAGATTATTGCGAACAGACAGACAGACGCAGATGAACTTTGTTTTATAATACTTACGTATTGATATTGGACGGCCCTTTGGCGTAAAGGATAGTTACCCTGATTCTGACCCGACGGTCGTTGGTTCTAATCCTAGCTATATACCTACCAATGAAAGTTTTATGTGCATTCATGAATCATGAGTTTTCGTACAGTGGTAGTGGTATCATTAAATCTACCAAAAAGTAGCTTACCACCAAGGAGTACATCTGCCGCCTTACGGCGTTCCCCGACGCAAAATGTAGGGGTAATATACGTTTAACGTGTGTATCTGTGTGTCTGTCTGTAGCATCTTACCACCTAACCGGATGAACCGATTTTGTTTTTATTATTGATAGTTTTTTTTTGTTTGATAGATGTTTTTATCGAGAGTTTTCTTAGCTTTGATTCATGAAAATTCGTTCAATCGTTATAAAATTATGAGCTTTTTTCTAGTTAATTGCGCTATGAAATCAACTTTCATAGGTCTGATCAATTCGAAAATCTTCTTCTTCAACGATATTGTAAGAACATGGAAGCCTCCTGGACTCTAATAGAATAATATAATCAGAATACTCAAATCCTCACCAACTTACAGCTCAGATTTTAAATTTCGTGTTTAGAGTCATTGGAAAAAGCTATTATACATAGATCAGTCGGGGTGGTTTAAAATATTATATTATATTATTATATATATAGATGAATATTATTTTATACAATAGATCATATTATTATACTATATTGACTTCAAATTGATTGTGATCGGTGGGGATCTACAGCAATAGCTAAGCCTATAATAATATTTTCGTAGTAACTATGACCTAATCTGTGGTTTCACTGCAAATATTTTATTAATTTTGCGATGCGTGTTTGTGAAATTCGTGATATCTTCTAGAGTTTTCATTTGAATTATATACTGTAAAGGACAATATTAATCTATAATATGTGGTCAAGCTAATTAACGTAATTATTTGGATAAGGATTAATACTATATACTTGAAAATAGCCTTGGAAGTTATGTAATATTTTTTAACAAAAATTTTAAGATTAAAATGGTTACTGTGAGTCAACCTTAAGAGATAGACATATGCTGTCGGGGACTTTTTTGTAGGTCTTATTAAGTTGTACAACTCTTGCATAGAAAATATTCTTCTATCTATTTTCAATTAAGCAGCGTCCGTAAGAAACGTGTTTTTTCGACCGTTTATTTGCCGACTTAGGTTGCAAATTAGGTCTCCACGAATGTACCATTGATTTAAACGGGATAATATATAGCCTATTTTCATTCCGAAAGTCCATTCTATGTATTAGTGAAAGAATTTTTTAAATTGATTCAGTAGTTTTTGAGCTTACTCATTACAAACATACAAAAATACAAATGTTCTCTCTTTATAATATTAGTATAGATGAAGAGCGGCTAACTTCTATGGTCATTCTATTCTGTTACTCTTAATTATTACTTAGCAAAATTAAAACGGAGAAATTGTGCTGTAGTTAAAGAATAGAAAAGTATTTGATGAACACCATTAAATGGACAATAAAACTTATGCAGTTACATTGACAAAATAGGTATCAAGAGGCGGTCTTCCCGCTGTATGTAGTTTAATGTATATTATTATAACTCTACTTAAACTACTCAAAGCTTAAGCTAGACTTTAGCTTTATGTATCTGAACAATAAACGGTTTTGATTGATTGATTAGGGTTTTCCTTGCAACTTGTATCTACAATCAATACAAGTTTTAGTAAAACGACTTTTGAAAAGAAGGAGCTTCTCAATTCGTCTGTATGCATTTTTTTATTTTTGTTACGCGATTACTCCGTCAATTGTAAACCGATTCGAATGATTCTTTTTTTAATCGATAGGGTATGTTTCCGAGGTGGTCCCATTGTAATTTCATCGAGATTTGATAAGTATTTCTAGAGATATGACGATAATCCTCTCAAACTTGCTACTGAAACTGACTCGCGCGGCATGGAAGTCGGTTGTTTTAGTTTTTAAACTATCTTAATTATTTATTTACAGGTCCAAGAGCGGATCTAGATCGAAGAGCCGCTCCCGGTCGCGATCCAAAAGTCGTTCCAGATCTAAAAGCCGTTCGAGATCTAAAAGTCGCTCTCGATCGAAAAGCCGTTCAAGATCTAAAAGTCGCTCGCGATCAAAGAGCCGCTCTCGATCCAAGAGTCGCTCTCGATCCAAGAGTGTCTCCAGGTCACGGTCCAGGTATATTCTACTGTATATATTTAGTCCTTATATATAGACAATACAATGATTATGTTACATTTTAATGTTAATAACGAACTTAACGTACAGATCAAGTTTTGGTTTAATCCTAGTTGCCTTAGAAAAGTTGACAGGTATGTAAAAGAAAACATTCACATGGTATAACATAAATATGCTTTTAATAAACTTTTAAAAACACAGTTATACAGTTTTAATTTTAGTACAAAGAGGTTTATACCCGACTCATACCATTATAGCTTGACCATAAATCTATGACCGCACTTTTCCTAAAATATGAACACGCGGATTCCACTTACTACTTTAGAAATGCGGAATTTTTACGTTCTCTTCAAATCATGATTTTACAAAATAAGGATCGTGCACTAATTCAATTTAATCCGTATGCTCTAAAAATAAGGTTGTAATTACAACCTTATTTTTAGAGCCGGTTTGTTCTACAAAGCAATTGCTTTGTAGAACAAACCGGCTCCAACGAAAGGAACCTAGATAGGAGTGTGTCCTTTGTCTAACAACCTGCCAGTGCTATATATGTATGCACATACAAAGGAAAGGGACAAACTCCGTTCAAGATCGGTCTCTTTCGGTCCGGTAGTGCACCGTCTTCATATAAACCGTATTTGCTCCAAATATCTACTACTGAGCGACGGCTTAATTTTTTAAATTGCTTTTTGTATGTAATTTTTCTATAAACATTGTTCTCGTTCACAGATCCAAAAGCAAGTCTCGTTCGAAGTCCAAGAGCGTATCGCGGTCCCGATCTCGATCCCGTTCCAAGAGCGGTTCCCGATCCAGATCCGGGTCTCGTTCCAGATCCGGATCCCGCTCCGCACAGTCCCGACCAGACACCCCCGTCTCGAGGAAATCCGTTTCCGCTAGTGAAGACGAAGCTTAACTCTGACTGTACATATTTAGAAACTGTACTACTGTTATGTAATAAATATATGATGATGACTTAATTATTTGTTGTTTTAACCTGCTGTCTGGCTAAGGGTCAGTTCACACCGAGACGTGACGATGCTTGTGGTTACGCGCCGCGCAGCGAAGCCACCGAATTTTTCCAATGAAATGTGTATTTTTTATGTAGTAAATAAAGTTTTATTTTGTATTACTATCTTAAAAAGTGCGTGCCGCGTCGTGTCTCGATGTTAGCTGACCCTAAGGCTCAATTCACACTAAAATGGCAGCGGCCGGCAGCGCGTTTAGGGCCCAGCGCGCATTTCCTTGATACGCACACGCGGATTCAGACCCAGCGCGCACCGCTGGAAGCGCGGCGGAGCTCGTTTGAAGACAACAATCCTAACTAATATTATAAATGCGAAAGTAACTCTGTCTGTCTGTGTCACTTTCACGCCATAACCACTAACCCGTTTTAAATTAAATTTGGTACACAGATAGTCTAGAGCCTGAGAAAGGACATAGGCTACTTTTATGGCGGAAAAAAGGGTTGAAATGGGGGATGAATAGTTGTATGGAAATATCGTCATTTTAGGAGATAGAAGCTTGAAACTTATTTTTTAGGCTGTTGATTAGATATAAATAAATATGACATTCAAAGTTTGTAAAAGTTTTACCCTCAAGGGTGTAAAATATAATAGGGATGAAAGTTTGTATGGAAATATGTAAGGTTTATGTGAATGTCCTACTGAACCGATTTAAATGCAATTTGGTACACAGATAGTCTTGAGCCTGAGAAAGGACATAGGCTACTTTTTAGTGCAAAAAGGGTTGAAAGGGAGGATGAAATGTTGTATGGAAGTATCGTCATTTTTAGAGCTAGAAGCTTGAAACTAATTTTTTGGCTGTTGATTCGATATAAATAAATATGACATTCAAATTTTGTAAAAGTTTTACCCTCAAGGGTGTAAAAATAACAATAGGGAATAGGGGATGAAAGTTTGTATGGAAATATATAAGGTTTATGTGTATATTGTACTGAACGGATTTAAATGAAATTTAATACACAGATAATCTAGAGCCTGAGAAAGGACATAGGCTACTTTTTAATTCGAAAAGAGGGTTGTAAGGGGATGAAAAGTTGTATGGAAGTATCGTCATTTTTAAAGCTAGATTGTTTAGGCTGTTGATTCGACATAAATAAATATGACATTCAAAGTTTGTGAGGGGGAAGGGGGAGGGAGAAGTGGGGGAAAGGGGAGAGAAGGAAATAAGGTGAGGGAAAGGGGGGTGGGTGGAAGAGACAGGGAGAGGGGGAGGGGGGATTTGCGCGGCGTGGTACGGTGCGGTGGAGGTGGGTTACGCATGTCTTATTTGTTAAATAATTAGCCTAAATAATTAAAAATGCTACCCTAAGACACTTTTCCACGCGGACGAAGTCGCGGGTACAGCTAGTTTAATATAAACCTTAACTACCTTGACATGCAGTCAATAATAATAAGGCGCAGAGTAGCGCGGCGCAGCACAGCGGTGCCACATGAGTAAGTGGCGGTGCCGCGGTGACTGGAGCAGTAGCGTGCATGCTCTTGTGAGTTGTGGTACCTTGAGGGCTCCCCGAGCGCCGCGGGCGTATTTATTCTTGGTATACAATTATTGACTGTATGTTAAAGTATTTAAGGTTTATATTAAATGTTTGTCTTCAAATGCGCTCCGCCGCGCTTCCAGCATGTGCGCTGGGCCTATGCCAGCCATTTTATGAACTCTAGGATCTACATTCGATGCCTCCGGTAGGAGTATAGTTATTCTGTGTTCAATGCCGTCGGTCTCGGAGCCTGTTCCTCGCGGTAGCTCGAACGGCCGTGCGGCGATCGGTCCGTGGCAGCCAGTATATCAACACATGCTAAAAATGCAAAGTCAGTTTGTATTATGTTTGTTTGGGACTTCTTCACGGGCAAACGGCTGGACCGATAAAGCTGAAAATTTTCACAGGGATATCCGGTACTATGGATTAGGCTATAACATTTTGACGCGGGCGAAGCCGCGGGGCACAGCTATATACAGGATGTTTGGTGGATGGACCGACAATTTTTTTTGGGAGGTTGGGGCACGGTAATATTATAATACAGTATTGTGACTCGGCCCTGTCCTTGAGATCAAGAGTTACTGCGCGGCAGTCGGCGGCACCGCGCGGTACGTACACGCACGACAGGGCTGCCCGCCTACAGTATTTTAATTTCATTTACCTACTTGACAATCTTTCTAGTTTTTAGGATTCCGTAGTCCTTATAGTTTCGTCATGTCCGTCTGTCTGTCCGAGGTTTTGCTAAGAGACCGTTAATACTAGAAAGCTGCAATAATTGTTAATACTATAAAATTTTGTAGGGATATGTATATAAATTACGCCGACAAAGTGGTGAAATAAAATTTTGAAAAATATTTTTTTTTAGGGTAGCTCCCCTACATGAGAAGTGGGGATGAATTTTTTTTTCGTCGTCTACCCCATCGTGCGGGGTATCGTTGAATAGGTCTTTTGAAATGACTTACGGGTTGCTAATACCATTTATCGATTGAATGCTCCATTTATGAAATATTAAACATTAAAGTGAAAAATTTTGACTTTGAAAAGGCTTGAAAAATCTTAGAAAAGTTCTTGATAATAGTTCATTTCATGAACTTTAAAGGAAAACTAACGCGGAAAAGATTACTTTATTACTTTAGCAGTAATAGTCGTTAAACTTGGGTGTTAGATAATTTTGTACCAAATACAAAACCCTTACCTTATCCTTTAAAGTGACAAAGACGAAATACCTAGTTGTTTGTTTTTAACGGGTAAAGACTTGCATTGAATGACGGGCTACTACGGACCCACCAAAGCACACTTGGCGAGGCGCGGCGAATATACTAAGATAAAAAAAAAAAAAATATTTAAATAAACCTCATCTATGGCGTAGACATACGCGCCGACTCCTTGTTATGGCTTTTAAACGCTGCTTGACGTTTTTCTGCCAGTGTCAAAAGCATGGCCAGTGTACAGTATATTCACAAGAAAAAAAACCGACAAAAGAAATATTATTAAATTATAATGTAATATAATAACTTAAATAATTGCTTAGAAACAGAACATTTACTCTCGTGGCAGCTTCATCGAAGCGCGA
Source organism: Cabera pusaria (assembly GCA_954871355.1). Taxonomy (NCBI): domain Eukaryota; kingdom Metazoa; phylum Arthropoda; class Insecta; order Lepidoptera; family Geometridae; genus Cabera; species Cabera pusaria. The sequence goes on from OX940896.1 coordinate 7,128,602, forward strand.
TGAAGCTTCCGCGTCCGCGTGTCATGTAATTTTTAACAGTATGCCATATTTTTACTTATCGTCATTATCTTCGCCGCGCCTGGTGTGCCTATATATATATATATATATATATATATAATAATAAAAAGACACGGATCATGAAAACTTTGTATATTATTTCTATTTAGATATAGGTACAATAAAGTAATTATACGTTTAGAATGCAGGGGAAAAAAATATATTTGACTATTACGGAAATAAGCAATCGTAACTCGCAACAATAAAGCTTAAATATACATTTTATTAATAACATTTAACATAATAATAACACAACCACATTTTTGGTGAAGTTACATTCGGAATAACCTATGTTTTCAATTCCAAATATTCTCTGTAATATAATATAAGGGTATTTAGATTTATCTAATGGACTAAAATTAACTATTCTTACACGCTTTATAATCTTAAAAGTTAATAATTGAGCGTCATACGTAACATAGCTAAAATCTGAATAAAAATAACTCCCGTAGAAAAAAAAAAACATTATCTAGATGAGATTCAAGGCATAAAACTCTGATATAAATAAAAATATGAATCACAGCTTATAATGAGATCTATCTTAATTACAATTAGAGAAATGTCTACATAGTAAATCTTATACAATCCAATACAATTTACCTAGTTCTCTCGTAGAAACTACATTAAAATTTCGTACAAATTGAATATTCGCAATAAAAAACTGGGTAAAAAAATTCGAAGTTGTGGCAGTTTCGTTATTTTGAGAATGGTCAATTTATTTTATTGCTTAACGTTATCGAGGTTATCGAATATCTAGGGGTTATTACACTTACAGGCAAGAAATTGGCACACTGCAAGAATAATAAATGTAAGACTTGTTTTTATTGTTACTATTCACAACTGCTAAAGCAAATTCGGATACAGAAACTGTCTCTGCTTTGACTCGGAACGTAGCAGGCAAAAAGTTTTCAATAAAAAAAACATAACCTGGAGACTCAAAAGATGGCTTTCGAAATTATCGCATTGGTCTGACATTGTAAATCTGTCAAACCTTGTGTTTTCTTTTCATTAGTTTTTAGATTGATGACTACCGATGACTATTTCATTCTTCATATTTCTAGCATTTGTGATTTTCAATGACCCTTTCTTTAATAATAAATATTTGTGCTAAAAAATAATAAACAATAGCGAGTGTAGTAGAAGTATTTTTTTTAAACCTCTCATTTACAATTTACAATGCTTCGATCGGAAACATTTGATATTTCAATTCGGAAAATTATTGATTTTAATCGGAACGGTTTCCGCGAAACAACATTCATACTGACGCTTCCTTCATTCAAATGTATCAGGTTAAAAACATTTTAAAAAAGACACCTCGAACATATAACCTCCTCCTTTTTTAAAGTCGGTTAATAAGAATAGTTATGCAGAAGGAGTGTTCATTTAAAAAAATGCGATAGATTTACGACATGGGACCATTCTGTCAGTCTTTTAGTAGAAATATAGTTAGTAAACTACATTTAAACAGCGTGCCATATTTCTTACCGCTAAGTACTTTATCATTATTGTATTGTTATTAGGTTTAAGTGTGCGCTAAAAGTAGGCTTCGATGTAATACTATGACTAGATTTCTATCATGTTTAGTGTTCTAAATCTACGTAAAATTGGTGATTAGGTATATTTAAACATTGAATTAATGAATATATGGGCTCGTATATAGCACGTATAATTTTCCAAAGGGTTATAGTTTGTAAGCAATCTGAAAAATTACTAGAAAACGAGTTATTTAATTAATATTTTTTGGTGTTTTAGGATATTATAAGTACTATTGTTTTTTTTTTGTAGATCATACATTATTGTTAAGTTATTTAATCGTTATTTTATTTGAACAGTAGTATTAGGGTATTTGACAACATTTTGCAATGTATGAAATATCAACCAAAATATAATTATATTATCAAAAACCTAGCGTTAAATTTATATATATTTCGCCATTTTATTGTGAATTTTAAAATATCCGCTGAGAAAGGGAAAACTGTCATGGCGTCGTACATGACGTGACACGGAGCTGTGTGAAAAATTTAGCAGCGCAGATAATAAAATGCTATTTATTTTTATACGTCATTATTATCAGCTTACACTAGTCCACTGCTGGACATAGGCCTCTCCTATGGGTGCTCTCATTTTTACTGTCACACACTACACAAATCTGGGCGTTGTTTTGTACTATTTTTAATTAAAAATAGATATTAGAATGACAATAGCGCGATACATATTTTGAATACAGTCAAATACCGTTTTTTTTGGTAGAGTCTGTGCAAAAAGAGAATCATCGTGGCATTACAATGAACTAACATTCAAAGGTAAAGAAGGAAGGTAATACCTACCTACCTAGTAGCATACGTACCTACCTAGTACCAAACGTACCTACCAAGTACCAATAATTTTTGGTCGTACTAGTAATGACAGTAGTTATGTCAATGCAACAAAAACAGTAAATTTAAACGACAGACGAGACCTCAATTTCTACGACGGATCTCTGTTTGCACAGACTATATTGACTACATTATATATTTGTAGGTTAAATGATATTGTATGGAGGTGCATTTCGTATTTCCATTTTTCAATCTCAAAAATCCTAATCGATTTAGGCTCATCGGCTGATTGGAAGATGTAACTGATTACAATATTTATATTTTATATAAAATCTTCTTTTAAACTAAATGTAACCTCACACGCAAGATAATTTATTAATAGTAATGATAATAATAACAACATAACAATTATTTTAGGTTTCTACTTTTACACTCTCCAAGGTGTCGTTTTAATTTGTAATATTAGATTTTCAATTATGTAGGAAACAAAGTGTATGTCAGAATGTATGTTTGTATTTACCTATGTTCGACCGTAGTGCCTAACTAATCATTCAATATTGAGGATTCATTTTTGTTTTGTCATTTTTTTCATAATCGGGTATATTTGCTTAAGGTTGCCTGTTTAAGGGCGCGGTTACACCGAGAGCTATTACGGCTTGAGGTGCGGCGCGTCCGCCAGCCAGACAACGCCGCTCGCACTAGCTCTTCTAAATAGCAATGCATTTTGAATACTATTTTTAAAGGAAGCGTCGAATGCCGGCATTCCGAAATTCCGAAACTGCATTGCTTAATATCGAAACCTAATTCCGGTATTCAAACACGGTTCGATATTTAACCTACCACCAGTGGACGAACACCCAGTGCCAGGATTCGAACTGACGACCTCTCGCTTAGAAGTAAAACCAAATATCCCTTAGGCTCGAATGATATGCGTCCGCGCGACCGAGCGGCCCGGCCGCTACACCACGAAATCACAAGCAATTGTGGGTAAATCGGTAATCGGCGGCGCCGCTATTTAAATAAATCGTTACCCACAATTGCTTGTGATTTCGTGGTGTAGCGGCCGGGCCGCTCGGTCGCGCGGACGCATATCATTCGAGCCTAAGGGATATTTGGTTTTACTTCTAAGCGAGAGGTCGTCAGTTCGAATCCTGGCACTGGGTGTTCGTCCACTGGTGGTAGGTTAAATATCGAACCGCGCGTAAATATCGGTCGCGTGGACGCATATAATTCGAGCCTTACGCCAACGAGGCTCTGAAAAAGTAAATAAATCAAGTTTTATTCTTCGTGACACAATTCTTCTAAGCTAATATTTTATAGCTCTCAGTCTGACCGCGTCCTAAAAACCTTTGGTGCATAAAATTTAGCAATTGTATTGTTTTCAATTTATACAGTTTTAATAAACGTGTTGTATATTTTAACCAATCCATTTCCTTTTAAAATAGTACTATAGTCTGTGCAAAAAGAGAATAGTCGTAGAAATTGAGGGCGGGCGTATTGATGGTTCTATTTTACTGATTTTGTTGCGTTGACAACATTGCTCTGTCATTGCCTACGACAACATTTTTTTGATACCTTGGCTTGGTAGGTATCTACTTTTATCATTATCGGGTGGTAAGTAGGTATAAGTAGGCTAAGTAGGTATATACCTTATTTCCTTACCTTTGAATGTAAGTTCATCGTACCGCCACGACGGTTCTCTTTTTGCACAGACTAAAGAGTGATCGATCATGTTTAGAATATGTAACTAAATTATAAAAACGAGACACGTTAGCATGCGTCTTTGTTCTGTCCATTATGGTGTGGGAAGGTGAGGGCTCCGTTAGCCTGGGGGCCTCCCAGGAAGGATGTGAACGTGGTGTCCCGACTCATCGGCGGCTCCAGACCCTCGATCGGGATGCAGTCCAGTGTTGGGACTGTGTACTCCCTGAGGAAGATGGAATATAGTGTTATATGCCGGCTGTATAGATGTAATAAAAATGATGGTGCACTGCAGATGTTTTGACAAATTCAATTTAATCCGTATGCTCTAACAATAAGGTTGTAATTGCTTTATATAGATAGATATATAGAGACACCAGGGTGGGAGTGTGTCCTTGTCTAACAACCTGATAGTCCTATATATGTTCTACACTATACTATACTAGCTGGCCCGGCGAACTTCGTACCACCTAACAGACAATGAATGTCGTGTTACCTTTTAGGTGAACTTGTTTTAGGCTTTTATGAACGTAATAAATGAATACAAAAGAGATATTCAGTTTATTAATGTATTATGGCAATCCAGATATAGAATAAAAATGGTTTTGGAAATATAAACTTTTTAAGTTGCTTGTAAGCATACATTTCTGAACGCACGCATATTTGACAATCAATAAATATGTCAAACAATTATCATTACTGACAATATTTGACATTTTTAAAATATACATGACTTGAATTCACAGAACTTGAAGAATTATTAGTTGACTTACTACTTGACACGGGCTAAACACACTAATCGTGTGGAGCCATAATTTTGCCAAAAAAAACGCGGTAATCCGAATACTGTAATGCTATCCACACATGGGAAGAATTTTTACACTTGACACTGGCTAAATACACTAATCGTGTGGAGCTATAATTATACAAAAAAAATGGCGGCATAAACAATTGAACATCAAATAATCGGCAGTTTTTAAACCCAGGAACATTTTGGCAAAATATTTATTCTTATATAATTTTTTTAGGTCAATTATTCATTGTTTTTAATATTTATTATCCTATTCCTGACAAAGACAATTTCAAAAATACAAAAATCATAAAAATTGGTCCAGCCGTTCTTGAGTTATAAGTGTAGTAACTAACACGACTTTCTTTTATATATATATAGATGTATGGTATATATATAAGTTGTCCATACAAAAGAAAGGGACAAACTCCGTTCAAGGTCGTTCTCATGGGGGCCGGTGTACGCGATCGAATTTAATATGTAGCAGGTCTGTGACCGGCTGTAATTCACGTACCTTTAGTCGAATTTTCTTAACCTAGGTTTCGAGCGAATCTGTCGCTCTTCCTCGGCAGCGAGGTCACGCGGTAAGATCGCGATGTCAGTAAACATCGCGAGAAAATTTGACTAAACGGTACGTGAATTACAGCTGGTAAATAATGTTACAAATTCACGATAATTTTAAAACATAAATGGAATATTGTGTCCGTGATTTGTATTTTTATTGTATTTGCATTTCAGAGATTTTTTCTTTTTAGGGTTCCGTACCCAAAGGGTAAAACGGGACCCTATTACTAAGACTCCACTGTCCGTCTGTCTGTCTGTCTGTCCGTCTGTCACCAGGCTATAGCTCATTAACCGTGATAGTTAGACAGTTGAAATTTTCACAGATGGTGTATTTCTGTTGCCGCAAAAACAAAATAAAGTTAAAAATTAAAGGGGGTCCCCATATAAAAAACGTGTTCTTAAATGCCATCCAGCTAATTAGTTTCGGCAAAATGACATAGATGGCGCTAGTATAACTCTGTAGTAACTCTGTTATGTTTCGTATTGTACGGAACCCTCCCTAAGTGTGCGATAAGAGACGCGATGCTGACTCGCACTTGGCCAGTTTTATTTTAATTTTTTATGCAGAATAAGTTGTGAACCAGGTCAATATTACCATGGAATGGAGATCTAGTGCAGTAAGTCTCGTAATTTTCTTCTTTATTATTTCGGTTGTCTGGAAGAAATCGCTTTAGGCGATAAGACCGCCCTTTGCATTACTTATAGTATGATGTACATTGTAAATTGTTTCTGTTATTTTGGTGTGCAAATAAAGAGTCTTATCTATCTATCTAAGACCAAGGGTATGACAGTTACTGAAAAAATAAAACGAAAAGATTTTTGTAAAGAGAGTGTGCCTAGAAATAAAAGGTGAAAATGCTCAACATTTAAAAAAAAATCTTGGATTAAATTACATAATAAAAAAAAAAAAATGTTGACTATCGAATTAATGTCGCGTGACAGCAGCGTTGATATCATGGAAGATTTGGCGGAAAATTAGAAAACGCCCAAATACCTAGTTGTTGGAGCGGACAAATTAATAATAATACTTAAATTCAAAATTTAAAACCACCCCCGACTGATGTATATGTAAAATTTATACTTTGAGACCATTCCAATGTGCATTCTGTAGATGCAAGTAAATTTTCATGTCTCAGCATTAGATCAAGTTGACCATATTCTTGTAATATCATTGAAGTAACAGGATACTCAAATGAATACATTTGATTTGACTAATCGGCAACACTGTGACAGGTAAGTAGTGCGCCATTTTGATTTTTTTTACGTCCGCGGTCATAGTCACGAGTTTATGAAAGTTGCTATCGTCTTTTCAACCAACAAATAGCTGATAATATTTAAACGGCTGAACGGATTTTCATGAAACAAAGCTAAGAACACTCTGGATGAAGACACCTATCAAACTAAAAAAACTAAATCAAAATCGGTTGTTTCGTTTGGACGCTACGATGCAACAGACAGACACACCGATACACACGTCAAACTTATAAAACCCCTTCTTTTTGCGTCGGGGGTTAAAAATACTCACATAGAGACATTGTCCTGTGAATGCGCAGAGTCGTTAACAATCTGCGGCAGCGCGGGCGCCGGCTCACCGGGGCGGGGATCCCGTGCCGCGAACAGCACAACCCCGCCCGTCGCCAGGAAGTACGACACGAAGTACAGACCGTGGAACTGGGGACAATTATAATACAGATTTTATGAAGTTATACTAATGTCGCCAGCTTTTTGGGTACTCTGTCTGCTGGCAGCGACCTAAATTCCATTTTTTATTTGGAGATATTATTTTAATTATTAGTTATAGTTAATATTTTAGATTCATTAGGTTATTATATAGTATAGTATATATAGTATAGTATAGTATATATATTAGTATATATATATAGTATATATATATATATATATATACTATTATTCGTTACTTAGAGATTCCTTCTAAATCTTAACAAATTTCTTACATATCTTATGAAGTTGTGTGTTTTATCAGTACTTTGTCACCCTCGTCAGTCCCTTGGGAGTCAAATTTGGAAAAATCGAAATATCTTTGCAAATACTTTAAAAAGTGACTGGCTATCATGAGCACTATATTCATGACATTAGCTATCTTATAACGCGAATAGGCATGACGACAGTAATAAAATCGAAGATTTAATGATTTTAGGGGAAAATACACATTAAAACCATTTAAAACACTAGTTTGGTTATTAAGATTTGCAATAAAATACAACATTAAAATACTGCAATCAGCCATTTTGATTGAAACACCAATCACAGCGCATGACGTCACGCTTAGGTCCTCTTAGATAGATAGATAGATAGAAACACTTTATTGAACACCTTATTAAAAAGAAACAGAGTATTACTTAACAACTAATTATAATAGTGTAACAACAGGCGGTCTTATCGCTGAAAGCGATCTCTTATCCCTTCAAAGACTACTTGTGGTGTCGTACTCCAGTTAATTTTAGCGATAGTCCTTGAGCTTCCAACAGTTAACACTTGCGTCTTACTTTGGTCTTCTTATATGAGGTTTTCTTGAAAATGTTATTAAATTTTGGAAAACCCATGTGTATCCATTTTCACCATATATATAATAGTTACTGTGCATAAAGTATGTCATTAACCTATGCGTGACGTCACACCCGACGCCATGACACATGTGAGCTGTTTTCGCGCACTATTAAAAAAATATTGGAAAAATTGCTTTAAACTTCGTTAAACTTAAGTTTATTACCGAAATAAAAGTTTTTACCTGAATAGTAAATGTGTTCCCACATTACGGAAGAGGATATCAAAATCTTTCGTCACGCCTATTGCAAGCAATTTGATTTAAAAAAACTATCATAAACAAAATATCCCGATAAGTTACCTAATATTTGTAGAATCAACCTTATAATATTGCCCGACAAAATAGTGCACCAGTTCCTCCCTGATGTTCGCTCTGCGTACGCCTTTGTGAGGAGTAGAGAACCAGATGGATTGTTAACACAAATACTAAGCGGGCACGGCGGCTTGGGCCAATACCTTTACCGGTTCAAGCTAAAAACTGATCCATGGTGCGTGTGCGAGCCAGGAGTGGTTGAAGATGTGGAACATGTGTTGGTGGATTGTCCAAGATTTGGGGCGCAACGATTGGAAGCCGAAGTTAAAATAAAATCCAAAATAACGCGAGCCACGTTAGGAGATCTACTCAGGTCAGGGAGTAGTTAACAATTGTTTATTGATTTTTCCAGAGAAACTATGAAAAAGTATGTAAAGCGAACGGAAGTACCGCTAAATGGAAGTAAGATTTAAAAAAAAAAAATTAAATAATGATTGTTTTAATTATATAATTAATTGCATCTTATACTATAATAAAACAGTAACTAAGCGAAAACTGTACATTGAATATTTTTTGAAATTTAAATTAGGGGAAGCAATATGAACGCTAGATCCCGAAAATATATTTTTTTTAAATTTTTGTCTGTATGTATGTCCGTTTGAAAAATCATCACGCCGAAACTACTGGACGGATTTTAATGAAACTTAAAGTGAGCATAGCTTATACTATGGAATAACTTTTAGAATATTGGTTATCCTGAAAAACATAAAGGTTTTGGTGGGACACGATATTTTTATGCAAATGTTATTTAATCTATTAGGTAAACACTTCTCAAATGATACTTTGATCAAATGTATATATATAACAAAGAATGCATGACAAAAAAAAAACAGGATACGGGAATCGTTCCTGGTTCCGTAATTATACGTGCAGATTGACACTGTTATTCTTAAATTCGCCACACGGCATATGTACATGATTGGTTCAGGTGAAACAGAGCTTGCTTTAACAAGCAAAGGCTGTAAGTTCGAATCTCAACACGATAGAAATTTTGTCGAAAATGTAATGTTTTTGTAGTTATTTGTTAGTTATTTTGCGCTTATTCTCAATCATTCAAAAACATATTCGGATTCAGATGCTTCATTTTTAATTTTATTATTTTTTTGATCCCTGAGCTGTTTTGCGCGGAAACCTTTCCAATAAGTCACTGACTTTTTCTAATTGATATATCAAAATTAACCGATCGGAGCATTGTGAATTGCAAAGATCCAAGTCGAAGTAAAGGCAGTCTCCGAATTCGAATTTGCTTTCGAATGATTGCGAATAACATTGCTTATAGGCTTAGCGTTTGACTACTATCTCGCCTGGTGCTAAGCGATGATGTCATCGAAGATAGTGAATCCGCTAGGCCTAAAATGAATACCAAGGACTTTTTGTTGCTGGACACCGTAAGGAAACGCCAGCAGATGTTCTCCTTGATGGTAAAAAGCTATTTTATGTCAACAAGTCAGGCGGAACATCGATATAATGCTCCTACTACGTGTGGCAAAAGGTGGTTTGAGTTGTGACTCGCACGAACCAGCCATCAATCGAATAAAAGCATGTCGCTAATCGATTCGCTCTCAAGAAATAACATTAATAAAGTAATAAATCTTTGAGAAAGATATTCGGATGATGGTGGTATACGCACTCTCTTTTGTTATCTTAAGTTTAAGCAGATCAGCTGAGTTCGGCAAACGACACTCGATCGTTCTTCTGCCGATGATGGATTAAACACAGGCCTCATTATTGGAATATAAGCGAAACGAAGCTAGCGCCCAACTATCTTTGAGTTACTCAAAGCCAACTATGTATGAGAGCTAAGCGAAGCTAAGTAAGATAACCGAATTAGGTTTCCATTTGAAACATGAGATGTAGATGACGAATTGCTATGTCATAACTGCACATATTACAGGATCGTCGGGTTTCCCAGCTTCTGAATTGGTATCGCTGGCGTAGTTCTATTAGGTAGAAATGTTGTGCAGTTTCATACCATTTTAGATTCGTCATGTCTGTCCGTCCGTCTGTCCGTCCGTATGTCACAGCCATTTTATTCCGAAACGTTTAAGACTACACAGTTAAAACTTGGCAAGTAGTATTCTATGAACAGCTTTACGAGTTTTATACAAAAATAAAAAAAAAGATTGAGGAGGGGCTCCCCATACATGGGAACAGAAACTAAACATTTTTTTTAATCAAACCTTTACTTGCGATATGTTTTTGGATAGGTCGTTGAAAGTGACATTGAGGTTTTTAAAACAATATTTTTTCAAAGTCATTCGTTTGAAAGTTTTACACTTCTAAAGTGGTAAAATGTGTGTGTAAAAAGTGAAAAATCTAAAAAAAAATATCCTGTAGATCTCAATAAAACTTTAACCGAAGATTGGTTAGAAGTCAGTAGTTTTTGAGATATAGCACATTTTCGGAACCGCAAATATAAATTTATTTTTCATAAAAACGCTTATGTTACGGAACCCTACGAGTGCAAGTCCGACTTGCACTTAGCCAGTTAAGACTTTCTATTGTTTAAGTTCACTCTCTTTAGATAAATACCAGAAAAACCTAAAATATGCTTTAGACGAAGCAATAAATGTCGGTTAAAATTGTAAAAACCACGCTGTATAATGCATTTTCATCGATATTTTAGCTTCCCTGAAACTTTCAGCTGGATAACTAATTAGAAAGTTTTTGAAATTTAAGCCAAACAGACAAACAAGAAAGTAACTTACTATTTTGTGCTAAAAAATCATAATAATAATTTACAAAAAAAGAGTGTGTTAACTTTTATTATGAAGATGGTCAAAAATGTATCTATGAGTACTCTCCGTACTCTAATTTAAATCGGATATATTCAAATTCATTGAAAGTGTCATTTAATATCATAATTTAAAATCATAAACGTAATTATATTTCCATTTAGAATCCCTGATTTAACGAATTGAAATGCAAGTATCTCCGTTCCGATAATTGTGAATTGCAAAGATCTAAGTCAAAGGGGAGGTAGTTTCTGAACCCGTTTTTTTTTTTGAATGATTGTGAATAGCCCGGCTGAAATTGAAAGATGCCTTTTATTAAAGGTTATATATGAACGTTTGTAATAAGCCTATCCCCAGTTGTCAAATTTATTGGAGTCGTCGTTGATGAGTTTTTCGATTCTGCAATCAATAGTTTTAAGCATCTACTTAGCTGGATTTTTTTATAACCGTCAACCATCGCTTTGATATAGATTAAACTGCTGTCCCGGGTGAAATATTGTCTAACTTTAGTCAAAACGCCAAGTGGCTGACTAAACTTTAAATTCAACTAGCGACCCGCCCCAGGTTCGCACATATGCCTGCAGGGCTAGCATGGCCTTATCCCCGGGGGAAAGACAAAATTATTTCCCTATTTTCGCCACTGACAGGAGATCAACACAACAATTTAAACGCTTGGTGAAGTTAACCCCGAGTTTTAATTTTGTTTCGTATTAAAAAAGAATTGATTTAAAGTCAACGGGCGTTTATAATTGTCGAAAAACTTTACTTATAATTTGCCTTCTTCACCAACCAAAACACGGATAGGTGGAAAGAAAAAATTGTCCCCTTGCCATGCTAGCCCTGCTGGGTAGAGCATATACGCCTGTATCTGTTTGCATCACTTTGTGGCGTCGAGTATGAATTAATCTTTACATAAAACCTTAACGAATTATACACATAAACCTTCCTCATGAATCACTCTATCTATTGGTGAAAACTCTGAACAAATTCTGAAGTTTATCGCAATCTGACAGACAGACGCGGCAGGGGACTTTGTTTTATATTATGTAGTGATATAAAAGTAAAATTAAGAGTTGATGCTTAATGAGATGCCGAGAATATCAAGGCGGTTAGTAGTCGTTATAGGTATATCTTTAAATGTAGGAGATCAAACGTTGGACGAGCGCTTCTCTATGAGGCTGGATTTTTGTGCGGCTTGATACATTATAACGACGTTGTATCTACATACCAAAGTACAATATTTAACAAATTTTCGTTAGACAATATATTATGTAATAGTATAATATGCAATTAAACATTGGTTAAGTATTCCATTTAAATTACATTTTCATTAAAATTGTAACCCTATCTACCAAACTGGGCATTCCAATAGTGCCCATATATTGATGGTTAGTGTGGATTATTTAAATTAAGACATGAATTGTGACATTAAAAAAAAATTACAGCGTCGCGTATATAACTTCTCTTGGCCTAATCATAATGTAAGGCATTGATTTGAACCTTAATGAGACGAATAAAAAATTAAGTGTAGCCACACTAACGTTAAGGTTTTGTTAAGTTTTTGTAGGAATCGCGAACGAAGTCGCGGGTACAGCTAGTTTAATAATAATTCTGACTAATCAAGTTTATTTCGTTACCACTTTGTAATTGTTTCTTTTATGTATTTTAATGTGTAAATAACGTAAAAATCTAAGTCATTTTTTATGAATTTTGTTTAATAATGTTATATAATGTGAATAATGCTAACGTGATAACGATGTGAATAATGCTAACGTGATAACGATGTGAATAACGATGATTGTATTAAAGAAAGAACAGAAAAATAATACTTAATGTTAATGAAATATGTACCAATATACCTGCGAGAAAAAAAAATTACAAAGCATATAAAAAGCATGAGTAAAAGACAAAATATATATATATTTATATATATATTGGTATCAATATACAATACATATCTTTATAATTGTATACTCTATATATCACACTTACATACATTAAACACCACACAATAAAAAACACATGCACAATAACCTAGAACTCAGCATGAACGCTCAATAGCTTAATGCATTTTATTTTAAAGTATAACCCGCTCAAAAAGGTCTCCGACCAATGACAGAGGAATAAAACGAGCGGAACAAAAAAAAAAACCTTATATTATTACTAGCTGTGCCCGCGACTTCGTCCGCGTAGTGTCTTTGGGTAGCATTAACATAAATGCGAAAGTAAAATGAGACAGATACGTATCCCAGCTACACACACCGCACCCTATCACGCCACGCTATTCCCCCCTCCCCCTTCCCCTCACTTCCATATCACCTCCCCCTTCCCTCACTCCCACTTCCCCTCCCCTCACCTTCCCCTAACTAACCATAGCCTCCCCCTTTCCCTCCCTTCTACATTCCCTCCCCCTCCCCCACCAATCCCCCTCCCATCCCTCTACCCTCCCCTTCTGCTCCCCCTTCCCCCTTACAAACTTTGAATGTCATATTTATTAATATCGAATTAACGGCCTAAATAATAAGTTTCAAGCTTCTAGCTCTAAAATTTACGATACTTCCGTACAACTTTTCATCCCCCCTTTCAACCCTTTACAACCCTTTCTTCACATAAAAAGTACTGTGTGTAATGACTGTGTCCTTTCTCTACTTTCTTTGTACCAAATTTCATTTAAATCCATTGAGAAGAACATTCACATAAACCTTATATATTCCCATACAAACTTTCATCCCCTATTCCCTATTGTTATTTTACACCCTTGAGGGTAAAACTTTTACAAACTTTGAAAGTCATATTTATTTATATCTAATCAACAGCCTAAAAAATAAGTTTGTAGCTTCTAGCTCTAAAAATGACGATACTTCCATACAACTTTGCATCCCCCCTTTCAACCCCTTACAACACTTTTTTCGCATTAAAAAGTAGACTGTGTCCTTTCTCAGGCTCTAGACTATCTGTGAACTATATTTCATTTCAATCGGTTCAGTAGAACATTCACAAAAACTTTACATATTTCCATACAAAATTTCATCCCCTGCTGTTATTTTATACCCTTGAGGGTAAAACTTTTACAAACATTGAATATCATATTTATTTACCAAAATTCATTTAAATTGGTTCAGGGGTTTTGGCGTTAAAGTGAGAAAGACAGTTACTTTCGCATTTATATTATATGTAAGGAAGTAAGGATTTTACTTGAAAACCGTATTTTTTTTACTTTGAAAACTGAAAATATTTTTTCCTGCGACCCTCTAACTTTTTTTTATGAAATAAAGTAAGAGGACAAATACGAAAATCGCCTAATAGTAAGCGATGATGTCTACCTATTACATATACAGGAGCATGCAAAATTCTGTCTCCTCGAGACAAAAAGATATTAAGCCTGACATGCCCTGTAATTTCACTGGACACTTTGCCATTCAAACATAATATATTCTGGATTTATTATCACAGACATAGTGATCAACATACATTTATAACAGGAAATACAGATTTTAATTTATAGCAAGGTATAAAGTTAATATAAGAAGTTTGCACTGATTAAAAAAACACTGAGTATGAAACCATTAAACTTTATAGTAATACTTTTTTACAATTAACATCAGCTCTTATAGGTAGATTAAATAACCAATAATACAAACTCACCTTGAACTGAAATATATGCATCCCAGCAATCAGTGTATAATAATCTGACGACAAAAAGGACAGATGCAATAATATTGAGCCGGCATCTCTGAGCATGATGCATTGTAGAATCTGAAATAATGTTTGCACTCCGCAGTAGCTTCCCAGTTGTATGATAGTTTCTAGTTCATACCAGTTAAATGCGACTAGCTCGTTGAACTCAAGGAAGAATGTTTGTGTGCATGAGACCAGGCTTCCGATAAAGCCAAGTATGGCGAGGTAGGTGGAACAGGAATGTGTTGTGAGCATCATTTCTTGTAGCACTGTGACCACGGCGAAGAGAAGTGAGCCAGCGAGGCAAAGCATGTCGCCTACCAGCTGGTTTTTACCTGCAATTGTAATATTTTTATAAACTGACATTAAAAAAAGGAGAGAAATGTTAAAAAGAGAAAAAAAAGTTTCTCAATTCGACCATATATACTACGAAGAAATTATAAGTTGTATATATATTTTAATGGTTGTTCACAGAGAACTTTGTCATTTATGAACCGATTTAGATGATTATTATTTGTGGGAAAAGAGGTATCCCAAGGGTGGTACCATAGTCATTTCATGAGATCTGATAAGTATCTCCAGAGATATGGAGATATACACCTCAAACTTCGTACTGAAAATTAATAGTGCAGTATTTGAAGTCGTTTCTTTTATTTTTTAAACGATCATATTGGTTTGATGATCTTGTTTGTTGATTGATCAGGACAGGTTTATTTTATTTTAAGACCTTGTTCTGTAAAATAATTTTTTGGTTGATGGTTGATGCTAAATAATCTCTAAGTCATGTCAAAATGTTGTAGCAAAAAATCAACAGGACCAAGCTAATGAAAACGGAAAACTTATCATATTCTTGTGAAAGACAAGCAATCAACCAGATTACTGCTTCTTGTTCTTGAATGGCTTTTGCAGTGTTGTCACGATTTTGCCAATGTTAACCAGATCTCACCTATGGTAAGTGATTACTTATAATCATTTGTGATCGTATCAGTACCTAATATATGAAACACCTTGCTTTAATAAAGTTGTACCTGACAACTTTATGCCACAGATTTTTTGACCAGGTAGCCATATCAAGTGATAGCACTGCAGTAAATATGGACTATGGTGAAATAGAGTTTCTCTTAAAATAGGTTGGTTAGAAACATCTTAAAAACGTAAGCACAACTTACCATCAGTAGGGGCTCCCTCCACATCAGCCCAGACCACGCACACAACAGCCATCAGCCCCATGGTGGCCCCAGCAACATGAACCACTCCCAGCCTCTGTCCTCGCCACGCACCACCCACCAGGGCTGCCCCGACCCCGCTGCAAGCTAGCAGCTGTCAGCTCAACACTGATGTGAACCTCTGAGACATTACCAGGAGCCACGCAGCTTCTACATCGAGAATGCATGCTATTATCAGCACCCACCATCTTCTGTAAAGTTGTGAGTTGTGGGTGAGCTGGCTAGGTTGAGTATTGAGACAGTCGAGAAATTATTTTTTTCTTTAGTGAATTATTATTTGTACTTGATCATATGGCTTTTCT
Source organism: Cabera pusaria (assembly GCA_954871355.1). Taxonomy (NCBI): domain Eukaryota; kingdom Metazoa; phylum Arthropoda; class Insecta; order Lepidoptera; family Geometridae; genus Cabera; species Cabera pusaria. Next base: position 7,144,848 of record OX940896.1, read on the forward strand.
TTGAGATAGCAAAGTCAAGTCGAGTATATCATTTTACTGCAGTTTCATTCATAGTAATGAGACAAGCACAATTTCATCTTAATCTGCATCAACATACACATCAGATGAGAAAGTGGTCAATATCTTGATAATACAGGATTTAAAAAGATGCACCTCTGTAATTGAATAGGGTAACTGAAATCTATACAGTAAAATTGAATGTGTATATGTTTTAAGGTGGAGCTTACTTAGCCAACTTCTTTGTGTCGTTACAGAGGAGGGTCGGTGTAAACAACACGAACAGTAGCACGTATGGCACTACTAGCTGCCCAGTCGTTGGGAACTGCCATGTAGCGCTCTGTAGCAACGTTGTCAATATACATTTGACGCTCAACAAAATTGAAATCAATTGCCCCAACAGTATACTCCGCCACACTTTCCTGCACAATAAAACGCATGGTTAACATTTATTCTAGTCATAAACATTGCAATTATCAATTATCTTCGTCGTGGATACTAGCCATCGCCCAAGTTCAGAAAAATAAGACTCAATTTTATCACTGAAACTCGGGTTTTCCATCGTATTCTTGATATTTTTAAAGACCTCTACTACATTCAGTTGCAGTATTTTAAATATTCACGGAGGTATCCCTCATAAATTGCTATTGTTTCTCATGAGGAGTGCTGGAAGTGGAACTGAAACTGCTGGAAATTCAACAAATTCTGAAATGCAAAACAAATTTTGACGTTTATGACAATTCAGGGATTCGTTCAAAAATCTACGGTTTCAAAACAAGGTTTCGACTTCAGTGAAGTTCAGTGTACAAAAACATTTACATTAAAGTACAGAAACATCTTATCGTATGTGATTTGGGTCCATTAATTTCGTCGTATTTATAGTTTCGTATCTTAAATGGCAGAGCACCTGGGCATGTTTCCCTAGGGGTGTGGGTTCGAGTCCCATCAGTTCGGTGAAATTTTGGATTGTGTGTAACAATGATCAATGAGATTGTCGGCGATAGTGCAGAGTCTGCAGAGTGTGGACCTGTGGTGTGGACCATTTATTTTCCATACATTACAACTGACCGCGGGCTTAGACCACAGATAACTGTATACTTGTTAGAGAGCTCAGACCGCAGCTGTTTTTACGGGGCTTCAATTATCCATTATCCCAATAGTTTTGCTTGGCCAAAAGAATTTAGACCATTTTTTACAATCTTCTATCACATTGTGGCTACGCTACCCAAATCTCTATAGTTTTATCCCTCTACGGCATTTTCGAACGAACTACTAATTAGTGTATGTACGATCCGATTATTTTATTTCATTTCAGCATTGATCGATCAAAAAATGTACAGTGCCACAAGTATAACTTGGCGGTGGTGGTTTGTGGAACTAATTCTTTTAATTGAAACTGTGAGTTTGACGTTTGAGAGATTACCGCGTCATAATTGTTGATAAATCTGCTACATTAAAATAGTTCAATAATGCCAAAAGTAATTAAAAGTGGTTTAAGAGAAACTGTTATCAAAGTACAAAGTAAAAGCACAGTGGCGCACAGGCACGCCAAGTTATACTTGCCAGACTGTACATCCATGCTGTCAATGTGAATGTCAATGTCGTTTCGTTTGTCAATGTCAAGCAAGCAAAAAAAGTCACAAGTTTTCTCAAACAAAATTTTTTTTGCGTTCGTTTGATTTCGTTTTTCTTTTCCCGAATTAATTTGTTTTTCCGTAGGAAATATCTAAATTTGTACACAGTTCATAAAGTTCATTCATAATAGAGCTAATATAAACAACGTCAACAAAAATGGGGGATGGTATGGAGACCTATAAATTCTGCGATGTTTAAATGTTTACTTCACAGTCGGTTTTGTGTTTAGCTTTTCATATTTTTCAGAGGATGTGATTCGTAGAAGACTTCTAATCGATGGAGATGGAACTGGAGATGATAGAAGGCTCAACGTGCTTCTAAAAACTTTGATAAAATGGTGTAATAGCACTGACGATAAACCTGAAGAGAGGTTAGAATTCTCGTCAAACTGTCTCATGTTTGTTTTAATTTATTGTATGCTTATTTACTTATATTTATTGTATTATCTTACAGCAAGTCGACCCACGACCGCATGCTGGCTCAACTTGCTCAATGTGAATTTGCAGTCACAAAATCTCAGCTCGGTTCTGAAATGATGTCAGCGGAGCTAACAAGCTACGAGGCTCTGTCGAAAATTCTCGAAACCGGAATAGAAGTGGCGAAGGGTAACATCGAGAAGAGCAAAGCTGACCTTTCCCAAGCTAAGACTGTCCGGAAGAACAGAACAGAGTACGATGTGCTTGCTAAAGTGATAAGCGAGCAGCCTGATAGGAAAGAAACGTTAGAACGTCTTGGTACCTTGAAAACAGAGTTGTCTAGTTTAGAAAGTACTAAACATCAGTTGGAAAGTAGATTAGGTCTGAGGAAGAAACAGTTTCATGTGTTGGTGACGTCTATACATCAGTTGCAGGCATTGTTGGATGAACCAGATGATGTGGACGCTTCTATTGATGATGTAGAAATGAAAGAGACTGTTGAAGCTTAGACTGTATGCATTAGGGTTAATAAGGTTGATATTCACATACATTTTCAATGGCTTCTTTGTAACATACAAAGTGAACTCTTTAGAATAGGGTTTATCATTGTAAGTATTCATAAGTCTTTACCATACAAGGAGAATGAATCAAATCCAAGTTTCATTACAATTTTCTCATTTAGTCTAAGCAATTAGTAACTTTGATGTTCATTCATACATATAATAAAAATATTAACACTTTGCCTACTGAAAATGTCCACCTTGTGGTATTCGTAACGTCACGCGAGTGCGGGCACTCACACATGGTGTCAGAGCGAGAGTTACGGCAATGCGGTACCAAATAGACGGTGTGTGTGGTACGGCGCTACTACAGTGCGGCTCACACACCACCTGTGTAAGTCTCAGCAGTAATAAAATTAGTATAATGCACCGCTGTACCAACAATTTTCTCCCAACTGGTGTGTGTGCCCGCACTGCTGTTGATTTTTAGTTACTATCTGACGCCAGTGTTACAAAACACAGATGTTGTGTGTAGTTTAATAAAGCTTTCAAGTTGCAATAATGGCACCGCAGGTAAAGTGTTAAACCTTATCGGCTAGTTTGACCACTATTTTGCCTGGTACTTAGTAAGTGATGATGTGATCAAAGATGGTAACCATGCTAGGTCTAAACCACTGACTCTCAATGGCTGTATGGTGTCGGATCACACTACATATTATAGACAGCACTTCATATTATAAGGACTTTCTAGCCTAAGTTAATATTAAAGAGATTAATTAAAGTTATTCTTTCTCTTTACAAACCCAACTTATGAGATTCAAAGCCCATTTGTTTATGTGTATTCACATCACAGTCTTGCCTCAACCAATTTTAACACTTTGACTGTGGCACTTTTTCGCATATTTTTTATTTTTAAAGTTTTTTTTTGTAATTTTTTTTCAATGTTTTTTTTTTCAAAACTAATCTTAAACAGCAGAAGGTCTCACGCACCCTTGTGAAAAAATTAATAAAAAAAATATATATATTATTATATATTTTTTTTAATTTTACTTCCAATACCAATAATAAAAAATGCACGGTGTGTGTTTTCAGCAGGGAACGAGTAAAGTATTTGCTAATTTGTTTATTTGAACACAGCAATTATTGAAACTACTGCTCTTCATTGTGTTTATTATAATTTAAGATCGTTTAAAAAACTAAAAGAACCAACTTCAAATATTACACTAGTCAAAGTAGCCAGCAGTAAGTAGCATGTCATCCAGGTATATAAATGCATCGTAATACAAATGTTGAGATTTGTATCAATAAATTTTAAAATTGAGTAATTAGTGTCCGATGAATCTCCTTTTTATGAAGCCGTTTAAAGAGCCGTTTAAAGTTTATAAGGCATAATTCATATTATGTATCCCTATTATATGAAACATATTTTTGTTTTTCTCCAGTTGCAAATGTATGAGAGTGAACTGTGAAGTCTAGAAATATAAGTTTATAAGATTAGGTTATGAGTACCACATATTTAATAACATTTGGAAGTAAATAAGTAATACATAAAAAAAAAACTTTTATTTAATCTAGGACCAAGAGTTCTTATCAAGATTTTTTCTTTCAATAGGACAGTAATTTATTTCCATACAATATTAATATTAGACATCCTTAGACAGTTATTTCATTATTGAACGAATCGTGAGTATTATTCATTTTTATTATTTATACGGTTTGACTCACGTGCAATGGTCGACTGTCAGTTAGACGTCCGACCGGTTTCGAGGCAATCGGTGCCTCATCATCATGGGTCAGTGCGCGTACCCTCGCGGAGCGCTGTACCCGCACTGTCGCCGGAGTTTATCGCGTTAATGTCCCTCCGCGCCGCACGCCTCTGTGCCCGCGCGGCACGCGCGGATAGTGGCTCGGTCGCTACAGGCTCCGGCGATTGTGAGTCATCATCGCTCGTCGTCGCATTATAAAGGCCCGTGCATACAACACTGACTGTGTCTTGTGGCACATATTCTTGCCGATCACTGTGTTTTATGGCGAGAACTGGTTTCCACGCAGGGGCTAGACTCCATCCTTGGTCTCGGTTGAAATTTGGATGACGCTGGATTTCAATCGCCTCACGTACTTTTCGCGGTACCAAAAATTTGTCTTTCGCTAGTACGGTAGCCTTGTCAAATCTCAAGAAATGACCGATTTCCTGCGAATGTTCAGCCACAGCCGACCTGTCTGTGTCCAAGTTCTTAACGCTTCTGATGTGCTCAGTCAGCCTCGTAGCAATGTTGCGTCGGGTTTCACCGATATAGCTTTTGCCGCAATCACACGGTATCTCATACACGCCTGGTGTGCATAGTGGCTGTCTGTCCTTCGGCGAGCGTAAAAATTGTTGAAGTCGTCCGGGTGGGCGGTAAAATGTCCTTATGTCGTATTTACGCCGTAGGAGGGCACCAATTTTATCAGTGACTCCTTTCACGAACGGTAAGTATATAGGCACCCGTTCAACAACAGATGGTCTCACTCGCTCCGGGCCATTCACCCATCGCCAGCATTGCCTCCAATTGTATCCGTTCCGTTGTAATACCTGTCTTAAATGTTCCAGCTCAGCGTTAAGGTACTGAGGGTCGCACAATTGGAGGGCACGGTTAATAAGCGATTTCGGCACTGAAGCCAACTGCGAGTGGTGGTGATGGGAGTCTGCTCTTAGATACTGGTCCGTATGTGTAGGTTTTCTGTATACAGTATGTGACACTCTTCCATCGGGCATTCGCATGACTCTCACGTCTAAGAACGGCAGTATTCCATCCCGCTCTTCCTCTACCGTGAACTGAATTCTGCTGTGCACCGTGTTCAGTTGGGTTGTAAAAGAACTCAGTGAAGCTTTGGTGATTATGGCGAAGACGTCGTCCACGTATCGCCACCAGATACGCGGTCGCAAAGATGTGCACAACGCTGCACCCTCAAACCACTCCATGAAGATATCAGCTGCTATCGGAGCAATTGGGGAACCCATAGCTACCCCGTCTACTTGTAAGTAATGGTCGCCCCGCCATAAGAAATATCCATGCCGAAGGCAACATTCAGCCCAATCTATATATGTGCCACTGACAGTCGACCATTGCACGTGAGTCAAACCGTATAAATAATAAAAATCCTTAGACAGGGCACTTTAGAATAACATTCATAAGCCAACAATTATTAATCTTGAAATAAATGGGTAGGTATGCAATTTTTTCGATTTCAACAAATTTTATGGGAAAAGTTATTTGCAATTTCTGACTTTTCTAGTACCCGTTCCTCAGTAGGCCCGACAGTCTTTGATAAGAAAGAGGATTGAATTACATCAAAAAAGTGTTTGTGTAAATTGCCTGTTATCTTGCTGACTATGTTAATTTTAATACTGACTAAGTTAATTATGTGTATTAATTTCAAGAATCCAGTTCATTATGTTAAAAAAATTGGTGCGCTGTAGGTGCGCCTACTGCTCGCGTCTGTAGGATTTTGCCCTGTGTGGTTGGTGCCAGAAGAGCAGTATTTTCAGGTGGTAGGCTTAGGCCACGGCGTGTTACCACCTACCTGACAAAGCCATACCGCTAAGCGGTCGCTTTACGGCATGATGTTAGGTGAAGCCATCATAGGGAACGGGTTGGAAACAGTTGCTTTTATTATTTTATCCGGTTCGCGACCGGACGAGAGGACCTGATGGACACCTCTAGGAGGGGCTCGGGCGTCCCCGCGGTCTCCAGGATTGGTTCCTAATTGGTGAAAAGTCGTAATTTGTATCACGGGTTTACGTTTACAGGCACGGGTAATATGCGCCTCGTTTCTACTGCCGTTTCACTTACCTATCTACACTCCTTTTAAAATGAAAGGCAAAACAGAATAAAGGTTCAACAGCGGAAGCATGTCCTCTCCCTTCAAGTGCACCTCTCAAACACTCGAGACTTGCACTCTAATATCAGCTCGGTCCTCATCTTCGGCCATCATCATCTTGAGACCGCAAATCCGCATATTCTGTTCCTCACGGAGACGTAGATCAAATGTCCAGCAGACGCGGCATACCTTGCGTACCCAGGCTACGTTCTAGAACACAACTTCAGGACGAAGGCGGAAGTTTGTATGTAAGCCCGCGATGATATTTGCTAACGGCGTCTCCGCTACCTTGAAGACCCCAAATTTTTCATCATTTTTGGTTGACACTGGCACTTCTTTATGCTAGTCTTCCGTTCGTACAGTGGAGATGAGGAGACAAACATGCTCACAAACTACCTCAGTGAGGCGGCTGATGTGGCCCAACAGAGGTATCCTTCTGCTGCACTAGTGTTTCTGGAGGATTTCAACGCCCACCATCACGACTGGCTGTACCCATACCAGAACACAGACAACGCTGGTCGAAAGATGCGCAAGCTTGCTTTTACGCTAGACCTCACTCAGCTGGTCAAAGGAGCAGCAAGGATACCTGATGTTGATGGCCACCTAGCCAGGCGTCATTCACTCGCTGTTTTTTTCCTACCGCGTATTGTCCACGATACAACCGACGACAGTTGTATTTTGAACTTTATCTACGTTGTAACTAGGTATAATCTCGCATGTTTGCCGTCAGAGAGTGCATGTTCTGTCCGTAGGACTATTATCTTTTCTGTGACTTAGACAATTGCTTGGACCTTCTTCTGACAACAGAACCAGACCGCTACTCGGTGTCGGTGTTTCGTCACTCTCAGGTAGCTCCAACCACTGTCTGGTAAAGTCAGTTTCAGTCTACTCCCCGCCCGATCCCAGCCAAAAAGGTGTGGCGATACAGGTCAGCAGATTGGGATGAGATGCGTTGTTTTTTCGCGTCTTACCCTTGGCGGCAGGTTTGTTTTTCTTCGAGTAATCCCTCAGCTTGCGCGGATGCTGTGACAGAAGTGTTACGTCAGGGTATGGAATATTTCATACCATTTTCTGATGTCCCGCTGTCCAGCAAAGCTCGTCCATGGTTTAACACCAAATGCGGAGATGCAGAAGCGTTGAAACATTAGGCCTGCTTAGCCTGGGCCGATGCTCGAACCCGCAAGTCTAGAGATGTACGCAAAAAGAAGAAAGCATTTAACTTAGCCGCCAAGTCTTGCAAAAAAGCTCTCAAGAAGGCTTCGATCACATACGCCGAACAGGGAACAAACTTGCTTCTTACCCCTCGGGTTGTAAAGCGTTCTGGTCCCTGGCGAAGTCGATCGAAGAGAACTTCTGCCGTCCTTCACTGCCTCCACTGTTGAAACCCGACGGGTCATTAGCGCACACCCTGCTGAAGAGGAAGCAAATCTATTTGCTACTCTATTTGCAGAATCTTCAAGTTTAGATGCTGGCAATGCTGTACCTACGAGTCTGCCAATTTGCGAGACGTTTATGTCCGAAATCCGTACAGTACTCTCTGCAACGCTTTTTCTGCTGCATATTATTGACCTGCTTAAACCCGGTATTTTTGGGTACGCAGATGACAGGACCGCTGTAGAGAGTTATACGTCTAACGCACGAAGCAGTGCATTACAAATCCAGTCTCATACGAAAGCGGTGATCCAGCGCTTGAACTTTTCTTTGAAGGCTGTCTCCGATTGCTTCCGAAATCCCAGCCGTGTTTTGTCTCCGACAAACGAAGCCCATTTCTTCTGGCTCCTACTTTCCGAGATGTATCCGTCCCGATAAGTAACCATCTCGAGCTTCTTGGCATCTCATTAATACCAACTCTCAATTTCGGCTCTTATGTTGAATCTAGAGCCCAGCTCCAGCTAGCCTCAAAAAAGCTTGGCATTTTGGCTAAGGTGAGACAATACTTCATACCGGGATAGTTTGATCAGATCAGAGACACTAAAAGGCGCCATCGATTTATGGTGAATATACCATCTATTCTACCCGAACGAAGCGATTTGCATCTTCGTTCATCATACGAACCGCCAGGTGGTATCCGGCTAAATACAATATGGGGGTCTTCAAATCGCGAATGAATAGGTAGATACTCGTATCTTCTAGGTAAGCTCGCTCCATCATCGACCGCATCATCACTTAACATCAGTTGAGATAGTGGTCAAGTGCTACACAGTTCGATGTAAAAAAAATAAGGACAGTCTTTTCAGAATGTTTTACTGTACCTACAACGAAAGAGGTAGCTGCCCTAGAATCCCATTTAAACAACCCATCCTGTATATATAGGTAAGTAGGTACCTACGCAAGTCGTCACAACATTTCAAGAGTTTGTCCATAACACAACACTTACAAGTTTCCTTCCTTTAAAAGGCATTATGTCATCGATATATATGTACCTACTACCACAGATTATATAATAGTTACTAGGTAACATATTTCACTCCCCTACAAAAACAATACCAACTCTTATTTCAAACAATACAATCAAAAATGTGTCTAAGGCGCTCAACCTAGCGTTGTTATTAGTTCGTCAGCGCGCGATGTACCGGCGCGCGCCCGATATAGTGTAAGGTTGACTTAATGAAATATATATAAAAAGAGTTTTGAATGCCTTTTATTGACCTCACAAAAATGTGTATTATTCACGATAACAATGAAAACAATTAAGCTAGGTACTAATCTTTTGAACTACATTTGATTCTTATTTTTTTAATTAAATTAAAGCTTACCTTTCCTCTTCTACAAGTCATTTAAAAAATGATAGTGCCTTGTGTCTTGATTTCGATTGACATTCGTCAAATGAGCAATACTTTACTCCAGACATTTTATTAATAACATACGTTGCGCGCGCATGAGCAGTGACAAGCGACTGCGATACCAACGCCGGCGCTGGTCGAAAGTTTAGGTATAAATCGCTGTAGCTATGGGCGAGTGCAGGAGGCCGGCTTCTACGTACCAGATGACGCGTAGCCAACTAGCTCTAATTTCAAATAAAAAGCAGTGCTGAATCTACGTCTCGTTTAACAGTAGCGGTCGAAAACATACTGTCCGAAGAAAAACCAGTCCGAGCCGGTGTACCCCAAGGAAGCTGCATCTCCCCGTCATGCTACGCCTGGTACACCAACGACATCCCGGTCGTCGGGCAGGCACAGCTCGCGCTATACGCGGACGATGCAGCTCTCTACGTGGCATCAAAGAATCCCAATCACGCGGTTAAGAAAATCCAAACCGCGCTAGACGCCCTACCAGACTGGCTACAAAGATGGCGACTCTCAGTCAACCTAGCCAAGACACAAGCTATCTGTATAGGAAGAAGAAACAAGCCGAAGAAGAACCCGCGACTTATGGGAAGCGAAGTCAAATGGAGTGCAAGCGTCCGCTACTTGGGAGTGGAGATTGACAAGAATCTCACCTTCACAAGACACACAGATTACGTCATTTCCAAGACAAAGGGAGCACGCGCCCTGCTAGCCGCAGTTTGGTCCTCAAGACTACCAAAAAGGACAAAACTTATGGTTTATAAAACCTATGTGAGAACCCGCCTGACATACGCCGCCCCCGCCTGGAACCCCCTCCTGAGCGGGCGCAACAGAAAGAGACTCCAAGCCCAAGAGAACCTCACCCTCAAGAGGATAATGGGGGCGCCGCGCTATGTCAGAAATGACACAATAAGGCGTGATATCAAACACGAAGACATTCACATGTTCATCCGCAACCTAGCAAGGAAAATGTTCACAAGGGCGGACAGATCTACCTATGAGCATATCCGCGGGATAGCCCCGCTGCACGCGCGACCACCTGAGCGAACGGGAAGAACTTTAGCTTCCATGAAACCAAGCCTGAGGGAGTTTATAACAGGAGAAGAAGGACACAGTGACTCCAACGACAGAGAAGACGAAAACGTCACAGACACCACAGTAGTAAGGAGGGACCCACCGGAGGCCGCTGCCGTGGCTGCTGATCGGTCCGCTGGGCTTCCCCGAACGGGGATCAACCTGGCGCGGCTTGATCGCGCCGGCAACTAGTGGTCACCGTGGGTAACCCTCCTGAACTCCAAGGTGTAAAAACCAGAAAATTACAGCCGCGCCCATTGTAATGTGTGAAGAAGAAGCCAGGGGAAGAGGGCAACGCCCTGACCCCCTCTCCCTGCACCAGAAAGGTGCAAGCGGTCACCAAGACTGACGTCTCGTTTAGTTTAGCGTAAGTACTCCTCACGCCCGATCGTGCGCCGCTCGGCACGTAAGTCAGTTTATGATGGGCGCCTCTGGTTTACGTGTACCTCGATGGCTAATGTAATAGCAATGTTAACCATAATTAAGATCACGCGGGTCAGTTTCAGCAGGGCTAGCATGGCCTTATCCCCGGGGGAAAGACAAAATTATTTCCCTGTTTTTCGCCACTGACAGATCAAAACAACAATTTAAACGCTTGGTGAAGTTTAACCCCGAGTTTTGATTTTGTTTCGTATTAAAAGTAAATAACCGGCCAAGTGCGTGTCAGGCCACGCGCAGTGTAGGGTTCCGTAGTAGCCTGTTATTCAATGCAAGTCTTTACCCGTTATAAACAAGCAACAAGGTACTCCGTCTTTGTCACTTTAAAGGATTTTTTCTAAGGATTTTGTATTTGGTACAAAATTATCCAACACCCAATTTCAACGATTATTACTGCTAAACTAATAAAGTTATCTTAACCGCTATAATTTTCCTTTAAAGTTCATGAAATGCGCTATTATCACGAATTTTTCCAGATTTTTCAAGCCAGCAGTTTAGCTTTTAGAGGGGGGGACGCCCTACTGGAACAAAAATTTGCACTTTAAAGCTTGCTGCTTGCTAGCCCTGCTGTAGTAAGTTTGAGACGTTAATCATCCTATCTCTGGAATCAGATCTCCATAAAAAAATGAAATGGGACCTTGGAGATGAACCCTATCTGTAACAAAAATAATCAATCAAATCAGTTCATAACATACCTAAGTACATACAAAAAATAAACAGACGAATTGGGAACATCCTTCTTTTTGGAAAGTCTGTTAAAAATGAGCGGGTGACATTAAGTCCGCAAAACGTCTGCGGATCAAATTAAAAAGCATAAACTCTTATTTTCCCAACCAGACAGACCTACTTAACTTACTACTTACATTGAAAGTAACAGTACCTACCAACTTTACAAACGGCATATTTCGTGCTTATTAAATTCTTATAGCCCCCACATGTGTACGAAGCGGGCCCGTAGGGTTTTTAATATTACAGGAGTTTAGCTTACATAAGCGAGATAAGGCCAACGATATGAACATTAGCCCGACCAGTTTACGCGGGCTTTACGTTAGGTAGGTACTTACCTAGTTATACATGCATTTTGAATAACTGGACGAAGCAAATGTTTGATGAGAAGGTAGATAATTAACTTAGCTTTGCGCACAATGGGATAAGTGGGTCAGGAACACGACAGCTAAACAGCGAGGTTTCTATATTGGACTGTAATTTTCGGTAGGTAAGTATTATACCTAGATTTATTTAAAGCTTACCGAGGCAGCGGCCGGCAGCTAAGCGTTTGCAAACCGGAACCTTTCGTGTGCGGATCCGACTCGCACTTGGCCTTTATTTATTAGTACATTTTCTTAGATAGCTTTCCTAAATAACGACCAGCTTTGTATCCGGTTAGAGCCACTGTCTCGTAATGTAGTCATTACCGTTGCGTGTTCAGGCACAATGTCTATGTTTGGCCGCGTGTGTGCCATAAAATACTGTTGAAAAGTCAATAAAGCTCAATTAAATATTAAACACCCAGCGGTCAAATAAGCGTGGGTCTACGAGGTCAATTTGACATGTCTGTTTAGCCTCGGTGTTTACACGCATTTGTGTATTAGAGTTAAGGTTAAGACTGGGTACCTAATAAGTAATTATAGAACATACAGAAGGTAATTAACTACATATCAAAATCTAAGATTAGATAAAGTTGAAAGAAATTTCAAAAACATATTACAATCGTAGGGAGGATTAAACCCTGCAGTGGGTGGAGAAATGAGCTGTAAATTATGATAATTAGGTATAGTTACAATCATCTTTTTTTTCATCTGACAGGCTAGCGTTTGATCACTATCTCTTCTGGTGGGAAGCTATGATGTGGTCGAAGATGGTGAACACGCTAGGCATAGAATGGTTTGACTCCCAAGGGCTATGTGCTGCCGGACACCGTAATGTTACGGCGACAGATTTTCATCTTGATAGTGGTAACCTACTTTTTTGATAGCAAGTCAGGCGGAACATTGATATAATGCTCTTACCACCTGTGGATGATCGATGATAATTATGATGAAGGATCATTTTAAGGAGCTGTACCTATGTATGTACCTACAAGAAGGACTAGGTAAGTATTAGCAGAGAATAAATAATAGTTGGTATTAGGTACTCTGTCTGTCTCACAGATATCTAAATCTAGTCTAGACTTTTATGAGTCAGTTACTTTTAGAACGTTCTAGGTAGACAGACTGTTGAATTTTTAATGACAAAATATCAAAAAATAATACGATTATATGAAGAGAAAAATTTAGTAGCGTCCACACAATATTCTCATACTGGAATCATTTTTGTGTAGGTATCTAATGATTTTTGTTTTGCTCTAACATTAAGTTAAGACGTACTTGGATGAAAGTCGCCAGTGAAGAAGATAGCTATATCTTCTAGGCAAGCGTGCTACATCTTGGATCACATCGTCAAATACATAAACAAAACCTATAATTCGACCAAGTGAGTGACGAACTGGCGTAGCCAGGTTTTTCAGCTGAATAAACTTATGGGCTTAAAAATAAAATATTTTTAACCCCTGACGCAAAAAGAAGAGGTGTTATAAGTTTAACGTGTGTATATATGTGTCTGTCTGTGGCATCGTAGTGCCCAAAGGGATAAGCAGATTTTGATTTATTTTCTTTGATAGGTGTTTAAAACACCGAGAGTGTCGACAGTGTTTTTGGCATTGATTCATGAAAATCTGTTTAAAGACTATCAGATTTTTCTAGATAATGACGCTATGATCACTCAACTTTTGTAGTTTTGATCAATTCGAAATTCGGTACCTATAATCTTACTTCAACGATATTGTAAGAATTTGGTAACTTGAGTTGATGCTGGGACATCTCCTGGAATCTACAGACTACCTCACTAACTTACAGCCGAGATGTCGACTTTTGGGTCATCGGCATGTTCTCAATAAACAGATTATGAATAGATTGGTCGGAGGCGGATTTAATATTTGAATTTAAGTATTATTTCAGTTTTTTTTAAGTATAAGTTACTGTAACTTATAAAACATGGCTTTGCTAAGTATTATCTAAAAATCTAAATATGTTTGTCTAGATTATAAGTTCTCGTTTACTTATATTAAACTAAATTCTATATAGGTATAACTTATACCTATATCTTATATCTGTTCACATATACCGTATAAGTGAACAGAGTGAAATATAGGGAAAAAATCTACGATAATAGGGTAAATTGATAAAAAAACAAGTAAGTTCTGTTCGCCGCGCGCACTAACATACACAACTACCCTCAACGCCGCGGTGAGTGGTATTATTGTAATATGCCCGGGCGCGTGCGTGTCTTCGTTAAAGGATGCTCCAGTGAATTCTTTTTTTTTATTTAATTGATTTTTGTGTATTTTTTTAATTCGATTTCGAGAAATATTTATTTTAGTATACATATTTAATGTTGTTTCTAGTTATTTTATCCCTAGTTTCTTTCGATATTAATTTGTTTATTAGATCTGGAATCATGTATTGCGATGTTCTTTTACCATAGTCGTTATTAAATGTAGGTTTTAAAAGTACTTTATTAGTTATATTTCTAGTTAATATGTTATGGCTAGATTATATTTGAATTTCGTCTCGAAAGTATTGTTCTGCTAATAGGTTATATTTGACTTTTTGGTGAATAGGGATTATACCACAGTACTTGAAGAGTCCTGGGGGATCGTCTTTGAATCTAAACTTGATTTTACGTGGCACTATAATTTTAAGTATTCTATGTTGTATATTGTAAATCTGATCAAGGTATGTTTTATATGTACGGCCGTAACTGCTTAGGCCATAAGATATTATGCTTTCTTCTGGAGCTTTGTATATTGTAAGCAGAACGTCAAAGAATACTCTACTTTTTAACTAACTTAAAAAAAAGGAGGTGGTTTCTCAATTCGACCGTATATATGTTTTTTTTTTATGTTTGTTCGCGGATAACTTCATCGTTTATGAACCGATTTTTTATTATTCAAAATTGGTACTGAAAATTAATAGCGCGGCATTGAAGTCGGTTCTTTTTAGATTTTTAAACGATCTTATTATTATGTAAAATTTGGCCATGATTGCTCTAAGTCTGTCACAGTTTTGTTGTTTATGTGCTTTGACCAATTAAATCGATGATCAATTGTTAATCCCAAATATGTTTGTTCAGTTACCCGTTCTAAGAGAAAACAATTACTGCTACATAACATATTATCGTTATGTAAACAATGATGACTATGGGCTGCAATTTCTAAAGCTTTTTGTGCAGCATTCTTGTTGTGGCTGGAACAGACATGCATAATTTTGGTTTTTTCGGCATTAAGTACGAGTCCGGCGTCATGTGACCACTTACATTATCTTACATTATCTATATTCTTATCTTATAGTCTAGCGTTTGACCACTATCTCACCTGTTGGTAAGTGATGATGCGGTCGAAGATGGTAGGTCTAGAATGGGAACTGGCTCTCAAGGATAACTGGAATAAAAGGATAGCTGGAACCCATTAGATGTTTTGGGCTTTGAGTATTCACCTATACTCAAAGATATTGATAATTTCGACTAAAAAAATTTTGAACCTTTTCTGTACAGAAAAGGCAAGAATGTTACTTATTCTTGTTAGTCTCGGCTTCTAGGCCCGGTATGTAATCAGGGCTAATCATATGTATCCAAATGTTCCTTAGTAATTTTAATTTAAATAAAGTAAGTATGTATTTGACATAGTTATGCTAGATAAACTATCTGATAACGTTTTTAATACTAAGGGCCAGTTCACCGGTTCCTGATAATGCGTTAGATAGTTATCTGACACATGGCGCCTTATTAAAGCTGTCAAAAATCTGTCAGATTTCTTCACATTAGCGCTATCAGGAACCCGTGAAACTGGCCCTAAGTAAGTAATCGAAATTCGACCGTAACTCATTATATGTAGAAGATCTTCTACGAAAACATGACCCGCCCCTCCAAAATTCAAATACTTTGTACCAACCAACACTGCAAAAAAAGTTTCTATGAAATTTATAAGCAATACTTTCCGTTAAGTTAGGTTGGCCACAAAGTGCGTACATAATTCGGGTATCAACAATGTAGGGAAGTGCCTATTCTTATAACGTAGTTACAACTACATACAAACTCTTTCGTAAGGATGTGACTACACACATTAAAACAGTAATTTGGAGGGGAGGGCCATGTTATCGTAGAAGATATAATAAGTTTGAAGGTTATTGAGGCTATTTTGTCAAAGAGTATTAAGTTATAACTTATACGGCACGGGTAGAACTTAAATGCCTACATTAGTTGCATCAGTTTGTTGCGTCGAGTATGCATTAACAAAGTCAAAGTCAAAGTCAAAGTCAAAGCATTTATTCAGTATATGGGCAAATTAAAAATTAGCACTTACACACGTCAAATAACATTAAATAGATCATATTCAACAAAAAATATAGATATAACAGAAACATAACGCTTTGAATTTACAAAAAAAAAACAAAGGTATTGAGCCATTCAGCTTTCATCTAGACGTCGAACGTCACACTTAAAACACATGTTTAATTCCCCTTATTAATGTAGGGTTGCCAACCGTACCATTACGTGCACCCGCAACCCAGTGCATGTTTCAGTACTTCAGACAATTTTTATCCAAAAAATTGTGAAATAATGAAACATAATAGATAAATAAAACGCATAAATATAACGCAATAAAACGCAACAATAACATCTTCAACAATCATCGTCATATTTCAATTTACACAACATCTTCACGAATTAATAACTATACACTTAAACCTTCCTCATGAATCACTCTGTCCATTGGTGAAAACCTCATGAAATTCGTTCAGTACTTTTTGAGTTTATCGCGAACAGACCGACAGACAGACGCGGCGGGGGACTTTGTTCTATAATATGTAGTTATAAAGTTATACCTTTATAATCGTGCATCGTAATAAAAAAAATATATATTTGTGTGTTTCAGTGCAGCAAGCGTGCTGGGAACGTTTGTGCAGGGTTCGGCTCGCGGCAAACATAATCATGTCAACCAACATAATATAGATTAAGACGTACTACGTGTGCAGTCAATTTGTAATCTTGGACGATGTATGGTGTATATTCGACGGAACGCAAATCCCTATAAGTGATACTGTGAAAAATCTGGGTGTACTTTTTGATAGGAAACTATCTTGGGTACCTCAGTTGGCGGAAGTCAGCCGAAAACTTTTTGCTTCTGCCGGATCCCTACGTAGGTTACGAAACTTTCTTCCAATTTCTACCAAAACTGCTCTCGCAAACTCTATCCTTCTTCCTATTCTAGACTATGCTGACACCTGCTATCTTGATGTGACTGAGGAACAACTGGACAAGCTGGAGCGTCTCCAAAACATGAGTATTCGCTTCATTTTTGGATTACGCAAGTTCGACCACATTTCGGAATATCGCAAAATGTTAAATTGGCTACCTATCCGGCTCCGAAGAAATAGTCATATCCTTTCCCTTTTATACTCTGTCCTATTTGTCCCATCTACTCCTTCCTACCTCAAAGAGCGCTTCCGGTTCCTACATCTCTCTAATCCTCTTCCTCTTCGTTCCTCGGAAAACCTACAGTTACTCATTCCTTTACATTCTTCACGGTATTACGACAAATCTTTCACAGTGCATGCCGCTCGGTTGTGGAACGAGCTGCCTGTAGAGATTCGACGTGCTAAGTCTCTTTCGCAATTCAAATCCTTAATCAATAATCACTACTTGTCTTTAACCTGCTAAATACTGTTTTGCTTTTGTTTTTGTGTATAGAATATGTTTATATAATTATATTATACTAGCTGACCCGGCAAACGTTGTTTTGCCATATAAATAA
This sequence comes from Cabera pusaria, assembly GCA_954871355.1. Lineage (NCBI taxonomy): Eukaryota > Metazoa > Arthropoda > Insecta > Lepidoptera > Geometridae > Cabera > Cabera pusaria. The sequence continues at coordinate 7,162,405 of OX940896.1, forward strand.
ATGGCTATTAAAAAATAAGGGTTGATCGTAGAAGGGTGAAAATTGAGGATTGTATGTATTTTTGTATGTTGTATCATAAAAAAATAGAAATTTTAAAATTTTGTCTAAAAAATAAAAAATAAAATTTAGGGGTGGACTACCCCTAACATTTAGGGGGATGAAAAATAGATGTTAGCCGATTCTCATAGATACCGGATAAGCACAAAAAATTTCATCAAAATCGGTCAAGCCGTTTCGGAGGAGTATGGCAACGAAAACTGTGACACGAGAATTTTATATTGTTACATCGCGTCGTCGAGTCGCGATGTTTCGCCAAGCTTCTCGAACAAAAACACCGTGGGAAAGAATAGACTAATTAGGGGCTATAAACACCCGACCCGACCGTCATAAAAGTTAACCTTCCGGGAATTCAGACCCTAGTCAATGTACCTAGTTTTGTAGTTAAGATTGAACCTTATTCATAAGTAGTTAGAGATCAAATTAGCATGTATGGTAAAGTTGTTTACGTCAGATGCTCAAAGGAAAGCCGCCCCTTTTGTTTGTGATTGTTTTTGCTTTGTTTTGAACGTCTTTTGTCTATTGTTTCGAGTCAATACTGGAAAGTTCTGTAGAAATATTCTCGTCCTATATAAGACGTTGAAACCGCGGCTTGAGTCAGTCTTTCTTTGGAAGCGACAGTGTAAAGATTTCAGCGCGGATAGCGACCAAGTGATTGTTAAGTGATATCAGTGAATTAGTGTTGTGAACAGTGAAGTGCGAATTGTGAATTACCGACGACCTCAGTGTGTGTAACGGACATTTGATCATTGTGCAAGACGATTTGGACAACTACTATGGAACATTGTGCTAACCTAGTGATCAGTGGAAATAAACGTTCATCTCATCGGATTGGCATTTTAATACCACCCCGCACGTAACAATTGGTGTCAGAAGCGGAATGCCAATCACTCCAAGAGAAGATACGCGTACTCCACGCACCAGGTGCCAGGCGGAGATGGATGCAACCCGGCAGAAGGAGCTCGAAGCATCGGGAGGAGGAACATCCACATTGGAAGAGCCAGCAGCAACACCAATGGCACCCACCATGGTAGCGCCACCTGCAGCAGCTCCAGCGAGCCGAACTACAGATGGAGGCTTGGAAGCCATGCTAGCCGCTATCCTAGCAGGACAACAAGCTGCACAGACTGCATTACAGGAAGCTAGCCGTAAACAGGAGGAAGCTAGCCGCAAACAGGAGGAGGCTCGCCAGGAACAACAGGCTGCACTACAGGCTGTACAGATGGCCCAACAAGAAGCTAGCCGCAAACTGGAAGAGACAATTGGACGTCAGTTGCAGAGCGGGCTTGCCGGCATGGGAGAGAAGATCAAAATGGTGGAAACCAGTATCAAGGAAGTAGAAGGGCGGCTTGACATACATGAGCAGACCGTGAATGACTTGGCCAACGAATTTCAGAAACTGAAGTTAAGAGGAATCGGACATAGCAGCCAGGGTCCCACTATGACCTCGCCCTTCAAGCTAGATTTGCCGCACTTCGACGGAACATCTTCGTGGGCAGCCTACAAATTCCAATTCACAACGCTGTCCAAAAGTTGCGGCTGGACAGACGAGCACGCAAATACAGCGCTCACATTAGCGCTGAAAGGAGACGCTCAGCTTATCCTGGAACGCATACCTGAAGAGGAAAGAACCCTGAAGACCCTACTGGAAGCCCTCGAAACGCGCTATGGAGACAAGCACATGGAGCATGCGTACAGGGCACAACTACGTGAGCGCACCCAGAAGCCCACAGAGACATTGCAACAGTGGGCAGATGAAATCGAGAGGTTGGTCCGACGAGCCTACGTGTCGACGCCATCAACCATTGAGATGACATCTCTACAGAGCTTCGTGGATGGAATCAGGGATGATGAGGTACGCGCTGCGGTACGATTGGGACATCATCAGACACTCAAGAGCGCTCTGGCTCATGCTTTAGAAGTGGAAGCAGTGCGACGGGACACCAAACCATACAGAGTTCGGGAGCTGGTGACTGAACCCAGGAAGCCCCGTTATGGACCGACATGTTACGGGTGTGGAGAAAGAGGGCATATTCGGATCGATTGCCCGAAAACGAAGAAACGGGTCAGAAATTGCGAGACCCAAGTGGATGAGGAGGCGTTAAACTAAACGTCGCCAGGGCCGCGGGGCGGGCGCTGGCTGGTCAAGAGAGAGCCCCCACCATCACTGTGACACAAGTGTGCAACGGGAACAGCTTAATCGTCGAGGGCACCCTGAACAACAAGACCTGCAAGTTCACAGTGGACACAGGAGCATCGCGCACAATTGTGAAGCCTGAATTCCTGCAACGATTTATATCACGGAAACATCGATCTGCAGCATGCTCACTACGGACAGCAACCGGCCAGTCAGTAGCTGTCCTTGGCGATACAGATGTGGAGATAGTCATCGGTGAGCACTCATACATTCATCCTGTGCTTATTGCCAACATAACTGACGATTGCATTCTGGGATTGGACTTTTTGGAGAAGCAGCAGTGCATATTGGATGTGGCCCGTGGTGTACTCCGGTTTCCCGAGCAAGAAGTGTTTTTCGAAGGAACGGCACCGTGTAAGCTTTACTGTCTCAAGGACGTCGTGTTGGCTCCAAAATCGCAAAATATTGTTCGAGTGAAATTTCCAAATACAGTCAAGAGTGGACTATGTGTAGTTGCCGAAGATGAGGGCACACATCCGACCTGAATTACTGCAAGAACATTGCTCATGACAAACAGAACGGCCAGTGTGCGAATTCTTAACCTTGGCAATGAAGAAGTTCATCTGAAGAAAAACAGCATAATTGGAAAATGTCAAGAAGTGAAGTACCTGCGACGAACGGATATTACTTCTACGGAACCAAGCTCGGAAGATCAAATATCACAGCTGCTGGAATCATCCAAAGACAACTTAACATTCGCTCAGCTGTCACGAGCAAAACGTCTGTTGATGCGGTATAAAGACGTCTTCGCCGCTGGAAACAACTGTGGACGTACCGGACTTGTTAAACACAAAATTGACACTGGCGACGCAAGACCTATACGACAGAGGCCACGAAGGATTCCATGGGCGAAAGAAGCTGAAGTTGCAGACATGATACGAGACATGGCCAAAGAAAAAGTCATCGAACCATCTACAAGTCCTTGGTCATCGCCAGTGGTTTTGGTGAAAAAGAAAGATGGCTCCACCAGATTCTGCGTAGATTACAGAATGCTTAATGAAGTCACAAAGAAGGACAGCTACCCCTTGCCTCGAATAGACGATACACTGGACATGCTCAGTGGAATGAAGTGGTTTTCAACGGTTGACCTGAAAAGTGGCTACTGGCAGGTAGAAATCAGTCCAGAAGACAAAGAGAAGACAGCATTCAGTACGGGCATTGGAAATGGACTCTGGCAATTCGACTGTGTAATGCTCCAGCAACGTTCGAACGTCTCATGGACAGAGTAATGGTTGGATTACTGGGAGACGTATGCTTGGTGTACCTGGATGACGTCATCATTTTGGGCCGTGATTTTACTGAACATCTGCAGAATCTGGAGAAGGTTTTGAACCGTCTACGTGAAGCAAACCTGAAGCTAAGCACCAAAAAGTGTGACTTCTTTAAATCCAAAGTCAGCTACCTTGGACACATCATTTCGGAGAACGGGGTACAAACTGATCCTGACAAAATCAAGGCTGTTCAAACTTGGCCTACCCCGAAGAATAAAACGGATGTAAGGTCGTTTTTGGGACTATGCGCTTACTATCGGCGGTTCGTCAAGAACTTTTCTGGAATTGCCAAACCCTTACATCGACTGACGGAAGAAAAGCGCACATTATTATATGGGACTAAGAGTGTGAATCCGCCTTCAACGATCTTAAGCAGCGACTGTGTGAAACGCCGATCTTGGGGTACCCTACCAGAGATGGAAGATTTATTGTGGACACTGATGCCAGCAACACGGGAATTGGAGGAGTTCTCTCGCAAATCCAAGGAGACCAAGAAGTGGTCATAGCATACTTCAGTAAATCATTATCCAAACCAGAACGAAACTACTGTGTCACCCGCCGCGAGTTGCTAGCTGTGGTGAAGACTCTTCAGCACTTCAACAAGTACCTCATCGGAAGGGAGTTTACGCTCAGAACTGACCACGCTGCTCTAAAATGGCTTCTACAGTTTAAGAGCCCGGAAGGTCAAGTGGCACGATGGATCGAGCAACTTCAAGAGTTCAACTTCGTGACAGAACATCGCAGTGGAAAGGGCCATAGCAACGCCGATGCCCTGTCAAGAAGACCTTGTGCAGATGACTGTAAACACTGCGAAAAGCACGAGTCTCGAGAAGAAGTCAGAGTCATCAGGATGGATAGAACAGATGACGAATGGAACGGCGAAAATATGAGACAAGCACAATTGGAGGACAGAGATTTACGACCTGTACTGGATTGGATAAAGTCTGGAAACAAGCCCCAGTGGAGCGACGTGTCAGCCTGCAGCCCAATCACAAAAAGTTACTGGGCTCAGTGGGACAGCCTGACTCTGGAACAAGGGATCTTGTACCGAAAATGGGAAAGCAGCAATGGAAAAGAAACTACGATGCAGGTTGTTGTTCCCCGGAGCAAAGTGGTATCTCTACTACGACACATTCATGATGGAGTTTCTGGTGGGCATCTAGGAGTCAAGAAAACTCTTGTGAAGGTTCGTCAACGATTTTACTGGGTACACAGCCGCGAGGATGTGGAAGATTGGTGCAGGAAGTGCACCGCGTCCGCATCAGTAAAAGGACCGAAGACAAGAAGTAAAGGACAACTAAAATTGTACAACGTTGGAGCACCATGGGAGCGCATTGCCGTGGATGTTGCCGGGCCATTTCCCGAGACTGAAGAAGGTAACAAGTACATCATCGTAGTACAAGATTACTTCAGTAAATGGCCCGAGGTTTTCGCGACACCAAACCAGGAAGCAAAGACAGTCGCAAAGAAGTTGGTGCAAGAAGTGATCTGTCGATTTGGTGTACCGATGGAACTGCATTCCGATCAAGGAAGGAACTTCGAGTCTGCCCTATTCCAAGAAATGTGCACCCTCCTCGGTATCCAAAAGACGCGGACAACGGCAGCTCATCCACAGTCCGACGGAATGGTTGAGAGGTTTAACCAGACGTTGGAAAATCACCTGGCTAAAGTCGTGGACGCACATCAACGTGACTGGGATCAGTACATACCTCTGTTTTTGTTGTCATACCGTTCCGCTACCCATGACAGCACTGGTATGACTCCTGCAAATGTGAATTTTGGACACGAACTAAGACTTCCTATCGACGCCATCACTGGTTCCCCGCCAGATGCTCCGAAGCCTGTAACCGACTATGTCAGTGATCTTCGTAGTCAGCTGGACGAAGTGCACAGGATAGTTCGAGAGAATAGTTTAAAAACTGGTGAAAAAATGAAGACCCGGTACGATCGTAGAGCGAATACGATGGGTTTCGAAGAAGGAACTCTCGTCTGGTTGCACAACCCACTACGAAGGAAAGGAAAAAGTCCGAAGCTGCAGGCTCATTGGGAAGGACCATACCAGATTATCACGAAGATAAACGACGTTACCTACCGCATTAAACGAGGCCAGAGAGGAAAGCCGAGGGTAGTACACATCGATTGACTTACACGATACCATGGAACAAATGATGATCGGGACGATCATAACTAAGAAGGGGATAATGTTACATCGCGTCGTCGAGTCGCGATGTTTCGCCAAGCTTCTCGAACAAAAACACCGTGGGAAAGAATAGACTAATTAGGGGCTATAAACACCCGACCCGACCGTCATAAAAGTTAACCTTCCGGGAATTCAGACCCTAGTCAATGTACCTAGTTTTGTAGTTAAGATTGAACCTTATTCATAAGTAGTTAGAGATCAAATTAGCATGTATGGTAAAGTTGTTTACGTCAGATGCTCAAAGGAAAGCCGCCCCTTTTGTTTGTGATTGTTTTTGCTTTGTTTTGAACGTCTTTTGTCTATTGTTTCGAGTCAATACTGGAAAGTTCTGTAGAAATATTCTCGTCCTATATAAGACGTTGAAACCGCGGCTTGAGTCAGTCTTTCTTTGGAAGCGACAGTGTAAAGATTTCAGCGCGGATAGCGACCAAGTGATTGTTAAGTGTTATCAGTGAATTAGTGTTGTGAACAGTGAAGTGCGAATTGTGAATTACCGACGACCTCAGTGTGTGTAACGGACATTTGATCATTGTGCAAGACGATTTGGACAACTACTATGGAACATTGTGCTAACCTAGTGATCAGTGGAAATAAACGTTCATCTCATCGGATTGGCATTTTAATACCACCCCGCACGTAACAATATATTAGATTTATGTATATTTTAAGTATATGTATTGTATATAACTAAATATATTGTAAATGTGGTATGTATGTTATGTATGAATATATGTATATGGTATATATATATATATAGTATATATTTTACTGTTGTATATGCTGTATACTAGATAATAAAAATAAATTATACGCCATCGCCAAACACCCTGTGTATTTTAACCAGTCCACAAATAGGTTGTCTGGAAGAGATCGCTTTATGCGATAAGACCGCCGATTGTATCACCGAGTTATGTTGTTGTTATTTTAGATAATAAGTTCTTTATGGTGTTCAATAAAGAGTTATTCTTCTTCTTCTTCTTCTTCTATGTTTTTCATAATTAATGTTTGTAATGTGTATGCTGTATTTTGAATTAGTTTGACATATAAAAATTATATTAGTTGCATCGAAATTCAATAAATAAACTTAAGTATGCATAATAAATAGGTATATGAATGGAAATACGTTTTAAAGGAAAATAAATATATTTGTTCATAACTAACTATTATCTTTCTGTGCTTATCCATGTAAGTTTTTACCATCCCAAACCTCACATTCACAATCCGTGGCAGCCTGGCAGGCCTATCACATACCGCGATGTTGGTACCGCACTGTACATACGTAGGGATAGGTTGATAGGTAGTAAAAAGTTTTTTTTTTACAAATACAGGCTAGTGGTACTTAGTGAAATTAGATCAAAATGTAATAATATTTTACTTATGTAACAATTAGTAGGTACATGTTATTACCTACTGCACACTCCTACTACGTGTTATTTAAGAATTTCAGCTTTCTGTACTGTTTTCAATTTATTATTAAGTAGCTAAGTATGTGCGGCAGCGGATGCGGCAGAAACCCTCAAACGGAGGATATATGCTTCCATTGGTGATGGCTACATTTTTCTTTGGGTCCGTGGGGTCGAGATGCGCGAGGTTTTGTCACTCATGACCAAAGTGCTGGCGCTTACCTCGGCCAACGGATTGGCCTAGCAATTCAACGAGGTAACGTCGCCAGCTTTTTGGGAACGTTATCGGCAGAAAGCTGCGACCTAGTTTCTGTTTTTTATTTATTAAATTTTACTTATTCATATCAGTTAAAATAGTTTTTGTATAGCGGTGGGACTGCGTCTGGGCATCCTCATAACAGAACCGCATCTCTGTCGCTGCGGTGACCAGGTGGATAGACTGGGTCACCACGGTCTTTCATGTCGTCGCAGTGCGGGACGGCTTTCTCGACACGCCTCACTGAAGGACGTCATCCGTCGGGCTCATGCCACCGTCAACGTGCCGGCTATTTTAGAGCCGAACGGTATCACACGTGACGATGGTAAGAGGCCTGACGGCATGACGTTGGTTCCTTGGTGTCGTGGGAAGCCGCTAGTGTGGGATGCGACGTGCGTCGACACATTGGCAGTTTCTCATCTCCATAATACCTCACGGGCGGCAGGAGCGTTTGGGGTCGAAACCATGGGCCCGTGGGGTCAATAAGCACGCGGTTTTGTTAGGGAGCTGTCTAGACGCCTAATCGATGTCTCCCACGACCAAAGAGCTGGCGCTTACCTCGGGCAACGCATTAGTTTCGCGATTCAAAGAGGTAATGTCGCCAGCTTTTTGGGTACTCTACCAGCAGACAGCGACCTAAATTCCATTTATTATTTGTAGTTTTTATTTGAATTATTAGTCATAGTTAATATTTTAGTTAAATAAGTTTTTTAAATTGTTTTGATTAAGTATATGTTAAAAGTATATATCTAAATATAAAATGTATAAAATATAATATAAAATATAATATAACTGCAAAAATAGTTTTATCTTAATTTAGTTTTAAGTTGTATATAGGTATGTACTATTTGTAAATATTGAATTCAGTGCTATAATAAAGTGTTTTTATCATTATCATACTGCAGCAATACAGTAAGTAACGACGCATACCTTTTATGTTTTGTCGTTTGAAGAAAAAAACACAACTAGAACTTTATAGTATTTTTTATTGTTTTTCAAAGTATTCACCACGTAGCTTAATACACTTTTCCATTCACTCAAACCAGTTATTATAACATTATTCCACTCTAAAGTGGGGTGTTCAAAATGGCTGACTTGAAAGCGTCGACTGCTTCTTCACCGGACTGGAACCTTTGACCACGAAGACTTTTCTTAATTTTAGGAAATGTAAAGAAATCGTTAGGGCTTTGGTCAGGACTGTATGGAGGATGGTCAAGAATTTCTACTTTTTCCTACTTCAAATACTCAATAGTTCGACGAGCGCTGTGTGAGCTTGCGTTGTCGTGGTGCAGGATGATGCGTCGCTTTGAGTTAGATTTTCGAAGTTCGGCGATGACTTGTGGTAAACAAACTGTGGTATACCACTCTGCGTTAACCGTTCTACGATCTTCAAGTGCAATAGTCGCAACATGACCGGTTTTTCCAACGAACGTGGCCACCATCTTCTTTGAAGTGCTTTAAGAACGAACCACTTCAGTCGGCTTTGGCACATCTTGAAAGACCCAGATTGTAGATTGCTGTTTGGAATCAGGATTTTAGGCATAGATCCAAGATTCGTCACCACTGATGATGTCGTAGACGTGATTTGACTCTCCTCAGTTGAACCTTTGCAGAGTTTTCTTACACCATCTGACGCGGGCCGCCTTGTGATCGTCGGAAAGCAGATGCGGTATCCAACGGCAAACTAGCGTGAGAAAGCTAGTTTGCCGTTGGATACCGCATTCAAGCGCTTCATGCAAGATCTTCTGAATGATTGTCCCTGAGATGCCTAATAGAGCCTCTATCTCTCGATATGTTACATGACGACCTTCGAGAATTCGTTGTCTCACAGCATTGATGTTATCTTCAGTGAAGGCAGATTTTGGGCGTCCTTCGTGAGATTTGTCACTAACACTAGTATGTCCTCGCTGGAATGCTAAATACCAGCGTTCGACAGTCCGCAGACATGGGCCTTCATCACTGTACACAGATGTTAGCTCTTCAAAACACAGACCAGGCCTCTGCCTGGCACGGCTTCACAACTTTAGAAGAGCTAAAGTTGTAGAAAATTATTGCACGAACATTTTACTTAGAAAGATTCATTTTCGTACATGACCTGACAGATTCCAATCGACGCTGTGACTAAACAATAGCATTCATCCCGTAGATGGATAATTAAAATTAAAATTTAATTTTCCCTCCACGTTTCATCCTAATACTTTCAACTGTTTTGAGATTAAAAATTTAAACATTCAAATATAGAACAGTTCCAAATTCAAAATTGCGGAGAAATATGGAAACGACAGAACTTAAAAGGCATGCCTCATATGATAATATTAATATAATAAGTATTAGTATATGATGTGCATCAGCCTATACTTGTCCACTGCTGGATATAGTATCTCCGACGGCACGCGACTGAGCACGATCCTTGTCTATTCTCATCAGCATTCTCGCTAGCAGCGTAGTAATTTCATTACTTACTAAACTTACGCACTAACTTACTTACTACACTTTAACTTATGTACAAACCTATTGTAATTTTCATAATAATTGCATTTATTATTAATATTAAAAGGTCACATTCGTATGCAATAACCTTAACCTGAAATAGCAGAATAGGTACACATTATAATTTATTGTTATGAAGTTATAGTTGACTGGGTATTTATTATCGAATAGGTACCTACCTTCGTAATGCGGTCTGATTTTTAATAATTTAAACAATCCTAATTTATTTATTAACTTTATTATTAAATAGCTACACCCCGCGGCCTTGCCCGCGTTTAATCCTGGTTATAAACCTTCCTCTAGAATCTTCTATCTATTGCTGAAAACTGCATTAAAATCTGTTGCCTAATTTAAAAGATCCAGCGGGAGCGACCTTGTTTTTAACACAATAAAAGGAGGACATTCTCGATTCGTCGGAATAGGTTGCCTTCACAGGTTGTCCTATTTATATTTCATCGAGATATGTTCAGTATCTCCAGAGATATGTAGATAAACACTTCAAATTTGGTACTAAAAATTAATAGCGCGGCATTTAAACTCGGTTCTTTTAGATTTGTAATCGATCTTAAATTATATACTACGAGTATGTACTTATTATAAATGTACACATTATTTTATTTTGCAAAAGAAGCGAAAGAGGTAAGTCAATATCGTAGCGTGTGGAAAGAAGTAGTCTCTGCCTTCAATCAAGCCTTTTTCACGTTGTTAACGTGAAAAAGGCTTGATTTTATGTATGTATTTTGCAATTGATTGTAACATTTTAGTATACATATCATTACGTATTTAATGTTTATATTGTGAACACTACATTAAAGCCTCGGAAGGAACAAATTGCTAATTATTAAAAAAAAACTTTTATACGTTTATCTTGCATTGTCACGAAAACCAAACGTGTACATGGCAAATTTCAGCCTGAAGACTTCATTGGAAGTGGATGAAATATTTATCACCAAATTCCAGGACATACATAGAAGTGAAGTGAAATAAAAGCTTATGGCTGTTACAAAAAACTAACCAGTTGTGCTATGCAAAGCGGCTTCGCACGCGTTAAACTTAAAATTATTCTACTTGGTTGTTAGGTTCCAGATTTGGTTAGAACCATCCATCTTATATTATATATCGTCAATCGGTGTGCCGAATTCCGGCATGATGCTTGGTGCTGTTTAGTTTGGAAGTCGGGTTAGGCTGCATTATATGGATTACAGTACTAAAGCTAGTTGGTCTGGTTGTTGGCCTCGTCTCTTGCCGTCTTCCATTTCCAGGCCATAACCACTCAACAACAAGTACGATAGTGGACATTATCAGTTATACAATATACTTATATGATCAAAGAAAAGATTTTATAGGTGCCTAATTATGATTGACTTACATTTGACTGATCAGCAAGGTTTCTCAATAATTCAAAAGCAAATTCAGATTCGGAAACTGCCTTTACTTCGTCATAGATCTTTGCAATGCACAATGCTCCGATCGGGTACTTTTGATATTTCAGCTGTCAAAAATCTGTCTGATTTCTTCATATTTAGTGCTACCAGGAATCCGTTAAACTGGCCCTAAGTGTCATTGTGTCTCAACAAAAAAATGTTTTATATATGCTCATATTATTATTTAAGCTGCATAGCTAAATAGATTCAATTATTATAAATACAAATAAAACTGGTTTATTTAATACTCCTATTAAAAGTTGTTCCAAAAACTTAACCGTTGTACACAGAAAAACCACACACAGTTTAATTAAGTTAAATGTTTTATATTACCTTACAGTATTATTATCTTCTTGCAGAGACAAGCTTCAACCCCGCCCCCTAGTCGGATGAGACCCATTCTGCAACATATCTTAGTTACTATATTTTTAACCAACTTCACTAAAAAGGAGACCTCTCAATTCGCTTGTATTTTTTGTGTTCGTGCGTCATTTTCAGTACTAAGTTTGAGGTGTTTAACTCTTTATGTCCATATCTCTGGGGATACTTATCAGATCTCGATAAAATTGCAATGAAATCAAACAGCAAGTACAATAAAAGTATCTATAAACAAAAAATATATAAAAATAATATCCCATACATATAAATATATAATAAATATCCCACCCTATCAAATAAAACAGAATTTTCCAAATCGGTTAATAAACAAATGGTGTTTTGAGGTAACACACATTAAAAATACAACCAAAATAAAAACCTCCATTTTTGAGTTTTAACTAGATAATTTAATATCGTTTAAAAAACTAAAGGAACCGACTTTAAACTCCGCGCTGTTAATTTTCAGTACCAAGTTTGTGGGTTTTATCCCCATATCTCTGGAGATACTGAACATATCTCATTGAAATTTAAACTGTATTATCTGTAAAGTATAACACTGTCAAACAAAAAAAAAGAATTTTTCAAATCAGTTCACGCATCTTCGTGTAATGGGTGAACATACATGAATAATATACATACAGTCGAACATAGAACTTTCTCGTTTTTTGAAGCCAGTTAAAAATAGTTCATTACATTCAGATTTTCTTGAATTATATGTAGCTTAGAACTGTCGAACAGAAAAAACTAAATCAAAATCAGTTTATCCATTTAGGAACAACGATGCCACAGACAGACACAGTTACACACTTGTTACATTACATAACATACACTTGTTATATATATAACACGTATTTTTGAGTCTGGGTAAAAAAATAATTATTCAAATCATTAAAGGATGCCGTAATTTAAGGTAACAAACATAAAAAAAATAAGAAAAAAACAACATTCATACAAATCAAGTGTTACCCTTTTACCTATTTATCCTTTGACAAGCTGTTCCCCACGCTTCACCCGCGTGACAAAGTATCCTATAGCCTAATCCATAATATCTATCCCTGTGCAAAAATTCAGCTCAATCGGTCCAGTCTTTTGACCGCGAAGAAGTCCTAAACTAATAAATATACAAACTGATTTCCGCATTCATAATATTTGTGTTGATTAAGTAAGCCAAAAATATTTGGTTTCGTAGCAGAATTGTGCCCCAGTAATCATGAGATCTGCAGCTGACCCAACTTCAAATGAAGACGGACAAAGTTTTGTATCTCCGTTTATTCAGGCGGTGATATAGGTCGGGAGAGGTCCGCTGAACAGCTGCTGCTAAACGGTACGTGCTTCTTTTAATCAAGTTTTACTTATATTACATCTTATATTCAAGAAAAAGTTGTTTCTGAATGAACAACTAAAAAAAAAAAAAAAATTGTTGCTTACGTACATACATATTTTGTAGTTGTTTATTAATAAACTCTATCTAGCTATTCTAGCTATTCCCTCTACAAAATATTTAGGTAGTGCATAAGTGAAACTAAAGCTACATAGGGACGAAAACTTTCGTCTACAACAGTACAGTCCGAAAAACTAAACTTTGAACGCGCAAGTCCGTGTGTCTTACACACTCGGAGTCGACAGCAACCCTAGCCGGCGGCACACGGAGAAAGGCAGTCGCGTCGAACGCACGCTTCTCTGATCCCTCACTCGCTCGAAATATGCCTTCATTGTGGGACTACCTCCACCTCAACAGACAGTACCAAAACAAACGAAACTTAGAGGAAGGCCTCTTCCAAATAGCTTCCCAAACCTGCAATATCCTGGTGAAAGTGAATAATACGAACAATATAAACCTGACTAGAAATAACAGGAGCGACGAGTACGGGTGCGCTGGGCCCCCCAAAGGGAAGAGTTCCATGCAGATCTGCGTCCCCAAGTTCAGAAAGAACTCCATCACGTCGGGATGCAACCCCGGACTCTCGGTAAGTCATTCTTCATTTAAGATTTGGTGCACGATACTTTTTATTCGTTAGTTATTTTTACCGACTATTTTTTATTTATTTAACACTGGCTGAAACAACAATTTTTAGATCAATCGTATTCGTACACATATTTTTCTATTATAATACAATTTTTTTTGTATAACGGGAAAATAAAATAAAAACTTTCTTTCAGTTACGTTAATTCACTGGAGTAAAAACAATTATCTTCTTTTAAATATTTATTATTAGGAACGTAGATAACCTATAATAGTCTCTACAAATGTATACTATACAAATACATGTGTTTGAAGTAATATGGTAGGTATATAAAGTCAACCCACTTGCGAAGACGGCGAATGTTACGGTAAAGAAAGAAAAATACACGACAGCCGACCTAAAACAGGGTTGAATGAACTATGTCGATTAATATATCGTGCGCCAACCCCACAAACTTACAACCGCGACATTCGTCCTTGCGTCCGTGTAAAAGATGCACCGGCCGTCGCGTCGAACCACCACTGCCACCACCGGCTATTGGTAATAAACGGAAAACAATAGTACGAGCGCCACTTCAGTGCGTAAACTACGTGTCCCACAATCGCCGCTCAACCTTCTACAAGCTGTTTCTCACAGAGGTTAGCTCACTTTTTTATAGCCTATTTATAAGCCTCTTTGCGTATTACCTTGTGAATGTCTCGATGCGGTGGTTGGCATTATATCGATTATAGAAGGAAGACATCGCGGCCGTTGCAGACGCCGTCGCGGCCGGCCTTGTTCCAATTATTCTAACTTTATACGCGGTATTATATTCGGTTATGTTTTAAGTTAAATCATATGTTGATTGCTCTGAAAAGCTTTGCTAGAGTTGAGTGTTTTGTCTAAATTAACTCAAGTCACGTATGCAGACAGCCGTGTTTTGGGAGCATTAACTCGCTTTGACTTAAGTTCGACTTGACATCTAACTTAAGTTTAACGCTTTAACTTTAAAGTGCGTGTCATTAAACTTATATAAATTAACTTTAAGTATTATTCATGAACATTGTATGGTATTGATATAATCTACACTTCATAAGCAAAGCCCTTTATTTAATTTATGTGGTAGTAAACATTAAACTTTGCTTTGATTAAGGCCTTGGGACCAATTCTGGAAATCAATAAAGTAAATATCTCTACTACTCTACTTTTTAATGTACTGTATGTTTTTTGACGATTGGCCTCAAATTTGGTATACTTGAGTATCTTCAATGTCCATTCAATAATATGGTACCATCGAGCTAACCTGATGACGGCCTGGCTCCGTCATCAGGTAGGGAGGTCAGGATCAGGTGTAGGGACTGGAACTCAGTAATGGCAAATAGTAGGATAGTCGAATTTAAGCTAGTATATATACAAGTAGTATATAGTACAATACATACCGTATTGTTATTATTCGTGTTTTTCGTTACACATTTTTATATCTAATAATATAGCATTTGATCACTCTCTCACCTGGTGGTAAGCGATGATGTGGTCGAAGATGTGAACACGCTAGGCCTAGTCTGTGTGCTGCCGGAACACCTTAGTTATGGCGGCAGATTTTCATCTTGATGGTGGTAAGCTACTTTTTGGTCGCAAGTCAGGCGGAACAGGCATCGATATAATGCTCCTACTAACTGTGAAGATTCGAGTAATTAGAACACTTTTTCATCCGAGCTATCCCAATGAATATTCGCAATAATTAGAAATATCTCCTTGCCTAGTTCACAAATATTTCGCCCAATTTACATGTACATATATGAATATTTTTAGATAAATTATTAAAATATTCAAATCAACAAAGTTTGTTAACGACCCCAAAGTATTTGTAATCATTTGATTAATTCAACCTTTAATTAATAAGCTAAGCAGCTTAACTTAGATTTTTTTTAAAATGTCCACACAAATTTGAATATTTGACGTCATGTTTAACCAAAGTTAGCGTTTACTGCGTTTCAAATAACCGAAAGAAAATGTAAATTAAATGTTTAAAGCCTGCCATTCGTAGCCCAAGTCTAAGCTCTACTCGTAGCTTTTTTCCATAGCTACACGCATACCCGATGCATGAAGGATAGTCTACGATATAGTTGACGACGTATCGTAGCGTGGACTACGCTGGTTTGTTGCAATATCAATCAAACCTACATGCCTTACAAAGTTACCGCTGTTCTGCCTCGTAGCACCATAAACGCACTACATGCACAGTAGCCAGTATTTTTAATACGCTTTTATTAGCTTCAGACGTATGTATGTTTGTATGTTAGTATGTAACGGAATCTTTGAACATGATTTTAACCCCCTTCAAAACGTCGGATTAACTCGAAATTTGGCATACTTATTAAGGACCGATGACAATTCAATATTTTAAACATTTTGACCCGTTATCCTTACTAAGATTTTTTTTTAAATTCGACTAAAAAATGAAAAATAAATAATAGTTTAAAAATACTAAAAATATACGCTTTTATAGAAAATCCAACTAAAAAATAGAAAATACATTTTTATAAATTTGAATTAAAAATAGTGTAAGAAAAAAATATTTTATTGTAAAAAAAGCGTGGGGTGCTTTTCAGGATATTATCAAAATAACCCTTCTAGTCATATCTGTTCATAAAATATTTGGAACTATTGATACCATGCACCCCACGCTTTTTTTACAATAAAATCATTTTTTCTTACACTATTTTTAATTCAAATTTATTAAAATTTATTTTCTATTTTTTAGTTGGATTTTCTATAAAAGCGTATTTTTTTAGTTTTTTAAAACTATTATTTATTATCTATTCTGTGCAGTAGCGTAGCTTACATAATAACTGATAGCCGTAGTACCGTATACTTTTCGTTGTATCGTCGCATTCGCATTCTGATAAAGAAAGTCATACAGCTTGTCAGCTTTGTAGCTACACTATAACAAAGAAAACTAACTTTTTAACCGACATCACAAAGGAGGTATTCGACCTTTTTTATATATGTATGTATGTATATAGTCAAGGAACGCGTTAAGTCGTCTTATGTTGGTTAGTATTACTTACGTTTGCTATATACAATCGAACTAATATATAAGTATATGTTATCAATTTAAATACACTGATCTCCTATCTATTACTATTTATTATTTGTAATATATGTATAAGAATCAAAGTTATTATTTTTATTTGTATTGATTTAGTATCCGTTAAAAGTTGTCTTATTTATAATTGCACCATACACCACCGTATCTATTAACATATTTCTCCATCTACAGGTTGCCTGGTAGAGATCGCTTTTAGCGATAAGACCGCCTAATTGTTACACTATTATAATTAGTTGTTAAGTAATTACTCTGTATGTTTAATAAGGTGTTCAATAAAGTGTTACTATCTATCTATGTATGTATATGTGTGTGTTCGTGATTTTCTCATAAGCTACAACCGTGAAGTTAGTTTTACGACAGTATTAAGTACACAAAACAGAAGGATTGAAAGACAAAGTTTCCACAGGTGGTAGGAGTATTATATCGATGGTTCGTCTGACTTCCTACCAGCTAACAGTAGCTAACCACCATCAAGAAAAAAAATCTGCCGCCATAACCTTACGGTGTTTCGGTAGCACACAACCCTTGAGAATCAGAGTATTCTAGACCTAGCGTGTTAACCATCATCGACCACATCATCGCTTACCACGAGGCAAGACAGAGAACGCTAGCCTATAAGATTAAAAAAAAACAGCTTAGGATGTTCCAAATAACGATATTACTAACTTATCTACTATAATATAGATAATATTTTTTTAAAATTATTTTTGTGTATAGTTCAGTAGTAATGTTATATCTTAAAAAATATTAATTATTCAGCCTATTTCTATCTCTATTATCATCAGAAAACCACCTGCCTGTTAACAAATTGACGTTCCAGCACTTCTAACATTATAAACTATTTCCTATAATTCTATCGCACTAATCTAATGCCTATGATTTCATGGATATTACAATATTGATGTCAGTAATGATATCGCACAAACATTGTTACATCGATAACTTACCATATATCGAGTCAGTAATCGTCTACAATTTCGTGTTCCCGCCCTGCCCCAGTTTCGGTGGGTATTAGTCGAAGTTTGCTTTTCACAACACTATTAGGCGGTTTCCGTTTCGTTTTTTTTTATTTGTTCTTGGCCAGCGTTTTCCGTTTCACATTTACCGCATTCATAGGTATTTTTTTGGATTTGAATATTTTATGTAAAATAGAAACCAAAATCCTACTGATGTTATTAGGCCTACGTCCAGCAGTGGACTGACACCAGCTGATTATGATGATGATGATTATAAAATCTCTTCAATTATTCTTATTATAATTCATTCTTATGAAGCTTCCATGGTCAAAAATCTGTATCTGTATAATAATTATACTAATTACTAACCAAAACAAAACAAAATTTTACTAAAACATTTTACAGATTTATTTTGTGATGATGTGGAATTTGTTCCGTTTTTCAGAGACTTCACTAGATAACAATCATTTGCATTGCATTATGCGAAGTAGATACAATATAGTATTTATTGCATTGATTATATTTGTGTTAAAGAAACCAAAAAAAAAATGCCTTACATGGTTTATTATTTATGAACAACCTTTTAATACGAAGGCGGTTGATAAAGTTTTGATTGATGGGAACTTACCTACCACCGTGCTAATTTCTCGTTTAACGGATCACTAGTTGAGCGACATCTACTGCATCATTTCATACAAGAAAAGATAACATTCTTTAGTTTGGTCCCTAGGGCGTCTTGGGCAGTAGGAGCCGCCGGCAGTTGGTTATATCCCGCAGAAGTAGTTGGCGTGCCATGGCGTGACATTGTCCAGACGCGCATGTGGCATGTCTGGGAAATGTCTATTAACTTAATTGTCCTTCATGTCCCAAGACCTACAAAGCAGGAACCTCACTGAAGCTAATCAAAAAGCAGTGTTAGTGTTTGGGCTACAGAAGTATTAATATTATGACTTCTGTGGTTTGGGCACAGCAGTCACCTTTATCATACTTAGGAACATATCAACACGAGAAAGAGAGAGAGCAACTACCGATAGGCTATGTTAGTACTAGAATCAAAGTCCAAAGTGTCACTAAAGGTTGGTATACATTTCCCGGTGCATTACGCTCAGTAATGGATTACTATCGGCGGGGTCGGATAATAGCACCCTGAACCAGGTCAAGAACGGCTTCAAGGCTGCTGCTATCAAATTTTATAGACCCCCGTGATACCGACCGCTCGTATTCAATCATAATCGGAAACTAAATATGTTGTTGTTTACGTTGAAAATGTACTGTAGTCCTACAGTAAACTTTCAAAAAAAAGCAGGTTGCCCAACCTGCTGTTTTGTTTTTGAAGTGCAAACTTCTTTAGCGGCGTCGTGAACTTTTTGGGGTGGGTAAAAATGTTAAACTCGCGTCAGGACACGTGAATTGATCGGAAATTCGTAAGACGGAGGAAGAGTACTAAATGCACAACGTTAATGTTCAAGTTTTCACTTATGCCGGCACTCCCGCAGTGCACCCGTTTTTTTATACCTTATAGGCTAGCGTTTGACCCCTATCTCACCTGTTGGTAAGTGATGATGCGGTCGAAGATGGTAAGCACGCTTGGCCTAGAATGGGATCTGGCTCTCAAGGATAGCTGCCGAAACACATTAGATGTTTGGTTCAAGTAATATTCAAAGTCAGTTTAGATTTTCTATTGCAGCATGATAACGCTGTAAAACCTCAATGAAAATACAAGTTGGATATTTATGAGAATATACCCGTCGTTTCTTGCCCGCTCACCAAAGATTTTCAAGAAACATTCAAGTCAATCCGTTGTACGCACTGCTTCATTACGCATAGTATAGTCTAATATTTTTGAAATTGTTTAATAAAAAAGCCACATTGCAAGTAAGCTTGTTTTTATTAAACAAAATGTCTGTTAATGAATGAATGAATGAATGTTAATGAATGTTTGTCATTATTTTGCTCTGTTCAATCACTTAGCTCTTCCAATATAGAATGTTTAAAAAAACAACGGGTTGTACTCCAGGAGTGCCGGCAGAAGTGAATACTTGAACATTCACGTTGTGTATTTGGTCTACTCTCCCTCCGTCTTACGAATTTTTGATCAGGTCACGTGTCCTGACACGAGTTTAACATTTTTGACTCATCCCAAAAAAAGTTTCTACTCAACCTCCGTCTTCCGAATGTTCAATCAGGTCACGTGTCCTGACGCGAGGTCCTAACGCGAGTTAACATTTTTAACCCATCCCAAAAAGTTCACAACGACGCTAAAGAAGTGTTCACTTTAAACATGCTCAGAATTGTTCTAATCTGGAAAACCCTTAGCTAGTTCTTAACACTATTCAATGTTCTGAAATTATTTAGGTAACTATGTATTTTCCAATTTTACTTTCTATTACAAATACTCATAATATTAATATACTCTTGCTAAAAGATATAACGATGGTTAAGTGTTTTATAATAGCCTCGACAATATTACGTCGCGTGCGTTTCAAGCAATAACGATTAACTCTATGAATATTGAGGGACAGGCACATTACCTTGCCAAGGGTTTACAGAATTCAATTTGTTTGCATTACAAGTAAAGTGCTGTGAAAGTATCTGGACATTATAATGTTCGATTAAAATGAGTTTGATGTCAAGGATGTCAAATAATACTTTTTGGTTTATATCATATACATTTTGAAGTATGTGTCACTCTATTTTATGAACTAATGATGCTTCTCATCTAATACTATAAGAATCTTTGTCCTGACATACTGACTGACTGACTGACTGACTGACTGACTGACTGACAGACAACGCACAGCCTAAACCGCTGGTCGTAGAGACTTGAAATTTGGAAGGTATATTTGTCTTAGTACGTAGAGGTGTACTAAGAAAGGTTTTTAGAAAATTCACCCCTTAAAGGAATGAAATGGGGGTTCAATGTTTGTATGGAGAAACAAGATTAGATAGTATTTTCTATCCAAAACTTCACACAAGTGCTTCAGTAATAAAATAAGTAAGTAAATGTTTCTGTTTTTTTTGAAAATTTACCCCTAAGAGGGTAAAATGGGGTAAAAAAGTGTGAAAATCAATATTGTTTCGGATTGCGCTGAAATTTGGCATGCAGATAGTTATTACAACGTTAGTTACCTCTGAAAAAGGATTTTTCTAAATTCACCCCTGAAGGGGTTGAAACGGGGGTTCAAAGTTTGTATGGAGAGACAAGATTAGATAGTATTTTCTATTCGAAACTTCATACTAGTGCTCCAGTAAAAAAATAAGTAAAGACGTGTTTTAGGTTTTTTTTTAATTACACCCCTAAGAGGGTGAAATAGGGTAACAAAGTGTGAAAATCAATATTGTTTCGGATTGCGCTGAAATTTGGCATGCTGATAGTTATTACGACGTAAGAGCTGAGAAAGGATTTTCCAAAATTCACCCATGAAGGGGATAAAACGGGGGTTCAAAGTTTGTATGGAGAAACAAGATTAGATAGTATTTTTTATTCGAAACTTCATACAAGTGCTCCCGTAAAAAAATTAAGAAAATACGTGTTTCAAGTTTTTTTTAATTACACCCCTAAGAGGGTGAAATGGGGTAACAAAGTGCGAAAATCAGTATTGTTTCGAATTGCGCTGAAATTTGGCATGCAGATAGTTATATATACGAAGTAAGTTTGCTGTGAGAAAGTATTTTCCAAAATTCACACCTGAAGGGGATGAAAAGGGGGTCCTAAGTTTGTATTGAGAAACAAGATTAGATAGTCTTTTATATTTGAATTTTAACACAAGTACTTAAGTAAGTAAATACGTATTTCAGGCTCTTTCGAAATTGCACCCCTAAAAGGGTGAAGTGGGGTAACAAAGTCTGAAATCAATATTGTTTCGGATTGCGCTGAAATTTGGCATGCAGATAGTTATTTTGACTTAGGTATCCGCTAAGAAATATTTTTTCAAAATTCACTCTTCAAGGAGATGAAGCAGGGGTTCAAAGTATTCAACCAGAATACTCAAAGGGTAAGATAGTCGTCAAGAGACACCCATTTTGCGCATTAAATAAAAAAAAAAGTTGAACTCATAGCATCTAGACAAAAGCTCATAGCTTTAAATGGCTGAACGGATTTTCATGAATCAAAGACTAAAGCTAAGAACACTTTCAATTAAAACACCTATCAAACAAAAAAAGCTAAATCGAAATCGGTTCACCTGTTTGAGCGCTACGATGCCAAAGTACCAAAGACAGACACATACATACACAGATACACATGTCAAACATATAACACCTCTTACTTTTTGCGTCCGGGGTTAAAAATGTATGTATTGGTAGTGTCTTCGTAGAATGTAGTTGAGTATTGAATGTGCTACAGCTACAGAATATTATCGTAGGCATTGCTACGCCACGTAGAGGTAGCTACGTGGCAAACAAAGGCATCCAATATCAGATAGCTCGTAGCAAGCCACAGCAATTTCTAAGAAAGCGTGTTGTCGCTGTTCTGTAAAAGTAATATCATTGTATCGACAGTCTGTGGATACTTTTCTGTTACCAACCGTAAACGATTATTATCCTTTGACGCAAAAAGGGGTGTTATAAAATTTTACCACTATGTGTGTGTGTCTGTTTGTGTCTGTCTAGGGCACCGTAGCCCTTAAACGGGTGAACTGATTTGGATGCGGTTTTTTTTATTTTAAAGTAGGTTTTTAAGCGGTCCTTCTTAGACATGTTTTATCAAAATCGACTTAGCCGATTTAAGATCATTAGCTCTTAATTGGTTAGTTGGGGTAGCGATCTAAGACGCATAATGGGTATTTACTTTATTCACCACTTTACATGGCCACTCTGAAAAGCGTACCTACATAAATTTTTCGATTCAACTCGCTATGTCAAAGCCGACCATTTACCTACTGGGCCCTCGAACTGTACTAAATTTCATATCGTTTTTGCATGATTGAGTAAGAAATAATATACTGTCACATTTATAGGTACTATGTATTAGCACTTTTTTGTATTTAAGTATAAATGCATTTATGTACAACGTTTTTAATAAAAACGTTAAAAAATGTATATTATAACGTGGTTGTGCTTGCTAAACCGTACAGTGCAAATTGAATATTGAAGTAGCTTGGAAGCGTGTGTCCTTGCCTTACTTCCTACGTCTAATCTAGCCGGCTTTTTTCGTATATTTTACGTATTTGCAATGCTAATCTGAGACATAGAAAATACAGTATGAAAACTTAGGTAATAATTGTAGGTAGTGATTTAGTCATATGTATGTTTTAACCCCTAACACAAAAAGAGGGGTTTCATAAGCTTGATGTGTGCATCTGTAATCTGTGTTTCTGTTTGTGGCATCGTAGCTCCCGAACGAATAAACCGATTTTGATTAAGTTATTTTGTTTGATATGTGTCTTAATCGAGAGTATTTTAGCTTTGTTTCAAGAAAATTCCGTTCAGCCATTTGAATATTATGAGCTCTTTTCTAGTTGATGTGGATATGAGAGACACTTTCATAGGTCTTAACAATTTATAATTCAGTACTTTACTTACTTCACTGATATTGCAAGAATATCCGAATATTCCGGATTGCTGGGGAATGCCCTGATATCTGTAGAATACTCAGTTGAATATTCTGCAGAATTGAGGAGTTCCTCATCAACTTACGGCTGAGATGTCGTGTTTGTGCTCATTGGAATTATTTGAAATGGTCTCAATGAACAGATTATAAATAGATTTAGAATTTTGAGGGCCCGGTGGCGTAATCGGGAGAACGGTCGGCTTTGATGCCGTGGTACCGAGTTCAAACCCCGCCGTGCACCAATGGATTTTTCTATAGAAAAATTTATGTGCGCTTCTCACAGTTGTCCTGCGGTGAAGGGAAACATCGTTAAGAAACCAACAACCCCCACACGGTGGTAGGACACTATCTAATGTCCGCCTGGCCTGGTGTTCCGGCAGCGATCCTTGAGAACCAGTACCCATGCTAGGCCTGGCGTGCTTACCATCTTTGACCGCATCATCACTTACCAACAGGTGAGATAGTGGTCAAACGCTAGCCTATAAGATATAAAAAAATAAAGATAAGTTGAGAGTGGTTAAAAATTTAGTATTTAGTATTACCCTCTAGCCCATTCTTGTATATTATGTCCTTTCTCTTTTCTCTCTCTTGCTCTTATTTTTTCTTATTTTGCGGTAAATGGCGGCGCAATATCTGTTTTTAACCGACTTCACAAAAAGTAGGAGGTTCTCAATTCGTCCGTATGTTTTTTTTTAACATATATATATATGCGTGTACGTGTATATGCGTGACATTCACCATTTCATATGTCACTCATTTGTTTTGCATCATTACGTTTAATTTGGCTTAGAAGGATTTTGTTACATTATTTGTAAGATATTTACTTGCAAGTGATGCTAATAAAAGTCACGTGCGCACGCAAAAGTAACTTGCAATACAGTAAACTCTTAAGACTTCAGTACAATGGATGGGCATATCGCTAAAAGCGATCTATTCTAGTCATATAAATACAGGTAACCAGGATTTAATGTTTTTTCAAGGACAGGCAAATTGTATGTAAATAATATAGATAATTGAAATTGTGAATAATGCAAAAGTGGTAATTTGCATGTCGCGATGCAGCAAAATGTTCATGGAACTATTAAATCTTATCTTAGTAGCTTTTGTTTGTAGCAAGTAAAATATATGTAGAAAAAGCCCACTGCATGTTCTTTACTGTGGTCTAATCTAGGCTTATGGTAAAGCACCTGAGTCACAGTCACTTCCTGGGTTTAAAATAAACGAGCGGGCTACAATGACACTGGAAGGATTAGATAATATGTTTTTACCGACTTCTACAATATATTTTTGGTAGAAAAGTCCGCTGGTACTACACGGTGAGATTTGAACCCTCTGGAGTCAAAGTTGACCATTCTCCCAAAACACCACAAGGCCCTCTTAGTGGCCACGTGATTATCTTGCCTGAATAAAAAAGGTTTTGCATAGGTTAGTGTCACCTGGTCACAGACGACATTTGCAATGCAGTATGCAGTGATTGCATTAGAAGAGCCGAAGATCGGGCTCAGTGGCGTGTCTGTCTTGGGAGAGGCCATTGTCCAGCAGTGGAGTGATAACGGCTGATCATGATGATGTATCAGAGTCGTATCTATCTATGTAACCAATCCTTTTATCGTAAGTAAGTTACGTCGTAGAATGAAAAATACTAAAACACTTTTTATATTAAAATGATGTAGTTACTTATCTTCATGTCAAAAAAGTTTTTTTTTTCTTCATATATCTTTTAGGCCAACGTTTGACGACTATCTTGCTTG
The DNA here is from genome assembly GCA_954871355.1 of Cabera pusaria. Classification (NCBI taxonomy): domain Eukaryota; kingdom Metazoa; phylum Arthropoda; class Insecta; order Lepidoptera; family Geometridae; genus Cabera; species Cabera pusaria. Next base: position 7,187,394 of record OX940896.1, read on the forward strand.
GTGGTAAGCTATTGGTGGTATGTGGTCGAGGATGGCGAACACGCTGGGCCTAGAATGGTCAGCCTCTCAATAAAGTGAACAGGTAAATAATTTTCATAAAGACGACTGAAAGGAAAGTATCTCCTCTCCTACACAACCAAAGGGCTAAAACCAACATTATGGCGCTATCTGTTCTATTTAAGAGTCATTGACCGACACATATATTGGGCTTTAAAAGCTCTCCCGCTTCCGGTTGTTTGTTGTTTTGCTCCTCTAAAAGTTCATTCGGGATCATTATCTTATCTTCTCTTGTTGGAATCACTTGAAAAATGTTTTGTCCCAAATTTAATCTGAGTGTGTTAATCTTTTATGTGATATTGGGCATTGTTATCATATAACAATAGTATCCTAAATTAATTTTAATATTCTTTTAGTTTAATATTCAACAAAACAAACCTTTCTGTATTACAAACCTATCCAGTCAAAAATTGCCTTTGTGTAATACCTAGAATTGACTGTTTATTAAAGTTGCTCTTATTTATTCTTTTCTTAACGTTTTATTAAAAATCAGTTTAATTTTTACGTAAAATGTAACCCGGTTAGGTTACTCCATAGTTACCGGTAGATAGTTTATACTTACCGATAGTTAGTACATAGTTTCCGGTAGTTAGGACATACTTACCGATAGTTAGTACATAGTTTCCGGTAGTTAGTACATACTTACCGATAGTTAGTACATAGTTTCCGGTAGTTAGTACATACTTACCGATAGTTAGTACATAGTTTCCGGTAGTTAGTACATACTTACCGATAGTTAGTACATAGTTTCCGGTAGTTAGTACATACTTACCGATAGTTAGTACATAGTTACCGGTAGTTAGTACATACTTACCGATAGTTAGTAGATAGTTTCCGGTAGTTATTACACTGTTACCGAAGCTTCATGCCATCGCAATTATCAAAATGGGGTATACGCAACTAGACAGGTATGGTTGTCTGCGTCTTGACATCTATTGAACGTTCGATATAATTTCTACAGTTAAATATACTCAAGACTACCAACCCAGTATCACTAATGCAAAAGACTGCAAAAGTTATTTGTATTACAAGAACCCACAATTTGTGTTTTTTATGTTTTTTATTCAATCTAGCCCAATCACTTGAATTAACTTGGATGTTAATAAATGCATTTAAAGTGTATTAACATCCTGTATCTCTACTTCATTATTGTTTACGCAGGTAAAATCACTGAGCGCAGTCATATCAAATCACTTCTACGCAAATATTGCAATGAATTATACAACCTACTGTATACAACGTCGCGGGTAATATTCAATAGAATGGAAACGCCAACATTCTAATAAACATGTTTACTTGCTCTACAGTTTACAGTAATATTTCTGCAGCCATTCAGAACCTTGGCGGTTTTCATCATGAACTGTGACATTTCCTAAGGTATTGACGACACTTCGATTCAAGGCAAGACACATTTGTTGTATAAATTCCGAAACTAAGATGGCAAGTAATATGGTAGAAGTATTATCTGCTGCATGAGGAGGCTAAACTGAATAGTACGAAAGTTTTTTAATCTGAAAAAAAAAAACTAATGTAACGCAAGATACATCTCCCGTCCCTATTGTTATTATTTGTTATAGTATTTTTTATAGATTGCATTATATACGTACTTAGGATTGGACTTTTCGTCCACATACTATACATTTTTTTAGTCTCCCAGAGTCAGTGCCTACATATATAGTGCCTACATATCCAATATGGCCAGTTTTTAGCGATAGACTTGCCTACGGTTAGTCGATACTAAACTGGAGCTTATTAATCGCCGATTAAAGCTCGTAGCCTCGTAACAAAATGATACATAAGGCTTTGTCTAGGCCTCCAGGCAAAACTGGAGGTGGAACTGGTCATGTAAGATGTCTGATCCGTGGTAGACGGAACCAAGGCACGAACAACATGCATGCAAGGATCTATGAATATTTATGAGCAACAAAAGCTAGATTTTTGTAGTACGAGTACAATCAATCAATAGAGATACGCCCATCTCTTGACAGCTCACATTTTTCATAAGGTAAGCTGGAAGGTATATTGCTGTTCTAGTTCTCCAATAATAACAAGATTGTTGTGAAACTTGTAATGATTTCCATGTTTTTTGAAGGGTTGTACCGTTATCATCGGGGTTGAGCAAGCGGTTTTTGTTGAGGTAGGACTTCTGCTAGTCCGCCTGGGGCGGTACCACCATTTGGCAATTAATTTTCAGCCGTGAAATAGGAATTGAAAAGAAAAAATGATATAGGAAACAGATGTCTAGTGAAATTACAGGGCATGTGAGACTCAACATCTTTATGTCTCAAGGTAACAGGCGCAGTGCAGAGACAACATTCTGGCAGTAAAGAATTTTGCATACTGCTGTATCTATAATAGGTAGACGTTATCGCATACCATCAAGCGAGCGTCGTGCTTGGCTTGTTACCTTATATAATTTAAAAAAAAGTGGGTTGACGACATACGCATTACGTGTGCATGCGTTGGCGCAGCGATGACATACGCAGAGCGGTAGGCAATGACTGAAAAAAAATCGGAGATCGAGCTTAGTGGCGTGTCATGGGAGATGCCATGTCTAGTAGCCTGATTATTATGGTGATGATGAGATGTGAAACTTGTTGATGTTACGTTTGTTAGTAGCTACTAAAATAAAGGTGCATCGTATAGATTGCAGAATTAATTTTGGTGGCGTTTATAAACTTGAGGGTAAAATATCATAGGTAAATGGACCATAGGTACATATAATGTATGTGAAATGTTCATGTATCTACCATATATACGACATGGTGACCAGTTTGCAAGTCATTAATTTTTTCATGCTTGAAATTAGTTGGGATTTTAGACCTTGAATAGCTAGAGACATTGAATAAGCAAAATTATCTACTTACAGAACTAAGTTTATCAAAAAAAATAAAGTCAATTTCTCTCGCAAGCCAGTCAAGGCGCAGCTGTATCTCCAGCATTCTGGAAAGTTTCGTTCAAGTATAAACCTTGATATTTCTAACAAATGTTTATCTAGAAAAACATTTTCATGGTCACTATAACTTTGTAATGTCGTCGTAAATTTCGTATTCTAATGGAATCTTAATGACGACAGATTGCGTGACGGCTTCCAAACCAGCCACGGTCTTTCAAAAATGTTGCTATTCTAAGAAATTTTTGAATTTATTTGCCTGATACCAAAGTTTTGCAACTTATTTTTTGTTTGGATATTTTACACAGCTAAGGTTATAACATAACGCTGCAAGCATAGGCTTGGAATGCATAGGCATAGGCTTTTTATTTGTTTTATTTGTAATTAAAAAAAAATCTTAATAAGATTTGTATTTCATTATAAATAAAAGAATTAAATGGATTTCTGCAAAAGCAATTAAAAAAACATTGCTTATTATTCTCTACTCTAAAACTAAGACATTAATTGATCACTTGAAAAATGTATAGCTTCCATGACTCTACGAATTCGCTTACTGATGTTGTGCTATTACGTATGTCCACTAAATATTAGTAGCAATACGTAGCGATTTCGTAGACATTACGTAGCAAGGAAATCAGTCATACAATTTGTAGTTTACGCACGTTGGACGATATTTTAACGTCCCGACACAAAAAATGAGGTGTTATAAGTTTGACGTGTACCTGTTGTGTTTATCTGCAGCATCGTAGTTCTCAAACGTATGGACTGATTTTAAATTTAGTTGTATTTGTTTGATAGTTGTCTTGATCCTTGATCGAGAGAGTTCTTAGCTTTCATTCAATAAAATCCGTCCAGCCGTTTGAAGATTCTTCTAGATAATGAGGCTATGAGAGCAACTTTCATAGTTCTGATCATTGCGGAGTAGTATCGAGATCTGATAAGTATTTCGAGAGATATGATGATAAACACCTCAAACTTAGTACTGGATATGACTAGCGTGGCATTTGAAGTCGGTTTTTACGTTTTGTAAACAATACTAAGTTACAGTTAATTCATTATTACGACTAATAATTATAAGCGAACTTTGAAGTTTCACAAACGTGTTTTATCGATAATAATTTGCGTTTTCAAAATAATTTAAAACTGACCAAATCGTTAGGTTTTTCTGCTCGGTGCACTATTTTGAGGCTGAATTGTGGTGGCAGAAGAATTGCAGACTTTGTTGTACAAGTTGAACCTACTTTTAACCCAGTTAGGCGTTGCGGGTAACTTCGCAAATAGATCTTACTGATATTACCATGACCCATTGAGTACTTTGCATGCAACTGCCTCTGTAGTAAGTTCAGTAACGTTAGCCAATATCATGATTAAACTCATATTCTTATAATTCTTGAATTATTTTATTCAACCACTTTCCACCATGTTATTTTAAATACATTACTATATATTACAAAAGAAAGTCCCCCGCCGCGTCTGTCTGTTCACGATAAAGAAAAAAACTAATGAACGGGTTTTTATGCAGTTTTCACCAATATACGAGTATAGAGTGGTTCATGAGAAATATTTAGATGCTCTACCCGTGTGAAATAGGGACGGGTCGCGTTATACTTAAATTTATAACCACCCTCGACTGATCTATGTATGATCAATCAATCAGTTTTTTTTCTTTTATATACGCTTACTCGCAAAAGGGTTGCACATTACTAGTATTCTTGTTAACCCCTTAACTAAGCTTAATATGCTTGTGTCTGGAGTGGGTTCACGTCAATAGTGCAGTGGATGGGGTGAGGATCGAACTCACGACCTCTCGATCTCCAGTACTGACACCTTATCCATTGGGCTATTGCCGCATTAAGTGAGTTCTTTTAGTTTTAGTTGAGTTTTTTTTTTAATTCTTTGAGTCATTCCGATATTGTGCCTAAACATGACATCTCTGTTGTTTGCCGGTAAGAAGTTGAGTATTCTGCAGATTCTAGGAGAGGCCCTAGCATCAGGTCAAGGATATAATATTCTTACAATATTATTTTTAGCGATTTTTAAGTTCTTATAATATTTTTTTATTATTTTTGTATCCTAACTATAGTATACATACCTAGTATTGTAATTCTCTAATGCTATTTTTATGCAATAAAAAAGCTAGATAGGATACATTGTGGCATCGTGAGGTCGAATAAGTGGTTTTTACATGTTGATAGGAACTTACCTACACTCTCTCCTGAGTGCTTTTATAGGAATCGTATCGCATCGTAGACGCAATAAACTTTTCTGCGATAAGTATACCTACTGACTTTTATGGTTTCATTGCCGTTTTACAGTCGCCTTAAAAATGTAGATAATGGCTCTGTAGATGTAGGTACGTAAGTAGATAGTCGCGTTCACTTTGTAAATTGTGCTTTCGATTTTCAAAATTCCTGTTATAACGATATTGAGTAGATTCTCACCAGGCTACTACTACTCACCAGGCGGCGCTGCAGCAAACATTGTTTGTGCAAATCCATGATGCCATTTTTCTCCATAAATACTAGTTCGATTTTGTCTTTAAACGGTTTGGAATTTATCAGTGCTGGTTCTTAGATAGAGATATGACGTTAACTTTCAAAAGGACGCTGTTGTGGGTATTTATTCAAATTTTTAATTTTGTAACTTGTTCAATGTAGGTATAGTAAGCAGTAAGCAGTGACATCTGCAACAATAGACACGGTGGCACAAAAACTTTGAGCATTGGATCGCATTAATTTTGCGCGTCACTGCATTGCGCCTACGAACATCGAATATGGAATTCCATACGCCTTGTTATTTAAAAATATGTTTTAGGCTCAAATTATTTACATATTACGTATAATACTTTAACACACATAAAGTAAGTTGTGATTTCGATCGCTACAATTTAAAACACGTTATTTTAATTACATATCCAGTGTTGTCTATGGTTTCTATCAGTATAATGATATTGATAGAAACCATCAGACTACCTATCAATTGTCCGATACTTGAGTTAGTTGATACTTATTTATATTATGACATACAATATAGTGTTTAGATTCCCTATCTGAAGTAACAACGAAATACAATTTATGAGCTTTTGTCTTTGAGTTTTCATAGACAATACCTACGATACTGCGCGCCAATAGGCACCACGAAGTTCGATCACAAAGTTTTAGTTAAGTGAGCTATCTGTGAAGTTAACGTTGATAATAACGATACCTGCGAACACAAGTTTATATGATGACTAGCAGCCCGCCCCGGCTTCGCACGGGTAGAACATATATGCCTACAACAATTTGCATCAGTTTGTTGCATCGAATATAAAATATGAACATATTTAACAACCATCGTCATATTTCATCCAATTTACACAAAACCTTAACGAATTATGCACCTAAACCTTCCTCATAAACACTCTGGCTATTGGTGAAAACCGCATGATAATCCGTTCAATAGCTATTGAGATTATTGCGAACAGACAGACAGACGCAGTGATGGACTTTGTTTTATAATACTTACGTAGTGATATTGGACGGCCCTTTGGCGTAAAGGATATTTATCCTGATTCTGACCCGACGGTCGTTGGTTCTAATCCTAGCTATATACCTACCAATGATACCAATGAAAGTTTTATGTGCATTCATGAATCATGAGTTTTCGTACAGTGGTAGTGGGATCATTAAATCTACCAAAAAGTAGCTTACTACTAAGGAGAACATCTGCCGCCGTAACCTTACGCGTTCCCCGACGCAAAATGTAGGAGTAATATACGTTTAACGTGTGTATCTGTGTGTCTGTCTGTAGCATCTTAGCACCTAACCGGATGAACCGATTTTGTTTTTATTATTGATAGTTTTTTTTTGTTTGATAGATGTCTTCATCGAGAGTTTTCTTAGCTTTGATTCATGAAAATTCTTTCAATCGTTATAAAACTATGAGCTTTTTTCTAGTTAATTTCGCTATGAAATCAACTTTCATAGATCTGATCAATTCGAAAATCTTCTTCTTCAACGATATTGTAAGAACATGGAAGCATTGACCTGATGCTGGGACATCTCCTGGACTCTACAGAATACTCAAATCCTCACCAACTTACAGCTCAGATTTTAAATGTCGTGTTTAGAGTCATTGGAAAGAGCTATTATACATAGATCAGTCGGGGTGGTTTAAAATATTATATTATATTATTATATATATAGATGAATATTATTTTATACAATAGATCATATTATTATACTATATTAACTTCAAATTGATTGTGATCGGTGGGGATCTACAGCATAGCTAAGCTTATAATAATATTTTCGTAGTAACTATGACCTAATCTGTGGTTTCACTGCAAATATTTTATTAATTTTGCGATGCGTGTTTGTGAAATTCGTGATATCTTCTAGAGTTTTCATTTGAATTATATACTGTTCAGAATTGACGGAGTAATCGCGTAAACACAAAAAAAAACACACAGACGAATTGAGAACCTCCTCCTTTTTGGGAGTCGGTTGATTAAAATATATATATACAGACGAATAGAGAACCGCCCTTTTTAGAAGTCAGTTGATAATAGGCAGCTTACCACCATCAAGAAGAAAATCTGCCGCAATAACCTTACGGTGGTCCGGAAGCACACAGCCCTTGAAACAGAGTATGCTAGGCTTAGCGTATTCCCTATTTTCGACCTCATCAGCGCTTACCACCAGGTGAGATAGTGGTCAAACGCTTAATCAACATACGCTATATACGCCAAAAGATATAATAAAACTTAGAATGTTAATAAGTTAGAAATTGCTGGTACATTCACGATTGAAACTACCCTAACTATTATAATGAAGCAACAAACTTAATTAACAAGTAACTAGCTATACCTACTCTCGGATCTCAATTACCAGTCCAAGGTCATGGGTCGTTTTCCATTGCCCCGTCCACGCATACGAATATTTGCCTAATTTTGTTATTACTCCGTTTCCATGGCAACGAGCTTGATCATGTATGGTAACCACCGTTTTGTGTTATCATTAATTTTTGCATGTCGTTGGTGAATAGTGGGGGTGGCACCTACTCGACACAGAACGAGTTTTTCCTGTTCTGTTTTACTCGCCATAGTAGGTATATTCGGCATACTGACAAATTGAAACTTTTGATAGTGCACGTAGACAGGAACCATACATTTTGCTGATTGGAACGTAGGCCGAAAATTTTCACTTTACTCTAGTAGGTACATGCTTTTGTTCAAGTTGCTCTGCTTGAATGCCTTTACCTACTAAATTATTTTTATGAGTCAATTACTAGTGAGAACATTTACTCAGAAACTCAAAATTCTAGCGTTTTCACTTTAGCATCTTCGACCACATTATCGCTTACCACTTGGCGAGATAGTGTTCAAACGCTAGCTTATAAGATGTAAAAAAAATCTAGCATCAGTAGTGTTTCTATTCCTACCACTTGATAACTTAGTGATCGGTAGGTTGGACTTCTGAATGAATTCTTCACTTGTGACATGAATATTTTATAATGCGCTCAGAACAATGATGCGACCTTTTTGAGGAACCCATTACAGTTAGATACGGTCCCCAAAGGCCTCGTCACAAGTGTTTGAATTTGTAAAAAACAAATAAACGCTTCTAACTTTCTTTGTGATCTCTGGAATACAAAAGTTGTTTGCAGTTACTTTGTCTGGCTCTTTTCATATTTGTCTTGTCCAAAGAGAATATAAATACTACGTAAGAGTCTTGTCTTTCAGTTTGTGTTCTGAGAATATTCTTTGTAAATCAACATTGTAGACGAGAAATATGACAAGCTGTAAGATGAACCAGTGGGATTTTTTATTTGACTTATTAGAACCAGGGAAGAATAAACACTTTGTTAGGTATTAGGTGTCCAGCAGTGGACAGAGATAGGCTGACGATGAGGCATTAGGTTTCCTCCATAATGTTATTGAAGTAACGAAACAGTCTATGGTGAAATTGTGCTTGTCTGAAAGCAACAGACGAGAATGATACGAGGCTCAGCAGCCGATGTTATGCCACAGCGCAACAAATACAATCCGTCTTCCGAATTGGCTGTTACAGGATTTCTTGTCTTGCCGAAATTTGGAGAGCTGTTTAGTGACGTTTATTCATTGTGTAAATGACGGAAGACCCGACGCGACGAGTGACGCCACTGACACTAGGTACCAAGGCTGCTGTCCCTGCGTTATATGGCCGTTAACTGCATGAAGTAATGCTGTTTAGGTACAAAATGGATGTTTCATGCAGTTAACGGCACTGTAGAGCAGGGACGGTAGTAGGGATTACGTAAGGTTAGGTAAAGATCAGACCGCGGACGTTGTTTTCCAAAAAGAGAGCTTCGACCGCAGAGGCATCGACCAAAGAATACTATAACTACGTAACACGAGTTTAGAAAAAAATAAAAATGACAAAGAGCACACATACTTTTTCACGTTCCCGCCAATACCTGCCGGTGGGAATACTTTTTTTTTCTGTTAATGATTGCTTCACGCGATTAGTGTATTTAGCCAGTGTCAAATTACGCGGCAGAATAAAAGTTTTAGGAAAAATACAATGATTGCTCACACACTTTTTTATGTTCCCGCCAAAACTCCTTTGGAGTACATCCGGCAGGTTTTTAGTGATGTAACATGATTGAATTATTCGATAAAGGTATGGAACAGTAGTACTAAATTTGATAAATGAAAATTTTGTATTTTAGCAATATTTTGATGATAATTTATTACTAGACGGTAAAGTTTTGATGATTTTTATAGATACAGAAACATTTGCCGTTTTACTCAAAAAAATATCGACTAACTACTTGATGAACCTATTACTTTCTGCATCTACCACTGTCAGTAAACAGTGAATATTCATAAGAATATAATTTTTTAACAATGTTTTTTTTATCGTGATATATTTTTAGCCATCGTTCGTTATATTAATATTATACTGTAAAAATTACTATAATGAGGCGTTTTCTTAAAAAAAGGTGTAAGCTCCGGATGTTAGCTACTTATTAAAAAATAAACTGGCCAAGTGCAAGTCGGAACACAGTAAAGTATTCTATAACTATGATTTTTCGCAACTAAAAAATTAAATTTGTTTTTCATAGTGCTTGTATGAAAAACAAAGTAATCTTTGCGGTCGCCATATCTCAAAAACTGCTGGCTGTATCTCGTTCAAACCAATTTTCGTTGTTAGTTTTTATTGAGATCTACAGCATATATTATTTTTAGATTTTTCACTCCCATTCTTTAAAAGTTAGAGGAGGGGGGGGGGGACACACATTTTACCAATTTAGACGCGCCTATCTTTCAAATGATTGACGTTGAGAAAAATGATTTTAGGAACCTCAATGTCATTTTTAAAGACCTATCCATAAACACCCCACACGTATATATGATATGATATATGGTATGAAGAATTTTTTTTTCGGTTCCATGTATTGGATGCCCCCCCTTAAAGTTTTATATTTTTTATTTTTGTATAAAAATCGGAAAGCGGTCCACAGAATACATCTACCTACCAAGTTTCAATTCTGTAGTCCTAACAGTTTCGGAATAAAATGGCTGTGACATACGGACGGACAGACAGACAGACAGACATGACGAATCTATAAGGGTTCCGATTTTTGCCATTCGGCTACGGAACCCTAATGAACCCAATAGTCTGTCACTGTCAAACTGTTTTCGATTGATGTCTATACCGCTTTAATTCCATTTCTAACATTGGTAATTTTCAGCGATACTTGCAATAATAATTAATATATATTTTTATTAAATAAAAATAAATAATAAACCCTTTTGACGCTCTTGACAGTTGACAGTTACATCTCAGTAGTTTAGCATCAAAAGCCATCTAGTGAGTGTAGTGGAACTATTTTTTTTTCTTAATGAAAACGGCTCATTGTATTGCTGCGTAATAATTTTACCAACCTTGAACATTAGTCACCTAACTTCTTTAAAAGAAAAACGGTAACTAATGTATTCCAAACTACTTACAGGTAGGTTGGTAATATTGTGTAGTTCATGTTCTAAATAATTTGTCACAGTGATATTTTGAAAGCTAGCACGCTAACACGAAACATTGGATACATAATTTCAATTAAAAACGCTTTACAATAAAATATAGTGATAAATATTATTTTAAGAGTAATAAGTTTACCAGGTTACGTTCATACATAACGCAACAAATTCAGTGACCGTCAATTTTATGGCCAGACGTTTTATAGTGAAAGTTCACTCAATTAAGTAGGTACAGCTATAGCACAAACTAAACCAATCACAGCGTTAAAAAAGATACATAAAATCACACAGCACACTAAAATAAATAAAATACTTATGTTAGTACCTGTGTTAATTTTATGAAAATATTTCATATAACTACCTACCTGCCGTTTTCAAAACTCAGTGAATCTGAATAGAATGATAATAAATAATACACTTTAAAATGCTTTAACAAACACAGTTAATTTTTATCTAGTAGCATAATAACTGAGTTGGAGCTGTTGTGCCCTGAATAGTTTTACGGTTGTACTAACCTAGTATTTAAAATGCACATGTACAATGCGGTTGTTGCCGACGTCATCTGCTTTGCAGTAATATTTTTGCCACTAATGCGCTTGCACGGCTTTGTAAAGGAACGCAAGCATAAACAAAAATGCAGTTTATTACGTGTTGTGTACGTGATTGCCTATTTAAAAGATTGTTCAGTGATTTTGATAATTTAATATTGATCAAATTATACCGTTTAGTGACTTAGTGCATCATCAACATTTATAAATGGTTTGTAATAACATTTGAATTATTGAGTGTTTTAAATGAGTTGGATAAAATTAGAGATCTTTTTTTGTAATTTGTGTTATGTTTGTTTAAGTTAGTAAAAAAATTATGTCTTTAATATATATAATATTTAAACAATTTATCAATCGTGATGTTTAGGTCTTTGAGTATTCAGCTAAACTGTTAAGGTGCATCATTCATTATTTCCGTTTCATTCAAACTGTCAGTGTCAATGTCAGTAAGTGTAGTGATCTGTGGTACAATTGTCATTTTTTGCTTCAGCGCGCGGTCGTTGAACTGTTGAACAGTCTACCGAAACTGCAGTACAAAAAAAAAGATCTATGAAAACTAATGAAAAGGGGGGCGCGTCCGATGGAAGTCTATATTCGTCTCACTCACTATTTCTTACTTTGACGTCGTTACTTCTCGTTTTGACATTTCGCTATTTGGTCAGTTTGCTCTATGGGAGTCCCGACTCTTCTTAACGTAGTGGTTATATTCTCTTTGCTGTTGAACTCGTGGATACCTGATACAGACAGAAATATCAAATAATCAAAATATTTGCAAAATTTGCATCAATTTCTGTTTCCCGATACATTAATTTTTTAGATAAAACACATGTTGAAGTGTAATTTATTTAACAATGGGGTATTTAATATCATTTTGGATGTATATCTACGGAAATATAAAGGTTCGTTGTCCAGTTTTTACCGGCAAAAATTATCAGAAAGTGTTAAATTCACAATTACCTATGTAAAATAATGATTATAACTGTATGTTTAATATTGGCATTTCCACGTATTTACGGACTAATGTATTACAGAATATATTTTCGCAAAATGTGTTGGTAATACATAAAGGAAAATGAGTAACAAAGAAATTGTGCTTTTTGAATGTTTTCAACCGACTTACAAAAAGGAGTTTTTCGATTCGTCTGTATGCTTTTTAATCGACTTCAAAAAAAGGAGGAGGTTTCTCAATTCGACCGTATATATGCTTTTTTTTTTTAATGTTTGTTCGCGGATAACTTCGTCGTTTATGAACCGATTTTGATCATTCTTTTTTTTGTCAGAAAGGAGATATTTCAAGTGTGGTATCATGGTAATTTTATCGAGGTCTGCTTAGTATCTCCAGAGATATGGACATAAACACCTCAAAATTGGTACTGAAAATTAATAGCGCGGCATTGAAGTCGGCTCTTTTTAGTTTTTAAACGATCTTATTTTGTATGTATGATTACGCGATTACTCCGCCAATTGTAAACCGATTAAAATGATTCTTTTTGTTACAGGTAGGGCTCATGTCCAAGGTGGTTGCATTTAAATTTTATAGAGATCTCATAATTATCTTCATAGACATGATGATAAATGCGCGGCATGGAATGTTTTAATTTTTAAAATATCTTAAGTATGCTATTATGTTTTGTGACAGACTGTGCTAGAATCTGGGAGTCTGGGGAACGCTTCATCATCTGATGAGGAGCTGGAGCAGTGGGAACAGATATTCATGATGAGAGATGAAAATGGAAACAGCTTTAATGACAAGTAAGTTCTTAAAGCTGACAATAATCTTGTTAACAGTTTCCTCTATTTTCTATCTCCGACAAACAATTAAGGTTCTGAGACGAAGTAGCCCTCAGGATTATTTTTTTAATGTGGTCAACAATAAAATAAATATTCCAGTCTAAGCATCCATATATCAAAATCTTTATCAATTAAATGTACTTAGATTATATTAAATATCACTAAATAGTTTCTGTGTCTGTATGATAAATATCAGTGGTGAGATGAAAACGAAGTCTGAACTAGCAGCCCAACTTCTTCAGCTAGTCTTCTGAATTTCTCAAACATTCCAGAATTTGGTGAACTTTAAGTGACATATCTTGGTTTGGTGAGTGGTTAGAGCTATGACTGAAGACCACAATAAGTGGTTATCTATTTAGCACCAGCCTGAATCTAACCACCATATTATGTATCAGTAATTTATGTTATATAGACTTGTGTGGGGCCTAGATGCTCAGTTGAGGCAGCTAACAGAAAAATGGAATTAGTGGAATATACACTAAAATGCTTACTTAAAACATTTTTATTATTTAATATAGGGTTCCATAATGTAATATCTAAATCTGGTGGCACGGCTGTGCTCTGCCAAGTATAGCAAAAATAATTTAACAAATTGATTTTATTAACTATTAAGATAGTTTAAAAGCTAAAACAACCAACTTCAATGCCCCGCCAGTCAATTTCAGCTGTAGAAAGTTTGAGACGTTTATCGGAGTATCTCTGGAGATGCTTATCAGATCTCGATAAAATTACAATGGGACCACCTCGGAAACATACCCTACCGATTACAAAAATAATCATTCGAATCGGTTCAGAATTGACGGAGTAATCGCGTAACATATACAAAAAATAAAAAATAAAACATACTGACGAATTGAGAACCTCCTCTTTTTTTGTGTAGTCGATTAAATACCAACCTCAAATGCCACACTATTTATTTTCAGTATCAAGTTTGAGGTGTCTATATGTGGAGATACTCTTTAAATCTCAATGAAATTACAATGGGGCCAAAGAGGAAATAATTATTAACTCTTAAACGAAGAAAGATTTTTCCAAATCAACACCAATATTATAATTGCGAAAATCAGTTTGTAACTTTGTATGTTTGGGACTTCTTCACGGTCAAACGGCTGGACCGATTTAGCTGAAATTTGGCACACGGATAGCCAGTATTATGGATTAGGCTGCAGCATAGTTTTTAACGCAGGTGAAGCCGCGGGGCACAGCTAGTCAGTTAATAAATGACAGTTCTGAAGTAACAAACAGAAAAACGCAGTGGAACTTAGAACCTTCTCCATTTTTTAAGTTGGCTGACACACAAAGGAATAGCGATACCATCCCTTTCTCAAAGCCATTCAGTACATTTGCCAACTCTCTATTTTATACATTGGATACATTGTTATAAACAGCATTATTGTTTCAGACGTAGAAAAAAAAGCATCTGGTGTCGACCGTCGTGCATCCCGGTGTCTATAGTTATAATTCTAATAGTGTTGGTGGTGCTCGTTCCGTTGTTGGACCAGCAGAACAATGCTCACTCCAATGTCACCACTGCTCCAGTTAGTTTACAATGCTCAGATGAGTGTAGGTAAGTCTACTTTATCCTCATTTTTAACCCCTGACACAATGTAATATGTGTGTGTGTCTGTGGCATTGTAGCTCTCAAACGAATGACTCAATTTTAATTTAGTTTTTTTTTGTTTGATATGTATTATGTCCTCAATTGAATAATACACATTTTGATTGTAAATCGTGTAATGAGCTAGATAGCCATTGTACAGAAGTGAGGCTGTCACACAAAATATTATCCTACCCACATTAGGCAGCAACATTATATTATAAACTAGAAGTGCCCCGCGGCTTCGCCCGCGTTACAACCTTATTTAATTTACTTAAAACTTTTCTTTTGTAAAAACGGTTCTATCATTAATCACATCAAATAAAAGCAAGATGTTCTAATCGCTGAGAGCACAGTAATAAAGTCACTCACTAAAAATGACTACCTCATCGTTTTAGGAGGAATCAACGATAGGTCTCCGTGTATTTTCAAAATAAGTGTCAGCCATTTGCTATGCTCAACTCGAAATACAAATGTTCTCTTTTGCGAAATACCATACAATAAATACTTAAATGAGACTAAACTTAACTATGAATTGAAAATAATCTGTACTAAATTCAATAACGTTAGGTACGTAGATCTGGGTTTCTCCTCCCATTTGCCTCATCGCAAATCAATAAATAGATACATATGCCGTTTGATACTCAGAGAAATTGTAACAATTGAATATAAAATTAAGATTGTAAATTATAAAAAAGCGTCTCTAAATGTACCGACACAGAAGGTTGATAAAACGACACAAACTGACAATGAAGATGAAACAATTAGGTTATTAAATACAAGCACGTCCTCCTGCCCGCAACTTGGCAAAAGCCGCTCGAAGACACAAAATAATGATTTATTTTTTCGATAACAATGAAATAAAAATTTTTCATCAAAATATTAATGGTGTTTTAAGTAAAGCAGACCTTCTAACAGTACATTTAGAATCGCTTGTGGAACAGAGTAAATCAGTCGATGTCATATGCTTTACAGAACATAATATGCTTAATGATGACGTTAAATTACTTAATATTGAGAATTACTCTTTGGCGTCTTTTTTCAGTAGAAATAACCGTCACGGCGGGTCATGTATACTGGTCCACAATAAACATGAATTTAAAAACATTGTAACTGTCAAGAAATGTGGTGTCTCCGGTATTTTAGAGTGCTGCGCTATAGAGCTTGTAGTTCATAAACTAGTAATAATCTGCATTTACAGACCTCCACGAAACAGACAACAACAACTTGAACTTTTCTTTACTATTCTGGATTCAATTCTTCATGAATTTTGCTATAAAAAAAAGAAAGTGATAGTGTGTGGAGATTTCAACATAAATACTCTACACAAGAGCAAAGAGGTAGATAATTTCATACAATTAGTCAAAAGCTACAATATGAAGATGGCTTTGAATGAACCTACTCGTCTTAAAAGTGGTACTTGTATAGATAACTTTATACATAATGTAAAAAGCTCTAAACATGAAATTTTTGAATTTGCTCTTTCAGACCATACAGCGCAGATGCTATCATGTCCAGTTAAATTTAGCACATCACTTACACATTGGTTTATTGAAAAAAGAAACTACAGTCAAGAGAATGTTCAAAAATTTAAAGAGTGTCTAAAATCACTTAGTTTTAATGATGTATACAGTACGGATGACGCCAACAAAGCATTTGATTTATTTCATGAAACGTTTACTCTATTTTACTACCTATGTTTTCCAGTGAATGTGATTAGAGTAAAAGTACGTAAACGACCAAGATGGTTGTCAAGTGGTATAAGGAGATGTGCAAATCGTAAGCGAGTCTTACTATGGCAATATAGGAAGCAACCGAATGTCATTAATAAAAACACATTCAAAACTTATACAAAGAGACTTAATAAGATTATTAAATTGACCCAAAAATCACAAAACAGTCATTTCATTCAAAATGCAGCTAATAAATCAAAAGCAACATGGTCTATTATTAACCACAGTAAAAACAATATTCCAAAAGATGAAATTAAGCAGATAAATGTTAATGGAAATGTCATTGTTGATCCAAAAAATATTGCCAATGCATTTAACAACTTTTTTGCTAACTCTTCTGTAAATGATATTGATTTCAGAAATGACATTAAAGACTCATTGACATATTACAATTCTAATCTATCTCAATCTATATTTATGACTCCTATTACTCCTTATGACATTGATAAATTAATACATTCTTTAAAAAACACCAACAGCACGGGTTATGATGAGGTAAGCACGAACATTTTGAAACAGGTATCAATATTCATTTCGCCAGTACTGAGTCAAATTTTTAATCTTTGTATTGAATCTGGCACATTCCCAAATACACTAAAGACCACAATAATTAAACCATTATTTAAAAAAAAATATAAATTAAGCATGACTTGTTACAGACCGATTGCGCTAATACCCATTTTTTCTAAGCTACTAGAAAAGTTCATATATAATAATTTATACAAGTTTTTTGACATCAACAATATTTTCGCTGATGAACAAGTCGGATTTAGGAAAAATAAATCTGTAAACCTGGCTATCTACAAACTGCTCAATACAATCATGACAGATTTAGATAAGAAACAGTTAACTACTGCGATATATATGGATTTAACTAAAGCCTTCGATTATGTTGATCATGGTATACTGTTGAGTAAGTTGGAAATTTATGGAGTTAGAGGTAATGCCCTAAACATGCTAAAATCGTACCTAAGTGATCGAAGGCACTGTACAAAAATAACCCGTATATGTCCAAAAAATAAGAAAGAAATAACATACTCATCTGAATTTTGTAATGTTACACAAGGTGTACCCCAAGGAAGCGTCCTTGGTCCACTATTATTTATTATCTACATAAATGATCTCCCAAAAGTCACTAATAACAATATGGTCTTATTTGCGGATGACAGCACAATAATGTTTTCCAGTAAATCTAAGTTTGACATTGAATCTAATATGAAAAACACACTAGATAAAATAATTAGTTGGTTGACATGTAATAAATTAATCATAAATATAGATAAACTAAGTTCATGACATTTAAAAATAGAAAGAATTATTTAGGTGACATTGACATTCATTTTAAGGGACAAAAAATTCATGAAGTTGATAGTTCAAAATTTTTAGGGTTGCATCTGGACTCCAATATAAATTGGAAATGTCATATCGAGAGTGTATGCGGCAAATTAAGCCAATTTTCGTATGCATTATACATGCTCGGCAAAATTGTGGACCGGATTACTGTCATCACTGCTTATCGTGGCCATGTAGAGTCAATTCTGAGATATGGTGTAATTTTTTGGGGGAATTGCGTTGAAAAAGAAACTGTGTTCAAAGCTCAAAAGAGATGTGTTAGAGCCATCTGCAACTTAAAGCAAAGTGAGAGTTGTCAGCCTTACTTCGTTTCTTTCAAACTTTTGACATTACCATGCTTCTATATATATGAAACAATAGTATTTGTGAAATGCAATCAAAACTTGTTTGACCATTTAAATAGTAAGCGTCATCAATACAAAATTTGTTGCCCGCGTAATAGAACAATGCAGTTTAATAAAAGTGTATTCTGCATGGCATCAAAAATCTACAATCATTTACCCAAAGCTTTAATTATATATTAATTATAATTATATATATATTAATATAAATATATTTAAAAATAAATTGAAAAAGTTATTGTTAAATAAGGCATACTACTGTATAAATGAATATTTAAATGATAAATTCCATTGTGACGTATTATAATCAAATGACACTGCGTGAAATTTTCTTGGACATAGTATACAATTAATTATGTTAATTTCAATTATTATTTTGACATTATTTAATTGCTAGGCTAGGTATTTGTATTTTTGACATTTAATTGGTTTTGACATTTGATGACTGAATTTTATTTGGCACTATAGTATTATTAATGACAATAATTATTATGAGTGTAAAGTTGTCAATTTAGGAAATTGGTTACTAATTTATCAATTATAAAATTTGTTTTTGAATGTTTAGTAATTTATATGAAAGTAATGATGAACTCACTATTTTTAATTATATTTAAAAAAAAATTGCATGCCATGTGGTAGGATACAGCAGTACTACTTTATTTATTTTAAGACCACTTTGACCTGTATTCGCAATGAATAAATGAATATGAATAAGAATTAGCCAAATCGGTTCACCCGTTTTCATGTTATCGCGTCACTATGGCAATTCGGGATTCATAATTATAAAACCCGAAAAACCTAAATTTACAGACTTTGTTACTTACCCCATTTCGAAAAATCACAACACGTACTTTATCCCATCTTGTTTCGACATACATACTTTGAATCCCCGTTCCGTATCCGGGAGGAATTTATAGAACATCCTTTCTGAGCAGATACCTACGTCATAATAACTATCTGCATTCTAAATTTAAGCGCAATCTGAAACAATATTGATTTTTAGACTTTTTTACCCATGCTTATCCTCCTAGGGTGGCATTTTGAAAAAGTCTAACTCATATTTACTTATTTATTTACAGAAGTACTTGTGTGAAATGTCGAATAAAATGACTATCTAAACTTTGGACCCCCGCTTCATCCCCATAAATAGTGTATTTTGAAAAATTCTTTCTTAGCGTATACCTAAGACAAAATAACTATCTGCATGCCAAATTTCAGCACAATCCGAAACAATATTGATTTCAGACTTTGTTAACCCACTTCACTCTCTTCGGGGTGGAATTTCAATAAACCTGAAACATGTATTTTATTATTTATTTACTTAAGTACTTGTGTGAAGTTTCGAATAGAAAAGACTATCTAATCTCGTTTCTCCATACAAACTTTGAACCCCCGTTTCATCCCCTTCATGGGTGAATTTTGGAAAATCCTTTCTCAGAGGTAATTAACGTCGTAATAACTATCTGCATGCCAAAGTTCAGCGCAATCCGAAATAATATTGATTTTCACACATTGTTACCCCATTGCACCCTCTTAGGGGTGGAATTAAAAAAAAACCCTGAAATACGTATTTACTTATTTTTGTGCTGAAGCACTTATGTTAAGTTTCGGTTAGAAAAGACCATCTAATCTTCTATTTCCATACAAACTTTGAACCCCCGTTTCATCCCCTTCAGGGGTGAATTTTGAAAAATCCTTTCTCAGAAGTAACTAACGTCGTAATAACTATCAGCATGCCAAATTTCAGCGCAATCCGAAACAATATTGATTTTCACACTTTATTACCCCATTTCACCCTCTTAGGGGCGGAATTTCAAAAAAACTTGAAACACGTATTTTCTTATTTTTTTACTGAAGAACTTATGTGAAGTTTCTGATAGAAAAGACTATCTAATCTTGTTTTTCCATACAAACTTTGAACCCCCGTTTCATCCCCTTCAGGGATGAATTTTGGAAAATCCTTTCTCAGAGGTAACTAACGTTGTAATAACTATCTGCATGCCAAATTTTAGCGCAATCCGAAACAATATTGATGTTCACACTTTGTTACCCCATTGCACCCTCTTAGGGGTGGAATTTAAAAAAAACCTGAAACAAGTATTTTCTTATTTTTTTACTGAAGCATTTATGTGAAGTTTCGGATAGAAAAGACTATCTAATCTTGTTGTTCCATACAAACTTTGAACCCCTGTTTCATCCCCTTCAGGGGTGAAATTTGGAAAATCCTTTCTCAGAAGTAACTGACGTCGTAATAACTATCTGCATGCCAAATTTCATCGCAATCTGAAACAATATTGGTTTTCACACTTAGTTACCCCATTGCACCCTCTTAGGAGTGGAATTTCAAAAAAAACCTGAAACACGTATTTACTTATTTTTATACTGAAGCACTTATGTGAAGTTTCGGATAGAAAAGACTATCTAATCTTGTTTCTCCTTACTAACTTTGAACCCCCATTTCATCCCCTTAAGGGGTGAATTTTGGTAAATCCTTTCTTAGTACACCCTTACGTACTAAGACAAATATACCCTCCAAATTTCAAGTCTCTACGACTAGCGGTTTAGGCTGTGCGTTGTCTGTCAGTCAGTCAGTCAGTCAGTCAGTCAGTCAGTCAGCATGTCAGGACAAAGATTCTTATAGTATTAGAAGATACAAAGTGGAATAGTACCCTACATAACTATAAATAACAAATCAACAATACTGACATATGACAATCTGTGACTTATCGCCATCAGGACTCGTGGTGCGTATTTTGAGCAGCTATTGTCATTTTATGAATTTGAATAATAACTGTCTCTAATTAATTTTTATTACCTGATAGGCTAGCTTTTGACCATTATCTTGGCTGGTGGTGATTTTATTGTCATAATGTCCACAATTCCTGTGCCTTCCTGTGATCATTTTATTAGTCAATTTAACAATGAAAGATGCATTTCTTTATTTGGAAAAAATCGCCCTTGGTCTATTTAACAGGCATTTTCTTTAGACTGAAAGTTGAAAATACCATGTATTATATTGTTTTTTGAATCTCAATGAAATGCGCACATTTTTGGTAGCTTGGTCGCACATGTTTTCATAATTTTTTTTACACCACAAGCGCTGAAACCACAGATTATATAATAGCTGAAACTTCCAATTTTGTTTTACCTTTCAGTAAATTTTGAAATAAATAGTTAAAAAATATAAAAATTAAGGTAACGGTATAAAAAATACAGTTTATATTTGATAGCGCATTTATCCAAGACTATTTCTCAAAAATCTGATTGAGAAAATATTTTTATTTGTGGTCATGCCACCGAAAAGAGTCACTAAGGGTGTAATTATAAAATGTTGAAAATGGTCAATAACTCGAAAACCATGATACTTTTACTAAACACTAATTTTGATTTTCTGATCAGTCAACAATCAACTCAACAGTCAACTCAACAATAATTAACTAAAGGACCACACCAACTCAATAACTAAAATCGGTTCATTTTCAGTGACAAGTGTGAGGTGTAAATCTCCATATCTCTGGAGACACTCATCAGATCTCAATTAGTCATCACTTACCAACAGGTGAGATAGTGGTCAAATGCTAACCTATAGGAAATTTAAAAAAATGGGACCACTGTTATGATGTACCTTTCCCATAAATAAAAGAAACATTGGAATCGGTTCTCAATTGGGGAAGTAATCACGTAAAAAATATAATTTAATAAGTTATTTTTCAAAAAAAATAAAACCGACTTCATAACCACAAACAGGCACTCAAAAGCGAAAAATAAATTACTTAAAATTATTATAAGCGCTACCCACTTATCTATTTGAAGTCGGTGCCAGCCAAGTCTAATAGGTAGTAGATATATAATACCTACATGTATCTACTTACTTAGTAAGTAAGTAGATACACCTACATGTACCTACTTACTACTACTACATACATAGTATCTATCTACTATCCAATAGACTTGGCTGGCACCGACTTCAAATAGATAAGTGGGTAGCGCTTATAATAATTTTAAGTAATTTATTTTTCGCTTTTGAGTGCCTGTTTGTGGTTATGAAGTCGGTTTTATTTTTTTTGAAAAATAACTTATTTTACCCTTTTTAGTGCAAAACAAGTTTTAATTAAATTACATGCATCTATTAAATTTCGTGTCTGGGCCGTTATACACTGACGGATAAATACTTTTTGAAAATTTCAAGTATGTACCTATAACGGTTAAGAAGATACAGATCTGTAAAGTGCGCACATATGTATAGACACACGGACGGATGGACGGACGGACGGACGAACGGACAACAAAGTCTCAAAAAGTGTGCATTTGGTACCCTTTGGGTTCGGAACCCTAAAAAAGTTGACTTTAAATGCCGCGCTATAGTGAAAATATTCACTAGTAATAATGATGTCATCAAGGTATCAAAGGATAAAGTCCAAAATGGCCCTGTGCAATTAAAGCATCTGACACACACGATAATTAATTGTCTATTTTATTACATTAATTCCAAATACTTTTATAACACGGACTAGTTGTATTCCAAAATGAATATTAAAAAGTATTATTTGCGATTACATTAATTGCCGCCATATGGCCAACAGAGTACTGATTCACTCTACTACGTTATAAGAGGCACTTCCCTATATTGTTGAAACCCGAATTATGAAAGCACTGTGTAGCCAACCTAACAACGGAAAGTATTATTTACGTAGTAACTATTATATAATCTGTGGTATTATACTTATATTTTTTTTTTGCAGTGTTGATTATTACAAAGTACGTTCATAATTCTGAGTTATTTAATAATGTATGCAGTGTCGCGGGACTGAAATGGCCGCCATCTTCGCCAAACGTCATGTCATGTCAAAAAATCTTAGGTATGTTTAAAAAAGTTTGCACCCTAACAAGACTTTGCCCGGTAGAACATTTCTGTGAAGACAAATTATTTATATTTATATATAATTATTTATTATAATTATTAATATATAATTATTTATTGAGGGCCCGGTGGCGTAATTGGGAGAACAGTCGGCTTTGATGCCGTGGTACCGAGTTCAAACCGCCGTGCACCTATGAATTTTTCTATCGAAAAATATATGTGCGCTTCTCACAGTAGCCCTCCGGTGAAAGAAAACATCGTTAAGAAACCAACAACCCCCGCATGGTGGTAGGACATATCTAGTGTCCGCCTGGCCAGCTACTACCCTCAAGTTAGAAAATCTGTCGCCAAACATCTAATGTGTTCAGGCAGCTATCCTTGAGAGCCAGTTCCCATTCTAGTCCGCTTCTCTATCTTCGACCGCATCATCACTTAGCAACAGGTGAAAAAGTGGTCAAACGCTAGCCTATAAGATATAAAAAAAAATCAAAAATATTAATTATCCCCACCTTTATTTCTATATCGCTCACAGTTACCGTAAGAATATCTGTCAAAAACCAAAATCAACGAGAAGAAAGATGTAAAAACATTATTCAAGGTCATATTTTTTAGACTTCAAAAGTATATGCAATAGCAACCTCCATTGTGTATAATCTTCTTGGGACTCTTCTACTAAAACCAGTACATTCTCCTATGTTTGAGGTGTTTATCTCCATATCTCTGGAGATACTTATCAAATCTCGCTAAAATTAATATGGGACCACCTCGGAAACGTATCCTACCTATTAAAAAAAGAATCATTTGAATCCGTTCACAATTGACGGAGAAATCGCGTAACATACACACAAAAAAAAAAAAAAAAACATACAGACGAATTGAGAACCTCCTCCTTTTTTGTGAAGTCGGTTAAAAATAAATTATAAGTAAAAAATATTTTTTAAAACAAGCTTTTATCTGGGACAATGAACTAAAATGTGAAAAAAAAATCTATTAAGTATTTGGCCTCCACGCCAAATACTACCCGTTTTTCAGGCTAGGTAATTACTATACTTCAGTACCTCAAGCTTTTAAAAATGTAGGTAAGTACCTACACGCCAAATACTTACTAGAATTTATTTTTAACATTTTAGTTCATTGTCCCAGATAAAAGCTTGTTTTTAAAAATATTTTTTACTTATAATTTATTTTTTACTTTTTAGTAGGTAGGTATAGATACCGACTACCTACCTACTACCTAAGTATTTAAGAGAAGGCATGATGTTTTAAAATATTCCACGGATATTTGATGTGATTATGGGTAAAGTGCTCTTCAAGGAATATCAATCGACTCGGTGGGGCTATGTTGCTTTATAACAGAAATGCCATGGCCACCTTACAGCTTCATCATCAGATCCTGGCTATCATTTAAGTGTAAAGTGCTCCTCAAGACAAATCATTTGAGCCCAAATTCACTGGGGTTACGTTATTTTATCACAGAGATGCCGTGGCCACCTTCCAGCTTCATTACCAGTCGCTAAATATCATCTAGGTGTAAAGTTCTCTTCAAGACGAATCAATCGAGCCCAAACTCGGTAGAGTTACGTTGATTTATCACAGAGTTGCCGTGGCCACCTTCCAGCTTCATCATCAGACCCTGGATATCATCTAGGTTAAAAGTTTTCTTCAAGACGAATCAATCGAGCCCAAACTCGGTAGGGTTATGTTGATTTATCACAGATATTCCGTGGCTGCCTTCCAGCTTCATCATCAGTCCCTGGATATCATCTAGGCGTAAAGTTCTCTTCAAGACAAATCAATCGAGCCCAAACTCGGTGGGGTTATGTTGTTTTATTACAGAGATGCCGTGGCCACCTTCCGTCTCCAACATCAGACCAGCTCCATGGTACCATATCATTGTATTGTCACCGAAGATACATAAGTACACCAAATTTGAGTCCAATCGGACATCGGGAAGTGGGTCTAATTTAGCTTCCAAGATTCCGCCCGAACATACATAGTGACATACATACATACATACATTGCAAGTTAAATAAAAGCTTGTAAAAACTTATAGATGAATTGAGAACCTTCTCCTTAATGGAAGTCGGTCGAAAATACTAACGTGAATGTGTGTAATAATAAATAATAAAAAAGCAAATTAAATATAATTATTAAAGATTAATTGTTCTTATACCAATTTTCCCTGTTTACCTTTTGATTTGCTTATAGCTCTATATATAACTGCTATCTGAGCTATTGCCAGTGTATAACTATAGTAATATATCATGCTTCAATAATCTGCACATTGTTACTGTTACTGCATTACAATGGCCTACTTTAAACCAATGACCAAAGCATTTAATAAAAATCTTTAAACCTAACAACTTGCAATTAAATTAACCAAACCTAATTTAAACTGTACTGCCTGCAACGTAATTAAGTAAATTTGGTTCAAAGACCTGAAACTGAAAACATTGTTTTTCATACATGGGACATGCAAAACGCCTATTTACGTAATTATAGAGCTCTGCTAATTGCCAACTAAACAACTTTACCAAACATCACCAAACCAAGTAATCAACTTTGTACCAAGATACTTGTACTATTATTTATTCTATGACCAAGACCAAAAAGGATCTTGTATTGAATAATTCAAAATAGAGTTTTAGTGCTAAGGCAATTAGGTTTATTTCTCAATTTTAAGCTAATGACATAATTGCTGTGTAAGTGCAGATTGACATTCCTTTATTGTAATGTATACATTATGAGAGGTCATTGGAACTTGTTGATAAATGTTTGAGAGATTAGACATTTTATATAATGGCTTATCCATTATATAAAATGTCTGTCTCTGTCACAGAATACATAATAGAAGCTAGAGCGCGAGCTTGTGGACAAATAGAAAAATCTACTACTACTTATTCTGTGACGTGGCTGCAGGGATTGCTTGCATCCTCTGAGCTTATCAGATATAAATAAACTGGCCAAGTGCAAGTCGGACTCGCACTAGTAGGGTTCCGTACCACACTACAGTATTTTATAAAATCGAGCAAAAAATACCACTATCATTTTTCGCCAGCAAAAAATAATAATTAATAAACATTTTATTTCTTGTAACGCCATCTAAGTTCATAAGCGTTCATAGATGGCGTGAAATGCCGAAAAAAACACGTTTCTTGTATGGGGACCCTTTATTATTTATAACTTTATTCTGTTTTTAGTATTTGTTGTTATAGTGGCAACAGCAATACATCATCTGTGAAAATTTCAACTGTCTAACTATCACGGTTCATGAGATACAGCCTGGTGACAGACGGACTGACAGACAAACAGACATACAGACAGACGGACAGCGGAGTCTTAGTAATAGGGTCCCGTATTACCCTTTGGGGACGGAACCCTAAAAAAACCCTAGTATATTAAAACAAGATCGAGGAACATGCATGGTGGTACACATAGCTCCCCATCATTTTCAACGGCATAATTGATTGCTGCATCAGCAACCAAAAGTCATGACTGATGGTTTTGAATGACGGATAACCTACCGTGTAATGGACGCCAGAATTTATATAGCAATACGTTTGTCAAATACCTACAGCGCGAAAACAGTGTTCGGTATGTTATTCTGTAACACTTTGTGCAAGTAAATGAAATATCCACCATGTGAAATTGGCGAATGCTTTCCAATTAAAAACTAATACATTAACATGGACCAATCGTAAGTCACGCAACCTGTACCTACAACATAAGTTTACCCAATAAACGTAAAAGTTTAAGTAAATAAGTTTTACCCAATAAAAATGTGTTTCTTTCTACTACTTTTTCCAACCGCAGCTGTCCGAATCATGATCAATCAAAATTAATAACATTTATTTCTCACAATACCGGACCAAACGTGACTTTTACTTGTGATAAATGACTCGGTTACCCTTAACATTTTGTACCTAAAGGGCACGCACGGTTAGAGAGCACTAAGGTTTTAGTCTTGACGGTGTTATTTTCCCCCAAAAAAGTCTACGAAAATTGTAGGAAATTAACTTTTCTTATAGCAATAACGTTAAGAATAATTAAAAATAAATATCATTTAATAATAACCCTACAAGTCTGCTAGTTTGACTCGCCCTTGTAGGGTTCAAGGTCGTCGCCAAAAGGGGGGCAGTTGCCTCCCTCTAGAGATCAAATGGAGCTAGCCGCAAAGCGACCAAAGTGCGAGCAATTGACTTCCTATTAATAAATTCCGCATCGCATGACAAAACGTAAATAAATTCAGAAGGCAAAGACTTCCAAAGTCTAACGCTTCATGCTCTCGGCGTTCATATTTATTGTCCTCTATAATATTGCCCCATTGCCCCCTCCCTTAGTCATAAGCTGGCGACGCCCTTGGTAGGGTTTCATACCACACTACAATATTTTATAATATCTAATAAAAATACCACTATCTTTTTTCGCCAGCAAAAAAATTACTTTGTTTTTCATGGTTTTTGTATGAATGAAAATGGAGAAAAAAAAGAAGTTTTATTTGCGGTTTTGAAAAAGCGCTATATCTCATTTAAACCATCAACCAATCAATGTTCGTTGAAATTGTTTATTGAGATCGAAAGCATATATATTTTTTTAGATTTTTCTTTCTCGTATTTTAGAAGTGAGAGGGTTAATTCTTTTAATTTTTTTTTATCTTTGCAAAATAATCGTAAAGTGTTTCACAGAATACATCTACATACCAAGTTTAAACTGTGTATGTAGTCTATATAGTTTTGTAATATAGTGGCTGTGACATACGGGCGGACAATCATGATGAATCTTATAAGGGTTCCGTTTTTGCCATTCGGCTACGAAACCCTATAAAGCGTATTGAAATACAGCGAACTGATTCAAATAGAACTTTAATTTTTAAATATTTAGTATATCATCATCATTATCAGCCAATTTCCGTCCACTGCTGGACATAGGCCTCTCTCATTATATACAAGTACTAAATTACTAGCCTATTGCATATTCAAGAAACATTAAAAAATTAAAAACTACACAACTTCTATGCAAAGTTAAAATGCCCAGTCTTGCATAGTTTGTCTTAAAACGGACTACTCTACTGAAATTCAAAAAGTACAAACTACAGTGGAATTTGAAATACAACACTCGATATAATACTCTATACTTAACAATCAAGGCGATCAATACCAGATTGAAGTTAATTACGTTCTTATTGCTTTTTATGCTGAATAGGCAAGCGTTCATTTTCAATCACTATCTCACCTACTATCTTATATTTTCAACGGACTTCCAAAAAGAAAGAGGTTCTCAATTCGTCTGTATGTTTTTGTTCCCTTTTTTTTGTGTATGTTACGCGTTTACTCCATCAATTGTGAACCGATTCGAATGATTCTTTTTGTAATCGGTAGGGTACGTTTCCGAGGTGGTCCCATTGTAATTTCATCAAGATCTGATTAGTATCTCCAGAGATATGACGATAAACGTCTCAAACTTGCTACTTAATTGACTCGCGTTGCATTGAAGTCGGTTGTTTTAGTTTTTAAACTATCTTAATTATATCATACAAATTACAAAAAATAATTACATACTTCAGACAAACTGGTCTGTGTTCGTTTAGGCTTAAAAGGCTATACCTACACTCAGTTGTTATATTGTATGTTCGAAATTAACAAACTGTTGATACCTAAATATTTATATCTAAGATCTTTTGTACAAAGTTTTTACAATAAATATATTTCTATTTACTATACCACCTATGTACGTAGAGTGCATGCACATAGAAAAATCCATTGGTTCACGACTAGGATTTGCACCGCCGATCTTCCGTTTAGAAGGCAAGCTTGTAGCGGTAGGACTTCTGCTTGACCGCCTGGGGCAGTACCACCACTTTGCCAATTCATTTTCAGCCGTGAAATAGGAATGTTTTTCGGTTGAAATGGCAAGGTGTCCAGTGAAATTACAGGGCATGTGAGACTGAACACCTTTATGTCTCAAGGTAACAGGCGCAGTGCAGTGACAAAATTCTGGCAGTCCAGAATTTTGCATGCCGCTGTATCTGAATTAGGTAGATATCATCGCTTAACATCAGGCGAGCGTCGAGCTTTTGTCCTTTTACCTTTTATATATTTTTTTAAATATCTTATAGGCTAGCGTTTGGCCACTATCTCACCTGTTGGTAAGTGATGATGCGGTCGAAGAAGGTAAGCACGCTAGGCCTAGAATGGGAACTGGCTCTCAAGGATAGCTACCGGAACACATTAGATGTTTTGGCGACAGATTTTCTAACTTGATGTAGCTGGCCAGGCGGACACTAGATAAGTGTCCTACCACCATGCGGGGGTTATTGGTTTCGTAACGATGTTTTTTCTTCACCGGAGGGCCACTGTGAAAAGCGCACATAAATTATTCGATACATTGGTGCACGGCGGTTTAAACTCGGTACCTCTGGCATCAAAGCCAACCTTTCTCCCGATTACGCCACCGGGCCCTCAAATAAAAAAAACTATAATGGATTACGCCAACTTGCTGCAAAAAAAAATTACGATGTGTTATAAGATTGAATCGGGCCTCTCTGGAATAAAAAGAGATGATACACTGACTTCATTTCCATCCACACCTCTTTTCAACTGACTTCCAAAAACGAGGAGGTTCTCAATTCGTCTGTATGTTTTTTTTTTGTATGTATGTTACGCGATTATTCTGTCAATTGTGAACCGATTCGAATGATTCTTTTTTTAATTGGTAGGGTGTATTTCCGAGGTGGTCCCATTGTTGTAATTTTATCGAGATTTGATAAGTATCTCCAGAGAGATATGACGATAAACGTCTCAAACTTGCTACTGAAACTGACTCGTGCGGCATGGAAGTCGGTTGGTTTAGTTATTAAACTATCTTAGTCTGAGTTGCACCAACTAACTTTAACTATAACAAACGTAAAAATCTGCTTATATAAAAGCACCGGTTAATAGTTATAGTTACGGTTGAAGTAAGATGGTGCGCAACTCAGCCGTAGAAGTCAATGTTATGTTTTTGTTTCAGGTTATCGTTAGTGGAGAGTATTCCCGAGGGTCACATGTACCCTCCCAACGTCACGCATCAGCCCACGAAGAACGTGTGGCTCGATTTGATAGACGAAGCTCAAACATCTATAGAAATAGCATCTTTTTACTGGACTCTTAGGTTTAATGAAGAATATCCTTATAACTCCTCTATAGAGGTAAGTGTTGTCTTTTCCTTTGTGTTTGTTTTACTTAGTGACACTAGTTCCCGATAAGCTATCACATAGTTGTCCTTCTGAACCTCACAGACATACAGAGAAGACTCAAAAGAACTAAATCGTTCGTATTTGAATATAGTGTAAGTACTATGTGTAAAGAGCACGATAACAATGTATCTTCACCATAACAATTGAGACAATACGAAAAGTGCTGATGGGTACATTATATATTTATGTCAAAGTATAAGTTTATGACAGATCATAATTACTTATTAGCCTAACTAGGCTAGACTATTTTATATTTAAGCGATATAATACTTGTATTGTGAATCCTAATATTATAGAAAAATATATAGTTGTATGAAATATACCGCCGTATAATACTTAGTTGTTAAAAACATGTCCAGATTAGTTCCGTAGGCTAATCAAGAACCGGTAAAACTGGGCATAAATGTTTAGCTTATCTGGCAGATAAGCTTCTAATAAGATATCAGGAAACCTAGCAGAAACTGACGAAACTGACCCTGAAAGCTGTGTTTTCTTTTTTTTTATATCGTATAGGCTAATGTATGATCTATCGGATCTGACCTGCCCCCCTAGACAAAATCCGATATCTGTTTCCATTCACGCTAACGCAAGTTCAAAATGTATGGAACGACATTTATGTTTCCGCAACAATGTTGTTATTCCCGTACATTTTGAAGTTGCGTAAGCCTGAATGAAAACAGAAATTGGATTTTGTCTAGGGGCCTTGTTGGTAAGTGATGATGCGGTCGTGGATGGTAAGCACGCGAGGCCTATAATGGTAACTTGGACAAGGACAGCTGCCGCAACATATTAGATGTTTGGCGACAGATTTTCCAACTTTAAGGTGGTAGTTGACTGACCATGCCGGAGGTTGCATGCATAACGATGTTTTTACTTCACCGTAGGGCCACTGTGAATGTTCCTTATAGGCTATCAGGGCTCTATTAGGAGCCGGTTAAACTGGCCCTTATGCTCACGTCTATTCGATACTTTGATAGATTTGTTTTCGTTATGTTTCGAGGAATGTTTGTTATGGCGATTGCGTCGGCTCTTTTCTTTTCTTGAAACCGTTTAAACACGTGATTTAAAGAAGAGCCGAAGATAGATGGGGTTTAGAGGCGCGTCTTGGGAGAGGCCTAAGTCCAGCTGTGGACTGACACCGGCTGATGATGATAATGATGATGACATTTTTTTATAAATATTACTCGCAATGTTGGTTGCACATTACTAGTATTCTTGTTAATCCCTCCAACTAAGCTAATATGCTTGTGTCTGGAGTGGGTTCACGTCAATAGTGCAATGGGTGGGGTGGCGATCGAACTCACGACCTCTCAATCGCCAGTCCGACACCTTATCCATTGGGCTATTGCTGCCTTGTCATATGATTCTTAACTACCCTTAATGTTTGAGTATTAATCGGAGGGCGGTTTTTTTTCGCGAATTTTCTAGTCTTAGTAAAAAAAAAGTTCCTAGAGTGGAGACTGCGAATCGGCAAACGTAGCGTAGGACGCCCTGTGAAAGTAAAGAAACTACATTCGCAAAGCGGTGACTGGAAAAGAAGATCCGGAGATCGGGTTTAGTGGCGGGTCTTGGGAGAAGCCTACGTCCAGCTGTGGACTAACATGATAATGATGATGAAGATTTAATACGAAAGGCGATTGTTATGTTTTTTATTGTACCAATGCTTTCCTTATAATTTAAGACCGTTTAAAAACTAAAAGAACGAACTTCAAACGTCGCGCTAGTCAAAGTAGCGAGTAGACGAGTAGCTATTACAAAATCTGTGCCAGTAGTTAGTAGTAAGTCGTCGAGATAAGTAAATGCGTCGTAATACAAATGTTTATATATTAAAAACGGCTCGACCGATTTCGTAAAATTTAAATGGGACCACCTGGGAAGGGTACCGTTTGAAACAAAAAAAGAATTTTCCAAATCGGTTCAGGCATCTTCGAGTAATCGGTGAACATACATTAAAAAAAACGTTTTTTTTCGAAGTTCCGACGAATTGAGAACCTCCTCCTTTTTTGTGAAGGCGGTTAAAAAGGCGTATTAATAAGGAGTTAACCCTTTATTTTGTTTTAATTTAGGTTTCCTTATTTCCACTTCAAGTGGGCTGAGTCACGCAAAGCTGCCTACATGATATTTTTTTGTCATGATCTATGTTATAATGCAAAATAATACTAAATAAATATTTGTTTCAGGGAGAGCAAGTATTCCAAGCTTTATATGCTGCCGGGTCAAAAAGAAATATTAATTTAAGAATTGCTCAAAACTGGCCCAGCAAACAAAACCCTAACATAGATACTGAATATTTAGTTAAGAAAAAAGCGGCACAGGTAAGTCTTCTTATATAACTTTCTCATTTACCTAATAAGTATATTATATATAGAGTTTAAGTTAAATACTACTAAATCGGCGACGTTTAAAAGAAAAGCCAAGTCAAAAGTACCTATAACCAGCGAGCATGTATAAAGACGCTCATGAAAGTGGAAGAACATATGTATTAAAATAGAAAATCAAGTCCTAGCACGGGTGTTGTTTGTCCACAGGTGGCAGGTAAGGCAGGAGCATATTATATCGATGTTCCGCCTGACTTACTACCAAAAAAGGGCATACCACCATCAAGGAGAAAAATCTGCCGCCATAACCTTACTGTGTCCCGGCAGCACACAGCCCTTGAGAGTCAGATATTCTAGGCCTAGTGTGTTTACCATCTTCGACCACATCATTGCGAGATTTTACTACCGGGCGAGATAGTGGTCAAACGCTAGCCTATAAGGTATAAAGGGAACCTCCTCTCTGATGCTAAGGTATGATGCGCTTAGATGGAATTGTGCTTCTCTGCAATTATATAATTTCAGAGTATCAAATTATGTAGGTTAATTTTCCATATGTAAAGACTTAAATATACCTACCTAAGACCGATGGATGTGATTTCAGTGCAAGTTTTTGCTCCATTTAACAATAAAATTGTCCACACTCTGGCGTGTGGACATTCTTATTGTTTTCCATACATCACAACTGACCGCGGTATGACCGCATACTGCAATCCGCGACAGTGTGTCCGGTTTACTCATATTTGTGCAATTATACTTTTGTATGAAAATCGTACCAACCTTACCATCAACGATTACACCATATCTGTGAGGTAGTTGTTAAGTGCTTGTCTGTGCGGAAATGTAATAAAACTATACTCGCTTTATTAACCGATTTCACAATAGAGGAAGAGTTTCTCAATTCGACTGTTTTTTTTTCCTTATTTTTTTATGTTTGTTACCTCAGAACTCCGTTAAGTGTTAACCGATTTGAAAATTATTTATTTTATTGTTTGAGAGATTATGCCTCCAGTTTGATCTCAGTCAATTTCATTGAGATCTGATAATCTCCGGAGATAATCATCAGACATCTTAAACTCGAAATCGATGCATTTGTATACCTTGGTTACATGATACTTACACTGGCTAATTTGACTATCGCGGCATGTGAAGTCAGTTATTTCGTTTTGTACGATCATAAATTATGTACTGATTATCTTCATGATATTCTACAGGTGAGAAGTTTGAATTTCTCCAAGTTGCTAGGAAGCGGGGTTCTCCACACTAAGTTCTGGATAATCGACAGAAACCACTTCTATATCGGAAGCGCTAACATGGATTGGAGATCGCTCACTCAGGTATAATAACGTATTAAAAATATTGTTTTAGAAAATAATAATAATTTGTACCACCACCGCCTTAATAATTTGTAATGAGGCATTATTGGTGGGTGCCGTACCTCATCCCATACACCAGAATCAGACATCAGGCAGCACACATTTTTAGCCATGATAAAATGTACCATCTTTTCATAGTTTCTCGTCTTTCCATCCATAAACAACAGATACGCTTAAATTGTAAAGGGCCTCTTGATGCTGGCTTCGGCTCCGTCAATGCCTTATAAAGGACCGGGCTTTAATGACCCGTGAATGTAATTGAATAAAAGATATAATAATAATATCCATTTATAATATATAACAAAATATATATAAATATGTATGTATATATATATATATTTAAAGATTACTCGCAATGTGGGTTACACATTACTAGTATTCTTGTTAACCCTCCAACTAAGCTAAATATGCTTGTGTCTGGAGTGGGTTCACATCAATAGTTCAATGGGTGGGGTGGGGAGCGAACTCACGACCTCTCGATCACCAGTCCGACACCTTATCCATTGGGCTATTGCCGCCTAATATATATTTAATTTAATTATAATATAGATAATTAGGTTTAGACAAAAGACACAATGTTTTATTCCATTAATGTAAAGTAATATATCTATTGTAAGCCCAAGCTCAGTTAAGATCGATTTAAGTACATAAAAATCTTATTATTTTAAAAAGGGGAATTTGACTTACGCGATGTTTTTATAGCGATCGACACTCGTTTCGGTCTCATTTGGAGGCCTTCCTCGTTCGCTATATCGACATCCCGTAAGTCACGTTGAATTCTCGTTCCTAAATTAATGTCAGTTTTTTTAACATAAAAATGTTCTGAAAATAGATACAAACTTTTTCATCTATAAGCTTAGTGGATAGTGAGATTTATGAGATACCACGCATTTTTCTAATAATTTGAATAAATCCTGAAAAGTGCTTCCGGACCACCGTAAGGTTATTGCGGGAGATTTTCTCCTTGATGGTGGTAAGCTATTATCAACCGACTTCTAAAAAGGAGGAGGTTCTCAATTCGTCTGTATGTTTTTTAGGGTTCCGTAGTCCTGACAAGGAACCCTTATAGTTTCGTCATGTCCGTCTGTCTGTCTGTCCGAGGTTTTGCTAAGAGACCGTTAATACTAGAAAGCTGTAATTTTGTGAGGGTATGTATATAAATTACGCCGACAAAGTTCTGAAATAAAATTTTGAAAAATATTTTTTTTTAGGGTAGCTCCCCTGTATGAGAAGTGGGGATGATTTTTTTTTTCATCGTCTACCCCATCTTGTGGGGTATCGTTGAATAGGTCTTTTGACATGATCTAAGGGTTGCTAATACCATTTTTCGATTGAATGCTCCATTTACTAAATATTAAACTTTAAAGTGCAAGTTTTTGTTCCAGTAGGGCGTCCCCCCCCCCCTCTAAAAGCTAAACTGCTGGCTTGAAAAATCTGGAAATATTCGTGATAATAGTGCATTTCATGAACTTTAAAGGGAAATATATAGCGGTTAAGATAACTTTATTAGTTTACCAGTAATAGTTGTTGAACTTGGGTGTTGGATAATATTGTACCAAATACAAAATCCTTAGAATAAATCCTTTAAAGTGACAATGACGGAGTACCTAGTTGCTTGTTTATAACGGGTAAAGACTTGCATTGAATAACAGGCTACTACGGAACCATACACTGCGCGTGGCCCGACACGCACTTGGCCGGTTATTTCTTTTTTGTGTGTATGTTACGCGATTACTCCATCAAATGTTAACTATGATTCTTTTTTTAATCGGTAGGGTACGTTTCCGAGGTGGTCCCATTGTAATTTCATCGAGATCTGATAAGTATCTCTAGAGAAAAACGTCTCAAACTTGCTCTGAAATTGACTCGCGGGTCATGGAAGTCGATTGTTTTAGTTTTTAAACTATCATAATTATTTTTATGATAACTAGCAACCCGCCCCAGCTCCGCACATGTGAAATTTATATTAAATTATTTCGTTATATCTCAAACGCATTAGCCAGCGTGTTTGATGGAAGCTGCCTAGACGGCTACATTTTGTAGGTTAATTTATTTTAAAAAATATCTATCATCATCAGCCTATCGAGTCCACTGCTACGTCCAGCCTCTCCAATTTCACGCCACTAAGCACGATTCTACAATATATTTATTAATTTAATTTATCGATTTTGTGTACACAGGTCAAAGAGCTGGGTATAGTAGCTCTGAACTGTTCCTGTCTTGCCAATGACCTGGGGAAGATTTTTGATGTGAGTTTTTTTTTAAATTCTATTTTAATGATAAATTAAATACCTCATAATTATTAGTCTTATGCCATCTCTTTTCGACACACATCACTTGTCAACAGTAAGTTCCTCATACCTCTGTTTAACGCCCACGACCATAACAAATCAAACATATTTGACGGGTAGGCGTGTTTTATAGGAGATACTACGGGTGGCTGGCAGCGGTTGGAAATAAAGAGCTGAAGATCGAGCTCAGTGGCGTGCCATAGGAGAGGCCTATGTCCAGCAGTGGACAGAGATAGGCTGATGACGATGATGTACAACTTTTCCAACATATTCTTTCATACAAACCTTGTCCTGACAATTCTATACACAACATAAAGAAAATTAGCCAAATCGATCCAGCCCTTTCCTTCTCGAGTTTTGCGTTAATTAACACATTTAGAAAATCATTTTAGTTTTTCAAACATGTTTTATTGCATATAATATAACCTTGTCTTGACAATTCCAAACAACAAAAAGAGGATTAGCCAAATCGGTCCAGCCGCCACGAGTTTTGAGCCCAGCAACACATTTAGCAATTCATTTTTATTTATGTAGGTTAACCTAAATATAAAACGAAGTATTGCTGTTCTATTCGACTCACAAGTGTCCGATAAGCATAATACACAACAATATAAAATCACACTCAAGGGACTATTTTAATCCATACAAAAACTGCTTCGTGTTTTCATAGCAATTTATTAGATTGTATCATTTTTTGTATATTGTCTACTAAATAAAACATGACTTTGGGTGACTAGTGAGAAGTATAAACAGAATCATTAACACTTTCAAGGGCGACGGCGCACGGTATATTATACAGGGTGGGTTTTTTTAACTTAATGACGCATGCCGATGTCACAAGAAAACTCAGAAAACATTGTGACAAAATAGCCCATGTTCCAAAAAACTGCGTGTAATTGTGCACATTGTGCACATTGGTTGTTTTCTATATCTCACTTCACTCAATCCTGTTAAATGATGAAGTGGACGTTAGCGTAAGCCTGACAGAAGAAACGTAAAACGTGACAAGACAAAGACGCGTCTGTTTTTGTTTCTATATGTTTTGCATCACCTGACTTCCCTACATTCTGCATTAAAGTCAATTTATAAGACGGCACGTTCGCGCTCCGTGCTCACCTTACGTATCTTCTATCTTGTCTGCGTTTTATAATGAGTTTACACCAGGCGAATTTAGTTGTTCAACTTCTTAGGGATATACTTCTCATTCGATTCCAAGTACTTTTAGTATCGATACTTCGAAACCGATACCGAGAGTATCGGCTAAAAGTACTTGTATCGTTCCTCAACGATGTCATTCTTATAAAGCGATACTTAACTTTATAATTGAGCGATTTGATTGGTTAATCAAGCGCGATTTAATTTATAGAAGAGTATCGAATAAGTACTAACAGCGTTTTTGAATTTCGAATTTCGGATGAAGCCGTGAGTAATTTGGTCGCGGAAATCTGTTTGACTACAATCTCTTATTTTTTCGAATCGAAATATCAAAGTAAAGATCCGACTCGAAGGAGAAGCAGTTTTCGAATACAATATTTTTTTCGAATGATTGTTTCTGTTCTGCAGAGTTCTGCAGAGAAGTGTAACTTATTTAGTGTTGATTTTATGATTTGAATGGTGTATAAAAAGTCAGTCTGTACATGCCTTCTATTCGTACTTTAAATTAGGCTACTTTAAAAAATATAACATCTTGTATATAGTTCGTAACTTCGCTGTGTCGAAACGAATGACTGAGCATTTCATAGAAAGCTTACAGTGTTCGTAGAAACACGGTCTTTCCTGAAGCTATTTAGACTTAATCGAACACTTCGTTAGATTATGGTAGGTACGTGAATACGTAAGTGGCTATAATATATACTTTGATTTTCACCTTCACAGCTTATAATATTATAGTCGTAAAAACACTAAAGAAATGGTTTAATTTATTATTTAAAATAAATAGGTAAAACGTTTTTAAGAAAATGTTCTATTTACCGAGTTTAGAAGACACATATTTATCTCTTCAAGCGATGTAGGTTCTAGAATAATGAATAGAGAACTAAATCATACTCATACTATAATAATGATATACTCGTGCTGTCATAGTTATAATAGATCTCAAGTTGTATTGCACCTCATCTCATTGCCATCTTCCAGTTTCCAACAAGCATTATTTTACCAAAGACAGTAACGTAACAACGGGTAAAATAAGTATATTTCCAATAAAATATTGAAATACGTTAGTAATTTTTTTTTAAATCTGATAGGCTAATGTTTGACCACTATCTCGCCCAGTGGTAAGCGATGATGTGGTCCAGGATGATAAACTCGCTAGGCCTAGAATTTTCTACTCTGGGCTGGATGCAACGCAGTAAGGTTATGGTGGCAGATATTCTTTTTGATGATGATGAAGCAACTTTTAGCTACCACTTTCTATCGTGCCTTTGTTATATAATTTAATTATATACTTGGTGGAAATTTTTCTTTGATTTATCTTAATTTGACAGCTCTTATAAGACTTAAACTTCTGATTATGAAAGGTAGAGGCAAGGAGAGCCATTATAAGGCGGTCAAATTGAAAAGCGACCTCCAAGCAAATTTAGTAAATAATAGTTCGAGAAACAACCAGAATGGCGCTGGTGTAGGCAGATAACTTGTAGGAAGTTTTAAGCATTGGATGAAATTGTTATAAAATAAATCAATAACAACAATACCCACTGGCTACAGTACCGCCACTTAAATAATTCACTTTGACGGATACTTTTTTGTGTATAGAGATTGTCTTCCTTGTCTCTTCCCTCAAAATTCAGAGTGAAGACAGAGGTATATTCTATCTTTGCATGTCTTTAGTTTTTTTATAGCTACAATATTTCGCTACTATTTGCTCCTTTACATGCAAAACATCAACCTTGAAAAAATTGCATTTAATTCTAGTACAAATAATAATTTTCTTCATGGTTTAATGTCGCGCCGCTGGCGGCAAAACCGGCTAATTACTGCCTTTGTTTTACTTGTTCGTTACTCTGAAATATTCAGTGGTTGACTAGCTAGAAAGTTTTAATTACAGCGCTTTATTTTTACGTGACTATGATTTTAAATAGGAACGAGTTAATTTATAAAAATGACAGAATCAGAATAGGTAATAGAGAGAGTTTTAACTAAAAATTTGAGTCTCAAAAAATAAACATATGCGTAAATGCGATTCACGGTTAAAAATATGCACGTTGATTAAACTTCAGTTTTTACAATAATAATGTAGAAATGTCTTTCGTCACAGCGCACGGCTATGCTTCTTATCCAGTCGATTACGCTAAATCGACGATACCTACCTACACGCGAAGCAGAGTTTGATATGTCGCCTACGCTCGCAAATAATAAGTACCCGGATACCTAGTTTTATTCGAGAATTGGCTGCGCCCCTCGGCATTGCCCGCGTTCTGGTTATAAACCTTTCTTTTGAAGTACTCTATCTTTTGATAAAAACCGCATTAAAATCTGTTGCGTAGTTTAATAGCGTAGCAATGAAACCGACACGTTCTAAAAACAAAACCGGCCAAGTCGAGTTGGACTAGCTTACCGAGGCTTTCGTACCAACTTTTCTTAAACTAAAAACTATGTTAAAGGACAAACAAACTTATTCCTAGACACTCTTCATGCACCAACCGCATATAATAAGTTAGTAATCGTACATTGTTTTTTTTCTCTCTTAAAACTACATATTTACGTTATTCAGATTTTTTCCTACATAAGTGCTTCGATAAGTTCGTTATAATTGGTTTGATTTTTTCACAGATGTAAGATACCGTAGACCCAAGTATGTAGTATAAGTTTCAACTTGATACCTCTAGACATTCCGGAGATAAAGGGTTTTGACAGACAGACAGACAGACGGACAAAAAAGTTATCCTTTAGGGTCAGCTCAGACAGCGACACGACGCGACGCGGCGCGCACTTATTAAGAGTGATACAAAAAATAACTTTATTTACTACTCAAAAAGATACACATTTCATTAAGTTAGTTCGGCGTCGCGCTGCAGCGCGCTGCGCAGCGGGAAGCCGCGTCATAAACAATTGAACTTTATCAACTAGACAATAAGATACGCATTGCATTGAGATAATTTGGTGGCGTTGCGCGTTTTGCTGCGCCGCGCGAAACCAAAAGCATCGTCAAGTCGCGTTGCGGTGTGAACTGACCCTTCTTCGGGTTTTGTTTTTCCTTTTTAGGAAAAAACGAAGCGATTTTACTGATATTGGTACTTTTTAGCCATAGTGCCTTTGTCCATGCTTATAGAGCAAAATGTGATCGTGCAATGCTTTTGATCCAAATTGGTCCAAACCATTCAGAAGTACAGATTCACACGTTTGCTTATACATAAGTACAAGTAGTACTAGTACATGTACTGGTACTTTTAGTATAATGCCTTTTGTCAATATTAAAATTGTCTTGTTACAAACAATAAATAAATCTCTCATTTGTCTTTCCTTACTGAAAGTGATTTTTTCCTTTACGCGACTTAAAGACTACATTTTATTAACATTTAATAAGTTTAAACGAGCCAACCAACAACAATCCAACAAAAATCATGATAATTCCCGCTAAAACGAAAACTTAGCTAGCAGGTTATTTTCTGCTGATAAAATCTATCACATACATCTATCATTTACTGTTATAAATCATCCACGAATTGCTTAAATGTGATGTGCACTAAACCTCATAAAATATAGTACAAGTATCATTGTGATCCATAAGTTAGTTTGACATTTTCCGGAAAGTGAACTAAAAGGACGCGGCAAACGAACCATTTTGATGTCGTGTAATAAATGAGTTTTGTGCTGATCGTAAAGTTTTATGGTTGGTAGTAAGAATCATAAATCGCATTCAGTTTATTGTCATTAAGATATTTTGTTCTTTTATCTGTCTTGAAGCAACGTAAAACGTATTTGGAGATAAGCTATGTAAAACTTCTACGATATTTGGGTGATATCAGATTGTTTTTGAAAGGCTTTGATTATTTCAATATAGAGTACTTAGATGTTGATTTGACTAAAGGAAAAAAAATGAGATTCACGTCGTTTCTGCCACCTTCCACTTATGCGTTCATTTCAGACCACAATCTCACTTAACAATCCGTGGAGGTCGTTCGTACCTGCTCAAAAAGAATAGACCTCTGCCTGCAATGGTACAATAACTTATAATTGCAACACCCATTTCACCTGTTTGTTCTTCCCACGTCCAAATGTCCCAACGTTGTCGAGCAAAGGATGTCTCCTACCCTCTCTCCTCCTACCTGTTTTTTTTGACCTAGATGTCTGAAAAGAGAGCTAAAAATGCAGACAACGCGCCGGCTTTGCTTCTGGTACTATATATCTATTTTCTACATGCATTATGTCGTTCAATCTTTTAGACGCTCATGTACGCCATGGTTAAATTAAAATAGACAAAGCAACTTAAGCTCTGGATAAAAAGTATCTTTTATAACGTTGATTAAAAGCTGTTCATGAAACCCTGCTCGACCCATCTCACCGCTCAACATTTTGATGCTTATATCTTCGTAGAATGCAGAAATATGCCTCATTAGGGAGTCTTTCATGCAAAATGATTCAGCTTTTACAACTAGTGTTGGTGTCAGAACCAGTGTAATGTTTACAAGATATAAAAATGTTATTGATCTGTGATTTTGGAGACAAAAGCAGAAATTCGGTGTGTTTAGTCATCAAACCGAGAGCACAACTAACTCCTTAAAAATAACTTACTACTGCCACAGAGTAAATAAAATAATAGGAAGGGCAAAAGATCGCGATCTATTAGCGTACCACTGACGGTAACGACAGCCATTGTTAAATGGAGCTGGAAACGCAGCTCGATTATTATATACAGTTACAAGGATATTAACAACATATTTAATTACTGAGTGCATTAGTTGTAGTATAAATAGCGGCTGACTCATAAACGACCTTGTAGGTGACACTGACACTGTTCACGGGTGCACTTTATGTGCATTTACTTTACGTAAAATGGCAGAGGTTATCTGTATCGTGGTTAATAGAAAACACGTGCAGTTTTTAGCAGTGGCCATGTTATGGCCATGTTATGCCAACGAAATCGATCGCTGTGCTATAGGTTTCGGTTGCATTTATGGGTTGAGGAATTAGATCTCATCGTCACGTGTGAAACTGGCACAATCTTATAGGCTACTAAAACTATCTCGCCGGTGGTAAGCGATGATGTCGTCTATGATGGTGATTACGCTAGGCCTAAAATACTCCGACTCTCGAGGTCTGTGTTCTGCCGAAACACCGTTAGGTTATGGCGGAAGATTTATTCCTTGATGGTGGTAAGCTACTTTTTGGTAGTAAGTCAGGTGGAACATCGATATAATATTCTCCTACCATATGTGTGGACGAACCCGTGCTAAGATTTGAACCGGTGACGTCTCGCTTAGAAGTCAAACAATCTATGCTTTTGGCCAACGGATCTCTCGAAAATTTTATTGATTATCATTGCATAAATGATAATTTAATTTGTAACTCACGGAAAATTAAAAATGGCTATACTTAACTGTTGAAGCGCTCCCGAGAAATAATTGATTAAAAACAATAGACGGCGACATTTTTCTCCTGTAAAAAGGAGCAATGCTCCCTAAATCGTGTGTAAACTTTAACCCTAAAATCATTGTTTGACTCTCTCCCAAATGAACGT
The DNA here is from genome assembly GCA_954871355.1 of Cabera pusaria. Lineage (NCBI taxonomy): Eukaryota > Metazoa > Arthropoda > Insecta > Lepidoptera > Geometridae > Cabera > Cabera pusaria. The sequence continues at coordinate 7,230,459 of OX940896.1, forward strand.
ATTAGTTCGACGACCTTCGCATAGTTACCTGTTACAACTACTAAAACTTTTCCTTGATAAACTGTACTAGTTTGTCGAGGTAGTTATCACAAAGCTAAAATGACGGAGCCTTGATAAGTTGAAAGCGTTATCGTTGGCAGCGAAGCTAGACTGAGATTATTAGTCTTTGTTCGTAGTAGATTCACTTGTTTATCGTCTGACGGTTGCAAGCTTGCAAGGTATATAAGCCGCCAAATTTTTATACAGTTTGGAAAGTAGAGAAAGGTGGGCTCGTAACCATCATTTGTTATTACTTATTAGATACATGAACCACTATAACCGCTCTGAGTTAATGATTTGTTTAGTGATTTTTTTTGCGAGCTGCTATATTTTAAATCAGTCTTTTATCTAATACTATAATAATCTTTGTCCTGACATACTGACTGACTGACTGACTGACTGACTGACTGACTGACAGACAACGCACAGCCTAAACCGCTGGTCGTAGAGACTTGAAATTTGGAAGGTATATTTATCTTAGTACGTAAGGGTCTACTAAGTATAGATTTTCAATTCACCCCTTTATGGGATGAAACGGGGGTTCAAAGTTTGTATGGAGAAACAAGATTAGATAGTCTTTTCTATTCGAAACTTGACATAAGTGCTTCAGTAAAAAAATAAGTATAAACGTGTTTCAGGCTTTTTCAAAATTCCACCCCTAAAAGGGTGAAGAGGGGTAACAAAGTCTCAAAATCAATATTGTTTCGGATTGCGCTGAAATTTAGAATGCAGATAGTTATTATGACGTAGGTATCCGCTCAGAAAGGATTTTCTTAAAATTCCTCCCGGATACGGAACGGGGATTCAAAGTTTGTATGGCGAAACAAGATGAGATAGTCTGTTTTATTCGAAACTTTACACATAAGTACTTCTGTAAATAAATAAGTAAGTACGTGTTGTAGGATTTTTTGAAATGGGGTAGGTACCGTAGGTAACACATTCTGAAAATTTGATCCTGATTTGCCTTAGTCACGCGAAAACATGAAAACGGGTGAACCGATTTCATTATCAGTCGGTATCAGTCCACTGCTGGACATAGGCCTCCCCCAAGACCCGCCACTGAGCCCGGTCTTCGGCTCTTTGTTTCCAGTCACTGCCCACCGCTTTGCGAATGTCGTCGCTCTACCTAGTCACAGGGCGTCCTACTCTACGTTTGCCGATTCGCGGTCTCCACTCTAGAACCAGTCTGCCCCAACGGTTATCGGTCCTACGGCAGATATGACCAGCCCACTACCACTTCAGTTTGCTAATCCGCTGAGCTATGTCGATCACTTTAGTTCTTTGGCGAATTACTTCGTTCCGGATTCGATCCCTCAGAGAAACACCGAGCGCATAGCTCTCTCCATAGCTCGCTGAGCGACTTTGAACTGGTGGACTAGTCGAACCGTGAGTGTCCACGTCTCGGCTCCATATGTCATGATAGGTAGGACGCACTGATTAAAGACTTTAGTCTTTGGGCACTGTGGTATAGGCGACGAGAAGACTCGACAGTTTCCCAAATGCTGAACCGATTTCGCTAATTCTTATTTTATGTATTTAATGATAGAATCGTTTTTACAAAAGTTTTAAGTAAATAAAGTTTTTAACGCGGGCGAAGCCGCGGGGCACTTCTAGTTAAAAATAAACGCTTGTTTTCCATGTTTTCATGCGTTTCATTCCTGCACTATGAATTTTTCTGTCAGGCATATTTCAGAGCATTCTATCAGCCTCATTGCCAAACGAGGCAAGATAGCTTTTATCATCTGATACTGCATAAAGTGATAGACAAATATTCGTCTATGAGCTAGGTTATGTTTCTTTATATCAGCTTATTGCGGGGTGAGTTGACTGTATCGAGCCAGAGCACCTAATAAAATAAAGAAAACAATTTTCTACCACTAACATTGAGGCACAATTACACACTAGAAGGCAATATACTGCGGAGTAACACAATCATCAATCTTTAGTATATAGTATCCGCCAGAAGTTGATCGGTCTTAATATCCCTCAGTCCGAAACCCTAATAAGCTGTTGTAGCGTTGCTATACTAGTTGTTTATAAGTCATAACTGATCATGATCACTAATGATAAGCAACGGACAACCCTGTCAGTATCTGGATAGGTGAACGGATGTTGAGTGACATTTACAACTGGGCGCTACCGTGCTTCGGATGACATGATAAATCGTAGTTCTCGGTTGTTAGTTCTAGTACAATCGTGGGCCATGTGAAAGGCTTTCAGGCGGCTTACTTACAAATCCTGACAATAGGTCTACTAGCCAATCAGCTTTTACGAAATGCAGGCAAAGCGGCCTCATATGTACACAGTATTTTCGCTCGCGTCACACTTGAAGTTAAGCGTAGCTGCCACCAACATAACATTGTTACACCCAACTTAATTGTCAAAGTTTAGTTGAAATTTAACTTGCCCGTACTCTGTTGTATTAAACTCGCGCCTCATTTATGTTACGTCAATGTTTAACTTATTATAAGGAAATGGAAGCTGTTTAAGTTCTGTTTAAACGTTTTGAAAAGTTAAGGCAAGTTAAACAATGCTTGAGAAACTTTGCAACCCAGCACTGTACTCATTGTTCGCAATGACCGGACGATTAAAGTACCTGCTTTTTATCCTCTTCCGTCGCATAAAGAAGGAATGTTATGAGTTTTACGTATGTATCTGTGTATGTGTGTGTTTGTCTGTGACATCGTAGCGCCTTAACCGATTTTTTTTTTTTTTTTTAAATGTTTGATAGGTGTTTTAATCGAGTGTTTTTAGCTTTGATTCATGAAAATCCGTTTAGTTGTTTTAAGACTAACCGCATTTAAACGGCTTTACAGAAGAGGAGGAGGAGCCTCAATTCGCCGGTTTTTATGTTTGTTATTTATCGAGATTTGGAAAAAACACCCCAAACTTGGTACTAAAAATGAGATCAACTTTTTTATAGGTCTAATCAATTTAAAATTTGTTATCTCTTACTTCAATAATATTGCAATTCAATGACATGGTAGCATCTCCTAGAATCTTCAGAATACTGCACTCTTCATCAACTCAAAGTCTGCTATAACTATAATATCTACTCTCTACTGATAATTTCATGCCAACATACCCATTATAAAGACCTGTAGATCTTTCATCAGATAAAACGCCGAGTTTCACCCTCCATCAAACATACAAGTATTATTATATTTGCCTTCCCCAGATACCTTTGACCTTAATAAACAGAGTACTTATTCATCTCCATGATCAAAGTCCGTCCATAAAAAGTTGATACAAAGTAATAAAGCGATGATATAAGGTAGCTTGATAAAATGTAACTCGGTCTCTACACCTATCAAATTTTCTCGCAAGAAGAGAAATCACGATGAATTTCCTTTGGTAGAACATGAATGGGTTCATACAAAATGTATGCTCTTCGTAGACGAGCTAAATCTCCGAGGGCCGGTGTAATCACGCTTTTAATCCCTCAATACTTGAACGTGAATGAAAAATGAAGCTTTTAGCGTTGAACGGACTTTTCTCTTTTTGCGTTTGCGTTGTTACTTGAAAGCGCACTTCTTTGAGCCGTTTGAATGAGAGTACCTTAGTATCACCTATCTTTTTTTTATAGTAAAAGGTAACAGGACAAGCATGACGCTCTCCTGATGGTAAGCGATGACGTCAACCTATAACAGATACAGCGGCATGCAAAATCCTGTACTGCCAGAATTTTGCATTTCACTGCCCACTGCACTGCGCCTGTTACCTTGAGACATAAAGATGTTGAGTCTCACATTTCCTGTAATTTCACTGGACACCTTGCCATTTCAACCGAAAAACATTCCTATTCACGGCTGAAAATAAATTGGCAAAGTGGTGGAACCGCCCCAGGTGGACTAGCAGAAGTCCTACCACTGTAAATATATATCTTCAATTGAATTGTAAAAACTTACATATATTTTAATTTCGGTATTTTTAAACAGTAATTTAAGTTAATGTGCTAAATAAAGCACCTACAATATTTGTTATGACAACTGTCATTCTTTGTTGTAATCTAATAGTTATTGATGAAAAGTTCACAATGAAAGTTAAGTAGAATAAAATTTCTGGAATTTCAAGGTATTGTGAATTTGACATTAACAACTAGAACAGGGAATCCTTTGCGATTCTATTGTTTTGGTTTTCTACAGATTAATGTAATGAACACTTTTAATCTCTATTGTTTTATCTATTTTAAACCAACTTCTAAAAAGGCGGAGGTTCTCAATTCGTTTGTATGCTTATTTTTTTATGTATGTTACGCGTTTACCCCGCCAATTGTGAACTGATTTGAATGATTATATTAATATTGATGATTTTTAATTTTAATTTTTATCGAGAACTTATAAGTATCTTCAGAGATATGACGATTAATGTCTCAAACTTGCTACTGAAACTGACTCGCGCGGTATTGTTCGGCACAATTCGGTTGTTTAAGTTTTTAAACTCTTAATTATTACTCTATCTTAATTATCATTTCTATTAATTGTATTGCATCTTGTATTATACTATTAGGTGCCGATTTTATCAAACTAAAATAAGGTTACCCTTGACTACTCTAGCTAGAGTAAATCGTCATTCGTTCAAACAATAATACATTTTTTGACGTTTCCAATGATTTACTCTAGAGTAATTTATCCGGGTTTGGTAAAATCCGCAAGCCGCAAATAGTATAGTTATAGTATAATGAGAATGTTGTAATTCCGTTTCGCTTAAAATACAAGTATCTCCCCTATCTTCGCCTTGCGCCTTCGTAGGTGTTCATCTCATAAGTCAACAACTTTCCAATAGAAATCGTATCACATGTTCTTATGTATTCTAACAGGTGTATTGGATGATGGGAGCAGCGGATGCGTCAGTACCGGACCAGTGGCCGAAGGATTTGTCTACTTCCATCAACCTGGAGCATCCTATCAACATCTCCGATTCACAGAACAGCTACAGCGCGTTCATCACGGTAAGTACGAGTTTATGGCAACTTTTGAACATCGGTTTCAACAAGTCCCTAAATTCTTAACCGGTTCCATTAATGCATTTATATCGAAAGTTTCGATCAAAGCCTTCCACGAATCTCTTTCCAGAGCTTTGTTTGTTCTTTCAGGCTGGTAGTCCGTTATATCGTCACGATATAAAATATTGCAATTATTAAAACAAAAATCATATTTAAACACGTGCATAATTAAATAAAGGAATGCATTTTCTATCTATATCTTATACAAAATACCATTCTTATATTCGCGGTATATGTGCGAAACGTAGTTCATGTTAAGGATTATTGAAAGGTTTTTAGTATTTCATTTCCTGTCTTTCAGAATTATTGTAGCAAAATATCATATATGTGATATCATATATAGGTATGAATATCATATCCAGAAATCGAAAAGTGACGTAGGATCCTCTCACACATAATAGTAGATTATACAACAAGTGAATAAAAAGGCAATTTAATTCGAGGGATTAAGTTGGATCCCGAGAGCAGCGAAGGATTCTAGATTAGAATCCTGAGCGGAACGAGGGATACAAGGACCGAGATTACATTTTTTATTCACGAGTCGTGTAATCTTCTTTTTACCATTGACTGCGAGAAAATAAATAGTAGTACCTACTTATAGTTCCTATTTATATGTATCATATGTTATTAATAATGTGAAATAAATCTGGATTATTAACCATTTAGTGCCGGTGAATGTGTTGAAAACAGCACAATCTTTAAAAAAACATGTTATTTGCGTTCTCAATAAAATTGCACCGAAAATCTTCAGTAAAGTTCACAGCTTTACTAAGAGTATGACTTGGACTAGACTGTGACTTCAAGTTGATCAGAAATGTGTCTTTGACTCAACTTTATGAATTAAATTTACAAAAACTTGAATTATTTTTATACCTTATTCTGGCTGAATATACTAATCGTGTGGTGCTCCACACGAAACAAACGAAAACAAAAAAAAACCAAACTTGGCGGAATTTTTATTTCTTATTAATTATATAGCTTCTATGGGATACCACCATTTAACCAGCTGGTAGGAACTTTCAGCAAGTTTTATTAATTTTTCGTACATAATTCGTATTTCGTGCATGTTCCAAATTCAAAATGTTTTTATTCACCGGGTGAGTAAAAGAGCGTTTTATTCACTGCTATCGATGAATAAAGTGCTCTTTTTTGAGTGGCAAAGTAATTTTCCTAATCGGTCAGAAATGACGGTGGTTAGGAAGAAAAAAAAATCCGTTGAATTGAGAACCTTCTCCTTTTTTGACGTCGGTTAAAATACTATACGATTTTACATCACCAACTTATTTATAATAATAAATAAAACGTCCAGATTCAAACGTTGTTAGGAATTTCACTAAACGTTTTTACGGTACAGCAAATTTCAATTTACGTCAACGTCTATTTTAGTACGTCGTCGTTTCCTTTTAACTCTATTTTCCGATAAACGTATGAAATGTTCCTCAGTGAAAGCTGCCAAAGTAAGATTTTTATACTAGAAATTCTGCGGTTTTCTGTATTGAATATTATTTTAATTGCCGATAAGCAAGCATTTGACCACTATCTCACCTGACTGACCTGACTTACTACTATTTTATGTACCGCGATGTAATGATTTCTTTTTGTTGGAATATCTTGTAGGCTAGCGTATGACCACTATCTCGTCTGGTGGTGGTAAGCGATAATGTGGTCGTAGATGGTGAAAACGCTACGGCTAGAATACTTAAGGGCTCTTATTATGGCGAAATATTTTCTTCTTGATGGTGGTAAGCTACTTTTTGGTAGCAAGTGAGGCGGAACATTTACATAATATTTTCCTAACACGGCTATATTATTCTCCTACCTGTGGCTACATCAATCCCAGATTATAAAGGTCATCATGGGTAGTGTTAAGGGAACTGATGGTAACAACTTTGTGATCACGATTTAAAGAACATGTCACATCATCATCATAATCAGCCTGTGTTAGTCCACTGCTGGACGTAGGCCTCTCCCTAGATACGCTAGTGACCCCGATCTTCAGCTTATTGAGAGGGATATACCTTAATCGCCACGCTAGGCAGGCGGGTTGGCGATCGCAGGACGTAGCTTCTCGCACCGGTGACGCTGCTGCCCGTCACCGGCCTGTAGTATTTAGCTACGTTATAATTTGAAATGGTTATACCGCTATTTGTCGTCGCCAGAGCCTCGTTTGTTGGTCAGCAGGATGCACCACGGGCAGGTGAGGTTGGCTGGGAGCATTGAAGTGGTATTTGTGCTCCCTTACATCCAACATGTCACCAATCGGGTAAAAACATTACTTGCGCACTTTGTAAAGTGTAGAATGCCAATCAAAACACATCTCACGTCACATCGCCGTAAAGTTCTACGCGCCGTTATAAGATAGCTAGACATAATGGCGTTTAAATTGGCAATATGGCGAAAGTGCTGCGGTGTTTCCGTTTTAATGCTTTTACCGCCATTCCGGCATTTACATCCGGCTGTCTTGTGGCTGAGTCACCCTAAACAATGTAGCTTTGTTGTCTACTCACTTAGAAAGGCGTGGACTTTGTAGAAAACAAAAACACAAACAATATAAAGCTTGCTTGTTAGACAGCCTTTCTCAACCTTTTTCGTCGTCGCCCGCTAAGTGTGTTTACGGAAAGGTGAGACGCGTGGCGCGTCTTGCTATAAAGACTTAAGTTTTGACATGCATGAAGGTGAGAGGGTGATTCTATTGTGACCATGACAGGGTCTTTAAAATGTTGATACAGCAGTGCACTGCGCGAGATTAGAAGTACATATTCACAAGCTTAACAAGCAAAATCAAAGTACTCTGTCTAATCTTTGATAATTGACCAGGTATTAAACCTGCAATATTAAACATTACTGTGTTCCGGCAGCAAACAGCCCTTAAGTTAAAAGTCTTTCAGATTTAGTCATTCTAGGCCTAGCGTGTTCACCATCTTCGACCACATCGCCGCGTACCACCAGGCGAGATAATGGTCAAGCGCAGCCTATTAGATATTTTTTAAAAATCGTGATGGAACTCAGTGCACCGATTGGTGACATGTCTTTATCTGGTGGGTTGTTCGAGTCACAGCTGAAGCCTACCACTAGTGGTCATTCATTTATCACCACCCAGGCATCACGTGTAGAGTAGATTAAAGTCTAAGCTTACGGACGTCGAAGGCAACAATGACATTTCTGTGGGTGGCCATGATCCCGTTTTATTTCTTCTGCGAACTCCTAGGGTCCTCCTATTCCATTGAGCTCCAATTTGAGAAACCTCGATAGAGCACTTGAAGACAATTCGTCTTGTAGTTGAATAGTTAATCAACCTCCAATTTGCATAAATGTTTTGCTACGAAAGTAATCAAAGCAATTTGAATACCCACTGTGTTAACTTATTTAATTAGGACTTTGCTAACCGACTGATATTCTTTGTTATTTTCTTAGCTAAACGTTCCGTAGCTGAATGGCAAAAAACGGAACCCTTATAGATTCGCCATGTCTGTCTGTCTGTCTGTCTGTCCGTCCGTATGTCACAGCCATTTTATTCCGAAACTATTAGGATTTCAGAATTGAAACTTGGTAGGTAGATGTATTCTGTAAACCGCTTTCCGATTTTTATACAAAAATGATAAATACATAAGTTTAAGGGGGGGCATCCCATACATGGAACTGGAACAAAAAAAAATTCTTCAAACGTATACGTGTGGGGTGTTTATGGATAGTTCTTTAAAAATGACATTGAAGTTTCTAAGATATTTTTTGCTCAAAGTCAATCATCTAAAAGATATGCGTGTCTAAAGTGGTAAAATGTGTGTGTCCCCCCCCCCCCCCCTCCCCCCTCTAACTTCTAAAGTAAGGGAGTGAAAAATCTAGAAAAAGTATATTCTGTAGATCTTAATAAAGACTTTCAACAAAAATTGGTTTGAACGAGATACAGTTAGCAGTTGTTGAGATATAGCGACCGCAAGTATAACTTTGTTTTTCATACAATCACTATGAAAAACAAAGTTATTTTTGTAGTTGCGAAAAACCATAGTTATAGAATACTCTACTGTGTTACGGAACCCTACGAGTGCGAGTCCGACTTGCACTTGGCCAGTTTATTTAAACATTCTAGAGTAACAAAAACATTATTAAGATAGTTTAAAAACTAAAACAACCGACTTCTATGCTCCGCGAGTCAATTTCAGTAGCAAGTTTGAGACGTTTATCGTCATGTCTCTGGAGATACTTATCAGATCTCGATGAATTTACAATGGGACCACTTCGGAAACGAATCCGTTTAAAAAATAATCATTCGAATCGGTTCACAATTGACGGAGTAATCGCGTAACATACATACAAAAAAAATACAACAAAAAAATCATACAGACACAAATTGAGAACCTCCTTTTTTTCGGAAGTCGGTTGAAAATAGCAATAATGTTTAAAAATAGGACTAACTTAACATCCCGCGTATAGCAACTTTGAAATGTGTTGCTCCATTCATCATAGATTTTCGGTCTGTGTCAGAGATCTGAGCTTAATTAAATAAATGTATAAGTTACGTATTGTACTATTGACGTGAACCTACTCCAGGTACAAGCATATTTAGCTTAGTTGGAGGGGTTGACAAGACTACTACTAATGTGCTAGGCTTAGCGTGCTTACCATCTTCGATCACCGCATCATCACTTACCAACAGGTGAGATAGTGGTCAAACGCTAGCCTTTATTTTTAGCCTTAGATAAAAAAAAAACGAAATTGCTAGTAAACTTTAAATAAACTGGCCAAGTGCAAGTCGAACTCGCACTCGTAGGGTTCCGTACCACGCTACAGTATTTTATAAGATCGAGAAAAAAATACCACTATCATTTTTCGCCAACAAAAAATAATAATTATTAAACATTTTATTTTTTATAACGCCATCTAACGTCTAACAAAGGTGTTAGGAATCGACATTTCAATATAACGCCATCTATGGGACGTTTACCTAACTAAGCGTTCATAGATGGCGTGAAATGCCGAAAAAAACACGTTTCTTGTACCCTCCTTACCTTGTACCTTGGGACCCTCTATTATTTTTAACGTTATTCTGTTTTTAGTATTTGTTGTTATAGCGGCAACAGAAATACATCATCTGTGAAAATTTCAATTGTCTAACTATCACGGTTCATGAGATACAGTCTGGTGACAGATGGACAGACAGATGTATACTTGCATATCTTCTGTTACAATGTAATAACATGGTAACATCGAGCTGTCCTGGTGAGACGCCAGACTGTAGGGACTTGTCTCCGTAATAGTAAATAGTAGGACAGTCGAATTAGGGTTACTATGTATTGCTTTAACTTATATATTTGGATTAGATTCGCAATAGTCTTTTGCCTTTACTTTTATATAATGTTGGTAGAAATTCCTATTTAAACTTCTATTGCTATTCTACAGATTCTAAGCAATTTCGTTTAAAATTGCTTAGTTACGCAGCATAAAGAATCAATAAACCCGTGCGCTGTAAAACTAACTTTCAGTGCAGTTCGTCCTCACGCGATGTTCCCAACGATCGTATAATGTAACAGTTTATAGTTCACTTGACGGTTCTGGATCCACTTAGCTGATTTCTCCTGTGGGGAGAAAATATTATTACTTTTTAGGGTTCCGTACCTCAAAAGGTAAAAAAAGGAACCCTTATAAGATCTTCTTGTCCGTCTGTCTGTCCGTCTGTCTGTCCGTCTGTCTGTCCGTCTGTCTGTCCGTCTGTCTGTCCGTGTGTCACCACTGATTTTCTCAGGAACGGGTGGACCTAGCAAGTTGAAATTTATACCTGATATTGAGGTCTATAGTCCCTATTGGGTGTATAAAAATCAAGGTCTTCTTGAGTTAACACAATAAAAAGATATGGGTAAATTTAGATTTTTGCGAAAACTTGTTAGTACCAAATTGTACCTTAATTTTCAACTTTTTTTATTTTTCGGAATTTTTCCTTTACTTGTACTCTAAGACCTTGCTTATAACCAAAATTGACATTTCTAGGTAAACCGGAAGTACCCTTTAGTTTTTGGGTCAAAAAACCTATAGGGTACTTCCCGTTGACCTAGAGTCATGAAATTTGGCAAGAAGCAAGGTCTTACAGCACTAATTGAGGAAAAATAAAAAAAGTTGAAAATTAAAGGGTGTCCCCATACATACATAGTTAGCGCCAATTAATGTAGACCTCTGAGTTATATGAGCGCTGATACAATTTAGAGGTTTAGTTTAATTGGTTGTTACGGAAGCCTCGGTGGGCGAGTTCAACTCGACTTAGCCGGTTTTATTTTTATATTTAGTCGTAAACAAGACTTTGGAATCATGCCATTGTAACTCACTGACAAGCGTTGTTAAAGCGTCCGCAACTACCGCTCTGTATTGCAACTTGATGAATTTAGTGAACCCTTGTATTTTTTTTAAATATCATACACTAGTGTTTAACCACTATATCACCTGTTGGTAAGTGATAATGCGGTCGAGGATGGTAGCACGCTAGGCCTAGAATGGCAACTGGCTCTCAAAGATAGATGCCGGAACACATTAGATGTTTGGTGTCACATTTTCTAACTTAGGGTAGTTGCTAGCCAGGCGGACACTAAATAGTGTCCTACCACCTTGGGGGTTTGGCGGTTTCTTAACGATGGTTTTCCTTCACCGGAAGGCTACTGTGAAAAGCGCACATAAATATTTCGATAGAAAACGCCATTGGTGCACGGCGCGGATTGAACTCGGTACCTCTGGCATCAAAGCGGACCCTTCTCCCACTACACCACTGGGCCCTCAAAATAAGTATTTGCTGTTTTGTGATGGAACCTCAATTGCGCCTTAGCAATAATATGAAAACGAAACTTTGCAATATTTTGTTAATAGTCTTTTACAAGACAGTAAAAGTTCCTGGTCAAAAAATATTACGATTTGTATTGATTTTAATGCAGAACCATTAAGACACAAATGCGTAACTTCCGCAGGAACAATGCGAGGAATGCAATTAACTTTTATTTTCGTGTAAGGTATAAGTCCGAAAAAGCTCATGAATTGCCAAATATTATCCAATTTTGAATGATTTTCGTATTATGTTTGTATGGTAAAATAGTTCTACACAGGGATCTTAAAATGCGCGTCGTTTTGACGGCATTTCACAAAGGACCACTAATGCACAATTATACCACAGTTTTACAATCATATAAAACTGTGATTATTCTGTGGATCACCTTCAGGTTACGAAGCTACGTCACTTCGTATTAAGAATCCGTAGCTGCTACGTAAACGTTAATATGACCTAGGGCTCAGTGTAGCGTTAGCTACTTCGATGACGCTTCTGACATTCTGACTCGGTTATGTGCATATTAATGACGTCACAAAGATACGTTTTCATGCATAGAAGCTATTAACTGCCGACGATTGTCATGCAAACTGAATCAAAGTTAGGTCGCGTAGCGCTGGATTTGAGATTTGAAATCAATGCGATTATACCTTAATGAGAAACATGAATAAGAAACTACCGCACTAGGCACTCTGACTTAACAAAGGAAGGTATTCGACTCGTGTGAATATTGATTAAGAACTTTGAGGGTTCAATATCTCTAAAACAAAAACCTTTAATTATAATTTGTGAACCTAATCACTTAGTTGTCCATCTAGCTGTCTGTCTGTCAAGATCCTTTTTATGTATCCATGTTATCTGATGGACTGATTAGGCATTCGGTACAAAAGAAAACGCGCCTCTAATAAAATCTCATAAGCGAAGTCCCAGAAGTATAAAATTTACGACATGTATGATAGGGAATGACACGAAATTGAGGTTGACGTGTTCGACGTTTTTCGGTAACCAATCTGTCTGGAGTGTTCCAATACATTTACTCTTGGCTACTTTGTTTGACTTCACACTAGTCACGTAGTTGATGCATTTTACAGATTGGTTTCACGTCTGGAACTGTAATTAGGTAATAGTACCAACTTCCCCTTTATTCACTAAAGCATGCAGCCAGTTCAACCCGGCTTATAAAATACCTTTCGTCTTTTTAGTCTTTTCAAGGTATGTAGAGAATCGGTTCCGAAACCAGTACATAAACCCGGTACTTCGGTTCTTAACAAATAAACGAAAAGTTCTTAAATTGCATATAGGCAATGATGAGGTTTGAGGTAACGTAATCCGTCAAGGAGAAAATACGTCTGGAAAGAACATATGCTGATTATATTATAATGTAATTTCTTTCATTAGTCACATACTTTGTTGCTTCGAGCCAATCTACAGATTGGTTTCGCGTCTGTAACACAGTACTTATTCACCCTTTAATGTTATTTACTACCTACTTTACGGTTTAGATGTTTTTAATATTGTTTACCATATAATTTAAACGAAGCGAGTGTTTACCAAGTAACAAATCTACAGCTTTTTTAACCGACTTAAAAAAAATGAGGAGGTTTCTCAATTCGACAGTTTTTTTTGTTTTTTTTTTGTTTGTTCGCGGGTAACTTCGTCATTTATGAACCGATTTTGATTATTCTTTTTTTGTTCGAAAGGAGATATTCCAAGTGTGGTACCATGGTAATTTTATTGAGGTCTGATAAGTATCTCCAGAGATATTGAGATAAACATCTCAAAATTGGTACTGAAAATGAATAGCACGGCATTGAAGATGGTTCTTTTTTAGTTTTTAAACGATAGGAAGAAATCGGAAGAAATCATTACAGCAAAACTGTAATGATTTCTTCCGAATGATTAACTTACGTAATAAGTAGTCATAGATGGCGCCACCAATGCATAATTGGGTTAACAAATGCAATCCACTAATTTCGTCGTAACGTCACTTCGCACCATGGCTTAATTGGCAAAGCACCGGAACATGTTATTCCGGAGGTTGCGGGTTCAAGTCCCGTTGGTACGATGAAATTTTGGATTGTGTTTAACAATTTACAAAGATATTATTATTACAACTTACTTTTACTACGCTTTTTTACTACGCTTTTTTCTCAAAAATAGGCACTTATAAAGGTGTATTTTTTAATATCGTAAGAGCAAGCATTTGTCCACTATCTCACGTGTTGGTAAGTGATGATGTGGTGGAGGATGATAGGTCACTGTCAAGTATCCGCCTGGCCGACAACGACCTTCTTTCTAGTTGAAGTTTGACGTGCGAGCATCCTCGACTGCATCGTCACTTGCGAACAGGTTGATAACGGTCAAACGCTTGCCTAAATGATAAAAAACAGTTTATAAAATATTGGATAACCAAACCGAGATCAAAATTTAAAACTGCGTTTCGATCAGACAGGTGCCAAGTACTGCGAAGTAGTTAGTAAGCGGGGAGCGAGAAAAATTGTACCAATAGTATTATTGGCAGATTTTTTATATTCGCTATCGATCGCTTAGCTGTATCGCACATTGTAATGCAAATCATCATTATCAGCCAATTTTCGTCCACTGCTGGACATAGGCCTCTCCTATGGCACGCCATGGAGCTCGATCTTCAGCTATTCGTTTCCAACCGCCGCCAGCCAGCTTGCGTATATCATCGCTCCATCTAGATGGAGGGTGTTCTACACTACGTAGTAGCGTGCAAATAACAACTAAACTAATAACTGCATGCGGAATTATCTTCATATACTCGCATATCCCTAGTTAACCCTAGTCCCTAGTTAACAATGCCTACCTTGATAAGAACTAAGTAGACACGTATTCGTCCAACAAAAGTTATCAAGTTCTGTTTAGACACAAGCACACAAATTAAGTGGTGTACAAACAAGTTAACGGTTACTATTCACGTACAAACGAAGTCGAAGGTCAAAGGATTGATTGTTATTGGTAAACTCAACGATTTTTATTTAAGAAAGGTTTCGTGTTACAAATAGCGTTTAACATTGCATAACATAACAGCGTCTTGCTTCCATCCGTCACGAAATCGTAGCTCGACAACCCATGTACTTTATTGTCCGTTCACAGTTATATTACATCTGAGTGTTTGTTTATAATTAAATAACTGTGAATCGTGAATGCCAAGGTTAAATAACTGTAAATCATTTGTTCTATTCACGTAGCATTATGCATAAATAAAGCTACTATACTAGCTGATACCCGCAACTTCGTTCACGTAGACCAAGAATGTTATCACTGAAAGCTCTGTCAATCAACATTCGAGTGATTAGAATTATTTAAGTTACACGTTTCTCTCAGAAATTTCGAACCATTTGTTATCAAACACTCGATAATTCGTAATATTTTAAGAGTCCTTCGAGTTTCGAATTAACGAGAGTCGATTGTATGTGTAAGAATCATGATTTTATTTTCACAAAAAGTAGCCTATGTTCATCCTCATGCTATAAAGTATCTCCTTGCACCAATGTATCTTTCTTTGTGCATTCATGGGTTCGTCCGCAGGTGGTAGTAACATTATATCGATGTTCCGCCTGACTTGCTACGAACTTACTACCGTTGAGGAGAAAATCTTCCGCCATAACCTTACCGTAGCATAGCTCTTGAGAGTCAGACTAGGCATTGCGTGTTTACCATTCTCAACCACATCATCACTTACCACCAGGCGAGATAGAGGTCAAACGCTAGCCTATCAGACATTAAAAAAAAACTTTAAATTATCGGCTTTATAAGTCAAGAGTGGTTTGGTAGACGTTAATTATCCAGCAGAGTGACAACGGTGACATAATGTACGTGGCTCTCTTCTCACTAACTCAATTTTACGCGACGCTCACGAGTAAACCACATTAGATCTTTTATATGTGTTCAGAAATAAAAGGGACGCTTCCAGACTTAGATTAACCAGGTTTCGTATTATTGTATTACGTATTTATAGCGACTATAGGCGGCATTAGAGCTTTCAAAGTGGCATATTGCTTAACAAGCGGCTTTTTATGCCTTTTGCGGTTCTCAATTCGTCGATTTTTTTTTTGTATGTTCCCCGATTACTCGAAGACGATTCGATTCAATTCCGATTTAGAAAATTATTTTTTTGTTTGAAATGGTATGACTTTTACAACCTAGGACCTAGGTAGTAAAACGGGACCACCTCGTTCTTAGGTGGTTCCGTTTAAATTGCATCGAGATCTGATTAGTATCTCAAGAGATACGGATATAAAAATCTCAAACTTGCTACTGAAACTAACTCGCGCGGCATTTGAAATCGGTTTTTTAGTTTTTAAACTGTCTTGGATACCTTCCGCTTATTTAATTGTACCCACGACTTTTTATCCGATTTCGGAAAGCCAAAAAAAAAGTGTTATGTTTTATAACAGTCTGTGTATTTATTAGTAGCATCTAAATGACTAATCCAAAGTGATTGATGGAAGTCATATTACCGTTCACAAGACTGCTGTAAATTGCATTTGAACAGAGACGAGTAATTACGATAGATCCCTAAAAGAAAGGATACTAAATATATAGGAAGGAAGCAAAGACTTACAGACAAAAAGAATCTTACAGAATATATTTAGAATCTAACTCTACTTCTTTTCTTGTAATATAAACTCACGTAAAATATTAAATACCTTTGACTCAATGCGATGAAACCAGAAATAACAAAGAAAATCACTTTAACTTACTTTTTATCAATCTATTTTGTGCTAGACACTCTGGCGGGTAAACACCGTAGACCTACATAGAGGGTATTTCCCCCCTTGCTTGTCTGACATCTATATGTCAGACAAACATGTTTTGAATCAAAACATACAGTTTTACGATGCGATACAACACTGCACTTAAAGTTTTACGGTTGATATAATCGCTTTGTAGATTTTATTAGATCAACTAAATAGTCTAACTTGTGTTTAGGGACCATCCAAATAGTACGTCATACGTCAAGGGGGAGGGAGGGGGTCGACAAAGTGTGACATTATGTGACAAGGGGTGGGAGGAATCCTAAGATTCGTGGGTGGCGTCACATTTAAAATCTATCACATCTTAGTTTTATAATGCCAAACCATACTAGGGAGGGAGGGGGTTTAAAATTAGTGTGACGTACTTATACCCCCCAGCTGTCTAATCTTGGGTCGTTATCACCTACGGGACAGGGGGGGAGGGCGAGTTCATTAGGTATTTCCTACCCGCGTTTATATGGCCTTTACACCTTAATTAACTTCATGGTCTTATGTCGCTAAATTGATTGGAATCAAAAAGTCAACTTTTCATTTTAAATTCTAAGTGCTATTTATCTATGTTAATCGTGCGGCTATTAAAGATTTAGATAGTTTCATGTCCTGTAATTTCACTAGACAACCGAAAAAAACCTATACGGGTTTTCAAAGGATTTTTACGAAGTTTTCTGTTTTCAATCGATGAGCACCATAGTGACTATCAGTGCTATGGTAACATTTTACCACATACTTGTTGTAGTAGTGTCAAACTAACAAATTTAGATTGATTTTTTGCAGAATAATTTTGATGATATAGAATTATTGTTACTTTTGCAAAATGTGTCTGTTGGGCTAAAAGGTCGGGGCATAATGGGATAGTACCCCGTTTTGCCCCGTATGTGTAAGTAGAACATTGACGTCAACTCCTTTAGAGGCAACCCAACAAATATTATACACTCAAGCTTAATCGAGTTTTTACCATCTGAAAATCTCAATAGAGAATCGACATTTTAGCCCACACTTTCCACGCCGGCTATATCGAAAGTAACCCAACATAAAACATCCATTCCAGCACAAAAAGATATTTTTGCTGATCCTGCAGCTGCGGAAACAATGAGCACTGAGTTTTTGCCTCAGCTTTCAACTTCTGCACATTTAATGAAAGAAAAGACCCAGGGGAGACAAATACAGCCAGCTAATTCCTCGTTTTCCGTGACCCCACAAAATATCATAGCTGTACCCAAGAAACTAAGAACCCAAGAGAGAGAGCTATATTACTTATAACTTCTTAGTTCAAGAATGATCTCATTAGCGATATAATAAATAAATAAAATAGGGCGAATGAAAAAAAGAAACCTTACAATAAAAAGACTGAACAGAAAAGACATGAAGAAAAAAAGAAACCAGTAAAACGATTAGAAGATATACAAAAAAAAATTACATTGATACTTATTTATCTGAAGACAATTAAATTGATGATAATCCTATACGATAATGTAAATGTAGTCCACTGAATGATGGGTTATTTGTAGCGTGTGCAGTGGCTGAGCATAATTCCTGCGCAGGTATAGATGATGCCCAACCAGACCAACCAGAATAAAATGTGTACTCATCATGCCCCATAGCGTTTCCCATTTTGCCCCGATCATGGGGCAAGACGGGATTTTCGGCTTGTGCCATTTAATTTATATTTGCCAAAAAAATATGTGATTTAGAGCCATAAAAAATTATAATTATGGTAACTAAAACTATAAGTATTGCTTTTGTTGTAAGACATTTTTAATAAACAGTTGGATTTCATATTATGACGTTTTTTCTCTTAAGTATCCCATCTTGCCCCGGTCTCCCCTACCACCCTAAATAATTACAAAAAAGGTGTTTTTAAAACAGGATTTAAGGTGACCATTTATTGCGTTATCGATTGTAGATAAAGTGATTGACATTTTAGTTGGCTTCCTACGAAAGCTCTCTTCAGTATCTTATGTAGACGGGAAGGCCCGCATGCGATCCGCTCTTAAGATACTGAAGAGAGCTTTCGTAGGAAGCCAACTAAAATGTCAATCACTATATTTACAATCGACTTTTTAAAGATATCTTATATAGCTAGCGTTTGAGCATAATCTCGCTTGGTTGTAAACGATTATGTTATCGATAATGGTAAACGCGTTAGGCCTAGAATTCCTCTGACTCTCTCTCTGACTCTCAAGGGGGTGCTGCCGGAACACCGTAAGTTTATGGCGGCAGATTTTTTCCTTGGTGGTGGTAAGCTACTTTTTGGTATCAAGTCAGGTGGAACATCGATATAATATGCTCCTACCACCGAACGTGGACGAACACCCGTGCTGGGTTTTGAACGGGCTCCCCTTTAATAGAAAACTCGCTTAGAAAACTAAACTAACAAGACATACAATCCTTTACGCAAACTGGCTATCAATTTATAAATTTGTTTCTTTAATACTATAATTAAGATAGTTTAAAAACTAAAATAACCGACTTCCATGCCCCGCGACTCAATTTCAGTAGCAAGTTTGAGACGTTTATCGTCATATCTCTGGAGATACTTGTCAGATGTCGATAAAATTACAATGGGAACACCTCGGAAAAGTACCCTGCCGATTAAAAAAATAATCATTCAAATCGCGTTAAAAATTGACGAATAATCGCGTAACATACACAAAAATAAAACATACAGACGAATTGAGAACCTCCTTCTTTTTGGGAGTCGGTTGAAAAATAAGGTGACGGTAAAGGCACAGAATAAATAATAGTTGTTAAAGGCTTAAATGTCATTATACTATAGTCTATAAGTACTAGAGTCTAGAACTATTATATTTGTCATTGCGTACAACTTATCTAAATTAAATCGCTTTTACGGTACTAAAATATTAAAGGGGAGCACCATGGTTTGATACCACCTAGGTAACAGGTCAAGGTTAGATCGTATACTTTATAGGTTTACACTTTTATTGGAACGCTAAAAGGAAACGCAAATGGATATAACGATAACCCTCAAACTATCATAAAAAAGGCAGACGGATTCGTGCCGAACACCCGAGTGAACGCAAGTTCAGTAATACTAAATGGTTGAGTAATACGCTTCCGCGCTCAGTTTGCTACCAAGCGGCAGCAGGGACGGACGCTTCCGTGCAGTATTACTTCGCAGCGTTGCTTACATAGTAATCATGCCGTATTGACTATGCCGGACTGAGCGCGGAAACTTATTACTCAAGAATGTAGTATTACTGAACTTGCGGTCACTCGTGTGTTCGGCACGAATCTGTCTGCCTTTTTTATGATAGTCTGAGCGATAACTACAATAGATCGTCATAATGACGGCATACTTCTAAAATGATATGCCTGGAATAAGGAATTTACGCTTATTATGCTTATTTTGAATACAGTTGTATTCAGACTAATGACTTCTTCCACAGTTTTAGAAAATAGATAAATCACATTGTATTGTTACGCACTCTGAAGACCAAGACACAGGCTCACCGCCTAGTTTGGTTTTTACGGATTCATAACTTTCTGTTCTTTGGTTAAGTTGTATCTATGAGTAGTATGAAAATTCTGTATCAAACCTATCTGGAAATTAGTATTATCATTATGATTATCATTCAAACAAAAATATAACTATATCATATCGTTTAAAAACTAAAAAACAACCGACTTCAATGCCGCGCTATTCATTTTCAGTACCAATTTTGAGTTGTTTATCTCAATATCTCTGGAGATACTTATCATACCTCGATAAAATTACCATGGTACCACACTTGGGATATCTCCTTTCGAACAAAAAAATAATAATCGAAATCGGTTCATAAACGACGAAGTTATCCGCGAACAAACATAAAAAAAAAAAAAAAAAAAAAAAAAAAAAACGGTCGAATTGAGAAACCTCCTCCTTTTTTTGAAGTCGGTTAATAAAATGCAATGGAAATGCAATTAATCTTTAAAAAATACCTAATAATTTGATATATACAATTGTATCACTTTTTTGTGCTCAAACTAAACTTAATTTAATTTGGCAGCACTAAAATAAGCGTCGTCCTTGTCTCAACTCTGAAATTAAATAGAGATAACAAGAAGTGCTATAGCTTTTAGATTTTTCCTCTCAAATATAGAAACATCGTACCTATAAATTTTGATGGGCTAACAATGCGTCCATTGAGATTGAAATCAATTGTCATGTCAACCGACCTTACTCAAACCTTAACTATTGAAATATTCAAATAAACCAAATGAAGCGAGCGCTTCATAATTTTCCAAACATTTTCTAAAAGTTATATGAACTGTACCTCTTCAAAAAGATAAAGGTATCATGACTGGACCTTCACGGGTTCATTGTGTTGGGCACCGAGTCGTTTGCATACCTTTGATAAGGTCCCCTAGAGTGTTTGACCTCTGACATTCATTATACGTGTGTATAATGAATGAATGTACAGAGGATGGGAAACTAGCGTAAATGAAAATAGAGGTTAATTTATTTTTGTAAATTAATTTTTGTGCATAAATTTACATTTTAGAATGATTTTAACAAAGAAATGTAAATTTTAAATTAAAATAGATATTTTG
Organism: Cabera pusaria; assembly: GCA_954871355.1. Classification (NCBI taxonomy): domain Eukaryota; kingdom Metazoa; phylum Arthropoda; class Insecta; order Lepidoptera; family Geometridae; genus Cabera; species Cabera pusaria. The sequence continues at coordinate 7,251,637 of OX940896.1, forward strand.
AGAGAGTCGTGTGACACAATTTTGATGATTAAGGGGGTATAACGATCGCAGTGCAGAGACACGTAAAATTCAAGTAGTTAATAACTTAAACAAAACAAAACACATTTTTTTGATAGACATTCGTCATCGTTTTACTAAGGCGATTATCATCATCATTAACAGCCAGTATTCGTCACTGCAGAACATCGGCCTCTCCTGTGGCACGCCATCGATCTTCAGCTCCTTGTTTCCAACCGCTGCCAGTCAGCTTGCGTATATCATGGTTACACCTACCTAGAGGGCGTCCTACGCTTCGTTTACCTAACCGTGGGCCCGGTGGCGTAATCGGGAGAACGGTTGGATTTGATGAGTTGGATTTGCCAGAGGTACCGAGTTCAAACCGCCGTGCACCAATGGATTTTTCTATCGAAAAAATTATGTGCGCTTATCACTGTGGCTCTCCGGTGAAGGAAAAACATCGTTAAGAAACTAACAAAAATTCTACAGGCCGGTGACGGGCAGCAGCGTCACCGGTGCGAGAAGCTACGTCCTGCGATCGCCAACACGCCTGCCCAGCATGGCGATTAGGGCATATCCCTCCCAAGGGATGCATGCATGATATGGAAAGTCATAATAAGCCGCGGCCCCCAGTTCCCGGCCGCCCTGCTATTCCTGACCACGGCGGCGGTCACGGTAACGGCAGGGCAGGGGGTGCTAAGAATCCCCGGGTTACGGTAGGCCGCCAGAACAAACTGACCCTCGCAACGTACAATGGACGCACGATTCGGCTGGACGATCATCTGGCGCAGCTAGAGGAGGAGCTGAAACACATAAGATGGCACATTCTGGGGTTATGTGAAGTCCGAAGACAGGGAGAGGACACCATAACCTTAGAATCGGGCCATCTTATGTACTACAGAGAAGGAGATCAGCCATCCCAAGGCGGCGTCGGGTTTCTGGTCAACAAGGTTCTCAGTGACAACGTTGTAGAAATCTCCAGTGTGTCGACCAGGGTAGCGTACCTCATAATTAAGTTAACCAAGAGGTACAGCCTCAAGGTTATCCAGGTCTACGCACCGACCTCGACACACTTGGATGACGAGGTGGAGAGCATGTATGAAGATATCTCCAGAGCTTTACACACCACCTCCAAGGCTCACTACAACGTTGTCATGGGAGACTTTAACGCCAAAGTGGGAGTACAAACTTGCGGCGAATCGTCTATAGGACCCCACGGATTTGGGAGTAGGAATCACAGGGGACAAATGCTCGTCAATTTCCTCGAGAGAGAGGGGCTTTTCTTGATGAACTCGTTCTTCAAGAAACAGCCCCAAAGGAAATGGACGTGGCAAAGCCCCGACTTTGTGACTAAAAACGAGATTGACTTCATCATTACGGACAAACGGCGCATATTCAGAGACGTCTCAGTGATCACTAGGTTTAATACTGGAAGTGATCACCGACTGGTACGAGGCACTCTGGATATCGACTTTAAAGCCGAGAGATTCCGATTGATGAAGTCTACGCTCCGTCCGAACCTACTCCAAACCGTTGTTGGGTCCGAAACATTCCAATTAAAATTGGAAAATCGATTCGCTACCTTGGAAACCACAGATGACGTAGACCAGAAACTCGAAGAAGTGGTGGAAATCCTCAGGGATGAAGGGACGAAGTTTTGCGAGAGCAAGCGTACGGGCAAAAAGTCCAAACTCTCGGCAGAAACACTTCGGCTAATGGAAGAGAGACGAACAGACCCTTTGTCAGCTTTGTCAACTAACCTGGCGCGCAACAAATCCATAAAGAAGCTGGTACGACGCGACCTCCGATCCTCTAACACGCTCTTGATTAAAGAATCAATTGAGCAAAATCGGGGGTCGAAAGTGTTCGTCCAGCCTCTGGGTAGAAGCCACCTCACAAAGCTGACAACGTCAACCGGGAACGTCGTCGCATCCAAGCCGGAGATTCTGTCGGAAGTTGAAGACTTCTACGGCAAGCTCTACGCATCGCATGCTTCAAGGCCCGAACCCGATACTGAGGATTCTAGAGCCACCTTAACCCGCCACTTCACAGAAGATCTGCCCGAAATTAGCCGAGACGAAATCGTGATGGCCCTTAAACAACTCAAAAATGGAAAAGCCCCAGGAGAAGACGGAATCACAACGGAGCTTTTAAAAGCCGGAGGAGCTCCAGCAGTTCAACAGCTTCAGCAGCTATTTAATTCCGTTCTTTTTACTGGGAGAACTCCACAGGCATGGAACAGAAGCATGGTGGTTTTGTTTTTCAAAAAAGGAGACAAAACCCTATTGAAAAACTATCGCCCGATTTCGCTTCTGAGCCATGTCTACAAGCTGTTTTCAAGGGTCATCACGAACCGTCTTGCGCGAAGACTCGACGAGTTTCAACCTCCGGAACAGGCCGGGTTTCGAAGCAGTTACGGCACCATAGACCACATCCACACGGTGCGGCAGATTGTACAGAAGACCGAAGAGTATAATCGGCCCCTGTGCTTAGCATTTGTGGACTATGAGAAGGCCTTTGACTCAATCGAAACCTGGTCTGTTCTCGAGTCCTTGCAGCGTTGCCAAGTCGACTGGCGATATATCGAAGTGATGAGATGTCTATATAATGCCGCAACGATGACTGTACAAGTACAGAACCAGCGAACTAAACATGTCCACCTGCGTCGAGGAGTGAGACAGGGGGACGTCATATCCCCGAAACTGTTCACTAACGCCTTGGAGGATATGTTTAAGACGCTGGACTGGAAAGATCGTGGCATTAACATCAACGGCAGGTACATCTCTCACTTACGATTCGCAGATGACATCGTCATTATGGCAGAGACGCTGCAGGACCTACAAAGGATGTTGAATGGCCTAGCTGATTCTTCTCGTAGCATCGGTCTCCGGATGAATTTGGACAAAACCAAAGTCATGTACAACGAGCACGTTGTTCCGGAACCGATTGCCGTAGATGGAATCCCACTCGAAGTTGTCACTAAGTATGTTTACCTAGGGCAAACGCTCCAACTAGGCAAACATAACTTCGAGAAGGAAATCCAGAGAAGAATTCAGCTGGGCTGGGCAGCATTCGGAAAACTCCGTCGAGTCTTCTCGTCGCCTATACCACAGTGTCTAAAGACAAAAGTCTTTAACCAGTGCGTCCTACCTGTGATGACATACGGAGCCGAGACGTGGACACTCACAGTCCGACTGGTCCACCAGTTTAAAGTCGCTCAGCGAGCTATGGAGAGAGCTATGCTCGGTATTTCTCTGCGGGATCGAATCCGGAACGAAGTAATTCGCCAGAGAACTAAAGTTATCGACATAGCTCAACGGATTAGCAAGCTGAAGTGGCAGTGGGCTGGTCATATCTGCCGCAGGACTGATAACCGTTGGGGCAGACTTGTCCTAGAGTGGAGACCGCGAATCGGCAAACGTAGCGTAGGACGTCCTGTGACCAGGTGGAGCGACGACATACGCAAAGCGGTGGGCAGTGACTGGAAGAGAAGAGCCGAAGATCGGGCTCAGTGGCGCATCTTGGGAGAGGCCTATGTCCAGCAGTGGACTGATACAGGCTGATGATGATGATGATGATGATGATCCCAAATTAATGTAAACTATAGGTATTAAGAACTAGGTGGATCTATTTATATGCATGTAACAAATATTTTTGAATCCATGGATCGATCCATCCATTTAATGGATTAACTAAAAGTACCTATTATTGGCTTGTGATTTCACAGAAAAAACCCTAAATCTTTTCCATGACCTTCACTTTAATTTCCATAATGTAAGTGAAGTGGTTCTATAGATACGAGTAACTCTCTAATATAAACCACGTGTAGAACAACGAAAACGCATTTACCTAAAGATATCTGGATGCGTGTAAAGTGAGCTTTAACTGAACTGAAATAAAAATGTATTCAACACTTTGTCCTTTAAACTGAAAAATATGTCTATCTATCTGAAACAGATAAAGTGGCAGTACTGCCTTAGCATGCAGACTAACAGAAGTCCTACCGCTAAAAAATACTGGCCAAGTGCAAGTCGGACTCGCACTCGTAGGGTTCCGTAACAAAGTATTTAACTATGATTTTTCGCAACTAAAAAAATATCTTTGTTTTTTATATTTTTTGTTTTTGTATGAAAAACAAAGTTATCTTTGCGGTCGCCATATCTCAAAAACTGCTGACTGTATCTCGTTCAAACCAATTTTCGTTTGAGATCTTCAGCATATATACTTTTTGAATTTTTCACTCCCATACTTTAAAAGTTAGAGGGGGGGGGGGCACACATTTTACCACCTTAGACGCGCCTATGTTTCAAATGATTGACTTTGAGAAAAAATGATTTTAGAAACCTCAATGTCATTATTAAAGACCTATCCATAGACACACCACACGTATAGGTTTGAAGAAAAAATATATTTTTTTCAATTCCATGTATGGGTGGGTGTATGTATCCTTAAACTTTTATATTTTTGCATAGAAATCGGAAAGCGGTTCACAGAATACATCTACCTAACAAGTTTCAATTCTGTAGTTTCGGAATAAAATGGCTGTGACATACGGACGGACATGACGAATCTATAAGGGTTCCGTTTTTTGCCATTCGGCTACGGAACCCTAAAAAGAGTTTGTAAGCTAACTCTTGTTACTTTTACCAGATATGCACTGGGCTCTACGATGAGTGTTAATTTTATAACTAAGATTATGTTTCGATTATCGAAAACGAACGTTATTGTGAAACTGCATCGGCATTTGTGACTCAACATCGAATTGTCTTAAGCCAAGCCAGATTTTTGCCTGCCACAGCTCCTGTTATAGACAGTCGTCATCGCTTCCCATCAGGCGAACGTCTGGCATATCCCGTTACCTTATATCATAATAAATAAAACCGGCCAAGTCGAGCAGGATTCGCCCATCAAGGCTTCCGTACCAACTTCGCAGACTAGGTTAACTTTGTTCGAGTTCGATCCATAGAAAATGTATTGCACCAACTACAAATGATAAGTTTGTAATACTAAATTCACTTTTTTTTGTTATTAAACTTAATATATTTTTCAGATTTATTCCTATGAATAAATATGTACCGTACCGTAAATGTGTAGTTTTTAGATAGGTCTTGAAGCACTTACGTAGATAAGTGCTTCATGACCTTGCTTCATGCCAAATTTCATAATTCTAGGGCAACGGGAAGTACCCTAAGATATCGTAGTAGACCGTGTATTTGATATAAGTTTCAACTTGATACCTCTACGGGTTCCTGAGATAAAGTTTCGTTCATTGAATTATTAAAATATAAATTTTATTACTATAAACAATCCATAAACTTATCCCGTATACCTTCTTCACTCTTTCGTCTCTCTTTCTTTTTCTAATATATAACGCATAGCTGTAATATAACAAAAGTGTGTAAATAGAAAAAGTGTCTGTTGGACACTTTTCCTTCTAGAGTTCAAACGCGCGATTAGGGCACATAGTTCCAAGTTCCAATATGTGCGTTGCATTGTATTGCTCTGCCTGCGGCATCCACTAGGGGTCTATCAATGCGTGGTTCAAACTTGCTAATTACACCCAAGAGTCAGAGCACAATAAAACACTACTTTTATGGTAGGTGTGCGTTCCTGTCACAGATATTGATCGACACAAATTGTTCCGACTTTCTGCCTATGTTTACAGTTTTTTGTGATACCGTGATAAATTATACCTTCACGCCATCACGCACATACTGTTGTATGAATGAATTAAACGTGTGTTGTATGTGCCATCAGAAAAAAAATTGTTAAACGATGATTGGCATCTTGTTATCATTTTTGAGGGCGGCCGGTAACATTCTTTGCTAGTAAGGTAAACCAACAGGCGTTAAACCGCTACGCAGGCTTAATTTTTTTTTTTAGTTTAAACATTAACTCTATTTTGCCACTGTGATTTAAAAATAGGCATGTGATATATCATTTTAATGCAAAAATGTCGTAAATACCGAGCATTTTGCTTTTTTTTCCAGACTAATTTATTCGAGATTAAAAATGCCCTGCTAGTAGATAATTAACGTTCTAATACGTAGTATAGTTCATTGGTTTTATATGGTCGTATAGAAGAGTTTCTCTCTTTTCTAGTAAGTTTAAGTGTTAAGTGCTTCTCAAGACGAATCAATTGAGTCTAAATTCGGAGGTGTTACATTAATTTATCACAGAGATGCTGTGGCCACCTTCCAGCTTCCTCATCAGACCCTGGATATCAACTAGATGTAAAGTCCTCCTCAAGATGAATCAATCGAGCCCAAAATCAGTGGGGTTATGTTGTTTTATCACAGAGATAACGTTTCCACCCTCCAGCTTCATAATCAGACCCTGGATATAATCTAGGTGTAAAGTTCTCCTTAAGACGAATCAATCGAGCCCAAACTCGGTGGGGTTATGTTGTTTTATCACAGAGATGCCGGACTGAGACTGGAAGGTGTGGCCACCTTCCAGCACCGAAATAAGAATGTTTAGAACCTTTGCGGTGCAAGGCTTAAATAATAAATAACATCAGTGTGGAACATGTGAATTTTTTTTATCTACGTGTGTCTCAGTGCACGAACATTAGATAGGTAATACATTAATGAGCCATCAATACAAAAACAATGCATTTTCAGATTATTTACATAGATTTACCTTTTACTAGACCTTTTCATAAATAACTTCCATGACCTAATCATAAAACACCTATAAGTACAACTTATTTAGAGCTTTTTATAACAACTGCCTATTTGTATGCTGTGTTTCCATTTTAACGCTTGTTTGTATAATATTGTCGTAGTAACACGGCATGTCAGTTTGTTTGTTCTTTAGAAATTGGACGGTGTTCATCAGAACTCGGCACATAGGTGGCACAAGGAACACTTTATTAAAGTGATTAGTGCGGGCTTTATGTATAGTTTAGACAGCAGTGCATATTGTTCGCTTTCGTCCAAGAGTGCTTTGGATACACTTTCTTGCAGTCTGAAAGTGCTTTGGATACACTTGTTAATTAAAGTTGCAAAGCCGAAAGTGGTCCTTTAGATACTCTAGGCCTTAGACTCTAGAATATCTAAATTATCAAGATGAGTCTAGGGGCAGGGGGTCATTTTTACCCACTGTTAAGCCGTTTCAGAATTGAAACATCAGTTTTTAGCACATACAATCTCTCAATCTCACCCTAAACGCATATAAACCGTATTATCTACTAATATACAATTTATTCGTAGCGTATTTTACATAACGCACCACACGTTACAACTTGCATCAATTGTTTTTCTATCGAAAAATGTATGTGCGTATTTCAGTGTTCCTCCGGTAAAGGAAAATCTTAAGAAACCCCCGGCATGGTACTAGGACACTGAACAGTGTCTGTCTGTCATCTGTCGCCAAACATCTAATGTGTTCCGGCAGCTGTTCTTGAGATCCAGTTCCCATTCTAGGCTTAGCGTGCTACCATCCTCGACAACATAAGATATCGTTTAAAAGCTACGTTATAAAAACCTACCTTCCTTAAACCTTGTCCGTTCCGTCATTGCTTTCGTGGGTAAAAATCTTGCATCTTCAATCTTGCAGAATGTACCTACAAATTCTGCGTGGCATGTTGTGGTTATTTGAATGTTGAAGCCATTACGATAGGTCGTTTATGCACGTTGTTCGTGTCTGCACACAATTTGCTTCAACAAACTGCACGCGAGTTACTCAGCCCGACTAGCAGCTGTTTTATGGCAGTGGAAGGGTCGAGTTTTCTTCGTAAATATATCAATTAACGAAGTACTTGCGAATGCGATTAGTGCGAACCCAAATAATTTTTACTTGTGATTTGTGTAAAAAAAGAGGTATGTCAGGATTGTATCATGTGGAAAGAAGTAGTCACTGCCTACCCCAACGGGAAAAAGGCGTGGTTTATGTACTCGTATATACTCGTATGATGCAATCTCTCTCAATTGCAGTGCAGAATAAGAAGTTATACAACTAGAATGAAATCTACGAATCGATTTGCGATCAATATATTTTACAACTAAGTGCGCCTTGCGGCTTTGCCTGCGTTTAAAAGTATCCTATTTACTAACACAGGTAAAAAAATATCTGCTAACCGAATTTCAACCAAATCCGTTTAGCCGTTATTGCGTGAAAAAATAACAAACATCCATCCATTTAAGCTCCCTAACTTAACTTAAAAATAAAAACATCTAGATGGCGTAGGTTGCATCGTTCTCCTTGTAAATATTGTCTATTCTATAGTTTGACTGTTACCGCTGTACCGCGCCTTAGGAAGGCGCGGCGAGGCGGGGGACGGGAAGCGTGAGCGTTCTGCCTTAACGCGTAGTCTGCTTATGGTAACGGAACATATTATAATGTTATTAATAACTTGTTGCAGAGTTCACCGCCTGCATTCAGCCCGGCCGGTCGTACTAACGACGACGATGCGATCGTCTCCATTATACACTCGGCAGAACAGTTTGTCTACATCTCCGTGATGGAGTACCTACCTGCCACACAGTTCACGCCGAGGATACTGTGAGTGCATTAAGTTTAGAAGTTCATAGTTCTAGAATCCCCAGAGTGTTAAAGTCAAGTCTTTGTCGATTTGATTCCATCAGTCACCATCCGTTTTATATCACTTCGGATTGATGGAATTGAATGACACCTGCATGAGCGTGTAATGGGTGTCTAAAAAATGTTCGCTCCGCTCCAAAAAGAACATGATGAAACATTTTGTGTCCTGATGAAAGATTAGCAAGAGTAAACCATAGCTCTCATACTCGAGAAATCATCTTAAGAATTGTCTTGAAAGACTGATGAGAAAGTTCAATATGTCATCTAAACCTATACAAGATGGTAAGCGATGACGTCTGCCTATAACATAAACGATGGCACGCATCACTCGGAATCAAAAGAATTTGACGTATCACTGTACTATACCCATTACTTTAAGACAATTAAACGTTGAGTCCCGTACCTAATTTCACTAGACTCTTTGCTTCTTTTGACGTTTGAAATTCATTATAAAAGCATAGCATATCTGCCGCAGGACCGATAACAGTTGTGGCAGACTGGTTCCAGAGTGGAGACCGCGAATCGGCAAACGTAGTGTAGGATGCCCTGTAACTAGTTGAAACGACGACATTCGCAAAGCGGTGGGCAGTGACTGGAAACAAAGAGCCGAAGATCGGGCGCAGTGGCGTGTCTTGGGGGAGGCCTACGTCAAGCTGTGGACTGAGACCGGCCGATAATGATGATAAAAGCATGCATGTATACTTGTTGCAAAACACTAGATACAATGAAACCTTCAATTCCCAGATTTTGGCCAAAGATCGACGACGCGCTTCGCAAGGTGGCTCTCGAACGTAAGATCAAGGTGAAGCTGCTGATCAGCTGGTGGAAACATTCCAAGCCTTCTGAAGACTACTTCCTGCGATCACTGACTTCCCTCGCGGACGCTTACCCGAGGGTCGATATACAAGTGGTAAGGAATAGGACCTAGTATAATACCTTGTGGAACACTTTTTGTGCTTTGCTTAATTTTCGATATCCTAGTTGTAAGGAATGGAACCTAGGATAATACCTTGTGGGACACCTCTTGTATTTTGCTTTATCTTCGATTTACAAGTTGTATGTAATGGGACATAGGATAATACGTTTTGGGACACTTAATTGTGCATTGCTAAATTTTGTCTGTTTGTTTGATTTATATTTTTGGTCAGTTTGAATCATGATTGAAAATTCCTGGCTTTTATATGTTTGCAGACTGTTTCAACCTGGGTTTCGTGCATGTCCGATGCACAGCCTATTTTATACACCTAATTAAACTATACAAATAGCTTTAAGCTTGTAAGCAACTCTGATGTTAGTTTCAAATCAATGGCTAAACTTTACATTCAAACACCCTTCGGCGATCTTTTAGATATTTTGAGACACCACGCATACATCAATGTCACTTTAACATTCACATCAAACTTCCACCTACCTACATCTAAAAAACCAAAAAGCGGCAAACCCGGGCCGGTAGTCTCTACATGCATAGCGATGAATTTCGAGCGATAATCGTCGATACGAAAAGAGATGCAGATAACAACTGTCTAGCCGCATCTCATTCTAGCAGACGTTTGCGATGACAAGACGCATCGCTATCAATGTAGAGACTTCCACCCCTGGTAATGGTTCGTGAGTTCGATCCACATCCACTGCACTATTGACGGGAACCTACTCCAGACAAGCATATTTAGCTTAGTTGGAGGGGTTAAAAAGACTACTAGTAATGTGCAACCCATATAGCTAGTAAGCTTTAAAAACAATATTTCATAAACTTTTAAATTTCCTTTACAGAAACGTTTCATCGTCCCATCAACCCCCGACCAAGACAAGATTCCCTACGGTCGGGTAAACCACAACAAGTACATGGTGACAGATCGCACCGCCTACATCGGGACATCTAACTGGTCAGCTGACTACTTCATAGACACCGGCGGAGTTGCCTTTGTCTTCGAAGATGATGGAACATTCTACGGGAACGCGACAAGGGATATAAGGAAGGATTTACAAGAAGTGTTCTTAAGGGATTGGAACTCGCCGTATGCAGTCCCTTTGAGGAATTTATAGCGGTAATCTTTTGTCTTTTGATTTTTTGTTGCGCTGGACTTCTATTGTCTTGGTGCTATTGTTCTTTTACCTATAGAATAATATAAGATCTCAAGAGCGTACTAGCGGCTTAAGGCGTGGAGTCCACCGAAACTTATTTTTTTTAATTAATAAATTAAAATAACAGGACAAGCAAAACCCTGGAATGATCTTAATAGATACATCTACAGCAAGCAAAACTCCGGATTGCCAGATTTTTTCTATAAGCGAATTGCTTATCACCAAGTACCCTTAGTACTTACCCTTAGAACGTTTTCATAACAAACTCGATATCGTATATTGAATAAATTTTGTATGAAAAACAGTTCAGCGCCTCTAGTGGTTTTTACACTTCTCTAAATTTAGACCAATCTAGGAGCCAGAATTAGTCGAAAACTTTGTGAGATCTGTCAAAAGCAGCGATGAAAACTTACTAAGGGTACAGGTTAAATATTGGTCAAACGCTAGCCTATAAGATATTAAAATAAAATAGCTGTATTGAGAAGGTCATACAATATTACCAATACAATATAGTCGCGCTAAATTATTTGACAGCATCGTGATGAAATTATATTTAAAGAAATTATATTGGTTGATAATACACATCTGGGATCAACTCTGTTTTGGTGGATATCGGCTCTTATAGCGAAAGTTTAGATAATTTGATCTAAACTTCCGTATAATTTTTACAGTGAGCGTCTACGAATGAATTATCTAATTTAATGTATACGTAGGTTCGCGTGCTATGTAATTTTTTTTTAAATAAATGAATAACCATTTTTCTAGATTTATCTTGGGTTCTTTTAGAATTAGGGCCAGTTTCACCGGTTCCTGATAGCTCTATTAGGAACTGACAGATTATTGACAGCGCTTTTATATAGCGAGCTATGTCAGATAACTGCCACTTTATCATGAACCGGTGACTCGGGCCCTTCATTAATTACCATTAAGTAAGCCTAATGGTTAATTATGTTACATATTTTGAACTTTGTTTTTGAGAAGAACTTCTATAAATTGTGTTTGGGTGATTTAGCTCCAAAAGTATACTTAAAGGAAAACTTTATATTTGTACTTAAAGTATGTGTCTCTGACGGATTTTATTGTTGATGTTTCGTCAGAGTAAATTTGGTCTTTGAGAAATGTAATTTATAGGGAACAAATTGACTTAAGTTAGTGGCAAATTATAACTTTTAATTTTGTAGATTGATTTACAAACACTTAACTTACCCAATGTACTATTTGGGTGGAATAAGTAAAAAACGCATTTTTTTTTTAATTTTACTTCAAATTCCATACACTTCAAAGTTATTTTTTTTCCTGATTTGCATCCTGATGCCGTATCTTTATTTCGTTGGACTTATTTTTTATAACCTTGACTGTATTATTCTAACGTATTAATAGATATTAAGTTACATGTATTAAGAAAAGGAGTATAAATATTTTCTCAAAATATCTAAGAGTATATTTGACGTGCGTGCCTTCGAATTCGTGAGACGAATTCGTTCGTTCTTTCTTGTGTGACTGTCTAGTAGATTTTTATATATCTTAATATTATATTGGATATAGAAGTAAGGCTTCGAATAAATCGATAAGAAATAAAGTAGAACGCACCGAACAAAGTTAGGATAAAATATCTTCAAAAGCAATACCATATATACCTTAAACTATATCTTAAAATCTTTAGACATATCACTACAAAATATTTAGATATCAGTATTTCTTGAATAGCTAAAACTCATGTTAAGATTCCGACTTTTAGCTAAAAACGTCTTATCTTATTTTTGTTAAGGCTCGGCGCAAACGAGCCGCAGACCAAAGCCCAGGCCACTTTTAGAGCAGTGACCGTAGCGCGCGACGCGATAGCCACCGGTGTTCAGAAGTCGTCACATTTATTGCACACGTGCGATATGTAGGATGCCTAGCGGTTAACTGAGGTAGGGTGAGATAGGGGCGGAGTGGCGCGTCAGTGGTCAATCAGCGTCTTGTGGCCCGTAGCGGCCTCAAGTAGCGAGCCGTGGACACTGCTGTAGCGCGAAGCCGCCACCGGTAGTTGTGGTCAGTGGCTCGTTTTCGCGGGGCCTAAGGGTCCCCGCACACGGGCCACGGGCCACAACCACAAAACGCCGCCACCGGCATATTTCCTATAGTTTTCATACATTTTATCATGTAGCGTGTGGCGGCCACCGGCGTCACCGTGTGCGGCGAGTCCATATAAAATGTATGAAAACTATAGGAAATATGCCGGTGGCGGCTTGTGGCCGGTGGCCCGTGTGCGCCGAGGCTAAGTGCGTTTATTTTTCGTACCTTTATATTCATTTTTATACGTGAATAATAACTTTATCAAGCCTTCGTGTTTTGTTTGATTTCTGTGATAGCCTTAATATTTGCTGTCGATTTATAAATTGATGAAACCCAAAAAAAATTATTTATTAGCATCAGTATTGTAGACCAATATCACTTCCACTTTAACGAAATTGTAAGGTAGTCCGGATTCCAGTTGATTGATATATTAAAAAAGCAGTAAAACTAAATTGGCGTAAGCAATTTACAGTGAGTTATTGCGGAAAAAGAAACTAGATTTTCAAATGTATGAGTCGTCGTAACATTACTATTCGGTCAATGAAAAAATGTATGACTCCCAATATTGAATAATACGATTCCAAAAATATTGTTATAAAACATGAAGATCTGTAAGTTTAGGCCTTTGCAACTAATATAATTGGGACCTATTCTGACAAGAGCTTCGCTTTAGAAATGAAGGAACTTCGTCTTTTTATGATCTTAATATGTATTTATACCTTTTTGGCTCATAGATTTCTTTTCATCGAATCGAAATAAAATGTATGATACATTTTAGAGTAAGGCTCTGAAAGCAATAGTATTTTTATCGATGGACAATATATGAGTGTATTTGAATTGTTTTGTTTTCATCTGGTTTGTAAATAAAGATTTCATTTTATACCCCGTTGTATTTCTTGATTCCCTCCAAGTGCTGCAGCGCTATTTACAATACGAATGTACTTATAGGTATCTGTGTTATGAATATTCGTGTAGGAAAGTTGTGTATTCAGTGTGCGAAATCTAATACTAAATGAAATAAGGGTGCTTTCTGTTGCGTCTTAGAAATGTTATAATGATTCTATGTTCATTATAACATTTCGAAGACAATGTCTACAAAAAACTGGATTACAAAACTACGGTCCAATGTATTGCACCAACAGATATCTAAGTGTAATTGCACCCGTTATAGATTTCGAGTCCCAACGTGCTGCACCTAATTCAGTGTAGGTAGGTAGTATTTTTGTTACACTATATTATTTGAACCGAACAAGTGCGGAATTGCGACAAAACATCTCATGATAGAGGCAAGTCTTCCTGGTTTACTACTAAACACCTAAACTACCTATATTATGTTCCTATAGCCTGGGTGCGATCCAAGAGTGAACTGGAGAGGTTTTTACAGAGCGTGCTACAGCCCCTGCTGTTCACTTACTACTTTATTATCAAGATACGTGTATACGAGTATCTTGATAATAACTCAAGGCATCCTTCGATTATCAAGGTACAAACTTCTTATTGTTAATATATACAAGGTGGCGCAAAATTTATCATCCAATTTTGTTTTGAATAACTTTTTAATACGATACAATCACGTCTTTTTCCCGTTGGGGAGACAGAGACTACTTCTTTCCACATGCTACGATCCTGACATACCTTCGCTTCTTCCACTTTCATGAGCGCCTTCATACATGCTCGCCGGATATAGGTACTTTTGACTTGGCCTTTCTTCTGATAAAAAAATATATATATTGGAAATGATAATTTGGACCTTTATAATTTTTCCTGTTAAGTGGAAAAGATGATATCCGTCAAGTGACTGCTGCCAATGTTAATGCACATCTCTGCCCTTGTTATCGCTTTTCCATGAATTTCCGCAAGATTTTCGGTGATAACTGTTCGCATTCCTGTCGAATATTCTCCTTAAGGGGTGAGGCTGTCTGAAGCTTGTTGGCATAAACCTGCGACATAAAGTGCCTAACCCTAAAGAAAGAAGGGGGATGGTAAAATAGGGCGATCTTGCTGGCCATGCCAAATCACCAGAACGCGAGATTACACGATCAGGACACGCCTCCTTCACAAGTATTCTACGCTCTTGCGGAGTATAGCGCTCCATTCCTTGTCTATTTGTATTCTGCATCTGTCTACAAATGTCAAATATGATTGATGTACGACGCCATTTGCAAAAATAATAACATCTTCCGATAGGGCGATTAATTTTGCGCCTCCTTGTATATATGTCGCAGGCATAGATTGCTTAATTAGCCGTTCAATTAAACGCCTAGCCTCTTAACTAAACAGCACCGTTCAACTAGATTCCTGAATGATATCCAGCCGTAGCGTTTGTAACAACATTAATAAACTGGCTGGCTAATGCTTAGGCCTGTCTTATAATGTCTTAGTCTAATACTAAGACAACACACTAGGAACTGGCCACCGCGTATGCATATACGTATATTTATAGTGAGGCGCGGCCTCCTCGCTACGCTCGTCGGCGCACGTCACGCGGTGGTCACTGTTCCTAGTGTGTTGCCTTAATAGTGTCAGACTGATGAACAGGCTAGGCAAGTAATGAAACGTCATCGATCCAAGTCATTTGCCTAGCTGTTTGATCATATGGCTAGGCAAGTAATGAAACGTCATCGATCCAAGCTATTTGCCCGACTGATCAAATGGCTGGATATCATTCAGGAATCTAGTTGAACGGCGCCGTTTAGTGAGGCTAGGCTGTTAATTGAACGGCTAATTAAGCTATATGCCTGCGACATATATATATACTTATAAAATATTCAATTATCTAAAAGGTATATATTGTTCAGCATTAACGTAGGCACTAACACAGTGATCTGATGGCTAAAAATAAATAAGTATAGGTGATAAAGGTAAAAACGGGAAGTTTATTTTAATTGTTTTATTCAAGAAATATAATCTTAATTAAAACTAAAATACTTACAAAATTGTAACAAAACATATCAAAGAAATAAGTAGCTTATTGGTCACGTATTTACGCTTTCTCAAATCTATAAAGTATATTCATCTTATGCTTATAATATATTTTAAGTTTCTTAGTATCTAAGTTCCTTATCGGGAAAATTGTATGTGAAATTGTTATTGATACTTAGGGCCAGATTCACCGGTTCCTGATAATGCGTTAGATAGTTATGACGCCATATAAAAGCTGTCAGATTTCTTCATATTAGCGCTATCAGGAACGGGTGAAAATGGCCCTTAATATTTTAATACTAAAAATGTAAAAGTTAAATAAACATATTTGAAATTTACAATGAGCACACACGTCGATATTATTTTTTTAGTGAAAAGGCACTTTTAGCCGGAATATTTGATTCGAAAATAAGAGACTCAATCATTGTCTTAGCCAAGTCATTATTATAATTATTAAATTAAACATGTAACAATAATTATTAATCAGCTTATTAGATTCATCACGAGTTCATATGATGTACCTAAGGTACTTGTAATCAAACACTGTCGCCGCCAGTCTTTTCTAAAAAGGATTCAAACAGTGTAATAGTTTCAGAAGTTCATACTTTTTATATAGATGTTATACGAGCCATTCAATCAACATCAAGATTTTTTAATTAAATAAAAACAAGAAAAGCAAACTTCCTTAAGTCTTCTCGTCGCACAAGCCTCAATGTCTGAAAAGAAAAGGTTTTGACCAGTGCGTCCTACCCGTAATGACTTACGGAGCTGAAACGTGGACACTGACAGTGAGACTGGTCCACAAGCTCAAAGTCGCTCAGCGGACCAATATACACGGGATTTCTCTAAGGGATCACATTCGTAACCAAGTGATGAATGATGAAAACAAAAGTAACCGACGGGTTACTTTTGTTTTCAGCCGGATTACTTCGTCTTTCTTCGTCGGTTCTTATGTCTAGCTAGACAAAGCTCGCAAGATAAGCACCCTGAATTGATAGTGGGCCGAACACATTAGTCGCAACATTACATTACATTGTGCAACCCACATTACTAGCAAGCTTCAAAGACAAAAAAAGATCGGGCTCAATGGCGAGAATTAGAAGAGGTATATCATATGTCCAGCAGTGGACTAACACAGGCTGCCGATGATGATGAAGACAAGCAAGCCGCTTGCCTGACGTTAAACGATGACGTGTGCGTATTACACAAACAATGGCATGTAAAACCGGGTCGTCACTACCAATAACATGATGAGTCTTACCTGTAGTAAATTCACTGGACACTGCCATTCTAAACCGTAAAACATGTATTTCTTTTTACTATTATCAGTTTTCATTCTATCTTGTAACAATGTTACATATTAATTACAATTATATTACAATGGAACTTGCATGTCTAAAAATATAGACCTCATCCGCTATTATAAAATGTTTATTAGCTTACTCAGCTCCAATACGAGTAAATACTTCCTAGGTTATCGTTTTAAGGTTTCTATCTTGCAGGAACTTAACGGAAAAGACATGAGAAAAAATAACGATTGCAAGTACACATCCCATCCCATGTCTTTCCCGTGCCTGATGCGGTCGTGGTATGGAACACTAAAGTGGTCGAAAATTTTGAATATTTCCAGTATACAAACGACATTTCATACTTAGTATGGTCAATATAATATAACATCTAAGAGTGAGTACTCACTCGCCTCTTCCTGCGTGACACGTTCAACGTGAGACACTTTGTTCCTGAACGACTCCGTATAACTTATACGAGCATGACGCAAATTACACCATACCAAACTTTTCCGTACTTTTTGCATAGGTCGAGATATGATAATTTAAAGTGTTTCCAAATTTTACAAATTAAACCATTAAAAAAAAAACATCATTTACCCATATAGTCAATACAATATAATAACAACTAAGCATGTGTAGCACTATCTTCCACGAAGTCTCTCGCCTCTTCCTGCGTGACACATTCAACGTGAGACACTTTGTTCCTGAACTTGACACCGTAGAACTTGTGTGCGTGTTCGAGCAACTCCGGTCGGAAGGTGGTCGTGATGAATTGTGCGGAGGTGGATAGTTCGTGGATCATGTTTGCTATTGCTTTACGATGTTGGGCGTCTAGTGCCTGGAAATAAACGGAGATAGAATAAGTACATTGTGTGGTAGAAGATTTAGTAACAAAGATAGAGAAAGGGATGCTTAGATTACTTGGACATCTAGAGAGGATAGATGAGAGATGATGTAATAACGATGACGTCGATACAAACCTGATCGATCTCGTCGAAGAGATAGAAGGGCGCCGGGTCGCACTTCTGTATGGCGAAGATGAGCGCCAGCGCGACCAGAGACTTCTGTCCGCCTGAGAGCTGGTTCATCTCGCGCATGTCTCCCTCGCCGCCCGTGAACGACACCTTTATGCCCACGCCCGTGAACTGGTCGGCGTTCGCGCGCTGTAATGGACGGTGTACTTTATTTTGTGGACGCTGAACTTTTGTTTCGCCGACTAATATAGGGTTAAGATTAGCTAGCTAGTAAGTTAAGCTAGTTAGCTTACTAGCACTGAGGGTAGGTTGCCCATTACTAATATTCTTGTTAACCCCTCCAACTAAGCTAAATAAGCTTGACTCTGGAGTGGGTACACGTCAATAGTGCAAAGAGTGGGGATTGAACTCACGACCTCTCGACCGCCAGGCCGACGCCTTAGCCGTTGGGCTGCCGCTTAAATTAATAATAATTATTTACTTTTATTGAAAGTTTCATTTTAAATATGTTTAGAAGCTATTTATTATTTTTTGTTCCATGTATCTAATATGTGTTACATGTTATTATGCAAAAGGTTTGTACACGTTATAAAAACAGAAAGTTTAAATTTAAATCCATTACTTTAAATGCATAAATCTTAAATACATTGTGCATTTAATATAGATCAATATGGCCTCTTACAGCATGTAATTTAAAAGAATATTTCCGAAGATATTACATATTTATAATACAGGGACATAGCGGTTGCGGCGGTATTTACAATTATTCCTAAGCATTGCACCCGTGCGAAGCCGGGGCGGGTCTCTAGCAATAAATAAATCATAGTTATATATAGAATGTGACCACTGTCCACCTTTAATAAAATCATGCTGATATACGGTCAACATATAAACGAAAAATGTGCGCAAAAACATTTTTCTTCAATCGTCAGTGGCCCTTCGGTAAAGGAAAAACATTTATTAACCGTTAAGAAACAACCAGGTATGATGGTAGGACACTGTTGCCCGTTTGCACTAAACTTAAGAATCGCCTAAGATTTCAAAATATCTCAATTAAAGCAACATTGGGAATCAAAATCTTAAAATATATCTTGCAGATAGGCTAATAATAATGATCCTATAGTTATCTATATTTCGAGATTTTAGTAGGCGGACTTGTTTATTTTGTGATTTTATGACAAGCTCAGGCGATTCTTAAGTTTAGTGCAAACGGGCATGTGTCTAATGTTGCCAAACATCTGAGTTCCGGCAGCTATCCTTGAGAGCTAGTTCCCATTTGAGCGTGATACTCTATCGTCGACCGTATCATGACTTACTTTTACCCCCTCTAAAAAGACTCTCCTGCTTTCTCTTCATTTGACGCAACATAACACAGAAAAGAATAATCATAACTCCAAGTGTTTTACAAACAACACGATTGAAATCAGTCCACTGAATGACTCTCTTATAAATTCAGATAGCACAACAATGCTCCATTTCAAGCTCCAAATGTTAAAGATATTCCAATTAAAGTTATTCCAATGCCGTTATACATATTTCATCAAAATAATAAGAATTGTATTTTAGACTTGTATTTTTAGAATAATTTAGAAAATGGAATATTTGGAATGTAATTAAAATATCGAGAATTCTACTCTTACTGGTGGAAAACTAGTTTTACCCGACTACGGCGACGTAAAAAGTAGGGCTATGATTTTGACCGGTACGTATATATGTTCATCTGTTCCCGTATAACTTCTCTTCTTATTAATTTAATAGATGAGGTATCGTTGGAAATGTCTTGATTGTCCGCTGGTTATAGGCTATGTGATATCACATTGAATTAAAAATAGTATATCTACCATGAAGCCTCTTTGTATCCCTGGATGTCCGATTATAGAATGGAGATGGCGGAATCAAATTATGAAGTTCCGATGCACACTCTCCGAAATGAATCCGATAAGCAAGCGACCTTGCGACGTTCTGGAGTTTTTTTGCTCATCACAATCCACGTCATTGCAACCTATTTACACAAAATCTTCACGAATTGTTCACCTAAACCTTCCTCATAAATAACTCTCTGTCTATTGGTGGAAACCGCATAAAAATCCGTTAAGTAGTTTTTGAGTTTATTGCGAACGGACAGACAGTTTTGTACAGGGGTTTTATAATATGTAGTGATAGGTCTATCTAAAACCGGAGAAACTGGCCCTGAATCAAAGTGCCTGTTAAACACATCCGACCTTGAACGGAGTTTGTCCCATTCTTTTGTATGGACATTGGACACCTTATATACAGGGTGATTGGTAGGTGGGTGCAAAGCTGCAAGGTGACGATATTATACACCATTTAGAAGAATTTGAGCCATGGTTGTCTATGACGAAGTATGACTATTATTTTTTTAACAATGTTTTAATGATTTTGGCGAAATACCCAAAATGTAACAGTTAATTACCAATTATGGCCGGTTTCGATGATAAATTAATTATTTTACATTTTATTTAATTAAAGTAATGTGCAACCAATCTAATTAAACATGATCTAAGCATCTGTGTCGTCAAATACTTTTTTTACAGTCTCTTTAGGTTCACGAACATATTCAGAAATTAAAAAATAATGCTTTTAACGGCTCTTATAAAAAAACTAATGGTTATTTTTTTGTTTAAATCATTT
This sequence comes from Cabera pusaria, assembly GCA_954871355.1. Lineage (NCBI taxonomy): Eukaryota > Metazoa > Arthropoda > Insecta > Lepidoptera > Geometridae > Cabera > Cabera pusaria. The sequence goes on from OX940896.1 coordinate 7,272,155, forward strand.
TAAAAACATGCTTGGTTATTTATCTTTATTTTGTGGTATCATTTATGTGGATATCTCACAAATTACTGAAATTAGAACACAAAAACCAAACTTAGGGAGAAAATTTAATTTTTAAGACTAATTTGAGCATAATTTGAACATTTGAGCATACGGAATAAATTGAATTTGTCAAAACATCTGCAGTGCACCACCGTTTTATATAACGTCTATGGAAACAACACGATACTTACATCAGCATTAACCTCAGTGCCGTCATCCTGAGCGACCCGCATGATGAGGCTGCCCCTCCCTTGAGGCACCAGCTTCTTGAACACCTCCGTGAAATTCTTGCTCACTTGCTTGAACGTGAACTGGATCGCTTCCAACTTGCGGTGCTCGAGTGTTTCGATCAACTCGCGGATTTTCTCACCACTGCAAAATATAAAGAAAAATATTATTATTATTAGTAGTCGTTGATAATAACACTCTGTCTCCCTAGTTGCTCTGAGTTATGGACCTAAACAAATCTAGGAAAACAACGTTAGGAAACCCAGCATGGTGGTAGGACATCTAGTGTCCGTCTGGCCAGCCCTCGAGTTAGAAAATCTGTCTCCAAACATCTAATGTGTTCCGGCAGCTACCATTGAGAGCCAGTTCCCATTATAGGTCTAACGTGCTTACCATCTTCGACCGCATCATCACTTACCAACAGGCGAGATAGTGGTCAAACGCTAGCCTATAAGATATAAAAAAAAACGTGTGTGTACTTATGTACACGCGTTAGAAGTTATACTTCTGTGGTGTTTGGAAAAAAAGAACTAAAATGCAGTCGTGACTAACGATAAATATTAAAATGAATCAAAAAGATTTTATTTAAATAAAAAAGGTTTTATTAACGCAAAAATATGACGTTAAATATGACGTTCTTACGAAATGACATATACAACTTGAACATAGTCATGCCACCTAGAACTAACTTCACGGTGTTCAATTTAGGTGTCGGTGTGCGCGCATCGTACCACCTAGAACTAACTTCACGGTGTAAAAATTTAGGTGTCGGTGTGCGCGCGCATCGTAAAAATTCACTCTCATCATTTTTCTCAATCGCGCCAAAAGAAGTATAACTTCAAAAAACTCTGACATTTCGTTCATTTTTATCCCCATCAAATTCAAGCATAAGGCTGCAGCAGCAGACAGCACTGGAGTGATGATGATGATGATTTAAAAAACAATCATGTTCATGGGATCAGAAACGCGTTCTAATAATATAAATATCTGCAGTGAATCAAATAGTATAAGCATAACGCTCGAACAATAGAGAATGTTAATCATAATATTATCATTGTACCTAACTAGTGACACAGTTTCGTACAGGTAAGGTTTTCATCATAGAGCACACAGTCAATTCATGGAAAAAAAACCTATATAGATAGAAACCTTAAAACCTTCTTCAGGATTTAACTAATTCATTAGTAAACTACCCTTACTCCTCCTACAGATCTTAGCATCACAATGCGCAAACAAAATAAACTGGCCATGTGCAAGTCGGACTCGCACTCGTAGGGTTCCGTACCACACTACAGTATTTTATAAGATCGAGCAAAAAATACCACTATCATTTTTCGCCAGCAAAAAATAATAATTAATAAATATTTCGTTTCTTATAACGCCATCTAACGTCTAACAAAGGTGTTAGGGATCGACATTTCAATATAACGCCATCTATTGGACGTTTACCTAACTAAGCGTCCATAGATGGCGTGAAATGCCGAAAAAAACACGTTTCTTGTATGGGGACCCTCTATTATCCTTAACTTTATTCTGTTTTTAGTATTTGTTGTTATAGCGGCAACAGAAATACATCATCTGTGAAAATTTCAATTGTCTAACTATCACGGTTCATGAGATACAGCCTGGTGACAGACGGACAGACAGACGGACAGACTGACAGACAGACAGACAGACGGACAGCGGAGTCTTAGTAATAGGGTCCCGTTTTACCCTTTGGGCACGGAACCCTAAAAACAATCCGTTCAAAACATTTTATACTACGTAGTAATGTTCCGATAGTTCATTGATGCGCTCGTATTAACATCCGCGATAGATCACAGGTGTCCGCTAAACGCTAATCTGCCCACAGGTTAATGACAATCATTAACGGAATCGATACGTGTTAAAAACTTATCTAATTAAATAAGTGGTTCACCGAAGTACTTACGCGAAGGTACTGTGCACGATATTTTTGTTTAATTCACATTTAGAACAGAAATCGGCGACGGTGCAGTTGTGTAAACAATGTATCGGCGATTGTTCCTACTGTTTCTATTGAGTTCCGCGAACGCTGCCAGTTTGTGGGGAACTCTGTTTGGAAGCTTCACGAGTTTAGTTGGGGGATTGTCTTCATACATGCAGAAACCTATAGGCCCGATCGACGCTTATCTCAACATAGAACAGCTAGCCGAAAAGTATGGATACCCTATAGAGAGTCACACCGTGGTCACCCCGGATGGTTATGTCTTGAAGATGCATCGAATCCCGCACGGGAAAAACGTGACGAGCAACGGACAAGCAGTGTTTCTAATGCACGGAATATGGGAGTGCTCCGACAGCTGGCTGTTACAAGGACCGGACAAAGCGCTCGCGTACATCCTAGCCGACCACGGATACGACGTGTGGATGGGCAACGCAAGAGGAAACAGATACACGCTTCAACACGACAGATTCGGTTCCAACACGTCCAATTTCTGGGAATTCAGCTGGGATGAGATCGGCAACTACGATCTGCCGGCGATGATCGACTACGCTCTCTTCGTGACCGGGAAGGAAAGTTTGTACTACGTCGGTTTCTCGCAAGGAACGACCGCCTACTTCGTGATGACTTCCATGAAACCCGAGTACAACAAAAAGATCAAGCTGATGTTCGCGTTAGCACCCGAAGTGTTCATCGGAAACGCGAGGCACATACTGTTGAAGATATTTTCCCCGGCACATACGTACTTGCAGTTGTTCCTGTGGAACTATAGCATTTATTCTCCAAGCACGGATTTCTTCAACGCAGCGACGCCGTTCCTGTGCAGTATATCTCCAGTGAGTTGCGACAATATGTTCTTCTCTATCGTCGGGCCTCATAACGTGAAGGATTCGCTTTGGCCGGTGATATTAGGACATGTACCGACGGGATCTTCGACTTTGCAGTTCATTCACTACAGTCAATTAGCCAGCACGAGAAGGTTTTGTCGTTTCGACTACGGCACGGTGAAGAACCTCGAAAAGTACGGTCAAGACCCACCGCCAGATTACGATTTGACCGCTTCCAAGGCTCCCGTAGTTCTATTCTACAGCGGCAACGATTGGTTCTCCGACAAACGTGATATAGAATTGTTAAAACGCAAGTTGCCAAATGTGAGTGGAGCGTATTTTATAAAACAATTCACTCATGTTGACTTTATGTACGCGGATGAAGCGTCCACTTTGGTTTACGAAAACATCATCAAGGAAATCGAAGATTTCAAAATTTCCCAGAACGTTGTATGAGAATGATATATGAAAATAATTTGTTCTTATCTAAGTAATGGTTCTTATATTTAATGAAACTTAATTAATGTAACGGTTAGTTTTTGGAAAAATTTAGTTAAAAATTAAAGTTATATATTTACATAAAGTTAAATAGTATATATATATATATATATATATATTTACATAAAGTTATATATTTACATTTACATTTACATAAAGAGTTACATAATTAAGTTAAAAATTAAAGTTATATATTTTGTAAAAGTTGGCATTATCTTTGTTCTATTAAAATGCAAATTACAACGAAAATTTTAATGAAATCGCGGTGTAAATATTTTGTTTAACATTAAATCATACAAAGCCTTTATATCTGCTGTTTAAATATTTACCTACGAATGTTACGTTAAAGTTGTGTCAACATTCGCATACATTTTTGATACAGAATTGTTTTTATGGTGGATAATGAAACTATTACAGTTTTGAATGGCCCTTGTTCTTTTAATTTTAATAATATATTTTTACCAAAAAGAATATTTTTTACATTAAATTTGGTAAAAAAATGAACGGAGATAATAACTTGTGTCAGAATAAACGGAGCGTACACAGACTGGTTTAACATCGAAAAAGGTGTTAGACAGGGATGTGTCGCCAGTGCTGTTCAACCTATTCATAGACAATTGCCTAACAGATCTGAAAGAAAGTGTGTACGGATTAAGAATGAATGATTTAACCATCAAATGCCTCCTATACGCTGATGATCAGGTGATATTAGCATCATCGGAGGAGGAGTTGCAAAGAATGGTTAATATTATGCATGACGCCTTAAAAGCAAAGGGATGAAAGTGAATGTAAGCAAGACCAAAGTAATGGTTTTTGAAAGAGAAGAAAGAATGACTGATTGTTATGTGACGATTGAAGGAGAAAGAGTGGAACAAGTGAAAGAGTTTGTGTACCTGGGTTCTAAGTTTACGAGAGATGGTAAGTATGAAAGTGATATTGAGCGAAGAGTTTTGGCTGGAAACCAAGTGAGTGGGGCACTGCATAACTTTATGAGAAGTCAGAACGTGTCTAAAAAAGCACGACTGGCTGTACATAGGGGAGTGTTGGTTCCCACACTCATGTATGGTAGTGAATGCTGGGTATGGCAGAAGAAACATGAAAGTAAAATTAATGCTGTAGAAATGAGAAGTTTGAGAAGTATGATCGGAGTGACTTTGATGGATAAGTTGGAGAACAGCGTGATAAGGGAATGTTGTGGTGTGGTAGAAGATGTAGTGACAAAGATAGAGAAAGGGATGCTTAGATGGTTTGGACATCTAGAGAGGATGGATGAAGAAAGATTAACGAAACAGATTTATGAGAAGTGTGTGAATGGGCCTGTTGGTAGAGGCCGACCTAGGCGAACGTATCACGACCAGATCGGAGACGTTTTAAAAAAAGGCCAAGTCAAAAGTACCTATAACCGGCGAGCATGTATGTAGACGCTCATGAAAGTGGAAGAAGTGAAGGAGGTATGTCAGGATCGTAGCATGTGGAAAGAAGTAGTCTCTGCCTACCCCAACGGGAAAAAGGCGTGATTGTATGTATGTATGAATTTGGTATAACTGAATTGGTTTAATTATATGTATAATTACTACTTAAAGTTTACTTAATTTTTTCAAATAAAAAAATATTAAAGCACTTTACCAAGGTCGCATCTGACGGAAAGAGATGATGCGGTCTGAGTAAGCACGTGCCTGGAAGAACTACATTTTCCACAATAGAACTGTTTCAATTTTATCAGGGCTAGAAACTTTAATTTGATACACATGACCCTACCTATACGTTTCGATTAAGTTGCTAACTAGTCTGCAAGTGGCCAGTCACCGGTTACAAAAGTTTCAGCGACACGCCCCATAAAAGTTTGTAGTTTATGAGGCAATGCGTCGACATAAGTGCTGTCAAATTAGTTCAGTAAAAGCAATACTAACCTAAGTAATCTGCACCAATGTCAATGCAGGCGTTGGCAATGTCAAGGCGCCCCCCGAGTGGTGGCAATATGCCAACCGTGGGGTAGGCCCCCGACCCCAAATTATATGGGTTGCTGAAGCAGCATAATGAGTAAACCTATTCAATAAACAAATAGTCTGTCACTTCTATCTATCTCTATTAGTTTTAGGACTGCACGTTTGAAATGGAAACTTATAAATTAAACACTTGCGTGCTTTTTAACGGTGTACAGCGCCATCTATCGTATTTGTTGGGAACTTACTCGAGCTAACTTTTCACTCAGTGAGAGCCGACACTCGAGTGAGCGTTATATGTAACGCCGAGCGTGATGGCTCAGTCTCATTTAATACCCACAAAATAAAGTGCTCAGCGCGCCTAAAGGGGTGTTCACATCAATAATATGTATCAGCATATAGCTCACGTGGCATTTGAAATAGATTCTATTACATTTCTCAACTAAATGCTAAGGTCTTATATATATAATCTTATCGCAAATGCTTAAGTAAACATACCCAATATCCAGTTCCTCTTTCCTCTTATACAACTTCTCCTTCTGTTCGGAGAAACTGATGAACTGATCCAACGCTTTCTTGTTCACGTGGTTGTACTTCTTCAGATGTTGGTTCGCTTTTTCTAGCTCTTTGAATAGCTGCAAATTAATCAAACAATAGGTCAAGGAATTTATATTTTACTAGCTGTGCCCCACGGCTTCGCCCGCGTTAAAAAGTTTCCTATAGACTTATCCATAATACTGGCTATCATTGTGCCAAATTTTAGCTTAATTGGTCAACAATATACAAACTGACAAACAAATATACAAACTGACTTTCCATTTATAATATTGGTGTTGATGTCCACAGGAATTAATTGATCTTGTGTCGACATGTCGACATTCAGTTGTATCCACAGACCTGCTACATATAAAACTTGATCGCGTACACCGGCCCCCATGAGACCAACCTTGAACAGAGTTTGTCCCTTTCTTTTGTATGGACAACTTATATATATACTATACATATAGTATAGAACATATATAGGACTAGCAGGTTGTTAGACAAGGACACACTCCCACCCTGGTGTCGCTCAATTGGGCCGTTTTGTTCTACAAAGCAATTATTTACAACCTTATTGTTAAAGCATACGGATTAAATTGAATTTGTCAAAACATCTGCAGTGCACCATTTTTAGGGTTCCGTAGCCGAATGGCAAAAACGGAACCCTTATACATTCGTCATGTCTGTCTGTCTGTCTGTCTGTCTGTCTGTCTGTCCGTCCGTATGTCACAGCCATTTTATTCCGAAACTGTTAGGATTACAGAATTGAAACTTAGTAGGTAGATGTATTCTGTGAACCGCTTTCCGATTTTTATACAAAAGTAAAAAAAATAAAAGTTTAAGGGGGGCATCCCATACATGGAACTGAAACAAAAAAAAATTTTTTTCTTCAAACCTATACATGTGGGGTGTCAAGGGATAGGTCTATAAAAATGGCATTGAGGTTCCTAATATCATTTTTTCTCAAAGTCAATCATTTGAAAGATAGGCGCGTCTAAAGTGGTAAAATGTGTGTCCCCCCCCCCCCCCCCTCTAACTTTTAAAGTATGGGAGTAAAAATTCTAAAATAAAAATATATGCTGTAGATCTCTATAAAAACTAACAACGAAAATTGGTTTGAACGAGATACAGTCAGCAGTTTTAGAGATATGGCGACCGCAAAGATAACTTTGTTTTTCATACAAACACTATAAAAACAAAGTTAATTTTGAAGTTGCGAAAAATCATAGTTATGGAATACTTAACTGTGTTACGGAACCCTACGAGTGCGAGTCCGACTTGCACTTGGCCAGTTTTTTTTTTTTTATTACTATGGTCGTATCTCAATCAATATTTCGGTCAAGTAATAATGCTTCCGTCGCTTTGCATCTGAGTATTGAAAGATGTCGTTTTCTAAAAGTAAAATACCTGTTTCAGCGACATTTTCTGATATTTAGAGTGTAGCTCAGGCGCGTTGGGTAAGGTCCCGAGGGCGGCTATTTTGTCTAAAGATTCTTGTATTTTTTCCTGTAAGAGGACTTCCTTTGACGCCATCTTTTCCAGACCTTTGGCGTCTTCTTCCATCTTGTCTTGGGCTTCTTTTTCCTAAATGTCAAAATTACAAAAAGATTACAATTATTTACATTCGGTTACTCGAAACGCAAACAAAACAAATGATCTTAGTCCTAAATTATATTGGCAAATAATATGGACAGAGCTTTAAACGAGCAAATATCTTAAAAAGAAGATCAACTATAATAAATGGTTAGGAACATTGTCAGATGGTATTCTGACGACCATCGAACTTGAATAAATATTATATGGTACCATTCGGTAGATATACCCTATCATACAAAATAGTATATTACGATACGTGTGACTTAAGTAGTATATTATTTGCCCTCCATTATATTCAATCCATTCCGTACACGGTTGTCTGGAAGAGATCGCTCTGAGTGATAAGACCGCCCATTGACATCATCATTAGAAATAATTTGTTAGTTTTAAGTTGTATCCTTTCTGTAAGTGGTGTTCAATAAAGAGTTATCTATCTATTTATTATTGCACGGCGTGAAGTTAGCACCCGAGCGTAGCGAGGGAGTGCAATAATAGACAACTTAAGTCACGAGTATCGTATATTATTTTATAGCTGTCAGTATCACATAATCCCGCACTTTTCGCTTGCTACGCTTTTCTGTCAAATAGAAGATTATTGCACGGCGTGAAGTTGGCACCCGAGCGCAGCATGGGTGCTAAACGTCGTATTAATTATTAAATAGTCGATTACTTAAGTCACGGAAAAGCGTGCGTAAAATGCGGGTTTAGGTCACACTGTGCTATAAATATAATTCTAACACTATCTCCATGTGCTCCAAAAACTTCAAAAATTGTAAAAGGATCTTGTTAAAATGTATAGAGTCGGGTCTTTATTAATTCTTTGCTTGAGTCTGTGTTTCCTGATAACTACCACTTGGGGCTCTTCAAGTCGCGAGTGAATAGGTATTTTCTAGGTAAGCGTGCTACATCTTGAACCACATCGTCACTTAACATCAGGTGAGATAGTGGTCCATCGCTTGCCTATTGTGCATAAAAAGGAGGGTCAGTACTTCAGACAATTTTTTATCAAGAAATCGATATAAAAAACAGTGAGTTCAATCAAACAGGCGGATGATGATAATGATGTAGTTTTAGGCCATATTAATACATTCGTATTTATTATCAAGCGCGGTAAAATAAAGGTAAAATAATGCACAATGCATTCCCATCCTTTTCCCGCCTACGCCTTACTTCTATCTTCTCACGAGAAAGCTCACGAGAAGACGTGTCGCGCGTACTTTCAAGTGACAGTTAAGTTAGTGCATGTCCGCCTGCCGATGCCTAATCATCGTTTCGGAGTGTTTAAATTATAATTAGAAGTTATTTTTGCTATTCTTCAAAGCGAGATATAGATATAGCGACGACAGTTAAGGTTTTCCACATCTACGTCATTAGAAGAGCCCGGGTACCCTGGGCCTGGACGAAAATCACCGAGGAAGCTGCGTGTGAGTACCTTTCATTTCCTTACCTATTCTACTGTCGTTCCCTGCATTTATGTTTTGTGTTACCGAGCTATTTGGGTTAATTAAGTACAAATTTTGAACCTGCAGGGCTAGGCATGGCAAGGGGACTATTTTGTCTTTCCACCTATCCGTGTTTTGTTTTGTATAGAAGCCAAATTATAAGTAAAGTTTTTCGACAATTATAAACGCCCGCTGACTTTTAATCAATTCTTTTTTTTTACTTTTTAATACGAAACATAATCAAAACTCGGGGTTAAACTTCACCAAGCGTTTAAATTGTTGTGTTGATCTCCTGTCAGTGGCAAAAAACAGGGAAATAATTTTATCTTTCCCCCGGGGATAAGGCCATGCTAGCCCTGCTGCGCATACAATGTAAGTTACCTTATTCCTCCATTTATCGAGCTCCAACTTGAGAGCCTTCTCGTTCTTGACAGCGGCGGCGACCTTCCTTTCAACCTCTTCCATTTCCTTGTTGATCTGTTTGATACGCTTGTCTGACGCGGTCAGGTCCGCCTTGCTGTTGGCGAGCCGCCGCTTTCTGTCCTCTACTGAGATCTCTTGGAGAGCTTGGACTAACTCGTCTTTTCGTCTGGATGGTAAATCAATTAAAAGTTATCAATTTTTTTTAATAAAAGCTTTTCGTGAATATTTTATCATGTGTAATGATTATTATGATAGTTCTGAAGTTGACTTCACTTTTCACTTTTCACGCAATTACGGTTCACAATTGGTGGATTAACCCTGTGATAAACAAAAAGAAAACATTCAGCGAGTTGGGAATCTCCTCCTTTTGTAAGTTGGCTGAATAGATCTAATGATAACAATACATACTAGCCCCAATCCGGCTGTTCTACCATTTATCATTACCGAGTTCCAGTCTCTACAGCCCCGCCATCATGAAGCTTTTATTTTGTTTCACCTGTCTGTATTTAAATCTTGCAAGCTAAATTTGTCCCACTTCCTGGTGTTTAATTAAGCTGAAATTTTGCATACATATGTAAATCGGATGACAATCCAAACTTAAACGGCCAATAAGTAGAATATACCACTCGCGGCAAAATTTCTCGTGTCCTAGTAATTTTAGTTTTTACTGCTTTACAGCTACATAGCAGCATTTTCATCACTCCGGCGTTGAAAAACTGAAATAATAAGGTAACCCTCTCAAAAAGCCCCCGGTAATTGTTTACCCCATCAGTTATCCGTTCTAGCACACATTGTAATTCCTCTCAGCAGCCAGTAACTCTAGAAAACTTCATTATTTTGACGACGGTTTCCTATGACCTATATATATATTATGACTATTTATTATTGCACTTTTGTATTTATTATACCTATACGTCTCACCTAGACCAGACCGGAGACGTTTTAAAGAAAGGCCAAATCAAAAGTACCTATAACCGGCGAGCATGTATGTGGTGCAAGGCGCTCATGAAAGAGGAAGAAGCGAAAGTGACATACCTGTCAAAGTGACATACCTGTCAAAGTGACATACCTGTCAAAATCGTAGCATGTGGAAAGAAGTAGTCTCTGCCTACCGCAACGGGAAAAAGGCGAGTATGTATACGTCTCACCTGATTAAGTTATTAGTGAGCAGATTTTCAAGCTTATTCTTGGTAGCCTCGAAGTTCATCCTGGAACTGAACGCCTCCTTGTTCTCTTGTGTGAGCCGACGGATGGCGTCGTTCAACTCGTCAACTTTGCCTTGGTCTTGTGTTGACAGTTGCTCCATTAGTTCCTGCGGCACAGAAAATGGGTTAATTTTAGTTAAACCAGGCGTCATTCACTCGCTGTTTTTTTTCCTACCGTGTATCGTCCACGATACAACCGAGTCGTATTTTGAACGTTATCGACGTTGTAACTAGGTTTGATCTCGCATTTTTGTTGTCAGAGTTGTTGTCAGAGTTGTTGTCAGAGATGTTGTCAGAGACTGCATGTTGTGTCCGTAGGACTATTATCTTTTCTGTGGTTAAACTCTATTTCAAATGGGATTAGTCAATCTCTGTGTAACGTAACACTGCCACGCAATAATGATCATTTACCGTGTGGAAAAATGATTGGAATTTTTTGAACAAAAAGCGTTAAGTTTTCAAGTCAAATTAAAATCTTACGTCACATTTGAAGACAATAATATATTACATACATACATATTGTATTTAAAGTTAAAATAAAGTGATATGGTACCAAACTGGATTACAATGGAGGATTAGTGGTGGAGGAGGAAAGGGAGGAGGAGGATAGGGAGGTGGAGGAGGGATGAGAGGTGGAGGAGGGAGGGGAGGGCTAGGAGGTGAAGAGGAGGGAGGGGAGAGTCAATCGTGCATCGGAACTGACTCACCATTTTATTAAAGAAAATTTCAAGTTTGAGATAAAATACAGTGACATATTTGGAGAACGTAACACTACTTAAGCATTGAAACTTGTTAACATAAAAGCACGATTTCTTCTTAGACCACATTGTCACAAAAAAAACATCAGGAGAGGTAGCAGATAAAAGCGTATTTGTCCCGAATGATTCCCTTGTGTCACAGATTATATAATAGTTACTACGTAACAGATACTTCACTCCCCTACAACAACACAATACCAACGTTTATTTAAGACAATACAAGCAAAAATGTGTCTAAGTTGGTTCAGCGCGCGATGTGCCAGCGCGCCCCGATACAGTAAAGGGTTGACTCAATAAACTAAAAAAAAGTTTACGAATTATTTTTATTTACCTCACAAAATTACATCAAAGTTCCTAACTAAGGGTCGAATTTTATGTCGGAAAAGTGAATTTTACGCCGTCTTATGATTTTAGTATCGGTAGCATAAAAAGTGAAACATATTGTGTTTGTTTTTTGTCAAACCCGCAAAATGACTATGAAAAACTTAAATCGTTTCTAAGATAGAATACGAATGCGCAGTTATCCCGTCATTTGAATAATAATATACGTTGCGCGCGCGTGAGCAGTGACAACCGACTGGCAGATAGTACCGGCGCAGGTGACGAAAGTTTAGGTATAAATCGCAGTAGCTATGGGCGAGTGAGGGAGGCCTGCTTGTGTTCAGTATGTGACTAAACATTACCTGATGCAGTTCAGACTCCAACCCTTCCTTGGTAGCCTGCATGGCTTCGAGGCTGGACCTGCATTGAGCCAGGGACCGTTCCTTGGGTCCCCGGAAACGTTCTATGGATGCCAGTTCTTCCTTCATCAGACGGATGTCGGCCTTCACTTTGTCGAATATGTCTCTGGAATAAGAAGATTCTTATAAAGAAACTGTTTTTAAACAGACTGCCAACAAGGAGGGCAACGGACAAGGAACCAATATGAAGTTCATCATGAGCTAAATATGTTTCAATTCATATAATTCTAGCTGATACCTGCGACTTCGCTCACGTACACCGAGAATTTAATATGAAATGAAATGAGTTTATTTTCACAAGAAATAGGGGATACAAAAGTTGTAAATAAGATTATGAGTCCGTCTATTTCGCCATATAAATGACATGTGAAAAAACATACTGACATAAATAATAGCCTATGTTCATCCTCATGCTATAAAGTATCTCCTTGTTACATTTGAGTAAGATTGTGGATCGTTCGTTTAGGCGTGTTTATGTAACAAACAGACAGAGTGACAGAGTTACAAACGTTTTTATAATATTACTATAAGTATACTATAATATGTTATATGGATGTGTACGAGTATCTCATACAAATATGTCATCATAATTTTTAAGTTCTTTTTTTATTAGTTTTTTTAGCGAAATCCACACTTTTATACGTTATTCCGTAACACATTTGAAGAGTTTTACATAATTTATTGAAAGAAAATTATATACATGAACACTAAGCAATATATCCTAAACTCACTTAGCTTTCCCCTGCTTTGTCTCAGTCCGCTGCATCTCCGACACAATAGTGTTAATACAGGTCTCAGTCTTGTTCAGCTCTTGTCGAAGAGTTCCCAACTCCTGTTCCAACGTGGTGATCTGTTCCATCAGCTCGGAGCGAGTCTTCTGCATCTCTAGACGAGACCGGGACTGGTTGAAGTAGCCGCCGGTTAGAGAGCCTTTTGATGATACCTGATGGTAATATCACGATATTTAAGCAGCAACTGAGCAGTCTTTGGGGGCGTTTTCACCCACGGGAAGGTCATTGTTACCTACTTTCGTTCATAGGCTTAGACCTGAATCTACCCTACACGTGATCGCTGGGTGGTCCTTATTGGGGGACCACTGGTGGTAGTCTTCGACCGTGGCCGAACCACCCACCGGACAAATATCGCCAATCGGTTTTTACTAATTTCCGGGAAGACGTTCGATTTCAGCCAGAAAGGAGAAGGTTCCAGAAGCCTCATCTCACTGCCGACTTTCAATTGCAGACAAGGACAATTCTATCTTCGACCGCATCATCACTTATCATCAGGCAATATGGCGATCAAGTGCAGAAATAAAAAAGTTAAGGCTTTGCTTACTTAATTAGGCGAGATAACCATCAAATACCTTCATTCTATACAAGCCCAACATAAAAAAATACTTTTATTAGCGCAATACTGCCCTATGAATTTCAGTCTCAGGAGTCTCTATGCTTAGGAGTATATCTATGCTTGAATGTTGTTCTATAATATCGACCATAATGCCAATTTACCTGATCCCCTTCCAAAGTGACACAATCCAAATGGTACTGTTTCCCGAGTTCGGTGGCACACTCCAGGTTTCTGCAGATGAGAGTCTTGCCGAAGATGTACTTCATAGCTTTGGCGTACTTAAGGTCAAACTTCAGTTTTTGCACCATGGCTATGGCGTTCTGTAAGAATAATAGTGATTTAAATTGTCCTCCGAATAATAATTGGTGATAAGACCTGATCTGACGTTCCGCTAGGGGTATATTGTGCAATTCCCCTAGCGTCTACCCAAGCCATTCAACTCCTCGATGAAGCGGAGTTTGGCTTTAGGTTGCTTCAATGGTGAACATGGTGAATCGCACTAAATTTTAAATTGTAACTATAATAGTAGATTAGTAGATAAACTATTAGTATTATATTCAATTTAAAAAAAACATACAGACGAATTGAGAACCTCCTCCTTTTTTGTGAAGTCGGTTAAAAATAATAATGAATGAAATTGTAATCCTTATTGTATAAGTCTGAATAAAGGCTATTATTATGCAATATTATAAAAAACCTAAACTTAAGATAAAAAATAAATATTATTATTATTATATTATTAACTATAATAAACTAAATTTTACGTAATCTTAAAAATTTTATATAGGCACGCTGAGCACTTTGCGCATATTGAAACTGAGCCGTAACGCTCGGCTATGTTACGCTTGTTCGGGTCACATTCGGGTTAAGTCATCTCGAATAAGTTCCTTACAAATCTGATAGATGGCGTTGTATACCGTTAAAACTCGTGTTTAATTTTCTAAGTTTTCACTTGTGAGTTGTGTTGTGACGTCATATCATATGAATCATAATGATTGTCTTTTTTTAGACAATCGTAGATTAACTAACTAAAAGGAAAGATTTAATTTTTGAATGATTTAATCATTAAAAAAAACTTTCCCTTATACATTTGTTCAGGTTTAGGACAGTAAAAGAAACACTGCAGCGGGTGTGTGTTGTAAAACGATCCTATATTTGAAACACGCATTTCACGTTCTTAATAGATATTACGTATAGATATTCTGTGGGACTGGGATTATGTGGAATCCGTGGAACGATAATGTGATATTTTTTGATAAGTTGCGGCCTAATCTCGCTAAATACCTAATCCCTGTACCAAATATACCATACCTGTACCATATATGAGTCACCTCTACAATATGCCTGCTGCCTCGATAAAAACATAGGCATAAAGATGTTATAGTAGAGTCAATTTAATAGATCACATTTGACACTTCATCAAAATTCAACAACGTGACCTTGTAATGAAGGGCACATTAAATTATTAAGTATTCTAAAGTCAGAACTGCATAAAATTTTTCAGTTACAAATACATATTTATTCTAATCATTACAAAAGAAAGCGTTTTTACGATTTACTTTGACTAATAATTCATTATAAACATAATAAACAATTTTTGTTCTAAAAAACTAAACGTCAGTACAAGGTTACGTCAGTGAACACTTTTACTTTATAAACACTAGGGATGCTACCCAAAAAATCAAAAGATTGATCAGTCGATAGGTTGAATCGAATGGAATTATTACTTGTGAAGTATGTTTAACTATAAAAATAACTACACTGTGATTGTAATTAACACATAATATTATTCTTTGACTAAAAAAATACAAAAATAATTGAATAGGAACTAAAACCAATAATAATTTGGGTTAAAAACTAACGATAAACTACTAAACGTTAGATCCATAGGTACATTTGAGTATGTTTTTTTATTCCTATGCCTTTTTCTTTGTATGCCTTTTTCTTTGCAGCTAAATTCTAATCCATAAATACATATAAAATCGTTTAAATATGTACAATTTCCGATTTGTATTAATGTGTCTTATCAATTTCCAATATTAACGCAAAATAAACAAGTACATAACACTGAATAATGTAAATACTAATTGTATTTCTCATTTAGAGCTGCCGGAAAATTGGTTATTTCGAATAACATCAATCTAACATCATTCTTGTATGTGTTGATGCATATCGATTCATCATTTGAATCGAAGTTTTTAAGCAAGTCACCTTACTATGAAGCTAAGAGTGACAGATGTCAAATGTGATCTATTAAATTGACCCTACTATAGGTCTCATACAACCTGTAAGGACACTGTGCACTTTTTCCGTCCAACCGAAAAACATTCATATTTCACGGCTGAATAAATTGGCAAGTGGTGGTACTACCTCAGGCAGACTAGCAGAAGTCCTACCACTACAAAAACTAAGAATACAAAACAAAATACTCACATTATCATTAGGATATATCATATCCCTCACTTGCAGCCGGTTGAGTGGCATAAACGTAACCTCTCCGGGTAAACTTTGTCTGTTCATCTCTTTGAGGATCTTCGTACCCACTGTGTCGGATTCTACAATGTGGTGGAACAAACGGTTGCCTGCCGTTACCTGTGGGCGAATGAGTTTGTAAAAGTTAATTCAAATATCAATTAAGTTGAAATGTCACCAACATTTTTTTACAACTCTAGGGGTCAGTTTCACGCGCTAATGTGAAGAAATCTGACAGATTTTTGACAGCTTCTATGGCGCCATGTGTCAGATAACTATCTAACGCATTATCAAGAACCGGTGAAACTGGCCCCTACCTACACATGTTTAGCCTTGAGTATTGATAGTCTTTTTGAGGGCCTGGTGGTGTAAGTGGGAGAACGGTCGGCTTTCGGTCAGTTCAAACACTTCAAACCCCGCCGTGCAACAATGGATCTTTCTATCAAAAGTAGTATTTGGTCTTTTCACAGTGGCCTTCTGGTGAAGGAAAAACATCGTTAAGAAACCAACGACCTCCGCATGGTGGTAGGACACTATCTAGTGTCCGCTTGGCCAGCTACCATCCTCAAGTTAGAAAATCTGTCGCCAAAAAATCGAATGTGTTCCGGTAGCTATCCTTGCGTGCTTACCATCTTCGACCGCATCATCCACCCATTACTTAAAGACAATTAGACGTTGAGTCTCTTACCTAATTTCACCTGGACTCTTTGCTTCTTTTGACGTTTGTACTTAATAACAGCATACCCTCAAGTCACATTAGATGTTTGGTGACAGATTTTCTAAAAAGCTATAAAGGAAAGCTGCCGGAACCGGCAGCTTTGAGCAGCCTTGAGAGATAGTTCCCATTCTATGCCTAGCCTATTTACCATCTTCGACCGCATCATCACTTACCAACAGGTGTGATAGTGGTCAAACGCTTGCCTATCTATACTAATATTATAAAGAGAGAACATTTGTATTATTGTAATTATTTGGCTCAAAAACTACTAGACCGATTTAAAAAATTCTTTCACTAATATATAGAATGGACTTTCGAAATGAAAATAGGCTATATATTATCCCGTTTAAATCTCTTACTTTTAAAGTAACGGAGTGAAAAATGTAGAAAAAATATATTCTGTAGATCTCAATAAAAACTTAAAACAAACTATGAAACACTAAATTTTTTAGTGGCGAAAAATTAAAGTTATAAAACCCTAAGAGTGCGAGTCCGACTTGCACTTGGCCAGTTTTGGTAGATTTAATGATCCCACTACCTCTGTACGAAAACCCATGATTCATAAATGCACATAAAACTTTCATTGGTAGGTATATAGCTAGGATTAGAACCAACGACCGTCGGGTCAGAATCAGAATCCTTTACGCCAAAGGGCCGTCCAATATCACTACGTAAGTATTATAAAACAAAGGCCATCACTGCCTCTGTCTGTCTGTTCGCAATAATCTCAATAGCTACTGAACGGATTATCATGCGGTTTTCACCAATAGCCAGATTGTTTATGAGGAAGGTTTAGGTGCATAATTCGTTAAGGTTTTTGTGTAAATTGGTTGAAATATGACGATGATTGTTAAATATGTTAATATGTTATATTCGATGTAACAAACTGATGCAAATTTTGTATGCATAAATGTTCCACCCGTGCGAAGCCGGGGCGCGCTGCTAGTAAGATATAAAAAAGCTTGTAAAAATATATATTTCTTTGGTAAGTTGTGATTAATAAGTGTTCCTCTGAGTGGTCTATAATGGTAATAACAGGTGGTAGGCGCGGGATCAGCACGACGTCAAACTCACAATAATAGTAGACTAACTTATTAGTTAAATATAATTAAATGTAATTCTATGTTTACCTCGACAGCAGTGTAAATAGTCTTGTCACAAGTGAAGTTTTCTATAACAGGTCCGTAGTACTGGGTCGCTATCTTCGCCCAATCGCCTCCCCTCTCTTGGAATGTTTCTAGCACTTTTCGTACACTGTCCCTGCCGTTTAGAATAGGCTGCAAGCAAATTTAAACTTAAATAACATGCATGTATGACTTACCTCATACCACCAGGCGAGATAGTGGTCAAACGATAGCCTATCAGATACAAAAAAATATCATCGGTTTTTGGCGGGAACGCGATTTTTTTTTGTGCTCTCTGTATGTTTTCTTAAAACTTGTGTTCTTCCGCGAGTTACTGCGTAATAAATGTGTTTAAAGCACAGTGTGACCTAAACCCGCACTTTACACACGCTTTTCCGTGACTTAAATAGTCGATTATTGCACGACATTTAGTACCCTCGCTGCGCTCGGGTACCAACTTCGCGCCGTGCAATAATAAACTACTTAAGACACACGTATCGTAATATACTAATTATTAACTATTTACCGGCACTTTATGCCGGTTAATAAAGCGAGTGAATGGAAACAGGATCATATTGAAAAACATGTAATTTTACGTTCACACCAAAATTCCACTGATGGTATTAGGAACTTGGACTGGACTAGACATGAATGTTGACTCAACTTTACGACTTGAATCCACGAAAACTAGAACTATTCTAATACACTGGCAAAATACACTAATCGTGTGGAACCATTATGAAACATAAAAAAATCATAAATACCTTTCCAGCCATAGAACGCAATGCTTGGTCAGCTTTGGCCAAGTCCTCTTTCAGAGATGACAAGTTTTGGGTCAGTGAAGTTTCTTTTCGCCATAGTTCACTTAAAACAGATAATAAATTAGAAGCTTACGCATACTGTGTAAGCAACAACACATTTAACTTAACAACCACATTACAAATAATTTAAGATAGTTAGTTTACAAAATGAATAAATAAAACTTTTTAAACTACTACAAAACAGAGGTTTTCAATCAATCTGTTTTTTTAACTCCATTACTAGAGTTAGAGGGCTAAATGAGACCCTCTGACCCCCGGCTTGCCTTGACCGGCCGGCCGGTGGTGGGAATCGCAAGAGCTAAGATCTAAGCGCCAGGGTGGAATTGTTAATTTGGAGTTGTGTTATAGTTGAGTGAGTGTTATTTTGGAAATTTATAAAAGACCAACAGTGTATGAGGCAGTGTAATACTGAATACAATTATAAAGAAAATACAGTGTCCGGGCTCGATGCGGCAAACGCATTTGCGAGCTATTTTAAATCTGTTTTTTTAAGTAACGTACCTACGCTATCAGCGGCCGACGCCGAGCGGGAGACTGTCAACTCGCAGTGCTCCTCGCGTGTCGCAGTGGACGGTATCGACTCAAGTGATTTACGTTGTGCTATTCGGAAACTAAAGGCTCACTCATCCGTAGGACCAGATGGTATACCTCTGTTTTTGGTTAAGGATTGCGCGAATGTTTTTGAGCTTCCCCTTCTGTACATCTTTAACCTGGCCCTTGACACCGCGACTTACCCGACCAGGCGGAAAGTTTCCAGAGTCACCCCTATACCTAAGGGTGGTTCTAGATTGAATATCGAGAACTATAGGCCTATAGCCGTGATGTCAGCAAGGTATTTGAATCGATCCTAAATTGCCATATCACCAGGCAGGTCAATACTCAGCTATGCGACGCGCAGCACGGGTTCAGAGCGGGCAGGTCTACAGCAACCAATCACATTAACTTTGTTGACTACGCTCTTACCGCTATGGATAATAAGAAACAAGTGGACGTGACGTACTTTGACTTTAAAAAAGCTTTCGATCGCGTTCATAACGATGTATTGCTGCGAAAGTTTTCTACATTGGGCTTCACTCCACAATTGTTAAGTTTTTTCGCTAGCTACTTTTCAGATCGACATCAATATGTTCAACTGCAAGGTTTCCGTTCTGACCCGTATGCTACGTGTTCCGGTGTAAGCCAGGGCAGCACACTTGGACCTACGCAATTTCTGATTATGATAAATGACTTGCCGAATGTTGTCAGGACGGCAGAGTGCCTCATGTTCGCCGATGATCTAAAACTATTCTTAGGTATAGATAGCGTGGCTGATTGTGAGGCGCTACAGAGGGACGTTGGCAGTGTTGTGAAATGGAGTGAGGACAACCAACTAGAGTTTAATGCATCTAAATGCAAAACAATCTCCTTTACTCGCTCCCTCTCACCCATTTCATACACCTATAATATCTGCGACGTCCCTCTCGAGCGAGTTGTGAGAATCCGAGACTTAGGCTTGGAGTTAGACGCCGAGCTCACACTCAACACGCACATCACCGAACTCTGCGGTCGAGCGTACAAGTCTCTCGGTTTCGTTATGAGACAGACAGCTCGTTTCCAGGACAGGTGTACAATTTTATCTCTTTTTAATTCGCTTGTAAGGAGTAAATTAGAATATAACTCAATAATTTGGAATCCGCATGAAAGTAAATACAAGCTAATGCTCGAAAAAGTACAGAAAAAATTTGCTCTATATCTATACAAAAAATTGTACGGTTATTATCCTTTTCTGTATCCCTCTCTATTCATAGCAGGCATGGTAGGCATACATACATTAGAACTTTGGCGAAAGTGTGCGATACTGCTTCACTATTTCCTGTTGCTAAACGGGAAAATAGATAATCCCACGGCTCTGTCTCGCTGCACACTCTTCGTACCGGATCAGTTGAGGCGGCTGCGCCAGCGACGTCTGTTCGCGACCCCGTCGGTACGCACACGAGCGGCTCAATCTGCCCCCACTTACCAAGCTCTGAGTCTGCTCAACGCACTCATTGTTCATGAACCAGACATTGACATATTTTGTGTGAGAATTCAGGCATTTTTAAACGCATCTGTTAATGTTTATAGTTTTTACAGTTAATTTATTAATGTTACCTACTGTTTAAGATCTTTTTGTAATTTTAGCTTGTTATGCGTTTTGGCTATGCTGTAAGCGTAACAAGTACTTGTTAATAAATAAATAAATAAATAATAATAAATAAATAAATAAATAAAGGCATAAAGCCGCTAGTAGCGTTTAGTGAAAGTGCAGCACACCTCTCAACACCCTTAGCTATCCACGCCAATGTTGCCCCTCGGCGCCGATATAACGGTCCGCCTTTATGGGGGGCCCATTCAGTGCATAGCGAGTCACCATCCATCTTAATATTTTGAAATGAGGCATAATTGGCGGGTGCCGTACCTCATCCCATAGACCATCAATCAGACATCAATCAGCTCATTCAATAGACATCATGACAATATAATGTACCATCTTTTTATAAAATAGTTTCCCATATCCATCCACACACAGTAGTTCCAAAGTTAAAATTGTAAAGGGCCTCTTAGTGTTGGCTTAGGCTCCATCAATGCCCTCCAAAAGACCGGGCGTATATGACCCGTGATGTGAATTTAACTCCATTACTTATTATTAACTGATGTACAAAAATACTTTTTTTTTAGTATGAGATACTTCCCGTTTGGTCTCATAGTATTGTTTATCGAGATCTCATGAGTATCTCCTGAGATATTGATATTAATACCTCAAACCTGCTACTACTAAAAATTACTAGCATGGCATTTAAAGTAGGATTTTATAGTTTTTAAAAGATTCCCACATACTTATACGTCTATTTTTGTCAGTATACATAAAAAACAACCAATACTTCTTACTTTCTAGAACTTTGCTCCTGATCCTTCCGTTTCTTGCACTCGTAGTACTGTTTGTTGTGTTCGTCTATGGCCACTCTCTGTCGCTCCATTTCCTTGGTGGTCTCTTCTATCCTCTTCTCTAATTCAGTGAGTTTCTTCGCGTCGCGGTTCAAATCGTCGCGGAGTTTCGTCTCGTGGTCCTTTTTGTCTTTTATTTGTTTGTTTAGTGATCTGTGGAAAACAAAATTAATATACATTTTAAATTGAAATACATTTCATTACATCGATTTGAGGACCCAGTGGCACAGCGGGAGAATTGACGACTTTGATGCCAGTGGAAGCACATACATTCTTCTAAATGTATATGCGCGCATTTCACAGCGGCCCTCGGATAGTGAAAGAAGAAAAAAAAGAGAAGAAAGATAAATTAAAGAAGAAAGAAGTGAAGAATTACATCATTACGAAACCTCCAGCATGGTGGTAGGGCAGTGTAGTGTCCGCCTGGCCAGCTACACTCTCAAATAGGATAATCTGCCAGAAAACATCCAATGCACCTAGTATATACAGCTAGTATCAATATAAAATATATATACATTTGTACAAGTCAAGGCTTATAGAATGGCAGTAAACTTACTTCAACTCCTTTTCAATCCACTTATCCCTGTCATGTTTGGACGTGAACTGTGTGCCACGTCCCTGCTTCGCATACAACTCTTGCCGTTTCTGCTGGTTTAACGCTAGAGCTCGCGTGCATTCCTCTTCACGTGCTTTCATTTCCTCGTATTTGGGCTTCAGTTCCTCTAGCTCACGTTCCTTCTCGTTTATTTGCTGACGTAAGCGGTCGAGCTCGGCTTCTGCTCTTTCCTGTGAAGTTTTTATTGTATTTTATAGCACAGTGTGACCTAAACCCGCACTTTACGCACGCTTTTCCGTGACTTAAATGGGCGATTATTGCACGGAGTTTAGCACCTTCGCTGCGCTCGGGTGCTAACTTCACGACGTGCATTAATCGACTATTTTACGGAAAAGCGTAGCAAGCGTAAAGTGCAGGTTTATGTCACACTGCTATCTATAAAATAATATACGATACTCGTCACTTCAATTGTCTATTATTGCATCTTCACGCCGTGCAATAATCGACTATAGTCCGGCAATCTCGTGCGCGACCGTCCCGCGGAGTGATAGACGGTGGCGGGGACGAGGTAGCGGTCATTCTAGCACACGGCTACGTAGTAACTATTATATAATCTGTGACACGGCTACACACGCTTCCCTTCCCCGCTACACCACCCGCTACCCGCTGACATCTTGGGTACCTCGCCCCCGCCACCGTCTGACACCCCGCGGGACGGTCGCGCACGAGATTGCCGGACTATACTTAAGTCACACGTATCGTTATATACTATTTTAACTCGCTTTAAAAATATAAGGAGGTTCTCAATTTGTCTGTGTTTTTTTTTTGTGTTACATCAGAACTCCGTCATTTACTAACCGATTTGGGAAATTATTTTTTGTTTGAGACGGTAAACTATCCTCTTGATCAAATATTATGTTTCTTTGAAGTGCCTCACACTTTATATTTTTGTAAATTGTTAAACACAATCCAAAATTTCATCGTACCGACGGGACTTACGTTCACGGCAGAGCACCTGGACGTGTATCCTCTTGATCTTATAATTCATCATATCTGATGAGTATCTCCAAAGATATTGAGATAAATACCTCAACCAGAACCACACTTATTTATAACTAATTTAAAATATATAAAATATCAAACACTAGCTAACATGTGTATTTAAAACTGTTTACAGACATGTCCAAATATTTGTTGCTTAACAAATTTTTTCGCTCATCATTATCAGCCGGTATCAGTCCACTGCTGGACGTAGGCCTCCCCCAAGACACGCCACTGAGCCCGATCTTCGGCTTTTTGTTTCCAGTCACTGACCACCGCTTTGCGAATGTCGTCGCTCCACCATGTTTTAGCTCGCCGGGCGGCAATTCTTCAACAAGGCGTGATCAACTCAACAACACAAATGTTGACCGCAACTCAGCATCATGTTTATAAACAAATATTCACAACGAATACGAGGATATTATGCTCGCAGAATCTCGTCGTCAAAACTGACCATCAATAATCCGACTAACCTTAGACTTGTTGTCTCCGTCGACATCATCACTCAAGTCTTTGATACCAAGTTCCAGTTTAGTCTTCTCACGAAGCAACTGTTGTTGTTCCGTCGACAGAATGTCTTTCTCTTCTCTCGCCGCTGCCACATCTTTACGAGCTTCTTTTAGCTTTCTGCAATTTAAAAATTAAATTTTTAAATACCCACCATCGACGTTTTTAATTTAAGGCTACTATATTTCAGCGCAGTAGGTATTTAGCGATACCTTCGTCCCCGTGACGGATATTCCGATCGCGTAGCGGGGAACTCTCAGCCAGCTAGCAATAGTGCCATAGCTCCTACCTCGAAGACGCCTCGCGGGTTACTGAAGTGAGGCGCGGTGGCCGCTTTGTTATATAATATTGAGATAAAACTAAACTGGCTAAGTGCAAGTCGGACTCGCACTCGTAGGGTTCCGTACCACACTACAGTATTTTATAAGATCGAGAAAAAAATACCACTATAATTTTTCGCCAGAAAAAAATAACAATTAATCAACATTTCGTTTCTTATAACGCCATTTAACGTCTAACAAAGGTGTTAGGGATCGACATTTCAATATAACGCCATCTATGGGACGTTTACCTAACTAAGCGTTCATAGATGGCGTGAAATGCCGAAAAAAACACGTTTCTTGTATGGGGACCCCTCTCACGTTTCTTGTATGAGGGGGAAGATAATAATCTTTAACTTTATTCTGTTTTTAGTATTTGTTGTTATATAGCGGCAACAGAAATACATCATCTGTGAAAATGTCAACTGTCAAACTATCACGGTTCATGAGATACAGCTTGGTGACAGACGGACAGACAGACAGACAGACGGACAGCGGAGTCTCAGTAATAGGGTTCCGTTGGTACCCTTTGGGTACGGAACCCTAAATATAAGGACAATTTTGAAAATAAAACTGGTCATGTGCGAGTCAGACTTTTGTCCCGCACACGGTGGGTTCTGAACGCCAACGCCATTAACACCAACTAAGTAAACGTTAACACAAAAGTCTTAGTAATTAATATTATTAAATATCTGATTGACCGTTATTTTTTGCCACTTCAACATAAAAATATGGCTCTTCCCGACATCTATTGACGAATAATAATATAATTTTTTAATTGAGAGCAACTAACTGCTTTAGCGTCACAATAACACTAAAGCTACTTCTACTCGCCAATAGATGTCGGGAAGAGTCATGTTTTAAGTTGATTATCGATAAAGTTGATTATTTAAAACACGAATAAAACAAAATTTTCTAAAAATGAATCCTAGCTATCGATTTATCACCCCCAATATCCCCTGTATACTAAATTTTATTTAATCGGTGGAGCTATTTCCGAAATTCAGATTCCGAGATTAAGGTAAACACGGCGCCATCTACGATGCTAGCCAGATGGAGCTATCGTAAAAAACACGTGTTTTGTTTTAAACCCTTTAATATTTAACTTTGTTCTGTTCTTAGTATTTGTTGTTATAGCGGCAACAGAAATACATCATCTGTGAAAATTTCAACTGTCCAACTATCACGGTTCATGAGATACAGCCTGGTGACAGACGGACAGACAGACAGACAGACAGACAGACAGACAGACAGACAGACGGACAGCGGAGTCTCAGTAATAGGGTTCCGTTGGTACCCTTTGGGTTCGGAACCCTAAAAACTATCCATAAAAACCATCTAAATACAGGGAAACCTAGTTAGGAGTTAGGGTTCATCCATGTACTCGACTTAATACTTACCTCTATGGAAACGTCAGAATGAGCCAAGTTATATATGACTTAAGTCTAACAACTTTATTAAGTTTTGTATGTTAATCACATTTACTTGTAATACTTATTTAAGTACATGGGTTTTTAATTTTGTTTGTAACATTTTTGGAGACAAATAAACTTTATTTTATTTTTATTTATTATTTATTTTATAAAATTTCCTTTTAAACTTCTTTTCCTATTTTTCGGCATTTTTTGTGAGTCAGAGTTTAATGTACTTTAAGTAATACCCAAAAAAACGATTTAAATTTCTTTGTTTTCGTATTTTTTTATAATCTAGTAAAGTCGTAAATATCTTGTTTTGAACCATTAAATAATCAAGAATGTTTCTTGAACTAGATCAGATCAAAACAAATAATATTTCGTTGTTTGCTGTTGAAACAAAACCTTGTCGATTTGGAATATTTAAGCCTTAATATATGCACGGTGTTACCACTGCTATAGCCGTTTTCTTTTAGCATGAAGGAGTATCAAATAAACTAACTCACACACTTACAAGTTTACGCATTTAAATGATTGGTGTAAAAACACGAAGGCTTCCTAGTGTCAAGTATTGACACATGTTTATAACAGATACATACTGTGGCACGCAGATTGCCGATTGCCGTTTCATTGCCTATAAATTTCTATTTAAGGATTCTATATATGACTGACAACTATGATACTGTCAAAGGCAGACTAGCAGAACATTGCCTCTAATAATTATGATAGTTTAAAAACTAAAACAACCGACTTCCATGCCCCACGAGTCAATTTCAGAGCAAGTTTAATACGTTCACTGTCATATCTCTGGAGATACTCATCAGATCTTAATGAAATTACAATGGGACCACCTCGGAAATATACCCCACCGATTGAAAATGAATCATCCAAATCGGTTCACAATTGACGGAGTAATCGCGTAACATACACACAAAAAAAACATAGACGAATCGAGAACCTCCTTCTTTTTGGAAGTCGGTTGAAAAGATAATTTAAGATCGTTTACAAAACGATCCGACTTCAAAGCCGCGCTAGCCATTTTTAGTACCAAGTTTGAGGTGTTTATCTCCATATCTCTGGATATACTCACCAGATTTGGATAAAATTACAACAGGACCAAACGGAAAGCATACTCTCTCAAACAGAACAAGAAATCCAAAATCAGTTAATATATCACGGAGTTCTGAGGTAACAATCATAAAAATAATCTAAAAAAATACAGTCGAACGAATGAGAACCTCCTTCCTTTTTGTGAAGTCGATGCATAACTATAGTTTGAGTATAGTATGAGTTTAGAGTCTATTTTGTTTCACATTGTGTCTGTTATTTTGGTGTGACAATAAAGAGTTTATCTATTTATATTATTTCAAACAATAGGTATATTTTTGTGAAACAAAATAGACTCCTAACTCATAACTATAGTTATGCATATACATTCAAGTATTTCATATTCACTATGCTACAAATAAAGAGTATCCTTTTCTTATATTCCGAAAAAGCCAACCGAAAGAACCTAATAGCAATAGAAACACAAACAATACAAACTCCTCTAAGGTCGGCAACGCATCAACAGCCCTCAGGGTTTTGCAGTTGTCCATAGACGACGGTAACCGCTTACGATCAGGCGGAAGGTGTACTCCATGAATAACTTTCTAATATTTTTTTGCCTTATGGATAAGACTGTATACGGCACTCATAAATTGGCTATCACATTCTTGCATATCTCTGTATTTACCTACATTCTAGCGCCCGTGGCCCGTATGAGGGCCCGGTGGCGTAATCGTGAGAACGTTTGGCTTTGACGTTAGAGGAACAGAGTTCAAACCGCCGTTTACCAATGGATTTTTCTATCGAAAAAGAAACCAACAACCCCCGCATGATAGTAGGACACTATCTAGTGTCCGCCTGGCGAGCTACCACCTTCAAGCTAGAAAATCTGTCGCCAAACATTTCATGTGTTATGGCAGCTATCCTTGAGAGCCAGTTCCCATTCTAGGCCTAGCATGCTTACCATCTTCGGCAGCATCATCACTTACCAACAGGTGAAATAGTGGTTAAACGCTAGCCTATAAGATATTTAAAAAAAACTGACAAAATATAAGATTGATTAGGCATTGATTATTGTTGTCTTGATTGCTTGTAAGCATACATTTCTGAACGCACGCATATTTGATAATCCATAAATATGTCAACCAATTGTCATTACTGACAGTATTTAAAATGTATTAACGTTTTTAAAATCTACATCACTTGAATGCACAAAAACTTGAAGAATTTTTATACTTGACACTGGCTAAATACACTAATCGTGTGGAGCAATGACCCTTATTAATTTGCGGTTTACCGTATCGACGGGATAAACAATTGAACATCAAATGATTGGCGGTTTTGAAACCCAGGAACATTTTGGCAAAAATATTTTTTCTTATATCATTTTTTTAGATCAGTTATTCATTGTTTTTAATACTTATTATCCTATTCCTATCCTATTCCTGACAAAGAAAAATCCAAAAATACAAAAATCATAAAAATTGGTCCAGCCGTTCTTGAGTTATAAGTGTAGTAACTAACATGACTTTCTTTTATATATATATTCATTGTTGATAAGTTCGTCTTTTGATGAGAAAAAAAAAATTGTAAAAAAAAAATTAGCCGCTTAAAAATTTACCGCTGTCGAACGGAATAAATAGTATCCTATGTCCGTCTCCTGGCTCTAAGCTACCTCCTCACCAATTTTCATCCATATCGGTAAAGCCGTTCTTGAGTTATAAATAGTGTAACTAACACGACTTTCTTTTATATATATACTAGCTGACCCGGCAAACGTTGTTTTGCCATATAAATAATTAACTAATTAAATGACGATTGATCAGTTTTCGACCGGAGAGGAAAAATGATTAAATTACTAAAATGGCTATTAAAAAATAAGGGTTGATCGTAGAAGGGTGAAAATTGAGGATGGTATGTATTTTTGTATGTTGTATCATAAAAAAATGGAAAATAAAAATTTTGTCTAAAAAATAAAAAATAAAATTTAGGGGTGGACTACCCCTAACATTTAGGGGGATGAAAAATAGATGTTGGCCGATTCTCATAGATACCGGATAAGCACAAAAAATTTCATCAAAATCGGTCAAGCCGTTTCGGAGGAGTATGGCAACGAAAACTGTGACACGAGAATTTTATATATTAAGATTCATTGTTGATAAGTTCGTCTTTTGATGAGAAAAAAAAATTGTAAAAAAAAATTTGCCGCTTAAAAATTTACCGCTGTCGAACGGAATAAATAGTATCCTATGTCCGTCTCCTGGCTCTAAGCTACCTCCTCACCAATTTTCATCCATATCGGTAAAGCCGTTCTTGAGTTATAAATAGTGTAACTAACACGACTTTCTTTTATATATATATACTAGCTGACCCGGCAAACGTTGTTTTGCCATATAAATAAATGGCTATTAAAAAATAAGGGTTGATCGTAGAAGGGTGAAAATTGAGGATTGTATGTATTTTTGTATGTTGTATCATAAAAAAATAGAAATTAAAAATTTTGTCTAAAAAATAAAAAATAAAATTTAGGGGTGGACTACCCCTAACATTTAGGGGGATGAAAAATAGATGTTGGCCGATTCTCATAGATACCGGATAAGCACAAAAAATTTCATCAAAATCGGTCAAGCCGTTTCGGAGGAGTATGGCAACGAAAACTGTGACACGAGAATTTTATATATTAGATATATAGAAGAAGATATATGGTATTAGTTACCTGTTCGACTCCCTGACGTGATCTTGAGCCTCTCTAACCAAGTCTGCATAGTGTTGCTGCTCTTTGCCACTGTTTGATCGCAGTTTCTCCAACTAAAGTGAAATAATAACCACAATTTTTACATCACGCGAGGGAATAGTTTGATGAAAATGTATGTACAATTTAGTCTACATTATCTATAAATATATACTGTATGAAACTTAGAGCAAAATTG
This sequence comes from Cabera pusaria, assembly GCA_954871355.1. NCBI lineage: Eukaryota > Metazoa > Arthropoda > Insecta > Lepidoptera > Geometridae > Cabera > Cabera pusaria. The sequence continues at coordinate 7,301,616 of OX940896.1, forward strand.
TGTTTAATAATATCTTCATACTAACAGTGTTTTGTCGAAATGTTACACAGATTTTTTGAAGGTACTGGAAGGACTGGTAGCACGAATACAAAAATCACTGATAGTTTGAACACTGAAAAGGATTTAAAAGAGCTGGGGTTGCTTGGGTAATCACTGGCAGGGGGAAATGCACAATACACCCCACCAAGCGAGACGTCAGTGCAGGTTTTATTGCCCCTACCACCAATTAGAATTAGGGAGCATAAAAAAATAATTTGTGCCATATTCCACCATATAGGCATATGTAGCAAAAGCCTTTGCACCCTGAGCAAATTCACTAAAATCAGTGGAGTCATTTAGTTGTCAAATATGTTTAATAGCTTTGGCATTATAGGTGGTCTAATTTTATTTGGGGCCTATAGATCATGCTCTGACATTGGGCTTGGGGTGTTTAATACTGCCAACATTCTGAATAAATGCTTTGATTTTAAATTGATCGGCTAGGTTAGTTGCTGTTTGGATCTCCTTCTAATAAATGTATGTTGGTTATAAAATACCTCTTCCAGTTTCCTCTTATTCTCCCGATGCTCAGTGTCATGTATGATGAACTCCAGCACTCTCCGAGATCGGTCCCACTTCTGGTACTCCTTCAGCTCTTCTTTTTCCTCTTCGAGGGTCTTCAGACGTTCCTCAATCGTTTGGAGAAACTCATTGATTTTCTCTACCTGTCAAAGATTATGCAATATTTAGAGAATTAGGTCTTTGAAACTGTTTTGTATAATTGAAATAAACATAATAATTAATGAAAAGAGACTGATAATGTAGAAGTATATTTTTAAAGGGAGACAGAAAAGTGCTTGACTAATACCTCAACAGCGTATATTATACATACATACATCATACATTTTATTGTATACAAAAATATATCCTAGTTAATTAAATTAAGTAATGACTATAAAATATATGTCACTACAGCATTATGAGATATTCATACATTTTATTCAAGGTGTGTAATAAACATAGTCACAAGTACGGTGAACTTATTTCAAATTAATTAAAAGAGATAAACAATATAAGCAAATTTGTATACTCTGATGACATGATTATATATTTATAGATATTAAGTTATGATGTGGTCTAGGTCGCAAGATTAAACACTTTAAACAAACAACTATCGCACTGATCATGCCTGAACTTGGTGAACCTAAGAATATGTTGCAAAAGTTTGAACGGTGGTTGGAACAATGACATTTATCCATTTAGAGCCATCCAGTTTTCACATGTATGTTTGAGGTCTATGTCTAGCCTACAATGACCGTCACATTGATGAACATTTGTAAATAACGGTTACATAGTTTTATTTTTTTTAAATATCTTAATAGGCTAGCGTTTTTTCCACTATCTCACCTGTTAGTAAGTGATGATGCGGTCGAAGATGGTAAACACGCTAGGCCTAGAATAGGAAGTGGCTCTTAAGGATAGCTGCCGGAACACATGAGATGTTTGGCGTCAGATTTTCTAACTTGAGGGTGGTAGCTGGCCAGGCGGACACTAGATAGTCTCCTACCACCATGCGCGGGTTGTTGGGTTTTAGGGTTCCGTACCCAAAGGGTAAAACGGGACCCTATTACTAAGACTCCGCTGTCCGTGTCTGTCTGTCTGTCTGTCCGTCTGTCATCAGGCTGTATCTCATGAACCGTGATAGATAGACAATTGAAATTTTCACAGATGATGTATTTCTGTTGCCGCTATAACAACAAATACTAAAAACAGAATAAAGTTAAATATAATAGAGGGTCCCCATACAAGAAACGTGTTTTTTTCGGCATTTCACGCCATCTATGAACGCTTAGTTAGGTAAACGTCCCATAGATGGCGTTATAAGAAATACATTTTTTTTTTTTTTGCTGGCGAAAAATGATAGTGGTATTTTTCGATCGAACGATTCGATCTCGATCTTATAAAATACTGTAGTGTGGTACGGAACCCTACGAGTGCGAGTCCGACTTGCACTTGGCCAGTTTATTTAACGATGTTTTCCTTCATTGGAGGGCCACTGCGAGTAGCGCACATAAATTTTTCTATAGAAAAATCCATTGGTGCACGGCGGGGTTTTAACTCGGTGCCACGGCATCAAAGCCGACCGTTCTCCCGATTACGCCACCGGACCCTCTGCCTGGCTAGCTTCTATCCTCGAGTCGGAAAATCTGTCACAAACATTTAATGTGTTCTGGCAGCTGTCCTTGAGAACTAGTACTATTCTAGCATGCTACCATCCTCAACCTCGGCTTTAGACTATAAGGTATTAAAAAATTACTTTTCCAACAGTCTCCTTCAGTATAGTGACAGATTCCTCCCTCCTTTCATCATAGACCCTGGTACCTGCCACTTCTCTCAGCAGCTTCAATCTGTGCGAGTCTGGAGCTACGGCCATTTGGTTGATCTGTAACATTATTATTATTATCAATCTTTATTTTAATTCACATTTATAAAACCGGAAACAATAATGAAGCTCAGCTTTTAAATAAAACCCTCTGGTTAAGGGAATAAATTGTGCACTTTGTAGCAGCAGAATAGATAGGCTATGGACATAATTAAGATAGTTTATTAACTAAAATGGGGTGTAAGGGAGCACAAATACGACCTCGGTGCTCCCAGCCAACCTCACCTGCCCGTGGTGCATCCTGCTGACCAACAGAGGGCCAGCAGCGTCACCGGTGCGAGTAGCTACGTCCTGCGATCGCCAACCTGACTGCCCAGCATGGCGATTAGGGTATATCCCTCCCAAGGGATGCAAAGTAGATAGAAGGTCACTTAAAGCCAAGGCCCCCAGTTCCCGGCCACCCTGCTATTTCTGACCACGGCGGCGGTCACGGTAACGGCAGGGCACGGGGTGCTAAGAATCCCCGGGCTACGGTAGGCCGCCAAAATAAACTGACCCTCGCAACCTACAATGGACGCACGATTCGGCTGGACGATCATCTGGCTCAGCTGGAGGAGCTGAAACACAAGATGGCACATACTGGGGTTATGTGAAGTCCGAAGACAGGGACAGGACACCATAACCTTAGAAAGGGGCCATCTTATGTACTCACATCCAAGTCGGAGATTCTGTCGGAAGTTGAAGACTTCTACAGCAAGCTCTACGCATCGCATGCTTTAAGGCCTGTACCCGATACGGAGGATTCTAGAGCCACCTTAACCCGCCACTTCACAGAAAATCTGCCCGAAATTAGCCGAGACGAAATCGTAACGGCCCTTAAACAACTCAAAAATGGAAAAGCCCCAGGAGAAGACGGATTCACAACAGAGCTTTCAAAGCCGGAGGAGCTCCAGCAGTTCAATAGCTTCAGCAGCTCTTTAATTCCGCTCTTTTCACTGGGAGAACTCCACAGGCATGGAACAGAAGCATGGTGGTTCTGTTTTTTCAAAAAAGGAGACAAAACCCTATTGAATAAAACTGGCCAAGTGCGAGTCAGACTTTTGTCCCGCACACGGAGGGTTCCGAACGCCATCTATCGAATTTCTAACGAACTTCTAACACTAACTAAGTAAACGTTAACACAAAGGTAGAATAGTATTATATAGTAGTAATAGTAATAGTAGTAATAAAGATAAGATAAAGATAAAGATATTTTATTTGCGTAAAACATGCGTATAACAAAAAGTTGTGACAAAATATTCAAACGATCGTCATGTTTTGCCTTAACAGGCGTGCAAACTTTGCAGATGGCGCTGCTTTACTCACTACATATAATCCAAATTTAAATACATATTACACTGGTAATTCTTATAAACTAAATTGAATTATAAAATTAAAAGGATACAGCACAATGTCATGAAAATAATAATAATGATTATAATTTGTCACTTAAAAATTCGTCAATACCATAATAACATTTCTGAATTAAAAATCGTTTTAGCCTATTTTTAAACATAATATGTCCATATCCTTTAAAGATTTAGGAATTTTATTGAAGACTGTTGGCGCCATACCAATTACACTTTTAAATAGTAATTGTATTATTAAATATCTGGTTGACCGAGCTTTGCTCGGTATTTTTGCCATATAAACAGACAAATATGACTCTTCCCGACATCTATTGACGAATAATAATACTATTTTTTTTAATTGAGAGCAATTAACTGCTTTACTGAAACAGTACTTCTACTCGCCAATCGATGTCGGGAAGAGTCATATTTTAAGTTGATTATCAATAAAGTTGATTATTGAAAACAAGAATAAAACAACATTTTCTGAAAATGACTCCTAGCTAGATAGATTTATCGCCCCCGAAATCCCCTGTAGGTATACTAAATTTTATTTAATCGTTGGAGCTGTTTCCGATATTCAGATTAAGGTAAATACGATAGCGCGCCATCTTTGATGCTAGATAGGTGGCGCTGCGCTATCGTAAAAAACTTTTTTTTAACTTTTCTTTAATTTTTAACTTTGTTCTGTTCTTAGTATTTGTTGTTATAGCGGCAACAGAAATACATCATCTGTGAAAATTTCAACCTTCTAACTATCACGGTTCATGAGATACAGCCGGGTGACAGACGGACAGGCAGACAGACAGACAGACAGACAGACAGACAGACAGACAGACAGACGGACAGCGGAGTCTCAGTAATAGGGTTCCGTTGGTACCCTTTGGGTTCGGAACCCTAAAAAACTACCGCCCGATTTCGCTTCTGAGCCATGTCGACAAGCTGTTTTCAAGACTTGACGAGTTCCAACTTCCGGAACATCCGGAGCCGGGTATCGAAGCGGTTACGGCACCATTGACCACATCCACACGGTGCGGCAGATTGTACAGAAGACCGAAGAGGACAATCGGCCCCTGTGCTTAGCATTTGTGGATTATGAGAAGGCCTTTGACTCAATTGAAACCTGGTCCGTTCTCGAGTCCTTGCAGCGTTGCCGAGTCGACTGGCGATATATCGAAATGATGAGATGTCTGTATAATGCCACAACGATGACTACACTGAACTGAACCTCACTGAATTTAGAACCTCCTTCTTCTTGGAAGTCAGTTAAAAAACAAACCTATAATAGACGTCTTTGTTTATAGCATAACAAATATACACAAGAGGAGCTAAAATTGCATAAAGTTACCAAATGCAAAAAGTTACAAAATACCCCATGCACCAAATAAACACGTTATTTTAGTGATAAATTCTGTAAAACCTCTCTTCAATAATCATACTGAAGAAAAAATGTTTTAAATGAGTGCCTGTGGGTTATTTTATTACCATTACAGGGTGTGTGAGAATATATGTCAGGCCATTGCACTGTGGCATGCAAAATTCTGGCAAAACAGATTTAACTTAAAAATTAGAACAAAGTTTGTTATCTGATCTACATATATGCATTAAATTTCATTTCTACAATTAGAAGTAAGTTAAAATTGACTTTCAGAATGTTACTTCATTGTTTCATAAAATAGATTCACTTAGAAGTTAATCTAATTTATAATTCCATTATTTCTAATTTATAAGTGAATCTATTTTATGAAACAATGAAGTAACATTTTGGAAGTCAATTTTAACTTACTCTTAATTGTCGAAATGAAAATTTGTGCATATATGTAGATCAGATAACAATACAATAATTTGGTATATTGATATGGGTCTAGGAGTCTACATTATAGTTCAAGCATGTTATAGGTATTAGTTTTTAAACTATACCATATTTTAAGCAGTAAATTAATAGTGGTAGGACTTCTGCTACTGCCCCTGCTGCAGTACCACCACTTTGCCAATTAATTTTCAGCCGTGAAAGAGGAATGTTTTTCGGTTGAAATGGCAAGGTGTTTAGTGAAATTACAGGGCATGTGAGACTCAACAGCTTTATGTCCCAAGGTAACAAGCGCAGTGCAGTGACATGCAAAATTATATGTCATTGCTTACCATTAGGCAAGCATCGTGCTTGTCCTGTTACATTTTACCATAAAAAAAGATAATGAAAATAAATATATACATACTTTTCCCTGCTTGACAATATAATATGGATTGGAGTTGGAGAGTCCAGCACTTTCGAGTAGGTTGAGTACCTCTGATCTCGGCACCACCTTCTTGTTTAGGAAGAACTGATCTTTCTTGGAGCCGATCACTCGGCGGAGGAATATCTCATCTTTTTCAATCTGAAAATAATAACTCTTTAGATTTTTAATGTTTAACCTATCGATTATGAGCTCCTTTACACTATAATTTGCTCATATTGAAGCTTATTTTCTCCACCTCCCTTGGATAAGCAATTGAGTGATAATCTAAAGGAGGATAGATAAGCACATTAAGCACAGCTTTCTTACTTCCCTTTAAGAAATAAGGCTTGATATCAAACATTTCAAGATTGCTGCATGTTACTCACTTCAATGTTACCATATTTTTGGCTTTGCGGCATATGTCTTACTTCAATATTAACTTCAACTTTTCTTTGGTGACTTTTGCAGTGTTACCAGAATTTTGCCAATGTTGCATGGAATACTCTATCCATGCCATGGATGGAGTAGACAACAAGCATAGGAGTTGGGCTTGTTGAAGTAGAGCACTACTTCAATATCAAAAGATTAATGTGTTGAAGATTTCAAATCTTTTGAAATCTTAATCCTACATGTGATGTGATCCCTGGGTGGTTATAAAAATGTGACCACTAGATGTTACACTGTAGGTTTGTTTTTTTATTAATTAATTATATAAGGTAACAGGACAAGCACGACGCTCACCTGATGGTAAGCGATGACATCTACTTATTACAGATACAGCGGCATGCAAAATTCTGGACTGCCAGAATTTTGCATGTCACTGCACTGTGCCTGTTACCTTGAGACATTAAGATGTTGAGTCTCACATGCCCTGTAATTTCACCGGACACCTTGCCATTTCAACCGAAAAATATTTCTATTTCACGGCCGAAAATTTTTAGCTGCCCCAGGCAGATTAACAGAAGTCCTACCACTACAATTAATTTAACATCAAATGAGGTACATTGTTAAGTGCTCATCTGTTTCCAAAAACTAGCCCTTAAGTTGTTACAAGGCACAACTTTCTCTTAATATCTAATCTAATAATAATACTAGCAATAAGACAAAAACTAAACACTGATAAGGACTGACAATATAATGACAATGTCTCCATAAACTAGAACTTAATTCTAACAGTAAGGTCAACTTACTGGTATCCTATTATCAGAATTGTCAAAGATGATTTCCACAAAGGCAGATATAACTCGAGGACCTGTGCCCTCGTGCAGCAGAGCCAACCGCTGTTCAGGTCGGAGGTGGGAGAACTCATCGCTCAATACAAACTGGATCGCTAAAATCATTATAATAATTAATGAACTCAGAAGAAAAGTTAAGGTTGGCAATGTCTGATTGTTTAAATAACTAGCATACTGACTTGATCACCTAATGCATATCCAAAATAATAACAGCTAGGAGGCCTGTTCAGTAAAGAAAGCCGACATAATAATATAATTGGCTCATATGAATTATATAAATATAAATGCTCTATAAAATATAAAATCCTGTACACAATGTACTAGATTTATTAGTACTAATAGTATAGTAGAAAATATAATGAAAGTAGGTATCATAACGTGCAGATAGCTAAAATGACATGTCTAGTACATACCATGGAAAAAATTACTCTTCCCGGATCCATTACGTCCGACGACTACATTATGCCGCTTGTCGAAAGGTTCCACTACAATCTGCTCTCGGTAACTTTTGAATCCCTGAATTATCACCTGCAGAAACGAAACAAGGATGAAGCGTCGCCTGATCCAAGTAGTAAGTTAACCAATTTGTAATCACAGAAACATATAATATGATCACACTTTAAAATTAAGCACATCATTTACCTGTTTTATGTGCATTTTCACTATTTTTTAATAATTAGGCCAATATTTTTTATTCCTAAATTATTTCACCGCCATAATTTACAACATACATCAACACACAGATTACTATATGTGTCAGAGTCAGAAGACAGAAACATCAACATTCAACAATGACAATTGACAATCACCACAGACTACAGAAGGGGGTTCTTGACAATGACATCACAGATTACTATTATGAGTCAAAGAATTGACATTCTTGAACGCACAGATGCTATATATTAACTATGCGAGCGTACTAATAGAAATCCAAAATCCGTGGGTGGAGTATTAAATAGATCTGGCATTTAAATAACAATAATAATATGAGGATAATATAAAGTGGATAAAATAATAAGGATAAAACTATACAATTAAAGTCAAAGTCAAAGCATTTATTCAGTATATGGGCAAATTAAAAATTTGCACTTACACACGTCAAATTACATTAAACAGATCATATTCAATAAAAAATATTATAGATATAACAAAAACATAACTTATTGCTTTGAATTTACAAAAAAAAACAAAGGTATTGAGCCATTCAGCTTTCATCTAGACGTCGAACGTCACACTTAAAACACATGTTTAATTCCCCTGATTAATGTAGGGTTGCCAACCGTACTATTACGTGCACCCGCAACCCAGTGCAAGTTTCAGTACTTCAGACAATTTTTATCCAAAAATTTGTGAAATAATGAAATATAATAAATAAATAAAATAAAACGCAGACTAACTGCAGGCAATCACTAGTATGAGAGAGCGATATGGACACCATTTTTTTATCTTTCTCTGCATATGCGATTTTATTGTTTGGAGTCAGCCCTGGCTCCCAGTTCTAGTGCACCCATTGGCTTTCACTCGCTGTCATGTATGACACGACCAAATTATCACGTGTTTATCATATTCGTGTCGGGTTATCTCTATAGCTATTTACTTCGCATACGCTGTTTGTTTTCTCTATTTAATTTCCCCTCTACGCCAAAATCCAAAACAAGAGAACGAATACTACAGACTAAACATATACACTAAAGTCCTATTAATAAATTGGTTAAATTGATCTTGTCGTGTAGGTCGTAGGTAGTCTCAAGATCATTTTACATTCGGCGTTTTGTACGTAGTACGTAGTATTTATATTCTCTTTGTACGTAGTATGTACAAGAGTCTGTGCAAATAGAGAACCGTCGTGGTTTTACGATGAACTAACATTCAAAGGTAAGGAAGGAAGCTATATACCTATACCACCCGATAATGATAATAATAGGTACCAACCAAGCCAAGTGTCAACGCAACAAAAACAGTAAATTAGAACCATCAACACCCTCAACTTTTACGTCGGTTCTCTTTTTGCACAGACTCTATTATATATTCTGTTGTCTTTGTGTGTACTTTTCACATTTGATATACAGTGCCACAAGTATAACTTGGCGGTGGTGGTTTTTGGAACTAATTCTTTTAATTGAAACTGTGAGTTTGACGTTTGAGAGATTACCGCGACATTATTGTCGATAAATCTGCTACATTAAAATAGTTCAATAATGCCAAAAGTAATTAAAAGTGGTTTAAGAGAACTTATTATCAAAGTACAAAGTAAAAGCACAGTGGCGCACAGGCACGCCAAGTTATACTTGCCGGACTGTATGCAGAAGTGATCTTACCATCAGGGGCAGACCAAACCAGACCATACCTGCAGACCAGCTGATGGTAACATCACAAGCACAGAGTACTGAATCACTCTACTACGTTATAAGAGTTGGCACTTTCCTACTTTGTTGATACCCAAATTATGAAAGCACTGTGTAACCAACCTAACAACGGAAAGTATTATTTACTTAGTAACTATTATATAATCTGTGGTATTATACTTATAATTTTCTTTTTGCAGTGTTGGTTGGTACAAAGTACGTTCATAATTCTCAGTTATTTAATTATGTATGCAGTGATCACAAGGTAAAGTAGCCTCCTGACAGGCAGGGGGCCACTTGTTTTTCCCGTAACCTAAAATCGTGGAAAAATTCATCGCCACTTTTCCATAACAACCTAGGTGAATCAGCAGCATACCTTTGATTATAAACTCGATCAAAGCAGCATACCTAAACAATACAGCTTATACAGCCAGAGATATTATAGGCTGTCCCAAAATTCAACGATATCATTGCCATTGTATGTGACATGTGTTGTATGAGTCAGTATATATTATGTTACTCTTTGTGTGACGGACAGCGAGTCGTGACAACTTGCCTGTATCATCTGGTTTTGTTTTGGTTTAGCAAAACTCTATTCACCTAGGTAAACACCTATTTAATAGAATAATAGTAGGAAACACTCTAACAGTTAGAGTTAGAGTTTAATGAGTTAGAGTCTAACTCATTAAAAGACAAATTGAATATTTGTTCAATGTTATCAGACAAATTTTTTTTTCAAGAATGTTTACTATGTTGTATGGGTAATATTCTTAGTAAGTTTCTTGAATAAAATTATCAACATCATCATCAATATTAAATGCTAAAGTCAGTTTGTATATTTATTTGTTTGTTTGTTTGGATCTTCTTCACGATCAAACGGCTGGATCGATTTAGCTGAAATTTTGCACAGGGATAGCCAGTATTATGGATTAGGCTATAGGATACTTTTTTGATGCGGGCAAAGCCGCGCGGCACAGCTAGTTTTATATAATTCATCATCATCATCAGCCGGTGTCAGTCCATTGCTGGACGTAGGCCTCTCCCAAGATGCGCCACTGAGCACGATCTTTATATAATTTATAGATATACATTTAATTAACTACTTATTGACAACATACCAATATCTGTAGGTACGAGTATATACGTTACCCTTGAGACACAGAATATGTATAAGTACTTTAGATCAGCCATGATCAGGCAGATCAAGCCATGCATAACTTATACAGGATTCAGCTAAATATACGGGCAAAATTAGGTTTCTATGATACGTACTTGATCTGTGGTGCTTGCTATATTAACACTGTTGGTAAGCTTTATATACTGTTAAGTGCTAGCCATCTGGAAGATAAGTTGGGATACGGAGACGAATTGCACTCTACGGATGGAACTATTGGATGGCTTGGATTTCCAGAAAATCCCTAATAGGTGAGATTGTGATCAAGTGCTCTTCTAACAAACATTTAAACAAAATAAATAAAAAGTTTAAATCTTTTTTATACACAAGCTTTTCAAAGACATTATGATGTGCAATGATAATTAGGATAGTTTAAAACTAAAACAACGGACTTCCATGCCCCGCGAGTCTGTTTCAGTAGCAAGTTTAAGACCAATGCATAATTGGGTTAACAAATGCAATCCACTAATTTCGTCCTATCGATGGATCGAACCGTGGCTTAATTGGCAGAGCACCTGGACGTGTAATCCGGGGGGTGCGGGTTCGAGTCCCGTCGGTACGATGAAATTTTGGATTGTATTTAATAATTTACTTGTTTAACACGTTTATCGTGATATCTCTGGAGATACTTTGATCAGATCTGGATAAAATTACAATGAGACCACTTCTAAAATGTACCCTACCGATTAAAAAAAGAATCATTCGAATCGGTTCTCAATTGACGGAGTAATCGCGTAACATGAGTACATACAAAAAAGAAAAAAATCAGAAGAATTGAGAACCTCCTTGTTTTTGGAAGTCGGTTTAAAAATACTCGTCAAGAAGATTCAAATGAGCTCAAACTCGATGAGGTTGTGTCGTTTCATTGCGAAGTTCCTTTGGCCACCTTCCAGTTCCATCATCAGATCAGCACCATGTTTGTACTATTTATTATTCTGTGACCAAGTCAATATAATATAGCATTGTCATGCGATTTAAGATTTCCTGACAAACATCGGGACAGGTGAAACTACCTAAATAAAAGTTTATAAAGAACTTATTTATTTTATTTATTTATTTCTTTACATAATCTGACAGCTCTTAGAAAAATATAGTAAAATAGGTTTACATAGGTTACATTTCCAGCCAAAAGAGGATTAACATTTTCCAATCTTACATTTTATTACTTAAATTACCTACAGCGCTAGGTGACTTATTGTATATAAGAGATAATGATTAGTTAAATTATATATATATATATATATATATATATTAATTTATAATATAAACATATATAATCTCTACTACCCATGTTTATATTTTTATATTTATAGGTGTGTGTGTGTATTCCTACTGGCCGTTGTTTTTGTAAACATGGGTAGTAGAGAATAGTGTAGCTAACTATTCTCTACTACCTATAGTTATATTTAATGAATGATTAATTTTTTTCTAACTGGAATGAATCTCATCGACGTTTATTAAAAAAGCTTTCTACACCTAAATACATAGTTATATCCTGTATGGAAACCACGTGTTTATTTATTCAGTACCTCTGCCATCTAGCTGTACAGTTATTCGTATTTCGCCTTTCTCGTTCCAAAAAAATATACTTACCTACATTTTTTATTTATAAAGGCTGCTTTTCGTAGTTGTAAGAACAAGTTTTAAGTTCAGGTTTTATAAAACTACTTCTAATTGCATGACTTTGATTGAATGACGTATGAGATATTTTATTTTCCTGAATTTATGAAGTGGGTAATCTAAAAGCTCACAAAGCTACGAATAATTATTATATTGTTATGCAATAGAAATATAAAAAATATCTGATTCAAGTCAACATCTATATAATAATAGAAGTGCCCCGCGGCTTCGCCCGCGTTAAAAACTCCTTTTATTTACTTAAAACTGTTCTTTTGTAAACATCAAATAAGAATTAGCCAACTCGGTTCACCCGTTTTCATGTTATCGCGTGACTAAGGCAAATCGAGATTCATACTTATAAAACCGGAAAAACCCAAATTTACAGACTTTGTTACCTACCCCATTTCAAAAAATCCTACAACACGTACTTATTTATTTATTTACAGAAGTACTTATGTGTAAAGTTTCGAATAAAACAGACTATCTCATCTTGTTTCGCCATACAAACTTTGAATCCCCGGTTCGTATCCCGGAGGATTTTTTAGAAAATCCTTTCTGAGCGGATACTTACGACATAATAACTATCTGCATTCTAAATTTCAGCGCAATCCGTAACTATATTGATTTTCAGACTTTGTTCCCCAGTTCACCCTCTTAGGACATTTTGAAAAAGTCTGAAACTCGTATTTACTTATTTATTTACAGAAGTACTTGTGTGAATATTATGTTTCTTTGAAGTGTTACACACTTAATATTTTTGTAAATTGTTAAACACAATCCAAAATTTAATCGTACCAACGGGACTTGAACCCTCAACCTCCGGAATAACATGTTCCGGTGCTTTGCCAATTAAGCCATGGTGCGAAGTGACGTTAAGACGAAATTAGTGGATTGCATTTGTTAACCCAATTATGCATTGGTGGCGCCATCTATGACTACTTATTACGTAAGTTAATCGTTAAAGTTACGTAAGTAAATTTTGGATTGTGTTTAACAATTTACTTGTGTGAAGTTTCGAATATAAAAGACTATCTTATCTTGTTTCTCCATACAAACATTGAACCCCCATTTCATCCCTTTAAGGGGTGAATTTTGGAAAATCCTTTCTTAGTACTAAGACAAATATACCCTCCAAATTTCAAGTCTCTACGGCTAGCGGTTTAGGCTGTACATTGTCTGTCAGTCAGTCAGTCAGTCAGTATGTCAGGACAAAATAGTATTACATTATATATCCATATCAAAAGGACTTAAAACATCAAGATGTACGTAGTACATTATTATGTCAGCTCAAAAATCTGTAGGTACTTACTCTTAAAGGTATACTATATAATAGGTATAATATTCTACATAATCATAATCTGAACTATCATTACAGCAATCAAATTGCAGCACACAGCAGGCTGCAGCTACAGTAGGTATATAATTAAAAAACCTCGAGGAATTTATTTTTTTACAAATTTCAAGCGTCGTTAGTTTTTGCTTAAGTTCGCTTGTTGAGCTTGGCGCACACAATACATTTATAAAAAGGCTAAAAGCTAAACGAATACCAATTCCAGTCACAAACTTGCCATATATTACTCTGATCACTTGTCTTGATCAGTCTTCTAAGACACTTGGTAACGTTTGCTCTTGTTAAGCTATGTGTTCCGTGAGCTAACAAAAATAAATGAATATAATTTGTAGTAACATTGGCTCAAAATATCCCTATTAGAAAACAAATACTGCTATAACAGCGCGGTTTGTAGGGATTGTACAATCAGCGCATGGTGCCAAAATTTGTTTATTTTTAAGGAAGTACTCGCCACTGTCGTAAGTTATGTATCTGCAAACAGAGTTGATAATTATTGTGAATCGAAACATAACATAGTGCACAGTGCTATTGGTATCATCTCTGCGTCTATAAAATAGATATTATAATTCATTACCATACCAAATTTTACTGAAAAAGTAATAATTATCAATAATTTATTCTAGAGTAGAAAGTTTGTTCTTGTTTTGAAAGTTAGTCTTGGTTTGTTATAATAACAAATATAAAAAAATATAAAATGACTTCGGCAACACCAAATGAAACGAAAAAAACCTCGCTAGACGAACTGCAGAAGTTCGGTATTTTTCAAAAGTTCCAATTTCTTGTCATATTGTTACCAATTGTCACGGTAAGCATGTCCAATGTGAATTATATTTTTGTAGCTGAAGATGTCAACTATAGGTGAGTTTTTCTGAGAAAGCTTTTATTACTATTATTACCTATTTAAAAAATGTATGAGCACTCTATCTACTGCAATGCTATTTACATTTATTAACCGACTTCACAAAAAAGGAGGAGGTTCTCAATTCGACTGTATGTTTGTTACCACAGAACTCCATCAAATATTAACCGATTAAAAAAAATCTTTTTTGTTTGAGATATTATGCCTCCTGTTTGGTCCTATTTCAATTTGATCAAGATCTGAAAATTATCTCCGGAGATATGGAGATAAACAATATAAGCAAATTTGTATACTTCGATGACATGATTATAGCTAGCCAGTACTTTGACTATCGCGGCATGTGAAGTCGGTTTTTCGTTATATGCGATCATAACTTATTTTAAATAAACGATTAACTTGATCTTAACTTTTCTTTTTTGATAATAGGTACCTATTTAGTTTAAGTCAGCCGTTTACTGGTCAGAACAAGACTCAACATAGATACCTACCGAGTTTAAAAAAAAAGAGTGTGTGTACTTATGTACACGCGTTAGAAGTTACACTTCTGTGGCGTATGGAAAAAAAATAACTAAAATGCAGTTGTGATTAACGATAAATATTAAAATTAATCAAAACGTTTTTATTTAAATAAAAAAGGTTTTATTAACGTAAAAATATGACATTAAATATGACATATACAACTTGAACATAGTCATGCGACCTAGAACTAACTTCACGGTGTAGAATTTAGGTGTCGGTGTGCGCGCGCATCGTACCACCTAGAACTAACTTCACGATGTTAAATTTAGGTGTTGGTGTGCGCGCGCATCGTAAAAATTCACTCTCATCATTTTTCTCTATCGCGCCAAAAGAAGTATAACTACAAAAATCTTTTAGTTTTTTTTTTAGATCTTTTTTTATGCCTTCGCATGTTTAATAAGTATGTAATTTATCATTAAATATTTTTTTCATTCAAAATACACCTGAATGAAATGAAACAAATTGACTGTAATACAATTTATTAATTTTACTAGTATTACCTACGCAAAAAGAATAGACGCAATGTCATTGATGACAGAATTAATATTTGTATGGCTTTTATAATAATGTAGTTATATATAAGATGCTAGACTAGTAGTTCTATGAGAACAGTAGACCGCGTGCCCTTGTAACTATGGAATAACTGACACTTTCCCCTGGCTTAGCAAAGCTATTGCAGAGTTTGGGCATTTGCCTAAAATAGGGATATAAGTTTTACTCGCGTTCCCTTGGTCCTAGGAGTTTGCATCTGGTCTCTACGGGTTTGTCTTGTGAAGGCTAAGAGGCTGATCTGAAATTGAAATCCGTCCGTATATAACGCTACAGCAAACTTCAGCTCCTTTACACCCTCCTTTTCCTTTACTCCCCCTTTTTGAATTTTTTTCGCGTTTTCTTCTTGTGTAGAATGAAGTCCTTAGTGTGCCTCTCCAATTTGACTGAAATCCATTGATAAATAACGTACAGCAAACTTCTCCCTCCCCCCCCCCTTACATTCGCCCCATTCAAAAAAACGCGGTCGATAAAAGGTCTTAAATAAATGAAGATCCTCGTGTGCCAATTTTTGTCAAAATCGGTAGAAAAATGCGACCTGTAGGCGAGAACAGACAAACTGACATCCGGACAAAACCATTTTATTGCCAATCTCGAAACTTGAGACGCTTCGCTTGCACGTTCAATAATGAAGATATTAATATACAAGTAGTAATTTTAAAAACTAAAACCCGACTACTATAAATTACTTACGCTCTAATTTTAGAAATTAATTCAGATTATCGGGTGCATCTGTAGAGTGCATGCAAGAAGTCACGAGCAACAGCTAACAATATATGTATTTATCTATACATAAGTATTGTATGTTATTGTTGTCTAGAAAGAAAGTTATTTTGGTTTACAATAAAGACTTATTCTATTCTGTATACCATAAGTTATTTTTCAAACAAAATAAAACCGACTTCATAACCACAAACAGGCACTCAAAAGCGAAAAATAAATTACTGAAAATTATTATAAGCGCTACCCACTTATCTATTTGAAGTCGGTGCCAGCCAAGTCTTTTGGATAGTAGATAGATATATTCATCATTTACTATCGTTCACTATCATTCACTATCCAATAGACTTGGCTGGCACCGACTTCAAATAGATAAGTGGGTAGCGCTTATAATAATTTTAAGTAATTTATTTTTCGCTTTTGAGTGCCTGTTTGTGGTTATGAAGTCGGTTTTTTTTTTTGAAAAATAACTTATTTGACCCTTTTTAGTGCAAAACAATTTTAATTAAATTACATGCATCTATTAAATTTCGTGTCTGGGCCGTTATACACTGACGGATATATACTTTATGAAAATTTCAAGTATGTACCTATAACGGTTAAGAAGATACAGATCTGTAAAGTGCGCACATATGTATAGACACACGGAGGGATGGACGGACGGACGGACGAACGGACAACAAAGTCTCAGATAGTGTTCATTTGGTACCCTTTGGGTTCGGAACCCTAAAAAATTGACTTTAAATGCCGCGCTATAGTGAAAATATTCACTAGTAATAATGATGTCATCAAGGTATCAAAGGACAATGTCCAAAATGGCCCTGTGCAATTAAAGCATCTGACACACACGATAATTAATTGTCTATTTTATTACAATAATTCCAAATACTTTTATAACACGGACTAGTTGTATTCCAAAATGAATATTAAAAAGTATTATTTGCGATTATTAACATTAATTGCCGCCATATGGCCAACAGAGTACTGAATCACTCTACTATATTGTTCCCACTTCCCTATATTGTTGAAACCCGAATTATGAAAGCACTGTGTAGCCAACCTAACAACGGAAAGTATTATTTACGCAGTAACTATTATATAATCTGTGGTATTATACTTATAATTTTTTTTGCAGTATTGATTGATACAAAGTACGTTCATAATTATGAGTTATTTAATAATGTATGCAGTGTCGCGGGACTGAAATGGCCGCAATCTTCGCCAAACGTCATGTTATGTCAAAAAATCTTAGGTATGTTTAAAAAAGTTTGCACCCTAACAAGACTTTGCCCAGTAGAACATTCCTGTGAAGACAAATTATTTATATTTATATATAATTATTTATTATAATTATTAATATATAATTATTTATTGAGGGCCCGGTGGCGTAATTGGGACAACAGTCGGCTTTGATGCCGTGGTACCGAATTCAAACCGTAAGAATATCTGTCAAAAACCAAAATCAACGAGAAGAGATAAAAACATTATTCAAGGTCCATATTTTTTAGTCTTCAAAAGTATATGAAATAGCAACCTCCATTGTGTATGTATAATCTTCTTGGGACTCTTCTACTAAAACCAGTACATTCTCCTATGTTTGAGGTATTTATCTCCATATCTCTGGAGATACTTATTAGATCTCGATAAAATTAAAATGGGACCACCATTTACACCATTTACGACAAACGTATTCTACCTATTAATAATATCGTTTAAAAACTAAAAAACAACCGACTTCAATGCCGCGCTATTCATTTTCAGTACCAATTTTGAGATGTTTATCTCAATATCTCTGTAGATACTTATCATACCTCGATAAAATTACCATGGTACCACACTTGGGATATCTCCTTTCGAACAAAAAAAGAATAATCGAAATCGGTTCATAAACGCCGAAGTTATCCGCGAACAAACATTAAAAAAAAAAAATAAATATATATATACTGTCGAATTGAGAAACCTCCTCCTTTTTTTGAAGTCGGTTAAAAAAGAATCATTTGAATCCGTTCACAATTGACGGAGAAATCGCGTAACATACACACACAAAAAAAAAAAAAAAAACGTACAGACGAATTGAGAACCTCCTCCTTTTTTGTGAAGTCGGAACAAACTATGACTATAACTTATTCATCAAAATATAATGAATAGTTTAGGCGCTACGGAGAAACATATGTAAATACAAACATACATGCATACTTATACTGCTAAAATTACAATAAAATTATCCTTCCTTTTGTAGTAAGGTAGCAAGTTATCAGCAAAGCATAATAATATTTATTTTTAATCAGAATTAGATTACAATTAGTTACATTAATTAGATTAGAATGCTTATTATGGGTAATATTTTCATTAAGATAGATTTTAACGTAGATCATAATATAGGTACCTACTTGTACTATACATTATTCTGTCATATATGTAGTCATATTGTAATAAACAGAAACGCTATATCCCGAGTCATATTTATCAAATAAGAGAAGTAGGCACCTACGGACAATGCTTGGGAACTAAAAATTGTATTGTATCCAGCCGGATACAAAACGTGACGTATCTAAAGACGTTTCTCGTAACATAACTACATAGTAGTTCTTTGAGAACAGTAGACATCGCGCGTGCCCTAAATTTATAAAATTTTAATCCGTCCATATATAACGCAAACTTCACCCCTTTCTCCCCTCCAGTCCACCTTTTATTTTATCGCCACATCTTATGTAGAATCTTATGTAGTCCATAGTGTGCCTCTCAAATTTGATTGAAATCCGTCAGACTTATAACGATACAGCAAACTTCTCCCTTTCCCCCCCCTTACAAATACCCCCAATCAAAAAAACGGGATCGACAAAAAGTTTTAAATAATACAAGGTGCAATACTCGTGTGCCAGTTTTCATCAAAATCGGTTGGAAAATACGGCCTGTAGGCGAGAACAGACAAACATCCGGACAAAAGCATTTTTTGGCGAATCTCGAAACTGATACGCTTCGCTCACTCAATTACCATTTCCAAAGCGTCTGGAATAATAACAATAAACTGGTTTAGCTATGGTAGTAGGTGGCTACCAAAACCTGTTAACATAATGCCGGTAACGTCTCCTACTAAATTAACATATATACAATAGATGCTATTGTAGATATTGTTTCATTTAGTCTATACTTAATATTATAAAGACAGAACATTTGTATTTTTGTATTTTTGTATGTTTGTGATGATTTGGCTCAAAAACTACTGAACCGATTTAAAAAATTCTTTCACTAATACATAGAATGGACTTTCGTTATGAAAATAGGCTATATATTATCTCGTTTAAATGAAAGGTACATTCGTGGAGACCTGATTTGCAACCTAAGTCGGCAAAAAAACGGTCGAAAAAACACGTTTCTTACGAACGCTGCTTAATTGAAAATAGATAGAAGAATATTTTCTATGCAAGAGTTGTACAACTTAATAAGACCTACAAAAAAGTCCGCGACAGCATATGTCTATCTCTTAAGGTTGACTCACAGTAACCATTTTAATCTTAAAATTTTTGGTAATAAATATTACATCACTTCCAAAGCGATTTTCAAGTATAAAGTATTAATCCTTATCCACATAATTACGTTAATTAGCTTGGCCACATATTATAGATTAAAATTGTCCTTTACAGTATATAATTCAAATGAAAACTCTAGAAGATATCACGAATTTCACAAACACGCATCGCAAAATTAATAAAATATTTGCAGTGAAACCACAGATTAGGTCATAGTTACTACGAAAATATTATTATAAGCTTAGCTATGCTGTAGATCCCCACCGATCACAATCAATTTGAAGTCAATATAGTATAATAATATGATCTATTGTATAAAATAATATTCATCTATATATATATAATAATATAATATAATATTTTATTTTCGGGTCAGAATCAGGGTAACTATCCTTTACGTCAAAGGGCCGTCCAATATCAATACGTAAGTATTATAAAACAAAGTTCATCACTGCGTCTGTCTGTCTGTTCGCAACAATCTCAATAGCTACTGAACGGATTATCATGCGGTTTTCACCAATAGCCAGAGTGTTTATGAGGAAGGTTTAGGTGCATAATTCGTTAAGGTTTTGTGTAAATTGGATGAAATATGACGATGGTTGTTAAATATGTTAATATTTTATATTCGATGCAACAAACTGATGCAAATTTTGTAGGCATATATGTGCGAAGCCGGGGCGGGCTGCTAGTAAGTTATATTTTTTGTGCTCAATAACGGTTGACCTTCATGATCAATTGATAGATGCAACTACGTGCAGTCAGAGCATGATTGAGTATTAGTTAGTGCGTTTATCCACCGCGGTGCCGTCACCAAGAATACGGGCTTTGAAGTAACAAAACATACGTGTACTATGGCCGATTGTCTTGTTGTCTACCACATGTCGTGACATGTCCATCATCCAAGCATCATAATCACAACCGCATAGTTTTGACGCTTCCGTGTCGGCAATCTATAGATAGATTTATCCATCTACGGCAATCTATAACCCGTCTAAACTACCTACTCTTAAAACTGCCACCAACGTCATAGCTTGGTTTATGTTTACTAGCGTAAAAAATCAACTAGGTATTGAGACAAGTTTCAATGAACTAAAAAAAACTATAAGAAATAAAATAAAGGATAGGCCTCCAAAGGGAGGCAGTTTATAAATAAATAATATACGTTATCGGTTTTACTGTGGACTGTATAGACTGGACTGAGAGAGAAGTGTTTGAGAGCTACAAGAATTTTTTCGTAAGCACATATTATCCAAATAGCTTTTGAGTTATTTTTGATACCTAAGAATTTGTTTTGTTTTTATGCAATAAATCGTAATATTTGAAGATATTGATAAAATATATGTTTTTGTTTTTTATTTTTGTGTGAGTGAACTGTGTTCGTTGCGTCGGCTTATTGTTATTAAAATATCAAGAGCTAAATATTAATTTAGCTCACATGATTTTATTAAGTATATTAGCAAAACCCCTAGGCTTCACCTGCAAAATATATTTAAAAAAATCATAGGTGTAGGTATTTAATATACAAATTTATTAATGTAATGGATTATAAAAAATAATTTACTGAAATAACCCGCCCCTGAGCACTCTGGGTGCAAAGGTTCCCATCTCACTCGCCGTATTTCCACGCTGAATCATCCTTGTCACAAGGAATGAACCGAAGTGGGAGTCACCTGCTAGGCTATTCTGTAAGCTATCTCGACAGCGGAATCCGCGGTGAGATTTGAATTTCGCATAACGAAATTCAACCGTATTTCGAACGTGATAAGATTGAATTTCGTAGTACGAAATTCGAATCTCACCGCGGATTCCGCTGTCGAGATAGCTTACAGAATAGCCTAGCTGTACCTGTATCTAAGCCTGTGAATACACATAAATAAATATAAAATTTATAATTTAATAAGATTTTTTATTTTTAGGTGCCTAGTCTCAGAATGTGAAAATAATAACCTCTCTTTGGAAGCACCATCATGGTGGCCAGAAGGTGTCGACACAAGATGTATGAAACCAGTCGTAGATCCCCGGAAATATGCTTTAGCAAACAACACATGCTCTAATGAAACATTCTACGAAACATTAGAACCTTGTCAGGAATGGATATATGAACATCACAACTCAATTGTTGCTGATGTGAGAAACCAATTTATTTACATTGTCCTAGCTTTATACAGTACCTATGTAAAAAAAATAGGTTTCCGACCATGAAGAGTGGTATTGGTGGCCGTGGTACCATGTTACCAATATATTATTCACGTGGTGGTAGGAGCGTTATTTCAATGTACTTGTTACCAAAAAGTATGCTTACCACCATTAGGAGAAAAGCTGCCGCCATAAGTACATCTATATTAGTCATGGTAATGTTTATAGATAACTTTACCGTTTTATAGTGTTCCGGAAGCACACAGCCCTTGAGAGTCAAACCATTCTAAGCTCAACGTGTTGACCATCTTCGACCACATCGTCACTCACCACGAGGCGTGATAATCAAATCAATATCAAATTATAATCAATATCAATCTCCTTCCTACCTCAAAGAGCGCTTCCAGTTCCTACATCTCTCTAATCCTCTTCCTCTTCGTTCCTCGGAAAACCTACAGTTACTCATTCCTTTACATTCTTCACGGTATTACGACAAATCTTTCACAGTGCATGCCGCTCGGTTGTGGAACGAGCTGCCTGTAGAGATTCGACGTGCTAAGTCTCTTTCGCAATTAAAATCCTTAATCAATAATCACTACTTGTCTTTAACCTGCTAAATACTGTTTTGCTTTTGTTTTTGTGTATAGAATATGTTTATATAATTATATTATATTTATGTATATTTTAAGTATATGTATTGTATATAACTAAATATATTGTAAATGTGGTATGTATGTTATGTATGAATATATGTATATATAGTATATATTTTACTGTTGTATATGCTGTATACTAGATAATAAAAATAAATTATACGCCATCGCCAAACATCCTGTGTATTTTAACCAGTCCACAAATAGGTTGTCTGGAAGAGATCGCTTTATGCGATAAGACCGCCGATTGTATCACCGAGTTATGTTGTTGTTATTTTAGATAATAAGTTCTTTATGGTATTCAATAAAGAGTTATTCTATTCTATTCTATTCTATCAAATCAAACGCGATTACTCTACCAATTCTGAACCGATTTGAATGATTCTTCTTTTCATTGGTATAGTTATTTTCCTTGGTTTATCCATTTAATTTTATCAATATCTGATTAGTATCTCCAGCGATATGGCGATAAACATCACTAAGTTGTAACTGAAACTGACTCACGTGGCATATGAAGTTGGTTTTAGTTATAACTGTAACATAAATAATTATTTAAAATTATGTTTTTCCAAAGTTTCAATGCTGGGATATTCTAAATATGTTTTAGATTTTTTTTTGGGATTTCAGCTTAATCTTGCATGTCAAACATGGAAGGCAAATCTGGTGGGGAGTGTACACAATAGTGGTATGATACTCTCGATGTTGTTCTCCGGATGGCTTGCAGACAGGTAACATCTAAAAACAACATTATCCAATACATTTTTATAATTTGATTTTATAATTTTCGTAATACTTACTTTTTTTAAATATCATTTTACAGGGTCGGACGCAAGCCCACGTTAATAATATGTGCAGTCAGCGGTATTGTAGGAGTTTTCAAAATATTTGTGACCGACTTTTACGCTTATGTGGCTATCGAATTTTTAGAATCTTTATTGGCATCCGGTCTCTACACGGTTGCAGTTGTTTTGTGTAAGTTTAATATGAAACATACGAGTAAGAATTATTTTAACATAGTTAAGACTCATTTATATTTCAAATTATTTTCACTTAAGCCTCGGTTACACACAGCGAGTACTCGCTGCGAGTGTCTAATCGAAGCAAGTACTCGCTGTGTGTGACAGTGTACTCGCTGCGAGTAGCCGCCAGCGCACCGCTCCAAACTACACCACCAACAAACTGTCGAAGTTCTCGAGTTAAAACTCGCTGTGTGTGGTGAGACAGGCAGGCAGCGATTAGTTTGAGTATTTGCTATGTGTGACCTTAGCTTTAGTAAGACTCATTATTATTTTGTCTTATATTTACTTGTTATTTTTAGTAATAGAAGTCGGCGGAGAAACTAAAAGGGTCTTCACTGGAGTCATATTCTCATATGCAATATACGTTGGAGAAGTTGTATACGCTTTTGTTGCAATGGGGATTGTTCATTGGAAGTCGATACTTTTACCTATCTACGTTCCTATGATATTATTCATATCGTATGCATTGCTGCTAAGAGAAAGTACGAGATGGCAAATGCTTAGAGGAAAAATGGATGAAGCTAAAAAGACACTCCGAATGATGGCTAAATTTAATAAGTTAGACATCTCAGCTGAGGAAATAAAAAATGCGGATCCAAGCGAAATACGAGCAATATATAATGTAGAGGAGCAAAAAGAGAAAGAGAGTATAAAAGTAATACTGCAATCTAAAGAAATTATGATAAGATTTGTGGTGACCGCTTTCTGCTTTTTCACGTCCAGTTTTCTATACTATGGAGTTTTGATTTATTCAGTTTTTCTGCCTGGAGACAAATATACAAACTTTATATTAGTTGCAATAACATCGTTCCCGGGTGACCTTGTGTCATACTTTGCTTTTGAGAAGTTTGGAAGGAAAATTACGTTACAATACGGATACGTATTTAGTGCTGTCTTTCTGATTTCCCAAAATTATTGTCCTAGTTGTAAGTATGGCCGATACTGCCACAAATTATATAAAATAATATTCTTAAGAAAATTGATTTATTATTCTGAAATCTGAATATAAATTTATAAGTAGGGATCCACTTATTATTTAAAGTTAATTTGTGAGATAAACCACTTGAAGTCACGGCACTCACTGGTATCTACATCAAACATTAATTAATAGCTCGACGGTCACTTCCAGTATTTAAAAATAGTTTTTTCGAGTCGATCAGGTCCACGGGGTGAAAGTCACGGGTCAAAATGGTCCCAGATCAAATTACCTGGCATCTTAGATAGCACAATCACATGTTTAAAGGGATTGTAATTTATAAAACTGTGGAACAATCATTTACAGTGTGAAATACATATAGGTGCCTGAAATACATGAATCTAATAACGTTTTATAAATGCGAGAGTCATTATTATATTCAATACTTTTCAGCATTGGTGTGGTTGAAAATATCATTGTTCCTAATGGGAAAAATGGGAGTTGTCATATGTTTCACGGGTATTTATACGTATATCTTGGAACTATTCCCAACTAGCGTGAGAGGATCACTTCTTGGCTGGGGCAATACAGCTGCTAGAGTGGGAAGCATGTTATCTCCACTAACACCGTTACTGGTAAGACCTTGAACGTATTCACTGTTACTTACCTAATGATTTGACTTGTGTGAGTTTTTATAGACTAAAATCTGCCGCAATGTCATTAAGTATTTATAAAAACAAATGAATTCAATACGTCCTCAAGTAAGATCTCGGTATTATGTTATTTAATGATCATTGTATTATATAAT
Source organism: Cabera pusaria (assembly GCA_954871355.1). NCBI lineage: Eukaryota > Metazoa > Arthropoda > Insecta > Lepidoptera > Geometridae > Cabera > Cabera pusaria. The sequence goes on from OX940896.1 coordinate 7,327,016, forward strand.
AGATGAAAACTAGTTTTGAAACCGCTGTTTATGCGTGATTGAGGAACAAACATATTATATACACCTAGTCAATTAAACATACAAACTTTGATATTTATATTTTATAATACAATCACGGAATATTACAGTTCCGTGGATATGTACAGTGTACTTAGAACTGCAATATTAAGAGAGAACGCGGGGTGCGCTTTTCCATACAAAGATGTTCCCCGTTTCCTCTCTGGAAAATGTCTAGAGCAAAATTTGATTCTACAAAAAATCAAGGTCTGCCCACCCATTTGCTTTTTTTGACCAATCAACTTGATTTTTTGTAGAAACAATTTTTTCTCTTGAAGCATTTTCCAGAGAGGAAACGGGGAATACATTTGTATCGGAAAGTGCATTCTGGGCTCCCTCTTAATTATACATGATAAGCTCTTAATACAATGCTTTTGTTTACAAATGTTTTCAACTTTTAATTTATTTGCATTATTATAAAGCTCCATACCATTTTACCCTACATACATTCTACATGATAAATTGTTAAAGTACGAACGAAGTAAAGAAGCAATTTTTTTTTCGCCCCACCCCATCGTGTGTATTATCGTTCAATAGGGATTTTAAAATAAAGGTAGGGTTTGATACATAATATTTTTGTCAAGCGTACCGTTTGCGAGATATATCTCGTCAAAGTCATGTATACTAATTTTTAACCGACTTCAAAAAAGGATGTTTCTCAATTCGACTGTATATATGTTTTTTTTTAATTCGACTACGGCGTCGCAAAGAAGTAAAAGAGATGGTTATGTATTTAGTAATCAGTATGTTAAAATGTATATAATTGTATGCATGTATATATTTATGCAAAATCCTCAAAATATTTTAAATAAAATATAAGTTCAAAAACTAAAACCAGACTACTGAAAAATCTATCTAAAAAAAAACAACATACAGACGAATTGAGAACCTCTTCCTTTTTTATGAATTCGGTTAAAAAGTATGAAACAAGAAAATATTCTCATCTGACATTGTTATGTACAAACTAATCAATAATAGGTCGTATGTCATCTACAAATCAATATATTCTGCAAGTAGCATACGACAACGGTAATCCTTACACGACACATATTAAATAGTTTGTACATAACAATTTCAGATGAGAATATTTTCTTGTTTCATACTTTTTAGATAGATTTTTCAGCAGTCGGGTTTTAGTTTTTGAACTTATATTTTATTTTGTATTTGTTATTGCATGTCAATTATATTTTAAGAGTTTCAACATCTATTATGTTTCTTTAAGTGTTACAAACTTAATATTTTTGTAAGTTATTATACACAATCCAAAATTTCATCGTACTGACGGGACTCGAACATCGGTTCCAACATCTGATGCAAAATCGAAACACTTATAGGAACAGTCTGCGCCATTTTTTGCCAATTTATACAAAATATATACCTTACGAAAATAAGATTTGGCCTATCTTTACCTAAATAGTGCAAGATATGCCAAAAACAGTCACATCATCTTAACGCCAAATATGCATAACACGTTTCAGGAAAATCTAACCTGATATAAATCAATTAAATCTATTTTGTGCCCGTAGGACCAAAGTAGTTAAAAACCTGGCTTGTACGCTGTAGAATATTGAACTCGCCTTAGTGAAATTACAGGACATGTAAGAACACTGTGAGACTCAAGTAAATGTCACAAGATAACGGGCGCAGTGCAGTGACAGTGGCAATTATGCATGCCACAAATTTTGATATTAGCTGACGTCATTTTTTTTAATAATTACAAGCTTTATCTCTACTTCACGGCAAATTTATTTGTCCGTCACAAATCTTGCGATTGATTTTAGAGCAACTTCCAGGGGTTCGATTGAGCTGAAATTTTGGATAGATGTGTAAATCGCGTGACAATGCGATGTTATGACGACATGGTCATGATCTGATGATGGAGCTGGAAGGTGGCCAAAGGAACTGCTAAACTACAAATGTTATACCCGTCGTGATTGGGCTCGTTGGGTTTGTCTTAACTTACTCTGGTTCTAGATTATGTAAAAGCTTGTATTGAAAAAGGTTTAAAAAAAAATACTTGTTTGATTCCAGGTGGCGCATTGGGAGTCCTTACCATGTGTACTGTTTTCGTCCACCGCTTTGATTTCTGCTGCCCTGCTGACATTTTGCCCTGAAACAAAGTCGATGCCTATGTTCGATACCGTCGCACAAGTTGAGGCATACAAAAATAAAAACAAAGATAATATAGCCGAAAAAGAGCGATATTAAAAAGCAGTGCAAAAGAGATTAACTAGTTAATATCTAAAATAGCTGAAATTTGTTAATAATAAACTATCTGGTATAATTCTTTTCAGATTTTTATTTTTTCAAATATTTTTTATCGTCACACTAATAATTATTATATTAATTATTTATATGGCTTAAACAACCTTCATTGATGGCTCATGAATATTTAAGCCTATCGCAAAGTGAATTTATGGTGTTTTTCTGTTCTTTCTTTTGGAATACTTAATTTGGTTGGGATAGGTACCTAAACTGTCAATTTAAAACCTGTTCATAAGGTCAGGCACCTATATTCGTTTGCTCCTTTAAGAAACTGTTTGGTATAATGTTGAAAATTAAATTCTTGAGGCAAATAAACTGGTTACTTTATTCCGCATTAGTACCTACCTACCTAATATTTTTTTCTTTTAAATATCATATAGGCTAGCGTTTGACCACTATCTCACCTGTTATGATGATGTGGTGGAGGATGGTAGCACGGTAGGCATAGAATAGGAACTGGCTGTCAAGTATAGCTGCCGGAACATATTAGATGTTTGGCGATAGATTTTGTAACTTAACGGTGGCAGCAGGCCAGACGGACATTAGATAGTGTCCTACCACCATACGGGGGTTGTTGGTTTCTTAACGATATTTTCCCTTCACCGGGAGGCCATTGTGAAAAGCGCACATACATTTTTCCAAAATTTTTTTTGAAAAATCCATTGTTGCACGGCGGGAATTGAACTCGGTATTTCTGGCGTTAAAGCCGACCATTCTGCCACTACAACACTGGGCCCTCAAATTATCTAGGCACACTAGGTACTTACTTATATTTCGTAATAGTAGGTAGGTATAAGCCAAAGAGGTTTGTGTCCATAATTGGATCCTTGTCCATTACTGGTGCCAACTACCACCACTAATGAATGAGCTGTTGTTATTTAAATAATTTATGATCGTACAAAACTAGCCACTTGACATACTAATCATGTAATCAAGGTATACAAATTTGTTTATATTATTATCTACATATGGAGATATTATCAGATCTCAATAAAATTTGAATTGGAACAAACGAAAAGCATAATCTCTCAAACAAAAAAAACTGGCCAAGTGCAAGTTGGACTCGCACTCGTAGGGTTCCGTAACACAGTTAAGTATTCCATAACTATAATTTTTCACAACTACAAAATTAACTTTGTTTTTCATAGTGTTTGTATGAAAAACAAAGTTATCTTTGCGGTCGCCATATCTCTAAAACTGCTGACTGTATCTCGTTCAAACTAATTTTCCTTGTTAGTTTTTATTGAGATCTACATCATATATTTTTTTTAGATTTTTCACTCCCATACTTTAAAAGTTAGAGGGGGGGACACACATTTTACCACTTTAGACTTTGAGAAAAAATGATTTTAGGAACCTCAATGTCATTTTTGAAGACCTATCCATAGACACCCCCACACGTATAGGTTTGAAGAATATTTTTTTTCTTTCAGTTCCATGTCCCCCCCTTAAACTTTTATATTTTTTATTTTTGTATAAATATCGGAAAGCGGTTTACAGAATACATCGACCTACCAAGTTTAAATTTTGTAGTCCTACCAGTTTCGGAATAAAATGGCTGTGACATACGGACAGACAGACAGACATGACGAATCTATAAGGGTTCCGTTTTTGCCATTCGGCTACGGAACCCTAAAAAGATCTTTTCAAATCGGTTAAGATTTGACGGAGTTCTGAGGTGTGTCACCTCAGAACTCCGTCAACATAAAAAAACAGTCGAATTGAGTACCTCATCCTTTTTTGTGAAGTAGGTTAAAAAAAAAAGGTTCTACTATACTCGCTAGCGTGCTCCTCGCTAGGATGCGAACCTCTGTGATGCGAACTTACTAAGATGTACGTAACTGTCAAAAGTGTCTTATTATAGATAAATATATATTAGAAAAAGTATATATTATATATATATATATATATATATATATATATACATATATGTATATATAGATATATATATATATATGTATATATATATATATACACTTTTTCTATGGGGTATACCCATAAAGTAAGGAATTATAGAGATTTGGGTAGTGTGGCCACATGAGATAGAAGATTGTAACATAACATGTAACTATTATATAATCTGTGACATAACCATATATGTATTTAAAACCCAGTGACAGATAGCAATAAAGGTCAAAGTTCGTTAGCTAAAAACGGCTAACTACGTTACTAACCCTGAAAAACCGTGAGTATATATAAATAAATAAGATATGATAAATAAGATAATTTATTTCCATTAACATAACTGTACAGAGAATGCAATAGAACATTAATATACATAGAATTTAATGTAGATGTAACATATGCAAATTTAGCTGCGGCCCCACACTAGGCACAAGGCCCGTGTCGTGGAAGCCTGTTGATACGATGTTTCAAAACTTTACATAGAGGCATTCCAAGATATTACATTTTGAAACATAATTAAGTGTGTGTGTTCGTGTGTGTGTGTGTGTGTGTGTGTGTGTGTGTGTGTGTGTGTGTGTGTGTATGTGTGTGTGTGTGTGTGTGTGTGTGTATATGTGTGTGTGTGTGTGTATATATGTGTGTGTGTGTGTTATTAATTAATCACTTGTTCTGTGTCATCATATGATTGTGTAATCAACCATTTATGTACGATGCGACGAGCCATTACAACATTTCCGTCTTTAATGTTGCAAACCTTGTTAACTCTGTTATAAATGTGAGTGAGCAGATATTGTGGGTGACGTTTAGCGAAAGATGAGTTAGTTGATGGAAGAGGCAGCCTAAACACGCGTCTTTTAATTAGCTCTTCCCAGTTACTTGAGCTACGAGCTTTTTGGTGGATTACACTGACTGCTTTATTAATAAATAATTGCCGCACAGTCAAAACTTGGGCTTCTTGGTACAGAGCTTTCGTGGAGAATCTGAAAGGCTTGTGCAGCATCACCTTCAACACAGCTCTTTGTGCTCGTTCTAGTTCTATCATAAATGTTTTGGCCGCCCCACCCCATGCAAGGTTGCAATAACATAGAATAGACTAGCAAAGAGCAGTACAGTGGCACAAGTATAACTTGGCGGTGGTGGTTTTTGGAACTAATTCTTTTAATTGAAACTGTGAGTTTGACGTTTGAGAGATTACCGCAACATTATTGTTGATAAATCTGCTACATTAAAGTAATTCAATAATGCCAAAAGTAATTAAAAGTGGTTTAAGAGAAACTGTTATCAAAGTACAAAGTAAAAGCACAGTGGCGCACAGGCACGCCAAGTTATACTTGCCGGACTGTATACACCATTGTGATAGTTTGCTTGTCACAGGAGGCTCTTAGTGCCTTCATTATGTATATGATTTTGCGAACGCGTGCTGACAACTTTTTAATGTGTATTTTAAAGCTAAAGGTTGAATCTACTAATACACCTAAGTATTTGATTTGGCCAACACGTTCAATACTCTCACACGGAAATGGCAGAGAAGAACAGACCTTGTTTCCAGGAACACAGGAGTGTATCTTGATGTGAAAGTCTTCTTTGGGCTGAGATGTACGGGTTTTGTGAAATGCTACGAATTTAGTTTTTTTGGTATTGAGGGTCAAAAGATTATTATTTAGCCAGGTTGCAATGTTTCTCATACCAATTTCTGCTGCTTAGTAATTACACTTTCCCATGTGCTATCTTTGAATATCGCTAAGGTATATATATATATACTTATATACTTATATATATAAGTATATAACTATATTTATATATATATACTTACGGTTTAGAGAGAACATTAGCGTTTGCGAATGAAATTTATAGATTTAAAAACGGGAATTTAACGTGACTTACGCGATGTCGATATAGCGATCGACATATGTTTCGGCCTCATCTGGAGGCCTTCTTCAGGATCTTGAGTGCGGGGCGCTCGCCGACGCGTTCAACCTCGCACTGCGGGCCGCTGCTCGTGCAGCGCGGGCGGACGGAGCGGGCGGCGGCGGCGGCGGTGGTGGTATTGGTGGGGGGTGATGATGCGGTGTACATAGTGGAGGCGCGGGATTAGGTTGGAGGGCTTCGTCTTCATCACTGCTGTTTACTTCAGACGAAACCTCATCCAACCGGCAGACGGAACTCAAGGTGTCCTCCTCACTGTTGCCACTGGTGACGTGCTTTCCATGAAGAACGGTTTTCCACGTATGTGACAGGTACCACCCTCTGTCTCTGTTGAAGTTACGACGACGACTGATCTCAATGGCTTCTCGGATTTTGCGGGGTACAAAGTACTTTTCACGCGCCAAAATCCGTGCCTTGTCAAATCTGATGTAGTGCGTCGTCCCAGATGTGAGAGCGTGCTCTGTAACCGCCGAGCTACCGCTGTCCACGTTCTTCATGGAAGCAATGTGTTCTTTGAGTCTTGTGGACACGTTTCTTCTGGTCTCGCCTACGTAGCTTGCACCACAGTCGCAAGGAACGACGTAGACCCCAGGAGCTCCTAGGGGATCCTTATCCTTTGGAGAGCGCAACAATTGCCTGACACGTGAGGGGGGGGCGGAATATCGTCTTGATGCTATATCTTCGGCGTTCCGTCTGCCGGTTGGATGAGGTTTCGTCTGAAGTAAACAGCAGTGATGAAGACGAAGCCCTCCATCCTAATCCCGCGCCTCCACTATGTACACCGCATCATCACCCCCCACCAAAACCACCACCGCCGCCGCCGCCGCCCGCTCCGTCCGCCCGCGCTGCACGAGCAGCGGCCCGCAGTGCGAGGTTGAACGCGTCGGCGAGCGCCCCGCACTCAAGATCCTGAAGAAGGCCTCCGGATGAGGCCGAAACATATGTCGATCGCTATATCGACATCGCATAAGTCACGTTAAATTCCCGTTTTTAAATCTATAAGTTTAAAATGAACGCGAATGAAATTGCTATAGAGATAATTATAACCCGACTAAAATAATGAACACGTGATACATTATGCCAGCTATAGATAAAATGATCAACGTAATTTTGTCGGGTCATACATGACAGCGGGTGAGAGCCAATGGGTGCACTAGAACTTGATGCCAGTGCTGGAGCCAGTTTGCAAAATCGCATACGCAGAGAAGGGCAAAACATTGTTGTTCATCTCGCTCTCTCATAGTGGTGATTGTATAGTTTTATCCTTCTCATATTATTATTGTTATTTATATGCCAGATCCATTGAATACTCCGTCCACGGTATACCCCTAAAGCGTAGTAATTTGTGGGCTGAGTTAGGTATTATTTTTTTATTCCAGTTAAAAACCTTCAAATATTAAACTCGGCTGTGCAAACGGCCCTAATTACCTTGGACGGATTTTGTCCCTTTCTTTTGTATGGAAAACTTCTTAGATATAGTATAAAACATATATAGCACTAGCAGCCCGCCCCGGCTTCGCACGGTTGTTCTATATGCCTACAAAATTTGCATCAGTTTTTTGCATCGAATATAAAATATTTACATATTTAACAATCATCGTCATATGTCAACCAATTTACCCAAAATCTTAACGAATTATGCACCTAAACCTTCCTCATCAACATTCTGGCTATTGGTGAAAACCGCATGATAATCCGTTCAGAAGCTATTGATATTATTGCGAACAGACAGACAGACGCAGTGATAGACATTGTTTTATAATACTTACGTAGTGAAATTGGACGGCCCTTTGGCGTAAAGGATAGTTACCCTGATTCTCACCCGACGGTCGTTGGTTCTAATCCTAGCTATATACCTACCAATGAAAGTTTTATGTGCATTCATGGCCCAGACACTTTAACAGAAAGGGCTCACGATACGATAGCTTTCTTTTATTGAAAGTAATTATCACATGAATATTGCCGGTTATGGCGAGAAAATAATATCAACTACATAAAAAATGCCCGTCAAATTCTCGGCAATTTTTGTCTCATCGACATTTGAAAATATTCCCATCCGTCACTGATGAGAAGAAAACAAGCCGTCGTCAAAGAGTTTGAACGTCATACAATAAGGCGAGGTCGCCTCACCTGCATAATGGTCGCATGCCAAATAGGTAAAGATATGAATGCACCAAAACTAAACCATAACACCTCATTGTTACCATATCTGACGCGAAATAAATAAATATGAAATATGGAAGTGCTGGAACCAGTTTAATCGCATACGCAGAGAAGGATAAAAAAATAGTTGTGCTCTCTCATACTAGTGATTGTATAGTTTTATCCTTCTCATATTATTATTGTTATTTAAATGCCATATCCATAATTAATACTTAGTCTATGTCGAGTACATAGTAAGTTTTCGAGTTTGTGACAGCCTTGACACTTTTGTTACACTCTTGACAGACTGACAGTGTTTCTTATCTGTCACTGTCCGAGCACACCGATCTTGTCAAAAATATCAAGTAATGTCAATTGTCAAGTCAATATTTTCACTTGTGTTTTGTGCTATAGCAAAGAGAATATAAATATTACGTATACTATAGTATAGTATAGTATAGTATATATATATATATATACTATACTATAGTAATCTGTGGTTTTGTGTCGAATTTCTAACCTAGAAAATAAATATACCAAATATATTAAGTTATTGTTATTAACACAAATATATTACCAATAGCTAAAAGCTTGCAACTTAGATTTACTTAGACACATAAACAATAATTAGCTCTACAAATAGTAATCTGTGATTAGCTCATATTACTATGGAAGGCTACGAAATAAGAATTTCTCATAGCAAGAAGGTGTGTATTTGTTTGAACTATCCTCTCATTATATATTTAAAGAATTCAAATTCATGAATTAAACATTCTTTACAGGGTAAAGGTCTATTTGCAACGAGGAGATACGACGAAGGCGATGTTATTTTGGAGGAAGATCCGTTGATATCATGTCAGTTTGCTTGGAATGCTGCATATCGCTATTTGGCGTGTGATTTTTGTATGCGGTAAGTACATATTTGCTTATTATGATTGGAAGGTTAAGCCGCATTTTCACTAGGGGACATGTCGCGGGAACAAGTCGCCCGACATTCACGTAGTTGTGTCTGCAAAAGTTGCGGGACATGACTTGTTCACACTAGCCAGTCGTGATCAGTATGACGCCCGAGGAGGTAGTGTTGTTCAGTGCAGCAGGAACACAAAGCGACACACATTCTCACTGATCAAAGCCTGTCCGGCGACTGTCGCGGCTCGCGGGACACGAAGGTCGCGGGTGTCGACGCTCGCAGAGCATCGACTAGATACCAGCTGAGGGACTCTTAAAATAATATCCCAAGCAACGTCTGGCGACATCGCATGCGACACGTGAATTTTGTGTCGAACTACCGAGTCGCAGAACAAATGTCTTCTAGTGTAAATGGGGCTCTATGCACTATCCACTGAATAATGAGCATAATGAATTTTATAAGGTGGAGGAAGTTTTAGTAATAGGTGTAATTTTACCTCTGTTTGTTAGGGTTCCGTACCCAAAGGGTAAACCGGGACCCTATTACTAAGCCTCCGCTGTCCGTCTGTCTGTATGTCTGTCTGTTTGTCCGTCTGTCACCAGGCTGTATCTCATGAACCGTGATAGTTAGACCGTTGAAATTTTCACAGATGATGTATTTCTGTTGCCGCTATAACAATAAATGGGTGAAATGCAGAATAGATGTACCGTAACAAAATCGTTATTAAACTGAGATTGTAACGAAACTGATAAATTGTTACGAAACTGATAATGAAAGGGTGAGATCACAGTTAGTATACTAAATAGTCATGTAATATATCATATAATAATCACATATACAATGTCAAACAAAAAATAACATTTAAATATTACAACAAAAACTCATGTTGTGGACGAAACCTTAGTGCAACGAAACTAAGAGCTCAGTTTCGATACGTAACGAAACATTACGAAACGTTACGAAACTGAAAAAATAAACTGAGAAATCCTATCCTCAAAAATATTTCCTACCAAAATCACTATTGATTTGACAATAACTTGTATCCCAGCGGTAATTATATGTCTTACACAAGATAAATCAACAAATAACTTATGAATTATACTCACCAGAAATAAGAAAATCGCGTTAGTAACCCTGATACTGATATTTAACAAAATGCGTGTCTGATACCACCCGAATGCGAACTGCGAACCAAAAATCTTACTGTCAATATTTTGACATAGCTTGAGAAAGTGTTGCGATTTTATAAAAATGCAATCTAATGTTAGAATTGTTGTTAAATTTGTGACCAAAATGGCGTTACTATCCCTGAGTTACGAAATTAACAAAAATGGAGACAGACATTAAGTACGCTAAATCTTATATCTAGATCGTTTCCTTTTTGCACAGCCTATTTCAATTTATTAATTTAGATAAGAAGTGGTGATTTTAACCAAAAATAAGGTCAAATTAAACTAAGAAAAATTTGTTTACTGATACACAAAATTGACAAATAGTGGAGAGACATTTCAAATTTGTATGAAAGTTATTTAGTATTATATTGAAAAAAATATATAATTCTTGCCTGATTTCATGCATCAAAGTAAATAAAAAAGGGGCTTTTGGACAATAAATACACTACTCAGTATTATGAAAATAATTTTAATTACGAAACGAGAAAAGACGTTATCTTATTTCAAACTTACGGGACAACTTAAATTGTATCTATGTACATCTATTCTGCATTTCACCCAAATACTAAAAACAGAATGAAGTTAAAAATAATAGAGGGTCACCATACAAGAAACATGTTTTTTTCGGCATTTCAAGCCATCTAGAAATGTCGATCCCTAACACCTTTCTTAGACGTTAGATGGCGTTATCAGAAATAAAATGTTTATTAATTATTATTTTTTGCTGGCGAAAAATGATAGTGATATTTTTTGCTCGATCTTATAAAATACTGTAGAGTGGTACGGAACCCTAGGAGTGCGAGTCCAACTTGCACTTGGCCAGTTTATTTTTATAATTCTTAAAATAAAGGACACTCACTCATTAATACTATAGGTCCTCCAGAAACATCTAATTAGAGACTTTGTTCAATATATACTGCAGCTATATTATCATTTTAAACTATTAAACCGTTCACATTGAAATATTATTCTAGACTATATTAAAAATTATTGTATGTTTTCTCTATAAAATTTCACAATACTGAATGACATACATTATTAGAATATTTTTTACATTCAAATCTTACTATATACTAAAAATATAATGATGTTTCTTTAAAATAAGGCAAGGCATTTAATAATAAGTTATAGATTGTTAAACACAATCCAAAATTTCATCGTACCGACGGGACTCGGACGGGATGTATCGAACCGTGGCTTAATTGGCAGAGCACCTGGACGTGTAATACGGGGGGTGCGAGTTCGAGTCCCGTCGGTACGATGAAATTTTGGATTGTGTTTAACAATTTACAAAAATATAAAGTGTGAGACACTTCAAAGAAACATAATATTTGATTTACGCTGTGCAACATCTCTCGTCGGATTTGAAAACTGTAATGATTTCTTCCGAATGATTAACTTACGTAATAAGTAGTCATAGATGGCGACAACAATGCATAATTGGGTTAACAAATGCAATCCATTAATTTCGTCGTATCGAACCGTGGCTTAATTGGCAGAGCACCTGGACGTGTAATCCGGGGGGTGCGGGTTCGAGTCCCGTCGGTATGATGAAATTTTGGATTGTGTTTAACAATTTACAAAAATATAAAGTGTGAGACACTTCAAAGAAACATAAAATAAGTTATAGAGGTGGATTTTTAATATTTTTACCATAGACAAAACAAATCTGCCTCCCAAAGATTATATAAAATACATTACTTCCTTTAATAAAATATAAAATACTTTACTTGAGGTTTTGAAAATAGTTCACTTGAGTTAACTACCTTATTGACCTATTTATAATTGATTTTAGGCCTTTAGAAACGCCAGAACAGAATGTGCGTCGTCTCTCCTGCAAACCAGATATTGTTCTACCACACTCAGACTGCTATGAGACCAACCTATCCACTATAACTACATGTAACCAGTGTGAAGTTCTGTATTGCTCGGAGAACTGCAGAGATAGAGCATTTGCTGTGTATCATAGAACACTCTGTCATAACACTAGTGATGCTCAACATCCTATTATGACCCTTGTGGATGCTTGGAAGTAAGTCTAAATTCTGTGTTTGTTATTAGATCACTGTATTCTCTTTAGGACCTCTACTGTAATCAAAGAATATTTCCTCAAAATTTCAGGTCTGAATGCCCAGTAAATATTTACCTTGTAAAAGGATAGGCCCTGTACCAGATAAATACTTTCATCCCTTCCTATAAAGATTATCATTTTTCACAATTTTGTCTTAGACATCTGGAGAGTCATCTTAGTGGATTCATTACTATTGTATACTACAATTACAATTATATAATTGACATAAGAATAAGATAGATACTCATGTGCAAAATTCAATGCTTCAACAGTTTTAATACCCAGAGGCTCTAAAGCTCTGAATGTCTGGTCTAATCTTAGCACATGTCTGGTACATGACCCGAAGATAACCATGAGAACTTATCTGCCAGATAAACTACAGTATTCAGGAACAGTTTCACTGCTGATAGCTTATCTGCCAGATTTTTGACCGCATATATCAGATCTATTGCATTTATCAGACTGTTGCGTATATACTACATATAACACAACTATTGCATACATCATATGTCAGAAATATTGGAAACTTTATCAGAATCCAGTAAAACTGGCCCTTGTGTGACATTATCTATCAGATATCTATTAGTACATTTGTCAGAAACCGGTTAAAGCGCCCCCCTAACACGTTCGCTGCTGTAAACACACCGTGCGTTTTTTTATTTTTGGTATCGGAAGTAAAATTAAAAATAAATATAATACATTTTTTTATAATTAATTTTTTCACAAGGGGTGCATGTGACCTTCTGTTGGATTTTAGTTTTAATTTGATGCCACAGCTACGAAAAAAATTACAAAAAATAAATTAAAAAATATGCGAAAAAGTGCCGCAGTCAAAGTGTTAATCTTACACAGCAATTGTTTATCTTCCAGACAAATGCACTACCCTCCTGAGACAACAAACATAATGCTCCTAGTTAGGATCCTAGCATCCATCCAACAGAGCTCTGACCCGTCTGCTGCAGCTGCTCAGATCAAGCAGTTCTGTCACAGGACTGTCAATGAAGATGCAGAGTTAGTGCACAAGTTGCTCGGGGAACAGTTCACTGATCAGCTGAATACTCTGAGAGATCTGACTGCCAATGTTGTTAGTGGAGAACATGTTCAGGAGGTAAGACACCACTGATTTATCTTGTATTTGTTGAAGTTGGAGTAGGACTTCTGCTAGTCCGCCTGGGGCGGTACCACCACTTTGCCAAATAATTTTCATCCGTGAAATAGGAATGTTTTTCGGTTGAAATGGCAAGGTGTCCAGTGAAATTACAGGGCATGTGAGACTCAACATCTTTGTCTCAAGGTAACAGGCGCAGTGCAGTAACATGCAAAATTCTGGCAGTCCAAAATTTTACATGTCGCTGTATCTGTTATAGGTAGACGTCATTGTTTACCATCAGGCGAGCGTCATGCGTGTCCTGTTATCTTTTACCATAAAAAAAAGTAGAAATGTTTCATTTTGAAGGACAAAGTATCCAGTTAAATTACAGGGCATAATGAGTCTTAACAGTCTTAATATATCAAGGTTAGCGACTCGCCCAGGCTTCGCATAGGTACAGCATATATGCCTACATTTTATGCATTAGCTAGCTTGTTGAGACGAGTTTGAATTAACATCTTAATAAAACCTTAACAAATTATACACCTAAACCTTTCTCATGAATCAGTCTGTCTGTTGGTGAGAACCGCAAAAAAATGTTTTTGAGTTTACCGTGAACAGACAGGCAGACAGACGCGGCGAGGGACTTTGTTTTAAATATGAAGTGATGACGGGTGCAGTGAGTGACCTGCAAGATTCCAGCAATCCAGAAATTTGCATGACATAGTTTCTATTAAAGGCATACATCATCGTTTCCATCGTTGACTTGAAACAAAGAGCCAAAGATCGGGCTCAGTGGCATGACTTGGGAGAGGCCTATGTCCAGCAGTGGACTGATACCGGCTGATTATGGTGATGATGATGATGATCATCGTTTACCATCAAGAGGTTTGCTTTTAACCTTCAACTATAAAAAAACTACAACAACTACATAATACATTTCCAGTTCCTAACCCCTGAGGGATTCTGCTCCCTCATGGCGCTGATCGGCACCAACGGTCAAGGCATTGGCACCAGCCCACTGGCAATGTGGGTGAATGCAGTTGTGGAGCTTACCATGTCTGATGATGAGAGGCAACAGCTGGACCTGTTTATTGATAAGCTTTATGAGTATGTTGGGGAAGGTGAGAGCTTTTTCACTTTTATACAGAGTCCGGTTTTTTATTATTTTTTATAAAATTTTTTTTATTTTTTTCTAATTTAATTTTTTTTTCTTTTTTTAATCTTTAGGCTCGTCGCTAGCCTTTGACCACTTTCTCACCTGTTGGTAAGTGATGATGCAGTTGAAGATGCTAGCAAGTTAGGCCTACAATAGGAAGTGGCTTTCAAAGACAGCTGTCAGAACATTTTAGATGTTTGCTGACTATTTTCCAACTTGAGGGTAGTAGTTGGCCAGGCGGACACTGAAATTCAAATTTAAAGCATTTACTTAGTTTATAGGTAGATAAATAAAGCCAAAGTGGGAGTACAGACCTGCAGTGAATCGACAATAGGACCACACGAATTTGGCAGTAGGAATCACAGGGGGCAAATGCTCGTCAACTTTCTCGGGAAAGAGGGGCTTTTCTTGATGAACTCGTTCTTCAAGAAACAGCCACAAAGGAAGTGGACGTGGCAAAGCCCCGACACTGTGACTAAAAACCAGATTGACTTCATTATTGCGGACAAGCAGCGCATATTCAGTGATCACTAGGTTTGATACTGGAAGTGATCACCGACTTGTACGAGGCTCTCTGGATATCCACTTTAAAGCCGATAGATTCCGATTGATGCAGTCTACGCTCCGACCGAACCTACTCCAAAACGTTGTTGGATCCGAAACATTCCAATTAAAATTGGAAAATCGATTCGCTGCCTTGGAAACCACAGATGACGTAGACCAGAAACTCGAACAAGTGCTGGAAATCCTCAGGGATAAAGGGACGAAATTTTTGCGAGAGCAAGCGTACGGGCATAAAGTCCAAACTTTCGGCAGAAACACTTCGACTAATGGAAGAGAGACGAACAGATCCTTTGTCAGTTTTGTCAATTAACCAGGTGCGCAACAAAACCATTAAGAAGCTGGTACGACAAGACTTCCGATCCTCTAACACGCTCTTGTTTAAAGAATCAATTGAGCAGAATTGGGGGTCAAAAGTGTTCGCCCAGTCTCTGAGTAGAAGCCACCTCACAAAGCTGACAACATCAACGGTGAACGTCGTCGCATCCAAGTCGGAGATTCTGTCGGAAGTTGAAGACTTCTACGGCAAGCTCTGCGCATCGCATGCTTCAAGGCCCGTACCCGATACTGAGGATTGTAGAGCCACCTTAACCCGCCACTTCACAGAAGACCTGCCCGAAGTCAGCCGAGATGAGATCGTGACGGCCCTTAAACAGCTCAAAAATGGAAAGGCCCCAGGTGAAGACGGAATCACAACGGAGCTCCTAAAAGCTGGAGGAGCCCCAGCTGTAAGCCAGCTGCAACAGCTCTTCAATTCTGTTCTTTCACTGGGAGAACTCCACAGGCATGGAACAGGAGCATGGTGGTTTTGTTTTTCAAAAAAGGAGACAAAACCCTCTTGTTAAACTACCGCCCGATTTCGCTTCTGAGCCATCTCTACAAGCTGTTTTCAAGGGTCATCACGAACCGTCTTGCGCGAAGACTCGACGAGTTCCAACCTCCGGAACAGGCCGGATTTCGAAGCGGTTACGGCACCATCAATGGCATCTCTCTGTTACGATTCGCAGACGACATCGTCTTTATGGCAGAAACGCTGCAGGACTTACAAAGGATGTTGAATGGCCTAGCCGATTCTTCTCGTCGCATCGTTCTCCAGATGAATTTGGATAAAACCAAAGTCATGTACAACGAGCTCGTTATTCCGGAACCGATTGCCGTAGATGGAATCCCACTCGAAGTTGTCACTAAGTATGTTTACCTAGGGCAGTAGCTCCAACTAGGCAAACGTAACTTCGAAAAGGAATTCCAGAGAAGAATTCAGCTGGGCTGGGCAGCATTTGGAAAACTCCGTAGTGTCTTCTCGTCGCATATACCACAGTGCCTAAAGACAAAAGTCTTTGCGTCCTACCCGTCATGACATACGGAGCCGAGACGTGGACACTCACGGTTCGACTTGTCCACTAATTTAAAGTCGCTCAGCGAGCTATGGAAAGAGCTATGGTGTGTAGGTGTTTCTCTGCGGGATCGAATCCGGAACGAAGTAATTCGCCAGAGAACTAAAGTGATCGACATAGCTCAGCGGATTAGCAAACTGAAGTGGCAGTGGGCTGGTCATATCTGCCGTAGGACCGATAACCGTTGGGGTAGACTGGTTCTGGAGTGGAGACCGCGAATCGGTAAACGTAGCGTAGGACGCCCTGTGACTAGGTAGAGCAACGACATTCGCAAAGCGGTGGGCAGTGACTGGAAACAAAGAGCTGTAGATCGGGCTCAGTGGCATGACTTGGGAGAGGCCTATGTCCAGCAGTGAACTGATACTGGCTGATTATGATGATGAGATATAAAATCTACACTTACACATGCCTAATAATAACATTAAATAGACAATAAATAAATGATCATATTAATAATTAATCTAATTACAAAAAAAGTTGAATTTAGAAAGATATGCACATTTTCTAAATTCCACATTTTTATGCATAGTCCTCTTTCATTGTATACCTACTAACGTGGTATAAAACTGCATGCACTGCAGTGAGTTTTATTATATTGGTAAATAAATGGTGCACACTGCAAACATTTTACCTATAATATCAGTGTAATATCATTGAAACGCTTGACTATCATGAATGAAAAAAGTTGTACAAAAATTGCTTCATTTAATCTGTCCATTTAAACATTTCCAGAATCCGGCACATTCCTAAACACGGAAGGCTCAGGTTTATTCACGTTACAAAGCGCCTGCAACCACAGTTGTTCTCCAAACGCCGAAGCAACATTCCCCTACGGCAACCACAGAGTACAGCTGAAGGCTATGAAGGAAATACTGCCAGGGGATGAGATCTGCATCAGCTATTTGGATGAGTGTGCGTTGAAGAGGTCTCGGCATTCTAGGCAAAAGGTAAGAGAGTTTCTGCATATAGGTTGATAAAGGTGACATAGTCTTACGAGGTCTATGTTGAAAAATTGTTCATAAAAACTTAACACTAAATGAAAATAATTTCAATTGGAGTATACTTTATCCTCAACCGCATCATCACTTACCAACAGGTGAGATAGTGGTCAAACGCTAGCGCAAGAAAGATGAACGATGCAACAAACGCAGATGGTAAGAACACATTATATATCGATGTTCCGCCTGACTTGCTGACAAAAAGTAGCTTAGGTGTTCCGGCAGAACAGCCCTTAAGCCCTCTCAGACTATTCTAGGACTAGCGTGTTCACCATTCTCAATCACATCATCGCTTACCGCCAGCTGCGATAGTGGTCAAACGCTAGGCTATCATCACTAAGTACATATTATAAAACAAAGTCCCCCGCCGCGTTTGTCTGTCTGTCTGTTCGTGATAATCTCAAAAACTACTGAACCGATTTTAATGCACTTTCATCAATAGACAGAATGCTTCCCGAGGAAAGTTTAAGTGTATAATTCGTTAAGGTTTTATGTAAATTGTTTGAAATATGACGATGATTGATGAATACATACTCAACGCAACAAACTGTTTTTTTATTTTTTTATATCTTATAGGCTAGCGTTTGACCACTATCTCACCTGTTGGTAAGTGATGATGCGGTAGAAGATGGTAGCCTAGAATGGGAACTGGCTCTCAAGGATAGCTGCCGGAACACATTAGGTGTTTGGCGTTAGATTTTCTAACTTGAGTGTGGTAGCTGACCAGGCGGACACTAGATAGTGTCCTACCACCATGCGGGGGTTGTTGGTTTCTTAACGATGTTTTCCTTCACTGGAGGGCCACTGTGAGAAGCGCACATACATTTTTCGATAGAAAAATCCATTGGTGCACGGCGGGGTTGGAACTCGGTACCACGGCATCAAAGCCGACCGTTCTCCCGATTACGCCACCGGGCCCTCAAATGATGCAAAAATGCAGGCATATTTGCTCTGCCCCTGCGAAGCCACGTCGGGTCGCTATTCATATCTATAAAAAGCATAAATAACAAATTTAAAAAGCTTACTAGCAATGTGGGTTGCACATTACTGGTATTCTTGTTAACCCCTCCAACTAAGCTAAATATGATTCTGTCTGGAGTGGGTTCACCTTAATAGTGCAATGGGTGGGGTCGAAGTCACGACCTCTCGATCGCGAGTCACCTTATCCATTGGACTATTGCCGCTTAAATATTTGTGTGTGTATCTATTCTTATTTGAAAGGCATTATTATGTGATGATCCGTAAAGTCACTGACTTGTAAATCCAACTTTTTCTCCGTATTATGATCATGTTCTGTGTTTCCAGGAGCTAGCACAAAACTATCTATTCGTTTGTTGGTGCGAGCGATGCAATGCGCAAGCCTCTCAGGCCGATTGCACCAGCGATGAAGAAATGAGCGATGACGATATTGACGCAGACGACTGATGTTCTAACCTACTCGCTTTCTGCTTGCTCGGCTTGTGAGCGAGCAATGGAACGCGGATATATCATAGACTTGAGATGTGAACTGTGTATATGTTAAGTGGTATAAGTTTGTGAGAAAATAAGTGATAGTGACATCGAATATACTTTCTGCTTGCTCCGTTTGTAAGTGAGCAATGGGAAGCAAACCTGTGAAAATCATTAAAATATTTATTCATGTATTTTTAAGTTTAAGTGCAATTCTGTATACATATGTGTATTAATAAGTACATTATCTGTAATTTATGAACACAAAATTATAAATCTTTATTCGAGTCATCAAAGCTCACTTAAATATCTTGTAGCAATATAAGTAAAAATAATATATTATGATAATTTTTGGAACCTAAGTGTATCACTTGAGAACGGGTGGACCGGTTTATTTTTCTTTTTATTTTAAATTTCTTTAGGTAAAGATAAATTCGAAAGATTCCAAGAATAACTAAAAATGCTATTTTCTTTAGGAATTTTTTGATTAGGGTTTGTTGGGTCAGCTAGTTAGAGATATAGAAAGTTAAAAACACTATAGGGTAAATGCAAGCTTCTTAAAATTTCTTAAAAGAAAAAAATGTGGGTAGATAAACAAAAGTTTTACATTTTGTATGATTCCATTTTACTAAAGAAATTAGAAAATAAATAAATTAAAGTATGCATATAGAATAATAGTATGGATTGTAGACTAAAAAGGAGAATTTCCAAATCTTTACTTAGAAAAATAACTCATGTTATACTAAACTTAGGTTGGGTTGCACCATCTAACATTAACTATAACTAACGTGTCAAAAGTCAGTTAAACTCCATACAAAAACACCGGTTATGGTTATAGTTACAGTTAAAGTGAGGTGGTGCAACTTAGCCTAAAAATACTGTTGGGAGTAGCTAGTAATTAGACCAACGTGGTTTACATATAGATTATTATGTTGCGTATAAATCTAAAATGCTTAGCGAAAATATTAGAAGTTGGATGCATACATTAATATATAATGTTTACAAGAAATATGTATACCTAATTATGAAATATACATATATAGCTTGCTATTTTGGGTAGCTTTTGACGCGCGTTTAAAATGCGCCGCAATGAGCTGTTTATAAAAGTTCCACTACACTCGACTAGGTGGCTTTTGTTCTAACCGTGTTCACAACCTAAAGTGTCGCACTCGGTTGTTGCAACTGTGTCGTTCATAACCTTAAAGTGTCACACCTCGCTTGTTGATACAACACTGCAATGCAACTTTTTAACCATCAAATTAGATGGTTAAAAAGTTAGAGTAGGTGGATGGCAAGAATTGCATTGTCGAGACCGAGGCGTGAACTAACATAGACAAAAATTAATAGCAGATGAAATTAATAGAAAAAATAAACTGGAATTTTAAGAAGAAAAGTAAAAGAATTTAACCTCGAAATTTGCGTCAGCGTTCAATGTCAAAGTACCTTTTGTGCTCCGTACCTTTGAGCGAGTTGCAAAACAACCGAACAACCAACACCCAGAGGACCTGAACGCAGCCCAGCTTTAAAACCGTATTTTCTATCTGATTCAGTCATATTGGATTGGATTCACAGATTAAAATCGTGTAGCAAGTACGCAACGCTTTTCTGTAAAAGCACCCTAATACCCTACAGAGAAAATATATGTGTCAACGATCAATTTGCAGGCTAATCATGAAGTTTTATAGGGATTGAAATGAACGAACATGACAGAGATGGCGCTATACAGCCTACATAGCTGCATCCCCGTTGTTTAGTTAATTTTGTTCATTCAATAATGAACTGTCAAAGTTTGTGATACGGGGGCAGCTCGGTTTTGGTGGATTACGGCCTTGAATATCGCGGTATAAAAGTTTTAGCCGACAATAAATGAGCCTACCATACACATAGCTTAAAAACAGATGCAATTTATTACAAGGTATTTTATACATAGTCCATCACTTATTCGTCCAATAGTATGAAAGGATGTTAGGATGCTAGCTAAAGGAAGAATGGTCCAAATAATGGTAAGAAAAAGTGAAGATAATAAAAGCAAACGAATTATCGTAAACACGGTCTAATACATGTCGGCCTAAATATAAAAGTTTTAATATTAATGTACTTAGTATTTTAATGTCAAATTAATTCAACGATAAGCACAACATTGATATGATGTTAACTTAAATTGTGTCTTTTTCCATTATATTATGATATTAAAATTAAGGTTCATAATAACACAAATTAAATCATTATGTAGTTAATGGCTGAGTCCACAGAACGGGCGAATGCACTCGTGCATTGACGCTCACGTCTAGTGATTTCGTAGTCTATAATCAAATGACAGTCTGGACCAAGAAGGTATACTCAATATAGATTGCATGTAGGACAAAGTCTTGAAGAGTAGTTATATAACCTCGAACGACGTCACGCATGTTTTGTTGTCTGTTTCTTTACGGTGACAAAGTTGATTTAGTGTTTGGCAGAAGATTAGTCTTTTCTTACGTTAAGTGTGAGTGAGATAGTAAACATACCGATCTGAATGAAACTATCTTCAAAGCATTGTTTTAGAGGCAATCTTATTATCACTAGCCGTCTAATCTTCTTGGTCTGGACTTTCTTCATCTATGATCTGGACTAGTCCTAGCAGTGTTGATGTTTCAAGATTTAGGACTAAGTTGAATCGAAAAGTGATTTTATATTTGTCCAAATTGTTCCAATGGAGCTGATTGCATCTTTTTCTTAAAAGTTGGCATATTTGTTTTTTATATCAATCACTTGGTTATGAACCTAGGTTTTTTTTGAATTTTACAATTCTATTATATTTTTCTATTTAACTATATTTTATGCAAGTTAATGAAGGTAGGAGAAGGAAAGGAGGTAATGAATATATCAAAGTGGCAAAATTTGAAATTAAACGTTATCTGGATCAATAGATAATAGATAAATTTAGTTAATCGTTGTTAGAAAAAATATGGGACTTGTACATACAAGTCCCATATTTTTAATATGTATAACAGATGTAAAACAGAATAATATAAATTGTATGCAATTTCCATGAGGTTGGAGCCTTGGAGCTAAAAAGAAACGTATGTATTGTATGTGTATGAAAGACGTAAAATATAATAAAATATAATGCATATATCGCATGCATTGTCCTTGGGGTTACCTATATTTATTATATAGTTATTTTTGTGTAGTAATATATATAGATTCATTGAAATGTTGTGTAGTCGAAATATAGTATAGTTACTGTCAATTCATACAAATATTCTTGTATACTAAATTATTATTAACATGTGGTCTACAAATAAATAATAAGGCTGAGTTGCACCATCTGACTTTAACCGTAACTTTAACTATTAACCGGTGTTTTTATATGGATTTGGACAGATTTTTGACATTTGCTATAGTTAAAGTAAGATGGTGCAACTCAGCCTAAGTCAGGAATGTAACTGCGTTAAAAAAATGACCCAAAAAGGTCGTGTCACCACTTACCAACAGGTGAGATAGTGGTCAAAACGCTAGCTATATCATATACAGCAGAACCTCGATGATCCGAACACCGAAAATGTATACCCTGTTCGGATGCACGAAGCGTTCGGATTATAGTATGTTAAAATTTTGAAGGGGATTTTTCGAAATAAAACAAAAATATTTTACATTATAATGTGTTTATTGAAGTATGTACGTTAGATGTATGTTAGATACAATGCTATTAATCACACTTTTTTAAAGAATTCCAATATAGTGCTCTGACGAGTAGTATTTAGTTAAAGAAAATGCTTTATCCCTTAATTTACGTACGCGTACTACGCGGAAAGGCGCGCGGGCGGACGAAAAAGCGATACGTGTGTTATCTAAAACGCACTGCGTGGCACTGCGGGACAGAAACTGTGAGAAATGGCGGTTGCGCAGGGGTAAGGGGGGGTCGTTTGGATTATAGAGGCGTTCGGACGAGCTGGGGTACGGATTATCAAGGCCGTGCTGTATAAGAAAAAAGTTTTCTTGATATTACAAATTAAATTGTAAGATTACTTGTGATTATGTGTATCGAATCGATTTTTTTCCCAGTTTTGTTACATTTTACATAATTATTGTAAAGATGTTTTTGCACTTGTCAGAAGATTATTATAAAAGTTAAAATGTTACATAAATTAAGTTGCCATTTTTGTTCCTTCTTAGGGTTCCGTACCTAAAGGGCCAAACGAGACCCTACTACTTAGACTCAGCTGTCGACGGACAGACAGACAGACAGACGTGTCTGTCTGTCTGTCTGTCTGTCATCAGGCTGTATCTCATGAATCGTGATAGTTAGACAGTTGAAATTTTCACAGATGATGTATTTCTGTTGCCGCTATAACAACAAATACTACAAAGAGAATGAAGTTAAAAATTTTAGGGTGTCACAAGAAACGTGTTTTTCTCGGCATTTCAATATAACGCCATCTATGAACACTTAGGTAAACGTCCATAGATGGCGTTATATTGAAATGCCGATCTCTAACACCTTTGTGTTGACTTTCACTTAGATAGCGTTAGACGTTAGATGGCGTTATAAGAAATAAGCATGCGGCATACAAATCTGTTTTGATAAAATGTTTATTAATTATTATTTTTCGGTGGCGAAAAATGAGTGGTATTTTTTGCTCGATCCTATAAAATACTACAGTGTGGTACGGAACCCTAGGAGTGCGAGTCCGACTTGCACTTAGCCAGTTTATTTTTTATTTATGTTCTTCTAACAGATTAAGTGATTTTAATTTCCAAAAAGAAGGACAATTCGCTAGAATTAGCTCCAGACGAATTCATCTGTATGTTTCGAATGCAAAATGTGTGTAAAAGTTTTTTGATTATTATATGGTTTTAAATAAATATGTGCCAAAAATCATTATATGACCATTATACAATAAGTAATTTAAATTGTCTAAGTATACATTGTGTAATACTAGATTTTTATTTTTCTTCTTCCTTAATAGAAAATAAACGTGACGTGCTTTTTGTTTTATTTACTAAAGATTTTGTATTAATGCAGATCCTACTAAGCTACCCAGGGCTGTAGCTAGAGTAGAATTTGATGTAGGGCGGTAGGGCATGTAATGAAGCTGCAAATGCCATCTAGAGACAGAACAAAGAATTATTATAATATGAAATGAATGGTAGGTTACCCTTTGTAAGTAGAATTAAGTAGAATATAAAGCTTTTTGATACATATGGCTATTTTGATATTATAAAACTTTTGAAGGGTAGTTCTTTGTAGCACCACACATATTCTTGAATTGCTTGTATTTTTTAATTGTTTGTATGGCTACCCATCGACGTCGATGGGGCTCCTTTATACGTTAACCAGGTGGAGCCACTAAGTAAAATGGTCCTGATGACAGTCGTCAAGCTACACAATTTCATAATGAAATGTCAAAATTAATCTAGAGTAGAGTATTCTCCGGTTATGCCAATGACAGTATGGTATATATCAGACGTTTTCGAAATATTTAATACCTAAATCGAAAAATAAAAATATTCTAACAATTTATGATCGTTAAAAAAACTAAAAGAACCGACTTCAAATGCCGCGCTATTTATTTTCAGTACCAAGTTTTATGTGTTTATCTCTCTGGAGAACATATCTCGATGAAATTAAAATGGGACCTCCTGTGAAATATATGCCTTATCAAACAAAAAAATAATTTTCCAAATCGGTTCACGCGTCTGAGTAATTGGTGAACATACATAAAAAAAAAGATTCCGACGAATTGAGAACCTCCGCCTTTTTTTGAAGTCGGTTTATAATAGTAGTCCACTAGTGTCTATTGTCCACCTATAGTCGGATTTTTAATTAAACGGAGTAAGATGACATTATGAGTATTGCCACTTTTTAATGAAATAAAAATAGGTATGTGGTATAAAAGATTTCGTTAATGTAGTCATATCAATTCAGTGAACTAGTTCAATAACTCATATTAAAGTTTTCCTAAAAGTATTACATATTTTATTATCCTTATTCAACTAGTACGCTTTTACTTTAAATGCTTATGTCTAAGGCTAAGGACTCACGAAGCGGTTTTCACCCGTGCCCGCCGCGGTTGCGGGCCCGCAGCCTTTATAGAATACAGATATTTATGTAAAAAATTAAAGCACATTTCACGACGCGTTTTACGCCCGCGGCGTGTGCGATTGTTTGCGGGTCCCGCTGCACCGGCGGTCATCTTGTACCGGCGGGCGCGGGTCGCGGTCCCGCAGCCGCGGCGGGTTGTACCCGCGCGTTCTGCGGTCGGTTGGCGGGCGACCGCGCGTGGACAGCGGGGGGCGGGGGGGAGGCAACCGCCCGTCTTGCAATTATCAACCGCTAAGTTTGCGAGCGATAATCGCAACCGCGACGGCTGCGTAACCGCACAAAACTCCGGTCTCGTGAGTTTTGAAAATAAAACTCCATTCCGCCACCGCGGCGGGCACGGGTGAAAACCGCTTCGTGAGTCCTTAGCCTAATACATTGATCAAATACATAATTCAGTTAACTAGAACTTATACGTACTACGTACTATTTAAGTGTTTTTAATCTATAGTTCAGTTCTTTGAACGATAAAAATAATAAACGGACAAGTGCGTGTCGGGCCACACGCAGTGTAGGGTTCCGTAGTAGCCTGTTATTCAATGCAAGTCTTTACCCGTTATAAAAAAGCAACTAGGTACTCCGTCTTTGTCACTTTAAAGGATTTATTCTATTAATTATACAACACCCAAGTTCAACGACTATTACTGCTAAACTAATAAAGTTATCTTAATCGCTATAATTTTCCTTTAAAGTTCTTGAAATGCGCTATTATCACGAATTTTTCCAAAATTTTCAAGCCAGCAGTTAAGCTTTTAGAGGGGGGGGGGGGCGCCCTACTGGAACAAAAATTTGCACTTTAAAGTTTAAAATTTCGTAAATGGAGCATTCAATCGAAAAATGGTATTAGCAACCCTTAAGTCATTTTAAAATACCTATTTAACGATATCCCACACGATGGGGGGTAGACGATGAAAAAAAAATTCATCCCCACTTATCATATAGGGGAGCTACCCTAAAAAAAATATTTTTCAAAATTTTATTACAGCACTTTGTCGGTGTCATTTATTTACATATACCCTCCCCCCCCACAAAATAACGGCTTTCTAGTATTAACGGTCTCTAAGCAAAACCTCGGACAGACAGACAGACGGACATGACGAAACTATAAGGGTTCCTTGTCAGGACTACGGAACCCTAAAAAAGATCATCACTACGTTTGAATGTTGGCAACATTATTTTGTTAAGTGACATTTTGAGCTGTCAGTTTACTCCGTCTAATTAAAAATTCGACTATATACCCTTAGTACGTGGAGGGAAAAATTAAACCTTAGTACGAGTTTTCATACCAAACTCGATATCGTATATCGAGCAATGAAAAACAGTACAGCGCCTCTAGTGGTTACTCCACTTAACTTTTAGACCAATCAGGGAGTCAGAATAAGTCGAAAACTAGTATGTGAGATCTGTCAAAAGCGTTTACGATAAAAACTCGTACCTACTATGTTGGAATCCTCAAGTTGTAAAATATCGACAGCTGTCCTTGAGAGCTAGTTCCCATTCTAGGCCTAACGTGCTACCATACTCGACCGCATCGTCACTTACCAATAGGTGAGATAATAGTGAAACTTGGCCTTTAGGATAGGTATTAAAAAAAATGTTTTATACATGTACTACACCAGTGTCATCATCATCGCAATCAGCCGGTGTCAGTCCACTACTGGACGTAGGCCTGTCCCAAGACGCGCCATTGAGTCCGTTCTTCAGCTCACATATACCGATACCAGTGTGTTAGGCAAGTTTGAATCGTTCTTTCGTTCTTACTACCATAAGTAAAATATGAGGGTCTTCAAATCGCGAGTGAATAGGTATCTTCTGGGTAAGCGCGCTCCATCATCGACCGCATCATCAATTAACATCAAGTGAGATATTAGTCAATTGCTACCTTGTTCGGTGTAAAAATAATTAAAGATCGTTTACAAAACGAAAAAAAACGACCTCACATGCCGCGATAGTCATTTTTTAGTACTAAGTTTGAGATGTTTATCTCAATATCTCCGGAGAGAATTATCAGATCTCGATGCATTTGTATACCTAGCTTGATGACATGATACTAATGGCTAATTTGATTATCGCGGCATGTGAAGTCGGTTTCTTCGTTTTGTACGATTGTAAATTATTGTGAAGTCGGTTGAAAAATAAATGATATAATCTGTGCACAATTCAAAATACCTTTTATGATAATATAGCAAGTTAAAGTATGATACCGAAATGCTTTCAATTGTTGGTAGTTGAATTGACAACTTGAATAAACGCGCGATTTCAATGGGTAGGTAAATAAAGTAGATACCTACATCTAAAGCTAGAATTGCCTGGCGTTTATCTCAGCTTATCTAAAACTTAAGTAACTCTTAACATTGAAGTCACTAAAATTAGCTTTGATTGTGCTTTAATATTACGAACCGAAACGCCCGAATTCATTATTTTAATGATCAACTTTTAGCAAACGGCATAATATATTTTCATTTATTGCGTCAGTCGGGCATTTTGTATGAAAAGGAAATTCCCTAATGAAGAGTGTTTCAAACTTTTGCGATTTTAGGAACCTCGTTCGTTTCAAAGAGCATTGATGCGAAATTGTAAAATGAGAATGATTTTGCCTTTTGAATGGCGGAGGATGAAGATTTGTTTGTGTGACTGAAAAGCGTATAAAAATTTGTTTATGATATAGGTACATTGATAAGCTGTAAAGTAAAATGCTTTCTTAGATTGATAGGTACTAATCTAATAATGCAACACATCTAGTGGATCTAGGGAAAGGGGAGGTGGGGGATCCAAGGGCTTAAGCTCGTTCTATTATTTATTCTGGGCACAAGCCCAAATTCGTCCATGTTCACCCGTTACATCCGTGTCGTTATGGTTGACCATAACGACACGGATGTAACGGGTGAACGAGGCTTGGCTCTGGAGACTGGTTGCATTGATGCAACCAGTCTCCAGAGCCAAGCCTCGTCACCAAAACAAAATCCTGAATCCGCTACCACAGTTTTACATTGTAAAACTATGAAAGCGTAGTTATTAACGTCAATTAGCGCCAAATACATTGTCAATTGTCATGTACTTGGCATTTGTCATTTAGCCACGGTCCTACAGCAGTCCCTTGAAGCATGATGAATGATGATGAAATAGTTAGTATATATTTACTGAAATAGTTTGCTTACAACTTTATAAGTCTGTTTAGGCCCTATAAAGTCTAGGTATTTCGGGCTTAATGAGTAACTAACACTTAAGGTGGTACGATTTCCATACATATATATTGTAACGTAACGTAGGAATGGATCACCTAGATGAGGAAAAACACGAGATTATAGTTATACATAGGTATATTGAGTCCAAAACACTTAACTTATAACGCTACACTAAATGTTCGTCACTAATCTAAAATAATTTAATCCACTTCATAATGATCTCCCAGTGAGGCTCCAGTAAATACCGGACATCCTCAGATATTCCGTCATACATAATTCTTACTCATCTTTATTCGATCCATAGTCCATAGTCCATAGTCCATAGTTCTTTTGTAGAAGAAGTGTCCTGGGCCTGTCCACTTCGAGGACTACGTCTTTTGTTGTAATTTCAGCAGTATTAGCTGTTGCAGGATTGTATATCTCGGGGCTTGGTGCAGACTGCCCGTCCCCCGAGTCTCTGATCCTCCGCATTTTGTGTAGACTAATTTTCTCCTTTTTAGGGTTCCATAGTCCTGACAAGGAACCCTTCGTCATGTCCGTCTCTCTGTCTGTCTGTCCGAGGTTTTGCTAAGAGACCGTTAATACTAGTAAGCTGTTATTTTGTGGAGGTATGTAAATAAATGACGCCCACAAAGTGCTGAAATAAAATTTTGAAAAATATTTTTTTTTAGGGTAGCTCCCTTATATAAGAAGTGTATTGTTGAATAGGTCTTTTGAAATGACTTCAGGGTTGCTAATACCATTTTTCGATTGAATGCTCCATTTACGAAATATTAAACTTTAAAGTGCAAATTTTTGTTCCAGTAGGGCGTCCCCCCTCCTCTAAAAGCTAAACTGCTGGCTTGAAAAATCTGGAAAAATTCGTGATAATAGCGCATTTCATGAACTTTAATGAAAAATTATAGCGGTTACGATAACTTTATTAGTTTAGCAGTAATAGTCGTTGAACTTGGGTGCTGAATAATTTTGTACCAAATACAAAATCCTTAGAACAAATCCTTTAAAGTGACAAAGACGGAGTACCTAGTTGCTTGTTTATAACGGGTAAAGACTTGCATTGAATAACAGGCTACTACGGAATCCTATACTGTGCGTGGCCCGTATATATATGTATATATATTGCCTTGGTGTCAAACTAAGACATTATATGAATGTCCTAAGCATTATTCAGCTAGTTTATTAAATGTTGTAACAAATGCTACGGCTAGATATCATTCAGGAATAAAGTTGAAAGGCGCTGTTTAGTAAAGAGGCTAGGCTGTTGATTGAACGGCTAATTAAGCTATCTGCCTGCGACACATACATGTCATAGTGTACCGAATAATAAAGCTGTGATCAAATTTTGTTAATGTAGGTATAGATATACTTACATTAACTGTGTAGATACACAGACTACATTTTGTAAAAGTATTACGTACATGATATACCCACCTCCATCATATAGGTATATGCACAATATTATGAATTTATCTCTTAACTCTAACAAATCTTGATTAATCTAAAACTTTTGAATACATCTTAATTATTAAGAGACTTTAAGGTCACTTGACGAGGTCTCGCAGCTAATTACTATTGAGTGGTATCTTAGAAATTCGGCTGTTGTGGTTAAATTGTGAATTAACTTTGGAAGATTTTGAATTGAGTATAAATAGCTTTCGATCGATTTTAGGTATGCTGGCGCATGTAGTTTGACTGTCTGTCACTTCTGTCAGACAGTCTGACTGAGTTAAAATAAAGTTTATTCTTTGTAAATAGACAGATTATTTTATTTCTACGTATTATTATTTTAAGGGGTTTTGTAGTCCTGACAAGCAACCCTTATAGTTTCGTCATGTCCGTCTGTCTGTCTGTCCGAGGTTTTGCTAAGAGACCGTTAATACTAGAAAGCTTTAATTTTGTAGGGGTATGTATATTAATTACGCCGACAAAGTCATGATATAAAATGATGGAAAATATTTTTTTTAGGGTAGCTCCCCTACATGAGGAGTGGGGATGATTTTTTTTTTCGTCGTCTACCTCATCATGTGGGGTATCTTTGAATAGGTCTTTTAAAATGACTTAAAGGTTGCTAATACCATTTTTCGATTGAATGCTCCATTTACGAAATATTAAACTTTAAAGTGCAAATTTTTGTTCCAGTAGAGCGTCCCCCCCCCTCTAAAAGCTAAACTGCTGGCTTGGAAAATCTGGAAAAATTTGTGATAATATAATAGTGCAGTTCATAAACTTTAAAGGAAAACTATACAGGTTAAGATAACTTTATTAGTTTAGCAGTAATAGTCGTTAAACTTGGGTGTTATCCAACACCAAATATAATTTACAAAATATTTTTGTACCAAATATAAAATCCTTAGAAAAAATCCTTAAAATTGACAAAGACGAAGTACCTAGTTGCTTGTTTATAACGGGTAAAGACTTGCATTGAATAACGGGATACTACGGAACCCTACACTGCGCGTGGCCCGACACGCACTTGGCCGGTTATTATATTATTTTTTTATGTTCAACACTCCACCAAACATTATGCATGATAAAGTTTTTAACTTTGCTGTGCAAGAGCTTCCATTTTAGTTACATAAATACTGTAACCCGTATTATTAGTAGGTACTCATTAGTTTTTTATCTTTTTTTAACCGACTTCAAAAAAAGGAGGAGGTTTCTCAATTCAACCGTATATATATATATATATATATATTTTTTTTTTTTATGTTTGTTCGCGGATAACTTCGTCGTTTATGAACCGATTTCGATTATTCTTTTTTTGTTCGAAAGGAGATATCCCAAGTGTGGTACCATGGTAATTTTATCGAGGTATGATAAGTATCTCCAGAGATATTGAGATAAACATCTCAAAATTGGTACTGAAAATGAATAGCACGGCATTGAAGTCGGTTGTTTTTTAGTTTTTAAACGATATTATTTAAATAATACAGTACCTACACCTACACTAGTTTTGGCAGATATTAACCTAAGTAGGTTTTCAACAAAATCATACCACAACTACCTGAGTTTCTCTATTTTTTAGTATTCAGTGCGCTGCATTAGTGCGATGCTGCTTTGCCTAAAAATACCTACTACGTCTAAATACCTACTACAAAAAATTTTAAATAGAAAACGACGGTAGTTCATAAAAGAAACAAACCGTGCACTCCATCCAGTTACCTCAGAAATCGTATTTCTTTAAAACATGGAAAAAGCAGCTGAATAGAAGAGACTAAGTCTTCCCAAAGGAGGATCTAAGCCTGCAGAGCAAACATTCATTCGTTTCCCCCACTTCAAACGACCGTCTATCTTTAAAAGGGAGGAGAAAATTATCTCGTGAATAAATTATATTTTTCCCCCTTTATGAAGACAGTTGAAGTGCATTTTCGTTTATATTTTTTCTTGTTTGACTTAGATCAAAGACATTGCAGGAATTCCGCCCTCGAGCTGGAATCCCGTGACCCCGCAAAAATGAAATGAATAAAGAATTTAATGTGACTTGATGTCTCTAGATAATAATGTTAAAGTGTTTTAGAATGGGTCTAGGGTGAAATGTTTGTTTTTGTAATTGAATTTGTTTAGTGGGATTCAGCTGTCTCGTGTTTTTGTTTCACTTATGCGGTTCCTGAGAAGTTGGTGTGAAGTTTGGGTTTCCTTCACAGGGTTGTAGAGCAATATTGTTAAAGGCACAGTAGGTATGAGTATTTCATCTCTTTTGTAACCTTTCTGCGAGTAAAAAGCTTCATTAATAAAATCATTCCAAAACTTTAACTTGAATTTTACGAAATGACTTTGGATCGGAGTTATTACGTAAAGTTAAAGAAGCTTTGTTCTAAATAAATAAAAGGTTATTATTCTAAAGATATTTTCAGTAGTCAAGGGGAAACGCCAATACATACCCTACTCTCTACTCTCTGACCCAGTTCCTCGCTCCTAAAATTAAAATCCTTTGATTCGATAGAAGCCAGTGACTAATCGGTCCCGTGAAATTCCTATAAACCCTTCAAAGGATGACAATAATACCCCTCTGATTTACGCCACATTCCGGACAAAAACCGCATTCGATTTATATTCACGTCTCTCCATGTGGTTACAAATGCTGGACACCCTAATTTTGCATTTCTGCTTGAATGAACAATGGGTATCAGATGATATATTTATTGTGTCTCTGCCCCTATTTTATATACCCTATTTTATATCTATGGAAGTAGGTAACTACCAACCCACGTTATGTAACTGAGCCACAGAATAATTAATAGTACTAGTACCTGGTTCGTAAAAGCACAGAATACTTAATAGTTCTAGTATAAGACCCTTTTGCGATCTAGGTACTTTTTTTACACACTAGTTGCTCTTCTCGCATTGATGTATATGAACTACGTTCTGTACCTCGATGTCTTCAAAGTATCATACCTATGTCCATAATATTGGCATGCCTATGAAAATATTTTGTCTGCTGATCGAGCCGTTGAAACAAACACTGAATTAAATACCAACGGGAAGCTCACTGTAATGTTATTTTTTTGCGTCTGTAGCCTTGAAATTTAAAGAATTCTAGCTATAAATAATTTAATTTTATCTAGGTAGATAGATAGATGAACATTTTAGTTGCACACCAATAATTGTACAAATAATTAAAATAAAAGTATTATTCTATATAATACAAAGGTCGTTCTATCCAACCAAAGATTGTCTGAAAGAGATCACTGTTAGCGATAAAACCGCCCGTTGTACCAACTAACTTAGTAATAGTAATTATTTTCTGTACGTATTGTGTTTTTCTGTATGTTGGTTTACAATAAAGAGTTTTTGTATTTGTATTGTATTGTCGTTTTTATCGCCTAAAGTGATTTCTTTCAGATAACCGAACGGATGCGACTGTGGCCTAACTTAGATACGACGGTCATATGTCAATGACAAACAAGTTCATAATTCTAAATCCATATTCAATTTAGGTCTTGCCCCGTCACTGTTCATAAAAAACTACTATCGGAAGTCACAGTAACTAATAATATAGTTATTTAATTAACAAACCAACAGCGAGCAAGACAAAAGCGCTTAATATAATCCCGATCAAAGCACATTACGGAGATCATAGTAACCACTAAATTCAATACTCATGATTATGTACTTTTAGTTACAAAACGGTATTGTAGTCTAACAGAGGGACAGAGTTAAATTAAAACCATCCCTTTGAAGAAACGGCCGGGGGGTTTAATTGTGAACCATTCAGAATATCGGTGCTCCACTAACGGCGAATAATTGGCACAGAGCTGTCAGTACATAAGCTCATGGAATAAAGATACCTAATGACCTAGTGCATAGAACGGATTTCGAGATTCATTAAAAGTACCTATGCCGCATGCTACGCATGGGAAGGATGCGTAACCTATGTAAATCTGCTCCACTCATGAGCTTAAGATTTATTACAGCTGTCTAGTTGTAAATTACATGTTTGAGATTACAGAAAGTGTCGGTAACTACAAGTATGTGGTGGTAGGAGTACATTATATTAATGTTCCACCTTAGTTGCTCTCAAAAAGTAGCTTACCACCATCAAGGAGAAAATTTGCCGCTATAATCTTACGGCGTTCCGGCAGCACAGCTCTTGAAAGTCAGATTATTCTAGGTCTAGCGTGCTACCATACTTTAAGTAATTGTCATCACCAACAGATGAGAGAAACACTAACCTTTATGCTATTAAAAAACCTTTTTGTGTTCAAGATCATAGCTAACATAGCACAGCTGTACTAACCATTATTCCAGAGTAATTCACCCGATCCGGACCCCTCCTACAAAACTCCGACACTGTCGGTTCACTCCGAGTAATTGGCATATTTTATGCCTCAAATGTCCTTTGTCAACTGTCACTGGGTTGCTAGTACCGAAAGAAAAAATCACTTTTAAGTCCTCCGTGAATGAAAATGTAGGTCCTTCAGAACTGGGAGTCGGTTAGGTAAGCGTTTTGTTTCCGCTGGGAATTGTTTCAGGCTCTAGGATGTAGAAATAAGCTTGTGGTTAGTTAAAGTGTGAAGTTACCAGTCAGACATAAAAAATAAAATAAAATCAGTGCAACTACGTGCTGGCAATCCAAAGTATTGCGTTTTACAAGCGATCCTATACAACTTATCCTAAGAATAGCTAAGTACGAGTAATAATGTTTTCATTTCATTATTTTCTTTTCTATGTTACAAAGAACAATACCCGTCCAACACGAGAATTTTACACATAGGTACAACATAAACTTAATTATATAATAGAAGGTCTACTAAATGGAAATCTCACCTCTCTGCAGACAATTGAAAAGTGGAAACTCTATCGAGAGGATAATGGTTATTAGTTATTAGGTATATTATATAGATCGGTGGTGATGTTGCAAAAATAAGTAACAAACTTCCTATCTTCACATCTATCATCATCATCATCGACTGATCAGTTGGTCTAGTGCTTTTTTTTTTTTTTTATGTTTGTTTAGCTTTTAATCCACCGATACAAATCGGTGTCCTTATTTAGCTGTACACAGTTGTATACCATTATATCAATGTTTATACAACTTTATTTTATGCGATAAGGCAATGCTCGCACTAGCTTGCATTGGCTTCTTGAGACATATTATCTTGTTACATTATTATACTTATTCTATCTTACTGATCTACTTATATTTAATAAATGTATCTTTTATTGATTATTGTTATTTTATTGCTTTTATTTATTTTTCTGTTTTGCTTATTTTTTATGCTTATGATATTTTTTTTTTCTTTTTTTTCGTTGTAATGTCATCTTTTTACAAATATACATCTTTTTCTTATAACTATCATTACAATAATGATTGCATAAAAAATTAAGATGGATAGTATAGGCGTGCAACGCCAGTATCCCATCAATATTAGAGACTAACATTTTATTATGACTAAGACTTATGGTCTAGTGGTTAGTGAGTCCGTCCACAAAACGATTCAGTTCGATTACTACACGGGACAATTCTTTCTGTAATACACAAGCAATTGTTTCGAGTCTGGGTGTTATTGTGTTCGTGATTTGTATGTTTTTAAAGTCCCTCGTGTCATAATGTGCTGGAAAATTTAAAAAAAAAATCTACTTATATCTTAAATTCACGTAATCACATATCAAAAGCTCACCGATCATCAAACGAAATTAATATCTCCTAAGCTGGCATCACATGACGCAGGGTTTTCAATGACTGGCGAGACTGAGTCACCCTCTCATGCCATGTCACGGTCCTTCCCGCAGGACAATAAGGATCTGCTTATTCACCGTATCTTCATTACTCTATCTATTTTGTAAAGTAGATCACGGATTTGTCAGCAGTTTCCATGTCGCAAGGCGATTATGCCCGCTTAGATAGTTTCTTGAGAATGTATAAAGTCTAGCTTTTTAGGATTAAATTCGGAATCTCAAGCTCAAATCTAGGCCAGCATGGCTATCGGAAACAAATTCTGCTAAGAAATTAGCCTCTCTACCGACACGTCTCTTTGCAATTTACAATGCTACAGTCGGAAACTTATTCATTCGAAAAATCAAAGATGTCAGTCGAAAAGCTTTTAGACAATAGCTCGTGGATTAATCCAAAATTCAAAATGTGGTTTTTATTTTTGAATATATCCGATTTATAAGTATTAGAATACCTATGAACGGCAAAATATTTTGGGTAATGATTAGGTACCTAAATGTTTTTTGATCATTGTACAGTAATTATACATTACAGTAATATACATTAATTATACAGTAAGTAAAAAACAGACATCACGGGTACCGGGCAAAAAAATATTAAACATTAACATTAAGAAAAACAAAAGTTATGATTATTTTAGTTTTAGATAGTATAAAGTATAATTTTACCCTAAAGTAGCATTCTTACTTTATTTCAGGCGTTGTCTTTTCTTATTTGATTTGAAGTTTTGTCGGCATTTTTAAAAGCCGACAAATCCTGCTGCCTCCTTTGACTTTTTCCTTTGGATCTGGTACGTCCGGCACATTTGTAGCCATTAATACATCAACATCAGTATCAGCTGGTATTAGTCCACAGCTGGATATAAGCCTCTCCCAAGACACGCCACTGAGCCCGATCTTCGGCTCTATGTTTCCAGTCACTGCCCACTGCTTTGCGAATGTCGTCGTTCCACCTGGTCACAGGGCGTCCTACGCTACGTTTGCCCATTCGCGGTCTCCACTCTAGAACCAGTCTACCCAAACGGGCACATTGCCACTTCAGTTTGTTTATTGCTAATCCACTGAGCTATGTTGTTTTCTCACTGTTTTTTGATCTTTTTTGATCACTGTTGTTTTCTCGCGAATAACTTCGTTCCGGATTCGATCCCGCTGAGAAACACTGAGCATTTTGCAGCTCTTTTCGTAGCTCGCTGAGCGACTTTAAATTGGTGCACTACGAAGCCGAGACGTGGACACGGTTCGACAACCGTGAGTGTCCACGTCTCGGCTTCGTATGTCATGACGTGTCATGTGTGCTACCCGTCATGACATACGGAGCCATTAATAATTATTTAAAAAATCGTAACTCTACAATGGTGCAGTACCATAGGCGAGTTACGATTTTTTAAATAATTATTAATCTTAATACAGAAAACCAATCAGTTTAAATATAAATTATAATCATGTTAATATGTTCGTAGCACGGTAGCCAATACCATCCTTCACGATTGGACATCTGTTTTTAGGGTTCCGTAGCCGAATGGCAAAAAACGGAACCCTTATAGATTCGTCATTTCTGTCTCTCTGTCTGTCTGTCTG
The DNA here is from genome assembly GCA_954871355.1 of Cabera pusaria. Taxonomy (NCBI): domain Eukaryota; kingdom Metazoa; phylum Arthropoda; class Insecta; order Lepidoptera; family Geometridae; genus Cabera; species Cabera pusaria. The sequence continues at coordinate 7,364,136 of OX940896.1, forward strand.
TCTGTCTGTCTGTCTGTCCGTCCGTATGTCACAGCCATTTTATTCCGAAACTGTTAGGACTACAGAATTGAAACTTGATAGGTAGATGTATTCTGTAAACCGCTTTCCGATTTTTATACAAAAGTAAAAAAAATAAAAGTTTAAGGGGGGGGGGGGGGCATCCCCATACATCCCCCATCCCCATACACGAAACTGAAACAAAAACTTTTTTTTTCTTCAAACCGTGTCTATGGATAGGTCTTCAAAAAAGACATTGAGGTTTCTAAAATCATTTTTTCTCAAAGTCAATCATTTGAAAGATAGGCGCGTCTAAAGTGGTAAAATGTGTGTCCCCCCCCTCTAACTTTTAAAGTATGGGAGTGAACATTCTAAAAAAAATATATGCTGTAGATCTCAATAAAAACTAACAACGAAAATTGGTTTGAACGAGATACAGCCAGCAGTTTCTGAGATATGGCGACCGCAAAGATAACTTTGTTTTTCATACAAACACTATGAAAAACAAAGTTAATTTTGTAGTTGTCAAAAATCATAGTTATGGAATACTTAACTGTGTTACGGAACCCTATGAGTGCGAGTCCGACTTGCACTTGGCCAGTTTATTTTACATGCTGTAGATTAACAAAATCCTGTACTGATACTGATAACTCCTGTAATCAATGACAACAAGATGAACATAGGGAAATAACTTTGTAACTTCTAAAGCGGTATATGTCTTTGAAAACCTCTACAGAATAGTACTACTTCATCTGTTCAGTGACTCAATTCAGTAAATCATAACATTCAATCAATCAGCACAGTCTAAATAAGAGATACAATAGAAAGTTCTCTATTGGTTTTAATTTAAACAAAATTTTGAATTCGAGCGAATTATTGATATAATTCGCTGCATTTACGTTCATATTGATCTATGAAATAGCTCCAAAGGATTCAAATAAAAAGTTCTATCTCGATATCACGATATTCTTCTGATCTGCGTTGACTGTTGATATCCTTTTCAATTATTTCTTGTTCAACTCGAGTTCAACTTTAATTGGGTTCTATTAAAAGTTTTGCGAAATCCGATCGGAATCAGTTACTTCTTGTCTCAAGAAATTCCTCGTATGCCTTTAGAATTTTGATGATCATTACGGTAACTAAAGGTTACGACAGCTTTTACGCCTACGAATTAATTATCTATATATTCGTAGCTTTCCGCAATATCTAATTATTTTATATTATACTAGCTGTACCCCGTGGCTTCGCCCGCATTAAAACTACTTTCACTTATTACAAACTTCTTTTTCATAAGAACCTTCTCCTGACAATTACAAACACAACAAAAATGATTAGCGAAATGGGTCCAGCCGTTCACACGTGATGCTGTGACCAAGGGAAATAGGGATTCATTTTTTAACCGACTTCAAAAGAAATATTTTTATTGACGTCGGTTAAAATAGGAGGAGGTTTCTCAGTTCCACCGTATATACATATACATATTTTTTTATGTGTTCGCGGATAATTTCGTCGTTTATGAACCGATTTTGATGTAAAGTTTTTAATTTTTTGTTGGAAAGGTAATTTCATCGAGATCTGATAAGTTTCTCCAGAGATATGTCGATAAACGTCTCATACTTGCAACTGAAACTGACTCGCGCGGCTTGTAAGTCGGTTGTTATAGTTTTTGAACTATCTTAGACATCAACACCAATATTATAAATGCGAAAGTCAGTTTGTTTATTTGTTTGTTTGTTTGTTTGGGACTTCTTCACGGTCAAACGGCTTATCCTGTTTAGCTGCAATTTTATACAAAGATAGTAAATACGGCAGAATAGGACATAGGATACTTTTTTTTTGGCTGTCGAGTCAGGGGGTCCAGATATTTTTACTTAATTTTTTTAAATATAAGACCTTCTCGAATAAACGGCTTGACCGATTTGCCTAAAATGTTGTATGAATACATGTCATAGGGCAAAATAGGATATGGGATACTTTTTTTCTGGCTGTCGAGTCAGGGGGTCCAGATATTTGTAATTGAATTTTGTAAATATACGACTTCTTCTCGAATAAACGGCTTGACCGATTTGCCTGAAATGTTGTATAAAGACAGTTCATAGGGCAGAATAGAATATAGGATACTTTTTTTTGGCAGTCGACTCCAGGTGTCCAGATTTTTTAAATTGAACTTTGTAAATGTGTGGCCTACTCTCGGTCAAACGGCATAACCATTTTAGCTGAATTTTTGTTCACAGACAGTCAATAAAACATTTCGGTTGTTTACATTTTTATTATGGAATTTTGTAAATGTGTGGCCTCTTTTCGGCCAAACGGCTTGACCGATTTAGATGAAATTTTGTACAAAGACACTTAATAGGGCATAAAAGAACAAAGAATACTTATTTTTCGGCAGTTAATTTGGCCATAAAACTGTCAGGGTCATAAAAGTCATCAAAATGTATGCGATGGCTTTGCTTGCCCAACGTGTTTTATCTGCTTTGTGGGAAGTATTTTAAACAATATTCGTGTTTGAACAGCCACATTTAACTTAAGGGTCATCGGTGTTGACTTAGTGGGTCATAAAAACTGTCAGGGTCATAAAATGTCGTACGAATTTTTCGCGCTCGCTTCGCTCGCGCATTGAAAATGCTCGCTACGCTCACGCAAGCATTTGTTTTATCCACTTTGCAGGTAGCATTTCAGCTACTTTTGTATTCTAATAGCCACATGCATTAAAACGAGCCATAAATTGGAACAGTACAACCTTCAATAATCATAATGATTATTTACCTTAACATAAGTGGATATCAAGTTTAACCTTAGGGTCATCGGTGTTCACTTAGTAGGTCATAAAAACTGTCAGGGTCATAACGCTCGCTTCGCTCGCGCATAGAGAGCGCTCGCTACGCTCACGCAAGCGTTTGTTTTATCCACTTTGCAGGTAGCATTTCAGCTACTTTTGTATTCTAATAGCCACATGCATCAAAACGAGCCATAAATTGGAACAGTACAACCTTCAATAATCATAATGATTATTTACCTTAAAATAAGTGGATATCAAGTTTAACCTTAGGGACATCGGTATAGACTAAGAAGGTCATAAAAACTGTCAGGGTCATAAAATGTCGTGAAAATTGTTTGCGCTCGCTTCGCTCGCGCATTCACAGCGCTCGCTACGCTCGCGCAAGCATTTGTTTTATCTACTTTTTAGGGAATATTTCAGCAAATGTTGTATTCTAATAGCCACATGCATCAAAACGAGCCATAAATTGGAACAGTACAACCTTCAATAATCTAATGATTATTTACCTTAAAATAAGTGGATATCAAATTTAACCTTAGGGTCATCGGTGTTCACTTAGTAGGTTATAAAAACTGTCAGGGTCATAAAAAGTCGTAAACATTTTTCGCGCTCGCTTCGCTCGCGCATTGAAAGTGCTCGCTACGCTCACGCAAGCATTTGTTTTATCCACTTTGCAGGTAACATTTCAGCAACTTTTGTATTCTAATAGCCACATGCATCAAAACGAGCCATAAATTGGAACAGTACAACCTTCAATAATCATAATGATTATTTACCTTAAAATAAGTGGATATCAAGTTTAACCTTAGGGACATCGGTATAGACTAAGAAGGTCATAAAAACTGTCAGGGTCATAAAATGTCGTGAAAATTGTTTGCGCTCGCTTCGCTCGCGCATTGACAGCGCTCGCTACGCTCGCGCAAGCATTTGTTTTATCTACTTTTTAGGTAATATTTCAGCAAATGTTGTATTCTAATAGCCACATGCATCAAAATGAGCCATAAATTGGAACAGTACAACCTTCAATAATCTAATGATTATTTACCTTAAAATAAGTGGATATCAAATTTAACCTTAGGGTCATCGGTGTTCACTTAGTAGGTCATAAAAACTGTCAGGGTCATAAAAAGTCGTAAACATTTTTCGCGCTCGCTTCGCTCGCGCATTGAAAGTGCTCGCTACGCTCACGCAAGCATTTGTTTTATCCACTTTGCAGGTAACATTTCAGAAACTTTTGTATTCTAATAGCCACATGCATCAAAACGAGCCATAAATTGGAACAGTACAACCTTCAATAATCATAATGATTATTTACCTTAAAATAAGTGGATATCAAGTTTAACCTTAGGGACATCGGTGTTGACTTAGTAGGTCATAAAACTGTCAGGGTCATAAAATGTCGTTAAAACTTTTCACGCTCGCTTCGCTCGCGCATTGATAGCGCTCGCTACGCTCGCGCAAGCATTTGTTTTATCCACTTTGCAGGTAACATTTCAGCTACTTTTGTATTCTAATAGCCACATGCATCAAAACGAGCCATAAATTGGAACAGTACAGCCTTCAATACTCATAATGATTATTTACCTTAACATAAATGGATATCAAGTTTAAACTTAGGGTCATCGGTGTTCACTTAGTATGTCATAAAAACTGTCAGGGTCATAAAAAGTCATAAAAAAGGTTCAGTCGCTCAATAATAGCGCTAGCTACGCTCGCGCTGCTATTCACCTTATTTTCTTTGTAAGAAATATTTCAGGAACTTTTGCGTTGAGTCAAACATTTAAACAGCACAACATCGTATACCGAACCAAAATGATTAATGACTTTAACAATAGAGGATATTGAGTTCGACTTTGGGGGTCTTCTATGGTGAATTGGCCTAAGAGATCATCGATCTAGATCTCAATGGTCATAAAGACACAAATAACGCGGGCGAAGCCGCGGGTAACAGCTAGTATTATATATATTTTATGTTACATGGTTCAACTCAACCAGGCCAATTTTTTTTATAATAAACTGTTTAGAGCACATAATAAAATTAATCAGTAAACGTAGCGAAGCCCCCTTTGAGGTAGAGTTAACTGCCGAAAAATAAAGCGGTGGACAGTGACTGCAAGAATAAACAAAGATTGTGTTCAGTGGCATGTCTGGTAATAGGCTAAGGACTCTGTTATCTTTCTATTATACCTTATTGGTAGAGTGATTTAAGCTGTTTTTATGATAAAAACACAATTTCTTTGGTTTTGTTGCTTAGATAGTTAAAGATAGAACAAAGTAACAGAGTAACAGAGAGTCACTTATCAATTTCTAGTATACCAACAAACCAAGTCTATAATACAGATCATAGAAATAGGAATAATAAGGTATATTATTCCTATGTCTATGATACAGATAAAGAACCGGTCTAAAATAGTACTGAAGCCGTAAATTGAAAACCACGGAGGGCCCAACAAAGCGTTCTCCAAAATAAAAACACGAACGAAATGAAAATAGGTTAAGCGCGCCCCCGGGAAAAGGAAAGCCTAGAGACGCGGTCGCAGCAAGGGTAGGGGGAAATAGCATCTAGACTACTGTGTATAAACGAAACGATAAAGATAAATGCCCTGAATTTTTAATATAGTTTGAAGGAGATGTCTTTATGCTCATAAAATAGGGTTAAAGTCAAGTGAAGCTAACATTTTTATGGGTTTCAATTTGCGTAGTTTTATTATAGCTGCATATCACCCACAAACCTCGAATTACGTCTCGCTGGTATGATAAAATATAGGACATGTCCGTTTAACGTTATATTTGTACCTACATACTGTACTGTACATATACAACTCACAAGTTTTTGACCACAAACAACCTCACTAGTTAAGGAGTACGAAGCGGTATGACGAAATCTTGAAACGTCTGGAAATTGAAGACGGTAGTGAGATAAGACGTTGAAAATGAGAGTATTGGATCGAACTATAGTTAGTTACTATATAGTTATCAGTTCGATCCATATACTCTCATTTTCCGATTATTCAACCAGCTTAAAGTAAGTTCAAAAATTAAAATCCGACGGCAGCAAAATAATGTTCCAATCAACACCAATATTATAAATGCGAAGGTCAGTTTGTATATTTGTTTGGGACTTCTTCACGGTGAAACGACTGTACTAATTTAGCTAAAATTTTTGCACAGGGATAGCCAATATCATAGATTAGGCTATAGGATACTTTTTAACGCGGGCGAAGCCGCAGATAACAGCTAGTATTATAAATGCGAAAGTCAGTTTGTATATTTGCTTGTTTGGGACGTTTTCACGGTCAAGCGGCTGGACAGATATCGCTGTAATTTTGCAAATGGATAGCCAGTGTTATAGATTAGGCTATAGGATACTTTTTAACGCGGGTGAAGCCGCGGGGCACAGCTAGTTTTAGAAATAATTCCCAATTATCGGGTGCACGCAAGCAAAGTCGTGAGCAACAGCTAACAATATTTACATTTTGAAATTTACTAATTACACAACACAACACCGCCTAATTGTTTTAATTATTTTAAGATTATGACTTTATAATCTTCTAGACATCACATTAAACCAGTGGACAATGTAGAAGCTTTTAACGATACCTCATTTGTCAAATTATGATAAGGATCGAGTTTAGAAGTTATGAAAGACAGTATATCATGCATACATACCGGTCACCGTCATATCCCTCCTTTTTGCTTCGCCGTAGTCGGGTGAAAATATTGCTGAATACTCGATGAACAAATTCGACTTATCTTTATTTGATAGGTTATTTAAGTTAGCAAAGTAGGTACACCACCTAAGGACCATTAGATTCAAATAATCAGTGATTTGTTTCCATAAAACCCATGATTCAACTCGATTTAGATATTATATCCTCAATTACTCCTGAATCCGTCTACCAGCGATCGGTTTTTGTATCAACGTGAGAATACGCCACTTTGTAACTCGGCACCCTAATAAAAATTTAGCAACGCATCGAATTGGAAGCTGTGTAAGGTTTAAGTTCTTTACGTGATCGGATTAGTCGATTATATCGGTAAAGGTTTTTACTACCCAACTTTTTGATAATGCATAACATTTGCGGGAATGGTTCGGCCTCGAATCTTTCGTGAATGATATTGGGATAGTATTACTCTACTTTATTGGATGGTTGGAGGTTTCGATGGGACTTATTTTAAGTATGCATAACTCGAACCGCGATGTGGGTGCGAAAATTCTCTTTGAGGACGCACTGACACTTGATTATGTTATGATATTTGCATCTCTTTTTACGAACAGAATTTTTATTGGTATACAGTTATAGAATACTTTTTATTCTCTTTCTTATACAGCACGTAGATGTAATAAAGGGATTTTCCATGTTCTTGTACTGCCTTAGTTGAAATACTCTGTCTAAAATGTGAAATTTGTCCCTGAAAGCCAGTTTCCATTATAGGCGTGCTACCATCTTTGATGATATTGCCACTTAGTCAGTTCACACCGAGACGCGACGTGACGAGACGCGACACGACGCGACGCGATAATGCATTTGGAGTCGCGTCGCGTCGCGGTGTGAGCCGATCCTTACAGTGGTCAATTGCTAGCCTATCTTTTTTTTTGTATTTAAAAATCGATGTATGTTCTCTTTGGACTTAAAGCGGCTAGTGCGACTTTTCGAGTAAAAAAAGCTGGGGCGGTCCGCTAGTATTATATAAAAAATATATTTGAGGCCATGTCATAATTCTTACAAACACTTTCGAAGATTCCTTTTTAGCTGGAGTCTCATAACATTATTATATTTTGTAATTATTTTGTATTACAAAATATGTATACATCAATATCAATATCTAGGTTTGTAGGTAAATATACCAAATAGAAGACTGTTATGTAAAGTGTAATCCACAAAGAAAAGCACTCCCACGCCTTTATAGGCTGTTTTCACAGAAAGGGGTAGGTACTTAAGTGTACCGAATCTAAAAATACGCGAATGTAAACAAGTCGGGAGGAATCTGTGTCAAGACTCTTGCGGTTTTACGTTAAGGAGTTCCCAGCGGGAGCGAGCATTCGTCTGTAATGTAACAGTTCAGGAGCTTAACATTAGTGAGGATCGATCCTCACTAATGTTAAGCTCCTGAACTGTTATGCTCGAGCATACAGTGCACAAACTGCAATGATACAATTTTTTACATAACGTCATTGAGTGAGACGAACCGAACTTTAGCGATATTTCCTACTGCGATTACAGTGCTGTCTACAATTACGTTACATTACGTTTTGTTGTGTTGAAATTCTTTATTTCGAAAACAGGCGTTTGTTTTGAATGTCTTTCAATAACTTTAAGGTCTTTAAAGTAGTTTTTTATGATAAAAGGTAACAAGACAGCACAACGCTCTCCTGATGGTAAGTAATTGGTATGGTAACTTTTCTATTTTCTTCTATTTTCGACCGCACCATCACTTACTAACAACTGGTCAAACGCTAGCCTATACGAAATTAAAAAAAAAAAACGTATCATACATCAATCTTTCGTGAAGAATATTATTATTTAACTGACCTCTTTACTTTTAAAACTCGAACAAAGAATCAATTTAGTACTTCATTGAATTGATTAATCTGAAGCACTAAAAATGTTCCCAAGCGTAGGCAAATAATGTTGGCCTTAGACTAATAAAAGTAAATCATCAGGGACCATCGTAATGGCTACAACAGCCCCTAATATTATTATACCGTTAACTTTAGGCCCCGCAAAGGAGGCAATCGAATACTTTAATAAGGTAATAATTTCCATATTCCCGCGTTCGGGGCAAGAAAGATGAGGCGCAAAATTAATCAGGGGTGAAGCTGATTGATACTGTGTAGGGTGCCTTTTGAGGCTTCGATTACCAAATTGTAAAGCGTAAAAACCTGATATTAGACGACAAGCATGACTTTTCTTTAGTTTATTTCAGTGTTTTTTTTTCCTTGATATAACAACAAGCAAGACGTACCCGTCGGCAGTCGGCCACATAATTAGCTAGTAAATTATGCATTATACTACGCCAACGCTTAATTAACATAATTTGCGTGTCACTGCGTTGTGCCCGTCACCATAACATAGTTCAGGTAATATTTTGCTCTTCAAACCGAAAGGAAAATCTGTGTCACACTTGAGCTAGTCACAAGGCGGTGGCACCGCTCCAGGTGAACTAGCAAAAGTCTTGCCACTATAAATATTTGCATATACATAAAAGAGCACGTTAAAAAACACATATCGAGTATGTAATATCGAGTTGATGTTGCAGTCACTTTTATAATTTGGCAAGCTTTTTGAAGAAAACATACTACGTCTTGGAAGCCTCTTCGTGACGGACGAGTGGCCAAACACTTGGTACTGACCCGAAGCCCTAATCGTATATCACAAAACAAACACAATAAGATCGGGCCCGACCCAACCATCATTCTTCAGACACTAGTGAAGTGAAAGATAAAACAAAAAGAAATAGGTTTATTGTCCCGTTGAGATACAAAGTACAGGATCCTTTTAAGGTGCCCGTTGAAGAAACGACACAGTTTTGTCAAAACCTTTCCGCGTTTTTCAGGTCGGCCCTGTGAAAATTTGATGCGGTTCGGAGGTACCACTTAAATCTACTGCTTGAATATTTTATATTGATCTCTCTTTCCGGCGCTGTTTTTTTTGAATTTTGTAATGAATAAGTTGGTTGTTTATTTGTTGGAGCTTCGAATAAAGAAATTTCAATGATATATCTGTCTATTGAGTAGGGTAGCTGATGTTAAAAACCTTTGTCTTTATGGTACAATGTTACCCATTTCAATGAATTAACTGGCAGACCTCTCATTAAAATTGCACATTCTCACGTTGTCAGATATCAAAGTGACAAAGGGTATTGCCATGGTATCCTATCTGGTAACAAAATGACTTTGGATTCAGTTCGTCTGAAGATTCATTCCATTTTGATCCCTCTACCCTCTAAAGATAGGACAAACAAATCACGATTAAAGGGCCAAGTTCAGTTTCATCCCATTAATGTCCGTAGACGCATTTAATTAAAATTCACCCTACAGAGGCCCGTCTTTATCTCGGTAGGGTTTTTCGATCTCGTTATTAGCACATTCCTTTAGAGATACCGTCTCCACCCCAACTAACTGGCGATTTGCGTCCAAATATTGGACTTAAGATCTTTTAATTTGATAATAGTTTTGTTAACAAGGGATTCGAGCGCCCTAGCTTTAAAGAATTCCGATTTGTTAATAAGTGAAAATTGCCTGCGGATATTTGTTGAAATCAGTTGAGATAAGTTCAATCAAAGTTTTAAGGATTACGATTTTCTTCATTATAACTTTGGAACGCTCCAGGCATTTCATAAAACTGTTTTCCTAAGTAAACATTTCAGATTTGATCGGCAAATATTATATTCGAGACAAATAAATTGCGAGCCTTGTAGTAATAATTTCTTAGTGGAATTAAGTCTGGGTCTAAGCCGCCTTGTTGGTCAAATAAATAACCTAGTTTGATATGAATTAGGTTCCCATAACTCTAATAGATCTTTCAAGTATGACTATTAAATAAAAGCTGTCCTAGTAGCAACTTACTCTTTAATGAAAGACAGACAAGTACTTGACTAATACTTAGCGTGCTAGAATTGTCATTCAATGTAAGTAGTCAGTGTTGTTTCAAAATTGCGAATTAAACAAATAACTGTTGCAGCCGTTGCCGATTATTATAAATAAAACAGATTAGTACAAAATTGTAGTTATCGATTTTCAAAGTTCTCTAATCAGAAAGTCAGGTATAGCGATATGCAGCTATATTTGCAGCTATAGCAGATAGCTGCATTTTTCTCTATACAACGAACATCTTTGAAAACTCGTACGCTCGTAGCTCTCTATACCTAGTGTCTGAAAGTCGTTGGTCAGAGCTTGTATTTTATTTTCTTACTGTGTCCTTATTCTCAATTACTTAAGCATTTCCTGTTTGATTTATTAAAGTGGAGTGGTATTATGGGCGGTGGCTACAAGCTTAAAAATGGAGGTCTAATCCACGGTTACATTTTCTGTGATTATGCGGGCTTGAGCAAGATTGATGATGGCTGAGCAACGGGTACCGACCGGACTTAGTCTCAACGATCCGAGGATTATGAGGTATAAATAGCAATTCATGCTTGTCTTTAGGATACTTCAGCGTTTTCTGAGGGCTCTCAATGACTGTTTTTATTTCATTGTTCTATTCCCTTTTATCTTTGGAACGACGCTCGACAATGTCGTAGGTTTAAGTGTCACAAGAAGATGAAGATAAAGGTTTCTGTAGGATTTTGTTATGCTTCCTTTAATTAGGGGTTACGTTATCCCTTATGTACCTAGATTATACAAAGATAGTCCTCCAATAATTAAGATAAATATATAATAAGAGTTTAAAACTAAAACAACCGACTTCCATGCCCCGCGAGTCAATTTCAGTAGCAAGTTTGAGACGTTTATCGTCATATCTCTGGAGATACTCATCAGATCTCAATGAAACTACAATGGGACCAAAAGTCAAAAGTCAAAGCATTTATTCAGTATATGGCCAATTTAAAATTTGCACTTACACACGTCAAATAACATTTAATAGATCATATTTAATAATAATTATTATAGGTATAACAGAAACATATTAACTTATTGCTTTGAATTTACAAAAAAAAAAACAAAAGTATTGAGCCATTCAGCTTTCATCTAGACGTCGAACGTCACACTTCAAACACATGTTTAATTTCCCTGATTAATGTAGGGTTGCCAACCATACTATTACGTGCACCCGCAACCCACTGCATGTTTCAGTACTTCAGACAATTTTTATCCAAAAAAATGTGAAATAATGAAACTCAATAAATAAATAAAACGCAGACTAATTGCAGTACATATCATATTCCGAATGGGACTGATTATCCTATATGACCTATTGACTATTGACCACCTCGAAAATGTACCCTACCGATTACAAAAAGAATCATTCGAATCGGTTCAGAATTGACGGAGTAATCGCGTAACATACACAAAAAAAAGGAAAAAACAAAACATACAGACGAATTGAGAACCTCCTTCTTTTTGGAAGTCGGTTAAAAAGGGCGTTAAAATAATGACAGGTCGGCAACGCATGAGTGACACCTCTAGTGTTGCAAGTGGTCATGGGCTATGGTGACCACCTCCCATTAAGGGGGCCGTTTGCTTGTTTGCTGCCTATATAATAAAAAAAAGATCATTCTAAATCTCAAAGCCAATCGAGTCTATAAGACGTTGTATTTCATATCCTAAACGCTTATTTTTAACCGACTTCACAAAAAAAGAGGAGGTTCTCAATTCGCCTGTATGTTTTTTTTGATAAGAACATTCTACAGGAGCATAATAAAAAGTATAAAGTACCCGTCCCGTATCTAATGAAGCGAAAAGGCTTTTTGCTACTCGTATAACTTTTTCGCTTTACTTTTTCTTTCGTTTCGCATTAGTGTACGTTGACCACTGCCCACCTCAACCAATAAACGGTACACAAATATTCACCTACTGTTCATTTTCCACCCATCTCAATCCTCATATATTTCGTCCCCAACTTATCCCATTAAGCAGGCATACGTTTGACGGATTAAGGCCACAATTTTGAAGTCCCAATTTTCTCCATACGTCCCGTGTTTTAGTTTACTAAAGGCGAGATTACTGAGGTTGGCTCTTAAGCTTAACAAACGTTGCTCGGAATCGGCATTATTTAGCGAGAACCCTAATTAAGGGATATCCTAACTTTTCTTGACGTCGCAAGTGAAGCATACGCGGGAAGGGCACGAGACAGATTGTTTGGACACTCGATAGGCTGTACGGATTCGGAAGGATTTACGAGGTGTTTGTTTGGAGTTTCGCGCTTTGTCTTTCGGATTTATTGTTTGTACGATATTTCTTTGAGTTTGTTGGTTCAGAGTTCATGCGTGAAATAGAAGGGGTATATACAATTCAACTTAGGGGTCTTCAAGTCGCGAGTCTTTTGGGTAAGCGCGCTACATCATCGACCGCATCATTACTTAACATCAGGTGAGATAAAATAATAAATAAAACATTATAGTAGATAGTACTTAGCAACTGTCTACACCAGTGGTGCTCAACCTTTTTTTTATACCGGCCATAAACACAGTTTAGTCATGATGTCGCGCGCCGCAAGCAAAAATAATTTAGGAGTAAAAAAATTACGTTTTTCAAAATAACTTTAATAGTGGAAAAAGACAAGGTAGTTACAATATTTGTTTTACTCGGCGCGTGCACTATTTCACTGACGCGTCGCGAATGGGCGCGAAATTAAAAAAAGTTTCAATTTTCTCTAACTGTACACGGGCCACTGATAAAGGCCCGGCGGGCCACACGCGGCCCGCAGGTTGAGTATAGCTGGTCTACACATTCTACGCTCTACAAATACGAGTTTTTCTACGCGCGTGTAGCGGTTGGTATAAATGTAATGTCTTGTGTGCTCCGTTTGTTTAATCAGCTACGTAGAGCGGAGATAAACTCGAGTTAAAGCGCTACGCTGTTACGTTACAGATCCAGTATACGTAGCAACTACGTGGTCTGTGAATGCTACGCATATATAAATGCCGTCACATGGCCGAGGTGTTGGGCATGGTGTAATCGATGGCAATTTTAGATTCAAATTAGATTACGCTATATAGTAGCATAGATCAAAATTATTTTCACATTTATCAGATTGGTCTGATGTGATTATTAAACTTATGTAATCTTGCTACGAAGCCGAAGTAGAATATAATTCCAGATATTTTGTATAGGTTGGCAAAGTAGAGTAGAAATAAATAGGGGCGCCACTATTGCTATATACTAGTAACCCCGATAGCAGAGAGAGTGGCGGTAAACTTTAAAATTACTTCTTTAGTGGAACTTATTCATGTCAAAACATTTTTAAGTCGCGTAGGTTACTGAAAATATTAAAATACTACTATTAAGTTGCACAAGAAACTTTGTTCATACATTTTCAGTCACTGACCACAGTTAACATAGAACATTTTATCACAGATTAGATTATTGCCAGGCCGGAAAAAAAATAGTTCCGTTTCAAGACGTTTTTGCCAACCTGTACGATTTAACATCCAGCGATTTGCAAATAGGTCCGCTCCCAGCCATCCATACTAAAACGCGTCATCATCAAAAGGAATCCATGCATGCATTGCAATATGAATGCAATATACTACATGCATATTTCGTGATATGGGTCACTAGACCCTCGTTACCCTATTTCTATGTAGTCCCCGGGTCCGAGGCCGACATTGCGAGAGAATTGAATATCTTGCACAACTCTCAAGTCTTAACACGACCTTCGACCTTAAAGACCCTTCTATAAAACCCAAATTCGCCTAAAGTTCAGGTGTTCCGGGGTGGTTCTCGGGGCATGTCAATATAAATGGACAAGAACGCTGTATGTCAGAGCCCGCTATGCAATTCTCGGATACAGATGGTATGTAGAATGTAAGACAAAATATGAGGGACATCTTGAAGAATGGGATGGCTGGAATATTTTGTTGATATATGGCTGTAGAAAAACATACTTACTTATAAGAATGTATGTTTGGGTAAAGTACCTAAGTATGAGAGTTTTGAAACGTTTTACTGGGGAACTTCATTATCTTTGTTACCACGTTCACATCGTTACGTACTAAAAGTTCGGGTGCTCATTTTCTGTTTTAGTTAGAGGTGCATAACCAAGTTATTCTATTAGAGGTATATATATTATAATATACATACATACAGCATAATTAGGAGGTATATATTCTATTAACTCGAAACGACATAGTATGTAGTCCTAATTATGGTCCGTGCCATATGCATTGCCACTAAAGTGCGTTGACCTTTCAGTGGTCTAGCAGCCGTGACAAACCTTTTATGACTGTGGTTATAATTAGGTTTTTTTCAAATTAGCGGTGTGTTGTAGACAAACCCCGTGCAAGACGCCGCTACGTCAATGTACGTGATAGTTGTTCAACTATTTCACACGAATGTGTACGTAATGTCTACATCGCAATAAAGTCATATCTTCTATCAACTTCGCTTTATCCACGTTAATACAATCAAAGCTTGGATATATTAATAGATTGTCTAGACAACATCCGATGGCATTGTTACATTACAAATGTGTATTATATTATACATTCAATTAATTAATTTATTTGTCAGTGATTATTAGTGATTTGTGATTATATATGGGTATTTTATTTATTATAGTCAAGCGTTTGACTATAATAAATAAAATTATTATAGTCAAACGCTTGTAAATAAATAATAAATAAAATATCTTACCTGAGCTCGATATTAAAAACGTAAAGTCAGTCAGGCAACGCGTAATTAATGCATTCAGTGTTATGAATGTTTTTGAAAGTTTAAACTTCATTAGGCGCGCCTTGTACTTTATTTTATGGGTATTGAATGAGACCATAGACTAAATATAAAAAGATGGTGCACTGCAGATGTTTTGAAAAATTCAATTTATTCCAAATGCTCTATACATAAGGTTGTTATGGCTATGTACCTACATCAAAACGGCCCATATTTACATCAAAACGAAAGGCACCTAGGTGAGAGTGTGTCCTTGTCTAACGACCTGCCAGTGCTATACATGTACTATAACTATATGTTTTGTATACAGAGTGTTACAAAACTCCCCGTATAGACGAAAGGAGGTTAAATGGGGCCTTATAACGAGTTCATTCACAATATATAAGAACCGTAGTAACGCTGTATAACATACCCCAAAAAAAAAAAAAATTCACTGATGTGCAAACCCTATTACAGTAAAATTAAAGAGTAAAATATAATATAAAAAATATAAAATATAATAAAAATAAACTACGCATAATGTACCTACATTTCTACCTAATTCGCGGAACGACAAAATGTTTTAAAAAACCTAACCTAACGAAACAACCTAAACGAACACTTACGATCCAACACGCTGTTCCGTCTCGGCAACCATTGGGCAATCGGAGAAATACACTCTATCCTTCACATAACCCCAAAAAACGAAGTCCAAGGGTGTTAGGTCCGGAGAACAAGCAGGCCATAGCGTAGTATTATTATCTTTTCTATGCCATAGCACCGGTCACCCGCGGCCGATCCATCCTCGCGGAAAGCAAACGTTAAGATGTTCGTACGTTGCGGCAAATGTGCCGGAGCAAAATGGACATTTTTTGAAGCCAGTACTTGATTTTAATGACATCCTTGTATTAAGATAGCAAACATTTATGAATGAAAAATAGAAAAACTGTTAAAGTAGACAATTATTAGGTAAAATAGGTACGTAGGCCTTTCTGTTTAATAATCTGGTTCCCTGACATGACAGCTTACTAGGGTTGACAAAATTTTTGGTTTTGATAATTAACTATATTTTTTATGGGGTATTTTGTAACACGTTGTATATATATGTGGCCCATACAACAGAAAGGGACAAACGTCGTTCAAGGTCGGTCTCATGTGGGCCGGTTTTGCGGTTCAGTTCGCAGTAAAGTTTAACATAGTAGAAGGACTTTGAATGAGACTGAGTCGTTACACTTGTCTATGTAACGCTCGTTCGGGTAAAGTCGACTCGAGTTCGGGTAAATTGGCTAGAGTCAACTATTTTTTCTTATATAAACATTGTCTGAAGTAATAAACACACAGTTACGTACGGTTGGCAACCCTACATATTTTTTTTAAAAGTCTGATGTCAACGATTGGATGACAGCTGGATGGTTCATTACTTTTGTTTTTTTTTTAAATTTAAAGCGTAAAATTTTGCTTTTGCTATGTTTACTTGATAATTAATTGATTATGATTTATTTTATGATTTATGATTTTGACGTGTATATGTATATTAATACTGCCTACATACTAAATAAATGCTTTGATACCTTGATTCATTGATTCTATTTTGTTTTATTATTGTGGATGTATCTTGGGTATATAGCACATATAAAAGCTTACCTTACTACTTTCATATAGGTGTACCAAAAGCTATACTCGTGATGTTGTCTATAATTTTACATTTCAACTTGCAACTTCTTACTTAACCAATTCTTTATTTATCGAATTTCGATTTGCCTCTACACAACTGATATAGTAATTTTCGATTGCGCAGATAGAAATCTCGAATCGTTTTTCATCCTTGGGGTGGCCATTTGTAAGCAATAAAGAATGCAAATTGGGGAATCCAATTTGTAGTACAAAATGGTTCGTTCAAATATGCAGTGGGGCTAAGAAAAAAATTGCTGCAACGTCCGCGAGGGGGCGAGAAAGGTCGCTTTATACCGCTAGGTTGCAATAAAAAAGTGGAATTTATTACTTAATTTCATCAATACATTACGCTGAGGTAAGACTGTAGGGAATTTTTAAAGATTCGGGATGGGTTATGCGGGTCGGTTAACGACTCTCTGTGAGATATTAGGGGCGCAGAGTTGTGGTATTGAGGCAGTAATTACGTAATAGTGGTAGAAGTGTGGGATTCAATAAGATCCTTCAACATTTTGTATATCTTATAGGCTAGCGTTTAATCACTATCTCATCAGTAGTAAGCGATGATGTGATCGAACATGCTAGGTCTAGAATACTCTGGTTCTCAAGGGCTGTGTGCTGCCGGAACACCAAAGGTTATGGCGGCAGATTTTCTCCTGATATTAATTTTTGGTAGTAAGATTATAATCATTTATTTAAAATGAAATTATTATATGACAAGCAAAATAAATGGTGAATAATTATGATGATTACGACAAAATATGCGCATCCAATACTATTATTGGACGCGCATATTTTATAGGGACTACAGCGTATTAAGACGAATTATGTATGCAAAAAAACTTTAGGACATCACACTTTATGCGAATGAATAGAACACCGTAGAAAGCTAAATTATTCCTGAGTATTCACAGAAATATATAGAAGATACAGAATATTCATGTTCATATTATTATAATCACTTTAAATATTAATAATATCAACAAAAAAAAGTATTGAATAAAGTAAAATGAATAAAATAATTATTCCTTATTTATATTATAGAATATAATATAGAATAATTATTCTAACTTGATTGTAATGAACAATATTTTTCCATCCATTCTGAGAAAATGATACGTTGATTAATCGGCGTGCGCTGACTTAACGGTTTGATATACGTGAAAAATAATTGTATAACATAATGTTCAAGTAACAGATATTATGGCATGCGAAAATCTAGGTTTCTAGAACTATTTACGTAACCTTCCCTTATGGCCGGTTTCTGAGTACATTTATTGAGAGTTCATCTATTTAATAACGGTACAAATGAGTAGATAAACCGACCTCAGAAACCGACCATGAGACATGTAGATGTTAAGAATATCAGGTTTTATTATTAACTCAACACTTTCTAAACCGCTATAACGTGGAATGATGATAAAAAAAGTCTTAAAAACACTTTTAAGCCCTTCAAGCGGAAGATGATTTCTGTTTCACGGCTAAATAACTGACAAAGTGCGTAAGTGCATAATCTTGTGTACGTTTTCATTGTAGTTATTTTCTTATTCAGAACCCTACATTTTACAAAAATTAATTCTTATATACCTATATTTAAAATATATAATAATATATATGAATTAATACACGTTAGGTGCTCGCAGAACCTATCACCGGTGGATCTTCGAAGATCAATATACTTACCTAATCCAATTAGGCATTTTACCGTAATGGTTTTGTTCCGTAAATAGCTTCAACTTGTTAATAGAAACTGATTTTCTCGCTCAGTGGACTATTCAAGAACGTTTCATAGATAATGGAAAATATAAATAGAAGGAGCTACACTCACGTACAAAGTGAAGAAGGAAAATGAAGATAATTTAGCGATATTTTTGACGTTATACTTGCAACTAAATTACTTTAGTCGACTACGATTGTTTCGACTTACTAAGCATGTTACACGACATGTGCTAATCAAAAATAATCCAACTGTTTTTATACCTACGTCATTATTTTGCAAAGAAACCTACAAGACGACGACCATCATCCTGTAAAAGCAGTGAACGCAAATAAAACATGTTTTATATGCTTTCACTGTGTAAAAGTTAGAAATGCCATTACATCGACTTAGGCTTGCCGTAGATACATAGTAACGTAATCGCCTCGCCACGGGACAACTGCGGTCAACTTGTAGCCGATCTTACGGTCCGACGTCCACGTGACGTGGAGAGAGTTGTAGAAAACTTGAGACAATTATGTGTCTAGTCTCAAATGTCCTGTAATTTCACTGGACATTTTAAGTGTAAAAGGCACACTTCATACATTAAGTAAGCGTTTGCTCATCCCATTTCTATTATAATAAAAAAAATCTTCTTAAATGACTTCCAGGTACTCCTTAGCGTGGTCTCACTATATCACCTTGAATTAAGCATAATAGACACGAAACGTGGCGTGACAGAATTGTCGCAGATGTCTCCTTAACTTATATTAAGCTGTTATCTAATTGAAATCGGATTTATAATACTATTAGAGTATTGGAAGAATGGCACAATATAAACGTTTATCAGAATAAACATTTGTAATTATGGCCTTGATGGCAATCAACTTGATTGGATAGCTATAACAGTTATAAGATATTTACTATTCCAGCACAAATATCAACTAAAATTATATAATATACCTACCTACAATAGTTTACTTTAGAATTTTACAATGGGTGGTTTTATCTGAGATGACTATGCGGTTTAAGATATAGTACACCTTCTTATAAGACACCTTCGATTTATTAGTGCTTTTATTGGCTGGACAAGGTGTTAGTGACCGCTGACTTAAGTTCAGCAACAGTCAACCGATGCAATACTTGGGTGGCTGACCGTGCATGGTATTTACTACTAAGCGTTACTGTGTTTCGTAGGATATGTCTGATTCATAGACATTACGCTCTATTGTTTTATCTATGTTATTTGTTTTGCGTAGCGTAACTCGAGGTATGTGTTTGTTTTAGTACAAAAATCGTAGCCCATGTAAAAAACCTTCATAACGGCCTATGACAACATTTTTTTAATAATATGGAGCGGCAAACAGGCTAGCAGCCCACCTGATGGTAAGTGGTCACCGCCGCCTATAGACATCTGCAAAACTAGAGGTATAGCCAGTATGTTGCCTACCCTTATAAGAAAGTACTCTCATTACTTTTCTTTTGAAGCTACCCATATTAAATTTTTCTGGGAAGGTTTTAGATGAGAGCTCATTCCACATCTTACAGGTACGTGGGAAGAACAATCGTGTGAAACGAGTAGTATGGCAAGCCCACGGATCTATAATAAAAAAATACATTAAAAAAAAGAAGTCGTTTTTAACCAACTTCACAAAAAAGGAGGTTCTCAATTTGTCTGTATGTTTTTTGTTTTTTTTATTGTGTATGTTACGCGATTACTCCGTCAATTCTGAACCGATTCGAATGATTATTTTTGTAATCGGTAGGGTTCGGTAACGTTTCCGAGGTGGTCCCATTGTAATTTCATCGAGATTTGATAAGTATCTCCAGAGATATGACGATAAACGTCTCAAACTTGCTACTGAAATTGACTCGCGTTGCATTAAAGTCGGTTGTTTCAGTTTTTAAACTATCTTAATTATTTAACTTGCAATATTCGTATAGCGTATGTTTGTTATCTTAATAATTTACCGTCTGTCCGTTGTCCGTTCGTATTTTTAACATAAAAAAGTTTATTAAATATATACTCTTTACTAACAACTTCTAAATATTTTGTTGACGTTATATGGTATTCAATATTCATCCACGGAAAATTTGGATAAATGAGGTTGCTATCATCACCGGTGACCTTGATGCGTCGAAAAAATTTCAGAGGATTTTCAGAACAAGAACACTCAGTAGCTGTAGCCATCTATGATCATTGGCTGTAGCAATTGTATACTAGGCCATTGTGCCTCTAATATCTCGAAGTATCCGGTGTCTGTGGTCCTTAAACATAGCTGTAAAGCACGTAAACAACGCAGTTTCGGCTACGCTGGCGAGCCTCAACCGTTATGCATGAGCACACGCGTTTGTGGCCACTGGGCGGTGGATGGACTTAGTTACCACACCCCAGGGCTATGTAGTCTACTGGTCAATAAAGAGTCGGTAAGTCAACGTTGCATACGAAGCGATGGCGTTTGTTAAAAAAGTGCATAAAGCTGTTTGAAGACAGATACACCTTTACGAGTCGTCATGTCATAAGATCTAGTATCGAGTCAGAATATTGAGTATCGACTATAATCAATAGAGTCATTTGCCATATTCAATACTTTATCACAAAATTATAGCGCCAGTCATGTGCAAAAGATAATAACAAACTATACCTACCACGTGCTAAGTTTGTTGATATATTTAGTCTCATATTAATTTATATCTATAGTCACCTTGCAAGTTCCATCAAGCAAGCAGTCGGTGAAAACAGGAGAAAAATATATAGGTATAAAAAGGAACATCTAACCTTTAAAATCTTTTTCACCAAGTTTTAGTAATTTACCTCTTATAACACAGCATAACACTACTAAAATTTCCTTCAAAGTTTATACATGCCTAAAGCCCCTGCCCCGACCTAAATACGTGCAAAAACCGGACAATATCCTAACGTGTTTGCTGTAACGGGCAAGTGCCAGCCTTAACTCCGGCCTAAATTATGCTGAACCTAACATATCCCAGCCAGGGTTCAGTAAAGTGCTTGTAGAGGGAATTCTAAAAGAGCAGCGCTAGATGTCAATCATTCAGACAGACAAGGCTCCGCTTCAATGTATTCACTGGATGAATTTATCATCCACGCCCTGGGCTAGAAAAAGTTTTAAAGTTCGTGTTCCTTTGTTAGGGATGGAGTGACGGTTTGTTGAGACAAATATTAGACTTAGATAGAATGTAACTAGCTTTAGTTTTATTGACGAAATAACAGTAGTAGTCCTTTAGCCTAATTACAAAGTTTTAATTTGAAGATGAAATCTCCTATGTAAGTGTAGAAGAAAGAAAAAATGTAAGTGTACTCTTCGTTACTCACTCTAGTATACTCGCTCGTACGGTGAAGGCAACTTAGAACTTGTTTTTTAAATTTGTAATAGGCTACCGTTTCACCACTATTTTGCCTGGTTGTAACCGATTATGTGGTCGAGAATGGTGAACAAGCTAGGCCTCTAATGATATAAGTGTTGCGAAAATCTGTATATTCTAATTACGCCCAAGCGCTTTACTAAATCTTGCATAAATTGTCTACCACGTCTTGGTAAGGCTTTTGTTTATAGTTACTCTGTAGATTTTACAATCTTAATCTTGCCAAGTGAAAAATAAATAAGACGTTTGTATGTGTTTGTTTAATATTCACTGAAGCGCGTTTTTTCATAATACATATTTAGAAGATACATTTTACGCAATGATTACGGTGTAATTTTCTTACCAGCACACGTTGTAGGCACGCCTTCTTATCTCACCCATCTCATATGTAAACTAGGCTCTAAGCTCCCTAACTAATTCCAGCTTGTGCCTTTACCTAAAGCGTTCAAATATAACTACTTTATGCGATATTTTCACAAAGCAACTTTGTAAATTGTTTGTATTGCTTTGACATTGTATCATCTACACTTTATGTTTTTGTACACATTTTGTACAGTCCAAAATTTTGCCGTCCAGCAGGATTCGAACCCGCGCCTCCTGGGTAACACGCCCAAGCGCTGTACCCAAGTTGCATTTATCAACCGACTTCAAAAAAGAAGGAGGTTCTCAATTCGTCTGTATGTTTTTTTATCTTTTTTTTGTTTGTATGTTACGAGATTACTACGTCAATTGTGAACCGATTCGAATGATTCTTTTTGTAATCGGTAGGATACGTTTTCGAGGTTGTGTCATTGTAGTTTCATAGAGATCTAATAAGTGTCTCCAGAGATATGACGATAAACGTCTCAAACTTGCTACTGAAATTGACTCGCGGGGCATGGAATCGGTTGTTTTAGTTTTTAAACTATCTTAATTATTTAACTTGCAATATTCGTATAGCGTATGTTTGTATGTAGGTGTATGTATTATGTAAGTAGGTAGTTTGTAAGGTTTTTGTGCAAACTATTATTTAACCAGTTTCTGGTATCGAAACGAGCTGCTGATATGTTGGCAACGGGAAAAGCTCGACGCTCGAGTCGTTATATCGTTTCTAGGTTCACAGTCTTTCGAATTCGGAAAATAAATCATAATTGGAGAGTTTTTTTTACCATAGCTACGCACAGAATAAATGTAAGAGTACAGCGTTGGTATCATTCATGTAGAAGGGTTTGTTCACATTATTCTCACTAAAGTTGCCACATGGATGGGATGGGATTATTAGTCTTCCCCGCCATTATCTCCACGAACTATGCTACGACATCTACGAGTGCTACGGTGGGTTATTCTACGAAAATTATTCTTATTATACTCACAGCGTAGAATAAGGCGAAGCACGAATTTTAATTATCGCCTACGCTGGTCACGAGATGATTATCGCGCAAACATTGGAACTGATATTAAAAATGCCGTAGTCAGGCTTGGCGTAGCTGATTTAGCCGTTGGTTATTTTCGTACACAACAGTGCGTAAGAACTTGCGTGCTTAGTTACTCTATGTAGAGACTTTTAGCAATATTTTGAAACAAACCAGAACGTCTAATTTGGGGCTGCGTCAGCCGCAGCTCGTAAACATGGCGAGTTATAGAGGTTCACGATGTATCAGAGAACTGGCTACTGTGGACTCTGGCATCATGTACACAAGGTAATGTAGCTTTGTACTTGTACGTGTTTTGAGTAGGTACTTTGTAGATGTATCCAACAGTTAACTAAAATGTTTGTGGCTGCGTGAAAACTATAACTACCTACGCGTTTCTGCATCAAAGGAATATCGTTTATATTGTTACAATTTAGGCTTAAAGAACAGCCTTTAAGGCTTAGTAGACCTCGGATGAAAATACTTAAGTACTATCTTTAAAAAAAGTTTTATTCATACTCCATTAATAAATACTTAATACGCTATTCTGAAAAAAGTTGCGGCGCCATAAAATAGATAAAAAATATCACGCAAGCTCTAGCAAAAAGCCTCCTAAAAAGCCTTACGCAATGTGGCCACATACACCCCACAAAAAAGGTTTACCACCATAACCTCTGGTTAATAAAGCTTCAAGTAGTCACTTGCGTGGTTAGCTGTAAGCGTTAAGGCTTTAGCCGGCTATAACTTAGCCAGTTTTATGGCGAAGGGTACAGCGCCCAGCGTCTAAATATTTAGGAAATAATTATATAAGTACCCACATATGTCTATATTCACATATGTGGCTATGTACAAAATATAGCTCCAGTAGAAGCCATGTTCTGTGGCCTTTATTTAAGGTTTACAACACGATATGAGGTCAAATCTTGTAGGGCAAATGTTTACCGTATATGTTAGGTATATTTTTTATGTTAAGCACATTTTCATAGCTCCGAACGTATGTGTACCTGCGAGGAAGGTGTTTGTGTGGCTTACCGCTTTTTTACTGCAGACCTTCAAAGAAAATTAGGGGTTTTAACCTACTTATTTGCTCGGGTATTTATGTAGCGAGCTGATTAGGTTTTTTATTAGCTAACTATTTGCGTCTGTATATATTTATCTTTCTTGTCTCTGTGAAAAACTTATGTACCTACTGATCCTGGTTGCAATATGTTGGTAAATGTTTTCAGACGGTTATCTGTGTGACACAACTCTTCTTAGCTGCTGTTGTCAATAATTTACCAAGTGATACCCGGCACCTCATAGAATTGACTTTTAACTGTAAAAAAATTATAATATTTAAATTTAAATTCGGTTTTTTATCTGTTAATTATAGTCTGTTTTAGCAGTAGTTTATATTGTAGTTATAATAGTTAAGCTTGAAAGTTGAAATGAGCAAGCCAAATCATCTGAAATTTCTCAGTGATCTTTTTTTCTCGAAATTCAGTTACGTTATTTATATAGAGCTTAACCATGCTTACTATTTATACATTGATGTAACCATCAAGTGGCGGGACTGTTAACGAATTTTCAGCTAGAAACTTTTGCAACATATTTTTAACAGCCCGAGATCTCGAGATAAGCTCTGACAGTGACCGAGCGGTCACTAATCGCCCTACAGTTTCTCCTAACTGACGCCCGTTTAACTTTTAAACTTATCGGTCAGACGGTTCCTTTGAAAATAAAATCTTGCAATATTTTCCAACTATTTTAAGTTGAACGCTTCAACGGTCTAACGAACTTTAAAAATTAATTTAAAAACTTCATTGCGTCAATTAATTCAATTAATTTTTTTGCCAGTGGTAAATAGCGTAAACAATGCCAAAGTCTTTGAAAATCCAATTAATTTTGTGTCATTAAGTTTTTTACCATTAGCACTCAATGAGTTTTAACATTAAAAGTTGTGCTTTGAATTTATGACACCGACAAGTGCGAGCAACGACATCGGTTTGGCTGAGGGCCATAGAATTTGATAATAATGAATAATGAACCAATGTGGTTAAACTGATTTATGGTAATAAGCTGTCCCATAAATAATACGTGTAATATTTGTCGGATAATGTTACTTTGCGATAGAATGTTCATTAGATTTTTTTGTTAATTGAGTCCTAAATGGTTTAGGTCTGCTCTTGTATTTGTTTCGATGTGTATTATACTGTTACATCGCGTCGTCGAGTCGCGATGTTTCGCCAAGCTTCTCGAACAAAAATACCGTGGGAAAGAATAGACTAATTAGGGGCTATAAACACCCGACCCGACCGTCATAAAAGTTAACCTTCCGGGAATTCAGACCCTAGTCAATGTACCTAGTTTTGTAGTTAAGATTGAACCTTATTCATAAGTAGTTAGAGATCAAATTAGCATGTATGGTAAAGTTGTTTACGTCAGATGCTCAAAGGAAAGCCGCCCCTTTTGTTTGTGATTGTTATTGCTTTGTTTTGAACGTCTTTTGTCTATTGTTTCGAGTCAATACTGGAAATTTCTGTAGAAATATTCTCGTCCTATATAAGACGTTGAAACCGCGGCTTGAGGCAGTCTTTCTCTGGAAGCGACAGTGTAACTATCTAAGCGCGGATAGCGACCAAGTGATCGTTAAGTGTTATCAGTGAACTAGTGTTGTGAACAGTGAAATCAGTGATTGTGATTACCAACGACCTCAGTGTGTGTTAACGGACTTTTGATAATTGTGCAAGACGATTTGGACAACTACTGTGGAACATTGTGCTAACCTAGTGATCAGTGGAAATAAACGTTCATCTCATCGGATTGGCATTTTAATACCACCCCGCACGTAACAATTGGTGTCAGAAGCGGAATGCCAATCACTCCGAGGGAAGATACGCGTACTCCACGCACCAGGCGCCAGGCGGAGATGGATGCAACCCGGCAGAAGGAGCTCGAAGCATCGGGAGCAGGAACATCCACATTGGAAGAGCCAGCAGCAACACCGATGGCACCCACTATGGCAGCGCCACCTACAGCACCGCCGGTGAGCCGAACTACGGATGGAGGCCTGGAGGCCATGCTAGCCGCTCTCCTAGCTGGACAAGAAGCTGCACGCCAGGAACAAAAGGCTGCACTACAAGCTGTACGTGAGGAACAACAGGCCGCACTACAGGCTGTACAGGCGGCACAGGAAGAAGCTAGCCGCAAACAGGAGGAAGCTCGCCAGGAACAACAGGCTGCACTACAGGCTGTACAGATGGCCCAACAAGAAGCACGCAAGGAACAGGAAGAAGCTAGCCGCAAACTGGAAGAGACAATTGGACGTCAGTTGCAGAGCGGGCTTGCCGGTATGGGCGAGAAGATCAAAATGGTGGAAACCAGTATCAAGGAAGTAGAAGGGCGGCTTGACATACATGAGCAGACCGTGAATGACTTGGCCAACGAATTTCAGAAACTGAAGTTACGAGGAATTGGACCTAGCAGCCAGGGTCCCACTATGAACTCGCCCTTCAAGCTAGATTTGCCGCACTTCGACGGAACATCTTCGTGGGCAGCCTACAAATTTCAGTTCACGACGCTTTCTAAAAGCTGTGGCTGGACAGATGAGCACGCAAATACAGCGCTCACATTAGCGCTGAAAGGAGACGCTCAGCTTATCCTGGAACGCATACCTGAAGAGGAAAGGACGTTGAAGACCCTGCTGGAAGCCCTCGAAACGCGCTATGGAGACAAGCACATGGAGCATGCGTACAGGGCACAACTACGAGAGCGCACCCAGAAATCCACAGAGACATTGCAACAGTGGGCAGACGAAATCGAGAGGTTGGTCCGACGAGCCTACGTGTCGACGCCATCAACCATTGAAGTGACATCTCTACAGAGCTTTGTGGATGGAATCAGGGATGATGAGGTACGCGCTGCGGTACGATTGGGGCATCATCAGACACTCAAGAACGCCCTTGCTCATGCCTTGGAAGTGGAAGCAGTGCGACGAGACACCAAACCATACAGAGTTCGGGAGCTAGTGACTGAAACCAGGAAGCCCCGTTATGGACCGACATGTTATGGGTGTGGAGAAAAAGGGCATATTCGGATTGATTGCCCGAAAACGAAGAAACGGGTCAGAAATTGCGAGACCCAAGTGGATGAGGAGGCGTTAAACTAAACGTCGCCAGGGCCGCGGGGCGGGCGCTGGCTGGTCAAGAGAGAGCCCCCACCATCACTGTGACACAAGTGTGCAATGGGAACAGCTTAATCGTCGAGGGCACCCTGAACAACAAGACCTGCAAGTTCACAGTGGACACAGGAGCATCGCGCACAATTGTGAAGCCTGAATTCCTGCAACGATTTATATCTCGGAAACATCGATCTGCAGCATGCTCACTACGGACAGCAACCGGCCAGTCAGTTCCTGTCCTTGGCGATACAGATGTGGAGATAGTCATCGGTGAGCACTCATACATTCATCCTGTGCTTATTGCCAACATAACTGATGATTGCATTCTGGGATTGGACTTTTTGGAGAAGCAGCATTGCATATTGGATGTGGCCCGTGGTGTTCTCCGGTTTCCCGAGCAAGAAGTGTTCTTCGAAGGAACGGCACCGTGTACGCTTTACTGTCTCAAGGACGTCGTGTTGGCTCCAAAATCGCAAAATATTGTTCGAGTGAAATTTCCAAATACAGTCAAGAGTGGACTATGTGTAGTTGCCGAAGATGAGGGCACACATCCGACCTGGATTACTGCAAGAACATTGCTCATGACAAACAGAACGGCCAGTGTACGAATTCTCAACCTTGGCAATGAAGAAGTTCATCTGAAGAAAAACAGCATAATTGGAAAATGTCAAGAAGTGAAGTACCTGCGACGAACGGATATTACTTCTACGGAACCAAGCTCGGAAGACCAAATATCACAGCTGCTGGAATCATCCAAAGACAACTTAACGTTCGCTCAGCTGTCACAAGCAAAACGTCTGTTGATGCGGTTTAAAGACGTCTTCGCCGCTGGAAACAACTGTGGACGTACCGGACTTGTTAAACACAAAATTGACACTGGCAACGCAAGACCTATACGACAGAGGCCACGAAGGATTCCATGGGCGAAAGAAGCTGAAGTTGCAGACATGATACGAGACATGGCCAAAGAAAAAGTCATCGAACCATCTACAAGTCCTTGGTCATCGCCAGTGGTTCTGGTGAAAAAGAAAGATGGCTCCACCAGATTCTGCGTAGATTACAGAATGCTTAATGAAGTCACAAAGAAGGACAGCTACCCCTTGCCTCGAATAGACGATACACTGGACATGCTCAGTGGAATGAAGTGGTTTTCAACGGTTGACCTGAAAAGTGGCTACTGGCAGGTAGAAATCAGTCCAGAAGACAAAGAGAAGACAGCATTCAGTACGGGCATTGGAAATGGACTCTGGCAATTCAACGTCATGCCATTTGGACTGTGTAATGCTCCAGCAACGTTCGAACGTCTCATGGACAGAGTAATGGTTGGATTACTGGGAGACGTATGCTTGGTGTACCTGGATGACGTCATCATTTTGGGCCGTGATTTTACTGAACATCTGCAGAATCTGGAGAAGGTTTTGAACCGTCTACGTGAAGCAAACCTGAAGCTGAGTTCCAAAAAGTGTGACTTCTTTAAATCCAAAGTCAGCTACCTTGGACACATCATTTCGGAAAACGGGGTACAAACTGATCCTGACAAAATCAAGGCTGTTCAAACTTGGCCTACCCCGAAGAATAAAACTGATGTAAGGTCGTTTTTGGGACTATGCGCTTACTATCGGCGGTTTGTCAAGAACTTTTCTGGAATTGCCAAACCCTTACATCGGCTGACAGAAGAAAAGCGCACATTTGTATGGGACTTGGAGTGTGAAACCGCCTTCAACGATCTAAAGCAGCGACTGTGTGAAACGCCGATCTTGGGATACCCTACCAGAGATGGAAGATTTATTGTGGACACTGATGCCAGCAACACGGGAATTGGAGGAGTTCTCTCACAAATCCAAGGAGACAAAGAAGTGGTCATAGCATACTTCAGTAAATCATTATCCAAACCAGAACGAAACTACTGTGTCACCCGCCGCGAGTTGCTAGCTGTGGTGAAGACTCTTCAGCACTTCAACAAGTACCTCATCGGAAGAGAGTTTACGCTCAGAACTGACCACGCTGCTCTAAAATGGCTTCTTCAGTTTAAGAGCCCGGAAGGTCAAGTGGCACGATGGATCGAGCAACTTCAAGAGTTCAATTTCGTGACAGAACATCGCAGTGGAAAGGGCCATAGCAACGCCGATGCCCTGTCAAGAAGACCTTGTGCAGATGACTGTAAACACTGCGAGAAGCACGAGTCTCAAGAAGAAGTCAGAGTCATCAGGATGGACAGAACAGATGACGAATGGAACGGCGAAAATATGAGACAAGCACAATTGGAGGACAGAGATTTACGACCTGTACTGGATTGGATAAAGTCTGGAAACAAGCCCCAGTGGAGCGACGTGTCAGCCTGCAGCCCAATCACAAAAAGTTACTGGGCTCAGTGGGACAGCCTGACTCTGGAACAAGGAATCTTGTACCGAAAATGGGAAAGCAGCAATGGAAAAGAAACTACGATGCAGGTCGTTGTTCCCCGGAGCAAAGTGGCATCTCTACTACGACACATTCATGATGGAGTTTCTGGTGGACATCTAGGAGTCAAGAAAACTCTTGTGAAGGTTCGTCAACGATTTTACTGGGTACACAGCCGCGAGGATGTGGAAGATTGGTGCAGGAAGTGCACCGCGTGCGCATCAGTAAAAGGACCGAAGACAAGAAGTAAAGGACAACTAAAATTGTACAACGTTGGAGCACCATGGGAGCGCATTGCCGTGGATGTTGCCGGGCCATTTCCCGAGACTGAAGAAGGCAACAAGTACATCATCGTAGTACAAGATTACTTCAGTAAATGGCCTGAGGTTTTCGCGACACCAAACCAGGAAGCAAAGACAGTCGCAAATAAGTTGGTGCAAGAAGTGATCTGTCGATTTGGTGTACCGATGGAACTGCATTCCGATCAAGGAAGGAACTTCGAGTCTGCCCTATTTCAGGAAATGTGCACCCTCCTCGGGATCCAAAAGACGCGGACAAAGGCAGCTCATCCACAGTCAGACGGAATGGTTGAGAGGTTTAACCAGACGTTGGAGAATCACCTGGCTAAAGTCGTGGACGCACATCAACGTGACTGGGATCAGTACATACCTCTGTTCTTGTTGTCATACCGTTCCGCTACCCATGACAGCACTGGTATGACTCCTGCAAATGTGAATTTTGGACACGAACTAAGACTTCCTATCGACGCCATCACTGGTTCCCCGCCAGATGCTCCGAAGCCTGTAACCGACTATGTCAGTGATCTTCGTAGTCAGCTGGACGAAGTGCACAGGATAGTTCGAGAGAATAGTTTAAAAACTGGTGAAAAAATGAAGACCCGGTACGATCGTAGAGCGAATACGATGGGTTTCGAAGAAAGAACTCTCGTCTGGTTGCACAACCCACTACGAAGGAAAGGAAAAAGTCCGAAGTCGATCTAGCTAGGATTCATTTTCAGAAATGTTGTTTTATTCGTGTTTTCAATAATCAACTTTATCGATAATCAACTTAAAATATGACTCCTCCCGACATCTATTGCCGAGTAGAAGTAGCTTTAGTGTTATAGTGTAGTTAAAGCAGTTAGTGGCTCTCAATAAAAAAAATAAAAAATGGTATTATTATTCGCCAATAGATGTCGTGAAGAGTCATATTTGTCTGTTTAAGTGGCAAAAAATACCAAGCAAAGCTCGGTGTTCAATCTGTAATCAACTGTCAATCAACAAATATCTTACCTGTGTGATAGCCTTTGAAATTAATTCACCTCAACGCAACTAGATGGCAGCACAGGAAAAATTAGCACGCGCAAGCGTTTCATTTGTTAAATTTGTGGGCCTCGATCGATTTATTTACTTATTTGAGTTAAAAAAAAATGTAAGTCGAGTAGAGTACAGTATTTATTAATATGTTCTTTTATTTTAGTTCTTAATTAATAAGTTTCATTTAGCTAGAATCAGTGTAAAATTAGTAAGTCGTACGAACACTCGGTCTTCCAGATAGCCATGTGCAAACCATATCCTTAAAGAGAAAAGATAGATACGTATAATTTTGAACAAAAGATATATATATATATCTTTTATATCTCTATATCCCTAATAACTCTGTAACGTTACGCTCCCTTTCTATCACATAGATTGTTATATGTTTACATCTCCCTTATTCTAACGCCGTGACGCTCTCTTTTTAACGCATAGAGAGTTATATGCATCTCGCTTACTCTAACTCTTTACGCTCTCTTTTTAACGCATGGTATGTTATATGGTAACATCCCGCTTACTCTAACTCCGCGCAATGAGTTGTTGCGTTGAAGATATAAAAGAGTTAAAGAGATAGTGGTGAAATAATCTTTGGTTTAAGGAGATATAACTCTTTTTAGTTAATCACTCCTGAGTTACACACGTCTACTTCCAGATATTTAATAATATTAATTACCTTTGAGCTAACAGTTACTTAGTTGGTTTCGTGTTAGAAGTTCGTTAGATATTCGTTAAATAGCGTTCGGCCTTCGGAATTTCGAAACCCTCCGTATGCGGGACAAAAGTCTGACTCGCACTTGGCCAGTTTTATTAAAGTAAAGTTAAGTATTGTTGTACCCATAGGACTATTGTCTTTTCTATGCCCATAGGTAATAAGATCTCTTTCAGAATGAAATTATAAAATTTTTGCTTGGTGCATGAAAAGTGACGTTTTTTGTTGTAATTAAACTACATAATTATAAACGGCTTTTAGATTTTTTCCTCTATTAATGCTGTAAGTCAATGCTTCTTGCCAAATTTCATGATTCTAGGTCAACAGCAAGTACCCTATAGGTTTTGATTCCCTTGTTAAAACAACATATTGAAAATAACAACATATGTGAAAATATGCGACATAAGCGATTATAATTTTTGATCGCGTTGACTTAGGCTCATACCGCGACGCGACGCGACGCGACGCGGCGCGCACTTATTAAGAGAGTGATACAAAAAAGAACTTTATTTACTACACAAAAAGATACACATTTCATTGATTTAGTTCGGCGGCTTCAGGCGCGGCGCCACCGAATTATCTCAATGAAATTTGTATCTTTTTGTGTAGAATCGTTCTATTTTGTATCACGCGACTTCTTTCTGAGCCGTGCGGCACCGCGCTGCGCGGCGCACCGGGAAGCCGCATGATAAACAAATAAACTTTATTAACTACAAAATAAGATACAAATTTCATTGCGATAATTCGGCCGCGCCGCATGCCCCGCTGCGTCGAGCTGCACCGCGCTGCGCAACTCCAGATGCATCGTCACGTCGCATCGCGTCGCGGTTCGTCGCGTTGCGTCGCGGTGTGTACTGACCCTGATGTTTTTATAGCCGGAAGATTCCGTAGACCCTAGTATTTGATGTAAATTTAAACTTGATATCTTGAGACTTTTGCCCGTCTGTCCGGCTGCCCGTCTGTCAAGACCCTTTCTTGATAGACATATAGACGGACAACAAAGTGATCCTTTAAGGGTTTCTCTGTTTCTTTTGACGTACGGGACGGGACTCTTAAAAATATAACTCCCCGCAATAGAAGCCCTGTGTCGTGGGGGCTTCACAAAAATACTAATCACGGATACAATAACACCCAGACTCGGAACAATTGTCTAGAGATCACAGAAATAATTTTCCCGTGTAGGAATCGAACGCACGACTTTCGGCTGCGAGGCCAGGCTCACAAACCACTGTAGACCAACTGGTCAGTTATAGTATTGTAAAATTACTTCCAACCACAGAACATGAAATACCTACAACACATCGTGTTTTGTGCGTCCAACCATTGTTAAATTACTCACTGTAATCCCTCCAAAATACTAGTCTCCTAAACCCTAAGTTTCAGTAGAAAAACACCTGCCAATCTAATTTCTCTTAATCACTTGCGACTTCGCTTACCTCGGGTAAATTGGGTTAGGGAGCCTAATTAAGGGTCCCAGGCATAGGTAAACGATTCTTAAGTAAGTAGGTTTACTTTATTTATCGAGGTCGCTGTGCTTTTCTTTTGTTTTTTTTTTGTTTGTCTGCAGGATTCGTTTTTCTTGATAATTTAAGCTTTCAAGCGTAGCACTGGCCTGTTAAAAAGAAATTTACGTCTGCTTATAATAGATACTGTGGCATGGAAAAGTCTGCATTCGTATGGTGATAGGACACTATTTAGTATCGGCCTGGCTAGCTACCACCCCCTAGTTTGCAAATCAGTCGTCAAACATCTAATGTGTTCCGTCAACTATCCTTGAGAGCTAGTTCCCATTACATACCTAGTTCACTACCCTCCTCGACATGGGAGAAAGTGGTCAAACGCTAACTTATATGCTCTTTTTTTTAAATCTCAGGATTACCTGACTCGTATGTATAACGAGATTTATGGGAACCAATCGAGATAAATATTCAA
This sequence comes from Cabera pusaria, assembly GCA_954871355.1. Taxonomy (NCBI): domain Eukaryota; kingdom Metazoa; phylum Arthropoda; class Insecta; order Lepidoptera; family Geometridae; genus Cabera; species Cabera pusaria. The sequence continues at coordinate 7,397,886 of OX940896.1, forward strand.
AAGCAATGAAATCACCAGCAAAATCAAGCAATCAATGTCAATTCTGAAACGCTAAATCAACAGAAATGGTCTACAACTTTATTAACCCGATCCCCACTTCTAGTGAAGTGAAAATAAATTCCATCTATTTACTCTGGCTACAGCAGGGCACTTCGGGCTTTTCATGCTTCTAGGGTCATACCTGAGAGCTTGCTTAAGCGAGGCGCACCGCGGAGCGTACATGTTAGTAGTTCGTTTACGTCTATGAAAACCTACGCCCCAATAACGTTATTGCGCGGCAGCAGTAGTTTTATATTTTCGAAGTCGTAGTCGAAGGCGATAGTGAAATTAGTAGTTAGATTATGACTGTATATATATATATTTTCATTAATTATTCCATCCTACGAACTCGCTAGCACCAAAAATCATGCCAGTACTTGGAAAACCATATGGAAACCTTTGTTTAATGTATGATTCAATCGACGGCAGAAACTTACTTGTAAAAAGCATTAAGCACCTCCCAGTGATTCTCAGAATACCTGGGTGATAAAAGGTTCACTTTTAATCATATATCAACAAACTTCTGCAAGAACAAAAAAACTATTGCACTAAAAAAATACTGTACTAACAGAGTACTGACAATTTGACCGGTTCCTCCCTTCGAGAATTTACCTACCAATGGAGATGTAAACGTTGTAATCCGCATTTTTTTCTGCCGGTACTTACGGGGGACGAGGTAAACACGCATTGCACACACACAAATCACTCAATTTAACAATCCCGCACACTAGCTTGAAACACGCACACAGTATTAAAAATACAGCGTAGTTACGCACGCTCATATAGCCAATAATGGCTATATGGCCAGCAGAGGGGTACACCTTGCGTTAACATCTCCATTGGTAAATGATCGAAGGTTTCTCCGGATCGTTTTCAAGAGAAATCGCTGTCGCTGATCGCTTCGCTTATCACTCAGCCGCAGATAGGCCTTGCACTAAGTGGACATGTTTGAGCGTTGTTTGGCCAGGAGGGATTTATCTCTTCGCTTGACCCTGCTCTTTTCACTTGACCCTTAGCCCACTCAATCAGACGAGCTTAACTCTTGAAACGTTCCCGCTTTGTATTTTTTTGGATGATGTTTTTGTTCCAGCCTCTTAAGTCTTATTGATTCTGCCAGATTCGCACCGCAAGTCACTGAGAAAATAAAAAGTTTTCTACATTATCCTAGGTTAACATTTTATTTTATGTAGGTACCAAAAATATTTATCAAAGTTTAACGATGCATGAATTTCTAAAATTATCGGGCCTTTCAGATGTCTGGGAGCTTCAATACAGCTTTGGGATTCGATCGTCACCTGTGTCTGTTTGTTGTGTTTTCTTTTCTATGATAATAAGTACCAAGAAGGTAATCGATGACGCTTATTATATACACCACAGAATAGTACTTCTACTTCATTTGTTCTGTGATAGACACTGAACCCAGCAAAACTCAACATTCTCAGAATTTTGCAATGCTGCTCAGACTCAAATTTGTACATAGCATTGCACACAGCATTGCTCAAGTTCAGATGCTAACTTCACTGGACACTAACTTTTCCTATTTATATAGTTTCTGGTGGTCATAAAGTAAGTTTATTGGTGGATAGATTTGACCGTGGCCATAGAAAAGATAATAATACTACGTATAGAACGGACACTCTGTTCCCCCCACCAATTCCGGGCTACCTCACCTCGCCACCGATTCTGATTTGTCGAGGCGCCAGTCTGAGCAAGGACGCTACACGCGTACGGCTACAAAACAATAGGTACTACTTAATACATTTATGTTAAGACCAGTAGATACCGGAGGTTCAAATTTAAGTAGGTTCTTATTATGTAGGTATATTATAAATACTTATATACCTACGTACATATTCGTCTTTTATAATTAATTTTCATAAATGAAACAACGATATATACTCGTGCGTAAATAACATTTATAAAAATAATAAACTAAAATAATCAAATTACTAATTACTTATCGGAGTCTTAGGAATACCAAAAATATGATATGATAAAATTGTAATATTAATGTTGATTGATTTTTGTTATAGATTGTGATTATTTTAAATAAATGGATATACAGTATTATATTTTGTCTAATTCAAGTCTATCTAGTAAAACTTACTCGTTTATACTATTTTAGATTCCCGATCGCAGCGCCACCTATCGGGTCCAATTGTGAATATAAACCATCTATGGACTAATTCAAACACACACACCAAAATTCATCTAAATCGGTCCAGCCGTTTAGAAGGAGTTCAGTGACATACACACGTACAGTAGAATTATATATATAAAGATATATACGGTCGAATTGATAAACATCCTTTTTTTTGAAGTCGGTTAAAAATCATTATGAACATTGGATTCTTTAAGCACCTGACACTGCCGCGGTCTGCAGCTATATGTTTAACGCCTTACTAGAATGCCGCTCATACAAAGTTATGTCGTTTATTGCTGGTACGTTCGAACCAGATACTGAATTGAACAACGAACAAGTCAATTTGGTCCGACCGATGGGATCGCACACTCGCACACTTCATGTTTGTTTATTAACCGAGACGAGAGTAACATTAGTGATTATTGTAATCGTAAATCGTAATTACCTATTATGTAAAATGTGTACATGGAATAATACTTTCGTGTAGTGCAATCTAATATTGTATAATGTAGTGAAATGTGAGTGAGAGAATGACCTACTCGGTTGTGTGTTGGATATTTCTACGCACCTACCTACCTACTTCGCAATTGAGTTGAAGTGTTGTGATCTCAGGTTGTGATTTAATGTTTCTGTAAACGATGGTTTACGAAATAGCTACTAATATTTTTAGTGTTAAAAGCTTTTTGGGTAAGTGTACAAAAAATGTTCATACGGTCAGTACGTAGTACGTATGTACGAAGTAACTATTATATAATCTGTGATACGGTAATTACGAGCGACAACCTTAGACATCACGCACACAAATGCACGTATAGAAAAACGACATGTGTGTAGTGTCTGTGTCGGTGTCACAGTGTCGGTCGTTAAAACGCTAGTTTGTATGGAGATTAAGTCGAGTGTCCGGGGTGTGCCGTGGCTCACAGAAAAACAAAACCATGTAACCAATTGAATCCTTGAGTTTCAGGCATTGCAGGCTATTCCAGAGATGAGATAGCACTCACTGTCAAACTTCCTTACAAACACGTCCCATCAAGCAAGATGAGACTATGCCCAAGCGCTGCCTTATCTAGCCCAAAAAGTTAATGACTCGCAAAATAGAGCCTGTCAAGGCGAAACTATACGTATATACTAGTACAGAGATAGTCCTAAGGGAATTTGACAGATGCCTGTCAATTTACTATGAGCACGGTTGCTTTTTCTCCTTTAACCCAATACATTTGATCAAAAACCAAGCAACAAACTGGATGAGTAACGAACACCAAACATAACTTGTACGTGGTCACCCTACACATCGCCGCTTGAGAACGGGTGCTGCATCAATAATATTGAAGGTTCCGCATATTTCACAATAGTAGAAAGTACGTAGTAGTGTGTGCAACTGTTTAGTTAGGCTGCGTTCACGAAGTGATGTTACGTATCGATGAAAAACATTGTATTGGCGAATGAAAACGCGTTAGCGTGGTCTTATCGCGCTTTATTCAGCGTCATATGAAATGTAATTTAAATCAGACGCCAGTTTGCAAATCGCGATGGCTGTTCGTGAATGCAACCTTTAGGGTTTTGGTAACTATGAGCAAAAATGGACTTGCAATTCTATAATAATGACTATGGTTAAAAAATACCTGTTACGTAAGTACTCTTCTAAGAATGTTTTGTGCACCGCGAGATATATATCGCGCATATCACGTTCAACTTCAAAAGGCAGGCAATTTAATCACAGTGAAAGTTCACCAAAATTCAGTAAAATAAACACGCTTGAAGAACTTTTCATGTCACGTAACCCAACGCTGACTGAAAGTCGCACGGAACTCTAAAATAGCAAAGTAAAGGTCCATGTCCACGATACACGTTGCACTCTGAATACGAAGTAGGAAGATAAAGTGACGAAATTGAGACTTTTGAAAACCCTTCTAAGACTTATGTTCACATTAGAATTTTTGTTGCAGACGTTGCGGTCGACTCTACCGCAAATATGCCACTGACTAAAAATAATAAATATTATTATTATTAAATAATAATTATTACCAATAAATAATATTTAATTCACATCAAATCTGGTTACAATGAAGTGTTATTATTTAGGTTAGGTTCAGTCATATCTTAACCTATTTGGCATGTGAAAATTATGCAGGTAGGTATGTGGTATCTTAATGATTATTATTTGAATAAAGAAACAGCTGCAGCTGCAGCTGTCTCTGTAGTCTCTATATTGTTACCAACAGCTGGTTAACTGCATTTTGTTTATGTAATGAACAATCGTCGCAAATAATCGTAATCAATTAAGATTGAAAAATAACTAGACATACAAACGCACAATAATAATTCAAGTATGTTTTCCCAAAATGTTTTACTTGATTTATTTTTTCAGAATTATAATGATTGCATACTTAGTCTCAATAGTGTTTCGGACGAAATTAACTTACTGCATTATGTCAACAGTTTAAGATACAGAGCAGCAATTTGCTGTTCTGCGTATCGTATCGCAAGTTTTTCTTTGCCGAAAAGAAAAATGTACAACTTTGTTTTACGTAACCTAAAAAAAATATTTACCTTAAAAAATACTTGGTAACGTATTTTTTTAAGTTTAAAGTGATAGGTGACACCTCGATATAAGCTGCAAAGATTGAGCCAAATACGAACATAGTTTTTACCAAATACTTTTACCGTAAATTCTATTGACGATAATTTGATGACCCTTTCAGAAACAATCGAAAGGGAATGCAATAGATATGGTAGCGAATGTCCTTTTGTAGGTTAACCGGGACCAACCCGGGTAATGGCGGACCTTTTCTGTAAGTGATACTTTGGAATACTTAACGTTAATATTTTAGTTCAGCGTATGAAGTGAATTCGGAACGTTTCAAATTTGTTGATGTATTTTACTTTAGAAATAGTTTGTCTGTTTTTAGTTTTGAAACTTGACGCAACAGTCTTTTACTCCAAGAAAATGTTGGTAGAGCCATATTGAGGTACCTATACCTTTTCTCATTGGCAATGACTTGATTGAGTATCGTCTGTTGGGCTTATAAGAAAACAGCTGCGATGAGGATGAATACCATTTAGCTGAATATCTATCAGAGCAAAGAAAAACTAGATGCGCAACGTCGGCCAGCGCACCGCACCAAGAAGGCTTCTGGATCAAGCTTAAGTCTAAGTGCGAATTAAGATCTAGCCAGTAGGAAAATATATATTCGTTTTTTACGTAGTTCAGTACATGACTCGCTTACAAATTCAACTGCAATTGGTCCATTAACTAAGGTATTTTATTACATCAATAATTTCTTAGTGCTGATATACTTATGGTATTTCCAAGGTGCTTTGTAAAGGCTATGCGTTGTCTCTAATTCATCTTACAGTTGTATAAAATTAGGTATGGGCTATTAACACGTTCTCTGCCAGTAGTATAAATGACAAAAATTACAAAAAAACTTTTTGATGGAAATATAAGCGTTAGGTCAAAATATGAACTTTGATATAAGATAGGGTTTGACCAGCTACCAGCTACCATCTACGGAACCCCATTGGTTCCGTAGATATTTAAAAAAAATTCTTAAGTGAAATTCAGGTCTGCCTTGAGGTCACCGATGCTCTACGCGGCGCCTTAATCCAGTCGAGGTGAGGTCGCCAATGACCTACGCGGCAGAGAATGTGTTAAAATAGATTGTTGAAATCATTTAAATATATAAATAGCTTTCTCGAACTCGTGAGAAGTATTCGTAATTACACATCTATGATATTATTAGGTATTTTTGGATTTGCGTGGGCAGCTTGAATGGCTGTGCAAATTATATTGATGACTAAATTGAGCATTATTGAGTTTGTTTCTCAAATATTTGTCTCGACTTATTTTAATATACCTACACACACTTAATTAAATGTTATGTGTAGGCACACATTTATCAATTTATTTTTATCAGTATATTTAGAGCCTGTCTAAGATATCCTGCCTACAACTTTCCTGGAATAGATTAACTATTTCTAAGAAAAAATCTCACTTATTTCGGGTGGAATTTTGGAAATGAAGCCTTCCAAAATTCCACCTGACCTGAGATTGAATAGGTACTTGCTACTTATATCTAAATTAAATTGTAATTCTCAAAATATATAGGCTAGGCACTAGGCACACGCTTCCTTCCTTATCATTGAGACTGATCTCAGTTTTTAAAGAAATAAAGAACAAGCAAGACGCTCATTGGAGAGTAAGCGATGGTGGCTGCCTATAAAATATATGAGTGACTGCCTATAAAATATGTGTCTGCCTATAAAATTAAATTTAATTAAACAAAAGATCTACAACTAAAAATGATCACAATTTACCTCCTATTCTAATAATACAAATAACAAACCACCTTCAGAAAATTCACAAGCAGATGGGTTTGCGGTAGACTTCTGAAGAAATCGATACCCTGAAGCTTCTACATTTAGTATGCAGGACACGGCTACACCATGTTACGCTTTCCTTGGACGAAAAGGTACTCTATAATTTTATTTTCGAACCGAAACGTAGTTACCGGCGTAACCGATACTTTTGAGCGTATTTTGGCGTATCTGCCTGTTTCTGATCGGGATAATGGTGTTTCGGATAAATAAGGGAGTTTCCAACTTCGGAACAAGTCTTGTGTATTGTTAGATTTTATTTGTTTGGAGTTGGGTTTAGAAGTTTGTTTCTAAGTGTGCACTGGTTCAGATTTACTACAATATAAATATAATTATAAATTACTAGCTATGACCCACGGCTTCGCCGGCTTTAAAGAGTATCTTATGGCCTAATCCAAATAGCGGCAATAGCCCAATGGATAGGGTGTCGGACTGGCGATCGAGAGGTCGTGAGTTCGATCCTCACCCCACCCATTGCACTATTGACGTGAATCCACTCCAGACACAATCATATTTAGCTTAGTTGGAGGGGTTAACAAGAATACTAGTAATGTGCAACCCACATTGCGAGTAATCTTTATATATCAAAAAAAAAAAAATCCATAGTACTGGATATCCCTGTGCAACATTTTAGCTAAATCGGTCCAGTCGTATGACCGCGAAGAAGTCCGAAACAAACAAATATGCAAAGTTAGTTTTACATTTATAACATTGGTGTTGATGTGGTCACAGAAGAGATACTAGTCCTACGATGTGGTATCTTTAAAATTGTTTTAACCACCGACAAAAAAGAGCGTTATAAGTTTGACGTGTGTGTATGTGACATCGTAGCGACCGAACAGATCGATTGATTTTGATTTAGTTTTAATCGACAAAATGCTAGTTTGGAAGTTATATCACTGATGATAAATGAGGCTGTAAGTAATGTAGTGATAGAACTTCTGCTAGTCCGCCAGGGACGATACCACCACATTGCCGTGAAATAGGAATGTTTTTCGGCCTGAATGGCAAAGTGTCCAGTTAAACTTAAAGTCTTTATGTCTTGAGGAAACAGGCGCAGTGCAGAGACATACAAAAGTATCAAGAAGTTTGGGATCAACCTTTTTAACCGGCTTCATAAAAAAGGTGGAGGTTTCTCAATTCGACCGTATATTTTTTTTAATGTGTCTTTGCGGGTGGGTAACTTCGTTTATGAGCCGATCTTTATGATTATTTTTTTTTGTTGGAAAGGAGATATCCCAAGTGTAGTACCATTGTAATTTCATTGAGATCTAATAAGTATCTCCAGAGGTATGGAGATAAACACCTCAATTTTGGTACTGAAAAATAATAGCGCGGCATTTGAAGTCGGTTTTTTTAGTTTTTTAAACGATCTTATTTTTAAAAGTCGCGAGGAACATTACAGATTTTGCTAGTCAGTACAGTCACTCAATACAAACACAGACACCAGCAATCAGCTTACTTGAAACATTATTTGTAGATAGCCATCTATAAGTCTTCCTTTCAGTTTGTTACATTTCCAAATTGAATCAGATTAAGGCCAGTCTTAGGCAGGTAGCCGCGGTTGCTCACCGACCTAAATATTAACTAGAGTGTTAATAAACCTTAGATATTGAAACATTATTACCAGTAGGGATATGTTTTTCAATAGAAACCGGCCATTTGTATCCTTTAGATAATTTTGTCTTTAGATATCTTCGTATTCCAGTAGTAAAAATATGTCAAAGTAAAATAAAATAATGTAAAAAGTATCAAAGTGAAGTATAAATTGTATTGTAGTACTTCTGCTAGTCCGCCTAGGGTGGTACCACCACTTTGCCAATTAATTTTCAGCCATGAAATAGGAATGTTTTTCGGTTGAAATGGCAAGATGTCCAGTAAAATTACAGGCCATGTGACACTCAACATCTTTATGTTTCAAGGTAACAGACGCTGTGACATGCAAAATTATGGAAGTTCAGCCAAAAAAAAAAATCAAAGAAAAACGCTTCCGCAAAATTAATAGCCCATAGCAAACTAGCCATTGGTTGATTTTCATGCTGAGTATCAATCTATTAGCTGCCCTGCCGTTCCAGAAAGTTTCTGGAAGAACAGTAACAATAATAATAACGTAAAAAAACTGGCGAGTTACAGTTTATTGCAAAATATGCGACATAAATGGTCATAACCTTTAATCGCGTTGACTTTTGTTTGTTTTTTTCATAGCAGAAATATACAGTAGACTCGATAATTTGATATAAGTTTCAACTTGATACCTCTACGAGTTCCTGAGAATAAGGATCTTGGCAGATAGACAGGCAGACAGACTTACAGACAGACAGACAGGGCAGACAAACAAATACCAAAGCTAGGATAGCTTATATAAGGGTTTGTCCTACCTTGAGGCACGGTACATTAAAAACAATAAATACTTCATAAAATCTCCACACACCAGAAATTTTCACATCCCTGCTAACATTAGATAATCAAAGAAAGAGACAGGATAAAAGAAAATACATGAATCATTGCCTACAAGACATATGTGTTGTATTGTAACACTACAAGACATGAAGCGTAATTGGTATTGTCCAGTTGAATAATTCACCTTCATTTTGTCGGTACCTATGGTAGAAAAGGTATATTTTTATGCCAATACATTAGAATTATTTCATGTTTTTCAAGGGTCTATTTTACTCTTTTCTTTACTAAAACTTTGGAATACATCATCTCGGAGTAAGACGTTCATCGAATTCACGACAAAAAGTAGGTTCCATGTTTAAAAAAAATGGAGGCACGACCCGTTCGTGCTTTCACCCATTTTTTTAACCGACTTCACAAAAAGGAGGAGGTTCTTAATTCGAAGGTTTTTTTTAAATGTTTGTTTCCTCAGAACTTCGTCAAATATTAACCGATTTGAAAAATTATTTTCGTTGAAAGATTATGTCTCTCCTTTGGTCCCATTCAAATTCTATCGAGATCTGATAATAATCTCCGGAGATATGGATATAAACAAAAAAAAACAAACGAAAAATAAACGCGAGTGAATGCCGGTTAGTTAAAACAAAATAAAAACAAAGTATTCATTGATGACATGATTGATTATGGCAACTGGCTATTTTGACTATCGCGGCATATAAAGTCAGTTTTTTCGTTTTGTACGATCATAAATAATTTATAATTTCGGATTGGCGAGCACTGAAGAAATGTCTCAGCAAAACTTAAAAATCAATGTCGCACGCTGGCTCAGAAGATACTTGTTCGTGATTTTAGGACTCTGGTATCTAACTTTATAGCATGGCATCAACTTCGTTCAAATAATATTTAATGCTTGTAGGATGGCCGTGATTCGAAGTACCCACCGAACTAAAACACTTTGCCAATCGATTTGCAAAATTTTTTTTAGTGTTTTAATTAATTTTTTATTTCTTAAATTTATTTCCATTCTATACATAATACATGTAATATAAAGAAATGAATACCAATAAACTAATTGTTTGTGCTGGTACTCATATCCGCAACGCGCAACCGTATCTATAACTATTAATAATAACTACTAATTTGTAGCTTAAATCTACAGTAATTTCTAACTAAAACAAGTAAACTTAATGTATTCAAAAGAAGAGGCAAATATACGGATAAGTATTAGAAACAAACACAAAAAGTAAGCAACTATTCGCTTCCAAGTTAAATAACAAGTTAAATAATAAGTTAAATAACTTGGAAGCGAATAGTTGCTTACTTTTTGTGTTTGTTTCTAATACTTATCCGTATATTTGCCTCTTCTTTTGAATACATTAAGTTTACTTGTTTTAGTTAGAAATTACTGTAGATTTAAGCTACAAATTAGTAGTTATTAATTATTATACGGTTGCGCGATGCCGATATGAGTGCCAGCACAAACAATTAGTTTATTGGTATTCATTTCTCAGCGGTAGGCTGAGACAAGACAAATGCGGAACTTTCAGCATGATGTTCAGTATCAGCAATTCAGGAGAAGATAGTTGCGCTCTGTGGATTACTCTGTCAATTGCTTTGCATCTCGTCTGGACAACCTTAAATCGCATCATCACTTAACATCAGGTGAGATCATGGTCAAGTAATTGTCTGTAAGCAATAAAATAAACAAATACATATCAAACTTTTGCATTTGCAACACCGGGCCAGTAGGTTCTACATGAAAAACATACCCGTTTCTTTTGTTTTAACTAAAAAAGGTTACATTTCACTCTAATTTGAGCTTGCAAGATAAAACATTGGCCTGGAAGACACAAGAATAACCCATGGTTTGTTTCTATCCCACTCACACATATTTGAGAACAGTGTAGTAGTACTATTAATTATCCCGTGACAGTGTGCAATATTCTCACATACTATAAAAATAAACGCAAAGAAAACAGCGAAAAGTTGATTTGAGGTCATATTTTTGGTCTTCAAAAGTTTATTATACTTGCAGTCTCCATTGAGTATGATTTTCTTGCTCTACATTGATATCGATGCGTCTTCTCATCGCATAAATGCAGCTTTAATATTCAGTTGTATAATTACATTTATTTTCTTAGTGACGATCATTGCTTGAAATGTATTGCTATTCCCGTAGAGACTTTCACCCCTGTAGGTACGTGATAGATGGATAGTGTGCGTTATGATGAAATGAATGACCATAGCTGAACATACAAAAGACACAATTTACTAAGCTGTCACGGACGTCAGAATTCCCTGGAACCTCGCGTATATGACGTGCATTTACTCGCGTGAAAAATAGACATCAAGGCCTTGTCCACTTCTGTCCCCAATTCTACGTCTACGTGATTCTACGTCAACGTTTACGTCATGCAACGTAACGAATAAATTCTGTAAGGCTAGCAGGCCTACACGGTGATGCAAGGTCGAGCAGGCTGACATCAATCAGTTTGGCATGTTAAACTAAGAACCATGTTAACATTTTCAGTTTCGAAGTATGAAGAAATATAAAATAATATAATGGATGGTGTGGTTTGTGACTGATTTCAGTTGTGTTTATTAATTTTATATGTACGTATACCCAATTCTCCTCAACATATGTGGCAAAAAAAATCTCAAGAATTCGATGTGCTAGTAAAAATTGATTAATTGGCAATGGTTTAGTTAGGTTTATAAGCAGTGTTTTCTACTTATACATCTTTTATTAATCCTGCTAAGTACTATGTAGACGTACCTTAGCAGCGTTCTTATCAGTTCAAACTGAAGGTAAAACCGTTAATGTCTGAGATGATTATATGTTCTAGTCACGTGCAATGACTTTCATCCGACTTTATGTTGTTTGTAGACCCTATGTTTGTTCTCAGTCTAGCACGTTTTTTGACTTTCGTTGGTGACTTGTCACTTTCAAAGACTCTTGTAACTTTTTAATTCGTTTTGATATTTTCAAAGATTTTAAAGCTTTAAGTTGGGAATTGAAGTTTTTTATCGATAAGTTTGTATTTGCAAGTTAGGTGCATTAGTTTTGATGATGGTTCAATATTTATTTCGATGGATAGATTTTATGTTTATCTATCTTGAGATTGGGTCTCGGTGCTTGTGAGAAAAATCGGCTTTCATTATCCTATCAATAGGCTAAGCTAAGTGAAGCGAGTGATATAGTTCACAGCTTTGTTTAGCTTAGGTTCAATTAACTAAACAGTGTTCCGGCAGAATGGTCGAGCGCATGAACTTGTCCCTAAAGGCTGTCTCCGATTGGGGTGATGCCAATCTAGTAAAGTTCAATGCTGCTAAGACCAGGCGTGTCTATTCTCCGCCAAAAGGAGTTCATTTCAATTGACACCTACTTTTCGAAATGTGTCCGTACCGATAACTGACCACCTTGAGCTTTTTGGCATCTCTTTAACACCCACACTCAACTTTGGATCCTACATCGAGTCCAAGGCTCAGTTGGCTTCAAAAAAGCTCGGTATTCTGGCTAAGGTGAGACAGTACTTCACACCGGGACAGCTGCTCAACTTGTATCAAGCACAAGTCCGATCATGTATGGAGTACTGTTCTGACCTCTGGGATGGGTCAGCCAAATATCAGCTGGAGGCGCTGGAAGTAATTGAGAGGAGATTGAGAGAGAGAACTAAGAGACTTATAAATGACGACGAACTTGTAGGGAAAAGGCTCCAGAGCCTAGAGCATCGCCGCAAAGTCGCTAGTTTATCGGTTTTCTATCGGATACATTTCGCAGTGTGCCATCCAATTGCACGAGTTAGCACCGCCGTCCCCTTTCTTCGGACAACCAGACGTATCGATGTGCGCCACCGCTTCATTGTGGACGTTCCATCTACACGCACGAAGCGTTTTGCTTCGTCATATATCATACGATCCGCCAAAGAATGGAATTCCTTGCCGGTGTCTGTGTTTCCCGATAGCTACAACCCGGGGGTCTTCAAATCGCGAGTGAACAGGTATTTAGTAGGTAAGCGTGCTACATCGTCGACCGCATCGTCACTTAACATCAGGTGAGATAGTGGTCAAAGGCTTGCCTATACAGCATAAAAAAAAATGCAGCTATTGAGACTCAGAGTATCTAGACCTAGCATGTTCAGCATCTTCGACTTGGTAACAGCAACTAACAACAAATAACAACGTATAAGAAGCTAAACGATTTGTGCAGGTTGATGGCAGTCCACCGATAGAGTGATGGTATTGCCTGTCCGATAGAAGGAAGGGGATGGTGGTACTAATTCGTGCTAAGATGGCAACACGTTTTCCAAACTGCAGCAGTAACTGCTTTTGATGATCTAAGAATCGATTCTTAATTACCTCACTGTATGATTTTTTTTTTTAAGAATAGTAGTATATGAAAGGCTAAGCCTAGTTTGGGACCCGCCGTTAAAGCTCGATGTTGCTTTTTAGGGTTCCGTACCTCAAAAGGTAAAAAAGGAACCCTTATAAGATCACTTTTTTGTCCGTCTGTCTATCTGTCTGTCTGTCCATCTGTCTGTCCATCTGTCTGTCCGTCTGTCTGTCCGTGTGTCACCACTGATTTTCTCAGGAACGGGTGGACCTAGCAAGTTGAATTTATACCTGATACTGAGGTCTATAGTCCCTATTGGGTGTATATAAAACAAGGTCTTGAGTCAACACAATAAAAAGATATGGGCAAATTTAGATTTTCGCGAAAACTTGCTAGTACCAAAATGTACCTTAATTTTCAACTTCTTATTTTTCGGAATTTTTCCTTTACTTGCTCTAAGACCTTGCTTATAACCAAAATTGACAATTCTAGGTAAACCGAAAGTACTCTATAGGTTTTGGGTCGAAAACCTATAGGGTACTTCCCGAACCCGCCTCGGTGGTCGAGTTCAACTCTACTTAGCCGGTTTTATTTTTGTGTTAGCTATATATTATAATTGTTTCTGTGTAATTGGTTCTGCGTACATCTTTCTGTAAATTGGTTACATGTGAAATAAACTATTATTATTATTACAAATGTATTTAATAAAATTGTATTCATATAAAGTGCATATACAGTATATAACGGTAACACCAGTTTAACCAATAAACCTAGTGCTGTTCACTCGACCATTATGGTTTTAATTATTTATGCTTAATTAATTAAAACCATTGCAATGGATTGAATTGCAGGTAACATTTGGTTGGAGTGGTTTCAGATTCAGTGAAAAATGTAAATAGATCAATTAAATTTACAATAAAAATTATTGCATACGTAATCTGATTTTGTTATGACTTTCATCATCATCATCATCATCAGCCTGTATCAGTCCACTGTTGGACATAGGCAGTAGGTGGTTATTGGGTGTTCTACTCCAGCCACATCTGTTGATTAAACGATATACCCAACTGCGTTCTGTTATACCCCTAGGTTTCAGGCCCAATAATGTACACCTTTCAGCTATATCAGCAACTTAGATTATAGATTATTATTCATTACCTTTTTTTAGTCAGTCTTCACTCATCCTCCGTTGCGAAACGTCCTATACCAATCTTTGCAACATATCATAAAATCAATTATTCTATTTTACTATCTCGTTAAGATAATTTCTAATATATTATTATTTAGTGAAAACAAGTGTTTTTTTTAAAAAGTGTTTTCCCGGAACCCGTATAACATTGGTGGCAGCGGTGGGATTTTTAAAAAATCCTCGGACGCCTCAAAATAAGTGATATTCAAGTAAACTTCATAAATAAGTGTAAATCGCTGTTCCGTGACGTCAAATTATACGCCTTTTAATCTGGGTGTATCTAGACGTCTCGACTCGTCGTGATTGTGCTGCAGTGCCCCTGGTGAAGGCACTACCTTTGGACGTCGAGTCTCCGGAGCCCGAAGGCTCTGGCCCCACTGCTATTCCCAGAAGAAACTGCGCCCAGTGTCTGATGCTGATCCTCGGACCTGGTTCTACTTCGTCACCGTCACCCTGGTTTTTTAATTTTACCATCGAAATGTTCCTGCTAATCCTGTGAGTTACAATTACTTTTATACTAAACATATCAGTGCATTTGTGTTACCGTGAACTTCGCCCACGCACCGCCGGCTCTATTTCTTCGAATCGATAACAAGTGCATACTCCCGAGACTCCGTGCATCTTAGAAGAGCATTTAAGTTTGTGTGTTATAACCTTGATTTATTGTTATCTTATTATTTTGTATCTGTTTTCCTATTTTAGAATTATATATATAGATGTAAGTATATAGATGTCGAGTAAGGATAAAGCAAAGGAATTAAAGGAAGAAGCAGCGCAAATGACACTGACAGACATGGATCTCAATGTGCTTATGAGATTTATCGGTACTTTCGATGGCTCGAGAGAAACCTTAATTCCATTTTTAAACAACTGCCGTAACGCTATTAATTTGGCATCGAGTTCCCAACAAGACATATTGTTCAAATATATTTTAAGCAGGCTTTCGGGAAAAGCGGAAGCAGTGTGCGCCATTAAAGAATTCACAAAGTGGCCACAGTTAGAAGAGTTCTTAAAAAATCAATTCGGTGACAAAAAACATTACGCTCATCTCCTCGCCGATTTGCAGGGCTGTAAACAAAACAACACCGAAAATGTGAGTCAATTTTCGCTCAAAGTCGAGTCATGCTTGTCGAATTTACTAACTGAAATAAATATTTCCATTCCCACTAAAAAGAAAGACGAGTTATCAGGCCGCGTAGCTACCATGCAAGATTTAGCATTAAACGTTTTTATAATGGGACTCGATCCGCGTTTGTCCACAATCGTAAGGTGTAGAGATCCGACAACACTTAACGAAGCTATCAGCTTCGCCTCAGCGGAAGAAAAAATTCTAGGTATTACATATAAAAAACATAATTTTTCATTCAATGGCAATCAACAAACATCATATAGAAACAATGCCCCCTCTTACTCTAGACCCCAAGGTCAATATGCTCTGCCAAGGCCCCAAGGCCAGATCTCTTTTCCAAGGCCTCAAGGTCAACAATGGGCTCTACCTGGGCCCTCTAATTCACAATCTCCTCCTGTTTGCCGATACTGCAAAAACATCGGACATACGATTGAGAACTGCCGCAAGCGTGAATATAATAATAATAATAGGCGGTTTGGTTCACAGAACCAAGATGCACAGCGGCAAAGTCCAAACGCATTCCCTAGGAGGAACCAACCTATTCACGTCATTAACTCAGCTGAGAATCCTGATGATTTAAACGAGCAGACCTTCCCGACCAGTGTCGTGCGGGAAAACTAGAAAGGAAAATCGACACTACGCCGAATCTTTCCAAATCGTCTCTTTCCTCACAGTATCCACTGAATCGTTCTAAGTCGTCTCGTTCTCCACTGAATCCACTGAATCCACTGAATCCACTGAATCCACTGAATCCACTGAATCCACTGAAGCCACTGAATCCACTGAATCCACTGAAACCACTGAATCCTCTGAATGCACTGAATCCAGTTTATGCACCTCACTCATCTCTAAATGCTAAGTCGACTCAATTGCCGCCGTCTCCGTCAATTGCTATTAAAATGTCTAAGCCGTTACTATATTCTACTGTCCTTAAATCCAAAATCAAAACAACATCTCAAGTAAAAGAAAACGTTAAAGCTGAAAAATCTTGTAATCTCAATCATATCTCCGGCACCATACAAAAAGATAATAATAATGTGATTAAACCACAAAATCCTATCGCTGTTCCATCTCAGATTTTACATACCAATCATGTGAAACTTACTACAAAGTCGTGTCCCTCATGTCCTGCATCTGAAATAAAAAATAAGTTGTTAAAAACATATAATATAATGACTAACCCAACAAAAAAATACTTACCTTTTGTCGAAGTCCAAACTTCCGTCTCTTCCAAGCCTTTAAGGCTCTTAGTCGACAGCGGCGCATCCATTAGTCTTCTGAAAGTTGATTGCGTAGAACTAATGCCTGAAATAATAAAACATATCATAAGTTTTAGTGGCGTAACAAACAACCCAATGCAATCACTTGGACATATACAAATACATTTCAATTCATTGAATAACCACTTTCACATTGTACCAAATTTAGATTTTCCATATGACGGCATAATTGGAAATGATTTTCTCTCGAAATATAATTGTAAAATAGACTATCTTGAAAAAATACTCACCGTGGACAAAACTAAACTCAATCTCAAATTTACGGAGCCAGCCTTTTTTATTCCTCCTCGGACCGAAACAATAATAGAATGTACCGTACTAAATCCTGATGTTGGTGAAGGTGTTATTTTTGATCAAAATCCAAACGATTCCCTCCTTGTGGCAAATTGTGTTGTAAAAGTAAAACCAAACGGTCGAGTAAATGTATCTGTCGTGAATATCTCTGAATCTCCTGTACAAATCGATTCTAATTTCAAATTTGTAATTTCTCCATTAGACAAAACCAACTCCAAGCAAATTTTCCACACAACACACTTTGATACCCAAGTTGACACTCTAACCCGCACTGAAGAAGTACTAAATCTGTTACGGATTTCCCATCTAAATGAAGAAGAAACTAACGCATTATATGATCTTTGTTCCTCATTCTCTGATATTTTTCATCTCCCTGATGACAAACTGACATACACTGACGCTCTACAACATGAAATTACTACGTCCTCCTCAGTTCCAATAAATACAAAATCGTATCGTTTTCCCGAAATTCATAAACATGAAGTTCAATCACAAATTAACAAAATGCTCGATGATGGAATCATAAAACCTTCAACATCTCCATGGTCATCCCCAATCTGGATCGTCCCAAAAAAGGCCGATGCATCTGGTCAGCGCAAATGGCGTGTCGTGATAGACTATCGCAAATTAAATGATATTACTATTGGCGACTCGTATCCCATTCCTAATATATCTGAAATATTAGACCAACTCGGCAAATCTAAATATTTTAGTACACTTGATCTAGCATCTGGCTTCCATCAACTCAAAATTTGTGAAGGAGACGCCTCTAAATCTGCCTTTTCCGTTCCGCAAGGACACTTCGAATTTACCCGTATGCCATTTGGCCTCAAAAATGCACCAGCCACTTTCCAAAGATTAATGAATACTGCACTCTCCGGTCTTCAGGGTATCCAATGCTTTGTGTACCTTGATGACATTGTAATTTATTCATACGACCTTGATACGCACATGAAAAACTTATCCAACGTTTTCAATAGACTCCGAAGTTTCAATCTCAAACTACAACCTGACAAATGCGAATTCCTCCGCAAGGAAGTCTCGTATCTTGGCCATATAATTACCGACCAAGGTGTTAGACCAAACCCTGAGAAAACCAAGGCTGTAGAAAAATTTCCCCTTTCCCAAATGTCCGAAAGACATTAAATCTTTCTTAGGATTAGTGTCGTACTACCGGCGCTTTATTCCAGACCTATCTAAAATTGCTAAACCACTCACACATCTATTAAAGAAAGATATCCCCTTCATTTGGAACAACGAGCAGCAATTAGCTTTTGAAAATCTCAAAAGTGCCCTGATATCAGCACCAATTTTGGCGTACCCGGATTTTACAAAACCATTTGTTCTGTCATGTGATGCATCAAACTATGCCATATCTGCGATTTTGTCCCAGGGGCCTATAGGAAATGACCGGCCTATCGCTTACGCATCCCGAACTTTAAATAAGGCGGAAAGTAATTATAGTGTAACTGAAAAGGAATGCTTGGCCATCATTTTTGGTACAAAAATGTTTAGGCCGTATCTATATGGCCACAAATTTACAATCGCTACCAATCACCGTCCTCTTAAGTGGCTTTTTAACTGTAAAGAACCGGGGTCAAAATTAGTCAGATGGAGACTCAAACTAGAAGAGTATGACTACGAGGTGATTTACAAAAAAGGAAAGGTTAACAGCAACGCTGACACATTGTCACGTTACCCAGTCAATCCAATCATTCAAGAGAATGTAGACCCACAACCTTCAACGTCAGGATTATCCGATAACCAACCCACTTTTGACTCAGAAATTTCTGAAGACATTCTTGACGATTTAATCGACTTGGGCGACTTGGGAATTAGCCCGCTTAATCAAAACATTGACTTTTCCCCACTGAATCCTCCGTCTCCCGAGATCACTCTCACTCCACCAGCCCCTATTCCTGCTCTTAATCCTTCTTTTTCGCCAGACTTTCGCACTAACGAAACCAGACAAATTGATGCAACGCCTTCCAGTTCTAATAAAGAATATACCGAATTTCTAAAATCTTTTACGAGCAAAAACGAAACATACAACACATTTATCAAAAAACATAATGAAAGTCTATTTAAAAGTAATGCTAAGACAATATTAATCCCCGTGTCCATAGACTTTGACGACTCAAACCCATACCTTCAAGACATTATCTCCAACGCTGATGACACAATTCACGATGGCGAACGCGAACTGCACTCTTTTAAGAAAGTTAATATAAAAGGCAAAACCTACTATCTCCTCTTTACCAAGGTCTATTATTTCGACACCTGCTCCTACCCTGACATCTTCAAGACGCTAAAGTCAGCCAGAGACGATATTCTTCTAACCGGCAACATAAATGAAATAGCAATATCTGACTTTAAAAATGCATTCGAACAGAATTCCTTTGTCAAAATCTATGGCATGCTCATGTATCTATTTAATAACACTAATGTAACAGTCAATATTCACCATAACACAATTATATATCCTGTCCCGTCTGAAGTGGCTAAAATTTTAAAAGAAAACCATGATATACCTATTGCTGGACACTTAGGATCAACGCGTATGTATAATAGAATCAAAGAAAAATACTATTGGAAAAACATGAGATCTGATATCGAAAATTATGTCAAATTGTGCTCTTTATGTCAATCAAACAAAGCACTGCGCCAAATTAACAAAGCACCTATGCAAATCACAACATCTTCAACACATCCGTTTCAAAGGATCAGTTTAGACATAGTCGGGCCTTTACCGGAAGCCGGTATTCCTAAATTAAAATTTATACTTACAATACAAGACGATTTGACTAAGTATTCCGTGTCCTATCCGATTTCTAATGCAACAGCAGAAGAATCATGCGAATGTTTGGTACACTTTATATCAGTGTTCGGCATTCCCAAAACAATTGTTACTGATCAAGGTACAAATTTCACAGCTGACCTGTTCAAGAGAACGTGTGAATTCCTCAAAATTAAACAGATATGGGCTTCACCCTACCATCCACAAACTCAAGGTGCTCTAGAGCGCAGCCACTCCACACTTAAAGAATATCTAAAATCATTTGTCAACGAAAATCAAAACGACTGGCACAAATTTGTATACACAGCAATGCTAGCTTATAACACCAATATCCATACAACGACGCAATTCACACCCTACGAACTTCTTTTCGGCCACAAGCCTTTTATCCCCGATTCGATCTACGAACTCCGCTCTGATACAACTTACCCTGAATACCTCAAGATGTTACATCACCGTCTTAAATTATCGCGAGATATAGCTTTACAAAATATAAATGCATCTAAAGAAAAATCGAAGGAATATTATGACCGACGCACTAAAACAATAAAATATAAAGTAGGTGACCTTGTTTACCTGAAAAACCATCTAAGGTTACGGAAAGCTCTGTCCCCCGTTTGGAAAGGTCCCTTCAAAGTAGTTAAGGTACATGGTAATAACTCGCTGTCTCTTTTAATGAACCGACGACATGTTAAACACCACTTTGATGAAGTCAAACCAGCTGCAGCATCTGAAACATAAATTAATATAATTAGTAAAATGTACATATAAAATAAGTTAGTTTAGAAAAAAATAAATAAATATATTGCACTTAACTTTATACTTCTCATTTCAGGCTTATATTTTGTCATTCCACACTGGGTTATAAACAAGAAGAATTCATCCAACCAATTACCAAGAGCCCTGGTATCCTCTTTGACTCTTCAGGAACAGTTAAACTAATTAATGACCATATTCACATACTTATCCCAATCGATATATCGTTTATTTCTGAACATATAGAAAACATTAAAAGCATATTCGGTACTGTGCGTTATACTTGCCAACAAAGTGAATTCATCAACAATATTGAATGTCACAATATGATACAACCTCTTGACTCATTATTTCATGACATCATCCGAGATTATAACTCAATATCACATTTAATACCTGCAAATTCGAAGAGATCAGCTTGGTTTTCTGCCGTCGGAACTATATTTAAACATATATTTGGCACCTTAGATGAAGATGACGCCAATAAATACAATCATGCTATACAAACACTGTATAATACTAATAGAAATTTAAGTTCTAATCTCGCCCGTAGCATATTCGTTTCAAATTCAGCCATTTCTACCTTTAATTCCTCTATTATAGAATTGAATAAAAATCAATTCCTGTTGACAGATGCAATGGATAAAATGTCATTAATTATAAAAAATGTATCAGACATTACAAATGCCGTCAGTTTCCAAAATAATTTAAATCAAATATTGAATGTTCTTGAAGCTACCTTATTAACACTGTCTTATAAAGTTGAGGATCTAGTTAGTAGCATATTGTTCGTTAAGTCAAATACTATTCATCCATCTGTAATTACTCCTAAACAACTGTATGAAGATATTATTATTAATTTTAAGAATATACCTAAACACAAGGAGTTTCCAGTAGAGTTAAGTTTAAATAACATTCATTTATTGATGAATCTAATTGATTTAGTAGCATATTATCTAGACAATAAGTTAGTATTTGTAGTTAAAATTCCTTTGGTGAATTTGATTAGCTATAATCTCTATAAAAGTGTACCTATACCAGTACCGCATGACGCAAACATGCCAAACTCTTACGCGTTAATAATAACGCCTAAATCTTATGTAGGCCTTAGTGAAGATAGGAAAACTTATTTCAGTATAGATAACTTAGAGTTATGTAAGACTATTATTAATAATCATTTTGTGTGTAATTCATTAGATATTTTAAGTGTAATCAATAACCCAAATTGTGAAATCGAAATCATGACTAAAGCTGTGGAAGTCTTACCAGAAAAATGTACCACTAAATTCATATACGGAAATATTGATATTTGGCATAAATTAAATGGTAATAAATGGATATTTGTTCAATCAAACCATGCAAAACTAACTATCGAATGTAAACACATATGTGTAGATAAAGTTATATCAGGAACTGGAATACTTTTACTGAAACCAGACTGTACTGCATTTTGTAAAGATATTAAATTAGACGCTAGAGAAAACTTTAACTTAACTACGAGCCTTGTCATATCAAATTTTAATATAGTAAACGATTCTTGCTGTAACTTAAAACGATTTACCGAGCTAACCCTCACCAAATTAGCCGTACCAGAAATAAATAATGTAAATTTAGAAAGCTTAAAACTTTTGAATGACTTACCAAATCAATTTGTAGAAGATACGTTTCTTTATGATAATACTATCCCTAATACTGTAAGTTTATCATTTAGTGTAATTGCATTTATCGTAATCATAAGTTTAATGATTTATAATGTAAAGGTCGGTATATGTTACAAGCGCAAACTTGTTATTAATCCGAAGCAAGAAAATATATCAATGAATCCAAGTCCTGTTGCCCAACCTCGTCTCCGCATAGAATAACAACTTCCGTAAACTTTTAATTAATTAAATAAGTTTACTCTTATGCGGGGGGTTGTTATACCCCTAGGTTTCAGGCCCAATAATGTACACCTTTCAGCTATATCAGCAACTTAGATTATAGATTATTATTCATTACCTTTTTTTTAGTCAGTCTTCACTCATCCTCCGTTGCGAAACGTCCTATACCAATCTTTGCAACATATCATAAAATCAATTATTCTATTTTACTATCTCGTTAAGATAATTTCTAATATATTATTATTTAGTGAAAACAAGTGTTTTTTTTAAAAAGTGTTTTCCCGGAACCCGTATAACAGTTCGCTCCGCTTGCTGCGCTCACTTGTTGCAGTTGGGTATATCGTTTAATCAACAGATGTGGCTGGAGTAAAACACCCAATAACTAAAAATTGATTATCTCTCGCCACTTGTGTTTTAGAACCCTCAAAGCTTCCGGTGTAATAATTTTGATCAACATGTTTTAGAACTCTCAAAGCCTCCGGTGAAAATTATAATGTTTATTAATGTGGTTACTAAACATTACTTATCATTCTGCGAAAAGCGCTCTTGCAATGAAGTTCGTTAAGCAGCCAATATCATTAAAATTCGAAAATATAAATATTAATTCTGAAAAACGCAGTTTTCGTCATGGAAAGCTTTTACCAAATACAATACGATGTATAATATGTGGCCCGTCGAACTGTGGAAAAACTAATTTGGCTATCGGACTCATCTTACATGAAAATGGTTTGCAATTTAAAAATGTTTATGTTTATTCAAAAACTCTTTATCAACCGAGATACATGTATTTGGAACAGGTATTACGAATGGTTCCTGGTGTGACTTTTTCTAAGGATCATGAAAATGAAGAAGTTCTTACTCCAGAGGCAGCAAAATGTAACTCAATAATTATATTCGATGACGTAGCGTGTGAGAATCAAAATAATATGCGCGACTATTTTGCAATGGGAAGACATAAATATATAGACTGTTTTTATCTAAATCAGACTTATAGCAAAATACCAAAACAGTTAGTGAGAGATAATGCAAATTTAATTGTTCTCTTTAAGCAAGATGATATAAATATGAGACATATTTATGATGAACACGTCAATACAGATATGACGTGGCAGGAATTTAGAGAAATGTGTGCAAATATATGGAAAGAACCCTACAGTTATGTAGTGATTAACAAGGATTGTGAAAAAAACAAAGGATGTTACCGAAAGAAATTCGATACGTTTGTTGTGTTTCATTAGTATGTATGTCGTAAATATGTCAATGTTTGTCGAGGTGTTGAAAAGTAAACAGCTAATAGCAGTAAACTTAATAATTAAATATAGAAATCATGTTTAATAATCCTGTAAACCGTATATACTCCACTGTATACAAACGTTTAAGAAGTTTCGATACCTGGCCTCGAGGATTAACACAAAAACCACAAGAAATGGCTGAAGCAGGATTTTTTTATGCAGGCTGTGACGACAGAGTTATTTGTTTTTACTGCGATGGAAGGCTTAAAGACTGGAACTCTGAAGATCAACCATGGGTAGAGCATGCGCGCTGGTTCCAGTCATGTCCGTATGTTTTAGTAATGAAAGGAAAAGACTACGTTAAGAGCATGAAAAATTATGTATACGAAGAAATTAAAAAAAATTGCCAACAGACTCCACTGGATGATCTACCTTTGATAGTAAATACATCATCTTCAATAATCTGTAACATTTGTTTAGAAGAAGAGCTTAACACTTGTTTTTTACCTTGTGGTCATGCTGCGGCTTGTGCAAAGTGTGCTTTTTCCATTGGTAATAAGTGTCCAATTTGTAGGCGAGTATTCGCCAATATAACACGATTGTATTTCTGATTACACTCTATTGCTAGCCTACTATAAATAGCTGAAGTAAAAACACATGTTATCACTTTCGTGAGAACACTGACAATAGTTCAATCAATTGAAATTCAATTTAAAGATATGGAAAAAAATCTAAAGAGACAAATTGTAAAGGCTGCGGCAGCTGTTAAAAATAAGGTTAAAAAGATGCGAGATATTGAAATGGAAAACAATAGTATTTTGGAATCTGTTTTTAAACCAATTACAAGTCCTCTTAATGAAATGGTGGAAAAATCTAAAACGTGTTCCCAAACTAAAGGAGTACAATTTGAAACTTCAAGTCCATTGGACAAGGACAAAACTCTTAAGAGAGATTCTAACATCGAGTTCGACGTATTTAGTCCAAGAGACTCTAATGATTCAGATGAAAGCTATGAGAATTCAGAAAAATCTGATAATGAAGAAAATGAGGAATCATTTAAATCAGTGCAATCAGGTTCAAGTGATCAAGAAATTTCTTCGTGGTCCATGTCTTCCAAAACTTTACAAGATGTTCCGTTTGGCGTGAGAAATGAACGAGGTAAACACATGATGGGATCTTCGCGTGTAACTCTTTTTGATAATTATATTCAAGTTGGTACAAACAAGTACAAATATACTCCTGGTATAAAGGAACTTCTGTTTAAAAAAGTACCTAATATATCTGCAATAACTGATGAAGATTTGAGACATTATAAAATAATGTTACTAGAAACAAATGTGCACCGAAGAGAATTCGATCCAAATAAACCAATCAGAAGTAACAGAGGTCGAAAATACTTGAATATAATAAAACCGCTATTTAAGTTGCGTAAAGTTTCAGCGAGCACTGACAGTAGTCAACCTGATTTACTTCATCAAGGAAAAGGACTACCTCTGTTGAAACAGTGGAAGAAAAAGGTTGACTACGTTTACTGGGACAATCCTAATGAACTGGTTGAAAGATTAAAACTATTGATTGCTTCAAAAGATGCTGGTAACACTGGGTTAGATAATGAAATAATATCTATTATAGAAGAACTGCGCGAAAGCAACATTATACCTTAATAAATAGCATACATTTCTAAAAATAGTATCATTTGATCTTTGTCAACAACACCCATCAGTTCACAATAATGGATAAGTTTGGACATCATATTCATAAACGATTGCGTTTACCAGACTTTTTAGAAAATTTTGATAAAGTCTTGATGCGAACTGAAACCGGAGAGTTCGATTTACAAAATACAAGGTTGACTGGGATTACAATTCCATTGAAAAATACCGATGCTGTGAACAAGGAATACGTAGACAGCCAATCTCAATTGTTTGTAAAAAAGCAAGAAGTCGATATAATATTCAACGATTTAAAAGCAGATGTTAAAAAAGGCATTGAGAATTTAAAAGCAGATTATTATACAAAGGCTGAATTAGACCAAATCATTAAATCAAAGAAATGAGTAAGCTACAAATAGTAAATGAAATTCATAAAACAGCTCGTAAAAACTTTGTTCGACGATCTGTAATATTAAGAGGAATTGATGATTTATGGCAAGCTGATCTTATGGATTTTCAAAATATAAAAAGTTGTAATAATGGATATAGGTATATTTTTGTTGTAATAGATTGTTTTTCTAAATTTTCCTGGGCTATCCCTGTTAAAACGAAGACTAAATCCGAAATAGCAAATGCATTTAGTTCGCTATTATTTAAAAATTATCGAAAGCCAGTTAACTTACAAACTGACATGGGCACAGAATTTTATAACGATGAATTTAAAAAAGTTATGCTAAAAAATAAAATTAATCATTACTCTACATATTCCATAAAAAAGGCTTCTATAGTAGAAAGACTAATCAAAACTCTCAAGAACAAGTTGTATAAAAAATTTAGTTTGAATGGTAGTTATAAATGGATTGGAAAGCTTTTAGAAAGTGTTATGGCAACATACAATAACACAATACATCGAACAATAAAATATAAACCAAACGATGTTAACCAATCAAACCAAAGTGAAGTATTGAGAAATATAATCAAATCACAGGAAATTAATTGTCTGTCAAAGACCAGAAAATTAGAAGTTGGTGACCATGTTCGTATAAGTAAATATAAAGGTAACTTTGAAAAAGGATACACCCCAAACTGGTCTACGGAATTGTTTTTGATTAAAAAAGTTCATGGTTCTAAACCTATCACTTATTTCATAGAAGATCTACACTATCAACCAATTTTAGGAAGTTTTTATGAACAAGAACTTCAAAAAACTAAGTGTCCTAATGTGTATCTAATTGAAAAGGTTATAAGAAAAAAAGGTAATAAATTATTCGTAAAGTGGTTAGGTCTACCTAGTACTGAAAACAGTTGGATTGAAAAACGAGCAATTGTATGATTATCTTTTCTATAGAGTTACATACCTAAGTATATAAAATTAAGTCTATTTAGATATTTTATCTCATTTATAACTCAGCTATGCACGGTGGTGGACTCGTTAACAGCATCATAAATAACTTACCATTTGAATTGCATTTACCTGGGTACAATTACTGTGGACCTGGTACCAGATTAAGAAAACGATTATTGAGAGGTGATCAAGGAGTTAATGAGCTTGATAATGCTTGCATGAGACACGATATAGCATACGATAATTCAAATAAATTGGAAGATCGACACAGAGCTGATTTAGAATTATTAAATATGGCAAAGCAACGGATGAAATCGAAAAATGCAGGAAGAGGAGAAAAACTGTCTTCGTGGCTTGTGAGCAAAGTGATGAAAACCAAAATGAAGCATGGTGCTGGCGTGAGAACATTTAAATCGATCGTCTCTACAATACATAAACGACTGAAAAAATTAAAACCAAAAAGCAATTCTAGAGCTATTAAAGCTGCATATTCAGCTGCGAAAAAACTGATAAAAAATAAAAAAGGAGTGTGTCTGCCTCGTGTAATACCGTTACCAAAAACAGGTGGTATTTTACCACTTATACCAATATTCGCAGGACTGTCTGCTCTAGGTGCATTGGTTGGAGGTGCAGCAGGTATTACTAAAGCTGTAAATGATCATAAAGCAGCTAAAAAGAATTTGGAAGAAGCCCAACGTCATAATAAAACGATGGAAAGTATCGCCTTAGGAAAAGGCTTATATATAAAACCATATAAAAAAGGCAATGGTCTTTTTGTAAATAGTTCAAAAAACTAATAGAAAGGTTACCCAAGCGTGCTCTCACTGATATAGACATATTAGAGTATGCTACTAAACACATACCTTACTTTAGAGGTGTTTTCATGAGAAATGAATTGTCGCCAAAGCCTAAGGACATTGAGTGTGCGATTGTTAATTTAGATAGCTCAGAGAATGAAGGAACCCATTGGGTAGCCTATGTAAAACATTTTAACTATTGTGAGTATTTTGATAGCTTTGGTGATTTAAAGCCACCAATTGAGTTAATAAGATATTTAAAATTTAATATAACATACAATTATTGTAGATATCAACGTTTTAATACATCTAATTGTGGTCATTTATGTTTAAAGTTCCTAAGTGAATTTTGGAAAAAATGTTATGCTAATACTATTTGTATAAAATGTTCTAATAAAGTATTGTGACTATATATTTATAAACGTGTTTTTATTACCATCATTTCTAAAATGTCTTTCACGCTGTCAATAACAGGCAACACCTCTATTTTATCCACTACCTATTATCCAGCTTTACAATTTGATGATGAATACGAGTGTGCTCTGTTATATTTCTCAACATTCAATTCAATACCTAACATTGATAACAGAAATAATAAATATTATTATGACAATAACGAAGTCGTAGACATACCAGAAGGCACTTACGAACTGCAAGATATTTCTGATTATCTAAAGTCAAACGTAAAAAAAGGAGTCGCTTTTAATTTATTTTGCAATAATAACACGTTGAAATCGTTTATCTTCTGCTCTAAAGATATCCATTTTGAAAAAGCTAATTCTCCAGGAACTTTACTAGGATTTGGTAATAAAACTCTTAAAGCCAATATAATACACGAGTCGCAACTCCCAGTTAACATTTTATCGACAACAGTGGTAAGAGTCGAATGTGATATAGTGAGCGGATCATATATTAATGGAAAACCAAGCCATATTCTTTATGAATTTGCTCCTAACGTGCCTCCAGGATACCGAATAATAGAAGTGCCAAAGAATATAATTTATTTTCCTGTCAATCAAATTGACGTCAGCACTATTAATATTAGATTATTAGATATTAATAATAATTTAATAAATCTACGCGGTGAAGAAGTTCAATTATATTTGCATATCAGGAAAAGATGATCGACTTCAATAAAAGTAGTAATTCAATAATGAAACACATCAGTACTCATCGAACAATCCGAAAAGGAACAACTAAGAAAAAAATTAAATTGACCAGGGAAAATAAAAAGTTCCTGAAATTAATTGGTCTATTAAAATGAACATTTTGGATATAACAAGTTCACCAGCATACGATAACACCATAGACGGTATCGAATATCATTCATATAAACCTTACGTAACAAGTTTTAACAGGAATGATGAAATCCGCATACCTATCAATCAGCAGGATTTATACATACTACCATCAGCAAGTACCCTTTATTTAGAAGGAACAGTAAACATCATAAAGAAGGATACAAAACTAAAAGTTACTGCTGTGGAATTCACAAACAATCCATTACTGTTTCTTTTTCAAGATATTCGTTATGAACTAAATGGAGTTGAAATAGATAGAATCAAAAATGCTGGAATGACTACAACAATGAAGAGTTTAGTATCATTTAATGAAAATGAAGCTAAGATAGCAAAAGCTTGGGGTTGGGATATAAATGGAACAAAAACAACCCATGGAAATAGTTTTTCTGCCTCAATACCTCTTAGTAATATTTTGGGCTTTGCTGAAGATTATAAGAAAATAATTATGAATTGTAAACATGAACTGATATTATTACGCAGTAATACAAATTTGAATTCTTTGAAAGTTCCATCTGGTGAGGTTCTTGAAGATATAATAATAAATAAGTTAGTTTGGCGCGTTCCACACGTCAAGGTATCAGATAAAGAAAAAGTTAATTTACTAAAGTTATTGGAAAAGGATCGTTCTCTATATTTGGCTTTTAGAAATTGGGATTTATATGAGTATCCCTTATTACCTAAAACAACTAAGCATACTTGGTCAATTAAAACGTCCTCACAGATTGAAAAGCCAAGATATGTAATCATAGGCTTACAAACAAATAGAAAAAATTTAGCTGATCGCGATATATCAAAATTCGACCCTTGTTATTTAAGAGATGTCAAAGTATATCTTAACTCTAACTATTTTCCATATGAAAACTTGAATATTAGTCTTGATGATCATAAATATTCATTATTGTATGAGCAATATGTCAGGTTTCAGACATCTTATTATGGACGCAGAAGTGAACCACTGCTAAGTACTTCTGAATTCAAAGAAAAAGCACCGCTGTTTGTAATCGATTGCTCTAGACAAAGCGAAAACCTTAAGTCAGGTCCTGTAGTTAGCGTACGTGTGGAACTTGAATGTCATTCAGAAATACCTGATCAGACAGCTGCATATTGTCTTATTTTAAACGATTCCATCATCGAGTACAGACCGTTGAGTAATATAGTAAAAAAAATATCTTAAAATATGAATCCTTGCAGAATAAAATATATATTCGTGGATGTACAAGGATTCAAAGATACACAAAATAATTTTATTATAAAAGAATTGTCTATTTTAAACGAAGAAAATACCCAAACCTTTCTTGTCAAGCCCCCCTATTCATTTAAAAACTTATCGATCGAAGAAAAGAAACAAGTGCGGTGGATAGAAGCAAATCGAGGATATTTCTGGAGTGAAGGCCACATTGACTACAGGGAATTCAAAAGAATGATAATACCATATTTGAATAAGAAAAAAGTGTTAACAAAAGGAACTGAGAAAGTTATGTGGATCAAAGGCCTTTGTGAGAACTGTGAAATAATAGATGTGGGAGAAAAAGGATGTCCTAATTTTTTAAAATTATATCACGACTATGAAAAACCTAATATAAATTTAAATTGTGTACAACACACGAAAATGTGTGCATTCAAAAATGTATTGTGCTTAAAAAAGTGGTATGATAATAATAATATACATTTATTCAATGTAAGCTAAGAATTTAATTTAATGTTTTAAATAAAATAAAATAATTATTGCCTAAACTGGTTGTTGTTTTATTCTACCAAATTATATTTTAACGAATTAAAGTGGTGAGTATTTAGGAATTAAAATACAGCAGATATTTGAATAGGTTTTTAATATAATATCGAAAATTAAAACATATCTTAAATTTAATGAATTAAATAGTACAATGCATTCAGGGAGATACTACTTACTGATTTGATTAAACATCTTAAGAATCACTTCTAATTTAATTTAACTGATCTATTTAAAAATAATTTTATTCAATTATGCGTCTCATCAGTCAGAATCACTTATTATATTTTCAGATATATTTTTAATCACTCTTTCGGTTTGATCTAATATTCTGTCCGTAAAATCTTTTACTATATATTGAGCCGATATTACAACATCACTTTCAGTGTCACTGTTATCACCACTAATGTCTATTATTTTGATCTGAATCAAACGTCTCCCTTTGTATGCTTCACGGTTTAAAACAAATGATGATCGCCGCATACTATTGCGAAGATTTTTAGTTTCACCAGGTGTCTTCTTTGTCTTCCGTTTTGGACGTTTTGGAGACGATTTCTTCTGATTAGTGATTGGAAAAATTTCGTCAAAGCCTTCTAACGGATTCTGCGCACAGTGGAAAAGAAGGTCTTGGGTATTAATTCCAAAAAGTCCATCTTGAGTCTCACTGTTATTATTTATTACAATGTCTGTCATAATCTGAAACAAAATAGAAAACTATTAGGGTCATTTTTATGGATAATATCGAGTAAATAGAAATAAAGGAATAAAAGTTCAAAACTTACGTCTTAAGTCGACTTGAAAGTATGTGAATATGTGTGTTAACTACGACGCTCGAACAGGGTATAATGAGCAGGGCATGATGAATTTTATTCAATGTTTGTCGAATGTGCAAAATCATGTAGTGACATGTCAGTGCACCTGCGTCGGTGTTAAAAGTTTATGCTGCGTTAGTGATTTTGAAGTATCTACGTAGATTACAGGAATAGCTTACACAAAATTTTTCACAAACATTAAATTGATTTTGCATTATTAACTTAAGCTAGATGTTAAGGCTCGTAAAATAAAATAAAAACAACAAGTATTCTAAATGAAATTCGTTTATTCACTATATTCTTACTTAAGGTTCACTTTACATTATTATTATAACATTATTATTCACACTATTTATTTTCTTTCTTAGTTTTAGGTTTTTTTACAATAAAGATATCCAAAAAAAAATAGAAAAAAATCATTACAAATAAACAATATTATAAAAAAACCTAAACCTAGAGTGCCGCCAGCAGCGGGGCAGGGCCCAAGCTACCGGTGGTTAGGGCTGCAGAGAGAGGAACCTCCTGACGATGCGTGCCGTGTCAAGAAGTACTGCCTTCTGTATCTGGCCCTTGACCCAGCCGTCTAGCGAGAGTCTCTTGAGATGTTGGTCGAGACTCTTCGCTATTAGGCCGTTCGCAGAAACGACTATTGGGACAATGCTAGTCGAATCAACATCCCACATGGCGGTAAGCTCGAAAGACAAGTCAAGGTACTTGCTGATCTTGTCCTTTTCAGCCTTCACGAGGTTCTCGTCATGCGGGATGGTGATGTCAACTAACACTGCCCGCCGCTGGGACCGGTCGACTATCACGATATCAGGTTTATTGGCGACAATAGTCCTGTCCGTGATAACCGATCGGTCCCAATAGAGCAAAGCATGACCATTTTCAAGAACTGGCGCAGGTGCGTACTTATAGTACGGCACCTCAGACTCGACAAGGCCGTATTGAAGAGCAAGTTGCTGGTGGATGATCCTGGCTACGAGGTTATGTCTGTGCAAGTACTCGGAGTTAGCAAGATGAGAACAACCGGAAATGATATGTCTGAGTGACTCTCCGGGACGGCGGCATGCCCGACATATGTCGACCGTACCGTCCTTCATAATATATTTCCGGTAGTTGTTCGTCTTGATAACTTCGTCCGCAATTGCACAAACAAAACCTTCGGTTTCCCCAAAGAGGTCCCCGAATCGTAGCCAGTTCACCGACGCGAGCAGGTCCACATCGGGTCCCGTTAAGACTCGATAGAACCGGCCATGCAGCTCCTTGCTCTTCCATACGTCCTTGCGGTCCTCGGTGCTCAGCACCTGAGGCTTGCGCCAGTTCTCTTTGCCTAAGGACAGAGGGGTGAAAGTCTTGTCAACTGACACCACATCGCAATGCATCCCACACTCGTTGTTTAGGAAATATTCCCGGAGACTGCATACCTCACGGTTGTGGAGTGTCTTGGCATTTAAAAAGCCTCGACCACCCCATTTCCGTGGGATATACAGTCTCATAACAGACGAGCGTGGGTGAAGCATGCGATGTGATGTCAATTGCTTTCGAACTTTTCTATCCAGGGCGTCTAGTTCAGTCTGAGTCCACCTTAGTATGCCAAAGGTGTATATAAGTAGGGGCATAACCCAGCCGTTGAAGGCACGTACCTTGTTGCCTCCTGACAAAAGACTGTTAAGTACTTTTGTCAGGCGACCGAAGAAACGTTCCTTCACCGACTGTTTTATCCCCCCACTCTCGATACCCAATGACTCTGACATACCAAGGTATTTATAGGTGTCGGCTTCGGAGAGAGATCTGAAACTCATTGTATCAGAAAGTTGTAAATTCATTGAATTAACAACTTTCCCCCGCTGCACGTGCATGACCGCGCACTTATCTACACCGAACTCCATGTTGATGGCGTTGCTGAAAGTCTCAGTGACTTTCAATAACTCCATCAAATCATGGCGCTTCGGTGCAAAAAGTTTGAGGTCATCCATGTACAGCAAGTGTGAAATGACTTCACCCTCTCTCCTAAGCCGATAGCCTAGCCCTGAATCCTCTAATAATGTGCTTAGAGGATTTAGGGCTAGACAGAACCACAACGGACTCAGACTGTCACCCTGGAAGATGCCTCGCTCAATCCTTATAAAGTCCTGCGGACCAGAGAGACTGTCCCAACCACCCGGTTGACGAAGGACTGTGGTCCACTGCCTCATACAAGAACCTAGAAAAGACCTCAGAGTTGTATCAATTTTATACAACTCCAAGATCCTCTCCAGCCAGGTATGAGGCACTGAATCATAGGCCTTCTTGTAGTCAATCCAGGCGGCGGAGAGAGCACCTTTTCCGCCGGACTTGTTGGCAAATGGCCGTGTCGATGAGGAGGAGCTCCTTAGTACCACGGGACCCAACCTTACATCCATTCTGAGAGGGGGCCAAAATATTGTGCGCAACAATGTGCGAATTAATTTTAAACCTCAGAATAGATGTAAGAAGCTTGTACAGCGTTGG
This sequence comes from Cabera pusaria, assembly GCA_954871355.1. Taxonomy (NCBI): domain Eukaryota; kingdom Metazoa; phylum Arthropoda; class Insecta; order Lepidoptera; family Geometridae; genus Cabera; species Cabera pusaria. The sequence continues at coordinate 7,431,861 of OX940896.1, forward strand.
CAAGCATGTAATGGGTCTATAGTTCTTCGGTTCCGTGGTACTACCGGACTTGTGGAGCAGGAAGGTGACACCGGTTGTCATGAATGTTGGCAAGGAACCAACCTCGAGGGCTTGTTGGAATTGCGCCGCTAAGCAGTCGTGTGAGCATCGAATCCACTTTATCCAAAAGTTGTGTAATCCGTCCGGTCCTGGACTTTTCCAGTTCTGGGCCGTACGGATCGCACAACTAACGTCTTCGGGGCTAATACTAATAGCCCCCATGGATTCGATAGGCTCACACGCGCGCTCAACGACGCTCATCCAATCGCCCTCCGTGTGTTCGACGGGCACCGACCAGATACTACGCCAGAAGTTATTCATGGTAGTAGTATCCGGACACTGCTCCTCACTCACACATTGATTGGTTCCTTCCCAACCTCGGTATACCTTCCTTTGGTCACTTTGGAAGAGGCGATTTTGATAATAGCGATCTACACGCGCTCTATAGCGACGAATACGGTTTGCCAATGCATAAACTTTCTGCTTCAGAAAGTCAATGCGTTCCGTGACACAAGTCATGTAGTCCCGGGGTCTAATCCCGGTCCCAGCAAAGGCCTGATTCACGAAACGCATGACTCGGGGGCGATGATTACCCCCTATGAAGCAGATCAACTTCGCAATAAGAGTCCTAAACATATTGATGCGACACTCGATTCGTTCTTGCCATGCAGGGATAGCGGGGCGTCGCGGTATTCGGTCAGTATCCGGAAACTTGACGCGAACAACGCGACACGCCGCTATAGCCGCGCAGTAAAGAATCGAGTGTGTATCAACTAATGTTTCACTAGTCTGCATATATGGGACTAGCAAAACGTTTAGGGCTCCCATTAACGCCAGGTTACGTTTATTCATTGGCAAACGTGGTAGTCGCGGCCTAGAGTCAGGAGTAGTGCGATACTCCAAAATCGCGTCTTCCAAAGCCCTCCTCAAATGCTCATTAGTCTGGGTACTTACGTTAGTATTCGTACAATCGTCTGCGTCTAGAGCGGCATCCGCCGGGGCAGACGTCGAAGCCGAGCCTGTCGGCCCCTGCGTCGACGACACACTGGGCGGGTCCCGCGCTAAAGCAGAAGTAGTAGGAATAATAGGTAACGCCTCCAGACGCAGCCGATCAAGCGCAGAGTCGTCCAACAGCTTGAGCCGCTGGATGGCCCGCACCTGATCCGATAGTCGTTGTGCGGTAACGGTGACGGCTGGTTCAAGGGCCTGAAACAGAGGCAGTATCCTATCGCGGTACGCGGTCAGGTTAGTTCCTCCCTCTGTAGCCCCGTAGTAGGCGCGCATGCAGTTCTCATTTAAACACTGGGTCCATCGCATGCGACGCGCTACACCACCGGTAGCGAGGGCCGGGCGCGGAGCAGAATGCCCCACAGGCCCCAAGCGTGCCGGTAGCGGTGGCCGTCCTCGTCGTCGCGTAGATGGTGGTGGCGGCGGCGGCGGCGTAGGCCCGTCGTCATCACTCGACGAGCTGCCCTCCGGGGGAGTGACAAACTCGTCTCCCGACGATGTGCTCGGAGATGATGCGGCGGGCGGAGGTGGTGGGTGCGCGCTTCTTGTCTCCGCTAGACATCTTCGAGATCTCGTTATCATTTTTTATCACTTTTATCGTAGTTATTTTGCTTGCACATTATTTTGGGTTTGTTGATATATGACATGATACGTCAAATGAGAAAAACGATGTAGATTAAATTAAATGTATACTGAATTTTGAACACTATTTTCTTGATGTAAGATTATTTGTTTATTGTATTTACTGTTTTTATGGTATAATCAAGGTTGAAATAGCAAAATTCACAAATAAAAGTAATATAAAAGAAAAAAAAATTCTAAAAGACGTCTCGTCTGAGCGGTGTCAAATTTTTTTTTTTTTTTTTTTTTTTTTTATTACATTATTATTATTATTATATTACATATTTATTTCATCTTACAGATAATCTTAAGCTACTTACATTAGATTAGACCCCAAGAATTGAAATATGACCCCAAGCTCTGCTTGATTTTTTATCTTGCGAAATAAATCGTTTATCGTCGCTACTAGAAAGCGCAATTTTGTTTACAGAACGTGTAAATATTTCATGTTTTATACTTTTAAACAATATGTTTTTCTTGCGTAGTGTATTTGATGTAAGCAATGTGTTTGTATAATCTAAGATACTAAGATCTCGAACAACACATGATTTTACTCCCTTAGCCTTTTTAATTTCAGTGTCAGTATTTTTTATACAATATAATTTAGAGCGTAATCCTACATATTCAGTGATTATTTTTCCACCCATTTCATCTTTGAAAAGTCCTGGTACTTTTTTGTTAATTATTGGTAATTTGTGATAATTATCAACAGAAAAGTTACTGGTATCAAAATACTCCAAAAACGTATTTTTCACATCTTGTAAAAAATTTTTGGTTTGGATGTGATAAATAAAGCTGTCTGTATCAGTATAACACATCGTCAAGCGGTCCCTGTAAAATGGTTTAAATATAGAATAGTGAAAATCATACATATGTGATTTTGATAATTCCAAAACTGTAAATCCGATATACAGTGGCTTATCTAATACTATACGATTAGGCTTTAATTGAATCGCAACCAAACTTTCCGTAAAAACTGAAGCACTGTGAAAGTTTGGACTCGCGATTAATTTTTCTGCGTTATTTCTTTTTTTAGTTCTATTGTTTTGATCATTCCATTGATTTATCAACTCAACGTGGACCTTCTTGCGGTTGTTTTCTAACGTTTTACCAAAAACACTGTTATTGAGCAATTTGAAAAAGTCTTGCTCAAAAGTTGACGTTGGTTTTTGACGCAAATTTGTATTAAGATCGATGTATTGTTTTAAATATGCACTCTGTCGAAACGTTATAGCACGATGTACTTGTCTCAAGATCAAACCATGTCTTAAACAGGTTTTTAAATGTACATAATGTATAACATAATTAAATTTGTCATAAAGATTTGGAATTAACTTTTCATTTTTTCCACCCGGTGGAATATCTTTTTCGGGGCAAAACGGTAAATCATTATGTTCCCAATGTAATTTTATTTGGATAAATGAGATCGACTTCTAGAATGAAGCCGAACTCTGCATCATCAGATACATTATTCACATCCAGTTTATTAACTTCTGATTGATCAAGAAACCTAAAGTTTGACAAGGGCAATGTTTGACACATGCTGTATCCATAAAGATTATTGCAGTCTATATAGACTATGAATGATTCTGGCATCAACGGATCATGGTCGAAAATAAATTCGTTGTTTGCTTTGGCATGCCTATGTGCTGCCATTACCACACCTCCTCGTATGCCTGTCTGTAACATATCTACTATAGCAAAGTCATCTATTAGTTCTAACTCAATGCCTGTTTTATAAAGCATAGCATCGAATGATAAACTCGGTGCTGTAACATAGAATGCAGGGTCCAAGTTGTAGTAATGTTTGCAAGTTTTTCTAAAGTTTTCAAATATATCTGTTAACAACAACACATCACTTTTTAAATACAAATCGGTATATTCGCCTAGGTTCCGAATTTCAAATTGGGTCCAAACTGACTGTGCGTGCTCATAATCTTTATTTGATATGTGCTCATTGTTGAGAGAGCTATAAAAACTTTCTTTGCTTGGCAGAAATGGCTCGTTGTAACGTTCCCATGCGTTCATGTACTCGTAAGGGTAAACGCCTTTACGAGTTAGAAGGGAAAACTCATTTTCATTTGGGTAAATATTCCTTAAATGAGTAAACTCATGAGTTTTCATGGTTTTAACCAATTTTTCTAGACTGGTTCCTAAAAATTTAAACGAATCTACAAATCTTAACTGAACAAACTCGTCTCTTGATATTGGAATGAATTTTGTGAAAGAGATATAATTTTCTTTCGTTTTAGGAATTATTTTTATTGGTCCAGGCGCTTCACCAAGTGTTTTTATAAACAAGTGACAATCATACCCTGCTAAATTGTGGAAAAAAATTGGCACAAACTTTGGAACTTTGTACTGTAAATTACATAAGCTATGAGCTGCACCCCGATACTGTCCAGTAAGGTGACAATGGTCTCTGACCTTATCTCCGAATAGAAAACTCTCACAAATATGACATCGAACTGCATTCCTAAAATCAATTGCATCGTTTGCATTAAAAATTATGGGAACGTTTTGTGATAACACTGCATGGATATCCCGAACATCTTTGTAAAGAGAGCTAACAAATTTTTCTACACAATGAGGACCTCTAAAGATTACGAATTTATTGTAAGAAGGGTCAACAGAATTAATCACATTGTAAGCAAATGCGATAGGTGTATGCTTTTGTGTAGTGCGCGTATAAGAACTTTGAGGATCTGATTCACTTTTGCTTACATCTTCTAGCATAGTTTCAAAGTCAGCATAAATTACAAAAGGAATGTCTTGTTTGCGTTCGAAATTCTTGAATTTAATTACTGACCCTTTTTCCGGTAGGACAGTGACAATTCCGTTACAGGTATGACTTTCTACATCCTCAACCGTTTTAAAAAACAACAAACAAGTGTCACAAAAATAGATCTGTCCTTTATGCTTCGTTATTTGACTTCTCACCAGTCTCGATAAATTCTTTATGAGACAATAGTGAGATGTTGTGTTGTTTTCTATCCAAAGAAGGTGAATCGTTTTTTTATTTTCATGGCTTTCTGATTTATTAAGCGGGCCTACAACAGTCTTGTTATTTTTTAAGCCAAAAATGATAAAACTTAGGTTTGGATTGTTTTCTTCGAATATTTTAACATCAGATAATGTCATGGGAAACGAAATGTTTTCAGTGTTTAGTACATTGCGAAAATGTACATATGACGAAACCCTTTCAGGATGGTTTTTAGTTGGATAGAGGGCTGCAACCACGCTCCACAGAAAACAGTGTTTATCGTTGTTTTGAATATTTAAACATGCTTTCTTTTTCTTGATGAATATTGGTAGTTCAATATACGTGGAGCCGCGAAGTGGTTGATATTTATTAACATTAACCTCAATATGCATACAATTAAGAAAAGTCCAACCCGAATCTTGCTCTTCGAATTGGTCAATTTTTGTGCGTATTGTATTGATTACATTTAAATATAAATGCTCAAAATTATAATTTCCATAAACAGGGATATTTTTTGTCATAAACGATTTAGTTTCTTGTTCATTATTTTTGAAAAGTAAAAACTTTGAGAATATTTCGAAGTTGACTTTGACACAAATATGTTTTTTTATGCATTCATCTAAAATGAGTTTGACTTTGTTTCGTATTGAATCTAAAAATACATCAATAGAATGTTCATTTGCGTATTGCGCAGCAATCCTGTAAGATATTATTCGGTTCTGAAATGCTGTCGCTACAATATCTACGCCTTCCACATCGATATGCGGTACAGTTAAAACGTTTTGTTTATGTGTATTACTTCGCAAATGACCTGTCCAGCGCCTACCGCTTATAGATGTGTTACAAACTGAACAGAATGGCATTGTAGAAGCTACTTGCTTGTTTACCTACTAGATATAATTATTAATTTAAGTACCTACCTACATAGAAAGTTACCTATTTTTTGAAGTCAGTATTATAATATTATACGCTTTTAATTTTCTTTTTTATTTCAAATTAATTAAAAATTTTACTTTGAAAGTTTAATATAGTCTACCTACACTACATATATCAAAACATAGTATAATAATTCTGTCTACCTTTATGAACCTAACTTAATTTAATAAAATAAAAACCATAATAAACCTATGCACACGTTTTGTTTATTTAAAATTAATCTTATCACTAAATTTTGTTGGTTTAGAATCTTTAAATAATTTAAACACCGTAATGAGAAACTCTTGTAAAATTTCCCACTCCTTAGTTTGTTCGTTGAGACGCAGCTTTACACTCGTCAACGCTTTTTTATAGCGTTCTTGAGGAGGCGTATTTTGAACGTCGACGACGTTGTAAAGCTTCACCTCAACGTAAAAGTCGCCTTCGGAGACTATTGCGGTGCGTCGGCTCTGCCCTCCGGAAACCCTCGTCGTGAAAGAAGAAGTCGATACGTTGCCTCCGGCGCTTTGTGATGCGTTAGATGCAGCAACGCTTTCTTCCCCTTTCAGAATCGAAAAGATGTCTGACTTGCGTTTTTTAGACCTGTAAAATAAAGAAAATAAAATATGATGAAATACTGTTATGATAATATTTAGGAACTTTTATCATCATAATTAGATTCAGAGTTAAATTATCATTTAAAGTTGCTCACTCCATACAATATACATTATTGTTAAATAATTATTATCATCATCGGTACAGGGATCCCAACCTGAAGCGAGGAAATTATCGTACCAGGGCCGTGAAATTATCGTATTTTAACGTTTTTGAAACAAGATTATCGTACACTCAGTATAATGGCTTAAAATACATTAAAAAATCATATAAAACGATAATTTTTATTACACTTTGTTTGTGTATAAAGAACAGAATCAATGTATATTTAACTCCATACAGGCAGACGGGCTGAGAAGACAGACCACAAAACACAGATTTTATAAGCGTACCAACGTTTTGAAATGAAGAAATAAGCTGGCGCTGTGACCAATAAACAATAGTATATGCTCAATTTTTTATTGAATATGAGCGTAATTTTCAAACTTTGTGGTGTATGGAATTTATCGTGTATTTGTGTACATAATACGGAGGCCTAAATTATCGTATATACGTTAATTATAGTACGGTTGGGGCCCTGCATCGGTACCTAGTAGTAGTTACCACCAAGCGATAAAAACGATAACCTATCAGATATAAAATATATATATATATATATATATATATATATACATATATACGTACCACGAAAATTCCGGCTCTTGCAAATCGGGTGGTGTGAAGGATGGTGAATATGATGCATGACCGCGCTTAGCAAGGGCAGCAGCGTTAACGACGGGGGTAATCTTGCACTTTGAGGCTTTTGGCTTCTTGGTAGGCAGCGACAACACCGACGGTGCTGTGGCCACGATTGCTTCAGATTCGTATTCAGAGTCCGACCTGAGAAAAAAAATAAAAAATGAGTATGGATGGAACAAAGATTTTAAAAACACGTAATAAGACAATACTCACTCACATATTTCTGTAGATGTTTTCTCGAAGTGTCGTGGCTGCGCAATGTCAGGCGGCAGGCGGGCTGGCGGTGGCTGGCGGAGTCTGGCAGGCGGCGGCTGAGCAGGGTGGCAGGCGGCGGCTGAGCAGGGTGGCAGGCGGTGGCTGAGCAGGGTGGCGGGCGGTTGGCAGGGTCTGGCAGGCAGCGAGATTCTCGAGGATGATGAACCAGCGAAGAATATGTCAGTTTTCTAATTTTACGCGATTTTATAGCAAATACTTTTTATGTGTCAGCAAATAATATTCCAATTCAAATGATATTAAGTACCCGTACTTTAACAAAACAAGCAAATTTGAAGCTAATGGTCGCACCACCTTTGAAATCGGATCAAAGAAAGATTGCGCCTACTCGGATGACAATATAAAAACTCACACCATTACCCGACTACGATAGATTAAAAGATAGAAAAATTAAAAGTCAGTGCATAAAATATTACAATCATATTTTATGTGTTTAGATAATAAGACGGTATCTAATTATTTGAACTGTACAATACACCACACGGGAAGTATTACTATTTACTTTCTTACATAATTTAAGTTCGTTCACAAAACAAAAAAACCGACTTCACATGCAGCGCAAGTCATTTTCAGTACTAAGTTTGAGGTATCTATCTCCATATCTCTGGAGATTCTTATCGGATCTCGATAAAATTAAAATGGAACTACACTGTAAACATATTCTATTAATAATAATAATATCGTTTAAAAACTAAAAACGAACCGACTTCAATGCCGCGCTATTCATTTTCAGTACCAATTTTGAGATGTTTATCTCAATATCTCTGGAGGTACTCATCAGACCTCGATAAAATTATCATGGAACCACACTTGGAATATCTCCTTTCGAACAAAAAAAGAATAATCAAAATCGGTTCATAAACGACGAAGTTATCCGCGAACAAACATAAAAAATATCGGTAGAAATGAGAAACCTCCTCCTTTTTTTGAAGTCGGTAAAAAAATAAAAAAAAAACATTCTCCAAATCCACACACAGTTAATAAATGATGAGGTTCTGAAGTGACAAAAATATTAAATTATACAGACGAATTGAGTACATCCTCCTTTTTGTGAAGTCAGTAAAAAAAAAAAAACAAATCCGTTCATAAATGATTGAGCTATGATATAATAAACAAAAAAGTAATTCGTACAAACGCTATCTGTTAAGTCCTCGTTTTGTTAAGTCGGTTAAAAAGTAATTTGTCCTAAGGCTGCTACACACCTTGAGTTTAAACTGCTCGTTTTCACTAAATAGTGTGACTATACATATGAATGATAGTTTAACTGAATGGTAATAATTATAATTTAAAATCGTTAATACATTAAAAGAACCAACTTCAAATGTCGCGCTAGTCATGTGCCAAGTTTGATGTGTTTGTCTCCATATCTCTTGAGATAGTCATGAGATCTCGATGAAATTTAAATGAAATTACTTGGAAAGTATGTCCTTTCAAACAAATATAAAAAATATTCTAAATCGGTACAGCCATCTTTGAGTAATCGAGAAGCATACATAAAAAAAAGATTCCGACGAATTCAGAACCTACTCCTTGGTTAGGTGTCGGTTAAAATAGCATTCAATTAACTGTACAGTGCAAACTTACTGGTATAAAAATTTATCTGTACCTACAGAACAGTTCAATCGCTGAGTTAAAAACGAACGTGTATGCGAACCCTTAAAAGAAATGCTTACGATGTACATATTGTAATTCAATCCATTTTACCTTGATACGTTTGTACCTACTATCGAGCGTGTGAACAAAACCTCATTCTATAAGTGCACGGTGTCGGCTGTGGTGTCGGTGAGTGTAGTTCTGTAACTATTTGGAAATAACAAGTAAGTACCTAGCTTTTATTGTATAATATTTTGCAACGTAAAGTTTTTTGGTTGATTCGAAAATAAAATTAAAAACCAAGTTTCTGTCGTATTATATAATAAAGATTTTCTCAATAACTAGAAATCGAAAAAATAAAATAGGTCTTCATACGACAAAAAAGCCCTATTAACCGACTTTAAAAAAAAGGAAGATGTTCTATGTTTCACTGTAAAATATTTTTTTTTTTTCTCTGTCAATTGTGGTCCGATTTTTTTAATTATATATTTATTTCAAAGATTATACTTTTGTAGTGGTCTCATTGTAAATTTATCAAGTATCTCCAGAGATATGGAGATAATAACCGCAAACTTGCTACTCAAATTGAATACAGTAGCATTTGAAGTCGGTTTTTTAAACGATCCTAATTATTTTGAACATGATATGTAAATGTTATCTAAAGAAAATAATATTAAAAAATTACATAAAAATGATTATTTTTCGATTGCTGTTTATATTAACTACACACTGATTTAATGTTTAGTTATTTCCAAGTTTAATTTGATTTATTCTGAGTAAAGATTTTTTAAAATTAAATTGTGTATTCTTAGTTTTAAACTAATGTGTACCAATTTCTATTTTACAGGAGCGACAAGCAGCAGGGACAATGAGATCTTCATGAATTTAATAAATTAAAATCCTTTAGATGAAAATGGTGAGTGACTACGCTTGAATTTTAATTAACGTATATACACACATTTCTTTAAAGCACAGAAAATATAAAAGTTGGTGCTTTAGGGGTAGCAGATTTTAATTTTGTAATATTTTTTGTATTGTTTCAGATTTCCAGTATGAACACCTACGCTCTGGAATTATACAAATGTATCTTGTTTGATCTAATAAATATTTCGTCATACAAAATTAGTTTGTAAGATTTAAGTAAGTAAATTTTTAGTCACTACCAGTGAAAAACACCAGTAACAACTGAACATTTCATTTGGTTTTATGGTTTGTAAGATGATGTAAGTAAAATTATATTTTTTTAAATTCTCAGTTAGGACCAGAACAAAATACTGGTAACAACCTGAGAATTTGACATTGTGTTATTAATTAACTAAACCCAAAACTTTTCCTTTATAATCTTGAAGTATAGTGTGCGGTACGGTTCAGTCACACTATACTTTTATCCTTAATTGCACTGACTGGTGCACGGTAAAGGTAATAAGTCGCACTGGATAGTGCGCGGTAATTTATCGTAAGTATTCCGACAAAAAGTCATTACGGCTTTAGTAGAAGTAGTAGAACAGGTTTATCTGACTATACGATATGCTCAAAACACAGGTAGGTTAGGGCGCGATAATTTATCGTAAGTATTCCAACAAAAAGTCATTACGGCTTTAGTAGAAGTAGTAGAACAGGTTTATCTGACTATACGATATGCTCAAAACACAGGTAGGTTAGGAATCGCAATCGGTGGAGATAATCCGACCTTGGGCTCCCAGAGTGAAACTTACCATGGATCACTTAACCGATTGTGTTTAGACATCGCAAACGGCGAGAGACAATCCAAAATTATTACACCGGAGGCTTTGAGTTCTAAAACACAAGTGGCGAGAGATAATCAATTTTTAGTTATTGGGTGTTCTACTCCAGCTACATCTGTTGATTAAACGATATACCCAACTGCAACAAGTGAGCGCAGCAAGCGGAGCGAACGCAGTTGGGTATATCGTTTAATCAACAGATGTGGCTGGAGTAGAACACCCAATAACCACCTACTATAGGCCTCTCCCAAGATGCGCCACTGAGCCCGATCTTCGGCTCTTCTCTTCCAGTCAATGCCCACCGCTTTGCGTATGTCGTCGCTCCACCTGGTCACAGGACGTCCTACGCTACGTTTGCCGATTCGCGGTCTCCACTCTAGGACAAGTCTGCCCCAACGGTCATCAGTCCTGCGGCAGATATGACCAGCCCACTGCCACTTCAGCTTGCTAATCCGTTGAGCTATGTCGATAACTTTAGTTCTCTGGCGAATGACTTCGTTCCGGATTCGATCCCGCAGAGAAATACCGAGCATAGCTTTCTCCATAGCTCGCTGAGCGACTTTAAACTGGTGGACCAGTCGGACTGTGAGTGTCCACGTCTCGGCTCCGTATGTCATCACAGGTAGGACGCACTGGTTAAAGATTTTTGTCTTTAGACACTGTGGTATAGGCGACGAGAAGACTCGACGGAGTTATCCAAATGCTGCCCAGCCCAGCTGAATTCTTCTTTGGATTTCCTTCTCGAAGTTATGTTTGCCTAGTTGGAGCGTTTGCCCTAGGTAAACATACTTAGTGACAACTTCGAGTGGGATTTCATCTACGGCAATCGGTTCCGGAACAACGTGCTCGTTGTACATGACTTTGGTTTTGTCCAAATTCATCCGGAGACCGATGCTACGAGAAGAATCAGCTAGGCCATTCAACATCCTTTGTAGGTCCTGCAGCGTCTCTGCCATAATGACGATGTCATCTGCGAATCGTAAGTGAGAGATGTACCTGCCTTTGATGTTAATGCCACGATCTTTCCAGTCCAGCGTCTTAAACATCCTCCAAGGCGTTAGTGAACAGTTTCGGGGATATGACGTCCCCCTGTCTCACTCCTCAACGCAGATGGACATGTTTAGTTCGCTGGTTCTGTACTTGTACAGTCATCGTTGCGGCATTATATAGACATCTCATCACTTCGATATATCGCCAGTCGACTTGGCAACGCTGCAAGGACTCGAGAACAGACCAGGTTTCGATTGAGTCAAAGGCCTTCTCAAGTCCACAAATGCTAAGCACAGGGGCCGATTATACTCTTCGGTCATCTGTACAATCTGCCGCACCGTGTGGATGTGGTCTATGGTGCCTATGGTGGTTATGACTTTAATATTAATTAAAATCAAATTACAAAACAAAATACACAATATTTTTATTGCCATAATTTCTGCCTACATATTTTTTTTAATCTAAAGGCCCCTGAACTAGTAAATTATGATTGTTTATATACCGGCTATTCACGTACCTTTAGTCGAATTTAAAATAAAAATAGTCAATTATGTTTTAGCAGCCAATAGCTTCAACTAGGTGAGCATCTTGCTTGAACCCTAAGTAAATATTAATAATATTAAGTACTTACCCATATTAGGTACACTTTTTAGGGTTCCGTAGCCGAATGGCAAAAAACGGAAACTTTATAGATTCGTCATGTCTGTCTGTCTGTCCGTCCGTATGTCACAGCCATTTTATTCCGAAACTGTTAAGACTACAGAATTGAAACTTGGTAGGTAGATGTATTCTGTAAACCGCTTACCGATTTTTATACAAAAATAAAAAATATAAAAGTTTTAGGGGGGGCATCCCATACATGTAACTGAAACAAAAAAAAAATGTTTCTTCAAACCTATACATGTCTACGGATAGGTCTTCAAAAATGACATTGAGGTTTCTAAAATCATTTTTTCCCAAAGTCAATCATTTGAAAGATAGGCGCGTCTAAAGTAGTAAAATGTGTGTCCCCCCCCCCCCCTCTAACTTTTAAAGTATGGGAGTGAAAAATCTAAAAAACATATATACTGTAGATCTCAACAAAAACTACCAACGAAAATTGGTTTGAACGAGATACAGTCAGCAGTTTTAGAGATATAGCGACCGCAAAGATAACTTTGTTTTTCATACAAACACTATGAAAAACAAAGTTAATTTTGTAGTTGCGAAAAATCATAGTTATGGATTACTTAACTGTGTTACGGAACCCTACGAGTGCGAGTCCGACTTGCACTTGGCCAGTTTTTTTTTTATCTTTGATGCCAATTTCAACTGACTTCCAAAAAGAAGGTGCGGGGTGTTCTCAATTCGTCGGTATGTTTTGTTTTTTTGTATGTTTGATACGTAATTACTCCACCAATTATTGTAAACCGATTAGAATTATTCTTTTTTTACTCGTTTCTATGTGATAGTGGATAGGCATATGTATGCCCGTTTACCCCACCTGGAAGCCGCCACCCCACCCAGCGGTTAATAAGGCACTTTGAAGCCGAAACTAGACGATTATCTCCCAATTTAGCTCGAATCACATTATTATATATTTTTATATATTTTTTTTAGTTTATTTTTTAAGTTTATTATATATTTTTGATATCTATTTCTTAAATGTATACAGCCGTTATATAACCGATATTTTATTATAAAAACTCACGTTCATTTTAAACTTATAGATTTAAAAACGGGAATTTAACGTGACTTACGCGATGTCGATACGACGAGCAGCGGCCCGCAGTGCGAGGTTGAACGCGTCGGCGAGCGCCCCGCACTCAAGATCCTGAAGAAGGCCTCCGGATGAGGCCGAAACATATGTCGATCGCTATATCGACATCGCGTAAGTCACGTTAAATTCCCGTTTTTAAATCTATAACCGATATTTATTGACCATTAAGAGCATTGTAATTACAGTAGCCAGCGGTAAAAAATGCAAGTAAATATAACATACTAAAATGTACCCCATAATAATATCATACTCCCCAAGAAATCCACAAAAGTTCCCCATATACGTATCACGCAAAATCAAATAAACATAGGCCGAAATAAACCGCGAAACTTCCTCTATATCTTCAGAATTATGTTTCCCATAACCATAACATTACAATACGTTATCGCGGGATCAGTAAAGTTGGTACTAGTGTGGAACAACTACCATATATACGAGTTCAAAATGATAGATACGTTACAGACACAGCCTGGTGGAATTGTAATTTTTTATCATACATAGTCTAATGTACTTACTTTAACCGACTTTCAAAAAGGACGAGGTTCTCAACATATTTATGTTTTTTTTTAATTTGTTTTTTGTTATGCGATTACTTCGCTAATTGTAAACTGATTCGAATGATTATTTTTTCAACCAATTTCCCAAAAAGAAGGAGGTTCTCAATTCGTGTGTATGCTTTTTTTTGTGTGTATGTTACGCGATTACTCCGTCAATTGTGAACCGATTTAAATGATTCTTTTTTTTAATCGGTAGGTTTCGTTTTCGAGATGGTCCCATTGTAATATATATAAGTATCTCCAGAGATATGATGATAAACATCTCAAACTTGCTACTGAAATTGACTCGCGGGGAATGGAAGTTGTTTTATATGTTAAACTATCTTAATTATTCATTGGTAAGGTATAACTCTAAGTCTGCAATTCCATTGTAATTTTATCGAGATCTGATGAGTGATTCCGGAGATATGGAGATAACCAACTGGAACTTGGTACTGAAAATTAGTATTTGGTACTAAAACTTGCGCGGTATTCGTCATTTTTTTCGTTTCGTAAACGATCTTAAATTATAAGTATACTTTACTGATTCTGCTTGGAGTAGTGGTGGTACATATTGTCAGAACATATGGAGCCCAATAGGACTTTTATTTTATAAGAAGTTGGCCTCATGGTGCGCAATGACATCTGCATACAAAACTTTCGATTGCTATAACATGCGGAGCACTACACTGCATTTGTTTTTTGCGGACCTTATTGCGTTAAACGCGTTGATGTTGACCCTCACATTACCTGCAATTTTATTATAATTAAAATTCTGTAGTCTGTAATTAGTAGTTTGTAAGCCAATCACAATTAGGGGGCCCAGAGGCACAGTGGAAAATGATCAGCTTTGACGCCAGAGATGGGTTAACATTGCAGCCGTGCACCAATGGATTTTTCTATAGAAAAATGTTGTGCGATTTCACGGTACTCCTCCGGTACGGTACATCTGAATAAAAAATCGTTAATAAACCCCCAACTGTCGACATGGTAGTAGGACACTGTCTTATGTCCGCCTGGCCAGCTACCCCCTTCTTCTTGGAAAAATCTTTCACCAAACATCTAATGCGTTCCAGCAGCTGTCCTTGAGAGCCAGTTCCCATTCTAGGCCTAAGGTGCTACCATCCTCGCCCGCATTATCATTTGTCAACAGGTGAGATGGTGGTCAAACGCTTGCATAAACGATGAAAGAAAACGCGCAATGGCATAGCGCTGGCTCGGCTAGCATACAAATTCCTCTTTAATCTTCATGCAAGCGTCTCCGTCTTCACCGACAAACCTACACTGAGCTTATCACATACCACTAGGTAAGATCGTCGCTAAGTCTTTGTGTATCGCAAATTATACCTCCACCGTATCTTCCTATCCTATCTCAAAGGTCGGTACTATTGAATAAATTTCCAGAGCCGATGTTTCGAGCGAACGGTCGTCGTTGCCTATATTGTATTCATGGGTTGACAAATCGAGTCCCATATGTTAACATCGCGTTATATAAGCGAAGGTATTTTCCATCATACCTGCGAAATCGAATGGAAAACTTTAGTGAAAAGCACAAGGCCGCGGAAAATGTCTACGAAAACCTTGAATTTAGATGAAGGTGTTATGTAAGGCTCGGTATGAAAATTTCAGAATTTTCAAGATGAAAAGATTGTAGGCTTTTTATTTACATAATTTTGGAATATTTTACAGAAGGCTTCGAGGATAAATTGGCGGTGTCCTCAGTTTAAAGCTTTGTTTTCCGGTTGGGGCTACACTTGTGTAATGAAATTTAAAGTTTATATATTTTTTACCGCCTATAAAAAAGAGGAGGTTCTCAATAAGATTGTATTTTAACCGACTTTACAAAAGGAGGTGAAAAAATAAAATGAGACCTTTACCCCTTCCAAACAAAAAAAGAATTTTTCAAATCGGTCCAGGCGTCTTTGGGTAATCATGGAATATAGGTACATAAAAAATAAAAGATTCCGACGAATTGAATACCTTCTCCTTTTTTGAAGTCGGTTAAAAATGTAATCAAAAGCATTTAATTTCTAATCCACCACTCAGCTCCACCATCCCCAGATCGTCCCCGTAAACCATCAGTGGACTACAAATTTACTTGGAGGGTGTAAGACGCATGGTCTTCCTCCACTAATTTATTACTTGTTTTTTGTACACATGTGGGGTTAACGGCCTCTAATGGCTCTTTTATATTACAATTAAAGTGACCTCGACGTTTTATTGGGGGAGATTTAGGGGAATAGCGGTTTCAGAGATCAGAGAGACCGTAATTTAGGAAACCTCATGTAGAGGTTCTTTTTGTGAGGGTTTTGTGGGAGTTTGATTAAGAAGAATAAATTGACCCTAATTTTGGGTAATTCAGTTTTTTTTAGCGATTTTACTAAATGAAGAGGCAGTTAGGAACCTATTTAATTCGTGTGATTGTTTGTTTTAAGCGTTTTTGAGCGTCGATATTATGAACTGTAATAGAAAAAGACTTGAAATTTGCTCATAGTATTTATAAATATAACTGCTATAACAAGAAATAATAATAATTATATAAACATAATGATAATAAACTAAAGGCACAGAATAATGAATAGTACAAGAAAGGGGGTCCAACGTATACAACAAACGTGTTTTTTCGGCAAATTTTGTTCAGTCCTATTTAATATGGTAATGTGGTACGGAGTCCTACGTATGAGAGTCCGACTCGCACTTAGACAGTTTATTTGAAATGATGCTTGTCTGAAAATTGAAGAGATTATTGGCAAGATTTACTACTTTTACAACACGTACCACAATAACACAACACCGATGGACTTATAATAACGCAATATAACGATCCCAACTTAAAATAACAGCCTGTATAAGGAGTAAGTCGCAGAACCAGTTTGCCGACAGCGATACGCATCGTCCGCGTCGCAAGTACGAGTACGTCAGCGGTCGCCCGTGCTCGATCGCATCTGTGTGAACTACCCTTCCTAACATTTTCATCACACATCTACATGTTACATGCCTACATAAAAATACTAAAATTACACAAATAAACAACTTGTAATTAGTTCTCATACAATTTATTAGCAAGTTAGTTAAGTCAAGCTTTATTTTGTAAAATGGCTGTATAAATAATACTTAAGTCCTGATCGATCCTGAATGTGAGTGCCAGCACAAACTTATGGTTTATTGGCACAACATAAAAATATGTATGTAATTATTAAGTACTTAAATAATTAATATAAAATAAAATTAGTATAATTTATAAAGTGAGATGAAGCCTAATCAACTGACTAGTTCTTTCTAGATCTACCTCTATTCGTTTAACGTACAAAACCCCTCTATGTACGTCGGAGGTAAAACAAAACACACAAACAAAATCACAATCGCCTCCTAAAGACGATTAAATGCGAACGAACCTTTGTACCTTTGAATTCATATCTATTCGTTCGAAACGGATCGAATAATATTCGATTAAAATAAAATCTAACGCGAATCGTTATGCACCACCAAGTGTCCATTGAATGCCAGAGAATCGGATAAACATACATTTTCCATTTATCACACCAGAATGTTCCAATAAAATCATATATTTTTATCCGCACGAGGTTATTTAAATTTTCTTTACCTGCTTTTCCACCCATTGTACGAAGAACGTGTGTGCAATATTGCACCTGAGACCATAGGGCTGTTTCACACGAAAAATATTCCGACTTGGCTTACATATACTGCCAGAATTTTGTATGCCTTATCTGTAATAGGTAGACGTCATCGCTTACCATCAGGCGAGCGTCGTGCTTGTCCTGTTACCTCTTACCATAAAAAAGAAACATAGCTTGCACGCAAATATTAAAGTGTTGAACTCTCCTAATGAAATTGAACTGTTTGAACAACAGTTGAAAAAAGCTTGTATCAATCTAGTAACGGTTTCTGCGTGCTTATAGGACACTGTTTAGTGTCCTCCTGGCCAGATACCAGCTTCAAGCTAGAAAATCTGTCGCCAAACATCTAATGTGTTCCGGCAGCTATCCTTGAGAGCCAGTAATCTAATAATAAACTTACCAACTGGCTTTTTTATTTCTTTCGAAAAGTTGAAGAGAAATTATCTCTGTTTTCAACCGACTTCCAAAAAGAAGGAGGTCCTCAATTCGTCTATGTTTTTTTTTCTTTTTAGGGTTCCGTACCTCAAAAGGTAAAAAAAAGGAACCCTTATAAGATCACTTTCATGTCCGTCTGTCTGTCTGTCTGTCCGTCTGTCTGTCCGTCTGTCTGTCAGTCTGTCCGTGTGTCACCACTGATTTTCTCAGGAACAAGTGTACCTAGCAAGTTGAAATGTATACCTGATACTGAAGTCTATAGTCCCTATTGGGTGTATAAAAATGGAGGTCTTGAGTCACCACAATAAAAATATATGGACAAATTTAGATTTTCGCGAAAACTTCTTAGTGCCAAAATTTAACTTAATTTTCAACTTTTTTATTTTTTGGAATGTTTCCTTTACTTGTGCTGTAAGACCTTGCATTTAACCAAAATTGACAATTCTAGGTCAACCGGAAGTACCCTATAGGTTTTGGGTCGAAAACCTATTGGGTACTTCCCTTTGACCTAGAATCATGAAATTTAGCAAGAAGCAAGGTCTTACAGCCCAAATTAAACAAAATATAAAAAAAGTTGAAAATTAAAGGGTGCCCCCATACATACATAGTTGAAGCGAATTAAGGTAGACCGCTGAGTTATATGAGCGCTGATACAATTTAGAGGTCTAGCTTAATTGGTACATACCAACGTTGGTGCGGAAGCCTCGGTAGGCGAGTTTAACTCGACTTGGCCGGTTTTTTTTAATTTTTGAAATGAAATATAAATGAAATAATGAAATATATATTTATTCACAATAAATAGAGTGCAATACACATGACAACTAAAGCAACAAAGTCCTTCTATTTAACTCATAGGTACATGAGTATGTGAATGAAAAGCAAGATTAATTATGATCATTATAACAAAATAATTCAAGTATTGTCAACATTCACTATTCACTGTCAGTATTACAATGTCAAAGATAATATCGTTTAAAAACTAAAAAAGAACATAATAAAAAATAAAAAATATACGGTCGAATTGAGAAACCTCCTTCTTTTTTTGAAGTCGGTTAAAAATAGCATTATATTTTACAATTTCAAATAGATTATCGGTCAAAAATTTCCTTTACAGTATAAAACATTTTATTGAGTAACCAAGTCTTCAGTTGTTTTCTAAATTTAACGTACGGCAATGTCTTTAGCTCCATTGGCAATTTGTTGAAAATCTTTACACACATTGCATAACAGTTATTTTGAAACAAAGCCGTTCTTGGCGCTATATCCAATACAAGTCGTTCGCCATTTCGATTATTGCGAGGGTACACGTTTTTTGCTTGTGAAAATAGATCAAAGTGTTTTCTAACAAACACACAAATTTCAAAAATGTATGCACAGGGCAGCGGTAAAATATCAAGCTTTTTGAAGTGTAGTCTACACGACTCGTATGGACGAATCCCAACAATGGCACGAATACATTTTTTTTGGGCAATGAATGCTCTGGGGAAGTCTGTAGAGTTTCCCCAAAGCATTAAACCATATCGCAACACTGACCCTATTTATCCGTGGTATGCTAACAAAACTGTATTTAAGGATGAAGTCCTTTTTAATTTATTTAAGCAGTACACAAAACTATTAATTTTTTTGCAAACACTGTCAATGTGTAGCTTCCAGTTACAAAATCTGTCTAGAGTAAGGCCTAAGAATTTTACGTGATTACTTTCATTTATGTTTGTTTTGTTGTAAAAAATATTCCTTGGTGTTGGATTGGAACCACGAGTTATGAACTGCACTATATTAGTTTTACTTATGTTGACATGCAAGTTATTACAGTTCAACCATTCTATAACACAGTCAATTGTTTTAGTTATTTCTAAGTCAGAATTTATTAGGTTTTTACCAGTCAAAATGATTGAAATGTCATCAGCGAATAGAGTACATTTATGAGATGTTATTTCTGGTAAATCGTTAATATATATTAAGAAAAATAATGGCCCAAGCACGCTTCCTTGAGGAACCCCGAAAGCATTTACGATATATGGTGACCTTTTAGAAGTTACGACTGAATGGTCATTTATGTATGATATTTCTACGCACTGTTTACAATCACTCAAATAATATAATGCCCACTCGAGTGCAGGTCCCCTTACACCATAGTTTTCAACTTTTTGGAGTAAGAGGAGGTTTGTGTGTATGTTACGCGATTACTCTGTCAATTCTGAACCGATTCGAATGATTCTTTTTGTGATCGGTAGCGTACGTTTCCGAAGTGATCCCATTGCAATTTCATTGAGACCTGATAAGTATCTCCAGAGATATGAAGATAAACGTCTCAAACTTGCTACTGAAATTGACTCGCAGGGCATTGAATTCGGTTGTTTTAGTTTTTAAACTATCTTAATTATTAGTATTTGCTGAACTGCCTCTCAGCTAAAAAGCTCTCAAGGACTTGATCATTGCTCAACTTTTTTTCACTCGTAAACGTTCTTCTGTCGTTCCTTGTTGAGATAATAATGACGATTTATTTACTCAAATAAATTAATTATATGATATTATTTACGTCAATACTCCAAGTATAGATCCACTGCTAAAGTGCCGCCTACTGTATGACCTTTACAAAAGTTTATTCCTGAGAGTTCAATAACTTCTAAATATTTTGCGAAATTTTACAAGGCAATGCTAATTTTATTCCTAGGTCTACATCAACACTGAAAATTGGCGTCTTTAGGGTTCCGTACCCGAAGGGTACCAATGGAACCCTTTTACTGAGACGTCGCTGTCCGTCCGTCCGTATTTGGATTTCACAGGGCTGTATCACTTTAACCGTAATAGGTAGACTTGAAATTTTCACATAGTATGTATAACTATGGCCGCTAGAACAACAAATACTAATAATTAAGATAGTTTAAAAACTAAAACAACTGACTTCAATGCCCCGCGAGTCAATTTCAGTAGCAAGTTTGAGACGTTTATCTTCATATCTCTGGAGATACTTATCAGATCTCAATGAAATTGCAATGGAATCACTTCGGAAACGTACGCTACCGATCACAAAAATAATCATTCGAATCGGTTCAGAATTGACAGAGTAATCGCGTAACATACACACAAAAATAAAATAAAAAACCGGCCAAGTCGAGTTAAACTCGCCTACCGAGGCTTCCGCACCAACGTTGGTATGTACCAATTAAGCTAGACCTCTCAATTGTATCAGCGCTCATATAACTCAGCGGTCCACCTTAATTCGCTTCAACTATGTATGTATGGGGGCACCCTTTAATTTTCAACTTTTTTTTATTTTTTGGAATGTTTCCTTTACTTGTGCTGTAAGACCTTGCTTTTAACCAAAATTGACAATTCTAGGTCAACCGGAAGTACCCTATAGGTTTTGGGTCGAAAACCTATTGGGTACTTCAATTGATCAATAGATTTTTATAAGTAACACTGTATGTGTTTACATTTTCTGCTTGTTTGACATATATAAGTGGACATTGAGTAACTATTGAGTAAATCGTGTGCATTCCACTTTTTTGTGATGAGAGGATAATCAGCCCAAGTTTTTAAATTTACAAGTACGATCGCTTAAAAAACTAAAATTATAAACTGGCTAAGTGCGAGTCGGACTCGCAAACTAAGGCTGAGTTGCACCATCTTACTTTAACTATAACAAACGTCAAAAATCTGTCAAATTCCATATAAAATCGCCGGTTAATAGTTATAGTTACGGTTAAAGTAAGATGGTGCAACTCAGCCTTAGTGTTCAGATTGAACAAAATTGTCGTAAAAATAAGTATTTGTATGGGTTCATTTTTTTTTATTTAATTTAGTTTTTAGGGTTCTGTACCTCAAAAAGGTAAAAAAAGAAATACTTATAAGATCACTTTCTTGTCCGTCTGTCTGTCTGTCAGTCTGTCTGTCCGTGTGTCACCACCAATTTTCTCAAGAACGACCTAGCAACTTCAAAATGTATACCAGATACTGAAGTTTATAGTCCCTATTTAGGTATATAAAAATCAAGGTCCTGAGTCATCATCGTATCAACATGATAAAAAGATATCGGCAAATTTAGATTTTCGCAAAAATTTGTAAGTACTAAAATTCACCTTAATTTTTAACTTTTTTATTTTTTTGAATTTTAGTCCTAGAATTAGGAATAGGGAACTGGCTCTCAAGGATATTTATATTTCAGAATATACTTCTAACAAAAAAAATATTTGTAAATCCGTCTGTCTAGTCTACATACGACGGAAAATAATTTAAACATTCGAATTTAGAACTTCCTCATAATATGTATACTGTATAGTATACCAATTGTTCATTAACTTGAAATGTCAACATTAATTTCAGTGTAATTAATTGAATAAAGCCATAAAACCAAGAGGCAATGTTCGGACAGACGGAAGTTGCCATGAACCTATTATACGGCTCTAGCCTTTTTTTTTTTTTTTTGACCTGGGAAAATCCTTTATCATTATTATTACCACTCGCCCGGGGGAGCGAATAGTTATGTGGGACTCGTTGCCCGAAGGGCAGGATACCGCACTAAAAACCTGGGGTGAGCCGTCATCCACCGTGGTGGGGCAAGATGGGGTTGCGCTAGCATTCACCAACTTGCCCCGGTGGCAGACCCAAATGGGCCTCTGCCGCTGCGGAGGGCTAACCCTGCTCACCAAGGTCAACCCTCAACCGTCATGTGGGGAGTGCAAGCCGTTGGAGAGTCCCCCGACCCTCCAACAGTTACCCCACAATGACAGAGGAGTGTGGCACCTGGCCTCACATCCTCCGTCCCTCTGATGACAAGTGTGCGAAGAGCAAATACCCCTACTCGCACACCGTCCACCGTCTGGCTCGCATGACAAAAGCATGCGAGCAGCGCTCATGCAGCCCTTACCGGCCCCGCCACTTAGTCCGAGCTCAGACCCACCACCGGGCGGCTCCCACCACCGAACCCGCCCTGCCCCGTCACACTGTGCCCTCTGCTAAATACCAGAGGGACACGCGGAGGAGCCCACCTCGTCGGAACTTCGCCATCGGTCGACAACTTAACCCAAAAAGGAAAAGTTGTCGACCGACACCCAGGGTGCACCACGAGGAGGTGTTCCGACCCGCACCCCCATACGGCTCTAGCCTAGTTTAGCCTAGTTTAGGTGTCAGTTTACCAATATTCTTTTATTTACTTGTGCTAGAAATTCTTTGCGTATCGTGAAAGTGACAGACTGACAGCGTTTGTCCACAGCAACGGCACCGGGACGTCACCGGCAACAAAATGCCGGCGCCGAAGTAGCGGTTTATATGTATATATGGCAGCTTGTCCACAGCATGATCGGCACCGGGCGACGTCATCCCGGCCGCCGATATTTCAAGTAGATCGGCGCGACCGCTAGAAACCGGGCAGAGATTTTGACGGGCCGATGTGCCGGCATTGACTCGCAATACAAAACACGTTTGATCTTGTCCACACACTGCCGGCGCCCGGCGCTGTTCGATAGATTATTGTTTTTTTTATCTGAGGTTGTTTGATTTATTTCTATAGAAACGCATCTGCCACGCATGAAAGCTATAAGAAACAGAACCACCGGATTCGGTGGCGGTGGACAAACGATCGCCGGCACATTATTTTCAAACCAGCCCAAAAAAAATTCGGTGCCGGTGTCGTCCCGGTGCCGTTGCTGTGGACAAACGCTCTGAGAGTATAAAGCGCAAAATTGTGACAATCGTCGTCCGATAAAGGCAGATGCTATCGTTTTTATATAGGTAGGCATCTTGTTCTCTTACTTAAATTATTTGCTTGCTAACTCAAATTATTGTGAGTAAATAATTAAACAGTTTGTTTATTTACCCTTCACAACTGATACATTAGTGATGAATTCTATCGTTCAAATATTCAAGCAGATTTGAATAACTAATACTTATTATAACGACTACTTCAGCCATTGATTGATTCGTAAATAACTAATAGTCTTAATGGCAATTTGGTCACCTCAAGTAACGATTATTAGGGTTACGAACTACAATGAATATATTTTGTTATATCATAAATAATAATCAGTTATAAGAGATAATAGGAGATTATAATTATAAGGAGAAGGTATTACGAGTAGATAGATAACGCTGTGGGGCCTGTCCCGAAGCATAGATCGGCGTCCTAGGTATCATCTGTAAATCAGTCTTTATGAGTTTATGAGCCCATTTTGTCTTTTTTGTTTCATTATGGCTCTACACGATTAGTGTATTTAGCCAGTGTTAAGTAGTAGAATTTTTTAAGTGTTTTTGTGAACTTAGTAAAATGACCGGCCAAGTGCGTGTCGAGCCACGCGCAGTGTAGGGTTCCGTAGTAGCCCGTTATTCAATGCAAGTCTTTACCAATTATAAACAAGCAACTAGGTACTTCGTCTTTGTCACTTTAAAGGACTTATCCTAAGGATTTTGTATTTGGTACAAAATTATCCAACACCCAAATTCAACGACTATTACTGCTAAACTTATCTTAACCGCTATAGTTTTCCTTTAAAGTTCATGAAATGCACTATTACGAAGTTTTTTTATATTTTTCAAGCCAGCACTTTAGCTTTCAGAGGGGGGGGGGGGGGGACGGGGACGCCCTACTGGAACAAACATTTGCACTTTAAAGTTTAATATTTCGAAAATGGGGCATTTCATCGAAAAATAGTATAAAAAATCCTTAAGTCATTTTAAAATACCTGTTCAACGATACCCCACACGATGGGGTAGACGACGAAAACAAAATTCATCCACAGGTTATGTTGTTTTATCACAGAGATGCCGTGGCCACCTTCCGTCTCCATCATCAGACCAGCTCCATGGTACCATATCATTGTATTGTCACCGAAGATACACAAATACACCAAATTTGAGTCCAATTTGACATCGGAAAGTGGGTCTAATTTAGCTTCCAAGATTCCACCCGAACATACATAGTGACTTACATACATACATATATACATACACTGCAAGTTAAATAAAAGCTTGTAAAATACAATGAGAGCACAAACACTTTTTCACGTTCACGCCAAAACTACCATTTTGCCTTTTATGCTTAAGATTGTTTTACTGTCAATATTTTATTGTAATTTTTGTTTCGAAATTGATGTGAACTATTTTATATCATTTCCTTCTTTTGTTACTGTCGAGGAAAGAATAAATATTTTCATGTTGTGGCCGACCATTTCATCAAATGGAAAATACCCGCCGCCCACATCGTGGTTTCGTATGCAAGAGTAATTTTCGGAAGCAAATTCGATGTGTTTATATTCATATCTCCAGAGATCCTTACTTATCAGACCTCAATTAATTTTATAATAACCGGCCAAGTGCGTGTCGGGTTACGCGCAGTGTAGGGTTCCGTAGTAGCCTGTTATTCAATGCAAGTCTTTACCCGTTATAAACAAGCAACTAGGAACTCCGTCTTTGTCACTTTAAAGGATTTATTCTAAGGATTTTGTATTTGGTACAAAATTATCCAACACCCAAGTTCAACGACTATTACTGCTAAACTAATAAAGTTATCATAACCGCTATAATTTTCCTTTAAAGTTCATGAAATGCGCTATTATCACGATCTTTCCCAGATTTTTCAAGCCAGCAGTTTAGCTTTTAGAGGGGGGGGGGGGGACGCCCTACTGGAACGAAAATTTGCACTTTAAAGTTTAATATTTCGTAAATGAAGCATTCAATCGAAAAATGGTATTAGCAACCCTTAAGTCATTTTAAAAGACCTATCCAACAATACCACACACGATGGGGTAGACGATGAAAAAAAATGTATCTCCACTTCTCATATATCGAGCTACCCTAAAAAAATATTTTTACAATTTTATTTCAGCACTTTGTCCGCGTAATTTATATACATACTCCTACAAAATTACAGCTTTCTAATATTAACGGTCTCTTAGCAAAACCTCGGACAGACAGATAGACAGACAGACATGACGAAACTATAAGGGTTCCTTTTCAGAACTACGGAACCCTAAAAAGGACTACCCTGGAGAGTCAAGATTCAAATTCACGGTTCATAAATGGAGAAATCGCGCAACAAAAACCCCAAAAAACAAACTAATTTATAATCTCCATTTTGGAAGTTGGATCATTTAATTTATAGTAAGCTGAACGACTATCTCACCTGATGATAAGAGACGATGCGATCAGCGATATAGCACGCTTACATAGAAGATACCTGCTCACTTGTGATTTGAAGACCCCCGGGAGGGTTGTAGTTAAATAACAAGATGCGTTTGTTACGGCTTTCTGAAGATAACTTAACTACTGTTATCTACTGCGGTAAGGCGTACCTCTCTCTACCTAAGACTGGGACAGATGTTCGCACTTGTGATTTCCCCCGGGCGTCGTCTCTCAATAATTCAAGTCCGAGTCCAAGACTGCGACCTTACTTACAGATACCGAATAATTAATTTCACTGTGACCCACTTCATTGACGACCTATATTTACCTGTATTCAGAAACAATAGTGTATACTTAAGAATAGTTTCATGCTTGGTCGACAAATAATCCTTATCCTTACTCCTTACTAATATTATAAATGCGAAAGTAACTCTGTCTGTCTATCTGTCTGTCTGGCTTTCACGCCTAAACTACTAAATCGATTTAAATGAAATTTGGTAGATAGATAGTCTAGAGCCTGAGAAAGGACATAATAGACTGGACATATACTTTTTAATGCGAAAAGAGGGTTGTAAGGGGTTAAAAGGGGGGATGAAAAGTTGTATGGAAGTATCTTCATTTTTAATGCTAGAAGCTTGACACTTATTATTTAGGCTGTTGATTCGATATAAATAAATATGACATTCAAAGTTAGTGAGGGGGAAGGGGGAGTGGAGTGGAAGGGTAGGGGGAGTGGAGGGGGAGGGTAGGGGAAGTTGGGGAGTGGGGAGGTGAGCTGTTATTTGTTTTATTAGTTAATGCTACCCAGGGAACAGCTAGTAGGTACAAATTATTTAATTTATTCATATTTATCATTATTTATTCTTAGACAATAAATAAGTAGTTGAAAAGAGTGCGCGGGTTATGAGTACTAAATATTGAGAACAGTCATATAAAATGATACTTACATAAATTGTAAATTTCAAACCAACCCTGACTGATCTATGTATAATCTGTTGAGACCCTTCCTATGAGTCTAAACACTTTTTGCTCGCTCTCTGCTGTAAGTTGGTGATAAGTTTGTATTCTGCAGATTTCAGGAGTTGCTCCAGCATCAGGTGAAGGTTACCATGTGCGTGCAATATCATTGAAGTAACTGGAACCCAATTTCGAATTAATAAGACAAAAGTTTCTCACATAGCCTCTTTAACTAGAATAGAGCTCATTATCTTCAAAGGGCTAAACAGATTTTCTTAAACCTAAGAACACTCTCTATTGCTTATGTCACATATTAAGCAAAAAAAAAAATCTGAATCAGTTCTTCCGTTTGGGAGCTACGATGCTACAGACAGTAACACCCCTGTTTTTGTTTAATGGTTTAATTATGTATAGGTACCTAGTAGAAAAACTTCTACGAGACCGCCTGGGCACAAAGTTGACATTATTTATCCGCAAAATATATAAAATATCGTTTAAAAAACTAAGAGTCGACTTCAAACGTCGCGCTAGTCAACTACTTTGGCTACTTACTGGCTACTTTAGCCAGTAGACGTAGTGACTATTACATAATCTGTGCCAGTAGTGAGTAGTAAGTCGTTGAGATAATTAAATGCGTTGTAATACAAATGTTGATATATTAAAAACAGCTCAGCCAATTTCGTTAAAATTTAAATGGGACCACCTGGGAAGTGTACCCTTTGAAACAAAAAAAGAATTTTCCAAATCGGTTCAGGCATCATCGAGTAATCGGTGAACATACATAAAAAAAAAGGTTCCGACGAATTGAGAACCTCCTACTTTTTTGTGAAGTCGGTTAATGATTTTCAGTTTGAAGGACAAAGTATCAAATGAGATTAGGATTTAACATGTAGAAGTCCTAATGTAAATTTAAAAATTAATACATTACAAAATTGCTATACGCAAATCTTATAACCATCGCACAGGCAAGCAGACAAAACGTCTAAACCTATTGCTGCCACCTAAATAGCTTGTTTTTAACAGATAGTATTTTTTCTCACAAATATTGAATGTACAGACTTATTATGCAACGATTTCATTATCTAGATTGTATTAATCGTTTTATTCTTGAATACTTCAATGCTAAGATACATTCTTTGTAATGGACTCACTAAATCAATTGAAGAAAATCTAAGTGTACAAAAAGTAAGTAAAGAATCACTTCATCGTTTGCACTTCTCTGATTGGCTAGGAGTAGTAAAAGAGTCGGTAACTAAAACATCCCTGGCAGCGTGCGGTAAGGCTGCGCGTTTTATTGGCAAATTGGGTTATCAAATTGTTTTATTTTTATTATATACCGCCCCCTTTCAGTAATTGCGTGACATACAAATATTTTTAAATAATATTTGCTTAAAATTAGTGTTTGCATTAGCAATTCAAAAGTGTGTATTCGTTTATTTTCAACCGACTTCCAAAAAGAAGGAAGTTCTCAATTCGTCTGTATGTTTTTTAGGGTTCCGTAGCCGAATGGCAAAAAACGGAACCCTTATAGATTCGTCATGTCTGTCTGTCTGTCTGTCTATCTGTCTGTCTGTCTGTCCGTCCGTATGTCACAGCCATTTTATTCCAAAACTGTTAGGACTACAGAATTGAAACTTGATAGGTAGATGTATTCTGTAAACCGCTTTCCGATTTTTATACAAAAATATAAAAGTTTAAGGGGGGGCATCCCATACATAGAACTGAAACAAAAAAAAAAATTTTTCTTCAAACCTATACGTGTGGGGTGGTATGGATAGGTCTTTAAAAATGACATTGAGGTTCCTACAATCATTTTTTCTCAAAGTCAATCATTTGAAAGATAGGCGCGTCTAAAGTGGTAAAATGTGTGTCCCCCCCTCTAACTTTTAAAGTATGGGAGTGAAAAATCTAAAAAAAATACATGCTGTAGATCTCAATAAAAACTAATAACGTAAATTAGTTTGAACGAGATACAGTCAGCAGTTTTGAAGATATTGCGACCGCAAAGATAACTTTGTTTTTCATACAAACACTATGAAAAACAAAGTTAATTTTGTAGTTGCGAAAAATCATAGTTATGGAATACTTAACTGTGTTACGGAACCCTATGAGTGCGAGTCCGACTTGCACTTGGCCAGTTTATTTTTTGTGTATGTTACGCGGTTACTTCGTCAATTGTGAATCGATTCGAATGATTCTTTTTTTAATCGCTAGGGAATTTTTTCGAAGTGGTCCCATTGTAATTTCATCGAAACCTGATCTCTAGAGATATGTCGATAAAAGTCTCAAACTTGCTACTGAAACTGACTCGCGGGGCATGGAAGTCGGTTGTTTTACTTTTTTAACTATCTTATTATTGTATTCTTAAGGTCATTAATAGGTTATCGTTATAGTATGGACACTGTGTACTTCAGATTTCTATAATTGATTATAGGCGGACATCGCAATTATATACCTCTATCGTTGTTAGCTTTTTCATAATAGTTTCGAAAAACGTTTCAATAATGGTGTAAGATTAACTAACTAACTTTCGATCTTATGGTAAAGTGGGTAGGTACGCAACAACGCTTAGATATGGTTAATACGCGGTCTTATAGCGAACTTCATTCAAATTGGATGACTTCATTCGTTTAACCCCAAAGGTAAGTGGGGATTGCGGAAGTTTGTGTAACAGGGCGTAAGTGAATTGTTTTCCATCGATTTGGGGCATTAGCTCCAAGCTTAGTTGGCGAAGATTGGGGTTACCTGACTTGCAAACTCTGCTCCCTAATTAATATTTAGTTAAGTTGAGATTACGTTTACAGATACGTAACATTTAGTTCTTATTTCCAGGAAAATATCATTACTTTGCCTTTGTATGTTTGTAACCTCCGACACAAAAAGAGGGGTGTTAGAAGTTTGACGTGTGTCTCTGTGTATCTGTGTGTCTGTATGTAGCATCATAGCTACCAAACGGATAAACCGATTTTGACTTGGGTCAGTTCACACCGCAACGCGACGCGACGTGACGAGTTTTTTATTTCTTTGATCAGCGTGTTCTTAGCTTTGATTCATGTTAATCCGTTCAGCTGTAGAATATAACCTCTTTCCTAGTTGATGTGGCTATGAGAGCAACATTAATACGTGTGATCAACTCGAACTAAATAAAAGCTTGTAAAATATCTCAAACATCGGAACGTTACAAGCCTACAAAATATCCGATGTCCTATTAAAATAAAATATATAGGTACAACCGGGGGTTGAGTGGATAAAGCAAGTCAGTAATTAATCAGCTGAGAGCTCAGAGGGTTGATCTTTTTTACATGAGAGGAAGGTGATTGAAAGGGTTAAAACTCATTAGTCCAGCGCCCGTATTCTGGATGTTGGTCACGATTCTATTCCGCAGCGCGGTCTATAGACAGAAATTGTCTTTTCAACCCCCAGATGCAAAAAGGGGGGATGATATAATTTTGACGTATGCCCAAACTGATGAACCGAAATTTAGTTTTGTTGTTTTCATATTTATTCAATAATTTCGAAACGTTTTTCTCAAAACATTAGCTTTTAAAAATTTAAGATTGTTTATAAAACGAAAAAAACCGACTTCAAATGCCGTGCTAGTGATTCTTGATAATTTATAAAATGGTGATTTTCAATTTGAGGTATTTATATCACTGGAGATACTCGTCAAGATATCGTTGGAACCGGTTCACAATTGGCGAAGTAATCGCGTAACAAACAAAAAAACAAACATACGAATTGTGAACCTCATCCTTTTTAGAAGTCATTTGAAAAGATAAACGATGAGAGTGCAATCTAATAAACATAGCCTACCTAATAAGCAACGCACTAGCAAAACCTCTGATATTAAAGATGTCAATAGGCGGCGGTACTATAACCATTTACCACTTACTACCAGGTTTACCGCTCTATGTTATAAAAAAATAATTACATGTTCCAGCACCAAACATCAACATGGTTGAAAAGACGGGTATTTAAATATTAGTAGAATTTTATGGTCCCCCATGACGTTAAAATACGGGACTTATCGCGCTTAACACATTAATTTTTATTTAACTTGACGTTTCGACCTAGTTGCATTGTGATTATACATTTTAAAATTGGTTGAATTTAAAGATTTATGTTTTAAGCGCGATAAGTCCCGTATTTTAATATATATATAACTATGTGTTCAAATCGCGGAAGTTTAAAGTTTACAAAAGTCCCCAGTGACGTCATCAAGTTTTCCAAAGGCAAAAATATACAGTAGTGTCAATACCAGAATAAGTACATCTGTGCGTCAAGTCTCAGTCAATGGACCATAGCGCATTATTAGCGGTCGAGGGTCCGGAAAGAATACGGATTTGATGTTTTATAAGCATTCATTTAAATCTAGATCAGGGCTTTGATGGGAATTAAGTAACTAGCTTTTATTTGCATCTGTGCATTGAATTAGCATTATTAAAACAACATTGCTTTAAATTATAAGATCGTTTAAAATACTGAAAGAACCGACTTCAAATGCCGCGCTATTAATTTTCAGTACCAAGTTTGAGGTGTTTATCTTCATATCTCCGGAGATACTTTTATATACTATTATCAGACCACGATGAAATTACCATGTTGCTACACTTGAAATATCTTCTTTCAAGAAAAAAATGATATTCAAAATCGGTTCATAAACGACGAAGTGATCCGCGAACAAACATGCATATATATATTGTGTATCTACTAATTACTAAAACTAAACCTTACTAAATCTAATCTAGTAAACCGGCGATGGATGGGAAAGTTCTACGTTAAATGAGAATCTCATTAATAACTAAATTGTTTAGAATTAATTGTTTCTGCCAGGTACTGTAATATATTAGGGGGTACTAATACAAGAAGCGTGTTTGACATTACTGGCTGTATCTTTTTAAAACTTTTCGCTTATTATGTGATGGTATGGAATCCTTCGTGTGCGAGTCTGACCAAGTCAGTCCACTCACACTCGGCGTTTTATTTTGGGAATGTAGCAAGCGGTGGTATCACCCCCATGTAGACTCGCAAAAGTCATGCCACTAAGATTTTAGAACGTCTGACGTCACTTCTGATACTTTAGTCGTGTCTACACTACCTACTCATTGTCCTAGGAATCGTGTTATGACTACTGTACCTAATCATAGACCTCGGATTGCGCATCGCTCTTCGAATGTAATATCTACCAACCACCCACTGATATAATAATATACCACTCAAAGTTTGCAGAATGCAAGAATCAAAACTATTTCGCTTTAGCATAAAATCAAAACCTTGTGCCACAGCAAAAACAAACCAGAAGATGTAAATACAAGAAGTACGAGTATGCCACGTACGAATATTCCCGCCATGGAAGCTGTGATATAAATATTTTCGTATATAAAATTTCGCCAAAAATATCCGTCACGAATGCTCGCCTTGCAGCGGACAACAAATGCATTCACCGTACTTCCCTTGTGAATACAAATAGCCTTATCTACAAGGAATACGCGCTGGTTTTATGTGCACAGTACATAAAGTACACAAACTTCGAAGAAAGCAAGTAAGCCAGCAGAATAGCCGCAAAACATAAGCGGCTGACCACGGATCTAATCCTCCGTGTGACTGACGCTTTACTCACAAAATGTAATAACCAACAGACGCCTTTATTATTCCATATTCTTAATTATACCTTTGGAACATTAGTAGAGACATCTACGACTTCTTTTACGACAATTGAAAGTATGAGCACATTTTCCATCACGTCGTTGTAGCCGATTCGCTTTGTTTTTTCAGGGTGGATGAATTTAGCTGGTTTTTAGGGTTCCGTACCCAAAGGGTATAACGGGACCCTATTACTAAGACTCTGCTGTCCGTCTGTCTGTCTGTCTGTCCGTCTATCACCAGGCTGTATCTCGTGAACCGTGATAGTTAGACAATTAAAATATTCACAGATGATGTATTTCTGTTGCCGCTATAACAACAAATACTAAAAATATAATAAAGTTAAACATGATAGGGGGTCCCCATACAAGAGACGTTTTTTTTTTCGGCATTTCAATATAACGCAATCTATGAACGCTTAAGTAAACGTCCATAGATGGCGTTATATTGAAATGCCAATCTAGGGATCGGCATCGGATACCTTTGTGTGAGGTGGTAGGAGCATTATACCGATGTTTCGTATAACTTGCTACCAAAAAGTAGTCTACGACCATCAAGGATCTTTGCTGCCATAAATTTACGGCGTTCCAGCGGCACACAGCCCTTGAGAGTCATTCTAGGTCTAGCGTGTTCGTACCATCATCGATGACATCATCTATTATCACCAAGCGAGATATTGGTCAAACGCTAGCCTATCAGATATAAATAAAAACGTGTATATATAGAGATAAGCTACTGCGTCGAAGTTTACAGCGGCGTAGGCGCAGGGGGTGGCATATATTATACGAACAGGTTTAATATCTTAAAATGTCCGCCCATATTTTCCTGGAAGAAAACATAAAAAAAATATTACGATGCGGTGACTGAAGTAGATCGATGTGATATCATGTGGAACGAGACTGAGAGCTGAAATGTGCGAGATTTTTCTGAATATTGATTATAATTGTATTATTACGGTTTACCTTTAAGTTTATTATAGCTAAGCTTTCTTGCTAAGCTATGATTCCATTTTTAGTTTAATTTTTTTCCCGTTTTCTAGTAAATTGTAGTGATGAAACAAGCATAGTGGTTAAAATAAAACTGGCCAAGTGCGAGTCAGACTTTGTCCCGCACAGGGAGGGTTCCGAACGCCATGTATCGAATTTCTAACGAACTTCTAACACCAACTAAGTAAACGTTAACACAAAGGTAGAATAGTATTATATAGTAGTAATAGTAATAGTAGTAACAGTAATTGTAGTAATTAATATTATTAAATCTCTGGTTGACCGAGCTTTGCTCGGAATTTTTTGGCACTTAAACAGACAAATATGACTCTTCCCGACATCTATTGACGAATAATAATACTATTTTTTTTAATTGAGAGCAACTAACTGCTTTACTGATATAGTACTTCTACTGGCCAATAGATGTCGGGAGGAGTCATATTTTAAGTTGATTATCAATAAAGTTGATTATTGAAAACACGAATAAAACAACATTTTCTGAAAATGACTCCTAGCTAGATCGATTTATCGCCCCCGAAATCCCCTGTAGGTATACTAAATTTTATTTAATCGTTGGAGCCGCTTCCGAGATTCAGATTAAGGTAAAGACGATAGCGCCATCTTAGCAACTAGATAGGTGGCGCTGCGCTATCGTAAAAAACTTTTTTAAAACTATTCTTTAATTTTTAACTTTGTTCTGTTTTTAGTATTTGTTGTTATAGCGGCAACAGAAATACATCATGTGTGAAAATTTCAACCGTCTAACTATCACGGTTCATGAGATACAGTCTGGTGACAGACGGACGGACAGACAGACAGACAGACGGACAGCGGAGTCTCAGTAATAGGGTTCCGTTGGTACCCTTTGGGTTCGGAACCCTAAAAAGGATAACTGAGAATTCTAGCGAATAGTATGCTTTTGTGAAAGAGGCATACGTATATTCTGTTAAGAACTGATATCTGATATATAAACAACTAGCTGTACCCGCGACTTCGTCCGCGTGGAATAGTGTCTTTGGGTAGCATTAACTAATAAGACACATACGTATCCCAACTACACCGCACCGCACCACGCCACGCTAATCCCTCCTTCCCATTCCCCTCACTTACTCTCCCCTCCCCTTCCCCTCCACTTCCCTTCCCCTCGCATACCCTACCCTCCCCCTCCCCCCTTCCCTTCACTTCCACATCCCCTCCACCTCCCCTTTCCACCACTCTCCCTCCACTCCCCTTCCTCTTGCATACCCTACCCTACCCTACCCCTCCCCTCCCCCTCCCCCTCACATCCACATCCCCTCCACCTTCCCTCCCCACAACTCCCCTCTCCTCCCCTTACCCTCCCCCTCCACTCCCCTTACGCTCCCACTCCACTAACCCTACCCTCCCCCTCCACTTCCCCCTTCCCCTCACAAACTTTGAATGTCGTATTATCATCCCCCTTCCCTCCTCATCTACTCCCCATCCCCTCCCCCTCCATTTCAGCTCACCTCCCCTCCCCTACTACTCCCCCTACTCTCCCCCACCACTCCCCCTACCCTCCCTCACCACTCCCCTACCCTCCACACCACTGCCCCTCCGCTCTCCCTCCCCTCCCTCTACCCTCCCCCTCAACTCCCCCTACCCACCCCTCCACTCTCCAAACCCTCCTTCTTCACTCCCCCTTCCCCCTCACTAACTTTGAATGTCATATTTACTTATATCGAATCAACAGCTTGAATAATAAGTTTCAAGCTTCTAGCTTTAAAAGTGACGATACTTCCATACAACTTATCATCCCCTTTCAACCCCTTACAACCCTCTTTTGGCATTAAAAAGTAGCCTATGACCGTTCTCAGGCTCTAGACTATCTGTGTACCAAATTTCATTTAAATCGGTTCAGTCGTTTTGGCGTGAAAGCGACACAGACAGACAGACAGACAGACAGACAGACAGAGTTACTTTTTTTACTTTCAAATAAAACCCAGAGATGGTGCTAGCGTAGATTTTAATAGCTCTCCTTTAAACATTGCCTAAATGTATGAGATCCTGCATCGCGCAAACGATATTTTCTGCGATATTGAAGCTGATGCACTTGCTTATCAAAAAAATTAAACATCTCAAAAGTTGAACTCGTTTAAATACGTTTTCTCTTTATAATATTAGTCTGGATAGTCTGGATTAAGTAATCTTGAAATATTTCTATGATGATGTTTGTTAATAGAGCGGAACTATCTCGTATGAATACGTACTAAATTAGTAACGTAATAAAATTATTTCTTTTGTGAAAGAGTAAGTACCTATTAGGTATACCAGAATAGCGTTAGAACTAGCACAGACCGCGCAGTATCAACAATGATTTACATTAAGTTTAAAATTTATGGTTAAAATTAATTTAAAACATTATTTTAATTACCTTCATTCTTAAGTTTATTAATACCGTACCCTACAAAGCCTCCAGATCCAAAGTCCTGAACGACACTCAAAACTACAAAAATCTTTGTGTAAAAGAACATTCTATTGGAAACTTTCTATCTTCGTTCATTCATACAACTTTACGAATAAGTAGGCGCTTCATAAAACATTAAAGCGCTTTATTTAAAAAAGAGTTAAGCAAAAAACGTCATTAAAGGACAATAAAGCTAAACAAGTTTCATTGAATTACAGTTGAAAGTTGTTCAATTTGGTTCGTAATTAAGTATTGTTTCATTTACGCGTTCGCTTTTAATCGAGGAGTTTGAAAGTTTATGGAGTAGTTGAAACAGTTGAAAGCGGAGTGAGTTAGTTGTAATTGTGTTTGTTTCATCTGCTTTCGTAATGTTTGGACGTATTTAGGGAGGGGCAGGTTGGGGCTGTTCATATTTGCAACTATCAAGAAATCACCGCCACATTGTCCCATTTAGTTCTGAAACCCTACAAACGATGCAAAATGCAGATAATAACGAACTTAGTAATAGGTATTTATCTATACCTACCTGTTAAATTGTTATGCACCATCACTCTAGAGTTGATATTCTATCTTACCCAATAGAATATAATTTGCTTGGTTCACAAGTAATGGAACCTCTTGTCAGAGAGTTTTATATGGTGATAGGAGTCCTATCACCATATAAAACTCTCTGTCCTAGGCAGTCCTATCATAGGACTGCCTAGCGTCCGTCTGGCCAGCTCCACTCAAGTAGAAAATGTGTCGCCAAATATCTAAAGTGTACCAGCAGGTGTCCTTGAGAGCCAGGTCACATTCCGGGCTTAGCGTCGTACCATTTTCTACGTACCAATAGGGGAAATAGTGGTCAAACACCAGCCTATATTTGATTTAAAAAGATTCTATGGTTCTTGATGGACTCTTTCGATGTATGTATTGAATTTTACAAATCACCAGTATATACCTAGATAATTCTATGCTAGGCCGGTGTGTTACATCAGATCACATACATTGTGATATAACTAGTGTACTACATAATTATCATGTATATTATGTATGTGTATGTTAGGATGTCGTCAAATAAAAAAAGATTTTGCAACACGTCCGTACTACAGCATCTCTTTCTCGTCGGCGCAGTATTAAAATAATTATGTTTAAGATATATTCGCAGGTCCCTTTTACATTTCAAACCAATGCGCTGTCTTTGTTGTCATTGGTAGAATATATTTCAACTACGCATTTTCCAGCAAATACCCTTATTTTAACGACAACAGATCGCAGTTAATATAACGTCTTACTTTATTTTGCCTTTGCAAAGGAATATTGTTGTAGGACGTAATTGTTAATAACTTTTATAGGAGGCAACTTGGTGAAATGTAATGCCTCTCTAACATATTAACATGTAAATAAATTAATACAATGACATGGTACATTGCAACGCTTTCAGAATCCTTCGTACGTTCCCGTAAAAATGTCACTATTACGTTTAATCTAAGGCGAAAGTTTGTCTCTCCATGTTATTTTGTACGTGAGGTATTATTGGATGAGTTTGATATTATTAAATCAGGAAATAAGCTCAACTTAAATACAAGGAGCACCCTGCGTAAAGCTACGAAAATACCTACTACGAATTAAATAAAAATGAAAAGGGGAGAAATGTTTTTTTTCGGCAATTTTTCACCTGATCTTATTAATAAAACTGGCCAAATGCGAGTCAGACTTTTGTCCCGCACACGGAGGGTTCCGAACGCCATCTAACGAATATCTAACAAACTTCTAACACCAACTAAGTAAACGTTAACACAAAGGTAGTTCATATTATTAAATATGGAAGACCGAGCTTTCCACGGTATTTTTTGCCACTTAAACAGAAAAATATTATGACTCTTCCCGACATCTATTGGCGAATAATAATACTATTTTTAGGGTTCCGTAGCCGAATGGCAAAAAACGGAACCCATAAGGGTTCCGTTTTCATTCATTTCATTAGACATGACGAATTTATAAAGATTCGTCATGTCTGTCTGTCTGTCTGTCTGTCCGTATGTCACAGCCATTTTATTCCGAACTACTTCCGGACTACAGAATGGAAACTTGGTAGGTAGATGTATTCTGTAAACCACTTTCCGATTTTTATACAAAAATAAAAAACATAAAAGTTTAAGGGGGGGCATCCAATACATGGAACTGAAACAAAAAAAAAATTTTTTCTAACCTATACGTGTGCGGTGTCTATGGATAGATCTTCAAAAATGACATTGAGGTTCCTAAAATAATTTTTTCTCAAAGTCAATCATTTGAAAGATAGGCGCGTCTAAAGTGGTAAAATGTGTGTCCCCCCCTCTAACTTTTAAAGTATGGGAGTGAAAAATCTAATAAAAATATATGCTGTAGATCTCAATAAAAACTAACAACGAAAATTGGTTTGAGCGAGATACAGTCAGCAGTTTTGAAGATAATGCGACCGCAAAGATAACTTTGTTTTTCATACAAACACTATGAAAAACAAATTTAATTTTGTAGTTGCGAAAAATATTAGTTATGGAATACTTAACTGTGTTACGGAACCCTACGAGTGCGAGTCTGACTTGCACTTGGCCAGTTTATTTTTAATTGAGAGCAACTAATTTCTTTAACTACACATTAACACTAAAGCTACTTCTACACGCCAATAGATGTTGGGAAGAGTCATATTTTTAACTTGAATATTGATAAAGTTGATTATTGAAAACACGAATAAAACAACATTTTCTGAAAATGAATCATAGCTAGAACGATTTATCGCCCCCGAAATCCCCTGTATACTAAATTTTATTTAATCGTTGGAGCCGTTTCCGTGATTCAGATTTAGATTCCGAGATTAAGGTAAACACACATCTACGAATCTTCATAGATGGCGCTATCGTAAAATACACGTTTTTTGTTTTAAACCCTTTAATGTTTAATTTTGTTCTGATCTTAGTATTTGTTGTTATAGCGGCAACAGAAATACATCATCTGTGAAAATTTCAACCGTCTAACTATCACGGTTCATGAGATACAGCCTGGTGACAGACGGACAGACAGACAGACACAAACAGACAGACACAAACAGACGGACAGCGGAGTCTCAGTAATAGGGTTCCGTTGGTACCCCTTGGGTTCGGAACCATACAAATTGTACGCTTGTACGGAATCTTTCGTGTGCAAATTCGACTCGCACTTGGCAAGTTATAACTATTAAAACAAATATACAAACTTATAACACCCGTTCCTTTTGCGTCGGGGGTTAAAAAGTACAAATGATAACAACACATACTAACAAGCTCAAATTCGACTGTCCAAGATTTGCGTTATGAAGTTCCAGTTCCTACAAGCCCGGCTCCATCATCGGGTCACTATTACTTGTATTGAACGGCATTTAAGTCAAAATAATTTTCATTCAACACTCAAAGTTTTTTTACAACGTCCAAATTATGTTTTGCATTGTTTCCATCTCCCTAAAGACAGAGTAAAGTGGCTGTCAAACTGTACCCCATTTTCATCTCATTTTCACAAAAGTGCTTAATTTTTAATTACAACTTAAAAGTCTGCCAAAATCATGAATGAAGAGAGAGATCTTGAGAACCTCCTTAAGGTTAGTAGCTAAAACTAATTAAGAAAAAGGATTTTAAAACTTACCTTTTGTTTTACTACGAAGTAAAAATAATAGGTTATGCAAAGTGTAAATCAAGTTCATGGTTCTGGGTTCTCAATGAATATTTAGTATAGGCATATTTATGATAAAATATTTATAATTGATCGAGCGAAGCGAAGGTCTCCTAAGCTTTTACATGTCCGGATGTCTGTTCTCCTCTAAAAGTCGTATTTCTCAACCAATTCCCGTAAAACTTTGTAAATCGGGTAACTATATACATATAGATTTTGTTGTCAATTGCGTATTTGGAAAATTTACAAAATAGGGTATATGTTTCAGCCATTTCTAAAAATGCCACATAACTTTCTTGTTACCCTTATTAAGACGCAACTTTTTATCTGAACATCTTGAAGAGGTCGGGGATGTGTTATTAAGTTCTAAGCTATGCAAAGACAGTCTCGCAAGGTTTACAGCTCATAGAGTCAATAAATCTTATGTGTTTCTTTTGTTTTATACTTATAGATTTTTTTGTACTTATATAACTCGTATTTAATCATTTGATATTGCGGATGGAATTATGTTTGTCCACAGACCTGCTACATATTAAATTGATCGCGTACACCGGCCCATGAGACCGATCTTGAACGGAGTTTGTCCCTTTCTTTTGTATGGACAACTTATATATATATACTATACATATAGTAGAG
Source organism: Cabera pusaria (assembly GCA_954871355.1). Classification (NCBI taxonomy): domain Eukaryota; kingdom Metazoa; phylum Arthropoda; class Insecta; order Lepidoptera; family Geometridae; genus Cabera; species Cabera pusaria. The sequence goes on from OX940896.1 coordinate 7,472,177, forward strand.
AACAGATATAGCACTAGCAGGCAGAAGCAGGTTGTTAGACAAGGATACACTCCCACCCTGGTGTCTCTCAATTGGGCCGTTTTGTTCTACAAAGCAATTACAACCTTATTGCTAAAATATACGGATTAAATTGAATTTGTCAAAACATCTGCAGTGCACCATCTTTTTATATTACGTCTATGTGCTTGTCGGAATGTGGAATCGACTTTACGATGAGGCGCGAACTGACTTTAATACAATCCACGCAGAACTGTCATCTCAGTCCATCTAAAGAGAATATAAATACCTAGGACGATTGTTAATCCATCGTCCTAGATAAATACTAAGTCCATCTTCCAAGGTTGCTAGCACCGAACGTCATTTCAAAACTCGGCGAAAACAAATTAAAACAATAATATAATAATATCTTTCGGATGCTAGATGATACAGCATCATCATCAGCCTATCTCTGTCCACTGCCAGTCGTAAGCCTTATCTATGACACGATTTATAAGATGATACAAAATGATAATTTATTGATATTAAATATAAGTTCGGGAAAAGCGTATACGCCCACAAATTCAGGTTATGCTTTCAGAACAAGGACAGTTCTATGATATTACCTGGCAGGTAAAATATAAATTTTAATTACTCAGAATTAGTTCTAAAACGGGTGCTCAAACGTAGCCTCGCCTACGAACATGCTCCTATTACTGCCGCAGTATTTAGTGATGTCTGTAGCTTTCTTAAAGATTTAATTGAATTAATTTTAGTTGTTAAGTTTTTTTGTAAGTGTAAAGCTTTGTTTTCTGGTAAAGTCATCATAGTCACCACGAGCCTTATGTCACCCTGTGCTAGACAAAGAGTCTTTCTTTTGAGAAGTCTACTTAGTCCATCAATAAAACCAACAAAAACGAATGACTGTTACATATGACATCTGCGCTAATTCTAATAAATTATAATGAGTTACACTAACTAAAAATAAATGACAGTCCTGTCTATCCAAAGGTTGTCTGATCAAAGCAATAAGATCTCCCATTGTAAAACTTCATCATCGTCATCATAATCAGCCAATTTTCATCCACTGCTGGACATAGGCCTCTCCTATAAAAAAATAAAAAATAAATAGATAAATAGATTTTGTAAAACTTATTTTGTTATAATTGAGGGCCCGGTGTCGTAATCGGGAGAACGGTTGGCTTTGATGCCAGAGGTATCGAGTTCAAACCGCCTTATGTGCGCTTTTCACAGTGGCTTTCCGGTGAAGGAAAAATATCATTAAGAAACCCACAACCCCCGCATGGTGGTAGGACACTATCTAGTGTCCGTCTGGCCAGCTACCACCCTCGAGTTAGAAAATCTGTCGCCATACATCTAATTTGTTCCGGCAGCTATCCTTGAAAGCCAGTTCCCATTCTAGGCCTAGCGTGCTTACGATCTTTGACCGCATCATCACTTATCAACAGGTAAGATAATGGTCAAACGCTAGCTTATAAGATATAAAAAAATATATATTTGAGTTTTAAAGTTTGTTTTATTTTGGTGTGCAATTAATAGTTTATCTTTCTATCTGTGTATAATGGTGCAGCGTAGTTTATCTTTAACCGTAGCGGTTCCAGCACTACTGTCAGTATTTACGCAGCTCGTTACATGTGAGTGCTCATGAAAATTCTCCGCCGTACCTCTGGGATAGCTACCTGAAACATAAGCAATACCTTACTTTAGTGGGATCCAGTTACAGGCGAAGATTTCATTCTACTCTCGTGGAGAGTTTTTTTTTATATCTTACTAACAACTCGCCTCGGCTTCGCATGGGTAGAGCATATATAATTATTTTAGTGTTTATCGCGAACAGACAGACAGACGCGGCGGGGGACCTTGTTTTATAATATGTAGTGATAGGCTAGCGTTTAGCCACTATCTCGACTGGTGGTAAGCGATGATGTGGTTGAAGATCGTGAACACGCTAAGCCTAGATTACTCTGGCTCTCAAGGGCTGTGTGCTGCCGGAACACTAAGGTTATGTCGGCAGATTTTCTCTTTGATGATGGTAAGCTTCTTTCTGGTAGCAAGTCAGGCGGAATCGATATAATATGCTACTACCACCTATGAATGAACACCCTGCTAGGATTTGAATCGTGTTCGTATTCCGCGCGAGTCTTATTCATCTGAATAAGACGATAAGAAAACGTCTCATCATTTATTCAGTGAAAACGTCACAAACATTATTAAAAGGCAATATTAATCACACAAATTAAACAACTTCTTCCAATATGAGAGGCTGAAATCACTCTGTAAAACGAAATCCCTAAGCAACATTTTACCTTCCACTGCCGTACTCTCTAGAGCACATCTAAGTCTGCTAAAGTAATGCCATCTTTCGTCACTTCCCGCAAACACTAAGAAGAGCACTTTAATTCACTCCGTTAAAATATAGGGCAGGAAATATTCATAATTTCTAGGCATTACGCGAACTCGTCTGCCGCAGGTAAGTCCATTAGGAATATAAAATGAAGGTTGGAGGAATGAGAAAAACTTCAGAAATGGTTCTTTGCGGTCCTGAGACGTGAACTGTCTTATTACCTTTCTTTGGACTTTCGTGAACATTTAGTGTTATTTTTCTCTTCTAATAGATTTACTTTTTTATAAAAAGCTAAGCAGTGTTATACCTACTTAAGGGTCTAAGTTAACGTATTTGTTTTTATTAGAGAACAACGCTCTGAATAAATTATAGACAACTAGTTGCGCCTTGCTGCTTTGCCCGCGTATAGTCCTGGTTATAAACTTTTCTCTTGAATCGCTCTATTTCTGAAAACTAACATTCAGTTCCGTTGCGTAGTTTAAAAGATCTAAGCGTATACAGGCGGCGAGAGCGACTATGTTTTATACTATGTAAAGATATAGTTAAAGTTGTATTTAGTTTTGGAAGTACTCGTACTAGAATTGTACATTTTGTATACTATAATCACCGTATAATTCATTGCCAAATTCGATAGTACTGTCACGAAAGTTCCTGTCCCTACAGCCCGGCTCCATCATCAGGTTAGCTCGATGGTACCATGTTATTGCATTGTCACCGAAGATATTGTAAAGGGTACTAAAGAAAACGTCAGGAAGTGGTTCTAATTTAGGTTCCAAGATTTAAACCACACAATTATACCTACATACGAGTTACAAGGCAAGTTTAACGAAATCTTGTAAAAACAGCGATCGATTGCCAAACTCGCACTACCCCTAAGCAATGTTATTTAGAAATGCAGTCATATTTTAGATGTTTGAGAGTCGGCAAGCATTTATGAAGGCGCTCATGAAAGTAGAAGAAGCGAAAAACGTGTGTCAGGATCGTAGCATGTGGAAAGACGTAGTCTTTGCCTATCCCAACGGGAAAGAGGCGTGATTTTATGTATGTATGTATGTATGAGAGCCGCATTCAGGGACCAGAGTTATAGATATTTATAATGTTATAAGAGTTATGCAATACGATCGAATTATATACCGTATATATATAGTGATTCTAATGTTTTTCTCCTTCGATTATATATTTATGTACAGAAATATATCTATTAACTCTAGTTTCTGCAAGCGGCCCTCTCTCTTTGATTCACGGTCATACGGTATTATGTACCCAGATCTACCATTATAAAATAAGCAGAATATAAACCTACGTGTAATTATTATGTATATTACCGCAACGCGAGCTTGTGTAATTCGACCCTTATTACCCATACCAAAAGTGTCAAGATACGCTACAAAAGGTAACTGGCATTTTTGACTCATCTCAAATTTATTTCAACCATAAAGGCTTTTATTTAGACTCAACAAAGGAGAAAACTTGGCCGCGTTAATGTAGGCCACGTTTTTGTTACGCTTGAATAAATTAGGTCTAATATTCAGAGTTTCAAAGATGCTTGCGGGGATGTTAACGATGGTTATTATTCACAATTTAGCTTTTTGTGTATCAAGATAAACTTGACAGTACCTTAACTACTGAGAGCTATTACATCATAATACTGGTAGTAGTATAGTTATAATAGGACCAGCTACTACGATTCGTTCAAGCTTAGGTGCTTATAGAATGATACATTGACAGTGTTGTAAATTTTACTAGTAACTTTAGGTATCACATTGTTGTATATACATTTAGTCAAGGTCCAGGTAGACCAATAGTTTAGAGTCAAGGTAGCAATCTCACTGCGTGACCATGCTTTTGAAGAAGAGCGAGGGGCTCTCTCGAAACTTGGATTGATTTTTTTAACTATAGATACGTGAACTAAAACCGGTATATGTACTTAACATTAATAATATAGTGGACAAACGCAGGCCTTCTTTACAAAATAATGTTAAGTTAACTTTACACAAAAATAGTTTCCCAAAAAGGTATTATTTGCTATGCATTTCAATATTTATGAGTTTTATAAATATTGGGAACACATAAATAGTGAATAACATGATAAATGTTCCGTTCAAACATTTAAAGCTCTCTATGAATAACTGAATAAAAGGTGTTACTGTCCCAAACAAGTGCTAGCACTACAATCAATATAATATTTATTATTGCATATACATACAATACTTACTTACATACAATAAATGCATATCAACGGGTTCCGGGCTATTTGTATTAACCGACATTTTTGAAACTTTACACCAGAGCAGTTTAAAGTTTCGATTTTTAGAAAAAAAAAAATAACATTAGCAAATAGCATTATTTTTTAAAAAAGAAGGATATAACGGTTTTTGTAACATATTCCCCATAATCTGATTTAATTTTTTTCTAATATTCCTATTTTTACCGAAGATAAATGTCGTTTAATACAAAATGACCAATATTTTACTTTTTTTTGTTCCAGGCTAAATGATTTAACCGCCTATGATTATTGTTTCTTATTCCAGGCTAAATGACTAAACCGCCTACGTCTATTATTCATTGTTCCAAGCTAAATGACTTAACCGCCTAGGCATGCAAATAATGGATCTAAGCTAAGTGCTTTAATCAAAGAGTTGGTCATATTTCAAACCTAAGCTAATTGATTTAAATACCATATCTTAAACTTATTTATGTATGGCTAATTAGTTTATGCGACTGGTTTTTTTAAATATTTTTTTTGTAATCCCACTTGAACAATGAAGTTTGAAGAAATTGGCGTTTAAAACGTTGATAAATTAAAAGGTACATACATAGGGTGTAGGTACACCCTATGTATGTACCTTTTAATTTATACCTACCTCATGATCATCAACCTGTGTCAGTCCACTGCTGGACGTAGGCCTCTCCCAATATGCGCCACTGAGCCCGATCTTCGACTCTTCTCTTCCAGTCACTGCCCACCGCTTTGCGTATGTCGTCACTCCACCTGGTCACAGGACGTCCTACGCTACGTTTGCCGATTCACGGTCTCCACTCTAGGACAAGTCTACCCCAACTTTTATCAGTCCTGCGGTAGATATGACCAGCCCACTGCCACTTCAGCTAATCCTTTGAGCTCTTTCGATAACTGTAGTTCTCTGGCGAATAACTTCTTTCCGGATTCGATCCCGCAGACAAATACCGAGCATAGCTCTCTCCATAGCTCGCTGAGCGACTTTAAACTGGTGAACCAGTAGAACTGTGAGTTTCCACGTCTCGGCTCCGTATGTCATTACAGATAGGACGCACTGGTTAAAGACTTTTGTCTTTAGACACTGCGGTATAGGCGACGAGAAGACTCGACGCAGTTTTCCGAATGCTGCCCAGCCCAGCTGAATTCTTCTCTGGATTTCCTTCTCGAAGTTGTGTTTGCCTAGTTGGAGCGTCTGCCTTAAGTAAACATACTTAGTGATGATTTCGAGTGGGATTCCATCTACGGTAATCTGTTCAACTGTGAACAACGTGCTCGTTGTACATGACTTTGGTGTTATCCAAATTCATCTGGAGACCGATGCGCCAAGAAGAATCAGCTAGGCCATTCAACATCCTTTGTAGGTTCTGCAGCGTCTCTGCCATAATGACGATGTCATCTGCGAATCGTAAGTGAGAGATGTACTTGCCGTTGATGTTAATGCCGCAATATTTCCAGTCCTGCGTCTTAAACATAGCCTCGAAGGCGTTAGTGAACAGTTTCGGGGATATGACGTCCCCGTGTCTCACTCCTCGACGCAGGTGGACATGTTTAGTTCGCTGGTTCTGTACTTGTACAGTCATCGTTGCGGCATTATACAGACATCTCATCACTTCGATGTATCGCCAGTCGACTTGGCAACGCTGCAAGGACTCGAGAACGACCAGGTTTCGATTGAGTCAAAGTCCTTCTCATGGTCCACAAATGCTAAGCACAGGGGCCGATTGTACCCTTCGGTCTTCTGTACAATCTGCCGCACCGTGTGGATGTGGTCTATGGTACCGTAACCGCTTCGAAACCCGGCCTGTACCGGAAGTTGGAACTCGTCGAGTCTTCACGCAAGACGGTTCGTGATGACCCTTGAAAACAGCTTTTAGACATGGCTCAGAAGCGAAATTGGGCGGTAGTTTTTGAAAAGTGTTTTGTCTCCTTTTTTGAAAAACAGAACCACCATGCTTTTTTTCCATGCCTGTAGAGTTCTCCCAGTGAAAAGAACGGAATTAAAGAGCTGCTGAAGCTATTGAACTGCTGGAGCTCCTCTGGCTTTTAAAAACTCTGTTGTAATTCTGTCTACTCCTGAGGCTTTTCCATTTTTGAGTTGTTTAAGGGCCGTCACGATTTTGCCTCGGCTAATTTCGGGCAGATCTTCTGTGAAGTGGCGGGTTAAGGTGGCTCCAGAATCCTCAGTTTTGGGTTCGGGCCTTGAAGCATGCGATGCGTAGAGCTTGCCGTAGAAGTCTTCAACTTCCGACAGAATCTCCGACTTGGATGCGACGATGTTCCCCGTTGACGTTGTCAGCTTTGTGAGGTGGTTTCTACCCAGAGGTTGGACAAAAACTTTTGACCCCCGATTCTGCTCAATTGATTCTTTAATCTAAAGCGTGTTAGAGGATCGGAGGTCACGTCGTACCAGCTTCTTAATGGATATGTTGCGCACCTGGTTAATTGACAAAGCTGACAATGGGTCTGTTCGTCTTTCTTCCATTAGTCGAAGTGCTTCTGCCGAAAGTTTGGGCTTTTTGCCCGTACGTTTGCTCTCGCATAACTTTGTCCCTTCATCCCTTAGGATTTCCACCACTTCTTCGAGTTTCTGGTCTACGTCATCTGTGATTTCCAAGGCAGCGAATTGATTTTTCAATTTTAATTGGAATGTTTCAGACCCAACAACGGTTTTGTCCCACAAAACACTAAAACTCGTACGAACTTGCTCACGATTTGCGTCAACTAAAGCGATCGTTTGATCGACCGCGGCGCGGACATACGCGGCGAAGTGTGAGACTACCCGAAGCGCCCGCGCGGGATACCGAGGGTATTTAAATACGCGCGGTTTATCGCGTTGGTGCCAAAATCATTGTTTTAACCAACGTCATAATAGTCAATCCATATAAAATTTTGATTGTATCAATGTTTATACTATTTTTATTCCGTTTAAGATAAACTGTTTGAAGTGCTAGAATTTTTACTTTTGTTATAACTGAAACGACACTGCAAATCAAACATTGAAAAAGAAAAATAGGTTTAACCATAATCTTTAAATGTTTATTGTTTTAATCCTAAATAGTTTATGCGACCGATATATCTTTATCCTGCTGGTTGAAGGGACAACATCTTACATGTCACGTACAGAGCTAAATGTATGGACTTTCACTGGGTATGAATTTGACAAAGAGGCTAAATGTATTAAACAACATTCTTGTATATTTATAAGGTAAAGCTAATTGAATAAGCGACACTGGATAAGAATTTAACAAAGAGGCTAATTGTATGAAGCGACATTTTTATATATTTATAAGGTCAGGCTAAATGCTTTAACGTACCTGGCCTGTAAATTGTTGCTCCAGGAAAAATAGTTTAAACGACTATCTGGTATTTGGTTGTGAGCTTAAGTACACAGTTCCTAAACATGTCAATATTTTGTGTCTCTTCATACATTGCAGTCCAAAATGGGCCCAATAATGCGGTTGTATTAAGCGACATAAAAGTGCTCCGATCGTCACCAAACCCAGCTCAAACGACGCAGAAAAATTCGCTGATTCCAAACATGTATAAAAGTCTATATCGCCCAGAGTGTCGCTTAATACAATTAGCCCGGAACCCGTCGATATGTATGCGATCGGCGGTCTTATCGCCAAAAGCGATATCTTCCAGACATCCTTTGGATAGACATAACGTTATATAAGATCGTTTAAAAAACTAAAAAGAACCGACTTCGATGCCGCACTATTAATTTTCAGTACCAATTTTGAGGTGTTTATCTACATCTCTGGAGATACTTATCAGACCTCGATAAAATTACCATGGTACCACACTTGGGATATATCCTTTCCAACAAAAAAAAGAATAATCAAAATCGGTTTATAAACGACGAAGTTATTCGCAAACATAAAAAAATGAAACTGGCCAAGTGCGAGTCAGCATCGCGGCTCTTATCGCACACTTAGGGAGGGTTCCGTACAATACGAAACATAACAGAGTTTCAACCTAATATATTTGATAATTTGTTATTACCAAGAATATTTGGTTTGGTCGCGATCTAGAAAGACGGGGCTCGTTTACTAGCGCCATCTATGTCATTTTGCCGAAACTAATTAGATAGATGGCGTTTAAAAACACGTTTTTTGTATGGGGACCCCCTTTAATTTTTAACTTTATTTTGGTTTTAGTATTTGTTGTTCTAGCGGCAACAGAAATACACCATCTGTGAAAATTTCAACTGTCTAACTATCACGGTTAATGATGAGCCTGGTGACAGACGGACAGACAGACAGACAGACAGACAGACAGACAGACAGACAGACAGACAGCGGAGTCTTAGTAATAGGGTGCCGTTTTACCCTTTGGGTACGGAACCCTAAAAACATATATACCGTCGAATTGATAAACCCCCTCCTTTTTTTTCGGTTAAAAATGACCATTGGTTGTGTGTAAATCAGATAAAATAGTATTAAAAACATAACGAATCGCTAAGGATTCGTGTTTCAGCGGTTACTCCTTCAAAAAGTATACGTACATGTAGGTACTAAAATATATTTAAGCGGTGGCTCCAAACTTGTATAAATTCACCCATATTCAATATCATAATGTAAGTAATATAATACGTACCTATTTAACCTATTTAATTAACAATTTGAGGCTCACGGCAACGTCTCGTAAGCAGCTACATACTGATTCCCCCTGAGCAAATACTGCCGCTTGTGCCTAATTGATCGACTGAACGCCCTGGGCTTATGATACCCTGGTTTATGTCTTACACAGAACTGCCAAGAAACTGGATGGTTAAATGTGTTAGAAGTACAAACTTAAAATATTGCATTAATATACTTTTGTACCTATATTCAAAATATTTGGTAAGATAGGGTGTGTTTTCATCACAAATAAGGTCAATTAGTTATATTTAGAAATAAGCAAAATCAATTGTAATTCTATTCAGATAGGGCGATGTGGTCACTCACCGACAAAGCCCAAACTTAAAAAAATCATCCAAGACAGTATTGAAAAATGTTATTTTATTAGTGTCGAATATCGACATAGCTCAACGGATTAGTAAGCTGAAGTGGCGGTGGGAGCGGAATCCGCGGGGAGATTCGAATTTCGTACTACGAAATTCAATCTTACCACGTTCGTAATACGGTTGAATTTCGTAATACAAAATTCAAATCTCACCGTGGATTCCGATGTCGAGATAGCTTACAGAATAGCCTAGCTGATAACCGTTGGGGTAGACTTGTCCTAGAGTGGAGACCGCGAATCGGCAAACGTAACGTAGGAAGTTCTGTGACCCGGTGGAGCGACGACATACGCAAAGCGGTGGGCAGTGCCTGTAAAAGAAGAGCCGAAGATCGGGCTCAGTGGCGCACCTTGGGAGAGGCCTACGTCCAGCAGTGGACGGACACTGGCTGATAATGATGATGATGATAATTTTATTAGTCGGAAAGAGCAACTCTGAACGGAGCAATAGGTTAATTAAACATATTTTTTAAGAATTAAGTATAGTTTTCAATTTACCAATATTAGTAAAAAAAAACCACCTGTATGATAGATAGATAATATTTTTTATTATAGCAAAAATAAAGTTAGCAAGCTGTGCTGCCGAAGAAAAAAAAATACATATTCCAAAAAAAAAGCCTGACTTTGGCGTATATAAGCTTATTTTTCAACGACTATAATCTGTAGCCTACATTACTACTTCTTTGTTCGAAGATAAGTCACGTTATACCTTATTGCACATCATCATCATTATCCGCGGATTTTCGTCCACAGCTGGACATAGGCCTCTACTATGATACGCCACTGAGTTCGACTTCTGTTGCACTTGCTACACAAATTTTTAATTTAAGTGCAAACATTTAAAACAAGGTGGGCAGAGCTACGTTTGTTTTACGAAAAATTTGTAATGCTAATTACTAGAACCACAAAAGCTAGGCTGGCTAATTCATAATCAAAATGGAATGCAAATTCTGAGAATTGCTGAAAAACTGCAACAAAGCCATTCGCGAGGACGCCTGTGAAGTAATTAATTAGTAGCCTGGATTGAAAGAAGTCATTCAAGTTGCAAACTAATTTGTAAGGACTTTCTTGTTATTATTGCGCTCACAAGGCGAGAAAAGTCATCGTCTTCGAGGTTATTTTATAGTAATTATAGTATTATAAGTCATCGGTCGATTTGTAGAAACCATCTATCGTCGTATGAAATAAAGCAAATTTTATTTTTAATATCTGTATGTTTTTAAGTTATCAATTCTGAGGTTCTGATTTTCTTATTGAGTGATAAAATTGTATAAACATGATATATAATGTAACAATCTAGCCAATACGAAAAATGTATTGAAAGTAAACGCCAAAAAGTTGTTTAAGTACGTTTGTGGTTCATAACACGGAAACAATTTTTATAGTTTGATAACGTCAACCGCTGTCGGTTTTCTCTAATGTTTCCTTCGAAACCGCGGTCTTTTACGTCATCTTGCTGCTAAAGTGACGTATCGTTACTAACAAGCCGTCAAACTAAGCAAAGGAAACCAATAGCAAGAAAGAAAATTTGGCGGGAATATTGTTTACCGAATAATATTTATTTGTAACTTATTTGTAACATTTTAATGAGGTATTTAAAATGTATGAACATTAATTTTGCAACTTCCCTATTTACATACATAAATCTATTCTGTTTTACTAATCCTACCCTACGTGTAGGTAAAGCTTCATCATCATCATCATCATAATCAGCCGGTATCAGTCCACTGCTGGACATAGGCCTCTCCCAAGTCATGCCACTGAGCCCGATCTTCGGCTCTTTGTTTCCAGTCACTGCCCACCGCTTTACGAATGTCGTCGCTCCACCTGGTAACAGGGCGTCCTACGCTACGTTTACCGATTCGCGGTCTCCACTCTAGAACCAGTCTACCCCAACGGTTATCGGACCAGCCCACAGCCACTTCAGCTTGCTAATCCGATGAGCTATGTCGATCACTTTAGTTCTCTGGCGACTTACTTCGTTCCGGATTCGATCCCGCAGAGAAACACCGAGCATAGCTCTTTCCATAGCTCGCTGAGCGACTTTAAATTGGTGGACCAGTCGAACCGTGAGTGTCCACGTCTCGGCTCCGTATGTCAAGACGGGTAGGACGCACTGATTAAAGACTTTTGTCTTTAGGCACTGTGGTATATGCGACGAGAAGACTCGACGGAGTTTTCCAAATGCTGCCCAGCCCAGCTGAATTCTTCTCTGGATTTCCTTTTCGAAGTTATGTTTGCCTAGTTGGAGCGTCTGCCCTAGGTAAACATACTTAGCGACAACTTCGAGTGGAATTCCATCTACGGCAATCGGTTCCGGAACAACGTGCTCGTTGTACATGACTTTGGTTTTATCCAAATTCATCCGGAGACCGATGCGACGAGAAGAATCAGCTAGGCCATTCAACATCCTCTGTAAGTCCTGCAGCGTCTCTGCCATAATGACGATGTCATCTGCGAATCGTAAGTGAGAGATGTACCTGCCGTTGATGTTGATGCCACAATCTTTCCAGTCCAGCGTCTTAAACATATCCTCCAAGGCGTTAGTGAACAGTTTCGGGGATATGACGTCCCCCTGTCTCACTCCTCGACGCAGGTGGATATGATTAGTACGCTTGTTCTGTACTTGTACACTCATCGTTGCGGCATTATACAGACATCTCATCACTTCGATATATCGCCAGTCGACTTGGCAACGCTGCAAGGACTCCAGAACAGACCAGGTTTCGATTGAGTCGAAGGCCTTCTCATAGTCCACAAACGCTAAGCACAGGGGCCGATTGTACCCTTCGGTCTTCTGTACAATCTGCCGCACTGTGTGGATGTGGTCCATGGTGCTGTAACCGCTTCGAAATCCGGCCTGTTCCGGAGGTTGGAACTCGTCGAGTCTTCGCGCAAGACGGTTCGTGATGACACTTGAAAACAGTTTGTAGACATGGCTCAGAAGCGAAATCGGGCGGTAGTTTTTCAAGAGGGTTTTGTCTCTTTTTTTGAAAAACAAAACCACCATGCTCCTGTTCCATGCCTGTGGAGTTCTCCCAGTGAAGAGAACAGAATTGAAGAGCTGTTGCAGCTGGTTTACAGCTGGGGCTCCTCCAGCTTTCAGAAGCTCCGTTGTGATTCCGTCTTCACCTGGGGCCTTTCCATTTTTGAGCTGTTTAAGGGCCATCACGATCTCATCTCGGCTGACTTCGGGCAGGTCTTCTGTGAAGTGGCGGGTCAAGGTGGCTCTACAATCCTCAGTATCGGGTACGGGCCTTGAAGCATGCGATGCGTAGAGCTTGCCGTAGAAGTCTTCAACTTCTGACAGAATCTCCGACTTGGATGCGACGACGTTCCCCGTTGACGTTGTCAGCTTTGTGAGGTGGCTTCTACCCAGAGGCTGGGCGAACACTTTCGACCCCCGATTCTGCTCAATTGATTCTTTAATCAAGAGCGTGTTAGAGGATCGGAGGTCTTGTCGTACCAGCTTCTTAATGGTTTTGTTGCGCACCTGATTAATTGACAAAGCTGACAAAGGGTCTGTTCGTCTCTCTTCCATTAGTCGAAGTGTTTCTGTCGAAAGTTTGGACTTTTTGCCCGTACGCTTGCTCTCGCAAAACTTCGTCCCTTCATCCCTGAGGATTCCCACCACTTTTTCGAGTTTCTGGTCTACGTCATCTGTGGTTTCCAAGGCAGCGAATCGATTTTCCAATTTTGATTGGAATGTTTCAGACCCAACAACGGTTTGGAGTAGGTTTGGTCGGAGTGTGGACTTCATCAATCGGAATCTCTCGGCTTTGAAGTCGATATCCAGAGTGCCTCGTACAAGTCGGTGATCACTTCCAGTATTGAACCTACTGATCACTGAGACGTCTCTGAATATGCGCCGTTTGTCCGTAATGATGAAGTCGATCTCATTTTTAGTCACAGTGTCGGGGCTTTGCCACGTCCACTTCCTTTGGGGCTGTTTCTTGAAGAACGAGTTCATCAAGAAAAGCCCCTCTTTCTCGAGAAAGTTGACAAGCATTTGCCCCCTGTGATTCCTACTGCCAAATCCGTGTGGTCCTATTGTCGATTCACTGCAGGTCTGTACTCCCACTTTGGCGTTAAAGTCTCCCATGACAACGTTGTAGTGAGCCTTAGAGGTGGTATGTAAAGCTCTAGAGATGTCTTCATACATGCTCTCCACAGAGGTGGACGAAGAGTCGTCCAAGTGTGCCGAGGTCGGTGCGTAAACCTGGATAACCTTGAGGCTGTACCTCTTGGTTAACCTAATTATGAGGTACGCTACCCTGGTCGACACACTGGAGATTTCTACGACGTTGTCACTGAGAACCTTGTTGACCAGAAACCCGACGCCGCCTTGGGATGGCTGGTCTCCTTCTCTGTAATACATAAGATGGCCCGATTCTAGATTTATGGTGTCCTCTCCCTGTCTTCGGACTTCACATAACCCCAGAATGTGCCATCTTATGTGTCCCAGCTCCTCCTCCAGCTGCGCCAGATGATCATCCAGCCGAATCGTGCGTCCATTATATGTTGCGAGGGTCAGTTTGTTTTTGCGGCCTACCGTAGCCCGGAGATTCTTAGCACCCCCTGCCCTGCCGTTACCGTGACCGCCGCCGTGGTCAGGAATAGCAGGGCGGCCGGGAACTGGGGGCCGCGGCATATTGTGACTTTCCATCCTTCTTTCATCCCTTGGGAGGGATATGCCCTAATCGCCATGCTGGGCAGGCGTGTTGGCGATCGCAGGACGTAGCTTCTCGCACCGGTGACGCTGCTGCCCGTCACCGGCCTGTAGTATTTAGCTACGCCATAATTTGAAATGGTTATACCGCCATTTGTCGGTCGCCAGAGCCCCGTTCGTTGGTCAGCAGGATGCACCACGGGCAGGTGAGGTTGGCTGGGAGCACTTAGATGGTATGTGTGCCCCCTTACATTACAGGTAAAGCTTACTATAATAATATTGTCTTCAGTTTAGCCTTAATGTACCGTATTGATTTCTGACCGCAGTCAAAATAAACACTGGTTGTGTGTCCAATTTGCTGGGTCTGCGTGAGACGGGACGTTGCGGTCGCTTCACGCTCGACTGTCACTGTGACATCACCAAATAATGTACTAACTACTGAATAGATATTTACATATCTACGTACACATTGAATATATTAGTTGGTAATGTAAAATAACAAAATATATCAATATTGAAAACACCTCTTTCTCTTAATTTATATCTTTCTCTCAAACCTAAGATATTTAAATTTGCAAGGATGCTATTTTAAACAGACTGCTATCTATATGTAAAAAATACCTTTAGCAAATAGATATTTTTCTAGTCGAAATTTTCGGATTTTATGCACTGCGAAGGTTAATAAATCTCATACGTCATATTTACAAGGAGAACTGTGCAACCTACTTCAGCGCTATCTAGATAATTTGATCTTAAGTTGGTGAGTGTACTCATATTATGTATACTCACCAACCTAATACTTATGTAACATACATGGATGGATAGATTATTATTATTACTCTTTTATGCAATAACTGCTGAACGGATTTAGATTAAATTGACTTATTATTTTAAATTATTGTTGCGGTAAATTTCACGTGAAATCGACGATCAAATCGTGGTCGACTGTTAGACTTCCGACCGGTTTCTAGCCAAGTGGTGCCTCAACTTCATGGCCTCATGGGTCAGTGCGTGTGCACCTGGCGAGCATCGCACCAGCACTTCACCACACCGCACACATTTCACGTGAGTTTAACCGCAATAATAATTAAACATGAAACTCACGAATCGTTATGATACTTCGTAACTTGGATACACATAGAATACTTTTAAACGCGGGAAACAGTGTTGCCAGTGCCTGTCCTCAAAAGTAACCAAAAGTTGGTTTAAAAACTAACGTTTTGAATAGAATATTAACGATTTTTTAAATTTTCGTATTTTAACCTTGCATTACAGTATGTATGGCCGAGCGTAACGTAAAGCGTTATATTTACGTTCAGATCGGGTCAAAAAGTAACGTCATACGTCAAAAGTAACGTTCTGGCAACGCTGGCGGGAAAAATCACAGGGGCGCAGTTATTATCCAGTATAACTTGGTTCATTATTCTCATAATAATAAACTAATCTTTCACCTTGCCATGTGAATTGAAGTGGGTGTAGTGTATACGTTGCTAATTAATAATTTAATCAAGTTATTAAGTAAACTAACTCTTAATTAATTACATTTAACGTTGCGTTGGGGTGAACCTTTAGAGGAGTGCTTTGTTTACGACATGTTAAGCTTTTGAGATTTGTCTGGGTTTTAGATGCTGATTTTGTCAACTAATTTATTTTATAACAGGTACTAGAAAGGTTTAGATGAGAAGATTAGAAAACTGTAAAACATTTTTCCATTTTGAGGTGTGGCATCCTAGAAACAAAGCTATGTGTTTACGTTTCGTTGTGATTAATGGCACTTTTTGCTCTTACCCATTTCAAAAAATCCATTCAAATTTTATAGCGCTGGCTTACCTTAAATACAAATCACGAGTCCAAGTGCAAATCACGGATTGTACCACCAAAATGCTTTAGAAACGGTATTGAAGTCCATACAAAGACAGACCGTGGTCTGTGACCGCAGTCGTCTGCAGGTGTGACCGCAGGGTACCGTCTCGGACACTCACCGCGCGTCTCTAGTTTTATATATCTATCTATACATAGGGCTATTTATATGGGGCTAATTCATGTTACTTTTAGACGATTGAGTTTCTGAAATAAGAAATGGTAATCTGTTTATTTTATTCCTTTGTGTATTAATCATGTTTTGTGGTACTGATCGTGACGATGTATTATAAGATTTTCCGTTTGACTTGATACCTAAAAGTAGCTTACCACCATCAAGGAGAAAACCTGCCGCCATAAACTTAGGGTGTTCCGGCAGCACATAACCATTGAGAATCAGAGTATTCTAGGTTAAGCTTATTTACCATCTTCGACCACATCATCGCATACCACTAAGCGAGAACCATCTCGCACCTCCAAAACTACTACAAAAACTAGACCTAGTGGTATTAGACCACTAGGTCTAGCTTTCGTAGTAGTTAGCTAGTTTATATACGATATAAAAAAGGTAGGATATTGTTGTTGATTGGGAGCGAAAATTGTTCTGTGTGTTCTACAGAAACTAACTAATTAGGATTTTGTTAAATAATTGTAATGTTTTAAATGTGTAAAATGAATATTATAAGACTTCCAACGGCCTTCAACCGAAATCAAAACAAAAATTTTAATTGTCTTAGCACATTAATTATACACTTTAAAACAGTACTTATTTATTTATTGATAATTAGAACGGTTATAACCATTTACACTAATTAACACATTACATTCATAAAAATAATAATAGGTAGGTAGTCACATTAAAAATTATTACAAACAAAAACATTAAAATTACAAGGAACCATCAAATACAGAATAAGTCAATTATCAAAATCAGCTATAGCATAACTATTTGTCAAACAATAAATAAATAAATTAAGTACATAATAATTAATTAAAGGGTCTCACTAAAATTCTGGCAGATTGCCAAAACTACCCTCCATTCGTCCGCAAAAATATCAAAGCCCGGGTTCGCTTCGAGCAGAGCGTTGAGTGCAGAGAGGGCGCGAGGAATAGGTGAGTTGCTACGTGCCAACGTGCGACTCGGTGGCACGGCAAACATCGTATGTCTCCGAGCACGGAGATATTTGTCAGGAGCAAACAATCGAAACAACTCGTTATGGCGATCAGGAGCGTCGATGACGTTCCGAAAAACTTTCATCATGGTTACTATCTGAACCTTTGCTCTCCTAGTCTTAAGGGAATTGTAATTGAGGCATCCCAGGAGAAAGGCAGTGGGGTACATAAATGGGTAAAAACCACAACTACGCTTGTATAAATACCTTAGGAAAGCCTTTGGTACTTTCTCTAATAAAAGTGTATATGTGAACTCGTAGGGGTTCCAGACTGAAGAACTCGCCTCCAATTTACTGCGGACTAAAGTATTATATAGGAGCCGTATTACATGCTCGTTTTTAAAGTCACGCGAGTTTCGGAGCACGAATCCCAGTCGCCTAAACGACTCTTTTGCAACAGCTGTAATATGCTCATGAAAAGTGAGCTTTTGGTCGAATGCAACGCCCAAGTCTTTCATTACAGTAGTTCTGGATAATATGATGTTGCCAATTTTATAATCGAATATTACCGGACTTCGCCCTCGACCAAAGCTCATAACAAAACATTATGATAGATTAAAATCCATTTTATTCTTAATGCTCCATTCATGTACCGCACTAACATCCTCCTGGAGTGCCCTACAGTCAGCAACGGATCTAATTTCAGCGAAAAGCTTTAAGTCATCCGCATACAACAGACATTCAGCATGCTTAAGAACCGTTGGTAGATCGTTTACCATGAGAAGGAAGAGCAAAGGTATTGAGCCTTGACTCACACCTGACCGCGTATGGTATGGCGACGACTCGTAAATACCAAGCCTTACAAATTGCTGGCGGTCGCGCAGATAATCTGCCAATAGCCGTAGAAGTGTGGGCGCGAATCCAATGGCACTCATTTTTTCGAGTAGTACATCATTATCGACTCTGTCGAATGCTTTTTTAAAGTCGAAATAGAGTACATCCACTTGGACCCCGCGATCCAGACGTGCCGCTACAAAGTTGACAATTGTGAGAAGGTTGCTATCAACTGATCGCCTTGCTCGAAACCCATGCTTTCATTTGCTAGGAATTTCTCCACTTGTACGAAGACATATAGATGGAGAATAAACTTATCTAGCAAAATTAATTTAAAAAGCCTTGACGGGCCAAGGAGCTGGTTTTATAGTTGTATAGCACAACTCAGTTTGATACTAGATTGAAATCGCCTCCCGTAACTACAAGCAAATTTGAATGAAAAAGTTGCTTCCGAAAAGCGAAATTCAGTAACTGTACAAAAATGGGTACAAAAAGGCGAGGTACACGGTTCGTGAACGCCAGGTCTGGCGTGAGTTCCACCAACGTGTACAACCGCCGAAACTGTGCGCAAACTCTGTCATAGTTATTGCTACAGTAGGACAATTTTCATTATTTGTAATGTTATGACAATTTTTCGAAGCGCCGAAACAAAAATTTTAAGTGGCCAATCATCAATTGATGTGAAACGCCTTAACACTATGTAGAACAATGATAATCGCAAAATAGCTTGCTATAGCTGAATAATACTGGTACTGGCAAAGGAGCATTTCTTATTAATCACTGAAAGTCTATAAAAAATAGTATTTTTACTTTATTTTTTTTTAATGTTTACTAGCAGTGTGGGTAGCACATTACTAGTCTGGAGGCTAAATAGGCTTGTATCTGGAGTAGGTTTACTTACGTCAATAGTGCAATGGGTGGGGATTGAATTCACGACCTCTCGATCGACAGGCACGCCTTAGCCATTAGGCTATTGCCACTTTTTAATTTAGGGCAGGTCTGAACAGATCTTCTTTATCCCAGTTAATTATCGGATGTTAAGGGATACAAACGTTCAAAACATTCCATCTTCAAACTTTGCCTATCGAGATCGATTGCTGTAGTTGGTAACGTTGAAAGGTACGCAATGACATGCTATTAGAGAGATTTTAGCGTATATCCAGTCCAATAAGGCTGTGGAATTATGGTGCTTTCTAATATTAATTTTAAAATATAATATACATTTAGTTGTTGTCGACATGCTAATTGTATCTACTGCCATTCCTTGCACTGTGTGTTCGATCCACGCTAGTACTACTAATTATACGAGAAATAAACAAAGTAGTCTAGCCTGCTTCTGAAGTAAAAAGCGGAAATTGAATTTGGCGGTCTGTTCTCATTTCAGGCATAAGATGGAGATGTCGTTTGAGCAACGTAGCTTAGTATTTTGTAGCGAGAATGTTCACAAAGTTATAAAATTGGATAAAGTGTTGTGTTGTGTTTCAGTACATTTATGTAACGTCAACTAGGTTCTACGCGAGTATGCAACATTTTTTCAAATGATATTAAAGTGAGAAATCAGAGCCAGAAATCAGATTCTATAAGATATTTATACAAAAAAGGCCTTTAGCAATGAATTTAGTTTTTTAACTGACTATCAAGGAGGAGGACGTTTTGTACAGTACTATTTTCCATATTTACTTGTTATACAAACTTAGTAGGTTACAAATAATCTATTGGTTATGTAAATATGAACTCAAGCTCTTATACGACACCTTAGTACTAAGTTATGTTAAGCGTTAAAGCGTTAAACATTTGTCAAGCAACGGATTACCATAAATAAAATAAAAAACATAATCTCATCCTGATGCATAACGCCGAAATCTTATAAATAATTAATTTCGAATGATCCTGTAAATAATTTTAACAATAAATTGCAATATCGCATCCTGCGCCACAACCAGACTGTATTTACGGTATTAAATTATTTCATTCCAATGAACTGTCGATGTAAAATAGACAAAGAGCTCGTGATGAGTTATACTTACTGTACTTCAAAAGCGGCAATAGCCCAACGGCTAAAGCCGGCGATCGAGAGGTCGTGAGTTCAATCCCAACCGATTGCACAATTGACGTGAATCCACTCTAGAAACAAGCATATTTAGCTTAGTTGGAGGCGTTAACAATGTGCAACCCACATTGCTAGTAAGCTTTAAAAACTGGCCAAGTGCAAGTCGGACTCGCACTCGTAGGGTTCCGTAACACAGTTAAGTATTCCATAACTATGATTTTTCGCAACTACAAAATTAACTTTGCTTTTCATAGAGTTTGTATGAAAAACAAAGTTATCTTTGCGGTCGCCATATCTCTAAAACTGCTGACTGTATCTCGTTCAAACCAATTTTCGTTGTTAGTTTTTATTGAGATCTACAGCATATATTTTTTTTAGATTTTTCACTCCCATACTTTAAAAGTTAGAGGAGGGGGGGGGGGGGGCACACATTTTACCACTTTAGATGCGCCTATCTTTCAAATGATTCACTTTGAGAAAAAATGATTTTAGGAACTTCAATGTCATTTTTGAAAACCTATCCATAGATACCACACGTATAGGTTTGAAGAAAACATTTTTTTTTTGTTTCAGTTCCATGTATGGGATGCCCCCCCTTAAACTTTTATATTTTTTATTTTTGTATAAAAATCGAAAAGCGGTTTACAGGATACATCTACCTACCAAGTTTCAATTCTGTAGTCCTAACAGTTTCGGAATAAAATGGCTGTGACATACGGACGGACAGACAGACAGACAGACAGACAGATAGACAGACAGACATGACGAATCTATAAGGGTTCCGTTTTTTGCCATTCGGCTACGGAACCCTAAAGACGGTTTGTGAAGATTGCTGTTGAAGATTTAAAGATGTCAATACGGGTATAGGATAGAACCAATACCTATTATATCTATATATATCATGTATACATTTATAGTATAAATAAATCTGCCAAGTGCGAGTCAGACCCGCACACTAAGGGTTTCTTCCCAAAGTACAATATAAAAAATACAGCAGAAAATACCGAAAAATCACGTTTTTCATATTATAGAAATCGCCTTTTATTTTTAACTTTACTTAATAATATGTTATTTGTTATTATAGTGGCTACAATAGCTAAATACACAAAAACCAATTCGATGCGTTAAAAAAGCCGTTGGTCTTCCTACTGACAATTGCATTAGTCACTGTGATTAAAGATACAATCGAAATACTAATGAGCTCTCTGACTATTAAATTCGATGAAAGCTTCAAACGAGTCGTGAAACGTGGACGGATTTTGCAGATGTGCCGGATGGCCAGATGTCCGTTCATTAAGAGGTGTGGATGATGGCGGCTCATTGGTTCAATTGGCAATCCATTTTAATTATTGTATCGTAATTTATATTTCAACTCGATTTACTTCCAATTACCTTATTTGCACTGAAATAATTAAAATCGTTTAATAAAACCGGCCAAGTCGAGTTGGACTCACCCATCGAGGCTTCCGTACCAACTTCTCAAACTAGGTTAAAGGACAAACTTAACCTTGCAGTTCGATCCATAGAAAATGTATTGAACCAACCGCAAATAATAAGTTGGTATTAGTAAATTAACTTTCTTTGTTATTAACCAACATATTTACGGTTTTCAGATTTATTCCTGTCTTCTTCTAATACTATAAGAATCTTTGTACTGACATACTGACTGACTGACTGACTGACTGACAGACAATGCACAGCCTAAACCGCTGGTTGTAGAGACTTGAAATTCGGAGGGATATTTGTCCTAGTATGTCAGGGTGTACTAAGAAAGGATTTTCCGAAATTCACCCCTTTAAGGTATGAAATGGGGGTTCAAACTTTGTATGGAGAAACAAGATTAGATAGTCTTTTCTATCCAAAACTTCACACAAGTGCTTCAATAACAAAATAAGTAAATTTGTGTTTCTGGTTTTTTTGAAAATTCACCCCTACGAGGGTGAAATGGGGTAACAAAGTGTGAAAATCAATTAACGATTTAATGTCCTCTAAAAGCTCCATATTCAATTTATTACTAGCGGAAAAGCAAGTCGGTTTCAATGATACCTAATTTGTCAAAGGGAGCTTAGAATTTATGAGGGAATAAATGAAGATTACTTATACTACATACCGGTCAAAATCATAACCCTCTTGTAGTTAGGTGATAAATCATAATTATTTAAACGTGTTTGCATAAATTTAAACCCAAATAATAAATCAAACGCACTACAAGTTTAATAATCACTAAACCTAAATATAAACAGAATTATACCTTATTCAGAAAGCATCAACATGGTAACAAGATAGCGAAACATAAAATCAAGTAAAGCGCTCATTCATTTAGCTCACGTGAGATATAACAAGTTTTACGTCGTTAGTGTCGCACTTAACTAGGCGCGACGTGTTGGGCCTTAAGTAGGTCAAGATTGTACATGTATTAAGTGCAGGGGGAACAGGTTATTGCCTTATAAAATACTAGCTGCGCCCCGCGGCTTTGCTCATGTTAAATCCTGGTTAATAATATTTAGAAGACGCGAAGGAGGTATGTCAGGATCGTAGCATGTGGAAAGAAGTAGTCTCTGCCTACCCCAAAGGAATAAAGGCGTGATTGTATGTATGTATGTAATAATATTTATTTTGAATTACTGTATCTATTGACATTGACAGACGGCAGGAAGCGACTTTGTTTTATACGATGTAAATATGTTAATTATATTGTGATGAGATTCATTATTTTATATAACTTTTTTACCTAAGGAATGTTAGCTATGGATAATTTGTGATTTACTAAATGTAAACTAACAAAGATCCATTTAATGTAAATATAATGTATAGAAAAGGAGTTAGAGATCTATGGTTAATTTTCTAATTTGATAGCTTATTATTATACAAACCTAAAACTACGTTTTAGGACAGCCAGATCAAAAAACGTACAAACAAAATGTTATAGGCCTTTTTTTCAACGCATTTGTTCTTTTCATGGAAGCATGAAAAGAACAAATGTATAAGCGTTTTATAAGACTTAATATTACTGACCTATTGCCGGTATATTTGTCGTATCATGTCGATCTCCTAAATTGATAACCTTACGCCGCCCATGGTCAAGCTACCACGTCCTCACTAATCTAGTAACAGTATAACAACGCCTTAAGGCTACGTCGTAGCTCAGTAGCATGTTATCGTAGCGCTACGAAATTGCTACACTAACGGTACTAACTCGTAGAATTATTTTAGAAAAATTGTAATAGCGCTTGTATAAATGGCTTCAAGGTGTACTTACTGACTTACTGTGTATGTATTGTGCATTTTGTTAGAAATTTTCTAATATACTTAGCTCGACCCCGTCCTTTCTAGGTTCTTTCCCCTTCCTATGTTGCGTTTGCGTGACTTTGTTGGTAAGAGGGTATAAGGTGTTAAGAAAGCTATTTTATCTATGTACGTGTAAAAACTAAATTGGGTCCAAAAATTTAAATAATAGTCTATCTATAGTCTTATTTCTCTAACTTCTCCAAACCGAAAGAGGTGCGGTGCTACAATGTGCTTCAATTAATTATTTTGGAAATAAAGTGCTCTCTTTAAATGACAACAATTAGAACAACTATTAATAGATCACTTAATAGTAGTACCTATATACATTATTTTCACAGAATAAATAAACCCGCAGTTACCTGCCAAAACATAAAGCATCTACTCAAATTCGATGCAATCAATAGACTAACTTTTTATAGCACCGTTTAAAGGAATTGAAAAAAATATAGCACTATCATTAACAAGTTTTAAAAACATTAAATATACCGTTAATTAAAAAAGTTATTACATGGGGTAGTAATTGCAGCAATGGCATTGCAAACGCGCTGCAAATAAATCGGCGCGAGCCTGCAATTAATTGATTCGGAGCAAGATTACGTCAAGTGAGTCAATCCATGTTCGATTTATGTCCATGGATGTGGCAGACGGACTCCTATAATATTCTGCTCTGGTATTAGTTATAGTACGTTCTCAGCTTTAATTTGGACCCTAGGTCTATACGTTAAGGTGGAGTTACGTGCTACGTGAATGGCCTACGCTACTACGAGGAAACAATAAATGAGCTTTTAAATTCAGTTTGCTAGCTTTTTTTTTGAAACTTGTGCTAGGTTGCGCATGGATTCTTTTTAAAAAAATTGTAGATTTAATTTATATGAAACTTTATAAACCAATGTCTATCACATTTACTGTAGTACAATAATTGCAAATGAGTAAACTGAAAAGAAAAAAAATAAACTGGCCAAGTGCAAGTTGGACTCGCACTAGTAGGGTTCCGTACCACACTACAGTATTTTATAAGATCGAGCAAAAAATACCATTATCATTTTTCGCCAGCAATAAATAATAATTAATAAACATTTTATTCCTTATAACGCCATCTAACGTCTAACAAAGGAGTTAGGGATCGACATTTCAATATAACGCCATCTATAGGACGTTTACCTAACTAAACGTTCATAGATGGCGTGAAATGCCGAAGAAAACACGTTTCTTGTATTATTTTGACCCTCTATTATTTTTAACTTTATTCTGTGTTTAGTATTTGTTGTTATAGCGGCAACAGAAATACATCATCTGTGAAAATTTAACTGTCTAACCCTCGCGGTTCATGAGATACAGCCTAGTGACAGACGGACAGACAGACAGACAGACAGACAGACGGACAGCGGAGTCTTAGCAATAGGGTCCCGTTTTACCCTTTGGGTACGGAACCCTAAAAATGGTGTAGCTAGAAATTTGTTAGATGATGAGTTTTACATGAAATACTCATTTTCCTTTAATTTAAACTTCTAAACTTCACACCGAAGCAAAAACATTTATATTTTAAATTTATATTTAGAAGTGGTACCGTACAGACAAACTACCATAAGTTCACAAGAAAAATTGACAGGATAATTTATTGTCTCAAACTACCATAAAAAAGGCAGGCGGAGCCGTGCCTAACACCCGAGTGAACGCAAGTTCAGTAATACTAAATACTTGAGTAATACGCTTCCACGCTCAGTTAGCTAACAAGCGGCAGCAGGGACGGACGCGTCCGTGTGGTATTACTTCGCAGCGTTGCTTACGTAGTAATCATGCCGGACTGAGCGCGGAAACTTATTACTCAAGCATTTAGTATTACTGAAATTGCGTTCACTCAGGCGTTAGGCACGGCTCTGTCTGCCTTTTTTAATGGTAGTCTGAGTTTATTTTTATAAAAAACTGCAGTCAAATTAATTTAGTCTTCTGAAACTTGTCAGCAATTCATCTGCAGTCACAAAACTACAAGCATGCAAAAATAATGAACTCAAGGACGAATTACACAACACTCAGGTTCCTAGACTCGGCAAATAAATTACACTCGAAACAAAAAGGGTCTTGCGTTGCTAACAAGTTGAAACAGCCGAGGCCAAAACTTTAATTTAGGCACGATATTTGCGAACGGATACGCCCCTCTCCCCTCCCCCCCGGACTGTCAACTGCAAAGAGCTTTCGTGTAAGGAAATTTAAGACCGGTCACGCGGAGTCTAGGGGCTGTGAACGAGGATCTAGCATGTCTGGATTTAGCCTGCGGGTGTGCTTGACTGTACGTCTGATAGTCTGGTGATATTTGATAGCAGCTTGTGTGTGTGTGAGTGTCTGCTATGAGATGAACATGTCTGGACTTTTATGTTTTTCAATTTAAATTTCTTTCAGACGCTCGTAGGATATTTATAGAAATAGGTTTGTTTAGCGAAAGAAGATTAAAATTTAAAGTGTGAAACACTTCAAAGAAACATAATATTTGATTTACGCAGTGCAACATCTCTCGTCGGATTTGAAAACTGTAATGATTTCTTCCGAATGATTAACTTACGTAATAAGTAGTCATAGATGGCGCCACCAATGCATAATTGGGTTAACAAAATGCAATCCACTAATTTCGTCGTAACGATACTTCGCACCGTGGCTTAATTGGCAAAGCACCGGAACATGTCATTCCGGAGGTTGCGGGTTCAAGTCCCGTCGGTACGATGAAATTTTGGATTCTGTTTAACAATTTACAAAAATTATAAAGTGTGAAAAACTTCAAAGAAACATAATATTTGATTTACGCAGTGCAACATCTCTCGTCGGATTTGAAAACTGTAATGATTTCTTCCGAATGATTAACTTACGTAATAAGTAGTCATAGATGGCGCCACCAATGCATAATTGGGTTAACAAAATGCAATCCACTAATTTCGTCGTAACGATACTTCGCACCGTGGCTTAATTGCCAAAGCACCGGAACATGTCATTCCGGAGGTTGCGGGTTCAAGTCCCGTCGTTACGATGAAATTTTGGATTCTGTTTAACAATTTACAAAAAAATATAAAGTGTGAAACACTTCAAAGAAACATAATATAAGATTGAAGAAAAATAATGAAAGTATTAAAAATTTTGTCAAAAAACAAGATAGGTACCTACTGAAACTCATAGCTATCCACTCTGTTTAATAGGAAATTAAAATTACCTACAGGTGTGGTATAATAATACTCGTATCTAGCGTACAAAGTGTATTTAGGATAAAGACTAAAAAGCTGAAGATTACGTATATTTGCGTATAATATGAGAATAACCAATCTTAAGTGCGTGTTGGATTCGCATACCGAGGCCTCCGTATAAACACTCAATGTTTTATCAAACAATAAAGATTAATATTTACAAAACCAATGCTCTTTTTTATTTCGATTACATTACCTACTTTCGGCTTGCACTAAGTTTGATATTCATATGCGTTATACCCTATAAAGCATATAAATATTAAACTTAGGAACCATTCTGGTACGGGAATAACGTTCTATCACACGCTGACTTTAAATAACAATGCAAATTCACCACGAAACAGTTATTCTTGCTACCATATCCATTCCGACGTAGCCCCAAACCCAGAGTTAGGACAAACACGCTATGTTAACGTCAAACTGTCTCGGTTTTGAGATTCCAGGTTTTAAATTAGCGTAGACTTGTCGGAAAACAAGGAGGAAACCAGCCCTAATCTGTTCGAGTCACGGCATGCAAGTTGAATTGTAATGCGGTGGCCTTGCAACAGATTACGTACTAGTTTCTAGGGGACTCGTTGAGTTGGTGACTCGTTGAAGAGTGATAAGACTCTAGAGAACACGTTGGTGATTTGCTGAAGGATGATAAGATTTTGGCTTTGTAGGAACGTTTTGAAAATATGATATTACATAGCAGTCATATTATATGCTATTTGTCTTTATCTTTATTACTTTTGGGAATAAAACGCTTGATTCTACTACTCGTAATTTCATAATCCACGGAATAAAGAATCTCTTTGTCAAGTTTCAGTATAATCTGCTTCTCTCGAAGTTTTATGGACGCTAAGTAGTGGCGTGTTATACCGTAGACAACATCCTAAAAAATTTGCCCTCTGACTATTACAAGAAAATTATAGCATAAAATAAAAGAAAGCAAAATAAAAGGTAAGATATATACAGTGTATGTTGATCGACAACAAATACAAGGAAAGCATACGACGTTGTTTTGCACTTAATCAGAACTTTAAGGGTTCAGAAATTCACGCCTTGCTTTCCACGTCGCGGTGGCCATACAATCGTCAGTTAATTACGGCTTCGTACGAAAGGCCACGCATCTGAGGGCTATAGCCAATTATAAAGTTTGCACTTCTAACACCACTTTAACTAGATCTCTTAACCCTCCTGCACTATCCATGTTCGCAAACAACGCGGATGGAAATGCAAAAATGCGGTGGCTCTATCAAAACTGGTCAGTTGAGTCGTGTTTGCATTTAGGTGAAAACCAGATCTGAAACTTTGTCGTGAACGGTGTCCGGTTGCGAGGGCAAAGCAGTAGTTTTGTAATTGGTGCGAATTTGTGCATGGGACCCTCCACCCGTGTTTTGTGTTACAAGCTTTGTTTACGAAATTAGTAGCATGTATTTGCATAGAAACATCTACATCCAACGAGCGTGTTTCTCTCGTGTTTTTACTATTCCTCTACGCTCTACGGAATAAGGAAAATGTCATTTTACATGAATAAAATAATCGTAAATTATCCCGACGCGTCTCCACGCAGAAGTAGAATGCTGACCCCTTGCTATTTATATTCATTTATACTTCTGTAGAATCCTTGTTTTATGTAAAAAAATCTCACATTTTCATTTCCATGCATATTTTAAAAAGATACAAATTAAATATTATGTTTCTTTGAAGTATTTCACACATTTTTGTAAATGTTAAACACAATCCAAAATTTTATCGTACCGACGGGACTTGAACCCGCAACCTCCGGAATAACATGTTCCGGTGCTTTGCCAATTAAGCTTAATTGGCTAAGATACAAATTGTACTCGAAAGATTACATTCTAGTTCTAAACGTTGCAAATATTTTTTTAAACAATATAATTATGTAAGTCATTATTTATTGTCAAATTTACTGATTAAATCCAACAAATTGAGTTATTAATAGTCCTTACTAAAGCTAATGCGGATCGATAATTAATCGATGGATATGAGACAAAGCACAATAAATTGACAACTCTAAAATTCTTTTTTTAATAACGTTATTTTAAGACAAGCAGCAACTCACAGTTTACTCACACCTTGTGGGTGGCGACGATAACGAGCAAATTCTGATAACGATTTCAAAGATCTAATAATAGTTTATTTGAACCCTGACAATGAGATGGGAGTTTTCATTAAAATACTACCAGCAGATGGCTAGGCAAAGTTTCGCATTTTATATCAGTGAAATATAATAAATGAACAGTAAAAAACTTTTTTAATTACAAACTTTTCGTAAGACGTTATCTTGTGTGATGAAAAGTATATACCATAACACAATACATACTAGCTCAAATTCGACTTACCTACCATTTGCTATTACGAAGTTCCAGTTCCTACAGCTTGGCTCGAACTCAAAATTGAACGTCAGGAAGTGGTTCTAATATACCTTCCAAGATTTGACGCTATATTCATACATACTAACAAGACAAGTTAAATAAAAGCTTGTATAAAGCAAACTCCACACCCAACATAAAAAACAAAACATGGTTTTGCAAGCTCCTCGTCGAATATACTCGACCTATCAACACTGACCTCAAGGTTTCCGTAATGTTAAATCAAATAGGGCACCGTGTTATTAATTTAATTACATCATACAACGTTCATAGCTTGCGTCTCATCCACATGTAGGTACGAATAGGTAGCTTATACAGTATGTGAAGTAGGTAGATACGTCAGTATGTAGTTACCTCAATACACCACACGGCCCGTAGGGAATCGTTTGTAGGATACACGTTACCTAATATCATAAACTAGGCGGGAGAGAGTTCAAACACATTATTTTAATTAAAGTTCCGTAAGACGGCATACAAGCGTCTATGTAGAGCGATTTGTGGCAGCGATAGTCGTGTCTAAGTGTTGTTAAAATTCTTTACAACTCTTACGAAAACCCTATTGCCGTGGTTTCATACTCGCAGTTAGATTAAAGTCGCCAAAATTTGTTTTTTCAATATCGTTGGTATAGTTATTTATTCACAGTATAGAGACTAGTGTTACACAACTACTTCTAAAATTAACACAATTGTTTCATAGTTTCAGAATTGATGCAGGTTGCAGGATACAGAAAGATGGAGT
Source organism: Cabera pusaria (assembly GCA_954871355.1). Taxonomy (NCBI): domain Eukaryota; kingdom Metazoa; phylum Arthropoda; class Insecta; order Lepidoptera; family Geometridae; genus Cabera; species Cabera pusaria. The sequence goes on from OX940896.1 coordinate 7,501,918, forward strand.
GTAAACATCGAGTGAGTGCACTACGGGATGCTTCGTGTCCTTTACTTCCAGCGAAATAAAGAAACTGCGTGTAGAGGCTCTTTTCAGACGAAGTTTAATTTAGACGTGTGCTTACTCGCAAGTTAACCACGAAACGGCAGCGAAAGCGTGTGCTTTCCTATATTTATGAAATGTGATTTAAAATCTACTAATGAGAACTTTGAAAACACCTAATAGCAAGTCTAATTTAAACTATTTTTTACCGGACTATGAAGAAGCAAAAGGGAGGGTTCTGTTTTACCACGACTACGAGACGTATTAATTACGTGTTAGTTGTTTATTAAATACACGATATATATCTAACAGATTAACTAATAAATAACAATTATAATATAATAAATAATACATAACAATTTTAGATGATAATTCTTTTTCATTCTTTTTAGAGCGAGATTTTTCAATAGTCGTGTTTAAGTTTTTGAACTTATTTTTATATAAGTAGTGTATCAATGACGTCACAAGTTAACATTTTCGATAGAAAATCTACTACACAACCGTGTGTAGTTCAAAGCTTTATTAATATTAACCTTCGTCAAGATTTTAGACAATACACCTCTAACCGAAGTAGTTGTAAAGTGAACATTAATGTTTATTACCTTAGAGGGTAGCTTGCAGATTACGTTCATTTGTACCTAGTTCTACTTACACGTGCGGTTGTTATTATCTTTATCTTTACATAGTATAAAACAAAGTCGCTTACCGCGTCTGTACGCTTCTACACAATGCAACGGATTTTAATGCAGTCTTTATCAATAGATAGGGTGATTCGAGAGGAATCTTTATAACTAGGAATACACGCGGGCAAAGACGCGGGGTGCAGTTAGTTAGTTATAATTTATATTCAGGAAGACTTATGTTTCAAAAGTTTTCTACCAAAGATAATTTTTAGGGTTCCGTACCTCAAAAGGTAAAAAAGGAACCCTTATAAGATCACATTCTTGTCCGTCTGTCCGTCTGTCTGTCTGTCTGTCTGTCTGTCCGTCTGTCTGTCTGTCTGTCCGTGTGTCACAACCGATTTTCTCAGGAACGGGTGGACCTAGCAAGTTGAAATTTATACCAGATACTGAAGTCGATAGCCCCTATTAGGTGTATAAAGATCAAGATCCTGAATCAACACGATAAAAAGATATGGGCAACTTTAGATTTTCGCGAAAACTTATAAGTTCCAAAATTTAACTTAGTTTTCAACGTTTTTTTATTTCTCGGAATTTTTCCTTTACTTGTGCTGTAAGACCTTGCTTTTAATCAAAATTAACAATTCTAGGTTACCTAGAAGTACCCTATAGGTTTTGGGTCGAAAACCTATAGGGTACTTCCCGTAGACCTAGAATCATGAAATTTGGCAAGAAGTAAGATCTTACAGAGCAAGTAAGGAAAAATTCCAAAATAAAAATTAAAAATTATAGGGTGTCCCCATACATACTTGGTTAACGCCAATTGAGATAAGCCTCTGAGTTATATGAGCGCTTATACAATTCAGAGGTCTAGCCTAATTGGTACCAATCAACGTTGGTACGGAAGCCTCGGTGGGCGAGTCCAACTCGACTTGGCCGGTGTCTCTTATAGAGACACTGCGAGTTTCTTGGATGCAGTGAAACCCGTAAAATATGGTGAATTTCGTATATTGCTTTGAATGGATAGTTTATAATGCAGACTTGTTGCCTGTCAAACCTTGTATTTGGAATGAATGTATGTAATAGAGTTTTTATATAATAAAAGTTGTTAGTTGGAGTACCCTCCGTTTATTGATTTGTATTAGATTTGATTATGTTGTAAATAATGATGTTGAAAAAATAATTATAAAGTTTGACGTATAGATTTTCTTCGGATACGCGTTGGAGAAGCGGCAATGTCAAGCCGTGACATATTCCGCCCCGTTGAAAGATCTGGTTCTTTCAACCGTAGATGTCTTCTGGCTTGGGCAGGGGACTCCGTCGAACCAGTGAGTGCCGCACGCAACCTCGTGTTATGTTCACATCTGCTACTCGGACCGGTTGTCAGGACCAGGGTACAGCTTCACAACTCGTCCAAGTCTCCAGCATAGGGGAGCCACGTTGTCTTCTTTTAGAAGGACGAGATCGCCGACATTTAGGATTGTTGAGGTCTTGGCTCATTTTTGTCGCTGCTGCAGATGCAGATATGGAGATATATTCCTTCTGCCAACGAAGCCAAAAGTGTTGTCGTATTTGTTCAAGTTTCTGATAGCGATGCAATTTGTAATCATCAAATCGTAGTGAGTATAATAGTCGGTATTTTTAACCGAAAAGGAGGTTTCTCAATTCGACCGTAAATATGTTTTTTTTTTATTTTTTTTTATTTATGTTTGTTCGCGGATAACTTCGTCGTTTATGAACCGATTTTGATTATTCCGATTTTGATTTTATCGAGATCTGATGAGTATCTCCAGAGATATGGAGATAAACACCTCAAAATTGGTACTGAAAATTAATAGCGCGGCATTGAATTCGGTTGTTTTTAGTTTTTTAAACGATCTTATTATAATCATGATTCAAACTCACTATAAATATAAATCTAAAATATGTAGTAGTAGTAGTAGTTAGTAGGTAGATACATGTAGGTAGTATCTATCTACTACCTATTAGACTTGGCTGGCACCGACTTCAAATAGATAAGTGGGTAGCGCTTATAATAATTATAATAAGTAATTTATTTTTTGCTTTTGAGTGCCTGTTTGTGGTTATGAAGTCAGTTTTATTTTTTTGAAAAATAATTTATTTTACCCTTTTAAGTGCAAAACAAGTTTTAATTAAATTACATGCATCTATAAAATTTCGTGTCTGGGCCGTTACACACTGACGGATATATACTTTGTGAAAATTTCAAGTATGTACCTATTACGGTTAAGAAGATACAGATCTGTAAAGTGCGCACATATAGACACACGGACGGACGGACGGACGAACGGACAACAATGTTTCAGAAAGTGTTCATTTGGTACCCTTTGGGTTCGGAACCCAGAAATGCCGCGCTAGTGAAAATATTCACTAGTCATAATGATGTCATCAAGGTATCAAAGGACAACGTCCAAAATGGCCCTGTGCAGTAAAAGCATCAGTCACACACGATATTTATTTTCAATTTTATTACAATAATTCCAAATACTTTTATAACACGGACTATTTGTATTCCAAAATGAATATTAATAATTATTATTTGCGATTATTAACATTAATTGCCGCCATATGGCCAACAGAGTACTGAATCACTCTACTATGTTATAAGAGGCACTTCCCTATATTGTTGATACCCGAATTATGAAAGCTCTGTGTAGCCAACCTAACAACGGAAAGTATTATTTACGTAGTAACTATTATATAATGCTTATAAATTTTTTTTGCAGTGTTGGTTGGTACAAAGTACGTTCATAATTCTGAGTTATTTAATTATGTATGGAGTGTCGCGGGACTGACATGGCCGCCATCATCGCCAAGCGTCATGTCATGTCAAAAAATATTAACTAACTTTGCACCCTAACAAGACTTTGCCCGGTAGAACATTCCTGTGAAGACAAATTAATTCTCTCCACCTTTGTTTCTATCACGCTCACAGTTACTGTAAGAATATCTGTCAAAAACCAAAATCAACGTGAAGAAAGATGTAAAAACATTATTCAGGGTCATATTTTTTAGTCTTCAAAAGTATATGCAATAGCAACTTCCATTGTGTATAATCTTCTTGGGACTCTTCTTTTGCAACTTGTACATTCTCCTGTGTTTGAGGTATTTATCTTCATATCTCTAGAGATACTAATTAGATCTCGATGAAATTACAATGGGACCACCTCAGAAACATACCCTACCTATTAAAAAAAATAATCATTTGAATCCGTTCACAATTAACGGAGTAATCGCGTAACATACAAACACAAAAAAAAACACAGACGAATTGAGAACCTCCTCATTTTTTGTGAAGTCGGTTAAAAAATGATTGTATTAATTATGCAACTCATTGTTGACATTAAAACAACAAATTGTTTGTTGGTTGGATTTTTTAGGTTGTGAATAAATCGATTTATATGTGCGAGTGTACATTTATAATTTGTTTAAATTCAAATTATCTTTGAGTTTGATTACAGGTTCTGTAACAACAGCTGGGGTCTTATTCAGTATGACCATTTCAAAGTCTTACCGTGCCGTGTTACGTTATCTCCGTGTTATGGTATTCTCTATGCCAATTAAAACGCGGTAGGGTAAGGTTTTGAGCGCGTTTTGTGCTGTCAAAATATCGTGACATATGAGGACGTGTAACGCGCGCGGTTTGTATAATTTACCAATCGTGTGGAATACAGAATACAATTTTTCAATTACGTAACGTGGCGCGTTAAGGAACGCGTTATCTCATTGGTCATACTGAATTGGTGGATTGGTTTGGATAAAATTTGCTTTCCTTTTGATAAGTCCTTTGATTTTTTATTAAGGAATAAAATGTACTAGAATTTTTATTGGTTGTGATTATTATAATAATTTTTGAATGCCATATGAACCAAGTGCTTAAATATGCTGCACTTGCTGTATCGTAAGCGAAGATACTTAAACAAAGGTTCGTGTCAAGTATGACTCATCTTCTCTCCACATGGTCAGCTGCAAATTCTCTCTCGTATGGGTGCATGGCCGATTGGCGTTATGCCTTTTCGATGTTGGCGCTTAAACGGAATTTATATTGCGTTGGTTTTATCAAGATGGAAAAAAGATAATCAGATGATAGCTTGGTTGTAAGATGTATTTTGTAGTGCGAAATAGCGAAATATTGATTGTATGATTAGTTCTATGTATTGAATGTGTAATTTATTGTGCGATTCTTTGTTTGATTGCTATAAGGTAGCATTCGGATCACGGCAGTAGCGGCACGGCAGCCGCGGCCCTGCAGCCGCAGCCGTGGTCGCGCCGCACTGCTTTGTAGGGATTTATAGACTTCGCCAAGTCGTTCAAGACCGCGCACGTAGTTGAAAAACTCCAGCCGACATTGGACGCCTTGCCAGAATGGCTCGAAAAATGGAGGATGTCCATAAACGTGGGGAAGACCCAGGCAATCCTCACAGGAAATAACAGACTGCCAAAAGAACTTTCCCTGAAGGGCCAAGACATCCCATGGGCGCCCTACGTGAAGTACCTTGGCGTGACGATCGACAGGCGCCTATGCTTTCAAAAGCATATAGAATAAGTCGTGGGAAAAGTCAAAGCCGCCAGAGCAAAATTGATGCCAATACTGCGCTCAAAGCTACCACTCCGGACCAAGCTCATGTTATATAAAACGTACATTAGATCCCGCCTCACGTACGCTGGTCCGGCGTGGTACCCACTCCTATCCAAGTCAAACAAGAAGAAACTTCAGTCGCAAGAGAACATCAGCCTGAGGAGATTGGTTTGTGCCCCGCGATACGTCCGGAAAACAACAATCCGAAGAGACTTACAAATGGAAACATTAGAGGAATTCATCCGCCACCTTGCTAAAACACTGTACCGGAGAGCGGACGTATCCGGGCACGACCACATCCGCAACATAGCGCCGCTGCACGCGAGACCACCCGACCCACCTGGCAAACGGAAATCAAAAGCCTGCCTCAGAGAATTCTGCCAAAACACCGAAGCCGAAGAAGAAGAAGAAGATAGGGCGGCGCCACCGGCGGCCGCTGTAGGGTCTGCTGACGGGTTCGCTGGGCCTCCCCGAACGGGGAATCACCTGGCAGGGCCCTGTCGCCCCTACACGTAGCGGCTACCGGTCCGCTCCGCCCGAGAAGACCGCACACAGGGGGGATACTCTATTCCCCCCAAAAAGAGACGCGCCTACAGTGGTAGGCGCAGACAAGCCAGGGGCAGAGGGTAAAGCCCTGACCCCCTATCCCCACACCAGTTGGTGTGAGAAGAACGTTCGTGAGCCGCTCCGGAGGCAGTACGGTCGCGCTGCCCGCTCGCAGTGGGTGACAAAATGGCGACGTGGTGCTGTGGACTGCGCGTGGCAGTCGCTGCCCGGGTCAAAATCCGAGAGCTTCTGGCAGCGCCGCACAGCAGCGACAATGGGCCGCGGCAGTTAGCCGCCACTGCCAGGTCGCGACTGCCGTGATCCGAATGACACCTTTAGAGTGATTATGTAAATAATTGGATGAAATATTGTATGGATATTTGATTGTATGAATTTTGTCTGTATGGTCGTTTGTGTGATCGTATGAATGAAAGAAAGAAAGAAAAATCATTTATTCAGCAGTCCTCAAGTTACAGTACGGATGAAAAATATATTTGACATTTTGAGCAAAAAACAAGAAACAAAAAGAAATGAATTGAATGATTGATTGTATGGATGTGATTGTCTGCATTGTAGCGTGTTTGATTTGATATTGCTTTGTAAACTTGATTTTACGAATGGATGAGTGAATTATTGCATTGAATATGATTAGATGAGTTTGAATGTATAATTTTGGGTTCTTGGGTCCCATTGATTGTGTTTCAGGGAGCAAGATATCCCAGAACACGTCCGCCCCGAGGAGAACGTCGATTTTAGCTGGTAAGTTAAAGTAAGGATCGGCCAACTTTATGTTATCAGGTAGGTTTAATCTTTGTATGTTTGTATGAGTCTTGGGCAGCATACCTGTAAGCTCTGTGAGTACTAGTACTAGATTGGTATGGATGGTTTAGTGAATTTAATTGAATGGTGCAGCTTTCAACTACATTATTGCATGCATTGTTGCCTATTCCAATTACCTTAATTGCATCAATTGATTGTGTACTTAGCTGTAATTTTTATTTCAGAACATCCGATATAAAGGATGATTGTGAGCCGCAGTCCAATAGCGCGCTATCTCCGTGGCATGAGTCACCGGGTTCGAGACTTCGATGACCGCCGTGGACAATAATACCTCTCTTGGATCCTGCTTGGAAAAGTTGACAATTGTCTCTGTAGAAGTGAAGTCTTCTGAAGCTGTATCTGCGTGAATAATGACGTGTTGTGCCTTTTGTGGCATATTCTACAAGAGCTTAATCGACAGTCAGTGATGGAATGACCTTGTCGAAGACAATTTTTACATAGATTATGTTTTGTAATAACAGCTAACTTGTCAGTTATGTTTTTGTTTAGAAATATTGGACAATTATAAATGCGATGTGGATTTTTGCAAATAATGTAAGAGAGTTTTATTTGCGTGTTTGTATTGTTTGTGTTTGTAGTTGTAAATGATTTTACAAATGCACCTATATTCTGTCTGTTTGTATTGAGATTAAAATTGCCATTCTTCTCTGAGAGATGGCATTGCATTGTTTGAGACTTGTCATATTTACTGCGATTTATTGCCTCTAACACATCAGCGCGATGTGTTAGAAACTTATTGAACTGCTTGAGGCTTGGTACGTCGCCGAAAGTATTTCGAATCTTCCCATTTAGTTAGCGTGTTGTTATCTAATTTAGTGGACAATATTTACCTAAATAATTAGAATGTCCCACTTGTCTGTCGGTTGTCATAAACTAGCGAGTGCACGTAAATTTATCATTAGGTGATCTACCAGACTTCGTAGGGAACGTTCCAACTCGCGTGTGATCGGTTGCATATTGAATATTGCAGTTAGATGCTGATTGATAAGAAGTCGTTTATTATTATATCTGTCGCAAAGAAGCGACCACGCGTTTGTATAATTCGACGATGACACTTCGAGATTGGATATGACTCGAGCCGCATCTCCTTCTAAGTAGGAGAGTAAATAGTGAAATTTATTAATGTCAGTTATTTGTGTATTTTTATCGACGAGAGCTAAAAATGCATTTCGGAATTGAGCCCAACGGAAATAAGATCCGTCAAATTTCGCAATTTCGATTTTAGGTATTTTAAAATTAGAATTCTGATCATGGTAGTGAGAGTAAGAGCAGAGTGCCTCTCCGATCTCTGACTTGCGGCGAGATTCTATTTTGATGTTTGCCTTTTCAATTAGAACCCTAGCCCTCGCCATGCAGGTAACGAGATCTTGTTCGATTATCTCCCTCTCATCAATCTCAGAATCTAAAAATTCGCAATTTAAAACTTCTATGTCTGTTTGTAACGAATCAAATTTTTTTTGTAAATTGTTAAACACAATCCAAAATTTCATCGTACCGACGGGACTTGAACCCGCAACCTCCGGAATAACATGTTCCGGTGCTTTGCCAATTAAGCCACGGTGCGAAGTATCGTTACGACGAAATTAGTGGATTGCATTTTGTTAACCCAATTATGCATTGGTGTCAATCAAATTTGTTTGCTAATGTTTCAAATTTTGTTGATTTTAGGATAAGTTCGGCAAATTCTAGGCTACTTAACTCAGTTGACTCTACATTGCTAAGATAATGATTAAAATTAGTAATTTGGCCTTTAATTGAACTACGTTTTGTGTTTCATTCTTTAATAGATATCATGGATTTCGATGAACCAGATGCCATGGCTTTTGTTATTAGATAAGTCATTGAATTATGATTAGATTTTTTATTAAGATTGAATTAAGTTAAAACAATGTTAAAGCTGTATGTGTAAAATTCTCGTTAAATATTGAGTATATTGATAAAATTCTTTCTGAATTAACTGCAATAGGGTAAGGTCTCACTCTCCCGGCAGTGGTGCCGAGATCCCGCGGGAACCTGGCCCGAGGTGACGCCCGCCAGCCGGCCCGAGCCGCCACTTGCTGAACACTCGTGACCGGGGCCGTCCCGGTTAAATCTGGAATATTCGGCGAATTGGATCAAAACTAGGCATATAACACTGGTTCCTTTTGTCTTTGGATAAACACAGGCTTTATTTAGATAGTTATGATGAATAAAATAGTATGTAGGTAGGTAGCTCACATAAATGATGATAAAACTTGCTTGAATTACGTATTAAATGATGAAATAGATCTGAAAATTGAATGTATGTGACTTTGTGAGCATACAAAAACTTAGTATTAGCTAATAACTAGAGTGATCAATCGATATTTTTCGAATTTAAGATGTTCTAAGGCAAGATTGTGTCAGAATGACCTTTGGACTTCGCATAGATTGTAATATTGGGGTAGGATTTAGAATCGTTTGGCACGAAAAAGGGGGGGTAGAGGGGTGGAATGGGAAGGGGAGGGTCCCCCCTTCACTACCCTACCACTCCCATTACAAGGTAATGCATAGTTATTGAGTTATTATATATGTTATTTTTGTTGGGTTTGATTTTGGATTTTTGGTTGAATTTAGAATCGTTTGGCATGAATTTGATATAAAATGTTATGGGGATGGGTAGAAGTTAGGTCCCTGATTGTAACAATACCATTTCTTTAACAAGGTAATGCATATTTTACAAGAAAACGATACAAACAAAATCTAACCTAAAAATATACTAAACCATAAAAACAAAGCGCAAATAATAATTACAAGGGCTAGATAACTTATTAAACATTTTAGTAATATTATTTACCACTACTAAATTAATAAGAACACTCCACTAGAAAAAAAACTAGGTTAGGTTAGGTTGAAACTGCGAAAACACAACGCGCGAGCCGAGCGAGCGAAGCGAGCGTGCCGCGGCAGCGGCCGGCGAAGCGTAAAATGTTTGTTAAACATCCAACAAAACAGTGATATTGATCAGCAAAGTGTTACAAAAAAGTGAGGTTATGATTTTACAAAAATACGCATAACTCTTAAACTATGTATTACCTTGTAATGAAAGTGGTGTGAAAGGAAAGGGGGACCCTCCCTTACCCCCCCATCACCTCATCCTCCCTTTTTCGTGCCAAACGATTCTAAATTTTTACCAAGTGAGGTTATGATTTTGCAAAAAAAATCATAACTCAAAAACTATGCATTACCTTGTAATGAGAGTGGTGGGGTAGTGAAAGGGGGGCCCTCACCTACCCCCTCCACCCCTCCATTCCCCCTTTTTCGTGCTAAACGATTCTTAATTTCAACCTAATATTGTAATTGGTAATACGAAATTAAATTTTGCACATATTTCGTTGTAAATGCTCGAGTGAATGTGAATTGACGTGATTTATATGAACTTTAAACACACAGTAAGAAATTACATTGAATTTAATCGTTAGAATATGGTATGGGTAGGAAGAAGGAAGGACACTTATCTTATCTTATAAGAAGTCTTATCACTGTTGCTTCGCTGCCAGATCTGCCGGTGTATTAATTGCAATGTTCTTTCGTCTTCTTCACTAATTGAGCGTTGATTTTATTGGATTTCTTCGATATGACGTCGTAAGCTTCTCGCCACTTGGCACGTCGACTCAAAGTCCTATATTTATCGCCAAAAAAACTTATATCTGTTATAGAGACACTGCGAGTTTCTTGGATGCAGTGAAACCCGTAAAATAATATGGTGAATTTCGTATATTGCTTTGAGTGGTTAGTTTATGATGCAGAATTGTTGCCTGTCGAACATTGTATTTGGAATGAATGTATGTAATAGATTTTTTATATAATAAAAGTTGTTAGTTGGAGGGTAGATTATGTAGGGTAGATTTGAAAACATATTTATAAAGTTTGACGTATGGATTTTCTTCGGATACGCGTTGGAGAAGCGGCAATGTCAAGCCGCGACAGCCGGTTTTATTTAAGGATGACACTGATGAATACTGCCGTTTAAGTATATATATTACGTATGTAGTCTGTGCCTACTATTTTCAGGGCCGAAGTCAAAGTTTCAATATAATTTGAGTATTTTGTTTTGCGCTCACTAATGCATACACCTTGTGATAATAATCCTTTGCATTACGGTTATGATGCACGCCACTGTGCGCTCAGCCCCTTAGCCAAATTCTTTTACCACAAAAAAATCTCCGTTAAATGTCAGTGAAGTGACACTGTATGTGACATTTGTTTTATTTGTAACCGACTTTACAAAAAGGAGGAGGTTCTCAATTTATCGGACTTCATTTCCAACATTTCTATTTCACGGAAGAATCATCTAAATTCAAACGGAACCCTACAAAGGCAGTACCCTCAAAGCCTTCCATGCAGCCTGCGACTATAGGTAAGCAAGTAGAAAATTAATAGTTCCCTGCCTCGTCGTATATTTCAATTTGGTGGAATTAATTAAAACATGAAGACGAGCACATTATGCTTTGAACTAGAGTAATTGACCTTGTAACGCAATTTTGTGGTTTAATAAACATCTGTTATTATCAGAATGCTGGTTTTCGATATTATATTATGCATGTAATATATTAAAGTTACTAAAATATATTGTACTAGCAGCCCGCCCCGGCTTCGCACGGGTAGAACATATATGCCTACAAAATTTGCATCAGTTTGTTGCATCGAATATAAAATATTAACATATTTAACAATCATCGTCATATGTAAATTTACACAAAACCTTAACGAATTATGCACCTAAACCTTCCTCGTAAACACTCTGGCTATTGATGAAAACCGCATGATAATCCGTTCAGTAGCTATTGAGATTATTGGGAACAGACAGACAGACGCAGTGATGGACATTGTTTTATATAACTTACGTAGTGATATTGGACGGCCCTTTGGCGTAAAGGATAGTTACCCTGATTCTGACCCGAGGGTCGTTGGTTCTAATCCTAGCTATATACCTGCCAATGAAATATTTATGTGCATTCTTGAAACATGGGTTTTTGTGGGATCATTAAATCTACCAATAATTAAAATAGTTTAAGAACTAAAACAACTGACTTCTATGCCCCGCGAGTCAATTTCAGTAGCAAGTTTGAGACGTTTATCGTCATATCTCTGAAGATACTTATCACATCTCAATGAAATTACAACCGGACCACCTCGAAAACGTACCCTACCGATTACAAAAATAATAATTCGAATCGGTTCACAATTGACGGAGTAATCGCGTAACATACACACACAAAAAAAGAAAGAAAAAAGAAACATACAGACGAATTGAGAACTTCCTTCTTTTTGGAAGTCGGTTGAAAAGTAGTAGGTAAGTAAGTACCACCAAAGAGAACATCTGCCGCCGTAACCTTACGGCGTTCCCCGACGCAAAAAGTAGGGGTATTATAAGGTTTAACGTGTGTATCTGTGTGTCTGTCTGTAGCATCTTAGCACCCAACCGGATGAACCGATTTTGATTTAAAGTAGGGGTATTATACGTTTAACGTGTCTATCTGTGTGTCTGTCTGTAGCATCTTAGCACCCAACCGGATGAACCGATTTTGATTTTATTAATGATAGTTTTTTTTTATAGATGTCTTCATCGAGAGTGTTCTTAGCTTTGATTCATGAAAATTCGTTCAATCGTTATAAAACTATGAGCTTTAATCAACTTTCATAGGTCTGATCAATTTGAAAATCTTCTTCTTCAACGATATTGTAAGAACATGGAAGCATTGACCTGATGCTGAGACATCTCCTGGACTCTACAGAATACTCAAATCCTCACCAACTTACAGTTCAGATTTTAAAAGTCGTGTTTAGAGTCATTGGAATGCTTTTAATGAAAAGATTAGACATAGATCAGTCGGGGTGGTTTAAAATATTATATTATATATATTGATCATTATTATTTTATACAATAGATCATATTATTATACTATATTGACTTCAAATTGAGCGATCGGTGGGGATCTACAGAAAAGCTAAGCTTATAATAATATTTTCGTAGTAACTATGACCTATTCTGTGGTTTGACTGCAAATATTTTATTAATTTTGCGATGCGTGTATGTGAAATCCGTGATATCTTCTAGAGTTTTCATTAGAATTATATACTGTAAAGGACAATTTTAATCTATAATATGTGGTCAAGCTAATTAACGTAATTATTTGGATAAGGATTAATACTTTATACTTGAAAATAATCCTGGAAGTTATGTAATATTTTTTAACAAAAAATTTAAGATTAAAATGGTTACTGTGAGTCAACCTTAAGAGATAGACATATGCTGTCGCGGACTTTTTTGTAGGTCTTATTAAGTTGTACAACTCTTTCATAGAAAATATTCTTCCATCTGTTTTCAATTGAGCAGCGTTCGTAAGAAACTTGTTTTTTCGACCGTTTTTTTGTCGACTTAGGTTGCAAATTAGGTCTCAACGAATGTACCTTTGATTTAAACGGGATAATATATAGGGTATTTTCATTTCGAAAGTTTGTTCTATATATTAGTGAAAGAATTTTTTAAATCGGTCCAGTAGTTTTTGAGCCAAATCATTACAAACATACAAAAATACAAAAATACAAATGTTCTCTCTTTATAATATTAGTATAGATATAGATTTTGCGTTACCCTTGGATGGTTCAAAAAGGGCGATCGCTGGTGGTATATTTTCATAGCTCATACCTCCCAGCCAATAAAAACCAAATATTTTGCTCCTTTCATTGTCTTATAACTTATATACAATCCAAAATATAATCGAACCGACTCGAACCCACCAACCAGCGCCACCAATGCATAATACATATATTTTTTTATAAAAAAAGCGTACTAGCAATGTGGTCTCACATGATTAGTGGTCTTGTTAACCTCTTCAACTAAGCTAAATATGCATAAGCATGACAGACATACTCCAGACATAAGTCTGGAGTAGGTTCACGTCACAGAAATAGGAATAATATTATTATTCCTATATCTGTGGTTCACGTCAATAGTGCAATGGGTGGGGATCGAAATCACGACCTCTCGATCGTCAGGCTGACGCCTTTGTTGTTGGTCTATTGCCACTATAGATACAAATTGATTAAAATGCAATCCAGTAGTGTCGTCGTATCGATAGGGTCGTACTGTATAAATAATAAACTGGCCAAGTGCAAGTCGGACTATTCTATAACTATGATTTTCACAACTACAAAAATAACTTTGTTTTTCATAGTGTTTGTATGAAAAACAAAGTTATACTTGCGGTCATCAACAACTGCTGACTGTATCTCGTTCAAACCAATTTTCGTTGAAAGTTTTGTTGAGATCTACAGAATATATTTTTTCAAGATTTTTCACTCTCTTACTTTAGAAGTTAGAGGGGGGGGACACACATTTTACCACTTTAGATGCGCCTATCTTTTAAATGATTGACTTTGGAAAAAATGATTTAAGGAACCTGAATGAACCTGAAATGTACAGACAGACAGACATGGCGAATCTATAAGGGTTCCGTTTTTGCCATTCGGCTATGGAACCCTAAAAACCAGTTACCAATCGATTTCAGGTTATAACAGTATACTAGGTGCCAGTTTAACCAAAGTAGCTTCGAGCATTTACCAATGGAGATGTTAACGTTGTAATCCGCAAACATTTTTTTCTGCCGATACTTACGGGGAACGAGGTAAATACGCATTGCACACACACAAATCACTCATTTTAACGATCCCGCACACTGGCTTGAAACACGCACGCTCATATGGCCAAAAATGGCTATATGGCCAGCAGAAGGGTACGCCTTGCGTTAACATCTCCATTGGTAAATGCTCGAAGCAAAGAAGAGATACTAATTATACGGTTTAACTAGGTAATTTACTGCTGCCCCCGTCATACTCTTTTAAAGCGCGGTTCCATCTTAGACCTATCTCTAGCGAACCTAATATAAGGTGACGATGTTTACTTAATAGTTCCACACCCAAACAACAGTTAATAGTGCCAAAGTTTTAACACATCAAAAACCGCATCGGCATCGCACATTAGCTGCTTGTTTTTGTTAGTAGAGCACAGTTAATTAAGGCGTACAGAGCACGCCCGCGGCTGGATGGGAAATGGGTAATTATGAAGTTGCGTTCTACAGCAGCTTGCCACTGTTTGCAACTGAAAGGGTCCTAGTCTGTGTGCTGGATGTACAAGTTTGGAGCTGCCATATTAGATCCGGTCATATTCCTACTTATAAACCTAGAGTATGCAGAGTAGAGTAGGTATCTATCCTAATATAATAACTTACTTTATGTTTTACAGAGAACGACTATTCTGTCACAAACTCAGAATGTGGGTACGTTATTTAGTTGCATAGTTCAATGGGGGGTATTTTTGGGGTAACCAACACGACTTTTCAGTAAAAGCATATATATATTTTTTCGTGCATTACTTCTTTGTACGTGACCTTTTTTGGATCGGATGGCATGTCATGATAGAAGTTTTCCTAGTTCTCTAACGTTCGACGACAGTCGACGACTTTATGAGAGCTACTTTTTCATTCAAAGCGATAAATACCTTACGTATTATTTATATTCTCTTTGATAAACACGGATAAAGACATAGTCTATTCTCCGTGGCGATAAATTATACTATTTTACATTTAGGATAATCAATTATATAATCATTTTAATGTTATTAGACGTGTATAAGTGCAGATTTTTAATGTGCCTATATACTGAATTAATGTTTAAAGTTTAAAGTTTTGCTACATCGGTATACTCAGTTGCAGTAATTACGAGATAAATAAAAGCTATCAAATAAAAATGAGTTGTAGCTCTTACGATGTTTTCTCACTTGTTGTGCCAATGAAGCACCGTATAGTACTTAAAGATGCAGCGATACAATTTCAGACAGAATTGGATGCAGGCTCGCGAGTCAAAGGTGCTTGAAATGCCGGTTCTTAAGAGTTCGAAATCGAACTGGATAGATCTTGAATCCGTTAGAGCAAATGGATCAGAAAGAAAACGGTTGTACATACATAATTTTTAGTAAGTAGAGTTATTTCGTGCGCTGTAACGATGCCATTAAATGGAATTTAAACTACTTCAGATTTAATTTGTAATCAGTACCTAATCAGAATTTGACCACAATCACACTTTTTTTATTTTTTTTATTTTTTTATACGTTATAGGCTAGCGTTTGACCACTATCTCACCTGTTGGTAAGTGATGATGCGGTCGAAGATGGTAAGCACGCTAGGCCTAGAATGGGAACTGGCTCTCAAGGATAGCTGCCGGAACACATTAGATGTTTCGTGACAGATTTTCTAATTTGAGGGTGGTAGCTGTACTTTTCACCGCAATGGTAAATTGAACCCGAGTAGTTGCTATTTTTAATTACATTTAGTAGGTAGCATAAAGCAATATGCTTATCTGATACTAAGCAATGGCGTCTTCCTATATCACAAATACTGTAATACGCAATGATGTAGATTGTGTTAAACTGTGGAATAGTAATAATGTTGGGTTTGAAATGCGAAGAGTCTTGTGAAATTACAGACAATGTGAGACTCAGTACTTTAGCTAAGGTAGCATGTTAAAATTTGGCGTGCAACAACTCTGTGATCGTTAACCCAAGACTCAATACTTTAGTGATCGTTGTCCGGAGACTCAATACTTTAGATATGACAACGATCACAGAAACTATCGAGTCTCACGACTAAGCTCACAGTGTGCGCCTAATTCTCGTTTCACGTGCTACCGTTTCAGTTATAGGAAGACGTTATCGCTTACCAAGAGCTTAGAATGAGCGTGCGTACAAAAGCAATCTAATTCACTGACCTAATCTCCACAGTGTCTTGGGTCTGATGTTTTGGAGTAATTACGTCTACAGCGATGTAAAGCGATTGCCTTCAGGCGTAAACGGTAATAGCTAATTACGAAGTTACGTGTGGGATCCAGTTATTTATTTACTTGGTTTGATGTGTGGGGGAGCTTAAACGAGTTAATGTTAGAAGTTTGTAAGAGTCTAGAAAGGGGTTAAGAATTACTTTGATGTATTTGAAGTGATGTGGAAAATTACTTATTAGTATCGGTTAAATTCGCACTTTGGAGTACCTATTCTTGTAGATCCAGTTTGAATTAGATTTTGAATAAAGAAGAAGAGTTAGAATTAAAGTAGCCTGATCTAAAAATATTCGTATCACCATCAGCCGTACTTGCAGATAAGTAGCACCTTTTATTGCATGGTTCACTCTGTCGAATAAGATCGTGGAAAATGCTTACATTTCTATCGAAAAAAAAAAACAATTTAACAACAATTAAGGTAACATTACTAGTGCGGAATTAAAAGAAGAAAAAAACGTTCCATGTATTATATCCTTGTACGTATCCAGTACAAATGTACGTGACTAGGTGAAATAAAATAATACCAGAAAAAAATCTTGATTCAAAATACTTCAAACACGCTTGGCTTTCTAATAACAATGTTTTTCAATACAACCCAAACTTTTCTAAATTAAAAATATACTCTTCAAAACAAAAATCGAACCCAACTTTTCATATCAACCAAAGTATCTGAACAGATGTGTCACTAAGCGACTGCTTTCAAACGCTTTTCAGTGTAAATGTCGCTCTATATGATAATCAGTGCAGTGAACGTTCTCTAGAAGACAGTAACGCTATAAGGCAAAGATTCTCAAAGTGTAGAAGGTGGAAACCACTATGGGAGCATTGGTGTTTGTTATGACAGCTATCAAGTTAGAAATATTTACGAATTTATTTTAGGTATTATAAAGCTTATTATAATACTGCTGAATATAGAACTTGCCATTTGTGCCCGCAGATTACTTATTTTAAGTTAAACTTTCATCTAGCTCTTTTCAGCCACCAAACACTTCATTATCATCACTTAACCTACTCGTCGATTTTAAGAAATTTAAGTGTAGTGTAGGCTGCTCTTAGAATTTAAGAAGATTTTGTATAAGAATAAGTCAGATATTTTATCTTGACAATAATTTTTGCAGCTGTTGAATCAATATCAATATTATAAATGCGAAAGTGGGTTTATATATGTGTTTGTAACCTCGTCACGGTCAAACAGCTGAATATGGCTGATATTTTACAGAGGGACAACCAGTACGGTAGATTATAATAAAATATTTTAACGTTAACGTTACGTTATGTTAAAAAGTATGGTGCAGTTAGTTTGATTATACATCTATAGTACGCTATAGTTCCTTAGTAGTTTTTACCTGTCATTTAATGTAGAATGAGAGAGCATCTTATTCATTTTACAGTGATTTTTATAAATATTAAATAAACTGTATGTTTCTTTTGTATACTTAGTGAACACACGAACTTTTTATATCGGAATAGATGTAACATTTATTTTAGAGGTTCTTAGGGTAGGAATTTTGAGAAACCTTGTAGTGTAGAAATGCTCGAGGGAGTATTTTATGAATTGTATTAACGGAATGAGTGTTCCAGGGTTTTAAGCTGTCTTTGAAAAGTCTTGAGTACTGAATCAGAGTACATTTTGGTGTAGAGAGCACAGTTAAATTAAGAAAGCAGTTGGTTTTTATTGTAAGAACTGTAAATAAATGAAACCTCAGTGCTTTTAAAAGAGTTAGTTGTAGATTTTTTACACAGATACTTTTCTGTAATTTGAAGTACCTACATAAAGTTTGTAATAATTAGAAAATAATGAAGTAGGAAAGTAGTATGTGTAAAATGTGTGTGTTTTTTTGACAAAAAGTGGTCTATGTATCTCCTTGTAAGATCGGATCGTCCGTTTAGGCGTGATTAGGTAACAAACAGACAGAGTACGAGTAACAAAGTTAAGAGTTTATAATATTAGTCTTGATATTGGTCTGGATATTGGTCTGGATATTGGTCTGGATATTAGTCTAGAATATGTCTAGGTAAAGTATTTTTTTATTATCTTGCGGCGGTGGATAGGTCCCTGCCTACCGCAGATATGTAGATAGGGTCGGGGTAAATAAAAGTAGATGTAGGGTCTTACTTTTATATTGCCTATTAAGTTACTCAGCCGCACAAGAGAGCTTAACAAGAAGTTAGGAGCGGCACTGGCCTGCTAGTCCGTCCGGTGCGATGCAACCCTTTCCCACAGCTGGGAGGGTGAGCGACGAAGCTGTTGGTCAGCTCATGCGCAGCGGTGGTGAGCGGTGATGTGGGCGACGGCCAGCGTCAAGTAGTAAGTAGGCACAGGTTGTAGGTAGGTACTGCAGGTACCTAGCTCCCGGTTTAAGACCTGGAATCAACGTCGGTACGGCATTAGCGCTCGTCCTCAACTTAGGTGATCTGCCAGCGTGGAGCGTCGTGATAGGTAGGTACCAGCGGCTCAGTCCGATGATTACGGTTAGATAAAATAACCGCAGCATACCGTGGCAGAACAGCTTACACAGTTTTATAGGCTCGTATGATAATGAAAACTCACCCCAGCGGGTCTTCCAGAATACGTAGTACTTAAAAAGTGTGGAGGCAGGCGCGTGCGCGTTCAGCGCGCGATCAGTAACTAGTGGCCGAGGCAGGCGATCGAATGAGCTCGAACCATCGGAACAATAGAAGCGGTTTTTGGGGTCCGTAGGACAGGCAAACCGAGCCATTTAGCGTTTGCTTTAGAACTCACGAGTTCCGTAGGATATCATTAAGTTTTGATTTTTAAGTAGGTATTAAGTTAGTATTAAATACGTTATATTGTATAATTTGTTTAGTTTTTATTGTAGTATTTAATATTTTTAATAAGTTTTATTTAGATGTTTTAGACTTTTATTATTTGACCTAGATTTAGTAACGGCGCTAGACGCAACGTTACAGTACCCCGCCAAAAACAGTAGGATTTTTCCTATTACAGAAAAATCCGACTTACTACCTAAGATCTTAGTACTATTCCTACATTCATAATTACTTTCATACTTCACCTTTGATTATTTAGTTCATAGTGTCTTCAGTAATCTTAGAAATTCCTGAGACCCTTACATACCGAGTAAACGTGCGTAGAACACTTTTACTTAAAATAGCCAAACAGAGTTTATTGTCTTAGAGACAACAACTCATAATAATGGGTCTATTTCTACATTCATAATTACTTTCATACTTCATCTTGCGTATTGTCTACAGTAATCTTAGAAATTCCTGAGACCCTAACATTCAGAGTAATCGTGCGTAGAACACTTTTACTCAAAATAGCCAAGACAGAGTTTATTGTTTTAGAGACAACAACTCATAATAGGTAGCTAGGTTACGTTTTTCAAGCATGTAGGTACAGTTGACGTTAGTTTAGATTTTTATTAATATTTTCAGTTTTTATTTAGTTGCTTTTTTTCTTTTTAATTGTAATTTATGTAGGCTGAGCTGTAAGTAAGAAATAGGGCGTACTTCTTTAAAATTATAACATTGATAAGTATCTGAACATCAGAACATTGTAAGTTAGACAAGATTTTCCAGTCAATTAAACATTTTATTAATATTTTTTTTAATTCCTGTAATATTACGTAGGTTAGTTGAGTATAAAGTTTAACATTAAGTGTGTCGACTATTCTGCATCGTTGCAAATTTTAATCATTTTTTTTTCAATTAGACAATTGTTATAATATAATTTAAAAATATATATTGAGTAGGTAAGTATATATTTATTTTAAATTTAATTTTTGTTATTGAATTTTAGGTTACATTTTATAGATTATTATTATTCTTTTTAGTTAATTTAGTTGATTGCGCAGCCTCAGCACAGTACTAGCCAGTTTCTCGCCTTTAATGAGAACTTCATACGAAAGTTTGTTTTTATTCAGCAATAAAAAAATTATAGGGTGAGTTTCCATTGTAAATCAGCAGGTAGGTATCAATGAAGAAAAATGATAATGATATACAATGTTGAGATAGAAGTAATTAAATCAATGCAATGAAATACATAGTACAAAAACAATAAAATTAGTCACAACAAAATCTAAAATACCACACCTGTGTACAAAAATTACAGTTGAGCAGCAACTCTCGAGTGCTAAATAAAAATGCTGTCTGTTACAAATAAAATCTAACTACGCTTTGGTGATTCAATAAGCTAAGTAGATGAATATAGTATGCAAAATTAGTAAAAAGATCAGTGAAAATATTGCGAACCGTTACGTAGAACGATTAATATTAATAAAAGTAACAAAAGGTAGGTAGGAACTAAAATTTTTATTTTGTATTTACTTTTACATTTACCTTGCTAATATACGTAACAGTTTACATAAATTACCTCATGAAATGTAAAATGAAACTAATGATAACACAATAAGTGGAAAACAATATGATTTATGAGAAATTATTAATGTTAAAAAAAATGTAGGTAGGTATGTCACTAAGTGGTACGTACCGGTTCGACTGTAGAAAATCACCACTCGTTCACACGTAGGTATTACTAAAATGGCGGCTGACTGCTAAGTTATTTTAGAAAAAAATGCTCGATTGCTTGGCTGAGTAACTAAGACACGTAAAGGGCGCCACTGCGGCGGTGGATAGGTCCTGCCTACCGCAGATAGGTAGATAGGGTCGGGGTAAATAAAAGTAGATGTAGGGTCTTACTTTTATATTGCCTATTAGGTTACTCAGCCGCACAAGAGAGCTTAACAAGAAATTAGGAGCGGCACTGGCCTGCTAGTCCGTCCGGTGCGATGCAACCCTTTCCCACAGCTGGGAGGGTGAGCGACGAAGCTGTTGGTCAGCTCATGCGCAGCGGTGGTGAGCGGTGACGTGGGCGACGGCCAGCGTCGAGTAGTAAGTAGGCACAGGTTGTAGGTAGGTACTGCAGGTACCTAGCTCCCGGTTTAAGACCTGGAATCAACGTCGGTACGGCATTAGCGCTCGTCCTCAACTTAGCTGATCTGCCAACGTGGAGCGTCGTGATAGGTAGGTACCAGCGGCTCAGTCCGATGATTACGGTTAGATAAAATTACCGCAGTCAGCGTACCGTGGCAGAACAGCTTACACAGTTTTATAGGCTCGTATGATAATGAAAACTTACCCCAGCGGGTCTTCCAGAATACGTAGTACTTAAAAAGTGTGGAGGCAGGCGCGTGCGCGTTCAGCGCGCTATCAGTAACTAGTGGCCGAGGCAGGCGATCGAATGAGCTCGAACCATCGGAACAATAGAAGCGGTTTTTGGGGTCCGTAGGACAGACAAACCGAGCCATTTAGCGTTTGCTTTTGAACTCACGAGTTCCGTAGGATATCATTAAGTTTTGATTTTTAAGTAGGTATTCAGTTAGTATTAAATACGTTATATTGTATAATTTGTGTAGTTTTTATTGTAGTATTTAATATTTTTAATAAGTTTTATTTAGATGTTTTAGACTTTTATTATTTGACCTAGATTTAGTAACGGCGCTAGACGCAACGTTACAATCTAAGAAATAACCATGGATGAAGACAGACAAATAACCATAGGTCACTGAACCAAAATTCTACCTCACCAAAAAATAAATAAAGGTTTTTTCCCTTTTTCACTGCAACTCCAAATATTGGCCCGACAAATAATCGAAATTCATTTCGGCAGTGGGTTTCCTAAGAAGTCGGCAAAGCGTAAAATTGGGATACAAACATGCTCACGTCTTTGTTCCCGGAGGTATTATATCTTAACCGTTGCTTTTACTTTCCCTTTTAAGAAATTCTCTTGCGCCTCTGAATTTGGGAAGAAGTGAATTTTTGTTGTTGCATCCTCAAAGAGGTTATGCCATAAGAGATAATATTAATGGCGGCCAGTTTCCTTATTTTTAAGTCCATCCGTACTTTTGAACTGAATATAAGGGCCCAGCTGTGTAGTAGGAGAATGGTCGGCTTTGACGCCCGAGGTACCGAGTTCAATCCCCGTCGTGCACCAATGGATTTTTCTATAGAAAAATTTATGTCCGCTTTTCACAGTGGCGCTACGGTGAAGGAAAAACATCGTTGAAAAACCCTCTACTTTCTAGTAGAGGGTTACTTAACGATGTTTTTCCTAGACTATGTAGTGTCCGGCCTCCAGCTACCTTGAGGGTTCATGTTTGAAAATCTGACGCCAAACATCTAATGTGTTCTGGCAGCTATCCTTGATAACCAGTTTCCATTCTAGGCCTATCCTCGACCGCATCATCACTTACCAACAGGTGAGGTGGTTAAACGCTAGCCTATATGTATGTATGTATATAATATATTAAAAAAAAACATGGCATGAGTGACACGGGACACCCCTGGTGTTGCAAGTGTTTATAGGCGAC
This sequence comes from Cabera pusaria, assembly GCA_954871355.1. NCBI lineage: Eukaryota > Metazoa > Arthropoda > Insecta > Lepidoptera > Geometridae > Cabera > Cabera pusaria. Next base: position 7,524,759 of record OX940896.1, read on the forward strand.
GGTGAACATTTCCCATCAGGTGAGTCGATTGCTTGTTTGCTACCTACTTATATCATAAAAAAATGATATTAAAAGCATTTTACAAAATTTGCTGAATTCTGCGGCTTTGCCCACAAAACTGTTACACGATAATTACGTATGTATGTACCTAAGTACAGTAGAACTCTAAATGTTTTGAACCTGAAATCAATTTACTGTCGCCTATGGACACTTGTAACATTCGGTAGCTGCTCGCTTCGCGTTTCGCGTTTCCAAAATATAATGTACACTACTCTATACTAATGTGTCTACGAACTCGCATAATTAATTCTTTAATAACACATTAATAGCACAATAAACAGTTAAGATATAATCTAACCCCGATCCTTAACAATAACGAGCCTGTCGCAAACCAAAAATAAAGCATAAAGTTCAAACCAGCGTTTCCACGTCAGCAATTTAATAAGAACAGAAAAACAGCAGTAACAATACTCATTCTCTTTTAATAATGACAGCACAAAGTCTTGGAAGATGTTCAACTCGCAACGGTCGTCGCTGAATGACCGCTGTGCTGCATCTACCGTCCGTACAATTTTAATTTCACAACTTCTACAAAGGAAAATAACTCTTACTGTACTCAAAAAGGATGGTTTCCAAGTGAAATGCTGTCGTGGTAATGTGTAATCCAAATGAAACGTTGACACTGAGCCCCAAGCGGCCGGCGGAAAGAAAATTGTAAGATCAAATTAGGTACCGGTTTAAAGTCTTCGCAATAATAAGAATGGCTCCAAAATTAAATGTAGGAGAGTTTTTTATAGAATTTAATTTGCGTTTATTCGGTACTCCAGTAAAGTATGTTTGTTTCAAGTCGTGTTCTCTGCATTAACCTAATTTGGGTGATAGAAGAAATTATGTTTAAACGCAAAAGTAAACGTTTGAAGTAGAAATATGCTCATTACTTTTAATAAAATGTTTTTTGGCTCTCTGCTGTTTGTGTAGTTACCAAATTTATGTTTACAAGGAAACTTTTAGTTTTCACTGCACATTATTTTATAGTTACCTACTAATGTTTTTTTTTGTATAAGCAACAAAATAAGGGGAGATTTTATTAATTTATTGTCTCCCAAGGGCAGAGTCTTTGTTACCAACGCGTTCGTAAGCTCAGTGCCATATTCACGGCAGTTCAATACTGTCTCATCTGTTGGTAAGTGACGATGCGATCGAGGACGGTAGCACGCTAGGCCTAGAATGGTAACGGCCAGAAGGACTGCTGGAAGGACAGCTGCCGGAACACTTTAGAAGTTTGGCGACAGATTTTTTCCCAACATTGTGTAAAGTATTATGTTTCTTTGAAGTGTTACACAGTTTATATTTTTGTAAATTGTTAAACACAATACAACATTTACGCGTACTATACTAATGATAAAAATAAACGATACATCGAACTGTGGCTTCATTGGCAAAGCACCTGGACATGTTAATCCAGGAGGTTGCGGGTTCAAGTCGGTACGATGAAATTTTGGATTGTGTTTAACAATTTACAAAAATATATAGTGTGTAACACTTCAAAGAAATATAATATTTGATTTCCGCAGTGCAACATCTCTCGTCGGATTTGAAAACTGTAATGATTTCTTCCGAATGATTAACTTTCGTAATAAGTAGTCATAGATGGCGCCACCAATGCATAATTGGGTTAAAAAATGCAATCAACTAATTTCGTCGTAACGATGCATCGAACTGTGGCTTAATTGGCCAAGCACCTGGACATGTTAATCCAGGAGGTTGCGGGTTCAAGTCCCGTCTATGATGAAATTTTAGATTGTGTTTAACAATTGTGTAAAGGTACTGAAAAAAGATACTGAACTAGATACTGAATAACTATTTTTGCGAATTAATGAACTACGCCAGTCACCATGAGAAACCAGATTTTGTGTCTGTAACATCCTATTATTTCACTGAAAACTTTCTTCACAGATTAATACAAACTTCAATCGACACTAATATCATAAATTCGAAAGATAGTTTTATGTATAGTTTATCTTTTAATAATAACACTAGAAGTGCCCCGCGGCTTCGCCCGCGTTTAAGACTTCTTTTATTTACTTAAAACTTTTATTTTGTAAAAACATTTCTATAATAAAAGACGAGAAATCGGTTCAAACTTTGAACCCCCGTTCGGTCTCATTAAGGGGTGAATTTTGATAAATCCTTTCTTAGCGGATACCTACGCCAAAATAACTATCTGCATGCCAAATTTCAGCGCAATCCGAAACAATATTTATTTCAGACTTTGTTACCCCACTTCACCCTTTTAGGGGTGGCATTTCGAAAAAGCCTGAAACATATATTTTGTTATTTACTGAAGCACTTTTGTGAAGTTACGAATAGAAAAAACTATCTAATACTAGCTGTGCCCGCGACTTCGTCCGCGTGGAATAGAGTCTTTGGGTAGCATTAACTAATAAGAAACATACGTATCCCAACTACACCGCACTGCACCACGCACGCTAATTCCCCCTTCCCCTCCCCTCACTTACCCTCCCCTCCCCCTTCCCCCCACTTTCATCTCCCCTCCCCTTCCCCTCACCTTCCCCTCACATACCCTCCCCTTTATATCGAATCAACAGCCTAAATAATAAGTTTCAAGTTCCTAGCTTTAAAACTGACGATACTTACATACAACTTTTCATCCCCCCTTTCAACCCCTTACAACTCTCTTTTCGCATTAAATCGGTTCAGTGGTTTTGGCGTGAAAGTGGGACAGACAGACAGACAGAGTTACGTTTTTACTCTCAAATAAAACCCAGAGATGGCGCTAGCGTAGACTCTAATAGCTCTCCTTTAAATATCGCCTAAATGTATGAGATCCGTACTAAATATATATATAAAATAAATAATGTATGATATGAACGATATTTTCTGCGATGTTGAAACTGATGCACTTGCTTCGTGATTAAACATCACAAAAGTCGAACTCGTTTAGAAACGTTTTCTCTTAATTGATTGATATTAGTCTGGATAGTTTCTCCTTACAAACTTTGAACCCCCGTTTCGTCCCCTTAAGGGGTGAATTTTAGAAAATCATTTCTCAGAGGGAACTAAAGTCGTAATAACTGTCTGCATAACAAACTTCAGCGCAATCCGAAACAATATTGATTTTCAGACTTTGTTACCCCATTTCACCCTTTTAGGGGTAGAATTTCAAAAAAGCCGTATTATAGTAAAAACACGTATTTACTTTTTTTTAAATTGAAGCATTTGTGTGATGTTTCGAATAGAAAATACTACTGTTAACGAATCTGCCTACCCCCAGTCTGCGAGCGAGCGCAAAACTATAAAAACAGACAGCGAGCGGCTTACTCTTTGCGCGACTGTCGTGTTGTTCGGACGTAGTCGTTATGTAATTAGCTTAGGCACATTATGTAATTCTCATTATGTTAAAGTTCTATGACATTTTATAGTTGTAGGTATTGTGATAGTGTTTATTTTTTAACCTTTTTCACTTCTGTTCGGTAAGATCAGAAGTGGGATAGGTCCACGTGCATTTACGCGTTTAAGCCGTCTCTGATAATTTGAATAATTGCTACAACGTTTTTAAAATCGAATCTGTGCTGTTTAATCGTCTTGAATCCAGTGATCTAGTTTTCGGGAATGCTTGTCAGTGAAAGTGCAAATTAGACGTTCGTCTAGATCTAGGGTGTGATATTTCTCAAAAACAAAAGAAATACATCAGGTCATACCGATTTAGTTGCAAAAAAAGGGGTAGTTTGTCAGGGTTCTTAACTGGTAGTTTACCACTGCGTCCGAACACCGAACGCTACTTGTAATTGCCGTTGCTTACCCGCTTTAATTTATTTGTAGTTTTGTATGCTGTCGTTGTGTACCACTTCGAGCAACAAAGCTGCCCGTCGGCAAGTAAACGCGGCGGACTGGATTATTCGAGTATGGTTGGTGTGGATACAGGTATGATTACAATATTACTTTCGACTATGCAAAAAGGTTGTCCGAGCTAAATAACTGGGCAAGCCCGAGACATTTAGGTACAACTAATTTTCTACCTATAAACTCAAAAGCGTAGTCAAATTATTGAGCGACAACTTATAGGTTGTGTTAACATTTGTATCTGCAGTTACACCCACAGGGCGTCATTGCTATTACTCTGTATGTTGTTATAAGCTTGTTTGGCGTATTTTGTGCGATTTAAATAGTTTTCAAGTCTAGGGGCCTGTTTCAACGGTGCCTGATAGCCCTATTGGGAACTTATCTGACAGATTTCCGACAGACTTTTGTATTATGATATCTGCCTGATTACTATCTGAAACTTTATCGGAATTCGGTGAAACTAACCCTTAGAAGCGTTGTTCGATCAACACAATAATGGAATTTAGTTAAATCGAGAGTTTGATAACCTACGTAAAGGGAACTGATCCAAATTAAAACCATGTTTGTGAGGTGTGACTTGTCGTAAACTGTTGTTCTTAACGCGAAATTGCGGGTATAATGGAAAACTGTTGAGGGTCTAGAATGATATCATGCCTCGAATAAGACATTTACTGACAACAAAAATAAAAATCACAATGTCTGTTCAATATTAATTTATTTTGAATTCTTACATCTATTTTTTACATACAAAATGAAGCCGAGTGTTAAGTAGTTGCGCTAGTTCCAGTGTATACTCAATCATAGTTTAGACTTAACTACCGTAGCGTTAAGTGGTAATAATTGAGGGTTATATTGATGGCAAGAACTATCCGTCTCATGGAATTTACATCCAACACTGTGTAGCCTCACAGTGCTCGTGAACACATAGTGTCAGTCAAACCAAAAGGGTGACAGGCGCAGTGCAGTGCTGTCCATAAGTTTTAAGCGCCACAGTAGTTGTTATAGGCAGACTATCGTTATACCGACAATTGAGCGTTGTACTAAGCCTACCTTACGTACGATAAAAAATAAGTTATTTTTCAAAAAAAATAAAACCGACTTCATAACCACAAACCGGCACTCAAAAGCGAAAAATAAATTACTTAAAATTATTAAAAGCGCTACCCACTTATCTATTTGAAGTCGGTGCCAGCCAAGTCTAATAGGTAGTAGATATATAAATCCCTACATGTATCTACCTACTTACTACTACTACATGTACCTACTTACTACGACTACATGCATAGTATCTATCTACTCATCACCTACCTAACTGTACTCCATCTCTTCTTGACTTATTAATTGTTTCTTCTCCTTCTCACGTTGCTAAGCACGGTCAGTGCCCAGCTGACGCTTTCTCTTATCATGATCTGATCTTCCTCTCTTATAAAATCCGTCCTCCCAAAAACAAGCCAAAGACAATCCTTCAGCGCAATTTTAGTGGAATGGATAAGGATGCTTTTCATGCTGATGCTTTAGCAATTGACTGGTCTCCTGTACTAGAAGCTGAAACTGTAGATGATCAAATGTCTTTGTTCAACTAAATTATTTTGCAGCTTTATGATGAACATGCTCCATTACGTACCATTACATTAAAGCACTTGCCTGCACCCTGGATAACTGATGAAATACGACAGTTAATGCATAAAAAAGTAACCGCTAAACATAAATATAAATGCCGTCCAACCGAATTAAATAAGTCAAAATATCTGAAATCACGTAATCGCTGCAATACAGTGTGTAGGGATGCTTTTCGCCGTCATTTTCACGAATCAGTTAATAATGAGGATTCTTCTAAAGTTTGGAAGTTCCTCAGATCCCTTGGAATTGGTAAGCCTCGTCAAAATTCTGTCCCTCTTAGTTTAGACATAGATTCACTTAATCTTCATTTTTCTTGTTCATCTGATATTTCTGACTCGGATAAAATCAAAACTTTAGATCATTTATCAAATTTACCAATTCCCGACTATCCTTCTTTTGTTTTTGATCGACTATCCACTTGTGATGTTAAGAAGAGCGTACTGTCCATTACTTCTAATGCTGTAGGTGGTGATTGCTTAAGTCGCAACATGCTAGTACCAATCCTTGATACCATTCTTCCTGTACTATGTTTTATTTTCAATAACTTCTTTAACAATGGTGTGTTTCCCTCTATCTGGAAAGATGCCCAGATCATTCCTTTACCCAAAAAAGCGAACCCTAAATTACTCTCCGAATACCGTCCTATATCCATTCTTTCTTTCTTATCCAAGGTCCTTGAGCGTCTTGTCCATAATCAAATTAGTAAATTCCTTTCCTTTAACAATCTCCTTAATCCTTTTCAATCCAGTTTCCGCCCAGGCCATAGCACAGTTAGCACGTTAGTTAAAATTTCAGATGATATCCGCCTGGGTATGGAAAACCGGCACCTTACGGTACTAGCACTGTTGGACTTTAGCAATGCTTTCAACACTGTCGACTTTGATATCCTACTAGCAATACTACGTTCTATTAACATATCTCCAATGGTGGTCGACTGGTTTCACAGTTATCTGTACGGGCGCCGGCAGCGTGTTCGCCTTGATGAAACATATTCATTGTGGTGTGACACGTCAGCTGGCGTTCCTCAAGGCGGCGTGCTTTCTCCTCTTCTCTTTGCTGTTTTTATAAATTCTATCACTTAAAATCTTTCTTCTTCCTACCACCTGTATGCAGACGACCTTCAGATATATTGTCAAGCCCCTCTTGATAATCTACCCAATGCTATTGCCTCCATTAGCACAGACCTACAGCGCATATTAGACTGGACGAAAGCTTTTGGACTCAAAGTCAATCCAACAAAAACACAGGTCATGGTTACCGGAAGTTCTAGACTTATTGTCAAAATTGATTGGCAAATGCTTCCAAAAGTTAGTTTCGGTGGAATAGATATTCCTTTTAGCAGGTCTGTGAAAAATCTTGGTCTCATAATAGATCAATGCTTGACATGGGATTTACAAATACAAAACACCAGTCGCAAGCTCTATGCAGCTGTGGCGTCACTAAAAAGACTACGCAACTTTCTTCCTACAACCACTAAAATTGCACTCGCTCAATCTCTCCTACTTCCTATTCTTGACTATTCTGACGTCTGCTATCTAGATCTTAGGGAAGATCAGCTAGATAAACTTGAGCGTCTACAAAATTTATGTATTAGATTCATATTTGGTTTGCGTAAATATGATCACGTATCTCAGTTTCGCACAAAGCTCAAGTGGCTTCCTATTCGCCTTCGCCGGAATACTCATATTCTTTCTCTTCTCTATAACATTCTATTCAATCCTTCTACTCCGCGATATCTTAAAGGACGCTTTAACTTCCTCCACAATTCTAACTCTCTTTCTCTAAGGTCATCAGAAAACTTAACCCTGAACTTTCCCGCACATGGTTCCAGTTTTTATGATAAGGCTTTTACTGTCCAGGCTGTTAGGCTCTGGAACTCTCTTCCCGAACCTGTGAAATCTTCACAATCCCTTCATATTTTCAAGAGCCGTCTAAAAGCTTATCTTTCATTATAAATAGTGTTAAGCTGCTTCTGTCTGTTCTGTCAATCTGTTTAAAATTTATAGAATGCGTGTTTAGGAATTTATGTAAGTATGTTTATTGTTGTAGGTAAGTAGGTATGATTATGTTAGTTTAGGTATAATATGTTATTGTTATTCTTTTCATTTTAATTTAAATTAGGCGCACCCTGCATTAGGCTACTATTTCGATCCTATCCATACAAAGGTTTGTCTGGAAGAGATCGCTGTTAGCGATAAGACCGCCCATTGTTACACGTTAAATTTAAGCTGTAAATGTTATATGTGTCTGTATCTTTGGTGTCGCAATAAAGAGTTCATCTATCATCTATCTATCTACAAAAATACAAAAATACAAAAATACAAATATACAAAAATACAAAAATACAAATGTTCTCTCTTTATAATATTAGTATAGAAGTATAGTTTGGCAAAACGTTGTTCTTTCGATTCAGGGTGTAGCGTGCCACAGTTACTGATATAGGTAAACGTCATAGCAAATCATCTAGCGAACATCTAATTTGTTTAGTCACCATGTATCAATAAAATCAAAAGAATCACTGTTTAGTGGGTATTCAGTTTACAACAAAAATTCAATCACAAGACTTATAATTTTATTTACGTAATATACCTACCTACGTTTCATGATGACAGATTGCGTTAGTGGTGTTACAAAAACGAATTAATCAAACTTTTGTTAGATCGTTTTATTATTCTGGTTTTTATAGGTAAAATAGCAAACATTTGCTTGCTGTATCTCAATCATTGTGCATTTATAGGAGATATGAGAGTATGATGCAGCGAGACTCTGTTATCTAATGATTTGAATATGTGCCGGTAGACCGAGCGGTATTGAGGTAGTGTTGTCAGTTGTCACACTTCCATAACTGCTGTAAGTACATTGGCGCTTCGTTAGCTTCCTGTGGAACGGTGCGGTAATGTATCAACATAAGGAAGTTATTATTTTACAAATATTACATGTTTTTATGTGATTTATTATTATGTGCATTATGGCACACTTCTTCCGTACTACAGGATATAGACATGAACATGAATTCCACATAACGCGTAGCGTTTCTAAGTGACTAAGGCAGTAATTTAAGTGCATTGACATTTGTCTTAATCTGTTTAATAAAAACTGGCCAAGTGCAAGTCGGACTCGCACTCGTAGGGTTCCGTAACACAGTAGAGTATTCTATAACTATGATTTTTCGCAATTACAAAAATAACTTGGTTTTTCATAGTGTTTGTATGAAAAACAAAGTTATACTTGCGGTCGCTATATCTCAACAACTGCTGACTGTATCTCATTCAAACCAATTTTCGTTGAAAGTTTTTATTGAGATCTACAGAATATATTTTTTCTTGATTTTTCACTCCCTTACTTTAGAAGTTAGAGGGGGGGGGGGACACATTTTACCACTTTAGACGCGCCTATCTTTTAAATGATTGACTTTGAGAAAAAATGATTTTAGGAACCTCAATGTCATTTTTAAAGACCTATCCATAGACACCCCACACGTATAGGTTTGAAGAAAAATTTTTTTTTTGTTTCAGTTCCAGTATGGGATTTACTTAAATCAAAATCAAAATCAAAATATCTTTATTGTTGAAACTGTGTACAAGTAGATGGTAAATTCCTTACATGGTATCAACAGTTTGCCCTTTTCAGGCGTACAATATTATAAATAGTATTTATGAATCTAAGCTAATAAATATATGTAGTATCTTTAATTTTAGTTCTACTTACGTAATATTATTTACAAATAGGTATGCTTAGTAATATATACTATGTTACTATACATTGAAAAATAGATACCTAGAGTAGCAAAATTAATTTTGATAAAACTCATTTAAGGTATAAAAGCCCTTAGTAAGCAACCAAGATTTTAATTGTTTGTTAAATTGTGGATTCGTTAACAATTTAATATTTAATGGTAGGTGGTTGTAAATCTTAATTGCAGTAAAATAAGAACTTTTATGATATAATGTGTTATTAGCTTGGGGCAGATAAATGTTATGTTTATATTTTGAGCGTAAAATGTTCGAACGACTAGATTTAATTTCGAAGAAGAAGGTACTATTGTCTCTAACAAAACAACACATTTGATATATAAATATACAGGTTAAAGTAAGAAATTTATTCTCTTTGAAAATATTTCGTAGGGTTTCTGTACTGTCTAGATGATATATGCTTCTAATACATTTTTTTTGTAACAGGAAAGTTGATTCTACTTCTGTTGAATTTCCCCAAAACATGACTCCATAACTTAGATGAGGAAAAACGTATCCATAGTAAGCTTTTACAGTAATATTTTCGGAAGATACCGATCGTAACACTGATAAAGCATACACATATCTAGAGATCTTGGAGTTAACTTTACATATGTGTGCTTTCCAACTTAGATTTGAGTCAAGAGTTACTCCAAGAAAATTAGTTTCATTAACATACTCTATTTGAACATTTTAATATATTTACAAAATGAGTCCAAAATGTTCTACTGTCCCGAGACTCGAAGTCGGTTACCCTAAGGTACTAGGTCTTGCAAGACAGAAGTTTCGCCGTTCGGCCAGTCGGACACATAGCAATGGTACCGAAATAGTCATTCAGGATCGAAGTATTTATGTAAATCAAAACAAAGAAAAGTTCAGTTGGAATTCTAATTCGAATTTTGAATTTTGAATTTCGCGATGGCTCGAGTGACGCCATCGATATGCGTCGGTTTTAATGTTCAATGTTCATACATCGTTTGGTTTTTCAATAATTTTGCACACTTCACTTAATGTTCACTTTCACTATTCTTAGGTTTAATTAGGGTTTTTGAGTCTTTAGAACTGTAGTGTTGTAATATTTTGTCAACAACTAACTATTTATGAAAGCATTTTCTTGGATATTTTGTGTGGCACTGTTTTCTATTAAAACACGGTGAATCTATGTTTATTTTTGTCACAAACAATGTAGGTTAATATTTGCACATTATTAAGTCCCTTGAGTACACTTTTTAAACTTAAATCACAATAAATCTAATTTTAAACAATAATTAATTAAAGAGCCGATGTTTACTCTCCGGGATAGTTCGCGCGCGTTAACATTTTTTATTTTTGTATAAAAAACTCTTAAAAAAATCTTAAACGTTTACATTTTTTATTTTTGTATAAAAATCGGAAAGCGGTTTACAGAATACATCTACCTACCAAGTTTCAATTCTGTAGTTCTAATAGTTTCGGAATAAAATGGCTGTGACATACGGACGGACAGACAGACAGACAGACAGACAGACATGGCGAATCTATAAGGGTTCCGTTTTTTGCCATTCGGCTACGGAACCCTAAAAACGAGACACCCAGCGAGTGGAAGAAATATTAAATCCCAATAGGTGTTCTGTTTTTACGGTCAATAGTAACGCCTAGTTTTCTTGTGTTTTAGACCTGATGCTGGTGCTCGTGCTTCATGCTGAGCTTCATGCTGAGCTTCATGCTGAGCTTCATGCTGAGCTCCACGCTGAGCGGCGCGCTGTAGCTTGATGCTGTCACCGGTCGCGCCACTGCGCGAGTGCGCGCATGGTGCTGAGGTCTGCACCGAGCTGCCTGCTGACGTACACCGCTGTCGCTGATTGCACCACTGTGCGGTCACGCGAGTGATGCCACGCTGTATGTACCTGATACGCTTATGCGGCGAGTACGTAAGTAAAGTTGAGGCGTGCACCCCTGGTGTCACACTTCCTTTTTGTGGTTACGGGGGAGGCGGGCACCCCTGGTGTCACACCTCCCTCTTGTAATTACGGTTGAGGCGTACAACCCTGGTGTCACACTTCCCATTTAGCAGTGCAGTTGAGGTAGACTCTGCAGGGTTTTTTCTTCCTGTACTGTGTAGGCGCTTTGTCGACATTATTCATTATCTGTATCATTGACGAGAAAGCGTGCTACTTTGCTAGACGTTCCGTTAACGGGCTAGCCATCACAAGGGTCGCCGTACTTATAGCTTAAATTGCGCAGTTGGGATATTCGTACGGTTTCCATTTTTCTTTCATACCATTATACCATTTATACGTAGACAAATGTGTTGTGGTTGGCGAATGGCCGGCAGTTCGACGTCGACAATACATTTTAAGTCTATTTCATATACATCTCATAGCATTTTATTGTTTTCATTTAATTACCCAGTTGCCTAAATTTTCAATTTCCTAAATTATTGAGTTTCTGCTGCCGATGTTTGAGTGCACGCTTACATCTGTAGTAGGAATTACCAATATTTGAACCTTTTTCACAAACTTAAGAAGGCTTCAAATACTAAGTGAGTACATGTAACCTCATGTGTATCTTTTCAAATTGTAGATGCAAACACTGATGCAGCTGAGAGATATATGCCGCTACTTGATGATGAAGCGGTCGAGGACGACCTGCTGTCAGGAACGGCCGTGTTAACGAATCTGCCTACCCCCAGTCTGCGAGCGAGCGCAAAACTATAAAAACAGACAGCGAGCGGGTACCTGGCTTACTCTTTGCGCGACTGTTGTGTTGATCGGACGTAGTCATTATGTAATTAGCTTAGGCACATTATGTAATTCTCTTTATTCTAAAGTTTATGACATTATATAGTTTTAGGTATTGTGATAGTGTTTATTTTTTAACCTTTTTCACTTCTGTTCGGTAAGACTATTTAATCTTGTTTCTCCATACAAACTTTGAACCCCCATTTCATCCCCTAAAAGTACACCTTTACGTACTAAGACAAATATACCCTCCAAATTTCAAGTCTCTATGACCAGCGGTTTAGGTTGTGCGTTGTCTGTCAGTCAGTCAGTATGTCAGGACAAACATTCTTATAGTATTAGAAGATAATAAAAATTACAATAAGATAATAAAAATTGTTTGGGACCTCTCACGGTCCTTGCCCCTCCCACTTGCGCGATTTGGCAAAAAAATTACACAAGGATAGCCAGTATAGTGGATGAAGGATATTTTTAACTTGGGCGAAGCTGCGAGGCGTCGCTCGTTTTATATAACTGGCAAAAAGCCCCGGGCGGTCCACCATTAAAATATCACTGTAATAATAAATTAAATACACATCTCAATATCTAATTAGCCTGTTTTAAGATACACTTAATTAAGTGGTCGGTAGGTATATCTCAAAGTTTTCCTTGTTCTCGTTTTCATAAGCAAATTTACTTCTTCGAATTATTTACCTTGGAGCCTAATTACAACTTATCCTAAATTACTTTTCTCCGGAAAATTACGGTTCAAACTTCCAAATTAAAATATTATAAACGCCGTATTTAAGGACATATTTTAGCAGGGATTTAGTTAAAATAAACTTAAGTGTTTTAGATTCTGTGTATGTTTTTTGGAATAATAGACATTCGACCTGAAACTTTGTAACAAGCAACAAAAAAAAGACTAAGTTTCTCAATCTTGGAGCCAGGAGCCAGCTAGAAGGATGGCGTGGCATTTTTTTTTAATGGCAGGTGACATCACTTATTTTTTTATGCACACGGCATTGCTTATCATAAGGCGAGCATCTTGCTTGTCCCATTACCTCATATTTAAATTATATGCCCTAAATTGAAAACACTTTGCTTTATGCCTTCTGCCTACGACGGTGATTAGGTTTAAAGAGAAAACTGTCCAGTGAAATAACAAGTGCGGATCGACAATTCTGTAATTTTACTGAACAATTTTCCCTTTAAAACTAATAACTGGACCAATAGACACAGATCCAACAGAAGCATATTTAGCTTAGTTGGAGCGGTTAACAAGAATACTAAGTAATAAGTTATCATCATAATCAGGCGGTATCAGTCCACTGCTGGAAATAGGCCTCTCCGAAGTTATGCCACTGAGCCTGATCTTCGGCTCTTTGTTAGTCAAGTAATAAGTAATAGTAAGCTTAAAAAAGATTTATTTTTGAATAACTGACGAAATTGTGTAACATACCCCGTTAGAACCCAATCAGCAGAAGCCTAGGTTCTATTACGAATAGTTGCAGAATTCGCAATAATATCTACAGAAATAAAACAGAACTACTGAAAAGGCAGCGTCTTACTGATAGATTGAGTTCCGACTCCCAAAGCAAGTATGGACGAAATCCATTAAGGAATCCCCGAGGAGGAAGCGTCTTCCGTTTCGGAAATTACATTAAAAAGCAATACTTCCTACCCAATAACTAAAGATATAAGGCTACTTTCAGATGTGTGTGAAATTCGCTCTCAAATGCAATTTGCGGCAATTTTTTGGAACCGTTATACCAATAATAGGGAATATGCATGATTTCTTAAAATATTTTTATTGCACTGATTACATCCATTTAACATAGTAAAAAATGAAATAATACTGAAAGTATTATGTTTCTTTGAAGTGTTTCACACTTTATATTTTTGTAAATTGTTAAACACCGTCGGTACGATGAAATTTTGGATTGTGTTTAACAATTTACAAATATACTGAAAGTGTTCAAATTAAGCTGCAAAAATAGTTTTAGCATTGAAAAAAATTGAGGTGTTTAAAACGCCGCCAATTTTTCGCGCGCCTTTGTGACGTCACAACATGCCACCGCTGTCAATAGTAAGTATTCGTACAACAGTGCATACTATTTCTATGACAATGATTTAATCTGTGGTGACAGCTGTGTGACCTCACTTTTTAATTGACAAGTGGTGATGTGTTTTGCAAATAAACAATGAATATTTTAACCAATCTTTGAGTATTTATTTAAAAAATATATATAACATACCTACAATACCAGAACAATAATCATTCGAAAATAAATGATTTCAAATTCAATTTATACCACATGAATATTCTCTATTAAGTTTAAAAACTAAAACAACCACATAGCAAGTTTGAGACGTTTATCGACATATCTCTGGAGATACTTAACAGATCTCAATGAATTACAATGGAAATGTACCCTATTACCAAAAACTAATGATCCGATTTGGATGAGGATTTCGTTTTTTAATTTTTATTTTGTAAGAAAAGTTTTAGTGTATAATATTAGTCTGATTAATATTTTCTAAGATAAATAATGGAACTCTTCAACAAAAGAACGAATTTTGTATGTAGCGCGATTTCTTCGCCAATCAACACCAATATCAACACCAATATTATAAATGCGAAAGTCAGTTTGTTTATTTGTTTGTTTGTTTGTTTGTTTGTTTGGGACTTCTTCACGGTCAAACGGCTTGACCGATTTGGCTGAAATTTTGTACAAAGATAGTACATAGGGCAGAATAGGATATAGGATACTTCTTTTTTGGCTATCGAGTCTGGGTGTCCAGATTTTTTTAATTGAATTTTGGGTTATGTGTGGCCACTTATCAGCTAAACGGCTTGACCGATACGGCTGAAATTTTCTACATATACAGGTATAGAAGCACATGGGATACTTTTTTTCTGGCAGTCGAGTCCAGGTGTCCAGATTTTTTTTATTGAACTTTGTAAATGTGTGGCCTCCTCTCAGTCAAACGGGTCAACCATTTCAGCTGAAATTTTGTGCACAGACGGTCAATAAGACATAGGATACTTTTTTTTAGCTGGCAATTTCAGATGTCCATAATTTTATTATAGAATAATGTGTTGCCTCTAAGCGGCAATCGTTTTGACCGATTCAGCTCAAATTTTGTACAAATACAGTTAATAGGGCATAGAGCGACAAAGGATATTTTTTTTAACAGTTGAGTTTGCGTAACTAATTTTTTCTATTGCATTTTTTAAACGTGTGACCTCTTCTCGGTTAAACGAGTTGACCGATTGAGCTTAAATTGTACAGAGACAGTCAATAAGACATAGACCAAGAGTAGAGTCCGAGATCCGAGCACATTGGATACTTTTTTTACAATCGAGTCCGGTAGTCAGTTTTTTATTGTTGAATTTTGTATATGTTTGGCCTCTTTTCGGCCAAAAAGCTTGACCGATTCACATGACATTTTGTACAAAGACATTTAATAGGGCATAAAAGGGCAAAGAATACTTTCTTTTCGGCAGTTAAGTGAGGGTGCATATATTTTTTGTTAACTTTACATAGAGTTAACATAATCATAAAAGTTTGACCTTAGGTTCGTCTATAATGACTTATTTAGTGTCTTGATAAGGCCAAAAAACTGTCAGGATCATTAGAAGTCATCAAAATTTACGCGCTGGCTTTGCTTGCCCAACGTGTTTATCTGCTTTGTGGGAAGTATTTTAAAAACTTTCGTGTTTTAACAGCCTTAGGATAATTGGTGTTGACTTAGTAGGTCATAAAACCTGTCAGGGTCATTAAAACACGTAAATTTTTTCGCGCTCGCTTCGCTCGCGTAGTTATAGCACTCCCTGCGCTCGCGAAAGCATTTGTTTTATCTACTTTGTAGGAAATATTTCGTCAACTTTTGAATTTTAATAGCCACATGCATCCAAACGAGTCACAAATTGAAACAGAATAACCTTCAATAATCATAATGATTAGTAACCTTAAATTAAGTGGATATCAAATTTAACCCCAATGTCATTGGTGTTGACTTAGTAGGTTATAAAAACTGTCAGGGTTATAAAAAGTCGTAAAAAATTTCGTGATAACGCTCGCAACGCTCGCGCAAGCATTTATTTTATCTACTTTGTAGGAAATATTTCGTCAACTTTTGAATTTTAATAGCCACATGCATCAAAATGAGTCATAAATTGAAACAGAACAACCTTCAATAATTATAATGATTATTAACCTTAAATTAAGTGGATATCAAATTTAACCCTAATGTCATCGGTGTTGACTTAGTAGGTCATAAAAACTGTCAGGGTCATAAAAAGTCGTAAAAAATTTTCGCACTCGCTTCGCTCGCGCTGTGGTAGCGCTCGCTACGCTCGCACAAGCATTTATTTTATCAACTTTGACGGTAATATTTCAGCATCTTTTGAATTTTAATAGCCACATGCATCAAAACGAATCATACATTGAAACAGAACAACCTTCAATAATCATAATGATTATTAACCTTAAATTAAGTGGATATCAAATTGAACCCTTATGTCATCGGTGTTGACTTAGTAGGTCATAAAAACTGTCAGGGTCATAAAAAGTCGTAAAAAAATTTCGCGCTCGCTTCGCTCGCGCTGTGATAGCGCTCGCTGCGCTCGCGCTGTGATAACGCTCGCGCAAGCGTTTATTTTATCAACTTTCTAGGTAATATTTCAGCAACTTTCGCATATCAATAACCACATGCATCAAAACGAGTCATAAATTAAAACAGTACAACCTTCAATAATCATGAATCATAATGATTATTAACCTTAAAATAAGTGGATATTTCACTTGAGTCTCATCAGTGTTGACTTAGTAAGTTATAAAAACTGTCAGGGCCATATACAGTCGTAAACATTTTTCGCGCTCGCTTCGCTCGCTCAGTGATAGCGCCGCTCGCTACGCTTGCGCAGGCATTTGTTTTATCTACTTTGAAGGTAATATATAAGCAACTTTTGTATATTAATAACCATATACATCAAAACGAGTCATAAATTTAAACAGTACAACCTTCAATAATCATAATGATTATTAACCTTAAAATAAGTGAATATCACGTTTTACCTGAGTGTCATCAGTGTTGACTTAGTAGGTCATAAAAACTGTCAGGGTCATAAAAAGTCGTAAACATTTTTCGCAGTAATAACGCTATATAGCGTATAATAGCGTGTTTCAACAGCCTCATCCATTAGACTGACTCAAATACTTAAACAGCAAAACTTGGTAAACCTTGGTTAGGTTTACCAAGTAATTATTAATGACTTTAACAATAGACGATATCGAGTTCGACCTAATAGTCATCTATAGTGAGTTGATTATTAGGTCGTAAATTTGTCAGGGTCATAAAAAGTCATAAAAAATTTTCGCTCGCGCAATGATAGCTCTCGCTGCGCTCGCGCAGCTATTTACCTTATTTTTAAGAAATGTTTCAGGGACTTTTGTGTTGAGTCAAACATTTAAACAGCACAACTTCGTATACCTAACCAAAATGATCAATGACTTTAACAACAGAGGATATTGAGTTCGACTTTAGGGTCATCTATCGTGACTTGGCCTAAGAGATCATCGATCTTGACCTCAAAGGTCATAAAGACTCAAATAACGCGGGCGAAGCCGCGGGTAACAGCTAGTTGTAAACATATTTGAATCTTTTTTATTTCATAAGTGGGTTGTATAGGTATCTCCGCTGTAGTCCCGTTATACATGAAACAATTCATCGAGATCTGTTGAGTATCTCCAGAGATATGGAGATACACAACCCAAAATAGCTACTAAAATGACACGGACGACATGTGTAGTCAGTTTTTTATACGTTTTAAGGGGTTAGGTGTAGTCAGGATTTTCAAAAATCATTTTTTTTTGCATTTTCGTTAAGTGTAATATCTTAAAAATATTCTCTGAAAATTTGAAGATGATCTGAAAATTACTTTTCGAGTTATTCGACAAATAACAAAGAGCGCTCGGGCACTCCAAAACGCTCGGGAGCAGGTAAATGCGTTTTTCTCAAAACTATGTTTTTGAGCTGGTGACAACTGTAACTCGAAAACCACTCAGTAGATTTTAATGACATTTATACAGCTTTTAGAATACATAATAAACTCAGGCCTGATCGAAGGTTTTTTTTTTAATTTCGATTTTTTTATTTATATTTATTTAAAACCAATTAACTGTTGATTTTATCCCGAAAATCTAGAAAAAAAATTCCCGAAGCCCCCATTTTGTTAATTTCTTAAAAAAAAAGCTTCTATCAGGCCCTGGATTATCTATTTATAAAACTATTTTTTTTCATCCGATTGATTTTTGATAAATCTTCAAGGACTTATGATACTTTTTTTTTTTTAATTGTCGTGACTTCATATCAAAACATTGTATAATAATGCCATATTATTACTTATATAAAATAACATGATTTAATAGCAAAAAAAATTACTGAAAATTCTTATTTTTTCGTGTCTCTGACTACCCCTAACTCCTTAAAAGAATATAAATATTCGCGTTTGTTTAAAATTTTATCACCATCAATATTATAAAAATACTTATAGTCAATTTGTTTGCTTTTGCTATGCACAGCTGCCTGATACATATAGCTAACACACAAGTTAACTTAAAGGAGGCAAGCAGTACTTGTAGTTTTTACTTGGTCCGCAAATAAACATTGAATCTGAAAGTAGCCTAAATGATGCAAAAAAATTCTTCTCTTGGCACGAAGAGACAGTTTTTTAGATTTTCTTTTAACCTACTTTCGTTGTCTGGTCTATTTTGTCGAACGATATTATATTGGAGCATTGTTCGCTCTGCCGTTCTTGACCGATTGGTCTATGATCTTGCTTAACCAGAAGCAATGTCATGATATGTGCAATAAAGTATTCAATGCTCTCCTGAAACATATAATTATAAATTTGAATGGAATCATCTGCTATTGCTTTTGTAACAATCGGTTTCCATATACGATATCTACAGATTGCCTACAACTGCAGATTGCATTTTGAAGTTACTGCTCTGAAGCTTAATGTTTGCTTATTAAAATTTTAGAAATAAAACTTTAAAAGATTTTTCTGAACGCTCTGCAACATGGAATCCTTTGCGATTTTATTAATGCTGCTTTAAATGAATATTGAATTTAGAGGGATAAATACACTATAACGTGTTATCTAGTAGGTATGCAATTAATATTATTCTGTTTTGACTGACTTCATAAAATGGTATTGTTCGTTTCATTACTCTGACGCAGTCTATTGACGCTTCGCCACAGCACCTTTGAATTTATTTCAGCCATATTGAATCCTCAGGGCACATCTGAAATGCATTTGGCGTCTTCGGCAACCTGACAACAATACTCGACAAACAAGTTAAATAATTTGTCGGTAATCGCCTCGCCCGGGCAGACTGTAAGCAATTTAGTGAGGATTAAACCCTGATTCCCTTTCAGAGTTCACCCCGAGCGTGATATAGAAGGATGCAGTAGGGTACATTTGTGGATTTATGGGTTAAAAGAACTGACTGCTGTTGCTTGTATGTTTCGTCTTTAGGCTGGTAATAGGTCGACTGAAAAACTTTTTCGCAGAATTTTTGAGTTAAAACATTTCAGGAGTGAGTATAAAATCAAAACAAAGACTTATTTACGATTAAGTACGACCAAAAACAATCTAAATACGACTGCGATTTCTAACATTTTAAGTGTTCTGGATCGAAACATTCTATCGGATCAACTAGTTTTAGTTAATACCTTTAGTTAATTTAGAATGTTTCGATCCTTTTAAGAAACAGTGTCGCCTGATGTCAAGAAAGTTTTTTTTTTTATTACCAATTTGTTTGCTGGCCGTAACATATATTTTCTGCAGATTCCATAAAGAGATGCTACCATGTTCTTACAATATCGTTGAAGTAAGATAATACCGAATTTCTAATTGATCAGACCTATGAAAGTTTATTTCATAGCGTTATCAACTAGAAAAAAGCTTCATAGGCTTAAAACGGCGGATTAATTTTCATGTGTCAAAGCTAAGAATACTCTCGATTAACACACCTCTTAAACAAAAGAAACTAAATCAAAATCGGTCCATCCGATAGGGCGCTACAATGGCAGAGATAGACAGACACATACACAGATATACACGTCTAATTTACCCCCCTTAATTTTGCGTTTGGGGTTTAAAATGATATGAAGATCACTTACTGTTTATTATACATTGAATTCCCCAAAGCGAATAATACAGAGATTTATTTGCACTGAGAATTCGCTAGTCTGTCTCTAATCGAATAATGACCATAGAATGGTGACTATCTGGGAGTACACAGGGAAATTAAATTGTAGTTCTGTTTCATGTACTTTGCAATCCTATTGTGGAGGCTCTGGGATAAACTAGTTTAAATGTAATGGGCGTGGAAGAAACGTAATATATAGAAATAGATTACCTCCTGCCTATTAGAAGTAAATGTCACATCGGATTAACGAAAACGCTAAGCATGTTTATTGCTAAGGGCAAATTGTCAGTAAATATCGCTATCTCGAGCTTGTGTCATTTTGAAACAGCCTGTATACAAGGCGGTGAACTCTTTTACGTATCGCCTGTTGTTTTCTGATTAGAAGCAAAATTAGAACTAAAAGCAAGATTTTGCTTCCAGTTCTAATTTTACTTTTAGTTTTTTTTTATCTCTAATAACCCTTCTAGGCCACCATTCAGTTATTACTTGACACTATCACTACCTGCTATCTCTACGTCATCTAAAAATGTGTCTACCGTTGTCCACGTCCTTATTATGCTGCGTTTATAAATTTACGTATTACGTTATAGGTACGGTGCTTCTATTAGTTTAATTTATTATTAAAATAATACAGTGAAGTACAGTACATGACTCTAGAACACTTAATTAAGAAACTCTATAAGCATTTCAGGGTAATAAATACATCATCTTTCAACTACTAATTCGACAAGCAAAGTAATGTTGCTACTCAGCAAGCGATAAATGCACAAAGGAATATTTTTCTCTTTGTTTGTAACGAGCTACGGCATTCACTGGCCTTCCTTTAACATCACTTTGTCATAACATCAACGTAAACTGAAGTAAGCCAGCCTGTGACATAATATCCCCAATTTGTAGAAAAAAAACGAATATCGTATTGCAATCAACGTCTTCGTACCAAGAACGAATCGTTCATCCAACTAGGGTTGTCAAACCGCCAATCCGAAAGGGCTGGCGGCAATTAACGACTGACTTTACGGAGCTTAAACTGTCACGTCATTATTTTCACGGGGACGTGAATCTGACATGTCCAGGCTTATGACGGCCCCGGCTCCATTAAAAATCGTTATTGGACACGCATCAGAATTGAAAATAAAGGCTAAAAATTATTTTCGGCTATTTTTGGAAATATTGGTAACGTTCTTTGGTTGAGATCTGTGAAATTATTTTTTATAATTTGATAATCATTTGTGGAGTATGTTTGAATTGTTTTACTATCCCAGGCCGCCGATGTAACCTAGTGCCCAGGCTTACTAATAGACTCTCTACTCTTGTCTCATCATCAGCCTAATATAAATTGACTGATGGACATAGCTGATCTCTTCTATTGCACTGTACTAATTAGTACAGTGCTAATTAGTACAGTAGAGATGATGATAGGATCCTATGCTTATAAGCAGGATCCTCTTATCTCTAGATCTTGCCAACTATATTGCAAATATCATCACATTATCTAGTTACATTTTTGTCTTATTGTTATAGTGTTATTGTTGTCTATTTCTTATTGTTATAACTGTAATATCTGTTATATCTATTTTATTATTATATCTTCTTGGAACACTTTAAACGTGCACAAATGTGCAAAATGCACGACGGAAAGCCTGTGCATAGCCACAAAAATAAAACACTAACGACAGTGAACAAGGCGCTATCAAATTTTAGAGCTAACTTTTACTATACAATTGAAATGATCATGTAAAGAACTCTGGACCTTCTGTAATTCAATAGCTGAATAACGAGTGACAATATGAATCTACCAAATCTTGCCGTATCTTTTCGAGAGTCGGTTTTCCTTACATCCGGGCTTCCTTATTTATCCACCTTTGGACGACAGGTGTAAAGATTGAAACACACTGAGCGATAAAATACTTATTTCTATTTTTAAATATTTCACAGAAAATTCGAATAAACAATGTGTTGATGTTATACATACCCTGTTTTACCCTGATTCTGACCCGACGGTCGTTGGTTCTAATCCTAGTTATATACCTACCAATGAAAGTTTTATGTGCATTCATGAATCATGAGTTTTCGTACAGTGGTAGTGGGATCAATAAATCTACCAAAAAGTAGCTTATCACCAAGGAGAACCTCTGCCGCCTTAACCTTACGGCGTTCCCCGACGCAAAAAGTAGAGGTAATATACGCTTAACGTGTGTATCTGTGTGTCTGTCTGTAGCATCTTAGCACCTAACCGGATGAACCGATTTTGTTTTTATTATTGATAGTTTTTTTTTGTTTGGTAGATGTCTTCATCGAGAGTGTTCTTAGCTTTGATTCATGAAAATTCGTTTAATGGTTATAAAACTATGAGCTTTTTTCTAGTTAATTGCGCTATGAAATCAACTTTCATAGGTCTGATCAATTCGAAAATCTTCTTCTTCAACGATATTGTAAGAACATGGAAGCCTCCTGGACTCTACAGAATACTCAAAATCCTCACCAACTTACAGCTCAGCTACAGATTTTAAATGTCGTGTTTAGAGTCATTGGAAAAATCTATTATACATAGATCAGTCGGGGTGGTTTAAAATATTATATTATAGATCATATTATTATACTATATTGACTTCAAATTGATTGTGATCGGTGGGGATCTGCAGCATAGCTAAGCTTATAATAATATTTTCGGAGTAACTATGACCTAATCTGTGGTTTCACTGCAAATATTTTATTAATTTTGCGATGCGTGTTTGTGAAATTCGTGATATCTTCTAGAGTTTTCATTTGAATTATATACTGTAAAGGACAATTTTAATCTATAATATGTGGCCAAGCTAATTAACGTAATTATTTGGATAAGGATTAATACTATATACTTGAAAATAGCCTTGGAAGTTATGTAATATTTTTTAACAAAAATTTTAAGATTAAAATGGTTACTGTGAGTCAACCTTATGTCGCGGACTTTTTTGTAGGTCTTATTAAGTTGTAAAACTCTTCCATAGAAAATATTCTTCTAACTATTTTCAATTGAGCAGCGTTCGTAAGAAACGTGTTTTTTCGACCGTTTTTTTTGCCGACTTAGGTTGCAAATTAGGTCTCCATGAATGTACCTTTGATTTAAACGGGATAATATATAGCCTATTGTCATTTCGAAAGTCCATTCTATTTATTAGTGAAAGAATTTTTTAAATCGGTTCAGTAGTTTTTGAGCCAAATCATTACAAACATACAAAAATACAAAAATACAATGTTCTCTCTTTATAATATTAGTATAGATAAGAATAATTTTTAACCGACTTCACAAAAAAGGAGGAGGTTCTCAATTCGTCTATGTTTTTTTTTGTGTGTATTTTACGCGATTTCTCCGTCAATTGTGAATGGATTCAAATGATTCTTTTTTTAATAGGTAGGATACGTTTCCGAGGTGGTCCCATTTTAATTTTATCGAGATCTGATAAGTATCTCCAGAGATATGGAGATAACTACCTCAAACATAGGAGAATGTACTGGTTTTAGTAGAAGAGTCCCAAGAAGATTATACACAATGGAGATTGCTATTGCATACATTTTTGAAGACTAAAAAATATGACCTTGAATAATGTTTTTACATCTTTCTTCTCGTTGATTTTGGTTTTTGACAGATATTCTTACGGTAACTGTGAGCGAGATAGAAATAAAGGTGGGGATAATTAATATATTATTATTTTTTTATATCTTATAGGCTAGCGTTTGACCACTATCTCACCTGTTGCTAAGTGATGATGCGGTCGTAGATAGAGAAGTGGACTAGAATGGGAACTGGCTCTCAAGGATAACTGCTTGAACACATTAGATGTTTGGCGACAGATTTTCTAACTTGAGGGTGGTAGCTGGCCAGGCGGACACTAGATATGTCCTACCACCATGTGGGGGTTGTTGGTTTCTTAACGATGTTTTCCTTCACCGGAGGGCAACTGTGAGAAGCGCACATATATTTTTCGATAGAAAAATTCATTGGTGCACGGCGGTTTGAACTCGGTACCACGGCATCAAAGCCGACTGTTCTCCCTATTACGCCACCGGGCCCTCAATAAATAATTATATATTAATAATTATAATAAATAATTATATATAAATATAAATAATTTGTCTTCACAGGAATGTTCTACCGGGCAAAGTCTTGTTAGGGTGCAAACTTTTTTTAACATACCTAAGATTTTTTGACATGACATGACGTTTGGCGAAGATGGCGGCCATTTCAGTCCCGCGACACTGAATACATTATTAAATAACTCAAAATTATGAACGTACTTTGTACCAACCAACACTGCAAAAAAATAATTTATAAGCATAATACCACAGATTATATAATAGTTACTACGTAAATAATACTTTCCGTTGTTAGGTTGGCTACACAGTGCTTTCATAATTCGGGTTTCAACAATATAGGGAAGTGCCTCTTATAACGTAGTAGAGTGATTCAGTACTCTGTTGGCCATATGGCGGCAATTAATGTTAATAATCGCAAATAATACTTTTTTATATTCATTTTGGAATACAACTAGTCCGTGTTATAAAAGTATTTGAAATTATTGTAAAAAAATAGACAATTAATTATCGTGTGTGTCAGATGCTTTAATTGCACAGGGCCATTTTGAACATTGTCCTTTGATACCTTGATGACATCATTATTACTAGTGAATATTTTCACTTTAGCGCGGCATTTAAAGTCAATTTTTTCAGGGTTCCGAACCCAAAGGCTCCCAAATGAACACTTTCTGAGACTTTGTTGTCTGTTCGTCCGTCCGTCCGTCCGTCCGTGTGTCTATATGTGCGCACTTTACAGATCTGTATCTTCTTAACCGTTATAGGTACATACTTAAAATTTTCAAAATGTATATATCCGTCACTGTATAACGGCCCAAACACGAAATTTAATAGATGCATGTAATTTAATTAAAACTTGTTTTGCACTAAAAAGGGTAAAATAAGTTATTTTTCAAAAAAAATAAAACCGACTTCATAACCACAAACAGGCACTCAAAAGCGAAAAATAAATTACTTAAAATTATTATAAGCGCTACCCACTTATCTATTTGAAGTCGGTGCCAGCTTAGTCTATGGGATAGTAGCTATCTACTATCTATATACTATGCATGTAGTAGTAGTAAGTAGGTACTTGTAGGTTAGTAAGTAGGTAGATACATGTAGGGATTTATCTATCTACTACCTATTAGACTTGGCTGGCACCGACTTCAAATAGATAAGTGGGTAGCGCTTATAATAATTTTAAGTAATTTATTTTTCGCTTTTGAGTGCCTGTTTGTGGTTATGAAGTCGGTTTTATTTTTTTTGAAAAATAACTTATTAGACATTTCTGTACTCCTGCTGAGTAAAGGACTCCCTAACTTTGATAGTTGTGGCTTGCCAGTTATTCCTAAAGGAGCTTAGTTTATCGCCGCGCCTTCGGATGTTGTGTGACTCTACTCACTAACAAGCTTGGCCCACTGTCACAGCTCATCCAAAATTTAGTACAAAACATGAATGTAACGAACAACATTTACAGAAGGTGAGTTTAGATCGTGGCTCAAACCAGCCACCAAACAAAGACATGCCACCATCGGGTTGCTGAGTTCCACAATGATGTACGGTGCTATCTTGCATGGGAGATAGGTTAGGGAAACTACCCCACCCTATCTTCCATACCGCCATGGCCAGAATTAAAGTTGGACTAACGTCAGTTATCCCGCACAGAAGCATAATCAGATGGGAGTCAGGTGCGTGTCTGTCTAAAAAAATAAAAAATAATAAACACATGTTTGTTGTATAGTGGGGCTCATCGTAACACAAAGTTCATTACTGGAATTAACTGCTGCTCTCAGTTTTCCATTGCGACTCTATAGTGATTATTTAGTTTACTCTACGTCACTATCTTTACTGTCCCAGGTTGTTACAGGATAAATATAACGAGCTCGACCCGTGTCAGGTGGGAGCGTGTCGCTGGCCATTGGACAGGACCCACCTAATTTCGCGCGGAAATCTTGTAACAATCTTTTGGTATTTTGTTAGTGAGCTTGAAATGTTTATTTTCGGAGTTTGGATGTCAAGCTGTATATGTTCTGAATGTATATCTTAAAGCTTTATTAGGATGATTAGATAGTATATATGTGAACAAGTAAGAAAACTGCAGGTTTTATTTCGAAACATTTTCCAAATCCTTACCCAGTTGTCTTCACACTGATATCGATATATTTGCGTCGTAAGTTCTTTGTAGAGAACGAGATGCAATTTTACAGTCAGTATAGTTGCATATCTTTCTATCATATGCAGATAGGGAGATAGATTGGGATAGTTGCACTCTATGGAGATTGGTCTAGCTAGTCATTTATTCTGCACCTCGCTCATTTTCGAAAAAACTAATTGGACAAATATTCGCTGCATAGACGTAATATAAAAGGATGGTGCACTGCAGATGTTTAGACAAATACAATTTAAGCCGTATGCTCTAAATATAAGTTTGTAATTGCTTTGTAGAACAAAATGGCCCAAACGAAAGGCACCCGGATGGGAGTGTGTCCTTCTCTAACACCCTGCTAGTGCTATATATGTTCTATTTTATATGTATAGTATATATATATATATGATGTCCATACAAAAGAAAGGGACAAACTCCGTTCAAGGACGGTCTCATTGGGGCCGGTTTGCGCAGTCGAGTTTAATTTTAGAAGATCTTTGATTCGCTTTGATAATTTTGACAGTGACATCTCAATAGGTTTTCCATTAAAAGCCACCTAGCGAGAGTACCAGACCTTTTTTTTAAAGAAATAGGCTCACTAGAAATTGGAATTATTCTATCTAGTGTTCAATATTTTTTTCAAAACCTGCTCAATAGTCTAAAACTTATAGACAGAAGTTATTTTTATTCCTACAATACATATTATAAAGTCAGACGCAGGCGTTGTCCATTCTACACACGTCGCGCTCCCCTAACAAGGCAAGCATGCATTTAATGAAAATAATCCTATACCTCCTATGACAGTTCTTACGTGATGGATTTCTCGTTATTAAGGAACTAGTATTAAAGGTATTAAGAAAAATGCTATAGTTCTTTCAGTTATAGCGTCCGTTACGTTAAATTTAGGAAACTTGGTTTATTTCGAGGGTTCCTCTTCACGACTAGACAGATTTGCCTGGAATATTTTACATGATAGCCAATAATGTACCCATATTAAGTAACTATAGATACAGTCTAAGTTGCCTAGAAGATACCTAGAGACTAGCTGTGATGAGGATTAAGAACTTTATTGACCGAACGATCGCAAATTGTCTCAGTTTTAGTTTTCACAGATTGGGTACAGAATAAATAATACAAGCTTGGGCAATAATCTGCTTTCGTATATCTGTCCGGCGTAAATCGCGGAGAAGGGGGTTAGTAATACAAATATTTTTATAATTTTACTGGCTTGCCAGACTCGCAAATGTTACTGGTACGTGTATTAATTTTGACGCGATAATTATGGACTTGGTTCAAACATCACTTCAAAGTAAAAAAGTCCAAGCTTTCATTTCCATTACCATTCCTAAAAACTCTTGCAATAACATCTGAAGCATTCGTCTCAAACATGAAACGTAGGTAAAAGTAAACCTATTTTCCTTCATTTCCTTCATTTTGAGTCAAAGTAAACGCATAACCTAACCAGCCGTCGCTGTCTCGTGTAAGTATACTTTAAATTGCAGCAAAATTGTCCAAAGTGTTATCATATCTAAGAAGCTTCCATTAGAGAGAAGGAATCTTATTTACAGTATGGGTTTCAATAATCGTCTATTTTTTTTAATATCATATAGGCTAGAGTTTAATCACTATAATAATAATATTCAACATTTCTTTATTTCTCCAATACACAAAGTTGCCAATACAAATGATTCTTAACTAAAGTGAGACTGATGCCTGTGGTAGGTCTTACAGAAAAACCTGTATTACAGGACACCAGGATTACCCGCTTATAATAGTTATATTGTTTGGCATTATTTAAATAATACAAATAAAAAAAAGTAATGATAATAATTAACAATATTCCAGTATTTTACATTTATTTACAAAATTGTGACACACATTAAAATAAATGAAATCTTTTATGTAATAGAAGTAACTCATTTAAGCTGCACTAAGCACTATCTCATCTGTTAGTAAGCGATGATGCGGTCGAGGATGATGAATGAATTGACGTCAATTTTTAACCCCCGAAGCAAAAAGAAGGGGTGTTATAAGTTTGACGTGTATATCTGTGTGTGTAAGTCTGAGTCTGTCTATGGTATCGTAGCGCCCAAACGGATGAACCAAATCTAATTTAGTTTTTTTTTTGTTTGACAGGTGTTTTAATCGAGAATGTCCTTAACATTGATTCATGAATACCCGTAGAGTCGATTTTACAAGCTTTTTTCTAGTTGATGACGCTCTGAACTCAATTTTCATAAGTTTTAACAGTTTGAAATTCGGTACCTTCTTAATTCAACGATATTGTAGGAACATGGTAGCATTAACCTGATGCTGGGACATCTCCTAGAATCTGCAGAATACTCTACTCTTCACCTTAGGTAATATTTACTTTGTAGGCTAATACGGGACTGTCATAGCTATGTTTAGCCAAAAGCCCCTAAATAAAGTTGACAAAAAAAAAACTTATAGCAGATGTCAAGTTTTGGTTCATTGTAATAGTCTGAATAAATTGTTTTTTATACGTTATAGGCTAGCGTTTGACCACTATCTCACCTGTTGGTAAGTGATGATGCGGTCGAAGATGGTAAAGCACGCTAGGCCTAGAATGGGCTCTCAAGGATAGCTGCCGGAACACATTAGATGTTTGGTGACAGATTTTCTAACTTGTGGATGGTAGCTGGCCAGGCGGACACCAGATAGTGTCCTACCACCATGCGGAGGTTGTTGGTTTCTTAACGATGTTTCTTTTTTTCCTTCACCGGAGGGCCACTGTGAAGAGCGCACATAAATTTTTCGATAGAAAAATCCATTGGTGCACGGCGGTTTGAACTCGGTACCTCTGGCATCAAAGGCAAGCGTTCTCCCGATTGCGCCACCGGGCCCTCAAAATTATTCAGGTCAGATTAGTCAGGGGGAATTTTAAATTTAGGTATCATTTTATTTTAACACGACGGTTGTGTATTTAACGTGAAGTATGTGTAACGTAACGTATGTAACGTGTGTAACGGGTGTAACGTATAAAATGTTACATCATACGTGTCCTTACTGCTTAATACACTATGCATTACTTGAACATTTTCGCAGAAATGTCTCGCGCTTGATTAGACATCGCTTTCTTTGCTTCCCGCGCTTTTCCGCTTTTCAAAGCTATATGAATATAATTCTTCCACTCTTATATTCTGAGAAAAATAATATAAAATGTGATTCTTTTGAGATAGTAAGGTATATACTTGTTACTAGGAATTCTTGGATTTGCTGATATTATTCATAATATTCAGATATACTATAAGGATTCCTTGATCGATTAATGGAAAAAACCTGAAAAAACTCCATATTGAATGAACTCCTTGATATTTTTTTTTTATTATCAATTTAATAGAGAATTTCAACAGCCCCACCACCACAGATTATATAATAATTACTACGCAACCATCACACCCTAAAACATTCTAAATTAAGTTATAAATTATGGAAACAAAGTTTTAATACAACTCAAATAATGAGTTGAATAAAAGGCGATTTTATCACTGAATTTTGCACTACAAGACTCACTTCAGAAAATTCTTCACTGTAATCAAATTAATAGCTTTTCAAAAAAAAATCAAATCAACTATAGACATTTCCTTACACTCGACCTTTACTCACAAAACAAAGTACAAATCACCCCCAACACGATGATAATATTTACAAACGCATGTCTTGGACAGAAGCTTAAGGAACGATCAAATAAAGTCCTGTTTACACTCACAACAAAAGTCGCACTTGGACACAACATTCGCGGAATACCGATGACCCCCCGCGGTCGTATGCATTATGTATCGCCCTAAGCCCGCCCAAATGAATGCAACGAAGAAAAAACATCACTGAGACGACAGTAGCACGTTCTATAAAGCTGATGGAAGTGGCACTTGTTTAGTTTTTTTATTTGGTGTCCTAAGTACCACAAATTGTTGTTAAGTAAAGTGTTTTTGTCTATATAACTTTCTGACTTTTGACTATCACCCTGGAAAAATTCGCGAATACCGATGCGAATCAGGAGAAAGTTAGCATTACAGGAGTGGTTTTTTACCTTCGAAAAAAATGATGAATCGTACTTGCCTGGAAGTGAAAGACGGGGCGCGGACGGTAAGCGGAGACACAGGTCAATGCACATTTCTATAATCCACATAATGCAAATGTATGATATTGTATTTCCGATTATACAATGATAATATTTCTAGCAGCAATGCCTCGATTTTTGTTTACATCCACGTGTCACATCTAGATCTCTATATCTCCACGCATTGTCCCCTACCACAGTCTCCGACGTGTATCCGCAGCTAAACGACGGAAATAAAAATCTTATAAATATTGAACGACCATATTTTTCTCACTTTGTCGCGAGTGCGCTGTGTCGTGCGTTCGTACCCATGTATGGAAGTCGAGTTGATAGGGTATTTATACACGGAGCGATGGATAGTTGGAGAGCCTTGGTAGGGGGAATAAAATTAGTTGCGTGTGGTCATCGTGAACTATTATCATTACTGTAGCGAGTACTTTATTTTCTTTATTGCTTATACAAGAGTTGTTGTGTTACGATCTTGGCTTAAAGAACGGGACGATATGGTTGGTAATAAATTTGTAATATCATGTCTTCAGCCACATCAACACAGTTTAGTTTATGATTCATTAATGATCTCTATTCATAAATTAATTCTCTATTTTTTTAAATTATTTTTGAAGCTACTTTATTGCATTTGATCTTCATGTATTTAACATTGCACTTCTCTACCAGAAGATACATGACATTGATCACATAAAACATATAAAAAGCGGCAATAGCCCAATGGCTAAGTTGGCCTAGCGATCCAGAGGTTTGGTCTCAGACCGCATCATTACTTAATATCAATTGAGATAGGGGTCAAGAGTTAATATGTTTTGCAATAAAAAATCTGTTTACATATTTGTCACAATACTTCAAATATAAGGAAGTGTTAATCAAATATTACACCCTGATAAACAATAGTCAGGCTATGCGCCTTATTTAGAAAATTTAAATTTTTAAACCATCCCCCGACAGATCTCAATACTCAATTGTTTATTGCAATCATATTCGTATGTTACACTTACAATTATTATTCCTTAAAGATCTAAGAATTCCAAGATGACAACATATGACCCTGGTAGGATGTAAGCAAGTAGTGCAGAGCGGACAGACCGATTTAACAACAATCTACCTGTACTAAAACAGATATTATTATTTAACAAACAATTATATTTAATTATATGGCTTTATAAACCCTACACGTTTAACTAATTTTTTCTTTGTAATTAAAAAAATCGTTCATCGTAAAAAACGCAATTTTATTAGAAATTCTTTAAGTTTTCGAGTGAATACTATGTCACTCTCTTCTATTTTCAGCTTATCTGATAATTTGTTATAGGTTATTACTGTCATATATTTTGGGCCTGAACTACAAAGCTTTAGTTTCGCACTAGGTAGAATTAAATTGTGTTTGTGACGCGTTACACATCGAGGGCCATCTATTTTTTTGAACTGAGGGTTTTTTCTTACGAATTTGCATAGTTCCAATATGTAGACGTGAGGGTAAGTATTCCTAGTTTTATAAAATACTAGCAGCCCGCCCCGGCTTCGCACGGGTAGAACATATATGCCTACAAAATTTGCATCAGTTTGTTGCATCGAATATAAAATATGAACATATTTAACAACCATCGTCATATTTCATCCAATTTACACAAAACCTTAACGAATTATGCACCTAAACCTTCCTCATAAACACTCTGGCTATTGGTGAAAACCGCATGATAATCCGTTCAGTAGCTATTGAGATTATTGCGAACAGACAGACAGACGCAGTGATGAACTTTGTTTTATAATACTTACGTATTGATATTGGACGGCCCTTTGGCGTAAAGGATAGTTACCCTGATTCTGACCCGACGGTCGTTGGTTCTAATCCTAGCTATATACGTACCAATAAAAGTTTTATGTGCATTCATGAGTCATCAGTTTTCGTACAGTGGTAGTGAAATCATTAAATCTACCAAAAAGTAGCTTACCACCAAGGAGTACATCTGCCGCCGTAACCTTACGGCGTTCCCCGACGCAAAATGTAGGGGTAATATACGTTTAACGTGTGTATCTGTGTGTCTGTCTGTAGCATCTTAGCACCTAACCGGATGAACCGATTTTGTTTTTATTATTGATAGTTTTTTTTTGTTTGATAGATGTCTTCATCGAGAGTTTTCTTAGCTTTGATTCATGAAAATTCGTTCAATCGTTATAAAATTATGAGCTTTTTTCTAGTTAATTGCGCTATGAAATCAACTTTCATAGGTCTGATCAATTTGAAAATCTTCTTCTTCAACGATATTGTAAGAACATGGAAGCCTCCTGGACTCTACAGAATACTCAAATCCTCACCAACTTACAGCTCAGATTTTAAATGTCGTGTTTAGTCATTGGAAAAAGCTATTATACATAGATCAGTCGGGGTGGTTTAAAATATTATATTATATTATTATATATATAGATGAATATTATTTTATACAATAGATCATATTATTATACTATATTGACTTCAAATTGATTGTGATCGGTGGGGATCTACAGCATAGCTAAGCTTATAATAATATTTTTGAAGTAACTATGACCTAATCTGTGGTTTCACTGCAAATATTTTATTAATTTTGCTATGCGTGTTTGTGAAATTCGTGATATCTTCTAGAGTTTTCATTTGAATTATATACTGTAAAGGACAATTTTAATCTATAATATGTGGCCAAGCGAATTAACGTAATTATTTGGATAAGGATTAATACTATATACTTGAAAATAGCCTTGGAAGTTATGTAATATTTTTTAACAAAAATTTTAAGATTAAAATGGTTACTGTGAGTCAACCTTAACAGATAGACATATGCTGTCGCGGACTTTTTTGTAGGTCTTATTAAGTTGTACAAGTCTTGCATAGAAAATATTCTTCTATCTATTTTCAATTAAGCAGCGTTCGTAAGAAACGTGTTTTTTCGACCGTTTATTTGCCGTCTTAGGTTGCAAATTAGGTCTCCACGAATGTACCTTTGATTTAAACGGGATAATATATAGCCTATTTTCATTCCGAATATCCATTCTATGTATTAGTGAAAGAATTTTTTACATCGGTTCAGTAGTACTCATTACAAACATACAAAAATACAAAAATACAAAAATACAAATGTTCTCTCTTTATAATATTAGTATAGATGGTTTGCAGCTTTCGGGCACTTTAATGTATACCAAGATTCTAATACACTTTTTTTGGCTTATGAAAAGTTGAAAAGATCTATTTACAATCTGATTATTGAGACCATTCCAATTAGTCCAAACACAACATCTCTGCTGTAAGTTTGATGAGGAGTAGAGTATTATGCAGATTCCAAGAGATTTCCCAGCATCAGATCGATGCTACTATGTTCTTACAATATCATTAAAGTATAAGGATACCGAATTTCGAATTGATCAGACATATGAAAGTTGATCTCATATCGTCATCATCTAGGAAAAAGCTCATAGTCTTCAAACGGCTAAACAGATTTCCATGAATCAAAGCCAGGAATACTCTCGATTAAAACACTTATCAAACAAAATAAACTAAATCAAAATCGGTTGATCTGTTTAGGCACTCCGATACCACACACACACACATACGATACACACGTTAAACTCATAAAAACCCTTATTTTGCGTCAGTGGTTAAAAACACAACAATTTTCTGTTTTTTAAGTGCTCTGTGGTACGACAAGTCAGAATTTGGAATGTATTACTTTTGTAACTATATTTGTAGACAATGCTGATATAATAACCACAAGCCTGCTGGTATGGGATGGTGTCAATATCCTGAAAAGTACGTCTATCTATGCACTGCACACAGCGAGGCTTACGATCCGATTTTTAGAGTTCAGGGGAGACTGCGTCTGCTTTTATGATAGAGGCATCTTCGTACATTTCGCTAAAAGTAGAGCAATTTCAACTTTTTTTTAATATCCTTAAAGACTAGAGTTTAACCACTATCTCACCTGGTGGTAAGCGATGATGTGGTCAAAGATGGTGAACCAACTATAAGGCCTGGAATACTCTGACTCTAAAGGGCTGTGCTGCCGGAACACCTTCGGCGGCAGTTTTTTTATTGTTGATGGTGGTTTAAGCTACTTATTTGGTAGCAAGTCTGGCGGAATGTCGATGTAATGCACCTACCACATATGGAGTGAGGCGGAACATCGATTTAATGCAAAATGCATATCTGAATTTGTGCAAAATATAAGCAATACCAATCAAACTGATTTAAAGTGAAGGAATAACAAACAACTTCGCTTCTGTATATACCAGTAAAACTGGTGTTACTGACGTGATTCTGTGTTCCTAACATTAACCAAGCGACTTGGCTTACTGTTTATACGTCAGCATTTTATAGGCGATCATTTTTGGAGGATCAAAGGAAATTGCTTACCAGATGCATCGATTCCACAAACACGAATATCAGTATTTCACAATACGGCGTAATCTTCCAGCTGTCAGGTGTAATAGTGACGGATATTTTGTTTGTATTGTGCTTGCGTGAATCGCATGTTTAAATAGGTGGGGAATGGCTGATATTTTTTGTTCATTCGTATTTTTCAGCCGTGTTTTGTTTTGATTCTGTTTGGGTATCTAATAATTTAGATTTACGAGCGATTCCAGTATTAATATATATATATTACTTTTAAAGTGAAACGTTTATTAGATCGCCTCATTTTTAAAAAAAAGAAGCAAGAAAAGCATATTCTCTCTAGAAAAAGAATTTTCCAAATCGGTTTAGTAAGAAACATAAAAACATACAGGCAAATTAAATATGACATTCAAAGTTTGTAAAAGTTTCACCCTCAAAGGTGTAAATATAATAAAAATAACAATAGGGAATAGGGGATGAAAGTTTGTATGAAAATAATATGTAAAGTTTATGTGAATGTTCTACTGAACGGATTTAAATGAAATTTGGTACACTGATAGTCTAGAGCCAGAAAAAGGACATAGGCTACTTTTTAATGCGAAAAGAGGGTTGTAGGGGTTGAAAAAGGGGATGAAAATTTGTATGGAAGTATCGTCATTTTTAAAGCTAGAAGCTTGAAACTTATTGTTTAGGCTGTTGATTCGATATAAATAAATATGACGTTCAAAGTTTGTGAGGGGAAGGGGAAGGGGAAAGGGGGAGGGGGAGGGGAGGAGAAGGGAAGGGGAAGGTGAGGGAAAGGGGAGGGGAGAGGGAAATGGGGGGAAAGGGGAGGGGAGAGGGAAGTGAGGGGAAGGGGGAAGGGAAGTGGGGGGAGGGAGGGGGAGGGGGGAGGGAGGGGGAGGGGGGAAAGGTGAGGGGAAGAGGGAAATGAGGGAAAAGAGGGGGGAGAGATAGGGAGAGGAGAGGAGAGGGGAGAGGGGGGAGGGGCATTTGCGCGGCATGGTACGGTGCGGTGTAGGGGTGTGGGACACGCATGTGTCTTATTTGTAAGATAATTAGCCTAAATAATTAAAATTGATACAAAAAGACACTATTCCACGCGGACGAAGTCGCGGGCACAGCTAGTTACAATATAAACATAATTATTGACACAACTAATGCAACTTAATTGAACTGGCATCTACAAGAAGCTGTACTAAGATTATTGGCACAATAATCATAGCCCAGATTCTATAGAAAACTGTCCCATACAATACAACTTGAGCTACGTTACATCCTAATTCCTTGACACGTAAAACAACGACAATTTTTGTTTTAATTTCCATTTACAATAGATCCTAGATTGCTGTATTATTCTATACGTTCGTTATTTATTTATAGATATTATCAAAAGAATAATAAATGACCTCGCGGTGGTCGTAAATGATAAACTTGTCTTGCAAGATACAAAGTAAATTGGAACCCAGATTGCAAGGGAGGGTGACCATAATGCCATTTATACGAAGATTTTTTTCAAACGTATTAAGAAAAAAATACTTATTTGCTAATACCTGTTATTTTTATTATACTAGCTGACCCGGCGAACTTCGTACCTCGAATATAAATATACTGTCCAAGTGCGAGTTGGAACCGAACACGCAGGGTTCCGATTGAACAATATTTGCCGGAAAAATACGTTTCTAGTATGGGGACCCCCATACTAGAAACGTATTTTTAATTTAAATCCCCTTTAATTTTTTATTTAATTTATTTTTTATTATTTGATCTTATAGCAGCCATTGCAATACACATTATGAGTAAATTTCAAGTTTTTATCTATTAAGGTTTGTAAGATCGAGCTAAAAAAGGCTCAAAAACACGCTTCTTTATTAGTTAATTTTATTTTATTTTTATCGGTTTCTATACACAAATAGCGAATACCCATGTATGGAAGCGTCATAATGACAACCATCAAAGTATGTCAATACAATGGCAAAAATATCTGTACGAACCAACAACGACAACCTGGGACAAACATCAACATTCAAAACATTAACATTTAAATACCTTTGCGACAATTAGACTAATGTGGATATATTATGTTGTCGATTCAAAAACCTTAATTTAATACTTGCTTTAAATTTCAACTCGAGAGTGGAATAGAGTCTACCCTACTGGCCCGAAGGGACGAATGTCAAATGTTTGACAGGAAAGTGGGTAGAACAGTTTATATGGGGAAAATGAATTTGTTGTATGTACTATCTTCCTTCCAATTTTTCCAAATTTTCTCACCGTTTATACCTTCCCTGGACTACGACAAACATTTCAAAACTAAAATCAGCTAAATCGGCCCAGCCGTTCTCGCGTTTTAGCGAGACTAACGAACAGCAATTGATTTTTATATATAAGATTAGGTAACGGCACAAACAAGACGCACTTCGGGCTCATCTCATAATTTATTGTAATCATAGTATAAAGCCATGACATGTCTATAGTAAATAATATGACAGATTGCAAGAAATGTAGGCGTCGCCCCACTGCGCCCGTTAGTTAGTTACCCTGAGACACTCGTAGATATCTCATGGCCAAACATTTTACTGGAGATTTCACTCTTCAAACCAATAAACATGTCTTTTGTACGGTTGGATAGCTTATATTGCTTCCATATATATATAGTGGTTAAAAAAAATTAAAAGTAACTTATACTTTTTAATATATATATATTATTTAAAAAAAAATTGACAATACACACTGATGTCTAGCAAGGTTTTTTTAAATATTTTCTTTAATAACACTGACAATGCATGGTCACCTCACCCCCTGTGGTAGTCCAGTAAACATTACGACTTAATCTCGAGTAAATTGCCAGTTATCTCCCCGTAGCGGCCGCTTGCATAATTGCAACTCCTTAGCCGGCCGGCTTTGTAAGCTTAATTAGTAGCGTATGAATGGAAGATTGCACTTTGTTAATAACTTTTTGAAATTATGGTCACAGTATCGCGGAAGCAAGCTAGTTTTTGATTAGGATGTTGTTAGATCGATCTTTGATAAAATTTAAATGTCAATTAATTGTGTAAGGCTGCGTTTGCATGTGAAAAACAAGTAGTCATTTCAAAAACTAAAGTATGGTAGTTGGGTGAACCCGACTACTCAAAATCACTCTTTTATTTTAGAAATACCCTAAAAGACATCATTACAAAATAGTAATGAAATCGGTTAAAATCGGGGTACACAACATTTCTAATAAAAAATCGACTCCTCCTATTATTGAAGTCGGTTAAAATTTAGCCTATGTTACTTGGACTATAATAACGAATCGATTAACACCTTATTGATGAAAATCAGATGAATAGTTTAGGTGCTACGAAGGAAGATACGTAAATACGAATATACTTACATACACAGAAGGCTAAAATCTAAACCTTCCTTTAGTAGTGGGATAAAAATAAGCCGTCTAATGTTATCCCTAAACTAAACAGGCCTTACGAAGTCACCAGTGTTCATTTCACAGAAATGACAACAATGACAGAAGTGGCAGTCACAGAAGTGTAAGCCAGTGTAAACACAGCCTAGTTTGATTTAATATCGAAATGAATTTTGTGTATCAAATTCATGAAGTACTAACAGAAGCTGTCGAAACACCTTAAGATTATGGCGGCAGATTTTTTATCTACATCAATATATCATCAAGGGCTGATGATAACCTACTTTTTGGTAGCAGGTCAGGCATTCTCAGACAAACTTTCTCCTCTTTAAGTCACTCGATAGAAGATAGATGATAGTTTGAAAGTTTTTGCGAAAATTATTAATTTTAATGTGAACGTACCGGCTTTTGACAGTTTCACCGGGAAGCGCGGGCGACACGACGTGAGTTGCCGCCATCCTAGCCGCTCCCAGAAGATGACCTACGTATTAGGTTGAAACCTGGTCGGAG
Source organism: Cabera pusaria (assembly GCA_954871355.1). Lineage (NCBI taxonomy): Eukaryota > Metazoa > Arthropoda > Insecta > Lepidoptera > Geometridae > Cabera > Cabera pusaria. The sequence continues at coordinate 7,563,466 of OX940896.1, forward strand.
CATATCCGAAGTAAATACACGCGAACAACTCCGGTACGTTCACATCAAGATAGATGATAGTTTATAAGATAGGTTGTCAGTTTCAGTAGCAGGTTTTGAGACATTTATCGTCATATCTCTAAAGATACTTATCTGATCTCGATAAAATTTAAATGGGACCTTTGAGATAAACCATATCCTCCTCCTTTTTGGAAGTCAGTTGAAAAGGATTCCCGTATTCCAGTGGTTAATTAAGACTACAGACTATCGCATAGATAGATGTGAAAATAGAATTCACCGTTTCAATAATTCCCTAAACATTTAATTTCCCGTTCCAAACACCGGCCAATTCCGAACAGGAATAAAACGAATCCCCTCACGTATCGTAGTGTATTCAAAGTTCTCTAAAGTCGTGCTTTTCGATACTATTCTTAGAGAGGCCGTAAAAAGAGCTTGCAAATCCTCGCAACCTTCCGAGTGTTGGCGAAATAGTCGAACGGTGTGTGATAGCTTAGTAGAAACTTCCTCTTTACGGCGGGGATTGTGTAGTCTGCGATTACTTTATATTGTTCGAGAATTTGTCAAAGTACTTGAGATTTATTAGAAACCCGTGCAATACTAATAAATGTGAATTTGCAATGAAGCGTCGAGGGTGCTAGTACTTTAGGCCCAAAATAGGAATTGGATCTCAAGAACAGCTGCTTAACGCTGTTTTCCTTCACTAAAGGGCCACTGCTTTTTTGGTTTTTAAGAATTTTCAGAGTTTACTAGCATATAGATGTAAAACAAACGAATGAAGTACAGATGGAAGTTAAGTCCGCTGATAATCCACTGAGAATAGAAAAGGCATCAAAGACGAACAAAAGATTTTATGTGTATATTTCTGAAATCTTTAAACTATCACACAAAGACACATTTTTACTATCTGATATAAAAACTTTATCTTGAATGGTTGAATTGAATTTTTGTCATTGAAAGCAATTTCTTAGTTTGACCTCCTGCGACATCGATAATGCTGTAGAGTCACCAACTTAAGAAAAATTCAAACTTTTCGTCCCAAAACTAATCCAATCTTGCTGAATTTTTCACAAAATCTTCAATTGAATATTTTGTAGTTTAAATATTGTGACCCTGTAAAATTTGAATACTTTTTCTCGATAGGTTTTCAAGCAATCTAAAGTTACATGTGTCAACTATTTGGTTATTGAAGGGCACATTTTATTTTATATTGTGGAAGAACCAGTGGCAATACTGGAAAGTTGCCTGTTCTAGTCCTGCCTCAGGTTGGGAAACTGGATCACTAGGGAAAGGATATCAGACCTCATGGTCTTACCTGGAAGAGAGCGGGAATAATGTCTCAGGTGCTTGTTTGAAAGGTGGTGAGATGAGTAGCCTTTCCATATTTTCCAAACAACACACATCGTTTCAAAACTCTGTGAAGAAATGACGTCGGAGTGTAGTAACTAGAATGATAACACGTTTTAACTTAGTAGATGGTAGCCATGGTCAAAATTAATCGCCAGTGGTTGATACTTAACCGATCACCAAACGATGTCTTCGTTTGATGTTGATTCATTAGATAGATCCTAAAAATGGTCACTGTTATTCGAATGAAAAGGTGAAAAAAAGTATAATTAATCTAGTTTTCGATCATGGAAAACTGACTTCGATAATTCAGTAGTTCTTACAAGTAAAGGCATTATTTAAAAAGTCGATCGCTTTGAGAATAGCCACCCAGGCCCTGAGGAGTCCACTCTCATAGCGTTTGCAATTTACTGCCTCCGTCTACCAAATCAATATTGCATGTCGCAAATGCATTGCCCCACGAAAAAGTTTATTTTAGAAATTGAAATTCTATTCGGCTTTCACCTATTGACTAGAAGGAAACCTATCGAGGAGAGTGCTTGTAAACTAAAACAGGATTTATGTCTCGTTTATATACTGTCTTGGTTAGATTTACTATACCTTAGGCGAAAATTATCAATAACGTTATACTACTTCTGTATCTTTCTCTTTCTCAAGGAATCCAGCAGTTCACGCAGCGTTTAAAATCATTATTTATATCCCTGCCGTGCTTGGTTTCCGTGCATGATATTGTTTATATGTGGTTCGAAAATCAGAACACAAGTCAGTGACACGTTGACCGTTTAATCTTTAAAATCTTCTTAGGTAATATTAGTATATATTAAAAATCGGGCCAGCCGGCAGAGGCCGACCTAGGCGAAATTATCACGACCAGATCGGAGACGTTTTGAAGAAAGGCCAAGTCAAAAGTATCTATAACCAGCGAACTCGTATGAAGGTGCTCATGAAATTGGCAAAAGCGAATGAGGTATATCAAGATCGTAGCATGTGGAAAGAAGTAGTCTCTGCCTACCCCAACAGGAAAAAGGCATGATTGCATGTTAATTTTAAATCTAGGGTAGATAGACTATTTTAGTAAGAAAAACTAAACCCTTTTTATAAAATTGCACAAACAATCATACTCAAAAAAATGTACTAAAGCTGATACTTTTATATATACGTATTTATGTCTACATAAAGTAAGAGTCAAGAACTCAAAGCGCAACATTCATTGCAACACGACTGCACTTCGCGTGCATATCTAATGGTTATTTTGACAGCAGCCGGCTTGCGCCGTGTCTAGGTCCCGCAGGCGGAATAAATAAGCTAACGCTGACAGCCTTATTGATCTGCTATTACATGGTTAGTAGATAGTTTTTAGGGTTATGTAGCCGAATGGCAAAAAACGGAACCCTTATAGATTCGTCATGTCTGTCTGTCTGTCTGTCTGTCTGTCTGTCCGTCCGTATGTCACAGCCATTTTATTCCGAAACTGTTAGGACTACAGAATTGAAACTTAGTAGGTAGATGTATTCTGTAAACCGCTTTCCGATTTTTATACAAAACTAAAAAATATAAAAGTTTAAGGGGGGGCATCCCATACATAGAACTGAAACAAAAAAAAATATTTTTCTTCAAACCTATGCGTGTGGGGTGTCTATGGATAGGTCATTAAAAATGACATTGAGGTTTCTAAAATCATTTTTTCTTAAAGTCAATCATTTGAAAGATAGGCGCGTTGAAAGTGGTAAAATGTGTGTCCCCCCCCCTCTAACTTTTAAAGTATGGGAGTGAAAAATTAAAAAAAAATATATATGCTGTAGATCCCAATAAAAACTAACAACGAAAATTGGTTTGAACGAGATACAGTCACCAGTTTTAGAGATATGGCGACCGCAAAGATAACTTTGTTTTTCATACAAACACTATGAAAAACAAAGTTAATTTTGTAGTTGCGAAAAATCATAGTTATGGAATACTTAACTGTGTTACGGAACCCTACGAGTGCGAGTCCGACTTGCACTTGGCCAGTTTATTTATACATATATATCTGATAAAGGTAGGTTAGCGTTTGACCACTATCTCGCCTAGTGGTAAGCGAACATGTCGTCAAATGGTGCACATGCTAGGTCTAGTTAAAATGGTCTGTATCTTAACGGCTGTGTGTTGCCGAAACTCCGTAAGGTTATGGGGGGAGAATTTCTCCGTGATGGTGGTAAGCTACTATTTGGAAACAAGTCGGGGAATTTCGATATATGCTCCTATCGTCTGTAGACAAGAACCCAAGAATGCACATAGAGAAATAATTTGAAGTTCTGTCATCGCAAACCTCTAATAGAGCGAGAGAGATGTAGCTAGACAGTTATATAATTGCATTGGCGGTGTAGAGACTACATGTAGAGTAGTCTCTACGTTAATATACGTAATAATATGTATATCAATATGCCAACTTCCACCCCTGTAATCTACCCTCTAATAAAGCTATCAGGAATCGGTAAAACTGGCCGTGAAGTTTATCGTTATAGTAACGGACTCGTATTGGGCCTTCGAGGACACTGCAGTGCGCCAAAAAAATATCCACCACTACTTTTTCTGAAAGCACTCTATCACGGGCACTGAACAGACAAAAAACTAAACAACATCTAGCGCAACCCCAAAAAACTTTCCCCGAAAAACATTAAACTACTAAATAGATTTGACTAGATGTGGCATTGATTTATAGAGAAGCAGGTACAAAGTGGAGATGATGAAGAGAATACATGTATTTGAATTTAAGGGCCGTATTCATGAAGATTTTGACGAAACGCATAATGTGGATTTGACACAAAAAAACAACGGGTTGCACTCCGAGAGTGCCTGCAGAAGTGAAAACTTGAACTCGTCATTTTTGAATATTTTGGAATGACACCTCGCGCAAGCACCCTGCGTTCCATTGGAATGACACCTCTATGAATTTTCGTCTTACGATCAGGACACGTGACCCTGAAGTGAGTTTAACATTTTTTTTAACCAAAAAAAGTGCACAACGCCGCTAAAGAAGTTTTCACTTCATTTGAATGACACTATGCGTTCGCGAGCACTGTGAGACCTCATAGTGTTGTTTGTGAATAGGGGGATTAGAATTCACACATTGATGTTTTAGTTAAACGAATTAATCTGGCGCTGGGTTGGACACTTGATATGACGTATTGACGTAGAGTAGAGTTTTCACTGACTGGCGAGCGAGATCTAACAAACAGTGAGCAGATCACCAGCCAGATGGATCTGTGTGTAGCAGACGGTAAGCGGTAGAGGTAGGCATTATTGTAAGAATATCAATCCACAATTAAATGAAGACAAATCAACATCCACACTAATATTATAAATGCGAGACTTAGTTTGTATATTTGATATTTTGGGACCTCTTCATGGTCAAACTGCTCCACCAATCTGGTTGAAATTTTGCACAGATATAGTATAGTAGATAAGTTCAGTACCCTTGGCCTTAGTACGAGTTTTCATCGTTAACGCTATTGACAGATCTCACATAGTTTTCAACCTATTCTGGCTCCCTGATTGGTCTAAATTTAGTGAAGTGTGAAAACCACTATAGGCGCTGTACTGTTTTTCATACAAAATATGTTCATTGTACGATATCGAGTTTGGTATAAAAACTCGTACTAAGCGCAGCTAGAATTTTCATAAAGATCAAGTGTTATGGCCAATACGGTGGCATTAGTACCTACTTACATTACCTGCAGTAGCGCTCGACAGCTTACCTGGTGACTCAAAATAATATATGAGTTTGTGATTAAAACTACCTAGACTTTCTAATTAAATTCTAAAAATAATATCTTTAAGTACCACAACAAGTTTTTATAAGTATCCAAAGCGACAAGAGATGGTAAAATTCTCAACTTTACGGAGCTCGTACATCTTTTGGTGAAAAACTACGCCGCAAAAAATATTTAAAAAAGTAAGGTAGATTTGAAAGGAGAATTTAGATTTTGCGTAGAAAACATGATAATACAAGCTCCATGTACCAATAACGATTTCTAGAAAAGGACGTTTTCCGCAAAAAGGACTGCGAAAGTAACCGTATGCGGCAAACAAACTGTTTTATACGACACGCGATAGCTAATTGAAACGAAACACCGACGTTGGAAGTGTTTTCGGTTTTTAGAGTCTAGACTAGTCCGTATCGTAAAAGTTTGAAAAGTAAATTAGATTTCGTCTGAGAATGTAACAGAAACCATCGCTGCCCTCAGCACTTATCGAGATGCGCTCTTCGAAACTGTTTCCATTCCTCCAGACGGGAATTTGTCTTTTTACAAATCAAGATAGGTATGACCCGACATAGTCACCTTTTTATCGAGGAAATTTCAATAAGACAATTTTAAAGTTGATATATATCCGAATAAATAGATTAGATGATTACAATGATGGAAAATATCGGTAACTAATATTTCCATTGGCATGTCGAGAATTCCCATGTCTAAGAAGTTAATTTTTTTGCAGTCCTCTAGCATTAGGACTTTAAAGAAACAATGATACAACTTTGTGCTACCTTTGGCTACAGACTTACTCTTGAACCGCTAAACAACACTCCTGACCTAGTTAAAAACTCGACCAATAAATAATCTCCTTCACTTCTTGACAGAATGTACATGACATTTTATAGAATAGAATAGAATAGAAAAACTCTTTATTGAACACCATTCAGAAAACATTAAAAAACTTAAGTAAGCATTCACAAATAAGTGTTACAAAAGGCGGTCTTATAGCTGAGAGCGATCTCTTCCAGACAACCTTTGGGTAATGAGGATTTGTTTAATGAACATGGCGGGGTAAATATGGTGTTAAATACCTTAACTAAAATAAATAAGTAAATACATAAACACTACACTGCAGATACATACAAGTATAATACATAAATAATATATTTATCAATAAACATTACATATACTATATAAATAAATATAACAAGGAGAGAAAACAAAAAATCAGTAGGTAGCAATTTAATCTTACGAGAGATAGTGAGCTTTGACACGTTCTTTGAATGTAGTAATGGTCTGGCAACGTCTTACTTCAACTGGTAGCGCATTCCAGAGCCTTACAGCTTGTACTGCGAACGATTTATCGTAGAACGAGCTATGATGACTAGGCATCAACAATGTATGAGTCTCTAAAGACCGTAAAGAGAGAGAATTCGAAGTGTGTAGGAATTGGAAGAGGTCTTTAAGGTAGGGAGGAGAAGTAGGATTAAACAAAATATTAAACAGGAGGGTAAGGATATGAGCATTGCGGCGAAGGCGGATGGGTAGCCATTTTAGCTTTGAACGGAATTCGGAGACGTGGTCATATTTGCGTAGGCCAAATATGAACCTAATCGCAAAATTTTGGAGTCGTTCGAGCTTGTTTAGCTGTTCCTCAGTGATGTCCAGATAGGCGGCGTCGGCGTAATCAAGAATAGGAAGAAGAAGAGACTGTGCAAGCGCAGCTTTAGTGGCAGTAGGCAAGAAATTTCGTAATCTTCGCAGTGCACCCGCGGCTGCAAACATTTTGTTACTGACAGCAGTCAACTGAGGACCCCAAGACATGTGCTGATCGAATAATACTCCCAGGTTCTTGACAGTTTCACTGTAAGGGATGGTCACCCCTTGCAATGTGCTTCGATTGGTTTTTGACACAGTTCTAGAACTGCCCACTATAAGGACTTGCGTTTTATCCGGGTTAATTTTCAGACCATGGGATTCGCTCCACTCAGATATACAGCGTAAGTCGGCATTTACACGATCTACAGCAGTTGCTATTTGATTCAGGGGCGCGTGACAGTAAATTTGGAGATCGTCTGCATAGAAGTGGTAGGAAGAAGAGATATGTTGAGATATGGAGTTAATAAAAATGGCAAATAGGAGAGGAGATAAAACACCGCCCTGCGGTACGCCGACAGTCGCGTCGCACCATGAAGAGAAAATCTCTTCAACGCGGACGCGCTGACGACGACCAGACAGGTAACTATGAAACCAGTCAATCACCGATGGAGATATGTTAATAGAGCGAAGAATTGCAAGAAGAATGTCGAAGTCAACGGTATTGAAGGCGTTGCTAAAATCGAGTAGCGTCAGCACAGTTAACTGCCCATTTTCCATAGCTAAACGGATATCATCAGTAATTTTGACGAGTGCAGTGACTGTGCTGTGACCTGGACGGAAGCCAGATTGAAAAGGATTGAGGAGTTGATTAGAGACAAGAAAGGAATGTAGTTGATGATGGATGAGGCGTTCAAGTACTTTAGAGAGGAAGGGGAGAATAGATATTGGACGGTATTCAGAAAAGGTCTTTGGGTTAGGTTTTTTAGGTAGGGGTATAATTTGAGCTTCCTTCCATATTGAAGGAAAGGTGCTAGTGGATATGGAAAAATTAAGGATATGGCAAAGGGTAGGGAGGATGACATCGATCAAAGGGATTAGCATGTTCCTACTAATACCGTCAAATCCGACTGCGTTAGAAGATATGGAAAGAATACTCTTCTTAACATCACATGCGGTAAATTCACAAAAGAAAAATTGCGGGTGGTCAGGAGTCAGAAGAGTAGAAAGATGATGCAAAGTTGCAGTTTTATTGCTGTCCATAATAGTAGGCGGCGAAGTGAAATGCTGATTGAGAGAATTAATGTCTAGGCTATGAGGTAAAGTACTATTTTGACGAGATTTACCGACTCCAAGAGACCTTAGAAATTTCCACACTTTAGCAGATTTTCCACACTTTAGCAGAATTTCACACTTTTATAACGAGTTAATCTTAATTATTATTATATTAAAAACTATGACGAATAGAAACGATGCATCTATAGGAATCTTAGACTTGTTAAATCATTGTAAAACGTACATCTTGTATAGTAAACTGTTTTCTCAATAATAAACGAATTGATTGATTGATTAAAATTGTTAGTGGTCTACGATAAAGTGTTCAGAAGAGTATTAGGATGCCGAACACTATAATATCTGAAAAATAAAAATATGACCGGCGTATAAAAGCAGCTTGATTTAAGTGTCAGCAAGGGAATTTAACTAAAAGCTGATAACAATAAGAGCTAGTTCCCATTCTAGACCTAGCGTGCTACTAGCTTCGACCGCATCGTCACTTACAGGTGAAGTTGTGGTCAAACACTAGCCTTTATATATTAATTGAATTGCAAAGGTTGCGATCTAGATGGACATCTAATAAAGCCTAAATTCTCAGTCAGATTCCAAATAACAAAGTAATGTAAGAAATGGAAACGGATATCGGGTTCCGATATAAAACCGATAACAGTCGAAACGCGGTATTCATATAAATGTCATATTAGATGCACTTCACATTCCGTTTTGATCTTTTTCGCAGCTGCAGTGTAATGTTCGAAATTGTATGAGCGGATTCCTTGCCAAGGAGGGGTAGGTAACAATGTCGGCTTGAGTTCTGTGGGTTTTTTTAAGTCTAAAACTTCCTAGTTACGTGAAATGCACATTACTAGTAGTCTTGTCAACCCATGCAACCATCGACGTCAATTGCTATGATGTCGATGCCTCCAACTAAGCTAAATATGCTTGTTTCTGGAATGGGTTTACATCAATAGTGCAATGGGTGAGGATCGAACTCACGATCTCTCGATCATCAGGCCGATGCTTTAGCCGTTGGGTTATTGCCAAATTCATGGAGTGGTCATCATCATCATCATAATCAGCCTATGTCAGTCCACTGCTGGACGTAGGCCTCCCCCAATAACCGCCATTGATTGGTGATGTGATCAAACGCTAGCTTAGAAGATATAAAAATATTACATGCTATAAAGTATCACTTATTCATGTGTATGCAGTGTTTATATAGACTTGTATTTCTCTAGCACAGAACTGACATGCACGCGAATCGTAGTCCTGTAGACGTCGGCTAACGCCTAACGCCTGACAGACGCCTCTTTTTAATCAAAATGCAAATACGAGGCACCCAGTTGCGTGACGTGATGAACTGAGTTATTGGATGCACGCGTATGCGTGTATATACATACTCGTATAAATAATATAAGTTTTAAATTTTTCATGGTCACTGACACGACTATGATATATACGGGATACGGGATGGAACGGGAACTATATACGGGATATTTACCACGTTTTTCGTTATTTTTCACGAAGTGATGTATGTCCGAGAACATGACGCTTGTAACAGTGCCTAAATATAGGAAACTTATAAATAATGAAAAACGGTAAATATACCGTAAATATTGTTAATAATGATCGTTTATAGAAGTTAAGTATATTACACTATTGCTTTACAGGTAGAAATATGGTATTATATTTTTCAGGTTGGGCCGTGTTAGCAGCTGCAATTATAAGTTTAGTGCATCATACATACATACATAATCTCGTCAGGTTATGGCAATGTTGTTACCGGAGATACGCAAGTACTCGTACCTTTACCAAATTTGAGTTTAAACAAACGTTACGAAGTTGTTCTAATTTAACTTCCAAGACTTAGCCCACACAAAAATACTAACTAAGCAAGTGAAAAATAATCTCCTAAAAACATACCATAGCATAAATTCAAGTAATCATCTTATCTGATCCTAATTAAAGTGCATCAAAAACAATCTGACGGAACTCGTTCTCCAAGCTCAGACGGGCTTTTGTACCGCCTTAATACTTCCTATGACAAATTGAAATTTCAAGTTGCCCAGACGTGAATGCCATTGTGTCGAGCTCAATAATTAGTCCTGTCTTTTCTCCTTTCGCTGAAGTTTGTAAAGATGATAGATGATGAAATTCGATTAGCTTAGATAAAAAGTGATTTGGTTTACTATATTATCAGCACTGAATAATTGACATACAACTGGAATGGAATATGGAAATGAGGTATGGGAGTAGCAGGACGCTGGCCTGGTGGTAAGTGGTGACGTCTGCAGTTACTAGAAGAAGAAGCACACAAAACTTTTATACCAAACCAAAGCGGCAATAACCATTATGGCAAAGGCGTCAGCCTGACGACCGAGAAGTCGTGAGTTCGATCTCCACCTATTGTACTATTAATGTGAACCCAATCCAGTCAAAAGCATTTTAGCTAAGTTGGAAAAAATTGTTGACAACAATTTTTTGTATAATACACATATAGTACAATATTAATTACAATTAATATGTTGTTAACCTTGAGGCAATCGATTTTCACATGTCCTGTAAATTAGGCATGGTTTCCTTATCAAAAAAGTAAACGCAACTCAATTTCTCATAGTAATAATTAATAAGAGATTTTGAAAGTTTTCTTCAACAGCCTACAATTTTAATATTATGTTTCTTTGAAGTGTTACACACTTTATATTAACAACTTACAAGCCTACAATTTTCTTTTATAATAATTGCTATTTCAGTTGATATATCAAATTTTATTTCAATGCATTTAACTAAACAACCGAACCTGAAAAACTACAAATCAGTCTACAATAAGGCCTTTTGTCCTGTCCTCACTGATTATTTCGTTTGAAACCTTTACAGACCACTGAATGGGGAACGATTGACTATAATTTTTCAATTCAGCATAATGGGGCATGTAATAAATTATTAACTGCGTGGAAATATAATTTCAACTTTATGATTCGGTAACAGTATTGAATATGACTTGACATGCCTCTCATATCGTTAATAGTGAATTATCAGAAAAAGTGCTATTTAAACTATCTTTCGGATCCTGACTGAAATATTTTACATAACATAAATACTTCGTAATTCCCAAATGAATGGCAAAGGCTCGTTGCATTGTATATAAATATAACCGATTATCTCACATTTTAAAAGATATATAAACATTATTTTGAAATTAATACAATATTATCTCCAAATAATTAAAAAAATGCTTATCTTTTGGAATAAAATCTCTTATAAAAAACGGTCAAAATACCTTATTATATTAATATTTATTGAAATATCAAAGAATTGTGAAAAATAAACAAAGAACATGTTCCCGGGGTTAAGCTTTAAAGGCGATTTAAAAATGTTAGTTTCTCTCAATATTCAATTATCCGAGGTATCATACACAACATAGCTCATCAAGGAGAATAGCCGCCAAAACCTTCCGGTGTTCCGGCAGTACACAGTTCTTAAGAGTCAGAATATTCTAGGCCTTGCGTGTTCACCATCTTCGACCACATTATTACTTACCACGAGGCGAGACAGTGGGGAAAAGTTAGCCTATAAGATAAAAAAAATGTAAAACCTAAAAACCGAATCAAAGGAACTTACAGCAAAAAATCAGTATCTCCTATACACCGATCGGCTGGTGTGATCCTGCTTAAGACGTAAAAGCTCTTTCAATCTAAGTCTCAGTGCTCCTTCACCATCACAATATAATCCTTTGTCGACCAATATATCGATATGAATGCTTGAAGCCGTTCATCCCGTTTGTGTGCTTGTGCACCCTTTCTCATATTGTTCCATGCGAGCGGTTTCGCTTATGTTTGCTCAGTCTGATAGTTTAGGAGATATTGGTAAGTTTACTTACGATTGGCGTATGAGAAACTTTTTGATATTTAGTGACATACGAGTTTTAAGCTGTGCGTTGTCTGTTAGTTTTCCAGCCAGTGTTGTCAAATTTGTTGTGTCACAAACTTCAAACTAAAAATAAATAAATAAACTTTGTCTCCATTCTTATGGAATTTTAGTGATGACAAACATGTCAGTAAGCACTAGTCTATCAGTATTTCAGTTATTCTTATGGCCGCTTTCTGAGTACATTTAATGATAGTTTATCTACTCAATACCGTTATTGAATAGATTATCTCTCGATAAATATATATTCAATAACGGTACAATTGAGTAGATAAACTTTCAATAAACGTACCTAAGAAACCGACCATTAGTAATTTATCGGAAAACCAAGTTTATTTTGGCATACATTACATATGCATTTATCTAGTCCCACCAAAGATTGTTTTACCGTATTATTTTTTATGAATGAAACTATTAATAATAACTACGTTTTTATTTTTTGGTTGGTAATCAATCAAGACTTTTTTTTATTTCCTACAGGCTAGCGTTTGACCACTATCTCACCTGCTGGTATGTGATGATGCGGTCGAATATGGTAAGCACGCTAGGCCTAGAATGGGAATATGATCTTAAGGATAGCTGCCGGAACACATTAGATGTTTCGCGACAGATTTTCTACCTTGAGGGTGGTAGCTGGCCAGGCGGGTACTAGATAGAGTCCTACCACCAAGCGGGGGTTGTTGGTTTCTTAACGATGTTTTTCCTTCACCGGATGGCCATTGTCAAAAGCGCACATACATTTTTCCATAGAAAAATCCAATAGTGCACGGCGGGGATCGAACTCGGTACCTCATCATCAAAGTCGACCGTTCTCCCACGACACCACCAGGCCCTCAAAAGGCACTTTTTTATGGTATTGTATTGTATTGTACTTACGATCCATTAGTAACGAGAGTAACATAATTGTTCCAAACTACCTCGCCAGTGTTTGCCCAATCTAATTGCTACTCAGTCACGGCCATTCATCCGTACAGAATCATATTGCGAACCGTGTGCATTTGTGAGCAAATCTGCGGTATTCAAATATGATATATCTGTATGTATACATTGGGTTCATATTAAATTTTGTAAAGGTTGCGTATTGTTTGGAATGGAAAATGTATCGCTTTGTGAAAATTCCCTTTCGGTTTGCGCTCGGTTTCGTTTGCCATTGGCTTTCGTTATAGTCTTCTAGTCTACCACCTGGACTTGATGCTGATTTTATCCTCTAGAATTGTTTAATTGTTTTAGGGTGATTCTAGGCCTAGCGTGTTCACCATCTTTGACCACATCATCGCTTACCACCAGGCGAGATAGTAGTCAGACTAGCCTTATAAGATAAATGAATGAAATACTGATGAGGATAGGTACTTTACAAACACAACCGAACTTGACTTACTTCCCACACACAACATTGATACTTTCGTAGTTACAACAGACATACATTACAAATGATAGTATGGAAACAACTACATATTTAATGCAAAAGCACTTCAAAAAAATCGAAATCAAAATTTTCTCCAAAACTCTGAAACATAATTCCCAGAAGCTTACAAAACTTACTTAGAAAATCTCCTTCCAGAACCGATTAACCTAAAGACGATACGGCTTTTATCCAGAAGGTGCGCTTTAAACTTTTTAATAAACCTTTCAATTGACATTATGCAAACGGCTAGGGGGATTATGCTCAGCATCAATATTTCCCGGCTACTTGTAGGTGTTTACCCAGTGTACGCTCCGAACCGACAATACGCTTCTTTCCCTGCGTTGAAGCTCTTTAGAACAGGAGTAGTGTGGAGAGGAACTAGTGTTTTTTTTTGAGAGATCAAAACTTTCGAGGAAAGAGCACATAGTAACACTGATAGAGTTGTTTCCAGCGATGTATATGTAGAAAGCCAGTTCCCATTCTAGGCCTAGCGTGCTAACCATCTTCGACCGCATCATCACATACCAACAGGTGCTTTAACAACCCGCAACTGCAACCCAAATACTGCACAACTGCAATAAAGTATGTAGGTACCATTTTGTTCGATAACTTTTTGCCATCTTGTAGGTAGGGTCATGATCCTATTGCTATAGAAATTTTGAGGCTTCTGATCAAAAAACCGCCACAAGTAGTTTTGGCAGTCCTCTCGTGATGTTAACCTGACACTGCCTAAAGAATTCTGAAGAGAACGAAACAGGTGGAAATCTGAAGGTGCAAGGTCGGGACTATACGGCGGATGCATTATCACCTCCCAGCCAAACTCTCTTAATTTTTGCTGAGTGGCTAAAGATGTGTGAGGTCTAGCGTTATCATGATGAAAAACTACACCCCTTCTGTTGATTAATTCCGGCCGCTTTCTCTCAACTTCTTGCTTTAATCTCATCAGTTGTTCACAGTAGAGTTCAGAATCGATGGTCCTGCCTGGTGGTAACAGCTCGTAATGAATAATACTCTTCCAATCCTACCACACACACAGCATCACCTTGTTGCGAGTTTACCCGGGTTTCGCTACAGTCTGTGAGGTACCCAAATATCGAGCTTTTTGGTGTACCCAGTTTTTTTCAAATGCGCCAAAACTGTTTTGTGGTCAATTTCCAGTTCTTCAGCTACTTCGTAACTACTGATATGCCGATCTTGCTCCACTTTTTAAAAAATGGTATCCATTTTATCCATAATAGGGCGACCAGAGCGAGGTGCATCTTTGACATCAACATTTCAGGATTGAAAACGCTTAGACCAAATTTGTGCTACTCTCACAGACACTGCACTAGGTCCATAAACATCGCAAATTTTTTTCGCGGCTTGCGTTGCATTTTTACCTATTTTGTAATAAAATTTTAAAATGTATCGAAATTCTTCATTAGATTCACTCATCTTCACAGTACATAAGTTATTTTTCAAAAAAAATAAAACCGACTTCATAACCACAAACAGGCACTCAAAAGCGAAAAATAAATTACTTAAAATTATTATAAGCGCTACCCACTTATCTATTTGAAGTCGGTGCCAGCCAAGTCTAATAGGTAGTAGATATATAATACCTACATGTATCTACTTACTTACTAACCTACATGTACCTACTTACTACTACTACATACATAGTATCTATCTACTATCCAATAGACTTGGCTGGCACCGACTTCAAATAGATAAGTGGGTAGCGCTTATAATAATTTTAAGTAATTTATTTTTCGCTTTTGAGTGCCTGTTTGTGGTTATCAAGTCGGTTTTTTTTTTTAAATAACTTATTTTACCCTTCTTAGTGCAAAACAAGTTTAAACAAAATTAAATTACATGCATCTATTAAATTTCGTGTCTGGGCCGTTATACAATGACGGATATATACTTTATGAAAATTTCAAGTATGTACCTATAACGGTTAAGAAGATACAGATCTGTAAAGTGCGCACATATGTATAGACACACGGACGGATGGACGGACGGACGGACGAACGGACAACAAAGTCTCAGAAAGTGTTCATTTGGTACCCTTTGGGTTCGGAACCCTAAAAAAATTGACTTTAAATGCCGCGCTAAAGTGAAAATATTCACTAGTAATAATGATGCCATCAAGGTATCAAAGGACAATGTCCAAAATGGCCCTATGCAATTAAAGCATCTGACCCACACGATAATTAAGTGTCTATTTTATTACAATAATTCCAAATACTTTTATAACACGGACTAGTTTTATTCCAAAATGAATATTAAAAAGTATTATTTGCGATTATTAAGATTAATTGGCATATGGCAAACAGAGTACTGAATCACTCTACTACGTTATAAGAGGCACTTCCCTATATTGTTGAAACCCGAATTATGAAAGCACTGTGTAGCCAACCTAACAACGGAAAGTATTATTTACGTAGTAACTATTATATAATCTGTGGTATTAAACTTATAATTTTTTTTTGCAGTGTTGATTGGTACAAAGTACGTTCATAATTCTGAGTTATTTAATAATATATGCAGTGTCGCGGGACTGAAATGGCCGCCAACTTCGCCAAACGTCATGTCATGTCAAAAAATCTTAGTTATGTTTAAAAAAGTTTTCACCCTAACAAGACTTTGCCCGGTAGAACATTCCTGTGAAGACAAATTATTTATATTTATATATAATTATTTATTATAATTATTAACATATAATTATTTATTGAGGGCCCGGTGGCGTAATTGGGAGAACAGTCGGCCTTGATGCCGTGGTACCGAGTTCAAACCGCCGTGCACCAATTAATTTTTCTATCGAAAAATATATGTGCGCTTCTCACAGTTGCCCTCCGGTGAAAGAAAACATCGTTAAGAAACCAACAACCCCCGCATGTTGGTAGGACATATCTAGGACATGTCCGCCTGGCCAGCTACCACCCTCAAGTTAGAAAATCTGTCGCCAAACATCTAATGTGTTCAGGCAGCTATCTTTGAGAGCCAGTTCCCATTCTAGTCCACTTCTCTATCTTCGACCGCATCATCACTTAGCAACAGGTGAGATAGTGGTCAAACGCTAGCCTATAAGATATAAAAAAATAAAAAATATTAATTATCCCCACCTTTATTTCTATCTCGCTCACAGTTACCGTAAGAATATCTGTCAAAAACCAAAATCAACGAGAAGAAAGATGTAAAAACATTATTCAAGGTCATATTTTTTAGTCTTCAAAAGTATATACAATAGCAACCTTCATTTTGTATAATCTTCTTGGGACTCTTCTACTAAAACCAGTACATTCTCCTATGTTTGAGGTGTTTATCTCCATATCTCTGGAGATACTTATCAGATCTCGCTAAAATTAAAATGGGACCACCTCGGAAACGTATCCTACCTATTAAAAAAAGAATCATTTGAATCCGTTCACAATTGACGGAAAAATCGCGTAACATACAAAAAAAAAAACAAAATACATACAGACGAATTGAGAACCTCCTCATTTTTTGTGAAGTCGGTTAAAAAATCAAATAAATATCACACATTTTCCTAATTTGAATATGGAATTATCTTCTTTAAATATATAATTATCTTCATTAAAAGTTTAAATTTTAATTTAAACTTTTAATGATACCAAAACCAGCCAGATACAAATAGTATAGCCAAAGAGATTTTATTACAAGTTCATACTTACTATAATGCGAAAAGACTTTTTCCCCAAACTAATATCTGGATTAATATTTATATTCGAAGACAGATTATTATTATATTGTGAAATGACAAATTGTTTAGATACAATTATAAATAAAAACTGGCCAAGTGCGAGTCAGCATCGCGTCTCTTATCGCACACTTAGGGAGGGTTCCGTACAATACGAAACATAACAGAGTTTCAAGCTCATATATTTGATTAATTGATATAACCAAGAATATTTGGTTTGGTCGCGATCTAGAAAGACAGGGCTCGTTTATTAGCTCCATCTATGTCATTTTGCCGAAACTAATTAAATAGATGGCGTTTAAAAACACGTTTTTTGTATATATATAAAATATAAAATAAAGTTAAAAATTAAAGAGGGGTCCCCCTCTTTAATTTTTAACTTTACTTTTACTTATTACTGCGATTTTAGTATTTGTTGTTCTAGCGGCAACAGAAATACACCATCTGTGAAAATTTCAACTATCTAACTATCACGGTTAATGAGCTATAGCCTGGTGACAGACGGACAGACAGACAGACAGACAGACAGACGGACAGCGGAGTCTTAGTAATAGGGTCCCGTTTTACCCTATGGGTACGGAAACCTAAAAACCGGCTACTATTATCACTGTTTGTCGTGGACTGTCTTGACCTAGGTTTTAGGTATGTCCATGGTGGTGGTCGTCGCAATCTTGTTATTTAAATTACCTAGGAAGTGTATTGGACATACACGAAACCTAGGTCGAGATAGTCGACAACAAACAGTAGTGAGTAGGTATTGTCATTTCATATGTGTGATAACAAGCGTTTATAATCTATCTTTGATAAAAATATTAATATCATGATGATATATGATGATGACTGTTCAATGTCTGTACTTATAACCAGATAATATATTCGTTTGAGACCTTGCTTTTGAGTGATAAATAGTCGATAGTCGAGTACTTTTTTGTTGTTAATTTTAATTTTTTTTAAATACACCATACAACCTTATTCAGTCTTAACCTAACTATTTATTCTGTGATCTAGCCTTAAAACAGGCGTCATACAAAAATGATCAACATATTTTAATTGCTATTTACCGATAGCCTCTCGTCTCTTTTTCTTATTCCAATTTCCATTTGCCCGGTCCATGTTATCTTTATCCTCGAAGTACAGTTTAATTTAATATGCGCTTACAAACTGGGTTACTGGAGTACACCAAACTAAATAACGCTTAAGACACAGATCGTCTTGTATTGAACTAGCTTTTGCCTTTGTCCTCACTTGGAACCATATTGCTCGGTGTGTCGTATAATAAAAATGCAAACCCAAAGAGATATACGTTTATTTTCACCAAACACTAGGAGGGTTTAGAACTAAGTTACAAGTCGTCGTTTAAATCGTCGCATCACTTATCCGATGAGGTCGTTGGTAGTTCACAATAATTTAAGATAATTAGATAATAATTTATTTATTGCCATAATAAAGTACAGTAATAATACATGCATTTGCTGTGGGTCCCAAACTCGGCCAGGCCTGTATCTTGGGCACCTGACGTGTACATTTCGAAATATCCATTTAAATATTCTGTACGTTGTACACAAAGCACTAAAAAAAAATTAGAATGATATATATTAGAACATGCATAAACTTAAAAGTAAAACATTAATCACTTATTAGATTTAGAATGTAGTTTACATACTGAATCTAAGGTATGTGATTTTAACTTTCTTTATTCAACATTCGCACTTTGAAGTTAACACTATCGCGTTCTGCAGAAGACTGATCGAATCAACCACGGTTAGACATTTTACTGCACCTACCATAATTCTAGATAATTCTAGAATTGCTAATAATCAAAACAAATTTCCACATAATAAACAATAGTACCATAGCTAAATTGAAACATCTAATATAAGCAACTTTACATTACTGGTATCGAATCAAATCAAAATTATTTATTTGCCAGAATATGGTACAAATAGGTCTTAATATTCTTTTAGCCAACATATTCTACCGTTGCCGGTATACAAATACTTTTGCAAGCAAAATCTTTATAATTTAAATTAATTAAAACAATACCAAAAACGGTGGAGTGGTTTACGTTCCACGGTAGTCACTCGGCTGTTTACTGGTTTTCAAGTCACTCCGCTCTATTTCTAGAGGTTCGCGTACATTAAATAGTTGTAACAATATTTCTGCAGAGTTTCGTCATGATTTTTGGATACAGATGATATATAGATGAGACTTATGTCAGCTATACTTTATTCTTTATTCTATGGTTATACTCATCCATGTACCTCACCTCACTGCCATGTTCCATTTCCAGGCAAACACAGCTCCAACTTAAACTACTTCGTCACTTCATATCAGGTGAATTTAGTTGTCAAGTGCTTCTCTCTACGGCATCTATCTATCTAATGAACAGATAAAATTGTGAGTCGTACTCTTACTGCTTCGTCAACATTTTGTTATACTTGGTAGAGAACATATTGTGTTATATCAATATGAATTTAAATGTAACATTTGACAGAAAATATGACCTATACAGGGTGTCGGGTTTCATATGGTCCAAACGAAAACCGTCGACGGAGGACTCCAAGGGCTACCCAAAGAACCCCCATGTATGTTCGACGAAAATCTATAGTTTTCGAGAAAATTGCGTTTTACTTGTTTTCGAGTTAGTCGCCGAAATGTTGCAATTTATTTAAATTTTCTCCCTTAGTAGCCCTTGGAGTCCTCAGCCGATGGTTTTCGTTTTGACCATATGAAACCCGACACCCTGTATACCGAGCTAATATCACAAACAGAATTGACAATAATTAAGTTAAAACTACACGAGACAAAACTAAAAATTAAACGAACAGATGGATAACACAAAGCGGCAAGTACTTATATTGAATTCGGATACGATTGAGGGTAACCAGAAAATGTCATGTTCAGATACATGAATTGCCCTACTCAAGGACAGTGACCAAATTGCCATGTTACACAATGATAAATTAGGAGTACATAAGATTAAGTTGAAGGCACAATTTTAAAGATAATTGAACATCTGAAACCGTAGTTGTAGATATAAATCAGTTGAAGTGACTGCTCCTTTCAGTTGAAAGACAAATAGAGGATTTAGGATAAAATAAGATTTATTGCCGTTGTATTAGGATATGCTTTAATTACGCTTTTTTTTCATCTAAATTATATTGTTTTAGTTATCCTTGCTAAAATTAATGGTAAAAATGATACTTTCGTTGTTTTGGCACTAAATTAAATCGGAAAAAAATTCCAGACAGCTCAAGAATTTCGAAAATGTTTACTGTGCCCAAACGAAAGACTTTATATATTTTTTTGTCTTCATAATGTACCTAAACTCCCCTTTTTACCCACGACGGAACGGAGACTGTATATGCGTTTGGGGTGAGAGGATGTCTGTTTGTTTGTTTGTTTGTGTGTGGAAATCCATGTTGCAATTTTTTTCTAAAGCTACTAGTCTGATTTTGATGCAATTTTCAGATATGGGTTCGGGTGCATGTTTTAAGATAGGTGTTACGGTGACAGGTAATCATTTGTTGGTGCAAATCGATGTTGCCATTTTTCTTCAAAACTACTTGTCCGATTTTGATGCAGTTTTCAGTTATGGGCTCGTGTTTGATTGGTGCATGTTATTAAATAGGTGTTACGGTGTCAACTCACCAGGGGGCGTTGCAGTGAACATTTGTTTGTGCAAATCCATGTTGCCATTTTTCTCCAAAACTAGTTCGACGGTTCGTAATTAATCAGTGGTGGTTCTTAGATAGATGTTATGACGTTAATTTTCTAAAGGACATTGTCGTGGGTAATAATTCAACATTTTAATTTTGGTTACTTATGATACTAATCATGCATTGTTTGTTCATAAAATTAGTACAAACTGTATCTTATTAATTATGTCACTTTAAATCCCGACAGGAAACACTACTTTTGCATCGAGGTTTATAAACTTTTTATATAACAAACTACATAAAATAACCAACATTTATAGTTTAACAAATCATGAAGTTAAACATAAAATATTCAATAAACTTAAATATATGGATTATTATGAAACAGAGAAATTTATGACAATAATTAGATGAGCTGTATCGACACTTAATGAACACATACCTTCACACACAAACACACTCACACACAAACACACTCACACACCACACACACACACACACACACACGCACACACACACACATACACACACACACAAGCACACACACACACACACACACACACACACACACACACACAAGCACACACACACACACACACACACGCGCGCACACTCACAAACACACACTTTTGCATGCATTATTTTAATTGTATTATACTAACCCACGGGCAAAATACAGTTTCAGTATCATTAGACGGAAGAGTCCTGGTACCTATGTCACGGGTTTCGAGCCTAGTGTAGGAACCAGGTTTTCATCAAACAAACTTTGTAATATTTTTGCCTTTTCTAAATAAAGATTTTATGATTTACTCGTATGATTATGATTATGATTAAATACTTGTATAGTACACAAAATTGTTCGGAAATGCACAAGTAATATCGCTGAGTGGTGTGCATTGTTTACAAAATTCTATGAATTTAGTTTGCCGGTTACTATTGCCACAGAATAATGAATAGTCTATTGCTTGTGTTTAGACTAACCGTGCGGTGTATCAAGCTAACTTTACTTAAATAAACGAATAGAAATTACACATATACGAGTAGTAATTAATTGAATGGTCAAGTTTGAATTCGAGTTTACTGTTTTGTATTTTTACTATTCGATTAAGGTTGCCATTAACTTATTTCAATTCAAGTTGTAGTAGTTCTGCTAGAGGCTGTCTGGAGTACCACCGGAAATACAATAATCGTCAAACAGAAATGTTGTCCTATTTGAATGAAGAAGTGTATTTTGAAAGAAATAGCGGGCACATAAGATTTAACACCTTGATGTCTCAAGAATTAAACTAAAATTATTTATTTATTGTTATTATTTTTATTTTTATATGTCTTAAATATTATTTGTAACACCGTTGCTCGTAAAGCTGATGTAATTCCACCGGTTTTAAATATGTAAAGCGGGTCATAAAAAACGCGTATGTTACCAAAGCAAATAGTTAAGTTATAGTCCATACAAATTCCATAACAGTATTATTTGCCATTTCGCGCGCTGTTGCTATACAAATTTCGAACTGATCGCCGCGCGGCGTCAGTCAGTAGGCAGCGCTAGCGCGCTGTTAAAATGGCGGGAAAGCTACAGTGTGCATTCACAGATTCAGTTTATTTAAAATAAAAAAAATCAGTTTATTCGGTAATTTAAAAACTTGGCTGCATGCTCTAACGTCTTTGCCAACATTTTTACGCAGCTACGGCAGAAAATAATCCTCGAGCCATTTTTCTCAAATTTTATTTTCTTTGTACTTGTATTGTGAAAATTTAAATATGACAACTTTGAATAATGAAGAAGAGCCATATATTACTTCAACTCCACCGGATATACTAACAGAAGCGCGAACCGCATGCGACAACTTGCTGCCGTCAATATCCAAAGACAGATACATAACCACGTATGAAAATTTCACTAACTGTTTCAATAATTAGAAATGAACAAAATATAAAATGTTTTTTTTTCTGTTTCCTCGCAAATGTGTTAAAAAAACGTCGAAGGATATACGTGCGTATTGGTTATAACATGCTCGGCTCAATTACGCTCTCGCCTTCGGCTCGGGCTGAAATTCCGCCTCGCATGTTATAACCATCATAACGCACTAATATCGTAATGTACTATTTTATGTCTTAACGTGACAACATTCTAATTACGTTATAGCCAGAATACTATAGGCTAACATGTAATTTGATTTTTATCTTAATTTGCTATTTGAATATTATTTCGAATGTGTCCTTTTACACTTTTTTCAACCGACTTCCAAAAAGAAGGAGGTTCTCAATTTGTCTGTTTTTTTTTGCGTGTATGTTACGCGATTACTCCGTCAATTTTGAACCGATTCGAATGATTTTTGCAATCGGTAGGGTACGTTTCCGAGGTGGTCCCATTGTAATTTCATCGAGATCTGATAAGTATCTCCAGAGATATGACGATAAACGTCTCAGACTTGCTACTGAAATTGACTCGCTGGACATTGAAGTCGATCTTAATTATTAATGACTCTACTTTATTTTTGTGTTTTATTTATGGTCATTTAAAGAATAAAGTGCAGTCTTGGTGTAGTTATTAAGTACATAATATATGTTTCGATTGTTTTAAAAGTCATCCGTGAATAAACTTTTTGCAACTGTATTAAATATTGGCAACAATTTTAGTGGCAAAAAAATTTACGCAAAAGTATATACTCGTAATTATTTCAAAAGACGTTATAATAATACTGCTGATTTACTTTTGTTCAATAGACTGTATAAATTACTTGAAAGGCCCAATGGAGCCTATAAAACCCGAATTGACATAAATCTTCTATTCAATAGACCAATTTGTCAAGCTGCAGTCATTAAACTAAGCTTATAGTTCCAAGATCTAGTATTACAGTAGGTACTAAAACGTAATTTAGATTTGAACCAGTTCGAGAACAATACATTGTTGGCAATATTCAATTAGACATCGGTGTATTTTTGATTAAGTACAAGAATTTTGTTTTTAAATATCTTATAGGCTAGTGACCACTATATCGCTTGGTGGTAAGTGATGATGACAGTGGTCGATGATGATGAATACGCTAGGTCTAAAATACTCTGACTCTGAAGGGCTGTGTGCTGTCGGAACACCGTAAGGTTATGGCATCAGATTTGATGGTGGTAAGCTCCTTTATATATAGCAAGTCAGGCGGAAAATCAATACAATATGCTCATACCAGGCTACCACCTTTGCAATCTGAACCGGCAACCTCTCGCTAAGAAGCCAAGCCATATATTCTTACACCTACGGGGCTTTCCAATATTTAAAATTAGTTACTTTGTTCATTATATTTAGGCTTAGAAGCCGGCTTTTCACTATGGGATATAATATAATGTACATTATATCTTGAGATTTAAAATGTTATCGCTCGTCATACATTTTGTATGAGACCGTTTACACTATGCTATAATATATATTATAAATATTTTTTCGACTCACTGAGCGATATTTGAAAGTTTATATTTTACCTCACGTCCCCGGACACCGCGCCTCCCCCTGCCTCGTCGTCAGTTTTTTTTGTTGTTTTTTTTATTATTTTTATTATGGCTCCACACAATTAATGTATTTAGCCAGTGTTTAAATGAAACCATAGACAGCCAAAGCTGAACTATATATTTTACAGTGTGAACAGCAATCGTGGGATGTAATATATAGCTCAAGATGTAATTTACATAATATCCCATAGTGGAAAGCCGGCTAGAATAAGGTGTTTTTGATAGACAGGTAGCCCTGGAGATAGATTTGTGGAAAGCTATGGTAGAGCCGAGTAGTGGAATACCACAGGTTGAGAAAAATAAACCAGCCAAGTGCGAGCCGCACGCACTCACACATAGGGTTTCCGCACCACTGTACAATCACGCTCGTAAACGGGCCCGCTCTGTGCGTGAAGGCTTGCATCTTCTGTACATACTATAAAACTAAGTAGTGTATGTTTAGATCATTTAAACTACGCAACGGATTTTAATTCAGTTTTCAGCAATATATATAGTGATTCAAAAGGAAGGTTTGTAACCCGGATTAAACGAGGGTAAAGCCGTGGGGTGGTAGTCTATACTAATATTATAAAGAGAGAACATTTGTATTTTTGTATTTTTGTATGTTTGTAATGATTTGGCTCAAAAACTACTGAACCGATTTAAAAAATTCTTTCACCACTAATATGTAATATATAGAATGGACTTTCGGAATGAAAATAGGCTATATATAATCCCGTTTAAATCAAAGGTGCATTCGTGGAGACCTAATTTGCAACCTAAGTCGACAAAAAAACGGTCGAAAAAACACGTTTCTTACGAACGCTGCTCAAGTGAAAACAGATGGAAGAATATTTTCTTTGGAAGAATTGTACAACTTAATAAGACCTACAAAAAAGTCCGCGACAGCATATGTCTATCTCTTAAGGTTGACTCACAGTAACCATTTTAATCTTTAATTTTTTGTTAAAAAATATTACATAACTCTCAGGGCTATTTTCAACTATATAGTATTAATCCTTATCCAAATAATTATCATAGAACATATATGCCTACAAAATTTGCATCAGTTTGTTGCATCGAATATAAAATATTAACATATTTAACAATCATCGTCATATTTCAACCAATTTACACCAAACCTTAACGAATTATGCACCTAAGACCTAAACCTTCCTCATAAACACTCTGGCTATTGGTGAAAACCGTATGATAATCCGTTCAGTAGCTATTGAGATTATTGCGAACAGACAGACAGACGCAGTGATGGACTTTGTTTTACAATACTTACGTAGTGATATTGGACGGCCCTTTGGCGTAAAGGATAGTTACCCTGATTCTGACCCGACGGTCGTTGGTTCTAATCCTAGCTATATACCTACCAATGAAAGTTTTATGTGCATTCATGAATCATGGGTTTTCGTACAGAGGTAGCGGGATAATTGAATCAAAATCAATCAAATCATGGGATCAAAGAAGGGGTATTATACGTTTAACGTGTGTATCTGTGTCTGTCTGTAGCATCTTAGCACCCAACCGGATGAACCGATTTTGATTTTATTATTGATTTTTTTTGTTTGATAGATGTCTTTATCGAGAGTGTTCTTAACTTTGATTCATGAAAATTCGTTCAATCGTTATAAAACTATGAGCTTTTTTCTAGTTAATTGCGCTATGAAATCAACTTTCCTAGGTCTGATCAATTCGAAAATCTTCTTCTTCAACGATATTGTAAGAACATGGAAGCATTGACCTGATGCTGGGACATCTCCTGTACTCTACAGAATACTCAAATCCACACCAACTTACAGCTCAGATTTTAAATATCGTGTTTAGAGTCATTGGAATGCTTTTATTGAAAAGATTATACATAGATCAGTCGGGGTGGTTTATATATAGATCATAAATATATATTATACAATAGAATTTTAAATTTTACATTAAAAATATATTATTATACTATATTGACTTCAAATTGATTGTGATCGGTGGGGATCTACAGCATCGCTAAGCTTATAATAATATTTTCTTAGTAACTATGACCTAATCTGTGGTTACACTGCAGATATTTTATTAATTTTGCGATGCGTGTATGTGAAATCCGTGATATCTTCTAGAGTTTTCATTTGAATTATATACTGTAAAAGACAATTTAATACAATACAATACAAAAATACAAAAATACAAAAATACAAAAATACAAAAATACAAAAATACAAAAATACAAAAATACAAATGTTCTCTCTTTATAATATTAGTATAGATATATAAATATTTGCACCAAAACCTCACCGACTCGTAAGTGAGCTCCATATTGCACCAACTACAAATATTAAGTTTGTACCAGTAAATTTAAGAGCAGTTGAAGAGTCGTCCAATTAATGGGCTAGTAGAGACTGAATCGAAGAGTGTGGTGTTTTAAAAATACGTAAGGTATTAAAAATCATGTAACTTTGTATGACGAAGTTATTGGGAAACTTACTTGTACGTAAACATGTCCCCTTGGACTTGAAACCTTGGATATGATAAATAGTTCATATCCATCCATCCATTTATGTAATTTCAATGTAACGTAAGGTTTATGTAATATTATGTCATATTTGTGAGTAACTTGAGGTTTTCCGTTACGTCATACGTTGGCACTCGTAAGGATTCAGTAGGTATATAAATATTGTAGCCTATAAGATAGGTGCTTGAAGTTGGAAGCTAATTTTGTTAGGTCAGACGTAAGTCACGGTCGTAAATTCAAATATGGTATAGTTACGTCTTATATTTTTGAATCAAATTCATTTATTCAGTTTATGGTCTGATGTCAATAAATAAATGGGAACGAAATGGTCAATTTCGATTGGTCGATTCTTGAAAGATGGGATTTTGAGATATTTGGGTTATGTGAATTATTTTGTTATATCTGTCTGATAGGCTAGTGTTTGATCACTATCTCACCTGGTGGTAAACAAATATGTGGTCAAAGATGGCAAGCATGGTAGCCTTAGAATACTCTGACTCTTAAGAGCTGTGTGCTGCCGGAACACCGTAAGGTTATGGCGGCAGATACTTTCCCTAATGATGATAAGCTACTCTTTGGTAGCAACTCAGGCGGAACATCGAAACAATATCCCCTCCTACCATCCGTGGAAGATTGCCTGTGCTTGGATTTGAACCTGCGACCTCTCGCTTACAAGTCGAGCCATTTATTCTTTTCGCCAATGGGGCTCTCAAATACTTCATTCTTTGTAAAACACTTGTTTCTTTCGCATGAAACCACGTCGTGTAAATTATAATTAGAATTATCATTATCATACAGAATGATTTCTTAGGCTAGGGAGGCTTTCTTATAGGCTTTCTTGCGGATTTGAGGAAAGAAAATGATCAGACTCAGTGTCCGCTAAAGGGACTAATGGAATAATACCCCAAGGTCTGGATTTGGACTATACACATATACATTTCCATAATAACCAGTATCATCATAACCATGTGATTATTAGGACAACGTGATCGGTCATGCTGATTATTTTAATTTTAAAATTTTAGTTATGCATATAGAGCTAAACGCTGAATGAACTTTGAAATAATTTTTCACGCAATGTTTCTAAATATGCCTAAAACAATTTTTTCGTTTATCTCCAAAACGGCTTAGTTTTACAATCCAAATGGATTGTAAAACTGTTAACCAAGAAGCGGCGTTGCGCATTGTTTCAGACATTACCACGGCTTGTAGTTGTCAAATCGGCAATGGTTGTCAGATGTCATGATGACGTTAATTAACTCTTCATACCTTGATTACACCTACCGAGAAGAGTAGCGAGACAGTAGAATGTTACTCGGCCGAGACAGTGCTGAGGCTGAGTGAGTGTTTACATAATTTGTGGAAATGGTGGCGAGTACGCACCGAGTGGCGAGTGGTAGCCAAGTGCGTGTTCAGATCCACCGAGTGAGCGAGCGAGTCAGTGCGGGGAAGCGGAGGGGTGGATACTCGGTACTACTCGGCCTGGTAAAAAGAACGGGGTCCGAGTGACTGTCTCGGCCTGTTGCTCGGCCGAGCACTCAGCCATCTGTTTACAAACACCATATTCTCGGCCGAGGGCACTGTCTTGCCACTCTACTCGGCAGGTGTAATCGAGGTATTAGAGAGCGAGCGTTATTTTTGTATATTATGTTATGTAATTTTGTTACTTGTTGGTATGTGAGACATTAGAATGTGTACGAAGGTAGGTATCTAGTCTATCTATGTTTAATAAATCACAAAAAATGTTTCATTTTATGTACGTTATAAACTCTTAAACCATCCGTGAGAATTCGGTGGTGTAAGTGGGATAATGGTCGGCTTTGCTGCCAGACACAGGTACCGAGTTCAATCCCCGCCGTGCACCAATGGATTTTTCTATCGAAAAATGTATGTGCGCTTTTCACAGTGAAGGAAAAACATCATTAAGAAACTGACAACCCCTCATGATAGTAGGACATTATCTATCTATCTTGTATATATCTATCTATCTTGTACTGATGTTTCCCAAACCGGTTTCATTTGAAAATCAATAGTGTGAAGATGGTTTTAGACCATTAAATCAATGCATAAGGAAAATTCGGTCACATTTCTTTTTTTGGCGTGGTAGCACACACTTGGCATCCGCTAGTTTTATATAACCCTCAAACTCTTCAAATATATGTTCAGCAACAATGTTGTATTGTTTATAATGTATTAGTAGTAACCGTAGACAGAGTATATTAAAATGGACCTGGTATTAAAATACCAATACTACCAACCTACACGCCCGACGACCACCTTAGTTCGTTCGGGAAATGGGATAAACTGAAAATCAGCCCTACGTAAACCCAGTTTGCGCAGTATAGTGCGGAGTTTATTCCTATTGACAAATACAATTGTTAATAATTTAATATTTAAGTAATTTAATTTATTGTATTTCTTTTTCGTAATTTGCAATAAATGTATGGCAAAAATGGCAATACGAGCCAGACGGACAACCATTTTTATCCCTCTCTGAATATGCGATTTTATTGTTTGGAGCCTCTGTCTCCAGCTCTAGTGGGGCTCATTGGCTTTCACCCGCTGTCATGTACGACCCGACCAAATTACGTTGTTCATTTTATCTTATAGCTGGCAAATGTATTACGTGTTCATCATTTTAGTCGGGTTATATCTCTATAGCTGTTTCATTCGCATACGCTTATGTCTTGTCTATTTAATATTCCGTCTACGGTACTAAGAAATAAATAAACAAATGTCCCCGCCCCCCGTCGCGTGCGCATTCCACGTGCGCAGGACCACACGTGTGAGTTTACGTAACAAGGTCAAAGTTACGTAATACGTCTATTTGTTGCGGTGCATAAACATTATAAATATTAATAGTTTAGTAAATAATATTACCTTAGACCTATAATCATGAGTTCTTCAATGGTAAGCCTATGTATCTTCTTCTTATTTTTTATAAAAAAACAAAAATATTTTTTTTCTTAAAAAGACCACTCCCCTAAATAATGAAATAAAATATTTTTAACCGACTTCACAAAAAGGTGGAGGTTCTGAATTTGACTATATTTTAATTTTATGTTTTACATCAAAATTCCAACAAATGACACAATAAAATTCTATCGTATAGTCGCAATAGTGGTCAAACGCTAGCTAGCCCTATATGATATAAAATATGCACCCGATAATTGGGCATAGTTTCTATAAAATATTATGTTTATTTAAGTGTTACACACTATATAATTTAATTTAATTTTGGATTGTCTGTCACAATATCAACAAGAATACTGGTTATGTGCAACAGCGGTACATTGCTAGTAAGCTTTTTTTAATAGTTTCTATAATAAGAGCGTGATTTTTCAGTATACGGGTTGTTGTTTTATAACTTACCCTTTCTACGTGTTTTACATGAGATAATAAACACCCTCTGTTCACCCTGAAGGTTAACTCTAAATATTGGTGAGATTTTTAAATTCACAATCATTCGAAATAAAATCGGATTTAGAAACTATACACTTTTAACACGCGTTTGTATATGTATCTATACATAGCTACGTATCTATATATCGGATTTAGAAACTGCCATAGACGTAATATAATGGATGGTGCACTGCAGATGTTTTGACAAATTCAATTTAATCCGTATGCTTTAAAAATAAGGTTGTAATTGCTTTGTAGAACAAAACGGCCCAATTGAGAGACATCAGGGTGGGAGTGTCCTTGTCTAACAATCTGCTAGTCCTATATATAATCTATACTATATGTATGGTATATATATAAGTTGTCCATACAAAAGAAAGGGACAAACCCCGTTCAAGGTCGGTCTCACGGGGGCCGGTGTACGCGATCAAGTTTAATATGTAGCAGGTCTTTGGAAACTGCATATCTTTTAACTCGGATCTTTGCCATAATTCACAATGTCCAATAGGAAATATTTGATATTTGAATTCCAAATGTCTGTGATTCTACTCGGAAAGATTTCCGCGACCAAAACTCAATATTCTAGATTCAAAATGACGCTTCCATATACGAATGTATCCGATTTAAATGAGAATGACTAACTATGCGGATAGAATAATATTGAAAATTATCCCTAAGCTTACAAATACATCCAAGCTTAGAAATTATACCTCTTTGTAATATTAATTTAGTAAATAGTTAAGCTACAGGAACTACAGTTTATTTTGCTTATCAAATAGTATATGTAAATAATTAATGTCCAAATCTTTGATTACGATAAGTATATGTATAATTAAAGATCCAGAAAAACCTTGTAATCTTTACATAATATAAAACAAATTCGCTGCCGCTGTCTGTACGCTTAGATCTTTTAAAAGATGCAACGGATTTATTGCAATTTTTAGCGATAGAGATCAAAGAGGAAGGTTTATAACCAGGATATAAGTGGGCAAATCCGCGGGGTGCAGCTAGTTAATTGATAAAGTCAATAAATATTTTTCGAATGTTTAGCGCTCATAAGTAAATGATACATTTCTAAAATCAGAATATGTTGTAATGATGAATCAGTGGGTAGAGATATCGTATCAAGAAAATGCTTTGTACCTGACGCCATTTCTGATTTGCTATCTGTATTATTTGTACTATCTTTGCACTTTAGACCTAATAACCACATAACCACAGTTGGAAAGACCATATTTTATCGATGTGCCGCCTGAGTTACTACTAAAAAGTAGCAGGGACCATCAGGGATCAAATCTGCCACCATAACCTTATGGTGTACAGCCCTTGAAAGTCAGAATATTCTAAGCATAGGTTGACTAGGTCAGGTCCTAGGTTGAGGACCCTGTTTACCATCTTCGACCATTACCACCAGGTGAGATAGTGAGCTAGTGAGTGAGATAGTAAAATGCTAGCCCATAAGATATTAAATAAACTGGCCAAGTGCGAGTCGG
This sequence comes from Cabera pusaria, assembly GCA_954871355.1. Taxonomy (NCBI): domain Eukaryota; kingdom Metazoa; phylum Arthropoda; class Insecta; order Lepidoptera; family Geometridae; genus Cabera; species Cabera pusaria. The sequence continues at coordinate 7,594,993 of OX940896.1, forward strand.
TCTCGCACACGTAGGGTTCCGATTGAACAAAATTTGCCGCAAAAAAAGTGTTTTGTATCCCATCGGGGATCCCATCGGAGTTTTAATTTTGTATAATTTTTATTATTTGAAGTTATAGCAACCATTTTAATACACACTATGAGCAAAATTTCAAGTCTCTACCTATCACAGTTTGTAAAATCGAGCATAAAACGCCTGAAAATACACGTTTCTTGTATGGGTTACCCTTTATTATTATTTAATTTTAAAGTATTTGTTGTCAAATCCTCAGTAATACATATTTCGTGAAAATTTCAAGTATCTAACGATTACGGTTAAGGAGATACAGCCCTGGAAAGTTAGGACAGACGGACGAACGGACGGACAGCAATGTCTTAGTAATAGGGTTCCTTTGGTACCCTACGGGTACGGAATCCTGGAAAGTTGTCCTTGAGAGCCAGTTTTCATTCTACGCAGCGTGCTACTATCCTCGACCACATCATCACTTAACAACGGGTGAGGTAGTGGTCAAATGCTAGTCTATAGAAAAAGTGATATAAGGGAAGGGGTTGATGATGAAGAAGCTGATGATGCAACTAGGAACCTAGAGGTTTTTATTTTTTATTTTTATTATGGCTCCACACGATTAGTGTATTTAGCCAGTGTCAAGTATTGAAATTCTTCAAGTTTTTAGGAATTTTACTCGTAGAGATGGTTCGAAGTCATTCTTCAGGTCAGTTTTCAAGTAAAAGTCTAGTCTAAGTCATAACTTCAGTAAAGATGTGGTGTTTGCTGAAGATTTTCAGTGGAATTTTGGTGAGAACGCAAATAGCATGTTTTTCAACATTGTGCTGTTTCCCTACACTCGCACACATTTACCGGCACTTAGTGGTTAATAATCCACATTTATTACACACTAGCTGACCCGGCGAACTTCGTACCGCGAATATAAATAAACTCCAAGTGCGAGTCGGACCCGCACACGCAGGGATTGGATTGAACGAAATTTGCCTGAAAAATACGTTTCTCGTATGGCATCCCCTTAATTTTTTTATATAATTTATTTTTTATTATTTGATCTTATAGCAGCCATTGTAATACACACCATGAGAAAATTTCAAGTCTCTATCTATTAAGGTTTGTAAGATCAAGCATAAAAAACCTCAAAAACACGTTGCTTGTATGGGGACCCCCTTTATTATTTAATTTTTGAAGTTATACTTCTTTTGGCGCGATAGAGAAAAATGATGAGAGTGAATTTTTACGATGCGCGCGCACACCGACACCGAAATTTAACATCGTGAAGTTAGTTCTAGGTGGTACGATGCGCGCGCACACCGTCACCTAAATTCTACACCGTGAAGTTAAGTTATAGGAGGCATGACTATGTTCAAGTTTTATATGTCATATTTAACGTCATATTTTTACGTTAATAAAACCTTTTTCTATTTAAATAAAATCTTTTAGATTGATTTTATTATTTATCGTTAATCACTACTGCATTTTAGTTATTTTTTTTTCCATACGCCACAGAAGTATAATTTCTAACGCGTGTACATAAGTACACACACTCTTTTTTTTGTGTTTTTATCGGTTTTATACACTAACACAACTTGGGACAACCATCTAAATTCAAAATATCAACATTTAAATACTTACGCGATAATCCGAGTTATGTGTGTATATTATGATGTCGATTCAAAACCCTTAATTTAATACGTACTTCAAATTTCCTACCGTACCGAAGGGACGAACGTCAAATCTTTGACAGAAAAGTAGGTAGAACAGTTTGTATGGGAAAATGAATTTGTTGGTTTTACTATCTTCGTCGCAATTTTTAAAAATTTTCTCACCGTTTAAACCTTCCCTGGACTACGACTAACATTTCAAAACCAAAATCAGCTAAATCTGCCCAGCCGTTCTAGAGTTTTAGCGAGACTAACGAACAGCAATTGATTTTTATATATAAGATTAACTCGCGGAAGAACACAAGTTTTTGAAAAAAATACAATAAGATCACACACACTTTTCCACGTTCCCGCCAAAACTCCAACCTTGAGGTTTCAAGCCCATTCTTGAGTAATCATGTAAATATGACGTAGCTAATAATGGATATCTTAAGTACTTCTTATCAATATTAACACACGTGATGAAAGATATCTCTTTCATCATTGGAATGGAATTCAGTATATGTCATGCTTAGTTTAGGTACCTTGATTTTTAATCGACTTCAAACAAAGGAGTAGGTTCTCAAATCGTCGGAATCTTTTTATTTTAATGTATGTTCTTGGATTACTCAAAGACAATTGGATCAATTTAGTTTTTTTAGGGTTCCGTACCCAAAAGGTAAAACGGGACCCTATCACTAAGACTCCGCTGTCCGTCTGTCTGTCTGTCTGTCTGTCTGTCTGTCCGTCTGTCACCAGGCTGTATCTCATGAACCGTGATAGTTAGACACTTGGAATTTTCACAGATGATGTATTTCTGTTGCCGCTATAACAACAAATACTAAAAACAGAATAAAGTTAAAAATAATAGAAGGTCCCCATACAAGAAACGTGTTTTCTTCGGCATTTCACGCCATCTATGAACGCATCATACGCTTCAAACGTCCCATAGATGGCGTTATATTGAAATGTCGATCCCTAACACCTTTGTTAGACGTTAGATGGCGTTATAAGAAATAAAATGTTTATTAATTATTAGTTTTTGCTGGCGAAAAATGATAGTGGTATTTTTTGCTCGATCTTATAAAATACGTGTGGTACGGAACTCTACTAGTGCGAGTCGGACTTGCACTTGGCCAGTTTATTTTTGTTTGGAAGGGTGTACTTACTGTACCTTCCAGGTGGTCCCATTTAAATTTTATCGAGATATTTTCATTATCTCCAGGAACTCCTATGGAGATAAATATCTCAAACTTAGTACTGAAAATTACTAGAGTGGCATTTGAAGTCGGTTCTTATCTAATAATTTTTTAAACGATCTTAAATTATATCAGAAAATAGTTTTTCATTGTCACTATTATTTATTAATAAAAATTTATTAAAATTGAGTCCTACACCAGAGGCATTTTAAATTTTCTCTAACTTAATTTGTATCATTACTTGCGTAATCTTCGACCAAATTGTCGCATACCACCAGGCGAGATAGTGGTCTAGCATTTGACCATATCCTAGCCTATCGGATATAAAATAAAAAAAAACCGGCCGAGTCGAGTTAGACTCGCCCACCGAGGCTTCCGTACCGACTTCTACTACGGTAAAGGACAAACTTAACTTTTCAGTTCGATCCATAGAATATGTATTGTACCAACCGCAAATCATGTTTTTGTCATTAAACTACATATTTTCGGTTTTTAGATTTATTTCTATATAAGTGCCTCAAGACCTTGCTTCGTGCCAAATTTCATGATTCCAGGTCAACGGGAAGTACCCTATAAGTTTGGATTCCCTTGTGTAATGTGTGAGGGCCTGGTGGCGTAATCGGGAGAACGGTCGGCTTTGATGCCGTGGTACCGAGTTCAAACCGCCGTGCGGCCATTAATTTTTCTATCGAAAAATTTTGGTGCGCTTCTCACAGTGGCCCTCCGGTGAAGGAAAACATCGTTAAGAAACCAACAACCCCCCCACATGTTGGTAGGACAGGACACTATCTAGTGTCCGCCTGGCCAGCTACCACCCTTAAGTTAGAAATCTGTCGCCAAACATCTAATGTGTTCCGGCAGCTATCCTTGAGAGCCAGTTCCCATTCTAGGCCTAGCGTGCTTACCACCTTCGACCGCATCATCACTTACGAACAGGTGAGATAGTGGTCAAACGCTAGCCTATAAGATATTAAAAAAAAAACATATATGTGAAAATATGCAACGTAAACGGTTATATGATCTTTTGATCGCGTTGACTTACAAGTTTTTACACAGCTGAAAGATACAGTAGACCCGAGTACTTAATATAAATTTTCCTGAGATAAAAGGCTCTTGACAGACAAACAGACAGATGGGCAGACATACAGATAGACGAACAACGAAGTCAAAAGTCAAAAGTCAAACCATTTATTCAGTATATGGGCAAATTAAAAATCTGCACTAACACAGTTTGAGGTACGGAACCCTAAAAACCGTAATAATTAAGTACTTATGAGTTCGGCGTCATAAAGCTTTCCTTAGAAATCGCATTCATTAAAAAGCCATGTAAACTTAATAAATAAACAATTATTCTATTTGTCCAAACAATAAACAAAATCAAGCTGCTAGAAATTTCTTTTTAAACCCATTTCAAAGTAAGTCACGTTTGATTGCAAAAAAGAAGTTTAACAAAGCAGTTTTCGTTTTATTATTTAAAGAAAGGTCTTTTTATACGTAAAATGAAACTTTCTGTAAGGGACAGGTTTTTTAGGCCACGTGATTGCACGTCACATGCCCGGCTCTCGAAGGCGGGAATCTGTACAAATGTTCTCGTGATGAAAACATACGGGTAGGTTTTGTGACGAGCTTTTTGGCCTTTGACCTAAATCTCTATAGGTTTCTATAGGTAGATCTATAGGTAGGTATCTATAGGTACCTACATGGACAAAGTGAATATTTTGTTGTTATAAATAAGTTATCTTATATATTGAAATGAAGGAGAGACGTGGCTGTGTTAGAAAAAACGAGTACTTGAATAACTATGAACTATAAATAGCTACGCCCGCAGTGTTACCAACTTCCAATTTAATGGTATAAGATCATATACATAATTTAAGATCATTTACAAAACGAAAAATAACCGACTTCACATGCCGCGATAGTCAAAATAGCCCGTAGTATCATGTCGTCAAGGATACAAATGCATATGTCGTCAAGGTATGTAATGTGTTTGAGATGTTTATCTCTATATCTCCGGAGATAATTGTCACACCTCGATAAAATTTGAATGAAACCAATCGAGAGGCATAATCTCTCAAACGGAAAACGAGTTTTTTATAATCTGTCAAGATTTGACGGAATTCTGAAGCAACAAACATTTTAAAAAAATACAGTCGAATTGAGAACCTCCTCCTTTTTTGTGTAGTCGGTTAAAAAATACATAAATAAACAAAATTGCTTTATTTATATAAATACTATAAAACCGACTTCACATGTTGCATAAGTCAGTTTCAGTAGTAAGTTTGAGATGTTTTGATTTGAGAATTCGATACAATTATTTTAATAGGACCACCTTGAAGATTAACCGTTCTCATGACTAAAAAATAATTCAAATTAGTTCACAATTGGTCGAGTAATCGCGTAATAAACATACAAAAAAAACATCCTAAAATTCAAGTGCATTTTGCAGATGTTTTATAATCATAAAATTATGATCGCTCAAATCAAAGCTAAAATGTTCACAAACAAGCTCGCAAAACCTATCTTTTCTGTTCCTTGCCAAACATACTGAATACATACAACATAATGAAATACTTCACAATAATAAAGGAGTTTTTACTGGTTTCCAGTTCACGTTTTCAGTTACTTTGGATCTATTTAATTACGAAAAGTTACTGTCGAAGACGTATATATTAATATAGTTTTTTTAAAAATGTTGGAACAGTCTAAATAAGGCAATTGACATCTTTGCATCGTGAATTCAAAAGATTTTTTTAATACCTATCCCAAAGGTTTTTTGATAATCATCTTGGTATGACCACTATCTCGGTTGGTGTTAAAAGAAGTAGTAATATTATTATCTAGCGACCCGCCCCGGCTTCGCACGTGTAGTAGAGCATAATACTCGTATATGCATACATTTTTTGCATCAGCTTGTTGCGTTGAGTATGAATTAACATCTTCAACAAAAGTCATCATATTTCAACTAATTTACACAAAATCTTGAAGAATAGTACACCTTCCTCACAAACCACTTTGTAAAATTAGCTGGAAACTGCATGAAAATCCGTTCAGCAGTTTTTGAGATTGTCGTGAACATACAGAATTACAGATAGAAAGCCTTGGCGTGGGACTTTGTTTTTTAACGTGTAGGCTTCGAGCATATACCAATGGAGATGATAACCGCAAACATTTTTTTCTGCCGATACTTACGGGGGACGAGGTAAACACGCATTGCACACACACAAATCACTCACTTTAACGATCCCGCACACTAGTCAAGCTAGTGCTTGAAACACGCATACAGTATTAAAATTACAGCGTAGTTACGCACGCTTATATGGCCAAAAATAGCTATATGGCCAGCAGAGGGGTACGCCTTACGTTAACATCTCCATTGGTAAATGCTCGAAGCGTGTAGGTGAAGTATAGATAGTGGTAAGTACCTAATAAAATACGTTTAGAGGTTTACTAGGTTTACTTACGGGATGTAAGGGAGCACAATTTCATCTTAGTGCTCCCAGCCAACCTCACCTGCCCGCGGTGCGTCCTGCCGAATAGCGAACGAGGCTCTGGCGACCGACCAATGGCGGTATAACCATTTGAGACAACGTAGCTAAATGCCACAGGCCAGTGACGGGCAGCAGCGTCACTGGTGCGAGAGCTACGTTCTCCGATCACCCAACCCGCCTGCCCAGCGTGAGGTGATTACGGGCATTTCTGTCAATGGAAAGCACACCAGAACAACGGCCCCCAGTTCGCGGTCGCCCCGCTATTCCTGGCCAAGGCGGCGGTCATGGTAACGGCGGGGCAGGGGGTGCTAAGAATCCCCGGGCTACGGCTGGCCGCCAACACCGACTGACTCTGGCTACATATAACGGACGCACGCTATGGCTCGACGAACATCTGGCACAATTCGAAGAGGAGCTGAGGAACATAAGATGGCACATTCTGGGGTTATGTGAAGTCCGAAGAGAGGGAGAGGATACCGTAACCTTAGAATCCGGTCATCTTATGTACTTCAGAGAGGGAGACCAACAATCCCAAGGCGGCGTCGGGTTCTTGGTACACAAGGTCCTCTCTGACAACGTCCTAGAAATCTCCAGTGTGTCGACAAGGGTAGCGTATCTTGTGATCAAACTCACCGAGAGGTATAGCCTCAAGGTCATCCAAGTATACGCACCGACTTCGGCACATTCGGATGATGAAGTGGAGGAATTGTACGAGGACATTTCCAAGGCCTTGTACACCACCCAAAAGGCCCACTTCAACGTTGTCATTGGGGATCTCAACGCTAAAGTGGGAGTACAGACAAGCGGCGAATCGGTAGTAGGACCACACGGATTTGGAAGCAGGAATCATAGGGGGAAAATGCTCGTCAACTTCCTGGAGAAAGAGGGGCTTTTTTTGATGAATTCTTTCTTTCAGAAAAACCCCCGGCGGAAGTGGATGTGGCAAAGCCCCGACGCTATGACCAAAAATGAGATTGATTTCATTATGACCGACAAGAAGCGTATTACGTAAGCGTAAGCGTATATTATTTAGAGATGTCTCAGTGATCGCTAGGTTCAACACCGGAAGTGATCACCGACTGGTCCGAGGCACTCTAGATATCGACTGCAAGCTTGAACGAGTCCGCCTAATGAAATCTACGCTCCGGCCTAATATGCTCCAATCCGTGGTTGGTTCTGAAACGTTCCAGTTAAAACTGGAGAACCGATTCGCTGCCTTGGAAACCACAATTGACGTTGACGTGGACCAGGATCTCGACCAAGTGGTGGGAATCCTCAGGGAGGAGGGGACGAAATTTTGCGAGACGCGAGGTTCCGGTAAGAAGTCTTAGACTTCTTTTTTTTCTTTCAGAGGAATCTCTGCAGCTAATGCAGCGGCGACGAGAAAACCCCGCAGTCACTTCGTCAGACCAACGGGTTTTGAACAAAAAAATCTCTAAGATGGTAAGACGTGACCTCCGGAGCTCCAACACACGCCCTATCAAAGAAGCGATCGAGCGAAACCGGGGGTCAAAAGTTTTTGTTCAACAGCTGGGTCAAAGCCATCTGACGAAGTTGACCACATCTAACGGGAGTGTCGTCACTTCTAAGCCGGAGATTCTTAGGGAGGTTCAAGACTTCTACGGCCAACTATATACCTCACAAGCGTCCCGTCCCCAACCCCAGTCCGAGGATCCTAGAGCCACTCTTACCCGCCATTATACCGAGGATCTGCCAGAGGTCTGTCAGGTCAGCCTGGACGAAATTGTGATGGCTCTCAAACAGCTTAAAAATGGAAAAGCCCCCGGAGAGGATGGAATTACAACGGAGCTCTTAAAAGCTGGTGGAACTCCAACGCTTGTACAGCTGCAGCGTATATTTAATTCCGTCCTCTTTTCGGGGAGAACTCCAAAGGCGTGGAGCAAGAGTGTAGTCGTTATGTTCTTTAAAAAAGGAGACAAGACCCTCTTAAAGAACTATCGACCCATTTCACTCTTGAGTCACGTCTATAAGCTGTTTTCGAGAGTCATCACAAATCGTCTCGCGCGTAGACTCGACGATTTTCAGCCCCCTGAACAGGCTGGGTTTCGAGGAGGATATGGCACCATAGACCACATACACACAGTGCGGCAGGTTATACAGAAGACCAAAGAGTATAACCAGCCCCTGTGCCTTGCGTTTGTGGACTATGAGAAAGCTTTTGACTCTGTAGAAACCTGGTCTGTTCTGGAGTCTCTGCAACGGTGCCAAGTTGATTGGCGATACGTCCAAGTACTGAGAGGCCTGTATGACGCCGCGACTATGACCGTCCAAGTACAAAATCAGCAGACTGAACATATCCTTTTACATAGAGGAGTGAGACAAGGGGACGTCATTTCCCCCAAATTGTTCACCAACACTCTTGAGGATATGTTCAAGACGCTCGATTGGAAAGGACGGGGCATAAATATAAACGGCGAGCACCTCTCTCACTTGAGGTTTGCGGACGATATCGTCATCATGGCTGAAACCGTGCAGGACTTGCATTACATGCTGACCACCCTTGCTGATTCTTCTGCACGCATCGGTCTCCGGATGAACTTGGATAAGACCAAGATCATGTTCAACGAACATGTTATTTCGGAACCGATTCCCCTAGACGGAGTTCTTCTCGAAGTTGTTCACGAATTTGTCTACCTTGGGCAAATCTTGCAATTGGGTAGAAACAACTTCGAAAAGGAAGCTCGCAGAAGAATACAGCTGGGATGGGCAGCATTTGGAAAACTTCGTCGAGTCTTTTCATCGCCCATACCGCAAAGCCTGAAGACGAAAGTCTTTAACGAGTGTGTCCTACCTGTTATTACCAACGGAGCCGAGACGTGGACGCTGACAGTGCGACTGGTTCACCAATTCAAAGTCGCTCAGCGGCCTATGGAGAGGGCTATGCTTGGAGTCTCTCTGAAGGATCGAATTCGAAATGAAGTTATCCGTCAGAGAACCAAAGTTATCGACATAGCTCAAAGGATCAGCAAGCTGAAGTGGCAGTGGGCTGGTCACATCTGTCGTAGAACCGATAACCGTTGGGGTAGACGTGTTCTAGAGTGGAGACCACGGCTCGGTAAACGTAGTGTAGGGCGCCCTCCAGCTAGCTCAGTGGTGTGCCATAGGTGAGGCCTATGTCCAGCAGTGGACGAAGATAGGCTGATGATGATGATGATGAGAGGTTTACTACGAATTGCCAATATAAACCTATTACCAAAATCATATAAAGTTATAGCAGTAGGTATAACCTGTTTTTAAATATCTTATAGGCTAGGGTTTGACCACTATCTCACTTGTCGGTAAGTGATGATGCGGTCGAAGATGGTAACCACGCTAGGTCTAGTATGGGAACTGGCTCTCAAGGATAGCTGCCGGAACACATCAGATGTTTGGTGACAGATTTTCTAACTTGAGGGTGGTAGCTGGCCAGGCGTACACTAGAGTAGATAGCCTATACAATATAAAAAAAACGTAAACGCGTTACCGCTATTTGTGTCCCAAATAACATAATCCTTCGATACACCGTTATTTTGTAACATAAGCAAATATGCTTTGCCCCAATTGTACATATATTTGTTCAGCTTATGAAACCATGTTACCTACATAGATTGTGAATTACATCATTGCAGATAACTGATAAGATTAAAATGTCGGTCAGGTTACGCCATCGATATGGTAAAATGTTAAGTTCTGTTACATATATTTTTTGGTTTAATTGTGGCGCCACACGATTAGTGTACTATGCCAGTTTCAGGTTTCAGAGTTTTAGATCCACGTCATACAGTAATGTTAAAGTCACATTAAAGTCCAGTTGAAGTCATAATTATTCCAATGCAAGTCATACCCTCAGTACCTAAAGATGTTGACTTTACTAATACCAGGTTTAGACCAAGAAACTATTGTTTGGTTTTGAACAAAAAGTGGTAAAAAGTATCACTAACAAAATTAAGTGTAATATTATAATGATTTAATACTGACTAGATAGTTTTTAATAGGTGTCATTGAAATAATTATCTATTACTTTTAATAATTTATTGTATGATTAATTTATTTGACATTGAAATTCCTATAATTATTAGGTATTGTATTGAAAACATTTTTGCACACCATGCGCCGGTCTTAGCAAAATCAGGACATAGAATTGAATGAAATATCTGAATCACTAATGTGATTTGTTATTTTATAATAGGTATATATTAAAAATAACGATAATCAACACCAATATTATAAATGCGAAAGTCAGTTTGTTTATTTGTTTGTTTGTTTGTTTGTTTGTTTGTTTGGGACTTCTTCACGGTCAAACGGCTTGACCGATTTGGCTGAAATTTTGTACAAAGATAGAACATACACCAATATTATAAATGCGAAAGTCAGTTTGTTTATTTGTTTGTTTGTTTGTTTGTTTGTTTGTTTGTTTGGGACTTCTTCACGGTCAAACGGCTTGACCGATTTGGCTGAAATTTTGTACAAAGATAGAACATAAGGCAGAATAGGATATAGGATACTTTTTTTCTGGCTGTCGAGTCAGGGGGTCCAAGTATTTTTAATTGTATTTTGTAAATATAAGATCTCTTCTCAAATACACGGCTTGACCGATTTGCCTGACATGTTGTATAAAGACAGTTCATAGGGCAGAATAGGTTATAGAATACTTTTTATTTCGCTATCGAGTCAGGGGGTCCAGATATTTTTAATTGAATTTTGTAAATATAAGACCTCTTCTCGAATAAACGGCTTGACCGATTTGCCTGAAATGTTGTATAAAGACAGTTCATAGGGTAGAATAGGATATGGGATACTTTTTTTTAGGCTATCGAGTCAGGGGGTCCAGATTTTTTAAATTGAATTTTGTAAATATAAGACCTCTTCTCGAATAAACGGCTTGACCGATTTGCCTGAAATGTTGTATAAAGACAGTTCATAGGGCAGAATAGGATATTGGATAATTTTTTTTTGGCCATCGAGTCTGAGTGTTTAGATTTTTTTTATGAAATTTGTGAATGTGTGGCCTCTTATCAGCTAAACAGGTTGACCGATTCAGCTGAAATTTTATACATATTACAGTTTGTATAGCATAGAATCACATAGGATACTTTTTTTCTGGCAGTCGAGTCCAGGTGTCTAGAATTTTTAAATTTAACTTTGTAAATGTGTGGCCTACTCTCGGTCAAACGGGTTTGTTCAATAAATAATTAAACATAAAAATGAAATGTACACATTTAGAATTAATTTTAGTTATTGCAGTGGCAGCACTAGTAAAGTAGTAACAATCTTGGTACTAGGGCAACACTGGCTCGCTCTCTTCGCATTGAACTAAGACAGGAATTGGACGTCTTTATCTATAATATAATAACTGTAAGTAAGTAGAAATAAAAGTAATTCTACAGAATACCAGTTTAATTTCATTATACTGTTTGGGTAAATTACTCAAACAGGGTGAAACATTTTAGGACTGACGATACAAACTACTGTCAAAAATATATAGAACATAGAACTGAGAATTAGCAGTTCATTATTTTCTTCTTGGATCAAGAGTATTAAAGTCGAATAAGTTGAGTCCAATCTCAGATTATAGTGGCTCAAGGCTCGGCCTCGTAGCCTGGCTTGGTGCCTAATAGCCTGGCCATTACGGCTTTACTTGCGGAATCATGGACGTAATCAGAATGGGGGGACGGGTGGTAGTTGGTGTAATGGGGCCTGATATGACTCCATATCGGGTCCGTCATGGTTACTTCAAATCGCAAGTGTCGCTTAGCTGGCTTCTTTCCACTTTAATAGTATCTATCTCTACACTGATAACTATGCTAACGATTAGGTTGTATAGAATGAGGCGCAGATATGCAGAGAAGGTGCCCTTATAAGCCATTTGCGTTCAATACTTGCTCTGATCAGTTTTGATTATGAAAGTAGGTACCAATTATTATACTCACTACTATTTGCTGTCCACTATCTCAACCTAGGTTTAGTGCATGTCTGATGCACTTGATGATACATACACATACGATGAACAGTTGAGTTACACTTTTGAACCTGAAAATTGTTGCTATTATTGGTCCATTATAAGCCGTATATTTCTGGCCGCAGTCTTTTATAATTATTAATAGGTCTGCCGTCAATTATTAAAGAGGAATAACGTGAACCTTAATGAAATAGGTACAATACACATACGATGAACAGTTGAGTTACACTTTCGAACGTGAAAACTATTTCTTTTATTGGTAAGGTCAATTATATCCTTTATAATCTCAATAAAGTCCTTTATAATTATTAATAAATCAATTCATAATTTTAAAGGACTGTAGCCAGAAATATGCCGTACTATCCTAAATAGAAATAACGTGATCCTTAATTAAATAGGTAAATAAACTAAATTATATTGAATTTTAGTACGTTTCAGTCCTCGATAAAATATTGTGGCGTATTGCCGTTAACTTGCTGTAATAAAATGTGTGGCCCTAAAATAGCCCCCTTCACATAGCCTTACTCCACCCTCTCTAGGATCATGCAGGTTCGAGCATGCAACCTCCTTGGCTTAAACTTGTCCGTTTCTAAATCCGCCAGAGAGGTGTGAGGGGTTCTCAAAGGGTATTATCGTCCGTCTATTGTAAGTTTGGTATTTATGATAGGATCACTTAAGGTTTCGGTTAATTGTCGAGGGATTTGCGATAGTCTGAGCTAAGTTAATCGATTCCTTCCAAATTTCAAAGAGGATCAGTTCACAGCCAACCTAGCGAAGCGAAGGTCTCTGCTTCAGCTTTGCCAAAAATGTTTTTATATGTCTGGCCGGTTGTTCTCCTCTACAAGTCACAAGAATTCTAATACTAAAAACAGAATAAAGTGAAAAATTATAAGGGGGCCTTATAAAAGAAACGTGTTTTTTTTCGGCTTTTCAAAACATAGCGCCATCTATGAACGCTTAGGTAAACGTCCATAGATGGCGTTATACAGGGTTACAGCAGAAGTCGTGCTAGATCCGTGAAGGGCGTGGAGTACCCGTCATTTCTGACTTATTTCTCTATTAAACACCCCACCCTAAACTTAACCCTTTTCGAGATATACGACTTTTTTTTTTTTTTTTAAATTGCCGATTTTTAGGCTACTATATTGATTTACTATATTCTATATTGATTTACGTGTCTTATTATTATTGTTGTTGCATTTTTACTTGTGTAATAAGATACTTTAACGCGTTAATAATCAAAATAGTGCATAAGTTAGTTGAATAGACCGTAATAGATAAGTGAAAGTTAAGAAATAAAAAAAATTATTAGCAAGTTTATTTTTCTATAGAAGGAATATCTAAAAAAAAATATTACGGCACTTGTTCGGCAGATGTTTTTTAAAATATCTACGGTTCATCAGCTATCCAACGAGGTATAACAATCTAGGGTTTGTATTACATTTCGTGGAAAAATGTAGTTTTATAGGCGACAGTGTAAAAGATAATTTACAATAAAAAGTAAAATAAAACAATAGGTAAAGCATGAAATGTCATTTGTTAAATGGTTTCACACAACTTTTCCTTATTTTACAGTTCATGTTCAACATGGGCGCCTCTATTTCGGATACATTGTCGCATCCTGATGACATTTCATGCTTTACCTATTGTTTTATTTTACTTTTTATTGTAAATTATCTTCTACACTGTCGCCTATAAAACTACTTTTCTCCACGAAATGTAATACAAACCCTAGATTGTTATACCTCGTTGGATAGCTGATGAACCGTAGATATTTTAAAAAACATCTGCCGAACAAGTGCCATAATATTTTTTTTAGATATTCCTTAGAGAAAAATAAACTTGCTAATATTTTTTTTAATTTCTTAACTTTCACTTGTCTACTACGGTCTATTCAACTAACTTATGCACTATTTTGATTATTAACGCGTTAAAGCATCTTATTACACAAGTAAAAATGCAACAACAATAATAATAAGACACGTAAAAAAACACAAATCAATGTAGTAGCCTAAAAATCGGCAATTAAAAAAAAAAAAAAAGTCGTATATCTCGAAAAGGGTTAAGTTTAGGGTGGGGTGTTTCATAGATAAATAAGTCAGAAATAACGGGTACTCCACGCCCTTCACGGATCTAGCACGACTTCTCCTGTAACCCTGTATTGAAATACCGATCCCTAACACCTTTGTGTTAACTTTCATTTAGATAGCGTTAGATTAGACGTAAGATGGCGTTATAAAAATGTTTATTATTATTTTTTGCTGGCGGAAAATGGTAGTAGCATTTTTTGCTCGATCTTATAAAATACTGTAGTGTGGTACGGAATCCTACGAGTACGACTCCGGCTTGTACTTGGCCAGTTTATTTTTAACGATCTTAATTATAAGCAATGCAATGATAGATTTGCAATGTCTACAGAAGAAACACTTTTTTTACGTATGAGTATATTATTATGTAAAACCCGGTCGACAAGCGAGTTCTTGCTGACCCTAATTCTTAAAATTAATTTCCAAAGGAAGGGAATATATAAATGCACTCACCGCTGCTACCATTAAAAACAACTTACAAGGAAAAACAATTTAACCTGGCCATTGTTTTGAAGAAATTAATAAATAGAGCAATTTGAATAATTTTATTAGGGTTGTCCAAATAAGTGCAGAGTGCACTTTGCGACGACATCCGCGGGCGGACGGAGCTCTTTGTATGGTAATGGTCTCTGTTTCTGGTTTAGGGTTGTCGCATAAATTTGATTTAGTGGTAGCTTCCTATAAAAAAAAACCATTCTGATATTAATATTCATTGTGATTCCAGATTATAAACAAAGAGAGAGAGAGAGAGAGAGAGAGAGATAGATACATAATGTTTCATAAATAAGTTGTTTTCACCAGAATTCAAAACTACAAAACTTTTAATGAAATTTATACGGGTATTCCAGAATGAAAAGATAATCCTGAAAAACCTCATAGTAAGGCTGAGCTATGGAAGACACAAAATATAAAATAAAAAATCTGGCGACATAACCGTACGGTGTTCCGGCAGCACACACTCCTTGAGAGTCAGAGTATTCTAGGCTTAGCGTGTCCACATCTTCGACCACATTATCAGGCGAGGTAGTGGTCAAACTCTACCTTATAAAATAGGTATTTAAAAAATGCTTTGCATTTTTAGTAACCATTAGGCAAGCATCAGTATCCTTACCTGTTACCATCATCACGACATGGACAATTATTTTGACAACCCTGCGGCTTATCCTTATACGTAACAAAATATTGTTACACATTCATAATTTTAGTGCTCGTTATTGTTAAACGCATATCTTCACCGCATATACTGAATAACCTTCTTAGTTGTTGCCCTTGTCTGTAATACGGGTATTACGTTCACCCATTTGTTATTTAATGATGTATTTGTTTATAAAATAATACATAATGTATCTAGAAAATGGGTGTGTAAAAAGCTACGCGTTAGAAGTGAAACTACCTTCAAATTGAAATATTGACAATTTAGATTAAGGGTCAGTTCAGACCGCGACGCGACGCGACGTAACGCGCCGCGCACCTATTAAGAGAGTGATACAAAAACTTTATACACTAGTGATATTAGAGTAATATTTCAGAATTTAATACTTAGATACACATTTCATTGAGCGCCTGATTCATTCGGCGCCTTTAGGCCGCGCGTCTCGCTGGGTCGAGCTGAACCGCATTAAACCCCGCGAAACCAGAAGCACCCTCACGTCGCGTCGCGTAGCGTTGCGGCTCATCGCGTCACGTCGCGTTGTGAACTGACCCTTACGCGTACGGCACTTCCGTTGCATATGGAATAAGTCATTCGTGATCTAAGTAAAATTTTACCCCAGAGCGCCTAAAGACTTTCACTTTTTCACTTCTAAACAAAATTGGTGGAATAGGTTTTCTACAGTAAAGTCAAATATTTTTGCCCGACTACGGCGAAGCGAAAAGGAGGGTTATGTTTTTGACCGTTATGTGGGTATGTATGTATGTAAGTATGTATGTATGTTTGTATGTATGTTCATCTGTTCCCTCATAACTTCTAAACTACTTATCACAATTTGACAAATGAGGGGTCGTTAGACGCGTTTTATTTGTCTGCTGGTTATAGGTTATGTGATATCACAACAAATTGAATGTGGCGCCCTCTAGAAAGCACGAAGTCAAGAACTAAAAAAAAAATTTCATCCCACTCCGTCGTGTATGGTATCGTTGAATAGGGATTTTAAAATAAAGGTAGGGTTTACTACATCATATTTTTGTCAAGCGTAGTGTTTGCGAGATATATCCCGTCGACGTCAAGAAAACTAATTTTTACTCCACGCGGCGTCGCAAAGAAGCAATTGAGAGGGTTATGTATTTGTTGATCTCTATGTTTCGATGTTAGTATGTTAACATTTATCCATGTATACATTTATGCAAAAACCCCAAAATACCTTATATAAAAAATAAGTTCAAAAACTAAAACCCGACTACTGAAAAATCACGCTCTAATAAATTATTTAAAAAAAAACTACTTCATAACCACAAACAGGCACTCAAAAGCGAAAAATAAATTACTATAAGCGCTACCCACTTATCTATTTGAAGTCGTTGCCAGCCAAGTCTATTGGATAGTAGGTAGATACATGTAGGTAGTATCTATCTACCTCCTATTAGAATCCTACCTCATATTATTTTTCAAAAAAAAAATATTATATACTTTAGAATAGAATAACTCTTTATTGTAAACCAAATTAACTTAATTTCTAGACAGTAAAGGTACGGCCACACTGTGGCGTCCTGCGATCTGCAGGCGCGATCTCAGTACTTTTAAATTGTTTTCTGATCGCGTTTGGTGTGAACCAGTCGGTACAAATAGTTTAATAGTTTAATAGTTTATTTGAACCAAAAGACACCTATTCTTACACAAATTATAGTACAATTTTTTTTGTTTATTAAATGCGTTGTAACTAGGTATTAATAACAAGGAATGCACTGGCGCTTAAACTAGCCGTAGCTGTGCGATAAGCGCAAGAAACAATTCGCAGTTGGTCTGTGATACAGTTTACATTTTACCGATCACTGTATAATAACAGCTAAGATACATAAATGGTAGATATATGTTCCGCGTGGTGCTAGGTGTATCCATCGGAGTGCATGTGTGTGTGAGTGCGTATGTATGCGGGTGTGTGTGTGTGTGCATGTGTGTGTGAGTGCGTATGTATGCGTGTGTGTGTGTGTGCGTGCGCGTGCGTGCGTGTGTGTGTACGTACGTATGTGATGTTGGTGTTGATTGGTGTTTGAGTATTGATGTTGGAGCATGAATGTCGTATTATAATTATATTTATAATATATATTATTTGTAGTCTTGGATTTACTTTTTATTCTAGTTGGTATAACAGAGCTTCGATTTCGTCATAGTTTAGTGTTTGTAAAAAAAATTTAACAGTATTCTTGCATTTAAATAAGTTTAAGTGGTTGAGAGAAACTGTTTTACTAATTTTATTGTATAAATATGGGCCGGCGTATTGTGTGTGTTTACGCGCAAAAGATGTTTTATGGGGTTTTGTTACTAGAACACGATCTTGCCTTCTTTTATTCTCTAGAGATGGTTGTCGAGTACCTGTTAGATGCGCGTGAATGATCGTTTTAAGTATGAAGAGCTGCCGTACCGTTAATACATTGCAATTTTTGTACAACAGGGTTGTGGGGTGTAGCCTTGGTTTTTTGGTCATCACCTTGAGCACTCCTCGTTGGGCGCGTTCCAGCTTTATAAGAGCAGTTTTGTCCGTTCCACCCCACACCGGTATGCAATAGCTTATTATGGATTCACAAAGTGAGTAGTATACCGTTTTCAGTATCTGAAGGTCCCCAATATGTCGAATCTTTTTGAAAACTGGCATAAGCTTTCTTGTTCTATTTGTTAGTAATTCTATTTGCTTGTACTACTACTGCGCTATCTGATCGCCGCATAGATCGCGCACGCAGGACGCTGCGGTGTGTCCGTACGTTAATAACGTTATATGGTTTTACAATCGGCGGGCTTATCGCATTAAAGCAATCTCTTCCAGATAACCTAAAAAGCTGCTATACTAGAAATTTCAAAGTAGCATTAAGTGCCTCGAAAATAATAAAGCTAATTTATAAATTGCGATGAATAGCAGAAATATCTTCTGATATTAAATTAATTGAATACATTAACAAGAAGTCCATAGTTCACGAGCAAACACGTCCATAACCGAATAATATCCACCCACTCAAGTAGGTAAACCAATTCCAACCACGCACTTATCAAGGGTCACTAATGCCAAATTGGTTACCTCAAATCCCAATTGATTAATCTCCTATCATACATTATAAATTCATGAAATCACTAAAACTAGACACGTACATAATTGAGTAAATCATGCATGCCGATAGTTTGCCGATACTGTGTGATTTAAGAGCCCATATCTATGAACGTGAGTTGAACGAATGAAGGTGCAATTGGGATGGAGACATTCAAAGAACATATTAGTCGGCGTTCTGCATATCTTCTAATACTATAAGAATCTTTGTCCTGACATACTGACTGACAGACAACGCACAGCCTAAACCACTGGTCGTAGAGACTTGAAATTTGGAGGGTATATTTGTCTTAGTACTTAAAGGTGTACTAAGAAATTCACCACTTTAGGGGACGAAATGGGGGTTCAAAGTTTGTGTGGAGAAACAAGATTAGATAGTATTTTCTATTCAAAACTTCACACAAGGGCTTCAAAAAAAAAAGTAAATACGTGTTTCAGGCTTTTGTGAAATTCTAGGGAAGAGGGTGAAAAGGGGTAACAAAGTCTGAAAATAAATATTGTTTCGAATTGCGCTGAAATTTGGCATGCAGATAGTTATTACGACGTTAGTTCCCTCTGAGAAAATATTTTCTATAATTCACCCCTTAAGGAGATGAAATCGGGGTTCAAAGTTTGTACGGAAAAGCAAGATTAGATAGTTTTTTTCTATTTGAATATTCGCACAAGTGCTTTTAAAAATAAATAAGTAAATACGTGTTTCAGACTTCTTCGAAATGCCACCCCTAAAAGGGTGAAGTGGGGTAACAAAGTCTGAAATCAATATTGTTTCGGATTGCGCTGAAATTTGGTATGCAGTAGTTATTATAACGTAGGTATCCCCTAAGAAAGGATTTTCAAAATTCACTCCTTAAGGGGATGAAACGGGGGTTCAAAGTTTGAACCGATTTGGCTTTTACTTCTTTGATGTCTTTTATGATAGAAAGGTTTTTACAAAATAATAGTTTTTCGTAAATAAAATAACTCTTTAACGCGGGCGAAGCCGTGGGGCACTTCTAGTCTTAGTATAAAACAAAGTCGCTCCCACTGTCTGTACGCTTAGATCTTTAACTACGCAAAGGATTTGAATGTAGTTTTCAGCAACAGATAGAAATATTCAAGTGAAAGGTTTATAACCAGAATTAAACGCGGACAAAGCCGCAGGGTGCAGCTAGTGTATTATAATTATCAATCAGATACATACTGCACTTCAAATGTTGCTCTGCAGTCCGAGGTTACGAATAAATGAATGAAAAATATATAAGGCAACCACTCTGAGGCTCTATGAACACAAAATAATCACAGCAAAAATTATTTTTTGTAAAATCCACATTCCTCAATTATGTTCAGTACGTACCTGTCTTACAAGCTGTTTAGCACAAACAAAAACACGGCGGAATTCAGGAAACTGAAACAAAGGACATTGTTTCAGTTGGAACCAATTGATTCTTTGATTGTTGGCGACTTATTTAGTCGTGTTTCATCAGATAATATCAATTCAATTGTTAATAATTATAATATAAAATTTAAACTTATATAATAAAAAAAAAACAAGACACGGAACAGAAACAATAATTTCAGTAGTAGGAATAAAAAATATGTGCGCAAAACGTACTGCAAAGAAGTGGCTCCAGCGAATTTATTGAATCTTTCAGTATCTTGGTTTGGAATAACATTTAAATTCATACAACTGCATGCAATTCGATCCCCTCCTAAACTCATTCATACAATAGCATCACGACTGTTAAACCCATCAAGCACAAAACGACTTCAAAATGTGCACCTCCTCAAAATCTTTACCAATTTGACGCAAGATTGAGTCAATTGAGTCTTGCTATTTCCATTCTGCATACAACCGGATAATACTTCAAACGGTTCTGCTCATTGCAGCGACCAGTCTCGCTAGACACCCCCTGCCTTTAAACTTACCTATAACCACAATAAGAGAAGGGGTAGACGTATTAATTTACAGAGGTCTTGTTCAGCTAGACGCTTGCATGTCTCCTGACATTTGAGGAAGCGAGAATCACCCAAAGCAGACCCCTTTTTAGGGCGTGAAATTGAATCTTGTTGCGGACGAAGGGTGCAGAGAAAACTTAAATATTTTAGGGGGTATTAACGTCTAGGGCCCGGCTGTTTGGAGGTGAGGTATTAATTTTACGAGGGTCATTGTAACCATGCGTAGGGATGTGTGTCGTCAACTTCTCAGTAATTTGTTCGAGTTTAAAGGTTGAGTGAGTTTAGGTAGCAGTTTGTATTAATTAAAATTAGCAAGACTCCCTTCGTGTGAGGTTGTGGTTGTGGTTGTGGTCGCTCGTAAAAACTTTAAATCAGATGAGAGGAAAGTTTCGATGGATACTGTTTTATTGCTGAGGGGTTCGTGATTAAATGCTGGAGATGTAATAGTTTAATTTTTGTTTAACTTTTTATTGTGTTTACTAAAATTGAGCTAAGCAAAGCTTAGTTTCAGTAAATACAGCTGAGTGAGTAGAATTACAATCCTACTAATAATATTATAAAGGTGAAAGTTTGTGTGTATGTTTGTTACTTCTTCACGCTAATACTACTGAACCGATTGAGCTGAAATTTGGTATGTAGATAGCCTAGACCCTGGAATAACACATAGGACTTTTACTTTTTATCCCGATATTCCCACGGGAACGATGGCTACGTGGGTAAAACCGCGGGGAACAGCTAGTGCACTACAATTATATAATATTATATAAATTATATTATACAATATTATATGAAATATTTTGAAGTATGACGATGAACTTATGTACAAATCTATAACAATATTATTCCATACTATCCTGTATAAATTGAAAACAAAAAAAAAAAAAAGAACTCACTGTTCCAGCGGTCAATAGCAAAATAATTTTGAACGCCAGAAAGAATCAATACTTTAAATAATTGTGCCGAAGAATTGCTGTACATAAAATAAAATGATCTCCATAAAACTGGTTCTTCATATCTTTCCCTACCTACATTATATAATGTAGACGCTTGGCTTAGAATGTTACCTTTGTCGCCTCCCCTCATCAAATATTTACCGCGCCCTATATCGTGTTTCCTTTGTCACTGTCTATTAAACTCATTAATATCAACGTCTAAAACTTCAAAATTTTCAACGGCAACTTGTTAATTTGATACCGCATCGATACCTTCGAGTTGGAAACAATGTGGCCGCAAGGGTCAGGACACGACACGTAAGGGGTCTGAGGTCTCTAGGGAACTCAATTTCATTAATGCTGCGGTACAGTAGTATACAACGCAATATACGACGGAAGCAGTATCGGTGATCTAAGAAAGAACAAAAAAGTGAAAAAGAAATAATTAATAGGTAGTTGTTTCCTCACAACTCAATGCCCAGACGTATTAATGTCTAGATTTTGTACAAACATGAGTTAGCGATTTGAAGTTGTATAGAGAGTGAATGAGAGAAATAGATACAGCGGCGATGTCAGAGATATGATGTATACAAGAAAGATGCATGTACTATTTTTACATTCCTTGGGCATACATAAAAATAAAGAAAAATTATGGATTTTAAGAATCAAGAATCAAATAATTTATTCAGTATGTAGGCAATATTAATATATCCACATATCTTCGAGCATTTACCAATGGAGATGTTAACGTTGTAATCCGCAAACATTTTTTTCTGCCGATACTTACGGGGGACGAGGTAAACACGCATTGCACACACACAAATCACTCACTTTAACGATCCCGCACACTAGCTTGAAACACGCACACAGTATTAAAAATACAGCGTAGTTACGCACGCTCATATGGCCAAAAATGGTTATATGGCCAGCAGAGTGGAACGCCTTGCGTTAACATCTCCATTGGTAAATGCTCGAAGCCACATATACACGTCAATATCATAAATCATAAAATAAATTATAATTAATTATCAAGTAAACACACAACATAAACAACAAGCAAAAGCAGAATTTAAAGCGTTGAATTAAAAAAAAAAAACAAAAGTAATGAACCATTTAGCTGTGATCCAATCGTGACGTCAGACTTTTAAAAAATTATTAAAGTAGGGTTGCCAACCAAACACGTAACTGTAATAAGCAAAGCTTTTTTCAAAAATGACAATTACACATTTATTTTAATTATTGACTTAAGGAGCATAATTATTATCCCAGAGCATTTTCGTTATCAAATTTAAGGCTGTTGTTTAGACTCGCTTTTATAAGACTTAAAAAAAACAACGACCTGACATGACGAATTTTTGATCAGGTCACGTGTCCTGACGCATGTCCTGACACGAGTTTAACATTTTTTACCCACCCCAAAATTCACAACGCTGCTAAAGATGA
This sequence comes from Cabera pusaria, assembly GCA_954871355.1. Classification (NCBI taxonomy): domain Eukaryota; kingdom Metazoa; phylum Arthropoda; class Insecta; order Lepidoptera; family Geometridae; genus Cabera; species Cabera pusaria. Next base: position 7,617,938 of record OX940896.1, read on the forward strand.
TTTCACTTCAAATGGCACTAAACTAACAAAAAACATTATTTACTGCTTTATACATCGCAGTGGTACGCCATCTTGGAGGGTTTAGTAAATTTTTAAACATATTACTCGTAATTGAATACCTTTGCGTTTTTTTTACGCAATGAATAAGGATGAAAGTGTCTTAGGTAGACATTTCCGTTTTTTGTTTTCCTCTTGGGCGTGCTATATTTACGATGGGACTTTTTAATCGTACGTGTAATTTGTAGTAGTAAATGAACTAAAGGGTTGAGAAACGATTTTTTGTACTGGTAGGACTTCTGCTAGTTCGACTGGGGCGGTACCACAACTTTGCCAATTAATTTTCAGCCGTGAAATAGGAATGTTTTTCGGCTGATATAGCAAGGTGTCCAGTGAAATTACAGGGCGTGTGAGACTCAATATCCTTATGTCTCAAGGTAACAGGCGCAGTGCAGTGACATGCGAAATTCTGGCAGTCCAGAATTTTGCATGCTGCTGCATCTGTAATAGGTCAACGTCATCGCTTACCATCAGGCGAGCATCGTGCTTGTCCTGTTATATTATATCATTAAAAAAAATGGCCAAGTGCAAGTCGGACTTGCACTCGTAGGGTTCCGTACCACACTACAGTATTTTATAAGATCGAGCAAAAAATACCAATATCATATTTCGCCAGCAAAAAATAATAATGAATAAACATTTTATCTCAGACTATCATAAAAAAGGCAGACAGATTCGTGCCGAACACCCGAGTGACCGCAAGTTCAGTAATACTAAATTCTTGAGTAGTAAGTTTCCGCGCTCAGTCCGACATAGTCAATACGGCATGATTACTACGTAAGCAACGCTGCGAAGTAATACTGCACGGAAGCGTCCAACCTTGCTGCTGCTTGGTAGCAAACTGAGCGCGGAAGCGTATTACTCAAGCATTTAGTATTACTGAACTTGCGTTCACAAGGGTGTTCGGCACGAATCCGTCGGCCTATTTAGGGTTCCGTACCCAAAGGGTAAAACGGGACCCTATTACTAAGACTCCGCTGTCCGTCTGTCTGTCTGTTTGTCTGTCTGTCTGTCCGTCTGTCACCAGGCTGTATCTCATGAACCATGATAGTTAGACAGTTGAAATTTTCACAGATGATGTATTTCTGTTGGCGCTATAACAACAAATACACAGAATAAAGTTAAGATAAAACTGGCCAAGTGCGAGTCAGCATCGCGACTCTTATCGCACACTTAGGGAGGGTTCCGTACAATACGAAACTTAACAGAGTTTCAACCTCATTTATTTGATTAATTGATATTACCAAGAATATTTGGTTTGGTCGCGATCTAGAAAGACGGGGCTCGTTTACTAGCGCCATCTATGTAATTTTGCCGAAACCAATTAGATAGATGGCGTTTAAAAACACGTTTTTTATATGGGGACCCCCTTTAATTTTTAACTTTATTTTGTTTTTAGTATTTGTTGTTCTAGCGGCAACAGAAATACACCATCTGTGAAAATTTCAACTGTCTAACTATCACGGTTAATGAGCTATAGCCTGGTGACAGACGGACAGACAGACAGACAGACAGACAGACAGACAGACAGACAGTCGGACAGCGGAGTCTTAGTAATAGGGTCCCGTTTTACCCTTCGGGTACCGAACCCTAAAAAAAGGGGGTCCCCATACAAGAAACGTGTTTTTTTCGGCTTATGAACGCTTAGTTAGGTAAACGTCCCATAGATGGCGTTATATTGAAATGTCGATCCCTAACACCTGTGTTAGACGTTAGATGGCGTTAAGGCGTAAGAAATAAAATGTTAATTAATTATTATTTTTTGCTGGCGAAAAATGATAGTGGTATTTTTTGCTCGATCTTATAAAATACTGTACTGTGTTACGAAACTCTACGAGTACGAGTCCGACTTGCACTTGGCCAGTTTATTTATGATAGTTTGAGCATTTTATCAAAATAGAGTTGTAAGCCGCGTTTTTTTTATAACGCCATCTTACATCTACGCTTTCTAAGTGAAAGTTAATACAAAGGTGTTAGGGATCGGCATTTCAATATAACGCAATATATGGACGTTTACCCAAGCGTTCATAGATGGCGTTATATTGAAATGCCGATCCCTAAACCCTAACCCTAAAAAACACGTTTCTTGTATGGGGACCCCCTGTCATTTTTAACTTTATTCTGTTTTTGGTATTTGTTGTTATAGCGCCAACAGAAATACATCATCTGTGAAAATTTCATCGGTCTAACTATTACGGTTCATGAGATACAGCCTGGTGACAGATGGACAGACAGACAGACAAACGGACAGCACATATAGGGTCCCGTTTTACCCTTTGGGTACAGAACCCTAAAAACTAATGTTCCTATCATTACAAACATACTTAATCACTGAATAACTCAGTAACGGATAAAGAGTTAAACTCTAAAGAGTGAAAATATATGGTACAATACTCGTAGATAGCATCAAGTTAGCTAAAAGTAAAGCCACGAAAATGAATCTTAAATTGTTAACTTTCACGTGCCTAAGTCGCGTAAACGTCGTTGCAAAATAACGTGTTTTATAACTGTCTAATTAAATTATAATAAGCCATCTTTCTTGCACTGTTTTTATCAGTGAAAATACTAGTTAGCAACTTTACACATGTTTTTTTTAATATGTTCGAAGGCAGGCGCACGCGCATTTTCGGATCGGTTTTTGGACACACAGCATCGCTTTGAAATTACAGTTGGACGCGGTCTGTTTTTTTCTTTATTCTAATGATACAAGATAGCCCATTATTAAACTGCAATCATTCTACTTTTATGGCTTTTATTATTTGATACATATAGTTAGTGTTCATCTAGCGATCTACTTTATTAACAAAACTATTTGAATATCAAATGTCTTTACATTCCCGAAGAAATCCAATTTGTTCTAATAAAATAAATCCGAAAAAGAATATAAAAGATTTCATAACATTTTTAGGAGAATATTTCAATGAATATTGAGCAACCCGGATCCTACGAGAAGTACTAAATACAAGGAAAATACAGTTTTACAACATGTCATAAATTAGAGAGGACAATTCGTTTCCCAACCCCCTAAACCCTCGATGTATTTCTGCTAAGAAAAGTTAATAAGTTTGTGTGTTTATTATTCTCGTCTGGAGGGTCTCGCCACAAAACATATTTTTCGCATAAAGAAATATGAAGGCTTAAAGAGTTTGAGTTTTTTCTTATGTAAAATCTTAAGATTACCTTGAAATACTTCTAAACGGGAGAGGGGCTCTGGAAAACAAAATTATTTGTGCAGACGGTTTGAAATAAATTTCATGAAGGGAATTTGTTTATACTAAACATGAGAAAGATATTTTGAAATTAGCAATTTAATAAAGATGTTTATATATTTTTCAGTGATTTTGTTTATTTTGTTTAGTTGTTACTTTACAGCACTTATCTTAAAAGTGAGTAAGACCAGAGTGGCCGCAGCGTTTGACGAGACAACAACTCGTGAGGATGCCTCGAGTCGTGTAGAGGCAAAATTCGTATCAAAAGGGATTTCTGGTGTCTCATAAAACTGCTGCGCATTGTCAGTGCAGTTTTGGTCTTACTTCCAAGATTAGTACTGGTACAGCGTACAAGATAACACTTATACATCATAAATAAACGGAAAAAATAACTAAATACCAACCGAATCCTTATTGGTCATGGATTGCCGCAAAGCAACGCTTACGGTAACAAACATTATACAAATCGACTTTCGTATTTATATTGATTTATTCGTGTTGCTTATGTAAAATCTTAGGCACTGCACAGTAGGTATTTATAGATAGAATTCTAATAATCTTTTAGTTACGATATCATATGTATTATCAAACGATAACATTCTTTAGTTCTATCAGTACACCGCTAGCGATCGGTCGCAATGGCTGCAAAATATAATATCTTGTCCTTTGCCATTTTGTTCTTATTTTCATCAGTTCGTGCCGAAATCTTGCAGGCTATCAATGGACGAATTAAAATTACCATCGGCACAACAGCAGGATGTGGAGACACAGTTACTTTGTTTGGAGGCGGGCTCGCTGAAGCTTACGAGCTTTACAAGGACTTCTTAGACCTCGAGTTCATCCCTTGGGGCCGCACGATAAGAAACGAAGACAACAGCTTGACCTGCCAGTTTCGTTTCAACGACTGCTGGGCCAATCGCTACCATAGATGCGTCATCAACCTATTAAAGGACGACGTAGACGCACAGATGCGATTCATGACTTGTGAGTTCACTAACCCTCGCCCAGGGTTCAACCAGGGGAGCTATGTCTGCGCTCACGCCTTAAGAATGAGTCTAGTGGACGTCGATTATTGTGTCGCCAATCCCGACTTGGATGATCTAGATGCCGCAGCAGAGATACCAGGAAGCGAAATGACTGCAAGAATAGATAACGTTCCTGCTGTAGTATTCAACGATATTATCGATCTAGATTTGCACAACGAAGCTTTAGAAAGGCTTCCCAGTATGATCTGCTTCGCCTTAGCCGAAGACCCTAATACGGGAGTGACAAACTGCTCACTGATGTAATGTAATCTGCAAAACTGGAGTCCGACCGTTGATGCAAGAAGTTTTTATCTGAGTTGGCCTTTGAGCATTACACCGAGGAGTTTCGAGCTTAATGTCCAACTTGAACCCGTCTTTTAATCGGCCTACTTGTGCAATTGGACAATCGCAGTGCAGAGATATGGGTAATGGTGCTGTAATGTTCAAGGATAAGCTGGCAGACGATAACGCTCGGTATCTCTATGGTTCCACATGGTATTTGTTATGTTATGTTTAAATTATTATTAAAAAGTACCGTTTTTGTTGAATTTTTAAGCATTTTAAGAACCACGTCTCCTTTACATTACATAGTAAAGAAAACTTCTAACTGTATCTACTAGTACTCATATTTATGATAATTATAAGTAATAAATTAAAATATAGGTATGCTTCTTTTTAATCAATCAGTAGATTAGATAACTAAGTGATTATAACATTCCTAATCTCTTAATTTTAGTATAAAATAAAATCTATACTTTTTTTTAACCGACTTCAAAAAAAGGAGAAGGTTTCTCAATTTGACCGTATATTTATATATATATTTTATGTTTGTTCGCGGATAACTTCGTCGTTTACAAACCGATTTTGATTATTCTTTTTTTGTTCGAAAAGAGATATCCCAAGTGTGGTACAATGGTAATTTTATCGAGGTTTGATAAGTATCTCCAGAGATATTGAGATAAACATCTCATAATTGGTACTGAAAACTAATAACGCGGCATTGAAGTCGGTTCTTTTTTAGTTTTTAAACGATATTATCTATTTAATTAGTAGACTTACAACAACCACAGAATAATGAATAGTACAACAACAACAACAAAAATATTGTATGCATAATTTTTTTCTATACAACGATGTTAGCGCCATTAACAAGCGTATTCAAATTCGCGTGTTAATTTGTGGTACGACGAGATGATTTTGGTATTTGTTCACAAAGCCAATGTAAATGGGCACAAATGATCGCCCTAACTGCTGTCAGTGCATTGTACGCTTTAACATTATTAGGGTGACTATACTTTACGACTAGTAAATACAAATAAAATTAATGTTCAAAAGTTGATACTGTAATAAGTAATTTCCTTTTAAACATTAAAATGTTACAAATTCCAATGCTCGCGGTTATTTTAGTGATTTTCTGCTTTGTTGAGATTTTTGCTCCATATTATTATCTCTTGAAGGATTGAAATATGAAGTAACATATTAAATATTTTCTTATATATTTTACCGTCTTATTTTTAATCTGCTTATTATATGAGTGTTCACTCAGTCATATCTAATGTTCAATTTGCGTGGAGTGAATACCTATGCGGTTTTGTTTTTTCAATAAAATCGCCTCCATGTCAGATGTACGCCCAAGTACGTTGGCCATAAACGTCGCTTTGAATTTTTTCCTTTTTAGGGTTCCGTAACCAAAGGGTAAAACGAGACCCTATTACTAAGACTTCACTGTACGTCTGTCTGTCTGTTTGTCTATCTGTCCGTCTATCACCAGGCTGTATCTCATGAACCGTAATAGACAGTTGAAATTTTCACAGATGATGTATTTCTGTTGCCGCTGTAACAAAAAAATATAAAAACAGAATAAAGTTAAAAATAATAGGGGGTCCCCATACAAGAAACGTGTTTTTTTTCGGCATTTCTATATAAGTACGCTATCTATAAACGCTTAGGTAAACGTCCATAAGTAAAGTAAAGTAAAGTAAATATTTATTGCTTAACTGTTAGTACATAGCTATAGGTGACATTATAATAAATCATAAAAGAACATAACAGTTTACCATATCAGGTGTGCATAATGTAACATGATGGAATATACATTGAATTACATAATTATTTATAAAGATTTTGTATGTGCTATAAATGTAGAATTGATCATTAATTTCAAAATTGGTACATTCATACATATCATGATCAACAACAATTTTGTATGCATTATTAATATTTCATTTATAATCTAGGTATTAATTTACAGTATAAAAAACTTTTTCAATTAACCAGGCCTTTAGTCGTATTTTGAATAACCTGCCATTTAATTCTTTCAAATATAAAGGCAGGTGATTATACAACAATATTCCAGTTAAAAAAAAACTTATTGTATAAATATTATTGTTGACTTTGAGTAATCGCAGATTCTTAGAATATTGACTACGTAAGTTCGCACGAGTATCAGATTTTAGCTCATAGTATAGCATATTGTTCTTGACTTTCTCATAGATGGCGTTATATTGAAATGCCAATCCCTAACACCTTTGTTAGACGTTAGATGGCGTTGTAAGAAATAAAATGTTTATTAATTATTATTTTTTGTTGGCGAAAAATGATGGTGGTATTTTTTGCTCGATCTTATAAAATACTGTAGTGTGGTACGGAACCCTACAAGTGCGAGTCCGACTTGCACTTGGCCAGTTTATTTTTAGGGTTCCGTACCCAAAGGGTAAAACGGGACCCTATTACTAAGACTCCGCTGTCCGTCTGTCTGTCTGTTTGTCTGTCTGTCTGGTCTGTCTGTCCGTCTGTCACCAGGCTATAGCTCATTAACCGTGATAGTTAGACAGTTGAAATTTTCACAGATGGTGTATTTCTGTTGCCACTAGAACAACAAATACTAAAAACAAAATAAAGTTAAAAATTAAAGGGTCCCCATACAAAAAACGTGTTTTTAAACGCCATCTATCTAATTAGTTTCGGCAAAATGACATAGATGGCGCTAGTAAACGAGCCCCGTTTTTCTAGATCGCGACCAAACCAAATATTCTTGGTAATATCAATTAATCAAATATATGAGGTTGAAACTCTGTTATGTTTCGTATTGTACGGAACCCTCCCTAAGTGTACGATAAGAGACGCGATGCTGACTCGTACTTGGCCAGTTTTATTATATCATATAGGGTAGCGTTTGACCACTATCTCACCTGTTGGTAAGTGATATATTCCTTGTATAGTCTTTCATATTCCTAAATCATATTTACCTCAGGACATTATTCCGTTATGGACGGCCTCATAAGCCAATAATGTTGGGCCATTAAGCGATTGAAAAATGTCACAAGCCACTTTGCAACGCTGCGCAACATTAACTGCGGTAGAAAGGGCGCATATTGTATTGAATTCTATATTTATTATGATGGCATTAGAGGGCACATAACTTGGATTTTTCTACAATATACTCTGCAATAGTTCCAGAATAGTTTTGTTGTTGGTTAATAGTGGATTGTTTATGAAAGTAAACTATTTGAATATCAAATGTCTTTACATTCCCGAAGAAATCCAATTTGTTCTAATAGAATAAATCCGAAAAAGAATATAAAAGATTTCATAACATTTTTAGGAGAATATTTCAATGAATATTGAGCAACCCGGATCCTACGAGAAGTACTAAATACAAGGAAAATACAGTTTTACAACATGTCATAAATTAGAGAGGACAATTCGTTTCCCAACCCCCTAAACCCTCGATGTATTTCTGCTAAGAAAAGTTAATAAGTTTGTGTGTTTATTATTCTCGTCTGGAGGGTCTCGCCACAAAACATATTTTTCGCATAAAGAAATATGAAGGCTTAAAGAGTTTGAGTTTTTTCTTATGTAAAATCTTAAGATTACCTTGAAATACTTCTAAACGGGAGAGGGGCTCTGGAAAACAAAATTATTTGTGCAGACGGTTTGAAATAAATTTCATGAAGGGAATTTGTTTATACTAAACATGAGAAAGATATTTTGAAATTAGCAATTTAATAAAGATGTTTATATATTTTTCAGTGATTTTGTTTATTTTGTTTAGTTGTTACTTTACAGCACTTATCTTAAAAGTGAGTAAGACCAGAGTGGCCGCAGCGTTTGACGAGACAACAACTCGTGAGGATGCCTCGAGTCGTGTAGAGGCAAAATTCGTATCAAAAGGGATTTCTGGTGTCTCATAAAACTGCTGCGCATTGTCAGTGCAGTTTTGGTCTTACTTCCAAGATTAGTACTGGTACAGCGTACAAGATAACACTTATACATCATAAATAAACGGAAAAAATAACTAAATACCAACCGAATCCTTATTGGTCATGGATTGCCGCAAAGCAACGCTTACGGTAACAAACATTATACAAATCGACTTTCGTATTTATATTGATTTATTCGTGTTGCTTATGTAAAATCTTAGGCACTGCACAGTAGGTATTTATAGATAGAATTCTAATAATCTTTTAGTTACGATATCATATGTATTATCAAACGATAACATTCTTTAGTTCTATCAGTACACCGCTAGCGATCGGTCGCAATGGCTGCAAAATATAATATCTTGTCCTTTGCCATTTTGTTCTTATTTTCATCAGTTCGTGCCGAAATCTTGCAGGCTATCAATGGACGAATTAAAATTACCATCGGCACAACAGCAGGATGTGGAGACACAGTTACTTTGTTTGGAGGCGGGCTCGCTGAAGCTTACGAGCTTTACAAGGACTTCTTAGACCTCGAGTTCATCCCTTGGGGCCGCACGATAAGAAACGAAGACAACAGCTTGACCTGCCAGTTTCGTTTCAACGACTGCTGGGCCAATCGCTACCATAGATGCGTCATCAACCTATTAAAGGACGACGTAGACGCACAGATGCGATTCATGACTTGTGAGTTCACTAACCCTCGCCCAGGGTTCAACCAGGGGAGCTATGTCTGCGCTCACGCCTTAAGAATGAGTCTAGTGGACGTCGATTATTGTGTCGCCAATCCCGACTTGGATGATCTAGATGCCGCAGCAGAGATACCAGGAAGCGAAATGACTGCAAGAATAGATAACGTTCCTGCTGTAGTATTCAACGATATTATCGATCTAGATTTGCACAACGAAGCTTTAGAAAGGCTTCCCAGTATGATCTGCTTCGCCTTAGCCGAAGACCCTAATACGGGAGTGACAAACTGCTCACTGATGTAATGTAATCTGCAAAACTGGAGTCCGACCGTTGATGCAAGAAGTTTTTATCTGAGTTGGCCTTTGAGCATTACACCGAGGAGTTTCGAGCTTAATGTCCAACTTGAACCCGTCTTTTAATCGGCCTACTTGTGCAATTGGACAATCGCAGTGCAGAGATATGGGTAATGGTGCTGTAATGTTCAAGGATAAGCTGGCAGACGATAACGCTCGGTATCTCTATGGTTCCACATGGTATTTGTTATGTTATGTTTAAATTATTATTAAAAAGTACCGTTTTTGTTGAATTTTTAAGCATTTTAAGAACCACGTCTCCTTTACATTACATAGTAAAGAAAACTTCTAACTGTATCTACTAGTACTCATATTTATGATAATTATAAGTAATAAATTAAAATATAGGTATGCTTCTTTTTAATCAATCAGTAGATTAGATAACTAAGTGATTATAACATTCCTAATCTCTTAATTTTAGTATAAAATAAAATCTATACTTTTTTTTAACCGACTTCAAAAAAAGGAGAAGGTTTCTCAATTTGACCGTATATTTATATATATATTTTATGTTTGTTCGCGGATAACTTCGTCGTTTACAAACCGATTTTGATTATTCTTTTTTTGTTCGAAAGGAGATATCCCAAGTGTGGTACAATGGTAATTTTATCGAGGTTTGATAAGTATCTCCAGAGATATTGAGATAAACATCTCATAATTGGTACTGAAAACTAATAACGCGGCATTGAAGTCGGTTCTTTTTTAGTTTTTAAACGATATTATCTATTTAATTAGTAGACTTACAACAACCACAGAATAATGAATAGTACAACAACAACAACAAAAATATTGTATGCATAATTTTTTTCTATACAACGATGTTAGCGCCATTAACAAGCGTATTCAAATTCGCGTGTTAATTTGTGGTACGACGAGATGATTTTGGTATTTGTTCACAAAGCCAATGTAAATGGGCACAAATGATCGCCCTAACTGCTGTCAGTGCATTGTACGCTTTAACATTATTAGGGTGACTATACTTTACGACTAGTAAATACAAATAAAATTAATGTTCAAAAGTTGATACTGTAATAAGTAATTTCCTTTTAAACATTAAAATGTTACAAATTCCAATGCTCGCGGTTATTTTAGTGATTTTCTGCTTTGTTGAGATTTTTGCTCCATATTATTATCTCTTGAAGGATTGAAATATGAAGTAACATATTAAATATTTTCTTATATATTTTACCGTCTTATTTTTAATCTGCTTATTATATGAGTGTTCACTCAGTCATATCTAATGTTCAATTTGCGTGGAGTGAATACCTATGCGGTTTTGTTTTTTCAATAAAATCGCCTCCATGTCAGATGTACGCCCAAGTACGTTGGCCATAAACGTCGCTTTGAATTTTTTCCTTTTTAGGGTTCCGTAACCAAAGGGTAAAACGAGACCCTATTACTAAGACTTCACTGTACGTCTGTCTGTCTGTTTGTCTATCTGTCCGTCTATCACCAGGCTGTATCTCATGAACCGTAATAGACAGTTGAAATTTTCACAGATGATGTATTTCTGTTGCCGCTGTAACAAAAAAATATAAAAACAGAATAAAGTTAAAAATAATAGGGGGTCCCCATACAAGAAACGTGTTTTTTTTCGGCATTTCTATATAAGTACGCTATCTATAAACGCTTAGGTAAACGTCCATAAGTAAAGTAAAGTAAAGTAAATATTTATTGCTTAACTGTTAGTACATAGCTATAGGTGACATTATAATAAATCATAAAAGAACATAACAGTTTACCATATCAGGTGTGCATAATGTAACATGATGGAATATACATTGAATTACATAATTATTTATAAAGATTTTGTATGTGCTATAAATGTAGAATTGATCATTAATTTCAAAATTGGTACATTCATACATATCATGATCAACAACAATTTTGTATGCATTATTAATATTTCATTTATAATCTAGGTATTAATTTACAGTATAAAAAACTTTTTCAATTAACCAGGCCTTTAGTCGTATTTTGAATAACCTGCCATTTAATTCTTTCAAATATAAAGGCAGGTGATTATACAACAATATTCCAGTTAAAAAAAAACTTATTGTATAAATATTATTGTTGACTTTGAGTAATCGCAGATTCTTAGAATATTGACTACGTAAGTTCGCACGAGTATCAGATTTTAGCTCATAGTATAGCATATTGTTCTTGACTTTCTCATAGATGGCGTTATATTGAAATGCCAATCCCTAACACCTTTGTTAGACGTTAGATGGCGTTGTAAGAAATAAAATGTTTATTAATTATTATTTTTTGTTGGCGAAAAATGATGGTGGTATTTTTTGCTCGATCTTATAAAATACTGTAGTGTGGTACGGAACCCTACAAGTGCGAGTCCGACTTGCACTTGGCCAGTTTATTTTTAGGGTTCCGTACCCAAAGGGTAAAACGGGACCCTATTACTAAGACTCCGCTGTCCGTCTGTCTGTCTGTTTGTCTGTCTGTCTGGTCTGTCTGTCCGTCTGTCACCAGGCTATAGCTCATTAACCGTGATAGTTAGACAGTTGAAATTTTCACAGATGGTGTATTTCTGTTGCCACTAGAACAACAAATACTAAAAACAAAATAAAGTTAAAAATTAAAGGGTCCCCATACAAAAAACGTGTTTTTAAACGCCATCTATCTAATTAGTTTCGGCAAAATGACATAGATGGCGCTAGTAAACGAGCCCCGTTTTTCTAGATCGCGACCAAACCAAATATTCTTGGTAATATCAATTAATCAAATATATGAGGTTGAAACTCTGTTATGTTTCGTATTGTACGGAACCCTCCCTAAGTGTACGATAAGAGACGCGATGCTGACTCGTACTTGGCCAGTTTTATTATATCATATAGGGTAGCGTTTGACCACTATCTCACCTGTTGGTAAGTGATATATTCCTTGTATAGTCTTTCATATTCCTAAATCATATTTACCTCAGGACATTATTCCGTTATGGACGGCCTCATAAGCCAATAATGTTGGGCCATTAAGCGATTGAAAAATGTCACAAGCCACTTTGCAACGCTGCGCAACATTAACTGCGGTAGAAAGGGCGCATATTGTATTGAATTCTATATTTATTATGATGGCATTAGAGGGCACATAACTTGGATTTTTCTACAATATACTCTGCAATAGTTCCAGAATAGTTTTGTTGTTGGTTAATAGTGGATTGTTTATGAAAGTAGGTTTCATTAATTTAGTTACTGGCTCAGATAATTTAACTGTATTTCGCGGCATAAAATAAAAAGTGTACACAATGAATTCATATTATTTTAGCCTTTTGACAGACAATGTGCTACTTTGGAAGTAGCAACTGTGAAACTCTGGACAACTTACTGTTGTCTCCTCCACATTTACCACATTTACCACCAGTTTTCATGAAATACAGGATGACAGAAGCCTCTAATTTGAACATGAGCGATTTGACTATAGGCATTATTATAGTTACACTGTTAATTCTAATAAAATATTTTTTAATAAATAATATCGTTTAAAAATTAAAAAACAACCGACTTCAATGCCGCGCTATTCATTTTCAGTACCAATTTTGAGATGTTTATCTCAATATCTCTGGAGATACTTATCATACCTCGATAAAATTACCATGTCATTCCACGTTTCTACGTTACACTGGTAACAGCTCGATTATAGTGTTCTGCAAAAAAAAAATATTCATAATACCAGTTTCTTACAGTGCATTAGTACTAAAAACAGTGTATAATTAAATATTAAACTTATTATAATAATTTTACGAAGTGCTTTGAAATATTTACTACGAGTAAATACTATAAAACACACAAAATAGTGCATAATCCTCAACAATAGTAAGTTAACGGCGAAAACGCGTAAGTGACACGTTCTGCACGGCGCTTACGCCGTTTTTCTCGCGAGATCAAGCCATCAGGCCACACTATTGTGAAGCTACTGTGGGTGGTTTGACTACCTACGTTTTTGAATACATCGGAAACTAGTTGCCCTGGCTTTGGTAGTTCAACATGCCACTTAATAGAACGCCGCCGGCTTCACCTGTTTGCGAAATGCATTTAGACACAGAGACTAATAAGAAAAGTATGGATTCTATGCCTCTTACCTGTGAAGATGTGCTTAATCCATCCAAAAGAAAGAGAGGAGAAGAAAATGATGCGAGAACCCCAAATAATCCTAATGATTTAGCAACATTTATGTCTGACATGCGGAAAATGTTTAATGATTTTAAACAACAGCAAAAAACTAGTTTCTCTTCGTTGGAAAATAACGTAAGGGAACTTAATCTGCAAATAACAGCACTTCGTGAAACCGTGGACTTTATGGCTAAACAGTATGAATCAGTCATGGAAAAAATTGCCACACTTGAACAGGAACGGAAACATAACTTAGCTGCCATTCAGTTATTGGAAGACAAACTAGAAAATCTAGAAAGGTACCAGCGTGCAACCAGTGTAGAAATTAGAAACATCCCTGGAAACAAAGCAGAAACCAAGGATGATCTCTCTGAGATAGTACTGAGAATTACTAAGGCAATAAATCTCCCCCTGAAGTCGACGGATATTAAAGACACTTTCCGATCGGCGACAAAATCGGCTAGCAGGCCGATTATCGTCGACTTCAGTAGCGTCTTATACAAAGAAAAATTTTTGCAGACGGTGAAAACATACAACATGGCTTATAAAAACAATAAATTAAACACTAGCAATTTACGACTTGAGGGCCCTGCAAAACCAATATTTATCTCAGAAAACCTCACGTTTAAAATGAAAAAGCTTTTTCATCTGGCTCGAGAATTTGCAAAAACAAACAATTTTAAATACAGCTGGACTGCACATGGGAAAGTATATATCAGGAAAAATGACGGCGGGACTCTCATCAGAATAAACTCTGAAGGTGATCTCAAAAAATTGGGTGAAGAGATCTGACTATTTATTTTTATGATGCAAAATATGCTATTTTACTCCTGTATTTTTTTGATACTAATAAGAACACATTTCTTTGCCAAAACTGAACTGTATCCATTGCAGACAAATCGCTCAAGCCATTGCTACTTATACTCACAACTCACCAAATCCTACACTTTACACACACAAACAACAACATCACACCTAAAAGTGCCTACATATGCTAAATTATATTATTTATTTATTTATTTATTTTTTGAACGATCACTCAACATGCGGCCTCTCTCTTTAACATCAAACAATGGATGACATTATTGAACTTAATGATGATTTGGAACTTTTCAGTGTGCCAAAGTCTTTCACATGCGCTCCGGGTGAGTGTAAACAGTATATTACTAAAACTTTAAAATCTCTTACTGTATTCCACGTAAATATAAGAAGTATAAATCGCAATTTTGATGAAGTGCTTATACTTTTATCACGTATTGAGGTCGTTTGTGATATTTTGGTGCTCACTGAATGTTGGCTAAGTAAAACTATTTGCATACCCACAATTTCTGACTACAGCAGTTATAAGTCTAGATTTACTAACCAAAATGATGGGGTGGTGGTATATGTAAAATCAGGTGTATCCTGTACAGTTACGGAGCCTTATGTAGCCGATTGTAACTGTCTTGTGGTCAGGTGTGAGCCAGACACGGTTGTTATCGCTGTTTATAGATCGCCATCTATCAGAAATACTGAGAATTTTCTAAATAGCCTAAATGATCTTTTGGTGTCATTTTCGTCATGTAAGTCACTTATTATTGTAGGTGACTTAAACATAAATATTAACCCTGAAATAAGAGACGCGAATTCAGATGAGTATTTAAACCTTGCTGCTTCACATGAACTTCTTCCAACTCATTGTATTCCTACTAGAGAAAGCAGTTGCTTAGATCATGTTCTTCTAAAGGATAATAATTTTGATCAATCTATTACTCTAATACTAAATACACGCATAACTGACCATGCTCCGTTAGTATTTCACTTGAAATATTGCAGTATTACCATTAAAAAATCCTCAACTGAAAAGACTGCACTCGATATACATGCGGTAACGACTGACTTAGCCAAAACTGATTTCATGGCTATTTTTGCCTGTATTGATGCCAATATTGCTGCGGATAGTCTTATATCTATAATATCATGTATTATACAAAGACACACTAGAGTTATTATGATAAGCCGAAGAACCAAATTCATTAAACCCTGGATGACTACAGGTATGTTGCGCTGTATAAGACAAACTTCACAAAAAGTCTAAAAGTGATCCAGACAATATTATTTTAAAAATTTCTTACTGCCGATACCGTAATTACTGTACAAAGTTACTTCGCAAATTAAAACTATCATATGAAAGAAATATGCTCAATAAAGTGGAAAAAGATTCTAAGGCTACTTGGAAAATTGTAAAAAAAATTACTGGTCTAAACACGTCCAAATCAACTTCAACGGAATTATTAAATATTTATGCGATGCCCCTGCTGTTTCAGTTGACTATGTAAATAGTTACTATGCAAGTGTTGCCCAAAAACTAGCAAATAAGTTGGTGTTTTTGAGCGGAGGCATTAATAATAAATACAACTCGACATCTAGCAACTTGTCAAACTCCATGGCTATTCTTCCTATTGACTCTAAAGAGGTGGACTCTATTGTGATGGGTCTTCGCAATGACTGCTCAACGGGATGGGATGGTATATCTGTCAGAGTCATCAAATATGCGCGTCGATTCTTAGTGCCGCCCATTACTCATGTATACAATTTGTGTATATCAACAGGTGTGTTTCCATCAGCATTCAAAAAGGCCCTTATACATCCAATCTTCAAGAACGGGGATAGAAATAGTGTCAACAATTATAGGCCTATATCAGTTTTAAGCACTCTCTCTAAAATATTGGAAAAAATCTTAAACTCCAGACTGGTTAATTACATAGAAACAAATAAATTACTAGCCAACAATCAGTTTGGTTTCAGAAAAGGTAAATGCACAGAAGATGCAGTGTTAGAACTGACAAACAATATTGTGAGTCATCTAGACCAAAAAAATAAAGTTTTATGTATTTTCTTAGATCTTTCAAAAGCTTTTGACACTGTTTCTATCCCCCTCTTGATTCACAAACTTGAATGCTTTGGTATACGTGGTATAGCCTTAGATATATTTAAGGACTACCTGACAAATAGAATACAGTGCGTCAAAATTGATAAGTACATTAGCTCCGACTGCAAAATCGATTATGGTGTTCCCCAAGGGAGTGTTTTGGGCCCTACCCTTTTTATAACTTATATCAATGACCTCTGTAAATTAGTCATACCTAATTGTAAAATTTTTACATATGCGGACGATACAGCCCTTATGGTATCAGGACAGAGATGGAGTGAAGCACGCCAGAATGCTGAAAATATTTTAAGAACCATTATGAAATGGCTGCAGGACAACATTCTCACCTTAAATGTAGAAAAGAGTACGTTTATTGCCTTTTCACCTAATTCGCAACTCCAACCGTCTACGGAGTGCTTAAAAATTAAAGCCCATACATGTGATAACCCTACTTATTTTGACTCCTGTGACTGTTTAGAAATTACCCGTAACCAAAAGATTAAATATTTAGGTGTAATAATAGACAGTACATTAAGTTGGAAGGACCATCTGCATGCACTTATTCCACGAGTAAGAAAACTCATGACTGTCTTTGCAAAACTACGCTAACTACTAAGGACCGTTGCATCTCCTGAAGTGTTAAAAATGATTTACTACTCTCTTGCCCAATCAATTTTGACCTATTGTATATCTGCTTGGGGTGGTACTTTTGCTACTAACATGCTGCGTTTGGAGCGCGCGCAAAGGGCTATTCTCAAGGTAATGAATAGCAAACCGCGAAGATACAGTACGTCGTTGCTTTACAAAGAGTGTTCACTATTGACTGTCAGACAACTATTCATACAACAAATAATCCTACGCAAGCATTCGCAATTGACATATGATCCTGGTATACAACATGGCAAACGTCGTATCCAGCGCGTATGTGAAGTCAAGTTGCATAGGACTGCGCTGGCAAGGCGTCATTTCGAATATATTAGTCCCATACTGTACAATAACATTAACAAGGCCCTGCATATTTTCTCTTTATCCAAAACACACTGCAAAGAGGTTCTAGTTTTATGGCTAAAAAGCCTGACTTATGATGATACAGAAAATTTATTTAAAATTATAGATTAGCAAGAGGCACGGTCACATACAACACATACATACACTCACACACACACAAACATACACACACACACTAACACATACACACACACACACACACATACACACACACACACACACATTTTATTTAATGAAATGAATGAGTCTCATAGATCATGGCTTGCATAATATTTTATAAAATTTTAAATAATGATTTCATTTTAATATTACTAATAATTGGCCTTAGCTTAATACAACTACAAATCCTTTGATCTTTCTCTATGCATTTTATTATTGTTTTTGTACATTTAAACAATTAAAGTGTATTGAATTTGTATTAAGATCTCACCACATTAGTTAATATGACATTTTATTTTGATTTAATTTAATTTTAATTTTATTTTTAATTTAATTTAATTTAATGTATTAACGTAATTACGTGTGCTACTCATCTTAATCTATGTTTGTATTAACTACTCTAAGAAATAAACATCTTTATTGTACTACTTGTGCCTAAACGTGGGAGAAACTAGACCATCAAGATACGGGCGTTCACTCGTCCAGTTTGATGTCTAGCGACTTTTATTTAAGTGTGTATTATTTTTGTGCAATAAAAAAATTTTGAAATTTTGAATTTGAATGGTACCACACTTGGGATATCTCCTTTCGAACAAAAAAAGAATAATCGAAATCGGTTCATAAACGACGAAGTTATCCGCGAACAAACATAAAAAAAAAAAAAAAAATGTTCCTACCCGTAAATCTTGTGCCCATTCTAATAATATTCACCTTACAAACACCTGATAATTGAAGTCATAACTTTCAATCAGCGAAGCTTAGCAGTTTATTCGCCTCTGTAACCTCATTTACAAGTTAATATTGTTAATTCTACTTTATTAACGCACCACAAAGCCTGTGTATCCAATTGGTAGAACAATACTGCGTTAGCAGAGTTATTATTATATAACAGACCACCCGTGACTATAATACGCCTATAGGCAATTTTTAAATATGGACATAATTATCTTAGGGTTCCGCGCACAAACTGTAGGTACCAACGGGACCCTATTACTGAGACTCCATCTTTCGTCCGTCCGTATGTCACAGTGATCATGCGTTAACCACAGAGGATAATATAGATGTTGACATAAGACATCATCGATCTTGATTTTAAAGAATGACCTTTGAAATTAACTAACCGTTTTTTCAGTTATTATTTTTGAATAACTGAAAAAACGGGGGCGAAGCCGGTTACAAATAAAATTATGTAAGCAAAATGGGCAGCCACATACAAGAAAGGTGGTTATCGGCATTTTTGCTCTAAAATATTTTACAGTGGTACAACATGTTTCGTATATGCGGGCCAAATCGCACTTGTCCAGTTTATTGTTAATTTCTATTAAAAAAAAAACCGTTAGAAACACGCCAACTGATTCGCAGCTCATAAATTAATGGTAAAGGTACGGCCACACAGGGCGTCCTACGATCTGCGGGCGCGATCCCAGTACTTTTCAATTGTTTTCTGATCGCGTTTGGTGTGAAACATTGGGTACAAATACTACTGCGCTATCTGATCGCCGCGTAGATCGCGGACGCAGGACGCTGCGGTGTGACCTTAAATCGCTTTATAAAACTAGAATTCATACGAATAAAATTACAAAAATATTAATTTTTATGTAGATATTATGTAACAAATAAGTAATTTATATATATTGTTATTATTATATTAAACATAGACACAATAGGTTCGCATAAGAGTTCATTGCACTCATTGCACGCTGTGTCAATATAAGTGCCTACGTAGGAATATTAATTAATTATATGTAACGTAGTACGTATTAATTTAAATTGTATGTAAATAGGTGTGGACGTAAATTGCAACTCATTCACCTATAGAATAATATCAATTACAAATTTTAAAATAATTACCCGAAATCACAAAATAGGAGGGGGTTCTCAATTCGCCTGTATTTTTTTATATGTTTGTTAAGTACCTCAGAACGCGTCATTTATTAACAAACGAATTAACCAACTATTTGTTTATAAATCAAACGTTTAGGTCAACGTGATCAAATGATATAAGGACCGTTTAAGTCTCATATTTTGTGACTTCATACGGGAATCAAAACCTATGGGGTATTTCTCATTTACCTAAAATCACGCAATTTGGCAAGAAGCGA
The DNA here is from genome assembly GCA_954871355.1 of Cabera pusaria. Taxonomy (NCBI): domain Eukaryota; kingdom Metazoa; phylum Arthropoda; class Insecta; order Lepidoptera; family Geometridae; genus Cabera; species Cabera pusaria. Next base: position 7,637,778 of record OX940896.1, read on the forward strand.
GAAGGTTTTACAGCACGTATAAAGGAAAACAATCATAAACCGTTAATATGTAGTTTAGCTACAAAAAAGCGAATTTACTATTACAAATTTATTGTTTGCGGTCGATGCATTAACCATGTCTATGCATCGATCGGTCTAGGGATCGAATAGCAAAGTTAAGTTTGGCTTTTAACCTAGTTTGACAAGTTTGTGTGGAACCCTCGGTGCCCGAGTCCAACTCGCACTTCGCCGATTTTTTAGGGTTCCGTAGCCGAATGGCAAAAAACGGAACCCTTATAGATTCGTCATGTCTGTCTGTCCGTCCGTATGATGTATTCTATAAACCGCTTTCCGATTTTTATACAAAAATAAAAAATATAAAAGTCCCATACATGGAACTATATCAAAAAAAAAATCTTCAAACCTATACGTGTGGGGTGTGTCTATAATGGATAGGTCTTTAAAAATGACATTGAGATTCCTAAAATAATTTTTTCTCAAAGTCAATCATTTGAAAGATAGGCGCGTCTAAAGTGGTAAAATGTGTGTCCCTCTAACTTTTAAAGTATGGGAGTGAAAAATCTAAAAAAAATATATGCTGTCTACAGCATATATTAGTTTTTATTGAGATCTATCTCAGTAAAAACTAACAACGAACATTGATCGAATTACAGTCAGCAGTCTTTGAGATATAGCGACCGCAAAGATAACTTTGTTTTTCACACAAACACTATGAAAAACAAAGTTAATTTTTTTGTTGTGAAAAATCATAGTCATAGATTATTTTACTGTGTTATGGAACCCTACGATTGCGACCCTACGAGTCCAACTTGCACTTGGCCAGTTTTTTTCATTATGTAAACGATCAACATAATCTAATCGCTTTGGAGCGAGGTCACGCGGTAGGATAGTGACGTCCACGTGAATTACAAACGGTGTACAACGCTAATAATTATTACAATAAACTTTTATGAGTGCACAGGTGATATTCCAAGTCATTGACTAGAAACGACTGCGGCCGACTTACAATAAGGGTATTTGTAGGCAGTTGAAACGTTCATAGACGTGTAGTGTCTGTATGCAGTTTCACTGTTATTGTCTTTGTTATGCGACTGTAAAATAAAGACATGGAAACTGGTAGAAACCGTTTTAGCATTACGTTATTGTTATTGTATGACAATATATTTTTTTCTTTAGCTGACAGGTTTATGCTATATACTTGATGTAAAAGGACAAGTTATAGAACAAGGACTGTAAAAGGACGTTAAAGTACAAAATTAAGGAAAACTGTACTTCAACTTTAGTTAGGTACTATTAATAATTATTATGTACTTTAGTCTAATCCACAAACAATCCCGACGCCGAACCGTTAAGAGTTAAGGAAATATCCTTTTCTATACTCATGTGGTTTGGCGTCAAATAATATAACATAATAATTTAGGATCGTTTAAAAAACTATAAGAACCGACTTGAAATGCAGCGTTAGTCATTTTCAGTACCAAGTTTAGGTGTTGGTCTCCTGAACTCTGGAAACACTTAACATACAAAAATGAAATTTAAGTGGGACCACCTGGAAAGTAATACTACTTCCCAGGTGGTCCCATTTAAATTTCATTTTTGCAAATAAACCTTGCAAACAAAAAAAGAATTTGCTAAGTCGATCTAGGCGTCTTTGAGTAATCTTGATTAAGAACCTCCTCCTTTTTTCAAGTCAGTTTTTAAAGACCTTTTAGAATTGCAAGTCTATGTTCGTGGATGCTACGCACCACAGTCGAAGCCTACAGTGGTAATGACCACTGTAGGCTTTGACTGTGGTGCGAGTAACTAATGAGTTAAATAGGTCATGTGTAGATTTTTTTTGGATCTTATAGGTTGACCACTATCTCGCCTAGTGAGAGGATGAAGAGAGTGATGAAGTGGTCGAAGATGGTGAACACGCTGCTGTTGTGCTATGTGCTACCGAAACTCCGTAAGGTTATGATTTTCTCCTTGATGGTTTCTCCTTGATGGTTGTAAGCTACTTGTTGGTAGCAAATCAGGCATAACATGGATATATGCCCTTTCAACCTGTAGATGTAGTCCTAAATATCACATGTAAGAATAAGTTCTACATATACTTAGGGAGACATGAGGGAAATAATTACGTCCATGTGGGTACATAATAAATAACAGTACACTGCGGATGACTTTGATCCTGTATGACGAGTACCTACTTGTTCATCTATGATGTAGACAGTGTACATTAAAGTAGACAGGACTTTACCACACAATAAATAATAATAAAAAGGTACGACTAAACTACTCCGATTCCAAAAAGTGGCACATTTTGGCAGATTTCAAGGATCTTTATGAATTTTGAAATTTAAACAAAATTTTGACAATTTTCTGTTTCTTTATAAAGTATAATATTTTTATTATGCATATATTTAGTTGGAAAGTTATAAGTTGCAATGACAAAGTATATAAACTTTATTTTTAATTTTATAATCTCAAAAATTTTAATAAAGGAGGCGGGAGTAGTACATTATCTAGGCAAGTAAAATTTTGCGTCGTCATGTATTTGATATTAAGATTTAGCTAGGCGTTATCATTGATCATCAAGTGAATTTGCTTATTCTATAACGTACATAATTGATATTTAGTACTTATATAATACCTGTATTATTCCTACATTTTATATTCTCTGATGGGTCTCCATTCTCTTTCTTTATTAAATCAGAATTTCAAAGTTCTGATCTTTACATAGTAAGTACAAAATAGTCGGTTAACAAGTGGCTAACGCTGTCTGTACGCTTAGATCTTTTAAACGGATTTTAATGCGGTTTTCGTCAATAGATATAATAATTCAAGAGAAAGGTTTATTAACAGGATTAAACACGGGCTAATACACGGAAAAAGTCGCGGGGTGCTAGTAGTACAAATTAAATGAAAACAGAAAAAATTACCATACCACCTTCTTCTTTATAAGTTCGGTAAAAAGAACATTTTTAGGGTTCCGTACCCAAAGGGTAAAAAGGGTAAACGAACCCTATTACTAAGACTCCGCTGTCCGTCTGTCTGTTTGTCTGTCTGTCTGTCTGTTTGTCTGTCTGTCTGTCTGTCTGTCTGTCTGTCTGTCTGTCTGTCTGTCTGTCTGTCTGTCTGTCTGTCTGTCTGTCTGTCCGTCTGTCATCAGGCTATAGCTCATTAACCGTGATAGTTAGACAGTTTGACAGTTAGAAATTTTCACAGATGGTGTATTTCTGTTGCCGCTAGAACAACAAATACTAAAAACAAAATAAAGTTAAAAATTAAAGGGGGTCCCCATATAAAAAACGTGTTTTTAAACGCCATCTATCTAATTGGTTTCGGCAAAATTACATAGATGGCGCTAGTAAACGAGCCCCGTCTTTCTAGATCGCGACCAAACCAAATATTCTTGGTAATATCAATTAATCAAATATATGAGGTTGAAACACTGTTATGTTTCGTATTGTACGGAACCCTCTCTAAGTGTGCGATAAGAGACGCGATGCTGACTCGTACTTGGCCAGTTTTATTTATAAATAGGTATCGATCGCATCATCACACAACATCACGTGAGATAGTTGTTAAAAACACAAAGTAGAGTAAACACAGAAATATTAATAATAAGGTACAAATTAATATTTCTGTCGGCGTATGAAAAGTTTAAATTGCAATAAAATACTGTTTATATTTAACACTATAAGTACAAGTCACAATGATTAAGTAAACTGTATGTATGAAAAATGGACATTCATGCTCGAGTTTTACTACCCGCTAGTCGAAGATGCACATGGCTTGGACATATGAGCATCCGAATTGTAAAAGTGGAGAGGCAATACCCTCGAGCAAAGACGGGAAGCAAACATGTTACAAATGGCTCTCGTCGCAGAGTAGTACGACACTAGAATGGTGTTTATTACTTGCAGTCTGAAAATTTGTGTCGTATTTGTTGGCTTTTAAGTAAAGTTTATTTTCTGACTGATTTTGTAAATGGACGACAACGATTTCGCAAATAAGATCGTTTAAAAACTAAAAAGAACCGACTTCAATGCCGCGCTTTTAATTTTCAGTACCAATTTTAAGGTGTTTATCTCCACATCGTTGGAGATACTTATGAGACCTCGAAAAAATTACCATGGTACCACACTTGAGATATCTCCTTCCCAACAAAACAATAATAATCAAAATCGGTTCATAAACGACGAAGTTATCCACGAACAAACATAAAAAAAAAAACATATATAAAAGGAGGAGGTTCGGTCGAATTGAGAAACCTCCTCCTTTTTTGAAGTCGGTTAAAAACAAGAGGTTCTCAATTCAACTATTTTTTTTTGTTTGTTACCTCAGAACTCTGTCATCTATTAACCGATTTCGAAGATTGTTGTTTGTTTGTTTGTTTGTTTTTATAATACTTCGCATATGATCGCATTGTAAATCATTCTGATGAGCTTGAGTAATGAGTACCCGAATTCAAATGCCGCGCCAATAAGTTTCAGTAGCAACTTGAGGTGTTTATCTATATTACTTCATACACTATTTCTGGAGACTTATCAGATTTCGATAAAATTACAATGGGGCCAAACGAAATGTATACTCTCTCAAACAAAAAGATGAATTTTCGAAGTCAGAAATTATGATGTTCTGAGGTAACAAACAAAATAAACAGTCGAATTGAGAACATTCTCCTTTTTGAGAAGTCGGTTAAAAAAACACTTTATACGTGCTTCTTAATACTGAACAATTAAAACAATATTTTCTTTGCTTTTTATACTTGGTGCATATTTCATGAATAAAATACTCACTGAGATTAAAAAACCTTCTACCTTGAAGAAGCTTCTCGACCTGAAATGTGTGAATAATTAAAGAACCATGAAGTCCCCGGCGTGTTGGATCGTCTCGCTATCGATCGATGCTCGGCGGAGGAAACTGATAGTTTTGTATAGATTAACTAAATGCATAATGAATAATAAACATTACTCCCTTAATGCTAGAACTGAGGCGGATTGTGTTATCGAAATAAGCTGAAACAACCGATGCTACATGCTGCATACATATGCGTGATACAAAATTTCTCTGATATCATCATAATCAGCATGTATGTGTCTATGGCACGCCACTGAGATCGATCCTTGGCACTTTGTTAACCGACTCCAAAAAAAGGAGGAAGTTTCTCAATTCGACCGTATATATATATATTTTTTTTTAATGTTTGTTCGCGGATAACTTCGTCGTTTATGAACCGATTTTGATTATTATTTTTTGTTGGAAAGTAAATATCCCAAGCGTGGTACCATGTTAATTTTATCGAGGTCTGATTAGTATCTCCAGATATATATATGGAGATAAACATCTCAAAATTGGTACTGAAAACTAATAACGCGGCATTAAAGTCGGTTATTTTATAGTTTTTAAAACGATATTATTTCCAACCGCTGCCAGCCAGCTTGCGTAATATCATCACTCCACCTAGCTGAATGGCATCCTACACTACGTTTACCGACTCAGTCATGATCTCCAATCTAAAGTATGTCTCCTCCAACTTCTTCAGGATTGGCTGTCGGTATTCTTTTTACAGTGGGCCAAAGGAGAGACTATGCAATGGAGTATAAAATACTATAATCTTTATTAATACTAATAGTTCTTACATACTTTAAAACACAAATTAATTAATTATATTTAAAGTAGCTTATGCCTGTGGTCTCGCTAGCGTAGCCTACAGGAAACAAATCAAACATTTTTCTTCAGAAACAAAACGGTCGAACCTTTCTAATATAGAACTTCAAAATCTATACTGACATTCACAAATGCAGTTGCCAATTTAAAATCACCTGATACAGAACAGAGTAAATAAAATGCTCGTGAAATGAAAATAGCCTAACTTTTCTGGCTTGAGCCCAAAATGTGGAGTAAGTTTGTGTTCATTGCTCACCTGAATAATTGAAACAAGTATGGTCCCCGAGGCGTTAGATTGTCTGCCCACGATCGATACCGACCGTTACCTACCTACCTAGTACGTAAATATACCTTACTTCACGATCTGTGCTTGTACTTTTTAACCGCGACAAAAATGAGAGGTGTTATAAGTTTTACGTGTGTTTTTGTACAGTATCTGTGTGTCTGTCTGCGGCATCGCCCAAACAGATGAACCGATTTTGATTTCGTTTTTTTTTAATCGATAGGTGTCATCGATAGCGTTCTTAGCTTTGATTCATATAAATCCTTTCAACAGTGTTAAGACTATATTAAACTGCATTAAGGAGTTTGGAGACGGTCAAGCGTCAAGCGTCAAATTAGTTTTGCTTGAGCCAAGCAGATTGATGCGGCCATCAAGCAGATTTTCTCACTTCATACACGATCGTTGTACGGGTTGATAGTGTCGTCCACCATGATGCAAGTAACTATAATATAACATGTGGCTATTCTAAGTTATGTCTAAGTCAAGCCAGTCGCGAACACTGTCAAAACGTAGCGTCAAACAAACGCATGAAGCAAAAAAAATTAAAATCACTTCAAGCACGCGGCTACCATATAATGCTTGACTAAAGCATCGAGCAGGCATTGTAAATGCGGTTACGTGTTAACGGTTAAATACTTGCTTGGCACAAGCTTAAAATTTACGTGCATGACACTTAACTAGAACGTCTCCGAACCCCTTTAAAGGTTTGTATTATTTCAAGAAGAAAATGTCGGTGACCATATAATAAAATCGCCGTGGCGTGAAAGCTGGATATGAAAATACGCAGACAAAAATGCCTAGTAAAAAATGTATTAAGGCCCAATTATGAGTGACACATAAATATACATATAGAAACATTAATTACATCATATTTTAAGAAAACGAAGAATAATAAGGGGAATTAGAATTGCCACTTATTACGACCCATTATAAATTTAATTGAAAAATATTACATCCTCGAGCGTTGCCCTCCAAGACAAAATGAAACTAATTAAATTTCCGCTTTTGCCATAAACTGCTCAGCACGTGGCGTTTTATGGCTACAATTTGGGACGGATCAGTATTTATGACAAATCAGCCATTTTGTAATAAGCTGGATTAAAAATAGTGTGTTTGGGAGAGATCTCTAAATTAGTAAACACGTTGATACCTGATCCATTTTAACTGACTTAAAAAGGAGGTGGTTCTTAGTTCGGCTGTCAATTTTTTTGAAGTTATACTTCTTTTGGCGTGATAGAGAAAAATGATGAGAGTGAATTTTTACGATGCGCGCGCACACCGACACCTAAATTTAACACCGTGAAGTTAGTTCCAGGTGGTACGATGCGCGCGCACACCGACACCTAAATTCTACACCGTGAAGTTAGTTCTAGGTGGCATGACTATGTTCAAGTTGTATATGTCATATTTTTACGTTAATAAAACCTTTTTTATTTAAATAAAATCTTTTTGATTAATTTTAATATTTATCGTTAATCACTACTGCATTTTAGTTCTTTTTTTTCCATACACCACAGAAGTATAACTTCTAACGCGTGTACATAAGTACACACACTCTTTTTTATGTGGTATGACTGACTCGTGTGGAATGTGAGATCTTTCTTGCTTTTCAAAGATTTATAAGTCATTGTCACCTTCGGTAGGGTCTTTGTTACCTACCTACGTCCATAGGTTTATATTTTAATTCCACTCTACTCGTGATCCTTGAAAGTACCACTGGTGGTAAGCTTCAACCGTGGCTTTTACTATCCACCAAACAAACGAATTAGATCGGGAGATGGTAACAGAAAATACTTGGTTATTTGTACCAGTATGGCGGTTCTTCAGGGGTCTAATTACGGAATGACAAAAAAGAAAATGATGGTCATAGCGCTGGTACCGGCGGCCCAATTGCGTGGGCGTTAATCGAATTTGTCGGATAAATAATAGTGTCAAACGATTTGTTCCACAAAAATGCTTGTATTTTCCGATAGTAGATAAAAAAAAAGTATGCGGTAGCGTAATGCCATACTTCTCCGGTTTGACTTACAGCCCGCCATACCGACGCGAATACATTAATTTAAAAAAAAAAGCAATTCAACCATTTGTTCCAGGCTAATTTTTGCACAGCTAATCATCGTCGAGTAGCCATTCACGAAAATCACCTTGCTACATTGCTTTTTTGCTAAACGATTTGTACCAGTCTAAAACCTTTTTAACAGTTCTCTATGTGATCATAAATAGAAGTCTGATCATAGCATACTTGTGGGAGGTGGCTTATGTGTACAATATTTTTTCAAAATTCTAAGATTTTATTCGTAATTTGCACGATTTGTACCAGTATGGAACTATTTTTTCCTGTAAGTTAGAGGTTTAACGAATATAAATACAAAATTTCAAACACCTAGGTGGCGGCAATCTTGTCTTATAACAAGATGTTTTGTCGTATAATATTGTACGGCTACCGGCGCTCGAAAGATTTTTTGAATCGTAGATAGGTAATCGTGTATTTAAGCCATAATGTATTGGATCGCACTTTTAAATAACGCCACATAATAATAATAGTATGGCGCCACTTGTTCCCTCTACTAGAAGTATGGCAAATATAATAATGTTCACATTGTATATAATTTCTGAAAATCCAAATGCCATACTGGTACAAATCGTCATATTTTTTTTTTAACATCTTGCTTTGAGTCCGACAGTCGTCCGCCCCATGGTTACAATCTGGAATATTTTTTTTAGGTACAATTACATCCAAATGAACAGAATACAATGATTCCATGACGTAAAAATCATTATACGTATTTTACAGTCGTATTTTCAAAACGTTTGGAATAAATTAGTTTTTCAAGTATGGCGGCACTTTTTCCCCCTATAAGGCGTATGGGAAATGTAATAACGGTCACATTTTATCAAATACTTTCCAAAATTCCAAATGCAATACTGATACAAATCGTTCGCAAAAAAAAATTCCTTTGCGGCCTTTTATGGCGGCCATTTGGAACCATCAGGAAAGTCCATACTTTCCTTCCATGGTGTATTTCGTGAATGGCTTCTCGACGATGATTAGCTGTGCAAAAATTAGCCTGGAACAAATGGTTGAATTGTTTATTTTTTAATTAATGTATTCGCGTCGGTATGGCGGGCTGTAAGTCACACCGGAGAAGTAGCATTAGCTACCGCCTACTTCTTTTTTTATCGACTATCGGAAAATGCAAGCATTTTTGTGAAACAAATCGTTCGACACTATTATTTATCCGACAAATTCGATTAACGCCCACGCAATTGGGCCGCCGGTACCAGCGCTATGACCATCATTTTCTTTTTGTCATTCCGTAATTAGACCCCTGAAGAACCGCCATACTGGTACAAATGACCAAGTATTTTCTGTTACCATCTCCCGGTCTAAATGTCGAAGACTACCTTGAAGATGAACCCTACCCATGAAAACAAGTATCATTGAAATCGGTTCACGATTGGCGGAGAGATCACGAAACATACATACAGATGAATTAAAAACCTCCTGCTTTTTGGAAGTCAGCTAAAAATCTCTTTTGCACTGTCGGATAAAATAACAGCATGCTAAGAATGAAATATTTTCAATAATAAAATCTTTGTGGCGCAGTCCTATTAATAATGTCTCAAGACTTTTCCTTTGCTTCAAATAATCTAGACTGAAGTTATGAAGAATCTATGAACCAACTCGAGCCGTCACTATTTATATTTTCAACTTTTGTCCGTCTCTGAAGTTTATTATTCGTGAAGTTTTTTTTTATTATTCTTCTTGAAATATTATTTTCATAGAGGAAACTTCTATATGACGACGCTGTGCGGGCGAGCGTTGAAAAAAGGTTCCGAATGATATATATATTATAAACAATTTTTATTTATGTTTTTTTTTACTAGAATGTATATATGTGAGCCGATATTATTTTGACTGACCACATTTTTATGTGCTGGATACGAAAGCTACTATTGTCTCCGTGTATTTTTAGGGTTCCTTTCCCCAAAAGTAAAAACGAAAGGCAGGAACACTTAGTTGTCCGTCTGCTCGTCCGTCCGTCTGTCAAGATCAATTTTTAATTAACGCGTAAAGGTATCAAGTTGGACCTAATGGTAAATTCCCGCGACTACGGTCCCTTTCACCTGTGAAAAATTTAAAAAGATACAGCCCTAACAGACGGACGGACGGACAGCGGAGCCTTAGTAATAAGGTCCCGTTGGCACCTAATGAGTACGAAACTCTAAACAAGAAAAAAAAAACATACAGACGAATTGAGAACATCTTCCTTTTTTGTGAAGTCGGTTAAAAAGAAACCTTATCAAAAAAATTACCTACATCAACGTAACATGAAATCAAACTTAAATATCAATAGAAGATAGAATGACCGCCGGCTTCCATAAAGCTTCCATTGCATTTTACGGCAAATCCTGGAAGGTTTAATGCGCACTTATAGTTTCCAATAAGCAATATCTTCCGAATGGAAGAACTGCGGCCTTGGTTATTTTATTTACTACGTTGAGGATTTTACATCTTACGTACACAGCTTTTTGTGTCTATTACGTTTTACCAAGTTATTTTACAAAAGAAAAATTATAACTGTTGTGGTATGGACACTACTTAGATTTTTACTTAGATTAATAAAATGGGAGAAGACACTGGCTCCTGAAACACAGCTTGACTAGTTCGGGAGCCTATGGATTCAAAGCACATGTACCAGAAATTATGTCAATAAAGATTATTTGTATTTGTATGTATTTGTATTTGTACTAATCTTATTTTGCTTATTATTAACGACTTCATAAAAAGGAGGAGGTGCTCAATTCACCTGTAACTCCGTCATTTACTAACTGATTTGGAAAATTCTTTTTTGTTTGAGAATCTGTTCTTCCTGTTTGTCCTATTGTAATTTTATTGAGACCTGATGAGTATTTACAGAGATAATGGACGTAAACACCTCAAACTTAGGGCTGAAAATGACGGTTTTCTACTAAGAAAACTGAGCACCGTCAAATTAATGGGTATTAAATTAAAAGTATTTATTAAATTAAAATTAAAGTATTTATTAATTAAAAAGCTTTGAGAAAATGCACTCGAGTTTTCATAGAGCTCTGTACTGATTTGAAAGTCTATAGTAGCTCAATCTTCTTTATATATAAAAATCAATTGCTGTTCGTTAGTCTCGCTAAAACTCGAGTACGGCTGGTCCGATTTAGCTGATTTTGGTTTTGAAATGTTTATCGTAGTCCAGGGAAGGTTTAAACGGTGAGAAAGTATGGAAAAATTGTGAGGAAGATAGTAAAAAATAACAATTTAATTTTCCCATATAAACTGTTCTACCAATTTTCCCGTCAAACTTTTGTCGTACGTCCCTTCGGTATGATAGGGTATAGACTAGTTTCCATTCTCGAATAGAAATTTGAAGCACGACAACCTATATATCCACATTACTCGGATTATCGCGTAGGTATTTAAATTTTAATATTTTGAATTTTGATGGCTATACCAGGTTGTCATTGTTGGTTCGTTTAGAAAATTTGTAATTGTATTGACATAATTTGATGGTCATCATTATGGCGCTTACATACACGAGTGTTCGCTATTTGTGTATAAAAACCGATAAAAACAAAATAAAATAATAAAGGAAAGACATACAAGAAACGTGTTTTTGAAGCTTTTTATCACATGAGTAAAGAGTTCTTTACTCATGTGTTTTTATGCTCGATCTTAACACTTGAAATTTACTCATGGTGTATATACTCAGACTATAATAAAAAAAGGAAGACAGATTCGTGCCGAACACCCGAGTGAACGCAAGTTCAGTAATACTAAATGCTTAAGTAATACGTTTCCGCGCTCAGTTTGCTACCAAGCGGTGGCAGGGTCGGACGCTTCCGTGCAGTATTACTTCGCAGCGTTGCTTACGTAGTAATCATGCCGTATTGATTATGCCGGACTGAGCGTGGAAACTGATTACTCAAGAATTTAGTATTACTGAACTTGCGGTCACTCGGGTGTTCGGCAGGAATTTGTCTGCCTTTTTTATGATAGTCTGAGGGTGTATATTGCAATGGCTGCTATGAAATAAAATTATAAAAACTAAATTAAATTATAAAATTAAAGGGAGTCTCCATACAGTAACGTATTTTTCAGGCAAATTTTGTTCAATCGGTACCCTGCGTGTGCTGGTCTAACTTGCACTTAGACAGTTTATTTATATTCGCGGTACGAAGTTCGCCGGGTCAGCTAGTTTTATAATAAAAATATCTTTCGAGTCGTCCGATTTGTTTTTCACCATGCCGGTGCACCAACGTAAAACTACACCTCCGATTTTATTATCATGGACTCAACTCTCTCTCTTTTTTCCGCTTTGATTGAACCTTAAAATAAGAATAAATCTAAAATGACTCAAGGATACTCGAGTACCTATTTGAGGGCCCAGTGGTGTAGTGGGAGAATAGTCGGTTTTGATACCAGAGGTACCGAGTTCAATCCCCACCGTGCACCAATGGATTTTTCTATCGAAAAATTTGTGCGTTTTTCACAGTGGCCCTCCGGTGAAGGTAAAACATCCTTAAGAAACCCCTAGCCCCGGCATGGTGGTAGGACACTGTCTACTCTCCGCCTGGCCAGCTACCACCCTCAAGTTAGAAAATCTGTCGTCAAAACATCTAATGTGTTCCAGCAGCTACCCTTGAGAGCCAGTTCCTATTCTAGGCTCAGCGTGCTACCATCCTCATCACTTACCAACAGGTGAGATAGTGCTTAATTGATAGCCTATACAAAAAATCTAGGTAAACCATAAAAAAAAACAATGCAAGAAGTGACCCAAATGCTTTCTGTGCAATAGAACTTGCATCAACTAATTCATACTACAAAAATAAAAAAAAACAACCCGAAAATCGTTGCGACTCGTATAAACTCTCCAAAATCTTCTCTGCTGTTTTATTATTAAATATTAACTCCAAGTCAAACCAAGTTAAGTAAACTGCTGCTTGAACAAACGAACGGAAGTCTGGTGTAAAGTATTGTTAAGTTTTTCCATAGTTTGTGAACGGAAGTTTCAAATATTCATAGCAAGTCGAAGCAAGATTACCGTAACTTGCCAACACTTAAACTTGAGCCATGCATTTTAAGCTTTATTCTATCTGGAGATAATTGAATGTTTTATTTTGCATAAGCTGTAGTTTCTTTGTCAGTAGAGGTAGACACCGTTCAATTATAAATTATTGAAGCAATTTCTAAATTGATATTCCAAATTTTGTCGGACTGCTGAGCAATGCCTATAGTAAATAGGTAGCAAATAGTAGCAGTATATAGTATAAATATAATGTAAAATATAGTGTAATACCTATAGTCCAATTTCTCAGATTTCGTGTTTCACTTGAACTCAAACCTTGCTTTCTACCAAATTCCATGACGATGACTTTTATGCACTGACATGGTTTACGAGTGTAGTATATAATAATGGTGTGTTTAGATAACATCATTATATATGTATATGTTTTATTAATTTGCGAGTGTCAAAATTAGATTTATATTTTTATTGCGCTAACATATAAGCTTGATTTCTAAAAATATTGAACGTTCCTGAGATAAGGGGTCTTGATTTTATAGACATACAACAATGATTACTTTTTACCCGACTACAGCGAAGCAAAAATGAGGGTTATGGTTTTGACCGGTATGTGGGTATGTATGTTCATCTGTGTTATCTGTGTTATCTGTGTCATGTTCATCACATAACCAGATTATCCCATCTAATCGCAACAAGACAGAATCCAGGCCACGCATACAAAATCTGCTTGAATTTTCCGTACCAGTAGCCACCTCGCATAAACAATGTGTTCCACTCCAGTGGAACCAACCCGATCGCTAATTAGGCCGCGGAGACCGATCAAAAGAGAGCCTTTGATGCGGACTGGGAGGTGACAGTGAGTCAACGGAGCGTACACTATCGGTTAGTACTATTGGTTGATAAAACGACGAACATGGCTTTAGTCCTACATTGGCAACTGTAGTAGGAGGAAATTTATGGTGTGTTTCTGTTTTGTTTCTATTATATACATGAATAGCGTATAAAAAGAAATATAATACTTCTAATCTCCTCCTCCAATTGGTTGGTCAAAAAAAGCAAATGATAGGGGCGTAGCTATAGCAGACCTTGATATTTTGTACAAACAAATTTTGCTCTAGAAGCATTTTCCATGGAGGAAACGGGGGAATTTTTATGAACATTTGTATGAAAAAGTGCACCCCGCGTTTCCTCTTAAAAACAGAGATGCAGTTATACAACTATCTAGCTGCATCTTCTAGATGGACTCTTACCGCATGTTCACATCTGTCGGGTGTCGAATCTGTTTTTATATCGGGTTGTCAAAACAAACGACAAAATTGGGCTGACACATGTAAATGGCTTCATATACAAGAAACAATATTAAAAATTTGAATAAACACCCACGACAATGTCTTTTGGAAAATTGACGTCATAACATCTATCTAAGAACCATCACTGATTAATTACGAACCGTTTAAAGACAAAATCGAACTAGTTTTGGAGAAATATAGCGACATGGATTTGCACTCACAAATGTTTACTGCAGCGCCCCCTGGTGAGTTGATATCGTAACACCTATAAATAGGTGTACCACCTATTTATCACCTAACACCACCTAAACACCTATAATATCAACTCACCAGGGGGTTATTAAAATAACATGCACTAATAAAACACAAACCCATAACTGAAAACTACATCAAAATCAGACTAGTCGTTTTGAAGAAAAATGCCAACATCGATTCGCACCAACAAATGATTACTGCAGCACCCCCTGGTAAGCTGTCACCGTAACACCTATCTAAAAACATGCACCGATTACACCCAAACCCATAACTGAAAATTGCATCAAAATCGGACTAGTAGTTTTGAAGAAAAATGGCAACATGGATTTGCACACACAAACAAACAAACATCCTCTCACTCCAAACGCATATACAGTCTTCGTTCCGTCGTGGGTAAAAATGTTCTACCACTGGAACATCCGATTAAAAATCGGATCGGACACACGACATATGTGAACACGCGCTGATACGATTGCTATTTGAAGACGCGTCGCTATCAATGTAGAGACCTTCCGTCCCTGATGGTGAGTGCGATCTAAAATGATACTTATCTGGTAGTAAGTGGAGGTGCTGGAAAAACAATATTTTTCCAAGGAGCTACTCGACAAGGAACTATACGAGGGTCTCCGGCCTTCACTGCGGACTGTGAAGTGTCAGTGAGTCAACAGAGCGTGCACTTTTAGTTGGAACTATTGGCGTTTCTTTACTCATGTGCTATTGGCTAATAAAACGACAACTGATATATGGCTTGCAGTACTAATACTGCAATGGTAATGTAGTAGGTAGTGTAAGTATAGGGGTGAATCTATATTTTTTATGCTGTGGATAGATAAACACTTGGTTACGTTACCTGAAGGGGAGGGGTCAAGAGGGGGGACTATCTTAACCCCCCCCCCCCCCCCCCACTGTTGCGCTCCCCCAACTAACCCTGGTACCTATTGTACATATTTGGAAGTTGAGGACAGAAGTGAAAGAGGTGCTGGATCACCAACATTTATCAAACTCAAAAAGCGCGTCTACCTAACAAATTATCTACTCACTGATTTCCAAACTGACTGACACCGAATACCATGGCAAAATTGGGAACATTTATCGTCGATATGCCTTTTAAACGAGAGTATTTCAAGCCTAACTACTACTTGTACTATTCATTATTCTGTGGCCAAACAAACCACATTGTAATGATGCCACGTACATAAGCGATACACGTGTCGGTAACTAGTAACTAGTCGACTCAGTAAACTAGCTTAACTACTTTTACTAACTTCTATTTAAAAAAAAAACAATCTGAATGAATTCTAAATAGCTAAGCGCCAAACAAGCACGTGATCCAAAAACCTGCGAATACTCAGCGTGCATGGATCCCAATGGATTGCAAAACGTGACGTCACTGCTGTGAAAAATGTCGGTCACACGATCGATTTCAATAAGCGATAACTTCTGCATGACCGCCCGTCGACGGTTTGCGGATGATCAGAACACGGACGGCCGAACGTCCGGATTTGTGCAATTGTGGTTCAAAGATTGGTAGAACTTTAAATTTGAATAGTTGATTCGGGATTTTCATTTAGGGAGTGGTTGAGCTCTCGGCACATTATATATGGCTAATAGAAACACTGTATTGAGCGCCTTATTGAAACGTGCAAAAGTAAATATAGGTACAGAGTTACTTGGAATTTTCTCGCTCTTTTTTAACCATCCTAATAAGAAGATTAAGTATTTAGACTGAGTACTTCAAAACCATTTTTCTACGATTATTGGAAATTCTCGCAAGGTACTGAAGATACCCTAAAGGTACGGCCAATCCAATGCGATCTGCGTGCGTGGACGCGGGCGCAATCTAATACTATAAGAATCTTTGTCCTGACATACTGACTGACTGACTGACTGACTGACTGACTGACTGACTGACTGACTGACAGACAACGCACAGCCTAAACCGCTGGTCGTAGAGACTTAAAATTTGGAGGGTATATTTGTATTAGTACGTAAGGGTGTATGTACTAACAAAGGATTTTCCAAAATTCACCCCTTTAGAGGTTGAAATGGATGTTCAAAGTTTGTATGGAGAAACAAGATTCGATAGTCTTTTCTATTCGAAACTCCTCACAAGTGCTTCAGTAAAAGAATTAGTAAATACGTGTTTCAGACTTTTTCAAAATTCCATCCTCAAGTGGGTGAAACGGGGTAACAAAGTCTGAAATCAATATTGTTTCGGGTTGCGCTGAAATTTGCCATGCAGATAGTTATTACGACGTTAGTTCCCTCTAAGAAATTATTTTCCAAAATTCACCCCTGAAGGGGATGAAACGGGGGTTCAAAGTTTGTATGGAGAAACAAGATAAGATAGTCTTTCTATTTGAAACTTCGAAAAACGTGTTTCAGGCTTTTTCGAAACACTAAAAGGGTAAATTGGGGTAACAAACTCTGAAATCAATATTGTTTCGGGTTGCGCTGAAATTTGGCATGCAGATAGTTATTACGACGTTAGTTCACTCTAAGAAATTATTTTCCAAAATTCACCCCTGAAGGGGATGAAACGGGGGTTCAAAGTTTGTATGGAGAAACAAGATAAGATAGTCTTTCTATTTGAAACTTCGAAAAACGTGTTTCAGGCTTTTTCGAAACACTAAAAGGGTAAATTGGGGTAACAAACTCTGAAATCAATATTGTTTCGAATTGCGCTGAAATTTGGAATACAGATAGTTGTTATGACGTAGGTATCTGCTTAGAAAGATTTTCTAAAAATTCCCCCCGGATATTACTTATTATTTTTAATTATGTACATAAACTTAAAGATTTACTTAAGTACATCTGTAAATAAATAAGTAAATACGTGTTGCAGGATTTTTGCAAGGGGTTAGTAAAAAAGTCATCAATCATCATTAATATGGTTTTTCGGGTTTTATAAATATTAATCCCTATTTCCCTTAGTCACGCAATAACTTGAAAACGGGTGAACCGATTTGGCTTTTGCTTCTTTTATGTCTATTATGATAGAAAGATTTTTACAAAATAAAAGTTTTGAGTAAATAAAAGGAGTCTATAACGCGGGCGAAGCCGCGGGGCGGGGCACTTCTAGTCATATATATTACCATTAAAAAAAATGTACCGACTGGTTCAAACCAAACGCAATCTACGGCGATCTAACAGCGATTGAAAAATAAAGATGTGCTGCGTGCAGATGTGCAGCGTTGTGGCCGTACCTAACAAAATAACTAATTCAAAAAAACTTATAGCCGATTTATACACATACATAAATGGTCACAAGACAACCTAAACTTTAAAAAAATCTAAGTAGCAAAAGTTAATTAAGCAGTAAGCACAGAATAAACTTACTCTCATAACTTACAAACTTATTTTTTAACAAAAAAAACATAATTAAGTAGCCACGATCCAAAATGAGAATAAATCTTTCACAACATAAGCTACTTAATGCACTCTAACTAATTTGCCTTGACTGCAGAAAAATATTGCCAGAATTTTAAATCCCACCCCCAAGGGAAGTTTTGAAAGAAACGCATAAGAAAAAGTAATGGATCCCTCTTTAAGCAAATTACGAACTTTCTCTTGCAAAGAGTAAACGCATTCATGGTTGAAACCCACCAAGAAAATGTTCTTAAAAAACACAGATACCTTTGCTACACGCTTTGTTTAGGGCACGATTTTCTGTGGAATTGTTTTTGACATTTATCTAATTACATTTTCATAAATCTCATTAGTTTTTATAATATGTTCATTACTATACAAAAATTCTTGATTTGATTTAAGCAGTGCAATATTTCTAGTCGGATCTGAGACCTGTAATGATTTCAGTTATTACAGATGGCGCCACCAATTCATAATAGGTTAAAATGCAATCCATTAGTTTCGTCGTATCGGCAGGATTGTATCGTAGCAGAGTTGATACAGGGCTGGGCATGTTTCCCAGGGAGCGAGGCTTCGAGTCCCGTCATGACGGTGAAATTTTGGATTGTATTATAACAATGCACAATGTAAACTAGCCAATATAATCACTACTTACTCACTGTAATCTGTAATGTGATTTACTTCATAGATTATGTTTAAGATAATTTATGACCGTACAAAACGAAAAAAGCGACTTCACATGCCGCGATAGTCAATAAATCCTTTGGCTAGTTACAATAATGTCATCAAAGTATACAAATTTGCTTATATTGTTTATCTCCATATCTCCGGAGATAATTGTCAAATCTTGATAAAATTTGAATGGGACCAAACGGGAGGCATAGACTCTCAAACAAAAATTTAAATCGGTTAAAAAATAATTTTTAAATCAGTTAGAATTTGACTGAATTCTGAGGTTACAAACATATAAATAAAATACAAAACAGTCGAATTGAGAACCTCCGGGGCTTTTATGTAAAGTCATTTAAAAGTCAGATAACTGACTTTTAAATACATAATTAAAATTTTATATATAATTTTTAATACATTTGTATAAACAAATAAATTTCATAAATACATTCATTAACTTCTTCAAAATATATAAAACTAGCTACGCTTTACGCCCTACCATATTATATTAATTTAGGGCGTAAGCTGTCTTCATTCCACTTTATTATCTAAATCCGTTCACTCATTTAACAAAACTGGCCAAGTGCGAGTCAGACTTGCGGATCGTACACGGAGGGTCCCGGACCGCAGTGCAATACCACGATAATATTATATTATACTAGCTGTACCCGCGACTTTGTCCGCATGGAATAGTGTCTTTAGGTAACATTAACTAAAAAGACACATCATACATATCCCAACCACACCGCACAGCACCACTCCACGCTAATCCCTCCTTCCCCCTCCCCTCACTTACCCTCCCCTCCCCTTCCCCTCACTTCCACCTCCCCTCCCCCTCCTCTCACTTACCCATCCCCTCCCCTTCCCCTCTCCTTGAAATATTGCCTAAATGTATGAGATCCTGCATCGCTCAAACGAAATTTTCCGCGATATTGAAACTGAGCACTTGCTTCGTGTTTAAACATTTTAAGAGTTGAACTCGTTTAAAAACGTTTTCTTTTTATAATCTAAGTCTGGATTACCGTGTCGATACTAAACATGCTTATTTACTTCAACGCCATCTAACGAATATCTGACGAACTTCGTACACCAACTAAGTTAACGTTAACATAAAGGTGTTAGAGCAGGTAATTAATATTATTAATAAGGTTAACAATCGTTCATAGATGGCTCTATAATAAAAACAAATGTTTTTTTAATATGGGGACCCCCTTTAATTTTTAACCTTATTCTGTTTTTAATATTTGTTGTTATAACAGCAACAGAAATACATCATCTGTGAGAATTTAGACCGTCTAACTATCACGGTTCATGAGATACAGCCTGGAGAATGATGGACAGACATACAGACAGACAGGCAGACGGACAGCGGAGTCTCAGTAATAGGGTTCCATTAGTACTCTTTGAGTTCGGAACCCTAAAAATGAAGCAGTAACAAAAATAATAAATCTTATTATTTTGCATTAATTAATATTATTGTGATTTTTGACATCTATTATTCACGCATTGGCTTAATTTGTCATATTTAACTGTTATTATTATTATTACATTAGCATTTCTAGACTGCTAAGCCTTGTGTATTCTGACCCAAATAATTTAAAGAAGGAAAGACGCACAAGAAATACATATTTTACACTTTTGACAGATGTGTCTCCCCTTAAAAGATTTATTGTTGGAGGAATATGAAGTAACGTGTGCCTGTAGGATAGGATTTTTCGTTGTTTTCTTCCAAGTAGACTAGAGTTGTTTGAATATAATATGCCGGTTGGTTGGCCGAGATGGATAAATAAACACTTTACCACAAATATCGTCATTCAGCCTTTAACTAAATAGACCGAAACAAAGTATAGTGGATAAAAAGCGGTGTATTAAGGTGCAACAATGCATATGTTTAGTATCTATACATAAAAAAAAATGAAATAAAAAAAATGAAATAAAAAAAAAAAAAAATCCTAAAATGTATATAAATATACCCTAGGATCATAGCAGTGATATCATTTACTGCTAGCTGAGCCTCTCGGTTTAGCCCGCGTTAAACATACGCGTTACTTTCATTACCCGCGCCTTCACAAAAAAGGAGAAGGTTCTCAATTCGTCGGAATCTTTTTATTTGTTTTTATGTGTGTTAACCGATTACTCGAAAATAGCTGAACCGGTTTGGAAATTATTTTTTTTGTTTCCAAGGGTACCTTTCCCATTTCAATTTTAACGAAATCGGCCGAGCCGTTTTTAATATATCAACATTTGTATTACGATGCATTTACAGTCCGGCAAGTATAACTTGGCGCGGCTGTGCGCCACAGTGCTTTTACTTTGTACTTTGATAACAGTTTCTCTTAAACCACTTTTAATTACTTTATGGCATTATTGAACTATTTTAATGTAGCAGATTTATCAACCATAATGTCGCGGTAATCTCTCAAACGTCAAACTCACAGTTTCAAGAGAGCGGAATTAGTTCCAAAAACCACCACCGCCAAGTTATACGCCTAACTACTGGCACAGGTAATATAATAGTTACTTCGTCTACTGGCGACTTTGACTATAGTCTGGTCATAACTACTTACACTCCCTGAGGTATGGCCAGACTATAGCGCGACGTTTGAAGTCGGTTCTTTTAGTTTTTTAAACGATCTTAAATTATGTATTTAAAGCTTTCTTTCATACAAAGCTTGTTCTCAAAATTACAAACACAAAATACATAATATCGTTTAAAAAACTAAAAAAGTACCGACTTCAATGCCGCATTATTAGTTTTCAGTACCAATTTTGAGATGTTTATCTCCATATCTCTGGAGATACTAATCAGACCTCGATAAAATTAACATGGCACCACACTTGCGACATTTTCTTTCCAACAAAAAATAATAATTAAATTCAGTTCATAAACGACGAAGTTATCCGGGAACAAAAAGTGTACTTCAGAACAGGGCTAATTATTTTTAACCGACTTCAAAAAAAGGAGGAGGTTTCTTAATTCGACCGTATATGTTTTTTTTGTTTATGTTTGTTCGCGGATAACTTCGTCGTTTATGAATCGATTTTCTTTATTCTTTTTTTGTTGGTAAGGAGATATTCCAAGTGTAGTACCATAGTAATTTTATCGAGATCTGATAAGTATCTTCAGAGATATGGAGATAAACACCTCAAAATTGGTACTGAAAATTAATATCGCGCATTGAAGTCGGTTCTTTTTAGTTTTTTAAACGGTCTTATTAAATGTACAACTCTATCCAAAAAGCTCATTAAAACTGCGTGAAAAATGATTCGAACTTTTACTCTTCTTGTTACCACAATTAAGATACGTATTATTACTGTGCGGATACGTAGAATATTTTAAATTCATTGAAGTTCAGGTTGTCTGTTGAAGAATTTTAAATTAACCAGAATTATTATTAATAACATACACAACTTAATATTATATTCATAAGACTATCTCATTAAATTGAAGCCGGATTGGAAATTGGCCGAATAGTAATGTAAGTATTTGCCGGAAATCCGTTTTGCCTCTAGAGAGGAGATAATATTAAAATGCTTTTCTGTTGTTACGTCAGTCGGAAAACGTTCCTGAATGTATAAATCAAAGCGGAATCTAGGAATAAACTGGTATATACCGGAATAAACCGGTTTCAGAATGCTCAGCTAAAGTTACGTGTTTATAGGAAAAGTGGGAAATTCTCAAGGGACTTTGTGTGTTGTTTCTGAATTCATTTAGTGGAAGTTGCTTATTGATCGCGAGGTTTGAATAAATTTGTATTAGATCGAAATACTCTGGGGCATGAAGAGAATTTCCTAGAGAAAATTAGTTGTTTATTAGGATTTATTGTGCAATAATTTGTATCTAGGAATTTTTTATCACTTTTTTATCTTTCTGGAAATGAGTCTTGTTCAAATAGACATTTAAAGACGTAGACATAGACACTAATGTAATACATAAGTGATTGGTTGATGAGATATGGAGAATATAATGGCTTTCTATAGGATATTTTTATTGTGTTTCTCAATACAATACAATAAAATAAAATAACTCTTTATTTGCACACCAAGAATTAACAAATAGAACAAAAACAAATTATGAGAATGAGTACAAATGGCGGTCTTATCGCTATCATCGATTTCTTCCAGACAACCGGGTATGGAGAGGAATAGAAAAATTGATTATCAAAGGTAGGTGGTGTTGCAAACATTCTAAAATGTACAAATTATTAAAAAAAAATAGTAAAAAAATAATGTTCGTTATTCTATTTTTCTGTACTTATTTAATTTATTATAATAAATTTTACCGCAGTTATTACTAATTTTCAACCAATTTTTTGTTAAACATACTGTTTACTTATATTCTTTACAAAATTTTACAAGCAAGGATGTTTGTATTACGTATGTTTTTTTTTCATGAAACATAACCAATTTTATTAACCGACTTCAAAAAAAGGAGGAGGTTTCTCAATTCGACCGTATATATATTTTTTTTATGTTTTTTCGCGGATAACTTCGTCGTTAATGAACCGATTTTGATTATTCTTTTTTTGTTGGAAAGGAGATACCCAAGTGTGGTACCATGGTAATTTTATCGAGGTCTGATAAGTATCTCTAGAGATATGGAGATAGACACTTCAAAATTGGTACTGAAAATTAATAGCGCGGCATTGAAGTCGGTTCTCTTTACTTTTTAGGGTTCCGAACCCAAAGGGTACCAACGGAATCCTATTACTGAGACTCCGCTGTCCGTCTGTCTGTCTGTCTGTCTGTCTGTCTGTCTGTCTGTCTGTCTGTCCGTCTGTCACCAGGCTGTATCTGATGAACCGTGATAGTTAGACGGTTGTAATTGTCACAGATGATGTATTTCTGTTGCCGCTATAACAACAAATACTAAAAACAGGACAAAGTTAAAAATTAAAGGGGGTCCCCATACAAAAAACGTGTTTTTACTATAGCGCCATCTATGAACGATGGTAACCAACAAAAAGGTCACTGACCTTTGTGTTAACGTACACATGGTGGGTGTTAGAAGTTCGTTCGACATTCGTTAGATGGCGTTGTAGTAAATAAGTATGTATAGTATTGACACGGTTTTTATATATATCGATGTTAAAACTATGTAGATACTTAATTTTTCCGGCAAATTTTGTTCAATCGGAACCCTCACTGTGCGAGTCCGACTCGCACTTGGCCAGTTTATTTAAACGATCTTTTCAATGTGAGAGTTCTATTCCGTCTCAGAACTGATTAGCACAGAAAGTAATTATAAAAGTTGACAAACCAGTCGCAAACATGACTATGTTCGGTGGGTGATTCAAGCTGCAGTGCAAGCCTTCCAACAGTGTTAACCTATTTCGAACTACCCAGAGATCACTATATGGGAAGGTCCAAGCTCACGGAGAATGGAACAGTGATCCTCAGTATCAAAGAAAAATGCACAAACTGCAGCACCTGTTTTCGGCTATTTACAACAAAATATCCATATTACGAAGCAAAAAAAACAACTACAAAAAAAATGTGCCTTTGTCACACGTACCATAATAACAAAACGAAAAAAATCTCATTCATGAAAATCGGATGAGTAATTTAGTAGCTGCATATAAATATGTAAGCGTAGACTGTCAAAAATATATCCCTCTAGGGTAATAATTTAAGATCGTTTAAAAACTCAAAGAACCGACTTCAAACGTCGCGCTAGTCAAAGTAGCCAGTAGACGTAGTAACTATTATATAATCTGTGCCATTAGTTGGTAATAGTATTTCGTCCAGCATTGTATCGTAATACAAATGTTAATACAATATATTAAAAACAGCTAGACCGATTTAGTTAAAATTTTAATGCGACCACATTGGAAGGGTACGCTTTGAAAAACAAAGAATTTTCCAAATCAGTTCAGGCATCTTCGAGTAATCGGTGAACATACATAAAAAAAAGGTTCCGACGAATTGAGAACCTCCTCCTTTTTTGTCATGTGACAATGAGAAAAATAAAGAAAGATGGAAAATACATTAATTCAACACACAAATCACACAATAAAACTGGTGCCACACAAAAACAACAATTTACGAACTAAACGATTAACACTCAAACATGTGGTCGTGGACGAAGTATTAAATGGTCCTTGCATTAAAATAACAATAATAATATGAGAAGGACAAAACTGTACAATCACTAGTATGAGAGAGCGGGATGGACAACAATATTTTATCCTTCTCTGCATATGCGATTTTATTGTTTGGAGCCAACTTTGGCTCTCAGTTCTAGTGCGCTTTCATTCATGGGCTTTCACCCGCTGTCATGCATGCCCGACCAAATTACATTGTTCATTTTATCTTATAGCTCGCATATGTATCATGTGTTCACCGTTTTAGTCGGGTTTTATCTCTATAACTATTTCATTCGCATACGCTAATGTCTTGTCTATTTCATTTTCCGTCTACGGTAGTAGTAAATAGGTCTATCTCAGCACAAATGCAAGACATCACAATCGTATGAACAGAAAAGCAATAGTTTCGTAGCCGAAAACAGCTAAGAAATACATCAATAATCTCTCTACCACTTAAAATATTTTCCCCTAGATAGAACATGACACCGGCACCGCTACATTAGAGTGTGGCTACGTCAAACTTTCCCGTGCATGCGCAAAAAGTATTTATTATCCTCGTGAAACTTCTTTCAGCCATCTTTCAAAACTCTATCGACCGTTAAAGATCTATCTTCTAAGTTTCCCTCACATTTTCCTCGGCGACTTGAGCAGGCAAATTGTTCAGAAATATGTTTTGTTGTGATGCAAACTAACGTACTAACTTAACTTGTGACGGAATGAGAAGCAGTAAATAAGTATTGTTTTAAAAAAAATGCAAAATGATAAATCTTCAACATTAAACAAGAAGAAGGCATTATTGTTAATTGATTGATTGTAGTTTAAACAAGAGCACAGAATAATTAATAGTAAAAGACAAGAGTTTGTGTGTAAACTGTAGATAAACATTTTCTAATACAATATCTTAAAACTGTAAAAATTGTACTTATTGTGGGGATGGATAGATCGATGGATATTGTTACTCGCTTACTCAAAAACGGCTTAACGGATTTGGATTAAATTTAGCACACTGATAGTATATAGCTTTGATGGAATCTTAAGCTGCGGGGCACGGCTAGTCGTCCTTATATTAATTTTCACAAAGCTTCAGTACTGTGCAGAAAAAACAGTGTTTCTGTTTTCAAGAAACTTAATATTGTTGAATAGTTACGCTGTAGCCAACGCGGCCTGTATAAAATTTTATAGCGCCATAATGACGTAGTTTGCCACAGAAATGTTATACAGTGTCTAGATAAAGTTTCAGGCTGGCTTTCTGCCTCAAAATACCTGATTATTTAGAGCTTGCGTAAAGTTGGCGGATAAAAATAATTTCGGAAAAAAATTACATTACGTGAACATGAATCCTTGGCCTTAAAAAAAATATGGGTATGGATACTAATATACTTACATGATAATAAAAAAAAAATCATGGTTGAATTACAGAGATATTACAGATATCTATATTAAAGAACATTTTTGTCAGCGAAGATTATCTTTAGATTTGATTTGCAACGCAATGTCACATGAGTAAAAAAACGGTTTTACTCATGTGATGTTACGAAATGTCATAAAATGTCACGAAATGTCATGAAATGTAACAAAATGTCATGATATGTCACGGAATGTCATGTAATGCTATAAAATAAAAAATATATAAAAAAATCGAGAATGAACGGGTATCTATAAGTTAAGTGTGCTACATCGTCGACCGCATCGTCACTTAACAACAGGTCAAATGAAATTTAAAAAAGTAAAAAAATTGTCAAATGCTTGCCTATCCACCATAAAAAATGTCATGAAATGCCAAGGAATTTCATTGAACCTCCATAGACTGGGCACTATAGAAGAACATTCATAAGCCAAAAATTAAAAAAATACTTTCCACGCCAGAAATGACCTACTTTGCGCGCACTTATCGAGGAACAAACTAATCACTTTTCGAATAGATGGGATGAAAAATAATATAATATAACGCGACGCGTTGCGAGCGACAGCCTTGAGTTAAAGCACCAGCCGAGCCACTATAAACCGGTTTCACTCCGTACGTAACAGGCGGCACACAGGCCTCTAGTGCTCAGGCACACACGCGCGTCTACGTCATCATCACAGCTCAGTTGTATGAAGCTTTGTCTCTGTACCTTTTCTTTACTCATGTGGCTATGTGGCCGTGTAGAGTTGAGAATGGTTTCTGGTGCGAGTTGGTGTCAGCTGTCAGGGTCAATGTCATCTTCACTCTGTCAGTAAAATGTAAAATCGAGGAGAGGATAGTGGTGCTGAAAGCTGTTCTACGCGATGGGTACGTCTGCCGCACATGTACGAAAAAAAATACGATATCGGTGAATATAAGGCGATGCCCATTACAGACGGCAGCAAGTAGTACCTATTTAGCTCTCAGACAAACCAAAACTATTTTCCTCTAAAATGTATGTAAATGTAGTCAAATTGAGAACCACTTCCTTATTTGAAGTTGGCAGAAAAATAAATAAATACACTCTATTAGTGTTACTTATAAAAATCTATTGATCAATTGCTGAACTGCCTCTCAGCTGAGAAGCTCTCAAGAACTTAGAACCACCTGACAAAATATTTTAGGTAGATACTCAGACGGAAAGGGTAGGTATCCTATCCATGTTTAAAAAAAAGAACATCACTATGTCCAGTAGCAGTTTGTCGCATCGTCTGCAACCTTTAATAAGAAAAGTTCACCGTGTACCATGTCAGTAATTTAAGAGGAGCCATACGAAGTTCAGCTGCAAAATTAAATTTTTGTTGCAAGCCGTACCGGGCTCGAAGACTCGAACTTTCCGCTATCCTACATTTTTGCGGACGTTACCTACTGATAGTTTTCGTTTTGTACGAGAAAAAGTTAATTTAGTTCGCAATGTAGTAAGAGTTTTAGGATCTTCATGGCCTGATTGGCAAAGGTTTCTATCGTTTTACCTTTAAATTTTTACCTTTGTAAATCTTGCCTTTGCACCCTAAAATTGTTTAGTACAGGGATAAATGGATGTATATGCCTGCTTTGCCTGAAAATTTGCAAAGCAGCCAATACGGTGGAAGGAAGAGTTTTTTTTATAATAGGCCATCGTTTTGACCACTATCTTGCCTGGAAGTGTGGTGGTGATGTGGTGGCAATGATGTGGTCGATAATGTCGAACACGCTAGGCCTGGAATACAATTACTCTCAAGGGATGTGTACTGCAAAAACATCGTAATGTTATGGCGGCAGATTTATTCCTTGATGGTGGTAAGGTACTTGTTGATAGCAAATCAGGCGGAACATTGATATTATGCTCCTACTACCTGTGGACGAACCCCTTTGCTAGAATTTGAACCGGTCACCTCTCGCTTAGATGTTAAGTCATCTATCCAGAGTCCACGCATTCGCATTCGCATTGAGTATAAGAAACGACGCAGCTAACTAATGTCCTGTGGGTACCTTATAGTTATTTATGATACTAGTGCGGTAAGTTGGTTATTACAAACGAGTAGACGAATGTAAGCCCGAGACGAAGTAGAGGGCTTACCATAGTCACGAGTTTGTAATTATCAATTCCGCACGTGTTTCATACAACGTTTTTCAACACATTTGCGAGAAAACAGTAAAATTGGTATTAAACAAACATACATATGTATATGCGTTGGAAATCAAGACGAAACAATATTACGTAGTATTATTATCTTTTCTATGACAATATACGACGTTTCTAATTTGAAAATGGCGCGAATTTTCAAATGGTGCCACGTGTAATAAAATAAAACCTACATATTTCGTCTCAATTATTCTTTTGTATTAAAGTGAGACAAACATATTAAGCGTAAGGGCTTCCAAGGAGGTTCTAACATTCAGCTTATTTATTCTCGCAATGTGAAACATTTGAAATTAAAAACAAAACCATAAAGGATTCGCACGGCACCATACAACGGTGCGTGCGGTAAGTAGGTACTTACCGTAGGTACTACATATCTTAGGTGAGAGTACATTATTTACCGCACGCTCCGGTGTATGGTGCGTCATTTTTAACTTTCAAATAATGTATACAGGCTTTGTAAATACACTTTTTGAGCAAATGTGTTGAAAGTATATTACCTATAGGTACCTGTCCGAAAAAATGTGAAAGCGCGAAAAGTGCGAGATATGCGAAGTTTTTGTCAGAAACTGTGTATTCATAGGTTTATTTATATTACTCAGTCTCTTACTCTTGAATTGTTATTTTTATCTTTTCCCTTTTACACTCGGTAAAATGTAATTATTAATATGATGTATAAAATCGAGAAAATAATATTTAAAAAAATAATTTATAATACAATATAAATTATAATACTTAATATTAGTAAAAGAATAAATTATAAAAATATTATATTTATATATTTATCAGTCGCTCGCTCGCAAAATTATTTTCTTCGGCCGACGAAGCTACTTTGAATCCCTCGCTACACTTAGGATTCTAATATATATATAAACTCAATAATTCTTCGCTCCGCTCTGGATTTAAAATAGCGGCCTCAAATAAAAATAATATGTTGAGACCCCATATCCATTATTTCACACTGTTCACCCAAAATTAATTCATAGCCTATTTACTACAAAAATAAACCGTCCCATAAAAACAATTGTACCTACCTACTGAGACAGAAAAACGCTTTCAAAATAATGAATAAGGTACTCCAAATTGCGGGTATTATTCAGTAATTTTTAGGATAGGCAGTAGAGTAGAGTAACTTGTACAATATATGCACATATTTTGGGGTGGAATTGGTAACCCCTGTCACCTGGATGTTCATGAATTATACAAAGCAATTTGTCGGAGGAGTTATGAGGTCCGTTTGGATTCAGCAAATTGAAAAGTCTATTTTTGTAGGTTGTTGTATTTGGTCATAGACTTCATAAAATCGATTGAGTAGTAGTAGTATGTTCCTATTAAAAGTTGTGCTTAGTAGTACTACCTATTAGTTCTCTGGTGACCGAATAAGAATTACTGAACCAGCATTGGGTCAATTATTATATACATATTTTTTATTGATAATATATTGTTTTCGAGATTAGGTTTGTAACTTGGTTTTAAGCGACCAGCAAAATTCTCATTTACTTAAAACATTTATTTTGTAAAATACTTTCTATCATAAAAGACATCAGAGAAGTTAAAGCCAAATCGGTTCAAACTTTGAACCCCCGTTTCATCCCCTTAAAGAGTGAATTTTGAAAAATGTTTCCTAACGACTACTAACGTCAAAACAACTATCTGCATGCCAAATTTCAGCGCAATCCAAAACAATATTGATTTCAGACTTGGTTACCCCACTTCACCCTCTGAGGGTGGCATTTTGAAAAAGCCTGAAACTCGTATTTACTTATTTATTTACAGAAGTAATTGTGTGAAACGTCGAATAAAATGACTATCCAATTTTAAATCCGTGCTTCATCTCCTTAAAGAGTGAATTTTGAAAAATCCTTTCTTAGTACACCTTACGTACAAAGACAAATATATCCTCCAAATTTCATGTCTCTACGACCAGCGGTTTAGACTGTGCGTTGTCTGTCAGTCAGATAGTCAGTCAGTCAGTCAGTCAGTCAGTATGTCAGGACAAAGATTCTTATAGTATTAGATAGATAAAAGATACTGTGTACGTTTGTTACGCTTTGACCTTTTTGGCATAGCAAAACCAAACCCTAATAAGCGATTAAAAATATGAAATAATTATAAATTAAACGTTAATATAGATCCTAGTTAACAAACAAAAAGATCTGTTGTGATATTTAGACAGAATAAAACTACTAAGAATAAATCAATAACTCCCTACTTTTAGGGCCAGTTTCACCGGTTCCTGCAGCCAATGGTGTCATATGTCAAACTATCTAACTAACGCATAATCAGGAACCGATAAAACAAGTCCTTAATATTACAATCCACCAAGTATTTAATAACGTAGCTTCTAAAAATGGTTACTTAAAATTTCATTAATTATGCAGTATTCACGAATTTTTGTTATACACCGCAGGAAGGAGTAAGTTGCTTTCTAAATAGTATTATTCTGACAAGTGAACGAGAATGAGTGACATAAACATTTCATTTTATACAATGTACACTTTTAAGCTTCGACCATTTACCAATGGAGATGTTAACGTTGTAATCCGGAAACATTTTTTTCTGCCGATACTTACAGGGGAAAACACGCATTGCACACACACAAATCACTCACATTAACGATCCCGCACACTAGCTTGAAACACGCACACAGTATTAAAAATACAGCGTAGTTACGCACGCGCATATGGCCAAAAATGGCTATATAGCCAGCAGAGGGGTACGCCTTACGTTTACATCTCTTTTGGTAAATGATCGATGCTTTTATGAGTTATATTAGGGGTACAGTAACAAATATAACACAGGTAATGTTTTTATTACTCGTATGTCGCCTGTTGGTAAGTGTCGATAAGGTGTAGGCAAGCAAGTTGATGGGATATAAATAATTATGGGAACAGCTCTCAAGGACAGCTGTCGAAAGACACTTGTTCCCGTTTATATACTTTCATCTACGGATACTAGTCTTTTGCGACAGTCACATCATCCCCCACAAATTGGGATATGAACCTGCGACGTCCAGCTTTGAAACACAATTTTAATTATTTCATACATCCACCTCTCTGCTGGCAGATTTTCAAGTGATTTTATAGGGTTTCTTTACATTTTTGAATGATAGACTTTTACCACAGATAATATAAAAAAAATATATATCTGAATACTCTTATTACAATTTATAAAGTTTGAACACGTCTGAACCCCTTTTACTGTTATCGAATATAGCTTTCATCTTTCGGACATTCAAATGGGCATTTTGTATAATGATATTTCTTTGTGTATTTCAATATCCATTGGGAACATTTCGATGGATATTGATACTTTGAATGTTTTACAGAGTTTCATTTATTTAATGATTTTCAATGTACATATCTAAGGTATGATTTTTTGTCATTCACTTTATAAATATTGTACTTATATTGAATGCCTGATGTGGGTAGACTGACATTACCAACAATTGCAATGTGACCTAGCATAATTATTATATAGTCAGCATCAATAAATGATTTCTGATTCTGATTCTGAATCTGATTCTAAGTTCGCGTGTAATATGTGCACTACTCAAATAAATTATAAGTTGATAACATTTTTAACGCAAGATTTTTGTAAAATCGTTATCAAAAGACGGTATTAGTAAGTTTTTTATACAAAAAGAGGGAGTGTAGAAAACTACGCGTTATAAGTGAAACTTGCAAGTTCATTCAATTTTAACATCACTAATTACTTCTTGTATTCCATTCTGTTGAACTTTTTTTTTTAACTTTAGAACTTACCTTTTAACTGTTGAACTTTAGCGAATACGTCTTTGTAGTTCTGCTGTTCTACAAAAGAGGGCATTTATAATATAAAATATAAGTTGACGCTTACGTCACGTCCGCTGCCTTCGGACCGTGACGTTACGTCACTTCCATCAAATTTTAGAAGTTACACTTCAAAAATAAAACATCAGGTCTAATCTAGGAAGCTAAATTAGAACAATTTAGCTTCCTAGATTAGACTTGATTCGGTGGCAAGAAACTCGGTATCAGAATCTATTTTAATTAAAACATAATCCCGTCAAATAAATAAAAAATACTAGAGTGACTTGTTGATATTTTACATGAATATGTACATCAGCACGTAAAGTAATAGTGCTAAAATATTTTTATAGTGTCTGCAAATGTAAAACAATCTTACAGAGAAGATATCACACTAAAAACTTTTATTTTAATCCACTTTATGTTTTATTCTGAAGATAAAACGTAGTCTGCGAATGAATTTAAATTCTTCGTAATAATAGTTACTAGGCATATTTTTCTTAGATTTTATTTTCTACGCACGTGTAGGGTTTATGTGTGTCTAGCTTTAATTAAAATTGTCAGAGTGCTTTGACTGCAATAAAAGTTTCACGAAAAGGGCTCCAGGGGGCTGACAGGCGGTGCGACGGCCTGGGGGCCTACCACAAAGAAAAAATCTCGTTTTGACCAAATTCACAATATTCTTGTCAGTTGTATATACCTCTTCCTAATACACTTTTATAGCACAGTCTGACCTAAACCCGCACTTTACGCACGCTTTTCCGTGACTTAAATAGTCTTTTATTGCACGGCGTGAAGTTAGCACCCTCGCATCGACTATTTGACGGAAAAACGTAGCGTAAGCGTAAAGTGCGGGTTTATGTCACACTGTTATCTATAAAATAATATACGATACTCGTGACTTAAGTTGTCTATTATTGCACGGCGTGAAGTTAGTACTAACTTCACTAATAATCGACTACTTAAGTCACACGTATCGTAATATACTATTATGAGCTTTACTCATATCAAACTAACATACAATGTTATCAAATCTTAGGAGTCAATTTTAAAATATCTTCTTACTTCTAATTGTCGTATCAAAATGAAACTTTTAATGTATATGTAGTTCGGACGTGCAGAGTAGTTGGTCTCATTTAAATTGTATAAGGAACCTATGGTAATCATTAAAGATATAGAGCAAAAGACCTTAGAACACTATTTGGAAATGATGCATGAGAAGTAGCTAGGTTTTTTAACCTAGACGTTAACAGAGAGAATTTGGATATGTTTATGTTAACGTGTTTGATTTGTGTGTCTGTCCGTGTCTTTTAGGTGCAACCGACATTGTTTTTTTTATTTCTTGTAACGATTTACTTTTGACAAATTTTTGGTTGTTCATTTAAACATTTAAATGTTATAATTGTTTAAGTGTTCATAAGTATTTATAGACTTGAGAGAGTCGGATATCGCTCTCTCTAGCACACTAACATTAAAATAAGAATGCTCTTGGCCTTATGGTAGGCCCCTGGCTTTACGTTATTATTAAGTTTATAATATTAGATTTTATGCTACGCTATAAAAGTTGCTAGAAAAAGTACAATATAATAATAATTACTTGATATTATTACAATTCACATTAAATTTAATGTTGGTACTTTCAGTTGGTAGAAAACGAAATTATGGATTATATGATACTTAGGCTTATATTATGTTTCTTTTAAGTGTTTCACACTTTATATTTTTGTAAATTGTTAAACACAATCCAAAATTTCATCGTACCGACGGGACTTGAACCCGCAACCTCCGGAATAACATGTTCCGGTGCTTTGCCAATTAAGCCACGGTGCGAAGTATCGTTACGACGAAATTAGTGGATTGCATTTTGTTAACCCAATTATGCATTGGTGGCGCCTTCTATGACTACTTATTACGTAAGTTAATCATTCGGAAGAATACATTACAGTTTTCAAATCCGACGAGAGATGTTGCACAGCGTAAATCAAATATTATGTTTCTTTTAAGTGTTTCACACTTTATATTTTTGTAAATTGTTAAACACAATCCAAAATTTCATCGTACCGACGGGACTTGAACCCGCAACCTCCGGAATAACATGTTCCGGTGCTTTGCCAATTAAGCCACGGTGCGAAGTATCGTTACGACGAAATTAGTGGATTGCATTTTGTTAACCCAATTATGCATTGGTGGCGCCATCTATGACTACTTATTACGTAAGTTAATCATTCGGAAGAATACATTACAGTTTTCAAATCCGACGAGAGATGTTGCACTGCGTAAATCAAATATTATGTTTCTTTTAAGTGTTTCACACTTTATATTTTTGTAAATTGTTAAACACAATCCAAAATTTCATCGTACCGACGGGACTTGAACCCGCAACCTCCGGAATAACATGTTCCGGTGCTTTGCCAATTAAGCCACGGTGCGAAGTATCGTTACGACGAAATTAGTGGATTGCATTTTGTTAACCCAATTATGCATTGGTGGCGCCATCTATGACTACTTATTACGTAAGTTAATCATTCGGAAGAATACATTACAGTTTTCAAATCCGACGAGAGATGTTGCACTGCGTAAATCAAATATTATGTTTCTTTTAAGTGTTTCACACTTTATATTTTTGTAAATTGTTAAACACAATCCAAAATTTCATCGTACCGACGGGACTTGAACCCGCAACCTCCGGAATAACATGTTCCGGTGCTTTTCCAATTAAGCCACGGTGCGAAGTATCGTTACGACGAAATTAGTGGATTGCATCCCCGTCGCATCAAGTGCAATCAAGATGCATCAAGTCCCGTCGGTACGATGAAATTTTGGATTGTGTTTAACAATTTACTTAGGCTTATGTCCAGCAGTGGATGAATACTGGCTGCTAATGATGGACTGGAAGTGTTTAAATCTAAAATGATTAGGCTTGTAATAAGATCGTTTAAAAAACTAAAAAGAACCGACTTCAATGCCGCGCTATTAATTTTCAGTACACATTTTGAGGTGTTTATCTTCATATATGTGGAGATACTTATCAGACCTGGATAAAATTCCCATGGTATTACACTTGGGATATCGCCATTCCAACAAAAAAATAATAATCAAAAATCGGTTTTAAACGACGAAGTTATCCGCGAACAAACATAAAAAGGGAGCCAGGGAGCCAGTTCCTATTCTAGGCCTAGCGTGCATACCATCTTCGACCGCATCATCACTTGCCAACAGCTAAGATAGTGACCAAACGCTAGTCTATAAGATAGAGATATGATATGGGGATAAATATTTTAAAATTTATATTCATTATATTTTTTTTTATTTAAAGTCGTCTTTCAATTATTGGTTAAGTACTGAATTTGTTGACAAGCTTTAGCAAAGTTTAGACTTCGACTCATAAGTCGAGCTCAGATTCATAGATCTGAGCTTCATAGATTATTGGTTGATCGCGATTTTTCTCTACTAGAACATTTTGCACGGAGATAGCCAATATGAAGCCGTGAACGTAAGCGTGACTTGTCAACACAATATATGATAATTTTCATACATCATCGGATCTACGGATTTGCACATCGAAACCTAGCCAATACGATAGAATAGTATTATTTTAACTAACTTAAATCAAATATGATCCCACTGCTGGGAAAAGTTCTCCCCCACTTTTTTCAACCTATCCTTATCCAATGCCGATTGTGGCCAGTCTTTATGAAAAACATCTAAATCATCTCGTCACCGCTTCTTGGGCCTTTCTCTACGTCGACGGTCGTCTTCAGGCACCCATAGCGTGATAATTTTAGCCCACCTGTCGGGATGCATCCGACAAATAGATATGACCCGCCCAGTCCCCATTTCAGCCTGGCAGTCTTGAATAGAATAGAGTAGGTTATAGAATATTTTTTACACGAGTGTAGATTTGGGGCGTAACTACTGATAAAATATAAAAAGGCTCTTAGTGTTCCGTGGGCAGCAAAGAAGACAGCCTTATTCATTGATAAAGCCGTCACTGAACTATTTTAGGCACAAAAATAAATGGAGGTTCTAAAGTGGGTTTGAGATTTACTATTTTGGGAATCTTTTTTTGTACTTATCTTTTGTTTGTGTAATTGAATATTATGATGAAATATAATAAAGAATTATCTTCCGCAAACCATGTTTTAGCTTTCAGATTATAAAGCTGTTTTGATCGAATCCGTTGTCAATGTTTAATGTTTTGACAAAAGGAGGAGGTACTCAAGTCGATTAGTACTTTGTGGTTTAAGTATATATTTTTGATATTGTCATTCATCATCATCAGCTGGAGTCAGTCCACCGCTGGACGTAAACCTCTCCCAAGATGCGTACCGAGCCCGATCTTCGGCTCATCTTTTCCAGTCACATGCCCATCGCTTTGCGTAAATCTTCGCTCCTCCTGGTCACAGGACGTCCTACGCTACGTTTGCCGATTGCGGATATAGGTATATCAGGAGATCGGTTGCCTTTGATGCCAGAGGTACCGAGTTCAAACCGCCGTGCACCAAAGGATTTTTCTATCGAAAAATGTATGTGCACCTTTCACAGTGGCCCTCCGGTAATGGAAAAACATCGTTTAGAAACCAATAACCCCCGCACGGTGGTAGGACACTATCTAGTGTCCGCCTGGCCAGCTACTACCCTCAAGTTAGAAAATCTGTCGCCAAACATCTAATGTGTTCCGGCAGCTATCCTTGAGAGCCAGTTCCCATTCTAGGCCTAGCGTGCTTACCATCTTCGACCGCATCATCGCTTACCAACAGGTGAGATAGTGGTCAAACGTTAGCCTTTAAGTTATTTAAAAAAAAAAATAGGTAATTATTTTTAAGTTGTTTAGATAAACGTTACTCAATTTTAGTCGTTGCGTACTTTTAATTATGATCTTGCATAACTTTTTAATATAATAATGCGTTTTTACATAAATATTTTTCTGCTAGAAGGAGATTATAATTATACTAACAGGTTGGTACCGTAAAACAATTATTAGTATTAGAAATATTCAGAAATAAACAGTGAAACGTCTGGAAGACATCGCTTTTAGCGATAAGACCGCCCATTGTACCAGTAATTTACTTACTGCAAATGTTTGTTTCTTCTTTTTTTGTGCAAATTGGTGTCAATAAAGAGTTATTGTTTTGTGAAACTAGAAAAAAATACGATACTTGATACACCCCAAAAAACATCATGGCATTATAACTCCCTTTGCTAGAAGCGTAGGTGCCAAAGGGGATTGCAACTTCCTAAGTAAATGTTAATATTTACTTATTTGTCCTTTACATTTTGACAATTCGTGAAAGGAGTGTCATTCACATTTACGCTCTGTAACTTGGGGTGTGAAATGTGGCTATATCTACACCTAGCTGATACCCGCGACTTCGTTCACGTACACCAAAATTTGTACCACTGTAAAGATCTGTCCATCAACATTTGTGTGTACAACAAAGTACCTCCTTGGTAAATTTCATTAAGATCGGATCGCCTGATTAGGTTTGATTAAGTAACAAACCTCGGAACAATGACTAAATAACAAACAGACAAAGTGACAGAGTTACAAAAGTTTTTATAATATAAGTTTGGATAATTGAGTACAACAGCAACTTGAGCTATGAAAGTTATCTGTGAATTTTTAAAAGATAGTTAAAACTATTTTTTATCTATTATTATATGTCTTGAAGTGTTACACATTTTATTATATATCCAGTATATATAAATACCTATTATATACCTATACCTAAAAGTAGTATTTTTATAGAATGTAATTAATTATTTTGAACAGAACTAGCAAATGAAAAAAATCAGCTCAACAAGAAGAAAATGTGAATAAAATTATGAAACAATATTTTTATTTTCCTTGTAACGTTCAAGATTTTCATATAAAATTCTAACACGGTTTCCATCGCACGCCAGCGTGTGATCTAATCCTAAGTGAGAAAACTTGTTAACATAACTTAACAATCTAGAGGCTCGTGCAATATGAAAACTTGGATATTATATTAAAACTTATTTACACTTAAGGCCAGTTTCACCAATCCTAGAAAAGGTATCGGATATATATATATCTTCATATTTTTACAAGCTTTTATTGACCCTAGTCATCGAAATATATAGGTTATATTTCAATTACCCTAGTATTATTACAGCTTTTATTTCTTTTATTTATTTCACTTGTCAAGTTCATGTACACGTTCCATTAGCTAGTATCCAATTGAGCTAAAATTTGGCAGATGTAAATTCGGTGACAATTCAATACTTATTATAGTAACATCGAGCTGATGTGATGGTGGAGCTATGATGTCGAGACTGGAACTCCTTAAAGTATGATTAAAGACTGATTTCTACGCTGCCAGGGCAGCATGCTTACTAATATCTGGTGGACTAGTACGAAAAGCCGTTTCACACGGTGCCAGTCACTTGGGTCGTGTAAATAGACAATCGCTGGTATGATGCAGTTAAAAAATTAATTAGTGGTTATTAGGCTTATTTATATTTCAGCTACTCGAATATCATAAAAAGGCCTGAGGGATACATTTCTAATGACTTCTTAATTACAAAGATAATGAGCATTTTAGTCATAAAACAAATATTTAATTAGACCATATAAGTGATTTTTTCTCTTATTAACTGAAATTACGGTCAAATGCTTGACTAAAATGAATTTAAAAAAATTTACAACATTTTGTATATATTTTTTTGTATCTTATAGGCTTAGTTAGTCAGCTAGCTACTTTGATCACTATCTCGCTTGGTTGTAAGCAATTATGTGGTGTAGGATAGTAAACATGCTAGGCCTAGAACACTCTAATTATTAAGATAGTTTAAAAACTAAAACAACCGACTTCCATGTCCCGGGAGTCATTTTCAGTATCAAGTTGGAGATGTTTATCGTCATATCTCTGGAGATACTTATCAGATCTCGATAAAATTAAAATGGGACTACCTCGAAAACGAACTTTATCAATTAAAAAAAGAATTATTCAAATCGGTTCACAATTGACGGAGTAATCGCGTAACATACACACAAAAAAAAACATACAGACGAATTGAGAACCTTCTTTTTGGGAAGTCGGTTGAAAAGAAGCAGGGTGATATGACAACGAAACATATCTGGGAATTTATCAGCAAACGGTAAAACCAGAACGCTGCTAATTTACACTCGATTAATATATTTTGCATAAAAGATTAAGCTCTCAGACATTTATACATAAATAATTTATCATTACTAAATTGTTTATTAGTTAAGACTTTGAAATTCTATCCAGATAGATTTTAGTAGATAAATGTAAATCGTAATTTCAAGAAGGTTATTAAATTGTTTAGCCTCATTAGAGTATTTAAAATATTTGCGAAATTGTAAATGGAATGAAATTGCTAACTAAAGGTCAGTGAACGTAATAATTTGAAATTCAATAATGTTACAATTAATTGCTTTGTTTGTATGGATTATTCAATTCGTATTTTAAAATTAAGGCTTTGTTAAAAATACGAGTATATATACCTTTGGAAATGCTTAGTCATCATCATCGTCATCAGCCTATAGTAGTCCACTGCTCGACTTAGGTATTTCCAATTGTTCGCTTCTGAACACGATCACAGAAAATATAATTGTCCTGCACGATCCTCTGATTAACCGCTAATCTGATTTAGCTCTTAGCATCTACCTAGCGAATATATTTGCAAATATACAGAATTAAAACTTTATTATTTTATAATATAGTTCTCAAATTAATATTATTCTACTTTGATGATATTTCGGTTACAGAATCTAAAGGTACGACCACATCGTATGATTTCTGCGGCCGCGATCTGATTTTTAACCTTGATCACACGTACCGAATGTTTATTCGGTTTATTTTACTACGCCCAAACGGGCGAGACAGTAAAATGTTTCTCGGCCGAGACAGTGTAGTAAGCGAGTAGCTGTTCACACACGTTTTGAAATATGCACAGTCATGCCTTGATCACACGTACCGAATAAACGGGCGAGACAGTAAAATGTTTCTCGGCCGAGACAGTGTAGTAAGCGAGTAGCTGGTCACACACGTTTTGAAATATTCACAGTCAGTGACGCAAAAATAATGTGGCCGAGTGGCGAGCGGCGAGACGGTGCACGTTCAAACCTGCCGAGTGAGTGAGCGAGACAGTTCGGGGAAGCGGGAGGGTGGAAAAATCATGTGGCCGAGTGGCGAGCGGTGAGACAGTGCACGTTTAAATCTGCCGAGTGAGTGAGCGAGACAGTACGGGGAAGCGGGAGGGTGGTAACTCGGTCTAGTAAATAGAACTGCAGCCGAGCTATTCTCTCGCCGCTTCGTTCGGCCGAATACTCGGCTGATCACTCGGCGCTATGTTTATACGTACCGAGTACTTGGCCGAGAGCACTGTCTCGCCCGTTTGCGCGGTACGTGTGTTCAAGGCATTAAAGATCGCCATCGAGATAGTGCACGGAGGACGCTGCGGTGTGGCCGTATCTTAAATCTTGTATGCATTGTCGATTAACATCAGTTGAGACAGTATTCAAGTGCTTATCTGTGAATTATAAAAAAGAAGTAATAAACGTCTAACGTATAGCTAGCACAAATTCCTCCAATAGAGTTTTTTCGTTGCCTCTTTATTTGCTTCCCATCAAAGCACGATGGATCGCTTCAATCGACAGTGCACACTGCATGCGCCGCCATCATAAATCAATTGGATAGCCTTATTACTTTGTGTGCTCAGCCATTAGCGCCGGTGAGTGCACGCCTTAACTCGCATGCTAACTGCATGATAACTATGTTTGCTAACCAAGCAAGTGTTAGAACACTGCTTTTAAACTTTGATATACCTGCATAATATGGCTAAGATAATGGTATACTTAGCAACTTAAATGTTAAGGACAAATGGGGAACCATTTTCCCCATTTATCCTTACCACTTAAGTTGCTTGGCTTTCTAACAAACAAAACACCCACTATAAACGGGATATTAAGTTTTCTGCTTTTTATCTGACTGGCTAGCATTTGACCACTGTCACTATCTCGCCTGACCATGTAGAATGGACTGACTCTCAAGGGCTGTGCTGTTGGAACTCCGTAAGGTTAAAGCGGCAAATTTTCTCCTCAATGGTAGTCTATCTATATTAGTAGTGAATGGTCCATATCGGAAAATATTATTTTATACAAAACTACGCTCAAAAGCCTAACAAAGAGGTGCCAACATTTTTACACAACCGAAAATCGCACACAATCTGATTGTCCGTTCATTCTTTGTCAATTCCACATGAAGAGTTCTATTCATCTATGTAGTTTGTTACTGGAATTCGTTGAATTTTTACATAACATATCGTCTAAAACGCTAAAGGTTGGATTTGCACTTAGGCGCACTTATACAGGAATATTTAGTAAGAAGTTGTACTCAACTTTGTATAAAAACGTCAGAATGTGTCAAACTTATAAAAATCTATACTATATAATCATCTCTAAATATGTTTTTAATTGATTAGAGTAAAAAATGAGGGTTTGTAGAAAACTACGCGTTAGATATAAAACTTCCAACTTCCTTTAATTTATTCCTCAACACCACTAATTATTATTTGTACAACTCCATCTGTTGAACTTAGCGAGACTAATGCCCGAATGATAGCAAATACATCTTCTAGTTACGCCGTTCTACAATAGACGACGTTTCTAAACATTAAATATAACGTGACGTTTACGTCACTTCCGTTGATTCGGACCGTGACGCTACGTCATTTCCGTCAAATTTTACCCGAGTGCGCATAAAGAAGTTTCACTTCAACAAACTTTTTATAAAATCGTAAAATATTGAATCTTTTGTCTAAACGTAAAAAAGCTAACATACAAAAGGTTGGCTTTGTCTGCACGCACGCAACTTATGAGTGATGGTGGAAAATCAATTTTCATCGAGCCCTGACATCTCACTCATGACCCTAGTTCTCCAGCCAGTCACAGTGTAGGAGAGATTAGAAGAACAACTAAAAGTTGAGTAAGATTTTTTGTACCTCAGCTAGCATTTGATCACTATGCTAAATGACGATGCGGTCGAGGATGGTAGCACGTGACGCCTAGAATGGGAACTGGCTCCGAAGGTTAGGGCTGTATACTATTAAATGAATCGCAAAATCCTGAACAACATTAAAATACAATACAAAATGATTTCATAAATGAAAGGCAATATAAATTATAATCACTCGGTTTTTTATTATTTTTGATATCGAATGGGTTACTAATTTTGTATTAAATTCAATTATTTAATTTCGTGTATAAAAAGTACGCATAAAAAACAAATGAGTGTCGCAACAGACTGTTTCGTGCTTTCGACGACGTGAGTTTGAGTAAAATATTTCTTTTTTACCGACTTAAAAAGGGGGAGGTTCTCGGTTCGTCGGTATGTTTTTTTTAATGTGTTTACCAATTAACCTGTTCATTATGGATTGATTTTCAAAATTATTTTTTTAATTAAAAGAATATTCATTTGAGGTGATCCCATTGAAAAGTCATCGAGATCTGTTAAGTATCCCTATAGCTATGAAGATAAATACCTCAAAATTGCTACTGAAAATTACCAGTGTGGCATTTGAACTCGGTTTTATTCATTGTTAAACGATCTTAAATTATTGGCCTTCTCTATGTATTTCTTTTGAGTTTCATGCAAGAATTTTCTTACCATCAAACAGATAATATTTTAGTACGAGAATTCTTTACATATTTACTATTGATGGCAAAGGT
This sequence comes from Cabera pusaria, assembly GCA_954871355.1. Lineage (NCBI taxonomy): Eukaryota > Metazoa > Arthropoda > Insecta > Lepidoptera > Geometridae > Cabera > Cabera pusaria. The sequence continues at coordinate 7,680,519 of OX940896.1, forward strand.
CTCATTTCGTAGTAACATTACCCACGACCATACACTGTGACGGAACCACCAACAATGACGCACCCTCTACGGAGCCGACTGTATTTCGCGTTCGTTACACATGTCAAAATAACAACAAAATGATGTATCGTCATTCGGTAAGAGGAAGCTTCGTAATGGTGATTTAAATATGCTTTATGGCAGGATTTGCTTTATTGTAAGCTGGCGTGATATGTTTAAATTTGTAGTTAAGTATATTCATTTCGTAAATATGTATATTTATCTATCTATATTTCAATTGTAATGAAAATAGGTCTACTTTATGTAAATCCGTTTATCACAAAGTAGACGTATAACACAATTAAGAATCTGTCACTGATAAGACTTCTTTATTTTTCAACCGACTTCCAAAAAGACGGAGCTTCTCATTTTGTCTGTATGTTTTTTTTTGTATGTATGTTACGCGATTACTCGTTCTATTGTGAACCGATTCGAATGATTATTTTGTTAATCGATAGGGTATGTTGTCGAGGTAGTCCTATTGTAATTTCATTGAGAACTGATAAGTATCTCCAGAGATATGATGATAAACGTCTCAAAGTTGCTACTGAAATTGACTCGCGGGGCATGGAAGTCGGTCGATTTAGTTTTTAAACTATCTTATTAATTAGATTTTTGAGTATCCAAGAACTTTCTCTAAAGTGCAAAGTAAAGCGTACCTTATCAATACAAACCTACATAGGCAGTAAAAAAGAGGGTACGTAGAAAGCTACGTGCTAGAAGTGAAACTTTCAAGTTGATTAAATTTATTTCTCAACATCATTTACAATTTTTTGTACAACTCCATCTGTTGAACTTTAGCGAATACGTCTTCGTAGTTACGCCGTTCTACAATACTGAAATTATAATACTAATAAATCATTATAATACAAATACTTTTAAAAATATATTATAATAAAACATGACGCTTACGTCACTTCTGTAAAATGTTACCCCAGTGCGTCTAAAGAAGTTTTACTTCAAAAAGTTCAAAAACTAAAAAAACAAACAAAATGTTAATATTATGACTACTGCCATATCAAATTAGGCAAACGTAAAAAACTTCAAGCCCAACATTCTGAAGGGTCCATTCAAAGATTCTTTCGACCAGCCAGATCGGATCGAACTAATCCCTTTAGCCAAACATGTCACATTCTTCGGACACGCCACCATTTGTCGCCCACGAAGACAAAGTTGCCGTGAGTTTAGAAGGGGAAAAAATAAATATTTCACTCCCCTTGGCTCGCCCTTGTTGGTGGAATCACACGTCGCTTGCGCGCGTGTTTTCACGAAGACGGATCACGGGTAGCGCGGCAATTTTTTGGTAGACGAGCGGGAAAATAACGCAGCGGCTATTTTTTAATTTTTTAAAAAGGTAATGCTTGTATTTGCTTTTAACATTATGCCGAAGGTTGCCTGGAACACATTATTTTTAGCAATAAGACTGTCTGTGGTTGAACTATTGAAAAATTCTTGTAAACGTTATTTCATTATTCAGGTTGTTTTATAAAGTACCTATTTATATCTATTTTAATATTCATATATATAGCAATACATACGTGAACTATTCTAATCCAGAATGTATATTTATTCTTCTTTCCTTAACATTGTAATTTATTGTAATTTATGAAATAGTTTTTTCCCCTCTCAATTATAAAACACCACTTACCACCATATCTTGTTACATTTTTCTCCACCCATAGGTTGTCTGGAAGAGATCGCCTTAAGCGATAAGACCGCCTATTGTTGCACTATTATTATTAACTAGAAGTCCCCCGCGGCTTCGCCTGCGTTAAAAACTCCTTTTATTTATCATTCAAGACATCAAATAAGAATTAGCCGAATCGGTTCACCTGTTTTCATGTTATCGCTTGACTAAGACAAATCAGGATTCATATTTATAAAACCCGAAAAACCCAAAAAAGCGCAATCCGAAACAATATTGATTTTTAGACTTATTTACCCCAGTTCACTCTCTTAGGGTGGCATTTTGAAAAAGTTGGAACTCGTATTTACTTATTTATTTACAGAAGTACTTGTGTGAAATGTCGAATAAAATGACTATCCAAACTTTGAACCCCCGCTTCATCCCTTGAAGAGTGAATTTTGAAAAATCCTTTCTTAGCGGATACCTACGTCAAAAGTAATATCTGGATGCCAAATATCAGCGCAATCCGAAACAATATTGATTTCACACTTTGTTGCCCCACTTCACCTTTTTAGGAATAGAGTTTCAAAAAGCCTGAAACACATATTTACTTATTTATTTACTAAACTACTTGTGTGAAGTTTCGAATGTAAAAGACAATCTATTCTTGTTTCTCCATACAATCTTTGAACCCTCGTTTCATCTTCTTCAGGGATGAATTCTGGAAAAACCTTTCTCAGAGGGAACTAACGTCGTAATAACTATCTGCATGCCAAATTTCAGCACAATCCGAAACAATATTGATTTTCACACTTTATTACCCCATTTCACCCTCTTAAGGGTGGAATTTCAAAAAAACCTGAAAAACGTATTTACTTATTTTTTTACTGAAGCACTTGTGTGAAGTTTCGGATAGAAAAGACTATCTAATTTTGTTTCTCCATACAAACTTTGAACCCCCGTTTCATCCCCTTTGAGGGTTAATTTTGGAAAATCCTTTCTCAGAGGGAACTAACGTCGTAATAACTATCTGAATGCCAAATTTTAGCGCAATCCGAAACAATATTGATTTTCACACTTTATTACCCCATTTCACCCTCTTAGGGGTGGAATTTCAAAAAAACCTGAAAAACGTATTTACTTATTTTTTTACTGAAGCACTTGTGTGAAGTTTCGGATAGAAAAGACTATCTAATTTTGTTTCTCCATACAAACTTTGAACCCCCGTTTCATCCCCTTTGAGGGTTAATTTTGGAAGGTCCTTTCTCAGAGGGAACTAACGTCGTAATAACTATCTGAATGCCAAATTTTAGCGCAATCCAAAACAATATTGATTTTCACACTTTATTACCCCATTTCACCTTCTTAGGGGTGGAATTTCAAAAAAACCTAAAACACGTATTTACTTATTTTTTTACTGAAACATTTGTGTGAAGTTTCGGATAGAAAAGACTATCTAATCTTGTTTCTCCATACAAACTTTGAACCCCCATTTCATCCCCTTAAGGGGTGAATTTCGGAAAATCCTTTCTTAGTACACCCTTACGTACTAAGACAAAAATACCCTCCAAATTTCAAGTCTCTACGACCAGCGGTTTAGGCTGTGCGTTGTCTGTCAGTGAGTCAGTATGTCAGGACAAAGATTCTTATAGTATTAGAAGATTGTAATACTTATAATGTTTGATTCTGTAATTTAAGGTGTTAAATAATAAGGTGTTTCTATCTATCTATCTACATATAATTCAAAGGTTGACTACAAGATAACGCTATTGTTCTATTTCCTAAATTATAGTGTACTGTAAAGATTTATTTATTATTATTATTTTTTTTTTTTGGCGGGTAGGCGTGAAAAAAGAAACAGCAATAAAATTTGCTTGCATAAATTTTTTTATATTTAAAATATAAACAGTGCCTTTACCTATGTTGTAATCACATAAAGAAATACCTCACCTGCCAAACTGTGATTTCCTTTAATAATATTCACTTATCTCTCACAATTAATTAATCACTTCACTGTGTTCAAAAATCAATGCTGTGTATTAACTTTTCAATATGGATGCCTCTTCAATGAAACAGACTATGAATGACTTAATGGACACTTTCATGAAGAGGATGGATAGTTTCGAAGGTAAACTTGCTGATACCCCTAATCCTTCACCCACACGAGATGAGCTGGCTGAAGAATTTGCTGCATTTAAAACTTTTATGCTGAACTCTCTTCGAGCAATTCAAGCTCAAATAGAATGTCTTGCTGCCAGCATAGACCAACTCGAGATGCGGGGAAGACGCAAGTTGTTAATGCTGCATGGCCTTGCCGAAGAATCATCGGAGAACACAGGGGAGGCTGTAGCTCGGGCCGTAGTTGAGCGGCTGAAACAGGGATCTTTTTCAGCAGGTGACATCATCCGGTGTCACAGGATGGGTCGCACAGAGAGCACCAATACCTCCAAGCCGCGGCCGATTCTCTGCGAGTTCCGTGATGTCACTGTGCGGGACAAGATCTGGACTGCCAAGGCTGGCCTCAAGGGCTCGGGTATAACAATATCCGAGTTCCTCACTAAAACCCGTCACGATCTCTTCATGGCGGCTCGTCAGCGCTTCGGTGTTTCGAAGTGCTGGACGAGAGAGGGCTTCATCTTCGCTATCGGAGTAGATGGAGTTCGACACCGAATAAGTCGCCTTGGGGACATCGACGCTGTCCAACAGAAGCCCGTCTCTAAGCCCACGACTGTGGGTAAGGAGCCTGTCACAACAAAGGCGTCTCGCCGAGCTGCAGCCGCGAAGAAGACGTAACTTTTCCTTGTCGTATATGTATTTGTTTATTACATTGTCATTGTGTGTATATTATTATCTTGTTTAGTAGAAGGTGGGCTGTAATTTTTCTAAATACCGACGTCTGCTTTTATTTGTTTTAGATATCGTAATTTGCAGGTAATCACAATTTATTAATTTATTTTTCTTTTTAATTTTGTTTCACACCACAGATTACTATATGTGTCAGAGATTTCACACAGAGCAGATACTTATGTCAAGCACTGCAGCGCAGCGCAGGGCTGCGTTCACGACCTGCGCCTGGAGTGCGACCAAGCGCTCTAACCCCGTTCACGACCACAGAGCGTCACATTCGCTAAACGAGTTAAAGAGAGAGGTTGGAGCGTTTGGGTGCGTTCCGAGCGTGGGTCGTGAACGGAGCCCAGTGATTACTGTAATAGATGTTATGAAATACTGTCAAAAGTCAATATTTGTCATTAATGAGGTTTAACTCATAGGCTTAGCACTCTTTGCGTATTTAGCCAGTGGCATAGTGTAATTACTTAGTAGATATTGCAGCCCATCGTTTTAAATTTAGTGTTTTTTATTTTTGTTTGTCTATTTTGCTTCATTTATTTTATATTAATTTCGTTTAATTACTAAAAAATGTTTCCATATTTATTGTTTTTTGCAAAATTGTGATATATATTTAAACACAGTATGGTGGGTGGTATGAAATGCAACGGGTAGTTGTTTGTTTGGTTTTAGATATTATTTTTTATTATATATTTTTATTATAACATAATTTTATCGATAGTTTATTTATCATATATATATATCTATCATATATATATTTATATTATATAAAACTATGTCTATTATTATCAGTGAAGATGAGTTTGTTTCTTGTTCTTCGAATAATTCAGTATCAAGTGATGATAGTTTTAGCAGTATCCCAAGTCTTACTACTGTTCTGGAGTCACATTTTGGTGACGTAACTAAAAATTTTAACGTCGTACACATAAATGCACAGAGTATCCCAGCTCATTATACAGAGATGCAGGTGTCTCTTGAGCATAAAAATATACATGCCATCTTAGTGTCGGAGTCATGGCTTAAGCCTTGCCTCCCCACATCTCTCTATTCTCTTCCTGGCTTTCGACTACTTCGTAACGATCGCGTTGGCAGTGGTGGTGGTGGCGTTGCAATATATCTACGTATGCACATTCCTTTCTCTATTCTAGATATGTCAGCGCAACCATCTCCTGCTAATGCTGGCGAACATCTCTTTGTTGAGGTCACTCTGTCTCATGCTAAGCTTTTACTCGGCGTTTATTACTGTCCATCTCTTCGTATTGATTACTTCGCATCTTTTGAGACTCTTTTAAAAAACTTCGCTCCTTCATATGATCATACCATTCTCATGGGTGATTTCAATACGTGTCTTATCAAAAACGATTACCGTTCTCTTAAATTTAAATCTATCGCTAGAGCTAGCAATCTAAATATTCTTCCTTCTGATGCTACACACCACTTTCCAAATTCCTTGCCCTCACTTCTCGACTTAATTCTTGTCTCTTCTACAGACCGTGTCGCTAAACATGGTCAATGTGCGGCGGATGGTTTCTCTTACCATGACCTAATCTTTGTTTCCTACAAAATTAGGCCACCGAAAGCCAAGCCTACTATACGTTTGCAGCGCAGTTTTGGTAATATGAATTTGGAACAGTTGAAAAAAGACGCCAATGACATAGATTGGACAGATGTAATTGATGCAAGCACAATAGATCTTAAGGTTGATATATTTAATAGTTGCCTGTTAAAACTTTTTGATGTTCACGCTCCATTACGTTCAATAAAAATAAACATCTCCCTGCTCCTTGGCTTACAAATGAAATCAAAATTTTAATGCATAAAAAGACTGTAGCCAAGACCAAATTTAAGCTACGACCTAATGACATTAGTAAGAAAAAATATACAGACTCTCGTAATCACTGCAACAAGGTGTGTAGGAATGCTCAACGCCAGCACATTCACAACTCTGTCGATAATGATGATCCGTCCAAAGTATGGAAATTTCTTCGCTCGCTAGGAGTTGGAAAACAACGTCAAGATAATTTACCTAAAAACTTAAACATTAATTTACTTAATCAGCATTTTTCTACTTCAAATAATTTAGACGCTTCTATTAAAGCATCAACTTTGGACAATCTTTTTTCTATTCCAACTCCTAACTATACTCCTTTTGTTTTTCGTGAATTTACTGTCAGTGATGTTAAGAGAAGCATTACCTCCATTGCGTCAAATGCAGTCGGCAGCGATAACATTAGTCACAATATGATCATGCCCATTCTCGACGAAATCCTTCCTGTCCTAGCGTATATCCTTAATGAGTCCATCAAAACTGGTAGCTTTCCAGCTTTGTGGAAAGATGCGCAAATCATCCCTCTTCCTAAAAAGTCCAACCCATCATCCTTTTCTGACCTTCGACCCATATCTATCTTACCTTTCCTTTCCAAAGTCCTCGAGCGTCTGGTCCATCAGCAGCTCTCTCTTTTCCTTAACACTAACAACCTCCTTAATCCCTTTCAATCAGGTTTTCGTCCCGGTCACAGTACAGTGTCTGCTCTGGTCAAAATTACCGATGATATCAGACATGGAATGGATAATGGTCTTGTGACTGTGTTATCACTGCTAGATTTCAGTAACGCATTTAACAACGTCGATTTTGACCTTCTCCTAGGAATCCTTCGCTCTCTTAACATATCTCCTGTAGTAATTTCCTGGTTTCGTAGTTACCTGTTCGGTCGTCGGCAGCGTATCCGTGTTGATGATTCCTTTTCTACATGGTGTACTACGTCTGCAGGCGTACCTCAGGGCGGCGTTCTATCTCCTCTTCTTTTTGCTATTTTCATAAATTCTATTTCATGTCATCTTTCTTCTTCCTACCACCTCTATGCCGATGATTTACAAATTTATAGACAATCACCACTCACCGAACTAAATGAATCTATTGTGCACACCAACACAGACTTGCAGCACATTCTTGAGTGGAGCAAATGTAACGGAATCAACGTCAACCCATTAAAGACGCAAATTATTGTAATTGGCAGTTCTCGAATGGTCTCAAAAATCGACTGGTTCCGCCTTCCGCAGTTTATATTCGATGGTACTCACATTCCAATAAGTGAATCTGTCAAAAATCTTGGGGTACTTTTGGATAGGAAACTTTCCTGGGTGCCTCAATTAGCGGAAGTCAGTCGAAAACTTTTCGCTTCTGCAGGCTCTCTTCGTAGGTTACGTAACCTCCTCCCAATTTCAACCAAAACTGCACTTGCAAACTCTATCCTACTCCCTATTCTTGATTATGCCGACACCTACTATCTGGATGTGACTGAGGAACAGCTCGATAAGCTTGAGCGTCTCCAAAACTTGTGTATTCGGTTTGTGTTCGGATTACGCAAGTTTGACCACATTTCTGAATACCGCAAAAAGTTACAATGGGTACCCATTCGTCTTCGTAGAAATGGTCATATCCTTTCCCTTTTATATTCTGTCCTTTTTATCCCATCTACTCCTCTCTACCTTAAAGAGCGCTTTCAGTTCCTACATCTCTCTAATCCCTTACCTCTTCGTTCCTCAGAAAACCTTCAGTTACTTATTCCTCTACACTCCTCACGGTTCTACGACAAATCCTTTACAGTGCATGCTGCTCGGTTATGGAATGAGCTACCTGTAGATATTAGACGTGCTAAATCTCTCTTGCAATTTAAATCTTTAGTTAAAAAGCACTATTTGTCCCAAACATGCTAATTCTACTGATCACACATTGTTATAGACGTGAATGTATTCAGCTATGTGTATGTATTTATTTGTATTTATAAAGTATTTATGTATTCAATAAATTTTAAAATTATATGAGTATGTTTATGTAATATATGTATATATATTTTATATAATTTATATGTATTTGTATGTATGTCCATATATGTATATTTAGTATTTTACTTATAATAATAAATAAATATTTTATTGCAGTTTCCAGTTAACATAAATAATCGCCATCGCCAAACTCCCTTTGTTTTTTGTTACTACTCCACACTTGGTTGTCTGGAAGAGATCGCTCTATGCGATAAGACCGCCGATTGTATCACCGAATTAGGTTGTTATGTCTAGATATTAAGGTTCTTTCTGGTATACAATAAAGAGATTATCTATCTATCTATCTATCTATCTATCTATTTTTAAGAATAAAGGGCCTGACTGGTCACTGGCTCACTGATATATCCACGCACATATAGTAACTTGATCATATTATTGTCATTGGCTATGACTTATTTATTAGCTATGTCTTATCTTACGATACGACAAAATAAGCAACGTAAAAGACGTTAACCAAGTTTTATTCATCAGGGCACAGGCCATGGATAGACTGCCACCAACATTTGGTGCTTTTCAACAGCAGGTACATGAAACTGGCATTTAGAGATAATAATTATAGTGAGATACTTGTGAGATAATAGATATAGGTAACTAATTAGACATTCTCAAAGACACTGTTTAATAAAATCTATTTTGTTCAAAATAAATGTACCCGCAAAATGCGACCTTAATCGTGTAATAGACGATAATTTTGTTTTAAACATAATGATCCTTAATTTTTTGTAGCAATAATAACGTTAAGTTAATACATCTTACGTTTATTATATTTCAGAAAGATGTAGAGTAGCTTAATCCATCATTGCCAGCCAAGCACAACTTCATAAAAGACTACACTGACACGTTACATCTATTAAAATCACGGTCCAGTGCTAATCCATCTCCAATAAAAAATAAGCGTTTTAAACGCTCGTCTGCCATGTGTCGACACCCTTGAAGATGGATCATCGACGCGACGGGGGGCGTCGATGACGCGATAACGTCTCGATATGGAAACTGCGGAATGCTAGGAGCAAGCCACCGCGCACGACGCTGCTTTTATTTGTGAACTTTGTATGGACTTTGCTCACTGATAACCCCATTTATAGAAGCTGCATCAAGACCAAATACAGCGTATCAAACATTGAACAATCCGAGGTCTGTAGTTCACACAAAAATCTGTCAATAACTACGAATAGGTAAATCATAAGTCAGGAAAAGTAACTGCCGTATAAAAATGACCCAACTAAAGTCGTGTCCAAGTAGGCGGGGTTAAAAGTCGTGTCCAGCGCGTCATTAGTCGGGCATTTGTCTTGTTTGACTCAACCGTCATAACAGACATTGCAGCACATGCGCGAACCAATCCCTGCTTTCGTTCCGAATTTAAATCAATCTCCAAGCCAATCATTTGAACTTCGAAATGTAACTTCGAAAATTATTCTTATTTTGAATCTACGTCGTTTTGGTTTGAAGGAGGGCCACTTTTTGTGTGGAATTTGTTCTGAATTAGAGTTCCAGACTTATGATTTATTCGTAGGTCAATAATTATACATTTCATCGGTTTGCCACATTTTTACACAGCTACGGCGAAGCGAAAGAAAGGGTAAGTACCCTCCCCTTTGATATTACAATAAAGGAATTCGGTGGTTTAAAAGTTTAAACCACCGAATTCCTTTAGATAGATAGATAGATAGATAGAAAATTCTTTATAGTCACACCTCATAACTTAAAAAATAACATACAAATCATTCATTTTATTAGTGTTGCAATGGGCGGCCTTATCGCTGAAAGCGATTTCCACCAGGTAACCTTTGGATGGAGAGGACTTATTGCAATCTTTCTTTCCACGCATGGTTGTCTGAAAAATATCAATCACTACAAGCGACAAGACTAGTTTATGGCGCAACTTGATTTAAAATATGTAATTAATTTCTGAAATACAAATAAAACATACAGACGAATTGAGAACCTCCTCCTTTTTTGTGAAGTCGGTTAAAAATATGTGGGGAGCAATAAAGTGCTATCTAAATGAAAAAAAAAAACATCTAAAACCAAGAAAAACGTCCCAATGCACCCACATACATATAAAGTTACACAAGGTTCGTGTGGTTCAACCGTAAATCAACGTGACTGCATTCACTTTGCACGGTCGGCTATTAGCACGCGCCGTTTTGTGGGGATTTTTTTACCTTCGATTGAAAATTTTGAATCTGTTTTACCAATCGAGCGCGATAGAAATATTGACGAGCATGTTCCGTGCTTAATGACCAAAATACATACGGACAAAATAAATACTACAACCGCAATAATATAACAGAATTTAAGAACAAAACAAAACCCTATCATTTAAAATTCACCAACAGTAAGTAAGAAACTGATTGCATGCAACACAGATGCGGTTTATAAAGGTGTGAATCCAATTAGCGGGCCTGAGAAGCCGCTTCAGTAGCGTGCGACATCACACCAAGGTACCGACAGAAGCTTTACAACACTACCCGTTAAATCTTTAGGTTGGCCCAAGAAGAATATACTTAACGGAGATTGCACGTGGTCAAACTCTTGGAGAATAGAAATACGACTTTGAACTATGCAATTGCTTATTCTTCACTATTTGTTCTTCGCGTTAGCTTATTGTTTAACAGAAAATACAGAAATGGAATGAAATGAAATTGAAATAAAATGAAAATTTAATTTGAGTCTGTTTTTACGATACGTTTAAGTGGGATAGAAACAAAACAGAGGTGTATGAACTTATTTTCAGAGCAATATTCGACGATAAAAACTCATTTTAGAAGGGCTTTAATCTTCTTGGTTTGGCTACAGCACGATGGCAGCACAAAGAAGTGTTTAGGTAAAGATTGTTATTATTAAAACTGTGGTGAAATTATCACATCTTATCCCAAAATTACTTGTTCCAGTTCTATATCCTGTTTTGGCATTTTTTAAAGTCAGAAGTACTTGAAAGGTCCGCGGAACTGGTTGGAGTAATTTTGGAATTGTAACACAGGAGTGTAAAACAGTTTAAAGTAAGAGGTACGTACGTACGTGAGTACTTAATTATGCTCGATATTTAGCGAGTTGATGGAGCGTACGCATTTAATATTCATCGACGTCATTCTGCTAATACATATATTAATACATATTTCAAAACGTTAAAACCAACCGAAATCACATGTCTAGTAATATTCAGTAGCAAGTTGAAGTATTTATCGCTGTCTCTGAATATCCCAATAAGATCTTGATAATATGTAAATTTAATAATAAGGACCATATCACGATATATTCCCATCAACATCACTTAACATCAAGTGAGATAGTGGTCAAGCGTTACCCATATCCGCATTAAAAAAAACAATACGCATGAAAACATTATCCTTTAAATCGATTGAAATTGGCGAATACATAACATAAAAAAAAAATTATATCGTTTACAAAATTAAAAAAATCGACATCAAATGCTGCGCTATTCATTTTTAGGGCGAAGTTTAAGGTCCATATATCTTGAGAGTGGCTCAATCAGATCTCGATGAACTCACAATGGGACTAAATGGGAAGTATACTATCTCAAACCTAAAAAATAATTTTCTGGTTTAGAAAATCATATGCAAAATAATAAAATAATTGCCACAAGAACATTCCAGAAGCTTAATACATAGTATTTCAATCTTCAGTTTCAGTACAAATTTTCAAACTACAGCAGCTATCCTGTGTTAAAACGGTTATAAATCGATGCCGCCAGGTTAAAGAATTAAATGGCTCGTAAAAATTAATAGCTCCTGTCGCAGTGAGCGCCCGGAATGGAACATTCTCAGTTTATGAATTACTCTGAGACTTTATGATTTCGACGTCAGATTTTCCGTTGACGTCATTTTTTGAGCGTCACCTGTTGTGGACAGACGACTTTATTAGATTTTGAGAATGAGAAAAATGTAGGCAGTAAAGATTGAAAGAATATGGGTGTGAAGTTTTATTACTTTGATTGTAGTGTTTCAATTTTTACCAGCAGTAGCGACGATTTTTCTGGTTGATTTACGGGTACTGTTAGCAGCTAAATTGGTATGTATTTTTCTGTTTCCTAAATAATAATGTAATACAACTGTGTATAACATCTATAAGTATTTTTCAAATAAAGTCTGGACACAACAAAATTGTAAAGGATCAGTGACGTTATCAAATACAAGCCAGCATTTAAAGCTACATCCACGACTCCAGTACCAGGACAACATAAATAAAAGGCAGACACATAACAGCCTCACTGCCGACCTTTGTAGTGTGCACTGAACCGACCTCCCGTAGATTTCTGCACGCCTGGTAGCGCGACTACTGAAATGGGGAATGAAATGTTTTTAATATTCACAGTGCATAGAAGAAACTCTTAAACTGGAATTTATTCCCGGAAATATTTTTAAATGAATGCTCTTTGTGGCGGCTGTGAAATTCTAAAAAAATCTGTGTATTATGTAAAAGATGGCTTGATGCTGAAATTCCAGCAGATTTTTGTTGAATGTTAACCGCAGTTGTAACTTTGTGACACTGGCTGGCCAGGTATTTTGGAGAAACGTGTTTTAGAAGATTAAACTCAAAAGTAATGGCATAAAAAAGATACAACTGAAGTTAGAGTCAGTCACTGAAGAATGCTTTTTCATTTTGTATCCTATGTGGCGAGAGGTTAAATTCACAATACTGGAAATTTATTTTACTAAAATAATTAATTCAAACGATCTTGAGGCTATCTATCTACTAAGTGAGACCTCACAAAAGGAGACTATAAAACTAACTTGGACAAAGCACTCAAGGTGCGCCAACAAAAGTAGCCCGAACATTGTAACCGATGTCAGGACCTATCCTAAAATGGTCACCACGAGAAGGGGCGTGTTTTATAAAACTGGGATAATATTCTGGAATAGTACGTACAAGTCTCAAATAGGGAATATGCATGAAGCTCAGATTTATTGGAAATAATTTTTTTTCGATTCTTTGTTGTCCTAGAGTTATATGTAAAACCTTTTTTTTTTATTTAATTCCATTTTATTTGCTTAAAATAATACATTAAAAATGCAATTTAAGCGAGGGAAATTTAAGTTTGTAAAACAGATCACCATTGGTCGAATCGAAAGTTGACGTCATTATGCACTACTCCACGTGATAGAAACATAGAGCGCGGGAACATAAAAATAAATGTATGGTGTGGTCTTATCGTATTTATTTCCAAATATTGTGTTTGCCGCGTATTATTGTGCAAAAATGTATATTACTAACCATTTAATATAGATAAAAATGAGTACGAGATTAGAAAAACTGTATGATTTAATAAAAACATGCCATTGGCTAAATACAATAATCGCGCGGAGTCTTAGTTAAAGAAAAAAAGCTAGTTTGTTTCAAGCGGCGTGTGTCTGACGTAAGTGCGTGACGTCACAATGCATTACGATAAAGCATAGGCGTTTAACTGCTCAAATTTATTTGTATATTTAAATGTTTATTTAAAAAATAATTAGACTAATTCCAGCAGTGTTTTATTTTTTTATTATGTTATATGGATGTAATGAGTGAAATAAAAATATTAAAAAAAAACATATTCCCTATTATGACGTTTACTCCTAATTCATTCACAAGTCTTACATTAAAAGTTTGTCTTTTACATAACAGATGTCTTTTAACCCCTGACGCAAAAAGAAGGGGTGTTATAAGTTTGGCGTGTGTATCTGTGTACGTGTGTGTCTGTCAAATGGATAAACTGACGATGATTTGATAGGAGTCTGAATCGAAAGTGTTCTTAGTTTTGATTCATAAAAATCCGTTCAGCCGTTTTAAGACTATGAGCTTTTTTCTAGTTGAAGACACTATAAAATCAACTTTCATAAGTCTGATTAATTCGAAATTCGGTATCCTCTTACTTCATCGATATTGTGTAAACATGGTTGCAATGATCTGGTGCTGGGACATCTGGAATCTGCAAAATACTCAACTTACAGCAGAGACGTCTAGCTTGGGCTTATTAGAATGGTCTCAATGAACAGATTATACATCGATCAATCGAGGGTGGTTTTAAATTTTGAATTTAAGTATTATTGGAATTATTTCCAAATATACATTCTCATCTCTGGGATGGTTCGGCTATATTATCAACTGGCAGCGTTAGAGGCAATTGAGCGAAGAGCTACGAATCTAGTCAATAATGACGAGCTGATAAGCAGGTGACTCCAAAGCTGCGAACATCGCCACAGAGTTGCTAGTCAATCGGTTTTTTATCGGATACATTTCGCAGAGTGTGCCACGCAACTGCACAAACTTAGTACCTCAACGTCTTTTTTCAATCGGCCAACCAAACAAACTGATACGTACCGCTACATGGTGGACCAATGGTTCCATCAATCTGCAGGTAGCGATTTGCTTCCATCACATTCATCTTACCTAGTGCCAGAGAGAGGTACTATTGGCCAGAGTCTTTTTTTCCGGTAAAGTACCATGTGGGGGTCTTCAAAGTCGCAAGTAAATAAGTATTTTGTATGCAAGCGTGCTACATCTAGATAGGATTCTCACTTGAAATCGGGTGAGGTGGTCAAACGCTTGATAAATAATGAAAACAATTGACTACTTGCCGAGGGCGAATCGCTGCTTGAGTATCGTTCTTAAATACTAATTTTTGACTCGTAAAACTAACTGTGACATATATGTGCCTGTGATATATAGAAAAAAACTACACATTTGTCAGGATTGTAGAATAGGCCCCTTTTCCGGGCATGGGTGCTGGCGGCCGTCACATAAACTAGTGTGTGGTTCAAAACGAATGGTCGCCCGGTCACGATACTCACCTTGGAGGGCTACGGATATAAGAACTTGTATCTTTTTAGGGTGTAATGGATTTGGTGATGTGATAATCAAAGAAAAGATACATTGATGTCATAATAATGTTCTTTTTGATTTCAAACAGGAGAAAAAGAATATGAATAATATAAACATACATAATAAGAAGTATACTTGTACTCGTATTTTTGTGTGTATGTTACTAGTTCACTCCGCAAATTTATCATCAGATTTTTTCTTTGTGGTTTCAGTGATTTCATAATCTAACGAAAATCTTCAAAAAATGAAGATAACATACTTTCGGCTTTCTAATGACAATAACTTGCGCGGTATGTGAAGTCGGTTGTTTAGTTAACAGTGTTGTGAATGGCCCCACATTTATATGTAAGGTTTCATTAGAATAGTGACCACACATTGCGCGAGCAGAGGGAGCGACGCGAGCGTGCCACGGCAACGGCCGACGTAGAGCCAAATAGTAAATTGATTTTAGTATGATGTAATAAATATTGCAGGTAACGAGTAAACTTGCTTACATTGTTTGTTCATTCAATTTTGGTGAAACTTCTACTATCCAGAAACCCACACAAGTGAAAAACATCCATTAACATGACATCACTAGGGTTGTGTCAAAAGGAATAGATATTCCATATTACACCACCAGTGGTGCAATTTCGGTAGTGTGAAGTGGAAGGAATAGAAAATTGCAGTTATATCCTAACAATAGCTTTATATAACAATAATACACAGAGACGTTTTAAAGAAAGGCCAAGTCAAAAAGTACCTAAGTACCTATAACCGGTGAGCATGTATGAAAGCATACAATTGGAAGAAGCGAAAGAGGTATGTCAGTATTTTAGCAATGTGGAAAGAAGTAATCTGCCTACCCCAACGGGGAAATGGCGTGATTTTATGTATGAATGTAATACACACTAGCGTTGATTCATTTCCGCAAAAAGGTACGGCCACACCGCGTCGTCCTGTGATCTGCGGGTGCGATCTCAGTACTTTTAATGGTTTTCTGAGCGCATTTAGTGTGAACCAGTCGATACAAATACTAATGCGCTATCTGATCGCCGCCTAGATCGCGCACGCAGGACGCTGCGGTGTGTCCTAACCTTAAGTTTGCAAATATTTTACCGCCTACATTAAACACACTATTCTCGTAGAAAATATCAATAATTTAAACTTTGAGCTTAAAAGGCATGTGGTTCATGTATTGTGCCTTTTGTAAATACAAGTTATGGCAACCATCTCCACAATTACACAAATGCTGATAATAACATGGTATTAGAAGTAAATTCTACATATCCGTACGGTAATAGTTGCTAGGAACTTATGTTTATTTTCAGATGTTTCTAGCAATACTTTGTTATTATTGTCAATAATATACTACGTTTGACTATCAGTTATATCTCAAATGAGTTGCAAAACCTTAAATTTAATTGTATTTTGATGGATTTGTGCCTCAAGTAGTATATAATTAATATCATCATAGGCTTATATTATATTGAGCTAAAAATAAAAAAGATAGATAGATAGAGATAGATATAAATTATTAGTAAAGGGGTTTTTTGGTTGAAATGTGTAAAACATTGTTTGAGTCTATTTGGCATAATTATTAAGGATGGAACTGTTAAAATAACTCGATATAATAAATCATAAAAGATTTACGAATTATAGGAATAGTTTTTTATTCCATGTTAATTTCTTAATCATCCATAACAATATTACGATCATTTGGTACCATACTCAAACCAGATTGATCCTGCTTTCTTAAGGAGAATTAAATAGTCACAGTAGATTAAAATTTTCTGGCTATCATCTTTATCAAAACTTTAAAGCCTCCAAGATCTGTCATTCAAATATCTTAAACATTCCTCAATCTGCATCAAACATTGTCATTTCAGTTTAATTCCTGATCCTCTTTAAATAATTCCTCCGGCTAAGTTTAAGCCTGGCTTATGGCGGTAAAAAAAACTGGAAGCACCAAACCTTCTCTGGATGAGGTGCGTTTGAATAATTTACACCTAAAGACGTCGAAAATACTGTTTATTTTTGCAACTTTATATTCAACTAACTGAAAACTTTTAAAGTTCTTATACCGATGTATTTAAGAACAGTTATTGTTTGAGCCGTCGGGTTTGTAGCTGCACAATTAATTTGTAAACCTTGGTATCTGCGGCTGTCACAGTATTCGTTTATTTCGATCCACGTCTTGATGTCAGTTTTTGTTGTCCTGTCTTTTTGCTGTTTTGATTTTAAGGCCTTCTTAATGTGTCTTATTAGCTTGCGGGTGTTCCAATAATTGTGAAGTTGAAGACCGTGGTTAATTTAAAAAGATAAACGAAATTTAAAGTGTTTGATTTAATTAACAACAGTTAAGTGCACTGAATGATATGCGAGATCATGAATTAGTGAATGTGTGAGGAATAAGAAAAAAGTAAGTTGATATCCTTAGAAAAATCAAAGACAGCTTTGTACTGTCTTATATTATTAATGTGATCATAATATTATTAGGATATTAATGTTAATTTCAGTGGAGTGTTAAAAAACAGAAAAATAATAAATTTCAATAATGTAGATCAAAGATTCCACAATCGCGTACCTATAATGTACTAACTTCCATCAATATTCGATTCACGAATCAAGTTCACAATGGAACCAACATAAGATTTACGAGA
This sequence comes from Cabera pusaria, assembly GCA_954871355.1. Taxonomy (NCBI): domain Eukaryota; kingdom Metazoa; phylum Arthropoda; class Insecta; order Lepidoptera; family Geometridae; genus Cabera; species Cabera pusaria. The sequence goes on from OX940896.1 coordinate 7,698,342, forward strand.
CAATTAAAAATCGTAATTTATCGATAAAGCGATCTTGCTCAGAGTCCACTTTAACCATTTTAACCATAACCGAAGTACTTAAATGGGTAATTACCATCACCAATGCATGCGGGCGTGAAATTTCATTACTGTCAACTTGACACAATCCATCAATCTGACATGATCGATTGTTGAGCTCTAACCGATGATGGTTAAACACAGGCATTTCTGATTTTGATCTCCGAACCGAGGTTATTATCTTAAGGTTAACTGGTTGACTCTTTGTTTGCATACAAAATATATCGGGGTGATAAAGAATTATTCACGTTTTAACCGATGAAAAACTGGAAGAGGCTTACAGTTAGGGCTTACAGCATATAATATTCTAATGAAGTAGTTGCTACCTAACCTATGTCTATAGTCCATTTACGCAATAATCAACGGTATAGCCATTATTGTGGCTCCAACTTTAGGAATTTATATTAAATGAGCATTTCCACAACTTAAAAATTTTCAGGATATGCTTATGGTAACTTAGAAGAGGTCACATGACAAAAAAAACCGGCCAAGTCGAGTTGAACTCGCCCACCGAGTCGTCCATACCAATTTCTCAGACTAGGTTAAAGGACAATCTTAACTTTGTAGCTCGATCCAAAGAAAATGTATTCAATGTTTATTTTATAAGTGGTGTGCAAATAAAGTGTTATCTATCTATCTATCTATCTAGGTCAACGGAAAGTACCCTATAGGTTTTCGACCCAAAACCTACTTCCAGTTGACTTAGAATTGTCAATTTTGGTATTAAGCAAGGTCTTACGGCAAAAGTAGGAAAAATTCCCAAAAAATTGAAAATTAAGGTACATTTTGGTACTTACAAGTTTTCGCGAAAACCTAAATTTGCCCATATCTTTTTATCGTGTTGACTCAGGACCTTGATTTTTATATACCTAATAGAGACCATAGACTTCTGTATTTGGTATAAATTTAAATTTGCTAGATTCACCTGTTCTTGAGAAAATCGGTGGTGACACACGGACAGACAGACGGACAGATGGACAAGAAAGTGATCTTATAAGGGTTCCTTTTTAGGGTTCCGTAGCCGAATGGCAAAAAATGGAACCCTTATAGATTCGTCATGTCTGTCTGTCTGTCTGTATGTCTGTCACAGCAATGTTATTCCGAAACTGTTGGGACTACAGAATTGAAACTTGGTAGGTAGATGTATTCTGTAAACCGCTTTTCGATTTTTATACACAAATAAAAAATATAAAAGTTTAAGGGGGGGCATCCCATACATGCAACTGAAACAAAAAAAAAAATTCTTCAAACCTATACGTGTGGGATGTCTATGGATAGGTCTTCAAAAATGACATTGAGGGTTTTATAAACATTTTTTCTCAAAGTCAATCATTTGAAAGATGTCGTGTCTAAAGTGGTAAAATGTGTGTCCCCCCCCCCCCCCCCTCTAACTTTTAAAGTATGGGAGTGAAAAATCTAAAAACAATATATGCTGAAGATCTCAATAAAAACTAACAAAGAAAATTGGTTTGAACGAGATACAGTCAGCAGTTTTAGAGATATGGCGACCGCAAAGATAACTTAGTTTTTGATACAAACACTATGAAAAACAAAGTTAATTTTGTAGTTGCGAAAAATCATAGTTATGGAATACTTAACTGTGTTACGGAACCCTGCGAGTGCGAGTTCGACTTGCACTTGGCCAGTTTTTTTTACCTTTTGAGGTACGAAACCCTAAAAACAGCACCACCATTAAATGTTCATCATTCACGGTTGACAGCTTGTTTACCTCGTCGTCATTTGTGACGATATGACATTATAGCGCCATCGCCCAATAAACGTAAAGTTTATGGACAGTGACAGCACGTTGACGCGGCTACGACTAGGTGACGCCGCGCTTACGGCAAGGCATGCTTAACCTTAACAATCAATTAATTTTCAATGAATTCCTCGCAAAATAAGTTTGTACAGCTCTCTCCTATTTTAATGTTACCAGCGCGCGGCACCAAGCTAAGAGGGATAACATTAGGATGTGATGTGCGCCAACACAGAAGAGATATTTCCATGTTTTGTGTGCTCCAAGCCTTTCCCTATCTTAATTGATGTTATAACTTTTTTTTGAAATAATATATAATACATATACGTTAAAAGTTGCATAATTACACAGAAATATGAATAATAAGGTAGCATAATTGTGTTTAAAGTGAAAAAAAATCCATTTGTGTGTAATGTACAGTGTCACCAAACAATGTTGGAGCTAAATTCACTAAGCTGAAATTAAGTCACTGAAAAATGTTATTCATCGCTTTTATTATGCACCCCAGTGACCCAAATATTTAAACACGTACATAATCTACTATCCCCAATATATCTCCAACTACATTATCCTTTAAATTATCTTCGTGGCTGTTTTACATACAAATGGGTGGTTACAGAGTTGGTTAGCCATTTTATTGTTGTTGTTTTAATACGCTCCTATTATGATACGAATTAAGCCAATGGGTATACGGCTTATAATTATTATACGCTTTAGTCGTATAAGGCTTATATTAGTCGCACGCAAATAGCATGCTAATTATGGTAATGAAATTATACCGTGTTTGGACAGAGTGATTTTATTAATTTATTGTTATTGGTGTTTGTGTTTATGTGGCATGAAATGTAGAGTTGATTAAATACACTGAAATTGGGTTTAGCAAACTTTGTTTAAGATAATTTTATTATTTTAGAGTAGTGTAGACTCAACGAGTCTAAAGTGTCTAATGAAATTACAGGGCGTGCAAGAACAACATATTTTCAGAGTAAACGGGTGCAGTTTTGTGACGTGTAACATTCTGGCTAACTAAAGTTTCTGTTTCTAGGTTTCGTAAATCATCGTAGATTGCTCATTTTAGTTGTTGTATATGTTTAATGGTAAAAACATTATTATGTATATAAACTAGCTGCGCCCCGCAGCTTTGCCCGCGTTGAGTCCTCGTGAAATGTGATAAATGAAGAAGTGCTCGACCGATTTTGTGCCACTTCAAACTTCACATAAACCATCTACTAAATAGTCCGAACAAAGCCTACACATATATATAGTGGTTTGGATAGGTGAGCCCGTTCATGAGTTATAAAATTACAACGAAAAGTGGCATTGATTTTTATATATGTTGATGATATATAATGCTTTTATTATTAAACATTCTGAAAAAGAAATGAATGAAAAAGTATTGTTTTATATCTTTTATCACATAACTTATTTAGCACTATCATTTACCACTATCTCACCTTCGGCAAGTAACGATGCGGTCGAGGATGCTACTCGTACCATCCTCGACGCATCGTTACCACAGACAAATACTATTTGCTCTTTGGTGGTACGCAAGGCTACTTGTACTATTCATTATTCTGTGGCTAGGCTTGGAATGGGAACTAGCTGTTAAGGACTGCAACCGAAACACATAAGATGTATGGTGGATTGTTATTATGATGTTTGGTTTGGTGTATGATACAAAATGTATACAAGCTTATAATTTCTAGTAGGCAATAGAGCTAGATTTTAGGGTTTGGTACCCAAAAGGTGCTAACGAGATCCTATTACTGAGGCTGCGCTGTCCGTCTTTCCGTTCGTGTGTCTGTCACAGGACTGTATCTCCTGAACCGTAATGGGTAGATATATACTTGGTTCTGACAGAATAATTATGTATTACTATTATGGGCACTATAACAACAAATACCAAAGACAAAATAAAGTGTATGAGCGTTCACATACAAGGAACGTGTTTTCATTGGCGTTTTTTGCTTGATCTTATGAACGGTAATAGATAGACACTATGGACATTTTCACAGAGTGTGTATTATTATAGGCACTGTATCAACAAATAATAAAATGAAATAAGAATTATAAATAAAATAAAACACGTTTTTTATATAGGGACCCGACACGTCCCGGCATTTTTTGTCAATTTTAATATGTAATATACTAGCATCTGTCCGCGGCTTCACTCGCGTGGCTGAATTTTTTATGACTTTTTATGACTCTGATCGTTTTATGACTTAACTAGTCACTATAGATGACCCTAAGGTCGAATTCAATGTCCTCTGTTTTTAAAAGTAATTAATCAGTATGGTAAGGTAAGGTAAGTAAAGGTGAGTAAAAGATTTCACTCATTTTGATGCATGAGGCTGTTAAAAAACACAAAAATTATGAAATATTTTATACAGTGTAGATAAGACGATTGGTTGCGCGAGCGCAGCGAGCGCGCAAATTTTGTATGACTTTTTACGACCCCGACATTTTTATGACCTTATAACCTTTAATTAAGTCACTATAGGACTATAGGACCCCAAGGCCGAACTCGACATTCTCTATTATTAAAGTAATTCAAACATTTATTACAAAATTCAATAAAAAATATCTGGACATCCAGACTTGTCTGCCAGAAAAAAAAGTATCCAAATAAACTTGTATGTTCTATTGACTATCTTTATACATAATTTCAGCGGAATCGGTTAAGCCGTTTATCAAATATGACGTCACACATTTACCAAATTCAATAAAAAAATCTAGATATTTAGACTTTTCTGCCAGAAAAAAAATTCTATGTTCTTTTATGTTCTATTGACTATCTTTGTGCAAAGTTTCAGCCAAATCGGTCAAGCCGTTTGACTGTGAAGAAGTCCCAAAAAAACGAACAAACAAATAAAAAAACAGACTTTCGCATTTATGATATTGGTGTTGATTTCTAAGACCAGCGGATTAGGCTGTACGTTGATATATCAGTCAGTTAATTAGACAAATGCGTAAGAAATAATTTTGGAAAAACTGTGAAACACGTGTCTCATAATTTTAATTGAATGTGTACATATTTTTAAGTCCATCGTCCCAGAGAGTAAAATGTTTCACAGAAAATTAACCTTATCATTTCACCCACTTAGGGGTGCAATTTCGAAAAAACCCTTTCTTAGTGGATAGCTTCACTTCACAAATACATAACCATGTAGATATGTATAGTATGTATAGTATATGGTTATGTCTTTAATACCAGCGGATGATGTTGCACGCTGATATATTAGTCAGCTATTCAGCCAGACAAACGCGTGAGGGATAATTTTTGAAAAAAAAAAGAAAATGTAACCTTACGTCATAACCTCTTATTGACAGAATTTTGAAAATCGATGTCTTAGTGGATATTTGCACTTCAAAAAGAACACACCTTTGAAATATCATGTCTCTCGGACCAGTGGTTTAGGCAGTGCGTTGATATATCAGGCAGTCATTCAGTCAGCCAGAAAAACACGTGGGGGATGATTTTAGAAAAACTGCAATACCCGTAACTCACTATTTTAAGTAAAGAGTATGTGTACCAATTTTGGAGACAATTGACCCAGAGAATAAAAAGTTTCATAGAAAGTCAGCATTTCACCCATTTAGGGGGAGAATTTTGAAAAATCCTTTCTTAGTGGATGCCTACACATTACAAAGAACACACCCTCTAAATTTCAAGTGTCTAGGATAAGCAGTTTGGGCTGTGCGTTGATATCTCAGTCAGTCAGACAGTCAGTCATTCAGTCAATCAGTCAGTCAGTCCAGTCAGTCACTCAGTCAGTCAGTCAGGACTTTGGATTATATATATATAGATTGTAGGTACGGTATGGAAGGAACCCTTCGTGTGTGACTGCAACTCACACTTGACAGGTTTATTTCAAAGTTTGATAGACAAGCATTTAACTACATGTCACCCGATGCTAGGGTAGACGTAGTTCTTTTACAACTATTTCAACGGCAGAGCTAGGTAAAACTTGTATTATTATTTATACTGTGATAAAACTTAGTTCCATTGATAGTACAGTATACTACAGCAAACAGTATTTCCCCGTGCTATAGGTACGCTGCGCTGATTCGACCGGAAACTGATAACGGACTTAATTTACAGCCTGTGTTTAGCTTTGCATAGGATTTTTGCATTGTTTCCTGATTTATATGCACGAATAAATGAATTATATTATTTAATAATAGTTAGCGGATTTTTTTAAACTCTTATTACTACTTCTTTACCACTATTTTAACCGACTTAAAAAAAAGAGGAGGGACTCAATTCAGACGTTTATTTTTTTATGTATGTTCGGGTATAACTCCGTTCCGTTATAAATAGACCAGATTTACAAAATTATTTTTTAATATAGTTTATTTTGAAATGGTCTCATGGTAAATTCATCGAGGTCTGATGAGCATCAGAGACATGAAGATAATTACCTCACACTTGTTTCTGAAAATTAATAACGCGACATTAGAGTTTTTAGTTTTTTAGACTACCTTTAATCATATCAGCCATGGCCTTATCCCCGGGGGAAAGATATAACTATTTCCCTGTTTTTCGCCACTGACAGGAGATCAACACAACAATTTAAACGCTTAGTGAAGTTTATAATTCAACGTATTTACTGCGCCTCGCGGTATTCCCTGTTTTTTTTTGGTGCATCATACATAATTAATATTTACGATAATATTGTATCTTACTTCAGATCTTTCAGAAACCTCTATACTTAGTATTTACAAGAGAGATATAGAGAGAAAATAATATAACCCTTTACATTATTTCTAAAACACAAAGTTTCTGGAATGAAATAAAATGTCCAACATTCTACAGCGGGGCAACCAAAAGCGCGAGCAAGCGCGACCTATTTCGTTTTTCATTTCAAAACATGGTGCTTGAACGAATGCATGTAATTTGCAATATGCGGAACCGTGACTTTATAACTGAAACGGTTTTGAAACATACTTCAAAGTTTTTTAGTATTTTACTACAAATTCTTAACCAATATTTTAATATAAAATGTATGACCGTACCACCCTTCCCGTGTCTTTACAGTTAAACGGTTGGACCGCTTTTCAAACCGTTTAACGGTTTAACGTGCAAGAGCACAGATCTGGCTTAAAAGGAACGAGTACGTGGAGTAAGTTATAAAAATGGATTCAAAACACGTAAATGATGGATACCCTATAAAATAAATTTAAAAAAAACACACAAAGATGAAACAACATTTTAATATGAAACATCGCTCTTTATTACGTTATCGGAAAATTGAGCGGCTAAAATGCTGCTTTCAATTCCATCATTCAAAGTTTGGCTTATAATATTAAATGTAGATATTTAAGTTCATTTCATCAAATACTATCAACATTTTGAAAGGTGTTTGATATCAAACAGTTTAATTAAGTTTTTTTCAAGAAAAAAAAAAGAAAGATCATGGCTACCTGGCTGGCAAGTCACTGCACTGTGATTTTCATAAAGTTTTGGCCAATTATGTGACTCTATGTAGCTTTCAAACATAAGTACACATTTAGTTTGAAAGTTTTCGCGAAAATTATTCATATTAATGTGAACGTACCGGCTTTTGTTCGCGTGTATAGAGTTGTGCCGGGAAGAGCGGCCAATACGACGTGCGTTGCCGCCATCCTAGCCGCTCCCAGACGATGACCTACGACGTATTAGGTTGAAAACTTGGTCGGAGCATATCCGAAATAAATACACGCGATTAAAAACCGGTACATTGTTAAACACAAACCAAAATTTCATCGTACTGACGGGACTTGAACCCGCAACCTCCTGAATAACATGTTCAGGTGCTTTTCCAATTAAGCTTAATTAGCAGGAGGTATTCAGGAGGTTGCGGGTTCAAGTCCCGTCGGTACCATGAAATTTTGGATCGTGTTTAACAATTTACAAAAATATAAAGTGTGTAACACTTCAAAGAAACATGAAAACCGGTACGTTCACATTAAAATAAGTACAAATATCTATAAAATAGCTCAAACGTATTTTATTTATATAACTAATTATCATGTTCTCGCTGTTAAAAAAAAGTTCAGTATCATACAGGCTAGCGTTTCTGCGTAACTTCTTTTAACTGACACTGAGGCTTCAAATCAACCCATATCATAAACATGTTGCAGTCGGACACATAACATCGTAATGGATTCATTGATTATTAATAATGAAGTTAAACTGCTATCAGGTGCCGCGCACATTTTACCGCCCCTTGCTGCGTCATAAAGGTTCCATCAATAATAACTCGTGTCTCATATCGGATGGAAAATTCAATAAAATTTTATCATGCGATACCATAGTTTCCACTTTCCACTCGGCGTGTGATCGGTTTCATTTTGACGCCACTGCAGCGGCATTTTAATGTTTTTTTTTTTCTTATTGTAATTTAATAATATTTTATTTGTTACGACCTGTCTAATATAACAAGGAATTGAATTTTATAATATTTTGTCTACTTGTTTTGGAAAACGGGTTGGGATAGTTGCCCTCTGTGAATGGGACTATTTTGTGTTTGACCACTATCTCACTTGATGCTAAGTGAAGATGTGATCTATTAGCACAGAATAATTAGTAGTACTCTATTAGTGATAGCTTGTCTGGAAGAAAATAGTGTGACATCTATTTTCTTATTATATTATATTATATTTAAATTTTAAAAATCTAAATTTACACTTACGTAGAAGCTACTTATACCTACTTTACCTATAAATAATAAATTCTCACTTTTTAAATACCTACCTCATGTCGCATTATTTACTTAAATATTGTACCAACTATAATTCAATTCAACTATAATCCATGCCGTATAATTAATTATCAAATCTCAGTAAATTAATATACCAAACATTTTTGTTTCTTTTCTCATTCGCACAACACCCACGTTCCACAATGATGACTCAACTATGTATGCGATCTATCATACCTACACATACACATCTAACTACAATGCATTTTTAATAAGGGATTGTTTATGTTTATCTGTTTCTTTGTTATTATAAATGATTAAAACCTCTTTATTCTGTATAATTTAAACATTTTACTACTATTATTATGCCTTTTAAATTTTGTCCTATAATCATAGCACTACTATTACTGGTAGATAATAATTAAAACTATGTAAGCTTTTATAATATGTATCATTACTTATAGGAAGATACTGAACCACACAACACAGGACTGTCCTAGTGTGTGTTTCAGTGCTCAACACAAGCTATGTTTAGTTCATAAGCTTAAACTGTGTGAAACCTTTTACTTGTGTTTTCGAAATAAATTATTAATATTCTATTCTATATTATTATATAAGCACGATCTCAACTTAGAATGCATCTTCATATATCAGATGAGAAGTGTTGTGAGTAGTGTTTAGTCAAAAATTTGTACTAGTGCGAATTATCTTTTCTACCGTACCAAATATCTAATATATAAAAAGAATAAACGCACAACAACAAAACCAAATCTTAGCGTCTATTATAGCCGCTAAATAAATTCCACACTGCAGTAAAATTCAATCGAGCGAACAACTCGTAACTCAATTGCCTAACTTTAAAAGTCATGCTAAAATCCCAAGAAAGCCGCGGGTTAAAAATTCGGAAAACCCTTGAAAAGAATGCAGCCCAACTGGGCCCAAGGGAGACCATCTTACAAATAAGGGGGAAAACTCCTCATTGTACTGAACCTTCAAAACCAGACGTACTAATCGACCCTTTTGAAATTCCAACTAAAGGGAAACTCGGTATTTCCATAACAATAAAAATGTGATCCGAACATCTAGAAATGCCTCCGCGATATTCACGGATCATAAAATCGCGCTCGCTCTTTGAATAAGGCACGTCTGATTTAATTTGACCCCTGGAGCTTTAACGCGTTTACCTTATTTACACCTATTAGTGGAGGGTATGGGTGTCAGAATAACTTGGTCTTTTAAGTCTGAAGTAGAGGTTTTCACTCATGTTTGGATGCCGCTTTGTGGTCAATGGCTTGACGTATTCCGACGTCTGCATTTAATGCCGTTACTTCTGCCAGTTTAGTTTTATTACATGGAAACAATATTTTATAGCTGTCAAATGGGATGACAATAACACGTAAATGTTCAGGGTTCCTTACTGGATCACTTATTACTGGGTTAGTTTGTCTGATTATTTAGACCATCACACCTACATTTTTTTGAATTTTATCGTACTGGACCATCAAACTACAAGTAATCAGGTATACAATATATTTTACACGGTCGATTGCTATTATTATTGCACTGCAATTTATGACTAAAAACTTTAACCGACTTCACAAAAAAGGAAAAGATTAGCAATTCGACTGTATTTTTTTTGTTACCTCAGAACTCCGTTAAATCTTAATCGATATCAAAAATTCTTTTTTTGTTTAAAAAATTATGCCTTCCGTTTGATCTCATTCAAATTTTATTGAGAACTATTAATCAGCTCCGGAGATACTGAGATAAACAATATAAACACATTTGTATACCTTGATGACATGATTATGACTACTAGTGGATACTTTCGCTATTGCGGCATGTGAAGTCGGGTTTTTCGTTTTGTAAAATCATAATTTGTTAATGTTTAATAGACAAGCGATTGACCACTATATCATCTCAATAATAATGATTGTAAAATTAACACTATTTTTGAACGACTTCACAAAAGAAGAAGGTGCCTTCGTGTAATTGTTTTCCGTACCCAAAAAATGCCAACGGGACCCTATTACTGAGGCTCCGTCCATCTGTCCGTCCGTCTGTCCGTCTGTCACAGGGCTGTATCCTCTGAACAGCAGATTGGAAGGAGTTAAACGTTTTAAACGATATAACATTCATTAAACAAGGAAATAAAACAAAGTACTTTACATAAAAAGTTACATTTAATTACAACCTCAGACATCCCAAAATTTTCACTTCCAGATACTAATATAATGTCGCATACATACCCTGGAGAGCCATTTACTCCGACTATGAAAACTCGAAGGACCAATTAGTTTCCTAGTTATAAACTTTGCATCTGTCAGATTTATACACGTTTTAGTTCTATTGGGAATACGTTACAAATAGTTGAGAGTTTTAAAACAACCTGTATGTATGGGCGCAATGACCTTTCTGAATGTATATTTTAAAGTTCCGGAGCATTTTCAGTGTTTGTTGCGATAAATCGAAAAATAACACAAGGGCAACACGTTTGTAATAATTGACTAGCTTTGACCCGATCACATTTTTTTTATCACTTTATAGTCGGACAAATTTTGAACTATTTGGCGCAGTTGTATACAATACACTATACTCGCACAGGTTGTACCCAATACAATATCAATACAACCATAATTGAGTCTTCGACGCGACGTAGTACTGAGCCTTTTCTGCAGGTGTTACGAGACAAAACTACGAGACTAGCCATTATCTGACGAGATTCCTTCTTCCCGGTTTCCGTGTTAAAGTCTCATCCGCATATCGTAGGTACGTGATCCTCACAAACAATTCATTTTACGATTATTTTGCTAGTCTTCCAAAAACTCTGTCTGTAAAAATAAACTCTTTTAAGTCAATCTAAAACATCAACTCACTCAACATCCGACAGTTTCCATATTCTTTCCCACTAAAAAGTTCAACTACCGGTAAAACATCCAAGATGCAAACACCAAGGCATCAATGTCGCTTCCTCACAATTTATAACCAAAAACTGTGACAAGGTAGCGCGTGAAATAACCTAATCTCCACGCAAGTGGGTCACTGCGGGCGACAGTCCCTTGTCAAATTAACGCTTCCTATGTCTCCTGGTGACAAACGACGCGAGCATAATAAAAAAAGTTGCTGAACGAGCTTTGGGTAGGATCTGTGGGTAGAGTAAAGCATGGGTTGTACAAAGAATTTCTCGAATATGAGTTTCTTTTCTTGGTTATAAGTTTTATTGTAATTTCCTTATCTATTATTTGACATATTGAGAGTTCTGTACCTCAAAAAGAAACGTGGAACCATAAAAAAGACAATCCTCAATGAGATCACTGCATTATCTGTCTGTCAAGGCCATTTTTTTCAGGAACGCGTGGAGAACATATTATGTTATTTAATACCAAATGCTTAGGTTTTCGGTCATTTGGTTCAATAAGATTAATCTTAATTTAATAATGTTTAAAATTTTTCTTTCACCGGAGGGCCACTGATTAATTATACCTATGTCGTTTTTTGTCCTCTATGGGTGGGTCATTTTTATCCAGCCTAGATAAAGAAACCCAGAAAATAAACTTTTTCCTGCACATAACAGCTATATAGATAGGTGTTACATTACTGTAGCTGCTGATAGCCTTTAGCAGTGAGTCGAACCATCAATTGAACAAAGACATAATGATCAGAGCCAGTTTAGATGATGGGTTGGAATGTGAAGATTTAACTAAATTAATATATCCAGCGCTTCATCCAGTTTCAGTAAAGAACGAATCACGAATTAGAATGTACAGACCGTAAAATTTAGCATCAAGTAAAAGAACTAGTGCTTGCCTACCCAAAGCAATCAAAAATATTTTGTCTCACTAACAAATTAAAACCTAAAAATGTATACAGTGTGGAAATTAAACTCAGGCCCTGGAGGGAAACTACTTTAAATCCTTAAGTTAGCTCATTTTACTTAAAGGAGACATTCCTTTATATTTGAAAAGAAACAAATCTGCATTAAATTTTTTTTTAAACTCGCTTGCTTCGCCCGGGACTCGAACCAACTAAAATTAAAAATAGGAAGGCTGAAGGCTACAAGAAATGAATTTCAACGGCGACTAATGTTGTGTAGCCGGAACGACGGGGCTCATTTCGAACAATTTATCAGTTAAATAATTTAAGTGTTACAAAATTGATAGTAAAATAAAGTTGATGTTAGATTTAACGATTATTTTTATTTTTAAGACCTAATGTTTGTTAGAGAAACTTTATCCTGAATATTAATACTACCGATTAGTATAATAAAATAAAGAGTGTTTATTTTTTTTAATTTTAGTTGGTTCGCGTCCCGGGCGAAGCAAGCGAGTTTTAAAAAATCTTTTAAAGCAGATTTGTTTCTTTTCAAAAATAAAGGAATGTCTCCTTTAAGTAAAATGAGCTAGCTTAAGGATTTAAAGTAGTTTCCCTCCATGGCCTGAGTTTAATTTCCACACTGTATATCTCAGGTACCTCTGTTGTTGACCTAGAATAACAAGAAAAGGTAAAGATTGAACGATACAAAATACTCAAATCTCTTAGCGTTCTAGATGCTCGCATCACGTCGCTCCATTTATTTTTCCAGAAAGCAATTTGTAGTAAACCTCTTAACAAAATATAGAGGATTAGTCTTCGACCTCATAAGTTGGACGGGCCTCTACATGAAACTTAAGAGCATTAAATGTAAAAAGATCACTACTCGTACTTGCAAGTTGGCGGCTGGCCAGAAACGAACTCCATATATCTGATGCTGGGAGGTTAAGCCTACAATAATTTTGTTTAATACAGGATACTTAGGATTCACCACTGCTGCGGTTTTAATTATAAATAGAAATCATTGCTTATGATCAAGCGAGCCCCTTAATAGTCTGATATGAAATATCATTCAAAAAGGCAAAAGAATATCGGATCCTATCGTCCCCTTTTTAATTGCAAAAGACCGTTAAAACGTAAGTATTTGTTTTTTTAATATTCTGAATTAATGTTTTTTTTTTTTGTTACTTACTCGAATTGAAGACGCCAAATGGTACTTAATCGGCAACACAGACTCAGGCAGGGCATTTAATTGCTTGTAGGGAAGTTCATTTTAATGCAAACATTAAGTAACTATGTTAACAATGTTATTGATGTTATATGTATAACGGTAAATGTATAATGTATTCACGTTAGTAATATTTTCTCGACCTAGGTTTCGAGCGAGTCAGTCGCTCTTCCTCGGGAGGTCACGCGGTGAGATCGCGTGATCATTTACATGAAACAATTCTTATAGATATGCTTATGTATTAATATAATATCAATAGCGGCTAATACTTGTTACCATTATCCAAGAAATTTGAAGAGATTAATCCTCAACTTTTGAAGGAATTAGATTTCCAACTTTAGACAAGTTGCTCCAAGTTTTTGCGTAGGCGAAGTAAGCACAGATTTTGTGAATGGAAAGGAACATAACATGCTGAGTCGCATTTAACTGGAGAAATATTCAATGGAATTTACTTGGAGAAGGGGTTCGTGGGCGAATCATTATTTTGAAAAATATATTTTTAATTAGATTGACCTTTAACAGGAGGAAGTTACGAATGCGAAATATTAATTACAAAACTTAATGATTCAATGAGTAATTTTGTCATATTTGCTGTTCAGAAGCCTCTCATCAGCGTATCGAGAAGCGTAGCGTAGGACGCCCTCAGGCTAGGTGAAGCGATGATCTTGGCAAAGTGGCTGTCGGGAGTCAGGTGAGTAGCCGAGGATGCAGCCCAGTCGCGTCCAGTTGGAGAGGCCTATGTCCAACAGTGGACTAATATTGGCTGATTGAAACGTCTCTGTGAGAAAGAAGGTTAGTCTCATTTTTTAGGGTTCCGTAGCCGAATGGCAAAAAACGGAACCCTTATAGATTCGACATGTCTGTCTGTCTGTCTGTCTGTCTGTCTGTCCGTCCGTATCTCACAGCCATTTTATTCCGAAACTTTTAGGACTACAGAATTGAAACTTGGTAGGTAGATGTATTCTGTGAACCGCTTTCCAATTTTTATACAAAAATAGTAAACATAAAAGTTTAAGGGGGGGCCCCATACATGGAACGGAAACAAAAAAAAAATTCTTCAAACCTATACGTGTACGGGGTGTCTATGGATAGGTCTTCAAAAATGACATTGAGGTTTCTAGAATCATTTTTTCTCAAAGTCAATCATTTCAAAGATAGGCGCGTCTAAAGTGGTAAAATGTGTGTCCCCCCCCCTCTAACTTTTAAAGTATGGGAGTGAAAAATGTAAAGAAAATATATGCTGTAGATCTTAATAAAAACTAACAACGAAAATCGGTTTGAACGAGATACAGTCAGCAGTTTTAGAGATATGGCGACCACAAAGATAACTTTGTTTTTCATACAAACACTATGAAAAACAAAGTTAATTTTGTAGTTGCGAAAAATCATAGTTATGGAATAATAATAATACTTAACTGTGTTACGGAACCCTACGAGTGCGAGTCCGACTTGCACTTGGCCAGTTTATTATATATTTTAATCAAAAGATAATATGGAGTTCATTTAAACTTGTAACTGAAATTACTCACGCGGAAACTTAAAAATTACTATGTTTCGTTGAAACTGAAAAAAAAGACAAAATCGCCAATTTTCTACAATTCAATGTTCAAAATGTTCAAAATTACAAATCATCATCATCATCATCATCATCAGCCTATGCTCGTCCACTGCTGGACATAGGCCTCTCCAATTTCACGCCACTGAGCACGATCCTCGGCTACTCTCATCCAGTTCCTGCCAGCCACCTTGCGGATATCATCGCTCCACCTAGTCTGAGGGCGTCCTACGCTACGTTTGCCTATTCGCTGTCGCCACTCAAGAACTCGTTTACCCCAGCGATCGTTGGTTCTTCGGCTTATATGGCCGGCCCATTGCCACTTCAGCTTGCTAATTCGGTGAGCTATATCGGTGACTTTGGTTCTCTGTCGGATCACCTCGTTACGAATTCGATCCTTCAGAGAAACTCCGAGCATAGCTCTTTCCATAGAACGCTGAGCGACCTTAAATTTGTGGACCAGTCCAACCGTGAGTGTCCACGTTTCGGCTCCGTATGTCATGACGGGTAGGACGCACTGATTGAAGACTTTTGTCTTTAGACTCTGTGGGATTGGCGATGTGAAGACTCGACGTAATTTCCCATATGCTGCCCAGCCCAGTTGTATTCTTCTATTAGCCTCTTTCTCGAAGTTGTTTTTACCCAGATGCAGAGTTTGCCCGAGGTAAACATACTCCTTAACAACCTCGAGAATACTGCCCTGAACTGCGATTGGTTCCGGACTCACATGCTCATTGAACATGACCTTGGTTTTATCCAAGTTCATCCGGAGACCAATGCGTTGAGAAGAATCAGCTAGGCTATTCAACACATGTTGCAGTACTTGCAACGTTTCGGCTACAATGACGATGTCGTCTGCAAATCGCAGGTGTGAGAGGTACTCACCGTTTATGTTGATACCACGTCCCTTCCAGCCCAGTGTCTTGAACATATCCTCCAAAGCATTTGTGAACAATTTGGGGGATATAACATCCCCTTGTCTCACACCGCGATGCATGGGGATAGATTCAGACTGCTGGTTTTGGACTTGGACAGTCATGGTAGCGGCATCGTAAAGACCTCTCAGCACTTGGATATATTGCCAATCGACTTGGCACCGTTGCAAAGATTCCAGAACAGACCAGGTTTCGATGGAGTCGAAGGCCTTCTCATAGTCCACAAACGCTAAGCACAGGGGTCGATTATACTCACTGGTCTTCTGTATAACCTGCCGCACTGTGTGAATGTGGTCTATGGTGCCGTATCCTCCTCGAAACCCAGCCTGTTCCGGTGGCTGGAAATCGTCGAGTCTTCTTGCAAGACGATTCGTGATGACTCTTGAAAACAGCTTGTAGACGTGACTCAGGAGTGAAATAGGTCGGTAGTTTTTCAAAAGAGTTTTATCACCCTTTTTGAAGAACAGCACGACAACACTCCTGCTCCACGCCTCTGGAGTTCTCCCATCAAAGAGGACAGTATTAAAGATATGCTGGAGCTCCTCCATTATAGGTATTCCACCTGCTTTCAGGAGCTCTGTAGTAATACCGTCCTCTCCGGGGGCTTTTCCATTTTTAAGCTTTCTAAGAGCCATTTCGATTTCGCTTAGACTGATCACTGGCAAGTCCTCGGTGAAATGGCGCGTTAATGTGGCCCGGTATCCTCATTTTCGGGATCAGGTTGTGATGCATGCGAAGCGTACAGCTGGCCATAAAAGTTTTCAACTTCCGAGAGAACCCCCTGCTTGGAAGCAACAATCGCACCACCGTCTGTGGTCAGCTTCGTCAGATGGCTTCTCCCAAGAGATTGGACAAACACTTTTGACCCCCGATTTTGCTCAATTGCTCGTTCAATAGATTGAGTGTTGGAGCGTCGGAGATCACGTCGTACCAGTTTGCCAATCGTCTTGTTTAGAGCATGCCTTTCTGACGAAGTGACTGGTGGATCATCGCGTCGTTCCTTCATAAGCTCGAGGGTCTCTTCTGAAAATTTAGACTTCTTGCCTGTACGCTGTAGTTCGCAAAATCTCGCACCTTCCTCCCTGAGGACTCCGAACACATTCTCGAGGGCCTGGTTAATTTCAACGCAGTGTGTGGTTTCCAAGGTAGCGAATCGGTTCTCCAGATTTGACTGGAACGTTTCAGATCCCACTATGGTTTAAAACAAGGTAGGTCGGAGCCTGGACTTCATCAGACGGACACGTTCAAGCTTAAGATTGATATTCAGAAAGCCTCGGACAAGTCGGTGATCGCTACCGGTATTAAACCTGTTGACCACTGAGACGTCTCAAAATATTCGCTTTTTGTCCTCGCTTACAAATAATGCTACTCAAATAATAATAAGTTATTATTAGCAGTTAAGTCGTAAATCTTTATATGCAAAAGCAATATGCTATGTCTACTGCCTCTAATCACGTTTCTAATAAAATATGAATTAAGACAATTGAAATAAAATGTTGCAGATTGCGTATAATATATGATTCCGTATATAGTAATAAAATCTTTTTCAAAAAAAATAAAACCAACTTCATTACCACAAACAGGTACTTAAAAGCGAAAAATAAATTACTTAATATAATTATTATAAGCGCTACCCACTTATCTATTTGAAGT
This sequence comes from Cabera pusaria, assembly GCA_954871355.1. Taxonomy (NCBI): domain Eukaryota; kingdom Metazoa; phylum Arthropoda; class Insecta; order Lepidoptera; family Geometridae; genus Cabera; species Cabera pusaria. Next base: position 7,716,019 of record OX940896.1, read on the forward strand.
CGGTGCCAGCCAAATCTATTGGATAGTAGATAGATACTATGTATGTAGTAGTAGTAAATAGGTAGATACATGTAGGTAGTATCTATCTACTACCTATTTGACTTAGCTGGCACCGACTTCAAATAGATAAGTGGGTAGCGCTTATAATAATTATATTAAGTAATTTATTTTTCGCTTTTGAGTGCCTGTTTGTGGTAATGAAGTCGGTTTTATTTTTTTTGAAAAAGATTTTATTTTACCCTTTTTAGTGCAAAACAAGTTTTAATTAAATTACATGCATCTATAAAATTTCGTGTCTGGGCCGTTATACACTGACGGATATATACTTTGTGAAAATTTCAAGTATGTACCTATTACGGTTAAGAAGGTTCATCTGTAAAGTGCGCATATATAGACACGCGGACGGACGGACTGACGTACGGACGAACGGACAACAAAGTCTCAGAAAGTATTTATTTGGTATCCTTTGGGTTCGGAACCCTAAAAAATTGACTTTAAATTCCGCGCTAGTGAAAATATTCACAAGTCATAATGATGTCATAAAGGTATCAAAGGACAATGTCAAAAATGGCCCTGCGCAATAAAAGCATCTGACACACACGATAATTAATAGTCTATTTTATTACAATAATTCCAAATACTTTTATAAAACGGACTAGTTGTATTCCAAAATGAATATTAAAAAGTATTATTTGCGATTATTAACATTAATTGCCCACACAGTCTGAATCACTCTACTACGTTATAAGAGTTGGCACTTCCTTACATTGTTAATACCCGAATTATGAAAGCACTGTGTAGCCAACCTAACAACGGAAAGTATTATTTACGTAGTAACTATTATATAATCTGTGGTATTATGCTTATAATTTTGTTTTCTGCAGTGTTGGTTGGTACAAAGTACGTTCATAATTCTGAGTTATTTATGTATGCAGAGTTGCGGGCGGGACTGATATGGCCGCCATCTTCGCCAAACGTCATGTCATGTCAAAAAATATTAGGCATGCTCAAAAACTTTGCACATTAACAAGACTTTGCCTGGTAGAACATTCCTGTGAAGACAAATAAATTCTCCCCACCTTTGTTTCTATCTCGTTCACAGTTACCGGAAGAATATCTGTTAATGATACTTAAATTCAAAAAATTAAAACCAACCCCGACTGATTTATACATGTAATCCGAGTTTATAATCAAAGCATGTCTCAGAATTAGATCAAGCTTACCATATTTTTGCAATATCATTGAAGTAACAAGATACTGTGACAGCGCCATTTTGATTATTTAACTTCCGCGGTCAAAGGACTACGAGCTTACGAAAGTTGCTATCGTAGTTTTTTTACCAAAAAAGAGCTGATAATATTTAAACGGCTGAACAGATTTTCATGAAATAAAGCTAAGAACACTCTCGACGAATACATCTATCAAACAAAACAAACTAAATCAAAATCGGTTCATCCGTTTGGGCGCTACGATGCCACGATGACAGACGCACAGCACAGATACACAGATACACACGCCAAACTTTAACACTCCTTCGTTTTGCGTCGAGGGTTAAAAACCAAAATCAACGTGAAGAAAGGTGTAAAAACATTATTCAAGGTCATATTTTTTAGTCTTCAAAAGTATATGCAATAGCAACCTCCATTGTGTATAATCGTCTTGGGACTCTTCTTCTAAAATCAGTACATTCTGCTATGTTTGAGATATTTATCTCCATATCTCTGAAGATACTACTAATGTTTCGGCCTGGGGTTTACGAAACATAGTACAATTTAACCCTACTAAAACACAGGCTATCGTTTTCTCGGCCAAAAAGTCACAATTTCCTGTTGCCCCGCTTTTTCAGAACATTCCCCTTACCTTGTCGAAGTCGATTAGCATATTGGGTGTCGACATATCTAACGAGGTCCAGTTTGGGAGTCACTTGGAATGCAAAGCAAAACTTACTGCTAAAAAACTCGGTGTACTAAATAGAGCCAAACAGTACTTCACCCCGAGCCAACGTCTGTTGTTATATAAGGCGCAAGTTCGGCCACACATTGAGTACTGTTCTCATCTATGGAGTGGTGCACCGAAATATCAACTGCAACCACTTGACTCCCTTCAGAGAAGAGCTATTAGACTTGTCGACGACCCCAAGCTAACTGATAAATTGGAACCTTTGAGTCTTCGTCGCGACGTTGGCTCTCTTAGCCTTTTCTATAGGTACTATCACGGGGAATGTTCTGAAGAGCTTTTTAATATCATTCCTCCGTCCCGTTTCTACCATCGGAACTCCCGACACCGTCAAAAAGCACATCCGCACATTATAGATACGTGGGCATCACATACTACTCGTTTCACACGACTGTTCTTCCCACGTACCTGTAAGATGTGGAATGATCTCCCACCTGAAACTTTCCCTGAAACCTTCAACCTTGGTAGCTTCAAACGAAGAGTAATGAGAGTGCTCACTAATAAGGGTAGGCAACACACCGGCAATACCTCTGGTTTTGCAGATGTCAATAGGCGGCGGTGACCACTTACCATCAGGTGGGCCGCTTGCCTGTTTGCCGATCTATATTATATTAAAAAAAAAAAAAAAAAAAAAATACTAATCAGATCTCGATAAAAGTAAAATGGGACCACCTCGGAAACGTACCCTACCTATTTATAAAATAATCATTTGAATCCGTTCACAATTGACGGAGTAATCGCGTAACATACACACAAAAAAAAACCATACAGATGAATTGAGAACCTCCTCCTTTTTTGTGAACTCGGTTAAAAATATCGAGCAATAGAACAAGTAATAAAACTGGCCGAGTGCGAGTCAGACTTTTGTCTTGCACCCGGAGAGTTCCGAACCGCAGTATATAAGTATAATTTTATATTTTATTACCGTGTCATGCTTATTAACTACAACGCCATCTAACGAATATATAACGAAATTCTAACACCAACTAAGTGAACGTTAACACAAATTTGTTAGGGTAGGTAATTAATATTATTTATAAATAAGGTAAAGAGAATCGTTCATAGAAGGCTCTATAGAAAAAACACACATTTTGTATGATTTGTGTTTAATTTTTAACTTTGTTCTGTTTTTAGTATTTTTGTTATAGCGGCAACAGAAATACATCATCTGTGAAAATTTCAACCGTCTAACTATCACGGTTCATGAGATACAGCCTGGTGCGAGATGAACATACAGACAGACAGACGGACAGCGGAGTCTCAGTAATAGGGTTCCGTTGGTACCCTTTAGGTTCGGAACCCTAAAAAAGGGGAAAAAAATATTTATGCGTCACAAAAAGCAACATGCACATGAATTAAAAAGCTCTGCTCTGTATGAAATCGATTTATATCGGTTAGCTGCAACACTTGTCAATGCTCATTAAATATTAGCTCTATTCCTTTGAGGTAAGTACAGTGAAAATAGCTTAGTATTTGCACGGTAAGATCAAACGAAAGAGCTTTTTCTTGTTGATTACGACAAACAGAGGCGCGGTCGGAATAAGTAAAGAGGTAGCGTTACTAGCGTAAGGTAGAGTTGGTAGAGATACGGGTTGGGTAAGCGATTTGGTTATTTTATGACGCCTTGCCCTTGAAACCAGGTGGTGGGTAAATTGTCTCACCGCCACGCCGCCCCAGTTTATTTAATTGTGTGAAAGAATACATATGCGACGCTGTATATTGTATTCTATTTATGTTATCCGAGGTCTGTGGTATTGTCATTTTTGTATTGTATTATATAAAGTCTGTGGTGTTGTGACATCAATTCCATGACTGAGTACAAAAACACTAACTGAGGGTAAATGTGGGTAGGTGTATTTGTTTACATATTATGCGACTTTGTATATTGTATTGTATTTACGTCATCCGAAGTCTGTGGTATTGTCATTTTTGTATTGTGCTGTGTATAGTCTGTGGTTTAATGACATCAATTTCATGACTGAGGTAAATAAATAACAGTAGCTGAGGGTAATTGTGATTGGATGTGTTAAGAGCAACTGACATCACAGGGTAACCACTCTCTATTTTAAACGTACAACAAGGAGATCCTTAATGCGTCTTTTTTATGAGTAAATACATCTTTACGGTTGGACCATTGATAGACTAGCATTTGACAGTATTTCGCCTGTTGGTAAGCGATGATGTGGTCAAAGATGGTAAACACGCTATTCATAGAATACTCTGACGCTCAAGGGCTGTGTGCTGCCGGAACACCGTAAGGTTATGGCGGCAGATTGTCTCCTTGACGGTGGTAACCTACTTTTTGGTAACAAGTCAGGCAGAAAAACGATATGATATGCTCTTACTACCTGTATACGAATACCCGTGCTAAGATTTGAACTGGCGTCCTCTCGGATAGAAGTCAAGCCGGTCCATTAGTCCAACAGGGCTCGCGACTTTATTATAAAGAAGTTAAAATTAGCTGTAATAAACTCCTTTCTCCTCAGTAACTCCACAAAATCTGATCGCTATCATCATACAAAAAGACGAATAAGTGATTTCATCTGAAGGAATCGGAATTCATAAAATGGAGCAACAAAAAAATAATGTCGGGCCAAATTGAATCATTTGTAATATTCATTCTTTTTTACTCGTGCTTCTGTGGACGGTTTCTGAAGTTGGATCTAGAGATCTAGGGAGAACTGGAAGAGACAAGACAGCGGAATAGCCCCTTTATAAACATGCCCCGTACGAAATAACGGCATCTAACTACACTACCTTGCACCATTTCATTTGGCATGCCACGGTTTTAGCTACATTTTTTAACTTTAAATAATACCTTAAAACATTTTTTGACCTCTGTGTCAATACCCTCATCATAATGTCTAATAGAAATCACTCAGGATTATATATCATAACTCACTCAAATTTAACTATCCTACCCTTTACCTGAACAGATAATAATACTACGTACCTTTACCATCAGGGAGTTCCAGTCCCTATATCCCGGTCCAATCAACAGATCAGCTCGATGGTACCATAATATTGCATCGTCACCGAAGTTACATGAGGTGGTACGCCAAATTTAAGCTTCATGGGACACCATGGGATCCAGCAAGAGTTTGAAAAATGGTCTGCCAATTTTGACGGACGACTTAAGGTACGGACACACCGCGGCGTCCTGCGTTCTGCGGGTGCGATCTCTGTACTTTTCAATTGTTTTCTGATCACGTTTGGTTTGAACCAGTCGGTACAGGTGGTATGCATTGTAATGTATGCATTGTATTGATATACAGTATGTTTTATTTGTGTAGTATATTTGTTTGAGTTATTTATATTATTTTACCATTTAATGTTGTACATATACTTATTATTGTACACCACCGTCTTATTCTTCTTGTATATCTGTCCATACAAAGGTTGTCTGGTAGAGATCGCTAATAGCGATAAGACCGCCCATTGTAATACCACACAGACATATTTTTTTTATTTTTGTAATAGATATGTACCTAATTGGTTTGCAATAAAGAGTTTTTGTATTGTATTGTATTGTATTGTATTGTACAAATACTACTGCGCTATCTGATCGCCGCCAAGATCGCGCATGCAGGACGCTGCGGTGTGTCTGAACCGTTACCGAACATTCAAGTTAAATAAAAGCTTGATAAAACAATGGACTTCAATTGCCGCACGAGTGATTTTTGGCTTACATTCGCCGAATCACGAGTAAATTATCACGGGTACTTAACAATATGTTTCATTTCAGTATTTAACAATATGGTTCGATCCATACTTTTTGAACCATTTTCTGTAGTGATAAGACTTCTGCTAGTCCACCTGGGGTAGTACCACCACTTTATCAATTAATTTTCAGCCGTGAAATAGGAAAGTTTTTCGGTTGAAATGGCAAGGTGTCCAGTGAAATTACAGGGCATGTGAGACTCAACATCTTAATGTCTCAAGGTAACAGGCGCAGTGCAGTGACATGCTAAATTCTGCACTGCCAGAATTTTGCATGCCGCTGTATCTGTAAGATAGGTAGACGTCATCGCTTACCATTAGGCGAACGTCGTGCTGGTCCTGTTACCTTTTACCATAAAAAAAAATACTGCGGCTATCCACTATAAAAAAAACTAAAACCATCAACATTTAAATACTCTGTAAAAAGTTGACTTGACTGGCCGGTGGTTTCTACATGAATATCGTTGAATTTCGAGTGATAATCGTCGATTAAAAGAAAATATTTAGATGTCTCATCAAGCGCCTGTAAAAAAATTTAATTCCCTGACCTTTTCCAAGGGCTCGTTTTGCGATAATCAACTGTCTTCAGGAATTTGCGACGTCAGTGACGTCGCCCTCAAGGAAACGGAAGGAGAATAATCCGTTTCTAAAGTATCTTTTATTAATGTCCTTGCTCTAATACCTATCCAAGCTACTATTTGGGATTTCTTTGGGGATTTGCTAATGAAAGAGCGAATGGCTTTCAGCTACCTTAATTTATTAGGGTAAGGATTTGCTTACCTGTTTGACCCTTAAGGTTCCAGCGACTGCCAATCTTTACTATCGTTCTTTGGATGTGTGATCCTCAATTCCAATACTGGTGAATGAAAATCAAATATTTTATAGTTTTAGTATAGTAATAATATGTTGCTTGACATAAACAAAGCCTTATACACCAGGAAAAAGAATCGAATATGTTTTGCTGTCGATGTGTGATTATGATGATGACATCATAATAGACTCAGACTGTATCAGTCCGCCGCTGGACATTGACCTTCCCCAAGACACGCCACTTAGCTCGATCTTCAGCTCTTCTTTTTCAATTAATGCCTACATACTCTGATACACAGCGTATGTTGTCGCTTCACCTGATCAAATGGCGTTCTACGCTACGTTTGCCAATTCGCGGTTTCCACTCCAAGTCTTCCTAAAAATATTTTTTCACTCCATGGTTTCTACTCCAACAGTTACTGGTCCTATGGAAAATATGACCAGCCCACTGCCACTTCAGTCTGCTATTTTGTTGAGCTGTCAAACACCTTTTTTATCTGGTGAATAGCTTCGTTACACAGAACAGTTATAAAAAGTGTTAATTATGCTACAAAAAATGCGTTAAACATACAATTTGATATATTTTTACTTCTTATATTTCGGCGAAAAATGTGAATAAACCTAGATAAGTGAGTCAATAGCCAATTCATGATTGTTTTTTAGACGTCGCAAAAGTATAGTGGAATGTGCTCCAATTTAAAATTAATTAGGCAGTTACATGGACGTCGCAAGCGTCTTAATTTCCTATTGAATTAAGATGGTTATTAGTCGTTCTTTAGGAAAGGTATTCTTTGAGCGGGTCTACTTGAGGTCTTTTCAGTATAATATACCCACAAGCATTTCTTCACCTAAGTAGTTTTCCCTTTGAATAACGTGAAGTATAGATTTTTATGGCTCCTATACATCAAAAGGAAAAAGGGAACCCTTATATCTTTCAATTTGTCAGTCAATTCCGTTTTCTCGAAAACGTAAAAAAAAAAATTAATTAAATTAAATTAATTAATTTAATTAAATTATATTGCGTAAGATTGAGCGTAAAACTAAGTTATGTTTACTCGTCTTTGTCTAAACAATTAAAATATTTCGTGAAATTTGCTGATGGTAAATGTTCTATTTATTATACTGGCTATATCTGTTAGAAATATTGTGCCGAATTACTAGCTTTAGGGTTGTAGAATTTTAAATTTTCAATAATTAAATTCAGTATATAGGTTAAATATTCAGTATATAACATGTGCACTTACTTCAATTATTCTGAATATAGCTAATAATTCATTTAAACCATTACAATAAGCTCAAACATGACATCAAAAAATTGTGAAATAATGGTATGTATAGTTGGCATAAGCTGGTTAATCGGACGTTTAGTAAACATTGTCCTTACCGTATCAGTGAAATTAAATACCAGGTAACTTTCGAACTTATAATATTATATACAGTATAGATTTTAGTAATGTTCGTAAAATATAGGCTACTACTGCCATTAACTATTCTGTGCTTCGGCATGAATTCAAGTAACCAAAGTGTGAAGATAATTCCTTTACCATAAACGTCTTATCTACGTGAATATTGACCATCAATTTGTGCACCATCCATATGCCCTCGAGCGAACATATCTTACACGACCGTAGCACTAGCAAGCAACCTGGAATAGGCAACCGAGAAATCTGATTTCTTGCTCTTGTCTCGACTTGGAGGGAAATAAAACAGTCGTTTCATAGCGTAACGGGGTCGGACATGTTACTGCACCCGGTGGTATGCGGGCCTTGGTGACCCCTTCCCGTCCCCCTTATTTGTAGGGGGCCTCTTTAGATGATGTTTTGGAAAAAGATACGTCATGAATGTCGAGTGGACATCTATACTAATATTATAAAGAGAGAACATTTGTATTTTTGTATTTTTGTATGTTTGTAATGATTTGGCTCAAAAACTACTGAACCGATTTAAAAAATTCTTTCACTGATACATAGAATGGACTTTCGGAATGAAAATAGGCTATATATTATCCCGTTTAAATCAAAGGTACATTCGTGGAGACCTAATTTGCAACCTAAGTCGAATAAAAAACGGTCTAAAAAACACGTTTCTTACGAACGCTGCTTAATTGAAAATAGATACAAGAATATTTTCTATGCAAGAGTTGTACAACTTAATAAGACCTACAAAAAAGTCCACGACAGCATATGTCTATCTCTTTAGGTTGACTCACAGTAACCATTTTAATCTTTAATTTTTTGTTAAAAAATATTACATAACTTCCAAGGCTATTTTCAAGTATATAGTATTAATCCAAATAGTATATAATTCAAATGAAAACTCTAGAAGATATCACGAATTTCACATACACGTATCGCAAAATTAATAAAATATTTGCAGTGAAACCACAGATTAGGTCATAGTTACTACGAAAATATTATTATAGGCTTAGATCTATGCTGTATCTATGCTGTAGATCCCCACCGATCACAATCAATTTGAAGTCAATATAGTATAATAATATGATCTATTGTAAAAATAATATGCATGTATATATATAATATTATATTAATAATAATAATATAATATTTTAAACCACCCCGACTGATCTATGTATAATCTTTTCATTAAAAGCATTCCAATGACTCTAAACACGACAGTTAAAATCTGAGCTGTAAGTTGGTGAGGATTTGAGTATTCTGTAGATTCTAGATGTCCCAGCATCAGGTCAATGCTTCCATGTTCTTACAATATAGGTTGAAGAAGAAGATTTTCGAATTGATCAGACCTATGAAAGTTGATTTCATAGCGCAGTTAACTGGAAAAAAGCTCATAGTTTTATAACGATTGAACGAATTTTCATGAATCAAAGCTAAGAAAACTCTCGATGAAGACATCTATCAAACAAAAAAAAACTATCAATAATAAAAACAAAATCGGTTCATCCGGTTAGGTGCTAAGATGCTACAGACAGACACACAGATACACACGTTAAACGTATATTACCCCTACATTTTGTGTCGGGGAACGCGTAAGGTTACGGCGGCAGATGTTCACCTTTTTTTTTATATCTTATAGGCTAGCGTTTGACCACTATCTCACCTGTTGGTAAGTGATGATGCGGTCGAAGATGGTAAGCACGCTAGGCCTAGACTGGGGAACGGACTCTCAAGGATAGCTGCCGGAACACATTAGATGTTTTTGGCGACAGATTTTCTAACTTGAGGGTGGTAGCTGGCCAGGCGGACACTAGATAGTGTCCTACCACCATGCGGGGGTTGTTGGTTTCTTAACGATGTTTTCATTCACCGGAGGGCCATTGTGAGAAGCGCACATAAATTTTTCGATGGAAAAATCCATTGGTACACGGTAAGGTTTGAACTCGGTACCACGGCATCAAAGCCGACCGTTCTCCCGATTACGCCACCGGGCCCGGGCTCCTTGGTAGTAAGCTACTTTTTGGTAGATTTAATGATCCCACTACCACTGTACGAAAACTCATGATTCATCCCAACCAACGACCGTCGGGTCAGAATCAGGGTAACTATCCTTTACGCTAAAGGGCCGTCCAATACTACTACGTAAGTATTATAAAACAAATTCCATCACTGCGTCTGTCTGTCTGTTCGCAATAATCTCAATAGCTACTGAACGGATTATCATGCTGTTTTCACCAATAGCCAGAGTGTTTATGAGGGAGGTTTAGGTGCATAATTCGTTAAGGTTTTGTGTAAATTGGATGAAATATGACGATTATTGTTAAATATGTTCATATTTTATATTCGATGCAACAAACTGATGCAAATTTTGTAGGCATATATTTTCTACCCGTGCGAAGCCGGGGCGGGCTGCTAGTTTGTATTAACTACATCAAGTTTTAAAGATAAGCGCGTTATTGAACATTTTATAAATTAATATCAAATCAATTAAATGTATCAACAATATATATTTTGTAATCACTACATATTATAAAACAAAGTCCCCCGCCGCGTTTAATTGTCTATCTGTTCCCGATAAACTCAAAAACTACTGAACGGATTTTCATGCGGGTTTCGACAATAAATAGAGTAATTCATGAAGAAGGTTTAAGTGTATAATTCTATATAGTTTTCTGTAAATTGGTTGAAATATGAAGATAATTGTTGAAGATGCTAATTCATACTCGACGCAACAAGCTAATGCAAAAAACGTACCGATATAAAGATATGTTCTACCCGTGCAGAGCCAGGGCGCGTTGCTAGTATTATCATTAAGATGAAAATTATTACTGTTTTACAATAATAACGAAAAAAATGGACGTGATTGTTAAATATAATTTAGCAACAGATTATATTCATTTAGATTACACCAAAAAGTTACTATTTTAAAAAGGAATCGTTAATGTGCGGAGTAAATCTCTTAACAGGCTCTTACGCACCTATGTTAAATGATATTGAAAATTCCTTCTTCGGTTGAAAAAATATAAAATAAAATAAATCATTCAGAATGGTTTTATATAATCAAACCGTAAAGAATCAGATCGCTTGAGTAACCTATCTACTTCAATAGAATGTAGAATATCACCGGACCTCCCCAGGTTCCTGTACGTCGCGCGTGACTTCCAGCCTTACAAATCACGCGAGTATCGCACGCGACCTCCCTCTTGTACCAACAACTCCTACAATCAATTAAAAGTCGTACCTTTCCACGTAGAACAACATACACCGCTCGCCTAACGCCAAACAATTATCAAACATCAAAGACTAACGCAGCATTGGGCATAAAATAAATAATAATCACCAGCGATGTAATTTGTAAGGTCGAGTAGAAAAGCTCGTACGATATGTCAATAGTTCTGTTTATTTTCCAGTAAACGCCTCCGTTGCCTAATAAAAAAATAGAGAATAGCCAGACCGTTGGACAAGGATCACGCTACATTCTTCGCTGAACACGAAACCCTATGCTAATGCAACTTAGGCACTTTTTGCCTTTGTTACATTTCTTTTATGTGAAATGAGGAATGCAAGGATTTTTTATAACATTGTTATTGTTTATTTTTGAGGTCGCTGAATGCCAGTTGCGTGTTTAAGCGCTAGTGCGAAAGAAAGTCACCTTGCTTGAATATTTAACGTAGCAATTAGTGTAAGTGCGTATTAGTCTGAGTAATACTTTTTTAAATCATAGGTAATTATGAGGTCATGTTGTAGCTTAGTTTTATGAAAATGTCAAAGGCTTACTGAATTTTACGTGAAAGTAATTTAATACATGACTTAAAGAAATTCCTAATGTAGAAAATTGAGTTTTTTATTTACTCGTGAACTCAAAGCCTTTTTAATTGTTTGTAATTATGACTTAAGTTATTCAGCAAGACTTAAATACTTTTGCTTCAGAATTAATATTATTCAAGATATTTTTAATAACATTAATATATGTATATAACATATAGGTAAAAAAAATATCCCAGCAAACCTTCATTATTTTAATATTATAGCGGCAATAGCCCAATGGATAAGGTGTCGGACTGGCGATCGAGAGGTCGTGAGTTCGATCCCCACCCATTGCACTATTGATGTGAACCCACTCCAGACACAAGCATATTTAGCTTAGTTGGAGGGGTTAACAAGAATACCAGTAATGTGCAACCCACATTGCTAGTAAGCTTTTCAAAAAAAAAACAAACGGTTTGCATTTTATTAGCAAATTGATATTGCTCATGGTTATAATATATTTTCAGACAATTCAATTAGAGGTACACATACCAAAAATGAAAACCAACGCATCGATAAATATTCTATTGATCGAAAAATTACTACAAACCATACATACTTTTCCGCCATCCCAGCTGTTTAGAAATTCCGCCCACTGTCACATTATGGGCGGGCGGCGATTTAAAACAATAACCAAGCTTTCTTTCTGCGCAATGGTTTATGCTTAGAGAGCACGCGAGCTTAATACAGAAGCTGGAAAAGAAATAGCACATTTGAATTTAAAAAAAAAACGTTATCACTACGAATATGAAATTATATATTTACTATTTACTTTAATTTGATCATAATTTTGGCCCCGTTGGCGTTAAGGATACTGGTAGGATAAGACACTGGTGTTCGTTGATAGGTAGATGGAGCATATTATATCGATGTTCCGCTACTTTTTGGTAGCAAGTGCTACATGGAGAAAAGTTAACACCATAATCTTACGGTGTTTCGGCAACACACATCCCTTAAGAGTCAGAGTATTCTAGGCCTATAATAGCGTGTTCACCGTCTTCGATTACATTATCGCTTACCACCAGGTGGGGTAGTGGGCAAAAAGATATACTAGTAGTTCTGTGAGAACAGTAGACCTCGCGTTTCCTTATAACCATTGAATAGACCGATAATTTCCCCTTTTTCCTGGCTTAGCAAAGCCATTTCAAATTACGAGCTTTTGTCAAAAAATAGGGTTATAAGTTTTAGCGATTACTCGCGTTCCCTAAGTCCTACGAATTTGATCTGGTGTTTAGAGGTTTGTCTTGTGAAGGTTAAGAGGACTGCGTAATAAGATGGGTGAAGGTAGGTAAACATTTTTCAAAAAAAAAATGTAAATTTGAAATTTGTCCATTTATAACGCTACAGTAAACTTCGAACAAATTTCTAAATGTATCCGATACAAAGTAATTAAATATTTATAAGCAGTCAGCCAGATTTTAAATTTGTTTGGTCTGGTTTTCAATTATATCTTTTTACTAGCTGTGTCCTGCGGCTTCGCCCGCGTTAAAACGTATCCTATAGCCTAATCCATAGTACTTGGCTGTCCCTGTGCAAAATTTCAGCTAAATTGGTCCAGCCGTTTGATCGTGAAGAAGTCCTAAACAAATAAATATACAAATAGACTTTCGCATTTATAATATAGGTGTTTATTTTTCTTGTGAGGTTTTTTATTCACCAATATTTCTTGGCAGTTAGTGTTACCGAGCCTCGTTTTTACGCGAAGCTACGAGCTTGAAAATGTGCTTATGGTCTACAAGTTTTTGCTACAAAACTACACCGCAGCTTTTTAATTAAAACTAAGGCGTTATAAGCGGCTTAAATGAAGTTTATATTAAATAAAAGATATGCAAATTTCATATACGATGTAATTTTTAAAAGTCAAGGTAATTTTTTATAAGTTACTAACACCTTATATAAGTAGAGCAGCAATTTTTATCTGTCAGCCCATTTTCAGACGATTGCTTGGAATGTGTGTAATATTTTCTTCAATATAACGACTCACCACTAAATATTTAATAGGTCATGGATTTCCCCCAATATTGCTCGAAATTATATTTTAATGTTGTTTTATTGATATTTTAAATAAAAAATAGGCGAGTATTTTATTACTACATGGACTCCATAGGAAACCTTGTTTAATTTTATTTAATAATGTAAGATAGGAGGAAAGCAAGATCCGACACTCGCCAGATGGTGAGAGATGACGTAATTATGTATAATAGAAACTGTGCCATGCAAAACTATATGCTGGCAGAATTTTACACGACATTTCATTGCACCTGTTACCTTGAGACAATTCACATAATATATCCTGTAAATTAACTGCAATTTTTTTTGCCATTACTTTTTTTTTTAATAATCAATTTTATTGTTAGTCAGCAACATGTAGAGAATTAACTAGCCCTAAGGTAGTTAGGAGTATGCTCCAATATATGTTATATCGATGTTTCACCTGACTTGCTACTGAAAACCGTGTACCGACAGTACACAGCCCTTCAGAGTAAAGTAGGAAGAGAGAACTAATGTCAGGACGTAAAGCCAAAGGTTCTGTCCTGTCAGTTATTTGAGGGCCCAGTGGTGTAGTAGAAGAATGGTCAGCTTTAACGCCAGAGGTACCGATTTCTGTCCCCGTCGTACACCAAAATGCACCCCCGCATGGTGGTAGGACACTATACTATAGTGATCGCCTGGCCAGCTACCATCCTGAAGTTAGAAAATCTGTCGCCAAACATGTCGTGTTTAGCGCTTCTAAATTTTTGGCCTAGCGTATTACCATCCTCGACCTCATCATCGCCATCACGGCTCACGCTAGCCTATATGATATTAAAAAAAATGAGTATGGGATCATCAATATTTTTTAAGTATATCTTATAGGCTAGCATTTGATCACTATGTCACCTGGTTGTAAGCAATGATGTGGTCGAAGATGGTGAACATTCTAGGCCTAGAATACTCTATCTCTCAAGGCCTGTGTGCTGCCGGAATTTTCTTCTTGATGGTGGTTTAAGCTTCTTTTTGGTAGCAAGTCAGAAGGAACATCCATATAATATGTTTTACCACCTATAGATAAAATACCCATATTGTTAGCAAGCGTGCTCATCTATGTATAAATTGAACCTATTCAAACTGAAAATCACTTTCTACAACTTGGTTTGACGTTGATTTTTGAAAACATTTTCTGCGACGAGATTTCAAATGAAATTAAAATACTGATAAAGAAACCCAGCGAATATCGTTCAAAGAAATTCCACCAGAGGGCAAGTCTCGCTTCAGACTTGACTCCTTATCAGTGCAATGTCAGACTGCAAAGTGTGGACTAGTCACAGATGGAAATCGTGCCAACTACGGTCTGGTTTTTATTAAAACATTTTTCGAAGTCTGGACTTAAATTAAAATAAATACAAACAGTTAAAGCAAAATTAAGATATTTTTTGTGATAAGGCAACAGGCAGCATAACATTTAACTGATGGTAAGCGATGACGTTTGTCTATAACTATACAATAATTTTAGTCCTAGACATCTCCCAATGCACGCAACTGAGCTCGATCTTCATGTTTTTGCTTTCAGTGACACCTAGCGCAATTCGTCGTTCCGTATCACCGGAGAGCGTCTTAAACCTACTCTATGGCCGGTATTTTGATAGAACGACGCTCAAGCGATTATCTGCTCTTAGCATGGAATAAGACTATATGGTGGGTTAAATTGTTCTAGGTAACCAATCAAATGTCTTCATTCTGTGCTGAATGGATCGGTGCTTGAGTATCGTATTATTATACTGGCCTAAGTTTACCCGCTGTCTTCACTCAATAAATTGTTTATTACCCTTTCAGCTATCAGCTTTTTGTAAATATTAATTGCAAATTAAAGAATCAAGTCAATAAATAAAGTCAAACATTAAACTTTCATCCACCAGATTAAGAACTAGCTTTAATCATAAGCTTTCAGACATAACTTGTTACTATCCACTTTAACGCCAAGAAGTTTGAAAGTACAAAGTGGCACATAGTAACCATCTCAAACTTTTATGACTTCACCGTAAACGCAGGACTATCATGACCCTAAACTTTGAAGGCTTTTAAAGATTAAACCCATTAAATTTTTATGAAGACCCCTGTCACTGAACCGGAGTCCAAGATAAGAGACTCGAGGCTTTAGTTATTCTGAGATGAGATAGGAATGTCGTTCGTCTTAGTGTGTTGTAATAAAATAGCACTAAAGTGTACGAGACAAGGTTTAATGTTAGTGGAAACAAATCTGATGATAGATACTGAGGATTAGGGGTTGAAGAGTTCGCCATTAATCTTTCGCGTTTTGTAAAGGACGGGGAAATGATGAGCTTTTATATTTTCATGGTTTTATATTGTGACTATGATATTGATGTACATAGTTTTTGATTAAGATATTTTTTAATTGTAAAAAGATATTTTTTAACCACTCGCCTCGATGTTGAGTAAAGAAGTGGTCTCTGAAAGGGTCTCTGATAGAAAAACGCTTGTCTAGAAGTCAAGGATGGCAGTCATAAAAGCGCTTCCGACGCTGCCAAAGAAGGTAACGTTGATCACTATATTGCAGCATTTTGACATTGCGTAAGCATTTTGATTTTTATATTTTCACGCCAAATGGCAGTATTATAGCGGTAAACCTTAATATTTTACTAACACTATGTACCTAATGTTCGCAAATAAAGACATTTGATTTGATTTTTTAAGACTGTAAAATATTATAATCGAGGTTCAATGTTAGATTAAAAAGTACACAGTTCTAAAGAGCCATACAAAAACACCACTTTTCTGGCGTTATCTCAACCATTTACACATCCGATAACTGTCGACATCGAATATTTCATCAATGTAATTGATACATCGAATAGATGAAAGTGATCACTGCATGCGAACATTGCGAACTCGACTCGATAGCATTCCAATGATTGAAATGAACGACCCAGTTCTAGATAAGTTCTATCTGTTTGGTCGTGCAATTTTGAGTTTGATCGTGATTCGAATAGTTTTTGAATTTCTAAAAGCGTTTGATGCTGGTTATTTGAATCAAGTAATTGTGTTCATTTGTTTTTGTCTGGATGTTTTATTTTAGAATAGAGCTGGCTATGTATTCTCTGTTTCTGTTATGTGTGCGTATGTCTATTGCATCGTAGCCAAATGGATGAACGAAAAATTTCAAGTATCTACCTGTTACGGTAAAGGAGACGACAGCCCTGTGAAAGGTGGAGAGACGGACGGACAGAGAAGTCTCAGTAATAGGGTTCCGAACCCAAAGGGTACCACTTCCGGTTTGGAACACTAAAAAATATTTTATCTCCTCTCAAAAAAAGTAAACCATTTCTCCAGTGTGTATTCACTATTCCCCTCTTATCTCTTTTTTTATTATTTTATTTTTTTGTGCAGATTTTACTCTTATATTTTGTAAGACAAATGTCAATTCTAATATATCCGTTACGCCGTCCAGACTGGCCTTGCTAGACACAAAGCCTTGAAGTGTTCGTTATCAGACGCCCTAGGCAACAGTTACAAAGGCGAGAGCTCTTACCGTTCGATGCAGCTTAATACTCTGTGTGTGAGACTCGACACCACTCATATATTGATTATAATACATTTAGGCTTACTTTCTAGTGGAAGGAATTCTGCTAGCCCGCTTGGGGCAGTACCACCACCTTTCAAATAACTTCAGCCGTGTAATAGGATTTTTTCCAGTTTGAACGGTTGATCCGTTGGAGGTAGGACCATTATATCGATGTTCCGCCTGAATTGGCTATCGAAATGTAGCTTAACACTTTAGAGGAGAAAATCTGCCGCCAAAACCTGACGGCGTTCCAGCAAGACTCAACCCTTGAGAGTCAGACCATCATCACAGAATAAATAGTTACATTATCTAGTTACCAATTTTATTATACTTCAAAGCGGATGTGGATGAAATTTGGTATACAGATAGTATAATTTTACCTGGATTGACACATAGGATACTTTTTTAAGGCAGGTGAGGTCGCGGGTAGCTACTAGTTGAGGCAATAAAAGTGTAAGAACTTTTTGTTCTTGATGCTTCTGTATCGAAAAACTTAATTAAAAGCCATTATCGCTTTTCGTTCAGGAGCATAGCCGTGGTTAGAGGAAGTTCAGATTTAAATATTTTACTTATACAATGTATAGGCTCTAAAAAGATTAGTCATTTTAAAATTTTAGAAATGTAACAGCATCGAATCAAAATTGCAACGGTCTCCTACGGGACCACCTCACAAAATAAGTAATCTGTCTCATCTCTACTTTAGCTGGACAGCGCCCGAATAAGTGTATTGTTAACATCGTCCAGTCAGTATCTTTTTGTTTTGTTATATTATATCTTCACTATCTTAACATAAGGTTGGATTCTGCTCAAGCAATATAATTTTGGTGATATATTATTTTGCGTATGTAGGAGGATACTATGTTTCAGAGTTGTAGCATGAGAGGATGTAAACTTGTATTAGGCGATTAGGTTTGCTTAAATTTTGCTTTACCGGACGTAGTGTCTATGATGTAGAAACTTTGTTACATTTAGGTATAGCTTGAGTAGGTACTGATAGATTAGGATGCTTATCTACTAGTAGTGTGCTAGGAAAATGAGCGCCTTGCAAGGAAATAATAAACCAATAGTATAAAAAACGTGGACAGCGGTAGCTCGGCGGTTACAGATCACGCTCTCACATCTGGGACGACGCACTACATCAGATTTGACAAGGCACAGATTTTGGCGCGTGAAAAGTACTTTGTACCCCGCAAAATCCGAGAAGCCATTGAGATCAGTCGTCGTCGTAACTTCAACAGAGACAGAGGGTGGTACCTGTCACATACGTGGAAAACCGTTCTTCATGGAAAGCACGTCACCAGTGGCAACAGTGAGGAGGACACCTTGAGTTCCGTCTGCCGGTTGGATGAGGTTTCGTCTGAAAAAAACAGCAGTGATGAAGACGAAGCCCTCCAACCTAATCCCGCGCCTCCACTATGTACACCGCATCATCACCCCCCACCAACACCACCACCGCCGCCGCCGCCGCCCGCTCCGTCCGCCCGCGCTGCACGAGCAGCGGCCCGCAGTGCGAGGCTGAACGCGTCGGCGAGCGCCCCGCACTCAAGATCCTGAAGAAGGCCTCCGGATGAGGCCGAAACATATGTCGATCGCTATATCGACATCGCGTAAATCACGTTAAATTCCCGTTTTTAAATCTATAAATAGTAAATTGTGGACGCAGAACTTTGGATAATCAGTATTTTGCATTGCATGCATACGAGTACACGCATTTTAGAAGACATTGACAGTAGTGTAGTTATCGGTATGAGCAAATACGTTTGCGAGCACTGTGACACCGTAAAGTATTGTTTATAAATACGGATGTAATTCTCTGGCACTCCATGTAATTTCACTGGACACAATTTATCCACTTCAAGAATCTTGAATGCCACCAGACGCTTCCTCAGAATCTTTTATAAGATTTGACGCTGCAACCTAGTTCGGGCCCGCATAATCATCTATAACGAGATTGCGCCAAAATAGAAGAAATAGTTCCTTTCACGACCACCCTTTGTACCAAGTGTGTCTCCGAAATAGCTGAAAGGAATCTTTTGTGAACCGACAACTCCGCTGGGACGAATTTTGAGACGTTTTATAGGGACCCGTTTAAACAGAGTTTGCTAGTTTCCTTTTGTGTTTTGCTTTTTTTTTATCTAGAGCTAGTAACAGTCGTGTTTAATCCTATTTCGGAGAACAGAATTTTCTGGGGCGAAAAGTTAAGGAACAAATTTCGGGGATTCCGTATCTGATTCTAAAGGACTTTGTTTATTAAAAGCTTACCTTTCTGCTTAGACTTGGTGTTAACGAGTTCTTTTTAATTGGTTTATATAAACACCTTCTAGATTTTTTCTTAAGTAAATAGTGTTATTAACCAAACAAAAAAGAAAAAACAACTGAAATAAATACTAACATTATTTTTTTGTTACAAAAGAAGATCTTATTAATAATTACGATATTTAAAAAAAAACTAAAAAAATAACCTCCGGAGGTTTTGGTCGAGGCTCGAACAATCCCCTCAATTAAATCAAATCAATTTACCAAGTCTCCTTCGTCTTACATACATGCCGTCTATCATTTTCAGACAAACATGATCTCGTATTAGACCACATCGTCCTTTAACATCAGGTGGTACAGAACATCGAGTGATAATGGTATCCAGAACGAACATAAATAAATATAAACTTAATAAAATTTTTGCCCTCTTGAAACTGTTAAAGCAAGCTTATCTCAGAGATTTTTGATTAAGCTATATAATAGCAGCTACTAAAAATGCAAAGGCTATACAGCTCTAGAACCAAAATAAACTAGCACTTTTACATATTACATGTTCAAGCTGTATACAACTTGCACTGGCTCGATTAATATGCAAGTCCACGCGTCTCATCAGCGTAAATCGACTTTATCGATAATTTCAATAAGCCCCTAGAGACAGTTGTCTCAAACGGACAATTTTGGATTACAAGTACCTACTCTTTAATTTTTTTATATCTGATAGGCTATCATTTGGCCCGTATCTTGCCTGGTGGTGGGCGATGATATGGTCGAGGATGGTAAACACAATAGGTCTAGGAATGGTCTGACTATCAAGGGCTGTGCTGACAGAACACCGCAAGATTTTTGGAGGTAGATTTTCTCCTTGATGTTGGCAAGGTACTTTTTGTTAGTCAGGCGGCTCATTAAAATTATGTTGTCGCTCAAAAATGTTGAAGAGTTCCCAAATATCGCAGATCAAAATGAAACCACAACTTCTGAAAATTTCACTTCAGTCTCATTTTTAACCGACTTCACAAAAATGGAGGAGGTTCTCAATTCGTCAGAATCTTTTTTTATTTTATTTTTATGTATGAACTTCCATTACTCGAAGATGCCTTAACTGACTTGGATTTTTTTTTTCAAATGGCACCTCAAGTAGTCCCCTTTACATTTTAACGAAATAAGTCGAGCCATTTTTATTGTATCAACCTTTTTATTACGACGCGTTTGTATACATCGATGACATCATAAACTGCTTGCTACTTTGACTAGCACGACTTTTGAAGTCAGTTCTTAATTATTGTCAGCCACATTTGTAATAATTAAAACAGTTTAAAAACTAAAACAACCGACTTCCATGCCCCGCGTCAATTTCAGTAGCAAGTTTGAAACGCTTATCGTCATATCTCTGGAGATACTTATCAGATCTCGATGAAATTAAAATGGAACCACATCGGAAACGTACCCTACCGATTAAAAAAATAACCATTCAAATCGGTTCACAATTGACGGAGTAATCGCGTAACATACATACAAAAGAAAAACTCCTTCATTTTGGAAGTTGCTTGAAAAATGAAAATAAGGCAAAAGTACGGACTACGAAATGAATTGTATCATCGTATGCAGATAATCACTCCCTAAGTATAAGATCTTGAGTGAACTTGTGAGATTTTTATCTCGAGACAGTATTGTGAAATTATAGTGTACATGTATTTACAAAATCGACTTGTAAAATTGTGATATTCATTTGTATTTTTTTGGAAATAAGTCCCAGTAGACAAAGTAAAAGCATCCGACGGTGTCATAAAGCCAGTGATGTATTCCTGGTTTAATCAATGGTTCAGATAACCTATCTTTAGATTAAAAAATGCAGATGGGTATTTTAAAGACTCGATTCACTTGTCTCTCTTGTAGTTATTTTATTTTAGTGCAGAGAGAAGAATATACATATTTCAGTAATAGTTGTACCTAAAATTGTTAGTTAATATTGTACCTTTTTTTCATTCATCAGACGGAAACTTTATGAGTATTCTGTTTAATTTACACCAAATAAAAATTATAGAAGCATATTTTTTATGTTTGAGTCGATCATCTTCAATGTATCGATCTCAAACTATCATTAAAAAGCGCGGAATCTTATTACTCAAGAATTTGGTATTACTGAACTTGCGGTCACTCGAGTGTTCGGCACGAATCTGTCTTCTTTTTTATTTTTTTTTTATAGTCTGAGGTATATGAGGAGGATAAATAAAAATATGATCGTATTACAATCGCAACGACTTTTTTAAAAGCTACGTAGATGCATATATTTCACTTGATACACTATTGAGTTAAATATTTATTTCGTATGTTTTTTTTCAAATAAGTTCCCTGTATTCTACTCTGATTTCAATTCACAGAAAATACATTTTAATCTACCTAGTCACCTATAAAGTTAATTCATTATTAAAAACTGTTCATCAAGTGATGTCTGCCAAGCCAAGAACAGAGATAAAGTTTAAGTTATAGCTGCTTAAAGTCGATTTAAGAAGATCTTACAAAGATAAACTGAATTACGAGATATGTAATGAATGAAAGGTTTATGTCACTGATACGGTGGGACAATGTTTATTAAAATTAAACGTCCGATTAAACAGCTTATCTAGCAACAATATAATTATTTTACAATTCGTAGAAATATTCATATTGTCTGAAGTATCGAAACATACGTTAGGGGTGCGTGCAATAGTACGGTTACCCTTACATTAATCAGTGTAATACATTATTTTAGTAGTCTGACATCAACGACCGTTTGAGAGATGAATGGCTCATTACTTATATTATTTTTTAATTCTAAGCGACAAGTTATGCTTTTTTATATTAAATATAATTGTTGATATAATTGATCTATTCAATGTAATCAGACGTGTGTAGGTGCATATTTTAAATCTGTCTTTTTAGTGAATAAATGCTTTGAAATTGAATTTATATGTCAAGCAAACTTTCTACGGTCTACGTAAAATAGTGTTTATACCTATTAGACGGCAATGCTAGACAAAATAAGTACTAAGTTTATCCTGTAGATGTATATACTATCTCAAAAGTTTGATTAAGATTGGTTTTTTAATGATGTCCTGAAAATATTTAGAATATAAGCACTAAAAATATTGGCTTACGGAACCTTTGCTATTTTATTGTTGTTTACGGGTTAAACGACCGTTTTATTTTGTTAAGATTTATTTTATCAAAGTTCTATATAATAGACATAAAGTAATTGAGTAAATCAAAAAAAAGGGCCAAACATCACCAGCTCTGAGGAGTCCGACCGCTAGTATCACCAGCCAACACGAAGACGAGTCGATGACACTTGCATCGGAAATTAGGCTTCTTAGGGGTGATATAGGGGAAATGAAGACACATATGGTGTTGCTGACGGAGCATCTCAAGCAATGCTTTACGCGACTCTTGGCAACCCTACATTAATCAGGGGAATTAAACATGTGTTTTAAGTGTGACGTTCGACGTCTAGATGAAAGCTGAATGGCTCAATACCTTTGTTTTTTTTTTTGTAAATTCAAAGCAATAAGTTATGTTTCTGTTATATCTATAATATTTTTATTGAATATGATCTATTTAATTTTATTTGACGTGTGTAAGTGCAAATTTTTAATTTGCCCATATACTGAATAAATGCTTTGACTTTTGACTTTTTGAGTCAGACCATTCTAGGCCTAGAGTGTTCATCATATCATCGCTTACCATCGGGCGAGAAGTCAAACGCTAGCCGTTAATTAGAATTAAAATAAATTATAAGTAAAAAATATTTTTGAAAACAAGCTTTTATCTGGGATAATGAACTAAAATGTTAAGAATAAACTCTAGTATTTGGCGTGTACTTACCCATATTCTTAAAAGCTTGAAGCACTACCCGTTTTTCAGGCTATTCAGTGCCTCAAGCTTTTAAAAATATAGGTAAGTACTGACACGCCAAATACTTACTTGAATTTATTTTTAACATTTTAGTTCATTATCCCAGATAAAAGCTTGTTTTTAAAAATATTTTTTACTTATAATGTATTTTTAACTTGTTGGTAGGTAGGTATAGATACCGACTATCTACCTACTACCTAAGTATTTAAGAGAAGGTATGATGTTTTATAATATTCCACGGATATTTGATGTAATTATGGATAAAGTGCTCTTCAAGGAAAATCAATCGACTCGGTGGGGCTATGTTGCTTTATAACAGAAATGCCATGGCCACCTTACAGCTTCATCATCAGATCCTGGCTATCATTTAAGTGTAAAGTGCTCCTCAAGACGAATAATTTGAGCCCAAATTCACTGGGGTTACGATATTTTATCACAGAGATGCCGTGGCCACCTTCCTGCTTCATCACCAGTCGCTAAATATCATCTAGGTGTAAAGTTCCCTTCAAGACAAATCAATCGAGCCCAAACTCGGTATTATTTTGTTTTTTTATCACTGATATTCCGTGGCAGCCTTCCAGCTTCATCATCAGACCCTGGATATTATCTAGGTGTAAAGTTCTCATCAAGACGAATCAATCGAGCACAAACTCGGTAGAGTTACTTTGATTTATCACAGAGATGCCGTGGCCACCTTCCAGCTTCAACATCAGACCCTGGATATCATCTAGATGAAAAGTTCTCTTCAAGAAGAATCAATCGAGCCCAAACTCGGTAGGGTTATGTTGATTTATCACAGAAATTCCGTGGCCACCTTCCAGCTTCATCATCAGATCGTAGATATCATCTAGGCGTAAAGTTCTCTTCAAGACAAATCAATCGAGCCCAATATCGGCGGGGTTATGTGCGGGGCTATGTTTATTACAGAGACGCCGTAGCCACCTTCCGTCTCCATCATCAGACCAGCTCCATGGTACCATATTATTGTATTGTCACAAAAGATACATAAGTACACCAAATTTGAGTTTAATCAGACATCGGGAAGTGGGTCTAATTTAGCTTCCAAGATTCCACCCGAACATACATACATAAATACATACATTGCAAGTTAAATAAAAGCTTGTAAAAAAAATTTATCCTGATTTTAAAAAATATACTTTATACAATCACACTTGACCACTATCTCCTAACGTAAGCCGATCTATCAAGGATCTATAAAGGAATTAAACTTTTTTTAGATAGGGTGCCTTTTTATAGTCGACTAGCAGCCCGCCCCGGCTTTGCACGGGTAGAACATATATGCCTACAAAATTTGCATCAGTTTGTTGCATCGAATATAAAATATTAAAATATTTATCAATCATCGTCATATTTCAACCAATTTACACATAACCTTAACTAATTATGCACCTAAGACCTAAACCTTCACTATAAACACTCTGGCTATTAGTGAAAACCGCATGATAATCCGTTCAGAAGCTATTGAGATTATTGCGAACAGACAGACAGACGCAGTGATGGACATTGTTTTATAATACTTACGTAGTGATATTGGACGGCCCTTTGGCGTAAAGGATAGTTACCCTGATTCTGACCCGAGGGTCGTTGGTTCTAATCCTAGCTATATACCTACCAATGAAAGTTTAATGTGCATTCATAAATCATGGGTTTTCGTGGGATCATTAAATCTATCAATAATTAAGATAGTTTAAAAACTAAAACAACTGACTTCAATGCCCCGCGAGTCAATTTCAGTAGCAAGTTTGAGACGTTTATCGTCATATCTCTGAAGATACTTATCACATCTCAATGAAATTACAATGGGACCACCTCGGAAACGTACCCTACCGATTACAAAAATAATCATTTGAATCGGTTCACAATTGACGGAGTAATCGCGTAAAAAAGAAAGAAAAAAGAAACATACAGACGAATTGAGAACTTCCTTCTTTTTGGATGTCGGTTGAAAATTGGATGAACCGATTTTGATTTAAAGTAGGGGTATTATACGTTTAACGTGTGTATCTTTGTGTCTGTCTGTAGCATCTTAGAACCCAACCGGATTAACCGATTTTGATTTTATTATTGATAGTTTTTTTTTATTGATAGATGTCTTCATCGAGAGTGTTCTTAGCTTTGATTTATGAAAATTCGTTCAATCGTTATAAAACTATGAGCTTTAATCAACTTTCATAGGTCTGATCAATTCGAAAATTTTCTTCTTCATCGATCTTGTAAGAACATGAAAGCATTGACCTGATGCTGGGAGATCTCCTGGACTCTACAGAATACTCAAATCCTCACCAACTTACAGCTCAGATTTTAAATATCGTGTTTAGAGTCATTGGAATGCTTTTAATGAAAAGATTATACACAGATCAGTCGGGGTGGTTTAAAATATTATATTATATATATATATAGATCATTATTATGTTGTACAATAGATCATATTATTATACTATATTGACTTCAGATTGATTGCGATCGGTGGGGATCTACAGAAAAGCTAAGCTCTTAATAATATTTTCTAAGTAACTATGACCTATTCTGTGGTTTGACTGCAAATATTTTATGCGTGCGATGCGTGTATGTGAAATCCGTGATATTCTATATATTAGTGAAAGAAATTTTTAAATCGGTCCAGTAGTTTTTGATCCAAATCATTACAAACATACATAAATACTCTCTTTATAATATTAGTGTAGATAAATTAGCGTTTCACCACTATCTCACCTGATGTTAAGTGAAGATGTGATCTGCTGGATAAATGATTTTAGTCCAATTCACAGAACGCTATCTATATATCTTACTATCCCAACCCGCCTTACAACCAATGTAGATAATAATCAAAAACAGATGTAAGAACAAGTATACAGTAAAATTACGCCGATCCAAAAGCGATCCTGCAACAAGGACTGTAATTGAAGCTGTAAGGAAAGTTGTCGTCGGAATGGAGGCTTAATTAAAGACAGAATATCCTGGCCAGGCGCAGCTGGCGCGAAGCAATCACTCACACGGTTGGCAATTACTGCGTTTGTATTATCCTTGTACTTCAACGCTTTTAAATGGTGACATTCTACCAGTGGATGCTATTTTAAATTTGCAAGCCAGAAATTTACACTTGTGAAAATCTGTGACACTCGTAGTTTTATAATCATTATTTTACATATATTACCACTATTATCAGTATCGTTTTCGTAAGTGTGTTCTCGCGTGTAAATTTTTCATACTATATTTTCAATTCAATAATGGTTATTATAAACTCTTCAATTATATCTATCTGCTTTAGAAGATAAAGAAACCACGTTGCGTTACGGAGTTTAAATAAGTTTGTTGGTGAACTTCACCCTAGCAGAGACACTGCCCCTTTAGATAACGCGGCGTTTATTTTTCCTAGTAAGTAACACTGTCACAAAAACACAGGAACTTCACAAGTTAGAGGAGCAATAGGTCCAACAGTCTAAATAGTTGGACTTATGACTGCATACAACTGCCACCAACTTGGACTTTACTTCAGCAGTCAGCGTGAAACTGACGCATGGAAGTGGATGACGTTTGTAGATTGGGCAACAGTTGGGCTTATTGTTTCAGTTGAGAAGAAGCTGTGATTAAATTCTAATATTTATTACTGAATCAATGTCTCATCTTATTGTGATGTTATTTTGATATTCAGTACTTCCATAGTAAAAACACTGTCTTATATATTTTTTTTTTTAATAAATATGTCTTGTAAGCTTGGTTTGGCAATTATCTCACCTGTTGGTAAGTTGTAGATGATGCGCTCGAGGATGGTAGCACGCTAGGCCTAGAATGGGAACTGGCTCTCAAGGATAGCTGCCGGGGGTTGAAAATAGTGTACCTATAATATAGAAAAACATTTTTCAATAACAGTAGCTATAGCAATCAAATGAGCACGCAAAAGGTTGGCCAGGCATCTGTAAAGCGAAATTTATTAATTGCTTTACTTGAAGGAAACCAAAAACATGCACTTTAACTCGTTTTGTAACTTGAACATCCGGCTTAGAAAATTGCAGTATGTTGCAAAATCTAGATTGATCCTACTAATATTATAAATGCGAAAGTTTGTGAGTGTGCAAGTATGTTTGTTACTTCTTCAGGCTAAAACTACTCAACCGATTGATCTAAAATTTGGTATGTAGATAGCTAGACCCTGCTAGACCTTGGAATAACACATTGAGTACTTTCTATCCCGATATTCCCACTGGAACGATGTTTAAGCGGGTAAAACCGTGGATCACAGCTAGTAAATATACAAAAATATACTAACCAGTTTATTTTCAAGTACAAATGAGCGGTCTCATTTCTTAAGGAAATCTCTTTTAGCCAGCTATTTCTAAAAAAATGCACTCTTTAGTTAGATTCACGTTTAAACGTAGAAGTTTAAAACTGTAGTTTTTTTTAATTCCAGACAGGCAAGCGTTTGACTACTAAGTATCTCCACTGATGTCAAGTTGTTTTTCTAAGATTCCATGATCGAGCATGACAGTTAGAGACCAAACTACTCAGTCTGGTTTTAAATAATTATAAAATATTTTCACGAGTCACTTCAAAGATAGACATTAATAGTTCTTCACAAAAAAATACAACAAAGCTTATTTTTAAAGTGTTTAATGTAAACAAATACGTGTTATAAAATTTAAAACAGGCGTAAGTACTGCTTATCAATTTTTATTTCGATTCGATCATACTATTTTATAAAAGGTGACCTCGGTTTTTACGCTAGAACATAACATATTTGTGGGTGAGTATATTTTAAAGGTACGCTTAATTATTTTTAATGGAGCATACCATGTCACCTTGCTAAAAGTAATCTATATGCAGTCGCTTCTCATGCATGCAATGAAGAAACAATCTCCTGCACATCGTCAGAGATAAATTGCGATACAGAAAGGGCGGTGCAGTCTCGTCATTCAGTGTCCCTTCATTCTTTAATTAACTTTTTGCACTGAAATGAAATATAAATCAACACAAAACTAACGAATGTTCCATTTGATTGGTGATAAAATTGAATCTTGTTCGTTATTAAATTTATATTAGGGTTATGTTTCATCTATATGCGATACAATGTCTTCGCTTGTATTAACTTATGTATGAAGAAATGTGTTTTCTTCGATTGATGTATTATTGTATATCAATGTATAAACATGACATATAAGTAACGAAATCAGATCCATGAAAATTGTTCTTATAGCCTTATCAATTAGAAAAAAGCTTATCTTCAAACGGCAGAACGGATTTTTTTTATTACAAGCTTTATCCCTACTTCACGGCGAATTTGTCCGTCACAAATCTTGCGATTGATTTTAGAGCGACTTCCAGGGGTTTGATTGAGCTGAAATTGTGCATACATGTGTAAATCGCGTGACATTGCAATATTATGATGGTGACATGGTGCTGATCTGATGATGGAGCTCGAAGGTGGCCAAAGGAACTCCTAAACTACACATGTTATACCTGTCGTGTTTGGGCTCATTGGATTTGTTGACTTACTCTGGTACTAAGTTATGTTAAAACTTGTGCTTGAAAAGGTTTTTTTTTAATATTACTTGTTTAAAGCTAAGAACACTCTCGATTAACTTACCTATCAAACAAAGAAAAAGGTTTCTCTGTTTGATACAAAAAAAAGGCACCAAAATAGGTCCACTTTAAAAAAAAAAAATGTTATAGTCTAGCGTTTGACCACTATCTCACCTGGTAGTAAGCGATGATGTGGTCGTAGATTGTGAACATGCTAGACCTGGAAAACTATGACTCTCAAGGGCTGTTTGCTGCCGGAACACCGTAAGGTTATGCAAAGCAGATTCAATTCTTGATGGTGGTCAGCTATTTTTTGTTAGCAAATCAGGCGGAATAACAATAATATGCTCCACAATAATATACCACCTGTGGACGAACATCCTTGCTAGGATTTGAACCGGCAACCTCTCGTTTAGAATCTATTATATATAAATAAATAATCCCATATTACGTTAGTCTCCAAGTCTCTGAAGAGGATACTGAACATATCATAATTATCCTGATGAAATTTAGTTGGGACCCCCATAAAGAATATATATATATATATATATATATATATATTGACGATTTGAGATCCTCATCTTTTTATATGAAGTCGGTTAAAAAAGAATAATTACTACCATGGCTTGTCTGAAACTATTTTACCCTAAAAACACAATTAAATTAACAATAAATAAAATATGAAATTCATTAAATATATATAATATATTATATGAAGATATAAAATATCTACATTAAAATATACTACTTTTATAAAATACCACTACACTATAAATATATATCTATATATACATCCAGACGAATGTATATATTGTTACTACATATATGTAGTTTTTATTTACATTATCACTATATTGACTTTATGACGAAAGTTTATGTTAAAATGTACAGTTATTATTATTACAATCTTGATGCGTGTCAATAACTCCATAAAGCTGATATGTACCTATGTCCCATCTAGTAGTATTAGCTAGTTCCGTGTAAACCAACATTACGGTGCACGACTTTTTGCTTACAAGTTATAAAATGAGGGTATTTTTATTTGTGGCATATTTATTTGTTTTAATTGACGTAATTAAGTATTTATTTTCTGTTATTTCTAGGGATTCTATTTCTTATTGATGTATGTAATTTAAATAATATTAACAGTGTGTATAAGTGTTTGTACTTGAAACTTAATTCTAATAAAGTGTTTGACGCAAAGAAGACAGTGAAGTGAAATATTTCGCACGGATTTATAAATATTTATAAATATTCTACTTACAATACAAGGTACATCTAAATTATATTACATTTCTTTCTCCCTAATAAACCTTATAATTTACATTAAAAAACGCAAAGAATAACTTTACTGCTCCTTTATTTAACCTTAATTTTTTTTTTTTTTTACCTACCTACAAACCGAGATATTATTGATGATTTTAATAATTTTTCCAAATCAATTCTACTATGATTCCACTTAGCAGCTTATAATAACCCACATACATAGTCGCGCGTAGTTGTAATGAGAGACGAAGACAGGAAAGACACTGATTTCCTAAATACAGGGAAACCTAGTTAGGGTTCATCCATGTACTCGACTTAATACTTACCTCTATGGAAACGTCAGAATGAGCCAAGATATATATGACTTAAGTCTAACAACTTTATTAAGTTTTGTATGTTAATCACATTTACTTGTAATACTTATTTAAGTACATGGGTGGTGGTTTTTAATTTTATTTGTAACATTTTCGGAGACAAATAAACTTTATTTTATTTTATTATTTTATTATTATTTTTTAAGCCAACGGAGCTTCCAAATAGGAGCTACGTTAACATTCGTTTCGGAGCTACGATGGCACAGACAGACCCACAGACACACACATACATAGACACGTCCAACATAGAACACCCCTTTTTCTTTGGAAGTGAATAAGATCGTTTAAAAAACTAAAAGAACCTACTACAAATGCCGCACTTTTAATTTTTAGTACCAAGTTTGAGGTGTTTATATCCATATCTCTGGAGATACTCATCAGATTTCAATGAAATTACTATGATACCACTCTCGGGATATCTCCTTTCCAATAAAAATAATAATCATCAAAATCGGTTTATAAACGACGAAGTTATCCGCAAACAAACATAAAAATATATGTACGGATGAATTGAGGAACCTCCTTCTTTTTTGAAGTCGGTTAAAAAGAAACCATGGCAGTTGGTACACAAGGCTCGATTATCAGAATTTTGTGGATCACTGCATGATCACTGCACTGCGCCCGTTACCATGCCAAATCTAGAAATTGAGCTTTCACATGTACTGTGCTTTCACTAGATAAACCTACCTCTCTCAATCATTGCAACCACTAGAGATTCTCGAGACCTATTACGTAGAGTTGTATGTAAGTATCATCAACCATCCTTAGCGATACTTGCAGTCTGCAAACTTACAGTCCTAACATCTCGCACAAGGGACTCGTGAAACTTTGCTCAGCCAATGGAGCCAATTTCCTATATTTGTGACATAGATAGGACCCCTCGGGACCTTTTCGTACTAATACACCCAAATCATAGATAGCTTTGTTATAGATGGCCTAGGCAGGGAACGGAAATGCACTTTAAAAGCGTAAACGCGTAGTAAAATCGCAAATTACAAAATAATCTAATAAATATAAGTACTGTGTCACTCCAATAAATTGGATTGGGAGAATTTAACACGTCACCGCACTTAACCCGATAACCTGAGATATCTTTATGTAAAGTCTCACACGTTATGTAATTTTCGACCAAGTCGTACGAATGCGTGTTCGAAATTAAACGCCAGTGATACATTGTTGAAAAGTCATCTTTGACACATTCAAATTTCGAACTTAAATCATGGTTTTGTCACAAATTGCCGTTTTTAACCGATTTCACAAAAAAAGAGGATGTTGTCAATGTTTTTTTGGCATTTGCATTAATATCGCAGTGTTTCGTTTTACTACGTCATAATGCGGATTCTATAAAGGCATCTATAAAGGGCAATCTAAGACCCCGATACAAAGCGCCAGACATCCAGAAACTTCCAAAGTTTAGATAGTTTTGGAAAGTTTTTAATAAGTATCTTATATGTTCAGCTGTAACAGGCCCCAGTGGAAATTTTCCGCTGTAGATAGCTCGGTTCTGTTTTTATAGTTCAAAATAGGAGTAATAACCGAGACTTAGCTAGTTTCACAAGTATGTACTAATAATGTTCTTTCAAACTTGAAAGTAGCTTCGGAAATTAAAGCTTAAAATTTGTCATAATATGGTATCTTCTAGGCAAGCGTGCTACATCGTATGACCGTATCGTCACTTTATATCAGGTGAGATAGTGGTCGAACGCTTCCTTTTTCGGGTATTTAAAGAAAATACTTGCCTGAATGTGTCACCAACCACAACCCATTCAAAATTTACGATACTATTAAATAAATCTCATAAATTAAGTTTCTCCAGTCTAAAATACAATGACTCATTTTGACAATGTGTTCTTGCGGTAACATAAATCTGAGTTTTAAGGCTGTATCTGACTTATTCTTTGTAAGGTGTGTTATAATTGCTTTTCTAGAAAATGGCTGCGTCAGTATAATTTATTGAGGATAACGCAACTAGGAAAGGATAACCTTGAGATTTTTAGAGAGTGTTTCCGGTGAAGGCAAACGTCGTTAAGAAACCTCTTGTTAAAGCTGGCAAGATACAGAGCCAGTTTCACCGGTTCCTGATAGCGCTATATGAAAAAATCTGACATATTTTTGACGCTTTTATATGTTGTCATGTGTCAGATAACTATCTAACGCATTATCAGGCATATATCATTATTACCAGTGAAACTGGCCCACATTGTTGGACAAGCTTGTATCCATCTATTAACTGGCCCTGCATGGTGCTAGGACGGTGTTAAGTGTACGTCTACCCAGCTACTATCCTCAATGAAAATTCTGTCGCCATAACAATTAGGCGACATATTTTTGTTCTGGCAGCTGTCCTTAAGAACCAGTTACTATTCTAGATCTAGCTAGCGACGATGCGGTCGAGGATGTGTGCTACCATCCTCGACTGCATCGAACCGCTTATCAACAGAAGAAATAGTGGTCAAACGCTTATTTACTTTTTATGGGAAGGGGTAGAGCCCCCCCCCCCCCCCTGAAGGAAAAGTTGCGACCTTCGAGAGTCATTCGGAGATATGATTTTTTTTTTGTTTTGAACATAAATAAGAGAAAAATTGCTATGAATTTTACATTAACTGACATACATTTTAAGGGGAGAAGGAGGCGGGGGATGGGTAGAGCCACCCCCTGAAGGGAAAGTTGCAGTTGCCCCCCTTTTGGAGATATGATTTTTTTTTTGTTTTCTTACCAAACTTTTTTAAAGGAGGACTGTGTAAAAAGCTAGAAAGTATCTAAATTATTATATATCCTATGAAAAAAGGATTTTCAATCGACTTCCCAAAAAGGAGTTGAAGTTTTTTTTGTGTGTATGTTACGCGATTACTCCGTTAATTGTGAACCGATTTGAATGATTCGTTTTTAAATCGGTAGGGTGCATTTCCGATGGTCCCATTGTAGTTTCATCGATATTTGATAAGAATATCCAGAGATATGACGATAAACGTCTCAAACTTGCTACTGAAACTGACTTGCGCGGCATATAAGTCGATTGTTTTAGTTTTTAAACTATCCTGATTATAGTAGGTACTGTTATATTTCGGTAGATTTATTATATCTGGAGTAACACATACATAGGGCTATCAAACTAGTTGGTTAGTATCCTACCCTTACATTTGGATAGATTCATAAGAGTGGAGTCCCGTCCGTGCCGACAAACCACAAACAACGTCCGGCTAGCCACAACACAATCCACCGTGCCATGCCTGACGCTCGTTCATTACCGCCTAAAGGACGGGAACTAGAAATGATAGTATTTTTCAGTTGTAATGATAATGATAACTGCCCCTGCATGGTCGTAGGATGGTGATAAGTGTACGTCTACCCAGCTACTATCCTCAATGAAAATTTTGTCGCCATAACAAACAGGCGACATATTTTTGTTCTGGCAAAGCCCCGATGGCGTAGTGGACAGATGGCTTGACTTCTGAGCGAGCGGTCGCCGGTTCTAATCCTTGCACGGTTGTTCGTTCGTACACAGGTAGCAGGAGCATATTATATCGATGCTCCGCCTGATTTGCTAGCAAAAAGTAGCTTACAACCATCATAGAAAAAATCTGCTGCCTTAACCTAATGATGTTCTGGCAGCTCACATATCGTAGGATCATGGTAGCATGGAACTGATGCTGGGGCATCTCTTGGAATCTGCAGAATAATTTGCTCTTTTTTTATATCATATAGGCTAGCGTTTCATCACTATCTCACCTGTTAGTAAGTGATGATGCGTTTGAGGATGGTAGCATGCTAGGCCTAGAATGAGAACTGGCCCTCAAGGATAGCTGCCGGAACACATTAGAAGTTTGGCGACAGATTTTCTAACTTGAATGTGGTAGAAGCTGGCTAAGCGGACACTAGATATTGTCCTTGTCCTACCACCATGTAAATATACATATATAACACTCACCAACTTAAAACTGAGATGTCGTGTTTGGACTCATTGGAATGGTCTCAATGAAATGATTAGGAGTGCTTTTAAATTTTAAATTTAAGTATTATTTATTTATAACTAACTAATTTCTTATGTCAATAACATGAAACGTATTTCTGAGTCATGAAGTGGCACTGTCTACACGAGCCTCAATTCTAGACTTAAGTATGGATGTTTTTATTTTCTTCTCTGCTCAAAACATACAAAATTGCTTGTTGCTAGAGAGCGAATACAAATAAGTTTCATCCACTTTCATCGCCCGCTGAGCAGACCAAATAAGTTATTTTTAAAATAAGGTTTTCCACTGCATTTTGAAATAGTGTCTGAATCGGTAAAGTCACGAAGGCAGCGGCTGTGAAGTAAATCATAACATAAAATCCAAGCGCCTGTCTTGCCTACATTTTCCAGCTTTAGCTTTACTTAGGGTTGTCATCTACTACTTCCAGATATTTGGTTAAAATGTTTACTTAGCCATTTTATGAAATAAATCTGTGGCTAACTTTTTGACATGGTTAAGTTGAGAATAAAAGCTTATTGACGCTGAGCTTAGTTAAATAGATATTGAAAATCTATTACAATATCCATTGGTGATACATAACCACCATCAAGGAGAAAATCTGCCGCCTCATCCTTACGGTGTTCCGGCAGCACAAAACTCTTGAGAGCTAGACCATTAAAGGACTAGCGTAAAATAGGGATTATTTTTCTAAATTTACCTTGTGTCTGTCTATTTTGGTAAAGTTTATGAAAATTATTTGAAGGGATAATTTAACTATTTCCTTTGATGACACTTCATAAACAATGTTCAAATACAGTTATCAGACATCACGTGGTCAATTGCATTTTATTCACCTTAAAAGCATCCACCTCAAAGTATGGTTTATCTTAGATTGACCAATATAATAAGGGTGAAACGGAAACAGAAATCAGACAGCATTAAATTGGCTAAACCTGCTATGCCTAAACTGGACAAGAGATGAAAAAATCTGAAGGTGATAACGTATATTTTCAAGACCTTTGTATTCCCTAATCATATATGCATACATATGTGATGTGTGGTGTCCTTGCATAGCTAGTTATCAAAACTGACAACCCTTCTAGCATTCGAAACCTCTAAGGGCATACAACTCAATCATTCCTTCTCTTCGCAACGTTAAGGGAAAATTGGAATTTTGTCACCCTTTACGCCGACTGATCTTTCTAAGCTGTGAACAATTTGCCAACCATCTTTGATTGGAGTGCGTAACCGGATATCCGGCACGGTGGTCGTTTTCTTCCGCTTTTGTGGTGAACGAATTTCTTTGCTTTTTATTCAGTTTACCCCGGTATTGCTTTTGATTTATTTACTGAAATGGAAACAATAGCTTCAGTTTGTGCTTATCGGATGCTTCTTTATAAAATAATTTAAATTGAACGTCTGAGTAACACCCGCTATTGTATGCGTGATCGTTCAGAGGTGGTAAGAGTTTTACACTAATGTTCCACCTTACTTGCCATCAAAAAGTATCTTACCATCATCAAGGTGAAAATCTGCCGCAAAATCCTTAAAGGTTGTTCCGGCAGCAAAGGTCTTGACAGTTAGACCATTCTAGGCATAGTGTGTAAAACATCGTCAACCACATCATCGTTTACGATCAGGCGAGATAGTGGTTAAACACTAGCCTGTCAGATATCAAGTTAGAAAATCTGTCGCCAAACATCTAATGTGTTCCGGCAGCTATCCTTGAGAGCCAGTTCCCATTCTAGGCCTAGCGTGCTACCTATCATCGTCGACCGCATCATCACATACCAACAGGTGAGATATTGGTAAAAACGCTAAACTATCAGATATAAAAAAAATTAATCATTTTCATATTTTAGCTAGTGATTCTAGTTGCGAGATCCAAGGCTGGATTTTCTGCCGTGCTAATATTAGTAGCCGATGGACGTCGCACGAAATTACAATACGTGTTACAAGCACCATTTGCCGACTTCAGCGGTTGTTTTATTTTCGCTCGAACTAAAGGTACGGACACACCGCAGCATCCTGCGTGCGCGAGCTAGGCGGCGATCAGATAGCGCAGTAGTATTTGTACCGACTGGTTCTCACCATACGCGATCAGAAAACAATTGAACTATTGAAAAGTACCGAGATCGCGCCTGCAGGACGCAGGACGCCGCGGTGAGGCCGTACCTTAAATATCTTGTGGAGTACTGTAAATACTCCACTCCACTTCCGGCCTAAAATCATAGGGAATTCCAAATTACTAATTTGATAAAAGCTAATTACACGTTACATTGTATACATGTCCGAAAAGGATTTAAAACTCACATCTGAATATTTCAGCTGCTAGAGCTTTACTACAAACTGTAGAAATTTTACTAAGGATTCTCGACAGTACTGGCAAAAGTTTAAATTTTGCGCATCCAGGGCTTTAATAACCCTTCAAAGCTAGCAATTAACTAGCTTTTGCACTGTTCTGTGAAAATTAGTACCTAGCCTGCAAAAGTAGCTTACAATCATCAAAAAAAAATCTTTATTAGAATAGTGTACTCGTGCACCTCGTGTGTAATGTGTGAAATCAACACCAATATTATAAATGCGAAAGTCGGTTTGTTTATTTGTTTGTTTGTTTGGGACTTCTTCACGGTCAAACGGCTTGACCGATTTGCCTGAAATTTTGTAAAAAGATAGAACATATGGCAGAATAGGATATAGGATACTTTTTTTTTGGCTATCCAGTCAGGGGATCCAAATATTTTTAATTGAATTTTGTAAATATAAGATCTCCTTTCGAATAAACGGCTTGACCAATTTGCCTGAAATGTTGTATAAAGACAGTTCATAAGGTAGAAAAGAATATAGAATACTTTTTTTCTGGCTATCGAGTCAGGGGATCCAAATATTTTTAATTGAATTTTGTAAATATAAGACCTCTTCTCGAATAAACGGCTTGACCGATTGTCCTGAAATGTTGTATAAAGACAGTTCGTATGGTAGAATAGGATATAGGATAATTTTTTTTTGGCTTTCGAGTCAGGGGTTTCAGATATTTTTAATTGAATTTTGTAAATATAAGACTTCTTCTCGAATAAACGGCTTGATCGATTTGCCTGAAATGTTGTATAAAGACAGTTCGTATGGTAGAATAGGATATAGGATACTTTTTTTTTTGGCTATCGAGTCAGGGGTCCTAATATTTTTAATTGAATTTTGTAAATATAAGATATTTTTCGCGCTCGCTTTGCTCGCGCAGTGATAACGCTCGCAAGCATTTGTTATATGTACTTTGTTGGATACATTTCAGCAACTTTTGTATTTTTAGCCAAATGCATCAAAACATTTCATAAATTGAAACAGTGCAACCTTCAATAATCATAATGAATTTTTACCTTAAAATAAGTGGATATCAAGTTTAAGCCTAGGGTCATCGGTGTTGATTTAGTAGGTTATAAAAACTGTCAGGGTCATAAAATGACGTAAAAATTTCGCGCTCGCTTTGCTCGCGCATTGATAGCGCTCGCTGGTAAACCTTTTTTAGGTTTACCAAGTACCAAGTAATAATTAATGACTTCAACAATAGACGATATCGAGTTCGACCTAAGAGTCATCTATATAGACTTGATGTAGGAGTGAGTATGATGAGTGGTCATTAAACTGTCAGGCTTATAAAAAGCCATAAAAAAATTCACTCGCCCAATAATAGCGCTCGCTACGCTCGCGCAGCTATTCACCTTATTTTCTTTTTATGAAATGTTTGAGGAACTGTTGTATTGAGTCAAACATTTAAACAGCACAACTTCGTATACTAACCTAACCAAAATGATTGATGACTTTAACAATTGAGGATATTGAGTTCGACTCGAGGGTCACCTATGGTGATATGGCTTAAGAGATCATCGATCTAGACCTCAATGGTCATAAAGACGCAAATAACGCGGGCGAAGCCGCGGGTAACAGCTAGTATAATATAAATCGTGAGCAATAATGTCTACACGACATTATTGCTCTAACTAAAAGACAAACCAGTTTAATGAACAGTGTTAACTTCGGGGTTCGATCTCTAGATATACTAATTACACCAACCCCAAATAATAGATATTGTGTCAACAAGCATTTTCTTTGATAGTAAACTACAGATTTACGGTTTACAGATATTTTCTTTTATATGTGTTGTAAGACCTTGCTTCTTGCCAAATTTCACAATTCTAGGTCAAGAAAAGGTACGCTGAAGTAAAAAAAAGGATCCTGAAAGGTTCCATTTTACTTGAGGTACGAACCCCTAAAAGCGTTTGAAAACTGGCAATTTGTTCTGGGATTAGTGTTCTTTGAGTTAATGCGTGATCTGATGCAGTGATTCTTATCGGGAATTAGGAGATAGTCAAATCTACCCAGTGGTCACTCTTTAGAACACAGTGCTCTAAAATATTGAATAATAATAGGCTCGATGGTAATAATAGGTACAAGTATCTACGTAACATACTTACATACATTGCAAGTTAAATAAAAGCTTGTAAAAATAGGTACGAGTATCTAATTTACGTAAAAATCCTTTTAACAAAGTCAAAGGAACCAATTTTATTTCTCCATATTTTCACAGACTGACTTATTTGCTAAATTTGGCAACATACCGCTCCTGAGCACCATTTTTACGCTTCAATAAGCTTAATCGAAAACACATTTTTGCCATAAAAATTTCAAAGGGTAAAGTAATTGTTTTCTCCCTCAAAAAATGTTCTGAAAGTCATATTTTTTATCCCATACACCAGTGGGGAGTTATTCCTGTTAATGACAATTGATTAGAACTATGTATGACTGTTTACGGTTTGGTTTTATTTTTTTGAGGTGCTGTATTTTACAAGCTTTTATTTAACTTGCAATGTATGTATGTATGTATGTATGTCACTATGTATGTTCGGGTGGAATCTTGGAAGCTAAATTAGACCCACTTCCCGATGTCCGATTGAACTCAAATTTGGTGTACTTATGTATCTTCGGTGACAATACAATAATATGGTACCATGGAGCTGGTCTGATAATGGAGACGGAAGGTGGCCACGGAATCTCTATGATAAAACAACATAACCCCACCAAGTTTGGGCTCGAATGATTTGTCTTGAAGAGAACTTTACGCTTAGATGATATCCAGGGTCTGATGATGAAGCTGGAAGGTGGCCACGGCATCTCTGTGATAAATCAATATAACCCTACCGAGTTTGGGCTCGATTGATTCGTCTTGAAGAGAACTTTTCACCTAGATGATATCCAGGGTCTGATGAAGAAGCTGGAAGGTGGCCACGGCATCTCTGTGATAAATCAACATAACGCTACTGAGTTTGGGCTCGATTGATTCGTCTTGAAGATAACTTTTCACCTAGATGATATACAGGGTCTGATGATGACTCTGGAAGGTGGCCACGGCATCTCTGTGATAAAATAACGTAACCCCAGTGGATTTGGGCTCCAATGATTCGTCTTGAGGAGCACTTTACACTTAAATGATAGCCAGGATCTGATGATAAAGCTGTAAGGTGGCCATGGCATTTCTGTTATAAAGCAACATTGCCGCACCAAGTCGAATGATTTTCCTTGAAGAGCACTATATATAGATATAGATATAAGAATATTTTAAAACATCATGCCTTCTCTTAAATACTTAGGTAGTAGGTAGGTAGTCGGTATTTATACCTACCTACTAAAAAGTTAAAAATAAATTATAAGTAAAATATATTTTTAAGAACAAGCTTACCTACACGCCGAATACTTACTAGAATTTATTTTTAACATTTTAGTTTATTGTCCCAGATAAAAGCCTGTTTTTAAAAATATTTTTTACTCACAATTTTTTAAATTATTTGGGCTTTATTAAATAGTAATTTATACCTTTAGTACATAGTAGACTCAGTTTGAGTATTTTACTTGTGGAATTGGCGACTACTTATATGATTGCAAAAAAGTTCGTGTTCTAAGTCATATAGGATCCCCTATACAACGACCTTCACTGAGCTGGTTTATGGATCAAAAACATTTTTTATGTAATTTAATATATCAAAAAATATATTGCATATGGGTTGCCTAGCAAATTTCAGTCCAGGATATTTTAAATTAATTAAAAATTTTTTTTTTTTAATATTTCACTGGTTTAGTTAATAGATACATTCTATACCAATCGAAAGTATGCAGCCCATAGTATATGCAAAGTTAGGTTGCCTATTTTTTTCCTGTCACAACCCTTGGGTTGCCAGGTATGAACAGGTAAATCGACACTAGTAATTTGCACTGGTCTGGTTAATGAATGAAACTTAAATATAAAAATAAAGTTTATTTCATTACGAACACGATGATATAGGATTGCCTGCGAAAAATCAGTCCTGAATACCGGTTGTCGAATTTTAAAAGGTTAAATTTTGCTCCGAGTGAATGTGTGTGACTGAGAGGTCCCTACCAACCATCCCATGCGCTAGAAGAGGACACAACATAACAGCTGTTTGTACAATGTAAGCGCACACAGTTTTCCACGATCCCGCCAAAACTCCATTTCACAGGTTGTAGGAGCATACTTCACAGGTGGATAGTGGCCTTTTAAAGAGAGAGAGTGGGCATGCTCTCTGCACTTTAAAACAAAAAGGATAGCAATAGACGCGTACATGCTGAGCATCATTTTGGAGTAGTTCGTATTAAAATAAAGGATTTAGGGTTTTTAGGGTTCCGTACCTCAAAAGGTAAAAAAAGGAACCCTTATAAGATCACTTTCTTGTCCGTCTATCTGTCTGTCTGTCTGTCTGTCTGTCCGTCTGCCTGTCCGTCTGTCCGTGTGTTACTATTGACTTTCTCAAAAGCTGGTGGACTTAGCAAGTTGAAATTTATCTGGGTTTATTAATTTATCAAGGTTCTGAGTTAATACGATAAAAAGATATGGGCAAATTTAAATTTTCGCGAAAACTTGTAGGTACCAAAATTTACCTTAATTTTCATTTATCGGAATTTTTCATTTACTTGTGCTGTAAGATCTTGCTTTTGACCAAAATTTACAATGCTAGGTCAACCGGAAGTACCCTATAGGTTTTGGGTCGAAAACCTATAAGGTACTTCCCGTTGACCTAGAATCATGAAATTTGACAAGAAGCAAGGTCTTATAGCACAAATAAAGGATAAATTCCAAAAAATAAAAAATGTTGACAATTAAGGGGTATCCCCATACAAACATAGTTAATGCCTATCAAGGTAGGCCTCTGAGTTATATGGGCGCTCATACAATTTAGAGGTCTAGCCTAATTGGTACCAACCAACGTTGGTACGAAAGCCTCGGTGGTCGAGTCCAACTCGACTTTGCCGGTCTTTATTTCTTAATCAATTAATTATTTATATATATATTTATTTGGTTACATTAAAAGTTTATATATATCTTTAGTTAATAAGAAGGTTATAGCAATACATACATAATTCTAATCTTGCGAAATTTATTTCTATTTTTCCGTTTAAAAATATTCATTAAAACAAATTAAAGAAATTCGCTCTATTATATATCTTTACATTAAAAGCAATGACTCTAAACACGACATTTAAAATCTGAGCTGTAAGTCGGTGAGGATTTGAGTATTCTGTAGAGTCCAGGAGATGTCCCAGCATCAGGTCAATGCTTCCATGTTCTTACAATATCGTTGAAAAAGAAGATTTTCGAATTGATCAGACCTATTAAAGTTGATTAAATCATTAAATCATTTATTAATCAGGTAACAGGACCCATTCATTACAAAAAAATAAAAACATTATACACAAAAATATTATACATTAAACACAAAAAATATTAAACGTGATAAAAAATAAATTAGAAAATACTGACAAAATAAATTTACAATACGGATAATAATAATAATAATAAAGCCAAAAATTGGCAGGAACATAAATAATAAAATTGACCGTCACGGAAGCCTCAAGAATGGCTGTGGCACTGCATGCAACCGTATCCAGTGAGCGAGATACTGGCCGTCCCACCGGTCCACCAACACAGCCAGGATACTGTTGGTACTGCCACGCAACCGCCTAAGTAACGATGCGCTTCTTTTGCGGATGATGGCATGGAAGCCATCAATTCTTGCTTCAGCGAACATGCCGGAGGTACTGCAGAAGCGTGGCAACCCCATCAGCACCCTAAATGCGTTGTTGTGCTGGATACGCAGGTCGCTGTATGCCCGCTGCGTATAGTCAACCCAGAGGCTGCAAGTGTAGAAAGATTGGCAAAATGACCTAAAAAGCGTAGCCTTGACTTGTTTCGTACAACGTGCAAACCTCCGAGCCAACATATTACTACGGACAGCCAGCGATCTGCGCTCCCTCTCTATATCTAAGTTATCCTTTAGATCCTCGGTCATCCAGTGCCCCAAATACTTAAACTGCGACACAGTTTTTAGTGCAGTTCCACCAAATCTTATTTCTGGGACTTTATAAGTCTTAGAGTGAGCCTTAAAAACCATGACCTCACTCTTCTTGGCGTTATATTTGAAGCCATGGGCAGCCGCATAGGACTCGCATATAGCTAATAGCTTTTTTAAGGCCCCAATCGACGGACTCAGCAGTACCATATCATCCGCGTAGCTTAT
This sequence comes from Cabera pusaria, assembly GCA_954871355.1. Lineage (NCBI taxonomy): Eukaryota > Metazoa > Arthropoda > Insecta > Lepidoptera > Geometridae > Cabera > Cabera pusaria. The sequence goes on from OX940896.1 coordinate 7,759,141, forward strand.
GTTATTCAAGCAGGCTCCGTCTATGTGACATCCGACTCTGGTGCTGCTGAGCTCTTCGACAAGGTCATTAACATATATGTTAAACAGCATGGGGGATGTTAAGCCGCCTTGTCTCACTCCGCAATGAAGTTGATACTCCTCCGATGTCACATTACCCCACTTTATACGGTTCACCTGGTGCCTGTACCAGTATTGAAATAAGGCTATTGTTTCAGAGGGAAACGTTGTATTTTTCTGTAATTTGTCCCAAAGAATCTCATAGGAGACAAGATCAAAAGCCTTTGACAGGTCCAGGTAACACGCATAAACCGGGGTATTCCTCTTAGTATAATTAGAGACTGTCTGTTTCAGGCAAAAAACAGCACTCTCAGTTGACAACCCCGGTGTGAAACCGAACTGTGCGTCGTTGATAGTGAAATGCTGCCTCAGCTGCCTGTCAAGGAGACCGTCCAATACTTTGGCAATTATACAAGCCAGAAAGATCGGCCTGTAGTTCGATATGTCGGAGGCGTCACCAGATTTGGACTTGACAATGGGCACAACTATAGTGTCCAGGAGACTCTTCGGCAGATACGTGTGTCTTAGGCACAACGTAAAAAACATAGCAAGTACTCTGGGCAGATGAACGCCCGCATAACGCAAGTGCTCAATGCTGAGACTGTCACATCCCGGCGATTTACCTCTTACCATCTTAGCTATTACAGAGGCTACTTGCCTTGCGGTAAAAGCATTGTTTATTTCGCCGGTACCCACAGTCCCTGCAGTCAGCCCTTGCGTCATGTTCGAGTGTACTGATGGGGGAATCATCTTAAAATGTTTGTAAAAAGAACTTGCTATCTTTTCCGGTTCATGAACACCCCCAACACTAACAGGAAGGCTCGTCTTTACATCAAAATCTTTCGTCTTTTTCCAAAATTTAGAAAAATCCTTGTTTAAGTGGTGTTTTGCTAATATGATTTATTAAATTAAATTTTTGATATTAAAGTTCATAGTTTTATAACGATTGAACGAATTTTCATGAATCAAAGTTATGAACACTCTCGATGAAGACATCGATAAAAAAAAACTATCAATAATCAAATCAAAATCGGTTCATCCGGTTGGGTGCTAAGATGCTACAGACAGACACGCAGATAGACTCGCTAAACGTATAATACCCCTACTTTAAATCAAAATCGGTTCATCCGGTTGGGTGCTAAGATGCTACAGACAGACACACAGATACACACGTTAAACGTATAATAACCCTACTTTTGCGTCGGGGTACGCCGTAAGGCTGCGGTGGCAGATGTTCTCCTTGGTTGTAAGCTACTTTTCAACCGACTTCCAAAAAGAAGGAAGTTCTCAATTCGTCTGTATGTTTCTTTTTTCTTTCTTTTTTACGCGATTACTCCGTCAATTGTGAACCGATTCGAAATGTTATTTTTATAATCAGTAGGGTACGTTTCCGAGGTGGTCCCATTGTAATTTCATTGAGATGTTATAAGTATCTTCAGAGATATGACGATAAACGTCTCAAACTTTCTACTGAAATTGACTCGCGGGGCATTTAAGTCAGTTGTTTTAGTTTTTAAACTATCTTAATTATTAGTAGACTTAATGATTCCACGAAAACCCATGATTCATGAATGCACATAAAACTTTCATTGGTAGGTATATAGCTAGGATTAGAACCAACGACCCTCGGGTCAGAATCAGGGTAACTATCCATTACGCCAAAGGGTCGTCCAATATCACTACGTAAGTATTATAAAACAATGTCCATCACTGCGTCTGTCTGTCTGTTTGCATATCATCTCAATAGCATCTAAACGGATTATCATGCGGTTTTCACCAATAGCCAGAGTGTTTATGAGGAAGGTGCATATTAGGTGCATAATTCGTTAAGGTTTTGTGTAAATTGGTTGACATACGACGATGATTGTTAAATATGTTAATATTTTATATTCGATGCAACAAACTGATGCAAATTTTGTAGGCATATATGTTCTACCCGTGCGAAGCCGGGGCGGGCTGCTAGTATTAAATAACATAAAAAATGTGTATGATCCATTAACCAGCTCGGTGAATTGTGGTATAAGGGATCCTATACTAATAGATATGTCTCAAAGAAACGAACGCAAAGCAGTGACACGCAAAATTACATACAAAGTTTGTCGAGCTATAGCTGCGTCCCCAGTAGGCAAACAGTTAGCGGCTGACTGAGTGACCGTGTACTGTGTGCCGTGTGTACCGTGAGCGCAAAACTAGCAAACTGTGAACACTCCATTTGAAATATATGGAAGGGCGTACTAAACCGATACGCCGCTAACTCAGTCGGCGGCTAACAGTTTGCCTACTGGGGACGCAGCCTATCACGGCGCATGAGGCGAGCGTCCTGTTATCTATTAAATAAAACTGGAAAAGTGCGAGTCAGACTTTTTTCTCGCACACGAAGGGTTCCAAACTGCAGTATTATAATATGTAAGTATAATATAATATTATATTACCGTGTCTATACTAAACATGCTTATTAACTACAACGCCATCTAACGAATATCTAACGAACTTCTAACACTAAGTGATCGTCAACACAAAGGTTGATAATTAATATTATTATTAAGGTAAACAATCGTTCATAGATGGCACTATAGTAAAAAATACGTTATTTGTATCGGGACTCCCTTTAATTTTTAATTTTGTTCTGTTTTTAGTATTTGTTGTTATAGTGGCAACAGAAATACATCATCTGTGAAAACTTCAACCGTCTAACTATCACGGTTCTTGAGATACAGCCTGGAGACAGACGGACAGACAGACATACAGGCAGACAGACGGACAACGGAGTCTCAGTAATAGGGTTCCTTTGGTACCCTTTGGGTTCGGAACCCTAAAAAGGTAATGTATAGAAATAGTGTATAATAATAATATGATAGTCTCAAACACTTCAACATTAACAGGAGTGCAGACTCACCCATCGCAGTATTGGGTATTGGGGTGCGTCAGGCAAGTGACATGTATGGAACTGATTGGTTATTGTGAAATAATAGCCAACACCAAAAATAACGTATGGTACCTACTATAAGGTCGAGTTTCCGTATCTTGTAATTACTATAAAAGACAGAGAAATAATAATTTAAGATCGTAGAACCGACTTTAAATGTCGCGCTAGGCAAAGTTGCCAGTAGTCGTATCATGTCATCGAGATATAAATGCATCGTAATACAAATGTTGATATATTAAAAACCACTAAACCGATTTTGTTAAAATTTAAATGGGACCACCTGGAAAGGGTACCCCTTGAAACAAAAAAAGAATTTTCTTCGAGTAATCGGTGAACATACATTAAAAAAAAGATTCGACGAATTGGGAACCTCCTCCTATTTTGTGAAATTGGTTAAAAAGTACAGTGAATCTGACGTTCAAGCAAAGTGAAACAGTAAAAAAAACAACGGGTTGTACTCCAGGAGTGCTGGCAGAAGTGAACACTTGAACATTAACGTTGTGCATTTGGTCTACTCTCCCTCCGTCTTACGAATTTTCGATCAGGTCACGTATCCTGACGCGAGGTCCTGACGCGAGTTTGACATTTTTTACCCATCCCAAAAAATTCACAACGCCGCTTAATAAGTTTTCACTTCCAAAATTATAGGAACACGGATGAAATCATCTGCAAAATTGTTGTGTAAAAAAATAATTTGGTCGGATCAGTTCTCGAGGAGAAAACAGAGTAATACGAAACTTTATTTTAGTCAAAATGTTGTAATTATAATGGGTCTAAGTTGCTGTCGTCCCTAACGCACTCTTGTTGGTTTTTCGAGCAGTGTGCGACGGCAATAGTTTTTTTAAATACCTATTTTTCAAATTCCTCTCACCCGCGTTTCCTCTTAAATCACCTATAAAAAAAGCCAAATCAAAATCTGTTCATCTGTTTGGGCGCAACGATTCCACAGGCAGACACACGTCAAACTTATAACACCCCTTCTTTTTGCGTCGGGGGTTAAAAACAAACTTTCCAACCACTTCAGAAAGCATATCAGTAAATTTTAAAATGCCAAGAGAATACAAGGATATTGTTCGCAATAAAATAATTTTGGTTTTATTACTATAAAAAAATATATATGAAGCAAACATTACAAAAAATTAAAAACACCGAAGAGGCAAAGAATCATACATTCCGGGTTTACTATAATACGTTTCGTCACCTATTGTGTATGTACAATTGAATGAGAGATATTATACCGCCCTTTTAGATATTATTTTGTTAGGGTCCTTGTACACTCAATGCGATTCTGCAGTCGCATCAAAGCTGCACGCTATCACAGAATAAATGAAGCCACATTACTTGTTTTCTTCGAGTATGGTAACAAAGCGTGGTACTTTTATGGTCAATCTATTCTGTTTGTAACTTCTTGTAATATGCCATCATATACTTATATTAGAACTAATATACTCGTATTATAGGCCTGTGAGAGTTTTTTTTATATCTTATAGGCTAGCGTTTGACCATTATCTTGCCTGGTGGTAAGCGATGATATGGTCGAAGTTGGTGAACACGCTTAGAATGGTCTGACTCTCAAGGGCTGTGTGCTGCCGGAACACCGTAAGGTTACGGCTGCAGATTTTCTCATCGATGGTAGTAAGGAACTTTTTGGTAACAAGTCAGGTGGAAAATCGATATAATGCTACTACTATAATAATGGGTGTAGAAGAATATGGATTATTATAAGTTAAGGTTCAATTAGCTCATATATAAACTACTCGTACCTATTTATATCGATGATAAACTATCAATAAATATAACTTTTTAATGTTTGTAAATAAACTGGCCAAGTGCAAGTCGGACTCGCACTGGTAGGGTTCCGTACCACACTACAGTATGTTATAAGATCGAGCAAAAAATACCACTATCATTTTTCGCCAGCAAGATATATTAATTAATAAACATTTTATTTCTTATAACGCCATCTAACGTCTAACAAAAATGTTAGGGATCGACATTTCAATATAACGCCATACATGGGACTTTTACCTAACTAAACGTTCAAAGATGGCGTGATATGCCGAAAAAAAACACGTTTCTTGTATGGGGACCCTCTATTATTTTTAACTTTATTCTGTTTTTAGTATTTGTTGTTATAGCGGCAACAGAAATACATCATCTGTGAAAATTTCAACTGTCTAACTATCACGGTTCTTGAGATACGGCCTGGTGACAGACGCACAGACAGACATACAGACAGACAGACAGACAGACAGACGGACAGCGGAGTCTTAGTAATAGGGTCCCGTTTTTCCCTCTTTCGGTACGGAACCCTAAAAACTGTAATATTTACTTTAATAAAAAGCTGTAAAAGCGTTGCTGAATCAACAGGTTCCTGCTAAAGTTCACACATTTTTAAAAATATTTTGCATGTTTTATTAATTAAATTTTTAAATTACATACAATCGCTTGGAAACCGATTTCGAATTGACCAATATAGTGCTCTCACTGCGATTCGAGATTTTCAGTCTATCAACAATCATATCTAGTGTGCAAGAGCCATTAGCTATTTTTTCAATAAATTGGGTATATTTTGGCACATGAAACTGGCTCGTTAAAAATAATGAGGTCGGTTATGGTGCGGTGATAAATAATAGGTTTTGTCGCCTTTGTCGGCTTTAGCTGTTTTCGATAATGAAGAAGTATGATTTACGCTATTGTTACATTTGGGGTAACATATAATTGATTATTGTTAGATTTTATAGAAGAGATTTTGTTAGGCTTAAACATAGTAAATGAGACAGATTTGTGCCGTGACTTCATTCTTGACCGAATTAACAGTAGAAGAATGTCCGTTTCGCTCTTAGTTCTGGGTGATAGTATTTTTTCCGGAAAAAGCCCACAAAATAATACTCAAACTGAGTCGGTCTGAACAAAGCCTAAAACCATCCATGATTTGACAACTTTTGCTGCCGCACTTTTTCGCATATTTTTTAAATATTTTTTTGTTATTTTTTTTCGTAGCTGTGGCATCAAATCAAAACTAAAATCCAACAGTAGAAGGTCACACGCACCCCTTGTGACAAAAATAATTAAAAAAAAGAATTTATTATATATTTTTTTTTAATTTTGCTTGCGATACCAAAAATAAAAAACGCACGGTGTCGGTTTTCAGCAGCGAACGAGTTAAATAAATTTATAGATTTAAAATCGGGAATTTAACGTGACTTACGCGATGTCGATATAGCGATCGACATATTATGTTTCGGCTATCATCCGGATACCTTCTTTAGGATCTCGAGAGCGGGGCGCTCGCCGACGCGTTCAGCCTCGCACTGGTCGTCGATCGCTATATCGACATCGCGTAAGTCACGTTAAATTTTCGATTTTAAATCTATAAGTTTAAAATGAACATGAGTTTTTATAATAAACCTTTAAATAATTACAACATATTTATATACTACTTTCATACTTAAATAGAACCGTATAAACCATAGTTCAAGTGCCTCAACGGATTTATAATAATTTGCCAACGCAACAATTTACGATCACGCGATGCAATTTCTAAAGTAGAACTTAATGGGTATCGTTTTGCTGCCCTTTAAGAAGTAGATACACAGGTTATTACAGGAGCTCATCTTACCACAAAATGTATGCTTCACTTTTTGGTGAAAGAGGATTTAGCCTCATTTCCTATTTCAACAGGTTAAAAAGGCAAAGATGTGTGTAACATAAGACAAAAGATTAAAAAGACAACAGAACATTTATCTATCACTTGACAGTCCAAGCCGAGCTTCGAGTGTGCTAGGTGCTTTAGACCTTATAGAGGTTTTAATATTTTCTTCTCATCCCAATAATGTTTATAATGTTTTTTAGAACGGTACACCCTAGTGAAAATAAAGGAACTGTGAGATTAAGATGTTTACTCTTAGAGTATAGTAGCTGTGATAGTAGTATCTACATTCCGATAATTTAAGATCGTTTAAAAACGAAAAAGCCGCAGTCAAATGCCGTGTTAGTCATTTTTAGTAGCAAGTTTGAGGTGTATTATATCATCATATCTCTGGAGATACTTATCAGATCTCGATAAATTTACAAAAGGACCAACTCAATCTTTAAAAAAAAATATTTAAAATCGGTCCTCTATTGACAGATCGGTGAACAACATTGGAAAATAAATACATACCGACGAACTGAGATACTCCTTCTTTTTGAAATCGTGAAAAATCTGACAATCCGGTGAGTTTTAGTTTATATTTATAGCTATAGGAGTCTGCCTAGACGACGACGCCTGATAATAAGTAATGAAGTCTTTCATTATTTACCATCAGGCGGCGCATTGCCTATCCTGTTACCTGATATCATAAAAAAAAAATTACGTGTAGATTTGTGATACTGATCTTATAGTATACATAACAGTAAGTATACACTAGACATTGTAACATAATCTGAGTCATTGGAAAGCACAAGGGGAGAGCTCAAGACATTTAACGGTCAAATATCAAACATTTGTTTTGGACAAAGTATCTACGAATATTCAAGTATAAATAGGCGATCGAAGCCGGTGCGGCCGGCGACGGGATTATTCTTTTTTTAGGGTTCCGTAGTCCTGACAAGGAACCCTTATAGTTTCGTCATGTCCGTCTGTCTGTCTGTCCGAGGTTTTGATAAGAGACCGTTAATACTAGAAAGCTGTAATTTTGTGGGGGTATGAATATAAATGACGCCGACAAAGTGCTGACATAATTTTTTTTTAAATATTTTTTTTTAGGGTAGCTCCCATATATGTGAAGTGGGGATGAATTTTTTTTTCATCGTCTACCCATCGTGTGGGGTGTCGTTAAATAGGTCTTTTAAAATGACTTTAGGGTTGCTAATACCATTTTTCGATTGAATGCTCCATTTATGAAATATTACACTTTAAAGTGCAAATTTTTGTTCCAGTAGGGCGTCCCCCCCCCCTCCCGTCTAAAAGCTAAACAGCGGGCTTGAAAAATCTGGAAAAAATTGTGATATTAACACATTTCATGAACTTTAAAGGAAGGTTAAGATAACTTTATTAGTTTAGCAGTAATAGTCGTTGAACTTGGGTGTTGGATAATTATGTACCACGTTATATATATTAATAATATAACTATCCACCACCACCATGTCCTTAGAATTAATCCTTCAAAGTGACAAAGACGGAGTGCCTAGTTGCTTGTTTATAACGGGTAAAGACTTGCATTGAATAACAGGCTACTACAGAACCCTACACTGCGCGTGGCCCGACAAGCACTTGCCCGTTTATTTGTAACATCTTATAGGCCAGCTATTGGACGTATCTCACCTGGTGGTAAGCGATGCCATATTTTTTTTCCGCGGTAGGGGGAAATCCTCATGGATACCTCAAAACTAGAGCTCTGCGGTTATGTTAGGCTCCGGCTATTGGCGACCTACTGACTTAAAGCCCCTCCCATGTGATCCTTTAAAAGGGGCGTTTAAGCAATGTTGAAATATCGGCAACGCATGAGTGACACCCCTAGTACTTATTCAAGTGTTCATAGGCGACGGTGACCACTTTCCATCAGGTTGGCTGATTGCTCGTTTGCTACCTATATCATTAAAAAAATGAGTTACATGATGATAAAATATATATTACACTTTTCCGTCATATTTCAAACCTGATATTTTAATTGCCGGCTGCGGGCAAATAAATTAAATAACAGAGCTATAATGGCTTTTGTAACTTTATTATACTAAAACTTAGTAATAGCAATTTTAATAGTCATAATGATCCCTATCAATGGCTATATTGGCCTTCAGGCTTTCAGGTCAGCACACATAACTACGTAAAGACTGAAGCCTCTTTACAGTCCTTGGTAATGTGGGATTTATAATCAACCAAATTAATATCTATGAGGTGGCGGTAAGTATTAGAAAATAACTTTCTTCTCACACGTGTCATCAAAGCTATTAAGAGATAGATTAGCATCCTGCGTTACGCACCCTAGGTTCACCTGAAGATGGCAAGTACTAAATAAGAACTAGTTCCAGCCCACGGCTTCGCCTGCGTGACCACAAGATACCAATGACATATTTTTCCTGAGAAACAAATATTATAAGCGCTTTCACTCCCTCTCAATTAAATAAGCAAACTAATAATATCCCAAACAAAGCATCCAACATATATCCAAGATTGATATGATCAGATTTAAATTTTAGCAAATTTTTTTTCTCAATTTGAAGTTTTTTTAAAGCTATTGCATAGCTTCTATCGCGGGCCTTGAGCGTGGAGACCGAATCCAAAAATTCCGTAACGATATTAAACCTAACACCCCAACGAACGTAATTTTTAAAGCCTTAGCGTAGTAGATATAAGGTTGTCTTTGGTGTCACACATCATTCAATTTAATGGTAAAACTTCATAAAATGAAACACTTGCGTGTGTTAACGGTGTATAACGCCATCTATCGGATTTTTAATTAAATTACTGTATGTAATGCCTAACTACTAAAACTTGACATAGGTAAACATGCAAAATGAAACACTGGCGTGTGTTAACGGTGTACAACGCCATGTATCGGATTTCATCCCCACATCACATGTAGGGAAGCTACCCTAACCGCTCATATACCCCTCGGACCGGCTAATTTTGATTTTGTCTTCTCGTTCCTTTTTCAAATATAAATTCCGAATTCTATTTTCAAATTATGTCAAGGGTGAACAAGTCCTCGGTACTTTACATAATTCCTCCTTGTTAAACAATCACTGCCTTCATACATGTAGCCGTGACACAGATAGGTATTTATCATCTATGTACTACAGTGAATATCTGTACTCTGTCTCTATCTGTAAATATGAATAAACAAAGTGCATTATAGCCACGAAAAAAATAGTGAAAGAAAATGAGTGAGTACTCTATATACATACATTTTATTATTATTAATTTGAAAATAAATAATGATCCACAAGAATCCACAACAAAATATGGGACCACCATTGACGCGGTATTTTCCAGATATTTAGAAGATATCAAGTCTCAAACTTATGTTTTTTATTTCAGTTACCATAAACCTATAGTTTCAATGATAAATATTCCTGAATAACCTACATGTATTGTAAGATAATAAAAATATTTTGAACAATATTAACTTCTCATTTATTTAATAAAAGAAAAAAAAAATTGTTTTCTTATCGGTCACCACACTCAAAAAGTATAACTTGAATTAATATCAAAGAATGAAAAATACTGCATAAATAAAAAAATGGTATGCAATAGCTTTACCGCGGCAGTCTCCGAGTGCCACACGTCTTTTTTGTTATAGGCTAGCGTTTGACCACTATCTCACCTGTTGGTAAGTGATGATGCGGTCTAAGATGGTAAGCACGCTAGGCCTAGAATGGGAACTGACTCTCAAGGATTGCTGCCGGAACACATTAGATGTTTGGCGACAGATTTTCTAACTTGAGGATGGTAGCTGGCCAGGCGGACACTAGATAGTGTCCTACTACTATGCGGGCGTTGTTGGTTTTTTAACGATTTTTCCTTCACCGGAGGGCCACTGTGAGAAGCGTACATACATTTTTGGATTGAAAAATTCATTGGTGCACGGCGGTTTGAATTTGGTACCACGGCAGCCGACCGTTCTTCCGATTACGCCACCGGGCCCTCAAAAGTTGTTACAGTGCTCATTGAAGGGCTCCATGCACCAATGGTAAGAGTATAGGAGAAATCAACAGTAGATGGACCACAGACAGAGCTGAAGATTTGTCATTTAACTACAAAGTCTCTAAGTATCAATAATCGAAATTCCTTTGTTTATTTCGGAGTCGTCGACCTTCCAAACGAAACATCCAAATTGCCCGACCCCCAGTTCTTAGCAATTACAAAGTGATAAAATATTGTACCCCAATCAAGATATCCGTTTTCATTACCAAACCTTCAGAAACTTGTTTCAGATTTCGTAATAGGCGTTGATCAATTATTTCCGTGGAGTTTGTATCGAATGTTTGTTTCAGAACTGGATCGTTACCCAAACAAACTGCCATGGGGTCGAGTTTAATAAGCGACGATTATAGAGTGGGGGCGAACTCGAGAAACTCCGCAGTTTATATACGGGAAGATGTTTCAGGCGTTTCGCTGGGAGTTAGTAAGATAACAAATCAACCCTTAACATTAACTACAGTCAGTGTACGCAGATCCAAAAATACATCTTTGTTAGTTCTTAATACTCACAGTAACAACATTTCTTTCCTTAATCCCCTTATCAGTATGGCCCGCCAGTATAACGGTCATTTCATAAAATATCCTAAGCTTGACAAGTTGACATATTTTATACAAAATATACTATGTATATAAATACATAGAAAGTATTATATCTATATCAAGTCTGTGAAAGATATCCTTTTCCCCAAACCAAATAACTCGAACAAAAGCAGTGGCGTCGCGCCGCGTCTGTCTGAATGATTGTTTTATTTATTAGCTACAAGTACACACGCATGATTTTTATGTATTCAAGCTGTAAGCACATGTAGTTGGAGGGCTATCCAGATTCAAAAATAACTTAACCTATATATAATATATTATTTTTATTGTGATCTGTTTTGTGCTTTAAATAAAAAAACAAAATTAACTCGGACAATAGCACCGTCGTCGCGCCGCGTCTGTCTGAATGATTGTTTCATTTATTAGCTACAAGCACACACGCATGATTTTATGTATCATTTGTATAGCTGTGAGCACATGTAGTTGGATCGCTATCTAGCTTTAAAAATAACTGAACCTATATATATTATTAAGATTGTGATCTATTTTGTGCTCTATATTAAAAAAAAATAATGGAGACAGGTGTACACGGTAAGGTGTTTTTATTATTTTTTAAATATTGCAAATATCTAGAACTGGACCACTATCTCACATGATATGTAGTGACAATTATGGAGTCTGAGGTGGTATGCTCAAACTATCATAAAAAAGGCAGACAGATTCATGCCGAACACCCATGTGAACGTAAGTTCAGTAATACTAAATGCTTGAGTAATACGCTTCCGCGCTCAGTTTGCTGCCAAACGGCAGCAGGGTCTGACGCTTCCGTGCAGTATTACTTCGCAGCGTTGCTAACTAGCTAATTTATTTATTTTTTATTATTTTTTTTTCTACACCTATACCGTCATGTATGCTAATCTATTCCTTTCCACCCTAAGGTTGTCTGGAAGAGATCGCTTTAAGCGATAAGACCGCCTGTTGCCACATTGTTTTATTTACCATTTTTTACTTTTAATTTGCATGGTGTAATAAAGTGTTTATCTATCTATCTAACGTAGTAATCATGTCGTATTGACTATGCCGGACTGAGCACGGAAACGTATTACTCAAGAATGTAGTAATACTGAACTTGCGGTCATTTGGGTGTTCGGCACGAATCTGTCTGCCTTTTTATGATAGTCTGAGAGTGGTATGGTGCTGGTCTGAAGTTAGAAGACTACATAAAAGGCACTAGATGATTTGTCTCATCTCTAATAAGTCAGAGATTCTATTTATTTACGTCAAACGTTTTTACAATAATTCGTATCAATATACCTACCTTATTATTTTCCCCCAATTGATAAGTTATTATCGCACAGGCTTGCGCCTTATTAAGGGTTAACTATTATTATGACAGGCGTTCTTTACAGACGAGAAAAGTATATTGCGATACGACCTCTCGTGGATTAAACATTACATTTAATAATTAACAATGTTTAGAGTATATAATAGACCAGGTAACGGTAGCAATAACCCACCGTACGTACCCACAAGCACTTGTTATTCAGTTTGCAATATCTTTGTTTTAACTCGAGACAGCCGGATTAGGTTAGATTAATTTTGATGGACTGTAAGGAATTGTTTAGTTGACGGCCGGCTTAGGGGAAATTATCAAATAATTTTCGAGTTATAATTCCAATTGTTTTAATTAAAGTTCTGAATAAATAATGGGGGTAAATGGAAAACGGTTGACGAGGGATACGCATGATAGATTATAATTATATATTTACTAAAGATGGGTATAATAATTATTTTGGGTATGGTATAGATGAATTTCATGTATCTTTAGTAATCCTAATAAAATAGATCATTTTCACGATGCCAACATAACCTTCAATTTGCTATGAGATGATAATGCACATTTCGAATTTACAATAAGTCGCCAATAAAGGATAAAAAACCGGAAAACTGGGAATCGGACACAATGAGGTTTATGAGCAAAAAAAAATGCAATACTTACACTTTCCTGTATGGAGACCTCTTTTAATTTATAACCTTATTGTTTACAATATTTTATAGCGGCCATAGAAATACTTAATACAGGTACTGTAAACATTTCAAGTGTCTATCATATAAGACATAAGATCAAAACCAAAAAGTACATATCTATGACGTAAAAAACGTCAAAATAATTGAAGATCGTGGATAAGTTTAATAATAAACTAAAAAAAGCTTTTTTTCAGTATGGCTCTGCACTATGAATGTTTAAGCCAGTCATTTAAATTTAAATAACTAATTTTAATAAGAGATATTATTTCTAATATATTTTTAACAGCGCCATCCGGTATGGAATAGCAATACTAATAAGTTACAACGATAGTGCATAGATGGCGACGTAAGTCACATCTGCGCAGGCGCAGGAGTTTAGAAAATGACATTTTGTTCTAATTATTTTTTTCTCGGTATCTTAGAACTTTATACTTTACATTAAGCACAATAATATGCTATTAATTATGTATTCATAAATAATAACTCACTGTTGATAGAATCTAATTATTTTAACATTATGAAGTAAAGTCACTACATGTAGCGTAGAAAATGTATTTTCTTGTAGGTGCAAATAATATATATATTTTTGGTTTTAACATATTACAAAAGAAAATGTACCTGGTTGTCATTATTATTATAAAAAAATATGAGAAGCTAACTAATTTCATGGTTAGTTTTCGCTCCTTGGTACCTTGGTCTAAACAATCCGAAATTATTATATAATAATTACAACGTTTACAAAACTAAAAACCAACTTCACATGACGCGTGAGTCATATCCAGTTTCAGGTATTTAAAAACTATCTCTGGAAATACTCATCTAAATTGAAATGTCAAAAGATTCCAGTTGGAGCAATGAGAATCGCAATTTCACAATCCGAATTAGCTTTCAAATGATTGAGAATAACCCTGCTGATCTTAATAAGATTTACTATAGGACGAAACCTGAGACTTTATTAACTTACACTTTAATAAAAAAGAAATAAAGAAATAATTAAATTTAGTCCATTTTCAGTGACAACTTTGATACTCAAATATGAAAGCAAATTTAGATGATTTTTATAAACACTTCAAAAAAATACTAAACTTATAAAACTTATAAAAAGGATAATCATTCAAATTGGTTATCAACTTGCAGTGAAATTACTAACACACATAGATATAATGTAGTGGTAGGGCTTCCAGCAGTCCGCTTGGGGTGGTAATAGATTTTTTTTTGGTTTTAATGGCAAAAAGTCCAGTGAAAATACAGAACATGTGACACTGAAGGCAGCAGGGCAGTGCTGTAACGAGCAAAACTTTGAAAACTTATAAGTAATGTACAGTAATGTACACTTTTGAAACGTTTGAAAACTAAATAATTTAGGTAAAACCGTTTAAACAGACAAATTAAGAATCTCCTAATTTTTTGTGAAGTCGGTTAAAAACCGAGTTCACATGTCGCGGTAGTCATTTACAGCACCTAATAAGTTGAGGTCTGGAGATTTGACTGATACTCGAGTTGTAAAATGGGACCAAATCGTAAGATACTCTTTCGAACAAACAGCAATTTTCCAAAATCCGTTAATAAATGACGGAGTTCAAAGGTAACGAACATAAAAGAATACAAACACAAATTGAGGAGAACCAACTCCATTTACGAAATCGTTAAAAAAATTCAGACGAATTGATAACTTTCTCCTTCTTGGCAGTCGGTTAAAAGAAAATCGTTAATGGATTTATGATTGGAACAAAATATATTTTTGCACAGACCTATTATCTAATAATATACAAACCTATTATCAGAATATAAAAATATAAGTCGATATTGTTTGCCTTTAAAACATTACTTAGTTTAAGTAATTTATATTTTAATAAATTAGTTATTTGAAGTAAAGTAGGACGATGACATTTTATTTTAATGTGTTTTTAAGACCACTCTATTCTTGTATACGTAACGTCAGTAAAGAAGCTAATATAAAATTGAATTAGGTTATGTACACTGATAAAATTAAATTTTAATATAGTCATTCACCTATGCTTTGATATAAATGATTTAGAACAAAAACTATTTAAAACGATCAATTTCTACTAGAACAAGGTCACGATCTATTCCGAATTCCCTACGAAAATAATTATTTGCTATAAGAACTAGGAAAATTGACATATATTAATTAGGCCTTAGCGGCCATTCAAAAATTGCCGTAGCGGACGGTATTTCACGTCCACATGGCGGGGTATTGGTAAAGTTTTCAACTAGCAATAATCGCACCTCGGATTAACCTCATTGGTTACGATATTGCCTCTGCGCAAAGTTAAATTGTCATACACAAGTTACTGAGGGTTACCAAATCTACAAATGAAACGCCACCGCGAGCTAACTCGATCCCAACGCCATCTAGTTTTATTTTGTGGAACTGTTACAAGGCCATTGAAAAATACGAACCCGAAGACGAAGGTTTTGAAGGCACTTTTTTCAACCGACTTCCGAAAAGAAGGAGGATCTCAATTCATCAGTATGTTTTTTGTCTATTACGCGATTATCTGGCAATTGTGAACCGAATAGAATGTTTATTTTTTGTGAGTACAATACATCTCCACGGTAGTCCTTTTATACAATTAATTGAGAAAACAGATCTCAAGATAGATAGATATCTCTGGAGATATGGAGATACACACCTCAAAATTGTCACTGAAAATGAACTGATTTTAGTTATTCTTGAGTAGGTGTGAACCTTTATTAAATTTTATCAATATCTGATCAGTATCTCCAGTAAATATATGGCAGCAAACTGACTAGCGCAGCATGTGAAATCAGTTTTTAGTTTTTAAACTATTCTTAATTACTATCACCACCAATATTATAAAATGTTAAAAGTCAGTAAGTAAGTATATTTGCTTGTTTGCTGTGACCTTGACACGGTTAGACACAAAGTAATTACCTTTAAACGCAGGTGAAGCTTTTAGTAATCTTATAATAACTGAATGCCCTACAAGCGGGATATAAAATAATATTGTTAAATCATTAATTCATAATAAAAAAGATATAATTATGAAAGTAAATTAGTAACAATAACACCCTGATAAAAATAATAAATACATACAGCGCCTGTATTATTTTTAATATCAATTTAATATAATATTATACATTCTTTAGTCACTCAGAATAATATTTGTTTGTGTCTCAGACTACTCAAAGAAATAGTGTAAGGTTTTTGTTATCTCATCACGGTCGAACTGCTAGTCCGATTTGCCTGAAATTTTGGACAGGAATAGGCAATAAGGTAGAATACAATATAGATACTATTGAACACGGGCAAAGTCGCGAGGCGCAACCAGCTTATGATATTTTTGAACGATTAATAGTATAATGACTTCAAAACATTAGCTGGTTTGTCAGAAAAATAATCAAAAAGGCCCAACACATCTGTTTTCTATAGAGTGAACTTATTCTAACATCCGCAAAACGACATTCAGAATGCATTCCATTTTCATAAGTAATTGTCATGTTAGTTATTTTTTTGCGTACCTACACATAATCTTGATGGTACTGACTGAACAGTAGCTAAGCTTTCATTTGTTTTTAATAAATATTTATTGAATACGTTAGGGTTGTCTACAACAGATATACATATATTACTTATTAGATGTTGATAAACATTTTAGTACTTATCATTTGCGTTTATCACTTTACCAACAGGTACTATATCATTATAGATATTATAGTCTCGATTCGAAATGTAAAGTAGAATAAATAGATTGTTACCATTAAAAATAAATAATTAATTGATTGATTGATTAACATTTTGCCAGTAATATCAACGCTTGACGATATTTTTTTACGATCTTGAGTTACATATCCCGCTTAAATATAATAAACAAAATATATGTAATATTGAATAAACTGAGTCTGCATATTCCACTGCTTAGCAAAGTTCTCCTTTCTTTTCTGCCACATCTAGCAATCTTGTGATCCTTTTCGGGTACCTATAATGAAACATTTCCTTCAATATTGTTTTAAACAAAGCATGATTCATTATGATCTCGAAGATACCACAAACTATCAAAATATACCACAATTACCAATTTATCTTTGCATGGAAATGGAGTCGTATCAATTAGATACGGTATATTCACACTAGATAGTAATCATATTAACTAACAATATCCTCGATGCGTCGCGTCTTATATCCCAAGTTTGTTAACTGCCTTCTCCTGTCTTCCGTTCGTAATTGGATACACCAGTTCCGAACTCCGTGAAATCACTAAGCCGACTAATTCTGACAGCCATATGTCATTCCGTAACGACTGCGTCGGCGGCAACCTTAGCATGATGTATGACGTCATACTTATTTCAAATTATGTATTGTACCAAACAAAGGTTAGTGCGTTATGACCACAGGCATTTAGCAGAGAAATTGGCATCTACAGAAATGTGGCAATTTATATATTTTATCGCACTGAATGGTTGAAAGTAAATTTCATATTATATATATATTTCATATTGTATATAGGTATATAACATATTATATAATAATAATTCGAAATTTCTTGACGAAGTGCAAACTTCTGCCGGAGGTTGGCTATCACACAAGTTATGTTGATTTAGGATTTAGGTACTACAACTCAGAATATTAGTTTTTTTTTTAAATTTTTGATCCATCAGTTTCGACTTTGTCTTCATTATTGAAACCTACCTAAATAATAGTAAAAATAATTTGATTTTCCACTTACCTACCAACTAGGGCGATTTTTTCGTAGAGTATGAATACAGAAATTATATTCATCTAGGCAATGTACCAATTCTGGGATAAAATTGAAAAAAAAAATAAAGGACTTCAGTTCAAAACAAAAAAGTTTTGTGGGTTCACTGCAGAATTACTTAATAGATAAATATTTCCGTACCAAATATAATTGTGCTACATATATTAAACATTTCACAATAAAATCATTTATTTTAGATATCTAATCGATTTCACAAAAAGGAGGAGGTTCTCAATTCGTCTGTATGTTTATTTTTGTGTATGTTACGCGATTACTCCGTCAATTCTGAACCGATTCGAATGATTCTTTTTGTAATCGGTAAGGTACGTTTTCGAGGTGGTCCCATTGCAATTTCATCAAGATTTGATAAGTATCTCCAGAGATATGACGACATATGTCTTAAACTTGCAACTGAAATTGACTCGCAGGGCATAGAAGTCGGTTGTTTTAGTTTTTAAACTATCTTAATTATATATTAGCCTGTCTTTCAGAATTTCAATAGATCGAGTAAAATTCATTCTACCATGTAACGAATAAATGTTTTGTAATTTTTGTTAAAATTGTAATAAATGTATTCATTAGACAATATCGTCAGGTTTATTGTATATATTTTTTGAAGACTGTTATTTAAAGTAAATACCTAAAAATGTGATCCAGCAAACCAATACTATGCGTTTCGCTGCCGGTGTTGCCAGACAACATTGTATTTCATACCGCAATTATTAACCGCAACTTTTTTTGCCTCCGGTTCTATTGCTATGTTTATGTTTGTCATTTTCAGTATTTAATATAATTAAAGCGTTAATTAAGTGTTAGCCGTAATGTGACGTCACCGACCGGTCCCACCGGAAGACCAGCGTTAGTTCTGATACTAACATTATGCTGAGTTGGGGCCGATTGGTGACGTAGGTTACCAATAAACATTTTTTCATTTCATTCATTCATTTCAATGACACTCACGGTAATATTATATTGTGGCAATTACATGATGCGTAATCTTTAAAAAGTCAGGATACTAAAAAATATGGTTATTTTTCTTTTTTATTGAGTCTTAAAGGATATCATCCACATTTGAGTGACAGCCATGAAATAAATAAATGCTGTGTGATTTTTAACGATATGATCTTTACGCATGATGAGGTTTTTCTGAATAATATGACTAATGGTTAAGGACTTTAAAGTCTGTTTGAGAGGAAAGATCAAAGGTAACTACTATCAACTAAACTCCATCGTGGATGGTTTTTAAACCTTTGATTAAATATCGATTAATCATAATACATTATGTATGTGGTTCAGAATTCAAGATAACAATATGTATTAAAGGGATCAGATGTACGGTTATTGGACATCAGGTATTTACCAATAACCCTGTAAGGTAACTAAAATTTAATAAGTCAACAAAGAAAAGCAGTGACATTTCATGGTGCGATATTGTCCTCATTTTATCAGCCAATAGTGACCACTTCATCATCATCATCATCAGCCGGTGTAAGTCCGCTGCTGGACGTAGGTCTCTCCCAAAATGCGCCACTGAGCAAGCAGTGACCACTTACTATCTAGTAGTATCTAGTATCTAGTATCTAGTCTATCTATCTTATCAGGTGAACCGACAATTTTGTTTAGTATAAAAAGTAACAAAGGTTCATTTTTATTATAAACAAAAGAATATTTTGCCTTTCTTAAAATTTGGTTGCAGGCAA
This sequence comes from Cabera pusaria, assembly GCA_954871355.1. Classification (NCBI taxonomy): domain Eukaryota; kingdom Metazoa; phylum Arthropoda; class Insecta; order Lepidoptera; family Geometridae; genus Cabera; species Cabera pusaria. The sequence goes on from OX940896.1 coordinate 7,778,821, forward strand.
TATTTTATTAAAATACATTATTGTTTTTCTGTCATATGAATTATTTTTTTATATCACATAGATTAGCAATTGACCACTATTTCATCTGTTGTTAAGTGATGATACGGTCAGGGATGGTAGCACGCTAGAGCACGCTAGGCCTAGAACAGGAACTAATGAAAAAAAAATGAAATTAAAAAAGTGAAAGCAAATGACATTAAAAATATCAAAATTAACAACGGCACATTTATTTAAACATCAGAATATTTTTCTTTTAGTAAAATTTGGCTGCAGGAAAAAATATTTTATTACATAACATACATTATATTATATATAGTACATTTATATGGTTTTACTGTCATATGAAAATTAAAAAAAGTGAAAGTTAATGACATTGGAAATTGTGATAACCAAGTTAAAATATACTTTACTTCTTTTAAAACAGTACAGAAAATACGTAAAACACGCACAACAGGTGCTTAAAATTATGCTTTAAAAAAATAGGAAATGTGAAGTGAAAAATGAACCATAAAATCTTAGCCTATTTAAGATTTTTGGGTCAAAAGACGCCAAAATACACGCAATTAAAACATGGGAAGTCGGGCGCCGTCGAGATTACCAAAGTGGATCCGGTGTTATCTTTGGAAAGATGTAAAGGAAAGGGCCGAAAAAATATTGCATGCGGGCCACTGGTCACTTGAACAGTGGATACTAACCACAGTTGAAGGCCTATAAAATATCTGGTTAATTTTATTATTATCGAAGCACTTTTTCGTTTTACTAAAAGAGTAGATTTACGGCCGTATACATGAAGTTTTAACGAACGCATAGCGGTGAATTTGACATAAGTAATGTCAATAATGTATTGGTTAAATTTGGTTTGAAGGACACTATGGGTCATACTATACGGGCGGTTTTCCCGCCGCGGGAATCCGCTTCTGAACCGCACTAGTCACAATTTAATATGAAATTTGTATGTTGCATAATACACTGCGCGGTTTCCCGTCGCGGTTCACAGGCGGGAGAAATACGACCACTGCATGCAGCGTCAAACCGCCGCTGAAAACCTGCGCTTTAAACTACACGGGTGATTTATGAGGGTTATCACGGTGTGCACTAAAAATTGAATGAAATATTCCCGAAGTTAAACGATTACTTAACACTGGTTCCACCCACACATTGCGCTTTACTTTGTTTTTAATAATTCTATTAATACAAGAGCGGCAAGCGCAGTTATCATTGGCGGATTTATGTTGAAATGAGCAAAAGACAGCGATAAACCGCGTCCCGTGTAATTTGATGGTTTGCGGCAGTTTTGTCGAGCGGATTCCCGCAGCGGGAGAACCGCCCGTGTAGTATGACCCTATGCGTTCGGGAGTTGTTTGTGAATACGGGGGTTAGCAGATTTGATATCTAGGGTTCCTGATAAAGATTCAGATAATGCCACACATTTATAATGTAATGCCATTAGTAAATTATCTGCCAGATAAACTACATAACTTATATACGTTGCTTAAATTCCTATGTTGTGGATTGCTATATTTTTAGTACAATCAGCATAACAATCTAAGTTAATAAAAAAATTGCCAATTTCCGTCAGCGAAAAGTTGACAACACTATCTTATTTATTGATATGCAATAAATACTTTAATAGAGTAATTATCATCATTATTATATTCCGTAGCATATTTGATCAGTTTGATTGCCTGTCTTTCTTATCTAGATTCCATCCATGAGTTTGATAATATTATTGCTGGACGACCGAATCTACGTTTGCTTCGTCTTGTCTTGCCTAAAGTAAGCTCTTGAGATGAGACTCCTTAATGATAACCTTTTCGAAGTGAATAAAGTATTTGACTCTTACTCCTCCCATCTGGTCAACTTATAGCGAAACATAAATCTATCAGTCCCAAATTCAAATCTACATTAAGATAAGCAAATCGATTAAATTCCAGTCGCAAACTCAAAACTTTTCCAAGAACTCTTATAAGACTGCGAACTAAGGCCAGGCGATGGCAATATTTCAAACTATAGCTCGTAGAAAAAAGACAGAAAAAATATGTCACGGGTCGACGCCTCGCATATTTCGATGGGGATTTTAACATGTGTCAGAAATGGTAGCATAAATTCAAAATGCAGGATAGCCGAGCGTTTAGGATATGTCACAAAATAAACAGTAAAACATGTCCACAACATTTTATAGGCACTAGGAGTATTCCACGTAGTATGAAATTTTTTATCAGTGAACAAATTGAATCGAAATATCGAATATCAAGTCTTATCAATTTAATATTGATAATATGTACCTATATTTTATGAATTAAGATTTTCGTTTACGGCAAAGCAAAGAATATATTCACAAATGGATTTACGTAAGATTCACAAAACATAGATCTAATAAAAAAAACTTGAGAGTCAGACCATTCGGCCTTACCACTAGGCGAGATAGTGGTCTAACGCTAGCTAGCTAGATATTATTATAAGAAAAAAACATGACGTACTTTGTGGTGTATGAATCAAAGATAAAATATTTAAAACTACGTTGCCTTCTCATTGAAGATGACTAAAAGAAGATATTCGAAGATGTGTAACTGCTTACATCCATATTTAACATTTAAGGTGATATACACAACAGACAGATGTGGCATTAGAACGGATTAGCTTAAATAAGACCACCTGTTTGTGAAGTTAAAGTTACGTGCCCTCGCAGGAAACATTCGTTGTAGAATTATCTTTGCTCTTAATGTTGAAATATCGTTTCAGGATATGGTGTCTTCAAGCATAAGCTGTTTAATGGTAATATTGCCGACTTGGCGTAATGTATGTGTCATTTATTGCACGTAATTGCTGTGGGATCTAGATTCAAAGTATGAAGTCGAAGAAAAGGAAATTCTTAGAGAAAATTGATGCAAGGATTTGAGAACTTAATGCGGTATTAGTAGGTTAGTTTCAAGGTAAAATCCTCTTCTTCTGGGGTCTTTAACGACTATTTTACAGGAACAGGACTATTTCCTTGGCAAGCGTGCTGGATCGTTGATGACATCGTCTCTTAATATCAGATGAGATAGTGGTCAAACGTACTGGTAAAAACCTATAGGTACTACGTGTTTATTGTTTACGTAAATTCAACACATCGCATCGTCAAATAAGATTAAAATCAGCCGAAACTAAAGCAATTAATGCGATTACAGCAGCATGGTTGCACACCTATTATCTAATCTCCCCCTGTTTCCTTCCACTTAAGGGAGCCATAATGAGCCGGCTTAACCATTACGGATGTTAATGACAAAAAACATGACGAAGGATGTGGAACATGGCTTAAATTTGAAAATTTTGTATGGAATTGAGTTAATTTCAGCTTTAGTAAATAGTAAATATGTAAGTTCGCCCAGATGTTTTACAACGTAATCAACTTTTGTTATATAAAAATAATGTCTTTTAAAGAAATTAAATAACGGAACTTCATATTTTTGCTAGTCATATTCAGTAGCTTTTTTGAGGTTTTTATCTCTATCTTATTAAAGCAATCAGATATTGATATTTTATATTATATATATAATATACATATATTATTATTATTATTATATTACAATTTAATATGTAATATATATGATAATTTAATCCTTTAAAAAATTGCAGTGAAATCAAATCACGTTCAAACAAAAATTAAGACATCAAAATTAATTACCGTTTACATTTCCGAAGACAATTTAAAATGATGAGTATTAAAATACTCTACAGTAAATAATATGTCGCTTTTTCTAAGGCTTGATCATATGCTATTATTATCTTATTGCCTTCCTTGACTTCCACCTTCTGACTCAATTGAATAAATACTATTTTCTACTGACAGTAAACATATACTGTATGATATTTAGTAGCTAAATTTGCGTATCCCCTTTTATTCGGAAGCCAAGAAAAACATAACTCGGGCCTATAATGGTATTTTTACGAAGAGTCTAACCGCACAATATTCTCGCATCGGGGATAAAAAGATGTGTTGTTAATTTCACACGAGCTTTTTATTCATCCCCCGGGGCTGTGCTATGATTGAATACAATCCCTCTGCCGATGCGGATGATGGAGGATTACGGGTTCCGTAGGCTAAAGTAAGGAACGGTAACCAAAACTTGCTTTGGTGAATAGGAATTGCTTAAATTTGCGTAACCCATTTTCGATCAAATCATCGCTTAAGGTACCGGACACACCACAGCGTCCTGCGTGTGTGATCAAGGCGGCGATCAGATAGCGCAGTAGTATTTGTACCAACTGGTTTACACCAAACGCGATCGGAAAACAATTGAAAAGTACTGAGATCGCGTCCGCAGATTGCAGGACACTGTGGTGTTGCCGTACCTTTATGGTTTACCGTTGGGCCTATGAGATATACAAAAGAAAACAAAGGACTTACAAAATTAAATGATACGCTTTAAGCCAATCTACATTGCGCAACTCTCTCAACCTAACTTTGGCCACAGAATAATGAATAGTCTTTGGCGCATTAGCATTTAATATCTACTAATTCAACGTAAACTATATTACTAGAAAAATTTTCAGTTTGTTGCTTATGACTTCTTTGTGACTAAACGGTTCGATTCATTTAGTTTAGTAGATTTTTTGTACAGGAAATATGAAAAGAGGTATTTTTAAACGCAGCAGTAGAAAACTGCAAGGCACAACTAATATTAATGTTACAAAATGTATGGGAATGACATTTTTGTTGCAGAAACATAAATGTCATTCCATACATTTTGAACTTGCGTTAGCGTGAAGGCAAAGAGGAAATTGGATTTTGTCTAGGGGCCCAGAACATTCTTGTATACGGAACCTCGGTTGAGTCATAGTGCTTTCACCTTCAGCTTACATTTAAAAAATAAAAAAGTGTTATCAGTGCTTTTGCGTAAACACCTTTTTACGAACAAAAAACACACTTAGCTGATGGCATGGCGGTGTTGCTTTTATGTGGTAGCAAATGTGTTAAAAAGATGTTGGAATAATATATGGTTGAAAGAACTTACCTAAGTGAATTTCAACCGCTATTATACGAAATGTTCCATCCGAAGAGATTTAAATTACCATGTAGTCCGTCTTTCGTTGTATCGCATCGTCACACAGTTCAAAGCATACAAAAAAAATATATATACTTTGTTCATTCGTTCATGTTCACTCGCTGAACGATACTGCGTCTGTGTTCATTCCTTAACTTCATTTGTTTTAGAGTAGTAGAAACTGATTGACCGGCGTCTGCATTCTGCAACATCTGGGTTAAAAGTTGTATAAACGGGTTGGGTGGGAGTTTAAATCTCTTCGGATGGAACATTTCGTATAATAGCGGTTGAAATTCACTTAGGTAAGTTCTTTCAACCATATATTATACTTCAATGTTCCATCCTCGAGATTTAAATTACCATGTAGATGTTTAGCGCCTGTTGCAGAATAAAAGCACTCCTCATATTATTTATTTACTCAGTAATTGATCAAAATTAAATTTTGATGATAACCTAATGCATTTATGCATGCATAAATAAATAGATTTTCCTTTATTAGTAAGGAATTAAATCAATCATTAGGATTAGACACAAGAAAATAAAAAAATATTGCACAATGGCTGACCTCCGGAATGTAAAATTGGTCGTTATACGTTACCCATACAATTTGATTAGAACAGTATAATGACAGTTGTTCTTTTGATGACGTCAATAGAGACAATCAATTGGCAGCAAAGTAGAACCACGAGGCGTACTATAACAGGATAAATAATAGTACTATATAAGGTGTAGATAAAAAACGTTCATATACTGCTGCAAAGCTGTAACATAGAGTAAGTTTACATACACATTTAAAGATATTTAAGCCAAAATAAGGGATATCGCAGACAACGTCTGCATACTCAAACTTTCTATAGCATCAATAAATTTGAAATGCATTAATAAATAAAATGTAATATTATTCAATATTGTCATACTTGCACGCACTCTGAGTACTTCAACTTACAATCTATCAGAAGATCTTTTAGTGTGAAATTGTATTCTGGACAATTAAATGATTAAATGTTTGACTTGATATATTGACATGGCAAGCATATTATCCAATTTATTTTGTCAAGGTAAATAGTTTTATAAAAATCAAGCAAAACATTGTCATTGAGTATAAAACAATGATCTAAGAATAATCATTTAATTCAAAAGTGATTGATGTTTAGAAACTTAAATACACCCTTACAATCGATTATCACAGCCAGTTTAATAATTAATATAAAATCATAAACTTATGATTTCTTTTTACTTATAACAGACTCCGTTTAAAAATTCAATTTTTACGAATTTTATTCGACGCTGTTTCATCTAATAAGTTTTAAAAATTTTAGTACTGCATTATAATAATCTAATATACCTGACAAAAAAAAAATACTATCGATGTTATTACTAGTAGACTAATTATATCATCATTAATGTCTTGGTAAATACCGTACATATCTACGTTTATAACGATTTGTAGCTACCGGGTTATAAATGCAAGCAAGGGTAATGTTGAGCCTCAGTGGATTTGTGAAATAATATAAGAGGTTTTATAAATTATTTCAGAAAAAATATAGTTGTGAATACGTATCTGGCACAGGCTTATCCTGTGATACAATATGGAATATAGAATTTTCCATATTATGATTTTAAAAACTTTACGGAGCTCGATAATCGATATTTCTAAATTAAGAAGCACGATCATCAATCAACATGCATGAGAATTCCAATTAGACCTGTGATGACCTTTGGTGATCTGTTAAATACTTCTCCATAAAATTGATTGCATCAAATTTCTACAACTATCGCGTAGTTAATTACTTCATTTAACTTTAAACATCATATGTATTGTTACAACATATAGCATAACATTTGTGAAGACACTTGAACATTGTTGTTGTTATTATTATAATTATTTATCTCTATTCACACGTCAAAATTAACGATGGGCCGTTGGCTATAATTTAATATTGCTGCGGCAAGACAAGAAGTAGTTAATTTGGTAACTTAGTAAACTCACGGATTCGTAAGTATATGAGTTTATTCTCGGTTACTAACGTTGAGCTTGTGTTAATTTAATTATGAAACATTGAGTGTATTCATCTCAAGACTTAAAAATTTGTGGAGGCAATGCATATTACATTTTCCATTCCAAATTATTTCTTATCAAATCATTGATCACACAGACGTGTTTACTACTTACTTGCTGCTTTTTGCAAGTTTTGTACTCTGAGTCTACGCACAAAATATTAAAAGGGGTAACAATAGTGTGTCCCTTTTTTTTTTTTTTCATAATCGGAATAACTACTGACTTCATTAACGTAGCAAAATCAAGGTTTTACTGGAGCGCTTGAGGCCGTACATTAAGCTATTTAACCATACCATAATATTATGTATTGTTTCATATTGTACTATGATATTTTCATTGTAACAAAAGCCTTATTGGAACCATATCTGACGTATTAGTTAGTACACATTATTTTACAATGTTCATGTATGAGTGTGTGTTGTCTAGTTAAATCAGGCAACATAAATAGGCCTTCTTGAAGCCGATTATGGCTATGTAAAATTACTGCAACATTACCGGTAAGTAAATCTTACAATTTATGTTAACAATAGGAAGCGACACTAAACTATAAGCTTGTATACGCTCCATTGCTTTTGTGTGATAAATAATTTATAACGTTTAACACAAACTAATGTGTTGCGCAGAACAAGGTGACTTTTTAGGTTAACGTTTAACCATTCACGTTCGCCTACATTTGCAACCAAAATGTATTATTATTTTGCAATGTATTGTTGATGAGGGTAGGCATTATTATGCATAGTCAAAGATTATTAGTCTATTATTGCTCACTTAAATCTGTGTCCTTGGGCGAAAACTATAACGATTTCTGTCACTTTGAATATGAGGATGAATAATATCAATATGCTTAATAATCCATAAATATGCTTCAATTTTATACGATTTTTGTATTACGTTTGTATGGACAAGACGTTGTATGCCAGGACCTTTTTGGCCTTTTAGGCCTTCTCAGCTTGGTAACGCGCTGCCATTCAGCCACGGTCATTCAGGAACAGGTGGATTAAATGGAGCAATATTCCGTGGTACTTTAGACGATTCGGCATTTGCAGATAAATGTTGTTTGACATCGAGGTCGAAAAATGAAAGGTTGGTCGCACAGTCGTAGGTTTATTATTATATAAACGCACAACCTCTTGAAGATGTTAAGTTTGATAACAGTAGGCTGTATCAAGACTTAGTCATAAGACATAAGTCAACTAGGTCAGTGAAGCCAGGATATACCTTTGTTTGTGGTTTTTCTAGCCCTTTGTGCCAATAGCAAAAGAAAAATAATCACAAGATGACTCATTCTTTTTTAAACTGACTAAGGTGAAGCAAAAGGGAGGATTATGTTTCTGACCGGTTTATGTGTATTTAGTAATACAATGTAGTACAGTCTTACCCCAACGTTCAGAGATCACTGTAGGTGTTTTCAACCTCATCAATGAGAAAATTTCTTGACCGCTTTAAATCATTGCAAGATCTCATTTGGCACGACTGAAGAAGTTGGTTAGTTGACTCAAGTGTTGAATCTTCGACCAAGAGTTTAGCGGGGTTAGAGCCATGGTCAAGGTCTTTACCGAAATCGTATTGCATACACAGGCAATATAGGTACTATAACAGTATCTAGACATATCTGGTTGAATTATTTTGTACCTTATGTTGTAGCCTTTCTTTTGCATAATGGCTTTCCCATGTACTATACGACACAGTACGAAGTACTTTCTAGGGTAGCATCGCGTACTACCACACTAAGAAAGTATAAAAACATATGAACACTTTATTGCATACCAGACAAAACCTTTATCTAGGAAAAAATATAATAAGATTTATTTAACAATGGGCATGTCTTATCGCTTAGAGCAATATCTGGCAGTCAATCTTTGGGTAGACAGGAACTAGATTCATTATAATGTGGTTGGTTGCATACCATATAATCCGCTAAGAGGTTTAATGACATATACGGGTTCTTGTTCTTGTTCTTCTTCTTATGGCTTTTAAACGCTTGACGTTTTTCTGCCAGTGTTAAAAGTAGATTAAATTAATTACTTACCTGTAATTCCGCTATGACATAATGGTAGCAACATTATCGGCAATTATTATTGCCTATCTTCATGCTCGGACACCGTAGTGGAGCAAGTTTCTGATCTCTGGTTAAGATCTGTAGAATCCAAGAATCCAATAAGTCCCATGTAGATATATGCGACACAGGAGGTAGTTTACTTTCTGAGTAGCATCGCGTACTACTACATTAAGAAAGTATTAAATAAATTCCGGGATGATATCTCGTAGCACCACTTTAAGGAATTATTTTTGTTTATTGTCGGGATAATATCACGTATTACCACGTTAAGACAATAAGTAATTTACTTCAACACATTTTTTCTTTTTAAAAATGTGGGTGTAGGTAGATTTTGCTCGAAGCGGTATATTTTCCTCCGCATCCCAAAAATCCAGCGAAAGTTTCGTCTGATAACGTCGCAATCAGAACTTTCCAATCGTTTACCCATATTTAAGTATGAGAAACAAACACTAATTCACAAAACTTATAGCAAATACTTTTAAAACATTAAAATTGTAGCAATTAAAATTGTAGCAATTAAAATTGTGACATCTGGACGATGCTACACACAAAATACGAATGAAGTTAAGGAATGAACACAGACGCAGTATCGTTCAGCGAGTGAACATGAACGAATGAACAAAGTATATATATTTTTTTTGTATGCTTTGAACTGTGTGACGATGCGATACAACGAAAGACGGACTACATGGTAATTTAAATCTCGAGGATGGAACATTGAAGTATAATATGGTGTTGAAATTTATGATAATCCGGCTCTCATAGCTTTGCATAGATGTAAATGATGTTGGCTTTGGTTTACAGCCTTTGTGCTAACCCTTTGTTGAGTATCGTGACTCTTTACAATAGCTAGGTTTTTATTATTATTTTATAATTCTAGGTCTAACGTTCTGCTTCTGGTTTGAGTTGCATGTTAACTCAATACACATACTCAATTTTTTTTAGTAAAGAAATATCTTCCCGTTTTTGCCATGCCTTGCCTCGTTCTTGACTCTTGGCATCTTCGGCCATAGACTTAGATCAGATAGAGGTTATCCCACAACCGCTTTTGCGGACACGTTCCTCTTCCATTTCGAGACATGAAACGATCACAGAACACATACTAATTTTATAGAATTTACGAGCACAGTTATTCTGTGGTACGAGCTTGGTCAAGTTTTTTCTCAGTGCAACAACAATAAAATAGAAACAATTCTTTGTCAAAACAAATTTTAAATATTTTCATGCACGTGTTCTAGTTATTTTCATTAGTCCACAGCTCGGGAAGAAGTAAAAATATGTTTCATGTCCTACTTAAGCGGGGCACTTGAAACCAATTATACTTTTAACTAAGCTCTCGGCCGTTGGACCGAAATAAATTATTGTCGGCCCCACATAGGTCGGGAGGTAACGCAAGCTTTATGTTACATACACTTTTTTATTATATTGTATTTGAAATTCGATTGACGCAAGTAAGAACGTTGTTTAATCTAAACATCGAACTACATTTTTACTAGATCGATAAAAAAATCAAATTTCGGAGTACTTTTTACAAGATTTTAATTTTAATTTAACTTGCCGTGTTAGTATGTGTGTATGTTTGTATAGGTCAAATCTTAGAAGCTAAATAAGAATTACTTTCTGAAGTCCGATTGGACTCAAATGTGGTACACTTGCGTATCTTTGGTAACAATGCAATAATATGGTACCATCGAGCTCACTTGATGATGAGCTTACAGAATAGCCCTGCTGTAGGGACTGAAACTTCGTAATGGCAAATTGTAAGACAATCGAATTTGGGCTAGTAGGTATTGTAATCATTAGTACTTTTCATCACACACAATAAAGTCATTTCAAAAAAGTTGCTTGTAATAAATAAATAAATATATTTCTTAAGCCTTACATACATAATAACAAAACTGGTGCTTAATCACTATCTAGGGCTAATTACATGGGTATACAGGTTGGGATGGTTGCTTTCGGAACTATGAATAGTCTGTATTTCCGAAAACAGTGCGATTCCGTCAATATAATGACAATTTAAATTTGTGAGCTGTTCAACAGTTCAATTCAATATTTATTGCGTCGATTTAACAGTCTTGTGATGGTCTTCACGACAAAAATCTACCAAATAATGCGTAGGTCAACCAAACTATGCAGTTAGCTTTCATTACGGTATTCGTACTGTCATGTACGTTTACACTACAATATCGAATATAAAATATAACTTGTTATCTCTCTTATGCTCATTTTATGTTTTACTTGTTATTTCTTCTCATCATAAGATTATAACAAATTATATTGCACTGCCTAAAATAAAAATAAAATGTGTTCGTCCAAATAAACATAATTGTTACTTTTTAAGTGTAGAAGTAATAAACTTAAACAGTGACTCTGTCACTATGAGTTCGAAACATATTAGGCGTATTTTTCGTCCTTTTGTGTCCCTTTTTACAATTAATTGTCAACAAATTAACGTGTTTTGTTTGACTTTAGCGGAATTTGGAAATGAAGGGAAATAAATGGCCATACAAAGAGAATTTGTGGCAAAACGACCAAATGTGTGTTTCCAATGATAGTGACACATAACCACCAATATTATAAACGTGAAAGTCTATTTATTGTTCGTGCTTTGCAGATAAAACAATAGATCTATTTGGAGCTGTAAGTAATTATACACAAGATTAGTAAATACGGTGAAATAAGATTTTCTGACGTAAGACTAGCTGCAGGGCGAATTTCGTTGTATCTATGTATACAAATTACAAAATCATTTGATATTACACCATAACACGTACGAGTATATGAGATACATTTAGCGTTGAAATTGAGATTTCTCATCCAAAACTCGGTGTGTTGTGTAAATAAGAAGACAACTTATTAATTTAACATTATCGGTACTTCTGGAAAAATTGCGGTTAAAATTACTCAATACATATTATACGTGTATAAGTTAGCATAAAAACAAAAGAAAACATAAGAGATGGTACTGGATAGTGTTTCACTCTTTAAACGAAAACATTATTTTACTGTGACTCATAAACATGAATATTTCATTTCTTCGAGAAAGCTTAACATTGCTGAGTTCATTACGATTGTACTGCCTAAGGACAGTTGGCCGCAAACATGTAAAATCGCTGATCATTATTATTACAGTAACGTAAAACTAAATATCGGATAGCTAAAAATAAGCTATAAAATAAGGTACCTACATATAATGTTTTACAGCTTATTTTTTATTTTATTTTTACCAAGGCAATAACGCACAAGAATCGATTACCACTAAATTAACTAATCTAAAAAACCTCAAAGCTTTTTAAAACTGCGGGGTTATATTATGCTCGAAAACATAAAACAAAAACTTAGTGTAGCTATTGCGTTTACATTGTTCTGAATTGCTGATTTTTCGTTTGAGCAATATTGTTGTTCTAGCCTTGTAATGCTAAAATGATTAAACACAAAAAAGAAATTCATTAAACCGCAAACAAAATTAAAAAGTTTAGAAAATTAGTGTAGCTACAACTGTAGCTAAACTAATCAATTCTGAGAACAGTTAACATTACTGAATAAATATGTTAAAATTGACGTAAAAATAAATAATAGTTTAAAAAAACGAAAAAAAATACGCTTTTATAGAAAATCCAACTAAAAAATAGAAAATAAATTTCAATAAATTTGAATTAAAAATAGTGTAAGAAAAAATGATTTTATTGTAAAAAAAGCGTGGGGTGCATGGTATCAATAGTTCCAAATATTTTATGAACAGATTTTTTTTTTTTTTTTTTTTAAATATTACTCGCAATGTGGGTTGCACATTACTAGTATTCTTGTTAACCCCGCTTTTGCCGATATGACTAGAAGGGTTATTTTGATAATATCCTGAAAAGCACCCCACGCTTTTTTGACAATAAAATCATTTTTTCTTACACTATTTGTAATTAAAATTTATTAAAATTTATTTTCTATTTTTAGTTGGATTTTCTATAAATGCGTATTTTTTTAGATTTTTAAACTATTATTAATTTTTCATTTTTTAGTCGATTTATTTTAAAAGCGTAATCCTGATTATACTAGTAAGGATAACGGGTCAAAATGTTTAAAATATTGAATTGTCATCGGTCCTTAATAAGTATGCCAAATTTCGAGTTAATCCGACGTTTTGAAGGGGGTTAAAATCATGTTCAAAGATTCCGTTACATACTAACATACAAACATACATACGTCTGAAGCTAATGAAAGCGTATTAATGAGACAAAATGTCATTAAAACCAACTGTAGTGTTTTTATAAGTAAGGTTATGCGGTATTAAATAAGTAGGTACGTGCGATCGTCAGATGTTTCTCCAACTGCCAGTCCTTGGGATCAAAGGGCACGCAGCAATAAACCTTAACGAAAAATCTCACAAATTAGTACCCACCGTTCACTGATGATTTGTTACCAAAGTTACGACTGCATTTTTAGGACCCACAGAAAGCATCGAAGTCACATAAAAAGTTAAATCCATCTTGATTTACGATTAAAATCTTTGAAATATAATAACACGCGGGTAAAATTACGGAGCATGTGCAATAAATTAAAGTTTATAAGCTCTCTGCCTCCACTAAGAGGTTTTCAACTCTTATGCTCAAAGTGCGCATGCGTTTTAAACGGAATATGTTTAACTGTATGTAGTTATCTGTTTTTACTGCAAGCATTTGTCGCCGTGCTTAGTCAAAAGAGGCTACTACGGCAGGGTTTAAAATATTCATCTCTGCGACGAAATCCTCGTTAACTTAACAAATGACCACTGATGTTAAACTTTGGCCGTGGCTTGAACCACCCATCGGACAAAGACATGTCAACAATCCGTTCGCCCAAGTATTCTAGAAAAGACAGTATGTAAGACTGGTTGAGATAATGTCGCTTTATGGATTGGATTAAAGTCAGTTCTCCAACGCCTCGTATCGCCACTGCCGTTTTTCAATTCCAGATGGGCATGATTCCATCTTAGACCGCATATTCATTTATTAATTAGCATTGGGTGAGACGTTTCTTTTTTTGTCGGAAACCAAAGGAAATGAAATCGATCAAGTGCGAGGTGAATCGCCCACCGAGGCTTCCGTACAAACTTCTCAAAACAAACAATGAAAAAAAATTAGAACGATGCCTAGACACTGTTTATGAACCAACCGCAAAAAACCTCCAGTTTTTTCCGTTTGAGGTACGTAACCCCAAAAAGACACATACTGCAAATACATCTGTTCGTGAGGAGTTTATTTAGAACACGGTAATTCGGTGTTTTCTCTGACATGTGTATGATATTGATGGGTAGTAAAACTGAATTGTTCTGACGTTCATCTTGAGGCGCAGTAAAAGTAGGTATTGTTGTTTTATGGGTTTTCTTATAGGTTTGTAGCGAGTGTAATCTTACTACTGTTCCATGAATACCAAAATTGATGCAGTCGTAAATCTTAACTAATAGAATATGGAAGTTATACTGTGCCTGTTTAAGTCAATTTTAGATACATATGAAAAGTAGTAACTAGCTAATAGATAAATAAATTATAAGATATACATTATGTACGCGTAAACCATAAATCATTTTATCAGGAATAAAAAAAAAAATTATACATAAATAACCGTGGGACTAAAGCGAAAAGGTCATCCAAATCAACGCCAAACATATTCCCTCCGGGCATCTGGTGTTTACAATTTTTTCCACCGATCCCGCGCAAAGTGCCGTCCAAAGCCCGAAACAAGATGGACGCGGAAATCCAAATCCCATCGCTTCCGCACCCATGATATATCGGCGCGAGGTATTTTTGTTTACACAACTCTTTTTTTCTATGTCCAGACAGGAGCCTCAAATTTTTGGAACTCAATTTCGTGGGGAATGGACGAAACGACAAAAAATTGTACCGAACCGGTGATTTGTGGAGCGCATTCATTGTAGTGACAAGCTTGTTGGGCCGGGACGCAGCCTGGTCCCAGAATTAAGTTACGTGGATAGCATGTATGCAAACATTCGCTGCTGTGACGTTACTTGTTAAAACGCGGGCCCAATTCAGTCAGATTGATGTTGATTGAGTTATCGGCCCGTTGTTGGGTTTCCGTGATTTTGTTTGTGCACTAAATTATTTCACTGAAATTGGATAAAAAGCTAATTTATATTGGATGACATAAGCGTAGATTAATAACCTATTTACTCCTACTGGATGTCGATGGAACAAATTACAATCACTGTGTATGATGTTCTTGATGAAAGTCAATTACCGCACAAGCCATTCATAAAAGCAATCATGGCGCTATTCATAACCATATATTTTATTCGTATACAAGTAAAATACAGTCTAGAAAGGTTAGTACACAAATGGCCAATACCACAAATTAATTGCAATAGCTAGTAACAGAATAATATCGGTTAAAAACTAAAAAACAACCGACTTCAATGCCGCGCTATTCATTTTCAGTACCAATTTTGAGATGTTTATCTCAATATCTCTGGAGATACTTATCATACCTCGATAAAATTACCATGGTACCACACTTGGGATATCACCTTTTAAACAAAAAAAGAATAATCGAAATCGGTTCATAAACGACGAAGTTATCCGCGAACAAACATAAAAAAAAAAAAAAAAAATATACGGTCGAATTGAGAAACCTCCTCCTTTTTTTGAAGTCGGTTAAAAAGCAAAGAAATGCAAACTGCTATTCGAACTCATGCTATATTGAGGTAAATTTTCATTCATTATTAAAATCAAACCAACATCGAAAACATTAAATGAGACACACAAATTACTATAATAATGGAAATATTCAAAACCGCGCATAAATTAAGAAGCAAAGATTTTATTTTAAATAATAAATCAAAACATGTGAAACTTCTAATTAAGCGAAAGCCAATTTAAATTAACGTCCCTGGAAGAAGCGGTCAAAACAAAAAGATTAATGACCTGTAGTTCTCGGAACATTAAAATCTATGGTTATTTAGTGCGCGAATTGGCAAAAATTTTAGATGTACCTTTATTGCCCATAAACCACCATTAGTAAATTGCTTTTGTCAGCAGTACAATAAAATTTTCTTATTAGGATGAATTACCTGAAACTATTTTTAACAACGAAAATGTCGTATGTTAATATATTATTATTTACGAAATAAATCAACTACTAAATTTTAATTTCAATACTTTAAATGTTCATATGAAATTATCGGTTTACTCAATAAATATGTAGTGACCTTAAAACCAGAATAAAAATGCACCCGCATTAAATAAAGCTATCTAACTAAAGACCATTCATACCCAACTAACGCTTTCAAGCGGTCCGTCAAACAATATGTTTGCAAACAAATTACCAAACCCGCAAACTCAGAGCACATCTGAGTCAATTTGGGTAGTCCTTATTGAATTACAGACCGACACGTTACCGTGTCTGGTCCATCTTTGTGATGCCACCTTTATATTCAATTCCACTACATCCCAAATCAAACTCTATTATATGCTGAATGAAGTCATGGAATCGCTTGGACATATCCCAATTATATATCTTTGCACGGTGTACAAATTCGTGTTTTAGGCATTTGAATTTAGAGTCTGTTTTAGCTTGGGTGAAGTTGGGTTGATCGAAGGGCATGGAACACGTGAGAGGTAAAAGGGGCACGATGAGTGATGTGACGTACGTAGCCTCTGACTCCGCGGCGCTTCGTGCGATCGGCTCTGCCGGGGTTGCCGTGTCTTATTCATAGTGCAGATGCAAGCGATAATACGCAAAACGTATTTAAAAAAGTCCATAATGTTAATATTGAAGACTTAATTTGTTCGTGTTAGTTAGTAGGTGTATAAAAAACTACTTAGACAAAATCCTAACAGTTAATTTGGCTTATTGAAAACTTATATTAACATTTGATTAGTATCACTGATAATTTACAAAGCTGGAATAATATTTGAAACATAGGATGATTCAGTTATACGGCTATTACGTTCAATAAATAAAGGTAAAAAAATATTCAATAATATATGTTATAGTATTACTGCGAAGATAGGCAGACAGATTTACGAAATCGACGTACAGTAGCATGTTCTTTTTGGCAAAGTAAGACTAATATAACAATGTTTTAGACTCTGTAGTAGGCTCCTGTCTTGCTGCATTTCGACGTTCACAATTATCTCTGAAGTATCGGTATCCTTTTTCTATCTATATATTATAGAAACAACTTTTCATAACTGTACAATTTATTTACCCCCTCTATGGATAGTGCAAGATCACATCAGCCGTGAGACGCGGCAAGCGATGTGCCAACCATTGTGCTAACTAGCCCGCGCGTATTATGCCACTCTGTGCACGTTCCCGTTAAGTCACTCCTATGCACTGAGTGTCAGATCGTCATCGATGATCGACGTTGGTTTAATTTTGGACACTTATGTCTCTATCATGCATCAATCAGTAGTAGTAGAAAATTCAACCTGAATAGGACAAGTACATAACAAGCTATTAGTGAAAATTATGACCATTCTTGAAAACTTCACAAACAGTCAAATAAAATTAGATAATGTATACGATTTATTGTAAGTTTTGTTTTTGCTTTCTCAACATTGTAAGACTAAGGTTACACGCTCAGTCTGGCATCAGTTCAGTCCATCAGTCTGCTCAGAATTACAGGAGAATTATCGTCTAACCGGTCCAGAATGACAAAAATTAAAAAATTTAAATATTATTTTTTCATCCATCATTCTGGCATCAGTCTTAGCCGGATCAAACTGATGGACTGAACTGATGCCAGACTGAGCGTGTAACCTTAGACTAATGCTTGTCACAATTTATTTGCCTTTACCCCCAAAAACAAACATTTTAAATAGCTCATTAAACACCCAGCTCTTACATCTTTTATCATTCTCTAACCTATTTAATTCACATACATTGTGTTCTTTCACCCAACCAAAGTCAAAATACTATTATTCTCTTTGTTTTAACATGTAAATGGGGCTCGGATCACATGACAATAGAATTGAAAATGACTGTATTCAGCGTTGAACAGCCTTTACGAAGTTAGTTATATCAAAAGATTAGTAGAATATGTAAGCATTTGTTAAATGAGAAAGTGGATGGATTCTTTAGCAATGAGGTGTTACAAAGGGATTCTTATTATTTTGGCCTCCAGCTTGGCTTAAATTCTTGCATGAACATTTGTCTGTTTTTAACTCCTGACATGATAACGAATAAATAATAAGATCGTTTAAAAAACTAAAAAGAACCGACTTCAATGCCGCGCTATTAATTTTCAGTACCAATTTTGAGGTTTTTATCTCCATATCTCTGAAGATACTTATCAGACCTCGATAAAATTGCCATGGTACCACACTTGGGATATCTCCTCTCCTACAAAAAAATATAATTAAAATCGGTCCATAAACGACGAAGTTATGCGCGAACAAACAAAAAAAAAAAAAACATATATACGGTCGAATTGAGAAACCTCCTCCTTTTTTTTATGTCGGTTAAAAAGAGGGGTCTCACGTCAATGTTATCTCAATAATTTGACGCACCTTTTGAAGGACTCAATGTTAAAGCTATCCGACTAAATAGCAGAAAGATGCTAATTGAACCAATGAGCTCAATTTCCGGTAAATACAATTAACTCGCGCGTGAATAGATATCATCTAGGTAAGCGCGGTAATGGCGGTAGATCATCGATTACATCCACACTTGACATCAGGTGAAACAGTTAGTGGTCAAGCGCTAGCATAGCAAAATACAAATGTCATTAAAAAATAATTGCATTTGCAAACGGTAGAAGGGTCTAGTCTAGTTCAATCTCAGACGACTCAGACTTCTCAGAGTAGGTAGTACCTAGTAGGTAGAAACATTGAATCGTTCCTACTAGGTACGATTCAATGTTTCACTTACAATACAATTTAGAATTACATTTAACCTTAGGGCTATGCCTATTATTATATAGAAAAGTACTCTGTGCTATTATTTTTAAACTGATTACTTGGCAAAACGAGCATAACGCTTCATTTAATGACATTAGTGAAAACTTAAAAATGAAACACTTGCGTGTTTTAAAGGTGTACAACGCCATCTATCGGGTTCTTTAGGAAATTACGAACCAATTCTGAACCTGACCCGAACGAATTCAGTATAGTATAGTAGTAGTATAGTATCCATAACCCAACTTTATCCGAAGTCAAGCCAGTTTTACCCCAACTTGAGTCGACTTTACCCGAACGAGCGTTCTTATGAACTCGGTGTAACCCGACTTTACCCGAAATCGAGAAATATTAATAATTAGGTGCTAATATTTTTGTACCCAAACTCGAGCCGACTTTACCCAAATGAGCACGTGTGATGGCTCAGTCTCATTCAATGCACACAAAACAAAGTGCAAGACGTTTTCACTTCAAAAAATCTTATTTATTCTGTGACTAAACCTATCCAAAATCAGAGCTCATGAAACTATCCCATCTGCACAAAACATAGTCACTTATAATCTATGGAGCAACTTCGTGAATTTCACTTAAACTATTATGACAGGGAATCCCGAGTTAACCTTGGCTTATTGTTGTTGCTAACCTGAGGTTAAGTGTTATAGCAGTGTACTTCGGATTGAAGTACTTGAAAATGTTAAACTGAATTTGATGGGATGACTTGTAAAGCTTTCGTAGGGAATAAATGTTTTTTTTTAAAGCTTACTAGCAATGTGGGTTGCACAATACTAGTATTCTTGGTAACCCCTCTAACTAAGCTAAATATGCTTGTGTCTGAAGTGGGTTACGTGAACCCACTCCACAATAGCGCAATGGGTAGGGATCGAACTCACGACCTCTCGATCGCCAGTCCGACACCTTCCATTGGGCTATCGCCGCTTTTCTTTTTATGTGTTTTATCAGGTTAGTAGTAAACTTGATATTTCTAAAGATATTTACTCACTTTGCATATTATTTGTTTTGGTAGCTTTTAGAAGTAAGCAGCATTGCGCATATCGTCGTATAACACAGAAAACAGATATATACAATACCGATTAACAATCAGAGAAAAATGAGACGGATAAGAATGCTTATTTCTATAAAAGTAGAAAGTGAAAGTAGACTGACAGAATTATACACGTTTCGATTTGTTTGACAACCTTTGAAACTCAGAGATGACTCTTAGGCTGAGTTGCACCATTTTACTTTAACTATAACGAACGTCAAAAGTCAGTCACACTAAAACACCGGATATAGTTATAGTTACGGTTAAAGTAAGATGGTGCAACTCAACTTTAGTCAAGTATTGTCAATAATAGTTGAATTTATAATATCGTTTAAAAACTAAAAAAGAACCGACTTCAATGCCGCGCTATTCATTTCCAGTACCAATTTTGAGATGTTTATCTCAAATTCTCTGGAGATACTTATGAGACCTCTCTACAAAATTACCATGGTACCACACTTGGGATATCTCCTTTCGAACAAAAAAAGAATAATCAAAATCGGTTCATAAACGACGAAGTTATCGGCGAACAAACATAAAAAAAATATATATATATATACGGTCGAATTGAGAAACCTCCTCCTTTTTTTGAAGTCGGTTAAAAATGTAAAACAACCTATGACTGATCTATTTATTATTTGTTTATTGAGACCATTCCAATGAGCCCAAACACTACATCTCTGCTGTAAGTTGGAAAGTATTCTGCAGATTCCAGTAGATGCCCAGGTCGGTCAGGTCGGTGCTACCATGTAATTGAAGAAAGAGAATACCAAATTATGAATTTATCTATGAGAGTCGATCTCATAGATCTAGAAATAAAGCTCATAGTCATAAACGGCTGTAAGGATTTTAATGAGTCAAAGCTGAGAAAACTCTAGATTAAAACACCTATCAAAAAAAAGAAAACTAAATCAAAATCAGTTCATCCATTTAGGCGCTACGATGCAACAGACAGACACACACATACACGGATACACACGTAAAACTTATAACACCTCTTATTTTTGCGTCTGGAGTTAAAAATGAGGTGTGACGTTCAGAAGACGGGTTATGTTAAATAACAGAATGTATATACAAAGATAGACTTTTTCGTAGGGCTTAGGGTTCCGTACTTAAAGCGTGTCAACAGGTCTCTTCTATAACTCTTTAAAATAGGGATATCATAATTATATAATAATTCGCCAAGTAAGAGTTTGACTGACTTGGTCGAACTCGCTAAGGAAAGGTTTCGTACCCAAAAATAAATAATAGTTAAAAAAAACTAAAAAACACGCTTTTTATAGAAAACCGAACTAAAAAATAGAAAATAAATTTTAATAAATTTAAATTAAGAATAGTGTTAAAAATTTCAATAAATATAAATTAATAATTGTGTGAATAAAAAATAAAAAAAAATATTTAAAAAAAAGCGTGAGGTGCATGGCGTCAATAGTTATAAATATTTTATTGACAGATATGAGTAGAGTGGTTATCATTTTGATAATATCTTAAAAGCACCCCACGCTTTTTTAAAAATAAAATATTTTTTGTTTATTCATACTATTATTAATTTATATTTATTGAAATATTTAACACTATTCTTAATTTAAATTTATTAAAATTTATTTTCTATTTTTTAGTTCGGTTTTCTATAAAAAGCGTGTTTTTTAGTTTTTTTTAACTATTATTTATTTTCTACTTTTTAGTTGGAAAAGGGAATATTTTTTTATCAAATTAGTGTATTGTCATCGGTCCTCGATAAATCTACAAAGTTTAAACGAAATCTGGCCGTTTAAAGTGGGTCAAAATCGCGCCCAAAGAAGTCGGTCACAAACATACAAACATACAGGTGAAGCTAATAAAAAGCTTACAAAAAAGTCAGTACACGCTTCTTGTTTGAGGACCCCTATAATATAATACTCTCAAAAATTAGGAATACTTACTTACACTATGTTTATTTTTACTAATCGATTTCTTATTCACATATACGAGTAAAAGTAAAAGGCTCTACTTAAGTTGGTCCAGGTGTTGCTGATAAAATGTAGGTCCTTTTACCATCTTCAAAGTTGTGGAACAGTCCGTAAATGTGCACTTAGTCCGACGAGATGGACAAAGGAGGTCTTCGTTCTTATAATATTGAAATATCTAGGTATATTTTATATTTATAGAAGAAAGACTTTTAAAAGATTATAATAAGCACTTAGAATAAGTATTTGGTATTATTTAGGTATTAAACAAATTTTATGTTGCATTACGTCTTCCACGAAGCTTTACAGTTTTGTAAAAAATCCAGTAGAGTACAACCACAGAAATATTAATTACTACCTTATGTGATACTATAAGAATCTTTGTCCTGACATACTGACTGACTGACTCACTCACTGACAGACAACGCACAGCCTAAACCGCTGGTCGTAGAGACTTGAAATTTGGAAGGTATATTTGTCTTAGTACGTAGGGGTGTACTAAGAAAGGATTTTCCAAAACTCACCCCTTAAAGGGATGAAATGGGGGTTCAAAGTTTGTATGGAGAAACAAGATTAGATAGTCTTTTCTATCCGAAACTTCACACAAGTGCTTCAGTAAAAAAAAGTAAATACGTGTTTCAGGTTTTTTTGAAATTCAACTCCTAAGAGGGTGAAGTGGGGTAACAAAGTCTGAAATCAATATTGTTTCGGATTGCGCTGATATTTGGCATGCAGATATTTATTACGACGTTAGTTCCCTCTGAGAAAGGATTTTTCAAAATTAACCCTCGAAAGGGATGAAACGGGGGTTCAAAGATTGTATAGAGAAACAAGATTAGATAGTCTTTTCTATCCGAAACTTCACAGTGCTTCAGTGCTTCAGTAAAAAAATAAGTAAATACGTGTTTCAGGTTTTTTTGAAATTCTACCCCTAAGAGGGTGAAATGATAATTGAAATAATATTGATTTTTACACTTTATTACCATAAAGTGTAAAAATCAATATTATTTCGGATTGCGCTGAAATTTGGCATGCAGATAGTTATTACGACGTTAATTCCCTCTGAGAAAGGATTTTCCAAAATTAACCCTCGAAGGGGATGAAACGGGGGTTCAAAATTTGTATGGAGAAACAAGATTAGATAGTCTTTTCTATCCGAAACTTCACACAAATGTTCCGTAAAAAAAAAAGTAAACACGTGTTTCAGGTTTTTTGAAATTCCACCCCTAAGAGGGTGAAATGGGGTAATAAAGTGTGAAAATCAATATTGTTTCGGATTGCGCTGAAATTTGGTATGCAGATAGTTATTAATTACGACGTTAATTCCCTCTGAGAAAGGTTTTCCAAAATTCATCCCTGAAGAGGATGAAACGAAAAGTTTGTATGGAGAAACAAGAATAGATTGTCTTTTATATTCGAAACTTCACACAAGTAGTTTAGTAAATAAATAAGTAAATACGTGTTTCAGGCTTTTTGAAATTCTAATTCTAAAAGGTTTAAGTGGGGTAATAAAGTCTGAAATCAATATTGCGCAATATCAGCGCAATCCGAAACAATTCGGATTGCGCTGATATTTGGCATCCAGATAGTTATTTTGACGTAGGCATCCGCTAAGAAAGGATTTTTCAAAATTCTCTCTTCATGGGATGAAGCGGGGGTTCAAAGTTTGGATAGTCATTTTATTCGACATTTCACACAAGTACTTCTGTAAATAAATACGTAAATACGAGTTTCAGACTTTTTCAAAATTCCACCCTAAGACAGTGAACTGGGGTAAAAAAGTCTGAAAATCAATATTGTTTCGGATTGCGCTTTTTTGGGTTTTTCGGGTTTTATAAATATGAATCCTGATTTGTCTTAGTCACGCGATAACATGAAAACAGGTGAACCGATTTGGCTAATTCTTATTTGATGACTTTAATGATAGAATCGTTTTTACAAAAGAAAAGTTTTCAGTAAATAAAAGGAGTTTTTAACGCGGGCGAAGCCGCGGGGGACTTCTAGTTATTTATATTTCTGTGAGTACAACCAAGAATTAGTCAACAATACAACCTAGAAATTTCCGTAGGCTTAAAGGTTAAATGGCTCGACTTCTGACCGAGGTCACCGGTTCAAATCCCAGTGGTGTACTAATGTATTTTCAATGTGCACGCATTAGGGGTTCGATATAATGCTCCAACAACCTTTCATAGGTGGTTGGAGCATTATATCGATGTTCTACCAGCCTTACTACCAAAAAGTATCTAACCACCACCATCAAGGAGAAAATGTTTAATAACCTACAGTGTTCTCACACACATTCCTCGAGAGTTTCCGTTCTAGGCCTAGCGTGTTCCCCATCTTCGACCTCATCATCGCTTACCACCAGGTGAGATAGAGGTCAAGCGTTAGCCTATCAGAAAAATTAAGACAAATAGACCTAAAAATTAAAACATCAAGTCTTCCTGTCCCCAAAACCTCTAATAAGTATACTTATGGCAAAAAATATCACAACCTAGATCAAGAAGGCAAAGTTGCAGAGCGCACTATAGTGCGCTCTGCAACTTTGCTATAGTATATTGCTATAACTATAGTTATAAACATAGTATTCATTAATAAAGCACCTCAAATAACTTCCCATACAAACTAGTATATAAATTATCAAATTAATTCTTTATCGAACTAGGCTTACATTAATTTCCAATGTGCTTTACCACAAATCTATAACACCTATTCAAATTCAGATATGATAAAGTCATCAATATATCCGTTATGCTCAAAAACCATCGAAAGAACTAATGCTATTTCACTAACTAATGTCAATTTTAAACCGGGTTTGGTGAAAAATATTAAAGAAATGTGACATAAATTATATGATTTAACTGTCTATTTGAAGTAACGATCCGTATAAGTGGTTATAAATTAGGATTTATGCTAATATACTGTAGATTTTACGCCTACGGTAGATGAAGCTGGTTTAATGAATGGGTCAGAGGGAGCCAGTGTTGCTAGTATTAAAATACCCGATTATAATGTGTAACACACATTTTCTGTCTCGTTTTATGCTCTTAAATAGAAAACATTTTCATATGTGGTAGGAGCATAATATATCGATGTTATGACATGCTGCCAAAAAGTAGCTACACTCAAACTACAATCAAGGACAAAACCTGCCGCCATAACCTTACGGTGTTCCGACAGCACACAATTTAGAGTTGATATTCTAGGCCTAGCGAGTTCACTATCTTCAACTACATCATCGACTACCATCAGGTGAGATAGTGGTCAAAACCTAGCCTATCCTATAAGAAATAATAAAATACATATATAAATACTGCTCGTTACTTTATCTGAGACATCTATTATTTTGTAAATTGTTAAACACAATCCAAAATTTCATCGTACCGACGGGACTCGAACCCGCACCCCCCGGATTCCACGTCCAGGTGCTCTGCCAATTAAGCCACGGTTCGATACATCGATACTACGAAATTAGTGGATTGCATTTGTTAAACCAATTTTGCATTGGTGGCGCCATCTATGACTACTTATTACGTAAGTTAATCATTCGGAAGAAATCATTACAGTTTTCAAATCCGACGAGAGATGTTGCACTGCGTAAATCAAATATTATGTTTCTTTGAAGTGTCTCGCACTTTATATTTTTTTCTAAATTGTTAAACACAATCCAAAATTTCATCGAACCGACGGGACTCGAACCCGCTCCCCCCGGATTAACTTACGTAATAAGTAGTCATAGATGGCTTAATTGGCAGAGCACCTGGACGTGTAATCCGGGGGGTGCGGGTTCGAGTCAAGGGGTCGAGACCAAGTTAGTTAGTTTAGTTAAATATATATATATCAACATCAACACCAATATTATAAATGCGAAAGTCAGTTTGTTTATTTGTTTGCTTGTTTGTTTGGGACTTCTTCACGGTCAAACGGCTTGACCGATTTGACTGAAATTTTGTACAAAAATCGTACATAGGGCAGAATAGGATATAGGATACTTCTTTTTTAGCTATCGAGTCAGGGTGTCCAGATATTTTAAATAGAATTTTGTAAATATAAGACTTCTTCTCGAATAAACGGCTTGACCGATTTGCCTGAAATGTTGTGTGAATACATGTTATAGGGCAGAATAGAATAAAGGATACTTTTTTCTGGCTGTCGAGTCAGGGGGTCCAAATATTTTTAATTGAATTTTGTAAATATAAGACCTCTTCTCGAATAAACGGCTTGACCGATTTGCCTGACATGTTGTATAAAGACAGTTCATAGGGCAGAATAGGACATAAAAACTTTTTTTCTGGCTATCAAGCCAGGGTGTCCCAATATTTTTAATTGAATTTTGTAAATATCTAATTTTTATAATATCTAACTAATTCTTCTCGAATAAACGGCTTGACCAATTTGCCTGAAAATTTGTGTAAATACATGTCATAGGGCAGAATAGGATATAGGATACTTCTTTTTTAGCTATCGAGTCAGGGTGTCCAGATATTTTAAATAGAATTTTGTAAATATAAGACTTCTTCTCGAATAAACGGCTTGACCGATTTGCCTGAAATGTTGTGTGAATACATGTTATAGGGCAGAATAGAATAAAGGATACTTTTTTCTGGCTGTCGAGTCAGGGGGTCCAAATATTTTTAATTGAATTTTGTAAATATAAGACCTCTTCTCGAATAAACGGCTTGACCGATTTGCCTGACATGTTGTATAAAGACAGTTCATAGGGCAGAATAGGACATAAAAACTTTTTTTCTGGCTATCAAGTCAGGGGGTCCCAATATTTTTAATTGAATTTTGTAAATATCTAATTTTTATAATATCTAACTAATTCTTCTCGAATAAACGGCTTGACCAATTTGCCTGAAAATTTGTGTAAATACATGTCATAGGGCAGAATAGGATATAGGATACTTTTTTCTCGGCAGTTAAGTGAGGGTGCATATATTTTTTGTTAATTTTACATAGAGTTAACATAATCATAAAAGTTTAACCTTAGGTTCGTCTATAATGACTTAATTAGTGTCTTGATTAGGCCATAAAACTGTCAGGATCATTAGAAGTCATCAAAATTTACGCGCTGGCTTTGCTTGCCCAACGTGTTTATCTGCTTTGTGGGAAGTATTTCAAAAACTTTCGTGTTTCAACAGCCTTAGGGTAATTGGTGTTGACTTAGTAGGTCATAAAAACTGTCAGGGTCATAAAAAGTCGTAAAAAATTTCCGCACTCGCTTCGCTCGCGCAGTGATAGCGCTCGCTACGCTCGCGCAAGCATTTATTTTATCAACTTTGAAGGTGATATTTCAGCAAATTTTGTATATTAATAACCACATGCATCAAAACGAGTCATAAATTAAAACTGTGCAATCTTCAAAAATCATAATGATTATTAACCTTAAAATAAGTGAATATCACGTTTCACTTGAGTGTCATCAGTGTTGACTTAGTAGGTTATAAAAACTGTCAGGGTCATAAAAAGTCGTAAAAAATTTTCGCGCTCGCTTTGCTCGCGCAATGATAACGCTCGCACCGCTCGTGCAAGCATTTATTTTATCTACTTTGTAGGAAATATTTCGTCAACTTTCGCATATTAATAACCACAAGCATCAAAACGAGTCATAAATTAAAACAGTACAACCTTCAATAATCATAATGATTATTAACCTTAAAACAAGTGGATATCACGTTTCACTTGAGTGTCATCAGTGTTAACTTAGTAGGTTATAAAAACTATCAGGGTCATAAAAAGTCGTAAAAAAAATTCTCGCTCGCTTCGAGTATTTGTTTTATCTATTTTGAAGGTAATATTTCAGCAAATTTTGTATTTTAATAGACACATGCATCAAAACGAGTCATAAATTGAAACAGTACAACTTTCAATAACCATAATGATTATTAACCTTAAAATAAGTGATCATCGACTTTAACCTGAGTGTCATCAGTGTTGACTTAGTATGTCATAAAAACTGTCAGGGTCTTAAAAAGTCGTGACCATTTTTAGAGCTCGCTTCGCTCGCGTAAAGTTTTCGCAGTAATAACGCTATATAGCGTATAATAGCGTGTCTCAACAGCCTCATACATTAGACTGACTCAAATACTGAAACAGCAAAACTTGGTAAACCTTGGTTAGGTTTACCAAGTAATGATTAATGTCTTTAACAATAGACGATATCGAGTTCGACCTAAGAGTCATCTATAGTGAGTTGATTATTAGGTCGTAAATTTGTCAGGGTCATAAAAAGTCATAAAAAATGTTCGCTCTCGCAATGATAGCTCCCGCTGCGCTCGCGCAGCTATTCACCTTATTTTCTTTGTAAGAAATGTTTCAGGAACTTTTGTGTTGAGTCAAACATTTAAACAGCACAACTTCGTATACCTATCCAAAATGATTAATGACTTTAACAATAGAGGATATTGAGTTCGACTTTAGGGTCATCTATGGTGACTTGGCCTAAGAGATCATCGATATTGACCTCAAAGGTCATAAAGACTCAAATAATGCGGGCGAAGCCGCGGGTAACAGCTAGTATACCATATTCCTGGGGATGCTCATCAGATCTTGATAGAATAAAATGGAATCAAATGAAAAGAGCACAAAGAAATAAATAATTTTCCAATCAATGACAGAGTTCTGAGGTAACAAACATAAAAAAGTCGAATTGAGAACCTTTTCCTTTTTTGTGAAGGCGGTTAAAAAAAGTTTATTATGCATTATTCCAATTCTTACACAAAATAGATTACTATTTAGATTAAGAATAGATTAGAAAACTGTTTATTCAGGCAAAAACACTGTGCACAACAACAATACGCATATAAAGTAACTATCGAATTAACTGACTCATAATTATATCTACTACATATACTAGATACTAAAAAGTATGTATATATATTTATTTAACGATGATTAAGTAGATTACGTAATATGATGCAGCTGTAATATGATAGTAAATCCAATTCTAGAATATGGCAACACTAAAACTACCGTTCCATAAGTCCCATGTCAATATAGTATGTTTATAACGTGGTCCGGTATTGACTCGGTATCATTTAAATATCGAGTTACTCAATCAACTCAGTGTGAATAGCCGTTAATTTGAATTGACTTTGACAAAAATAATACAAAATATTTGAATTTAATAAATGAAATTAAAAAGTAGGTATGGCGTATCGATCTACGTTTGTTGATATCCATGTTGCACCGGCTATTGGTTTAGTTGGCGGTGGCATGTTGCAGGTAGGATATTTTTATCAAAGACAAACAAGCGCTTGACCAATAATTGAAATAATATCTGTCTTAATGAGATGGGAGGATATACCGTCTACGATAGAATCGTACCTATTTGTTTGGAAGAGAAAAGCTGTAGTAAAGACAAGGCAGTGGTCTGGCTCATATCTCGACCCGTTCAAAACAGGTATTGAAATGAATGCTGATAATAAATGCAATTTTTCTTAGATACCTTGCGCAGTATTTGTTGCTACGTTCCGAGTTACGTACAAAGTTTGTATTTGTTCTCATAGTTTCTAATCATGCTCACGCTCCTCCATAGAAGTCATCATTTTAAGATAGTTTAACCACAGAAAAGATAATGTTTAACCACAGAAAAGATGATCGTCCTACGGTGTAACAGCCAAAAAACCGACATCAATGACACGCGAGTCAGTTTCAGTAGCAAGTTTAAGACGTTTATGTTACTTACTTATCAGATTTTGATAAAATTGAAATGGGACCAACTTGTAAATTAACCCTTACCTTTAAAAATAAGAATCATTCATAAGTGTAATCGTGGGGTAACAAACATCCAAAAATATATATATTACAGACGAATTGAAAACATCTTTTTGGAACTCGTTTGAAAAGAATTCCCAACAGCAAACGTGTTTAAGTATTCCAGCACACTCTCCCAATTATCCGAAAAATCTAAATCTTCAAATATCCCAAATCTTAACAAACGTAATCCAATAACAAACTCGTCAGGGAAGCGTCGATGTGGATGTGCATTCCATGCTGAGATAAAGGCATGGACATACTGCACGTGGCTGTCGCGTGCCGATGGCACGGGCTTATGTGAGGACACGCAAAAACGTAGGGTCGTCTTATAAGTGGATGGCTGTTACACTGCTTTTAAAGTTATTTTTTGCGAATATAAAAACAAATTCTTATTGCTACTTGTCAATGCTAAGTTCCACTTTTATCAGTTTGTAATATCATTCATAGCCTGGCCAGATAAACAACTTATACAGCGTAATCTGTCTGAATTTATCTGAAACTTTATCAAGAACCAGTGAAACCGACTCTAAATATGTCACCCACTGTACGCTCCTACTGACTCAATATAGATAAATATCGATAAGAGATTTAATTGAATTTTGTGAGCGTGATATGGATATCATAAGTTAGGTAGACTAAAATATGTTCTAATAATAAAATCAAACTTTCAACATTTTTATGTAATTTTATACTAAAAAAATCAATCTTATAATACAAGTTATTACTTAGATAATATATTTGATTTTTTATATGTTTTTTTTTTTTTTATTTACGTTGAGTAAGTACTCAAGGTACTAATAATTACTATTTAGTTTATTTAGGTACTTACTACAAACAAATTGTGCTTACAACAAAAATACAATCTAAACTAAAACACTTAAAATTCCCATCATGGCATCGGTGTAACTGTAAACACAGACCACCAGAATCCCTCAGACGCGTGCCACCCCCAAAAATAAAACTAAAAATAAACCCTACCATTAGGGAGTTAATGCGTTAACAATGTTCGTAGATTTACGTCGGATTGCACACTTTGATACTGCGCCCGTACGAGGGCCGTCCTCAATTGAGACTCTTGAAATGCAGCGGCCATGATATTGTCCTGTACCACTGATTTATGAATACTGCCAGTAGCCAAAGTCACTACAGGTAAAATATAAGAATTGTATTGGTTATTAATCAACCGGGCGATGTGGGCCCAGTGACGCAGTGGATAAATGGTCGGCTTTGACGACAGAGGTAGCGCGTTCAAATCCCCGCCAAGCATTAATTGATTTTTTTATCAAAAGATGTATGTGCGCTTTTCACAGTGGCCCGGTGAAGGAAAAAACATTGTTAAGAAACCTCCAACTCTTGGCATTGTGATATATTACAATACTATTAGTGTCTGTCTGGCCAGTTACCACCCTCAAGTTAGAAAATCAGTCGTCAAACACCTAATGTGTTCCGGCAGCTGTCCTTGAGAGCCAGTCCCCGTTCTAGACCTAACGTGCTGCCATCCTTGACCGCATCATCACTTACCAACTGCTGAGATAGTGGTCAGAAGCAGGCCTATACGACAAAAAAAATCCAGTCCACCATTAAGTAGAGTTTTATTTGAATTAGACACAGATAAAATTCAATACGATTCGGAAGATGAGTTGAAGCATAGCTTAAAGATTTAACTATTATAGAATTCTATCAGCGCTCCATGAATTTGACAAAGGTATGTTGATCAGCGTCTCGCTTCACTTTCATCATTCTCCTTCAGACAAGCACTTAAGTCCAATCCACATAGTTCAACTTTCCAAACTATGTAAGTATTACTTATACAAAACTGCCTCAGAAATTGGATGCTCATAAAGTTACGATCTTGAAGTAAATACGTTATACTGGACACGGTAGCATGCATTGACGAAAGCGTGCATTCTATCTGACTGAATTGTAAGTACTGTTATAACTGTAGGGCACTCTGTGTGCTTTGCCTTTTTTACCGTACAGGTGAAAATTGTGGCTCTTTGGTACTCGCTCTGCGGTCGTTTTCATTTTCCGATTGCATGCAGAGGACATTTGAAAAAGTCCGATACTCGAAAATGTGGAGCACTGAATGAATTGCATTGCAAAAAGAACCGTTCTCTGTTCTGCGATTCCCCGCTATTGCCTTTGAATGTATTGGTCCTTTGAAGGTGAATTCAATTTTATAACCTATGTAATGGTCATTTTACATTGAATTCGGCAATTCATATTGCTTTCTATGGGTTTTTAGACATATCAATATCACATGTTCGACAAGTTTTTTCTGCGAGTATAGGATAGGTACTGCAATTTTTAGCCTGCAGAACTAAAATTACTTCTAATTGCTAAATTACCTCATCATCACAATAAACCGGTATCAGTCCACAGCTGGACTTAGGCCTCTCGTAAGATACACTACTTTTTTGAATTATTGAATTGTTAATATATTGACATAGGAAATAACCAAAATCTATGGTACTGAACCATCTCATTCAACGAAGAGTTAGCCACAATGAGAAATATGCCTTTCAACTAATGATTTTTATTTAGCTACCCAATAAAGTTTGTTAAAACACATAACATTAGCATAGTTATGCTAATTTTATGTAATATTCCAAATTGTAATACGCCAAAACGAACAAACGAAATTATTCCTTCCAAAGGCAGCTCATCCGTTAAAGCCATCTAAAAGTTGACCTCAAAACTGAAATTTTACAGTGTTTCGGAATGAAAACGCGTTAATTTGAGTCACAAAAGAGCTATAATAAGAGTTGTGATTACACCGTCAACACATGAGAATCACACTCCGATAAATAAGGTATTGCATTTACTTGGTATTTTAGAATACCGCAATAGAGCAGTAGTGTTGATGTACTTTGGATACTATTAAGAGGTAGGTAGGTATGTAAAATAAAAAGCTGATAAGTATTTCTTTGCCTGTTACCATCTTAGGCCAAGCGACTAGCTAACTTACCAAAAGGTAAGATAGTGGTCAAACGCGAACCTATATGTTATAAAACACTAAAAAAACCTACATCAATCACGATTCAATTATTGATATAAATAAAAAGTGGTAGTTCTAGTTCAATTAGGCAAAAAGTTTGATTGTAGCGTCACAAATAAAAGAGAGAGAGAGAGATTGATAAACATACTGTATATTTCAAACAGATGATCCAGACATAGACAAATAAAAGGAATTAAGCACGCCCCGAATTTCACAGCTTAATTAAAAATAAAACGACGCAACGAGCTCCCGTTTTCCAGATAGTTTCTCATTAAATCTGGTTTCGTGCGTTTCATATTTCAAAGTAGAGAGATTCGACCCGGTGTGAATGTGCCTGTTATAACCGGTGTCATATCAAAAATATCAAGCCGTTTGATCGTTTCAAGAACGCTTCTTTAGACGCTCACTTTGATATTCCCCAGATTGGATTTAAGTAGGCGATAAAGAAAGAATAAAATAAAAAATAAGTGGTTGCTTAGAGGTGCGGTGATGCTAAAAACACGGCTTGTTTTCTAAATATCAGATATCAATGAGATTTATTATGATTAGCAAAGTGATTTTAATATGAAACCCTGTCGTTTAAATGAGTTTTATTATAAGATGCGTATACGAAGGTAATAAAATGGTAGCTGGTAAGATACGAAGCGTTAGAGGTGACAAATTCATGCTAGTAGACCTGCTTGTGAGTGCTTCTGAGCGATCAGTATAATCAAGAAACATGACACTACAGATAAATTCAATAAAACGTGTTGTGTACGTCGTTCGAAAAGTGGAATCATTGGAACAGATTCTTTGGGTCAGTTAAATGTATGATTACAAGAGACAGACAACTCCAGCTGAAGAATTAATAAGATCTCAATAAATACGAAAAATACACACTAATACTCAATTATAATCTTAAATATTTTTATGCATTACTTAGCTCTTAAGTCAATCTTAAGTACATAGTAAAAAAGTACTGAAAAAATATTCAAATCCACAAACCGTTAAAATATGGGGTCTCCTATCAAGACAACATAAATAAAAGTAGTCATAGGTAAGGATCAAAGAGTTTGTAACGAACTTTACTCACGACTGCTCTGATCACTGCGATAGAGTAAAACGTATTTTTCTATTGTCTTCCCCTAGTAATGGGTTAACTAATGGTAACAATAAACTAGGTAAATTGGTCTAAATGACATAATGTTTTTTTCATTAGTAATTTACGATACGGCGCTGCGGTTTTTGGGAGGGTCTGACCGAAGGGTGCAAAGCATTTTTTTCTGTTTTCTTTTAGAAAGTGTTGAGTTGAAAAATAAAATTATGCTCCCAAACATTAGCTTACCACTATCAAGGAAATTGTCTGCTGCCATAACCTTTCGCGTTCGGGCTGCACACAGCCCTTCAGAATCAGACCATTTTAGGCCTAGGGAGCTCACCATCTTTGACCACGTCATCTTCGCTTAAGGTACGGCCACACCGCGGCGTCCTGCGATCTGCGGGCGCGATCTCAGAACTTATAAATTGTTTTCTGATCGCGTTTGGTGTGAACCAGTCGGTACAAATACTACTGCGCTATCTGAACGCCGCCAAGATCGCGCACGCAGAACGTCCGTACTATCTCGCCTAGTGGTAAAGGTACCTTTACCACTAGGCGAGATAGTTGTCAACGCTAGCGTATCAGATATACAAAAATGTTTTTATAATGTAAGAATTCTTAACAAGCTTTTATTTAACTTGTTTTACTATATGGTACGGTAGAGTTTGACCATTTTCTCACCTGTTGTTGGTAATTGACGATGTGATCGAGGATGTCGATAGGCCTACGGAATGAGCTAAGAACTGAAACTGGTTGCAAAAGGTGGTACGGTACATACAACATGTCAAGAACGCCTAAAAATCATCAAAATTCGCCAATCACTAAAGGATTTGTCAAAGACAAGTTAATAGGTGGAAATTCCAAAACTGGATAAGTCGAAAACGTTTTAGACTTGCCTGATAATTGATACCACATTACAATGTGCGTTATCTTATCACTATCTTAGGCAAGTCTTTAAGATTGCAGACGGCTATCAGCCTTGGATGTCCCTACATAGATTGAGAGTCAGTATACTTGGCCTAGCGTGTTCACCATCTTCGATTACATCATAGCTGGCCACCAGGTGAGATAGTGGCCAAACACTAACCTAAAAATGAATAAAAAAATAGATATGAATTAGTTTATGTTCACTGTTGAAATTAGAAACCAACAGAAATAATAAAAATTCCAAGAAGCATTAGGCTATACGGCTGATCAAGCGACATCTTCTTCTATTTGATGTTTGCTTTTTATTTTTCTATTATATTTCTACGGAACCCTCCTTGGTTTGTTTCTTGTAGCATTTGGATAATTTTAATGAAATTTTAATTTCAGACAAAGTACATATTAATTACTTTAGTGTCACCAAAGCTATGGTCGGTTAGTGTGTAAAGAACATAACATGCACATACTTATACAATGCCCATGCATTCGCTACGGTTGCCAATCGCTCGTAAATTCCCCACATCTCTTAATCACCATCCAATGCGAGCAAATTAACTTTCATTGTATCGGACGAAATCGTGTTTGAGCATAACCGACCGCGAAATATTCAGGGCCTTTCAATGCTGCAGTAATATTTAATTACAGTAGATCAAGTTCAGATGGTTTGAATAATTTATCAAGTGTCTGTTTTTTTGGTGTAGCCGTTTCAGAAGACAACTTGGTCATCTGTTCTTAAGTTATGATATGGTTCAAGATTTCAGGAATCAAGAATTGTGCTTGTGTGATATTGGAAGACAGAAACTAAACGGAGGACCTGGACAACTGAGCGAAGTCCAATCTATAAAATGCAATTCCACCATCCGTCTACCGAATCTTCTGACACTGAATATCATTCTTGAACTCGGCGATGCAGAACTACTAGTAAAACTATTTTTTTGTTAAAACTGATGGATGATTCCTACTGCACGTTTCTGTATATCGGTGCACACTATTTTTAAAGTTCCATTTGGGGTACCTCAAACAAGATTTTATGTTCAGTCATAATCACATCCTCTCGTGTAAATGTCTCAATTATGTACGGGATGTGTGGACACGCGTGTGTTTCAGTTTCACGACTTTCGAATGTGTTTGATGGCCACGCTTCATTGGCGACGGTTGACGATGACTGTATTTGTCACAGATTTAGATTAGGACAGGCATCGTGTGTATGACATTTTTTATGATAGCAAACTGTGCCATATTTTGTATTTTATGACCTAATTGGATGTTTTGATTTATTCGCGTCGATGATGCGTGTTGTGTATTTTTCGTGCTTTATTTTTATACGCTGGCCGAGATCGTCGGTTACTAATGAAGGTCTATCATAACAAGATCTTAAATGATTATTATTTTTTACAATGCTTTTTATACTGCCATACATTTTTATCTCTCTCTGAATATATTTTGGAACGTCTAGTAGGCTGTATGCTTTTGTGGCTGTGATGCCAAGGTATGCTATGGCTATAATTTCTCCAAGTTTAACTAGAACATTGCAGCATAATCTACTTCTAATACTTTAATATATAACAAACCGGGTTTATTTGTGACGGTGACGACGATAACTTTCTTATCACACATTTTTTAAGCAATGCAATGTGGATTACACATTACTAGTAGGCTTGTTAACCCCTCCAACTAATCTAAATATGCTTGTGTATGGAATGGGTTTACTTCAATCGTGCTGGTTAAGATCGGAGGCACTCACAACCTCTCGATCGCCAGGCGGACGCTTTAGCCATTCAGCTATAACCGCTTTTTATCTCATGAAGTTAGATATTGCTATAATAACTATTGTTAAGTCTAGTTTTGTCGATAACATGGGTTTTGTGCGTGTACGAGTATTGAAAGCACACTTTAAGTAGCAACAGTGAGACGGACACCGTGAGTTTCGTCTGCCGGTTGGATTGGGTATCGTCTGAAGAAAACAGCAGTCATGAAAACGAAGCCCTTCAACCTACTCCCGCGCCTAGACTGTCTACCTCCGCCGCCGCCGTCCGCTCTGTCCAGCAGTGCTGCACGAGACGAGCAGCAGCTCTCAGTGCGGGACTGGACGCATCGGTGAGCGCCCCGCACTCGAGATCCTGAAGATGGCCTCCGGATGAGGCCGAAACATTATGTAGATCGCTATATCGACATCCCGTAAGTTACGATAAATTCATCAATGAGTATTGAGTTTGTGCTGTAAATTTTTCTATTAAAGTCGACTTTTCTTTCTGTATATATTCGAAACGGTTGCAATAGGTAGGAATAGGAATATCTTTAACTTGTAATGAACCTTCTTTGTATATTGAAGAAGATGCCGAGTCGTAATGACCACACTTCAAATAGGGCACGCGCCCCGTCTAATGATTTGTTGCTGTAGACTTCAGAGTTTGAAGTCTTTTAAGATTGTAAACTTTAAACTTTCGCGATTTGAACACATAGTTATAAATATGAAAATATGGGACTTATCGCGCCTAAAACATTAATTTTATTTAACTCACTTTTAAGATTATTGAAGTGAAAGATGTTTAAGCACACTGGGGTCAAATTTGACGGAAGTGACGTAACGTCACGTTCAGAATCAACGGAAGTAACGTACGCGTCATGTTATATTTTAATTCGCTATCATTCGGGCATTTGTCCCGCTAAGTTCAACAGATGGAGTTACACAAAAACGTGTTATTATGAAAGCAAGGGGTATCAATTATGTTAGCAATTCAAAAAGTACTTATATCCTGACTCTCATTGATACCTTTGTGAAAACTGGCAATATTTTATTATCCAATGGATAGTACAAATTTTTACTATTTTAAATTTCCGGTTATATTCTAATACGGATTTTCCTTAAGATGTTCTTTCCAACGGTAAACAGGGCTGTCAGCTCGAATATATAACAGACTCACAACTAAATTTGTTAATTTAACGTTGTCAAACAAAAGGCACACATGGATAGAAGATCCTTTACCCTAAGAACTGCATAAAACTGCCAACACATCAATCATTAGTTAAGAAGACCGGTGAGGGATGTCAGACCCGTCGAATCGGATAAAATTGTAATCCTTTTAAGTAATGAGTAGGTATAGACCGTAGAACTACAAAATGGGTAGACACACTCCTAAAACTAAAACACTGTGATATATTTATGTAGTATTTAAAATTCAATAAGTAGCTCTTTACACTTTTCTAGTGAAACGACAAGATAACGGCTTTAGTAAAGGGAAAATATGAACTGAAGATTGAGCTCAATAGCATACTACATGCAATAGTAGCCGTTTCTGGCCAATAGACGGCAATCTGCTGATGAGTCTGTAAGTAAGTGTAAGCATCTGCAAGTGTAATTAATAACTATACCTGCAATATCTCACTGGACTGTTCACACATTGCGCAAAAAATCGAAAAAAATGGTACAGTAGATTATCGTGGACAACGTGATCAAAACGCTGCCACATCAAGTGCCGCATCCATCTAAACAGAAGTCCGCACCCCATGCTAGGATCGCTTATCAATCTAAATCATGATCCTTGCATTAAGACTGATGGGCACGATCCGACAGATTTGTCTGAGGTTTTGCCAAACTCCAGGGTAAGGGGTGGTAATGTGGACTTTGGAAACAGCTCGATCACTGCTGTGAACATGAGAATGATAGAGTATAAATAATGCAAACAGTAGATTTATCTTGCTTGTAATAAGATTGAAGTGTCCTTGTTGGTTTTCATAATTTGGTGTAGCGATGTATCTAGCCATGCGACAGCGTTTCCGCCATGTATGGCGAGAATCAACACCTGCAGCTGTTAAATATTTACTAGGACATTACGTTAATTTTTTTTGCAAAATATGTCAAATTAACTTTTCTTAGCTAGGTTTTTAATAATTTAGGTATGATGCCTTAATGCCTGATCTGTGATCAACATCAAAATTATCTATCTCTCCAATTGCACTCGACTCAGCAATATCATCACAATAATCAGTCTGCATCTACTACTGGACATAGGCCTCACACACAGGCGCGTCACTGAACTAATCAT
The DNA here is from genome assembly GCA_954871355.1 of Cabera pusaria. Classification (NCBI taxonomy): domain Eukaryota; kingdom Metazoa; phylum Arthropoda; class Insecta; order Lepidoptera; family Geometridae; genus Cabera; species Cabera pusaria. The sequence goes on from OX940896.1 coordinate 7,817,651, forward strand.
CGACTCTTATTTTCCAGTATCCTTGCCGATCAGACCAAGATCGGTAAGACCGCCCATTGTGCTAGTGTAAGAATTTATTTTGTCAACCTTGTTATTTTTTAAAATATCTTATAGGCTAACGTTTCATCTGTTGGAAAGTGATGATGCGGTCGAAGATGGTTAGCACGTTAGGCCTAGAATGGGTACTGGCTCTCAAGGTTAGCAGTCGGAACACATTACATGTTTTGTCGACAGATTTTTAAACTTTTAACTGCACGGCGGGGTTTAAACTAGGTACCTCTGGCACCAAAGCCGACCGTTCTACCACGCACACCACCCGGCCCTCAAAATTATTTAAAGTATGGTGAGCAATAAAGAGTTTCATTCATTTATTTTTTTCATGTCGAACGCTCTGCTATGTCGTTGCTCCACCTGGTGACAGGGCGTCCTTCACTATTTTTACCGATACGTGGTCTCCACTCTATAACCAATCTAACTCAAAAGTTATTGGTCCCCCGGCAAATATGATTAGTCCACAGCAAATTTCGCTTGCTAATTCAGTCAACTATGACAACCACTGAGCACGATCATCAGCTGAAATCCGAAATAGAAAATTATAATTTAGAGTAAATGAATATTAAACTATCTATAGTTTCTTTTCTTTTCAGAACCAATCTTGTTAATCCGATTAATGTAAAATAGCAGACGCTAATCATAATTAACCTTTGTGTACATCGTTTACGTAAACCTTTACGCTGTTGCTTAGAAGCTGCTTCCTATGATTTTAAGATGCTCTGGTAATCCTGTAATATTATTTTACTTTGTAAGATACTTACCTAACTTAGTGTAAACATTTTTATCAATTATTTTTTTCTAATTTTGTAATGGCTTGTAAAAACAGGCTGATTTAATTCTTAGTATATGTAATTCATACTCCAAGTTAAAAATTAGGATACCTTAAGGTACGGATACACCGCAACGTCTTGCGTGCGCGATCTAGGCGGCGATCAGATAGCGCAGTAGTATTTGTACCGACTGGTTCACACCAAACGCCATCAGAAAACAGTTGAAAAGTACTGAGATCGCGCCCGCAGATCGCAGGACGCCGCGGTGTGTCCGTACCTTTACAGATATCTTACTTATTGTATCTTACGTATTGTAGTTGTAATGAAATTTGGTTGACAGATAGTACGAGTACATAGAATAATTTTAATCCCGATATACTAAAGGTACTTTTTAACGCAGGCAAAGCCGCGGGGCACTACTCGTTTGAAAATAAAAACCTCTAACGCTAGTTAAGTTAGTTAATTACCAGAAACGTTAAAATCTATATATATATCGTCACATTAAAATACATTTTCAGGTTAGCACCTGAAAATGGTTAAAATACATTTTCAGGTTAGCACCTGAAAATGGATTTTAAGAGATAATAGATTTTAATCGATAAATATAGATTTTTAATGTTTCTGGTAATTTTCTATAGCTGAAAATATCTAATACTATAAGAATATTTGTCCTGACATACTGACTGACTGACTGACAGGCAACGCACAGCCTAAACCGCTGGTCGCAGAGACTTGAAATTCGGAGGATATATTTGTCTTAGTACGTAAGGGTCTCTTGCCTGTGTTTTGGCATTGGAGATCGCCAGCTGTAGGTCATCTGTATGACTCATACAACTGGCGTTCTACGTCTTCGTCACTAAGAAAGTTTTTTCCAAAATTCACCCTTTTAGGGGATGAAATGGGGGTTCAAAGTTTGTAGGAAGAAACAAGATAAGCTTTTTCTATTCGAAATTTCACACAAGTGCTTCAGTAAAGAAATAAGTAATAACGTGTTTCAGGCTTTTTTTAAATTCCACCCCTAAGAGGGTGAAATGGGGTAACAAAGTCTGAAATCAATATTGTTTCGGATTGCGCTGAAATTTGGCATGCAGATAGTTGTTATTTTGACGGAGGTATCCGCTAAGAAATGATTTCTCAAAATTCACTCTTTAAGGCGATGAAGCGGGGGCTCAAAGTTTCGGTAGTCATTTTATTAGACATTTCACACAAGTACTTCTGTAAATAAACAAATAAATACGAGTTTCAGGCTTTTTCAAAATGCCACTCTAAGAGGGTGAAGTGGGGTAACAAAGTATGAAAATCAATATTGTTTCAGACTGCGCTGAAATGTAGAATGCAGATAGTTGTTATGACGTAGGTATCCACTTAGAAAGGATTTTCTAAAAATTCCCCGGGGATATTACTAATTATTTTTAATTATATAAATAAACTTATAGATTTACTAAAGTACTTCTGTAAATAAATAAGTAAATACGTGTTGCAGGATTTTAGCAAGGAGTTGTTAAAAAAGTCTGAAAATCAATATGGTTTTTCGGGTTTTATACATATGAATCCCTATTTCCCTTAGTCACGCAAAAACTTGAAGACGGGTGAACCGATTTGGCTTTTACTTCTTTGATGTCTTTTATAATAGAAAGGTTCTTACTATATAAAAGTTTAAAGTAAATAAAAAAAGTCTTTAACGCGTGGCACTTCTAGTTAAAAATAAGCGGCAATAGCCCAATGGCTGAGGCATCAGCTTGGTGATCAAGAGGTCGTGAGTTAGATCCCCACACAATGCACTATAGACGAAAACCCACTCAACAAGACTATATGCAACCCACGTTGATTGTAAGCTTTAAAAAATATATATTCCCACATTCACTAACACTAACAATCAAACCATATCCTAGTTCTCTACTCTGGCTACTTATAACATACACACATCTATGTCCTCTTAGAAATACAACCAAGAAACAACACAAGCTCCATCAATTTTAATTGAAACGTAACAAACGTGGCGTGAGACGCAAGTTATGTCGCTTTCTGTATAGAAACACCCCTAGAGGCCAAGAACAAATGTGCCGTTCCTACAAAACAAATTAAGACAATTTGAAATTAACACAGACTGCAAACTGAGATATATTCGCGCGATGCCACATTCTTGCGAGAAAGACTTAACTATGCTTTAGAGGACTTGAGGAATAAAAGATCGAGGCTTGTTGGGTTGATAGTGCAACGTTTGTTTTGTTATACTTTATAGTGTTTGTGATAGTGTTCTGCAAAGTGTGGGTCATTTTTGTATTTGAAATGATTTTTGAACTTTTTTTTCATTCCTTACTAATATTATAAATGCGAAAGTAACTCTGTCTGTCTGTCTGTCTCGCTTTCACGACAAAACCACTGAACCGATTTAAATGAAATTTGGTACATAGTTTGGTACATAGGTGGAGGGGATGTGGAAGTGAGGGGAAGGTAGAGGGGAGGAGGAGGGGTGTAGGGTAAGTTTGGAAAAGGGAAGGGGGAGGCGAGGTAGAAGTGTGGAGAGTGGGAGGGGAGGTGGAAATGAGGGGAAGGAGGAGGGGAGGGTAAGTGAAGGGAAGGGGGGAGGGGGGATTAGCGTGGCGTGGTACGGTGCGGTGTAGTTGGGATACGTATATGTGTCTTATTTGTTCATGCTACCCAAAGACACTATTCCACGCGGACGAAGTCGCGGGCACAGCTAGTATTTTATAAGCTTGTGTTTGACCACTAACACTATCTAGCCTGTTGGTAAGTGGCGATGTGCTCGAAAATAGTGAACACGCCAGCCCGAATACTCTGACTCTCAAGGGCTGTGCGCTTGCCGTAACCACAGAATAAATAATAGTACATCCGTAATGTTATGGCAGCAGATTTTTCCTTGATGGTATTAAGCTACTTTTTGGTAGCAAGTCAGCCGGAACGTCGATATAATATGCTCTTACCACCGGTCGTCGGGAACGCTAGGTCTAAAATGGGATATGGAATATTATAGTATACTTATTCATATAAGCATGTTGATGTTACGTAGTGACAGTACAAACAAACAATAATTAAATGCATAGCAAAATTTTCCCGTCCTGCGCTTAATACATATAAGTAGTTCACTTTCCTAAAATATATAATGCAGGTATAGGTATCAATCTACGTTTCTAAGACTTTACACCAACAAAACAAGACCTGAGATGTGTGCGTGAGGAAACATTGTCAAGAGCTGAACAACCCCTTTTCCGAGGTGAGTCCCCTCAGGGCCCTACCTTGTCCCCTAATGAGTCGGTGCACTAGAGTTGTAGGTCTCGTGTTAAAACCGACCCCAACACTAGAGGGCTCCTTCGTGCGGAAACAGAGCAGGGTAAATTTTTTCCCTTTTCTTTGTCTCACGAAGGAAGTAGGATTATTTATTAAAATGGAAAACGCTGATGGGAGTTTATTTGGATTTTTAATGATTACTATTTGGTGGACTTGGTATTAAGGCTTTTGTTTAGAGTACAAGAGGAAAATAAGGATTAATTTGCCACTAAGCACAAAGTGTGTTGGTATTCGTAGGTAGGTTTTTAGGGTTCCGTAGTCCTGACAAGGAACCCTTATAGTTTCGTCAATTCCGTATGTCTGTCTGAGGTTTTTCTACCCCTGCGCCCACCCCCCTCTAAAAGCTAAACTGCTGGCTTGAAAAATCTGGAAAAATACGTGGTAATAGTGCATTTCATGAACTTTAAAGGAAAACTATAGCGGTTAGGATAGCTTTATTAGTTTAGCAGTAATAGTAGTTGAACTTGGGTTTGGATAATTTTGTTCCAAATACAAAATCCTTAGAATAAATCCTTTTAAGTGACAAAGACGAAGTACCTAGTTGCTTGTTTATAACGGGTAAAGACTTGCATTGAATAACGGGCTAGTACGGAACCATACACTGCGCGTGGCCCGACACGCACTTGGCCGGTTATTTTACTATATTTTGATTAGAACCAGTACTCATGTACTCTACTTGCATGAATGTTTATAGGATTTGTCAAGGACAGAAAATTTAATGTTCCTAGGTCTTTACAGGACACATTTTATAACATCGGTCTTCGGACATCTTTCTTAAAGTGATTCTTAGACTTATAAATATTGTAAACTGCTCTTCAATCCAATGCAAAATATTACTATCAGAATTACAATGTCATGATTGTATGCTCATAACAAACACTGTGGCGCGCAGTACTCTGATTATACAGAAACAAGTGCATAGATTCTGAGTGCCTAGTGGCGTAGTGGCAGAATGGTTGGCTTCGACGCCAGAGGTACCGAGTTCAATATCGCCGCCGTGCACCAATGTATTTTTCCATTGAAAAATGTATCTGCGCTTTTCACAGTGGCCCTCCAGTGAAGGAAAGTTCGTTAAACATCGTCGTCGAAACATCGTTAAGAAACCCCCAACCCCCGCATGGTAGTAGGACACTAGCTAGTGTCCACCTGGCCAGCTCAAGCTATAAAATGTTTCGCCAAAACATATTATGTGTTCCGGCAGCTATCTTTGAGAGGCAGTTCCCATTCTAGGTCTAGAGTGCTACCATCCAACAGCATTATCACCACAGAAATAGGAATAAATTATTCCATTTCTGTGATTATCACTTACCAACAGGTGAGAGAGTGGTCAAATGCAAGCCTATATAATACTTAGCCTAATATTAATTAATTTAGCCTTGAGACATTTCTATTGTACGACTGAATTACTAACAAAGTGGTGGTTCTGTCCCCAGTAGCTACCACTATCTACCTATAACTCACTACTCTAATACTTGATACTCAGCTTTTTTTGTTAATCGATATCTTTGTTAAATGTATAACGAAACTTGCTTACCATAATCTCAATGAGCTTTCCAAATGAAATCACTCGATTCCTTCACAACGGTTCATCTACCCCGGTAGTGGATATTCTTTCGCCCCCGCAGTTATCTCAAATCTATCGCATCTATCGACACCTACGTCTGTATTGTGATCGTAATGAATGCATAATGATGATAATTTAAATGTGTTTCGATAATAGAATGGAAGATCGCCCGAGATTATAGGACATTTGTAATGGAATAATAGTAACGGAAATGATTTCATTGTAATGTTTCATTAAACGACTTTCTCTAAGACAAAGTAAATTAGGTATAACTTTAAAGTACATACACACTGTGTATATTTCAATAGGTTTGTTTATGTTCTATCTAATTACATACTAAACATTAATAGGCAACACTATGGTACTTATATACAGTTTTTTACACAAAAATCTCTATACTTGAGCCTCTATACTCTACCATTGTCCTCTGGAGTCTTACACTTTCAGCGGAAAACCACCCTGTGATTTTAATGTGCGGCAATAGCCCAATAAATAAGGTGTCGGACTGGCGATCGAAGGTCGTGAGTTCGATCCCCACCCCACCCATTGCACTATTGACGTGAACCTACTCTAGACACAAGCATATTTAGCTTAGTTGGAGGGGTTAACAAGAATACTAGTAATGTGCAACCCACATTGCGAGTAATCTTTATTTAAAAAAAAAATTGAAACATTCACATTAGCGTTTGGCCATTAGCTAACTTTTTTATACCTGATTGGCTAGCGTTTGACCATTATCTCGTCTGGTGGCAAGGATAAATAATAGAACTGGTAATAAGAGTGGCGGTAAGCTGCTTTTTGGTAGCAAATACCGTCTATGGATATATGTTGGTAAATTACGATGTAGTTGAGAATGGTAGCGCACGCTAGGACTAGAATGGGAACTGGAATGTTACTTTTAAAATGGTGCGCAAATAATATGTTTATTTATCTATCTCTCTATACCTACAGTCCTTTACAACAAAGCCGCCTTCAAAATATTAATATTTATAAAGTTAACTTTTATCTTCAGTATCGAATTTAATAACTCGACAAAATCAAATATGCGCGCAAAGCATCGGAATCAGCATTTATGAATATAATGAATCCCAAGCTTTTGTCTCTCGCGTAGGGCTGAATAAAGGGCCTAATGAGGCCTCAGAATACATACAAACTGGTATTATAAACTGTGAAACTGTACTAAAGGCACTGTACATACGTACCGAGGTGAAACCGCGAAACTGAGGTCGCAGGCATGCTCGAGTCAAAATCGAAAGATACTCGTAAAACCACATTTTTCATCGTTTCAAGAAATATCTTGCTTCAATTAGTAATCATTTAAAAATGTATTTGTTATAATGTTTCAGACGTAATACTTAAAAATTATAATATTGTGCGTATTGCTATTAAAATTATTTTCGGAATCATCCCGGATACATGAACGAGTTTTTTTTTTTTTTAATCGTTCAACAGTCAACAAAGAAGCCTATAAAATATTATAGGCTACCATTTGACCACTATCTCACCTGGTAGTAAGCGATGATGTGGTCGTATATGGTGAACGTGCTAGACCTAAAATACTCTGACTCTCAAGGCATGTATGCTAATGGAACACCGTAATAATATACTATGTTGATTATAAATACATAAGCCCTCATCTGAAAAAAATGCCCTCTATCTAAAGCAGTTGGCAAAAAGGTCTTCTCTGAATTGAATCCACCTCCACATTCATGTGGTCGTTGCGTTCGTGTACACTAACCTTTATTACTTGCATTGTGATTCTCGCAAATGACGCGGTTTCACTCGAGATCGACTGTCATTTGTTTGCGGCTTTATTTTATTGCGACGTTGCTTCGGTGGGTGAACAAGATGAGGTTTTTGATTAATATTCGGGGTTTGTTCATGACTCAACTCAGGTGTGGCTTCTTTACAATTCTTTACAGTAATTACGCTGAAATTGACATTTGTTAACTTGATTTTATTTTTAATTTTGTTGAAAGAATTTGCGAGGTCAAAAATTTCGAAAAAAAATTAAGGGCCGACATCAAACGCCTCGAGATGTCATGATTGATTTTCTGCTATTCATTGAGATGTTTGTGGTTTTGCTCTAAAAAATACTTACGATAGATCTTCGATTTGAGAAAATGTATTTGGTCTCTCATGCAATATGTCATTTCCAAACTGGTTACCTACACTATGCGAGAGGTAATAAATTAAAATTAAAAAATAATTGCACACAAACTGAGTACTTTCGTATTTAATCTTCTTTTTGTGAAATCGGACAGAAATATCATGCTCTTCTGATTTTACCTGTTATTCACATTGCCGAAGATTTAGCTAATATTCAACATTAAGATCAAAATCAAAGAATTTATTCATTATGTAGGCAGTATTAATATACGCACATATATACACGTCAAAGTCATAAAATAAATAATAATTAATTATAAAGTAAACATAGCAAAAGTAACATTTAACGCTTTGAATTTAAAAAAAAACCAAAGTAATGAACCATTCAGCTGTCATCCAATCGTTGACGTCAGACTATTAAAAAAACATTAAAGTAGGGTTGCCAACCATACTGCGTTTCAGTACTTCATGTATAGTAAACAACTGCATGCGTTATACCTACCATACCTACCACCAATCCTCTTAAAAACCGTAAAGAAAAACACAAATATGAAATTAGAGGTTCTGAAAGCTCATTATAGCTTCGTCCCAAAAACCATTCAAATATTACCATAACGACTAAGACCGCTTTAAAAATATTAATAGAAGGGAAGGAACCTGTACTTACGACGCGATTTACTTAAAGGTCGTTCTTAAAAACTGTGATCAGAAAACGTTTTCAAAACGTTTCATTTAACAACGCCGGAAAGTATTCATTTGGATTCCGAGTATCACGAGGGCTATTTTATAATTTTATATCGTTCGATCTACCGCTGCAAGACGTACTCGTAACTTTGTGCGTGTTTATAGTTATCGATATCAAGGTACTGGTTCTTGTTCTATTATTTATTCTATGGTACTGGATAAATTGCTCTCTTAATTGTTTTTTACATACACTTACAATGCAAATCTTAATTAATAATAAATTATAAAACATTGTACGTATCCCTCTTCAGTGAGGCCATTAATTTTATAAAGATAAATTTAAAATGTATGTGTTTATTATATGTACTTGTTTAATATAATTTCTTACTTAGCCTAATTAAAATAGGCATCTATGCTATTTTAAATTAATGAACGATATAATAATATAAAAGAACATCGACTTATTATTATTTTTTTATTTAAAGATTACTCGCAATGTGGGTTGCACATTACTAGTATTCTTGTTAACCCCTCCAACTAAGCTAAATATGCTTGTGTTTGGAGTGGGTTCACGTCGATAGTGCAATAGGTGGGGTGGGGATCGAACTCACGACCTCTCGATCTTAATTAAATTTTGTACGTGTTTATAACACACGCATAGTGTTTATAATGACACTATATCGTAAACAATAATGTTTTCAATTAAATGTATCTATGACAATACTTAAAAGCTTTACAAACATAAAATCAATATTTATTACATATGACCAATAATATTGGTGATTGAATCGAACGATAGTTCTTTTATAAAATAACACACTATTGGCTACGTCACAAGTATTACTCATTACTCATTTTATTTTAGGACAAAAATCGATTATGTGCAGGCCAGTAAATACCATCATTATAGCAAGATTGTGTGAACTGATCGGATATTTTATGTAAATTACAAATAATTATGTTTTTTTTTCAATTAATGGTTAAGTTCTTCGTCAAAGCATATTCTGAGGAAATATCAGGGTGCAAACCATCGGCGTCATAGAAATAGCTATTTTATATATTGCTATGAAGTCGATAGTGCAAACATTGTAACTTGTAAGGGATTGATTGAAAACATGAATGTGTTTTGAACATTTTTTTTAAAATAATTTATAGACTAGCGTTTGACCACTTCGTTTTGAGTTTTGACGTTTGACCACAGCTAGGCTATTCTGTAAGCTATATCGACAGCGGAATCCTAAGTAAGCTACTTTTTCGTAGCAACTCAGATATCTATGGAATTTTGATTTTTTCAGCAGTATTAGTTGTTTATAAAGCATGTTTAATTAATAAGTACTTACATAGTTGATGTTGACTATATTGAATTAATACACTTATGCCAGAATGGCATACAGGAGCGTAACGATAAGATACAGCTGGATATTAGATAAGTTTAATAAAACGAATAACAAGGATTATATATGAAGTAGGACGTGCAATATCTTATTTTTCGATTTATATTATCTATCACGTATTAGTTATGTTAGCTACATACTGATGTTGTAAATTCTACTTTATAATACTAAATTTTGCAACACTGCGATTGATTTTATTCCAATTAAAAAAGGTACACAAAATTATGCCATACCATACCATACATAATACATCCATTTAACCCATTATTAAAAAACCAATCAGTTTGTAAATGTAAACAATTTAAATAGCTACTAATTTCGACTAATAACATAATTAGGCAATTATAGACCAAAATGCCAAGGACAAAAACAACCCAAATGAAAAAGCCTTCCCGATTCCCATAATACCTGATTGATATTTAATAACTAACCGTTTATATTGGCATTGGGGCTCGGACACCTTAACCTCACGATAATTTGAACTAATAAAAAATTAAAAGCATTTCAAAAACATAATGGTAACAACAGCATAATTGCTTAATGGCAACCCAAATTGTGATTCCGTATTATTTATTCATGAGCTGGGTTGCCAGTCTGATGTTGTGGTTTTAGTATGTGAGCTTGTAATGCACAAATAGGTAACGACAATACACCTGCTATAAATACTCACCAATGAGAGCAGATTATGTACATACATTAATCACAAATAATAAATAATGTGCGACCTACATTGCTAGTAAGCTTTTTTTAAGTATTATGTAGATATTCAGTACAACATTGACTTAGTTCAATGTTCAAGCGATCTCGTATGTTTTGCATAAATGAGTTTTACTTAAAACTAATTACTTAGTACTACAGTAACACCAAAACTAGATTCATGATCAATATTGATTTCGACTTTTATTTTGTTACTCAAACTTAAAAACGAACTCTTAATTTAAAAAATACATTAACAGGCAGTTGTAGAATATTATTTGCTTACGTAAAATAATTATATTTTGAATATGACAACATTTAATCGAAGTACTCTGGCAACACATGCCTTGCCGATCTTCACATGCGATGGCATGCACCAACCCAAAATTACCTATCCCATTATGTCATCAACCGTTTTATGAATCTAAATTCTTTATTATATAAATTAAGTATCTTTTTATAATGACTCGGCGTCATGGTTGCTTACATCCTCGCGATTATCCGTAATAAGCGTTTAACAATCTTTATACGGGCATATAAATGGTCTGTTTAACCATTTTTAACTGTCAAATAATTTGACTGATAAAATGTGTATGGTGGGTAGGTAAAAGGAAAGGCTGAGCCAAACGATTAGTTCCGTACTTTTCAGTACCTACTAGTTTCATCGGTAGAGGTCAAAATTAGACAAAGGCTTTGAATTATGGATTTGATGAAATTATGACTTTATTTTCCAACTTAAGTAATGTCTAAATTATTATTCGTTATTATCTCCAATAGATACTATTATATGTCGAGCAATAAAAACGTACCAAAAATACGAGTAGATCTGCAACTGCATATTGATCAAAAATGTATCTAACATTTTTGATCTATTTGCAGATGATGTTGATTAGATGACCAACAGGGTATTACGAATTTTGAGAGTTTAATATTAAATGAACAAAATGAACTAATTGACATGGACCGTAACATGGACGCAGCTATATGTCTCCGTTATTTTGTTTATTTCAATCACTGTCAAACTTCATGACAAGCCCGCGGCTCTAGTTTCGACCTGCAATAATGTATACATTTTAAAATCTATTTTTATGCAACTTAGAATGTGTAATTGTAGCTATCCGTAATAAAATCTACAAGTACTCTGATTTATCAGAACTTAGTGAGATAGGACTAATAGCTTATGTTTAAAACTTTGTAATGTTTGGTTATAGTTCCTTAACATCAGTATCAATTCCAAGAACATTGAGATTTCGCTCTCCTAAACGGATTATAATTGGATAGATTCGACGGAGTTATCATTATATTTAGATTATGGATTTTAAAGATTTCTTAGTCATCGACTTGTAACTTGATAGTTTAATCTCAATTATGTGAATTGTACAATATAGGCTTTGGAATCATTAACAATTTTTCAAGTAGCTTACTCAAGAGAAGAGTGCGCTGGTTGTGGTACAGCATCGGCAGATAACTTATTTTTTTTATAACGATAAGTATGTAGGTCACAAATCTAGTTACTAAATTGTAAGTTGTCATAATCACTTCTTTTACTATTGACTCTATTATATTATTAACTAGCGACCCGCCCGGCTTCGCTCGGGTAGAGCATTATCCCAAAATTTTTTGCATCAGTTTGTTTCGTCGAATATATGGTTTGACATTTTCAAAAAAGATCGAGAGATTGGTTGAAGAAGATCTTCAACCAATTTATACAAAACCTTAACAAATTATACACCTAAACCTTAACTTTCCTCATGAATCACTCTGTCTATTGGTGACAATCACATGAATATCCTCCATTCAGTAGTTTCAGTTTAGCGCCAACAGTCATACAGATAGACAGATGCGGCAGGGAACTTTGTTATATATTATATAGTGATACGTGAGGCACGACTAGTTTAATATAAAATATATAAGCCCGAACAAATAACTAAGTACATATACTTTTGTTGGAATTATTTACAGGATATTTACCACGTCAACATTTTGTGAGTTTTCGATGCACATAATATTTTGACCATTGTTGTCAGTGACCATGAAAACTGATAAAATTATATCTTCTACACCATTATGGAAAGCACTTACGGTAATAATTTCTTGTAACTTGTACAAACATAATTATACCTCTACATAAAACAGCGTTTCCCTTGCTTTTTGTTCCTTAGTTTGCAAAAAATGCGGGCGGGCTTCTCTACATTTCCGTTAAAATCTTAATTAACTCGCAACTGGTCATTTTCTCGATATTCGATTATGATCTACATGATATGAACCCATCGAGAGGTCAAATAGGATTTTGATGATCAGTATTTTTGCGAAGGCATAATTAGGTGATTCAATATGCCAGTGCTAAATACTAAGATTTTCCTGTTGAAGCGTTGAATCACGTTGAATTCTTGAGACAATTATTTTCTTGAGATACGTGTCTTGAAAGGTATTTGCTGATTCTTATTTTTATGACGTTTTTTTCGTTTTGTAAATGATCGTAAATTATGGACCAAGTTTCAGATGTTTTTCTCCATATCTCTAGAAATACTCATCAGATCTTGATGAAATTACAATGACAACCATGGATTGTGTACCCTACTAATAAAAAAAAAAACATGTGTGACAATACGAGTACTGTTGCATCGTAGCGCTCAAACTGATGAAATGATTTTGTGTTTTTCATTTGGTAGTTGTCTTAATCGAGAGTGTTCTTAGATTTGATTCATGAAAATCCGTTTAAGCGTTGAGCTTTGTTTTTTAATTGATGATGCTATGAGATCAACTTTTATTGGTCTGATTAAATCATAAATCGGTATCCTCTTACTTCAATGATATTGTAAGAACATGGTAGCAATGAACTGATGCTGGGGAATCTTCTGGAATCTGCAGAATACTCTACTCTTCACCAACTTACAACAGAGATGTCGTGTTTGGACTCATTGAAATGTTCTTAAAGATCATATTATACATAGATCCGTCGGAGGTGCTTTTGAATTTTGTGTTTAAGTATTATTTACATTATCAATTTCTATAAAGAATGGATTTGTACGATAAAGTAAACGTTACATTTTTGTTAACCACTTTTGATCTCATAAACTTTTGTTCCGTTTCATTTGTTTTGTCGAATCTGAACTGCAATTTAAATACTTTTTTAAGGATTAAACCAAAAATATTAAATAGGTAGGTACTAAAAATCAATCTAAACACAACCATTAATTGTCTGGGAACGTATCAGAAATCGACGTGAGCCGTCGGTCCGTAAAATTAAATGCTAATATAAAATTATATTCCGTACATGTTACTAACAACATTATAATGAGGGTACTGGAAATGAGATTGCTCGTAGCGATGACTAATTTTATTTAAGCAATTTTATGTAATTCGTGAATAGAACGGCTTTTTGGTTGAGTCAATTTTGGACACGAAACGGAGAAAGTTTGTGATTATTTCTCAACGAAATAAATTATTCTTCTAGCATGTACAATGATTTTTTCAAGAATTATTCACGATTCGATAATTTTAGGGTTATTTTGCTGTCCATCAGCTGTCTCTCTGTTTGCATAAGTTAAAATAGGTACAGAATTCTAGATATGAATGGCTGTACTTGATATTATTAAAAGTACGGCCACACCGCGGCGTCCTGCATCCGCGTGTGCGTTCGCTATTTGATTTTCAATCGTTTTCTGATTGCCGTAGAACGCCTTTAGTGTGAACCAGTCGGTACCAATACTACAGCGCTATTTGGTTGCCGCCTAGATCGCGCACGCAGGACGCCCCGGTTTAGTCGAACATTAACTAGTATTATTGGTATAGCCCGGCAGTGGTTTTGATTCTCGAATTTAGCCGACTGTAGGCATTTAAGTAAATAGTCTTTGAATATGAATATCTCGTGTTTATTAACGTAGATGCTTGTTCTAGTTGGGTTGGTTTCGATCTTAGGACTATGATGGAAGGGTCATTTTGACTGAGCCATAAAATCTTTTATTATTTGCGAGAATGCATTAAATAGGACTTCTTTTATACATATGTTTCGATCTGGATTGCCAATTTTGACTTTAAAGCTATGACCAGAATAATATTTCAATAATTTGCGGCTGTTTTCAATAACTAAATTACATGTAACTGATAGTTGCTATTTCTAGCTACCAGTTAAAGTACACAGTTACTACCAATGATCTTCTAACTGACGTTGGTAAAACCTCATTGGTTACTGCCATTTCAATGTTAAAATCTTCATAAGCTTTTATATCTGACACATAGTTAATAATTGTACCCTGTTAACACCACGGTAAGTGATGATGCGCTCGAAGACGGTAAGCACCTAGGCCTAGAATAGGAACTGCCTCTCAAGGATTGCTGCCGGAAACCATCAGGTGTTTTAGTGACAGATTTCCTAACTTGAAGGTTGTAGCTGGCCAGGCGGACACTACATAGTGTCCTACCAATATGGGGGGGTCGTTGGTTTGTTAACGATGTTTTTCCTTCACCGGAAGGCCACTATGAAAAGCGCACATACATTTTTCGATAGAAAAGTCCATTGGTGCACGATGCGATTTGAACTCGGTACCTCTGGCATCAAAGCCGACCGTTCTCCTGAATACGCCACCGCGGGCCCTCCAAGAGACTAGAGTAGTCTCCATGTTAATAAAAAAGAAAGGAAAGGTATTTAATTACTAAAATGCTGATAGCTACAGCTGGTAGGCATTTTAACTAGTAGTTGTTATTATGTAGTATTACTTATTCTGTGCTAGTAGGTAAAAGTAAGTAAGTTTTAGAATACGGCCGTTACTCAGTCGTAGTTAACTTTAAATTATATGTACATATTTTACTCGAAAACCATGTCAATTCGAATGTCTTTAAATTTCAGCGGAGTTAGTAGAATAACTGACTAAGAATATCTCACCATTACCAATTTCCGGTCCTTTCTTTGCTTATAGACCGGGTCTTATTCATCACTTATCCAATACTCGAGATTTAATCCTTTATTTGATATCGTACTAACTTTTACGATGCCTATTTTAGTACGTATTCAGTTCTATTGAATACGTCAGTTCTGTTATAGGCTCTCTCCGTCTCTTTAGATTTTCCAAAGGTAAGCGAAAATCGCCAGATGACGCCATAAATTGGAAAGGATTCCATATTGTTATGATATAATAAATTCTGGCCATCCATCTCATTACGGCCGCGCTATTCATCTGAAACCGTCAGGGAAGGAAATCCCTATATAAAGCGGTTAAAACAATAATTTTAGTAAAATGTTTGATAAACACATATTGAATACTTCCATAAGTTTTAAACCTATTAAAAATAAAGTACTTTTGTATGAATCCATACAAATACAAGTAATTTACTTAATTTACAATATGCATGCGAATACTACTAGAAGGTACTTCAGTAGTCAATCTCGAAAGTAATTTGGTAACGAAATAAAATAAAACGTGATCTACCTTGTATGATAATAACATGTCATCTTTTAAAGATATAAGTCCTTGTTTTTTTTTTTGGCGGTTAGGTGCCAAAAAAGTACCACACCCTAAAACTTGTCATACAATAATAATTTAAAATAAATAAAATCCCCAATTAGTTTGCAAAAGTTTTATTGAATAATTAAAGCTAAAGTTACTATACCTGCCAGGAAGTGTTTTCCTCAAGAACACACACCATTAACAAAAAATATTAGTGCACTGTCATATCTTACACAATGGAGGATATTCAAAACTCACTTTCACAAATGCGCAATATGTTTGTGAAACAGATGGAGGAATTTAATGATGAACTGCAGAAGAATTCATCCTCTAGTTCCAACTCTTCAAATCTGGCTGCGGAGTTCTATAGCTTCAAGGACTTCGTGCTGGCAGCCCTCCAGGCTCTGCAGGGACAGGTCGACATTCTTGACAGAAAAACTGACAATATGGAGATGCACTCTCGCCGGAAGATGTTGCTTTTGCATGGCCTGGCCGAAGAGAAGAAGGAGTGCATCAAAGCCGTAGTGGAGAAACTTGTCAGTGAGCAGCTTCAATTGACAGACATCTCTACTGAGGATATTACCCGCTGTCACAGGATGGGTAAGTCGTCTACATCGGGCAAGCCTCGTCCTGTCCTTGTAAAGCTGCGAGATGTGTCTGTGCGCAGTAAATTATGGTTTGCCAAAGTGCAGCTCAAGGGCTCAGGCATCACAATGTCAGAGTTTTTGACAAGATCGCGACACGAAGTCTTCATGGCTGCACGACAGAGCTTTGGCATGACGAAATGCTGGACTCGCGAAGGCTATGTTTTCATTCTCGGTGCAAATGGAGAGCGTCACCGTGTGAGCTGTATCGCCGAGCTCAAGAAGCTGGAATTGCCGGCTGCGGCCCCGTCGAAGACTCAGGGCGCAACTGCAGTCGCAAAACACACCATTCCAGCGCCCAAAACTCGGAAGGCTGCGGCCGCGCATAAGAAATAAGTCAGTCTTATGGAATCTCTGGTTGCGTGGTGTCTTTCCATAATGTAGGTAGGTACTTTCGTAAATTAGTTGTTGTATGTGTATATCATATAAACCCACAAATTTAAGTGTTTGGGTACACCCACTTTTTTTGTTTTTTGTATCACAAACTTCCCGTGGGCCCAATATTGTTTTGCTATATGCAATGAGAGTATTATCGCTACGTTCTGTGATCACGGATATAATTTAGTATTTTTATTTTACATGCACATAAATAACATGATTACCGACTACGTTTATGATATGACGTGAGTCGTGACCGTAGACGGAGTATTGAATGGACAAGGCATTAGCATATGCGATGAAAATAACCCGACTAAAAAATGTTGCCCGTCTCGCTCCCTCATGTTAGTGATTGTGTGGTTTTATCCTTCTCATATTATAATTGTTGTTTTGAGTCCGGGTCTATTTTATTATACTCCGTCTACAGTTGTCACGGACGGTGTTATTTGTTTTTAACATTATCATCAGAGTAGAATTATCAGTTGTTGGCACTTGTGTTGTGAAGATAATTTCATATAATAATTATATTTTGTATACCTACCTAGATTTGACTTCCTAGTTCTTTATCTATGTTATGTAACAGATTGTACACATTTCGCTGTCATATTGAGTTATACATATATATTGTGACTCAAAGGTCTGGTTGGTAATTAATTGGGTACCTATATTAAAATCGAAATACATCTGATACCTGTCGCACTACAATGTATGGAAAGTTAATAATACCCAGTATAATTTGGGTGAAAAATTGTTTGATTTATGAAATTTAAGCATAAAGAACTTTGATGTATATGCCATGTTTCAAACTGTGTAGATATTGTATCAACTTCATACTAAGTACTTAGATTTTTATCATTTTTCAATCTTGATTTTTTACCTGAGCTTATCAAGTATTAACTGCTACGTAAATGTCATGCAACTATAATTGCTACTACCAAGTTTTTGATGTTTTACCCTAGCTACAATAGCTACCTAGATGCTACGCATCTGCAAGCTATCAAATGACATTACCTAGTTATGACGTTGACGATTACAGCTGTTAATTAAATTAGTGCTGTCATTATATAAAATACTTATGCGCATAGAACTATTATTTACTGCTTCACTAAATGTTACGAAAATAAGCGTATCAAATCAATTAGGTTATTATAATATAACTGGGTAGTAAGTTAGGTGTATTGTGAGAAGATACCACGCACGTGTACTAATAATTGTAAACCGTTTCATTTATAGTTATCTATTTACTGTTTTGATTTCTTTTTATGTTTGGTTAATTTAAATTATTACTTCGTGTTGTTATTGTGTGTTCAAATTTCCTGTTTAATCTCTTATTACGACGACAACTGGCAGGTGGAGTAGGAACTTACTGTAGAATTTAAATTTGAAGTTAGTAGGTATTAGTATTATTTTTATACATATATATTTTTAGTTTATTATTGTTACATATAGTATTTATATAACATATTATTACTTTTATGTCTTCATCGAACGAAAGCAATGACACTACCTCTTTTTTATCTTTTTCATCTACAACGGATAGTGATAGTGATAGCTTTGTAAGTATTCCTAGTCTATCTGAAAACCTCGACTCTCAATTCTATGATGTACAAAAAAACATTAGCGTCATTCATATAAACGCTTAGAGTATTCCGCCACATTTCTCATATATGCTAGCGTCATTCGATAGTAAAAATCTTCATGATATACTAGTCTCCGAATCTTGGCTCAAACCGTCTCTTCCATCTATTCTGTATCCTTTACCAGGTTTTCGCCTTATTCGAAATGATCAAACCGGTAGCGGCGGTGGTGGTGTTGCTATATATTTACGTGCTCATATCTCTTTTTCTGTTTTAAGCGTATTTGCACAGCCACCACCTGCCGGTGCCGGGGAGCATCTTTTCATCGAAGTCCTTCTTTCTCACACAAAAATTCTTCTCGGAGCCTACTATAGCCCTTTCTTGCGCATTAATTTCTTTTCTTCCTTCGAAAAATTTTTAGATAATCTTCTACCTTCCTATACCCACTCAATAATCATGGGTAATTTTAACACCTGCCTTTTGAAAAATGATTCTCGTTCTTCTCAATTAAAGACTCTTATTAATTCTTGTAATATGCACCTTCTTCCTTTAAGCGCCACTCATCACTTTCCTAATTCTGTTCCTTCTCTTCTTGATCTTATTATCGACTCTTCCTTAGCTCATGTCGAGAAGCATGGTCAGCTATCTGCCGATGCTTTCTCGTATCATAACCTCATATTTCTATCCTATAAAATACGTCCTCCAAAAGCTAAGCCCACTATCATTCTGCAGCGTAACTTTAGTGACATGAATCAGAAAACCTTTATAGAGGATGCTGAGAAAATCGATTGGACACCTGTTGTAGAAGCTGAGTCCAATGACGACCAAGTGTCTATTTTTAATTCTCTAATAACTCAGCTCTATGATATTCATGCTCCACTACGACGCATTAAAATTAAACAACTTCCAGCACCTTGGCTTGACGACGTCATTAAATCTCTCATGCATAGGAAGTCTGTTGCTAAAACTAAATACAAAATTAATCCTTCTAATATCTATAAGGACAAGTACGCTAGGACACGGAATAGCTGCAATAGAGTGTGTAGGGACGCTCAGCGCCACTACATACATAATTCTGTTGAAAATAAAGATCCATCTAAAGTTTGGAGATTCTTAAGGTCTGTTGGAGTCGGTAAATCCCGTGAAAATAATAATCATGAGGAATCATGATATTAATTTAAATACTCTTAATCAACATTTCTCTTCGTCTCCAATTATTACAGACACAAATAAAATTACGACATTGCATCATCTTTCTAACCTCACGACTTCTGACCGTCCTGAATTTTTCTTTAGGCCATTCACCGCTTGTGATGTTAAGAAGAGCATACTCGCTTTTACATCTAATGCAGTCGGAATCGATGGTATAAGCCGGAACATGCTTATTTCTATCCTTGACTTAATTCTACCCATCCTTTGCCAAATCCTCAATTATTCCATATCCTCTAACGCCTTTCCTTCTGCATGGAAAGATGCCCAAATTATACCCTTACCTAAAAAGCCTAATCCTAAGTCCTTTACTGAATACCGTCCCATTTCTATTCTTCCATTCCTCTCCAAAGATCTTAAGCGTCTCGTCCATAATCAGTTGCACTCCTATCTTGTCACAAACCAACTCCTAAATCCTTTCCAGTCCGGCTTCCGCCCTGGTCACAGCACAGTTACTGCCCTAGTTAAAATAACAGATGATATCCGCTTAGCTATGGAAAATGGACAGTTAACTGTGCTTACGCTACTCGATTTCAGTAATGCCTTTAACACCGTCGATTTCGACATTCTCCTTGCATTACTTCGCTCGATTAACATATCTCTTACGGTGATTGACTGGTTTCGTAGTTACCTGTATGGTCGTCGTCAGCGGATCCGCATTGAAGATACTTTTTCTTCTTGGTGTGATACTACTGTCGGCGTGCCTCAGGGTGGCGTGCTATCTCCTCTTCTTTTTGCTGTTTTCATAAATTCTATTTCCTGGTCATCTTAATTCTTCCTACCACCTCTATGCAGACGATCTTCAAATCTACTCACAAGCTCCTATCAGTTTTTTGTCTGAGGCAGTAGGTCAGATTAATAATGATCTTTACAAAGTCTCTCAGTGGAGTCAATCATACGGACTTAAAGTAAATCCCGCAAAAACACAAGTCCTAATTATAGGTAGTTCCAGAACTGTTGCTAAAATCGACTGGGTCACGCTTCCACAGGTTGTTTTTGAGGGGGTAACTATTTCTTATAGCCAAACTGCAAAGAATTTGGGGGTTATTTTTGATCAGCATTTATCGTGGGGACCTCAGCTGACAACAATCAGCAATAAAATGTTTGCTTCTGCTGCTGCACTAAAGAGGCTTCGAAATGTCTTGCCCACTGCTACTAAACTTGCGCTTGCACAATCTATTCTTCTTCCCATTCTTGACTATGCTGACACTTGCTATCTTGACATCACAGAAGATCAGCTAAATAAACTTAAGCGATTACAAAACCTTGCGATTCGGTTCATATTTGGCCTACGCAAATATGACCATGTCTCTGAATTTCGCTCTAAGCTCAAGTGGCTTCCAATTCGCCTTCGCCGGAATGCACATATCCTGTCCATTCTCTACAATATTCTATTTTATCCTACTTCTCCACCTTATCTCAAACATATGTTCCAATTCCTTCACACCTCCAATGCCTTATCTTTACGGTCATCAGAGAATCATACACTGTCCATGCCTAGCCACCATAGCTCTTTCTATGATAACTCATTTGTAGTGCAAGCTGTCAGGCTTTGGAATGCGCTTCCATTGGAAATTAAACGCTCACAGACTCTTACTACGTTTAAAGATCGCGTCAAGGCCCACTATCTCTGCCGAACTGCTATTGCTTTTGATCACAATTCTCTTTTATGAAATATGTGTATATTGTATTATATGTATATATGAATATATATAATATGTATTGTATGACATTATACATGTATTATATTGCTCTGTATGTGTTATATGTATATATTGCTATGTATGTATTAAATTACATAAATTATAGTACCTTTTTAATTATGTACATACCTATTATTTTATTTTATTGTTATTTTTTTTTTTTATTTTTTTTTTTCTACACCTATACCGCCATGTATGCTAATCTATTCCTTTCCACCCTAAGGTTGTCTGGAAGAGATCGCTTTAAGCCATAAGACCGCCTGTTGCCACATTGTTTTATTTACCATTTTTTTTACTTTTAATTTGTATGGTGCAATAAAGTGTTTATCTATCTATCTATCTAAGTCCATTGCTGGACATAGGCCTCTCCCAAGACACGCCACTATGCCCAATCTTCGGATCTTCTTTTCCAGTCACTACCCACCTCTGTGTATGTAGTCGCTCCACCTGGTCACAGGATCACTTTTACAATTACTAATACACATTTAATTATAATAAACATATCAAGATATAACATGGCTCTCCACTGAGCCCCTAGTATCCGAAAATATTGCTAATGATAATTCTTTAAAAACATAAAATTATAGATCATGCTCGAATCATTAAACGACTTAAATTTATTCAAACCGCATGCAACGATTTTTTAGGTATTCCGTCCTTGTCACCAACGCGTCCATATAAAACCAGCTTATTTGCAATTTTTACGAGACTCTTTTGTTGGACGGCCATAACGAGATATGGAACCCTTTGTGCGATAAGGGGCAATACTTCAATTTTATAGTTCATAGTTCATACGTTCCCAGAACCGAGGCGAGAAGGTTTAAGTTATCGAATGATTTACAATGCTCATATAGCTGGGATAATCTGTGGTTTAGGTTTGCACTTTAGTGAATGTCACACAGCATAGAGCAAAAGTTGATTTGGTATATTATGGTTATAATTTTATTTTAAGTCAGGAGTCATAAAAAATTTAAAACTCAACACACACTGACATGATGCACATTGCACAGATAAACGTACTATTTACTACGTAAAACCTTAGTGCATTATATTCGTTTCCACCAACAATTTTTTGTGCAAGTTTCAAACTAGTGAGCGATGTGTGATAACATTAGATTGCCGTTTGAACACGACCACACTTCTCCTAATTGTATATTTTCGTGATTTAATTACTTCAATTTACAACTCAATCAAGACATAGACATAACTGAAATCATTCGATGCATCGAGGTAAATGCATCGTTCAATGTGATGATTTTTGCGTAACATTTGCAATTTGCACCTATGCATATAATTTACGTGTGTCGAGAGGTTTCATTGTTCTGGACTCTCTGTGGTACAAAGCCTAAGAATCATAACTGAAATCATTAATAACTAAAAAGTAGCAGTTGACTTATCCAGACTACCTACCTGTTTTTGAAATTAAATTTAAGTCTGCATAGCAACATTGATCGAAGGCCATGTTTAACCGTGTAAACACTCAATTCGTAATTTGTCATTTTTGTCGTTTTCAATCTCAATAGGTTAACTGGTCACCAGATGACTTTTAACAGTAGTACACCTTTTGCGTTCTTTTTGGTGGAGTTACGTCGCGTTTCCAACAGTAATAACACATTTTTGACGTAAAGCAAAAATAACGTAGTACAAACACTAAGTAGCCATAACATTTACCTGAATCACATAGACATAAATATCACGTCCCGTTTCCAAAACACTTGGACGTAAAACATAATAATAACATACCTATTACGAAAACTAAGGGGTCATAACATTTATAAGAATTATATAGCTCTATAACTATTTCGCGAAACTATTTCTCAAACTACACTTGAAATAAAAAAAAATTACCTATTTGTTCCTAACCAGAAAATTTTTAACACATTTTCCATTTATCTTCACAAAGCTTAGAACCGCCATTGTCTTTTGTCTTCTACACAATGCAAGAAGACGGCTAAACCTCAAACCGCACGCGCCAATAAGTCCGTGTCCTGCGCCGTAAAAGTGGTCACTTCTGATGACTTTTGACGTACTGTAAAGTGTATAGCGTAGAAGTTAGCAGGCGATTTGAGTAAGGTGGTGACGTCTAGTCAATTTATTTGCAGGATTAACATAATTTTGCATGTCATTGACTGCAGTGACTGCACCCGTTATTTTCAGATATTTAGTTGAGTAAAAATCTAATTAATTATATTTCTGATTCTTCATAATTTTACTCGATACGATGTTGCCATTTAAACGAATATCCAAAACATTCAAATGAATAATATTTTGCTTTACGAGGAGTTTTCCACTTGAGCGCAACCACCATTGTGAAATGTTGCCATATAATTCCGTTTATTGCATTTCAAACAATTTGTAAATAAACAGAACAAAATCCTCAACTATACCATTTGATTGCCAAGTATAATATACTAGCAGCCCGCCCCGGCTTCGCACAGGTGAAATTAATACATAATATTGGACGGCCCGTAGGTGTAAAGGATGTTACTTACCTTGACTTCTGACCCGACGGTCGCCGGTTATGATCCTAGCTATATACCAATTGATTTTCTCAAGTTTCTATGTGCATTCATGAATTATGGGTGTTCGAACACAGGTAGTGGGAACATTAAATCGATGTTCTGCCTCACTTGCTACCAAAAAGTAGCTTACTACCATTAGTGAAAAAATCTGCCGCCATAACCTTACGGTGTTCCGGCAGTACTGCGGTCGGGAGTCATTCCATTCTAGGCCTAGTGTGTTCGCCATCCTTGACCATCATTATCAATACCAAAGTCATATAAATGCGAAACTCAGTTTGTATATTTGTTGTTTGGAACTTCTTCACGGTCTAACGGCTGGACAGAGGCTGGATTTAGCAGACATTTTGGACAGGGATAGGCAGTACTTATTAAGGAATAAGACCATATGATACTTTTAAATGCGGGCGAAGCCGCGGGACTCCGCAAGTTTTATATGATAGATCAAAGTATATTGACATCAATTGTATTTATATAGTTTGGGATCTACAGAAATAGCTAAGCTAATAATGTTTACGTAGTAACTATGGTCTAATCTGTGGTTTTACTGGAAATATTTTATTATTTTTCGAGACGCATAATTTTCAATCTGTGATAACTTCTAAATTGTTGATTTAAATTATATAATTTAAATCAACAAGAGAGAGATATATATTATATATATATTATAGACTAAAATGTTCCTTTAGAGTATATACTCTAAAGGAAAATTTTAATCTATAATATGTGATCAAGGTAATTAACGTAATTATTTAGATAAGGATTCATACAGTATTGCAGAAAATAGCCTTGGAAGTTATGTAATGTTTTTTAGTTAAAAATTAAAGATTAAAATGGTTACTGTGACTCAACCTTAAGAGATAGACATATGCTATTGTGGACTTTTTTATAGGTTTTATTAAGTCCTAGTTAGTTAGTTAGTTTAGTTTTATTACATAGACACATTTCTTATATCTATTTCCGTTTAGGCAGCATCGCGTAAAAACGTGTTTTCTCGACCATTTTATTGTCGATTTAGGTTGTAAAATAGGTCTCCGCGAATGTACCTATGATTTAAATCGTATAATATATAGCCTATGTTTATTTTGAAAGTCCCTTCTGTATTAAAATCGGTTCAGTAGTTTTTGAGCCAAATCAATACATCCATATAAAAATACAAATGTTATCTCTTTATATTATTAGTATAGACTATATATTATAAAAATATATATTATATTATAATAAAAGATTTAACAATATCATGGCCAAAATTTGTAACTCAAAATGCAAGTTAACGTGATCTCTAGCTCTTGTACTATCATAGCTCTTAGCTCAATTTAAACCTTAGCATGCACTGCATAAGGGATAATTTCTAAGTGATAAAAGTGGGAGTACCTCAAGGTATCATCATAGGCCCATATGAAATGTCAGCTGAAGGCGTGATTGACTGCACATTTCTTGGTAATTGGAAACGGCGAGTAATAACAAAATGTCTCGTTTGAACTTTGAAGTACTGACTCAATAGATGGGTCTCGGTTATGTTACTGCGTTAATAGATGTTGGGGAAACGGAGCCGATGTTCTCGTTACGTACGCTTACTTATAAATTACCTAGTATTTTATTCATATTTTCGTTTAAAAAGTTATTTAATTTCTTTGAATTTTAGTAGTTATTAGTTTGCTATAATATTCAAATCGTTATTTTTTTATTTTGTACGCCTCAATTTTTTTTTTAAATATTGTACCAGTAGTATTTTACTTCGCATTAATTTTAATTCTACTAAGGAAACCAAACATTGGTAAACAAAAACGCGTTACAAATATCTTTATTCAAAATTGAATTCTAAAGCTAATTCGACGAAGACCAAAACACTCGAGAGACGCAAATAAGACTGCCGTTATTAGCCACTTGCCTACCGAGATCACTATTAAGCGAGATGGAACGACCTAACCTACATTCGTTTCAATTGTTGCGTGTCTGAATCACCAATTAAAAACTACTTTAGGTCTACAACCGTCTGCTTCATTAATGTATAATTAATCGCTTTCGTCATACTTTTCACATGTTTCCAAATGATAGGCTGTTATGGTCATCAAAATGCGATTGAGAGTACAGTTTGGATGTACAGAGATGGTGATTTTGTTTTGTTTATTAGCTTTTTGGCACACAAGTTACGCTTAAAGTATTGATTCAATCGTAACGAGGTAATGACATTCGAAATAATTTTTATCGTTTGTCTACTTGCATATAAGTAGGTATTCGCGGTATACGGTTAAGATCAGAATCCCGCACATCCCTGGGTTGTCCTTAATAGGTGACCATTGGTGGTAAGCTCTAGCTGCTGTTGCTCGAGCAGAGCACAACCCACAAGCAATAAAATGCCAGTGGTTCACGAAGCCTTGGCAATAATTTGTACTATTATTTATTCTGTGACATAATTTTGATTTCTCTATAAAGAGTGGAGAAAACATTATTGCCTTGCCTGCTATTCCGCCGTGATAAAGTTTTTTTTTATTCGGTTTGAGCGACGAAATTTCCAGTAATATTACAGGGCATGTGAATAAACTTTGATTGTCTCAAGCTATGAATAGTAATATTCTTGATTGTCTCAAGCTATGAATAAAAATAGTAATAATCTTATTCTGACTGTTAATTCATGAATTTAACATTTCTATTGATAATAAATCGATCAAGTCATAGAAAATAACTTCTTAGAATGTAAAATTGGTACATAATTGCAAAGATAGGCCTGCGCTAGTTATCAAAGTTGCATTTTATAATAAGGGGAATCATAGAAATAATGATAGAAAGTTCTCATGTTGCGAAGTTGTTTACTGAGCTATTTTAAGCATATCGATTTGCGCTAATAATTGCATGTGTATTATGGCATTCTGAGAAAACAAGACACCTCGCTAGAGGCTCCTATTTGTGTCATTCTATTATCAAATAAGTTATACTTAACGTTAAAGGGATAAAACGAGGGCACAAATGATGATGATATAATATTATGGTAATATTACTATTGCAAATAATCATAACACCCCTTAGCAAGGATCAAAACGTACAAGAAATAGGAGTGGCTGAAATACTTCTTCAAATAAAATCTCCATAATAAGTGTTAGGTTTTATAAATATTGTCAATAAAATTACTGATTAATTTGGAATAAGGATTATTATTTCAATTTTATGAGCCACTTATTTAATCAACACAATTATTATGAGATGATTAAATTAAAGTGTTGTTTTGACAAATTTACTTGCTTGATTTGTTGATTAGTGCCATTAAAATTACTTATCTACTTAATTTAAAATAAGAATTATTATATATATTTTATTAGGTATCTAATTGTCAACATAATTAATCACCACAATTTATGAGATGTTTAAAGAGTTGTTTTGACTGATTTACTTGTTCTGTGACTGGCAACCGGAAGTTTCGGCCGATCGTACCCCCACTTGATCGTGGTGGCGCAGTCGGGCGATGCGTTTGGAGTGCACGGCAGTCTATATTTTGGAGCGGACGAAGACACAAGTAAAAATAGTTTAGTGAAAGTTAAATAAATACGTGTAATTGTTAAAAAGGGACGCCGTATTTAATTCCACCTGACCTAAGCCTTTATAAGAATGTTTCTTGATTGTAAAATAATAGCTTGCAAAGTAATATTATTATGTATTTATAATTATTACTTATGTCTTCAAGATTTACTGTAAATGTTTTGCAGCAATGGTTTTCCAAGTTAAGGGTTGTAATTAGCAAACTATTGAACTTATTTTGTTTTATATTTATTACTTACTAATGACTCTATGAGCTTTAAATCTAGCGACGCTGCCTTTGCATTGCTTAAAACTAAATATAAATAGGGGTCAAGGACCTCTTGAAGTTTATCGGATGAAAAAGTTGATCGGACAAAAAATATGCGTCTTAATAAGGGTAACAAAAAAGTTGTGTGTCATTTTTGAACAGATTTCAAAATGGCTGAAATATGTTTTTCTTCGTTTTCAAGCACCAAATTTTCGCCAATATGAAAAATTTACAAAAACTATATCGATGAAAAATTCAATATATTTATCGAAACTGCTCACAACATTTCACGAAAATCGGTTAAGAAATGTAACCTGTCGAAGGACATCTACCGGACATCTACCGGACAGACATACGAAAGCATTTTTGCCCAAGCTGAACATTTTCAGCTTCAAGTTTCAAGCGTAGATGCTTCGCTTGGTCAGTCGGGTTTCAGAGATAGGCGTTTGCACATTAATATAATTAAAGTAGTTGTTGGATGGTGATGAACTTTCATTATAAAAAAGTTAAAAGGTGCTCTACGGCTGGCAATACAGGCCGATGCTCAAGCGGATTTGTACAGGGTGACGGGCCATATTATTGGTTAATTTCTTTACTAAGACTAGACCGGCGCTTGAGCTTTCTTCTTTAGTATTGGACTTTTTCTAAAAATATACGGTAGGTATGAGAATAAATCCTTATTCACTATAGTCCACCAATACTACCTAGTACTATAAAGTATTCTGTGCCAATACATAGGTTAACATGATAGACGCATAATAGTGTTTGCTTGGCATAAAGACGGTAGCTGTAAAATTTAAAAGCATAACATTTCGAACAATACAAAACGTTCGATAGCAAAAAGTCGCTCGTTATATTGTCGCTAACTTTGCTCTTTTCGTTCCGCGCTCGCTCTTTAGTTCAGGTAAAACCGAATGTTCTAATTAGTGGTGTATTGAGTGCAATAGAAAGTTGGGTCTGGACCGCAAGCTTTTAAGGGTTAAAACTTTATTTAGTCTGTAAATTTTGTTATTTGGGTTTAATCTCTTTGAACTTTTGATTTCACCTCACTAATTAAGTAATTCGTAGCCTAGCCCAGTAACCACTAATTAACTTTGTTCGAATCTAAATACACCTTGGTTATTATGTCTTGCATCAATTTTGAGTAGTAGGTACCCATACGTATATGTGTAATAGTTTGTATTAGGATTAGTTTATATTGATGTTATAGTTTTAAATTACTTTTAATCTTGTTGATGTTTTTTAAGTTGTTTTAGGTTAGAGACGTGAAAATTACCTCAACATTTAACTCAATCCTAAAAATGGGTTGAAACAGTTACGCTATATGGATTTAATTAAAGTCAACTATTATAGCCAAGTGCCTTTTTATATATAATAGGCTAGCGCTTGACCACTATCTTGCCTGGTGGTAAACGATGACCTGGTCGAAGATGGTGAACACGCTAAGCCTAGAATATTCTGACTCTCAAGGGCTGTGTGCTGCCGGAACACCGTAACGTTATGGTATCAGATTTTGTCCTTGATCGTGGTTAGCTATTTTTTGGTAGCAAGTCAGGTGGAAAAAGCAAAATAAGAGCGATAAGATTACAGTCTGCAAAAATGAAAAAAATAAAAAATGCTGTGTCTTTCGCATCAATTACCACTCTTTATAAAGGTAAAAAGAGACAGATGACGATATTACCATAATACCATGAAACATAAGAAATAAGTTAATTTCACAGCTGTTTCCCTTCTTTCCTCTAGGAAGAGCGTGTCGGGTAACTAATTAGTGCAAGCGTTGACGCGTAATGACAAGTTAGAGACAGTTAACTATCCGGTGGAAAGGTGTGTGTTCTCTATAGAGTGACATTATATATCTACTCACATAGCTTTTATTTCAGATAAGGATGTAAATATTCTGGCACAAATATTATTGCAATGCAGTCTAACTTAAAAATCTGCAATCAGAGAACCAGAAGGCTTTAGTAGATATTAAAAGTCATAGACATTTTAGATAATTGAGCTCGTATTGGACAAACCATCTATTCGACTATGACTATAATCACACATTCCAATAGGAAGTCAACATTGGCCTAATAAATGACCTTATAAAAATATGATATCAGTGTGATTCACATTAGAAATGCAGCATAACATTTTATAGCCTCAGCCGTGGGCGTTTAAAACTGTTAATAGAAATCCATCCCATTCACACGTGCGCTCTAAAAGTGCCTAATGATCGCTATCATTAACAACGCATCCGTAACTAGGGCTCTGTTGAATACGCGAATCACTCTCCAAATGTCACCAAAGCGTATATAATGCGAAAACCCCGACCACATGTTTTGTTCACATCAAATAATAATAGCACCGTGGCAGTTGAATTCACTGCTGACACAGAGTAGAAAACTTCCATATCAAATGCCCTACCGAAATGTAGAATGGAATTATTTCATATGGAACAGAATTATCAAGGCAAGCGAGGGTTGGACACTCGTTGAATTAGGGTAAAGGGGTCAATAGTGGGCCAGGATAAAGATGGGCTGCAACAAATTGTGTGCTCTCTAGCCTTTTGTTAACGGTCCAT
The DNA here is from genome assembly GCA_954871355.1 of Cabera pusaria. Lineage (NCBI taxonomy): Eukaryota > Metazoa > Arthropoda > Insecta > Lepidoptera > Geometridae > Cabera > Cabera pusaria. The sequence goes on from OX940896.1 coordinate 7,848,055, forward strand.
GCTGTACTTAATTGTGCTTTTGTCTGCCTTTAGGGGTTGTTCCTGTGATTGGTCATCTGACACAGGATTTAGGCTGGAACGATGTAGAGACAAAATCTGCACTAATTGATTTAGCTGAGGGACGGTTGTAGTTGTTTCCTTTCAAGAGACACCTGTATTCATATAAGATGTTGGGAACTCAGGGGTAATATGGCGACTAACGCTTTCTTTCTTTGATCTGAGACCAATACTAATGTAATAATACTGATGTAGTAATTATATTGTTTCTATTGGTGGGGTCTGAGACACAGTAATTTGTTCTATCTGTTCTGTGGTAATTATTAAGTGACCTTCAAAAATAAGCTTTTATTTTGGCTGGATTATGGATTACTAAATTATATTAGTGGTTTTGCCTGCTTTTCAGAAAAAAAAATTCAGCTGTGGCTTAAGCATTTTTAATATATTTGTTCAAGAATTGTGTTATTCAGACTTTATATTATGGTTCTGTAATTGTTATCGACAGAGCTCCGCTGGACGGCGAAAGATTATATTAATAATAGTTCAATTATATGCCAGATAGAAAGGACCAAAATAGGAAACTATTGACCCAAAAATAAACAAAACATTTCCGACAACTTTAAAGTTTACGACTATAATAACCGTTTATCTGAAACTGTACCTGATACCGACATTTAATTTAACAACGCCCGAACAAACACCAAACCATTAAACCCTCACTTTGCATACGATTTCATTTTATCGCGTTAATATCTCAATCAAAACTGGAGGTTCCTGTCCGAAAGACTACCACGTGGCATGTTATCAGGGCATATCATTCAGCAGTTTGCGGCGTACGGACAATCGCATTAGCGCACGCCTCAAAAACGAGCTTTCGCCGCGAATCGCCATCCTAAATAAACAATAACAAGGAGGGGACCGCTGCTTTTAAACGATCTCCAGCGGCTCAGCTGACAGATTAGCTCGCCCTATTAGCAAAATTATACTTTCACTCCCATCTATTCCATTATAACCCCTAACACTTGGAGATACAGCCGATTCTGAGTAGAGAAAAGTTAAAACTTAATTTGGTATTCAGATGGGTTTGTCTGATAGGTGCTTATGGAGTTTTTAGGAGGAACGGGGGATGTGATTCGGCCACGTGCTAACGCGTCCTAAGTCTTTATGACTGTTAGTTACCGTTCTAGAGTTACCTCATATGAATTTGCATAATACGCTTACAACACAAACACGGTAGAAGTGGAAGCGAGAGAAGTAATTTTGAAATACAAATATTAGTGCAGATGCTTTTAACAAAATACAAATTTAATGTATATGTGGATTGTGAAATAAATTTGGTGAAAGGCAAAGGCAAACCATTTACTATTGTAATTTCAATTTACAGGTCTTCTTCAGATCCTCTGAAGAAGGCCATTTTACCTCTAAAATCGTATTTCTCCACAAGTTTATATCACAATTGTATTACACCATGGGTGGTAGGAGCATTTTATCGATATTCCGCTTGATTTGCTACCTACCAAAGAGTAGCTTACCACCATCGAGGAGAAAGTCTGCCACAATCACTTTACGGTGTTCCGGCAGCACAGCTATTGATAGTCACACAGTGTTCTAGCGTGTTTACCATCCTCAATCACATTATAGCTTACCAACAGACCAGATAGTGGAAGAACACCAGCCTAATAGATATAAAAAAAATATTAAAAAAAATAGAAATAGGCATACAATTTGAGACTACCTTACTTTTAAGAAAGGAAACTTTTAGAGGCCACATTTTTTTAACAATAATGTCTCCGAGTCGTACTTAACCATTAGAGACTGTAAGTCTTAAGAAAAACAAGTGACAATCAAAATCAACTTTACGCTCTTTATAAAGTTTTGTTTACATAAGCACTTATAAGTTGACTGCAAACCGAACGTGTCTGCCTAAATCCTCCATCATGTAACGAACAAAAGCAGAACTCGTTAAGTTGGTAAGATCCTCGTGGGACAGCCAGCATATGCGCCCGTTATAATTAGCGTACAATGTTTGGCTTTAGCAAATCCCTTTGGGGCGTAAATTAAGAGATTCTCCGGACTTTGGATCCATTTGCTTTAGGATGAAGGTGTAGTACGGTAGAAATGTAGTAAGTAAATGAATAGTTTCCGTTGAATGGAATAGTATCGTTTTCTTTTTCCTTTCTCTGGATGTCGATTTTAAACTAATTTACGTGAGTGAAAACTTGTCTGTTCTTATTGTGCCATTTATTTTCTCGAAGAATACTTTTTACAGAAAAACTGTCAATTAATTCATTTTTAACCCCCAACGCGAAAAGAAGGGGTGTTATATGTTTGACATATGTATCTGTGTATCTGTATATCTGTGTATGTGTGTCTGTCTGTGGCATCGTAGCGCCCAAACGAATGAACCGATTTTGATTTAGGTTTTTTTTGTTTGATAGGCGTCTTCGTCGAGAGTATTCTTTGCTTTGTTTTATGATAATCCGTTCAGCCGTTTATATATTATCAGCTCTTTTTTGGTTGATGAAACTACTATAGCAACTTTCATAGCCCTTGACCGCGGCCATCAAAAAAATCAAAATGGCGCTTCTGCGCACTACTTACCCGTTACTCTGATGCTGTCTGTTTAGCGTAGTTTACATTAGTCAAAGCAAATGTATTATTTTAAATGTAGTATCCTGTTACTACTATGATATTGCAAGAATATGGTAAACTGGAAAAAAAGGCGGGTAGGTGTAAAAGTTAAAACATCTAAATTTGAGTGATCTTTATTTATTATAAATTAAAAATATAAAAGTCTACTACTACAGGAATATTCATGAATAATATGAAATTATAACACTCCATACCTGCCGTACTGTGTTAATCCATTCCAATAATCACTCATTTACATTTTATTTACACTTGTTATTTCACCAAATATTTCACATTCAACATAGACGCCGCAAACTTTAAACAGACACTGGATGAACTGATGGTCACCTTCCATAATCGAATGGACGGCTTCGAAGGTAAACTCCAAGACGCCCCGGCAGCGCCCAACCATGAAGCACTGGCAGCAGAGTTTGCCACATTTAAGCAGTTTGTGATGATGTCCCTAAAGGCACTACAGGAGCAGATTGACTGCTTAGCCAGGGAAACAGACCAGCTTGAAATGCGAAGCCGTCGCAAAATACTCTTGCTTCATGGCCTGGCTGAGACTACAAATGAAGATACGGCTTAATAATTTTACTCTTAAATTATTGACATTGATATTGAAAGTACGCATGTTGTCATTGTCACCTTTTTTTTTTCAATATGGCTCTAACCAATGGTGTATTTAGCCAGTGTCAACATTTTATTATAATTTTTATTTTAAGGGTCCCCGCACACGGGCCACGGGCCACAACCACAAAACGCCGCCACCGGCATATTTCCTATAGTTTTCATACATTTTATCATGTAGCGTGTGGCGGCCACCGGCGGCAACCTTGTGCGGCGAGTCCATATAAAATGTATGAAAACTATAGGAAATATGCCGGTGGCGGCTTGTGGCCGGTGGCCCGTGTGCGCCGACCCTAAAACTCAATATCTCTTGATAATTTGTTCCTCTGCTCACTATTGTTTTTGTATTGATTTGAAGCTTAAGATCCCTTCTAAATTTCCTTACAGTAATTTAATCTACAAACGTTTTATTATAGCAGTTATTTAACCCAGTCGGTCACTTTTATTTTATTATTTGCCGTTAATATTATGAAGTTCTTAAACAGATATGAAAACCTTGCACCTAAAATAGGTTTTGATAATTTTGTGGTTCTTCTCGTCTAGTGTAAAATTTTCTTTATTTTTCTTTTTATTATTATTTTTATATTCAGTTAGACTAACATGCAGTTACACAGCTGACAGGTGGACAAGTAGTTTTTTTTAAGGTTACACTACACCTATATTTAAGTATTACATAAATATTATTGAGTATTTATACTTATTATAGTTATATATTATTATTTATAGTATAATAGAGTAGATAATAAGTGATAGTTGTAATTATTATAGTGAAAACGATGAGTTTGTCTCTCCATGTTCTACCATGTCTCATAGCAGTCACGATAGTTTCAGTAGCTTTCCTAGTCTATCGAGTACGATAGATTCAATACTAGTTGATGCTTCGAATAATTTTAATGTTTTCCATATCAACGCCCAAAGAATTCCGGCCCATTTCACTAATATGATGGCATCATTTGATCATAGTAGTATACACGCCATTCTTGTATCAGAATCCTGGTTAAAGCCCTGTTTCCCCTCGACTTTGTATTCATTACCAGGGTTTGATTTAATTCGCAATGATCGCACAGGTAGCGGCGGTGGTGGTGTTGCCATATATCTCCGTTTACATTTTCGTTATTCAGTACTCAGTATGTCAGCACAACCACCACCACCAAATGCTGGTGAACATCTCTTTCTCGAACTAACTCTTTCTCACACTAAGATCTTACTCGGCGTGTTCTACTGTCCCTCACTTCGTATAAACTGCTTCTCTTCTTTCGACAAGCTTCTTGAAGACTACTGTCCATCCTATGATCACACTATTATCATGGGAGACTTTAACACCTGTTTAATAAAAAAAGACACCCGGTCATCAACTTTCGAATCTACTGTTACTGCTAATAATCTATCTATTTTGCCAATTAATGCAACGCATAATTTTTCTAATTCTTGCTTGATATAATTTTAGTTTCGTCACCTTCTAATGTCATCCGACACGGTCAATGTGCGGCGGACATCTTCTCTTACCACGACATGATTTATCTTTCGTTCAAGATTCGTCCGCCTAAAAACAAGCCCAAAATTCTCATGCAGCGCAATTTTAGTGGGATTAACATTGAAAAGTTACGCAATGATGCTCGTGATATAGACTGGTCCGATATCATAAATGCGACTACTACGGATCTGAAGGTAGAAAATGTCAACTGCATTTTAACTAGATTATACGATGCACATGCTTCTTTAAGACCTGTTAAAATCAAACACCTACCAGCCCCTTGGCTAACTGCTGATATACGCAAATCAATAAACAAAAAGATGTCAACCAAAGCTAGGTACAAATGTAGACCTACAGATTATAGCAAAAATAGGTATACTGAACATCGTAACAACTGCAATAAGGTGTGTAGGGACGCACAGCGCCGACACATTCACGCCAATTTAGAAAACGAGGATCCATCTAGAGTGTGGAAATTCCTCAGATCGTTAGAAGTTGGAGAGGACCCTTAATCAAAATTTCTCCTCATCTGCCAATTTTGATGGCCCAACAAAATCTGCTACTTTACAATTCCTTTCTGGATTACCAATTCCTGATCATGATCCCTTTGTCTTTAATGAATTTACCGCTCGTGATGTTAAGAAGAGTGTGGAGTCCATATCATCAGATGCAGTTGGTTCTGATGTTATTAGCCGTAAGATGATAATGCTATTTTGGATGAGATTGTGCCTGTGATTCAGTATCTCCTAAATGAATCCTTGTCCAGTGGCGTGTTTCCTTCTGTATGGAAGGAAGCACAGATCACCCCTCTACCTAAAAAAAGCAGCCCATCTTCACTTTCTGACTATCAACCTATTTCTATTCTTCTTTTCCTGTCTAAAATCATTGAACGCCTTGTCCATCAGTAGCTCACTTCTTTCCTCATCCGAAATAATTTAGTCAATCCTTTCCAATCCGGTTTCCGACCTGGTCACAGCACAGTCTCAGCATTAGTCAAGATAACGGATGCTATCCGACATGGTATGAACGACGGAGAACTGACAGTCTTATCTTTATTAGACTTCAGTAACGCTTTCAATAATGTCGACTTTGACATACTGCTGGAACTCTTGCGCTCCCTTAACATATCTCCGACGGTGATTTCTTGGTTTAATAGTTACCTGTATGGTCGCCGGCAGCGTGTTCGCATCGATGATACTTACTCATCATGGTGTAGCACATCTGCCGGTGTACCTCAGGGCGGCGTTCTTTCTCCTCTTCTCATCTCAATTTTTATAAGTACAATCTCTAATCAACTCTCTTTGACCTACCACCTTTATGCTGATGATCTACAAATTTATACGCGAGCTTCTTTGGAGCACCTACCTACAGCCGTACGTACCATTAATTCTGATTTGCAGCACATCTGCAATTGGAGTAACTCCTTTGATCTCAAAGTAAACCCGTGCAAGACGCAAGTTATTGTAGTAGGTAGCTCTCGATTGATATCAATAATAGACTGGTTTAATCTGCCCCAAGTAATATTCGATGGGACAAATATAAATATAAGTGAGACAGTTAAGAATCTTGGTATTTATATTGATCGCAAGTTGTCCTGGATACCACAAATAGCAGAAACCAGCCGTAAGATTTTTGCCTCTGCTTCTTCCCTTAGAAGACTCAAGAATGTGTTGCCAATACCCACTTAAATTGCACTTACTCAATCTCTTTTACTCCCCATACTCGATTATGCCGATGCCTCATATCCAGACTTAACTCAGGAACAGCTGGATAAGCTAGAACGCTTACAAAATTTCTGTATTCGCTTTATTTATGGTATACGTAAATTCGACCGCATATCTGAGTTTCGTAGAAAGCTGAATTTGCTACCCATACGTCTGCGCCGGAATGCTCACATCCTGTCCTTACTCTAGTCTGTTCTTTTCAATCCCTTTACTCCTCCTTACCTGAAAGAACGCTTTCAATTTCTACACCAATCACATTCTCTCTTCTTACGTTCCGATGAAACTCTCCTACTTAAGATCCCTACACATACTACAGAATATTTTACATCAAAACTCTGGAATGATCTGCCTTTAGACGTAAGACGAAATCAAAAACATGGTGAAAAATCATTATTTGTCACTCATAATATAATATTTATTTATTATTATGATGTGTACGTGTATGTAAGTAATATTTACTATTTATTGTATAATTACGGTATTTATCGCTATAATATAATGTGTATATGTTTTATATATATGGATATTATGTATATATAATATATTTAATAAGTTAAAGATATATACATATATTTAGGTTTATTATTAAATTATTCGTAAATTTTATTATGAACTTTTTTTTTATTATTATTTTATTTATTGTACACCACCGTCTATTACTTCCTGTATTTCTCTCCATCCAAAGGTTGTCTGGTAGAAATTACTGTTAGCAATAAGACCGCCCATTGTAACCTAACAGTTATAATGTTTGTTTAAATGTCTCCTTGTATTATTTATGTTGGTATACAATAAAGAGTTTTTGTATTTTGCATTGTATTGTAAACTTGACGTAATGTTGAGACATCTCCTTGAATCTACAGAAATCTTCTCAACTCCACGTCTGAGATGTCGTGTTTAGGCTCATTGAAATGGTCTCAATGAACAAATTATACCTAAATATACAAATCAGTCGGAAGTGGTTTTAAATTTTAAATTCAAACTGTTGTTCGAATACAGAATCCTAGCAAATTTATTGTGTTCAATTTCTTTTCAAAAACTTATTCCTTTCAAAGTTTTAATCAATTAATTATTTTTAGTAGTCCTGACGTTGACTATTGTATGATATCTAAAAAGATCATAACTTTTGTTTTATTTTTTTAATTCAAGCGATAAATTGTGCATTTTTATATTTAGAATAATTATTGGTATGATCTATTAATGTTATAAGATGTGTGTACGTGCAGATTTTTAATCTGCCTGTATACTGAATAAATGCTTTAAGTAATTTTTTTACAGGTTAAAGCAGATTGATCATTGTCAAGGTGTTTGAGGCTTCCACTGATTAATAATTATTTATGTTACCATAAATTTTTTATCGACAATCTTTAGAGGTATAACGCAAAAAATATCGACCCATCAATTGAAAATGAATCTCGTGGCATAAGCCCTTCCTTAAACAATATAATGTAATGATTACTTTTAATTAATTAAAACTGATAGTACGTACTTATATTATTTCTCTGCGCTTAGTTTTATCACAGTATACCTTCACCCTTACTATCTAGCTTACTCTTATATTATTTGTACGTGTCCGTATTTGCTTACCCTTGTTACGGGTATTAAAGCCGTATGTTGTTTATCTGCATCTTCAATTTGTTTTAATTTTTGACGCGTAAACTTGGTATTTAATTCGATACGGTTGAAGTGTTAAAGTTGAGTAAGGTCTGATGTCTTTAATGCAGGATTACTTTGTATGACTAAGTCGAGATTATTCTTGGCCTCTTGGTATTTTCTATTTATAATCATTCTTTTTTTAAATTTATTTCGTTAAAATTTTTGTCGTTTTCTACTATATTTGCATGTTGTGCTTCGCATTTTATCATCATCAGCCTGTATCAGTCCACTGCTGGACGTAGGCCTCTCCCAAAATGCGCCACTGAGCCCGATCTTCGGCTTTTCCCTTCCAGTCACTGCTCACCGCTTTACGTTGTCGCCGCTCCACCTGGTCACAGGACGTCCTACGCTACGTTTGCTGCTATGTCATCACAGGTAGGACGCACTGGTTAAAGACTTTTGTCTTTAGATTCTATGGTATAGGCGACGAGAAGAAGTGATAACTTCGAGTGGGATTCCATCTACGGCAATCGGTTCCGGAACAACGTGCTCGTTGTACATGACTTTGGTTTTATCCAAATTCATCCGGAGACCAATGTGACGAGAGGAATCAGCTAGGCCATTCAACATCCTTTGTAGGTCCTGCAGCGTCTCTGCCATAATGACGATGTCATCTGCGAATCGTAAGTGAGAGATGTACCTGCCGTTGATGTTAATTCCACGACCTTTCCAGTCCAGCGTCTTAAACATGTCCTCCAAGGCGTTAGTGAACAGTTTCGGGGATATGACGTCCCCCTGTCTCACTCCTCAACGCAGGTGGACATGTTTAGTTCACTGGTTCTGTACTTGTACAGTCATCGTTGCGGCATTATATAGACATCTCATCACTTCGATATATCGCCAGTCGACTTGGCAACGCTGCAAAGACTCGAGAACAGACCAGGTTTCGATTGAGTCAAAGGCCTTCTCATAGTCCACAAAGTTAAGCACAGGGGCCGATTGTACTCTTCGGTCTTCTGTACAATCTGCCGCACCGTGTGGATGTGGTCTATGGTGCCGTAACCGCTTCGAAACCCGGCCTGTTCCGGAGGTTGAAACTCGTCGAGTCTTCGCGCAAGACGATTCGTGATTACCCTCGAAAACAGCTTATAGACATGGCTCAGAAGCGAAATCGGGCGGTAGTTTTTCAATAGGGCTTTGTCTCCTTTTTTGAAAAACAGAACCACCAAGCTTCTGTTCCATGCCTATGGAGACGTACTTCTCCCGGTGAAAAGAACGGAATTAAAGAGCTGCTGAAGCTGTTGAACTGCTGGAGCTCCTCCGGCTTTTAAAAGCTCCATTATGATTCCGTCTTCTCCTGGGGCTTTTCCATTTTTGAGTTGTTTAAGGGCCATCACGATTTCGTCTCGGCTAATTTCGGGCAGATCTTCTGTGAAGTGGCGGGTTAAGGTGGCTCTAGAATCCTCAGTACCGGGTTCGGGCCTTGAAGCATGCAATGCGTAGAGCTTGCCGTAGAAGTCTTCAACTTCCGACAGAATCTCCGGCTTGGATGCGACGACGTTCCCCGTTGACGTTGTCAGCTTTGTGAGGTGGCTTCTACCCAGAGGCTGGACGAACACTTTCGACCCCCGATTCTTCAATTAATTCTTTAATCAAGAGCGTGTTAGAGGATCGGAGGTCGCGTCGTACCAGCTTCTTTATGGATTTGTTGCGCACCAGGTTATTTGACAAAGCAGACAAAGGGTCTGTTCGTCTCTCTTCCATTAGCCGAAGTGTTTCTGCCGAAAGTTTAGACTTTTTGCCCGTACGCTTGCTCGCGCAAAACTTCGTCCCTTCATCCCTGAGGATTTCCACCACTTCTTCGAGTTTCTGGTCTACGTCATCTGTGGTTTCCAAGGCAGCGAATCGATTTTCCAATTTTAATTGGAATGTTTCGGACCCAACAACGGTTTGGAGTAGGTTGGGACGGAGTGTAGACTTCATCAATTGGAATCTCTCGGCTTTAAAGTCGATATCCAGAGAGCCTCGTACAAGTCGGTGATCACTTCCAGTATTAAACCTAGTGATCACTGAGACGTCTCTGAATATACGCCGTTTGTCCGTAATGAAGAAGACAATCTCGTTTTTAGTCATAAAGTCGGGGCCACGTCCATTTCCTTTGGGGCTGTTTCTTGAAGAACGAGTTCATCAAGAAAAGCCCCTCTCTCTCGAGGAAATTGACGAGCATTTGCCCCCTGTGATTCCTACTCCCGAATCCGTGTGGTCCTATAGACGATTCGCCGCAAGTTAGTACTCCCACTTTGGCGTTAAAGTCTCCCATGACAACTTTGTAGTGAGCCTTGGAGGTGGTGTGTAAAGCTCTGGAGATATTTTTATACATGCTCTCCACCTCATCATCCAAGTGTGTCGAGGTCGGTGCGTAGACCTGGATAACCTTGAGGCTTCGCATTTTATTTAATCTAAATTAAGCTTTGAAAATTCCAAATTATCAATTTGCAGTTCATGTTATTTTTCAATAGGTATGTAATCTCTTTTTACTAAAAAATTTGTAACTAGCTTGAATATGTTTTTATTTTATACAAGAATAGGTATCCCCACAGATTTTTATTGGGGTTATTTTTATTATTTAAAGCTAGAATTATGCCTTGTCTTTTTTGTAGCTAACTATCTTCTTGAGAAACCAACATAGGAATAAAGTGCAAATTGATTCAAAACCATTACAAATCTCAGAAACGAAAAAAATATTTTTGTAAATTGTTAAACACAATCCAAAATTTCATCGTACCGACGGGACTCGAACCCGCACCCCCCGGATTACACGTCCAGGTGCTCTGCCAATTAAGCCACGGTTCGATCCATCGATACGACGAAATTAGTGGATTGCATTCTGTTAACCCAATTACGCATTGGTGGCGCCATCCACGACTACTTATTACGTAAGTTAATCATTCGGAAGAAATCATTACAGTTTTCAAATCCGACGAGAGATGTTGCACTGCGTAAATCAGGTTCGAGTCCCATCGGTGCGATGAAATTTTTGATTGTGTTTAACAATTTACAAAAATATAAAGTGTGAGACACTTCAAAGAAACATAATATTTGAAAAAATTAAAAAATTTCAACTATCATTGTTGTTGTTGAGATCAAAGTGCATAAATAAACAAAAGATGCGATGTACGGTACGTGTAAGTACTTGCGCAGAATTCTGTAAAATATAGATAATGTACTCAAAACCTAGAAAGACCGGTTAGAAAAATGCACTGGTAATTTTAGGAACATGTAAACCTTTTACATGTTAATGTAATTAAAAATATAGGTAAAAATATCAGCATATCGCTAACCACCCGCTTCCCGCAAGTTTGCGTGTTGCATCCATGTCACTAACACAACTTTTTAATTAGCTTCTAGTAAGTTAAAAATTCATAACCTTAGAATCATAAAAAAGTTGCGAAAACATCGCAAGAACGCTAATGGAGAAGACAGGATAAAAACTTAATTTGAAATAAACAGTGAAAGAAAAGCAGTAAAGTTATGACGTCGAAGTCATAAAAGGAGATTTACATCCTTTTGAATTTGCTAAGAGGCTTTTATATTTATGTGGAGTTTCCGGAGATACATTTTTAAATTGTCTCTACCTAGTCATTGCTTATTAAATATTTTTTCTACAAATATTGTCTTTCTCTTACAAACGCTTATTACACTTACAAATGCTTCGAAATGGTTTCAAGTAGTATTAAGAAGTTCTTTTCCCCAATCCAGTAAAATTACATAGTATATTTAAGTCCATCCAAAAGTTATCTGAAAGAAATCGCCTTTTGTGGAAAGCCCGCCTTATACCTAATTTTAATTAGTCAAGTCTTTACGTTTTTTGTTTCTTTCTATTACATGTGTGAGAATAAACATCTAGTGATCTCAAGGTTCAGCAGTGGATGGAAATGGGTTGATGATGATAATTATGATAATCTCAAGTTTCAAAGTGCAGTGCAAGTGACGCTAAGATAATTTATGTTTTAGGCAGACGTCATAGCTTACCATCAAAATAGGGTCGTGCTTGTCCTCTAACATTAACACATACTTAATACCTAATTTTAGAATGTAAAGCCACCCTGACTGGTCTATATATTATAATCTGTTCATTGAGACCCTTCTAATGAGCCCAAACACGACATCTCTGATGTAAGTTAGTGTCGAGTAGCGTATTCCGCAGATTCTAGGATGCCTCAGCATCCGGTCAAGGTTACAATGATTTTTCAATATTAATGAAGTGAAAGAGAACCAAATTTTGAATTGATCAGACTTATAAGTTGCTCTCATAAACTAGAAAAAAAAACTGAGAAAAGAGCTCATAATCTTTAAACAGATTTTCTTTAGACAAAGCTAAGAACACTCTCGATTAAGACCCTTATCAAACAAAAAACTGGCCCAGTACGAATTGTAGTAACGCACCGAGGTTTCCGTACAAATTTGTCAAACTGACAGGTCACGTTGACTTACAAGTTTGATTTTTTCACAGCCAAAAGAGACCGTAAACCTGAGTATTGGATATAAGTTTCAACTTGATATTTCTACGCGTTTCTGAGAAAAAAGACAGACAGACTGACAGACAACAATGTGGTTCTTTTCCCATTGAGGTACGGAACCACAAAAACTAAAAATCGGTTTATCCGTTTGAAGCCATGAAGCCACAGACAGACAGATAACCAAACACAAGGTACGGACACACCGCAGCGTCCTGCGTGCGCAATCTAGGCGGCGATCAGATAGCGCAGTAGTATTTGTACCGACTGGTACACACCACACGCAATCAGAAAACAATTGAAAAGTACTGAAATCGCGACCACAGATCGCAGGACGCCGCGGTGTGGCCGTAGCTAGATACTCACGTCAAACACCCCTCTTTTTATGTCGGGGGTCAAAAAATTTGTCATTAACCTCTGAATTCGGGTACATTGAAATGACTATGTAAACATTGACACAAGTAAATCTTGTTTGAAAACCATCTCGTCTGTCCATTATTATTTGCATATTTCTATTATGAATGGGATATATGCATACACCCCGTTCGTATTGTCGCCGGGGTCCACAGAGACCCCGTTTGCAAAATCAACACGTGTGTTGTCAGATAGGTCGATGTTAATGAAATTTCGCATAATTGTGTTGATATAACGATACGTGAATTCGGGTTGGGTTGTATCTGTTGGAATGAAAATATACATATGAGAAGATTTTTATTTGTCACCCACAGCACTTAATCGAAAAATACGCTCGCCGGGTGGTTAGTGATGACGATTAACTGTAACTGTTTCTTTGACATTTATGTAAGATTTGGTTTAATAGAAGTATTGGCTTTACTTCACCCGTTGAGACATCAACAAGTCGCTTTTTAATTTAAATGCCCTATTGAAACCGAAAAAAAAATTGAAGCTGGGTGTGGAGTTTCAAACTCTCTTTAATTTCAATGCCTTTGTCAAACCGAAAAACATTCCAGTTTTAATAAGTGTGCTAGCTAAGGCGGAAATTAGCTGTACCCCTTGACGATTTTTTTAGCAGAATACATTTAACAAGCCACCTCATCAGCTCATCAAAATTGCTTCCCAAATCCCTGAACTCCACCAACCTGAACCAAAACTAACCATCGAAAATGATTAATCACCACTTTCAAAAATTGCGCGAACAAATAAAGAACAAGACGGCGATATGTTCATTAACGTGTTTAGAATTCTTGTGAGTCCATTAGCTGGATATTTTAATTGTGTGTCTCCCTTGAAAGTTTGCAGCTGGAAGGGCCACCGGGGGAAACTATTTCAAGACAAATTGCTTTCTGACTGATGGCTATTTCCCTAATACGCAGGATTTGTGTTTAAAATTATACTCGTCACTTAGTAAGTGAGAAGTTGGAGGTAGTTGATGGTATGGAAGAAGTTTGAGTTGAAATAGTTACGCAAATTTCGGACCTTCCTGGTGTGGTTTTAATCTCCGATAAAGCTGTAACCTCATCAGCATCAAGTTTTTTTTAAAGCAAACTTTACAGGCTGTTACCATCCATGTATCCAAGTTTCAACCGACTTCCAAAAAGAAGGAGGTTCTCAATTCGTCTGTCTGTTTTTTTTGTGTATGTTACGCGATTATTCGGTTAATTGTGAATCGATATGAATGATTATTTTTTAACTATCTTAATTACTTTAATAAGTGCAGTAAAGCATATTCTATCTTTATATTATTGTCTAACATGTTTGAGAAATTATAAAACTTCATTGTAGTGCTATTTGTTTAGAATTATAAATTTTTGAATTTTTGAATTTTTGATTTTGAATTGTGTTAATGATCTTAAATTATTAACCAAAACATTTCTCACTTTTTCAGACAGATTTATTAACTAAGATTTGACTTTTAAGTTAAGTAGTTCATTTAAGCGGTTAGCGTAATTGATTACCAACTTATTTTAAAAGGATGCGTATTTCAAGGACTTGTATATATTTTTTGTCTCTACTGACGTAAAGTAAATAAATTATGTTTCTTAATCTCTATCCATCACTCCATGGGCATAAAACTTCGTTTTCATTCCCGTTAACACGTAACAGAGTGATTTATTTGACAAATGAAACATAAACAATATTGGATCAGTTTCTAGCCCAACACAAATTTTACTGAAGTCCCAATGGGGAACAAAAAGAAAATTGCGCTCTCTTTCATTTTCTTCTAACTCCGTTTTATCAATAGTTTATCTTAAGTAAGTTTCATATTATTCCTCACAAGTATGTAAATTAGGTGTCAAAGGTATGTATGTAAAATACCTATATAGTATAGGTTTGTTTTTACTAGATTTTTTAATGAAATGACTCAAAATATCAATATTTTGTTGAATTGATAAGGCGCAGGCCAGATAGCAGAGACGTAAGGTATAGACGGGTGGTATAGACGGACATGGTAATATACTACCATGATGTGGACGTGGCGTTTTTAAATTGACTTTGAAACAAAATGTATGAAAATCTCGTGATACAAAACAAAAGAGGACGGGGTGAAGACGCGTCTTTGTCCAATGACTTATTTCTGTTTTATCAGGCCTGTGCCTTATGTATATTGTGTTGGTTTTTATTTTTATTTTAAATGATTTCAGCAACAGTACGATATATATTTATTCTTATAAACAGTTTTCCGGGTATTTTGTGATAAAATTTCGGGGTAAAGGTTCAATGTGGCTCGAAATGTTATATCATCAACTACAGGATATATACGACTACTAAACACACTTCTTGAAATCCTTCTAAAGCAACATCCAGCAGTATTCCTCTCTGTCCTTATCGCATATCAACGCAATAATTCAATTTTTATCTAATCAAGCGGACCCTCAACAATTTCACAGCGATTGTCTGTACCCCGGATTTAACATCGCCCCAAATAAATCATATATTCAAATGATAATTCAATAGGCGAGTGATTTTTGACCCCAAATTCTGGGGTCGCGATAAAGTAAATATAATCCTTACGAGCATAAAATTATTTCTCTACGGCTCACACGGGACAGATTTCTAACGCTATAATTTATTCTGTAGATAAAATGTGGTGAAGGGATTAGTGAGTGGAGTAACTATTATCGATGCATGTACTTATAGAACCTTGTCATTTTTAATGGCAAAAATAACTTGTCTAATTCATAGAATTGTAATGATTTTATTAAATACCTCTTATATAAAAATTTACGACAGTTTTCTAGAACGATTATGAAACCAAAAATAAATCGTTTAAATTGTTTAGATTAGGCAAGCAAAATAATTAACTTATTGTTAGCACGTCAGACAATGTTAATAATGATTGACAAGAAACTTACTAATATTATTATGAGAAAGTTCTATCCCTTTTATATTACGAAGGGATAATAATAGAAAAAAGAATTTATGTGTAGCCTGTTATCGCTAATGCTGTGAGGCGCGTGGCCACAACGACGATAAAGACTATTCAAATTTGATTAAAGGATATTAAGAAATGAAGAAATAGAATTAGAGATTAAAAAGTCACAGTCTGTGGCTCTTAAAGTTAATTTATGGCGGGTAATTGAGTTTAGATTCATAATCCCCTTTATAAATATAAATAATAATATAAATTATTTGATACATTTAGAAATTTTATTATTAAAATAGAAGTAAGCAATATAACTCGATTTTATTTGATGACTAGGTGGGTACATTCATATTGTAGTTTGTTTTAGTTATTTATTTTACATTATGAAATTCCTAATAGAGAATCTCAAAAAATTAAAATGTAAACTTGTTTTGACCCATTTTACACGGACAGAGTTAACCTTTAGAAACGCCACGATAAACGAAAATCTACAATTTTAACAGCAAAAACAAGCTAAATTTAAGTTAGTCCAAACAATTCTGTATTTGTGGACGTGGACAAACAAACTGAAGTAGGACAAAGCATTATGAAGCTTCTGGTTCCTAATATATTGTTACTGTGTAAACACATAACCCATCAAGTTGTGGCTCGGGTTACGGTTAAGTGAGTCGACCACCGCTGAATGTTCCATTAAATTGTTTTCTTTGCTGAACACTGCCCGTCTTACACAACACAAATAGTTGCGACACTACAAAAGATTTAGAGATGTATGCAAAATAAATTAACTAAATGAATTGGGTGAGTGAATTTGAACATCAAATGCCAAGCAAACATCAAATGGTAAGACAAGAGATATGATAATTTGAGATAAATAGATCAGAAAGTATACTAGGTCAGAGAATCAGAAAAGATTACATATTTCCTTTTAAATTAGTGTTGATAGAACTGCAATTTACTATATATTTCAAAGGGATGAAACGGTGAATAAAGTTTACTAAATGCGCACATCTTGTTCAAAATGTGGAAACCGGGATGCTTAAATATCTATTTCAAGGCGTATAAAATTATTATAAAATCCCAAGGGAAAAGGAAACAATGAAACTGCATTCGTACTCTTCCGCCAGTAAAACCAGAATAGTTTTACGATCGAGGTATTAATTAATGCCGTCAGGAGAACTATAAAATGGCTAACGAATGGCTAAGAAATCTTTCTCAATAGTTCAACATTTAAACGGTTGAGAACAGTAAAGAATCAATAAGAACAATGGCAATGGCAGCAATTATATTTCAGTTTGCCTCGACTTGACAGATACTTACAATAGACTGTAAAACAAGATTCTGGTAAGAATGGCTTAAAAATCTGATAAGTTGATAGCTGTTATTTATATAAATACATTTTGGAATTAAACATCTGGATAATGATGGTGGGATGAGTTTTGTCACCTTCAATCTATTACATATATTATCTATTATCTATTCAACTAGTCCACAATAGCGCAAGATAGAAATCTCTGCAAATCATGAGGGGTGTGGAAGGCCTCTGCTCAACGATGAGAAACAATTGGCAGTAATTATAGTAAAAATAAAAACATTAAAACATTATCCATAAAATGACTTGATAAACATTAAGGTGAGATCTTTCACATTGTCATTAGAAATTCAGTCATTTCAACCGAAAGGTAGGTACTGTTAACAAAATCCTGACCACAGATATAAATCTATATAAGTAAATATATATTTAGATATATTATATGTTCCAGAGCTATAACTCAGTCAAGTCTTAGTTAAGGCAAAAACATGTGATGTTAACGTCCTATATAAAATTGTTCGTACATCTGTCACTGTGTGAACGTTAACAAAGGATATGAATAGGAGTGATGAACTTATGAGAATAATAAATTATTTTGACATAGATATGAGTTACGGAGCGATAAATATCATCGCGCATTATGGTTGAGAGAAAAATATAGTTGTTTATGACTAGAAACTTTTAAAAATTAGCGTCTGCTTGTAAATTTGACGAGACATAACTTACTATGTGACATTCATAGACCACAACTACACTTGCGGCTTTTCTCGAATCAAAAAGTATTCTATGTCCTATTTTAGTCGCTATTCCTGTGCAAAATATCAGTTTAATTGGTTTAGCCGTTTGACCGTGACGAGGTTACAAACAAATACAAAGTGACTTGCGCATTTACAATATTGATATTGATTATTATTGGCTTACATTAAGGTATACCTATTTAAACTTATATTTAATTTTATTTTCAATATTTTTCTATTCATATCACTTAGGCATAGGTTTCTATGGCGATTATTTATGAAATGTTGAAGTAAATAATCTATAATCAAATTATTTTAAATTTACTCAGATAGTGTTTTTTAATATAACAGACGGACAGTGGTACGGCACGGTATAGGTTGCAGTCAATAAGTGGCAGTACGGTCGAGAATCGAGCAGGTAGCACGCTAGGCCTCAAATTTTTTGTCGATTGAGCTTTATTTAAAATAGAATCCCATACAAAGTCTCTTCAAACTACAGAAAATCGGTGTAATACACTTTACAATGCCGAAACTAGCCGATTATCTGTCCCTTAAGCTCGAAGTGCACTATGTACCGCCAGGTACTGTACTGCAAATGATTTTCTTTTACAAAGCTGATGTCACAATAAACTCTACTGGCTAAGTCATTAACTCATTAGCATATCGCATTCTTCGTGCAATTGCACGTTATTAATGGATTAATCAGACTGGGCTCAAAATGTCAGATTCCAATTAGTCCTCATCACCAATCACTACGCAAGTAAGACAAATGAATACTACTTACATTGCTTACTTTACGTCCCTGTAAAATCTAATTTCCATAGATTACTTTTATTAACAAAAGGTAGATTTCTTATTATTGCGTCAAGAACTATGCATTAAGTACCTACTATTTTGAGCCATAACGTGTGCTGAGATTGCGTAAGATAAATTTGAGCCAGGATCTGTATTTTCTTTCTTTTATTGATATCTAATGTAAGTTAGAAAATATTAGTCTATAGGACAAGCAAGAGAATCGCTTGATGGTAAGCCATTGAGTATTTAACAAAAAATACAAAAAGCAAACAAGGAAAATAATACTACTTTTAAAATAACAGGCATGAACATCGTATATGGGGATTGTTTTAATTCCGTTGAGAGTCAGGGTATTTTAGGCCTTGCGTGTTCACCATCTTCGGCCACATCATCGCTTACCACCAAGTCAGATATTAGTCAAACGCTAGCCTATAAGATATAAATAAAATTTCATCATTGTCTCAATATTAAAATTATTTTCAGTAAAAAGTGACTTATGTTAACATCTAAATACGACTCTTTTAATATCACTCACAAAATATTAACAATATGTGTAGCCTACCTGCTAAAATAACCTTGTTGCAGTTTTTTGCAATAAA
This sequence comes from Cabera pusaria, assembly GCA_954871355.1. Taxonomy (NCBI): domain Eukaryota; kingdom Metazoa; phylum Arthropoda; class Insecta; order Lepidoptera; family Geometridae; genus Cabera; species Cabera pusaria. The sequence continues at coordinate 7,867,386 of OX940896.1, forward strand.
TAAAATCTACCTTTAGTAATTGGAGCGATATTCTTAACAATTGGTTCGTTAACTGAAGCATCGTGGCTAATTGTTGCAAATGGATGGCAACTCGACGACAAGATGTTGGATGCACTTGTATCTAGGACACTGTTATTCATTTGTAGTAACTAGAGGCTGAATTGAACTAATCAAGACCTTACAATACTGGGAATAGGACTATCGTAAATTTTTAAATTCATAAATTGAAATTTATTAATTTATTGTATAGTGAACCTCAGTGGAATATAGTGTAAGTACTATGTATAAAGAACACAATAACAATATGACGTCTTCACTATTACAATAGAGACAAGCTGATGGGCACATGCTTTATTTATGCCAATGTATAAGATTAATTTATGAAAGATCAAAATTACTTATTAACCTACCTAGGCTAGATTGTAATAATGATTAGGCGACTTGTATTGTATATCCTAAATAAAATCGAATTTAAACGGTGTTAAAATAAGACGAGGTTTTCGATAAACCATAGTTACCGATGGCAGTATAGAGATGTTCCTAGATGGTAAGTATTACAAACTTAGCGTAAAACATGGAACTTACATTCCGTTGCACTGATTATGTTGTGAATATCTTTGAATGCAACTTAATATTTTTTTATAATAATCTTAATTGTCATTAATGTTAAATTTGGCACAGACATCATTGGCATCATCAAGCGTGCGTGCCGTGTCAATTTTAAATAACCGGCCAAGTGCGTGTCATCCCACGCGCAGTGTAGGGTTCCGTAGTAGCCTATTATTCAATGCAAGTCTTTACCCGTTATAAACAAGCAACTAGGTACTTGTTTATAACGGTCACTTTAAAGGATTTTTTCTAAGGATTTTATATTTGGTACAAAATAATCCAACACCCAAGTTCAACGACTATTACTGCTAAACTAATAAAGTTATCTTAACCGCTATAATTTTGCTTTAAAGTTCATGAAATACGCTATTATCACGCATTTTTCCAGATTTTTAAAGCCCGCAGTTTGGCTTTTAGAGGGGGGGGGGGGGGGGGGCGCCCTACTGGAACAAAAATTTGCACTTTAAAGTTTAATATTTCGTAAATGGAGCATTTAATCGAAAAATGGTATTAGCAACCTTGAAGTCATTTTAAAAGACCTATTCAACGATACCCCACACGATGGGTTAGATGATGAAAAAAAAAATTCATCCCCACTTCTCATATAGGGTAGAGCTACCGTAAAAACAAATATTTTTCAAAATTTTATTTCAGCACTTTGTCGGCGTCATTTATTTACATACCCCACAAAATTACAGCTTTCTAGTATAAACGGTCTCTTAGCAAAACCTCGGACAGACAGACAGACGGACATGACGAAACTATAAGGGTTCCTTGTCAGGACTACGGAACCCTAAAAAGGCTAAAATCGTATACCAAATATAAACATATTTTACGACGCTAAAAGCAATTAAGAGATATATTACACTTAGCAATATTCTTCAATAAAAGACAACACAAGCATTTAGATGACTTGGGATAATACAGTTGCAAATAAACAATCACAATAAAAATTACACGTTCGTACAAGAAAATCTGATTGCGTTCTCGGTGGTAAACGTAATTGAAAAAATGTCCCTTGGACGCATTGGATGGGTATAATGATTCGAGATTATATCCCTAGTATATTGCTAAGGACTAAGTGGTAATTTTGAATAATGTATTTTTTGAACCTGTTTGAGCTCCCGTGGGAGCACTTAATGAAAGTGATGGTCAAGCTCGAATTGAATCCAGTTTGAATCTTCTGGAATAAAATGAAGGGTAAATATTGTTGAAATTTGAATTTAAATAAATAGTTTTGTTTGTAAATGTTATTTTCAACCGACTTCCAAAAAGAGGAGGTTCTCAATCCGTTTATATATTTTTTTAATGTTTTTTACGTAATATCTACGCCAATTGTGAACTGATTCAAATGGTATCTTTTAAAATTATTAGCATACATCTTCTAGGTGATTCCATAGTAATTTCATTGAATAATGAAAAGTGTCTTCAGATATATGGAGATAAACACCTCAAACTTGGTACTAAAAAGTCTAGCTTTTGAAGTTATTTTGTTTCGTTTTGTAAAAGATCCTTAATTGTTATTATGAACCTCGATTCTTTCGATGTTATTTTAGGCTACAATATTATAGCTACAGCCGTATAAATGAATAGGTTATGAAAAATTATATGAAACACATTTTCATGTTTTATATCGAACTGAACAAGAACGTATGAATAAATTAGGCAATTGCTATTTATTTTAAGCAATGAGCAAAGGTACGGACACACCGCAGCGTCCTGCGTGCGCGATCTAAGCGGTGATCAGTTAGCGCAGTAGTATTTGTACCGACTCGTTCACACCAAACGCGATCAGAAAACAATTGAAAAGTACTGACATCGCGCCCGCAGATCGACGGACGCCGAGGTGTGGCCGTACCTTTTAATGTATTGAGATTTATTTAATTAGTTATGTAGCTTAGTACGGTAAGCTATCTCAAAAGCAAAAAGTGATAATATTACAAAAGACAATTTTTATTAGCTCATATTTGAAGTATCATTTAGAAAGATGTTCAAATCAGGGATATCATCATCAGATTTGGAACTATTTGAAAATGTAATGTTTGAATAGATCAGAATAAATCTAAAACACCTACTGTATTAGTTTGACTATTTTAGACACGAACATACCGTTGTCAAAAATAAATTCGAACTAAATCAAACACAAAAACCGATAAAACCCAAACATAATCTTGGATAATCCACCTATTAATCAGGCAAGTGCGACATCGAGCCGCGAGCGCTTTGAATTGGCGGTATTTAATGTAATAAAACACGCATATAGAAGGGATTTGTCGAGATAGAATGGTTTGGTACTTTGTGTGCCAGAAATAATAACAGATGTCGTCCGTTTCACATTAAAAGCAAACGTCATAACAGTTTTACAGTGTCACCATGTTTAGTTAAATATGTGATAGTGGCTAATGTAGCTGTAGGCAATTTAAATTTGTTCTTGAAAGTTCCGTTGGCGTAAAGGATAGATGGCTTGACTTCTAAGCGAGAGACCGGTGACGCGAGAACCGGTCACCGGTTCAAATCCTAGCACAGGAATATCGATGTTCAGCCTGACTTGCTACCAAAACTAGCTTCCCACCATCAAGGAGAAAATTGCCGCTATAACCTTATGGTGTTCCGGCGGTATACAGCCCTTGATAGTATTCTAGGCCTAGCGTATTCACCATCATCGACCACATCGCTTATCACTAGGCGAAAGAAGTAGTTTAACGCTAGCCTATATTAAGGTTAAAAAAAATCAAAAAATATATAATTGTATTGTTTAAAAGCAATATCAAGACGACGGTAACCACTTACCGTCGGATGGGTCATATTGCAAGTGTTGCGGCAAGTTTTGAGTCATGTGCTAGAAGATTAATCGTTAAAACATTCTTTAAATTGCAGCAAGTCAAAGTTAATGATTTTACTCAATATTTTTGAGAACCTCTTATAAACCACAAGTTGCTTTTGTTATAAGAACATCCTACCTTCACCAACGTCACTTGTTCAAAGTTACGTTCGTCCATAAGACACGATAAATCAGGCGTGACTTCGACTCTGGGCTATCCATAATTACTCATATCGACATTCTTTGTACTTTGAACATGCAAATGTCTCAACTTATTATTTATAGTGGGATAGCTAGACGCAGACTGCAGCTGTTAGGACTTTAAAACTCGTAGATGACGCGACTTTTAGCAGCACGTTTGTGGCTCAAAGATTGAAGAGAATCTGATTCTCTTTAAAAACAGGAATTTAGTATAACTTACATGATATCAATAAAGATATCGACATTATTGTTTCGGCCTCATTCAAAGGCCTTCCTCCAGAACTCGAATGCAGGGTGGAGTGTTTGCCGATGCGGCCAGCCTTGTACTCGCACTTCACTATTTACGCAAGAATTAATTATAATAATATCATAAATTTGGAACATGCCAAGCGCTTTGTCTAATGACATCCTAAATTCAAGGAGAGCCTTTGCCATCATAGACCGGATCATATTTTCTATTAGTTAAAGTCACTGAGAAGACAGAGTTTTTTCATCTTCAGCAATCAAAATTAATTATAAGCATCTGTGTGCGCATCCATTTCCTGGTCGATAACTAAGAAATAACATAAGAGTTGAAACAGTTTCCTTTTTTTCCTGAAACTCTATATCAATGTAGCAACATTTATTAAAAGTAGCAATGTGTGAAAGCTCTGGGATTTCTAGGCAGAATTCTGCAAAGTCTTCTATTATTAGATCAAACAACAAACTTTAAGCATCAAAGGACATTAGATCTAATTCAGCTAATTAGCTACTCATAAATACAGTTACATACGCCTGCGATGAAATATAGTTTACTGGATATTCAACTGTATTAAAGAAAGTGTTTCTTTATTATCCAAGAACAAATCCAGAATCATCATCATTATCAGCCGGTGTCCGTCCACTGCTGGGCGTAGGCCTCTCCCAAGATGCGCCACTGAGCCCGATCTTCGGTTCTTCTTTTCCAGTCACTGTCACTGCCCACCAAATCTAGAATACTCTACATTTATTAACAAATGAACATACTAATACGGATCGGATATTACTGGAAATCAAATGAATTAAACATTACTAAATCCTACCAATATTACCATACCACATTTGGCTGGCACCGAATGACCAAATTCTCTTCATAATTGTGTATTTGAAAACATTAATACTTATTTAGTACTTAAAAGATTTTAAACCTTACATTTATTTAATCAATTTAGTCTTGCAAGGCTAAAATAAAGACGTTCTACTAAATGTTTATAACAATAGCTGTTAAGATTTTTATTATTGCAATAGACTTCAAAGCAATTAAGTTCAAACGCTTTAACAACAAAAATATCTTAAACCACTACAAAGCGTTAGTGAAAAGTAGTAACTCAAACTTGAAGCCATCAAGATATTTTTCATTGTACTCCAAATTGAACTTATTAAGCTGCACAGAAAAATAAATTGTTATCAACACCTCAACACCAATATTATAAATGCGAAAGTCAGTTTGTTTATTTGTTTGTTTGTTTGTTTGTTTGTTTGTTTGGGACTTCTTCACGGTCAAACAGCTTAACCGATATGGCTGAAATTTTGTACAAAGATAGTACATAGGGCAGAATAGGATATAGGATACTTCTTATTTGGCTATCGAGTCAGGGGGTCCAGATATTTTTAATTGAATTTTGTAAATATAAGACTTCTTCTCGAATAAACGGCTTGACCGATTTGCCTGAAATTTTGTGTGAATACATGCCATAGGGCAGAATAGAATATAAGACACTATTTTTCTGGCTGTCGAGTCAGGGGGTCCAGATATTTTTAATTGAATTTTGTAAATATAAGACTTCTTCTCGAATAAACGGCTTGACCGATTTGCTTGACATATTGTATAAAGACAGTTCATAGGGCAGAATAGGATATGGGATACTTTTTTTCTGGCTATCGAGTCAGGGAGTCCAAATATTTTTAATTGAATTTTGTAAATATAAGACCACTTCTCGAATAAACGGCTTGACGGATTTGCCTGACATGTTGTATAAAGACAGTTCATAGGGCAGAATAGGATATAGAAAACTTTTGAATTTAAATAGCCACATGCATTAAAACGAGTCATAAATTGAAACAGAACAACCTTCAATAATCATAATGATTAGTAACCTTAAATTAAGTGGATATAAAATTTAACCCTAATGTCAAAAGTGTTGAATTAGTAGGTCATAAAAACTGTCAGGGTCATAAAAAGTCGTAAAAAATTTTCGCGCTCGCTTCGCTCGCGCAGCGATAACGCTCGCGACGTTCGCGCAAGCATTTATTTTCTCTTTTTTTTAGGAAATATTTCGTCATCTTTTGAATTTTAATAGCCACATTCATCAAAACGAATCACACATTGAAACAGAACAACCTTCAATAATCATAATCATTATTAACCTTAAATTAAGTGGATATCAAATTGAACCCTAATGTCATCGGTGTTGACTTAGTAGGTCATAAAAACTGTCAGGGTCATAAAAATTTGTAAAAAATTTTCGCGCTCGCTACGCTCGCGCTGTGATAGCGCTCGCTACGCTCGCGCAAGCATTTATTTTATGAACTTTGTAGGTAATATTACAGCAGCTTTCGCATATTAATAACCACATGCATCAAAACGAGTCATAAATTAAATCAGTACAACCTTCAATAATCATAATGATTATTAACCTTAAAATAAGTGAATATCACGTTTCACTTGAGTGTCATCAGTGTTGACTTAGTAGGTTATAAAAACTGTCAGGGTCATAAACAGTCGTAAAAAATGTTCGGGCTCGCTTCGCTTGCGCAATTATTTATTTTATCTACTTTGAAGGTAATATTTCAGCAATTTTGTTTTTTTATAGACACATGCATCAAAACGAGTCATAAATTGAAACAGTACAAACTTCAATAACCATAATTATTATTAACCTTAAAATTAGTGATTATTGACTTTAACCTGAGTGTCATTAGTGTTGACTTAGTAGGTCATAAAAACTGTCAGGGTCATAAAAAGTCGTAAACACTTTTAGCGCTCGCTTCGCTCGCGAAGCTCGCACAATTATTTATTTTAACTACTTTGAAGGTAATATTTCAGCAACTTTTGTATTTAAATAGCCACATGCATCAAAACGAGTCATAAATTAAAACAGTAAAACCTTCAATAATCATAATGATTATTAACCTTAAAATAAGTGGATATCAAGTTTAACCTTAATGTCATGCGTGTTGACTAAGTAGGTCATAAAAACTGTGAGGGTTATAAAAAGTCGTTAAAAATTTTTTGCGCTCGCTTCGCTCGCTCAGTGATAGCGCCGCTCGCTACGCTTGCGCAGGCATTTGTTTTATCTACTTTGAAGGTAATATATAAGCAACTTTTGTATATTAATAACCATATACATCAAAACGAGTCATACATTTAAACAGTACAACCTTCAATAATCATAATTATTATTAACCTTAAAATAAGTGAATATCACGTTTTACCTGAGTGTCATCAGTGTTGACTTAGTAGGTCATAAAAACTGTCAGGGTCATAAAAAGTCGTAAAAATTTTTCGCAGTAATAACGCTATATAGCGTATAATAGCGTGTTTCAACAGCCTCATACATTAGACTGACTCAAATACTTAAACAGCAAAACTTGGTAAACCTTGTTTAGGTTTACCAAGTAATTATTAATGACTTTAACAATAGACGATATCGAGTTCGACCTAAGAGTCATCTATAGTGAGTTGATTATTAGGTCGTAAATTTGTCAGGGTCATAAAAAGTCATAAAAAATTTTCGCTCGCGCAATGATAGCTCTCGCTGCGCTCGCGCAGCTATTCACCTTATTTTCTTTGTAAGAAATGTTTCAGGAACTTTTGTGTTGAGTCAAACATTTAAACAGCACAACTTCGTATACCTAACTAAAATGATTAATGACTTTAACAATAGAGGATATTGAGTTCGACTTTAGGGTCATCTATGGTGACTTGGCCTAAGAGATCATCGATCTTGACCTCAAAGGTCATAAAGACTCAAATAACGCGGGCGAAGCCGCGGGTAACAGCTAGTGATACATAAATATGAGAACGATATGAAGCGAGTTAAAATTACCAATACTTAGTACAACCGATGGACAAAACAGATAGTGCAAATGCCAACCAACTAAAGAATGACATAAACATCTCTAGAAGACGCGTTAGTATCTAAATACAGTGTGAACTATGAAGAGTACAGGGTATTCCGTGTTTATTGCAGGAAACAAGCAGTGTACAGTGACGACTCCATATTTTAAGATAACTCGTAATTAATGTCGCAGGTTCCGCTTTATTGTACGTGTCTGTAGCTAAGTTTCTGAGGACGGATTGAGGATTGCTTCTTGGGGCACATTTGGTGCGCAGTCAATGCTTAGTTTTATGGCCATGTTTTGGAGCTGATTATGTTATAATCTATGTTAGTTTAACCCCACAAGTCTAATCTACGTCATTTTTACGTATTTAAAATAATAAATGCTACATAGTGTTTTTCTGTGAGAAATAAAATGATCTTACAATATCGTTTTTTACAATATTAGACTTTTGGTATTGTATATTGATAATGGAATTGATTTATCAACTGAGATCAGACTGTATATAATTTCTATATTATTTTGCTTGTACTTATTATTTTTTATTACTACTACAATGACTATTGTAAAATACTTTCGTCAATTTTTTGTAATAGTAGGACTTCTGCTAATCTAGGGCAGTTACCACTACTTTGCCAATTAATTTTCAGCCGTGAAATAGGAATGTTTTTCAGTCGAAATGGCAAGGTGTCCAGTGAAATTACAAGGCATGTGAGACACAACATCTTTATGTCTCGAGGTAACAGGCGCAGTGCAGTGACATGCAAAATTCTGGCAGTCCGAATTTTGCATGCCGCTGTATCTGTAACAGGTAGACGTCATCGCCTATCATCAGGCTAGCGTCTTACGTGTCCTGTTACTTTATATCATAAAAAATACTTATTTTTAAATAATGTAGCATTTAAAAGGCAATGTGTTGTCGTCAACACAAAAATAAATTATTTATATTAACTTCAAAATATCATAGGAAATGCTTGAAAATCTTAAATCTTGGTCCTTATAAAATTGTCTGAATACGTCTCTGTTTTCTTTTCTAAATTATGAGTCGGCGACGTCTTATGCGAGAAACTTCATATAAATTATATGAAAAATGTGTCTAGTGTTGTTGAATTAATGCATGTCCATAATAATATAAACATTGGGACGTAATTTAATAGTATGGACGTATTCTAAATTGGAACAATCTTCACAAAAAAAATCAATTCGGTTAAGTTCCATTGAAAATAATTAAGTATCCGTTTGTCACTGAATCCAACAAGTTAAACTTTAATTTTGCAGAAATAAGTACATACATCAGATCTTCAGATCAGATTCATTTAGTTCTTCGGCAATTCATTCGACGCTGTACATTGGACGCTGAAAATTGCATTGGATCATGACGTTTATAAGATGGAGTTTGCAGTAAAACGTATGGTATAATTATAATTCATGTTATATAATTTAAAGTATAACTATAAGTATGGATAGTAGATACTACTGCATCTTGAGTCGTTAAAGGCATAAGCTAAATTATTGTAGTGGTAGGACTTCTGCTAGTCCGCCTGGGGCGGTACCACCACTTTGTCAATTAATTTTCAACCGTAAAATAGGAATGCTTTTCGGTTGAAATGGCAAGGTGTCCAGTGAAATTACAGGTCATGTGAGACTCAACATCTTTATGTCTCAAAGTAACAGGCGCAGTGCAGTGACATACAAAATTATGGACTGCCAGAATTTTGCATGCCGCTGTATTTGTAATAGGTAAACGTCATCGCTTACCATCATGCGAGCTTCATGCTTGTCCTCTTACCTTTTACCATAAACAAAAAAAAAAACGCCAAATACCAGCTGCATTTGCTTTATTTAATGTTTTCTATCATCACAACAGTTGATATAAGATTGAGACTGCACATCTACTGGTCGAAAACAGAACAGGCTCTGATGATGACCATTTTATTGTTAAACAACGTCTGCGAAACTCTATAACTTCAATCCATGCACTCAAATTCACATTCACGCAGCGGGGTCTTCGGAATTTCAATAATATCATAAAAGAATTTTTAATTAAATACAAGCTTTGAGTTAAGTCCTATGTCATCATGTGTAATGAAAAGAACTCATGATAACGCAACATACAAGCCTAATTAAACCTACATGAGACTGGCAGTTCCAGTCTCTGCATCCTGGGTTCCATCATCAGATCAACAACCTACCTACCATAAAACTGCATTGTTACCAAATTGCAGCTCAATCGGATTTCAGCAAGTGGTTACAAATTGGTTCACAAATTTTAACGGAAAACTTAAATGCAAACATTGCATAAAGGTAATAATGTAAATATGTAGTTGACTGGACTTTAATAGAAATCAGACAGGCAGTCCACGAATAACCGCGAAGTGCCGCATTTCCTATATGCCACCCGTGCCACACGTGTCGCTTGACAAAATCGTCTCTATGCCTGTTGATAACGTACCTACTTAGCCCTAAGTAGTATTATTATCTGTTCTGTGGCCCTGGTAACGTGAACTGGCCAACAAGGTGTCCCCAAGCAATGCTTGCCGAACTCAATTCACACGCGAACGTATGAGATATACCAGGCAGAAAAAAATAAACGGCTTCTTTGTGAAGCACAAAAAACAAGCGAAGTCAAATACCTATAAGATTTATGAAGCTGTGACATCATAACACTGATATATTATTCACAACTAGTTCCTAGTCACGGGGGTCATACATACTACTTTTAAAATACAAACCTCTTATGAACTATGATGCCTTGGTATGAACTATGGGCTTTGGGTGCTGATTTACTACCAACTTTAGTGAAATACTGTAACGGTTTTTTATGTTGTAACTTGAGCTTGATTAACGCGTTTTTGTAATTATAATGATTTGTTGTTTTTGGGTGGGAATCGGTTTTTAATTTCTTTATTAATTGGGAAGTGAGAATACGCTGTTGATTATGCAAACTATAATTAAGGTTTTTGTTTATTTATTTTCACAGATTTGTTGGAATATAGTTATTGGCATTTATAAGATTGAGCAACACTTTAAATTTTCACAAGGTATTTATTTATGTTTGAATAAGACCATAACTATACTGTAACGACAAACCATAACAAGTGAATTATTGAAAAGAATAAGAAAACCCAATTGCAGGGAAAAAGTTTTTTAACCGACTTCACAAAAAAGGAGGACGTTCTCAATCTTAACCGATTAGAAAAATTATTTATTTGTTTGAGAGATTATGCCTCCCGTTTGGTCCCATTCAAATTTTATCGAGATCTGATAATTATCTCCGGAGATAAGGACTGGAGATAAACAATATAAACAAATTTGAAACCTTGATGACATGATTATGACTAGTAAACTTTTTCACTGTGGTGGCATGTGAAGTCGGTTTTTTTCATTTTGTAAACTCTCTTAAATGTTTAATTTATTTAAAGTTTTAATTTAATTTTTATTTTAAATTAATTTTTAAAATTTATTAATAATTTTTTAATAATTTATTTATTATTTATCAAATATTTATTAATAAATAATTTATTTTTAATGTTCAATTTTAATTTAATCATAATTCCAAAGCACTAAGATATTTTATACTGTAAGTGTTATAGTGTATATTCGGAATGGTCTTTTTAAGCTCTATTAATAATATAATCGCAAAGAATTCCATATCCTAGCAGTTAGAGACAAACTAAAATCAAATCGCAATAGGTTCTCACAATTTCTTCGCAAACACGTGTTCCAATGTAGGACAAGCGGACAGCTGTCAAGCAGATGCTTGAATTCCAATTGGTTACCGAAACATCAAGACAAAATACATTGTAGAATTAGATAAACAATTTTTAAAATGTTAAGTTCGTATTGCTTAATCCTAAAGCTTAAAAAAAAGCTTATAAAGGTTATGTAGTACAATTGATATGCAGAAGTCTGTGACATTGGCAGTCTATTGTTATTTAGTAGGAATAGTAATTAGATAGATATTGATATTGTTTTTAACACCGTAAACCGTTGAACACCGTAAGATTTTGGCGGCAGAAAATATTTAAACACACAACAACAAATAACAACATATTCAATCCCAAATTGAAGCCCGGAACTACAAGGAAAGATTCCTGGGTACTTAATATAAATTACAAAATAACATAAACTCTTTAATTTTCTTCTAAATACTTGAATTTCTCTTCTCTCTTTTTTTTTTAATTTATCATCGCCAGTACAATCATATAATTTCAAAACAAAACCTCTGTTGCAACGAACTCATCGCTGGTCCATAACATTAGTCCATAACGAACACCACGTCCATTTGAGCTCGTTGAATATAACTCAAGATTGGAAGACTATGACATCTCTATTCTAATGTTCACGCCCGAAAATTAAATTATCACTCTAGCATTAATCACGCCGGCTTTTGATAGCTACAGATAATTAGCTATTTATATACAAAGAATGGACTATAAATTCTTCTACAGCTTGTTCGATCTCGCCCACGCATCAATGGCGATAGCTTAATGATTGTTAATAGCACTGTAAACTGAGTTGTTTATTTGCATTTTGTTATGGATTTGCAGATTTTAACATTTGAGCATAAATAATCCCTTGTATTAGAAATATCCTTTCTTTACGTTCGATTTGGATTAGTATTTATTTGTAGCACATAAGTGCTAAGAACATTGATATAAATCAATGTTCTTTACCTACTAAGATGACGGTGTTCTTTATGACTATCAGAGCTTCTGTGTTAAATGGTAGCTTTGTATAAGTTTCCAGTAGCTCAGGAGTGTCGATTGACTGTAAAGCATTAAGCACTACAGGAACCTAAAGATGATTTATGAATACTATTCAACGATACCCTAAAATTGATTGACGTAACAATCATCAATCAGCCTAGGCGTTTGGTCTTTAGAACGCTATATAGAAAACAAAAATACATACATAGTTTGATTACATACATACATTTTTTGCCTTTTGCCGCCTTTGCCTCGCGCTGCCGGGTAAAAAGAATGACGTGTAAATTTGACGATTTACGAAAAAAAATATATAAATACTACCTATATTCAGCAGTAATCAATCATACATTTATATAAATTGTCGAAAAAATATATTTATTTTCAAAATCTGCATTCTTTACTTTGCTTTGTTAATATTAAAATTTTTATTACATCTTTGAATAATTATTTCGCTTACATCTGTCTTCTATTAGATTCTAGGTAGATTTTTATATTTACAAAATAAAAAAAATGTTTGTGTGTTGTTAAATTTTTTATACGAAATACACATCAAAAGGATTGTATGATGGACTTCTTCCTATTCCTTAAATCTAAAAATCACAAAATATATTAAGAAATAGCAAACTGAAGTAACAGTGGGCTGATCACATCTATTGTAGAACCAATAACCGTCGGGGTAGACGTGTTCTGGAGTGGAAACCGCGGCTCAGAAAACGTAGTGTGAAATGCTTTGATGAAGCAATGATGTACGCAAGCTAGCTGACAGCGGTTGAAAACGAAGAGCTGAAAATCAAACTTAAGCTTGGCGTGGTGAGCCCCGAACAGAAACGGGCTGATAATGATGATTGTTATTTAAATCACTAGTAAAATAAGTTGATTTTCTCTTTAGTTAGTTATACTAACTAAGGGATACTTCTAATGCCTAGTTTCATGGGGACCTACCTAACGGTCAAAAAAAATATTCATATCTCATTCTTACTACGCCTCGAATTGGATAACACAGATTGGTGTACGTTAAGTCTGGCTATATAAACAACTAGAAGTGCTCCGCGGCTTCGCCCGCGTTAAGAACTTCTTTTATTTACTTAACACTTTTCTTTTGTAAAAACGATTCTATCATTATATACATAAAATAAGAATTAGCCTACTCGGTTCACCCGTTTTCATGTTATCGCGTGACTAAGGCAATTCGGGATTCATATTTATAATAAGACGTTTAAAAAACTAAAAAGAACCGACTTCAATGCCGCGCTATTAATTTTCAGTACCAATTTTGAGGTGTTTATCTCCATATCTCTGAAGATACTTATCACATCTCGATAAAATTACTATGGTCTCACACGTGAAATATATCCTTTCCAACAAAACAAGAATAATCAAAATCAGTTCATAAACGGCGAAGTTATCTGCGAACAGACATAAAAAAAAACATATATACGGTCGAATTGAGAAACCTCCTCCATTTTTTTGAAGTCGGTTAAAAACCGAAAAACCCAAATTTTCAGACTTTGTTACCTACCCCATTTAAAAAAAATCCTACAACACATACTTTACCAATTTACAAGAAAAATGAAACATGTCCACCTGCGTCGAGGAGTGAGACAGGGGGACGTCATATCCCCGAAACTGTTCACTAACGCCTTGGAGGATATGTTTAAGACGCTGGACTGGAAAGGTCGTGGCATTAACATCAACGGCAGGTACATTTCTCACTTACGATTCGCAGATGACATCGTCATAATGGCAGAGACGCTGCAGGACCTACAAAGGATGTTGAATGGCCTAGCTGATTCTTCTCGTAGCATCGGTCTCCGGATGAATTTGGACAAAACCAAAGTCATGTACAACGAGCACGTTGTTCCGGAACCGATTGCCGTAGATGGAATCCCACTCGAAGTTGTCACTAAGTATGTTTACCTAGGGCAAACGCTCCAACTAGGCAAACATAACTTCGAGAAGGAAATCCAGAGAAGAATTCAGCTGGGCTGGGCAGCATTCGGAAAACTCCGTCGAGTCTTCTCGTCGCCTATACCACAGTGTCTAAAGACAAAAGTCTTTAACCAGTGCGTCCTACCTGTGATGACATACGGAGCCGAGACGTGGGCACTCACAGTCCGACTGGTCCACCAGTTTAAAGTCGCTCAGCGAGCTATGGAGAGAGCTATGCTCGGTATTTCTCTGCGGGATCGAATCCGGAACGAAGTAATTCGCCAGAGAACTAAAGTTATCGACATAGCTCAACGGATTAGCAAGCTGAAGTGGCAGTGGGCTGGTCATATCTGCCGCAGGACTGATAACCGTTGGGGCAGACTTGTCCTAGAGTGGAGACCGCGAATCGGCAAACGTAGCGTAGGACGTCCTGTGACCAGGTGGAGCGACGACATACGTAAAGCGGTGGGCAGTGACTGGAAGAGAAGAGCCGAAGATCGGGCTCAGTGGCGCATCTTGGGAGAGGCCTATGTCCAGCAGTGGACTGATACAGGCTGATGATGATGACAAGAAAAATGATAAGCTTTCAATGGAAAACTACAGACCAATCGCTCTCCAATCAATATTCTCTAAAATTTTTGAGAAATATATTTATAAAGAAATCAATAAATACCTTGAAAAAAAAGGTATACTATGCCCAGAACAAAAAGGATTCAGGCAGCATAAAACAATTAACATGGCCATTTATGACTTCGTGACACGAGTTTTAACAGAAGTAGACAAAACATCGCCTATATGCTCGATTTTCTGCGACATGACCCAAGCGTTCGACTACGTCGATCACGAAATTCTTTGCAACAAACTGGAAGCTTATGGCATTAGAGGAAACGTATTAGAGTTGATTCGATCTTATCTAATTATGAGAACACAGGTAACACAAATTACAAGTATAAACATCAAAACTAAAACGGAAGAAGTATTCTCATCTAGGAAGCGCTATGTGTCTTATGGGGTGCCTCAGGGCAGTGTTTTGGGACCACTTTTATTCATAATTTATATAAATGACTTGCCTAATTCAACGCTCCAGCATATGACTCTTTTTGCAGACGACAGCACACTGACCATAACCAAAAATAATAAAAATATTGACATGTATGAAATTGAAATAAATAACGCATTGACATCTATAATTTCATGGCTTGACAATAATAATTTAAAAATCAATTTGACTAAAACGAACATAATGCACTTCAGCCAAAGACATACAAACTTCTCTGACATAAAATTGAATCATAATAATAATACCATAAGCAATGTTGACAATGCAAGGTTTCTAGGTTTGACGATTGACAAAAAGTTAAATTGGAAGAGACATATTGAACTTCTCTGTACTAAAATAAGTAGTTTGTCGTTTGCCCTCTACAAACTTTCGAATACTCTGAATCTTGATGCACTCCTTTCAGCTTACTATGGCCTGATCGAATCCAACCTTAGGTATGGTATAATATTTTGGGGAAACTCTACAAACAAAAATATTATATTCAAAATGCAAAAACGCTGTATCCGGGCCATGTTCAACCTGCACACTCAAGTTAGCTGTAAGCCATATTTCACAGACCATAGAATCTTAACACTCCCGTCTCTGTATATATTAGAAACAGCACTTTTTGTAAAATATAATCAAAATCTTTTTCCAAAATTGTCTGCAACCGTTACTCGAAATAGACGTAACGACACGATCCGCATTGTAAAAGGTAAAACCCAACTATTGCGCAAGAGCATTATGGCTCCTACAATATTCAATAAAATTCCCAAATCTATAAAAGAACTCGACAATGTATTGTTCAAAAACCATCTGAAGAAAATGCTAGTTAAGAAATGCTATTATTCTATTGACGACTTTTTAAATGACAAATTTTAACCGTGCTGTAATTTATTATAACTATTTTGACATTATTTTGACATATTCACTTGTTATAATTTTTGTTCTTAATTTTTGATACTTTAATTTTAATTTATTTAATCTTTTTATAAAAATGTAACATGAATTTAACAATTTTCAGCAGCGTCACGCGTCTCATTTGTACGCCCATGTGGGCAAAACATGACGAGCTATTTCTATGTTTAAGACCATACTGCATGCAATGTTTGTGTATGTGTATAACGCATGTTTTGAACAAATAAAATATCTTTATCTTTATCTTTATCTTTATCTCATCTTATTTCGCCATACAAACTTTGTTTCCCCGTTCAGTATCCGGGAGGAATTTTTAGAAAATCTCTTCTGAGCGGATACCTACGTCATAATTACTATCTGCATTCTAAATTTCAGCGCAATCCGAAACAATATTGAGTTTTAGACTTTGTTACCCCAGTTTATCCTCTTAGGGTGGCATTTTGAAAAAGTCCGAAACTCTTATTTACTTATTTATTTACAGAAGTACTTGTGTGAAATGTCGAATAAAATGACTATCAAAACTTTGAAACCCGCTCCATTCCCTTGAAGATTGATTTTTGAAAAAAAAAAAATCTTAGCGGATACCTAAGTCAAAATAACTATCTGCATGCCAAATTTCAGCGCAATCCGAAACAATATTGATTGCAGACTTTGCTACCCCACTTCACCCTTTTAGGGGTGGAATTTCAAAAGAGCCTGAAACACGTATTTACTTACTTAAGTACTTGTGTTAAGTTTCAAATATAAAAGACTATCTAATCTTGTTTCTCCATACAAACTTTGAACCCCCTTTTCATCCCCTTCAGGGGTGAATTTTGGAGAATCCTTTCTCAGAGGGAACTAACTTCGTAATAACTATCTGCATGCCAAATTACAGCACAATCCGAAACAATATTGGTTTTTACACTTTGTGACCCCATTTCACCCTCTTAGGGGTGTAATTTAAAAATAACCTGAAACACGTATTTACTTATTTTTGAACTGGAGCACTTGTGTGAAGTTACGGATAGAAAAGACTATCTAATCTTGTTTCTCCATACAAACTTTGAACCCCCATTTCATCCCCTGAAGGGGTGAATTTTGGAATATCCTTTCTTAGTACACCCTTACGTGCTAAGGCAAATATACCCTCTAAATTTCAAGTCTCTACGACCAGCGGTTTAGGCTTTGCGTTGTCTGTCAGTCAGTCAGTATGTCAGGACAAAGATTCTTATAGTATTAGATATAAATAAAACAATATACCATATGTTTAGCTAAGGTTGTAATAAGATTTATCAAGACATTGTGGCAGGCAGCTACTTTACGTCCAATTATGCTAGAAGCTTTGCATTGTCCTAACACAGAATAAATAATAGAAGTTACAAAGGTATAATATGTAACCTTAAATATATATAACACCTTTGTAACAAGTTTACGAATGGAATTAGACAGTTAATATCTGTAAATGAGTTTGTTCTCATATTGGTTTCCAATTGCGTCAGTCTAGTAGGTATCTTTAGCCAAATCCTTTTTACCCAATTTATTTTAACGTTATACTAAGCGGATTAAAGGAATATTTATGTCGAGTTTTATTTCCGTTTCTCTATCAGTCTGTATGTTATAATTTAGATAGTCGTTTCGTTCATTCACGTATTTTGATATGTATCTTATCGTATTTTGTCGAATAACATTGTTGATCGTTCAACAAAGCACAAAAACACGAAAAGAGTTGAAGACATTAATAATCCTTGAAGTAATTCATTTCTTTAAAATCATGATGCTAATAAAGATTCACAAAAAAGGACAAAAGTGAGTAGGCATTTTTACGTCATTAAGACTAAAAACAAACAAAATGTGTTAAAATGTGTTGCTTATGTTGAGTAATCATGAATTCTCAAAGAAATATATTTTTTTTTACTTGAATAGAATTTTGCTATTGGCAAGGGTATATAGTTATGATTAGCGATACCTAATCAGTTTAAAGGGGGAAAATGCCATGCGCGGCTTTCTGAATTGATTTAAAACTGAATGAGTCGATTGGTCTATAAATTATATCAAAAGAATATGCTCTTTAACCGACTTCACAAAAAAGGAGGAGGTTCTCAATTCGTATGTATGTCTTTTTTTTTTTTTTTTTTTGTGTATGTTACGCGATTTCTCCATCAATTGTGAACGGATTCAAATGATTCTTTTTTTAATAGGTAGGATACGTTTCCGTGGTGGTCCCATTTTAATTTTATCGAGATCTGATTAGTATCACCAGAGATATGGAGTTAAATACCTCAAACATAGGAGAATGTACTAGTTTTAGTAGAAGAGTCCCAAGAAGATTATACACAATGGAGGTTGCTATTGCATATAAGATATTCTTACGGTAACTGTGAGCGAGATAGAAATAAAGGTGGGGATAATTTTTTTTTATATCTTATAGGCAAGCGTTTGACCACTATCTCACCTGTTGCTAAGTGATGATGCGGTCGAAGATAGAGAAGTGGACTAGAATGGGAACTGGCTCTCAAGGATAGCTGCCAGAACACATTAGATGTTTGGCGACAGATTTTCTGATTTGAGGGTGGTAGCTGGCCAGGCGGACACTAGATATGTTCTACCACCATGCGGGGGTTATTGGTTTCTTAACGATGTTTTCCCTCACCGGAGGGCCACTGTGAGAAGCGCACATATATTTTTCGATAAAAAGATTCATTGGTGCACGGCGGTTTGAACTCGGTACCACGGCATCAAAGCCGACCGTTCTCCCAATTACGCCACCGGGCCCTCAATAAATAATTATAATAAATAATTATATATAAATATAAATAATTTGTCTTCACAGGAATGTTCTACCGGGCAAAGTCTTGTTAGGGTGCAAACTTTTTTAAACATACCTAATATTTTTTGACATGACATGACATTTGGCGAAGATGGCGGCCATTTCAGTCCCGCGACACTGCATACATTATTAAATAAATAATAATAATAATAATAAAAAATAAACTCAGAATTATGAACGTACTTTGTACCAATCAACACAGCAAAAAAAAATTATAAGCATAAAACCACATATTATATAATAGTTACTACGTAAATAATACTTTCCGTTGTTAGGTTGGCTACACAGTGCTTTCATAATTCGGGTATACACACTGTAGGGAAGTGCCTCTTATAACGTAGTAGAGTGATTCACTACTCTGTTGGCCATATGGCGGCAATTAATGTTAATAATCGCAAATAATACTTTTTAATATTCATTTTGGAATACAACTAGTCCGTGTTATAAAAGTATTTGGAATTATTGTAATAAAATAGACAATTAATTATCGTGTGTGTCAGATGCTTTAATTGTACAGGGCCATTTTGGACATTGTCCTTTGATACCTTGATGACATCATTATTACTAGTGAATATTTTCACTTTAGCGCGGCATTTAAAAGTCAATTTTTTTAGGGTTCCGAACCCAAAGGCTACCAACTGAACACTTTTTGAGACTTTGTTGCCTGTTCGTCCGTCCGTCCGTCCGTCCGTGTGTCTATATGTACGCACTTTACAGATCTGTATCTTCTTAACCGTTATAGGTACATACTTGACATTTTCAAAAAGTATATATCCGTCAGTGTATAACGGCCCAGACACGAAATTTAATAGATGCATGTAATTTCATTAAAACTTTTTTTGCACTAAAAAGGGTAAAATAAGTTATTTTTCAAAAAAAAAAAAAACCGACTTCATAACCACAAAAAGGCACTCAAAAGCGAAAAATAATTTACTTAAAATTATTATAAGCGTTACCCACTTCTCTAATTGAAGTCGGTTCCAGCCAATCCAGGTCCAATAGACTTGGCTGGCACCGACTTCAAATAGAGAAATGGGTGACGCTTATAATAATTTTAAGTATATATGGGGTTATAATGTCTGAAAATCAATATTGTTTCGGAATGCACTGAAATTAAGAATGCAGGTAGTTGTTATGACGTAGGTATCTTAGAAAAGATTATCTCAAATTCCCCTCGGATATAACTTATTATTTTTAATTATATATATAAACTTATAGATTTACTAAAGTACTTCTGTAAATAAAAAAGTTAATACGTGTTGCAGGATTTTTGCAAGGGGTTGGTAAAAAATTCTGAAAATCAATAAGGTTTTTCGGGTTTTATAAATACGAATCCCTATTTCCATTAGTCACGCAATAACTTTAGAACGGGTGAACCAATTTGGCTTTTACTTCTTTAATGTATTTTATTATAGAAAGGTTTATTTTATTTTTATCCGTTATAGTCAAACGTTTGACTACTATCTCACCTGATGTTAAGTGACAATGTGGTCGACCATGTAGCACGCTTGGCTAGAAGATACCTATTCACTCGCGACTTGAAGACCCCTAGATGGTACCTTTCCGGAAACACAGACTCAGGCAAGGAGTTCCAATCCCAGGCGGTACGTATGATGAATGTGGAAGCAAATCGCTTTGTTCGGATTGATGGAATATCCACCATGTACCGGGGCGTGTATCAGTACGTCTGGTTGTCTGATTAAAAAAGGTGATTGGGGAATAAGTTCGTGCAGTTGGGAGGCACAAAAGGTTTTTACAAAATAAAAGTTTTAAGTAAATAAAAGAAGTCTTTAACGCGGGCAAAGCCGCGGGGCACTTTTAGTATTATTATAAATTTATTTATTGCAGCCTGTAGTAAATAAAATATAACATAAGTACCTAAATGGAACTATACAGCGTTCAATGCACTGCGTGCCATATAATTCTTTATGCCATTAATAAAAATAATACTCCGTCAAAGCTTCTCCCCAGTTATCGCTTTAACTATACACAAGTACGAGTAAATACCAAATAAATATGCTAGGGTGGCTGCAATGGAAATTTTAATGATTTCTCTTCGTCCATCGAGACGCAGAGTAAAAAGAATAGTACGGAAACGGTCTGCGCTTTGCTTTTTAATTTTCCGTTCGCCGCCGGCGGGATCCTTAATAGTTTGCGGTTAATTCAATCTTTCCACCATCTCTTATTTCGAGTTATACATAATACTGTGGTTTTTAGTATTATACTAAGGAAAACATTTGAGCCGTGCTGATATCATAGGATTAAGAATATGACCGTCTGCCACCGAAACCTAAACGTGAGGGTGGATATGCATGAAAGTATGACCACCGAAACTAAAAATTGGTAGCAGATAGGCCTATATAGTATATTGGCCTATATGATAAGAGCATGACCTCCACCGAAACTTAAACGTGGGGGCGGTTAGGCATAGGTATGCCCGTCTGCCCCCGTGTGGGGCAGTCTCCGGGGGTGGACGGGAATAAACCCTGATAGCAATATAATATAATCTCAAACGCGTTAAACTAAACATGCGGGTTTTGTAAAAATACTTGACTTTTAACAACACATTTTGACTTTGTGATAATCTTTTGTCTTTGTTTTTGACGTGTTTCGGTTAATCAGTTATCTTTCTTACAAAGTCAATACGACGGTGATTGCCTGTAAATCGAACGATTGGCATTACGTACGTTCCGTGTTAGTTATATTTTCGAAAAGGATGAGCAGAATATATAAGGTAGTACTAGTATTGAAATGCCTTGTTCTACAACAATGTCTGGATGTCTGACAAAAAAAAACTTCTATCTTACGCTTATTAGAAAGCAAGCTCATTTATGTCTTCTTATAAGCACTTTCATAATATCATGCGTGTATTCGAAACTTAAACAATCCGAACCCCTAAGATTCCTGACCCAAGTCCGCAACATGTAGGGGAATCTGCTATCCTCGGGACGAATGTTACCAGTAATGAGATTCCATGCTATGTTCTTCGATAGAGTGAACAGATACGTTATTACGACTACGTAGCGATTATTATGGATGATATTGTTCCGTCTTATCATCACAGTAGTAAGCCGATTAATAATATATAGACTAAAGTTGAGTAAAGTGTTTTTTTAATACCGTGTTTACATTTTTAATAAATAAGGCAAAACGTAGCATAAGTATAGATTTATTAATGAAACTCTATCAAATAAGTACCTTGTGTTCTTAAACAGTATTTAATGGATCAAACGAACAAAATATGTATTACACTGATACTAAAAATGTTCCTTTTTGTTGCTCTGTGTTACAGTTTCTATAATTGCGACAAAACAAGTATTTATTCTGTGACAATGCTACGTTGTGTTAACGTATCTTGGCCTCTTCTATCACAGCAACCTACCCTGACAACGAATTCGCAATTTGTGGTCAGTCAATCTTCTTGCCTGAATTCAATTTACCAAGTTAACGTAAATTAAAAGTGTGAAGAAAAATAAATTTTGTAGGTAGTAGAAGTTCAGCCAAACTTCTAAAAATCTTGTTAAATTTCGCGATCGCGGGCGATAGTCAATGTACTCGTAACTACTTAGACAGCACTAAAATAATAATTTTATTTTCATATATGTTTTGCCCAAATATTGTATTGCGGTTATTTTTAACCGACTTCAAAAAAAGGAGGAGGTTTCTCAAGTTGACCGTTTATATATATATATATATATATATATATATATATATATATTTTTTAATGTGTGTTTGCGGATAACTTCGTCGTTTATGAACCAATTTTGATTATTCTTTTTTTGTTCAAAAGGAGATATCCCAAGTGTGGTACCATGGTAATTTTATCGAGGTCTGTAAGGTAAGTATCTCCAGGGATATTGAGATGAACATCTCAAAATTGGTACTGAAAATGAATAGCGCGGCATTGAAGTCGGTTCTTTTTTAGTTTTTCAACGATATTATTCATAGACTACATTTTAACATTAGACCATCATTTTAACTGTTGGCACAGAATAATGAATAGTACAACTGTTGGTAAGTGTCGATGTAGTAAAAGATGGAGTTTATTCCTGTCCACCGCCGAAGACTGCTCCCACGTGGGGGCAAACGGACATACCTATGCCTATCCAACCCCACGTTTATGTTTCGGAGGCAAACGGACATACCTATGCCTATCCAACCCCACGTTTATGTTTCGGGGGGCAGACTGTCATACTCTTATGCCTGTCTACCCCTACGGTAGCCAGCTAGGTCTGGAAAAACTAGCTTGAAAAGACTCTAATAACTTTGATCGTGGTCTTCTCTGACCGTTATATTAAAATTAATATTATGTAAAATAATTTACTAAAAGTGGAACGAATACTTCTACTCAAGTCACAAACATCTAAAACATTTTAATTACGAAATAACAGTTGAAAACAATACACTTAATTTTGAAAACAAACGCCCCAAAAGCTTTTAGAAAGTATATTTATCTCCACATTCTAAAATAACCGTCAAAACACACACACCTAATTTTACGTCATGGAATACAATAAACGCAGTTTAAAATGCCACGGCGGCGGTGGCGATCTCGATTTACTAAGGATAAGTTGCTGAAATGGTAGGTTATGTATAATTTAATACCTAAGACTTATATTTTCATAGATATTAAGTACATGTTGTACTAAATAACTAATAAATAAACAAAAAAAGTGCTAGTTTATGTTTATGTTAATATTCTATCCTTAGAAGTTTTAGTTAGAATTTTTTGTTGGCGAAAATTTTAGTTATATAATATCGTTTAAAAACTATAAAAGAACCGACTTCAATGTTCATTTTCAGTACCAATTTTGAGATGTTTATCTCAATATCTCTGGAGATACTTATCAGACCTCAATAAAATTACTATGGTACCACACTTGGGATATCTCCTTTCGAACAAAAAAAGAATAATCAAAATCGGTGCATAAATGACGAAGTTATCCCCGAACAAACATAAAAAAAAAAAAAAAAAAACGGTCGAATTGAGAAACCTCCTCCTTTTTTTGAAGTCGGTTAAAAATACTCTACTGTGGTACAGAACCCTACTAGTGCGAGTCCAACTTGCACTTGGCCAGTTTTTAATAAAATAAATAAATTACATTGTATTGTTACGCATTCTGAAGACCAAAACACGGGGTCACCGCCTATAACAGTTTGGTTTTCACGGATTAATAACTTTTTGTTCTTTGGTTAAGTTGTATCTATAAGAAGTATGAAAATTCTTATTATCTTTTATTCAAATATACATTCTCGGGTTATAAATACCCGGTCCTTTAGTAGGCATTGACGGAGCCGAAGCCAAAGTCAAGAGTCCCTTTACAATTTTATAATCTACAGCACAGGCATTTTTGCCTAGTGTAGGTTTTGTGAACAGTATTTTGTAATTAACAAACAAGCCACAATGTTACTTCAATATATTTAGTAATACATTGTTTATTGTGACATTAATATTAAGCTTGATTGTGTCAATAAAAATATTATTTATTTATTATTATTTATTTATTTTTGCTTCAATATGGTTTGTGGATGGAGAGATGAACAAACTGGCCAAGTGCAAGTCAGACTCGCACTCGTAGGGTTCCGTAACACAGTTAAATATTCCATAACTATGATTTTTCGCAACTACAAAATTAACTTTGTTTTTCATAGTGTTTGTATGAAAAACAAAGTTATCTTTGCGGTCGCCATATCTCTAAAACTGCTGACTGTATCTCGTTCAAACCAATTTACTTTGTTAGTTTTTATTAAGATCTACAGCATATATTTTTTTTAGATTTTTCAATACCATACTTTAAAAGTTAGAGGGGGGGGGGGGGGACACACATTTTACCACTTTAGACGCGCCTATCTTTCAAATGATTAACTTTGAGAAAAAATGATTTTAAAAACCTCAATGTCATTTTTGAAGACCTATCCATAGACACACGCATAGGTTTGAAGAAAAAATTTTTTTTTGTTTCAGTTCCATGTATGGGATGCCCCCCCTTAAACTTTTATATTTTTTGTTTTTGTATAAAAATCGGAAAGCGGTTCACAGAATACATCTACCTACCAAGTTTCAATTCTGTAGTCCTAACAGTTTCGGAATAAAATGGCTGTGACATACGGACGGACAGACAGACAGACAGACAGACAGACAGACAGACAGACAGACAGACAGACAGACATGACGAATCTATAAGGGTTCCGTTTTATGCCATTTGGCTACGGAACCCTAAAAACTATAAAAAGATGGTTCATTAATTTATCGTGGCTATGGATTTGTGCTGCATGATGTCTGATGCCTGGTCTATGGAATAAGGAAAGGCACCCCTGCCAATAGGCGTGACGAAAGATTTTGAAATCCTCTTGCGTCATGTGGAACCACATTTACTATTCACGAAAAAACCTATATTTCTGTAATTAACTTAAGTTTAACGAAGTTTTATGCAATTTTTCTAATATTTTATCAATAGTGCGCAAGAACAGCTCACATGTGTCATGGCGTCGGCTGTGACGTCACGCATTCGTCAATGACATACTTAACGTAGTAACTATTATATAATCTGTGACCATGAATACACATGGGTTTTCCAAAATTTAATAACTTTTTCAAGAAAACCTCATATGAGGACATAGGCGTGACGTCATGCGCTGTGATTGGTGTTTCAATCAAAATGGCCAATTGCAGTATTTTAATGTTTTATTTTATTGAAAATCTTAATAATCTCAAAATTTTATATAAAACTAAACTAGTGTTTTAAAATGTTTTTTTCCCATTTAAATATATGTATTTTCCCCTAAAATCATCAAATCTTCGATTTTTTGATACTGTCGTCATGCCTTTTATGCCTCATTTCAAAATATTAAGGCGGGTGGTGGTGGCGCCGGCAATGGCGGATGGCAGGGTGTCGAGAGTTGTGCTGCACTTTCAGTAAACGCTACTAGTGGCTTTATGCCTTTAACAGTTCCATCCTGGAGCGTAGGTCTTAGCTCTTGCGATTCCCACCACCGGCTGGCCGGCCAAGACAAGCTGGTGGTCAGATGGTCTCATTTAGGCCTCACGGGATAGGGATACGCGGTGTCGCCACTCATCGTCGGCTTGCCACAAAGCCGTCCCTGCGGGATATATATTATTATTATTAATAAGTAGATGTGAGCGTAAAATTCTAAGGTACTTGCTCTAGCGCAGTCTAGCGTGATCTCAATAACGATCATCTCATTAATTTTAATATGACTAATTCTACAATTGTAGAGCACGCAGCACTACGCTTGCAAAAAAATGGGTCCATACTCAGTTTCTATTGTCTTGAAGATTTTACTGTAACAGCATTGCTAAGTTTACTGCAATAGATCCTTAAACAAAACAAGTATGATTTTTTTATATATTTGGGAATATTATTATTAGATAGGAAAAGCTGAAAGCAAGACAACTGGGTCCAGGACATGATAAAGACGAAAATTTTGGAAAAAAAAAATCTAAATGGTTGTCTTTGTCGTTTGCGCTTAGTCTTATTTACTAATCATCGCAACCATAAACAGCATCGCCGCCGCGTCAGTGTGACTGGCACTTAAGTTGCTTTTACGTCTCAACGATATTAGAGGTGTCGACGTGTACTAATGTCCAATTAATATACCGTTTTATTCGGAGATCTGTAATTTATTGTGTACATTGGAGTATATCCTCATTAGGTGACATTCACCGGCTATTATAAACTTGTGATTAGATGCCGCCGATAAGTCGACCTTCGGAATAGAGATATTGACCCTGACAGGGAACTAACGTAAACTAACATTTGGTTATGAATGAGACTTGAAAGATGCTCGAATTACATCATAAATAGTGTAGGTAGTATTATTTTGAAGAAAAAAAAACGTAGTGTAGGATGCCTTGCAGCTAGGTGGACCGATGATAAAAACGCAAGCTGGCTGGCAGCGGTTGGAAACGAATATCTGAAGATCGAGCTGAGGCGCATGCCCAGCAGTGGATGGAACTTGGCTGATAATGATGATGATGAAATGTATTTTATGCGATGCGTCTTATGGTAGAACAAAATGAACTTAAGAGACATGGTCATACATACAAAGTATTTTTCAATAGAATTTATAATATGCTAGTGAAAAAGACGTTGTAATTAAAGGTACGCTGATAGTTGACAGTTGACACTTCTAAGTTCAGTGGTGTTAAGAAACAGATTTAAGAAGCTGAAACCTTTGCATTGAATTTTATAATTTAGTTTGCTATTTGATGAACTAAAACTAACGTTTTCTGACTGCTTTTTGCCTATACTATTGGCAATAATATATTTTTAGATTTTTCTCACATAGAGTAAAATACCCAATTTTGCCAAAGATAAGCATCTACTCAGTCCAATGTCAAATACAACATTGTGATTAAAACATACATAACTCGATAAATGTTTACGCCTTAGGTCCTTTGGCTACTGACTACTGGCACTCATGTAGACCCAATTAATTTAGTTCATTCTTTGATATACCTATTGCGATATACTACAATCACGACAGGCGTTTTTACTTTTCATAGGCACGTATCGTCGTTGTTTAATGTTGTTTGTTTATAATAATTTAAGTTGTACGATCACTAATATGTAATTTTTTTTCAACAGACTTCCAAAAAGGAGAAGGTTCCCAATTCGTCTGTAAGTTATTTTGTATGTATGTGATGCGATTGCACCGTTAATTGTGAACCGATTCAAGAGTTTTTTTTTATTGATAGGGTACATTGAAAGTCGTTTCTTTTTTCGTTTTGTAAACGATTATTAACTCTTTTAATTAATGCTGACGAACATCTTGTTTTCATTAAAAAAAAAATTACTTAGCTTTATTTCGACAAAGAAATACCATCAATGCTAGCGCAGCGGCACTATAAAAAATATATTGATAATATACGATCATTAACGAGGAGCATGTAAGAGAATAAAGCAATCGATTTTTACGATCAAAGGACCTCGTACGTGTCCATCGAGTTATATCACCGCAGTGCGTTGGAAAACCGTAGAGAAACAATTGAAAAAAGAATCGAATTGAATCGATGGTGGTAAAGGTGAGTCGAATCGGAACTGTTTGATCCGGAAATTATTGGGGTAATAAAAAACAACGCGGTTCGTAATGTATTCGAAGTGTGAGTGTATGGTTGTAGTGGAGTGGATCGAACCAATGTTTATGTTAATGCTTAGGAAGATGACTGTATACCTACTCTACTGAAGTAACTACGAATATAATAGACTCATACTTTTATTTGTTTTTTGCAAACAGAGTGCTATTTTACTTAAATTTAAAACCATCCCTGACTGATTTATGTATAAAATGTTTATTGAGTCTATGAACATTTTTTTAAACAAAGCTAATAGCCAACTTATAAAACAAAAATTCTGAGTAACCAGAATTTTGCATGCCGCTGTGTCTGCAATAGGTAGACGTCATCATTTACCATCAAGCGAGCGTTGTACATACCTGCAAGGCCTACACCTATATGCATAGTCGGTTCCTCAAGATTTCCTCCACTCGAATGAGGTTTGACTCAACCTCAAGGATAAAATCGGTATACAGAATTTAAAAAAAATCCTCGACTTGAGCAAATTCCTCAGTCGAGTCGAGTGAAAAACTGTCAAATTCAAGGTACGTCGCGATCTATCTTAAGGTCTCCTCAAAGCTTGTTATCAGCGCTTTGTACGTTATTTCTGAGGTTATTTCAAGTTTTAATACATAATAAATATCGTCCCATAAAGCTAATGATGAGGAATTCCTTAGACGATTTCGATTTAGAAAAGACAATAATAAATGTCTCGAATGGAGGTTCCTCACTGGAGGGTGATGCCGTAACTGAACATACTAATTTCAAGGGTGTTTTCAAGAATTCCTTAAGGTGACCTCGACTAAGGTCGAGTGGAGGAGTTCTCAAGAAAATAACTCCGCATAATTATGGGTGTTAAACACTAGATTTATATATAAAAGCGGCAATAGCCCAATGGCTAAGGCGTCGCTCTGGCGATCAAGAGGTCATGAGTTTGATCCTCACCCATTGCACTATTGACGTGAACCCACTTCAGATAGCATATTAAGCTTAGTTAAAGGCTTAACGGGACTCTTAATATTGTGCAACCCATATTGCTAGTAAGCTTTTTAAATAAAAAATAATATAAAAAATAATTTCCATAAATAATTCACTGTTCATAAGACATGTTTTTTTTTCAATACTATTTATTGTTCCTAAATGGCTCGTATCCAGTCGTGCATTTTGCTTAGGTTTGACCTAGCGATTCACTTTCCTTATATTGAGATGTTGCGTTTGTTTATGGATCATTTCGACGCGCGACCATTCTCGGCTTAATTATTACTCTAGTCTTAATTATTTTGTGAGGTTCTTACGTTAATTTATATTCAATAAAACGGGGTGGATATACTTTCGTGGATGTAACATTACAGGATAGAAATAGTAAACTTGTGACTGTAGTCGATGTGTTTTATTTATTTGGTTAATTGTGAAATTAGGTATTGGGTTTATTGAAATTTTTGGTTTGGTGATGATGTTCTTATGAGCAAGATTTTCGGACAGTTATACAGAAACAGATAGTGACCTACGTTCAGTGTCTTTTATTTAAAGTTTAGGTATTTTATATTGTGGTTTATATGTTTTTGGTATTGTCATTAGGTAATTATTTCAATGTTGTATAGATAAAATAAAAATTCATAATTATTAATGTTAAAAAAATAATATACAGAAATAGCCGAATATTAAAATATTAAATAAAAAATAAATAAATAAAAATATTACCGATAGCCCGAAAAAATGTAGGTTACACATTTTTAAATTGTGTAATGAGGCGTATTTTTTTAAATATGTTAGTTCCTGAAGACTCAACAGACAGACAACAGGCTTTCAAAATGAACGCACATTTTTGACATTATTCTGACTAACTCCGTGTATTTTTTTAATTATGTCTAGATACCGCTTTTATTCCATAAATTCCAAAAAAGTGTAATGCTCATCGACTTATTATCGATAAAAAATAATGAACGAACATTAAAGTAGGTTTGCACCAAAAACCACCTAGACAACGTGGTAGAACTATTTTTTTTAATGAAAAGACTCATTATTTTTTATCATATCACTAAAGACGCTTTGTATGCAAATTAATTATTTGTGTTTGCGTTAGAAATCGCTTGTCATAATAAAATTCCAGAAAATGATGACAACAAGAATATTGAAACTAAACGACAAAACCTTACAGCGCAGAAAATTAAATTAACACGCGTCATAAACAAACAATACCATTTTGAAATTAGAACAACATAATCGTTTTATTCAGAGAGCTAACAATAAATCTGTCTTTTCAACGAATTTGTTTCACAATTACACACGAATAAAAGATTTGTCTCGTTTTTCTGGATCATTAGGACTAACATGTTCTTTTACCACCCAAGCATCACAACGGGAGGCTATTGTGAACTGTCATTGTCAAAAACCTGTCAACGTCAAAAGCAACTTTTTCCACACGCGTTTAACAACTCTTTGGGGTTTATTTTGGATTGTTTTTGTATCGCTTGCGCTCTTTGTAACACGAAGACGTTGGCACTTCTTGTTCATTCATACGAGTGTAAGGCTTTATTGCTTGTGCTACTGTGTAACAAAATAAACAAAGGACGGGTGTCCAGTGGCACGCATCCAAATTCCTGATACAAAGGCGTATTTATTATGTTAAATGCAACGCTCTATTGTCTTTCTCGGTGGAACCTCATTCTTAGAAGAAAACATCATGGGCAGCAGTCAGTGTACAATCAAATGTCCTATTTTTTGAATTGAGTGCATAATTAAAAGTTATGTTAAGTGCAATAATAGAATGTTTGGCAACATCTATTGCACTCATCAAAGTTACTGAATTTTAAAATAGATACTCTATACTAGAACCCTCAAATTTTAATTGTCGAATAACTTTTTATGTTTTTAAATTATTTTTTAAATAATAATTATATTTTTTTTTATGAAAAAAAAATATAAATAAAACTGGCCAAGTGCGAGTCAGCATCGCGTCTCTTATCGCACACTTAGGGAGGGTTCCGTAAAACTCTAAGGCTCCGTAAGGCTCGTTTACTAGCGCCATCTTTGTCATTTTGCCGAAACTAATTAGATAGATGGCGTTTAAAAACAGGTTTTTTGTATGGGGACCCCCTTTAATTTTAACTTTATTTTGTTTTTAGTGTTTGTTGTTATAGCGGCAATAGAAATACACCATCTGTGAAAATTTCAACTGTCTAACTATCACGGTTAATGAGCTATAGCCTGGTGACAGACGGACAGACAGACAGACATACAGACAGACGAACAGCGGAGTCTTAGTAATAGGGTCCCGTTTTACCCTTTGGGTACGGAACCCTAAAAAGTAATTTGACAATTAAAATTTGAGGGTTCTAGTCTTTGATTATGTATATTATCAAAGGTTCTAATGAAGAGTATCTATTTTATTACAAGCTTTTATTTAACTTGCAATGTATGTATGTATGTATGTATGTATGTATGTATGTATGTCACTATGTATGTTCGGGTGGAATATTGGAAGCTAAATTAGACCCACTTCCCGATGTCCGGTTGGCCCTCAAATTTGGTGTGCTTATGTGTCTTCGGTGACAATACAATGATATGGTACCATGGAGCTGGTCTGATGATGGAGACGGAAGGTGGCCACGGCATCTCTGTGATAAATCAACATAAACCTACCGAGTTTGGGCTCGATTGATTCGTATTGAAGATAATTTTTCACCTAGATGATATCCAGGGTCTGATGATGAAGCTGGAAGGTGGCCACGGCATCTCTGTGATAAATCAACATAACCCTACCGAGTTTGGGCTCGATTGATTCGTCTTGAAGATAAATTTATACCTAGATGATATCCAGGGTCTGATGATGAAGCTGAAAGGTGGCCACGACATCTCTGTGATAAATCAACATAACCTTACCAAGTTTGGGCTCGATTGATTCGTCTTGAAGATAAGTTTTCACCTAGATGATATCCAGGGTCTGATGATGAAGCTGGAAGTTGGCCACGGCATCTCTGTGATAAATCAACGTAACTCTACCGAGTTTGGGCTCGATTGATTTGCTTTGAAGAGAACTTTACACCTAGATGATATTTAGCGACTGGTGATGAAGCTGGAAGGTGGCCACGGCATCTCTGTGATAAAATAACGTAACACCAGTAAATTTGGGGTCAAATGTTTCGTCTTGAGGAGCACTTTACACAATGATAGCCAGGATCGGATGATGTAGCTGTAAGCAACATAGCCCCACCGAGTCGATTGATTTTCCTTAAAGAGCACTTTACCCATAATCACATCAAATATCCGTGGAATATTTTAAAACATCATGCCTTCTCTTAAATATTTAGGTAGTAGGTAGGAAGTCGGTATCTATACCTACCTACTAAAAAGTTAAAAATAAATTATAAATAAAAAATATTTTTTAAAACAAGCTTTTATTTGGGACAATGAACTAAAATGTTAAAAATAAATTCGAGTAAGTAATTGGCGTGTAGGTACTTACCTATATTTTTAAAAGCTTGAGGCACTGAAGTATAAAAGCCTAGCCTAAAAAACGGGTAGTGCTTCAAGCTTTTAAGAATATAGGTAAGTACCTACACGCCAAATACTTACTAGAATTTATTATATAGTCATCGACGTCATAGCAAATAAGATAGAGTGTACATATACGAACGTCCACACGACCAACGCATTGGCATTTTCAATAAGTTTTGACCAAAGTCTTATCCAGTGGCAATCGAAAAAATAATCCTTTTGTATAGCATAACTGGTATGCCATTACAATGTTTGCTGACATGAAAAGCGGCACGTTCTTTTTGGACAACGCTCGAGTGGTTTTAAAACACAGAAATAATTTAATAAAACGGTCGCGTCGTCTGTAGGGTGTAATGGGACGCGCACCATTGTCGACGAACTTACGCACATCGTTCATCAAGTTGACAACCGTTAATCCAGTTTCCGGGGGGTGTTACGGTCGGCTTTGATCTCGATTGGGTTTTGCTAATGATCCTTAGAGCAGAGCATATTTTTTTAGTAGAAATACTCTTGCTTTTAGATCTGAATACACAGAGCACTTAGCATCTTAACTGAACGCACTTTTTGCTTTTTGTACAACCGTTTCTATATGCTAGCTCTGTTGATCTCTACCAACTTTTCAGCTTCATCGGAAGTGTGTGAAGAAGGGGAATGTTATTCATCTCAACTCATGATGTGGATGCTTAAATTTAGCCCCACAGTGAGCATCTAGGCGGTGTAGGTTGGACATTGTTGTGGACCGTTGCTTGGTCATTTTAGTCGAGGACAAATTGTACAGGTACACGATTGTAGCTTTAGTAACGAGCTCATCGCAACTGCACTTGGTTCAGACAGTTATTTCCATTCGAGCTTGGCTGTCTTCGGACTTAGCTTAGATGAGCTCGGTGATTGGATTAGCCTATGCCTATAGCCTATAATAGGTATTTGCCACAGAACGCCAACAAAACATAGAAAAGCTATTTTAATTTGGCTGTGATTACATTAAACTACTGAATAATAATATAATACAGCTCATTAAATTCTTTATTTTCGTAAGCTCATTACATGAGTTAGAGTGTTCTCAAAGTTCGAACTCGAATTAGTTTCTCAACATGAGCCTTACCTACTCAATGGTAACTCCCATAGGAGTACCACCCCGAATTTCGATGACAAATAGTTGCGTAAATGATAGTGTTCTCCCGCTCCACCCAGCGAGAGTCCTGTTTTTGTTGTTTGATGTATGTCTCCTCTTTGGGAGACATATCCATGCTGAAAAAAATATCAGTATGGGTAACACTTTTTGAATAGTAATGATAGTGAATGTAACATGAAAATGCGATGTACTATGGTACATATGTGGAACATATATATATTCATATATATGTGTGGTACATATATATATTCATATGTGAATCAAAATATTTAATTTTAATAAATCATTATTGGTAGGCATTGCGTTTAATTTAATTAATATACAAGTGCAAGCGCCAAACTTCATTCGATTCATCTGTACCTGAGCTACGCTAACTGAAGGTAAACTAATAACAGACGCTAACTAAATATGATGCTAAGACATGTTTGCTCGTAGATTGCTACTATTAACAAGAATGTGTAATGTTATATTGACTATGTTATATTGATTATTATTGACTTAGATCATCGTAATATTTCAATGTAATAATAAAAAATAAAAAATGCACGTAGAGTCCATACTGTTTATTTATACATCTGAACCGGCATAACTGAAGTACCATTGTCCATTTAGCGGAGATTGCACGGTTTTTGTGCTTCATTGGTTTAACTATTAGTGGGAATGTCGAAAAAAGGTAAGGTTTCGAGTGCATTGTGCCTATGCTAGGAAATGATTTTTGGAAATTAAATGTCAGCGGCGTGTGTTTGTTTAACAAAATAATATTATTATGTGATCCCCGGCCCGGTTAGTGAAGTATATACCGCCTTAAATTTACGGTGTTATCGCACAAAATAGCCCTTGAGAGTCAGACTATTCTAGGGCTTGTATATTCCCCATTATTCTTCGACCACATCATCGCTTACCACCAGGCAAGATAGTAGTCAAACGCTAGCCTATCAGATATATATAAACTAGCCAAGTGCAAGTCGGAGTCGTACTCGTAGGGTTCCGTACCACACTACAATATTTTATTGGATCGAGCAAAAATACCACTAACATTTTTCGCCAGCAAAAAAATTACTTTTTTTCATAGTGTTTGCATGAATGACAAAGTTATAATTGCGGTTTTGAATTTAAATAAAATGTGCTATATCTCAAAAACTGCTTACTATATTTCGTTCAAAACAATTTTCGTTGAAAGTGTTTATTGTGATTCTATGACATATATAATTTTTTAGATTTTTCACTCCCTCATTCCAAAATTAAGGGGGAGGGCGGGTGACACATACATTTTACCACTTTAGAAGTGTCCCTCTTTCAAACTATTGACTTCGAGAAAAAATTGTTTTATGAAACTCACTGTCACTTGACCTATCTATAGACACACCCCGCACGTATAGGTTTGATGAAAAAAAAAGTTGTAGTTTCATGTTTGGGGAGCCCCCCTCTTAATATTTTTTTTTTTTTATTTGGTATGAAAATCGTAAAGTGGTTCATAGAACACTATCTATCTACCAAGTTTCAACTGTGTAGTCTTAATAGTTTCGGAATAAAGTGGCCGTGACATACGGATGGAGAGACAGGCAGACAGACATACAGACATGACAAATCTATAAGGGTTCCGTTTTTTGCCATTCGGCTACGGAACCCTCAAAAGGTTATAGTTTGCTGTATTATCAGTTCGGAGGATACATTTTAAAGTAGTTGTACTACGGGAATTAAACTCAAAATTTACCGCGGTGTTATCTTCCATTTTCAAAGATGCTTTATCTATCCTATACAAAATCACCTTTATTATGAAATTCCTCGGAAAATAATGAGCTGTTACACACCACATAACCAAACATTTTTAAAAACTAAACATTACTTTACGTGATGTCCATTAAACCCTTTTACGGTGTACAATCAGATAAACAACACCTGGCATAAGATTAAACTGAAGGGAGGGTCTGACAGCAGTGCAGAAATGTACAGTAGGTAATGTTTACTCAGAAAATATAAGGCGCTATACACATTACTCTACTTACTTAAAATTCCTATGTTATTTAAATGCGACGAATTAGAATCGAGAGCATGAAGCCTGTAGGTGGGAAACCGTACTGTATCTTTTGGAACCAATACTTTTGTTTTTCTATGAATGTCAGAATTATCATTATAATGAAAAACTACTTAGAGATTTTTCCAAATTGTCATAGGTATCTATTAATTTAATACAAGAGGTTTATTTTCAGCGCTAAGTACTTGAATATCTTGGTTTGAGTATTAATCAATGTATGGACGTGGTTGACATTTGACTCCATCATCATCATCAGCCTGTATGAGTCCACTGCTGGACGTAGGCCTCTCCCAAGATGCGCCACTGAGCCCGATCTTCGGCTCTTCTCTTCCAGTCACTGCCCACCGCTTTGCGTATGTCGTCGCTCCACCTGGTCACAGGACGTCCTACTCTACGTTTGCCGATCGCGGTCTCCACTCTAGGACATGACTCCATGTAATTGCATAAAACAAATATGAAGGTTTACTCACGTAATGGGCACAGCCATTTGGAATGGTCTCCATTCACATCGGTTAGAAGACCGAAACAGTTGTTTATCATTGAACAAACAAATACATGTGTAGTATATTTTTTTTGTTAATGACGATAGGAAATACATACTAACTTTACAATCATATTATTTTTTATTTATGTTAAAAAATTATCACTTACCAGCAAGTGAGATAGTGGTCAAACGCTAATATAAAAAAAAAGATTTTTGCTACAATAAAAACATTGTGTGACTCTACTGAACACAAAGTCAAAAAGAACTTGTAACAAAGACTCTAGGTTATACTACAAACTTGTCTTACTGCTTCTTGACACTGCGACTACATGCATTTGGAGGTCCCGATGACATGGACTAAATTACAATAATTAATCATTATTTTCTACCAAACCCTTCCAATAAGTGAAGATGGTAACCTAATGACGACTGCCTCCGGGCTCGTTTTTCTATTACCGACCATACGTTTCCTGTTTTTGGTTATTAATCAATAGGCCTCAAAGGCTGAGGGCTAAACGTTTTTGGAAGACAATGACCAGCAAAAAATGCAATGTCTGTTTGGTTTTTGATTTATTAATTCCATTTGTTGTTCTGTATATTTTTTGAAGACCTTAATGTTATATTTTGTTCGCGATGTATGATCCTCCAATGTTTGGGATACCTGAGGCTAGTAAAGTTTCAAGCTAGATATTGAATATTGCCTATCTGGGTGTTCTAGTTTTCTAGGGCTAGATTGATATTCTAGCTTGAAATATTAGCTGTATGGATATTTCGGGTGTAAGATCGACAACAATATTTTGCCAGAAAAATATATATTGACACCCATGTCATAACTAATTGTAGGTTTCTTATTCTCAATCTTTAGGGTTTCCGGCTGTCAACTTTTTTAACACCATCCATGTTCAATATTATTATTGTTACAGATTATTGAAATAAAAATTGAATTGCTTTTTAAGAATGATTCGTATGCGACACTCGAACCTATCAAATATTCGAGAAAAAAATTAAGAACCCGCCCAAGGGCCTTTCGGATTTCAATTACATCCAAAAATTCGGATCGTGTTTTGCCTTCATTCATTTCAACCGAAATAATCTCTACCGCAAACAACGTTTGTGCAGTCGAATTGTCAAATATAATGCCCCTTTTGTGAGTCCAAAATCGATTATGGACTTTTTGTTGTCAAAATTGAGGTTTGAAATTCTGGGGTTACACAATAGTTACGATCTTTATCGGGACCAGGTGTGTTCTTAAACGTGTTTTAATTGAGTGCACGAAGGCTTTGGGAAGGTGGTGATAAAGTATAAACTAGCAGGCAGACTAACTGGTATAATATTCAAATAAGGGATTTACTGCTACGTTCGGCATGGGTGCAACATATGCCAATGAGTTACTGGTCTATATATTTTTAGTCAATTTTAAACTTTCGTGATTTACACACATAATTATATTGTAATACGGGACTCATCGCGCTAAAAACATAATTTTATTTACCTCGACGTTTCGATCAAGTTGCATTGACCGTGGTCACGAGAAGACTTTGAAGTCTTCTCGTGACAACGGTCGAGGTAAATAAAATTATGTTTTTAGCGATTATGTTTTTAGCGCGATAAGTCCCGTATTACAATATAATTATATATATTTTTAATCGGTGATAAGGAGCGTCTTGCATATATTTGCAAAATATATAACGCACATGCAATTGCATTGATCCTCTTCGACTGTCTCTTATGAAGAGATGAGATGATGGTTAAACGCTAGTCTATAAATTTAAAAACAATCTAATGTTAACTTAACTAAACTAAAAAACTAAACTTTAAGGATGCTATGAAACAATTGGTTATCGTTTTTCTATACGAAGAAAATAGCGACTGAAATAATTAGGCATTCAATTCAGTATCGAAATTGAATTAATCGAAAATGAAAGGCTTATTTGACCAAATATGACCAAATGCGTGAAACTCGTAAGATCTATAAAGGGCGACTAAAGTGGTGCCAGAATAACCAAGACCAAATCAAAATGGATCAAATAGCGAACTTAAGAGCCGAGAAGAACTTTGGTAAATTCTGGCAGGCTACAGGAAAGGTGAATATTAAGCCTGGCCTCCCGGCAAGTGTCGAGGGCAAAAGTGACCCGGATGAAATTGCCAATATGTTTATGGAGCATTTCAAAGTGAAATCACCTCTTGGTCCTTCGGGTGTATTGCCTGAGCCTGAGCCCTGCATCCGGGGAGATGAGCCTTTGCTAAGGTTTACAGCTAACCAAGTTAGAGCTGTAATTAGAAAAATGACCAGAGGTAAATCTCCCGGGCATGATGGGCTCAGTATCGAGCATTTAAAATATGCGGGAGTGCACCTGCCGAGGGTCCTGTCTATGTTTTTTACTATGTGCATCAGTCATTCATATCTACCAGCTGACTTAATGAAAACTACAATTGTGCCCATAGTCAAGAACAGGACAGGAGATATCTCGGATAAGGGAAACTATCGCCCAATTTCACTGGCTACTACGGTTGCAAAAATATTGGACAGTTTGCTTGATGCGTGCTTGCAAAAGTACTTAAACATACACGACGCACAGTTTGGGTTTCGACCCGGACTATCAACTGAAAGCGCAATTGTGAGTCTCAAGCACACTGTCCAATATTACACAGATCGTAAAACCCCGGTTTGCGCCTGTTTTCTGGATCTCTCCAAAGCATTTGATCTAGTTTCGTACGATGTGCTTTGGAGAAAGATGGCTGACAGTGGTATACCGGTGGAGGTACAAGATCTCTTTCGGTTTTGGTATACAAACCAGACCAATGCTGTCAAATGGTCGAACAGTCTCTCCGAGTCATACAGGTTGGAGTGCGGAGTAAGACAAGGAGGATTGTCGTCCCCAAAGCTCTTCAACCTGTATGTTAATGACCTCATAGTCGGACTCAGTAGCATGCGCGTTGGATGCCGCGTGGGCGGTGTTAGCATTAATAACATTAGTTACGCGGATGACATGGAGCTGCTGGCTCCGACTGCGAGAGCTATCGGAGAAATGTTGAGAGTGTGTGAGACTTATGCTGCGACGCATGGTCTAGCATATAATGTAAAGAAAAGCGAATACATGGTCTTTAAGGCCACCGGTGTGTGTCCCAAGTATATTCCTCCAATAGAACTGAACGGTGTGAAACTTCAGCGCGTAGTGAAGTTCAAATATCTTGGGCATGTCCTAACCGAGGACCTTAAGGATGATGTCGATATAGAGAGGGAGCGTAGGGCTTTGGCGGTTCACGGTAACATGCTGGCCCGAAGATTTGCTCGCTGTACAGACCAAGTTAAAATTACGCTCTTCAAAGCGTACTGTCAGGGTCTGTACACGGGCGGTCTCTGGTTCAGGTGTGCCAAAAAATCGTTAAACACCCTACGTGTCCAATACAATAACATTTTCAGGATGATGTTGAGACTTCCCCGCTTTTGCAGTGCCTCCGAAATGTTTGCAAAAAGCCAAACTGACGGCTTTCATGCCGTCATTCGGAAAAAAGTCGCATCACTTATTAGGAGGGTGCGGGGAAGTAACAACAGCATCCTGAAAATAGTGGCAGAGGATCCGCATGCGCCTGTGCTGAGGCACTTCGTGCGAACGATGACCGAAACATCAGACGATAACTCCGTTGGTAGTCGTCCGTACGGAGTGCCTCGCAGGTACATGATATATTAATAAGAACTGTAATGACAACCTGTATTAGTTTTAGTTTACTTTATAAGATACTAACCATAATATAAGTACTAATTATTACTAACCATGGATTATAATTGTCCGAAATAAAGATATTTGTATTGTATTGTATTGTATTGTATTATTTCAGGCATTGTGAATATACGAACCTGCATTATTTTGTGGCGAGATCCCACAATGCGTTATATCGAGCATGGAAACACACTAGCCCGCAAGGGGGCACCGTGGAATCCAGAGGCGTGCGTGAAGCCTGAGATAGGTCTGTACCGTGCGTGTCCTTGCGTGGTTGTGCGTAGTCGGCGGCCATGCGTCGATATTACGCACCGTGGGATCTCACTACAGAACAGGAGACATACTTATGCTGTTCTGTGGTATAAATATACTAAGTGACTGATATAATCGCGTACTTGCTTTATTTATCCTCGGCGTAATTCAAATATTCTGAACAAATTCTCTAAGAAAAAAATATTTGAGAATTACGTGCGTTGTATATGCGTATTGAAAAGACGTTTACAATAGACATCTATCCATTTAGACCGTGTTGTTTTTGAGGCTTTAGAGGGATTTATACTTTTGATGTTAATCTTGTTGGTAGAATTTAAACAGAGCACTTTCAAGTAAGTGACTAGATCCATATAGCTATTGTATGAGCAGCTAGTAGACAGAACATCTATTGAATCGTTTTTTTTTTTAAATAGGACCTGGCTAAGTATTGAGTTTATAGATCATTAATTGTGGCCTGGTTCCTCATCAATCATTTGTAATAAAAGTGTAATTTCAACATAAAAGTTTGTTATTTTTGCTATAAAATGTTTGTATTTTAACATGTTGTCTCATTACTGGGCAAAGGTATCCTTTACAGCCTTCCATGAATCTCTCTCCAGCAATGTGTGTCCAACCAGGCTGGTGGGCCACTATATTGTCACGCCACCTCTTTTGTGGTCGACCGTCTGTCTGTGGGGACCCAATCATTAACATTTTTGTGCACCTTGCAGGGTGCATGCAGACCACATTTTTAACTTAAAGTATAACTGAAAAAATAAGTTTTACTACAGTTAAAGGTGCTATTCAAGCAGCTGATTTAGTCATATTTTAAGATCGTTTAAACACTTAAAGAACGTACTTCAAACGTCGCGCTAGTAGCCAGTAGACGTAGTAACTATTATATAATTTGTGTACTAGTAAGTAGTAAACTAACAAACAGTAGTACTAGTAAGTAGTAAATCGTCAAGATAAGTAAACGCATCGTAATACAAATGTTGATATATTAAAAACGGCTCGGCCGACTTCTCGAAAACGTACCCTACCCATTTAAAAAAGAATCATTCAAATCCGTTCACAATTGACGGAGTAATCGCGTAACATACATAAAAAAAACATATAGACAAATTAAGAACCTCGTCCTTTTTTGGGAAGTCGGTTAAACATTGCAACAGTAAAATAAATAAACTGGCCAAGTGCAAGTCGGACTCGCACTCGTAGGGTTCCGTAACACAGTAGAGTATTCTATAACTATGATTTTCGCAACTACAAAAATAACTTTGTTTTTCATAGTGTTTGTATGAAAAACAAAATTATACTTGCGGTCGCTATATCTCAACAAATCCTGACTGTATCTCGTTCAAACTAATTTTCGTTGAAAGTTTTTATTGAGATCTACAGAATATATTTTTTCTAGATTTTTCACTCCCTTACTTTAGAAGTTAGAGGGGGGACACATATTTTACCACTTTAGACCCGCCTATCTTTGAAATGATTGACTTTCAGAAAAAAATATTTTAAAGACCTATCCATAGGTTTGAAGAAAAAAAAAATTTTTGTTCCATTTTTATGTATGAGATGCCTCCCCTTAAACTTTTATATTTTTTATATTTGTATAATAATCGAAAAGCGGTTTACAGGATACATCTACCTACCAAGTTTCAATTCTGTAGTTGTAATAGTTTCGGAATAAAATGGCTGTGACATACGGACGGACAGACTGACAGACAGACAGACAGACAGACAGACAAACAGACAGACAGACAGACATGACGAAGATTCGTCATGTCTGTCTGTCTGTCTGAGCCGAATAGCAAAAAACGGAACCCTTATAGATATAAGGGTTCCGTTTTTTGCTATTCGGCTACGGAACCCTAAAAAACTGATCTACAGAATCCTATTACATTAGCAGAAAAAACACTAATGCTGAGTTGCACCATCTGACTTTAACCGTAACTATAACTATTAACCGGTGTTTTTATATGGATTTTGACAGATTTTTGACGTTTGCTATAGTTAAAGTAAGACAGTGGAACTCAGCCTAAATGTTGTAGGTATAAATAAACCATCGTCTGTAGCTTACATCAAGCTTAATTCTACCAACTTGTCAGACCACATACATAAATTATTTTTTTATAACTTTATTAGTAGGTATTTTATTGATTTCAAAAAATGTATATAGGCCAAATAATGGCAATATAGCAAATAATATTTAAAGTGATCGTTTTATTATCCATAATTTATGAGTTTGTTTTGGTTTTATAATTCATTGAGCTGTTATAGAAATGTATTCATATTTAAATTGATTTTTATCGTACTTTGGAGTCAACACACTTGCAAAATAAGCTTTATTATGTTATTAATTTAAACTGTTAACCAAACCATAAGATTTTGATATACATTATTAGTCCAGTTAAGGAATGGTCTATAAGGAGGTGTAAATTGGGCAGGTACCCGAGCTATTCCGTCAAAAACGTTTTCAGAATACTTACAGTGTGAACATAATACATATAAGTACCAATAGTCCTGGAGGTAGTAAGCCAGAGAAAAAATAGAGGAAAAGGTCGCAATTTTGGGGTTTCCGCTAATATCTCAAAAACTGTGCATCACAGGGGTAAATTTTCCATTTATTGAAGAAAATTGAAGAAGAATTTTCTCCTGCGTCGCATTTAGAACTTTTGGTTTGATAACATCGTATGCACCCTCAACATGTTTCTGAAGAAATGGCTTAGGTACTTGCTAACGCACTCTAGACTCCCTTTCATGACTGGATTTTATATTAATACCACGACTTTTTTTTATAATATAGAGCGGCAAACAAGTGGTAAGCACAACACAACCTGATGGTAAGTGGCCTCCGCCGCCTATTGACATCTGCAAAACCAGAGGTTTTGCCGGTGTGTTGCCTACCCTCATTAGAGAGCACTCTCATTACTGTTCGTTTAAAGCTACTCAGATTAAAAGTTTCTGGGAAGGTCTCAGATGAGTGGTCATTCGCAGTCACATCATACAGGTAAGTACGTGGGAAGAACAGTCGTGTCAAACGAGTAGTACGTGATGCCCGCGTATCTATAATGTGCGAATGTGCTTTTTGACGCAGTCGGGAGTTTCGATGGTAGAAACGGGACGGAGGTATGATGTTAAAAATCTCTTCAGAACACTCCCCGTAATAGTACCTATAGAAAGGA
Organism: Cabera pusaria; assembly: GCA_954871355.1. Classification (NCBI taxonomy): domain Eukaryota; kingdom Metazoa; phylum Arthropoda; class Insecta; order Lepidoptera; family Geometridae; genus Cabera; species Cabera pusaria. The sequence goes on from OX940896.1 coordinate 7,910,884, forward strand.
CTAAGAGAGCCAACGTCGCGACGAAGACTCAATGGTTCCAATTTATCAGTTAGCTTGGGGTCGTCAACAAGTCTAACAGCTCTTTTCTGGAGGGAGTCAAGTGGTTGTACTTAATATTTCGGTGCACCACTTCATAGTAGAGAACAGTACTCCATATTTGGCCGAACCTGCGCCTTATATAGCAACAGACGCTGGCTCGAGGTGAAGTACAGTATAGCTCTATTTAGTACACCTAGTTTTTTTTTATCGACTTTACGGTTAATTTAGACGTAACCATAACTATGATATCTAAATTTTCAAGCTAATGAACCTTGTTCATGCTTATAACCTTTGAAATTACGCAAAAATATCAAAAATATTATGTTTAACATCAAAGCCGAAAATTGAAGCATATTCTCGTACATGCATGTCAATGCCCTAATTTCGCCACTAAATTAAAGGCTACGTATTCCCAAAATAATTAAAGTCAGTTTGCGTAAAAAACCGCCGCTGGACACAATAACATTACCCGACACGGTGTTAAATTAATTACTGGTTGAAGTGGACCAAACGAAACCACAGTCGCCCTATAAGCGAATAAGTTTGGATTTGGTGCTTGAGCAATAGCGATTTGTAATAAATACTTAAATTTAAAATGTTAGTCCGCCTCCGACTAGTCTATGTATAATCTGTTTATTGAGACCATTACCATGGCCCCAAACACAACATCTCTTATTATCTTTTTTTTTTCTTTTCGTAAAAACTTCTTTAGCGACGTTGAACTTTTTGTGATAGGTTAAAAGTGTTAAGCTCGCGTCAGGACAAGTGACCTGATCGAAAATTCGTAAGACGTAGGGAAAGCAGAAACTTTTTTTGGGTTGGGTAAAAAATTTTAAACTCGCGTCAGGACATAAAATGTGACCTGTGATGAAATTCGTAAGATGTAGAGAGGGAGAGTAGACCAAATGCACAACGTTAATGTTCAAGTTTTCACCTATGCCGGCACTCCCGGAGTGCAACCCGTTGTTTTCTTTTTGTTTTATTTTTTTGACATCATTTTTTATTAAAAAGATACAATACAAAACAAAATATTTTTTGTACACCAATTATTAAAGTACATTGCGAAACAGTAAACTCTTAAAACTACAGTACAATGGGCGGACTTATCGCTAAAAGCGATGTCTTTTAGTCAATGTAACAGTATTGAGGTACATATTTTTAGCTCTTATGTTAGCGTATTTAATTATAAGAATGAGGTTTGTGGCTTGTGAATTTAATTTCAGTTAATAAATGCGCTTGAATTATTCAAGTCACAGTGTAAATTTAAATATGTTCTATTCCATTTAAATTAAAACTTGGATTAAAAAAATGTTTTCCAAGTTGTAACGTAAGCAACATAATATATTTTAGTTCCTGTAGAAAAGTTCCGCTCATCAATTTACTCAGCTCCTTATAAACCCGGTTGCACAAATCGTCCGACGACACGGCTTGGCCCGTCCGACAAAGCTGCACCAATTTGCAAACTAGCTGATGCGTAAACTGTTGCATTAGCCTTCCAACGAAGGACCCACCAATTATATTGGTAATACGATATTCTGTGATCCAATGCGTACGCACCTTTACATTGTTTGTTCTGGTAATGCACCGTGAATTTTTAGCATTGTTAACGAGAGTTTTATTTCATGTTAGCAAATATGTTTGCGAAGTAATTAGAAATTATTATTTGTGTTTTTGCAGGAGGAATGGAGTTTATGCAAATCATAATGTAAGCACACAGTGTTTGTAGAATAATTTTGTTTGAAAACTTTAAGACCAACTTCAAATGCCGCAGGATTTGTGTATGACGTACAAGCACTTTACCACTATCTCATGTGAAAATGCGGTCTAAGATGGAATCGTCCTTTTTTGGAATTGGAAGATGGCAATGAAACTAGGTGCTGGACATGATAATACGACTTTAGTTCAATCTAGGTACTTACCCGTATTCTACACACGACCGATGTATGTATAATCTATTAATTGACACCATTTGCATTCCAATGAGTCCAAACTCTAAATCTCTGCTTTAAGTCAGTGAAGAGTTCAGTATTCTTTAGATTCCAGGAGATGTCCCCAGCATTAGAGTATACCAAATTTCGAATTGATCTGAACTACAAAAGTTGATTTCATAGCGTCATCATTTAGAAAAAAGCTCTTTGTTTTCAAATTGCTGAACGGATTTTCATGAATCAAAGCTATGAACATGTTAGATTAAGACACCTGTCAAACAAAAAAAAACAAAATCGAATTCGGTTCATCCGTTTGGGCGTTACGATTCCACAGTCAATAACAGACAGATCAACAGATAAAGCTTGGGAGGTCTTTGTTTTATTTTATTTTACTTAAGCAGACCACCAGCTAACTTTAAACGTAACTATAACTATAACATATAATTTTGCCAATGGAGTTAAGGGTGGTTGCGCTAGAAAGATTGAACTACAATCAAAGCTATCCCGATTAAATTTCCGCTCATTTCCGCTGGAGGCGATAGTGTGCTACAAGGTTTGTATCGTCAATGTCATTTTTAGGGTTCCGTCTTATCCTAGGTGGCAATAGCCCAATGGAAAAGGTGTCGGACTGGCGATCAAGAGGTCGTGAGTTCCATCCCCACCCCACCAATTGCACTATTGACGTGAATCCATTCCAGACACAAGCATATTTAGCTTAGTTGGAGGGGTTAGTAAAAATACTAGTAATGTGCAACCCACATTGCGAGTAATATTTAAAAAAAAAATTAAAAAAATTACTATCGGAAACCGAAGTCTCTGTAGACTTCACTGTCCGTCAGTCCGTCTGTCAAAGAGCTGTATCTTCTAAGCCGTAACTTACTGATGATAAATAAATAAATCATTTATTGAGAAATTTTAGGCTTATTACAACATAGTAAATGGTTCACCTGGAACCTAAACTAGGCTCGAGATCCGTGTGATAGGCTCCAGGCCTCTTCCGTCTGATGATAACAGATTCAGATTGCCTATAGTTGATTTATACATTGGATGGGATTTTATATAATACTATTAATAACTATAATATTATTAAATTTAATACAATTAATTCAAAATTATTATGTTCTTATTTATGAATTATTCTAAAATACTATTGATACTGGTAGCTGCATTATATTTAGTAACAAATATTATGCGTTACATTATTTTAGTATTATAATTAACAAATATAAAATTTATTTTAAAATTATCGTGAATTTGTAACATTATTATTGTTATATACCGGCTGTAATTCACGTACTTACCTTTAGTCGAGTTTGTTAGACCTAGAGTTTGGTTGAGATACGTGGACGACATCTTTGCGACATCACTAAGGACGGTTTAGCTGGTTTCGCAGATCATCTGAACCAAGTGCACCGCAACATCGCAGTCACAGTGGAAGAAGAAAGTGATGGAACTTTATCCTTTCTCGATGTACGCGTGATCCGCAGGCCAGATGGAAGTCTCGCACATACAGTGTTTCGAAAGCCAACTCACACGGAAAGGTATCTACACTCCAACTCGCATCACCATCCGGCACACTTGTCCTCGGTACCCAGAGCATTAATCAACCGAGCTCTAAGAATATGCGACCCTCAATTCCTAGATGGTGAGCTAAATCACGTGATGGGGGTACTTGAGGATAATGGCTACAGCTGGCGACAATGTGGCCGGTGGTGTAAACAGAGTGAACGTAAGCGACCACAAGTAGCGGATCGATCACCGGCTTATTTACCGTTCGTAAAAGGAGTAACGGACAGAATCGGATATCTTTTACGACGGAAATATGACGTCAAGACGATCTTCCGCCCACCAGGTCATCTTAGACAGATGCTGCGTTCACCGAAGGACAAGGACGAGCTGAACGTTCCGGGCGTGTACAAAATATCATGCGACTGTGGCAAGAGCTACGTGGGAGAAACTCGACGCAACATCACGACTAGACTTACGGAACACATAAGGAGCATTAAGAATTCGGACACGACAAGATCTGCCATCGCCGAGCATGCACATCTCGCGGACACAAACCACTTTATCCGATTCGATAAAGCCTCCGTACTAGCTAGAGAAAAGTTCTTTGTACCTAGAAAAGTACGTGAGGCTATTGATATACAACACCCTAATACACACCAATAATACACCCCAATTTCAACCGAGATAATGGATGGACCTTGCCGTCAGCGTGGAAACCGATTCTTAATGCGTCCTCGAAAAAGAAAGTGTCAGTCAGTCTAGAGTGCGACACAGTCAGCATTGTTTGCGACGATACTTCTGGCGATAGGAGTAGCAGCGATGAAGAACCGACGACGACATCATTCAGGCTATCTCAGGCATCCTCGGTACCGAAAAGGAACAGCCGTTCCCGATCGCCGCCGAGTCCGCCCCCACCCCGGCTATCAAGCCGAGCGCAGCGAGCGGCGGCCCGCAGTGAACATCGCGATCTCACCGCGTGACCTCACTCCCGAAGAAGAGCGACTGACTCATTCGAAACCTAGGTCGAGAAAATTCGACTAAAGGTACGTGAATTATAGCCGGTATATAACAATAAAAATATAAAATTAGTAACGAAGAAAATTATTAAAAAATCTATCAAATATTATATTGTAGGAATGACTCAGAATTAAAAACGTAATTTTTACTCTAACAAACTAAGTCTTGCAGGTAGACTCTGACTAACTTCTAAAACGATAAAGACAAGATTATTACATGAACGTTTTAGAAGAAACTTTAGTAACTTTAAGATTCAAAATTACTCTTACTTATTACATTTTAAATGTAGTCAGTCTTGTAACTAAATTCTGACGGAAATTGCTTAGGATTTACGGTGGCTGGTTAGATTAGTCAAAGAGTAAAGACTTAAATAGAACTCCTTTGATCTGGAAGATGTCTTTGAGTTGTTGTATTGATGGGGCAGCGGAGAGTTACAATTTGAAAAATGCGGATAGAATGCTTATGTAATTCTGCTATAAGCTATTCAAATATAAAAGCATAGGCTAGCCTGATAGTCAAGTGGTTAGTGATACTGACGGCTAAACCAAAGATCGTGGGTTCGATTCCCACACGGTACAATTCATTTGTGTAGTCCACAGAGTTTTGTTCCAATTTTGGGTCATATTATTTTCAAAGACAACAAGTAATCTGTTTAGCTTGTCTGTTAGAAAAAAGAAAAGCTTCATTTTGTCCGATATTTTAAATGTTTGTATAGTCCCCGCGGCACAAAGCTTCTAACTTCTAACCGTAAAGCGGGTAGTTGTCATTTGGAAAAAAACCTCCGACTACTACTCTGTCCATCCAATGACTAATTGCGTAATAAATAAGGCAGAGTTTTTATCAATTTAGGGCTCAAAGACTGTAAGTTAAGACATCATTGCTAAAGGAAATGAGCCAAATGTATTTCGAAACTGTGATTTTTCAATCACCATGGAGTTCAAGCCACTCACTAGAGCTACAGTTGACAGTTCTACAAATTTGGAGAACGAAGTAAATCAGCATTCTTTGGACAAAAAACAAAAGAATTCCAAATTCGAATATTTATTTCTTCAACCAAATTTCACTGGTTCTTGTTAAAGTTTTTAATTATTCGCCGGATGCGCTTCGGCGCCGCTCTGCGTAAGATCAACGCACTGTATTTGACTGTCTACATTTTTTCCTCTGTGGCGGAATTCAAATAATGAAATTATTTTTTTAAATTGTTATTCTTTCTTTTGTTTATGAGAGCGTGAGTATTTAATTGTTGGTTACTACTAGTGTATTGTATAGCAAAAACCTGCAAAAGCACAGTAAACACTTTTTGCTGCGTCCCTATAGTCTGTAGGCCTAATCTAAACTGTACACGTGATGTTAGATTAATGTTAAATAGGCGAGCACACCGTATTTTTTATAATCTGATATTCTAGCGTTTGAGTACTATCATGCCTGGTAGTACCTACGCAAATTTGGTCAAAGATGTTGATCATGCTACACCTATACTGCCGTCATACGGAGAAAAGCCGTAACTTCACTTTTTGTCCAAAATGACTTATATACATATTTGGAATTAGCAACGAAAATGCTATCTTAGAGTCTATGTGACAAAGCTCTTATTAGTCTTGATCCCAAGTTATGATAAGCAAAAAGGGCGTAACTTCGTGAAATTTTGTAGTTATTTAAACTGAAAAGCCTTAATTTCTATATTATGGCCTTTCACAGTAAAAATGTTGTTTAACTACACTAAAAGGGCGTAATTTTAGGTAAGCTTTTTTAAAATAGCAAAACAAAAAAAATACAGCTGTATTTTGATATGGTGAAAATACGTAACTTCTTAATTAGGGCTTCTGTTCGTAGCACTATTAACGCGGATCGGGGGAAATCTCGACGATCTATCATATATTTTTGCAGCCGAGAGGTAACGCTATTCACGCGTAACCGAGAAGTGGATCAAATTCAATTTGCAAGTTTTGATGACAAACATCAATGTATATCATATCAATGTATCTTGTAAAAAAAAAGCACTAATTTTGTAGTTACGGCCTTTAGTTACAAGTGTTTCATGCTAAGAAATACATTTTAATTTCAATCGGTAACCGGTAAGTGGATCAAATTTAATTTGCAAGATTCTATGACAAACATCGGGACAGCTTCCAGCTCTATCATCAGATCAGCACCATGTCATCATAATATTGCATTGTCACACGATTTACACATGTATGCAAAATTTCAGCTTAATCAGTAACCAAGAAGTGGATCAAATTTAATTTGCAAGATTTGATGACAAACATGAGATAGCTTCCAGCTTCACCATCAGATCACCACCATGTCATCATAATATTGTATTGACACGCGATTTTTTATACACGTGTATAAAAAAATTCAGCTCAATCACTAATCTGGAAGTGGATCAAATTTAATTTGCAAGATTTAATGACAAACATCGGGACAGCTTCCAGCTCCATCATCAGACTAGCACCATGTCATCATAATATTGTATTGTCACACGATTTACACATGTAGGCAAAATTTCATCTCAATCAGCTGTAGCCGGGAAGTGGATCAAATTTAATTTGCAAGATTTGATGATAAACATCGGGACAGGTGAAATTAAATAGAAGCTTGTAATTATAATACATATAAACAGTTTTAATACCAAAAGACAATTTTTAATACATTTTGGCAATAACATTTTTTTCTGATAGCGGTAGCTATTTGTTTTTAGTAAAAGATGTATAAAAAGAGGTGTAATTAATTTAAAATAATTGAATTTTAAAACCTTTTATAAAAACAAGCTTTTACATAATCTATTTGTTATCTATTTGTTTTTAACTATGTGAACATGTATGACTTTAAATTGTTCGAAATAAATGAATTAATAATAAAAAATAATAATAATAATAAGCCCGCAGGGGCGGCTTTGTGGCGAGCCGACGGTGAGTGGCGACACCGCGTACCCCTCAGTGGTTGGCAAGTCACCACCCGCCTAAATATTTTGTAATGAGGCATAATTGGCGGTTGCCGTACCTCATCCCATAGACCAGCAATCCGACATTAATCAGCTTACCCAATAGCCTCATAATATAATGTACCATCTTTTTATAATATAGTTTCACATATCTCCTCCTCATCCATAGATGATACCTAAGTTTAAATTGTAAAGGGCCTCTTGATGTTGGCTTCGGCTCCATCAATGCCCTCCAAAGGACCGGGCGTATGTACGACCCGTGATGTCAAATTCAATAAAAGAATAATAATAATTATCTTAGACCAAAGAAAGTCAAGACAAATTCAATGAGCTCGAACAACATGGGCCAACATGTTTAACATGTGGCCATTTTCCGGCTTCATCATCAGACGAGTTTGATGGTACCATGACATTGCATTGTCATCCGATTTATTATATATGTGTGCAAAATTTCAGATATTATTCTGATGATTGGTGGTCATGGGAACTCAGTAAAGAAATTTCTTTACTGGGTTCCTATGACCACCTTTTTTCAGATCAGTCCCTGGGAACCATCTAAAAATAAAGTACTCGCCAAAACGAATCAAAAGAGCCTAAACTCGATGGGGTTGCGTCGTTTCAATACAGAGTTCCTATGACCACCTTCCAGATATATGTTCAGACTCTGGTTACCATTAAAAGACAAACTACTCGTCAAGACAATTCAAATGAGCCCATACTCGATGAGGTTGTGTCGTTTCATTGCGAAGTTTCTTTGGCCACCTTCCAGCTCAATCATCATGTCAGCACCATGTCATCATAATATCGCATTGTCACGCGAGACCAAATTTAATAATATGCAAGATTTAATGACAAACACCGGGACCGCTTCCAGCTCCATCATCAGATCAGCACCATGTCATCATATTATTGCATTGTCATGCGATTTACTCATGTATGCATATTTCAGCTCAATGAGTAACCGGGAAGTAGATCAAATTTAATTTGCAAGATATGATGACAAACATCTGGACAGGTGAAACTAAATAGAAGCTTGTAAAATAAAAGCATTAATTTCGTAGTTATGGCCTTTTGTTACAAGTGTTTCATGCCAAGAAATACATTTTTGAGTATGAAAAAGCGTTATTAATATTATGAACAAGAAAATCCGTAACTACATAGTTAAGGCTTTTCTTCGATGTATTAATCATTTTTAATGATTTTATTACTAAACTGAAAGGGAAATATTAAAATTGAAACAAAACTATAATAATCATGAATATGTATACAGTACACAATAATATATACTCGTATACTTTTTTTAAATATTATTAAAAAAGGTTCATCGACTAAAAGTTAACGGTAACGCTTGAGACTTCATTTTAGACAAAACTTCAATTTACTCGGTTTCATCTTTGAGCAAGTTACAGCCTTTCTCCTAATGGCGGCAGTATAATGGTCTGAGACTCTTTTCACTCTCAAGTGTGAGTGTCAAAAGTCTGACTCGGCCGTGTGCTATCGGAATGCCGTAAGGTTATAGCATCGATATAAAGGTAGTATAACGTGGCGTAAGAGTGAATACCACATGGTATTAACTCTTATGCCAGGTTAACATACTGGAACTAGAAACAACTACATGAAAACACGAATTTCTAATGTCGAGCTTAAAGAAATTGTGAAAAATATTTCTTTTTAGGGTAGCTCCCCTATATGAGAAGTGGGGATGAATTTTTTTTTCATCGTCCACCCCATCATGTGGGGTATCGTTGAATAAGTCTTTTAAAATGACTTAAGGGTTGTTAATACCATTTTTCGATTGAATGCTCCATTTACGAAATATTAAACTTTAGAGTGAAAATTTTTGTTCCAGTAGGGCGCCCCCCCCCCCCCCCCCCTAAAAGCTAAACTACTGGCTTGAAAAATCTGAAAAAAATCGTTATAATATATATAATAGCGCATTTCATGAACTTTAAAGGAAAATATATAAGGTTGAGATAACTTTATTAGTTTAGCAGTAATCGTCGTTGAATTTGGGTGTTGGATAATTTTGTATCAAATACAAAATCCTTACAATAAATCCTTTAAAGTGACAAAGACGGAGTACCTAGTTGCTTGTTTATAACGGGTAAAGACTTGCATTGAATAATAGGCTACTACGGAACCCTACACTGCGCGTGGCCCGACACGCACTTACCCGGTTATTTATATATATCGATGGGTCATAGCGGTAATGTTCTCCTTGATGGTTGCAAGCTATTTTTTGGTAGAAAGTCAGGTGGATCATTGATATAATGCTCTTTCCACCCGTGGGATATTAATGCTCCTACTATCATTGGTAGTGTTTGTTAAATTAATGTTTTTGAACCACTTATATTTAAAAAAAAATATATATCTTACCATTCAATTTCCTTGTTTCGGCATGATTTTAGATACCAGTCAAAAAGTTGAAAAACTTGCGATTTGTGGATTGGGAAAATATTGCAATTACAAAACTTATTAGATAGCAGTGACAGCATAATCTTTAAGATAGATAGATAGAACGTTATCGTTACACCATTAATCAAACTTATATATCTACACAAAATAGCTTAAATTAAAGTGTTGCAATGGGCGGTCTTATCGCTAATAGCGATCTCTCCCAGACAAGCTTTGTATGGAAAGAATCAAAAACTGTGTCAATCAAAATCAAAACAACAGGGCACATCTAATTAAAGTAAAAAAGAAAAAAAATATATATTAACAGATAGTGGCCATAGTGTCAGCATCTGTCAGCATTAAAACAAGCGTTGCTCTCCTATTCTAAAACAAACTAAAATTTTGCCAACCCATTGATCAAAAGCTAATTAATTAGTTCAGTTGTCTTTAGAATTTCTCGAAGTGAGTGAAAACGATTCGAGATCAATGAAATGAGTTGGCAAATTTTAATGATTCAAGTTTAGAATTGATTGACTACCGTATTGATTCGTCGCTAACGCTGGGTGTACACGCGTATCAAAGCTATTGAATAAAATCCATTAAAGTTATATAGAGTATTTTCACTTATAACGAGTAAAAATGAACTAAATGCATCAAAAGACTGTCTAAATAATGTCGTATTGAATTAACTGAATACTACTTTTAAAGTGATTTTTTAAATTACTTTTTGAATTAATCTGACTTCAAAATCAAACTAAAGAATCTAAACATAATGTTTAGATTATGTTTATTTTATTCCGCCGGCCGCTTCCGCGTCACCACGCGAAGCGCCAGAGAAAAACGAACAAAATGTTTTTTTCACAATACAATTCAATGGTGATATAATTTTGGTGACACTAATATTATTTTGAAACACGATACAACTATTTGGTGAATGATATTATTTCCATCTAATTCAAGGTTAGCGTTTGTATATTACTGGGCGATTCATTTTAAGTGATAGATCTACTATTTTAGAAACAAATATTATTAATTAGATCATTAAAAATACATATTGTTACATGCGGGGTGGTAGAAAAATGTCAATCCGATGAGATGAACGTTTATTTCCACTAATAGGTTACACAATGTTCCACAGCAGTTGTCCAAATCGTCTTGCACAATTATCAAAAGTCCGTTAACACACACTGAGGTCGTTGGTTCACAATCACTGATTTGACTGTTCACAACACTAGTTCACTGATAACACTTTACTTTAACTTGATCGCTATTCGCGTTTAGATGGTTACTCTGTAGCTTCCAAAGAATGACTGACTCAAGCCGCGGTTTCAACGTCTTATATAGGACGAGAATATTTCTACAGAACATTCCAGTATTGACTCGAAAACGATAGACAAAAGACGTTCAAAACAAAGCAATAAAAATCACAAACAATACGCGGCTTTCCTTTGAACATCTGATGTAAACAACTTTACCATACATGCTAGTTTTATCTCTAACGACTTAAGAATAAGGTTCAATCTTAACTACAAGACTAGGTACATTGACTAGGGTCGGAATTCCAGGAAGGTTACTTTTTTGACGGTTGGGTCGGGTGTTTATAGCCCCTCATTAGTCTATTCTTTCCCACGCTATTTTTGTTCGAGAAGCTTAGCGAAACATCACGACTCGACGACGCGATGTAACATTAAATTATTATTTTTATATTATTTTATATTTTATATTTTATATTATTTTATATATGATTAAATCATACCCACTTCCTTTAAATAACTTTATACATATATAATATTATAGGCTAGCGTTTTACCACTATCTCGCCTGAGAGGTGACAAAATGATGTGGTCGACGATGGTGTACACGCTAGGTCTAGAATGGCCTAATTAAACACTACATTATTAATATATAAGTAGAGTAGAGACAAATAAAACTGGTCAAGTGTGTGACTGAGTCGCGTCTCGTATCGCACACTTAGGGAGGGTTCCGCACTACATACAGTACATTACGACTTTCTTTCAGCCTCATATTTGAATAATTGATAGTACCTTACCAACACACCAAGAACATTTTGTTTGGTATATTCACGGACAATCTTGATAGCGCGATCTCGAAAAACGGGGCACGTTTACTAGCGCCATCTATGTCATTTTGCCGAAGTTAATTAGAAAGGTTGTTATCTTAACAAACATAGATGGCGTTATACTAAAAAACACGATTTCTGTACTTCTTTAATTTTTAACTTTATTTTTTTTTTAGTATTTGTTGTTCAATACACCATCTGTGAAAATGTCAACTGTCTAACTATCACTTTTAATGAGATACAGCCTGGAGACAGGCGGACAGACAGACAGACAGACGGACAGCGGAGTCTTAGTAATAAGGTCCCATTTTACCCCTTGGGTATGGAACCCTAAAAATTAACCCGAATGAAACAAGTGTAAAGCCCGCATAAACTTTGCCTACCTACCTACTCTGTAAACGCCATTTCGATACAAATTCAAGTTACAATGTTGATGTTCATTCCACTTTGATTGAGAATTCCAATTGGTTTTCTAATGAATTTAATTGTTACTCGGTTCGTAGAACAGTGATTTTATTTGATCGTGTTTTTACATCACTAAAGAATATTATTTCTTGAATAATTTGGAATTACAGTTTTTCGTTCGTAAAAGAGGTAGAAAAAGACCCAAAACAAAATATAAGGATGTGTTGAGGAATGAAATGAGTAAGTGCAAGCTTGATAATAACTGCTGACATCGAGAATAAAGTAATTTGAAAAGAAAAGATCAGGAAAATTGACCTATCACTGTCACATAACTGATCATTCATTACAACTCCGTTTTTAGCATGAATATCTGCATATAAAAAGAGGTAAGAAACGAGTTTTTTTTTTTAACATGGGCCTCTCCTTTGAGTAGTGAATACTCAAAGGGCCTCTCCCACGCTAGCTCTATCTTCAGCTTTTCATTTCCTGTCACTGCCAGCTACCCTGCATATATCGTCTCCCTACCTTACTACAAGGTTTCCAATAAGTTGCCAACTTTAGGTTTCCATTCCAGAACACGTCACTTCGTAGACACTCCAGTATTTCTTTACTTTTACACATTAGATGTTTGGTGACAGATTTTATAACTTGATAGTGGTAGCTGGTTAGACGGGCGCTAGATAGTTCCCTACCACTATACGGGGGTTGGGGATTTCTTGACGATGTTTTCGTTCACCGGAGGGTCACTGTAAAAAGCGCACATACATTGTCGACAGAAAAATCCATTGGTGCACGGTGAAGATTGAACTCGGTACCTCTGGCATCAAAACCGACCATTTTTCCATTACACAACTGCAATAATAGAAAATAATTGTAAACCTTGCAATAGAAAATAGCCTAAAGTAATCAGAAACTGTAAACCAAGGCCCTACAAGGCGACTATCGATCGATCTTCGAAAGCATCAATCACACTGGACAAACATCGAGGCCATTATATTGGGCAAACAGACTTCTGTGCTTCAGTTTGTTTCTTATAAACTTGGATTGTTTGAGTTTTGGCTGAGGAGTTGTGTGTGTTTTGGATACGAGCGGTCGTATAGATAACTCTTTATGATGAACACACATTCGGAGCTAACAGGTCGCCGCGGCGTCCGATCCGAAACTAGTCCAAAATTCAATTTTGCCGCAATATTGCTCAGTACATAAAAAAATATACTAATGTTCTTAAAAAATGTAATCATGTACTGTAAGTAAATGTACTATGAAAGTTTAAATTTTTTAGTGCAAAAAATTTTGCAGGGATCGAAATTGTTCTGTACTTAAATAATAACCTTAACAATACCTCATGGGCTACGGTAGAAACGGTACAAATGTGCAGACATTGGAGACACTAAGCGTTTCTTCCGTTTGGAGTCGAGACCATGGGCCCGTGGGGTCAACAAGCACGCGGATTTTGGAGATTTTTTCCGTGGGGTAAAGAAGCTGTCCAGAAGTCTGATAGATGCACAGCAATATTAATAGTAATATTAATTACATTAATTAATATTTCTGAGGATAGATGTCTCCTACGCCCAAAGTGCTGGTACGCTTACCTCGGACAACGAATTAGTCTTGCCATTCAAAGAGGTAATGTCGCTAGCTTTTTGGGTACCCTGCCAGCGGATAGCGACCTCAATTCAGTTTTCATCAGCAGATTTTAAATTGTCTATATTACAGTTTTAGGAGTATTTTATATTGTATTTATAGTTTTAAATTAATTTTAATCAAGTTGATATTTTTCATGTGTGGAGAACAATGTAAATCAACTCCTAATTAGTATAAAAAATATTAAATTATTACATTACATATTATTTACCTACTTACTCGTACTACAGAAATGTGTTCGTAGAGATAGTACCTGTCATGTCAACCTTTAAGGTTTATCAAGGTTACATTTACATTATATTTACAGTTAGGTACAGAAAAAATAATATCAATGGTATTATCGAAGTTTTAACAAGCTCGCCTGTCAATCACGACATTCGTTATTTTCATTTTAAGGCCAGTATCGTGTGTGATATTTTGCATTTCGTTTTGTTTAAAAATGCTCAGTTTTTTTTTGTAGAGCATACGATCAGCCTCACAAGAAAAGCAAGACACTTGATTGATAGTAAACGATAACGTTTACCACATAAAAATCATATACACCTAGAATTGAGAAGCTCTTTTTTGTCATGAATAATAATTGATGTGGTACGCAAAGCTCTAGGCATTACCAGAAATTTGTACGATTTGTACTGATAATACTGCGCTCTATAACCTGAGATCTAAAATACAGTAAAACATATCACAATAGTATCATGTTGTCTTACTAAACACTTTTCCTCAATAACAACAACAAGAAAAATAGATTAATGAAAAAGTGTTCTGATACAGTCCCAAGTGAACTAGCAGCGAAAATGTCCTACCACTTATACAGCGAAATGCTGTGGATAACCATAAATTTTCGCACTAATGCACTCGGGCCGTTGCCGTAAAATTTTAAGATGTTAAGACTGACATGGCCAGTAATTTCACAGGATAGATGGTAATTTCTTCTGTTAGTGATATATACTTTCAAAATCATGTACGAAATACGTATATGTACATACATTGAAATGTCTACAATAAGTATTCATACTCACTATAAATACATTTATGTATTTAATACATTACATTTATTTCGCATTTACATACCAGATTTAGGGATGAGATGGGGTTATTACATTACTTCTGTTTAGTAAGATATGGTTAGATAACAAGGGTTGCCACATTTAATATTATGTTTCAGCACAAGAGGTTTAATATAAGCCATTCAAGACTGAAACACAAAGATAACGATAACCCTTCTCAAGAGATAGCGTTATCCGAATACAATATGTTGTTCATTTTGTTATTTTAGGTCGGATATTTACCAACGCACTTTCGTCTAAAGAGGGCCTTCAGAACATTATTATAAGGGGCTTTCAGTACATAACAATATTATCATAATATATGTTTAAATTCAGCAATAACGAGATTCCAACGAGCCGGCATCCAACTACTCGTTAACATGAAATCAAAATATATTTATGAATTAATTTACATAAAGAGTTCACGGAATATGCATGCCTCACAGAAATAATAAGGTCATCTTGTGTTATTTATTTTTATCGCAAAAATACTTTGAATATTTTTGTGTGGAACTTTTACTATTGAATTGAAATTCTGAGACAGATATAATGCTTTCCTAACACCAATACAAGCAGGCGTGATAGGTGCCAGCGAGTTTGGTAGACGGGTCGAGAAAGTTACGTTATGTGATTTGGACTAACATTGTCCAGTACTTTGTCTCACGACTGGAGTCTTCCTATTCTTAACAAGTAGGATTAGACCACACCAACAACTTAACATCAGGTGGGATAGTAGGTCAATTACTTGTGTATCCACAGTAAAAAGAAAACGAGACCGCATCATCATCATTAGCCTATCTCTATTCTGCTTGACATAGGCCTCACCTATGGCACGCCACTGCTCACTCACACTGATACTTCAGGTTTTTGTTTCCAATTGCTGCCAGCCAGCAAAACCACATACAGTTTTACAAATTTTCTTCATCATGGTAAAATTTATGCAAAGTTTATAATATCAAAACTACATTACACTAATTCTACTTTTAGTAAAGCAAATGTTTTGCCGAACGAGTATTGAGCTGTCAAAGATACCTCAGATACGCACCTACCGTATAATTATTACTTTGAATGCAGCATTTAAGTAAGAAGAAAGTATTAAATTACATGCCCCAGCACCGCTTTAAATAGTAGCAATTATAAGCCGAGTCTACAGCTGAGACTTTTGGGGAATTGGATTTTTTTTCACATAAGTTAGGAGCTTTATAAAAGATCATTTTATTGTTAGATACAATTTAAAAATACTGATATTTAATTAACAGAAAACTTGCAAAAGGCAGAAAATCAGAAGAATTTGAGGGAGAGCTTTTTTCAGCAGTGAAACAATATTATGTAGATTATTTTTGTAATATAAAAATCAATGCCACTTTTCGTTATAATTTTATAACTCAAGAACGGGCTCGCGTATCCAAACCAAATGTTTAGACTTTGTTTGGACTATTTAGTAGATGGTTTATGTGAAGTTTGCACGAAATCGGTCGAGCAGTTCTTCATATATCATATTTCACGAGGACTCAACGCGGGAAAAGCCGCGGGGCGCAGCTATTTATTTGTAAAAATAAGTATTAGTTATTATTATTGATTACATGGCAAATTATGCTTTTTATTGTGATTTTACTCGAGAAGCATTTAACCGCTATCTCCATTCTCCATCAATAGTAAATGACGTCGCGGTCGAGTTTAGAACACACTTGTTCAAGAAAAATCTAATCACTCCTGACTTAAACGCACTCAGCGTGCACAAAGCTGGACAGAAAATAAACGCCTACAAGTCATTCACTGCTTAGATAATTGCTTTCACATCATTTTTTAGTAGAGACTTTAATGTTTATACATCTTCTGTAAAGATTGGTATTAACGCAGCAATTGAAGTAGGGGTTTTATAAATATGGGGGGGTAGCTAAGAACTTAGATTTGGAGAGTCATGAGTCAGTCTCCGCAGTGGAAGCAGAGCAAGATGGTTAGATGGAAGGATTAACAGAAAAATAGTTTCGGTGATCTCTGTAATTTGTTCAACCACACTGAATAAATTAAAAGAAGATTATTCACTGACATAATTAAGTAAGTCTTACAATATGAACAAAACAAGTACTTGTATGTAACCATGTTTGAAAGTGGATGGCGTTACCAATGCGAAGTGCTGAAATAATAAATATATAGCATCCAATTATAGCTATCACGTTGCTATACTGATGTTACTTGTAGGGATGTTGATATACCATTAACAAGCTCCAAGTACGAGTATAATAATATGAATAGTATGTCGTGACAAAACCATCTGAAACAATTTAGCTAATTAATGATTCAGTGCGAACAAATGTAGAAAGGGTAAGGTGCCCACCCCAAAGCACTCGTATTCTACTGGAAAGACCAAAACATGTATATTATGTAGCTATATATAACTATAGTATAACTTTTGTGGCAATGAGGAGCTGGTTAAATTTGTCATAGAACCGATATCCGTTGGGTAGAGGTTTTGAGAGTGGAGACCACGGCTTGGTAAACATAGTGTAAGGTGCGGTCCAGCTAGATGGAGCGATGATATTATACGCAAACGGGCTGGCAGCCGTTGGAAACAAGGAACTCAAGAGCTCTGTGGCGTGCCTTAGGTGAGGCTTATGTGTAGCAGTTGACAGAGATAGCCGTGATGATAATAAAAATACATATTTTTCTAAATGTCCGTCCATAATACAATGATTTTTCTAAATATCTTATAGGCGTTTGACCGCTATCTCACCTGTTGGTGTGATGATGCGGTCGAAGATGGTATATCCCAATGGAAGAGTCTCTAGTCTCGTCAATTCAAGCAAATATAGAACTAGCCTTAGTATAAGCGATTTTCACACGATATGTTTAATTCTCCATTCTAATAAGTAACGTCTTCATTGTTTCAAATAAAACCACAATTAAGTTGAATGCAATTTGTGAGTTCATTAGTAAAACAAAAATATTCAAATGAGACGTACGGAGCTCGAAAATAAACATTTTTGACAGCTAAAAACATGAGTTAATACACAAAACAAAAGTTGAATATGCTTATGAATAACTTTACTTTAATTATAATAATGGATTCCATAATTTGAAATTGGAATATCATTTAAAAATTAAAGTGAATGTGGATACAAAACTGACAAAAAAACATATTTTATGTATCCAGACTAATAAAATAAAAACGTTTGTAACTCTGTCACTCTGTCTGATTGTTACCTAATCATGCCTAAACCTAGAATCCGATCTTACTGAAATTTACCTAGAGATACTTTATAGTATGAGGATGAAAATAGGCTACTTAATTCTTGGTGTTCGTGAACGAAGTCAAGTCACGGGTATCAGCCAGGGGCCTTATTCAGTATGACCAATGAGACAACGCGTTCCTTAACGCGCCACGTTACGTTTTTGAAAAATTGTATTCTGTATGCCACACGATAGGTAAATTATACAAAACGCGCGCGTTACACGTCCTCATATATCACGATATTTTGACAGCTCAAAACGCGCTCATAACATTACCCTACCGCTTTTTAATTGGTATAGAGAATACCATAACGTGGAGATAACGTAACACGGCACGGTAAGACTTTAAAATGGTCATACTGAATAAGGCCCCAGTAAGGATATAGATCAGGAAATCATTTTGTTTTGTTAAATAATCAACAAGATGATTAAGATGTTTTGGGGTTCACATTTTTCAACCCTGAAGCAATTTGCGCAAAATAAGTTTAATTTGACTGGTTCTAGAGTGGAGACCGCGAATCGGCAAACGTAGAGAAGACCGCCCTGTGACTAGGTGGAGCGACAACATTCGCAAAGCGGTGGGCAGTGACTGGAAACAAAGAGCCGAAGACCGGGCTCAGTGGCGTGTCTTGGGGGAGGCCTACATCCAGCAGTGGACTGATACCGGCTGATAATGGTGATGATGATGATGAAGTTTAATTTTATAAGCAGTTTCGGCACTTTTGTAACATTTGACTGATCCAAATTAAGGCGTGGTAAAGGATAAAAAGTACCTATTAGTACTTGTTAGTACCTATTATCTTTACAAGTATTTTATTTAACATGCAACGTATAAGTGATCCATCAATATCAGCAAACCATTTTTCATCCAGTTGCTGGTACCCAATTGAGCTGAAATTTGGCATACTAATGTAAGCTCGGTGACAATGCAATATGATGGTACCTACGAGCTGACTTGATGATGGAGCCGGGCTGTAGGGACTGGAACTCCCTTATGGCTAATGGCAAGACAGTCAAGTTTGGGCTAGCATAAATTTGAGTACATTTCATTACACACGATGACGTCTAAAAGCATGTGCTTATATGCAAAATATTTTACTTTTTATTTATTTTCTATGACATAAAGTAACAGTAGATGCCATGAAGTTTCACTGATAGTTAGCGATGAGGCACGAAAGATTGCATGCATTTAGTGTGTCTTTTACATTAAATATATAAATGTTATGTTTCACATGCTCAGTTAAAAGTGAATTAGCAACTTTTACATCGTGTAACTAAGCATTGTAATAATAATACTTCGCGAGAGAGAAAACGAAAAGAAAAACTTCGACATTAAAATTTATTCTCAAGTCCAAACGGGAAGCGAATGGCAGGTAATAAAAACTCAAACAGACAATGATAACAAACTTCATGGGGAACGAGAATAATTTTATGACGTAAAAATGGGTCATGTCACAAAATGAGATGTAAGGGCGGCCTTTATTTGCCTATTGTCAACGAGTCAGTTAGACCGAGAGATCTCGACCAAATCTTTTCATTACAAAAAGTTTATATTACACATCTGTGACTTGTACTTAAGATTGTTTTATATTGCAGACAAGCACTAATCCAGTAAACCAGTATCTCAACTGATGTTATGTAAAGGTGCGGATGAAATATTAGTTCTTCTCTGAAGTTTAAACTAGGTTTTATATGATCTTCGATCATTTCTAATCTATGGATTAACATGTTTTCTTAAGATCAAGTGGAAAATTGTAGATTGATTAGCAGAACTTCGATTATTCTTTTCAACATGGCAATTTTCTGAAATAACATATTATTGTCAGCTCGTTTGACAGTGACATTAGTATTTATTTAGTTTTATCCATCAATTTTCGCGGGACTTCTATAGTGGAACTGTTTGGTCGTCAGCTCTTGCATGCTTTTGAACTGTGACTTTCACCATCCTACCTGGAATCAAGGAAGACGGCTGTATATTACCAGAGTGTGGACAGCAACGCGATACGCTTTTTATATTATTTTAAGAATGAGTTATCGTTTGGACACACCTGTGATGTTGACACCAGTTTTTTAACAAAGAGACGTTGTTTTTTAATGAATTATGTCATTGTTGGATCCTGTTGAATATTAAAAGAAGGGAATGTACGTTTACTCGTGTATTGTTTTAAGTACATTTTCGAGTTTTTGGAATAATTAAGTGTTGTTTATTGTGGCTGTGTACAAAGATGTATGTTGGATAGGACTTTACAAACAAAGTCATATTAACAGTTAATTTTTGAATATGAATCAGTTAGTTACAAATTTCTCAGGCCGTCATAGCTATCGTCAACATGTCAAATTGCATTTTATCATACTTAAAAACATGATCTTTATTCGATGTATGTTCGTGGACTATCTTGCATTAGTTTTTTGCTCAAATAAAACTCTTTTATTAAGTGGCCCTTTGGTGAAGGAAAAACATCGTATAGAAACCAACAACCCCCGCATGGTGATAGGACACTCAGTGTCTCTAGTATCCGCCTGGCCAGCTACCACCCTAAAGTTAGAAAATCTGTCGCCAATACATCTAATGTGTTCCGGCAGCTATCCTTGAGAGCCAGTTCCCATTCTAGGCCTAACGTGCTTAACATCTTCGACCGCATCATCATCATCATATACTTACCAACAGGTGAGATAGTGGTCAAACGCTACCC
Source organism: Cabera pusaria (assembly GCA_954871355.1). Classification (NCBI taxonomy): domain Eukaryota; kingdom Metazoa; phylum Arthropoda; class Insecta; order Lepidoptera; family Geometridae; genus Cabera; species Cabera pusaria. The sequence continues at coordinate 7,931,814 of OX940896.1, forward strand.
AATAAGATAAAAAAAAATGTTAAGTCATCATACATAATCCTGTTCTTTACAATTACACATAAGTACATAGCAGGAGTAGATTTTTAATAAGTACATAATACGAAGTCAATGATCGAAAACAGGCTGTGTTTAACTTGTGAAATAAAAAGAACATAAATATTCTCATTCTCTTCACAGTATTAAGAAGAATAATTATTGTTATTTTACTTTCACAAAGCATTCTCTATCTGAGAAAGCAATAGAATTTACTTAACGACCATGTTGTCGCAAAAACATTGTTCGGAGACAAAATTTTCTGGTAGTTTGTCCTTAATTACTGTAATAGAATTCGCGCTCGTTCTCGGGCACCTATTATTTTCACCCACGGTTAGTTGAGCGTCGTTAATGATATCATTATTTGCCTTATAATTTTCATTATGCGATATTTTTGTGGCTTGGGCATTACTACTTTGATTGAAAGAAAGAAAAAAAATATTTATAAGACAACAAACAGCACATTTAAAGAAGAGAAATTACAATTTGGATTCAACTGTGGTCGTGCAGTGGTTAATAAAAACGGCTAAAATATAAAAAATAGTTTTATGCACTTCTCCAATTTATAAACTTTAACTGTATCAAATTTTGGGTTCATACGTTCGCGCAATTTTCTTAAAAAGTTGTACAAAGTTTTCGATTCACGAATTAGTTAATTATTTTATTAATTGATTATGCACGAGCAAGGCAAAACAGGAGATGAATTAACACATACATATATTTAGGGAGCATGCCTTTCTCAATGCTAAAAGTACTTACTACAGCTAAAATAATGACTCCTAATTAGATTTTTTTACGTTCTGTTAAAACCATACTATTCTCATTCCAGATATTAGTTTTGTTTGGGATATTTTCACTTTGTATATTCAATACAGATAAAATGAAAGAACTTATACGAGTAATATTATAATATTTATTAGTAATAAATTTTAATATTAATTTCTGAAGATAAAAAATATTTCCTAATTAACAAAGTTCAAATACTATGAAAATAACCCAGCCCTACTTGCACCCGGTTTAAAGGTACACATAGTGCTGGCGACGTTCTCGCGTTGGATGGCAATGGTTAAAACCTTTAAACCAGGTACAAGAAGATTATATTTCTGAAAAAACAGTCATTTGTTTACTGTTAGCTACGCTACGCGCTATTTTTTGACAAGAACACACATTTGAATACAAAATTGCTTAAAGAAAAGTGGAAATCACTTCTGAAATTAATCGTGATTGCTCGAAAGATAGAAAAATATGATAAAAAATTGGGTGGAAGCCCAACCTGTAACCAGACATCAAACATCATACCAGATGAGTTACAGCAAATTAAATTATCACACGCGGCTAATCCAATAGCGTAATAAAGAAGCCCTATTGAATCATTGGACGAAACTGAGATTCTAAGCAACAATAGACTGACTTCTAAGGTCACGATTGTAATTCTTATGCAAGTGACTAGTAAAAGAAATCAAAAGTGAATCGATGAGTATTGATTAAAGTAAGATCGAGTTATGCAAGCATTTAATCATGGTTCACGAATTCGTAGTGACAATGGAGTGATTGGCAGTTAAGTTGATGACTCATTTTGAATCTTTGATTTATGATTACGTATATTCTTCACTCATAATGTTAAACATATTACTTACTGCAAAGCTCACTGATAATTAATTTAAAAATTAAGTTTCTGTTTAGTACCAGATTCGATGAAGGTACGAGTATCCTTGAAGATAAAAAACATAGAAGAAGTGAAATAAAATAGTAAAGATGATTCCGTGTTGAATAGTCGGAAGTATGTGAAATAATTATTTGCAAACAATACTACTGAGTTTATCCAACACTCAGTAAGTAATCATGCCTGATATGAATGTAAATGATACTGTCTATACGTAATTAAAATTATAAAAATTAGTACTAATTACAAGTTCTATTTCCCATTCTAGATCTAGCGTACTAACATCGCCGACCGCATCATCACATACCAATAGGTGAGGTAGTGTTCAAACGCTAACCTACAATAAATAATATTACAAAAAAAAAATCCATATACTGCTTGGAGCATTTACCAAATTTTATTTCGGTAAATGCTCGAAGATGCTCTGCCTAAAACAGATTTTGTTATAATAGATAAATTAAACAGCAATCACACATAAATAACTTTAGGAATATATATATTTCACCGACATAACAATAAATCCCACATCCAAATCTACTAATTTGAGTACATAGAAAAATTTCGTACTAATCCGTCGACACGTTTAACTGTGATGAGGTAACAAATTAAGTAACAACATTTTCATATGGAAGAGAAGATATTGATGTCCACACGATAAGACAGATGATTGTAAAATCTTGTTCAAGCCCAGAAATTAATATTAATAAACAAGACGCAAATCATTATATTCCCATCACAACGCATGGAGCCGAAACTCATGACGATTACATTGGCTCCGAGTCGTGAAATTAATTCAGTGAACATAGAGCCTCTATTGTTGATACGGGAATTACAAACACAGTCGGTATCGTGAAAACAGAAGGTAGGGTCGAACCAATAATAAACATCGATTTTGTTGTGATTGGAAATATTGTATCCGTTGATACCTATCCAAACTACATTCGCATCTCTTTTACGGTACTGCTTCTGACCAGTGAAACAGAGAAAAATACTGCATATATGTATTTTATCTATACCTATAAATAATTATATGTAAATTATAATATTATCAGTAGTATCTTTCTATTAATAAATTAATATTATTTCAGAACTAGTTGGATGATATTATGGTTGTAATTATTATCTGTTTTAAACTTAACACTGACATATTTTTACTGTTGCAAACAAGCAAATAAAAAAAGATATATATATATATATATATATATATATATATACCTGACAACAAAAAATAACTGAAACCACGTCCAACCGTAATTCAAGCAACGATCTGTGTCCAAAATCCGATCTGAAAATCCACGCACCTCCCTGTTAACCCGTGTAATGTGCTGCTAATTAGAAATTTTATAGCTAGGAAGGCCACAAGATGGCTTAATATAATGAAGGCATTCATAAAAAACGTTATTAGCTACGCAACGACGTTCACAGAGGGAATTACGCCGGCGCATTAAACTACAATGTTTAAAAATCATTACAGTGTCTGACACCTTCTGGTTTATTCTGCATTTGGAGAAAAAAACCTACAGCGCTTCTAAATATTGCACGTTTGCATTTTTTATTCGAACCGTTTGGTTCAATAAATTTTGAAGTACTTAGTTTACAAGCTTTGAATATTTATGAAAATTTTCATAGTACTATATTTTCTAAACATCAAAAACTGCTTATATATAAAGACCCAACGTATGTGTAAAATTTTATTACAATTTTGTTGCATTTACAAAGCCCTTATTTTTGGTGGAAACGTCTAATACTCTAGAATTCTAGATAATCACATTCCTTGAAACCAACATATGTTTGTACGTAACTAGGATTCTGTACTTCAGTAAGGGTACTGTGCTACAATTGCGACACTAATTTAAGCATTTAGTTCAAATGCTCATACCAGATTTCTCATTCAGCAGTTGTAATCAATCAGTTTAGTTCGTAGATGAATATATCTCGTCTTAGAAATCCTTGCATTGTACTGTGTACTGTGATTAATATCCGTTATTAATATATCTGCGACAAAATGTGGTAATTATGCAGTCTTGAGTAAACTAAATGAAGGGAATGTTATCAACGGTTTGAATTTGAGTAATTATTGAGTAGCAAATGTATAGGTACCTAACATAGTAATACGTAATCTATATAATCTCTTAGGAGTTTGTTGGTATTACATGCTTACAATGGTTACAATTAAAGTTTAGTGAACTAAGAGGCAATATGAAAGTAACCTAAAACGATGTAGATCTAAAAGTACTAATATAATTAAGATAATTAAATTAGTTTAAAAACTAAAATAACCGACTTCCATGCCCCGCGAGTCAATTTCAGTAGCAAGTTTGAGACGTTTATCGTCATGTGACTTCCCAAAAAAGGAGGAGGTTCTCAATTCGTCTGTAAGTTTTTTTTTGTGTGTATGTTACGTGATTACTCCGTCAATTGTGAAAAGATTCGTCAATTGTGAAATGATTCTTTTTTTAATGGATAGGGTACGTTTTCGAGGTAGTAGCCATTGTAATTTTAATAAAATCGGCCAAACCGTTTTTAATATATCAACATTTGTATTACGATGCATTTACTTATCTCGACGATTTACTACTTACGATACGAGTACTACTGGCACAGATTAGATAATAGTTGCTACGTCTACTGGCTATTTTGACTAGCGCGACGTTTGAAGTCGGTTCTTATAGTTTTTTAAGCAATCTTAAATTATTAAACTATCTTAATTATATATACCACAAGTTCCATTTAAAAACAATCGTCTTCATTGTGGACATATTTAAGCTTAGCTTTACAGACTTGCAGAAAAGCCTACCTCAAGAAAATTATTTGTTAAATACTCTAATATATTTGATTGTTTACTTGGATGATTTGATAGTTTGGTTTCACCCTAATATAAATTACTCGGATAAAAATCAAATTTCGAATTCACCTAATACACATCGAGGTGCCGCTTTTAGTGGTAGATCTTTAGTCAACATTTCAAAACAAATATTACTTTTTAAACGACTTCCCAAAAAGGAGGAGGTTCTCAATTCGTCTGTTTTTTTGTGTGTATGTTACGCGATTTCTCCGTTAATTGTGAACGAATTCGAATGATTCTTTTTTTAATGGGTAGGGTACGTTTCCGAGGTGGTCCCATTGTAATTTTAACGTAATCGGCTGAGCCGTTTTTAATATATCAACATTTGTATTACGATGCATTTACTTATCTCGACGATTGAATAGTTACGAGTACTACTGGCCAACAGTAGATAATAGTTATTACGTCTATTGGCTACTTTGACTAGCGCGACGTTTGAAGTCGGTTCTTTTAGTTTTTTAAACGATCTTAAATTATTATAAGGAAGACACGTCACTAATCCAACAAAGTAAGCACAAAGCCCAAAGTCGGTGTTTTGCGTGATATTTACGGTACAAAAAGTGTAACAAAGGTTCGAGTTTATTCCACGTTACTCTGAAGCCGTTTTATTACCTCTCTTGTATTTATGTCAATAGTTAACAATGACTCATAAAAGCTCATTGCATGTGTTTTATGATCCTTAGTTTTGTGTTCTAGGAAAGTGCTACCAGTGTTTGGATTTTAGGAACAAAACGTTTTTTTGGCGTTGGTTGTACAATTTTCACTCGTTAGGTAGCTACTCATCATCTTTCTACCCTTATCTTACTTAAGTGGGGTCGGTGCAACATGTAATTCTCTTCCATTGGGGTCTATCCGTATAAATCTCCGCATCCACTTCTTTAACATCAATATCTTCCATTCCATCACACAGTCCATCCACACTTTCTTCGTGGTTCCTCTTCCTCTATAGCCTTAGATTTTTTTGTAGCTACTGTTACTACCTATTTATTTTGATTAGGTATTTATGCATTATCTTTATGTATATCAAATATGTCGTGTGTGTATGTTACAAATAAATAATGTATGTGTATATCGACTGGGGAAATTTCAAATGTCGTATGGGACAAACTTTTCAGGAGAGATAAAAACGAAAATGTTGTCTAAGAACATTGCATAACTTTTTCATTTTTTTTCCTTAATTGGATCAGTGTACTTACGACAAAATGACCCTTACGACGTGTGACATTTCCACCAGTCAAAATGTATGAATTTAAAAATATACCAAACTAGTGTTCCTAGAATAATGTATTAATGTAAGATACTTGTTCCTAGCATATATGTAAAATTAATAATAAACTGGCCAAGTGCAAGTCGGACTCGCACTAGTAGGGTTCCGTACCACACTACAGTATTTTATAAGATCTTGCAAAAAATACCACTATCATTTTTCTTATAACGCCATCTAACGTCTAACAAAGGAGTTAGGGATCGACATTTCAATATAACGCCATCTATGGGACGTTTACCTAACTAAGCGTTCACATATGGCGTGAAATGCCGAAAAAAACACGTTTCTTGTATGGAGACCCTCTATTATTTTTAACTTTATTCTGTTTTTAGTATTTGTTGTTATAGCGGCATCAGAAATACATCATCTGTGAAAAATTCAACTGTCTAACTATAACGGTTCATGAGATACAGCCTGGTGACAGACGTACAGACAGACAGACAGACAGACGGACAGCGGAGTCTTAGTAATAGGGTCCCGTTTTACCCTTTAAACGGAACGGTACGGAACCCTAAAAAACAAGCTTTTATCTGGGACAATGAACTGAACTGAAAATGTTAAAAATAAATTCTAGTAAGTATTTGGCGTGTAGGTATTTACCTAAATTCTTAAAAGCTTGAAGCACTACCCGTTTTTCAGGCTAGGTAATTACTATACTTCAGTGCCTCAAGCTTTTAAAAATATAATAAGATTTTTATTTTTTTAAATCCGCGTCTGATACAAAATTCTACAAAATATGAGAACTCTTTACTTTTGTAAGTTTTTCTTGACTTCTAAGCGAGAGATCACCGGTTCAAATCCTAGCCCGGGTGTTCGTCCACAGGTGGACGGAACGTCGATATAATATGCTCCTATATTATTTCGATGTTCCGCCTGACTTGCTATCAAAAAGTAGCTTATCACACCCACAACATTAGCGGAACATTTTCAGCATCTTCAAAAACATCATCGCTTACCACAATGCGAGAAAGTGGTCAAACGCTGCCTCTAAGATATGTATATAATATAATATATGAAACGTATATAAAAAAATTAAGATCGACAGTACAAAAGTCACGTTGAATGCCCAACGCCCATTTGTTATGAATGACCTATCTATTACTGATGTTTCCTGCAGAAAATATAACCTAATAACAATACAACTAACCTAAATGCTTTACAAGTGAAGTATTGAGAACACTACTAAATATCTCCTTAATGCATATTGAGGTCTTGCCTATATTGGTAAAGTCTGATTTTGCATAACAGGAATTGGAGTACCTCCAATTAGCTCCCTCAATGCTAATCCGATGTTGACCGACTCTATGGAATGAATGGTTCGTGAGATCTTCGTATAGCCACAGCTCTTAACTCGATTATGGTGGAGTATTTCGATATTTGGACAAGTAGAGTAAGGAGCACAAAATATTATGTAATAATATGTGATTGCACTTAAATTTTTTTGTATAGAGACTTTTCAAATAAAGCGCATTGAAGACCTGTAAACAGGCTGTCCTAGGATTCAGAATGGCACATTTTAGCCCCTGACGCAAAAATAAGTGGTGTTATAAGTTTGACGTGTGTATCTGTGCATGTGTGTCGTATGCTCTGGGGCATCGTAGCACCCAAACGGAAGAACCGATTTTGATTTAATTATTTGGTTCGATAGATGTTTTAATCGAGGGTTGTTCGGATAATATAAAATCCGTTTAGGTTCAAGGAGTTTCTAGATTATGACGCTATAAAATCGATTTACGTCTATAGGTCTGCTCAAATCAAAATTCAGTATCCTCTTACTTCAATAATATTGTAAGAACGTGGTGGCATTGACTTGTTGCTGGAACATGTCCTGAAATCTGCATATTACTCTACTCCTCACCAATTTACAGCTGGGATGTTGTGTGATGGGATTGCAACATTGTATATTTCTATGAGGCCGTTACAATGCACGATAAAATATTTCTTTAAATTTTAATTAAAAAGAAGAGGTTCCCAATTTGTCTGTATGTTTTTTTATTTTATTTGTATGTTACGCGATTTCTCCGTCAATTGTGAACGGATTCAAATGATTCTTTTTAGGGTTCCGTAGCCGAATGGCAAAAAACGGAACCCTTATGGATTCGCCATGTCTGTCTGTCTGTCCAGTTTAAGAGGGGGCATCCCATACATGGAACTGGAACAAAAAACATTTTTTTTCGTTAAACCTATACGTGTGGGGTATTTATGGATAGGTCTTTAAAAATGACATTGAAGTTTCTAAAATCATTTTTTCTCAAAGCCAATCATTTCAAAGATAGGCGCGTCTAAAGTGGTAAAATGTGTGCCCCCCCCCCTCTAACTTCTAAAGTAAGGGAGTGAAAAATCTAGAAAAAATATATTCTGTAGATCTCAATAAAAACTTTTAACGAAAATTGGTTTGAACGAGATACAGTCAGCAGTTGTTGAGATACAGCGACCGCAAGCATAACTTTGTTTTTCATACAAACACTATGAAAAACAAAGTTATTTTTGTAGTTGCGAAAAATCAAAGTTATAGAATACTCTACTGTGTTACGGAACTCTACGAGTGCGAGTCCGACTTGCACTTGGCCAGTTTATTTTAATAGGTAGGGTACGTTTCCGAGGTGGTCCCAATTTCATCGAGATTTAATTAGTATCTCCAGAGATATGGAGATAAAATACCTTAAACATAGGAGAATGTAATGGTTTTAGAAGAAGAGTCCCAAGAAGATTATACACAGATTATACATTTTATTTATATACAACTTATATTAATGAATTTGATACTAAGTTTTGACAAGTAGAGTTACACGTCTGTGTCTGTATAAGCAGTAAGCATATATTATAAAGAGTTATATATAGTATACTGCATATACAGACATAGAATTTTTTTATCTTTCATATACCTACATCTTAGAATCACTATCGTGAGCTATCCTTGAGAGCCAGTTCCCATTCTAGGCTAGCGTGCTATCATCCTCGACCGCATCATCCACAGGTGAGATAGTGGTCAATTGCTAGCCTATAAGACATTAAATAAACTGGCCAAGTGCAAGTCAGACTCGCACTCGTAGGGTTAGTTTTTATTGAGATCTACAGCATATATTTTTTTTAGCTGTTTCACTCCCATACTTTAAACGTTAGAGGAGGGGGGGGGGGACGACGACACACATTTTGCCACTTTAGACGCGCCTATCTTTTAAATGATTTACTTTGAGAAAAAATGATTTGAGGAATCTCAATGTCTTTTTTGAAGACCTATCCATAGACACCACACGTATAGGTTTGAAGATTTTTTTTATTTTGTTTCAGTTCTGTGTATGGGATGCCCCCCCTTTAAATTTTATATTTTTTATTTTTGTATAAAAATCGGAAAGCGGTTCACAGAATACCTCTACCTACGAAGTTTCAATTCTGTAGTCAACAGTTTCGGAATAAAATGGCTGTGACATACGGACGGACAGACAGACAGACAGACATGACGAATCTATAGGGGTTCCGTTTTTTGCCATTCGGCTACGGAAACCTAAAAAGCTATAAACTATTACACACACTCTTCAAGAGATGGATAAAAATATGTTATTTCCAAACACCCACGCTCACGGTGAACTTTAGATTGACACGAATAAACAGGACACTCAGGACGTAATAACTTTATTCAGTGTCGTGGGAGTGCTCTATAATTCCATTTCCAAGATGTAAGTATGAATCATAGGTCGAGTTTTATAACATGCTAGCTGTACCCGGCATGCGTTGTAATGGTTAATGTTTATTTTCTTGGTAATAAAAACGTCACCGAAAACTTATTCAAGTTTTTAACAAAGTCATGGGTAATTTTTGGGTCGTGTTTTTTTCAATCTATACCTACGCAGCTTTATTCTGTTCAACGGTTGATATGACTGTGGTCGATATAAAATTACCGTGGTTGAACTAAACGCAACGTTGTCAGTGCGACATTGGCCTGCAAGCCTACTCCGAACTCTTAAATAGGCCCGTTTACGTCTTTTCAACTGACTTCAATAAAGGGGGTGGTTTCTGTCTTTTTTGTCTCAGAACTCCGTTTATTTATTAACATGGTGGTAGGACACTATCTAGACAGCCTAGCCTAGCTCGCCTGGCCAGCTACCACCCTCAAATTGGAAAATCTGTCGCCAAAACATCTAATGTGTTCCGGCATCTATCCTTTAGAGCCAGTTCCCATTCTAGGCCTAGCGTGCTACCATCCTCGACCGCATCATCACTTACCAACATATGCAATAGTGGTCAAACGCTAGCTTATCTCAAATTAAAAAAAAAACTATTTGTTTTTTTTTCTTCTTTGAGTTAGAATATGGTAAAACTTTACAAATATGTATACTATTAACCGACTACGGCGTAGCAAATATGATAGTTATAATTTTAACCGGTAGGTTTTATAGGTAATGTTTGTTCATCTGTTTCCAATTATCTTCTAAATTTCTTATCATAATTTGACAAATGAGGTTTTCGTTGGAAGTATCTTGATCGTCCGCTGGTTGTAGGCTGTGTGAAATGTTTTAATGATGCCATTTTGAGTATCAAATGAAAGGGCTTCAAAGATGCATATGTATTGTTGGTTGTTGCTCACAATTTTTCTTGCATGGACTCGATATTTGGGAATTATTACTAAACTTAGACTAATAAGAGCGTAATTTTTAAGAAGTCGGGCTTTAGTTTTTGAACTTACGTTTAAACTACTTGTTCCACATCTGTTCAGAGACCCTTACTAGTAGGCCTGTGGCCGATAATAAGCAGTTAAGGTACAGACACACCGCGGCGTCCTGCGATCTGCGGGCGCGATCTCAGTACTTTTCAATTGTTTTCTGACCGCGTTTGGTGTGAACCAGTCGGTACAAATACTACTGCGCTATCTGATCGCTGCCTAGATCGCGCACGCATGACGCTGCGATGTGTCCGTACCTTTAGTTCACTTACAAACATGGTCCCGCTATTTGCCGGGTTAGTTTTAGACCCGAGAATTGAACTTTCTAGAAGGAAGGTGGTGGTGGTAGTTTTCCAAAAGTTCACAGGCAGCCTGTAGATTATATACATAGGCTGGTGACGGATTTAATCTGCTCGCACATTAAGTTACTATACATTAACATATTTACGAAGTTATGATAGCGGTTACTTCCTTACAGCTGTTTAACTGCAGCGACGCAGCTAGTCCACACGGCGGCATCTCGTTCTATACATCATACATCGGTCGCATAGCTATCGCTATTGCTGTATTTACTATTATATACAGCAAGTATATACCGGGTAAGGTTATCAATTGTATAACAGACCTCAAGCAAACGTTTCCTCGATTGCATTATAAACCTATTTTTAACCGACTTCACAAAAAAGGAGGAGGTTCTTAATTCGTCGGAACCTTTTTTATTTTTTTTATGTATGTGAACATACATAAAATAAAAGTCTTGAGGTCCGATTACTCGAAGATGCCAGAACCGATTTGGAAAATTCTTTTTTGTTATAACCCGTCCCATCCCAGGAAAAAAAATTCTATCAAAATTTAAAAAAAATTGACGAAATTGGCTGAACCATTTTTAAAATATCAACATTTGTATTACGACGCATTTACTTATCTCGACGACTTACTACTAACTACTGGCACAGATTATGTAATAGTTACTACGTCTACTGGCTACTTTGACTGGCGCGACGTTTGAAGTCGGTTCTTTTAGTTTTTTAAAGGATCTTAAATTATAATAAAGGTGGCATCTAGTGTTATATATGTGACAGTTTCTGTTATAGACAAGCTCTGTTATAGCTTACCATCAGCTGAGCATGTATCTCGTCCTGTTGATGAACTATATCTTTGTATCATAAAAAGCTATGTTGTTAATAAGCTAGCTAATGTTCCTAGTTCCTTAGTATGTAGTGGTAGGACTTCTGCTATTCCACCTGGGGCGGTACCACCACTTTGGCAATTAATTTTCAGCCGTGAAATAGGAATGTTTTTCGGGTGAAATGGCAAGGTGTCCAGTGAAATTACAGGGCATGTGAGCCTCAACATCTTTATGTCTCAAGGTAACAGGCGCAGTGCAATGACATGCAAAATTCTGGCGATCCAGAATTTTGCATGCCTCTGTATATGTTATAGGTAGACGTCATCGCTTACCATCAGGCGAGCGTCGTGCTTGTCTTGTTACCTTTTACAATAAAAAAATCTTGCTGTGAAAATTGCTCCATTACTAAGAGTTGTATGAATGATTCACATCACAGTCGGCTTCAACACTTTTATGGCGTGAGTTTCGTCACTAACATAATTAACGATAAGGATAGTAACATAATGGACGTAATTAATAAGCTCGTGTGACTCACATCCTCTTGACATAACTTATTTTGGTAACTTTTGTAGCTATTTAGTGCGAATTAAAAACTTAGTTAACACTTTACCTAGTAGAAGGTAGAGTGGTGAGGTGGAGGAGGGAGAGAGAGGGGGCGTGAGGTGTAATTGTTACCCTTTCACGTCAATAGAACTTAATTCTGAGAACAAGAGGGCCCGGTGGCGCAATCGGGAGAACGCTTGCCTTTGATGCCAGAGGTACCGAGTTCAAACCGCCGTGCACCAATGGATTTTTCTATCGAAAAATTTATGTGCGCTCTTCGCAGTGGCCCTCCGGTGAAGGAAAAACATCGTTAAGAAACCAACAACCTCCGCATGGTGGTAGGACACTATCTGGTGTCCGCCTGGCCAGCTACCACCCTCAAGTTAGAAAATCTGTCACCAAACATCTAATGTGTTCCGGCAGCTATCCTTGAGAGCCAGTTCCCATTCTAGGCCTAGCGTGCTTACCATCTTCGACCGCATCATCACTTACCAACAGGTGAGATAGTGGTCAAACGCTAGCCCATAACGTATAAAAAAAAATAAAAAAAAATAATTCTACACGTGATCCTTGAGTGGTGCTTAGTGAGTTACTAGAAAGACCAGAGGGACCCTAGGGTGGTACTGGTGGTACTTGGCAGGCTTCAGTGTGGCTTAAACCACGAGTATGTAGGTACTCTACCACCCTAGTAACAAAAATATTTGACATAAGGCTCGCCTAATTTCAGGATGATATTTAATGCTAGCCTGTTCGGAAGATGGATTGAAACAGTTTGCAGATACCTTTTTATTTTGCAAGTGGCGTACTCTTAAAAAGTTTTAATTCTTACTTTATGTTTCTATATTACGAATAGACAAGTATGTGACTACTATTTCCCTTCATCCCCACATATTTTCAATCATTTTTATACCGGGGTACCACACCGGCCGAACGACAACGAATGCTGAATAGAGAGCGATGGAGCTATACGCCTGTAGCACAATTTTACAATAATAAAATTGTGCTTGTAGGATTCCTGTAGGCATGAATGCATCTTTTTCTTTCGCCATTCATTCGCTTTCGTGGGTTTGGCATCACAGAAATATTAATAGTTATAAGGTAATAATTAGACCTGGCATTGTTGCTCTACCTAATATTTTTTTTTACCAAAGGATTTGTAAAAAATTACCCTATGAGTAAAATTTCACATTTGACACACTCGCAACACTGTAATTTAATATGACATCAAAATATTTATCAGATTATAAAAAGGTCCACGACAATAATGTCATTTTGCTGGCGGTGTCTTTGTGGACAGTAAAGAAAGTATAATTTAAAATTCCCCCTGCAAATCTACTTCACGATTATGATAGGTACGAAGTAAGTCCAGGGACGGTTGGTTATTTATATCACGGATCGATAATAGTATTTGGTAAAGAGTATGTACCTTACATGCCATCCTTTTACATAACTGTCAGATATACAATATACCTGGTAGATGAATATGGGTAAAATAATGTAAGAACGAAATCGGCCTAGCCGTTTTAAATATATCAACATTTGTGTTACGACGCATTCATTTAGATAAATGTCGAGATCGACGACTTACTACTAACTACTGGCACAGATCATGTTATAGTTTCTAGGTCTACTGGCTACTTTGACTAGCGCGACGTTTGAAATCGACTCTTCTAGTTTTTTTAAACGATCTTAAATTATTTTAATTTGATATGGTATGATGTTAATGTAATTTGACGAGTGTAAGTGCAAATTTTTAATTTGCCCATATACTGAATAAATGCTTTGACTTTGACTTATGACCTTTTAAGGGTTCCGTAGCCGGATGGCAAAAACGGAACCCTTATAGATTCGTCATGTATGTCAGTCTGTCTGTCCGTCCGTATGTCACAGCCATTTTATTCCGAAACTATTAGGACTACAGAATTGAAACTTGTTAGGTTGATGTATTCTGTGAACCGCTTTCCGATTTTAATACAAAAATAAAACATATAAAAGTGTAAGGAGGGGAATTTCCCATACATGGAACTAAAACAAAAAAAAAATATTTTTCTTCAAACCTATACGTGTGGGGTGTATCGGATAGGTGTTAAAAAAAATGATATTGAGATTACTAAAATATTTTTTTCTCAAAGTCAATCATTTAAAAGTTAGGTGCGTCTAAAGTGGTAAAATGTGTGCCCCCCCCACCTTCCTCTAACTTTTAAAGTAAAGGAGTGAAAAATGTAGAAAAAATATATTCTTTACATCTCAGTAAAAACTTTCAACGAAAATTGGTTTGAACGAGATACAGTCAGCAGTTTTTATATAGCGACCGCAAATATAACTTTTTTTTTTCATACAAACACTACGAAAAACAAAGTTTTTTTGGTTGCGAAAAATAATAGTTATACGAGTATAATACTCTACTGTGTTACGGAACCCTACGAATACGAGTCCGACTTGCACTTGGCCAGTTTTTTGATTTGTATACATTGCATTTATAATTGCTAGAATGTATTATTATTTTTTAAATTGAATTGTTTTATTCATATGTTTAATTTTTTTTTGTTTATTTAAATTTGTACGCCTATGTGGTTCAAACATGTATGTTACATTAATTATTTATTGCCAGATTGCATGCATTTTCTTAATTTGTATGCATACTCATGTTTGCACAAATAAAATGATCTGTATCTAAGATAATTACGATATATAAATAATTTATAAACTAAAAACCTTATCATGCTGCCGGCTGTGCTGCGATTGCAGATCTCAATCAATTGTATATTGGGCCCATCTACCCATAAAATAAAGAATCTTTTGACCCTTCGAGTATCAGTACTTACCTATTTATATTCTTAAAAGCTTGAGGTATAGAAGTATAAGTAACCTAACATGTGAAACGGGTAGTGCCTCAAGCTTTTAAGGATATAGGTAAGTACCTACACGCAAAATACTTACTAGAATTATTTTTAACTTTTCAGTAATTTGTCCTAGATAAAAGCTGCTTGTTTTTAAAAATATTTTATACTTTTAATCTATACTTTTGTAAAGTTCCCCGCGACACAGGATCGTGCGGGGAGGAGTCGTTAAAAAATATGACAAAAATAATTCCTGAGATGACTATAGATGAACTATACGCAATTGTGATAACTGAATCCAAATTTACCTAAGTAGTAACTCAATATTTCAGATCCAGAACCTATTATAATTATGCTATATTTATAATAACATATACTTACTAAGCCCTTCTCGTTACTGAGTAATCCAGCGGCTCTCAAACTTCTCGTCGGATGACCACAATTCTGGTCACGTAAATCCTCTGGTGCTTTGTCAGATTTAGTTGGTGCAGGTAGGAGCCTTTTTTCATAATCCCTGGCTTGGAGCGTGCCCACGCCTGAGCGCCTGATTTTGTTAAATTAATATTTAGAATGGCATTACGGTACCTTGTTTTATGTGTTTGTAAAAACATTTGAGGATTTGTAGAAAAGGTCATGTGAAACTGGATTTATAACGTTTTTTAATAGGTATGTAACTTACATACTTAAAATATTCGATGATAATGTTACTATACTTTTTGTGTAGGATGTTGAACCTGCTCTCATAATTAATATGCCTAGTAGTCCGACAACATTTACATGTATTACGCTACCATCCTCTATATACCTTAAGTAAAAAATCTACCGCCAAACATCTAATGTTTTCCGGCAGCTATATTTGAGAGCTAGTTCGCATTCTAGGCCTAGCGTGCTATCCTCGACCGCATCATCACTTATTAACAGGTGAGATAGTGGTAATATAATTATCATATAGGCTAGCGTATCAATCAATCAATCAATAACCATTTATTTCTCTCTCACAATAAGAAATTGGTACAGTTTGGACTTATGTTATTGTACATGTAATAAATAAATGGTTATTGATTAATTGATTGATACGCTAGCCTATATGATAATTATATATAAAAAAATTATACTTGCACAGAAATAATTTTGGAACCCAATTGAAACTTTCACCATAACACTATTATGTACTCTGTGTCATAACCATAAGTATCATTAACATGAAGAGTAATATAGTTAAAGTATCTATTGATTTCTTGTAAACAATCAAAATAATAGTAAACGATTAATGTTTATAAACTTAAAACATAGATTATATTTGAGACCTTGTACTCGACCTTGATTCACAATATCCTATTGAATTACTAATTAGATTGGAAAACGTACGTTACATTACGTAATATGAACTAGGATTTGTTTCTGTAATAATTATTCGTAACCTACTTATAGGGGATATTTAGGGATTCGAAACAAACAATAAATGTATGCAAAATTATCACAATGGCTTTATTAAAATACATAAATAGTATACTCGTGACTTATATGGACATCTATTTACATTTATATATACAAAATTCACATATTTCTACAGCAGTCTTATAAGAATGTATTTACACCAACATTACATAAACACCTTTGCAGTAGCGTACGGCGACTGATTACAAAAATAGAATAAACATTTTAATTATTTGGTAAAGCGCGCGATACGGTAATACAATATTCACATAAAGCTTTGACTATGGACATTAAATTAGATGAGAAGCGAGACTAGACAAGGTACGCTTGACCAGAGGATTGTGTATCGATTAAAGGTGGCGGAGGAGGCCAATGTCTAAAGTTGGGTCTCCTATTAGGATGATTACCACCTAACTCTAAGGACGAGTAGTCGGAATCTATTGACGAGTAAATATGATCTGAAGGAGGTCTACCGTCTGGCCCGTACGCAGAAGTTTGAACTTGCTGCGATCTACATTCCGCAAACTCCGGTGAAGCACTCACACCATCGGCAGACCCTCTCATCTTCTCCGTAAAAGAAAATGACCTCATTGTACCGTTTTGCATGCTACTTCTCATTGTATATGAATTTATATTATTCCTATATGCCGACTTTTTAGGTTTACATCTTTTGTCTGGCATCGCATAGCGCAACCTCTCCCAAAATTTATTTTGGCCCCATCTAATCCTTGAACTTGTCTTTAAATATGGCCTCAAATCAGGATCACATTCCGTCTCAGGCAGCACTGAATGTTCCTCTATTAAAACTAAAGTATAAATTCGAGATTTAATAATGTCATGCAGCGCTTGTCGAAATTCGAAACGTGACCATTCGGTTTCAATAAAATTTCTGGTCAATACTATTACAATGCGCTTGGACGCTTCCGCCGCCTCGGGTAAAGGTAACGTGCACTGCATATATGCCACATTATGTTGAGGTATGTCTCTATAATGTAAACAGAGGTGATAAGAAGGACTACCATTTTCCAACTCAGCGGCTAAGGTTTGAATAACAAAATCGTCATCTTTTGGGCTGTAGCAAATATAAGCATCGTATAATTTATCAGTGTCGTCGAACGCTCCAGTGAATGGAAACAATCTTATACCGCAGCTTGTATACAGCCATATGCGAATTGTGTCTCTGAATAAGAAAATTACAAGGATGACAAGCATAATCAACATGAATCCCGAGAGCGTAGTCACCATCATAGGCATGTAATTTGAGACCAACATGTTATCTATAACAGAATCTCCGGCGTAATAGTCACTACAAATTGTACCATTCAGGTTGAGCTCTTTCTTTTGTGATTTTTGTCGGTCCGTGTTCCAACACCAGACGTCGGCTACGTCGGTAATTTTAGGTACATTATCAGAGATGTATGTTGTCAATCTCTGTAAGTACCTACATTTACACGACCACATATTATTACCTAGAGCTACTGCATTCAAATTTGTATTTAAATTTAGATTCCAAACTGCAAAATCTATTAATCTATTACCGTCTAGCCTCAAAACTCTGAGAGAATGCAATGTCATAAACGTTGAGTTAGCAATGTGACCGATAAAGTTGTTTTGCAAATATAGCTCGTTAAGCTGCGTCAGATGTTCAAACTCATACCCGCTCAAATGTTTTAGTTTATTGTTTCCAAGATGCAGTAAAATGAGGGAGGATAAACCAGCAAACGTTCTATTTTGTATGCTTTCAACTTCACTTGAATTAACATATAGAGATCTCATATTTTTTCGACCTATGAATGCATAATTTTGCAATTCTTTAAAGTCATTGCCGTCTAAGTATACCTCGGTTGCGTCCATGGGTATTTTTTCAGGTATTTCGATAGCGCGTTGACTGGAACAATCTACTACGTTTTTATTCCACGTGGGATCGTGATAACAGGAACAATTGTATGGGCAGGTCATTTGGCAATCGCATGCAACGTAATCACAGCAACGACATAGAGTAAAGCAATGAGTTTCATATGTACATAAGAAATCTGTAGACTTTAAATTGCTAAGTGGAATATGAGTAACTCCTCGAGTGTGTGTCATTTTGCACAATACATTCTCGAGATCCATTATCCTAGGGTGCTGTCTCATCGCTGTCATATTGTTTATCAGAGGCAGCCATTCCATGGAGCAATCACAGTTAAACGGATTTCCTCCGATGTAGAACTCAGGCAAGGACTTGTTTGAGGGCACCGGAGACAACCGGAGGCTGTTGATATCTAAATGTGATATCTCATTTGCGTAAATGTCTACTCGCGTTAGATTACGTTTATCCATGAAAGTGTTCACTTGTATATTGTTTATGTGGTTATTGTTTATGAACAGTAGCTCTACGCTGTTCGGAATCGCCAAGGGCGATATTTCAACAATACGGTTATGGCTCACGTCCAAAGTTTTTATGCGAATTTCCTCTTGGAGTTTGTAATAATTTCCCAAGTGCTCAATAAAATTGCCGTGTACGTCTAACCATTTTAAATTGCTCGGTACAAAAGCATAATCAAACCACACAAGATGATTTTCAGACAAGTTCAGCCATAATAGACTAAGCAGAGTAGAGAAAACCCCATTAACATCAGATATAAAATTACCGTCCAACCTTATAGCTTCAAGTTGTTTATTTTTAAGGAAACTACCTCTTTCAATAGCTTGAATTTTATTTTTTGCTAAATTTAAAACTTGTAAACTTGGCAAATCCCAAAACATACCTTCAGACAAGTTACCAATCTGATTATCTATTAGTCTCAAACCAGTTAACTGATCCATATTTTTAAAAGAACCGTTTTTTATATCCGTTATCTGATTTTCACCAAGATCTAATGTTTTTAATAAAGATAATTCCCAAATGGCATTGGGAACATCAGTTAACTGATTGGAGCTTAAATCTAATTCTTTTAAATCGGAACAATTCTTAAAAGCCTTAAGATCAATATTTACTAACAAGTTATTATTTAAGTTTAGCTTACTTAGTACAAACAATCCGTTGAAAAGATGTTCCTCAATAGTATGCAAGCGGTTCTCGGCTAGATTCAATGTATGCAGATTGTACAAAGGAAGGAAAGTATTTTCTTCAATGTATCCAATTGAATTGTTCCGTAAATCTAATATTTGAAGGAAGAATAAATCTTTGAACGTTTTACCGTCTATCCTCGTCAAAGCATTATTAAATAAATTCAGAATGACTAAGCGTATAAGGCCAATAAACGTGCCGCCATCGATATGGGCGCTAGAGAGCAGATTGTTCGATAAATCTAAGACAAGCAGCTGTTCTAATCGGTGGAATACGCCTGTGGCAAACTCAAATAGCAAGTTATTATTCAAATATACCTCTCGCAACTCTTTCGTGGTGGAGAACGTGCCCTCAGGTATAAACTGAAGGTTGTTGTAGGAAATGTTTAGAATTCGTAACGAATTGAGTCCATTAAAAGTTTCACTAGAAATGTCTGTAATATTGTTATGTTGCAGCTTCAGTTCTTGTAATCTTTTCAATCCGGTAATTTCCGACTCTTCAGATAGAGATTTGAGTTCATTATGACTCAAATCTAAGTCTAGCAAACTAGAACCACATTGTTTTCCAAAACCAATACGGTCAACCGCCTTAATACGGTTTTGAGTAAGATTCAGAACTTGCAAATTGTTTAAAGGACAAAACACATCCGATGGTATCACTTTTAAATTGTTCTCTCCTAAATCTAGAGACTGTAGTTCACGCAGTCCGTTGAAAGTGCCAAGCGAAAGCTCCAAGTTTTTATTCGGGCTCCAATCGTAGTTCTTTGATCGTACCGACAACTTCTTTAGTTCACGTAAGCCTTCGAACGCGTTACCCGGTATTCTGAGGAGTTTGCAATTCTGAAGTGTTAGTTTGGCAAGCGCTGGGAATCTTTGAAAGTAGTTCGCCTCTAGGAAACTTTCGAAAAGTAGCAACTCATTGCACTCGATGTTGAGCCTCTTCGTGATCTCCGTGGGAGCGGATGCCAGGCTGGCTCCATCTGCGTCCAGCGTGCGCACCTGGCACAAGGTACTCTCGTCACCTTTTGCCAGGCGGTTACATGTGTCCACGCCACTCGGAGCATACGCTGCATTAACACCAAAAGTCACAAACAAAAGTGTCAGAAGTTGAAACATTTTTAAAACACATTTGTCTTTTAATAACAGAACGGCGATCGTTAACGTTCACTGAACTTGAGTCAATTTTCACATAGACAGAGTGTTGTGTCACTTCACAGGTTATTGTTTACGTCTCGCGAAGCACGTAGTTGTAAAGAGAGAGGCGACGCGGTCGCGTACATGCTTCATGGTGGCTTGTGCGCGACTGCCGAAGCGGTTGGTGCGGCAGTTTGGCAAGAGCGTTGCTTGCCGCTCGTAGCGCGAGCCGCCCCTTGTTCTCGCCCCCTCTACCCCTCATCCCCACATAGTTACACGTTTCCTCGCACGGCGCCACTTGCGCGCCTGACAGCTCGCACAATTATGTAATGTTTTCTTAATCGAGCCACCACATCGAGTTAAAAAGGAAACCTGCGCTCCTTACAAATTATTATAATAGACGCGATCGTCTTTCCGCGAATGATGAACGAGTAAAATGGAATTCTTTATGAGTGCAAATTTAGTGACATTATGGTACGATTATGCGATACTTTATGCTGAAACAAGTTATGCAATTACGACGACTCATTTTATTTGCTTGAAAGAAAAGTTGTGTAATCTACGCCCGGGCGTGTTGCAGAGACAAAGGCAACTCAAAATTGAAAACGGGGACAAAGTGCATGTTCCCGGGTGCCCTTAATTCTTTTTCTGTCACTTATTGAATTCCCCACTCGCATACTTTGGTGAAGATACCCAATAAAGCTTGTTTGGCGCTGCGTGCCCCTTCACATATTTTTGGCCCAAAGAGACGTACAGAATTTTCAAATAGAGGGCGAGTACTAACAAATTCCGGTATCTCGTACAAGTAGAAGAGGTGCGAAGTTGGTGGGAGTTGATAATTTGATTTCCTTGTTCAACACGTAAAGTCGTTTACGGTTCTAACTGGAAGTTAGTTACAGAATACGACGCAAGTTTCGGAAGCAAGCCAAGAATAAAGATACGGAGCTTGTTTGGGGTCGATATATTTGGTTTGATACGGTTATTAAGTTCCATCCTTGTTCTTTCGGAATGTCTAGCTTACTTTTTTAAAGAAAACAAATCACTTCCTTGTTACGAATACCACACAACAAAAATCTATACTTGCAACTGAGATAAGTAAATATAATACTGTATGCTTATATTAGTAAGCATTAAATAATTTATTGAAAACGAGTAATGTCTTATTCTAATAATACATTCCTTCTGTTTATTTATATTTACCTTAAAGTAGTTGTCAAAAAGCAAACAAAATATTTGCTAGTCTGTCGCTCAGCGTTGTAGTTATTATTTTACGATTACTAGTGCCTAAAAACTTTAATCGTCTGCAAATAGGTCAAATTTACATTGATTATGAAACTATGGAAGAAAAACTATGGAAGAAAAAGAAATTATAGAATAAATTATATTATTAAATTATTATTATAATTTAAAACTAATAAATTTGTAAGAAGAATGTCAGCAAAGATAAACCATTAGACATTCAGTTAGTTTTATTATTCAATTTCCCATCTTCACGTCAGGAAAACTCGAGATTTCCAGCAAACTTCCTCAGCTTAGTGATAAAACACTCCGAGGATATAAATAAACTGGCCAAGTGCAAGTCGGACTCGCACTAGTAGGGTTCTGTACCACACTACAATATTTTATAAGATCGTGCAAAAAATACCACTATCATTTTTCCACAAGCAAAAAATAATAATTAATAAACATTTTATTTCTTATAAAGCCATCTAACGTCTTAAAAAGGAGTTAGGGATCGACATTTCAATATAACGCCATCTATGGGACGTTTACCTAACTAAGCGCTCATAGATGGCGTGAAATGCCGAAAAAAACACGTTTCTTGTATGGGGACCCTCTTTTATTTTTAACTTTATTCTGTTTTTAGTATTTGTTGTTATAGCGGCAACAGAAATACATCATCTGTGAAAATTTCAATTGTCTAACTATCACGGTTTATGAGATACAGCCTGGTGACAGACGGACAGACAGACAGACAGACAGACAGACAGACGGACAGCGGAGTCTTAGTAATAGGGTCCCTTAGCGTCATAATGATAAATGACTGTAGTCAGTTTTGTCATTTTCTGATAGGATGTTATACCTGTAGGGATGTAATTTTATGTAAGCTATTTTTACGTTGTTCGTAGCTTTGAGACAAAGGATTTGATACAAATATTCTCAATTATGTATTGATTTGAATTACCGTTAAGGTACAGACACACCGCAGCGTCCTGCGTGCGCGATCATAGGCGGCGATCAGATAGCACAGTGGTATTTGTACTGACTGGTTCACACCAAACGCGATCAGAAAACAATTGAAAAGTACTGAGATCGCGCCCGCAGATCGCAGGACGCCGCGGTGTAGCCGTACCTTAAGCGGTTGCGAGTACTATGAGACCTTTGTTAGTGTTTGTTGTTGTTTGTGAACACAGGGATACCTGTCTCACCGCGCGTTCACATCTGTCGTGTGTTGGATCCGATTTTTAATCGGATGTTCCAGTGGCAGAACATTTTATATGAAGCTATTCACACATGTCGGCCTGATTTTGTCATTTGCTTGTGCAACCAGATTAAAAATTAGACCCGACACACGACATATGTGGAAAGGTGGTTATTTTACAAGACAATTCTTATTAGTATTCTATTTCTTTTATAAAATCGTGCTAAAATTAACACACCTCTGAAATATAATAAAAACGCCAACCATTTTATTGGTGTCAAATTAGTTTATACAGATTTTTAAATGTTTAATTTTAAACGTTTTATTGCTATCTCACCTGTTGGTAAGTAGTGATGCGGTCGAGAAGAATAGCACGCTAATTCTAGAACAGGAACTGGCTTTCAAGGACAGCTGCCGGAACACATTAGACGTTTGGTGACAGATTTCTAGCCTGAGGTTCGTAGCTTTCCAGGCAGATACTAGAAAGTATCCTTCCACCATACTAGCGGTTTCTTAGCGTTGCTTTTACTTCACGGCCACAATGAAATGCGCACAGAAATGTTTCGATAGAAAAATCCATTAGTGCACGGTGGTCAGAGATAGTGTCACTGGTGTCAAAATTTACCCTTCTCTGCCTGCGCTATTAGGCCAGCAGTAAAAGCAACAACAGAATTAACCCCACTACCCACTGTATAGGTGCCATATCTGTATTGCGTATAAATACCGTAACCATCTCCTTCTTGGGTCCACATTATCTAGTACAATCACGAAGACTCAAATGGCAAAATAATCGTTTAAGACTTTATCTGATACATTAAGAATTACGACAGTGCTCCTAGCATAAATTTCAGAAGCAAGGAAGTGTAATTAAAATGCGCGTTTTGCTGTGCACTGTATATTGTGTATCACAGTTATCAAACTCAAGGGATTTTCTTTGGCTGTCTTTGGTTCGCCGTCCCAATTATGTACATCTACATATATTAATCTGCCATAGCCATGCACACATTTTGAGGGCCCGGTGGCGTAATCGGAAGAACGGTCGGCTTTGATGTCAGAGGTACCGAGTTCAAACCCCGCCGTGCACCAATGGATTTTTCTGTCGAAAAATGTATGTGCGCTTTTCACAGTGGCCCTCTGGTGAAGGCAAAACATTGTTTACAAACAATTTATTAATTAACCCCCGACGCAAAAAGAAGGGGTGTTATAAGTTTGACTTGTGTATCTGTGTGTATGTCTGTCTGTCTGTGGCATCGTAGCGCCCAAACGGAGGAACAGATTTTTATTTAGTATTTATTGTTTGATAGATGTCTTCATCGAGAGTGTTCTTAGCTTTGTTTAGCCGTTTAAATATTATCAGCTCCTCTTGGTTGAAAAGACTACGATAGTTACTTTCGTAAACTCGTAGTCCTTTGAGCGCGGACGTCGAAAAATCAAAATGGCGCTTCTGCGCACTACTTACCTGTCACACTGTTGCCGTCTGTTTAGCGTAGTTTAAATTAGTCAAATCAAATGTATTAATTTGAAATTTAGTATCCTGTTACTTCAATGATATTGCAAAAATATGGTAAACTCGACCTAATGCTGAGACATCTCCTTGAATCTGCAGAATATTCTCAACTCCTCGTCTGAGATGTCGTGTTTAGGCTCATTGGAATGGTCTCAATGAACAAAATTATAGGTACATATACAAATCTGTCGGGGGTGGTTTCAAACTTTTAACTTGAGTATTATTTTAATTACGAGTAGAGTAAGTCTATCTGATATTCTAGCTAGGTATTCTAGCTGATCTATCCAAAGAATAAATAATTGCAGTAACATAAGATTTAGTATCTTTGGAGATATTCATCAGATATTAATGAATATAATATAAGAATAAAATAAATGAATATAATATCTATGAGGCCACAGTGCAGATGTACGAGTACACTATTAATGATTAAAAGAATCAACCGAATAAGTTCACGTAGAATTTTCTTTATTACCAGCGCCTCGCAGTTTCACGGACGTAGTTCCCGTTCCTGAAAGAATACGGGTACTATAGAAATTCTATTTGATAGCTTAGATTGACTATAGTAAATAAAAGCTATGCTATAGTGTTGAAACAATATAATTGCAGAGTTCAAATAGGTACTCGTACATCGGTAAAACATGATATAGGCATTTTATTGCTTTATAATTTTTTTATATTTATTTTTTGTTGCATAACTTATATTCCTCGCTGATAATGTAGCTTTCCATTAGTGAAAAAATGTTTGAAATCGGTCCAGTATTTTTGAGTTAAATCGTAACAAACAAAAAATCAAATCTTTACTCTTTATAATATTAGTTAAGATATGCATAACCAACACCACTTCTATTATTATATATTTATTATATATTTTTAAATATATTACTATTAAGGCGGCAATAGCCCAATGGATAGGGTGTCGGACTGGCGATCGAGAGGTCGTGAGTTCGATTCCCACCCCACCCATTGCACTATTGACGTGAACCCACTCCAGACACAAGCATATTTTAGGTTAGTTGGAGGGGTTAACAAGAATACTAGTAATGTGCAACCCACATTGCGAGTAATCTTTAAAAAAAAAATATAAATATATATATATTGGAGCTAAGACTCTGCAATCCTTTTCGTTGCCCAAGGCGCGGGTTATTCTATTGTTATCTGCTATCGATAGAATATGTCTGGAAGCTGTTATTGGTAGGCGTTATCTGCAGAATATTTAGTATTTTGCCACCGTATATCAGGTGTTGGCTAAGATTGCGTATTGTAGGAAGCCCTTTTATTGAAAACGTTTGGAAATGTTTCTTGTTGTTGCGTGCGTTGTATTCGGTATAATAATTTAGATCTATTTGTATTTATCCGTTTTATCGAGTAAACAAAAGTGGAAAATACTTGTGTTCTGGTTTAAAAGGCCAGTGAAATTCCAGGGCGTGTGATACTTAATGGTTAGATGACACAGTGTAACGTGCAACGACGCAAAATTTTTCTGATGATCTAGAATTTTGCGTGCTACAGTATCTGTTATAGGAAGACGTAATTGCTTTCCATCAAGTGAGCGCTATCTTCTTGCTAAATATTTTAAAAAAAACATTTAAAGGACAATTTTTGTGATAACAATATGTTTTTTTTTAATGCAGAATGTATACATAACGTGTCTCCAGAAACATATTATCATTATTCAACATTTTTATTGACTCCTAATTCTGCAAAAAAAATATTTTCGCAATTATACTTTTTATAAAAATATTATAACTTATTTCAAATGAACGTTTTTAGGAGGTATTTTAATCTTTTAATATGTAATTGGATATAATATTTCATAGGTACAAAAAAAATCATACAAATTATAAAATTTAAATTAAATTATAACTTTAACAATCGAAATTATTATACAGACTATAAAAATAAATAGAGCTAAAACAACCGAATTCCATGCCTGCGAGTCAGTTTCAGTAGCAAATTTGAGACGTTTATTGTCATATCTCTGGAGATACTTATCAGATCTCGATGAAATTACAATAACCTCGGAAATGTACCATACCGATTAAAAAAATAATCATTCGAATCAGTTCACAAGTACGTAGTAATTGTGAAAAAAAAAACACATGCAGGCGAATTCAGAACTTCCACCTTTTGGAAGTTTTGTTTGACAAAATTAAAAAAAAAATCTTAATCATAAAAATGCGCAATATTATTATACAGTGTAATACGGTTCATAGTGTTAGTAACATTTCTCAGCACCTATAGAAGCGCATGTCCTATCTCGAAGATCCGTTCTAATCGCCACCTGGGGCTCATTCCGACACTGCCCCATACCGTGTTTTATTCAAATTGCGAGGTGCTTTTATAACATGCTGTATAAAGAAAATATTACTCAACCGATGTTATGATAGGTAACGGGACAACCTAGATAGCTGGTAAATATGCTGAATGAGTTGGAAAATTGACACCGCAGTTTAACCGTATTTTCCGGTTTTCTGCTTTGTAACTTAATTAAGACTTGCAATGAAGAGATATAATTATAGTAATGTTGCAAATAGAATTTTACTTGCGATCTTTTTGAACATTTATATTTTACAGTAATAATCATAGCTCTAAACATACGTACATAAAATCATGCATTTTTCCCGTTGGGGTAGGCAGAGCCTATAATACTTCTTTCAACATGCTACGATGCTGACATACTTCTTTTGCTTCTTCCACTTTCATTAAATTTCGACTTGGTATTTGTTTTAAAAAAATCCGATCTGGTCGTGATACGTTTGCCTAGGTCGGCTTTTACTCATTCATACTCGTCTTATAAATCTGGTTCGTCAATCTTCCTTAATCCATCCTCTCTAGATGTCCAAACCATCTCAGTATCCTATTCGCTATCTTTGTCACTACATCTTCTACCACACCACAACATTCTCTTATCACACTGTTCTCCACCTTATCTTTCAGAGTCACTTCAATCATACTTCTAAAACATCTCATTTCTACAGCATTAATTTTACTTTTTTGCTTCATCTGCCATACCCAGCATTCACTACCATACATGAGTGTAAGAATCTAAACTCCCATAGGGGAGTGTTGATTCCTACGTCGTGTCTAAAAAAGCACGACATAAGTAGCAGTACATAGATAGGTACGGCCTTTTTAGACACAATACATCTTCATAACTATTTGTAAACATATAAATTTAATGCGGATTCTGGTTCTTGGGATAAATTCTGGTAAACCTTACACAAATAGTATCGTATATACGTATCTCAATTGAATTTTTGATCTAGAAAATTGGCTCTGGTTGTTTTTTTTCTATTTAAAATACCAAAATATTGTATGGTTTTGACGCATTGCCAATATGGTAAGTATGCTATTTTGTATCCGACAAAACATAAATCTACTCTGATGATAATAAATCATCAAATAAAACTCACACAAAAACAAACTCATAAAATCTTTCAACTGAAGCTTCTAACACAAAAACATTGGCCTTCGTATCCTAGAGTTCATTCTCGAACAAAACGATGCCATAACTATTTACAATTTATATTTCCACGTTGTTATTGCTACTAAGAATTATGTGAAATACCTATTCTTACATTTAAAATACACTTGATTTATCTCGCACCATGGAACGTAACAACAGCAATTCTGTAAAAGAAACCACTATAAATTAGTTTTATGTTGAAAACAAATGCCTTGACCCACTTGTTAACCGTCTAGAAGTTTCTGTAGCAAATGAATATCTATGGAACAAGGCGAAAAATGGCAAAAAAATCGCAAGTTGAAGTTACATGAAAACTTTTATAAGCTATACACATTTTACATTACTAAATGATAACAAAGCTCTAGGCGGCAATTAAACTATCACAAGAAATATTTGTTTCGCTAAGAACTTAGTAAATTAGTATAATTACCATCATCATAATCATCAGCTCATAATAGTGCACTGCTGGACATATAAGCCTCTCCAATTGCAATGATGTTCACAAGGTGGCTGGGAAGAGCTGGATGAGATTATCCGAAGATTGTGCTCAATTTCGTGCAATTGGAGAGGCCTATGTACAATGGCACATTTTAATAATAATTTTATATATTTCATAATTTTAATAAATAGGACATTTAAGTAAATTGGCCTGCCTGATGATAAGCACGTATTTTTCAAATGTTCATAGGTGACGGTGAGTTCTGGTAAAGCAACATCTATCGTTACCGATCTTTGAGGAATTTGTGGATATCGGTAGTTCATGCATCTGCCTGGAACGTTTTACCTTAGGCTGCATAACTATTAAGTTCTTGGGCAAATCTTTGCCGGCAGATTATTCGACCTCTTACAGGTTCGAGATAGGAAGCATTGATTAAAGCGGATACAAGGTTACCAATTCTGTTACATGGGAGATACTGTTAGCGTGGACCGAATGTTTATACCTTCATCGGAGGGATTCATATTTACGAAGGCACAAGAGTAGAGAAGATTTGACAAGAAATACATTTTCTTCCTTCGCCTTTCACAGGGTAAGAACATTTTGTTGTGTGCTACCATGTGTTCGAGTGCATAATTATGGTGAATTGCTAGATTATTTTCAACTAACAAGAATCAGTCTGCATTTGCGACGAGTTTAAGCATGAGCATATGCAGCAAGAGATGCTGCGATGCATCAAAACCTGAAAGACTGAAGGAATAGCAAAATGTATTAGCTTTAATCTGATGCAGATTTGGATGAATTTGGATAAAACCAAAGTCATGTAAAACGAGCACATTGTTCCGGAACCGATTGCCGTAGATGGAATCCCACTTGAAGTTGTCGCTAAGTATGTTTACCTAGGGCAGACGCTTCAACTAGGCAAACACAACTTTGACAAGGAAATCCAGAGAAGAATTCAGCTAGGCTGGGCAGTATTCGGAAAACTCCGTCAAGTCTTCTCGTCGCCTTTACCGCAGTGTTTAAAGACAGAAGTCTTTAACCAATGCGTCTTATCTGTAATGACATACGGAGCCGAGACGTGGACACTCACAGTTCGACTGGTCCACCAGTTTAAAGTCGCTCAGCGAGCTATGGAGAGTGATTGAAGTGATTCGCCAGAGAACTAAAGTTATTGACATATTAGGTCAACGGATTAGCAAGCTGAAGTGGCAGTGGGCTGGTCATATCTGCCGCAGGACTGATAAACGTTGGGACCTTGTCCTAGAGTGGAGACCGCGAATTGGCAAACGTAGCGTAGGACGTCTTGTGACCAGGTGGAGCGACGACATACGCAAAGCTGTGGGCATTGACTGGAAAAGAAGAGCCGAAGATCGGGCTCAGTCGCGCATCTTGGGAGAGACCCACGTCCAGCAGTGGACTGACACAGGCTGATGATGATGATGATGGTTCAGATAAAATATTTTAATGGAAAATACATCATGAACACATTACCTTCTTTTTCAAAATGAGGACGGTTATCATTTTATACGAGTCGTTGAATATTTAATAAACTATATAACCGTCGGCGTTCAAGGCTATTAATTTACATTAAATATTCACATTCAATTATTTCTACAACTGAAATATTCAGAACACTTGATCATGCCCATTTTTTAAATATAAAATATAAATACTATAAAATAAAATGAACAATAAATTAAGTGATGAATGATAATCAAGTTGAGGCACAAAACAAAGTAACAAAAAAACATTAAATATTACTTATTATATTCTAATAATGAAGAATGTATAGTTAAGTTTGGTAAACAATACGCAAACTAGTAAAACTATTTAAGTAAGAAGTAATCAATTGTAAAACTGAGCATTCATTTTTTATATAGATTAGATTCATTATGCTATAATATTAATTTTAGTTAAATCAGCACGTATTTTATGTGTTATTTTCCTATTTAGACACGCACTCGTAAATCCAAGATACAGGTCTCGAGCCTAGTTTGGATTTCACCGTAATTTCCCCTAACGTCTATTTGTTACCACTTGTTATATAAACGTGCATTATTATGTTTTGTAATACTTTTTGGCAATAAACATTTTTCATTTTCATTTTCATTTCATTTTCAACAAGGACTTCACAAAAGCTAATCGCATAAACTTTTAAAGTACCTAAATTAATATATATTAGCTTGCAAAAATCGTATAGTGCAAATGGATCCCGCTTTAAGCAATACACATTGATATCGGCACAATCGACATCAGACAAAGCTCGAAAACTTTGTAGTAATGTATTTAAATTAACTCACATGAGACGTAATAAATATAAGCTGTAGAAAACTTGAACTCTACTATTTTATGATAACTTTGTATATAAATAATAGTGGTTTAATTTTTTTTAATTTGAAATTTTTGTTGATTTCAGTCTCTGAATTCAGTGCAGTGTTTGGCTTCGAACCCATAATCGATTTCAATTAAATGTTATTAATCGGTAAGCGTATTTTTAAAAACTGTAGACAACGATTGTTTTTTTTTTTTAAATATTCATTAAAATACTGAATATAGGATAGGTGTTACTATTTGTACTATTCATTATTCTGTACAAAGATCCGGGTACTCCGAGAAAATCCGGAAAACGAACCGTTTAAAGACAAAATCGAACTAGTTTTGTAGAAAAATGGCAACATGGATTTGTACAAACAAAAGTTTACTGCAGCGCCCCCTGGTGAGTTGACACCGTAACACCTATTTAAGAACATGCACCCATCAAACACAAACTCATAACTGAAAACTTCATTAAAATCGGACTAGTCGTTTTGGAGAAAAATGGCAACATGGAATGCACACACAAACAAACAAACTTCCTCTCACCCCAAACGCATATTTAGTCTCCGTTCCGTCGTGGGTAAAAACGGGATCCTATCGTATAAAAATGTTTGAAAATGAGCGTGAATTTTTATAGAAATTCTATCGTAGCTACTATAGTTAGGTATGTTGTTCGATTGAAATTCTCGATATTAACACATGGAGGTATATACGTAGTACGTTTATATCGATGTATGAACATCAATATAAAAATTTTAAAAATCTGTTCTACCCACATAGACATACACCAAAGGAGCTGCTGCTTCCAAGAGAAAATAGTATTAATGTAACTTTTCCTCGAAAATACTTTTAACATGTTGGTAAAAAATATCTGTGTTTACAAACCTTTTCGCATACTACGTAAGTCTTTTATCAGACGTAGCATAACTTCACTGGTGTTTATTTGTTATAATTATTCTTGAATACCTTCTATTTTACCACTGTCGTAGATACCTACTTAGTTTTTGCCAAAAATATGCAATTTCATTTTTCTGTTTGCTAAATATATACCAGTCTACCGAAACTGCAGTACAAAAAAAAAGATCTATGAAAACTAATGAAAAGGGGGGCGCGTCCGATGGAAGTCTATATTCGTCTCACTCACTATTTCTTACTTTGACGTCGTTACTTCTCGTTTTGACATTTCGCTATTTGGTCAGTTTGCTCTATGGGAGTCCCGACTCTTCTTAACGTAGTGGTTATATTCTCTTTGATATATACGGCTAAATATTGGTAATGTGACGTTACTGACTGTTTACTTACATTCAGACATAGACAGAAGCTGTCAATGTCAAATCGCCTTTTTTTTTCAGTTTGGCTCGCCACGATTAGTGTATTTAGCTAGTCTTCAAGTTTTAGTGAATTCAAGTCATTTTACGCATACACGTTATCGTATCATGCAATCTCAGTTATAGCAGCTACTGTTGGGTGTGATGTATTTTAATGTTTGTTTATTATTGTGTTTATTTAATTTTGTTTCCATAGCATATTTTAAGTTTTTTTCTTTCCTTTTTAATACTTATTACATGTCATTATTATGCACTGCAGTATGCAATTGCAGTGACACTGAAAGTGATGATTTTTTTTCTCTGTCGTCTGAATCCAATAGCAGCGATAACAGTTTTTCTAGTATTCCTTCTTTGGAACAAAATTTAATATCTGAATTTTCTGATGTACCTACAAATTTTAATGCTATCCATATAAATGCCCAAAGTATTTCGGCACACTACCCTGATATGCTGGCGTCCTTTGATAACAAAAATATCCATGCAATAGTAATATCCAAGTCGTGGTTAAAACCATGCCTTTCATCAATCTCTTATTCCCTGCCTGGCTTTGTGCTCATTAGAAACGACCGGATTGGTAGTATTGGAGGTGGTGTAGCGATTTACCTACGTTCTCATTTTCCTTATTCTATTGTTAATATGTCTGCACAACCGCCGCCATCCAATGCCGGTGAACATCTTTTCGTCGAAGTCCTCCTTTCCCACACCAAACTGCTACTCGGAGCTTACTATTGCCCTTCCTTACGCATTAACTATTTTTCTTCTTTTGAAAAAGTCCTGGAAGACCTGACACCGCTTTATAGTCATACAATAATTATGGGTGACTTCAATACATGTTTACTTAAAAATGATTCCCGCTCTTCTGCCTTTACATCCATAATTAAATCTAGCAATTTGCATAGTCTTCCTTTAAATGCTACTCACAATTTTCCCAATTCCACTCCTTCTCTTCTTGATCTTATTTTAGTCTCTTCTCCTAATAATGTTTCTAAGCATGGTCATTACCCGGCTAATGCATTTTCTTATCATGACCTTGTTTTCTTATCCTACAAACTACGCCCTCCTAAATCAAAACCTACTATTCTCCTGCAACGCAATTTTGATGCTATGGATTTGGACAAACTTTGTACAGACGCTGGTCATATAGATTGGACCCCACTGTATAATGCGGTTTCAGCTGATGATAAAATAGGTATTTTTAATACTAACTTGACGGTTCTTTACGATGTCCATGCTCCGCTAAGGTCTGTCAAAATTAAACATCTCCCTGCACCGTGGCTTACTGATGATATCAGAAAAGCCATGCATCGTAAAGTAACCGCTAAGTCTTAATACATATCTTGTCCAAATGATAGGACTAAATCTAAATATGCCCACTCCAGAAATCACTGCAACAAGGTGTGTAGGGACGCTCAACGTCACCACATCCATAAGTCTGTCGAGAATAGCGACCCAGGTAAGATCTGGAAATTTCTCAGAACCCTAGGCATTGGCAAATCTCGACAAAACTCTGTACCCAATGATTTAGACATCGATTCTTTAAACTTACACTTCTCTTCTTCGTCCAACTATGATACTGCCGACTCCGTCGCTCCCAACTCGTTTCACTTTAATATTTCAGTTAGATATTTATGTTGAATGTTTTAGTTGAATATTTCAGTTGAATGTTTCGGTTAAATATTACAGTTAAATATTTCAGTTAGATATTTTATTTATTTATAACAACTATGATGTGTTGACTAAATCTAACACGCTTCAACTTCTTTCTTCTTTACCAACACTTAATTTCTCACTTTTTATCTTTAATCTTTTTTCAGCTGAGGATGTTAAGAAGAGCGTACTATCCATTCAGTCCAACGCAGTCGGCAGTGACGGTATCAGCCGAAATATGATCATCCCTATCCTTGACTAAATTCTTCCCGTCCTATGCCATATCCTCAATCACTCGATCACCAATGGCGACTTCCCATCCATTTGGAAGGATGCGCAAATTATTCTTCTGCCCAAAAAGCTTAATCCTAAAACTTTTTCAGAATACCGTCCCATCTCCATCCTTCCTCTCCTATCCAAAGTCCTGGAACGTCTTGTGCACACTCAGCTTAGTTTCTTCCTTACATGCAATAATCTCCTCAACCCTTTCCAATCCGGATTTCGTCCTGAGCATAGCACCGTCACTGCCCTGACTAAAATTACTGACGATATTTGCTTGGGCATGGAGCATGGTCAATTAACTGACTTAACGTTACTTGATTTTAGTAACGCGTTTAATACGATCGACTTCGATGTGCTACTGGGGATACTACGTTCCATTAACATCTCTCATGAGGCTAATGATTGGTTCCACAGTTACTTATTCGGTCGCCGGCAGCGTGTCTGCCTTGAAGAGAAATTCTCTTCTTGGTGCGATACATCTGCTGGTGTACCACAAGGTGGCGTTCTCTCTCCGCTTCTCTTTGCTATATTTATTAATTCTATCTCTCAAAACCTATCTTCTTCCTACCATCTTTATGCAGATGATCTCCAAATTTACTCACAATCCTCTTATGACGATCTTCCTAGTACTATTAACATAATTAATGATGACCTTCGTCGAATCACGCAATGGACCGCTACCTTTGGTCTGAAAGTAAATGCTGCTAAGACACAGGTCATGATTGTTGGCAGTTCCCGATTAATATCGAAGATTGACTGGACACACCTGCCTTCGGTAATATTCGATGGAGTCACGGTACCATATAGTAAGGTAGTGAAAAACCTTGGCATTTTAGTAGATGAGAACTTATCCTGGAGTCATCAACTCGAAGCAGTCAGCTCAAAAATGTTTGCATCTGCCGGCTCACTTCGTAGGCTGCGAAATTTCTTACCTATAGCTAATAAATTTGCGCTTGCACAATCTCTCTTTCTTCCTATACTCGACTATGCTGACGTCAGCTATCTAGATCTGAATGAAGAGCAATTAAACAAACTTGAGCGCATTCAAAATCTCTGCATTAGGTTCATATTTGGCTTGCGCAAATATGACCATGTTTCTGATTTTCACAAGAAACTCAAGTGGCTATACGACTTCGCCGGAATACACATATTCTTTCTTTTCTTTACAGTGTACTTTTTATTCCCTCCTTTCCTCACTATCTTAAGGAATGGTTTCATTTTCTACATTGTTCCACGCAGCACAATTTGAGGTCATCAGAAAACCTGACTTTAAGCATACCACCACATGTGAGTTCCTTTTACGACAAATCTTTTACAGTTGTAGCAGCACGTCTCTGGAACCAGCTACCAGTGTATATTCGGTTGTCTACTTCCTTAAATATGTTCAATAATCGTGTTAAATTATTTTACCTATCTCAGTGTTAATAATAAGTTGTTTTTTGATGTTGCTATGCTAATAAATTGTTTATTT
The DNA here is from genome assembly GCA_954871355.1 of Cabera pusaria. NCBI lineage: Eukaryota > Metazoa > Arthropoda > Insecta > Lepidoptera > Geometridae > Cabera > Cabera pusaria. The sequence continues at coordinate 7,967,297 of OX940896.1, forward strand.
ACATTTATTTATCTCTACTTAATTCATTTGTATGTATTGTATTATATTTGGGTATGTATCTATTATGTATTTGTATGTACTTATTTATTATAATATATGCCTATCTATTTATTTGTATAGTATGTAGAAATTAGAATGTTATAATGTATATGTAACTATAAACTATGTATTTATTAATTTTACGTATACTATTTTATTTGTAGTTGATCATTTTAAAATCATAATATATTGCTGCTTCTCATGCACACCTACCATCTGTATTATATAAATGTGTCTCAATCAGCCCACGGTTGCCTGGAAGAGATCGCTAATTAGCGATAAGGCCGCCGATTGTACTGTAATGAAAACCTAGATTTAAAAACTTAAACCTTTACCTCGATTAAAAAAAATAGATTAAAAAAAACCTAAATGTAATAATTATTGTTCGTAATTCTAAGTTATTTAAGTGCAATAAAGCGTATTCTATCTATCTATCTATACACCGCCCGTAGAAAAAACACAACGTAATCCCTATAGAACCGTTCGAGAGCAACCTTTGTTTGAATCTAGCAAACTTCCACTACACGAGGAAATTAAAGGCACTGCCGTATTGTAATTGAGTTCTAGAGAAGGATATTAGTCGAAGATTGCTCGTCAGTTCTCGCTTCGAATAGTTCCAATCTGGAGCTCTGATTAAACAGAATCGGTTCAGTGGGCCATACGAGTGACGTATTCGATCGATCAAAATACTATTACGAGTGAAGTCATAGTTTATTTGCGCCCCGCGAATTTTCCCACGTTAAACTGTTCTGTGTTGTTATTTCATCGCATTGTCTATCGTTAGTTTTATTGCTAGAATTCTATTTAGTTTCCCACGTCCACGTCGTCAGTGTCTATGAGTAATCAAATTTTACCCTTTTCCTGGTATTAAATTGAGCTAATTTTTTAACACATTTTGTAAATCAGATGACTTTTTAATTTTTTTAAATCTTATAGGCTAGCGTTTGACCACTATCTCACCTGTTGTTAAGTGATGATGCGGTCGAAGATGGTTAGCACGCTAGGCCTAGAATGGTAACTGGCTCTCAAGGATAGCTGCCGGAACACATTAGATGTTTGGCGATAGATTTTCTAACTTGAGGGTGGTAGCTGGCCAGGCGGACACTAGATAGTGTCCTACCACCATGCGGGGGTTGTTGGTTTCTTAACGGTGTTTTTCCTTCATCTTAGGGCCACTGTGAAAAGCGCACATACATTCTTCGATAGAAAAATCCATTGGTGCACGCGGGGCTTGTACTAGGTACCTCTGGCATCATAGCCGACCGTTCTCCCGATTACGCCACCCGGACCTCGAATGATGAACGATGCAATCTTATGGTAACATTGAGCTGGTCTGGTGATGGTGATCATAAAGGAAGGTGGCCATAGGAACACAGAACAATTAATAGTACTACCTAATAGGAGTTTCTAAACTACTTTTTTTAACGTTGTTCACCGTTTTCACATAAACGCCTAGACCGATTTGGAAAATAAGTTTTTTTTTTGTTTGAAAGGGTACTTCTCAAGTAGTCTTGTCATGGTTGTGTAGAAGAGATCGCTATGAGCGATAAGACCGCCCATTGACACTGCCATTTAAAATATGTATTTCTAGTTCTTCATTTTTCTTTCAGTAACTGGTATCAATAAAGTGTTTATCTATCTATCTATCTTTTTTTAATTTTATTGCAATTTGATAAGTATCTCCAGAGACATAAAAATAAACTCCTCAAACATAATACTGAAAATGACTGGCGCGGCATTTCGTTTCGGTTCTTTTAGTTTTTTAAACGAATTCAAATTATTGTATATCTTTATTTTGTGTCTGACTTACTAACTGATTTAATGTGCGCGTATTTTAAACTTAAGTCAACGTTAATTGATGCATAATTTCCAATAATCAACCTAATCAAAATTCTGAAAGTTTTCAAAGGAATAATTAGCAAAGCAAACTTATTCGTTTAGACGTAAATATACTCTAAGTTAAACTGTAACTTAAGATCTCAACTTGGGTTCCCAATCAAGTCTGAGACGTCAATGTAAATGGTGTTTATGTTTACCCGCATATTTGAGTTCAGGGGTTCATTAAAACTTTGACGGAACTCTAATGGGATCACATTCGATACTACCGTTTTATTTGCGGAGGTGATAATTTTATCATTATGATGAACTGGCTTTACGTCCGCGACTTCACTTGAGCTACTGAAATACTTTTTATAAACTAGCTGATACGCGCGTCTTTGTTCACGTAACACCAAGAATTTAGTAGCCTATTTTTATCCTCATGCTATAAAGTGACTCCTTATAATATTTCAGTACGATCGGATCGTCCGTTTAGGCCATTGATTAGGTAACAAACAGACAGTGTGACAGAGTTACAAACGTTTTTATAGTATAATTATTCTCGATAAATAAACTTAACACATCGAATTATAAATAATTCGATGGTTTAACGTATATTTATGTTTTCAGCCGTGTTTTTGCTTCCATTTTTTCTCTATAATTTGCGAACTTAAACTCCTCATCAGACGTTAAGGTTATCCCGCCATCCCGTTTAATAGGACATCTCCTCCGACCAAACAAAACTCGTAATCTGTGCGACTGTGATGTTATTAGAGAGAGATATACTGAGCCGAGGTTTTCCTTCACTGGAGGGCAACTGTGAAATTTGCACATAATTTTCTCTATAGAAAAATCCACTGTTGACGACGGATTAGAGGAACCCATGACCCCTAGAATCTTGATCTCTTGAGAGTGATCTCTTCTTGAAAGTTTACGGAAATGTAGAGTGCCTTAGTTGGTAATTTATTAACCTTCGTATTCATAAATACACCACGAGGACTCACAGTCGTTAAATTCTTCATGAATACGGCCGTAAATATATCTTAATTGACGAAGTATAATTTAAGCTGCAGACTCCACAAGTTCCACTACGTTACAGATATTATTTGCACGCAATTTTCACCGATACCGTTCTGATTGAGTTGTCGCTGCAGTGTTTGCTATTAATTATGTTAATGGATGGCGTACCTCAGAACTACAGGGAGTGTTTGCTTTGCAAATTTCTGATGTCTCTGATAAATGCGATAATTATTATACATAGACTTTATAGATATGGGGGTTGAAAACGTAAAAACATTTCAGTTTTTTTCAAAAAATATTCGTATGTCACACAACTTTTTGTTTCCCTTTTTTTTGTGAACAATTTTTTCATACCGAAAACTTCAAGGATTCAGGGGTATGGGTGTGTTATCAAAGACAGACTCGCGAGGTCTAAAGCTTATAGAGCCACTAGTATTTAAAAATTAGCTCATACATTAAACGTCAAATACGCATTTGGCCAAATACGCAAAATGACAAGAAGATGTAAATTTTTGCAAAATGTCATAAACGCAAAAAGTCTAAATCCACATAAAGTCAAAGACGCATACTTAATGTCAAATTCGCAAAAAGTCTATATAAGCAAAAAAGTGTTCAGTTTTACAAAAAACCGAAATAATTCTAATTTCGCGGGTTAGCTCAAGCGTACCGTTTGCGAGATATATTAATATTAATAATGTTTATATGCAGAATTTTGCTTTACATAGAAAATTGCTGTAAGCAATAATAAGGCTACCCTGTGAACTATTTTCCCTTCCAAAATATTCATAATGAAAACAAAAATAGCATTAATTTCGATACAATACATTATGTTATACTTACACAATATCTATGCGTATTATTCTAACAAAACTTAGTATCAAACTCCATCAGGATTGTATGTAGAAACGTAATCAAAATACGTAAGTTTACAGGAGACATTCACAAAGATCCATTGTAATTTGTATAAAATGAACATTATGTTAATTTATTCCTTATCCCAACAAACAAGCACATAAAGACCGATTAAGTCAAGGATCGCTAGTAAAATCGCTGGCTCAAAGGACGAAGGAACCTTGATAGTAGCCAATCCTAAGATTACGCTAGTAATTCACAACACGACAGTTTAGACTTAAGTAACTAAGAACAAACGTGGTGACGTATATTCCAGTGGTTAAGGTGGAACTTTTAAATTCTATTAGCGTATTTAAAGAAATAAGTTAAACAGAAAATAAATTTTAAGGTCGTTGTGTCTTCAGTTACATAACTATATCTTGTCAGTCAACTTTAGCAAGCGTAGTCAACATATAATATGAAAATAAAATAAATAAATATTTTTAAATATGAAATATTAATGTTCAAAATTAGAATGTATACAAGATTAAAAACACACAAAACTTACTACATAGTCACTGCAAAACTGGTAGTGATATTATTGTTATCGCTTTTTATGTAAATGACTATGTGAATTAAACGATACATTTATGAAAATCTGAATAATAACTCGTAAAAATATTGTATAATATGGACCATAGCAACAAGATTGTAAGTTGTATAATATTTACCAACCTTTGATAATATACATGACGAGTTTATAATCATAGGGTACCAAAATTGAGTTTTTGAGTAATAATATAATAGTATTTTTGAGGAGTACCAGTGTATACTTGTAGCTTCAAGTCTAATAAGCATATATTATTAGAGTCGCAGATTTTTATCGTTTGAAAAATTTAAGTTTCTTGTATAAATAAAATTAAACGTTTAACTTTAAAGTAAGACTTCCTGAAAATGAAAACACTTATTGGCTTAGCGAGATCGGACAAGCTGTAAATGATGATGATTTTGTAGAAAATACAAAGAAAGATAAAGTCGACTTTTTACATTTTTTTACATTCATATAAATGAGTAGCTATAATTATTTAACTATTCGTTTATCTTACCCGCAGAGTGTTAAATAGCAAACATACGTACTGTCCATTTTAATACTGTCAACTATCTGGCTCTGTATGATATCGGGATCAGAAATTAGGAGTAACTTGTAAATTTAGAGGGTTAGCCCGCGTTAGTAGATTAAAGTTTAGGCACATGCTATTCAAAGTTCTGGGACGGAGGTGCCAACGTCGAGTATTTAGGTGTTGGTGTTATAAACTTGTGCGTTGTTTAGGAATATTCCACATCCTTCTATAGAATTCTATAATTTATATAAGTATAATTGTATTAGTGCCGGTTTGCTTGTAAGATGTTCATTGGCATTATTAATAAATGTTCTAACGCAAGGAAAAAGGTTTGGAGATGCTCGTGTTCTGTTCAGGTGAAGCTGCCTTTCACGATTTTTTAATCGACTTCAAGAAAGGAGGAGGTTTTTATTTCGTTAGCATTTGTTTTATGTTTATTACTTCATTCGTTTAGAACTCCGTCATTAATTAGCTTGTTTAAAAAATTCTGGTGGAAAAGCGTCATGCGATGTTTGGATAGCCAGAACTTTGTAGTTAACTGCACTGCGCCTGTTACCTTGAGAAATAAATATGTTAAGTATCAAATGTCCTATAATTTTACTGGATACTTTGCAATGGATACCGAAAAATATTCCTATTTCAGGGCCGAATTAATTGGCAAAGTAGTGGTACCGCTACTCACACACCTTTGGTTTCATGGACAAGCTTACTAACCACTACACCAACTAGCTACATTACTACACACATACTACACAGTAACAGTGTATCAACGCAAATTTAAATTATTTTGCTTTATGAGTAACACAATTTGCAAACAAAACTAAATATACTACGCACATTTTATAGCAAACTTCAACAAGTTTGCTATATAGTTTTTATAACTATAGGTTTTATAACAAGTTTGCTATAAACTTCAAACAGTTTATAGCAAACTTCGGCAATGTTTTGTTTACAACTAGTTCAATTTAGTGTAACTTTCCACTAATACGGGTAATTTTAACAAACCTAAATTTGCGGTCGCCAAAATAACGCTATCACGCAATTACAATGGGAATTTCTGTGTTGGCAATTTTCGGAACAGCAATAATAAAGTTGCCGGAAAATTATCTCAATCAGGTATATTTGTAATCAGCAGTTTCTAATATTAATTATATCCGGAAGGCATTTTATGAAATAAAGCGAATTTCTAAAATTATATCAGGTAGATTAAGGACTTTAGATTTAAATAGACGCATTTGATTACAATGGTAAGCAAGTAAAGTAAAGTATTTTTTAACAATATTAAAACAAGAGTTAATTATGCGTAATCATTTGAGGTTAAATTTGTTTAAATAATTATAAGATAATAATAGGTAGGTAAAAAAGATGTTTTGGCGACAGATTTTTCAACTTGAGGGTGGTAGCTGGCCAGGCGGACACTAGTGTCCTACTACTATAACTAAAATAAATAATTGGATTGAATAGTTAATAAATAAAATAATGAGAGTGCAATAAAATCATTTTTCTCACTAAACAATTACGAATTAAAACACATTTTCGATCAGCCAGGCCTACCACAGTAGTTGTTTAAATATATTGCCATTAAATATTTCTTGATACACAGTGGCAGGTGAGTAAACCGAGTTATTCCTTAATTATTTTTAATTTTAACATCGCAATTTTAGTCGAGTAATTAAGCAATATAAAACTTTGGTAACATCAAAACACATTTACGAATAACAATTTTAATGTGTAGGAAATATTATTAAATATATTTTTCACACTAGTTCAACTGCGGATGATTTTCTTTAGCAGTTGAACTACTGGGAATAGCTTTTCAAATTTCATTCCCACTAGTACAACTGCATAGTACAACCGTTGAAAATGTAAAATAGAATTCAATACACCATTTTTTTATTGGTTGGTCAAATAATATTTTGAAGAAAAATTTCTTCTTAACCAACTAAAATAAAGAATTTTTTTTGCGGGGATAAACTTTTCTTTGTGTAAAATCAGGCTTATGACTATTATGAATAGAGAGTCGAATACATCTTCATGAAACTTTTCTCTCCTATGTCTTTAGAAGTCCAAAAATGGCGTCAAAATGTTTGAGCTAATAGGATTCAAAATCAGTCTTCCATCGCCTTGACTTACTACCGTTGTTAAATTTTTTGAGAATAGCATGGAAATGAAGGGTAGATGGAAAAAAAACCCAAAATTTTTTTACACTGCGTTTGCGGACCGCGCCGAGAGCACGTTGTTCTCATATCTGAGGCTTCGTTACCTTTCAACCGTCGTATCTAGGACCCTTCATTTACGACAAAGTGCTGACTGACGTGAAGTTTTGTACATTGCAAGGGAACTAAACCGAAGTTTAGGCGTTGTCTGGATTGCGATCTGTGCTGCTGCTGTATCGGCGGGCGTGGATAAACACGGTTGATAGAATGCCTTTATTTATTACTATTCACATCTTGCAGGGATCAAAGATCAGCACCTCATCTCATTTTGTCCATTGTTTAATCGAAGCAATAATTAACTTCCTCTCTCGAGACGACGTGTACCGTACAGTTGTCTTTTCCGAACAGAATAAAATGCTATTAATGCTTATTGATGTATAAATGCTAATTAATGTTTTTAGGGCCCGGTGGGGTAATCGGGAGAACGGTCGGCTTTGATGCCGTGGTACCAAGTTCAAACCCAGCCATGCACCAATGGATTTTTCTATCGAAAAAATTATGTGTGCTTCTCACAGTGGCCCTCCGGTGAAGGAAAACATCGTTAAGAAACCAACAACCCCCGCATGGTAGTAGGACACTATCTAGTGTCCGCCTGGCCAGCTACCACCCTCAAGTTAGAAAATCTGTCGCCAAACATCGAATGTGTTCCGGCAGCAATCCTTGAGAGCCAGTTCACATTCTAGGCCTAGCTTGCTTACCATCTTCGACCGCATCATCACTTACCAACAGGTGAAATAGTGGTCAAACTATAAGATATATAAGTTATAAAAATATATATAAAAAAAATTAAAAATTTAAAGTATTTGTTTGTTGTTTATGTATACCTAGGCAGATTAATATGTTAAATTGTGTAATAGTAAGCTTTAAACAAAAAAATCCGAAAGTGGTTATCAAGATTGATGCGGTATAAGTAAGACAATATCAATTTCGTATCTTTATACCGACTTCCAAATAAAACATTAAATTAAAAAATCAAAACCCCGACTGCGCAAAAAGTGAAGTGTTAAAAAACTAACTGAAAAGAAAAAAACAAGTAAGTCTAGTAGTGTAGACTTCTGTTTAGGGATATCAAACACATTAATGGCTTAACGAATGGGGATTAATGTGTCCCGACTGTTAAAGTCTCTACATTCCATATAACAAAGTATAATTTATTTTATGAGTGTATCGACCGAGAAAGAATATAAATGGTATAGTTTTTTGATATCCCTATATATATATAAACATTGTTTCTATTTATAATATATATATTATGTTTCTGCGCGGATAACTTCGTCATTTATAAACCGATTTTGATGATTATTTTTCTGTTGGAAATGAAATATCCCAGCAGTTGTACCATAGTAATTTCATCAAGATCTAATTGGTATCTCCAGTGATATGGAGATAAAAACCTCAAACTTAGTACTGAAAATTAATAGCGCGGCACAGTAAATTGTACTTAAAATTTGTAGTTCAGCGTTTTGACCTGTCAGTAAGTGACGATTTGGTCGAGCATGGTAGCACTTTAAACTGATAATGGGAACTGGCTCTCAAGAATAGCTATTTGAACCAACACATTTTTGACAGATTTTGTATCTTGAGGGTAGTAGCTAGCCAGGTGTACCCTAGACAAGTGGTCTTGGTAAGCAACGCCTTACATGCTAGTCTTACAGAATGTTATGCCCAAGGATATGCCAATATGCCCAATTATATCCGGGTGTTTCCTCGTAATGCTTTTCGTTTACCGCATGGTGGCCTCTGTGAATGCACAGATCATTTTTACCCACGCCTTCTAGATTAAAAGATAAGACGAAGATATTTATATTATTTATATAAACAATTATTTTTTTCTGTCAGACAAGCACTTAACTTGCTATTTTACCTGATGTTAAGTACAAATGCAGTCGTAGATCGAATTGTGCTTGTTTATATTTACAGATAAGACTTATTCCATTATCCTTTACGGCACTAAGATGAGGCGTTAGACAACTGACTCTAGTCCAATTCACAGAGTACAAGCGCAACCACACCAACCCGACTTCCATACTGGCTGGCAACATCATGCTGAAACACAGGGAACCGATTGGCAAAATCTATTCGTGGGCCGTTCGTGATTCGCAGCTTATCACCTTTAGGCCTGATTTCACCATACCATGTTTGTTAACTCTTAATGAAGCATTAGCTAATGAGTGTTTACACCTAAACACCTATTTAAAACCACCTAGGGAACACGTGTTAAGTAGTTAGATAGATAGATATATATAGACTTTTTGGAACAAAGTTTAGCATTAAAAATAATTAACAACAAAAAGTGTAACAATAGATGGTCTTATCACTTAAAGCAATCTCTTCCAGACAATTTTGCGTTAAAGAGGAATATCTAAAATATAATTTATGGCAGTGTAATGGTGTTAAAAATAATGCTTTTTTTGTGGTTAGTTTTTCATCTAAGGCTATGATTGCAGGAAAGCAACCATGATCTTTCCGTAGGTAACAATGTCCACCGTGTTCATAAAAAATATTGACTCTAAAGGTGACATTCGGATCACGGCAGTCGCGACCTGACAGTGGCGGCTAACTGCCGCGGCCCATTGTCGCTGCTGTGCGGCGCTGCCAGAAGCTTTCGGATTTCGACCCGGGCAGCGACTGCCACGCGCAGTCCACAGCACCACGTCACCATTTTGTCACCCACTGCGAGCGGGCAGCGCGACTGTACTGCCTCCGGAGCGGCTCGGCGGCGCTGCCAAGGTCGCGCGTAGGCCACGCCCCCGGCCGCGCTGCTCGGTCGCTTGCGTCGGAAACTAGCGCCTATAAATCCCTACAAAGCAGTGTGGCGCGACCACGGCTGCGGCTGCAGGGCCGCGGCTGCCGTGCCGCTACTGCCGTGATCCGAATGCTACCTTAAGACCGGTCGCGTACTAGCGGCCAGGTCGCTAGTGCGCACCCGGTCTAAACAATTAAATCTATCTCAACATGTTTCTCAGTTCTAGTTTCCCAAAGCAATGACGTTACGCGGTGACCAGCTGCCTGCGACGATGAAATATTTATCAAAAACTGAATTAATCCACCCGGGTTCTACCCCAATAAAAACTACCAAAAACATTGTTCTTTACCTTTTCAACAATTTTTATTTAAAACACAATAACTTTGGAATGCTCTATTGCTCACAAAAATGAGTAAAAAATATAGATATAGGCCCACTTTGAAACTTGTAATATTCACACCGAAAAAATATTACTTCAAACAAGCGCACCAGGTCACAGAATAATGAATAGTACAAACCAGGTGCACTTTCCATTTGGGAATACAAATACAACTTGTGATATACTTCGTACTTTCTTTTAAGGACGACTAACTCTCTCAATTTAGAATCACGCTTTGCTAAATAACACTCGGATTTAGAAATTATATTAGTAAGTAATTAGACTCTTGAATTGGATAATGAAAACTGGTCCAAGCTTTTCATTGTTTTTGAAAATATTCCAAAAATCTGAGTTGTTGAGTCAAACATACAAAACCAGAAGCTTAAAACTCATCTGAGGAGTTGTGAAAATTCTTAAAAAGTCTCTCTTTCGTTTACAGCCGTAGAACATACCTATCCTATGCCTACCCTAGTTAGTAGATACCTATCCACGGAAATCCAGTATCGGCGAACCATGTCATAATATATCTCAGTTACAGGGGCTCTCGGCAAAGTGTGAAATATACGGTGTTCAATATTTATAGGATTTTTATTTGTGTTATTTATTCACGAGGCACGTTTTGTCGTCGAGACAAAAGGAGTCTCAGCCTCCGTATCTTATTTTTCGTTAGTATCTGCATTCGTTTTGGTCGCCTTAGGTCGTATAAATAATGCATTATCACGCGGCGGGTCTCGCGTTCTTCGCTGGTCAACGGGAATAATTTCATTCCTTGGAATCTTAGCACTTATAAAACAACACGATTCATTGTTCAACTTGAAATATGTTCAAACAGTCAATGATTCGGAAATATTATAATCATTCTCATAGTTTATTCATACTGATAAAATTTAATACAGTCGTAGCGTATCGGAATGTCCGAGCCGTTTTGAATTTCGACTTAATAATATTAACATAGACATGGCGTCAGTCTCCGAGGGAATCTGAAATTCTCGAGAAACAAAAACTCTGTTTGAAGCAAATACCGGTGTCTGGTTTTAATTAGAATGCAAATTTAATAGCCTAGAGGGATTTACATGTCAATGGTGCCTAAATAACGAGAACTCAAGCACAAAGGGCTGGGCCGATGGCGCAGTCTGCTTACTGGCTTTCGCATATTGATCTCTAGGTTTATGAAGCATCAAGCGCCTATGAATACCAATAAGTGCTTCTAGAAATTTGAATTGCGTTTCTGAATAGTTTTCGGAGGAATTTGCATGTTGCAAATTGAGTTGCTACGACTGGGAAGCAATATTATACGCCTTTTTGGCTTTACCGTAAAACCAATTTTGTTTTAAGCGTTGCATTTGCTAGTACAGTCACAGAATAAGAAATAGGTACAGTGACTAAAGTTAAACAGTGCTTGCCCAGTATAAGCAAAGTGAAAAGTTTTTGTAGACTATAACTTGTTTTACAACAAAACAGTGATGATACATGCTTGTTACTAATTACTTAAGTATAAGTGAATGAGAGATATTTGGAACATTAATAAAAGTTTGTTTTGTGGTAAAATAGTCTGTTTGAAATTTTCTGTTTTTATGCATAAGAACTGTTTATATTTTTTACCACGCAAGGGATTAAACCCGTTCAGTCCGATATTCTGATAAACTGACATTCAGAAGGTTTCAAGTTATGGGAGAATTAAGATACATTCGTGTAAAAAACAGATTCTAAATAGCATAGGGCAGTGGTTTCAAACCTGTAAGTAACTACCCCCGCGGGGGTAAAACAGCTTTTCTGCGGGATAACTTTCAATACTCAATACTCAATATTTTATTGCATTCATATGTATGTACAATTTATATATAATATATAATACAGATGTTAGAGTAAAGATTTAGTAACATATGACCCTGTTAGGGTATCGCAACAGGTACCTACTGGAGCGAACAGACCGATTGTGAAATAATCAATATATCTCAAAATGTGTTACTTACATGCCTATCCTAAATGTTAGTACTATATTAATTTAACTATCGTTTATCATTTAAAAAATCATCTAGAGAATAATATTCCTTTTTACAATAACTTTATAGTATTATCTGTGAGTACTAGTTTGAGACATAGACGCGTTACAAATAATATGACATAATATTGTCCAAGCATACATGAGATATAATATGGAAAAACCAGAAAAAATTTAAAAATTGTGTTTTTAAATATTTGTAAGGGCAGCCTTTGGCCACTTCTTCGCCTGGTGGTTATCGTCGTTGTGGTCAAGGATGGTGATTAGTGATCACTGATCACGCTAGGCCTAGAATGGTCTAGAATAAATGTTGGCTGTAAACGCCTCCTTTCCCCTCTTGGACCTATCTCTTAATGAGATTTCCTGTCACCGACGCTCTCCCGTGATACACCTGTTATAATCCGACATAAAACTGTAATAACACTAATGGCGTTCGCATGTCTTCATTTATATGGCATCTCGTAAACGCCACATTATTTATTACATTGCATTGTTTTAATGTTATCCTATAATGTAGCTGCATGTACTGTGTTGTGTGATTTACAGTTATCAGAGTGAAATGCTTTGTATGGTTCGACATTAAATACTTTATCAGTTTATGCGTCCATTAAACTTTACGGCCTAATTATACCTACCTATGTAAATTATGCTCCGATCAAAAATGCCTTTAATTATTGATAACTTAAATAAAATGTTATATCACAAATTAGTGTGCATATAATTATCAAAATATCAGTAAGATTATGAGGTAAAATATTATGATATCTACAATACATACTCCCGATGTTCTCCCACAAAAGGTTGATCTGAGTTGCTTCAAAAGGAGAGATTCCTCTTTTAAAAGAGCAGGAAGCGCACAGTTGACCCTAGCATTGCAGCTGTTATTTACGTCAGTATACAGAAAAAAATAATAAATGTTTAGTAAGTAGTAATATTATTAAGTAACGAATGAAGTTTAAGTTATTAAGAATATCTATGTCTTGAACAATATAAATAAATCTGCAATAGAAATATTATTGAATATGAGACAGACTTCTTTTGTTATTTAGTTATACTCATAGAACTTAGCATCAATAAAATACTCGTATAAAAGATGCTTAAACATTTTCTTTAGTTCAAAACGACGACATCCTTCTATTCAATTTTCAGACCTTACTTCTACGCTCAAAAACACAATGAGTTGGTTCTAATAGTCCAGTTCGTGATATATATTACTACTCGTCTATTCAATTCCAATAATATCGAATACCTAAACATTCCAGAAGCCACTAAATGAGCGGGATTTCCAGCAATTTTTCCTAAAAAACTGCAAGCGCACTCAAAAGTCATACAAACTTCAGTAGCACGATATTCAGCTCACTCCAATTACGGCAATAGAGTTCGAGTGGAAGGAAAAATTCATGGAAAAAGAAGAACTACACAAAAAGTGGTGAGATAAAATGCGATGTAGAGTCCCGTGCATATTAAAATTTTAATACTTCATAGGCTTATTGGAAACCAAATAATTTATGATCGCTTACAAATCGGAAAAACAGACTTCAAATGCCATGTTAGTCTTTTGCAGTACCACAGAATAATGAATAGTACAAGGCAGTACCGAGTTTGAGGTGTTTATCTCCATATTATTATTTCTGGAGATACTCATCAGATTTCGATAAAATTACAATGGGACCTAAACGGGCTTATATGTTAAGTAAGCTTTTTAATAGAATAACTAAAGATCAGTGTCACTAGTTTTTGATAAGCCTATTAGGAACTGTTCTGATATATTTTTAACAACTTTTATATAGCGTTGTGTCTGAAATTTTATTAGGAACCGGCGTAACTGGGCTTAAGTCTTCTTAATTGATGTAGTTCGTATTGCACCTCCAATAACTGCATATATAGCGTGAGCTAGGGATAAAACTGGGCTACAAAGGTACATAGCCACGTTAGCTATCCCAGCGGTCAAGAGCGACGCAAATGTCTTATATGGGATGGAAACCAACTAAGCACTGATTTATTCAATACTTTAAATTTATAAGTTGCTGCACTTAACAAAATAATATCTATATTCCCATCAAAAATAAAAACAATTTTCAACAGAACCCTAAAACTGGAAAAAATAGCGAGGGTTGCGCAGGGTGGCGCGTGACGTCACGGCCCGTTGCAACAGAGCCTAATAGGAAACGCGATCGTTGTCTTTAATCGAATCTCGGCGATCGTGGTAGATACGATGTAACTGTAGGTATTATAACTGACGGAGTGGAGCCGCGGTGTTTGTTGAAGACGCTTTTGAGGAAATAAGGAGCAAATTCTTTGCAGTTAGCTAACTTGGTCTTTGAGCATTATCATTACTTGAGATATGCCGATAACAAAAGTGTACCTTCTGTTAACAAGTAAATTATGTTGATATTTGTTTGTTGTTTCTGTTATTTTAGTAGACACTTTGTGAAACTAAATAAGTGTTTTCACAATTGATTAATTGCATTGCCTTCAATAATTCTACCGGTACTTTCTATTGAAAAATGCGTGTGTGCATTTCACAGTGGCCCTCCGGTGAAGAAAAAACATCGTTAAATATCCCCCAGCATAAGGCATGGTGATAGTCTAGTGTCCGCCTGGTCAGCTACCAACCTCAAGTTGTAAAATCTGTCGCTAAAATCAAATGTATTCTGACAGCTGTCTTTGAGAGCCAGTTCCCATGCGGTCGGGGATGGTAGCACGCTTGGCCTAGAAGCCAAGCGTGCTACCATCCCCGACCGCATCATCACTCACTTAGAGGTGAAATAGTCGTCAAACGCTAGCCTATATGATAACGATACCTATAAAAAAATTAGACCGCCTCAGGGCCTCTTACACCACGTTTGACAATTGGTCAGAACCGGTTGTCAGAATGTCCACTCTAGAACAGGTCTAAATTGCACCCGCAAAGCGGTTATCGGTGATGTATTTAACCATTAAGTATTCATAACTAACCTATTATCAATTTAGCTTGCTACACAAGATACACACACATACACAAATCACAGCGAGCTATGGTATAGTTCGTGAAATTTACACAAATTCTACTGCCGACCGCATTCCCAGAGAGTCAACATTTCCTTATATTTAGGAACTGTACTTACAACCCCTGTTACGTAATAAAATCCACATAATCCCCGCACAAACGTATAACGTTACGCCACATTAATACGTTTTACAGTCTAAATTACTGCCTAACATAGTCTTGAGACACTTACGGCGAACAATGTAAAGAGAAAATTAAAATAATACGCGTCTTCTGAACCGCAGGCTCGTGAAACCAAGTTAACGCACAGAGGCCGACTTGTTAAGCTTTTTTTAAAGAGAAAACTTATTTAGCGGCGTTGTGAACTTTTTGGGATGAGTAAAACGGGACAGGACACGTGACCTGATTGAAAATTCGTAAGACCGAGGGAGAGTAGAAACTTTTTTTGGAATAGGTAAAAAATGTTAAACTCGCGTCAGGACACGTGACCTGATCAAAAATTTGTAAGACGGAGGGAAAGTAGACCAAATGCACAACGTTAATGTTCAATCCACTTCTGCCGGCATTCCCGGAGTGTAACCCGTTGTCATAGAAAAGATAAATAATACTATAACGTACTGTTGTTTTGTAGGCACGGAACTTGGTTGTAGATATAAGGTGATTAGATCTAGCGTGTTCAGCATCTTTGACTACATTATCGCTTACCACCAGGCGAGACAGTGGTCAAACACAAGCCTATAAGACGTAAAAAAAATCATTATATGAATATATGGAAGACATTGCAACGCTGACACCGAATGAATCTCCTTACTGCATTTGTTTTTATTGATTTGTTGTAGAATTTGTATATTTGTATAATACGGTCATCAAAAAAGAGTTTTGTATTTTCAATTGACTTCCAACAAAGGAGGAGGCTCTCAATTCGTCTGTATGCTTTTTTTGTACCTATCTATGTTACGCGATTATTGCGTTAATTGTGAATCGAATCGAGTGATTATTTTTTAATTGGTAGGGTACATTTCCAAAGTGGAACAATGCAATTTAATCGAGAGCTAATAAGTATTATCCAGAGATATGTCGATAAACGTCTCACACTTGCTACTGAAACTGACTCGCGCGGCATGGAAGTCGGTTGTTTTAGCGTTTAAATTATATTCACGATCATCGAATTATGCGGTTCTGTTATGGGGATGCCCAGACGCAGTCCCACCGCTATACAAAATCTGTTGTTATCCATGAAAGTACTATATTGGACGAAGGTAACGCCTGCAACCAATATCCAGATTCCCGTTCGCGCGTGGCAAGTAGACGAGCACGGTCCCTACTATCTATATAGCTATCCAATAGTTGTTTTTGTAATATTTTACATAAGGGCTTGTCCCATTGCCGCTGCGAACGGAGGCTCCTTGGGAAGGCTTCTCCTGGGCATGCCATGGACCAGGTGTTTTTTGCTTCTTCCATTATATCAATCGATATATTCGGTAGTGAACTGTTTAATATTTTCCCTAAAAGACCGGTAATACTATGGACAATAGTATGACTTATGTAATATATCATGGCTGATGGCTGATCACAGCATGTACACTTACTTTTAACTGTATAGCATAAAAGTTGATTTTTGTTGATAGAAATTACAGAATACATTTTTTGTCGAACCCAGTGCGTAGTTTATATGGTGTATTTCAAAGATAAGCGCAAGTAAAAAGATTTCGAATTATACTTGCCTGTTGTATATTTACTGTGCCTGTATCGTGTTATTACAACTGCGGAGACACTTTGTCTGTAACGATCAAAAAGTGCGTATGTGGCATTTTACTTGTGTACTAAAATACAAGCTGAGTTATTTGTTACAAAAAATACCTTTCCAATTTAAAAGGATAAAAGAAATGCTAATTGGTAATATAATTAGCAATTTAAACGATACAAATAATTCATAATTTAAAAAAAATACAATTAGGTAGATTTTGACATTCCTCTGTTAATATAATATATATATATATTTTTAGTAATTTTAGTTTACATTATTTTTTTATTAGACAATTTAGGCAGATGTTTTTGTATAAATAGGTAAAATAATAATAAAATTTAGAGAAAACATTGCTAGATAATGAGATGCCGCTGCATACCTCTTTTCTTTCAAATGACAGTACCCGATAGGGTTAGTTAGTTCTGTACCAAAACTTTATCAAGAATCAAGAATCAAAGCATTTATTCAGTATGTAGGCAGTATAAATATACGCACATATACACGTCAAAATCATAAATCATAAAATAAATCATAACCAATTATCAAGTAAACATAGCAAAAGCAGAATTTAACGCTTTGAATTAAAAATACCGTTATTTATTATGTAACCTATCAATATGGCGGTAAAGAAATTAATAATTTAAATACAGTTTATTTTTTTAATTTCTATAGCTTTCTTATCGATCTAATCAAATTGTACTTCATTAAATTCTACGAATTATATTTTTACGAAATGTCTCTTTTTTTCTTACATGACTAACTCAAGACGTTCTTTCACTTCACTTATAGAACCCAAACCTTCGCTATACGATACCTATCTCAATTGGGTGAAGAGTCCCTCAGTAATCTATCCGCGAAACTCGGAGAGTTCTCCTAACCTCTACCAAGCGTGACAGAGATGATCGATTGACCGAAAAGATATGTCATTTGATTGATATAAGTGGCACTGAACCTTTGTAGTACATAAAAGGATTTTGAGATATATCCCAAGGAAATGTACGTATAAATCCCTCCTAATTTGCGTAAAGGTTGCGCAATGAATTGAAGGTTATGATTTCGGGTGAGCTACTGCGCAAATAGAATCAAAGGGGTTTTCGGGAAATACGATTTTTGTTAAAGACTCTTTAGCGGAAGCTTTATGTAGGCGGTTTATGATTGCGATTCTTTGATGAATATTTATAAACCTCTAAGTAAGCATATGAAATGATTTTACCGGTGTGAGTACATATGAATATTCTTAATTATGTTATGTTAGTGCAAAGCATATACTGGGCATATGCGTAACTTTCTATGTCTAATGCAATCAACGTTTGCTGTTCCAATATTTGTTAATGCCAGTGACGTCATGGCCGTGACAAGCGTACACTAGATACAGATCAGATACAGTTGTATCTATTACCTGTTTTGATATCTTAATAACTTACCGACACACTATAGGACATACCAAATACTTTACCAATCGATAGGCTTACACATAAAACTGAAAATAATGTAATCAATCAATCAATTAATCAATCAAATAACTTGTTATGAGATCATCTAAAAACCTATGATAAATTCAGCTTATGTTTATGCTATGACAAAGCAGGAGAAGCGTCACATAACGTTCACCTCAGCTAAGCGATATCATCTACTTTTTAAATGATATGAAAACTCTAGATTGATAAAATCTATTTTTTCAAATATATCTAACATTGAGAGCCAGTTCCCATTCTAGGCCAAGCGTGCAACCATCCTTTACCGCATCATCATTTACCAACATGTAAGATAGTGGTCAAACGCTTGACTATACAATAATAAAATAAAAAATTTCGACATCAGTGCACAACATCTTGAGTCATCTCAGAGACTCAACAAAGTCGTTCACATGTCTCTATATTTCACTGGACGATTTGCCCTTCAAACATTTTTTAAAAACATTTATTACAAATAAATAAATAATACGGTTATTACCAAAGAAACGTATTATTTTTATTATATTATTTATTTATTTTTTATTATTTTGTAAAAACATTTTTAGGGTTCCGTAGCTGAATGGCAAAAAACGGAACCCTTATAGATTCGTCATGTCTGTCTGTCTGTCTGTCTGTCTGTCCGTCCGTATGTCACAGCCATTTTATCCCGAAACTGTTAGGACTACAGAATTGAAACTTGGTAGGTAGATGTATTCTGTAAACCGCTTTCCGATTTTTATACAAAAATAAAAAATATAAAAGTTTAAGGGGGGGCATCCCATACATAGAACTGAAACAAAAAAAATATTTTTCTTCAAACCTATACGTGTGAGGTGTCTATGGATAGGTCTTTAAAAATGATATTGAGGTTCCTAAAATCATTTTTTCTCAAAGTCAATCATTTGAAAGATAGACGCGCCTAAAGTGGTAAAATGTGTGTAAAAAATATATGCTGTAGATCTCAATAAAAACTATCAACGAAAGTTGGTTTGAACGAGATACAGTCAGCAGTTTTAGAGATATGGCGACCGCAAAGATAACTTTGTTTTTCATACAAACACTATGAAAAACAAAGTTAATTTTGTAGTTGTGAAAAATCTACCGTCTTCTCTATTACCACAAGCAGATGTTCCTGGTGCAAGCTTACCTTCAGGGTTTATGCAAGATGCTAATGAATATTCATCGTCGTATCCTTCGAATGAAGGCATCTATCTGGTCTAGGCAACTTAATCAGTTGAATGTTGTAAGTGAAATGAAAACTATGTTAAGTGTTAGGTGGGAATTTAAGACTCGACTACCTAAATGTAAATGGATTTAGAGACTCAACTAAATGGCATTTGAAGATGAAAACGTAGCTAGCAGAACTTTTTAAATTATAACTTGAAATTGAATCTTGAAGTTACATTATTAATTCTGTTTTCAACAAAAACACTAATCTGCATTAATTGAAAAGATCAAATAGGAAATACAGATAGATAAGAACTTTTTAAATCATGACTTGAAATAATTGATTCTTTATTATATTATATGATTTGAAATGTAATTATTAATTCTGTTTTCAACAAAACCACTTGTCTACACTAATTGAAAAGATCAAAAGCCTAAAATTATTTTAAATAAAAATATGTTCCAGGTGCAATAACAAAATACAATGCAACCTACCTAAGGTACTAAAATGAATGACAAATGAAAAATGAAAGGTCCTTGGATATACTCAAAGTCTATAATAAAATAATTTTTAAAGAGAGAAAGCAGAAAAAGGAAGTATCGTTACAACGAAATTAGTGGATTGCATTTGTTAACCCAATTATGCATTGGTGGCGCCATCTATGACTACTTATTACGTAAGTTAATCATTCGGAAGAAATCATTACAGTTTTCAAATCCGATGGTACGATGAAATTTTGGATTGTGTTTAACAATTTACAAAAATATAAAGTGTGAAAATCTTCAAAGAAACATAATATCAGAAAAAGGAAGTTCCTGGTATGGGATGCTACCTGTGTGAGCACATTTGCATCCTGTCACCTTCCCGTCACACAACAGGCTACCGGAGCGGGCGCAGAGGTGGCCGCTAATGGTGACACCTAACTAAAGTACGCCTGTCTGGAATCGGCGTACGATTTCGTTCCGTTCGCTATCGAAACAGCGGGTCCTCAAGAACCCGCTGTTTCGACAGCGAAACCTCAAGGCTCTGAGGCTAAGACATTTGTGATGGACTTGGAACAACGTTTGCGGGAGAAGGGTCGCGATCCCCGGTCAGGTTGGTTCCTTATCCAGCAGATTTCCCTGGCAATCCATAGTGGCAATGCCGCTAGTGTAATGGAATCTTTTGGTAAAGGTTGGGCGCGCGAGGGACGGCATCAGGACTTACCTATAGTCATAATCTTTTTGTATATAGGTACCGACTAATATTATTATTTTTCTTTTTAATTGAACTATTTTTGTAATTAATGTGTATTGTTTTGTACCAATAATTAATTAATGTATTATATTAATAGAAGCATCAATACAACAAAGTATTAAAATAGTAGATTGTTACCACATTGAATTAAAAATATATGTATATAACGTTTCAAAATAATACAAATGCGTAATCGTTCATACCTACTATGGTCGCAATACAATTCAGTAAAACGCAGACTGTACATATCTACATTTTTTTAAACAACTGCCCGAATCTGATCAAAGAATTTAAATGACTTTAGGCTAACATAAATAAAACTAAATAACTTCTTTTACATTATCATATTTTTCTAGAATCTATTGTATTCCCTCAGATCCCAGATACAAATTGGCACCAAGTCATTCGATTTGTCTGCTTGCCTCCCTGAAGGCGCAGTAACTTAATGAATATTAACACTGCACGTCTATGTGACAGCTCGTATTGAAACAAAGGAGACGTTAGATTAGCTACTGTTTTCTTTAGGTATAGACGACTTAAGCAAAGTTAAAAGTGGCACTATTATTTATTCCGTGGTAGTGGTGAAAAAGGTAACTAATGTAATCATAATATAATTTTAATTATAGCAGTCATTGTACTTACTAAACACTATGAACAATTTTCAAGTATCGCGCGGTTCATAAGATCGAGCCAAAAACGCAGAAAAACAAGTTCAATGGTAAAATCTCATTATTTGTCCGAACAAAGCTAAAAGTACCACACTGCTGTAATATAATAATATTATTTGATCTAATATATACGTTGTATGTATGTGTATGTATAAGTATGTTAAGGACTAACCCCCTACACAGAATGCTGAGGTAGCACCGCGCACCCAAGCCGGCCTCAACATTGCATCAGCCACGGTTGCTGGAGTCAGCGCAACGTGCCAGCGAATGCTTCACGAGGCACGCCGTCAGCACAACGTGTCCGTCCGGTCACCGAGCCATTTTATACCTAGTTTTAAGTCACTTTTGTTTCCGCCATCGAGCAATCGTCACCTTTCATAATTGTAACGTCAATTTAAATTAAATATATATTAAATAAATTTGGTTTTTTTTAGAAACTCGCCTTGCGACATACGTATTTGGCGCAGTCGGAGCGGATCCTAAAGGAAGAATCGGGAACGCCGAGCCCCTGCACTGCACGCGCGCTGCCCAAGAAGCGGTCAAACTGCAGGCAGTACAAGGATCCGGAACTTACGCGTTGTCGCAGGAAGTTGTATCCGGCCATTGATACACGAAAGAAGCCAAATGTATATGTAAGTGCTTTGAATCTTTCTTGTGCTTGATATCCTTATTTTATTGTGTTTTATAACTATCCAAGATTTTCCATCCAAGGCAATCGCGGACCGTTAGGTTTAGTGACATTAATAGATTAAATTTATTAGACGCAAATAGAGATTTAGATAGTTCTTATAACAGTAGTGTAGAATTAGAATTAAATAATTCAATGGCGGCGCTAGACGAGATTTTTAAGGCCCTTCGCCTTGTCCCCGAATTTGACGGGAACTCAAATGTGCTTGTACGTTTCATAGGATTATGTGACCAACTAGTAGAGAAGTTTATCGATACGGAAGTGCCAAACGACCTTAATAACGCTGCACTTATTAACGGCATACTCAATAAAGTTACTGGTAACGCCGCTCGTTTAATAAACTCTAACGGGATCCCTTTGGATTGGACTGGCATTCGCAGTGCATTAATAAATAACTTCGCAGATCAACGCGATGAGACCGCTCTGTATAACGACTTAGCTCTTTTAGTGCAGGGACAGAACACCCCTCAGGAGTTCTATGAACGTTGCCAAAATCTGTTCAGTACTATAATTACTTATGTCTGTTTACATGAAACGGTTCCTACCACGGTTAACGCTAAACGCGACCTTTACAAAAAGCTCACGTTACAAGCCTACTTACGCGGTTTAAAGGACCCATTAGGATCGCGTATACGGTGCATGCGTCCTGAAACAATCGAAAAAGCCCTCGAATTCGTACACGAGGAAAGTAACACCATGTATATGCAAAATCGTAATGAATACTTAGACAGGAAACCCACAGCTCAACTGTTTCAAAATACTAAGCCTCCACCATTTGTCATGCCTTCTTTTAATATGCCCGGCCCCTCTAGGCCTACCTTTAACATGCCAGGCCCTTCTAGGCCCTTTGCTATGCCACAGCAACCTAGTTGGAGACCGCAGTTTAACCAATCGAGACTAGCTGGTCCTTCGCGCACACAGCAAATGTTCCGCGCGCAACCTCCTAATTATAACGCACACGACAATCCTTTTAGACTACCCCAACGCCCAGTGCCTTCCGCACCACGTCCTATGAGTGGAGTCAGTCACTTTATCCCTAAGGTACTACCACCGACTTCTTTTGCCAACGCTCATGACTGGAGGAAATCCGGAAATCCACCCCCGTCTAATTATTTCAAGACTCGGGAGACGAACTGGAATGAAGTTGACCAATATAACTATTACGACTACCCCGACTATAATTATGACTATTACGAACCGACTTACCTTGAACCAGCATACGAACAGATGTATGAGCAACAGGCTTATCATAATGATTATGTGCCTGCCTATGTAGAGGAGCCCCAGGAAGGTGCCCCTACTGAAAGCCAGGATTTTCAAGTAGCTCAGAAGTCAGAAAAGCAAAAATAGAGATTAACTTACAAACGCAGAGGCAACTTCCTTTTATACAGATTACAAATCCACCCCTAAAATTATTAGTAGACACAGGCGCGAATCAATCTTTTATAAGTCCCGACGCAGTACAAAAGTTTTATTCAAGTGTCCAATGTAATTACGAACCTTTCGAAGTCACAAACATTCACGCAACCACACGAAATAATTATTCCATAACTGTACCATGCTTTCATGAATTTAATGAAGATTGTGACATCACACTATTCATCTATAAATTCCATAACTATTTCGATGGGTTAATCGGCTTAGATTTGTTAGAGAAGTTGGAATCGAGTATAGATTTGAAAAATAAAGTCTTAGCTACACGGAAGTCGACCAATCCTTTGCGTATGTACGATTCGCGGAACTGCAATCTTTATGAAGATATAATACCGGCTAATACATCTAAAATGATTCGAGTACCAATTAATTTTCACGATGGTGACGCAATTGTAGCAGAACAAACAATATCTAACTGCACTATTCGTGATTGCGTCACAACTGTTACGAAAAATCGCGGTATAATCGAAGTAATCAACCCGACTAAACACGACGTAGTGTTCTCGATGGATCGACCCGTTAGTGCGGAACTCTTTAACACTCAGTGCACGCGCACTCAACAACTTAGCGATCGCACGGCCGAAGTACTTTCGCGTTTACGAACTGACCATCTGAATCCTGAAGAACGAGCCAACTTAGAGTCTCTCTGCGCGCAGTATGCTGATGTATTTTATATTGAGGGTGAACCTCTAACTTTCACCAATCAAATAAAACACAGCATTCGCACCACAGATGAATTGCCTGTCTATACCAAAACCTATAGATACCCCTTCGTTCACAAACAGGAGGTTCAGGAACAAATATCGAAAATGCTTGATCAGGGTATAATTCGTCCTTCGCAATCAGCATGGAGCTCTCCCATATGGGTAGTTCCAAAGAAAGCTGACGCATCTGGAAAAGTCAAATGGCGTATTGTCGTTGATTTTCGTAAAGTTAACGAAAAGACAATCGACGACAAATACCCAATTCCCAACATCAATGACGTTTTAGATAAACTTGGTAACTGTCACTACTTTACAACTTTAGACCTTGCCAGCGGATTTTATCAAGTTGAAATGGACCCAGCCGACATTAATAAGACAGCTTTTAATGTGGAGCACGGGCACTTCGAATTTCTACGAATGCCAATGGGTCTTAAAAATTCTCCATCCACATTTCAACGCGTGATGGACAATGTCCTCCGTGACCTCCAAAACGTCATATGTCTAGTTTACCTTGACGACATAATTGTGTTCAGCGTCTCCCTACAGGAACACATGGTAAACTTAGAGAAAGTCTTTAAAAGACTTCGGGAATCGAACTTCAAAATCCAAATGGATAAGTCCGAATTTCTAAAACTAGAAACGGCTTATCTTGGACACATCATTAGTAGTGAAGGCATAAAACCTAACCCAGACAAAATAAATGCTATCCAAAATTATCCGATACCAAAAAGCGCAACCGAAATCAAACGATTTTTAGGATTGTTGGGATATTATCGTAAATTCATTCCTGATTTTGCAAAAATCACTAAGCCAATGACTCAGTGCCTAAAGAAAGGATCGAAAATCTTATTTAGTAACGACTACGTAGAATCTTTCGAAAAATGTAAAACACTTCTCGTAAACGACCCTATTCTCCAGTACCCTGACTTCACTAAAGATTTCATACTTACCACTGATGCCTCCAATTTAGCCATAGGAGCAGTCCTATCTCAAGGCACTATAGGATCAGACAAACCGATCGCGTACGCCTCACGTACCCTTAACTCTAGTGAAATTAATTACAGCACTATTGAGAAGGAGTTACTAGCAATTGTGTGGGCTACGAAATATTTTCGTCCTTATTTATTTGGGCGAAAGTTTAAGATCGTCACAGATCATCGACCACTGCAGTGGGTGATGAATCTTAAAGAGCCTAACTCACGTTTAACTCGCTGGAGGCTCAAATTAAGTGAGTTTGATTTCACTGTAATATACAAGCAGGGTAAATCAAACACCAACGCAGATGCTTTGTCCCGTGTAGAAATACATAATGACGAAGTAAACTCCGTGACTGTGAATGTCTCTGAAAAACCACCTAGTATAGCAGGTTCTAGTACAGCTACTGTACATACGGATGCTGAAAACCCTATACTAGAAGTACCTATAACCGACGATCCACTCAATAGGTTCCATAGACAGATATCCATCACTGTAGTAGAAGATATCAAGGGTAGACCAATTGTTTCAAAACCGTTTGAGTCACATACTAAAACAAGTGTTCAGGTTTCTAAATCCAATCTAGAGGAAGATGTAATCAATATCATAAAAGAATATGTTCAACCTAAAGTTAAAACTGGATTGTTAATTACCCCTCCTTTAGAGATGTATTCAATATTGCCAATCATACAAAATACTTTCAAAAGCTCATGTATGAATCTTTTCCTATGTAAAACTGAATTGGATAATGTCAAAGATTATCTCAAACAACAGGAGATCATTCAGAAATACCACGAGGGAAAAACAAATCACCGAGGTATAACCGAATGTTATCTCTCCCAGTCATATAAATACTACTGGCCAAAGATGAAAGAACATGTTACCAAATATATTAATGAATGTAACGTATGTGGCCAGGCTAAGTATGATCGTAATCCCATCCATCAGAAGTTTCAAGTTGTACCACCGCCATCAAAACCCTTTGAAATAGTTCATTTAGATTTGTTCAGTGTTGAAAACCAGAAATACCTAACTATCATCGATGCTTTCTCCAAGTATGCACAAGCATATTACATACGGAATGCTACAGCTGTTAGTGTGGTTCAAGCTCTATTACAGTTCTTTACACATCATGGAGTTCCCATGACAGTTGTGACAGACAGAGGTACCGAATTCACAAACCAAGTGTTTCTGAAATTCATAAGGGTTCATAAAATAAATCACCACAAGATTTTAGCTTGTGCCCCAAACGAAAATGGAATGGTAGAACGATTACATTCTACCTTGTTAGAACACTTACGTATTCTGAAACTTGAGCACCGAGGCGAACCTGTTGTTAACCTAATGTCTTACGCAATCCTAGCATATAACAGCACAATACATAGTTTCACGAAATGCCGACCCTTAAACATAATTACTGGACACATGGATCCGCGTGATCCGCTAGACATAAACTTATCTGAAAATTTATTACAGCAATACGTCCAAGACCACCGTAAAAGAATGCATAAGGTTTTTGAGCTATTAAACGAAACATCGCTTCACCGTCGAACACAAATTACCGAAAATATTAATAAAGACCGCGAACCAGAGCAAACGTATTCACCAGAACAAAACATATTTATCCGTAATCCCGTAGCTAGTAGACAAAAAGTAGCGCCGCGTTACACTCGTGACACGGTTTTGGCAGACCTCCCCATTCACATCTATACAAAAAAGAAAAGAGGTCCCGTAGCCAAATCGCGATTAAAACGCGTCCCTAATAGTGCACGGTTGTTACAGGACACTACTCCTGTTACTGGGCCTGACACGAGCGGAGGAGATAACTCTAAGTAGCCTGGACAAAGGACCAGGGATTTTACCCTTCAATCTAGGACCTTCAAAGGTCATTTCTCATTACCACTCCTTCCTTCAGACAATCAGCTTATATAATATTAGAGAAAGTATAGACTCTGTTCAGACTCAATTACTTAACTTTGAACCGCATCTTAACAACAAGACTTTATCGCTGTACGAACCTCATGTTAAATACCTTCAGCATAAGTTGAAAAAGATTTCAGATCAACTTCTTACCTTTGAACCCAAACGGAGTAAGAGAGGTCTCATTGATGGACTAGGATCTATTGTTAAAAGTATTTCGGGAAATCTAGATTACACAGATGCCGCTAAATATGACAATGCCATTAAAATCTTACAGGATCACGAACATAGTATAACAGCTGAAATAAATCATCATGTTAGTCTTAGCAAACATTGGGTAGGTGAAAACACTAAGGTACTTAATAGATTAACCGAAAATCAAATTAAGATGGAGAAGGTTATTAATTCAATATTGCAGAGTGACGCCACCCATGAAACCGAACTAGTGAAGTATGCACACTTGGCCCAGTTCTTTATCATCCTAGGAGATAACATAGATAGTTTAACTGATGAATTATTTCGTTTAGAAAATGCGTTGTCATTTATAAAGGCAAAGACAACTCACCATTCTCTAATAACATTAGATTCATTTAAGGACATCATGTCTAAATTGAGAAGTATATACAAGGAAGAAGAAATTTTAGATGTTAGTTTTAGAGATTACTTTGACATAGTAAAATTAGGATACTATTACAGTAACAATAACATTGTATTAGTTATAAAAGTCCCGATTGTCTCTCCCATAACATACAACCTATATAAGCTTTCCCTAGTTCCCAACAAGGATCATAAAGTCATTATCCCTCCTTATCCTTACGTAGCAATCCACAAGGACGATTTCATGTACATAGAGGCAGAATGCCCGAAGTCCAACCCATGGTTTCTTTGCGGACGACGAGTCCACTTCATGACGACGAACCAACGGCAATGCATCCGGCATCTCATCATGGACCAACAGATCAATTCGAATTGCAACATGACGCAAATAACTCTTACAACAGCCGCATTCGAAGCACTCGACGAGAAGCACTATGTTATTAGCTTGCCTGCATCTACAAAAGTCCGTCTGTCCTGTAACCAAGATCAGTACAATATGATGAAAGGAAGCTACCTGGCTACTATCCCTAAAAGTTGCCTGTTGCAGACTCCACAGTTCACTTTAACTAATGTGAACGATAGAATCAAAGGACAACCCTTGAAAATTATAGATATTCCTGTACATGAAGACATAGAACATAGAAACCAAGCAACTCTAACTCTTAGTTCTATTAACCTGGAGAGTCTACAGTCAAGTAACACCGAGATAAATCTGCAGCCGGCCCTGAATATAAATGACATTTCTTCAACCAGTATCTACCACACAACGATTCCAGTATATCTTATCCTGTTCGTCACCATGGCAATCGCAATAATATTAACTGTCCGCAGATATATCTTAAATCAACAGGCTGCCGCAGTATCGGAAGTCAAGGACCCCGAGCAGAACAAACCAGAGATCTACGCCGAGATAAAGCCAAGTCCTGCTCCACGTTCAGCACTATTCTCAACAAAAGTCCTCAAATAGATGCTGATCTTAAGGGGGGAGATGTTAAGGACTAACCCCCTACACAGAATGCTGAGGTAGCACCGCGCACCCAAGCCGGCCTCAACATTGCATCAGCCACGGTTGCTGGAGTCAGCGCAACGTGCCAGCGAATGCTTCACGAGGCACGCCGTCAGCACAACGTGTCCGTCCGGTCACCGAGCCATTTTATACCTAGTTTTAAGTCACTTTTGTTTCCGCCATCGAGCAATCGTCACCTTTCATAATTGTAACGTCAATTTAAATTAAATATATATTAAATAAATTTGGTTTTTTTTAGAAACTCACCTTGCGACATACGTATTTA
Source organism: Cabera pusaria (assembly GCA_954871355.1). Classification (NCBI taxonomy): domain Eukaryota; kingdom Metazoa; phylum Arthropoda; class Insecta; order Lepidoptera; family Geometridae; genus Cabera; species Cabera pusaria. The sequence goes on from OX940896.1 coordinate 7,996,341, forward strand.
GTATATTATATTATTATTATTGTATTGTATATAATATTTTGTGTATGTCTATTATTTACTTATTCTATTTTTATCTATTTCATTTATAAATTGTACGCTACCGCCATGTTTTGTTTTTATTTTATTTTTTTCCATACTAGGTTGTCTGGAAGAAATTGCTTCAAGCGATAAGACCGCCGATTGTGTTGCCATTCAGATATATTTTATTTTATTGTTTTGTTTTTTGTACAATCTGTTTAATTGGTAATCAATAAAGAGTTTTTGTATTGTATTGTTTCTTGTATGAATCTAAGTCGAAGTAAGTCGAGGGCCCGGTGGCGTAATCGGGAGAACGGTCGGCTTTGATGCCGTGGTACCGAGTTCAAACCGCCGTGCACCAATGGATTTTTCCATCGAAAAATTTATGTGCGCTTTTCACAGTGGCCCTCCGGTGAAGGAAAAACGTCGTTAAGAAACCAACAACCCCCGCATGGTGGTAGGATACTATCTAGTGTCCGCCTGGCCAGCTACCACCCTCAAGTTAGAAAATCTGTCACCAAAACATCTAATGTGTTCCGGCAGCCATCCTTGAGAGCCAGTTCCCATTCTAGGCCTAGCGTGCTTACCATCTTCGACCGCATCATCACTTACCAAACAGGTGAGATAGTGGTCAAAACGCTAGCCTATACAGCCTATAAAAAAAATAAAAAAATAAATAAATAAGTACTTAATTATATTGAACTTTATTAAATTCTAAGGCTGAGTTGCACCATCTTACTTTAACTGTAACAAACGACAAAAATCTGTCAAATTCCATATAAAACACCGGTTAATAGTATTAAGTTAGTAGTATATAATCTTAGTATTTTTGTTAATATATTGGCCACAACTTTATTCAAATTTTTTGTAAATTTTAAGTCATAGAGTTTTAAGTCACTTAATGGTGGCTAATGAGATCAAGTAAAAAAACCGCCCAGAGAAACTCGTTTCTTGTATGGGGATCCTGTTTAATTTTTAATTTCATTCTGTTTTTAGTATTTGTTATTTGGCTATAATAATACATATTTTGTGAAAATTTTAAGTTTCTACCTACTACAGTTTAGGAGATACAGCCTTCTGACAGACGGACGGATGAACGGACAGCGAAGTCTCAGTAACAGGGTTCCATTGGTACCATTTGGGTACAATACCATACATTTTCTTATAAGTTCACTGCATTCGTTTTCTTTGGACCACAGCTGTGAAAGGTTGCATCTGCATTCACTTTGTCGCCCATTGATCTTCGGTTCCGTCACAGAATAGTGAATAGTGTTCCGTCTCGATTCTTTATTTGTATATATTTGTAAGTCTAGACTAGAATGTTTTCTTTTGCGTCAAGCAAGATTTTAAACAAATTATAAGTAACATTATTTTAAGTTGTGTGCTACATTCTATATATATGTACAACATTCTATGGAACCGAACCTCTGAAATAGATAATTTATTATTATAATTTGAAAAGTGAAATGATTATATCACGAGTTCACGAAATGGTAATCACAGAACTAGAGCCGAGCAGATATTATTTTGAGTTTACTGGCAAATAAGATCGCTCTATCTCAAGAAATAAATGTATAAAACCAGCGCATCACGCTCAGTGAGTTGTTTCATACAAGCGCATCACTGCGGATACATCACCTTAAATAAATTACAAGTAAAAAATATTTTTAAAAACAAGCTTTTATCTGGGACAATGAACTAAAATGTTAAAAATAAATTCTAGTAAGTATTTGGCGTGTAGGTACTTACCTATATTCTTAAAAGCTTGAAGCACTACCCGTTTTTCAGGCTAGGTAATTAATATACTTCAGTGTCTCAAGCTTTTAAAAATATAGGTAAGTAACTACACGCCAAACACTTACTAGAATTTATTTTTAACATTTTAGTTCATTGCTCCAGATAAAAGCTTGTATTTAAAAATATTTTTTACTAAAATTTATTTTTCACTTTTTAGTAGGTAGGTATCGATGCCGACTACCTACCTACTACCTAAGTATTTAAGAGAAGGCATGATGTTTTAAAATATTCCACGGATATTTGGTGTAATTATGGGAAAAGTGCTCTTCAAGGAAAATCAATCGACTCGGTGGGGCTATGTTGCTTTATAACAGAAATGCCATGGCCACCTTACAGCTTCATCATCAGATCCTGGATATCATTTAAGTGTAAACTTCTCTTCAAGACGAATCAATCGAGCCCAAGCTCGGTAGGGTTATGTTGATTTATCACAGAGATGCCGTGGCCACCTTCCAGCTTCATCATAAGACCCTGGATATCATCTAGGTGAAAAGTTCTCTTCGAGACGAATCAATCGAGCCCAAACTCGGTAAGGTTATGTTGATTTATCACAGAGATGCCGTGGCCACCTTCCAGCTTCATCAACAGACCCTGGATATCATCTAGGTGAAAATGTCTCTTCAAGACAAATCAATCGAGCCCAAACTCGGTGGGGTTATGTTGTTTTATCATAAAGATGCCGTGGCCACCTTCCGTCTCCATCATTAAACCAGCTCCATGGTACCATATTATTGTATTGTCACCGAAGATACATAAGTACACCAAATTTGAGTCCAATCGAACATCGGAAAGTGGGTCTAATTTAGCTGCCAAGATTCCACCCGAACATACATAGTGACATACATACATACATACATACATACATACATACATACATACATACATACATACATACATACATACATACATACATACATTGCAAGTTAAATAAAAGCTTGTAAAATATGTAAGTACTGTACAGAATATAATCTGCGAATGTTCCTTAAATAAAACTCTCTTTAGTACTAGCCAAACCCAAGAACCTGACGTACAAAAACAAATGCGGTCATTTGCACCTAATAGAATTCACATTATGAAACCTACAAAAATCCAGATGCAAGACTGTAACGTGCACCTAAATAAAAAAGAGTTTGCTTGCTGTTGCACTGATGGCATGGTGGATTATTCTTAAAATTTACGATTGGATAGTTATTTTTGGTGTAGTACACAACTTTTACCGAAATTTAATGGCAATCTTCAGAGATATGAACAGCAAAACCTTCCCGGAACGATTCCTTCCATTTGAAGTTTGTGAAATTATTTAATACTAGCAGCCCGCCCCAGCTTCGCACGGGTAGAACATATATGCCTACAAAATTAGCATCAGTTTGTTGCATCGAATATAAAATATGAATAAATTTAACAATCATCGTCAAATTTCATCCAATTTACACAAAACCTTAACGAATTATGCACCTAAACCTTCCTCATAAACACTCTGGCTATTGGTAAAAACCGCATGATAATCCGTTCAGTAGCTATTGATATTATTGCGAACAGATAGACAGACGCAGTGATGGATTTAGTTTTATAATACTTACGTAGTTATATTGGACGGCCCTTTGGCGTAAAGGATAATTACCCTGATTCTGACCCGACGGTCGTTGGTTCTAATCCTAGCTATATACCTACCAATGAAAGTTTTATGTGCATTCATGAATCATGAGTTTTCGTACAGTGGTAGTGGGATCATTAAATCTACCAAAAAGTAGCTTACCACCAAGGAGAACATCTGCCGCCGTAACCTTACGGCGTTCCCCGACGCGAAATGTAGGGGTAATATACGTTTAACGTGTGTATCTGTGTGTCTGTCTGTAGCATCTTAGCATCTAACCGGATGAACCGATTTTGTTTTTAATTTTCATAGTTTTTTTTTGTTTGATAGATGTGAAGACATCTAGAGTTTTCTTAGCTTTGATTCATAAAAATTCGTTCAATCGTTATAAAACTATGAGCTTTTTTCTAGTTAATTGCGTTATGAAATCAACTTTTATAGGTCTGATCAATTCGAAAATATTATTCTTCAACGATATTGTAAGAATATGGATGCATTGACCTGATGCTGGGACATCTCCTGGACTCTACAGAATACTCAAATCCTCACCAACTTAGAGCTCAGATTTTAAATGTCGTGTTTAGAGTCATTGGATGGAATGCTTTTAATGAAAAGATTAGGTATACATAGATCAGTCGGGGTGGTTTAAAATATTATATTATTATATATATAGATGAATATTATTTTACACAATAGATCATATTATTATACTATATTGACTTCAAATTGATTGTGATCGGTAGGGATCTACAGCATAGCTAAGCTTATAATAATATTTTCGCAGTAACCTAACCTAATCTGTGGTTTCACTGCAGATATTTTATTAATTTTGCGATGCGTGTATGTGAAACCCGTGATATCTTCTAGAGTTTTCATTTGAATTATATACTGTAAAGGACAATTTTAATCTATAATATGTGGCCAAGCTAATTAATGTAATTATTTGGATAAGGATTAATACTATATACTTGAAAATAGCTTTGGAAGTTATGTAATATTTTGTAACAACAAATTAAAGATTGAAATGGTTACTGTGAGTCAACCTTAAGAGATAGACATATGCTGTAGCGGACTTTTTTGTAGGTCTTATTAAGTAGTACAACTCTTGCATAGAAAATATTCTTCTATCTATTTTCAATTAAGCAGCGTTCGTAAGAAACGTATTTTTTCGACCGTTTTTTTGCCGACTTAGGTTGCAAATTAGGTCTCCATGAATGTACCTTTAATTTAAACAGGGTAATATATAGCCTATTTTCATTCCGAAAGTCCATTCTATGTATTAGTGAAAGAATTTTTTAAATCGGTTCAGTAGTTTTTGAGCCAAATCATTACAAACATACAAAAATACAAAAATACAAATGTTCTCTCTTTATAATATTACTAGCAGCCCGCCCGGGCTTCGCACGGGTAGAACATATATGCCTACAAAATTTGCATCAGTTTGTTGCATCGAATATAAAATATGAACATATTTAACAACCATCGTCATATTTCATCCAATTTACACAAAACCTTATCGAATTATGCACCTAAACCTTCCTCATAAACACTCTGGCTATTGTTGAAAACCGCATGATAATCCGTTCAGTAGCTATTGAGATTATTGCGAACAGACAGACAGACGCAGTGATGAACTTTGTTTTATAATACTTACGTATTGATATTGGACGGCCCTTTGGCGTAAATGATAGTTACCCTGATTCTGACCCGACAATCGTTGGTTCTAATCCTAGCTATATACCTACCAATGACAGTTTTATGTGCATTCATGAATCATGAGTTTTCGTACAGTGGTAGTGGGATCATTAAATCTACCAAAAAGTAGCTTACCACCAAGGAGTACATCTGCCGCCGTAACCTTACGGCGTTCCCCGACGCAAAATGTAGGGGTAATATACGTTTAACGTGTGTATCTGTGTGTCTGTCTGTAGCATCTTAGCACCTAAGCGGATGAACCGATTTTGTTTTTATTATTGATAGTTTTTTTTTGTTTGATAGATGTCTTCATCGAGAGTTTTCTTAGCTTTGATTCATGAAAATTCGTTCAATCGTTATAAAATTATGAGCTTTTTTCTAGTTAATTGCGCTATGAAATCAACTTTCATAGGTCTGATCAATTCGAAAATCTTCTTCTTCAACGATATTGTAAGAACATGGAAGCCTCCTGGACTCTACAGAATACTCAAATCTTCACCAACTTACAGCTCAGATTTTAAATGTCGTGTTTAGAGTCATTGGAAAAAGCTATTATACATAGATCAGTCGGGGTGGTTTAAAATATTATATTATTATATATATATAGATGAATATTATTTTATACAATAGATCATATTATTATACTATATTGACTTCAAATTGATTGTGATCGGTGGGGATCTACAGCATAGCTAAGCTTATAATAATATTTTCGTCGTAACTATGACCTAATCTGTGGTTTCACTGCAAATATTTTATTAATTTTGCAATGCGTGTTTGTGAAATTCGTGATATCTTCTAGAGTTTTCATTTGAATTATATACTGTAAAGGACAATTTTAATCTATAATATGTGGCCAAGCTAATTATTAGCCAACGTAATTATTTGGATAAGGATCAATACTATATACTTGAAAATAGCCTTGGAATTTATGTAATATTTTTTAACAAAAATTTTAATATTAAAATGGTTACTGTGAATCAACCTTAAGAGGTAGACATATGCTGTAGCGGACTTTTTTGTAGGTCTTATTAAGTTGTACAACTCTTGCATAGAAAATATTCTTCTATCTATTTTCAATTAAGCAGCGTTCGTAAGAAACGTGTTTTTTCGACCGTTTATTTGCCGACTTAGGTTGCAAATTAGGTCTCCACGAATGCACCTTTGATTTAAACGGGATAATATATAGCCTATTTTCATTCCGAAAGTTCATTCTATGTATTAGTGAAAGAATTTTTTAAATCGGTTCAGTAGTTTTTGAGCTTACTCATTACAAACATACAAAAATACAAAAATACAAATGTTCTCTCTTTATAATATTAGTATAGATAGTTTTCAAACCACAACAACACTTACCAATTATTTTGTATCAATGTGCTGTACAAAAAATGCGAAAAAATCACTAGTAACAAAAGGGGAAATTGTGTCTTAGCCTTGTGTATTTCAGGCTTTAAAAAGTGAAATTAAATAAACCTTAGCCGAAGCTGCCAAAACCTCTCTACAAAGCAAACTTCCCTTGCTTTCGCATCTGCCAGCTCGCATTAAAAGAAAATTAACGGAATTTGATGCATAGATTATGCAAATCGAATGCATATCCGCCCTCGTTCTTTGTTATCACGTACATTGAATGAGTTTTAATAGCGTTGCTGACGACACAGCGTTATGCTGTATAGGAATGGTTATGGCAGAATGGCTTGTTTGTTTTGACACGGTACTAATAGTTATTACTGGGAAATATAGGGGTGAGTATTTCTTACTCGTGATAATACGGCCTTTGTTTATTACACGCATACACAGAACAAACTGTAAACAAACAATTTATTAAAGTATCTGACTTTTTTATATTAAACTAATCAAATGGTTCTAATATTTTTTAACCGACTTCCAAAAAAGGAGGTCAGGGGTGGAAGTCTCTAAATTGATAGCGATGCGTCTTGTCATCGCAAAAGTCTGCTAGACTGAGATGCAGCTAGACAGTTGTTATCTGCATCTCTTTTCGTATCGACGATTGTCGCTCGAAATTCATCTCTATGCATGTAGAGACTACCGGCCCAGGTTAGGTTAGTTAGGTTCGAAAAAAGGAGGTTACTCAATTCGACCGTATATATATATTATATATATGTTCTTGTAGACCTGATCAGATTTATAATAAAAAAACTAACAGAATGAACAATTTACAATTTTACTTGACCAAAATAATGATTTAAAGCAATTAATAAATTAACAATTTAACACAACAAAATAATTAAATAAACGGGGTAGAAAAAGGGCAGAGTAACGTTCGTCGCAACGGCTGGCAGCAAAGTGGACGAGGCATGGAGACGCGCCGGCTTATATAGGTTTCACGTCCTAGGTTGCTTCGCTTCTCCTACAATATATATTTTATGTTTGTTCGCGGATAACTTCGTCGTTTATGAACCGATTTTGATGATTATTTTTTTGTTGGAAAGAAAATATCCCAGGGGTGGTACATATAATTATTTATATAAGTAATTGATGTATATATGCAGTTTCTATCCTTAACGTTTTGATGAAGAGTTTGTTGAGTGGCGCTTCCAATAAATATTAGGAACCTCAGCATTCAGAAAAGTGCAGAAACCGCGTCGAGTCGTAATTTCAATGCTCTGGTCCAAAAACGGATCTGAAAGTCCGTACGCGCCGCCCTTCTCCTTCTGCCTCTCTTCTCCTTCCCTTCTCCTTTCGTGTAAAGTTGCTTGTAAGGATTTTTTTACAGGTAGAAACGGTACAAGATAACTTACTATAATAAAAAAATAAATAATAAAAATAAGCACGTTATATACGCAACTATGTTCACCGTGTCATTTATCGAATCGCCGACGCGTGAAGCTACACTTTTTAAGAGAAGTTTTAGTAGCTTTTCTTTTAAGTGAGTGGACGCTTTCTGATTCTGTATTCTAAAGATATAACTATTAAAGTTTTTTCAGTTAACGTCGAACTTCATATGACACGCTTAATACAACTTTGACTATTCTATATTCATCTTATCTTCTAAACGCGTAGTATATTCAGTGTTTTGCTTCGACTAATTAATTCCGAGCTGTGGGTATTCAGTAATTCTGTGTAAACAGTCTTCTGGTGCTTGCGCCCGCCGTCTTTTGGATGTGTTAGATTAAAATTTAGATAAATGAGACGTAGACACGTTTTCTAAACAATGATTATCATTTTTCGTTATTACTAATGCCTGCAAGCATATAATGTCCATTATTAAAAGACTAAAGTATTATATTAAACTCGCTTCTTACAACTCTGGTTTGATAAATTGTTTATTAAGTATTATTTTTTGCTGGCGAAAAATGAAATACTGTAGTGTGTACGGAACCGGAAGTGCGAGTTTGACTTGCACTTGGCCAGTTTTTTCCATTTGGATTGGTGACGAAAACCTGAAACATATTATAATATAATTCCTTTTTGTTAGGCAACGGTCGATAGCAAACAACGATCCACATGCCTTAAGGTACGGCCAAACCGCGGCGTCCTGCGATCTGCGAGTGCGATCTCAGTACTTTTCAATTGTTTTCTGATCGCGTTTGGTGTGAACCAATCGGTATAAATACTGCTGCGCTATCTGATCGCCGCCTAGATCGCGCACGCAGGACTGTGGTGTGTCCGTACCTTTACCGATATCCATATTATATCTAATATGACTCAGTCAGAGTTCAAAGTTCAAAGTTTTTATTCCGTAATGTATTGAAGTAGGGTTATCAGCCATACTACACGCACCTCTATGTTTCAGTACTTCAGACATTTTATATTAAAAAATGTGATGCAAAGAAACCAGTCACGTGACCTGATTGGTATACCTAGTTGCCTATACAGTCTCATTGGTCCTATCTTCTAATACTATAAGAATCTTTGTCCTGACATATTGACTGACTGATTGACAGACAACGCACAGCCTAAACCGCTGGTCGTAGAGACTTGAAATTTGTGGGGTATATTTATGTTAGTACCTAAGGTTAGTACCTAGTACCTAATTATGTTAGTACCTAAGAAAGGATTTTCCAAAATTCACCCCATATGGCGAAGAAACGGGGGTCCAAAGTTTGTATGGTGAAACAAGATTAGATAGTATTTTCTATTTAAAACTTCATACAAGTGCGCCAGTAAAAAAATAAGTACATATGTGTTAAAGGTTTTTTTTAAATTCTACCCCTAAGAGGGTGATATCTATACTCTATACTAATATTATAAAGAGAGAACATTTGTATTTTTGTATTTTTGTATGTTTGTAATGAGTAAGCTCAAAAACTACTGAACCGATTTAAAAAATTCTTTCACTAATACATAGAATGGACTTTCGGAATGAAAATAGGCTATATATTATCCCGTTTAAATCAAAGGTACGTTCGTGGAGACCTAATTTGCAACCTAAGTCGGCAAAAAAACGGTCGAAAAAATACGTTTCTTACGAACGCTGCTTAATTGAAAATAGATAGAAGAATATTTTCTATGCAAGAGTTGTACAACTTAATAAGACCTACAAAAAAGTCCGCTACAGCATATGTAGCGGACTTTTTTGGTTACTTACTTAACTCTTAAGGTTGACTCACAGTAACCATTTCAATCTTTAATTTGTTGTTACAAAATATTACATAACTTCCAAAGCTATTTTCAAGTATATAGTATTAATCCTTATCCAAATAATTACATTAATTAGCTTGGCCACATATTATAGATTAAAATTGTCCTTTACAGTATATAATTCAAATGAAAACTAGAAAATATCACGGGTTTCACATACACGCATCGCAAAATTAATAAAATATCTGCAGTGAAACCACAGATTAGGTCATAGTTACTGCGAAAATATTATTATAAGCTTAGCTATGCTGTAGATCCCTACCGATCACAATCAATTTGAAGTCAATATAGTATAATAATATGATCTATTGTGTAAAATAATATTCATCTATATATATATATATAATAATATAATATAATATTTTAAACCACCCCGACTGATCTATGTATAATAGCTTTTTCCAATGACTCTAAACACGACATTTAAAATCTGAGCTGTAAGTTGGTGAGGATTTGAGTATTCTGTAGAGTCCAGGAGGCTTCCATGTTCTTACAATATCTTTGAAGAAGAAGATTTTCGAATTGATCAGACCTATAAAAGTTGATTTCATAACGCAATTAACTAGAAAAAAGCTCATAGTTTTATAACGATTGAACGAATTTTCATGAATCAAAGCTAAGAAAACTCTCGATGAAGACATCTATCAAACAAACAAAAAATATCAATAATAAAAACAAAATCGGTTCATCCGGTAAGGTGCTAAAATGCTACAGACAGACACACAGATACACACGTTAAACGTATATTAACCCTACATTTTGCGTCGGGGAACGCCGTAAGGTTACGGCGGCAGATGTACTCCTTGGTGGGTTTTGGTAGATTTAATGATTCCACTACCACTGTACGAAAACTCATGATTCATGAATGCACATAAAACTTTCATTGGTAGGTATATACTCGTAGCTAGGATTAGAACCAACGACTGTCGGGTCAGAATCAGGGTAACTATCCTTTACGCCAAAGGGCCGTCCAATATCAATACATAAGTATTATAAAACAAAGTTCATCACTGCGTCTGTCTGTCTGTTCGCAATAATCTCAATAGCTACTGAACGGATTATCATGCGGTTTTCACCAGTAGCCAGAGTGTTTACGAGGAAGGCTTAGGTGCATAATTCGTTAAGGTTTTGTGTAAATTGGATGAAATATGACGATGGTTGTTAAATATGTTCATATTTTATATTCGATGCAACAAACTGATGCAAATTTTGTAGGCATATATGTTCTACCCGTGCGAAGCCGGGGCGGGCTGCTAGTGAGGTAATAAAGTGTGATAATCAATATTGTGTCGGATTACGCTGCAATTTGGCATGCAGATAGTTATTACGAAGTTAGTTACCTCTAAGAAAGGATTTTCCAAAATTCACCCCTGAAAGGGATGAAACGGGGGTCCAAAGTTTGTATGGTGAAACAAAATTAGATAGTATTTTCTATTCAAAACTTCATACAAGTACGCCAGTAAAGAAATAAGTAAATATGTGATACAGGTTTTTTTGAAATTCCACCCCTAAGAGGGTGAAACGGGGTAACAAAGTGTGGAAATCAATATTGTGTCGGATTGCGCTGAAATTTGACGTGCAGATAGTTATTACGACTCTAGTTACCTCTGAGAAAGGATTTTCCAAAATTCACCCCTGCAGGGGATGAAACGGGGGTCCAAAGTTTGTATGCAGAAACAAGATTAGATAGTATTTTATATTCGAAAATTCATACAAGTCCTCCAGTAAAAAAATAAGTAAATACGTGTATCAGGCTCTTTCGAAATTCCACCACTAAAAGGGTGAAGGTGGCGTAACAAAGTCTGAAATCAATATTTTTTCGGATTGCGCTGAAATTTGGCATGCAGATAGTTATTTTGACTTAGGTATTCACTAAGAAAGATTTTTTTCAAAATTCACTCTTTAAGGGGATGAAGCTATAGTTTAATGTTTGGATAGGCATTTTATTCAACATTTCACACAATTAATTCTGTAAATAAATAAGGAAACACGAGTTCCAGACTTTTTCAAAATGCTACCCTAAAGGATAAATTGAGGTAACAAAGTCTAAAAATCAATGTTGTTTCGGATTGCGCTGAAATTAAGAATGCAGATAGTTATTATGATGTAGGTATCCGCTATATATATCCGCTGCATATATCCGCTCAGAAAGGATTTTCTAAAAATTCCTCCCGGATACGGAACGGGGATTCAACGTTGGTATGGCGAAACAAGATGAGATAAAGTAAGTGTTGTAAGATTTTTCGAAATGGCGTAGGTAACAAAGTCTGAAAATTTGGGTTTTTCGGGTTTTATAAATATGAATCCCGAATTGTATAGTCACGCGATAACATGAAATCGGGTGAACCAATTTGGCTAATTCTTATTTGATGTCTTTAATGATAGAATCGTATTTACAAAAGTAAAGTTTTAAGTAATTAAAAGAAGTTTTTAACGCGGGCGAAGCCGCGGGGCACTTCTAGTTTGTAATATATGTAGTTTACATAATGTCTCCATAATATTAGTAAATAACGAAATTATTACTTTACGTGATAGCTCCGTTGATCCGAGTGTCGGCAACTTTTATTCTACCCCTCGAAACGAAATTATAGTATCGTAAAACAATGATTGAGACTCGATACCAACTCATTTTTCCATTATTTTAGGGGAGAACAGAACAGACATGCGACTTTTATCTAGCTTTGTATCTATAGCCGCGTACAGTGTTGTCAGAGTATGGACATTGAACGAAATGTAACAAGTCCTACCCTACTAATACTAAATGCGAAATTTGAATTCGAGTTCGCATATTAAGATGTATTATATTATGCTGATGCAAGTGCATCTGGTTCTAATGTCGCAAAAAATATCGTTTGCGCGATGCAGAATTTCATACATTTAGGCAATATTTACAAGGAGAACTGTGCAAACTACTCCAGCGCCATCTAGATGCTATTTTATTAAGTTGAGTTGGTGAGTATAGATGGATGTATGTTTGTTACTTTTTAATTCAAAACGGCTGAAAGTACATATGTGAATTAAATTTAGTAATCAGATAACACATAGGCTTATTTTAAAGCGAAGTCCCGGGTCGCAGATAGTACTTAATAACTTAAAGAACCAAGATCAAACCTTATCTATTCTAGGCCTAGCATGTTCATCGTCTTATTGTTATATGAAAGATAGTAAGTAGTCAAACGCTAGCCTATCAAATATTCTTGATACATAAGCACAATGCATTGCCACTGATCATCTGACAGATATTATAATGTTGATTGGTAATGCGAATTATAATGGTTGCCTGAAAGTGGAAGACTGTAGTAACCAAAATACTAAGTTTGTTCATCGGATGTGTTGATCACACAGCATGACTGCCTTACAATCGAAAGTCGTTCAATAAAAAAAATGAATTATAATTGATTTATGTCTAAGTATAATAATAATAATAAATAAACCCGCAGAGGCGGCTTTGTGGCGAGCCGACGGTGAGTGGCGACACCGCGTATCCCTATCCCGTGAGGGCTACATGAGACCCTCTGACCCCCTGCTTGCCTTGACCGGCCGGCCGGTGGTGGGAATCGCAAGAGCTAAGACCTAAGCTCCAGGGTGGAAGTGTTAAAGGCATAAAGCCGCTAGTAGCGTTTAGTGAAAGTGCAGCACACCTCTCAACACCCTTAGCTATCCACACCAATGTTGCCCCTCGGCGCCGACATAACGGTCCGCCTTTATGGGGGGCCCAGGGCCCATTCAGTGTATAGCGAGTCACCACCCGGTTTAATATTTTGAAATGAGGCATAATTGGCGGGTACCGTACCTCATCCCATAGACCAGAAAACAGACATCAAGCAGAACACATTCATAGCCATGACAAAAATGTACCATCTTTTTATAGTTTTTCATCTCTCCATCCACAAATAATATTTTTATTTTATTTAATATTGTAAAGGGCCTCTTGACGTTGGCTTCGGCTCCGTCAATGCCTTCCAAAGGACCGGGTGATTTGCAGCCCGTGATGTGTATATAATAATAAAACCGCAGGGGCGGCTTCGTGGCGAGCCGACGGTGAGTGGCGACACCGCGTACCCCTATCCCGTGAGGGCTAAATGAGACCCTCTGACCCCCCGGCTTGCCTTTACCGGCCGGCTGGTGGTGGGAATCGCAAGAGCTAAGACCTAAGCTCCAGGGTGGAAGTGTTAAAGGCATAAAGCCGCTAGTAGCGTTTAGTGAAAGTGCAGCACACCTCTCAACACCCTTAGCTATCCACGCCAATGTTGCCCCTCGGCGCCAACATAACGGTCCGCCTTTAAGGGGGGTCTATTCAGTGGGTGGCAAGTCACCACCCGCCTAAATATTTTGTAATGAGGCATAATTGGCGGGTGCCGTACCTCATCCCATAGACCAGCAATCGGACATTAATCAGCTCACCCAATAGTCTCATAAAATGTACCATCTTTTTATAATATAGTTTCCCATATCTCCTCCTCATCAATTAATTATACCTAAGTAAACAATGTAAAGGGCCTCTTGATGTTGGCTTCGGCTCCATCAATGCCCTCCAAAAGACCGGGCGTGTACGACCCGTGAGTTAGATTGAATAAATGAATAATAATAATAATAAAGCCTTTTATTTCCATATCCTTAATGATCTATTACAAAATATATTTTCAGTATAAACCTACGTTATTATTATTATTTTTTTTTTATTTTTTTTCTCCCTTAATCTCTAATTGTTAGTATTATCGCTAAGTTGTGGGATATGGACCCCTTCTTGGGTGAAGGCCTCCTCCATCTTCTTCCAGAATTCCCTGTCCTTGCCTCGGGTTAGCCAATCTTTTCCTACTTTTTCATTTAAATCATCAGCCCACCGTCTGTTTGGTCTGCCTACCTTTCTCTTTCCTTGTGGACCCTTCCATCCTGTTGCTTCGATTGTCCAGCGACGGTCATTATATCGAGATACATGACCGGCCCATTTCCACTTCAGCTTAAGGGCTTGTGTTATTGCGTCCGTTATTTTAGTTTTACTTCTTATTATCTCGTGCTTTATTTTATTTATTTTTCTTATTTTTAACATTCTTCTCTCCATTGCCCTTTGTGTTGTTCTAATGATTTGTTTGGTTTTGTTTGTATAAGTCCACGTTTGGCCATGTCTAAGTATAAGATATATTTATACTTTATATTTTATCAGTAATAGGTACGCATGTACAAGAATTATTAGATAGGTACATTACACTTATTTGCGTTACTGCACTACGCCTGATATATTATAATTGGGAACCTAAAAAGTACAATGTCTAAATCAGACATACATATTTTGAGAGTTTGTTTGTTTTTCATTCATTTCAAGAATAGAGGTTTAATGTGTGTTTATGTCACATCCTTACTGTCTTTACAACGCATTCTGCCTATTGAACTTGATTTGATAATAATAACTTCGAGACGGGAAATGTGGAAATGAGGGGGTGAATCGTAGGGCGTGAAAATGTTTATACACTTTCATAATTTTGAAGGGATGATATCGGATCCGCAACAAAGAGGGTTGGGGCAAGGAAAGGGCTTTCAACAAAATACTTAATACGGAAAATACGAGGTAGGAAAACCTGGTTATGTCGAGAGGCAGCTGATATTGGCGCGGGCACGTTTGTTAGCCAGGATTTGAAGGTGCATTACTGTTAGGGGTAGAATGGTTGTAAATTTTTGCGGTGTTGTTTTGAGGGATTGTGCTTAGTCTCTAGCTCATTTTTAACCGACTTCACAAAAAAGGAGGAGACTCTCAATTCGTCGGAATCTTTTTATTATTTTTATTTATGAACACCGATTACTTCAAAGATTCCTGAACAAATTTGGAAAATACTTTTTTTTGTTTCGAAAGGGCACCCTTCCCAGGTGGCCCCATATACATTTTAATGAAATCGGTCGAGTGGTTTTTAATAAATCCACATTTGTATAACGATGCATTTATATGCCTCGATGACATGATACTGGCTACTGGCTATTTTGACGCGACGTTTGAAGTCGGTTCTTTTAGTTTTTTAAACGATCTTAAATTATATTGCATTTCCGTTTCAGTGCAAAAATACGGTGTACAGTAGTCAGTGCAGACTGTACTTTGTCAGGTTAACATTTTGACTAATATGTCGCGTGATGTTGTTAGAGAGGCAAATCATATTCTGTGTTTATGATCGAAGAGTGAGGCTAACCAAAAAAGAAGCACCCTTTCATTTTCCAGTGGGTGCCGTCAAGGTGGCTACGAAATAATGATATGATAGTACAAGACCTTGATTGGTCTAAAGATAACACTAAAAAATGTGTCATTTCTCATTCTAATTTCATTTATTCCAAAAACAATCATCATTATTGTATCTGAAATTACATTTACATCTATGTTTACATAAACAAAAAAGCAAAATCAAATTAAAAAAATATCTAGGAAAATCACAAATTAAATACATAAGTAGCTTATAACAACAATACACAAAAAATAATAATAATAGAACAGAAAAGAAACAATAAACAATACCCAAAAAATATAAAACAAAACAGTAACAATAAAAAAAAAACAGAATTAATAAAAATTTAAATTAACAATGTCAATCAATGGGGACAAAGGATGTTGAATGACCTAGCTGATTCTTCTCGTCGCATCGGTCTCCGGATGAATTTGGATAAAACCAAAGTCATGTACAACGAGCACGTTGTTCCGGAACCGATTGCCGTAGATGGAATCCCACTCGAAGTTGTCACTAAGTATGTTTACCTAGGGCAAACGCTCCAACTAGGCAAACACAACTTCGAGAAGGAAATCCAGAGAAGAATTCAGCTTGGCTGGGCAGCATTTGGGAAACTCCGTCGAGTCTTCTCGTCGCCTATACCACAGTGCCTAAATACAAAAGTCTTTAATCAGTGCGTCCTACCTGTCATGACATACGGAGCCGAGACGTGGACACTCACGGTTCGACTAGTCCACCAGTTCAAAGTCGCTCAGCGAGCTATGGAGAGAGCTATGCTCGGTGTTTCTCTGCGGGATCGAATCCGGAACGAAGTAATTCGCCAGAGAACTAAAGTGATCGACATAGCTCAGCGGATTAGCAAACTGAAGTGGCAGTGGGCTGGTCATATCTGCCGTAGGAGCGATAACCGATTGGGGTGCGGGTCGGAACACCTCCTCGTGGTGTACCCTGGGTATCGGCCGACAACTTCTCCTAGTTTACTGGGTTAAGTTGTCGACCGATAGCGAAGTTCCGACGTGAGGGGCTCCTCCGCGTGTTCCTCTGATATTTAGCAGAGGGCACAGTGTGACGGGGCAGGGCGGGCTCGGTGGTGGGAACCGCCCGGTGGTGGGTCCGAGCATAATGCTCGGACTTAGTGGCGGGGCCGGTAACGGCTGCAAGGGGGTTGCTCGCATGCTTTTGTCATGCGAGCCGGACGGTGGACGGTGTGTGAGTAGGGGTAGTTGCCCTTCGCACACCTGTCATGTGAGGGACGGAGGGTGTGGTGAGTTTGAGGAGAAGACGAGCCACACTCCTCTAAGGCTGTGGGTCCGATTCACTCGGGCCCAGAGGTGGGGCCGGTGACGGTCTTGAGTGGAGTCTCGTATGCCACTGGCAATGGCATGCGAGTCGAACAGCGGACGGTGTGTGAGTAGGGGTATTTGCTCTTCGCACACCTGTCATCAGAGAGACGGAGGGTGTGGTAAGTTTGACGAGAAGACGAGCCACACTCCTCTGTCATTGTGGGGTTACTGTTGGAGAGTCGGGGGACTCTCCAACGGCTTGCACTCCCCACATGACGGTTGAGGGTTGACTTTGGTGAGCAAGGTCAGCCCTCCGCAGCGGCAGAGGCCCATTTGGGTCTGCCACCGGGGCAAGTTGGTAAATGCTAGCGCAACCCCATCTTGCTCCACCACGGTGGATGACGGCTCACCCCAGGTTTTTAGTGCGGTATCCTGCCTTTTAGGCAGCGAGTCCCACATAATCATCTCGCTCCCCCGGGCGATTTGGTATCCATAAAGGATTTTCCTACTGTGACTAGGTGGAGCTATGACATTCGCAAAGCGGTGGGCAGTGACTGGAAGCAAAGAGCCGAAGACCAGGCTCAGTGGCGTGTCTTGGGGGAGGCTTATGTCCAGCAGTGGACTGATACCGGCTGATAATGATGAATGATGATGATGATGAATCAATGGGTGCAAAATAGTAATAAGGTTCCAATAAAATACTAGGTAGGTATATATTATGTCAATGGACTATTAAAATAAAATATGTCAAATAGAGCAGAATATTCAGTCATAATGTCATGTGTTATGAAATAGCTACGATACCCTCTATCATATAACTACTTATTCGTCTACAAAAAAGAACACATAATATATCCTTTAAGTAAAACTCTTACATTTGAATCTCTTTGACCAGTGAATAAGTAAGGACAATCTATCACAGACTTACAAGAGGCCCGTTCCTGAGTTCTAACCCAAAAATGTGGGTCACAGAATCTTTGGAAGTCCAACCTTAAAAAATTGGTTTTATTCGATCCGGGATAGAGTAAATAAAAAGAACGAGATTCGTAACGTATTTGATGGATACTCTTGACTTTGTTCGTGCAAAGGTCAAAAGATTTGGGTTCGTATAAGTTGGTTTGGATGTAAGTTGGTATACTTACTGCTTGGGCTGTTGAAATACGTCTCTGAATTACCTTGAAATGCGAATACAGCGATGAATATATTCTTGAAACGTTGACATCTCGTTATTTTCAAGTAAATGTATAGCTATCCATCTATCGTAGTTTTGAAGTACGAGTATGTACGATAACAATTCAACGACCGTATAAAGCTACGCAATGCTTCATAATAATGAAAACTATTATAAAGTAATACAGACAGAGTTTTATCCATCAGAAAAACATGAAAAAAGATCAGCAATAAAATTAAAAGGCTTATCAATCGGCTATTTGCAACACTAGACAGCTAAATCAAAATGGCTTAGAATTACCATTACCAAAAAAGAAGCGACTCTACTAAAAGACTACATAAAACGAAATCATTTACCCCTCAAAAGGACATTGTTCCACCGCGTAAGCCGTAGCTTTCCATTAGCTCTCCTAGCGTAATTTCAGGGAGCAATTCGCGGCCAAAGGATTACCTTATACGGTAAAGTGGTTACGTATCTTGAATCTGCAGGCTTCCACGGACCCAAGTGTGGATACTCAACGGTTTTATTGCGGTAGTAAAACATAAGGGTTTTCACGTTAAGGCTGTAGGAATGACACCCTCCGATTCATATGCTGACTTGCAGCTATAACGTAAGAGTGAATGCTTCTGGAATGGGATGGGGAGATGAAATGATGATGTTTTTTTATAACGAGAATAAAAGACTGATGTAAAATGTTCAGTCGCATTAAAACTCTGGTATTTGCGTGTCGTGGCACTGCGCCGGACAAATGTATGTGGAGCTATATACCTTTTAATTTTACAGGATGTTTCTAATTTTCCATTAAACTATAAGTCGCCTATTATTGTTAATTGCTGGACATTTTGTAGGATAGGCTACATATATATTAATTAAGTTTAAGCTCAGTTGAAAATAATATATAGTAAATATATATTTTAGAAAGACAGACACGGCATGGAACTTTGCTTTATATTGTTGCAGTTGTATTGTAGTAATTATGATTACAATTTTCGAACTCAAAAATGGCTTCATTTGAAAAACTCGCCTTCGTTTACCTTGTAACTATGACTGTGATCAGTTGTGTGTTTAAAATATAATGCATTACTCATTTTATTTAAGAAAGAGTTTTGTATGTTGTATTTGTCAATCGAATAATATAATACTCTCTTTTAAATGCAAAATAATTCATACTTATGACAGTGTTAGGGTATTATAACATTAGGGAAACTTGTAACAACCTTATGCGTTACGGTAAAGCATTGAGTTAAACCTGCGTTGGTGCGCTTCATGCATACGCACCCACTATGCCAGTTGCTTGCTCAAATTTGCATTTACATGCAAGATACTTGTATATTTTCTTAGAAACCTTACTGATCAGTGCGAACTACCATAAATGTAGTAGAGAGTATAAAGGAGTTTGATATCTACTTTCCTATTATATCTGAAAAACAAAAGCGCACAAAGAGCTGTAATGAAATCTAAGGGAACTTACTTATCTTTATCTAAATGCCTCCCCGAATTTAAGTAATCCCTTCAACTGGGCACCCCTAAGACCAGGGTAAGTCAAAGGTCAAACAAGTCCGAACATGTAATAAGGAAATAGCTGGAAACAATTTTTCCAATCTCTTTGCGCGGATGGCGGAGGCTGGCAATAAATTTTATGACAAATTGAACCCTTGGATACTGTCAGATTACTTTAGGACGTATAGACACATTTTTTACCTACTTTGACAGAAAGTTTTATTTTAGTTTTATTTTTAACTTCACACCAAGAGTGTTTGTAGCCAGTGTCAAATGCTATATAATTTTTGTCAGATACACATTTTTAAATCATAAAGGATAATCATAGTCAAACTATTATCCAATTTGATGGTATGTTGAGGTTGAGGTTGAGGAGGTATGTTGAGTTGAGAAATAATTTATTTAACAAAGCCCTCAGGTCACATAAATTGTCAAAATTAACTCTACTAAAAAATAATTTCTTTATAGTATACCAACAATGAACATAATAACTATTAGTTTACAATGAGCGATCTTATTGCTAACAGCAATCTCTTCCAGACAAACTTTGGATAGACAGAATTTTAGGAAGTAGTCAGACGGCAGTGTACCATAAATAAAAGGGATACATACAAGACACTTGCCTTTAGAAACAGTGCCACCCAATACTCAGGATTGCTAACACTTGGCGTGTCACTACACTGAGCTTGTTTTTTTTTTCATTTTCTTTGTGGCTCCACACGAATAGTGTATTTAGCCAGTGTCAAGTATTGAAATTTTTCAAGTTTTTAAGAATTTTAGTCGTAGTGATGGGTCAAAGTCACATTTCAGGTCAGTTTTCAAGTAAAACTCTAGTATAAGTCATACCTTCAGTAAAGATGTGGTGTTTACTGAAGATTTTCAGTGGAATTTTGGTGAGAACGCAAATAGCATATTTTTCAACATTGTGCTGTTTCCCTACACTCGCACACATTCACCGGCACTTAATGGTTAATAATACACATTTATTGCACATTAACACGCGGAAGAACACAAGTTTTAGGAAAAAATACAATGAGATCACACACACTTTTCCATATTCCCGCCAAAACTCCCAATGCGCTTGTTGTCCCGAACTATTTAGTTAGACTTAGGGCTAGTTTCACCAATTCCTGATAATGCGTTAGATAGTTATCTGACACATGGCACCATATAAAAGCTGTCAAAAATTTGTAAGATTTCTTCATATTAGCGGTATCGGGAACCGGTGCAACTGGCCCTTAGTGTCTCACAGTATGTCCTATAATTTCACTGAAGCCTTTCTATATCTCTACATTTATTATAATAACTTTATTCAATTAGAAATTTTGAAAACGGGTTGTTTTTTATGAAATCGTTTAATTAGCGTCTGGTGGCCACTGGCATAAATTAAACTTTATTGGTTTAACTAGGACTTCTGCTTTAATTTTGAAGTTCTAAATTAATTTCAATTTATATTATTTAGTTCTGATATCTTTTTATTAGTACTAGCATTATAATTTTAATTATTTATCAAGTTCACGCTTATTAAATACAGTCATAGCTATTGGGATCTAAAATTCCTAGGTCATAATTAAGTCCTTGCAGTACTCTTTGTACTTATTCTACCTTAATACTATGAAATTTAGGATTTTGTATAGTGGCTTGCGTTTGAACACTATCTGCAGATTTTCCAACCCGAGGGTAGCGGCAAGGCGGACACTAGACAGTTTTACTCTACCGGAGGACATTGTGAAATGCGCATTAGGATTCCAGTACCTCAGAAAACAAATAAATAAAAGTATACATTTTAGGTTTACCCAAAGGGTAAAACGGGACGACTCCGCTGTCCGTCTGTCGGTCTGTCCGTCTGTCTCTAGGCTGACTCTCTATCTCATTAACCGTGATTGTTAGACATTTGACATTTTCATAGATGGTGTATTTCTGTTGCCGTTAGAACAACATATACCAAAAACAAAATAAAGTTAAAAATTAATGAGGGTCTTCATGCAATAAACGTGTTTTTTAGTATAACGCCATCTATGTGTGTTAAGCTAAAAACCTTCCTAATTCGTTTCGGCAAAATGACATAGACACTTTGCGCTAGTAAACGAGCCCCGTCTTTCTAGATTGCGCTATCGAGATTATCCGTGAACTCGTATACCAAATAACATGTTCTTGGTAATATCAATTATTCAAATATGAGGTTTAAACTCCATTATGTTTTGTATTGTACTGTAGTACGGAACCCTTTCTAAGTGACTCGCACTTGGCCAGTTTAATTTTTATTATTTTCCACCGTTGGTACATTTTTCAACCTTTACTTACTTTCCGAGAAATATTTGATGTTCTCAAAAAACAGTTTCTCCATCTTCCAGTATGCTTTTAATGCAAATTTTATTTATTCATGTAAATTAATATCTATTCTCCGCTATGCCCGGTGAGGCGAGAAATTGAGTACGTGCAAAAATAAAGCTACAGTATATACAAGCTTATGCAAACGACGTGTCGCTCCACTGGCTGCCAATTAGATTGGCCAGTCTGGATTGTTTGTAGCTCTATGGTTGGTGTTGCTAGAGCTAGATTGTATTTATCTGTCATCCACAGCTTGTCTATAACTGGATTTATGGAACAAATTGTTTTTAACATCTCTACAAAAAAAAAATGGTATCTTACGTGTATTCGATTGCCGTTGATATTCGATATTCATATATTCAATATTTTCTACTGAAGACAAATATTATATTATAGATATATTATATACTAAAATTAGGGGTGTACGTGATTCGAAATTTAGCAGTGCAGTAACGGACAAGGTTTAGGGCTCAGGCGATTCAGAAATTTGAGTCGCAAATCTTTGCGCAGCACAGTTTCTGTTTAATTTAGATCTTTTCACTACCCAGTATACAATTGTCGTTCTTCTTGTTATTTAATATCTTTGAAAAAGTTATGACTGAATGCTCTGCTCTATCTAAACCGAACGGAGTTAGAATCTTGCTAATCTCATCGGTTACCAGTATTCATTTGTCGTTTTTCGCATGTTATTTGATATCTATAAAAAAAGTTATGAACGAATGATCTCACTGGTCTATATAAATGGAACAGTATTAGAATCTTGCTACATATGTGGAGTTGATCTGTTTATGAAATTAGCAGCTCATTCGAACTGGGCCAAAGTTAGTAAGCGCAACTGGCAATACTGCTTACAATGTCAGTGAAGAGATTACTGCAGTATTGACAGGCGAGAGTTCCATTTGACGACTTGGGCCAGTATACCGTGCACCAAAGGCACGGCATCCGTGTTTGAAGACCACGTTTGTATGTATGGTAGACGGGTTTACTTTGGGGGCTCGCTTCAATTATGCTGTACAAATATCGTTTGAATTCGTAGTTTCTGCAACCGAATCTCGTGGTAAATAGTTAATAGGTCAGTACGGTGTTTGGTGAAGTCTGATTGGATTTGTATGTGTGTAACTTCAGCACGAAATACAATTTCAATAGAAATTATCACAAATGCGAATGTTTTTTACATATTTTTTCATAATATCTCTGTTCATCCTGAGGATAGATCGACTCAAAGATGAAAACGCCGATTGTTGTATACATTGTTGTTCAAATGTGTACTTACTTGTATGAAAAATAATTATAAGTACATAATGATAATGTATTGTATGAGCAAATAACATGTGTTAATTTATTAAATTAGTTTAATTATAGACGTAATCTATTTGTACTTATCATGAAACAACTACAATATCGATGAATATGTTGTAGTAAGTGATAATTAATAAATAAAGTTATAATAAATATCGTGTCTCATAAAACTGAAACGCAAAAATGTTGCACGTATTGCACACCTAAATCATATTCCTTGAAAAATAAGCGATTGTGTCTAGATAAAATCTATTCCTAAGTATTTTCTTTGAATACTATTAAGTACTTATTTTTAAACCAGCAAGCACAAGCACACTAAATTCCTAAAACCTGAGCTATGAATAAAACATAAAGACATCAGCCTCCAAAACTACATAAAAATGTTATGACACAGCAAAAAAACTTCCGAGAAGTTTTTCTACGCACCATTTACCATGAAAAGAAGACGGAAAGGGTTCGGAATTAATTGTGTTGTCACTGTCAACCGTTTCAGCGGGTATGGTTGATGGTAAAAGTTTTATATTAGTTGTGATATAAGGGAAATTGTACTACTGTTATATTTATTGCAATATGCTTTTCTTTAGTTCTATTGTGAGGATCCCTTAGGGTTGATAGCCAAATAATACTCGCTAATAACGCAATGTTACGTTGTTTCTTCTTCGCGTTTTTCACTTATATTTAGTACCTAATAGACAATGTAGATAATAGATCGTGTGACGGGTCCTAAGCACTTTTGTAAAGTGCTCAAATACACATTGATGGATCGATTAATACAGACTTAAAATAAGAAGATACGATTGATATATATTAAAATGTTTATTATTGTTGTTATGTCTTCGTCTATGTATTATCTCCGCTTTTGCATGTTAGTTTTTTATGGGCCAAAGCCAAGTGCTATTGTTACTTTTATTATTTTTATAATTTCGATTATATATTTTCTTTTATATAAGAGTTAACTAAATGTACAGACACACCGTAGCGTCCTGTGTGCACGATCTAGGCGGCGATCAGATAGCGCAGTAGTATTTGTACCGACTGGTTCACACCAAACGCGATCATAAAACTATTGAAAAGTACTGAGATCGCGCCCGCAGATCGCAGTACGCCGCGGTGTGGCGGTACCTTAATTTGTATTTGTATGTATTCATTTATAATTATAAATTATTATATGTCACAATATTGTCATGGTAAAAAGGATAGTATATAAAAATTATCATAATCATAATAAAAATAATAAAATTAATCGTAGTACTTATTACTACCATATCGAAAAAAAAACACAATAGAAAAATTATTACTTACACTAAAATTAACTTACGTTGAGACTAGGCATGATTGAGATTAAGATGTTATTCTTGCACTCTACCGTTTACTTGTAAGATGGTTTGTAGCATCCAACGGTTGTCTAGAAGAGATCTCTACCTAGCGGTAAGACCGCCGTTTATACTTTAAGTTAGCTAGCATTAATTTAAGTAACAATGTTTTTAATGTGCATTAAAGTGTTATCATTCATTAAATACATTCAATAAGACATGTAAGTTATGTACTACTAGCTATGCCCCGCGGTTTTACCCTCGTAGACATCGTTCCCGTGGGAATATCGGGATAGAAAACATGTGTTATTTCAGGGTCTAGGCTATCTGCATATCAAATTTAAGCTCAATTGGTTGAGTAGTTTTAACGTATGGACGTAACAAATATTCACACAAACTTTCGCTTTTATAATATTAGTAGGATATTATATAGTGAAATATTTAATTGACTTTAAGGATTTGATAAAGTGTTTCAACCGAGGAATTTCAAAGTTTAGGTAGTGGTGCTTTTGGCGATAAGTATATAGCAGCAACGCCTTAAAAAGCAACAACAATCAACATTATGAGCATAACATGCTGTTGTGAATCACATATAAACTACACCGAAATGGATAGATACAATATACTAGTAGTACAACAATGACACAAATAACCGAGTTGACTCGTCAAATATCTACGGAAATATGTTTGCCAACAAACACTGAGATATCAAACGACATGTATGTTTGCCTTCCTCAAACAGATTTCTTTACGTGAGAAAAAGTGTGTTGATACATTATTTTGTTTTGAGATGGAATGAGATCCGATGTCACGGTATACCTACAATCTTCTTATTTCGATACAGTAATAAAGGTTCGAGACCTTAAAGGTACCACGGAATAAATAATAGCAGAGAGTACCCTAACGTTGTAGCATAACATGCTTAGGAATCCATAATTATTCAGCAAGATTTCATAATTATTGACCATGGCTTCTTGCCTTACTGCTATTTTTCTGAAAATCAATATTAGTTTCGGATTGCGCTGAAATTTGGCATGCAAAAAGTTATTACGAAATAGGTATCCGCTAAAAAAGGTTTTTCAAAAATTCACTCCTTAAGGCCCAGCGCACACCGCTGGAAGCGCGGCGGAGCGGATAGGAAATGAGAAAATTAGCAATGACAAAAACGGGAAACGATACAACTATATACTCCACCTATTTTAATTAGATTTAAATTATTTGAGTATCATTAGTGTTTCGAAATCTTTTTGAACAACAATTTTGTCACTGTCTTAAAGAATTTATTTAAAAGCATAGTTGAGCGATGTTATTTCAAAACCATCATCTCCGCATCTTAAATATATAATAAAAACGTTGTTACTAAATTTGAATAATGTATTCTCCCAAATGCTATCGTATTTCACACTTCCATTAGGCTCCCTTATATCGCCTGCAGTATTTCTTATTGAACTCTAATTCAAAGTGATAGAGTCGAGAATCGTAATGTAATTTGGTGTTATGGTGTATATCAAATTATCAGTTCAGTGTTGTGAGTGCGCTATTAGGCTGCTGTGTATTTTCAGTAATGAAATTTATTTGCGGGGAAGGGTTGACTGGAATTCGAGACCGTTAATACTGAATTATGGTAATTCATATACATTTATTGTTGTAAGCCAATTTTCTTCAAACTGCTACTGAACAGTGTACAAGTATGACAATTAAGAGTACTAAAATCAATTGTAAAATCCACAGGTGATAGAAGCAAATTATATCGATGTTCCGCAAATCTGATTTTTATATTTGAATGCGTAATTGTGTATGCAATTGTGCGTTTTAAAATATTTGTATTTCAAATACGAATTTTTCCAAGAGAAGAAGCTCGGCGAACGAAGAAGAAGCCAATCAGTTAGTACCTACCTATCCATCCTGAATAATTTGTTATCTTATTATTTTTTGGCATAATGCATGTAGAAACTTGATGGCAAGTTGCTTATACTAGAACACCCACTACTGTAGGTGGAGAAGAAGACAAATTACCAACTTAATATCTCATACTGATATGCTGTAGAGGCATTATCAACACTATTACTGTTATCAACAGCCTACACAATACTGTTACATAATAGGTCTATCCACGTCAGTGAGTTTGATCCTTTTCTGCTTTTATCAACCGACTTCCCAAAAAGAAGAAGGTTCTCAATCAGTCTATTTTTTTTTGTATGTATGTTACGCGATTACTCCGTCAATTATGAATCGATTTAAATAATTCTATTTTTAATCGGTAGGGTACGTTTCAGAGGTAGTTCCATTGTAATTTCATCGAGATTTGATAAGTCTCTTCAGAGATATGATGATAAACGTCTCAAACTTGCTACTGAAATTGACTCGCGGGGCATGGAAGTCGGTTGTTTTAGTTTTTAAACTTAATTATCCACTATATAGCCACCTTGGAAAGGTTATCGCTCTACTTATTCTAAGCGCATCTGCGCTACGTATTTTCTGCTGTTTTAAAGTACGGCCACACCGCGGCGTCCTGCGTCCGCGTGCTCGGTCGCGATCAGATAGTGCAGTAGTATTTGTACCGACTGGTTCAAAACCAAACGCGATCTACGGCTATCAGAAAACGATCAAAATCAGACCGCTCCCGCGCACGCGGATGCAGGACGCCGCGGTGTGGACGTATCTTTATTTAAGAGTCAAGTTTAATAACTAGTTTTATTGATTTAAAACAATAATTTAACGTGACTGACGCGAAGTCGATGGTAAGATCGACAATTGTTTTGGCCTCATTCGGAGGCCTTCTTCAGGATCTCGAGCGTAGGGCCCTCGCCGACATTGCATCAGTCACGTTAAATTCCCGTTTCAATTTAATAAGTTTAAAATGAACGTGAGTTTTCATAATGATAATACATCACTAATATCATGAAGAGGAAGCTCATCACAAAAACATCAGACCATAGAGGTTTGTAAAGCAAATATCTTTCAACATTTGCAATTCGCTGGGCATGTTTGCCCCATTTTCTAACACATCCCTAGTGGCATTATTTCGTTAATGAGTACAGCGTGGACGACTACCAATGTAATTTTAGAAGTTGCTGTTAGATTTTGAACCTTAAGGATTTAAGATAAAGGATGTTTGGTGAATTTTATTACTAAAATGTAACGAGTGTTGTCTAGTAAGCTAGTACATACGGGGAAAAGTGTCTACTAACATAAATTACATTAGTTTTATTTAAATATTTTGTAGTGTATTTGTACACATCCATGGTGATTTGACGGTGAGCAAAATGCTAAATACGCATTTTGCTTATTATATTTCCAGCAGATTTTTTGTGAAATCAGTGTAAATTAGTATACAGTTCTATACACAAATAAAATTATCTCGCAAATTGGATCATTTTACAAGCTTATATTTAACTTGCAATGTATGTATGTCACTATGTATGTTCGGGTGGCATCTTGGAAGCTAAATTAGACCCACTTCCCGATGTCCGATTGGACTCAAATTTGGTGTACTTATGTATCTTTGGTGACAATACAATGCAATGGTACCATGGAGCTGGTCTGATGATGGAGAATGAAGGTGGCCACGGCATCTCTGTGACAAAACAACATAACCCCAACGAGCTTGGGCTCGATTGTCTTGAAGAGAACTTTACGATTAAATGATATCCAGGATCTGATGATGAAGCTGGAAGGTGGCCACGGCATCTCTGTGATAAATTAACGTAACTCTACCGAGTTTGGGCTCGATTGATTCGTCTTGAAGAGAACTTTACACCTAGATGATATTTAGCGACTGGTGATGAAGCTTGAAGGTGGTCACGGTATCTTTGTGATAAGATAACATAACCCCAGTGAATTCAGGCTCAAATAATTCGTCTTGAGGAGCACTTTACACTTAAATGATAGCCAGGATCTGATGATGAAGCTGTAAAGTGGCCATGGCATTTCTGTTATAAAGCAACATAGCCCCACCGAGTCGATTGATTTTCCTTGAAGAGCACTTTACCCATAATCACATCAAATATCCGTGGAACATTTTAAAACATCATGCTTTCTCTTAAATACTTTCGTAGTAAGTAGGTAGTCGGTATTCTATACCTACCTACTAAAAAGTTAAAAATAAATTAAAAGTAAAAAATATTTTTAAAAACAAGCTTTTATCTGGGACAATAAGCTAAAAAGTTAAAAATAAATTCTAGTAAGTATTTGGCGTGTTGGTACTTACCTATATTTTTAAAAGCTTGAGGCACTGAAGTATAGTAATTACCTAGCCTGAAAAACGGGTAGTGCTTCAAGCTTTTAAGAATATAGGTAAGTACCTACACGCCAAATACTTACTAGAATTTATTTTTTACTTTTTAGTTTATTGTCCCAGATAAAAGCTTGTTTTTAAAAATATTTTTACTTTATTTTTTCTTAAATAGGTTAATTCGAGTTCAGTTGCGTGCTATAGGAGAGGACTATATCCAACTTGACCACCAAATGATAATGATGAATGAAGTAAATTCTTGTGCATTTGTTGTTTTATTTATACAAAATACAACTAGTAGTTCTGTGAGGACAGTAGACCTCGCGTGCTCTTATAAACATTGAAATCTGTTCATATATAACGCTACAGCAAACTTCTCCCCCCTTTTTTCCCTCCACTCCCCCTTCTTGGATTTTTTTTTGAAGTTACACTTCTTTTGGCGCGATGGAGAAAAATGATGAGAGTGAATTTTTACGATGCGCGCGCACACCGACACCTTAATTTAACATCGTGAAGTTAGTTCTAGGTGGACACCGTGAAGTTAGTTCTAGGTGGCATGACTATGTTCAAGTTCATATTTAACGTCATATTTTTACGTTAATAAAACCTTTTTTATTTAAATAAAATCTTTTTGATTAATTTTAATATTTATCGTTAATCACTACTGCATTTTAGTTATTTTTTTTCCCATACGCTACAGAAGTATAACTTCTAACGCGTGTACATAAGTACACACACTCTTTTTTTTTCGTTAGATATTAATATGTAGAATGAAATTCCTAGTGTGCCTCTCAATTTGAATTGAAATCCGTCGATAAATGACGCCACGACAAACTTCACCCAATTCGCCTCCACTTCCCCTTTTAAAAAAATGTTATATAAGTGCTTCAAGACCTTGCTTTTTGCCAAATTTTATGATTCTAGATCAACGGGAAGAACTCTATAAGTTTTGATTCCCTTGTGAAATCGCAAAATTTGCAAAAATATGCGACATAAACGGTCATATGTTTTGATCGCGTTGACTTACAAGTTTGACTTTTTCACATGCCAAATGAGACCGTATATCCAAGTATTTGATATAAGTTTCAATTTGATATCTCTACGCCTTACTGAGAAAAATGGGTCTTGACAGACAGACGGACAGACAGACGGACACACAGATAGACAGACGGAAAACAAAGTGATCCTATAAAGGTACGGACACACCGCAGCGTCCTGCGTGCGCGATCTAGGCGGCGATCAGATAGCGTAGTAGTATTTGTACCGACTGGTTCACACCAAACGCGATCAGAAAACAATTAAAAAGAACTGAGATCGCGCCCGCAGATTGCAGGACGCCACGGTGTGGCCGTACCTTTAAGGTTCCTTTTTTACGGAACCCTAAACAAAAATTAAAACAATTTTTATTATTGATTCACAAATAATCAATGATTTTTAAGATAATTCACGGTTATTCGACCTACTTGAAGACACATGAATAGATTTTATTTTTATCAATATATGTGTAACAACACGTTTTATGTATAATAGGATACCAGAATAAATATCTTAAATATTGATCGATATCACTTAATACTATGTTATAATGGTATCCGATAAATCTCCCTTTAGATTCGTGGCATAGAATTTTATTCATTCCCATCATTTTTCCCTTGCGTACTCTAATAACAGCTATAACTTCAAAAGATGTTCTGGGTGTTCAAAAGCGTACTTGTACTTCTATTTATATAGCCGTGTGTATCAGATAATTCAGTTTGTCATACACGAACTTATTCCCCTAGCAAATATGCATCGGTAAGTGTTAATGGTATGTCATTATAAAGTGTTTGTGAACGTTTTGCAAACACTTGCCTTTATTTTTCTTTAAATTGCTCCCTTCTGTTTAAATTTCAGTTGATCTCATTTTTATTGTGGGTTTTTAAAGTAGGTACATTAAACGTAAGATTTAGTTTCAAATTAATATACATTGAGAATGTCAATGAAAACCTATAAAATGTGTAATGTTTATTATTACCGCAATTTGGAAAATTTTATTATTAAAATTTTTAAAGCAACTTTTATTGCGCAAAGAAGAAGTATGTGGGAGAAATAAAATACACTGAATGAATATAACACTGAATGCTAAAAATAATAATTTGAGACTTGATAAATAATTTTCGTAGTCCGATTTTAGAACCTACTTTTACAAAAATAATGAATGATTTTTCTTACACTGTATTCATGGCACATGCAAAGCAGTTAGAAAAAGTGATAAAAAATTATTCAAGTGAATTTCCATATCAAAAGCAGTATCGTAAGATCTTATGGAAACAATAGGTGAACTGCAATTTTCTTATTGGCAACACCGCAATATCAATGCTGCGCGCCACGAATCCGATTAGATGGCTCGATAAATAGGGATGCACTCGTGTTGAATTAAATTATCGATATCGTAAATAAACTATCGACTTTGAATTCATATATTTTATGTAATTAACAAATCCGATTTTTTGTGTCTTTTTTACTCGTATGAAATAAATTAGCCATTGTTGTGTAAGTGTCCCATTGTTAAAAAATTTCTTTAGAATAATTATATAATGTTCTTTAAATAAGTTAAAATTTTCTATAAGATATCCATTAGTGACGAAAGCAGGTGAAGACTCCACAATCTTCTTCATTGTCCAATTGCATATTTTTACATACTTTATCGATCAATTGATATTTATAAATTTTTTTTTTCAAAGGGTCTTGTTTTTTGGTGTGGCCCCATTTTTTTCTATCTTTATTCAATATATATTGGAAGTATTCAGAGGTATGGACCAAATTAAGTACCTACCTCAACGAGAAATAAATAATGCGCAAGTTCTTAAACTATATTATTTATCGATATATCTCTTCCATCCCTATTGATACCATTTTGCACCAGCATTCGCACGTTACCGTGTGCTAAGTTTATTGTTTTCTATAGCCCTTGTTCCGTAAACGATTGCATAATTTGGAAGCTTATAATCAACTCGGTAGATATAATTTACGAACAAAAATATGAGGTTGGTAAAGAGAAATGCACCTATATTAAATATATTTATATATGAAACAAATTCCTAAAATTTCGTTCACAAGCACTTGACTGCGATATTATAGCATCAGATAAGATCGGGGGAAGCGAGAAAATTACATTTTATAAAATTGATCAAAGCTCATCATCACACAATTAATTACGTCCATTAATAACTCCTCGTTTATTATTCCGGGAATATTCTAGAAACCTATTCAGAATCAAAAGCGAACCGTTTTGTTCCTATTGCGACATCGGCCGCCCATGAAGCCGACGAAATATTTACTCCTATAGTAATGGTCGATTTCGCTCTTTAATGCGAACGTGATTCTCTTCAAATCTCGCTAATTGTGTGCTGTAAATCATTTCGAAGATATCATGTTTTACGGTACTTATTGTGACATATTTTAAAATGGACGGCATTAATTTATGACAGCGATGGAGATGGCGAAATGCAATAAAATTTATCTAAATAGACGTTCTGTGGAAATTCGCTAATAAAATATTTTACTCAGGCATGACGTGTAATTAAAGTATTTAAAGACCTGTACTTGTGCCTACAGAAATGGGAAACAATATAATTCTAAATGACATCTTATCTTAACAGTTAATTTACCGGTGATCCTAATGTGGTTGCGTAGTAACTTGTGTTAGTAATCTGTGTTGTGGTACTAAATAGTATATAGTATATTATAGTAATAAAAGGTAACAAGAAAATTGTTACACAGCAACCAACAAGGACACAGATATACAATACAGTGTTAACCCAGAAAATAAGTAATTAAAGAGATTTTATGTGAAACGAAAAATTAACAAATACAATATTGTTTTCACGTTATTTTTTTTTCTTTTTATTGTGAGAGTGGAATTTTGTTTGGAACGCCAAATGAAATGTTGTTCAACATTGTGCTGTTTCTCTTTACTCGTACTCATTTACCGGCACTAAATAGTGAATAATCCACATTTATTATTTTTACTTCTATTGCTTGTGTATAGATAATTATCTCGCGGAAGAACATAAGTTTAAGGAAAAATTACAATGAGAGTACACACGACACAGAACAGAAATGAAGTTTCTTTCTGGTATTCTATCACACCCTTTTTCTACGTTTCCGCCAAAACTTGAAGACCGTGAAGTTTGCCGTAGAAAAAAAATAAAGCTGCAATAGTCAAAGTACGAAAATGGTTTCAATACCCTCAAACGCAATCGTATCATAGAAGTGAAACGCTCGAAGCGAGGTCGTCGAATTCTTTAAAACAAAAAAACAAAAGAGCCTTTCCAAACAAACTGCACTTTAGCTCGACGCATTTGCACTATCAGCACTTGTCTTTATAGATTCGATCTTCTTGTACAGTATTCTGCAAATTGAATTATTCCGAGACGTAGTAACGATATCAAGTTAGATTCCGAATGATATTGAGTTTGCAATGTGAAGGCAATTTCATTGGCAACATTTTATTTATGAAATAAATCTTTTGAGTGTTATTGACACAATCAAATCTGTGTATTTTTAGATATCCAACACGTTCACCAACTAAGATAATAGCATTTTAACCCCTCTTAAATGTATTCCATCATTATATATTTTTTCATTTATTTTATATATGTACATTATTTTTATTTCATATTTCATATATGTTTCATATAATGTTTTACACCTGTTGAAAAATATATTTATTATTTTCAAAGCAGAACTTATCGCTTGAAGTAATATCTACCAGATAAGTTTTGGATAGCCAGGGTTTCTTTTTATCTTAATGGAGTATGTGCTATAGAGTCGTTGATAAAAATAACATTTCTATAACAGAAATTTCAGAATACGGATGCTGTTGTTGTGATTGTGAGGAAGACTTTATTTTGCGGATTTGCTACATTCAGTCGTGGGCAACAATAACTAGCCTGTCACATACAGTCTTCTATCTTCTATTCGAAGCTGAAACAAATCTACGTGATAAGGTGCGTTGGGGTATAACAGTCTGGATTTTAGACTAGTTGAAAGAGTCTCGCAGAAAACATATTATCTCATCACCAGTATACGCCAGATAACTATTAAATGGCGCTAATTTTTAGTGTACGTAGTTCAGCTCTAAATTATGTTAATTAGTAGAAATTCAAATGTTTTTAACTTTATACTATGCTAAACGTACATAGTTTTTATGGACTTAACGAATATTGAAAGGATAAGACTGACATCAATTTAAATATTATTTTTAAATGTGTATAGAGTTAAATTAATAAAATGAATGTTTTCGATATTTTTCATTAAAAATCTTATTTAAAAAGGCGCTTTCTCTCTAGACCTCTCGAAAGCCTTTGACAGGGTCTGGCACGACAGCTTTATTAGCAAACTTCCATCGTATGGCCTTCCCAATGGGTTATGTATCTGGATATCAGATACCTCGAAGGATATGTCAATTTGAGTACTTACTCGAGTACTTGATGGCTGTTTGGTGGTCGTTCTACCAATAGGCTATAAATGCTGGCATCCCTCAAAGATAAAAAAGTACTCTCTACAACGCTTTTTCTGCTGCATATCAATATTCTGTTATAATCCAGTATTTTTGGATATGCATGCAGATGACAGCATCGTTATGGAGAGTTTCATATTTAGCGCACAAACCAGTCGATTACAAATCCGATCTCATAGAAAAGCAGTGGAGTGTTTGAATTTTCTGCTCCGATTAGGGCGATGCAAATCTAGTCAAGTTTAAAGCTGCTAATCCAGGCATGCCTTTTTCCTACGAAAGCGATTTCATTTAAACTGGCTGACTGAAAGTAGGACTTTTAAGAATGTATTACCGATAAAAAAACATTTAGAGTTAATTGATATCTCATTAACACTGACTCTCAATTTTGGCTCATATATTGAATTAGCTGATATCCGCGACTTCGTTCACGTGCACCAAGCATTTAGTAGTCTATGTTCACCCTCATGCTATAAATTAACTCCATGTTACACTTTAGTAAGATCTAATATTTCGAATGTGAGTCTGGATTTAAAGCCCAGATAGCATCAAAAAATATTAGTGTTTTGTCTAAGGTGAGACAATAGAGACAGTTCCTAATTGCTCAGTCTTATAAAGACCAAGTCTAATCGTGTATGGAATATAATATTGTTGTACACCTTTGGGATAGTTCTGACAAATATCAGTTGGAAACGCTGAACACTATTGAGACGGACTTTTTTGATAGGTTGCTGAACCTAATCTAACTACAACATCCACTGACACTATATATTAAGAAACCAGATGTCTTGTGTCTCAAAATTGTAAGGTTTCTAAGAGGTTTTCTTTCTTAATACGTGAATTCACGGACGCACCGACCAGGCTCATCAACGCGTCCAGCTTTGGCCGAAAGCGTCGGAATTAATGACGCCAATAAAATAAATGTGCGACATTCGTTTACACGTCCCTGTGTTTATGTCTCATTTAAGACGACATATACTTTTACAACTGAGCCGTAAAATCACAGTACTTTTGTGTTGGTAGTTGATAAGCTCGCGCAATTTTCTACGGTGAAATTTAAATGTTGTTTAAAATTTCCCAGTAAGTTAAGTGGCACATTGGTTGGGTTTTCAGATTTATTGTTGCTTAGTGTCGCCGCACACGGGCCACGGGCCACAACCACAAAACGCCGCCACCGGCAAAAATTTCCTATAGTTTTCATACATTTTATCATGTAGCGTGAGGCGGCCACCGGCGTCAACCGCCGCACACGCTGGTGGCCGCCCGTGTGCGGGGACCCTTAGTGATCAGAGAAACAGTAAACACACTAATATTAATAATTCAAGAGCTTGTACGGGAGTTAGTATGTTTGTCACTGCTTCACGCTGTAACTGTTGAATGGATTTAGATGGAATTTAGAATGAAAAATTTAACTTACTACTATTATCTGCATATATGTATAAGCATTGAAATTTTGAAATTATATGTCACATAAGACACAGTTTGTCCGCTCCTAATAACTACACAAGGTCAAATACTGATTAAAAAAAAAGTGAGTGCAGGCTAAGAGTCTGTAATAAATTTTTATTGAATTGTTTGTATTAATTACTTATTCAGAAAAATAGAGTTTTTTAGTCTAGTAGTACTAAATTAAGTACTATTGTATTTGATCATTCGAAAGTTATTTTATACTTTAGACGATCTACGTTTTGACCTAAAGCTATATTACTGTTTTCCACCAACCGTAACGTCCCATGTGGCGCGGTATATCATCTCGGACTTAAGAAACCAATTCTTATGAAGCTGCCTAATGATACGGAATGACGGACTAACAGAATTTGCTGTTTTTGTTACGCTTTATTTACACACTCATTTCCTATAAAGCTTTTAGTCCATACAGTTGTACTCCATATAGATAACTAGAAGTGTCCTGTGGCTTCGCCCGCGTTAATAACTTATTTCATTTATTTAAAACTTTTCTTTCGTAAAAACCTTTTTTTCATAGAAACACATAAAAAAAGAATTAGCCAAATGGGTCTACCCGTTTTTGAGGTATGGCGTGACCAAGGGCAATAGGGATTCATTTTATAAAACCCAAAAAACCATATTGATTTTTAGACTTTGTTACAGCATTTCACCCTCTTAGGGATGGAATTTCGAAAAGGCTTGAAACACGTATTTACTTATTTAATTACAGAAGTACTTGTGTGAAGTTTCGAATAACAAGTGAATTATTGAAAAAAACAAAAACCCGACTGCGTGAAAAATATACTTATTAGCATTTCTTATTCCAAACTCCAACAAACACATCGTCGATCACATCTTCACTTAACATCTGGTGAGATATTGCTCAAACGCTTACTTATCTAGATTTAAAATAATTGTACATAAGTAATTTAATTAAAATATATCAACTGACTGAGACTAAAAAATTCACTACACATTCACACATAAATAAAATAAAACAATTGCCTACACAAACAAAAGACTTAAAAATAAAAGTTAATATATTTAACGCCATTTGGATTCCTAAGCGCCACTGTCGTAAAACTAGTCATTATAATAGAAATTAATTGCGTGAACTTTGTCGCTTTTATTGTTTTGTTTTACTGCTGTTTATACTCACTTGACGTCTAAAAATAATTTACTTGTTCATTATCACATCGTAAAATGGTATCAAAGTTGGGAATAACAAATACAGGGGAAACGGGGAAACAATTGCGTGTAGTGCTTTCAAATATCGTGCGGTGATACCAGTCAACTAATTATAGTTACCTGAAAGTAGGGAGTGTATTTGCAAAATTACTTATTATATTAAATAATAAAATGTGTTTTATTTTTTGGAAGTAGAATATAGATGAAAGTAGTTAATGTAGCGCTAGCTATAATCAAATATACAAATTTTAACCGACTTCACTGAACAGAAAAAGGTTTTTTCTAATGTTTGTTACCTTCGTCATAATTCTTCACCCATTTGGAAAATTATGTTCTTTGCGTAAGTTGGTATTCTTTACTTAATTACCGACGCTTTCTCGTCTAATTGTGCAGGCTAAATGTTCAGGCGCAGTTTGGTCTTCGTAAAGAAGATCAGTTTGTTAACAATGGAGATACTATTTTTGCCAGTTTTATCAGATATAATGGTAGAACTTTCTAGAACCCCTTACCCATTAACACAGCTTTATAGAAATGACCCTTACCCAGACCATTAACCATAGAACTGGGTTCCAAAACCTACCAAGATGGATGATGTTCCGGTATAAATGGATAAGCATTATCTCTTGAACTATTAAATATTGTAAGAATTTTCAGTAGCAAACATTTAAATAATATTTGTGGACAAATTTTCACATGTTATTGCTTTCCGCTTATCACCTTCAGACACTATGTTGTTATATGTCAAGTAAAACTTTGGGCTGCTACTTTTTAAACTTTAAGTAAGCTTCAAA
This sequence comes from Cabera pusaria, assembly GCA_954871355.1. Classification (NCBI taxonomy): domain Eukaryota; kingdom Metazoa; phylum Arthropoda; class Insecta; order Lepidoptera; family Geometridae; genus Cabera; species Cabera pusaria. Next base: position 8,034,309 of record OX940896.1, read on the forward strand.
AGTATTCTAAAATACCTACAATTTTTCTTAAGCTTCTAAAATATATTTTTATTTACCCCCAAGTTTGGGTATTTCATAAATCCTAGCAACACTGCGTAGCGTGTTTCACGAATAGGCACCTCAATTCAATCGGCAGGTCCGTGAGTTCCGGCATGTATGTAGGCTTTAAAAATAAAATATTTACCTGCATAAATAAACAAAAGCGCCACATTCTATTTTTTTAAATGACATTTATTATTTATCGCTGCAGCACGCACGGAATGATTGGTTTATGGAAAAGCATATTTGGAGGGTATTTTCACAAATTGTTTTGCGTAACTCTTTTGTTAAATGTGAACGTCAATATAATTAGTAGTTTTTCTGAAGCGAATGAAAGCAAGTTGAATTCATCTTATGTACTAAGATACACATTTATTTTATTTTTGACAGACAAGCATTTGACCATTATATTACTTGATGTTAAGTGACGATGCAATCTATGGTATAATTTTCCTTGTTTGGAAGTGGGACGCAGTTAATAAGACGAGGCAGAGGACAACTGACTTTAGTGAAATCAATATAGCACAATTATTATCCCAACCCATCTCCTAAGAAGGCTTGCACTGAACATCATGCTAGAAATCAGGGAACTGATTGGTTTCAGTATCTTTATTTTGTGGGTGGCTCGAGTCATGCCCGAAGCGTAGCATCAGTGATCACACATTTAACACCGTCCTCGTAACCTCCTCACCCGTTTCATACGGAAAGTAAGTACGTAAAACACAGAAAGTCAATTACAATGCAATTTACATGTTTCTAATGGTAACGACTAATGACATAAAATAAAATCACCATAAGACATACGCACATACACATCTTTTATACGCACGGTAGTTATACATTATCTATTCCATAACGTCATCCCAACATAATGATTTTAAATTTTTTATCATAAGGTAAGTAAGGTAAATGATATAATAACATTAAAGAATGAAAACGAAAAGTCACCATTATTTTTGCATTACACCCGTAATATTGTCGGGAAATATGACACGTGATATATCAGTAACGCACCCTTCTCTACATAGGGTATGGCCATACATATAGCGTGAAGCGGTAGAGCTGTATTAGTACAACAAAATACAGACTGAAAGATTCAGTTATAATAAAAAACATATTTTAAATATTATGTTGAAATCACAAAATGATCAGATTTACATACGTCATCGTCGTCATAATAAAAATAATATTATAATATTATACCTTACTGTATAGACAAAAAGAATCAAAATAATGCCACACGCATTTATATTGTAGCCTGCCAAAATTAAAAAAGAAGCGGTGCAGCAGTGTATTAAATACTAAGTATTTTTTTTTTATACATAGTTGTCTCGCGACCACGATCAATGCAAATTGGTCGTACCGTCGAATTAAAAATAAATTATGTTTTAGAGCGATTAATCCCGTGTTTTAATAATTATAACTATGTTTTCTTCACTTGTTTTATTTTTTATTACTTTTATAACTATTTTATGTTTTAGGTTAGGTTAGCATTGATTGGGCTACAATATTTAGCTGTTATGGTGTTATATTTAATGTATATATAAACCGATAAAGTTAAACTTCTACTAGCTTTTAGACCTAAAAACTTTAGTATTCACACAAAAACAATATATTGAATAGTACAAGTACAGAAGATGCACGTCCTGCGAGCAAAAATGCGAGATTAAACCTATTTACAACGTCGGTATTGTTCAAAATTCGCTACACGCCTGGGATGTGACCCTGAATTTGCGTCACAGAATAAACTGCGACAGGCCTGACATTGCTAACTTTCACTAGCATACTCGCTCACAATAAGACCGCACCCCAACCCATCCTTCAGTAGACTCGCTTGCATCAGCTAAGCCTGGCTTATTTTTCACCATCATTAGCTCCGTCACAATGTGAAAGGTTAACGCATTATTTGCAGTTACGTGATAATGTAGGATAATGTACGGGTAGAGAAAATGCACGGGGCACGGGGTCTATTTGAAAAAGGAAGCACTTAGTAGTATGGTTTGAATTTTGTTGTGTGTAAAATGCTTACTGTGTAATATAAGCACATTAGTGTGTTAGGGTTTTACGGTATTCGAATGGAGCAAGTGAAAATTACATTAGATAAAACTTTTGTTTTTAATATCTTATAGGCTAGTGTTTGACCAATATCTCGGTTGGTGGTAAACGATGATTTAAAGTCAAAGATAGTAAACACGCTAGGCCGAGAATACTCTGACTTTCAAGGGCTGTGTGCTGCGGGAACACCGTAAGGTTTTGGCGGCAGATTTTCTCTTTGATGGTGGCAAGCTACTTTTTGGTAGTAAGTCAGGCGGAACATCAATATAATATGCTCCTACCGCCTGTGGACGAACACCCGTGCTAGGATTAGAACCGGTGACCTCTCGTTTAAAAGTCAAGCAATATATTCTTTACGCCAACGGGCCTCACATATACTTACTTGTACTTATTTTTTTATTTTGTAAAAACCTTTCTATCGTAAAAGACATTAAAGAAGTTAAAGCCAAATCGGTTCAAACTTTGAACCCCCGTTTCATCCCTTTAAAGAGTGAATTTTGCAAAATATTTTCTTAACGGATATTTACGTCAAAACAGCTATCTGCGTGCCAAATTTCAGCACAATCCGAAACAACATCGATTTCAGACTTGGCTACCCCACTTCACCCATTTAGGGGTGGTATTTCGAAAAAACCTGAACCATGTATTTTCTTATTTATTTACACTAAGCACTGGTGTGAAGTTTCGAATTGAAAAAAACTATCTAATCTTGTTTTTCCTTACAAACTTTGAACCCCCGTTTCATCCCCTTAAGGGGTGAATTTTAGAAAATCATTTTTTAGAGGGAACTAACGTTATAATAACTATCTGCATGCCAAATTTCAGTGCAATCCGATACAAAATTGATTTTCAGACTTTGTTACTCCATTTCACCCTCTTAAGGGCTGAATTTCTAAAAAGCCTGAAACACGTTTTTACCATTTTTTTTCTGAAGCACTTGTGTAAAGTTTTGAATAGAAATTACTATCTAATCTTGTTTTTTCATACAAACTTTGAACCCCCATTTCATCCTTTAAAAGGGGGAATTTTGGAATATGCTTTCTTAGTACACGTTTACGTACTAAGAAAAAATGTACCCTCCAAATTTCAAATGTCTTCGACCAGCGGTTTAGGCTGTGCGTTGTCTGTCAGTCAGTCAGTCAGTCAGTCAGTCAGTCAGTCAGTCAGTCAGTATGTCAGGACAAAGATTCATATAGTATTAGAAGAAGAAGATAGAAGATAACTGAAGTGGAGCTGGACCGGATATATCTGCCACATGTCGGACGAGCTGTGGACTAAACTCAAAACTAAGTGGATCCCAGCCCAAAGTTTAAAAAAAGGAGATGTTGGGACGAGTAGCTATACTCCTTCCGAATAGATTGGCAAAGAATGGCAGCTAACCGTGATGGATAGAAAGAGGGTAGGGGAGGCCGCCCGTAGTTGAAGTAGTTAGAGTAGTGGAGTATAGAAGGCCGTATTCCTTGACATGGCACGCATCAGCATGCGATTCCTTTCCCTGCGTCCCTAACCACCGGTAGCTTGGGCCTTACCTTTTGCTGGCGGCGGGACCCTAGGTTTATGTTTTTGTAGTAACTTTGTTTATTATTTTTATACATTTTTAGTCAAAATCTTAACTAAACATATGCGTAATAATAACCTTATCATTGAGCATAATATTGAAGTTTACATATAAAAGTTTGTTGCCAAGGATCGCACTCTAAAGAATGCAATAGAAGAACTTTTATATGTCTAACTGAAGGCTAAATAAAGATGATAGTTGTGTTTTAAGCTGAACTCTGATCATCATCATCATAATCATAATCAGCCTGTGTCACTCAAGACACACCACAGAGCCCAATCTTTGGCTCACTGGTAGGGATATGCCCTAATCGCCACACTGGGCAGGCACGTTGACGATCGCAGGACGTAGCTCCTCGCACCGGTTACGCTGCTGCCGGTCACCGTCACTGTAGTATTTTATTTAGCTACGCCATAATTTGAAATGGTTAAACCGCTATTTGTCGGTCGCCAGAGCTTCGTTTGTTGGTCAGCAGGTTGCACCACAGGCAGGTGAGGTTGGCTGGGACCACTGAGGTACTATTTGTGCTCTCTTACATCCCCTTGCTATCCACTGAATGGGCCACTCATAAAAGTGGATCGTTATATTGGCGCCGAGGGGCAACATTGGCGTGGATAGCTTAGGGTATCGAGAGGTGTGCTGCACTTTCACTAAACGCTACTAACGGCTTTATGCCTTTAACACTTCCAACCTGGAGCTTAGGTCTCTTAGCTCTTGCGATTCCCAACACCGGCCTACCGGTCAAGGCAAGCCGGGGGTCAAAGGGTCTCATTTAGACCTCATGGGGTAGGGGTAGGCGGTGTCGCCACTCACCGTCGGCTCGCCACAAAGGCGCCCCTGCGGGAATATATTTTATAAAATATTATGATTATACAGTGTGTCTGGTCAAGGACTAGCGATATTTTAGGTACTTATATTTTGACATTTTTGATATCATCATCATCATCATTATCAGCCGGTGTCAGAGGCCTACGTCCACTGCTGGACGTAGGCCTCTTCCAAGATGCGCCACTGAGCCCGATCTTCGGCTCTTCTTTTCCAGTCACCGCTTTGCATATGTCGTCGCTCCACCTGGTCACAGGACGCCCTACGCTACGTTTGCCGATTCGCGGTTTCCACTCAAGGACAAGTCTACCCCAATGGTTATCAGTCCTGCGGCAGATATGACCAGCCCACTGCCACTTCAGCTTACTAATCCGTTGAGCTATGTCGATAACTTTAGTTCTCTGACGAATTACTTCGTTTCGGATTCGATCCCGCAGAGAAATACCGAGCATAGCTCTATTCATAGCTCGCTGAGTAACTTTAAATTGGTGGACCAGTCGAACTGTGAGTGTCCACGTCTCGGCTCCGTATGTCATCACAGGTAAGACGCACTGGTTAAAGACTTTTGTCTTTAGACACCGCGGTATAGGCGACGAGAAGACTCGACGGAGTTTTCCGAATGCTGCCCAGCCCAGCTAAATTCTCCTCCTGTTTTCCTTTTCGAAGTTGTGTTTGCCTAGTTGGAGCGTTTGCCCTAGGTAAACATACTGCGTTACAACTTCGAGTGGGATTCCATCTGCGGCAATCGGTTCCGGAACAACGTACTCATTGTACATGACTTTGGTTTTATCCAAATTCATCCGGAGACCAATGCAACGAGAAGAATCAGCTAGGCCATTCAACATCCTTTGTAGGTCTTGCAGCGTCTCTGCCATAATGACGATGTCATCTGCGAATCGTAAGTGAGAGTTTTTGATATCAACAAACACTATTTAAAAGGTTAAGTGTTTTTATTGGTTTTATGTTTAGGATTCCAACAAACGTCTTTTGTGCTTGCGCATACGCTATGTTCAAACGACAATAATGTTTAAAGTAATAGACATACAGCCGTTAATTTAATATTGTATTGTAGCTTAGCACAAAATCTATCGATCTAGTAAAAAAAAATAAGAGTCATGATGCTGTTTTTGCAGTAATTTACAATAATTTGTCGAATTGCATAATTTTTTGTGGTATTTTTTAAATATTTCATTTTATTATTTTGAATCCGATAGTTTGAAACATTATTTCGTATTTTTTACCAATAGGCATTTTTATCTTAGTGGGAGTTAAAAACTTTGAGAGATATGATTTTTTTGTAAACACGTGGAGAATATCTCTAAATAAAAAACAAAATGGCTGCCACATTGAGGGAGGGGGGGTGGGACCCGTCTGTATAGTGTTTTTTGATATAAAAAATGTCGAAATATAAATACCTAAAATATTTTAGTCCTTGACTAGAGTCAACTAGATCAAACTGTATATTATAAACTGATGGCAATGTTTTTACGACCGAAGTTCGTCGTATAGACAGACACACTTCAATATATTTATTAGACGTTTGCAATGAAGGAAAACGTCAGTTACTATGCAGATATCACAGAACAGATGAAGTTTCTTCTACTTCTAATATTATGTGACAGAGACCATCTGGGCTGAATCTGCCCATCAAACTAAGTGAAGACACGCCCTAAAAGACAATTATACATATATACTGTATGTAGCCTAAGTTCTGTTCCTTAGCTTTGTTAACAATTCAATAAAGGTAAACAAAAAAACATACATAAGTCCCCACGACTGCAACACTAAAACTGTAAATTATGCAAAAAGATACTATCAAGCTCACTTAATCCATAACCACAGTGCTGTCGTAAAATACCATATAGTTTAAAGCAGCACTTTATGAAGCATCTAATGAACTTTAAAGCAGGTATAAGGTCGTCCACCCCAAGATTGCGTGACTCTGATACCAAAGGCACCGCAAACACGTAAAAATCAGAAATAGTCACAAAATAGTGCAAGAGTTTGCTTAAAAATTTCACCTTAGCATGCTATTGCAGGTCGTGCGAATAATGAGGTGCCAAACGCTTTCTGTAGATGTGGCATGAGACAGCAGAATAATAATCCTGCTACAAAGGACAAAGTTTGTGTGTATTTTCGTTACTTTTTTATACTAAAACTACTAAACCGATTGAGCTGAAATTCGGTATGTAGATAGCTTAGACCATGTTATAACACATAGAAATATCCCGATATTCCCACGGGAACGATGTCTACGAGGGTAAAACCGCGGGGCACAGCTAGTAGTATATAAGACTCGCGATGGTTGGTGATTTTTTTATCCCTGGAGATATAGTGTGGGTTTTTAAAACGTTAAAATAGGAAGAGGCTTCACGTGAGTAGATATAGTAGTGAAATGCTTGGCTAACATGTATTTAAAAAAAAAATATTTCCTTATCTAGTTTCCTCCCTAATCGCTTGGATTGTTATTGTCCCATTTGGTTGGTTTGTAGTTTCCACAGAAATATTAATGACTCCTTATTTAATAATAGGTAGATGTGTGGTGGTTGCCTTACTCCTTCGTGGTTAGTTTTGATTGTCTTTTACTTACTTCTAAAAAAAATGTGTTTTGGGAAAAAAGTAAGATCAAGTCACTAGTCTAGTCTATACTAACAAACAAGCTATATTTAACATTCCATGTAGATAGTTATCGTGTCATAGACTTGTAAATTTTATCGCCTGAATCGAACAAAAGGTTTTCGTGTGATAGTTTGTCTTTTTTTCGTCTGGCTGTGATAAAACATGGTCGACACCAATGCGTGGAATGAAAAAATAATAAATATGTAAAATATATTCATTATTTTTTCATTAATAAATTCACTGCATTGCCACACTACATGGCAATGCCAATATTTTGCTCCAGATTTTTTTTATACCTGATTGATAAGCACTTGGCTACTATCTCGCCTGGTGTTAAGTGATGATATTGTTTAAGATGGAATTCTGCTTTTCTGGATATAGAAGCCAGATGAGGCGCAGAATATACTGACTCTAGTCTTATCTTCATAACTCAACTACCCCAATCCATCTTCCACGCTGGCACTGAACATCATGGCAGACTTGATTAACTAATTGGCAGACATCTCTTTGTTCGGTAGATGTTTCGGTTCCAAGGCCGAGCCAAGCTTTACTACCAGTGTTCATTAATTAAGCACCATCTAGGGCTTTAGCCTTCGAACATTTTAAGTTCGCTCTAAGACATAAACGTAATGACTTCTAAGGTCTAAGCCCTACAGACGCAAGAAGGTAGCAAAGACCCTCTCTACTTTAGTGACCTTATAAAATAAAAGCTATTTTTGTCAATAAGGCAACGAAAGTGACCAGACAGATGATCAAAGTATCCAAGTCCTTAGAAAACTCATCAAAATGCAATTTAAATCCACATACATTTTAAAATGACACCTTTGAAATACATTAAACAAGTGCAGCTATACCAAATTTTACTATTTGATATAAACAAAAAAGTTTTTAATGAGTTCAAAGACACGAAACACCAATAAAAATAAAACAAAGTGAAATGTTATCCACCTTTCTTGTACTTAGTTATGGTTCTATAAAATTTTACTACCTTTAGGTATATACACATAGGAGTTTTAAAAATATTGCGCTTTAATGACACGATAGCACTTGTTTATTGTCTTTCTTAGCGGCAATTTAATACGTTGGATATAATAAGTAATTAAAGTTGCCGGTATAATATAATAAATATAACCACCTCTGAAGATATAACTCATAAATTCTGCAGGGCAGTAAAATATTTATTTAACTTTTATTACAATCAAACATAGAATTTCTCGGTTTTATCGTGAGCCGAGAAAAATCAAATAATGTGACTGTCTTTATAAAATGCCTTTTATGTTACAATGCTGGTGTAAAGTAAATAGTAGGTTTTTTTCTATAGCACCCATAAAATAAAAAGTAAAAAGATAAGTGCTGTCAGATTTGATACATTTAACTGTTAAATAATTTAATCATATTCAGCTTACGGAATTCCGCTTGAAAGATTTTTTTTTTCAATTGGATCTGTCACGGTCTGAAAGGCCACTAGATATGGCACATTACCATGCTTGATAATGTGCCATATCTAGCGGCCTTGCAGACGGTGACAGATCCATGTTATGTTTAATTATCGTGGCATTTTAGCATTGAGAATTTAGCCCGTCTTTTGCCGTTACATTTGCGCATATAGGTACTCCGCACGATCATGTCTATATATGCAAGTTCTTCGTTATCTTCAATCTTCTTTAGTTCATAGATCGACTTCGATTCTGTCAGAGGTCAAATATAGTCTGGAAATCTATTGAATGTGCTCAAAAACTATCTTGACGAACAACAATAGCAAGGTAATCACCCTGTCTCAATACCAAGATTAACAAAACAAATTGTATAAAATCACCTAATAAAAAATAATGTTTTCCAGATAACCCTAAAATTCTTCTTTATATACCATTGTCACTAATAACTACATAGAATTCTACATAAATGAATTATCCATCGAGGGTGAAGTATACAGCCTTCCTGTTCAGTATAATGGCGATGCAGGGGTGCGTCAAGTGAGTGTCTCAATGCTATCCATTATAACACAGTACTTATTCTGTATCTCTTATTTTTATATTAAATGTGTATGTAGCTTTGAATGTTTATTTTTTAAGAAAACCAGTGCATGTCGACTATTTATTTTGTACTAGTTGCGGTATTTTACTACGACTACACCAAGAGCTATGTCATTCTAGTGTATGTATGTTTATTTAACTGGCATTCTCTGTAGCCTAAACGACTTGATGGACTTTAGCTTGAGGTCATTGTGTACGACAACATGATACCTAGTACTTACCTCTAGTGTTAAGTGTAAATTATCGTATATCTATCTCATCGGATTGGCATTTTTTTAGTACCCCGTAACAATATTGTCGGTGATAGTAATTAGTTTGATAAGGTGGAGTTGTTGAGTTGATGTGAAGGTTCAGAACCCCAAATATAGAAATATAAATCTCGTGTTCAGCAGAACATTACTATGTATATAATATGATAAAAGAAGCCAACAAATACAGTTTAGTAATTTACATCTTGAGATTATTCAATTGGCAGGTCGAGGCTTTAGAATGCATTCCAATCTCGTTTCAATACTCCTCATTATCCAACTCTTCCAGAATACCACTGCTAAAGACGTTGCGTACACATTGCCAAGAGACTGCATTCATTAACTAATGTATAGACTTTCAAAATATTTGCACATAAATTTCGCTAAAAGGAGGGAAAAAGTTGGGTGAAACGTCATTCAGGATAACGAATGGTAGGCTGTCCTGTGCGTTCTTTGCTGTCATTATTTTCTACTGATTTTAACAGAAAGAGGTTCTTAGGTCGGTAACAATATGGTTTATGCTTGTTTTAATCATCGTATTCAATTTAAAGGATTTTTGAAAAAACATTGTAATATGCATGTAATGTACCATAACTTACTAAGTTATTTATAACTAAGTTTTTCCTATGCTGTCTTGCAAAAAAATAATGCCTTTGTGCACTGAGTAAAATGGAAAGTTAGTCTTAGCATGTTATGTTTTATTTCATGAATAAATTATTTAAATAAAACTGGCCAAGTGCGAGTCAGACTTTTGTCCCGCACACGGAGGGTTCTGAATTTCCAAGTCCGAACGCCACTAGTCGTGTGTAGTTCACGAATGAATGACAAAATTGAAGTACTTCAATTGCTTCTTGTCATTCATTCAGTAGTTCACTTTTACAATATGTAGTCCAGTAGTCCATTTAGTTCATTCATCTGCTTATTGCGTAGAGAGAGAAGGCTATTGCATAGAGAGATACTCCCTACGGCTTATTGCTTCTACCGAGGCGCCCGAGGCGCCGCGCCGATTTAAGCCGATCATTGCCGAACGTAAAATCAATCCTCGGCTCGCAACCAAAATTTTTTTTTGGTTAAATTATAACCTCTCGTAAAATTTCGTGTAAGTAAAACTTGTAATGGTTATTAAACCTTAATAATAAATATTAAATAAATTTGATTTAAGCGTAAAAAAATAAGGCACATTTTTAAATAGCTCTAAGACACTTCATTGTTTATAGTAATATGGCGCGCGACCAAAGCGCACCATAACGCATGACGATGAAGTACAAATAATTTTAATTTTCATTCAACTTCGTTACCTACACATTCAGCATGTTAGTTAGGCGAACTAGCCGAAGAAAGATAATCTCATAATTAAACGCCAAAAAATTCATTCATTCATTGAGTCTTTGTGGACAACTCAACTAAATGAACTACTGGACTAGAAGATGGACATACTTCAAAGCAAGGAAAAGATATGTACATATATTTTCACTTCAGTGATACATTCTGCGCATGTTTAAACGCCACGAACTTCTAACACCAACTAAGTAAATATTAACACGGGTAATTAATATAATTAAATATCTGGACTGGAAGACCGAGTGTTCGTATAGTTCGACTAACTTTCTACTGATTCTAGCCAGTTGGAGCTCTTTAAGTACTAAAATTGAAGATATATTATTCAAAACTGAACACTACATATGTGCAAGTAAATCTTAACTAAGTAAACAAATCGACCGAGGCCCACAAATTTAACAAATGAAATGCTTGCGCGTGCTAATTTTTCCTGTGCTGCCATCTCGCTGCGTCGAGGTGAATTAATTTCGTATCGTATTGTATCATAAAAAACACGTTTTTTGTTTTAAACCCTTTAACTTTGTCCTGTTCTTAGTATTTGTTGTTATAGCGGCAACAGAAATACATCATCTGTGAACATTTCAACCGTCTAACTATCACGGTTCATGAGATACAGCCTGGTGACAGACGGACAGACAGACAGACAGACAGACAGACAGACAGACAGACAGACAGACAGACAGACAGACAGACAGACAGACAGACAGACAGACAGACAGACAGACAGACAGACAGACAGACAGACGGACAGCGGAGTCTCAGCCTTTGGGTTCGGAACCCTAAAAAACATTCGTTATCATTCCATCTATTCTGTTTACATGATCTTATGAAAAGTGTTTGTTTTCTTAATTTTCTAAAACAACAATACATATATACCTAAAATTACGATTTTTCCGTTGGGGTAGGCAGAGGCTACTTCAACTACTAAAACAACAATAATGGTAAAAACCTCAATTCGTAAAAATGTCTTATTTAGAATCATTTTAACCTCTCTATGTCTGAAGTCTGAAGTTCTTGGACAACTCATAGCAACAAGGGATACAATGCATAAAGAAATAGATAGAAGAATAGCCAATACTTGGAGAAGATTTTGGTCCCTAAGCGAAATTATGAAAAACAAAGACATTACAATGAAAGAAAAACGGAAAGTGTTCAACATGTGCATTATGCCATGTTTAACATATGGTTGTCAAACTTGGGCACTGACTGAACAACTACAGAACAAAATAAAGGTATGTCAAAACGGAATAGAAAGAAGTTCAATGGGAGTTAAGATAATAGATAAAATAAGATTAACACATATTAAAAGCATAACGAAATTTAAAGATGCGAAGAAAGTAAGCACTACACTAAAATGGCAATGGACAGGACATATGTTAAGAGAGAAAAACAAGAAATGGACTAAAATAATAACAGAGTGGTATCCAAGGGATGGCAAAAGAAATAAAGGACGACAAACAAAACGCTGGGAAGATGACATAAAAAGAGTTGCTGGTCCAGAATGGAGCAGGTTAGCGAGAGATAGGAAGAAATAGAAATCTTTAGAGGAGGCCTTTGTCGAAGGACAAGCTGTTAGTCTCGAAGAAAACCGATCGCAGACAGAAAATTGAAAATAAAATCGTCATAGTAAATTCTAAGAATACAAAAAAAAAAAACAAAAAAAAAAAAAAACTTTGTAAACAGCAATAAAGGCTTATTTTATTTTATTTTATTTATTTATTATGTCTGAAGTAAAGCACCCGCTCCGCTAAAAGAACCACACACGCGATTCAAAAGAAAATTCTCTTCAATTTCAGTCGAGAATTTCGCAGTAATTCTGGTTATTTCTCATGAATTGCGTTAAATGGCAGCGTCACTGACACAAAGGCGAGGTTTAACGCGGTTTTAACTTGGGCAAAGTCATTTAGAGCGCACATTTTAAAACTACATTAATAACCCGCTAGAGGGAGCCACAATCTCGAAGGAGAAAGTTATGACAAGGTGTAAGATATGCTGAATATTGCTGAATGTGGCTTTTTCAAGTTCGCGTAATTCTTGTACTGGAACAATAGAGTTTAGCATAATTATTAAAATTAGGATTAAAGTCCTATTAAAGACCGCTTGGGGCGGTACCCTCACTTTGTCAATTAATTCAGCTGTATAATAGGAATTTTTTCGGTTTGAATGGCAACGTGTTAAGTGAAATTACAGTGTATGTGAATCGTCTCGAGATGACAATCCCTGTGAACCAAAGTATAATATTTAATAAGATTGAACAATCTGTTACGGTTCATAAGATCGAGCAAAAAAAGCTGAATAAAACATGTTTTTTATATGGCAGCAACCTCCTTTCGTTTTAAACTTTACTTTTTCTGTTTTTAACCCCCGATGCTAAAAGACGGGGTGTTATAAGTTTTACGTATGTATCTGTGAATCTGTGTATATATGTGTATGTCTGTGGCATCGTAGTGACAAAACGGATATACCGATTGTGATTTAGTTTTTTTTTTGTATGATAGGTGTCTTCATCGAGAGTATCCTTAGTTGAATCATAAAAATCCGCTCAGCCGTTTGAAGACTATAAGCATCTTTCTAGATGATGTCGCTATGGAGTAAGCTTTGTAGTTCTGATCAATTCGAAATTCGGTATACTCTTACTTCAAGGTTATAGTAAGAACTTGGTAGCGTTGTAAAATACTCAACTCCTCACCAACTTACTGAAGAGATGTCGAGTTTGTGCTCATCGGAATGGTCTCAATGAACAGATTACGAATAAATGGGTCGGAGGTGGTTTCAAATTTTAACTTTAAGTATTATTAGTGTTTGCTGTCATATCGGCCGTAGTAGTACATTCCTTTTGAAAAGTTGAAGTGCCTATTTATTACGGTTTTAAAGATACAGTCCTCTAATGAGGAACGAACAGCGGAGTCTCAGTAATAGGGTACTCTAGGCAGTCTTTACATACGGAACCCTATAAAGTAAATATTATATGGTAATATTCACAAGAATTGTTTACCACCATTTAGTGATAGTGACTATCTGTAGGTTAAATAATAGTGTTGTACTTACGAAATCGCACCTATGTCTGGTTTCTTTTCTTACTATCTTTTTTAGCTCAGAATTGCATGAAGACATGCATGTTTTTTTTTGCATTTGCATGGTGGTAGGACACTATCTGGTGTCCGCCTGGCTAGCTACCACCCTCAAGTTAGAGAATCTGTCGCCAAACATCTAATTATATTGTGTTCCGGCAGCGATCCTTGAGAGCCAGTTCCGATTCCAGGCCTAGCGTGCCATCTTCGACCGCATCATCACTTACCAACAGGTGAGATTGTGGTCAAACGCTAGCCTATTAGTTATAAAAAAATACATTATCGAATAAAAGTTTAATTTCAAGATTATCGCTTTAAATTAAACAATTTATTTTAAAATTACAATAAAACCCATCAACAAATCTCTAATCCTACACTATAAAATCGTTTTAAATAACTTGCAAGTGAAATTACTTTTTACACTCAGGATAAAACGCTTGGAAAAAGCAATCTAAGTGTCTTGTGCTAAACAATAATCTTTACCCCTAAAACGCCACATCCCGGTCTTTATTTCCCTGGTTGGGTGTCAAGGCAGTGCAACTCTAATATCTCAGAATGTCACGAATGTCGAGACAGTGAGCGCAATCACGGTTGCCTCTGAAGTGTCAGACCATAGTTGCTTTGCACCTTGATGGTTCTTGTTTGCCTTCTGCGGCTTCTAAGCTTGGAGTATTCTATTGGTGACTTGATTTGAATTATATTATTGATTAAGCGACTGCGAAGCAAGAGCGAGGCGTCTCCGTTTCAGCTTGGGAATAACTTAAGATCGTTTAAAAACGAAGTGTACCAAATTTGAGTTATTTATCTACATATCTCTGGAGATATACTATAGATACTGATATGTTCAGATATATTTCGATGATATTTAAATGGGACCACCTGCGAAGTTATACCCTATCACACAAAAAATAAATTTTCAAATAAGTTCACGCGGCTTTGAGTAATCAGTGAACATAAATAAGATTCCGATGAATTGAAAACCTCCTCCTTGTTCGTGCAATCGGTTAAAAATGCTTTTGGTTGTGCGGTGGATATTTGGCAGTTTTCCTCTGCAAGTCCGATACTCGTGAAATAACGTGAGCAGGTTCCTTAAGTAGGTATATGGAATTTTTGTCTGATCAGTTTTTGCAAAATTTTCAAATGGCAAAGATATATCATGTTGGGTTATGAAGGGTTAAACCAAAAAAACATTCGCCATATAGAAAAAAAGTTTGAAAATAAGACAAAATTAGTTTTTTAATAATTAAGATAGTTTAAAAACTAAAACTACCGACTTCAATGCCCCGCGAGTCAATTTCAGTAGCTAGTTTGAGACGTTTATCGTCATATCTCTGGAGACACTCATCAGATCTCAATGAAGTTACAATGAGACTACCTCGGAAACGTACCCTACCGATACCAAAAAGAATCATTCGAATCGGTTCAGAATTGACGGAGTAATCGCGTAACATACACACAAAAAAAACACAGATGAATTGAGAACCTTCTTTGTTTTTGGGTGTCGGTTGAAAATAATAAATAACTTATGAAACTTTTTGTCCAAACCACATTTTCAGACAGAAGAAGACAGACTTGCTAGGTCTTTTTCAGCTCACAGAGCCATTAGTCTAGAGATATGATGTATGAATTACAGCTGTTATTGTGAGACCAAACATCTAGATGTGTCCAGTAAACGCTATAAGTAGACATCATCGTTCACCTAGTTTAAATGTTTTAGTGATAAGACAAGCTAGAATATATATCTATCATCTATCTATCATATTTTGCAAAGAATTATTTGATACAATCTAATAAAATAATCGGTACACGACAACTGCCAGTATATTTCGACAGTATTTTTTTTATTATCAACACTGTTAATTAAAAATATTTCCGTACCTATTATAAATGCTAATTACCACAAATTATACAAATTTTAAATTTTTTTAATGTACCAAATTACTGTTAAATGATATTTAATGTTAACAATCTGTTATGTAACTGATACCTTGTCATAACTGTCGTTGTATTCGACCCGGTCGTTAACGTGTTATTTAATGTCGCGTATAACGCCTCATAACATGTTATAACGTTAATTATTTGTAGCATTAATATTGATGTGTTGGCATAGTGTAATAATTATAATGGGTATATTTTAGCTAGGGTAGAAGTTTCAAAGAAAATATTTGTGATACTGCCGCTGCATGGATCCTATCAATGGACGTTAAAAGAAGGGTTTCATCGTTATTTTCAGCTCTAGAACCTCTAGTGGACGCTAGGTTTGAGTAGAATGTACTTTCGTAGGACTGGAACATGTACACTACACTACTACGGTGGTGCTGATAGTTGTAGAGTGGTAGGACTTCTTTCAGTCCACCTGGGGCACTACCACTAGATTTTCGGCTGTCATCATCAGCCTGTCAGTTTCAGCTGTGCCGTGTATTAAAAATAATAGTACTGACCAGTTGGTCCAGTGGTAAGTGAGCCTGTTCATGTGACCAAAGGTCGTGGATTTGATTCCCACGTGGGACAATTCTTTTTGTGTTCCACAAATTGTTTCAAGTGTGTTATTTGTGTCCGATATTTGTATGTTTGTAAAGTTTCCCGCGACACAGGGTATCTTAGTGCGGGGAGTTACCTGTAATTTTGACACTTTGGCCCTCCCCATAGTGTCCAGGGAAATTACAAGCATATATGAGACTCAACATCTGATTTCTGTGTAGTTTAAGAGTTATGCGTGTCACAGTATATATACTCGTACATATTAGTTAGAAGGCAAATGTTATTGTTTAAATACCATCAGGCTACCATCGGTTTCAGTCAGCTTACGTATCCTGTTACTTTAGACCATAATTGGAATATGTATAGATATTTATAAAATGTAATAGTTTAAAGAGCTGCAGAAGCATGATCTGTTAAACAAACAAAGGCAACAAAAATATTAACTCTAAATTCAGCAAAATACGAAGCTGAAATAAATTTCACGAGAAAATGATAGCTACGCTGCGATTACCCGCGGCATCCAGGTTTCCATTTCACTGGAAACAACTAAACCCTCCACATTTTGCATTCAACGAACGAAATATTCTAATAGAGTAACATTTCAATCCCACGTAAAAAGCTTTATCTTTTCTCAGTCGGATAACCCTTAAATGCGAACGCGGGTGTAATCCGCTGTTGGATGAATGCAAGTGGCGGGAAGTCAGGGCGGTAGTATTGTCCGTCAGTCCAAACGTACGCGTTTTCGACGTCACTGAGGCGCCGAGCCGACGTCCACAGACGTTATTTAGAGCTTCATTGTGCCAACCGCTCACACCAACTCGATTTGACTCTTGATAAACGTCGATTGTTCCGACTGATGACCATCAACCGTCACATTAAGCATTTTATTTAAATTCAATCGAAATTTGAATACAATGTTTCGTGCGATGCGGCGATGTAATTAAATGACTAATTTGACAGTGCTAGACTCTTTATCGTTAATTACTTCTAACTTTCACAAAGTAACTAATCGCTTTTTAAGTATCGTTTACGAATATTATGATGAGACATCAGTTGGCATCGTTGCATATGTTTAGCGTCAAATTTAACGAAACACATCATCATAAAAATTGATTTTCCAGGCTCATTCATCATTCTATTTGACTTATTGATTGATGATTACGCGTCGTATTGACGGAAAGTAATTAAAAAAACCACGCATTCATAACACATCTCTTGTTATGGGCATTATTGTCCAAGTAAGATTGACCTACGTCAGTGATGAAGGGTTGAACATTTAAGGTGTACAGTTCTGATGCTTGAGAGATCAACGTATGTTGGTCAAAGGTATGTGAGTCAAATTATTTTATTATCATGTGTTCCATCGCAAATCGTAGGTACTTATATTGTTTCTGCCATTAAATATTGTTTTGACAGGTTATTTTATTATTTGGAACAAAATATCATATGTGCCCGCCTTGAATGACGTTGGGCGGACAATCCAAAATCCACCTTGGGATGTTAGTTTGACGTGTCTGTCTGTAGCATCGTAGTTTCCATCGTAGTCCCCCTATAAATTTTCAACTTTATTCTGTTTTTAGTATTGTCACTATGGCGACTATAACAGTCGCCATAGTATTACATACTTTGTGAAAATTTCAAGTGTCTACCTGTTACTATTTAGGAGATACAGCCCTCTGACAGACGAACAGACGGAAAAACAGATGAATAGCCAAGTCTCAGTAATAGGGCTCCGTTGTTACCTTTTGGGTACGCACCCTAAAAACTAAAACCTGACTACTATAATGTGACCGATTGGTCACGCTGTTAGTTTAAAATTTTTCTCAATTATTGGGTACATGTAGCTTTGCTTCCGCGATTTCCGCGAGCAACAGATAATATCATTGAGGTACGTCCAATGCTAAAAATAACATTTTTGTGTAAGTGTAATTTTGTGTACTAATGAAGCCCTTTCAAAACGGCTAAATATCTTTAAAATTTAACTCATGACTCTTATGGGACTCTACAGGCGCCATATTCAATTTAATGATTTAATTTTTATTCAAATTAAATGTGACGTCACATAGCCTATACCTAGCGGACAAATACGACGCTCCAACTACACCTCATTTGGCAAAATATCAGTTTAGAAGTTATGAGGGAACATAATGAACATACTGTACGAGCTACGCATCGTACATTCACCTTTTCACCGCATTTATTGTAATTTAGACTAAGTCAGCAAACTGCACCTCAACATACATTTCTTATTTTAATTTAGTTCGCAATTGACCGCGCCGTGTCGCGTACTCACCTAGCACATTACCTAGCACCTAATTTTCATAGCACTTTATATTATAATTTTTACATTAAACTTTTTAGCATTTAAAACTATTTTCAATTACGATCCTTAAGCCAGCCTAGGGTTCGTACACATACATTATGTAATATATGTACGTAATAAATATGTAATATATCGCCCAAAATCATGACCCTCAGAGGTTGACTTCTTTCACATAAACTAAAACATATTTTACATGCTTGCTACTGTTCCAACAAATGGAATTTACTTATAAATTTACTAACCAAATCTTATATCATCTTCTTACACCATCTTTCAGGAATCTTCACTAACGTGAATAAACTTAGCAGGAATTATGAAATATCGTGGAAACTCGAAAAATAACTTGAGCATTTTCTTGTTAAACTAATTTAAGTTGAATTGAATCTGAAGAAATTAAAAACTTGCCAGACTGAGGTGAACTTTTAACGATTTTAATTGACAAGCGACAATTTTGTACGTCTTTTGACAAGTGTTCTGAACGGAATGAACAAAGTCTCGTTTTTAATTTTCGATGTTGAATTTCTAATTGTGGATTTTTCTGAAGTGTAATGACGCGGAGCTCTTAATTATACAAGTTTTTCTGGAAATTCTTGTCAGTTGTTCTTTCAGTTTAAGTATTAACATATTTTTTTTAACATTTTGTTTTTTTTATGCCGAACTGGGTAGCACTTGACGTGTGCGTGTGCGTGTGTGTGTGCGTGTGCGTGTGCGTGTGCGTGTGCGTGTGCGTGTGCGTGTGCGTGTGCGGGTGCGTGTGCGTGTGCGTGTGCGTGTGCGTGTGCGTGTGCGTGTGCGTGTGCGAGTGCGTGTGCGTGTGCGTGTGCGTGTGCGTGTGCGTGTGCGTGTGCGTGTGCGTGTGCGTGTGCGTGTACGTGTGCGTGTGCGTGTGCGTGTGCGTGTGCGTGTGCGTGTGCGTGTGCGTGTGCGGGTGTGTGTGTGGGTGGGTGTGTGTGTGTGTGTGTGTGTGTGTGTGTGTGTGTGTGTGTGTGTGTGTGTGTGTGTGTGTGTGTGTGTGTGTGTGTGTGTGTGTGTGTGTGTGTTTGGGTAAAGTAAGTTAAATTAGAAGCTTAAGTTAAATTAGAAGCCCTTGTAAGTTAAATTAGAAGCTCTTTGTAAGTATCTATGGTGACAATGCAGTAATATAGCCAACCATCGAGCCAGCCTGATGATGCAGTCGGGCTGTAGGGACTTGAACTCTGTTATCACAAATAGTAGGACATTTGAATTTGGGCTAGTATGTATTGGTATCATTCCATTTTTTTACTACACATGATTTACGTCTTAACAAAAAGCTTTTGTTGGAAAAAAGGTTTTAACTTTTATTTTATTACATTGATGTCTTCATTAACATTAGTGGTAAATGTATCAAATGCTATCCATACATTTAGCACCTTTTGACCAAAACATTTCACAACTAAATAAATACATGGATTAGCTATCTATGTATTTATTTGGTTGAAACATTTTTAAAGATACATAGAGTGTTCATAATTTTGTTTTATAGTTTATAAGCCAGCGCTTGACCTATCTCATCTGATGTTAAGTGAAGATGTGATCGATGATGCAGCACGCTTGCCTAGAAGATACCTGTTCACACGCAAATGAAAAATTACTTCATTATCTCAAAATCCAAACTGAAACGCAATAATATCTATTCCTGGCCGGTCAGTTTTCAATTCGAGCAAAATTAGATAAGTATTTCCATTTATTATGTAATAAAAAGTAGCCGAGATTGCTATTAAGCCGTTAAACAGAAATCATTTAGGAATGAGACAAAATCCGGCAAAGTACGTTTTTTGTCGACTCAGTTTCGTTTGATAGGTGTCTTTATCGAGAGTGTTCTTAGCTTTGATACATAAAAAATCCATTCTCATAATATCTAATTTAAAATTAAGTCATCCTAAGGAAGCTGATAAGGATCATAATTTGTTGTACAACATAGCTGAAAGGATAAACAAGTTTAAGTAGCAGTGAGCTGAACACATTTATTTATGACCTCGCTGAACAAATAAGATCCCGTCTACCTCAATGGTTATTGGTTCTGCTACTTGTTATTGCGATGTCAGTCCTTCTATTTGCCTGTCGTTCTGTATTTTTTTGAGTAAATACATAGTTTAATACACGTAGTGTGAGAAATTTCAGGTGCAGTGACGATATTCACAAAGTAGCCAAAAGGGTGATTTTCCCAAATGATTTTTTTTTGTCTTTGGTGATATTCGTATTTTAAGACAAGAATATTTTATTGAAATATTTTTTTTAGTATATAATAGGTAGATATTGGGTTGTGGCAAAAATATCATTCGACTACGACTATATTTAAAGGTAGTATAAATTCATAAAGTCTAAATTTTCTCATATCAGTGCTGTCCCCCTACTTTTTTTAGAGACCTAAAAGCTTATAAGCCAATTATAAGTAAATGATGTTTGCAACCTATTCTATTTTATGGAATATTAGTTTTATTCCTATTAAATAGCAAGTTTTATTCAATAACTAACGATTGTTTTTGCTGAGAGGCACAAACGCACTTGTCCTGTAAAATGTTCTCATTTCGGTGACCAAATGTTATTTAGCCCTAACTCTACATAGACAAGTCCTACAGCGTCCCCTAACCCCATTTTGTTTCACGCTAGTAACGTGCTAGTGCCCAGTTAGGACGGACATTTGCAAAATTGCTTCATTTTCCCGCAAATAACGTAAATACGCCATTTTAGTTGCTCCCAGACAATTTTTTGATAATATCGGTGGTTGCTTTATCTGGTCTTTAACTGATTTTTCTAATAAGCAACTATATAATGGTTGTATGCTTCTTTAAAAATTAGTCAGTGAATTATTTTGATAGACTGTTATCAAATTTATTCTAGATATTATGCATTCTTAATAATTTTTGAAAAAGTGTGTTTTTTATCACATCGGTGTTCTCATATCGATGAAATCGGTGGTTTTTTTATTCCCACCAATGTGATAAGAAAAATTGAATCGGTGGTTTATTTCTCATGTCGGTGTCTTAATTTATGATTAGACGAACAGTTTTATCACATCGGTGGACTGCTTTATAATATCGGTGGATCATTTTATCATGTCAGTGAGTCGTGTTATCATATCTGTGATTTCCGCGTCAGTTCGTTTGCTTCTAACATATTTTAATAACAACACTTGCAACCAGTGATGTTCATATAAAATACGAGTTTTTGGAGTCAAAACTTCTTTAGCGGCTTTAACTTTTTGAGATGGGGAAAAAATGTTGAACTCGCCGTGGATCCTCCGTGTTCCTAACCAACCTTCACTTCCCTCACCGTGGCAAAGAAAAGTAACAGAAAGTCGGTTTTACAGTGGAAGCACTTCCTATCTCTACATGTGCATTTCTCTAACATCCGAGGCTTGCACTCAAATATCGATGCAGTCCACCACCACCTCGAAACTGCAAAACCACACCTTCTGTTCCTCACGGATACCCAGATTGAAAGTCCAGCTCACACAGCATATCTTGCTTACCCAGGCTACGTCCCTGATCTTGAACCCCCAATTTTTCACCATGTAGGTACTGATGGACACTGGCATGGATAATATTATCTATGTTGGTGTCTACCGTTCGCACAGCGGAGACGAGGAGACAACTAGGCTCACTAACTACATCAGTGTGGCGGCCTAATTAATTAGTGCTTCTGGGGGATTTAATAGCCCACCATCAAGACTGGCTTATACCTCGTACAGAACACAGACCACGCTGGTCAAGAGATACAAATGCTTGCCTTGACGCTAGACCTCTCTCAGCTGGTCCAGGGAGCAACCAGGATACAGGATGTTGATGGGCATACAGCCCATTGCTTGTGTGGTGAAGTCTGTATCCGTCTACTCCCCGCCCGAAAATGGCGTTACAGGTCAGCAGATTGGGATAAGATAACTAGTAAGCAAAATACTTCAGAGTCTCGAGCATAGCCGTAAAGTCGCTTGCTTGTCGATTTTTTATCGGATTCATTTCGGAGAGTGTGCATCGGAATTGCATAATTTGATTCCGCCATCCCCATTCTATAATAGGACAAGCAGGGATACTAAAAGGCGCTACCGCATTATGATAGATATACCATTTGTCCTTACAAAGCGATTTTCCGCCTCTTTCATCATTTATCATATTACGAACTGCCAAGGAATGGAATTCCTTACCTGAGGCTGTTTCCGATTATATACAACTTAAGGGTCTTCAAGTCGAGAGTGAATAGGTATATTTTGGGTAAGCGCGCTACATCATTGACCGCATTATCACTTTACATCAGGTAAGATAGTAGTCAAGCGCTACCCATTTTCGCATTTAAAAAAAGGTGGATGATTTATCACATCGGTGAATAGACATATAATTTTGGTGTATAGACTTTTCATCTCGGTGGTCAGCTTTCTCATATCAGTGTACAGAAAAATTTATCGGTGGACCGTTCATCATAATATCGGTGCAACAAAAATTCAGTCTTAATTTTCTCCTTAGTCTTTAATGATACGTTGATGTTTTTAAAACTGGAAATATGTAGTATTCTAAAAAATACATATAAGCCAAAAAATACACAAAAATAGGTAAATGAAAAAGTACACTGATATGATAAAAAAACGCAATTTGTTGAAATTCAGCCAAAATCGAATGCAAGATGAAATCTGAGTATCAATCTCAGTGGTGTCTCATGGAAGAAGTTTATTTCCAGCCGTAAGCAGATACAAGCTGACAATGAGACGTTGCAGAACCAATAACAAAGATGACGTGGGTTCTGAAGTGAATACATAGATGCAGTTCAATAAACATAAAATTGAAGTACAGTTGCAGCTATTGATTTTTTTACGTATCTTATAGGCTAGTATTTTCACCACTAACTCAGCTGTTTGCAAGTGACAACGCGGTCGAGGATGGTAGCACGTTAGGCCTTGAATGGGATCTGGCTCTCAAAGACAACAGCCGGAACACATAAGATACTTGGCGCTAGATTTTCTAATTTGAGGGAACTATGACCTCCGGTGGCAAGTCCGACCATTTCCCAAAGCACTTATTGGCTTAGTTATTTTTCAGCACATTTGCTGAAAAAATGCATTTACGAAGCCTGATTACATTGTTCGTAAGTTAAAAATAAACTGGCCAAGTGTAAGTCGGACTCGCACTCGTAGGAATCCGTACCACACTACAGTATTTTATAAGATCGACCAAAAATGATTCAATTTATGTACAACAATTATGGAAGCAATAAAGTATTGAGTATTGAGTATTGAAAAAATACCAGTATCATTTTTCGCCAGCAATAAATAATAATTAATAAACATTTTGTTTCTTAAAACGCCATCTAACGTCTAACAAAGGTGTTAGGGATCGAAATTTCTATATAACGCCATCTATGGGACGTTTAACTATAACGACATATAACTAAGCGTTCATAGATGGCATTACATTGAAATGACGAAAAAAACACGTTTCTTCTATGGGGACCCTCTATTATTTTTAACTTTATTCTGTTTTTAGTATTTGTTGTTATAGCGGCAACAGAAATACATCATCTGTGAAAATTTCAACTGTCGAACTGTCACGGTTCATGAGATACAGCCTGGTGACAGACGGACAGACAGACAGACAGACAGACAGACATACAGACAGACAGACGGACAGCGGAGTCTTAGTAATAGGGTGCCGTTTTACCCGTTGGGTACGGAACCCTAATTACGCACTATACAGCGGAGTGTGCGGAAAGTACTTACTACACGTGTGCGGTGCCACACGCGTATGGCACAAAGTAACTATTATACAATCTGTGGTATGGCACCGTGCGTATCCTTTACGGTCTATTTTTAATTTCCGTAAAACCTACATAATAACTCCACCAAAGAGTATCATATTGCGATAATAAATAAGCTGAATGATAGCACCTCCTTGAAAGCGCTTTTGCTTAATACGTTTGTCCCACTTTAATACTAAAGAGAAAATGAGACGAAATATGTAGTTCTAATTTTTAATACACGTGGGCCATTTTCAAATTCGCGCCATTTTTATGTTAGAAACGTCAAAGTTGTTTCGACTTTTTGATTATTTCACTCGGAATTATACTTATTTCATTTATTTTTGTTTTATTACCAATTGTAGTGTTTTTTCGTACATTTTCTGAAAAATGTTGTATGACATACGTGCGGATATTGGTTTTAACTCGTGACTATGGTAAACCCTCGACTTTGTCTCGGGCCTACATTCGTCTACTCGTTTGCTAAAACCAACTTAACGCACTAGTATCATAAATAACTATTAAAATTTCATATTTTCATGAGTAAAACCAATATAATAAATCTATCCGGCATAAAACTTATTTCCACTCCTAAGTCCTGACTACTCGATTCATTCGCATAATAAAATAATTCAAATTGGTTCTGAAATAGAACCGAGATCTATTATTATCGAGTTTATTCGATGATTAGAACAAAGCCAATCGGTAATCTGTTATACGCTAGTTTGCAAGGAAATTGCCCACTTAATTTTATATTAGGTTACTATCGGATCGATTGAAAAAATCGTATTGATTGTTGTATCAGGTAAGCCGTGTTTTAGTACTCGTACAGTATTTTACAGGTGATACAGAAGTTGTTATAACCTCGTCTGGTGTTAAGTGACGATGTGATCTTAAGTGTTATTTTCCTAGTCTAAATAGGTTATTGACCGTGAGTTGCAGTAAAGAAAGCTAAAATTGTATCGATTTTGTCACTGCATCTCACGCCATTTCAACTGTCAAGTTGTGTTCAAACTGTCTAGTACTATTAATTATTCTGTACTGAAACGGACTCACTTTTTTCACCGGCTTCAAAAACGGAGAAGATTTCTCACTTCGACCGTATATTTTTAATTTTTTTTTTATGTTTGTCGCGGATATCTTCGTCATTTATGAACCAATTTTGATATCCCGAATGTGGTACCATGGTAATTTCATCGAGGTTTGATTAGTATAAACAGAGATATGGAGTAGATATAAACACCTCAAACTTGGCACTGAAAATTAATAGCGCGGCATTTGAAGTAGGTTCTTTTTAAGTTTTGTAACAATATTATTGATATAATATAATTAATACAATTATAATACTTATACTTAAAATTTAAAACCACTCCTGACTTATCTGTGTCTCATCTACTGAAGATAACATTCCACTGACCCCAAACACAATATCTCTGCTGCAAATTGGTGGCGGAAAAGAGTATTCTGCAGATTCCAGGAGATGTCCCAGTATCAAGTCAATGACACCATATTCATACAATATCTTTGAAAATACCGAATTTCGTATTGACCAGACTTATGAAAGTTGATCTCTAGAGTCGTCAACAAGAAAAAAGCTCATAGTCTTAAAACGGCTAGACGGATTATATCTAAAAACTCTAGATTAAGAAAAACAAAAAAATCAAACAAAAAAAAAAATCAAAATCGGTTCATCCGTTTGGGAACTACGATGCAACAGATAGACATAAAGATATACAGATTCGCAGATCAACTGATACACAGCTACACACGACAAACTTATGGCACCCCTTCTTTTGTGTCAGGGGTTAAAATTAACCAATAAAAGCGTGCAATGATAGCGTGATGGTGTACGATGACGTCTGTCTATAATAAACTTTATGGCACGCACACTCTGTTTTAAACACTAAGTGGAAACCTTCAAATGGTAATAAAAGTACTAGGTAAGTAATTCGATTAAGAGCGCATTTCTATAATGCGTAGGTATAAATTTCATATAAATCGTTATAGATTTACCAAATTGAGAACTTATCATTTCACTATCCCTGGTACCTAAGAACGATCGTCAGACTGATAGGTAACAGCTATTTCCTGGTTACTTCACTAATCAATTTCGTATACCTTCAATATTGTATCTGTTGAGGACACCTAATCTATTACAGCCGAAACGAAAATCAAACGTTAAATTTTATCTCTTACAGAATATAAAATGAGTCGTCTGAAAACCTATTGAGAGCTTTTATGGAAAGTTTCAGACAAATTTTATAGTCGGTTCACCCTCCCAATAATAGGAAATTTATATCCATTTTATAGTAAACCTATGCCAAAAAAACTATATAATAATTCATGTGATATCATCATAATATCTTAAGCAATAAAACCGTGGTTCAGCAAAAAAGGCCACCGCTCTGCTTAAACCGTGGATTTATTGGATTTATCTCGCTTTAATTTCATTTTAGCCGTTCTTTGTAATAAATGGTCGGATACCGTTTACTTTTAATTTTTGTGAAGGTGGTGTTCATTTGCGATCTTGGACTATATAACTACTGTGCTGGGGAAAATTGGCTCTAGAGTGGATATCGAAAGTGTAGCGTAAATAGGATACCCTGAAAGAACGACTACATACGCAAGATACGGACTCAGTGACGTTTTTGGGAGACTTTTATTCAGTAGTGGCATAAAATAGGCTCATTAAAATGATGTTGGTGTTTACCTGCAAGATTCTCGTAGTGAAACGAATTGGTTTGACCCACGTCCGTAACTGTCTGCGCGTGACCTTAATATTTATCACTAGATGGTGTTAAATATGTAACCCTGGTAATTTGTTTATGTCGGCACTCTTAACCTATCGAACAAAGTCATGTATGTCACTTATCGTATCACCAAAGTCATACATTATTTTCGGTGTTTTTGATAAATGCCAATAAACACTAACTAAATGCCCAATAGCTTTATAATTTTTTTGGACACTTACGTGAATGTTTTATTTAGTTTTTTTTTAATAAAAATGTGCATGAAAAAAAATATGTAGTGCAAATAGCAGAATAAATAATATTACTACGTATCGATAGGCTCTCACAGACCATTTGATATTTAATCTGCTGATTATTTGGTCGGTTTCTTAATTAGTATGAAGACCCCGATTAGCCGGCTGATATCTAATCGCTATAATGTGCGGACTTTCATACGTCTTGATACTGACAAACAACCCGACCAAACTAAAGGGACTCTTACAGCTCACCATCAGACGGACCTTTAGCTTGTTTGGCAACATTTTTGTGTCTGGTTATTTTTCACAAAAAAAGTATAATGATACAATAACAAACACACTTTATATAAATCAACTGGTACATACGAAAATGTATAAATAAACGGTCTTTAACGTCTTTTATCGTTACTGGTACATATTCCTATCTTTACAGTCTCATACATCTCCTGAAAATATGTCACGCAAAATGATAAGAGAAACCTAAATAAAACATACAAATGTCGTTAAAAGGGGACATAAAATTCAACCCTACAGTAATATTGTATTCCTGCCACGTAGTACGATATCTTGAAGAGACTTTTTATGCCTCCCTTAGGTTATGAGACGCGAGTCCAGGGTACATGCATTTATTCATGAATTGCTTGGGTCAAAGGCTAGCTTCATATTTTTGATGACAAATTGTGGTTAAACTATGGAGAGTTAGTACTATTATGGATTATTTACAGTCAACTAAGGCAAATAAGACAGTTGAAGTTGTACTATTCATTATTCTGTGGTTGAACCAAGCTGCAAGATCTTCCTCAGAACTATGCATTGTAGCAGATTAGCTCGCAATTGGTGCTGGTAGGGTACTAGTAGGTCAACCTAAAGAGGCCCTATTCTGTAAGATAGCGTAGCGCTTTGTAACAAAACACTTGAATCTCGTTTGCCGATTTTGATAGCGATCCGTAGTCTATCATTCTATTACAACAGCGCCTTGACTTTGCGCTGGCTTGGCTTATTTCTCGCTAGCCTACAGAATTGGATCCCTAGTCACGGTCTCAAAAGGCTAGTCAAGAGGTGGCATTTAAAAGTTTGGCCGTGATTTAGTTTGATCCAACTGAATGATTTTTGGCCTTGATATTGCCAGCCAGAATTCAGGAACTAGGACCTCAAGTCACAATTTAAAAAAGTAAGTTTTTATTACACAATATTTTTTGTCTGTGGTTTTCAACTGATACAAATAAAAACAAATACATAAATTAAAACCGTAAATAATGAACTGGCCAAGTGCAAGTCGGACACGCCCTCGTAGGGTTCCGTAACACAGTACAGTATTCTATAACTATGATTTTTCGCAACCAAAAACATTACTTTGTTTTTCATAGTGTTTATATGACAAACAAAGTTATTTTTGCGATCACTATATCTCAAAAACTGCTGACTGTATCTCATTCAGACCAATTTTCGATGGAAGTTTCAATTAAGATCTACGGAATATATTTTTTCTAAATTTTTCACTCTCTTACTTTAGAAGTTAGAGGGTGGGGGGAGGGGGGGGACCTTAGACGGCTTATGGCTGTGCCATACGGACGGACTGACAGACATGACGAATCTATAAGGGTTCCGCTTTTTGCCATTCGGCTACGAAGCTTGTAAATGAAAAAACACAATTAATTTTATCAATCAGTCAATAATTTATTTGTGAATATAGGTAACAAAATATAAAGCATGTAACAGTTAAAGATACATAATGAAGGTACTTAACAAAGTTCTTAAATATAATAATTTTAAGCAAAACTTAAATTTACTTGCGCAACTTTGCCAATACAGTTTATAGAGTAAATTGTTAACAATGCATTCAGCGTTGTTTCAATCACCTCACCATTTCTCCTTAAACCAATTCCTAAAGCTATCTTCTCCACAATCTCAACGTAAACACAGCTAAGTTGAATTTCACTAGCGCAAAATACAAAGCAATTTCTACCCCGTTAAGTACATTTGTAAACTTATGGCATTTCCTTAGTAGGGTTAAAAAACTATCCCTTTATCATACAACGTTTGCAGGGAAGTGGGAGGTGCTAAGGGTGAAATATGCGAGGGCGATGACCCCACGGAATACATGGGACAAATTCCATGCGATTTGTTGTGATTTATATCAGGAGCTATCTTGTTGCGGAAACGTTACCGCTACGCCCATATCGTATGTCATCGGCCTAACAAGAGGGTTATAAAAATTCCAATTAAGAGAACTTGTGTTTCCTTTACAGGAAAAATATGTGAGAAAGAGAGTCAGAAAATAGAAACACACAAAGCATCATTTGACTCCTAGCAATAGTAGCATTAGCAAGCTTCATAAACTATTATTTTAATATATTTAATATCCTTATTTATTATATTGTAATACGGGACTTATCGCGCTAAAAACATTTTATTTTATTTATCTCGACATTTCGATCAAGTTGCATTGACCAAGGTCACGAGAAAACTGAAGTTGTTGATATAAGAATTGTTATGATTGAGAGTAGTTTGAAACTACCCTCATTTGATAAGTCCCGTATTACAATATAATTATAATATATGAACTAATAAACTGTAAATAATAAACTGAATACGTATGAAAATATATTTTCAAGTGTAAATTGGCGGTCTTATCGCTTATAGCGATCTCTTCCAGGTTCTGCCCGCGATAATTAATTATAACATTAAACATTTTATTTGAATAATATAAACAAATAGTAACTTTGTAATTTATTCAAAATAGAATTTATTTGAGATTTTGCAAAAATTTTACGCTCCGTACATCCACAGTTAGCTAACTTAATAATATTATTTTACATATTTCTGCACCATTTCACCCGAAACCAAGTTTCACCTTTCAAAAGCCGCCATATCAATTTTCTTCGCGTGTTTCTAGCCCAGACAACATCCATCTTTCTTTACGTACAGGATGACGTCAAAATTACAAATTCAAATATTATTTCGAGCGAAAACTTTCACAAATCCACTTTGCATGAAAGCGTTCTTTATGTCACGCCATAACACCCTTCTGGGGAGGCATCGTGTATGATCCAACCATCATATGAACGTATTAACAGTAACTCAACTTTCAATTATATACGGCAGTATGAGAACTAGTTCACATACTTCCTACCATCCGCGACCACATCGTCACTATGCAGCTGAGATAGTCATTAAACCCTACATTTGATAGTATAAAAAGAAAATAAGGTCTAAAATAAATAAAAATCTCGACAAGAGTTACGTTCTACTGAATGCGCCAATACAAATAGTAGATTTTTGTAGCATTTAAACATTGTATAATCTTTAGGTATACCTTTTTGTCATAATTTTGCACTTAGTAAATGTATACATCAATGTAATACATTTGTGTATCTAGTTAGTTTACTAGCCATTATCATGTAGTGTTG
The DNA here is from genome assembly GCA_954871355.1 of Cabera pusaria. Classification (NCBI taxonomy): domain Eukaryota; kingdom Metazoa; phylum Arthropoda; class Insecta; order Lepidoptera; family Geometridae; genus Cabera; species Cabera pusaria. The sequence goes on from OX940896.1 coordinate 8,065,037, forward strand.
CACCCGTAGTTTTCAATATAAACATAAACACTTTACATAATTTCCTTTGTTGACGGCTGTAGGAAAAAGTTTTTATAGTAAGCTTTGCAAGCTGATAATGTTGTGGGAACCTATTTTTATTTATTTATAAAATGGAGCACTAACTCGTCTCACTATGTCTTAATTATACATACACGTGTTGTTATTAATCCTTTCCTAACGTTTAAGCTGATTTTGGCATTGATTTTGATTTTGACGGTGGCAGAATGTTAGTATAGGGGTGCTGTGTAAGCCTTAACCATCTTAACATCCTAGGCACTGCACCAGTCAATTTCAATGAGTTTTACTTCATTCATCACGTCATATAGCCAAGAAAACGCCTTACTTTCGTCTGTCTTGCCCCCGAAATATAACTTAGAAATGATTAAAATGATGATTTAGAGTCAATAATGGGCATTTAAATACAGCTACATCTTCAACTGAATCGTCACTTGACACCAAACGAACTGAACGTTTTTATTGCTATAGAGTAATATATATTGCTATAGATAATTAGAATTATGTCATCTAAGTATAAAAAATTTGACGAAGATTTGACGGAGTTCTGAGGTAACAAACATAAAAAAATGTATATAGTCGTTAGTCGAATTGAGAACCTCCTCTTTTTTGTGAAGTCGGTTAAAAAAGGCCTCGGATACTCTGGATTCACTTAAGCAGTTGCCATGAGCTCAAACAAAATGTGATACATTTTCATTTCCCCCGAGAATATTATTTTTATTGCTATTTATGAAGTGAGCATATAGAAAATATGTACGGGTGTGAAGCTATCGACATTTTTCTCTAGTTCCCTTCATGTTAATGGCTTCCATTTGACGGGATGGCTTCGTGTTGACTTTTCAATATCGTTGTGTTATTCCGATAAATAAAAGTTACCTACAGGTGAATAAACTGCCATTGTTCCATGAAAACAAATGGGATCACTTGGAAAGCTTCAGAAAATGTTATGATATTTCATTTTATTCGTATGTATTAAGATGTACAAAAACAAGAATTACTTATGCTGATATTTTGCAACGTGTATTGTTATGATTTTATTTTTCAATTTGTATTTTTTTTTCTACGATAAGCTTACTTATATAACCAAAAATATATTTGATGCCGAACGTCCACCACAGTTATTGTTATAAATATGCATACAAACGGCTATGTTATGCAAAGATTCGTCTTCGTCATTGATTTTGGATGGAGATTGGTATGTGTAGCCGAATCGGTATAATCACCTAATAAAACCGGCCAAGTCGAGTTGGACTCGCCCACCGAGGCTTCCGTACCAACGTTGGTAGGTACCAATTAAGCTAGACCTCTAAATTGTATGAGCGCTCATATATCTCAGAGGTCTATCTTAATTGGCGTATACTAGGTATGGATATTTTTATTTTTGGGATTTTTGCTTTATCTTTGCTGTAACACCTTGCTTCTTGCTAAATTTCATGATTCTAGATCAACGGGAAGTACCCTATAGGTTTTCGACCCAAAACCTATAGGGTACTTCCGGTTGACCTAGAATTGTCAATTTTGGTCAAAAGCAAGGTCTTACAGCACAAATAAAGGAAAACTTCCGAAAAATAAAAAAAGTTGGAAATTAAGGTAATATTGGTACCTACAAGTTGTCGCGAAAATCAAAATTTGCCCATATATTTTTATCATGTTGACTCAAGACCGTGATTTTTATACAGCTAATAGGAACTATAAACTTCAGTATCTGGTATAAATTTCAACTTGCTAGGTCCACCCGTTCCTGAGATAATCGGTGGTGACCTACGGATAGACAGACGGACAGACAGACGGACAGACAGACAGACAGACATACAGACAGACAGAAAGACAGACAGACAGACAGACAAACAGCCAGACAGACGGACAGACGGACAAGACAGTGATATTATAAGGGTTTCTTTTTTACCTTTTTAGGTACGGAACCCTAAAAATAGATTACGAATGTTTATTTTTAAATAGATTTTTAATTAAATGGAATAGAATTTTAGTATTGCATAGCAATATGCTTCCTTTCTTGATAAATTGCGAGCTGTACGTGCAGTAAAAGACTAAAAAGCAGAAACAGTTAAAAACTTGTAGTTATGATTTATTCGTAAGTACCTTAGTTAGGGATAAGTAAAGCAAACTTAATACTCTGTAACAATAAATAAAACATCAGCATTCGAGTATCTTGGCTGTGTCTATCTACTTATGTTAAGAGAAGATGGAGAAGATAAAGAGTTTTTGAGTAGAGTAATATTTATAAAACTATAGTAACACTGCACCACTGACACAAAGTTGTCTCAAAAATTTGCAAGGTGTTTAAGGAATATAAGGCACGAAGGATAAGAAACGATATTAAAAGGAGATGAATTAAAGGTGCGAAAGTTTACATGAAATTTCACATCGGGAGCCACTAGTAGTACATTAAATCATATAGTCATGGTGTCCTGTAATATAAATATAGGTTTCTTTTCGTAAAACCTACCACAGGCATTAGTTTCACTTTAGTTAAGAATCATTTGTATTGGCAACTTTATATATAGGAGAAAATAAATAAATAAATATTATATAATACACGGTAATAGCTTTCTTTCTACGTCTTACGCCACAAAATAACCATATCAATAATCAATCAGCGAATCCAACGAAAACCATGTAATGAGCTTTAGGATGCAAAATAAAGAATCACGTGAGAGAATCGAACGTTCTAGCGCTTTCGTGCGAGGTGTAAACTGTTCAGAGGCGCTGAGGTGTCAACTTTAATTGGTGCTGTAGTTTAAAGCCAGTCGCTTCGTGCAGTGTGCATCCGGATTTAGGTAAGGCTATAGTTATGGCGTGGCTTTATAGAAAGTTACACTACGAGTATATAACGTCTAGCAATTATTAAGATAAATCATAATGGAGCGGAGGGATAAGAAGAATAAAAAATATGAAACTGTTTTTTTTATAACTAGATACGATAAGCAAGCAAGCACACAAGCTTGGTTAATATCGAAACTAACTTAATTACTTAGGTACTTTTTTAAGAAAGATTTAATATTAGTAGTGCGTTACAATACTTTTTAAATTTAGTCTAGTGCAGGGAACTGAGATAACAAGAAAAAAAAACTGTAGGTATAAGTTGACAAATACTTATTTTATTTTCAACCGACTTCCAAAAAGAAGGAGGTTCTCAATTCGTCTGTATGTGTTTTTTTTTCGTATGTATGTTACGCGATTACTCCTTCAATTGTGAACCGATTAAAATGATTATTTTTAATCGGTAGGGTACAATTCCGAGGTGGTCCCATTATAATTTCATGAAGATTTGATAAGTATCTTCAGAGATATGACGATAAACGTCTTAAACTTGCTACTAAAACAGACTCGCGGGGCATGTAAGTTAGTTGTTTTAGTTTTTTAATTATCCTCATTATTATTATTTTATGCACAAGTACTTGATTATTGTATCTGATGAAAAATGTAGATTTAATCTTAGGAGAAACTGGGTCCGAAAATGGATAATGGCATACAAAACAAGAGCTGGATCCTACCTTTTAGGATATATACCTTTATCTCATCCGAAAAGTACATATGTATTATTTCGCTTTATATCAAAATAATAATTGTGCACTTTACGGCTTACTTATGTACGCCCAAACATTTCTTTCAACTTTTCTTCCCGAGTTTAGATTGTTTGACATCGCTATTAGTATAACCCTAACCTTATGGAGAATTTTAACGTGCGATATCGAGGGTTCCATTGTCCCTTTTTTATTCAAAGGTATCTCTAATTGGATGGGCTGGTGAAGAGTATGTGATTTCAATACTTCCATTTCAGTTTCAGTCATTAAAAGCAATAGAAGAAAAACAATACCTGCATAAAAATATATTGTTTTGTTAGTAACAATACAGTTATTATGTGAGAATAGGATACTTTTAGGCAGCAACAATATGACCTGATGCTGGGGTATCTCCTAGAATCAGTAAAATACTTTACAACTTACCAACTTACAGCAGAGATGTCGTGTTTGGACTCATTGGAATGGTCTCAATGGACAGATGTAATGAAATACATCAACAAAAGCAAAACCTGCAAAGTTAACTCTAAATTTTAAACCAAAGTAATGCATCGTTTTTCACTTTTAAACTCTTCACGGCTTTGATTAAACGAGCAGGTCATTCAATGTCGTAACGTTCTTTAATTCCGTCGAAAGCTGCCCAAAAATCGTGGATCCGATAACTTCCTTCAGTATTTTATATTAGCTTAACAATATTCGACTTTTTGATGGCTTAAAACAAAGTTAATATAAAACTTAAACTTTCAGTAATAGAGTTTGAAATTGATTGTGAAATTGAGAAGGATAAAATACAAAGAAATCCGTAAGCGTGTTTGCAAAAGTGACGCTAGTAAAAGCGACAGTGACATAGCTTTAGAAGTTGCAAATTCGACACGACATAATTAAATGCTTTACTGCAGTGAATTGCACTAAAAAAGATTTTTTTAAATATATGGTACTTAAACCAAAATATATAGATAGATTAATAGGAAAGCACGGTTCAGTGTCAAGCGTTTTTATGATAAAGGTAACAAACAACAAACGGCTCTAATAAGGGTGTTACTTATGTGGTGCTAACCTGTCAAGATTCTTTTAACGCCTGTTTTGAAGGACTCCATGTCATAGCGCTGCAAGAAAAGAGCAGACGGGAGCTTGTTCTACAGGGAGAAATTGCCGCTCAAATCGAGATGTATGCAAAATCCATGTCTCGATAATATTTAGATGAGCGTGTTGGCTATGGCAAGAGGTGTGATGGTAAAATCGGGACGGCGGGATTAAATTGAAAGGTTAAGGTACTGTATTTGCATTAAATGTCTTAAAGCTTAGCTGTGAAAGGTTACCAAGCTCATGATGGTGGGAATATTGATTCGCTTTATCAATATTGGCATAATATTGCGTGTACAGCGCTGTTGACCGGTGCAGATTGATTTCTTTTTTAAAGGAGATTTTTGATATTATCAGTAAAATATTTAAAGAGACTCAAATAATTGACTCGAATTTTCGAAACTCGAAATTGCTTTTGCATAATACATTTTCTTTTTAACCGACTTAAAAAAAAGGAGGATGTTTCTCAATTCGAACGTATATATATATATATATATATATATATATGTGGGATTCGATCATTCGTGTAGTTCAACCTTTACAATATTTTATATGTCAATGTCAAAAAGACACATCAAAATTTGTGGGCTGTGTAAAAAGGAAAATATAGGAAGACGTAAAGACTGCCGTGTTTTTATTTATTTTTAAAAGTTTAAAAACTTATATCTTCACCCTGCTGCCTCAAAATCCCACAGAATTTATGGGGGCTCGTCCGGGATAATCGAGAAGCATCGTAAGGTGTGAGTTTTTGAAGATTACGACGAACATTTTTCATCCGGCAAAAATCAAGACGCGTCATTGAAAGCTGCTTTACCGACGGAATAAGCGCCATCTTCCCGTATAGAATGAACATGATGAACCACAGATTGCTATATTGATGAACTGATTTACCGACTATTCATGACGTCAAAAGATATGAACTGTCATTGTCAGTTAAAACTTCATTAAGTCAAGACGACATTGAAAGGTTGCCAGACGGGAAATTTACCTACAAATTGGGGAAATTTTAGATGTGTTTTGAATGTCTATTATTTTCTTTGGATAATTGAAGACGACTAAAGACGTGGTATATTAAGACTAGAAGACTTACCTATCAGACAGAATGCCTCCAAAGAAAGATAAAGAATCTGAAGACTCAAGCAAATCTTGCTCAGAAGATGTTGGTCCCCGACCAAAAATTTCCTTTAGCGACCTAGAAAAATCTATGACTACTTTCACTGGCGATGATACTTATCCGATTGATACCTGGATTGTTGACTTTGAAGATACTGCGATGTTAATGGAATGGACCAACTTAGAAAAACTTATTTATGCAAAAAGACTACTTTCTGGCACAGCAAAGTTATTTCTACGATCGCTTGGTTCTGTAACATCATGGGATACGCTTAAAGAATCATTAAAAGAAGAATTTGGCCCGAAGATAAGCAGTGCTACTATTCACAAAAAGTTAGCTTCACGCAAGATGAAACACGATGAAACATACCAACAGTATTTTCTGTACATGAAAGAATTGGCAATGCATGGGAATTTAGAAGACGAAGCTCTTATTGAATATGTGATCGATGGGATTCGTGACTCTGAAACGAATAAAGCCATATTATATGGAGCTACAGACGTTAAACAATTTCGCAAGAAACTTGAAGTTTACTCACAGATTAAGGATAAGATACCTCAGAAATCACCTGCTCAGACAACTATGACTACCGGACGTAGGAACCTAAATATGAAGAGATGTTTCAACTGCGGCGACACTGATCATCAGTCACCAGCTTGTACCAAAGGCATCAAATGTTTTAAAGGAATAGCCGAGTACGGAGTCCGCACAAAGGGATGTTTCCTCGCAAATGTCGAAATTGACAATGTTTTTTTTGAAACCATGATTCATGTAATAGGAGACGATATAATACCAGTGAACATCATACTTGGAAATCCTATATTAAAAGAGATTGAAGTTGCCTTTGCTGCAGATAGAATTTCTGTAAAGAAGATTCTACACCTAACCCAGATTAATGACTATGAAGAAGAATTTACCGAAAAATATAACATCGAAACAACCGAATTCAAAGACGAGCTTAAGAACTTACTAGATGGATACAATGACTCCACGACAAAAAAGAGAGAATCAAACGTCAAATTAAAGATTATACTCACCGATGAAGACCCAATACACCAAACTCCACGTAGACTTTCGCCTCTGGAAATGAATATTGTTCACGAACTAGTACAAGAATGGTTAGATCAAGACGTAATAAAACCAAGTAAATCGGAATTCGCCAGCCCTGTCGTGTTAGCGAAAAAGAAAAATGGAACTTACCGATTATGCGTAGACTTCAGAAAACTAAATAAGAAGATTATCAGAGAGAGATTTCCACTTCCACTTATTGAAGATCAAATAGACAAGTTGAGAGAAGCACAACTATTTACGTCTCTCGATTTGAAAAATGGATTTTTACACGTAAACGTCAGTGAAGACAGCCAGAAGTACACTTCTTTCGTCACTCCACAAGGACAATATGAATTTAAGAAAATGCCGTTCGGTTTATGTACATCGCCATCGGTATTCCAAAGATTTATCAATGATGTCTTCAAAGATTTAATCACAGACGGTATAGTACTAACTTATTTGGATGATCTGATTATTCCCTCTAAAACAAAAGAAGAAGGACTTATTAAACTGCAGAGAGTACTCCAGAAAGCTAAAGAATTTGGCCTACAGTTTAATTGGGCAAAATGTCATTTTCTGCGAAGAGAAATCCAATATTTGGGTTACATAATACGAGACAACGAGATAAGACCTTCGGAAGAGAAGATACAGGCTGTTGCAAAATTTAAGAAGCCTCATTATATTAAAACATTGCGATCATTTTTAGGATTGACGGGATACTTTAGAAAATTTATCAAGAACTACTCGTTGATAGCAAAACCACTGACAGACTTATTAAAGATGGATATAACTTTCGAGTTTGACCCAAAGTGTGAAGAAGCTTTTAGAGAATTAAAACAGAATCTATGTGATTCACCAGTTTTACGAATGTATGATCCTAATCTTGAGACAGAGTTACACACTGATGCGAGCATAGAAGGATACGGAGCTGTTTTGTTGCAAAGAAGCCCAAAAGACAACCTGCTACATCCAGTTCACTTTATGAGCAAAAAGACAACACCCGCTGAAAGGAAATATCACAGTTACTATTTAGAAATTCTAGCTATTGTTGAAGCTGTAAACAAATTTTGAGTGTACTTACTTGGTATCCACTTTAAAATCATGACAGACTGTTCAGCCTTGACAATGACGTTACAAAAAAAGGACTTACCTCCGAGAGTTGCTCGTTGGGCGCTCCTTCTTGAAGAATTCGACTATAAAATTGAACACCGATCTGGAACACAAATGAGACACGTAGATGCATTGAGTAGACACCCTGTTAGCTTAATACTTACCGAGACTACAGCACGCCTGAAGAGAGCTCAAGATGACGCCCTGAAAATAAAACTATTGAAGAAAATATTAGAAAAAGAACCCTATGAAGACTACGTTCTTGAAAACGGAATTTTATGTAAAGTTAAAGATGGAACCAGACTGATAGTTGCACCGAAAAAGATGCAGAATGAAATTATTAGAAAATGTCACGAGAAAGGACATTTTGGAGTTATAAAAACAGAAGAACTTATTAAGAGAGACTACTACATAGAAAGTTGCAAAGAAAAGATAAGATCAATAATAGATAATTGCGTAGAATGCATTTTGATATCGCATAAGCAAGGTAAAAAGGAAGGATACTTACATCCGCTTGATAAAGGTGATACGCCACTGTCGACTTATCATATCGATCACCTTGGCCCTCTGACGTCTACCAACAAGAACTACAAATACATCTTATCCGTGGTAGATGGTTTTACGAAATTCACCTGGATATACCCAACTAAGACTTTATCGACTGAAGAAGTACTACAAAAGCTCCGATTGCAACGAGAAACTTTTGGTTCTCCGGAACGTATCATTACCGACCGTAATGCTGCTTTTACTTCGAATGATTTTAAGAACTACTGTATTGAAGAGAATATTACACACTATTTGATTACCACTGGTCAACCAAGAGGTAACGGACAAGTGGAGAGGGTACACCAAATAATAATAAATGTTTTGAGTAAATTATCAGCAGATGACCCATCAAAATGGTACAGACAAACTGGGAATGTACAACGATGCTTAAATGGAACATACCAGCGAAGTGTCGGTATGACACCCTTCGAACTACTTATTGGGACTAAAATGAGGGATAAAAACGAAGAAATACTAAAACTAATACAGGAAGAGAATTTAGAACACTTTCAAGACCAAAGACTGGAACTAAGAAATAAAGCAAAAGAAAATATACAGAAAATTCAAGAAGAAAATAGAAAAACCTACAATCGAAAAAGAAAAGAAGCCATACAGTATGATATTGGAGACTTAGTAGCGATTAAAAGAACACAATTTGTACAAGGATACAAGCTACATCCTAAGTATCTAGGACCGTACCAAATAGTACAGAAGAAGAGATGTGACAGATACGTCGTAAGAAAGGTTGGCGATGGCGAAGGACCTATTAACACCACCAGTTCGGCAGATTTCATGAAACCGTGGTCTAATAGTAATGGCAACACTGTTGAAGAGCTACATTCATCGGGGACAGATGAATAACGCAGGATAGCCGTGTGGGATTCGATCATTCGTGTAGTTCAACCTTTACAATATTTTATATGTCAATGTCAAAAAGACACATCAAAATTTGTGGGCTGTGTAAAAAGGAAAATATAGGAAGACGTAAAGACTGCCGTGTTTTTATTTATTTTTAAAAGTTTAAAAACTTATATCTTCACCCTGCTGCCTCAAAATCCCACAAATATATATATATTCGAACGTATATATGTGTATACATATATATTTTATGTTTGTTCGCGGATAACTTCGTCGTTTTTTGGTGGAAAGGAGATACCCCAAGTGTTACCACACTTGTTACCATGGTAATTTTATCGAGGTCTGATAAGTATCTCCAGAGATATGGAGATAAACACCTCAAAATTGGTACTGAAAATAAAGCGCGGCATTGAAGTCGGTTATTTTTAGTTTTTTTAACGATCTTATATATCTGATAGGTTATTGTTTGACAACTATATCGCCTGGTGGTAAGCAATAGTGAAAGTGAGAGTGTGGTCGAATATAGTGAACACGATAGTGTTAATTGTGCGCCTCTGGAACACCGTTAGGTTATGGCGGCAGATATGGTAGTAGGCTAATTTTTGGTAGCAAGTTAGACGCTCTTTCCTCTTGTCGGCGAATACATAGGAAAATTAGCATAGAAGAATCCATCGGTGCACGGCTCCGCACGGTGCAGCGGCCTCCCGGTTATCCGGGCTGAACCGGAAATTTGCCAGTAAGTAAGTCTTAGTAGACTAAGGGCCAGTTTTACCAGATCCTGATAATGCGTTAGATAGTTATCTGACACATGATGCCATATAAAAGCTGTCAAAAATCTGTCAGATTTCTTCATTTTAGCGCAAACAGGAACCGGTGAAACTGGCCCTAATTAGGCGCCGGTTAAACTGGCCTTTGATATTCTCAAAGGAGTTTTAAAAATAGTAACTAAATTAATTTTAAATTTAAAAATTCTTTGAAAAATATATAAAGGAACATATCGCATTTTGGGTTTAGTTTCATTCGTGAAATATCATTTGACCTAATTTTAATATTCATTTAATAACGTTGCGATCAAAGCATGGAAAGTATCTGCTTGAATAAATACTTTTCATATTTTATTTGTCCTACCCTATTTTAGTCAAGGTTATCTGAAAGTTCATTGAAGTCAGGTGAAGCTATGACCGGTGAATCTTCGTCGTAAACATTTATATTGCTATGATTTCTGATCCATAAAACTGAAAATAAAACACAAATTTATTGGGAGTTAGCACAGCTAGGTGGAGTAAAGATATGCTTATATCAGTGTAGTTAGTGTATTGGTTGGATACGAATACATACATACAAACATAAAATCACGCCTTTTCTAGTAGGCTTACTTCTTTCCACATGCTACTATCCTGACATACATACATTAGGGCCCAGTGGTGTAGGGGTAGAACGGTCGGCTTTGATGCCAGAAGTACCGAGTTCAATCCTCGCCATGCACCAATTGATTTTGGTATCGAAAAAATTATGTGCGCTTTTCACAGTGGGCCTCCGGTGAAGGAAACACATCATTATAAAACCCCCGACCCCTGCATGGTGGTAGGATACTATCTATCTAGTGTCCGCCTGGCCAGCTACCACCCTCAAGTTAGGAAATCTGTAACCAAACATCTAATGTGTTCCGACAGCTATCCTTAAAAGCCAGTTCCCATTCTAGGCCTAGAGTGCTACCATCTTCGACCGCATCATCGCTTACCATTAGGGGAGATAGTGATCAAACGCATTATAATAAAAAAGCAAATCTCTTTCGCTTCTTCCACTTTCAATGAGCGCCTTCAGACATGCTCGTTCGTTATAGGTACTTTTCGATAAGAGTTGTTGAAAATATTGCTTGTCATGAGATACGCCAACGCCCAGCTACCTATGGATAGCAACAAGCAACAGCATAAATGTCAAATTAGCTTTTCGATTTCCCAGAGCTAATATTTTGCAACAATTTCGAAAACATACGATGTGTGAGAAATATTCTATGAAACTCTTAAAGGTTTCACTTCGAAATCGTTTCCCAAACTTTTATTTGAAATCATAACAAGTTAAGCACACAAGAACACATATAAATCTAAGCAGCTGTTGCTAACGGAAATTTACAATCGTTTGCACAACGTGTTCTGCTATTCTTTTAACTTTTCAAGAAGAAATACAACGTTTGACTTCATAAAAGGCTATGTGTAAAAGATTATCTCCTAACGTTTTACTGTAACTAAAATGTAACCTACCTGCTTTTACGCACCCCTCACAAAATTCCAACCTGTAAATACCACAATTAGAGTGTTGAGTATAAAATTAATTATGTACCACAGTTACAGCATGTAATTCAGTGATTTTTTTGCGATACATTATTTCTATTGTACGAAATCAAAGACGATATGGTTCAATGTCCCTATCGAGTACTAGCGTAAAGGAGAAGTGAAATACTCAAAGTCAATTGATTTGAGGACTCTTAAGCATCAGACTAACGCCACTTGTCTACAATTCGACATTGAACATAAGCGATATATATTGAAAAAGATAGGTACATAATAGTAAATAGTGTAGGTTCAATATACTAAATTAGGTCGAGCGACAACAAGGCGTTACGCGACGGGGTGTCGGCGTCACCCGTCCATTTGTCTATCCCAATTACAGTTGTATGGACGAGATGACGTCAATGGTTTCTTCCAAAGAGTAGGATATTAATACTGGAAAGTTTCTTCGACTAGATTAATTTAGAAAATCTAATTAAAAGAACGTACTGCTCTCTGAGATCTGATTGCATGAGGAAGTCCGTCAGTCTCATTTCAAGTCTACTCAAACTTTGCGATTCATACATGTGCGATGTAAAAAAGTTGAATTCCTCAGCCATAGGTTCGAAATATTAGAATTAAGTGGTATCAGCATTCAGTTCAACAATTTCTAGCTTAATGTCACACGTAGACTCCCATGATATAAGATGACTTGAAGCCTTGGGCTATTTTAACCTCATAACTGTTTTTTTTTTTCAGGAAACCAGTAAAAGCTAAATTATATTTCTTTAAGATATTTATACAATATATTATTTTAAATTTAAGATAATAAGATCGTCTGCACATAAATAAAATAATGCTTCCTTATGAAAATGAAAACATTTAACCACCTTTGTCACTTTAAAAATAGCCAAAACATTGTAAATAAGTGTAAATAATTAAAAGTTCACTTTGTGCCAGCTTAAATAAATTTCCCAGAATAAATCACCAATGCTACTTAGATAGCGTCAGCTCGTGAGCAGAATTTACGTGTTAAAAACAATGGAGGATTCTTCCGATGACTCTGGATTTCTGAATAAGAATTAAAATATAGCCCACGCTTTGCCCGCGGACTATTGTGGCGTCCAGTCTGTACACTGAGAAACAGAGACAGAGCTTTCCAAGTCGGTACTAAAGTAAAACGTTTCAAGATAATGCGTGGTTTTATTACCTTGATTCTTTGAGTTTTGATTGAATCGAAGTGTTGGTGGATGAACTTTTATCTGTTTTCCGACAGATCAAATGTTCGGGTTTTTAAAAATTGTCCTCATTATTACGACAATTGATTCAGTTACTCAGGACAACTAATTGCATCATCTATAGATTTGTATCAATTAATTAATATTAGTCTAAGTTTTAAGACCCTTCACAGTCGCGAAAATGCGTTGGAACTTTTGAGGTTAGGTCGCTCGTCCGCAAATCGGTAAATATCTGCAAAAATTGCGCTTTGTATTTTTTTTGTTTGATAAGTTATCATTTGAAAACTATCTTGCCTGGTGGTAAACGATGATGTGGTCGAGGGTGGTGAACAAGCTTGGCCTAGAATGGTCTGAATCTCAAGGACTATGCCGCCAGAACACCGAAAGGTTTGGCGGCATATTTTGTCTTTGGTAAACTTCTTTTTGGCAAGTGAGGCGGAAAATTGATATAATGCTCCTGCCACCTATGAAGCATGAGTACAAGTATGCTGTTTTTGGTCTGTTGTTCTGGTCTGTAAATATTTTGTTTCATATAAGGTATATATATTCTCGCCTGTAAGTCGGTGCTGCAGGGTTCTTGCTAGTATATTATGCCTAAAATTTATTTCCGAGATATTACATTGCATATTTATTTATTGCATGAAATAAGCGAGTTTTGAGCAAGCACACTAAACCTCTGTAATGATAAAGACAGATATATACAAAGGACTTTGACATTTGTCAAAATGAAAACGTGTTAAACAATATCTACTAGTAGCCATTCTAAATTATTTTGTTTAGTCGATAACAAGGATAGGTAATTACCGTGGATAATGACTTCAGTACTTTAAAATTTCTCTCAATTTTATGTACTGACAAGATACTAGTAGCGTATTACAGATATACCAAAGAATGGGAATTTACGGGTAGTCATGCGCCGTTTGTTCAGATTTATTGTCCATGGCAAAGCTTTGATGAATAAAGTGATTTTAAATGGGTCAAAATTAACTTACTTCTCTGCACCAATAGTGCATCAAAAAATTACTTACAACAAAGATAATATTTGAACGCTGATGTTGTTATCAAAGAATTATGAATGTAGTACGTGATTAAAAAATCATAATTAAGCTTAATAATTAATAAGGCTGAATAATTTAATAATATAACATAATCATTTAAAAATTTAAAAACAGTTGTCGTGTGTGTAACTGTGTAATTTTCTATAAGTAACAAAATACTCAAAGATCCACAGGTGGTAGAAGGACTATACCGATGTTCTCACTTGCAACCAAGAAATAGCTTACCACCATCAAGGAGAAAATCTGCAGCACACAGCCCTTGAAAGTCACCATTCTAGGCCTAGCGTGCTTATCACCTTCAATCACATCATCGCTTGCCACCAGGCGAGATAAGTGGAGATAATGGTCAAAGGCTGGCTTTACAGTTATAAAATAACCAGCCAAGTGCGTGTCGGGCCACGCGCAGTGTAGGGTTCCGTAGTAGCCCGTTATTCAATGCAAGTCTTTACCCGTTATAAACAAGCAAGTACCTAGACTTCATCTATGTCACTTAAAAGGATTTATTCTAAGGATTTTGTATTTGGTACAAAATTATTGAACACCCAAGTTCAAAGACTAGTACTACTAAACTAATCATTCATCATTATCAGGAATTTTTTCAGATTTTTCAAGCCAGCAGTTTATCTTTTAGAGGGGGGGACGCCCTACTTGAACAAAAATTTGCACTTAAAAGTTTAATATTTCGTAAATGGAGCATTCAATTGAAAAATGGTATTAGCAACCCTTAAATCATTTTAAATTACCAATTCAAATATACCCCACACGATGGGGTAGACGACGAAAAAAAAATTCATCCCCACTTCTCATGTAGACGCTAAAAAAAATATGTTTAAAATTTTATTTCTCCACTTTGTCGTCGTAATGTATATACATATCCCTACAAAATTACAGCCAACCTTAGGATAATACTACCTTCATTTGTAAATAAATTTGAACTTTCTTTTTTTATGTTTCCTTGTTTTATTGTGCAGTAAATTATTTAAAACCATTCTTTTTCATTGTCGGTAATAACGGTCAATAACACTAATTGGTACTCATCAAAAGATATCGATTACTCAATAATATTGAACAAAAACAGTTATTCGAGTCGACATTTACGATCTTGTAATCACAGTTTGCGCCAGTTACAACTGGGTTAATTAGGTTTTGAATAAGAAACCACTAAAGGGCCAATATACCGGTATAAAAAGCGGTTTCAATACCGCTTTATATTAAAAATGTGCGCTTAAGTAATTATTTGATCAAACAGTAAATGGTTGATATTTTAACAGTAAGAATAAAGTAACTGAATAACTAAAATAATGTATGTTTGTCAAGCTGATTGTTGACCAAATTGACCAAATGGTTGTACCGAAAATATATTTTATTAAGATGACTTATAAATAAAACAATTACTTGGAATACATGAAAATGTACTAAAGCTTTGTTTTAGACGTACTTCCTCGTTTATTTTGACAGTAAATAATTAGCAATGAAACAAATTAAACACTGTTTCTGTTCTACAGTACAATGTATTACCATAGTACTATTAAGTATTCTGTGGTAGTACTACGTTTTTTTTCCAAAATGTACTTTAAATTGGGTACCGAAATATTCAGTTTTATTGATCCTCGGTTTATAGAGCAGCCTTCGAGCGACATAAACATGATATATTAGTCATTATAGGCATTTGCAAGGCTGCAGAGTCATCGTTCAAGAAGAAAACTAGTAATTTGCGTCGAATATGAATTGCTTTTATCTTGAACTTTGGTTTTAAAAGGGTTGTCATCAAATTGTTCAATTGACACAAAATAGAGTAAAAGAGAATCGATACCATTCCAGTGGTAATTGTATTTTTATCTGGATAAGTAGTCTCCATATACTTGGATACCGATGCCTTCTTTTATCGCAAGCGTCAAGCATGTTCTTTAATAGAACTGCATCAGCAATATTATATCAGCATCTATAAAATTTCATTATCATATCATATTCATTATCCTTTTTTTTTTGTTTCCACCCCCATATCTCCACCATCTTGAAGAAAACCTTTCATAATCTGAATCGGCAAATGAGAATCTTTATAATTATCGAACCTACTCACAAAATTTTACGAGAATCCGTTGAAAAATGCGACATGTTTAGGAAAACATATTGAAGAGCCCGGTGACGTAATCGGGAGAACGGTCGGCTTTGATGCCAGAAGTACCGAATTCAAACGCCGCCGTGCACCAATGGATTTTCCATCGAAAAATGTATGTGCGCTTTTCACAGTCACCCTGGGGTGAAGTAAAAACATCATTAAGAAACCAACAACCCCTGCATGGTGGTAGGACACTATATAGTGTCAGCCTGGCCAGCTACCACCCTTAATTTAGAAAAATCTGTCGCCAAACATCTAATGTGTTCCGGCAGCACGGAGGTACCACCCAGTGGACACCTATTGTTATATCAACCCCGCGCGAAACACATAGGCGCAATGGCGTATGTATAATTTCATCCTTGAGCGGCTACTTCAGTTTGGACCAAATGCTAGACCCGTACACACGCACTATTTTAATTGTTCAAAAAACGACGTATGTATAATTTCATCCTTGAGCGGCTACTTCAGTTTGGACCAAATGCTAGACCCGTACACACGCACTATTTTAATTGTTCAAAAAACGAAAAAGCCGTTAAATATGCCGAATTACGCTATAAAGTGGTGTAGGAAATCCAGTAAATCATTAAATTTTACAAAGGACAACGTTTCTTTTCACCGATAAGTAAAATTCAATTCATTATTAACAATTTGAAAATAAAATTCATAGTTCAACATATACTGGTCACAGATGCCCTGTGTATCAGTCTATCCCTTTCCTACAACGGCATCTTTATATCTTTTGTACTCGCTCCGCCCTTGTACGCAGCGGTACTTGTGCACTTTTAGTGATGTTTTTCTGTTGTTTTGTGAAAGTTATCGACAATGATTACTGATAGATAAGGAAAATGCTCAATTCAACTATGTTATATGTATATATATGTTGTTAATCCAAATTATCCTACTGATGTACTCAATAAACGCAAAAGCAGGAGTGTTTGTTTGTTTTGCTATTCAATCACGCCATATAAGTACATAAATATAGGTCAAGTAGATAAATACATTTAAAGTTACTTGATACGTGATACTGATGCGTGTGGTAAGAAACAAGTTATAATTTAGTGTGTAAGCAAGCGAACATTTTTAGAGTTCCATACCTCAAAAGGAAAAAAGGAACCCTTATAAGATCACTTTGTTGTCCGTCTGTCTGTCTATCTGTCCTTCCGTCTGTCCGTCTCTATCATTATACCTTTACACTTCTACACACTTTTCACACACGTTATATTTCATATGACTGATGAAATTATCGATAATGACGAGGTAGTGTCACGTTGTCCCAGCACTAAGCATGATTTATTGCTATGAGTCAAATTGAAGTTGTCCAATCACAGTGCTGTATTACCTATAACCCCCCCGCAAAATATTTCGCTCGCGAATTCGTTCATAGTTTTTCTCATGCGGAGTCCACTGGGTGGTATGTCCGTGTCCGGCAGCTATCCTTGAGATCCTTCCAGTTCCCATTCTAGGCCTAGCGTGCTTTCCATCTTTGCCTGCATCATCACTTACCAACGGGTGAGATAATGGTCAAACGCCAGCCAAAGACACCTTCACTTCGCTTGGTCAAAAATTCCTAAATTTTATAGAAGCACCTAAAAGTAACACACCCTTTAAATGGAAAAATCATTGATCTTAAACTTGCTAAGACAAACAAAGATTTGACGTAGCATTCATTAGATCATTATGGTCGACATTCACACTAATCGAATACCTTCATCTATTATGAAGCCTGCCAAAAAAATAGTTCCGCTTTCCAACCTATACTTACTCTTCATGCACTTGCCTTGGATTACGTAACCCGAGTTGATTATTCTTTCAACACTTAGTCTCCATTGTTTTACAAATTGTGACGTTAGGTAACACTTTGTTGTTGCGTTAACGTCAAATTGTTGAACAAATTATCCTATCAATTGCCATTATGTTGCGGTCCACTAGATATGATGAATGGTTTGTTTATCAATACATCAATTTTAATTTTATTAGTGTTATTGTATGCAAATAATTTCGATTAAATTACTATAAGTAATTTGAAACTTATATTGAATTTGGGTTCGGATCGTGATATAAATTATAATTTAATTAACATCATTCGGGTTAATATTGTTGCTTATATTTTGTTCCGAAAGCTACAGATGACTAATACTATACATATATATACTGTACTATACTACTAAAAGTCCAGTCGCGGAGCAGGAAGAATTTCGTACAATGACCTGTTATACAATATATATATATATATACAATGCCGTCCCAGGACGGCGGCCATTGCATCTGGGCGAGCAAGACTATTTATATTTATGCGGGAGTGACAGAGACAGGCAAAAACAGGTCATTGTACGAAATTCTTCCTGCTCCGCGACTGGACTTTACCATTTATACATTTTCAAGAAACGAAAATACACTTCAGTGTAATTTTAATTTTACCAGCATGGACTGTTTACTTAACAAAGCAATTACTTGTCAGTAACCGGTGTTGCAGCCTGCAGGCAAGGGGGTTCTTTAGCATGACAGATGCCACTCTAGATTAATTAGCCCCATTTATTAGTGGGGGAAACATTGGGCCCAAAATAGACGGACTCAATATCAAGTTTTAAAACGATGAGAAGTAGATTGATGATTGCGATAAGGGTTGGTGACGTTATTTGGCAATGCAGGGTTTTCTGGCATCCGAAAGGGTTTGGGTCGTTTTAAAATAAATTGCAAAATCACAATCCAAATTCCATCCTCTTTAGTGCATCTGTCTGGTTGAGTGACGTATGGATGCCTTCTATAGCTTTAGTTGTCACTCAAGATAAATCATAGTTTTCATGGAGGATATCCTCTATGATAGTTTTACAAGATAGCATCAAAAGTTCCAGTCAAGATAGAGGTCAAAAGTTAGCCTATAATAATTATAAAAAAGTCCAAAGATAAAAGTAAGCATTTAAAATTCAATTTATGTAAACGAGAAATAAATAAAAAATTGCACACCACTGTCAGTATTGGTAGAATGTAAGTCCTTCTAATGCATTTTACGTCTTTATACCTACTACATTCAGCAATTAAATGGTTTTTATTTTAAAAAAAAATTTTTACATTAGTTGTGGAGTTACAGCAGGATCCTCAAATTATTTTGAAGTTCTCTGAAATAACAGAAAGAACCAATAAGACCCATTATAGAACTAGCGTGCTGAATCATTGATTACATCCTCACTACTAACAGGTGAGATAGTGGTCAAACGCTAGCTTATATACTTATTAAATAATATCGTTTAAAAACTAAAAAACAACCGACTTCAATGCCGCGCTATTCATTTTCAGTACCAATTTTGAGATGTTTATCTCAATATCTCTGGAGATACTTATCATACCTCGATAAAATTACCATGGTACCACACTTGGGATATCTCCTTTCGAACAAAAAAAGAATAATCGAAATCGGTTCATAAATGACGAAGTTATCCGCGAACAAACATAAAAAAAAATAAAAAAAAAAATAAAAAAATATATATATACGGTCGAATTGAGAAACCTCCTCCTTTTTTTGAAGTCGGTTAAAAAAGGTATCTTGTAAAAGTTTTGTATATAAATTATTACTTTGTAAAAAATGTTGACGAATAAAATTGGTTATAAACTTTATATCTCTACGTTTCAGTATCGTCATCCAAATATTTTGGACAAACATAACTTATCCCCTTTTGCATTTTCTACCAAAGTTACCCCTGAGTCTCCCTCAGTAAACCACTTCATTAGTCTGTGTATAATAAAGCTTAGCACATACAAAATTTCGGCAAGTTTCTTTAGGGGAAAGCAAAGATGCGATACAGTCTTATTCATAAATCGCTCCAATGAGTATAGCGTTTTTGCTATTGAACGTAATAACGATAAAATAAATTACTTGTATTATTTTATTATTTTTATATCTTATAGACTAGCGTATTTACTCTGCTTGTAATATTATTTTTTTTTTAACGAACTTTCGAGAAATACGAATATGATGATAATAATTGTAATCCAGCGTTTATTCTGCTTGTATAGACAGTTACTTATTTTATTTTTATTCGCAAGTTTTTGAGGTTTCCTTCAAATTATTTTACTCATTCTCAGTACCTAAATACTAAAAAGACTGGTACATTTCTAAATTATCGATAGCTGCATTTTTCATAAGGAGATAAATACCTAAGTGGATAGATAAGATTGGGAAATGCTACACAATTCGCAATAGATTAAAGTGCAATGCTGTTCGTGAAGTCAGTTTTATTATTATAAACACAGAATAATTAATAGTACAAGTATTATAACTTAGTTTAAAATTAATGTTAAAAGTTTGTTTTCTTACATTTCTACTTATCTCTCTAGTATGATTTGCACTAGCAATTTGCAAGAGCAGTATACTGCTGTTTTCATAGAATTGCAAGTCTTAATTAGAACTGCCCTTAACTAGTATAGACTTTGATATGCTTTTAAATAAGAAGATTGTGATTAAAGCAAAACACAATAAGGAAGTATGTCAATGTGTGATAGCTTTTGTCGTTTTGGTGAAAGGGAAATTCCCATTACTCGAGCTTTAGCTTGTTACAGCAAATTGATTTGCTTTGGGCGTGTTAAGTGCCTCGCAACTGATTTTTTGTCTATTCAATCAGTGGCAAGTATAACTAATGCAAATTAGTTATACTTATATATTGTTGTTTTTTAACAGTGTTGATAGATTTTTTTGACATTTTATTCTTTTTGTATGCGGCTAGTGAGTCATCGTCACTTAACATCAGGTGACATGGTGGTCAAGTGATTGTCTATTACTTCATAATCTAATACATACATCCTTACATGGTGGATATCCCAGCAATCCGCACTAAACGATTTGGTTCTACTTTTTTAATCCGAACCGCAAAGGAATGGAACACGTTGCCGGCTGACTTGTTTCCGAGTAGCTATAACTTGGGTCTCTTCAAGTCAAGAGTGAACAGGTATCTTCTAGGCAAACATGCGACACCCTCGATCATATCGTCATTTTCTACCAGGTGAGATAGTGGTCAAATGCTTGCGTATCTGCAATAAAAAAAAAAAAAACAAAAAACAAAAGTGGTCGACTTTATATTTGAGGTCCCAGTGGTGTCGTGGGAGAATAGTCGGCTTTGACGCCAGAGGTAACAAGTTCAGACCCCTCCGTGCACCAATGGATTTTTCTATCGAAAAATGTATGTGCGCTTTTCACAGTGGCCCTTCAGTGAAGGAAAAACATCGTTAAGGACCCCCAAACTCCGAATAGTGGTAGGATACTATATGAGCTCGCCTAGCCAGCTACCACCCTCAATTTGTAAAATTTGTCGCCAAACATCTAATGTGTTCCGGCAGCTATCCTTGGAAGACCGTTCCCATTCTAGGCTTAGCGTGCATCCTCGACTGCATCATCATTTACCAACAGGTGAGATCACTATCTCACCTGTCATTTGATAGCCTATATAATATGTAAAAAAAAACACTAAGAATAGGCGACTTGTAATGCCGCGCCAGTCATTTTCAGGAGCAAGTTGGAGGTTTTTATTTCCATATATCTGTATCCATAATGAGTATGCTATATTTTTTCGAGCTCAAAACTTAAGTACCTACCTACATTGTGCTTTATCAAACAGGAATAGCATTTTTTTAAAGTACTCAGTACCCTTTAAAAAACATTTAAATTAAAAACGGCCAAAATTAAGTCTTCATCCGCTCTTTGGAGAGTATAAATTGTATTAAAGTTCAAGTGGGTATATTTTTTGTGTTTAATATCAAACTGAACTCTCTAACTAACTTTGCAACTTCAAAATCAAACATTGAAAAGTAGATTTAAGCAATAAAATTCCATTATAAATATTTGATCAAGGCCTAAACCAACATCTCGACTTAATCTTGAGTGCACACACAAAGAAATAAACTCGTCTAAAAGGCGAGTTCATAAAATACATAATAATAAGCAGAGAGAAATGTTATGGCTGCGATATTTTAAAAACAATGTAACGCATATGAAAAATTCCTTAGTTTAGATATGATAATCTTCTTGATTTAGCCGGATGGGCAAATTGGGCAAGTCAATTTGTGAAGTTAAGTCGACAGAAATTTTTGAACGAAGATTCATTTCGCTTTATATTTTGAACAATTTTGTCACAAAAGTGTTAGGACCTAACTCACTAGGATACCACTGCGGTACTACTAGTTGCGCTACCGTAGTATCTTGAGCTACCAAACGAGAAACATAAGAGCAGACACCAGTGTTGTCAGTTTAAAGATAATTCAGTGACCGCCACTAAAACCACCAACCGGACACCAGGTAAGGTCTGCCCTCCATACAGCTGTACACTGTTGGTAGCGTGACTGGTTGTGCCACCACTAGTGTCTTATTGAGAGATAAGCACTTAGACAATTATTGTAAAATAGAAAGCTTTGTTGGCACAACTACTTATAAACGTGTTCAATAGTAAAACAAAAAATAATGACTACAATACAATTCAGAGACAAACATCTCTTTTTAACCGACTCCCAAAAAGGAGGTGGTTCTCCTTTCGTGTGTATGTTTTTTCGTTTGCATGTTAGGCGATTACTTCGCTTTTGTCAAGATCTAACAAGAATCGATCCAGCGAGGCTATTCTGTAAGCTATCTCGACAACGGAATCCGCGGTGAGATTCAAATTTCGTACTAAGTTACGAAATTCATTCGTATCACGATCGTAATACGGTTGAATTTCGTAATACAAAATTCAAATCTCACCGCGGATTCCGCTGTCGAGATAGCTTATAGAATAGCCATACAGAGATGTAGCGATAAACATCTCAAACTCGCTAGTACTATTTATTATTCTGTGCTGTGACGGAGTCAGGTGGCCGACTAAAAACCGACTCCATATGGAGTCGGTTTTTAGTTTTTAAACTATCTTCATTAATATGAGAGTGGACGACAAACAAATGCAATAATTTCATCATGTACTAAAATCATCAGCAAATTATGTGTGGGTACTAGGTACTTACTTGTACATATACATTTGCTGTGGATCCGACCAAAAAAATAAAGTGCCAAGCATTCTCGACTCTAGTATGTATTGCATATAAATTTTTCTTTTGCCATAACAGTGAGGGTATTCATAATTCCATTTTCATTGAGACAAATATTCGTATAAAGAGGGGCATTATATATGTGTGGAGTGTGGGCCAGTGAGTTAGTGAAAATTTCGAATTCAATTATGGAAATGTGAGAGTGAGTTATGGCGACTTATGAGGGTTGAATGAACTTTCAGTTTTTATGTTACGATTCAGGTTTTGAGGATGTGAAATAATGGCTGCAATGCTTTTAGTTTATTTTGCATACTGAACAACACTCCCTGTTAGTATACAAGATTGTATGACTGAATTGGAAAGTTATCACAACATTCATTGAAAGGCATTTTTTTGAATATTTAGTCGACTCTGGTGGGTTTTTGACCCAAGCTATATAAAATACTGTTTCGTCCCAATGTTTTGTTCTGTACAGTTATCGGCAAAAAATAAGCAAAACGATATAGCTAGTTGTTTTTTAAGACCACCTGTTTAGATCAAATAGTGTTGTCTTCTGATTTTAGTTTTACTAACTGTATTTAACTTGCATGTTTGTATGTATAATGTGTGTAAGGTATGTTCAGGTTAATGTAGTTAGTTATAGTAATTATTTAGTTTATTTTCAAAACTTTTTCTGTTTTTTTTTATGGTGTTCAATAAAGTGTTTTCTATTCTATTCTATTCGGGTCAAATCTTGCAAGCCTAAACTGACCCTATTCCCAGTGTTTGACTGAGCTGAATTTTGCACACATTTGCAAAACGGATTACAATCCAATGTAATGGCACCATCGAGCTCGTATGATCATCATCATCGAGCCGGAAGGTGCGAAAAGAACTCCTGAACTATAAATTATAAACCCGTCTTCTTTGGGCCGTCTAAGTCTCTTGGATCATATATGGTGGAGGAATTCTGGCCGAGGGGTGTCAAGTTTCGACGCTTTCGAGGTCGGATACCGGACACCATGAATGAACGTCGCACGTCGTCGTAAAATGAACGTGTCTTGTGTTTCTTAATTTAAGTAAATAGGTATATTATATATATGCTAGTCTGTAAGGTATTTATGAATAATATGGGTCTTAGTATAACACATTTCATTTCATGTTTACATAAGTTACCTGAAATAAAGATTTATTTATTTATTTATTTGGGCTCTTTGGATTTGACTTGACAAGTACTATAAACTAAGGTGGTGTCTATGGTCTGATAATGGAAGGTGGCCATAGGAACTTCTAAACTACACATGATAAACCTGTCATCTTTGAGATCGTTGGATTTGTACTCTAGCCCTAGATTATATAAAAGTTTGTTTTTAAAATATAGCTTCTTCTTTACATAGCATAAAATAAGGTCGTTCTCGCTGTCTGTACTCCTAGATCGTTTAAACGGCTTCAATAGACAGAGTGATTCAAGAGAAAGGTTTATAACCAGGATTAAACACGGGCAAAGCCGCGGGGCGTAGCTAGTATTCTTATAAAATATATTATTTATTCATATAAATTTAGAGGAATTACCTACCTTCTTGCTTTTATCTACTCCATCACCATTACTAGCTCATCATTCCGTAAAACCCGTCATATTTTTCCATTTGCTACCTTCCACACTTCATCATGATTAGACTCCCCTACTAATCCGCAACCGCACAAAAACTTAATTAACCGAAATATATATGGGAGTGTATAAACAAACAGCCACAAAGTCACCCCCTCCCCAGAGGGTACGGTGATACTATTTCGTGTAATGATTCCGGAATGAGGATAGGTACATACCTACATACAATATACCGCGAACGTGTGCGTATGGTGGACCTAGGACGACTAGAAATGGCATCAAATGGCAGCCTTATTGAAAAAAAGGAACCGCCGTTAAAGCCACAGTTATGCAAAGTTGCTAAGCGAAAAAAAAGAAAACGGAAAAGAAGAAGGGAATTTTAATTTTAAAATTATCGTGAATTTGTAACATTATTATTGTTATATACCGGCTGTAATTCACGTACCTTTAGTCGAATTTTCTCGACCTAGGTTTCGAGCGAGTCAGTCGCTCTTCCTCGGGAGTGAGGTCACGCGGTGAGATCGCGATGTTCACAGTGAACAATAATAAAGAAGGGAATTTATCGATACTATCAGTTTATTGAAAACTAAAAGGAAAATTAATTGGAACTATTACATGCATTGTTAATGTCTATCAGGGATGTGTAAGGGAGCACAATGTCATATAAGTGCAAATAGTTAAGAATGTATTACCCTAATTCACCCTCTCAAGGATAGAATTTTGAAAAAGCTTGTTCACTGTGAACATCGCGATCTCACCGCGTGACCTCACTCCCGAGGAAGAGCGACTGACTCGCTCGAAACCTAGGTCGAGAAAATTCGACTAAAGGTACGTGAATTACAGCCGGTATATAACAATAATAAAGAAGGGAATTTATCGATACTATCAGTTTATTGAAAACTAAAAGGAAAATTAATTAGAACTATTACATGCATTGTTAATGTCTATCAGGGATGTGTAAGGGAGCACAATGTCATATAAGTGCAAATAGTTAAGAATGTATTACCCTAATTCACCCTCTCAGGGATAGAATTTTGAAAAAGCTTGAAACACGTATTTTTGAAGCACTTGTGTGAAGTCTCGAATAAAAAAGACTATATAATCTTGTTTCGCTATACATACTTGTACCCCCATTTCATCCCCTTAAGGGGTGAATTTTGGAAAATCCTTTCTTTGTACGACCTTTACGAACTAAGACAAATATACCCTCCAAATTTCAAGTCTCTACGACCAGCGCATTAGGCTGTGCGTTGTAGTCAGTCAGTCAGTCAGTATGTCAGGACAAAGGAGTTCCTTGAGCACAATGTCATCTAAGTGCAAATATTTCAGACTGTATCCGTAAGTGACATTGATATAACATGATATTTGAAAATGAATTATAATATTATAGGTAGACAGTGGTTATCAGGATCTTTTTACCGCCACCTGGTGAGCGAAAAAAGAGGTAGCCTTTATTGGCTATCATTAGTGGTTATATATTTAACTGACCACAACCTCATGCAGTATCCTATCCTTCCATCACGAAGCCAAGTAGATGAAATATTTACTTTCTTCTAAATTTCTTCTAAATATTTACTCTGGTTTGAAATATGTACCTCTTGCCACTTCTATTGTCTCTATGACAGGCTTTTATTCACGGCAGCTCCTTAATTCATACGTGTCACGTCTACGGGAGGCGTCGAGCGTCTCGCGATGGAGTGAACGAAATGAACTTGGCATTAAAGTATCGTTTCGTTTCCATGGCTTTATATTACGTAGGCTGGTTACTGAACCTGGTTTGGCCAATTAGAGGGAAGAATTATGCTTTGCTTGTTTGATCTTTTCGTGTGTTTTTGGCAATTAGCAATTATGCTATAGATACGGAACCTCCGAATGATTGAAGCCTCGTGTTTTTATATAATACGACAAACACAATATAATATATGAAGAAAAACTTTAAATGAATACTTAGTAAATCGAATAAAATTTTAAAAGTATAATTATATGAAGCTGAAATGTAGAATTAATTAAGTTTAAATCTTAATTGTCAAAAGGCAGCCTTTACGCCTTTATGTATAGCAATGTCTTTCAAGCAAACATGCATATAGGGTAACATAGTATAAAGGCACACGCGTCTGTCTTTGTATTAGCAATTCATCGCCAAAGTAAAAAAAACACTTCAGTTTTTAAGATATGTTGTTACTCACAATATATAAGAAAGAGTCAATTTACTTTTAGATTTCTAACTATAGTAGGGTACTTATCCATAGGTAGTACATACATACATGTCATGCCATCTTTTGAAATAGTTTCACCACAGAATATACCAAAATCTTTACATGGTATGTAATGTGTACCAAATAATACAAACTCAACATAATGGTAGACCTACGACTTCCTTTACTCTGACTCTCTGAAAAACATTTGCAAAAAGCCGAAATAAGAGCTCAATTTAGTCGCGTACCTACGTAATTAGAGAGTTTCGTAACAGATTGAACATCAAAGACCGCTTAATTAAACCTTAGAAGGGCAATAAATAGGGCAAAGTAGCGGCGAAATATTTACTTAGCTTTGCTAACGTTTTAATTGGGCCTTAAAGTTGGTTCAATGCGACTTTTGGGCGTTGATCTGTTATATGTTGCGACGCGAAATTTGATATTATATAGCTCGATGTGAAGAGCTATTATCGTCAGTTTCAGCTTTATGCTTTACTGGTTATTCGTCGCAGTTTTACTTGTGTTTATGATCTAATCATATTGGCTATTACAGGGAAAAATGAAAGGTTTAACCTGCCAAAAACAACTGATCTTTTCATTTCTAATATTGTGTTGACCTTTCAACGTAGTTGAGATTCTAGAAATGCTGTTCTAATTGAAATATGTTACCTAATGCCGGGTCTGGACAAAGCCAACGAGAGCGAACGGATAGTGAACGGAAGAAAACGCATCAATACAGGCGTATATCTCCATCTCCCTTTATTCAGGGTATGTGTCGTTCGTTCGACCGGTGTGTTCCCGGCGTAAATTGATTACGATGATCATAATATCTTCCTCTACGTGTCTGTCAACAGCTGAGAACGGAGATGGCTAGTAAACCTAAATTTGGTTTTAACATAACGTGTTTTATAATACTTTAACCCCAAACAACAATGTCTATGTCAAGTAAACGTGATCTGTTTAATATTTTATAATAAGTTTTCCCTCTAGATTTTTTAAAAGACTTTTCTTATCTATAACGTATTTTTGGAAAAGTTCCTAAGATTCCTAGTGAAATTACATTTTCGATTAGTTATACTATTATTTATTCTATGGAAATAGTTAAATATAACACTGTCTTAATAATAAAGATTAATAATTCAGTTTAAAAACTAATCCTTTAAGATCCATTCATATTGAAACAATAATTGTAGAAGTTGTACGCTATATACAAGTATATAAAAAAACATTCGAATCAGTTTACGGTTGGCGGAGTAATCGCTAATCAAACATAGGTACACCTACACAAAAATTGTACAGACCAATTGAGAACCTCCTTCTTTATGGAAGTCGGTTCAAAAAACAGTTCATGACATGGTTGAGCTCGTAAAACATTTCAAAATACAAAAAAAACTAATTAGAGGACTTAACAGAATCGATAATTTTATTTATTTGTTCTTATTATGTCTTTAACTTCGTTAGCGCAAAGCTCCAATACAATCGCAGAAATATTAATAATTTAATTAATATTTCTGTGAATACAATTAACGACATCAAACGACAAACAAATAATATCAATTAGTACTGATTACTTATTAAGTCTTTACTGTAATTAATTTTCAAAAGATCTATCAATTTATAGCTGTATGTTTCAGAGTGGTATTTTGAAATTATTTATTAGCAGCTTTGAAATACATAACGGATTTGAACGGTTCTATGATTTTGAAATAAACAAAGTGTAGCGTAGTGCCAGCCAGTTTCCATTCTAGGCCTAGCCACAGAATAAATAATAGTACAAGCCAAGCATGCTTACCATCTTCGACCGCATCATCACTTACCAACTGGTGAGATAGTGATCAAACGCTAGTGTAAGAAGAACACCTTCTTCCAATTGAAACATCGTGTAATAGGCGCAAACTTCGTATAATATACTTCCGACCAATGTCGGTACATCACAAACTATACAATCAATGTCGAGAAATTAGAGGTACTTTTATAACGACGACCTACTAGTTTTAAACGCCAAGACCGAACTGACGCCCGACTGCCAACTATCTACCACGTTAACTTTCTTGTTTTCTTTTTAAGGTTGGCATCAATGCTTAGAGGTTACAGACAATTCTCATTCGCGGTAGTTTTAAAGTGGGCAGGTTGGCACCATCGATTGACACTGACAGTGTGAGTCAAAACGTTTCCAATGTCAGTTTCACAAAACATCAAAAAAAGTCAAATGAGCACAATTCATTATTAAAATACATCAAAATGAGTAAATATAACTTATAAAAATAAGTAATCATGACACTAGCCTATATAAAAAGTGTCATAAACAAGTGAATTGTTTAAATATAGAGTTGAAAATATTCACAAGATGTTTTAAGACTTTCTTTACTTAATGTATCGTAGCGAAATTCAGGGCCAGTTTCACCGGTATCAGATGGCCTTATTACTTACTTATCTGACTGATTTTTGACAACTTTTGTATGGCGTCATATGTCACATAATTATCTGAACCAGCTAGGCTATTCTATAAGCTATCTTGACAGCGGAATCCGCGGTGAGATTTAAATTTCTTAGTACGAAATTCAACCGTATTACGAACGCGATACGATTGAATTTCGTAGTACGAAATTCAAATCTCACCGCGGATTCCACTATCGAGATAGCTTACAGAATAACCCAGCAGTATTAAGAACGGGTGAACTGGCCCTCATTGTTTTGTTTTTAAATATCTGTCAATAGAAATGTCTGAAATTTGATATAATTGATTATTATATTATACAGAGTTAACAAAACTTACTATATTTTTTTGTACTAACGTTTACCTCTATCTCGCCTCACGATGATGCGATCGAGGATGGTGAACACGCTTAGAATTGTCTGACTGTTAAGGGCTATGCTGCTGGAACATCGTTAAGATATGGCGGCATTATTTCTCATTGATGGTTGTAAGATTTGGTAGCAAGTCAGGCGGAATATCGATATAATGATCTTACCGCCCGTGGAAGAACACTCATGCATGCACGTAGAAAATTTAATTGATCTACGGCTATGATTTAACCGATGACCTCTAGTTAGAAGTTAAGGTCTACCTACGCCAACGGGCCGTCAATATCCTTAAATAGAATTCTGCAAACTCCATAAGATATTAAATTGCACAGAAGTACTTTTATGAGATCAAATGCTCAATAAATCACCGCGAATATGACGATTCGGAATATTGAAGACTCAAAGACATCCATTCAAGCGAAGGTTTCTTTCAGTAAAGTTGGTCCATAGAGCACATAGGACTGTATCTAACTGCCCGAGGCATTCGGAATTTTATTAAAACTTTTCCCCTTTGAGATAACTTGTGTTTGATAGAAGCCAGCAGGGAGACACGACTGGGGACAATCCTCCCCTCTCTTCCTACTCCCCTACCCCCACATCTCGACAATTAATGCCACCATTTACGAAATTTTATTTCATTCGGCGAATGCGAACTCCCGTTATTTGATTATTAATAAAATGAGTTTTATTTTGTTGGCTATTTGCATAATTGTTTCATTTTCACTTTCGCCGGCTGAATTCGATAATGTCCAAGCCTGGGAAATCTCTTAAAAAGAAATTAAACTCGAATTTGGTACTTCTTAGGGCAGGGATGTTTAGTGTTTTCTGACAGAATTTAATTTTTGACGCGTTTCTTCGCTCGCCGGAAATTGCGATGGTGCGCATACCAATTTGCGTAAACTTGGAGGACTTGATTTTCCTTTTAACTAAGAGGTCTCAGTTTTATCTACCTATTTTATATTGGGATCATGGCGTAATAGGTAATTTCATTACCTTCAGGAGCTTGGAAATTAAATAAAGAGGATGAAAAAATACATTTACTAAGGAGAAAAATACTGGCCTATTTATTAAAGAGGCAAGAAATTGTTTAGGTATTAGGTAGCCTCTGTTATTGATCAGGCTTAATAAATTAAAAAGCTTCAGAATTCAAATGAGATGAATAGTATGAACTTATACGAGGCTCAATGTATACGGATATTATTCCACAGATGCATTATATGGAGGTTTCGCCTGACTCCTACCGAAAAGCAGCTTACCATGCTGTGCTTACTTATTTCTTGTCAGTAGGTCTTAATTATCACTATTTATGTAAAAATAAATGTTTCTGCGGTTATCAACCGGCAATTAGCCTACGATGCGACGTTCACACGTCCGTCTAGCTGCGTGATGGGTTGAATACCGTTGAAAACTTGAAAAGAAATGCGTAGCTGAGGACAGGCAGGGTCATAGACCATATTATATACACAACAGTAGGTGGATTAAAGGTTGCAAATGATGAAATACTTACACTAAATTTATTAGTAGATTATAAAAGACGCTCTTAGTTAAGTAAAAGATTACCTACCGTTGTACCTTCGTCCTACAGTAAAAGGTCGAGCAAAAATATCTTCACAATAAATCTAACTTAAATCCTGTTTCGTCACAAACATTAGGCAATAACAATCACAATCTGAACACAGCAATAGGAATGTGAATCGAACTAAAACTGTCGTACCGTTGCGCAACAATAACAAGGCCGTTTAGTTACTAGTAAGGTTTGTAGTTGAACAAGTGAAATAATTCAATTTTAGTACCTACATTAAGCACAGACAGATAGTTCATAATTTTCTGCGGTATTACGTAGTAGTAGGTATTGTCAAACGTTGCGTAGGACACTGTCAGACTTGGTGGAGCGACGATGTTTGCTAGGAGACCAAACGTCGGAGGATCGTGCTCAGTGGCATGCAATTTGAGAGGCCTATGTCCAGTAGTGGACTAGTATAGGCTGATAATGATGATGATAGTGCAATATTATAGAAAAACAAAAAGGCTTAGAATCGCGTATGTATATACTTATATTGTAGGTTGCAGGAAAACATAATTTTCAATTATTGTCAATAGTTATAAAAGTTCAATAAATGTCGTAGAAGGTCAACCATAAGGTCCAAGCTAAAACCTTCTTATTATAATTTAAGATCGTTTAAAAACTAAAAAAACCGACTTCAAACGTCGTGCTAGTCAAAGTAGCCAGTAGACGAAGTAACTATTATATATCATCTGTAACGTGTCAGCAGTTAGTAGTATGTCGTCGAGATAAGTAAATGCGTCAGAATACAAATGTTGATATATTAAAAACGGCTCGACCCATTTCGTTAAAATTTAAATGGGACCACTTGGACCTTGGGAAGGGTAACCTTTAAAACAATCCAAATCAGTTCAGGCATCTTCGAGTAATCGGTGCACATACATGAAAACGGTTTCGACGAATTGAGAACCTCATTCTTTTTTGTGAAGTCGGTTAAATATCTATCTCTATACTACAATGTCAGGGAGAGAAAGACAGTAGAGCAACAACTCCATTCCTGGGATTTTGTGCCCTTAAGCTTAAATCCTTGATGAATTTTTATGCATAAGATCCTAACATAAATTGTATTATTCGTCCTCTTTAAATGCCTCTCCATTAATGAAGGTTGGCATTCATCCTTTTTAATTCATCTTTGTTGAGAGCTAGCCTGAATAGTTCTTTTACCCTTTTTATCCCGTCATCATACAGTCAGTCATAGAATATGTTTATTGATAAAAGTAAATATGAAAATACTGTTAATATTATTCCAAATCAACATCAAATACTATAAATTAAAAACATTCATATTTTGACTGACTTTCAAAAAGGAGGTTTTTATTCATCTGTATGCTAGATTTGAATTACCAGAAATATGGAGACAAATACCTAAACTTGTCACTGATAATTAAGATAGTTTAAAAACTAAAACAACCGACTTCCATGCCCGGCGAGTCAATTTCAGTAGCAAGTTTAAGACGTTTATCGTCATATCTCTGAAGATACTTATGAGATCTCGATGAAATTACAATGTGACCGGCTCGAAAATGTACCCTACCGATGAAATAAAAATAATTTGAATCGGTTCACAAGTGACGAAGTAATCGCGTAACATACATTAAAAAATAAATAAAAACATACAGAAGAATTGAGAACCTCTTCCTTTTTGAAAGTCAGTTGATAATGAACTGATTTTAATTATTCTTGAGTAGGTGTGGTTTTTATGGTAAATATAATTATCTCAATCTTGCTCATGTGATGCTCATGGCATGTGAAATCGGTTTTTTTAGTTTTTAAACTATCATAATCATTATTTGAATTCTTAGAACAAATTTATTTCAAGCAAGATTTGCTTTGCAAAACCTAGAAGTATCAGGTTACTATAATAACCATTTTTCATTCAAATGAGATTGTCCTCAGGTTAGAGATCTACCATTTTCGGCCTCATAACCATAACCGTTTGTATCCGATTCCAAAATAAAGACATAAAACCATCACCAATGTATTTTATCGCTAAATTATCGAAAAACCACTTCTGTTTATTTTTAAGCAACTTCATTGATTCAGGTAGTGAATTTAAATTCTAAGACAAACGTTTTTGCACAGCAGGCACCGTAAAAAGTTGAAGGGCTTATAGAAATGTTGGACTTAGTTTATAGTCTAGTCTAGAACAAGTTTTTTTATAAAAATATCTGTGTGTCGGTCGTTCTGATTGTAAATTTTTTTTTGTGTAAATAACTTTAACTAAATGTTTGTTTCGTATATACTGATGTTTAATAATTAATTTAAAAACCTTATGCTATGTCGTTATGGCGATGGAATCGACAATTAGGCGACCTCATTGAAAGGCCTTCTTCAGGATCTCGAGTGCGGAGTGCGCGCTGACATTTTGCATGTGCGAGACTGGACACATTAGACTCCGAATGAAGCCGAAACAATATTTGTCGCTCACTATATCGACATCTCGTAAGTCACGTTAATTTCCCTTTTTTAAATTGATAAATCTAACTACTGAGCTGTTAATAACCACATGCGGTCCGTCACACATTAAAATGCATATATTTAACCAACTTAGTATCGTTTATTAATTAAGAAATCAATCAATATCTCAATGTCAACTCAATGAAATTCTTATCATCATATCTCAACTAGATGTCGCGGGCGGAACCTGCTGATAAAAGCTACTTGTTAATATCATTTAAAACCGGTCTAAGGCAACTTAACAGCTGCATTGACTACGAGAATTAAAGGGACACGACATTTTGCAATGCGACCACCTGAGTACATTGAATAATGCACAATGAAACTAGGCTCGGTTACACAACCGTTTGATAAAGTTGTACTTAAAATTACAACGGTGACTGAGACGAAATAAGTTCTTTCTTGGAGAGTATATTTAAAATTTACGTAGATATATCTAACAGCTGTTAAGATAAATGAAAAAAATGTTAAGTTGATAATTGATTTAATATTTTTTTTTTATTTCTAGATTTTTTAATAACCGGCCTTCACTGGTATTTATTTTTCAGATAATGTTCTGACTAGGGCCGGAAGTCTCTACATGAATAGCGATGAATTTCGACCGATAATCGTCGATAAGAAATGAGATGCAGATAACAATTGTCTAGCTGCATCTCCTTCTACTAGACGTTTGCGATGACAGGACGCATTGCTATCAATGTAGAGACTTCCACCCCAGATGGCATATGATTGAAATTGAAAGGGATTAAAATGAACGATATGAGGGATATGAAGCTATACCGCCTGCATAGCTGCGTCCCCGTCATTAAGTTCATTTTGTACATTCAATAATCAACTGTCAATTTCAAGCGGCTAGAAAAGCTGTGACCAACGGCGTGCCGCACAAGCTTCCCGGCCGGCCAACTGAGTTTATGTTAACCTATTTGTGAGTAATTGAACACTATTTTGTGTGTGTTGTGGGTTTTCCGTTTTGATATTAGCGAAAATAGGGTTGCTTTAAAGCTATCTCTAAACCAGCAATGTCGAGTATGACATTGCTGGTTAAGAGACAAAAAAATATGAATCCCAACAAAAACATTTTCATGTAAAATGTTGCCAAGACGAGACCATGCGGCTCGTACTGTCAAAAAGTTATCAGATCTCATTTAGAGCCGCCCGAACACGCCCTAATTGCACAAGCTCTAACTTCACAAGCTCTACACATTAGAGAAAATAAGTGGCTTGGTCATTTAAGGGCCCCCTTAAGGGGTAAACATTTTTTTGGTGTTTGTGTACTAATACTAGCTTGCATACAACATTTCAGCTTCCTAGGACTTCAGAAAGTACCCTAAGAATTTTAATGATCATCAGTGAGTGAAGTGACGAAAGCAGAGTTTTTAAATATCTATAAAATCTAAGGTATTAGAGCTATGCAATTAAAACTTTACGTGCTTAATAAGTCTACTATTAACATCATATCCCGACAATTTTGTTTATCTGTTATAATCCAAACCCAAGTTATGAGGATTCGAAAATACGACGAAGCACTTCGAGAAAAGGTCGGTAAGTAAGCTCGTCTTGGCGGGGGCACGGTAGTGCCCCCAGATAATAATACCTTTTTATTCATATTTCTGTGTTTAGAGATAGCTTTTCCAGGGTGCAACATTTTTTAAAATACATTTCTAATGATACTATTTTATTAAGACCTACATCCTTATCAATTTTCCTTAGATTGATTGGATTTAAATAATAAAAGTAAAACAAACAAGAGAAAATGTTCTTAGTGAGTTACAATTAACTTTAAAATAACTTAAATAATGTAAGAGAAGAGCAATATACATTATTATTTATGATAAAGGTAGCAAACAAGTAAACGACCCACTTGATGTGAAGTAGTTACCGTCGCCTATGAACACCTTGCAAGTTGCAACACTAAAGCTCTCTTATAGCCTTTTGGCCTCTATCTCACCTGGTGGTAAGCGATGATGTGGTGAAAGATGGTAAACACGCATAGCTTAAATTAATTAACATAACGTTGCTGACCTGTCGAGATTCTTTTAACGCCCCTTTTGAAGGACTCCACTGTTTTATATCACACTAGCGGCTTCTCACGGGTAGAACATATATGCCTACAAAATTTGCATCAGTTTGTTGCATCGAATATAAAATATTAACATATTTAACAATCATCGTCATATTTCAACCATTTAACACAAAACCTTAACGAATTATGCACCTAAACCTTCCTCATAAACGCTCTGGCTATTGGTGAAAACCGCATGATAATCCGTTCAGAAGCTATTGAGATTATTGCGAACAGACAGACAGACAGACAGACGCAGTGATGGACATTGTTTTATAATACTCACGTAGTGATATTGGACGGCCCTTTGGCGTAAAGGATAGTTACCCTGATTCTGACCCGAGGGTCGTTGGTTCTAATCCTAGCTATATACCTACCAATGAAAGTTTTATGTGCATTCATGAATCATGGGTTTTCGTGGGATCATTAAATCTACCAATAATTAAGATAGTTTAAAAACTAAAACAACTGACTTCAATGCCCCGCGAGTCAATTTCAGTAGCAAGTTTGAGACGTTTATCGTCATATCTCTGAAGATATTTATCACATCTCAATGAAATTACAATGGGACCACCTCGGAAACGTACCCTACCGATTACAAAAATAATAATTCAAATCAGTTCACAATTGACGGGGTAATCGCGTAACATACACACACAAAAAAAGAAAAAAAAAAGAAACATACAGTCGAATTGAGAACTTCATTCTTTTTGGAAGTCGGTTGAAAAGTAGCTTGCCATCAAGGAGAACATCTGCCGCCGTAACCTTACGGCGTTCCCTGACGCAAAAAGCAGGGGTAATATACGTTTAACGTGTGTATCTGTGTGTCTGTCTGTAGCATCTTAGCACCCAACCGGTTGAACCGATTTTGATTTAAAGTAGGGGTATTATACGTTTAACGTGTGTATCTGTGTGTCTGTCTGTAGCATCTTAGCACCCAACTGAATGAACCGATTTTGATTTTATTATTGATGGTTTTTTGTTTTTTGATAGATGTCTTCATCGAGAGTGTTTTTAGCTTTGATTCATGAAAATTTGTTCAATTGTTATAAAACTATAAGCTTTAATCAACTTTCATAGGTCTGATCAATTCGAAAATCTTCTTCTTCAACGATATTGTAAGAACATGGAAGCATTGACCTGATGCTGGGACATCTCATGGACTCTACAGAATACTCAAATCCTCACCAACTTACAGCTCAGATTTTAAATGTCGTGTTTAGAGTCATTGGAATGCATTTAATGAAAAGATTATACATAGATCAGTCGGGGTGGTTTAAAATATTATATTATATATATAGATCATTATTATTTTATACAATAGATCATATTGTTACGTGCTGGGTGGTATTAAAATGCCAATCCGATGAGATGAACGTTTATTTCCACTGAACACTAGGTTTCACAATGTTCCACAGTAGCTGTCCAAATCGTCTTGCACAATTATCAAAAGTCCGTTAACACGCACTGAGGTCGTTGGTAATCACAATCACTGATTTCACTGTTCACAGTTCACAACACTAGTTCACTGATAACACTTAACGATCACTTGGTCGCTATTCGCGCTTAGATAGTTACACTGTCGCTTCCAGAGAAAAGACTGACTCAAGCCGCGGTTTCAACGTCTTATATAGGACGAGAATATTTCTACAGAACTTTCCAGTATTGACTCGAAACAATAGACAAAAGACGTTCAAAACAAAGCAATAACAATCACAAACAAAAGGGGCGGCTTTCCTTTGAGCATCTGACGTAAACAACTTTACCATACATGCTAATTTGATCTCTAACTACTTATGAATAAGGTTCAATCTTAACTACAAAACTAGGTACATTGACTAGGGTCTGAATTCCCGGAAGGTTAACTTTTATGACGGTCGGGTCGGGTGTTTATAGCCCCTAATTAGTCTATTCTTTCCCACGGTATTTTTGTTCGAGAAGCTTGGCGAAACATCGCGACTCGACGACGCGATGTAACATTATCCCCTTCTTAGTTATGATCGTCCCGATCATCATTTGTTCCATGGTATCGTGTAAGTCGATCGATGTGTACTACCCTCGGCTTTCCTCTCTGGCCTCGTTTAATGCGGTAGGTAACGTCGTTTATCTTCGTGATAATCTGGTATGGTCCTTCCCAATGAGCCTGCAGCTTCGGACTTTTTCCTTTCCTTCGTAGTGGGTTGTGCAACCAGACGAGAGTTCCTTCTTCGAAACCCATCGTATTCGCTCTACGATCGTACCGGGTCTTCATTTTTTCACCAGTTTTTAAACTATTCTCTCGAACTATCCTGTGCACTTCGTCCAGCTGACTACGAAGATCACTGGCATAGTCGGTTACAGGCTTCGGAGCATCTGGCGGGGAACCAGTGATGGCGTCGATAGGAAGTCTTAGTTCGTGTCCAAAATTCACATTTGCAGGAGTCATACCAGTGCTGTCATGGGTAGCGGAACGGTATGACAACAAGAACAGAGGTATGTACTGATCCCAGTCACGTTGATGTGCGTCCACGACTTTAGCCAGGTGATTCTCCAACGTCTGGTTAAACCTCTCAACCATTCCGTCTGACTGTGGATGAGCTGCCGTTGTCCGCGTCTTTTGGATCCCGAGGAGGGTGCACATTTCCTGAAATAGGGCAGACTCGAAGTTCCTTCCTTGATCGGAATGCAGTTCCATCGGTACACCAAATCGACAGATCACTTCTTGCACCAACTTCTTTGCAACTGTCTTTGCTTCCTGGTTTGGTGTCGCGAAAACTTCGGGCCATTTGCTGAAGTAATCTTGCACTACGATGATGTACTTGTTGCCTTCTTCAGTCTCGGGAAATGGCCCGGCAACATCCACGGCAATGCGCTCCCATGGTGCCCCAACATTGTACAATTTTAGTTGTCCTTTGCTTCTTGTCTTCGGTCCTTTTACTGACGCGCAAGCGGTGCACTTCCTGCACCAATCTTCTACATCCTCGCGGCTGTGTACCCAGTAAAATCGTTGACGAACCTTCACAAGAGTTTTCTTGACTCCTAGATGTCCACCAGAAACTCCATCATGAATGTGTCGTAGTAGAGATGCCACTTTACTCCGGGGAACAACGACCTGCATCGTAGTTTCTTTTCCATTGCTGTTTTCCCATTTTCGGTACAAGATTCCTTGTTCCAGAGTCAGGCTGTCCCACTGAGCCCAGTAACTTTTTGTAATTGGGCTGCAAGCTGACACGTCGCTCCACTGGGGCTTATTTCCAGACTTTATCCAATCCAGTACAGGTCGTAAATCACTGTCCTCCGATTGTGCTTGTCTCATATTTTCGCCGTTCCATTCGTCATCTGTTCTGTCCATCCTGATGACTCTGACTTCTTCTTGAGACTCGTGCTTCTCGCAGTGTTTACAGTCATCTGCACAAGGTCTTCTTGACAGGGCATCGGCGTTGCTATGGCCCTTTCCACTGCGATGTTCTGTCACGAAATTGAACTCTTGAAGTTGCTCGATCCATCGTGCCACTTGACCTTCCGGGCTCTTAAACTGAAGAAGCCATTTAAGAGCAGCGTGGTCAGTTCTGAGCGTAAACTCTCTTCCGATGAGGTACTTGTTGAAGTGCTGAAGAGTCTTCACCACAGCTAGCAACTCGCGGCGGGTGACACAGTAGTTTCGTTCTGGTTTGGAAAATGATTTACTGAAGTATGCTATGACCACTTCTTGGTCTCCTTGGATTTGCGAGAGAACTCCTCCAATTCCCGTGTTGCTGGCATCAGTGTCCACAATAAATCTTCCATCTCTGGTAGGGTACCCCAAGATCGGCGTTTCACACAGTCGCTGCTTAAGATCGTTGAAGGCGGATTCACACTCCAAGTCCCATACAAATGTGCGCTTTTCTTCCGTCAGTCGATGTAAGGGTTTGGCAATTCCAGAAAAGTTCTTGACGAACCGCCGAGAGTAAGCGCATAGTCCCAAAAACGACCTTACATCCGTTTTATTCTTCGGGGTAGGCCAAGTTTGAACAGCCTTGATTTTGTCAGGATCAGTTTGTACCCCGTTCTCCGAAATGATGTGTCCAAGGTAGCTGACTTTGGATTTAAAGAAGTCACACTTTTTAGCACTCAGCTTCAGGTTTGCTTCACGTAGACGGTTCAAAACCTTCTCCAGATTCTGCAGATGTTCAGTAAAATCACGGCCCAAAATGATGACGTCATCCAGGTACACCAAG
Source organism: Cabera pusaria (assembly GCA_954871355.1). NCBI lineage: Eukaryota > Metazoa > Arthropoda > Insecta > Lepidoptera > Geometridae > Cabera > Cabera pusaria. Next base: position 8,104,927 of record OX940896.1, read on the forward strand.
CATACGTCTCCCAGTAATCCAACCATTACTCTGTCCATGAGACGTTCGAACGTTGCTGGAGCATTACACAGTCCAAATGGCATGACGTTGAATTGCCAGAGTCCATTTCCAATGCCCGTACTGAATGCTGTCTTCTCTTTGTCTTCTGGACTGATTTCTACCTGCCAGTAGCCACTTTTCAGGTCAACCGTTGAAAACCACTTCATTCCACTGAGCATGTCCAGTGTATCGTCTATTCGAGGCAAGGGGTAGCTGTCCTTCTTTGTGACTTCATTAAGCATTCTGTAATCTACGCAGAATCTGGTGGAGCCATCTTTCTTTTTCACCAGAACCACTGGCGATGACCAAGGACTTGTAGATGGTTCGATGACTTTTTCTTTGGCCATGTCTCGTATCATGTCTGCAACTTCAGCTTCTTTCGCCCATGGAATCCTTCGTGGCCTCTGTCGTATAGGTCTTGCATCGCCAGTGTCAATTTTGTGTTTAACAAGTCCGGTACGTCCACAGTTGTTTCCAGCGGCGAAGACGTCTTTAAACCGCATCAACAGACGTTTTGCTTGTGACAGCTGAGCGAATGTTAAGTTTTCTTTGGATGATTCCAGCAGCTGTGATATTTGATCTTCCGAGCTTGGTTCCGTAGAAGTAATATCCGTTCGTCGCAGGTACTTCACTTCTTGACATTTTCCAATTATGCTGTTTTTCTTCAGATGAACTTCTTCATTGCCAAGGTTAAGAATTCGCACACTGGCCGTTCTGTTTGTCATGAGCAATGTTCTTGCAGTAATCCAGGTCGGATGTGTGCCCTCATCTTCGGCAACTACACATAGTCCACTCTTGACTGTGTTTGGAAATTTCACTCGAACAATATTTTGCGATTTTGGAGCCAACACGACGTCCTTGAGGCAGTACAGTTTACACGGTGCCGTCCCTTCAAAGAACACTTCTTGCTCGGGAAACCGGAGTACACCACGGGCCACATCCAATATGCACTGCTGCTTCTCCAAAAAGTCCAATCCCAGAATGCAATCGTCAGTTATGTTGGCAATAAGCACAGGATGAATGTATGAGTGCTCACCGATGAATATCTCCACATCTGTATCGCCAAGGACAGGTACTGACTGGCCGGTTGCTGTCCGTAGTGAGCATGCTGCAGATCGATGTTTCCGTGATATAAATCGTTGCAGGAATTCAGGCTTCACAATAGTGCGCGATGCTCCTGTGTCCACTGTGAACTTGCAGGTCTTGTTGTTCAGGGTGCCCTCGACGATTAAGCTGTTCCCGTTGCACACTTGTGTCACAGTGATGGTGGGGGCTCTCTCTTGACCAGACGGCGCCCGTCCCGCAGCTCTGACGACGTTTCTTCTGCCACTTGGGTCCTGTTTCTTCATCTTTGGGCAATCAATCCGAATATGCCCTCCTTCTCCACACCCGTAGCATGTCGGTCCATAACGGGGCTTCCTGGGTTCAGTCACCAGTTCCTGAACCCTATACGGTTTGGTGTCTCGTCGCACAGTTTCCACTTCCAAAGCATGAACCAGGGCGTTCTTGAGAGTCTGATGATGTCCCAAACGTACAGCAGCGCGTACCTCGCCATCCCTGATTCCATCCACAAAGTGCTGCAGCGATGTAACCTCGATGACTGATGGTGTCGACACGTAGGCTCGTCGGACCAACCTCTCGATTTCGTCTGCCCACTGTTGCAATGTCTCTGTGGGCTTCTGGGTGCGCTCACGTAGTTGTGCCCTGTACGCATGCTCCATGTGCTTGTCTCCATAGCGCGTTTCGAGGGCTTCCAGCAGGGTCTTCAGGGTCCTTTCCTCTTCAGGTATGCGTTCCAGGATAAGCTGAGCATCTCCTTTCAGCGCTAATGTGAGCGCTGTATTTGCGTGCTCGTCTGTCCAGCCGCAACTTTTGGACAGCGTTGTGAATTGGAATTTGTAGGCTGCCCACGAAGATGTTCCGTCGAAGTGCGGCAAATCTAGTTTGAAGGGCGAGGTCGTAGCGGGAATCTGTCCAACTCCTCGTATCTCCAGTTTCTGGACCTTATTAGACAGGTCATGCATGGTTTTCTCGTGTACTTCAAGCCGTCCTTCCAAACAGTCTGTTTTCATGGTGACTTCCTTGACACCGGCTTCCACCTTTTTGATCTTTTCTCCCATGCTGGCAAGCCCGCTCTGCAACTGACGTTCAATTGTCTCTTCCAGTTTACGGCTAGCTTCTTCCTGTTTACGGCTAGCTTCTTCCTGTTTACGGCTAGCTTCTTCCTGTTTACGGCTAGCTTCTTGTTGTCCTGCTAGGAGAGCGGCTAGCATGGCCTCCAGGCCTCCATCCGTAGTTAGACTCACCGGCGGTGCTGTAGGTGGCGCTGCCATGGTGGGTGCCATCGGTGTTGCTGCTGACTCTTCCAATGTGGATGTTCCTGCTCCCGATGCTTCGAGCTCCTTCTGCCGGGTTGCATCCATCTCCGCCTGGCGCCTGGTGCGTGGAGTACGCGTATCTTCCCTCGGAGTGATTGGCATTCCGCTTCTGACACCAATTGTTACGTGCGGGGTGGTATTAAAATGCCAATCCGATGAGATGAACGTTTATTTCCACTGAACACTAGGTTTCACAATGTTCCACAGTAGCTGTCCAAATCGTCTTGCACAATTATCAAAAGTCCGTTAACACGCACTGAGGTCGTTGGTAATCACAATCACTGATTTCACTGTTCACAGTTCACAACACTAGTTCACTGATAACACTTAACGATCACTTGGTCGCTATTCGCGCTTAGATAGTTACACTGTCGCTTCCAGAGAAAAGACTGACTCAAGCCGCGGTTTCAACGTCTTATATAGGACGAGAATATTTCTACAGAACTTTCCAGTATTGACTCGAAACAATAGACAAAAGACGTTCAAAACAAAGCAATAACAATCACAAACAAAAGGGGCGGCTTTCCTTTGAGCATCTGACGTAAACAACTTTACCATACATGCTAATTTGATCTCTAACTACTTATGAATAAGGTTCAATCTTAACTACAAAACTAGGTACATTGACTAGGGTCTGAATTCCCGGAAGGTTAACTTTTATGACGGTCGGGTCGGGTGTTTATAGCCCCTAATTAGTCTATTCTTTCCCACGGTATTTTTGTTCGAGAAGCTTGGCGAAACATCGCGACTCGACGACGCGATGTAACAATATTATTATACTATATTGACTTCAAATTGATTGTGATCGGTGGGGATCCACAGAAAAGCTAAGCTTATAATAATAATTATAGTTACTATGACCTATTCTGTGGTTTCACTGCAAATATTTTATTAATTTTGCCATGCGTGTATGTGAAATCCGTGATATCTTCTAGAGTTTTCATTTGAATTATATACTGTGAAGGACAATTTTAAACTATAATATGTGGCCAAGCTAACTAACGTAATTATTTGGATAAGGATTAATACTATATTCTTGAAAATAGCCCTTGAAATTATGTAATATTTTTTAACAAAAAATTAAAGATTAAAATGGTTTTTGTGAGTCAACCTTAAGTGATAGACATATGCTGTCGTGGACTTTTTTGTAGGTCTTATTAAGTCGTACAACTCTTCTATAGAAAATATTCTTCCATCTAATATTATGTTTCTTTGAAGTGTTTCACACTTTATATTTTTGTAAATTGTTAAACATAATCCAACATTTCATCGTACCGACGGGACTTGAACCCGCTTTATATTTTTGATTTACAAAAATATAAAGTGTGAAACACTTCAAAGAAACATAATATTTGATTTACGCAGTGCAACATCTCTCGTCGGATTTGAAAACTGTAATGTATTCTTCCGAATGATTACTTACGTAATAAGTAGTCATAGATGGCGCCACCAATGCATAATTGGGTTAACAAAATGCAATCCACTAATTTCGTCGTAACGATACTTCGCACCGTGGCTTAATTGGCAAAGCACCGGAACATGTTATTCCGGAGGTTGCGGGTTCAAGTCCCGTCGGTACGATGAAATTTTGGATTGTGTTTAACAATTTACAAAAATATAAAGTGTGAAACACTTCAAAGAAACATAATATTTGATTTACGCAGTGCAACATCTCTCGTCGGATTTGAAATCTGTAATGTATTCTTCCGAATGATTACTTACGTAATAAGTAGTCATAGATGGCGCCACCAATGCATAATTGGGTTAACAAAATGCAATCCACTAATTTCGTCGTAACGATACTTCGCACCGTGGCTTAATTGGCAAAGCACCGGATCATGTCATTCCGGAGGTTGCGGGTTCAAGTCTCGTCGGTACGATGAAATTTTGGATTGTGTTTAACAATTTACAAAAATTCTTCCATCTGTTTTCAATTGAGCAGCGTTCGTAAGAAACGTATTCTTTCGACCGTTTTTTTGTCGACTTAGGTTGCAAATTAGGTCTCCACGAATGTACCTTTGATTTAAACGGGATAATATATAGCCTATTTTCATTTCGAAAGTTCATACTATATATTAGTGAAAGAATTTTTTAAATCTAGTAGTTTTTGAGCCAAATCATTACAAACATACAAAAATACAAATGTTCTCTCTTTATAATATTAGTATAGATTAACCGTGAAATAATTTTTCTGCCAAATTTATACGGAGATGATGAAGCAACCTCAAAAATTCAGTCCAACTTATAATGTAGAGCTACAATAAACAATTCGCTTCAGTGCTCAAGCTTGGAACTTCGTCTACTGAAAGTTTTGAGAAATCTTTGTCCGTACTTAGCCGCAGACAGGGTTGAAACAGGTGTTCCCATTACAAGTTATTGTCGAACAAGCACGGTGTATATTTTACAAGAAACTATGAACTCGGTTTGTTTAGCTCAAAGTTTGCAAAGTTATCAATAATAAACATAAATCCTTATTTATGGGCAGACTAAAACTGAAAAGTTTAGATGGAAGCTCTTGTTTGGTGAGTTTACTTTTGAGACTTAATATTTTAACTAACGTAAAATTACAGTTATCAAAGAATTTGGGAGAACCTGGAATTGATAATAAATTTATGTTGGTAACTGTTAGCCGTTGTTGACATGTTTTTCGGATTAAACGACTAAGTCTACAATGCTCACGTGGACTGACCAGTTGGTCTAGTGGTTAGTGAGCCTGGCCACGATATTGATGGTCGTAGGTTTTATTCTCACATGAGACAATTATTTGTGTGATCCGCGAGTAATTGTTCTGAGTCTCAATGTAAATTTTGATTTTTGATTTGATTTGATTAAGGTCCCTCACAACACAGGCTTTTCAAGAGCGGGGAGTTCTACTGCAAAAGAAAAATGCTATTCGAAGGGATTACTAATGTAAGGGCAAAAAACTTTTCCCAAAATATCAAATTGCAAACTATTTTACGCAAATTCTCATTTGGCAAAAAAACATTTGGCAAAACAACTACCGCAATTTTAATTAGTAATTTTTAGTTAGTAAAACTCTTTTTGACAAGTTATTGTTTTACATATAGTTGCTTGGTCATGTTTTATTTTTCCTTTAATTTACAGTTAAAAATTTCTATATGAGCCCAAATTCACAGTCATCTATGTATATTATGTAATACTTACTATGTACCAGATGTGGCGTCGCAAACTAGCTCTACGTTCAAATAAAAAGCAGTGCTGAATCTACATCTCGCTTAGTTTAACATAAGTACTCCTCACGCCCGATCGCGCACAGCTCGGCACGTAAGTCAGTTTATGATGGGCACCTCTGGTTTACATGTACCTCGATGTTCACGGTACAAAAAAAATCTGAATAAAAAATTCAAGCAGTTCGTTTCTGGCGCTTCACTTGCCGCTGCCACGGCACGCTCGCTTCGCTCGCTCGGCCGCGCGCTCTTGGGGTCGCAATTCTAGCCTAGCCTACTTTTTAACAGACTTCACAAAAAATGAGGAGATTCACAATTCAACTGTATTTTTTTAAATGTTTGTTACCTCAGAACTCCGTCAAATCTTAACCAATTTGAAAATTTATGTTATTTGTTTGAGAGATAATGCGTCCCGTTTGGTTCCATTCAAATTTTATCGAGATATGAGAATTATCTTCGGAGATATGGAGAAAAACAATGTAAACAAATTTGATATCTTGATGACATGCTTAGGTATAACTAGTGGCTATTTTGACTGTCGCGGCATGTGAAGTCGGTTGTTTTCGTTTTGAATTACACGGTCTTAAATTATCGTTTACTCTAACTTACTTCATCTTTTGACTTTAAAAAAACACGATACAGTAAAATTTTGCCAAACTATAAATCGACCAAATGAATAAAATGCTAAATGTAAATTTGTTAACGATTTCTTTTGGAAATGAAACTAGGACGATAAGTTTTTTGGGAAGTGAAATTTGACGAAAACTATTTAGCCCAAAGGGCAGTGTACTCATTATAATTGTTAAATACTCGAAATATTATTACAAGGAATGTGAGACTCAAAATAATGTCTTATTAATCTCAAGTAATTTCAAAAATACTTCATTATGATTTTTAAATCTTTCGATATAATATGATAGAAAATGCTTTATAGTTGAACTGCACAATAGCTTGAAGCATATTTATCGAAAAGCTATTTATTATTTTTAATACATTTTACGACACCATAACACATAAGATGCGCAAAAAATAGCTATAAAATGTTACTGTCATTAGTTACCTTTATAACTAAATTGATTTCGACATTGAGAAATCAATAAAAACATAACTTATGTTCTTGATGAAAATTGAAAACAATAACAATTTATTGCACGCAAGTAAAATAAATGTTTTCAGTAACACAATAAAAAGTCCCACAAAAACGAACCTTAATTTAATATTGATTCTAATAAAACTCTCGTAGATAAAACGTCTATCTCCGAAACGGTTTGAGATAAACATTCCATTACGCATTCATGTGTTATTGGCGAGTCACCCTTACCTCATTATATAGGTCCAAATTAGTGATGGGAAAGTTCAAGACCAAATTTCGGGACAGAGTAAGGTCCGAGCTATATTCAGATGCGTGCCCACAACGGTCTGGCTATTTAGGGTACATGTTAGTCTGTACCCTAAATAGCGGTGTTTCAGAGTAACCAGGTGTTTCAGAGTTAAAGTCAGGGCTAATTCGTTTACATTGAGCAATTTTTAACAATGTCTGATTAAAGTTTTGTAAGTTGTATAAGAGCCCAGTGGCGCAGTCGAAAAATGGTTGGCTTTGACGCCAGAGGTAGCGGGTTCAAATCCCCGCTGTGCATTGATGGATTTTGATGGTGAAGGAAAATATCGAAAAATATAAACTCCCGGCATCGTGGTAGGATACTGTGTAGTGTCCGCCTGGCCAGCTAGCACTCTCAAGATGGAAAATCTATCGCCAAACTTTTCATGTGTTCTGGCAGCCGTTCTAGAGAACCAGTTACCATTCTAGGCCTAATGTGCTACCATCCTTGACCGCATCATCATTTGACTGTTCAACAGGTAAGAAAGTGGTCAAACGCTCACCGATATGATAGAGAACAAAAAACCATTAGTCGGTCTATATTTGAAAACCAATTAAATTAAAATTAGGCACACTTACGTAAGTTCGGAGACAATGCAATATTATGGTACCATCAAATTGGTCCAATGATGGAGCTGGGATGTAGGCACTGGATCTCCATGACAAGAGTCTTCAAATCACTCATGTCGTATTCAATCACGTATGTTTTTAATACGCTTTTATTAGCTTCAGACGTATGTATGTTTGTATGTTAGTATGTAACGGAATCTTTGAACATGATTTTAACCCCCTTCAAAACGTCGGATTAACTCGAAATTTGGCATACTTATTAAGGACCGATGACAATTCAATATTTTAAACATTTTGACCCGTTATCCTTACTAGGATTTTTTTTTAAATTCGACTAAAAAATGAAAAATAAATAATAGTTTAAAAAAACTAAAAAAATACGCTTTTATAGAAAATCCTACTAAAAAATAGAAAATAAATTTTAATAAATTTGAATTAAAAATAGTGTAAGAAAAAATGATTTTATTGTCAAAAAAGCGTGGGGTGCTTTTCGGGATATTATCAAAATAACCCTTCTAGTCATATCTGTTCATAAAATATTTGGAACTATTGATACCATGCACCCCACGCTTTTTTTACAATAAAATCATTTTTTCTTACACTATTCTTAATTCAAATTTATTAAAATTTATTTTCTATTTTTTAGTTGGATTTTCTATAAAAGCGTATTTTTTTAGTGTTTTTAAACTATTATTTATTTTTCATTAAGATATTAATACGATTTGAATTTTGTATTTTAGTATTCACCATTTGAAATATATATGACATTTGTATTCGATATTTACCAACAGATGTCCGAGTACCCAATATAACTTTACTTATTATTGATTTCTAATTGTATACTTGTGTGTGTTCGATTCGATCTGTCAAGTATTATAAATACAAGACGAAACAAAATCAATCAAACAAAGGTGATTGAACTTCTGCTTCATTTCAAGGTTATCAAATCACAATTTTGATTAACAAAATATACCTAAACAATTTTTATACGGTCTTCATTTCGTAGGATCACGAATGCCTTGTGGACTGATGTCTAAAGAGCCCATCCCTACATTACACTTATAGGTTGGACGCGAGTGTGGAATTGAATCGCATTCACGTTTAATAGCTGCCGTACACCGCTCCAATTCTGTATTATCTGTAAGGGACCTTTCGATACCAGTGATATTTATAGAACTGATGACACAAACACTTCATAATTTTTTTTTTCTGCAATATATTTAACTTAACCAATATTAGCCTATATTTGTCCGCTGCTAAGGAAAGCCACTTGACTCTATCTTTGGTTTTCCACTTGTAATCAAATCCCACCATTGAAAGTAATATTAAACTGCTGTTTGGCTAATGGCATTTAAAGCTGAGAATACATTAAGTATTAGCGTAAGGACATTATTATTATTTGCTTAGAAATAATAGTGAAGTATGTCTTAATACTATTATTTCAATACCCATAATGTATTTTCACTCCATCTTGTCATAGCTAACTTACACTTTGTTACAGTAGCGAGCAGCTCTATAGAGATATCAATCATTAAGCCTTTACCTCGGAATGCTGCCTTCGGTTGTTACCCCGCGCCACAGTTTACATCTGATACCCGATAGCGTATCTATACCTATCTGCTACTCGACTAATGCCTTCTGTATTATAATGAGAAGTCGCGATTGGTGAAATATCGCGGTGCTTAGCAAACGCCTACGTGAGAACAAGTTATCAAGTGGTATAATTTGTGTATAAGTTATTAATGCCGAATATTTGAAGTCTTTTAGGGATGGAATGTCAATCTTCATTTTTAATTTGTGTTTGGCTGTATTAATTCATTGGAATGGCGGTTTGCCTCATCAGAATATTTGCATTATTGACAAAGTAACTATTGACCAAAATAGCATCCCTTTTTGTACGGAATACCGCACAATAGGTAATATTTTACTAGGTCAATGTATTGACACGTTTTTTGCTGCGCCTAGCGTTATTTTATTTGTTAATATATTTTACTTAATTAAATAAGTGTGAAACGAACACTCGTGGGTTTTGTTTCGACGTTAACTCTCCCACTACTTACCTACTTATCTTATGACTGTGCAAACGCTACAGTTTTTGGTCCTTCGAGCCGGATAATAATCGTACCAATTGGTACAGCCCCAAGCCCCAGCATGTTGTAAAGGAGGCGCGCGGGTTTAGGTCCCGTCGGTACGATGAAATTTTGGATAATATATAACAATGTACTACTTAATATAAGTCCAAGAATAACTTTGTCAGTTGCTTGCGTCATTTTGTACTTCTCGGCTAATGCATTGAGTCTACTCTAAATAGTAGGTAGATAGTGTTTTTAAGAATATTTATAAGCTAGCGTTTTACCATCTCGTAAGACTATATCTTCTGTTAAGGTACGACCACACAGCGGCGTCCTGCGTGCGACATCTACTCGGCAATCTGATAGCGCAGTAGTATTGGTTCCGGTTTTGGTGTGAACCAGTACAACAAACGCTATCTACGGCGATCAGAAAACGATTGAAAATCAGATCGCAAACGCGCACGCGAATGCAGGACGTGACGGTGTGGTAGTACCTTTATTATTGTCAGTAAGCGACCATGTGGTGAGAAACAAGGGCTAGAATGGGAACTGACTTTCAAGAATAACAGCTGGAATACATTACATGTTTGGCAGATTTTCCAACGATTAAAGTTGGCACATAGCTAGAAGGAGCGATGATAATATACGCAAGCTGGCTGGCACCGGTCGGAAACGAATAGCTAAAAAGCGAGCTCAGTGGCGTGCTATAGGAGGGGCATATATCCAGCTATGGACGGAAATTGGCTAATAATGATAATTATGCAAGTAGGTAGGACACTTTTAGTAATAGAGAACATAGACGTAATATAAACGGATGGTGCACTGCACATGTTTTGACAATTCCATTTAATTCGTATATTTTTAGCAATAAGGTTGTAAGGAGGGGATGTGGAAGTAAGGGGAAGGGGGAGGGGAAGTGGGAGTGAGGGTAAAGATAAGATAAAGATAAAGATATTTATTTCAAAAAATTTTTACATTACATTGTACATTTTACTTAAATGATTTAGGGGAGAAGGAAGTGAGGGGACGGGGGAGGGGTGGGTAAGTTAGGGGAGGAGGGAAGGGGGGAATAGCGTGGCGTGGTAGGATGCGGTGTAGCTGGGATACGTACGTGTCTTATTAGTTAATGCTACCCAAAGACACTATTCCACGCGGATGAAGTCGCGGGCACAGCTAGTAGTATATATTATATAAGTTGTCCATACAAAAGAAAGGGACAAACTCGGTTCAAGGTCGCTCTCATGGGGGCCGGTGCACGCGATCAAGTTTAATATGTAGCAGGTCTGTGATAGAGAATAACTTAATGTCACTTCTTTTTAACCGACTTTAACCGACACAAAAAAGGAGGAGGTTCTCAATTCGTCAACAAAAAGTGGGTAAAGCAACAAAATAAATCCAGTTACACAACTTCCATCAAGATCTGCCTATATAAGGTCATCAACACATAGAAAATAGAAACGCACAGCATAATAATTGACCTACTGCTGCGCAAAGGCAGTATTATTAGCACAACGGGAGGTAATTGGTGAAAACACTAGGCCTGTACTCACATATTACCAGCGTCTGAATATAGGGCATGGCTTGCCATAAAGGTCTAGAACCTTTATGGCCCTGTTGTGGAGTAAAGAACATACTCATATTGAAGTAAATATGGTAGAAAGTTGCAAAAGTAATTTTATGACTTTGCAGTGTTCTGTTAAAACAACAGAAAGCCCCGTTTTTTAAACGACTTCAAAAAAAGGAGGAGGTTTCTCAATTCGACCGTATATATGTTTATTTTTATTTTTTTTATGTTTGTTCGCGGATAACTTCGTCGTTTATAAACCGATTTTGATTATTCTTTTTTTGTTGGAAAGGAGATATCCCAAGTGTGGTATTTTATCGAGGTCTTGTAAGTATTTCCAGAGATATGGACATACACACCTCAAAAAATTGTACTGGAAATTAATAGCGCGGCATTGAAGTCGGTTCTTTTTAGTTTTTTAAACGATCTTATTAAATCATTAGGCTAACGTTTGACTACTATTTCTCCAGATGGTAAGCAATGATGTGGTTGAAGACGGTGCAAACGCTAGGTCTGACTCTCAAGAGCTGTGCTGCTGGAACGTCGTAAGGTGATGGTGGCAGATTTTCTCCTTGATGGTAAGCTACTTTTTTGGTAGTAAGTAAGGACCATCAATTTAGTCTGCTCCTGCTTGTGGACAAACCTTCGTGCTAGGATCTAAACTGGAGACTCTCACTTAGAAATATAGCCATCTATCCTTTTTTTATATTTTATAGGCTAGCGTTTGACCACTATCTCACCTGTTGGTAAGTGATGATGCGGTCGAAGGTGGTAAGCACGCTAGGCCTAGAATGGGAACTGGCTCTCAAGGATAGCTGCCGGAACACAGATGTTTGGCAACAGATTTTCTAACTTGAGGGTGGTAGCTGGCCAGGCGGACACTAGATAATGTCCTATTACCATGCGGTAGTTGTTGGTTTTTTAACGATGTTTTTCTTTCACCGGAGGGTCACTGTGAAAAGCGCACATACATTTTTCGATAGAAGAATCCATTGGCGCACGGCGGTTTGAACTCGGTACCTCTGGCATTAAAGCCAACCTTTCTCCCGATTACGCCACCGGGCCCTCAAAATAAAATTCCTTTACGCCAACGCAGCTCTCAAAACTCTTAACCCTTAATAGCCTGATTTACGAAAGTGATTTATTTTTAATATTACTGTGTTTGTTTGAGGGTCTAGATGAAGGGAAAAATAATAATTAAAATATATATATATATATATATACATATATATATATATATATTAATATATATATATATATATATATTAAAATTTTATTTCATTTTATTTTTAATTTCACATTTTTTTCTTTTTTTTAATTTCGTTGGAAAGAATATTATACAACAGTAAAATACGTACAGCCAACCTATAAAAAAAACGAATAGTAATGTGAACTAATAGGTTTAAAAGATTGGTATCAAAATTGAAACACTAGATTATTAAGGGTTAAGAATGATGACGGAAATAAATCAGTTTTATTCTTTTTCTCAAGAAATCAATGAGTCAACTTGGATTGTCTCTATTTCAAAATCCTTTTGACCCATAAAATGTCTATAACTCGTTTCAATAAACTGTTAAAATTTACCTTTGAATCATCAGAATCCGGATTAGAGTTGGTGACCACTCCGCCTACTTTCTACCATGTGACACTGCGGTTAGATTACATTATGCAAAACACATTAACCCAATTAAAAGTAATCTAAAATATCAAGAAATCTGTGAATCATTACGGATTGGAAATATTAAACTGAGTCACGAGTGCCTAGTTCATGAGTTTGTACATGTTTTTAGGGTTCCGTACCCAAAGGGTAAAACGGGACCCTATTACTAAGACTCCGCTGTCCGTCTGTCTGTCTGTCTGTCTGTCTGTCTGTCTGTCACCAGGCTGTATCTCATGAACCGTGATGGTTAGACAGTTGAAATTTTCACAGATGATGTATCTCTGTTTCCGCTATAACAACAAATACTAAAAACAGAATAAAGTTAAAAATAATAGAGGTTCCCCATACAAGAAACGTTCCCCATAAAAAAAAGTGTTTTTTTCGGCATTTCACGCCATCTATGAACGCTTAGATAGGTAAACGTCCCATAGATGGCGTTATATTGAAATGTCGATTCCTAACACCTTTGTTAGACGTTGTTAGATGGCGTTATAAGAAATAAAATGTGTAATAATAATTATTTTTTGCAGGTGAATAACGAGATAGTGGTATTTTTTGCTCGATCTTATAAAATACTGTAGTGTGGTACGGAACCCTACGAGTGCGAGTCCGACTTGCACTTGGCCAGTTTTTTTATACCTTTATATTTAAATTAATGTACCTATCTATACCTTCACATGATGCATGAGATTATACTCTGGATCTAAAAATATCTTTTATCTAATTTCAGTTGCTTGCTCCCACCACTTGCCCCAATCAAGGATGAAATCTGCCACCATAACCTTGAAGTGTTCCGGCACCATGCAGCTCTTGCAAGTCAGACCATTCTAGGCTTAGCGTTTTCACCATCTTCGACCACATCATCGCTTACCACCAGGCCAGATAGTGGTGAATCTCCAGCCTATAAAAAATAAAAAATAATTATAGCTACTTTTTGGTCCGGCAGAACATCGATATAATTGCTCCTACCACCTGGGTTTTTTTTTTATCTGCTTGTTATGTAACTGTAATATAAAATATAATGATCAATTCTGAAATTCTTCAACGGCTTTGATTTGTTTCTTCCAGTGCTAGTTACGACTAACTACATACATTCAGCTGCTGAGTATATTTACGAGTCACACACAGTCACCCGATCAAGCGCTAAGTTGCCATTATGGCAAGATTACGACCGTGCACCAAACGGAAGCAAATAAAGCGTGGCTTGGCTTAAACTTTTAATTAAAAGGGTGGATTATTAGACACGCTTACTGGGTATGTTAATTAATCCACGGGTTAATTTTTCAAAACACTGCTATTGTTCTTTATGTCGTTAAAGTGTAGGAAGCATTTGTGTGGAAATGGTTGAGTCCTGACTCATTAAACTGAGTTTTGTATTCATTTGACGAGTATGTATTTAGCTCTGGTATAGGAAATCCAGTTTTAAATTTATCGAAGCCATGTATATTTAGATAATTTAGCTTATTTTATGTGTTAGTCAGTAAGCCCTCATTTAAGCTACAATACTTTATTTCAATTTCACTTTCTACACCTTTCATTTCATTTGGGTTCATCATACATACATAGTTGCTACGACTATGCGATTCCACAAATCTGCTCTTTACTCTGTCACCAGAAGACCCAGACGCAACAATTGGGAAATTCCAAGCACTAAAACCCTACTAGGTAATCGTTCATTTTCATATAAAGGACCTTATTTGTACCAACGTGTAGATAGGTTCCTCGACATATTAAGCTCTTCTTTATGTGCAAAAAGAAAGTTGTGGCTCTATGGCTCTCAAAAATTGAATACTTGGCAACGGAGGAACTCATTAGACATAAAATATGACGTTAAGGGGCCTGTTTTGCTTTTTACCCAGTGTCCATTATGATAGTTCAATCCACAAGCAGAAAAAACAAAAACAAAAAGTCAAAAAATTTAAAAAAGTAAATAAATAATAAGTTATTTTTCAAAAAAAATTAAACCGACTTCATAACCACAAAAAGGCACTCAAAAGCAAAAAATAATTTACTTAAAATTATTATAAGCGTTACCCACTTCTCTATTTGAAGTCGGTGCCAGCCAAGTCTAATAGTTAGTAGATAGATAATACCTACATGTATCTACCTACTTACTAACCTACATGTACCTACTTACTACTACTACATACATAGTATCTATCTAATATCCAATAGACTTGGCTGGCACCGACTTCAAATAGAGAAGTGGGTAACGCTTATAATAATTTTAAGTAAATTATTTTTCGCTTTTGAGTGCCTTTTTGTGGTTATGAAGTCGGTTTAATTTTTTTTGAAAAATAACTTATTTTACCCTTTTTAGTGCAAAAAAAGTTTTAATGAAATTACATGCATCTATTAAATTTCGTGTCTGGGCCGTTATACACTGACGGATATATACTTTGTGAAAATGTCCAGTATGTACCTATAACAGTTAAGAAGATACAGATCTGTAAAGTGCGCACATATAGACACACGGACGGACGGACGGACGGACGGACGAACAGACAACAAAGTCTCAGAAAGTGTTCATTTGGTAGCCTTTGGGTTCGGAAACCTAAAAAAATTGACTTTAAATGCCGCGCTAAAGTGAAAATATTCACTAGTAATAATGATGTCATCAAGGTATCAAAGGACAATGTCCAAAATGGCCCTGTACAATTAAAGCATCTGACACACACGATACAATAATTCCAAATACTTTTATAACACGGACTAGTTGTATTCCAAAATGAAAATTAAAAAGTATTATTTGCGATTATTAACATTAATTGCCGCCATATGGCCAACAGAGTACTGAATCACTCTACTACGTTATAAGAGGCACTTCCCTACAGTGTGTATACCCGAATTATGAAAGCACTGTGTAGCCAACCTAACAACGGAAAGTATTATTTACGTAGTAACTATTATATAATATGTGGTTTTATGCTTATATTTTTTTTTTGCTGTATTGATTGGTACAAAGTACGTTCATAATTCTGAGTTAATAACTATGTATGCAGTGTCGCGGGACTGAAATGGCCGCCATCTTCGCCAAATGTCATGTCATGTCAAAAAATATTAGGTATGTTTAAAAAAGTTTGCACCCTAACAAGACTTTGCCCGGTAGAACATTCCTGTGAAGACAAATTATTTATATTTATATATAATTATTTATTATAATTATTAATATATAATTATTTATTGAGGGCCCGATGGCGTAATTGGGAGAACGGTCGGCTTTGATGCCGTGGTACCGAGTTCAAACCGCCGTGCACCAATGAATTTTTCTATCGAAAAATATATATGCGCTTCTCACAGTGGCCCTCCGGTGAAGGAAAACATCGTTAAGAAACCAATAACCCCCGCATGGTGGTAGAACATATCTAGTGTCCGCCTGGCCAGCTACCACCCTCAAGTCAGAAAATCTGTCGCCAAACATCTAATGTGTTCCGGCAGCTATCCTTGAGAGCCAGTCCCCATTTTAGTCCATTTCTCTATCTTCGACCGCATCATCACTTAGCAACAGGTGAGATAGTGGTCAAACGCTTGCCTATAAGATATAACAAAAAATTATCCCCACCTTTATTTCTATCTCGCTCACAGTTACCGTAAGAATATCTTATATGCAATAGCAACCTCCATTGTGTATAATCTTCTTGGGACTCTTCTACTAAAACTAGTACATTCTCCTATGTTTGAGGTATTTATCTCCATATCTCTGGTGATACTAATCAGATCTCGTTAAAATTAAAATGGGACCACCTCGGAAACGTATCCTGCCTATTAAAAAAAGAATCATTTGAATCCGTTCACAATTGAAAAAAAAAAAAAAAAAAAAAAAAAAAAAAACATACAGACGAATTGAGAACCTCCTCCTTTTTTGTGAAGTCGGTTAAAAATAAAACAAAATAAGACAATAAATAAATAAGATATAATAAAAACAAATTTTAAAACCTTAGACAACAAATCATTCCGTGCTTCCTCTATCCTCCCTGTTAAATTCATCAAATCCAGTAAATTTCTTCTTCCTCACTCTTCCTAAATCATTAACGTCGTCGGTGACGTGACTCGCCACTCTTTTTCATCAACACTCACACGCGCACGCACTTACTCACAAACATTCACCCAATCACTTACCACATACACACATATTTAAATTTAAACCGTTTATGAAAACTTTTTATTTTTTTATTATAACTTAGTTCTAACGACTCCGTAGTTTTAAGACTTCATAATATTTGTAAGTGTTCGTTTAAGATAACTGTCTTCCACAACACAGGTTTTACCTAGTGTGGAACCCTGGGTTTATTTATGTGTAATCTCTATCTCTAATACTATAAGAATCTTTGGCCTGACATACTGTCTGACTGACTGACTGACTGACAGACAACGCACAGCCTAAACCGCTGGTCGTAGAGACTTGAAAATTGCTGGGTATATTTGTCTTAGTACGTAGGGGTGTACTAAGAAAGGATTTTCCAAAATTCACCCCTTCAAGGGATGAAATTGGGGTTCAAAGTTTGTATGGAGAAACAAGATTAGATAGTCTTTTCTATCCAAAACTTCACACAAGTGCTTTAGTAACAAAATAAGTAAAAACGTGTTTCTGGTTTTTTTTTAAAATTCACCCCTGAGAGGTTGAAAAGGGATTTTCCAAAATTTATTCCTAAATGGGATGCAACGGTGGTTCAAAGTTTGTATGGAGAAACAAGATTAGATAGTATTTTCTATTCGAAACTTCATAAAAGTGCTCCAGTAAAAAAATAAGTAAATACGTGTTTCAGGTTTTTTTTTTAGTTACACCCCTAAGAGGGTGAAATGAGGTAACAAAGTGTGAAAATCAATATTGTTTCGAATTGCGCTGAAATTTGGCATGTAGATAGTTATTACGAAGTTAATTGCCTCTGTGAACGTATATTCCAAAATTCACCCCTGAAGGGGATGAAACGGGGGTCCTAAGTTTGTATGGAGAAACAAGATTAGATAGTCTCTTATATTTGAATTTTAACACAAGTATTTAAGTTAGTAATTACGTGTTTCAGGTTCTTTCGAAATTGCACCCCTAAAAGGGTGAAGTGGGGTAACAAAGTCTGAAATCAATATTGTTTCGGATTGCGCTGAAATTTGGCATGCAGATAGTTATTTTGACTTAGGTATCCACTAAAAAAGAATTTTTCAAAATTCACTCTTTAAGGGGATGAAGCGGGGTTTTAAAGTTTGGACAGTCATTTTATTCAACATTTATATCTAACTCGGTCTAAGTCCAGCTCTGAGATAAAATGAAAACGCAGTACAGTTGGATTTTTATTAAAGGCTAGGTCGTTGTTTTATTTTGGGTTCCGTACCTTAAAAGGAAAAAAGGAACCCTTACTGGATCACTTTGTTGTCCGTCTGTCTGTCTGTCTTTATCGAGAACCTTTTTCTCAGGAACGCGTAGAGAATATCAAGTTGAAACTTAAATAAAATACTTGGGTCTACGGTAAATTTCGGCTTAAAAAAAACAAAAATTCTTTTTGTCTTAGAATCATGAAATTTGGCAAGAAGCAAGGGCTTTAAGCACTAATACTTATAGAAATAAATCTAAAAATCGTAAATATGTAGTTTAATAACAAGAAAGTGAAAATAATACACACCTAATATTTGCGGTTGGTGCAATAAGATTCATATGGATCGAACTATAAAGTAAAGTTTGTACTTTTAATCTAGTTTTACAAATTTGTACCGATTTTTAATAATAATAAGTTTATTACCAAAAAAGTTACCAACAAGTGTATCACAAAAAAGGTTACACATAAATAAACCCAGGGTAAATAAACACTAGTTTCTTCGACAATTCAGATTATTTTTTAATATAAATGTTATGCCATTTATTTATCTACACAAAAACTTAAATACATATAGAAAAATTTTAAAAAAAACGTGCAAATTGAACTTATGAAGGATTTTTGTAGAAATTACGGCACTATGATTTTTGAACTTTTTGATACATAAGTGCAAATATTTGTGGAATGAAACGAGCCCTTTCACTCACAAGGTTTTGCAATATAAATACCTACCTACTTACCTAATGTTAATGATATCAAACAAAATATTGTATTGTTCTTAAAAAAAACCTGAAGAAAGTCCACTCAAAGCATTCCCCTACAATCATAAAGCTCAAGACCTTACAAGTCACGCTTCAAAAAAACATTCACTGGTTGATTTTTGCTCGTTATTTTTGTCCGTTTGCAAAAGTTTACCTTCTACGTTGTTTTATTAAGGGGTTTCATACACTCCTGTGATTGTTTGTTATAAAGGTAAAATTGCTTGTTAGTATTCGATAACATTTGTCTGTAGCAGACAAGTTACCCGCATAACTGCTGTTATAGAAAGCCAGAATTTTGCGTTAAGATTATTACAACTATTTGGTTTTTACAAAAAGGAGGAGGTTCTCAATTCGTCTGTATGTTTTTTTTTGTGTGTATGTTACGCGATTACTCCGTCAATTCTGAACCGATTCGAATGATTCTTTTTGTAATCGGTAGGGTACGTTTTCGAGGTGGTCCCATTGTAATTTTATCGAGATCTGATTAGTATTTCCAGAGATACGGAGATAAATACCTCAAACATAGGAGAATGTAATGGTTTCAGAAGAAGCGTCCCAAGAAGATTATACACAATGGAAGTTGCTATTGCATATACTTTTGAAGACTAAAAAATATGATCTTTCTTCTCGTTGATTTTGGTTTTTGACAGATATACTTACGGTAACTGTGAGCGAGATAGAAACAAAGGTGGGGAAAATTAATTTGTCTTTACAGGAATGTTCTACCGGGCAAAGTATTGTTAGGGTGCAACGTTTGTCAGCATACCTAATATTTTTTGACATATCATGACGTTTGGCAAAGATGGCGGCCATATGGCGGCGATTAATGTTAATAATCGCAAATAATACTTTTTTATATTCATTTTGGAATACAACTACTCCGTGCTATAAATGTATTTGGAATTATTGTAATAAAATAGACAATTAATTATCGTGTGTGTCAGATGCTTTTATTGCACAGGGCCATTTTGGACATTGTCCTTTGATACCTTTATGACATCATTATTACTAGTGGATATTTTCACTACCGCGGCATTTGAAGTCAATTTTTTAGGTTTCAGAACCCAAAGGGTACCAAATGAACACTTCCTGAGACTTTGCTGTCCGTTCGTCCGTCCGTCCGTCCTTGTGTCTATATGTGCGTACTTTACAGATCTGTATCTTCTTAACCGTAATAGGTGGTACATTACTTGATATTTTTACAAAGTATTATATCCGTCAGTATATAACGGCCCAGACACGAAAAACGGCCCAGACACAAAATTTTATACATGCATGTAATTTAATTAAAACTTGTTTTGCACTAAAAAGGGCAAAATACGTTCTACTGTCCAATAGACTTGGCTGGCACCGACTTCAAATAGATAAGTGGGTAGCCCTTATAATAATGATATTAAGTAATTTATTTTTCGCTTTTGAGTGCCTATTTGTGGATATGAAGTCGGTTAATGTTTTTTTGAAAAATAACTTATTATGTCAAGGCATTGCGCCCAGTTTCTTGAGACATTACATGTTAAGCCAAGCCTTGTACGTTTTTCTGTATACATTGTATGTTGTGTGTACTATTGAAACCGAAAAACAATTATATTTACCATTTTAGTAACTGACCAAGCTTTAGGCATGGTAAGACATCCGTTCTACAATTCATGAAGCAGTACTGAAATTGCATCTTTGAATTGTGAAGCTTGGGCTCGCAAAATATTATTATTTCGATTAAATTGAAGTTTTAAGCCGACTTTCGAAAAAGAGGAGGATCTTAGTTCATATATATTTATATATATTATATTTTGTATGTTTGTTACGCGATTACTCCGACAGTTGTTAACCGATTCCATTGATTCCATTTTTAACTGGTAGGGTACCAAGGTATTTAATATTATCGAGATATGATGAGAATTAGTTGCCACAGGTGTGGAGATAAACACCTCTAGCTCTGTACTGAAAATGACTAGGGGGGCATTTGAAGTCAATTTCTCGTTTTAGTTTTTTTTATTGTTCGTGATCCTTGGAATTACAGGTATATGATACAGATACAGAAATGTAACCTGATCTATATTTTTATTAATTCTATGGAAATCATCTGTAATTCTGCATTAGTTGCGTTTGCTTCCGTATCGATGAGAGCATAATGTATGTGTAAAAAGAACAAAGCCTTAATCACCAATGCTTCCCCTTAACTCCTGATTTAGCCCTGAGTCCGATAATTAAGAACACTCTCACACTTGAACTGGTAGTAAGTTGAAAAGGAATCGAGGTATGTTTCAATTAAGGCTTTTATAGCTTTGATTAATGACGAACCTTTTGAGTTATGGAACAGTGTTACTTCAAAATTGATTCCCTTTTTTCTTTTTGTCGTTAAGGTCGAGGTTGAGTTTGTGATTAGGCTAATTAATGCGATAGATTTTCTTGTTTTGGCATTTTAATTAGATTTCTTTACGATTTCGTACTTGTAGTTAGTCCTCTTTTAAATATCAAATATTGCTATTTACATTTTAGAATAATGTTAACATAATATCTTTGTATAATATAAGGCACAAGCAAGAGGCTCGCCTGATGGTAAGCAGTGATAAGAAGTAAGTAGAAAAAAATAGCACGACGATACTGTGCTTATCATTATTACCCATGATATTTGTATAACTACACTACCAACCTAAAATATTTAATTTTACTTATTATGTTGTAACAATGAAGAATGCATACTTAAGTTTGGTTTAAGATTTGCTACCTAGTACAACTATTTAAGTAAGAAGTAATCAATTATAAAACTGAGGCTAATATATGTACATTATACTATAAATTAATTTAGTTCAATCTGCACGTAATATAAGTATTAGTTTCCTATTTAGATACGCACTCAGATATCCAAGATACAGGTCTCGAGCCTAGTTTGTATTTCACTGTAATTTCTTCTCACGCTTATCGGTTCATCATCAACATCATCAACGTGTGTCAGTCCACTGCTGGACGTAGGCCTAAAATGCGCCACTGAGCCCAATCTTCAGCTCTTCCTTTCCAGTCACTGCTTTAGAGCCTTGTGTGTGACTCTGGGTCTTTGAGAGGAATATGCCTTAACCGCCACGCTGGGCAGACGGGTTGGCGATCGCGGGACGTAGCTTCTCGCATCGGTAACGACGCTGCCCGTCACCAGCCTGTAGTATTTAGCTGCGCCATAATTTTGAATAGGTTATGCCGCCATTTGTCGATCGCCAGAGCCACGTTTGTTGGTTAGCAGAATGTTCCACGGGCAGGTGAGGTTGGCTGGGAGGACTGATGTGTTATTTGAGCCCCCTGACATTCCTGAGCTGAGCCTGAGGGATGTAAGGGATTACATCCCTTATGCTTATTGGTTACCACTTGTTATATACACGTGCATTATTATGTTTTTTAATACCTTTTTGGCAATAAACATTTTCATTTTCAATTTTTAATTTATTTATTAATTACCCGTCGTGGGTAATTAATCTTCAAGATTTTAACCTTCATACGCTTTGCACTATTTGAACATTATTAAGCATAAATTAATTAATTAATATACAACATGCAATTGAGCTTTGATATGCCAAGACACAAGGGAATGATGAATTTTAATTTGAAAATAGGCTCCGAAGTAGATTTTGTCGAAACCTTTTAACTGTTTTCGCATGGGACCAGTCAGACGAAGCCTGCCTGACGTAAATGCCTAATGTAAATGCCTATTATACGCCAGACAATTTTACTTTATAATTCATAAGTATACCCATATTTACTTAGCTTAATACGGTATGGTTATTAACTAACCTATGATAAGAACAGCAGGGCTGGGAATATAAAACAGTCCATATCGATAAAATATTTAAAATGGGTATCTCGTTTTTAATTCATATTTTACTAGCAGCCCGGCTTCGCACGGGTAGAACATATATGCCTACAAAATTTGCATCAGTTTGTTGCATTGAATATAAAATATGAACATATTTAACAATCATCGTCATATTTCAACCAATTTACACAAAACCGTAACGAATTATGCACCTAAACCACCCTCATAAACACTCTGGCTATTGGTGAAAACCGCATCATAATCCGTTCAGTAGCTATTGAGATTATTGCGAACAGACAGACAGACGCAGTGATGAACTTTGTTTTATAATACTTACGTAGTGATATTGGACGGCCCTTTGGCGTAAAGGACAGTTACCCTGATTCTGACCCGACGGTCGTTGGTTCTAATCCTAGCTATATACCTACCAATAAAAGTTTTATGTGCATTCATGAATCAATAGTTTTCGTACAGTGGTAGTGGGATCATTAAATCTACCAAAAAGTAGCTTATCTTCAAGGAGAACATCTGCCGCTAAGACCTTACGGCGTTCCCCGACGCAAAAAGTAGAGGTAATATACGCTTAACGCGTGTATCTGTGTGTCAGTCTGTAGCATCTTAGCACCTAACCGGATGAACCGATTTTGTTTTTATTATTGATAGTTTTTTTTTTGTTTGATAGATGTCTTCATCGAGAGTTTTCTTAGCTTTGATTCATGAAAATTCGTTCAATCGTTATAAAACTATGAGCTTTTTTATAGTTAATTACGCTATGAAATCAACTTTCATAGGTCTGATCAATTCGAAAATCTTCTTCTTCAACGATATTGTAAGAACATGGAACATTGACCTGATGCTGGGACATCTCCTGGACTCTACAGAATACTCAAATCCTTACCAACTTACAGCTCAGATTTTAAATGTAGTGTTTAGAGTCATTGGAATGCTTTTAATGAAAAGATTATACATAGATCAGTCGGGGTGGTTTTAAATATTATATTATTATATATATAGATGAATATTATTTTATACAATAGATCATATTATTATACCATATTGACTTCAAATTGATTGTGATCGATGAGGATCTGCAGCATAGCTAAACTTATAATAATATTTTCGTAGTAACTATGACCTAATCTATGGTTTCACTGCACATATTTTATTAATTTTGCGATGCGTGTATGTGAAATTCGTAATATCTTCTAGAGTTTTCATTTGAATTATATACTGTATGGGAAATTATTTGGATAAGGATTAATACTATATAGTTGAAAATAGCCTTGGAAGTTATGTAATATTTTTTAACAAAAATTTTAAGATTAAAATGGTTACTGTGAGTTAACCTTAAGAGATAGACATATGATGTCGCGGACTTTTTTGTAGGTCAGTAGTTTTTGAGCCAAATCATTACAAACATACATAAATACAAAAATACAAAAATACAAAAATACAAATATACAAAAATACAAAAATACAAAAATACAAAAATACAAAAATACAAAAATACAAAAATACAAAAATACAAAAATACAAAAATACAAAAATACAAAAATACAAAAATACAAAAATACAAAAATACAAAAACACAAAAATACTAAAATACAAAAATACAAAAATACAAAAATACAAAAATACAAAAATACAAAAATACAAAAATACAAAAATACAAAAATACAAAAATACAAAAATACAAAAATACAAAAATACAAAAATACAAAAATACAAAAATACAAAAATACAAAAATACAAAAATACAAAAATACAAAAATACAAAAATACAAAAATACAAAAATACAAAAATACAAAAATACAAAAATACAAAAATACAAAAATACAAAAATACAAAAATACAAAAATACAAAAATACAAAAATACAAAAATACAAAAATACAAATATACAAAAATACAAATATACAAAAATATAAATGTTCTCTCTTTATAATATTAGTATAGATATATCTATACTAATATGATTAATATGATTAATTTAATCTATAGATTAAAGTTACAAAAACTTTAGTATTGTTAAACATATTTTAAAACTGTTGTTATAAATTTCGCTGAGAAAACTAAATAAAACCCTTCCCCCCCTTAAAACGACAAGAATAAGGCCAAAAGCTAAATAATTTATTAGCTATGTACTTCATTTTCCATTTCAGATTGCAATTTTTGGCCCTATTCCGATAATATATGATACCGATAAACGTTATCATATAGTACCAAAACTTATTGAATCTCATGGCATTAACTGATCAAAGTGTTTAACATTATGCGCTTAGTTTAATAATATAATCTATTCTTACAGTATTTTTAACCGACTTCAAAAAAGGAGGAGGTTCTCAATTCGTCTGTATGTTTTTTTGCGTGTATGTTACGCGATTACTCCGTCAATTGTGAACGGATTCAAATGATTCTTTTTTGAATAGGTAGGGTACGTTTTCGAGGTTGTCCCATTTTAATTTCATTGAGATCTCATTAGTATCTCCAGAGATATGAAGATAAATACCTCAAACATAGGAGAATGTACTGGTTTTAGAAGAAGAGTCCCAAAAAGATTATACACAATGGAGGTTGCTATTGCATATGCTTTTTACCGACTTTACAAAAAAGGAGGAGGTTCTCAATTCGTCTGTATGTTTTTTTTTTTTTGTGTGTATGTTACGCGATTTCTCCGTCAATAGTGAACGGATCCAAATGATTCTTTTTTTAATAGGTGGGATACGTTTCCGAGGTGGTCCCATTTTAATTTTATCGAGATCTGATAAGTATCTCCAGAGATATGGAGATAAATACCTCAAACATAGGAGAATGTACTGGTTTTAGTAGAAGAGTCCCAAGAAGATTGTACACAATGGAGGTTGCTATTGCATATACTTTTGAAGACTAAAAAAATATGACCTTGAATAATGTTTTTACATCTTTCTTCTCGTTGATTTTGGTTTTTGACAGATATTCTTACGGTAACTGTGAGCGAGATAGAAATAAAGGTGGGGATAATTAATATTTTTTATTTTTTTTTATATCTTATAGGCTAGCGTTTGACCACTATCTCACCTGTTGCTAAGTGATGATGCGGTCGAAGATAGAGAAGTGGACTAGAATGGGAACTGGCTCTCAAGGATAGCTGCTTGAACACATTAGATGTTTGGCGACAGGCGGATACTAGATATGTCATGCGGGGGTTGTTGGTTTCTTAACGATGTTTTCCTTCACCGGAGGGCAACTGTGAGAAGTGCACATATATTTTTCGACCGAAAAATTCATTGGTGCACGGCGGTTTGAACTCGGTACCACGGCATCAAAGCCGACTGTTCTCCCAATTACGCCACCGGGCCCTCAATAAATAATTATAATAAATAATTATATATAAATATAAATAATTTGTCTTCACAGGAATGTTCTACCGGGCAAAGTCTTGTTAGGGTGCAAACTTTTTTAAACATACCTAAGATTTTTTGACATGACATGACGTTTGCCGAAGATGGCGGCCATTTCAGTCCCGCGATACTGCATACATTATTAAATAACTCAGAATTATGAACGTACTTTGTACCAACCAACACTGCAAAAAAAAATTTATAAGCATAATACCACAGATTATATAATAGTTACTACGTAAATAATACTTTCCGTTGTTAGGTTGGCTACACAGTGCTTTCATAATTCGGGTTTCAACAATATAGGGAAGTGCCTCTTATAACGTAGTAGAGTGATTCAGTACTCTGTAGGCCATATGGCGGCAAGTAATGTTAATAATACTTTTTTATATTCATTTTTGAATACAACTAGTCCGTGTTATACAAGTATTTGGAATTATTGTAATAAAATAGACAATTAATTATCGTGTGTGTCAGATGCTTTAATTGCACAGGGCCATTTTGGACATTGTCCTTTGATACCTTGATGACATAATTATTACTAGTGAATATTATCACTAAAGTGATAATATTCAAAGTCAATTTTTTTAGGGTTCCGAACCCAAAGGGTACCAAATGAACACTTTCTGAGACTTTGTTGTCCGTTCGTCCGTCCGTCCGTCCGTGTGTCTATACATATGTGCGCACTTTACAGATCTGTATCTTCTTAACCGTTATAGGTACATACTTGAAATTTTCAAAAAGTATATATCCGTCAGTGTATAACGGCCCAGACACCAAATGTAAGTTAATTAAAATTAAAACTTGTTATGCACTTAAAAGGGTAAAATAAGTTATTTTTCAAAAAAAATAAAACCGACTTCATAATCACAAACAGGCACTCAAAAGCGAAAAATAATTTACTTAAAATTATTATAAGCGCTACCCACTTATCTATTTGAAGTCGGTGCCAGCCAAGTCTATTGGATAGTAGATAGATACTATGTATGTAGTAGTAGTAAGTAGGTACATGTAGGTTAGTAAGTAGGTAGATACATGTAGGTATTATCTATTTACAACCTATTAGACTTGGCTGGCACCGACTTCAAATAGATAAGTGGGTAGCGCTTATAATAATTTTAAGTAAATTATTTTTCGCTTTTGAGTGCCTGTTTGTGATTATGAAGTCGGTTTTATTTTTTTTGAAAAATAACTTATTAGGACTAAAAAACATAGAGAAAGTATATATATGTAGAGACAACATTAGCGTATGCGAATGAAATACCTATATAGATATAACCCGACTAAAACGATGAACACGTGATACATATGCCAGCTATAAGATAAAATGAACAACGTAATTTGGTCGGGTTATACATGACAGTGAGTGAGAGCCAATGGGTGCACTAGAAACTGGCTCCATACATTGTTGGATCCAGTTTAATCGCATACGCAGGTAAGGGATAAGAAATTTTTGTTCATCCAGTTCTCTCATACCAGTGATTGTATAGTTTTATCCTTCTCATATTATTATCAGGGCGAGCGCAGCGAGCCCTATAACTTTCCTACAACCCGAGCACTTTTGTGGTACACCTTACTTAAACTATCACGCCTATTTATTTGTGCTTTAACATAGTAATTTAAATTCACATGTAGATGTGTTATCAGTAAAAATATATATAATTTTAATACCATTAAAAAAAATGAAGATTAACAATTTTGTTTCTAGGATATTTACTACTAACTATTATTGTACTACTAACGCCATCCATTAGAAGATCAAACAATTAACTTCGCTGCAAAAATAATGTTTGGTTACGAACGCCATCTGTTGGAAATCTAAAGAATTTAGATCTGTCATCCAAATGACGTCTGGTATTAGTGTGACTATTTGTGGCAGATTTCGTACCTAAACTTTAACTCTGGCAGATTAAGCTGACGATTCCAAAAAGTGGCAGATTTCAAGGATCTGTATGAACTTTGAAATACATATAGAATTTTGTCAATTTTCTGTTTCCATTTAAAGTATAACATTTTTATTATGCATTTATTTGGTTGGAAAATTTGTAAAAGTTTGAATGAGAAGGTAAATAAACTTTATTTTTATGCCTTATTTTATGCCATAATTAAATGCATTTCTTGGAGTGGTTGGTAGTTTCTGCAGATGTTTTGCCAGTGTCGGGCAGATTCGCCACTTATAAAAAATAAACTGGCCAAGTGCGAGTCGGACTCGCACACGTAGGGTTCCGATGGAACAAAATTTGCCGGAAAAATTAAGTACATAGTTTTAACATCGTTATATGTATATAAATACCGTGTCAATACTAAACATGCTTATTTACTACAACTCCATCTAACAAATATATAACGAACTTCTAACACCAACTAAGTGAACGTTAACACAAAGGTGTTAGGGTAGGTAAACCAGTGTTTTCCCCAGTGTTGTCCCAGGCTTAAACGTGTGGGTCGCGACCCCCAGGGGGTCGTAACCCACACTTTGAAGCCTCAGTAAAAGAAAAAAACAAAGTTTAAAAATATACTTTTAAAGAAAATATTAATTAAAATTAAAGCGAATTTGTAGGTGTTGTGATTGATAGTGCTTATAATATTTGTTTCAAAAGAAATATATGTAATTTGTTTCCAGTAGGCCACACGAACGAAGCCGCGGGCAGAAGCTAGCAATATAACAAAATACAGATTATAAACAGTGCGACTAGGATCTTAAAACGAGTCGCCTGAATTTGAGGATTCTGCTGCTGTAGGAGGGTCAAGGGGGCTTGTCTTGATCCTCCCAAATAGATTTTAGCTGCCAGAGTTAAGTCAAAATATTTTAAATTAATATTTTTCTTTTTGTAAATTCGCGTGAAAATCTTGCAAATGCGGGAAAAACGTAAATTAAATATTAGGTAAGGTCATAGTCTGACACTAAGGCAATACAATAGAGAATAGTGACCACCGCGTGACGTGCGCCGAAGAGCGTAGCGAGGATGGGAGCCGCGGCAGCGGCCACGCGTGACCTGAACCGACGCTATAGCGTTTAAATTAAGGTACCGATGTCCGTCTAATTTGATTTAATGAAAAGTCAATTAATTTTCATAAAAAAAAACTTTGTTTTTTCTCGTCAACTATGTTTCGGCGTTTCTCCGCGCATAGGCGAGTGGTCCACCTCAACGCCCCCTCCCCCTCTCCAGCTTAAACTAATTATTGATATATTTTAGTACTTAACCTATTAAAATATTTATATCTCTTAAAGGGAGAGGTTCCGCAACTTTTTCTTCGAGAAGGGGGTTCTACCTCTCTTCGTTCCTCTTCCCCCCTTCCACTTTCCCCCCCTAAATCGACGGTTTTCAATAGAGTAGCGTCAATGAAGTTTGATATCAATTTTTTTTAAAACTATGCGTTTCCGGCAGGGTAAATAGTGCGGGAGGGTTCCTCACGTCTCCCACTCCCCCCTTCCTCCCTCCACTTCCCTAAATTTAGGCGACTCGATTTAAGATTTTACCCAAAAGTGCAAGTAGGGGGTAGCGAATTTTTTTTACATACTAAGGGGGTCGCGTCATGAAAAAGGTTGAAAAACACTGAGGTAAATAATTGTTCATAGATGGCGCTATAGTACTAAACTCGTTTTTTGTATGGGGACCCCCTTTAGCTTTTACTATTGTTCTGTTTTTAGCATTTCTTTTTATAGCGGCAACAGATATACATCATCTGGGAAAATTTCAACCGTCTAACTATCACGGTTCATGAGATACAGCCTG
This sequence comes from Cabera pusaria, assembly GCA_954871355.1. Lineage (NCBI taxonomy): Eukaryota > Metazoa > Arthropoda > Insecta > Lepidoptera > Geometridae > Cabera > Cabera pusaria. The sequence continues at coordinate 8,134,759 of OX940896.1, forward strand.
GTGACAGACAGACGGACAGCGGAGTCTCAGTAATAGAGTTCCGTTGGTACCCTTTGGGTTCGAAACCCTAAAAGCTGCCTCAAAAATTATTACTAGGCAGAAAACTACGCGAGCCCTCACAAAGCTCGGTTTTTAGCCAGTTGTTATTTAAATGCCACATCCGCTTAATATTCCATCCACGCTAAAAAATATGACCTTGAATAATGTTTTTACATCTTTCTTCACGTTGATTTTGGTTTTTGACAGATATTCTTACGGTAACTGTGAGCGAGATAGAAACAAAGGTGGGGAGAATTAATTTGTCTTCACAGGAATGTTCTACCGGGCAAAGTCTTGTTAGGGTGCAAAGTAAGTTAATATTTTTTGACATGACATGACGTTTGGCGAAGATGGCGGCCATATCAGTCCCGCGATACTGCATGCATAATTAAATAACTCAGAATTATGAACGTACTTTGTACCAACCAACACTGCAAAAAAAAACCACAGGTTATATGATAGTTACACCGTAAATAATATTTTCCGTTGTTAGGTTGGCTACTCAGTGCTTTCAAAATTCGGGTATCAACAATGTAGGGAAGTGCCAACTCTTATAACGTAGTAGAGTGATTCAGTAGTATCTGTCGGCCATATGGCGGCAATTAATGTTAATAATCACAAATAATACTTTTTAATATCAATTTTGAAATATAACTAGTCCGTGTTATAAAAGTATTTGGAATTATTATAATATAATATACTATTAATTATCGTCTGTGTCAGATGCTTATATTGCACAGGGCCATTTTGGACATTGTCCTTTGATACCTTGATGACATCATTATGACTATTAAATATTTTCACTAGCGCGGCATTTAAAGTTAATTTTTTAGGGTTCCGAACCCAAAGGGTACCAAATGAACACTTTCTGAGACTTTTGTAAACTTTAAACTTTCGCGATTTGAACACATAGTTATAAATAAAATATCTCACTGAAATATTTAACTGTAATATTTAACCGAAACACTCAACCGAAATATTCAACCAAAACATTCAACATAAATATCTAACTAAAATATTAAAGTGAAACGAGTTGGGAGCGACGGAGTCGGCAGTCGCAGCGTCGTCGAGTGAAGGCAGCGACGCAGCAAGTCGGCGCGTGCACCAGGGACAACGACCTGCGATGCTCTGCCACCCACTGCACCTGTACGCACCACGAGCTTCACTCCCAGCCACCTGAAACATGAAATAGTTTGATTTAACTGAAATATTTAACTGAAATTTTTTTTTCACCGAAATATTTAACCGAAATATTTAACTGAAATACTTAACAGAAATATTTAACCGAAATATTTAACCGAAATATTTAACTGAAACATTTAACTAAAATACTTTAACCGAAAATTTAACTGAAATGTTTAACCGAAATGTTTAGCTGAAATGTTTTAACCGAATATCCAACTGAATATTTAACCGAAATATTAAACCGAAATATTCAGTTATTAATATTTAAATACGGGACTTATCGCGCCTAAAACATAAATCTTATCTACTCGACGTTTCGACCAAGTTGCATTGATCGTGGTCACGAGACGACTGAATGTTGTGAGTGTCCGCACCGCTATTTATAGGAGAGATCGTTGGAAACTACCCTCAATTAATTTAATTTTTAATTTTTATCAGAGTTGCCATTGCGACACACAACACTGATAATATCGGCAGATTTTTGCTGCTTTGATCTTTGATTCGAACACTTGCTAATCACAGCGTTCCATGTTGCGGCCAACCTAAATCCATCCTCCCGGTTGAAATTGGGATGCTTCTTTATTTCTACCGCTTCACGCACAATACGGGAGTAATAGTGGCTGTCGGTCGAGAGGATCTTAGGGTCATGGAGTTCGATCCAGTGATTAGGTCCGGATTCCAGTAAGTGCTCGGCGATAGCAGATTTATTGACCTGGCAGTTTTTTACAGCTGCGATGTGTTCTTTGACCCTTTCTGCAATAGTACGCTTGGTCTGTCCGCTTTACGATTTACCGCAGCTGCAATCGATTTTGTACACTCCAGGTATCTGAAAAGGAATCACATCCTTCGGCGAACGGACCTGCGTTGATATCTTCGTTAGGGGAGTGAATACTGTCTTGATAGAGTATTTACGTAGTACAGTACCGATCTTGTCCGTCACTCCCTTCACGTATGGCATGAACGCTGCCTGCCGTTCAACGTCAGTGGTCCTCTCCTTATATCTGCGTCTAGAATGACCTCTTCCCGCCTTGTAGCCGTTTTTTATCAGAACCTCCTGAACATGTGCGATTTCTTCCTCTAGGTGTTCAGGGTCACAGAGGTCACGAGCTCTATCCATTAATGACCTGGCTACAGATCCCAGGTGACGGGGGTGATGGTGCGACGAGGCATTCAGATACCTATCAGTATGGGTCGCTTTCCTATAGACAGAATGTGATAATGAACCATCAGGTCTCACCATAACTTTGACATCAAGGAAAGGCAGTGTTTTGTTCGTTTCTAGCTCATAGGTAAACTTTATGTTGGTATGAATCGAATTCAGCTTCTTTGCCAGAGTGGCTACTGCCTGCTCATCACCCGTCATGATGCAGAAGACGTCATCAACGTACCGCTTCCACACCTTTACTGATGACGACTGTAGGTCTATGGCTTCTTCGATAAATTCCATCCAGATGTTGGCAAGGACAGGTGCCACTGGACTTCCCATGGCAACACCGTCCATCTGGAGGTAGTGCTGCCCACTGTATAGGAAATAGTTTCCTTCCAAACAGTTCCTCAACAGCACAAAAAAGTTTTCTGGAAGGTCATCACTGTACCTTGTCCTTATCACCTCGATGCACTCCTTCACTGGAACGTTGGTGAAAAGTGATTCTACATCGAAGCTCACCATGATGTCGTCTGGTTCCAGTTTAAGTTCACCGAGGATTTGAACAAAATGGCGAGAGTCCTTTACAAAAGACGGAGTTTTACCCACTAATGGTTGTAACACCGACGCAACATGCTTTGCCAGATAGTAGGTCGGGGAGTCAATCTGACTCACGATGGGACGCAGGGGCACGTTTGTCTTGTGTATTTTGGGTAGGCCGTACAGTTTAGGTGATGTAACGATCTTAGGTCTATATAATCTGTCGTACACGTCTTCTGTAAAAAGAACTTCGTTATCCCTAATGACGGCACGGATGCGACGAGTTACCCTAGCTGTAGGATCATATGACACAGGTTTATATATACGCCTATCTTCTAACAAATCCCGTAACTTATTGTCGTAATCAGACGAATTCATTACCACGGTAGCGTTTCCTTTGTCAGCTTTCAACACAAGAATGTCCTTATTCCTGCGTATGTGCTGAAGAGCGGAACGTTCTTCCGCGGTAACATTACTCTTAGGTAATGTGCTCTTTCTTAATATTACAGAAACATCCTGCCTAAGTGATTCCGCTGCATTAGGCGGCAACTTGTTTCTCAATATTGTTTCTTCCAAGCTGCTGATGACTTTTTCATAGGGAATCCGTTTAGGTGTCAATGCGAAATTCATGCCCTTCGCTAGTACACTCTGTGTCGCGTCATCCAACGTAAAACTCGAAATGTTCACTACTGTGTCTTTCTGTATGTGAGATGAGTATTTGTTTGTTTTGTTTGAGAGCTCACGCTCGTGGTATAACCGCAATTTCTCCAACTTTTTGTTATGTCCCGCAGTACACAGATCGTATGTGCGATCCGCTTGTTGGTAGGTAACCCGATCACACAAATCCAAATCACTAGATGATAACACAGCACTACACTCCGAATGCACATCATATAGATCACTATTTACTCTGTCCAAATTGTAATGACAATTCCG